>OY728136.1:1271822148-1281822148 GCA_963277665.1 Viscum album | reverse complement strand
TTATCTTATATATGTCATACCTATAATATTACATTGGATAATATATCCATAGTTACATGTGTATGAAATAACTACAACCCATTACATCCCTATACTCACATATATAGGAAACTAATAACAATGCCTACTAGTGGAAAATAATTCAAAGAGAGGAGTGCAGTTCTAGTGGGGGTAGTAATCTATCCATCTTCTCCATCAGGATGACGGGGAAAATAGTATCCTTGATTCCACTGGGTGTTCGTTTCCATAAAGACGTAGGTGGGTAGAATATGAAATCCAAAAACATTCATGATGTAATATAGATCATATGATCAATATAGGTTATAACCAATTTTTAATCTTAATGGCAGCTATCATCTCTCGAACACCCAACTACCTCTACCAGGGTCTAGGTATCCTATAGAGACACAAAATATTCACAATATTATTTCATTATTTATTTCCATTTAACATTTCAATTTACATTAATGAATTAATTATCCATCAATTAATATTTTTTTAAATACCCTATATTCACCATCAATGTTAATTCAATACCCTCTAGGAATAATCCAAATGATATTTTTTTCTCAAGATTAACATGAAATTATTCATTCTTGAAGAACAAACCCAATGGATTAGTTATTAATTATTCTCTTACATTCAATATTTCTATGTAATCATGGAAAACATACTTAAGTACAAACAAGATAGATACATAACCGAGCACATCCGGCTACCCCATGTAGTGGGGAAAATGAAAAGGAAAAGGAAGTTTGGTCATATGACTTTTTAAGTGGTTTCATTAATAGAATGAATCCATCTTGAAAAAAAAAATACTATAATCCCTACTTCAATCCATTCCATCAAACTGGTTGCATCACTAACACCATCTCACATATCCTTGTGCATGTCGCCATCATAGGAATGGACTATTATGATAGAATATGGCCCTCTCTACCCATATCTTATGTCAAATTCCAATATTACATCACATATCTTATCAAGTCTCATAAATAGATCACACAACATGATGTGAGACATAGAAATAGTCAAAATAGAATCTTGTTTGCCAAAAAATTCATTCATACATCACATGAAAATGCGATCTCACATCCCCCAACACAAGGAATCAATCCTTTATAAACAATAGAAACTATTCGCCACAATTTTTTATATTTATCAAAATACTGGTTCAAATTCCATATGAATTTAAATGGTTAATTTATTATAGGTAAAAACTATCAGTTACATAGGGAATTAACAATAAAAAGATATCATGTTATCTGAACATAATCCATATCATAATATTTTATGTTCAAAAAATATTAGGAATAAAATTTAATTCACAATATTTTAATTATTATTCTAATAAAAAATAATTATTGATTCATGTTCCTTGAAAATTTACATTAATACTTGAAATAATATATTTTATTAAAAAATAATTATTAATCAATTTTATTTACACCCAACTAAAAAAATGGATTCATTACAAATACCTCTAATTCAATATCAAAAAAATTACTATATTTATGTAAATTACCATTTTGAAAATCATACTAAACCAATAATTACAAAGTTGTTTAACAGCATAATATATATATATATATATATATATATATATATATATATATAATTTTTTATAAAAAAATAAATTGAAATTGTTATCGTGGTAGAAAAATCATGTGATCATGAACCATAAGGCACATATTATTAAATATGTTTTATCAATTTTTAGGTCAATTCCACACCCACCCAATTAAACAAAAGAATGATCAAATTTTTATTTCAAATAAATAAGGGAGAGGAAAAAAATCACATACCTCAAATTTTTGACATTCCTAGAACATAAATTGAACTCTAACACAGATCTCTGATCACATCTCTCGTGATGGAATTTTTATCTCTAAATGTAACTATTCCACAAATATACTGAAAAAACAATGAAACCAAATTAGAATTATTGAGATCAGAAGACCATAATGTTGAAAAATAAATAGGAAGAATCAAAATCAAATAGAGGATAATCTTCTAGAAAAGAAGAAAAACATAACAGGGATCTCCACAAAATGATCTATAGAAGCCTTTTATTGAATAAAATAAAAAGGGGGATTCATGGGAATTCAAAAATCAATGTGGAAACACAGGGCTTAAGTGTATAGAGTGTAATACAAGTTTGTTCAATGATAATTGGGTATTTATATGAAGACTAATTTAAAAAAGGCCATGGTAAATCCTTTCAGACCATGAAATAGAATCTTCTAAGAAAGAAGAAATAACAGAAATGTTTAAGGAATCATCCACATAAACAAGGTTAAAAGAAAAAATGGGATTAGTATAATAGATCATCTAAAATGGATCATGGACCTATGATTGGATCATAACAACCATGACATAGAACCCATTCACAATGAAGGCGGTAATAGTATTGACCAAATATCCACATCATAACCGATCCGAATTTCTTTTAAAGCTGCACAAAATATTTATGTTGAGGTTGATCTTATAAAAATATAGTGCTCACCTATTGAGGAAAGGAATACATGGTATCAAATATTTGATGACGCTACTACACCAATTTTAACTATAGATTCAAATTACTTCTTCTAAGACTCTATAAAATAACTAATCCTTCCACACCACAACCTACATAACTATAATATAGTTCATCCATATATAGTATTGAATTATATATTAGATGTATTTTTTAGACTAAATCCCCATATTAAATCCAAATTAAATTGGATACTTATATAGACACCTAAAACAACCAAAAATAAAAATAATAATGGATACTAGTTTCATACCCTTTATATAGTATGTCAAAATGGAATATAAATTCCCAATGAATATAACTCATAAATAAGGATGCCTTACAACATCCACCTTCTAGTTCTGCAATTGATTATATCCATATTTAATGTCAATCATGTAAGAGTATATTGATCCATGCAGTAGATAGAACAAGTCATAAATATGTGCTAAGGGATACATTTTATTGATATTTATGTTATTATTATGTCAGTAATCAACAATAAATGAATTGTAATATAATTCTAAGTAACTAAAATAATTGTTTCACCCCATGGTCAGAAACTAGAAAATTGGTAACCCTTATCATGATTCCCTTGGAGTTATGTATTCAATTCCAACATCTTAATTTGATCCATTATCTATTAATTTTTTGAAAGAGTAGTAGAATAAGGCTTGAGATATATTGAAATATCAAATTAATGGTTTGGGGGGAGACTAATAAAGACTTTATAATATACATTATTAAATTCAAACAAATTAATAATATCTTCAATGTTGGGTTTATCCATAACCATCGGAGATAAATATCTCTGAGGAATATCTAGTATGGAACATATAATGGATTTAATCCTAAATGGAATTTTATATTCATCCCCACTCTGGAAGACAATCATAGGATGATTTAGAATAAAAAATGTTACTTACCATTCCTGTAAATTGATAAGGGATACATATAATGAATTTAAATACATTTAGAAAGAATAATAAATTCAACAAGATATAGAATGGTGATTATTGCGAAATGTACATTCCCAATAAAATATATCTATGAAGAATTACAGACTTGAAATGTAATCATCACACCATTATTTGTTTTTAGTTCTAATAGAAAGATTAATATTTAGTTTGGTGACATTATATCAACAGAAATTATTTCTAATATAACGGACTTGGTTGATCAATAATCAAATTAAAAATATGATATTCTCGAGTGGGTGGAAGGTGTGATGTTAATTTCTTCATTATCGAGACCCACATCAGTAGTTGTGATCACAAGATATTTCACCATGACTCTTGTCTTAAATGGTTTTTGAAATTGGTCTCCATAATTAAACATTGTCTTTATGAAATAGTTTTAATAATAACAATAATAGTTTAAATTTTATTATTAGTGTGTTTTTAAGATATTCAGTTGATATTTCTCCACACCATTGACTGGGCACTTTACATCACATGAGGATTATTTTTCCAAATAGAATTATTATTCAAATTTAAGTAATATACCATATTCCAAAACATAATGTAATATTTTATCCATTACTCATGTTGTACATGATGGAATATTAATTTTCATTCATATAATTGTTATATTACAATAATTTCCCTTAAAACCATATGTATAAGGAGATCCTCCAATATAAATTTTATTTTTAGAGAATATATAATGATTTATTTATAGATATAAAATTTTCTAATATCCAATTACTTTTGGATACTTGGCATCAATATACTAAATAATCATTCAACTTTTATTTCTAGAAAATTAATCATATCAAATGAATACAATGAAAGTCTACTAAAATTCTCCTCATAGTTACCAATGAAATCCTCATTATTTAAAATTTGTTCAATAAATTCCCCATACATTATCATGTGACGATTTTGAGTAACGTAAATATTGAAAAAAAATTCTCAAACTCTTACCACGTCATGGATTCAATTTCCTCATCTTGAAATTAGTTCTTATAAGGAAACACCATTTATTAGTTTTACCATCCAAATGAAGAAAAACCCAAAATATTATTCTCATATTTCATTATTTGAGAATATTTAATATCATTTATATACCACTGATGGATTTATTAATAATAAGTGAATCAGTGGAACGACTGAAGGAATGTGGATGTTTCTTCATAAAATACTAAAAAATGGATTATTCTTTTAAATTTTATATTTATCATGATTTAAGTTACGATTAATATAGGGAGTTGTGAGAGTATAAATTCAAGTTTTTATATCCTAGCCCCCATTTTATTTTATTTTTTTTGAATAAAGTCTTTTCATTATCTATCCCATCCAATTTTCACAAGATTCTTCCATCTATAATCATGTGAAAAAAACTAAAAAACATAACCAGAGTATAAAATATAATAATTAATATAAAAATCATTTTATTTATGAAAATAATCATTATTATGTCCTAAATTATTTTAACTTATTTCATCCCATGGAACATTATATTCATCTCATGTCACTATCACTTATCATGAGTTTTTATAGGTTCTATCGTCTCAATTATCATAACAGTTCAAAAATATATCGTGAATTAACCAAATCATATATCATAGGAGTGTATATACAAGTATGTTTTCAATAGACTAATCATTATGAAATGAGTTGATATCAATTTGATAATCAACCAAGCATTTATTGGGTGTTTACCTATAGCTGTGTATATACCCCTGGAACACCAACTAGATATTATATAGACAGTAATTCCATCACTTGGAAACTGCACAATATTTTATTAACAATACATTAGGATGTTATCCTTTAGATAGAAATATCCCTATATTTTTCACTAATGTTATATAACACTAATCCTAAGAAATAATTAAACACTACTTTTAAACCAACCGAGGAATCCAATGAATAAAATACATAACTATTATATCATTTTTGGCGAATATTCAACACATCTAATAACAATATGTTCCCTAGAATCCTAAGGGTTTAGTTTATTTCAAAACTCTTAACATAATAATATAATTTCAATAATAATCTTCAAAATATCCAAAATAAATCTTCAAACATATTACAAATCTCATAAATACCCTACCTATGACCATTATTCATAATGTGGGAAAAGTAAACATAAGATAGGGTGACCTCATATGAATAATAAATTTTAACATATGAGACATCAATCAATTATCATAAGTTATCATAAGATAAGTATATTGTTGTGATAACATGATAATAAATTACAAAATTGATACACAATATTTTAGTGATACTTAATCATGAATCATGGAATAATCCTTTTTCATAAAAAAGAAAAAATGTATAAGTGTTCATAATCATTAACAACTAATTATGATTTATGAGAACATATCCTAAGCATAATACATATGTATTTGTAATATAAATAATAACAGAATGTAATTTTTTTGAAAATCCTCACATACAATACTATCATATTTTACTGGCATCACAAAAAATTCCATCTTTCTCGTTATAATGGATCACTATCCAGACTATCATATTATATATATTTTCATAAGGAAATAGGTAACTCCCCACTCCATTATATATTATCTATTGGGGAGATAAATCATTAACCAATGCATTTAAGATATATATAATTATAGTAACACCCATCATTTAATGAAAAATGGACATATGTGTTCCCCAATATAGTATAATATTTCATCATTTCATTATAGAATAAGTTATGGGAAGGAATCGTCTTCCATAATGATTTCATCATATCATAATTAACATGTGGGAAATAAATGATTATCATTGAATTATATTTAAATTATTATATATATAATCAATAGAGATAATTAATTTTGATAGTATTAGAAGACCATATCCCCTTTGAAGCATTATATTCTGCAAAGGTTGTTGACATAGATGAAAATTACCATTAGAATAGAATTTATGAATTTCATGGGAAACAATGAAAATACATGTCTTTCAGAATACATAAAATAAAAAAATTCCAAACAATATTGATATAATGTTTTTCTTTGACAATATATATGGAAACATTTAATTTAGGATTCAACAAAATAAATAATAATTATATATGGAAAACAGTTTCTGGAGGTGAATGATAAAAAAACATTCTCCCACACCTTTCAGTAATAAATCAATAAATAACAATTGAGAAAAAAGTTAAATAATTTCTTTTTAGAACATGTAAAATATATTTAAATATAGTTTGAAAGTAAATTTATTATAAATTGGATTATGTAAAAGATCTTTATTAGATTTTTTTTAATGAACACATACATGTGAGGAAATGATTGTTGACCAAAGTAGAAATAAGAACATTTTATCTAAAAAATACTTTGTCAATAATTTTTTTGAGAAAAAGAGATAAAAATTTTAATATTAATTTAAAATTCCAATAATAACCAATATAGAATAAAATATATGTGTATTCAAAATAATAATAAAAATTAACCTTAAAATAAATTTAGAATATTTAATGGGAAAATAAATTGTGACTATTTCATTGACCCTTACCTCAAGTCTAATATTTCATAGTAAATAATAATATTAACATATAATAAAAATAAAATTGTTATAAAAAATTTAACTAAAAATAATAATAAGTATCCTACTATCTATCATTCTAGTATAATTTCTAATTATCCTTTTATTAATAATTTCTTCATTAAAGTGAACATTCATGTGACAACTAGAATGTTTTCTATGCATGTTTATGTGGAATAGTTCCAGTTCATGAACCTTGGTCATGAATTCATCGTCTCAAAAATATTAATCATGGAATAAGGGTCATATTTATTTATTTTATATATTTTTATAACTATACATATAAATTGGTTATGGAAAATAAATAACATCACATTTTGAAGGTGGTAGTCCACACAAACAAATGGGTGTTGTTTTCAATTTCTGATGGATGGAAATAAAAAATAGCCATTAATAATTAAAAAATTTAGAATCATAATAACATTGTAAATATAATAAATATTTATTAAATGTATCTTTATAAAAATCCATTTATACATGAAATTAAAAATAAATCACCTCAGTTCAGGGAGGTGGTAGTACATGTATATTCACAAAGAATGATATCAATTTCAAATTGATGAGAAGAAGACATATAATTGATATAAAATTAACATATATAATTTTAATTTTAGTATAGATACTAATTCTATCATGATGGTGTGAATATTAAATATTTTGAGGATTTCTAGGAAGAATGTACTCTAGAGAAGATAAGTAAGATCATATACCCCTTCTTAAATTATTCACTTTTGATGAGATCCTTAATGTTTCATGGATGAGTATTTTGGGGAGAAAAAATAATCATGGTATTAGATACATATTTTGGAATATAATATTGGTAAATAATAATTGATATAATGAGATCATGTGGTGTAGAGAGTGGAGGTGGTTCCCCTATTTCAGTGTGGTTTATGACAAACCTATAAATACTTGAAATATAATTTTATAATATATTTTTTCCCAAGTAAATAGGGTCAAAATGGAAAATATTAAAATATATAAAGGATATGATGAAATCACATTAAATAATAACATTAAATCTTGTCTTTAATGATAACATTAACCATATCACTTTGGTTAACCCATATTTTAACCATTTTAATTGTTACTATTGTAGCTAAATGTTTACCAAGGAATCAATTCCATTTGTAATTATTTTTGGAATTTATTAAATTGTATAAATTATTATTATATAAAAAATATAATAAATTTTTAATATTAAAATATCTAATTTTTTTGAAATTAATTACAATATAAGTGTATAAAATAAAAAAAATTTAGAAAATATTTATTTTTAATCGTAAAATAGAAATAATTCATATTCTGTGACTAGTAAATATGATTTGAGGAATGATAAATTATCCTAATGAATATATTATTTATTTAATAAATTGAAATCATTAATTTATATAAATTAAATTAATTTATTATGATAAAAACACTTTACTCCCAAAAAACTATTTTTAGAAAAAAATATCAATATATCATCAAATGATTTTATTTTCATTTCTAACCAATGAGAAACTAATAATTTTATTTTTCAGAGGTATAAATAAATAAATTTTTATAATTTTTATAGGCCTATTAATATTTTTCAATCGTCAATAATGGTGAATTTATAAAATTTAATAGTAATTAATCAATAGCATGTCAAGAGGTTTTTAAACTTTATGTTGCATTTTAAAAAATATATATCCAGGAAATAAAATTTATTTAAAGAAAAATTAATCATAAATTAATAGTTAGATACAATTGATACAAAAGATAATCTATTTTTAGATTTTTTAACTATTAATATTGTTGTCAACAATGTCAAGGTATAAACTAGTTTTTGATCAATTGATCAAAGATGTTGCAAGGATAAGGCTAACTATTGATTTCCAGAAAATTATAGTGTGTAATGTTCCATGTCTAGACCAAAAAACGTCTGATTGTATTATATTATAGGTTATTTTGGATGTAGAATAGAGATACATATTCTTCTGTTTATAGATACTCTTACCAAATTTTATATAAGAAAATGATTCTATCTATTAGAAGAATATTTGTCATAATATCATTTAGGTGTTTTTGGATTACCATTTAATACACCATACATTATCCTCAAATGAATTATTATTTTTTAATTTATAAATTGTTTTTATAATTATTGAATATGATTTAAATTCTGATTATTTAATTTTTTATTTCCTCATACTAGTCATGTAATTTATTCAATTATATAGTATTTATTATTAAAAATTTGTCTTATCCAATAAAAATCTCAATTGAGTGGGATGAAAAATTATTATTTTTTATTTTGATTATAATACCTCCCACATGTTGTAGGGAATAATGATATTTTTCTTAGACTAATAGGGAATATTTAGGCTATAGAAGATAAGTGCATATCAAATAATTCAGAATTAATATATTTATACATAAACACTATAAAGATTAAATTACCCCAACATGAGACATATATTTGATGGTTTATATTTCAACAAAAATAATGATTAGTTTATTAATAAATAGATTTAATTTTTTGTATATATTCAATTAATTATTCAATTAATTATTGATAGAAATCTTTTTTCAACTATTAAATGTTTTATTAAGGTTGGTATGATGATTAGTGAACTTCTATTAAGTTATTATTAATGTTATTTTAGAGTTTTACTAAAGAATCACAAAATTGAATAATGTGTACTTAATTCTATGTGAAAATTCAATAAACATATTAGCTAAAATTAAAGGTACACAATTTTGAATTTTTTTATAATCTATTTATTTTAATAAAAAAAATTATTTAGTGTTATAATAATAAAGTAACTAGAAATAAATTCACTATTTTTTTAAATTTATTCTATACTAGACATTCATATTTTATAAATGAGAGATAATAATAATAAGAAATTCGGCATTTAATATTATTCTATAATTACTATATATTTCTAATTATATTTTATCTATATATCATATTGAAAAATATATATATAGTGTGTCTTAAATTTTTATAAATGATCATAAATCTTCAATTGAGTGTCAAATTAATTGTGCAGTACTTTTTATCTCTGAAAAATGTATTTTTTTATTTCTTTGTGTACACACTTGTTGTGGTATGTTTTAATTAATGACGTGGTAAAATGGACCAATTTAAAAGAGACTAAAAAAATAATACATATTTTTATAGACACTTTGTGTTATATGATTATAATTAGTGATGAAGATCCTAAGAAAAAATTATCTTAAAATTTTAAATAAACCTATAAAGGCTATTAGGGGAGTGGACATGGGGACTATATTTATGTCACTAAACAACTATAAATAGTAATGTGTTCTATATTTTATTAAATTTACAATATATATTTATTTACAAAATATGATATAAAAATGGAATAGTTTGAAGATGGATGTTTAATGTCTTCTGATATTATATTTATTAACTCGATTCACCACTATTGAGTAATTTTAATAGTGAAAATTTGGATAATAGTTTCCACCCACAAGTGATGATGTAAATAATTACATTATAAGATCTATTTATCCATGTTTATAAATATTTTCAAAATTACATTATAAATTTCTAGAAATATATCGGCACATCTAAGTTGTAGTTGAATTTATCTACTAGGAATTTTATCATTTGGTTTAATTAAAATAAATCGAAGAAAAACCATGTTCAAAATTAATGGAAGAAATATGTAAACCCTTATATTATATCCAAATAAATATTTTATAATGATTCATATGAAAATAATCAAATTATTACATGGGTTTTTGTTTTTTCATTCTATGATAATAATAATATATGGTTTACCAGAAAACTTTCAACCATTTTATCCATTATTTTCAACTAAAAAACTTGTACATGATTATGAACAAAATAAACCTAATATTTACATATTTCATTATCATACGATATATCAAAGAACCATAATTTGAATAAATGATATCCTTTGTTCACCTAAGATACTTCCAGAAATATTCTAAAGCATAAACCATGATTAAAAACTCAATTTCTATAAATGTAAAATTCATTAGAGTTTCTTCATATAATATAAAAGAATGATAGATAATAAGAACCATCTTATAAAACGTTTTCTCAATAAGTTCTCCAATTGTTTTTTCACTTTCATCCAATATGGTTTGAGAATGTTGCTTCCAATATTTTCTAATAATAATAGGTGTCTTTATTATATAATCCTTTATGAGTTTATGTAATTCCAGAAAAGTAAAAATCATAAATAAATGGTGTTTTAGCACCCAATAAATTTTATAATTATTTGTCTTAGAATATATTAATTTATTATTTTACCATCCACCAAATAACCTATAATTGGAATATTCTATCATTTAAAAATGGGAAAAACAATTTTTGTGAAACGTGTTAATGATCCCAGATATTCCAAAGTGCTATTATTATTCCCTAGAAGACTGATATTGGTTTTTAATGAGATTTAATTCTTCCAGATGATTTATCAATTTCATAAAAATTGTCTGAAATTTTTATCTGGTTTCTTGATAAAACTCCTCATAATTCATAAGAATCGCCTATATCATCAATTCTATTATGATGATATTTGAGAAAATATATAATATATTTATCCAATTTAAATATTTGTTTTATTAGTATATTTTTATACAGATATTTTAATGAGTAATATTTTTACTGATGGGATTCAAGCCTTTATAGAACATAAAAACTACAATATTTCTTTAGTGAGTTTTTAGAATACATTCTAGACTAAATACTATGCCTTATGGAATTTTATTCTATTATCTATTATTAATATTAATATTTTCATCCTAATATCTATTAATAAAAAAATTCTATAATTTTAAAAAATGCATCACAAATCAATTTTCATGTATCAAGTTAGTTTTAATATAATAAATTAAGAATTTCACTTCCATGTTACATTTTATCGAATATTGAAGATGATGGTTATTCACAATTGAATAAAAATCCGTAATAAATGGGATATCTAATTTTTAGGGACTTTATTGAATTTTGGAAATGATGGAATATTAGACTAATCATGAAAATATCATGATTATCTTCAGGGTTACATAATATGTAATAAATTTCTAGAATTTTAATTAGATTAAATTATTTTAACATTTACCTTTCTCGATTTTCATTACCCTAGTTTATATGTCCATTTTATCTATTAATTTGATTAAAATTATTAGTAACTATATTAATTGATCTATATTAGTTGTTTGATATTCTTAATAAATCTATAATAAACTTATATTTATTGAATTAACGGAATATGAATTCTGTTAGTATGGTTTTTTATACCTGTACTCTTTAACAACTATATAAAACACATAACTTTATAAAATATAGTAATGTATGTGAAAATTTAAAAATAATAATTTTATACTCAAAAGTGTTTTTTAATATATAATACATATTATGATTATCAAAAAATTTTAAAAAATATTATTTATAGTCTAAAATATTATGATAAAAATCACTTTGGTGACGATCCAATCAATTTGGTTGTTGGGTTATTCAAAATATTTAAATAAACAAATATAAAAATGAAAAAAAAAACAATAATGAAAATGAGGTAGGATTGTGAAATAATGGAATAAATTTGATAGTGTAAATGTGTTAGAGATAATAAAATAAATGTTATATATATTGTGTTAATGATTTATTATATATGAAAAGGGTTTATAAGGCATTAGAAAAATATAAATAAATTAATTGGAAAAATAATGAGTAATGATATGAATATAGCATAATTTTATTATTTTTTATTTTAATTCAAACGAACATAAATAAAATTTCATTTTCCTTTTTTAGATTATCATCCTTTAATTAAATAAAACATTATCCATATTTGGAAAATATATTAATTAATTATGGAAAATTTATAAAAAATTGGTGATTAAATTTCAAAAGTATTCATAATAAATCATGATGTAATATATTCTATTTAGAATAACTAATATTATTTTATTAATTGATTACGTAGTGATTTAAATGAGATGCACTCAAGGAAAAATTAGACCATCAATATTTATCATTTCGTTAGATTATTTTGATCTATAATTGTTTCACATTAGTGAAATCATCGATGAATTAAAGAATAGATAATGATTTATATGAAAAAATGAATTACATATTATATGAATAGAATGATAAATTTAGATTATGATACTATATTAACCATTATTCCCTAATTTTATTAACTGAATATCATATTATGAATATCTATAAGTGGACCACACGTGATGAGATTTCACTAAATGTGGGTGAGGGGAGTGAATGATTGAAAAACGTTTTGATATCTATTTTTATTTTATTTTCTCTTTATTATATTGATCAATTGCCTTATTATATTCATAAACACTAAAAAATTAATTAATAATACAACACTTGATCTTGATAGTTAACAATTAGTAGTAAATTTATATATCCTTATAATGATATATAATCTCTTATTATTATTTAGATGATGAGAGTCATCATTTTTAATATTATTAGAAGGGTTATCCATGGTTTCAAAATATAATGATCAAACAATATAGATTATTTGAACTAAATGTATTACTTATTCCACATTTAATTAATCGTGTAATGTTATATTATTGATAATTTACCAGCATAGGGATATATCCATTTTTTATAATGATGTAATTCTATAAAAACATTGTTATGGTTTTCATTAAATAGATGAATTATAGAATCTGTGTCGAACATTCCACATCACTAACAGTTAACAAATTTTTTATTACTCTTTCTTAAAACACACACAGAGAGACACAAATGGTTAATAGCCTTATAATATTATTTTTAATTATCTCTTATCCTTATTCCTACATCATTCCAATATTTTTTTCACTCACTATCTCTTTCTCTTAAGAGCTCAATGTTGATTAGATTCATATTAATTTTTGAAAATATTCATTTTTAGCTGGGTTGAGAGGGAAACCTTATATGGCTCATAGGGCATGTCGAACAATTCCCAAAATATAGATAGAAGGACCATAGACCTGACACACTAGAACTACCACCATTATCTACTTGATAAATGGTGCCTAGCACCCCAACTCTCGTAGATGATTAACTAGAATTTCCCCATGATGAGATATTTTGTTCCTGGTACCAATGGAGTTTTTCATAACCTCCCATTTTTACAATTTTTTTTACTTTGTCGGTGTCTACTACTCCTCTAATTCCTTTTATAGGGCGTACTCCCATGTGGACTAATTTCATCCTATATCTCGGAGGCCTATTGGCCAAAAATGTTTTGATGTCAAACGGCCCTACAAAATCAGCATGTATATTAGCTATAATATTGCTTATATCATGCCTATATCATTTCATGATTGTCTAATCCAAGCATCATCTGTTCATCATAAATAAGTCAAATGAGGATTTCCCGGATTCAATCCTTGAACTTTTGGATTCCAAGAAGGCGCCTTTACCAATTGGGTACGATATCATTTTCTTATATTTTCCCTCTCAAACAAAAACTTTTATGAAAACCATCACTACATCAACAAACATAGTATCCCTCCCACTCACTCTATGATTTTGGAAATTCAAATTAAAAAGATGTCACTAAAAATGACCTTCAATTCCCAGTAAAAAATGATCCATTAAATTAATTTGTATCTTAAAATAAACATGGTTATTTTTTAATGACAATATTCATCAATAAGTTGTAGTCCCATATAAAAACAATCAATATACAAAATTGAAAAATAATAAATTGATGTACTTTGTCAAAATCCACCTGAATGATAAAATTAACATTTACTATGATTTGAAATAAAAAATGATTGAAAAAAACATTTGTAAATTCCACATAGAGGATACTACACCAGAAAATATTCCTCTTCAAAATATTTTCCAACCACAAAAACATTGGTGGGTAGATGGTAAAACTTATTTTTTTCATTTTCTCTTCAATTCATTTTCCTCTAACTTTAATCATCATTTAATCATAGGATGAATCCTTAAAACACAAATCAAATTCAATGAATCGCTTTTAGTAATGTAATATTGAATGTAATTAATGTGTTTAGAGAAAATTTGCACCACACTTAATCATATTTACTTTTTCTAATAGTATCGTGATATTTTAAATGAATTCTATTATTGATAGTATATACACCACAAAAAACCGAGTAGAAACAAATCACAAAATATTATTATTTAAATATGACCATTCTACCCTATCGATTAAGTTATTGGATATGAATAAAAATTACTAAATTTTTGAAATTTATGTATAATGGTCATACTTAGTATAAATATATAGAATATTGCTTCTGAAATAAATAGTCATTTTTATTAAAGCCATTTATTTTTCAAAAACACATTTTCTTTTAAAATGGTCTTTATAGTTTTTTGTAATAAAAAATTACAATTAATTTATTGAATATTATTAAATTTTATTTTATAAAAATTTTATAATTTTTCAACTCTTAATATCAAATTTATATTTGGGTGAAATTTTGGTATTTTTCCAAAAATATAGATTTTTTGTGAATAGTGAAAAATAATGATTTTTGTGTAATTGTCATTTTTTAATTTAAAATAATGGTATGTACTGATTTTTATATCAATTTAAAATAACTTTTAATAAATTTAATATAATATGTGCTTATCTATTTGAATCATTATGATAACATCATATTGTACAAGTATATTTTCATGATTAAAAATACATTTCTCTAAATAAAATATTTCAAATCATTTTAGGAATTTATAGTAAAATTAAGTTCTATAAAATTATGTGAATTTAATATTAAAAAAAATCTATATATGGAATCATCACATCATAATTTTGTAAATAGATTCCATTTATTATTTATTGAATGGATATAAACTTTATTATTTTTGTTACCACGATGAAGGTGTACATCAAGTAATTAAAGTTAAAAGTAATATTATATGCACCAAATAGTGAACATAAAAGTTCATATAATTTTATTTTGAAGATTATAAATCATCCAAAATCATAAAAAGGTCGATTTTTTTTTCTTTTATTGAAATTTTTCCATGATTTTGATCCTTTATATTATTTTACATATATTAATCCCAAAATGTTATTATATTTGTTTTATTACCATTAAATGATTGAGAAAAGTCTAAAAAGGTAAATTTTAAGTTAAAAATACTCATATAAAAGATAATTTTTCCAAATGATAATTTAGTTTTAATTATTGAATAATAAATAATTTCCCTAGATGCTTAGGCAACACTGAAGCAATGCTTGTCCAAGAAGTAAAAAATAATAATTTCAATTTTTAAATCATAAATATAAAATTTTTTGGGGGATATATTATGATTAATTATTTATTAGTTAAAAATTAAATATTATAAACAAATTTAATCATTTAATTTTAAATCCATTATTTTCTTTTTTCATTATATTATAATAAAATGAAATATTCCAAAATTGGCATTATTGATATTTTATAATAAATAATATTTTATTATATGATTCAAAAGTAAAAACAATATTACATTCATCAAATTTGAGGAGAAATTGTTCTAAGCATCAGACACTGTGAATTTATGGATTTTGACATTTTGAGTAACATTATTAACCATTTGGGAAAGGAAAACATTAATATTTTTGTAATTGATAAAAGGGTTTGTAAGGGGTTAAAATTAAATGATAAGGGTGAAAAAAAACTAAAACATGTCATGTTTTTAAAGTATTATTTTATTCCTACTCATACTGTTAATATAGTATAATTATAAACATTGGAGCAATTTGGAAAAGAAATATAATTTAAAATAATTTAACAATATGAAATTGCACGAATTCCCCTACCCTGAATTATTAAAGGACACAATTTCTCAAAATTATACCCACCACATTTAGCCATATAGAATGACCAAACAATTACCATTCTATTTTCAACATCCATAAATACATTATATATGATTTATATTCATTTAAAAACACTTAACTTATTACCCTTAATAATATATCTATTAGGAGTCAACAAAAGAAGAGGTAATAGTCTTTTCCCAGTCCTTCAAGACTATTTATTCTTCTAATTTCTCTTAATGTTTTTTACTCATCCTATGATATTAAATACAATATCATAATTATATGATTTTTGTTATTATTATGGCACCATAATATTATATATCTTTTCTATCCTATGAAAAATGAACACATCACTAATGCATACATATGATTTACCGTATCAGAGTTGCGGTGTAATTAATTATTCATTTACATTTCAATGAAATGATTATAAAAATATATGTAATTAATATATATATATATATATAATATTTATAAAATAATTATTATTCTATAACTATAATATCATATATACCTTCATACCTTCCAATATGTTGGTAAATGATAACGTCGATCATGCGTGAATGAGGACTACAACCGCCATAAAGCGATGTGATCAATTTTTCATTTATGTTTTAAATTGATGGTAATAAATATAAATTTAATTAATATTTAGGATTTATATGAAATAATAATTATTCTTGAAATATTATTTACTATTCACACTTTTTCTGTTTAATCCATCAAAATTTGAAAAAATTGTTCATGCATACATATGACATACCATCTCCATAAACATTGTAATTGTTTTGAATATCACCATATGTAATCGATTAATATATATATATATATTAAATATTTAGGATAACTATAACATTATTAAAATTTTAGATGTTATGGATGCATAATAAAATTAAAAGTAAAAGAACTACGAAATCAATACATATATTAGAAATAATGATGTTAACACCTAATGTAATGATAACCATAAAAAATTGTCAACAAAATGGTGATAAAATGTTATAAATGGATAATATATTATATTACTATTACGTATATAGTTCTTTTATATAAATATATTAAATATTAATTTAATATATGACGTGAAATAACACTTATCAAAATGGAACACGAGGTAAGAGATATCATCACAATTTCCATTACGTAGATAAATTTTTGGTATTATGAAAATTTCTATATGAATTGTATATAGTTCCAAATTTATTTATTTAATATGTATATAAATTTATTAATGGTGATTAATGGTTAAATAAAATTAATTATTTATAGAGGTGTGTTTAAAAAAATTTGATATTATTGACCTTTCTGATAGTGTATATTTTTTATCTATATCCATATTATTCCGAAATTGTTTTATAGAAATCCATAGAAATAAAATATTAAGTATAAAGTATATTTTAAATTCACCTTGACATTTTATGTATTATAAATAGAATATTTTAAATTTTTTCCTATAATTATTTCTTTTCAACTCTCTTTACAATAATTCAAATGTAATTTTTTAACTTCTGTAATGGTAATGATCAATCCCTCATATATTATTATATTATAGTAATTAGTTTCTTCTTAAAGTTTATAATGGGTTTACATGGAAACATAAAAAATGAAATTTTATTTTAATGGTTTCATTTATATTTATCATCTTTTATTTAGAAGAAATTATTTAACTACAATGACTAAATGTTTGTTGTTTTTCTCTAATATGTTGATTTTTTACATAGAAATTAAATTTATTTTTAAAAATTGTATTCCTTGTGATCATTGGATATTAAATTTTCTTTAAATGAAAAAATAATTGGGGTCATAAATATTATTATTTCCATAATTTCATACAATTTTAATATATGGTTTTTACATTAAATGTTATCTTATTGATAGGAGGATTTTTTATAATCTATATTTTTTATGAAATAAAAAAATTTGTTGAGACAGAATATTGTTCATGAATAAAATATATCAAAAAAACATGAGGTATTGAATGGACATATTTTTATTGGTGGGTACTATTATTTTATATCCCATTGATAGAATGACATGTCTTATGAGGAAAATATTTTATTCAAATTAAATTGGTACTTACCCTTAGTTTTAAAATAAATTGGAACATGGTTGTAGATGTAGACCTATCCTAATGTCTGAAATCAGAATGTATAGTATTATTCATTACATAATTAATAAATTGTTTATTATAATACATTAGATTAATATATTGATCTTATCTATTTACTCTTTTCATAATAATGTTATTGATTAACTAAAATGTGTTTTTAGTTATTTACCTTGTAATATTAATTATTCTTTATTTACTCATGATATATTTCACTATTCATAACCCTTAATTGGGCATCGAGATCACCTTTATTTTGTTTTGATTTCTGGGGTTATGAAGATGGAATATTTTAATGAGTTTGATGGATCATAAAAATTTATATTTTCTATGTTTTAAAATTATAATAAATGTAAAATGGGAAGTATTTTTGTATCTCATCCTTAATGAACACTAAACTATTCAGTCCTTTATGATTTTATCGATTATATCTTATAACAATGTAATAAATTAATCACCGACATTGGGATACTATAGTAAGGGTTGTTAGATGTTGTATCAAAGAATGTTTTTTTGAAACCATTGATCTTGATTATAGAAAATATATAAGATTAAACATATCCATATTATATACCTTGAGAATATTCCCAATGTAACCAAGATTATGATATTGAAATTAATTGTATATAAATTTTCAATTTTTTTAATAGTCTTGAAATTATTCATTATTATTCATAATTTTATGATATAATTTGTTTCTTAGAGTTATTTAGAAATGGTGCAGATTGGATATAATTGAAACCATACCAATATAAGTAATCAATGTAGGGATTTCCCTTTTGGGAAGGCTGATGAAATTGGAGTTCGAGTCGGATATAGAGTTGAAAAAACTATAACTATTTTTTTGCAACTAACATAGTTTTTACTTATAAAAATTATTGTATAATGAATCCTACAAATGAATAACAAGATGTACAAATGTCACACTACTTCATGAGTCATAAGGGTCTATAATTAAATTAAAACGTTAATACCTTTATATTTGAACAATGGATATGTTCCTTAGAGAAGATATTACTCTATTTGGGATACACTAAAATGGATAAGGTTTTTAGTGTTTTTTACCATCTCATAGGGGATTCAAATCATTGGTTGACATTGATTCGAAACAATAAAGAATACAACAAAAAAAACCAAATAGTAGAAGGAGTATAAGATACTATTATTGGAAAAATATTTTCCTTATGAGAAATGATGGATATGGGGAGATAATCCATAAATTTATAATAAAAAATAGATAAGCTGTTTTTAATATTGAATCCAAATTTACATATTTATCATGGTATGGTGATAAATTTATATTTAATCCAACTTCTAAGATTGAATATTTCATTTATTGGATAAATCCAAACCATTAAACAAACTATTCCTCCAAATGTTCTTTTTTTTATTATGATATAATATCATTTACTCTCCAAATAGATAAATAAGTCTTTATTTATTATGTCTTGAAAGGAAATAATGTAAATAAAAGTATGGAATAATGTAAAATTGGTAATGGTAATAACATAATGAATGATTTTCCCTTAAGTGATAATTTGTTAATAATACCCCCTAGTACCATAAAAATGAAATCAATGTTATATTTATCTGTAGAGA
Source organism: Viscum album (assembly GCA_963277665.1). NCBI lineage: Eukaryota > Viridiplantae > Streptophyta > Magnoliopsida > Santalales > Viscaceae > Viscum > Viscum album. Next base: position 1,281,801,643 of record OY728136.1, on the reverse strand, counting down.
TAGAGGACATCAATCATGTGAATTAAATGATAAAATAGAAAACTCAAATTCTTGGTGTTTCAAATATACAAATATGCGGTATTATAAAAATGATTTTCCCAAGTATAAAAGGAATATACCTCATAAAAAACAATGGTATTAAGGTCAATCTTACGATATTACTACAGTTCATGTAGAATTATTAAAGTACATTTTTTAGGTTAAATATTTATATTTTGGATTAAAAAATTATGTTGTTTAATTATTTTATAAATTATATTCTTTGTTTTAAGAATCATGAAACATCAAAGGATTGATATAAAATGGGTTATCTTTAATGATTTCAAATAATTTTATGAATGATACTAATAACTAATTGTATTGATTTAGTGGTAAGGAATTTTTTAGAGATCAAATGAATTTGGGAAAGATAAACCAAAATATGTTCCTTATTTTCATTTAATAATGTTTAATTGGGATAAATTGGGGAATGATATTTAGAAATTAAATGGGGTCTTATTGTTGACCTTTAAAATTTTTAGTGATTTGATGATAAGATAATTTATAATGGAGTTTACTACATTTTTAGATTTAAGGGGTATATGGAATAATTAAAAATATAATGGTTGTTCATGTAATTAGTACATGAGATCATAGTATTCACTTATTTTGAATGTGATATTATGAGATGACATCTATTTTCTAGTGGTAAATTTTTTATTTTTTGTGAATATGGACCAAAATATTTGGGATGGGTTATATGGATAAATTCTTAAAGATGAAATTATGTTAAACATCATAAATTATTTTCTAAGGATAGCGTATTACTTATAATATTGGATAAAAAATGATAAACATATTAGTTTTTTAAAAATAATTTAAGGATAAATGGATTACATATAGACCATAGGATTCATTATAATTGCTTCAGGAATAAAAATTTCACCTTGAATGTCCATTTCACTATGTAAGAGAGGAAGTGGAAATTGATCGATGCATATCCAAAGGATGATATTTTTCTTATGAAATGGAATTAATTCATGTTTGTTTATTTTCATGAGTTATTTAAATGTAATTCCACATATTCCCCTGACATTTTGAAATTACCTTGAAATAAAATCATTGTCCTTTTTTTCATACTATGAAATTAATTGTCTTTTAACCCATCCATGATTTATAGTTTTGGGCTGGTTATAATTGTCATGAACATGTAATATATCATTCATTATTATTCACTGGCCATTTGTTATGTATTATAAAACAATATTTTGAATTCCTTCTATTGGTATCATATATGTAATCCAAGATCTTTTTTGACATTCATACTCAGCATTCCCTATTTCTAAGAGTAATTTTTATTAACCATTTTTATGATCTGAATATCCAAAAAAAAATTTTGAAATGAAAAATAATTGATTATTGAGAACAAGTTAAAATTTTTATGATGTTATTTTTTGAGTGTGGGGGATAATGAAACACTCTGATATTATAAAATAATGTTACGTTTGATTTTGTATACCATATGTAACATTGATCCAAAATGAGCAACAATATGTTATTATTTAATGATTGTTGCTATAATCTAGAAATTTAAATGTTAGGTATGAATAGAATAAAATTATTTATTAAATATATATAACATCCATACTCAATATAAATATATTTATTGAGTTTTCATAAATAAACACATAATTTAAATAAAATATATTTTGTTCTTCAAAAAAATATTTTCTACAAACAGTGAATTTATTTTCCAAAAAAATAATTAATATTCTTTGATTTTGTCCTCAATTTACAAAATTATTATTTAAATTGATATAATATAATAAAATTTATTTTAATTTTAATTATATCTAATTTTTGTATGAGATCATTTTTGGGGTTAAAAATACAATTTTCAAAAAATAGTTTTTCATTGCGTTTCAATCATTTATATTAAAAGTTATTTCTACTCATTTTGTTAATTTAATATTGAAAAATGATCTAAATATTTGGAATTTGGGGGTGAAAATTGATAAATATGTAACATTTATTTTTAGACATTGTGAATAGTTACTATCAAAATTTATTTATTGTGGTCAAGGGGTAAATCATGTAATAATGTTAGAAATATAATGATATGTACAATATAATAACCCAAACACTTACCTAAAATTTATTTTATTTTTATATATCATACATAATCTTCAAAAATGATAATCTATGGTCTTTTTGTTCATTTGGCTAGGATTATCACCCTTTATATTATTTTATATAATGAAAAGTAAAAATTTTTAATCTCATACTATTATTATATATATGTTTTATAAATCTAGATAAAATGTTGATATGCTTGGTTAAAAATTTTCATTTTAATGTAATGTTATATTTTCATCATGTTAATTTATTTTTAGTTTTTCAGGGGATAAATAAGTACCTTAAAAGCTAATGGAACACAAAAACAATGTTTCTAAAAGTATTTAAAAAATCAATGAAAACATTTTAAAAACACTAAAAATACTATTATTTGAGAAATATATTATAATACAGTATTTTTTAGGTAAAATTGAGATATTATAATGATTTTTATTCATTTTTTTGGATTACATTATTTTATTGTATTTTTAAATTTCAGATTAAATTATTAGTTCAAAAATAGTTATTTATGATAATTTATAATAAATAATGTTTTATTAAAAGATTTAAAATTAATAAAAATATTAAATTCTCTGAAATGAATTATATATTGTTGAAAAAATGAACCATGGTAAATTTATGGATTTCTATTTATTTTATTATAGCATTATTAAAACGTAATGTGTTGAAAATATTGATATTGTGGTAATTATAAATATTCAAAATGATGCATTAAAAGTAAATGATAAGTGCAAAAACATTACTAATTTTTTTAATATGTTATTTTATGAGATGATTTTAAATCATCATAAATGTATGTTAAAACATAGAATTTTTTTTTTATTTTGGAAGTAAATATAATTTATATTAACTTAATAATTTAATAAATTCCATGATTACCCCTCTCTTACATTATTAGGACATTCTATCACTTAATTATTCCTAACATATTTAGTCGACAAGCATGACCAACCAATATAAACAACACTTATCAATATCTTTTTTAAATTTTTTAGGCTTTTGGTGATTCTAAAAATCCTTCCCTTGGATATGAGAAAGAGATCTAATATAAGTGTATTGAAGAATATATAATCATTATTACTGATTCCTTCATGAATATTTTTTCTTATAATTCATCATAACATGTTTTACCTATCATAAAATAAGAAATAAAGGATTATAAATTTTATTATATTTTATTATTATTACTTTAAAACCATATTCCATCTCTTTCCCAATGTTTGAAAAGAAAAAACATTACATGTCCATACGTGTGGCTTACTGTAACGATTTGGTGGTGTAATTAATTTTACATTAATATTTTACAGGGATTATTATAAAAATGTATATAGTGATTACATTTATATATATATATAAATATTTATTTTTTAAATAAATATTATTCTATAATTATAATACAATATATTCCCTCTTACCTACCAATCCGTTGGAATACAATTATGTCACTTATGTGTACCTATGAACTAAAACCTCTATGAAGCGTCATGGCCCATTATTTATTCTTGTATTAAATTTATTTTAATAAGAATAGATTTAATAAATATATTTGATATATAATATATAGTAATTATTCTTTAAATAATAATTAACAATATCTTCTATTTCCTTCAATTTATAGAAAACTAAAAACAACTTTAATACATACATACAAACTAACATCTCCATGATTTGTGTAATTAATTTTATCTATGTCTATCATTGAAGGATGTATCTACATATTTATATATTTATTATATATTATTATTATTCATTAATAAAAATTATAGATGTTCTATAACAATACCAAGTGTACAAGGATGTGAACTATTGAAACAAAACATATATGAAAAATGTAGTAACATCCAGAAATATTGATTATAAAAAATTATTGTTACTGTATTGGTTTTAAAGTGTTATAAATGGATCATATATTATATAATTTATATTTATATAATTATTATATTTAATTTTAATAAATCTAAATTTATTATACATTTGGTTAAATCTTGTTGATCTAATAGAAAACATTAGGTAAGGGAGTTTCTATCAATTTATAGCTCATTTATATATAATAGGTATCATGTACCAGTTAATTTCTATTATATATTTAAAAATCCTACTTCAATAAAGAAAATTTAAAATCAATTTATTAATAACAAATAAAAACTCAACTCATGTTACTCATCCTATAGGTATGTTTAATAGAAAAGTTGATCTTATTCCTCTTTTGGATCACCTATAATTGTCTCCCATGTCCTTATTTTTTCAAATGGTTATAAAAAATCCATTTATTTTAAAAAATTATATATAATTGATATTTTCTATTATCTGTTACTTTTTTTATATTACAAAAGAGATATTTTTAATTCTTTCTGAATGGGTTTTTTATAAGATTTTATTGTAACAATTCAAATGGAATATATTTTTGACTTATACAAAATTAAGAGAATTTCTCTCTATAATCACTATTTTACACCATTCTGATTATTTTATAAGATGTAATTTTTTAAAAAAATAAAACCATTTATTGAAAAATTATTTTAAAATTTTCTTTTCTATTATAAATATATTCATTAAAAGCTTCATTTTTGCAACATAATCCACCATTCATGGTAATCTCAAATTTCTTCATTAATCTCAAGGATGTTAACAGTATTTTTATAAATTCACTATCATCTGATCATTGGAAAATAGTTCACCTTAATATACATATAATTTATATAATAGATATGGTTTATTCCTTAATAGTATATCATTTATAATATTATTTTAAATAATATATCTTAAGGCGTCCTCTCGGTTTGTTTTGGGTATGGTTGTGTTTTTTGACAAATCCAGATGATCGCAAATGAGTAATGTTGGTTTTTGTTGAAAACAAAATTTTAAGGCGGTGCAGTTTGACATGGTTTTACAAATTTTTGGGCCTCAAAATCGGGAATTTTGGTTTGTCAATTTAAGTATTTTTTTCATAGGACTAAACGATTAGAAGAATGGTGAATAATATTGGAAAAGTAAGATAAATATGATGGATGAGACATGGATCAACTACCCTTTCTCAGAAGGGTACACGGTCACATACTAGGTAGTAGTAATGGTACGTGGTAGCGGTTCGTGAAACCAAAAAATGGATCTCGGTGAAAGGAGGTGTGCTATTCGAATGGCGTGATATCAGCGGAAGAGATTGACCATGTAGGAACAAATATAATATGTAGAATGGATAAGAAAATGATTCACAGATGGCTTGTGGTTCGTAGCTATAGAAGGATCGGTATGCGGTGAAGGTTTGATTGAAAATTTGGTAAATCTTAGATTAGCAGATTTTGAAGTTATATGTTTTTATATAATACACTATAATCTCACCGATTACTATTGAGACTGAATAACATTAGAGAAAGTATTTTTGGTTTGGGATTTCAGTAAATTCTAAACCAGGTCTGTGAGAGAGAATTCCACAAAAGCTAATGTGGTTTGATTAGAAGATATTACGCTTAAAGAGTTAAGATTTGAATTGTTATCTGCAAAGGTCGAAGTACTTGAATGATGAATGTGTAGTACGTAGGAGGATAATTAATGTAGTCTGAAAACATAGAATAGTTCACAAATATTGGGTGATTTACAGAGGTATTATGTAAACAAATAATAGTTTGCAGAAAAGAGGGGTTTCATTAAGTAGGTTCATAGGGTCGGTATGTGGAGGCGGTACAAAAATTCTATGGATGAAGGGTAGTTCGCAGCAGCAACATCAGCATAAGTAAGTGGAGGAGGTTTTCCACATACTAAACTAGGTTTATAGTACGTGGGAGAAGTATATGGTTTTTTATTTGCATAAGGATGTTTTTGAAATGTTGAAATTAGTTTGCGAAAGGATATTCTGTTACCTAGTAGTACCTTGGAAGATGGACTACATCTGTGGGTGAAAAAGGAAATTCAATAGAGCATCTACATATAGTTGAGGATGTTGATATACATGCTAATGAAGGGAACCACATTTCCATAAACTGTGTTTGACCTAAATGTCTATATACTCTATGTGGGTTCTTTTCCACGAGTAGTGAGTGCAGGAAGAGGAAGATAGTGACACTTTACACCTATAGAATCCGAAAAGCATCAATCGATTGTATCTTCCCCTTTCGTAAATGGGTTCTCCTCTAAATCATCAATGAAAAATTCTAAATTTATAGGGTTATGTAATTATCCATGTAAACATTCTATAATAATCTATTTAATGGGGAGTAATTAAGTCGTTGCACAAAAAGGAAACATCAAAATAAATTAATTTCCAATTTAATTTATTTTTAAAAAAATTCAAAAACTAACGTTTGCAGTCGACCCGCGCCTATCAATGTTAGGTCCCCCCTAAAGTAAATTTACTTTAATGAATGCAACGCTGCCCCATAATTTCTGATTCGGGAACCCGTTTAAAAGTTATTCCATTTTTTTATGAAAACTGCCTGCACATGGAGTTTAAAATTATAATTTATTTTGAACATTTATTCTAGGCCTCATAATCACAAGTCGTTAAAAATATTTCCTCGAAATAATTTCATATAATATTAAAAAATGATACATAAAAATCCGACACATTGAATTCTACCGACCATGGGTATTTACTTCCCTGAATAGCCAAATCGTGCCAACTCAGAATGATATGGGTACTGGGCATGGTTCCGGACCACCCACTCCCACGTGCTCTCCGGATAATTCCCATGCTTTCACCAGATGCACACTAAGTGGATTGATCACCCACAAAGGATCCCCTCATGCCAATCCGCGATCTCCATCGGGTACTCAGCAAAATTCTCTTTATCCTCGATTTCCAACTCACCCTAGGTGATATCGTTTGATGGGTCATGCACATACCTCCTCACCTAAGACATGTTGATGACATCCTGTACCTGGTGTAATAGCGGCAGTAGAGCTAATTGGTATGCCACCTCAACTAATCTGTGTAGTATCAAGAAAATATTGATTATCCTTGGATATAGCTTTCCACCTCAGCGAAATCTACAACTCTCATTGAGGCGAGACCCGAAGGATGTCATGGTCTCCCTCCTAGAACCCAGAGGTCTACGTTGATTGTTAGAATAAGACTTATCATGGATTTTTTCAATCTTCATCTACTCATGGATTTTCTAAGCCTTCTCGTTGGTATCTCAAACCAACATTGGACCCATTAGTGCTAACTCTCTAGGGTCAGTCGTGCAAAGCAGTGACCATAAAGGTCTCCCATATAACGCCTCTAATGGTGCCATAAAAATAGTGAACTGGTACCTGTTATTGTATTTAAACTCCACCAGTGGTAGGTGGTCCTACCAACTACGACCAAAGTCCATGATACATGTCCATAATATTTCCTACAGACCTGGAATGGTCCTCTCAATTTGACCATCTGTCTAAGGATTGAATGCTGTCCTCATGCGTATCTGAGTCCTGAAAGAATCCTGCAACCCCTTCCATGATCGGGATGTGAAGTAGGCGTCTCGATCTTAGACTATTGTCAAAAGGGTCTCCATGAAGCGGAAATATCCCCCGAATGTAGAGGTGTCCCATGATCTCTGTGGAAATCTGCTCACTGATAGTAAGGAAGTGAGCTAACTTGGTGAGTCAACCAATGATCACCCTGATGGAATCATTCCTCTAGCACCTATGTGGAAAGACTTTTAAAAAATCCATTGATATTCCATCCCACTTCCACTCTCGCACTTTGAGGGGATGAGTTAACCCAGTTAAAACATGGGGCTCGTACTTCACCTACTAGCATATAAGGTATCAAAAAACAAACCCTACTTCAACCCTCTTTATGCCAATCCACAAAAACTATCATTAAATATCTTGGTAAATCATTTCCACTCAAGGATGTGCCTCCAAGGGGGATATATGAAACTCCCTTAGGACATCACCCTGCAATTCCAATGGTACAATAGTCTATCCTCTTAAAAGAACTATATTCTCCCCACCATTTGAATATCCATAAGGGTCATGCCCGGAGGATAACTATACACGTAAATTCTAATGGTCAATATCACAATGATGGGACTTTATACCTTACTGTAAGATTAGACAAGTGACAACCATCGACTAAAGGTAAGCTTCATCCCCACTTTCCACAATGGATAACTGTAATGAGGCCAACTGTATTGTCACCTAACTCTACACTACGAGCTCATTCCCCTAATGAGAGGATCTAAAACCTTGTTCCCCTTCCCATGATTATAAAAGATCTCTAAATCATAGTTCTAGAGGAACTCTAGTCAACACCTCTATCTCAGATTCAGATCCATCTGTAAAAATATGTACTTGAGGCTCTTTTGTAAAGAGTAAATGGTAAACTGCTCACCCATAAGGTAGTGTTGACACATCTTCTAGGAAAATACTACCACTTCCAACACGAGATAATGGGTCACATAGTTCTTCTCATGTGTCCTAATCTAGTGTGAACCATTTGAAATAACTTCATGTCTCTATATCAGGACATAGCCAATCTCAGTCTATGATTCGTTTCTGAAAAGTAAGTGCTCGATACCCTCCTCAAGAAATCTCAAAATGGGGGTGCTTGTCAATATCTACATCAAATGCTTGATATTGTGCTAGAACATCTCTATCCACTTAATGGGTTTACACTTCTTGTTCAAGCCTGTCATTGGTGATGATATATGGGAGAAACTGAGAATGAATATTTGGTAATATCCTATAATCCCACGGAAGCTCTGAACCTCCATCACGCTTAGAGGTGGCTCCCATGATAACATTGCCTCCACCTTGGCTCGGTCCACAACCACTCTATCTACTAAGATGATGTATCCCCAAAAGCAGACCTCTTGAATCCAGAACTGGAAGTTTAAATGCTTCCCATAATGTTTTTGCTCTCAAAGTATGTCTAGAACACTTCGAAGGTGTCTCATAGGATCTTCCTCTGACATCGAGTACATAAGGATGCCGTAGATGAAGAAAACTGTGAACCAGTCCTTGTATGGCTGCAAGAGACGTTTCATAAATCCCATGAACACTCTGGGGGTTTTCCTCATTCCAAAAGTCCTCACCATTTACTCAAGTGACCGTTGTGGCATCTAAAAGAATTCCTCAGTATATCCTACTCTCTTACTCACAACTGTTGGTAACCTAATCGATGGTCAGCCTTCATGAACCATTGTGCCCCTCTCAACAGATCAAAGTGGTCGTTAATCCTCTTTAGTGGATACTTTTTATTCATTGTCACCTAGTTCAAGCACCAGTAATCAACACACAACCTCAATCCCCCATATGCCTTCTTGGAAAACAAAAATGGGGCCTCCCAGTGTGAAAACCTAGGTTGTATGAAACCCTTGCCCCACAAATCCTCCAACTGCACCCTCAGCTCGTGAATCATTATGGGAGCCATTATATATGCTGGTGAGGAAATCTATTCCATCCTAGGGTGTATATCAATGCAGAGGTCGATCTATTGGTTGGGAGGTATTCTTGGAACACCTTCTAGAAATACATCCTCGTACTCCACCAATACTGTTAGAGACTAGAAGCTCACAACATCTACTACTATGTGAGTAAGGCTAGCCAAATCATGAGTGATTGGAAACAACCTCTTATGAAAGAGCACATTCTATGCTATCTGGGTATCCTTTTCAACAATAATGGAAAAAATCATCCCATCGCTACAGACACACCACGCTCTTCACCTAAAGAAATCAATTTGGGCATTGACTAATGATAGCCAATCCATACTGCGAATGACGTCGTAAGGCCTCAATACATCCACCATGTGGTTTCAACAGAAAATATAGCCTCCAAGGGGAAGATCACACAGTCAACAATGGTTTATGATCATCAAGTCCCCAACCATAGGCGTCTCCAAGCGTAAGGGTCGAGTCAACAACTCTACTAGAATCTCAAGGTTTTTCACAAGCCAATTGGTGAGGAAAAAATTAGTGGGAACTATGTCTATTAGTACTGTAGATAAGTATGAGAAGACACAGATCGTATCTCAGACCATCTCTGCAGTCCATGGGTCGTATGCCTCGACCGCATGTTGTTGTCCCTGCCTCTATCCCATTACTCTCGAAGCCTACTTCTGACCTCATAGGCGTGGAGGGGGTGGGGGGTGAAGATCGAAGAGTCTTCCACCACCTGCATCTCTCCATGCTTCACATCCTCATCTTCCACCAATTAAGTCTGTCTCCTACACTCTCTACCTATTCCTAAGTGGTCTATCCACTACTTCCCTATCAAGAACTCAGCTGGTTGGATAGTCTCTAGTGATATACACCCTACCATCTGACAAGTAGCATCGCCTCTCCCTAGGCTGTCTGGATCTAGCCTGAGATCAATGGACTATCAATCCCATGTCATGGGTCCTTTTGTGATGTCTTCTACATCGTGATCCCTATTCCTGATGTCAAATCCCATCTACTAAGGTCTCCACACCTATCTACATACTAATGACTTCTATTAGCAATCTCTGCTCTTCCAAGAAGCTCTCGATCACCAAGGCCCACTAGAACACTCTAGCATTAGTCAAATTTCATTAAGGAATAACACTACCTCATATATCCCATCATAGACCTCGCTCAATGGTATGAGCTATGAATTACTAATCACAGACCATATCTATCAAGAACATGGCGCGGTGGGTGAACCTCGATGAATATAAAACTACCACTAGAATACCATACTAATGTTGAAGAAGCTCTTGGATATGTACAAATCTTAGCCTAACTAGAGAGAACTCCTCCCAAAATAGTTTCTCAAACTCTTTTTAGGAAAGATCCTTGTAATCATGGGTCTGAGTGGTAAGATTCCACCATATCCCCCGCTAAACCCAGAAAAGTGATTGCTACTTGGATCACTATCGGTTCTGCTGGTTTCCCCACTAGATGGAAAACTTTGGTCACTACCTCAAGCCGGTCCTCTGCTACTTAAGGGTCCAGCTTGCCATTGAAGCTGAGGGGTCTCTGTCTCTGAAACTCGTGGAGTGTTCTCAGCCTGCACCCCTTGTCTGTTGATACTGCAGGTACCACGAGATACTCTACTGGTTGTGGTATAGCAGGTGCACCACTTAAAGGTAATTCATGGGGAACTGGTCCTTGTATCAAAGCTTTGTCACTGAGGGGGTCATCCTTGTGATCACACTACTGAATCCTTACGGGTATGCATCATAGAGGCATCCTATAAGGAACAATATGTACCATGGTAAACAGGTATATCTTAATAGATGACACAAAAAACATGGAAAACAAAACCCATTTTTATATGATTCGTGTACCATTCTCTTATTTCCCCAAAACACTTGTTTTGATGTACCGAGTCAAAAATCAGTTTATCAGAGTCATGGTGTATGTATACTTCAGTCGCCCACACTAACATTGGATTCTTTGGCCTAAAAGTAGAGCTCGGAACACTTAACACTATTTCCCCAAAAAAATATCATAAAACCATGGTCCTATGGTAGAACTGACCACCTCTGATACCACTCTATCACGACTAGTCCTAGTGGAGTTCGCACCACGACTCCCTAATCCCGCCTCCAATAGTCTAGGGTCTAGAAACTAGCACCCAGTAGGCATATCACTAACATGGGAGGCATTTCCTATATATATGTAGACATAAACACACACCTATCGAAGCCTAGAAAAACATGAATCTAAAGGAAACCACTAAGGAACAAAAATGCATTCATAGAAATAAACCCAAACAATAGAGTATAATGGAAAGTGATGTACTAAAAGTAAAATGGGCTAAAAGCCCCCAAAAACAAGTTTCTGCAAACTAAAATGTGAAAACTGTAATCACGATGAGGTACTAGGACTGCTACTCGTAGAAGTAGAACACCTCATCTTATAGGGAACTCATAAAGCTCAGTCTGGTACTTGTCTGCTCTGGACTCCTTCAAAATCCCACTCATCTGCCCATAAAATTACACATGCAGGAAAATCACGTGTAGTGGTTAGTATAACAATTCCTAGTAAAAGACCCCACAAAAAACAAAGAAATGAACAATGTAAACGTAAAATCATCTCTACACAATATATTTCTACTGAACATATAGTAAGATAAACACTAACCAGATATGATCAAAACCCAGACCCACGGTCAAATGACAAGTCACACAACTGCATACCGCCTATAGGGATTTATTTTGAAGGTTCCATAAATCAACCGTCTAAGAGAACTGACTCCAGGAGTCTGATATCTCTCATGAAGTCTGTTTGAGATGTACTTCCTGTCGGGAAAAGTCACAAGAGATAGATACATTCATTATGGGTATACACACTCTTGAGTGGGGATAGATCATGATAAATAGATGAGGATCATTTCTAGGGCCTTGGTGGATACCATGAATCATCCGATTTCACTTGATAAGTAGATGATTGGAAACGTAAAGGAATAGTCGGGTCGATACCTGTCTTTACCAAGGGTCAAAAATTGATAGAGGCTCTCACTCCAGGCCACTCGAAGGGATACCTGAAACTATATTGGAATGTTCTATTGAAGGGGTTATACTATTTGGAATGTATACTATACCTAACCGTTAGAGGAATGAAAAAATAGGCACTAACTTAAACGAAACCTATACAAGGAATGGTGGACAATAAGATCAATCCATATATTGAGAAGTACATGGTCTGTAGAAGTGTCACACATCATGTCTTCTGACCCTTGGTACTGACTGTGTATAATGGCCCATGTCATAAGGATTATTGTGTATAATCCAATTACACATTGTGTAGGAAAGATCATACACTCTGTCAAGGTATCTGGAGTCTGCTCCGTGTATATTGGCCTTGTGCCCATACATGTCCTAAACCCATGTATTCCAACCTGTGTAATCAATGCATGGGGTGACCCGCATCACAGGTCAAGAATGGTCTTGTGGTGGAGTACATGGTGTGTACTCCACCCTATGTATATGTATCGTCTGATGTACATGATGTGCTTAAGGGAAGAGACCACATGTCATGTGATTAGGGACACACACCGTGTGGCACCTATCTGTATCCCAAAGCTATATCCTCCACCGAGCCATTCCAAAAAAGAAGTTTTTTGGAATACATGCTATGTTGATCAGAACTCTGCAGAAAGGACCCCCGTCACTATCGCGCCCTAGTTTCTCCTCCAATATATGATCTGACCTCCCAATCACCTCAGAACACATGATCTGAGGTCATCCTACCTTGCCATCAATTTTTATGGAGGTTTCAGGCGTTCGATCGACCTCGAAAACATTTTTTGATTATCCACACCAAGAATAGTTGAAGGACGATTTCTCCCGAACTGTGTCGAATCATCTTCTTCCATAGTCTTCGAACCTCCTCTAGGTTTTCATGATGTCGTATATACAATTTAGCATCATCGTGTTGTTGAACTGATGTGTAAAAAACTATTTTTGATAACCCCATGAGGAATTCATTGATAAAAAGGATGAATAAAAATCATAAAAAAGGAGGACTGAACCATCACCGTCATACGTCACGGGGTCGATCCACTCTTGTTAGAAGATTTAAAATGTGAACCAAAATGATTATTCAAAAATTATCATAACATCATTTCCTTAATCAAAAACTCCAAAATAAAGGAAATTGAAACCCTCCCGCAAGAACACACAATCCATGGATAACAATGCTTGTGGGTTGATATGAATTCGTCGTTTAATCTAAGAGATAGGAAAATATAAATCCAAATATTAACCCTTACCTCGATTTGGTTGAAAAACAATATTCTTTAGATATTTATTGATGAGGATCATTGAATTGGAGACGTGTTGATCGATTGCGTCGTCGTCTTCTGCCAACGGGTTCTCCTAAAATGTTTCAATTAAAAAATCAAACTTGCGCGATTATGCAGATAACCCTGCAAACATTATATAAGCATGTATTTAATGATGAATATATAGGTCGTTGTGCAAAAAAGGAAACATTTAAATAAACTAAATTTCAATTTATTTTATTTTCATTAAAAAGTCCAAAAACTGAATTTTATAGCCAAATCTTGATGGTTATTATTTGGAACCGACAAAGGAAAAGTCACTTATCTAAATTCAATGGTGCCCTCAGATTTCTAATTTGGGCATTAGTTTTAACGTTACTCCACTTTTTTAGGAAAACTATCTTAGAGTGCTTTTTTAAATGTTTAATTTGTTCCAAACATTTATTCTGGGCACTTTGGGCATTGGAATTGCACACCGTTAAAAAACCTTGTCTTAAAACAACTCTATATAAAATTTAAAAATGATACATCGAAAATCAGATACATTATAGGAACTTTATAATCATTAATGTTACATTACTATCTCTCACAAATTGTTTCATACATGATATCCTTATAAACATGTCATGAGTATTGAAAGTCATCATAAACTAGGGAAATGAAAACATAAAAAGTGGTGTGTTTAAATGATTAATATGTTAAAAAATATTAAAATATAAATCATGGAATATTAATGGAATTAATATTATAGATGTAATATGTAAAAAAATGAATCCATAACGAAATTTAATCTAGTAGCATACTATATTTGCTAAAATAAAAGAAAAAATGTATATTAATAATAAAATATTCATATGGATGGAATGAAAAATGATGGATATTCAACACCTATATTCAAGGAATTAAGAAATTAAATTTTCTTATCATTGGGACTATAGTCAAGATATCATGCTGAATTGGGTAGGCATACCCCAACTAATAATCAAGTTTTGTCTCATGATACCTATTTATTAATGGAGTGGAAACATAAATTTGATCCCCACCCAATACCTGATTATATCTACTTCAATCACCATAAGATTTATAAAAACCATTCAAATAATACCCAAAAGATCCATTAGGTGAATATAAAATAGTTATCCCTTTAATTATGAATACCAAATATAAAAATATGATCAACCAGGGTTAGCATCCAATTATAATTAAGAATGAAAATAAATATCCTAATGTCAATTAAGGGATAAAATTATCATTACAGATCCAAATAAAGAAGGTGGATAGTTATACAGTACATAGTCAACTAGCTAATAACCATTCATATTTGAATAATTACATATAGAATTCTGATACTTATCCCCATGTAAATCGAATATCATACCTTTTAGGTGAACATCATCCATTCTTTGTAATGTAAGCTATGAGGTTCCCACAATATAGAAAAAAGTGTATGCAACCAATTCAATACTGTAATAACATGATCATAATTCCTATAGATAAAGAAAGAAGATTTTTTCAAAGTAATATAACTAAAGAATTGAAAAATAGTTGTCCATGAGTTTATCTAGAAAGAATGAATATCAAAAAAATTATAATAGAATAATTTATAAAATAATCATTGAGAATAATGCACCTAATCTATATAAAATATTTATAATGAATGGTAAAAAATTTGATAATGAAAATTTAGTTACCAAAAACCATCACTATATGGGAAACAACTGAATCATCAAAAAATTAATAAATAAGTTGGATTTAGCTAGTAATTATAATGAAATAAAAGGAAATAATATATAGAACACATATGGTATAGTAATTTAGTAAAAAACATACAAAGGGAATATGGTGTATAATATATAACATCTGACAATGATTTAGAACAGGGTCTATGAAAAGTGTTATGACATTATAAAAATTAGAATCAAACCCTTCTTCTAGGTTATGTAATATAAATTAACCTCAAATATGATTATTAAAAGATTATTAATTATATTATATTTCAAATAGAAATTATATACACGATATAAATTAAATATCACTGCAAAATACAAAACATTCATTAAAGAGTGGAATTTATAATTAAACACATACCTCATTTCCAGAATTACATGAAATTTATTTAACCTCAAATATCCCAAATACATATAATAATAAAATAATTAAAAATATTAAAAATATCAATTTTCATTAATAGTTTTTATAAATAGTCCCCCATAAATGTTTTTTTCATATTTTTTCACATCAAATGATTATAGTTTTAATCATTTCTATTAATTTAATAATAGGGTTGTCCATGTTAATTATTATTACAAATTTCAACGTTAATATACAAATTAATTAACTATTAGAGTTGATTTATTATGTTTTCAATTAAATCATTGTGATTGTAGTCATTATCACTATAGATGAAATTGATAACAAGCATGCTTCAATGATTCTTAATAATTAAAGGGTGATTTTTTTATAAATGATGTAAATATAAATATAACATCATCAATGAAAAAAAAATCATTATGTAAACATTTATATATTTTTATATCTATATGATTTTACATATTTTAATTAATGACATAACTTTATATTATTGAACTATTATGTTGTTAAACTAACCCAAATATGAATATACCAAAATTTAATGAGTGATTATGTGTTATATTATTAGTAATTTCATTATACTAGATGAATAATGAAATTATTATATGTTTATTATTGATATATATATATTATAATTTTAATTAATTGTAACAAGAAATAATAAGTGTAAAAACAATACAAAATTTGAATAAAAAATTTCCACTTTCTATGAATATTTTAAACCATGAATTTTTTTATGATAATTTATTTATTGTATAATTAATTGATTCTATAATTTGTCAAAATAAAACCTTCGTGATATCATAAACATCATATTTTACCCTTTAAACCCATCCCTAGATCCATCCTTGTAATTTGGTGAAGGAAAATGATACAAATAATATAATGGAGGCGGTATTCCACATAATGCACAAACACTGGTTTTATTATAAAAGGAGGGAAAATATGTATAAAAATTTAATAATAATATATTACAGTAACATTAATTTATAATAATTGTTCTAATTTAATTAAATGATTGTGTTCAACATAAATTTGAAAGAATAAAATTTAGAGGAAAACCTAAGTAGTTGGTAATACTCATGTCATGGATTGGATTTTTCTTAAGCTTATCTTTTGAAATGAATGCCTGATAAAAAATAATGGTGAATATAAAATTTTAAAATATATATAGGGTATAATGGGAGAAAAATTGAAGATCTTCATGGAAAAAATCAATGAAACAGGGTATCTTGGTGAGGTTTAGAAGTTACAATTCTATTAGGGAATGAAAAGGCAGCATTGGGAGCAACCATTACATTTTCAATACTATAAGAAAACATTAAAATTATAAATGAATAAAACTATAAAATATATCAGGGGGAATGATTTTGTGTCAATAAAACCACAAGCACAAATATTTATGGAAACATTGTTCATTATAAGGCTATTTATTTTATCTTTTTTATCTTTGACCGTGATTTTCTTTTAACATTTTAATTAATTTATAACCATAATTATTATTTTTAATGATAAAGATTAATTATGAAATTCTTACCTAGTTATATAATTTTAATTTTAAATTTTAATATTCTTTCATAATATATAATTTAAATTTTTATGAAAATTTATTTTTGTAATTGAATACACATAATCTCATAAAAATAGTTTTTAGAGAAATATAATTATAATAATTATCTTTATATATAAGATAAAATTGTCTGTGATATTTATTTTAATGTCATAAGTTTGATTATTATAAATGAATTAATAATACAAGTCTTATGAGCTATGAATAAAATAATATCTTGTGGAGCTACTTGAATCAATGAAATGACCAAAAATAATTTTCTTATAATAATTTTAATTAGTTAAAAAAATTATTTCTTGTGTTTTTTTCTTGTTAAAAATTTATTTTTAAAATATTAATGTTATCCCTAAAAGTAATATTTTATTTATTCAAATTTATTATAAATTTATTTCTCATTATTATGTAATTAAAATTTCATATAAATTTTATGTTTCTTGAAAATATTATTTTTTGACATTGAGTCGGCATATTCATCAAAATATCCTAAATTCATAATATATATATTTCGACCTAAGGAACTCAAAAATAAAGTTAATTTTTATTAAATTATTATTCTAAAAAGTAGGAATTCTTTTATTATATAGGAACATTTAATCGACCTGAAAAATATTTTTAATTGGAATCTAACATCTCAACAAGTATAATATTAAATTCAATCTATATCACTCCTGATTTAACATATATAATTAAAGTATAAACACGGTAACTTTTAGTTGTACTATATCATAATTATAAACCTAATCATTATAATCTTAAAACCGAATATTACTGAACATTAATGAAATATTAGTAAAGAAAAATCATCGAAATATACTCTCTTTAAAAACAACATGTCCTTCATAAAAAAAATGTAACATTCCATAAAAAACATTCCCATGTATGTATATACCATAATCATATAATCTTAGAAAAAACCTTACCCCAAACATGATTGATTATTCATGATATTAAACCACAAAATGAATATTTATTCTTCAAAGTGCAAACTATTACAAAAATTTAACAACCCTGGTTATTATAATTTTTTTTCATTCTAAAATTAAATTATATAATTAATTATAAACGTATAATGAAATAAGTGTTATTTATAAGAATTAAGGAATCTCTAATAATATAATACTAGCCTCACTTAATATTTTATAAATAAAATTTATGTATCTTATATGTGTAATCATGGTAATATTATATCATAGAAAATGTAATTAAATGATTTTGAAATGATAAATTATGTTTTGTAATTTTATTAATTCATAAAAATTTATTTTTAAATTTATATTTACTATAAAGATTTAGAATAATATATATTTACATAAAATATATTTTTTTTAAAAAAATTATGTCTTATGTTTATAATATAACATTATGATAACATAATTAATTTTTCAAATTCTCATAAAATCATATCTAATTTTTTATTTTTTATTTGTTGAATACATTATTATATTAAAATAAAAAAAATTCAAATATTTTTGAATTTTTTTTATAATATGGAGATAATTTCGAAAATGAATATGTCATAAAAAATTTGGGGGAATTTTTTTAATTTTTTTCTAAAATTTTTGAATTTC
The DNA here is from genome assembly GCA_963277665.1 of Viscum album. Taxonomy (NCBI): domain Eukaryota; kingdom Viridiplantae; phylum Streptophyta; class Magnoliopsida; order Santalales; family Viscaceae; genus Viscum; species Viscum album. The sequence continues at coordinate 1,281,782,623 of OY728136.1, read as the reverse complement.
CAATGAATTGTAAAATTCAGTATTTTACTGTCTATTTACATTATAAGTTAAATAAACTATTAATTAGGAAATAAGTTATTTAAGAACTATAAACTTGAATACTAATTCCTTATTTTTTTATATTTTGTGATAATTATAAAACTATTCATAGTATTGATCCAAAATATTAAAGTGCTAAATAAAATAATGATAAAACACCACTCTCTTACACTATAAATACCACCTCTCACCACCTCTTATGATAAAAAATAAAATAATTTTAGATTAATTAATTTCATCCAAATTCACTTCCCGATAAACATCCCCACGTCTAAGTCAATTTGTTCTCATAAACAGTCCAAAACCGAGGACCATAAAGAGGTTCTCAGGGAGGAGTATTCAAGAGGAAAAATAATCTTTCATTTCCTTTTTTTAAATTTATTTTTTTTAATTATTCCCTCACATCCCTTAAAAAAATTTAAATGTTAACCCCAGTGTCATAGATATATGATATTGTTATTATTTTAATGTAATATCAATAAAAAATCATCTTCCCTTCTCCTCTTATTCTTAAAAATGAAAACATTTTCCCTGATATGACGATTTACCATCATCATGGATGAAGTGTTTTCATTCTCAGTCACTGCCTTCAATGATGGTCATGAAAAAAATATTTTTGTTAAATAATATTTTATTTTATATATTATAAGTAATATAATGTTCTTTAATCATTATATAGTCATGTTAATAAATAAAATGAAATAATTTCACAATAGTTGTAAAAACTGCCAAAATAAACTAAATCATTTTCAATAATGATTTATACAATAATTAATTACTATATAATGGAAAAATTATATATGGTATAAATTAAAATGATGGAAACATATTAATATAATTTCATTCTACTTTTGGATTATTTTTCCATTTTACATGAAAATACACAACGATCCCACCATAGAAACCATGAGAAGAATGTAACCAAAACAATGGAAATAAAAAAATAAGATTAATAAATAGGTAGATTGTTTGTGTAATATGGTCATATAATGTATTATAAAAAATGTATACTTATATAGAATATTTAAAAAACTCTTTTGAACATTATTCTTGGGTTTTATACTAGTTTGAAACAAAAAGGACTCGAGGAAATGGACGTTTTTATAAAAATAATACATTAAATTTATACATTTACAATATTTTAAAGGAATATTTCTATGTTAGAATTATTATTTATTTTTTATTATGTTATAGTTGATTGGAATTTTTATGATGAACTGTGGAACCAATATCTCTTTCTAAGGAATTGGGTATTATTATATTAGTGGTTGATCGTATGGTTTCATTAGGTGTAACTATGACGGTTACACTATAAGGTAGACGTGAGGGTTACATTGGAAGAAATCCTTGAGGTATAAAAATCATATTGTAGATGTGATTGTTATAATATTATGTAATTAAAAATATATGATAAAATTATGGTTTTATTTGTGTTTTCAATGTTCATTGAAAATATATTATTTTCAGATGTTATATATATGATAATTTATGACTGAGAAGTACATTTTTTCATAATTATTTCATTTGTTTATAAGTATACATAAGATAACACCATCCTCTATATTATGCCCCTTAATAACATTATTCATCTCATCCGAACATTTAAATTTTTTTCATAGGGTTTATGTATGGGTAAGTGAATTAGATAATCCAAGGTTAATGTTATGATGATTTTTCAATAAATGATTGCATGTTCTGTTACAATGTTTTTTATTATGGATGAAATGGTAACCTTTCTTATAGTACACTTGGTATACGATTGTGGGTGGATATGTATGAATTATTTCTTAATTATTTGGAACTCTTAACTAAATGTATTTTGAGAATTTATGATTTTATTTCTATTTGAATTAACAATATTATGTAATTTTTAAGGTCGGGTCCATATAGTCTGTATCATTGTAGAGTTTAGATAACATTATAGGATATGATTATGTTAATAGTATACTGATAATGAGTTCAAATTTATGTTAATGTTGAAATTATATTTAATTTTAAGATTATCATTTTGATTAATCTAATATTTGTCTCTTAGGAATAGTTTCCCAAAAAAGAAACATGGATGTTAAAGTGGGAAGAAACCGAGAGGATTATATCATTCTGATTATGCAACCTAGAATGGTGGCAATTGGAACTGATTATTTTGTAACATGAATGGATTTGTTGATATATGGTATAAATGTAAGTGTTATTAATGAAAGTGAACTACTAAATATACCCTAAGGAAACATGATGATAGTGGGAAATTTGATGATGCAATACCCCCATGATTTGAGTAGATATAGTGACACAGGTGTAGGTGAAGGGTGAATTAAATCCCATGAAATGATATTTGATGTCATGAGATGTTCAGATGATCAAAATGATATTATTGATATTTATCTTTATTAAGGTGAACTCAACCAGTAGTGGTCAATTGTAAATAATATTAGTGGTAGAGAGTATATTTATGCCTCAGAATAGGATGAATTTAAGAAAATTTACCTTGATAAATATTTTACAAAGTTTATATGATTTAATATGGAAAATCTATTCCTTAAATTGAATCATACAGAGTAAGATTCAGTGGTAGTGTATAATGAAAACATCTCCATGTTTGAAAGGTATTCTTTGAGTCTTATTTGAGTTCATGATATTAAAATGATTCATTTTTTACTCAGGATTGAATCAAATATACCCAAGGTTTTTATCCCCCCCTGAAATTAAATATTTTGATAAACATGTATGATATCGTGAGTGGGTAAAATGGAGGTTGATGATGATCATGTGTAAATCAACATCAATAAAAAGAAATGTTCTACATAAAAGGAATGTGTAATAATAAATCACGTAAATCTGATGGTAAGAATGTCTAGTTTCCAGTTTGTAAGAAGTTTGGTAAACCTCACTATGTAGAATTCTTTTACAAATAAAGGAAGTGTTTTTTTGTCGGATGATTGGACATATGGATCGAGATTACAATGAACAAGATCTTCAGGACGGTATGAATAATTCTATGAAGAAAATTATTGAGTGTTTTAAATATTCTGAGTAGGTTCATTATGGAAATAACAACACAAATAATTACTTAAATGATGGTAAGTAGACAGATTATAATTAAAAAGGATTAGTGAAATAATTTGCGACTACTTCTTCATATATTGGTCCATCCAATGAAGTTGTATTATGTAGATTATTTGTTTACTAATATTTTTTAGGTTCATTTTTGATATGAGGTCTACAATTTTTTTTTATTTCTAATTTTTTTTAGAATATTTAAAAAAAACATCAAGAAATAGAACATGAGATTTTGTTTAAAACACCTTGATAAATATTACGGCAAAACAACATTTTATGAATCGAATTATTGTAGTCTATTGAAATTAATTACAAAAAACCATGTTAGTTTACCCTTAGTAAAGATTTATATTATTCATGATATGGAAAAAATTTATTTATATAATCTTCATATTGAATGTAGATCCAATGAATATTCTATTCAAAAATATGTTCAGTTTTTAAGCAATAATGAACCGATACCATTGAATATATATCAAAATACTGAAAAGCTCTGAAAACACTGAAATGAATGTTATAGTGCACTAATTGTCAAAAACCAGGGTACTATTCATATTAATGATGGACCAATGGTGAATGAATACCTGGATGTTTTTCATGATTACTTTCCCAATGTAATACTTGATCAAGAAGTTTAATTACCTATTCAATTAGTTCATGATGCTAAGACGAACTCCAAACCACCATATCGAAGGGTCCAAGTGGAACATATGTAATTGAAAATGATGTTTTAGTATTTTCATGACAAAGTACTTATTCATCCTTGAACTTCACCATGGGGTCTTCTATTATTTGTTCAAAAGAATGATGTTTCTTGGCGGTGTTACATTGATTATAGTTATTTTAATAACATTTCTATTATGAATAATTAACAACCACCTCATATCAACAAATTGTTTGATTATATCCCTGGAAGTCTTTATTTTTTCAATATTAAATTGATATCTGGGTACCATTAGTTAATGGTGATGGAGGATTAAATTATTAAAACATCATTTTGAACTAGATATTGGAATTATGGGTTTGTTGTAATTCCCTTTAGTTTGAAAAATAACCCTTCTAAATTTATTGATCTAATGAGTGGAGTATTATATTAATATATGGATATGTTCATTATTTTTTTATTAATGATATTATAGGGTTTTCAAATAGTTATAAGGATCATTAGAAAAATATAATTACTGTTCAATAATCACATAATAAAATAATTTACATAGTGAATATATCAAATGTTATTTTTTGTTGAAACATACTTCTTTTATTGTGGACATTATAAATAAGTATGGAATAAAAATTTATCCCACAAAAAAACTGGTTGATGAATTTCCAAGACGGAAAAATATTATAGAGATTAAATGTATTCATTGATTTGAAATATATTACCCACTTTTTGATAAAAAATTTCATTATTATACTGTCTTCTAATTACGATAACATTAAAATGGGATTAAATTTATTTGTATATAAGAATGTGATTTTTGTTTTATGGAACTGAAGAAGAGATTGTTGAATTTTCTATTTTTAGAAATTCGTTCAAAAAAATGGTTATTTATTTATCTATTTTTATGCTTCATTGAAGGGACATGGTTTTGTTCGGATGCATAATGACCAGGTAATTTCTTAAGCAACAAGGCATTTGAAATTTAATTTGCTAAACTATACTACCCATGACCATGAATTAGATAATGATGATTTTTATGATAAATAATTTTTGGGATCATTTATATTGAGAAAAATATGAAATATTTACTGACTATAAATTTTTCAAGTATATATATACATAGAATAAATTAATCACGACATATATTAGATGGTTGGAAATGATAAACCATTATGATTTCATGATCCATATTAATAATGTAAAATTTATATAATAGTTACATTCCTTGAGTAAAAAACAACATATTCATTAACCATGTTATGTTTTGAACACAACCCATTGGTTAAGGATTTGATGAATTTTGGCGTGGAAGTTATTGGTGTAGGAAATTCAAATTATTTGATTGATGAGTTAGTGCATTCATAACTCCTAGACAGAATTAAGAATGCATATAATGAAACCCATGAGTTTTAGAAAAATGAATAATTGGTTAAAAATAGAAATTTCATAAATTTAATGTTTATAAATATTGTTTTTTGATTTATTTGAAATATATTATGTGTGTCTTGTGATTCCATGTTGAAGAGAAAAATTTTAAGTGAATCATTAAGTTCACCCTTTTCAGTTCATCATTATTCTACTAAGATGTACATAGAATATTTGGAGTATGAGTGGTGGGATGGAATGAAAAGAAATATTTTTTATTTTTCCATGAAATGCTTGACAGGTCCACTGGTTAATGAAGAGTGAAAACTACCATTGGGTATGTATCAAACATTTCATGTGTGAGAGTCTAAATAGGAAAATATATCAATAGACTTTAAGGTTAGACTACCAAATAATTCTCAAGAATAACAATGTGATTTAGGTGATTCATGATCAAATGACTAAATACATGTTTTTTAATCCTATTTGAGATATTTTTCCATTTGATCAGCTATCTCAACTCTACCTCAATGATATTGTGATTTCACATGGAGTAACTCTCTCCATTGTATCTGACTGTGATCCTATGTTCACTTCAATCATAGGGAAACTCCATTAGAATTCTTTTGGAACTAAATTAAATTTAAAAGATCCTTTCAACCTCAATCTTTCAAATAATCAGAGTAAAATATTCCGACATTAGGGGATTTGATTCATGATTTTTCAATGTATTACCATTGATGTTGGGATCAACATTTTTTTTTGTTGAGTTTTCATAGAATTATAGTTTTCTTTCTAGAATATAGATGGAACCTTTTGAGATATTGTATAGAAACTGGTGTTGAAATCCAACATTTGGGAATGATTCAAGGAAAGGAATTAGATGAGTCTATAATTAGTAGATATAGTGGCTGAGAAATTAAAGATGAACCAACAACACCGTAGGAAAGCTTAGACCAGATAGAAAACTTATACACATAATAGGAGGAAATACTTTTATTTATATGTAGGTGATCATTTTTATTAGATAATCCCATCTTGGAAATTTGTTATGTGTTATTGTGAGAATGAAAAAGTAAGACTACAGTTCATTGTACCCTATGTAATCCTAGATAATGTAGTAATAGTTTTTTACTTAGTAGATTTTCCTCTAATTTAATCTCAATTACATGATGATTTTCATGTTTTGATGTTGGGAATGTATTTGTAAGATTATTCTCATTATTTGAGCCTATAAGTATAGTATCTAGAGGAAAAATATCTTATGAAGGGGACCCTTTTCAGATTAATGATCTAAGAGATCATGTATTGTGGAATAAGGTAATTTACTAGGGTAATGTTTTGTGGTGAAGCCACATAATTGAAGAAGAATCTTGGGAATCTAAGAATATAAAAAATATATACTATATGAATATTAACCTCAAATAGGTGATTATAAATAAAATTTATGCCTATTATATGTTTAATCATTGTATATATATATATATATATATCATTTAATATTTAAATAAATGTTCTTGAAATGATAAATTAATTATGGGTATTTTCTTAAGTAAAGAATAATTATATAAAATTTTATAATTAAACTATTGACTTAAAAGGAAAACTATTTTCATAAAATAGATTAATAAAATTATATTTTTATGTCTTATTAATATGTAATTTTATAAGCCCTTAATTAATTGTTTAAAGTGTAATAAAATCAATTTTAATTTTAAAATAGGAATTTTTCAAATAAATTTTGACTTCGATTAATGCTCCTATTACTCATATATAGAAAATTATTTTCAAAAAATATAGTTCATTTTTTATTTCTACATGTAAAAAAATGTTAAGGGTAAATTTTTGATAATTTACAAAAAAGGTGAATTTTTATGAATAGTGAAATGTGTAAATTTACAGTATATATATATTATAATATAAATACAATATTCTTTGAGTCCTCATTGACATAAGAACCTTATTATAAACTGATACATAATTATTTTAATATATTTTGTTATAATGCACAATAAATTCCTATTCTTGTCCAAAAAGTATAAACTAATGAATAAAACAACGAGAAAATACTCCTCATGTCCACTGTAAATACCAACCCTCACCACATATTCTCCTTATACCTAAAATCAATATATATTTGTTAAAATTCGTCCCAATTCCCTTACATAGAATCTTCTATACTTTGAAAACCTCATAGTCTCACTAGAATTCCAAAAACGAGTTCCTTAAGGTCGTCTCAAGGAGTAAAAATTAAGACATAAAATACACTTTCATTTTCCATTATATTCATTTCAATTTCAATTATTTTATTATTATCCCCTCACATCCCTTGTCCAATATATATAATAACTCCATTATCATACATATACTATAATGTTATTATTTTAATGTAATATCCATCATCAAATGTCACGAACCCACCCGGGTTGACCCTGAAATGGCCACCTAAGTCGGTCTGCGACATGACCCGAGAGGCATTCCCAATCCTCCCGGGCTGGCAAAAAGCGCCAGGGCATCCAAAAAGGTTGTGGGAATGATTTCTCGCAATATAAATAAATAAAGCAGCCGAAAATAATACAGAGAAATGTTGAATAAATAAACCAAATAAAGGGATAAACAGGAACAAAAGAAAATAAAACTAACCTAAAGAGACAACCACTATCTCTGTGTGAACTCACGGGTCACTCTCCAACTCACCTCCAAACGTTTCCCAAAGCATACACACCCAAGCTATAGCCTGCACAAACACTAAAACCAGAAAATAACTATAGGCTAGAATATTAAAACACAGTAGGCTAGCCAAATATCTATTCCCAATGCACTACCTTTAAAAAAAAGAAATTTACTAATTTCAGGTTTGAACTAAATTATATAAAATATTAGTTTCTACACACAATTTCATTTCTAATACAAGTATCATTCCATTTCCCTTTTAAATTTTAAAAAAAAAAGATTAATGTTTGAAAGGAATAGGTATATTTCTTTTTAAATCATTTTCTGCAAACCATTTTGAAATCCAAACTTCTGTTATTATCCAAAAAGGAGAAACCACACATAATACACAACACACACCAAGGGCAATGGAAAAAGTAGCACACATGGGCTAGCAATCGAACTAGAACTATCCATTGCTACCACAAACAAATAAACACTAAAGGAATATGGGTTGAACCTAGGAGACCGTGGAAAATCCAGAACGTACTATACATGTCACTCATCCTGAAGGCATTCCCTAACTCGATGACGTCATAACGCCCTAACGCTCGGCATAGCCCTACATGGCCTAACTGGGGGGCCCAATCCCCATAGAATCAATAACTCAGTATCCCCCTTCTTTGGGTCCAATATCTAGGGTGTAATCTAATCTAGTGAAACAATCATTCTCAGAAGATTCATTTACTATGCAAGGTTCCAATGTTAACACGTAAAATAAAATTGGGGGTTCTTCCACAATGTAAATCAATCCGTCATGATGCACAAACATGACATACAGCTCACGCAATCAATTCACACCAAAGATCACCCCTGAGTGGGTTTTCCAAATAAGTTATTTTATTAAAGTACCAAATGGGCCTTCACCAATTTTAACGAAAAAAACCTCATTTCTCCAAAAAACTCCAAACACTTTATCAGAATAAATCATTTAAATTTTAAACAAAAACTAAATATAAAATTCTGTGAATTATGTTTAAAATCCAAATGGGCATTCTTTCACCACTAGGTGTCCGTTCATCAAGAAAATATTGCAATTGTCATATATAAAATAAATAGATCTTTTTACACCAAATAATATTTTAAAAATTAAATATATTATATTATTTCCTATTTATTAAAATTAATAAAACAACAAGAAATTAATAAATTATAAATTTAAAGGTCAGTGTAGTGGGGGACCTACCTTGAGACTGAGATGAAATGGAAGACACAAATCCTACACCATAGAGTAAGGTCCAACGTACTGAAAAAAACACTAAGAACTCAAAAAAAAAACCCCAATTAAAGTATGTAAAACCAAGCGGTGGGAAGAAACCATCACATTGAAATTGAATAGATATGACATCACAAACTCAGAAACAAATCACGACGATAGCACTCACTCATAAATGCCTTACATGGGTCCAAGAATGTCAAACTGACCCGAACAACATTAATTAATATGACCAATAATCAAACCAAATTAATACATATATTAATATATATATATTTATAAATACATACATATATATATATATATCAAAATAAAAACATCAAAGGGGCATAAAATAAAAGGGTAAACAAACGGGGGGTCACGAGTGGAAAAAGACCAGCTGAGTGCTGGTCGGGCAGCACCGGCAGGTACGAGCGTAGAAATAGGGTTGGGCCGGGAAGATGGGTTACTGCGCTCATAAGGATAGGGTACCCCGGCAAGGTACGTGTCGTCAGTGGAAAAATCTAACAAGGGAGAGGGCACTGCGAGAGCTGTTGGAGTTGTAGGGTCGCGCATCCTGCCGGCGTAGGGCTGAGGGGGTCTCGGCAGAAGGTCACATCCGGCTGCTGTGAAAAAGCTGAACAGGGGGGTCTCAAGTGGGGGTCAGACGTGCCGATAGGAGAGGGTGTCGGGCTTGACATGAATCTGGCCATGCCTAGGGGGCATCACATCGTACTACAAAGGCCGCACCAGGGGGTGTCATGCCGGAGACAGATGGCCAAGATGAGGAGTTCGCCGGGAGGGATGCCCGGGCTGGCATGGCTGCTGGTGTGTAAGGACGAGGGTGGAGCGGACAAGAAAGTAGGGGGTTGTGCGCATGTGGGGTTGGGGTGGTTCTGCTGGGTGCGGATGTAGGAGAAGAGTAGGGGGTTTGCGGTAGGCTCAGTGATGCATGCTGTAAGAGGAGGGAGTGTTGTTTGGGGGGTGCACGGGAAGCTGGGTGTTGCAGCCCTGCACGCTGAAGGTAGGGAGGATGTCTATGAGGTGCTGTTGTGCGTGATGGAGGTGTTGGAGGGCAGGCTGGCACTGGTCCGCTGCAGCAAGGAGAGGGTGCCGATTCTGTTAGGCTGCTTGCGTCGAAGGAAGGAGGAGCGGGCACAGTAAGTGGGGCAGGATAGGAGGTCGGGTCACATGGGAGAAGAAGGGGGGGACACCCTTATGAAAGAAAGGAGAAGAGAAAAAAATAAAAAAATAAAAAATGAGAGAAGCATGAAAATAAAAAGAAATGAAAAAAAATAAAGGCATTAATATTATTAAATAAGTTAACGTTCTGGGTCGGTGTGTGACATCAAACCTCCCCTCTTGTCCACTAATTCTAAAAAATGGGAACATTGTTGATATGTCAATTTAACATCATCGTGGTTGATGTGTTTCCATTTTATTTCACACCTATAATACTAGTATTAAAACAATTATTATGGATAAATAACATTATGTTATAAATATTTTAAGATATATAATGTTCATGAACCATTATATAAATATGATATTACATAAAATTATAATGTTCATGATGGTTGAAAAACTGCCCAAATAAACAAAATTATTTTCATAAATTTTTTATCTAATGATTAATCATCTTATCAGAAAATAAAATTATATACGGTATAATTTATAATTAAATAAATTTAATAAGTCTATTTTATTCCACTAATGTAGTCTTTCATTCATTCGACAACAAATTCCATAATGGACCGACGATGGATACAATGAAATGAAGAGACTTGAAATATTGAAAATAACAAAATATAATTATTAAATGTTGGGAATGTTAAAAAAATATTGTTATATATAGTGGTATAAAATATTTTATATTCCTATAGAAAATTAATAACACTCTTTAAACCATTATAAATGAGCTATGAACATGTTTTATGTAAGACGAACCCGTTGTAAGAAACTTTTCTATAAAAATTCTCATTTAAATTCCCATTTTTACAAAATTCAAAAAAACAATTTGTGGTTTATGTATTCTTGATTTATGATTATGTTCTTGTTATTGGGAATTGTCTTTGATGATAGTTTGTACCCATATCTCTATATAATTCACTTGGTATGTTTATGTTTGGATTCGACTGTATGGTTAACCAAGTGTAACATTGATAGTTATATCATAAGGTTTTTGTGATGTTTGCATAGAATAACAGTCAGGACGACCACAAATAATAGTGTATATGATAGTTTCATAATCCTAAGTATTCAATTCCCCATGCAACCTTTTGGGTTTTATTTAGGATTTCCATGTTCTATGGTAATCTCTTGTTTTTAAAAGATATGTATATGTTACTTTATGGGTGAGATGTATGTTTGTGAAAATGATTTCATATGATTATAATTATATATGGACCACCACATTCCTTTATTTTATGTTCTTTACTGATATTTGTATTCTCATTGCATGCCTTAAAAAGTTTTCCACAGGGTTTAGGGATGGTAAATAAAAAACATTGATTCCAAGATTAATATGGAGATGATTTTCCATGGAATGATTTAATGTTATATTAAAAAAATATTTATTATGAAAGAACAATTGTATTGTTCTAGTAGTACAATATATTTATTCTTGAGGGCTGATATGTATTATTTATTTTCTAATTCAATAATACTATAAACTAAAACTTTATTTACCAATTTATTAAAGTGGATTCTATTTGAATTAATTATATTATGTAATTTTTAAGGTTGAGTCCTTATAATTAAACCTCAAACGGTATTAAACACTAGTTCAAAATTCTATAAACATTTAAATATATATCATATCTTAAAATTTTAGTTAAAAATTTCCAAAACTATTATATATCACTGATCAACAATTAATTACAGTGATATAAGTACTATATAACTCACATGTCTAAAAATAAATAAAGCAATTATTTCCTAAATTCCAATCTTTTTTTAAACCCAATTTTTTTTATAGAACAATCATGAATTCCTCAATAGTAATCCATGAAAATGAAAACTTATTATAAATTCACTTTTCATTCTTATTAATACCATTTAAAATATGTTTACATAACATTAAATAAAAACTAATGAAGAAAAATGCTTCGATATTTCACATAATCCTCATAAAATTTATAAAATACTAGATTATTGATAAATATCACTCACTAATGATTATATATAATTGTTTCCAAATTCTTAAAATATGAATTTCACTACCTTATTTAATACATTAAAATGCATGTTTTAAATCATAATACAAATATACAATAATTTTTAACACTTTAAGTATGATCCCTAATTCAGTTACAAGACAAAATCATTTTGGGATATATATACCATTATCAGCTTAATTTTTGTAATAGTATTTGAAAAATATAATAAAAATGGTTTTGAAAATTAATCATATAGATATATATATGAAAACAGAAATCAGAATAGTTATTTAATTTTTTACCATTGATCTAATATATAAAATAGTTGGATAAACCTCTAAATCTTTATTATTCAATCCATTGTTATATATCATCATTTTTCTATTATGTTATGTACGCTAGATATTTATCATCATTATTTAGTCCCTCATAATGGTTAATAATGCGAATTTTATTAAAAATTAAATCTAATAGGAGGGTCTCTCTCAGGGTGAAGTATTATGCCAACTCATCGTGAATCTGAGTAATGATTGTGTTAATAATAAAGATACTCTTTTCTGGGTGATTTCACCTAAGGGGATTTGTACTATTGTTAAATTCACTTAGTAGAATCCAAAAACAGATGTTTAACATTAAAAAACCAAATAAGATTCACTTTACTTAAAAAATTGTTGTTATTTAATATTTTGTCTTCATCCCATGGTTTTCACTAATGACTTCTTATCCTAATAATGAAATAAAAATTTCCCCCTTTCCACAAAAATAAATAATTTAATTTTAAAAAATATCATCTATACATTTAAATGACTGAGAAACTATAGCATATAAACCCATAAATTATCCTTATAAAATATCATAATCTGAAAATTTATCAAAAATTTTCCTTTGATACCTACTATGACGCTTCATACCTGTACAATAGGACCCAATACCAATAACACACACATAATGTATTCACATTGATACTGGTTGTAAAATCATGGATAAAACCATTATAAATTAAATAATCTATAATAATTATTACATCTATTTTATACAATGGATCATTTTATGTTTATTGCTTTAAATAAATAAGAAATAATATTACATTTAAAGCCCATGTTTTTTTATATTAAATAAATATTTTATTATTTATATATAAATAAAAATAATACATAATATGTCTTATAAATATCACATAAATTCATTTAAATGTTTTATCCTACAAAACATATCAGGTGTAGTAATTTTATTCTTTACCCGGGGAAATAGTCATAGAAGAAGGGGTAATATCAAATGCTCAGAAAGGGAAAACATACAATTGATGCATTCATGGAATAAATTTTATATAAGTAATTAGAAAACAATATAAATCTATAATCAACATGAAACAGTTAGCATTCTATATAAATGAAATTAAATTAAAAAATGGATATCCAAAACAGTAATCTCATACTAGTGGGATTTATAGTGTTAGATATCAAAACTATAGTATCATGTCTACATTCTAATACATTTACATGTATTTGAGTCCGCAATCAAGAGATATATATTAATTCTTCATACATGCAACAAAAACCCAATATAATTTTTTCCAAATGATTAATGATTATTTATCTAGAGGATATATATTATTGGGTCACACATTTCATTGAATTATGTCCAATGTATTCACAATAAGAGTCAACAAGACTTATCATACCATTCTCTAATAGACCTTTGGATGAAAATAAACCTGGATATATATATAGTAAAGAATAAAAAATAATACTACTTGGTAAGACTATGTTAGTAGAAAATTATAATCAATAATTCCTATTATTTTCCCCATTTCAATAAAGGGAAAACATGACAAAAACCCATCCCAAGGAATAATATGGGTTATCAAACAATACTTAGTCTAATTGATAATCACCATATGTATTATAAAAAATATATATTAGACACTAATACATTTACCATATTAATAGAATACACTAATTTAGTGGTTAAAATCATTCTATCAAATTTATGTAAAATTTTTTGTGCACACCATATAAATAAATGAGTGTATGAATAAGTCAATAAAAAAATAATAAGTTTTAAATCCACACATTGAAAGAATGTGAATGGTTTAAATAATCATATCATACTAAGTAATAAATATTTTTTAGGGGTTTTATGTTTTAGTAATGCATATTCCAGGAAAATAATGGTATAGTAACAAATAATATGACCAAATAGAATAATGTTCCAAAATTATATGAAATTTGATCAAATTATGATCGTAACTCAATGAATTGAAATTCAGCTATGAAAATATACACTACATGGGTAATCACCAAACCAATAGCCTCTTAAATAATGAAACATGATAAGGATAGTAAATCACATTAAATGTATGAATCATATATATAGATAATTCATAGGATATTAAATCAATAAAATTTTATACCAAGATATCATGGTGTATTACATGTAACATATTCCAATGAATCCGAATTGAGACCATTATAACCATAATGAATATAGAAAATTTCAAATCAATAAACATTGACAAGAGGGAATATGAATTTACCTCAAATACATTTATTAGTAGATAATTGATGATATGATATCTCAAATAAGTAATATATACATAAGAAAAATGAAAATTTGGTGCATAATAACAAATATGTCATAAAGATAATAAATTGAGATGCAACCCTTATGTATTTAAGTTATTTGTAAAAACCTTAACATTCTAAAACATACAAATATAAATATTATTTAACCTTACTCAGATCCATTTTCATGTAAAATATTCATAAATAATCATTATTTATATGAATTCTTATGAATTTTTCCGTTAGGTTTTTTAGTTTTGATCATTCGTGCCAGTTTCACAATATTTATTTCCATGTATATTTTTGTTTCAAATTTAATAATTAAAATATACATAATATTATAGTTATATATGATTTATGATGTTTCAAATTACATTCAACAGCATTTCATTCATTATTATTTAAGATGAAATCAATAATGATCATGTTTTGAGGATTATTTACAATCTATGTGTGTTTTATTGATTAATGATTTATATATTATTATAAATTCTTGAAAACAAATCATCATTTATATGTTTATATCGTATTATATTAGATATTATGTTTCCCTAGTTTTAAATTATAGAAATTCATATTATTTTTCAACTAGTTGATTAAACCGGCCTCAATAGGAACATACCATTAATTAATGAATAAATATGAGGTTGTTTTTTAGAATTATAAATATTGTATATTTTTAATGATAATATTTATTTTTTTTACTATTATATATCATAATTGGGTTAAATTAACAATATAATAATCATATTTTATAATAATAAAAAATTATAATAAATAAGTATCCTATAAATATAATTAGCATTAATAGTTAAATTAATTTTGATTGTTTATTGACCATATTATTAATGGGTTCTATGATTTTTCGAATTATAAAATTAATTAAATCAGAAAAATCATATATATCCTTTTATAACATCATTACATCCATCATTTTATGGTTATAAGAAAATGAAAAAAGTTACATTGTGGAGGATGTAGTTCGCACAATGCATGAATGGAAATTTATTTCTTAATAGATGGGGTATACGAATAAAAATGATAATAAAAATAATATAGTAACACTAAAATATTATTCAAAAACTAATATCAAATTATTACTGTGGGTATATTAATATTTAATTAATATAATAGTTATGTAGTTTATAATACCCAAGTCATGGACTAGAATTTTATATTTAAGTCTCCCCAAAAATTAATGTATTAGGCTATATATTATTGACCATAACACTTCACGAAAAGTAACTTGTAGCGGAGTTTTTTTTAATATAGCTGGGGTTTAAAGTCCTCGAACATGATTCTGTTAAGGTTTCATTAAATCGTAGCTAAATTGGATGTCAATGTCCAAAACACATTAGTTTTTTAATTTAATAGTGTTTTTTGGGAAGTGTCATAGTAAACATATTAATCAAAAAAATTTTTAGTTTTAATTTGAAAAATAGGCATATTTAGTAGTGGTTTAAACTGCTATAATTTTTTGATTAATTGTTTACAATAAAACCACTGGTAAACCACCATAACTGCTACTAAACAAAAATATTGATGTATTTTTTAGCAGGTTTAACTTCTATTGATAAGGGAATATTAAAATATTGAAGTGGTTTAAACCAGAGTGAAATATGGTCATTTTCATAAATAGTGGTTTAAACAACTTCTAAATATAGATTTACATGTAAATAATTACAGCAGATTTTGCATCCCCTATACCAGTACGATGAAAAAAAACCATGTTCAAAGAACATATAACAGAATAATATAAACCATCTTATAATTTTCAGTAATTCACAATTTAACAATGTTTCTTAAAAAATACATGTATTGAGAACATATTACATAATAATCTAAACTACC
The DNA here is from genome assembly GCA_963277665.1 of Viscum album. Classification (NCBI taxonomy): domain Eukaryota; kingdom Viridiplantae; phylum Streptophyta; class Magnoliopsida; order Santalales; family Viscaceae; genus Viscum; species Viscum album. Next base: position 1,281,766,021 of record OY728136.1, on the reverse strand, counting down.
GAATCTAAACCATCTAAGAATATTTTATAGATATAAATAATTGAACTTAAACTTAATTGAAACAATGTAAGATATATAATTCTTAAAACTACGAAGCAAGAACTTATAATATGTATTCCAGATCAATCCAGATAAGGATGATTTATCCCAGTGCTCAAAAAACATTGTAAAATGAATTCAGCCTGACAAGACTACTGATTAGTTTTATATTGGACTTTATATTTGTTACAAATTATGTACATAAACATAAATAGGTAACATAATCACACATACATTTACACGAAAACCTATACTATCACACATGAAATAGGATATTGATTTTTCAATTAAGGTTGATGATTATTATAACATTGTTATCAGGGTTGTGGAACCACATTCTATAGTGGATTAATCATGTGTTGTGCAATGTTTTTTATTTCAAAAAAAATGTTTCCAATGAAATTAATAAGATTGGGATAATGATTTCTATTATCGAAACTATGTTATTTTATAAATAGGGACACCACTATAATGATCTAATTAGAAATTTTCATAATTACTTATTGAAGTTGATGATTTGGTATATTCAATTATACATATATCAAACCTGATATTAACTTTTAAACATTCGTTTCAGTTTAAAATAAGTCTATATTATATTTTAATTATCGATATAAATAAATAATTCATTAGTTTTACTAGCCAGTAGTGTGTATATGAATTCTTGGCAATAAGATGAAATAGTGGTTGGTTTATTACCCAACCATTGATAATTGATGAGATTCATTTTTGGATTTTTTTTTGTTATGAAAGACATAACATGGTATCATAGGGATCTATGGCTTTATGATTACTACCTTAATTAAAAATCATTATATTAAAATGGGAATCTCCTAAACAAGTATCTTTGAATTGGATTGATCGATGCTTCAGGGATCAAAATTTTAAGAGTAGTTTATCCTTCAATAACTGTATCATATTAAATATTATGTGATCTTTTTATGGTGTAACCCTTTAACGATATTCCAAAGAATTACAATGAAGGTTGTAGGGCTTGATGAGCTGGTTGACCCATTGAAGGACATGGTCACACATCATTGACAGATGTGGAGTCAAGGGTTTTTTCAATTCAAATACAACATATTTTGATAGAGTGCATATCGGAATGTCTAAACATGCATATCAATATAATTTCATGAAAATATTAGGTTTATTTTATTTTTAGACCAGGAATGTGTAATTTTTAGCAACATGGTGTACTCCAAATCTAGATTCAGTCATTACCAATATATTTCCACCATCCTACAAATGTTGGAAGATCATATATATACAAAGATAAATCATTAAAACCAATTCTTTTTTTATGGATGGAATCCATGGTAGGTTAACAAAATTATTTATCTATAGAAAGCCATATGATATAGATTACAAATGTCAAATATTGGAGGGTATCCCTCATGTGAGTGTTGGACTTGTCATTGGAAGGTTGTTTTAGTTTTTATGTTTATTGATAAATAGAAGAAGGTTATATTGTATTTCATCTTGATTTCCAGGTAAAGGTTTGAATACAAACATGGGAGAAGCTCGAGTTTAGGCATTAGGCTTGGGATACCATTTCATTATATTGGTGTGTTGGATTGGAAATGCATGGGAATGTTTTTTTTATAATGGTCACCTAAATGAGTATGATTTCATAAGATGAAGAGAGTTCAATGGATGATTGCTACAAGTAGTGGTGAGCATGCTCAATGTGATATTGGTGTACCTTGGGCAAGTGGTTTTAGAATATGGATTTAGATATGTCGACTATTAAAGTTTAGTGTTCTCAAAAAATACTCAAACAAAAGAAGTTCAATATGATTTATTTATAAAATTAGTATATGTTCAGCGAGGAACCACTTCAAGAACAAGTTAGGTTCTTAATGGTGAATTGTAATGGTTTTAAAGTGATTTTAAACCAAAATATATTTTTAATATTATGATCTGGTTTGATTGGATTTCATCCATTTTAATCATATTGAGGACTAGGGTTAATATCCTATTATGTAACATATTAAATGTGGTGGGAACCCCTTTTGGACATTGAGGTATTTCAATAACTGAAATTGGGAAATTGGGAGTACAAAAAATCAGTAATGACAATTAAAAATAAATTTTTTTATGGTTATATCTATATGCTAGTTGATAATAGGATTATTAATTTATTATCTCTCTTAGATATTGTTTCACTCAATGTTCTATGACACATATTGGTGAAGCTCCCAATGTAGATCTCCACCATCCTATAAGTATTATTCACCCCTATAGTGATGGCACGTGGCCAAAATAGTATTTCCTACCATCTAAGGAACAAACCTCAAAGCATATATTGTGAGAAGTTCTCATTCCCATGTTTTTAATGTCTTCAATGGTAAACCCAACATTTTTGGGTCCCATCCTTGAATGACATGTCTATGGGGAATGTGTTATAAAATTGAATAAAATGAATCAAATAAAAAACATAATATTAATAGTAAAATTCTAGCATACTCATCCTAACATAACTGAAATGAAACTATTAAATATATTCATCTATTATATGGAAATTATATTACTTTATACTCCACCAACATCATAATTCACCAAATATGGACTTAATAACTTACTAAATTTGTAAGATATAAAATTCAAATACCTTTTTCAATGATGGGGAATCAGGAAAATGTAAGGTCATGAAAATATTAGGTGATAACTCTGTGCCACATATGAGACATGATACATGAGATAGCATACATGATACAAGAACAAACCCTCTGTTCCAATTTTTTTTCAACATTTAAACAAGACCACTAATCATTTTCTGATGATGAACAGTTCTTTTCACCCTTTTCACCTCCATCTCTACATCATTCTACCATCACCTATTAGAAAATTATATTGAAAATTTAATAATGTATCATATTTATATATAAACATAAATCAAATAAATGTTGTAAAACTAAATGATTTGGAAGTAATGTGATTTACCATCTCACCACCCGTCATAGATGAAATATCACCAGGGAGAGATCTGGTCATCTTCTGATAAAAATTTACCAACACTTTCAAAAAAAATAAATCTAAGCCACCTATTCTTGAATGGTGTTTTTCATAAAAATATAATATCTATGATAATCTTGACTGTAACCAAGAGTAGATACATCTTCAGTCACTAAAATACTGCTAAATAATTCCGATGTTAAGTGTCCCAAACCCATTCCATGCACTTAACCAGGATTCTCCATCCCAAGCACTTTACAAACAAGGTCATCCTGGGAGACCCAGTAGGATTTCACGGGATTTGAATCCCATCGGAATTAATTTTTCAACTATAAATAAAATATAAGTCATTTTAGAAGGAATATATATTAACATAGTGAAAATTGATAAGAAGTTATTATAATGAATAATGAATTCCTACCCAAAATTCTTTGGATGAATAATTATCAAAACTCCAATTAGTTATTTTTGGAAAATCTATCCACACTCTTGTTTGAGATGGTTGGTGACCTAAACACTATGAATACATTAAAAAATGATAAATCAACAATTTCATATAGTAAAGAGATAATATTGTATTAATAAAATTTAAACTAATAAAAATATTACTAGATTCGATCAACTTTTTCAAAAACACTTTCACCCCGTTGTGTGATGGATGGTTTATTTATCTCATCTTGATGTGTTCTTTCTGAAAATAACCTAAAATAAATAAAATGTAATTTAATATTTATCAATGAAATTTCATATCCATTTTATACACATGAATAAAAGTTAAATGAGATTAATATAATAATATATATTCAAATTCCATGTTCTTCTTATAATAATTTTTTATGAAAACTTTCCATAAATATCTAGGTACCCCATTGGGTACATTGTGATATAACTTTTGTGTACTCAAAAATTTATCGTTGAATACACCCCATAATCTCAATTTAAATTATTTCAATTTTTTGTACAGATTATTCAGTGACCACTATCATACCAAAACAATAGTAACCATAATGTTGAAAAACATATGTACATAGAAATTAATTTTTAAAATATTAAAATTTAAGAACATACTGAAATTCAATTACACCATATTTTAGTAAAATTAACTTCTTTTCAGAATAAAAAACTTCATTCCTCAATGATTAAGGCTTATTACTCCAGTAATCTTGTATAACTGGACATGAAATGTTTTACGCAGTTAGTTTACCAAAAATCTCACCATTTAATCCTATTGTGTCATCCGTAGGGACACCGTTGGAATCAAATTGGTAAACTATATTTAGATCGGTCAAGTTCCTCACTTCTGAACTTTTTTTATTTTACATTATAGTTGCATTTTTTCTATATTTTATGAACAAACTGTTGGTATAAAATTGTGAAATAAATTTATTCATATTAAAATTTGTACCTACTACTGTAACCCTATAGTTTCCATGTGAAGAACTATGAGTGGCACCCTACTCCCTCACTCCGGAGCCTGTAGAGTGGGATATAATCATTTGAGCTACTGATGAAACTCTCAGAGAGTGTGGGATATATAGTTCAATGGGGAATATATATTTTATCTCAGATGAGGTAGGTATGGAGACAAATGGATCATCATCTATAAGTGTGGTAAATGGAATAGTATAACACATCATCTTTGGAATTCCTATCGTTTAATCAAATAAAATTAAATTTAGAACATATAATTAAATAAATTTATAAAAAAAATATAGAAATGATAATAGATGAACAATAGTAACAAAAAATACCAATAAAAATGATAAATAATCAATAATTTTAAATAAGCTTTTCTGTTTCCTTATTACTACATCCAATTTTATATCCTTCTTAGAGGATTCCATACAAATGTTTTTTTATTTATAAAATATCCATAAATGACATAATTTTTTTTCTAGGTATAAAATGAACCATCAAAGAAGGTTATGTGCAACATGTATATATATTGTTAAGAAAGACTAAAAAAAGACATGACACCCAAGGTAAATTATGAAAGGGTTTATAGGTGGAGTATTATATAGAAATGGTCACATCTAAATGTATTTTCCACATGGTTGAGGATCATTGAAGGCCTAACAGTCAGTTGGGATATATATTGTATACATAGTGGTGTTATTGCTTCATGATTTTGTGGGGTATTTGAGATTTTCTAGGTGACTATTCCACAAGGGACGTTGTATCTATAATTACATAACTGAAAACAAATTTTTATTGTACTATGGGATGACTTTTTTGGAAATGTTATGTACCCTAGTATGTCACATGATGGGATTCTATGTGGTTATCCTTGAGAAATATATTAATTATTGTTGGTGCATAGGAATTATATACTATAATATATGGAAATAGACATATAATCATGAAACTCCATGAGCTAGAAGACTGGGATGTTGGAATGGTTCGAATGGCCCTTGACAAGTCATTGGTTAGGGGGTATCTATGTTAGTGGATCATCAAAGAGAATAGTCACTCTCTTTTGGTGATTTTAGTGTAACCAGCTTTTTATAATTGGGATAATAGTCTCTCTTGAGTGTGGGGATCCTGAGGGGGTGAGGATAAATCATTATATATGAATGAATTCCAAGTGAAATGACATGTGTGGGTTAGATTTTTTTGAAAGGGTCAATCCTTAGAGAAAAAAAATTATTTTGGTTAGTTCATATATGGACTTTATTATTGGAAATGATTGGGAGGGGAACAAGAATATGGTGATATCAGGATAGTGAAAAACCCATGAGGTTCATAATTAGTGGTATGATTATAGGGTTAAGTTTTGATGTAATTGCCACATAAAGGCATGAGGTCATTATGGATGTTATGTAGTAGAGGTTTTTTTAGAGAGGAGGTTGAGTAATGGGGACATAAGGATCAGAGTATAGAGTTACATTTAATGTGTTCTAATATATCCATGAGGGATATATATGTTTTATCTATGGTATATACATCATGTTAGTTTGTTTTATCTCATACAGTAGGTCAATTATTAAGATTCTATTTTCACACCACTTCTAGTAATTCTCGATCTGTATGTAAATTACCTTGGGACATATCTTATACTGATATGGTTTGGCCTATGTGGGATGTTAGAAAATGATATACCATCCTCAAAATACTTCCTATGTTGGTTAGTGAATATGATATGTGTCCATGGGATCCTACCCGGAGGGAATGACACAACTTGTGAGAGTGATTGGAAATTGAGATTCAATACTTAAATATCATGTCATATGTGATAGAATTTTTATATTATTATCCATGGATATTGTGATGAACATCCCATATGATTTTTATTATGTTTCATACTTGTTTTTGAAATAACATTCTCCAATGTAACTCCAATGTATTGTGGAAACAAAATATGTATAACCAAATTTGATCGAAATAGGTGACTTTATGTTTTGGGGTAACATGGATATCACCTGACGACCCAACATGGATTATAGTTGAAAATTTTTTTGGATGAATCCTATAATATAATTCCAAAATGATTCAAATTATATTAATAACAAAATCATTTTTATACATTTGATATTTAATACAAGTAAATATAATGTAATCACAATGACATCAATTAATGATAGAGAAACACACAGATTTCCAAAATTACACACTGATCATTCTTTAAATCATAACGATAGACATCCTTAATATCAAAACAATAAACAAGACCTATATTACATGATTTTAAATGTATAATATCAAAATAATATATTATTATAATTTATTCATATAAAAAAATAAGCATGCTCCAGAGGAAAACATAATGCACCTTCATCATGCACAATATAATTTATGACATAATTTATTTATTTCCATCCTGAATAATATTAATAAATTTTAATTTCATTTAATTTGAGAATGTTTCTTTTCAATCAACCTATAACAATAAGTAAACAACTAATAGAATTAAAAACCACATACATACTTCACATAATAATTATATGCTCCTCATCACACATCATCACCATAACAATGATCATCACACAACTATATCACACATCATCCAATGTCACATATCATTCCAACAAAACATTTTTTCTCGAAACAATATACTATAACTCAAGCCCAATTACCAATAATAATGGTAAAATCCCCCTGGGGACTATATGAAGCACAAGAAATGCATGGAAACCATAAACATATAATGGATATTGCAGGATGCGCAATAACACATTTCAAATTGAAAAAATGTAATTCATTATATTTCATAATTATTGGGGTTTTTATTTGGTTGTAATCATACATTTTCATCGAAATAAATAGAGGGATTCAGAAGATTGAACATCCAAAAAATAGAATATGACAGAGAAAACAGATATAATAAGTTACCTTGATTAATGGGTGTATGTTATATGATTATCCAATAGCTTAGATGCCACAACACACATGATCAAAGAGATCATCGGGTCATGAGGATCAGGACCAAAAGTGAGTTCTAGGATCGACATAAGGGTATATTGAGGGGATGTAAGGCTTGAGACTGACAACGAGGCACAACGAGGGTAGAGCTTTGGGGCGTTGAGGGGTTGCGGGGGTTGGGGGAGTTGGGGGGTTCGGGGGAGAAGTGTCGGATTATAGAAAGGAATAATGGTTTTATTGGTGGTTTAATAAACTTCCACTAAACACTGATTTTTGTGTAGTGTAATCTTTTTAGTGTAGGAGAGATTTCATGTTGGATTAAAATTAATGTGTTAAAAAGTGAAATTTTAAGAAAAGGGTATTCATGATTTTTTGAGTTGTTACCCGTTTATAATGTAATGAAATGGATGTTTTGGGATTAATCCTTATATTTTAAATAATTTAAAGTTTATATTGATGTTTTGAAGGGAAAAAAATATAAAAAAGAAAATTTAAATTGGTGTTGGTTGAAAATAACTTCAAACTCTCCCTTTGGACAAAACATTGATTGTTTTAATGATTTTTTAATTTTTTGTCTTTTACGATAATATAGTTTAAACTTATCAATTAATTAAACCCATTAGTAATTACTTTTATCGAAATATATTAATATTAAACATTTTACCTAGTTTTATAAAATAAATTAACATTTTAAAAGCAATTTTTTAAAATAAATTCAATTTTTTAAAAACTAACTTAAAAATAATTACACTTAATCAAATAAAATTCTTTTTCGAGAAAATATGTTTTATGAATTAAATTTATATATACATAAATTTGGATAGTTATTTTAATGATAGAAATTATATTATTATTAAAAAGTTAAAAGATAGTAGGTTTCTATCTAAATAATTAACTAAATCTCCCTTCAAAATAATTGATCCATATAAAATATTGAGAAAAATATATTAAATTAATATTTTAGTTATTTATAAAAATTCATTCACTAGGATTTAATAATTTCAATGGATATTATAAAATTAATTCTTTTTTTAAATATTATTATAAATTTATAATGATTAAAAAAAGGTAATTCTTATATATGGGTAAATTCATACAAATTAACAGTTTTGTGATAAATGTATTTTTCAACTACAAATTGACCCCATTAGAAAAAAACTATGTGTTGGTTTTATTATAAGTATTTCAAAAATTATGTTATTTATATTAATTAAAAATTTGAAAAATTATAAATATAGTTTTTAAATAAAATTTAAAATTATAATTGAAAAATTGTTCTTATTTAAAAAATGACGCTTTTAATATGTTAACTACTATTTATATTATTACTAATAATATGAAAACTAAATTTGTGGTGAAAATTTAATAAAAGAAAAAGTTATTTATAATTTATAATGTTTTTATTAGAATATAAATATATAATGTGATAAGATTTTCATACAGTGACATTCCCTCATAAAAGAGGAATATCCAATATATTTTATAGTTTCATGCTAGAGGATAATAAAGGGTTTGTGTATTTAGAGACATGATATAAACTCAAATTATTACTGTATTTATCGTTAATATCTCCCACAAATATCTTACAATGCTGTACTCTTAATAGAAATACCCTAATTAATATTTTTATTTATAACCATGGGAAATAAGACATATTAAAAGATGTGTTCAATTGCTCAATAAGGGTAGACAAGGAAGATATCAATAATTAGTTAATCATAACATAAGAATAAGGGTATGAGAACATGAGGTTAAAATTTGGAAACCACACCAGGCATATCAAATAAAATAATATTATCTCTTGAATACAAAAATAATTAAAGAACATGATCCACAAGACAATACCATAGACATAAGATTGTGGCCAAAATATAAGCACAAAACATTGTGAACATGTATAAATCAGAACAGGCTTACACATTAAGTTAATGACATGAAATTAGCTATAAGAATAGAACTATTGACATTAAAAAATCCCAACACATAACCTTATGTATATGAAAACCAGTCACATTCCTAATCTTATGGATATGAAAACAAGGTATAAGTATAAAATACTAAACTAGAAATCAGGTTCATGCATAATATTCTTTTCTCATGAGTCATCCATATTTTCCCAATTCATTGGAGTGATATATAATTCTGTTCCCACCTATCACATAATTTTAAATCCATTCATATGTATGTACCTAGATCAAAATTGACAAGATTATAACTTAACCCATGGAAATGAAAATGGTTTTCATTAATATTTCACCATCATAAACATAAAACATCTATAGGAATAATAAATATTTTATCAATGGATAATATACCCCATAAATAATTAGTAACATCAAAGGTGTTATTATAGGATAAAATTTCATTTAAAGTTCACAATAATATTTCTTGATGAAAATAACCATTTAATTTTGAAATAATATATTTAAAATCTCTATATTTCAAATTAGTGATGGTAAAATTGTTATTAAAATAATACATGGAAACTATTAAATTAATATTTAGTGAATTTAATCTTAAGGATATTATGAACTTATATTCATTCCATATACATTGAAACAAATATTCCTTTCACATTTTCAAAAAAAATTAAAAGAAAGTCATTTATAAAATAATAAGAAGACTCATTTTAGAAAATTATCTAAAAAGTAAAACATCAGAAAAAATTGATCTAAAAAAAAATATTGATTACTAAAAAAATTATTGAAATATTTTTTAGAAAATATAGACATGGAATAAGAAAATATTTTCCACTGATGATATAAAAAAAATTATGGAAGAATATCATTTCGGTATATTAAATAATTTAAGGATGAAAAATTAGAGTAAAATATTTATTTCTCTATAAATAACTATGAGTTAAGGAAGATGAAATATTTTTACCAGAGAAATATCATATAATTTCTTCATTTGATATTCAGGTGTCATTATTCTAGACTAAAATGGGTATGATATGTTAAATCCCTAACATCAGTTCCCAACATTCTTCAAACAAATTCATACCTCCTATATGGTAATTATTTACTTATAAAACATTTCATACATATCCATAATAAAATAAATCATACCATTTATGATTTAATTATGATATATTATACCTTTTTTATTAACAATTTTTTTTAAATCATTTCTTTATGTGATAACTGCATAATATTTCATGGATGATTTGGTTCGAAAGCCCCAGTACTAATAAATTTATCATAGTTAGAACATTCACATATTGTTACTAATGATATAAATATAGTATAAATTTATTATATTCAAATATATTTTTATTCATACATGGTAGAGATGGATAAATTAATTAAACCATTCAATGAGACGGTATGTCGTACATACATGTTAAAATTGATTCAATTTCTTGATGGTTAGAAATTAAGAAAGGTATATAATATTTAAAAATTATTGGTTCATTATTATATCATATATATAATTAATATTTATTAAATCTTTCCTCATTACTATCAATTTCAAAATAAAAATATAAATGCATAATATCTATTTATAGAGGTGGTAGTCCATAGTTATACAAGAGAGATATTATCATTTTCCAATAGATGGAAATATTGAAAGGGATATAATATAATTTAATTGTAGAAGTATACTTATGTTATAAAAATTAGATGCATAATTATAATGATCTATATTATATATTTTCAGAAATAAATTATATTTCTATGTAGAGATAGTAAGCTGTATATTTGTACAAGAAATGTTTAAAAAATTTAGTGTAGAAATAATGTAAAAACATGTTTCCCCATAATAATAATAATTTATTATTATATTGATGATACTAGAATTATTATTTTTTAACTAATAATTTTATTGGTAGGTAGAAGAAGAAATTTAATTTAAAAATCTTGGTTAATAGATATCTACTTCATTGAGAATCCTTGTTGGTTTACACATTAAGCCTTGAAGGGATGTTATTGTGGAAGGAACTGAAGCTATATGATTTTTTATTTAACCTAGATTTATATTAGTGTAGGTATTTTATAATATACAGGAATAAAGTTGGTGTGATGAAAATAATGATGGGGTTTCCTTTTATAAGCGAGGGAAAGGACATAGATGGAATTACGAGAAATATTAAAATACAGTTATATAATTTTATACGAAAATTCCTCCAAATAGATATATATTAATTTTAATGTATTTTGTAATTAAAATATCATTATTCCATTAAATATTTTAAGGTTTCAGTTTCATTTTAGTCCTTATCATTTCATTTAACGCATTAGTTATGCAATTTTAATCAGAATTGTAATAACGACTTTCTAATATTAAAAGGATATAATTTTACATATATGGTAAATATTGAAATATGAATGACCAAGGGATGTAATTTTATAAAATTTATTATCCTAATTGTGATATTTTATGGTTTTATGATTTCATAATTTAATTTAATATTTTAATCATAAAATACTATTGATGTTTTTTTAGAACTATTTACATAATTTGACTATGAAAACAACATTATAGAAATGTAAATCAAATATAAACACATCAAACATTACTTATATGTGATATTAATATATATTATTTTGGAAACAAAAAAATTCCACAAAATTCTATTACATTTATTATTTTTAGATATTTTATTTTATTTTTCTATTAATTTTATAAAAACTATATTGGTTTAACCTAAGTGTTTATAGAAATTATTAAATAAATAAAAAGAAAAATAAAATAATTAAAACAATAATTTATTTTTTAAATGTAAAATTATAAGGGAACATGTCAACCCTTTTATTATTATTTTTTAAAATTAGTGTATTTAAAATTAAGAGAGTTCAAATTTAAATTTATTATTGTCTTAAATTAATATAGTGGTCATACTCATTGAAAAATGGAACCAAGTGGACATATATTAGACACATTTATGGATATGGATGATAAAAATTCATTCAAAAGTATAAAGGAAGTTGTTAGAGTAATTTTAAATCTATATCCCAAATTTTAACAATATTTTTCCCATTTTAACCTTATTGAGTTGTCAAAAACATGATATAGTTGCTATTAATTTTGACATAAAATAAAAGAGACATATTTACCAAATTTTATCCTTATAATTCCAAATATTTAATCCATTTTTCAATATTCTATTATTATAAGTGGAAAATATTAATTTTAAAATAGTTTCCCAAAATGCGATGAAAATAATATTTTATTAAAATACATTTTTATGCATAAAACTTGGTATATATTATTATATCACATGTTGAAAAATATTATATAAGGGATAAATAATTAATTACTATATATATATATTTTATATTATGTACTAATAGAGATGTATTTAAATTATTTAGATAGAAACACTTTTTATAATCTTTTTAAAAATCAATTTTAATTTCAAATGAAATTTATTTTCATTAAAAATAATTTTATGATGAATAAATTTATATTATACATTTAGAAGCCATATATTTTTAATAATTTTTTTCTAATTCATACTTATCTATCCAATGGCATGGCGATAAATGTATGCTCAATTAAGATTAATTTATTAATGTTAGTGTATTTGTTGCATGGTATCAAAGGATATACATTTATTTAAATAGAAACATATATTAAAATATAATTTTGTTACATTATATCCACCTTAAAATTAATTTATCCTTAAAAATTCAATCAATATGATAAAAAATTGTAGGATATCTAAGATTTATCACATCCTCGAGTTTCCATAGTGGTTCCCCTAATTTATGGTCTCCCACAAAAATTTATCATGGCCATTGGTATTATTTCATAGCACTTTCTTTCTATTATACTAAATCTAAACTAGTTATTCTTCATAAGAGAGATCATGATCTAGTGGTATGACATTTTAGTTTAGTACTTGTGAATACATAGGTACGTACTTCCACAAGAAGTGCCAGATTATAAGCTACTATCCCAATATTATCAAGAAATTCAAAAGGGTTGATATATACAGGGCTCAACAGTCCCTTATTTCAAAATATCATAACCTTATTACAAGGTGATATTCATTATAATACCTTTAAACTAACTTCAAACTCTAGATCTCATATATTACTGATGGCATAAATTTCATGTCGGTTACTAGCTTCCCATATTTGCTGGTAAATTAATATGACTTTTTCTACCATTTCCTCTAATAGGTCATGTACCAAAAATATTTCTTCTTCATCATCAGACCAAGAAATTTGATTTTAGTACATAATTCTATATATGTCTTTATTTGGATCCATCATAACAGTCGAGTGAAAACTAATGTTCTAATAATAATCTACTTGATAAAGGTGTTAATTGTAAAAACAATTGAATTCACGAGAAAAAGGTCACAACATATCCTCAGGGGTTTTAATGGTTCTCTTAGAATGACCAATTATTTTAGGATCAAAATTAGTGAAGGAACATAACTATATATCCAATGTCTAATGAATAATTCGCTAGAACATTATGTTAAACCTTTTATCTCAATCAAATTTAATAAAATATGGAACATCATGTAATATCACAACTTCATTCATGTATATCATGGAATGATGATCAAGGGCTAAATCCTATCTGAATTTAATAAAGTGTTTTAAATTTTATGTAGATCAACTATGACCCAAGTATCATTGTTCAAATGAGAATTTTTGGGGAGTATAATGATGAATTACAAGGTTATGTTTTCCTAGTTTTAGTATGGTATGATAAATTTTTGTCTCATCCCCTTATACATCTATCTCTCTGACTTAACATTACTGGTATACCAAGCACTGAGAAACAAACTATTCAATATCCCTCGGCATATTATCCCTTTATAAATATTATACAAGGTATTTATACATTTTTGTATGCCCATGTTGAAAATATAATGAAGAATATCGAGATTTATCCAACTACTCAATAAAATCATTTTCTGGATGGGACAACTAATTGGATCCAAATCATTTTCATTCCGTAATTATCAGGGATAAACTTAGGAAAACTTCTCACAATGTTCTTCATTTCCACAACAACCTTCTATTCCTCATTAATATTTAATTGGGTGGATGACTATTCATTGAAATGATAAATATTTTATCTTTCTCCCTTCAATAATATTTCAAGTTTGATATTATGAAAATGAATAAGTATTGATTCATATTCAATATTTATTATGGATATAATGGCATAATAATTATGATTTTAGTGCTCCATCAACCTTTTTCGCCTTCTAAATGTGGTAATGTATTGACCTTCCATAATATTTAATCAAATAAAACAATCATATCTGGTGTATATTAATCTCCATATTTGTGAATATATACATAAAAAATAATGATAAATATATAAAACACATATTTCAACTAAAATATATTTTTTTTATTCATCACAAAAAATTTCAACCAAATTCTAAATCATGAGTTGGCTAATTTTTTCTGGTATTCTGAATGAATGAGACATATGCTATCACCATTTCATTAATCATGAGGATTATTCTAATCCCCTTATTGAATTCATCACTATATATTAATAACGCTCTCCCCTATATGGTTGTGTGAGCATAAGTGCATTGACCAACATTCTATTCAATTCCTAAATTTCATATCACTATCATATATTCTCATGAAATTGACACTATTCCATGTTAGCTTGGTGAGTGGACTATAAAGTATTAATATATCTCTCATAAAGAAACATTAATATACAACCCACTACATAAAACTAAGAATTTTTGTTACCATGGGTTTTTATTTCCCATTTATCAACAACTTCTATCATTGAATGATCCACCTAAATACCCCCACATAAGATTATATAATTGAAGAATGAATCTTTATAAAGAAAAATCCACACTTGGTAAATTATGAATACAACATCTTCTTCCTCAAGGTCTCCCTCACAATTCTCAAAAGACCATAATGATATTCCATTCACATAAAATATATAATTATATAATATACAAATACTAAAAAACTAATCAATATTATCTTTAAATAATCAATCCATTAAATCCATAAAGATAATAGGGTTATTTGTAAGACTAAATAGAATCACTATAAATTTGTAATTATCACACAACATATAGAATGATGTCTATTGTATGTATTCCAAAACAATTAATTGATGATAACAAGGAAAATGTTCAATCATATAAAAGTATGGAGATCATAAAAATTGATCAAACCAATAAAAAATACGGGGTAAAATATACATGTTTTTTATAATATTTATTTATGTTCCTGATAATAAATTAAAAGATGGATCTTACCATAATTGTTGTTAATAAAGATACATGTGTATCCCATGGTGATTCAATAATAAATATGAATCCCTTATAAATATTCTCATTTAGTTTCTCCTTCAATTGATGAAACCCAGTTAGGTCCATTCTATATAGAGTATTCAAAATATGTGAAGCACCGGGTATGAGTTCTATAAAAACTCAACATCACGATTTGATGGAATACTAAGAACCTTTTCTAGAAATACATCAATAAAATCTCATAAAACAAGAATATATTATACATTATGTTTTTACTCAACCTTCTATGATACATACCATTTATATATATAATTTTATAAATTCATGATAAGAGTAATTTCTTTTGGGATTTCATATTTATTGTCACACTGATACAGTATCATATGTTCAGTTGTAATATGAGATGTTACATTTGTTTCATAAAAAATGATACGTGATATAAAAAAATAAATCCATTAAATTAATAGAATCACATTAAATTTTACTAATTGTACAATTACAAAATTTTTATCATGCAACTCACCCCCCAAATTAAAATGGATATGAATTATAGACTTATGATGTTGCTATCATATCATTAAGATTGTTTACTAACAACTCAACATACTTTATTTGAACTAGTAATATGATACCATTTATGAATTGAATAGATATAATTTAGTGGTAATATATAGAATCAAATAAGACATGTTATGTCAAAGAGTTGATGATAAGTGTAACTTTAACCACATTAATCTCAAATTCCACTTTTTTATTCCTGGAATCACGCGATTTCGAAATTTTCTTTGATATTAAGAGTTTTATGACATTGATCATTATAAAAAACCTTAATATTCAATAACTGGTTAGCATTACTACCATACACATTTTATTTTAAGAATTGGATCATGTGTGGTTCATTAGTTTCTGGCAATATTTCTTCTATTATGTAAGCCAGTAACATCAATACCTTTCAAAATTCACAGGATTTATGAAATAACATTTCACATTTGAATCACCAGTATCTTCCATTCATGAAATTAACATGGTTTTTTCCCCATATTTAATTAGTCTTTTTGGATTAAATTTATTTTCATTGTGTTATTTATCAAAAATTTCATGATAATAGATCTTCCAATTATTATTTCAACCAATGGAATTGTGGGAAATTCCAATTTCATTTCTGAAATCAGTGAAAATTGACTAATTTCTTCATAGCAAAAAAATTACCTTATAGATAATGAGTTTCATAGACTCGGTTTTATTCCATGAATAATTAATGAATTTTTCTTTGAGATAGAATGATGAAATCATAAGAATACATTATAATTCCGATAAAACTATCCGCATAAGTACAAATGCATTCATCCTATTTTTTATGCTTATAGGATTCCTACTCAAAATTTTTCATAGAATATAGATCGTGTCTTATATTCTAAATATGTTTCTATTAGTGATATGATTCACCTTAAAATTTATAATTCTCAAGGAATGTTTTTATGTTTTTTGTAATGAAGAATTGAAATTATTCTTTCAATGGTACTGATTTTTTTAAATCTACTAGATTATAATATTTACTAAAATAAGGAGTATTTTTACTCATGAGAGACTCAACAACATGTTGTTCCCACACTTGTTCTTTTAAAATCATTATATGATCCATGGCTAGATAAATTTGTGTGTGCATAACTAAAATATTCATCATTCTAACATCTATAGAATTTAGTTTCGTAGTTTGAAAATCATTGTATTTCCTTTACATTTATTGTTATCACAATGTCATCTAGTTCCAACCACTAACTAAAAACAGAATGTAAAGTGTAAGAATCAAACAACAATAATCACAACGAGCTATAAAATAATCATGAAATATTATTAATATGATTTCTATGTTAAGAAATTATATAAATCTATAAAACCTTATTATTAACCTAGTATATACATTTGGATTGAAAAACTCTAGGATTTTATCAATTTAATTAGACTTATATATGGGGTTTTCACCAATATTTTCAAATAATAAGATAAAAAGATTAACTAAAAAATTCTTTTGGTTGAAACCAAAGAACACAAAAATTTTAATACAATGGTATTAAATTTTAATATATGGAAATAAAATCAATTTTATAAGTACATTCTCAATGACCATATTGTATTAGTGTCTATAGAGACTAGATTCAAAATATTCTCATTTAATGAATGATCCTAATTATGTCCCACAAGGATGATCCAATATAGAACTATTCAATGATATAACATAGTTAAAACCCCACTTTATAACCTTATGGATGAAAATATGACAAATGGTTTTCAAATATTCTCTATGATGGTAAATAAAATAGATATAATATACCCCTTAAGAATAAAATGAGCATAAGGTATGAGAACATGAGCCTAATATTTGATAATTATATGCTGCATATCGTTGAACAAAATCCTAAGTCATGCCATAAATTTTTGTAGAAAATATGAAAGGAATCATAAATGAATAAAATAACATGAACCTTAATATCATAATATATCCATTTGAAATCTTTTCTATACATAATCTTATGGACATGAAAACCAGTTCCATGAATATTCTTATAGGCTTGAAAACATGTACAATGAATTAAATTTTGAACAGGAGTTCAGGTCCATATATACCATATTTATCTCATTCGTTTTGAATATTTAAAAAATTAATTTCATTGATATATAATTCTAATCTCAAACATTACATATTCATAAATCCATCTATATATATTCCACAATATGATAAAATAATTCATCATAAAATAGCATGTGGAAAATAACATAACTTTTATTGGTTATTCTCTATAATAACTATAGACCATAAAGAGAAATAATATTGATGGTATCATTGAATCATATCCATATTAAAACCAGTATTACATCAAATGATTTTATAATAGATAAAATTTTTATTAAAATATCAATGTAATATTTCAGGATGAAAATTACTTTTTCAATTTGAAATGACATCGTTAAAATCTAAATTATTTGAAAATACTATGTTCTAAATTTGAATATAAAATTTATATGGGAACATGTAACGGGATATTCAGAGTATTGATCAGTCATGATGTTGTTATATTTTGTTCCTTCTATTAATGCTAATTCATATATTTCTTTTACATTTAGGTAAAATATCAATGGTAACAAATTTAGAAAATGAATTGTTGATTCATTCTATATTTTACTGAAAAAATTAAAACATGAATGAAAATTACATTGAAAATAATTACATGAAATTATATACATTCCTGATGTTGTACTTAGGATACATGTAAATTGAAGAAAAAATAATTTCTCCAAAGGGAGAAATTATTTAAAATATCCCTAAGATAATTCATTCACACTCTTCAATACATAAAGTGAATAAAATAAAATGAAAAAATATATTATCTCAAAATTTAAAAAAATATAATAAAAAATAATTGCATTTATCTAATAAGTATCATCGAATTTTTTAATAAAATGTATGCATAAACAATCCTAAATAAAATGGGATTGAGAAATAAAATCTATTAGATAAAAATATATTTTTTCATTGTTTGATTTAAAAATTAATGTATATTAAAACTTTATTTATTATGTTTGAATTATATAACCATGATCATATATATAATACCATTTATGATTTACTGATTACTTATTATCACCCTTTTATTAATAGTTTTTTAACATAATATGTGTTCTAGGGGATAACTGCATAGTTTTTTATACATATTTCAGTTTGGAAGTACTAATAATTTTAAATTAATCACGATTAAATCATATTTAGAATTTAAATAATGAATTTAATATTATATATATTAATTATATAAATATTTATTTTCATCTATAAAATATAGATAAAAAATGAATTGCACAATTCATGGGGACAGTAGCCCATACGTACACATGAACATTATCTCTTTTTTTAGATAGATAGAAATAAAGAAAGCTAAATAATGATTCCAATTAAAATAATCATAATTCTATTATACATATCATTAATATTAATTTAATATATGATTATTATCATATATTCTAACATAAAATGAATAACTAATCACATCACTTCATGATGGTGGTAGTCCACATGTATGTATAAGGGATATTCTTATTTTACATTAGACTATAAAGTAAGATGATAGATAAGTTATTATAAATACAGAAGAATATTTATTTCATATATAATATATTTATCCATTAAAAAATCATTATAACAATTCATGAAATATAGTGATGAAAAAAATTACACCACAATGTGTAGATGGCATGTCATACCTATGCATAAACAATGTTTTTATTTCTAATAGGATAGAAAATAAAAGAATAAAAGTTGTCCCATAAACATTATAATATCATGGTATATTTATTCTACCATATTATTTATATTTCAGTGAATACCATATATTTGTGAAGATGTAAAAATAAATAAGATGTATAATGATTGGTAAGGAGTTATATATCTTTATTGAGAAACCACATTTGGATTACACATTAATCCTAGAAGGGATGGTCTTTTTGAAATACCAGAAGCTCTAGGATGTTATATAGGAAACAATAATGATAGTAGATAAGTTAATTTCTGATATATATGGGTTAATGTGTTATAAGTAAAACAGAAAATGGGTGTCCTATAATAGGGTATGAAAAGGGTGAAAATTGAATTATAGAAAATATTAAAATATTATCAAAATTATTCAAAAGATAAATGATAATTAATGGACTCATACCAATATAAAATGACTCAAAGGTCAAAATAAAATAAATAAGTTTAATTTTTATAGGTTTTGTCTCATTTTTAAGAATATATTTCAGTTAAACCCTTCACATTACCTTTTTTATTTGAACCATGGTAAGGAATTTTTTTCAATATGAACAGGTTATTATTTTACTCATAAGGTAAAAAAATATAATAAAAAAAAAATTAATCAATTAATAATATTACAATTCCTATTTCTTATTTTTTATGATTTTAAAATAATTTAGTAAAATATTATTATCATAAAAAATTATTAGTTCCATTTTTAAGAATAATTCACCAAATATAACATTAAAAACAAAATCAAATTAACGTAATTAGAATAGTATCATATAACACATATTTAATACATTATATTAATCTAAAAAAATATGAGAACACAAATATTTACACAAATGTTTTTACATTTAATATTTTTAAAATAATTTTTTTTATTTTTATATTTAATTTATAAATACTCTGGTATTTCATTAGTGTAAAATTTTATTATTTTGTGACTAGAAATTAAGAATAAATTAAAAATATAATAGAATCAAATTTTATTTTCAATTTATAATTTATAAATGAAAATATCCTTATTTTATTTTATTTATTTTTGAAAATTTACGTATAATTAATTTCAAGAGAGTATCATTTTGTACTTATTTTCTCTTAAATTAATGTAAATCAATTAATCAAGGTATAATGACACCAAGTGGAAATATATTAAAAACATAGATTTATATGTCATAATACATCCATTTTCTATGATGATGAAAGTGTAAGAATAATATTGAATCCATATCCCAATTTTTGTATGATATTTTACTTGTTTTACCCTTACTAAGGTGTACACAATTTACTATGGTAACAGTAAATTTTGAAAAAAAAAATTAAAAAGAACTATTTCAAATATTAGACCTCTTTATTAATTTATTGATTATATTTTTTATGATTCAATTTATATGGTTTATAGAAATACATTTAAAAAAAGTCTACAAAACATTATGAATACTATTTAATTGAAAAAATTACTCTTTGCGCATCAAACTATATATATATATTCTTATCTCAATCCAAGTAAAAAATTGGATGAATTATAAAAAAATTTATTGAATATATACTATATAATTTTTATTAAAATAATTCCCCAATATTGATTAATATAATTTATTACTATAAAAAATCATTTCATGCAAAAACATAATATTTTGAAAAAACATATGTTCTATATTCATATGTTTTTTATTTTTATTTCTATAAAAATGGTAACTAATGAATACATTTTATACATTTGTATAAAGTAAACTTTTCTTTATTTAGTTATTTCAATTCATACCTCCAATCCAAGGAAATGGTGAGAAATGTATTATTTAAAACTATTTATGTAGACATAGGATTGTGTGTCTCAGAATCTATTAGAGAAATTAAATTATATAAAGATAAATATATAATAAATTCATATGGTGTAATTAAATGTTTTCCCCATAAATTAATATTTTATTGAAAACACATTTCTAAATAATAAATAATGTTATTAGTCTATTTAGGTAAATTAATTGATTTTAATTCAAAGTAAATGTTTCCATTATTTTCTATGTAAATATAATTCACAATGAGGTTACTCTTATTTATTATATATAATTTAATGACTAGGTTTATAAATTCTATTCTTACAAAATTATATTTTATCATAATATGTCGTGGTTATGTTTGGGTTTGGTGTTCTTAGTTATGTATGTTACAGAATAAATTATCAAACGTAATGGTAATCTTTGATTATAATTTTGGGGTGATATAATATATCACTAGGATTGTCTATTTTAAACCTGAAGGATATATATGATGTATTAGTATATAAGATTATTCACTTCCCAATGACATCCTTGTTCACTATAGTTATGTCTGTTGTGATAAAGATGGTATGTTTCACCAAAATTTTGACTTTATCAACAACATTAACTATAAATGATGCATATATAGTGTATAAAATCACATTAATTAATTAACATTAATAAAATAATTTATGAAAAAAATAATTCCATCATATGATTAAGTGTATATTAGAAAGTATTAAATTATTTTATTTTATTGGAATTACTAATTTTATCCGTATAAATCCATTTATTTTAATGTTGACACTCTCATTTCGCTTCTATTTCTACTTATGGGTGTAATGTTGTTTTGGATATTTTGAATATCCATGAATTATTTTTCACTACATCAAATATACATGTAATAATTATTACATTTTCAAAATTTTCCAAGATCTGTATATCATTTCTATGATAAAATATTTATTTGGTTCATAAAGTATTTGTTAAATTGGAATAGGGTAAAAGGTATTCAAAGACTCATCAATGATATCATTTTTTTTAATTTTTCATCTTTACTTGAATCATTTGTGGATTTAGATGAAGTTATTTCCTGAGGAGTACATATATTCAACTATGAACATTGGATACTGATAATTCATTTCCACTATAAATTATAACATAATATACATTAACGTTTTCTAATGGAATACTAACAGGTTTGAATGGTATTTTTACGAAATGGTTCATCATTGTCATATAGATATATTTTTATTTTTTTCCCACATGTGTACATAGATTCTGAATTTATTATTGATTATATTTTTGGAAATACTGATTTTGTATAAATTTATTTCAAAATTTCATTTATTATATGTTCATGTTTCAGATGATGAAAAGGATTATTTCATGACATTGGAGGGTAATAAATATGCATGCCTTGGCTACATTGATATATGTTCTCTTTTGGATTTCTTGAGTTTCTTTATTATATATATTACTGTAATGCATACCATTGTGGTTAAGAATTTTTCCTAATGTTTGCAATCAGGAAACAATAGTCTTTATTAAAATATATAACCTGGGTATACTATTTTACAACAATTAGACAAATATATATACTAGGAGCACTAATTTGAGAGTTTTTTAATAATACATATACTCTAATGTAGTAGTGTATGTTGATATTGAAAATAACCCATATCATGAAACAATAATAAATAAATTTTATAAAATTATATAATACTATTATCTGAATTTTTTATTATATTTGACTGGTCAACCTTGTACAATCATAGATTGTGTCCTATATATTGTGTCTTGAGATGTAATGCACATTATACTAGATTGAATATAAATTCATGAGTAGTAGAAAGTGGTTTGTGTTATATAGTGATAATATTAATATAATCTCTCATTCAATAATCCATAATTATAATTCCTCTATAGATATGTTGGATTAATAATTTTTATAAAATATTCGTGGGGTGACTATTGGATTTTTTTATTCACACAAAGTCATTAAGAGTGTTTTATCCTTGTTATATCCTCATCCAGCCAATAAATATTTTCATTGATGTTGTCTGAGAACCATGGAATACGTTCTCTTGAATGATGTATTTATGGTCTTTTAGGAAACCATTTATGGTACAAATATAGTATGACATGTCCCTGTCTATAAATTCAAATGATAAAATCAAATTCCTAAATAATATGAATTCCATAAACACACCTTTGGGATTCACGATTTTTTAAAAAGGAATAAAGTCATTGAGGTGTGTATGATTGTTTTCACAAGAAATACTATGAAATTTTAAGAGATGATAGATGAGGAATTATATTATTCACTGACCTATGTATCCTAAACATCTTCGTATAGGTTTTTCCATTTACCTTAAAATCACCTCCCCATAAACTATAATCAAATAACTACCATATATGTTAGATGAATTACATGTAGAGAAACTATACACATGATTAAGAAATTATAAATAAAAATAGAATTAACTATATTATAAATACCCTATTATGTAACATAATATAAGAAATATTGTTTTTATCCATCCATAATTAAATAACTATGACATGAAATAAAAAAAATATATATACTAAAATTTCCCACAAGTAAAATTAAAAAATGAGGACAAACCAATGAGATGGTTATACCCAATATGATCCAAAATATCTAAATTATGGAGGTAAGTCAAAAAAATTAGAACCATGAATTCAACCAGTTCGGAATTTCAATCTATCCATGCATCCCAGAACATCTATTAACTAATTTATCCACTCTCTTACCTTCAACATGGTTTATGAGTTCTACACATGCCCCATGATTCTAATTCAAGGTGTATAGAACAGTATTATGTAGTCTTCCTGTAATGATGATCCTATATAAATCTAGGAAATATATTTTTTCATGAAAAATACATTACAGTAATAAATAAATCATAAACCTATCAACCTTTAAATTATAGGATACATAACTAAAACTCTAATAAAGATTATAAATTACTTAGCCAGTTCCAAAATGGGATAATGTATGCCTAATATGATCATTACCAAAGTATGAAAAATTTATCACCACTTTCAAAATCACATGGTTGAATGTGATATATCCACCAATATATGGAGTAAAAAGGTAATAATATCTTTTAACAATATAATAAGTGAATTAATTATCACCAATAAAACAAACTATTTGGTGTGAAGCCATCCCTACTAATTAAATAAGACTAGGTGAATTGTATACTAAAACATACAATAGGTGACATGATAATATTTTAACACCAATGTCAATTATATAGAAAATGGGTTATCATGACCCATAAAAAATAATTAAGAGAACAATATATTACCTTGGTCCATCATAAGGAGGATGAGTCATCATTTTAGTCTTAATGAGGTGAATTAGATTTAACCATAATTTAAACTTAAAGGTAAATGGACTATCAAAATATTAAAAATATTGGTGAACAACATTTAACATTAAGACTGAGTATGAGTGAACATTCTATCACCATTCTATTACCATAGGTGAATGTGTTATCAATAGAATTAAAAAAATTATTGGACCATCCACAATGAAAAACTTTATAGGTTTCTAGGAAATAAACACTATAGTAGAAATGTTGGTAGAATAGTTTATGACTATAATCATAAAATGGATTAATAGTTTACAAAGAATATATAACATTATCATGTAAATAATCTAACTATAAAACATAAACAAATTTCAATGTTAAAAAGATATCAATATAATATAAAAACCAATAACTAGATAGTATTTTTCTAGGAAATAAAAAATAATTAATGTTAATAGAATATCAATAACAATGTTAAAAAAATGATTTTATTCTCAATAAGTATATTATGTATCTTTTTAATGGGTTATAACTATTAATATTTACATATAGAAACATGAATAAGAATTCTTCTTAGCATAACATAAGATTATATGAATAAATATCCTTATGAGCCATTAAAATTTGGATAAATTATCAAAATTGTGGAAAATTTCTTATCTCTTTTGGAATTAGTTTTTTTAATTCATTCCCCCAATACAATACCCATTCACCCTATTTTTTCACCTGTGAATATAAATCAAGCCTGAACCACATGAAATGGAAAATATCCTATATAGAACCTCATTACCCGAGGTTCACCCCAACCATAGTAATTTTTCTCTCAAACTATAATGAAGAGGATAATACGACATGATCCTAACACATACATGTGATTCTAATTATAAATAAATGATCATTTTCAACTAAATATACCATTTTATTAAAAACACATCATCAGTCACCACTCATGTAACAACTTGAGATTTTGAGAAATACATTTAAAAAAATTTATTTAATATTTTTGATATTTTCAAGTTACACACAACACTATATTTATCTTTATTATACATAATATAGATATTAGATTTAATTTCACACAACACTATGTTTATCACGCATAAAAAAACAATGATTTTAAATAAAACATGATATAATATTATAATATTATTATTTAATATTATGGTTATCAAAAATCTATTAGAATGGAATGTATGAGTAATATTATATAAATTATGAAACTATAATTTAAAAATGTATTTGTGGGGATTTAATTTTTGACCAATAAATTAGAAATTAAAATAATAACAACTTGAAGAAAAATAAATTCATTTAAATAACCCAATTTTTCTGTTCCGAAAAACATTTTACCAAATTAAATTAAACAAATAATATTTATTTAATAAATTTAATTAAATTTATAACATAAATATTTAAAAAATATTTAATATTCAACTTATGTGCTTGTAGAAAAAAAATAAAAAAATCAATTTTAGTCTCAAAAACTATATTTTTCAAAAAAAATTATTTTTCTCTCATTTGGTGCAATAATTGTAATATTAATTTTTTAAATTTTAGAAAAATAAATTTTTAAAATAAATTTTATTTTTATATCATTTAATTAAAATTACATTATGGTTACTTTTTTATAATTTTATAAAATTATTAATTTGTTGATGAATAGTGAAAAATATTGTGTTTTAATTGAAAAATGAAATTTTAATTAAATTATTTATAATTATAATTTAAATTTTAAATTGAGTTTAATTATATATTAATTAAATTATTAACAATTTAAAAAATTTAGGTCATTTTAATAAATTTTAAATTTATGCTATATATGAAAACATTGTAAACAATTGAATGTTTTCTTTATAAAAACCTACATTCTCATCACTTTTGTGGGATTAATGTTAAATTAATTTTATTACTAATATTATTTTAAATTAAAAAATTAGAATAAATAGTTTTAAGAAAAATAATATATATTATCTATTAAATTATACTTGTTTTTTTAGAAAATTATTATGGAATGCATTAAACATTAATTACCACAGTTAATAGAGAAATGGGTATTCTCAGGTGTCAAACTAATAAGATAAGGGTAAAAATGAACTATAAACATTTATTGAATATATTTTATGGTCATATAAAGAACAATAATGATATAGGGTTTAATATTTTTTAATTTTTATCCTTTTAACATATGAAAAACATGTGATCCGTCAATTCATTTATAAAATAAAAAGTATATCCTCTCCCCAACACAATAAAGGCCACACACTCCCTTATCATATTCACACCGTCAAAACCATTTTCCTCTGAGGATAAATTCTATAATAAATTAACATCATACTTAATCTCATAATATGAGCCTTTTTAGTTACATAATTCCATCCACAGAAGCATTTTATTACAAACTTATAGAAGATGCCCAAAGAAAAGGTAACATTTAACAAAAATATTTTTGGACGAATATCTTACTCCACCTTCATAAATATTTATTATTATATTTTCATATATTAACCTTAGTATCTTATCTATGATAATTGTTTTTTAATTTTAGGGTAATTTCTTATAACCATAACCACATCTATTAAATTTTTTATAAAATCATTGTTCATGTGTATGGTGGATTACCACCTCACGAACTGATTTATTCCATATTTACCTTATCACAACTCATGGATGGATGTAGTGACATATTTTTTTATATATGACATCAATAATATTTTTATTCTTATTAAATTATTATATCACACATAGCTTCTTGATTTTCATTTTTTGGTATATGATAACGTCGCTCATGAGTATATATGACTATTATATGCCAACGCGATATTATTCCTTATTTATTTACATAGTTTGTATCAAGGATTATCTTAATAAACATCTGAAATATATATGAAATATATATGAAATAAAAATTTTTATATAATGACAATATATCATTTAATATATATTATTTATTCTAAAAATAAAATTGAAACAATGATCATGCATCCATATATTCTATCGTCTTCATGATTAGTGTAATACATTTTCTATTAGTAAATATTGGGGATTACTATAAAGAAATATATATTTGAATACATATTATATTTATTTCATTGAAAAACTTTCTAGATATGTTTAATTCATGATCAAGTTTGGATGTAAAACATAATTGGCTAAAGCGTACGAAAAAAATAATAGTCTTATTTCCAGAAGATTGGCTTTAACATAGAAATGATAATTAATTAGTAATAAAATATCACAAGTAAATAATATATGGTATTATATATATATAGTCTTATATTAAATTTATAATAAACTTATATTAATTATATGTGAGGTTCTATTTATTATTAATGATGTTTATTCATACGTTATGGGATTTCAAGTTTATCTTTTGTTTATGGGAGATATATGAAAATTAACCACATGTTTCTTTTCTGTGGTTCATATTATAACTCTTTGAAATATTATTCCATTAATCATATTCCTCTCATGATATAAAATTTTAATTATATTCTATTTTTATTTTTTATTAGAATTCAAAATATTACAATAGTGGTGAGGAATTTTTGCCTCAAATGGTCTTATTTAAGATATATTTTATGATAAGCAACTCTGATTCATTAAAAAGGTTATATACAGCTCCTTTGACATGTAATAACCAAAATCTGTATGCCTCCATCTGTTTTAAATATTCTTTTAATGATTTTCCTTCATGGGTATAACAATGAAATTTACCAAAATGGTAAATATTTAATGTTATAATCTCAATGATTATCAAGATTGTTTATGAATTAGTGACCAATGATAAAATATTATGAAAAAACTCTCAATAAACTCATTAAATTTTTTCTCATATATATATTAATGATATTTTCGAGTAATAGTTCCAGTTTAAAACACTTTTTTATACAATTTAAGTGATAATATTTTTTTCTAAAAATCCCATTTTATGTTTAACATCTCCTAGAAAAAAAACTTCTTATAAAATAATGTTTTTAAATTAATTTCAAAAAAATCCAATTATAAATTTATTTTTTAATGAAATTTTTATCTATATTTTACTTTTTCAAATATTTTATTCAATTAAATATTCATTTCATTTTCTAGATAGTACCTAATTTGGTTTAAAAAAATTAGAAATCATATTTTTCTTAATGAGTATGAAATAAATGAAACATCTATTCATTATTAAAATAGTTTATATTGATTATTATATTTATGATTTCGATGAGGTTTTAAAAGGAAAAAATTTTCAATATGTTTTTATGTTTTAAAAATATTTTCCAAAGAAAATTCATTTTCCACAACAATTTATTTAAATTATATATCAAAGTCATATTTCTATATAATATTACAACCATTGATATTACCTATTCCTTAACAAGGATATTATCCAAGGATACCATTATTATTCATTTTCTAAATAGTATATATTTATTATGGAAATTTTTATGAAACCCATTTATCATATATGGGTAATAGCATGGGTAGATTATTATAAGAGTACTGTCTTTTTCCATGGATTATGTTATGATAAAATTGAAACCTTTTTATTTTCCATAGGTTTTGATATAATATAATGTCTAAAAACCCATTTTTTCATGGTTTATGGTATGGTGAAGGTTTTATGATCTTTTGGCATAGATGTGCATGATTTTTATTAAGTAATCGGTTGGTCTTATATCCCAATCCAATTCATTGAGTAATGATAATGTTATATGAGTTTAGAGGGTACACAAGTGGTTAGATAAGCCTAAAAAAATTTGGTACACGGGTGGTTAGTCCATTAAAAAAAGGAGGTTATGTGTGCATAATCCATGCATAAAAATGGTAAACAAAAGGTCATATAAATATGGAAGCAGGTACCTTGGTGGTAAGATGAAGAAAAATATGTAATGAATATCTTGGTGGTTATCATTAATATAGTATTTTATATGATTAGCTATATCCCAAAAATATATGTCCTATTGTAATTTTATTCTCTCATGGATAATGTTCATTTATTCCCTTTAGATTTAAGCCTTATGAATGAAAAATAATTATTCCATTATTCATGTAAATGATCTTTGATAGGTCAGGTATGAAAAAAAAATTATGTATATTTTCATATACCACTTCTCATATTTTATTCATTGATATGATCATAGATAGACATCACTTATGATTATACTTAATTTGAATCTGAGATCACCCATTTTTATATTTCATTACCCCATGTTAGGAATAATTGTTTTAATAGGCTTTGTCGATTAGGAGTATTGGATGTGAAGATCATTGTCAGATACATTGAATATCTTATACAAATTTAAAATATTGTGTTCCTAGTCTCCAATTACACTATTCTATTATAGTCCTCGAGAATGTGTTTCTGTAATGTAATGAATATTTATCTAAAAATATGAAATATCAATGTAAGAAAATATGTGTTTGATATAGTAGTTATCATAAGAATTATTTAGTTAGCCTTTGGAAACTAGGTTGAAAAAAATTACTGAGACCCATAATGATACTTCTAATGAAATGTATAGTGATATCACAAAGTATGAGTCTAATAATGATTCAATCTAACAAAAAATTTCCAAGAATTATAGAAAATGATATATCAATTGTTTTCCAAAAAATTTCATCCATTTATAGATACTATAAGTGGATCTGGCACTAGAAAAGAGGCATTTAAGGGTAATAAATTTGTAAAAAATGATTTAAGAGGAACCAGATCATCACATGGTGTATGAAAATGGGCCTTATTGCACATCTTGTTTAACACTATTAGGGGATATTATTTATAAATTAATAAAATCATTATAAGACATCGTGATTTATTTAAATAGATGAAGACATTAAAAACATTGGATAAACTTATATTGTCTTATATAGAAGATATTGTGTCATGATTCATACATTATATAAGTTATTTTCATGATTATTTTTTTTTCTGATTATGATTAGTGTTTCACCCAGTATGCTATCTAGTTTTATTAATTTATTGGGTCCAGATAGAAATAGATTAACATGAATTATAAAAGATAATTTTTTGATGAGGAACCAAATGGAATGATGATTGGATTGAAGGATATTACAAGTATGACAAATCTGCTATCACATAACATTAGTAACAATTTGAATCTTAACAATCTCTTAAACACACAAGTTAAGAGATGGATCGAGTTCCCTTAGAAGTAATGTATTTAAGACCAAGGAGGAAATAATATCTAGTTTTATATATATATAGAATATTCGAAGAATAACTCTAGGTAATATATCAAAATAATTGTAATATGTTTTCAATATATAGAATACGGTCTACGAGTATGAAATTTTTTTGGGGGGGGGTGAATGAAAATTCAATTAATACAATTGGTGAGAAAATTATTCCTCCAAATGTATAGTAAATAAAATGATTTATTAAAATGTGGAAGGTCTAAGAATTGGGAAAATTAATAACCTGGGTTGGAATATCAATAAGAGAATCCTAAATTTGGTGTGATTAATGGTTACACAATGGAATTTTAAGAGATTAAGAATGATATATGATAGGAAAAAGGTATTATAGAATTATATAAAGAATCGTAGGAATTTTAGTAAGGATAAGTGGAATAAAAAATGTATTTATTTATTGGAATTACACGATATTAATATATGAATATATATATATATAAAGATTTTCTATATAATTTATTCATTATGTATTTTCAAGAAATTGTAAAATGGTACTTAGGGACTTGAAATATGATTCAATTGAAAGGGGATATTTTGATTAAGTGAATATAACCATTAATCTGTTCTTTTTGTTGATATAATTGTTTTCAGATGAAAATATATAGTATATGAATAATTAAATTGTATAGCACTGATTAGCTTATAAATGATTAATGATTTGTTGACCAAGTGGTATATGTTATCACTTATGGAGTTTAGTAAATTTTTCGGATTTAAGGAATATATATAATAATATATTTTTTATTAAAAGAATATGGAATCAAATGTGGTTTCAATAATGTATTATGGTTTAAGGTTATTTTAATGATTCAATATAATATATGATTAAGGTATTTAAATGATTGGTATATGAACTTTAGAATAAACTTTATGGTATAATAGGATTACTGAAATTTTCTTTTATTAAATTCAGTTACCAACATTCAAATGTAACATATTTAAACCATTTGAAAGGTTTATATAAGTAATCATTTATATAATTTTATATGTTTAAATTTCGATGAGGTTTTAGACATTAATGTATTACATGACCATATAAAGATTTACACATATTGGAAAACATTTAATAATTTTTTGTCTGATTATAACTAAATATATATATAATTAATGATAATTCAATTAATGGATAACATTTCATTATCCATTAGTGACATTGGTAGATCATATCCACCTTTATTTTATAGAGAAAGATATGAATTAGGAACTGACCCTGGAATAAACAATGGATTAGATCATTCTTATAAAATGGAATTATATTTATTAAAAATATATTCTAATGATAAATCATCAAAATTAAAAAAAGTATAATGAAATAAAATTTTATCATGTTTTTGTCATTTTTTATGATGTCAATGAACTTATAGGCCTCTATGGTTTATGTTGTTATGGTGATTAACCTTTTTATGATCACTTAATTTCTTGTAGTAAATGTTCTTCATCACTATCCATCAGTATTTGGGTGTTAGATTTCTCATCTACTTCCACATTCACACATTCAACCAATATTCACCTTTTGGGAAACATAATATGTGTTAATCCAGATGATTTACACAAAAATATTTATCTATTTCATGAGGATGATTAATCATATCTTTATATGAGGATTTTTTTATATAAAGGAATTATTAATTTTTAAAACATTTTTGATTGAGATGAATTTTGAGAGATAAATTCATTTTGAGGGTGAATGTTTTTTAATGGGGGAATAATGTAACACCTACAGAATTAATTCAATACATTTATTCAAATTAATTAAATATTTTTCATAAGTTTATATTACATCAGAACTATGTTTAACTTATTTTATATGCATCATAGACATTTTCATTATTTACACACAATACAATGTTTATCTTTCATTACATGTTAACACCGAGTTTAAATGAAACGTGATGTGTTATTAAAATATTATTACTTAATATGATTGATATCACATTGTTTTTATAATTTGAGGTATGAATAAGATTATAAAAATTAATAAAATATGTTTTATATATATATATAAGATGACTTATTTAGTGTCTAATGAATGTAAAATGAAAATATAAAAAATTTAAAAATTAATTTCGTTGTGTGTGTTTAAGAAATATTTTCTAGGAATGAACATGTTTTACCGCAATAAATTAATAAAAAAACAATTGAATGGTTATAATGATATATATCAATTATATATACCATAAATTTTTAAACATTCATATTTTTTCTATGTTATAAATAAAAATAAATCCAATTTTATGCACAAAAACAATATTTTTCTAGAAAATAGTTTTATTAAATTTTATGCAATGATTTTTAAATTAATTTTTTAATATATTCAAAAATTACGTTGTTAAAATAATAAGCATTTATAAATAATAATATTAAAATATTCTTCGGTTAATTTTTGATAAATTCAATAATTATTAGTTTATTGAAGTATAGTGGAAAATAATAAGTCTTAATTAAAAATTAATTTTATTTTAAATTAATTATAATGTTAAATAATATTATAAATTATTTTTAATGATATATTAGTTCAATTATAAAACCATTAATATGATTTTGGTCATTATAGTCAATTTAAAATAAGTTTTTTTAAAAATCATTATAATCTTTTAAATTTTTCTCTTTAAATCACATTTTCCCAT
The DNA here is from genome assembly GCA_963277665.1 of Viscum album. Lineage (NCBI taxonomy): Eukaryota > Viridiplantae > Streptophyta > Magnoliopsida > Santalales > Viscaceae > Viscum > Viscum album. The sequence continues at coordinate 1,281,732,242 of OY728136.1, read as the reverse complement.
AATGTATTTGATATTCATTTCAAATTAAAATTTAAAAAAAATTATTTTAATTCAGAAAAATTGATTCAATATATAGAATATGAATAATATATATTATATAATTATTTCAACTTAATATTTTAAAAAATGAATAGTGAATGTGGTAAAATTTAATAATCATGGTTAATCCTCTAGTTATTTATAATGGATTATTTCAGACCCTTGTGTAAAATAAAAAATATGGGAACATTAATTTCTTTTCGAAAATACCATGTATGTCCTATCCAACACATAGAGCAGGCCACCACATATTATCGCTTCTTCAAAAATTAAATCCAAATTTGATTTGAAAATACATACCCAAATAGCTTCCCAACACACCTAAAAAATCTTATAAGAAATATTTTTAACATAAATCATTCCATGGAAGGCTTTTTGTGCAATCCTAAGGTGGATATCCAAAGAAGACGCAAGGTTTATCAATGAGGATTTTTATTTTCTTCCTTCCTACACCTCATTAAAATTTTATTAAACCATGATTATATAATTAAAATAGTATATAACATATAATTTTATCTTTCTATGTTTTGTTAATTACCTTAAAAAATATCCACTTCCATCAAATGGGTGACAAAACCTTCATTCTCATGTTTGACAGATTAACACCTTGTGAACTAGTATCATTCTTTTTTCCATGACCATTTATAACTATTTGAAATAATGGTTTTTTGGTTTATAAATGGTATTTATTGTATAAAAATTATTTTATAATTATTATATCACACATACTTTCAATATTATTATTTAATGGAAATATGATAACGTCACTTTTCATTATGGCATACAACTGTGTCACGAAGCGATGTGATTTCCTCATGTTTTACATTGAATGTATGTATTATCATTTTATTTAAAATATGTTAAAAAATGAAATAATAATGATTTTTTAATGATAATATATCATTTTATTCCCTTTAATTCACTATAATAAGATAATGGATATAGTGTTCTTGCATACGCACGTCAAATGTTCTCCATGAATGGTGAAAATCATTTTCTATCACTAAATTATATGGAATACTCTAAATAAATTTATAAATAATATATATTATATTAATTTAATGTTTAAAATTATAGTTATTATGATACCATGATCAATTTAAGAGGACCAAAAAAACAAATCAAAACATACGTGAAAAAAAAGTAGTTATTAAACGAAATGTGACTTTATCGTGGAATTAATAAAAAATATGTAATAAAAAACATAAGTAAATCATATATGATAAGATATATATAATAAAGGTTATATAATATATTTATAATAAACTTATATTTATTATAATGGAGGATCTAATGTGTACGATGGATGTTAAGACATATGATACTCGATTTCTAATCTCTATTTCATTTCTGGGAGACATATGAAAATTTACCAATTATTTAATTTTTGTGGTGTATATACTACCCCATAGACCACTAATATCAATAATAATATTATTATACATATATTTAATTATTAATTGGATTTATTAATTTATTGGAGATTAAGATTAAAACTATTACTAAAGCGGTTTGGTATTTTTGTATACATTTTCCATTTTTAGACATATGTTTGGTTATACACATATATTCATTTATCAGGTTTATATAAATCCACTACAAAATGTATTATCACAATTATATTTATCATAATGAAATTTTTTTATTCAATTAATGATGTTTATTTATTTGTAATTCAATTAAGAGTTACCAAAGTGGAAAAAATTTCATGTTACAATTTCATCATTTATTAAGATTGTTTATGATTATGTGTATGTTTATATAATATTATGATACCACCTCAAAAAAACATTAAATTTATCATTATCTAGTTATTAATGCTATATTCATGTAATAGTACCAATTTTTCACTATTTTTAACATATTAATATTGAAAAAATTGATTTAATAAAATCCAAAATTATTTTTCTCTTCAGTCTGAAATACATTTTCATTTTAAACAATGTTTTACAAAAAAAATAAATTTATTATTCTAATAATTTGATTTTTAATTGTCATATATACCCAAATTTATTTTTAATTTAATAATTTCTAAATTATTCTTGATTTTGTTATCCATGCAGTTCCTGTTTGGGTTTTACTATGTTTTATGAGTGAAACATAATTTTTCATGAACATTTTTTTAAGGTTGAGGTTGAAGCCTCAATTTATTATTTAAAGAAAATACCTCTTTAGACTCTTTATAGGGAGACCCATTACATAACCCTATGTTGCAAGACCATATGGACTAAATACAAGGCTTGAAAGCCCATTTTTTGACCCAATGGACTCCTTTCATGCCCATTATTTACATTGTTGTTCCCATTAACATATTTCATGGTTATTTGAAAAGAAATTTATTTTGAAAAATATTTTATGTTTCCAATATTATTTTATATTAATGTTTAAATTAGTCAATACATTTTTTAAATGATTTATCAATATCATTTTTTCATCTAAGATTTGTTCTATCAATGTTTCATATGACTTACTATTGATATTATCAAAGAATACCATTATTATTATTTTAAAAATGGTTCATGTTTATTATGAAATCATGTTTAAAAAAATTCTCTTAAATAGGATATACAATGGTAATAATTTTAACCCATCAGCCTCAGAATCCTAGAGCTGGTGAATTATCTTATTAATTTGGCTTGATTATAAGGAATCAAATCCTAAAGGACAGAATAATTTATTTGTCTTGAAAATCGTGATTAAATACACTATACCCAAAATAAATTAGATAATATAAATAACTGACATAATAGTTAAATAAATGAAAAAAATTCATCATTGAAATCTTATTCAAATATTTATACTTCATCACATAGATAAATTAGCATAATAGTTCTAAGTAAAAATTATCAGTAATGGTAAGTAAAGTGGAATAAATAATTACTTAGTGATAATAAATTTACATGGAATAGTTATTTATGTAAAACACATTCCATTCAATAACTAGATAAAGAAAAATCAATATGGCATGTTTAGGAACTTAAACACAATCCATTTAATCAGTGGACTGAAAATTTAATTTATCCATCGATATGTTGATTAAAAATCTCACAGATTAATAATAATATGATGTTAATGAGGTAAATTTTTTCTAAATGTACATAATGTATAAGGAATATGAAAACATATTTGGTCATGACCTTTCACAATACAGTTTAAAACTATGGGTAGCATCTTGTTTAATTTGGCCAACATATTAGTCTCATGAAAACCTTTTGATTTATAGAGGATCAATAAAAATCAAGGATCTACTCATCATTTCATGACAAAATAATTTCTCTCATCGAATATTCATAATAAATAATAAACATAATCAAATATATATATTTAATAAAGAATAAAAAACTATAAATATTTACCCAAATAATAAAATATATATCAATGTAGACACCATATGTAAAATGATATAAAGTTTAGTAAATACTAATATCCATTGTATGAGAATATAAATATTAATGTAAAAAACCCAGGAAAAATGATTAAAGTAATGTTATTATTTTATGGGAATGTTAATAATCAGAAACGGAGGTGAGATCGTAAAGATAATAATTAAGAGCATTCTAAATGAGATTAATATTTAAATATTCAATAGTATCATATAACACAATGTAAAATATAAATCATAATATCTAGAAATGTATTAACATAAATTAAACTTATAATAAAATGAGAATAAATGGATGTGTGATCTAATGGAAAAGGAATATATACCCCAAATGAAAGTGAATTGAACAATAATAACAAATATATCTCAATGGAATATAAATTTAGATGAAACTCCCATACATTATCTTTCTTTTCCATTTTCTAGTATTTATAATCTTTTAAAGTGGTTTAAAATATTTTAATAATCAATAAAATAACCACAATCAGGTTTATATTAACCTAAATCCTCTTATTATAATATCTAATCACCCATTTGTTGGCGACCTTTTGTTATTTTAACTATTTTGTTTGTTAATATTCATGTTTGGTGAGTTTCTATTAATTTGTTATTTACTGTTGTTACTAAATATAAAATTTATAAATCATAACCAAAATTTAAAATATGAATATAATATCATATATATCATGTAAATATGTATCAATAATGAAAAATCATATTTGAAGAAACGAAATGTAATCCATCATTCATGGAAATGGTAGACCATGAATACGCATTAATTCTACTTTAATTTTTTGTCATAGTTAAAAGAATAAAAGTTAATGATAAATATTTATATTATATTTATAGTTCCATTTTAATATAATATATTTCATATATTTTAATTTATATTATCTTTAATATGTTCTATGTATTGTTTTAATGAATGACATCACTTCGAGGTGTGGTAGTCACACATTTCCCCAAATAATGTTATCGTATTAACTCAAAATAGAATATATTAATGTTATGTGTATAAAATAGATTAAAAAAGAATAAATATAAATTAAATAAAATATTTATAATATATAAATAGCATTTACATCATAATAGCCACCATGATAGGTGGTAAGGGAAAAATAAACAATCAATGTTTTGTGAGGTAGTAGTTCACCATACATAGAAACAGTATGTTCGTTACCCATTAGATTGAGGCGTGTGTAATTTTTGGTAAAACCCTTTAGCTATAAACATTATTATATATTGATGATACTTTTATTTATATATAATGATGTAATAAAGATATTTTAGGGGTGAATAATGGAAATGAATCTAAAGAGCTTGAGAGAAAATGTTACCTCTTTAGCTGGTAACATCTTCTGGTTTCTAAAAAATGGCTTCCTTGGATGGATTTATACATAATGAAAAGATTTATGGTCTATTTTAGGTATTTTTGGAAACTATATGGGTATATATTTTTCTAAACTAAGTGGCTTAAATGGTGTGAGGAATTTTGAGTGGTGTTTTCCTTTTATTTGGGAGGAAAAGAACTCACTTTTTATTTATTAAATTAATTTAGGTGTACCCACATAGTACAAAAAAAAATTATTAAAACAACAAAAATATAATAAATAATGAAAAGTTAATGGAAAAATTTTGTCCAAATAATGTGTTTTTTAAAAGTTTCAAAGTCATTTGGGAGATTAAGATAAGGGTTTAATCCTTTATTAAGATTAATTATTCCTTAATAAATGTAAATAAGTTTAGTTCCATTAAATATTAATAATGTAAAAAAATGTTTTTATTATTTGACATTATAAATTATTATTATTCCGAATATAGAATCTATTTTCCAAAATTTCAATCACATAAGTGGCATAAATTAAATTAAAATCCCTATTGAAAGTGGTATGAAAACCCATGTTTTTATACATAAAATATCTAAAAGTTACCAATGTTTTTATACTCAATTTATAAATTGAAATTTTTTAAAATAACATAAATTGTATTAATATATAAATATATTGTTTAATTACAATTTAAAACCAATTAAAACTATAATTATTTTACTAAATAAATAAGATGAAAACGTAGTTTTGAATTAAATTCTATTATTTTTCACAACTCATTAAAAAATGAATCCTCACAGAAAAAGAATCAAACTCCTCCAAATTATAATTTTTATGATTATAGTTAAATTATTATGTTTATATTTGCATATTTAATTTATATAAGGGTTAAAATTGGATAGAAATATGGTTCAACAATAAAAGGAAGTAAAAATACCTTAATAAAAATAGTATTTGATAAATTAAATTGGGTTTATTATAATAAGATGATTATCAATTATATTAGCATAATATCAAAATTATTATATTGAATAATATATATATATATATTAAATTAATATGAAAAAAATAAAAACTAATAAGATAGTGTAAAATAGATGGAATGAGCATGAAATTAGTTTTCTATAAAAATATTCCCATTATATTCTATTGATTTTTATACACAATTATAATTAATATCTAACTAGTTATTTAGTTAAGTAAATTATAAAATTTCACTAGTTATTTAATTTTATTAAAAATGGATAGTTTATATATTATTATATTAAATAATAATATTTTAATAACACATTGTTATTTGGTGAAACTAAGAATTCCCTGTAATATATGTTATTGAGGAATGTCACTATTGTGTGAAATGAAACATAAAAAAGTTTTTAATTTACTAAAAGATATATAATATATCATATTTTCTTAATATTGTAATATATAGAGTTAATATATTCCCTTTTTAATCTTTTTGTTGTGTTTCATAGAAAAATATAAAATATTCCAAATCTATTTAAAATAGTGAATATATTTTAATCTATTTGGGTATTATATTCCCTTACTCACCTAGTGTCATATTTCATACATGATATTGAATTAAATATTCATACTCTTGAATTTTATAGCATTACACTCTCAAAACCATAATTAAATATCTTTCCCATAAATTAAACTCGATCTCAGTAATCTAGAGATTGAAAATAATCTATGATTGAAAGACCCACATCATAAAAATGTTTAATATCAATTATTCTAAATATGAAAGAAATAAAATTAAAATTGTAACATAAATAGGTCCCTTACTATGAGAAAATACTGGCAAAATGGAAACATGGATATTGAAGAAAAATATAACAATCACATTCTGATGGAGTGTTCTGGAGAACTTGTATAGAAGAATGATAGCTATTAGAAATCCTTAAATCCATGATGATCTAAGGGCCATTTAATTCATGGCGAATAGAGGTACCAGGAAAAAGTTTCTTGGTTTTAAGACACTTTTTTATATACATGATAAATTATATCACTATTAAAAAATATAATTAAATATATTCTTTTATAAATAAAATATTATCATTTAGTTGTACGTTGATCTGATTCTACATTTATTCTTATACAGTGAGGTAATAAACAATCTATAAATGTTTTTGTAATGATAATCATAAATTGTTTAATGAATGGTAAACTTTTCCAAATATTGTGATCCAATATTTTTGAAATAAATTCATTGAATTTCTAAAATGAACATATCATTATCCTTTAGTCAAAATTTAGTGGCTTTAAATTTTCACATTCCAAATATGTGATTGACTTCATCATGGATCCTCTTAAAATATGATAATAAATTTAATTACCATAAAATATTATTGGAAACATGAATTCTTCCTTATTTATTAGTTAATATACATTTTTATTGAATATATCCATTAAATCCAACTATGTTTTAAGCTCTATCGGTGATAAAATAGACCACTGGTAGAAAATTCTCTTCTCAGTTCCTAGGTATTCAACACTTATCCAAATAAATTAATCCATCATCATTATCTCAACATCAGAAATATATTAATGGTTTTATTTCCCACATTCATGTGTTTTTTTTGAATTTTTAACATTATACTAAATAACTTTTCTTGTTACCATTCAATATATTTTCTCAAATACTTAACAAAAAGTATTGTAGTGAAATCCTCAAATATATCATAATTTTTATAACAAGTACATTGCGGATAAAATATTTAAATATAATAATTCTTGAATAGGAATATTAATCATTCTTATTCATTGGTGAAAGTAGCATAACTTTATCATTATCCAATAGCATTCTCAAGAATATATTCCTTTAATTATTGAGACATTGATTTCTATAGTGTCTCATATCTATGAAATTGAATTATTTTATATTGGAAAAAAATTTCATACCCTTGAAATAAAAAACATGGTATCCATTTCTTCTATAATTATAAAAATCCCAAATTCCTATCAAGAATTTAATAGATTGTCTCCTTCAATAATTATAACATGTCGGAAAATACTTCATTGCTTTTAGCTTTTTAAACTCATTCTATTTTTCATGTTGCTTAGATGGACTCTTCTTGTCTTTATTTCATTCAAATTAATATGAAATCGAGAATTAATTAACCATCTCAATATCAAATGATATTATTTCCTCATATTATGAGAATTTTTTAGAGACTGTTTTCGATCAAAATATTTTTTTAAGACCATGAAATATTTGATCCTTCATACTCTTTGGATCATGTACATTAGTGAGGTTCACATTCCTTCTACATGGAACCATTTATAAACTACAGAATATATTTGATTAAATCTTAACAAAATTTATAATTGCAAATATGGTATATCACATTAATTTATTCATCGTCATTCTTAGAATCATAAATTTTGGATAAAATTGGGAAATCATTACTTGTAAACCCTTCATAACGGTAGGTAAATAAAATTTGAACTATTCTAATAGTATCCCCCTTAGAGTTTCTAAATAGGTTAGAAGTAAGGCCCATCTTCAAGTACTATGTTACCTCATGGTAGGCCAGGAACACCATGTCAAAGTAGTCACTCCATCGTAAATATGTTCCAGAACAACATCCACATGGTGTATCCTAAGAGGGTTGAATTTCTATGAATACCCACATATTCACCACCTTACCAAAATTATTGGATGTCCTTGTATAAATGTACTAAATATATATATTAGAGTTATTCTCCAAAATATATGTTTTCCAACTCGTGTTTCTAAGGATGTAGCTTAACTTTATCTAAGACAAACTATAATGCCTCAACCCCAGAAGCTCCCACATGGTGCGTTATCTTAATACATTGGAATTATTATAAGAATAAATACCAGAAGGACTTTTCAGTTTAGTAGTCTAGGAATTCATGATTACATACATTTTACCAATAATAAATTTGGAAATAAAAATTACGAACATGATTAATAATTAAATTAAATATACTACATCCTTGATCATAATCAAATATTTCTTATTCATTACCTTGATAAATGAACCATAATAATGGTGATATCAAATTCTCAATAAGTGTAACTAATGTTGAAGAAGTAATGTATCAGTGATAAAAAATCAATGTGTAATGTTTATTAACTAAAAACAAATTCCATTCTACTAATAGATATTAAAAAATCAATATTCCAAGGTAAGAAACTAAACAAAATGCCTTTAAATCAATGAATATAAAATGTAAAGTACCAACATCATTCACTCTAGTGATAATATAATTTGACTTCTCACTATAAAATATTCCATCACATTCAATGATAATTCCTCTCTTTCATGTCCCCTCCATTGAATAATACCATAATCATGGTTTGTGCATTATATATCATCGTAGAAAACTATATAGCCATGAAAATAATTTCTTTAAGTATGTCAAAATTATGACACCATAATCAATGTCACATTATTTTCATACTAGGTTATTCATATCAAAATTATATTTAAATCCATCATGATGGTTCATGAAGAGTTTGTGAATTCATAAGGTATACACCATGGCACTGGAAAACTAGATGTGCAGTATGGCCCATTGATATGTAGCAGATTACCCATGTCAAGCCCAAAAATATTTTTCTATGTTGTTACCCATAGGTAAATGTATTCTAGAGACAAATCCAATTGTATTAACCATAAATTGATGCATTTCTAGGAAACAATTCTTTCTATAATTTAAAAAATAATTAAGTTCATTTTCAAATACATTTCTTCATCCCTAGACTTATCCAAATACATTTCTTTAAGGTTCTCACTAATGTTTTCTCATCCCAGATTCCAAATGTGAACTAAAAATTTTCTCTAATACCAACTATATCATCCCACACTAATCAAAAATTGAAATTACATAATTTTTGTGGAAAAATATTAAATTATAAACAGATTCCCAAAGACCATATTAGCCTACTTCATTCAGAGACATGGAAACACAAACACTGATACATAAATGAGATAAATTATCATCCACTAGGTTCTTCATGACATTCACCCTTTTTAGACACATCATGCATGACACATATCTTCCTAAACTTGGGGAGGAATGATAAAAAGGGGTGATCTCAAATTATTAGTTAGGGTTAATAAAAGAGATATGTAAGCATAATTATGAGCATATGTGTATGAGAACATGATCTGGAAAATAGAATATCGTAACCTTCATATCAATGATCATTGAAATGAATCGTGGAATAAATCATGTTTGTTCATAAGACAATAATTATAATGAAATAAATAACATAATAAATGAATGAATTACATAGTAATGAAACATGTAATTGTGGTAGAAATAAATATATATATATATAATGATTCCCATAGTAGACAAGACATCACCACAAAAGCCATAATAGTTGAAAAATTCATTTACGGAACAGGGTTCACACATCGTTCCAGCCCTATATAACTAAACTGAGTCCATTCCTTGTTCCAACCCAGTTATATTAAACCCAGTTCATTTATCATTCCATCTATGTAATAGTGGACTGAGTTCGTTTATCAATACATGCCTGTAATAATGAACTGATTTCATTTATCATCACATCCCTATAATACTGAACCAAGTTGATTTTTCATTCCATCCATGTTTATGATAGGAGATATAAATCATTACCCATTTAATTGGAGAATGAAATAATTCTAACTCATATAATACTGAAATCATACATATATGTGCCAGAAAATAACACTACTACAAATAGGTCATATAATAGCTAAAAAAACAGCTTTTAACAGTGCTAAAAAAGAGATGTTAATCTTGGTGATGATAAATGGAGGGTCCCCTTTATCTGCTCTCAACGTAGTGATGATAAAGGGGGACCTTTATCAGCCCTAGAAAAAGCGCTGATTAAGGTGGGTCTTTTTCAGCACTTTCTTTGCACTGATAAAGTTAGTATTTATCAGCAATATTTTTAGCACTGATAAATGGATAATATATCAGTGATGAAAATATAGCTGATAAATACTACCTTTAATAGAATTATTTGGAGTGATGATATATTATCCATATATCAGCTCTTAACTACCGATGATAAAGGCCAAATTTATTATGCAATCCCAGAACCTTCACAACCGCTACACAACAACTACACACATATGACAACACCTGCACATAGTAGAAAAAACACCCACACACAAAGCATAGAAGAAAAAAAATGATATATACATATACTAGAAATCATGAATACAAATCAACACACTGATATATACATTTCAAACAATGTTTACTTTGGTTATAATTACAATTATCCAACAAACAGTTAAAAAAATTGATGTTCAATCATTTTTACATCAATGATCCGCTCTAAAAAAATTTGTCTGTGGTATTAATTTTCGAACAAATCATTTGAACATAGGAAAAATATTTCACATATATAAGAAAACAAATATTATGTTATTAAAACAACATTGAAATAATTTAAACATTAATATGAATGAATACTTTAATAAAATGTCTATTTTTACTTTTTACAACCATTACATGTCCATATTTCATTAGACAACACCCCTCATCCATCCCCTAGACGGCACCCCCTCCCTCCCCTTGTAGTGCTCCCTTTCCATGGAAAGCTCCCCTTCCACCTCTTGGAGAGCCCCCCTCCTCTATAGGATAACCCCCTCCCCTACTGGACACTCCCTCCTTCCTGTAAAACCCCCTCCCTCTCCTCCTTGATACAACCCCCCTAGACAGACCCCTCTCTACCCCTGGACAGCCCCCACCCCTCCCCTTGCAGCCCCTCCCTCCCACCATTCCACCTGCAACCCCCTCCCTCCTCCTGGACAACCCCCTCCTTCCCCTTGTATCCCCATCCCTTTCCCTGGATATCCCCCTCTACCCTGGATAGCCCCTCCCCTCCTGGATAGCCCCTCCTCCCCTCCTGGACACCCCCCACCCACCCTCCCACCTGGACACCCCCTCCCTCCTAGACACCCTCTCCCTCCTATTTCTTCATTGTATGCCCATTAATGACCTTCTTTATCCAACTATATTTTCATAATCTATTTTATAATGGAATAAATTTTAATTATACACCATCGTTCAATAATATGATTTATAAAATCATATATATTTTCAAGAGATACAGTTTAACAAATCAAAGAAAACCCCCAATCAAAAAAAAATTGGAGGACTATGAACGAAATTTCACACAAATCTAATGTGATAAAGTAAAATGATGCATATGTTGGGTCTTTATGACATTAAAAAAGATATATTTGGACACAAATTGAATAGGAATATAATTTTTGGGCCTTTACATGGGCTTGGAATTTGTTTGGTTGGTTGGAACTTTTGATGCCTCACTACGGACCCACTTCCGGCTACTCTATAAGTGATCCACCCATTGTATATTATCAGTATTGAATGGAATTGAATGGACCTTTGTCTAGAAACCCCCTTATGGAAGCAAACCCTCCCTCCCCTCCTGGAAACCCCACTCATGGACACCCCATTGGACACATCCCCTCCCGCCCCTCCTGGAGACCCTCACACCTAGACAACCCCACCCTCTTGGACACAACCCCTCCTAGACCCGCTTACCCCCCCACTCCTAGAAACCCCCTCCTTCCTGGAAACCTCCACCCACATATAAGGGAAACTAAAATTAGAAAACTGAAAATCCATGATATTGGTTCCCATCAAGATTTTATGATGCTCGTTAGTGGACTGAATGACTATGCATCGGTCAACTTCCACACTATCAACCAGTGTATTCCAATGAGTTGTGGTTTATTAGAAAGGCAAATCATTTCTAAAACCATTATTCATAACCAAATGATATAAAACATAATAAAGGGTGATCATATATGCTCAATAACTGTAAAAAAGGTAGATATCAATGATCATATATGGATAACATCAGTAGGAATTCACCTTCATCCTATTTGTGTACAATCATCCATCAGGTATGTTTCCCATTCATTTTTAAACACTTCTATATCAGCTTCTGAATATGCATTTTTGTTATAGTTGTGGTAGTACTGAGAAAATATAAATACACAAAGGATTAATAAATATTTTAAATGAACTCGTAATTATTTTCTAAAATGCCTCATTAGGGATTCTATTTTTTTATGAAATACGATCTCTTTAATAAATTTGCAAACATAATAACCATAGTCCTTTCTGTCTGTTTGTATTGGACACAGCATAAACGTCGAAAAAAATAATTAATTTGTTTTGTTATGTTTTTGGATAGTGCAATGTTATTATATATACCACGATACATTTCCAGTTGTAGATCTTATAGGATTTCTTATCATTAAGCCCTGGATTCATTCGATGCATTAGATGATATTGATGCACTGCCCTATCATAAAAGAATCCTCATTAAAAGATAACATTAATTATATAACTATATGCTTAGTTTTTAAATGTTGGAACTAGTGTATTAAAAATCAACAAACGCCATCATGTGTGTTCGGTTTGTTGGATATTCGTGCATTGAATCCAAAAAATAAATCTTTAAAATTCCAAATTGATTGGAATCTGCATCCAATACTGCCTAAAAATACAAAAAAGAATAATTAAATAAATAAATGAAAATATAGTTGATATGATTAAATTTTAGAGTTTTACCCCTACATATTTGGTATTAAAAAGATTATTTCATCTGTAATTTTTTTCCAAACGATTTAAGCAAGGATGACATTATTGCAGTTTATTTACCCAAATCTATTTTGTATTCTGAAGAGGTGTGTGAGGGCTAACGAGTCCATGTTTTTGTTCGTGGTTAAATCCCTTCAATTTTTTTTCATATATATGCCTGTGAAAAATATAAAACATATTTAGTCATAATTATTAGTGTATATAAGCTTTGGTAAAATCAAATAATGAAAACATACATCATGTATACATTTATAACTAAGGTGGATATCAATTCATACTAGAGGATTTCTTTTACATTTTCAGCACTAATGAAATTTGATTTTTACTCTCTTTACATATTTTTTTTCAAAATCAAATGAGTGAGCATTCCCGTCTATCAACTACTTATCCACATGAGAACACAATTATATTAACTGTGGATATAGAATATTCCAGGTGAAGGTTCTCTCAGAAGACCGTTTCAATCGGTTGGTTGATCCTTGAGAAAGTTTTGAGTTGATATTTCACTTCACTCCATTCTATTTGTCATAATGTGATAACATTCCTCAGTTTAGACCTGTTTTCATTAAATGTTAATGGTCCATCTTGAAAAATAAGTTGGAAATGGATACCTCCTTGTTGACATGTTTTTTACAAGAATTGATGGCCATGCAGTGAATGTAAAAACAGATTTTTCAACCATATGAATGTCATCATCATCATTAGGAACAGGTAGCTCGACAGTTGGCTCATTAGCTACATTAATTGACACTCTAAGTTGATCTTTTGGAAGCTCTCTGTTTTTTATCATGTCGTTCTATGTATTGAACATCGTATCCCTCGCCATAAATCGATAGGTGGGTGTTGATAGATATAAATCACAGTCATTTTCACCCTTTAGAATATTAATACCTGAAAGGTATCAGTGTCTATGTAAATAAAATTTCACAAAAACAATTATTAAAACATTGATTACCTCAGCTAAGTTAGGTTTTTTAGAGGAATGGATTGCCTCAAAGATGGTGGGGGTGGGGCAGGATCGTCACGCATGGGTTGTTGTTGAGTGGTTTCTTTTATTTGCCTCTCCCCCATCAATGTTTCTATCATCTCTCTCTGGTATTGTAATTCTTGTTGGAAAATAACTAATTTTTCTTAAAGCTTTTCCATTTTTTCATTTTGATCCTCTGCTTGTTTTTTTTTGAAAATATGTTTGGGGTGTCCCCCCAAAACTCGCACCTCTGACGCGGACATATAGTTCTGGCTGCTTCAAGGCTGCTGAATGTATGTCAGCATCTGGTGCAGTTGTTGTTGATTCCTGTGACTATTTCATATAAGAAATATAGAAAACTACGTATTCATTGTAATGTAATATAAATTTAATAAAAATCAAATATATATTATGTCATACATACACAAGTTTCCCACACTTTTTGTGTGTTTTCATCTATCAGTATCCCATATTTATTTTCATGATCCTCCTTCAATAACACATGGTGTGGGTTGGATATGGTTTTTTATTTTGATTCATAAATCTGCATATAAACAGAGAAACATGGTTATAATGTTGTTTTATGTCACATACAAGTAGTATAGTATATTTTAAAGACGTAATAATTTTTTCTCAAGTGAAGTGTACCCCATCCTTGCATTAAGATAAGTGTACGCTGGTTCTGTTGCGTGTCTTTTTTTTCAGAACTCGGTTTTTGTTTCATAAATGAAAAAAATATCAATCAAAGTGTTGAATACAAGCAACATTAAAAAATTTATTTCCCCACACATTGTACCTAAAAAGTCTTCTCCTCACGACGGTCGCTAAACGCATCCCACGCTCCTTGGGATATCATGTGTGTATAAAGTGGAGGTGGTTGTGGATTTATTTTCCCTTCAGCATCATTAAGATGATATTTCACTAAAATTGTTGGGAAACTATGATTAATACTTCCTGAAACACTTAATACAAGTTCCTTGTGTAAGGAATCTTCTATAAATGCACTCTGTAATGGATGATGAATAGTAAGTAAATGCTTTGGTATTTTATTATAATAAATTAAAAAAATGATATCATAATGTTACCATAATCTCTTCCCACATTAGTGACTTCATCCCAGTGACAAAAATGTTCCACGACTATAAGTCAATTGACATGTGTTGTCGAGTGACGATTTCAATGTAGCTACTAAATATTACTATGTTGGGGTTAACATGTTGGCCTCTCTTATTCCATCCCACCTCAAATTTGATTCCTTTTTCTTTTGCCTTAAGGATTTTGGATAACACTGTCAAACTACAGCTCTCATGTTTTTGTTGTGATTTTAGGGTTTCATTTCCCCCCATTTTATCAGAAGTATCATCAATATGTTCCTCCGACGATCTAGCATTGACACTGGGACCAACAGTAATATGTTGAGAAACCTAGTGTACCTCAGCACATGGACCTGCAACAACAGGTTGAGAAACCTGTTGTTGCTCTACACTAGGACCACTAGCAGCTACATTAGAAACCTGTTGTTTCTCTAAACTGGGACCACCACCAGCTGGTTGAGTGACCTTTTGTGCCTTGGGATTGGGAACATTAGTATGTGTAGAATTCATTATCTGCAGAAGTGGTTTAACATTTAATTTAGATTACATAAAACCAGTAGCGGATAGGTAATAACATAACGTAACACAATGTATATTACAATAAACAAATAACCTGATTATTGTTCACTCTTTTTTTCTTTAAAGGCTAAAGAGATTTGACTCCACTATAGACAATGTGAATCCCTTTATTGTGGTCTCCTCTAAAATACAAAACGCCATCTAAATTTGGACTGCTGTGAAATGATTGTGAAGTCCCTATAAAAGGGTCATCCTCCATTCAACATTCATCTGACCCTTTAGTTGTTTTGGTCTATTAGAAAGAAATTGACCAATGTCAATTTGCGGGGTTTGGATAATAAAATACTTATACTACATGTGATTCCATTATAAATGGTTCTTCATTATATCCTTCCTTATTGAAATCAACATTCACAAATCTTAATTCATCTATTTTAACAGCACTCCTATTATCAACAGAATTGCATTGAAAAATATGCACATTTTATTTCCTATAATCCAACTCCCATATTCATTTGATGATGCCAGAGTATGAAATATTCACATAAATTGGATTTCTATCCTTAGCAACAGAAACATGCATCGCCTCAGCAACAAGTGTAACCCCACTATTCTACATGGTATTTTCTTCATCATGTTCATTTGTAGAGATTGTATAACCGTTAAATGCATATAAATTGCAAGATAATACCCACACACATACTCCTCCGGCTAGCCATCAAAGACATTCTAAAATTGTGTCTTGATATTCATCTAAATGCTAAAAAATGTGGTCCCAAAACCATTCTATAAACTGTCGATTATGTGTATCTGGTATCCATTTTTCATCCCTAGATGGATTCAAATGCCTAAGAATTTCTTTGTGGGTTTGAACATATGCATCAACATCAAAACTGTTATGAAAAATGTAGAGGTGTGCTTACTCCTGATCAGTAATATTGATTGTGACAACCTCTCTTCCAGAAATTCCTTCACCCTCAAGCCACTCAGTGTGATGATATTTTGGTAGGACAACGTTTTCCACACCAAACAGGTATTCAGTACAAAATTCAGTGGCTTCCTCAACAATATATTTCTCTTCAACACAACATTGTGGCCAACTATGATTTTTGACATACCCTTTCAAAATATTTATATAACTTTAATGGGGTACATCTCTCTATAATATACAAGACCACATAGTAGAATCTCTCTCACCAACTAAACCATCTAATGAACCATCATATCAAAAAATGTTGGCAAGAAGAACATTTCCAATTCACATAATATGACACCAATTTCTCTTTCCATAGTTTGAAATTTATTCAGGTATATAACTTTGCGGCATATAATTTTGAATAAGAAACAAAGCTTCGTTAATGTATGGAGGATATTATTGGAAAAAATTCAATGTATATCTATAAGAATTAGATCTTGCTTCAAAACAGGGAAGTCATATGATTTCACACCCCTTAATTTTAAATCACTCATCGACACTATGTTCTTGATATTTGATGAATACCCCACTGGAAGCTTTACGTCATTCAAGAAGATTTAGAACTGATATCTCTCCTGTCTGAATGATTGTATGTAGCAGGAGGAAGAAATGTTCATTTTTCACCCTTCACTGGTGCCAACTCTTCCCATATTTTCATCTCAACCATATCCAATCTAGCCTTAATTCCGTCCTTTGTTTTGTCGGGTGTATTTAGCAATGTGTCGATATCACTATCACATAAATTTTTTTCAATAGGTATAACATCATTAAAATGCTTGACATACAAAAAATTCCAATATGGTGATTCAAAAAAAACCGATCTCTTTATCCAACCAGTATTCGTAAGGTTTTTCAAAAATGGTTTACTAAATGTTGTGTCCAAATATTTTACATTCTCAAACAGTTGATCAACTTTTTGTGGAGATGTAGTTGGAAGTTCTTCTAAAATTCCATCAAATGATTTCATCCAAGATCAGTGCATATGTCAATAGGGTAGAAATCTACGATGTCGTAGAAACACATTTTTTATGAATTTTTAAACCTAATTGACAGTGTACCTTGTTCGCAAACGGGACACCCTTGAGTTCCTTCAATTATATATCCTGAGAAATTTCCATATGCAAGAAAGTCATTTATCATTTTGTACAACATGGATTTCAAAGTGAAATATTCATTTTCATAAGAATCATACAACGTAACACTAGAATCCCATAATATTTTCAAATCCTCGATCAGTGGGGCCAAATAAACATCAATAACATTACCCAGTTGTTTTGGTCCTGATATAAGTATAGATAACATGATGTATTTTTTCTTCATTCATAACTGCGGTGGTATGTTATATGTTACCATCATAACCCGCTATGTACTATGACTGCTTTGATAACCAAATGGATTCACCCCATCTGTAGATAACACCAGATGGAGGTTTCTTGGCTTGTTTCCAAATTCAAGATACTCGTGATCAATTCTCTTCCACTAAGGAGAGTCTGTCGAGTGACATAGTTTCCCATCTTTAATTCATGTATCTGCAGGCCATGTCAATTACCATGTAGTATCCGCACTTCCATATAGTCGCCTAAACCATGGAATGATTCGAAAGTACCATAAAACCTTCATAGGACTAGAATCATCTTTATTGTATTGAGAAGCACCACACTTTGGGAATTCTTTAAGGGATTCTTGGTCCTTGTGAAACAATATACAGTCATTTGGGAGGGTGTGTATTATTTCAGAGATCATACCCATAGATTGTAGCATTCTTTTGTAATCGTATGTTCGTATTGGGAGTTCATTGTCTTCTTGGAGCATGTCATTCAGGAGAGCAAGTAGTTCCGTAAACCTGGAATCACTCCACCTATGGCCTGATTTCAAATTATACAGCTTTAGTACGGCTGACAATTCTGTATATTTAGTGAAACCAGCATATAATGGAATTTTTGTACAACTCAGTAACTACTCAAACAATTTTGGGAAATCACGAAGTTCATCGTCAACTGTACTTTTCATTTTCTCAATACGATCTTCATCATCATTCACATCTGTAATCACACCCACCATACGATCATCTTCACTGTTCATGCTTGTAATCATATCAGATGATCCATAAAACACCGTTTTATCCGAGCCACTACCAACATTCGTTTTCCCCATTTTTATTCCAACATTTATAACTTCAATCTATTCTGTGAAAAATTTGGTGTTCTTATAACTCCTCTGGACTAATTTGTCTTGAATAACAACATCATAAACATGGACAAAGGATTTGATAATGGTCACATGCATGATCTTTTTCAAACTTGATAAACTCTTTCACTCCATCTCCATACTCTTTTGACAACCGATTAGCATTAATCCATTCATTATTCATATTCATCATCTTTGTGGGTTTGATGTCGAACTTGCTTAATATTATGATTTCATTAATCAAGTTGTATCGGTTGGGTTTTATAAAAAAATCATGGTTCAAATACCTCTACAGAGAAATTGAGGAACCTACCCCAAAACATGTGAAAGTACATGAAATCTATCTATATACGAGGGACTGAACGCTATCTTTTTTATATCTTCATGGTGTACCTAAAACCTATACATAGAGGACTGTTCACCAAAAAATGGGGGAGTACCAAACTTAATATTTTCTCCAAACATCTCCATTGTCACTTATCAACTCTCAAGAGAATTTAAGATAATTAAAATATCCAAACCACATCGTGTGCAATTTTCTATGAATGAGGGTATCATACTATTGTGATCTACCTGAGAAGATATATATAATGGGATACTCATACATGAAATACTATCATCTTAGTGAAAAATAAATAATAATAATGAAAATAATATAGCACACAATTTGTTCAATGGATACAAAATGTGTAGGGTTCTCAATCAATGTTGTTTGTATACTACCATTTCTAGGCTCATGTGAAATCTATATACATGGTCTGTCCAATAGAGTGAACAATGTGTATGGATAAGATAGATGATTTAATCTGACATATATCAAATTAATTCCAATTTAGTCTTACAAAGACTACATGATTCCTTTCAAAATACATGACATATAGAACAACTTGAGCAAAATGTGTGTACTTTAGATACAAACTGAGTGGCCTCATTGGCTATGCATCACATTTTTGTGGAATACACGGTGTTTATTCCTTACATGACCACTAGGGGGTGTATAGTCTTTACACATCAACTTTCTATGGTATCTATACATTGTATGAGTGAACTAAAACACATATCATATGGTTCTACCCTTATTTCATGGCATGTACATGGTTTCATGATGAAGTATATGTCTTGGATATACATTGTGTGTGACCTAGGTTCACATGACATGTAACATTTTAAATGAATCTTATTCCAAGTTTGAGTCAGAAGAAGAGTCATGTGGTGTAAATTTTGGAGATAAATGTTGTGTTGAATTAAAATCTATATGAAATTCATGTATGGTGAAGCATGTTCCATTTAACAAGACTACATACCATGTATTCTAAAAATATATAGAATCTAAAAAACATCGTCTTCACCCCATAATGTGTCTCATAGTTTCCTCTAGAAGTGGATTTCTAGGAGTTAGTGGAATTGCACTTGTAACAAAGTGGTGGTTCCATTGAAATGGGTAATGTTTGGATTGATATTCAATGGTTGAAGAACTAAAACATGGAAAAATGGCATATCAATCATTCCAACAACTGCAACACCAAACAAAAACACAATAGTTCTCACAATTGAAACACCATACAAACCAAACAATCACAGTTGTAAATTTTACAAAGCGTCCCTTATTCAATTTTGTTTGTTAATTCAGGGGTTACAATAGATTTTTTATCATCATGGTGAATTCATTCGTTAGTCAAGTATACATAAAAATAAATTTTTATTCAAATGTTGAATAAATAACTAACCAACATTCAATTCATTTAGTGCACAAACAAGGACCACAAATGGTCATGATTTTCAGCGGGGTGTTTAGCACGTGTATTTCACATTATATCCATCAATATCAAAATGTAATAACATGAGAACAAGAGGAAACCATTGAGTAACAGGAGAAAACTCACCGCGAAGGTGTCGTTGAGCACATGGCAGAGGTGAGTTCGTGGTAGAGGAGAGGTGCACAACAGAAGAGATTTCCAACTGAAAAGAAATCCTAAAATAGGGGAAACCTATGAGAATAAAATAATATAAAATTTAGTAAACCATTTACCACATCCCACAATCCCCAAACACCCACTAAAATGAAAATCAACCCAAAACATGGTTAAAACACCATAAGATACAAGAAATTATAGAACACACCTTTGATATAATGAGTTCAATAGAATTTTTAAAATATAAAAGATAAACAAAAAATGTTTAATCCCGGACCAATAGGTCCTCTTTACTAGGTATAATCCCCATGTTTATTCTAGACAGTATATCCCAAATGAGTAAGCCCTGATCAATCCTCTGTTATCACACCTTTCATGACACATAAATCCTAATTTCATGACATTACACTTCACAGTACAATCTTTTCAAACAATCTAAAACTATTTACCTTAAACATTGTAGACTTTGAATCGTATTTCGATAGGATATATAATATTCCATATTGAGTTATAAACCTATCGTCATATTTCATAACCATCCTCATGAATCCTTCTTCCTCATGAGTCATCCACATCCTTACCATTCCTAAATTATGAATGTGTGAGACTTTAAGTGTTTCTAGTTATATGAAGAATCCAATAGGAAATTCTTTTAAAAAGAATAATTACATGACATAAATATTGTGTTATACTATACTCAGTCCCCCTCAAAACCAAGAATCAGGCAATGTTGTTCTGATTTGAAACAAAAATGATTAAAGTAAATTAAATTATTCAATAAATAAATAAATTAGGTTTCCTACATGTTCGGAAATTTTATTTGCGTGTCACATACAAAAAAACTGAACCAAATTTGAATTTTTAAATGAGAATATAATGTTGTTCTAATGATGTCAGTCTATTAATTACCTTATTCCAACTATTTTGAAAATTATTTTTCTAATGAAATTTCTTTCCATACATATAAAATTTACTAGTTTTTTTAATACAATTTCCTCATTGTTTCCTTCAACACATTGACCACAAATGAAGCATCGTCTTCTTCTATGCAAGTTGTTTAATATACTTTGAGTTCCAAATTTATTTTATTATCAAAACAATGATATTAAAGCTTTTCATCCATCTACACATCCCCCATGATTGTATATCAAATGATTTTTATAGCTACAAATGTACCTTATAGATAACTCCCTTCAAATACTTGGTTTCAAGAAACTAAAGAATAATATAATCATACAATATTGTTAAACGATAATTCTAAAAGCATACCTAACATTTCTTGTGAAAATTGCCAAATATGTTCAATTGGAACCATCATCCTTCATATTTAGATCATTAAATTACTACTCTGTTTTCATAAATATAATGTTATGAAAGTAATTATAGTTAATTATTCTATTAAACACATTCTACTCCATATATTAAATTGATTTATGTTTCCTCATGTCCAGGATATTATTCCACTATTGATATATTTTTCCTTCCAAAAACAAATATACATTATAACATTCCCTTATCTGAAACACATGTGAATGGAAAATATATTTTCAATTGTAGTGATCCATTTCTCATAAACTAGTAGATTAGTGGATCCATTAAAAAACTGGAGGTTAACTGACAAAGTACTCAACAAATAATTCCTCCATACATTTCTCTTTTTGATTCTTAATGTGATTCATAGCATAAGAATGATTTTTTTCAGATCAATGAGATTTTAAACTCAAGATCCCATAAAATCTTTTCACTCTAAAGGGTAATCATTTCATTTTCAATTATATGTCTCATGAATATGACTCCTTCAGGTTCCATCCATTATCTAAAATAATAAATTATATTTTAAGTGATATTAAACATTGTTGAAAACCACATAATCATATAAAATCATTTATAGGATGTCTAAATTTTAATAATTTATTATATGACACATTGGTTTTATCATAGCTTATCCATGATTGTTTTTAAACCATTGGTATTTTAACAAATACCTAGACATATAACCTATGTTATTACTAAAGAAATATAATACATGTTTTCAATGGTTAACTAAGCCATATTATGATATAAACTATAGCTACCCCCAAATTATTATACTTATATAACACAAAATAATAAATGAATATTCCTTACAGAATATAACCATCCCTACCAGAATCACATAGGTATTGTTCCAATTGAAACATGGACACTTAAACAACGGATTCATAACCGTTCTAGATCATCTCACACTATGTTATTTGTAACTCGAAACCTCGTTATACATATCATACTATGATCATTATTAAAAAAATGGGGAATGGATATATAATAAAGGTTGTTGATAAATTCCTAGTATGGTTAAAAAACAGATATATCATTGTTCACATGATCATAACATGATCATAATATATGATAAAATGAGCATAACATTTTATAATTATACCCCATATATAATATATAATAATATTGAGTCAATAAATACATCATGGAAATTCATGATACATGATCCATGATAGTATAAAATTTTAATAATTCATTATTTTTTTCCATAACATAAGCATAGAAAATCTTTTCTTTATGAGTCATGGATCGATTACAAGACTGTCATAGGTGAATGGGTTCACCCCACACACCATCATAGTTATAAAGGCTCACCCATAAGACTATCATAGTAGAAAAATCCCCTTAAAATATGGGATCTATTACCATTATATTCATATTTATCTCATGATGTATCAATATTTTCCCAATGCATTGGTGGGAGATATAGATCCCACCCTTATATGGTTACAACATGGCCACATTCAGTAGTTAAAATTTACCCTCCATCCTGGGTTATCAAATAACCACCATAATTGGCTTATAATGTAATGAACCATCACCTAATGGAAAACCAAACCAATTCATGTTGTGGGATCAAAAATGCTACATCATATTAGAACTAATAAAAAGATGTGGGATTCATTATCATTTAATCATTGCATAACCCGTGAAAATAGATCAGGATTCCTAAACATATTTTAATTATAAACATAGAACAACTAGAAAATTAATATGGATTGTATCATTAGGTCATATGTCCAATAAATTATAATTAATTTCAATGGATATTATCTTAAATAGGAAATTATTTTAAAAAACCTCTTAGAAAATTTCATCATAAAAATACCATTTTCACTTTGAATTATATATTTTAGAAAATTGAAAACCACTTCATTGAAAATAACCATGGAAGCATGTAATATAATCTTCCAAGAAATGATATGTCATTATAGAGGTAAATTATATTCATTCAAATTATGTTAAAATCACACATTCATTCCTCATTATTATAGAAAAATGAAATAAATTCCCCATTAAAAAATTTAAACAAATATTCCTTTTAAAATATTAAATAAATTTAAAAACAAGGGTAAAATTGACATTAAATAATAACAAGTCAATATTGAACAACCATCTTTAATACATATTAAAATCATATATATGTGGAAGAAAAATGTTTTTTCAACTAAAGATAGAAATAATGTTTATATTTTTAAAAAAAATATATTTTTGGTCTCATGAGTAATGATGTTTAGTAAAATTAATGGAAATTTATATTTTCAAGAAATATCTAGAGGGGATAAAAAATTCAAGAGTTTCACGAGAGTTATAATTGAAATTATCATGATTAGATAATTTATCAAAAACATGACCAATAAACAATGACATCGTAACATAAAACACTTCACAATTTCGTATATTTTAAATAATATTCCTCGTGGAATAAATAATCATATATGGATATATAAATGCCCATGATTTTTTCTAATAAAAATCATTATATATTTTAAGCAGTAGTTTATTAAATACATAAAAGAAACATGTTTTGAATGTGGAATGTGTCCCATAAAAATAAATTTCATTCTAAAATACCTTAACTTTACATTGACTCGATTAAAAGTTATTATATCCTTTTGTATAATAAATTAACATTTATTATAAATCAACATAAACACCCTGTGAATAAATTTAATAATATATATATATTATATACACATTAAGAATTTTTCATAAATGTTGGAGATATAAAAATTATTTCAATCATTCCTGGAGATAGTAGATCGCCCAAATACACGAACATTGATTCACCTTTACAAAAAATGAAAAGAAAAGATAGAAAATAAGAATTCACCTATCCAAACTCATTAAAATTATATATATATATATAATATATGTTCATTAAATCTATTTTTATGACCATAAATGTAAAATTTAAATAAAAAAATCAAATAACTTCATTAAGGTTGTATTCCATAGATACACACGATCTATATTATCATTTTCCAAAATATTAGAAGAAAATAAGTAATATGATGTATGTTAAACTATAAAATTTTAATTATGTAGTAGATATAAAATATAATTCTTAAACCTATCATATTGTTCATCCATATAAAATGGTGACGATAAATGAATTGTATCGGTATATGGAGATAGTAAGTCAAACACACATACAAGCATAATATTCACCCCCATTTGATAGAAAGTGGGTGAATAAAGAGGATTCCATAATAACAATAACATTTATGCATATTAATTTTAGTGATGTTATTATTTTATTAATAATATTATAGACTTATTCGAGGAGAAAAAAAATTTAAACAGAATGATTTCGATAAAGGAAGTTACCTCTTTCTTAAAATTTTTCCATTAAATATCCTCTTTTGTGATTTATTATTTTCCTTTTTGGAAGAAAACAACCTATCAAATGTGCCTAAGATGGTGGATAGGATATAATTGAATATTTTGGTTGATATATATATCCCAATTTGTTTAGAAGAATATAAAAAAATAGATACTCTTTTATAATTGAATGGAGGATCACTCATATAATGTCATAAAAGAATGAAATATATTATGGTAATTATCAAGAAAAATTGTTCTAAAATTAACTATTTATGGAAAAAAGAGTGACTATTTCAACCATATATTTTCATCATTTTCTACATTTAATATTTTTCATATTTTTTTTATTTAGAAAAATAATATATTCATAAAATATAATTATTTATAATTAGGGCACTATTCATATGATTTTACCTAAAAGACTTAAATTCATTGTTTAAATTTTAAAATGACAATTTATAATAACTTTAGTATGTTATATTCATCAAAAAAAATAGTTTACCAATTATCTCACTGATATTTTTTGTAATGGTTTAAAAATCATTTATTATTATTTATTAATTAAAGAAGAATTGAATATCTATTTTATAATAATAAAATGCCATCATAAAATTAAAAAATTAAAAAATAAATTTCCAGCATGAAATAAATTTCAATATACTAAAAATATACAACAATATTCATTCATAAATTTATTTTTCCTTATGTGGATAGATAATATAGATTTAAAACTATGAGAGTGGAATTTTGTAACTTTATTATTTTTAAATATTTTATAGGTACTTTTCAAGAAAAACTATTTTCTTAAACATATATGTTTATAAAATATGGAGATATAGGGATAATTAATTTAATCCAATAATAAATTCTATGAAATATTGTTTCCTAGTTATTTAATTTAAACCTCAATTAAATTTATTTTCACATTATCATGGTGATATAGTTAACTAGAGTTTATAATCATATTGACAAAATGGTCCATATTTAAACAAAATTAACCTCTAAAATCCAAATATGGAATCAATTTTATCAAATTCGAATTAAAAAATTTGTAGAAATTTTTTTTCAAATAAGTTTACAAAATATGAAGAAGAGAATTTTCATGAAAATAAAATTTTATGGACTAGACTTGTGTTATTCATAATCCATAACTAGAAAAAAATTAAATTAATATTGAAATATTTTAACGAATATATAATATATATTTTTCTTTAAATTCATTCAATAATTGAGATTAATTTAATTTATTATTTAAAAATATAATTTCACGCAATAAAATAAATATTTTATAAAAATATTTAATTTTTTATATTTATTTTGATATTTAATATATACATAATTAATTAATTTATTCTATAAATGTATAAAAAATAACTTTTTCCTAATTTTGTTAGTAAAATTCAGACCTCACAATCAAATGTCTGTGAGTTAGTTATAAAAAAAATTGATAGTATATCATAGTTTGTTAAAACATTTTTTTCTTCTAATAAAAGAGATAATATAAAAATAATTCATATGAGAAATATATTTTGAAATATATTGGGGTTTTATAATTGATATGAGATAGGTATTTTCTTAAAATTCTATTTTAAGCAATAGAAAAAATGGGTCACCAACCACCCCTTCAATTCATATAAAATTCAGCTTATTCTTAAAATATACAAGATTTATATCTCAAAATAGTATCACTAAAATATATAATCCCCTCCTCTCTATAATATATCATAATCCATTCATTACTAATAATACATTTACAAAAATCAAGCAATCCATGTCAGAAATTCTTACTCATTTTTTTCTATACCTAATCATCACATACATATTATCAATCTATTAAATTAGGAAAAAATATGGATTATTAATATTATAATTGTTATTATCATAAAATAATATCACTTTTATACATCCATGTAATAGAATTTAAAAAATATATGTTGAGGAAGTGTTATTTTCAAAAATAAATACTATTTTTATTAAAAAGGGGGATATTGTTGAAAATAATAATCTATATCTCTATGATGATTTTCATACTCAAAAATACCCTTAAATGTTTTCTAATGATTTTAGTTTACGTGTATTTCAGGAATTTATTATTCATTATATTTGTATTACAGGAAGAAATATTTATGTTCCTGAACTATGAAAATTAATTGCTAAAGTATTCGCATTAGCATGTTCTGGAAACACTATTCATGCTCTACATATTTGAAAATTAGTTACGCATGTTCTAGAAACTCTGTTCATACATTACGTCGAGAAGCATAGCGTAAGGATGGAATGTAGTGTATACTTTATGAGATATTAGAAAACTATGGTTAGACAACAATACGTTATCAGAAAATTATTGAAGAAAAACCCTATGTTCGGAAGGAACCCTACATTAGGGATATTGGAAAAGTATGGAAGAAGAACCATACTTAGGTTTTAAACGTTATTTTTGTTTTTCAAAAGTATGGTTCATCAAACTTACATTTGTGAACAACCTTACGTCTCATCAAAGAGTATGGATCATGTACCTTTTGTTTGGAAGATTATAAAGAATGGATCATTTTTCATACATTTGAATGTCGGAAAGAAAAGTATAGATGATCATCCCTATATTTGTATTCAACCTTGTGTTTGAAGGGTGATTCATCAGCATTAAGTTTGTGATTTATCATATGATCAGAAGATGTATGATATAAAATTCAACCGTACGTTTGGGATCAGAGAATTAAAGATGATATTATTATGAAATAGTCTACAAGAGAATTATTAGGCTGATTTCAAGGCGGATTAAAATATTATTTTAAAGTGTGTATTTGACATATTAAAAACCATTTATCTATGATTCAAAGGATCTATTTAAAAGGAGATTTTCATGCTGAATTTTTTAGGTGAGTTACGACTGCTCTATTATTTCAATTTTTTTCAATATCGTGAGTCACAAGGCAAATTTTGTGGATCTGACATAGCAGAGAAAGTGCTTGATATATTTGTTCTCTAATGACCTGGCCTTTAACATTACTTATTCATGAATTAAATGGATAATTCACATTGAATAACTTTTCAGGTATAAAGTTTTATAGAATTAGGTCATAACATTTACATAATAGCCTGAATATTACATGTAGTCATTTCTACTCAGTATCCATTTTTTTATAAAATAAAAACTATTGAAAATGTAGTAATGTCTAGTTCCATTTTTTAGACAGAAAATATATTTCTTGATCCCATCCTTGACACTATTCATCTTTAATTCCTATGAAAAACATTTCAAAACATTGGATGAGCATAAAAATCTCAGAAAGGGTTACAAAATAAAAAAGAAATCATTATTCCATAAATACATTCCAAACATAAGCTTTTTTACTTCCCTAATGAAAACATAAGATTTATGAATAACACATAGTAATGACAAATCATAAAAGTAATTATGGAATTCATATCATACTTACATTGTAGTTATCACAGCTACATCGGGAGTTATGTTGGAATACCCATCACTGTACATTACATAAATCTCTTAGGAGAAACATTCATGTTTACCTCCATCATGTTACACAATGCATTGGAGAGCTATCTTGGGCTCACCCGCCCTATGTTTATAATGGAAGCACATGTATAAGTAAACAATTCCAAAGAACCATAACATTTTAATAACACATACAAAAATTATAATAGAAAGGTAACATTTCCACATTTCAATCACAATATATCATTAAAATATATTCATAGAAAAAATACATTATAAAACCCGTTTTCAATACCAAAATACATATAAATTATATGGTATTTATTTTCCTTCAAACAAACACTACGACTTCTTAAGGAATCCAAAGATCAAATAATAATCATGGCAGTGGAAAAAGGTCATTGTCACTGCTTATGTTAAAAAACATTCTTTTTTATCATTTAGTAAAATAATTATTATTAAAATATTCCCTTTGAATAAAATGAATAGTCAAATGGGTTTATACACCGTATAAAATAATGTCATATATAAAACAAAATATGCCTCAACGAAAGGAGATTGAGATGATGTCCCTTACCTCATGTTTGACATGACCATTTCGTTCTTTAATCTTATAAATAACAAACTATAGTTAATTTATACTATCTTAAGAACCTTTTTAATGTTTATTCTTCCTTTTATATCACTTATTACCATGTTATATACATTATGTAATCATTTAAGTTAATAATGGTTGTTTTGTCGATATTTGGTACTTGAGTTAAAAAATGAAAATCTTATAATTACAGGTTGTCCATGTGGCCAATATTCCATTATCTCCATAATGATATTCATGATTTATATATCATACAAATCATCTATATGTCTTATATATATGTATTTATAATAGTACATAACATTTAGGAGATAAGAAATTAAATGCACCGTTCATGGAGACGGTAAGCCATACGTACGCATGAACACTACTTTCATTGCTATTTCATACTATAATATAATTATAACATAATGATACATATTTATTTTCTAATTATAGTACAATATCATATATATTATCATTAACACTATCCATTATACACCCACATATGGCATTAATGAGTTATATCACTTTGAGGGGGAAGTAGTCTGCACTTCCTCAAATGAAATTATCACCTTTACCCATTATGGAAACCATAAAAGTAGGATATAAATGTAAAATATATAAGAATAAAAAAAATAAAAATAATATAAATCATATATAAATAAAATTCCATTTTAATGGACACCATGATAGGCGGTAGGATATAATCGAACAATCATCGTTTGGTGAGGCGTTAGTTTTCCATCCACAAAAATAGTATGTTTTTCACCCATTAGATAGATGTGTGTGTATGTGTAGTTCAGATAATACTCATAAAAACAACATAGTATATTTAGGATACTTATGTTGTTATAAAATAAATGAATAAAAAGAGTTTAGGGGTTGGAGAAGTAAAATAAAAAAAGTTAAGAGGAACTGTTACATTTAATTTGGGTAACTCCCATTGGTTTGAACCAAAGGGACTTTTTGAAGTTCCTTATACATAAGGTAAGGATTATAGGAGGAGGAGAGGGATATTTATAGATTATTTGGGAAGGTTTTTGGACGAGCCAAGGTGCTTGAGAGGAGTGAGGAATTAGAAAGAAGTGATGGCTTTTTATATTGGGTGGAGGGGTTCTTTGGGAAAGTGTGAAAATATTATTTTATTATATAATGATATTCAGTTTCTAAAGGTCCAGAATTAATTAATGTTGAAGATAAAATGACTCATGTTTGAAATAAAATCATCCAATTACAATTGGATAGGTTTTGAATGTTATTTTAATATTTAAAATTTTATTTATATAAATCATTTATTAATGGGGAAAATACAACATCAATATTGTGTCATAAATATTTTATTTTTATTTTATGTCTAAAAATTATAAAAAAAGACCATGATGTAGGAAATATTTTTATATTTCCAATTAATATTTATTTTCTAAAGGATAACTTATATATTCTCATGTAAAAATTAATTTACTAAAACATATTGGTTTATGTAATTTTTTCATAAATTTTTGTTAATTAATCTAAAGTGTCATTATCACTCGTTAGTGGATCCATGGGGTCCCAAAGTCGACCCAAAAAAACTCATGTTCGTAACTAACTGAGACAATAAGTTTCGTATAAGTGTTAAGGTAACTTTGTATTATAATGATATTCTTTTTACCTTGAATTACCCTATTTACCTTTAACCGCTGTAAATAAAAGTCAAAAATTACGATTCACCAAAAATTATTTTCATCTTATTGAACCACATTTTACATAATAATAACAACCATGTATGTTGTATTTTCTAAATTCAATTCCTAGTAGCAGTAAAATTTCATTTAAATGAAAAAGTCGGTTTTTTAACTACTACTAAGTGGTTTCACTATTCATCAAAAATTGATGTTTTTCCGGAAAATACCAAAAAATCACCCTAAGATATGTTTGATCTTCTAAATTCAAATATGATGTCTATTGAACCAAATTTAAAACTTATAAGTTTCATAAATTCATTTAAAATGAATTCTCGTTGTCAAAACAAATAGCGTGTTTCTATGAAACAATATCTATCAAAAGATTGATACTTGTTTATGTATAATTTCAATGTGAAATTAATTTTTATGGCTATAATTTGATTAAATGGTAAAAATATATTCTAATTACACTTTAAACCCAATTAAAATTATAATGTAACCATAAAATTAAATTAGATTAAAAAGAAATTATGAATAAAAATACAATATTTTCCATTACTAATTAAAAATCAACTTTATCAGAAAAATACTAAAAATTCAACCAATGTAAATTATGTTGTCCCAAATATAAAGAATAAATTTATTTTGTAAAATAGAACATATAAAAATGACCATAACTATATTTAAATAGGGTTCTCCATCAAAAGGTTGTAAATCGACTTTTTATTGAATATTAGAGTATTTATGCTTAAAATTAGATTCATTCATATTTGAATCCAATAACTTTTATTGGATAAATGTAAAAACATTTAACAAACATGTATAATCATATTTTAGAAAGTTCTATTCATTCCTACCAATTCAAGGGCTAGTCGTTAGTTACCATTTAAAATAATTATATTATATTATTAGTGTACAACGTAAGATTTCAAAGAAACTTGTTGTTACGTATCAGTAAGTCATTGAAGATAGTATCCCCTTTAAAGTAAAATTAATATTTAATTCAAAAATATTAATAAATATGAAAATAGATTATTCTTTATTTACATGGGATGTTACATCCATTCCCAGTTTTGGGAATTGCATCCTCCTAATTTTTTCCCTTAATAAATAAATGGGGGTATTTATCCCTAATATTATTTTCAGATTTCCACATTGCCTCTTTAACCATATGGTTTTTCCCCATAACCTTTACCTGGTGAATTACATTATTCTACAACACATTCTCTCTATTTTCAAAAATCTGGACTGGTTATTCCTCATAAGAGTGATTCCCTTCCAACTGAACTACCTCTAGGCTCAATACATGAGATAGATCTAGAATATAATTTCTCAAAATTGATACATGAAATACATTTTGTACCTGGGATAAACATAGAGGTGAATCCACTCTATACGCAACTGATCCAGCTTTCTCTAGGATTTCATAAGGTCTAATGAACCTCAAACTCATCATTCCCTTCTTACCAAAATGCATCAATCTTTTCCATGGAGAAACATTGAGAAATAAATGATCACCTACCTCAAAATATAGATCCTTCCTCTGATTATCTACAGAAGTTTTCTACCTACAATGAGCTATTCGCACATTCTTCTGAATCAACTGAACCTTTTCTGCCATCTCTTCTTCCAATTCTGGTCCCATCAGCTTCTATTCACGTACCTCATCCCAAAATGATGGAGTTCGACAATGCTTTCCATATAATGCCTCAAATGTAGCCATCTGTATGAAAGAAAAAAACTCTAATTATATGAAAATTCAACCAAAGAAAGATGTTGATCATGGCTTCCCTGGAAATCCAGTGAGTAAGAATGTAGTATATCCTCCAAGGTATTAATTGTTCATTCTGACAACCCATCTGATTGCAGACGAAAAGATGTATGAAAATTTAATTCAGTACCCAACGAATTCTGGAGGCCTTTCCAAAAGTAAGAAGTAAACCTGTGATCATGATCAGATACAATGGAGAGTTTAACTCCATGTAACATGAATATATCTTTAACAAACAACCTAGAATGTTGATCTAAAGACAAAGTATCTTTAATAGGAAGGAAATGAGCAGATTTAGTCAACTGATCAGTAATAACCCAGATTTCATTATTACCTTGATATGTATTTGGTAATCCCACAATTAAGTCCATGGATATATTTTCCAATTTCCACTCTGGCACCGGTAAATACTAAATAATCCCTTTTGGTAATTTCCACTCAACTTTAACCTGCTAAAAAGTCAAAAACTTCATAGTAAAATCAACAATATCTCTTTTCATTCCATCCATCCAGTAATATTGTCGAATATATATGTACATCTTAGTACTTCCATGATAAACTGAAAATGGGGAACTATGAGCTTCAAATAACAACTCATTCATAAATTGTGAATCACAAGGAAAACATAATCTTTTTCCAAACCTCAAAACACAATCATTATCCTTGTTAAAATATGGAAACATACTCTTCTGAACCAACTCTACCTTTTTCTATAACTCATTATCTTTTTTCTACACTTTCTTTATTCTGTATGATAGAGATGATTTCATTGACACCGGAAAAAAATAGAAGAATTTCCAACACCAAAAACTACTATTCAAAAGTTTATCAAATCAAAAACTAAAGGATCTTATTTCAAACGTATCATGGTTAATGAAGTATAACATTTTTTACTCAAAGCATCAGCCACTTTATTTTCCTTTTCTGGATGGTAAAGGATTGTGAAATCATAATCTTTAATTAATTCCAACCATCTCCTTGGTATCATGATCAATTCATATTGAGTGAATATATATTTCAATATTTTGTGGTAAATATATATTTTACATTTTACTCCATACAAAACATGCCTCTTAATATTTGAAGCAAAAAAATAGCAGTTAATTCCAAATCATGTGTTGGGTAATTTAACTCATTAGGTTTCAACTAATGTGAAGCATAAGCAATTACCTGACCATTCTTCATAAGAAAACATCCAAGTCCTTTCAACGAATAATCACTCTAAACAACAAACTCAACATTTCTGGAGGGTAGTTCCAAAACTAGATCATTCACCAATATTCTTTTCAATTTCGAAAGACAATCATTACATTGTTTTGTCCAATGAAACATAACACATTTTCGAGTTAACTTAGTCATTGGACTAGATAAGAGTTCAAAATTCTCTACAAAACTCTAGTAATAATCTGCTAAACCAAGAAAACTATGGATCTCGATTATATTTGTGGGTCTTTTCTATTCATCAACAAATTTTGTTTTAGCAGTATCAACTATTATACCATTTTTTGAAACAATGTGTCCAACGAATGAAATTTGTTTTAACCAAAACTCAAACATGCTAATTTTTCCAAAAAGATTCTTTTCATTTAAGGTTTTCAAGGAAACCCTTAAATGAATTTCACGTTCCTCTTTACATTTGGAATAAACCAAATTATCATCCATATACACAACCACAATTTATCACCTGAGTCAAATGATCCATCACTGAAAAAAAATTGTTCAGTTCCAATTAAGACCTTCTAAGGTCGATCATTTGGAAGGTTATCTTCCCCTTGATGTTGTCCCAACATAGCTTCGATGTTTCCTCTATGGAAAACCATTCTAAACAAAAATATCTTAGTCTAAGCAACATTGTAATATGTAAATGCTATATCATTTCAATATTAACAAAATATAATTTGTGGATATTAATTTTACAATACCATAACTCTTAATGTTGCTTAAACCGACCTCTGATACCAACTATAAGGACTGGGCCTTAAACATCAAATATTATTGAATTGAATGGATCATTCACATTAAGGATCTTTTTAGGTTTAGAGTTTTAGAGAATAATGGCATAAAATTTACATAAAAACATGAATATTACATGTGGTAAATTCTACTCATTATCCATTTTTTTATAAAATAAAAACTTTTGAAAAAAAATTCATGTCTAGTTCCATGTTTTAGACAACGAGACTTTTCCTTGATCCCATCATTGACCATATTCATCTTTACATTCTATGAAAAACATTTCAAAACTTGTGATGACCATAAATATCTCACTAAGGGTTATAAAATAAGAATGAAATAATTAGTCCATTAATACATGCAAAACATAGAATCTTTTACTTACCTCATAAAAACATAAGGTTTATGAATAACACATAGTAATCACAAATCATAACTGTACTTATGGCATTAATATCATACATAAATTGTAGCTATCATAGCTACATAGGGAGATATGTTGGAATACAAATCATTGTATATTCCCTAAATCTCTTTGGAGAGACATTCACATTTACATCCATCACATTACCGAAGGCATTAGGGAGCTATCTCAGGCTCACCCACCCTAGGATTATCACGAAACCACCGGTATACGTAAACAATTACCAAGAACCATAACATATTCATAACACATAAGACAAACAAAAGGAAAGGTAACATTTCCACATTTCAATCACAATATGTAAAAACTATATGGTATTTATTTTCCTTTAAAAATAACACTACGACTTGTTATGGAAGCCAGAGATCAAATAATACTCGTTGCAGTGAAAAAACATCATTTCCACCGCTTACGTTAAAAACATTCCTTTTTGTCATTTAGTAAAACACACCATATAAAAATATTCCCTTTGAATGAAATTAAAATTCAAAGGGATTTATACACCATATATAATAAAGTCATGTATAAAACAAAATATGCCTCAATGAAAAGTGATTGAGATGAAGTCCCTTACCTCATGTCTGACTTGACCCATTCATTATTTAATCTCTTGAATAAAAAAATAAAGTTAATTTATACTTGCTTAAGAAAAATTTAATGTTTATTATTCATTTTTATCATTTATTACCATGTTATAGACATTATGTAATCATTTAAGTTAATAATGGTTATTTTGTCGATATTTGGTACTTGAGTCAAAAATGAATAGCGTATAATTACAAGCTGTTCTAATGGTCAATAGTTCATTATATCCAGAATGATATTCATAATTTAGATATCATATAAATCATATATATATAGTATATATATTTATTTATTTATAACAGTATATAACATTTTGGGGATATGAAATGAAATACACCGTTCATGGAGACGGTAAGTCGTACGTATACAAGAATACTAATTTTATTTCTACATCATAATTCAATAAAATTAAAATGTAATTATTCATAGGTATATTATAATTCCAGTATAATATCAAATATAATATTATTAAAACTCTTTTATACGTCTCACATATTGCATTAATGAGTCATATCACTTTGTGGGGATGGTAGTCCACACTTCCTCAAATGAAATTATCATGTTTACCGATTATGAAAACCCAAAAGGTAGGGCATAAATGTAAACTACAAAAGCATAAAGAAAACGTAAACATAATATATATCATATATAAATATAGGTCCATATTAATGTCCACCATGATAGGTGGTAGGAAATATTCAAAAAATCATCGTTCTGTAAGGTGTTAGTATTCCATCCACAGAAAAAGTATGTTCTTTCCCAATTAAGTGGAGGTGTGTGTAAGTGTAGTTCAGATACATCTCATAAAAAATCATAGTATATTTAGGATTCTAGTTTTTTTATGAAATAATATTATAAAAAGAGTTTAGGTGTCTCAGAAGTAAAATAAATAAAAAAATATAAGGGGAACCATTACCTTTAATTTGGGTAGCTCCCTTTGGTTTAAACCAAAAGGACTTCTTGAAGTGCTTTATGCCTATGGTAAGGCTTATAGAAGTAGTAGAGGGATATATAGAGATTATTTGGGTAGGGGATGGATGATCCAAGGGGCATGAGAGGTTTTAGGAAAGAGTAAGAAGTGAAGGATTGTTATAATGGGTAGGATGGTTTCTTTAGGAAACTGTGAAACTATTATTTTATTATATAATGATATTCGGTTACTAAAGATCCAAAACTAATTAAAGTAGAAGATAAGATGACTCATGGTCAAAATAAAATCATCCAATAATAATTGGATAGGTTTGCATATTATTTTAATAATTATAATCTTATTTATTTAAATCACCTATTAACGAGGTAAATACTGTATCATTATTGTGTCATAGTCAATTTAAATTTTTTTATGTCTAAAAATTATATAAAAATACCATGATGTAGGAAATCATTTTATAATTTCAATGATTATTTATAGTCAAATGGATAACCTTTATAAGCCCATATAAAAATTAATTTACTAAATGTTATTTGTTTATGTCATTGTTGTCATTACTTTTAGATAATTAATCTAAAGTGTCATTATCACTCATAAGTGTCTCAATGGGGTCCCAAAATCGACCCAAATATGATCATAGCCGTAAATGAATCAACCAATAAGATTAGGAAAAGTGTTAAGGTAATTTTGTATTATTATGATATTCTTTTTACCATTAATTACCCTATTTAGCTTTAACTGCGGTTAAAAAAAGACAAAAATTACTTTTCACCAAAAGTTATTTTCATCTTATTGAACCTCATTTTAAATAATAATAACAACCATGTATATCAGATTTTTGAAATTCAATTCCCAGAAGTGGTAAAATTCCATTTACATGAAAAAGTCGGGTTTTTAACTACTACTAAGTGGTTTCACTATTAATAAAAAATTGATTTCTTTCAGAAAAATACCATAAATTCAGCTTAAGCTATTTTTGATATTATGAATTACAAAATTATGTCTATTTTACCATATTAAAGACAAATAAGTAGCATTAATTAATTTAAAATTAATTCTCGTTTTCAAAACAAATAGAGTGTTTTTTTAGAAATAATAACTATCAAAATATTGATACTTATTTATATCCAATTTAAATGTGAAATTAATTAAAATGTCCAACATTGGATTAAATAGTAAAAATATATTCTAATTACACTTTAAAACCCAATAAAAAGATAGTATAACCATATAAATAAATTATATTAAAAGGAACTTTTTAATTAAAATATATTATTTTTAACTATTCATTAAAAAATGAACTTTATCAGAAAAATACCAAAAAATTATCCAAAGTAAATATTTATGTCCCAAATATAAAGAAGAATTTTATTTTGTCAAGTAGAACATATATAAATGGAATAAACTAGATTTAAAGAGGGTTCACCATTAAATGGTAGTAAATCAACTTTTTATTGAATATTAGAGTTTTTATGCTTAAAATTAGATTCATTCATATTTTAAGACACAAACCATTATTGGATAAATGTAAAAACTTTTAACAAACATGTATAATCAGATTTTAGTTAGTTACATTCATTCATTCTAATATAACAGCTAGGCATTAACTACCATTTAAAATAATGATATTATATTATTAGTGTGCAACGTAAGATTTCAACAAAACTCATTGTTTCATATCATGCAAGACATCGAAAATAGCATCCCCTTTAAAGAAAAATAAATATTTAATTCACATATATTAGTAAATTTGAAAATAGATTATTCTTTATTTACTTGGGATGTTACATGTGCTATTTTGAAATTCAATATATAGAACATACAAGTCAAAACACAAGAACACGAGATTAGATACTCTTATGATATACAATATATACCACATGTCAACGTTGATAAAATTGAGATAATCTAGACTTACAGATCTGCTATCACGAAGAGCGAAAAACTCTGTTTATTAAAGAAGAAGAAACACGGCATAAGATTCACTCATTCGACAATGATGATCTATTGTGAATCTACTACTGCTGAAGTTATGAATTATTCTTCTTTATCTACTGCAACCAGATCCACTCAAAATGAATCATATGTGAAGACCATTGTTTATGAAGATGATGATCCATCTATTGTCAATTTCTTATGGTTGGAATTGTGAAGAAAAACATAATAGTATTTTCATCAAACAAATACTACTTTTTATCTTGAGTGACCGACTTCTTATACTATGCTGGGTAGGTTCTATGTTTGAACCAGAAGGCTCTGTTTTTCCTTAATTGTGAACATGTCAACTGCCTGTTCTCAGTAGTGGAATGGTGTGTTGATAATAGGACAAGATAGTGAAAATCACAAATCTCGTGGAGTAGAGCGTTGGTGGAGTGGACTAGGGGACTTCTATTCCCCAAACCACTATACATCGTGTGTCCATGCTATTTTAATTTCTGATGCATTAGTCTTTCTGATTAAAGTTAATGTACAGAACACGATCTCACGAAGAATTTGTAAAAGTCACAATTAACCCCCCCCCCCCCCCCCCCCCGCTTGTGTATATTTGGTATAACCTAAGCCAACAATTGGTATCATAAGAAGATCATTATGAAAATGACTTAACAAGCTGAAAGTTATTAAATATTATACACAGAGAAAGATGACTGATACAAGAGAGGAAATTTCTATGGTGAGAGTATCTTACATCAATGGAAAAAATTATGGGTGTTTGAAGTCAAGAATGACAATTTATCTAAAAAAACCTGGATACAAAGTATATTATAAGATACTGACTCCTTATAAAACAC
The DNA here is from genome assembly GCA_963277665.1 of Viscum album. Lineage (NCBI taxonomy): Eukaryota > Viridiplantae > Streptophyta > Magnoliopsida > Santalales > Viscaceae > Viscum > Viscum album. Next base: position 1,281,692,426 of record OY728136.1, on the reverse strand, counting down.
TTAAAAATCATGAGACATGGAGTGCAGCTACTAAAGCCGAATATGATATGAACTCGAAGGCAATGTATGAAATTATATGTGTCCTAGGACATAATGAATTCAATATAGTATCTCAGTTCCTAGTAGCATATGAGATGTGGAAAAATATTAATGTTTCTTATGAAGGAACTGACAATGTCATGAAAATGAGATATGCTACTGCTAAGCTTAAATTTGACACATTCTGAGTTTTTTGAAGCTGAAATCATTACTCAAATGAATGGAAGAATGACAGAAATTGTCTACAATATAACTTTTTTTGGAGAACCAATCAAAAAAGAAGATCATGCTTTAAAAGTAATGAGAGTATTTCCTACTAAATTGAATGGAATATCTGCTACAATCAGATAGTCAACACTTTTCAAAGACATAACCATGAGAGAGTTGATTGGAACACTTATGATGTATGAAGCCGAGATACAAGATGAAGAAAATGAGCATAAGGTTTTTATCAAGAAATATAACACTTCCTTTAAAGTTTCATCATAAAGTAAAAGCATAAAGATAATGAAAAATGAAGTAAAGGTGAAATCAGAAAGTTGTGATTCATCAAATACTGATGTATAACTAGCTCAGCTAGCGAAAAAAGTTAGTAAATTCTACATAAAGAAGAAAGGATTAAAAAAACATTCACAAATGATGAAAAGAAATTCAGATGTTATGAGTGCAAGAAAATGGGGAACATCAGACCTGACAGCCCTCGGTTTAAAAAAGACAAGAAGATAAAGTTATTCAAAAGGAATAATTATGATAAAAAATATAATAAAGCAATGAAAGCTAAACGGAGTGTGTTTGAAGACTCCTTCATCTCTATAGAATTAGACTCAGAGAAGGAAGAATAAAATTTTAAAGCCAACATGTGCTTTGCGGCATTAATAGATGAGGTACAATCATACAACTCCTTGAATTCTATTACTGACTATAGTACGGAAACAAGCAATTCTAATGAAAAACATGCAGCCTACTACAACATTGTTGAAAAAAATATGATTCTCTTTTTAAGAAGCATAAGTATTTAAAGAACATTCACAAGGTTGTTTAATATTAAAGAGATACAATACTGAAACAACAGAAGAAGTTAACTGATAGGTATAATTCAATTAAGAATAACTATTAAGATTATGATACAAAGGTAAAAACATTTCAAAATAAAGTATAAACCTATAAAAATGCAGCCCTTGTTTTTACCAAAGGATAAATTTATTTGAATGAAATTATATGAAAACTATCATTAAGAACGAAAGATTTGTAATTGGTAGTAAAGGTGAAAACCCTAAGCTATACAAGAATTATTATTTTTTCAAACCCAAAAGATTAAATTATAGTTACTATTGGAAAAGGGGACATATTTCTAAAAATGAATTCTTAAGACAACCTCAAATAAGTTGAATTAAGAAATATTTTGTATCAAATAATTTATTTTATTATGCTAAATTCTGAAAATCTAAGCAAATCTGGATTCCCAGATCATTTTTGTCTAACACTCTTGGACCCAACAGATTGTGGGTACCAAAATAATTTTTTTAAATGCCTTTGCAGGAAGCTAGTCATGGAAGAAAAAAAATCATATGTTATATGTAAAGTGGATTCTCTAGGAATATGAGTGTAATCTCATAGAATTTCACTACACTAACTCAAAAATATGGTGGACTAGTCACTTTTGGTGATAGTGCCAAGGCAAGATAAATGGAATGGGAACAGTTGGAGATCTAGAAGATGTCTCGATCAATACAATACTTTATGTTGATGGATTGAAAAACAATATGATAAGTATCTCTCAACTCTGTGGTGATGGTTATGCTATTGGTTTCTCTAATAATTACTATTCTGCTTACAAAAAACTGCTTAAATTTAGAGCACCTAGAACTGATAATGTGTATACCCTGGATTTAAATTCCTTGTGTATACAAAAAGTAAACTACTTAACTTCTAAGATAAATGAAACCTAGATCTCGCATAAAATACATAGACATTACATTATATATTCTTTATATTTGGTATCCACGAAAAAATTAGTTTTCAATTTTCATAGTCTCTATTTTGAAAATGACAGATTTTTTGATGCATGTCAACTTGGCAAACAACAGAAACCATCCTTCAAATATTTTAACCAAATTTCTACATCTAAACCTCATGATCTTACCCATATAGATTTGTTTGGACCTTCAAGTGTAGCAAGATTGGCTGGTAAATTAAATGTATATGTTTTAGTTGATTCCTATTCTTGATTTACATGGATTTTCTTTTTAAAATTTAAAAATGAAGCTTTTACATTATTTGAATATTCATCCAAAGTTGTTCAAAATGAAAAAGGTTTTAAAATAATTTCATAATAAATTGATCATGGTGGAGAACTTGAGAATCTGAAATTCAAATCCTTTGGCTCAAATATTGGTATTAAACACACCTTATCTAGACCAAGAACACCTTAACAAAATGTAATTGTTGAAAAAAATAATATGACTATTCAAAAAATGGCTAGAACAATGATAAATAAATACAGTCTTCCAACCTATTTTCGAAAGAATATGTAAGTACAGTCTGCTATATAATGAATATATTTTTAATTAGTCCAATTTTTAAAAAGGCACCTTATAAACTCTGGAATAACAGAAAACCTAAAGTAAAATACTTCAATGTTTTTGATGTAAGGTTTAAACCTTAATAACCATGTACAATCTTGGTAAGTTTGATCCAAAATCTGATGAAGGAATTTTCTTTGGATATTATAATATTTCAAAATCTTATAGTGTATTTAATAAAAATTCAAGGATTGTTGATGAATCAGTTCATGTGAAATTTTATGATTCTAATACCTTTGAGAAAATGAATAATCAAATATATGAACTTGATTCGAATGATAACATGAAACTTGAGGACCTGAAAGGTGATTTTTAAAAAGATATAAATAAAATTTAGTCTAGTCCATAAGAACATTACACTAAAAAACCTATAAGTTTACTGCCTAGATATTCAAGGACACTAAATAATCACCCTTTAGAAACTATAATAGGAGACATAGAAACAGGAATAAAAACTAGAAGGAACATAGAAAATATTGTTGATTTTCTGCCTTTCTATCCCAATTAGAACCAAAGTCTATAGAATAATTATTAGAAGATTAAATTTGGATGATAGCAATGCAAGAAGAGCTAAGATAGTTCAAAATAAAGGATGTCAAGAAATTATTTTAAAGACCACAGAATTATCCAGTTATTGGAAAAAAATGGGTCTTTAGAAATAAACTAGATGATCAAGGAATAATAATTGGTCATAAAGCAAGACTAGTAGCTAAAAGATATAATCAAAAAGAAGGTATAGATTATGATGAGACCTTTGCACTTGGGGCTAGATTTGAATCCATTACAATCCTTTTAGTGTATGCATCTCATAGGAACTTCACATTATTTCAGATGGATGTTAAGTCTGCCTTTTTAAATGAATATTTAATGGAGTAAGTTTATGTTGAGAAAACTCTTGGTTTTGAAAATCCACAAAAACCATATTATATTTTTAAACGTTCTAATGCTATTTATGTACTTAAACAAGAACTAGGAGCTTTGTGTGAAAGATTAAGCTCTTTTCTATTGAATAATGATTTTACTGTTGGAATGGTATATCTAACACTATTTAATGAAACAGAAAATTCTAACATTTAATTGGTTTAAATTTATGTTGATGATGTAATTTTTTGATCAAATAATAAATCACTTTGTCCTGAGTTTTAAAATCTAATGCAAAAAAAATGAGTATAATGGGAGAGTTAAATTTCTTATTTGGAGATCAAATTTATCCATAATATTTTGGAAATGTTTTAAATCAAAGCAAATACATTACTGATTTACATAAAAAATTTGGACTTGAAAACGCAAGACATATAAAAATCCTATGTGTACTAATATAAAACTTGATTTGGATGAAACTGGGAAATCAGTTGTCAAAAATATATATATAGGTATGAATGGTAGTTTATTATATCCTTCTGCTAGTAGGACATATATAATTTATTCAGTATGTCATTAATCAAACTTTCAATCAAATCCTAAACAATCCCATTTAATAGTTGTTAAAATAATTTTTAGATATTTAAAAGGAACTGTTTTTCAATCTCTTCATTATCCAAAAATGTCAGATTTTAATTTAATTTCATATTCAAATAAAGACTTTGGGTGATGTATGTTAGATTGGAAAATAAATTCAGGTACTTATCACTTTTTTGGAAAATCATTAGTATCATTGTTAAGTAAGAATCAACATTCAGTTTCCCAGTCAACAGTTGAGGTAGAATATGTGTTTGCTAGAAGTTGTTCTGCACAAGTATTGTGGATGAAAAAAACTCTTATGGACTTTAGACTAAATTTTAATAATACACATATTTTATTTGATAATAAAAGTGCAATTAATATATCAAAAAGTACTATTAATCATTCTAAGACTAATCATATTGATATCAGACATCATTTTCTAAGAGACCGTGTTCTTAAAAAGGATATATTATTAGAATTTATAAGTATTGATATTCAATTAGCTGATATTTTTACTAAACCACATTCACTACAAGGTTTGATTTTATTAAGGGGGATCTAGGTTTATTTTATTTTAAATAATTTTTTATTTTATTCATTTGATCATGTTATTTCTATTTTATTTTTTAATACTATTTAAAATAAATTAGTTATTTTCTTTTCAAATAGAATAAATTTTTATATATATTAGATTTATTTTTATATGTGCATGTACAATTTTATTTTTTTAAAATTAATGTAATGATTATTGATGAAACTAGAAGCAAGGATGTCATAGACCTTTCTAATTCTGAATCGTTTCTTTTGTACCAAAAATCCTTTCGAGCCTGCGAAGCATTACCACTCTTTGTCAATCCAAACTTTAACCTTCAAAACCCTAATCCATTTTCAAACTATCAGATATTTATTAAAAAAATGGCCAAGACCAAGAGAACCAATGAGGCTGAGACCTTCACTGCCAAGAGGCAGCACTCTGAAGGAAGTAACATTTTTCAACGAAATTTCATTGATCTGGAATGGTTATATCAGATGAACCTGTTGCTAAAGCAGGCTTTTGCTTTTCAAAACCATGAACAGAATTTTATTGGTGAGAAAAATTAGTTTTTATATGAGGTAGAGCTTCATTATTTCTTCAAATCAATTCAGTTTAGTCTGGGGGAAGATATATATTACATGATAGCAAAAATAGGAGAGAGTGATTTTTCAATCTAATTTGTAGAAATTGCTCAGATTCTTTTTACCCTCATGACGGAATTTATAAATTCAATTTGATAAATATTGGCGATAGTGTACATAAATCCAAGGATATTATTTCATTTCTGTTTGGATCAACAAATATCAAGAAAATGTTTGAAAAGGACTTGGAACCAGACTAGAAAATATTGGTTATGTTTGTCAAAAATGGGATTGCACACAAGATGTATGAAATGAAATGATTCTTTATATAGATATGTATTTAATGTTTTTATTGATGTGTGATATTAAATTAAACATTCCAAGATACATTGTGAGGTATCTCAGTTACTATTATAAACCAGTGGCAAGAAGGAGTTTTTATCCTTTTGGGATATTTATCTCAAAAATTCAGTTTGAGATAGATATGATATGATTGGTGGATGCTCAGGTGAGATTCCACCATAGAAATATCTTTAATGCTGGTACTTTTAGAAAAATTGGATATTTCGGAAGCACTATCAAAGGAAAAATTCTGCCTGTTGAAGCTGAATATGATGATGAATGTTCTCAGGCCCAACCAGCAAAATTAAAATAATGTGCAGCTAAATATAGAACAAGTGTAGTATCATGGAGGATACGGTTTAAAGCTGTTGATCCATCAGCTGATGAGGAATGTCAAAACAAACATCAGAGGTCAAGAAATCGAGTGACTCAAGATGATGAACAGACTACTCAAGCACTCGTAGATGAAACTAAGCCTATTCTGAGCTACAAATTCATTATCGACTCTGTAGTAAAAGACACTACTCAACCAATTGATTCTTATATTGAGATGAATACTCAAGGTGAGAAATTAGTAGAGGGTCAATAAGAGGTAATAGTTACAACTGATGTTGAATCTATTGTAGAGGATTGAGTAGAAACTGAAACTAAAAAAGAAAAGGAGGTCGTGCCTGGTGAAGTATAAGTGGATAGTTCTTATATAATTCAAGAGGAAATTGTTTTAGAAAACCCAGTGGAGGAAATGGATGTAGATGATACTCAAGAGGAGAAACATCAATCAAATGTTGAAATTTAAAATGAAAATATTTCGGAAGAACATACAGAGGTGTTGAATGAAGAGTTTTCTGTGGTAGAGTCTTGGAATGTCTTTGAGGAAAAGTTAGTGGAAGAACCTGCTCAAGAGAAAGATAAAGAGAAATCTGATGTAAAGTCATTAACTATAGTGTTGATGCATCAAGTACAAGATGAGGATCAGAATCAAGCATAGGGTGCCCCTGATTCAATGAATAAGGATGTGGAAGAGATGTACAGGAAGCTGTCAAGTTTGGATTCTGAAAATGATGCTCTAAGGAGAGACATAGAGAAAGAACAATTGAAATTTCAGAACACAAAAGCTAGTTTAGTTTCAAAGAAAGAAGTTAAAGTGTCTAAGAATGAAATGTTAAATGAAGTTGAAAAGATAAAATCATATATTTTTATGAAGATAGATTTAATGTAATTTAGATCTTTCATGGAGCAACAATTTGCATATGTCAGACCAAGTGAGGCCATTACATCAGGTAGTTCACCTGATATAATCAGAATATTTCGGTCTATCACAGTAGCAATGAACAATATCAATAATAGATTGCTAGACCTTCAACGAAATACTATCCCTTTGTCAGTACTATTAGATAATAAAAAGTTTTTAGTTGACAAGTTCACCTCAAGTTAACCATGTACTAGAACTGTACTGACTCGGTTCATAGTGACGTTGACTCTGTTTTTGGAGAAGAATGAAAGTCTCCATGAGTTTTTTAGTGTAAATGTGATATAAGATATTCATATGACTTAGTATAATAGAGATATTATTATCAAATTGAGAGATTTCATGATGAGAAGGTTGAGGGAGCTGTTATCCGAAATCAAGGTCGTAGTACAGAGGAGATAGCCCCTATCTCGTATCCTTACCACACCTTACTTCTTGTGTTAATCATGATTGTCACTATTACATAATCTCAATGAAATTTTGTTTCATTATATATTTTTGTGTCTCTATTAGTTTTACTATCTCTGTTTAGATATCCTAGTAATCTAGATTCACTTATTGAAAAAAGATAAGAATAGCATTTATTTAAGTTTAGTGATTCATTAAAATGTATTCTATTCCATATTCTATCATAATTTATTATATCACAAAAAGGGTTATAAATTTGGATAAAAAAACATTTTATTTTAACATCATTTTATTTTAACTATTTCACATTGTACATTAATTTATTATCATATTTATTTTAAATTTATTGGATACATTTTTTTAACTCTTTTTATTGGGAGAGAAATTTGGATATACATTTTTATTTATTTTAATTTTTTTATATTTTTCACTTTAGAAAATGGGGGAGAAATTTATTTTTTTGATTATGTATAACACCAGGATTATTTATTTTGGAAATAATCTTGTTAAAATTAAATATTGTTTTATCTAAGAAAAATTCTTCACTATATGTAATTAATTTTGGAAGTTAATTTCATTTATTATTTTATGGGTTTTGTGATCATCAAAAAGTGGGAGATTGTTGAGAAAGTGTTATTTTCAAAAATACATAAATTTTTTATTAAAATGGGGGAGATTTTTGAGAACAATACTCTATCTCTTTGTGATTATTTTGATGCTCACAAATACACTTAATTATTTTCTAATGATTTTATTTTAATTGTATTTCATGAATTTATTTTTCATTATATTTTTTTTACTGGATGAAATATTTTAGTTCATGAAAAATGAGAATTAATTTCTAAAGTATTCACATTAGTGTATTCCTGAAACATTATTCATGTTCTACATATTCGAGAATTGCATAAGCGTGTTCTAGAAACCCTATTCATACCCTACATGGAGAAGCATAATGTAAGGATGGAATTTAGTGTATACGTTATGAGATATAAAAATAGTATGGTTAACTAACCATACGTTATCAGAATAGTATAGAAGAAGAACCCTTTGTTAGGAAGGAACCCTACGTTTGGGATATTGGAAAAGTATGTAAGAAGAACCGAGCATAAGTTTTAATCGTTACACTTGTTTCTCAAATGAATGGTTCATCAAACTTACTTTTGTGAAAAACCATATGTTTTATCAAAAAAGTATGGATCATATACCTTTTATTTGGATGCATATAAAAGTATGGATCAATTTTCATATGATTGAATGTTGGAAAGAAATGTATGGATGATCAACCCCTCATTTTTTATCAACCCTACATTTGTATTCAACCTTATGTTTGAAAGATGAATCATCAACCTTACATTTGTGATCTATCTTACGTTCAGAAGATGCATGATATACAGTTCAACCTTACGTTTGGCATTGGAGAAATAAAGACGATATTATTCTGCAATAGTCTACAAGCGAATTATTATTTGGATTTCAAGTGGGTTTAAAATATGATTTTAAAGTGCATCTTTGACTGATTTAATGCCATTTATCTATGATTCGGAGGATTAATATAAAAGGAGCTTTTCATGTCTAATTTTCAATGGTGTTATGACTGCTTTGTTATTTTGAATTTTTTGAATATCGCAACTCAAAAGGTGACATTTGTGAATCTGAATTTTCAGAGAAATCACTTTATATATTTGTGCTATTTTGAAATTCAATATATACAATGTACAAGGTAAAAAAATAACATGAGAGAATATACTCTTACAATATACAAGATATGATGCATGACCATGTTGATACAATTGATAAAATCAAGACTTACAGATTTGCTGTTACGAAGTGCGACAAAACTCTATAAATTGATGAAGAAGAAGAAGAAGAAGAAACAAGACAGATGATTCACTCATTCGAAATCAAAGATCTATTGTGAATCTGCTACTACTGAAGTTGCAAATTATTTTTCTACATATACTACAACTGGATCAACTTAGAATGACTTTTATATGAAGGTTATTATTTCTAAAGATGATGATCGATCTACTAACAATTTCATTCTATTGAAATTGTGATGAACAAAGGGAATGTTTTTTAATGAACAAATACTTCTTTTTATTTTGAGGCACCGACTTCTTGTACTAATATGTGTAGGTTCTGTGATTGAACTAGAACGCTCTATTTTGCCTTATATTGTAAAGGTGTAAACTACCTGTACTCATTTGTGGAATGGTCTATATATAAGAGGAACAGACAATGAAAATAAACAAGCTCGTGGATTAGAGTATTGGTGGAGTAGACTAGGTGCTTTCTGTTCCCCAAAACACTATACATCATGTGTCCCTACTATTTTAATTTTCACTACATTAATTTATCTGATTAAAGTTAAAGGAAAATATAATATCTCACGGAGAATTTTTAAAAGACACAATTCACCCTCCTCTTGTTTATATTTGGTATAACCTGATCAAACAAATTAGACATCATCTTGTGTTTTTTGGGGATTACCACCACTAAAAACGGTGGGTTCTATATTGCATAAACAATTTAGAATGATAATAAAAAAGTGTTATTTGATGAAAATGTAATAATTATAACATTATTTACACTCTAACATTATAATTATGTTATTATTATACCCCCTCATGTTCTATGAAAAGATAGTGCATCGACCATGTATATTTAATCATAAGTATTTACATCATGGCTTGGCATGTCTTAAGAATTAACATATATTTATATTTTATTTTCTTTTTATAAAAATTTACTTTATTCATCAATGTTATGAAATATTCATCCTTTGATAATTTCACTCTAATGATTTAAAAAATGATACAAATTCTATATTATGTTTTTTAATTATAGGAATTTTATGTTTTAAATTATATAATAAATTATTTTAAGAATACAATACTTTATGAAAAAAATAAATTTTTGATTCTTACAAACATTCATGGGAGTTCATTAAATTGTATTACAATTTTTATATATAAAAAATGATATATAATACTATTTCATGAAAATAAAATCTCATTCAAATTCAATATTTAATAATAAAATATTGTTTTAATTGAAATTATATATTTTATAGAAATATATTTATGTTTTAATTGTGTCAAAATAATGTTTTTATGAGTCTCATTATAAAATAAGGTGTATTAAATAATTAACAAATTGGGATTTATTTATCCATTATTTTATCTTTAAAAAGAAAATACCCAAATTCATACAACTAAGTTCTGGATATGTACCACCTTATTACACCCATGAAATCCCTATGGATAAGGTGTGGGGTGGTATAACATTAATAGGGTTTTTTGGAAAAGTTGTTTTGGGTATTGGTCTATATAATATTTAATATATTTCGTAAATTGGTTTCCTGGAGTATCATTTATTGAATCATTTCTTGGTCTTGGACAAGGTAAACTCCTAGTGATATTATCTCTTTTTGAAGCTCTAATAAATGGGATTCATATGGTATAATCCTAATGGTCGACGCCATTACAACTTCTTTATATGTAAATTTGATTTTATTATATTCCTCAATATATAGTAAATTTAATTGTCACTATAAAATGTATATATTAATCATGGCTAGGGGGTATAACAGTATTTTAATCTCGGTATTAAAATTATGGTAATATTTTGTAATGGTCTAATGTAACCAATAAAATATATTTAATTTTTTTATTTAAGTAAATCCCTAAATAAGCAATATATATAAGGGAATTTCAATTATAAAATTAGAGTTTATAAAATTTATCCTGGATAATCTCTCGAGGTATTGAAGTTTTATTTCTAATGTATATTAATAGAACATCACCTAGTTTTTTGTTAATAAGCCACCTCAACTGGTATGAAATGAGTTTTTAATTATTTTTTTAGAATTGTTAGTCGTTTTTTGGGATTATGATTATATAACATTAGTAAAAACCATAGGGACATGCTTATTTAAAAAAGGATAAGAAAAAAATAACATAACAAAATTTGGTATACAATATATTATATATTTTTCCTTACTATAACATCCCAGTCTAGATAATATTAGTGGTTGTTGGCCTTGATAGAGATGTACATATTGTTAGTATTACTAAAAAGGGTTTATTGGTAATTAAATCCATCGTCACCTAAAGAAAGAAAACTAAACCAAACTATACATCTTTTTGACACTTTATAAGGAAATAGATGGAAAATTGAAACCCACATTATTAACATAAATAATTTATTTAAAACACATTAATTGTATTATTAGACAACTAAATATAATATATGAAATGAATAAATTATATAATTTCTAGATAATCAAAATTGATGGTATATATGTCATTTATGGTTTATCCATTGTAATTAAATATTCCATTATTTTAGAATATAAAAAAATTATTACTGATTCCTTTATTTATATTTATGAAATGGATGTAGAAAATAGAGGCATGGATAATAATGGGTTTGTCGGGTAATGTGATGTCTTCCATAGTGAGAAACCAAATGATGTGGGATATAGAGTAAAAATTATTATGATAATTATCATTCATCAATCAGAATATATCAATGATAATGTGAATACTTTTAAGCACTATAATTCTCCAATTAATGATAAATATATGATATTTTCCTTCATATGGAAATTCCAATAATCCTTTAGTGTCATTAATCCAATTATTGATATGAAATTGATCAATGTGATGTAGAATTTAATTTATGTGCTCTAGTGCATAAAATAATAGATGGAATTCCTATTTGATTATGATTTAGAGAGAGAAAAGAAAATATGTTTACAATCACTAAGAATACGATCATAAAGGAAGTTGTATACTCTATAGAATTATTTGAATTCCAGAAATTATTCATTTCCAAGTGTCTTTTGAAAAAAATTTCAAATGAATGTGGTTAAATAATTCTTATTATTTAAACCGAAATAAGATGAATCCATTGGAATATTAGAAGAAAACATCACCATTCTCCCAATAAATGACTTGAGTTTTATCACTAACACTGAGTGTAGAATTTATCATATCATTAGTGTAACAAATAAATACAATTAAAAAAATTATCTATAAGATATATTGGATGCTTTGAAGATATTAGTCATTGTTCTCCAAAAGTGGTGTTGGAGACTGAATACACACATTTTTCGAGATAGAGACAAAAGAAATTAGAGTATTTTTGAGGCTCTGATTATAAGTAACCCTACCTATAGAAATTTCAAATACTGATATATAAAAATGTGAAGGAAGAAAATCCTCTATAAGTTTTTCCATGTAATAATTAATTTTTTATGTATAGAAGTTTTGAAAATTGAGAAATGATTATTATAAGTGGATGAAGAAAAATATCAACAGTAAAATGGAAAATAATTTCCCAACTAATGTTGCCCGCTTTATTCAATACATCAAGAGAAAAGGATTTCTGAATTATGAAAGTGAAGACCCTAAACCTATAGTCAAGGAAGACAACATGATCCATCAACCCCTTAAACTAAGGGAACAAATAACAATGTAGGAAATCAAAACTTCTGATGTGGGTCATGAAAATTAATGCACAATTATACTTTAAAATATTGTTTCATACATCATATTAGATTTTGATTATATTTACGCTAGTATATCGAGGTTGTTTTCTATGAAAAATAAATCCACAAACTGATTATTTTATTATTAAAGAAAAAATATAGTTATATGATTATTATATTCTATGTTTGTGATTAAGGTAATGTACCTTGTGAAAATACTATTACCCCTTATATGAACGTAGCATTATTATGGAAATGGGGTCATTGAATATACTCATAGAGAGTGTTATTTTTTAACAATTCATACCATCCATTGATATTTAATCAATGCAATTATAATTATGACCTCCCTTTAAAATTAAATTTTATAATGTGGGTATTGATGATGAATAATGATAGACAATTAGATTTGATGGTTGGAGAAAAATATAGTCCAACTGATATTCTTATTCCTGGGAAACTATATATTTCCCATGTCTATTAGGTTGATATATATCTTGATTTTATGTCCCTGTCCATTTCTATCATTTATATACACATAAATATTTCCACTCAAATTATATAAATAAAATGGTGGGGATTTATTTGGTTGGGGAGAATATAATGCCACCAGATTTTACAATATAAATTTCAATAAAATAAACATTTTCGTTTATAGATTACATGGAAATCAAAAACTGAACTAAAACAAGTAATGAAATTTTAAATAAATTTCATTTTAAAAATTAAGATTAATAAATCCCCTAATAAATAAAATTATTTGTAACTAATAATATATGAATTAAACTAGGATAAAAAACACATAATATTTTTAATTGGTTTTTTAATAAAATAAGTATTCTATTAAATATTTTATTTTCATTGAAAATAAAAATTTCTATTATTTGAATTTTAATATTAAAGAAAAACATTTTTACATAGGATTTCAGCATTAACAAATGACAATTTTTTTATATATTTTGAATAAAAGGTATTTAAAACAAATAGTGAAAAATACCAGTTTTCTAATACCATTAAATATATGAAATAATGGCATAAGAAGAATAATATATGATTAATTGAAAACTATTATGTATTATAATATATATTTATAATGAAAAATAAATCATTTAAAACATTATGTTGAATTTATAACCCATGTTTACCATTTTGGAAACGAATGTAAAATTATACACTAAAATCTATATTTATCCATCTATATTAAAGATTATTTTTCATTACATATAGAGACTATATATTAAGATATTTATTTTATAATTTAGATCCCAATTATCATATTATTTAATAAGGAAAACTTCACATTAAGCCATAAAATCTTGATAAGTAAAATTAATATTATTGGAAATGAAAATGTTGATGGTTTTATAGATGTATATAAATATTATACTACCTATATAATTGGTAATTAAATATATATTTTATTTACAACAGTTACTGGTTAAAATTTAGTTTTTATAGAGAAAATGGATATTCAATATATAATATTATTGATTTTACAATTTAAAATTTTAATTATTAGATATTGAAATAGATTAAATAGAGGATAAAATTACTTCCATAAAACCTATTTTTTTGTGAGGGGTCATCTTCATTTTTATTAATTAAACATAAATAACATAGTAAAACACTTATTATAAATTTAAAAAACCGAAAATGGTTCGATAAAAATATAAAGGAAAATACTGAAAACATTTTTACAACATGTGTAGAAATTAATGGTTTCTATTATCTTAGATGAAACATGTATCCTATTAATTAGGGACCTATTTTTGATCCATTGACAATTGAATAGTTTGTGTATCATTGAGACATAATGGGTGTTTTAAAAAGTGTCATTTTCCAACAATTATAATATGATCCCCAAAAAACCAATTCTTGAACACTCCATGTTTTTGTTTCAAATAAAAAAAATATACCCAATTTGTATCCCATTCTAGTCTGATGGACATCCATAATCCCATGGTCAAATGAATTTTCCAAAATCCCGTCATTTATAATAATACATTTAAAATAAAATTAAGCAATATGTGTGTGTAATTATTAATCCTTATTATTTTATTATTAACACTCTTATGTCCCTTTAAATATTATATATCCATAAAATTAATAAAACAAATGTATAATTAATATGATTAATTTTATTATAGTAATGGAATATAACTTTTTCCACCTTAATACCTCATTTGAATAATGAAGTCGTCGTCATACATTTGTGCGGACAACCACCTTCAAGGATGAAAACTTCTATTTTTCCAGCACTATTATATTGGATGGACAAAAATAGATATTTAATGAAAAAAAATTATAACATGATAAATTTTATTCAATGATAAATATTTTATTTTTATAACTGTTCTCATCCAATTAATAATGAGAGCATCGTATGTGTTTTTGTGGACTACAACCTCCACATAATGAAATAATTAATTTTTCCATTACCACCAGACATGGATGAATATAAAAATTAGTCTTATTTATGAACATGATATTAAAGAAACTATTAATATTATATATTCAAATTCTTATACAATCCATATGTAAAATTAGAAATAAATGGTTAGAGTAAATTTACCCACAATAATTAAAAATTTGAAGTCTCCTTTCATAATTTTAGTCTATTTTGGAATCAAATCAAATTGTATATATTTTTTGAATGAAAAAATAAAATAAAAATATTAAATTATTGATTTTATTATTTTATTATTTTATTTTATAACAATTTTCGCAGAGGCATATGGTGTTGATGTCTCTGAAAATTTTATTGAACCACCTCATGTAAATAACATAATCTAAAACTATTTAATAAATTAATAAAAAATGATAATATATAGATCATAGAAAAATATATTTTGACTAAAATTTTTATTATTATAGTTTCAAAAAAATTAAATTTGATCGAGTATGATTTTATACCTATTATTAGAATGAATCATAACCAAGGATATGAATTTTTATTTATCAATTTTTTATCTTTGAGATATAAATCATTATTCACCACTTGATTATTTATCTGGAGTATGTATTAGATATGAATTTATTTTGATATATCATTATTGGAATATATATTATTTTTTAATCCATATATCAAAATACCATTTACATTTTTTATTCGAATGATTCAAATAATTTAATGGTCTTGTTCATTTCAAATCCCATTTTATAATGTTATTAGGATTCATCTTGGACATCATAGTTATATTTCTAGGTTGTTAAACCCTAAGAATTGATTTTAGGGAAAATGTTTTTCATATTAATGTAATATTATATTTTAATTTTTTATAATTTTACCAAAATAATTTTATTCCAAAAATCTATATCATGGTTGAGAATAATTATAATTAATTGTAATGATAGTTTCACATCCTTATCCAATTTTTTACCCAATAATTTTATCCATCATTTTTTGAAACAAAATTATATTATATGTCATGTGACCTCCAAATTTCTGTTGCCATATTTTAGAAAGGTGGTTAATTTTACTATTTCAATTATATTGGGTTTAAACATAGGTATTTAAAAATATTAAAAAGGTTTAAAATCATTTCACAAATAAAAAAGTTATATCTTCAAATCCATATAAAATATAAAAATAATTATGCATCTTTAGAGGCTCAATTATTGAAATTTCATTTAAAATTTGAATCATTTTTTTTTGTTTTTCACTTCACCTTTGTTACAATTACATTTTCAATGTAATTATAACATTATATTTTACACCACTTATAAAAGTGTATTCTAAAATAAATTTTTTATTTCATATACATTTTAATCCATAAAACTAGATTCATTATATATTCATAAGTATTTAAAACCCCTTCAAAAAATCAAAATAAATTCTTTTTTGGGGTAATTGAATTTTGGGAATCAATAGTTTATATTCGTAAGGACAATATTTTTTATACAATATCATAATGTTGTGAAACTCATTATCTCTTTGGAATAAAAATGATATAATAATAGAACACATAATTATGGAGAATTAAAGTTTATTTACAATATCTCTATATAATTAATTGGATAAGGATTTAAATTTTATTTGATATAGAAGTTATTCCTATGAATTTCACTTGATAACAACAAGAAGATTGAATATTTTTTTCACAACATCAAGAATGGACATTTTTTATTACCAATGTTATAATTTCAATATAGGAATGTTTTATCCATATTTAATTTTTATAATTTATCTTAATTTCTTTGTTTATATCCATTTCAAAGTCCTATTATTATACATCATGTCACATTTTTATCATCTCAAGATTCCACAAACTTTTAACATGTATATCTTTTTTTCATTTTCAATTTCAAGTACACATATAGTGATTTATATAATCAATTGAATGTTCCATGCAATTTTTGAAATACATTTATCCAATATCCCAGTTTTCTCAAATTTTTATGATATTTCCCTTGACGAAATTTTGATAAGTTTCCATTAATAGTAATTTTTTCTCAAGCATTTATATTAATTCTCCCAATGTTATGAAGATAAGTATAAATTATCAGAACTCTATATGAGATAGATTATTGCAAAAAGATCATATTTTTTATAAAATATATTTATTATGTAGGTAGTTTTAAAACTCACTAATCCAATTGGTTCTCCAAGTTGTTTTATAATATTTTGATATGTAATACTAATGTCAAATTTTATCTTGTTTAATTTGTATAATCTTACCCGGTGTCAGTGTTAATTTATAAAAGTATGTGTTCTTATCACCATAGTCAGGATTTATTGTTTGGAGTGACTCAATATATGGGATATCCATGATATAGTATTGTAGTATATTTTTTATTAGATGATTTAATTATACAAAAATTAGTGGCTTTAACATTTCTGGAGATATAACCCTTCTAGTGACCTATTTAGTGGGGGTTGATGAATCCCAATTTGGGGATTGAAACCTATGATATGGATTAACTATATAATGTTTATTTGAGTTGCCTTAGATAGATTTGTATCCCTTTTTGAGACCTCATTATAAATAATTTAGTTGCATACAACTATATGGATTTTTGAGAAAATATTATCCCAGTGATTAATTCCTCAATTTTTTTTCAGTTGGGATCACTCTATGTAAAATCTAAATAAAAACATCAACATGAAGTATAATTAGACTAAAGAGTATTTTTTTATTTTAAGAATATTTTCAGAAAATTAATTCATAATATATGTGGACTGAAAAAGGATAAAACTATGGAATTAAAAAAACCCATAAATAATATAAAATATAATTATAATTTTAAAAATAAATAATATATCATAGTCCATTAAAAAAATTCCTTATTTATATATTCAAATTTACATGGACTTATAATTTAATATCATGATTCCCTGACTTTCATGTCACATAATATTTTATCATACATCTATGACCTATTTTATATAATATAGAGTTGTGTAAAATGTACTTTTTTGTGATATCATCCCAGAAATGGGTGATTTCAGAAATTAAATGAGTAAAACCATTTTTTTGGGCATTAAATCAAGTTTGGGTAAGATAGGACAGAGGAATACAATATGTTCAAGTCTCGTTAATGCACATAAATCATTAATTAGAAACATGTAGGTAGATCATGTCGTTTAATGATATATACAAAAATGTTGATAAACTATGATGTGAATCACAACCTATGACGAGATTCATTAATAATATAGGGATGGTGATCCACATTTTCAAAGGAATTCATGTTTTTATCTAAACTAAGGACCCTAAAAATTACAAATAAATCTGAGTTGAAGATATATTTATGGATGAATGATACTTACTATCAATGGAATTCATGATCAAATTGGAGATTAATAATTTTAATTAACTAACCATATAATTAGGGATTCCACAATTGAGGAATATTTGTGCAAGGACCATAAAATATTTTCTCTTTGAAAATGAGTGCTACTAATATCTCTTCAGTAACTAGTTTGTTTCATGTTGATCACCTTTGTTATTTGGAGAAAAAATTTATAAATAAAAAATGAAAGTTTTATACATATTGGACAAGAAAAATTAAATTTCATGATATATTTTCAGTGGAATATTGGAATGATCCATATGAGTGTAGTAGTGTATATTGTGCCTTGATAATTGATCTAGGAAAATGGGAACTCGGTTACACAAATTAGGTGTGACCCTAATTGTAATGATCTTAGATACAAATTGACTAGACATAGAGGGATGATTGTGATTCCATATTTGATAACTAAAATAATAGTATCCTAATAATAACCATTGAAAATAGGGTGTGTGTCTATTAAATGACTTTGTAGGTGATGTGATGTTGTAGCCTTTTTACGTGGAATACCAATTTTGAGAATGTCCTGTTAAACTAGTCTTATTATTTACCTATGATATGTTGTTAATTAGATGAGAATAATTATCAATGGGAATAAATATCCTTTGAATAAATTTTTTTTCATAGTTTTCTTAATCACCTAATTGATACAGCAGAATTCTCAGACATGAGAACAAGTCATATTCTATAATAAGATGTTTCCAGGATTTTATCTAAAGCACATCAATTTTGAAAAAAAAAATTCAGGGGATATTTATATAGGCATATGAAAATACGAATAAATATAAACAAATTTTACCACATTGGGTGAAAATACACATTGAGTAGTAAGTCTAGTGTGAGTGTGGGTATAAAAGGGATTATTACATTGGATTTGATGAGTAGTCAATGAGACTCAAAGAATGGTTTAAATAGTGTAAGAAATTGAAATTAATAATCATGGTGTGGAATATGGAACTATAAAATGGTAATGATTTAACTGGTTCACTATTATTTTATATTTTTTAAATATCTTTTCATCATTCAATATTTTTAAATGGGTTAATCCCATAATCAAATTTTTAATTGAGCAGTCATTTTGGGATTTTTGTAATTTTTGGGCTTGTTTGGGTAAATTTTGTGATATATATATTATTTTTATATTGTTTATTCTTCTTATATTTAATCATATTATTAATTTTTTTATTCATATTTATTCAAATATAAGTTATAATAAGTTATATTTTTTTAACTAAAGTTTTAATAAATTAATATGATGATTCCTAAAACCAATGTGAAGAATTGATTTTTTTTTGAGAAAATTGTCCAAAAATCCTCTACATATGAATAATTGGTTTCCATGATGTTACTATCTATTATAAGATGAATCTATAGATTCCATGGATATTAGAATATTAGTAATTTTTAATAGAGTTTCATTATTAATGTTTTAAGGAAAATATTATGGGTCAGACATGCTATAATAATAAACATGGGGATTTTAGATGAAGATGGATTGTAGATCGAGAAGTCACAAATTTTAACAAATATGGCGTATCAATAGTCCATTTCATATTTTATTATGTTTTCATTAATAACCCTATCTATGTGAAATGGTGAGGAGGACCATGTGTTAGTATTTTATATTTAGTATAGTTGAAGAATCAGTCTTGATATAGGCCATGAAATGTCCTAAAAGTTAAATATGTTACAAGGAACCCGGATTTTCATATATGTATATCATAAGTTTATAGATGAATATTCAGTGAATTACACAATAACAGTCCCGGGGACCATAATATTTTAGTGACTTTAGATATTTGGAACTAATTTCTCTAATTTAGTAATGATCTTCAACATATCCTATAAAGACCATTCCCTTAAATACTCCTATATAATACTATTCTATATATATGTAGAATGGATATATATGAAAAAGGGTGATCACATATTCTTCCAAAGGGTAAGCATAGATGATATAAATTTGTTATTTAATGAAATAATATGATAAAAATTATTTTTATTTGATCAAGACTATAACATAAAATGATCATATCCAACTTATCATGGATCATAAACACAATTTATGGAATAAAACATTATCATGAACCATAAGAATGAATCTTAATAAAAAATATTTACTAAAACATATGATCAAGTCTAAAAATATTTTGGAATCCTCATAAGTATAGAATGAAATTTCTTATTTCTAGGTTAACTACCAAGACTCAGGGATCATGGATTATTGCATATTTCCATTAACAGATCAAGATCATTGACACTTTCCCATTATAGATCAAGCACATTGACTTGTTTCCCATTACTATATCATGATATATATTAAATTAACAAATTAATTTGAGGGAGATATAGATATAAAATTTAACATATCGTAAACAATTATTTTATGTACTACATGACTATAAATCATTTATCACATTTGATCACATGTAACGAAATTAGTTTTTAAAAAACATCATCATTACATAACTCATGGAAAAAAAATATGATTCATATGTATCATTCCATCCAAAGCATAATAAATTCATATAAATAACAATAATGTTAAATTATGTTCGTATCTCTAGTAAGGAATATGTAGAAGTAAGTAATGTCTTTATAGATGAAAAATGACTATCTGAAAGATAACTTGAATTTTTTTGTTGAGGAAAATATCCCTGCCTTTTTGAAATAACTTTTTTAATGATCCATGAGATTATAGAGGAACAAATTTTCATTGAAAATAACCTTTTTATATTTCAAATTAAATTTAAAATAAATAATAATTCGCGAAGGAAGAAAATTTCATTCTTGTTGTATTAGTTAAAAAACATTCCTCTAATACAGGTCCCTGAAATGTCACAAAGTAACTCATTAGGAAATGAAAAAATGATTTCAATCAAACATTTTGATTAAAATTAAAACATGAAAAACATTAATTGAAAATTTTTATAATAACAGAAAAAATATTTTGGATAAATATTTTATGAAACATATACATGGATGATAAATATTTCCCAATAGTGTCTTACGTATAAACAATACCAAATAATAATTACATTTTGAAAATAACCCTTGGAACCTTATAATCAGTAGAATTATATGCCTCATGAAATAAATAAAATTATTTTTATATTAAAATACCTTAATATTCATGATAATATGATAAAATGAATTCATGGGAAGTATATACCCATGCAGATTTAATAAGTAGTGTATTATGAATGTGTTAGATAGAAATAAAAGAAAGAAAAAATCCATTACTGTGAGTTTTGACTTAATTTGTACACACTAAGACCTCCTGTATAATAAATTCAAGTCTATTAAAAGTATACCACAGAACAATATTCATATATATAATAACATATATGATTCAATTATGACGTTATATTACTCTCATATTGACAATTCAATTTTTAGTTGTGTTTTGGTTATTAATCGTTTTATATATCATACATGTCTTAATACGTTAATTGTGGTTCAGATACAAACATAAGAATATCATAATAATAATCATGATAAATATGATATAAATATCATATATATTCATTATATCTATTTTTAACATTAAATGTTTCTAGTTGAAAATAAAATACACCATTATTGGAGACGGTAGGTCGTACGTACATATGAATGAAATTTTCATTCTCATGTCACATTAATAGAAAAAACATATATGATATAATATCCTTAAATAATAATTATTAGGTTAAATATATAATATATATTCATAAAATTCATTCTTATTACCACCCAATTTAAATATGTACAAAAAACGAATCAAATCACACAATGGATATGGTAAACCATACATACATACAAGAAACATTATCATTTCCCGAGATATTTGGTAGTTAAAATTTTTATATGATATTATCATTAAGAGTTATTATAATTTAATTGATATTATATATGAATATTAAACCCATAATAATTCCCACTCATATAATATGGTTATGGAAAATTAATTGCATCGCTACGTTGAGATAATAAGTTATACGTGCACATGAAGGAAATATTCACTTTATTTTCAATGGGAATAGGGGGTATATAATGGTGTGTTCATAATCAAAATAAAATTTCATAATATTTAGAATTATAGTTTTTTTTATGATACATATCAATTATTTAGAAGATGTATAGAATATTATAAAAAGAGTGTGATCGTTTAGAGTGAGTACCTCTTCTTTGAAGTATCTCCATTGGATCATCTCTAAAAAGTGTGTTGTTTTTTATTTGGGAACAAAATCTCTAATATAATTTCTATAAGAATGTTTATAAGAGAATATTAATGATTTTTTAAATATATAAGACTCAATGTTTTCAAATGAGATTAGGGTGGAGTTGACTTTTTTTATAAATAAGGAGGGTGATCTTTGGGAATATCTCAAAAGATAAAATTATAATAAATTAAATATTAGTAAAAATATATAAAAATAGAAATTTATTTTAAGATAATATAAGATATTGTGGTAATACAATCATCCAATATATTTTAGAAATTATTTGCTGTTATTTTAAACCATATAATTTTTATTAACCCTTAGTTAACTATTTTTAATTTTAACTACGGTAACAAAATATTCAATATTAAAAGGTAATGATTTATATGTATATTTTTTTAATTATACCATAATTGATAAATTTATGATATTTTAGTCAATAATTTATCCCCCTTTTACTTATATTGGATTTTTATAATTTTTACATAATTTCATTAAATTATATTTTCATAAAAAAATATTAGTGTCTATTTTGATAGTATACATTAAATTAACATTATGAAATTCAATATTTCATTATAAAATATAAAAATTAAATTTATTACATCCATAACATGTCATAAATACCTATAAAATTGTTTTATAACCATAATTAAGTTAAATACTACTTCATTTAATATTAATAATAGCATTTAATTGAATGTTTTAATAATTGAATAATTACTGCATCGTCATTGTGTCATTATTTTTGAAAATTATTTATTCTATAATTATTAAAAATATTGTTCCATGATTTGGATAATTATTTTATAATTTATAAGGATATTAAAATTTGAACATATTTTCTATTTACCCACATTTTAGAAATATAATAATTATTAAATGTAAAAGTGCGACATTTTATAACTCCCTTTTATTATAATAATATATAAACCATTTTTATAAAAATATATACATTAAATTATTAAATTTTGAAATATATGTTTTATTTTTTGAATTTAAATCATCTAAAAAATTTGGGCATGTTATAGGGTAGTTTTGTAGTATTTATAATATTAATTCTACCCTTAATTACAAGATTTATCATTATCCATGGTTATAAAATTAACTAAAGTTATTATTCATATAAAAAATAAAGGGGAATAATTATTAAAATTTTAAATTATGATTAAAAATGTATAATCCACTTTTCCTAATAAAATTCACTTAATTAGAAGAAATTAATGAAAATTTAACCCTACAAAGGAGAAGAACAGTGAAATTTGCTGTGACAATGGTCAAAATCATGATATTTTCTTACATCTAAATTGAATTTAATATTATGTAAAAAACCCTAAATTGTATTAACTAATATTGACCTTCTATAATTATAGTTAAAAATTAATCATAAATACAATTAATCTCTCTAAATTATGTTTAATAAAAATCTATTTTTAGTTAAATTTCAATATTTTTCACTATTCATCCAAACATGAAACCTATCAGAGAAGTAATAAAAATTCAACTGAGTTAAATTTTAATTTCCAAATCTCAAATAAGAAATATATTTTTTCAAAAATAATTTAGAAAACTTTCAAAAACTAGATTTAAAATAATTCCCCATCAAAATTCGGTAAAACTGTCTATTTAAAAAATACATCATTTATGCCTAAAATTTGATTTTTTTTCTTATATGATGTCTATAAAAACATATGATGAATTTTAAACATTATATTTAATATATCATTCATATATTTCATTAATATAATTAAAAAAGTTTTGTTTTTGTATTTATTAGTATAAAACATACTTATGCACATTTAAATAGTATTTCATAAAATCATTTCTCCTTTTAGTGTTTTCATCTCTAAAACATACTTTTATATTTCAGGTAATACTATTAATATCATCCAATATAAAATCTGTTTTATCATATTCTATTTAAATAATTTCAATAATAATATTCTTTTATAGAAACTCAGTGTTGCATGTAGTGAAAGATAAACCAATGATACGTGTAACACATGATTAAAATGGCATAGTGTGCAATGAAATATATGAAAGAAATAAAATTGATTAATAATATATTTCATAAAAATAATTAGGTGTTATATTAAACCCTACCTAAAATGATTTTAGACCTATAAATTCTTCTATGTTATCAAATTTTATGTTATTGAATGTTACTTTCATAGAACCTCATAACATAAAAATGAATGATAAAACTAATATTAAAAATAGAATGTTGAAAACATAATGGTTCACAAAGTAACTCATAATTAGAATTAAACATAAGAGAACATTGGTGTAAATTGACAACATGAACATCAAATAGAAACATAACCATCAAGTTATGATGAAGAGTGATAGATAACATGGTATAAATAAATTCAACAATCCTAAAGCCATAAATCTATGAAGATCTATGGGAAAATTAGATTTATAAAAAAATAAGGCACTATTATAATTATTTTTTATTCAAGGTACTTTTATTAATAATTATGAATTTTAACAAGAATATATACGTACATGATTTCAAGATAACCTCACCATTTGTTTTTTCTTGATCAAGTTCAACATTATCTCGTATTCAAAGAATAGATAAACGTGAAATTGTAATTTCTAAAGAACTAGTGGATTATAATGTCCCTAATATGATGACATGTCAGCCATTAGGTCTCCATTTATCATCACAAAAAATGGTTATTATATGTTATACAATATGAATAATTCATTATATTATGAAATATTAATATGTAAAATCTTATCCAAATTCCAATATAATGAATTCCCTAAATGGTTACCCTTACAAACCGTCTAAAATATGAAAATACAAGATTATGGAATGAAGTTCACAAAATATATCATTTTTTCCTAAAAAATGATGTAGATTTCAATGTTAAAATACTGAAAATATGAATAACATTATAACACATTAATTATAGACATGTTAATCAGTTTAATTATAATAAAATGTTAGTGAAATACATTCTTTCAATAATTAACCCTTTGATCATATCATAATTCCATAAAAATCTATAATCACCATCCAATATATCATAAACCATATTTTCAAAATATCATTCCATGGTTCGTCAATAGTATTCCAATAAATTTATCAAAATCATACACATCTTTATTTCATTATCCCAACATCGTTATCCTATTAAGATTTATCCACCCCTTAATCATGTGTTTCAATAAAATATCACCTGACCACCTTAATCATTATCCATGGTTACGTGTACCATTCGACAGATGCTCTTAAATCCTTAAAGAAAAAATATAGTGGATAAATAATTAAATGTTTTATCACTCCATAATATTAAAAATGTACTTCTATAACATTATTATGGAATTCCATTACAAAAACAACTAATCATTCCACCATTTCATTGTCATACCTCACATCACCAATTGTGATAAAAATGAAATTTCCCTTTATCATTTGATTTAATTTGTTTCTAACATCAATCATCATTGTTAACCCATAGATTAATGTACTAGTTATCATAATTCCATTTTTAATTACATGTAAATAACTATTGTTTAAATGGTACATTAATTGTAATTCTGTTTTCCTCTATTTAATTAACTAGTATTTTCATCACCTTTTAACGTACATGAATTTTATACCCTACTTTCCACATTTAAAGAAACTATTAGTTAATCTCAAACACTTTCCCTTATGTTCTATCCCACATTTATGGAATGTATATAGTTGAAATTTCATTCCACTATGTGATTTATTTTAGTTTTTATAAGAACGTATTTTTCTTCTCTTATCAAACCCATTGGAATGGTGGGTTTCTAAAATATCCATTTCTACCTTAAGAGAACATCTAAAAATTTATTCATAGCTAATAATGTATATTATGGCCCGTTCACATCACATAATTTTTTTTAATATATGTAAAAAATCGGTAAATATGGATTTCATGTAGGATAATAATAATTGAAGAACTCCTTGAAAATGTTGTAACACTTTCTTCAAAGGTTCCAACAGATTCATCATCCATTTTCTTTAACTCAAGGAATTTCTTTACCATTTTTGAATGAAGAATATGAGGAATTTATTATTGAAAAATTATTTCTTAAACAGACCCCATTCTATGTATTCCATTTCATCCAGTTTCCACATATTTTTGATAATATTCCACCATTGATCTACTTCACTGTCAAAATGGTAGTGAAAAAATGACTTTCACATATTCTGAACATTATAGAACTGAAAATATATTTTCAGTGGTACAGATACATTGGTCATCTACTAGTGGATTAGAAGATCCAATAAAATAATTTTTTAAGTACCTCATGAAGGGATCAATATACTGTTGTTCCCTCTTATAATTATTTTAATGAAAAATATGATTCATAGAATAGAAAATTTATTTGAGCATAACACTATGATTTTAAATTACTGGTCCCCAATAATTTGATTTCACAAGAGTAAAATATATACATTTCACATCACATTCATCATTAATGTGACTTCTTTAGGTTCCATCCTATTACATAAAACTAGAAATAATATTGTGATAAACACTAATCATAGTGGTAAAACCACATAATTAATGAAAATTGCTTATGAAACATAAATATATTACACCTTAGGTTTATTCCTAATATATTCCTTATCATTCTTAAAACTCTAGGATTGTAACTTTTATAAAAACCTATCCTTTGGTATTTTACTGAGGTTTCCTCGTCATATTTTCCAAATATTTACTAATCATTTCCCCATATACAACTATAATGACCATGAACATTCATATTTAGTTATTACATATTTTGAGATGAATATTCAATACATTAGAAAATCAAATGCTTGAGAATAAAAAATGTTTAATTAATTTGGATATATTGAATGCATTATTTAAATTTGGTGAAGGACCTTCAAACCCCGTAATTAAGATCATTCTATTTAGTCCATCTACATTAAACATTTCATTATACCTGTTGAATGGATACATAATAATAAAGGAGAGCTTAGATTCTCAGTAAGGGTAAACATGGAATATATCAATTTAATATCATATTAAGGAATACGATAAAACATATAGGCATGTTATCATTATCATATCATTCCATGTTCATAACCTAATTGTTATATATCATAAACACAATTAATGGCATTAAATATTAACATGAACCATAAGAATGGAACATCATTAAAACTACTTAATGATCCATATGATCAATTAAATATTTCTGTGGAACCATAATAAGTATATAATACAATTTAATATATAAACATTAACTACCATGACACGTGGATCATGCCTTATCACCAGTTTATGTTAATAGATCATGCTCATCTTCTTATTTCCCATCATAGATCAAGCACATTGACTTGTTTCACTTAACTATCTCATGAGATATAATTCTTTACCCAATCAATTTGAGAGAGAAATGGGACCTACCAATAATGTAATGAAAACTATAAATATTTTTTTCCATAAGTCAATAAATTTTTAATCACATCAAATACCATGTAAATAAATGAGTTTTATAAACACTTCATCAAAACATTAATCATAGAAGAAAAATAGGATTCATAAGTTTCGTTCGATCATAAAAATAAAACATAAATATAAAAAAATAATGGTATATATGGTTAATATCCCCAATAAATAAATTTTATTATAAAATAATGGCATATTAGAAGGTGGATTATTTTTTAGAAAGATCCCTTTTAATAATTCTTAAAGAAAATATCAGTTCCCTTAGAAAATACTTTTTTTAAAGATCCACACAATTATAATGGGAAAATTTTTTATTGAATGTAAATTATAAAATATTAAAAGAAGATTAAATACAATATGGATAATTATGAAATAAATTTAAATTAATTCTATATAAGTTATAAATCATTTATCACGTACTTTTTTAAGAAAATTTAGAAAGCACCACATTATGATAGTGTAAAAAAATTATTTTCAAATTATTTAATAAAAATAAACACGTAGGTAAAAATGAATCTATAAATGGTCAAATAGCAGTGAAAATATTTTGTAAAATGTTTTATGAATAATGGGTAGGGATGATAAATATTCACCATTAGAGACTTCCATATAAATAATCATAAATAATAATGATATTTTTAAATGAACCATTACAACCTTATAATAAGTATAAGCATATTGACTATGAAATAAATTAAATTAAATTGATATAAAAATACCATAATATTTTGGGTAATACTTTTAAAATAAATTAATGTGTAGTATATACCCCACAATAATAAATAAGTAGTATAAAATGCATGTGCCCCAAATAAATAAAAGTGAGACAAAAATATCATACATTATGTGTTGATTTCATTCATAGAAATTAAAAGCACTTTTATAATAAAAATAACTTTATTATAAATATATCACCAAACCGTATTAATATATATAATACTATATATTTTTTACATATTAATTTATAATAGACTCTTATTAACAATTAAAATTTAGTTTATGTTTTGGGTAATAAGTGTTTGTTTATAATACATTTTTTAACTTTTTATTATTGGTCCTCATACATAGGTCATAACTTTATCACATTAAGAATTAAAAAAAGGATCTAAATATCATATATATTAGAAATATATGTATTTATGGTTACCTATAAATGACATAGGTAGAAAATAAATTTCAATGTTCTTGGTGATGGTAGGCTGTATATACGTATGAACATTGTTTTAATTTTTGTGTTGGATTAAACAAAATAAAATTAAATCATATATTGTCATCAAATAATAATAATTATATAATATATATCATATATATTCAAAAAAATAATCCTTATCAAATCAAATGATATCCTGGAATAGGTAAACCATATGTACGAACGTGTGACTGTAACATCCCAGCTAAATGATGAATAAAACATTTTCATTTTTATTAATATTTACGAATTAAATATTAATTTTACTTTAAAAGGCTTTCTATGTTCGATAGCGTACCCGATACGCAACGATGGGTTTCTTTGAAAACTTACGTTGTACACTAGTAATATAATAATATTATTTTAAATGGTAGTTAACATGTAGCTGTTGTATTGGTGGGAATGGATAGAAATAACTAAAATATGATTATATATATTTTTTACAAGTTTTTACATTTATCCAATTAAAGATAAAGGCTTAAAATATAGAAATAATTCAATTTTAGGCATTTATACCCTAATTTTCACTAAAGGATCACTTATCACCTTTTGATGGAGAACCATCATTAAATATAGTTTTGATCACACTTATACATTCTATTGGACCAAATATAACTCTTATTTAGAATCAGGACATCGAAATTTATTTTGTGTAAATTTTTGGTATTTTTCCGATAAAGTTTATTTTTTAATGAATAGTGTAAAATGTTGTATTTTAATTCAAAAACTTTTTTTAATCTAATTTATTTATATGATTAGATTATCTTTTGAATTGGTTTTAAAGTTAAATTAGAATATATTTTTACCATTTAATCCAATAGTGGTCATTGGAATTATTTTCACTTTGAAATCGGACTTAAACTAGTGTCAATCTTTTGATACTTATTGTTTCATAAAAACACGCTATTTTTCATGACAGCGGGAATTAATTATAAAATTATTTAATGTGAATTATATATTTTGAATTTTGTAAAATCGACTTTATTTTTGAATTCATAATATCAAATATATCTTAGGGTGAATTTTTGGTATTTTTCTGAAAAACTTCAATTTTTGATGAATAATGAAACCACTAAGTGGTACTTATAAAAACTGATTTTTCATTTAAATGAAATTTTACCACCTCTGTGTTTTTAATTTCAAAAATCCAACACACATGGTTTACATTAAGAATTAAAATGTGGTTCAATGAGATTAAAATAATTTTTTGGTGAATAGTAACTTATTAAGTTTTAATCCCCATTAGAGGTAATTAGTGTAGTTTAAGGTAAAAATAATGTCTTAATAATATGAGATGAGCTTGACACATGTCCTACACTTATTGGATGTGTCATGGAAGACCAAGACAATCCATGGGTCAACTTGGGGACCCCATGGAGCCACTTTGGTTGGAAAATGACATAAATACCTTTTTATTAAATGTTAAAGTAAAAATGACACAAACATGACATGTTTTGCTAAAACAATTTTTACATGAGGTTATACAAGTCAGATTTTTGACTATAAATATTAATTAGAAATATGAAAAGCTTTAATACATCATGATAGTTTTTTTATAATTTTTAGAATTTATATAAATTAAATTATTTATGAAATCATGATGATGCAGTGATTACCTCATTAATAAAGGATTTAAATAAAATGAAATGATAATGTAAAATCTATGACCTACACATGTCCAAAACCTATTGGATGGGTGGATTTAGAACCCTTATCACCTTTTACTAGATTTATATCAATGTGGGACCCTTTAAATCCGAATACCATTTTAAAATAAAGTGACATTTCTTTACCTTCCAAGAGTGCCCCTCCTCTCCTCTTATAAAAGGCCCCCACCTCTACATCCTTACCCACACTCCCAAAGCCTTTGGCTCGGCCAACCCATTCTCATTTTGTCTCTCCACATCCCTATATAACTCCTTGAATCCTCACTTTGGGTAGAAGTCTTCCCAAGGAAGCCTTTGAGCTCACCCCAAAGGGAGTTACCCGATTTTAAGGTACTGTCTTCACTTGAGTCCTTTTGTTTTATTTTGTTTCTCCAACCCCCTAAACACTTTTTATTCATTTCTTTTATAACCACTACAGTATAATAAATATACTAGGATGTTCTTATAATAAGTATTCGAGCTACACTTACACACACCTACATCTAATGGTTAATGAATATATTGTTTCCGTGGATAGCGAATTTTGGCCTCCCGAAACGATGATTGTTCAACATTCTTTTAACAACTTCAAAGGTGACCATTAATATGACACTATATTTATATATGATATATAATATTTTTATGTTTTACTTAATATTCTGTATTTTTTATTTTGGGCATACCTTTATGGTTTCCATTATGGGTAAACATGATATCTTCATTTAAGGAAGTGCGGACTACCGCCCCCTCAAAGTGATGTGATTCGTTAATGCCATATGTGGGACATATAAAGGATGGGTTTTAAGTTACTATATATGATGTTATACTGGAATTATAATATTCCTCTATATCATTATTATTTCTTTCCATTAAAGTATGAGATAGAAATGGAATTAGCGTTCATGCGTACGTACGGCTTACCGTCTCCATGAACGGTGCATTTCATTTCTTATCCCCAAATGTAATTTACTATTATAAGTACATGTATATAATGGATATATATGATGAATGATACATCTAAATGATTAATATAATTCTGGAATTAAAATATACATACCTCTCATTTAGTTTTAATTCCATTAATATGACAAAGAAATGAAAGTAGCGTTCATGCGTATGTATGGCATACCGTCTCCATGAAGGGTGCATTTCATTTCTTACCTCTAAATGATTATGTAATATTATAAATACATGTATATTCTAGATATATATGATATATATGATATCCAAATCAGGAATGTTATTCTGGATATAAAGAACCTTTGACCACACGAACAACATGTAATTGTAAGAAGTGCACTTTCGACTTAAGAACCAAATATCGACAATACAAACATTATTAACTTAAATGGTTACATAATGTTAATAACATATAAATATGTGATATAAACGGAATAATGAACTTGAAAAAGGTTCTTATGAAAACATGAATTAACTCAAGTTTATTATTCAGGGCGTTAAAGAACGATCGAGTCAAGTCGGACCCGAGGTAAGGGACTTCGTCTCAATCTCCTTTCATTGAGGCATATTTGATTTTATTCAACACTTATTTTATATGGTGTATAAAGCCCTTTGACTAATACTTTTATTCAAAATTAATCTTTTTATACGAAGCTTTTTACTGAACGACAAAAGGGAATATTTTTGTCATACGTATGCGGTGACAACGACTTCTCCACCGCCGCGAGTATTATTTGGTCTTTAGATTTCTCAACAAGCCATAATGTTTTTAAAATAAAATTAATACCATATACTCTTTTATGTATTTTGGTATTGAAAATTGTTTTGATAAAGGACTCTATTATGTCAATATATTTAAATGATATATTGTGATTTAAATGTGGAAATGTTATCATTCCTTTATATTGGTTTTATGTTTTATGATTTTATATTGGTAATTGGACATTTGACGGTTGGTTACGTGATAAACTATATGACGGGTGGTGCTGTGAATACCAGGACAGGTGGTTATATTTTAACCTCTAATGCATTGGGTATGGAAGTCGGCCATATGGCTTTTCCATTAAGTATGAATGGAAGTTGGCCAAATGGCTATTCTATTAAATGATATGTGTGGAAGTCGACCGTATGGTTATTCCATGTATGTATGTTTATGTCCCAAGTTACCTTTATATGTTATGTGATCTTTATATGGGTTCTATGGTAATATTCTGGTTAAAATGTTTAAGTAATGATCTTTTATATAGTGAAGAGTTTTTACTATTTCATAAAGGTGAAAAGTATTACTTTGATAAAGTATACATGGTTTACTTGTTGTTTTGATAAACTAACAGTTTTTATTCTTTGTGTATCCCTTACTGAGCTTTTTATGCTCACCCCATGTTTTTTTAATTTTTCTCATAGGACGTAATGTGGAATAGGGATAAGAATGGGATCAAGGGAAAGTCATGCTATCTAAAACATGGAACTTGACATGTTTTTTTATAGTTTTTATTTTATATAAACTTAGTAAAAGTTTCTACTTTGTAATATTTTGAGATGTAATAGTTATGTCCTAATTCTCTAAAACTCTAAACCTGAAAAGATACTCATTGTGAATTATTCATTTAATTCAATATTTAGTAAGGTTTAAGGCTGGGGCCTTATAGTTGGTATCAGAGGTCAGTTTAGAAAAAAATTAGGAGTTAGAAAATTGTTAAATTATAAATTAATAAATGGTATGACTGAAATGATATAGCATTTAAAGATTACCATGTTGCTTCGCCTAAGATATTTCTGTGTTCAGAATGGTTTTCTGCAGAGGAAACAAAGTAGCTATGTTGGGACAACATCAGGAGGAAGGCAACCTTCCAAATCAGCAACATGAGATAGTCAGAATTGGAACTAAATAGTTTGTTGCAGTGATGGCTAAGTTGACTCAGGAGTTGAAAAGAATATTGGTGAATGCTCTAGTTTTGGAAATACCTTCCAGGAATGGTGAGTTTTTTATCTAGGGTGATGCTTCATTGAAAGGACTTGGTTGAGTCCTTGTGCAGAATTATCAGGTAATTGCTTATGCTTCATGTCAGTTGAAAAATCATGAGGTAAATTACCCTACACATGATTTAGAATTAGCTACTGTTGTTTTTTCTTTAAATATTTGGAGGCATCATTTGTTTGGAGTAAAGTGTGAAATATATACTAATCACAAAAGTTTAAAGTATACATTCACTCAGAAAGAATTGAACATGAGACAGAGGAGATGGCTGGAATTAATCAAGGATTATGATTATACAATTCACTACCATCCGGGAAAAGAAAATAAATCGGTCGATGCTTTGAGTCAAAAAAGTAATGCTTCATTAACCATGCTACGTTTGGAACAAGATCCTTTGGTTTTTGAATTGATGAAATTTGGCATAGAAGTTGTTGGTGCAGGAAGTTCTTCTGTTTTGTTTTAGGTATCAGTGAGATCATCCCTATCAGACAGAATTAAGCAAGCACAGAGAGAAGATAGTGAGTTGCAGAAAAAGGTAGGGATGGTTCAGAAAGGTAAGCTGCCAGAATTCAACATTGATAATGATTGTGTTTTGAGGATTGTGAAGAGATTATGTGTGCCTTGTGATTCATAGTAGAAGAATGAGTTGTTATGTGAGGCTCATAGTTCCCCATTTTCAGTTAATCCTGGCAGTACTAAGATGTACAGAGATATGCGGGAGTATTACTGGTGGGATGGAATGAAAAGGGATATTGCTGATTTTACTGTGAAGTGTTTTACTTGTCAGTAGGTTAAAGTAGAGCGGCAGTTACCGAAAGGGATTCTTCATCCTTTACTAGTGCCAGAGTGGAAATGGGAAAATATACCCATGGATTTTGTCGTGGGATTACCGAAGACATATAGATGTAATAATGCAATCTGGGTTATTATTGATCGCTTGACTAAATCGGCTCATTTCCTTGCTATACGGGATACTTTTTCCCTAGATCAACTTTCCCGGTTGTATATTAATGAGATAGTCAGGTTACATGGAGTTCCTCTCGACATTGTATATGACCGTGATCCAAGGTTCACTTCTAACTTTTGGAAATGCCTTCAGAAGTAGTTGGGTACTGAATTAAATTTTAGTACATCTCTTCATCCTCAATCAGATGGGCAGTCAAAACGAACAATTCAGACCTTGGAGGATATGCTACGAGATTGTTTGATGTATTATCAGGGATGTTGGGACCAACATCTTTCTATGGTTGAGTTTTCTTAGAATAACAGTTTTCATTCCAGTATACAGATGGCACCATTTGAGGCATTATATGGGATGCGGTGTCAAACTCCAGCATTTTGGGATGAAGTGGGTGAAAGGAAGCTGATGGAACCAGAAATGGTAGAAGATATGGTAGAAAAAGTTAAGTTGATTCAGAAACACATGAGAACAGCTCAGAGCAGGCAGAAGAGTTATCAGGATAATCGGAGGAAGGATCTATCTTTCGAGGTAGGTGATCATGTTTTTCTCAAGGTTTATCCATGGAAAAGTGTGATTTGATTTGGTAAGAAAGGAACGATGAGTCCAAGGTTTATTGGACTATATGAAATTTTGGAGAGAGTTGGATCAGTTGCATACAGAGTGGCATTACCTCCGAGTATATCTCAGGTACACAATGTTTTTCATGTTTCGATGTTGAGGAAGTATATGCCAGATCCATCTCATGTTTTTATTCCAGAGGTAGTTCAGCTGGAAGAAAACCTATCTTATGAAGAACAACTAGTCCAGATTCTTGACCGAAGAGAGAAAGTGTTGCGAAATAAGGTAATTCACCAGGTAAAGGTTTTGTGGAAAAACAATATGGTTGAAGAGGCAACGTGGGAATCTAAAAATGCTATGAGGGATAAATACCCCCCATTATTTTGATAAGTGAATAAAATTATGAGGATGCAATTCCCAAAAGGGGGGAAGGATGTAACATCCCAAGTAAATAATGAATAAAACATTTTCATATTTATAAATATTTACGAATTAAATATTAATTTTACATTAAAAGGGTTGCTATGTTTGATAGCGTACCCAATACGCAACGATGGGTTTCTTTGAAAACTTACGTTGTACACTAGTAATATAATAATATTATTTTAAATGGTAGTTAACATGTAGCCATTGTATTAGCGTTAATGGATAGAAATAACTAAAATATGATTATATTTGTTTTAACATGTTTTTACATTTATCCAATA
Source organism: Viscum album (assembly GCA_963277665.1). Lineage (NCBI taxonomy): Eukaryota > Viridiplantae > Streptophyta > Magnoliopsida > Santalales > Viscaceae > Viscum > Viscum album. The sequence continues at coordinate 1,281,656,315 of OY728136.1, read as the reverse complement.
AAAGATAAAGGCTTAAAATACGGATAGAATTCAATTTTAGGCATTTATACCCTAATTTTCACTAAAGGTTCACTTATCACCTTTTGATGGAGAACCGTCATTAAATATAGTTTTGATCACTCTTATACATTCTATTAGACCATATATAACTCTTCTTTAGAATCGGGACATCAAAATTTACTTTGTTTAAATTTTTGGTATTTTTCCAATAAAGTTCATTTTTTAATGAATAGTTTAAAATGTTGTATTTTAATTCAAACCCACTTTTTAATATAATTTATTTATATTATTAGATTATATTTTTAATTGGTTTTAAAGTGAAATTATAATATATTTTTACCATTTAATCCAATAGTGTTCGTTGGAATTAATTTCACTTTGAAATCGGACTTAAACTAGTGTCAATCTTTTGATACTTATTGTTTCATAAAAACACCCTATTTGTCATGACAGCGGGAATTAATTATTAAATTAATTAATGTTACTTATATGTTTTGAATTTTGTAAAATAGACTTCATTTTTGAATTCGGAATATCAAATATAGCTTAGGGTGAATTTTTGGTATTTTTCTGAAAAACTTCAATTTTTGATGAATAGTGAAACCACTAAGTGGTACTTATAAAAACTGATTTTTCGTTTAAATGAATTTTTACCACCTATGTGTTTTGAATTTCAAAAATCCGACATACATGGTTGTAATTAAGAATTAAAATGTGGTTCAATGGGATTAACATAATTTTTTTGTGAATAGTAACTTATTAAGTTTTAATCACGATTAGAGATAATTAGTGTTGTTTAAGGTAAAAATAATGTTTTAATAATATGAGATGAGCTTGAAACATGTCCTACCCTTAATGGATGTGTCATGGCCAACCACGACAATCCATGGGTCAACTTGGGGACTCCATGGAGCCACTTTTTTTGGAAAATTACATAAATACCTTTTTATTAAATGTTAAAGTAAAAATAACACAAACATGAGATGTTTTTCTAAAACAATTTTTACATGGGGTTATAAAAGTCATATTTTTGACTATAAATATTCATTAGAAAGATGATAAGATTTCTTAAATCATGATATTTTTTTGTAATTTTTAGACTTTATATAAATTAAATTATTTATGACATCATGATGATGCAGCGATTACCTCATTAATAAAGGATTTAAATAAAATGAAATGATAATGTAACATATATGACCTACACATGTCCAAAACCTATTGGATGGGTGTATTACGAACCCTTATCACCTTTTAATCGAATTATATCAATGTGGGACCCCTTAAATCCGAATAACATTTTAAAATAAAGTGACTTTTCTTTACCTTCCAATAGTGCCCCTCCTCTCCTCTTATAAAAGCCCCCCACCTCTACCTCCTTACCCACACTCCCAAAGCCTTTGGATCGGCCAAACCCTGCTCATTTTGTCTCTCCACATCCCTCTATAACTCCTTGAAGCCTCACATTGGGTAGAGGTCTTCCCAAGGAAGCCTTTGAGCTCAAACCAAAGGGAGTTACCAGATTTTAAGGTAATGTCTTCACTTGAGTCCTTTTGTTTTATTTTGCTTCTCCAACCCCCTAAACTCTTTTTATTCATTTCTTTTTCAACATATACAGTATCATAAATATACTAGGATGTTGTTATAATAATTATTCGAGCTACACTTACACAAACCTAAATCTAATGGCTAAAGAACATACTGTTTCCGTGGATGGAGAATTTCGGCCTCCCGAAACGATGATTGTTCAACATTATTTTAACACCTTCAAAGGTGGCCATTAATATTCCACTATATTTATATATGATATATAATATGATTATGCTTTCCTTAAGCTTCTGTATTTTTCATTTTGGGAATACCTTTATGGTTTCCATTATGGGTTAACGCGATATCTTCATTTAAGGAAGTGCGGACTATCGCCCCCTCAAAGTGATGTGATTCGTTAATGCCATATGTGGGACATATAAAGGATGTATTTAAAGTTATTATATATGATGTTATACTGGAATTATAATATACCTCTATATCATTATTATTTATTTCCATTAAAGTATGAGATATAAATGGAAGTAGCGTTCATGCCTACGTACGTCTTACAGTCTCCATGAATGGTGCATTTCATTTCTTATCCCCAAATGTAATGTACTATTATAAGTACATGTATATAATTGATATATATAATGAATGATACATCTAATTGATTAATATAATTCTGGAATTAAAATATATATACCTCTCATTTAGTTTTAATTAAATTAATATGACAATGAAATGAAAGTAGCGTTCATGCGTACGTACGGCTTACCGTCTCCATGAACGGTGCATTTCATTTCTTATCTCTAAATGATTATGTAATATTATAAATACATGTATATGCTGGATATATATTATATATATGATATCCAAATCCGGAATGTTATTCTGGATATAAAGAACCTTTTACCACATGAACAACATGTAATTGTAAGAAGTCCACTTTCGACTTAAGAACCAAATATCGACAAAACAAACATTATTAACATAAATGGTTACATAATGTTTATAACATAGAAATAAGTGATATAAAAGGAATAATTAACTTGAAAAAGGTTCTTATGAAAATAGGAATTAACTCAAGTTTATTATTCATGACGTTAAAGAACGTTCGACTCAAGTTGGACCCGAGGTAAGGGACTTCGTCTCAATCTCCTTTAATAGAGGCATATTTCATTTTATTCAAAACTTTCTTTTATACGGTGTATAAAACCCTTTTACTTTTACTTTTATTCAAAAGGAATCTTTTTATAAGAAGCGTTTTACTAAACGACAAAAAGGAATTTTTTTGTCGTATGTATGCGGTGACAACGATTTGTCTGCTGCCGCGAGTATTATTTGGTCTTTGGCTTTATCAACAAGCCGCAATGCTTTTAAAATAAAATTAATACCATATACTCTTTTATGAATTTTGGTATTGAAAATGGTTTTGATAAAGGATTCTATTAATTCAATATATTTAAATGATATATTGTGTTTGAAATGTGGGAATGCTATCATTCCTTTATATTGGTTTTATGTTTTATGATTTTATATTGGTACATGGAAATTTGACTGGTGGTTACGTGATAAACCATATGACAGGTGGTGCCGTGAATACCAGGACAGGTGGTTACGTTATAACCTCCAATGCATTGGGTATGGAAGTCGGCCGTATGGCTATTCCATAAAGTATGAATGGATGTTGGCCGAATGGATATTCCATTAAGTGATATGTGTGGAAGTTGACCATATGGTTATTCCACATAATTATGTTTATGTCCCAAGTTACCTTTATATGTTATGTGATCTTTATATGGTTTCTATGGTAATCTTTTTGGTTACAAAAGCCTATGTAATGATCTTTTATTCAGTGAAGAGTTTTTACTATTTTATAAAGGTGAAAATTATTACATTGATAAAGTATACATGGTTTACATGTTGTTTTGATAAACTAACAGTTTTCACACTTTGTGTACCCCTTACTGAGCTTTTTATGCTCACCCCATGTTTTTTTTGAAATTTTTCTCACAAGACTTAATGTGGAATAGGGTCAAAGGTGGGATCAAGGGAAATTCATGCTATCTAAAACATGGAACATGACATGTTTCTTTTTTAGAGTTTTTATTTTATGTAAACTTAGTAAAAGTTTCTACTTTGTAATCTTTTGAGATGTAATAGTTATGTCCTAATTCTCTAAAACTCTAAACCTGAAAAGATCCTCATTGTGAATTATTCATTTAATTCAATATTAAGTAAGGTTTTAGGCTGGGGCCTTATAGTGACAATATCATTTAACAATATATTTATAGAAAAAATGATGATATTATATTATCATTCCATAAGTACAATAAATTTATAAATAAAATATATAAACATTAAAACCATCATAATTATAGCTTTTAAAATATATTGATGAAAAATCAATTATATCACTACATTGAGATGGTAAACTATAGATACACATGAGTAATACTTTTACTAAATATTCGATGGGAAAGATGATATATAATGGTGTGTTGAGCAGAATTCTCATTAATATGGTAGATAAGGGAATGCCTTCCACTATTAGAGTGGATTGAGCTATCAATTTTTCTTCTCACTTGTTTTTTGATAATGATATTGTAATTTTTACATAGGGTGACAAGAAAAAGATTGCAAATATCAAATGATCTCTTATTAACTATCAGAGTGTATTGGGGAAGGAAATTAATTGAGCAAAGTAATTCATTTTCATTGAATAATGGTTTCCTGATTCAAGGAAAACTAAACATACCAACATTCTTTGTCATTGGGAGGGATCCTTTCCGTATATTTTTCTTTTTATTCCAATATTTTTGGAAAAGCCACACTTTTCACACGTCCTAACCAAAGTCAAGAAAAATATATCCTATTGGATGGGAGTGTCCCTTTCATTGGTTGGCCATGTTTTCCTTGTCAAACATGTCCCTCCATCACATCTAGTGTATACTTTAATCATTTATATTTTTTCGGCCTCAGTTATTAAAATTCTAAAATCAATGATGAGGAATTGATTTGGAGTGGAAATTTTATAGAAATGAAGAACCCAAAAGAATAGTTGAGCGAATGATGTATGACTACAAGTCATGGAGGGTTGGGCATCAAGAACCTTAGCTATTTCAACCAAGTACTGGAGTCCCAGTTTTTCTGGAACCTAATTTATAAAAAATATTCTTCTCTATATTTTCATAGAAATTTTATTATTTGAAGAATTATTTTAGAGAAGTAGGGATACCTTGACTCTTCCCAATGGTCTGGATTTTGCTATGTTTTTTCAAGCATATAAGGGCGCTTACATTCGATGGTTTATCTGAATTATTTTTTTTCAGTTATATAATATCAATTGGACTAGAACCCCTATTATGAGTGAATTATTGTTGAGGAAGTCCATATTAGAAGTGGTCTCTCTATCAAGGAGAAGATTGAGCATCTTGATAACCTTCCAGAAGAGACATCCTCCATTATTAATGATTATGATTTCATTGTTTTTGAGAAATAATGTTATTGGAGGGTTCGTCGAGGGGTGTGTTGGATTCTAAATCATACTACAAGATCTTGGTGTAGGGTGATTTCTAGTGAATAGGTGATCTGTATATCAAATGGTTACATTCATCTAGATTCACATTTCTTTGGATAATGTTTCACAATTAGATTCAAATAGATGATATTTTCAAAGGATTGGGATATATCCATGCTAGAGGTTTGTATTTAATCACAATCATCATGATGATTTTGACTATTTATTCATGTCATGAAATACTGCTTCCTCCCAATGGAATTATATTCTCAGCACATTTGAGCTACATCCTCCCAGCGCATGTTCAATTATGAAGATCCTTTAAGTGTTGTCTGGCGAACAACAGTCCAAAAAACTCATCAACAACCTACATGTTTCTTGTTCTAAAGTAATTCACATTGTTTGGAGGTCACAAAATAACATTATGCATTGACAGTAATTGTTTCATGAATCAACAACTCTTTCATCCATTAATGTGACCATTATTATTACCAGCACCAGGATTAATGAACAATGTAGTAACTCTGTAAGGGAGCACATGATTTTCAGGTAGTTATAGGTTTTAGGTTCCTTAACTAATCACAGAGTCATAATAGTGGTTGTATGGTCTCTCCCTAGAACTTGATGGTTGAAATGTAATACGGATGGGGCCTGTCGAGGAAATCCACAACCCTTATGTTTCAGAGTGACTTTCAAGGATTCCAAGTGTGATGTGGTGGAGTGTTGTTACGGTCCTTGGGAACATGCTATACCCTCAGAAGTATAAACTCTGGTGTTTTTTAGAGGGGTTTATATGGTTTATCAAAACTTTTAGAATAATCTCTGGTTTGAGTGTGATTCGTAGGTTCTTGTGTAGGAGGTTGTGGTTAACCATTACAAACTCTCATAGAAACTGACTGGTAAATAGATCAACAACATCTAAAGGCTCACCAACATGAATTACATTATCATGCACACATTTTGAGAAGGGAATTATATTTTAGATAATCTTCCCAAAAAAGGTATCTCGGAAGAAATATGCATATGATGGAACATTGTGCCAGATGAGTTGATGCATCTTCTATTTAAGGACAAATGAAAAATAACATCCTTTTATATTGTCTAACTTTCCTTTTCAATATTAGAGCCTATGAGTTCATCTTACTCAAAAAATGGTGTGTTTAAAATCAAAATAATATTATTTTAAAAATTTTGACCATAAAGTTATTATTTTATTATTTTTATCATAGATTCATAGGATTTCAGGTAGAGTATAATAAGATAATGATCAATTAGAGTCGTTACAACTTCTTCAAAAATAATCTTTTAGATCTCATATAAAATACTCTAGAGTTTGTTCTTTAGAATTAAATTCACTTCTAAAATGTAGATATGGATGTGGATAAGAGAATTTGTAATGAAATTATCCAACTACAAGAATTAATGTGGTGAAAGTGGACATGGGGGTGTCTATCTAGGATGAAGATGAGGGGTACTTTATAATTACTCAAAATATTAATTTGTAATAAATTAATTCTGAATAAAAGTACCTGAAAATATCAAGGGATTCTAATATAATGTGTGATAGTGTTTTTATACCATCAACTAATAGGTTTTAGATAATTATTTTAGTCATTTTATTCCTTTTATTTTTTATTAACCCTTTATTAAACTGTTTTAATTTTTACTAAGATAACATAATATTCAATATCAAAGTTAGAGATTATTAATTATAAATTTTAAATTGGATCACAACTATTCAATTTTTTTATTTTAGGCTTTTATATTTCCTCTTTTTCATTACATAGGTTTTTTATGAATTTTATGAAATTTAAAAAAATATTTTCAAAAAATATCATTACGGTCAATTTTGACTGTATTCATTACACTGAATTAAGAAAATAAATTCTAGAATAAAATTTAAACGAAATTTAATACACCACTAAAATTTGATATTTAATTAAAAAATTTATGGAAGGACTTAATTATGTAAAATTATAATTCATTCCATACTTATAATTTCATTTAATGGATTATTTCATTAATTGAATACTTACTCCATCATCATTGTGCCATTATTTATGAGAATTATTTATGTAGTGAAAAAACAAAAAAAATAACATGATGTAGATAAATCATTTTTTCATAATTATATATATAATAGTGAATATCCTCTATTTAATCAAATGTTAAAAGTATTATACTTACTAAAATTAAGAGTGTGACATTTTTTCACTCCCATTGATATTAATAATATCTAAGAAATTTTCATGGAAATTTGTCCATTAAATTATTAAATTTTTAACCATAAGTGTTAAGATCTAATTAAAATAATTAAATATTTATTTTTCATATACTAGTGTAGTTTTATGATATTTATAATATCATTTTACCCTTAATTTCCCGATTTATCCTTAACTATGGTATAAAAATTACCAAAGTTACTAGTAATATTGTCCACAAATAACAATAACCTAATAAATATGTTTAGATCTTATGATTCCAAATAATGAATCCTTTTTCAAATTTTAGTCTATGAATTTGTAGAAAATAATTAAAAAGAAGACATGTCGTCGGGACAAAACAACAAGTTTTTAATGTGAAAACATTCAAAATGATGATATGTTTTTACATCAAAATTAATTTTAAAATATTTTCATGTTTCTTAATTTCATTTAATTGATAAAACATTGATCCTATTATAATTTTAATTTAGTAAAAAATATAATTTATCTATTAAAAGTATTTTGGATAATAAAAATTCAATTAAAAATTATAATATTTCACTATTAATCAAAACAATATTCTTATAAGAATAATACCCAAAAGTTATCAAATTTAAATTTAAAAGAAGAATATAATATGGTTAAATATAATTTATTAAATTGTATAAAACAGTATTTAAAGGAAGTGCTCCATAAAAGACATTAAAACTATCTTTTTATAAAAATACATATTTTGTGCATAAAATTGGATATTTTTTCATATATGGTTTCTAGAAAATACATAGGATTAATTTAAAACATTAAATTAAATATATTATACATTTATTTCGTTAATATAATCAATAAATTTAATTTTATTATTTATTGGTCTAAAACACAGTCATTAAAATTTAAATAGTTTTTCAAAAAATCGTCTCTTTTTGGGGTTTTCATGTGTAAAAAAATCATTTCATAATTCATATAATTATCTTCAAATAAACAATTATAATTTACTTTTTTAATAATATTCTTTTTTAAATAATTTTAATAATATAATGATGTCTTTTATAAAATAATTAGAATTTAACACAAGAATAGTCGGAGTTTTGTGTAGTAGAAGATTAACACAACATTACATTTTAGAAAAGGTATCAAAATAATCAAATTATTTCACAATATATTTCATAAAAATACTGGGGTGTTACAAAATTAGTTTCATGAAATATTTTTAAAACAATGGTGATGAAATTAAAATTACAACATAGAGTAGAGTATTCCCACAATAACAAATAGTATTTTTTTAATTGGGTAGTTTACATATGAAAATAGTGTGGCAAAAAAATGAGAATATAGAAATGTGTTTCTCTTTTATAGAATACATATGAAATATTAGTATCTAGAGGGAACCAAACCATGGAGTTGTGAATTTTAATTATTTTATTTATTTTATGTGAAAATATTAAATTGAATGTTCCAAATACTATTTTCATGGGGGTTTTACCGTAACATACACTATGATATGGATCATGGATCATTATAAAATGTCAAATTGGATAAATAAATCAAAACATGTGTTTCAAAAAAGTTTATAATCCATGGTTTTTCGTAACTAGACATATTTCATAGTTTATTTGACTCATCTATAACATAATGGTAGTTATGTATATGTATTTTATGAACCTAATTGAGTTATATGGTGGATTTCATCTCAAAGTTGAATCAATGTTCAAATTCAAAGAAATTAATGTTAGTATTTAATAATTGACTATAATTTTTCATTTCAAATTAAATATCCTCATGGATATATAAGATATGGATATTTATAAAAGGATTTAGTGAGACACATATAAAATAGTTGTTAATTTTATTAAATATTAGGTGGAAGAACATATCTATAGTTGAAGGCATAGAATATCTTGATTTATGGTGTAAATTGTTTCCACATTGGAATTCATTGGTTATTTTTATTTGAATAAGATATAAAATAATGTATATAATTGATGAAATATAGATATGAATAAATATAGGGTCGTGGAGAATAACCATGTTGATTGGTGTTGAAAACATTATCCATATTTCAAAGAGTGAAACTCAATATACCTCAAATCATGTAAGCATATTGAAAGTAGTCATTTTATGAGAGGAAGAGTCTATGAACCTTTGTATAGTTGTGACCTATTCTTAAAATTGTAATCACGTACTATTGGTGTTCGAGTTAATCAATATATAAACACATAATTTATATACTCCCCTTTCAATATATTTTTATAGGAGAACAAAGTAAAATATGTGTGGTCGTTATTTTTTTCATTTATGAAAGTAATGGATAATAATATTTATATTCAAGATTCATTTAAAAAAGTGAATAAAATAAATAGTTTGACACAAACAGTAGAAAAATATTCATCACCATCATTCAGAACACCTCTTTGTATGTATAGTGTAACTGGGGTTCCACTAGTGGTATTAACTCAATTGGTTATTTTCCTATATTCATTGGTAGGGTTATATAGTAAAAAATTTTGAATAGAAAGGAGGTACCATTATTTTATGAGTTAAATTATTTGATAAGGAATAAAATGATGACATATCATATTTTATCAATTGGTCTTAATGAATACTATACTGAAATACATTAGATATAAATTTCTAAACCCATATGAATATTAATGAATTTTGTTGAGAAAATGATTTTAAATTAAAATGATAATCCTGATCATGAATTATTAATTATACTTTTTAATCCTATATATATGATGGTAACACACATATCAATGGAAAAATATATCTGGGGAATACTAGATAATTTCATTTATGGATACCATAAAATGAGGGAAGAATAGTTTTAGGATATAAACAACAAGTTGGATGATCTAAATATGAGTTCCAATGAAAAAATTATTGGAGGCATTAAATGTGTTACATAATTTGTTGTTTCCCTTAAATGTCTTGTTCAGGGAATTAATGATTCTGACAGAGTGAAGAATATTATCAAAATAATACTTATTATGTATATTTAGAAATTATTATCTCTTAAGGAATCGAATCTCTGTGATATATATCAATATGCCTTTTGTATGAATTCTGTTTCATATAAAATTAATTTATATCTATTAATATATTTAGAAAACTCTTATATATAATTAATATTAAAATGTTTTGATACATAGAAATTTATAGAGGATGAATGTAATAATGATGTAATTGATTGAATCCTATCACATATTTTTTGTAAACATAATATTGGAAAATAAATATTTTATGAAAATAAAATAATTTTTTTTGGAAATTATAGGTTTGAACTAATACTTTCATTTTTCCATGTATCTTTAATGAATATATTTGTTTGTTCAATTTCTATAAAAAATAAAAAATCCAACAAGAAATAATATAAATTCTGGAAATTAATGAGTGAAAATGTTTCAAAATAATTTTCTTTTTAAAATATAAGAAGATGACAATATAAAATACCTATTAAAGGATATTGAAATTGTGTTTATCTCATGTCAATAAGATATAGTGTTAAATATGGTGGAAATGAAAAAAATAAAAAAAAAGATCAATAATATTGATTTTTATAACTTTATATGGGATTGGAATGGTCTCTTGAAGATATTAATCAAACAAAGAAAGTATAAGAAAACATAATTGTTTATTGAAAGAAAAAATAACTCACCATCTTAAAATTTTATCCAAATTTCATTAGAAAGAAATGGTTATAGAAAATGATGAATAGAATCAAGTGAGATATTAGGAAGTTGTGAGATTCATATTGTGTATTAAATAATTTAGTATGATGATTTATGTTCATAACATGTCTATAAAATATAAATTTATTAATATTGAATGTATTTAGGATTTTTTGGTTTCACAAATAATGATTCCCCTAATATAAAAAAAATAGTTAGTTAAAATATAAATATTAGTTTGTGATTTTTTATGATAGATTTTAAAAATATAGGTCTAAACAAAGTATACCAAATTTTGAATAAATTATAAGCGGTCAAAGGAAAACATTATGGGAATCATTTGTATTATCTTTAGTAGTAATAAAACAAAGGAAAATTCTATAATTATAAAGATAAAATAGATAAGATAAAGGGTGTAATTTCTCTACATATGATAAAATATAAAAATTCAAAAAATTATTCAAAAATAGGTGAAATGTGGAGAGTATTCATTAAAAAAATGTTTCCATTGATGGGATTTTAGTTCCATTATTTCACATTGAAACTATTTCAAATTTTGGTGATTTTAAAAACAAACTAGGAGGAAAAATATATTATAGTTTAGTGATAGAGTGTTGTAAAATAATCTTTGTTTTAAGATGGAAATTATTTATATGGATACTATTTAAGATGTTCAAACCTTAGAAAAAATGTAGTTTATGATAGTAAAATATGGAGAAGATATTTATATAGAAGACAAAGTAATTTATATAAAATGAAGACTAAGTTAGTTCCCTATAAGAACATGTTTAATCCTATTAGGAAAGATTAAATTTACATGATTCTTTTAAGAAAAAATTTTGGATGTGATTAAAAAAAGTTCAGAACTCATTTAGATTTTATTTGGAATTAACGAAGGGAGATTGAAAAGGAAAACATGGATGTAAATTTTTATTAGTGTAATAATGAAATGTATCCTATATATTTAATATGGTTGTTGTTCATCTTATATGTACTAAAAATGAACTTACTAATTAATATAAAAGGTAGAGTTGATGGAACAATGTTCTTTATAAATGAAGGTTAATTTATGATAAAAGGGAGTTAAATGACTTTATATGAGGAAAATGAGTTGAGAAAAACTAATGTGAATCAATTTTATTGTTTAATATAAATTAATTAGTCTTTATTGAAATTTTTCACTTGGTTTTGGAGTAACTTACGGTTTAAAGGGGTCTTATATTAATGAAAAATCTAGGAATTCATTTTTAAAAGGCCGGATAAGTAATTCAACATCTATATTATATTACCTATAAGATGGTGGATATTAAATTACAATAGGATTTAATTCAAAGATCTCATTACTCGTGTTCTTGTAAATTTAAATTCTCATGAATTTACATTCATTTATGAATATTATGTTTCATTAAAAAATAATATACATCATATAAAAAACAATTTTTTTGTCCATAAAATTCCATACATCATACAAAATAGTCTTCATGGTTTCCTTAGGAAATGTAAAATAAAAAAAGAAATAGCTGAGTTCCATAACACAATTATATTTTGTGAAATATTTTTTTCAAATTAATTTAATAATTTTGATATTTTTCATGTCACACCACACTGAATATAGCTTCTGTCATATGAATGTACCACATTATTTTTTTTTAAGAAAAATTATGTTGATATTTCACTGAATGAAAAAATTATTTTAGCCTATGGTACACAATACACTATGTTTTTCAGGTCTGACACAAAATGTTGAGCTCCTTCGATAATTTTCTTCAAATAAACGACCTACATTTACTAAACTACATTGTACTATGAATATTATTGTAAAAGTATTATGATAGCTTTCACATAGACATTGAAATGAAATTTATGCATAAGAATAATTTAATTGTGAAAATATTGTTTAAAAATTTATATGAGAATATTTATTTGGTGACTAATTATAATGAAATTAATATAAAATAATCTTTAAAATATACAAAAAAAATTTCTAGAAAACTATATTTATGCAATCAAACAAATTTAACCTCAATAAATATATTAAAAATAATTACATAGTATTATAATGGTACATATATGTATATTGTATTGATTAATCTATTTAACATTCATCTAATTTGTTTTTTCGAGAAGAGAGATAAGATTTAATCTAATTTTATATAAAAATATATATTTTTCTAAAAGGTAATTTTACTACCTTTTAATAATTCACCTATTTTAATTTTATTTGAGGAAACATTTATTAATTTATAGGATAAAATATATATCACTTTTTAAATAGAAATTTCAATATATTCGTCGGGTATATTTGTGGTATTTTTTTAAAAAGCATCATTTTTCTATGAATAGTGAAAGACATTGAATTTTAATTCAAAATTACAATTTTTATTAATTTTTTTACTTAGAAACATTATATTTTAAATTGGGTTTATAGTATATGTATATTAATTTTAAAACTATTAACAACATTTAGGTCATTTGAATCAGTTTGATATTAAAATTGAATATAATATCATTTCATTCTTTTGAACATTTTCATTTAAAAAACATAGTGTCTTATCCAGTCTGTAGGTTTACATTTATATAAAAATCTTCTACTTTGATGTTTATAATTTTGAAAAATTTATCCATATTTATGATACACATAATTTAAATTTTCTATTAAGGTCAAAATATTTTTTGACCAAAAATTTTAGCAAACATTATTAAAAATAACTATTGTGATTAAGGTAAAAACAGGTTTTCCTAGGGTTTAAACATTTACCGAATATGAAAAATAACATATAAACGTATCAAAAATAAATTTATGGATATATTTAGACTTAATAATCCATTTTATAGAACATTGAACATTAATGGATGATTATTATGTAAGAGAGACCTCAAAATAGTGTTTACCTTTTAATATTTATAAGAAGTATACTCTTCATCCACTATAAAAGGGCACTCAATGCCTCATACTATTCAACCCTATCAAGAAATTAGGTTCATCCATGTATTGCCAACGTAATATATTAAATTCCATCCACTCATCCTAGAAGACTCACTTTGGGATGAAATTAAATGAATTAGGACTTTTGGTTCAAACCAAAAAGAGTTACTTAAAGAAGAGGTAATGTTCTTCAGCATGAAATTTTATTTCCGTTTTTTATCAAACCGCAAAATTATAATTACATAATTCTTATATAATAACATCATTATAAAAAATATAATTATATTTTTTTTGTTAGTGGTTATACCTATACATACACACACTTCCATCAAATGGTACACACAATCATCATTCATGCGTACGACGAACTACAGCCTCAGAAACTGATGTTGTTCGTTCTTCTGTTAATATCATTCACGTATGGGAGTAGTGAGGTTATTAATATTTTAATATGATATTTATGGTGTATTCATGATTTTATAATTATTATATTTCACATACCTTCATAATTTGAATTTAGTGGGAACACAATAACTTCATTTTTTGGATGTGTGGACTACCAACTCCTTTATGCGATGTCATTGGTTCACACATTACATTGAATATATTAAATAGGGTCCTAGAAAATATATATGATATGTATTTCATATGAATTATTGTGGAATTATAATATAAATATATATTCATATATTTCATTGGCATGTTTTATTTTATTATGATAAGAAAATTGAATGGGAATTCATGAGTGCGTATGACCTACCATCTCCATGAACGGTGTATTCTATTTTATATTTTTTTATACATTAATATAAAAATATATATACTAAATATATATGACATATAAAACATTTATTATGGTTTTCAAATAAATAAATCAGGATCTATGTTAGAGGATCAAGAATACCAAGTCAAAGTACATACAAAAAAACTATATGGTTGTTATTTAAAGCATAACTTTAACAGGAAATTGATAATAGATCAGTAATATAAAGTCATAATGAAATCATATATGGTATTAAATATTTGAATATTATTATTTTTTAGATTTATAATAAACATATATTTATTATTCATTATGTTTGAAGTTATACTATTAAATTCCATGCTTAAGGTAAGGTAATTTCATCTCACATTTTTTGATATCCGTGAGATACATTTTGTAAGTACTGCTCGATTATTTTGTGTGTTGTAAATAATAAAATATGAAATGATATATCTATAATTTCATTTATTTCATGATATTAAATGTTTCAATATGTTTTATTCTTTCAAGTGACTCATGATTAAAAAGATACTCTAGTGGTAAGGGGATTTCTTGTCCCACATTAATTTCTACATGACTTATTCTTTATTCATCAACTTTTTATTTTATGTTGTGTATATACATCACATTAATGTATTATATTTTTTATTAAAATAAATTTAGGTTTATTTAAGTTTATATTTCATTATCACTCTTTCTAGTGTTTTGTGGATCAAATGTTGTCTAATCAGTAAGGTAATTTTGTTTCAATTTTCCTTATTTGAGGTAGTTGTTTTTAATGTACCTATAATTTTTATGAGGTTTATATACTTACATTTGACATGAAATCTAACAAAACATTTTAGTTTCATGATATTATATGTTTAAAATATTTTTATTCTTTTATGGGTACTTTTATTCAGTGCTACAAAATCGGTAAGGGTTTATTTCTACAGTCTCATCATTTATCAGGTTTTTTAAGATTATACATCCATTGTTGAAATATTATTATTAATGTCTCAATAGTTCTCATGAATTTTACTCTCCTATTGTAATTCATGATATATTGATGTCTTGGAATAATTTTTCTACTCTTTGTTAATTATGATAATTAATAATGTTTTTAAGAAAATATGGCTATATTTTACTCTTTGGATAGAAATCTATTTTATTCCTAAACCATGTATTCTAAAACCATTTTCAAATAATGTTTTTAAATGATCTCTGGATCATCATTATGAAAGATCCAATAAACCCATGCCCCATGTCGATGGATCATATGGCCACCATTAAACCTCCAGGTATTCTAGTGACAATCTACTAGACATGAGAGTGTAAATGTGGTAAGGTGGAGAGAATATACTTTCATATCAGAGTGGTAAAATAGATAAAATCAAAAACATAAAATAGTTTTGGAAGTATATATGATGAAAATGAAAGATAAAACAAAGAATGAATAAATATAACTGAACCACAGAATGATACAAAATCCATAATGAAGAGTCTTATACATAGATCCATGCCATACTAATATACATAAGGTAAAATAAAGAAAAAAAATTCTATAGAATCTATAGAAAGGAAAAAACGATTCAACATGAATCTCAAGACATTAATCTATCCTCTTCTACTAAGAAAAATATATATGTAATAATATCCCCAATCTATAGAATATAATATTCCTTTATCAATACATTCATAGCCATAATCTTCTTGGATACCAAAGACATTCCATTTTCGGTTTGAGATAGAAATCCATGTAAGAAACCACCAATGGTGTCTACATGTAATCCAAGAAGTGATCATAACTAAACAATGTGCAAGAATAAATAACTAATAAACAACGTTGAATAACTAACTAACAACCATCTCACATTCTTAGATGACACCTTTTATCTCCACCTATATTAGATCATAGCCGGTATGGAATTATAATCTGTTAATATATATATATATAAATTATATATATACATATAAATTATAGATATATATTTTATCAACCTATATAAACCAAGTACATGTGGATGTAAGTGTCCATATACCACGGGTACTTGTTGTTGGTAGGACTGGGGTGGAACTCAAACATTCATAACTATCCTAACGTACCTATAATATCACGAAATAGTATACATTCACAACATCCAAAAAAGAGTGTGAGATATTCTGGAAAACACTCAGGATAGTGAGCATTCCATCATGAGAACACTCTAACAAGGGACTTGTCATATAAAGCCAAATGTCCAACTAGTGTTAATGATGTGAAACTTCATACTCAGCACTAGATTTAAGTGAATATGCTACCATCATTCGAAAATATACACTTCAAATTATATAATAACCTCCATAAATTCACAATTAATATTTCTAATTATATTCATGAGACATTACCTCCCACTCATCTCATTCAACAAGCTCAATATTAAAAATTATATACAATTTATTTAGTAATATTTTATCAAATGTGAATAAGTGTGGTCGTACCAACATTAAATTCAGTCCATTTAATTCATCCAACACATTTTAAAAATTGAAACCATCATTTAGTATCCATTATACATAATAAATCTATTTAATCTATCGAAACCTGAAAATTCAATTTATATAGCTCATTGGGTCACTTATGTGGTGACCTAGTAAAATAAGGAAACTCAATACATAGGAAATTCAAACTATAGGTTGAGCCAAATACATATGTGGTTCTTTATGTCCTATATAAATTCCGATTTCAAATTTAATTCCATTTCAAAATATAAAATAAATTCTAAATGGTGTTTCATAAAATTTATCAATTAACTACAAGGGTCAAACAAAAGTGGAACACCCAATGTTTTTTAATAGATGTAGTATCAAACCTTTAAACTACTATATATAGATCATAGTTTCTGTATCTAGGTGTGATGGTAAATTTCATATGGGGAAACCAAATAAAAGGGGATACTCAGAAAAGGATGGTATGTGGAAAAATTCCATATCTATTTGCTAAAACAATTCATCAGAAAATGACTTCATAACCTACCTCAAGATTGTATTTGTCTCTTCACTCGATACTAAACATAGATTCAGAGTAAGTTGGAATAGATCAATGAAATGTATCAACACCCAAAAAATAGGGAAAATGATATATCAACATAATAGTGTGATAGATTCAAAGATAAACATGAATAAGAGAAAATAATGAATAATAGTTATCAATATTTGGATAACGCTTCCTGCATATTTTGAATCACACATAAGGTGGAAGAGTTTTCTCCAAGCCTGGAATAGTGGTGGATTTTAGCTATATCATCGAGAAGAAGTTATTTATTCTAGGATGCGATAAGGAAAAAGATAAATGATGTTCAATGTTTCAATTGGGGGAAATGTAATTTCACCACAAAAAATGTTTCGTGGTTTTGTCAAATTTTTGGCCAAACCATTCACCCACTATGTGTTATTCACCCCAATAAGAGGGAAACTTGCGTAGTTAGGCACACAGTTTATGTAACAATATAAACCATGAAATGCTGCACTATCCAAAACTAAGGTATAACCACATATCTATGAGCCTTGGTTCGCATGGTAGTAGGAACCTATATGGCCTACATGTGCCAACTATCAAAAACCACATGGTTTAGTGAAATAGTACGAGATGGGTTGGATGGTTTCTTATAATCATTCAACTAAGTCTATTCATCTCATTTTGGGGATCCAGGCTTGTAATGATCCAAAGGTTCTCCCAAGTGCTCCTTGATGTGATTAGACCTCATTATCTTGTCAATTAATAAAAATTTAAAAAACTACATGTACCTTTATAAAAATTTGGATCCTTATAATATCCCATATGGAAAGAAAATCATCCCTATGTTTCCCTTATGAGGGTAAATATTATTCTTCACTAAAGAGTTCCAACCTAGAATATCATAAATCTGACAACAATTTCTAATTCTCATCATGTACTAGACTATGGTTCCATTTCACCATTACAAGAGTAACTGACCTGCCTTAGAGTGTCATTATCATATGACCAATAATTCAAACGAGACACTGCACAAAGGAAGAATATATATCCAATTAAAACTCATCAGGAAGAAATACATGAGTCATTTATAAATAACATCAATGAAGTTGAGATATATAAAAAACATCAGGCATTGATCGGTATCTATGAGGATGTTTTAAGTGGTATGCTACTGGTTTGATCTATTTCACAGCCACCAAGGTTCCAATAAACCTTGGTGAGTGCTTACTCTTCCCTATAATATTTCTATTCTCTATCCTAGTTGAGACTCACTTGAAGAGTCAATATATAACCTAAAACTGGATATGTTTCCAATGGATGTTGGAATACATAAGATGTATAGACTAATTTATCAACATATTCCATCTGATTAGATAGACCTTATCTCTGGTATCCTACACGAGACATGGTCTATGTATGGCTAATTCCCCTAACTGTAGAAAGCATATATGTGAGTGGAAAGGCATATCATATAAGTTATCATAAGGATCCATCTTGAAGGTAGCCGAAACACTATTATTATAAGATAACATGATGAGGGGAAAGTGTTTCTCCCAGAAATCCCCAATTTCAATGACACATGTAGGAATAATGTCCTCTAGAACTAAAATAGTATGTTATATCTATCCATCAGACTATGGGTGATAGTTCATGATCATAAACACCCATGTACCCATTTTCTTATTTAACCCCTGTTAGAATAATGACATAATGAAATAATCTATATTAGAAATGAAAGAAAAAGGTTCTCCATGTAGACATTCAATCTCCATGGTGTACAACCTCCAATATCGTCTGTCAAGAAGGTATCTCGTACATGTATTTGGAGTTAGTAATTTGTCAAATAATCTATTAAAACACACATTGTATCACTATCATGATCTAATATAGGTAGATAGGCCAAAAAATCCCTCAAAACATCATCCCTTTTCCACTCAAGAATAAAAATGGTAGTAAAAGTCATATTTTTCACTAATGATATGCCTTCACAAACTGGAAGGTGGAACAAAATGTAGGGAAGCTGAAAACATTTCATCTCATACCTGGAGACCTATATATGTGTTTTATATCCTGATACATTTTGTGACATCGGTCTAAACCACCCCTAATAAGGTGTAGAATTCTTATACTATCTCATCTCTGATGTCTACTAGGACCCATACATTCTTATGGAATCAATAAGGTATTAACCCTATCCACATACCATCTTGGAAAGGTGTCAACATATGAGATGATTTTCCTCATGAAATAGTCATTGGGATCATATATTTGTCTAATTATTATATGTTATAAAGATTAGATGACTAAGGTAAGGATGAGAGGCTAATATGACCATGTACCAACTTAACCTCAATAGGTGTCTATTAAAATTAGTCCACAAGGTTCCATTCTACATTGTATTACTAATCTTCCATAATAAGAGTCTTTTTGACCAATTCATTGGCCACAATATTCCTAAACGTCCTTTGAGGAAACTTTCCTATTTATATTGAAAAAAATTTATAAAACTGTTTTTCATTAGAAATCAAATTTGAAAAAAGTTTCATTAAAATGTTTCCTTTTATACATGTAATGGAAAATTCAACAAAATTATAATAGTTAAAATTGTACCTGACATGAAATGTGATAATAACATTCCTTAATTATGATAAATTATTTAGAAAAGAATCTTTCCCAGAAAGTAAAAATGATGATTTCAAAGAAAACAAATGTAAAATAATAAATGTTAATAATTTTTATAATAAATATTTTTGAAATGGTTAAAAACATTTTTGAAAACATTTATAGAAAACATATTTTTCAAATTTAACACCCTAGCCTTCCACGGTATGCTTCTCTTTGAATAATACAGTAGCGTGTGTTGTACGCAACTTCGAGTTATAACACACCAAAACCAATAAAATTAGCCCTTATGAATAGTAATACACACTTTTTGAAATTTTATACATTTTATCTTTCAAAATGGACTTCATTTTTGGATTTTCAATATCGAAATTAGATTAGGGTGAAATTTTGGTATTTTTCTGGAATCATTCAATTTTTTAATGAATAGTGAAAACAATAAGTTATAGTTTAAAAACGATTTTTTATTAAAATAATTATTTATTTTATTTATATTTATTTTAGGTAAAAATAGAAACATAATACCTATATAATTTCAATTTAATTAATTGGAGTCAGTTTATAAAAATTTTAGATATATAAAAATTTTATTGAACTTTTCACGGTCATTTACCGATTTCCTATGAGAATTTGCAAATTCACATAAAACATAATTTTACCTCTTTTGTGAGTGGAATTTAGAAAATCTAAGAGACACGGTTAATATCAAGGAATAAAAAGTGGTTCAATAAGATAAAAATAATTTTTTGTGAATAGTAACTTTTTAATTTTATTTACCACGGGTAAAAGTAAATAGGGTAATTAAGGGCAAAAATCATATTATTATTACCCGAAAACCTGTCCTAATTATATTGGATAAGTAAAATTCGACCAAAAACAACCTTATGAATTATATATGAACCTATTTGGTCCACTTGGATTAGATTATGACATTTATTATTATTTAATTCAAAGAAGAGTTAAAAGAGTTAAAATCAATGTTTAATAACTAAAAGTTTTTTAATATAGGGTTATACATAAGATAAATTAAATTATAAATATTCATTATAAAGCTAAAAACATTTCCTACATAATGGTATTTTATTTATAATTTATATATATTAGATAATTTAATTTATTTATGACATAATAGTGATGTAGTAATTACTTAATTAATGAAATAATAAAATAATTGATATTTTAAATATACAAATAAATGTAATTTGAGATTTTTTATAAATTACACTAATTTTATATGTTAATATGACATTTTAGGATTGATTAAATGATTTTTCTATGAATTAATAAAGTTTTTTAAGACTTTAATAGAAATCATTTATTAAATAGTGTCAAAATTGTCATAAAGGTGTTTTTAAAACAGTTATTATATTATAAATTGATATAATATCACAAAAAATCTATGTTTCGTCCAAAAGAATTATATAATTATATTTCTATCATTAATGAACCACTTGGGGTTCACGTGGAAGTATATACTATGTTTATTAACCATAGAATATAAAAATACAAAGAGACATGGTAACTGTCAGAATATTTAACTAAGAGATAAATAAAAATGGTAAGGTTAATATAGTGACACAAACCTGTATAAAATCTATTCGATGAAAGGATTTCGACCCATATCCACCTTAGTATAATAATAATTCACCTTGAAGCCATTATAAAACGAATATGAATTTATTATAAAATTATATTTTATGATTTTCCTAAGGTGCCCATCACCCATTTTATAAAAGGGAACTCCCCCTTCACTCAAATTAATACCTTCATAGCCTTCTGGATCGGCCAAAACCTGCCCAAATATACTCTAAAATTCACTCACATCATCTTAAAGTCCTTCCTTTTTTTAATAATGCCATAATATGGAGCCCTTTTGATCAATTCAAAAGTAAGAACCCGAAGAAGAGGTAATGTTTTTACCACCCTCTTTCAAGTTTCCTTTCTTCTATCACTTCTTGTTTCTTTGTTATTTACATTATAAAATAATAAATCTGGTATATTATATATACATCGATTTTATTATGAATATGGTAGATCCATATTCAGTATTCTATCCATCCTCTGAATAACATGTCACCATGCGTGCTTACGTTCGGCTTACCGTCTCCACGTCTTGGTGTAATTGTTATTCAAAACATTATAATTTGGAGGGGTATGATAATGATTTTTAATTGAAGTAAATAATAAATATAACATTATAATTAATCTTTATATAAGATATAAAATCCAATTTATATTATTTTAAAATAAAAAAATGCTATTGGTGTCCGAGCGTACGTATGGACTACAGTCTCTACAAACGTGATGAGATTCATTCCCCAACATATCCATTCAACTATAATTATCATTTGATGATTAAAAATAATGTTTAAGTACTTGATATCATTATTGATATGAATAAGATACAACCTATCCCAAACTAACATGGCTTATGTAACAAAACATATAAAATAAAATGAGTATGTTAACACCCGAAATGACGATAATACTAAGATATTATTAACAAAGAAATGTTAGAAGATCATATATGATATCATATTAATGTATATGATTCTTGTATAATTTATTAACAATTAATTAACCATTATACAGGAGGTTAAACTAACTTTGACCAAGGAAAAATACAAGGTAAGGGTTTATTTCACAATCTCTTCATTATCTAAGGTTGTTTATATGTAATTATCTACTGGTAACTCTTTATCATCAACATCCGTGTTTCTTAGAAATATATTTCAAAACATTATTACTATTTTATAGACTATGGGTTAATGTAATTTATACCCTTGTTTATTTTTTAAGTTGTTTATAAAGAAATATTTCTGTCATTTTCCAAACAAGGTCCTTTTTAACCTTTTCAAAAAAATTAATCTATGAATGACCATTTTTAACTAATACGGCGGGTGTGGCTATTTTCCACAATTATAAAATCGTCGAAGCATAACTTATACGATTATAAAAAAAAATTCGAAGTAAAATTTTACTTTTATAATTATGTGACTTTAAATGATTTAAAAAA
The DNA here is from genome assembly GCA_963277665.1 of Viscum album. Taxonomy (NCBI): domain Eukaryota; kingdom Viridiplantae; phylum Streptophyta; class Magnoliopsida; order Santalales; family Viscaceae; genus Viscum; species Viscum album. The sequence continues at coordinate 1,281,633,086 of OY728136.1, read as the reverse complement.
GAGAGATATTTCTCTCAAATAATATTTATTTCATCTATGTCAACATCCGTTGATGGATTTTAAGCTTATTTGAAGTTGATTTATTATGATACTAAACTTCAATATAGTATTGAGGGTTTTGTGATATGTTTGACTGTAGATGTGTTATTTTTATACCATTCATGGTTTATGGATAATGTATTGACATTTCATTTTCTAGTGTTAATATGAATTTTTATGTTATGTTTAACCCTATTCATATGAGGAATGTATTGGAAATAATAAGTTATGGGTGGAGCCTGCTATAGCTCCTCAATGCATCGGTAGGTCTAATAAAAGAAACTAGTGTCTTGGCACAAGGCATTGAAAAAAATCTTATTTTTAGTCTTAGAAAAGGTCTTAACTATGTGGCTATGATAGTCTGTCATTATGCATTCCATCATTATGAAAGTCGTTATTGATATTGCATGTGATTATTCGACTAGTAGAATATCCATTCGATTAAGTAAATGGAATTATTGAATTTTAGTTTTTCCATATTATGCTGAAGTTGAAGTTTAAAAGGCTTTTGTTTTAGTTATACATTCCCTTAAATGTTTATGCTTATTTATGAATGTTTATGCTATATTGTTATCCTTAATGAGCATCTCAGCTCACCCCTTTCTATGTTTTATTTTTCCCAGGATTTGAAGAAATATTTTATGACTGACCTGCAGGGATAGTCTGAAGGGGATATGAGTTTAGACTATGGAGACTATGTTATTGTAGTTTTTCACTTTATGATGTAATGTAAACATTATGAATTTAACTAGTGATTACAAGGCTACTAAACTAATCGGTCTTTCAATAATTGATATTTTTTGATCATGCCAATGTTATGTAAGAATGCACAAACTCTTGGTAACTGGTGTCAGGGCATTACAGTAGGTATCAGAGGAAGTTTAGTACAAACCTTGGAAGCTATACTTATATAAACTCTGATTAAGCACATAGACCTAAGATGGACATTGAGGATTAGTATATAATAACTTCCTATAATTTTGTTATTGTAGATTTTTATGAGTTTTCTGAGAAATACATCCATGTCTGGATATGAGCAGGTAAAGGGGGCTCTGGAACATATGTACCGAGTGGTAAAACCCGAAATTACCGCTTTGAGCTAGACTCGAATGGGAATTGGTGCATGATAATGGGCCTTGTCGCACTCTTTGTTACGACACTCCAGGGGGGTATTCTTAGGAAAATTCTCATTTTCATTAAAAACATTATAAAGGGTTTATGATTATATACTTCCTCAAAGAAAACATTTGTATGATTATGGATTATATCTATTAACTTTTCAATTGATGTTAAGTGTTTTACAAGTTTGTATTTATATAATGTGATTCATAAACTAATCTAGTGTATGCCATTGTTTATAAATGGCACCTAATGGAAGAAATAAAAACTGTATCAATGCATGAACTCCATGTAGGGATTTCCCTCCTGCTCAAGATAATTTTAGTGGAGCTGCTGATGCAACTGGTGCTGATTAGCTAATCACCATACTGGGACAACATACTCAGGTTATGAATAATAACCTTAACTGTATGGAGCACTCAGATCCATAGCGTGGAGGATCCATATTAGATCGCTTCATGAGGAAACAACCACCAAAATTCAATGGGAATACAAATCCATTGGTAGGTGAGCAATGGATATGTTCCATAGAGAAAATATTTCAGTCTTTGGGAAGTAGTGAAAGGGGTAAAGTTGTCATTTATGTTTACCGCCTCAATAGAGATTCTTATCAATGGTGGTCATTGATTAAAAATACAAAAGAAGATGAATAAGTATCAAGTATGGAATGGAGGGAGTTTAAAGGGATTTTCATAGAAAAATAATTTCCTCATGACCATCAAGTGGATAAGGAGAGACAATTTTTGGTTCTGAGGCCAAAGGAGGATGCGAATGTCATAAAGTATGAGGCTAACTTTAAAAGGATAGCGAGGCATGCAGCAGATTATATATGTAATACAAGGAGTAAGATTGATTGTTTCATTTATGGTTAAAACCATTTCTCCATCAAGTATTAGACTCACATTCCTTCTCATCATACGACGATATTGTCTCATGTTCTATCAAAACAGAAAAAGAATTCTCTATGTCTTATGACTTTAAAGCAAATAAAGAGAAGAATATTTTTTTTGATCACTCTGGGAATCAAAAAAGGGAAAGAAGGGTTTTCCATTATGTGATAACTATGGGAAGAAACACCCCGATACTTGCCTATAATGAATGGTAGTTTGTTACAAAATTGGAGAAAAAGGTCACCAGGCTCATGATTGAAATGGAATGAAATATGTTTTCAATGATGAATGCTACAATTGTAGATAAATGGGGAATTATGTAAATGAATTCCGTAATCACCAAGGAAACATACCTCACAAAAGTCCAAGGGATCAAGGACAATGTTATGCTATTACTATAGTTGAAGACTAATAATTAATGTATTTGTGTTTTCAGACTCAAGGATTATATTCTGGTTATAAGAATAATGTGATATATATAAGGATTGTACTACAGTACTTGTTGTTTACATTAAGGTTTAAATGTGACTAATGTAATCATATTTTAAGTATGTGAAAATAAGGTAAACTTTACTTTACCTGGGGAATCTAATGTGACAATTGATTTTTGAATTTAGATACCTTTTACAGACAGTCTGGATAGAGGTACTTTGGATAACTATAATGTTTGGAGTGGATTAAGTTGAACTTTGGATAGTATTGTTTAAGGTTAAAACAATTCTTATGATTAATTTTTGGAATACTATGATACTATAGTTTTATAAAAAGGACAACCTGTAGGTTGGGCGATAACCCATCACGTCGGACAAAGATGCTGGAATCAAACTAACAATCGTAGTGTGACATGCCTTTATTAACTACCACTAGTCTACAGGATGTCCGTGGTTATTTCAAAATATTTTTATTCATTTTAATGGTATGTGTTAATATTTGGAATATTATACGATTAGGATAAATATAATATTTTTTAGTTCTATTTTCTTTTGGAGTGAAAGATGAGTCTGTGGTAGAAATTAGTTGAAGGATGAAACTCTACTTGTCATGTATATATATATATATATATATCTTATTCTATAAAAAAATTAATTATTAATCTTTAGGGAAGGGATATTAAAACAAAAAATGTGTTATCCTAATACCTTATGTTTTTTTGAACTGATGATATTTTAATTCATCATAGATTGATGGATTTGAGGCCCTCAATTTTACACATGATTGTGATTGATGACCTCAATCACTCTCTATAAATATGTACATTTTTCCTCTAATTAAGTGTCTATAATTTCCACCAATGTTCTCCTATTTTAAGACCTAATTTGGTGGGGACATTCTCCTTTCCCTTTCCCACTTATTAAAACTAAATTTTATTAACCCTATTTTCGATATGCGTATTCCACAAAGGTATTTTCTATTTTTAACCTTTTATTTTCAAAAAACAATTTCAAATTGCAAGGATTCAATTTATTAAAGGAGGGGAGAATGTAACACCCCAATCTTCCTAGGTACGCTTCTCTTTAAATAATACAATAGCATATGTTGTACGCAATTTCAAGTTCTAACACACCACAACCAATCAAAATAGCCGTTATGAATAGTAATTCCCATTTTTTTAAACTTTATACATTTTTTCAGTCGAAATGGAATACAATTTTGGATTCAGAATATTAAAATTAGCCTAGGGTGAAATTTTGGTATTTTTCTGAAAACATTCAAATTTTGATGATTAGTGAAAAACACTGAGGTATTGTTTAAAAAAAAAATTTCTTAAATAATTATTTATTTTATTTAAATTTAATTTAGGTCAGAATAGTTATATAATACCTATATAAGTTCAATTTAATTAATTGGAGTCAGTTTATAGTTATTTTAGATATGTAATAATTTTATTGAACTTTTCTCCGTCTTTTTACCCATATCCTAAGAGAATCTAAAAATTCACATAAAACATAATTTTTCTAATTCTGTGAGTAGAATTTTGAAAAAACGAGAGCCATGGTTAAGATCTAGGGAAAAAATGTGCTTCAATAAGATAAAAATAATTTTTAGGGAATAATAAGTTTTTTCTTTTATTTACCACGGTTAAAAGTAAATAAGGTAATTAAGGGTAAAAATGATATTATTATTACCCTAACACATGTCTTAATTCTTTTGGATAAGTATAATTCGACCAAAAATAACCTTGGGAATAAAATATTAACCAATTTTTTCTACTTGGATTATATTAGGACATTTATAAATATTTAATTCAAAGAATAGTTAAAAGAGTTAAAATCAATGTTTAATAATTAAAACATTTTTAATATAGGATTATACATAAGATAAATTCGATTATAAATATTAATTATAAAACTAAAAATATCTCCTACATATTGGTATTTTATTTATAATATTTAGATATTATATAATTTAATTTATTTATGACACAATGGTGATGCATTAATTACCTAATTAATGAAATATTAAAACAATTGATATTATAAATATCCAAATAAATGTAATTTTATAATTTTTATGAATTATATTAAATTTATAGGTCAATATGACAGGTTAGGATTGTTTTAATTAATTTTTTTTGAATTAATAATTTTGACAAGGCATTAAAAAAATTAATTATTAAATAGTTTTAAATTTGACATAAAGGAGTTTCTAAAAAATATTATATTATAAATTGATATAATATCCCTAAAAATCTAAGTTTTGGCCAAAACATTTATAATGATAGTTGTATCATTAATGAATCACTTGGGGTTATCTTGGATGTATTTAGTATGTTTATTAACCGTATAATATAAAATTACAAAGAGACATTGTAAATGTCAAGCTATTTAACTAAGAGTTAAATATAAATGATAAGGTTAATATAGTGACCCAAACCTGTCTAAAATATATTGGATGAAAGGATTTAGACCCATACACACCTTATCCTTGAAATAAGTCACTTTGGAGACATTATAAACCGAATATGAATTTATTATAAAATAATATTTTACGTTTTTCCCAAGGTGCCCCTCACCCCTTTTATAAAAGGGCACTTCCCCTTCTTTCAAATTCATAACTTCAATGCCTTTTGGTTCGGCCAAGCCCTGCCCAAATATCGTCTAACCTTTACTAAATTCATCGTAAAGGCCTCCCTTTATTCAGAAATCCAACATAATGATCCCTTTTGATCAAATCAAAAGGAAGAACCCAAAGAATAGGTAATGTTTTCACCACCCTCTTTCAAGTTCCTTTCTTCTTCCACTTCTTCTTTATTTGTTATTTTCATTATAAAATAATTAATCCAGTATCTTCTATATTATTTGATGTTATTATAAATTTGGTAAAACCATATTCAGTAATCTACCCATCCTTCGAATAACGTGTCACCATACGTGCATACGTACGACTTACCGTTTCCACGTCGTGGTGTAATTGTTATTCAAAACATTATTATATTGATGGGTATGATAATGATGTAAAATTGAAGTAAATAATAAATACAAAATTATAAAGATTCTGTATATATGATATACCATCCAATTATATATTATTCTAATATCAAAATAATGATATTGTCGCTCGTGCTTATGTACGGACTACCGTCTCCCCGAACGCGATTTGATTAATTCCCCATCATATCCATTCAAGTATAATTATCATTTGATGATTAAAAATAATGTTTAAGGAATTAATATCATTATAGATATCAATAATATACATCTTATCCATAAGAAACACAGATTATGTAACAAAACATATAAATGAAAATGAGTAAGTTAACACCTGAAACGACGATAATACTAAGATATTATTAACAAGGAAATGCTAAATGATCATATATGATATCATATTAATGTATATGATTCTTGTATAATTTAATAAAAATTATTTCACCATTATACAGGAGGTTAAACTACCCTCAACCATAGAAAATGTACAATATAAGGGTTTATTTCACAATCTCTTCATTATCCAAGGTTGTTTATACGTAATTATCTACTAGAACCTCTTTATCATCCACATCTATATTTCTTAAAAATGTATTTAAAATAATTATTACTATTTTATAGACTATGGGTTAAATTCATTTATAACCTTGTTGACTTTTCCTAAGATGTTTATAAAGGAATCTATCTGTCATTTTCCAAACAATGTCTTTTTTAACCTTTTTGACAAAATTAAGTTAAGAATGTCTTTTTTTAACATATACAGAGGGTGAGGCTATTTTACACCATTATAAAATCATTAAATCTTCCCTTTAAATCTTAAAAGAATATTTTCAATGTAAATGTTTCCTTTTATAATTATGTCAATTTTTAATGATTTAAAAAAATAGATATTTCTCTCAAATAGTTTTGATTTCATCTGTGTCAACATCCTTCGATGGATTTTATGCTTATTTGAAGGTGATTTATTATTATACAAAACATCCATATAGTATTGAGGGTTTTGTGAAACGTTTGAATGTGGATGTGTTATTTTTATACCATTCATGGTTTATAGATAAATTATTGAAATTTCGTATACTAGTTTTAATATGAATGTTTATGTTATGTTTAAACTTGTTCATATGAGGAATGCATTGGATATAATAAGTGACGGGTGGAGCACGCTATAGCTCTGTGATGCATCGGTACGTTTCATTAGACAAACTAGTGTATTGGCATAAGGCCCTGACAAAATCATATTTGTAGTCTTGGCATTAGGCCTTGAGTATGTGGTTATAATAGTCTGGCATTATGCATTCCATCATTATGAAAGTGGATATTTATATTGCATGTGATTATTCGAATAATAGAATATCAATGTGAAAAATTAAATGACATTATTTAATTTTATTTTTTCCATATTATGCTGAAGTTCAAGTTTAAAGGGTTTTGTTTTATTTATACATTGCCTTAATGGGTTATACTTATTTATGAAAATTTCCACTATATTTTTATCATTACTAAGCCTCTGAGCTCACCCCTTTCTATGTTTAATTTTTCCTAGGATTTGATGAAATATTTTATGACTAACCTATAAGGATAGTCTGATGGGGATATGAGTGTGGACTATGGAGACTATGTTATTGTGGTTTTTCACTTTATTATGTAATGTAAACTTTATGAATTTATTTAGTGATTCCAAGGCTACTAAACTAATTTGTCTTTCAATACATGATCTTTTGTGTTCTTCCTAATTTATGTAATAATGCACTGACTCTGGGTAACTGAGTTCGGGGCGTTACATTAGATGTAAATTTGTTCTCTGACTAAACAGTGAAAAAAGTAGGTTTTCTATCAAAAAAATTTCTAACATATTTTTACTACCAAATTATTGATTATTTTACTATTACATTAAACAATTCATGAATAACCATAGGATAGTAAAATTTAATGGTTTAATAGATAATTATAAAGTATTTTTTCCCCAATAGAAATTCATTTGTAAATAATCACAAACAAAATGAGATTATGAAGTAAACCCTTGAAAAGACCATAAAGTTGATGTGAGAATAAAAATTTAATAGAGTATGTGGGTAAAATTTAAATAAAAATAAAAAAACTGAAATACAAAAATATGTAATAAAAATTTATTAAACACATAATAATAGAATATCAATGAAAATAATAAACTAATATAACCCTTTGAAAAGGAATCATGTTTTGAAATTCATTACCACATTGAATCATTAAATCAGATCCCCTTTGAAGAAATAATTCCAATTGAAAATCAAAATACCTTCAGGTTAAAATAATGAAAGATACATCATATCAATATGGGTAGTATATAGACCGCATAATAGTAATAAAAATTGATGATGGAGAATGCCATATGGAAGGAAATATGAGACAAGAAAACCTTACCTTCCGTTTTTGTTTGGGTGAAAATCCATAAACCTATTGTATAACGGTTCTAAAAATGCGACAAACATATAGAATAACCATACCAATTTTTATAATTTCATGTATTATCTTGTTATAATATCTTATTACCCATTTTTTAATAACATTTCATTATTGTACCTATTTCAGGCTGTTACTTTCCTAGTTTTTTGTGTATGTTTTAACTTTTTACTTTTTTTTCTTATCATTGTATCATAATATAATGAATTTAAATATTATTTATATTTTTTATATATTTATCTAATATAATCCATAATGGTTGGTGATAATAAATGAAATTCACTATTCATGGAGATGATTGGTCACACGTATGCATCAACGCTACTTTCAGTACCCTACCATAATAAAAGAATGAGAATTATATTATGTATATGTATTTATATATTATTTTTACATTACAATATTTTTTTATATATCAAATAGGTTTAATGAAAAAATCTTGTATAATTTCCATGTATAGTGTGAATGAATTACATCGCTTCAAGGAGGTGGTAATCCACACCCCTTTAAATGATGTTATCGTATTTAAATAAAATGAAAACCATAAAGGTATGTGTAATATAAAAACTAAATAATCATGAATAAATTATAAATTACATATATATATATATAATATATAATGTACGTTTTATTTCCCAATCATTATTTTGGGTAATGGAAGAAATGAATGACATAATTTTTTGAGGTGGTAGTTCACCGTAAACATAAATGGTAGGTACATTACCCATTAAATTGAAATGTGTGTAAGTTTATTTAGAAAAAATATAATTAAAACATCTTATTATATTGAGGATACTTTTGTTATCATATAATAATGTAATAATAATATTTTATGGTGTGAGAATGAATATAAAGAAAATGTCATTAAGGATGGATGGCTCCTCTTCTTTGGATAACTCTTTTTGGTTATCCCCAATGATATTATTTGGGTGGATTTAATCCCAATTTCATGCTTATAGAGTTATTTTAAGTATCATGGGAGGTTAATTGAGTAGATTTTGGGCAAGACAAAGGGATTGAGAGGTGTTTATAAGTGGGAGGTGTGACTTCCTTTTTATAGTAGAGGTGGAGTGAAATTTTTTTAAATTAGTAAAAAGAGAATTTGACATAAATTCATTCTATGAAAATATTGTCCGATTATGTAAATAATTCTAAAAAATGTTGATTTAGTTAAAAATATGGAAATAAAATCACTTTTTGACAATTTTATAGGTCATTTTTTCACTTATGTTTAAGGTTTATTCCATTATTATGATAATTTTTCATTTAATCACTACAATTAATTATAATCACATTCAAAAATACTTTTTGGTCAAAAACAAATTTGAACATTAATAAATTAATAATTATTATCCATAAAAAATGTAATAAAATTTTTAAAATTAAAATTATAAATATGCGGGAAATTAATTTATATATCTCATATATAGGAAGACAAAGAGTGTTTTAAGAGTAAAATGTTCAAAAGTATACTAAAGCATTATATCAAATTTCAAAGTGAAATTATTTCTATTTTTATAAATTGGATTAATAAATATAGAATTAATGAAATTTAGCATTAAAAACAATTTAAAGTATAATTTATCCTGAAAAATAATTCAGATAAAAAAATAATTTTGAATTATAATTCGTTATTTTTCACTATTTAATAAAAAATCTAACATCACAAAATAATATAAAAAATTACGATAAATTAATTTTTTATATATATCAAAAATTATTTTTATTTATTAATATTTAAGTTATTATTGTTTCAAAATTCAGAATTACTATAGGTTCTCTAATTAAATGAGTTAAAATTACCCTAAAAATATAGTTTTTTATGTAAAATTATGGTTGTTCTTATATTATTTCCATCAAATCTATTACAGGAATATAAAAAATATTTTATTGAATATAATATATATATATATTACAAAAAATATCACTAATTAACTGTAATTAATTTATTTTACTAGTATCAAATGCATTTGTGATTATAAAAATTATTTTTTTATGAACAATTTCCTTTAAATTAATTTTATTCTTATAATCATTTCTAATTATTTATATACCAAGAATTTTTTTTTATTTTTTTCAAAATAATTTATATTTCTAACTGAGTCAATAATATTCATAACTACTAATTAAACAAATACTATATATATTATTATATCAAATAATAAAGAATTTTATAATATATTATTTCTTGGTAAAACTCGGTAATTCATGTGACATAAGCTATCGAAGAATGCATTTATTGTTTATAACTCATGATAATGTAGTATTTCAGGTATTCCAAGGAAAAACTAGCTTTATTTAAAATATTAATTATATTTTATTTTCTCGGGATATTATATTCCCTTACATTCTTGGTTTTGTCTTCCATAAACACTGTCGAAGATAATTTTCTTACATAAGAATTTTGGGGCATTACATTCTCACATGTAAAATAAATCATGTCTTCACAATTTAAAATCTATCATTTTAATATGTAGTTTTATATTTCATATTTTGATATCCCACATTATGATAATTGTTCGAAAAAAAACATCTAAAAACAAGAGAATTTGAATTACAATGGTAACATAGACTAAAATATAACTATGTCTCTATGTTGGAGAACATTAGTGGTATTTAAAGATACATACATAGAGGAAACTCATAAATATTTAAAATGAGTGATTGTGGTCATAAATAAATAAACATTAAATTATCAATGGAACATTGATGGTCTCAAATCCATAAATCATTGATGTTTCAACAGACAATCTGTTTAATAAAATTTAAGGTATTAGGATAATATTTTGTTTACCCTTTTCATAATTTGGAATATTTATTTTATTGACCATGTATATAAGGAAATATACTTGATACATTTAAATTTCATATAAAAAAATTCATCTTTTATTTGGGCATTGAACAAATTACATGCCATCCATTATTCCATGAAAAGGATATCCTATAATGATCCCCTTTTTGAAGCACTAAAATTTACATTTTTTAATGGTATCAACTACTATAAAAGTCATTATGTTTGTCTCTAACTATTTTACAAAGATAAAATTCATAATACATTAATATATAAACAAAAAAATCTTATACTGATTGTTCATCCTTAATATTTATTCATTAAAAATTCCAACTAGGATCATTGAAATATTAATTAGGATACCACATAGGTCAGTGGTTGGTGTTAAACCCTTATCATCCATCGGTCTTGGGTTCAAGTCCCACAAAAATTTTAGATTTTATAGGTTTTTTACCATCTTAAATGTTGTGATAATCAAAAAACTAGATTAATAAATTTGATGGACATCCTTGAAATAACTTTATTCAATAAATATCATTTTGAATAATGTTTTTAACTCAAAATTAATATATAAACACTTCAACCACATTTTTCAACATAGTTCCTTCCATGGAATAATGTTTAACCTATATTATTCATTATCATTGTCTATTAAAATCCTTCATGATGGTCGGTAAGGAAACTAATAATTATACATTTAATATCCACTAGATGTGTCAAAATAATTGCATAATAAAGCATGTTTTCTTGTACTAGGTTACACTGTGTCAATCCTGACACACATTGTCAGAGTTGATACCCCTAGGTACATATATTCTAGAACCATGTCACCATGTAGTATAAAAATAGGGATTTATTACTAGAATGACCCACATAATATCTACCTTACAATTTTTTATGTTCTTATATACCTATCCTAAATGTAATCCATATGGAAATGTTATATAATCTATGATTCCCAAAATGTAGATCCCATTATTGCAACTAAACATCCTCGGATACCAACTACTGAGACCCGACCCTAGTAAACCGAGTGCCGGTGAGTAATAACATTACATTTACGAGATTACAATGAATGAAATACCAAAGGTCCAAAGAGATCATTAGTTATGGTAAACCAGATGTATACATGAGTATTGTATTACAAATAAATACAATAATTAGAACATAATTTTTCTATTTCATAGATAATATTTTTATTCTATATAGAAAATATGTGAATATCATTCTCAGTATTCATCATGGATTCTTATGAAATGGAAGAAAACTAATAGTTATATGAAATTCTCAGTAATGGAGAGTACAACTGTTGAAATAATGAATAAATGAGAAAATTCAATATTTCTACATAATTACTGAAAAAACATGAAATGAAATCCAGAAATTGAGAAGGAAGTGCATAGAAACTATTTAATGGTATGTAACTAGAATCAATCACAACTAAAATTACTATATAGGGAATAATTAATATGGAAATGTAAGATACAAGAACATATGAAATTTAATAAATAAACTGAGGATATAATGCATCTATAAATATGTCAATGAAAAAATCTAATGTATAAATAAAACCTTCTACTAAATGAGGTGAATTATGAATTACTAGACACTATGTTTCATATTTACATGGAATATTTTTCATCAAGACATTTTAAAAGATAGTATAACTTATAGGGTAAAAACATATATTAGGATATCCAACTAACTCATTTTATGAGCCTACTAATTCATCAATGGGGTATATATAATAGGGTCTAACATGTGTCACACATGTCAATTAAATTCAATATATATTGAATAATAAATCAGACAATATTCATTATAAAATATCTATTTTGAATAATAGATTAAAATAAATCAATAATTCCCTAAATAATCTAATAACTATCATAATGATCACCACATGTTAAAATGGTATAAAATTTATTCAATAATCAATTTCTAAAATAATGATATGGATATTTTGGGGAAATTCAATATCCAATGATCGTATGAAATTTAATATTTCTTGGGGGCTAAAAAAAGGAATCAATGAAGTGAATGTCAATACTATCCTTGGACATATAAATCAAAATCAATCAATTGGATGAATAAGTATATAATAAGTCAAACATTACCCATTTGGATTAAAAATAATGTATTTTTCAATTAATGAATATAAATAATAAAAAATATAATTTAAAGACATTCTTGAAGAAAATATCATTTTTATTTTGACTAAAAAATTTTTTTTCATAAAAATAATTTTTGAAAAAGAAATCATTAATGTTTAAAATTTCAAATATTAAATGATTTTTAGTGTAATTAATATATGTAAATATATACATGTCATATAATGTAAAAAAGAAATTACTTTTTCATTCAAACTTTTTTGAAAAGTTCCTTGTCCAGAAAGCAACAAGACGATTCCTTGGAAAGCATTCATAAAATAGAAGTGGGTAAAATATTTTTAATAAATGATTTTTGAATTGTTAACAACTATAACACTAAGATATTTTTGGTTTCCAACATTTATTTATATTGTCTTTTGCATCTCGGTTCTTCTCCCAAGTTCTAGGTGTGGTGGGTTTTAAATATTGAGGTGATACTTCGATTATTCATGGTACAATGTTTTTTATATCAATTAATGATGATGTTTTGGTGAATAAAGTTTATTTTGAGCTAGTTAGAAGTTGGTGCATGGTTGGCACATGGTTAGTGGAAACTGTGTGGCTCATCCCAGGAAATTGTGTTACTTAAGGGTTAGTTAATGGGGCATAACGCATATCTTGTGCACAATTTTTTCAAAACATGAGGAAAGTGTCCATGGGGGCTCTCTCTCTTGGTAGAAGCATTTCACATTGTTTATAAAACTATGTGGTCAAACCATTCATGTTTTATATACCTATCCTGTGAGGGTGTACAATTTTCACATTATTTTGGAATCCCTACAATCAATCTATGTGAGATGCACAAGTCATTAAAAATGTGAAATGACTCTTCTACCCTCTCAGGATATTAACCCAAAACATTTATTTCTTTCTCAACATAGTACATTTAATCAATAGAGGAATCTTCCCTTGTTCTAAATTATTATCCTCTTATCCCATTGTCTGAATCTAGGGTTTCCTCATGTTTTGGGTTAGATTTTAAAGTTAAGCCTCATCTCTCTCTTCCACCTTCCTTTATTGTCTATATTATTTTGAATTTCTCTTCCAGTTTGGTTGTTTTTATATATAATTGTTGACTCCCATGGTTTTTATTGTGGGTTTTTCTTTTTTAAGGTCTTTATTTGTTATTCTCGAGGCTTTGAACATTGAGGAGGTTGTTTAGGGTGTGTGTTCTTGAATTGTAATGATTTTGAGGTAGGATTCCCTTTTCAATTTCCTTTTAATTAACAATAATTTGTTTCATACTTTTCACACCATACTTATATGTTATTTGGTGGTTCATTCTATTTTAAGATAAATTTTATTGAAAAGTGGTTATCTCATCCTTGTGTTATGATAAATGGAATTATTTTGTTATGTGTTTGTCACCAAGTGTTTGATGAAATGTACGGTTGTATTTTAGATTTATTTTTTATTTAAAAGCATATTTTTAGTGGGAATTATATTTGTGACATAGTAAATTGTGGATTATATTTATGATGAGGGTTTCAAAATGGATTGTACAGAAGTTTTTGTTATTTTTTGTTCTTTTAAAATGGTTTTCCATTTTATGATTATTTGTGATCTATTTGTAATTTGGATCAAAGTGAATTTTTATGAAAGGTTTTATAAATTCATAAATATAATTTAATTAATGATTTTAATATTTAAAATTGTATTTTTTTCACTTTTTGGAATGTTTTTTACTGATATAAAAAGTATTCTTGAGATCCAATGGGAACTTTTTTGAAATTAGTAAAAATGACTATCTTGAAAACACTCTATGGATAATATTCTTGGAATTTTTATACTAAATAGATTTTATTTAATCTCTATGGAATCCCCTTAATCTATTTATGTGAATGGATGGATGTCATCATTGTGGACTCCTTCTGATCCATTTATATTGTGCAGAATCAGAGGTCCTCATTGTGGACTCCATTGAGAACTTTGAGTTGTAAGGAAAGATATAGATGCTTGAGTTGACTCTAAGAGATTCTTATTTTATGAATTAATTATATAGGACATATGATCATGTTATTGGATGTTATTTTACATCATTTTTGTGTCACACTGAAAATAAGAAGTTGGAACATAGAATTTGATTGAGTGCATGAAATGCAATACCAATCACATAAGGGAATATTTTGTCACCAAAACTTATAATATATTTACTATTTAAATAAATTTAAAAAATTTAATATATCTCAATCCATGTGATGATTGTTTAGTGTGTTACATATTCATCACTGAGTATTTCTAATGGACTAAATTAGACACATGACCTAGCTTTACCGAACAATAATATATTATTAAAATACTATTATGTAATATAATAAAACATAATATAGATATTATAAATATTATAAAATAAATTGTGAAAATATATTTTTTACAAAAGTATAATATGAATTCATTAGTTAAAAAGTAACATTTAATGAATATAAGATCCATTTCAAAATAAAGGGAATATTTCATAGATAACTATTTTTATATCAAAAAGTAATTTTATCTTAATAAATTAAATAAATTTCAAATAGTGTTCGATATGAATATAAAATATATATATATATATATATTAAATATTTTTTAATATATTTTTTATATTAATATAATTGATTCAATATACGTTAGATAATAACAAACCCAATTTTAAGTATAAAGTACTATATTTCTATTAAGGCACATTAACCTCTTTTTATTAGAAAAACTATATTAAATAAATTTTTTGGCACTATTATAAATAATATATGTAAAAAATAATATTTAAAATAGGATCACAAAATCTCGTTTTTTAATTCGTTATGTTTTTCTGTTAATTTTCATTTCCGAATAATTACTAAAAAATAATGACTTTTTGTTCAAAATGGATTTTTATCAAATTTATTTGTAAGGATAAATTTAAATTTTAATTCATTTAAAAGTCTTATAAGATAATTATTTTATAACTAAATTCATGTTCGTTCATTTTAATAAATTTTAATTATAAATTTGATTATAAAAAAATAAAAAACATTTGAATGTTTTTTATTAAAAAACTAGCAATGTCAACACGTATATAAGATTAAATTTTAATTAATTTCTTCCACTTATGTGATTTCAAATTGCAATAATTGATTCCATTTTAGGAATAATAATATTTCATAATTTTTAATAAGGCCAAATTTATTTTTGTCTAATAATATTATTGAATATAATTAAAATTATTTATAATGATTAAGTATAAATTAATACCCAATGGGACTAAACCATAATCTTAAGTTCCCAAATGAACTATGAACATGTTAGAAAGCTAGTGGATGGACATATTTTGGCCCCATACTTTCATGGATCTAATTTTATTCCTTATTTTATCCATATTCAATTGGAAATATGTGGGTGAAGTTCCCTTTTACAAAATTTAAAAGAGTTCCACTCCTCTTCCATAATAAAAATGTCTCATGTCCTCCCACTTCCCCCCACAAGTAAATTAACATTATACCAATCACAATCTTTCCAAATAGATATCAAACATTCCTACCATCATCTTAGAAGCCTCACCTTGGGAAAAAATCAATCCACAGAATATTGTTAGTAAAAACTAAAAGTAGTTTCCAAATTAAAAGGTAACATTTTTCTTTAACTCTAGTTTTATTTCTATTCTACACCCACTAAACTAAATATATTCCATGATAATATAAAAAATGAATCTTAAATTTACTAGTATGTTCTTATTTTTTGTTTTCAACCTAAATATATGGACACTCCCATATAATTGGAAACAAACATATATTTTATGTGAATAGTAAACTACCCCCTCACCAAATGTTGATGGATGATTCTTCATTCACTGCCTATCATTGTGGTAATTATGTTTTAATATATATGTATATATACATTATATATGATACATATTATATATTTATACATATTTAATAGTTTAATAACACGTACCCTTAAATATTCCATTATTTTAAATATGATAACACTGTTTGTGGAAATGTGGACTACAACTTTCTTAAAACAATGTGATTCAATCACGGGATACATGGAATTTATAAAGGATGGTTATAATTAAACATATGTGATATAAAAAATAATTATTTTAATTATTTTATAATTACCTTTATTAAATATATATATATATATCATTTTTTATTACCCTTTAACAAACTAAGAAGGGATAATGTCAGTCCTAGACGTGTGGACTATCACCTCCTCAACAGGATGTGATTCCTTTTTACATAAAAATAATTATATATATAAGAATATTTGATTAAATAATATCTCATTTATTATATAATTATCACTTTGTAATGATATATTTTTACTTACCTTCATTTCATAATGATAATTGAAAAATTATAAAAATACTCATGAATATGTATGACCTACCATCTCCATAATTGCATCATTGATTCATTTTCATAACCTTATTTAGTGACTGTTTGTATTATTATAATTTATGAATAAATATGATATTTTATCATTATTATTCCTTGGGATATTTAATATAATTATCCCTATTACCATAGTTGATCTACTAAAGTTATTTTTCCACATTAATTAAATTTGGTCAAAATAACCAACATAAACATAATCATTTAATTAGTTGTATAGAAAATTAATAAGGGAAATAAAATTTACGAAAAAATGAAAAAGGTTATCAATATTGTAAATAATTATCATATGTTTCTTATTCTAGAATATAAAAACAAAAATGAAAAATTTTACTCAATGTAAGGGATTTTCATCTCACATTTTAAATCTTCCAGATAAATGTCATTTTCACCACCAACATCTTATGTGTGGTGAAAATAATTACCATTTTGAAATATTATATAATTAATAAATTTAACTTCCCTATATTTAAATATTTATTTTAGCGTTATCTCTTCACGAGGATTTTGATTCAAATGTCTCAACATGTTATGGGAAACTTTGGAATGTTTAAATATTATTTTCTTGAAGAGTAATTTTAATGATATTTAAATGGAATTTCCATAAGAGTAAATTATTTGAAATTTCTTCAATAAAAATAATCATTTTCAAATCATTTAGTTATTCATGACCACATTCAAGTATTTATACCATTTTTCATTCATTTTTACTCAAAAAATTTTTAAAAATGTTTTTATGAAAACAAGACTTTAGTTCTATCTCAAATCATAAAACATATTTTCTTTTAAAAACCTTGTATGATTAAAATGTTTTCATAAATTTCAATAAAATGATTTTTAATGATATTTTTACCACTTTTTGTCTTTTACTAGTGTTTTCAGAGGAATATTCTTAACTCTTTTTGAACAAGGAATTTTTTTAACATTTTTACAATGAAAAAGGAATGATCCTTTTACCTCGTATATAATATATTAAATTACCCTCCATAATTTCATTTAATATTCCTTTTTATGTATAATATAATATTTTTTCCATGAAAATATTTTCAAAAGTTATTTTCAATGAAAAGGTTTTTCAAAATAAAAGGATATTTTCCTCAAAACGGTTTTTAAAATGAATTTTCATAGTATTTCTATTCATCAACACCAATAAACCTTTATTTTAAACCTATTGGGATTTGTTATGTTGATATCATACTTATTCTTCCTCAGGATTGTCTATGATTTATTTTTCCATGTATAATATTCATATTCACTTCCTTGATTAATTTGTTAGTCCCCATGAAATATTAAATATCCTGTTATCATTAAAAATTATATTTTTCCAAAATTATCCATTTAATATATAATGGATATTACTATTAACTATATTTTATTCTATTTTCATTATAGTTTCTACTTCAATATTTATTTGAATTTTAGGTTAAATATCAATAATCGGTTATTATTTATCCACTCTGGATATTTTATAATGCATATTATTTATTTTGGATATTCTATATTAGAAATTATTTGGACTATTAGTGACTGGAGGAGCCCAAACTTTTTATAGAAACTTGAAGCATCAATATGTTCTCATGAGAAAAATAAGTTACAAAATGAAATGGGGTACAATAAGTATTTTTAAACCATCTTTTGAATGGTCTTTGAGGTACAATGTTTCCCGTGCCTTATACATGATGTCCAATAATTAAGAATATTCCTCATTTAATTTTAGTTATTATTCACCTATGAGATTTTTCATTGACACATAGATGGTTACGTTTCATTTTTTGTTCATTGAATAAATTTTACATGTTCTAGTTTCTTTCCTTTCAGTATTTATTTTACCTTATGAAGTTATTGGGATGGAATGTGTTTCTATTTAATTAAATTATATATTATTTATATAAATCCTTCTTATTTTTTGATTAAATGGAATATATGTTCATTTATATACCATTCTATTTTATTTATTCATATTGATTCCTTAATTCTTGTACTTTACATTATGCAAACTGAGCATTTGAGATCATCTATAATATGTTTCTTCTCCACGGAAACCATTAAAGTGTAATATGAATGATATAAATGGATATACTATATGTAAAAAAGATATAATAAATGTTATTTATAAAAATATTATTTTTTTATTAGTAAAATAATTTATAATTCAAGACTCAGGTATATATATGTGTAACAAGAATACTAAACTCTCAACCCTTCAGGTTTTTATTCCATGTAATCATGCCAATGTAACTGATAATAGACACTAAATACAAGCCTTCTGGGATCCGTTCAAAGTAGTTTTTATCAATTTATGTTTAATATAAACCATGGAAATAAGATCTTTTAAAACATATATTAGAGGACATAACACTAATATAATATTTTAGGAGATGTGTAAAAGAAAACCCAATAATTTTGGTAAAGTAAAAAAAATATGTTGGTTTTCTAGAAATAAATATAAATCTAGAAAGTACAAGTTGTTGTGGCTCTAGAATAGATGCAAGTAGGGGTAACAACTCTGAAAAGGTGTTTCAGGCCTGGTACATCATTATATGGTATACAACATCGGGGCTTACTAGACACCTAGTTTGACACTTCTAGGGGTTATTCATAGGATAAATCAAATTTTATTTATGATACAATATGAAGTATATTGAAAATGAATAACATATCTTAAGACTAAGGTGTTTTATATTGATGATAATGTGACATGATTTAGAAATCCTACAAATTATATTAGGGATAAAACCAATACCAAAGGAGTATCTTTGTGAAAATATATTGATGAAGTATTTATGCATTAGATTTAAATTAAAACCCATTATCAAGAGGCCATTTCGTGATTAAACTAATTTGAATGATATATATATTATTTATTTTGAAAATTATATTAATATAGTTTTATAAAATGAAAACCTATAAACTAGGTGATAAAAATCAAATATGGAATGGTTTTGAGACTTGAACCCCTGACCGAAGGATGATAAGGGTTTCCCACCACCCACAGACCTATGCAATGTCCTGCTATATAAATAAAGGTTTTTAGTTGAATAATTTTATGAATTAATATTAATAATTAATTATTAAAGTACATTTCAAGTTTTATAGATTAATGTTTTAACCATTTTGCCTTTGGAGAATATTTAGAGAAAAATATTTAGAGTTGTCACTCTTTTATGGGCCTTATGATCATTTAAATTCCTATTTTAGTTCCTCAAGTAGTAATGTTAATTTTTTTAATCCTTTTTAAGACGTAAGGGTTTAATTATAATTAAATAAAAGATTAATAAAAAATGTAAATTTTCACATGAAATTAAAACATATCATGTATGTAAATTTTCTTATATTCATAGACTCTAAAAGAAATACCCCACAGTAGGAACATGATGATGAAATAAAATGTTTTCCTAATACCTTAATATATGTTAAACCCATTGTATTGTAAATAATTATATATTTAAGGATTTTAGGCCCTCAAATTTCCATTTATAATTCACTTTTTTGTGATTGGTGACCACATTCAATCCCCAAAAATATTTATTCTATTCCTCCATGTATATAACATTACTTTACAATAATTTTTTCATATATTGTGATATATACATATGTGTTTCCATGTGACCATTGTACTTATCAATATTTGTTTTATAGAGGATTTTTTATGAAACCTTATCTTGATGTGGGATTTCAAAAATAAGAAATATAAGAAATATATTACCTACGTCAACATTAAATTGTGAGGACGCAATTTAGTTGAGGTGGGAAGAACATAACACCCTAAAAATCTAATGTACGAAAATTGTATACAATAGGGTGTTTGACATGCCACATCAGGAATGTAAGGGAATAATATATATTAATAATTTATAATAAATTTACTATTTTAAATAAATTAAATATATTCTATAGCATTCAATGTATATGATATCGAGTTATCTTGCAACATACACAACAAGAAGTTTCTTCAATGGATTTCCTTGCATGCAAAACTCTTTTTTATAAAATAATAATATATATTAAATTATTATTATTTAATATAATAAGACCTAAAATAGCCATTATGAATAGTATTAACTATTTCTTAAAAATACAATTCTTAAAAAAATATAATAAGAATTTATTAGTTATAAATTAATTAGAAATGAATATAAGATCCAATTGAAAATAAAGGGAATTGTTTTATAAAACTATTTTTATACACACAAATGAATTTCATACTAATAAATTAAATTAATTAAAATTAGTATGTTATATTTATTTAATATATTTATTATTTAAGAAACCAATTAATTTTTATATCCACAAAACAAATTCAATAGATATATGATAAGAACAAACCCAATTTTACACATAAAGTACTATGTTTTTATTAATGAAATTTTACCAACATTCACTGTATAACATATTTAAAATATTTTTTTGTAATTTTTTTAAATCTAATATAGAAAAATACACTTAATATATTAAATTTAAACACACAATTTAGATTTGGGGGAATTTTTGATAATTTTCCCTTATGTTTCATTTTTTAATAAACAGTGAAAATTAATTAATTATTGTTCAAATCTACTTATGTATCTTATTCATTTATAAGGATAAATGAAATTTTAAATTGTTTTTTAGATAAATTAGATAATGTTTTTATAAATTAATATAATTTAGGTCACTGGAGTCAATTTAATTCTAAATTTTACTATAAACCCATAGAAATATTTCAATCGTTTTTACTTTAAAATCCTGCATTGTCATCCCATCTGTTAAATTAAATTTAAATTATTTTATGACACATCTAGGATTGGAATTTAGAAAAATTAAATTAAATATTTGAAATAATAATATTTTATAATTTATAATATTTTGAACTTATTTTTTGACAAAACGAATTTTTGAACATAATTAAAATGAATTACATCGATTAAGGTAAAGTTAAGCATAAAAAGGGACTAAACCTTAATCTTCGGGACCCAAATAGCATAAAAACTTTAATAAATACATTTTAGGGGAATATTTATAACTTATAATCTTAATAAATAAATTTTAACATTATTGGAACTACATTAAATGGTAAAAATGTGGGTGTAATTCCATTTTCCAAAATTCAAAATACTATCACTCCTCCCCCAATGTAAAAAGGCCTCATCTCCATCCAATTACTCACACCTATCAAACCATATTGGCTAAAAAAATATCATCCCCTATAAAACATAAATTTTATTCCCCTCATCCAATATTCATCTCTTTGGGAATAAATAAATCCACGGAATCTATTTATTACAAACCAAAATGGGTTACCCTATTATGAGGTAACATCTTTCCGTAAGTTTTTTAGTTTTATATTGATCATCCAACTATTAAACTATTATTATTCCAATATAATATTGTAACACCCAAATATTTCTCAAGATATATTCTTCTTAATTTCTTTTATGTCTGTTTTTGTACACTACACTAGCATTAGCTTGCATTATATGAAACACTATATTTTCTTGTAGTATGTGAAACACTACTATTGGCTTGTGTAACACACAATTTCAAGTTCTTTTTGTAGAATTCGTTTCATGTAACACTAATTATATATTTGTTTAAAATTCCAAATGAACTATGGTTTTATTATGCTAGAAGCAACACCAAAGGATGCTCGCACTACATAGAACACTAACGTGGCTTGTGTTATACGCAAAAACGACATTCCTTGATAGCTTGTGTTGTACTTGATACCATGTTTCACTAAAAAATAATCTATTTTTAAAATGAGATATAAACTAGTTGTTATGAATAGTATTAATAATATTTTTATTTTTATATAACTCTAACATTCATCTTATATATTTTC
This sequence comes from Viscum album, assembly GCA_963277665.1. Taxonomy (NCBI): domain Eukaryota; kingdom Viridiplantae; phylum Streptophyta; class Magnoliopsida; order Santalales; family Viscaceae; genus Viscum; species Viscum album. The sequence continues at coordinate 1,281,610,051 of OY728136.1, read as the reverse complement.
TAGAATATTATATGAGAACAAATTCAATTTTTCATTAAAAATAAATATTTTTCAAAAAATGAAGTTTTACCACCTATAGATGTAACACCCCTTATAAATCTAGTTTAGACACTTTTATACGTTAAATTTAAAAAATTAACATCTTTATTTGAAGTGGGACATAAAATTTTACATTTTCTGATTTTTTGGTATTTTTCTAATAAAATTAAAATTTTAATTAATAGTGAAAAATACAGCATTTTATGTCAAAACTTCCATATCTTATAATTTTTTAATATTGTTAGATTTTAATTTTAATTGGTTTTTAAGTTTAAGTTTGTCATATTTTTATCATTAAATCCAATTTTTTCATTAGATGTAATTTCATGTTAAAATTGGACATAAACACATGTCAATATTTAGATAGTTAATACATCTTAAAACCACATTTTTTGGATTTGACAACATGAATTAATTTTAAATTAATTTAAAAAACATCTATATTTTGCATTTGTAAAAAATAATTCCATATTTGGTATCAAAAGGTTGAAATTGTATAAATAGGTACCTTTTATTTTTGGATATTATTAATTGTAATTTTAGTAATTATTTTATTTACCATGGTTAATGGGTATATCTGGTAAATAAGAATAAAAATAAATTTATAATAATATTAAAATACTCTAACACATTTCCTAATCATATTTTATGAGATAGTTTTGACCATGAGAATCCTTGAGAGGATTTTTGGGCCCCAGAGATTTACATTGATGTCGGTTGGTCAGAATGGCCCGAAGGCCTTCATTTTTTATTGTTTTTAATAATCCATCTTTCAAGGGGTGAGGTGTAACCCTTACAAGTCCCTAAGTCTTAGAGATAATTACATGACCCATTGGTCTTATAGGGAATCAACCAAACAAGAAAACTTGGAAGTACTCCTCCGTAGCACATGTCATGATATCAACACTCAAACTTCATAGGGCTGGTCGGCTTGCTCTCCAATGAAAAGCTGCAAAGGCCCCATACCGATGGAAAATCCATACCCTCTCATTCTTCAAAATTGGGTTAGATCTGTTCTAGTGAATGTGAATTCCCTGAATCCTCATTTGAATCCTTGTTCCTTGTAGTCAAACTGATGGATTTGAATTCAAGTGGCCCGAAGGCCTTGGGTTGTCCCTAAGGCCTTAAGGTGGCTCAAAGGCCTAGAGAATCAAATGGGCCGAAGGAATTGGGTGGATCAAAAGCCTTATAGGACCCGTGGCCAAAATTGGTTTCCCAAAGGCCTAAGATTCAATGGGATGTCAAAATGACATTTTATAACAATTAATTTAATGTAAAAAAAATTATAATATAAACATATATCTTTTAAAAAAATTGATTTTAATATAGGTTTATATTAATGATCAATACGTATATATATTTTTATTAGAATTATAACAATATTTCATCAATACTTTTATTTTATTTATAATTTTTAGACATTGGATAAATATATTTATTTATGAAACAATTATGATGTAGTGATTACCTCATTAATAATGGATTCAAATAAATGGTATTATAAATGTTATAATAATTTTATTTTGGTAATTATGATGTCATCTATGAATTTTTTGGGATGATATCTACATATTAAATTATGATTTAATGCCTTAATTTTGAATGAATCAGGTTGATATTAATTTTTAAAAAAGTCAAGTATGATTACTGTCCAAAATTGAAAAAATTCAGAACTTAAAAACTAAAATTGTTTATTAAATGATAGTAAATTCTTAAAAATATAATATTTGGATAAATGGTTAATAAAATTCCAAATATTTTGTAAATAACTTTTTTTTTGGGTCTTTTGGAATGATATAGTAATTACATAACCCACAATTTTTAAAAAACATAATGTAATGGCATGATTTACAAGGGTAAAATAAGGGTTAAACAAAAAAGATAATGTAAAAAAATATTCAAAACATGTCTAAAAGTTATTCAATGATGGGTATTTGAACATAAAACATCTAATATTTGAATTAAATTTTTTTTGTATTATTTTTAATCAAAATTTAATTTATATTAAATTAATATTTTGAGAGTTTCCTAATGTGCCCCTCTCCTCCTATATAAATGGGAACCTCCTCTCTATCCTCTTCACTCCATTTTGAGCCTTAAATCTCGGTCAAACCCTAAAATATTCTCTTATAAACATTCCTTGTTAAATTTTAGAGATTATGGTCTTCTTAAAAGATGAACTATAGTGCCCTAAATTGGAATTTAATAGAGGCACGTCGAGGAAGAGGTAATATATTCTACTGATTCTTTCAAATTATGCTCTTCTTATACATCCTCTTAATCAGTTGTTTCATTATAATATAATAACATAAGATTCAATAATATTAGTATATGTTATTATAGATATGAAACAACACTATTTAACCTTCTATCCATCCTATGAAAAATGAAATCACCGCACGTTCGTATGTACGTCTTACAGTCTCCATGCCATGGTGTAATATTTTTTCACCACCACCTTACGTTGATGGGTATAATGGTCATAATAACAACTATATATGATTATTATAACATTATAATAATTATGATATATTATACACTATCCACTTGAATACCATTCAACATTTATGGGAAAGATATCATTGATCGTGCATATGTATGACTAACCGTCTCCACGATGCGATGTAATTTATTCTCCACATTAAACATTCTAGAATTATTATAAATTATATCTAATAAATAATCAAGAAATGTTTAAGATAATAATTCTTTTATATTTATTTATATATATGTTTCAATTACTTCCATTCAATTCAATAAGGAAATAAAAACATCATTCTTGCATACGTACGACCTACTGTCTCCATGAACGGTCTATTAGATTTCATTTATCTATATATATATATTTATATATTTATATATATAAGTGATGTTTTACATTCTTGAGGTAATAAAGTCATGATTTACATAATAATATCAAGACTAATAAGTCCAAACACATACGATAAATAAAACTATTATTACACAAAAAATGCTTTAACATGTAATTAACAAATGAACAGGTAAAATAATGTCATAAGTATATAATATATGAAATCATAAATACTATTATTATTACGTTACAAGTTAATAATTTGTTTAAAACTAATAGACTGGAGTTTTAGACATATATGAAAGTAAACAGACCTATGGTAAGGGATAATTTTTCAATCTCATTTTTGTTTGTGGTTTATTATTTGTATGTTTTAAAGGGGTTATATTTATCATCGATGTCTATTGTTTACAAAAATGTTTTCCTAAAATATTTACAATTCATAAATGCATGTTTAAAGTCATTTTTACTCATTTGTTACTTTTACTACACGGTATGGAAATATTCTCTCTTTTGTTTACTATACGAGGTACTTTTTTTCTTTTCTCAAAAAAGTATGACGAGAATGTTTTTGTTTAACATATATGGCATGAATAGATTTTTACGGTTTTATGACACCTTATTTCCAAAAAGAGTCCTCTACATTATTTCATATTTATTTTCCAACAAATAGGTTTCTTTTAAAATTGAATCACATTTTTAGAAAAGAAAACAATTTTGATGAAGAAAAGTTATTTTCATCAAGAACTAAGTTCATGTGTTTTATCAGAATTATATATGTAATGACCCACCAATTATCATTGGATTGAGAGTGAAAAGATTCATTATTAGGCCTTATGTGACATCCCCGAGACGCCAAAGGATGGAAATAAATGCCGAAGGGTCTCAAGCATAAGTGGGGGATGATTTACACATTAAAAAATAAACCCATCCAATAATCATTCACTATATTATTCATGAAAAAATGAAAGACCAGCCATCAAAAATTATTTATGTAAAACCACATTAGAGTACATAATAGTGGAATACCAAAGAAAACATCAAAATACACAGTGGAAGGACAATAGAAGAAACTCAAAAGACACCACGACTTAGTGTTCCACAAGCTCTAAGATCCATAACATCTCCCAAACATCACCACGAGCCATTAGTAATGTGATTCTTTACCTTTACATGTGTCTTGGAATACAACATCTCAAAAAGCACCAAAGTGACAAAGCAGGGGTGAGTATAAAAAATAGTAGTTTTTTCCAATGACTTCCCTACTCAGACCACTAGGATAGAAAAGTTATCCACATTTATATAAAAACAGTTTATATAAAAAAAATTCACCAAATAAGTTTATAACTAAATATAAAAAAGTTTTCTAAAACCATCCATGCTCAAAAGCATCAAAGTGCAATTTAAACCATATTTTCCAACATGTTTATTTTTTCAGAAAAATAACCAACGAAATTTCCAAACCATTTCACAAACATCTCTTTTGTCATAGCCAACCATTTCAAAAACCTGTGAAGTAAACCATGCATGATTCGTTATGACAGTTCCATACTCATGAGTGGTCTCTCATTGATATACCAAGTCATCACAAGGTAATTATTTCCCATGATCCATTACACAATTGGAACTGATCATAATGTCATATTTCAACCAAGCCTCATACTTAAAAGTCCCATGTGCCATTAAACATTTGGCACTAAGCAAAGGGTCTTATTTCAACCAAGACTCATACATGCAACATGAAAAAACACACAAAACATTCCAAACAATCATTCTCACACCATCCTTTCAATAAAACACACTTTATCGAAAACCATTTTCTATAAAAACCAAGTGTGTTTAACCAATTCAAGCCATTTCAATAAAACCCTCTTTTTATTGAAAACCAAAACCATCAAAGTCATTTCAATCTCAAACCATTTCAATGAAATATCATTTTTATTGAAATCCCATTTCTCATCAAACCATGTACGATTTCAGAAATTTCATAATTTAAATTCAATATTTTAAATTCAAATAGCCAAATCACTTTGCAAAACAATTCACCAAGATTTAAAAATTTCATCAAAACCTTAAATCATCACTAAAAAAGATTTATTCCATGATATTCACAATCAATACCATTCAAATAACCAGTTTGAAACTAAGACACCCAATTATAATAATAGGAATCGATAGTGAAGCCACCTACCTCAGCAAAAAGGAAAAACCAAGCAACGGACAAAGAAAACTCAAGAACGCTGGGTCAAATCTCCAATAACCCACCATAGATATCTTCTCCTATCACAACTAACACCAAATCTCAACATATTTTCCATCCACATACATAGTTATACCCCTAACAGGCATATATCTAAGAAAATGAGAGAAAGGGAGAAGTAGATATAAGTAGATCTAAGAATCCATTCAAGAATGAAGGAGAACGATCACATACCTCAAGAATCCTGCTTTGATTCAGCAAGAGAAGCCTTCAGATCGCCTCCAAAATGATGGGATAACCCTCTTTGACCATAGGAGAACCAAAATACATATATAGGGAAGCTTAGAATCTTTAATGTGAAAATTAGAGGAAAAAACAAGTTAGATCTACAATTTAAGGATCTAATTTCTGTTACCGCAAGGTTAGTCCGCACAATTTGACAAAGCATGCACTAACTGTGAGTTAGCCACTTCCTCGGCCACCCTTATCACACGGCATCATCGCACGATTTCCCATAACCGTGCATCGACTGTGTGGAAGCCACTTCCTCCTCAGTAAGCCACACATGGTTTGGCCGTACGGTTTAGAAAAACCGTGCACCACTTGTGCACCTTTCCCTTTGCTTCAAACTTCAGTCCAGGATCTCTCGACTCTCCCATATGACTCCATAAACTTTTAAAATAAAGAAAAGCATTAAGTAAGGGTTGTATACCAAAAACATGGGGTACTAAACTCTCCCCACCATTGGCCATTCCATCCTTGTAAAGTGGAAAACCGATGCTTGCCTGAAAAGGTTATGGCCACTGCTCTCTCATTTCATTATCACGTTCCCATGTCTCTTCTTGAATCTAACCATGTTGCCACAAAATCGGCACTAGACCTATGCTTTTCCCATGCAAGACATTACCCTGCCTATCCACAATCCACACCGGGATATGTACCAATGAAGAATTTTCCTCTAGGTCAACGTGATCCCATTTGATCACATGGTCCAGAATGGGTAGATACTTCTTTAACTGATTCATAGGGAACATATTGTGCACCGAACTGAACCGTGGTGGTAATGCCAACCGATATTCCTCCTCTACAACACATTCCAGTATCTCAAAAGGGCCTATATAACACAGAGATAATTTTCCCTATTTCCCAAAATGACGATGTCCACATCTTGGTGAGATCCTCAAGAAGACATGATCAACCACAAAAAATTCCAACAGTCTGAGATAGTGATCTACATAAGATTTATGAAAACATTGAGGATTCTCCATCCTCTTTATAATCAACTGAATCTTCTCTATTGTTTCTTGGACCAGGCTCGTCCTGACTAGTGAACTTTCACCAGTTTCCACCCAGCATAGTGGAGAACGACAAGGACGCTTATACAATGCTTCAAATGGAGCCATGCGTATCGAGGTTTGAAAACTGTTATTGTATAAGAACTCCACTAAGGGTATATGCTCCTCCCATGAGCCACCAAAGTCCATTACAAGAAGCCCACAACATTTCTTCCATCATTTTTATCCTCTACTTCGATTTCCCATCTGTCTGAGGATGATACACCATACTCATCGTCAAGTGAGTCCCTAGGGCTTGCTGTAATGATTTCTAGAAGAGAGATGTGAACTTCGAAAATCTATCTGAGAATATTGACACTGCTACACCATGCCTCTTTACCATATCTTAGATATAGATTTTTGAAAGGACTTCCACTATATGAGTTTCATGAATCAGGATGAAATGGACTGACTGGGTTAGACGATCCACTATCACCCAAATGGCATCATCTTTCCGGACCATTCTTGGAAGACCTATAAAAAAATTTATTTCTGTCTGTTCTCATTTCCACATTGGTATAGGTAAAGGCTATAACATACTAGCTGGTCTCTGATGATCTTCTTTAAACTTATGACATGTTTAAGCATCGTGAGATGAACTCTTCCACATTATTTTTCATGTCTCTCCACCAAAACTGCTCCTTTAGCACCTTATATATATTCTGTGTACCCGGATGTATAGGACATCTTGAATTGTGGTAATTATTATAGAGTTGTTCCTAATAAACTATACGTACAACCATCCGATCTCTGAAACACAAAATTGAACTCCCATCTAGATTCCATCACACAATGGTGGGTGTTTGTATAATTTAAATTTAATAAATTATATCGATGTTCTAGTTGAATGCAAGTTATTGTCTATGGCCATTTGTTACCACCTAACGTTGAGGGCGTGGGGAAAACGAACACGGCTCAATGACCCTCCATTGATCCTAGTTTTTAATCTTGATGGAGGCAGTGATTGAAGAGGTGGAGGCGACCGGAGTTGAAGATGACCGAAGGTGGCGGCAGAATCGGTGTCCATGTGCCGACCTATTAGAGGACCGTGACACTGTATGTTGTGCGGGTGGAGGAGACCGCAGCCCGTAACCGGGCCACTCGGCTGAAGAAGAACCAGCCGGTCTCATGACCGACCGAGCAGGAAGGACTGGCTGGCTTTAGCCGGTCGGGCTGGAGAACCACGGTGCCCTTTAGGTGTCATTCTGCGGAGAACTGCGTCCTGTGCTGGGCGGGCCGCTTTGGCGGATGAATCGGCTGGCTTGCTAGCCTGCCAAGAGGAAGAAACTGCGGCGCCTAAGGGTGTCACGTGTGAAGGATCCACTGGATGCTCGCGCTAGAAAAGCGGGCCAGCTTCGGCCGACTGGGCATGATGGACAACGCCGCTCGGTGCCCCCATTTCGAAGAACCGAGTGGATGCACCCCCCCCCCCTGCACGGCCAGCTGGCCAGGCTGCGGCTGGCCGTGGGCCAGGCGCCCATGCGCCGGTCGGGCCACCTACCGCCAGGTCGGGCCGCGCCCCGCCAGACCGAGCCACTTGCCGCCAGTCTGGTCCACGCCCCACTAGGCCGGGCTGACCCCCTGCATGTTCGGACCCACTAAACTGGGTCCGGCCGATCCGCCAGCCCACTGGGCTTGACGGGTCGGGCCCGTAATGCTTAAATGAGAATAATTTCCATACTGCGCGTCCGATCAACGTGCCATCTATGGCATTGGGACCCTTGGAATGAGGCTGTCTTTTTCTGATTATCTAAGTGTGTTTTGGACGAATTTGTAGTACCACAGGGTTTGGAACGAGCGTAATTCCAACCGGGCCCCTTGAACGGAAAAGCTAATAACTTTGAGACCGGGCGTCTGATTGACGCGTTGTCTATCATGTTGAGTTCTTTTTGATGATACAGAACTTTGGGATACATCAACTCGGGACATTGTGATAGTTGATGTATTGACCCCCATTGCTCGAGGAGTGGAACATCCCGGAATTGAGTGTGCTCTATGTAGGAACCCTAGAGCTGTATGCGACTATGACGTCTACCATACTGGAATCCTCCGTGGGTTCGAGGATGATAACTACTGTACTAGGATCCTCCATGGGTTTGACAGCGATGACTGCTATACTAGGATCCACTGTGGGTTCGACATCGATGTCTACGGTACTAGGTTCCTCCGTGGGTTCGACAGCGGTGACTACCGTACTGGAATCCTCTGTGGTTTCGACGACAATGACTACTGTTCTTATATCGTGTGTTGGTCCGGCAGTTTTGACCTCTATAGTTTTATCCTGTGTGGGTCTAATAGATTAGATGGTCTTGTTTCCTAGGCGGGTTCGACATCTTAGCTGGTCCTGTATCCTGTGTGGGTCAGACATCTTAGATGGTCTTGTATCCTGTGTGGGTCTGACAACATAGATGATCGAGTGGCTACATATAATCATATATATCTCTCTACTATTGTGGCATACCTATGTGAGCTGATACATGAATTTCATCCATTATAATAATGGTGATTGAATTTACATCCTTTGTGGAATTGGTTTGTTCTTGGGTTTGTGAGTTGGAGTTGGACTGAGTTTGGTAACATAGGAATATGTATCGGTATATACCTATGTAGGGTTGGTTGATACTTCGTGGTTGTTTCATTCTTCTTTGGTTTATTCTATGTATATTCTGGGAGACCGTTGGGGTATCAGGGACCCTACTGAGTATCGTTATACTCACCCTCGCACGGGTAGTGCCCGCACCTTGTTGTGTTGGATGTAGACGACTGACAGTGTTGACTGAGGCAGGGAGCGATCCAGGACTAGAAGGTTCCCATAGGTGGACCACACGGTGAGACGGTACATGCATTAGACCGATAGATGTGTAGTGTGGAGGGGGAGATATGTACCTACCCTTCAGGTAGGATACTCGACGGACGTTCTGGGAGTTTCCCTTTTTAGTTGTTGTCCCTTTTTCAGTTGAACTTTCTTCCATTTTACCTGTACTTTACTGTTGGGATTGTATTTCTAGCCCCTTTGCATTCAGCACTATTTTTTATATAGTTTTCACTTACTTTTTACTTCATGTTGCATACTCTGTTGTGGTTGTTTACATTCATAAAGGCAATGCCTTCCTAGATTAGGGATTTACGCCTTTGGTGCTAGTGCCTGCCCCTGGCCTATGGATGGAGGGCTTGGGGTAGTCACAACACGGGCCCGGAGGATGGGTCATGAAAAATTAGTATCAGAGGAGTCGGTTCTACCACAGAACACAGGACTCTGATCATTACTTTCTGTGAAGCAATAGTGTTAAGAGTATTGAGTGTGGTTTTCAGTCTAGGGTGACCAGTGTTGGTGCGGTGGTCAACATATCCATAATACATGACCCTGACATCTGATATTCGACTTAGTGCACGAATACACTGATTGTGTGTTTGTTTCAAGAGTTTCTTTTGTGGCCTCTTTGAGTCATCTCATCAGTTATAACTTTTTTACTATGGAACACATGTTCCTAAGATGGATGAAAATGGGATGACATCCAGACAGGGTTTTTGAGAGAGAGTACATGATGAAGGCCCGCTGAGGGACGAGGCTCTGACGTAGTGATCTCTTACTATGTTGTCACCTTCGGGTGGTGTACCAGCATCACCACCACCCTTGGGAAGCAGATACCACCAGCTGCACTAGCGGATGGTGCACTCTGTCTGATCGATTTTCATGAGTTCTAGTGGTGGAGGCCTTAGAGGTTTCGAGGTGAGATAAGTTCCCAGGCAGTAGAGGACTGGATGGAGGTGATTACTGGAGTTTTCCGCTAAGTTGAGACACTAGTAGAGAATATTTTGATCATAGATACTAATCTTTTTCAGTGAGTGACCAAGAGAATGGAACGCATTATGATGATGTTTTGGTACATGGACTGTTTTCCAAGATGGTACCATCGGGCAGTGTGCCAACAATATCACTGCCCGTTGGTTAGAAGACACTACTGGTGGTACTAATATATAAAACTTGTAGGTTTAGTTCCTTACATGTGTTTCATCACCAGATATCCCTCAATTTCTAAGGAGAACCCGGCCATAGTTGGCTGAGGAGTGGCTTGAGGAGGTGGCTGAGTGTTTTCTAGAGCTTATATAGCTTTCGCAGGACGACATGTCGGTAGCTGAGTATTCATCGGGACCTACCAATCATTCTTAGTACTCGATGAATATGATTAAGTCAATGCTTTAGAGCTCAAACCTCTGAGTGAGGTGTGTTTAAGGATATCTGAGCCAACACTTTTTCCTCTATGAATTCTTACTTATGTTTGGGTGCTAGAGAAATCCATTGTGGTTAAATGTTCATTGGCTGAGTTGATACAACCAGTGAATGTTAACAGTTGGAAAGCATGAAACTGGCATCAGTCTAAGAGATATGGATGTGTGAGATGTTTCTGGAAGAGGAATTGTTAAGGACAGATGAATCTGTAGAGAAACAGACATGGAAGCAGATCTAGGAGAGCAGCATGAGGTGGTGAACATTTCGACATGTTACATCCACCTGCCTTTATTGTCCCCGCTAGGCTCATGGATCTGGGGGGATGGGGAAGAGAATTTCTTTATGCGGTGAAGGAGTGTGACCCAGGGGCTCTAGTAATGATTCGAGGAACAGTCTATGCCTACTACTATCTACCGTATCAATAGACATAGGTAACAATAATTCCTTCATTCCATGAATCTTGTCCCAGACCTATAGTTTCCAGTTAAGCAATTGACTTGACCCTCACATATGGAGATACCTTTGGGAGGAGAATTGATAATCACACGTACACTGATGGTGTGATCTGACCCTTGAGGTGAGAGTTTCAGTTAGAACCTCTTGGTGGCAACGTCGAGGCATTACGACGTTAGTTTGGGTATGGACTGCGCAACCACATTTCATAAGTAGATTGACGGTATTAGGAAAAAAGGTTATGGTTTATCTAAAACGTTGGGATGGGGTTTTTCCGTGGTTGGTGAAAAGAAATCCCAGGAAGAACAGGATGGAATCATACATAAGAGGGTGTGGTCGATCACTCATGAGTCGGCCAGACATACCTTTGTGCCAGACTTCTCCAGAGTTGCAACACCAACTTCAGCATTGACGAAGAAGGGGAAACCCTTCATGTGGTCAGAGAGATGTCATCAGAGATTTCAGGAGCTGAGGCAGAGGTTGACCAGTGTGCCTATCTTGAGGCTATTGGAGGAGGGCGTTGGGTACATAGTTTACTGCGACCCATCAGGGACCAGACTCAGGTGCATCCTAATAAAGGAGTGAGCATTGATCGCCGATGGTTCATTAATGTTGAGATAGCACAAGCAGAACTATGATACCCATGACATGGAGTTAGTAACAGTGGTCTTCGACTTGAATATGTGGTGGCACTATCTGATGGTCAATAATTTTATAGTCTATTCTGACCACCACAGTCTCACATACATCTTCTCGTAGAGGGACCTGAACCTGAGACATCGGTGATGGCTCGATTTCCTCCAAGACTATGACTTCAAGATAGTCTATACTCTTGGGAGGGGGAACATTGTAGTAGATGATATCAGTAGGAGATCAGGAATTCAGCTACTGGGAGAGGTGACATAGCAGTTAGCTGAATTGTAGATATCCTTTGTGGATAGAGATAGTGTATATTTTCTAGAGTCTCTCAAAATCACTACTCCACTTCTTCAGCGAGTCAGAGAGGCATTGTACGACCGACCTTGAAAATCACCTCAGTGCGGGACTAACCCTAGGGAGTCAGCACTTTTAGGACCAGATATGGTGCATTCTATGACAGAGAACGTGCAGATCATCCAGGAGCGGATGAAGACTACATAGAGCAGACAAAAGTCCTATGCTGATAAGAGATAGAGACCACTAGTGTTTGAGGATGGAGACCATGTCTTCTTACGGGTCTCACTTTGACAAGGTCTATGGAAATTTGGCCGAGGTGGAAAGTTATCTCTACGTTTGATCGGACCGTTCCAGGTCCTCAGTATGGTAGGCGGGGTGGCTTATCGTCTTTCCCTTCCACCTCAGTTGCACCGGGTGCACGTCGTCTTTCACATATCTCAGCTAAGGAGATACGTGCACGACCCATCAATCATCATCGAACATGGGAAGCTAGATATCGATGATGGGGCGACATTCATGGAGGTCCTGGTAGAGATTGAGGATCCACAAGAGCGGGTCCTATACGGATAATAGATAATTCTAGTGCACAATCGCTGGCAGCACAGGAACCTTTAGGAGAGCACATGGGAGCGAGAGGCTTAGATGCATGCCCATCACCCTCTATTGTGCCCCTATTGTGTATTGTAGCTTTATAGGGACGTAAAGCCCTGAGGTGGGGGTAATGTAATGATCTAGAAATTTCAAGGGTACTTTTTTTCTTAAATACTTTGGATCTTTACAAGTCCGCAGTTTCTAACGGTGCCTAATTCCAACGTCCGGTGTTCCTGGAATCATTTTATGAAGTTTTGTTTGGGTACATTCAATAAAAGTTCGTACGGGTTTTTCTATCTTCTGAACCGGTGCTCAGAATTGAAATCTGAGGGCATCGATAAACTCACATCACTGGTATTTTCCTAAGGGGACCTTTACCATAGTTTTGTTTTATACATGATGGAAGTTATTTCTTTGGGTCTTATAATAAATTAAATAAAATTGTTGTGTACAAAATATTATTTTAAGAGGTTGTTTTTTCTCCAAGATGACGTTGGGGTGGGGACCACACCCCATATAACCTCCCATGAGAGGATAATTTGTGATGGGTCCCACACGAGCACCTAAATCTTCTCCTCCTCTTTAACTCCCATGAACCCCCCTTTCAAACTATTGAACTCCCACTTAATGGAGGAGCCTCTCAATATCCTTCCATTAATTGTTCCAACCCCATAAAATCAATTAATTATGTTTCATTAATTAATTGGTTATTTTGAAGTAATTTGAAATTCTTGGCATTATTAAATTGATATGAATTTTATTTTATTTGCGTTGGAAAATAATCGATTGGGGGAGTCTCTATAGAATTAGAAGAATAATTTTTCTCTCTCGATGAAGAACACCATTCGTTAATGAAGAACATCCCCAATGAAGACTATGAAGTACTTATTCCATTATCCTTCCTCTTCGGATGCACCCCAAGGTTAACAAGTCTATGTTTTCTTGGAACTATATTCATGTGTCACGAAAATGATTCTTCCTGCAATATTGATGGGACGACACTGTTATCCACGACACCGTCATCCGTGACGTCTGACTACCATGAAAATCGTCTTCTGTGGCTCATCGACGTGCGATGTCAACTACGAGATAAGGGGTTTGTATAATTTAAATTGAACAAATTATACCTTCATTCTTGTTGAATTCAAGCGATCATCTATGGAGATTTTTAACTGCCTAACGCAGAGGTCGTGGGCCAAACGAACATGGACTGAAGACCCTACATTGATCATAGTATTTAATTACAATGAAGGTGGGTTGAGGTGACCAGATTTGATGATGACTGAAGGCGGAGGCGGCAACAGCGGCCATGCGGCGACCCATTAGAGGACATCGGAAGGAGGGGCCGTAAGGGTGGAGGAGACCGCGACCTACAATCGGGATGCTCGGCCAATGAAGAACCGGCCGACATTAGCCATCCAGGCTAGAGAACCGTGGCACCACGCTACAGAGAACCACGACCTTTGCTGAGTTTGCCACTCTGGTGGAAGAACCAGCATGATCACTAGCTGGCCGGGCAGAAGAAACCATGGTGCCTAAGGGTGTCGTGTACTGAGGATAACTAGCCCATAACCACAGGCTACTCATGCTGGAAAAATCGACCGGATTCGGCCCACTGGGCAGGAGGAGTGGTGCCCCCATTAAGAAGAATCGCCCCCCCCCCCCCCCCCACCCTGCTCAGCCAGCTGGCCGAGACACCCATGCGCAGGACAGGCCTTCTACCTCCTGGCAGGGCTACACCCTGCCGGGCCGGGCCGCCTACCACAGTGTTGGGCCGCGCTCTGCTAGGCTAGGCCGTACAGGCCCCCTGCCGGGTCAAACCCCCCAAACTAGGTCAGGCCAACCTGCCAGCCCACTGGGCATGATGGGTCAGGCCTGTAATGCTTAAATGCAAATAATTTCCAGACCGCATGTCTGATCGACGTGCCTTCTGTGGAATTGAGACCCTTGAGACAATGCGGTGATTTGGGGATACTCTAAGTGAGTTTTTTATGACTTTGGAAAATGGCTAGGTTTGGAACGAGTGTAATTCCAACAAGGCCCCTATAAAAGAAAATCAAATAACTCTCAGACCGAGAGTCTGATTGACATGCTGTCTATTGCATTGGGTTCATTTTGATGAGACGTAACTTTGGGATACATCAACTCTGGAAATTGTGATAGTTAATTTATCTACCCCATTTCCTCACAGAGTAGACCCTCGCGGAATCAAGCGTGTTGTGGGTGGGAACCCTAGATCGGGCTGCGATTGCGACGTCTATCGTACTAGAATCCTCGGTGGGTTCTATGATGATTACTGCTGTACTGTTATCCTCTGTGGGTTCGATAGCGTTTACTAATGTACTAGGATCCTCCGTGGGTTCGATAGTGATGACTACTGTACTGCGATCTTCCATGGGTTCAACAACGATGACTACAGTACTGAAATCCTCAGTGGGTTCGACGACGATGACTACTCTTCTTGTATCATGTGTGGGTCGGAATGTTTTGACCTCTGTACTTGAATCCTGTGTGGGTTTTATAGAGTAGATGTTCTTTTATCCGGTATGGTTCTGACAACTTTGTTGGTATTGTATCCTATGTGGGTCCGACATCTTAGATGAATCAGTGACTACATCTTATCATCTCTATTACCCTCAAGATAGCTGGTCTTGTATCATATGTGGGTCCGACAGCTTAGCTGGTCTTGTATCCTGTGTGGGTCCTACTCCTTAGATGATCCAGTGGATACATCTGATAATCTATATCTCTCTACTATTTTGGCATACATATGTGAGTTGATACATGTTTTTCAACCATTCTCACCATGGTGATTGACTTTACACCCTTTGTCGAATTGGTTTGTGCTTGGGCTCGTGAGTTGGAGCTAGGCTGAGTTTGGTAACTAAGGTATATATATGGCCACATACCTAAGTAGGGTTGGTTGATACTTTTTTGTTGTATCTTTCTTATTTAGTTTATTATTTGTGGATTTTGGGAGACCGTTGGGGTCTCATGGTCCATAATGAGTATCGTTATACTCAGCCCTGCATGGGAAATGCTCACACCTAGTTGTGTTGGATATAGACGACATACAGAGTTGATGGAGGTAGGGTGCGATCCAGGACCATAAGGTACCCATAGGTGGACTACACGACGAGACGGTACATGGAACAGACCGATAGACGTGTAGTGCGGAGGTGGAAATTTGTACCTACCCTTCAGGTAGGACACTCGACATATGTTCCAGGAGCTGCCCTTTTTAGCTGTTGTCCCTTTTTAAATTGAAATTGATTCCATTTGTACCAGTACTTTACTGTTGGGCTTCTATTTTTGGACCCTTTACATTCAGCACTACTTTTTGTATACATTTTTCACTTATAGTTTACCTCCTGTTGCGTACTCTATTGTGTTTGTTTAAATTCGTAAATCCAATGCCTTCCCAGCTGAGGGATTTACGCCTTTGGTGCTAGTCACCAGCCCCTGGACTATGGAAGGCGGGCATGGGGTAGTCATGGAATGGGCCCTGATGATGGGTCATGACATTAAATATGGTGGATATATGATTGTATTTACATGATTGTTATATAAACTTTCTTGTAATTATTTTGTTTGTCCTGTGAGTTTGGACAGAAGTATTTCGGATAAGCCTAATGGTTGGAATTGATTAAATTGAACATCCGATAGTATTGTTTAAGGCTGAAACATTTTTTATATTATTTTTTTAATGTTATAATAGTATAGATTTATAGTAAGTACAACTCGTATGATTGGTGACAACTCATTACATCGGACAAAGATGTGGGAATAAACCCACAACTGAAGTGAGTCAGTCCTTTATTACCTACCACTATTCTATAAGATGTCACCGGTTAGTATAAATTTGTTTTATTTTATTTATGTGGTATTATAAATGATGTATAAGTTCATTTTTGAACCATATATGATTAATCTCACCATAGATAGACTTATGTATATTTGATAACTTCTGCTAATATTTTTGTGATAGTGGAAGATGGAATGACCTATCATTCTATCGCATGATCTTATAACACTACAATAATGAGAAATTTGACTTCATTTCATTAAATAAAATATGATGTGGAAATTGATTAATACACAAACAATGGTGAGACTATAACAAAATAATGTAAATATTTATTCTCAAGAAAAATTATTCAACTTTAAGAAAAGGATCTTTAAAACCAAAAATGGGTTCTAGTACATTATTATTTGATGAATCATAATGTCCCTTAAATCATCGCATATTTTGGGATTTCTAGTAGTTAACTTTCTCCAAACCCTATTCTCTATCATTATCCATCAGAACATGATGGCTAGATTTATCTTCCATATCCATGTTTTCATATCCCACCTATGTTTTCTTATGTGGAATCTCGTTGATGATTTTTTATAGGTAACTATTAGGTTTCTAAATTTACTTTTTAAAATGATGTTTTGGTATTCCTTTTTACGATGTGAGTTTCCATGAATGAAACATTCATGTAGTAAACCAATTTATAACCCCATCGGATTCTAATACAGAAATTAATTTTATGTGTGGTAGAATGTAACACCCAAAGATTTTATGAGATGTATTCTTTTTAATTTATTTTATGTCTTATTTTTTATGATACACTAATATTATATTGTGCTATATGCAACACTATATTAGCATGTAGTATATGCAACACTATACTGGGATTGTGTTACACATAATTTTATGTTCTTTTGATAGAATTTATTTCATGCAACATTGAGTATATATTATTTTTTTTATGTATAATTGAACTAATTTTGGATTGTGTTATATAAAATACCAACTAAAGCTTTCACTACATGAAAAACTGACTTAGCCTGCATTACATGCAAGAGTTACCTCCCTCGACAGCTTGCATTGTACATGATACCGAGTTACACTAAAAAATATATATTACTGAAATGGGATAAAAACATGTCATTATGAATACTATTAACCACTTTTTTAATTTTATAATATAGTATCATTCATATTAATCATTTTCTAGAACAATATATGAGAAAAAAATTAATTTTTTTTGATAAAATATTTATTTTTCAAACAATGTAGTTTTACCACCTTTTGATGGAACACCCATGTTAAATATAGTATTGGAACTTTTATAAGTAAAATTGGAAAAAATAAAATTCTTCTTTAGAAGCGAGACATAAAAATTTACTTTTATTAATTTTTGGTAATTTCCTGATAAAATTTAAATTTTAATGATTAGTTAAAAATACCACATTTTGTTTCAAAACAACATTTTCTTCTAATTTTATTTTATATTTTTAGATATTAATTTTATTTATTTTAGTAGTTTAATTATATTATATTTTTATAATATAATCTAATTTTTGTCATTTTAAGTAATTCCACTTTTATATTGGATATAAAAACATGTCAATTTGATGATAGTTAATACTTATTAAAAACATACTTTTGGGTTTTGACCGTGAGAATTAATTTTAAATTGGTTTTTTAAAATTTGGGTATTTGAATTTGAAAAAATATATTCCATATTTGGAATCATAGGGTTCAAATGAGGTAAATAGATACATTTTTTTGTACATTTTGAATAGTAACTTCAGTAATTATTTTTATTTGCCGTGGTTAATGAGATAATCTGGTAAATAAGGGTAACAAATGATATTATAATATTATTAAACTGCACTAAAACATTTCCTAATCCAATTAAATGAGATATTTCCCACCATGGGAATCTTTGGGTCGATTTTGGGACCCCATAGATTTACTTGGATGTGAAAATGACATTTTATAAGAATTAATTTTTATGTAAATAAAATTATAATATAAACATATTTATTTTACTAAATAGATTTAAATATAAGGTTATATAACTGATATCTATGTCTTTAAATAATATTTATATTGATAAAAAAATTCCTACATCATGGTATTTTATTTATAAGTTTTATACATTAGATAAATATATTTATCTCTCACACAATTATGATGTAGTGATTACCTCATTAATAACATATTCAAATAAATTATATTTAAAATGTTGAAATAAATTTAATTTGGTTATTTTGATGTAATAATATAATTTTATGGATGATATTGACAAATTATCATTGAGTTAAGGATTTATTTTATAAAGAATCAAGTTTTTACGTGTTTTAAAAAAATCTTGTACAAATAGTGTCCAAAATTGACATAATTCAATACATAAAAAATAAAAATGTTTATTAAATTATTCTAAATTCCTAAATATTGATTATTTTGGAGAATGTTTAATATAAGTCCAAATATTTTATACATAACTTTTTTTGGGTCGTTTGGCATCATATGGTAATTACATTGACCAATAATTTGTAAATAACATGATACCAAATTATGATTAAAAATGGTAAAATAAAAGCTAAACAAAAAAGATAAGAATTAAAAAAAATCAATGACACATTAAAAATTATTGGATGATGTTTATTCGAACCAAAATAATATTTTATTATAATTAAATATATTTTGGAACATTTTTAATAGAAATTGAATTTATAATAAATTAATATTTTGAGTGTTTCCTAAAGTGCCCCTCTCCTCTCTTATATATGGGAACCTACTCCCTATCATCTTTACTCCATTTTTTTGCTTCATGCTCAGCCAAACCCTAAACATTTATCTTATAAACATCACATGTAACATACTAGTGGTTATGGTGTTCTCAAATGTTTTACTCTAGATCCATAAGATGAAATTTAAAGGAGGCATGTTAAGGAAGAGGTAATCTCTTCTACCGATTATTTCAAATTTTTTTCTTCTTCTATTTCATCTTCATTAGTTGTTTAATTATAATGTAATTAAATACTATTCAATAATATTTTAATATTTTTTATAAATATTAAACCATACTATTTCACCTTCTATTCATCCTACAGAAAAAGAAATCATCACGTGTGTGTACATACTAATTACCATCTCCATGTTGTGGTGTAATATAATTTTCACCACCACCTTACATGGATGGTTATAATAGTGTAAATAAAAACTATATATGATTATTATAATATTAAAATAATTCTTAGATATTATACACCATCTTCTTCAATACCATTTAACAATTATGGGAACGATATCATTGCTCGTGCGTACGTACGGCTTACCGTATACAGGACCCAATGAGATTAATTTTCCACATTGACCAATAAAAATGATTCTAAAGTATATTTAATAAATAATCATGAAATATATGAAATAAAAATTCTACTGGATTTATGTATATATGTGTGTCATTTACTTTCTACCATTCAATTCAATAAACAAATCAAAATAGTGTTCTTCTGTATGTACGGCATACCGTCCTCAAGAACAGTGTATTCCATTTCATTTAACTATCTATTATATATATATATATGTTATTTTTTACATTCTGAAAATATGTAAATAATGATATAATTAATAATATCAAGACAAAAAAATCCAAAAAACGTAAGATAAATAAAATGATTATTACCCAAAACGTTTCTTTAACATGTAATTTAGAAATAAATGGGTAATATAAAGTCATATTTAAATCATATATGATTCATTAATATTATTATTGTTCTATTACATGTTAATAATATGTTTAAAACCAATATATAAGAGTTTTTTTACACATATAGAAGAAATCAGACCCAAGGTAATGGAGAATTTTTTAATCAAATTTCTATATGAGATTAATTATATGTATGTATTTACAGGGGTTATATTTATCGACCATGTCTATGTATTCTAAAAATATTTCCATAAAACATATACTATTCTTCCATGTTTGTTTAATTTCCTTCTTAAACATTTTTTACTTTTACTATGTGGAATAGAAATAGTCTTTCGTTTTTTACTATACAAGGTAATTTTTTTACTTTTCTTGAAGAAGTACAAGGTGAATGTCATTGTTTATCTTATATGGCATAAATGGATTTTTATGGTATCACAATAAATTATTTCCACAAAGAATCCAGTACATTATTTAATGTTAATCTTAAATTAAATTAATTTATTTAGAAATTGATTGGAATTTTGAGAAAAGATACAATTTTTGAAGAATAAAGGATATTTTCCTCAAGAATTATGTTCAAGTGTTTTATCAGAATTATTTTCTGTATAAGATAACACTCTTAAATAGGGTTATGTTTCTATCCATATTATTACTATTCTTTGATTTCATTAATGATGGACGGATCTTTTATATTAATTATGTTATGGTGAAATCATATTTAAGAAACCCATTTTATTTCTTCAGTTGCAGTATGATGATTGATTTATGTTTTATAAAACATGTATGAATTATTTCATTATTATATTTATGGGAGATATATATCCCTCCAATACATTGGGTAATGATATATATATCACGAGAGAGACATGAATGAAACAGAATATAAATCTGGTCAGTAATATAGTGCTAGAACAGCATGTAAATGTTTTTCAGTAATACATGGCTGGAACAACATGTAAAACTGGTTCAGTGATGTAATTTTTCCAATATGATGGTCTTGGAAATTATGCCTTGGCTACTGTGGAAATCATCTAATGTGATTATTAGTTTTACACAATTACATGTTTTCTGTTAGTTTAATTCAATCATGGTTAATTTTCCTTTAGGATTTATGCTTTATAAACTACTAAGATTTATTCCATGAATAAAAATTTTGATATTTAAACTTTATCTTCAAGTTTTTACGTTCAATTTTTTTTTGGTTTGTTTTATGTTCATCATGTTTACCAATACTGGGAATTTGAGCTCACCCTTTTTATATTTTCTTTTCCCTTACATATAAATAAGGGTTTTAGGTATTAAAAAAATGGTAAATATATTTATTGGATTTTTTTAATATCATTAAAAATTTTGAATAATATGTTACAAGTTTCAAAAGACACTAAACTAATATAGTCTCTGGGTTTATATTTTATCTAATGTATTAACTATTATGAAAAAGAAATTTATTTCACTTGTAATTAATGATTGGGTAGTTATATATATAACATAACTAGTATAAAATGTACTAGTATGTTGGTATGGTAACTTTTTTACCTAAACTTACACACACTCCAATCTAATGGGTAATGAACATACTGTTATTGTGAACAATGATATACCACAACATGAAACATTGATTTTTCATTATTCCTTTACTACCTCTCAGGGTTATCATTATGTGGTAAACTTTATTTATATATGTCTTATATGATACTTATTATGTAATTATACATTTTTAATTCTTCTATAACACATAAACTTTTACTTTCTATTTAAATACAATAACTCAATTTCTTGATGTGTCTAATACCGTCTCCTAAAAGCAATGTGATTCAATCGAAGAATTCATTAAATGTATAAATTATAATTATTACTAAATATGTGAGACTTAAAAAAATATATAATATATTATTGAAATAATTACCATTATGGAAATAATATATATATATATATATATATCATTTTTATTATTAACATTCCGCAATATAAAAGGTGATAATATCAGTCGTGGATGTGTAGACTACCCCATACTCAACACTATGTGATTCATTTTACATCACAATAATTCTTTATATAATTAAATTTTATTAAATAACATATTATTATAATATAAATATCATTAAATAAACATAACATGTTACATACCTTTTTTCCTTAATTATCATTGAAAAATGGGAACATTAATCATGCGTACGTATGGCCTACCATATCCATAATTGTGACAATGAATCATTCTTCATAACCATATTTAATTATTGTTTTTAAAATTATAATTTTATTGTAAAAATGATTATTATTTCATTATTATAATTCTTGAAAATTTATATAATGACTACTTTGACCAAATATAACCTACGAGAGATGTTTCTGACACATAAACCGAATTTTGTGGAAACAAATAACTTTAAAAAATTGAATAAGTATTTTTATAAAAAATATTAATATGTGAAATAAACTTTATTGTAGTGATGAAGAAAAATTATAACATAATAAAATAATTTACATACGTTTTTAATTTTGGAATCTAAATAAAAACATGAAAAATTACTCTCAAGGTAACAAACATTCATCTCACTTTT
Source organism: Viscum album (assembly GCA_963277665.1). Taxonomy (NCBI): domain Eukaryota; kingdom Viridiplantae; phylum Streptophyta; class Magnoliopsida; order Santalales; family Viscaceae; genus Viscum; species Viscum album. The sequence continues at coordinate 1,281,587,398 of OY728136.1, read as the reverse complement.
TAATTCATTAAGAAAAATGTAATATTCACAACTTACATCATTTATATAGTGTACCAAATTACCATTTTGATATATTATATAATTAATACATTTACCATCATCCTATTCAAAAATTTAATTTAATGTAATACCTTTATGACAGTTATGATTCTAATAATTGAATGTGTTATGGGAAACATTGGTATTTTTAAGGATTATTTTACTCAAGAGTAATATTCAAGATCATTAAATGGAATTTTCATTAGAGTAAATTATATGGGAATTGTCCCCGAAAACCTTTGATTTTTAAATCATCTGGTTATTCATGACCACTTTCTAGTATTAGTACTATTTTCCACTCTTTGGTATGCAAAATGTTTAAGAATTTGTCTTTAAAAAAACTGTTCTTTATTTATCTCTCTAGTCAAAGAACATATTTTATTATTAATTTTTTTTGATTAAAATGTTTCCAAAAATATATTTAAAATAATTTGGTATAGTCATTTTTACACATTTTGTGTCTTAAAAATATTTTCAAAGATATCATATTTTTTCTTTGCAAAAAGGCAGTTTTATAACCATTTTACCATGAAAAAAGAACGCTCTATTTACCTCATATAAAATCTACTGAATTAAATAACTTTATTTCATTGAATATTTCTTTAAATGTATAATTTGTTACTTTTTTTAATCAAATTGTTTCAATAGGTATTTTTAAAGAAAAGGTTTTTGAAAACAATAGGATATTTTCCTTAAAAAATTTTAAATTATCTTTTTAGTGTTTTTCTATTCATCAATGACTACAAACTGTTATTTTACTCTACTTGGGATATATTATATTAATACCATATTTATTATTCATTTGGATGGTTTATGAATCATTTTTCCAAGGATAATACTCATACTCACTTCATTGATAATGTTTTTACTCCCTATGAAAAAATTTAATGTCCTATGATCATTGAAAAATGAATTTTCATTAAATTGTCCATTTCAATTATCATGGATATTACTATTTCCTAAATCTGACACAATTTTAAATACAATGTATTTTTTGGCAGTTAAGTTATTATTTATGGATATATTGATAATTATTTATTCATTATTCATTGTCGATATTTTATCAGTCCTATTATTTATTTTGGTTAATCGATATGTGGAATTATTTGTATTGGTAATGACAGGTGGAGATTGAACATTATTTAGATAATTGATGCTTTGATAGGGTATCATGAGACAAATATGTTGATGAAATTAAACATGTATCTATATAATGTTTTAAACCATCATGTGAATGGTCTTGACAGTATATGGTTCCATGTTCCTTAGACATGACATACAATAATTAAGCATTCCTCTCATTTAGTTTCAATTGTTATTCATCCATGAGATTTTGCATAGAAAAATCTATAGATACATTTATTTCAAAATTTATTGATTAAATATAATGTGCTTTAGTTTATCACATTTTTTTATTAATTTTTACTTATCATGTTATTTGGATAGAATGTACTTCCGTTTATTACTTTTCCTTATTGTTTTTGCATCTCATTATCTCTATTCTAAATAATTTATTTATCATATTAGTAATTTAAAATTCCCTGATTATTTATTCATATTCATTAATTATTTCTTTGGGTATACTTCATCATTAATTATCATTTCAGATCACCCTTTTCATGTTTCATATCCCCTATAATCCAAGAAGCATACAATGAATGATATGAAGGGATATACTTGACGGAATAATTATACCCTCAATGTAATCTAGATTTTTTTTGGAATTACTATATTAATTTTTAATAAAAAACTCATATATTTATATGGTTTACAAGTATTACTAAACTCTTGGTCCATCGTGATTTGATTTCGTATAATCATCCTAATGAAATTGGTAGCAGACACTAAATCTTAGAATTCTGGGTTCAGGTCACTATAAGTTAGCTCACCCCTTTATACATATTACAAGGGAACATGACATAGTTTGAAAATTTCATAGAAAAAATGATACACTAGTTTGGATTATGTGTCTACTAGTTTTTAATATCAGTGAATTGAATATGTTTTATTTATTATTTTTATCGGATAGTGTCCCTCAGCCAGACCACATAGGATATGATTAAGCATGTAGAAGAAATTTGATTTCATCGAGTGAGGTATAATTTATAGGATGAGACATTATGTATGGTATATTATGTAGTATTTAACAAGATCCTATTTTTTCTAATGAACATTGTCACTTAGTTACTGTCAATGGATATTTGATATATATAGTTCATTGGTTAAGAATGTGTTTATTTTCATTTCCATTTTTATGATTAATACTAAAACTCTTGTTTTGTGTACTTCTTTATGAAAACTATTGTGATGTTTTTCAAGATATTGTAAATATTTTTGGGAATTTTTGTTCACTCCATTACTGTGATTTCAAATGATATTTCATTTTCTTGTATAAAATTCAAATTATTAATCCTTTGAAGGGAATATATTTTTAACGTTTGAAATGACCAATTTAATTTTGTTTTACTTTAAAGGGAAATTTTGTAGAAAATATTCAATTTATATATTTTATTTCAAACATAATGTTGAATTTTTTTATTTAAAGGATGTGATTTTGGAATAGATTTGTTTAGGAATTCTTACTGAGTTTTAATACACATGGCTATAGTTGTTCATTGTTTTTATAATTAAGCATAGCTTCCAGCTTGGTATTAATCACCATGGTAAATGGTTGGTCTTGGTATCGGAGAGTGAACTTTAGGGTCACATGGAGATTTAGTCGTTATTAGGTTTAATTAGTTTTTGTTGTTACGTTTTTCTATTTTTTTCTTTGTAAAATGTTGTTCAATTTAGTTATGTATATAAATTTTTATATTTCAGGATTCATTGATTGTTTCCCTTTTTTAGTTTATTTATTAATATTGTGTGAAATAATTTCCTTCGTTATGTTGATGATTCCCTGTACTAGTTTCCATCATTTGCGATTCAGAAGGCCCTACAGGTCTTGCTACAGATTGGTTCAGGTGACCGGTGCATGGTTAAAATGAGTTGAATCATCAAAAAGTTGTATTAGGGGGGAGTCTTTTTATTTAGATTATCTATTTAAAAAAACAAATTTCTATTTGGTATATCACGGTAGATATACTATAATTTTTTAAAACATGGGGTGTCATACTAGTGGAGTTTCTAGCCAACACATCATGGAGAAGACCAGGGGTTACCATGGGTTGTCATGTTTCTTTAGATTTATCTGGTTCTTGTTTGTTGTTTTGTGTTTTGGATAATAAAATGGAGTTGTGGTTAAGGAATCATTGATATTGGAGGGTTGGGAAAGTGTTGTGGGTCTAGATATATCATCCTATAAAACTCTTCGTGGTGGTGGAGTGTTTGGAATATATCCTCTAACCATATGGACAAGTCACCCATTGAAACTAGTTTCCCCATTTCTAGTTTTTTTGGAAAATCCATAATTATGATAATTGTTTTTTATAAATATTCTTTGAGAAATTTTTAAACTAGATTATAATAGTTAATGGTTTTGTTATGGGAAGATAGAAAAAGGGTTTCCATAATCATTTTAAAGAAAATATTTATAAATAGATTTTTATAAAATTACATTGGAGTAAAATATAAATGGTTTAATGAGGATGATTTTTTATAATAAAAATATAATGTAATTAAAATTCATTATTTGGAAATAAAAAATTTAACCTTAACGATGGTTTGGAATTTTTTTTAATTGAGAATAAATGGAGTTTTCATCATATTATATCAATTTAAGTGATTTTTTTTGTTTCTAATTGTTTTTTTAATTTGATTATTTATGTTTTTTATGGGAGTAATGATATTCTTATTTTTGAATTAAATAATATTAATTTAAGTGTAGAGATTGAAAATGGTCTTCGATTTTGTGGTAATTGAGATTTTGAAAATGTGTTATGAATTTTTAAATGGAATGTTGAAAGAATGTGTAAATATATGGTTGATTGTTTGTTTTATAAGTGGTAATTTTTTGTTTTGAACAATGGTATATCAATTAGTGATCACATGAATGGATATGCGTGAGAATTTGGATATTTTATGGAATGGTATGATGAGTTCATGAATTGTAATTAGTGGAAGAGAAACTGTGTAGGAATAGAAATTTCAGTGTGTGTGAGCCTCTAAGGGATTTAATTGGTCATGGTGAAACCCACAATGATTACATTGTTAAAATTTTATTTTTCATAGGAAAATTTGTGATGATTTTTAAACCAATGGTAGTGTCTCTTGTTTATCAATGATTTTGGAATGGTGTCTATATAGTATTTTTTGTTTGATAAATCTTATTAATGAGTTGATATTTATTGAGATATTGGTCTTCTAGTTGTCTAGTGTATTCCCCCATAGATATTTTATGGATATAGGAGGTGTTGATAAGGGTGTTTTACCATTAGCATGTTTTTCAGCTGATAAGCCTAAAGAATTTGTTATTGTGTTTCAGATGCCAAATCCACCACCCTATCATGATCAATCGGATCCCCTAAAAGACGAATAGTGAATGTAGAAAATAGAAATGATCTTTAGTATCTTGTAGGTTATGTTTGTGTTAAATATTATGTAATCAACCTTAATTATTGATGTTTTGACTTATAGGTAGTGTAAGTCAGTCTCTCAAAACAAGCCCCAAAAATATCTTTCTTGGGAATTCTTCAAGGCATCGATCATCCATCATTGTTTTTTAATGTTAGTGAATGTGTGTAAGTTATAGAAATGTGTTTTATACTACATAGTTATAGATGAATGTTGCAATTATTTTTTCTCATTATGGATGTAGTTTTATAACGTTTGTAGTTGGTAGTGGATGATTCTTTGATGTCTCGACATTTTGAGAGAGGAATTCATCCTGATAAATATTTGATGGTGTAAGATATTGGTTTAACATGATTTTTCCAAGGTGGTTATTCATGTTAATAATTTGGAATCTCTAATAGTGGGAGTGATTGAGGGATCTAACCTTACTATGATATATAGAAGTTGTAGAGGGAATTCACATATGAAGAAGGGGAATTGTCTGAAATATATTGGTGTCAGTCTTTGTCTGAAACAACCACTATATTTTTTTAGCTTCTACTAAGAACAGGATCATGGTGTCTCAATAGTGTCAGAAACCTAGCTATATGAATTCATCTTGTCTATGTGATTTGAACACCTATCATACCTGTTGGGTCTTTAGTAAAATAAAATGGGTCTATTGGGATGTTTCTAGAATGTGATGTTGAGCATGTTTACAGGTGAAGAGATCCATTCTGGGATTATTTTGATCACTCATTCATTATAATCCTAATTGGTTTTAATTCTTTACATCTATGGTGTTTTATGTTGTTTCTTTCACTTTAAATTGTAAAAGTGGATTTCATGAAATTTTTATGAACTTCTATTTCATTGGATGTGTGTTTTTATTTTGGATGTTTGAATTGTTCTCCACCATTATTAGAGGATTATAGTGTTGAGTGTCATCTTTTTTATATTTCTTATATGAAGTGAAAAATGATAATGAGGGTGAATCTTCTAAACCCTTAATTTGATAGAAAAGAGAAGTTCTAGTTACATTGTATCGACTCATGACCATATTGCGGTCGATGCTTCAAGGCATTAGTGCTCCACTAATAGGACGCAACATGAATTTTGCTAGTTTTCTAAAATCACAGGGTGTCAAGGACCATGGTATATTATTTTTTTAGTTTCGGAATGGGGAAATTTTGGGCTTACATGTAGAAGATTATTTATCTTGGATGGTCCCATTTTTTTGGAAAAGGGTTTAGATACCTTGTCTCAATATTTCAATAATTTGGTATTGAATGTTCCAATTTGGATCTAACGAGGCGTGGTTGCCTCATTATCTATAAATTTCTGTGGTGGTGCCTTTTTTGGTTTAGATTCATGTTTGTTTATATTTGGGTAGTTATCCTTTGTGAATCATTTTATATTTTACCCTATCTCGTGGGTTGGTGTTTCGATCATTGAGTATTCCCAATTATGGTGGGGGTTGGGTGGGGGTGTTCTAGTATGTACCAAAAAAGTTATGCATGACATTTATTAATGGTTGGGAGACACACTATGGTTTTCATTATAGTTTCTTCTATTCTTTGTGGATACTAGATTATTTCTAAATTTGGGGGAGTCCATTTGGGCCTCCGATGTTTATCAATCAGGTTGGTTTATATTCTATGTCTTATAGTGGGGAGTTTTCTTTTCAGAAGATGTTTAGTTTTCTTCTCCTCTCTATTTGGAGGATGTATTAGAATTTTCTAGAAATGTGGTTTGAGCTATATGTCATGTTTCGGTGGGTGTTTATGACTATGATAACTTTTTTAAATAAGGAATATGGGTTTCATTTTGATATGGTTGAGGAGTTTTTGGAATGATGGGTTAGATCTTAAGGTTGTAATAATACTTTTTCTTTGATCGATCAAATGGAGAATGGTGTTGATTTGTGGGGACTGAAAGTGTTAATGGTCAGTAGAATTGTCACCCTAGATTTTCTTTTTCACCTTTTGTTCCATTTAATCTTTTTTATCACAGTTCATCAATTTAACTCTAGGTGTTACATGAGTCAAATTTTTATGTGATACTCTTTTTATTATTTTTCCTATGTGTATTTCTTAATTTCTATGGGTGTTTTTTGTGAACAATAAGGATTTTGTGATTTTTAACAGTTGGTGCATGGTTGGTATAGAGTTAGAATTAATTTTGAGGCTCATCCCATGAATATTTATGGCTTATGGGTTGGTGTTTGGGGATTAACACATGACTTTCACATGGTTATTCAAACCATTTACAATGTGATCAATGTAGCTCTATGTCTTGGAAGAACAGTTTCACATGTTTGGAAGATGTTTTACCAAACTATGTGGAAAAACCATGTGAGTTCCCATTTTGTGTCCAATGAGGGTTTTGGGGTTTGGAAAACTATATAATAAGACTGTGTGAGCCGCCACGATCCATATATATGACAAATGGATCTTCTATATTCTCAATATTTTCACCTCAAAATTAGTACTTCCTCCACCTCCTAGTTTGTGCGACCATAGGGGGATCCTCTCCTATAATCCAAGCTCTTCCACATCTCCTATTGTGTCGATCTAGGGTTTCATCATGGGATTGGGCTAGATCATTAGTGTAATTATCTTTTATGTCCTCCATCCTCCTTCTTCATCCATTTTCTCTTGATTTTCTCTTCTCACTTATTCATTTAGATATAGTGTTTTACATTTCCTTATATTATATTGTGTGTTTTTATTTTTTAGGGTTTTTACTGGTTGTTCTTGGATCTTGGAACCTTTTACAGATTTTTACAAGTTTTATTATTGAAGCAATGTGAGTTTGAGGTAGGTTTCCCATTCCACATTACTTTTTCATTTAAGAATCATTAGTTTAATTATTTTTTTACTTTATATTTTATATATTTATTCATGATATTAGGAATAATTTTTGGTGTGTAATGTGGACATTTCTTCCTTGTTTTGTGATAAATGTAATTGCTTTCATAAATGTTACAAACAAAGTGTTTGAGGAAATATATGGTTGTATTTTGAAAGTAATTTATTATATCAAAAGAATTTATTTACCCGAAAATTGTTTTTGCAACAACCTAAATGGAGGATTATATGTATAATATTTATTTCAAAATTTTTTGGACTTAATTATGTTGTTTGTTTTGTTCTTTTAAAATGTTTTTCCATGTAATGATGATGTGTGGCCGTTTGGAATTTTGATGAAAATGAATTTTTTTTGTAAAGGTGGTGTAAATCAAAAAATGGAATTTTATGAATTAATATGAAATCGAAAATGTAGTGATTTAAACTTATATAAATGGTTGTTTTTAATCTATTTAAAATGTATTATTCATTCCCATTTTACCCTTCTGTAAAATTGGAGAAAATGATGATCAAGAAAAATCTCATTTGATAATATTCTATTCTCGTTTATATTAAATGGATGGTATTTATTTTTTGTATAATACTTGTAATACATTTATATTATTGGATGGGATGTGTTTTATTTGAACTCATTGTGATCCATTTACATTGAGCATAATGGGAAATCATTGGTGTAAAGTCCTTTGTGAACTATGAGTTGTAATGTAGGATATTTATCATTGGGGTCACTCTTTGTGATTAAATTTGGTTGAATTAATTATATGTGATGCATTTTCATGTGATTATATTATTCATTAGAATAGTTTGGCTAACACCTTTTACACTAATGAAATTTGAAACTGACAAAGTGATTTTTCCATGAAATATTTCTATATTAGTTATGATTGGGCGCCTAATAGTGGCCCATAATAGGGAATTATAATTTTTTAATTATTAATGTGGTATAGATCTCATAGTTCATAATATTTTGTGTGTGATTGTTCATGTTAGTGAAATTTCATTTCCTTAGGTGAGTAAAGCATTCCACAATGAGTAAAGACAAATAGAATGTTCTAGATTATTTCAAGAGCTACTCGGTTCTCCCATTTCTATTGTCACATAGGTTTCTACAGTGGATGTTTTAAATATATTTTTAGTTGGTTACTATATGTTCTTATTTCTATTTATCATTCTATGAATACTAATGTATATCTTGTGTAGTGTACTTCTTTATGAAATGTGATGTGTTGATTTTCAAGAGCATATGAAAATTCTATTTGAAAATGTTTTCTCTCCATTATGATCATTTCAAATAAAATTTCATTTAATTCATAAAAATAAAATGGTTCCTCAAGGGAATGTAATTTATTTTTAATGTAGGAAATTGATAATGGAAAATGTTTTTCTTTAGATATTTTCTTATAAAATTTTACCATTATATATTATATTTCAATATTAATGTTGATATTTCATTATTTCAGAGTAAGTGTATTGGGAATATATTTGATCAGGAGTTCCTAATAATTTTTAGTAATAATCTATATATTCCTTCTTTGTATTTATCCACAAATGAAGGTTCCAACTTCATCTTTATTATCATGGGTGATAAATGGTCTTGGTATTAGAGAGTAACACTCAAGGTCACTTGATGATATTGTGGTAGTCAGGTTCAGTTAATTTTTATTCAACTGTTGTATTTTTTTTGTAAAATGTTTTTTGATTTGGATATATATATATATATATATATATATATATATATATATATATTGGGATACTCTATTTTTTTGGATTATTTATTTATGTTGGTAGAAATCATACCGTTGGTTACTTTGGTGATTCATAGTAACAGTTTCCATCCCGTGGTGATTGTGAAAACCACTAGGTCCTACCATAGATCATCTTGGGTGATTGTTTAGAGGTGAACACATTTTTGATAATGACTAAAAAAAGTTTTGAAAATATTTTAATAAAAAAATGGGTTTTAGAATGAAACGGGTTCCCTAACTAAATATAGATATGAAGTAGGATTATCATAAAAACTATACCTAAAACATTTTGAGTAAAAAAGAATATAAAAATTTTGCCATTACATTAAAAGTTCATGAATAATAATAGGTGAATAAAATTTAAGGTTTTAATATAAAATTAAATAATAATTTCCTTTAATAGAAATTCATTTGTAAACAATCCCAGACATGATGAGGACATGATGTAAACCCTTGAATGGATCATATCGTTTATGTGTGAATCAATCAATGGATATGTTTTTTGTTTAAAATGTAAGTAAATATTAAAAAATTGGAAGTAAAACAATATATATAAAAATATATTACAGTTATAATCTTATAATATTAAAGACAGTGATAAAGTAATATAACCCAATGAAAATAAATCGGGTTATCAAATGTTTTATTTATTGGAATGTTTTATTTCAAATCCACTAAAAATAAATAATTCAAGTTGATACTCAAATAAAACATTAAGTTAAAATAATTCATGATATAATAGATCAAATTTAGATTTAGATACACAATATAAATAGAAATATGTGGTTATAATGGTGTATCCCTCACATAATAAAAAGTGAGACAACAATCCATTACATTTCTATTACTTTTGGGTGAACATCTATTAACATGATGTATTTGGGTTTTAAAATATTCATTGAATTTTTCTGTAATTGTAATATTTTATTATAATATCATGTATTATATTTTTATAATATCATATTATCCATTTTTAATAACCTTTCACTATTATAATTTTTTTGTATGTCAATTGCCTAGTTTGTCGAGTATGTTTTGACATCTAACAAGTTGGTCCTCTCATAGTTTAATAATATCCATAATGTAAACCATTATTTTAATAATATATATTATTTTTATATATAATTATAATTATCAATAATTTTGTGTTATTGGAAATGAAATTCACCATTAATGGAGACGGTAGGTTGTATGTACGCATAAAGGGTACTTCAATTTCCATTTCATATTAAAAAGAATGAAAAATACATGAAATATTTGTATAAGAATATAATTATTATAGAATAATATTTATGTCATATATGCTTCATAGTTTTAATAAAAATAACATTTATATGTTATAAGTATAATCTGAATGAATAACATCACTTTTAGGATGTGATAGTCCACACTTACAGAAATGGTGTTATCATATTTACACAAAATGTAAATCATAAGGGTATGATTTATATAAAAATTAGAAAATAATAGATACATTATAAGTTTCAAATATAAAATGTATAAACAACTTTTACATCATAATTTCCTACATTGAGATATGTCGATGGAAAAATTAATGAAATTATTTTCGGCAGTTGTAGATCATCGTACAGATGAACGATGTGCTCATAACCCATTACATGAATGAGTATGTAATTTTTGTTAAAAAAAATATAATAAAACATATAAGTATTTTTAATATACTTTTATATTATATAATCAGGTAATATAAATATTTTTTGGTTGTGGAGAATGAAAATATATAAAAAGAGCATGAGGAAGGATGTTTCATCTTCATTGGGTAACTTCTTTTGGTTTTCTACAAAGGAATTCCTTGGATGGATTTCATCCCATGGTGATGCTTCTAGTATAAGGTGAGGTATATTCCCAGATTATTTGAAAATATATTGGTTGATACAAATGGCATGATAGGTATGAATATGTGGGATGGGTGAGTTTCTTTTAACAGTGGAGGAGTGGCATTCTTGTAATGTATTTAAAATGTTATTTTACCCGCATTTTTTCTTGGAACAGTGGTTAAAATATTAAAAACCATTATATAAATTATATGGTAGGGTATATATATTTCCAATAAATTTATTTTGGAAATATTTCTAGGACATTTATACCCTCATGATTAAGTTTTAGTGACTAGATAATATATTTTTTCTCTTAATTTCTGTAATTAATTTCAACCAATTTTGGTATTATTTTTCATAAAACCGCATTTGAATTTATTATAAGTTGTAAATTATTATTATTAAAAATATTAAATAAATTTTTAAAAATTCTAATCACATTTGCAGAAGAAATTATTTTAAAATAAATCTCGTAGATGGGGTGACAAAACATGTTTTTAAATTAAAATAGACAAAATATTAGAAAGAATTTATATTTAATTTCAAAGTCAAATTGATTTCAATGACCAATAATGGATTAAATATGGTTAAAATGATTTAATGAAACAGTGAAACAAGTTAAAAATAAAAAATTACTTTATAAATAAATTATATGAAAAAAATATTTGAATTAAAAGATAGTTTTTTCTCTTTTCATTAAAAATTGAAACATTTCAAAAATTAAAACAAAATCACTATAACTTAATTTAGATATTATTATTTAAAAAACATATTTTTTTAATATTAAATTTATAAATGTTTCAAAATTCATATTTAAAAAAATTTCTACATTAAAAGGTCATAAATTTGTCTTTATATAAATAGATTTTTATTTTCTAGTGAATACTATTCATAATTGAAAAATTAATAATTAGGTTATATATTATTATGTTAAATAATAATATTTTTAATAATATATTGTTTCTTGGTAAAACTCATTTTTGTATGTAAAAACATTTATTGAAGCATGTATTTGTTTCATGTAATAAAAGATAACAAATTATTTCATGAATTAAAAGATATTGATTAAATTTATTGGAAATAAATATTATATTTTAAAGTCTCATAATATTATATTACATTATTCATTTGGTGTTGCGTGTCATACATGCTATCAAATATAGTGTTAGTACTTTAAAATTTTGATTGTTTAATTTTACTTTACTCTAAAAATATTGCAGATTAAAATATATCAATTTAAAACTGATTTTAATATTCAAATCGATAGTAAATATATATATATATATATACTTATATTTTCAAGAAAAAATTGGTGTCCTAATACATTAATAAATATAGACATATATATTCCTTGAATACTTGTAAGATTGTAGCAGGTATTGTGGACAATACTACAGGAGGGGATACTTCAGTTTCACCCCAAATAAACCCAAAAACACCAAGATATATACTTTAATTATTTTTTGATAAAAATGTGGAATGAAATCATTTTTTATAAGGACAGTAAAAAGTAATTCCTGGGGAAATCATTAAGATACAAAACTGGAGTGGAAAAAATTAATGGGGGTTTCATCCCTTATTGCAATGAAAAAAATTCTACTCTATAAATTTTAGGGTCTTTCATACCCAAACACTATTAAATATATTATCTTTTTCAATAAAAATCACAACATATATTTAATTGGGTTTTTCAAAAAAAGGGACCATATATGATATTTTTTAATCTTTACAAATATGGGGATTTTATCTGTGGGGTATGATTCATTATACATTCAAAACATAGAGACTTTGAGTATTGAAACACTCTAGTTTTTAATGTCCAGTAGATTCCAGAACTATTTACTCATTAGTTACATTATATTTCAAAATCAATAGAAATAATAATTCTTTATCATTCACCAATTCCTTTAATTAATATTAGGATCCATGATCATTATTCCTAGAAATTTGTTCCCTCAAAAATATTATTAGTGGTCCATGGTATTTTATTGTTGATTTATACTCTATTATCAATCATGCTGAAAAAATATGGCCTCTAAACAATTAAATTTTAGTGAGCATGTTTGGGGAAATCATGTAATGTTGTAATACTTTTTTAGATTAACATAATGGGAGAAAAATACAAGTTTTAATGGAAGGTTTTCAATAGAATGGTGTCTAGTATGATCGATAGAGATTTTTCAAGGAGGCTTCTCTAAATACATGGATCTCCCTTTAAATTTCATACATAAGAAAGATTAAATTCTAATCATCATCCAATCATTATGGGTTTTATTTACATATAATTTATAATTCATATTTTTATATAACATTACATGGACTCTTCATTCTAATTGTATGATTTCTTTGAGGATATCTTAAATTCACCTAATTACTATGAATATTCTCTCACATGATTTTTCTGTCATAAATTTCTAATTTTTTTAAAAATAATGAAGTATATCATGATTCAATGATTTATATAAGAATATTACTTCTATTGAAACTAATTTACAACTCTTACAAGATTGGAGAACATGTATGAACTTCTCTGGAAATATAGAAAAGGAGGATGAGGTTGAATCTAGTCTCAAAAATTATTAAATACATTAGATTTGATAAAATGGTTGATTTCAAAACAAAGTGGTTAAATTGGGATGATATATAAACTACATTAACAATATATCTTTAATGTGATGGAAATTTGAGCTATCTTATATCCATTCTCAAAGATGGTGATCATGTGTTAGATGACATGACTTCCAGTGTTGAACATGTGATATATTTTTTAGGAATCTTTTCAATGATTCAACTAGAAACTCTTAATAACTAGAAAGGATAATTCATAATATATTCAATGACTATGATAATAGTTTGTTAACTTTATTAAATCTGTATTTTGAGATAAAAAATGATTTTTTTGGATAAAATATAGAGAGAATCTGTATATCCTAATGGAATCACCAATTTTTTATTCTATGAATCATTGTAAATCATTAAATTTTAAGTTTATAGTATGTTCATTAATTTTTTTAAAAATTTATCTCCAATAATGGTGTCAATAACCAATTCATTTTCCTCATCCAAAAGGCGAAGAGTAATAGAAAAATTAGTTCTTTCTGGTTAGTTTCTCTATGGAATAGTATTCATAAATTCATAAGTATAGCCCTAGATAAAATAATTTCTAGATTATACAAATAAAATAATATATAAAAATATATTTTTATTTATTAAATGAATGAATAGATATGATTTCTTAATCACTGACTCAAAATTTCTAAATCTTCATACACAATCTAGGATGAGTGTAACACTTCCCTGAAGCATGACATTAGAAAATCATTTGACACTATTGATCGAGATGTGATCTTCCATGCCCTCATGATATTCAACATAGGTAATGGTTTTATTAATGATATAAATATATTATTTATCTCACCTTATAATTCCATTCTTTTTAATTGATCCCTAATAGACACTTTACATTCTCAATAGGTGTGAGATAGTTGATCTTTTACCAGCCATGATTTTTTCTATTATAGAAGACTATATTAGTTGAAATATCCTAATAATGGTTATAAATGATTACTTAATTAATATTAATTATATCAGATATTTATATTCATTTTCATATATTAACAATATTTATGAAACAATTACATTTACTGAGGGAGTCAAATAGTCATTATAAATACATAAGCAATATATCCTTCACTACAAAATAGTGTATGTCTAGGTGATAAGTTAGTGTAAATACATTATTTTTTAGGTAGAAACATTTATGATTCTAATAAATTTAATATTATAAACTATCTAGGAATCGAATAATGAATTCCCCATTTCAATTACATTGGAGTTTATTTATTCTATTTAATACTAATAGATTTTTACATCAATAACATTTTTTATGGTCAGAAGACACATTGATTTTTTGAATGGTTTGATTATTTAAATGGTGGGATGAGTGTTCCTAGTGTAACATATCATTTTTTCTAAATTGTTTTATTCATTTATTTTTTTATCATTTTCCCACTACTCTACTGAATAATAGAAACACTTCGAATTAAAACTTTTCTTAAATTTTTTTTATTCTTGAATGAATGATCAATAGAGTGACTTGGTAGATTTTTTATAAGCATCATGCACATTATAGAATTATTATCAAGAATAATTTTATATTTAATAAAGGCTTACAATTACATTTTTTTTATTTATTAATTAGATATCATAATCATTTTGATTTTCCAGAATGATATTTTAATGAAAGTTGAAATCATAGAATATGAATAATCTAGAATCCTCCGTTTGGCCAGCATTTAATAATTAATTTTCATGAATATAATTTAAATATCACAAGATTATGGAAATTATCACATGAAATAGATTTTGAATTGATAATAGGATAAGTTTTTTTAACTTGTCTGTCAAATTACATCCATGGACTAGGGTAATAATATCAACAAGATGACCAAAGACTAAATGAATTACTTGGAAAACCTTCTGAAAGGAATGAGGTATACTATTATAAAATTGAACATCATTAATAATGATTATATTATGATTTTAGATCTTCAATTACTTTAATTATAAGTTAAAATATATTTTATATAAATGAATATCTATGGATGTTGATCAGTTTTATTGGAATCTTCAAAAATATATTGAT
This sequence comes from Viscum album, assembly GCA_963277665.1. NCBI lineage: Eukaryota > Viridiplantae > Streptophyta > Magnoliopsida > Santalales > Viscaceae > Viscum > Viscum album. The sequence goes on along the minus strand of OY728136.1, from coordinate 1,281,571,770 downwards.
GACTCAATCCATATTTACACTGGGATTAAGAGTATCTTAATAGAAACTCCTTGATGAATCATGTATTTATATTTTGCAATATCTTTATGCTTTTTATATTGTGCCATCAACATATGGAATATGTGAAATAATTATTTGATTTTTTCAACACTACCTTTGTATTATGGTAGTAAGATTTTTACATTTGTGTGATCACTATAATAAAAGATATCTCAATTCAATAAATAGTTTTGGCTTATCTCAGACATACTACTTATTGATAAATGAACAACCCACTCATGGAGGACAATTCTGAAAATTTATTTATGATTTTTCATTGTAGAAATAAGAGATGAATTCAAAAATATATAATTATCATTCCGTTTCCACTATGAAAATCATGATGGAAGTGTGAGATGCCAATAATATCAAGAATGATAATTGTAGAAACTCCATTCCTAATTTATCAATTCTAGAATGTTTTGAAAATTTTGGTAATTACCATACTACTAATTTATCTTAGGATGTCATATGGATGTCATATTTCATTTGGAAAATCAAATTCAACTTTGAAGGTGATTTAAGAGGGAATTAGTGTACTTCGAGATTTGGTGGTTTATTTAGTGAAAATAATAGTAATGTTATTATCCATCTTTATAGACCATTCTGGATTGAAAATTCTATTTAAGAGGAAATTCTATGATTGATAATAGAGGTGGATATTGTGAGGAAATACATATTCAAAATATATGGTTGGAATTTTCCTCGAATTTTCTTTTTTATGAATTTAAATCTAGTAATTATCATTTATAACTAATGAAAACATCACAATGGGTAAATTTCTATGATATTCTCTCAAATATGAATTATTCCATCACAATGGATTTTTATAGGAAAAAATCCATATTGATAGACTGTAAAATGAATGGGTGATCAATGATAATATATTTCAATCTAATGCTCTTTAAAAAATAGTTAATACCTATAATCCAAAGAGACTATTGTAAATTTCCTTTATTAAAACTTTTGTATGTTTCCTAGTTTCAATTAAGAAGCTTTCTAGAAAAAAACCTTTTAGATGAATAATAAATTTACCTAATAATATTACAATCCCCAAAACTTTATATGACTATTGTACGTTGTGACTAGATACATAAAAATATTATTTAATTAAAATTTTTATCTTCTCTAACATCATTCAATAAACAAGGTAAATTTATAGAAATATAATACATTGAAGATTTCTTTATAAATTATTGAAAAATTAAAACATAATAAAGGGGATCTTATATACTGGTTAATGTTAAACAAGAGAGATATTAATCAATGATCATATGAAAATATATCATGAGAATAATCATATTAGAAAATATGGTTATCTATACGTAATTTTTAAAAATATTCATATTTTTAATCATGAGTCCTAGTATAAAACATTATATATCTAAAAGATTATGGAAGAATCTATGATAAATCATGATCCATGAGTTTAAATAATAAGCCAAACAATAATTCCAAATAGTTTAAAACCATCATAGTTATATAAATAGCATCATATGAAATGTTTACGTACCAATACCATTATATCACAGTAAATTAGGTATCAACAACTGGTTCCTATATCCTAGTTGATAATCAATCACCACATATTTTCTTATCATAGTGGATCATAAATTTTTACCATTTTCCCATAATGGATCAAAAAAATCATCTAGGTAACCAAAATTATCTCATGATATATAATGTTAAATATAATAAATTGGGGGATATAATGTACCCACATATAAAATTATGAAAACCAAAAAATATATATACCATGAGATCATAAGTCATTCTCTAATTCAATATACTATAAAAATGTAATCAAAATGTGTTTCCTAAAAATTCCATTTATCAATCATTTCATAACTTGTGGAAAGGAAATTGGTTTTATAAATAATTAATCCTAATGTAATTAACCCATAGAAAATAAATGATTTTCATAGAATATACAATCAATCACTACCAAGATAAGTAATTCAGGTAAAAATGCTTGTATTGTAAGATCATACACCCTATAAATTATAATAAACCATAATGGATTTTGACATAATTATTCCATTAATAGATAATTCTAACATTATACTGAAAACATAAGAAAATATACTTTTCCTTTGACTAGGTTTTGAATAAAAATTCACCAAATATTTAGAAAATAATTTTCATTTAAAATAAAAATTTATTCCTGAAAAGGATTATTGAAATTAATGAATTTTCATAATGGAGAGAAAATCAGTTCAAGCCCTATTTATTAAAAGGATATATTGTTGAACACTATTGAAAAAAAATTAAAACAAACTTATTCTGAAATGTTTCTAAAATATTTAATTTTAAACCATTTTATATAAAGTCTAAGGTAGTGAAAATGAATATTTTAAAAATATAACAGTATTCCAAGAAAATTATAATTTCATTTTTGAAGATCATGGTGAATGAAAAAAATATAATCAACAAAATCGAAATATTTTCAAATTTTATTAAAAAAAATCAATTTATAATTTTACGTTAAAAGGTGTTGAAAATGGTACCAACACATAATTAATATTAGAATAACTATAAAAGAATAAAATACATGGTTTTTAAGAGATAAAAACCATAAAAAATTTAAAATTAATTTATCAAAGAAAATTATAAAAAATGATATTGTATCATAAATGCATACAACCATTTTAATTTAGAAACCAAAAACTAATAAAATAGAGAAAAATAGTGGGATTTTTAAATCCCCATAATTTTCATGGGAAGCATCATAAAATCAATTATAGGGAATTTTACACATAGAAAAAGAAACAAGTGTTGATTGTGGCATATGTCTCAAAAAACATAAAGTGAGATGAAACACCATTACCACTTTGGTATAATTCAAATCAAAACCCCTTTGATGAAATAGTAGGAATTATAAATTTAAATACCATTAATTAGGAACGATATGTGATATAACATGTCAAATAATTATCATATACCCCTCATATACATGTATAGTTTCAAGTATTCAAACATGTCTTAATGAACGTATATTGAGATGAAATACCCTTAATTTAGGTCTCATATTGCTTTAATGTGATTGAACATCCTCTTCATTAAGATACCTCTTTTTTCATACACCATAATCCTTAAAATGATGAAATTTTGAAGGGTAAAACTTTCGAAATCATTGGGAATAAATCTAGTATGGAATTTGGGTAGTTTGTGGCCTTGATATAAGGGCCATAAATTTTGAATAATGGAGAATAGAAGGTTCCCAATAATATGTGGGGGAAATGGAACAAATAAAATTATGAAAAATATTAAGAAATAATATACATGATTTTAATTAAATGTAAAAAAATTTCATTAATTTTTATGGTAGGACATTATACGATTGAAAAGATTTTCCCACATAAAATTTATACATGTTTATTTTACATTTTAATCCTTATCAGTTGTTTTAGGATGCTCTTAATCCATTTTTCCCATAAACCTGATTACAATTTTTTATGTTAATGCGAGATATTTATATCTAATATGAAAAGTTTAAAATATTGGTTTATATATTCCATTTAAGACCAGTTTTTATCACATTTGTCCATATTTAATATATATGTTATTTTTAAATAATATAATAAAATATCATTTAACATAAAATATCATTTTAATTATCTTTTGTACTATTAATTTAATATTAATTCAATGAAATTATACTAGAAATTTAATTAGAATATACAAACATTCACCATTATTTATAATTTATTATTATCTATAAAATTCTTTGAATACCAAAATTCATCAAAGTAAAAATAATTTTATTGTCCTTAAAATCTTTTTCCAAGATTTCTATACTACAAATAAAATAATTGTATTAGTGCTTCATAAGAATTAAATATAATTATACCATTAGTAAAAATTTAAAATAAATTAACCAGAAAAAATTTTTATATTTAAAATAAATTTCATTATTCTTTCATATCATCTATTTATCCATTAAAAATCATATAAGATACTATATTATTATGAGTGTTTCATTTTTTATTTTTCCATTTCATAAAATAATATAATTTTCCTAATTATTAGAATAGTTGAACAAAGATTCCATGTTATTTAAAAATATATGATCATGGTTTATCCCGACTCAACCAATAGAACAAATGAGTGTGTTATAGATATTTTGAAACCTTATCCCAAATTTTTAACCCTATTTTACACTTTTTACCCATATAGAGTTGAAAAATATTTACAGTGGTTTAAATTCATATTTTCCAAAAATAAAGAGGGATTATTTCTAAAAATAAAACCCTATAATTAAAAATATAGAATTAATTAATAATAATTATATTTATTTATTTATAAGAAATTAAATTTAATATTAATTCATATAAGGTAATAGAAAATAATTTTTAGATAAATCCCTTATAAATAATAAAAATGAACATATAAAAAACTGATTAATATTTATTATTATTATTTGAAGATAATATGTAATTAATTGTCAAACATAATAATTTAATATATAATAAAAAAATGAATGGGAATTTGAAATTACTGTATTTAATGATAATGAATGATAATTTTACAAATAATAATTTTTTTGCAAATTTCTTGGGAAAATAAATCATTTTATAAAATCATCAAAAATTAATTGTTAGATAATATTAAAATGAAGAATTATTAAATCATATCAAACACCTAATGTAAAATTTCTATGAAATGGTAGATGTTAAATATAACGATCATGCACAAAATGAAACGATGAACAATTTTTATAAAAATAATTTTTTATAACATATAATTACATTATTGAAAATGTGGTGTATATTTTTTATGTATTAATAAATAAATTTTAAATAAATAAAAAAATTATATATATTTTTGAAAATTTATTCATTTCAATTCATATAAGAAATTTATGTGATGGGTTATAATGGTGATATAATAAATTTTTTATAGTATATCATATTATTCTTAAAGCATAATTTTGCGTGTTAAGAACAATATAAAGAATATTATTATTTGAAACTAAATTTTCATTGGGCTAATGGAATTTGGTTCAATAAAACCTGAAAGGTATAGGTTTCATAATTTACTAATCGAGCACAATAATTGTGGCTTTAATGGATGTCCATAAATTGATCATGGAAGCTTGATTAAGTCATGGAAGATAGAGTTGTTCATGAGACTTTTGTTTCATTGGAGTATTATCTTTTTGGTTAAATTTTTTTCACAATTACATTGAGTATATTTTAATGATTCCTTTGAGTTTTTATTTATTATACCATGCATATATTATAGTTTTTAAATGATTTTTTATATTTTTTTATTCATCTTTGATCCATTTTATAGTTTTTCTCACGGGTTTATAGATGAATTGTTCTAATCCTCTATTATTTTGTCAAGATATAAACCTTTATTAACATTCTTTTATGTCTGAGGAATGAGTTTAGTATCACCTCTAACCCAAAACAATAAAATTGTTTGGGCAGTGATGTATCAAATGGAATTAGTAGGTTTTGTCCCTGAGTCAGGATGTTTTTATGGAAATATGACATGATGTTACAAGAAATATATATCATAAAACACATAAATAACATTTTAATGATGATATTAAAGTTACTAGACTAGTTTGGGTACAAAAGGGGTTTTGAAAAACTTTTAGGCATGTTTTCAACTCATTTTCATGGGATTATAAAATTATTGTTTGGTGTTATGCATTAGTGAAGTTTCATCCCACTTGGAATGCATTTTAAAATGATTTTATTATTTTTCTAGTATGTTATTGGTATTTTAATACCATTAAATATTTGATTAAAACTAAGATAAATGGTTAAAATTGAATTAATTTTGAATTATTTATGTTGTTTTTGAATGAAAATTCTAACCAGGAGAACATGAATGTACTTAGTTGGATAAATAGAGAATGCGGTTTAGCCTGAACCATAGTTTAATCTAAAATTGATTAATAATATTGTTTAATCATTATAAACTATTGTATTAGGGAATTAAAATGTGAAACCCCATAGCGTGTATCATTCTTTGGGGTTCCATAAGTTGAATCCACTTGTATTTAAATGTTATTAAGGGATGAAATAAGATGCATTTTTGTTAATCCACATAAAAAATTTACCTTCATGGAACCATATTTGAAAATAATTTCAAGATAAAAATGTTCACTATTAAGGAAATGTCTCTACTCTAATGGGATTTTATGGTTCATGATAATATAAATAAGAACCATACTAGGGATGGTTTTTAGGAGTTTTTCGATAAAAATATATTATTAACCCATCTTCTAAACATCGTTATTGATATTTTTAGTCTAGTTGAAATAAATAAATATACTAGTGACAGAATTTGTTTCTCAAATATCTCACTTGGTTATCCTTTCACCTACAACACTATCGGGTGAAATACTAATTGAAAAAATATTATTTTGTGACCCTAACCCAAATAGCTCAGTTCTATTTTTTTATTATATTGGAATAAAATACAAGGAATCAGATCCCAAATGTCCATATAGTTATGTAGACATAGAAAAATAGATACAAACATGAGTACTTCATTAAATTTTTAACAAAAAATTCATTATAATTATTTTTTAGAATATATATTTTCCTCTTAAATATCCTTTCATATCATTTAAATCACAGTTTTTGGATTTCTGGGAATATAGAAAAATTGTACGCGAAAATACATAGTAAGGGTTTAGTACATCATAATATATTATGAATAAAATATCATAAGTGACATGGAAAAGTTAAATAAATGAACACACATTATACATAAATAATTTTAATATCATGATTAAATTAGGAAAAATAAACTTTTGAAGTTATATAACTAAAAAAACATTCCATTTAATCAATAATATGTGATTGAAAATCATATAGATATAATATAACTATGAAAATATTAATGGTAATAAGATAAGTTATAATTAATAATGAAAGTTAAATAACCAAAATAACATACCCTTTAATCAATAAAATATTAATGAAATACATCCATAGAAAATATCATTATGAAAATATCATGCATTATAATAAATAAATTTCTAATTAAGAAAATGCTTAATTATTTGACATCATGATCTCAGGAATTTGGAAAACCATTAATTTCAATATCACTCTTAAATTTAGTTTAAAAATTATATGTAGAACCCATTTATCTAAAAATATCCAACATATTTATTTAATGAGACTACTAATGCATCTAATGTCTATCCATAAATAGGTCCCACTTGTATCTACATGTCCATATATTTCCACATATATCAAATAATCGATTTAACCCATGGAAAATGTAACTTATCATCAAATATTAATATAGAGTTTATAATATGGATATATTATTATTTTCAAAATAAATCATATATATTTAATGAAAAAACCCATATGTAGAAATGATATATGGTTTTTTAAATAATCATTTCCAGTATAAATAATATGGAAATTTAGTGGAAATTTATTGTCCAAGGATCAAATAAAAGTGAATATTTCAATGTAAAGTTAATGAATAAAAATAAATTAAGAACATGAGTGTCAAAAATTGACATTCTAAATATTATAATAAATTATCAAATTATATAATATTGATGGTATTGATATAAAATATCCCTAGATAATTATATTTAAAAAGTGTCGTTGTCATTGACAAATATATATATACCACTAAAATATATTTAAAAAGATTATTTAGGTAATATACTTTTTATTTGGAAAATAAAATTTTAAATCCAAAAATTCAGAAAAAATTGAATATAATATTTTATTAAAAAATCACTAAAACCTATAATGCAATCATTAGTATATTGAGTGTTCATGATGGTAGAAAATTACATACATGGTAGTTTTGTTTAAAGAAATATAACATTCACATTTTTTTGTAAAAGCTGAAGAAGCCATGTTTTGGATACAAAATAAATATTACCTTCAAATAAATTTGTAAGAGTTAAAAATGGGTAAATTTAAATTAAAAAATATTTTTTAAATAATAAAAAAAATTAATATATTAATAAAAAAATGGTTGGGAAGTAAATGTATTTCTGACCAAAGAGATAAATGAAGTGAAAATTTTTATAAAAATTATCAACATAATTAAGTACAAGAGAGTGGGAAAATTTGATAATTACATGATAATTTTATGAAAAAATTATTTAGAAGAATATAAAATGGTTTTAATAGACAATTATTGAATAATTTCACTCAATTCAAACTCATGTATATACAATCTTGATTGAAATGATATTTCAAAATATATGTTTACAAAGATTATAATGATAGTGTGAGAATTAAAATGTGAATATGTTATGTGTTTTTCATTTAAATACAAATAAACTATGTTGAATTATGACATAATATAGTAAAAAATAAATAATCACGTAATCATATAATATCTAAGAAAACAAATATGTAATGTATCTTAATGGAATGTAATTGTGTTCTGAAATTTTTTCCATCTTGGTAAAACTTATGTTAAATACCCTAAATGTAATAATAATATTAGAAATATTAAACACCAAGAATTATAAATTAATCATCATATTACATTTCATAATTGAACTATTTACACCATAAAAAATAAATTAGTTTTATAACATTATAGTATGACTCAATGTAGGGAATTTCAGATGAATTGGCTCAAGATACTCATTTTTTTGGTTGAGTATAATTTAATATCTTGTATAATAGTTTTAATCATATCATTATTTTATAAATGAACCATTTTAATTTTTATAATATCTTATATAATCCTTTTGTAACATCTTATTACCCATTCATTAATTATCATTTATTATCTTTATCATTTCATGTGTTAATTTCCTTATTTTCTCATTCATGTTTTTTCATGAAAGATCTGTTTTTTGTAAATATTATATAGATAATTAATATATAGAATAATTATTGTTAAATAATGATTATATTTACATATTAAATATATTTTTTAGATCAATAATGAAGTATGATTTGGTGAAATGAAGTGCATTATGATCTTGGAGATGCTAAGCAGTATGTATTCAAGGTTAATGTTTCAATTTTTCAAAGATAATTATAGAAAGAAGGTAATTAAAATTTGTTACATCTATATTGGTCTTAATACTATAATATTTATATAAATATACTTATATATAGCATCCATGTGGTGTGGTGTAAAAAAGAAATTCATATCTCTTCGTAAAGGTGGTAGTCCACACTTAAACAAATGACGTTATTAGATATATCTAAGTGAAGTGGAATGATATAAAAGGGTATTTTAACCTTTTATAATGATAAATATTTCATTAATATCATTATAATGTCATATATTTCGCATAAATTCATTAAATGTGAAATTTTTTAGTTACTTGTAAGGCGTTAATGGAAAATGAATCATAACTCTTTGTGAGGTGGTAGTCTTCCATACACACGATTGACATTATCATATCCTATATAGAATAGAAAATTTAAAAAGTTATAAATGATATAATTAATAAAGAGGAATAAATATTTTATAAGTTTCATATATATTCTTTATATGTATCATCATACCTATCTATGAGAGGATGTAAGGGAAAAAACGAACGTCAGCAGTTTAAATGTTGGTTGACTATCGTACACACAAATGATAATTTTGTAACCCATTTGAGGGAAGTGGGGAAGATTTAAGGTCATTAACCTAATAGAAAAATTTAAATATATGTAATACATTTAGGTTATTATATCACCATGTTTTAATATGAATTTGAGGTGGTGGAGGAAGAAATAAGCCAAAACACTTAATGAAGAATCATACATCTTCCTCTAATCACTTCCATTTGTTTTCACCAAAATCATTCCAAGGATTGAATTATGAAAAAATATATAATGGGAGGATTTTTGTTTTAATGTTATTCAAGATGGTATTTTCTATACCAAATTTCTGTGAGGGTGTGAAATTGAGTATAGAGGGGGCCCTTTTATATGTTAGGTAAGTGGCACACTAATAATGTATGAATATAAAATGGCGTATGCAATATTTTATCAAGAAAAAATGTTAAAAATGTATTATTATCTACAATTAGACATTTTAAGGACTAAATATTTTAATAAAATATATTTTTTAAAAAAAGGTAAATTTAACCATTATATTTTTAGTTTAACCCCACTGAAAAATCATTTTTACCATAATAGTGGTTAAAAAAGTTAATTTCACTATTCTGTTTGGTAGACCATGTAAAGACCCTGAAGTCTAGTGGAATATTTTTAATATATATACATGGAAATTTTATGTGTCCGCAGTTTCTGACGGCGCCTGATTCCGAGGCCTGGTGTGCCCTAAATCAATTTCTGAAGATTTGTTAAGCTTTAATTAACGCGTGTAAGCTGTTTTCCTGAAAAAGTTGAATAACTCATAAACGGTTACTCAAATCAAAAATATGAGGGCATCTTTGCACATAGGATGGAGGTTATACCCGAGGCGCCACTTATGTTTAGTCGGCATGGGGCTCCTGTGAAAATCCCCAAAAATGGCATAACCGTCAATAAAATATTAAATAAATTATTTTAATTTTAAAATGATTATAACTCACAAATGGTAACTCAGATTAAAAATCTGAAACCACCACTGAACTCGTGGGGGTAGGGTTTCTTTATGCAAATAATAACCTGGGTCGGTGAGAGCCACTAGAGAATGTTAGTTTTTGGCAACAAATAAAATAAGTGACCATTATTTTATTAAAAAAATCATAACATCTAAACGGTAACTCAGATTAAATATCTGAGAGTACTATTGGTTTTATTGGGGTGTGCTTCACCTAGGCAGAGCCTATCCTTGAACGGCACGAGTTGAGGGTGGCTGATAATAATTTTCTGAACTTTTTTTCATGTATTTTCAATAAAAGTATGTTTGAGATTTTATATATTTTGGAGTGGTGCTCGGAATTGAAATTTTATGGCACTGTTGAACCCACAGTATCAGAAATATCTTAGTGAGACCATCATCGCAGTTGTGTTATGATGAGTTTAGAAGTTATTTTTTGGCTCTTTATTAAAGAAAATAAAAATAAAATAAACTACAACACTTTATTTTATTTTTAACATGGCATGCGTTGTAAGTTGGAACCTCCCTTTGGGGGTTGGTGGTGGGATCGCCACACCCTAACCTCCCATGGGAGGATGATTGGGGTGGGGACCACCCGGGCAGCATAACATCCCACAAGAAGTTATGACGCGGGGTCCACATGGGGGCTTAACCTCTCATTTAATGGAGAGGGAGAGGAAACCTCACAACCCTCTCAATTAAATGTTGTGTGTCAACATAAAATTAATTGTGGCCTATCGTTGGCCTCTCAGGTCGAGCCACCTGAACCGCGCCCCTTACGGCACTAACCGAACCTGCCACTGGCCTTCCGGCAGAGTCGCCCACTTGGAAACCTCAGCCAGAATTGTCCATGTAGTCTGCTGGGCAGGACCCAGCAGACTGGGCCAAACATAGCTGGCTGACCCACCAAGGTGCCGAGTCAGACCCAGCAATTCTGACCAGGTCAACCCAGATCGGGTCTACCAGAGCTGTGTTGGGCCGGGTCGGTCCGACAAGGTCTGACCGAACCCAGCCCCACTTTTGACTCATTGCTTGCGTTGACCATATCTTTTTCACCGGATGTCCGTTTGATGAACCGTCATTGGCGCTGGTAATCTCTTTGAGAAATAGTCCCTTCAAAAATACCCCATGAGAATTTGGGATGTAGTTGAGATACGGTCAGGTTGGTTCGTACACGACACCAACCAGGCCCTCGGGACAAAAAGGCTAATAACTCACACACCGGGCATCCGATTGACGCACAATCAGTTGCATTGAAAACCCTATGACTTGGTAGACATTTGAGATATTTTTTTGTGGGTCTTCATGACACTTGGAGTATCATCTTGTAGCTCATGGAGCGGACCCTCTTATAGACGAGCGAGTTGACTATAGAGACCTAGAAGCTAGATGAGACCTAATGCCTGCATGTCTGATTTGTTCAGAGTGACTTGACTAGCCCAGGGGGGAGTTCTTTTGTGTGAGGATGAAGACCCATGGTTCATGATAGGAGGAGTACCTCAGCAGTCTTACGATAGTGAGTATCACCTCGGAGTGGCGATAAGACTACTATTCTCGACAGAGGAGGAGTTATCCAGCAGCTGTGGTTTCGTGAATAAAAATCATGGATTGAGTTGAGTCAATGAACATTGTGTTTTTCATCATGATTGAAATGGGTTACTTGTCAACTTTGGCATATGTATGGGTATATAACAATGTAATGGTTATCCGTTGATTTTATGCTATGTGGTTTATTCTTGTTGGATTTTGTGAGACCTTGAGGGTCTCGGGGTCCCTACTGAGTATTGTTATAATCAACCCTACACAGGCTTTTCCCGCACACCATTGTGTTGGATATAGAGGATGGATAGCATTGACGGACGCCGAGAGCGACCCAGGACTGGATGGTACCCGGAGGTGGAATACTAGGCGAGACGGTACACAGAGTGGACTGATAGACGTGGAGTGCTGAGGTGGACATATGTACCATCCCTTCAGTTAGGAATCCCATAAAAAAATCCTGGAGCTGCATATATATTTCAGCTATTTTTTCCTTTCTTTTCAGTTGTACTTGTTTTTCAGTTGTACATTCCTGCTGGGTTAATATTCTAGAACAGTTTAATTTCAGTACACTTGTTATACAGTTTCTTTTACTTAGTCTATGCTTCCTCCTATACTCTGGTTGGGTGAGTTTATGTTTTATAAATGAAATGTCTTCCGAGTTTTAGGGGAGTACACCTTTGGTGCTAGTCTCCAGCCCCTGCCCTATGGAAGGTGGTCTTGGGGTAGTCACGATGTGGGCCCTGGGGGATGGGTCGTGAAAAATTGGTATCAAAGGAGTCGGTTATACCGCAGAACATAGGACTCTGATATTTCTTTTCTATGAACAAATAGTGTTAAAGGTACCGAGTGTAGTTTTCAGTTCAGGGAGTCCAGTGTTGGTGTGGCGTCTGACGTATCCATACACCAGGTCCCTGACTACTAATTTCCAACTCAGTACACAAAAACACTGATTGTGTTTGTGTTTTAAAAATATTTTCTTTAAGTCATCTCAAACCAGGTCACCTCACCCGATATAACTTTTGACCATGTCGCATCTGTTCAGGATGCCTCCATGCAGACTGCCAGTTAGAGTTCTAAGAAAGTACACAATGATGGCCCACCAAGCGATGAGGTTCTAGTGCAGGTCCCTCATACTATGTTATCACCTTCAAGTGGTGTACCAGCAACACCACCACCCGTTGGTCAGCAGATGCTACCATCCGCATTGGAGGACCGTGCATGCCGACTGAGCGCGTTTCACGAGTTCTAGCGGCAGAGGCCTCTGAGGTTTCAAGGTGATACAGTTTCCCTAACAGTAGATGTTGATAATAGCTACTAGTCTTTTTCAGTGTGTGGCCATGAATACGGTCTACATTGTGATGATGTTTTTCTTATTGGACTGTTTTCTGAGATTGTACCTTCAGGTAGTGTGTCAGCTATATGACTTCCTGTTGGTCATGAGTTTCAACCGGTGGTACCGGTTGATGACACATGTAGGCTTAATGCCTTACACATGTTTTATCATTAGATACACCTCGGGTTCTAAGGTGAGCCCGACATACAGGCAGGTAAGGACTGGCCTGAGGAGGTAGCTAAGAGTCCTCTAGAACTTCTACAGCTTCGTCAGGATGACATGTCTATAGATGAATATTCATCGAGGTGTACCGATCATTCCGGTACTCGATGAATATGATACAATCCGTTCTTCAGAGCTTGGACCTCTGAGTGAGATGTGTTTAGGTACATCTGAGCCATCACATTATACTTCCTCTGTGCATTACTACCTATGTTTGGATTCTAGAGAGAACCTTTACAGTTGAATTTTCTTTAGATGAACATATACAACCAAAGAATGTTAAAAGTGGGGAAGTAGAAAATTGGTGCCATTATCAGAGACATGAGAATAAAAGATGTTTTGGGAAGAGGATGTGACATATACAGTTGAATCTGCAGGGAAGTAGATGTGGAAGAAGAGCTAAGAGATTATCATGAGGTGGTGTACATTTGGACATGTTCCAAACACCCACCTTTATTGTCCCCGCCAGGCTCTAGGAGCTGGAGGGAAGGGGAAGAGAGTAGTTTCATGTGGTCAAGGAGTGTGACCCAAGGGCTCTAGTAATGATTCGATGTAGGGTCTATTTCTAATAATAGCTTCCGTAATAATAGACATAGGTACCAATCATTCCTTCCTTCCATGAATCTTGTCCTAGAGCTAGAGTATCCAGTTAAACCGTTGAATTTACCCTCACGTCTGGAGATACCATTGGGAGGAGACTCGATAATCACACATATGTCGATGGTGTGATATAACCCTAGAGTCGAGAGTTTCTTTTGGCTCCTCTTGGTGACAGCGTCGATCCCTTACGACGTTAGTTTGGTTTGGGACTTGATATCTACAGTTCAGACTCAAGTTGACTGTATTAGGAAAAGAGGTTATGGTTTATCTACAACGTTGAGATGAGGTTTTCCATAGTCGGTGAAAAAGGAAACCCAAGAATCACAAGATAAACTCAGGCTTAAGAGGGTGTGTCCAATCAATCTTGAGTCATCTAGACTTACCCTCGTGGGATTAGGAGTTTTGAGTTTTTGGTTCCTGCAGGACTATGACTCCGAGAAAGTCTATACTCTTGGGAATGGGAAACATTATTGAGGATGCTCTCAGTAGGAGATCTAGTATTCAATTTCTAGTTGAGGCAACAGAGAAACTGGCCACGTTGCAAATATCCTTTGGAGATAGGGATAGAGCAGCCTATCTACAATCGCTTTCAGTCACTCCCCCACTTCTTCGGCGAGTCAGGGAGGCGCAGCTTTGGGATGCTGAGTACGAGATAAGACGTGCTCAAATATCCACAGGGAATCCACCTAATGGATTTTCTGAATGTGGGGATCATTTCATCCTCTTCATGGGATGTACCATGGTACAAGTTGCACTTTCGGAGGAGGTGTTGAGGGAGTTCCACACATCCCCTCTAGTGGTACATCCAGGAGTGGCAAAGATGTACTAGGACCATAGATGACAACATTGGTGACCAAGTATGAAGAAGTCTATAGTATAGTTTGTCTCATGGGGTCTCACTTGTCAGCAAGTGAAGGCAAATCACCAGATACCAGTAGGCTTGGTTCAGCCCTTAGAGGTCCCGGAGTGGAAGTGGGATGGGATATCCATGGACTTTGTGATGGGTCTTCCACATACATCCAAGGGATATGACTCTATCTGGGTGATCATTTACTGAATCACCATGTCGGCCCACTTCTTATTGACCAGAGACGGTACGAGCTATCACGGAGAAGGTGAAGATCATCTAGGAGAGGATGAAGATTGCACAGAGCAGACAGATGTCCTGTGTTGATAGAAGACAGAGACCACTGTTGTTCGAGGATGACGACCACGTCTTCCTACGGGTCTCACCTCGATGAGGTTTGTGGAGATTTGGCCAAGGGGGAAAGTTATCTCCATGTTTCATTGGACCTTTTCATGTCCTCATCAGTGTAGGCAAGGTGGCTTACCTCTTAGATCTACCACATCTGATGCATTGGGTGCATGAATTCTTCCACGTATCTCAGCTGAGGAGATACGTGCACGAACCATCACACACCATCAACCATGGAGAGCAGGACATCGATGATGGGGCAAATTTCAAGGAGTTTCCACTAGAGATTGAGAATCGACAGGAGTAGGTCCTCTGTGGATGGTTGATTCCTCTAGTTCATGTTCACTGGCAACACGAGAACCTCCAGTATGGCACATGGGAGTGAGAGGCTCATATGCGTGCTCAGTACCCCCTTTTGTTCCCTTAGTGTGAGTTATAGCTTATGGGGACATAAATCCCTAATGTGGGGATAATTCAAAGACCCGAAATTCTCATGGATTTTTTTATTTACACAGGAATTTTACGAGTCCAATGTTACTAAAGGTTCCTGATTCCGAGGCCCGGTGTGCCAAGAATAAATTTCTGATGTTTTGATAATATTTAATTAACATGCATAACTAGTTTTCTTGAAAACAGTTGGATAACTCTTAAACAGTTACTCGGATCAGAAATCTGAGGGAACCATTGTGCTTAGGATGGTGAGTTTACCCTAGGAGCAACTTAAGTTTAGTTGGCACTGTCCTCCTGTGAAAATCACCACAATTGAATAACCATTAATAAAATAATAAAATAAATTATTTTATTTTTCAAATTCTTATAACTCACAAACGGTAACCCAGATAAAAAACTAGGGACCACCGCTGAACTTTCAAGGGTATGATTTCTTTAATGAGATACTAACTTGGGTCGGTGAGGTCCACTAGAGAAAGTTAGTTTTTGGACTCAAAAAAAATAATTAATTGACAATTATTTTATTGTAAAATTCATAAATTCTAAATAGTAACTTGGATTAAAAATCCGTGAGTACCATTGGATTCTCTGGGGCATGATTCACATAGGCAGAGCCTAAACTCAACCGGCACAAGTCAAGGGTCACTGATAATAATTTTCAGAACTTTTTTCAGCTATGTTCAGTAAACGTACGTTTGGGATTTTATATCTTTCGGACTGGAGATCAGAATTGAAATATGACGGCACAATTGAACTCACAGTGTATGTAATTTCATAGTTATTCCTTCACCGCAGTTGCGTTCTGACGAGTTTGGAAGTTAGTTTTTAGATTTTTATTAAGGAAAATAATAATAAAATAAAGTACAAAACTTATTTTATTTTTAAGCTGCCATGTGTTGTAAGTTGGAACCTCCATTTGGGGGTTGGTGGTGGGACCACCACACCCTAAACTCCCATGGGAGGATGATTGGGGTGGGGACCACCCGAGCAGCATAACCTCCCGTGAGAGGTTATGACGTGGTTTTCACATGGGGCTTAACCTACAATTTAATGGGGAGGGAGAGGAAACCTCACAACCCTCTCAATTAAATGATGAGTGTCAACATAAAATTAATTGTTGTCAATTAATTTTATGTGTCAACTTGAAATTAAACATTGTGTTTCAACATAAAATTAATTGTTGTCAATTAATTTTATACGCCAATGCTTTTTAATTCGGTTGACCCCCTTGTTTTTTCATTTATGTAACTACATCATTAGAATTTCTGAAGGTTCCTCATAAATGAACTATCATAAATTTCATGATGGCTAGTACATCTCCCCCTCTCCTACATATAGGGATCTTGGGAGGAGTATTAGGGATGGCTTCACCAAGAGACGAAGCACTGGTAACGTGACATGATGCCCAACACTTGGAGGATTATGCTTCCTCCGATGAATAATGTGAAAACGTCGGTGATGAAAAATTAATCATCAGCTTCATCCTTGGAACCCCCCTTCTGATATGAGATCTCTTCGATGACAGTTCTTCCTTCCTCTTCTCCATCAATGGACCGACGCACAAGCTCAGAAGTGGAAGCGTACAATGAACGACGAAAAAAACTTCTTCCCACATGATGAACCAATGCCCGTCGATTAAAAAGGTATGGGTGTGTTTTAAGTTGTTTAACTCTTAATATTCTCTCGTTAAGTCAACTTCATGAACTGCTTTCTATCATTCTAATGTGGAGGGTTTGGGCCAAATGAACATAGCCTGACCCCTCCTCAAAAATTATGGTTTTGGAACCTTGGATCAACGACGAAAAAGCAACTACATGGAAACATGGCGACGATGACAAAGATGGTTAATGGAGGTTGCGCTACTCACGACCTCCGCGAACCACAACACCGGCTGAGCGGCTCCTAACCGGCCGACTCGAGTGCTTCCCGGCGTGCTCCCCGACCAAAACCATGGCCAGCCCGGCTGCCGGCACCTTGCTCGCACGCCCCGCGTGCTGCCGGAACACCCCATTCATGCTCGGCAACTAGGCCGCCTAGCCGGTGCCCCAGGGCCCCTAGGCCACTTTCCCAGAAACCCCTGGAAACTAGGCCGCCTACTCGGCTCCCTCCCGGAGCCTGCCCGTCACCCAGGCCACCTGCCCAGTGGCCCATGGTGCCCAGGCCGCCTGCCCCACGCCCAAGCCGGCAGTCCAGTGCTCCACATGCCCTTTCTGACACATCTGAGGCCAGCCCACGCACCACGCGGATCATCGTTGGCCTCTAGGGCCTTGCCTCATGAACCACGCCCCTCGCGGTGCCGACCAAACCTACCACTGGCCTTCGGTCCAAGTCTCCCACATGCTGAATTCAGCCCAAATTTTCCAAGCATTGCGTTGGGCCGGGCCCAGCAGACTGGGCCAAAGTGAGATGGACGACCCGCCCAACGGGCGGAGTCAGACACAACAAGTCTGATCAGGTGGAACCAGACCGGGTCGACCCAGTCTTGGTTGGGCCAAGTAGGTCCGACTGGGTCAGACCGGACCCAGACCCAATTTTGACCCTTTTCTTGCATTGGCCATATCATTGTAACCTGACGTCCGTTTGACGAACCGTTAGTGGAACTAGTAATCTATTTGAGAAACGGTCCCTTCAAAAATAACCAATGGGAATTCATGGTATAGTTGAGGTACGGTCGAGTTGGTTTGTACATGAAACCAACCAGGCCCCTAGGACTAAAATGATAGTAACTCACAGACCGGGCATCTAATTGACGCACCATCAGTTTCATTGATACCCCTATGATGTGGCGGACCTTTGAGATACTTCTTCATGGGAATTTCTGACACTTGGTGTATAGGCTTGTAGCTCATGGAGCAGACCCTCCCGGAGACGAGCGATCAGACTACGGAGTCCTAGAAGCTAGCTGAGACCTGATGACTATTTGTCTGATTCATTCGGAGTGACTTGACTAGCTCAGTGGGGAGTGATACTATGTGAGGCGGTAGACCCATGGAGGAGGAGCGATTCTGTGTGAGGCGGAAGACCCACGATACTTGACAGAAGGAATAACTTTAGAGGATATTAGGGGGAGCACTACTTTGTGAGGTGGCAGACCCATGGCGACAAGCGCTACTGTGTGAGGTAGAAAACCTGCGGTACTCGACAGGAGGAGTAACTCAGCAGTCTACAGTTAGTGAGTAGCATCTTAGAGTCATGACAGGACTACTGTGCTCGATAGAGGAGGAGTTATCTAGTAGTCGTGGTTTCGTGAATAAAAAACATGGTTTGAGCTATGTCAATGACCTTTGTGTTTTTTCTCATGATTGAAATGGGATACTTGACAACTTTGGTAGATGTATGGGCATATTCCTAAGTAATTGTTATCCATTTATTTTATGCTTTTTGGTTTATTATTGTTGGATTTTATGAGACCTTGAGGGTCTCCGGGTCCCTACTGAGTATCGTTATAATCACCCCTACACAGGCATTTCCCGCACCACGTTCTGTTGGATGCAGACAACGGACAACGTTGACAGAGGCTGAGAGAGATCCAGGACTGGACGATACCTGGAGGTAGACTACTCGGTGAGATGGTATGTAGAGCGGAACGATAGATGTGGAGTGCTGATGTGGACATATGTACCTATCCTTCAGGTAGGAATCCCGGACGACGATCCTGGAGCTCCTTCCACATTTCAGTTGTTTGTCCCTTTCTTTTTAGTTGTACTTGTTTTTCAGGTGTACATTCCTACTAGGATTTTATTCTAGCCCCCTTTACTTTCATTAAACTTGTTATATAGTTTCTCTTACATAGTGTTTACTTCCTCTTGTACTATGGTTGTGTTTTTTTTTACGTTTTATAAAGGAAATGCCTTCCCAGTTTTAGGGGAGTATGCCTTTGGTGCTAGTCGCTAGCCCCAGGCCTATAGAAGGCGGGCTTGGGGTCGTCACGATGCAAGACTTGGGGGATGGGTCGTGATAGAACCTTAAGTTGAATTTATTAGATAATATAAATTATTTCTATTCCCAAAATATAACCCATTATAAAAAATTCCCTTTACATATGTATAGATATTTTATTTTAAATTAATCTTTCAAACGCGACGAGGAA
Source organism: Viscum album (assembly GCA_963277665.1). Taxonomy (NCBI): domain Eukaryota; kingdom Viridiplantae; phylum Streptophyta; class Magnoliopsida; order Santalales; family Viscaceae; genus Viscum; species Viscum album. The sequence continues at coordinate 1,281,551,793 of OY728136.1, read as the reverse complement.
GCATGTTTTTAGATAGAAAATGTTTAAATATTTATAAGATTATTATATAAAAATTCAATATTAAAATGATTCAATTGTACAAAATTTGATTAATTTAAAAATATTATGCTTATTACCATTTTTTGGGAAATGGGAAACATCAACCTAAAAATTAGGTAATGTACAATGCATGGATGGACTCAGTGAGACTTAAACATGACAAGTCACAAAGACAAATGGGGTTAGATACCACTGAGATACACCGTTGGGAACAGAATTATTTTAATTTAAATATAATTTAAATACCATTAATTTAAAAGAAATTTAATATCAGATTTATCTTTATAATTAATTTAAAATAAAAAAGCAGTTTTCAATTAAAAGTCAATATTTTTGTGAATTCCTTGATAAATGAAAAATTCCCAACAATTACCAACAATAAAACATTATATTATTATGATATTATTATTTCAAAAATTAAATTAATTTTATATAATTTTTTTAAAAAATTTGGAAAACAATTATGTTCAAATTACTTTCACAAAGAGAAACCAAACCGCCTTTTACAAAAAAAATTACAGGCTTCAAAAAATATTCATTTTTAATTTAAATGGTTATTATTTAATTTAGAAAACATATATGACAATAATCTAAATAATTATTTTTTTCTTTAAATAAAAATAAATTTAATTTCTTGTTATTAAGAGTATAATATGTTAATGTTCATTTAGATGTCGGGTTGTGAGTTTTCGATGCTATAAAAATAATAAACTTAATGAATTATATTCTCTGGGACATTTAATATTGGTGTTGTGTGTCTCTTACACGATTGAATATTATTTCATTAGTTTATAATTTCACTGAGTCACATTATCCCTACATTAATTAAATTTCATCTTTATAATTTGAACATTATCTGTGTATTCAAGGGATTGATATTTGAAAAATAATCTGTTCAGAACCCACACCATAAAATGAGTAAATAAAAATATTTTTAATAGGATTGATAGGTATGTATGATTTTCATATGGAATAAAAAATAACCATGTTTCACATTAGGATAACAACAGTGAAAATTGAAGATTTGGACATAGAGTAAAAGTATGAATAATTATAGAGAATGGTTGTCCTCATTCCTTTCAAAAAAGTTAATGATCAATATAATGTCAATGAACTCAAAATCATATATATTTGATTATTTAAAATACCATATGATAAATCAAATATGAATGTAATATGATAATTTGTTTCATGATCATTTTCTAATATTTGATTAATTTTGTAACTATATATGAATAAAATGAAAAATAAATATTTGATATGATTCCATTTCATATTCCCAATATTATCCTTCGATCATATTTAGATAATGGCCTAATTAATTTCTAACTATAAAAAATGAAAATATTTATTTTTATGATTATTGGAATAAAATTAATTTTTAATGGATTGTTATTTTAATAAATGCATGAAAAGTACTTCCACCAATCCCTATCTATTTCCCAATACCATTATGGTTATAATAATTTATCCATTTAAATATAAAAACTCATAAACCCTAATTGTAACACCATTTCTTCATTATTAAAATTTATTTTTGAAAACATTTAACAAATTAAATATTAACTAGGACTTCACATTGGTACATGTTAAGCATTAAACCACTATCATCCATTATTTAAGGGTTTAAGAACCATTTCTCCCCTAGAAATGATGGGTTTGAATTTCTTATGGTGGATTTAAATTTTATAAAATTATATAAATATAATTCCTATTACCTACCAAAAAAACATATAATGGAAATCAATGAAATAAAATTATTCTTTAAATAAACATTTTACTATAATTTTGAATACAACATATTTTTTCCCTCAAAGTATAATAATATTAATTTATTAGTATTAAAATGTAATTAATTATCACTTCAAACCTAAAGGATATTAATACAGTTATATTAATTTCTATAAAAATTAAAGTAATTAATCCTCAAAAAACATTTCTCTAAAAAATATACTAATCCAATAGGTTTTGTTACCATAACTTTCCACCCAAATTACATTATTATTTCTTGGATCCAATCAGCTAAAACATAATAAAGTTTGTTTAACAATATATACTTATGATCAATCTTAAACACATAAACAATGATGGTATTAATAAATATTATGAAAATGAAAATATATATTTTTCTAAAATTTAAATAACTACCATAAGATGTTTTATAATTATTATCACCAAATTAACATTGGTAAAAATACTAATACAATTAAATTCATTAACAGTAATATATAAATACAACACTCATTTTATTTACATATATGTCCATATATGATCTTCACTTATTTTTTAGAATATCTAATTAACTCCTGTAATTCATATGATCCCACATTTAGGACAATAAGTTATAATTAGATCCCTATGAAGATATTTATTTACTTATATCGTACTCTTCAATTTTCAACATCAGTTATTTATATTTTCCCTTAATTTCTTAACATAATGCATGATCCCATTCAATTTAGACACATTCATAGGTGTCTCCATCCATATTTTTGACATGAAAGAATTCCAGCATTCTTATCTCTATGGTCTCCACCAATTGAGCTCTATGAGAACTCTATCAGTCTCTTATTTGTTAATTCATGGAGTTGGTTAAGGTGTATGTTTTTAATCATATTTTTTTATTACATATTTTTGAATAATCAAACCATAATTTACTTCTTTCATTATATAATTTGGTTTCTCATTGTCACCACATTGTTCTTCATATACAATGTTAACATTATTCTTCCAGGTTATAGCTATCAATTAAAACAAAAAATCAAAATACGGGAAACAGTAAATGTTGTGAGAAAATATTATAATAATATATTATATGATTAAATCATGAAAACAATTTTTAAGTTATAAAACCTTATTATTCACCTTTCTCAATCATTTCATCATGTATTTGAATCCTTCGTAATGGTTTGTAATGAAAATGTGAATTATCCTAGAATATACCTTGATAGTGTCAAATGAGGTGTGTAGTAAGACCCTTTTTCAGGCACTGGGAGATGATCAGCTAATGAACAATGCACATTTCTTTTATTTACTGCACAAAGGTACAATATTTTTAGATCCACACCTACTTTTATTATCCAAACTTGAATTTTTTGATAATTAAAACCACATAATATCATCCATACCAATATTTTATGATATTATTCTATACTTATCGTAAATATATTTTATAGTGTTATGTGACCAAATCTATGATTTAATTTATATAATTCCCACGGTTTCTTCTAAACTTTTCTATAAAACAAAAATTAGCGACCCCAACCCTAGTATCCCATTTATGGGGTCTACTTTATTATATTATCAAACTATATAATAAATCACATCCAAAAAGATATAATATTTTAGAATTCATGGTAAACTGGACACACACTTGAGTCTTTCATTAATTTTTAATATTAAAATTACAACATTAATTTTCTTTTAATATCATTATTCTCTCTAGCATATCATTACATATATTTCGTAGTATACATATTTGATTATTGGTAAAGGAAACAAAATAAGGGTGAGATAAAATTCTCAAAAAGAGTTCTGTATAATGAAATTTATCATGAATCAATTACCATTAACTATTTGGAAAGTTAATTAACTAGATAATAAATCCAATTAAATAATTTGAATATCATGATTTGATTAAGAATAATCATTATAAAAATTTAAATAACTGAAAAAACATTCCCTTTAATAAAAATATATGAATTAAATTTATATAAATATATTATTATTACAAAAATAACATGGATAATAAGATAAGTCATAATCAATATGGAATGGTAAATAACTGAACACACAATCCATCTAATCAATTAAATTTAAATGAAATGCAACCTGAGATAATATCATTGTGAAAATGTCAAGGATAATAACAACTAAATTCTTAACAAATAAAATTATTAATTATTGGATTTCATGATCTCAAGTATCATTAAAATTTATAATGTTAGAATCTTTTCTCAAGACCATTTCAAAATGATGGGTAGTAAACCATTTAACTAATTATTTTCAAAAGATTAATCTAATGAGAATACAAATTTATCAAGGGATATCTATAATTTGGATCCACATCTTTCAGCATGCCCAAATAATTCCTCATATATTGAATAATCAATTTAAGTAATGAAAAAATTTCTTTATCATAAAATTCCATTACTGAGTATAGAATAAATATTTATCAATACTTCCCCCAATAAATGAAAAATAATTTTGTGTAAAATAATATATAAATAAATTAGAAATATATAAATTAAAAAGAATATTCATGATAAATAATATAGATATTTTTGAGAAATTTAATATATATTTTTTATAGGAAAGTGAATATTTCAGGTTAAAGTAAATGAATACAAAAATGAATCAAGAAATTGAAAGTAAATATTTTATTTTTTATAAATTATTAGAAACATCAATCTGAATAAAATGGATGGTATCAATTCAACATATCAATGGTGAATTATATATAAAATAATGGGTTTTTATCATTGATGAATAGAAATATAGGAAAATGATAACTCTAAGAGATATTTACAAAAATATACTTTTCATTTTTAAAACTGCCTTTTATAATTAAAATATAAAAATAATTAAAAATAATATGTATATGTGATAATTTATTCCTCAAATAATTTAGTGGTCTTGACATTATTAAATTTTTTACATTCCAAGAACATTAAAATAAGGATTCCTATCAAATTTTTGGTAAAAACAAAATGTCCTTTTTTTGAAAAAGATATGAAGACTCCTTTAATTTTTATTATAAAAATTAAAAACTAGAGAAAATTTATATTATTAATCATTTTAAATGGTTAAAAATAATTTTAAAATCGTTTTCAGAAAACATGGTTTTGGAAGTAAACCGATTTTGGATTAAAGAGATAAATAACTTGAGAATTTTGTAAAAACATGTTCTCAGTCATTTTAATAACCAAAATGTATAAAAATTATTATATTACCTAAAATTTTAGTGAAAAATTAAATTGAAATAAAATTAATGTGGTTTATTAAACAAGGAATAAATAATTTCCTTTAATGTAAATAGTAGTATAAGCAGTACCGACTAAAATAAGATTGGAAAATAATCCCAAAAAATATAATAACATTTAGGTGTAAAATGAAAAATAAATTAATTAGGTGTCTAAAATTTATATAAACATAAAATAAGTGTATATACAAAAAATATATTCCTAATTAAAAACCCACATAATCATATAATATCAATGAAAATGAAGAATTAATGTAACACAATGAAAAAAATTGAATTATAAAATTATTTACCACATGGTAACACTTATTTCAAAACCCTTTGATGAAAAAATTTAAAATGAAATTTAAAATACTATTAATTTTTAATTAAAAATTATATTACAATAAAAATGGGTAGTACATGAACCATATAAAATGATTAAGGTCTATCATATTACAATATCCCTCAATTAAAGGAAATTGAGACGAAGTCCATTTCCTCATGATCCCATTTGGTTGAAGATGGATTAAACTACTTTATTATGGTTTTAATGACCTTATTATTTTATACTATAACCTTATTCTTATTTATAATATCATATATGACCCTTTTATTACTATTAAAACCCATTCGTCAATTAGAATTCATGATTTTATCTATTTCGATTGGAAATTTCATTGTTTTCTCTAGATTTATTTTTCTTGAATGATTTGAATATTAAAATTATTATATAGCGAGATAAACTAAAAATTATTTATATTAAAAATAAAATTTTATAAAAAATCATGAAATATGTTTTTGATAAATAATTTATTCTGCAATCAAGGGGATTGTATGTAGTATGTACACCTTGGTAACATTTTCATTAATCAATGAAAATTATTGATAAAATGTAAGTAATATTTTTTCCTTTATATAATTATCGTAATACAATATTATTTCTTGAAATATATTTTAAATATCATATTTGTGGTTTTCTGAAAGAAATATTGTCACATAATTTTTTGAATACGATAGTCCAGACTTACATGAATGATGTTATCATATGTATTTTAGTAAAAGGGTAAGAAAGAAAATTATATTTTATCCATTAATAGTTATAAAGATGTAATTTATATAATAATATGTAATTTATATTTTATATATGTATTAAAATCTTTCTTATTATATTCTATGTAATGTGTCATTGAAAAATGAATTTCATTGATATGTGAGCGGATATTCAGTCATAAACATGAATAACATTAGAATTTCTCATAGGTAATGGAATTAAAAATATATATATTCTATATTTAATCTTGATTTATTATTATGTTAAAATTTCGTATATATATAATTTATATCCATCAGTGTACCCAACACTCAGAGGTGGTAATGGAAAAAAATGAACGATATATGTTCGCATGGTGGAAGTCCTCCATATACATGAATAATGATTTCGAAAAACATGTTATTTATGTGGGGATGGTTTTACGAAATTTATTTAACAAAAGAAATATTATTATATAGAATATATTGATGCATTTATATCATCATAATTTAATAATAATTTTATTAGGTGGAAAATGAAACAAATTGAAAACATATGAGGAATAACAACGCCTCTTCTCGGTATAACCTCTATAGGTTTTCACCAAAATACCTTACTTTTTGGATTTAGAACCAATATAATGTTTCTATATGAGAATATGAAATTTGGGATTTGATTTGGTTTGGAAATTTCAAAACAAAATATGGTTTGATGGTGTGGATATGAGAAGACATGGGGTGACCTTATATAAGTGTTGTTAGTGGAATTTTTTTAAATTTTATAGAAGGGAAATGTGTAGCAACATTTTTCACATAGAAATGGATAAAAAATAGATAATTGTAGAATATTTTAAATGATAGGTTATAAATATGGAAATAAAATAGATTTTAGACAAGTTTTTTTGGGTCAATTTAACACTTTTATTTTTAGTTTAACCTCCATGTAAACCAATTTTTACAATAATCACAGTAATTAATATTTACAATTTTCTGTAATCATTTAAAAAATAATAATTTTAAATTATTAGATAATATAAATTATTCTGATTCCAGAATTTGAATTCATTTTTCAAAATATATTCAGTTATATATAAAATTTAATTTCAAAACTAATCCCATAGATGCAAAGAGAAAGGAGGTTTAAAATAATATTCCAAACTCTAAAATTATTTTATTTTGAAATCCCATATTAAAATTGATAAAAATACCTATATTAGATTAACTAATATATATTGAGACTAATTATACAATAAATCTAGTTTAAAATATAATTTTACTTTTCAAATTATATAAACTAAATGTAGTTTTCAATTAAGATTCATCAATTTTCACTATTCATCATAAAATGATACATTTACGAAAAATCTAAAAAACGTTATAAGATAATTTTTATTTCATTTTTTCAAAAAATATTTTAAATTTATCTTATATTTTTTTTATAATTATTAATATATAATATTAAATTATTTTCTTAAAGAGGAATGAAACTGCATTTTAGAAGAAAAGAAAATTTTTCAAAAAATGGTTTTTTTATATAAATGATAGTAATTTTATTTCAAAATACTAGATAACCATAATATTCTATATTTATATAGTAATACTATCATCATCCAATTTAATATCTAGGATATAAAAGTATACTTTATTATGATTCATTTGTACATGGTGTTGTGAGTTTCATAAGCTATCAAAAATAATTAATTTAATGTAATTTATTTGTCTATTGTTTAAAATTGATGTTGGGTGTCACAAAAAATATGAAATAAAATGTAATTTTATTATATTTTTTTGTGTGTTTTATATTAGGTTTTGAAATATTACCTTAGGTACACTATAATGTATTTATGTTATTAATTATATATAATAATGAAATAGTGAATGAGATGTGGGTTAGAAAGATAGATCTAGTAGGAAATCATAGGGGGAGGTGACCACTTTGTCAATCCACAGGCAATTGGGATGTTGAGTGAAAGAAAAAAATAATAAAACAGATCAGTACCACTAAGGTATAAAAGAACCATATAACCAAACTATTGGATTAGTCTTTGGTCAACAATAACAATTAAATGAGCCCAAATTCTATTAGATTTTTTCTCTTTATCATTAAATGAAATATTGTTCGGTACATAAATATATGTTCCAAATTTTTTTAATTAAATTCAATCATATGAAATAATTCACCTCACCTCTAAATTATATTGTATTAGTGGACTTGACTAATTCTTAGGAATCATATTATTTGAATGAAAAATATTATTAGTTAGTTTTCATCTGAATATTTTTCTGAACCAAGATACCTCTATGAATAACCTGGTGGCCTAATATACACCTCAGTAATGGAGTATGAACAATTATATGAGCTTAAATGGCTGCTACATGGAATTTATTAGACAACTTCAAAATATTTCCAAGTTACCTTTATTATGAATGGTACCATCCTTTTGAAATTGAATCTTATGAATGTTTTTTTAGAACTAGTATGTTTTATTTATTTTATTCTAATCATGTGATAAAACAAGTGGGTTTTAATATTTAGGTTATGTATCATATCCTAGGTAATAAGACACCTCTGAGTATGTGAGGGTGAAGAGGATTCAGGTGCCTAGTTTGTTTTATAAATATTGATGTAGTTCTATTTTATTTGTATTTTATAGTTTATGATACGGATGTATTTGAAATTATATTTCGAATGGGTAAGATAATTTAGTTCTAATCCCACTATGACTACTATTCTCATCAGGTAAATTTTAAATATATTTATGGACCCATTATTTTATTTAATGGGAATTATATATTAATTGAGTAGGGGAAGGCCCTTTAGTAACAATGGATGAAGACATTTCTGTCCATATGATATAACTAAATTTTGATTTTATAAATGAATTTAATTATATAACCCTTCCTGTTATGGTGGATTGATTCCTAAATTTCATTAAATATGATTTCACTAGGTTACTATCTTAATGGGAAATAAAAATTACTACCAATCTACTCTTAAGATCTTGACTTGTTTCACATTCATCATATAAAATGGTTACAATTAATCTATGATAATTAATGGTCCAACAAAAAAAATATTTATATAAAAGGATTTATTAGACCAATCACATCATTTTAGGTGATTCCAGCTCATTTTTTAAAGAAATATTATTGTTTACATTGATTACGTGTTGATTATCATAGACTGAATCATGTCACGATTATGAATTGATATCAACATCTTCACATTTATGACATATTTTTTCAAATTAAGGGATCTTATGGGTTCCTTAAAAATTATCTATAATCAAGACACAATTAATAGTGATTCGTGGGAAGAAAGTTTTTGAAGAAAACATTCTAGAGTTGATATAAACATTAATAATTTTTGGTCCTACCATTTCGTTTTACTAATGAACCAAGAATATTAATTTCTATGATGGAAAATTTCATTTACATTTTCTTTTACAAATTTGGTTTCGTATTTTTTTATTAAATATTATATTATTATTGGAATAGGAAATATAATGGAGATTACTTAGATATTGTATTGATCAAATTTCACAATCACCAATATTATGAAAAAATTTATAAGTGTGAATTCTGCATTAACAATGTATGTTTCGTTGGTGAAATTATTCTAAAGTAGATTCATTTTATCCTTTGAATAGAAAAATAGTCATTTCTTTGTCGTCTCCCATTAATGTATTTGACATTCAAAATTTTATACCACTAGTTGGATATTATGAACATTATATTCAGTACATCTCAAGGAATAATCTTTCAATAAATGTATGGAAACAAAATTATATTACATTAAAATATGATTACAAATGATGGTGATTCATCAATGACATCAATTCCTCAATAAAATAGATACTGATCCTCATAATTTCATAACCAAGTTTGGGTTATACTCTCAATTAGGGTTATCATGTGATGTCTTATAACTCAAGGTAGTTGAGAGTGCCTGGAAATAATTATCAGACATATGGAATGGAATTAGAAGCAATGTTGCATGCCTTAAAAACCTACTTCCTCTATATAATCATAGTAAATTTCACAATATTAAATGACAATAATAGTTTGCAGGATAAATTTTCTCAGAAAAACATAACCATGAGGGAATCGTGATGGATTGGGTATGTATAGGTGTCTGAATTTGAATTGATGTATATACCAAGGAAAGGAAATTCTATAGATGATTATCTAAGAATGATGTACTATATTGAAGTGGTTAGAGAGGGTCATGGACAATGATAGTCGATGAGTGTTGTAACTGATATAAATATAGAATATATCAAATAGTATGAGAATGTATTTTTATTCTTGATCATATATGCTCTTGATTTAATTGATTTGGTCAATGAGGATAAAAGATCATATCATGATTGTATCACCATAAGATCAAGACTATATGGTTGGGTGAAAATTGATTATTCGAATAAGTATAAAAAAATAAACATTCATTTCCAAAATAGAATAATCATTTGTCAATCATTATAGGACAAAATTATTTGGGCACAAAACCATTTAAAATGGTTTATAAAACAAGGATTTTATAAAAAGTGAAAATTAATGAAATATCATATATAGTAAGTAGTTATAAAAGGAAATGATTCGGAATATGATTAAAATGTGTAACTTTTAGTTGGTTATGGATGAGAATTATTGAACAGCTTGTATTCTTCAATATATTTTTATACTTATTTAGGAATGATAGTAGTATTATATAAAAATTTTCATAATTCTAAAATTGTTTATTCAAAAATAATAATTTTATTTTGGTGATTGGGGATCTATTAACCATGTTTATGAAATTTTATCATATTAGGGTGTCCTATATGGTATAATTTCAAAATAAGTTATATATTTGATAAGTGTTCAAGATAAATGGAGTTCCAAATTCAGTTATATATGATAGGGTTCAACAATTCACCTCTTTGTTTTGAACTCTTTGCAATAGAATCTTAGAACTAAATTTACCATGACTATGACATATCATCCTCATATTGATGGGTAATCATAACATTTGGTTTAGATATTGCAATATATCCTCTAATAATGTTTTGTGGACATTTTTGGTGCATCAGTATATCACATCTCTTTAGTCAAGTTCCCATATAATAACTATTATCAGTCAATAATACATAAAGCCCCATTGGAGGAATAATTTTCATATCCTTACTATTATCCACTATATTGTGTGGAAATTAGAGAGATTTCAATAATTAGACCCCTCTTTTTCCATGATACTAAAGAGTAGATACAACTGATCTGAAATTGGGTGGATATGTACCAAAGCTAATAGAATTCATATTAAGATCATTATTGTTTTCCATTTTCATTCAATGTGAGTAATGAAATATTCCTAAAACTATCACAGATAGTATGTTATCATTGTCTTGGAAAAAATAGATAATGGAATCCGTGATATGTTGAACTATTTGAGATCCTGGAATGGATTGGTGATGTTTCATTTATTTTTACCCAACTACCAAAATTTTTTGGTGTCTTTCTTTTATTTTCTACATCAAATGATGAATTATAAGCTAGAACCAAGTCATGTAATTAGATTAGATCATGTTACTCTTGATCCTAATACAATAGTTAATAATAAACCACTAAAATTTATAGATAAACAGGATAAGACAATGTGATGTTGTTTTATTAATTTTACTACTATATTATAAAGGAATGGTCAAATTCCTGAAACATACTAATTGTTAACACCATTGTTTTGAGGTATTTTCCAATTTTATAGATTAAATAATTATAGTGATTTATTTGGTTATCAATCGTGATGTTTCTAAAAGGATTTAATAGGTATTGAATGATTTTTTATAGTTCATGGTTACCTAATCATTATAAAAAACAATGATCTAGTATATAGGTAACCATGGGAGTTGTTGTAGGGTAACTGGTTAGGTGTAGAGTTAGTGTACATATTATAAAATTCATGAAGATAACCATGAAACATGGATTATTTCAGGATATATTTGGTTCAAATGTCTATAAAACAGTTTGTAAAACCATATGGATTAACCAAGTGATGTAAAATATATTGTGTAGAAACGTTATTTTTTAACCCAACACATTCTAGAAAGTCATAATTCTTCCTCTTCCTAAAAAGGCTCTACTTTTTCAAGGTTCTCATAATTTATTTTTAGTGTTCATTAATGAATTGGATCAAGTTTCAATGATTTATCAAGTATTTGTCCTTGTAAATAAAATATTAGGAACATTTACTTCCTTCCATTCTTGAATATCCTTGATTTCTCTTTAACAGAACCATATTATTATATTGAGACACTCACATATAGGGGATCAAATTATTTTTTATTGGTTTTTCAATGTATTAAAAAAATAAATGGATATAAGGGTATATATATATATTTAATTAAAATAAATATTTTTCCAAATGAATATAATATAGGTTTATTTTTCCTTCTTTCATGTTTTTAATTACTATGAAGGTCTTCATGACTCAATATATTTCTATTTGTTTTCAATGAAAAATGATTTACAAAATATTATTGAATATCTTTTTGATTTACTTATTATTTTTGTTCATGTTTCTAGTAATGTAGAATTTAACGCATTTTTATGTAGTTTATTGTTTTAAAATGGAGATATTTTGATAAAAAAATTATTTTGGTGTTAGTTCAGGACATGGTCTAGGATTTAAGAATTATTGTTCATCAAGAATGTTGTATCATGGATGAAAGTTAACATGAACCCAAAAAATATGGGAGGTCCAGGTTAGGCTTGTGTGTATTGGATAAATCATAAATAGATGTAACCATGACTATAGGTCAATGTTGTGATGTTTGGGTTTTCATGATTGTATTGGTGGAATAAAAAAGTTAATGTTTGGATAAACTAGAAAATATTATTTTTTGAAAAATAAATTGATCAAATGATTTCTAATTTAGAACTACATTGATAATATCATATAACCAATTTGTATTTATATCGACTTTTATAAATTTATTTTGACACTCCTACTTCTATTTTATAAAACTACTTTCCAACAATATTTTGTTATTGATAGCTTATTGGAAATGTAGTTTGGGGATTCCTCTTAGATTTGTATACTCACCCCCGCATATACACAATAGTTTATATGTATATATTTTCTTCAATGATTTTGGAATGTGATGCATTTCATAGTACACTAGTGGAGAACCATGATGATGGTTGTGGAGGAAGATTAAAGATTGGACAATGATTCTTGGTTTTTCCTTTAGAGTTGGAGTTGTTCCACCTTGAGGACTGAGTCTATCATGTCATTAGAGGCATAACTAATTTGATTATTTATTTTGGTGGCCATTTTAATTCACTTTTTTATTCCATTGAGTTATTTGATATTATGAAATTAAACATTTATTGTTTTCATTTCAATTTTTTATATTTTTTTCTTTGTCCTGGTTATTTTTTTATTGTTTTAGAGTGTTTAAGGGTAAATTTTTCACATTTCTATTCATGTGTTAAAGCTAATACAATTATTTCCCAAGTTTCTTATTTGAGGAATTTTACCAAAGGTATGTGTCACCTCAAAACCTACCCCATCCAGTTGGTTGGGAATGGATACAACATATAAATTCTAGTAATGGATTAAGAAGTTAATATTATAAATAAATTAATCATTTAAAGAAAATATGATTTTAGAAATGGAATAATTAATATAGTTAGAAATAGTAAATTTTAAAAGAACCATGGGATCATATTTATAATTGATGGTATAAAATAGAGAGATATGTGTTTAGTATCAATACACATAATATGGAATCTAATCCTAGTAAAATGGAATAATACAAAATATTTTATTGGTCATATTAAATTTCATAAAAGCTTCCCATATGACTATCCCACCATATACCAATGTAGGCCTGCTAAAATTCATACATGGTGCTACCGATTTACACAGGCTGGTGAAAAAAACATGGGGATTATAGTTATTTATTTGTGAATTTTTTCTCCCAATAAATGATATAATAATGAAATAAAAAATTACACGATTGAAAATAATTAATCAAACTTCTTTCCAAATTGGTTATTACCAACTACCATGATCCAACCCATTTTAATATACATAAATTGATAATCATAAATATGGGTAACTAATAATAAATAAGTCAAAATAAGACAACTGAATAAAAAACTACCCAAATCAATCCAATCCTAAAGCACTCCCATGAAATCTCCAGTTTCAACCAACCAATATACTCATCCTAGAACTACCATAATTACTAATAAGGATCATAATGAGATCCTAGATCCAAAAATGATGTTGGAATGAATTAATAATCACAACATGTCACCACACCACATTTGAAAAATGTAGTTAATTTTATAAGGAAATTCATCATTATTAATTTTTAAATAAATCTAAATGTAATATTTACATTTCTGCAATGAAAGTGAATAAATAAATTTCATAATATACTTTCAAAAAAAGACCTTTTTTCTCCACAAACTGATTATAGACATATTGAAATAAAATATCGAAGCCAATGCCACATCAAAACCACTCGCACCATTTAAATTCTCAAAAAATAAACCACACATTATTTAGCTAAATGAAAAAATTACTATATAACTTTTCACCATCCAAAAATAATAATTCAACCCCAACCCAATTTCAGATTCCACCTTATAGTACTCAAACAATTTTTTACCAATATATAATATGTTTTCAAAAAAATCATCAAAGACTAATTTTAAAAGGAAAAACCCAAATCAAATGGGTCATGACTAATAGGAACTCATAAAATATATATCAAAAGGAATATACAAATGAATCATAGGAATGTAAGGTTCCCTAATAATGTGTGTATGGGAAATGAGACTAAAAAAACTTGATCAAACTTCCATAAATCATGAACTCACCATAAAAATGAATTTTTAATGGGCCCAGATACATTCAATAATGTTTCAAACTTATGACTGTATTGGTATAACAACTATAAGTAGTAATGAACATATTATAACTCTATATCATCATCAAAGTAGCCCAAACAGGCTACTTTGGAATGAAAACCCCCACCAAGCCCTTATTCTTAGCCTGAATGTGGGAAATATAATGATGTGTGATCCAACTCGAAGATTAAGATAGAAATTAAACTTTTTATAGGATTTCCCAAGAATAATAATTTCTCTGATGCGTATTATAAACAAGACATGTAACCCAAATGTCATAACCAAATCAATCCTCACCCTTAACATCAAATTATAAAAAACTCCCATAAACATAACATGAACACAAGAAAAAGGAAACTAATTCCCACAAAAAAGGATTAAAAAGCATGAAATAGGTATAAGGAACCCACAAAAGGTGTACCAAAAATGGGTAAATGAGATTAGATATTAACAAAAAATATTAAAAACTAATTTGAAAATGGGACTATAATGTTGTAATATACATTATAACACCATGAACATTTACATTACATAAAATAAATTCAAAAAAGAATTTGTAAAATAATATTAATTGACAAAAAATAAACATTTCAATGTCACTCCTCTGTAAGGGATCTATTTTTGAAAACAAACATTCCAAAAATTCCAACCATTCCCACCAAAATAATTACAACATGAAAACACTTAATTAAAAAATATGAAATAAAAAAATACATTCAATATAACCATTTATAATAAAACACCACATTAAAAACAATATAACACCACATTTATTAAACCATTTATAATAAAACACATAAATTCAAAATAATATTCCCTTTAAAACATTGTTTTCACTCATTGAAAATAAAAACAGGGTATAATCCAATTTGAAAAAATTAAATCCCTTCCAAAAATCCATAAGGAATTTCATAATAATAAAAAAATCATTAATAATTACTTTTGAAGAATTAAAACATGGAATTAAAATGAATAATAAATTTTAAAAATATCAAAACATAATGAAATGGTTTCAAATCCTCATGGGATATCACCGATACATCAACATTTATTAAAAGGGAATTTAAAAGGCACAATTACGTTATAATTCCATAATGATAGAACTACATAGTTATAACAACATAAAAGAATAAGAAACCATATTAAAACGTGTCACCTTCAATGAAAACCACACCAATAAATAAGAATACATCAACTACAATCCGTAAGAGACAAAATCCCATGCTTAGAACCAAAAAAACCATTTCTATAGTTTTGACAGTGATTTATGGTTCACAGGGAAAGGGGAAACCTACAAATGGAATAATAATAATAAATATAGGAGAATAAAAGATATAATTACATACGAATCACTTGAAAACTCAAAATGAGGGGTTTGATTCAAAAAAAAGATGAAGGTGTGGCTCCTCTATGACCCCTAGGGGTTGGATGATACAAATGGGAAGAAGAGGGCCTGAAAAAATATTAAAATCAAGGAGTGAATTTTAGGAAATTGAAAAAATATTTACAACACCTAGAAAACTCCAATGGTTTGGTTGTACAATTAGGAAAAACAAACTCTATCCATTTGGGTTCCACTACATGCCAAATTTTTTAACTCGTATGATCACTCCTAAGGGGATTCATAGTTACCCAACCATTTTACTCACACCAAAACCACCAAAATCATTGTAAATCCTTATGGGGAGTACTGCATGGTATGAAAAAATTTACATAATCCAGGAAATCGTCTTTATAAAAATTTAAAAAACCACCCACATACTTGTTGCACAATTGACAAAATCATTCCCAAGTCATGCAACACACAACATACACATTATAGATCTTGTACTATTTCAACTATGGGACTTACAGTTTGGAAATAACTATTAACATATCATATTCGAAGACCATACATAGTTTAAAATGAACTAAATTGGATACTCACATATTGATTTTTTATAGTTTCCCTCTAATTGTTCATGTTAGCCATTTATAGATGGAAAATACTCAAATAATTACATGTTAAGAGTCCCAACTCCATGAAAACATGTATTGGTCCTCCACTTTAACTAATAACACAAAAATAAAAACACCATGACATAAGGGGGAGTCACAATCTCCCCCCCCCCCACCCATTCCACAATATTCCCCTATAGGAATTTCGGTCAAAACAAAAGATAAGAGATATAAAAATTCCTAAGAGGAAAAACCAAATGAACCATTCAACATAGCATATCCTTGAAACCTGTAATAGGGATCCATAACTTGAAAATTTTAAAACATATCAACCATTCAACATAGCATATCCTCTGTGCTCGACAGAGGAGGAGTTCTCCGGTAGCCGTGGTTTCGACATCTTGAGTAAAATCCTAGTTTGAGCCGAGTCAATGACCTTTGTGTTTTCCTCATGATTGTGATGGGTTAAATACCTATGTAATGGATATCCTATGAAATAATACTTTGTGGTTTATCCCTGTTGGATTTTGTGAGACCTTGATGGTCCCGGGGTCTCTACTGAGTATCATTATACTCTCTCCGGCATGGGCTATCCCCACACATCGTTGTGTTGGATGTAGATGACAGACAACGCTGACCGAGGCAGAGTGTACAAGGACTAGACGGTCCCTGGAGGTGGACCTCATGACGAGATGGTGCCCGGAGGAGACGGACGAGTGTGGAGCACTTAGGAGGATTTTTGTACCTACACTTCAGGTAGGATCCGTGGTGGACGCTCCAAGAGCTTCTAGACACCTTTTGGATGTTTGTCTTTTTAGTTGTGAATGTTTGTCGTTTCCTTGTACTTTACTGTTGGGATTGTATTTCCAGCCCCCTTTACTTTCAGCATACTTGTTACAACGTTTTTACTTAGTGTGTGCTTCCTCTTGTACTCTGGTTGTGTTTGTTTTCAATTATAACGGAAATTCCTTCCCTGTTATAGGTATTTACCATTTTGGTGCTCGTCACCACCCCCTGGCCTATGGAATGCGTGCTTGGGGTTGTCATGATACGGGCCTCGGGGGACTGTTCGTGACATAATATGGGAATGGATTATGATTTGGTTGTGTAATTTCTAAATTTATTTTGTATAAATGAATTTGATATGGATTATAGAGTGAATAGACTTATGGTTGGTTTTCTTAGGTGTGGGTAGACCACGAATCATTTGAGTCTTCTATATGAAGTTAGTTATTTCACCTTTCTAAACAACACCATCTTTCCCAAACATTATTGAAAATTTCCCAAATTTTTTATGTGATCCATGTATTATAAAAATAAACAGTTATAATTATTTTTTCCAGTAGTTATATAACAATATTCAATCCTTGAGTAAAATTTTACACAATACATAAAATTAAAAATAAAAAGAATTTATTTCTTTTTAGTGTATTAAAAATTTATCTTAAAACTCCTTTTAAAAACCTCAAACAATAATAAATGATAATTATGATGTTCTAGAATTATTTAAACTATCTGAAAATTAAAAAATATTTTTTTTTAAACATTAATTCTACAAGTTGAGTGTGAACCCAAAAATAAATAATGAAAACATGGGGGTTGTGCCTCATAGGGAAATACCGTATCATTATAGAAAAAATTAAATAAATTTTTAAATTTCCCATGTGTATGATCTAGTCAATGGGAAACTCAATTATCTCTGGTTTATCTTTAATTATTTCCTCAAATCAAGATGCCATTTTTTCACAGATATTGATGTTCCCTTCTGTAGCAATATTGCATATATTGATTCAAAAAATAATAATTATATCATTAAAACCAATACATTTTAATTGTTTATCATTTATGTCAAACTCAAGAAATCATTAATAATGTTTTTTTGGAATCCCTCAACTATGCTTTTTATTCAAATACACCTTCCTCCATAATTTCAATAGGATGTAAAACTAGTTATACATCGGATTAAGGTAGTCAACCCATTTACTTTTCATTAACACCACCCTTCTATATTAGAGATGGATATTTCCAATATATCTAGAAACCACACCATTGATCAAAGTAGAAATTTCGTTAGATTCATTGGATTCATATTTTTTTAGTTTGGGAATACCTAGACACTCTATGATTGCAAAAAAACCATCCACCCTCCATGTAAAATAATCCATTAATAGGTGAAATTTTATTATGGTACTTCAAATTAAATATAATCCTTGTTTATAATTTTTTTATACTTACTAAAACATGTTTTCCATCACCTATATAGAGATCATTTGTTTGGGTAATTAAGAATAATATCTCATTGTCCAAGTGTTTTACCTTGTTTTATCAAATAACTTCAAGAATCAAATCCTCATATTTCCCTCTTTTTTTGAATTTGAACTGAAAATATCATTATAATGTGAATATATTTCATTATCTGAATAGATTTTCATTGATATACATTTTTTCTCAAATTCATATAATCCAAAAACATTGAATCACTATATTCTATTATCCTCATGATTCATGCCAATATATTGTTATGTATTCACTTTATAGTTAACCTGATTCCATTTTTTGGGAGTATACATTGTTCATATACACTATAATAATGAAAATAATACTTATATGAAATACTAATATAGGAAAATTCTCATAGATATTGACAATCATTTAGGATAGTTTCCCTCCATTGAACTACCATCAATGTTTGTCCCGTAAAACAAAAAAGATTCAGTATGGGATGGTCCGTACACAAAATTATTATAAAAATGTACATTAAACCCTATTATTCCATCCATTCAATTTTGTGGAGAAAAATTTGGACATAACCCCTACTCCATCACTATCTAGACTGTTGAGGTAGATGTCAACTCATACACTAGAACATTAAGTCCTTCACTCCAAAATAGTGTCTCATTTTTTGAGAATTAGAGGACCATATGGAATTAAAGGCTTCATCTATGATCAATACATCAGATGTGTAATTAAAGACTATATCCCTAGTTTTCATGGAATACAAATCATTATTTGTAATATTTTCACCACTATGAGAAACAAAAAAAGGACCTCCCCAATTCAGAACATTTATCCACACAAAACAGTTGAAAAAATACAACATAAAATCTACTAAAAATTCTATTTATAAATTTATTAAATATATCCAAAAATATTTCCTTTAATTCTATTATTGGTACCATGTCATTTAAAATCATTACCCCTTCTTCAGTTGGAGGTGAAACTACTTCTAGAGATAAACCATTAAGAATAACGATAATAAAAAATAGAACAAGGAAATAAGTCCACCACATGATGAAATATAAATTCATCTCTAACATTACTTAATATTTTTTCAATTAATTAATTTTATAAATAAACCATCACACATATTATGCAAGATATTGGGTTACACATTGACATTCATCTTTTATCAAAATTCCATATTTTTCCAAAATGATTTCCAAGATTTTATAGAATGGTAATATTTTAGAAAGTGAGGGAAATAATAATTAAAATATATATCCCCATGGTGAGAGATTGTACTAAATATGTAAAAAATATACTATATATACCAAGAAAATTTCACTCTATTGATATATTATAGACCACTTGACCAAGATGAAGTGAGATATTTAGTTACCACGAATCTTATAATGATGTATGAAGGATCCAAAAACCATACAATGGTATTCTCTATGAAATCCCATAGTTTATGGAACAAAATTTTAATAGATTTATTACCATTCATCTCCAACTAAATTAGTGTTCTGAAGAGAGGATATTAATAATCAAAGCCTCATATTATTCTAAGAGTGATAGAGGATGTTTTAATCCCCAAAAATGAATCGATGAGACATTTTGGTAATGGGAGATATTGATAAAATAAGTGTGGGAAGAGGAGAGGGTAAAATAGGTGATTTAGGGATGAAATTATGATTAAAGAAGAAAAATATCACCCCACCACATTAGAATGTGGGATATTAGGTGGTGTGACTAATGATGCATGATCATGTTTTGGGTGTCACACCCATTACTAAACCCTTGAACAAATTTTAACAATTTACATTATAGTAAATTATTTTTTATTTATTAATTTGATGTTGTAATAGAAATATTAATTGAACATAATTTTAATAATATATTGTAATATAATTTTTAAACAAATTATAAGTTTAGTTTTGTCAAATAATTATAAACCTGTGATATCCTATATCATAGTGATATTTAATCCTATAAAATCTAATACTATGAGAAATAATATAACCCATATAAATTAAAAAAAAATAAATTTTATGTTCATAATATATATAATATAATACTTTAAGTAATTGATTATATAAATTTTTTAAAATTTAAAAGAACATGTGAAATATTATATGAATTCTTTATGATACTCTCTTACTCCATCTAATTTCAAACTAAATTCTATTTTCAAAAAAACTAATACTAACTACACAACATTATGTGTGACGGTGTAGAATATTTTAGTAATAGAATTTACTTTTAATTTTAAAATTTAATCAATAATAAAATTGTGGCATAAAGAAATATGTAATTGAAACATAACATATATATAGATCAGTTCTGACCTTCGTTAAAAACTTGTATCTTCAAGAAAACATTCCCAGTAAATGTATCTCAATAAATCACATGAAAATTACTAAAATCCAATTATCCTTGATTTAACACCCCATGACTTCATGGTATGATTGTTTTTAAAATAAATTCATTAGCTTGTGCTACACATAACACTGATTTCAAGCGCACCATGATCTATCAAACTATCCATTTGGAAAGTAGTTATGAATATAATTAACCACATTATGAAGTTTATAAATTTTATTTTTCCAAACATAGATCATTTTAATATTTATAATTTACATTTTTAATAGGGAGAATTTTTTGTATTTTCCAAAAAAGATACAATTTTTTGATGAATAGTGAAAAATACTACATTTTTTAAAAAAAACAACTTTTTAATTTAAATATTTTTTTAATTGAAATTAATTTTAAAATGAATATAATAAATAATATATTAATTAATCTAATTTAGGTTATTAGAATAATTTTTATAATATAATTTAATATAAAAATTTATTATACTTTTGAACATCTCTTTTACACTCTTTACCACACCTACTTGGTTAGCATTAAAAGTATGTTCTCAATTTCTTTGAATTTAATTTAAATAATTTTATATTCAATTATTTAATTAGACTGATATTTTTTATCTTATAGGATGAACTCATATTTTTAATAGTTACTTTAGTAAATATTTAATTATTTACCACAGATCAGAGTTAATCGGGTAATTAATGGTAAACCAAATAATATTATATTATTTTAGAATTACTCTAATTCATGAACTAAATTAATATAATAAGTTTTGTTCTATAAAATAATTTATAGGCCAAATATATGATCTTTTAATCCACATGGGTTAGATTATGACATTTATTATATTTTTTTTAAAGAAGAGTTAAAATTTATTATTCAACTTTAATAACCATATCATTATGAAAATAATGTTATATAGTGGTATGGTCAACAATAAATATTAGCTAGAAAAGTAAAATGTTTATATATATCATATTAATTTATTAATAATATTATAGAATACATATTTACATTAAATTGGGACACAATAATGATGCAGTGATTGATTTATCAAAAGAAGATCAATTAAAAGTTATCAATAGTTTTAAAATAAATATAATTTGAAATATTTGATGACATCCATAAATTTTATGGATGAAATTGAGATTTTATGGAATATTATATGTAATTTTTTAGAATAAATCAATTCATTAGGATTTTATAAGAAAAATAATATGATAAATAGTGTCAAAATTGAGGTAAATGTGATTTTAAAATAAATCATATTTTATTAAATGATATAAAATAAATAATAATTTATATTTCATCCTGATAACTAGGATAATTTTAAATATTTCATAAATTATCCAATATAGTTTCATTTTTTCTTTTTATAGTAACTATATGAACCCTATAATATGACAAGACAAGTAGTCTTGGTAATAGTTAAACTGTTTAACTAAAGGGTTAAAGGAAAAAAGACCAGATAAATATAGTGTCCTAAATATGTATAAAATTAATTTTTTGGTAGGATGTAGACCCATAATTATCTTATCCTATAAATAATCAATTTTTATCTATTTGAAATCCAAATAAAATTATATTAATTTTTTTTGAGTTACCAAAAGTGCCCATCACCTCTCTTATAAAAGGGCACATCTCCTCTACAATTATTAAAACCTATCAATATCTTTGGATCGACCAAACCCTTCTAATTTCTCATACTATATTCTCTCACTTAATCTATGAGGACATACTTTGGACATAAATCCATCATATGAAGTCCATGTCTACAAATTAAAAGATGATGCTCAGAGAAGAGGTAATTATTTTACCAATAATATTCAAATTCGGTTCTTCTTTTACATCAAATTTGTATTTTATTTTCATAATAAAGTATTAAATATAGTATAATATACAATTTTAGATATTATTATTACTATGGTATAATCATATTCCTCCTTTTATCTATCCTAAAATGAGAAATATCACCATGAAAGCCTATGCACAACTTATCATCTCCATGACGTGGTGTAATTTTTCATTTAACACTACATTATTAAGATGGGTATAATTCTGATTATAATTGATATAAATAAAAAATATGACATAATAATGATATTTTATAATAAATACTGCATCCAATTCTATACCATTTAACCATTAATTAAGGATATCACCTCTCGTGCATGCGTACAACCTGTCGTCTCCACGAAGCTGTGAGATTTATTCACCTTGTTAAACATTCAAGAATGATTATAAATTTTTTAATATGATTACATATAATATTTATAAACTTAATATAATTTTTAAAATGATTAAAATATGTCTTATTCATAATAAAAATGATTTACCCAACAAGACATGAATATGAAAATGAATCTATTAACACTCAAAACAATTGAAATACTAAAATATTATTATAAAAATGAAATAAGATAATCTTTTAAAATATGTTAAATAATGTATATATTAATAGTATAAGTTAATGAAATTATATAACAATCATAAAGGAGGATAATGGACCCTCAACTAAAGAATAGTATGAGGGAAGGTTTAATTTTCAATCTCTTTATTATCTGAGATTTCTTTTACATGGGAATTTACTGGGACATATTTACCATCCATTCCAATGTTTATTAAAGATGTATTTAAAAAAATTATTACTATTATTTTAAAGTTGATTAATTTCATTTTTACCCATGTTAAATTATATAAAATGTAATATTTTTTTTCATTTTAAATATGAGGTACATGGTTTGAATTTTTCAACAAAGTATGTGATGATTGTTTATTATCTTATACGACATGAGCAAAAAAAATTTTGTCATGACAAAATAATGTGATGAAACATACTTTATAGGTATACATGATTATTTTCAACTAAAATTATTTCTTTTCTATATTTTATTTCATTTTAAATTACTATTTTCAATAAAATGTGATACTTTTCTAATGAATTATCTAATGATTTTATTTAGAACATTTTCATCTATGTCAACATCATTTATTGGATTATACATTTAATTGAGTTTGATTCCTTATGATACACAAATAATAATATACTAAAGGTTTTTATTTGTTTAATCGTTAATGTTTTATTTTTATACCATTTATTGATTATGGTTAATGTATAAATATTTCATATTCTTGTTTTAAAATGAATGTTAATGTTGGTTATGTTTTAGACCTTTAATAAGAGGAAGGAATTTGACATAGTTCATGAAGGGTAGAGCCAGCTATATCACCTTGATGCATCATTAGATTTATAGAGACACGTTATTTTGGGTTTCACAAGTTTATGTATGCTCTTGGAATGATGCGTTGATAGTATGTCAATGTTGTCCGGCAATATGAATTCCATCAGTATGATATTAGTTACTGATATAACAAGTGATTATCATGCTAGTATAATATCGATGTGAATGTTTAAATGTTATTATTAGATAAATTAAATCTATATAATTCTCAATATTATGTTTAAAAGGATTTTATTCTATAAAATACCTTGCCTTAAATGATTATTCTTATTTATGATTTCTTACTCAATATTGTTTATCATTATTAAGATCTGAGTTCACCCCTTTATTATGTTTCAATTTTCCCGGGATTGGGAAGAGGTATATTACGAATGGCCTGTAGGGATAGTATTAGGGATACGAGTGTCTTAAATTGTGATATTATGTTTCTTTAATAATGTAATGTAAAACTTATGTTTGTATATAGTTTTTTCAAGGATACTAAACTTATTGGTCCTTCATGAGTTCATTTCATGTGATCCTGCCAATGTAATAAATTAATGCACTATCCTTAAACATCTAGGGTCAGGGTATTGTAATTGGTATTAATGGAAATTTAGTACAAAACATGGAAATTAGATTTAGAAAAAAATTGATCAGGGAACATTAACATAATATATACTTTGAGAAAAATTATATAATAACATCCTAAAGTTTTTTAAATTGAGAGATTATATTGGTATTCCATGAAAATACATACATGTATTGATACTACAAGTGTATGTGGATCTAGATCATATGTACCTATGGGTAATAACTGCAAAAAGTTGTTTTGGTCTTGACTCAGGGTGACCTGATACACGACAATGGATCTTACTATTCACGTGGCTTGACACTCCTAGGGGATATGATTAGGATAATTCACATTTTATTTTTGTACCATTATAAAGTTTATATAGGAAAATATGCCCCCAAATTAACTATATTGATTATTATGAGATTAGATATGATTAAATATTTCAATTTAGGTTAAGGATTTTGAAATTACGCACTATGATTCACAGCCACTTGTAGTATCAATACATGTTTACCATTATATACTTTATAATGGTACAAAAATAAAATGTGAATTATCCTAATCATATCCTCTAGGAGTGTCAAGACATGTGAATAGTAAGACCCATTGTCGTGTACCGGGTCACCCTGAGTCAAGCCCAAAACAACTTTTTGGATTTATTACTCATAGGTACATATGATCTTGATCCACATCCACTTGTGATATCAAAGGTGATTCCAATGTTAAAAAATATTTATAAATAGTTTATAATATCTTGAAAACCCCTAAAGGACTTGTAAATTAAAAATAATATTTATAGTCTACCATGATATAATATCTTCTACCTTTTTGGAATCAATAAGTACTTTTATTAATCAATCACAATCCCTAAGAAGTTCATTTACTGGATCCAAAAGTCAAACATGTATAGAATAGCATACAATAGGTTATCTAAAATAATTCCTATTATATAACTAAATCTTTAACAAATTGAGTCAAAATGATCCTTCTTTATCAATTGTTTTTAAAATCCAAATAAACAACATTTTGGTTTTTGACTGACATTTAGTTTTTACAAGTTATGTCTTTATAAAGAGTTAAATTTTGATACTCTTATGTTTTATTGATTCAATTTTGATACCTTAAATTTCAGTTCCCTATAAATCTACATTGAATGATTTTTACTGATGATAGAACTACATCCATAGCTATTATAGTCATACTAATGAACTCAAAGGAGTTAGATACACTAATACCTATAAATGGATAAAATGTATTCAAGGAATATTAAATAAAATTTACATTACAATAAATTTTTGATTTTTGATATGCATAAATATTTCAGTTTAGGTTAAGAATTTTGAAATTATGCACTATGATTCATAACCCATTTTAGTAAATTTCATTGTCTAGAAATGGCTCCTAGTGAAAGAAATCAAAATTGTATCAATGCACATAATCCATTTGGATATTTCCCTCATATTCCAGATAATGATGCTGGAGAAGGAGATACAACTAGTTTTAAACAACATATAATTATAGTAGGAAAAATGACTCAGATTATGAATAATAAAATTTCCCTTATAGGGTATCATGATCCACAAACGGGATGAAAAATGTTAGACTAATTAATTAGAAAACAACCTATAACATTCAATGGGACAATAAATCCATTTATAACTGAGAAATGGTTAATTTCATTGGATAAAATATTTTTTTGTTAGGGGAGTAACGAAACGGAAACAGTTGTTATGGTAGTTCATCATCTCCTGGGAGATACAGATTAATGGTGGTAATTATTTCAAAACATTAAGGATAATTAATAAGTATAAAATATGGAATGGATGTAATTTAAATAACTCTTTATAGAAAAAAACATTCCTCATGATTAGTGAACGGATATATAGAAGCAATTTCGGAGTCTAAGGAATAAAGAGGATGAAAATGTTTTAATGTATGAAGATAACATCAAAATGATAATAATACATTCTATAAACTATATATATAAAAAATGATATATGATTGATCAATTTATTTATGGGTTGAATCCATTCCTCTAACAGGCACTGGCCTCACCATATTTCTTATCATATAAAGATATAGAGTCATGTAGTATCAAGACAGAAAGATAATTCTCCATGTTTATGAATTTAAATGAAATTTATAGTAGAAGAGGGTAGTTGAACAATCTTGAATGTGAAATGAGGAAATGTATTAGAAGGTAAGAGTCAATATTCTATCCTGTAATAAGTTTTTAAAGTGTATTAGTGGAACATGCCTATTGGGGATGGGAGTTTGTTACAATTGTGGATAAAAAGGCCACCAAGTCCTTGTTTCAAGGGAATGAATAAGGCTACCAATTTCAATTGAAAAAATTGTAATGATATGATAAATTATTATAAAGATTTTCTTAACCATCAAGGATAATTTTTCTAAAAAAGGAAATGAAATCAATTCCAAGATTTTGTGATCACCAATACTAAGGTTTAAGATCATAATGATGTGGTGGTAGGTACTTTAATCATCTAATAAAATTTATCCAAATGATTATTTGAATCAAGATACTCATATTTCATTATATATTCCCTGATTAATTAAAAATTTAGATATTTTCTATTCACATTAATGTGGGTTGTTTTAGTCAGAACCACTATGGGAGGTCACATAACAACAAATATGTGTTTATAAGTTCATATAATGGCATATAAATGTTATTTATCTACTAAAAATATCATCATACCTATGGTATACTATGATATAATCCTCAGTATGGAATGGATATCAAAATATTATGTGAAAATTTATTTCAAGAAGTAGGATGTTATGATTTGTGAGGAAGATATAAAATCCATTATCTTTACTAAAGAAACATCACCATATGATTCTTATCTAGATCCATCTCCTGTAGCTCTTATAAATGATTTTTTTTTGTAAATATGATAAAATAATACCAAATGTAATTCAATTGAGAATCTAACTATTTTAAAATAATACATTTATTTATTTCATGATGACTTACTTGGACATCCTCTAGAGAAGTAAGTTGAGTTGTCCTTCGATTTAATCACTAATGGAAGTACAATATCAAAAACTCCCTTTATAATTTTCTCTATGGAATTAGTAAAGGTGATGAAACAACTATAAGAGTTGAGTAAAAAGGGATTTATTCTCGCTAGTGTTTCTACATGGGGATCCCTTGATCATTTTATTAATAATAAAGTTATATCAATGTGGATGTGCATTAGCTATAGGGAAATCCATGAAATTACATTAATGATAAAGTAACGTCTTCCTCATATTGATGATTTGTTTGATCAAATAAATAGAGCTAAATATTTTTCAATGATTGGAATTAGTTTTAGATTTCATCAATTATATGTAAAATGGAAGGTATTCTTAAGAAAAAATTTTGAACAAGGTATGGAGATTATGATTTTAGAGTAATTCTATTTAGACTAACTAATGTGCACTATGTTTTCAGGGATAAAATGAATAAAGTGCTCAAGGAATCTCTTGACGATTTTTTTAAAGTATTTATTGAGGATATCTTGGTATACATGAAAATATATGATGACTATGATAAATAATTGTGAATGGTTCTGAAAACTTTCAAAATAAATGAGGTATATGGTACATTTAACAAATGTGAATTCTAGCTTCAGGAAATTTCTTTTCACGGATATATAGTCTCGAAGGATGAAATATATATTGATCTGAAAAATGAAAAACTCAATCGAAGAATGTATAGTACCATAGAACATAACTTAGGTACCTAATTTCATTGGTTTAAGAAGTTACTATTGTAGATTTGTTAAGAATTTTCTTGATTGGATAACCTATTAACCAAGATCACAAGTAAATGGGTTATTCTCATTTATATAAAATATTCAAAAGAATGTTTGAATAATATAATAGAATATTTGTGAATTCTCATATCATGACTATACCTTCAGGAAATGATGGGTTTGTTAATTATAGTTATTTGTCAAATAATGGACTTGGTTGTGTCCATATACAGAATGATTAAGTTATTGCATATGCATCAATGGAGTTAAAAAATCATGAACAAAACTATCCAACTCATGATCTAGATTTAGTAGTGGTAATATTTGATCTGAATATATGGATAAACAATCTCAATGGTGAAATATATGACATATATATTATTCATTAGTGTGTGAAATATATTCATTTATAGAAAGAACCCAACAAGAGATAATGTATAAGGATTTAGCTACTCAAGTATAATGATTTGGTATTACACTACCTCATAAAGAGGGAAAATACGGTTGTACATGCTTTGAGAAGGAAGGACCATGGAGTTATACACCAAATGAGAGTTGAAATAGATCATACGTTCATGGATCTAATATATTTGGATATGATAATTATAATGGAAGGTGAAATATCACTACTTTTTCAATTTTTGTTCAAACAATCTTTACTAGAAAGGATAAAAATTCTCATTATTATGATAAGGATTTCCAAAATAAAATTAGTGCTATGAATGATAGAAGATAGATTGACATCATATATGAAAATGGAATTCTAAATTTTGGGAAGTGGATTTTTGTTCCCTATATATCTGAGCCAAAAATGGAATTATTTGATGATTCACATAGCTCAAATTTCAATATATGCCCTTGTAGAACAATGATGTATAGTGATTTGAAGGAACATTTTTGGTGGAATTATATGAAGATGTATATTTCGAAGATTTGGTCAAGATGTTTGATTTTACATTAATTGAAGAATAAGAGACAATATCCTAATGAATTCATGCAACAAATTATTATACTTGTGTCGATATAGGATGAAATTACCATGGTATTTGTCACTATATTACCAAATACTCCATGAAGGAATGATGTGATATGGTTTATTTTTTATTACCTTATCATGTCACCACATTTTCTTGATATAAAATAATTTTTACCTCTTCAACAACTAGAATGACTCTATATTAATTAGGTTTTATGAATTCATGGTGTACCACAACAAATTGTTTCTGATTCAGATCCCAGTTTAACATTACAATTCTTGAAATGTATTGATAAGGCTCTAGATACTAGTCTTCATTTGAGCACTACCTACTATCCTCAAACTGATGGTAAATTATAAAGGTCTATCCAAAAATTTTAATACATGTTGACAACTTTCTCACAAAAATTTCAATGTATGTAAAATCAAAATTTGATTAAGGTACAATTTTCCTATAACAATACATTTCATTCATGTTTTAAAATGGCACTGTATGAAGAGTTATATGGAAAGATATGTCATAAAAAAACATTTTGTGAGGAATTTGGTGAATGGAATCTTGTAATCCCAAATCATGTGGAGGAAACAACGAATAAAGTAATGACCAGTCAAAACATATCAATATAGGAAAAAGATAAATACTGATAACTGAATGAAGGATTTTCAATTTCAAGTAGGAGATAATTATTTCATGAAGGTATCTCCACATAATGGTGTTATAAGATTAATAAATAAAGGTAAACTAATCCCATGTTACAGATAACCTTTTGAAATTTCTGAATGAATTTACGAAGTATCATATCATTCATCAATGACGTCATGTCTCTCCGAAGTTGATGATTTATTAAACATATCAATTTTTAAAGAATACATGACAAATCGAACAAATGTACTCACCTCTGATGAAATATAATTTTAACCTAATCTGTATTATTGTGAATATCCTATTAGGATTATTGATACTAAGAGACATGTTTTTAGGAATCAGATGAATTAATAGGCCAATGTTATTCAGAGAAATGAAAAAATGGAAGAGGCGACATGGGAACCTAGAGAGTTTTTTATGAAGAACCACTCAAATATATTTATGAGGTAATAGTATGGAAATTTATATGACAATATTTATTAATTATGGAAGAATGTAACACCACAAGATTACACAATACTTTTCTTTTTAAAATAAATTCAATGTCTTTCGATGTACACAACAATGTGTTTTAGTGAAAAATTATCTATCAAACCGACCATTTAAAAAGTAATGATTAATATTATTGACCACATTATGAAATTTATAAATTTTTCTTTTAAATAAATAATACATTTTCGAATTTTTAATATCAAAATTAAATTAGGGTGAATTATTTGTATTTTTCTAAATTGTTTCAATATATGTTGAATACTGAAAAATACTGAATTATTGTTAAAAAATGATTTTCAATTAAATTTTTTTATGTTAAATTAATTTTAAATCCACATTAGATAAAGAGTATATTTATTAACCAAATGTAGATAATTTGATTAATTTTTATAATAGAATTATATATAACAATTTATTGATCTTTTGGATGTCTATTTCACCCACCTTCTCTCCACTTCTGTATGATTAACATTTTTTTTCATTTCTATGAATTTAATTTTAAAAAATAGAATTATTTGGATTTAATTAGTAATAAATGTTTTTATCTAGTTGGTTCAAATTTATTTTATGGTGAATACCATCTTTTGTAACGTTTTCATTATTTACCACAGTTAAGAGTTAATTGAGTAGTTTAAGGTAACCAAAATTATATAATATTATTATAAAATTACATTAACATTTTTAGAAATATTATTAGATAAGTTTGTTTCTACCAAAATAAAACTTATTCTAAAAATTATCCTTTTTTGGCCACCTATGTTTGATTAGAAAGTTTATTATATTTTATTTAAATAAGAGATAAAAATGTCATATTCAATTTTAATAACTATATCATTTTTAATATGAGGTTATATAAGTGATATGTTAGATTATAAATATTTTTTTGAAATATAAAATATTTATCTGAATCATAAAAATTTATATATAATTTTAGAAAATAAATAATCAAATTAAAATTTGACACAATAATGATATAGAAATTGATTTTAAAATGAAAAAAATTTAAACGATATTTATAATTTTAAATTAAATATAATTCAAAATATTTTTTTTCCATCCAAGAATTTTTTTCATGACTTTTAAGTATCAAGGATTAGTTAATGTAATTTTTTCTAAGGAATCATATTTTTATGATTATTTTAAAAATCATGTAATAAATTGTGTCAAAATTGACATAAATGGAATTTAAAAAAATTATATTTTAAAAAATGATATAAAATTTGTAAAAATACATATTTTTTCTAAATGACTAGGATATGTTAACTATTTCATAAATGATAAATATTTGGGTCCATTTGTCTTTTTATAGTTAATAAATTAACTCTATAATATAAAAAGCCATGTAGTCACGGCAAGAGTTAAACTATTTTACTAAGGGTTGAATCCAAAGGATGAGGTTTATATTGTGACAAAAACAGGTATAAAATTTATTGGTTGAGAGGATTTAGACTCATAAAAATCTTATAATCGAAATAACTCACTTTCTAGTTAGTTTAAATTAAAATTTAATTTATATTAAAATAATAGTTTTTTAGTTTCCACGAGTTCCCCTCCCATCTCTTATAAAAAGGCCCATCTCCTTCAATTTTATTAACATCTAAAAATACCTTTTGATCATCAAAAACTTAAAAAAATTCCTTCTAAAATTTCTTCACATCATCCCATAGTCTATACATTGTGAAGAAATCCAACCTATGAAGTCCTTTTATGCCAATCATAAGGAGAAAATCGAAGAATAGGTGATTAATTTAACAATTCAATTCGAAATCATTTCTTCTTCAACATAATCTTCGTATACTATTTCAATACTGGAGTAATAAATCAATTATAATCTACATGATAATATTTTATTATTATTATTTTGTTTAAACCATATTCCTTTTTTTATTCATCTTACAAGTAATAAATTCCCCATGCGTGGAGACACTCGACTTACCATCTCCATAATGTGGTGTAATTTTTTTTTCAGTAATACATTATTTGGATGGGTATTATGGTGACTATAATGGATATAAATAAATAAATTTAAATAATAATATTTCTTACTAATTTATATACCATCCAATTTCATACCATTTAACAATTAAGGGAATGATATCGTCGCTCATGCATGCGTATGGTATATCACCTCCATGACGCAATGAGAATCATTCTACACATAAAAAATTCAAGAATGATCATAAAATTAGTAATATGAGTAAATTTAATATTTATGAACTTAATATCATTATTTATATGAATAAAATATATCATATTCTTGTGAAACATTACTTACACAAAAAAACATGCATAGGAAAATGAAGTAGTTAACACCTGAAACAATGGTAATACTGAAATATTAATTTGAAAACAATATAATAAAATCATAAATATTATCATAAAAAATTTATATTGTTATAATATTACATAATAATATTATTTAAGCATTATACAGTAGCTTAACACACAATCAACTAAATAAGAGTATGAAGTATGTATTAATTTCACAAACTCAGTATTATC
This sequence comes from Viscum album, assembly GCA_963277665.1. Taxonomy (NCBI): domain Eukaryota; kingdom Viridiplantae; phylum Streptophyta; class Magnoliopsida; order Santalales; family Viscaceae; genus Viscum; species Viscum album. The sequence goes on along the minus strand of OY728136.1, from coordinate 1,281,518,152 downwards.
TGGGATTTCTTATATGTAATAACTTAATGGGACATATTTATCATCAATGTCCATGTTTAATAAAAATTTATTACAAAAAATTGATACCATTATTTTAAAACATTTTGAATTACATTTTACCCATGTTAAATTTTATAAAAATGATTCAATTTGTCATTTTCTTTATGAGATACATTGTTTGACTTTTTCGATAATGTATGAGAAGAATTTTTTTAACTTATATAGTTTTTGTTAATTTATCTTTCATCATGATTCCATAAAGGTTTTAATATTCCTTTAAAATATTACAAGATTGTTTTTATGGAAAACAATTTCTTTTTTTATTTTATATAATTTTAAATAAATATTTTCAATAACAATGTGTAGATCTATAAATAAGTTTCTGATAATTTCATTAATAACATTTTTATTTATCTCAAAATCCATTATTGGATATTATGTTTAATTGAGGTTTATTTAAAATTATATAACCGATTAATTTTATTTTAATGTTTATGTATAGTTTGACTATAGTTGCGCTATTTTTATACAATTCGTGGTTTTTGGATAATGTATTGTGATTTCAAAATCTAGTTTTAATATGAATATTTATGTTGGTAATGATTTTACCCTTTCATTAGTGGAATAAATTGGTCTTAGTATGTGATGGGAGAGTCCCACTATACCCCCTTGATGTATTTTAAGGTTTAATGTGACAAACTAGTATTAGTTTTTATCTGTTTACGTATGGTCCTATAACATGTCCTTGACGGTAAGTTTTTAATGTACGAAATTTTCATTTCCTTCAATATTAGATTAGTTATTGATATTATGTGAGATTATTCGTCTAGTAGAATATCAATTTGAATGTTTATTTGTATTTATTTGATTATTTCATGCCATATTAGGCTCATTATTATGTTTAAAAGTACTGTATTTTAGTTTAGTAACTTTTTTAAATGCCTATGATTATTTACGATAATTTTCACTATATTTGTTATCCTTACGTATAATATGAGATCACCCCTTTATTATGATTCATTATTTCCAATGTTGCAATGAGTTATATTATGATTAACTTGAATTCATACTCTACATGATTTTTAATATTTCAATATAGATACACTATTGTTTTTTCTTTTCATTATATAATGTAAAACTTATATTTCAATCTACTTTTTCAAAGGTTACAAAAATGGTTGGCCCCTCAGGATTTTATTCCTTGTGATCATTAAAATTTAATAAAATAATTCACTAGCTCTGGGAATATGGGGTTAGGGAGTTACAAAATACATAGAGGACAACTATTGGACAATGAATATATCTATATGGTGTAAACTAACCTAAATTTTTTTATGTATATCACAACAGATTGGCTAATCTAAATGAATACATCACATGTAATTTATTTATGTTTTATAGAATATGAAATTCTGATCAATATATCAAATATATTAATTTTTCAAATCTAGTTAAATTGAGGGACCTAATGTCTTATGTGGCATACTGAATAAAAATATTATTCTTTATGACCCCACCCCAATTAATATTAATATACCCATCTTAAGCCAATTTTAAATTTTTTATAAAAAATATTCTAAAGAATGAATGTTTACTCACACTATATCTTTCAAAAACACTTTATAAGGATTAATATAATATATAAATCACTATAAACACTAAATGTTATATTTTTTAATTTAAATATGGTATAATTTAGAATAGAATTTAAAATTATAATTCACAGTTGAATATTATAAGTGACCAATATTTCTTACTATAAGACACTACTCAAGGTAATTAATAAATAATGTTAAATCCAATTATTTCCCATGAAATGTGAAAAAATCTAATATATATATGAATATGTTTAACAAAATTCTCATAATATAAATATTATATATATAATAATCTCACAATCATAAAACCAAAAGGTTTTGTGTCTTTTGAGATAGGATACATAAACATCATATTACACATTATTTATTCAACATATCACCAAAAAAACTATATATGACATAAATATACAAATAATTCCTAGGTTAAATTAAGATATTGAGAGAGTTTTGATACATAGTGTAGGAAAACATATTAGTCAGTCAAAATTAGATAGATCATAACTTTATAATAGGAAGTGAACATGTGAGAAATATCTTATTAAAATATTCATTAAATCAAAATTGTTAATCATATTAAATGATAGAAAATCATAGATCATTAAACGATAAACTAATATAATAAAAGGACCATCATGGAAGCATAAAACATAAAGTATGGTAAGGAAAAATTTGAACAAAAAAAACACAAAACATGTAAACATAACATTGGAATATATATTAACATGAATATTTGGTAAAGAATAATATTTGAATATAAGAACATCTTGATCATTGATAACCAAAATAATTTCCATGTAAAAGGCTATGATAATTTCTAATAGGAATTATTATGACACATAATGATGTGAACATGCCTAACAAAAATCCTTTACATGTATTACCTAATCATCCCATGAGATATAAAGTGTTACCAAATACATTGGAGGATTAAAAGGGACCCAGCCTTCTAATAATGATAAAACATACAAGTGTGTGCCAAATGAAAATAATTATATGACATAACATGGAAAAAATATAGAATGAAAAAGGGTTTCGGGAAATTTTAAAAGTATTATAAAAACATGGAATCAGTATTAGTTCTGTTGATAGAAAAATTAACTATCCCAAATACGTAAAAAAATTACATATAGAGTGATCATGAGATTTACTCTATGATATAATTAACATATTAATATTGATATAAAAATGGATGTGATTTCAAGTATTTTTAGGAAAATTTTATCATTCTCTTAAAAGAAAAGTTTATGTATCACTTTTGAGAAATAATTTTCAAGATGTTGATTGTAGGAAAATTCTAAAAATTTCTTCATAATAATCCCCAGTAATTTTTATATTTAAAATAATTAAATGTTATTGGTAAAAAATCTATGTTGGAAGATAAAAATTTACAAATGTTTAAGGGAATTTTTTTTAATATTTTTATAGATATTTAATGAAAAAACCCACATATGAAAAAAGAGTTGAAAATATTACATTTTACAATAAGAAAAACAGGTATATAAAAATTAAATATAATGATATATATTTATATTATTATAATAAACAAAACATTTCAGGAAAGTAGTATATGGTGAATAATTATAAATTACATTATAAAAGTGGAAATTATTTATATCAGATGTCTAATATATTTAGATAAATGTATATATTAAATATGAAAATTTTTTAGTGAAAATTTAATTTCACTGTGTGGGAAAAAATACCATTCAACATAAAAAAATTAAGAATATAGGAAACCAATATGTGTATAGTAATGAACGAATGGTTCTCACCCAATGGAAAGGAAATTGAGCCATCAAAACCCTTACCTTGTATTCTTGATTGGTTAGACATACTCTATCCACATTTATAATAATTATATTCTAATTAAAAAAATATTTCATAAACATATTAATATAAATTTCCAATGAAATAAGTATTTTATGTCCTTTTATTACATAATTATTTCCAATTATTTATTTATTTTTGATCATTATATTTTGTGTTTTCGACCATTCCTTCTTTTTTATAGTCTATGGATTTTGGTTATCATTATTTATTCATGAGTTCTTATTATTTTTAATAATAAATGTAATTTAATAGAGGTTATATAATGGTTTTTTATGTTCCAGTTCCATTTTATGCTTGTTTTGGGTATGATTCTCTAATATGAAATAAATTACATACTTGTTTTACTAATATTCTAATAATAAATAGTTCCATATAAATAAGTAGTTTATTATTATTTTTTTTCATTTTAGAAACATAATATAAACATTGTTTACATATTTTTAAAACATAACTAATTTAATAGAATTTACAAAACCTTCAATGATACAAAATCATAGCATCATTCATGTACTTGGTTAAACAAATCCAAACAAAATAAAATATAATATTAGGATTATTATTATTATGATTTAATTTAATTAAAAAACATCATACAAGAAGTATAATTATTTAATTAAGTGACATTAAAATGTTAAATCTTATTTTAGAATTGTTGTATAAATATGATAAATAATAAATAATCATAATAAGTTACTTTCTAAAAATTGGTAACCATATCTAATTATAGAATCCATATTGGGTTTTTTTGGAATTTGGAATATCATCATGGACTAAAAAACACTGTGAAGGAGTGGATTATGATGGAATAAAATATGGAAGCGTTTAGGGAGGAATTTTAATTTTTTGTGTGGAATTGAATGAATGATGGGTTTTTTTATAATTTAGAGGAGTGAAATTTTTTTGATAATTAATTTTTAACATAGTAAGTAGATTCATTTCCAACAAAAGTGTATCAAAGTTTTAATGAAATTAATCATTTATATGGGAGGATGATAAATATATTTTATGAAAATTTAAATATAATTTTCAGTATATTCTATTTCTTTACCTTTTCATTTTACATCTCTATAGTATTTTTGCATTTACTATGGTGACCATTTTGTAAAATTTATAAGATAAATTTATGCCTCAAAATAAGAATAAAAGTAATAAATATAATTTTAAAATTAAGATAAATATTTTGAAATCCATTTTCATATATTTAATTTCTAAAAGTGAGAAAACAAAATTTTAAAACAACCAACATATAATTCACAAAAATAGTTTTTTGGAAAAAAATATATATTTAAGCATAAAATTGAATATTGTACAAAATTATGTATGTAATTGAATCCATGGACATATATATCAGATAATAATTAACATCATTAGAGTTACATTTTAATAAAACCTATCTAAAAAATGAATTTTTGAACATTTAATTAATGGTAAAGGATGACAAATAGGTTTTAGTTAGAAATATTATATAATGAAGATCCAAAATTTGAAAAAAAGGATCATAAATTAAACATTATATTTTTTGTAAATTATTTCACATCTTAGTTACACATTTTATTAATTAATAGGTTGTATACATTTTTAAAATAAATTATACCATTTTATTTAATAAAATTTAAATTATATATAGAAATAAAAAATTTAAAATTCACCTAGAAATTAAACTTTTTAAAGAAGACCCAAAAAAACATACCCTATTCAAATTTTGAGAATATGAATCCAAAAAAGATGTTAATTTTATCAAATTAAAATTATAATATTTTAGAATGTTAATATAATATGAAAAGATAAACTATAACAGAAAAATATTTTTGAAAAAAGGAATGATTTTTTATAATTAAGTGTTATTGGTCATATATAATATAAATTACTAATTAAATTATCATAAAAATACATTTTAATAAATTGAAAATATTAATTATAGAAAACCATTATATACGATCAATTTAATTTATTTATTGAAATTCTATAATTGTAAAAATAATTTTGTTTAATTTTTATGAAAAAATATGTCTTTTTAACATTAAATGATATTATTCATTATTGATTTTTTGTTTATAAATAATAAATATCATTTTATAAATATTCTTATAAATAAATTATTTATCAAAAAATAATTCATTAAATTTATTTTATAAATATTCATAATGTATTGAAAGACATTTTATTTTTTTACATTAATATATACTTGTTTATGTCATCATAGATTCTAGTTTCAACAAATCCACATGACCTCTATATAAGATCTAATTTTAAGATAATAAATATTGGTAGACATAGTTGGGATTCATCCCACATGGATCACATAGTAATTTCAATGAGGTTTAACATCCGTCAAAGGTGATTTTGATAAATCCATATTGGTCGAACATAAACTTGGGAAACGTCCAAGGAAGGCCTAAATGATGCCACCAACATTATAAGATTTAAAAAATTATCCTGATATACAAGAAATGTGATACTTGGCTCTACAAAGTATTATATATATATATATATTCCATAATATATACGATTTTATTTATACCAATTAATTACATATATATTTACATTCTTTGGGGTAAAATTACATCTAATACACACACCACACACGCAAAATGGAAAGGTAGGCTATATACCCCATAATTATATCCCACAAATCAAGACTTATTTTATTTTTATATGGATGTTCTATGATGACCCATTGATCATAGAGACTAATACATGACGTAAAGTGCTACACCCATAGGTCCAATTATATTCCAATGAACATCAGGTCCTTCTATCCAGCAACTTTTTTCAACTGTCCCCATCTGCATTACATTAGTATTCAAATCCACTCAGAACATGACCACCATCTAGGCCACTTGCATCAGGAAGATACATACCCCAAGTTGGTTTACCACTGTCACCACATTCCTTAAGCATCATCTTGTGGGAAACCCTCTATCAATCAATCTACCAACAAATCTTCTAAATCGAACCACTTTTACATCCATCATCAGGCTCCACCATGTGGCCTTTCCTCCATTCATTTTTTTCCTATGATAAACTCAATTGAATTAAATTTTTCTTTAAATGTAAATATAAATTTTTAAAATATGGGATACTAAATTATACAACCATTAAATATTTTTTAAATGAAACTCAATTTAATAGTTTAATAAAGGCCATTATAAGTTTTTCTCATCACATCATTAGGTTTCCACATCGAATAATATGACATATAGTACTTTTATAGAATATTTAATATATTGGTGGTCCTGTTTTTAATTAAATTATCACTATTATTGGTGATATCTAAAAAAATTTCCCCAAATTATATGTCATGATTTAATTTCACTACTTTTGATTTTAGTTCATATGATGGATATTATATATATTTAATAAAAAAATTTGCATGTATCACATCATGTACCCAATAGAGGGATGGGTAAGTGATAAGAGATGAAAAATTGTCACTACACAATTAATAGTCTCATGTTGATTGATGTATCTTGGGTTGGTCATTCACTTATTCATAAGCCTCATAACATTCTTACAAAGATATATTTAAAGGAACACTTTACCACCCATGTAAAACTCTAACAATCATTGATGTTTATCAATTTATATCTTCTATATACATTATAATAATTTTATATAACACTGAATGGTATGAAATATATATACCTATTCCTATTAATGATCATATCATAATATATTCCACTCTCTGACTTCATATGAGTATGTCTGAGATCTATATCTTCAAACATATAGAGCCTCATATGGTTCCATTTAAATGCTATATTGTAAACTATTATTTTATGAGATCACAAATGGAAGTTGTTAGTCTCACCCTATAATAAAATAAATTTAGTAGGATTTTGAAATTTTATATATTTTTTAAATTGTTCTTTCATATTTTTCATGAATTTAAGAATTACATGCTAGTCTAAATTGTAGTTTTGTATAAAATATCATTAGAATAATTATAACAAATTTTAATGTTAAACTAGGTTCTTGATCAAATATAAATAAAAGTAAGACTTGATATATCATTATGAATGCTTTTATGGTCAACATGGAAAGTTTATATCATGATAAATCCTATAAAATTTCAATTTAGCACGTTAAAATCATAGTGTCATCACCTATAACCCAAATGTAAATATAACCTATGCAGTTTATAGAATGTCACACGTAAACACACATGGATATGATCTCCAATTTCCTCAAAGGTATGAGTAATCATTTTATTATCCATTTATACTTATATATTTTCACATTATCTTACCAACATAAACATAATCAAGATACATATTTCATAATAATCATTCTCATGCTGTCCAACTAGAAGTGTTACTAATGATCTCTATAAATCTTTTTATTTGATGTGGGTATAGAGAATATTGAACTATTTAAATCATCCAAGAGATCCTTTTTATATATATTTTCTAATGAGGAAATATTTATTTCCCATATATTTTAACTCTACTATTTTCAAATTTACGCATTAGAATACTTTCTATACTCATATATGCATCTATATAATCATGTAAAGATTTATTGATGTTTATATAGAGGGATAGTTAATATTCTTTTAGGAAATGTTGGATCACATACCTTCCATTATGATCTTTATTTCTATCCTATTAATATCCATAAATATTCAGTCCCATTTCATCCTCATAAATGATATGGTCACATGATCCTTTCATCTTAAATCATTAACCATCTTGTTTTCCTTTCCCACAGGTAATGAATTGAGAAATAATTTTTTTTGTTATCTCAAACACACATCATTGAACATATTAATCTAAAAATGTGTGAATATGTGAATTATTTTTTTGCTCACAATATATGTCATACTTTTTACTGTTGAGTTATTTCTATATGTTGTTAACGAAATGATTACTTTTTTCAGCTCCAAATTAGGAATTATATAATTTTGATCATGGGTTATCATTGTCAAGTATGAATACAAAGTTATATCATCATTTTTAATTATGAAATATTACAATTCCACCTTCAACGTATCACTAAACATGAATAACTGTTCTACACATTAATGTATTGTGTTTACAAGTGCAGTGACCAAAATATTTTTAAATTATATGAATCTTTTAAACACAATTTTATTCCAATGGAACTTACCACCCTTCAATGATAATTTAGTTAATAGGATAATCATGGGATGCTTCTAAGATGGTGTTAATATTCATTTAAAATACCAATAAAACTGATGATATATATCAATGTGGTTTGTTAGTGATATTCTGAAATAACTTATGATTTTGATAGGTCCATATATATACCATATATTTTGATGACAAATCCTAATAAGGATACTTTTTTTTATCCAAACATTACATTTTCTGAACAAAACATACAACTTATCATATTATATGATTTTTATCAAAATCCTCAAATCCACATCATGTTCCTCTATACTGATGGAATATATGTGAGTAATAGAAATAAATAGTAACATTTAATTTTTATGTTTTTCAATGAATAATTTACTCATCATATTTATTAAAAATGCATGGTTATTTAAAATTCTAATTATCATCATTATTAATTTATAATGTTTATATCTTGTTTGAATGATATAATTGGTATATTTTATCTCATTACACTCAATTTAATATATCTAGATAGAAAAATACACCTATAATTAGTAATGATCACCTATAATTTGATCAAAATGATCTTTAATATATAGTAGAGGACATTTTATCTTGATCATGGTTTTGTTAATTTCACAATAACCAATGAAAAGATACACCGATACTTCATTATTCTTGAAAATATAATTGATTCACCAAATGCTGAAGCACTTGGTGATATAAATTCCATATTAATATCCTCATAATATTCCTTAATTAATTAATCTAAATCAAAGGGCACATTCTTTAATGGATTGTTTATACTGGAAAATAACTTGGAAAAAGTTCAAATGAGATTATGACCACACATTTTTGAGTAAAACAATCCAATAAATTTAGAGATACTGTAATAAAATATTCTATCAATAGCTAAGCTAGATCAACCCTAAATCGGTCACCCGATCAGATCCATTTCAAAGCCCAAGAGGCATTCCAGATCCTCTAAGACTAGGGACATGTTTCAAGGGTTTCAATAGATTCAATTGGAATTTATTTTCAAAATAAAATAAATAGGGAAACTGAATAATTAAAATAAAAAACCAATATAAATATGATTTTCAAACATTACATCATTTACACTACAACAAAAAATAAAACAGTTGGATAAAAAATCTATACAAGAAAAACACAATTTGAACCTTACACCAAGACATCTCCATGGGACCCTAAGGGATACTCTATCATCCGCAACCAACTATCTCCTGAGGTGTTCAAACTCAAGACAAAACCTATAACTAAAACTAAAAACACTCAACAATAACTATATGGACTATTATTAAAAACCAGTAGGTATGCCTGACTAATTATATTTATAATTCACATATTTCTAAAAAAATATTCATCAATTTCACATTCGAACTAAAAAATATAAATATAGGTTTTCCAGACTGTTAATTTAAAAACAATCATATTCCATCACCCTTTTATTTTTAGACAAGGATCGTGGGGATATGTAAACTGAGTAACAAATAGGATGGACCTATTTTATGTAAATTTGACAAAAGGGAATATACTTATTCTTTACAAAAAATTCTATGTGAGATCATTTTTAACAAACCACACTTTAAAAAATTTCCAGAAAATCACCAAGAACAAAATACATGGAATATGATTCTACATAATAAGTGTAATGACCCAAATGGTACTAGTGTAAAATGAAAAAAATACTAGGAATTCAGAAAAGAAAAATAACATACAAATTCATGAGACCCCATACTATGTAGCATTTCACACATGATTAAATCCAAACTCCCATACACCCAACCACCCTAAGTCATGATAGACTGAGGGGCCTAATCCCATATAAATTAATCAATATCTCCACCGACTATACGGTACTAGTTAGTGGATAAACTATTATTGTATAAATCATTCTCAATAATCCTTGTAGATATGTTGGGTTCCCATAATGTCTTTATAAATTCTTCTACCATACAAGATCATGAAACAAACCATATAAACAACATCACACATAACACACACAAACCAGCTCCACCCCGCCGATTTCAAGAAGTAATTATTTCCACAAAACATTAATTATACAATGGAGGTCCCATACTGAGGAAACTCCCATCCTTTTTCCAACAAATAAGGCAGTAATCACTCCCCAGGGGGTATTCCAAATGATCATTTAAAAAATGCCAAATGGGCCTCATGTGATTTTCATGTATCAAACAATTAATAAACAACTACACACAAGCCATTATCAATGCCCAACCGAATTAGAAATAAAAATTTGAAACACCAACCACAATTTAAATGTCAAACTATCATTTAGAAAAACAAATCACGCCAGTATGAATCCTTAACTACTTAGAAAATTCAATCGGGAATCATAACAAACACTTGGAGTGAAAACCCCATAAAAACACACCACACATCTTAAATACATTTTAAAATCATCATTACCCCAAAACATTGTGAAAACATGCTTCAAACCTTTTATAATAATTTAAAAACCCATTAAAAATATTTATAATTCATTTTCAATAAACACCCCAAGGCTTTTACATCAAGAATACACCCAAAACCCTCTTTTAAAACCAAATGAACACCAAGACCATTTTCAAACATTATTAGAACCACCTAAATAATTCAATAAATCATTATATTATTTATAATTTCATTTCAAGAAATAAATTAATGTTTTACACATAAAATACACCTGAAATACTCTATTAATGTTCAACCACCCATCAAAAATATCTCAAATTATGATTTGTAGAAACAAAAAATACTAATATATCATTAAAACAAATTTTAAAATATTTGTATGAAACAAAACAGATTTTTCAGGATAAATATACCCAATTGCACCTAGGAAAACTCATTTTCAATCCAATTTCACTTGAAACAATTATTCTAAATATCATACGTCACTAATTAACTTTCATTGAAGGTGTGAAAAAAAATCATTCAAATATGAAATTTAAAGGCTATGTGAAAAGGGGTACAAGATTAAATGATGAAGAACTTCTCGAAACTAGTGTGAGACATCAATCGTATCTCATTAAAACCCAAATGAATCCTCATCGAACCCTAAAAATAAAATAAAACCCAAAATTTTAGTGATAAACTCTAAAAATCAAACCCTATAATATAGGGTTTTAGAAAAAACAAAAACACCACAAGGAATCCCCAAAAAAAAATAACCCTTAGTAGGGGGAGGATCGTCATCAGTATAAGAGGACAACAGTTTGGGGGCGACCAGCTAGAGAGGAGGTGGTGATGGTGAGGTAGTGTAACACCCCAGGTAAATAAAGAATATGAAATTTTCATATTTATCCATATTTTTGAATAAAATATTAATATGACATTAAAGGGGACGCTATGCTCGATGGCGTACCCAACACGCAACAATGAGAATCTTGGGAATCTTACGTTGCACACTAATAATAAAATAATATTATTTTAAATGGTAATTAACATGTAGCCGTTGTATTGGCGGGAATGGATAGAAATAACTAAAATATGATTATATATGTTTTTAAATGTTTTTAAATTTATCCAATAAAAGATAAAGGTTTAAATTACGGAAAGAATTCAATTTTAGGCGTATATGCCTTAGTTTCACTAAAGGTTCACTTATCGCCTTTTGATGGAAAAACATCATTAAATATAGTTTTGTTCACTCTTATACATTCTATTAGACCAAATAAAACTCTTCTTATGAATTGGGACATCAAAATTTACTTTCGGTAAATTTTTGGTATCTTTCTGATAAAGTTCATTTTTTTAATGAATAGTGTAAAATGTTGTATTTTAATTCAAATACTGTTTTTAATATAATTTACATATATGATTGGATTATCCTTTGAAATGGTTTTAATGTGAAATTAGAATATATTTTTACCATTAAATCCAATAGTGGTCTTTGTAATTAATTTCACTTTGAAATCAGACTTAAACTAGTGTCAATCTTTTCATACTTTTTGTTTCATAAAAACACGCTATTTGCTCTGAGAGCGGGAATTTATTATTAAATTAATTAATGTGACTTATATGTTTTTAATTTTGTAAAATATACTTCATTTTTTAATTCTGAATATCAAATATAGCTTAGGGTGAATTTTTGGGATTTTTCTGAAAAACATCAATTTTTGTTGAATTGTGAAACCACTAAGTGGTAGTTATAAAAACTGATTTTTCCATTTAAATGAAATTTTTCCATCTTTGTGTTTTGAATTTCAAAAATCCTACATACATGGTTGTCATTAAGAAGTAAAATGTGGTTCAATGGGATAAAAATAATTTTTTGGTGAATGGTAACTTATTATGTTTTTAATCACGATTAGAGGTAATTAGTGTAGTTTATGGTAAGAATAATGTTTTAATAAAATGAAATGAACTATACACATGTACTACCCTCATTTTATGTGTCATGGCCGACCAATAAAATCCATGGGTCAACTTGGGGACCCAATGGAGCCACTTTGGTAGGAAAATGACATAAATATTTTTTTATTTAATGTTAAAGTAAAAATGACACAAACATGAGTTGTTTTACTAAAACAATTTTTACATGAGGTTATAAAAGTCATATTTTTTCCTATAAATATTAATTGGAAAGATAAAAAGATTTCCTACATCATAGTTTTTTTTATAAATTTTATACATTAAATAAATTAAATTATTTATGACATCATTATGATGCAGCGATGATCTCATTATTTAACGATTTAAATAAAATGGAAAGATAATGTAATATCTAAGACCTAAACATGTCCAAAACCTATTGGATGAGTGGATTTCGAACCCTTATCACCTTATCCTAGAAATACATCAATGCGGGACCTTTAAAATCGGAAACACTTTTGAAAATAAAGTAACATTTTGTAACTTTACAAGAGTGCCCCTCCTCTCCTCTTATAAAAGGCCCCCACCTCTACCTCCTTACCCACACTCCCTAAGCCTTTGTCTCGGCCAAACCCTTCCCATTTTGTCTTTCCACTTCCCTATATTACTCCTTGAAGCCTCACTTTGGGCATATGTCTTCCAAAGGAAGCCTGTGAGCTCAAACCAATGTGAGTTACTCGATTTTAAGGTAATGTCTTCACTTGTGTCCTTTTGTTTTATTTTGCTTCTCCAACCCTTTAAACTTCTTTTATTCATTTATTTTGTAAGAAATCCATTATCATAAATATACTAGGATATTGTTATAATAATTATTCAAGCTCCACTTACACACACCTACATCTAATGGTTAAAGAACATACTGTTTCCGTGGATGGCGAATGTCTGCCTCCCGAAACAATGATTATTCAACATTCTTCTAACACCTTCAAAGGTGGCCATTAAGATGACACTATATTTATATATGATATCTAATATATTTATGTTTTACTTAAACTTCTGTTTTTTTATTTATGGTGTACCTTTATGGATTCCATTATGGGTAAACGTGATATCTTCATTTAAGGAAGTGCGGACTACCGCCCCCTCAAAGTGATTTGATTCGTTAATACCATTTGTGTTACGTATAAAAGATATATTTAATGATATTATATATGATACCATACTGGAATTAAAATACTATTATGTATCATTATGTTTTAATTCAATTAAATATGAAATAGAAATGGAAGTAGCGTTCATGCGTACGTACGGCTTACTGTCTCCATGAACGGTACATTTCATTTCTTATCTCAAAATGTTATGTAATATTATAAGTACATATATATAATGGATATATATGTAATATATTACATCTAAATTATGAATATCATTCTGGAATTATAACATATATATATCTCTCTTGTTTTTTTTAATTCCATTAATATGACAAAAAATGAAAGTAGCGTTCATGCGTACATACGGCCTACCGTCTCCATGAACGGTGATTTTCGTTTTTATCTCCAAATGATATAGAATATTATAAAATGAATATTTACTAGATATATATGATATTTTAATTATTAATACTATTCTGGAAATTATTTACTTATAACTACATGGGCAATCTTTTTTCAAACAAGTTCATTTTTGACTCATTTACCCAACATCGGCAAAAATGTCTGATATGAACTAACATTATTAAACAATTATTATAACATTATAATATGTGATATGAACTGAATTATAATCTCTAAAGGAGGTAAATAGAAAATTATTAATTGACCAAAGTTTATTATTCAGGAATATAAAGAAACGAACAAGACAAGTTGGACTTGAGGTAAGGGATCCTACTCCACTCTTTCTTTTTAAGTACACTCTTTTATGTCATTCATTTTAAAGATCATCTTTCTTGTTATTGGGATGTTATTTTATATTAATATTACTGTAATTTTTATGTTCATGTGATGAGAGACCCTATTCTCTCTCATCAATCCATTTTCGTGTTTTGACTGGCGCCGTTAGGCTGCCGAATTTTCGTAAGAGATCTATCCTCTCTCTTTCTTTTTAAGTACTCTGTTTTATGTCACTTCTTTTAAGATATTCTTTGTTATGTTGGGGGATGTTATTTTATTTTAGACACTGGAAAAGTCCGTTGTTCCCAAACGAAGCTCCGGATGCGGAAAGCGAGGTCATATTTGGAGTCGGAAGAATGTTTCGGAGGGCCCGGAGGCCTTGCGCGGAATTTCAGAGGCCCGCGCGCAAAGGTGATGTTCCGCGCGCAAAACCCCCGGGATGCGCGCAATGCGCTGGGCCGGCGCGCATTTTTGCGCGCCGCTGGCCCGCGCGACTCCCTTGCGCGCCGCGCCCGATTCCGCGCCCGCGAGGAGAATTTCGCGCTCGCACCCTGGATTCCGCGCCCGGGGTTGCCTATAAATATAAGGCGACCCCCAACGTTTCAAAGGTTGCTGGAAGTCGAAACGTCTCTCGTGCGCGCAATTCAAACCCTTCTGCGCGCAATGACGAACTTCAGGTAACCTCCTTTCTTTCGCGCAAGAAAGCCTCGGGGTCCGCCTTCGCGCGCAATCCCCCGCTGGCTCCTTTCCTTTGAATAAAAACTCACCCTAAGGCCTTTGCGCGCAAAAGAACCCGCTTGCGCGCAATTGCCCCCGGGGTGCGCGCAATCCGGCCCGATTGCGCGCACCCCCCTTCTTTGAAGTGGCCATTCATTAAAGAATGAGCCGTTGCCCCCGTGCGCTATCCGAAGCCCGGTGTGCGCAATCTCAAGCATCCGCGCGCAAGGCACTGGCCCAATTGCGCGCCAGCCGCCCCGATTGCGCGCCGGCCCGCAGTATTGCGCGCAAAGCTTCCTTTTTGCGCGCAATCTGCCAGGGTCGTCCCCGTTGACCTCCTGAGGGTACCCGCCTGTGTGGCACCCGATGATTCTCATCCCGGGTGCCCGCACCGTGCGTTGTCTTCCCGTGTGGCCTTCCGGGTTCGCGCGAAGTGACACAGACCCATCGACGGCAAACCACATTCGTCCTGCACAACGTTAAACTGCAATCGTCCGAGCTACAAGACGTTAAACTGTTCAGCATTCGTCCCGCATGACGTTAAACTGCACATTCGTCCTGCACGACGTTAAACTGCAATCGTCCGAGCTACAAGACGTTAAACTGTTCAGCATTCGTCCCACATGACGTTAAACTGCACATTCGTCCTGCACGACGTTAAACTGCAATCGTCCGAGCTACAAGACGTTAAACTGTTCAGCATTCGTCCCGCAGGACGTTAAACTGCACATACGTCCTGCACGACGTTAAACTGCAATCGTCCAAGCTGCATGACGCTAAACTGCCTAGCCCCAATCGTCCGCGCTGCAAGACGTTAAACTGCCAAGTGTTTCGTCCGCGCTGTACGACGTTAAACTGCCTAGCGCATCGTCCTTAACGCACGACGTTAAACTGTACTTCGTCCGGCAAGACGTTAAACCGTCCGCTTCGTCCTCAACACACGACGTTAAACTGTATTTCGTCCGGCAAGATGTTAAACCGTCCGCATCATCCGATCCCGTGCTCCGCACGCAGGGTCTCCCCCGGTTTGGATGTGGCCCCCACCCGCTCGTCTCTGCAGGGATGTCGGGATTGTCCCGCTTTTGGGACGATTTAATGGGAGTGGCTTTTCCCTACGGGGGCAGGGTATTACAAACCCCTAGTTTCTCGTGGGAGGCTGCACATGTGTATCTCCATTGCGCCTCCCCACTGCCGAAGCAAGTAGAGGGTGTGACTGGGATCGAGGTGTCTTCTGCTTTCGGTCCAAGTCCCTTCCAACTGAGTTTTGCCGCATTCGGGCTGCCCCAAGTGCGTAAGTCCTGACAGAATGAACTACGTGGACTATGATCCCTGTCTTCTATACAGGGTACGTAGGAAGCCTCCCTGAGGTCCAAGCCCACCACCTGGTCATCCCGGTCGTATGTACGTCGGTTCGTCCATCAGTGGACCCTTCCTGGGTTCACGCTTGCGTCGATTCACATATGAGTCCGCACCTGTGGGAGACTGCCCGTGTGTATTTCCACTGTGCCTCCCCACAACCCCTTTTTCCATTTTTCCTTTTACCGTCCAGCATGACGTGAAACTGTGATCCACCCGGCCGTTCCATCCCCCTCTGTGCGAGGTGGTTCGGTTCAATCCTCCGCCCGGCAGCCTCGATCCCCTTGTGAGTCGGCTCGCCAACGTCCAGCATGACGTTAAACTGTACATCCGAACTACGCTGACTTTGATCCGCACTAACGCGCGGTACGTAGGAAGCCTCTACGAGGTCCAAGCTCTTCACTCCGCTATCCATCCTGACCCTTACCCGGGCCGCCACATCCCGGTGGGGTCATGCCACTTCACTCCACTCCACTTCACCCGGGAAGCCGCCCATGTGCTGGCCCCAGCATCGAAGGTTCCCCGCAAGGGGTTCTGTTATCTGATCCACTCTTCGTGTTGATCAGTCCGATGCCGTCCCCGCTGGACGTTAAACTCGCGGCATACCCCGTGTTAAACACGGGAAGCTGAGGAAAACCTCAGGTGACACAGTTCCTCGCACCCAGTGCGGGATGCCTCAGGCCATCATGCCTTCGAGAAGCCCTATTAGGGACGGAAGACAGATATGCAGAGCCGAAGCATAAATACACGCCCCCAACACCCAGAGCCACCCGGACTCCTCACCGCAGGTTGCTGCCCCGACCAGACTCCTTGGAGCGTCCGGGCGGAAGCAGCGTAATTAACCGGTGTCCATGAAGATATGGCGCCGGGAACGAGATTCACGAGCATGTCTTAAGTCTATGAGGGAGACCCGGATTAGGCGACGAGTTCCGAGGAGACGTCCAAGGAAGGAGGAGCCGACATCCCATCATCCCGGTTTCGATCAAGGAGCAGACGCCCCTGAACAAAGGGACGGATGCCGCCCGCCTTTGGAAAGCGGGACCGCGGGACCACAAGCCGCGCGCGCCCATCCCCTCGGGTCGACGGGTGCACGCGCGAACGCGTCCTGGCGGAACAGCGCCGGAGCAGAAACCCGACGCACATCCGCACCGAAACAGAAAAATGGTGAACCCGACGTGAATCTCTTCTCCTCGACATGAAGACCGATGGCTTTCAGAGGTGTTGGAAGACCGGCATGTTGCCCGGCCGAGCATTCAGTTTTACCCGCCAGGGGCTGGGGAAGTGAAATCGGGCACTCCGTCTCGTGACGTCGATGGCCTGGGTCCCCCCCACGGAAGGCGTCGTGGCACCAAAGGTTGGTTGTTGATTCCTTTTCCTGTCAGTGTTAATGGGTTTTCCCCCCTACTTTCAGGAATCAAGTCGCCCAACCCAGCGCCCGATCGCCGTCCGCCCGCTGGCGCAGGGATAGGGGGAGCACCGACGCGGCTACTCCGCGCGGTCCCGCCCGTTCCACAGCCGTCCCAGCAGCCACAGCTGCGAGGCGACCACGCCCTCTCTCCCCCTCGGAGGTCATCCAGAGAAGGGTGATCAACAACCTGGTGCGGAGATACGAGGAAGAGGGAGTCATCCCCACCAGGGACATGGCTCGCCTAGACCTCGAGGAGGCTGCGCCTCGCCACCACCGCCGCCCCCGAGGGCCGCGCAGGGAGGCACCGCTGCCTACCTCGACGTCCAACCGCTTCGGGAGCTTATCCCCGGAGCGCTCCGACAGTTCCCTTCCCTATGCGGATGAGGTGGAAGATGCCCGGGACCACCCTATCCGGGATTCGCTCCATGGATCCGCGGTAAGGGTCCCCGCCAGGCCACGGCGACACCGCCGCCAGGCCTCTCAAGTCGAAGAGCGGGCTCTCCACCTGCCCGCACCGCTCATCCCGACTCGTCTGTCCCGACGCCAACGTCGGGCACGAGCGGAAGAGGATGCCCACCTTGGGGCCCTAGCAACAGCGACCGCATTGGCCCAAGCCACCGTTGGCTCTAGTCGCCGGGCCCCTGCGCATCCTGAGCAGGGGAACTTCTATGCCCGACCTGGATCGAGGCCCCGACCGCCCCAAAGGCAGGTTGGGTCGACTCTCCCAGTTGCTGGCACAGGCAATAGCCACCGCGGGCTCTCTCGCGGTAGCGCTATTCACCAACAGGGGCTACTCCATGTGGCCGATCCGGGAGGCATGGGTCATCCCACCTTCCGATGCCGGCCCGGAGACCTATCCGGAATCATCTCTCCCCGCGTCCCCTTTGATATCTGTCCCGGTGCCCCTCGCACCTTGGTTTCCAGTCCTCCTGGCCCCAGCACCAGTGTGGCCAGAGGACGCCAGGACAGAGATCAGCCCTGCCCCGAAGAACCACCCAGGGGCGGGAGGGCGAGGCGTCGACGCAGAGGGAAGAATGTTACGGAATTCCGGACAGAGATTCGACCTGTTCGCTTCTCTGATTCAGAGGCGGAGTATGATTCGGCGACAGAGCCCCTTCCCCAATCCCGCCAGTCAAGGGCAGGGGGTAGGAATGCGGCACGTCAGCCTCGTACTCCCTGAGAGCGAGATCGATGTGATCCCTGCATCTCTCCGAAGGTATATCCGGAGTAACGAGGGCCTGGTAGAACCCCAAGGATCAAGCTTGCGGTTGGTACCGGCCCCTCCGGAAGTGCCTTCCGCCCCGATCGGAGAAGCCGGAGACTTTATCTGGGGACCGGCGGTCGAACCTCGATCTAGTGCACCCTCGGCGAGCACCGATGCTACGGCAGGATGTTCGCTCGCCGGCCCGTCCTATCGTGATGTGGTAGCTGGGGCACCGCCACCCTCAGGGGGAGGCCCGGGATATGGAGGCCAATCGGCCTGCTCGCCGTATTCGCCGCCGGCCAGCCCGTCGGCCCGACGGCCCGCCTTGGCACCACTGCTGGTTCCCCGTCCATTCCCAGCCATTGAAGAGGACCGAGGAGATCTGGGTCCCGAGTTTGAGTCGTGGAGCTTCTGGACCGTCCTTGCAGAGGGCCACTTCCCTGAGAAGTTTTGGCCAGTCGCAGGACCGGGCTTTGATGGACCCGAATCACTCACCCCGGGTGAGTTCGAATGCTTCCGCCGAACTCTCCGGGAGACTCACTCCCGTCTTCACTGCCTACAAATGCCATACCCCGGGAGTCAACTACACCTGGAGGATATTGGTGAGCAGTGCCGTCAAATTGACCTGGCCACGCTCCCCGCGGTCCGGCACCCCGGGTCATTTGGGCACCACGAGGCCCTCCAACAACGATGCGTTGAGTGTTTTCAAGTACTCCGCAAAGTTATCGAGGAAGCCACTCCCCACGTGTATATCCGTGGATGGGGGCAGTACGCTGCCCTACGCTTCAGTGTGATTCGTCGACAGCCCGATTCGCTGGGAGGCCCTGAGGGTATATCCCCAGGGACGGAAACAGTCAATATGGCTGACCTGTCAGGAGAAGGGAACGACTTGGAACTTCTCGACGGGGGCTTCCCCCCCGAAGACAAGCCGTCGTTAGATCCATCGGTGAGAGTTACTCGTCATCAGAGGAACCTCCTGGGACTCCCCACACCCACTGAAGCACTGACGTTAAGCCGAAACGTCAGCAAAGGTAAAGAGCACGGCGAGGCTGTAAAGCCCGCCGACCCATCTGCCTCCATGCGGAGGGCAGAGGAGGATCCCGAGAAGGCTGCGCTACGTCAACAGCTCGCCGAGCAGAAGAAGTTGGTTGACCAGCTCCTCGCCGAGCGCGCTGCGGAGCAGCGGCCTGACTACGGTGATCCTAGGCCAGGACAGCAGGGACCGGAACAACCGCTCCTTGATGAGACTCTCCCAGGCAACCGTGATCATGCCGTGTTCGCCGACAGGAGAGAGGCCATTGCCTATGGCAAGAGGGCGCGGTATGTTTCGCCACACCCTCCCGAGCGGCGGGACTACTTGAGGGACCCCGCTCGGATTCCTCCCGCTGCCCCAAGGGCCGCTCCGCCAGCCATCCCACGAGCTGCCGAGTTCGACGACCCGGTCGACGACCCGATTGAAGGGCCGTGCAATGCGCTCGTGGTTAGAGATACTCGCCAGGACTGGAACCCATGTCCGGACGATCCGATGGCGGCACTTATCGCCCGTTTGGAAGCCTTGGAGACTCGGTAAGTGGCGATCCCACCGGACGGCAAGCCATACCCAACATGGGTGGATGACATGCCGGCGCCTCCGGGATTCGGGAATCCCACTTTCGCCCCCTTCAACGGGACCGGAGATCCGCCACAACATTTGGCCCATTTCAACTCGAGGTGCGGGCCTATGTTGGGGACTCCGGCGCAGCAAGAGGCCGCTAAGCTTCGCTGCTTTGTCCAGACACTGGAAGGACCAGAGTTTGTCTGGTACAGCCAGCTTCCCGTCGGGTCGATAACTAGCTGGGAGGACCTTCGTAGGCAATTCCTCTACCAGTTCAGTTCCACGACCCGGAAGACGAGTATCGCAGACCTCTTCAAGTGCAAGCAGAGGCCTGATGAGCGAGTCGTGGACTTTGTCGCCCGATGGAAGGGTCTCACGTATTCCCTTGACATGCCATTGACTCAGGAGCAGTTGCTGACAATGTGCGTCGGGAACGTCAAGACCGAGCTGGTCCCTTCCCTGATCACTCAGAATTACCCTGGAGGGTTCAGGGACTTCTCAGACAAAGCTCAGCGTCTCGAGGAAGCCCTGCAACAAGCCAGTCAGGCGCTCCCGCTGCCTCCTATGATTCCTGCAAGGAGAGTCAGCAGGGCTGAACCCGCTGCTGTTGCCCAGATAGAGGCCCCCAGGCCGTTGGAGCTGCTGCCGGCGAGGCCAGCTCCACCGCCTCACAGGAATCCGCCTCCACGGGCTCAGTTCCCGGCCCAGCAGCGGCAGCCCCAGAACCGACCGGCCCCTCCACGTAATGTACCGCCACAACCCAGGCGAGATAATCAGGGTCCACCTCCTCGGCAGGCCCCTCCAGCCCCTCGTCAAGACCACGATCCCAGGGGCCCGCGATACCTGACGTACTCATTTCGCGAGGAACAGGTCCCCGGCTATTTCCGGAGCGCCCTGGAGCAGAGGATTGTGCGACTGCCTGAGTGCTGGAGGCCAGAGGAAGCACATCTCACGGATAACCCCCGCTACTGCCCTTACCATCGAGCCCTGGGACACACCATCCAGCGGTGCTATGTGTTTAAGGACTGGCTCCAAGACCAGATTAACAACAATGTAATCAGGTTGGGCCCAGCTCCAGCACAAGTGGCGGGCGTGTTCGTGGGATCAGATGACGATAGTGGCAACGAGGACGAATGGCAGCTGGTCTCCGACCGCGGGTCCCAGAAGTATAATAACTGGAGGGCCCGCAAGACGATCATTCGCGCCCATGGAATCATCCGTGCGCGCTTGAATCAGCCTGAGCCCCCAGAATCTGCGGGTGCTGCTTCAGCGTCGTCGTCCCAGCCTGCCTCTTCCAAGAAGAGCAAACGGCGGCGGCGCAAGAAGGAAGAGCGCGCCCCGCCAGTTCCGCCACTATCCCGCACTCTCGGTGATTTCATGCCCCCGGAGATGGGGATCCCCCCTCGGATCCGCCCGGTGGTGGATGATTCGTCCGATGAAAGTGTTGGGTACGCTTCGGTTAATACCGTCGAGCTGGTAAATCCCTTTTCGGTTCCCGACGTTGAAGAACACCAGGTGGACCTCCCTAGTGTCCCCGGTCGTCGCCACCGTCGGAAGAACCGTAGTAGCAGGAGTCGTCGGGGCACAACAGCTGGTACCTCCAGCCAGGCCGTACACGCCACTGAGACTAGGCAGCAGGCTCAAAACCGGGCTCAGCGTGCGCAGCCCCCCCATCCGGGGAAGACGGATTCGCCTCCGCCACTGTTTGTGGTGTGGGACCAGGCAGAACCGCCTCAGCCGCGTCGCGACCAGCTTCGCCCTGCCACGAGTCCGTCCCGGCCTCCTGACCCCAGTACGGTGACCATTTCCCGGACTGCAACCGGTGAACAGCGAGATGCGCCAAGTACCAGTCGGCCGCCGGTCCGACCGGCAAGGCCCGTCGTACCGCCAGCCGTAGAGCAACCTCCTGTAACCAGGGGCTCGCGCCTGGCCAAAAAGTATGATGTCCTGAAGCACTTGGCCGACATCCCAGCAAGGCTCTCCATCCTTGAGGCTCTGCGCATGTCATCCGAGATGCGCGAGGCGCTCGCTGAAGCCCTGAAGAGCCCCCTCCAGTTTGAGACGGAGGTTGTGGCCGCGGAGGCCTTTCACACCAAAACGATTGAGGACGCCGAATGTCAGGCAGTTATCTCGTTCTCTGGTAAGGATGAAGACCCTCCTATACAGGGACACATTCGTCCGCTGTATGTTACTGGCCAGTTCAACGGCCTTGAAGTCCGGCGCTGTCTTGTCGACACGGGATCCGGGATCAACCTGATTCCGACTCGGACGCTCCGGAGATTGGGGTTGTCTGAGGATGATTTAATCCCCTCCGACCTCAGGATCCAGGTGTATGACCGCACCGAGCAAACCCCGGTCGGCAAGATACGTTTGAAGACCCAGTTCGGTGACTTGGTTGCCAACACCGAATTCATGGTAGTCTCTCAGGACACTGCGTATAACGCATTGATGGGCAGGCCATGGCTCCACCTTCATGCGGCGGTTCCCTCATCATACCACCAGTGCCTCAAATACTCCCTTAATGGTCGAGTGGGCATGCTTCAAGGAGATGCCTCTCCTTTTGCCTCATGTGAAGCCCGTTATCTGGACGCGGACTATTACAAGAGCAAGGACAAGCAGATCCTGGCAGGTGAGGTTGAGCCTGTCGCTGTTGCAAGCGATCCATGGGCCAGTTTGGATGACGCCTACGTCCTCCCGATTCAACGGTTGGACGTAGCCATGGTTTCGACGGCCTGTGAGTCTCCTGATGAGATGACCGCGACCGCCCGTGCCAGCACCAGTGGCCCAGCAGGATCTGGTGGCCCCAATGCAGTTTCCAACACAGTCTCTCCCGTGGACGATCCCTCCCCAAGTGGAGAGGACGTGGAAGATGCACCCCCAGCCTTTGAGGAGGGTGTCCCCGCCACGGTCGATGAGTTAGTACAGGTGAACCTTGGAACCGAGGCAGATCCAAGACCCACATTGGTCAGTGCCGCCATGCCCTCCGAGGAGCGGCAGCAGTACGTGGACTTTCTCAGGCAGCACCGCGATGTGTTCGCTTGGGGCTATGACGAGATGCCGGGGCTAGATCCTCAGGTAGCCGTCCACCGCCTTGGTCTCCCGGCGAACCATCGCGGGTTCAAGCAGCCTCCCAGGAAGATGCACCCATCCCACGGTGCCATGGTTGAGGCCGAAGTTGACAAGCTTATCAAAGCCAACTTCGTGAGGGAAGTCCAGTACCCCAAATGGCTGGCCAACATTGTGCCGGTCAGGAAGAAGAACGGGCATATCAGAGTCTGTATCGACTTCCGCGATCTCAACCGCCACTGTCCGAAGGATGATTTTCCCCTTCCAGTGACAGAGCTGTTGATTGACACCATAGCAGGGTTCCAAGCCCTCTCCTTCATGGACGGATACTCCGGATACAACCAAATCCGGATGGCCCCTGAGGATGAGGAGTTCACTGCCTTCAGGGCCCCCCAAGGTATCTTCTGTTACCGGGTCATGCCCTTCGGCCTGAAGAATGCAGGTGCCACCTATCAACGGGCGATGCACCGCATATTCAAGCCAATCCTCGGCACACTGGTGGAATGCTACGTCGACGACTTGGTGGTTAAATCGCGCCAGCGTCAGGACCATCTCAAAGACCTTGAGAAAGTGTTCGGCTTCCTCCGGTCTCGCTGCCTGAAGATGAACCCGTTGAAGTGTGCCTTCGGGGTCACCTCCGGAAAGTTCCTTGGATTTGTGGTAAGATACCGGGGTATTGAGATCGACCCAGAGAAGATCAGGGCGATTAGCCAAATGCCTCCCCCGAGTAACATCCGGGAACTGCAAGGGTTCCAAGGCCACTTAGCCTATATACGCCGATTCATCGCGAATCTGGCCGGCAAGTGTAAGCCCTTTTCTCGGCTCATGAAGAAGGGTGTCACCTATGTATGGGATAAAGAGTGTCAGACCTCTTTTGAGGAAATCAAGCAGTACCTGCTTCAACCTCCGGTTCTGATGCCGCCTGTATCCGGAAAGCCGCTGGTCCTCTATGTGACCGCCCTGGAACGGTCCCTTGGTGCCCTTCTAGCCCAGAAGAACAACGAGGGAACAGAGAATAGCCTCTATTACCTCAGTCGCATGCTCCTCGACGAGGAAGTTAGGTATTCCCCCATCGAGAAGAGCTGCCTGGCGCTCGTATTTGCCGTACAGAAATTACGACACTACTTGCAGCACCATGAGGTAGAGTTGGTTTCTCGGGTAGACCCGTTGAAATATATCCTGAGCCGGCCTATGTTGACTGGCCGTCTAGCGCGGTGGGCTGTGATTCTCCAGCAGTTCGACATCAGGTACGTGTCTCAGAAGGCCATCAAAGGGCAGGCATTGGCAGACTTTCTGGCAGCTCACCCAACCTCCGCGGATCAGCCGCTGGATCTAGGCTTTCCTGATGAGACCATTCTCTCAGTCGATCATGCCGATCCATGCTGGTAGATGAACTTTGACGGTGCCTCCCGGAGCCCCACCGGTAGAAGACTCGATAATCCTAAGCTCAACAGAGTGGGCTTGGGTATCGTCTTCATTACCCCGGAGCGAGCCGTGCTGCCATATTCCTTCCTGTTGTCAGAGGGCTGTACCAACAATGAGGCGGAATACCATGCCCTCATCACCGGCCTCGAGTTGGCTCTCGAGATCGATGTGCCCCGTCTGTGCGTGAAAGGGGACTCCGAGCTGGTCGTTAAGCAGATCAATGGCGGCTATGTTGTCAGGAAGCCGGAACTTGTGCCATTGCTGGAGTACACCCTCCTTCTGATGGCCCAGTTCCCTTCTCGGCCAGAAGTTGTCCATATTCCCCGGTCGCAAAATGTTCGAGCAGATGCTTTGGCCAGCCTTGCTGCGTCACTTGCAGAGCCTGAACAGGATAACCTGGTCGTCCGCGTGACGCACCGCAGGCTCATCGCTCCCGTTATCCCGGAGGAAGATCGCGGCCCATTGGTAAGTAATCTCACCGTGGTTGCCCCTGTGCCTGGAGCCCCGAGTACCCCAGATATAGAAGTCGAATCAGCCCGTGATTGGAGGGCGCCTTTGGTTGAGTACCTCCAACATGACATTCTTCCGACAGATCAGGCCGAGCGCGAGCGAGTTCGACGCCGCGCATCGCAGTTTGTCCTCCAGAGCAGTCCCGGCCTAGAGCAGATCCTCTATAAACTCGGGTTTGATAGTGTTCTCCTCCGTTGCCTTCAGGGAGTCGAGATCCCACGAGTCATGCAAGAGGTTCATGCTGGTTCATGTGGCGCCCACCAGACTGGGCCGAAGCTGTCCCACCAGATTCGGAGATTGGGATACTTCTGGCCCTCCATGATCCACGACTGCATCGAGTATGCCAGGAGGTGCCATGCGTGCCAGGTCCATGCGAACTTTGTGCATCGGCCGCCGGAGCCTCTCCATACCACCAGGTATTCCTGGCCCTTTGCAGTCTGGGGGATGGACGTTGTGGGACCTTACCTACCGGCGACAGCTCGCCAGTGCCGGTTCATTCTGACCGCCACAGACTTCTTCTCCAAATGGGCAGAGGCGATTCCGCTCAGAGAGGTCAAATCTTGTTCCATCGCTGACTTCGTGAACTCCAACATCATTTATCGATTTGGAGTGCCTCACGCTATCCTCACGGATAACGGAACCAATTTCCGAGCAGCCGAGTTGAAGAAGTTGTACGCCAAGTATAACATTCGCTCGAACCATACATCTCGCTATCATGCGCAGGCGAATGGACAGATCGAGGCGTTTAACAAAACCATCTCTAACATTCTGCAAAAGATGGTTGGTCAGAACAGGAAGAGTTGGCCGGACAAGCTCCCCAACGCCCTCTGGGCTTATCGGACGACGACTCGCAATTCCACCCAGATGACCCCTTATTCCCTGGTGTATGGAGCTGAGGCCGTCCTGCCCATCGAGATCCAGTTGTCGTCCTTGCGCACTGCAGTCTACGACCAACAAGCGCCGGACAGAGCTGCTGAAGCCCGTCTAGTCGAGTTGGAAGCACTGGATGAGAATAGACTTCGCGCTTTGCACAACTTGGAGAGGCATCAGAACAGGATGGCTTGAGCTTTCAATAAAAAGGTTCGCCTCCGATCCTTCCTGCAGGGTGACCTAGTGCTTGCCCTAAGAGCACCAATGATCCCCGGCAGGAAGCCACCCAAGTTGGAGCCCAAGTGGGAGGGACCTTTTGTTGTTCACAAGGTCTATCCCAATGGCGCGTACTCCCTAGCGACTATGGATGGTGAGCGTGTCACTCCTCCCACCAACGCTAGGTTCCTCAAGCAGTATTTTGCCTAAGCCCTTCGTCCTGCATGACGTTAAACTGCAGTCGTCCGAGCTACAAGACGTTAAACTGTTCAGCGTACGTCCAACATGACGTTAAACTGTACATCGTCCAAGCTACAAGACGTTAAATTGTTTAGCATTCGTCCGCACTGCAAGACGTTAAACTGCCTAGCGTATCGTCCGAGCTACAAGACGTTAAACTGTTCAGCATTCGTCCAACATGACGTTAAACTGTACCACGTCCGCGCTGCAAGACGTTAAACTGCCAAGCACCATCGTCCTTCATGACGTTAAACTGCGCTTCAAGAACTACGTGTGGCTTGATTCCCATCCTCATGGGATACGTAGGAACGCCCGGATGTTTGAAACTTCGGGTCCAGCCCCCCCACCTCTTAAAGATTCCCCTTTCTCTGGGGAGTCCGCCGCCTTCGGGTCACCCTCAAGGCGTGTCCCTCGACCCCTTGCAGTGGTCCACCGGTGTCAAGAGCACTCTGGTTTATTGCCGGGAGGGTCAGGTTCTGTTTGGTCAGGTTCCTTCCACCTTCCAGGCTTCATGCTCCATTTCATTCGGACCCATCGCCTATTCCCTGGATGGAGCCCCCCGTGAGCGGTTCGGATACAATGCCCCAGTGCTCTCCCACCGACTCGGGCCGGTGCCCCCAATGGCCTCGGGCAGCAAATCGATATGAATCCTGCGATTGAGC
Organism: Viscum album; assembly: GCA_963277665.1. Lineage (NCBI taxonomy): Eukaryota > Viridiplantae > Streptophyta > Magnoliopsida > Santalales > Viscaceae > Viscum > Viscum album. The sequence goes on along the minus strand of OY728136.1, from coordinate 1,281,490,145 downwards.
GGTTGATGCTCGTTTGCTGCCTCATTCCATCAACGGTCAGTGCGATATTGATGCTGCTTTTCCGCCACGGTCGGCAGTACTCTCATATCGTCACGCCGGTGCTCCCAGTCCTCGAGTGAATGGTCGCATGATTCACAATCTTTCCACTTCCCGTTCTGACCAGGAAAAATCTTAACGCTCTCGACACTATCCCTCAGTGCATCTTTGCATATCCAGGGGATAGGACCGCGAAGTGGCGTACGTGAGGTTCTTATAGTCCGAGCTCTACGACTTTAAACTAAGACCTCCTCCCCCTCGTCCTGCATGACGTTAAACTGCACCTCAAGAACTACGTGCGGCTTGATTCCCATCCTTATGGGATACGTAGGACCGCCTGAACATTCGTGTTGTAGGCCCAGCCCCATCCTTTGGGAATTTCCATCCCATCTCGGGCCCTTGGCCCAGTTGCCTCTGGGTATGCGGCGTATGGTGTGAACGCGGGGCTATGCCCTCATTCACGTCGGTTTGCCCGTCACGCTATACGCCCCCCACGTTTGGGGATGCCTTCTGCTCCCCCTTCTTTCTCTCATCGTCCTGCATGACGTTAAACTGCACCTCAAGAACTACGTACGGCTTGATTCCCATCCTTATGGGATACGTAGGACCGCCTGAACATTCATGTTTCAGGCCCAGCCCCATTTCCTGGGAATCTCTATCCCGCATTGGGCCCCTGGCCCAAGTTCTCCTCCTTTTTGTGCGAGGCGTATGACGTGAGCGGGGGATTACGTCCCCGTTCACGTTGGTCTACTGGCCGCGCTGTACGCCTCCCCCGTGTGTGGGACTACCTCACACCCATCTTCGTCCTGCATGACGTTAAACTGCACTTCAAGAACTACGTACGGCTTGATTCCCATCCTTATGGGATACGTAGGACCGCCTGGACGCTTGTGTTTCAGGTCCAGCCCCGTCTCCTGGTTGATCACGGGGATCTACCCTCTTTCGGTTGCTCTCAGGGTGAGTCCTCCGACCCTTTCCGGTGATCTGTTAACATGTTTGGAGTACTTCGGTCTATGACTCGTGGTGTCAGATTCAATCCCGACAAGTCCTGTGTTACTTGTCCGGCCTTGCACTTCTCTTCGTTCGAACCTTCACTCAACGGGATCCTCGTTAGCGGTTTGGGTACGATGCTTTAGCACTCTCCTACCGCTCCGGGTCGATTTACCGGCGGGTCCTGGGCTGCAAATCGATACGAATCCTGCGATTGAGCGGTTGATGCTCGTTTGCTTGCCCCATTCTAGGCTGACGCGATCGGTTGTTGTGTTACGAACATGGTCAGCAACATCCTTGATCGCCATGTTGGCTCTTTCAGGCTCCGAACATTGGTTGCGCAGTTCTCATCACACTCCGCCTTTGTGCGTTGTAGTGGAATCTCGACACTCTCTTCATACTGATCTTCAGTACACCTCTACAGGTTCGGCAGGTCAACCAGGGTAATGGTGTCTTTTGAGGCTCCCACGATCTGAGCACCAAGGATATATGCGGATGTCCTCCCTAAGGGCCATGCGTAGCTGGACCCTCATCCCCACAAAGGGGAAGGAGTCGCCCGAGCAATCGCGTTCTGGGCCCAGCATAGCTGGAGGCTAGCATCTCTGCCCCTCGGGTGATGAACATACGCAGGCCCCTATCCCAAGACCCTTCTCTAGGAATCGTGCGTGACCGCAGGGCCGGGATATGTTCCCACCTCCGCTGGGTCCGCCGCATCACAATAAGCGGATTCCTCCATGGTCCAAACCACACGACCTTAAACTGTGTTGTCTGGTCCTACCACACGACCGTAAACTATGATCGTCTTGGCCGCCCGACGAGAAACGGCACTGCATCATGATGTTCTCCCTATGGGACACTCACGTTGGGCGCTGGTTAATAACCACGCCATTTATCAATGCCTTTCATGGCTTGATCATTGTGGCGACGCCAGAGATTCCTTAATCACAGGCATGTCGCCACACAAAGAAAAACCACCCACCTTTAAGGACAAACAAGAAATATCAAATGCCGCTTCTTCTGTGTGCGAGGGTCAGACCCGCACCCTTCCCCGCGCTGGTGCCCGATTGTGTTGCGCCGCGCTTCAAGAACTACGTGTGGCTTGATTCCCATCCTTATGGGATACGTAGGAACGCCCGGATGTTTGAAACTTCGGGTCCAGCCCCCCACCTCTTAAAGATTCCACCTCCTCTGGGGAGTCCGCCGCCTTCGGGTCACCCTCAAGGCGTGTTCCTCGACCCCTTGCAGTGGCCCACCGGTGTCAAGAGTAATCTGGTTTATTGCCAGGAGCGTCAGGTTCTGCTTGGTCAGGTTCCTTCCACCCTTCAGGCTTCATGCTCCATTTCATTCGGACCCATCGCTTAAGCCCTGGATGGAGCCCCCCGTGAGCGGTTCGGACACAATGCCTCAGTGCTCTCCCACCGACTCGGGCCGGTGCCCCCAATGGCTTCGGGCAGCAAATCGATATGAATCCTGCGATTGAGCGGTCGATGCTCGTTTGCTTCCCCATTCCATCAACGGTCAGTGCGATATTGATGCTGCTTTTCCGCCACGGTCGGCAGTACTCTCATATCGATACGCCGGTGCCCCCAGTCCTTGAGTGAATGGCCGCATGATTCACATCTTCCACCCCCCCCCCCCCCCGTTCTGACCAGGCGAAACCTCGACACTCTTGACACTATCCCTCAGTGCATCCTTGCATATCCAGGGGATAGGACCACGATGTGGCGTGTTTTGAGGTCCCCTATGGTCCGAGCTCTAAGACATTAAACTAAGATCTCTTCCCTTATGGTCCGAGCTCTAAGACCCTAAACTAAGATCTCTTCCCTTATGGTCCGAGCTCTAAGACCCTAAACTAAGATCTCTTCCCTTATGGTCCGAGCTCTAAGACCCTAAACTAAGATCTCTTCCCTTATGGTCCGAGCTCTAAGACCTTAAACTAAGATCTCTTCCCTTATGGTCTGAGCTCTAAGACCTTAAACTAAGATCTCTTCCCTTATGGTCCGAGCTCTAAGACCTTAAACTAAGATCTGCCCTTATGGTCCGAGCTCTAAGACCTTAAACTAAGATCTGCCCCTATGGTCCGAGCTCTAAGACCCTAAACTAAGATCTCTCCCCTATGGTCCGAGCTCTAAGACCTTAAACTAAGATCTCTCCCCTATGGTCCGAGCTCTAAGACCTTAAACTAAGATCTCCCCCTATGGTCCGAGCTCTAAGACCCTAAACTAAGATCTCTCCCCTATGGTCCGAGCTCTAAGACCTTAAACTAAGATCTCCCCCTATGGTCCGAGCTCTAAGACTTTAAACTAAGATCTCCCCAATGGGGTCCCACGTCCTGCATGACGTTAAACTGCACCTTCAGAACTACGTATGGCTTGATCTCCAGCCTGATGGAGTACGTAGGAACGCCCGGGCATTTTGACTCGGGTCCAGCCTCAGGGATCGCTAAGTCCCGCCCCTCCTCGTCGCCGGCCGTCGGGCCTGGCTTCTGGTAGAGTGGCGCAGTTGTGATATTCTCCCCGATTCAGCTCGGGATGCCCCATCGCAATGATGGGAAGCGACAGTTTCCTCGTCAAAGAGGTTCTGTCTGAGAACTGGGGTGATTCACAGCCAGATTAATGCATCCGCCTAATACGCTTTCCCCACGGTGGCGCAATTTTGGGAGCATTGGATTCTGTCCGAACAAAGCATCACTTCGCCCCACGCTTCGCATGCTCTTTTGGTCTGGATTTCCACCCTTGTGTCTGAAGGAACCCCAAAGCGGTATTCATGATGACATGTGGTCCGCCTCCTGCAATATGAATGATGACCTTCGGTCTGTCTCTTGCAGTTGTTATGGTCGATCCACTGTCCGCCTACCGTCTTGGGAATTTCCTGGAAGGCCGACCGTTGTGGATTTCTGAATTCGGGACACACGATTCACCCTTGCTCATTTCCCTATGTTCAGATAAAATCTCAACGCCCCTAGCGTTGTCCCGCTCGTGTGTCGGAACAAGTTGGGGGGATGATACATTGATTAGGCTTGAGGTCTCCTTTCTTAGGAATGACCTCCCTCTTTTCTTTAGAAATCCAGGCCCCATTACGGATGCCTGAAGCTTGGTTAACACTCCCGCGAGACAATTTGTGGTTGAGTATGCCAAAAGACGCAGATAAATATATTGATTCATACAAATGGATCGAAATATTGAATAACGGAAGCAAAATGTTCTAGGAATGGCAAAAAACAAAGCCCCTAGGGATTAGCGTGCTGGATAAGTCTTTCTAATGCCGCTACCCTTTGGCTGGCGGCCTCCAGGGCTACTTCTCGTTCTCTGTGTGCCCTCTCTTCATCGGCGGTCGCAGCACGCAGTTCGTCGATCCTGGCCTGTGCACGCTCCCGCTCGACTTGGAGTGTGACCATCTGTTGGCCCGCCTCCGTCAGCTGTACCTGAGCGTCGATCAGTTGTGCCGATAGTTGCTCCACAAGCTCGGTACATGCTGCGACGAAGGCCTCCTTCTCTGCCGCCTGCCCTTCGAGGCGCCGGACTTCCTGCTCTGCTGCGAGGAGCGCCTGCGTGCTCTCCGACATGTCCCGACTTTGTGCGACGTCGGCACGCCGGTGGCTCTCGCGCATCTTCTCGGCCATGAAATCACGGACCGTCATATGGAGGCGTTGAGCATCAGCTCCCCCGGCACACAGGAAGCGCAGCCAGGTCTGAAGTGATCCCATGCGCCCCAGCCATTCCGATGGGTCTCGCTTGAGGAAGCGCTGGATGCACTTCCACCCCCTGCATCGCGTTACCCGGCTATCCTCGACCGCCTCCGCGTCCGAGTCATCCATCTCCTCGGGGTCGGCAGGCCGGTAAGCAGGGAAGGCAGCCAGCAGGTCTGCTGCAGGGTCCGCCCCTGGGATGTCCTCGTGGGGGATAGGTTCCCCAACACCTGGGCGACCTTCTTCTCTCGCCCCAGCGGCGACGACGCCCTCGTCAGCCCCCCTCTCTCCGATGTCAGCGCCGCCGGCGTCCGGAGCCCCCTGATCAGCAGTTGATGGGGCCGGGTCGGTTTGGAAGGTCTGTTCCGGAGCAGGCGGCATGTCTGCCACCGGTCCACTCGCGGACGACCCGGGTTCGGCAACCCGGCGAGCCTCCAAGGTTGAGATCACTGCGCAGGGCATGCTGTGGTTAGTCACGGATCGTCAATGGCAAACACCAGCAGTAAAGTAGGGAGACTTACGGGAGGTCGGAGTGTCATCTTCCGCTATCCCGGCCGCCGCAGGAACAGTTGCAGCAGGGGACCCATCCTCACTTGTCAGTTCGACGATAGGTGTCTGGCCCCCGCCTTGTCCTGCTGGCGCCCCTCCTACTCCCGCTGAGGATGCCTGGCCAATATCCGTGCACTCCTGAGAAAGGTGGAGAAATGGGTTAGAAGCTGCGTAAGGGAATGGATGAAGCAGGTTGAGTAGGGATAGAAGCGAACCTCGAGGAGCTCGGTGACGTCGACATTGTCGGAGTCGGCCACCTCGCCGCTCTCCCGCGGACTCCCTTGATGGGACTTTCCCTCGGAGCCTTCATCTTCTCCCGTCTCCTCCTCCTCCTTGGAGTCGTTGCTACTGTCATCTTCTCCCGGCGGCATCCGTTCTGGAGCAGGCTCTAGACCGAGCATCACCTTCACCAGAAGGGATGGCTCCGCACGCTGACCACGTTGGCGCGCGTACTCGTCCATTGCCGTCAGATACGCATACTGCCGGTTGAAGTCCACCCTGTCGGTGATCTGGAGGCGCCCGACCTCTGGCAGATAGATTCCTTCTCTGAGTATCTTTCGCCAGATGACGTCGGTCCCCAGTGACTGCCGCAGGGTCATCCAGGCCGACCACAGCGCCGGGAAGACCGCATCGTGGGAGGGTTCGAGCAGACGCCTCACCTGCTTCCCGGGCCGCTCCCCGACCGACGCATGTGCCCCCTCTCTGGGCGCCGAGGTCGTAGCGGCAGCCTGCGATGCGCCCGCCGCCGAAGTCCCTGCTCGCGCCGGCCCCGCTGCTTGGCGCGCCTCCGTTCTCCCCCGTGTGGCGGCGCCTCGCCTCCTCCCTTGACGCCCGGTCTCCGCACGGGTGACCTCGAGCCGCCGAACTGGCTTCCGTAGAAGCCCCTCAGGGTACGCGATGGCCCAGTGTTCGGCATACTCGGTTGCCAAGCCTGCGTCGATCCCGGTAGGAGGGAGAGTGATGACGTCGCCAGAGCCGAAGGCGACGAACATCAGCCACATCTGGCGAAGGACGCAAGGGTTCGTCTCCTCCCGGACAGCAGTGAATACCCTCTTCGGCATCCGTTGAAGGCACCCGAACTGCCTGGCGAACTGGGTCGGCACGTAAGGCTCGCAGATCACCTTCCCGTCGATCCGAGCCACGAGCACCCCGCCCCGCATGTTCAGGAAATATTCATGCTGCTCCAGCGGGCCCTGTCCGTTGTCGATCATCTGGCCGACAGGAGTGGGGAACGGGCTGAAGTTGAAATTGGCATGATTGCCAATCCGAACCCTCACGCCCTCCTCACTGAGGGTCATCGGAGCGACCCCCGCAATGTTCAGCAGGGAGGGTCGCAGGCCGTTGCCCGGAGGACTGATGGCATTTGGGAACGTATACCCACCGAGGTGAGCAGCCACCCATCCGTGGAAGAACTGAAAGGGCCCACAGATCCTTCGTGGCGACCCCCCTCGTGAGATGCGTCACAGAATGGCATACAGCCTCGCCAGTACTGGGACCCCGAGGTTGTATCTCTTGTTGGCAGCCATGGCGCCCGCCAACGCCAGTGTCGCCGGGCGGACGCCCATCCTCGCATCCCGCACTGGCAGGAGCCACCCGCTCAGAAAGGCGGCCAGGAACGCCGCGTACCGGACGTTCGGGTCCCGGGCCTCGATGACGCGGTACCCCCATGAGCGGTAATCGCCCGTCTCCAGGACCCGCCAGTACGACCCGTTCCGGCTCCTCTGAGCTGCGGTCGGGCACCGCTTCCCCCTGCCTGGCATCTTGACCGCCGGGTCATGCTCCAGGAACTGGCCGAACCAATCCTTGTAGGCTATGTCCTTCTGGAAGTCTTGGATCCCGAGCCGCTGCGTAGCCAGGTCAAGAAGATGCCAGGTCAGAATGGGAGTCCGTGACCTGTCCTCCCAGATGTTCTTCGGTGGCAGGAACTCATCGTACTGGTAGCCCTCCAGCGGGATACCTCCGATGCAGTGGATGTCCCAGAGACCGATGCCGACCTCCCCATGGTGAAGATGGAAGGTGTTGGTATCCGGGGACCAGCGAGTGAACAGCTCCGGCCCGAGCTCAGACTGCTGGTAGAAGTGGAACTGCGACGTCCACACCGCCTCGAACAGGCCGATGTACCGCAGCTCCTCTGCGAAGTGATCGCAAGTGTGGCGTACCCAGAACGCCCAGGCCCATTCACTGGTAAAGTTGCCCCCAGACCGCAAGTCCCAGTCCTTCAGCCAGCCCTTGGTGTCGTCAGTGACACTCTGACGGTATGTGCTCGAGTAGAGGGCTGGAGAATTCTCCGCTGTAGGCTCACCCCCATCAATGGTTCGCGTCCTCGGGTTCAGGACGTAGACGTCCAAGTGCCTGGTCTCCCTGGCCGGATGCCCATTGTTGGTGATGTTATAGCGGGGCAGCTCGTCCTCCCGAGTCACCCAGGTTCGCGGCGCATCAACCTCGAACCCTGGCACTGGAACCTCATCCAGGAGGCCAAAGTTCCAGAGCGGCAGGTTGTCTGACAATGGGTATGTCTTCTGGGCCGGCGTTAGTAAGTCGAACAAGGATTGATTGTTAGAAACAATCTCCTTGGCTCCGTAAACCTCCTCGTTCGTCGCCATCTCGGCTCTGCGAGTGGCGGCATCCCCTTCATTTCCTCTGTGCGCGGCCATCTCGGAAGATTCGGGAGTCGTGCGGGTTAAGGGATGAAGCGTGCGGGATCGGACGAGGCTGGTGGAAAAGTTTGAGAGGCGGCGCGCAATCCTAGTGGACGGCGCGCAATCGGGAAGTCCTTCGCGAAAAACCCCGGGTATTCGCGCAAAAACAGAGCGAAGTCCGGACGGTTTTGCGCGACGAGCGAGCGAATTCCGCGCCGGAAAAGGCAATTTCGCGCACGAGAGCAAAGAGGCTTATCGCGCGGAAGGCCAGTGTACGGCACGGAGGGACCCAGTGCCCCTATTTATAGGCGAGGCCGTGGTCCGCGCTGCGCGGAAAAGGCTTTGCGCGACCGCATCGGCCGCTTTCGCGCCCGACACCCATTTTTGCGCGCCACAGTCCCGCGTCGCCCAGGACTTCGGCATTCCGGCGTCTCCCTCGGAACCCGATCGTTGCGACCTCTCGCCGATCAGATTCCGAGGGGGGGCTTTTGTAGACACCGGAAAAGTCCGTTGTTCCCAAACGAAGCTCCGGATGCGGAAAGCGAGGTCATATTTGGAGTCGGAAGAATGTTTCGGAGGGCCCGGAGGCCTTGCGCGGAATTTCAGAGGCCCGCGCACAAAGGTGATGTTCCGCGCGCAAAACCCCCGGGATGCGCGCAATGCGCTGGGCCGGCGCGCATTTTTGCGCGCCGCTGGCCCGTGCGACTCCCTTGCGCGCCGCGCCCGATTCCGCGCCCGCGAGGAGAATTTCGCGCTCGCACCCTAGATTCCGCGCCCGGGGTTGCCTATAAATATAAGGCGACCCCCAACGTTTCAAAGGTTGCTGGAAGTCGAAACGTCTCTCGTGCACGCAATTCAAACCCTTCCACGCGCAATGACGAATTTCAGGTAACCTCCTTTCTTTCGCGCAAGAAAGCCTCGGGGTCCGCCTTCGCGCGCAATCCCCCGCTGGCTCCTTTCCTTTGAATAAAAACTCACCCTAAGGCCTTTGCGCGCAAAAGAACCCGCTTGCGCGCAATTGCCCCCGGGGTGCGCGCAATCCGGCCCGATTGCGCGCACCCCCTTCTTTGAAGTGGCCATTCATTAAAGAATGAGCCGTTGCCCCCGTGCGCTATCCGAAGCCCGGTGTGCGCAATCTCAAGCATCCGCGCGCAAGGCACTGGCCCAATTGCGCGCCAGCCGCCCCGATTGCGCGTCGGCCCGCAGTATTGCGCGCAAAGCTTCCTTTTTGCGCGCAATCTGCCAGGGTCGTCCCCGTTGACCTCCTGAGGGTACCCGCCTGTGTGGCACCCGATGATTCTCATCCCGGGTGCCCGCACCGTGCGTTGTCTTCCCGTGTGGCCTTCCGGGTTCGCGCGAAGTGACACGGACCCATCGACGGCAAACCACATTCGTCCTGCACGACGTTAAACTGCAATCGTCCGAGCTACAAGACGTTAAACTGTTCAGCATTCGTCCCGCATGACGTTAAACTGCACATTCGTCCTGCACGACGTTAAACTGCAATCGTCCGAGCTACAAGACGTTAAACTGTTCAGCATTCGTCCCGCATGATGTTAAACTGCACATTCATCCTGCACGACGTTAAACTGCAATCGTCCGAGCTACAAGACGTTAAACTGTTCAGCATTCGTCCCGCAGGACGTTAAACTGCACATACGTCCTGCACGACATTAAACTGCAATCGTCCAAGCTGCATGACGCTAAACTGCCTAGCCCCAATCGTCCGCGCTGCAAGACGTTAAACTGCTAAGTGTTTCGTCCGCGCTGTACGACGTTAAACTGCCTAGCGCATCGTCCTTAACGCACGACGTTAAACTGTACTTCGTCCGGCAAGACGTTAAACCGTCCGCTTCGTCCTCAACACACGACGTTAAACTGTATTTCGTCCGGCAAGACGTTAAACCGTCCGCATCATCCGATCCCGTGCTCCGCACACAGGGTCTCCCCCGGTTTGGATGTGGCCCCCACCCGCTCGTCTCTGCAGGGATGTCGGGATTGTCCCGCTTTTGGGACGATTTAATGGGAGTGGCTTTTCCCTACGGGGGCAGGGTATTACAAACCCCTAGTTTCTCGTGGGAGGCTGCACATGTGTATCTCCATTGCGCCTCCCCACTGCCGAAGCCAGTAGAGGGTGTGACTGGGATCGAGGTGTCTTCTGCTTTCGGTCCAAGTCCCTTCCAACTGAGTTTTGCCGCATTCGGGCTGCCCCAAGTGCGTAAGTCCTGACAGAATGAACTACGTGGACTTTGATCCCTGTCTTCTATACAGGGTACGTAGGAAGCCTCCCTGAGGTCCAAGCCCACCACCTGGTCGTCCCGGTCGTATGTACGTCGGTTCGTCCATCAGTGGACCCTTCCTGGGTTCACGCTTGCGTCGATTCACATATGAGTCCGCACCTGTGGGAGACTGCCCGTGTGTATTTCCACTGTGCCTCCCCACAACCCCTTTTTCCATTTTTCCTTTTACCGTCCAGCATGACGTGAAACTGTGATCCACCCGGCCGTTCCATCCCCCTCTGTGTGAGGTGGTTCGGTTCAATCCTCCGCCCGGCAGCCTCGATCCCCTTGTGAGTCGGCTCGCCAACGTCCAGCATGACGTTAAACTGTACATCCGAACTACGCTGACTTTGATCCGCGCTAACGCGCGGTACGTAGGAAGCCTCTACGAGGTCCAAGCTCTTCACTCCGCTATCCATCCTGACCCTTACCCGGGCCGCCACATCCCGGTGGGGTCATGCCACTTCACTCCACTCCACTTCTCCCGGGAAGCCGCCCATGTGCTGGCCCCAGCATCGAAGGTTCCCCGCAAGGGGTTCTGTTATCCGATCCACTCTTCGTGTTGATCAGTCCGATGCCGTCCCCGCTGGACGTTAAACTCGCGGCATACCCCGTGTTAAACACGGGAAGCTGAGGAAAACCTCAGGTGACACAGTTCCTCGCACCCAGTGCGGGATGCCTCAGGCCATCATGCCTTCGAGAAGCCCTATTAGGGACGGAAGACAGATATGCAGAGCCGAAGCGTAAATACACGCCCCCAACACCCAGAGCCACCCGGACTCCTCACCGCAGGTTGCTGCCCCGACCAGACTCCTTGGAGCGTCCGGGCGGAAGCAGCGTAATTAACCGGTGTCCATGAAGATATGGCGCCGGGAACGAGATTCACGAGCATGTCTTAAGTCTATGAGGGAGACCCGGATTAGGCGACGAGTTCCGAGGAGACGTCCAAGGAAGGAGGAGCCGACATCCCATCATCCCGGTTTCGATCAAGGAGAAGACGCCCCTGAACAAAGGGACGGATGCTGCCCGCCTTTGGAAAGCGGGACCGCGGGACCACAAGCCGCGCGCGCCCATCCCCTCGGGTCGACGGGTGCACGCGCGAACGCGTCCTGGCGGAACAGCGCCGGAGCAGAAACCCGACGCACATCCGCACCGAAACATTTATATTCATCTTTTTTTAAACTTTATGTTAATATTATGAGAGATCCTATTTGATCTCATCAATCCATTTTTGAAAGTTTTAAGTGGCGCCGTTAGGCTGCCGAGTTTTCGTAAGGGATTTTTCATCTCACTTTTATTCCCGTGAGATTTATGCTACATTTGCTACAATTTCCTGTGAGTGTTGTATGTACATCCCATTATTTTACTAATTGTGTAATATACTTTCTTTTATGATTATTTACATCAATTTTGTATTGTCCTTCTTTCACGAGGTGTATGTTTCAAAAGATACCCATGTCGGAAAGGGAAACTTTCACCCTCCTCTTTCTAAAAGACTTCTTTGGTTGGGTCTTTTAATTTACATATTGTTATGTTGGGATATGTCCTAACATAACCTTATTGATTTAAATTTTATTTCCAAGTGATGAGATACCGTTTTTTTTATATCTCATCAACTCATTTTGATGTGACGTCGTTAGGCTGTCAAGGGAACTTCTTAACCCAATTTCGATTTCTTTGGGTTCAACATGTATTTATTGAATATGTCATCCTTTGAATATGTGTGCATGACCTTTGATTATTTTACAATTAATATCCAATTATATTTGGTGTATTCTTTTGTCACACATAATTATGTAATTGATTTATCCTTAAACCAAGGATACCGTCTTTGTAAGGGACTTCGTCTCAATCTCCTTTCATTGAGGCATATTTTATTTTATACACAACTTTTATTTATACGGTGTATAAACCCCTTTGACTTTTACATTTATTCAAAAGGAATATTTTTTATATGAAGCGTTTACTAAAAGAAAAAAGGGAATGCTTTTGTCGTACGTATGCGGCGACAAAGACTTCTCCACCGCCGTGACCATTATTTTAGTTTCGGCTTCCTCTACAAGTCGTAATTTCTTTTTAAAAGAAAAATAAATACCATGTTTTTCTTTTATTTTATCTTGGCACTGAAAATGGTTTTCCTAATGTTTTTATATAAATGTTTTGTATTGATATCTTGTGATTGAAATGTGGGAATGTTATGTTTCCTTTATGCATGTTTTATGTGATACGATTATGTTGAGGTTCTTGGGAATTATTATGAAGGCGGGTGGTTCCATGATAAAATAAGGGCGGGTGAGCCCGATATAGCTCTCTAATGCATTGGGTAACGTGAAGGAGTGAAACGTTAAGGTTTCTCTGAAGAGATTTAGGTAATATACTATGGTGGGTATTTCAAACGTAACCAAGAGGGTTACTCCCTGCGTAAGAATGTTATGAATGCCTCGAGTTAACTTTCATGTCTTATGATTTCTATGATTTATTCATGATTTTATGAGGTATGTTAAAGTGCCTGTGTTTTATGGGTAAAGTATGATTTCATTCTTATGTATATATGAACTCGTGTTTCCTTTCCATATTTTTATAACCCGTACTGAGCTTTTTATGATCATCCCAAGTTTTTAAAATGTTTTTCACACTTCAAGGGAAAGGTATATGACATCATGATAGTGTCTAGGATGTGTCAAGAAAGAATCCATGTTTTATTTTAAATATGTTTCCGTTGATGGGAAGAATGAATACTGTCTTTTATGTAACCACTTTGTTTAAATGTGGAATGTAATGCAAGTTTCATGATCTAATTTTCTAAAACTCTAAACCTGAAAAGATCCTCAATGTGTATTCTTGTAATAACTCAATATTAAGTAAGGTTTAAGGCTAGGGCCTTATAGTTGGTATCGAAGGTCGGTTTAGATAACTTTAGAGGTTAGGGTATTCATTAAGCATAAGTGGCATTACCATAATGGTTAGGATTTCAGAAAGAGTCCTAGTTTTAGATAAAGTAAATGAGTCAGTGTATCTTAGTGTTTACCTTCCTCATTAGTACATGATGGTTTTGTTGATATAAATACACTGAAATTTCTGTTTTTAGTGAACGGATGGATTTAGCAGGCACCATAGAGACAACAGGTTTGAAGGAAACTATGGTGGTTCTATGATAAAGATACTAGATAAAATGGGGGATTCAGTGAGGAAACTCGTGGTTATTCTAAACCAACTATCAAGGAGTCATGATCAACCACTTGAACATTGGTATTATCTTTAATGCATCATGTATGAGATGACCAATCGATGTGTAAGTTCAGGAAATAATTATAAAGGTAACCATTAGAGTTTATATGATCCTTACTTTTGAGGTAATTATTGGTTACTATATGTTATGATGGAAGTGAAAGGCATGAGATAAAATTTAGGTTAAATTATGTTATGGTTATTTTGATGATTTTATCTCTTTTTGGGGAATTATTTGAGAATTATATATTTTTGGAAAAAGGACAACACGCAGACCGTGTGACTACCTGTCGCGTCGGTCAAAGCTGCGGGAATCGAACCCACAACCAAAGTGCGACTGGTATTTATCACCTACCAATGGACTACGTGCAGTCCCTGGTTAGTTTGAATGATTCTCTTTAGTTATATGATTTTATGAATTAAGAGTAAGTTGATTTTGGGTTATTTTTGAAAATGATTAACCTATCATGGAGGATATGTGATTAGGTTAATTACTTTTCAATACCAGACTTTAGGAGCAACTGATGTTGTTTGGAGATAAATGTTATGATTTAACTTGGACGACTATGTGACTAAATCCTTCAAATATTTGGGTTTAAATATTAGATTGGTTTACTTTGATGAATTTTATGGACAAATTGTTTATCGGATGGTCCTCGTTGAACTTTGGTTTTTGTTGGACAAATTTTGGAGATTAAGCATAGATTTTCTTTTTAAAGGGTTATCCTTTTCTAGATTATCTGACCTTGTACTAACCTTTTTGGTTTTGGTTTTGGTTAAGGTTTAAAGATATGGGAAGTAAATAGTTATCTTTGGTGGATTAGGTGATTCTCAAGAAGTTGATTATAGTACTCTTAATTCGAACAAGTCTCCTGAAATACTAGTCTATTGGAAAAAATATGAGTTTGATTAAGGAATATAGTAAAAGTTGTAAGTCAACATGATAAGTGATTATGTTTCCTTATGAATAAATTCCTCAATAAAAAGTAACTTAAAACAAAAATGTTTTCTATTAACTTTTCATACTGGGGAATCGAATACCGTTTAACCCATCACAAGTTTGTGATTTTCTTATGGTTAACTTTTTCCTAGACATGTTTACTATCACTCTCCCTCAAGAACATGACCCTTTGATTTTTCTTCCATGTCCGTGTTTTTCTACATGGAATCCTAGTATGGGTTAACTCGGGTGACCTCTATACTTATCTTCCTTTATTTTAAAATGGTTGTTTTACCGACTCGTGTTCCGATGTGGGACTTTAAAGGATGTTTCCAAGCTCAATTTTAAAAATTATGAGGACACAATTCCCAAAAGGGGGGAAGGATGTAACACCCCAGGTAAATAAAGAATATTAAATATTCATATTTATCCATATTTGTGAATAAAATATTAATATTACTTTAAAGGGGACGCTATGCTCGATGGCGTACCCAACACGCAACAACGAGAATCTTGGGAAACTTACGTTGCACTCTAATAATAAAATAACATTATTTTAAATGGTAGTTAACATGTAGCCGTTGTATTGGTGGGAATGGATAGAAATAACTAAAATATTATTGTATATGTTTTTAAATGTTTTTACATTTATCCAATAGAAGATAAAGGCTTAAATTACGGAAAGAATTCAATTTTAGGCGTATATGCCCTAGTTTTCACTAAAGGTTCACTTATCACCTTTTGATGGTGAAACGTCATTAAATATAGTTTTTTTCACTCTTATACATTCTATTGGACCAAATAAAACTCTTCTTAAGAATTGGGACATCAAAATTTACTTTGTGTAAATTTTTTGTATCTTTCTGATAAAGTTCATTTTTTTAATGAATAGTGTAAAATGCTGTATTTTAATTCAAAACCTCTTTTTAATATAATTTATTTATATGATTAGATTATCTTTTGAAACGGTTTTAAAGTTAAATTAGAATATATTTTTACCATTAAATCCAATAGTGGTCGTTGGAATTATTTTCACTTTGAAATCAGACTTAAACTAGTGGCAATCTTTTGATACTTATTATTTCATAAAAACACGCTATTTGCTCTGACAGCAGGAATTAATTATTAAATTAATTAATGTGACTTATATGTTTTGAATTTTTTAAAATATACTTCATTTTTTAATTCAGAATATCAAATATATCTTAGGGTGAATTTTTTGGATTTTTCTGAAAAACTTCAATTTTTGATTAATTGTGAAACCACTAAGTAGTACTTATAAAAACTGATTTTTCCATTTAAATGAAGTTTTTCCATATTTGTGTTTTTAATTTCAAAAATCCAACATACATGGTTGTCATTAAGAAGTAAAATGTGGTTCAATGGGATAAAAATAATTTTTTGGTGAATAGTAACTTATTAAGTTTTTAATCACGATTATAGGTAATTAGTGTAGTTTGTGGTAGGAATAATGTTTTAATAAAATGAAATGACCTAGACACATGTCCTACACTAATTGGATGTGTCATGGCCGACCAGGAAAATCCATGGGTCAACTTGGGGACCCCATGGAGCCACTTTGGTTGTAAAATGACATAAATATCTTTTTATTTAATGTTAAAGTAAAAATGACACAAACATGAGATGTTTTAATAAATGAATTTTTACATGGGGTTATAAAAGTAATATTTTTGACTATAAATAGTAATTGGAAATATAAAACTATTTCCTACATCATAGTATTTTTTTTATAATTTTTAGACATTAAATAAATTAAATTATTTATGACATCATGATGATGCAGTGATGACCTCATTATTTTACGATTTAAATAAAATGGAAAGATAATGTAATATTTAAAACCTACAGATGTACAAAACCTATTGGATGAGTTTATTTCGAACCCTTATCACCTTATCCTAGAAATAAATCAATTTGGGACCTTTAAAATCCGAAACACTTTTGAAAATAAAGTAACATTTTGTCACTTTACAAGAGTGCCCCTCCTCTACTCTTATAAAAGGCCCCCACCTCTACCTCCTTACCCACACTCACAAAGCCTTTGTCTCGGCCAAACCCTACCCATTTTGTCTAAAAACCTCCCTATCTTACTCCTTGAAGCCTTACTTTGGGCTGATGTCTTCCCAAGGAAGCCTTTGAGCTCAAACCAAAGGGAGTTACCCGATTTTAAGGTAATGTCTTCACTTGTGTCCTTTTGTTTTATTTTGCTTCTCCAACCCCCTAAACTCTTTTTATTCATTTATTTTGTAACAAATACAGTATCATAAATATACTAGGACGTTGTTATAATAAGTATTCTAGCTTCACTTACACACACCTACATCTAATGGTTAAAGAACATACTGTTTCCGTGGATGGCGAATGTCTGCCTCCCGAAACGATGATTGTTCAACATTCTTATAACACCATCAAAGGTGGCCATTAAGATGACACTATATTTATATATGATATATAATAGGTTTATGGTTTACTTAAGCTTCTGTTTTTTTATTTATGGTGTACTTTTATAGATTCCATTATGGGTAAACGCGATATCTTCATTTATGGAAGTGCGGACTACCGCCCCCTCAAAGTGATTTGATTCGTTAATACCATATGTGGTATGTATAAAGGATATATTTAATGATATTATATATGATACCATACTGGAATTAATATTCTATTATGTATCATTATGTTTTAATTCAATTCAATATGAAATAGAAATGGAAGTAGCGTTCATGCGTACGTACGACTTACCGTCTCCATGAACGGTACATTTCATTTCTTATCTCAAAATGTTATGTAATATTATAAGTACATATATATAATGGATATATATTTAATATATTAAATCTAAATTATGGATATCATTCTGGAATTATAACATATATATATCTCTCTCATTTTGTTTTAATTCCATTAACATGACAAAAAATGAAACTTGCGTTCATGCGTACGTACGACCTACCGTCTCTATGAACGATGCTTTTCGTTTTAATCTCCAAATGATATGTAATATTATATAATGAATATTTACTGTATATATATGATATTTTTAATCATTAATTATATTATGGAAATTATTTACTTATAACTACATGGGCAACCTTTTTGCAAAGAAGTTCATTTTTGACTCATTTACCAAACATCGGCAAAAACGTCCGATATGAACTAACATTATTAAACAATTATTATATCATTATAATATGTTATATGAACTGAATAATAATCACTAAATGAGGTACTTAGGAAATTATTAATTGACCAAAGTTTATTATTCAGGAATATAAAGAAACGAACAAGATAAGTTGGACTTGAGGTAACCGATCCTACTCCACTCTTTCTTTTTAAGTACACTCTTTTATGTCATTCCTTTTAAAGCACATCTTTCTTGTTATTGGGATGTTATTTTATATTAATATTACTGTAATTTTTATGTTCATGTGATGAGAGACCCTATTCTCTCTCATCAATCCATTTTGGACGTTTTGAGTGGCGCTGTTAGGCTGCCGAATTTTCGTAAGAGATCTATCCTCTCTCTTTCTTTTTAAGTACTCTCTTTTATGTCACATCTATTAAGCTCTTCTTTGTTATGTTGGGGGATTTTCTTTTATATTCCACTTTCTGTAAACTTTATGTTAATATGATGAGAGACCCTATTTTATCTCATCAATCCATTTTTAGAAGTTTTAAGTGGCGCCGTTAGGGTGCCGAGTTTTCGTAAGGGATTTTTCATCTCACTTTTATTCCCATGAGATTTATGATACATTTTCCAAAATTTCCTTTGAGTGGTGTATGTAAATCCCATTATTTTACTCATTGTGTAATATACTTTCTTTTATGAGTATTTACATCAATGTTGTATTGTCTTTCTTTCACGAGGTGTATGTTTCGAAAGATACCCATGTCGGTAAGGGAACCTTTCACCCTACTCTTTCTAAAAGACTTCTTTTGTTGGGTATTTTAATTTACATATTGTTATGTTGGTATATGTACTCATATATCCTTATTGATGTAAATTTTATTTCCAAGTGATGAGTTACCCTTTTTTTATATCTCATCAACTCAGTTTGATGTGACGTCGTTAGGCTGTCAAGGGAACTTCTTAACCCAATTTCGATTTCTTTGGGTTCAATATGTAGTTATTGAATATGAAATCCTTTGAATATGTGTGAATGACCTTTGATTATTTTACACTTAATATCCACTTATATTTGGTGTATTCTTTTGTCACACATAATTATGTAATTGATTTATCCTTAAACCAAGGATATCGTCTTTGTAAGGGACTTCGTCTCAATCTCCTTTCATTGAGGCATATTTTATTTTATACACAACTTTCTTTTATACAGTGTATAAACCCCTTTGAAGTTTACATTTATTCAAAAGGAATATTTTTTATAAGAAGCATTTACAAAACTACAAAAGAGAATATTTTTGTCGTACGTATGCGGCGACAACGACTTCTCCACCGCTGTGACCATTATTTTAGTTCCGGCTTCCTCTACAAGCCATACCTTCTTTTTAAAAGAAAAATAAATACCATGTTTTACTTTTCCTTTATCATGGAATTGAAAATGGTTTTCCTGATGTTTTTATATCAATGTGTTGTATTGATATCTTGTGATTGAAAGGTGGGAATGTTATGTTTCCTTTATGCATGTTTTATGTGATACGATTATGTTGAGTTTCTTGGGAATTATTATGAAGATGGGTGGTTCCGTGATAAACTAAGGGTGGGTGAGCCCTATATAGCTCTCCAATGCATTGGGTAACACGAAGGAGCTAAACGTTAAGGTTTCTCCAAAGAGATTTAGGGAATATACTGTGGTGGGTATTCCAAACGTAACCAAGAGGGTTACTCCCTACGTAAGAATGTTATGAATGCCTCAAGTTACCTTTTATGTCTTATGATTTCTATGATTTATTCAGGATTTGATGAGGTATGTTAAAGTACCTATATTTAATGGGTAAAGTATGATTTCATTCTTATGTATATATGAACTCATGTTTCCTTTCCACATTTTTATAAGCCTTACTGAGATTTTTATGCTCATCTCATGTTTTTGAAGTGTTTTTCACAGGTCAAGGGAAAGGTACATGACATGATGATAGTGTCAAGGATGTGTGAAGAAAGAATCCATGTTTTATTTTAAATATGTTTCCGTTGATGGGAAGAATGAATACTGTCTTTTATTTAACCACTTTGTTTAAATGTGGAATGTAATGCATGTTTCATGATCTAATTCTCTAAAACTCTAAACCTGAAAAGATCCTCAATGTGTAATCTTGTAATAACTCAAGATTAAGTAAGGTTTAAGGCTGGGGCCTTATAGGTAGCATGTAGGATAATGTTGGAAGGATGGGATGAAGGTCATCTAGTAGTGTTACACACAAGGAAGGTGGTTTTGTGGGATGGATGGTGTGTGCCTTAGAGGAGGAATTAGAGGTGGAGATCACTGGAGGTGGAGGTCATTGAATGTGGAGGTTTCACACCAGGGGGTAATGATATATAGTTGAGGGGGGAGGAGGAAATGTAAGGAAAGAGGATAGGGATAAATGGGGGGAAAGTAAAATAGAACCATAAAAAATTACATAAAAATATTAATAACTGAATAATTATAATAGTTATAAAAATATTAATAATATTATACAAATAATTCTAATAATGATATTAATTACATATATAACAATAATCAATAACAGTCTTTATTATAAAAAATCATAATAACAATCAAATTTAAAATTACAATAATAATAATAATTTTAATTTAAATAAAAATAATGATAATAATATTTCTTTAACAATAATAATTGTATTATGTGCAACATTCATATTAAAATTATTTTTATGGTTAAAACATTTATTTTTCTCTATTTATGTTTCTCTCTCATCTTCTTTATTTTATTTTAATTTTTTATGTAATACGACCCCATTTTTCATGCACGGATCAAGAAACTTTGTGTGAAATGTATGGTAACTTCTATCAACTTCAAAAGTTGCAGCACGTCTACCTGGGTTGACCGTACATTCCCTATTAACTGTGTGTTTTATGTGCACTGGTCTAAAACATACGAAAACTCCCATTAGTAATAATTATATCAATTGATAAACAATATTCTTAATAATAAGAATAAGACTAAGAATAATATTATTAAAAAAACTAATAATAATAATATTATTATTATTATTATTATTGTTATTGAAACAATAAATTAAAATTCTATTTTAATTTTTCTTATTTCATTTTTTCTATCATTTAATTTCATTACATTATTATTTTAAACATTTAAATAATTTGGAATACCGGGCAGGCCACATGGTGACTAGGGAATTAAAGCATGGTCTTGCAAAGACCTAGATTTTCAGTTTATTTTTTTAATTAATTGGAGTTATTATGAGTCTATGAAAATTGATGTTGCATGATTATGAGGCCCGATGTAACCAAAATTAATTTATGAACTTTTTTCAGACACATTTAGTAAATGTGTGAGCAGAGTTTTCTAACATTTGAACTATTTTTCTGATTAAAAATATGAGGGGACCATTGAATATACAACACCAAGATTCAATTAAGGGGGGATTTACTTAGAACTCAGTAGGTTAGGAGAAAAAGTTATGTTTTTTGACTTTTTTAAATGAAATTAAATAAAATAATTTTTGTTATTTTATTTAATAATCCTCCAAAAAACCAATTAAAGGGTTTGGTCGGCGGCGTTTCAAGCCATTAAATTGCTTTAACTTCCATCCTTATGTAATGAAAACATTGGAAATTAAGAAGCTTCCTAATTTAGGAGCCCCATTTACTCCCCATGTCATTACATAATATCCCCCTCTCCTATAAATATAGAGCTTGTGGGAGGGGTATTGGACCCACATCGCCATGCAATGAAGTTCTATTCGAGTTCCATAATACTGATCCCTTAGAGAAATGAGATGAACCCACCAGGAGGTGACATGCGACATAGAAACCCCGAACCGGATTTTGACATTAAAGAGGCCTTGATGACATCTTGTTGTGGGGATGGAGAACTACGAGACTCCATCAACCTCTTGCGCTCTCTAACGTTCATGGTAGGGGGTTATTTTTGTTTGTGTATTATTTATTCCCTCTTCCCTATTCTTGAAATATGATGAATGTGGGTCAAACAATTAACGGGATGACCCATGATTCATTCATCATGGGGGGGGGGGGGGGGTTATTTCGGTGAATCTTGCAGGGTTAATTTTGTTGTTTAATTCAATTGTTATTAAACCCTTAACCCCCCCCCCCCCCTCATGTTTATGAGATAATTCGGAGGGAATGGGACTAATGAACCCAACCCAAACCATCTTCTATCTTTCAATCCATGAACCATCTTGGAAGACCATGAACACGTCAATACACGCCGTAAGAGGAAGGTCGTGGTTCATCAGTCGTGGTGAAGGGCGGAGGTGGCTAACATTACAACTGGACATGGGAAGGAAGGTGGCGTGATTGCCACACCACTGGAAAACAGAAGTCGCGGTAGAGGTCGAACCTACCTCTATTGGGTTCCGTGGTGACTGACCGACACCCACATGGCACCGCCGCATCACCAACCGAATGATCTTTGAGCTATTCAGGAATCGGGGAGATCGGGGGGTTACACCCCCCCCTACGTCGGACCAAACCGATCTGTCACCCTCGAGCTGGGCATCCACCCTCGAGCTAGGCCACCGCCCTCTGACCCAGCCACTACCCTCGAACTGGGCTATCTCTCTCGAGCAAGGACACCACCATTGAGCTTTGATGTCACCCTCAGATCAGGATTACACCCTCGAGTCAGGCCACCACCCTCGAGGTAGGCCGCCATCATCAGAGCGGGCCGCTGCCCTCGGACCAGGCCACCGCCCCAATGGACCGCCGCCCCCAGAATGAGCTAACTCACCTTTGTGGTCTGCCCTATTTGGGCCTAGCCACCATGGCAGGCCACCCCTCTTACAGGCCAGACTAGACATCGGCCCAATGGGCCGAGTCCACCTCTCCCCCGCCCACACCGAGTCAGACCATGTCAGTCCGAATGGGTCGGACCGGGACCAGAAACACTCAAAGGGTCTTATCGTGAGGACCAGACACCCATTTGACGAACCATATTTTGAGTTGGGACCCTTGGACAAAGACAGTGCTTTTTCCTTAATCTATTAGTGTTTCTGAAAATCTTGGAGTTCGGCTGGGTTGGATCGCACCCAAATCCAACTGGGCCCTCAGCACAAAAAAGCCAATAACGCACAGATTGAGCATCTGACTGACACGCCGTCTCCCATGTTGGAACCCTTATTACATGTCAGATCATCAGGTTACTTCTTTGTCAAACTTTGTGCTAGTTGAGATACGACTAATGTCTTGGAGAGAGGTTCTCCCAAACGCACTACGTACGGAACCCTATGACTGGCTGAGACCTGATGATTGCTGACATTTTGACACAGAGTGACTTGAAAACTATAGTATGCGATGGTTCAGAGTACCTTAGCAGACTCCTATGGGGGTGAGTGGTCCTATGTGACATGGTGGGCCATGGTGGGGAGCAGCCGCAATATGCTATGGGGAACAGTACCATAGCAGACCTCATTGCGGGGGGCTCTGTGTGACCCATCAAACCCACAATATGTGAAGGGGAACAATACATCAATAGTTCAAGGATAGTGGGAAGTTCCTTTTTGTTACACGAAAGACCCACTATACTCGATAGAGGATGAGTTCTCCAGTAGCTGAGGCATTCGACGTTGTGACTGGGGTGTTAATTATTACTACGCCTAGAATAAATCCTGGTGTGTGCTGTCTTTTCGTTGTGCTTGTGATTGAGGTTATGCTTTATAGTACATTACCTATGTGGTACTTTACCTTCAGGGTGTTAGCTTGTGGTTTTTCTTTGTGGAATTCTATGAGACCTTCAGGGTCTCGGGGTCCCTACAGAGTATCGTTGTACTCACCCATACACAGGCTTTGCTCACACCTTGTTGTGCCTTTTGATGATGATGTACAACATTGATCGAGTTTGAGGGATCCAAGACTGGATGGTTCTTGGAGGCGGAAATTCAGCGTGATGTGACGCAGAGGAGATGGGTGGATGTGGAGTACTGTGGAGGTGATCTATACCTTCCCTTTAGGTAGGATTCACAGTGGACTATCCATGAGCTGATTTTCACCGTTCAGTTATTTTGTACTTCTCAATTGTGCTTGTACTTTTCTATATGGGCGTGTTATCTGGCCCCTTTACTTTTATTACCCTTTTATTACAGTATTTTACATAATAGTTGCTTCTTGTTGTGTTCTTAGACCGTGTTTTTGTACAGGTTAAAAGGAAATTCCTTCCCGTTTTATTGTATATGCCTTTTGGTTCTAGTCGTCATCCCTTGGCTTATGGAAGGCAGGATTGGGGTAGTGATGGCCAGGGCCCTGAGGGACGGGTCGTCACAAAGTGGTATCACAGGAGTCAGTTCTAATAAAGAACTAGGACATTGATATTTTAATTATGGAAATATTTTTAAGTGTTTTGAGTGTAGTTTTCAGTTCGGGGAGTCTAGTGTTAGATAGGCGGCAGACGTATCCATACACCAGGACCCTAAATTATAATTTCTAACTCAGCACATGAAAACTCTGATTGCTTGTGTTTTGAAAAGTATTTCTTGTGTTCTCTTATGTGAGCCCACCAGGTATAAATTTTTACAGAGGAACACCTGTTTATTTTCGAGATTCCACTATGAAGATAGCCACCATGTTTCCCTAAGAGAGTACGCGATGATGGTCCACTGAGCAATGAGGCCTCAGTGTAGGTCCCCCTTACAACTTTGGCACATTAGGGTGGTGTACCAGCAACACCACTACCCGTTGAGAGTATTTCCACCATCCCGACCAGCAGAAGATGCACACAGACTAAGCATGTTACACGAGTTCTAGGTGAAGAGGCCTTCGAGTTTACAAGTTGATATAGACCCGCAGGTGGCTTAGGACTAGCTAGAGTATGTGGACAGAGTTTTTTGGAATTATAGGGAAACCAGATGATTTTATAGTGATCCTAGAAGGAAACCTTTTTTAGTAAGAAGAAGAGAGATGGTAGATAATGATGCTCCAGATACAAGATGAGGCGACTCTCATATGGGTAGACTTCAAGGGCCTTTTCAAGGAAGATTTTTTTCTAGGGACCTTACGCTCTGTGTGTATACAGGAGCTGCTGTACTTACAGTAGGGAAACATGATAGTGGCCTAGTAATTAGAAAGGTTCACTGATCTCTCCCTCTACTCCACCGACTTGGTATGAGAACCTTTTTTCAGGGCCTATACCTTTGATCAGGGTCTCTCATAGGAGATAAGAGCATTGATGGTATCCCTCGGCATTCTGATGCAGATTGGGGTGCTTGATCGAGATCATTTGGTAGAGAGCTTCCTACTGAGAAGGCACCAACAACCAGATCTACCACGAGATGATAGGTAGAGGAGTCATCTATATGAGGAACTAGGCAGATGACATAGTGGTCCAAGTGGACTAGACCCTATGGTGGAAAACCCTGGACACATGGCCATAGATTCGAGTCTCAAAAGGTAGATAAAGATAGGTGAGGGGCACACAGTGTTACACGTGCATAGGGTAGGGTCATATGACTTGAGACATCATGACCCACCATAGAGATGACCATCAGATGGTCGAGGGACCGCCGAGGTAGAGGCAGAGGTTTGAGCAAGGAGTTCTTCAGGGTGGTGGATGTGGCAGAGGAGATAGACATGCAGTAGGAGATGGAAGACATGTTGATATTCTACTACCTCCACCACCAGATGGTCCACCCAGACCATAGGGAGTAGGAGGACATAGACAAGCTCTACTTCAGGAAGGTGAGGCCTACGACCACATTATTCTAGAGATGATTAGAGGCAGAATCTGTGTCTTCTCAACCTTAGTTGTAGTACTTATAGACACAGTTGTCAGTCACTCTTTTATTTCCATGACCCTCATTCAGAGCTCAGAGATTCTATTGGATCCATTGGCTCTATCCTTATGGTTAGATACACCTAATGGAGGGGATTTGATGATTATGGACTAGTTCCAATAGTATGAGAATACTCTAAGAGGTGAGAGATTCAGTTGGGATCTCCTAGTAGCGACGTTGAGTCCTTATGACGTCATCTTGGGTATGGATTGGTTATTCAGAGTCTATACTCAAATTGAATGTATTAGTTACACAGTGCGGTGGTTCGGCATGAATGGGACCCAGTTTTCCTTCACTAGCGATAAGGGAACCGTTACAACATAGGATGTACTTACCGAGAAGAAGGTGCAGTCGATTACTTATCAGTTGGCTAGCCTTACCTTTGATGTAGATGATGTTGAGAGTCCTATCTATCCTATAGTGGTATAATAGTATATCAGTGTCTTTATTGATGATGTTCCAGGACAACCTCTATGTAGAAATGTAGACATTTACATTGACTTCAACCCTGAGACGACACTGATATCTACACCATCAAATTGGATGGATCATGAACAGCTTTGTGAGTTACGTGTACAGTTAGAGGACTTATAGGGGAAGGGGTTCATAAGACCTAGTGTTTCTCTATGGTAAACCATAATTTTTTTCTCCCAAAAGAAATATGGGAGTTTCAGACTCTGTGTGGACTATCGAAGCCTAAATGATATGACCGTTAAGAACAAGTATCCACCCATATGGATTTAAGATTTTCAGGATTCTAGAAAAGGGTATTGGGTATGTAGTCTACTGTGACGTATTAGGGTCCAGTCATGGATGTGTCCTGATGAAAGAGTGAGCAGTGATCAATTATGGTTCACGATAACTATGGAAGAATTAGTAGAACTATGCTACTAATGACCTGTAGTTAGCAGTGGTGGTACATGCCTTGAAGATGTGGCAACATTACTTGATGGGTGAATGTTTTATAGTCCACTCTAATCACAAGAGTCTCAGGAATTTATTCTCTCAGAAGGACCAGAACCTGAGATAGTTTCCATGGCTAGATTTCTACTTGGACTATAACTTTGAGATATTATATACACTTGGGAAGGAGAACGTGCTAGCAGATGCACTCAACAGGAGGTCTGGTCTGTAGTTTTTGAGTGAGGTGACAGAGCAGCTACTGAAAATGCAGATATCCTTCGTGGATAGAGTTGGAGTAGTATACCTCCAGTATATGAAAGTCACACCCCTACTACTTCAGTGAGTTCGGGAGGTGGAGCTTTGGGAAACTGACTGTCAGGCTTGACGTGCTCAGATATCCTCACAGCAGGCACCAGATGGATTTTCTGAAGGTGGGGAGCACATCGTTCCTTTCAGAGGATGGAGAAAGGTATCAGTGGTGCTATAGGAGGAGGTATTGAGGGAGTATTATATTTCCCCTCTAGTGGTACATCCCGGTGTGGTGATGATGTACCAGGACATCAACATCAGCATTAGTGGCCAGGGATGAAGAGGGCACTGGAAGATTTGGTTTCACGATGCCTCACTTATCATCATTTGAAGGCTGAGCACTAGGTTCCAGTAGGATTAGCACAACCACTAGAGGTTTTGGAGTGTAAGTGTGATGTAATCTCTATGGAATTTCTGACAGGGCTTCCACAAATATCATTGGGACGTGATTCCATATGGGTGATCGTGGAACGACTCACCATGTTGGTCCACTTTCTACCTATACGAGTGTATGGATTAGTAGAGGTCTTGGGATGCCTCTACGTACAAGAGATCGTACGACATCATGGGGTTCCATCAACGATCATCTTTGACCATGATGCAAATTTTCCATCTCGGTTTTGGAATAGATTTTAGGAGGTGTTAGAGACTCAGCTGCGTTTGAGAATCGCCTTCCATCCTCAGACGGATGGTCAGACGGACCGGACCATTCATATGCATGAGAAAATACTTTTACATGCATCCTAGATTTTGTACGTAGTTGGGAGGATCACATTCCCTTAGATGAGTTCACATACAAATACAATTATCACTCCACCATTGGTATGGCACCATTCGAGCCCATATATGGCCAACCCTACCGATCACCTCTATGCAGGAAAAACCCAGGAGAGTCAACACTTATAGGTTCGGAGTTGGTACAGGCTACCATTGAGAAGGTGAAGGTCATCTAGGAGCATATGAAGACTGAACAGAGAATAAATAAGTCATATAATGACAAAAGATGGAGACCTTCAGTGTTTTAAGAGGGGGACCACATTTTCTGGTGAGTCTCTCATCGACGAGGACTGTAGAGATTTGGATGAGGTGGAAATTTAACAACGAGGTTTATTGGGTCATTACAAATACCTTGGATTGTAGGAAAGGTGGAATACCACTTGGAACTTCCACCACAATTGGAGAAGGTGCATAATTTCTTCCACGTATCCCCATTGAGGAGATATTTGCACAACCCATCTCACGTCATTGACCATGGAGATCTGGACATAGACGATGGGGAAATGTTTACGGAGGTTCATGTAGATATTGAGGCTCAACAAGAGTAGGTCCTTTGATGGAAGTCTATTTTTCTAGTGCACATTTGCTAGCAGCATGAGAACCTCCAAGAGAGAACAAGGGAGCGGGAGGCTCTGATTCGTGCTCAGTACCCGAATTTGTTTCTTTAGTCAATGTAGTGACTTTTGGAGATGTAAATCCCTATGATGGGAAGAATGTAAAACCCAGAATTTTCCATGTAATTTTTTTTAATTATATGGATTTATTATGAGTATTCCAAAATTGACGGCCTGTGATTCCGAGGGCTGACCTACTTGAAATGAATTTCTGTTCTTTTTTTCAGGTACGTTCAGTAAATGAGTGAGCGGCATTTTCTATATTTTGAACCGTTGTTCGGATTTAAAGTACAAGGCACCGTTGAATCCACAGTTCTAGGATTCTCTTAAGGGAGGCTTTATGTTGACTGTAGTAGGTTCGGAGAAAAAATTATGTTTTTCATCTTTTCTAAAAGAAATGTAATGAAATAATTTCTGTAATTTTATTTCATACACCTCCAACAAACCAATTAAAGGGTGGGACTGGTGGTGTGTCATGCAATTCATTTTTTTTTTGTTTTTGATTCCCTCTTCACCGCACATTAAATTATACAAATAATGAAGGTCAACCGATTAACAGGTTGACCTATGATTCATTCGTATTAAGGTGTGGGTGGGGGTTACTGTGGGGAATCTTGAGGGGTTAATATTGTTGTTTAATTAAATAATTATTAAAGCCTTAACCCCCTTCATTATTACGTGCCTATATAGAGGGCGTTGGCCTAACAAACCCGACCTGAACCCTCTACTATCTTCTTATCCTTGTGCCACCTTGGAAGACCGCCAGCACGTCGACGCACGCCACAAGAAGAAGGTTGCGGCTTGTCCACTGTGACCAATGGAAGAGGCGGCCAGCATGACGGCAGACCACGGGAAGGACGGCGGTGCGGCCGTCGCGCGACCTTTGAATGAAAGCCACGACCGAAGTCCTGGCGGAGGCCGAGCCCGCCTCTGGTCGGTTCTGCGATGCCTAAGCAGCGCCACCGCCTAAAAAACTGAATGACCTTCATGCCATTCGGGAATCTGGGAGACCGGGGGGTTACATCCCTCCCCCGCACATTGGACCAAATCAGGACTTCGGCCTTGAATCGGGTCGCCAGCCTTGAACTTGGTCCCCACCTCCGAAGAGGGCCGCCGCCCTTGGATAGGGCCGCCGCCCTCAATTTGGGCCGCCGCCTCAGGTCAGGACGCCACCCTCAGAGCAGGCTGCCTCCCTTTAGTCAGGCCGCCGCACTCGATCCGGGCCACCGCCTCAGACCGTGCCGCCACCCTAGCGGGTCGACACCCCCAAACCGGGCCCCACCTTAAGTGGGTTTCCGCCCCCAGAACAAGCTTTCGCCCTTGCAGGCTGCCACCCAACCAAGGCCGAGCCAACCCTTGAGGACCATCCTATTCGGGTCGGGCCACCCTTGTGGTCCAACCCTCTTGCGGGATGGACCGAACATCGGCCAAGCGGGCTGAGTCCACCTCAGTCTCGCCCAGACCAGGTAGGGCCGAGTCAGACCGGATCTTGGCCAAATCGGGCCTAGAAACACTCAATGTGGCTTATCATGAAGACCTGATGCATGTTTGATTATTCTTATGTGGTGTTGGGACCCTTAAAGATAGATGGTCCTTTTTCCTTACCCCATTAGAGTTTCGAAGAAACATGGATTTTGGTCGGGTTGGATCGCACCTGAATCCATCCGGACCCTCGGCACTAAAATTCCAATAACACACAGACCGAGCATCTGACAGATGCATCATCTATAGCGTTGGAACCCTCATGATGTGATAGTCATCAGGTTACTTCTTTGTGACTTTTCGTGCTAGTTGAGATATGACTGATGGATTATGTTTCGGTTCTCCCAAGTGTTCTACGTATGGAACCCTATGACTGGCCGAGACCTGATAACTTCTAACTTTTTGACCTGAAGTGACTCGACGGTGATGGTACGTGATGGGGAGGAGTAACTTAGTAGACCACGAAGGTAGTGGGTTATTATGTGTGACCTGGTGGGACACGTTGTGGAGCAGTCGTGGTACGTGATGGGGAGGAGTACCTTAGCAGATCGCGTTGGGGGGATGGCTCCGTGTGACCCGGCGGGCCCACAATATGCGATGTGGAGCAGTACTTCACCAATTCAAGGTCAGTGGGAAGCACATATCTTTGACACGGTAGGCCCACTGTACTCGATAGAGGAGGAGTTCTCCATCATCCGAGGAGTTTGACATTTTGACTGGGGATTATACTTGTTACTACCCCTAGAATAAATCCTGGCGTGAGATGTCTTTACATTGTGCTTGTGATTGAGGTTATGTTATGTGGTACATTACCTATGTGGTACCATAAATTTGTGGTGTTACACTTTGGTTTTTCATTGTGTAATTCTAGGATACCTTCGGCGTCTCCGGGGTCCCTTATGAGTATCATCATACTAACCCCTATAAGGGCTTCTCCATCACCTTGTTGTGTCTTGTGTAGATGATATAAAACATTGATCAAAGAGGAGGGAGCCAAGACAAGATGGTACTCCAACGTGGACAGTCATCATGAAGTCACGCAGAGGAGAAGAGTGGATGTGGAGTACTGTGGAGGCTATCTATACCTACCCTTTAGGTAGGATCCTCGATGGATGATACCAGAGGTGCTTTTCCCCTTTCAGATATTTTTTACATTCCAGTTGTACCTATACATTTCCATTTGGGCTTGTATTATAGACCCTTTACATTTATTACACTTTTACTATAGTATATTACTTCACAGTTTCTTCTTGTTGGGTTCTTGGACCATGTGTTTGTACATGTTTAATGGCAATGTCTTCCAAATTCAGGGAATATGCCTTTCTCTTCTAGTTGTCAGCCCCTGGGCTATAGAAGGTTGGCTTGGGGTAGTCACAGCACGGGCCCCAAGGGATGGGCCATGACAGGTCTCCAAACCATGCTCAGTTTGTCTACTAGATGCCTCCAAACACAAAACACCCAAATTTAAATAATAACACAAAAAAACCAACTAAGACTCAACCCAAACCCTCAACCAAATTTTTCAGAGTCTATAAAATAATAAAATAAATTAATTACAATGGATGGGGTGTGAAAATTCTCCCCACCAAAACTCTTTTCTATAATATAAAGTCACAACCATGTTTAACCCAAAAATAGAAACCGACACTCTTTTATAGTTCAATTAGATTTCCAATTAATGAAAAACGAAGATATCCCAAAAATATATCCAATGAGAGAATGTATAACAAGATGAACTTTGGAGACTGAAATAGACTCCCAGACAACTTCCACCTACCCTGGGATGAAAAGACACCTCTAGTTGATTGATCAAAGGATAGAAACTATAATACTGACATGGGGAGGCATGACAGGATCCCCACCGAAAGAAACAATCCAGTTTTGATTTCTACAAGAATCGTGATGCCCCCCACCCACTATAATAACTAATGAAATTAAATGAACACAAAAACATTTTTGGTATGGACCAATAAATCCTACAACATGAGTAGTGAGGTAAGGGAAAAACAAAAGAAGCATAAAACCATAGCCAACATGTCCCAACAACCTCACACTCCTAGAATAACACAAACCGTGACACACTAAGAATGGAATTTAAACCAATACCTCTTTACACCATTAGGATTATACTGACTACGTTATAGCTTCACTCTGCAACCTATGGCTGGAGATTTGATGATTTAATCCCCTATTGCCTCTTACTCAGGCGTTAGAGACCCATGAATGGATTGAACATATCAATAAAATCACGAATCACACTTTCATTTAAATAGAATTCCAAATGTATTTGACAAAAACCATCCTTACAAATGAAAAATAATGTGACACCGCAAAACTATAAAAAATATGACGGTTATATCCAAGGAACATTATTTATAGAAAAACCCAAACCAATCCCAATAATATCTTAACTCCAATTAAGGGTGTTTAGTGACCCTTAAAGAGCTAGGTCTGGATTCACAGCACCTCTTGGGAACACCCAAACAGAACTTCTGCATGTGACCATTGTGTCCATAGGTGTAGAAGATTCATGGGACATTCAGTCACTACGGCCTCTTATAACCCTCCTTACCACACTAAGGAGAGACCCCAAAATTGTACTCTAAGGAAGTTTATTGTAGGTCTGAAGGGCTCCTAATTCCCCTACAAGGACCACTAACATCAGGAATCTTCCAATTATTCTTAACAACATCATCTTCGCCCCATCCAAAGACCAGAGGAGAATTCACCTTCCCAATTCCTCCTACTAAATCATCTTTTTAATAAAAGGGATCTATCTATACATAGGTTAAGGTGGTTAGTTTGATCTCTTCCACCATTGAATTCATTTGAGAATCAATCCCAAACTCAAAACGTTGATCCTTCATAGGATCATTTTATACATACCCTAGATTATACAAAACCAGATCCTAAAAGAATCTATATAATTCTAACACCGATCCAACACCATGTTGAATATATCACATCTCCATTATCTTTCTCACCTTCATCATCTCAGAAAATTACTGTTGGATGAACAATGAATTGATGAACTCCCATGTATGATCTTCCTCAGGCTTTCTTCGAGAAATAGACATCCACCATTTCCATATTGTACCTAGGAGCATAATATTAGCAATCATTACCTTTAATTAATTAGGTAACTCATTGAAAATAAATTCCCTATCAATCCTCTACATCCACTCATAAACCGCAAGAGAATCATATTGACCATAAAATAGAGGGGGTTCAACTTTCATTACTCAGGTACATAGTCTTTAGGTTGACCAATTGGAGTGTCTCCAAAATATGCACCACTCGAAGATACACCTTGGGGACCCATAAAATCATTGTGGGGGAAGACACTAAGAAACAAGGGAAAAAGGAAATATATAAAAACAAATTCATTACCATTTTTAATTAAAAAATTTACAATCACTAAACAAAAAATTACAGAGAAAATTTAAGAATTAAGGAATCCCCAAAAAGGATCACTAGGGGAAAATTGTGTTGATGGTTATCTTGACCCTATGGTTGGCATCCATATTTCTATAATTCCACCATAATGAAGAGTATTATAGGGAAATTACCCAGGATCCACATAGATTTTAATTACTTGAGAGCTCACAAAGGCCACTCCCCAACTCCCTTTTTATTTCACAACACCAAAACAAACATGAGAATCAATGGACACTCACAAACCCAAAAATCTCATAGAAACTCATGGTAGATAACATGAAAGGTTTCTTGGTGTACTTCATGTTAGTACACCACAAGTACTGATGATCCTCTTCATTCTACCTTAACAGCCCCTAATAAAAATGGACTCTCCAAAATGAATGGTACTATAAAGATCCAATGGACTCTTATACTATTTTATCACAAACTAGCATAGGTCATCCCTAAACCGGTCACTTGGGTCGATCTATAGAATGACCTAAGAGGTTTTCCGAATACACAAAGGCTGGATTCAGGTTCCCAAGTTATCATTAGAGTTTATGGAAACCATTACTCCCAAAAAATAAACAGGTTAACTAAATAATTAAAAGAACAAACCAAAAAAATATTGTTTCCAAACACCACATCATTTACACTACAACTAAAAATAAAACATCTTGATAACAAAGCTACATATGAAAAATAAAAACTGAACATGACTCTAAGAAATCTCAATGTTACCCTAAGGGACACTCTCTAATCCTCAAAAAACTACCGGTCGAGGTGATAAAACTCAACATGAAACCTACATCATAAACTAAAAAACAATAAAACACTATAGGCATCAGTATTAAAACTAAAAATTTATTCCAAAATAATTATATTCCCAATTCACATCTGTTAGAATAAAAAAACAGAGCTTTCATGTTTTAATGAAAAAAATATAAATATAGATTTTCAGAACATTTCATTTTGAAACAAACAATCATAATAGATTTCCCTCTTAGTTTAATGTAAGGCTCAAGAGGAGAAGTAAACATTGAACCAAATAGGGAAAGATTATTTTTTTCATTAAAGGGACAAAGGGTAAAGTACTTATTCTTTACCAAAAATTCTTCTTGAAATAATTTTTACCAACCAAACCCTCAAAAGATTTTAAATGAACACCAATAACCAAATACCAGGAATATGATTCTACATAATGAGGGCAATGGAACTAATGGTACTAGTGTCGGAAGAATATAAGAAATCCTAGAAAATCTGAGGAGAACCAAAACACGCTAATACATGATATTCCATCCTTGGAATCATTCCATGAATAATGAAAACATAATTCCTAAACTCCCGGCCACCCTAACATAGGATAGACTGAGGGGCCCAATCCCATTGCAATAAAACATGATGTCTACCTACAATGGGGAACTAGTCAATGAATAATATACCAGTGCTAAAATCACTCTTAGTAATCCCCATAACTATTCTAGGATCCCATGTTGTGATCGTAATGGGGTGTTTCAATGAAGATCAAGAAAAAAGCCATATATACACCATCACACATAACACACATAAACCTGCACCACCCTGACCATCGCAAGGATAAATCTTTCCATGGAAAATTTATTATTCAATGGAGGTCTCATACCGAGTACACTCCCATCCCATGACTAAACAACAAGGAAAGAATCACTTCCCAGAGGGATCTCCAAATGACCATTTAATAAAAATACTAATAATGCCTTAGGTTATTTTTATGCATCAATCCATTAATAAACAACTACAGAAAATCCATTGTCAATAGAAATTGATTCTAGAAATTGATGATGGAATCACAAACCTCAATTTTAATTTCAATCAATAATATAAAAAACCAAACCATGCCTTTCTAAATCATGGAGTACTTAGAAAATCCAACTGGGAAACATAACCAACAATTGGTGTAAAACACCCTAAAAACACCATGCGTTCAGAATAGATTTTAAAATCACACATTCCAAACCAAAATAAAAAAATGATTTAGACATTTATTTATAATTTAATAAACCTTTAAAAAATTATAAAACATTTTAAATAAATACAATAAGGTTTTTACATAAAAAATACACCCAAAACCTTCATCAAAACTCAAACACACACAATAACCATTTAAAACATTATTATCACAACCTAAATAATTCAATATATCATTAAATCTATTTATAAAGTCATTTCAAGAAACACCATGAGGTTTTGCACCCAAAATCTTTTTTTTAATATCACCACACATCAAAACTATCGTAAATTATGATTTCTAGTATCTTCTTAAATTAATAAATCATTAACATAATCTATAAAATATTGGGAATATACATAAAAACATTTCATAAAAAATATACAGAATTTCAAATGGAAAAACTTATTTTCAATCCCATTACACCTGAAACAATTATTTTAAAAATCACATGTCACTAATTAAATACCACGGAAGGAGCGAAAAAAATAAATCAATGAAATTTAAAATTTAAAGGCTATATGAAAAGGGATCCTACCTCAAATTAAAAATACTATCATAATAAAAATTTAAAACCTCAATATCACTTCATTAACCCCGAAAGGAATCCAAATCCAACCTTTAAAATTAAATTGAACCCAAAATATTAGGGATCAACTCTTAAAATCAAACCATATCATCTATAGTTTATAAAAACAAAAAATACCACAACGAACCACCAAATCAAAGAACCCTAAATGATGGGGGACCGTCACTAGAAGAGGTGGACTCTTGCGAGGGGGTCTTGGCCAGAGAATAGGTGGCACTAGTAAAGAAAAATTCTAGAGAAAGAGGGCCAGATGGGTTGAGGTTGGCCATTAAGTTTGGTCGTGAGAAAGGGGGTTGTGGAGGATGGATAGTGTGCACTGGAGAAAAGGCATCTGAGCATGAGATCTCTGAAGGTAGAGATTACTGGATGTTGAGGCTATGCACCAGGAGTTCTTCTTGTGCAGTTGAGGAATGGGTGAGGTGATATTAGGAAGTGAAGATGGAGAAATTGTGGAAGTAAAAAACACTAAAAATAAAAATATTAATATTAATAAAATAACAATAATAATAACATTTATAAAAAATAAGAAATGATGATATAACAATAACAACAACAATAATAATAATAATAATTAATAACATTATTGATTATTATAATTCATAATAACTACCATATTTATAATTACAATAATTTTAATAATTTTAATATTAATAACAATAACAATAATAATAATTTTTATTGATAATAACATTATTATCCATAATAATTATATTATTATTATTTTGGTTGAATCATTTATTTTCCTAAATTTTAACTTTTATCTTATCTATTTATTTTATTTTATTTATTTGAATATTGCTATCACATAGTCTGTCCATGGCTCAATTCACCATGTTCAAACCATATGGTAGCTTCTGTACACTCCAGAAGATACCACACAGGTACCTGGGCTGACCGCACAGTCTTTTCTAACCATATTGTGCCCGTATAGTAGACTAAAACCAAAAAAATACAATTAATAATAATAATATCAATTAATTAATAAAATTAATAATTATATTAATAATATTCAAACAAGTATTATTATTATTATTATTGAAACAGTACTTTTAGATGTTATTTCACCTTTTCTTGTTTCATTTTAACAGTCATTTAAATTCATTTAATTATTCTTTTAAAATTTTAATTTATTTTGAATACTATGATGGATGCACAGTGATCAGCGTGTTTCCACATGGTCTTCAAACCATGATCCACCGGATCTCTAGATGCCACCAGGTACGCAATAGTCAACCTTAAAAAAACTCAAAAATTATAACCTAAAGTCAAACCAAACACATAGAAAAATTTTCTAAGGTCATGGAAAAAATAAATTAATGTAATTATAAAGGACGTGGTCTGATATATTCTAATATGGGTATATATCCAATGTTGACATCCCCAACTATGTTTTCTATGAGTCACCCATTATTTTTTATCAATACACATATTATTTAAATTTCCATCAATTGATGTTCATAATCATCATCTCAATGATAAAGGTATGATTTTGGATGTGAATTGAAATTTCTATTTTTAGAAAATTGATATGAGGTTGATGTATGGAGATCAAATACACTTCTAATATCACATTATATTCTACCATGGGAAGATTAAATTGAATAGAAAAAAGAATAATCATAAAAACCTTGATCGGGGAGGAATTATATATGATAAATTAAATTATTTCACCTAGGGTATTTTCACATATAATTAAATAACCAATGATTGAGGTGGTTAATCAAAATTCCTAGAAATCCAAAATGATATGAATAAATGTACGTAAAAAAATTATATAATATATTAGTAGATACAGAGTGGATAATTAGTGTACCTTTAACCACATCATTATAATGTTCCACTATGTGTTAGTGATTGTATATGATCTTCCTTATTCCCTTGGTCAAGAATGTTCTTGATTCCTGTTATCCTCATTGGCGCATAGATTTCGGAAATAATTTTCATAATACCAAAAATAGTTTAATTTGATGTATTATTGAGAGGGTGGTATATAATGTGGATCTATATTATTATCTATTTGAATGAACATTCTTTTTGATTCATTTTAGTAATCATATGATGGATGGAAAAACCATAAATAATTGAATCATCTCCCAACTTCTTCCATGTTATTTCTTAGACTCTTCCTCCCACATTTGTGACATATAGGTTATTGAGTTTTCTTTCTCCATGAGATTTGTACCTGGTATTCATATAAAATGAAATTTTAA
Source organism: Viscum album (assembly GCA_963277665.1). Lineage (NCBI taxonomy): Eukaryota > Viridiplantae > Streptophyta > Magnoliopsida > Santalales > Viscaceae > Viscum > Viscum album. The sequence continues at coordinate 1,281,452,560 of OY728136.1, read as the reverse complement.
TTTTTAAATAAAAATTTTGAAATAATAATGAGAGGCTCCAGAATAAATTTCCACTTTAATTGAACAAAAAAAAATATATTCCATGATAAAAAAAATTATTATGAATATTACTTTAAAATACTTGGTTTTATGACATTAAATAAATAATCGATCATCCTTTCGATTCCAATAATAAAACGGATGGTATATCTTGTGTGTCTCATGAGTTTTTATTCAAAAGTAACAATTGATTCTTCATCATTTTATTTCATATATTTGATTTATATATCTATTTTCATTTGAAGAGTTCATGGATAATTAATTGTGAATAATATATTCATGTACTCCCCCCACACCATTCATTCGAAAGTTTCCTTTTACAACATACTATTAATAAGGTTCCAATATTGTTCATCTTCACCCTCCAAACTATTTAACACTAAAATAATCATTTCATTGTGTAATATTTTGAGAATATATAATATGTTTGGGATTTTATTGATCCATTATTCAATAATTAGTGGATTAGAATTATCACTAAATGATGGTGGACGTTGATTCATATGAGATATGATAACAAGTTTCTTATTCCATAGTGTATATAGAATATTAACATGGTTTTTATTATATATTATTTCTATTGATAGTTGGGTGATCCCTATTATGATATTTTCAAATAAAATAACACTCATTTGGCTGTTCACCAGGAAAATCAATACATTATTCGCATAACCCATTATTATCTTGATTCCTCTAGTTACAACTATTTATGAAAAGAAAAATACTTCAAACATGGTGATCACCTATAATATCTCAATTTAATCCATATGAATATATATATATACATTTTAATAGTACATATTTTTAATATCCAACACTAAAAACCATAATTTTATACATTTATTGTTTATGTTTAACCTCTATTTCATTTGGTTCACCATTGATTATTGAATATGGTTTCTCTTATCATTCATAACAAATTCACCCAAAATTATTTAAAAACATATCTGATACCAACTAATATGACCCAAGAAATTCATGTATATATATTACAACATTTTCATAATTTAAACCTTACACCTCACAAATATTTTTATAGTCCCACAACTCAAATATTTTATATATTTGGATATGGGCAATAACAAAAATATTATTACACATATTAATTTCATCAATATATCCAATAAACATCTCTATATAAAATTTATGCCATATTTTGACATATAATTCCATATAAACAAAACATATAAGAATTATTAATGTTAAACATTGAGTAATAGAAAACATATTAATAGGTCATGATGGTATTGATAATAAGAATTTTATAGGAAATGCAAATTGATGAAATATCTGATTGAAAGGATTTTTGAATTGTAATAAATGATAGAACATCATAGATTATGTAATAACTCATATAATCATAATCATGACAACATGTAAAAATAATTTTTTTACCATGTCTTAAAAACATATTGATACAATCATTAACCATATAAAGTTATTTTGAAATAAATATTATCATAGGAAAGTGGAACAAAAATAAAAATTTAAAATCATAACATTGAGAATATACCTATATGAAATTATATCCATCTATAAGGTTGATATCATAGAAAAAAATATTTATAACTACACAAAACTATATGAACATGGCTAACCAAAATTTTGTCTATGAATAACATCATCATACCCCATCGTTTAAATAATTACCTAATGAATTGAAGTGATATAATGGAACCACCAATATTATAATGATAAACCATATATATATATATATATTTCTTTTTATACCATAATAAAATAATCTGTAATCATATCATGAAAAATTCCTCATAAATAAACTGGGTTTTATACAATTTCCAAATGGTATAACATAAATGACATTAAGAGTTGGCTTCTTGAAAAAATAATTAAATTTAATAAAATAAATACGTAAAATAATAAATTATGGAGTGGTCATATTAGTTACTCTATGATAAATAGATGTTTTATATATAGATATTAAAATGGATGTATTTTCAATAGTTTTCCAAAATATTTTATCATTTTCATAAAAATACTATGTTATGTGTCACTTTACAGTTTTAATTTTTGAACTGGTGAAATTCTCTTTAAAGTGTTCCCCAATATTTTAAAATTGAAATGAAATAAATTTTAATTAAATAAATGAATTTTGGAAGGTGAAAATGTAATAATGTGAATGTAAATTCATGTTTATTATTTCTAGGATGTTTTAATAATAAAACTCAAATAAAATAATGTTTTGACAAATTCACTTATAGAAATGATAATGAATAAAATGAATTATAGACTATTATCTATACATACATTAGAAAAGATAATAAAAAAATTTATGTTAAGAATAATTAAGACATATAGGAGAATGATAAATTAGAAAGGATTATAATTTCTTTACCATATGTCATATATTGATGGGGATTGTTGTTCCTCAATGAAAAATATTTTGATGTAAAAAAGTAAATTTATAGCGAGCAATAGAAAATACCATATAATACTATAAAATTTTCTAATACTGTAATTTTTTATGTGTATAGTCAAAGAAGAGTGTTTATGATCCAAATGGAATGAAATTAAGTTGAAAAAACCATTACATTGGACTCTAACATTGTTAAACACAATGTAAACTACTATATAATAATCATAGATGTAATGTCCAAGACCCATATTTCATTGAATGGTGGCTTGAGCTTAGTTGTACACATTGCCTCAATCATATATACCTAAACTCCAAAGGCTTCCAAACAGTAGTGAGGGCCTTGGGTGTGTCAGTGGAGAGACTATACCCTCTTATCAAATGTAAAACAACAAATGAAATCCTCCAAATAAAGAAAGAAATAAGTATAACAGTATGAAAATAGATAAACCATAGGAATAGTTAATAAAAAAAATATTATAAAAGTAATCTAATATAGAATGGATGATCATGTCATGTATCTATAAGGAATAAAAATAAGGTATACAAACAACCAGTAGAATACATGTCGCAGAATAAAAAAAACCAAAAAGGACTATATTCAAATAGAATCATGAGCCCCTACTATGTCCTATGTTCTCCTTATCTAATGGATTTCATTGACTGATGCACTGAAATGTGGGAACATTCCCTGGTCCATATTAGCACCCAACAAGTCTTTTTAGGTACCCAAATAGGCTTGAACATGGTGTGAGATACAATCCCAAAATGTATCGAACCAAATGTATATAACCAATCCTAGATGTGAAATATAAGATAACCAATGTTCAATATAAATCACTTGATTTTAGTAAATAAAAGTAATGTTCTCATGGAATATCTATTTTAAAATAAGTGATCTAGTATTTCTTATAAATTATCCCTACAAAACATTAGTCAGGATACCATAATGAGGTAGATAAAAACATAAATAACTAACATGACCCCATAGTAATTCTATATATATCTTGTCAACCACATGCTTTCCATATAATCAATATATCGAACAACCATGGTCACATAGTATAAAAAGATGTGTTCGAACAACCATGGTTGAGTTGTATAATCATGAATATAATATTAACCAAGTTTGTGCTATATAATAATATTTCAGAGCCCATGGGGTGATATTCAATTTATAGTAGATGAAGGCATCCTCATCATGAAAAATGATCATCTCAATAGAAACAAGGTTTGTTTTGAGTAGGGGTTTATGAAGAATGTCTACTACCCATGTCCACATTGACCTCAATACAAACCCATATCCATGGGGTAGCAACGTATAATCCATCCTACGTAATCAGAATTCATGGCATATGTATGTCAAGTAGTTATATACCATTTCCATTACCCATATAGTAGAATATACAATAAATTCTATATGATCATTCATCACTTCAATTTGATATTCCAAGATTATTCCCACTCATATCACAATTCTCATTCAATTAAATTTTATAACTTGAACCACTCATATAATCAATTAGAAAATAAACCATTAAAACATTTCAATCAATCATCATCATTCTAACAGATGGAAATTGAGGAAAATAATATCCTAATCAAATAATTCATTTCATTTCATTTATTAAAAATAATAATTTAACTAGGAAAGCACTAACCCGCCTATGGGTTCTCTAAAAAGGCGAGGGAATATGAAATTATGTGGCACACCCCATGGGTGGACTTGGTGGGTGGAAAACCTCCATATAATAAAAAATGAACTAATTTTCACCCCTAGCAGGATCTATTTCATTTAATTTATTTGTTCAATTCTATTATACGGCCACCCTAGAACGTTCGGAGGTGGAATAATGAAAACAAAAATAATAAAGCACCAAACCTCTCAATAAAATTGTAGAAAACCTTTCGTAGGTTGATAGTATTGTGATCCTCTAGTATCATCATATGATTTGAATAATATAAGAAGAAAAATGAAGAACATAAAATGAAAATAAAAATATGGATAATTATCTTGAACCCAATAACTCCAAAATTTCCATGAATTATGAATAACTGAATAAAAGTAATAGAGTACTCACCGACACAGATCCAATGAAACCGACGGCACTCGATTCCATGATCAAATGGGGAAACGTGATCAAATCCTTAAATTATCTAAAGGAGGAGCTTCCATGGATAATTATCAAACGTAATATGATTTGAAAAAAAGAGGTTTATTGATATAATCATTTTTATGTAAAATTGGTAGTTTCACCCAAATTATTGTGCCACACTTTTTGGCCCTAGGGTTGGCCAAACTGTATACCAACCGTACACTTACTCATGTAAGGAGTATCACCTTCTATAGTCACCACACACTAATTGACTAACAATGTTCAAACTGTGAAGAAAAATTATCATTTGAAAACAATAGGTTCTAACTCGTAGGCATGTTCATCTATTCATATTGTTTGAAAAACCATGTGGCATTCATCACTCCAGTACCCAGCCTTGAATTGTTATAAGTAATCATGTGACCTACCCAGTATAGTTTACTAACCAAATAAGAATTCATTTCATCTAAAAATATAGAATCAGGGCTATAATCAATTCCCCAAACCCCCTATAAACCCCTGAACTCAATGTTTTTTCACAATAGGACGTAATTATGTATTTAAAATATGAATAGAAGGATCCTTAACTTATAAGAAAACCCATTATCTTTCAATATTCCTCTCCTAAATTAATTTTTCTTTGAATTTCCCTCTAAGGGTGGTCAACATTTTTCTATGAAATCCATCAATTAAGCACATACATTTTCCCCCCACTATCATTTATCATCTAGTAATCAATCATGCTTCCATAACACTTATACTAAATGAACACACCATCCTCAAAGATCTATCATGCACCTATCAATGATACGAATCTAATTTTCCTTAGTGGATGCATCTAGAAATTACTCCACCTCCTTAGGATCTAGAACATGATATGGGTCTAAATGATTGTGGTGTAGATAAGAAACATGGAATACATTTCTCATGGATTGGTACCACATATTTAACTACTATCAATAGGCTATATTCTCGACCCTCTCCATAATTACAAATGGCCTAACATATCGTGATAAGATATTATCATATCTCTTGATTCGTTTCTGTCCCAACATTTATGAGATATGTTTAACTACCAAATCATAGACCTCGAACACTTGAGGTCATCTATGGTGATCTGAATAAGATTTCATTTCAGGCCTTGTCCTAGCTATATACTTTTTTATCAACTGAAACTACTTATAAGTCTCCATAACAAGACATGGTTCTAGTAAACTACCTCACCTACCTCTAAATAGAAAAAGGGGAGATCAGCATGACCTACCATACTAGTCAACATAAGGGGGAATATAAATCATTTCATAAGATAATTTTTTTATGAATAATCAACCATAGCAATATTCATCCCAAAAGATCCCCCAAAATCTTGGAATCATGCTCGAAAATGACCTCAATCACCTATATCATAAGTTCTAACTATCTATTAGTTTTAGGGTGTTATGTTGCGCTCCGATGAACCTATGTACCGTGATCCCTACGTAAAATCTTCTAAAATGATATGAATAACAAGATTCCATATGCAAAATGATAAGGTGAGGGACCCTTGAAGTCATACTATCTAATGGATATACAACATCCTAGTATAATCAACACTGAAGGCTTCTTTGATGATTAAGAAATACCCATCCTTCCTAAGCCAGTCATCAAATACCCAAAAAATCACTACGTTGAGATGACCTCAATAATTTTGTCATGAAATCCATCATGAAATCATCTCATTTCAACTTGTGAATAGGTAACTAATGTTAGAGTTTGGATGGTTGATGATGTTCTGCCTTCACTTACTCATAGTTGGAACAACACATAACAAAACCATCTACATTATGTTTTATACACAAACATTAATAATGAGAGCATAAGTCATGATACATCTTGGTAATGTTGGGTCGCACCACCCAGACTAATGTATAAAACTCCCACATCATATCCTAATGTATGTACACTAGAACCCAAACACAACCATAGATACACAAGATCTCATTCTTTCCTACCATTTAATGAGGAGGTCGATCCTCACCAGCCACACTCTCCTATAGGAAATTACTTCCTATATTTGAAAAAAAAATCATGATAACTCTATCCATAATGGTTGAGTCTAAAACTAAAGATTGTAGAACAGTCTAACCTAGAATTTCATAGAGATCAAAATTCACTACAGGAAATAGAGGATTTCCCAACGGTTCTAAACCGTTGCGAAAGGCTGCAAAACTGCTGGTATATGTTATACCAATGGTTCTACAAACTGTAGGGAAGTAATTCGTTTGGAAAGCTTTTCCCAACAGTTTACAGTGAACCGTTGGGATAGGGTGGAGAAAAACTACCCTATCCCAGAGGTTTTGGCAAACCGTTGGGAAATCTAATCCATTGTGGAAGGGTAATGAAAAATAACACAGGTTTTCCCAATGTTTTCCCTAAACCGTTGGGAAAATCACAATGTCACCTCTTTCACAACGGTTTCAAAACCATTGGGAAAAGTCTTTTAGAAATGGTTCCATGAACATTTGGTAAAACAGTAGCAAGATATGCTATGCTAATGGTTTAAAACTTTTGGCATAGCCTTTGCTGGGAAAATTGCACAGCAGCTTTGCAATTTTCCTAATAGCTCTCCAATTTTCCCACCAGGTCTCATTTTGTGGTTCCCCCTCATTTTCAATCATTATACCTCCAATTAACTAAGACATACATATACAATTAATGTACCTCCAATAACCAACTGACACATGAAAAAATTCATACACATTTAACATATAATGCTGGAACTATACACATCCATAATTAAATTAGAATTCATTACAAAATTATAAACATACATAATTCATTTAGAATTCAATTTAAAATTTAGATTACAATTATATGTGGAATCTGGAAGTCAATTCATAATTTGATTGGTTTTTTGTATACCATATATTTTTACTAGAAATGATGTCCATTTTAAACAAAATACATACACTTAGAGTGCTACCGTCCACACCGCACCTCGGATTGAGGCGGGGTTGACTCGTACACATCACATAGGACCCATAGATTGTTCTCCTAATGTTTCAAAGGAAACTGAAGGCGTTTTTTCGGTTTTCTGTATGCCAGTTTATGTTTTTCAATTAAAATGACATCCTTTTGAAATAAAAGACAAACAATTTGAGTGGTTCCGGCCACACGACATCTCAGATTGAGGCGGGGTTGATTCTTACACATCACATATGACCCATGAATCATTCTCCTAAATTTTCAATGGAAATCGAATGTGTTTGTTCGGTTTTCCGTATGTACTTAAAGTTTTGTCCATTTTAAGGAAAAGAGAGCCACTTAGAGTGACCCCGGCCACACTGTGCCACATATTAAGGTGGGGTTGACTCATACACGTCACATACGACCCATGGATCGTTTTTCTAAAGTATCAACACAATCTGAATGTGTTTGGTCGGTTTTTCGTATGCCGATTGATTTTTTTCAATTCAAATGACGTCCTTTTGAAATAAAAGACAGACAATTTGAGTGATGGTGGCCACACCGCACCTTGAATTGAGGCGGGGTTGACTTGTACATGTCACATAGGACCCATGGATAGTTGTGTTAAAATATCGACACAATCCGAATGCGTTTGGTCGGTTTTCCGTATGTCAGTTGATGTTTTTCAATTAAAATGACGTCCTTTTGAAAAGAAAGGCAGACACTTCTAGAGGTTCCGGCCACACCGCATCTTGGATTGAGGCCGGTTTGATTCGTACACGTCACATATGACCCATGAATCGTTCTTCTAAAGTTTAAATGGAAACCGAATGTGTTTGGTCATTTTTCCGTATGTACTTAAAATGTTATCCATTTTAAACAAAAGAGAGTCAATTAGAGTGATTCTGGCCACACCGTTCCTCCGCTTAAGACGGGGTTGACTCATACACGTCACATTTGACCCATGGATTGTTGTTCTAAAGTATCAACACAATCCGAATGCATTTGGGTTCTTTTCCGTATGCCAGTTGATATTTTTCACTTAAATTGACGTCCTTTTGAAACAAAAGACAGACACTTTGAGTGATGGCGGCCACACCGCGCATCGGATTGAGGCTGGGTTGACTCGTACACATCACATATAACCCATGGATCGTTGTGCTAAAGTATCTACACAATCCGAAAGCGTTTGTTAGTTTTCCGTATGCCAGTTGATGTTTTTCAATTAAAATGACGTCCTTTTGAAACAAAAGGCAGACACTTTGATTGGTGGTGGCCACACCATGCCTCGGATTGAGGTGAGGTTGACTCATACACGTCACATATTACCCATGGATCAGTTTTCTAATGTATCGACACAATATGAATGCGTTTGTTATGTTTTTCGTATGCCAATTTATTTTTTTCAATTAAAATGACATCCTTTTGAAACAGAAGACAGACACTTTGAGTGGTTCCTACCACACCGCATCTCAGAGTGAGGGGGGATTGATTCTTACTTGTCACATATGACCCATGAATATTTCTTCTAAATTTTCAATGGAAACCGAATGCGTTTGGTCAGTTTTCCATATGCACTTAAAATGTTGTCCATTTTAAGCAAAATAGAGCCACTTAGAGTGATTCCGGGCACACCGTGCCTTAGATGAAGGTGGGGTTGACTCGTACATGTCACATATGAAACATGGATCATTGTACTAAAGTATCGACACTATCCGAATGCATTTGGTCGGTTTTCCGTATTCCAGTTGATGTTTTCAATTAAAATGACGTCCCTTTTAATCAAAATGCAGACACATTTAGTGGTGGCGGCCACCCCGCACCTCGGATTGAGGCTGGGATGACTCTTACGCATCATATATGACCCATGGATCGTTTTGATAATGTATTGACACAATACGAATGCGTTTGGTCAGTTTTCCGTATACCAGTTAATGTTTTCCAATTAAAATGACGTCCTTTGGAATCAAAAGGCAACCACATTGAGTGGTGCCGGCCACACCACGTCTCATATTAAGGTGCTGTTGATTCTCACATGTCACATATGACCCATGAATCATTCCCCTAAAGTTTCAATAGAAACCATATGTGTTTGGTCTGTTTTCCATATGTACTTAAAATGTTGTCCATTTTAAGAAAAAGAGAGTCACTTAGAGTGATTCCAGCCATACCGTGTCTCATATTAAGGTGGGGTTGACTCGTACACGTCACATATGACCCATGGATCTTTTTTCTAACGTATCGACACAATCCAAATGTGTTTGGTCTGTTTTTGGTATTCTAGTTGATGTTTTTACTTAAAATGGTGTCCATTTTAAACAAAAGAGAGCCACTTAGAGTGATTCTGGTCACACCGTGCCTCGGATTGTGGCGAGGTTGAGACATACACGTCACATATGACCCATGGATCATTGTTCTAATATATCAGCCCAATCCAAATGCATTTGTTCAGTTTTCTATATGCGAGTTGATGTTTTTCAATTAAAATGACGTCCTTTTGAAACAAAAGGCAGACACTTTGAGTGGTGTCGGCCACACGACGTCTCGGATTGAGGCAGGGTTGATTGTTGCACATCACATATGACCGATGAATCATTCTCCTAACGTTTCAATGGAAACCGAATGCCTTTGGTCTGTTTTTCGTATGTAATTAGAATGTTGTCAATTTTAAGAAAAAGAGAGCCACTTAGAGTGATTCCGGCCACACTGTGCCTCTGATTAAGATGGGGTTGACTCATACACGTCACATTTGACCCATGGATTGTTATGATAAAGTATCGACACAATTCAAATGCGTTTGGTCACTTTTTCGTATTCTAGTTGATATTTTTCACTTAAAATGGCATCCTTTTGAAACAAAAGACTTACACTTTGAGTGATGGCGGCCACACCATGCCTCTTATTGAGGCGGGGTTGACTCGTACACGTCAAATATGAACCATGTATCGTTGTGCTAATGTATCGACACAATCTGAATGTATTTTTCGGTTTTATGTATGCCAGTTGATGTTTTTCAATTAAAATGACGTCCTTTTGAAAAAAAGGTAGACACTTTGAGTGGCAGCGGCCACACCATGCCTCGGATTGAGGCGGGGTTGACTCGTACACATCACATATGACCCATGGATCATTGTGATAATGTATCGACACAATACGAATGCATTTGTTCGGTTTTCCATATGCCAGTTTATGTTTTTCAATTAAATTGACGTCCTTTTGAAGCAGAAGACAGAAACTTTGAGTGGTGCCGGACACACCACATCTCAGATTGAGGCGAGGTTGATTCTTACAAGTCACATATGACCCATTAATCGTTCTCCTAATGTATCAATGGAAACCGAATGCGTTTGGTCGGTTTTCCGTATGTATTTAAAATTTTTTCCATTTTATGTAAAAGAGATCCACTTAGTGTGATTTCGGCCACACCGTGCCTCAGATTAAGTCAGGGTTGACTCGTACACCTCACATATTACCCATGGACCGTTGTGCTAATGTATCAACACAATCCAAAAGCGTTTGTCCAGTTTTCCTTATTTCAGGTGATGTTTTTCACTTCAAATGGCATCCTTTTGAAACAAAAGTCAGACACTTTGAGTGGTGGTGGCCACACCACGCCTCGGATTGGGGCGGGGTTGACTCGTACATGTCACATATGACCCATGGATCATTGTGCTAATGTCTTGACACAATCCGAATGCATTTGGTCAGTTTTCCGTATGCCAGTTGATGTTTTTCAATTAAAATGACGTCTTTTGAAACAAAAGGTAGACACGTTGAGTGGTGGAGGCCACACCGCGCCATGAATTGAGGAGGGGTTGACTCGTACACTTCACATATGACCCATGGATCGTTTTTCTAAAGTATCGACACAATTTGAATGCGTTTGGTCAGTTTTCCATATGCCAGTTGATGTTTTTCAATTAAAATGACGTCCTTTTGAAACAAAAGGCAGAAACTTTGAGTGGTGTCGGCCACACTGCAACTTGTATTGAGGCAGAGTTGAATTGTACACGTCACATACGACCCATGGATCGTTCTCCTAATGTTTTCAACCGGAACCGAATGTGTTTGGTGGGTTTTCCGTATGTACTTAAAATATTGTCCATTTTAAACAAAAGAGATCCACTTAGAGTGATTCCGACCACACCATGCCTTTGATTAAGATGGGGTTGACTTGTACACATCACATTTGACCCATGTATTGTTTTGATAATTTATCGACACAATCTTAATGCGTTTGGTCACTTTTCCGTATGTCAGTTGATATTTTTCACTTAAAATGACGTCCTTTTGAAACAAAAGACAGACACTTTGAGTGATGGCGGCCATACCGCGCCTCGGATTGAGGCGGGTTGAGTCGTACAAGTCACATATGACCCATGGATTGTTGTTCTAATGTATCGACACAATCCAAATGTGTTTGTTCAGTTTTCCTTATGCCAGTTTATGTTTTTCAATTATAATGACGTCCTTTTGAAACAGAAGACAGACACTTTGAGTGGTTCTGGCCACACCGCATCTCAGATTTAGGCGGGGTTGACTCGTACACTTCACATATGACCCGTGAATCGTTCTCCTAAATTTTCAATGGAAACCGAATTCGTTTGGTTGGTTTACCATATATAATTATAATGTTGTCCATTTTTAGCAAAAGAGAGCCACTTAATGTGATTTCGGACACACCGCGCCTCGGATTGAGGCTGGGTTGACTCGTATACATCACATATGACCCATGGATCATTGATCTAAATTATCGACACAATCTGAATGCGTTTATCAATTTTCTGTATGCCAGTTGATGTCTTTCAATTAAAATGACGTTTTTTTTAAACAAAAGGAAGACACTTTGAGTGGTGGCTGGCACACCGCGCCTCGAATTGAGGTGGGGTTGACTCGTACACGTCACATATGATCCATGGATCATTGTGATAATGTATCGACACAATCTGAATGTGTTAGGTCACTTTTCCGTATGCTACTTGATTTTTTTTATTTAAATGACGTCCTTTTGAAACAAAAGGCAGAAACTTTGAGTGGTGACGGCCACACCGCGCCATGGATTGAGGCGGGGTTGATTCGTACATGTCACATATGACCCATAGATCGTTCTCCTAAAGTTTAAACTGAAATGCAATGCGTTTGGTCGGTTTTCCGTATGTACTTAAAACGTTGTTCATTTTATGAGAATCCTCATTTGTCTATTAGTGGAATGTTATTTACTTAAAATCTTGTGGATATTTATATCAAATATTTTTTTATCATTCTTAGTATGGATTAGATTTTATTTATAATGCTATGAAACATTTCGGAGCTAACAATGTCATTCCCAATGAATACATCTCTTTTATAACATACCAAGAATCTATGATATTGATTAGATGTGTAAATGGGATTTACATTGATTATCAAGATGAAAATAAATAAAATATATATAATAGATTTTCTAGTATTAAATGAAATCAAGGAGGGTGGGGGGGGGGTATCCGGCGGGGCTGTCCGGGCGGCTGTCCGAGGACCGAGGGGGGGGGGGGTGCGGGGGTTTGTCCAGGGTCCAAGGAAGAGGGTGGGGGGCTATCCAGGGGGTTGTCAGGGGGAAGTCCGGGGGATGTCCGGGGTCCAGGGAGGGGGTGGGGGAATGTCTGGTGGGGCTGTCCGGGGGGTGTTTGGGGGGGTTGTCTAGGGTGCAAGGAGGAGGGTGGGGGCTGTCTGGGGGGCTGTCCGGGGGCTATCCTGGGGGCCATCTGGGGTCCAGGGAGGATGGTTGGGGGGGGATATCTGGGAGCTGTTCAGGGGGCTGTCCGGGGGTGTTCGGGGGGTTGCCCGGGGGGCTGTTCATGGGGTTGTCTGGGGACTGTCCGGGGGTGTTCGGGGGGTTGTCCGGGGTCCATGGAAGGGGGTGGGGGGCTGTCCGGAGGGCTGTCTGGGGGGGGGGGGGGGGGGGGGGGGGGCTGTTCGGGGGGTTTTCCGGGGTCCAAGGAGGAGGGTGAGGGGGGAGGGGGGCTCTTCGGGGGCTCTCTGGGGGTGTTCGGGGGGGGGGGGGGGGGTTTCCGGGGTCCAAGGAAGATGGTGGGGGGCTATTCGGGGTGCTATCTGGGGGCTGTCTGGGGGGTTTTCTGGGGTCCAGGGTGGAGGGTGGGGGGATGTCTGGGGGGCTATTTAGTGGGATATCTGGGGGATCTTCGTGGGTGTTCGGTGGGTTGTCTGGGGTCCAAGGAAGAGGGTGGGGGGATGTCCGGAGGGCTGTCTGGGGGGATGTCCTGGGTCCAGGGAGGATGGTGGGGGGGGCTGTCCAGGGGGGTTGTTCGGGGGGCTGTCTGGGGGCTGTCCAGGGGGTGTTCGGGGGGCTGTCCAGGGGGTGTCCAGGGGGCTGTTACAAATATAAATATATCATTATGTTACAAAATAGATATTAAAATATAAATTCAACATATTAAAACTTACAATCTGCTGCTGAGTCACTTCGTTAACGGCACTTCCATCCTTTTTCTGTCTACTCGAGGAAAACAATTTTTCTCCAGGCACACGTCCTTAAATATTTTGTATTTTCCTCTACAATGTCATTGAAAACTAAAGTTATATGAAAACTTTAGCAAAATATTAAATAATTGATGAATCAAAAGAAATTTTAAGGTGTAAAGAAAACTTATAAACAATTGTCATACCTGCTTCCTCTCATGATTAGGCATCGTAGTGCGTCCCAGTGTGTGGAGGTATTTTTTGCATCAATGATCTTTTTATTTATTCCAGATGATTCCTAAATAAAATTCGAAAATGCAACAGATAGTATTAATTCAAAACATGAAAGTTATTATTTAAATACCTCAAATGTTATTAATAACTTAAACTGGGTACTTGTCCAATGAGTAATCATCTGACGATATAACTCTATAGAACAATAATCCACCACTGGTACCGCCTCTAACTCAGTGCTAACTCTAGAAACGCAGCCAATATACAACTCATGCTTGTAGGCTCTCCAAAGCTCGCCTAAATCTTTTAGACGTTCCGGTTGTGCACGCTCACCATCGAAAAAATTAAATCGAAGCTAAAATCAAAATATTAATTCATATAAATAAAAAAAATTTAATGGCATTAAATAGAACATATTTTTTTCCCATATCTCTCCCAAAACTCTATCCTTGACCTCATGTGGCAAATGTCTCCACAATAGCGGGTTGACAGGAATGATGTGAGAGTATTTGGAAAGTGTCTCCAAAAAACTCTGACATTACTGCCCTGTTTTCTCAACCATTTGGTTGTCTTCATTATAATCCACCATAACCTGTATGTGGCGGTTCCACACCGAACGCATGCGTCTACGCCCCCGCCCATGCCTCCTTTCAATAGATGTATTTGTCATGAAATAAAAACAAATATTTTATCAAAACAAGTTATAATGAAAATAAATATTGTTATAAAAATTTGTTAGGGTTATATAAATATACCTGTGTCGGTCTAATCGCTGAGCGCCGCTGGATCCACAGAAACTAATGGAACACCCTGTGGTGGAACAGGAGTCGAAGACGATGGAATATTGAAGCTCGGAGAGACATAAGTAGAAGGAAAAGAAGATGGGACAACTATCTGACCGGATGCTGACTGGGGAGTGGGAATCATCATGGGATGTGAACATGATGGGCCAGAAGATGCAGAAGGTATTGAAAACATGGGAGCCTAAAAATCCCGTCTATCCCTAATGACACACCGGGATCAGAATGTGGGAAGGATGACAAGTCAGTGGGAGGGGCAGGGTCTAGTCGGGTACGCGCAGCTACTTTTCCACCTCAGGTACGAACCCTCCTCGTACCACCGGCCTGAGTACAAGGACCAGTACTAGGCTCCTCGTCAAATTACTATCGACGTATAGGTGGATCCTAAAAAAATGTTTACAAAAAATTAATCACATGACATTATATATTCTTTAAATAAATCAATTTTAAATAAAGTACTCACTACAGGCACTAATGATGGAATTCCCAACTCCGTCATTCGACGATTGTTCTCCATCATATTTTTTCGTTGTCTCTTTTCAATTGGCTTCATTTCCTGCTTTTGAAAACAAATATCTAATTAATTAGAAGAAAAAAACTAATGTGTAACCCAAAAAACTAAATATATGATGGAATAGGGGGATTCATTGGTAATTTAGCTATCAATTGTTTTAGAAGAGTTTGAATGGATTTAATAAATAGTAAAAGTTGTAATGTTCACCAAGTTAGAAATATTGTTTGACTATGTTTGAATACAATACCATTCCAAATTAGAAAATGCAATTCAAATAAAACTGCAACCAATAAACATTGAAAATTCACATAATGCTCAAGTCAGCTATCAGTTGTTTTAGAAGAGCTTGAATGGATTTAATAAATCATAGAAGTTGTAATGTTCACCATATTAGAAATTTTGTTTGACTATGTTTGAATACAGTTCAATTACAAATTAGAATATGCAATTCAAATAAAACTACAACCAATAAACATTGAAAATTCACATAATAGTCATGTCAACTATCAATTGTTTTAGAAGAGCTTGAATGGATTTAATAAATCATACAAGTTGTAATGTTCACCAAGTTAGAAATATTGTTTGACATTGTTTGAATACAGTTCAATTACAAATTAGTAAATGAAATTCAAATAAAACTGCAACCAATAAACATTGAAAATTCACAGAATGGTCAAGTCAGCTATCAATTGTTATAGAAGAGATTGAATGGATTTAATAAATCATACAAGTTGTAATGCTCACCAAGTTAGAAATATTGTTTGACTATGTTTGAATACAGTTCAATTACAAATTAGAAAATGCAATTCAAATAAAACTGCAACTAATAAACATTGAAAACTCACATAATTTTAAAGTCAACTATCAATTGTTTTAGAAGATATTGAATGAATTTAATAAATCATACAAGTTGTAATGTTCACCACGTTAGAAATATTGTTTGACTATGTTTGAATAAAGATCAATTCCAAATTAGAAAATGCAATTCAAATAAAACTGCAACCAATAAACCTTGAAAATTCACATAACGGTCAAGTCAGCTAAAACATATTTGTGATCAATACTAAATCATTTTGAATATTACCAACCTTAACAACCCAACTCAAGGTAAACCAAAATAATTGAGAACATGGATGAATGATTCTATATATTTCCAACCACAACTTCAGGATCACAATAAACTATGAAAATTGAGCTATTTGAGTCATCAAAATAAATAAATGGATTGGTTCCAATGGCACTAGGGATAGAGTCAATTCCATCATCACCATCATAAAAAATATATTTTTGAATTACTTCAACTATGACACCAAATTCAGGTCAAATTTGGTCTTTGACATAAATAACTTGTTTATCCATTGATGCCAACACATATGGTTCTTCAGTAGCAAGAGTGCGAGTCATATTAATTACTCAAAATCCACAATCATCGATAAATGTGCCATGTCTTGTCATCGAATCAAACCAATGAAATTTAATCATTGTGACTCATCCATGAGAGTAATAATCCAATATTATTATTTTCTCAACAACTCCATAATAACCCACATTTTCAAATCACGGTCTACTATCTGATGCACTAGCATAAAAATCTGTTGTGGCAGAAACCATAACACCATCATGTTGTGTTCTTATGTTCTTTGCTCGTTCAGTGGCAATAAATTTGTACCCATTGATAACAATTGATTTAAAGTCACGAACCACGGTATTAGGACCAAAAGCCAAAGCTCTTATTTCCTCAGAAATAGAGTCAGCAGACAAACCCAATACCTGCAATAAAAATCACTATTAAACTTAATTAAATATTGATATAATTATTTTAATAATTAATTTTTTTATACCTTCAATTTTCACCAAGCGGAAAACTATTTTCTGTGCAAAGACTCTCTCCTTCTCAAAGATAAAGAACGATGCTTCCTATTTATCATTGTTTTATGTTCCCTGTAGAAAAAATAAGAATAGTCTAACAGATATATACGTAAGATATACATAATCAATTTAGTTACCTGATATAGTCATCGAACAAATCACAGTTGAAAAAAACTGTGCAATGTGCCATCTACCGCTCTTCATGGCTTAATGTATTCAATGTATATGATCCAAGAATTCCTCCTGTATGAAAAAGTGATGGAAAACTGGGTTCAATTTGCTCATATTGTTCTTCTTCATTTCTCATTGTTCTGTTCAATCTTGTAGTAAGATTAGAAAAATACATCGAGCAGAAATCCGTACATTCTTGAGCCAAGTAACCGTTCACGATAGATCCTTTGGGATGATTTCTGTTTCGGACCTAAGACTTTAATGTGAACATATTTATTTCAGTTGGATACATCTAACGAAAAGAAATAGGTCCTCCGAAAAGTTTTTTCGTGGGAATATGGATAGTCTGATGAATCATGCATGTGAAAAATGATGGAGGAAATATTTTCTCCAACTCACACAAAATTAATGGGGCATCTGTCAACTTATTTTGCAAGAAATACATGGACAAATTCTTAGCACAAAGATCTATAAAAAATGGCACAATCAAATAACAACCACCCTTACATTATTGGACAAAAGATGACGGATTTATATTGGAAGAAACTCCTGTAGCAGAATGTGATAATCATGAGTCTTCAAAGATTTTAGCTTCAACTCTCTTCTATTGACCTGTTTAGATATGTTGCTTGAATAGCCATCAGGAACTCTAATAGTCTCTAATACTTCCAGAAATTGTTTTTTCCATAGGTGTCATCACATAAGAATCACATGGAAGTTTCCATTTATTTTCACTAATATGTATTGGATGTAATTCTGGTCTGATGCCCCAATCCACCAAGTCATGCCAAGATCGTAAATCATCTTTTGTCTTCCCCTTGACATTTAGAAGAACCGAAACCAACATTTCACATATATTCTTTTCAATATGCATTACGTCTAATCAATGACGTAACAAATTGGTTGACCAATAAGGAAAATCAAAAAAGATACTCCTATTCCTCCAATTGTAATAGGTTTCAGTTGAAACATTCTTTCTCTTTCCAGATTTCATTTGACCCTTCCTAAACAAAAAACTGAAATCTTTCAATTCATTAAGCAAGTCACAACCAGACATACGCTGAGGTGGATCATCGGTCTCTATGGTATTATCAAATCTTCGAAGATTCATTCTATATGGATGATCCTTTGGCAAGAATCATTGATGTCCCATAAAATATAAACTACAGCGATGTTTCAGTCTTCTGGATCATGTATTCTTCATACAAACTAGACATGAAAATTTTACCTTCGTGCTTCTTCCAGACATCATTGCATAAGCCGAAAAATCATTGATCATCCACATAAGCACAATATGCATATGAAATATGTCTTTCAAACATGCATCGTATGTGCGCACACCCACATCCCAAAGAAGTTTCAAATCTGTTATTAAAGGTTGCATGTAGACATCAATATCAATGCCATGATCAGAAGGACCATATATGAGTATACTCATGAAAGTGAAAGGTTTTTTCATACAGAGCCATGGGGGAAGATTATAGATGTGTATAAAAACTGGCCATGTGGTGTGCGAAGTAAGCATCTTCCCAAACGGATTAAAATCGTTGCATGAAAGACCGAGCCTCACATTACACACGTCAGCTAAAAAATAAGGATGTTGAGCATCAAATATCTGCCATGAAAATCCATCTGCAGGATGAACCAACTCATCATTAGTCTTCTTTCTCTCAGTATCATGCCATCTCATTTTTATTGATATGTCATCAGACATAAAAATATTCTGGAGTCTGGGGATCAATGGAAAGTGCCACATTACTTTTTGTGGAAAGAAAGATGGTGTTCCATCATATTTTGACTTCCAGCGGGATGTGCCACATTTAATACAATCATTTTTTTCATCGGTTTCCACCCATAATAAACTGCAATCTTTTAGGAAAGCATGAATTTTGTTTCTTGAAAATCCAAGTTCCTCAACTAACTTCCATGACATATAGTGGGTTGAAGGAATATCTGCATCAACTGGA
This sequence comes from Viscum album, assembly GCA_963277665.1. NCBI lineage: Eukaryota > Viridiplantae > Streptophyta > Magnoliopsida > Santalales > Viscaceae > Viscum > Viscum album. Next base: position 1,281,433,094 of record OY728136.1, on the reverse strand, counting down.
AGTAAATCCTTCAAGAGGGTAATAATGTAATTGATTGATGTATTAGAAATCCCATACATAGTTTTCCCATGAAACAATCGGATTAAAAATTCCAGCTTTTTTATTTTATCGCATTTTTGATATACTGGAGTTGTGGAAACATCATTCAATTTATTCACCCTATCAATATCATCATTTTCACTAGATGCATCATCTGTGCTCATATCAAAATCATCATGAGTCGAAATCCTTTCTTTTTCATGATGATGAATAAACGGAAACCGATCATCTAACAAATTATCCATTATATTCTTTTCATTTCGATAATCACCAATTTGAGATTTCATTTTCTCCCCATTGTGATAACACACAATGTAGTTTTCTTGAAAACCATTTTTGGTTATGTGGTAGAAGACTTCTTCATGGCTCAACCAAGGTCTACCAACACAATTGGACCATGGGCAGTGTATGAGACCACTATCTGAAGCATTGTGAAATGAAAAATCTATAAATCTCTCCAAATAGTATTGAAAATCACTAGTGATTCGATCAGTTTCATACATCCAACTTCTGTCCATTCTGTAAATAGAATTTATATAAGTCATTTTTTTATAAACAATTCAATAGGATTTAACTTTAATAGAAAATACATTTAAGTAAATGATAAAGGAGGAATTTTCTAGTCGATGTAGTGAAAATCCCCCCACCCTCATAAAAGTGAGTATTGGATAAGAAGGACACATAATATACAACGTACAATGAAAATCATATTTAGTTGACCCTACTTTTATATTAGTACAGTCATCTTGGGGGAAATGGAATATATGATCCTGGTTAACTAATGAATTCAAAAGATCATATTCCATATGTTAGACACTATCTAAGGTAAGAAATCATGTGAGGATGAGTTGACATCACTCAATTTCTTACATTCTAGTGAGAATAAAGGCATAAATTAATTAATTGAGTTCACTGATACCATGTCAACCGTTATACACACCACGTGAACCCTTATATACACCATATGAACCCTTATACCATATTGTCATTATTAAAAGCATTAATAAAAACTTATTAAATAACATGACTAGTTAAAGATAATAAAATTGAACATAAATCAATAATAATATTGGATATATCAAGTAAAATGAAGTCATACTATATTACATCATAAATGACCACCCACAACCATTATTAATGACCACAAATCTCCCCTTTCGTCCAAATCAAAAGTGAAAAAAAATAGTTGTAGAAAAAAACTTCATTTTTGTGAAGAATAATAATCTTATAATCCTCATGATATTTGAACCATGCAGTCATGATTTTAAAGATGAACTTGTATCCATGAAGCCATATGAGAAACACGATTCAATACATGCATTTTTCTGATTTTCCCAAGCATTTTGAGGAACCCCAAATCCGTGAAAATGGTCACTGTGTTTTAAAAAGGTGATTGAATAACACATGTACGATGTCGAAGGCAGAATGATTAATGGTTATATTAGAAAAACTAATATTCACTAATATTGCGAATTTTACATTCTGTGAATTAGTTTCATGATGAAGGCAGAAGTACTAATTAGGGACCACATACTATTTGGAAAAGTTCAAGAAGATACTCCATATGTTCTATTGTGAAAAGGATAAGTGAACAATGTGTCATTTTATATATATATAGATTTCAATAGAAACATGATACATACCTATTATGTAATACACATAGTGTACAAAAATTAAGATGAACAAGAACTTCATGTTTGGAATGATCTTAATGAAAGGAGTGATTTTCATGAAATAATATCAATAAATATTACAAACAATTTATTATTAGTTCCTATACATAATGCTATAATATTTGAAGCAGATTAAAAAAACAATGAATCTTCAAAATTAGAACACAATAAAGAGACACCATGCCCTTATAAATGTAAATGTGTAATGAAAACATTAATTGGACATACACCGATATAGGGATTTGAGTACACAATTCATGGAACAATCATAAAATTTTACGAAAACCCTAAAACATGGGAATAACGAAATAAAGAATAGAAGGATATGATTTATAAGAGGTGGAACTATATCCTTGATAAAATATAGAAGGAGTATAACTTGGTAGGTGCTGATCCGATGGAAGATGTGGGGATTGGGAAGTCCTTCTTTCAAGGAATCACTCTAGGAGACGAGTGGAAGGCTTCTGGAATCGTGGAGAGGCCGCTGCCTGCATTTTTGGTATTTGGGGCTTTTTTCTCAACGGTTCATTAAAACCATTTGGAAAAACCAATCTTTCCCAACAGTTTTATAAAACCCTTGGGAAAACTAAGGAAAACTCAATCTTTCTCAATGGTTTCATAAAACCGTTGGGAAAACTTTGTTTCCCCCTACTTTTCCCAACGGTTTCATGAAACCGTTGGGAAAAGTTAGTTCTTCAAGGTAATTACCAATGGTTTATATAAACCACTAGGAAAGGAAACATATGCCAAAGGTTCCTTTCAACCGTTGGTATACAAGTGTTGGGAAAACTCCCCTTTCTAGTAGTGATTCTTCTTAGAGAATACATCCATAAGACTCCCCTCACTACTAGTATACTGAACTACATGTGTATGAGTCCTTCAATACAGTTCATCAACAACTACATTTTTTCTTTTAGGAATATAGTCAAGATATATTTAGAAATAAATTAGGTACTCAACCAAACATCTATGCATCTGATTTATATCATAGTGTTTTAAAATATACATGATGATTTTCTGGCCAATATACACAACAAAAATGCTATCCAAGTAAAACTATCATCCGATAGGGAAATTCATGAACAACTATAACTAAAATTAGATCATTCCTTAGGTAGTTCATATCATGAGGCCTAATATTTAGAAACTGATACACCATGAAACAATCTCTCTATATAAATAATACTCATATTCAAATACCTGATGCCTCATTATACAATGTGTATTCTTCCCTGCTCTAGATGATTCTGAATCCATGTGAAATTAAATCTACCTTTCATCTCCTGAAATTATTTCTTATAAGTATCCATTGAAATGGATACCAGTTCATAACCCTAGATTGGTTCAATTTAAAATAAACCATACATAGGAAAAGGGTACTATATTAAATTTTTTCAACAGTGACCAGAGATTCCTAGAGAGGAGTACTGGGTAATATAAACCCCATTTCCTCCAAATCCTATAGAAACCTCTTCAACTCTAGTTACTATATTGTATCCATCCTATAATGAGGAATTAATATTGGTGCAGATTTTGGCACTAGATTGTTGTAAAAAACAAAACTCTCTCTAAAGAGGTAAACCCAAAATACCATCTATGAACACGTCCCTCAAATGACCTACCACTCGAGGAAAGTCATCCTGACACACTATCTAATAATCAATTTACCAACTATTGTTCTAGCCTATCATACCTCCTAGCCCATGATATATTGGTCTAACTTAGATAGAATTAACAACTCATTCACCATTATGAATATAAATTATTCTATCTGGTGATGTGAAAGTCTCCATATAGAGATACTAGTCAACTTAATATTGATATGATACTATCTATTCTATCCCATGTATGATGTCAATATAGGCCATCTCGAGGAAAAATATATTCCATAAGATTTTATTCCCAAGGATCACATTGGGGAACTCAAGGAACTAATGTACATCTTATGTTATAATCCATAATAGAGTTTCAATAAATATAAATCCCTCCTAAAAATGAAACATAATCCCAAGGATTAATAATATAAGTTCATAAATAAAACTATGTGATGCACCAGTGTCAATGATGGAACATTCAAGAGCAGATTCTTCTACGATCGTAAGTCTCACCATTGATGTTTTGGCGACTTGTTCCTCAGGTGTAGGCTATAGAGAATAGATCTATCTAGAACTGTGGCCCTGTGACACAACCTCACTACCTGGAGTAGGACTTCTCTACTATCTTAGTACAAATTGTGTCTGAATACTTCATCCATGACCACCACCTCATAGGCATGATCATTCGGTATTGCTCCAGGACCCAATCTGATGTGGATTAGGGAAACCAACTTCTTACCCTGGTGTCGGACCTACCCCTCTACCATTCACTACTGTAGGGAAGAACCTACATAAATGTTTCACATGGCCTATCATGCCTTAATATCAGCACTCTATTTGGGTCATTATTGCCCTGATTCATCAAGTAACCCCATATTTCACAGAGGTGATAAAAAATCGAGCTACCATTACTTAGAACTGGACTAATACTAATCTGATAGGATGCCTCAAAATAATGTATCCTACCCAAATTCATAGGTACACTAGGTAATGATACTTCACTACTCATCTCAATTCCCCAATCATACATCAACATCCACTCTATACTGATCACTTGAATTACAATCATAGTAATAGAGGTAAATCTAGATCCATTTTCGTAAGATTGAATGGAAATTCAGAGACCTTACTCGAAGCTTCTCACACATGAAAATTCATTATCATGGTACATCAGTTAAAATGATGTAACTCTATAAAGCGTATTTATTACTCCATAACTGTCATTACTCCCTTCTCTCTAGGAATGAACTCACTACCCCACATTAACCTCACATTCTCTGGGTAAAAGTAGTCATAGAACATTTGTTCGACATCAACTCTAACCATATATCGTACCCTATTGTCCTATTTTAGAGCATCCCATTGGAACTTTACTACTCTACCAGACATATATGTCATTATATTTACTATCTTATAAGATGTTTTCTTCAGATGCTTGAAGATCAATTGTGTGTTCTCAAGCCATAGCTCAGAAACCATTAGACCACCATCCCCCAAAAAATTTGGGATGATGCTACTGCTAGAACACATGTTTCATATCACCAAGATAGAATTCATGATTTGTAACACCAGAATATTTTATAGTACATTATTTCATTAAAGCAATTCAATAGCTTGTGCTATACGCAACACCGAGTTCGAGTGCACCACAAATTAGAAAACTAACTGTTCAATAGGCAGTTATGAATAGTATTAATTTTATATTGAATATTATATACTATATATAGTTTAAAAATCCATTATATGTGTTTCTTAGACATAATATAAGAACAAATTCATTTTTTCGAATAAAATAAGTATTTTTAAAAAAAATGAAATTTTACCGCTTTTTAATGGAGAACAATTTTTTAAAATAATATTTTACAATTTAATATATTCAATTTACTAAAACTAAATTATTCTCTAGAATCGAGACATAAAAAAATTTTTTTGGATAAATTTTTTTTACTGTTCTAATAACTTTCATATTTTTATGAATAGTGAAAAATACTATGTTTTAATTAAAAGGAACATTTTTAATCAAAATATATTATAATGATAAATAATACATTTGAATGGTTTTCAATTACAATTAGATTATGTATTTATAATTTAATACAATTTAGGTCATTATAAGTAATTTCACTTCTAAATTTGATATAAACACATGTGAATCATTTGATAGCTTTTACTTTTTAAAAACCCGTTTTTTGGTTTTGACAACGGGAATTAATTTTAACTTAATAAATGAACCTTCTATGATTTTTATGTGGTAAAATATACTTTATTTTTTAATTCATAATATCAAAATTATCTTATGGTAAATTTTTGGTTTTTTTTCTGAAAACATTCCTTTTTTGATGAATAGTGAAAAAACATAGCGTTATTACTTAAAACTGACTTTTTATTTAAATAATTAAATATTTAATTTAAAATAATTTTAAGTCAAAATATATATATAATTCTTAAATAAGTTCAACTTAATTCATTTGAGTCATTTTTTAATAAAATTAGATGTATAAAATTCTATTGAACTTTTTATCCTCTTTTACTCCCCTTCTAGCACGTAAGAAAATTTGCATAAAATTTAATTTTACTGCTTTTGTGATTTGAATTTAAAAAATTAGAGATACATGGTTAATATCATCAAGCAAAATTTGGTTTAATAAGATGAAAAATAATTTTTCGTGAATAGTTACTTTTGACTTTTATTTACCACGGTTAAAAATAATATGGTAATTAAGGGTAAAAATGATATCATAATTACCCTAATACATGTCCTGATTCTATTCGATAAGTAGAATTTGACCAAAAACAACCATAGTAATAAAATATGATCCTCTTTGTACAACTTGGATTATATTAGGATATTTATTATTATTTTATTTAAAGAAGAGTTAAAAAAGTTAAATTCAACGTTTAATAACTAAACCATTATTAATATAAGGATATACATAAGATTAATTAGACAATAAATATTAATTAGAAAACTAAAAATATTTCTGACATATTGGTATTTTATTTGTAATTTTTAGACATTATTTAATTTAATTTATTTATGAAACAATGATGATGTTTTAATTACCTTATTAATGAAATATTAACATAATTGATATTATAAATATCTAAATAAATGTAAATTGAGACTTCTGATGAATTCCACAAATTTTAATGGTTAATATGACATGTTAGGGTTGGTTATAATAAAAATTTTCTAAGTGATAATGTTTTTATGGCTTTAAAAAAATCAAATATTAAATAGTGTCAAAATGGACATAATTGAGTTTTTAAAAAAATATTATATTATTAATTGATATAATATTCCTAATAATCATAGGTTCAGAATGAAAACTTATACAAGGTTATATATATTAATAATGAACCAAATGGGGTTCTCTTGTCTTGTTATAGTATGTTTATTAACCATATAATATAAAAATACAAAGAGACATGGTAAATGTCAAACTATTTAATTACGAGTTAAATCTAAAAGTTAAGCTTAATATGATGACATAAACCTATCAAAAACCTATTTTTTGAGATGTTTTATACTCAGCCTAACCATATTATTTATATAATTCATTTTGGAGCCATTTGAAACCGAAAATGATATTATTAAAAAATAATATTTCAAGATTTTCCTAAAGTGACCCTCACCTCTCTTAGAAAAGGGCATTTCATATTCTCTTAATTTCACACCTCCAAAGCATTTTGGCTTTGCCAACCACAGCCCAAATATCCTCCCAACTTTCCTCTCTTTATCCTAGATTCCTTACTTTGGTCAAAAATCTATCCTAAAGTGTCCTTTTGACCAAATCAAAATGAAGAACCCAAAGAAGAGGTAAATATTTCATCACCTCTTTCAAGTTCTTTTCTTATTCTCCTTCCTCTTTCTTTGTTTCTTCCATTATAAGATTATAAATCTATTATATTCTATATAATATGATGTTATTTTAAAAATGGTAAAACCATTTTCATTACTCTATCTATCCTATAAATGAGAAAGTCACTATACGAGCGTATGTACGGATTACCGTCTCCACGTCGTGGTGTAGTTCGTTATTCAAACACTTCAATATTTGGATGAGTATAATAATAAGTACAACTGATTTAAATAATAAATATAAAACATTAATTATTATTTATATATGATATAACAACCAATTACATATGATTTACCCATCAAATATAATGATATTATTGCTCATGCGTACGTACGGATTACCATCTCCACGAAGCAATGAGATTCATTCCCACGTTCACCATTAAACGATGATTATAAAAATATATATTACTAATAAGTATGTAATATATGAAATAATAATGCTACTGTATATATATATATATATGTGTGTGTGTGTGTATTTACTTACGTATATCATATTCACTTACTTCTGTTCAAAACGATATGAAAACGGAAACTGCGTTTATGCGTACGTATGACCTACCGTCTCCATAAACGGTGTCTTCCATTTTATATATCTATCTATTATAAATATTTATATTCTAAATATATATGATATATAATTCAAGGTATATATTATGTATATATTTATATCATTATCTAAATGATATGATCAAAAATAACAAGTTAAAACACGTACAATAAAGAAAGCGATTATTACCCAAAATGTTAATTTAACATGAAAATAATTATTAAATTGGTAGTACAAAGTCATAAATGAATTATGTATGATATCATAAATATGAATATGGTTCTGTTATAATTTAATAACATACTATGGTCATTATATAGGAGGATAAATGCACCCTCGACCAAAGGAAAGTGCATGGTAAGGGTTAATTTCTCAATATCATTATTATCCGAGATTGTTTTTGTATATGTTTTTACTGGGAAATATTTATTATCCACGTCCATGTTTCATAAAATAGTTTTCATAAGGATTATTTTTAAGGGAATCATTAACTAAAAAATTATTTTAAATGTTTTAATTATTTATTCTTTTAAACCTTTCTCTTTAATGTCCATGTTTTCAAAATGATTTTATAGATTTATTTATATGGACATGAGTGTTTTTAAAATGTTAATTCCTTTCAAGGGTTTAAATGTGGTATGGGACAATTTGAATCAAAAATATCTTTTGAATTAATTCGTTTATAAATTTTGTGACTTTTGAAAGTTTTCATGAAAATGGGATATTTCTCTCTAAGAGTTTTACTGATCATTTTCAACAATGTAAACATCCTTTACTGGATATTATTCTTTATCGAGGTTGATTTATTATGATAAAAATATTTAATATTGTATTGAATGTTTTGGGATATGTTTGATAGTGGCTATGTTATTTTTATATCATTCATGATTTATAGATAAAGTATTGACATTTCGTATGCTGGTTTTAATACGAATGTTTATGTTATGTTTATACCTTTTAATATGAGAAATGCATTGGACTTAGTAAGTCTATATAGATCCTAGATGAATCGGTAGGTCCCATGAAACAAACTAGTGTCTTGGAACAAGGCCTTAAAAAATATTATTTTTAGTTTTGGCATCAGGCCTTGACTATATGGTTATGAAGTCTGGCATTATGTATTCCGTTATTACGAAAGTGGGTATTGATATTGCATGTGATTATTCGACTAGTATAATATCCATGTGAATAATTAAATGAAATTTATTTATTTTATATTTTCCATATTATGCTGATGTTTAAGTTAAAATGTCTTTTTTTAGTCTTATATGTTGCCTTAAATGTTTATGCTAGTTTATGAAAGTCTCTGCAATATTGATATAATTACGGAGCATCTGATCTCACCCCTTTCTTAATTTTTATTTTACCAGAATTCCAAGAAGTGTTTTATGATTGATAAGAAGGGTTAGGATATAGGATTAATGGTATTATCAAAGGATCATTTATGTTGTGTTTTAATTTCTAATATGTAATATAATGTACATGATGTTAATCTATTTTCCAAGACTGCTAAAATAATCTATCTTTCAGGAATTGATTCCTTGTAATCATGCCAATGTATTAAAATAATGCACCGACAACGAGTAACGAGGATCAGGGAATTACATGATGTGTTTCTCCTTAAAAATTCAACATAAAGTGTAAAACCCCATCATGGAATTGTTCCACACCACATTTTTTCAAAACAAAACTATTAGTGCCATAACTATTAGTATAAGAAGATTCACAGGTATCTCATGGACCACCACATCGGGAGAATGGTTATTGCCACCGACCATGTTCATGACTGGAGGTTTTTTTGGTGGAATTCCTCTGTAGAACCAAATATATGCCTTTGAAAAAAAATGATAAAATTGATCATGTCATGAACCATGTCGGGTCGCCATCTGACCCCATGCCGAACCCAGTCCGTAACATGACCTGAGGGGTGTTCCCGATCCCCACGGGCTGTCACAAGTGCCCTGGTACCAAAACATTACATGATAATGATTTAACAGAAATAAAAGGCAGATAAAAAACTAACAAGAAAAAAAACTAAAACTGGAAACAAACAACCAAACATACCTTTAAAATATAAACAAGTTTAAAGTATACAATTAAACTAAAAACCCAAAGTGCACAACAATAAAGATAAGAAACTGAATCTCTAATACCAACCACTAGGAGAAGACCATCTACAACCAGACCCACAATCACTAAGCACAGTGCCTCAACCTGGAATACACAAAGAACATGGTCTACATACACCCAAATGTGTATGTATGGTGTGAGCCAAGAGACTAGTAAGATACCACCAAATAAAAGGTTCCATGTCACAACATCAATAATATAATTTATCATTCTTATATAATACTTTACTTTTTAAATTTATTTTAAAGAAAACAGTTAAAAAGTAAAAGTAAAAAATAAATGAGCACTGGAAGAAAACTCATTTCACAATACTATTTTAAAATGTATGGGACATTTTATAAAGAACATGAAAATACCTGAGTGGTCCTCTGTATGCCGACAGAAGGCACCACGTCATGAATAGTAGAGCACTGTTGGTAAATCCCCAAAGGTATCTAGTATGTGTAGTGCGCTAGAGACATCATACCTCAATGTAAATGTGGCATAAAAACCCCAATAATCAAAGCTCTCATGCACGATCCACTAGAATATAAACAAATCTATAACCTAGTGGCCTTCGATCATCACAAATGTTTAGTTAGTGTTGTAATGTCAATCCAGCTAGATGAAACCAGGATGAACCGCTCATGTGTCATCGTACATACTAATATAAATACACCCACCTTGGTACCCAGGGTTTTCCCATGTACTCAAACAAGGTCCACATTCACATAGTGTATCACATTCACATATCACACACCAAACAAGGAATTGCATCAAAAGCCCCCACTTACACAACCAAAATCTTCTTAAAAGATCAAATACACACCAAGACCATTTCAAATATAATTTTCATCGCCTTCACAATTTAATATATATATCATTCAAAAACTCAAAATAAAAATTCAATGAGACTCTGCAAGGCTTTACACCAAAAACACACTAAAAATACATTTTTTAAACTAATAACACACCCAATCCTTTTCAATATATAATTCACATAACACTACCAATATAATAAATCATAAAAATAATTAATAAAACATTTCAAAATTTCCCAACAAGGTTTTTCCATAAAAACATCCTCCATTTCGCTCTCTTAAAATTAAACATTCTTCAAAACATCTGTTTCCTTTTTTCCAAACACATTTTTCACCTCTTGGACAATTAAATACACCATTATGACAATTTATAAAAAATAACATAAAAAACCCCCCAAATGATTTTAACCAAAAGATAACCACCAAGCCCACATGTCAAACCACCTATTTCGAATGAAAAAGCCCATTAAAATGCACACACTTCATATTTAATATCAAAGACCAACCGCTTTGAAGAAACCAACATTATTTGAAACACACCATTTTTTTCATTTCACACACACTGAAGAAAAACCAAGAGAATGGCCAAGCGCCATTATAAGATGCCCAATACTTTAAAACTAATTCAAAAACAAGATTTTCTCCTTTTTTTCACAAAATAAAAACAAATCCAACATGACCAAAATAATTAGCTACTCTTTAAAAATCCACATTTAAACATGCAAAACTCAATTGACCTTGAAAACTAAGTTCGCACCAACCAAACAACTCCTAAATCCCATCTTGAAAACATTTTACCAAAACAACACAAAATTTTACATACAAAGACCATTTTAAAATCAATATCAAACTCAACCTATCTAAAAACACATTTTCACATCATTGTTGTGAAAATAAATCATGTTAAATAGTATATAAAATATATCAAATTAGCACTGAAGATTTTATACAAAAATTTCATTTTATCCCTAATTGAACTTCAATCTAAAAAAATGCACAATAAAACCTCATCAAAATTTTTTTTCATTACTCAAACAATTTTCATTAGATTTAAAGGGTTCTCAATAATGTAGACACACAAAAATATTTATTTCCTATTTGGACGCATGTTAAAACACTCTTAAAAAATTTCACACCAAAAAATTTGATCATAAACACATTTTTAAAACCCAATAAACATATTAAATTAATCAATTGATGCAATGGTATGGAACCCCCTACCTCGAACCAAGATGATTCTGAAAAAAATTGAGGAACACTATTCGCAACTATACTGCATAGCAAGCAAGAAAGAGTGAGTATAAGACATTAAAATTAGTCCCTAAAAAACAAGAACAAACCTTATAATGGACATCCTAACCGCTGAAAAAACAATCAAAATAAAACTCAAAGAAATGACGGGGGGACTTATCTGAAGTGGTGAGGCATGTGTGGAAGATGTGCGAGGTGCCAGTGGGGGAGTCAGAAGGAAGCATCACTGGTCAAAAAGGGGAAGAAGATGTTGGACCACCTCTCAGCCTATAGGGGGAAGGTGTGGCGTGAGCCAGTGCCACTAGATGGAACAATAGGGCAATGGAATGGTGGTCTCCAGATGGAGTAGGAGGGAAGCAGGGGAAGTAGGAAACACTAGAAGGAGGTCGGATGGGGAGGTTGTATGGCATGGGTGGAGGAAGGCTGTGTCGGGCTTTGTGTGCACACGGGGGATAAGGGTGTGATGCGAGGTGGATTCCGTGATGCTAGAAGAGAGTGAAGTTTTGCGGCACAATGGCTGGCCATGGAGGGAGGCACAATTCTGGACCACTGGTGGAGGGGGCCGATGTGATTTTAGCTGACAGGGAGGGAGAATCCAAAAATGTCATTTAGGGTTAGGGGGAGGAAAGTCTCACGCGACAACCAGGGTAGGGAGAGAAGGTGAGGGAGAGAATGAAATGAAAGGAAAAGAAAAAAATGAATTGAAAAGATAAAATGAAATGGAGAAAAAAGATAAAAAAAATAAAGAATGCGAACCTAAAAAACATAAAATTATCTATAATAATCAAAAAATGATAGAAATATTTATTATAAGAGTAAACAAAGTTATAGTTTAATATTAACAACTAAATTAAAGAATCAATTATAATAATAATGATGATAATAGTAATTATAAGATTAATAACAATTATAAAAAATAAAATCACCACTTCTATTATTATATAAATAATTCATTAAACATCGTTTATTTATTTATTCATTTATCTCTTATCTTCAACATTATTTATTTAATTGTACTTCATTTATTTTTTATAAACATCTGGAAGGTCGTGCGGTGAACCAGGCCAAGTCGCGCAACTTCGACCATCCCCCTCCCGTGCATTGGATGACACCAAGCTCAAAATTATCATTTATCTACAGAATGTACCAATTTAATAGATCTCATCCTGTACATCAATAATGAATTAAAAATCAAATAAAAATAATAAAAATTACAAATTAATTGTTTTTAGAAATCCAGGTGTGACAATTCTCCCCACCATAGCACTTTCTTTCCTAGAAAGCAAAAACTATGGATGAACCCCTGAGTAGCTACTGATACTCCATTGGGGTTCAAAAAGGATCCCGAAAATAAGAAAGTGAAAAGAGGAATATGAACATGGTCTGATAAGTGACTTAAATGATGACCTCAAGAAACCCATAAAGAGACTTTCTACTATGTGTCATCCACCCCAAAGAGCTAGAACACTCCCAATTGACTAATCAAGGAAAGGAACTCGCTCACCCAAAGAATCCAACTTCAAAAACTGAAACATCTCGAGCTATAATGAAAGAAAACCATGCCATTTGAATGGAACAAACAAACAATACCAACCACGTCCAAGGTGCACTCTTATCACCTTTCAGAAAATCATTTCTAGGAAAATAACTAAATGGTCATTATTGGAAATCCTGAAGGTGCTCCCCACCATAAGAAAATTTTCAAGGCTCAAGACGAGACTGAAAAACCTCAAAGGGGAGGCCCAAAAAGATTCCCCACCATAATAATAGGGTAATATATGTTTATTTTCAGGTAATTGAAGTGAGACCCCAATTGGTATCACAACAATTGGAACCAATGAAAACACATGAACTCGGAGGCTTCTCGACACTGACCCAACACCCCACCAAAAGGGCAGGGAGGGAGGGGCCCATCCATCGGGCGTCAAACCCATGGCTGAAGACAAATAGACATCTCTAAATCCCTTGATGAAAATTAATCATATTTCTAACTGATTTACCAAAAATACTCCCATACGGACCACCAAATGAAAAATAATTCGGTGGGATGCAACCCTCAAAACATTAAGGTAACAAGATGACCACAACTATTCATGACCAGGAGAAACCCCTCACACCCAAGTGGTTCATTTGAAATGGAACCACATGAAACAATTTAAACATCCTTCACCTTTTGTACCGATGAAAACAATAAGGTTGGGGTCCCATACACTTACGAGGTACCTCACCACTTTCCATCTTCAATTCGAGGCTAATGGATGGAGACCTAATGTTTGAGAAATCTCCTGCCTCTCAGTCAGGCATTGAAAACTCCCGAATGGAGCTTCTCCTTCTGGTTCTACACACAACCACACAGCAACCGGGATGACACCAACAAACAGAATGCAACACGACATCCAACTAATCCCACAGGGAACATTTACCAACAAAAGAGTTAAAATGGTGCATGTGCATCACCCTTTGTCACATTGAATGAGACACGTCACTGAAAAGCATCACCGAACATGGCCATTGTTGTTGAGAGAAACATTATACAAAGAAGGACTTCAAACTGAGTCTTAAACAATATGTGATTCCTACAATCGACCGTAGCATCCCCATGCGACTGGGTCTGCCACACTAGTAGCCTAAAATAACCCTTTCTTAAATAATACCAAATAAGGACCAAAGGTAGTTTAGAATACAATCTCACACCGACAACTCCGGGTTGCTTTAACGTTTCCCCACTGGAATCTCCTTCAGCATTTCTGGTGGAAAACCATCATATAAAATGGTGTCAAACATCATACCTGAAAACTCAAACATCTTAAAGAGACAGAAAATCATATCAATTTCCCTCTCACTTGTCATCCTGCTATGAGAGGATCCTATTAATTGAAAATAAAAATGAATATACATAGCACTATCACTCAAAAGGAAGAGTACTTGCTTTCATCAACTGGAGGGTTGGACAACAAAGAATTACCCATTGCTGCACTTCAATCGCATGTTAAATCTTTATTGGGGCATGCACTATAATGACCCATACTTTACATAAATTGATATTACATTAGAATTGAAGCACACGTATTACAACATATAACAAAACCAATAAAGGACTGTATAGGTATAGTGTCTTTAGAAACTGGGAAACATAAACAACTGGTTCATAAAGCATCTACTTTGCCTCCCATTTATTTCATCATATCTAGAGTCCATTTTTGGAATATTCTACTTAATAACCTTTTTCTTGACCTGGGGAAATAAAACATACAAAAGGGTGAGCTCAAATGCTCAGTAAGGGTAAACCAAAGAAATATGAATCACATCATATACATAAGAACATAAGTTTTGGAAATCTTATCCTTCAAAAGAGATCATAATATCATAACATGGGATAAATCATAGATGTAAAATGTAATCCCAATAATCATAACATAAAACCTGAAACATTATGGCATACACACATAATTATAGAGAATCATTTCTTATTAGTCAATACTCATTTCCAAGACTATCTTAGTGGACAAAGTCCATTTCTGAATAGAGTCACCCTCATTTCAGTCATGTTTCACTGAACCGGTATAACCTACCGTTCCAGCCATGTCTATCTCATGAGATATAAAATCTTTACCCAATGAATTGGATAGAGATATAGGTCCCACCCCTCTCATAATGAAACCATTCTTATGTGTGCCACAAAAATCATAAACTATACATCATAGCATAACCCTAGTAATAAAAATGGGAATCTTAAACATCGTGACATCATAAAAAAATTAATATAAGATAAAGGAATTCATCAAAATATAATTCCATCACAACATAATCAAATCTATGCAATAATAGGGATAAAAACAGAACCCTTTAATATCATAGATGGAAAATAATTTTGATAAAACACTTGAACACCATTCTTGAGGAAAATAACCTTTTTACTTCAAAAACCTTTTTCATTTCTTAAAATGTCATACAATTTTAAACTAATAGAAGTTGATTAAAAATAAACTTGAAAACTTTTAAAGTAAGCTTTTTGGAAATAATGTTTTAAAAATCCATTCATGCCGTATAAGTTAAAAAAAACATTCTTCTCGAACTTTTGTAAGAAAAGTCAAAAAGTACCTCATATGAAAAAAGACAAAAGATTCCTTTCATATCATTTACTATAAAATTCACCAAAGGGTAAAATTGGATTCAAACAATTGTTGGTGTATTGAAATAATATTACATGGATGTGGATGATAAAATACTCCCCATTAAATACCAATGTATAAACAATCTCGGATAAAAATGAGATTGTGATATTTCCCTTACCTTAGGTCCGACTTGCTTTGTAAGTGTCCGAACCTCATGTATAATGATTTAAATAATGTTATTGACTTATTCCAGAATTATACTTATTTTTATGATATCATATATGGTCATATTCTTAGCTTCTTAGTAGTAATATTTCAATGCTACTTGTTATTCGGGTGTTTATAACTTTTTGTTCTTATGCATGTTTTGTCGAATAAATTCTTATTCTTCTCTTTTGGTTATAGATAACTCATTTAAAGAATGGTATTAGTGTAATATATATCATATTCATTCATTAAATTTATTTATATAATCATTCTGAAATGAATATCATGTAGAACGAGTCACATCACATCGTGGAGACGGTATTCTGTATGTACGGACGAGTGATGATATCGTTCCTATGATCGTTGAATAGTATTGGAGTGTATGTATACTATTTCAAAATAAATATAAATTTATAATATTAATATATAGTCATTATTTACACCATTATACCCATCCAAGTAAAGTGGTGTTGGAAAATAGATTACACCACGGCGTGGAGACGGTATTCCGTACGTACGCACGCGCGGGGATTTCATTTTCCGTAGGATGGATAGATGGTTAAATAGGGTTGTTTCATACATATAATAACATATCATTATATGTGTTATACTGATGTTATTACTTCATAATGAAACAACTAAAGAAGAAGATTTTGAAGAAGAAAGAAATTGGAAAGGATCGGTAATGGATATTACCTCTTCTTTGAAGTGCTTCTTTGAGACCTCCTTTTAGGACACTAAAATTGGACTTTTAAGAAGACCAGGTCCTCTAGAATGTCTATAGGGAATTGGAGAGAAGAAAATGGCAGGTATTGGCAGAGCTTGAAGGCTCAAAGTGATGTGAGGAAGAGAGGGAGGAGGTGCCCTTTTATAAGGGAGGAGAGGGGCACCTTTGGAATAACTAAAAATATTATTTTATTATAAAGTCAAGTTCGGTTTTAAATAGCTACAAATTGATTTATTTCGAGGCTAAGGTGGGTATGGGTCGAAATCCTTTCATCTAATAGAATTTAGACAAGTTTAGGTTCTTATTTTAACCTTATCATTTAGATTTAACATTAATTTAAATAATTTTACTTTTACCGTGTCTTCTTGTGTTGTTATACTATAAGGTTAATAAACTTACTATATCAAGAAAAAAGAACCCCAAGTTGTTTATTATTAAAATATATAACCTCATCTAAGTAATTTGGCCGAACCTTATATTTTTAGGAAAAAAATAACAACTAATAATATAATATTTGTTTTAAAAACTATTTTATGTCAATTTTGACACTATTTAGTAATTGAATTTTGTGAAAATCATAACAGAATGATAAGTTCGAAAAATGTTAATTTAATCAATACTAACATTTCATATTAACCTAAAAAATTAGTGTAATTCATAAAAAGTATCAATTTATATTTATTTGGGTATTTATAACATCAATCATGTCAATATTTCATCAATAAGATAATTACTGCATCAACGTTGTGTCATAAATAAATAAAATTCTTAAATGTTTAAAAATTACATATAAAATACAATTATGTAGGAAAGCTTTTTATCTTTCTAATTAATATTTATAGTCTAATTTATCTTATTTATAACCCCATATTAAAAATGACTTAGTTATTAAACATTGATTTAAACTATTTTAACCCTTCTTTAAATAAATTAATAATAAATTTCCTAATCTAATCCAAGTGGGCCTAAATGGTCATATTTTATTCCTAAGTTTGTTTCTGGTCGAATTACACTTGTACAATAGAATTAGAACATGTTTTAGGGTAATAATAATATCAATTTTACCCATAATTACCCTATTTACTTTTAATTGTGGTCAAAAAAGTAAAAATTTACTATTCAACAAAAATTATTTAATCTCATTGAACCACATTTTACTTATTGGCATCAACCGTGTCTCTTGGATTCTTTAAATTCCACTCACAGAAGCGGTAAAATTATGTTTTATGAAATATTCGGTTTTTTTTACTACCACTTACTGGTTTCACTATTCATCAAAAAATGAAAGTTTCCAGAAAAATACCAAAAATTAGACCTAAGATATATTTGATATTATGAATTCAAAAATGATGTCTATTTTATCAAATTCAAAAAATATCAGCTACATTAAATAATTTAAAAATTAATTCCCGTCTTCAAAACAAATAGCGTGTTTTTAAGAGATAATAACTAGCAAAAGATTGACACTTGTTTATAACTGGTTTAAATGTGAAATTACATCCAATGACCAAAATTGTATTAAATTGTAAGAATAAATTCTAAATATACATTAAAACCACTCAAATTAATAATTTATCACTATTAATTATTTCGATTAAAAAAGTTTTTTTTAATTATAATTTAGTAATTTTCACTATTCATCAGAATATGAAAGTTATCCGAAAAGTACCAAAACTTCACCTTAGGCTAAATTAGATACACCGAATCCAAAAATGAAGACCATTTTGAAAAGTAAAATTTACAAAATTTCAAAAAGTGGTTATTACTATTCATAACAGCTAGTTTTAATAATATTTTAATAGCATATCGTTGTTTAGTGAAACTCGGTATTGCGTACTACACACGCTATTGAGGAAGGTCGTGATTGCGTGTAATGCAAGGAAAGTCAAGAATGCATGTTGAGCAAGCTCCTTTTGGTGTAGCGTACAACACAAGACATTAATGAAATTAAAAAAAATAGTTTTTTTAAAAAAAATCTCGGGCTGTTACATTCTACCCCCCTTAAAATGAATTTCGCCCTCGAAATTCATTGGGGTTATAAATGGTTTACTACTCGAAAGATTCTTTAATAGAAACCCACATTGTAAAAAAGGAATACCAAAACTTGGATTTAAAAACTAAATTATGAAATGTAACAATTACCCAAATAAACTAATCACTGGGTTTCCACATAGGTGAAAATATGGATATAGAAGAGAAATCTAACCATCATGTTCTGATGGAGAGTGGTAGAGAACATGGAAATGGAAAAGCCAGCAATCACAAAGCCATAAATTTGTGACGATCTAAGGTACCATCTGATTCATCAGATATAAGAGCACTAGGACATCATTTTTGGTTTTCAAGATCATTTCCCTAAAGTTGATGAAATTAGAAGAAATACTTTCATGATTTTTGGTATAGTCTCACCATTTGTCGTTCATTGGAAAATTTCCACTTCATCTCTTAAATAAATGAAGTTGAATTTGTCATTCGTGATGTGTTAGCAAATCATGTGATAGAATGATGGGTCATTCCATCTGTCTCAAACAAAAGGTTAGAAAAGTTATCAAAAAATACATAAGTCCATCTATAGTTAGATTAATCATATATAGTTCCTAAAATGGACTTATACTTCATATATCATACTGCTTAATATAATAAAACTATTTTCTACTAAATAGGGACTTCCTATAGGCCAGTGATATGCGATAAAGGCCTGTCACACTTCGGTTGTGGGTTTGATTCCCACAGCCTTGTCCGACGCGATGGGCTGTCGCCCATCCTGAAGGTTGTCCTTTTTCTAAAACTACATTACTATAACATCACATAAATAATATCAAAAAAAAGTTTTATCCTTAAACAATACTAACATATGGTTAACATAATCCATTCCAATCTTTAGGCTTATCTAAAATACTTCGGTCCAAGCTCATAGTATAAAGAAAACGATAACTTGAAATGTCTTCATCCAAGCATGTGAATACCATCATTTATCCCCCATATATATTGTTGGTCACATTCCAATCATGTGAATACCTTAATGATGTATTCTCTTGAAAAATGAATACCCATTAAACCTTATTGAAAACATGAATGCTGTAAAAAGTTAACTCTTTCCACATACCAAAATCCAAAAATTCTATATACTCAAACCATGATTTAACCTTCTCTTTATATCATTCATGAGCTCATAAATACTATCAAACATTTAATTTTATCCTTATCCCTTCATTATGTTCATATCATCTACATTACAAAAATGTCTAAATAACCTTTCATGGATACTGGTAAAATTAATCATACACTTTCAAAACTCATGGAAAGAAAACAGTGTAACAATCCTTAGATGTCACTTTATTCCATATTACCATGATATTACTTATACAACATTACACATGATAAACATGTAATAATTCCACTACATTCTTAAACCATTGACCGAGCTTCAACAATTATTTCATCTCACATATCATTTGTAGTCTCTTCATCATCATCCACATAAATACTACCCATACGACCATACTGATTCTCTTCATGAGACTTTCCCTTAGGGCATTGGTTTGTATAATGCCCGTACATTCCACATATAAAACATTTAACCATTGTTGATGTCGTAGCAATACCATTATCCTCATCCCTGGTGTTAACTGAACCTTTTCCTTTGCACTTACTGGCTTTGTGTCCTTCTTTTCCACACCCAAAGCATCTTCCAGTTCCATTGAAACATTCTCCTTGATGCCTCTTCCCACGTGATTTACATAGGGAAATTGAACTTTCTTTCCTCTATGATCATCATGAAACTCCATCTTTCTCTTATTAGCCGAGTCAGGAAACCTACCAAATTTTACATTATTGATCATATTATGAGATTTCTGATTCAGCATAATAATGATGTTTGGACTTCCAAATCCCATTTCATTTGGTTTCTCATGAAGAATATCATTCCATTGTCCATCATATCCACCATTATTTTGAATCATCTTGTTTCAAGCAATTTTCTAAATCCCAAAAATAATTGTGTGAGAGGAAAAAATATTAATAAAGGGGGAGTAACTTCAATATCTAACATCTTTGGTTTAATCTAATATTGTTACCATAGATCTAGGACTGTATCCTATACGTATACTTATCCTTAGGGACATCCCTAGACATACCTTAGAAATAACTCTAGGGATCTCACTAACTCTTTCGCATCCTAGTTTCCAAAAGTTGACTAAACTTTTCCTCTGATACCAACTATAACGACCCATACTTTACATACATTGTTATTACTTCATAATTGAATCAAACTTATTACAACATATAACAAAACCAAGAAAGGACTGTATAGGTATAGTGTCTCTAGAAACTGGGAAACATAAACAACTGGTTCATAAAGAATCTACTTTTCCTCCCATTTATTTCATCATATCTAGAGTCCCTTTTTGGCATATTCTACTTAATAACCTTCTTCCTGACCTGGGGAAATAAAACATACAAAAGGGTGAGCTCAAATGCTCAGTAAGGGTAAACAAAAGAAATATCAATCACATCATATACATAAGAACATAACTTTTGGAAATCTTATCCTGCAAAAGAGATCATAATATCATAACATGGGATAAATCATAGAAGTGAAATGTAATCCCAATAATCATAACTTAAAACCTGAAACTTTGTGGCATACACACATAATCATAGAGAATCATTTCTTATTATTCAAGACTCATTGCCATGACTATCTTAGTGGAGAAAGTCCATTTCTGAACCGAGTAACCCTTGTTTCAGTCCTGTTTCACTGAACCTCCATAACCTACCGTTCTATCCATGTCTATCTCATGAGATATAAAATCTATACCCAATGCATTAGAGGGAGATATAGGTCCCACCCATCACATAATGAAACCATTCTTATGTGTGCCACAAAAATCATAAACCATACATCATAGCATAACCAATGTAATAAAAATGGGAATCTTAAACATCGTGACATCATAAAACAATTCATATAAGATAAAGGAATTCATCAAAATATAATTCCATCACAAAATAATCAAATCTATGTAATAATAGGGATAATAATATAACCCTTTATTATCTTAGATGGAAAATAATTTTGATAAAACACTTGAACACCATTCTTGAGGAAAATATCCTTTCTACTTCAAAAACATTTTTCCTTTCATAAAATGTCATAAAATTTTAAACTAATAGAAGTTGATTAAAAATAAACTTGAAAACATGTAAAGGAAGCTTCTTTGAAATAATTTTTTAAAAATCCATTCATGCCGTATAAGTTAAAAAAAACATTCTCCTCGTACTTTTGTCAGAAAAGTCAAAAAGTACCTCGTATGAAAAAAGAGAAAAGATTACTTTCATATCATTTACTAAAGAACTCACCGAAGGGTAAAATTGGATAAAAACAATTTTAGGTGGATTGAAATAATATTACATGGATGTGGATGATAAAATACTCCCCAGTAAATACCAATGTATAAACAATCTCGGATAAAAACGAGATTGTGATATTTCCCTTACCTTAGGTCCGACTTGTTTTGTAAGTGTCTGAACCTCCTGTATAGTGATTTAAATAATGTTATTTAATTATTACATAATCATTCTTATTTTTATGATATCATATAGGGTCATATTATTAGCTTCTTAGTAGTAATATTTCATTGCTACTTGTTAATCGGGTGTTTATAACTTTTTGTTATTATGCGTGTTTTGTCGAATAAATTCTTATTCTTCTCTTTAAGTTATAGATACCTCATTTCCAGAATGGTATTAGTGTAATATATATCATATTAATTCATTAAATTCATTTATATAATCAATATGAAATGAAGATCATGTAGAAGGAGTCGCATCACATCGTGGAGACGGTATTCCGTACGTACGCACAAGTGATGATATCGTTTCTATGATCGTGGAATTGTATTGGAGTGTATGTATACTATTTCAGAATCAATATCACTTTATAATAGTCATATATAGTCATTATTTACACCATTATACCCATCCAAGTATGGTGGTGGTGGAAAATAGATTACACCACGGCGTGGAGACGGTATTCCGTACGTACACACGCGCGGTGATTTCATTTTCCGTAGGATGGATAGATGGTTAAATATGGTTGTTTCATACTTATAATAACATATAATTATATGAGTGATACTGATGTTATTACTTCATAATGAAACAACTAATGAAGAAGATGTTGAAGAAGAATGAAATTGGAAAGGATCGGTAATGGATATTACCTCTTCTTTGAAGTGCTTCTTTGAGAGCTCCTTTTAGGGTACTAAAATTGGACTTTTAAGAAGACCAAGTCCTCTAGGATGTCTCTAGGGATGTGTATAGGATAAAATGGCAGGGGTTGTCCGAGCTTGAGGGCTCAAAGTGGTGTGAGGAAGAGATGGAGGAGGTGCCCTTTTATAAGGGAGGAGAGGGGCACCTTTGAAATAACTAAAAATATTATTTTATTATAAAGTCATGTTCGGTTATAAATACCTCCAAATTGATTTATTTCGAGGCTAAGGTATGGATGGGTCTAAAGCATTTCATAAAATAGAATTTAGACAAGTTTAGGGTCATATTTTAATCTTATCATTTAGATTTAACATTAATTTAAATAATTTTACTTTTACCGTGTCTTCTTGTGTTCTTATACTATAAGGTTAATAAACTTACTATATCAAGACAAAAGAACCCCAAGTAGTTTATTATTAATATATATAACCTTATCTAAGTCATTTGGCCTAACCTTAGATTTTTAAAAATAAAATAACAATTAATAATATAATTTTTGTTTTACAAACTATTTTATGTCAATTTTGACACTATTTAGTAATTGATTTTTTGTGAAAATCATAACAGAATGATAAGTTCTAAAAAAGTTAAATAAATCAATACTAACATGTCATATTAACCTATAAAATTAGTGGAATTTATAAATAGGCTCAAAGTATATTTATTTGGGTATTTATAACATCAATTATGTCAATATTTCATTAATAAGATAATTACTGCATCATCATTGTGTCATAAATAAATTAAATTATTTAATGTCTAAAAATTACAAACAGAATACCATTATGTAGGAAATAGTTTTATCTTTCTAATGAATATTTATAGTCGAATTTTTTCTTATGTATAACCCCATATTAAAAATGATTTAGTTATTAAACTTTGATTTTAACTATTTTAACCCTTCTTTAAATAAATTAATAATAAATGTCCTAATCTAATCCAATTGGTCCTAAATGGTCATATTTTATTCCTAAGTTTGTTTTTGGTCGAATTACACTTGTAAAATAGAATTAGGACATGTGTTAGGGTAATAATAATATCATTAGTTCCCTTAATTACCCTATTTACTTTTAACCGTGGTCAAAAAAAGTAAAAAGTTACTATTCACCAAAAATTATTTTCATCTCATTGAACCACATTTTACATACTGACATCAACTGTGTCTCTCGGATTTTTGAAATTCCACTCACAGAAGTGGTAAAATTAAGTTTTATTAAAAATTCAGTTTTTTTAACTACCACTTAGTGGTTTCACTATTCATCAAAAAATGAAAGTTTCCACACAAAAAAACCAAAAATTAGAACTAAGATATATTTGATATTATGAATTCAAAAATGATGTATATTTTATCAAATTCAAATCATATCAGCTACATTAACTAATTCAAAAATTAATTCCCGTCGTCAAAACAAATAGCCTGTTTTTAGGAGATAATAACTATCAAAAGATTGACACTTGTTTATAACTGGTTTAAATGTGAAATTACATCCAATGACCAACATTGTATTAAATTGTAAAAATATATTCTAAATATACTTTAAAAACACTCAAATTAATAATTTATCACTATTAATTATTTCGATTAAAAATGTTGTTTTTAATTATAATTTAGTAATTTTCACTATTCATCAGAATATGAAAGTTATCCGAAAAGTACCAAAATTTTACCTTAGGCTAAATTCGATACACCGAATACAAAAATGAAGACCATTTTGAAAAATGAAATTTACAAAATTTCAAAAAGTGGTTATTACTATTCATAACGGCTAGTTTTAATAATATTTTAATAGCATATCGTTGTTTAGTGAAACTCAGTATTGCGTACTACACACGCTATCGAGGAAGGTCGGGATTGCGTGTAATGAAAGGCAAGTCAAGGATGTGTGTTGAGCAAGATCCTTTTGGGGTAGCATACAACACAAGACATTAATGAAATTAAAAAGAATATTTTTTTTGAAAAATCTCGGGCTCTTACATGCACTAGGCAAGAAAGAAAACCATGGACCCCATAAAATTGGCCCAATAGCCAAGACATACAACAAGAGTACACTAAATGTACAGGGAGAACCGCTGAAAGGGATTCCCAAATCACTTTCCAAAAGATACCATTAACCACACGCTTGCACACCAACTTACAAACAATAATTCAAAATCAATAAAAAATTATTTTTAATTAAAAAATTAGATGTCCATTAATTCATAAAAAAGAGATGAGGAACGACGCAAGATGGAACTAGTGATAGTGGGTGACTGGGACATATGGTTGGTGGGCATACGTCAATCACACCCCCACCACAATGGGTATTCTATGACATAATCCCCGGCTCTACATGGATTTATTAACCCTGCAATCCCACTGGGACCACTGCCCCTACTCCCTTTTCATTTCCCCTAAACATGATTAACCACACAGACACAAAATTTAGACAAACCTCAACTTACTTCGGTAACTCGAGTCCTGCTACAAGGTGTGATGGCTAGGAACCTTACTCGTAGCTAGGACGTCGAGTCCCAACAACCTTAACTCCAGTATACCATGAATCTATACCAAAATATCACAACCCAAGAGAGAAAACCTCCTCTGATGCAATTGTTTCATAAACCAAGTCGGGTCGACATCCGACCCAGCGCCTGACCCGGTCTGCGACCTGGGCCGAGGAGCATTCTTGATCTCCACGGGCTGGCACAAGTGCCCGAGTACCAAAACATTACATTGTAAGAATTTACACAAAATAAAAAAATAGAAAACAACTAACAAGATAAACAACTGAACCTATAAAAAACAACCAAACACGCCTTTAAACTATAAATAGGTTTAAAGCCTATAATTCAACTAAAATCCCAAATTCACAACAAAAAATATAGGGAACTAAAACTCTAATACCAACCTCCAAGTGAAGACCATCTGCATCCAAACCCACCATCATTAAGCACGGTGCCTAAAACTAGAATACATAAAGAACAAGGACTATATACACCCAAAGGTGTATATAGGGTGTGAAACAAGATCCTAGTAGGATACCACCAAATAAAAGGTTCCATTTCACAACATCAAAAAGATAATTTAACATGCTTACATAAAACCTAACGTTTTAAAATGATTTTAATGAAAAAAATTAAAAACATAAATTAAAAATAAAAGAACACTAGAAGAAAAATCATTTCATAAATACTACATTAAAATAGAAGGGAAATTTTATAAAAAACATGCACATACCCAATTGGTCCTATGTATGCTGATGGAAGGCACAACATCATGAATAGTAGAGCACTGTGGGTAAATCCCCAAAGGCAGCTACTATGTGGGGTGTGCTAGAGACATCGTACCTTTGTTTATATGTGGCATAGGAACCACAATAATCAGCACTCTCATGCACAACCCGTTAGTAGGTAAACACATTCCTAACCTAGTGGTATCAAATCAACACAAATGTTTAGTTAGTGTTGTAACATCAATCCTACTAGTTGAAACCGGGATGAACTGATCATGTGTCATCTTGCGTACTAGTTTTAATATTTCCACCTAGGTACCCAAGGTTTTACCTAGTGCCCAAACAAGTTCCACATTCACATAGTCTATCACTTTCACATATCACACAACAAACAAGACATTACATCATAATCTCACTCTTTCACAACCAAACTCCACATTAAAGATCAAATGCACACCAATACCATATCAAATATAATTTGAAACACTTTCAAAATTTAATATATATATCAATTAAAAACATAGAAAAAAAATTCAATGAGATGACGCAAGCCTTTACACAAAAAAGACACTAAAATCCACTTTTTAAACTAAGTGCAGACCCAAACCTTTTCAAATTATAATTCACATAACACTCACAAATTGATAGATCATCTAAATAGTTAATAATGCCTTTATAAAATTAACAAAAAGGTATTTCCCTAAAAACATACTCAATTTCTCTCTATTAAAATCAATCGTTCCTCAAAACATTCGTTTTCTTTTTCCAAACATGGTTTTCACCTCTTCCACGATTAAATATACCATTATAATAACTTATAAAAAACAACTTCAACAACACCCCACAAATGATTTTAAACCAAAAGGGAACCACATGGCCAACATGTCAAACAATCCTTTTCGAATGAAAAATCATTTTAAAATAGACACATATCTTCTTTCATCTCAAAGAGAAACCGCTTTGAAGATACCACCATTATTTTCAAGACACCATTTTTTTAATTTCACACACGTAAAAGAAAAACCAATATAATGGCTAAGCCCCTTAATAATACCACACAATCATTAAAACCAATTCCAAAATAAGATTTCCCACCTTTTTTCACAAAATCAAGACCAAGACAACACGCCCAAAATAATTCTCTACACATTAAAAATCCAAATTTAAGTATACAAAACTCAATTACCCTTGGGAACTATGTTTGCACCAACCAAACAACTCCTAAATCCCATATTGAAAAAATTTCATCAAAACAACACTAATTTTTATATGAAAAGACCATTTTAAAATCAATTACACACTCAATTATTATAAAACCTCATTTTCACAACACATTTCTGAAAATAAATCAAGTTAAACAGTTTATAAAATACATCCAATTACCACCCATGATTTTATACCAAAATTGCAATTTATACCATATAGAACGTCACTCTAAAACAAAATGCGCAAGACATCCTCATTAAACAATTTTATTCATTACTCATACTATTTCCAATTAATTTAAAGGGTGTCAAACAAGGTTGACACACCAAAATAATTATTTACCACTAGAACGCATGTCATAACACTCTAAATTTTTTTTCCATCAAATTTGATCATTAACACATTTTTATAACTAATTAAACATATTAAATTAATCAATTGATGCAATGGTATAGAACCACCTACCTAGAACAAAGAGTATTCTGAAAAAAAACACAGAACCCTATGCGCACCACGACCGCACAACAAGAAAGCACGAGCGAGTATACGATATAAAAACTGGACCCTAAGAAACCAGAAAAAACCTTATAATAGACAACATACCCGATAATGAAATCCAAACAAAACTCAAAGAAATGATGGGAGGGACTTTTCTGAAGAGGTGCGACACGTCCAGAAGGTGACTGTAAAAACAGAGATTTTATGAGAATTATTATTTTTAATTTCATTTATTTCCTATGTTGTATGATACACCAAAAGAATCTTTCACTACACACATCCCTAACATGGCTTTCATTTCACGCAACCACAACCTTCCTCGATTGCATGTGTAGTACCCAATACCAAGTTTAACTAAAAAACGATATATTATTATATTATTATTATGGACTAGGCATTATGAATATTATTAATTAAATTTTTAATTTTATAACAATATTATTCATCTTACATATATTCTAGAACATTTTATGAGAAAAAAATAAATTTTTCTGGTAAAATAAATATTTTTCAATAAATGCAGTTTTGTATCATTTTGATGGAGCACCCACTTTAAATCTAGTTTTTGAAATGTTTATAAGTAATATTTGAAAAAATAATATTATTATTTGGAATCCGTATATAAGAATTTACTTTGGATAAATTTTTCATATCATTCTGATAACTTTCATATTTTAATGAATAGTAAAAACACACTATATTTTAATTAAGAACAAATTTTTTCATCGCAATAATTTATATGGATAAAATATTATATTGAATTCTTTTAAAGTATAAATAGAATATATTATTATCATTTAATATAATGTATGTCATTACCATTAATTTTACATTGAATTCTTAGGGAAAAACATTTCAATCTTTGGAAATATTTTACCTTTTAAAACCCGCTTTCTTAACAACAGGGTGAATTTTAATTTAATTACTGCAACTTTTGTGTTATGAGTTTTGAAAAATGGATTCCATATTTTTATTAAGTGGTTCTAAATTATGTTAATATGTTACTTTTGTTTTTTTATTTTTTAAATAGTAACTACGGTAATTTTTATTTACTTCAGTTAAAGATAAATCAGGTAATTAAGGGTAATCCTAAGATTATAAAATTATCCTAACACATGCCAAAATTCTATTGGATCACTAAAAGTCGGCCCATATCACCAAAGGGTCAGATTAGATTCATTTTATGAACTTTTTACCATGAAAATAATTTAATTATTATTAAACCAAAGAAAGTGACAACATGTCACTCTCATAAATCTTATAAGTATAATAATTTAATTTAGTGATAAAAATTATGAAACATAACACACGAATAGTCTCAAGAAATCTAATAAAATTATCTACATCATGTGGATTTATTTATTATTTTTAGGGAATAAATAATTATCATTAATGGTGACACAATAGTGATGTTGAAATTATTTTATTGATTGAAATATCAAATAATTGGTTTTAAAAATATTAAAATATATATTATATGAACTATTTAATGTGATACAATAATTTTATAGATAAATACGACATGTTATGAATTTATTAAAACTTTTAGATCTAACATATCTTCTGTGAGGATTTTATTTAAATTCAAATAAATGAATAGTGTCAAAATTAAATCTATTGTTATTATATAAAAATAACATAATTGATTAAAAATCACACAAATATTTAAAAATTATAAATTAAAATTTATATGGTCGAAAATTTCATAAATTATCCAATTATGGAAAATTCACAACATATAAGTAATTTTTCATAATAATTTAAAATCTAGAATTTTATTACCACAAATAAAATTAAACAGATTATATAAGGATAAATCAAGTTAATAATGATTAAAATAAATTCCCAAGATGTCTAAAATTTATTGGATGATGATATTAAAACCCTATATCATCTGATATTCGTATTTGAGTCATTTTGGATGTTTTTATCTGGGGTTTGAATTTATAATAATTTAATATTTCTTATGATTCCAAAGGTGCCCATCTCCTCCCTTATAAAAGGGAACCTCCTCCATCTCCTCTTCATAACACTTTGAGCATTAAAGCTAATGCAACCTCTACTAATTTCTCTTATCCACATCAGTATCAATAATATAATGATATATTATTATAAATATGAAACAACCTGATTTCACCTTTTATCCATCCTATGGAAAATGAAATCATCGCGCGTACGTACGAACTGATTAACGTCTCCACACTGGGGTGTAATCTGTTTTTCCACCACCACCTTACTTGGATGGGTATAATGGTGTAAATAATAACTATATATATGGTAATTTACACATGATACTAATTCTGAGATATTATATCATCCACTCTAATTCCATTCAATAATTATGGGAACGATATCATCGCTCGGGCGTACGTACGGATTATAGTCTCCACAATGCGATGAGATTCATTCTCCATGTTAACCATTAAAGAATGATTATAAAATATATAAATTATATAATCATAAAATATATGACATATTAATGATACTGTACATATGTATGTGTCATTTACTTACTTCCATTCAATTTAATAAGGAAACAAAAATAGCGTTCATGCGTGCGTACGACCTACTGTCTCCATGAATAGTGTATTTCATTCCATTTATCGATCTATTATATATATATGTATATTATGAAAATATATTATATATAAATCATGGTTTACATTCTATAAGTAATTAGTCATGGTCTATGTAATCATCTGAATAATTACATGTCAAAATATAGATGATAAATGAAATGATTTTACCCAAAACACTACATTAACATGAATTTCCAAAAGAACGGGTAATATAATGTAATAAGTGAACCATATATGATATAATAACAATTAATATGATTCTATAATATTTCAATGCTGTTATTTAAATCATTATAACTGAGGTTCAGATACATACGAAGCATATCTTACATATGGTAAGGGATAATTTTGCAATCTCATTTTGATGTGAGACTACTTATACGTAAGTAATTACTATGGTTATATTTTTCATCCATTTCCAAAAAAATGTTTTTCATAAAGTTTTTAATATTCTTCCATGTATGTTTAAAGTCATTTTTACCCCTATTTAACTTTTACTTTGTGTTATGGAAGAATCTTTCTTTTGATTAACATACACACTTTCTGACTTTTATGGAAAAAGTAAGAGGGAATTGTTTTTTTAACTTATACGACATGATCAGATTTTTACATTTTCATAACTCCTTGTTTTTATGAATCTTTCTATAGAATATTTCTTGATTATTTTTATCAAAATCCATTTCATTTAAAATTTCATGGCATTTTTAGAAAAGAGATTTTTTTTTGAAGAAAAATGATATTTTCCTCAAGAATTCTTATCATGTGTTTTCTCAAGACTTTTTTCCTTCTAAGATGGAATTATTTAATATGGTCATGTCTCAAGTATAATGTACCTATTATGTAAATGGTTTTATTTTTGTTTATGATGAAATGATATCCATATTTATATATGGATTATTTTATTACGGGATGATGTTTATGAAACCCATTTTATTATATAGGTTATGATTAATGATTTATGTTTATTTTGTGCCACAAGTAAGAGTGATTTCATTATTAGATGGGTGGTACCTATATATCCCCCCAATTAATTTGGTAAAGATTAATTTCTCATGAGATATACATGGATGGAATGGTATATTAATCCGGTTCAGTGATACAGGAATGGAATGTGGAGTGAACTCGATTCAGAATGGGACTTTTTCCACTAAGATGGTATTGGCAGCAATTCCTTAGCTACTATGGAAATCATATCATGTGCTTAATGGTTTTCCCCAATTACATGTTTTTTCTCTTGCTATTTTATCATGATTGTTGTTCCGTTATGATATATGCCTTACATACCTTCAAGATTTATGTATTTTCTCATGATTTTGATGTTTAGATTTTATGTTCATGTTTTTGCATCAAATGTTTATAGATTGTTTTATGTTCTCTATGTTTACCCTTACTGAGCATTTGAGCTCACCCTTTTTATTTTTTGTTTTCCCTAGGATATAAAGAATCATTTTAGGTATGAAAACAAAAGGGGAAGATCTTTATGGGAGATGTTGAAGATCATTCACCATGATTAGAATATTATGTTCCATGTTTCCAAAGACTCATAACTATTAGGGTTCTTCGGTGTCTATTTATATATATTAAGTATTCCGCAAAATTAATGTAATTTCTATGTACGTCAAGCTTTGGGTCTCTACAATTAGTATTCGAGGAAAGGATTAGTCAACATTTGGAAACTAGGATGCGAGAACTTTAGTGATATCCCTAGAGATATTTCCAAGGTATGTCTAGGGACATCCCTAAGGTTAAGTATATGTATAGGTTATAGTCATAGAATTATGGTAACGATATTAGAATTAAACCTAAGATGTTAGATATTGAAGGTACTCCCCCTTTATTATGTTGTTTTCCTAGCATGATTTTTTCCTCTCACACTATTCATTTTGGGTTTTAGATGATGGATGGAACCCGAAGGAACCATGTTGATCAATGTAATGGACAATGCCATGATTTTCCTCTAGTTCAACCAAATGTTGTGGGAGATAGAGTAAAAAATATTATTTCTATAATTACACAAGCTATGAATCATTATAGATTTCCAAATGATCTGAGAAGGGAATGATATTTTATTGAGTCCTTCATGAGGCAACGTCCACCATCTTTCAATGGGTATTCTGATCCACTTGTTGCTGAACAATGGATTAGTACCATTGAAAAGATATTTTCCTTAATTCTCAGTTTAAAACATAAAAAAGACATTTTAGGTGTTTACCATTTAGAAGGTGAAGAAGACCGGTGGTGGACTCAAATTTAGAATACAATTCCCCAAGATAAAATTGAATCCATTGAATGGGATGAGTTCAAGAACATGTTTTTCAGTAAGTACATCCCTCGTATTCATCGAACATAGATGGAAAAGGGGTTACTTGAGTTTAAGATGAAGGATAATGAATCTGTTGTTATATACGAAGTGAATTTTACAAGACTTGCAAGTTATGCATCTCGCTCTATCATCAAACCTGAAAGTAAATTTGATAGATTTTTCAATTGCTTAAAACCAAGTCTTCGATGTTCATTAGATATAAGAGACATTAGTAGCTATGAAGAAATTGTCTATTGTGCTATCAAGGTAGAACTGTATGTTGGTGTAACAAATCCATCTCATGGTTTTGATAAGAAATGAAAGATGGAGTTCAAGGAAAAACCTCTGAACAATGGTGAAAAGAATGCGAATGTTTCTTTATTCTCAAAGTGTGGAAAGAATCATGGTGGAGATTTTCTAAAAGGTACTAGAAAATTATTCAAGTGTGGAAAAGAAGGTCATCAAGAAGCTGAGTGTCTAAGTAATGGGAAAAAGGTTTCTAATGACATGAATAGAGAAAAGACTACAGAGAACGCTCCACCAACACTTCAATGCTTCAAGTGCAAGGAAATGGGGGATTATGCTAACCAATTCCCTAATCCAAGGGTTAATGATGATCGACGTGAGCAACTTCTTAAGGAAAAGGAAAAAGGGAAGTCACATGCGATCACTATTGGTGATGTTGTGTATGAAAAATATGCAGTGTAATGATTATGTGTTTATGTAACAGGATACCAAAATAATTACGTGGAATCCAATTTATAGTACTGTGGAATATTAGAATATCTATGTATTGGTTTATCATGGTTTTTAATAATTATATGGTACCAGTAACCATGAAAAGTAATTAAAATATTTTGGAAAGCAGATGATATGATCATAATAAAGTAATAAGGAGAAAATAATATTAATGACATCATGACTGATATAAGGACAAATTGATGTCATGGTTTTAGTATGTTGAAATTTTGGGATTTTGGTATGTTGAAAGAGTTATCTTTTGACAGCATTCATTTTTTCACTATGGTTCTATGGTAATTCATGTTGCAAGAGAATACAAGATTAAGTTATTCACATTTTTTTAATGTGATCAACAAGATATATTTTATGATATATGGGGGATAAATTATGGTATTCACATGCTTGGTTAATGACATTTCTAGTAATCGTTTTCATTATACTATGAGATTGGACATCTGCCTCTTGGATATATCTAAAGACTGTAATGGATTATTTCAGACGTCATATAGTATTATTTAATTCGATAACTTTTTTTGGTATTATTTATGTAATTTTATAATAGTGAAGTTTTAGAAACAAACAACCAGCAGGACGGAAGACAACATGTCACGTCAGACAAGGTTGTGGGAATTGAACCCACAACCGAAGTGTGACAGGCCTTTATTTCCTACCACTGGCCTACAGGAAGTCCCTGGTTAGTATAAACTAGTTTTATTTTATTAAAATATATGATATATGAAGTATAAGTCCATTTTTGAAATCGTATAGGATTAACCTCACCATAGATGGGCTTATGTATATTTGGTAACTATTTCTAACCTTTTGTTTGAGACATATGGAATGTCCCATCATTCTATCACAAGATCAGCTAACACTTCACGAATGACAAATTCAACTTCATTTCGTTAAGAGATGAAGTGTAAATTGTTCAAGGCACGAACAATGGTGAGATTATACCGAAATAATGTAAGTATTTCATCTAATTCAAATTCCTCAACTTTTGGGAAATGATATTGAAAACCAAAAATGTTGCCCTAGTGCCCTTATATCTGATTAATTAGATGTTACCTTATATCAACACAAATTTATGGCTTTTTGATTATTGGAATTTTCATAGCAATGTTCTCTACCACTCTCCACCAGAACGTGATGGTTGGGTTTCTCTTCCATATCCATATTTTTAGCTATGTTCTACTATATGGAAACCCTGTGATGAGTTAATTTGGGAAACTGATATGTTTCATACTTCACTTTTTAAAATTATGTTTTAGTATTCCTTTTTACAACGTGGGTTTCTATGAATGAAACTTTCAAGTAGTAAACCATTTATAACCCTGAAGAATTTCGATGGTGAAATTCACTTTAAGGCGGGTAGAATGTAATAACCCAAGATTTTTTGAGAATTATTCTTTTTAATTTCATTGATATCTTGTTTTTACACTACACCAAAAGGATCTTGCACTACATGTATCCCAGACTTGGCTTGCATTATACGCAATCACAACTTTCCTCAATAACGTGTGTAGTACGCAATACTGGGTTTCACTAAACAATGATATATTGGTATAATATTATTATGGACTAGCCATTATGAATAGTATTAACATAATTTTTAATTTTATAACATTATTATTCATCTTAAACATTTTCTAGATCATGGTATGATAATAAAATAAATTTTTCGTCTAAAATAAGTATTTTAGAAAATGCAGTTTTGCCACCTTTTGATGGTGCACCCACATTAAATTGAGTTTTTTTAACGTTTATAAGTTCAATTAGAAAAAATAATGTTTTTATTTGGAATTAGGATACAAAAATTTACTTTGGATAAAATTTTCATATTATTCTGATATCTTTCATATTTTAATGAATAGTAAAAACACGCTATATTTTAATTAAAAACAAATTTTTTCATTGAAAAAATTTATATGGTTATATTATAATATTTAATGGTTTTAATGTATAAATAGATTATATTTTAACCATTAAATATAATTCATGTCATTACCATTAATTTTACATTTAAATCATAGGTAAAAACTTTTCAATCTTTGGCAATATTTTATCTTTTAAAACCTGTTTTCTTAACAACGGGATAAATTTTAATTTAATTACTGCAACATCTGTCTTTTGAATTTTCAAAAATGGATTCCATATTTGCATTTAGTGGGTCCAAATTATGTTAATAGGTTACTTTTATTTTTTTATATAATGAAGAGTAACTATGATAATTTTTATTTACTTTCGTTAAAGATAAATCGGGTAATTAAGGGTAAACATAAGATTATAAAATTACCCTTAAACATGCCAAAATTCTATTGGATCACTTAAAGTACACCCATATTACCTAAGGGTCAGATTATATTCATTTTATGGTCTTTTGACAAAGAAAAAAATTTCATTATTATTAAAACCAAAGAAAGTTACAACATGTCACTCTCTTAAATCTTATAAGTATAATACTTTTATTTTAGTGATAAACTTCAGGAAAATTCAAAAAATAATTGTTCCAGAAATCAAATAAAATTATCTACATCATGTGGATTTATTTAAAAATTCTAGGTATTAAATAATTATCCTTATGGGTGACACAATAGTGATGTCAAAATATTTTATTTATTGAAATACCAAATATATGTTTTTAAAAATATTAAAATAAATATTATATGAAATAGTTAATGTGATCAACTAATTTTCTAGATAAATAGGAAATTTTATGAATCTTTTAAAGCTTTTATTTCAAACATATCTTATGTGATGATTTTATTTAAATTCAAATAAATGAATATTGTCAAAATTGAAACAATTGATATTTTGTAAAAATAACATAATTGTTTAAAAATCACAAAAATATTTCAAAATTGTAAACAAATATTTATATGGTCGAAAATGTCATTAATTATCCAATTTTGGAAAATTCACAACACATAAGTAATTAATTATAACAATTTAAAATCTAGAATCTTATTACAACAAATAATATGAAATTGACTAAATAAGGATAAATCAAGTTGATAATGGTTAAAATAAATTCCCAAAATATCTAAATTTTATTGGTTGATGATATTATAACCCTATCTCATTTATGTTTCGAATTTTATTTGTTTTGAATGTTTTAATGTGGGGTTTTAATTTATTATAAATTAATATTTCTTATGTTTCCAAAGGTTCCCCTCTGCTCCCTTATAAAAGGGAACTTCCTATATATCCTCTTCACAACACATTGAGCCTTCAAGCTCAACCAAACCCTGCCCATTTCTCTTCTCCACTACCCTAGAAAAATTCTTGAGGTTCTGGTCCTATCAAAAGACCAACTCTAGTGCCTTAAGAGGAAGCTTAAAAGAGGTGTTTCGCAGAAGAGGTAATCTCTTTTAACAATTCATTCAAGTTTCCGTCTTCTTCAACTTATTCTTCTTTAGATGTTTCATTATAAAGTAATAACATTACTATCAATAATATACTGATATGTTATTATAAATTTTATCCAACCCCATTTCACCTTCTATCCATACTATGGAAAATGAAATCCTTGTGCGTGCGTACGTACGGAATACCGTCTCCATGTCGTGGTGTAATCTGTTTTTCCACCACCACATTACATGGATGGGTATAATGGTGTAAATAATAACTATATATATGTTAATTATAACATTATATGAATTCTGAGATATTATATCATCCACTCTAATTCCATTCAATAATTATGGGAATGATATCATCACTCGTGCGTACGTACAGATTACCGTATCCACAACGTGACGAGATTCATTATTCAAGTTAACCATTCAAGAATGATTATAAAATATATATATTAGATAATAATAAAATATATGAAATATTAATGATACTATACTTATGTATATTTTATTTACTTACTTCTATTCAATTTAATAAGGGAACGAAAACATCATTCATGCGTACGTACGACCTACTATCTCCATGAACGGTGTATTTCATTCCATTTATTGATCTATTATATATATATATGTATGTTCTGAAAATATATTTTATATAAATCATGTTTTACATTATATAAGTACGTAATCATGATCTAAGTATTCATATGAATAATTACATGTCAAAACATGGATGATAAATGAAACGATTTTACCAAAAACACTATTTTAACATGAATTTAAAAAAGACTGGGTAATATAAAGTCATAAGTGAACCATATATGATATCATAAAAATGAATATGATTCTGTAATAATTCAATGTCATTATTTAAATCATTATAGATTCATATACATACAGATCACATCGAATAGAAGGTAAGGGATAATTTTGCATTCTCATTTTTATCTGAGATTACTTATACGTAAGTATTTACTGGGGTAATATTTTTCATCCATCTCCATAAAATGTTTTTCATAATGTGTTTAATATTCTTCCATGCATTGTTAAATTAATTTTTACCCCTATTTGACTTTTACTTTTTGTTATGGAAGAATCTTACTTTTGATTAGAATACACTCTTTTTGACTTTTCCGACAAAAGTACAAGGAGAATGTTTTTTTTAACTTATATGGCATGACCTGATATTTACAGTTTCATAACACATTAATTTCATGAATCTTCCTATACAATATTTGGTGATTATTTTAATCAAATTCAATTTTATTTAAAATTTCATTGCATTTTGTGAAAATAAAAGGATTTTGAAGAAGAAATGATATTTTCCTCAAGAATTCATTCCAAGTGTTTTATGAAGACTATTTTCCATATAACATAGAATTCTTTAATATGGTCATGTATCAAGTATAATTTCCCTATTATTTACATGGTTTGATTTTGTTTATGATTAAATGATATCCAATTTTATATATGGATTATCTTATGATGGGATGATGTTTATGAAACCCATTTTATTCTCTGGATTATGATGAATGAATTATGTTTATTTTGTGTCACGAGTAAGAATTATTTCATTTTGTGATGGGTGGAACCTATATCTTCCTCCAATGAATTGGGTAATGATTTATATCTCATGAGATATACATGGATGGACCGTTAAGGTAATCCGGTTTAGTGATACAGGACTGGAACGAGGAGTGAACTCGATTCAGAAAGGGACTTTCTCCACTTAGATGGGCTTAGCAGCAATACCTTGGCTACTATTGAAATAATATCATGTTCTTAATTTTTTTCCACAATTACATGTTTTTCCCCCTGCTATTTTATCAAGATTGATGTTCTATTATGATATATGACTTATATAGTACCAAGATTTATTTCTTTGCTCAAGATTTTGATGTTTTGATTTTATGTTCAAGTTATTGAATTCAAATGTTTTTGGATTGTTTTATGTTCTCTATCATTACCCTTACTGATCATTTGAGCTCACCCTTTTGATGTTTTATTTTCACCAAGATATAAAAAAAGTTTTTTGGTAAGAAAACTAAAGGGGAGTATCTTTATGGGAGATGTTGAAGATCTTTCACCCTGAATAGAAGATTATGTTCCCTGTTTCCAAAGACACTAATCTATTAGGGTCCTTTGGTGTCTGTTTTTATGTATTAATTATCTTGCAAAAGTAATGTAATGTCTATGTACGTAATAATTTGGATCTCTACAATCAGCATGTTTCTGATGGGGGATCCAAAAGGAAGCGTCAACAATCATCAAGGGTAAGGGGACGCTGGAACACACCGCGGAAAAAGGGGAATGGTGAGGCTTCAGCAAGTTCCATAAGACTGAACAATAGGGCAACAGAATGGTAGTCACCGGATGGAGCAGGAGGGTAGCAGGGGAAGCGTGATGTGCTGGAAGGA
Organism: Viscum album; assembly: GCA_963277665.1. NCBI lineage: Eukaryota > Viridiplantae > Streptophyta > Magnoliopsida > Santalales > Viscaceae > Viscum > Viscum album. The sequence continues at coordinate 1,281,393,558 of OY728136.1, read as the reverse complement.
GATCGGCAGGGGATGAAGTCTACCATGGGTGGAGGAAGGCCGCGTCGGGCATGGTGTGCACAAGGGAGATAATGGTGCAACGCGGGTTAGGTTCAGCGATACAAGGTGAGACAGAAGGGTTACGACATGATGGATGTCCTTAGAGGGAGGTTCGAGTCTGGTTCACCTGAGGAGGGGGCTGACACGATTTCAACTGGCCAAGAAGGAGAAGCCAAAAACCGTGCTTAGGGTTAGGGAGTGGAAAATCTCATGAGAAAACCCAAGGGAGAAAGTGAAGGTGAGAGAGTGAAAAGAAAGGAAAGGAAATGAAAAAAATGGAAATAAAAGATAAAACTATATGAATAAAAAAATAAAAAATAAATAACGAATGTGAACCTAAAAATAAACACAAAATATTCTAAAAAATCTAAAAAAATTATAGAAATAATGATCATAAGAGTTAACAAAGTTATAGTTTATTATTAACATCTAAATTTATGTATTAATTATAATAATGATGATTATAGTAAAAATTATAAGAATAATTATAATCATAATAAATAAAATCAGAACATCTATTATTATTACAATAATTCTTTAAACTTAGTTCATTAATTTATTTATTTATTCATTTAGCTCTTACATTCAACCTCATTTATTTAATTTTACTTCATTTATTTGTTATAAACATCGTACAGGTCGTGTGGTGACCTAGGTAAAGTCGCATGATTTTGACTGTCCCCCGCCCGTGCGTCGAATTTCTCCAATTTCAGAATATTCATTTATCAACAGAATGTAAACTTTCAATTTGGCTCATCCCGCACTTCGACAAAGATATGGAAAATTAAATAAAAATAAAAAAAATTACAAAATAATTTTTTTAGAAATCCAGGTGTGACTGATCACAACAAAAAGTGTTGGGTATATTAGAACCATCCTATAATCATTTCATAATTCATATAATCATACTAAATCCAATATGACTGGTAAAATGAAATATTCACAAAATCCACTAGAGACACAGCCTTCTTCCCACTCAGTAGTCGTGTCTAGGTCAAGTTCTCTACTTAAAATTTCAATTATCCCTTTAAATTTCATATTTATATCACATTCATTTTAATTTTCTGTACCATATAATGCATCACATTCCAATCTATAATGACCCATAGCCCTTATGAACCAAAATGTGGAATCCACATTATCCCCACCATAAAACATTCTAGTTCATGCGACCTGTGGTCCATGACTCAACGTGCCACAATTGGCCTATTAGGGTGTGTACAATATCCTAATTTGGAAAATATTTATTAGGATATGGATGTATCTCTAATTACCAAATATTTATTTTAAATCCTTTCACAAACCCAATATCAAAATAGAAGGTATATCACTCATGGAACATACATAAAATTCATGCAGTCAAGTAACATACCCTATGTGGAATGGCATAAGCATGGTGCTTGGATACAATATAGTTCCACTGTTGATTCTAAAGATTAAATACCCTTATATCATTGGGCTTCAAATAATATAACAAAAACTAATATTAAAAATAATATCCAAATTCATGTGCATCATCCACCAATGGAATCAAATCACTTATAATAGTAAAAATCTAGAAATAATAATTTCCATTTTGAGAGAAATTATTTTTTTATTGTACATGGGTTAGCCATGACCAAGAATAGATCACTACAAAATTCTAATTATTTTTTATCCCATTCTATTTTAAATAAATAATTATCCAAAATGGTTTTGATTCCACATTGTAGCATCTTGGACCCGAATTCCACAGAATGGTTCCCCAATCACAATTGACCACATATTTACAAGAAGATATCCTAAAAGGATATATGGTTATGACTAGAGACAATGGTATTGGGTGTGTCTGTGGGGAGACTAAGCCATATTATTGGAGTGTAACACTATATAATAAATAATCTAGATCAAATAGCTGATGTACTATCACTACCAGGAAAGTGATAAAAAACATGAATAGATCACAAACATGAAATTCCAAAAGTCATCACACATTCAATGGATGATCCGATAATTTATTTAAATAGTATACAAATTAGGTATAAATATAACTAGTACAATACATGTAAGAAAATAGAAAAAAATACTGATAATCGCTATCCTCGAATAGCATCATGAGCCTTGCCTCTGTCCAACGCTCTCATGATTATAAGCATTGAAAAATGTCAGGTATCAAATTGTAGATGGTTTCACTAGTCCCTAACTGCATCTCGATAGTCTTTACGATAACCCAATGGTGACCCCAAAATGGTGTTAGATACAATCCAAGGAGGTATCAAGTCAATGATCTATAACCAATACTGAAAGTTCAATATAAGACAATAAAAGAGCAATATATCTCATATGAAGTAAGTATATAAAATTATAGTGCACATGGAATATCTAATACAAAAAATTTATATTTTATTTACCGACATGTCTACGAGTAAAAAAGGTCATGTTCTTATAACAAGAAATCTAAAACTAAACATAATTATCTAACATAGCCTCATAGTATATTCATACATGTCATGTCAACAATGAATATTCCGTATAATAATTATATCATAAAATCACAACCATATTGTTTATCTAGAAGTGTTAGAACATCCAAAATCGATACGTATAATCAAGAATATCACATTCACTGTTGTTAAGACATATAATCAATTTTCAGACCCCTTCAGGCCATGTCTAAGTAACATTTGACCTTGTGATTAACATTGAGTCCCAGGAGAATCCTGATGAAAAATCAGTTAGTCATGAGATTTGGTTCATGTAGAATGTCTACTGACCATATCCATTGTGATCCCCATACAAAACATATACAAGGGGTAGTAAGTCCTAAATCATACCACCAAATCGGAATCTATGGAGAATATAGTTCCAATGAATCTTCTACCACATTTATGTCCCATGGTGTTTCACAAACATGACAACCAATGTAATCATTTATCAATTCAAATTCACATTCCATGATTATACCTACACATATCACAATTCAAATTCAACACCCATACATGATTTTACACACTAATATAAAAAATTTATAAATAAATCATTCAATTTTTTTGAAATAAACATAATATTAACACACAGAGATGGAAAAAACCATATCATATTCAGACAATTCAATTAAATTCATTTTCTTATAGGAAACCGCTAACTAGGAAACCAATAATTGACTTTATGGGTGGCTTAACATGACATATGCATTGAAAATTTATGTGGAGAACCACATGAGTGGCATTAGTTTGGGAAACAACCTCAAACACATCACAAAGGAACTAATGGTTTTCCATAACTAGTTCAATTTCATTTCATTTAATTAATCAATTCAATTTTGGGGATCAAAATGAAATTTAGGTAGGAATAACAATGAAAACAATCTTAATAATGAACCAAATCATACAAGAACTTTATAAACCTATTTCCACAGGTTAGTAGTAGAGTGGTCATCTAGTATAAGATTCTGATTTCACAATGTTATAAAAATGATGAGTTGACAAAGAACATAGAAATATGGAAAATTATCTTACTCATAAATAACTCTTTCAATACCATGAATAAAAAAGAATTAAAAAAAGTAATGGGGTACTCAATGATGTGGACTCAATGTGGCTAAAAACACTCGATTCCAATATCAGAAAGAGAAATGAGATCATGACCTACAATTTTTTTCAAGGAGGATCATCAATGTATTTTTTTCTAATATAATAGGAGGAGAGAAATTTATTTTAAAATTATAAAAAGTTTAAGGGGAAATTTTTAGTTTTACCCAAATTACTGTTCCACACAACATAGCCTTATGGTTTGGAAATTTTTTCACCAATCATGTGCCTAATTTTGTATGCAGAGGAACCTTTCATGGTAACAATGCATGGCATGAATTACCATGAAAAAACCATAACAAACAAATATATCAAGAACTACAGGTGATCCTTCACATGCATGATCCTATATTTTTCAGTTTGAAAAACTGTGTGGCCTGTAGCTCCTTACTGTCCAGCCTATTCGAGTTATAAAAAATTATCTTACCTACCCATATGGCTTAAAATAACCATGTGTCTTGTATTTTTCTTCCAAAAATCACTGTTTTAGGAACTAAAAAAACCCTAGACACAACTGATACACCCATGACATCAATAGGTTTTCACATTTGGCCATAATTACGACGACTCGTCCCCCAGGGCCTATCCCGTGACTACCACAAGCCTGCCTTCCATAGGCTAAGGGTTGGAGACAGGCACAAGAAAGGCATATCCAAAAAATGGGGAGGAAATTCCATCAAACATGTACAAACCCATAGCCCAAGAACATAACTAGATTAAACCATGAAGTAAAACTGTGGTACTAAAAGTTTGTAATGAATGTAAAAGGGGACGAAATACAATCGCAAGTGAAAGATACAACTAAAAAATAGTAAACAGATCCAATAGTCATCCACTAAGGTTCCTACATAAAGGTTAGGTACATCTTGTCTCCACGACTCTCTATGTCGACCATCACCATCGTCCTATGTCAGGTCCAAGCTCATTGAGTTTCATTCTAGACTTCCCTTCTTCTACACAATAAAACAAAATATGCGGGCGAACCCATACAGGCGTGAGTATAACAATACCCAATATGGACCCCAAGACCCTTGAAGGTCTCCAATTATTTCATAAAGGAAAAAAATGCATGATCTCAATGTCAAAACACAATGTAAAAGACTCATCTCAAACTAGGTATACAACTCCGTGATCCGGAATAAAGATGATTAGTCTTAAGATATATCATTTTATTTCGTTAGGATGTTTCCACAACTAAACCATAAAGGAGTTGTTAGGTTGTTTGTTCACACAGGGTCATATGCCACTGATCCAATATGAGAAGCTCTAAGGATGGCCCTCTTCGGGTCGCTCAATGATGATCCACACATGGTTGCTAAAATGTTGATCCATTGAGGTTCTCTATAATACCGATCAATACAGGGTTGCTAGATGTTGATCTACACAGGGTTGCTATGTTGTTGATCAACACATGGTCTCTAGATGCTGATCCACACAGGGTCTCTATGATGTTATCCATATATGGTCACTATGATGTTAATCCACACATGGTCTCTAGATGATAATGCACACAGGGTTTCTACTCAGATGACAACCAACCAGTAGATTCCCCACGCCATATGCTATTGAGTTCCGTAGTATCTACTATGCTAGATATCGGTCATGTCTCAACTTCTATTAAAATCCTTGAAAATGTAACCCAATGGACCTTCATGTCATAAGGCTTCTAGTACAACAGATGGCGTGTCAACCGGATGCACGTTTTGTTAGTTATTGGAATTTTTGTGTCGAGGTCCAGACTGGATTCCGGTATGATTCAACATTGTCGTACTCTAAATTTCCCCAAAACTCAAGTGGATTATCTCAAAAGTTACATCTCAATCCATAAATCCTAGGGCCATAAATGGTCTTTCAAATGGATGTTCGTTTCGCAAGATACAACTCTTTAAGTGAAACTGGGCCCGAATGTTTCCAGGACTGGTCTGAATGAGTCGGTCTTACCTGGCCCGGTTGGGATAGGCCACGACAGCATAGCCCACTAGTCCGTGGAATGGCTCAGCCCTCCTTGGATGGGGTAGGCTGTGACAGGAATAGCCCACCGGGACACGGACCATCCTGACCGGCCCCGACCGGTCTAGGTCGGGGTAGCTCGGCCAACCGGCTGGCAGGAACAACATGAGGGTCATGAGGTCCACCTTTTTAATGGCTCAATGAGTCATTTGGATCTTGATTTTTTACCTCTAGGTTGTTCCACCTTGTTATCAATGGGACATGCAGGGAGAGGGTCCCATACCTTAATTGCAGCTTCGAAGTCGCAAACTACCTTACCGCAACACACGATGGTTTGCTGCCTCATCGTCACCTTGGTCAGCCCTATCCAGCAGCACCATTGGTCCACCGCAGCGCCTTCGGGCACTGCCCCTCCTTTACAACCGGTGAGCATTGGTCGTCGGTACTATGTGGATGGAGATTTCTCAGACCACCGGGTATGCCCTGGTGGTCCATTTTCCTTTCCGTTTAAACCTATGGGCCTCTTGGGATGTCTTTATTGTTGTGAACCTCCCTGATCTAGGATTTCGGAAGGATGGTAGTTTTTCACTGAAGAATGAGAAAAAACTGAAGCAGCAGAGGTTCTGGGCCTTGTTCGTCTGGCCCATTCCCTTTGCATTAGCATCATAAAAAATTAGTAATATATAAAAACATCACATAAATATTATTTAAACCTGATTCAAATCCCCCACATGAATGACCTGTATAATCAAGAACAGGGGAATGAATTGAGGGAATTCCAGGAATTAAATAACAACACTACCTCAAGATTCATTGGAGACGTCATGGTGGTGGGAGAATATTCCGTGTTTGGTGTGGTCAATTGTGTTTTTCAATCCCGGTTTGATTCCACCCAAGCCTCCATCCTCCATCAGTGGTAGGTGTCATGGTACTTCTCCATAGGTTCCTCACAACCATGCTAAATGCCCACACCCAAGCATCAATTAAATATACTGACGAATCGAGCGAGTCTCACAAAATTAATATAGTTCATTTATGAGTCACATTTAATGTTTGATCATTGTGGTTACAAAAACCAAGAGTCAATCCATTAAATGGATTGACAACATAGTGGCCCCTCCACTCCACACAACTGTTGGAGATAAAATAAAATATCATTTTTATGTTATTTTAATATTCTTTTAAAAATCTGAAAACTATATTTTTCTCCCAAATAACCGCGGTCATTGTGAAGAAACCATTAATTGATTCCATGTTCTGAGGATTTAATAGTGCCCTTAGATTTCAATTCTGATCACCGGTTTAAAAGATAGAAAACACTACCCACGCGTTTACTAAATATACCATAAAAAGTTCAAAATTCTGTTCTGGGCACAGTGGGCCTCAGAATCAAGCGCTATAAATTTTCATAGACTTATAATTATCAAAAATAATTAAAGAATATATATATATATATATGTAATTTTAGGGAATTTACATTCTTCCCACCTTAGGTATTTTTTCCTCGAAAGCTACAACCATACAAGGGGAAAAAATGGGGGTACTAATCACGTATCTAAGCTTCCTGTTCCCAATGCTATCATTGAGGTTCCCATGCTACCAAATAACTCACACTAGATGAATAAATATCTCATGAAGGACCCTCCCTTGTGGATCCTCTATCTCCACTGGGAACTCTGCGAACATCACCCCATTATTGATGTCCATGTCACCCCAATCAATACCATGTGATGGATAATTCACATACATCCTTTGTTGTGAAAAATGGAAAAAGTTATTCACCTGGTGCATTTTTGGGGGTAGAGTTATATGGCACACCACCTTGCCTACTCTGTTGAGGATCTGGAAAGGTCCAATGAACCATGTTGATAACATGCAGCCTTGTCCAAACCTCAGTAATCCTCCTCAAGGTGAATCTTGTAGGAAGACATGGTATCCTTCCTCGAACTCCAAGGGTCTCATTATCATATCAGTGTATAACTTCTGCCATCTCTGGGTAGTCTTCATCCTCTGTTGGATGATATTCACCTACTCCTTGGATTAATATACCAAATCTGGACCATTAAGTGCTAAATTCCCTAGGTCTATCCATCATATAGGTGATTAGCATCATCTCCTGTATTGTGCCTCAAACGGAGCCATACAAATAGTGGAGCAATAAATGTTGTTGTATGAAAACTCCACCAGTGGAAGTTGGTCCTCCCAACTATGGACAAAATTGAGGACACAAGCATTAAGCTTGTCTTCAACTGTCTGTATGGTCCGCTCCATCTAACCATATGTCTGAGGATGAAAGGAAGTTTTCAAGGATAGATGAGTTCCAAATGCCTCATTAAATCACTTCCAAAAGAGAGATTTTAATTGTGCATCATGATCTGAGATGATCATTAAAGGCACCCCATGAAGTCATATAATCTATTATATGTTGAGATGTCCTATGATATCTACTAATTGCTACTCTCAGAAGGGTAAAAAGTGGAACGACGTGGTGAGTGGGTCAACGATCACCCACATGGAATCATTGACTCTAGACATAAGTGGTATCCCTGTCATGGTGTTCATGGTGATACCATCCCACTTCCTCTCAAGTACCTTCAGTGGATGAGATAATCCTACTGGTGTCTGATTCTTGGCCTTCACTTGCGGACAAGTGAGGCATCGAGATACAAACTCCGCCACAACTTTCTTTATCCATGGCCACCAGGACTAATACCTGAGATTTCGGTACATCTTCTATACTATAGTATGTACTTTCAAAGGGGATGTGTGGAAAATCCCTCAACACCACCCCTCAAAGAATCACTGGTACCATTGTACATCCACTAAAGAAGATGACATGCTCTGGAACTTCAATAAATCTATCAGGAACATGTCCTAAGAATATTGGAGCACATCGAGCCACGCAGTCCCCATCTTCATATTGTGCCTCCCGATCATGCTGATGAAGTGGTGGAGTGATTGTCAAAGACTGGTGGTAAGATTCTTTATCTCTGACCACAAAATATATCTGCAATGCAGCTATATGCTCTATCACCTAACATCAAAACTATAGACCAGACCTTCTGTTGAGTGTGTCTGCTACTATGTTCCCCTTCACAGGAGTGTGGACTATCTCGAAGTCATTGTCCCAGAGGAACTCCTGCCATCTTCATTGTCTGCGGTTTAGGTCCTTCTCTAAGAAGATATACCTGAGAATCTTGTGATTAGTGTAAATAGTAAACCATTCACCCATTATGTAGTACTTTCACATCTTTAGCACAATAACCAATGTTGCAAACATTAGGTCATTGGTAGCGTAGTTATGCCCCTACTATCTCAACTTCCATGAGTAGTAGGTGACCACTGCTCACTCCTACCTCAGGACAAAACCTATTTTGGTCCCTGATGCATCATAAAAGACTAAATACCAATCAACCTCTTCTGGTAGCCTCAATATGGGAGAACTCTTCACTCGCTGCCCCAGCTCATGAAACATTTTTAGGACTTCTCTATCCACAAGAAAGGATTACCCTTCTCTGTAAAAGTTGAAAAGGGTGCTGCTACCCTAGATATTCCAGGTACAAACCACTAGTAGTGTTCATCAAATCCACAGAAACTCTTCACCTTAGTCACAATCTTGGGTGGATCCCAAGAAAGCACTGCCTCTATCATCACCGAATCCACTGCAACTCCTGCATCTAAGATAACGCGCCCCACGAAGTGGACCTCCCATAACTAGAACTGGAACTTCGAGAGATTTCCATAATTTCATGTCTCATGGAGGGTATCTAGAACTATCTCTTGGTGCATGGTGTGCTCCTCTTCTGATGTTGAGTATATCATGTTGTTGTACCACGAAGTGATCAAGGTACGGTCGGAAGATTTTGTTCATGATCCCCATGAATACTTCCAATGCATTAGTTATGCAGAAGGGAATCACTAAGAACTCATAATGGATATACCAATACATAAAGTTTGTCATCGTGATGTCCTCATCCCATACCCAAAGCTGGTTATAGCCAGTTATGAGGTCGATATTCAAAAACTATCGAGATCCCTTTAGTTGTTAGAAGAGATCATCAATCCTCGAGAGTGGATATTTGTTCTTCACGGTCACCTGGTTTAGGAGCTGATTGACAACACAATGTCTTAGAATCCTATCTGCCTTCTTGGAGATCAAAATTGGGGATTCCCATAGGGAAACACTGGGCCTTATTAATCCCTTCCACTACAAGCCCTCCAGCTGTAACCACAACCCACGAAGCACTGCAGGATACATCTGATATAATTGTGTAGATATCAGTGTTCTCTCGGGGTAGAGGTTGATGTAGAAGTCTACCTATCTGCGAGTAGGTAGTCCTGAAACATCATTTGGAATGACATCAACATAATGGTCCACCACTACAGGATAACTCAGACTCCTCATGTCAACTACTCTACTAGTAAGGTTAGCTAACTGATGAGTGATTGGTTACACCCTCCTTCAAGAATGTCCATCCTGTGTTGCAATGGTTTCCATCTCCCCAAAGAAGGAATATGTGATCCCATCAATGTGAATACACAACAATTTCTTCCTGATATAGTCAATATGAGCATGGACTATAGAAATCTAGTCCATACCCATAATGAAGTCACAAGACATCGACACTGCTATTAGGAGATCCCATCTAAATCACTCAGCTACTAGAGTGGGAACACACTATCTGCACCAGCTTTTAATCATCAAATATTCTTCGTTAGTAGTATATAATAGTAAGGATTGAACCAACGGCTCCGTTTGAATCTCCGAGCTCCAAATGAGTGTTGTTGAAATAAAATAGTGACTGGAACATGAGTCTATAAGAACGGTAGCTAGGGTGGAAGAGACACAGATCGTACCTCTAATCATCTCTAGAGAACTGTGGTCATAGGCCTCTGCTGCTTGAAGTTGAGCTCGCCCTGATCTACCTTCTCCCTATGGTTGGGGTGGACCACCTGTGGGGTAGAACCTAAAAATGTCATCCACCACATATTGCATGACTGTCTCCTCTATCACATCCATCACCCTATAGAAACCCTTACTCAAATCTATGCATCTACCATGATTATATCTCAACCGTATGATAATCATCGGTACGATGAGTCAAGAAGTCAAGAGCCATGTGGCCCTACCCGCTGCACATGAAGCACATTATTCCTCACAGCTGACCCCCGCTGCCTTGCGAGTTCCGCTCCTTTGACCCTGCATCCTGGCGAAATCCACCGAAGGGTCTGGCTCAGTTGGACCTATTCTTCATCATTATAATTTAGGCTACAAATTACATGGATACATGTCGCTTGGTGGTGGATCTCACTGTTTTTTCCTGATCATCCAAGAATCTCTCTACCAAAAATTCTTGCTCGAGCACTCCATCTTGTGTTGGGATATTCAACGATATCATCAACACTCTAATATCCTTCCATAGACCCTTCTCAAAGGTCCAGGCCCTAATAAATTTGTTCTATACCATGTAGGTGGAGTAGCATGAGAGGTCAGTAAATCTCAATGAGTACTAGGCCACTAATAGGATTCCTTTCTAGAAGTGCAGGAGCTCCTGAATACACATAGAGCATAGTGTCACTAGAATGAACTCCACCTTGAAAAGGGTCACAAATTCGAAAAAGGAGAGTGTTTCCTCCTCATGTTCCTAGTGTTTCAGACTCCACAATATCCCTTTTGTTCCCTAGAAAAGTATATATGTTAGGATCGCCATCTTCTCCGCTGATGTCCCAACTTGCCAGAAAACTCTCACCACAACCTCAATATTGTCCTCAGCTTCCTAGCGAACTGTCTCACCTCTAAACCTTAGAGGCCTCTATCAATGAATGTCATGCAACTTTCTTAGTCGACAGACCCCATCTCTTAGTGGGGTAGGTGGAAACTACTTCCCTCTTAGTGGTGGTGCTGCAGGTACACCACCTGAATGTTCCAACAATGTAAGAGGGCTTGGCACCAAAGCCTCATTGCTTGGTGGGTTGCCATCATGTAATCATCTAGAAATTCTGGTGGGATACATACATGGTGGAATCCTAAAAAGATAAAGGTGTTCCATGATCAATATGTTATATTCGGGGAGCTGACTCAAAATAGATCAAAAGTAACACTTTTCCATAACACGTGCAATTAGTGTTTTGGTTCATCATGATGGAAATCAAAATTCAGGGTCCTAGTGTATGGATACATTTTCCACCACACCAAAAATGGACTCCTCAAACTAAAAACCACACAAAAAACACTTAACAATATTTCTCCATTGTGAGAATAGATTCCTAGTTCCTCTAATACCACTTTGTCACGGCATGTCCCCCAGGGCACGTTCCATGACTACACCAAGCTTTCCTTCCATAGGTCAAGGGAAGGAGACTAGCACTAGAAATGGGTTTTACTAAAATGGGATGGAATTTCCATTAAGCATGTACAAACAAAAATCCGATGAACACAACAAGATGCAACCATAATATAAAACTGCAGTATTAAAAGTGTGTAATGAAAGAAAAGGGGTCAGAATATAAGCCACAATAAAAGATTCAAATAAAAAAATTATTAAACAACCCCTGGAATTTTCCACCAAGGAACCTACCTAAAGGGTAAGTACAACTCATCTTCATGGATCTCCACGTCGACCATCATCACTGTCCACCGTCAGGTCCTAGCTCACTGTTTCTCAATCATGTTATCCCATCTTCTGCACAAGACACAACAATGTGAGGGTGAAACCCATGTAGAGGTGAGTATAAAAATACCCATCACAGACCATGAATCCCCAACGGTCTCTCATAATTCCAAAAATGAAATCCACAAAGCATGATCCCATTCAAAAAACACAATGTAAAAGACTTAGCTCAAATCGGGTATACAACTCAGAGATAAACAATAAAGATGATTAATCTTAATCTATATCATTTTATTCATTTCGTAAGTTTCCAAAAATAAACCATGAAAGAGTTTTTCTATTGCCGATCCACATAGGGTCTTATGTCATTGATCCATGAAAGGCCGCTCTAAGGCTGGTCCCTGTTGGGGTGCGCACTTCTGATCTACACAGGGTCGCTAGAATGATGATCCAGAAAAGGTCCCTAAAATGCTGATCCACACAGGGTTGCTAGATGATGATCCACAAAGGTTCTCTAGATGATGATCCACACAAGGTCACTATTATATTTATCCACACAATATCGCTATTATGCTGATCCACACAAGGTCACTACTTAGATGAGATCCATCAACAAGATTCCACACACCGAGTGTGCTTGAGTTTCCATGTATCTTCTTATATGGATATTCATTGCGCCTAAACTACTATGAATATCAACAACGGATTATCCCAAAGGATGGTCATGTTGTAATGGTTCCAACACAACACATGGCGCGTCAACCGGACGCTCGGTCTGTGAGTTATTGGCATCTTAGTGTTGAGGTCTCGGATGGATTCATGTACAATCCAACCCGGCCATACTACAACATTCCCCAAAACATGAGTGTAGTATCTCAAATGAACTGTCTCAATCCAAAGATCCCAGCACCGCAGACGGTTCGTCAAACATACTTATGATTTTCAATATATGACTCTTTAAGCGAAACTAGGCCTATTTGGGCCTGGGGTCAGCCCGACCCAGCCCAACTCGGTCCGAGTCTAACCCGGCCAGGCTCAAACCGGCCTGGGCTGGCCTGGTGGGGCTGGGTCGCGGTAGGCTAGGCCCACCAGTTCACGTAAAGCTAGGCCCACTCGTTCACAGACTTGCCCGGCCCGCCCCGGTTGGGTTGGGTTGCGGCGGCTCGGCCCACCAGTCATCGTGACCCACATTGAATACCACCCGAATGGCTCAAAGAGGCGTTCAACTCTTTATTCCGTGGCACAAGGTGGCACTGCCTGGTTGTCCACGGGACCTATAGGGAGTGGGTCCCCTCCCTACACTGTGGCTTTGGTGCCATGACCTGCCTCACCACGACATGTAACGACACACCGCCTCTCGATCTATGCATCCGGACCACACCAACCACCCCTTCAGTCGGTGTGTTGCCTTCGGGTGCTGCCTCTTTTCTGCCGCTGGAGAGAGCGGGTCATCATGATCATCACCGAATGCTGGTTTCGTGCTCGTGGAGCTTTTATAGGCCACTGGGTATGCTCTGGTGGTCTGTTTTCCCTTCCATTCATGCCTACATGCCTCTCGGGATGCTGTTGTCACTGCGTGCCACCAATATTCAGGATTTCGACAAGATGGAAGTTTGTCACCGAACACCAAGACAAAATCAAAGCATAGAAGGTTTTGGTGCTTGTTTTTTTGTCCTGTACGCTTTGCATTAGCATCTTAACAAACGGTTAATAAATAAAAGCATCCCATAGATACTATTTAATCCAGGTTCTAATCACTCGCAACAACCACACGTAAAATAAATAATCTGGAAAAGAAATTATGGAATTTTAGACCTTAAATAACATCCCCTACATCAAGATTCATTGGAGAGGTCACAGTGGTGGGAAAAGATTTCATGTTTAATGAGGCCACTAGAATTCTTTGATCCTGGTTCGTTTCCACCCAATCCTCCGTCCTCCGTCAGTGGAAGGTGTCATGGTACATTTACATAGGTTCCTCAAATATGTGCCAAAAGTCCATTCCTGAGCTTCAATTATATAGATGTAATAATCAACCAAGTTTCACAACATTAATGTGGTTCATTTATGAAATGCATTTAATGTTTCAACTTCATGGTTACAAAAACCAAGAGTCAAACCATTAAATGGATTAGAAACTCAGCGGTCCTGCCACGCTACTCAACTACTGGAGAGAAAATAAAATAACATTTTCATTTTATTTTAATATTCGTTTAAAAGTATGAAAACTATATTTTTCTCTTGAGCCACAACAGTCAAAGTAAAGCCTCTATTATGCGAATCTCGGCACTACCAATTCAACAGTGTACTCATATTTCAATTCCCAGCACCGATTCAAAAGATAGAAAACCCCACCCACATGTTTTTTGAACGTACATTTAAAAAAGTTCAAAATTATGTTCAGGGCACACCGGGACTCAAAATCAAGCACCATCAATTTTCACAGTCTCTTAAAAATCCAAAATATTTTAATGAAAATTATATAGAATTTTCAGTTCTTTACAATATTTATGAAATTAAACTAAAAAATGGATCTATACCACATATGAAAAACATGGATTTTGAAAAATATTCATTTATTATATATATATCTGATCATTATTTTTAATTATTACTATCTAATTTTTTATTTTATATATATCTATCATATAGTTGTTAATTACTTTTTGTTAATATTTATTATCAATGTTAGTAGTGTCTATAGATCTATGTATATTTCATTAAAACCATTTTATTCATCATTCAGTAATAATGATATTTAGATATCATGATTATTAAATTAACTATAATATATTTTCATTAATGATTAATTATTTTTTTATTAAAATCAATGTGAGTCTATGGTACGATTCTAAGTGATGAAATCTGAAACGTGCTTATTTCAGAATTTTTCAATGGTAAAAGATAAAATATTAATAATTAGTTAAATATTAATATTAATATTAAATAATATAAAAAATTATATAGTAATTAATATCATATGGACTGATTAATTATGGTTTTATATCATCCCATGATAAAATATTATATCCGGATTCATGTAGGTAGTTAAACCGACTTAAATATGAACATGTTATAATCAATATGTGATAAATGTTATTGAGTGATTTTATGATAATATTATCATCCAACAAATAAGATGACAATTCTTATATGTTGTTAAATATATAAATTATAATTTATAATTTATGAATAAATTTTATAATTGAAAATTTTGTGTGTGATATTATTATTTATAGTGAAGGAATCATATATCATCATTGAATACTTCTTGTTTTTTATCGAATATTTGGAAATATATTGGTACCAAAAGCCAAGAAACATGGGATAATATAATTTTTTATGTTAATATTATATTTTAATAAGAGTAATTTCAATTTTTTATGGCTTTTAATGTTGTTGTAGAGCTCATTTAATAAGTGAGAGGAGTTTTATTTTTCAAAAATACTTATAACATAATATAAAATTGAACATAATTTTCATGGAAATCCAATCATTATTTGAAAAAACGAATATTAAATAATGGTATATATATAAATTCATTGTAAACCCAATTAATGGTCTAATTTTATGATATATATTTTCTTTAACCCGTCAATTTACACATTATTTTATTTTTTCCATTATTGTGATAACCATCTTTTACCATGGTAATTTATTTTTATTCCCAAAAATATACATCATCATGGTGCCTAATTCAAAAATGATGATTAAAAATATGAAAACCATTTTAATATATTCAATTTATAGAGAGCATTAAATTATTTATTAAATAATAAATGTATAATTTATAAAAAAAAAATTTATTAAAAAATTGTTTAGGTTTACAAAAATTATTATGATAATTATGCATAAAATTGTTTATCATAATTTTTATTTATTTATGATTAAAGAAATTATTGTTATATAATTTTCAATTAAATTCACAAATAAATGGGATCTTGTAAGAACTTAATTAAATGAATATGATCAAATATATTTTACTTAGAATATAATATAACATTGGCTCCAAAATTTCAAATATAGGATTCCCAATTCAAAAAGATATAATTATATTATTTTTAATACAAAACATTTATTCCATATGAGATGAAATTATAATCCCCCCCTAAAAAACCATTATGATAGGCCACTTTTCATCAAAACCAAAAACACCACCTTAATGGAAAATTCCTTTTATCCACACTATAATGTTATGTCCAAATTCAATAGCACAAAATGGCATGCATTCCCTCTTTTTTATTGATTTTTGATTACGCCCCTTTAAAGGGATGAAGGGGAACCCATATAAGGCCCATAGGAACATAGATTGCAGTGCTTGTAGGCTTAGGAGAATACAAGACCCGAAGGTCATTGGGAATTCAACCAGACTATCTACAAGGAACTGCCCCTCTCCAACATCTGCATTATGATAGTAGCTCTCCACCTTCGCATGGCTAAATTTCTAGGCTTTCTTTGAAATCATATTCTGGTCCTGATGGAAAAGCCATACCCTCTCATTATGAAAATCCATTTGGCTCTACTCTGGTGAGTTCACCTACTCTGAATCCTCTTTTAGGGCTACTGCTTTTTTTGTAGAGTCTGTCTGGGGAAACATTATGTGGCCCGAAGGCCTATAGGTGTCCCGAAGGCCCTAAAGGTGGCACAAAATCCCACTTGACCCAAAGTCCTAGGTGGCCTAAAATACTTAAAGACTCCAATCCCAAACTAATGGCATAAGGGGAATAGTTCTAGCTGCTACTGTAATGAACATTACCTGCTATAGTAACTGCTACAGTGCCTGTTATAGTACCTGCACAGTGTGCTGTTCTGATACAGTACCACACAGTGTACAGTACTGCTATATTATCTTCTATAGTTCCCACTACAGTACATGGAAATATGCCTCTACCTATTTTTGAACCTGGTTCTCATGGATTTGTTTAAGGTTAACTCACCAACTCGGCTGAGGGTCATGTGCTTTACCAAATCCAATATGATTCACCATATCAAATATTATGTGAATGAATCCCCCCTTAAAAATTTTCCGACTTATTTAAAATGAATGAATATGTAATAAATATCATTCCATGTTGAGTCAATAAGGTTTTCCTTATATATTTTCCATTCATTATTGTTTTGAAAATCACAAACACCTTATCTTTATAGAAAATCACTTCTTTAAGGAAAATCGATTTTATATGGAAAATTTCTATTATAAGGAAAATCCCTTTTGTAAGAAAAATTATCCTTATCATATTTTCATTCACATATTTCTTAAGTATAAATTTCAGATTCATTTCTATATTCTCGGAATCGTTTGAATCTTTGATATGAAGCATTCTGTTTTAGGTTCCGAAATCTGGATAAGAACTGTAATGAAGTTCTACTTCAAATTCTGGATACGAAAACTTATTATGAATTCTGATGATGAATTCTCATTACGAATTCTAATGATGAATTCTCATTACGAACTCTGATGATGAATTCTCATTACGAATTCTGATGATGAATTCTCATTACGAATTCTAATAACGAATTCTCATTCCGAATTCACCTATTAAACCGAATCTGATCATCTTTGTTTTATACACTCCGAATTTATTTAGTCTCCAAAAATTATTTTTGGTTAGACTCCAAACTTTCATTTTTCTTACGATTTTATAATTTTTTTACTCTTTAATATATTTTTACACTCCGAACATTCACTCCGAATCTTCACTCTGAACTTTTTAGTTAGACTTAAAACGATGTCGTACATTCTGTTATATTTTTTTGTTATAAAACGATGTCATCTATTCTATTATAAACTTACCATTGGTTAAGTTACACGTGTACAGGTCCCGCCTATTTTAAGGAATATATGATCGTTCGAAAGGAGGCCGACCTTGCCTATAAATAGGAGCTCATTTGAAAGAGCTCGTAACTGATGTACAACAGCTGAAAGGCTGACGAATGAATGACTTCTTCGACATTGTACATACATGTTGTTGAATTTATTTCTAGAGAGAGAGGCCCTTATTATCTCTCAAAGCTTCGTGCGACTCCGAATGTTGGTGATTACATTCAAGGACTTCCGGGGATAGGAAAAAAGAGGTTTCCAACACCTTGAAGATGAGGGATTCCTTGCTGAGGAAGATAGAGGTTGCTAACTACCATGAAGTTGAGGGCTTGCGGGGATAGCAAGACAGAGACTCCGATCTTCCTATCGAGGGCTTATCCTGGTGTGGGTAAGACATACTTGCTTGAAAGTATAAATCAAGGGACCTTTATCCAAGGTTGTTGGATACCCTTCTCTTTGGGTTAAAATACTTATATCTTGTTACTTGTATTTTTAATACTTGTTTGTTTCCACTACATTTTGTATTATAAGGAAAGTATAACGTTCTTATACTTCCTTTCTTGTACTCTGTTTCATTTAGATTCTATACGCATTAAGGTAGAATCTCATATTGTAATCTTTTGTTAAGTTTCAATTTCTGGAACCATATTTTAGGAACCAACTTTTGGAATCTCTTTCAATGATTTGGTGTTAGAGGTGTTGTGAATTTTCTTAGATTAACTTTGTAAACTTAGCCCTTTCCTTTTCTTAAGAAAAACATAGTTATTCATAAGTAACTTTAATGGTTCCAAATGAATTTTTAAAGTATACAATTCACCCCCCCTCTTGTATATTGAGAATCAACATCATTATTTCGATCCGATAATTGTTATCAAAGGAGGTCTCTAAAATACTTGTACTCATGTATACATTTTTCTTACTCACTTTCTCATTTCGAAATTTCCCATTCTGAACTTTCTCATTCCGAACATTGTTATTACAAACTCTTTCTACTAAAAATATTGTGTGCCAAATGTTTTTAAGTATAGCAGGAATCAATGTTGGTTCCATTGATAATCTAAATCCTACAAGACCAGCAATCTTTGATGGTAATGATTATGAGTACTGGAGAGATCGAATGAAGACTTTTGTTATCAATACTGGAGTAGATAACTACGTTATGCTTACTGGAGATTATAAAATTCATGACAAGGAAGTTAAAACTTTTACTAACCAGGAAAAGCAAGATTATCAACTCAATTATAAGGTATGAAATCCTTTACTTTGTTCAATGACTACAAATATATATAGCCAAATATTTTCTTGTGAAGCAGCTAATTGTATCTGGAAGAAGATAGGGGTTACACACATTATAACTTCTAAAGTTATTGAGACTAGGAGAGATATGCTTAGAGCAGAATATCATTGCATCAATTTTCTGTATGGTGAACCAATATGTAAAGTTCAATAGAGGTTCATGACTATAGTCAACAGCTTACAGTCTATGGGAGAAAAAGGTTTAGATGACAAAAATCTTTTGGATAATATAATTGATATTATGCCCAATGACTGGGAATCCAAAAGAACAGCTATATATGAGAACAAGAAGGTCACTCAAATTTCTCTTGATGAGCTATTTGGAACTCTTCTATAACATGAAACAAGAATGAAGAGAGATGCTGACAATATCAAAAAGAAGAATGGGAATGGGAATGTTTCTTTTAGAACAAAATCAAATAATATGAAAGCTAAGACTCCTGAGAGAGTAACCAGATCCAAGTCTAAAAAGATAGTTGTTCAATCAGATTCTTGTGAAAGTGAAATCTCTAAAAATGAATTAGAAAATCTTGCTCGAAGGATGAACAAGATAGTTGGACAGAGAAATTTCCAATCCAAGTATAAGAAGAAGGACAGGAAAGATAAGAAAGATGGAGATGTTACTTGTTATGAATGCAAGAGAGCTAGACATATTAGACCAGATTTCCCTCTGCTCAAAAAGAAATAATGGAAAGAAAAGCATTTAGACAGGAACAGAAAGAAGTATTATAAATCCAGAGCTAAGAATGTTCTGAAAGCAAATGGCACCTGGAGTGCCAGTGGTGGTGATTCTTCATATGAATCTTTTGATTAGGAATCTTCAGGACAAACGAATCTTGGTCTTATAGCCATATTACATATTGATAATCATTGTTTTATGGCTAAGGTACGAAATTCTGAATCATTGACCAATGTTTCTTTAAATTATAATGATAGAAAGTATTATAACTCTTCTGATGAAGAATCCTCTTCTGATGAAGAAAATACTTTACCTACTTATGAAAAAGTCGCTTGGTTTGCTGAACATCTTGAAATTGAGAATTGTAAACTCAATAAGAAACTTGATAAGGCAAACTCTAGGAATTCTACTCTTACAAAAGAGATATCAAATCTTTCTAAAGATCTTGATAGAAAAAATGCTCTTTTTGAAAGTATTTCAAAAAATCTTGAGGAAGTAAGTTCTGAGAAGAACAAACTTTCTAAAGAGTTAGAAAAAGTATTTTCAAAGAAAAATGTTTTCGAGCCTAGCTCTAGTTCTAAATCTGATGATTTTGAGGATAAAATCTTGGTTATAAAACTCAAGTCCGAAATTTTTTACTAAAAGAAGTGTTTATCAAACTTTACTCATGGTAAGGAAAATTTTGATAAAATGTATTCCCAAATACGACCATTATGAAATAAATCTGGATTTGGTTATACCCATGAAAAACCAATTTTAAGTAACAATTATTTTGCTCCTCAAAGTGCCCCATTTTGTACCAAGTGTCAATGTGGTGGTCACTGGGCAAAGAATTGTTCCTTAAACAAAATTGAATCCTTAGAATTTCACGAAGCTTACTTTTCTAAGAAGATGTGGGTTCCTAAAATTTTGTTATCTGGAAATCTCGGATCCAAACAAGTCTGGATTCCGAATGTCTAATTATCTTCTTGATTTCAAGAAAATAAAGAAAGTACCAGCAACAATACACGGTACATGGATAGTGGATGTTCCTGGGACATGACTGGTAACAAAATCTATTTTGAAAAGATTATCAAAACGAAAGGAGGAAAGATAACTTTCGAAGACAATGATAAGGGAGAGATTATTGGTATTGGTAATATTGTTATTTTAGGTAAAACTGCAATTTAAAATGTTCTTTTTGTTAAGGGTCTTAAGCACAACCTCA
The DNA here is from genome assembly GCA_963277665.1 of Viscum album. Classification (NCBI taxonomy): domain Eukaryota; kingdom Viridiplantae; phylum Streptophyta; class Magnoliopsida; order Santalales; family Viscaceae; genus Viscum; species Viscum album. The sequence goes on along the minus strand of OY728136.1, from coordinate 1,281,372,386 downwards.
TTAGCATAAGTCAGTTGTGTGATGAAGGTTACCTTGTGAATTTTAGGAATGATAAGTGCTTAGTTCACAATTCCAAGGAAGAATTTATTCTCTTAGCCAATAGGCAAGAGAATGTTTACAATTTGAACATAGAAGACCTCAGGAGCCAAGATTTACCTTGCATAAGTGCAATGGAAGATCATTCCTGATTATGTAATAGAATACAAGGTCACAGTAACCTTAGAAACCTATGTAAACTCTCTAAGAAGAATCTAGTTAAATATCTACCAGAGAATAGATTTGATTCTTCTAAAGTTTGTGATCTTTGTCAATATAGAAAGCAACATAAATCTAAATTTAAATCAATTGGTGAAGTATCAACAACTGATGCATTACAGTTAGTGCACATGGATCATTTTGGTCCAATACAAACTGGAAGTATTGTAAGAAAATAATATGTGTTTGTTCTAGTTGATGATTACACTAGACTTACTTTGGTTTATTTTCTAACAAATAAATATGAAGCTTTTTCTTATTTCAAAATTTTATAGCTCAAGTTAAAAATGAGAAAAACCTTCCATTGAAAACTATACATAGTGATCAGGGAGGAGATTTTCAAAATTCTGATTTTGAAACTTTTTGTAGTAGAAAAGGTATTACTCACAACTTTTTAGCACCTAGAACTCCTCAACAAAATGGTGTAGTTGAGAGAAGAAATAAAATTCTTCAAGATATAACTAGAACCTTGTTGAGTGAATATTCTATAACTAGAAATTTCTGGGATGAAGTTGTAAGTACTGCTTGCTATACTATAAATCGAGTTTTGATTAGACCTTTTCATAATAAAACTCCATATGAGTTATTGAATGGTAGAAAACCAAGAATATTTTACTTCATGTTTTTTGGTTGCAAAGTATTCAGTTTGAATACTAAACATAACCTACATAAATTCGGACCCAAATCTGATGAAGGAATTTTCTTAGGTTATTCCACAAACTCTAAGTCTTATAGAGTTTTTAACAAAAATACTTGTACTGTTGAAGAAACTGTGCTTGTAAAATTTAATGAGTCTGATCCTTTTGTTTTTAAACCACCCCAGCCTACATCCTCGGATGTGTTTTGAAAAATTGATTGTCAACCTTTGATAGAAGAACCTTCTGATAAGGATAATGTTCAAGAAGATACTTCTGAAACATTTACCCCGAAAGACTTTCTACCCTATGTGGAAGAACAAGGTTTTGAAAACCCAAATCAGGTGTTTCTTAAGAATCATCCCAGTGATAGTATCATCAGTGATGTAAATCAACCTGTAAGGACTAGAAGTTCCATAAGAAATGAAGTAGAACATCTAGCATTTCTTTTCCAATTAGAACCTAAAAGCACTGACGAAACTTTGGGTGATGATGATTGGATCAAAGCCATGCAAGATGAAGTAAATGAATTCTAAAGGAATAATGTATGGACCATGGTTGAACGACCTAAGGGAACTTCTGTTATTGGAGTAAAATGAGTTTTCAGAAATAAATGTGATGAAAATGGAGTCATAGTAAGAAATAATGCTAGACTTGTTGCTAAAGGCTATAATCAGCAAGAGGGAATAGACTATGAACAAACCTATGCTCCAGTAGTAAGACTTGAATCTTTCCGTATTCTACTTGCCTTTGCAGAATTCTTTAATTTTAATATTTTTCAAATGGATGTGAAATGTCCTTTTCTTAATGGCTATGTTCAATAGGATGTTTTTGTTGAACAACCTCTTGGATTTGAAGATACAAAATATCCTAATTATGTTTTTAGGCTTACCAAAGCTCTGTATGGCCTTAAAAAAGCCCCACAAGCATGGTATGATAGACTAACTGGATTTTTTCTTCAAAATAACTATGTTAAGGGAAATGCAGACCCAACCCTATTTATAAAGAAAGATGAGAAAAATATTTTGATTGTTCAAATTTATGTTGATGACATCATATTTGGTTCAGCTCAGCAATCATTAACCGACTCTTTTTTAAGTCTAATGAAATCTGATTTTGAAATGAGTATGATGGGTGAGTTAAATTTTTCCTTGGTTTTCAAATTTCTCAAAAACCAGAAGGAACCTACATATCTCAACATAATTATATTAAGGATCTTATAAAAAATTATTGTTATGACAACACTAAGAGTATAAGTACACCCATTTGTACCTCAAACTCTTTAGATCTTGATGAAGCTAGGAAACCAGTAGATCAAACATCATTTAGAGGTATGATAGGAAGCTTACTTTAATTAACATCTAGTCGACCAGACTTAATGTTTTCAGTATTCTTATGTGCAAGATATCAATCCAATCTTAATGAATCTCACTTAAAGGCAGTAAAAATAATTTTTCACTACCTTATGGGAACCATGTATCTAGGATTATTTTATACTTCTGGAAATGATTTTATTCTAAAAATATTTTATGATGCTAACTTTGGTGGATGTAGAATGGATAGATAAAGTACATCCTGAACTTGTCATTTATTAGGAGATTCATTAGTTTCTTGGTCTTGCAAGAAGCAACATTATGTAGCACTCTCTATTGTTGATGCTGAATATGTATCAACTGGAAGTTGGTGTGCTCAAGTGTTGTGGATGCAAAACACACTCACAGAATATGTATTGAGTTTTACTAAAACTCAATTTTTGGGTGATAACACAAGTTCCATTTCCCTTAGTAAGAACCCTGCACATCACTCTCGTGCAAATCACATAGATATTAGGCATCACTTTCTAAGGGATCACACATAAAAATGAGATATTGTTCTTCAGTTTATCGGAACGTAGGATCAACTTGCTGATATTTTCACAAAATCTTTGCCTTCTGATAGATTTTAATACTTTAAATAGAATTTAGGAATGATAATCGTAAGGTAATCCTTTTTAATTAACATTCTATTGAAAAATTCTCCTTACAGTAATAAACTCCTTTTCCTAGGAGGAGTACATTTGTTTGTTAGAGTAACTATGTTTTTCAAAGTTTGTTTTTAAACTTTTAGGAACTAAATTTACGGTATGGGAATTTCCAGAACAAAATATTTTCAGAATAAAAATTTTCGTATTGAAAACCTCTTGAATGAAAAATATCATATTGGTATTTCCATAACAAGATTTTCGTACCAAGAATTTCATAATGAGCTTTTCGTCTTAATTTCTTTTTGTAGTGAAATTTTCATACTAAAATCCTTATAATGTTTTTCGTACTGAGTTTTCCGTACTGAGTTTGTTTTTCGTAGTGATTTTTTTATGTTACCCATTACGAATAATCCTCTTAAGCCAATCCGAAAGGTATGATTTCCTTACTCAAGTTTTCGTAGTCATACTTTACTTCTTGGCATTTTATTATATTTTTTTTCAGATTAGAATTTTCTTAAATATTTGTTTTAATAAAAACCTCAAAAGACCGGATTCAAATTTTCATAAGAATTGGTTTTCAAACATCAGATCTGATCTCAGCTTGTCACAACCATTCGATCAACCGTGGATGTTGAATCATCTTCTCGTTGCCTATATAAAGGGGACCCCAAATGGTTGTCCCACATCGGGTTTCAAGCTCCAGCATATTATGTTTTCCTCTAAGCCGATTTCGAAGTGGTTAGTATATTGATAATGGTTGGTTCATCCTGATTTCTTCAACAAGTATGATTCTCTTATATCCAAAAATATTAAACTCAATGGATGGGAAGATGTTGCGGTGTCTAAGCCTTGGAATCAAGATGAAGTATTTTCGAATTTACATATAGAGTTCTATAAGATAGTTTCCTTCTTTAAGGAAAATGACAGGGAGAAATTTTTGTTTAAGTCTTATGGAAAGACTTATAAACTTTCGTATGTAAAAGTAGCTAGCTTGGTAGGGATGACCTATGAAGGAGAAGTTGAGTTCATCTCTCATGTGTTGCCGGATTCAAAAGGAAGCTTCGACAAGGAAAAGGCATTAGAGACTCTCTGACTGGCAGATGATAGGGCTCCGAAGATTGCTTCTCTTTCTATGAACATCCGGATTCTAGAGTTATGGGTACAAGGCCTTATCGTACCAAGAAAGGGTGACAAAGATAGTTTGATGAAGAGTGAGTTCTACATCCTAGATTTTATGATAAATCTGAGAAAGTTTAATCTGATGAAACTCATTCTTATTACTCTTGAGAATGTTAAGAAAGGGAATTTAAGAGCTCAGATAATAATCTATCCAGCAATCCTCTCAAAATTGATAGTTCGGTGCCTTGAGTCTTTCATGGAGGCTTGCAAGTCTAAGCCAAGAGTTTTCAAGATTATGTTAGTGAGTGATGGTACACTCAAAAGGATGGATATAGCCTTCGACAAGAAGACTGGTCAGTTTATTGATTTATCTGCTAAAGAAGAAACGGTTCTGAAAGTTTCTGAACCTGAATCCTCTAAGCCAGTGAGGAAGAGAATGTTGCAAGAAGTTGAAGGTGAAGCAGAGAATCCCAAATCTAAGGAAGTTCATTTCGCACCTCCAAAACCGAAGAAGAAGAAATCTTACCCAGATGTAGTAGTTGCTAAATAGAGGGAAATCAAAGAGAATAGAGTGCAAGGGGAGCCTCATTTTGTCTTGGATCATGCGGAGGCCAAGGCATTGAAGGAAAGAACTACAGATGAGCTAGAAAAAAAGTGAAAGAAAAGAAGCTTTAGAAGAAGATGTCCGAAGATGAGGTAGATCCGGCTTTCTTAAATTTTAATGAGATGGTTTCAGAAAACATTCCTTTTCCAGGATATTTCTCTTTGTAATCTCAACTTGAGACTAATGGAAGAAACATTTTTGCTCTGGAAGAGGAAGTATCTAAGCCTGTTGAGGAAGTACCGCAGGTTGAGCAAGTAGAAGAAGAAGAAGATGTTTCTGAAGGAAGTGGTGAAACTAGAGATGTTTTGAAGCAAATAGATGATTATAAGGGGACACCTTCGGAACATTTGTCGCTCCTAACCTCAGAAGTTGAGTCTTCTAAGTTAGTCACTACAGCGATGGATGAGGAGAAAAGAGAAGAATAAGTAGCTTATCATGCAGAGGAAGAACAACTTCTACATGATATTGCTCAAATGGAGAATGTAGAGGTTGGTTCTCATAAAGTTGTTGATGAGGAAGACAATGTTGTTCAAGTATCTGACAGTGAAAGTAGAACTCTGGAATAAGACTCCATTCCGAAAAAGGACAAGGGAAAGCAACTTGTTGTTGATACCCTGAGCTCTGTGGTAGTAAAGAGAGGTAAGTTGGTGATTCTTCTAAGAAGAAGTTTGAACACTTTGAAGAAGAAGATTATCCAAGCAAAGTTTCGTATTCGGAGTCATCTTCTTTGGGGAATGACTTTGTTGTTCAGTCGTTAAATAAATTACTAGGTACTATTCCGACCTTCTCAAGTATTGATTCAAGATTCCAGATGCTCCAACATGCTTTGAATCAGAAAATAGACTCTGTATCCATGGTTTTGGAAAAATGTGGGTGAGATAGAGGCTCAGTTAAAAACTTTCTTTATCGACTATGAATCCCACAAGAGATCTTGCAAAGGATGACTAGTTGGTCGAGGAAGACTGTGGAATAGATTAGGATCTTTGATGAATTCCAAGATAATGTGAAGGATGCCTTTGAGACAGAAGACCAGAAGATAAATGAACTTACTTCATCTTTTTAAGAAAAGGTGACAGATGAAAAGAATTTCCAGATTCAAGAAGTCAGAGATCTGAATAGGAAGCTGAATTCTATTTCTCAAAACTGGAAATTTTAAAGGGATCATCAGATTGAGTTTAAAGAAAATTCGAAGGCTCAGGAAGAAAAGATTAAAACTCATGAAGAAAAGCTTCAAGCACAAGAAGAAAATATTGAAGCTCAAAGTGCAAGAATTGTTGTGTTAGAGAAGAAAGGTGAGGAAGACCATAAAGACTAGAATAAGATAAAGACTATTCTTAAGGGTCTCATCGAGAAGGAAAAAGATCCAAAATAGATAGATCTGATCTTTTTTTTGTATCTAAATTTCTTTGTTACCGAGCTTCCGAACTTAATGAAAATTTGTTCTTGCTCGTTTCTTTTGTTGTTACTACTAATTTTTCAGTTACTTTGTTATATTTTCCATTCCCATGAATTCTTTTTAAAAATCACAAAGGGTGGAGAAGGAAAAGAACCCTAATAAAGGGGAAAAATAATCTTATCAAAGGGTGAGAATGAAAACAAACTCTAATAGAGATTCTCTAAGGGGGAGTTTTTCATTAAATAAGACATTCTTATTCGTAATGAAATATCATTCCAGAAATCTAGAATACGATCCTTAGAGTTTCAAAGCCTAAGGGGGAGTTAGTCGTGTTCATCAACATCCATAAGCAAAGGGAGAAAAGCCTTAATGTTTTCTTTCTTCATAGACTTTCTTTTTCGTAAGGATGTTTGTGCTTTCCAAAAAGGGGAAGATTTTTGAGTCAATAAGGTTTTCCTTATGACTTTTCCATTCCTTATTGTTTTGAAAATCACAAACACCTTAACTTTAAGGAAAATTGCTTTTATAAGTAAAATTGATTTTATAAAGAAAATTGCTTTTATAAGGAAAATCCCATTTGTAAGAAAAGTTATCCTTATCATATTTTCATTCATATATTTCTTAAGTATAAATTTTGGATTCATTTCTATATTCTCGGAATCATTTGAAACTTTGATATGAAGCATTCTGTTTTAGGTTTCAAAATCTGGATAAGAACTGTAATGAATTTCTACGTCGAATTCTGGATACGAACTCTCTTTACTAATTCTGATGATGAATTCTCATTATTAATTCTAATGATGAATTCTCATTACGAACTCTGATGATGAATTCTCATTATGAATTCTAATGACGAATTCTCATGACGAATTCTCATTCCGAATTCTCATTCCGAATTCACCTATTAAACAGAATCTGATCATATTTTTTTTATAGACTCCGAATTTATTTAGACTCCGAAAATTATTTTTGGTTAGACTCTGAACTTTCATTTTTCTTAAGCTTTTATAATTTGTTTACTCTTTAATATATTTTTACACTCCAAACTTTCACTCAGAATCTTCACTCTGAACTTTTTAGTTAGACTTACAACGATGTTGTACATTCTGTTAAATTTGTTTTGTTATAAAATGATGTCATTTATTCTGTTATAAACTAACCACAGGTTAAGTTACACGTGTATTGTTCCCTCCTATTTTCAAGGAAAATATGACCGTTGGAAAGGAGGCCGACCTTGCCTATTAATAGGAGCTCATTTGAAAGAGCCTGTAACTGATGTACAACTGCTCAAAGGCTGACGAATGAATGACTTCTTCGACATTGTGCATACATGTTGTTGAAGTGATTTCTAGAGAGAGAGGCTCTTATTAACTCTCAAAGCTTCGTTCCACTCTGAATATTGGCGATTACATTCTAGGAATTCTGGGGATAGGAAGACAGAGATTTCCAACACCTTGAAGTTGAGGGCTTCCTTGTTGACCAAGACAGAGGTTGCCAACTACTTTGAAGTCGAGGGCTTGCGAGGATAGCAAGACAGAGACTCCGATCTTCGTATCGAGGGCTTACCATGGTGTTGGTAAGACAGGCTTGCTTAAAAGTATAAATCAAGGCACCTTTATCCAAGGTTGTTGGATACCCTTCTCTTTGGGTTAAAAGACTTATATCTTGTTACTTGTAGTTTTACCACTTAATTGTTTCCGCTGCATTTTGTATTATAAGTAAAGTATAACTTTCTTATACTTCCTTTATTGTACTCTATTTCATTTAGATTCTATATACTTTAAGGTAGAATCTCATATTGTAATATTTTGTTAAGTTTCAATTTCTGAAACCTACTTTTGAAATCTCATTCCAAGTTTTGGTGTTAGAGGTGTTGTGAATTTTCTTAGATTAACTTTGAAAACTTAGGCCTTTCCTTTGCTTAAGGAAAACATAGTTATTCATAACTAAATTTAAAGGTTCCAAATAAAATTTTAAAGTATACAATTCACCCCCTCTTGTATATTGAGCATCTAAATCATTATTTCGATCCTACATTCCAAACAAAAAAATCTACCCATAATGGAAAAAAATCACAAAAAAATTACCATAAATGGAAAACAAGAGACAAATGGTAGAGAACACATATAAACCCCCTCCCAAACATCTTCCCACCATAAATTCCTTGATCATGTCACATTATTATATTTGGATAATGGGTGAGGATTTTTCTCATCTACTATAAGGATGACATAATTGTTCTGGTTAACATAATTCATGTAAAATTAATTCCTTGAATTTAATACTCTAAAATATCTCTACAAAACAATGTACAAAGAATAGATGACCATATCAAAGATATTTTAATATCATGTTCAATATTGTTCTAAATAATAAAAATATTTCATTCACATCTAATGGAATAATATATTATATAAAAGTTTTGAGAATTCATTAAAATTTGGATTCACTGATTAACCATCATCCTATTAGACCTCCAGTGAAACAGACTCAAAAGTAACATCTTTTCAGGGATTATCATTAAGAGGATATATCTATCCTTCCACTTATTCATCATTGATAATCATTGAATAGTTCGATTGAAATTTATATTGATAAGATTTAGTGAAAATTTATACCCCATTTTTATTCATCACATAGAATAATGTAAATTGTGGATTAGATTAAATAATAAGAATATCATTTTCAAAGAACACTAAAATAGAGACGCATAACAGATTCTGATGTAATAAAACCCCTAAATCAATATTATATAAAACATGTTTAGAGACCTCAAGAAATAGTACCAATACACAGATAATAGAAAATTACAATGGAGATTCATGATGGTGATGAAGAACATGAGACAAATAAAATGTATTGAACCATATAGATATTTGTTATGTTGTAATCACATATTCAACATCAAGAGTGTGATAATCCTCAAGAGCCACCCAATAATCATAATAATCATTTTTTTGTTGAAATAATGTGACAATACAGATATAATTTCTATCAATAATGAGTATGTTCCTCAAAAAACACCATGAAATTGTATCATACGAATAAATATGTTATTATAGACTACTAAAATAGATGGATAAGAGGTAATAAAATGCTTTATGACACTCTCTTTCCCCGAATGTTATGGGTTCCATATCACATGACTCTAAATTTGAAGATGAAACTTTTTCCAACACATAATTATCAATATGAATGGAGAAATATAAAAAAATAGAAACTTTTATATTTTGATAGGAAATAAAAGGAACATCAATATAGAAAATATTTTAAGCCTGATAATTAACCATTTTATGTTCCAACTTCATCTCTATAGTATTTTTTCTATTGGTTGTTGTCAAATTCTTGGAAAGGTGGAAAAATTGGAACTAAAGAACCAAATATTAAAAAAAAATCTACATAAAAGTGATAATATATTCTATAGAAATTGACATAATGCTGGTAAAAGGTTTTGAAATATCATCTTCTACAAACATGAGAGATTAAAGAAGGAATTTCCATGTGAGTGTGATCAAATTATTACAATGAAATTGTCCAATCAAGATAAAAAAATTATTGAATAATTAAAAATTATTTAAGTCGAATAAGAGGCCCATAAATCTCCAACTAAATCACTTTTATACTCAATTTGTGACTATAATAAAATTATGTCATCCAAAAAAACTAGTATCCTTTGAAATATCTTAAGCATCTAGAACAACTAAGTTAAACTTACATCTGATATGAAATTCTATTTGCAATATGAAAGGGGGAGAGAATGGTAAATATTTCATAATCCTTTATAACCCAATGAGTATTCATGTACTTTTAAAAAGTATGTATTTATGTCCTTTTCGAACTAGTCCCTACCAATAGTGTGAGGGAGTGAATGAATGAGTCCACCATAAACATTACAATAGAAAAATCCACACAATGATATCCATCAATCATCTGTAATTAATGATGATAAATTTTGATTTCTAGGAATGGGTGAAACGATTCCATCATCATGAATGGAAAGAAATTATGGAAAAGAACCATAGTGAATGTATTTATAAATAGAGGTGCCATGTCTTGAGAACAAATATGGGATATGGATTTATCTTCTTATATTGTGAGCTGATAACCAATGATATCCAAAACCTTGGGGCCACTCAAAGAACATCAATTGACATCGTTAGTTATTTGTAAAATCAATCTTACACTATATAAATATGTTTTAGTTTGAGAAAAGGGTTTCGTATATTTTCAAAACATTTTTATATTATAATGATTTCATAAATGTTTAGGTATATATTAAAAAATATATCTACAATTAACCGAAATACCAACGTATTCATAAAATTATATAATGTTACCTAATGATATTTTTGACATGATTAATAAAAAAATGTAGTTAATTTTATAAAATAAAAATATAAAAAATATAAAATGTATCTTTTAGTTGAAAAAAATTACATAATTTTTTTTTATTTTAATAAATATATGACTTTATGGAAAGTAGTTTTAAATCGTATGTCAAATCAATTAAATTTGAAATGTTTGTTACTTTATATCATTTATAAATTTATTAATTTTATAATAATCATCCTTAATACATATCAATTTTATTTATTAGAAGAAATAATATATTTAGTAAAATAATATTTTAATTTTTTTAAAATACAACTCCTTATATAAATAATTGATTATATTTTTAAATTATTATTTATTTTAAAATAACGTGTGGAATATTAATATTTTTTTTAACTAAACTATTTCTTATAAATTCATTTTTAAAAATGAATTTAAAAAAAATATTAACCTATATTAATACATGTAAATGTTATTTTGGTAATATTTATATTTTAATATAAGTCTTCATTCTTGTTACAAGCCCCCCCCCCCAAACCTCTGCATAATATATATGGGCATGCTCTAAAATAGTGGTAGTCATAGGTGTTGATTAAGAATGAATGAATCTCATAGGGATTTCCATAGGCATGATTTTCTCACTTAGATGAATTTACTCAATATTTACTTGTTGAAGTTCAACTTGGGATCAATCTTATTGATGAAATCTCATTTCAATGATCAAACATATAAGACTCCTTATGAATAAATCCTCTACATGATTCTGTTAAATATTCATTATATATAAATTACGTAATGTAATTACTTAATTTTAAACCATCTACTTCAATGAAGATGTTATAATGATCACATTTAATTAATATAATTTTGTATTAGTAATATGTATCAATTATTTTTTATTTTGGTGTTTTAGATGAAACAATTCATTCCAGAAAGTATTTATTTGAATAGAAAAGTCATAATAAAATCATGAAATGCTAAAATAATTAATGAATACATTCAACAATTATTTTTACCCATAGAATTTAATTTTCATTCCACTCTACTCTTTTAAAATTATGACCCAAAAATGAAGTATATATTGACAATAACAGTAAAAGAATTAAATATTTTATTTATCTAGGATTCTCAACACAAGAAAACGATGTATTATTAAGGGTTAAACAAACATAATGAGAGTAAAATTTTTATGTATGTTATATCATATGATTTTATATACTAATAATGTTGTTGATATTGGTGGGTTTATCAATAGAATTACTATATTATCTATTCTAGTGACAGAAAAATCCTTATATCACCATTCTCAATGATTTCTAAAATAATAAGGCTTTTAAAAATAATCTTTCTATACTTTTAGTGAGATCAGATTTAGTTATCCAGTATGAAAACTACAGTATTTATATAAAATAACAATATCAGGCTTTATATGATAGTTACCATCCATATATCAGAAATGGATATCACGATCCAAATTACTTCCTTATAGTAACTAATTTAGTGATTCATTTTTATTCTAATATATATTTCTCGCGTATTAGATTCATAAAACACTTACAAATAATTTCAAAATTATTAAGGTAGAATAAGCAAAAATGATTTACATATTAGATTATAATTATTTGAGTAAAATTTAACATGTATAAAACCCTTAATAATGAATTATTACCAACTTTTTAAGATTAATAATATATACTTTCCTCTTGTAATTTTCTTAAATATTTTATTTTCAACAATCCAATTCATCTTAAAAGGATTTAGTTTTTATTTTATATTTATTTACATGTCATAAAGCACAGAATCATATATATAACTGAAATTAAATTATTGATCTAATTCTTCATGAGTATATAATCTCAATTGGTTATTTAAATTATATATCTGTAAAAGGAAAATGAGCAATTATAAGACTCTGATAATATAACACTAGTTAAAACTTCTTCTTGGAGTTCTCTATAGTAATTTTTATTATTATTTTACTATTATAAGATTCTATGCATAAAATAAGAAACCTCCTATACTTATATTTATAGAGCCTTATTTTTATCAAATTGGAAACATTACCCATGATGGTAGGGATAATTTTCACTATTCGATCTTCAAAAAATATATATTAAATATATTATTTCCAATGAAAATATTTCCATCATCATACTATAAAAGAATAAAAGTTTTTATAATATTAGATAAATTGTATACACAATATTCATTCTTTCTTTATGAAATAAATGAAACATACAACATGATATAATTAAAAAATATATGTTAAAGATTCTTCTTCAATCCATAAATGGACCATTAGTACTTGAAAGCATTAGAATCACCATTTAGGTCATCAAAATCATAAATTTGAGTCTTATTTTAATTTTTAGAAAGATTTTATTTTTTAAAAATGTAATGGTATCCATATGGAAGATATTATAAGAATAACTAGACTCAATTAAAAAATATTAATAGACCTTACAAAAGACACTAATCGAATATTTTATTCATAAATAACAAAATCATTTTATTCTTATCCTTTTCCAAAAACATATGTGTATATGTAGGAAATATGTAGTATATTTCCATTTAATTTTACAATACCATGTTATAAAATATAATATTACCTCTTTGGGTGGATCTATTAATTTCAAAACTAAATTACAATACACTGAGTCTATATGACAAAGAGAAATTTTCCTCTCCCTAGTTCATTCAGTAATGTATTTATAATCAATATAAACTCCTTTAAAAGACATAAATAAATTGTAAGTAGTATCATAATTTTACTAATATTCCATAGTGACATTAGAACACCAGGAAAATAAATACATGTAAAATTTAAGTCAAAAGTCATTAAAAATAATAAATTTTTAATAATCTTTATAGCCCAAAATATTAAAGATATAATTTTACTTATTTATTTTTATAAATAATAATTAGTTTGATTTTAAATGTATTTGGTTGATTATATTGTGGTAAAAATTATATTAGTTGAAGAGTAGAAAACTTAAATATATATGTAGGGAAAATTAATTTATCTCCCATTAAACTACATCTAAATAGGTATTTTTCTTTCTTTGGGAAACAACATTCAAATGATTTTTATTTAATGTTTGTGTAATGTAAAAAATTTATAAATATCTATTCATATATAGAATTTCATAAAATAAGTATTACCAATGTAAATATTATAAAATTTTATTAATACTATTTTTATTATATGTTTATTTTTTCAAACGCCGTCAATATTTAAATATATTTAATAATGGCATTTAGAACATATAAATAGCCACATCTAAATGAAAAATAAATAAATGTTATATCATTCTAACATCCATCACATTATAACACCTTGAAGTACAAAAATTAGATCACTTTTTTTTATAATCCGTAGTGCACTATATTTTTTATTTTTCTTTTTAAGGCCTCATTTAATATTATTTAATAATTCGGGTCTGTAATTAAATTCTAAAAGGAATCAAATGTGGTATAATAGATTTAAAAATAAATTTGATCTAAAAAATATTTTCTGTGGAAATAAATAATAAAAACTCTGTAATATAATGAAATATTAAATGAAATGTTTTTCCCTATATAAATTCTTTCACATCTAATGAAAAATATATCCATGATATCCATTCAAATAAATTTATCAAATCTATTAAATGAAAAGGAGTTATCTCTCTAAAAATAATTAACTACCCAACCAAACCTTTGACACCCTAAAAATCCATCACTTCATAATTATAATATTAGGGCCTTAAAAATCCATCAAGATGATGACCATATATGTGTCATGATGTGAGTGTAGCGTCATATCAGTGATAAATCGATTGTAAGTGTAGTTCCCAAAGATATAATAAGAGGATGAATATATTTTATATATTACATGAAATGAAACATAAAAGATTGATGATAATATAACAACCCAAAACATTGATATATTTATATATACATATATCATTTTAAATGAATCTAATTTCATCGATATCTTGTGTTACTCGCAAAACCGAGTTTTAACGAACCAGGATATACTATTTATATTAATATTCAAAACTTGAATATTATAAAATAAAAATTTAAATTGAATGTATTAATTGGATTAAATACATTTTAAAAATTAATTAAAATATTTCTAGATACCTAAAATATATTTATACAATATTTTTGGTAAAGCCTTTAAATGATTTCAAAAATACATTATATAAAAAAAGTTAACTTTTTTGTGACCAATTAATAAATTTACTATTTTATACTTATAGAAAAACAGTTATGATAAAGTTATCTTCATTTTTAAGTCATTATTTCAAAATTATCTTTTGGTGAATACTTGGATTTTTTTAAAAAAGATTAAATTTTTTATTAATTGTAAAAAAATAAAATTTTCATTGAAAACTATAATTTTATTTAATTATTTTATAAAAATATTTTTTTAAAAATAATTTAATGTATAATTAGTCATATAATATTTATATTTTAGTAATTTTATTAATTATTTACAATTTTATATTGATTTGTGATATAATAACTGCTAATGAGTTTGACTGTTTTTATTTAAAAAAAATGTTTTTCTAAAATGTCTATGGGTTTAATGAATTCACCTGCGTCTATGAATTTAATTTCATGAAATATATTAAAATATTGGAATTCTAATAATATATATTATTGATTAGTTTTAGACGAATTTTTTCTGATAAACAAATTGAAAATTGTAAAAATTAGTTACCGTGGTTAATGCGAAAACATGTCAACCAAGATGTTAAACTAGGAAGATAATGGTTAAAAATTACATCAAAATAGAACCAAAAACCATTTTATTTTAATAATTCTACCCTTTATATTTTAAATCATAGTAATTTCTCACTACTACGGGTTTTGGAATGTGAAAATCACAGGAATCTATTTTTATTTTAAAAAAATCCAAGTTCATTTTCTCCTGCAATTAGAAAAGGTCCCCCATTGTGCTCCCCTTTACCAAATTAAAAAACGCTTTGGTTTATCCAATTTCATGAAAAATATCTTCCTTAAATCCCTCACCACATACTATATGAATTTTTTATTAGGAAAACCTCAATCGGTGGTTTTAGATATAAACCAAATGTGTGTCCACGAAGAAGAGGTAAAATTCTAAACATATATATTAATTTTTTTATTAAACCTATTTAAAATATTATTAAAATTTTTAATATAATAATACTAGTATATCCTTAATAGTTTTTTGGTAAAAGTTTTACGGAATAACTTATATCTATATCCTCTTCCATCAAATGTAAATTGAAATATTCGATCATGCATAAGGTGGTCTACTGCCTTATGAACAAAAATAAGTTGTCTCCCTTCAACACGTTTAAAGGATGAATATAATTATGTATTTCATATATATATATATATATATATATATATATAATTTATGGAATTATTTTATTTATATAATTTTTATATTACATATACCATCTTACATTCCATTCTGTGGGTGAATACGATAACATCGAATGTGTGTATGGAAGACGACTGCCTAGAGAAGTGGCGTAATTTGTTTTGTTCATGCACATTACAAAAAATGTATTAATGGTATAGTTAATAAATATATGTTATATTAATTAAATAACCATGAATATGAAAATATAATATCACATTTCTCCTCTTAATATCAAATCATTTGGAAAGTAATAATGTCAGTTGTGAGTGATTGTGTGTTGTCGTATTTTATAAAAATTTTTATAATGATGGATTTGATTAACAAAAATTCTATATATAATAAAATATTAATTCTTATATGTTTTATTAATATTTAATTACAAATTATTCTATCCATCGTAAAAATGTAAACAACGTTCATCTGTACGTACAGGATACCGTCTCCATGAACGGTGTAAGTTATTTTCTATATATAACTAAAATGTATTACTATAAATATATATATAATATATATATATATATATATATGATATTTAAATCAAGGTTTAATTTATGGAGATGATATAACCATGATCAAAATAAAAGTATTTGAATTAACGAATGAAAAAATTCATAAAAACGAAGATATTATAACATGAAAATTATTTTAATAAAAAATATTTAATAAAAGTGACATAAATGGATCTAAGTAAGTCATATGTGGAATTATATATATAATTATTATTCTTTAAAATATTTATAGTAAACCATCATTAATTATAGAGTTGTTTTATATGTATAAAATATATGTCAAACCTAAGGTAATGGTTTCTCGTCTCACTTTTACTTCCATGGGACATATGACATATTCTCCACATATTTCATTTTATGTGGTGTAAATAATTACCCTTCAATATGGTATATAATGATTTAATTTATCATAATTGTATTTAAATTATAATATTAGGTACTTCTATAATGGACTATATGATTAAAAAATTACAAAAACATGTAATGATTTACAACACAATACCGTTATTTATCATTATTGTTTATGTTTAAGTATCCATTGATGAAATAACATGATCAGCCTCTAAATAAGCTCATGAATTTTCTTCTCCAATCATTATAACTAATAATCTAGTATTAGTACCATTTTTTCACTTTTCCTCACAAAATGACTGAAACAAATTTTAAATGAAAATTTTTCTTTATTTCATTCTTTGATTAAAAATATTATTTATTCCAATGAAATGTTCCCCAAAATAAATAAATAATCGTTTTATCATTATCCAAATGGTTTATTAAAAAAAATTATACCAATTATTGGATTCTAAAAAAATTATTTTAAATATAATCTTCCTTTTATTATCCATAGAAGGTACTTTTTGTGCTTTCTTATAAAATGTGAATGAAATAATCTTTAACAAATTAGTCAAATATGAAATTTCCCATATTCATAGAAACTATATGTTTTAAAGAATAATTTATAAGAATCAATGGTTATTTTCATGTAAAATCATTTTTAAATTTATATGGTAATTTATAGTTTTAAAAATAGAAATCAAACATGAATGGTTATTTTTCGGAAGATTATTTTTAATGATCACTCTATGGAATTTCGATTCATAAACAACAACCCCCTTTATTACAAGTATTCCCCACTGGGGATATATTTTAAAGATACGTTCCTTTTTATTTATCTAGATGGTTTATGGTATCTTTGATAGGGGATGTATTATTTTCATAAAATTATTCATATTACCCTAGATGACTTATGATTATGTTTATTTTATTAGAGAAAGTAATAAAATTTGATATTATAGTTTATGTATATTATTTTTATTAGGTTTCACCCATTCAATTTTGGAATTATTTGGATAATTTATGTGAATGGAGGGTGCCTCTATATCCCCCACAATGCATCAATAAGTCTCATGAGATAGACGAGTGTGATCTTTTGGTCGAGGCCATAACCTATTAAATAATATGTTGTGGAACAAGGAAATAAAGGCATATATTTCTTATCATAAGGCCTGAATAAAATATTCATATGTTTGAAATTATCAACTAAAACATTATGAATTAATATATTGATTCCCATGTGATTATTTAATTACATAGAATATACAGGGAAAATTTTCCAGTACTTGGGATATTGTATATGGAATGTTTTTGTCTATATTAATTTCTAAAATATTATTTTTAATATTCATATTATTTATTTAATGGAATTTATAATAGTTATTAACCATTCCATTGTAACAGCCCGAGATTTTATAAAAAAAATATTTTTTTCAATTTCATTAATGTCTTGTGTTGTACGCTACACCAAAAGGAGCTTGCTCAACACGCATCCTTTACTTTCCTTGCATTACACGCAATCATGACCTTTCTCGATAGCGTGTGTAGTACTCAATACCTAGTTTCAATAAACAACGATATGCTATTAAAATATTATTAAAACTAGCCGTTATGAATAGTAATAACCACTTTTTAAAATTTTGTAAATTTTATTTTTCAAAATGGAATTCATTTTTGGATTCGTAATATCTAAATTAGCTTAGGGTGAAATTTTGGTACTTTTCGGATAACTTTCATTTTTTGATGAATAGTGAAAATTACTAAATTTTAATTAAAAACAAACTTATTAATAGAAATAATTAATAGTGATAAATTTTTAATTTGATTGGTTTTAAAGTATATTTAGAATATATTTTTACAATTTAATATAATGTTGGTTATTGGATGTAATTTCACATTTAAACCAGACATAAACAACTGTCAATCTTTTGATAGTTATTATCTCTAAAGAACACACAATTTGTTTTGACGATGGGAATTAATTTTTAAATTTATTAATGCAACTGATATGTTTTGAATTTGGTAAAATAGACATCATTTTTGAATTCATAATATCAAATATAGCTTAGGCCTAATTTTTGGTATTTTTTTTTGAAAACTTTCAATTTTTGATGAATAGTGAAACCACTAAGTGGTAGTTAAAAAAACTGAATTTTTTATAAAACTTAATCTTACCGCTTTTTTGAGTGAATTTCAATAATCCGAGAGACACGGTTAAAATCAAGGACTAAAATGTGGTTCAATGAGATGAAAATAATTTTTGGTGAATAGTAACTTTTTACTTTTTTTACCACGGTTAAAAGTAAATAGGGTAATTAATGGTAAAAATGATATTATTATTATCCTAACACATGTCCTAATTCTATTGGATAAGTGTAATTCGACAAAAAACAACCTTAGGAATAACATATGACCATTTTGGCCCACTTGGATTAGATTAGGACATTTATTATTAATTTATTTAAAGAAGGGTTAAAATAGTTAAAATCAAAGTTTAATAAGTAAATCATTTTTAATATAGGGTTATACATAAGATAAATTCGACTATAAATAGTCATTAGAAATATAAAAAGATTTCCTACATAATGATATTTTATTTGTAATTTTTAGACTTTAAATAATTTAATTTATTTATGACACAAAGATGATGAAGTAATTATCTTATTAATGAAATATTGACATAATTGATGTTATAAACACAAATATAAATGAAATTTGAGACTTTTTTGAATTAAAATAATTTAATAGGTTAATATAACACGTTATTATTGATTTAATTAACTTTTTTCGAACTAATAATTCTGTTATTATTTTTAAAAAAATCAATTACTAAATAGTGTCAAAATTGACATAAAATAGTTTTTAAAACAAATATTATATTAGTAATTGTTATTTAATTTAAAAAAATCTAATGTTTGGCCTAAGGACTTAGATAAGGTTATATATATTAATAATAAACAACTTGGGGTTCGTTCGGCTTCTTATAGTAAGTTTATTAACCTTATAGTATAAGAACACAAGAAGACACGGTAAAAGTAAAATTATTTTACTTAATGTTAAATCTAAATGATAAGGTTATAATAGGAACCTAAACTTGTCTAAATTATATTGGATGAGAGGATTTCGACCCATCCCCACCTTAACTTCGAAATGAATCAATTTGGAGATATTTAAAACCGAAATTGACTTTATAATAAAATAATAGTTTTAGTTATTCCAAAGGTGCCCCTCTCCTCCCTTATAAAAGGGCACCTCCTCCCTCTCTTCCTCACACCACTTTGAGCCTTCAAGATCGGCCAACCCCTGCCAAATTCCCTTATCCACTTCCCTAGAAACATCCTAGAGGTTCTGGTCTTCCTCAAAGACCAATTTTAGTGCCTTAAAAGGAGATCTCAAAGAGGCGCTTCAAAGAAGTGGTAATGTCTGTTACCGATTATTTCATCTTTATTTCTTCTTCCACTTCTTCTTATTAGGTTGTTTCACTATGAAGTAATAAAATCAGTATCACTTATATACTGATATGTTATTATAATTATGAAACAACCTTATTTCACCATCTATCCATCCTACGGAAAATGAAATCACCGTGCGTGCGTACGTACGAAATACCGTCTCCACGCCGTGGTGTAATCTATTTTCCACCACCACCTTACTTGGATGGGTATAATGGTGTACATAATAACTATATATGATTATTGTAAATTAATATTGATTCTGAAATAGTATGCATACACTCTAATACAATTCCATGATCATGAGAACGATATCATTGCTCGTGCGTACGTACGGACTACAGTCTCCACGAAGCGATGAGATTCATTCTCCACGTTAACCATTCATGAATGATTATAAAGTATATATAATAAGTAATAATGAAATATATTACATAATAATGATTCTGGATTTATGTGTATATATATGTATGTCATCTACTTAATTCAATTCAACTCAATAAGGAAAAGGAAACAGCGTTCATGCATACGTATGGTCTACCGTCTCCATGAACAGTGTATTTCTTTCCATTTACTAATCTATTATATATATATATATATATTATGAATATATATTATATATAAATCATGTTTTATATTCTGGAATTATTTAATCATGATCTAATTAATCATATGAATAATTACAAGTCAAAACACGGATGACAAATGAAACGATTTTAACCAAAATGCTCTTTAACATGGAATTTACAAAAGAATGGGTAATATAAAGCCATAAGTGAACCATATATGGTATCATAACAATGAGTATGAATCTGGAATAAGTCAATGACATTATTTAAATCATTATACAGGAGGTTCGGACACATACAAAGAAAATCAGACCTAAGGTAAGGGAAATATCACAATCTCATTTTTATCCAGGATTGTTTATACTTTATTATTTACTGGGGTGTATTTTATCATCCACACCCATGTTTCCTCAATATTTAATGTTATTTCCATCCACCTATAATTTTTTAAATGCAATTTTACCCTTCGGTGAATTTTTAGTAAATGATATGAAAGGAATCTTTTGTTGTTTTTCGTACGAGGTATTTCTTGACTTTTCTGACAAAAGTACGAAGAATGTTTTTTTAACTTATACGACATGAATGTATTTTTAAAACATTATTTCCAAGAAGATTCCATTACATGTTTTCATGTTTATTTTTAATCAACTTCTTTTAGTTTAGAATTTTACGACATGTTAAGAAAGGAAATGTGTTTTTGAAGTTGAAAAGATATTTTCCTCAAGAATGGAGTTCAAGTGTTTTATAAAAATTATTTTCCATATAAGATAATAAAGGGTTCTATTTCTATCCCTATTATTACATTGATTTGATTATGTTGTGATGGAATTATTTTTATGAATTCCTTTATCTTATATGAATTTTTTTATGTTGTCCCGATGTTTAAGATTCCCATTTTTATTACATGGGTTATGCTATGATGTATGGTTTATGATTTTGTGGCACACATAAGAATGGTATCATTATGAGATGGGTGGGACCTATATCTCCCTCCAATTCATTGGGTAAAGATTTTATATCTCATGATCTAGACATGGCTAGAACAGTAGGTTATACCGGTTCAGTGAAACAGGACTGAAACGAGGAGTGAACTCAGCTCATAAAGGGACTTTGTCTACTAAGATAGTCTTGGAAATGAGTCTTGACTAATAAGAAATGATTCTCTATGATTATGTGTGTATGCCACAAAGTTTCATGTTTTAAGTTATGATTATTGAGATTACATTTCACTACGATGATTTATCTCATGTTATGAAATTACGATCTATTTTGAAGGTTAAGATTTCCAAAAGATATGTTCTTATGAATATGATGTGATTGATATTTCTTTTGTTTACCCTTACTGAGCACTTGAGCTCACCCTTTTATGTTTTCTTTTCCCCAGGACATAAAGAAAGGATTTAGGTTTAAAAAAATAAGATCTTTATGGGAGATGTTGAAGATCTTTCACCACGATTAGAAGATTATATTCCAAGTTTCCAAAGACACTATACTATTACGGTCCTTGTGTGTCTGTTTTTGTTATGTACTAAGTATTCCGCAAATGTAATGTAATTTCCATGTATGTTACGCTTCGGCTCTCTACAGTTGGTATCAGAGGAAAGGTTTAGTCAACCTTTGGAAACTAGGATGCGAAAACGTTAGTGAGATCCCTAGAGATATTTCTATGGTATGTCTAGGGATGTATCTAAGGTTAGGTATACGTATAGGTTATAGTCCTAGAATTGCGCTAACGATATTAGAATTTAACCTAATATGACATATATTGAGGGTACTCCCCCTTTACTATGTTGTTTTCTCTAGCATGATTTTTTCCACCCACAAGATTCTTTTTGTGTTTTAGTTAATGGAGGGAACCAGAAGGAATTCGGTTAACATTGAATCCAATGGACAAATTGGTGACTATGAACAACACAATTGTGTAATTACTAGAGAGAAAGATCTGGTGATTATGCCGAATCATTCATCGCGATATATGATTAACAAGGTGAAATTAAGTTGTATGCCTAATTCATCAAAGAAGAGGAAGATAAACTATTATGCATGTTCTCATGTTGAGGAGCATAAAGAAAGGAAGATTGAGATTTATAAAGAAGGAAAGAAGAACCTTGAGGAATACCTCAAATGGAGGGACCGATGTTATCTGTGTGGAGAAAAGGGTCATAGAGTGACAGACTGTTATGGAGTTCAATGTATTATTTGTGGTGAACATGGGCATTACCCAACTCAATGCCCTAACCTAAAAAGTTACTTCTAAATCACGGAAGGACTTATTCCAAGACAATAATTGAAGGGGATTGATTGAAGTGATTATGTATTGGTATTCAAGAATAATGTTGTTGACGTACTTTTATTGTGTATTAGAATATTTTTTTATTATTCTATTGTGGTTTTCAATAATTTTAAGGTACCGGTAACAATGAAAAGTGATTCAAATATTTTGGAAAGTAGATAATATGTGCATAACGAAGGGATAAGGAGAAAATGAAATGTTTGACAGTATTCATGAGCTCATGATTGATATAAGGACTAAGTGATATCATGGTTTGAGGATATAGAATTCTGAGGATTTTGGTATGTGGAAAGTGTTAACTTTTAACTGCATTCATGTTTTCACTAAGGTTCAATGGATATTAATTATTCAAGAAAATACATGATTAAGGTATTCACATATTTGTAATTTTACCAACAAGATATTTCTTATGATATATGGGGGATAAATGATGTCATTCACGTGATAATATTCTTTATACTATGAGCTTGGACCGAAGTATTTTAGATAAGCCTAATGATTGGAATGGATTATGTTGGACATAAGTTAGTATTGTTTAAGGATAAAACTTTTTGATATTGTTGATGGGATGTTATAGTAATATAGCTTTAGAAAAAGGAAAACCTGCTGGACGGGCGACAACCCATCGCGTCGGACAGGGCTGTGGGAATCGAACCCACAACCAAAGTGAGACCGGCCTTTATCGCCTACCACCGGCCTACAGGAAGCACCTGTTTAGTAAAAAACTAGTTTTATTATATTAAGTAGTATGATATATGAAGTATAAGTCAATTTTAGGAACCATATATGATTTAATCTCACTATAGATGGACTTATGTAATTTTTGATAACTTTTCTAACTTTTTGATTGACACAGATGGAATGGCCCATCATTCTATCACCTGATCTGCAAACACATCACGAATGAAAAATTCAACTTCATTTCTTTAAGATATGAAGTGGAAATTGTCCAAAGAACGACAAACGGTGAGACTATTCCAAAATCACGAAAGTATTTCTTCTAATTCCAATTTCATCAACTTTAGGGAAATGATCTTGAAAACCAAAAATTATTTCATATTGCTCTTATATATGATGAATTATATGGTACCTTATATCGTCACAAATTTATGGCATTGTGATTGCTGGCTTTTCCATAGCCATGTTCTCTACCACTCTCCATCAAAACATGATGGTTATATTTCTCTTCAATATCCATATTTTCACCTTTGTGAAAACCAAGTGATTAGTTTATTTGGGTAATCATTACATTTCATACTTTAGTTTTTAAATCCAAGTTTTGGTATTCCTTTTTACGATGTGGGTTTCTATTTAGAAACTTTCGAGTAGTAAACCATTTATAACCCCTATGAATTTTGGGGGCGAAATTCATTTTAAGGGGGGTAGAATGTAACAGTCCGAGATTTTATAGAAAAATATTCTTTTTAATTTCATTAATGTCTTGTGATGTACGCTACACCAAAAACAGCTTTCTCAACATGCATCCTTGACTTTCCTTTCATTACACGCAATCACGACCGTCCTCAATAGCGTGTGTAGTACGCAATACCGAGTTTCACTAATCAACGATATGCTATTAAAATATTATTAAAACTAGCCGTTATGAATAGTAATAACCACTTTTTGAAATTTTGTAAATTTTATTTTTCAAAATGGAATTCATTTTTGGATTCTTAATATCTAAATTAGCTTAGGGTGAAATTTTGGTACTTTTCGGATAACTTTCATTTTCTGATGAATAGTGAGAATTACTAAACTTTAATTAAAAACAACCTTTTTTAATAGAAATAATTAATAGTGATAAATTATTAATTTGATTGGTTTTAAAGTATATTTAGACTATATTTTTTCAATTTAATACAATTTTGGTTATTGGATGTAATTTCACATTTAAACCAGACATAAACATCTGTCAATCTTTTGATAGTTATTATCTCTTAAGAACATGCTATTTGTTTTGACGACGGTAATTAATTTTTAATTTATTTAATGAAAATGATATGTTTTGAATTTGGTAAAATAGACATCATTTTTGAATTCATAATATCAAATATATCTTAGGCCTAATTTATGGTATTTTTCTGAAAACTTTCAATTTTTGATGAATAGTGAAACCACTAAGTGGTTGTTAAAAAAACTGAATTTTTCATAAAACATAATTTTACCACTTTTGTTAGTGGAATTTAAAAAATCTAAGAGACACGGTTAATATCAAGGACTAAAATGTATTTCAATGAGATGAATATAATTTTTGGTGAATAGTAACTTTTAACTTTTTTTTACCACGGTTAAAAGTAAATATGGTAATTAAGGGTAAAAATGATATTATTATTACCATAACACATGTCCTAATTATATTGGATAAGTTTAATTCGACCAAAAACAACATTAGGAATAAAATATGACCATTTAGGCTCACTTGGATTAGATTAGGACATTTAATATTAATTTATTTAAAGAAGGGTTAAAATAGATAAAATCAAAGTTTAATAAGTAAATAATTTTTAATATAGGGTTATAAATAAGATAAATTCGACAATAAATAGTCATTAGAAAGATAAAAATATTTCCTACATAATGATATATTATTTGTAATTTTTAGACTTTAAATAATTTAATTTATTTATGACACAAAGATGATGCAGTAATTATCTTATTAATGAAATATTGACATAATTGATGTTATAAACACCAAAATAAATGTAATTTGACACTTTTTATGAATTAAAATAATTTTCTAGGATAATATGACATGTTATTATTGATTTAATTACCTTTTTTAGAACTAATAATTCTGTTATTATTTTCACAAAAATCAATTACTAAATAGTGTCAAAATTGACATAAAATTGTTTTTAAAACAAATATTATATTAGTAATTGTTATTTTATTCCTAAAAATCTAATGTTCGGCCAAATGACTTAGATACTGTTATATATATTAATAATAAACAACTTGGGGTTCGTTTGGCTTCTTATAGTAAATTTATTAACCTTATAGTATAAGAACACAAGAAGACACGGTAAAAGTAAAATTATTTTACTTAATGTTAAATATAAATGATAAGGTTAAAATAGGAACCTAAACTTGTCTAAATTCTATTGGATGAGAGTATTTCGACTCATCCCCACCTTACCTTCGAAATGAATCAATTTGGATATATTTAAAATCTAATTTGACTTTATCATAAAATAATAGTTTTAGTTATTCCAAAGGTGTCCCTCTCCTCCCTTATAAAAGGGCACCTCCTCCCTCTCTTCCTCACACCACTTTGAGCCTCCAAGATCGGCCAAACCCTACCAAATTCCCTTCTACACTTCCCTAGAAACATCCTAGAGGTTCTAGTATTCCTCAAAGACCAATTTTAGTGCCCTTAAAAAAGATCTCAAAGAGGCGCTTCAAAGAAGAGATAATGTCTGTTACCGATTCTTTCATCTTTATTTCTTCTTCCACTTCTTCTTCTTTGGTTGTTTAATTATAAAGTAATAACATAAGTATCACTTATATACTGATATGTTATTATAATTATGAAACAACCTTATTTCACCATCTATCCAACCTACGGAAAACGAAATCACCGCGCGTGCGTACGTACGGAATACCGTCTCCACGCCGTGGTGTAATCTATTTTCCACCACCACCTTACTTAGATGGGTATAATGGTGTAAATAATAACTATATATGATTATTGTAAAGTGATATTGATTCTGAAATAGTATATATACACTCTAATACAATTCCACGATCATGAGAACGATATCATCGCTCGTGCGTACGTACGGACTACCGTCTCCACGACGCGATGCGATTCATTCTCCACGTTAACCATTAATGAATGATTATAATGTATATATAATAAGTAATAATGAAATATATGACATAATAATGATTCTGGATTTATGTGTATATATATTTATGTCATCTACTCAATTCCATTCAACTCAATAAGTAAAAGAAAACAGAGTTCATGCGTACGTACGGTCTACCGTCCCCATGAAAAGTGTATTTCATTCCATTTACTGATCTATTATATATATATATATATTATGAATATATATTATATATAAATCATGTTTTATATTCTGGAATTAATTAATCATGATCTATTTAATCATATGAATAATTAAAAGTCAAAACACGGATGACAAATGAAACGATTTTACCCAAAACGCTCTTTAACATGGAATTTAGAAAAAATGGGTAATATAAAGCCATAAGTGGCCATATATGATATCATAACAATGAGTATGATTCTGGAATAAGTCAATGACATTATTTAAATCATTATACATGAGTTTCGGACACATACGGAGCAAATCAGACCTAAGGTAAGGGAAATATCACAATCTCATTTTTATCTGAGATTGTTTGTACTTTAGTATTTACTAGGGTGTATTTTATCATACACATACATGTTTCCTCAATATGTAATGCTATTTCCATCCACCTAAAATTGTTTAAATTCAATTTTACCCTTCGGTGAATATTTAGTATAAGATATGAAAGGAATCTTTTGCCGTTTTTCGTACGAGCTACTTTTTGACTTTTCCGACAAAAGTAAGAAGAATGTTTTTTTAACTTATATGACATGAATGGATTTTTAAAACATTATATCCAAGAAGAATACTTTACAAGTTTTCAAGTTTATTTTTAATCAAATTCTATTCGTTTAGAATCGTACGACATGTTAATAAAGGAAATGTGTTTTTGAAGTTGAAAGGATATTTTCCTCAAGAATGGAGTTCAAGTGTTTTATCAAAATTATTTTCCATCTAAGATAATAAAGGGTTCTGTTTCTATCCCTATTATTACATTGATTTGATTATGTTGTGATGGAATTATTTTTATGAATTCTTTTATCTTATATGAATTGTTTTATGATGTCCCGATGTTTAAGATTCCAATTTTTATTACATGGGATATGCTATAATGTATGGTTTATGATTTTGTGTCACACATAAGAATGGTATCATTATGATATGGGTGGGACCTATATCTCCTTTCAATGCATTGGGTAATGATTTTATATCTCATGAGATAGACATGGCTGGAACTGTAGGTTATACCGGTTCAGTGAAACAGGACTGAAACGAGGAGTGAACTCGGCTCAGAAAGGGACTTTGTCCACTAAGATAGTCTTGGCAATGAGTCTTGACTAATAAGAAATGATTCTCTATGATTATGTGTGTATGCCACAAAGTTTCATGTTTTATGTTATGATTATTGAGATTATATTTCACTACTATGATTTATCCCATGTTATTAAATTATGATCTCTTTTGCAGGTTAAGATTTCCAAAAGATATGTTCTTATGAATATGACGTGATTGATATTTCTTTTGTTTACCCTTACTGAGCATTTGAGCTCACCCTTTTATGTTTTCTTTTCCCCAGGACATAAAGAAAGGATTTAGGTTTTAAAAAAAGAAGATCTTTATGTGAGATGTTGAAGATCTTTCACCATGATTAGAAGATTATATTCCGAGTTTCCAAAGACACTAAACTATTACGGTCCTTGTGTGTGTGTTTTTGTTATGTACTAAGTATTCCGAAAAAGTAATGTAATGTCTATATAAGTTAAGCTTCGGGTCTCTACATCCATACTGATTACTCCATATATATTCATGATGGTTTCCACCATATTCATACTATTACAGAGCATTAAGTATCTCCCATTTCTTATGATTTATTTTCCATGGGATAACAAGAAGTGTGTATGATTGATATATAGGATATGATAAGGGGAATAATTATGTTCTCAGAGAAAAAACAATGTTTCAATTTATGATTTCATATATAAATGATATTCATTTAAGTATATAGATCACCAAAACTAATGAAAATTCAGTCCTTTAAGATACAATCACATGTTTATTTTATGAATTTATTAATGTTACCACTGACTATGGGTTATTAGGGCTGGGTAATTTATAGTTGGTATTAGAGAAAGATTAGTAGAATCTCTATGAACATGATTAAGTAATACTTATATTAGGTTATAAAAACCTATGAAGACATTATGAATAATACCTTGTATAAGATAACATCTTAATGATTTCATAAAGTATATATTATGTGGTTTACCTTGAAATACATTCATATATGGATACTAGAAGTGGATTTGGTTATGGTGTAGATGTTATAAAGGGTAATAACTGTAGAAAAATTTGATTTGAGATTGACTCAGACTTTTCCCAATACATGACAATGAGACTTACAAAGCACCTAGTTTAACACTCATGGGGGATATTATTGTAGAATTTTACATTTTATATACAAATATTTTTCAATGATTTTAAAACATTTATATAATTTAAAAATTTTCCCACATAAAACATGTTTCTAATTTTTGATATTAATTGTGGATGAAGTTTTCAATTTATGCTATGTATTTAGATAATTTTTGTATTATATATTACGATTCATGATATTTTTAAATATTTTAGTTAAAACTATTATTTTGAAGGGATTCCGAGTTTAAGGAATGGTAACACTGTCAATTGATGTATTCCTTATAGAGATTTCTATCATTGGTAAGATAATGAAGCTAGATATGGAGATGTAGCTTGAGAAGACAATATTATAGCTGAATTGGGGAAGATGACATAGGTTGCGATAAATAACCATAAACAAATATATCATCCTTCTAGTCCATAATTTGATAAAATAAATTTGGATAATTTTTTGAATAAGAAAACTCACTTATTCAATGAGACTATAAATCCATTTGATGTTGTGTAATTGATAGGTTCTTTAGATAAGATATTTATCCCTTTTCATAGTAATGAAATTGAGAAGTTTTTAATGTATGTTTATCAACTCTCACGATATTTGGATCAATAGTGGCCATATATTCAAACAAATTAGGATGTGGAAGTAATATAAATCATGGGATAAAAGTATTTTACTCTACTCTTCATGGAAAATAATTTTCCTCTCCATCTATGATGGAATATTGTGAAGAAATTATTGATTCTATAATAAAATGTGGTGGAAAATTTTTATATATTTAAATCCAAAATTACAATGTAATCTTAGAATACTAAGAACTATGAATGTTATAAAAATAGTAATTTTGACCATTTATTTAATCATATTATAAAAATCTTTCAAAGGGATCTACTCTCCCAATCATTCTCAACAAATGAAGAGACAATATCATGTTCAATCCAAAATAAGAATGAATAATCCATATAATATAGAATCAAATTTAAGTATGATATGAAGGTATGAGAGTGATAAAAACATATAAATTTATTAATTAAAATAATTATTTTTGCCAAAATGTTATAATTGGGTAAAGAAACACCAGGATACGTGATTAAAATGAATAGAACATTAAATCTAGTCTAGAGAGAAAAGACAAAATTCTCCTGATCTGAAAGGAATGAATGATGTTTCTAATGTGAAATGATCCAAATATAATGAGTGGAGACACTATATAAATGAATTCCCTAAATACCAAGGGAATATAAATAAAAAAGAGAGGAGTGACCATGGCCAATATTTGGATTTTGATAAATTCAAAGTTGGTTGATTAATATTCTGGTGTATTTAGATTCAAGAATTATTTTTTATATGAATTTTATCAATGATATTTTTGTATAAGGATTTCACTATATTAGTTTTCAAACAAGCGTATTAAATCAAATATTTTATGGTAATTATTTCCAAGAAAATTGATGTATGTCATGTTGTTCATTCTAGGAAACACAAGATTGATGCAAGATAACCTTCAATATGTTCGAAATGGTGAGATAATAATGATAAGGATATTTTTATTGTATAGTATTTATGAACATGAACATTTTTAATGATTTGATGTTTTAAATTACATTTACTAGAATTAATATACTTTTTTTCTAATATATTAAAGAAACACATATTTTATTTTGGGAAGAATGCATGTTTTCATTGTGGTTTTCAGATTATAAAAGGATTCAAATAATTTATATATGATATTAAAAACTACAATATGTTGGTCTCTGAATCTAATGTTATGTTTATTTTTATTTTTTTACCTTACTTCTAAATTTTAGATTGTGAACTTGGGAAGACATATTATGGATTATTCATAAGGTTAACCATTTATGAAATGGATTCAGTTTAATTTTAAGAGTAAACATTGAGGCACTATATATCATTATATTATATTGGATGACTATTGATAATTTTTTTTAATAAAGAAAAGTAAAATATATCTATACTCATTAATATACCTCATTATTTGTTAAAAATAAATTTGGTACTTTATGAATAATTTTCATTTTGGACATTCAATTCCTCGAGTAAAAAATTAAGTTAAATTGATCTAGACATAAAATGGTTGAAATTTTAATAAATATATATATCAATTATTTATATTTTATAGTTCCCTATAACTTGATGGAAAAATATTCCCTCTAATCTATATAAAACTTTTCCACAATTGAAATATTTATCCTATTAACTTCATGCTTGATGAAAAAAATATCATTCTACTCATCACAAATTTATTGTTTTATAATCATTGACTTTTTTTGATTAGTCACTTTGTTATGATTAATTATCTCTATCACTCTCCATTATTATTTGGGAAATAAACTTTTCTTTTATGTCTATTTATTCACATCCCACCTCTGTTCACAAAATATTTAACCTAGTTATGTGTTTCCTAGATGAACTTCTATATATCTCATTCCCTCTTATCAATAGGAAGTATTATTAATCCTTTTTATGATGTGGGATTTCAAAAAATATCAGACCTATGATGAAAGAAATTAAAATTTCTTGGTGTAATTTATTTAAGGGTGTAAAATATTATGACCTGAGATTTTAAAGATGAAAATTATTCTTGATATAACATATGGCATGAAGCATTGAAAATATATGGTAATATAACACCCTAAAACTGTAAGATATATTTCATTTTAAAAAAATTTAATTTATCTGATAGCTTGTGTTAAACGCGCCACCTTGTTTTAACAAATCATGATATAATATTGATTTTTTATTTAAAACACAACACATCTAACCTAGATATTAATCATTTCACTATGAATGGGAATAAACATATTTTTAAATTTAATTATAATTGTTTTATAGAATTAAATTATATTTTTAAATAAGTACATCATTTTTTTGTAATGTCATTATATGCTTAAAAAAACTCATTTCAATAAATTATTACATTTTTGTGAAGGGATAATAAAACTATTTTTTTCAATTTTAATAAATATAATTAAAAAAGTAACAAAATTTTTCGAATTAGGATACCAAAATTATCGTAGGGTTACTTTTATTGATTTTTCGGAAAATATTTATTTTTTAATGAAATGGGAAAAATATTAATTTTTAATCATAATTTATTTTTATTTAAATAAATTGTAAGGTTATATTTTTTATAAAATTGTTTAAAAGTAAAATAAAATAAATAATCATAATATTTATTTTATTTATTACATTTCCGTCAATTTCATAATTAATTATAATATAATACAATTTTAATCTTTTAAATTCTTTTTATTAC
Organism: Viscum album; assembly: GCA_963277665.1. Classification (NCBI taxonomy): domain Eukaryota; kingdom Viridiplantae; phylum Streptophyta; class Magnoliopsida; order Santalales; family Viscaceae; genus Viscum; species Viscum album. Next base: position 1,281,340,014 of record OY728136.1, on the reverse strand, counting down.
AAAATCAATTTTTTCGACAGGATTTCTAGATTAATTTTATTTTAATTTCTACCAATACATTTAATTTTTTTTGAATAATTGAATCAATAATTTTAATAATTATATTTTATATTAACGAATAAGTTTATTATAAGTTTTTACCATAATGAATTTTAAAAATATAAAAAATTATAATTACCATAGTTAAGGAGAAAATGAGTTTATATGGGGATAAAATAATAAGAAATGGATTAAAAGTTACCTATAAACATATCCAAAAAAAATTATTTAAATATTTATACCTAATAACTTATAATGTATTATAGTCAACCTTTTTGTGTGAGTGAAAACTGTGTGCATCACTTTTCCATTTAAAACATTACAATTGCGTCCTCTCTCCTACTTATAAAAGGTCACCCCTCTCTTCGCTTATTAACAATTCCAATGAATTTTGGATCCACCATTACATTGATAAGAAATACCTAAATTTTCTTATAATATCATATATTCCTTTGAATTATTATTATGCCCTCATAAAAATCCATTATGTATAAACCTAAAGGGATTCTATGAATAATATGTAAACATTTTGGTGTTAGTATTTATTTTATTAAACATTACATCTATTTAAAATTTTCTTAAAATATTTTAATATAATAAAACTATATATAATATATACTTAGAAGTTATTATAATTACATAATAATCTATAGTCATCACCAATTTCATCAAATGGAAAACTATACCATTGATTGTGTGTACAGAGGATTATTGCATCACGAACTTATATTAATCATTTTCCATAACCATCATTCTCAGAAGGGTATAATTATTTATTTAATATTTTTATATGTAATTTATGATATTATTCTACATATATGATTAATATAATATATTTACCTTCTTACATTCCATTCCATGGAGGATATGATAACGACTCTTGTGTGTTTGATGAACTGCCACATCATCATGTGATGTGTTGTTTTTCACTTATTCTTAAATCAAAGGAATTAGGAAAAAATTTAATTAATATATTATATATTTAAAAAATTACTATAATTATTGAAACATAACACCACATCTAATATATTACCTTCCAATCCATCAAAAAATAGAAATGTCTCTCATTCGTACGTGAGGACTACCACCTCCATTATGGCACTATATAATGTTTTTCATTTAATTTCTACATGAATGGTAAAAATTATTTATTTGATTAAAAGAAATAAATTTATACAATAATAATTATACAATAAATGTTAATTTATTTATTCTTTTATGTTCTATACTTCAAGAATAATTGAATAAACATTCACCCCTAATTATATTATACTGTGTCCATAGACGGTGTCACCATTTTTAGTTTTTAAATTTTATAGATAAACTTAAAAAAATATATAATTAATATATATCAAGTTTATATCATGTTTATCATTTTGAATTAGATGTAACTATTATCAAAATAAAAGGAATACAATTATATAACTAAAACAAACATAAAAAGACAAAACAATTATCCTGAGAAACATAAGTTTAATAATTAATTGATTATAAATGGGACATACAAGATCATAATTAATTAATATATAGTATATTATATACATATAGTTTTGGAAAAGATTTATAATAATCCTATATTTATTATGAATGAGTTTAAAATGTATAAGATAGATGTTGAACATCTGGTAAGGGCTTCTTTTTAAAGTTTACTTCCTTAATACATAAGCCATATTCACCACTTATTTAATTTTCATGGTGTATATAATTCCCATTTGATATGTTATATTAGGAATTTTTTTATATTCATGTTATTTAAATTTTCATTTGATGTTATATCTTTCATGGTCCATATGATTCTGAATTTACTAAAGTTGTAATGATTTATGTCATAATCTCATTGTTTAACTTGATTGTTTATAGTATGTTTATGAAGATAAAATAATATGTTCCACATCTCAACAAACTAATTAAATTTATTACAAAATGGGTTTTGATGAGAATTTCAAGTTTTATTAACATTTTATAACTCTTTGTTACCTAAAATGGATAAGAAAATGATTTTAATAATGTATGACATTATATATCTCCTTAGAAGAAATATCATTTTCTTCCAATACCATTTTATGATGAATTGTTTTCAATAAATTTGTAAACATTATCAAAAATGTATATTAAAAAAAATTAACAAATTATTTTATTAAGAGAAAAAAAATTTAATGGAAACATTCTATCATTTCACAAACATGGAAATTTTCTCTTTTTCATATAATACTTGATAGGAATAAATTTTCAAACTTATAGAGAGTCAATGGAATTCACCATCATTATAATCAATTTCAATATTATTTTTTTGTTATAATTTTAAAAGTGTATTTTGAATAAAATTATTTATTCTATAATTTTTAAATATTTAATTTTAAAAATTGATTATCAATGTAGAAATTTTATTTTCATCATGAGTGTTTTCGATGATCACTTTATGGAATTTCTATTTATCGTTTGAAAAAATTGTAATTCTATGTATTTCCCGCAAATGATTTACTGTAATGGCACAAAAAAATTTATTTTATTGGATGGGTTCTGATCATTTTGATTATGTATGTACTAATTTAATACCATTCTAGATATTAATCTGGATGGTTTCAAATTATGTTTTTCTTATTATAGAATTTATTAACTACTCAAATTATATTTTTTCAATATGAATATTCATGTTGATTATGTATCAAACAATTCATATTATCAATTAAATGGACATTTTATGCGATTTGAGGGGCCTTATGCAGGACCTCAATGCTTCAGTAGGTTTCATGAGAAATAGTTGATTCAGTTTTTCATTAAGAACATACCATTTTATATATGATGTCTTGGAATAAGGCCTTAATGGTATATATTTCATGAAATATGGACTTGAATAAATGTTTTATATTTCAATAGGTATTCATTCCATCATTATGGAATTAGTTATTGATTTCCATGTGATAATTTAACTAGTTATAATAAATTTGAAAATGTTTCAAACTCTTGTGATAATGTATATGAAATTATTAAATCAGTATTTATTCCTATAATATTATTTTTCAGGATCATGTTGTTGATTAAATGGAATGTGTTAGAGTTTTAAACCATGAAATATTTATTATTCCATTTTTTATTCATGATAGATTTTGTCTCATGCATACCATTTCTTATCATTTGAGCCCACTCGTTTCCTTTGACTAATTTGTCCTCGAATACTAGGAATTACATCATGATTGATATACATGATATGATTACTAGAATAATGTCTCCCTCAAAAATAATACTATGTTGTTATTTAGGTTTCCAAATTTAAATGATTTTCATTTATGTATTTAGTTTACTAATACTACTCATCTATTTGATCATTTCAGATGTGGTTACATATGTCTTCAACCTATGTAATAAAATAACCATCGACTCTGGCATACTAGGGTTGGAATAAATATAGTGCGAGTGGATATTGTATAACAAGAATGGGGTCAGGTCTAATACATAGGGTCATTAGGTTATATTAAGATGATTAAAAAGAATATTTTTCATGACTTTCCCCAACTAGGAACCCCTCTTAGTCCTACAGTGATGATGGGAGTGACTCCTATGGCTATACCCCAATAGAAACCATGATGATGACCAATATCTAGGGTATAAAACATGAAAATTGAAGACATTTCTCTCACATATAATGAGAATTCATGATAACCCATAATTTACCAAGATAATATAAATAAAACAGGATCCATAATAATATAAAAATTCATTAATATATCATACAAATAAATGTATTCTTATAAAACAACAATAAAATTCATTGGAATTGACTCCAAACCCAATACCAATGTTTAGTATTGTATTATAAATCATCGAAAAAAACTCCCCTTAAAAGTACAAAAAAAATTTATATCTATTTTGAGGTGATCAAAACAAAAATAATAAGTAGGATTATTCTTAATAACTCCCTTGTAGATGTGTAAGAATCATACTAATGCCTCCAAAAAAACAAAAAAATAAACCATCATATATTTTTCAAATAACCTAAAATATCACTAAGAAAAACCCACCAAATATCACATGAAATATTGTATGATACATACAAGGAATAAAATCAAAGGATCCTCAAAAAACACTTTCCGATTATTTTTCCTCTCTCAAATGCCAATGTGAAACATCTGGTGACTTAAATCATATTTTAGCTATGCCACAACATACCAAATCCAATATCACCATCCTACCACATGCCACAACCATAGCATCCACCTCATTAGATATCTACTTACACAAAACATATCTCTTCTATCCACAACATATCTTGTATGGTAGGGTAAAATGAATATAAAATATATCAACCTCATTCCCTCTCCAAATCACAGATAATGTCTGCCATACGATATCATCCCATTAATAACCCATAAGTATTTCCAATACACCACACACCACATTATCCATACCTAATAGGTAATGATTATACATCATGTAATTACCATTAAAACAACATCATATAGGTTCATCATGTTTTCCACATACAATTCTATTACACACATACCTTCCTAGAGTAATCATATTTTATCTACACAAGGATGGGAGGGTGTGGAAGAGGTAGTAGTAATCCCTCCATGCCCACTCCAACCTATAGTTTATTTTTAACACCTATAATGAATAGAAATTTATTTATTAAGGGTATCAGACAAAAATTGGGTGCATAAAGAGGTCATAAATAAATTTCAAGTACAAATATACCAAAACACAATAGACTAGTCTGTAGGGTTCACACCAATACAAGACTGTATAAAAACCTAGTAATGAAAAACTACCATATCCTAACACTTAAATTACTACCAACAATAACACTACCAACCGGTCGATGTTTCCACATTAAAAACTAGACATACAATTCCGAAAATCACAAACAATTTTGACATTAATAGATTATTAGACATAAAATTACAGGGATTGTGAAATTTTTTATGTCATCCAATTTTAAATTAATTTAAAATCATTTTCCAGTAACAAACAAAATTATATCAATATATTCTTAACTTGTTATAATTTATTAAAAAGACATATAACCATCAATAAATTCAATTGTATCACATTACATTACAATGTTTACCATTACTGGGGACATTCAAGAACTATCAAGAAACTAAAAACCCTCATTAAATGGTCATGCCACATTCCCATGAAAATAATGTTTTTTCTTTTTCAACCATGTAATAGAATCTGCATCCCAACTACAAAACCCATAGTAATGTCCCAACCATCAATAACTAAGCACCATAAAACCAATGCACAATGGATCTCATTTTTACCAAACATCCCCAATAACCAACACACATCAATGGATGTAACCTTATTTTTTATCACAATGAAACCAATAAAACCAAATACATCCATATAATTCACATGATAATATAACCCACATTAATATAACTATCTTATCCATAGAAATAATCAATAACAAATGATAAAAAATTAAAACACCTAATAAATACCACTATTCCATAATAATTTCATGATTTCCTGATAATTATATTTTTCACAAAATAGGTTCATTACCATATCTATTTTATTAACCATTAAATAGGTGTATTGAACAAAAAAATAACAGAATTAATGCCTCATTTTTGAAAAAGCATTTATTATTAGTAATAGTAGAAAATAGTCTTCATGAAAATGGTTAATAATAATGAAATAATTTAAACACATGTGAAGAAAAAATTCAAAAAAATACATTAACTTAAGGTTTTTGTTAATATTATTTACTAAGCCATACTCCTCTACCAAATAAAAACTCATAATATTTTTTCAATTTACACAAAATAAAGAATTATTCTTGAATTCTCCACCTCATATATTGTTGGAACCATGGCAATTAATTGAAAGGGGTCATACGTTTGAGGCTGAAAGTACTATTGAAGGTGGAATAGTTTCCTAGTGTTCACCAAAATTTTTGACATGATAATCAGAAGATTTGTGATAGAAAAAAATGATTTTTCACATTAGAGTGAATAGTACATAGAATGGCACACAAATCAGTTCATAGAAGGTTTTCACATCTAAGTGAAAGGTATGTGGAATTTTACGTGAAACAGTTCGTAGAACCTAAAATTTTTCAGAGAGACGGTACGTGGTGAAGTAGTGCGATACGTGGAATTCTCCAAAAAAATAGTTCCCAGTGAAGGCATGTATTACATGCAATGTTGCTGAAAATGGTTTGTAGTGACAGTAAAAAGTGATGGAATTCATTACATGAAATGACGAAAATTGGTAGTATTTTTTTCTTCATGAATTAGGAATGGTGTGTGGTGGAAGCTAATAATATGCTGATAGATTTCAGTATATAGTGAAAATTGTGCCACATTTAATATTGTTGTCATGATGATTAGAGGAATTTTCGAAGTTATGTTCCTATTTTAGGAGTAGTAATCCCCTTTCTTCGGTGTATAGATTGGAAATTAAAATCTTTGAAAGTAATATTGGGAAGTCATAAGTGGTTTGTGGAGGAGAAGACAGTACATGAAGAGAATCATCCGAGTAAGAAATCTAGTTTGTGGAAGAGTGTGCAGTTCACACATGAATCTCTGATGGTATATGGAAGAGAAAATCAAAATGTGGAGCAGGATAGTACACGGAGTAGTGGAGTAGTACACAGAGTAGAGAAGTACGCAGAGAAGGGGTGTTTGTAGAGGATTTGGATGGTACGTGAAAAACATTGTACAATATAGATAAACAACAAAGGTACGTAGAAAATGTAGCAGTATCATGAAACAATAGTGTTATGTGGAAATAGTAGTAGTACGTGGAACACCCAAGGACACCATAAAATTATCCAAATCAATTTGAGAAATTAAATTCCATAATATATCATTTTATGGGAAAATAAGATAAATTTATGAGTTATTATGGGGCTTCAAAATAGTACCCATTTATAGTTGAGGATGCATGGATTAATGTTAAAACATTGAATTGACATTCAAGTAAATAAATTGAGTTAAAATTATTCCAACTTAGTGAATAAGTGGGAGTTAGCTGAAGTGATTTGAGGGACGCAGTGTGCTATCCCAAAAACCATCTAAATCCAGTACACCTGACACAAAGTGACAATTATGAAGTCATTTAATCCACAACTTCTGAAGATTAGTGGTTTTTGGTATGACTGAAACATTTTCACCATATGATCAATGAACGTATCCCTTAATTTTGAACCATGTAAAATTGACGTGTCATTTCATTCCCTGTGATTTTTATTCTACACATCCTTTTCTGACATGTTTAACAGGTTCCATCCATTGTTGGACCATGACTCATGAATTTAAAAGATAAATTTGACTCCTTTTTTTACCCCTCCATTATCCGAGTGTTCTGGGGCCCTTCAAGTTGTATCAGAGAGTGCTTTTTGGTATTTAATCTATCATGTTTTTCTGACATGGATAATATAGTTAATGTCAGGGGAGTTATTTTTTTGAAGGAATTATCATTCATATATGGAAGAACACTATGATATCTCGCCTAAGATCTCTTGTAATTGATTTACTTTTATCCACTTCACAAGGAATTCAGGTCACTAATCCAACAGGTCTATTTACAACAGATACAGATAGGAAAAAGTTGGATGTTAATACTTAAGCAAAACATTCTGTTACTACAGCTCTTTCTGATCAAATATATCTGATGGCGATGAACCGTATTACAGAAATGTTGATGTGGGAGAAACTATATAATATTTATGAAGGTGAGAGAAATGTGAAGGAGGAATATCTCTACATTTTACACAACAAGTTTGACCATATGAAGATGCACCCTACTAAAAATGCAGATTATTTGTTCAATTGAATACTAAAGTTGTAGGAGCTGTTTGATGGCTTGGAGAAGAGATCAACTACATTGATATCGTTATGTAAATTTTGAGAAGGCTTATGTCCATTTTTAATGAAGAGGTTTTATCTCTTGAAGAAAGGGACATCATTAAAACTTATCTTAATAATCTGCTGAGAAGCCTGGTGGAATTTGATATGAGACTCAACCAACAAGATTCAACAACTCGTGTATGAAATGAAATGGAATTCAAAGACATAGAAAAAATAAATTTTTTGAGGATATTTTGTTGATGAAGATGATGAGGAAAAATAAGTTCTTTCTCTAATTTCCAAGAATCTTAATAATGGAATAGTGAAATTTGATGGAAAGCTACCTTTGTCTTGTGTTCACTATGGAAGATTTGGCACATTTCCTCTATATTCCAAGAAATTTCAATGATGAAGAATGTGAAGATGGAGACATTCAAAAGCCTAGGAAAAGGTATTTTAAAAAATTGTGACATCAAATATGGATATAAAATTCAAGAAATGATTTTTATGTGAAGAAGAAAACGATGAAAATAAACTCTTAGAGGAAGAGGAAGTAGAATTCAAATTTGAGAACCATGCTTCCATAATGGTTGACATTGAAACTCTAAAACAATTGACAAATAAAGCTAGATATAATTATTTGATTACTAATGTTAAACCCAAGATGCAAATTATTGACATTTATGGTAAGCTTGAGAATAAATTTAAGAAATTAAATAAGTGGAATGAAATGGTGGAGGATTCATCAGAATATATTGATCAACTAGAATTAGAAATTGAATGACTAGAAGAAGTGTTGAATGTTCAATCATCAATCATTGAAATCACTGATGATGTTGTTGAACTAAAAATCAGAATTTAAGAACATTCATAGGTCATTAATGACCTTACCTCAAGACTAGAGGAGAAGTCCAAGACCATTGAGGGAATCAAAGAAGAAGTTGCTACTCTGATAAGTAAACTCAAAAGTGAATAAGTATGAGAAGAATAAGAGAAGAAAATAAAATTTCAAATCTTATCAGATGTTGAACTACAAGGGAGAGAATAATGTGGTTCTGATGGAGTTGGAATGAACATGAGTTATCAAAGACCCTCATGCATGGGAATCAGTTATATTGGTCGGGATGTCAAAACATCATATTCTTTAAATAAAGTGAACCAGTATAAAGGAAAGTCGCATGTTGATCATGTTTAAAAGCCAATAGAAGTATAGAAAAAACCCTTAAATCAAACTGAAAGGACAACATAATATTATACTATAGTTTCCAAAATTATAGGTAGTCAAACTATTTTCCTAAGGAAGATGGCATGTGGGGAAATAGAAGTCAGAAGAAATTTATTTTCATGAAGTGTTTTTTTTGTGGCTATCTAGCCATACCATTTCATAGTGCAAAGAGGCACAGAGATATATGAATGAGGAAGAGTTAAGAGTTCAACAAATTATTGTAAATTTATTCAATGCTCAAAGATGATTCAATACTCATCAACCAGACAATGTTACAATTTCAAACAGGTTTGCTCCGCTGGAAGAGTAATTTTAATATAGAGAACCCATGTCTATGGAAGAGGGAATTGAAAGGCCATCATTGTCATACACTCATTCCAATATCTCATCGAAAGAAAATATGAAAATTAGGAGATATAACTTTTTTTGTTGTATCGCTCAAAGTAACAAAGAACAAGAACACTAGGATTCTTGATAGCAGATGTTCATCCCACATGACGGGTAATGTAGACCTACTAACAACTTTATAGAAAATGGTTGATGGAATAGTGAGGTTCGGTACTGATGGTTATTTTAAGTTAAAAGGATGAGGTAGTACAAATCTAGCTAGTGTAGAACTGATGAAACATAAATCCCTTTTTGTGGACATTCTATGTCACAATCTTCTTTGTGTTACTCAACTCTAGGACTTTGGTCTTATTGTAAAATTAAATCAGAATTGTAGTAATATAAGAGTAAGGTCCCATAATTATCTCATGAAAATCTATAGAACAGATTGAAACATATATCAAGTTGACAGAATGGAGAACATTTTCTACTTAACAGCTAAAGAGAAAAACAACTTTTATCATCGAATATTGAGGCACATAAATCATAATATCATGGGAAAGATATCTAATCTGAAGATAGTCATGGATATCCTAATCTGATGTGTGATTGAGAAAATAAATCTGATTCTTTCATGTGAGGGAAACTAGTCTGTAGTTTATAATGTCCAAACAAGAAAAGAGCATCAACTCTCCATGAACTCATCCATAAATATGTATGTGGCTTGACAAATGAGGTAGGAACACATAGAGAATAGTAATTTTTTTGTAGATGATTACAACAGAATGGCGTGTGTGATCGTTATACATAAGAAGTGACAAGTTCTTGATTTCATAAAAACCTATCAGTGAATCACTGAGTATGATTCTGGATAGAATATCAAAGTATTATTTTATTACAAATTAGTGGAATACACATCCATTGAATTTGAAAATTACCTAGAGAATCATGGGATACAACCTGAGGCGGGAGTAGTGAAAACTCCATAAAAAATGGAGTTTTTTGTAGGAATCGACAGGTAAACAACATGGCCAAAACAATGCTGATTGATATTCGTATTCCTCAACAATGTTTGAAAGAGGTAGTACAAGTGGCAGCGTATATTCAGAATTGGTCAAGGATATATATGGGTGAAATAAAGACACCATATAAATTGTGGCATGGAAGGAAGCCCTTTTTGAAATTTTTTAATGTTTTCATAAGCAACTATTTTTTTCTGAAAAAAAAAGAGGGAAATCAAGGTATTTATGGAGATAATGCAGAAGATGGAGTATTTTTTGGATACTCAATGAAATAAATCCTAAAAATGTTTCAATATGAATTTGGTATTAATTTTGTAAAGTATCAATGTAAAGATTATTGAAGAGAAAAACCAGAATGCTTTAAGGAATTCTTATGCAGATGTGATAGAAGATGTGAAAGAATGTGAACATGAAACATATGATAATATAGAGATATTGAAAGGTGTGAAAAACTACCATGGGTCACATCATGATTTTGACTCTGAATAAAAATTATAATAGGAAGCCACTGCTGGATAGAATTCAGATGACCCCCAAAGTTGAACTCGAAAAGAAGAGATTGATTAGTACAACATTATCGGGGATCAGAATAAACCTACATAGATAAGTAGAATAAGGAATAATGAAAAATCTACATTTCTATCAGTTTTGGAATCATCCTCATTTGAAGAGGATATAAAGGAAGAGTCATGTGTAAAATCAATGAATGAAGAGTTAGATCATTTTGACAATAATCAGACTTGGGATCTTTTCAGAAGACCTGAAGGTCACAATGAGATTGGTACAAAGTATATTTTCAAGGAGAAATTTGAATAGAATGGGAATGTGATAAAAAATATATCACACATGGTATTTAAAGGATATTCAAAAATCATTGGTGTTGATGTTGAAATTTCATTTTCTCTAGTAGCAATACTAGAGTCAATCAGACTATTTCTGGCCATGGAAATCCAATGATATTATGTAGTGCATCAATTGGAAATAATGTCAACATTATTAAATGGAGTATTATTAAAATATGTCTACTTTGAACTAAAATGGGGGTTCATTCTTATAAATGATTAAATGAAGGTTTTTAAATTAAAGAAATATCTCTATGGCCAGAAACATGCACCAAAGGCACGATACTCTCGGTTGAACTCTTATCTGAGAAATATTGAGTTTAAAAGGGGATGGGTGGATAAAAACCTATATTTGAAGAAATGTCCAAAGAAATTGTTCCTAGTATTGGTATATGTGGATGATATTATTATTGGTGGAAGTAGGAATGGATCATTGTATTAATATTCCAATCATATTAAATCAAAATTTGATGTATTCCTGATTATAGAACATACATAATTTTTAGGGTTGCAGGTGATTCAAAAGAAGGATTACACATTCAGTTCTTGTGAAATGTATACAAGGGAGACGCTATAGAAATTCAATATGCATGATTCCAAACAAATTTCAACTTTGATGGCAGTTGGAACAATGATTGGGAAGCATGAGGATGATACTTATGTGGTTCCCACCATGTACAGAAGAATCATTGGAAGACTACTGAACCTAACGACAACACGGCCAGATATTGTCTTGTAAACTTCCAATGTAGCCTTATTTAAGAGTAATCCGAAATAAGAACATATGGTGAAGTGAAAATAATCATGGTATACATTCAAGGCACACATAATAATGGGCTATACCAAGCTGTAGGAAGAAATAGTGAACTATTAGAAATTTTTGATACTGAATGGGCTGAAGATGTAGTGGACAAAAAGTCTACCAGTGGTGGAGCATTCTATTTTGGGATGAAATATGTGGGCTGGTTAAGAAATAAATATGAAAGTACTTCACTTAGAACTACTGAAGCTATACATATATCTACTACCATGGTGTGTACTCATTTACTTTGGATGAAGTAACAACTTGTTGAAATAGTTGATGAGGTTAAAAAACCATTAGTGATTTACTGTGATATCAAGAGTGAAATTCCTCTTATGAATAATCATGTTCATCATTCACATACATAACATATTGAGATCGGATATCATGTGTCCAAGGAAAAATTTTAACAAGGCGTGATCAAAATGGACCATGTGGGAACTGGTGAGCTCTTAGATGACAATATAAACAAGCAACTATGAGCAGATGTGTTTGTAAAAACATCAGTTGAACCTCAGTGTTCAGCCACCTTCTAGTGCATAAGGCGGTTATGAGATTCCCATCTCACCAGTTGATTTTAACTGAATTAATTTTGTTTGTGGAAATGATACAAGTTTATCAGGGAGATATAATCCAAGGGGAATGTTTTTTTTCCTTCTTTTCAAGATTTAGTTCATTGGTTTTATTTCCAATGGGGGATAATTGGTAAATTCATGGAGAGTCATCAATTTTTTTTTTCTATAAATAGGAATGATGGAGAATAGAAAAACTCAAAACTGAAACTATGGGGGATAAATGAAAAGGATGAGAATTCAATTCATGTACTTTCTCTTGTTTTCTAAACAGATCATTAATCATTTAGACATAGATTGATGGATGAGTTGTTTCTTGAAGGTTTATGTTTTGGTCATGGATCATTCATTACTGAATTTAATGAAATATTCCAAGTAATCCCAAAGGGGATATGGTCAGAACCAGGGTTTTTTTCTCTTAATAATTATATAGAACTTTAGTTTAGGTTCATTATTTTTTTCTATCTGACCCATTATAATTAAATTATCCTTAAATTGGAATGTGGGATAATGGATTATTCTTGGTTCCACAGAGGACATGTCTTTTCTATTTTATGCTTATCCTTGTTAATATCATATCGTTTTTATGTTTTCATAGACAAAAAACCTATATATAAGAGAACAAGAGAATCAAGACCTTTACAAGTAATTGAGGTAATAGGAGAAAACATATTAAAAATTGATTAATGTGGAAAAAATGATGATTCACCCTTCATATTATTGTTTCTATCCAAACTGGTTCTTAAATACACCACCAATGAGCTCCTGGGTAGATACCTCTCAAATGAGGTGATACCAGTAGCCCTACATGGAATAAATTAATCAATATATTGAATCAAATTACCATGACTTTCAGCATCAAATCACTAATTAATGACAATATTCAAATTTATTTAGTTATTCAATAGACATATGTGACTCTCTTTCCTATATATCGTTGTCCATGCCACAATTTGTCATGAAACAATATGGGTAAACTAGACTCATTACACTATCTAGTATAAAAAAATTCATCAAGCGCTTCTCCCTTAATGATGGAGGCTATTTAATTGTGGTGAGAGATTAAAGAAATGTTTTCAGGACACTATTACCTTGGATAATAGTGGAATAACCACTTGAATAAACCCAACATATATGAATCCATAAACAGATATAATATTATACATAAATAAATAATAAAAATAAAATAATTCTATAATTAATTAAATGAAATGTACATACACATGGATATGATAAAACATATAAAAAATGGATTCCCACTATGATCACTATATATATATATAATAAATAAAACTAAAAGAAAAATACGTAGGGCTTTACTTGAACTCTGAGTGATGCAAAATACATACACTCCAAGGTGGTAAAATTAGTCTTGCTCGACCCTCAGACATTAAATGAGTGAATCTACTTGATCAGAAAATGGTGTAACTCCTTCTTGGATCCACTATACCATGTTCTCAACCATAATAATGTCATGTACTATGCATTATAAAAATTTTATTTGTATAGGGGTTTAGAAATTAATACTTTTATGCTACCCCAATGGTTTCCCTAACGTAAGATTTCTTGACATGGTCATGTAGCCTGTAAAATTCCATGAATTTTTGAATTATGACTAGAAAAAATAAAAAACTTACTAAAATAAAATAAATAGTGTTGACCAAAATTAAAATAGTGGTCATTGAGTTCTATAATAACAGTCAAGGTAAATATACCCTCACTCTTGGCTAAGACTATGGAATTATATCATGTGGCCCAACACACAATATAAAATCTGGATTTCCCACTAGATCATATGGAGCTCTAGATGAAGAACATGTAAATGAAATAAAGGCCATACCTATGAAATCATATGTGGAATACCAAAAACGGAGTTCAACTTCCAGTCTCTAGGATGTCAATGTAACATTCTGAACTAGAGATAGGAACCAAACGATCAACACAACTAGTGAGCCTATAAATTTTCCAATATTCATCTAAAATAACTTAGATAAAATAAACCTATCAGTGCATACTACCCATCTAGACCCAAAATTATCCACGTTTATATAAAATTATATATTCCTTCTCGGGAGTGTAATTATATCCACCAATTCCAAGATTATCCATAGAATAATACAAATCTAAGAGGGTCTATGTTCACTCACCCAAATCATCTATTAGACCTTGTGATCCCCTAAAAATAATCAATTAAATATAGGAGAGAATCATATCATATAATTTATAAGACCTTTTCAAAGATTATCATAAAGGTCTACCCTCATATGTAGTCCCCACATAATAAATTACCTTAATAATTAATAGCCAGAAGAAACCATGAAACTTTGGTCAATCAAACCTGAAACCCTCATCCAAATCATTTAATAACCCTATCGTGGTAAATAATTCAATGGAAACACCAATTTGTCAACTAAACCAATAAAAAAATTGTTACCAAACATGGGGATCTCTATGAAAAGAAAACCACAAGGATATCCCATAAAATAAAAATATTACAACCTACAAGTGGCCATCTTACTAATAGTAGCCCATGAAAACCCCATTAATGTTATATCATCAAGTATCCCTCTAAGGAATAATAACAATACTTGATAAATAACATTCCCACAAGTAAATACAAAAGAATAATCATTATCAAATGTGAAATCATAACAATATACTGTAGAATCCACTGATATCTATTAATAAACCACCCACAAGGTCATCATCTAAAATCTTAAAGTCTTTTATCAACATTTAGTCAATGACATTAAGGTGTAACATTCATAAAACATAGTTAATTTATCCTAAATTCCCCAATTGATAAGATTGCCAACATAGGTTCTAAATCACAATAACTACCACCGTGGTAGATTGGTCCAAATACTCAATTACAATATATGATTTTCTTAGGTTTACTATACGATCATGCCTTGTAGTAATCATCAGAATTAACCTCCAACAAAATGGTGTGGGGTCCAAAAGCCATGTCACCCAACATGGATTTAACACTCACTCGATCCCCGAACCTTAAACTCAACCCTATCAATTCTTTTAAACTGAACCATTAAGTAAATTCTCTTAGAAACTCTCACCCAACACAAAACAATATTGATATTTCCTCTCTATGTTGAAAGGATTACTCCATCATAATTTATGTAGAAAACTCTAAGACTATACATATAAAAAGTAAAATTCTCACAATATCATAAAAACAATTAAAACACCACCATGGATTGAGTATATGGTGTCTACCTAAGGAAAATGATGTATACCATTAATGTCCCATCGTGGTCATGTATCACTACTTGAACTAGTGTGTACTATGAAAATTACACTGTGTTCTTGGAACACACATGGTGTTTTATCCACATTGTCCATTTCGCCATGCACCTTGCATTTCACCCTAAATAGGATGAGGCTATAAATACCACAAGAAATATGGACATTTAATTGATATGAGTGTTATATTTTTATCCAATAAATCCATGTTACCCTGAAATGAGGTTTATGACACTGTATTATGACTACACACCAAGTTGACACTACATCTAATGTCCCTAACACACAATCCATTAGTTTCCCTTTTAAACCCTTAACCTTAATATAAGAACATTTCACATTAGAATCAATAAAAAATTTCCTGTGATCATGTTTTCTAAAATATAAAACCACCCAAACAACCCCAAAACCTAATATTCTCTTCAAAACACCCTAGATTATCCATCTATTCCCCCATTAACCCAAAAAACAATATTAAAACATAAAATAACAATAATATGAACATTTTCATCTAAAAATTTAAATAAGGAATCTATTGGATATAAAAACAAATT
The DNA here is from genome assembly GCA_963277665.1 of Viscum album. Classification (NCBI taxonomy): domain Eukaryota; kingdom Viridiplantae; phylum Streptophyta; class Magnoliopsida; order Santalales; family Viscaceae; genus Viscum; species Viscum album. The sequence continues at coordinate 1,281,323,565 of OY728136.1, read as the reverse complement.
CTCCATACCTAGATCCTAAAGATGTGGCCACCAATCCTTGAACAATGTGCAGAAATGCTCCCCAATTCTCTCTCCCTCTCCATCTAAATCCCTCTCTACCACATGAGAACTATAGTCTAGGATCTATATAAAAATATGATAATCGATGGATTATAAAATATAATGGAAAATGGAAAAATAAAGGAATAGAAAATAATAAAAGATTATAAAATGGTCATGGTACTAAGATTGGTGGCGAATCTATGGTTAATACTCTCCCATGAAAACCCCCCATTCTAAAATCCCCCATGATGACCAGATTCAAATATAAGGTACCGAAGAGAATAAGTCACCACATAAATGAAAACAAAAAAAATAATTTTTGACTAATAAATAATAAATAGTCCATGAAAAATAATACATCTTAGGATTAACACACATTCTTGAAACCAATAGAGTTGCTAGAAAAATTATTCAACATTATCTAATTGGATAAATATATAATTTTCAAATAAAAATACCTAGTACTAAATATTCAGAGTTCATATATTTTTATCAACATTTAATTATGATGTTCTTGAAAAACTCACCAATATATCAGTACATAACACTGAGAATCCTTGATTGTAACCCAATATCCCCCATCTAATCTGACCTATAGTGCAGTACCAAATCAACCAAAACCATCCATCGATAAGTCTCATAGAACACCAAAGTCTCCAAATATGAAGGTAGATTACCCATTTTTGATAATAATCTTCCCAACAATGATATATGGCCATCATCTAAATTTATAAAAATTAACAACCTCTATGTACAACTTTTTAACCACCACCAAACATGATTAATGGGTATCAATGAATTTATCACACTTGAGTGCCAATACAAACCATAACACACCACTAATTAAAATCATTAAAATAAGGACACTGTTTGTGAAAAAAAAACCAGTTAGAATTATGATTAACACCTTGAATACTCTATGATATTCTACACATGATACAGATTCCCTATATTATATTGCAATTTCTGAATAGCCTTTCGATCCACAACTATCCTATAAAATGGAGAGTTATTATACAAAAAACTCTGACAAGTTCTCATGCTCGCACGAGCTATAAAATGGTGAAACATTTTTAATTCACCTAAAACCACTAATCATACTCCTCAAACCAACTAATTCCAGTAATCAGAGAACCATTAATACACCCGTTTAAAAAACAAGGAATCTACCTTATTGCATGACCAACATTACCACCACCCTCCAACTAGATATCAATCTAAAACCCTGAACACCTAAAAATTCACTAAAAACCCACCAATATAACAACATGAAATAAATTTTCTCCTCACCAACCAAAATATCCCTTAGGAAGAAGCCACATAACTAGGATAACTCCTAGTTCCCAAATTATCAATCCCATATAAACCTAATTCCAAGACACAAAACCTATCAAGGAAAACAAATATAACAGAAAATTGATCTTGATTCATATAAATATCAGAAATATATTCCTTTATTTCTCTTACCAACACTGATAGTGCATCCAAATCCTCCACTGACCAATATAGGTCTCTTAAATCCCATAACTAATGGAGTTCATTTACATGACTATATAACACTGAACCAATGGATAAACATGATCGTTACTTAGGAGGATAATACTAACATTTCATATGATTATTATTCCAGAAAGAAACAATATATGATTATACTATATATGTTGTTTCTAACGAATTTATCAAATAAAACTCTACCATTAGGGAAGTTACACACAATCTTGAAAATGTCATGTTTATCCAATGTGTCTATAATATTTCATAAAAATAGGTCTCCTTCCATTGGGAAAAGATCCAAGAACTCATAAATCCTATATTATGCAATTTTATATCTCTTGTGTATCCCCCAAGAGGAAATCATTCAATCATAACAAAAAAAGCAAGAAAAAATATTGTTACCATGATAAATGATATATCCTACCAAAAAATATATTCATGATGTACAAATATGATATCCATTATAATATTTGACTCATTTCAATACACCATGTCTATCAAATCACCGAATCATATGATAGAAAAAACATCATCTGATAAATTTTTTTTATAAAATGTGCTACATTGACCTGACCCATGATGAGATTAATCTTGTCGGAAGGCTGAAAAAAATGTCACTATATAAGCTATACACTACCGACTAGTCGTGAGGTACAATAGAGATACAATGTGAAGACTAATCCTTCATATTAGAGTTAAATAATAGTGACTATAAAATGAATATATAAACATTTATAAACATAAATTACTGTATACATACATTAATTTATGAAAAAATATATTATAAATGAAATGCACTATATAGTCTAATGGTAAAAACAAAAAATATAAACAATCATTTCCAACATGGACTACCACATATAATGAATAAATAAAATTAAATTTAAAATAAAAAAATAACTCCTTCCAATTTAATCCAATCCACATACACTGTCTATATGAATGATGAAATACTCTAGTTCAAACATTATACACCACATAAGAAAATCAATATGATCATGAAACAATGGACCTACTTCTCATATGCAATATTCATTGTGATAAAATTGAAAGTATAAATATGGTTTAAATAATAATCAAGGAAACTATATAATGGTGTAAATAAAAATTATTAATAGGCCACACATAATGGTGTTCCTAAAATTTTTGTTCATATCATGTTCGTGAAACATTATATATTCTTTTTCTAGTTGAATAATAATTGGTTAAAATTAAAAAAGTAACTAAATATAAATAAAAATTGTTGATCATAATATAAATAGTGAACCACAGATTCCATCATCAAACCCACATTATTTCTACCCTTACTATGGGCTAATAAAATATAATTATAGTATGCCTCTCACCCATCCCCATGACATCTAGTTTGTCTTTTTATGTCACAAGGATCTATAAAGGTCTAATACATTGATTAATTGAAGATCAAAATCTAGGATATCATCATAAACCTCTGTAATAACAATAAAAATATACTAAGAACTGGGAATCCTATGGTATGATCTAGGATATAGATATGTAGATCTTGGTTAATATAACTTTGGAACCTATCAAAGTTGTAATAGATCCAAAAAACTATACGAGACAAAACTTACATGTTAGAAAATACTATCTAATATAGGCTAAACTCATATCATTTAATGGACACATATGTCTTTTTTCCGAAGAGAGAAACAATATCCCACGGGTTGGACATTATCCATAATTCAATAGTTAATTAAGGGTGTAAGTATGCACTATTATAGATAACTCTTTAGATTCTAAGACATGCGAATCACCAAAAAGTCAATATTGGATGGAAAAAGATAAAATCTAGGCCACATCCTAGTCCAATAATATCATTATGAATCCTCAAATATCTAAAATCTATGAATAAAATATATGTATACATTCCAATCAAAAATAAACAATTACATATGAAAAGAAATACTCTCAAACCCATCATAAAAAACAATCAATTAAAATATTAGGGTCAAAAAAGAAAGGGCAACTCCTATGTGTCCCATCAAACTCCACAATAAAAGGACAACTTTTAAGGGGTTCCTTAAAAAAATGAAACCATAGGCTAATCCTTGAAATAACCAAATCATTAATACACAATATTTAAGGATTTATTATATAATGGAATTCTTGATAATATTCCCGAAGATCATAATTCCTATTGACTTTTTGAAATTTGGATCATATCACAACAACATACAATAGAAATACAATTACATAAACTAAAATCTATAACATGGTCTTACGAATCCATTTTTATCCTAAAACCTCATGGGATATCCTAGGGAAGTACATATGAATGGGTTGAGATATAAAGACCAGTAAAAGAATAATATGAGAAGATCCTAAGTTAATGCAGACATGTGATCCGAGAGGTATATTAAGGTAAAATTATAGTGGTGATAGTTGCAATATTAAACAACAAGGTTTGATAACATATGACAACATAAAGGAAACAAGGAAATATGGTTATAATATAAAACATGAAATCATAAAAATAAGTAAAGGATAACTTATATGAAATCATAATATAGTGTGCTTAGGATAACCTATTGTTCACCATAAATGGAATATCATGAGATTAAAACATTACCCAATGAATTAATGGGCTATATAATTTTGGGACCACCATCGTCCTTCTCTAATGTCCCGAAGGCCTTCATTTTTTTAGTTATTTTTGACAATACATCATTCAAGGGGTGAGGTGGAACCCTTACAAGGCCTGTAGGTGTATGTATTACATGACCCATAGGAATTAGAGGAATTCCTTGATCGTAGGCTTAAAGCATTACATACAACCCTTACTAACTACTTGGAACTACTCCTCCCAGCATCATCATCATGAAATCAACACTCATCCTTTTCATGGCTGTTCGGAAAGGATTTCCCATGCATGAAAAGGCTTTTCACAATGGTAGATTCCAAATGCTCTCATTCTTTCAATCCGTTTAGCTTCTACTATGTTGAAATCTCTTTGTTAATCCTCCTTCTGGAGCATGTTCCTTGTTGGTTGTTCAGTTTTCATCTACACTAAAGGTGGCCTGAAGGACTAAAGGTTTCCTGAAGGCCGTGAGGTAGCCTGAAGGCCTTACTGACCTAAAGGACTAAGTATCATGAAGGCCTTAATGGAATCAAGGACAAAATTGGTGGCCTGAAGGCCCAAACATTGGAATTGTCGTTACTGCTACAGTACCAAACATTACCTACTACAAACCAGCTAATGTAACCCTACAATACTACTAAAATAACCCAGTAAGTTATGCCTCTTCATGTATTTGATCCAAGGACATCTGGATGCACTTGAGGAGTCCTCAAAACTAGGCTGTGGAATATAAGCTTGGGACCACCATCCACATTCATATCATTTAGATGAATAAGTGTGCTATATTACACATTTAAAATTGGATTGTATTTCATAAAATTTAATCCCATGATTAAAGTGTGTGGGATACATATATATAATTATCCAAATTATCAATTATAGTTAAATATAGGTCACTACTATTAAGTGGAAATGTAGGTGATTATTCATAATAAAAATTATTGGAAAGGAAAATTGTAGGATAATTTCATCATAATAAAGGGAGTACATAAATATTCATGTGAGGGATTTATGAGAGTGAATAGCATATCCAATCACATTGAAATCATGTGGGAAATAAGCGGTATGTGTGAAAATAGATCCCTACATTGAATTTCATAAAGAAAAAATGGAATAATATAAAGTTGTTTCTTGAATACAAATATGGAGGAGATAATACCATACCTTGAAATGGTGCTTATATAATATTTGGGGAGATTATTAAGATAATGATGGAACCATGGGTGGATAAATGGTTGGAAATTCATATTAATAACCTTATCTATTAGTTTTTAGGGAATATTAATGATATGTTTTATGGGAGTATATAGAAAGAGAGATCATTATTAATTTTCAAGCATATGTTTGGGATTCTGGGTGAAAATTTAATAACAAACACAAAGGTTCCCTTGGGTTTTTCCCATATTTTCTACCAAAGAAGAGTGGTTTTCAACATTTTATAAATCAATGAATAAAATATTTTAATTTAAAACCCTTTGTGATGTTGAACGTGGTCATGTTTAAAAAGAATTATATTTAAAACTTGAAAACAGAATATTTGTATTGGATGTTTAATTTAGTATTTTCAAAACTAGTCAAATTACTTCAAAAACTTGTTATTTTAAATCAAAAAAAGTGTATATTTTATTTTATACCTTTTAAGATATATATTAAATTATTTTTAGGCATTTATGATGTCGTACTATAAATATTATATTTATACCGTATTTAATTTTTACCCAAAAGTTCAACATAATACGAAATTTATGATAAAAATACTATTATATAATTTTGATGTTATTATTTTATAAATATTATATATTTTATCAAAATAAACATCTATGTATTATAATTTACACTTATAAATAAATACCCATTAATTGAAAATAGTTTTTCAAATAATAATGTTTATAAACTTATTAAAATTATTTTTGAAGTCCTAAAATTCTATTATAATTTATATATAATAATTAATTTTTTATAATTATTTTTTCATTTATATATATTTTATTTCATAAATTTATGAATTAATCAAAAAAATATTTTTTATTGAAGCTATATATTTCCCAAAAATACATTTTTTGTTTCTCTATATCAAAATATTGTAATTTAATAATTTAGAAAGTAATATAAAAATGTGATAAATATAATCATAATTTTAGGAAAGGAACCATATCTAAATCTATATTATTAGGGTCTATATACATACCCATTTGTCACCAATGAAGTTTTTAAGGGTATTTTGTGTGATCATGTGATTTTCATCTTGTGTATTGGTGATCATCGTTTCATTTGTGATCTCATTAAGCTTGAAATTATCCCAAAAATAGTTTATTTTAAGCTATAGTTGTTGAATATTGCCATAGAATTGTGGAAGATAAAAGCTAAGTGATGATATATTCCTCCTAAGGTAAGATAAATAGGCTACATATGGTACGATCATACTTATAGAGTCCATATTGTCCTTTGAATATGTCATATAGAATATATCAGATAACCTATTATAATAATACTAATGGTCACTATACTATGTCTATAATTTCATCATATTTGATTCATAAAGGGATTTTAAAATTCATAGACTATATAAATGTCCAAAATAACATAAGTAGTTCTTGTGTTTCTTATAATTCCATTTTTTTCATAAGGAATTCACTCATTTAAAAGGGTAATTTACATTATTAACATTTGTGTTCTAACATTATTCCCACCTTCCCAGTTTTATCCCTCAAAATGACCAATTTCATACAATAAAACATATTAGTGTACTTATGTTCCATAAATTCATCTGGTTCCCATGTCACTTCATAAATCTGGTGATTCTATCACTATAATTTGACTAGGTGATTTTTCTTTTTTAGTAGAACCTTTTCAGTAATATTTAATTTCATCACAATCTAATCATCATATTAAATATAAATAAATATATTTACCACCTATGGATAAAATATATGTGAGGGGTTGGGTATGTACTTTCTCAAAAGGTATATATATATATATCCCATAATGTAGAAGAGAAGGGTTAGGTTGGAGAGCTAGTCAAGAGGACACAAATATGATTTGATCAATGATATCAAAGAGGATAATGTAACTTGAACTATCCTTTCCCATTATCACAAACAACTTGAATTTAATCCATAGAGATATAAAAGGGATTACTTTATCTCTAACCTCAAACTCCAGGTCTCATTGACAATTTTTTAAATATATTTTATGTAGACTTTATGTATATTTCATAAGATGTTGAACGATTTGAACCTTCTATGCAATGTCTTGGATAAGATTAGGTAACATCATCATTCAATCTCTAATATCATCCAACAATAATGGAATTAAAAACCAATTATCATTCCTAGAGTTATAAGTATCCATTTTATGTATATAATTGAAATGGTTGTTATATGAGAAATCCCTAGGGGAATGTGTTAATCCCCACATCCTTGAAAATGTATTAAACATGATCCCAGTGTATCATCTAGAGTTGGAGTGGTCAATTCATACTGATCATCCATCTGAGGGTGATAATAAGTGATGAATCTTAGTTCTATATCAAATTCATGTAGAATAAATCTCCAAATCCAGGAGATAAACCTAAAATCTCGATCACATTTAATTTAGTGTGTAACTCCACATAATTTTATGACTCCCCTTGAGTATATCATTGTTAGTTGGTCTGGAGATAAACTATCCTTGATAACATATAAATGTGATTCATTTAAAATTTAATAAGCTAATATCTATAAGGTGTAAATACATTTAGGAGTATTGGGGTGTCCATTTATGTAATCCACAATTATGTTTTCCCATTACAATACTACTATGATAGATGGATTTATTATACCCTAATACTTTTTACATTCGACCATGAGTTTTTGGAATACCATATATTAATATTAAACATTCATAATCATTATCATGTTATCCAACAAGATGTTTTGTTTCAAATCTCTATACATATCAGTAAATCTTATATTAATAGAGAAAGATTATCTATGCACATCATCTAGATGTTCTCTCTTTAGTTTGGAATGCTATAAGACACATATATAGGATCCAAACCATATAACATCATCTATATCAAATTTGATGTCAATAACATTCTCTACCATTCTCTATAGCATCATATAATATTTCTAGACCACCTTGATCCTCATAATAATGTACGATTGATCATTTAATTGATCAATCATTGATAAAGAGCCATTTATTATATCAATACCCATCCTTTTCTTGTTAATTATGACTAGATCACCTTCATTCCTCTTGATAGAAATAGATAGGAATCATTTTTTCAAAAATCATCTACCACATTGTTCTCCTTCCTTGAATTGTAATGTAATAGACAAAAAATCATGGATCATCTCTAAAAAATCTCATTTCATCATACTAAGATACTTTTTTGAATATATACACGAGGATTTGAGGATAGGTATATACGTCACATTTTTTCCCATAGTGATAGTGTCGCCAAATCTTTAAATCAAAGATTAATTCATCCAGTAATAGATCATGGGTTGGGTAGTTTTCATCATGTATATTTAATGGGTGGGATGAATAGGATATCATAGTTTCATATGGAATTATCACACAACCTAATCCTTTTTTATGAAAAATCACTATATATCACAAAACCTTCCATATTGGTGGGTGATGTGAGCAATAGTGTAGTGATTAGCCAATTATTATGGTTACTAATGAATTCTGGGTGTTTATCATTCCTAAAAAACAAGAATTCATGCTGAATAATCTTAGTTTGCAAGCATTATAGTTTTTAGAAGTTTTTCACAAATCAAATATTGTTCCCCCCTAATCCATAGAAACTATGGATTTCATATCATATATGTTGGTATTTCCCATCTTTCACATTCCACTATTTTTAAAGGATCCACATGTATCCTTTTTTATTGATAACAATCCCCAAGAATGTTACTTATTCCAACTGAAACTCATATTTACTGTACTTTCTATAATAATTTTCCTTCATAAATATATTTATTATAATCTTTAAATGTTTTTCATGTTCCATGTTGCTTCTATAAAGAACATAATCTAATAGGACTTCAAAAAATCTGTTATGGTAATAAATAAATAATCTATTCATCATGTCCATTAACATTATTGGAGTATTAGTTTTTCTAAATGGATTTACTATGAACTCATAGTGCTTGTACCTTGTATAAAAATTCATCTTGGGAATATCTTCCTTCATCACATTTACTTTCTTATATTCAAAGTGAATTTTAACATTAATGAAATAAAGGGATATATATAGTTAATAAATCAATTCATTAATCCATTCCATAGGATACTTATTCTTTATCGTGATCTTATTGAGCTCAAATTTATCATTGTAGAAGAGCATTGATCTATCGTTTTTCTTGGACTTGTGCACAAAATTGTGAAACCCCTAGAAATATGATCCCTCTATCCAGATTCTACTCTAATTTCTTCTTCAGATCCTCATGTTCAAAAATTACCATTCAATATATAGTTCACGATATTAAAAAACATTTGGTAAGATCTTATCTGATATCTCAACTTGTCATCTAGGAGGAGGAACATTATATTTTTCAAGAAACACATCCATGAATTCCCATTCAATTTTCATGTACCATAGGATGAACTTTAATATAGTATTAATCAGTTGAGTTAAACATACATTATCATAAGTAAAAAATATACATGCTTGATATATTTTACCAATGAAGATTTATCTTCCTCCTTTCACGTGTTTACAATTAGAGGGTGATTAGTGATATGAAAGATTATTTTATTTTCTCTACAATTTATGTTTTCTCTATATAATGTAATATAATCTATTCCTAATATTGCATAAAATTACACTAATGGGATTCTAATAATGTTTTATAGGAAATTCAGTCTACAAATATGGACAAGGGAAGATTAATATTCTTAGGATGCGATTATTAAATCATTTTATATCATCATAGAAAAATATACATCAATGTTTTGAGCTGGTGTCTGAATAGATTTTATAAACATGCATGAAATAAATGAATGTGTAAAATCATGGATGATAAGTTTATATTATAGTATTTTAATCTTCTTTAATAATTTAGTACATAAAAAATGGATACGAGGATAGGAAATTTTAATTAAATTAAAATCATAAAGTAAAAACATTAACAATAATGTGATTAATCATAAATGACATATATTCCATAACATTTGTACTTATAGGTATCAAAATCTATGTTATCCCTAGTCTATTTCATAACATACAATCTTATAGGCATTTTTTCCAAAAACATTTGTCTATAAATAGCTTGTAAATTTACTAATGTATATCCCTTGAGAGTGAAAAACCATTTGTGAAGAAGGGAATATTGTTGTTCACTAGGTTGTAATCGAGTCTACCTCATTGCATCATTTTCTGGATTACTAACAGTAGGTACAATTTTTCTAGATCCACATCAACCAGTAGTATCTAGACAATGATTTATTTTAATGGATGCCAACTACATTATACATTTCCAAAATTTAGGAATATTTTCATCTGTTCATTCTTATCCCTGTATATTTCACTAGATCATTCTATTCCTAATACAAAATAATAACTATACATTCCTCTTATATCAACTATGGCAACCCAAATATTTATTACACAATATTAAATTAGTTATTACATAATGGTTTGAATAATAAACATCTAAAATACCATAAATATCTATGTATTTTGTAAATTGGGAACATTTAATAACAACATGCAACATAAATACAATAAAATAATCTAAAACTACATAACATACCCTAATGAATCCATTTCCCTTCTAAAAATGCATGGGATGTCCTAGGGACTCGCATAAGAAACGGTTGATCTATAAATCCAAATATTTAATAAATAAAGCATATAATAATGTAAAAAATTCATGTGATCCAAGATCAAGAATAGGGTAACATAAGAGTTTGATAATCCTAATCACGATAAATAGGGAATGATATAAGAAGATATATTAAATACAACATGGGAATGTGGAAACAATATAATACATGTCATCAATAATTAATGTCAAGGATAAATATATGGACAAAATTTCATACTGTTCTTCGGATAACCTCCTTCACACAATATAAGGCATCACATGAGACTGAAATAGTACGCAATGCATTAGAGGGGTATATAATTCTGAGTGAATTTGTCACATTCATATCATCATCATTATTAATTATTCCACAAAGATCATTAAACATGGGATCATATTTTATCAAATTTAATTAAATAATTATGTTTGGTAGGATATATACCTGGAAGTTCAAAATCAATGATGTATAGATACATATATGATAAAATCCTTGAGTGTAAATGGGGATAAGTGTTCAAAAAAAATTTATTTCCTAGAAAATCATAGGATAATTTATCATGCATATCAAGGTTTCTTAAGGACTCATGGGAGCGATTAATGAGAGTGAAGGGATTCTCTGATCACTTGAAAATCACATGTTTTGTAAGAGTGATGTGTGATATAGATTCATACATGAGAAGGTAGAAAAATGTATAATATAAGTTAGATTCTTTACTAATTTTGAGAAAGAGATGATCCATTACATTGAGAGGGTGATTATAAAATCATGGGAGGAACATAATGAGAGATTTGGGGCCCCATGGGAGGTATCTATAGCGATAATTGTAGAGAAAATTCATTCTACCAGTGTTCTGAGTATTGTGGAATGGTATTTTTTGTGGATTTATAATGAAAAACAATGGATAGCTATATATTAATTATAAAACATATTTTTCCACTCAATATGACAATGTAATCCAAACAAAAAAAATTGTAAGGTCTCATCCTTTTATTTAATGTGCCTATTTTGGTTATCTAGGCTTGGTAGATGACTCTTGATTAAAGATAAAGACTATTTTTGGGGGAAATTGACATACTATTTGTGTATGTTGAGTTTTGTGAATAAATAAAGATATCAGATACATGGAAACATTACAAAACCAGAGAGGATTCATACAGAGTATACATTCATGTTTTTTTAAATTAATGGAGTGTATGTATAAATTGGTAAATAGTGACCAAGGGTTCTTGTTATGTTTATTTTCGATAAAATGGGATTAAGATTTAATAAGGATGTTTTTTATGAAAATTTTCAACAATAAAATTACAAACCTTTTAAATATAATTCACATCATGTTATTATTTCTAGACACATGTGATGATAAAATATAATACATGAACTAATTCATGACAATAATAGAATACACATCTTGCAATTATATTACATTGTGTGTAATATTTGATTGAAACTAATTAAAATATGAGGTGTGGAGTTTTTTGGCGAATTGCTCTAAAAATAAATACATTGTGAATTATTAAATTACATGCCCTATAATTTATATAGCAATATACTAATGTGTGAAATTCTTTTGATAATCTCATATTTTTATGTTCATCCATCCCCAATCAACCATAGGGAATCATAAATAATTCATTATATTCTTATGTTTATTCCATATGTATTGATCATGTAACATATACCAGGTTAGTGGTTTTAGTTGGGTTTTTCGTTCTCTCCCCTTTGTTGTAAAACAGTTTCAATGTAATATCATGAATGTGTGCATTTTTGGTTTTAATCATGATTGGTTTTGATCTTTGATCCTTCTTGAAATAATATACACCTTCTTCAATGTGTGAATTTTACATTAAAATATATATTTGATCATCAATTATAGTTATGGTGTCTTAACCTTAACCCAATGATCAGATTAATCATAATATATGTTCAATAAAGTAACTATTTTAACACATGATGCTCCTAAATTATTTAAATGTAGAAATTTAATATTTTTCAGAATCCATTTTAATCTATTTTTATATTGACCAAGCTTTTGGATTACATTTGGGTAATATAAAACTTTATTTTAAATGGTTTGATAATTGGATTAATTTCTGTTTACCAGGGAATGGGATTTTCGTGATTACATGATATAGATTCACCTTGTGTTGAACATGTTATTTATTTGATTTTCCTGTTATTGATTTAATAACAAATGATACATGAAAAGTTTAATTGAATGATAAATGATAATTTTCATAATTACCTATTGATGCTGATAATGTTATATTTTTATATCCTTGTATCTAGGAAAGGTTTTGTGATATAAATGTTGTAATGAATACAAGATAATTGGCCCATCTCACATACTGAAATGATTATATATCAGTCTATGAACTGAGACATGTGTAAATGATTATATAGTGGGATATTCTCAGAGACACATGACGAAACAATTGTATACTATTCTTAGTTCTGAGACACAAGAATAAATGATTATATACCTATCTTGGCCCCAACAAATATTAAAATTCATAAATACTATAATCGACCCTAGTTAAATGATGAAACAATTATATATAGGGTCTTGGAAATGATTTTATGATTTATACATTGGTAATAAGGTCATGTTTTGCAATGTATTTATGATTATGGTTAACAAGGTTATGATAAATTATCAAAGATTGTTCAGAATGGAACTGAGGAAGGTTACGTTGTTTATAATGGATATATTGTTTTAGTTGGAATTGATGTGAGATAATCTCAGAGATATTTCTGAATGGTTCCAAGGAAGGTGTATGTGGTATTAATTTCACTTGTTAATTATTTAATAACATTCTTTATTACATTGTTTTATACACTTATTATTAGTATGTTTATGCTTGAACATGTTGGTTTTATCCTACTGAGTTATACTTAATAACTATTGGGGATGTTTTTTGGTACCTGATAAAATTACATAGATGCAAGATTGAATGTGGTCAAAGTAAGTTGTTGATTTTTTCTTTCGGTAAGGAATGATGTTTGGATATGGGACATAAAATGGGCTCGGTACTGGGGATGTTTAAGCCTTTATTTGAGTCTACTAGTCTATTATTTTTAATTCATATTACATGATATTTAGTTACATCTTATCATAACAGTATACTATTACATATTATTTAAAGGATTATATTTTTTAAATATTTTCGGTTTTTTATAGTATTTTATTGTGTCAATGATCTTTTATTATCGGGTATTTTTTATTATTCTTCTTTATATTAGGTTGAAACTCGGTAACTAGGGGTTATAGTCTTCCCAATATACTTTTCACACCCTTATTGCTAGTTGGAATCCTAAGGCATATGATGAAAGTTTCTTAATATATCATAACCAAATTGTTTCCCCAATGTGAGAGAGTGCTGGATTGGGGGACATTACTAAGTGGTATCAGATCAAAATTGGTTTTCTTATGTTTCATTACTATTTATGAAATTTTCAAATGAGACTATGATGTTTTGTGATGTGTTAATGATATTGTTCATGGTAGTAGCTAACCCATATACAGGGGAAAATAGGAGTGCCCAATTTTAGATTGATGTATAATTTTTTTTCTTTTTATAGTTGAATATATATCACCCTAATTTATTCACATGTTGTATGAGGTTATTATTTAATGATTTTATAGGTTCTTGTGATTTATACTCATTTCTTTGTATGTAATGGGATTAGTATTCATGCATCGTAATATGAAAATTTGGATTTATATTGTCAAGCAGTGTTCTGGAGTAGAACATATTTATTACATGTGATATATATTTTCATGTTTAGTTACGATATGAGATACCAATTATATCTAAAAAATAAAATTAATAAACAATTATTTAATGCTAAATCATAACTAATCCATGTTTAGAAAGATTTGGATTTTGTGGTTCTTTATTGTTCTCACCTGTTGAGGTTGATAGTGTTGTGGTATCAAATGATATTTGTAGTTTGTTTGTCTTGTAGAGAAAACTCCTCCACATCATCTTCATGTTGAGATTTAGGAGAGTAGAAAACAAGAATATCCTAACATAACTGAATAAGATATTTATGTAGTTCCTATAAATCATAATGATGTTATGCTTAATGGGAAATTCTTGACCATCATGATATAAATGTCAATATATATTTTTATCACTACGCCTTTAATGATTAAAATAATGAAAGAGTTATAGATATATAATCTATAATGTTTGATTTTTAGGGGGCCCACAGAATCCGAGATTTTGATCGAGTCAGTCCATATAATCTATATTAATCTTGAGACACCCACATAAAAGAGGTTGATTCTCCATGTGTATATGCTTTAGGGACATTCCAAGAGTTGGTGAGATATTCTAGAGTAGGAATTAGAGCATGATTATTTATATTGGTAGTACTTCTGGATGATGTTCCTAATACATTTTTTCCTAAGTGGTTGAGGTATGAGAAGGCTCATGAGTTCATGAACATGAAAGGTGATGGAATGTTAGTGGTGGAATATTATTAATGTTTCATTGATACAAATTGCTTTGTTCCAACTCTTGTAGTAGTTGATATCTCTAGGGAAAAATATTTTCAATATTTTCATCGCTATGAGATTATGTCGGAGGTGAATATGTTCAATCTGAGTAGTTTTTTAGACATGATGAATTTATTAGTCATCAAAAAATTGAATCCAAGAGAGTCCCCAAGCAGTGGCCAGGCTATTTTAGAAGGTAAAACAATGAAATATTATTCTAGTTTAATAGAGTGTCTTTATGAATTTTTTCTCTAAGGAATTAGTGGTAAGAGTAGTTGTAGATATTAGAAGCCATATCAGGACTGTGTTATATTGTAGTTCAATAAGTGTGGAATGATGGGCCACAAACCTCATTACTGTACATACCCAACATTATAGTGTCAACCTTGTAGTAGGTAGTGTCACCTTTAGAGGCTTTTTATAGGAAAAAAGTGGTAGAGAAGTGTAATGGGAACCAAATAGAAATATGATTCTATAATGGACTCGGCTATTCCTTAGATAGTATATAGTTGGAGTTCTACATGATGTGTTGGTTCAGGTGGGGATGTGGTACCACCATTCAGGAAGGTATGTTCTAGGAAGAGGGTATTTATTAGGGGAATCAAGCTATTTCATCTGGAAGAGGTGCTAGAGAGCTGCACATTTTTTAGACTACTTCAACAAATGTGGATGCACCAACATCGAATTTCATTGGAAGGAATAATGATTATCCAACCCTTGCATACATTTTTTATTGATACAAGAGAATCTCATTACATCAAATCCTCTCTTTTTTTTGAATGGTTTGGGAATTGATGTTAAAATCATGGCTGGTGTTTTGACCATTGACACACCATTGGGAGTGCTATTATAGAATATTAAATGTTGTAATTTGTTTTATGTATAGATTGTTGTTCACCATTTCATTTTGGAAAAATTTATACTTGAAATGATATGTTTTGATTTGATTCATGTTATGAATGGGTTAGGTCTATATTGTAAACTTGTCAACTGTACAAGAGGAGAGTAACCTTTTTATCTATAGAAGTAGGATGTTATTCTCACATGGGTTAGTAAGATCTTTAAGATGGTTTTTCAGGAGTAATTTAGTGCTAATTTGATTGTCTCATTTCTCAGATATCTATTCATTCTCTAGATAACCACGAAATACAATAGCTTTCTTTTTCTTTAGTGTTATAACATTTTCAATATTTCTTTCTTGATGTTTTCAACAAATTAATGAGCAGAATAGATATTAAGTTTACAATTGAGTTGGTGTTGGGAAAAGAGAAAGCTTTTATTTTTCATTATTGATTGGAACTAGTTGGGCTTTACGATTCGAATGTTTTGTTGGATGATATGGAATCTAAAAATTTCAAACATCCTAGTACATCAATTTGTGGATCTATAATTCTCTTCACCATGAAGGATGATGAGTCTCTGTGATTATGTGTATATTTTTAGACATTAAACAAAATGACATTCATTAAAATGTATTATTTTCTACACATCAACGATCTTATTGATTATATGAGAGGTTCTAAGATCATATCCATAATTGATTTTTTATCAGAATATCATCAGTTAAAGGAGATACCATCAGAAAAACGTTGAAATTGATTTAGGAGAAGTTATGGATTTTATGATTTCATAGTGATGGTGTTTGGGTTTACTAATGAACTTATGGAATTCTTGGCATCGAATAATATGATTTTTATCCTTTTCATGAATAGTTTTATGTGTTACTTGTCGATTAAATATTAGTGTAATGAATTTCATCATACAATAATGGCCAAAATCTTGTAATCATGTTTAGTACATTGATAGATCATTTTCTTTACCCCCAATATATACAAATGTACTTTCTATATTCATAATTTGACCCCATTAGACCATTTAATCTTAGAGGAATGAGTTTTTGTAGACACGGAGAAGGTTTTAGCCATGGTCTCTTGTGAGATTATGAGTATTTTCTTCATGATTTGGAGCATTCTAGGTTTATTAAGATAATTTCGATCCTTTATTTGGGAATTCTCCCATCTGGTAGCACTAATGTCAGGACTAACCAAGAAGGGTGTGAAGTTTGTTTTGTTGGATAGTTTGAGATATATTTTTACAAGTAGAATATAAGGCATCCCTCAAAAACTATCATAACATTACCCATTGTTGGTATAGAATACATTGTGTTCTATGATTCTTCTATAGATGGAATTAGAGTAGTTTTGATATAGGATGATCAAGTGGTTGCTTATGTCTTTCGATAACTAAAACTACATGTGAGGAATTACCCTATACAAGAACTAGAGTTAACAGTATTGGTACGTGACATATGTTTCTAGACGAATTGTCTCATGAATGAGTTGTTTATGGTATACATGGACCAGAATAGCCTTAGGTATATCCTTTCTCAATGGGACATTAAAATTCATCCAATGAGTTGGGTTATATATCTGCAGTATTTTGACATTGATTTTGATTATACATCAGGAAATTGAAATGTTTTTTCTGATGAAATAAGATGAAATATTCTATTGGAGGTAGTATTAGAGTCCTACACTGAGTGGCAAGAAATGTCCCTCTATGTAGATATGAATGTATATGTTCAAGAGTCTCATGGTTGAGTGTCTTAGGTTTTGATAGCTTTTATACCCATCCATTTGAAATAGATTATGGAGGAGCCATTTTTTATCTAGATGGATTTTTACAGATAAAAATGTCATATGGTGGGGATATGCCATCAGGTTAGTCTCTTTTTAGTGATAATTATCCCCCTTTTCATGAAAAAATTATGTGATCTTATATGTTTTTTATGATAATTTTATGGGAGAGGTTCATAAATTATGACGGAGATACATCGTAGTTTAGAAATAATGTACTTAGATCTCCATAGACAATACTAGTGGTCATGAATGAACCAGGAGTTAGTAGTCGCTGTGGAATCATATTTTACACTTCATCAAGTGACTCTGGATCATGAAAGACCATCTATGATTTTAGAGAGTTTTGAATTTTCTGAGTGGAAATTGGATAATTTCACTGTAGATTTTGTGATAGGACTAAACATGACAAACCCTAAGAACTAAGTTTCATGGTTGATTATTGATTGATTAATGAAGGTAAATCACTTTTTACCAATTCTGAATACCTTCAGAGTTGACGATCTGGGCAGTTAATATGAGGGTGAGTTAGATTGGATTCAAGGAATTCATAGATTTATAATTTATGATATAGATACTCATTTCACATATCATTTCTAAAAGGTTATTCCAAATTCTTTAGGATCACAATTTCTTTTGAGTAAGACATATCATCATCAAAATAAAGGTAAATCAGATAAGAGTATTCATGTTCTGGATTATATGATATGAGTTTGTGTTTTTTATTTCAGTAGTTTTCTAGATCATCTTATTAAAATCATGGAATTTTCATACAATAACATGTTTAAAAAATCTATCTATATATCAACATTAATGTACATTTATGGAAGGATGTGGAATTCACATATTTGTTAGTTAGAGTTCGGTCAGTAAGCCTTTTTTAGGCCTAGTATTGTGTAAGAGATCTCTATCCATGCTCTGTTGATTAGACAGTCATTGGTTACCACAATTATTAGAAGGAAATGTTATGATAACCATCAAATATGATTTCTGGATATCGAGGATGGTCATTACTTGTTTCCTTTGGGAATCTCCAAGTTTGGGGAAATGTCGTATCAATAAATAGGGAATCCTAGCACCTAGTTTTATCATGTCGTTTGAGGTATTAGGTAAGATAAGTCTAGTGGAATAATGATTATCCCTTAAATTATTATATAGGTCCATGAAATATGTGTTTCACATTTCACAACATCAGATATAGTATTCAGAACCATCCAAAGTGATATAAGTATAATATGTTAAGCTTAGTGAAGATTTATATTTTGATGAGCATCTGGAAGTAATTATGGAATGTCGGGACAATTATATATTGGGTAGAGAGATTTTTTTTGAGTGTAGTGGAAGCATGGGTGATTTTAGGAGGATACCCAGGAGAGGGATTCTAATATGTGATAAAAGTGGCCAAACCATTTCATAGAGACCTAACATTGATTCTTGGAATAACAGAAGGATTAGTTGTTGTATAGTGGAGAGGTTGTAAGAAAAAACATTTTTTTAGGTACATACCTTTTGAGTTTTTCATTTAAGTCTTAGTGGTAGAGTATTATTGGATTAAAAAGTGTATTTATAATGTAAAATTACATAATGTTCAAGGATATATTTTTTTAAGGAATATAGACTTGGTTTGAGACGAAACATGAGAAAACTATAGAGGATCCACAAGGGGATTGGTTTTGGTGATTCATTTTTAACTAATGTAATCCATGTATAAATATGAAAAGTTTGACCATGGGTTCATGGTGTGTTGAGAATCCTTAAAGGGTTCTCATGTTATTATATGTATGTTTTTCAAAAAACTATATATCGAACAATTACATGTTGTGAAAATATAATACATTCTATATAATTGTTTCTAGAGACTTGTTCTGGACCTATATAGGTCATGAACTGATTCATTAAATGAAATCATACATGTAGTTCAATTATATTACACGTAATTTAATATTTAATAAGGAGTAATAATAGTATGAGAAAATGGGTTCTTTTTGTATCACTCTAAAAAATACATTATTTGTCACTGAATAACATGTTGTGTAATTTCCTACAAGGTAGATTGATGTGTTCCATGCATTTGATATTCACTCATTCTCACCATCTTACTTATCCTCTCTTCCCTATGAAATTTTTATATTAATTTGGAGAAACTATCATGATTCGTGATGTCCCAATCACACATCTAACCCATTGTTAGTTTTTTTGGTTGGGTTTTTCCTACATTCACATTTTTATCAAACTATTATTGTGTAATATCATGACCATGTGAATTGTTTATTTTTTTATCTTGATTGGTTTTTAACTAGGATAATTTTTGAAATCATATGCACCTTCTTATTTAGTGGTTTTTTAATAGGCAATGTTGTTTGATTTTCAATTAAATGAAGGGTATAAACATTATCATTACGGTCTGGTTAGTTCAAAAGTGTGTGCACTAGAAAAATTATACATACATAGTGTGTGCCTGAATTAATGAAATAATGAATTGGACTATTCCTTGGAATCCATTTAGATCAATTATGATTTTGAATTGGATTGTGGATACCATTTAGGTGAGACAACCTATGAATATAAATGATTTGATGAATGCCATAAAGTGTGTTTACTATGGAATGAAATTTGGGTGATTGGATGATATAGATTCACCTTTCCTTTATCTATTTATTTAAGTGAAAAACATGTTTTTGGTTAAATTCCAAATGATAAATGAAATGTGTATCCAAAAGATAGTGATAATTTTAATTATTAACTATTTAACCTGATGATGTGATATTATGATATCCTTATTTATATAAAATGTGTTGTGATATAAATTTTGTAATTCGTATTTGGGGTGTTAGCCTAATACATATGCTGAAAAGATTATATACCTGGATTTTCCTTGAGACATGATAAAATGATTATATAGTAGGTTATCCCCAGAGACATGTGATGAAATACTTATAAATTCATCATGGTCTGGAGACACATGATGAAGTTCATATATATTGGGTTTGGCTCTGATAAAATTTTCAAGTCTTATATATCATGACTGACCTTGATTAAATATTAATTCTTATATATTGGGTATTGATAATGATATTTTTGATCAATACCATGGTTATTTGGATGTATTTTACCATGGATATATAGTTACAGTTGGAATGGTTATGAGAAATTCTGATAGGCATTCAGAAATGGAATCGAGGTCAGTTATAATTCTACCATTGTTGTGTGGTTGTGGTTAGCATGATTGTGTGACAAGCTTAGTGATATTTTTGTTTGGTGCAGAAGATGGTTAATTTGGTATTCATTTAATTGATTGATTAATTAATACATTAGTTTTTTTACATTTCTGCATACACTTATTATCAAACTAGTTATGTTAATACATGGTGTTATTGGCCTATTGAGTTATGATTATACCCAATTCACATCGTTTTTTGGTACCCATGATGATTACATGGATGTATGATTAGATAAGGGAAAACATCTTCTTTGTATTGTTTCTTGCATAATGGGAAGGAGTTTGAAGATGGGGTTGACATGGGGTTATGGACCGGGGTATTTTAAGTATTTATTTGATTCTAATATTATTTTATTTTAATTATTTATATAATTATGTTTAGATCATCCTACAACTACATTACATTATTCCCTTATTATTTATTTGATTTTTAGTAGTATTTTATTGTTTGGTTTTCCGTTGAATTATATTTTTTCCATTATCTTCAATTGTCTGATAATTATTTATACTACTTATTTCCATTTTTTTGAAACTCTATAACTATGGGATATAATACCCCATTATACATTTATGTCCCAAGTTATCTTCATATTCTTTACATTGCTTCTATGAGAATTATAGTATTCAATTGGTTACTAAAATGGAAATTAATTAGAAAATATTAAATGAATTATATTTAGTACTTATTAATGGTGAAAAGTGTTTCTTTATGGTAAATTATTCATGGTTTTTATGTTATCCCAAGACTAACAATTTTCTTTCTTTATGTATACCTTACTAGGATTTTTTATGCTCATCCCCTGATTTGAAATGTTTTTAATTAGACATAAATAAGAATAATGTCAAGGATGGGATCAATGAAAAGTTATGTTATTAAAATTTGTAATGATATCAAGATTCTTTTTAAAGAGTTTTTGTTTTAAAAAAATGGACATTGAGTAGAAGTGTTTGCATTTAATATTTAAATGTTATTTATATCTAATAACATAATCCCGTAAATATCTAAACCTGAAAAGATCCTTGATGTGAATTAATTTAAAATTATCTAAATACCTCAATATTTAAATATTGTTTAACATCGTGGACTTATATCAATATCTACACTCATTCTAATATCTTTGAGGATGTAAAACATCATAAATATGTCCTTGTATAGGTAAATATCCCCACATTAAAACACATAACTTTTTCGCATATTAAATATATGGTCTATTAAAAGACAACATATGTTTGGGATTATGAGAAATATGACCTCCCATACCATAATGAGCATGATGAATGGTTTGTCCTTGATATCATTTATAACCATGGTCCCCATATGAAAGGAATGGTGACATAATGGTCTGGAATGCTCTGTGGAAACTAATTTCCCTAGTTAAATGGGAGAATGAAAATTGATAAGTCCAACATCCCATCTATTAAAAACATGGGAAATAGAAAAATAATATCCTCCAATAATATTAGAACTCCCTTACAAGACCTTATTTTATTCCTCTCTTGATGATTCTACCTAAGAATGAATTATATCAATTTTTACACCCTTCTTATGTACCACCATGAATACATTAAATTTTAATGGGGTGAAAAAATATCGATTAATAGTATGAATAATCTACACCAAGCAATGTGTCTTTGAGCCTCATATGGATAAAATATCATGAAAAAATATACGGGGTCATTAAACCAAATCCAAATCATCTAAATGATATATCTTTACTATTGAATGAAGATGAATTCATGCCTTTTCACTACATTTTACACTGACTGTTTAAACTCCTCATGATACTTACACATGATATAAAACCAGGAATCACACAAATACTTCTATTATATAATATATATTTACAATCAACACTTTGATGCACCCTATATTTGACTAATAGTTAGTGGAACCCCATAAGTATCCCTATATTAGATTGAAGTGAAGTTGATCTTGACCTCCTCTATCCAGTATCATATCTCCAACTCAGATGTGTTCCCCCACAGTGTTTTAATCTCTAAAATTGGTACACATAGAATTTATTATTTTATATCACATCATCTTTTACTATATCAACCACCCAATAGTCAATTGTGTTAGCTAAATGAAACTAAATTAGCTAGAAAACATGGAGAGAGGGACTTGTAAAAATCCATGAAAACTGTGAACCAAATTCTTAATCCAAAAATCAAAGTATTCAATTAATCAATTTAACTTAATTAAAAATATTTGATTCCCCAATATAATCCCTTATTCAAAAATAGGTGACTATAATTATTACCCATTTACTTATTTATTTTCTCAAAATTGTATGTCCACTATTTCACATGGTTATTTGATAAAATAATAAACCACATATTAGATCATGGGGTTCTCTAAAATCTCAATTCTTAGCAAATGTTCGTATCATACAATAAATACGAAGAAAAAGTTTCTTCTTTTTGGTACCAAACAATGAAATTTCCACTAATTCATAACCTCAATATCCACTATAACTTTTACACAAACTCAATGATACCACCCTATCCTGACCCACCTAATTTGTACCTCCTCCTGGGCCTATAGTGAAGATGAGATTCACCCATGAATATCTCAAAAAAATAAAACTATCCAAATAAAATTCTATGAAATGTTCTTTATAGGTACTCCATTTTCATCCCACAATAGATGATATTATTATCAAACTCAGACATCAAACATAATTGCACAAGACTCTCAGCCTCATTGGTGAGGACTCAACATGTGAATCCAAGAGATCTGAGATCATTTCCCCAAGGAGACAAAATTTATGGGTTGTTGTAGCAGTAATGTAGTAGGTAATATTTGATACCATAGCAGCTATAACAATTCATATATTGGGATTTATGTCCACCAGTTTGGTCCTTGGGTTCTCCAAGGCCTTCGGGCAACCCAAGGCCTTCGGGCAACCCAAGGCCTTAGGGTCATTCTAGATTTTGGGCCACCTCAAGGCCTTAGAGCTACCTCAATGTTTTCAGGCCACATGAAATTATGCTTAAAGGACCATGAAGAATATACAAGGAATAGAATATATATGAGTATTCATAGTTAGAACATTCACCAGTGTAGAAGCTAATGGATTTTGAAGAAAGATAGGGTATTCCATTTCCATCAGGACAAGCCTGTGCTAACATAAGAATCCTAGTTGAAAAGTCATGTGAATGTGGAGAGCTAACATCATGATGTAGAAGATGGGGATGTGCAGTTAGAAGTAGATATAATCTTGATGAATTCGTTTAAGATATACATGTCATGTAATTTCATGAAGCCTGCATGCCATGTATTGGTTCCCCTTCAACCCTTAGAAGGGGGACTATCAAAAATGAAAAAAAATAAATGTCCTTCGGTTCATTTAGAGTCATCAATCATACCATAAGATACATAATATCACAATATATATCAGTGATAACAACATTTATACCCTGAATGATCATACACATGAACAATAATGAAAAAATGGTAGATTGATACTAATAAAACTATAAATAAATTATTTAACAAACAATTACAATTTTCACTGTGAAATAACATGACCCAATCATAGTCACCAAAAATAAAATGTAACACAGTAAACTAATATTAAGAAATATAAATAATTTTTCACTATAATCAAATCTCCCTGATTTATCTCTCTCAATCCCCATCTTCAAACTTCTTATGCCACCCATTCTTTCCATATATACTCCATAACATAATAAATCCTTTATAATAAGTAAACCACAAGAAACAAGTCAATTATTCTCATCATCCCGTATCAAATACCACATATAACATCTCATCCATCCACTACATATCATGTATAGTATAGTATCATGAACATGAATGGAATCAACCACATTTCCCCTTCAAACCGTATTCTACTCCCACAATGTAATATCATCCAATAAATATCCAAAATGGAGCATGAGGGAACCACATACCTACTCATTAATATCCTATATGGTCTTCTAGTACATTATGTACTTAACATTACACCAATACCATATGGGACCTTTTTTACACTACAAACTATAGTATTATGATTTTACCAACCCCATGAAATAACAACAAATGTTACTCTTGGAATATTGGGCAAGGAAGAGGGATCATCCAATAATCTACTACCTCACCAACCAATATGTTATGGGAAAACAATCGGGACACCGAGAATGTTTTTCATTATTATGGGTATACTATTTGAGTTATGTGCCTATAGAAATAAAAATATAATTACAAGAATATATATATATATATATATATATATATATCACTTATATTTAGGAATAGCTGGACATAAAGTTGTTACTGAAGGAATGGGAATTTAAAATATGTTCTATTATATGTTAGATAATGCTAATGATAATCTTCAATGTAATCGAATTCATGAAGAAGTCATGATACCCACTGATGTTCTCGAAATAATAAGGCTAGTAAAGCTAATGTTTTCCAGTATTAATATCATCATAATGAGTTTTCAAGATGCATATTTGGTAAAAATATGATAAATATGTTGGTAAGGATGTGAATAAAGAATTTAAAGCTATTGATGAAGATTCTTAGGATTTGGTATACCATCATATTCATAAAATACATAATTTTTTATGATAAATATTAAATGGTATAATATTTAAAATAGAACTATGTTGTTGAAGACAAAATTGATGATATTGATCCATCGAACACGGTATTCCATCATAATCTTTAGAGGAAGAATTGTTTGAAAACAAAAAATGTTAAAAAAAAAGAAAAGAATTTATTGACCAATAAGAATATTAAATTCAAATATTAATCAAAAAATTAATCAAACATTTAAAAAATATATAATTACTTTGTTTTCATTCAAGAAGGTCAAGATAAGAGACGAAGAATAATCTATAATTTTTCATTTCTCTTCACTATAATGAGACAAATGGTAATTATAATTGAATTAGAATTATGAGAGATTAAAAGGGATATAAAATTGTGGGAATGTGGGAGATTGATGTTTGAATAAGATGTTTGTTTTCATTAGTTGGTATGATGAATAATTACAATGAAATAATAATAAGTGATTTAAAATGGGAAAATAGAATCATACATCGATTTTTGAAAAAATAAATTTAGAAGAGCTAATAATTTTATAGAGTATTTTATAAGGATCAAGAAGAAATTAAAATAGTTGAGAAACATTTACTAAGTCAAGAAGAACTTTAAATTTATAGAAAAATGATAATTATTTTAATTTGGTTGGGTGGGAATGTTTTTATAGATCTCATAAATAATACATTTAGGGAGAGTATAAAAATAAAAAAAAGTACACTGTACTTTTCTAGATGAATTACTATTCATGAGAGTTAGAGAGATGGTGGATCACTGAAGAAATTCTGGAGATAATTAATGGATTCCAGATTTTTCATCATGTAAAAATCATGAAAGATAGAAGAAATGGAAGAAGAGATAAGATTTCAACATATTAGGATAATAATTATAATCAGTTGATTATCATATTCATTCGATTATCATATTGGGAAGGATTATCATATTTGGATTTCTAGAGTAAAGCATAATGTGATCAAAATTTTCTTTAATGTATTATCTAGAGATATATTTCAGTATTGAGCAATTAGACATAAAAAAATCAGAATGGGAAATCAGACTGAGTTTTATTACAAAGTCCAAGAAGTTCATACATGATTATATGAATGAAAGTGAAAATTAACTATAAATTTTATATTTTTGGAAGTTGATAAAGAAGAATTGTAATATGTTTTGTCACAAAATATTTGTATAACATACTTTCTTCCAGAAGGACGACACATACTACTAAATTGTTCACATAGTTCTACATGACTGTAAAGATATATCTTAATTATTATATTACACAAAAAGGAATGTTTTCTACTAGATTTTGTGGTGTTGGATCACATCCAAACCATATCAAGGATGTAACTATTCTTATATAATAGCTAAAAATGTAAATTATTTTGTTCTTATGGATGTGTGTTTTATTTATTATTATTATGGAATATAATATTTAATATTAGGGAGAGATTTTTTCATAAGTAAGAAGACATAAAAAAAGTTATCACTGATTCTCCCCCCCCCCATTTAGTGACATAATTATCCTGACTTGGCACTTACAATTAGTATCATAGTGATGTCTCTTTATTTATTTCATTTTTTGATGTTTGGAAAATATGTGGATGGATAATCTGAATTTAGTGAATAGTAAACTTATCCTATTTTTTATTGAAATAACTATCATATCTAGAAAAATAGAATGTTTATTTATCATATGTCTATTTGTTTTGATGTTCTTGAAGATGAAATAAAAGAAATTCCTCCCATTGATGATAAAGATCCTCTTAAATTTGTTGATAATATGATTATTGAGAATAAAGAAGGTGAAAAAAATGATTTACTATAATCTAATTTTGAAAGTGAATTTATTAGGGTGAATGGTTTTTCCATATCCAAACATATTTGGGAAATGTTAAAAACATATACCAAGAAAATACAAAATTAATGAAATAAAGAATTATTATTCATTAGAGAGAAGTATAATGATTTTAAAATGGGTGATTATTAATTTATTGGTGTCTAATTTACCTTTTTAAATGACATTTACAGCACTATCAAATATCGTTGTGAAAATTTAGAAGATTCCATAGTTGGAGAAAATATATTGATAATCCTTCCCAATATGTTGTTTGATAATTTTTTTTCATTGGAAAATTGATATCCAGAAACATTATCTCTATCTTAGTTTCATAGAACTACAATAATATTTGAAATGATAAGAGATAAATCTATGAAAAATAAAATAAACATTTTTATACAAATGTCTTCCAAGGCTTCTAAGAAAGAGAAGTTAAAGAAGATAATTATTGAAGAAGAATTTGGTGAAAAAAGACTCTAAAAATAAGGAATGTAAAATTCATGATGATATTGTATCAATTTTTTTCTAAAAAAGGATAGAAGGGACATTAAAATATTAAATAAAAATACCCTTGAAAATATTTGAATGTGGAGATATTGGGAACTTTGAATATAATTTTCCTCAAATAATGAAAGTAATAGATAGTGATGAAGAAGAAAGAGGACCAATAAGATCGTGGAAGAAATATGATGAAAAAGATAAACCTTTTTATAGAAGGGAAGATATAATGTAATTCAAATCCAGAATAATGATATTCTGATCTAAAGATGAACAAGAAGAAGATAGTGAACTTGATATTGAAATTCCTATTGGAAATGTTTGTGGGAATACTATTATTGAAATAGTGAATGATAAAGAATTCAGATGCATCTATTTTGATGATTAAGAAACTCAAAATAAATTTCATTTCAATGAATAGATGATGCAATATCTAAGAATTGTTAGAAGGATTAAAAAAACATGATTTTTATGATGAATCTTCTACAAAAAAAATCATAAAATTATTTCTAGAAAATAAGAACCAATTTTTGTTTCATAATGAATAATTGAATAAATCCATTGTATATGGAAGAAATCATAATTAACACATTTAAGTAAAGAATAAGGAAAAAGAATAAGATTTTTTGATTATTCAAAACATTTATAATGATAAAAATTAATGTAAATGTTTCAAAATTCTATATTTAAATTTGGATAATGTTCTTGTATGGAGATACCTGAGAAGTATAAACAAATTCCTTCAAAGGTTGAGAAAAATGTTGGAAGTGTTCCTAAAAAGAATAACTCTGAAAATTTTATTATTTTTTTCAAGCTGAAGAATTCATGGAATTGAAATGTATATAAAAATATTGAGTCTAAAAATGTTTCTATTGCTTCTGGTTCTGATAAGATCAAGAAGAAAAAGAAGATTCTGATTGATAACAAAAAGATTAGTGTTTTTTATAATAAACCAAGAATATTTAACAGAAACATGTTCACCACTCTAATCATTATAGATATTTAAGAAGAAAATATAGTCTCTTTGGTTACTAAATCTATTGTGTTGGATTTGAAAATACAAAAAATATGTATTTCTTTAACAAAGAACATTACTATTAATCCATAGGTTTTTAAAGGGAGAGTTTAATGGGGAGTCAATGCTCTCAAAAGAATAATTCTGATAAAAATGTTTGAAGAGAACTTGAGAAGGTTTGTGTGAATGTTGAAAATAGGTTCAATTATTTGGAAACTATTTTTAAAACATGTGAAAAACCTAGAAAACTTGTAATGGTATATCTTGTTTTATTGTAAACTCAACAAAGGATTGTTAACAATTCTCAGAATCTGGATGTGAATGAAAAGAATTGATGAAGAAAAGGATCTTATTATAGAAACTTCTATGATGTATTTAAAAGGATAATGAACTTGGATTATTGATAGTGGATAATCTTCTCATACCATATGAGAAATATTTTTTTCCAAAAAAATTGTAAGACTTCTTTAACAGAAAAATGATAATTGGAAATAATGAATCATTTAGATTCAGAGGTGTTGGTTTCACCATTTTTGGGAAAGAAAATATGAAATACAAGAAAGAATTATATCTTGAAGGGATGAAACAAAACCTAAAATGTCATTCACAAATTTGTTATGTGGGGAAAAAATTTATCTTTTGGAAATACAGGTTTGTTTTGAAACATGGGGAATATTTGAAGATTGTTATAGGATTCCAGTATACAACATGAATCTTGTTTCGTGTGGGTGAAATAAAGGACTCTTGTAACATGACTATAGTGGATGAAATTTAATTCTGGTATAAAAGTCTAGGGAAAATGTGTCAAAGAAACAAGATAATGTTATCAAATTAAGATACATCCTAAAAAATTATTGATTTTCCAAGAAAAATATATTATATTTGCGCTATTTTTCTGAAAGGAAATATTTTAAATTTTGTGCATAATAATGTTTACATTTTTTCCAAATGACCCCTAGAAATTATTCATCCTGATATCATTTGGACAATGAAAAAAAAATCATAAAATAGAGATTAGTATTTATTCACGTTTAATTATTATTTTAATCTCATTACTTGTGTTATTTATATGAAACATAAATAAAATGATTTTTAAATGTTTAAATTTTTTAAGATGAAACTTGAGAAAGAATGTGAGTATTTAGTAAATAAGTTGAGATCTAATAATGGTTATGATTATAAGAATAAATAATTTTATCTTTTTCTTAAGAATAAAGTAACTAAATAGTAAGATATTTCCCCATACACTCTTTAACAAAATGGTTTTGGGT
The DNA here is from genome assembly GCA_963277665.1 of Viscum album. Taxonomy (NCBI): domain Eukaryota; kingdom Viridiplantae; phylum Streptophyta; class Magnoliopsida; order Santalales; family Viscaceae; genus Viscum; species Viscum album. Next base: position 1,281,293,090 of record OY728136.1, on the reverse strand, counting down.
TTGGTGAAAGAAATAATAGAAATTTGGTGGAAATGGTGAACAATTTTGTACATGAACTTGGTGTTTATCATTAATATTTGTAGAAATCCATGATAATTGTTCTATATATTCAGGACTTATGTTTCAATAGACCATGTTTATATATGAATCCATACAAATTGATTTATGAAAAAATTCCAATTTTTAAATAGTTAAGAGTTTTTAGGAGTCCGTGTATTATAAATAAAAATAGTGGGGAGTTTTTAATGTTAGAGAAGGAATGTGACGATGAAATATTTTATGGATATCCTTTAGAAGGAAGAGGGTATATATTATTCCATAGTGAGAGAAGAATAATTGTTTATTTTATTGTTGTGAAAGTTATTGAAAAATATGAGAAGGATAAACGAACTTATGCATATGATGATGTTGAGCATGACATAGATCCTTTTGATAACAATTCTTATTAAGATATAGACCATCGTAATCCTACTAAAGAATAATAATAAACAGACATAGAAATTTCTAGCGATGAGTAAGAATCTCAAAAATCATTTTCATGGATAAGGTGACTAGTGGAAGATCTGAATGTTATTAGTGATGGACATAAAAAGGATAAAAAATTAAGAAAAAAGTTATATTACACATACTTCCTTGTATTCAATATTTTAGATGAATGATGTGAAAGAAACATTTGAGTGTCCAGAATGGGTTCAAGTCATGAATGAAGATATGGATGAAGTAGAAAAAAATTATACATGGTAACTCATACGTAATCTAGATAATAAAAAATTTGTTGGAAAAAAGTGAGTTTTTATGAACATGTTGAATGGAGAATTTTAATTGATAAGAAACAATCCTAGATAAGGATACAAAGTTTTTTCACCAATTTAAGTTGTAACACATTGATATTTTAAAATATAGATTTCTTAATTTCATTGATTTCTTGTGTTGTATGCTACACCAAGATTATCTTGTGTAATATGTAACACTGTATTAGCAAACAGTATATGAAACAATAATAGTGGCTTCTGTGTACTAAATTTCAATTTACTTTGATATAATTCATTTCACACAACACTAAGTTTACATTTTGTTCAATTTATAAAAGAACTCATATTGTATTATGTTATACACTACACCAATGGAAGCTTTCACTACACGCAACACTGACATGGTTTGCATTTCATGCAAGAGAGACCTACTTCGATAGCTTGTGTTTTATACAATATTGAGTTTCACTAAAAAGTTATATATTATTAAAATATTTAAATTTAATGGGATACAAACTAGCCTTTATGAATATTATTAAAAAATTTGAAATTTATAAAACATTAGAATTCATCTTTCACATTTTTTCAAATATGGTATGAGAACAAAATCAATTTTCAGATAAAAGATATATTTTACAAAAAATGCAGTTTTACAATGTTTTGATGGTGCACCCATTTTAAATCTTATTTTTGATAGTTTTATAAGATAAATTTGAAAACATATAATTCTTATTTTGAATGGGTATATAAAAATTTACTTTTTTTGGATTTTTTATATATTTCTGATAAAATTAAAATTTTAATGAATGCTAAAAAATTGTGCATTTTAATTCAAAACTTTCATTTTATCTAATTTATTCATATATATAGATTATCTTTTTAATAGGTTTTAAATTTTAATTGGATTATATTTTTATATATTAATAAAATTTTTGTCATTTTAAGAAATTTAAATTTTAAATTGGACATAAACACAAGTCAATTTTTATATACTTATTACTTCTAAAAAACCCATTTTTTGGTTTTGATAATGGGAATTAGTTTTAAATTAATTACTGCAACTTATGAGTTTTTATTTTGGAAATTTGTATTCTATATTTGGAATTAGAAGGTTCAACTTCTTTAAATAGGTTCCTTTTATTTTTGGATATTATGAAGGGTTAATCCACTAATTGTTTTTATTTACCATAGTTAAAGCATAAATATAGTAAATAATAGTAAAAATTAATATTATAATAATATTAAAATTACCTAACACAAATCATAATACTATTGGATGTGATATTTCTTACTATGGACATCCTTGGGTCTATTTTGGGACCACATGGATTTACTTGGGTGTGAAAATGACATTTTATAAGAATTAATATAAAGTAATGATAATTATAACCTAAACACATATCTTTTTCTAAATTGATTTTAATATAGGGTTATATATCTGATATCCATGACTATAAATATTCATTAGAAATATAAAACTATTTCCTACATCATGGTATTTTATTTATAATTTTTAGACATTAGATATATAAATTTATTCTTGATACAATTAGGATGTAGTGATTACCACATTAATGAAAATTCAAATAAATGAATTTAAAATAATAAAATAAATTTAATATGAATATTTTGATGTCATCCATGAATTTTCTGGACCACATTAAAATATTATGTATTATATAATTCCTTTTCTCATAGTAATAATGTTGTTATGAGTTTTTTTAAAATTCAAGTATGAATAGAAACCAAAATTGACATAATTCAAAAATTTAAATATAAAATAGTTTATTAAATGATATTAAATAACAAAAAATCAATGATTCTGAAAAATAGTTAATATCAGTCCAAATATGTCAAAAATTTATTTTTTTGTGTCTTTTGACATGATATGTTAATTAAATTAACACACAAAGTGTAAATAACAAGATATCATGGTAAGATTAAAAAGGGTAAGATATGTTTTAATCCCCAAAACATAAGGATAAAAATATATATAAAAAATGTAAAAAAAATATTTAATGATTTTTATATAAACCAAAATTATGTTATCTTTTATTTAAAAATGTTTAGGACGATTTTTAGTGAAATTTAATTTATAATAAACTATTATTTTGAGAGTTTCCTAATGTTCCCTCTTCTCTCTTATAAAAGGGAACCTCCTCCCTCACCACATCACGCTAGTTTTAGCATTCAAGCTAGTCCAAACATATAAATTTATCTTCCTAACCTTCCTAATTACATTCTAGAGGTGATGGTATTCTCAAAAGTCCAACTCTAGTTCCCTAAGAGGAAATTTAAAGGAGGCACATTAAGGAAGAGGTAATATCTTCTACCGATTCTTTAAAATTTAGTTCTAATTGTAAATACAATTATTTAGTTGTTTAATTATAAATTAATAACATAAGTATCACTCTTATACATATATTTTATTATAAATATATAGCAATCCTATTTTACGTTCTATCCATCCTACAAAAAATGAAATCACTGCGTGTTTGTATGTACGGCTTACCGTCTCCATGCTATGGTGTAAACTATTTTTCACCACCACCTAACATGGATGGGTATAATGGTAGAAATAATAACTATATATAAATATTATAACATTATACTAATTATTAGATATTATACACCATCCAATTTAATATCATTTAACAATTATGAGAATGATATCGTCGCTCGTGCATACGTATGACTAATCGGCTCCATGTCGTCATGAGATTCTTTCTCCATGTTAACCATTAAAGAATGATTATAATGTTTATATAATAAATAATTATGAAATATATGAAAAAATAATACTAACGGATTTTTTTATATTATATATATATATACGTAATTTACATACATCCATTCAGTTTAATAAAAAAACAAAAAGGGCGTTCATTCATATGTACGGCCTACTGTCTCCACGAATGGTGTATTCCATTTATTTTATCTATCTATTACATATATTTTTATATACTTAATATATATTAAATACATCATTTTTATATTATATATGTAATTAAATCATGATATACGTAATAATATCAAGAATAAAAATTCAAAACTTGTACGATAAATAAAATGATTATTACCAAAAAACATTGCTTTAACATGGAATTGACAAATGAATGGGTAATATAATGTTGTAGGTGAATCATATATTATATAATAAATATTATTATGGTTATTTAAAAAGTTATTAATATGTTTAAACCCACTATACCAGAGTTTTGGATATATATGGAAGAAATCAATAATAAGGTAATGGATAAAATTTTAATCTTTTTTTTATCCGGGATTTTTATACATAAAAAATTTCTAGGGTAATATTTATCATTCATGTACATGATTTCAAAAAATATTTTCAATTTTTTTCATATTCTTACATGTATGTTTAAATTCATTTTTACCCCCTTTTTTGACTTTTCTTATGTGTTATGTAAGGATTCCTTCTTATGATTACAATATGAGATAATTATTGACTTTTCTAGAATAATTATGAGATAAATGTTTTTTTATGTTATACGACATGAATATAATTTTATAGTTTGATGAAGCTTTATATCTGTGATGCCTCCTCTACACCATCTCATGTTTATTTTCAATTAAATTCAATTATTTTAAATTTATGTGGCATTTTGAGAAAATAAAACGTTTTTGAAAAATAAAGGAACATTTTCTCAAGAAGTATGTTCATGTGGTTTATCAAAATAAATTTCTATCGAAGATGATACTCTTTAAAAAGGCTTGTTTTTGCATCCCTATTATTACTGTTATTTTATTGTTTTAATGATGGAATTGTATTATATAAGGATTATGTTATGGTTAAATGATGTTTAAGAAACCCATTTTATTTATTGGGTTATGATATGATAAATGATTTATATATTGTGGAAAATGTAGGAACGATTTTACTATGAGATTGGTGGGAACTATATATCCCTCCAAATCATTGGGTAAAAATTTCGATCTCATGACATATACATGACTGGAATGTCATGTAAATCCAGTTCAGTAATGTAGTGCTAGAATGACATATAAATCTGGTTCAATAATACATGTTTGGAACAAAAATTAAACCTATTTCAGTAATAGACAATGTCCACTATGATGGTCATGGTAGTAATTCCTTGGCTACTATGGAAATCATATTATGTTCTTATTAGTTTTAGAAAATTACATTTCTTTTCAATGCAATTCTATCATTGATAATTTTCTTTTTAGGATATTTTCCTTACATACTGACAAGATTCATTTCATAGCTCATGATTTTAATGTTTAGACTTTATATTCATAGTTTTTTTACATTCAGATATTTATGGTTTTCTTTTTTTTCAATATGTTTACCACTATTGAGAATTTGAGCTCAACATTTTTATGCTTTCTTTACCCCAGGTTATAAATTATGGTTTAGGTAGGAAAGAAATATTTTGGGATATTTATTGAAGATGTTAGATATCTTTCAAGAATATTATAAAATTATTTTTTATGTTTAAAAAGTCACTAAACCGATATGGTCTTTGGGATTTTTTTAATTTCGTTTATTAAGTATTCCGTATAACAAATGTAATTTCTATGTACATCAAGCATGGGTCTCTAAATTTGTTATCAGAGTAGAGGTTTAGTTAACCTTTTTAAACTAAGACTAGATAACATTATTGATATCCCTATAGATATTTTTAATGTATGTCTTGGGATGTCCCTAAGGTTAAGTGTAAGTATATGTTACAGTCCTTGAATTGTGATAATGATCATGAATAAACTAAGATAAAATCTAATAGGTCAGAAACGGGATGTACCTCCCGTGATAATTTTTTCTTCCTAGTATGATTTTTTTTCTATCAATCTATTATATAATTTTTATAATTTTTAAACATTAGACAAATTTATTTATTTATGAAATAGTTAAGATGTAGTGATATTCTCATTAATGAAAGATTCCAATAAATGAATTTATAAACAATAAAATAAAACTAATTTGAACATTTTTTTTTATACATGAATTTTATGGTTTGAATTAACATATTAAAAATGATTTAATTCCTTTGGGTTAATTTAATAATGTTGTTATGAATTTTTTAAAAAATTAAAATATGAATAGTATCCAAAATTGACATAATTCATTCTTTTGAGCATAAAATAGGTTATTAATTGAAATTAAATTCTAAAAAATATAAGATGATGAAAAATTGATGAGATATATACAAATATGTCATAAATAGAATTTTGTGGGTCTTTGGACATCATATGGTAATTTCATTAACCCATAATGTGTAAATAACATGATATCACAGTATGATTAAAAGGGTTAAAATAAGGGTTAATCCAAAAAGATGAGGGAAAAAAAATATTTAATCATGTAAAAAATTATTGGATGATGTTTATTAGAACTGAAATCATCTAATATTTTAATTCAATAATTTTTGGCCCATTTTTAATCCAAATTTAATTTATAATAAATTTATATTTTGAGAATTTCCTATAATGTCCCCTCCTCTCTTATAATTGGGAACCTCCTCCCACTCCTCATAACTCCATTTTGAGCCTTGAAGTTTGTCCATCCCCTGCCATTTTCTCTTCTAGAAATCCCTAGTTACATTCTAGAGGTTATGGTCTTTTCAAAATACCAACTCTAGTTCCCTAGGAGGATATTTAAAAGAGGAATATCGAGGAAGAGGTAATATCTTCTATGGATTATTATAAATTTATTTCTTCTTCTACATCCTATTATTTAGTTGTTTCAATATAAAGTAATAACATCAATATAACTAATATAATTATATGTTATTATAAATATGAAACATTATTATTTTACCCTCTATCTGTCATATGGAAAACGAGATCATCGTGTGTGTGTGTGTGTACGTAAACCTTACGGTCTCCACACCGTGGTGTAATATGTTTTTCATCCCTGCCTTACATGGATTGGTATAATGATGGAAATAAAAACTAAATATTTTTATTATAACCTAATAATAATTATGATATATTATACACCAACCAATCCAATACCATTCAAAAATTATGGGAACGATATCATCCCTCATGCATACGTACGGCTTACCATCTACATGCTGCAATGAGATTCTTTATCCACATTAACCATTCATGAATGATTATAAAGTATATATAATAAATTATCATGAAATGTATTAAATAATAATACTTCAGGATTTATATATAAATATATATGTCATTTACTAACTTTTATTCAATTTAATAAGGAAAGGAAAATAGCGTTCATGCATACGTATGCCATACCATCTCTATGAACGATGTATTCCATTAATTTTATCTATATATTATATATATATACAAAATATATATAATATATAAATCATGTCTTACATTATTTAATTATTTAAATCATGATATAAAGAATAATATCAAGAATAACAATTCAAAACATGTGCAATAAATAAAACGATAGTTACCCAAAATGTTGCTTTAACATGGAATTGACAAATAAATGGGTAATATAAATTTATAAGTTAATTATATAAGATATCTTAAATATTATTATGGTTATTTTACAAGATAATAATATGATTAATCCCACTATACATGATTTTTAGAAACATATAGAAGAAATCAGACCTAAGGTATGGAATAATTTTGCAATCACTTTTTTATCTGAGATTGCTTATACGTAAGTATTTACTGGGGTAATATTTATCAGTCATGTCCAGGTTTTATAAAAAAAATTTCATACCATTTTTAATATTATTACATGTTTTTTTAAAGTCTTCTTTTACCACTTTTGACTTTTTCTATTTGGTATGGAAGGAATCTATATTTTGTTTACCAAACAAGGTACTTTTTGAATCTTCTATAAAAAGTACAAGATGAACGTTTTTTAACTTATATGAAATGAATATATTTTTTTGGTTTCATGACACATTATATCTATGATCCTTCCCCTAGAATATATCAATTTTATTCTCAAAAAAATTATTTTCCTATAAATTTTTGTGTTAATTTGAGAAAATGTTTTTGAAAAACAAAGAATATTTTTCTTAAGAAGTATGTTAAAGTGGTTTATCAAAATTATTTCCATCTAAGATTATACTCTTTAAATAAGATTATGGTTATATCCCTATTATTACTATTATTTTATTATGTTAATAATGGAATGGTATTTTATATGGATTATGTTATGATGAAATCATTTTTTAGAAATCTATTTTATTTATTAGGTTATGATATAATTAATGATTTGAGTTTTGGGGAAGATGTATGAATGATTAAATTATAAGATGGGTTAAACCTCTATCTTCATTAAATGAATTAGGTAAATATTTACATCAAATGATATATACATGAATGGAACGACAAGAAAATCTTGTTCAGTAATGTAGGTCTAGAATGACAAGTTAATATGGTTCAGTAATGCAAGGATGGAACGACAAGTAGAAGCAGTTTAGTAATGGACTATGTTCACTATTATGGTCTTGGAATCAATTACATGGATACTATATAATTTATATTATGTTCTTATTAGTTTTCCATAATTAAATGTTTTATTTCAATGTAATTCTATCATGGTTAATGATCTACTATGATATATGTCTTATATACTGCCAAAAAATAGGTCATTACTCATGATTTTGATGTTTAAACTTTATATTCGTTTTTTTATGATCAAATGTTTATGATTTGTATTATCTTCTTTATGATTACCCTTGATGTAAATTTGATATCACAGTTTATCTGTGGTTTCCCTAGAATATAAAGAATCGTTTTAGGTAGAAAAAGAAAAGGGGAATATCTTTATGGGGGATTTTGAAGATCTTTCACCATGATTAGAAGATTAATTTCAATGTTTCTAAAGAAACTAAACTAATAGGTATTTGAGAGTCTTTTTATGTCATGTATTATGTATTGTAAATAATAAATGCAATTTAAATGTATGTCAATCTTGGATCTCTATACAATGTATTGATTTTGATGAAACTTTTTCTCGGGTGGCACGGTTAGATACAATAAAAAATCTTATTATTTATGTACAAAATTGTTACAAAATACATCAAATGGATGTAAAGTCATCATTTATAAATGGAGATCTTGTTGAGGATGTGTACAAGGAACCGCCATATGGATTCTTTAGTAGTAAAGATGAAATTTATGTATTAAAATTGATTAAATACATATATGAGATGAAACAAGAATCGAGGGAATGGTATTCCAAATTTTATATTAGCATGAGAAATATGATTTTTATTAAATAATAGCGGATATATTTTTTTACATGAAATAGAGTTAAAATTATTCCGCTGAATGTAATTGTTTATGTTTATGAAATTATATTTTTTTGGGAATGGTGTAACATCTTGTGAAATATTTGTTGAGGGAATGAAAAAGTTGTTTTTCATGACTATACAAAGGGAAATGAAATAATATCTTGGGATACCGATTCTAAAAATTAATAAACCAAACATTATTTCCCAAGAAATGTATGCTAAGGAACTACTTAACATGTTTGTCATGGAAAAATAAAAACCTATTTCCACAAAATATTTAGTGGTAACAATGTTTCTTAATGATGTAGAAGGATTAGAAGTTGATGATAACTAATTTTGGAAGATTATTAAATGTTTTCTATATTTTACTACCACATGGCCTGATATTTTTTATGTTGTTACCTTATAAGAATCATTTTTGAGTTATCTTAATGAATCACATTTAAATTCTATAAAATTAATTCTAAATTACATAAAAGGCCTAGAAGATTAAAGAATCAAGAATGATAGCTTAGAAAGTATTGATTCGTTTCAGTATTCAAATTATTATTAGGTAGGAAATTATGATGAAAGAATATAAAAATATGATGGAGTTTTGTTTCTGGGGAAATTTTTTGTTAATTGGCATACAAAGAAACAGAATTCATTAACCTACAGTATGGTTCGATCTGAATAAGATAATGATTCACAAGTTCACTACCTAACTTATATAAATTATGACCTAGTAAGAATATTCACTTATTGAAGTGATGTTACCCATTCTCTTGGGAAGTGATAATCTATGTGAAATCAATCCCCCCATGAATTTGGGAAACCATTATTGTTTAATGAATACTAATATAAAATATCATTTCATTAATGATCATGTATAGAATAATTAATTAAATCTGAAATATATTCCAATATCATAACAAGATACTAAAATTTTCCAAAAAACCATTACTTTTTATAAATTGATATTGAACATGGGTGTCCAACCATTATCTCAGCTAGGTTGAGGTATGTGTTTTTCCCCTCTCTAATTTTACCATTGGTTAGTGTTGTCAAGGGGATAATTTTTTAATAAATATACTATTATGTAAAGATATAAATAGGGGCATTGTGAGTATGTTATGGTTCTAGTGTTGTATGTCTGTGAACTATTCTAAAATTTTGTTGGATTGGTTGTAAGAAACAATGTATTTTATTGCAATAATGTTGAAATTATGACAAAGGAAGATGGGTAAGAAAGATGAGGATGATTTCGTAACCACTAATTTTGGAAAACAAGATTGTTTTTCCAAAGTTCCTTGCATCCTATAATTAGATAGATCTTGGAGGATTATAATTATTTATAATTAAACAATAGATTTAGGAAATAATTTTCAGCGATTCATGAATCATTTGTGACAAAAAAATCCAATGGGAAATATTGTTAGGACCAAGCTGATATGGATAATCACATTCAGGTGTTTATATTCATTTTCAAATAAGTTTTAAAAGAAAATAATCTTTATGAAAAAAATAAATCACTTCACTTAGTTTTTAGTGAAAATCATACTAACCATATTATTCAAGAAAATCATATTCATAATGATTGAAAAACACCATCATATTGAGAAGTTTTTTTTTGGTTTAAAGGATAAAAAATATCACATTGGGTTAAAACTAGAAGGAACGATCCTTATGGGGAGAATCATAGTTTCTATGACTATGATACAATTGAGATGATGCTTTGATGATCCATAAGTTCTCATAAATCATATGTGTTATGTACAACATTTGATGCAAGATTTTTAAAATAATGATGGAGTAATGGTGTTGTAAAGCGTATTCATTTAGATCATAAACATGTCCATTATAATTAGGATTAAAAGTATATAAAGATTTTTTCAGAGGAATGGGAAGTTACATAGATTCATTTGTATGTCAGCTGATACTCAATATAATCATCAACGTAATCAAATTCATGAAGGATGTCATCATGCAAGCAGATGTTTATGAATGAAGGATGTTGGTGAAGTTAAATTTTTCTGGTATTAGGATCATTGTAATTAGTTTTTCATATGTAGCTAAATGATTATATGGATGATTATAATTATTTTATGAAATAAGTCAAACTGGATAATTATGATTCATAGGTTTTATTATAGCATCAGATTCATCAATGATAGAATTATTTTTTATGAATATTCATTAGTATTTTTCTCTTAAGAGAATGAAGTTTCTAAATCTAAATCAATTGATATTGGTCCATCAGACTCAGTATACCATAGTAATAATCAGAGGAAGAACTATTTGGGACCAATTAATACAAATATAAGAAAATAATTTCATTAAAATTATGTGGAATATATTCTTATATTAATGAAAAATATAGTGAACCACTTTCAAAAGGTAAAATTTTTATATTAATCATTCAAGTTAGTATAGTGAAGAAATAAAGAAGAATCCATATTTTACATATTTATTTTTCATAATGAGGAATATCAAAATTAGAATTAGAATTACACATTAGAGAGAATAAATGTGATAAAGATGTTCTGGAAAGGGAAACATGAGGTTTTATGAAGATGTTTGTTTTTATCAGTTGGTATATAGGATCATAATGAAAAAATATTACAATGTCAATAAGATTGGGAAAACTTGAATCAAACTAATGTTTTTTGATGAAAGTTAGAAGATTTATTTTGTGTTCTAAAGATTCATAAAGGATTGTGAATAAATAAGATCAGTTGAGAAATTTTTATGATGTACAGATGCACCCTAAATTCAAGGAAACATGAAAACATAGGTCATTTCGTTAAGAGGGAATGTTTTCAGGAATCCCACCCAATCCAAATATGGGGCGATTATAGAAGGACAAAATTAAATTGTACTTTTCTGAATAAAGTTCTATTTAGGAGAGGTGGAGAGAAGGTGGAGTGATGAAGAAGTTCTAGAGAGAAGAAGTGGTTTCTTGATTGTTTATCATGAATAATTCATTCGAGATAGAAGAGGAAGGATAATATACCAGATTAGAAAATATTAAAATAATCATCGAATTCAAATGATTATTTCATTTATCAATTTATTATATTGTGTAGGATTGTTATATTGAAATTTAAAAAATGAATTAGAAATTGATCATAATTTTTCCCTTCGTATTTTGTAGAGATATGTTTTCAGATTTTGAAAACAAACATGGAAAATCAGACTGGGAAATTAAATATAGTTTTATTATAAATTCTAAGAAGTTCTTACAAGATTATAGGTAAGAAATTGAAGAATTTCTTTACAGGTTTATTATTTTTAATGATGATAAAGAAGTATCATGACATTTTTTCTTAAAGAAATTTGTATTATATTTTTTTTTCTAGAAGGATCACATGCACTATTGAATTGTTTACATAGAGACAGTTGAGTGAAATGGAATATCCTACTTGATGTATAAAAATAAAAAAAATGATTTTTTTTTCTAGTGGATTGTCTGATATTAGATCATTTACATACTATACCAAATATGTAGATATTCTTATTGAATAGTGAACATTGTAAATTCTTGTGTTCCTATGGATGTGTGTTTTAATTTTTTTCTTATTTGGAAAGTAATATTTAAAAGGTTTTGAAGGTTATTTCATAATTAGGGAAACATAAATGAAAAAGATATCACTGAGTCACCCATCCCTCTCTAAGTGATATAATTATCCTAACTGGCCACCTAAAATATGAGGATAAAATCCAAGTAAGAGGGGCTGAAAATTCCCATAAAACTATTATGCATCTCTCTCAATATTGATGAATAAAAAGATATAGAATAAATGTTTATGGGGATTTTAAATATATAATCTATCCAGGTTGATAGAAACCCATATCATAAGGGGTTCCTCTATAAAAAAATGGTTTTAGGATAATAAATTCCTAGATATCATGATGTGATCCATGCCCCGAACATATAATGATAGATAAAACCATAATGAATTATTACCTCTATTGTATATAATTTTAACCCAATAACTAAACTCACCAAAATGTAAGATTCTGGGATTCATGGACAATAAAAATAGAAGACAGACTAAGCTAACCTATTTGGAATCCATTTAGAATCTATTAGATCCACACCGTTATCCTCAATCTCAGCACTCATATTGAGTAATACATAGACCAAAACAAGTTAAATATTTTTGGTCATTCCATTGGGGTCCCAAAATTTAAAAAACCTCAAAACAACTCACCCCAATTCCCATGAAAATTTCATATGGAATTCAATGCAATTAGAGATCCAACATTTCAAAAATCCATACCTCGATCCTCCATGTTGTAGCTAAAATCTCTTGACACATATGGGTTCTAAAATGGAAGAGGAATGAAATATGACCTCCTAGGGTACTATTTCACAACCATAAATAACATAGAATATTTATTCATTGTATCTAGTCTCTCATAGTGAAACACTCACCTCTTAAAAAATTAACTATCCCCCATAAGAAAATTATGCTAAAATTATTATGATGAATCCACATATCTTCTCATAACTCTCCAACTCCCAAAAATCAGAAATTATTATGTTACTATTATCGTGATCATTATATTATGGCTACTACAATAGAATGGGGATAAAACTTTTACCATAGAGTAAAAAGTGGAATCTTTCATTCATCATCATTTTAGTGAATGATGAATAAGGTCTTCATACCTATTGGATGATAAAGAAAAATACAATTGGATGGATTAGGATAAGGTGTAATAAAATGAAATTGTTGGTGGATAGAGAGGTTTAGTACTATACAAACATATTTATTCCATTGAAAATTTATAATATCTATGATGTAAAATATAAATTAAACCAATTGATAGAAATATTATTTCACTAGAATGTAACAACCCAAAATGTTATAAATAAAATTCCATTTTTGGTTTAATTAAATGTCCTATAATGTCACATGGTTATAGAAAACACATGAAACTATTTTTATTTATTATATCTAATTGGGAATAAAAGACCGTTATGTATCATTATCATTGATAATATTGTTGTTTAAATGTGATAAAAATTTTATTATAAATATAGGGTTTTAATAAATCCAAATGACATAGAAAAAGGAAATGGGGTCCTCAACCAGAAGGATACAACCCTATAAAGACCACGTATTAGTGATTCTAAGGGATATATCATCGCTGGTCATTTCCCTTGATACATTCCACACTAATATCCAATAACATTTTCATGATTGAATTCATTTAAGAGAGATGTTAATTCACACTGTGATCATGGCCCAAACCATGTTCACTGAACCTGCCCATGAAAACCCCACCATCACAAAACTTAACCTTATAAATTTTTCTAGTGTTTTAAGGAGATATATATCAAGACCTTAGAAATATGAGTATTTAAATTATTTTTTAGAGAATAAAGAATATATTTTCATCCTATTACAATTTCATTATAAATAATTTTCATAATATGATAAAACATAAATTATATTTTGGGTAATATTCAAATTCAATTAAGAAATATATGTTAATGAGTTAACATGATTATTAAATTAAAAATATTTTAAAAAAATATTATTAATAAATAATTTTTTAAATAGAAATGATAATATTTTATTTTTAATTCAAATGTATGTTTAATAAGTGGTTGGAACCGTTATTGTCAAAAAACACAACATTTGTTAATAAATGAAAATTTTATTTTAAAAGTGAAAATACACATATTTTTAATATTATTTAGATAAAATGAATATTAATTTAGAAATGAAAATGTAAAATTTATCCATTACTAAACTTTTCAAGATTTTATGAGATAATGATATTTTCGAGTATGAATTAAATACCGTAAAAATAGAAATTCTTGTATTATGAGATCATAATGAAGAAAAAGTGATGTAAAAAACAATAAATGTTACCGACAAGAAATATATGTTCTTTTTATTTAAAATAATGTGAAAATATTTTTTTTATAAATTTTATAAATCCCTTATGAAACCTCCAAAACAATTAATATATTTTATGGTTTTAAAACAATTTCTTTTAGAGTGTGACACAACACAACATAATATAGGATTTTATTTAAATTAGGACCTTTTCATTATGAAATAATGATAATCAATCCATATTTTCATGAAACCATTGGAAAAATAGTGGGATGGTTATTGGTTTTGTTTATTTTACTACATAGATTCCATTTCCTAAATAATAAATAAATACCACTCATTTCTTATATAAACTCACCAATGATCCCATTTTAGTTCACTAAAAATCTTTGGAGCATGAACATACTCTATCGTCCATTATATAGATTTCTCACATGGTTCTCCAAGCTCTCAGGAATTTCCTCCCATGAATTTTTAGTCTCAAAATCATGTAAGGGATTTTTCTCTTCTCATTTCCATTCGAGCACTTATTTTATTTGATGTATCGTAAATTACATTTTCTTATTTTGGTATATTTTATTCCAAATTACCCATAAATTAAATTTAATAAATAAATTATTATATCAATCATTCAATCCCATTAAGCATCCCATGATCATTTATGTACAACCATTACCATGATAAAACATAGTTTGGATTCTTCTCTTTATTCATGTTTCTTGATTCCATTCTGCCTAATATTTCCAATTTAAAATGATGTGATATGTTCTTAAATGTTAAAATAACAAACCATTTTATTTATATTTTATGTGCTAACCTATTCTATCTCATCAACCAATTTTTATGAATCTTAATGTGACATCTTTATGCAGTCAAAATCCCACTACGATTTTCGATTCCAAAACATTTGTGTTGTGAATACCAGTCCCAATTTCATTCAATGGTATTCAAATTTTTCACTTATAATGTTTTTTTTATTTTAAATTATATATTCTAAAATAAATGTTTTCGGAATAATTTTTTTATTAATTAATCCATGTTGTATGATTTATGCAGAACACATAAGCATTATAATGAAATGAATTCGATGGGTGCGCTTGATTTTTTTACAGGCAGAAGAAAACATAATATTTAAGAAGAAATATATTACAAGAGTCTAATTTATTAGATAGTGTTACAATATTTTTCATAAAAGGAAACCAGATCGGTGGGGAGGACATTAAACTAGGTGATGTCATGATTTCCCCCCCATGTTGGCCATGCCATCTGCAACCGTGTTGGCTTCTCGATATATATGTATGATGAAATAGTTTATATCTATATTTGAATGGTTTAAATCCATCCAATGAGTCATAATTGTACTAGAAATATTGGATACTCAATTCCAAATCACTTGCATGATGCTCTTCGAGTCACTTTCAATCCATAGATAGTTCCATCCAAATAGGATGTCAAAGTCAATGGCATGGATCAAAACTAGAATCTCAGATTCCATGGAGGTTTCATAGACACAATTTTCAATGAAACATCCATGAATCATCCTAAGATGATTCCTAAATAATGCATCACACACTACAAGCCTCGGGATTCCCTTAGAGGCACCATTAATATTGATTTTGATCCACCTAGCTAGCAGGGCCGGGCAGAACAACTCTAAAGTGCGATGTGGTTGAAAGAAACATCCATTTATCTATATTATCTTCATGTTACTGAATTTATGTATGGTTTTGTTTCAATGAACATTTTGTAATAAAGTAACATATTGTATAGAGATTAGGATCGACATCCATCCTATATTAAGATTGAGTGATCAATTGTGATGGATAATAGCATTTAGATCATAGTAGATCACATGGTGTAGTTCTGTAACAGTAGAGAGGAAAATGTTATTGATTTTTTGAGAGCCTTCCATTTCTACACAGTTCTTTAGTTGTGTTCTAATAGTGTCAAAGAACAACCATAAGAAATCAATGATTTCAATAATATTATTCCAAAGTACATAAGTAGTAGCATAAGAAATAAAAAGGTGGTTGGAATCTTCCCAATATAGATTTCATATTCTACACTTAGAGAAATATTAGATACCAAAGGATTAAAGGAAAATTTATGTGGGGAATCTTTTGTGAGTAAAAATCTAGATGAGATTGAATATCATAGGTTAAATCTTTAGTTTGCTAAAATATTTGAGCCAGCTGTAATAAATCTCAAAATCATCACAATAATGATTGTAGAACTTTTTTGAGGTGGGCATGCCATTATGAGATGGATCAAAAACCATGAAATCCTCATATTGAGAAAAATAGTAATTTTCAATAACATTCATAATAGTATCAGGGAGGTGATCATGCTAGGAATTTTTAATATATTTGATAGTGCAATTGTTATTTTCAGTAGTATAATCTGATAAAATCATAGAAATCAAAGGCGTGGTAGCCCAGTGGTCTAGCCAATATTTCATTAATGGGTCACGAGAGTCCATCCATAGGCCATTAATCATAATTTTGTTGAAGGAGTGTTTTATGGTTGAAAAAATGTAAGAATTAATGAAACTATATTTTCCCGTCTTAAGTTGGGTATGGAATCTATTTTTATTAAAGGTGAGAGAATTTGAAGGATTATGAAGAAGGTTCTATGTATGTCTATCCTAAAGGGATTCATTGATGAGTTTTAGATTTTTAATACCAATAACACCATTCTCAATTGACTTGCATAGATTAACCATGGGGCAACCACAAGCTTTCTTTCGTGGGTGCTACCGGTCCAGATGAAATTCTTAATGGTGAAATTAATTTTATTAATAAGTCAAATATTCCATTTATAAACTATCATGGAGTAAACCATTTTGGAGATAATAGATGATTTAACAAGGAATGACCTACCTGCTATAAAAATAGACTTATCTTTCCACGAAACTAAATGTTTAAAAACCTCGTCAACAATAGACGCAAAATGACAAGATTAGGGCTTGCCCCAATATATAGGGACACCAATGTAATTGAAAAGAAGAACACCTCCCTTATGTTTGAGGTTGTTAACAATGCTATATTTTCGATTGGGGGTATGTTTTTTACAAAGAAGATGATTGATTTGTTCAAACTAATGGTTTGTAAAGAAACCTATTCATAGAGTGATATCATAGTTTTGAGGCTGATGATTTTAATTTTATAACCTTGGAGGGGGAGAAAAATTCCATCACCCTAAAAAAGGTGAGTAGGAGCTTTTAATTTCATAGATACATGAATGGGATTCAGTTTATTCTGGGCCACCAGGCAATTAATCTAGTGGCTAAGATAGTCTTACGATATCGAGAATAGGATTGAAGAGAAAGGATCACCTTGTATGAAATCATTAGTGCATTTAAAATATACATTGGGGGAGCCATTAATCAAAATAGATATTGAAACCTTGTTGAAGAGAGTTATGATAACAGAGAGGAATTTTGTATTAAAACCAAATCATTGCAAGACATTTAATATGATGCTCTAGTTCATGGTGTGAAAGTCTTTACTGCTGTCATGCTTAATTGCTATGTTACCTCTTCTATTGGATTTATTCAAGTTTTGACACATTCTGATGAAATACAGATATAGAAATGAATGGAACTTCCCTTTATGAAACCAAATTGGTTCAAAGAGACAATTTTTTCAATTATAGTGGAATGTTTGTTAGCAATAATTTTAGTGAAAATTTTATAAATAGTATTTATAAGAGAAACGGGTCTAAACTGATGAATCTTAGACGAATTATATAATATATGGATTAAGGTGAGAAATGGATCATTGAGGGAATGAGGTAGATCCCCATTATAGAGAATGGATATGACAAGATTACATACATCAGTATGGAAAATATCCCAATAACGTTGAAATAAACCATTATTGAAGCCATCGGAATATGGAGATCTATCAGGGCTCAGACTAAAGATAGTGCCCTTGATTTATTGTTCCATCAGAGTGTTAAAGAGGAATGTGTTGTCTTCATTAGTGATCACAATAGCAATGACCTCAAGAAAGAGGTCCTTATTGGTTTCAGGACCATTAAAGATAGTTTCCTAGTATGAGACAATATGTTGGGCAATGTGTTCTTCATTATCACTCAGGTCGTCCCCATCCTTTAGAAGAGATAACATCTTGCAAGCCTTTCTGATATGTTGAGAAGAAATATAGAATTTTGTATTTCTGTCACCATTATTTAACCATTTAACTTTCAATGCTCGATTTCTCATATTTTCATTAAGATAGATCAAGGAGTTGATTTTGATTGAAATATTTAGCCCTTGATTAGGATCAGTGTTAAGGTCATATTTGGTGTTATTGGATTGATTTTCATTGAGCTAATTCTCGAGAAGAATGATTTTATTATTAACTTGTTAGTATTTGGAGCTACATAGGTATTTAATTGATTTTTTGAGATGTTTTAATATGATAATACTTGTGAAGGAATCTTTGTTATGTGACATAGAGGACCAATGGATTTTGATGAAACAGGAGCACTCATAATCAGAAAACCAAGAAATGGTAAATATGAATGGATGACTAGGTTTGATGGATTTGGATGAGGCACTAACCAAGATGGGGGGATGATCATAGTTCAGCCTCTAGAGAGTGGTGCTAGTGATTATATCCCATATATCTAAATCAAAAAAAATTGTCAAGGCTCTATCCAATTTTGATGTAACCTCTTAGTTATAATTTCTTCTACAATATGTTTATTTTTCACCTGTAAGATTAATTCAATGAGGTTATTGTCCTCAATAGAGGATTTGAATTCCCTAGTTGAATTAGTGTCATGTGAAGGAACAATTTTCTCGCTAGAGTTAAGAATGTAATTAAAATCACCAATAAGAAACTAGGGGCAATAAATTTATTACTTAGAAGGTAGAGATTATACCCGATAGTTCTTTTTTCCTAGTATTTTTAGCATATGCAATGGTGTAATAAGAAATATTTCCCTCAATAATAAAAGAGAATGCAAAATTATGATCAGATTTATTGGAGATTCTTTTGTAATATAAAGAAGTGTGAAAAAACTCCATAGTGAATCAACATTAAGGGTGTTATTGATAGCACTAATGAAAACGTAATTGTGATGACATAAAAATGTGTATTTAGAAGAGAAATATATTGTAGGTTCTGTAATAGAATATAACACGAGACGATGGGTAAGAACCATTCTTTTTAAAACATTGAACATGTGGGATTAGATATTCCTTAAAAATTAAAAAAGAGAATCTTCATTTAAACTGCAATTTGGAGTTACAAATCCCATTTTTCTATTTTACCAGAACCCTTGTTTCATTTATACCTTCTAACCTCTTGGGTGTTTATGGGTTTTTCCTATTCATTGGTGGATTTTTCAGGATTGGAAATTAAGGGTTCCTTTACTGATTCATTCAATAATGGTTCTATGGCCTTCTCAGTACACAACAACAAAGGGTTGATAATATGATTGGAATTCGTATTTTGATTGTCTAATAAGGAAGTGTCACTAAGTGAAAGTGATTTAGTAGGCATACCTAGATCTTTTGAAGGTGATTAATTATGATGTTTGACAATGCATAGTTCTGAAAGGTGATAACTATAGAATTAGCAGTTTGTCATTTGTTTCATGCATGTTAGTAGAGTCTTTTACTCATGGATTATAACCATGACTTACAAAATCAGAATTTTTTTTGAGTTATAGGTTTCCCAACCATTGGGGTTCTGTTCTGTTTTTCAGATTTCAACGGGTTGCAAGGAGAGTTGTGGGTAATGTGGGAAGAAATTAGGATAGTTTCATTGGTTCAGGTTTCTTTCTTCATATCAAAAAGTGGAATAGTTGCCCCAATGTCTACTAATGGTTGATTATTCCTATAATAGGTTTTGTGGGCCAACTTTACAGGTTCATGGGTCATGGTGAACTATCCCACAATGGAATGATAGTTTCTAGAATCTTGGGAGAGGAATCTATCACAATAGTACATGATAGTTTAGCAGAGTCATGTTTAGTCCTTGGGTAGGACTAAAAGGTCCCAACATTCATAGATTGTCTAATAGAGTCCAGGGATTCAAAACAGATTACATCTGAAGGGTTGACATGGGTGGGAGAGACATTATTATATGTAATTTCATTAGCTTGATTCATTGTCCCGAGAGGATTACATAGGGACAGGTCATTGGGGTGTCCAAGCCCCAAAGTGGGTGAGATCCTATGAGTAGTGCATGTATTGTATGAAGTGCAATGCAGTTGAGCCGGTGGAGGATCCTTCTCACTGAGGGAGTGAACAACATTCTCTATGGGTGTGGAATTTGAATTCTGTTCAACTATACAAGTAATATAATTTTCAATCCTAGTGGCTTGTTTAGAGGTTTCTAAGACTAGATTTATCAATTCAGCAAATACTTCTTCATATGTTTCCTCCTCTTCAACTAGATCATCCCAATTATCACTCGATTATCCCCCTAAGTGAGTTGGATCTTTTTTTCTCACCCAAGTATAAAATTATATTTTGGGTAGTTCAGGTGCACTTAACATGGGGGCTTTGTCTTTATTAAGTCTCCTTTTATCGTTCCAATCATTTTCATGTGGTTGGATTAATTTTTTTTCTAATCACTCTAAAGTTTTAGATGATATGACCGATGATCTTTCAATGGTTAATGAATGGTTTTTTCCACTAACTATCAATTCTTATCTCGGTTTTGTAGTCATTAGAAGTAAAATTGATAGTATTAGGTAGCTTTAAATTAGGATAAATTTCAACCATGACTCTATCAAATATTGCTAACTATGAATTTAAGGTTTGGTGGTCAATGTTTAGGGGAGAACCTATGCAAGAGACTATGTCATTCTAGATTTTTGGACCACAAAAAACCAATTAATACCCTAGATTTTGATCCATACTTGATCCATTGCATCAAAATAAGGGTGCGGGTTAAAGTTAGAGTCCTAGTATGAAAGTTGAAGGAAACCAAGATTTAATTTGAGGTTCCCTAACTTCCCAAAACCTATCAAATTCTTCCTGATGCTTCATAATTATATTAAAATTCCCTCTTCCAATTGGAATTAGTTTAAAATTCATATAGTTCCAACAATGTGGAATACGGGTATGTAAATATGATAGTGACCAAGGGCGGTTACCATTGACATATAAGATATGGACCATAATAGAGAACCTGCACATTTAACTGAATTGTAGATGTGCTTCAATGTCTACTTCCACCAAGAATCCAACATCATTAAGTTTTTTTTACTAGGGGAGGCTTTTTCAGGTTTACGCTATGTAGATCAATACACTTGTGTGCATATAAGAGTGAGATCCCCTGGTATCTACCAGAAAAATAACGAGTGCGATAAATATCCACAGAGGCATTATTGTTGTTTTTTATGGTGAGATCATGCAAATGGGATCCCTGGATCTTCCAAGGATTCTCTTATTGGAGAGATTGAAGTCTCCCTAGCGTTAGAAAGTCCTCTATGCATGGGAAGTTTGAGAGAAAATTGGAATGTATTCCATAATCACTTGATGATTCTTAGAGAGATATGATCCCCCATATATCTATCTCTTCCTTAAGGATCACAAAGTCTCATTGATATAACTTGTTTTCATGCGCGAGAAATTTAATAGTTCTACAATACAATGGTAAATGTTTAGTACAATGATACGTCATGTTGGAATAGGTAGTGAACCAAATTCAATTATGATACATTTTTCATCATGTTTTATTGATACTTATCCTCTTCCTATTATTATGATGAAGTGTTTTATGTTGTTTCCACACTTCCAATGTTATTATTATCATGCTATATAATGTTATATTGTGCACCAATCTGGTGGTTCTCCACATGTAATCTCGTGCAGTTTTAAAATCCATGTAGTTTTGAAATTATATTAAGGACGTTTTTAATAATGTTGTTGTATCCAATGTTCAAGATGTTATTCTATGTATCTAACTCCAACAGAAACTAAAAATCTATATTTTTAGGTTTTATAATTTTAATATTATGAAAAAATTTATGTAATATTTTGAAATAATGAATAGGGTTGTTATAGTTGGTATCAATGGATTTTTTTTTGTTTTTTTATTATGATTAGAAAAATATAGAGACTGGATTAGTGATAAAACTTATTATAAGAATAAATACATAAATTTTGGTAAGTATATAGTAAGTTTTTTTTCCAATATAATATATCCCTTTATATATACTTCTAGTGGGAATTATTTGGGCATTTTTGTAACAAGGGGTAACAACTCTGAGAAGGTTTATCGAGCCTGACTCAGTTTATCCTAGTAAATTAAAATGAGCAATACTATGAAAATTGATTGACACTCATGGTGGATATTATTTATTAAATTCAAAATCTTGTTGTGAACCATTATTAAGGGAATAAAAAATCTAATATGAAATTATGTTTGGAAATTGATCATGGAAAACATAATTTAAAACATAAAATTTCATAAGTTATGGAATAAAATATAATTTATATGTCATCCTTTTAATGTCCTTAGTTTTTTATTTATTTGTTTAATATTTTATAAATACTCATCCCTAATGTTCCTTTTATTCCAGAAAATTCTTAGAAATATAAGGACTTTGGTGAAAAATCCATGTGACAAGAAATGTGATGGCTTCCGCAATGAAATTCCCAAAAAAATGGAAAAAAGGATCATGAACATTATGATTATAATCCCTCAGTTGAATCATGTCAGGAATAGAAATATTGATCAAGGGATCTCTAAAACCCCCCTAATAGAGATTAATCTATACACTCGAGATTCGTAGGATAAATGCCTCCTACATTTTTGGGATCATCTGATCCCTTAATCCCGAAACAATGTTTAAACTCTATTAATAGGATATTCTCCATCATTCAATGTTCTGAATAAGGGAGGATTGTAAATGATTATTACAATTTCAAGGGAGAAACTAATCCATTTTTAACAATGTTCAAGTATACAAACCTATAATAAGATATCAAACCGATGGTGTGGAAGAATTTCGAAAAAAAATGATAACTATTTTCTACACACTCTATGACTTGAAATGGAAATGAATTTTCTTTCCCTTAAGAAAATAGATGAAGAATATATTGTTCCATATAAAAGAAAACTTCAAAATACATTCCCAACAAGCCTTTAATTTTGATATTTACCCAAAAGACATGGTTCAAAAATTATTATGTGGGATAAAAACTAGTTTATGAAAAGTCATAGAGATCCGAGACTGTGATTGTTAGTTAGAAATAATCTAATTTTCCTTAAATATTGAAATGGAAATCGGTGAATATCAAGGGTATTAGATGGATAAGAAGTGGAAAGTGGAGTCTAAAATTTGTGTTCTTGTAAAGACCCAAAAATTTCAAGGAAATTTTTTTTATTAAATTCTTTGGAATTTTATGAGTCCGCAGTTTTTGACAACACCTGATTCCGAGGCCCGGTGTGCCCGTAATCATTTTATAAATTTTAGTTCGGGTATGTTCAGTAATGGTATGGGCGGGTTTTTCTATATTTTAAACCAATGCTCAGAATTAATATCTGAGGCCACCGATGAACTCACAGCACTGGTATTTGTTTAAAGGGACATTTGCCGCAGTTGATTTTGGCCGAGAGTTGAAGTTATAGATTGGGAATTCTAATTAAAAATTAATGATTTTATAAAAACGTTTGTGTATCACATTTTAATTTGGTGGTGGTTATTTTTTCTCCAAAGAGGAGTTAGAGGTTGGGCCCACAAACCACATAACCTCCCATGAGAGGATAATGTGTGGTTGTGACCACAAGAAAACATGAACCTTTAAACTCCTTTGAAACCCCCTTGAACTCTTGGAATACCATGTTTTAATTTTTGCCAACACTCCACCATTAATTAAGTGAATTAATTCAATTTTAATTCAAATATTTTTTAATCCATCTCTCCAAATTTAATCTAATGTTTTGTCACTTTTTATGGGGGATAACTCTTGAGTTTTGCGCCATAATAATAATAGAGAAAAATATCTATTATTATTGGCTTAACTTCTTGGTGGAGAGATAAGGAGAAAAAGGAGAAGAGGGAGAGCCTTCTTCCAATGACGAAGGACGTCCTCTCTCGACAAAGAATGGCAACACCCACGAAGAACGCCCTTTTTTCTCTCATAATATATGTCATGGGAGAAGAATCCAACCATGGAGATCATCGCCAATGACTAAGGACTTTTTCCTCTGATTTTGATGGAACGATATCCATCTTCCGCGACATCATCTTCTGTGATTCCTGACTACTGCGAACTTTATCTTCCACGGCTCGTCGACGTGCAACATCAAATATGAGGTAGGGGTTTCTTATATTTTTTTAAATGAAAAAATTTATACCCTCACTCTTGATTTATGCTTCAGTTTAGTTGTGGCCTTTTTTTATTGCCAAACACGGAGGGCACAGGATGAACAAACACGGCCCGATGACCCTCCATTGATTCTTGTTAGTTTCATTGTATTAGCGATAGAGGCGGTGTTGGAAAAGGTAGCAGCGACCGGAGGCAGTGGAAAACAGCGGTAGTGGTGTCCATGTGGAGGACACATGAAGAGACCGAGCGGTCCGCTGGCAACCGTGTCACCTGCAGGTGCCACCCGGCGGAGGCAACCGAGGCCCGCAACCGCAGGCCGCTTTCTGGACGAACTGGCCGGCTACTGCCGACTGGGTAGGAGACCGTGGTGCCACATGGCACCGCGCTGCAGAGAAGCCCATGACTCACGCCGGGCAGGTTGATTCGGTGAGTAAATCAGCCTGCTACGGCCGACCGGGCAGGAGAAACGCAGCCCCCGTAGGTGTCTCATGGTGGGGGAAGCACGACCTGCAACCGCGGCCCGCTCACTAGCGAACCAGACGAGTGCCTGCTAGGATGGTTGAATGCCGCTACGCCACTTGGATCCACATGGGGAGGACAACAGTCCACTGTGCGGGCCACTCGCGCTAGTTAAAACTGACCGGTGTCGGCCTGCTGGGTAGGGAGAGGCGGCATCGCACGGTGCCACCAGGCGAACTGGACCAACCCGCTCCACGGGTCGGGTCCGCAGGTGGGTCGTGCCCCACCAGGTCGGCCCATACCCCCATCTGGGTCGGACCCACCAAATCGGGCTGGGCTGATCCCCAGTTGGGCCGGACCCGCTGAACCGGGCAGGGCCAACCCGCCATCCCACTGGGCTTGACTGGTCGGGCCTGTTTCGCTTAAACGCGAATAACTTCAAGAACGCGTGTCCGATCAATGCACTCTCTACGGCGCTGGGATCCTCATGATGAGGTGGTCCTTTTCGGTAATTTAATTAATTTATGGATAAATTTGTGAAATGGTCAGGTTCGGATCGAGCATAAATCCAACCAGGCCCCTAGAATGGAAATGCTAATATCTCTCAGACCGAGCGTCCGATTGACGCGTTGTATGTCACGTTGGGTTCCTTATGATGAGGCGAAACTATGAGATACATAAACTCAGGATCTACTGATAGTTGATGTATCTCCACTTGGATCGAAAAGCGGGCCCTCCTAGAATCGAGTGTGATGTGTGCGGGTACCCTATAGATTACTACGACTCCGACAACTGTTGTACTGGGATTATACGTGGGTTGTGCAGCGACGACTATTGTACTGGGCTTCTTCGTGGGTTCGGCAGTGAAAATTAGTTTACTGAGATCCTACCAGGGTTTGACAGCGATTACTACTGTATTTTGATACTATGTGGGATCGACAGTGACGACTACTGTACTTTGATCCTACGTGGGTTCGACAGTGACAACTTCTATTCATGGATCCTATGTGGGTTCGACAGTGACAAATTCTTTTCATGGATCCTACTTGGGTTTGATAGTGATTACTTCTATAATAGGATCCTACGCAGGTTCGACATCATAGATGAATCAGTGTCTACAACTGATAATCTCTATCTCTATACGAAGGTTGTATACCTGTGTGTGATCTGTCTTGACTTTCAATCATTATCATCGAGGTGATTTAATTTACTTCCTGTGTGGACTGGGTTATTCTTGGGTATGAGAGTTAGAGCCGAACTATGATTGATAACTTAGGTATATGTATGGGCATATACCTAAGTAGGGTTGGTTGATACTTTGTGATTATATCATTCCTTTTTTGGTTTGTACTTCATGGATTCTAGGAGACCTTTGGGGGTCTCGGGTCTCTGCTGAGTATCATTATACTCACCCCTGCATGGGCAGTGCCCGCACTCCATTGTGTTGGTTGCAGATAACAGACAACAATGATCGAGGAATAGTGTTGTGGAGCTGGATGGTACCTGGAGGTGGACAACTTTGTGAGACATACACGGAGCTGACGGACGGACCTGGGCACTGAGGAGGACATCTATACCCACCCTTCAGGAGGGATTCCCAGAAGACAACTTAGTAGTTGTAGTTTTACTTTACATCAGTTTTACTATCTTTTCAGTTGTACTGTACTTTATTGTTTGTCTTGTATTTCTAGCCCCTTTCCTTTCAGCAATTTATTTTTTATTGTTTTACATAGTGTTTACATTAAGTTTCATACTCTGTTCTTTTTGTACACTTTCTAAAGGCAACACCTTCCCTTTTATCAGTAATTGCATCTTTGGTTCTAGTCTCCAGCCCCTGGCCGATGGAAGGATGGCTTGGGGTAGTCATGGAATGGGCCCTTAGGAGGGGTCATGAAAAATTGGTATCAGAGGTGTCAGTTCTACTGCAGAACTAAAGACTCTTATCATTCTGTTCTATGAAGAAATAGTTTTAAGATTATTGAGTGTGGTTTTAAGTCCAGGGAGTCTAGTGTTGGTGCGGTAGCTGATGTATCCATACATCGGAACCCTGACCTCTGATTTCTGTCCCAGTGCATGAAAACATGGATTGTGTCTATGTTTACTTTGAAACGTTTTCTTTGTTATTACATTGGGTCAGCTCACCAGGTATACTATTTTAACTATGGGGGACCTTTTTCTTTTCAGGATTTCCCAAAAAGGCCTCCATCTTGGGATCTGAGTTTCATACGAGATGGTATCCCACCGAGCGATGATGCCTCAGTGAAGGGCCCCATCACAGCGGAGGCAGAAACGGTACCACTAACTGTTGGTCTATCGTTTCCACTAGCCCCAGAAGCAGATGGTGCATGCCATTTGAGCGCATTGCCTGAGTACCTGTGACAGAGGCCTCCGATGTTTCGAGGTGAGGAAGATTTTTAGGCATTCAGGTGCTTGTTGGAGGTTGTAGCATGAGTTTTCCACACAGTTGGGACACCCACTAACATGATGGTGTACCTAGCTATTAGTCACTTTCAGGGAGAAACTGAGAGGTGCTAGAGCATGATGCTCCCATTTTATGATGAGGTGACCCTCACATGGAGAGACATCGAAGGTCTTTTCAGGGCGAAGTTTGTACCAGCGACTATACACTCTATGTTTGATCAAGAGCTACTTCTCTTTCTGCAGGGCTTTCCAACCGTAGCGGAGTCTTCTACACCTGGTAGTAGACCGATGTCACAGAGGTCCAAGAGGACTAGGCCAACAGGTGGGTGACCCCAGCATTCATGTACGGTGGTGCGGGTCACACGAGATAGAGCCAGATATATGAGGAGCAGGCAGTGCTATGCATGCGGCGGGCATGGTCACATGGCTCGAGACTACCCGACCCTCCATGTGGACAAGACGTAGGCATTAGAGGGACCTACTAGGAAAAGGTGGAGGTTAGACCGTGGTGGTCCACCAGGAGTAGGCGGACGTGGCAGAGAAGTTGGCTAAACAGTAGGTGGTGGACGACGTTTTGAATCCCTACCAACACCACCACAAGGATGTCCACCCTGACCTTTGATAACGGGTGGACATGGGAGAGCTCAACTTTAGGTAGCTGATTCCCATGACAATAGTGCTTCGAGAGCTTGTGGATAGGAGAAGGACTAGCTCTAGGCATAGAGACCTTTGTTCATGATGCCTCTAGCTTCGTTTATGTCGTTGTTCGTGGTTGCTTTGTGTCTTTGTACTTTGAGCTGCAGTAATAAAAGACATTTGTCCTTGTGACATTTGCTTACTTACCTTTTTGGGTGTGGTTATTACTGACAAGTTCTGGTAAAAAAACTGTTGACTTGGCCCTCACATTAGAGATTCCTACTAGAGGAGACACAGTGACCACACACTATTGCCGACAGTGTGACTTGACCCTTAGAGGCCATAGTAATAGATGGATCTCATATTAGTGGCGTCAAGGCCTTAAGACATCATCCATGGAATTAAATTGTACTGTTCATGTCAGGAATGACTGTATTAGGAAATGGATGTGGTTCATCCAGGTGATTAGACCAGATTTCTCTTTTCGGCAAAGGAATAATATTAGCAGGTCTTGTAGGACATAATCGAAGAAGGGTGTAGTCGAGTTCTTTATAATTGGATAGTCACACCCCTAGTTCATTTAGCGAACAATTTATGGTTTAATCTAATATCAAATGTGTCAGGTGTGTCTTCTCGCAGAAGGACCTGAACCTAAGACAACGGTGATGGCTTGAGTTCCTCTAGGATAATTACTTCGAGATAGTCTACACTCCTGGGAAGGGGAACGTTGTAGCCGATGTTCTCAGCAAAATATTAGGAATTCATATTCTAGGAGAGGTGACAAAGCAGTTGGCTGTGTTGTAGATATCCTTTGTGGATAGAGATAGTGTAGCCTTTCTGTAGTCTCTCACAGTCACTCCTCCACTTCTTGAGTGAATCAGAGAGGCGCAGTGTGGAGACGTTGACTGTGAGAGACGATGTGCTTAGATATCCTCAGGGCAGGCATCTAATGGGTGTTTTGAAGGTGGGGAGCATGTCATCCTATTCATGGGACGTATCATGGTACCAGTTGAACTTCAAGAGGAAGTGTTCAGGGAGTTCCACAATTTTCCCTCTAGAGGTACATCCACGAGTGGTGCAGATGTATCAGGACTTCAGACAATAGCAATGGTGGCCGGGTATGATGAAGGTGATAGTAGAGTTTTCTCTCACGATTCCTCACTTTTCAATAGATGAATGCGAAGTATCGGGAACCCCCAGGCATGGTACAACCCTTAAAGGTTATAGAGTGGAAGTGGGATAGAATATCCATGGATTTTGTGACAGAGATTCCACGTACATCCAGATGACACAACTCTATCTGGGTGATTGTCGACCGACTCACCATGTCGGATCACATCCTACCGATCAGAGAGCCTGTCTTAGTGGAGAGCATGGGACGCCTCTACATACATGGGATCGTATAGCTTCATAGTTTTCCATTGAAGATAGTTTCTGGTCGGGATGCTCATTTCACTTCCCATCTATTGAAGGGGTTGTAGGAGGCTTTTGGGATACAACTACGTCTAAGCACTACCTTCCATCCTAAGACGGATGGTCAGACTGAGAGGACCATTTAGTCTATGGAGGACAAGATCTATGCATGGGTCCTTGGCTTTGCTCGTAGCTAGGAGGATCAGTTACCCTTGGTGGAGTTTGCGTACAACAACAGCTACCACTCCACCATCGGGATGACACCTTACGAGGAACTATAAGGCCGACCATGCAGATCACCTATTTTCTAGACTGACCAAGGGGAGTCAGAACTTGTAGGATCATAGATAGTGCAGGCTACGATAGAGAAGGTGCAGATCATCCAGGATCAGATGAAGACTGCACAGAGTAAACAGAAGTCCTATGCTGATAGGAGATGGAGACCAATGGAGTTTTAGGATGGTGACCACATCTTCGTACAGGTCTCATCTCGATGAGGTCTATAGAGCTTTGACCGAGGCAGAAATTTATCCTTGTGAATCATTGGACCATTTGGGGTCCTCATCAAGGTGTATTACCGCCTGTCCTTTCTATATCAGTTGCACTGGGTGCACGCCGTCTTCTACAAATCTCAGCTGAGGAGATATGTGCACGACCGTCTTTCATCATCAACCACAGGGAGCTGGACATCGTTGAAGGGATGACATTCATGGATGTCCCAGTGAAGATCGAAGATCGACCGGATCAACACCTATGTGGATTGTTGATTCCTATGGTGCGCATTCGCTGACAGCATGGGAACCTCCAGTAGAGCACATGGGAGCGGGAGGCTCAGATGCGTGCTCAGTAC
Source organism: Viscum album (assembly GCA_963277665.1). Classification (NCBI taxonomy): domain Eukaryota; kingdom Viridiplantae; phylum Streptophyta; class Magnoliopsida; order Santalales; family Viscaceae; genus Viscum; species Viscum album. The sequence goes on along the minus strand of OY728136.1, from coordinate 1,281,262,197 downwards.
CCTCATTGTTTCCCTAGCTACTGTTATAGCATTATGGGGACGTAAAGCCCTGAGGTGGGGGTAATGTAAAGACTCGTAAAATTTAAGTATTTTTTGTATAAATTCATTTAAATTTTACGAGCCCGTAGTTTCTAACACAACCTGATTCCGAGACCCGATATCCCCAAAATCATTTTCTGAAGTTTAGTTCGAGTACATTCAGTAAATGTACATGCATGTTTTTCTATCTTTTGAATCGGTGCACGGAATTATATTCCGAGAACCCTAATGAACGCGAAGAACTGATATTTTCTTAAGGGGACCTTTTCCGTAGTTGCGTTTGGATGAGAGTGCATGTTAAAAATTGTGGATTCTAATTAAAAATTAAAGATTGAATAAAAATGTGTGTGTAACACATTTTTATTTGGTGGTGGTTATTTTCACTCCATAGAGGAGTTAGAGGTGGGGACCACACCCCACATAACCTCCCATGAGAGCATAATGTGTGGTGGGGCCCACACGAACACTACCCCCTTTAATCTCCCCTAAAACCCCCCTTAAACTCTTGGAATTCCATGTTTTAATTTTTGCCAACACTCCACCATTAATGATGTGAAATAATTCACTTTTAATTCCAATATTTTTTATTCCATCTATCCACATTTAATCTAATGTGTTGTCACCATTTTTGAGGGATAACACTTGAGTTTTGTGCCATAAAATTAATATAGAACAATCTCTATTATTTTTGGCTTAACTTCTCAGTGGGGAGATAATGAGAAGAAGTAGAAGAGGCAAAGGCTTCTACCAATGACGAAGGACGTACACTCTTGAAAAAAAATGGATATGCCCATGAAGAATGCACTTTTTATTTTCTCTTCCTAAACATCAAGGGATATGATGCTAACCATAGAGATCATCGTAAACGACTAATGACTTTTTGCTCCGTCATTGATGGAACAATATCTGTCTTACGCGACACCGTCTTCCATGACGCCTAACTACCGCAAAGATCTTCTTCCACAGCTCGTCAACGTGCAACGTCAAATATGAGGTAGAGGGGTTTTTATATTTTTTTAAATGAATAAAATTATACCCTCGTTCTTCATTTATGCTTCTGTTCAACTGTGGCCTTTTGTTATTGCCTAACGCGGAGGGCGCGGGCCGAACAAACACGGCCTGACAACCCTCCGTTTATTCTTGTTAGTTTATTTGTATTAGCGACAGAGGATGTGTTGGAAGAGGCAGTGGTGGAAACCGGAGGCAGCCGCATCTGCGCGCCAGCTGCGTAAAGAGACTGGCCAACCACACCAGGCAGTCCGCTGGCAATCGCGGGTCGCTTATTGGACGAACCAACCGAGCAGGAGACCGCGACGCTGCATGGCACCATGCTGCAGAGAAAACTGTGCCCCGTCCTAGGTGGGCTACTTCAGCGAGCAAACCAAACCGATACTGCAGGTCGGGCAGGAAAAACAAGGCACCCGCAGGCACAGCGGGGCCGGGGAAGCATGGCCTGCAACCGCAAGTCAATCGCCGGTGAACTGGACAGCCACCCGTTGGCTGGGCTGAAGGCTACGACGTCGCATGGAACTAAGTGGGAAGGATAGTGGACCAATGTGTGGGCTGCTCGTTACGGTCAAAATCAGCCGGCTTCGGCGGACCGGGAAGGGAGAGGTGGTGCCGCTCGGCACCGCCGAGCAAGTTGGACCGGCCCACTCTACGGGCCGGGTCCGCAGTTGGGTCGCACCCCACCGGGTCGGGCCGACTCCCCTGCTGGGTTGGACACGTAAAACCAGGTCGGGCCGAGTCCCAGACGTGTGAGACCAGCCCAACCGGGTCGGGATGACCCGCCAGCCCACTGGGCTTGACGGGCTGGGCCCGTTTTGCTTAAACACGAATAACTTCTAGACCCTGCGTCTGATTGTTGCGCCATCTGCGGCACTAGGATCCTCAAGAAGAGGAGGTCCTTTTATGACACTCTAAGTATTATTTGGATGACTTTGGGAAATGGACAGGTTTGGATCGAGCGTAAATCCAACCGGGCCCCTGGAATAGTAATTCTAATAACTCTCAGACTGGGTGTCCGATTGACGAGTCATCTGTCGTGTTGGGTTCATTTTTATGAGATGGAACTAAAAGATACATCAACTCATGACTTCAGGATAGTTTATGTATTTTCACTTGGATCGAGAAGTTGACCCTCCCGGAATCGAGTATGATTTGTGCGGGAACCCTAGAGCTTACTACGACTGTGATGACTTCTGTACTGGGATCCAATGTGGGTTCGACAGCGACAAATACATTACTGAGATCCAATGTGTGGTTGGCAGTGATGACTACTGTACTAGGATCCCACATGGTTTCGTCATGGATGACTACTATATTGGGATCCTATGTGGGTTCTTCAATGACGACAACTGTACTTGGATCTTACATGGGTTCGACAGTGAAGACTGTTGTACTTGTATCCTACGTGGGTTCGACATTGACGTCTTCTATACTTGGATCCTATGTGGGTTCGACAGTGATGACTTCTATACATGGATCCTATGTGGGTTAGATAGTGATGACTTCTATACTAGGATCCTATGTCGGTTCGGCAGCTTAGATGAATCAGTTACTACAACTGATCATCTCTATCGCTATACGAAGGATGTATACCTATGTGAGCTGAGTCTTGACTTTCAATCATTGTCATCGATGTGATTGAATTTACATCTTGTTTGGACTGGGTTATACTAGGGCTCAAGAGTTGGAGCCTAACTAAGATTGATAACTTAGTTATATGTATTGGAATATAGCTAAGTATGGTTGGTTGATACATCATGATTGTATCTTTCCTTTTATGGTTTATCCTTCATAGATTGTGGGAGTCCTTTGGGGGTCTCGGGATCCCTACAGAGTATTTTTATACTCACCCTTGCACAGTCAATGCATGCACTTTTTTGTGTTGGTTGAATATGATGAACAACACTAATCGAGGAAGAGTGTTGTGGAGCTGGACGATACCCGGAGGTGGACCACATGGTGAGACGTACACGGAGCTGACAAATGGACCTCGGCGCTAAGGAGGTCATCTGTACGGACCCTTCAGGTGGGATTCCTAGAGGACGACTCAACAGTTGATGTTTTATATTACTGCAGTTGTACTAGCTTTTCATTTGTACTATACTTTACTGTTGTGCTTGTATTTCCAGCCCCTTTTTTCAGCAATTTCTTTTGTATAAAGTTTCACATAGTGTTTACTTTCATTTGCATACTCTATTATTTTTTTACTTTCTAAAGGAAAAACATTCCCTTTTTATTAGGAATTATTCCTTTGGTGACAGTCACCAGCCACTAGCCTATGGAAGGCGGACTTGGGGTAATCACATCACGGGCCCAGAGGACGGGTTGTGACAGTTCTGATCGGGAAATTTAAGGGAACCCAGAATTTATAGAATACTACTCGTCAAAGGTTTGGACAGAATCTACCTAGAAATTGACTATGTGGAATGAGGAATGTTTTTTTATTTTGGAATGAAGTATACCTAGATAACGATTAATGAAAGTTGAAACCCACTAATGTGATAGGGGAAAGGAATGGTGTGGTCAACCCTCATCACATTGATCATTACATTAACAACAAGGAACCATTTCACTTTTCAAATAAATTCACTAATCCAATGATTTTTGGAAACAACCAACATCTTAAAAAGATTTAAGGGAGTTATTTTTCCATCTCAAATACTAAGGTAGATCCTAAGAATGAAGTGGTTATGGGAACACTGGTTATTAAATCATGAATAAGGAATGTACTTTTTGATTCTGGTTCTATGAATTATTTCATATCACAAAACTATATAAGAGATATTCAAACATGACCACAAAGTAGGGAAGAAGATATGATGGTGAAAATTTAAAATGGTGAAATTATTTCATCCCAAGTATATAACATCTTACCATTCACAATTTGTTGGTTGAACATCATAGCTAACCTTGTAATTCTAACTTTGGTGTAATTTGATGCAATTCTAGTAATGGATTAGCATTCCCTATACCGATGCAACATTAATAACTACAAGAAGTAAATAATTCTCTATATTTTGAATTGAACCATGATTTTGTACTTGTGAATAGAGTATGATGAATATTTATTAGCACTAAAATCTCTAGAATAAAAATTATCTCCCTATAATAAATTGTTTATAGTTCGATTGATTGATTTTACAGAAAATTTCATCCTTAAAGTCAATCCCATTGTGAGGGTATACACTAATGTGTTTCAGTAGGAATTTCAAAACATTACTCTTACCTGTGAGGATGATTTTTCAATTGATATTATAACTGGGGAATTTCCATTATCCAAGTATCTATATATAGTGTCAATTATGGAACTGAAGTTGATAAAAAACAATTAAAGGAGAATACTAATAAAGGAATCATATGCCCAACTGCTTCACCATGGGGTTCACCAACCCCCTCCTACAAGAAGAAGTATATGTAAATGGACCTTTTTATTATTCATTGTGAGCTCAAAAAGACCATGTTAAGGAAAAATTTTCCTCTACCACATAATGATGACATGTTCGATATGCAACATGGTGAAAAATACATTTCTATGGGGGATATGTGGTCAGGGTATTACCATGATAGCGGGAAGGAAGGTTGATATCCCCATGACTGCTTTTCATACAGGGTATCCGATCTATGAGATTATTCTAAATCAATTAAGACTCTCTAATTCTACATAAATCATCAAGTTATTGATGAATATAGTCTTTACATATTACCTCAAAAAGTTTGTGTTAATATTTATTGATTATATTCTAATATACTCCAATACCATGAAGGATCATGGGGATAATCCTAGAACAATGATAAAGACCATGAAAAATGATAAATTTTATGCTATGTATAGATACTGTGAGTATTGGATAAATGATGTCTCAATCTTTGGGAATATCACCATAAGAAATTGGTGATATGTGGACCCTTCAAGGATATATGAAATTGAGTGATGTAAAAATCCAAAATCATTGTCAAATATTTAAAATTTTGTTGGATTAGATGGGTATTATTGATGATTGGTAATAGTTTTCTCATGATTTTAAAACCCACTAACCAAACTAGCTATAATGGAATCATGTTTTGATGGAATGGAGTGTATGAAGAGATCTTTAGGGAACTAAATAGCAATATTATCACTTCCCTTATACTCACACTACCCACAAGTGGAAAAAATTTGTAGTATTCAGTGATTATTTGAATAAGGAATTGGGTTGTGTGTTAATTCATAATGATAAATTCATAGACTACGCCGCAAAGAAGTTGAATGTTCATGAAAAAACTACCAAACTCATGATCTAGAGTTTTATAAACTGATATTTTCTCTAAAAATAAGGAAAAATTACATATTTGCGGAGATGTATGGAATATATATGGATAAAAAAGACTCAAATATATATTCACACTTAAAGAGATAAATATGAACCAATGCATTTGGTTAGAACTGGTCAAGGAAGGTGTCTTCCCAATCCATTATCATACAGGTAAATTGAATAATGTGGTGGATGATCTAGGTAGAAAGGATCTAGAAATTCCATCAATAATCATAATTGAGAGGGATCAAATATAATTTTATTTAATAAGTTTGGAGATGAAGAACATAATGGACGGAAAATCATTAATCCTTTTACAAATTATTTCTCAACTGTCCCTTATAGAGTGGTTAAAGAATTATTAAATTGATGAAGTGGGAATTTAGAAGAAAATGAAAACAATGAGAAAATAGAGATCCTCAAGGTTCAATGTTAATGACGGAGTTGTGATATTTGGGTCATCAATATGTGTACCATCAAATATAGACATAAATAAGTAATTGTTGGATGATGTTCATAGTTTTACTTTCTCCATTCACTTAGGATTCACAATGATGTATGGATATCTCTAAAATAACTATTGGTGGGAAAATATGAAGAAAGAGATTTTTGAATATAAATCAAAGGTCATGGTATTTCATAAAGTGAAATATGAAAGGATGATATCCAATGGGATGAAGAAAATATTATCCATAAAAACAATTAAATGGTAAAATATCACCATGCAAATTTTCCCCAAAAATCCCAAGGATTCGAAGGGAAGGAATTCTATATGGGTTGTTTGGGAACATCATAAAAATATGGCCCGCATTATCACAGTTTGAGAGGACCTCTTACTAGATAAATTTTCATGGATAAACATCATAGAATATATATGGCTGAATAGAGCACCAATATATATTGTATCTTATTGAGACACTAGATTCACCTACAAGTTCTGGAAAAGACTTCAACATTCATTAAAAATAGTGTTGAATGTCATTATAGCCTATCATCTGTAAATTAATGGAAAATATAGAGATAATATTCTGACACTGGATGAAATATTGAGAGCATGTTCTATGGAATTAAATGGAGGATGGGACTAAAATCAACCTCTTATTGAGTTCTCATTAAAATAAATTTTATTATATCATCCAAACAGATCCCAATGAAGCCCACTATAGGTGGAGGTGAATAACATATACCTGGTAGGGAGATGTTTTAGAACAAAAGCATCTAGGTTTGAAAATGGTTAAAGAAATAGTGGATATTTTAGGAACATTCAGTATCAAATCAAGGTTTCTCATAGTTTAGAGAAGAGATATGCTAATACTAATTGATGTGTTCTAGATATTGATGTTGGAGATAATACATTCCTCCATATATCTTCATAGAAGAATGTAGTGATATATAGGAAGATGGGAATGCTTAGTCCAAAATATATTGGTTTCTTTGAGATCCTTAAACACATCAGAGCAGTGGCCTACCGCCTAGCACTCCTATAAAACATATCTCAAGTAAATAAAATATTCCATGTATCCATTTTCAGAATTTACATAATAGACCCATCAAATGTACTTAATCTAGAGGTGGTACAATTAGATAATTGAATTTTCTAAAAGGATTAACCAGTGAAGATCTTATATTGTAGAGACAATTTAATACAAGATAAGACAATCCACCAGGTAGAAGTGATTTGGAGAAACCAGAAGTTTCATAAAGCGACATAGGAAATGATGTAATTGATAAAGCTAAGTTACCCTCCAAATATTTAGTGTGGTAAATGAATATTGTCTTGGGAAAATTTTCAGAATGGGGGAATATTGTAAAAAAATGATCTGTTATAAATAAAATTACCATTTTTATTGAATTAAATGTGTTATTTTATAATATGGTTATAGAGAACACATTAATTTGTTTTATAAATTATAATTAGAATTAAAATAGAATTATTTATAATTATTATTGTTAATATATCCAGTGAACAATTATCACATGATTGGTATATATATAGGGTTTTAACAAATCAAATTTACATAGACAAAGGATGTGATGTCCTCTACCAGTAGGATCATACCCTATGAATCTCATTTATCAATGATTCCAAGGTATATAGAATCATTGGTCATTTACCATGACCAATACCAATATGATTGTCAAAAACATATGCATGATAGAAATAGTTTATATGACAATCTCAAGCTCATCAGGATCATAACCAAAATTATGTTCACTATACCACTGTATGAACGTACCACCATCATGCACTATACCCTTGAAGAATTTTCTAGTGTATTAAAGGAATATGTAACATGTCCCTAGAAATATGATAATGCGTGTTATTTTTTACGGAATAATGAATATATTTTCACCCTATTATTATGACTTTATAAATATTATTTATTTGGATACAATAAATCAAAAATAGTATTTTTGGGTAAAATTCAATTATGGAACTTATTTTGATTAAATAATTATATTTTTTAATAAATAATGTTTTTATAAAATTATATTTAAAACTATTTTATATTAAATATAAATGTTCATATAATAATTTTGATGTTGATTTTTATTTTTATAATAGTTCAAAACTGTTGTTGTTAAAAAAAATAACACAACATATCTTAATAAATGTTAATTATATATAAAAATTCAAAATTATCATATTTTAGAAATTATATATATATAATAAATATTGTTTTTTGAATTATAAAATCAAAATAACCCAATAGTAAAAGTTTTATAATCTTTTGAGGTAGTCAATATTTAGGGTAAAAATTAAATACTGTATAAATATAATATATTTATTATGACATCATAATGACCCAGAAGTTATATAATAAATACGATTAATAGTTTCCATGATCAAATATATTTTTACCTTCAAAATTATTGTATTTTATGTTCATTTAATTATTTTTATAAATATTTTGTGAGTTCTACAAATCTATTAATATATTTAAATGTTTTAATAACATTTAAATAAGATTATGAGTCACCAACACATAAGAAAGGGAATTATTTCATTAAGATCTATCATTTTACATATAAACTATTGGGAACCCCTCCATTTTTTCAGATACCATGGGAAAAAACATGTGATGGTTTGGGGTTTTTGTTATTTTATTTTGTAGAGTCCATACCCAAAATCCTAAAGAAATCCCACTCATTTCCAATATAAACCAACACAACCTACCATTTCTCTTCATATAAGCTCTTTGTATCACTTATATACTCTTCCCTACACTCTCTATAATCCTACCAAGGCTCTCACATGCTCTCAATAATCCCTTCCCAAGAATATATATTTACACAGTCGTATTAGGGATTTCTCTCTCCTCATTTCCATTCAAACAATTCTTTTATTTTATGTCTCTAAAATTACATTACATATGTTGGGATATATTCTTCCATATTCCACGTAAAATCCATTTTATTTATAAACTATGGGATATCCATTTTATTCTAAATATTTCTCCCATGATCTTATACGTATTATAGTTACCATGTCAAAATATAGTCATGATTCTTTTTATTATTCAACTTTCTTTATTAAGATATGCCATATATTTAAAATTTATAATGTTGGGATATATATTTTTCATTTACCTATTAGTTATTTTTTTATTTCTATTTTACAATATACACCCTAATATCTCATTAAATCGTTTTTATAACCATTAAGGGATGTCATTATGATACTAAAAGTTTTCTCAATTTTCTATTCCAAATCAATTATGTAGTGAATAGAACACCCATTTACTTTCAAGGGTGTTCTCATTTATGAAAATATAATTTTTATTGGAGACTTAAATATATTTATTTGACATTCAATAATAATGGAATAAATTATTATTATGAATTAATCCATGCTGTATGATTTAGTTCAAACACATATGCATGTGAATCAAATGAATGTGACAGGTGTGTCTATAATTATATAGCAGTCTAATGCATTAAGTATTTTATTATCATGATATGTGATGTTGAAATAAGGAGTGAAACCAATTCCTTTATGGGAACTTTTCTATTATTCTATATTGGTTGTTTGCCTTGAACTATGTTTGTGATCCATTGTCTTTAGTTGTTTCTATATTTCCCAGGTTTTGTTTGTCATGCAATATCACTTATCGTTGTTAATTTTTATGATTAATACCCTTTTTATTCACCATTAATAATCCTATTTACTAGCATATAAAACTTTGTTCTAGTTTTATTCCCTTACCTTTCTATTTCGATCACCCCTTTCTTATGATTATCCCCATGTTATACTATGTAGTTTTAAAAGACATGTAATTTCATAATCATGTTAAGGTTTTTTTATTAATTTTGTTGTATCTCATGTTGTTGATGTTATGTTATACACCTAATTACAAATTATACAAAACATCTCAGTCTTATATATTTTATTATGTGTAATATTATGTAATAAATCATTTATTATTATGATAAATGAATAGGTTTGTTATATATAAACTTAGTTACAATTTAAAAATAAGTACAAATGTCTATTCTTTTTCTACAACCGTTTCCCAACCATGCACATCTATTAGACCAAATAAGTCCTAACCTATTTTCCCCTAAAAGTAAATATTCTATTTTTTCAAATAATTCAGAGTCATATGACTACAAAAATATATCCATATAATTTTTTGGATGAATTTATCAATTATATGTACAAGAGGGAAATTCCATAATAAAGTTATATTCTAATTAATATATTGGAACATATAATTCTTAATTTTACGAATTGTATTATATATATAAATAAAATATAAACCATTCCATATGATTCATATCCCGTAAAAAAATCATATATATATATATATATATATATCTTAATTATCAGAGTAAATCCTTTGTTGTTCAAAAAAGAAAAAACATATTTTTATCTAGGACATAAAAAATTTAGTTCTTGAAATATTACATGGAGAATATATATATTATATGCTCCAAGAACTAATAAAGAAATTATCTCTCCCTTTCTAACAAATATATCCACTTCTTCAATAATAAATTCTATTCTATTTCTATGTGTATATTCATCAGTTCAAATGTGTGATGCAAAACTGGTATCCAATACTAAATTTTGAAAAATAAAAAAATATTTATATAGAAATAAATGATTTTTACATAATGTTATTTAATAAATAAAAAATAACAATAAAAATTTTATAATGGTAATAAATAATGAATATCTAATGGAAGTATTTAATTAATTAAATAAATCTATAACAAAATATATTTATATACTTAGTATCATGTTTTATAAATCATTTAATATAGAATTACATTGAATAAAATCTTAATAACCGGATGACCCATAAATTATAAATATTTGTAATGAAATATCCCTATATTTATAATTTTTTTAATAAAAAATGACATTCTTTAATCACATTTCAATTATGGTGGATTCACATGTTAGTTATATTGTATATTACTCTTTGATATTTGATTTCATAACATATTCCCATATTCATTTAATGATTAATCTTAGTTATATTCCTAAAATAACTAAATGTTCAGGTTTATCCATTATATTTTTTCCTAATTTTTACATTAGATAGTTGTAAATAATTGATATGGGAACCCATGTTATATTTTCCTTATCAATGATAATCCATGTGTTTTGGTTGATTTTTGACGACTCATTTGGATGATAGAAATCCTATAAAATATGACCTTAAAATTGAATAAAAACCTGAAATTTATGATGGGTTATATAGATGTAATAGATTATTAATATATTACTAAATAATTAACTGTATGTCTATATTATTCTAAATATTTAAAATATATATCTCCTTCTTAAAATCAAATTTACACATTTGAATAATGTTAATGTATTAATATTCTATAACTAATGATTTTTAGAAACACTTATTCAATAAGAAATTATGATATTTAAATCTTTGCAATTTGTATCTTATAAAAATGATATATGAACCGAATTTGTTTAATGATTAAAAAATATGAAACCAAAATATTACTCAATATAATTTTTTGTTGTGACATGTATAGAAACCTAATCTTGTAGTTAAAAATCTAGTCCTTGGTTGAGTAGAAGTACAAAAAAAATCCCACTCTCCATGGAACAATACTTAATTGCGATATAAATATCAAAACAATTAACCAATGTCTATGAATAAAATATAATCAATCATTATTTGATTCATATAAAAAATAATATCATTAAATTTTTGGTGATATAAATAAATATTATATTATATTTTGAATTATAATATTGATATATTGATAAAAAAATATTATATATGCATGAATATTAAATATTTAACTTAAATAAATAATACTAATCTTCATAAATATAATTTAAATTTATATATCTCATTTTATTTAAAATATAGAATAAAACAATCTAACATTTCGTCTATTAAAATATATTTAAATTATATTTCTTTTATTTTATTTTTTAGAATACTTTTTGAATAATATATTTTATTTTAAAAAATATTTTCATTAACAAGATATATTATAGTCGATTGATCTATACCACTATATATGATGTAGGAAATGTCATTTTCTGTAAGAGGTAAAAATATCATATATCCCTTCTTCTAATATGTAAAAAACAGAATTTATTATGTCATTATGTCTATATAATTTATTTCGATATCTATATAAGAAATCACTCAATAATTGAAGTAATATTATATTATTATTCTATTATTCCTTCATTACTAGTTTCTATAAGTATCACAATCATTGATCGCATTATATCCTTCCTACAGCAACTGTAAATTCATTATTTGATTATATCACATACAATGATGCATAGATGTCATGGCTATCTACATATGGTTTAATGACGTTACAAGAACTAGGTATACAAAAAAATAGTAAAAACTATGTCTTAACATTAAACACAATTTAATGTCTCTAAAAATAATAAAATAAATCTATGTTTTAAGTGGGTCCAGAATATTTTGATCAAACCTAAATTTATTAATCCAGGTCTCTTTCGATATCCATTGATAATTATACACACCAATTCCATGGTGGGATTAACTTCCCAAAAAATTATTGTTAGTCACTAATATAAGGAAAAGGATGGGGGAATGACATATAAGTACTCTAAAGAATATATCAAGTGAAGAAATGTAGGCAGATCTCATAGAAGAGTAATGCAATGAAACTCCATTTATTTATACTAATAGAATGAATTTTAATAAGATTCCTTTCCTATATTTATAGAAACTGGGGAATTCGGTATACCCCAAGGAATACAATTTGTCAACAACCCAAAGGACATTAAAAACATAGGTTTTAGTGGAAATTTTGAGAAATATATATCCCCAAACATGATAAAGTCTTAAATCACTCTAGGAGTACATTAACAATCCTCTAAACTTGAAAAATCAATCCATTAATGTAGTTAAATGATTTCTCATAAAATGATTACAACATTTTCATATGTAATGGGACTTGTAAAACAATTTTTTTACAAGAATGGCCCAAAGTCATTCTTTTTATTTATTTTTGATAACCCATTTAAAAGGATGAGGGGAAACCCTTATAAGGGCCATAGGATTTGTGATTACATGACCTGTAGGTTTTTTAGGAAATATCCAGACTATAACTACTTGTAACTACTCCTTACCAACATATGTATCATTATATCAACTCTCCACCATTATAGAGCTATTTAGCTATCCTTCATTTCCATTCATAGGCCGGTATATATTTAAATTCCATACCCTCTTATTCTTCCAACATCATTATCTCATCTTTGGTGAATATGCCGACTATGAATCCTTCATCTCGAGTATGATCATTGTAGAGTCTTTATGGTCCTTTTAAGAACAGTTTATTGTGGCTCAAAGGCCGTGAAGTGGCCTGAAGGCATTGAGATGGCCCGGAGGCCTTAGATAACTTGAGGACCCAACTGGTTTCCATAAATCTTAAAAAGATGAATAGTTCTTTCTTCTATAGTGTTGTATACTACCTTATACTATAGTGCTATAGTACCCCAAAATAGGTCTCGACCCATTTTTATCTCAGGTCACTTGGATGCACTTACCGAGTCCTCACAAACTAGGATGGGGCTCTTATGCACATTATAAAACCATTAGATAAAACCCATGTACAAATCCAATTTGTGTTTTTCAATTTCCTTTTCTATATTTTAATAATATGAATTACTCATTTTTTATGTTATATGTAAAATATTTTTTATTTAATTAAATAACTATTGTTTGATAAAATAAATCAAATGTGAAAAAATTAACCAAATTTTATTATTAAGAAGCACAATAATTTTTATACATGGAAAAAATTCATTATACCAATAATTAAAATCAGCATTATATTGGGTGGAACCTAAAGTCCCCATAATGAATTTGGAAATAATAACAAGTGTTATTCATAAATGTAAACTACAATGGTATCTAAAAATATTTTAACAGTACCAAAATTATAAAGTGGATTTCAGATGACCCAAAATTAATGTACATATATATTATATCATTTTAAATCAATATTTTCCTGACATACTGATAAATCGAACCCACAGACGTATATTTTTAGTATATTTGGATACTAGAAACATTGTCAACTTATTTTATAATCATTCATCAACATTTATCATAAAATTACTTTTTCAGGATATTGTACTAGAGAAATATTCTTTTATACTCATATTCATAACTCATATAATGGAATCTTAAAAATGGGTGAGGTCAAATGATCAGTATGGGGTCCACATATATGAAATTAATAAAATATCAAATGCCAAAATAAGATAATCATATGGGTATGAGAGCGATACCATAAATCTTGAACATAATATAAAAAAATCATCCACAATAAAATATAGATTATAAAATATGTTTCAAAAAAATAACATGTTGGCATAATATAAGCAATTAGTAATATAATTATAAGAACCTGAGTTTATAATCATGATATTCGAAATAAATTAATAATAATATTGTGTAAAATAGAAATGTGGAAAAACCTAAGGATAAAAATCAATTCTTTTGATTTGTATCTCTTTTAATACATTCATCGTATATTTTAATTAACCCCATATTATATTGGGTTTACTCCTTAGTCTAAAACATATCAACTTATGAGGTAAAATAATTTAACAAATTAATTGTATAACCCCCTCAGACCATGTGCCACTAAAATGGCACCCCAAGTTGGTGTGTCATATATCCCCAATTGTGAATACTAGTAATCTATAGGATACTAACTTGTATTGGGGGTCCATAGGTGGTCTAGTTCCATGACAACACCCATCTAAAAATATATAATCAATCATATAAATGAGGTAAATTGAATTATATCACAGATAGATAAATAAGTGGCATCAATAATACAATGTCACTATCATAAAATCCCTTACTAAACTCATTTAATAATATGTAGGAATAAATAATTATAGTTAAGTAAAATAATCCAGAAAATTAAATAGAAATTTTAAACGACCAAATGACTAAAAAACATTGAAGTGAAAGGTGTTATCCCTAGTCCCATCTCCAAACATCAACCCTAATAATAACATATGTCATCAACTATAGATAATTTTACCTTATCCTAATTGGTATCCTCGAAGTCCATATGGGAATTAAATGATTACTGAAATATGGTGTGACTAAAACATTGTTGGCTACCTCCAAGGATATATATTGAAATTCCAGTATATATTTTAAATCATAATTGGTAGATATTTATATGTGAGTTGAGATAATATGAATGAGCTGTAAAAAAATCCACAACATTTTGCATTGATCATCAAGGAGAAAACCCATGTTAACATCACCTTCTTCAATATATGTTTGTCTCCAATCATGGAGGAGAGTCGTGGCCTAATCAATTACCAGGTTGTGTCTACAAGGTAGCAAAAATCATTTATCCTAAATGAATCCATGTGGATTAATTGATCATTCCCCTCCATAAATTAATATATATAAACTTTTCAATCCTATACTGAGAGACCGCCCTTTATATTCAGAAGTAAAGAACAACTAGAAATCAAATATCATTATTGAGGAATTATATACCAACTTAAATTGGACAAAATTTGGGTTAATAATCACATGATAATCATAAAAGGATTTCCCCTCAAGAATACATGACATTAATCTATAAAATTCATCACATATATACACATCCGGATTTTAGGGGACTACCCCAAGGAATTAAAAATAATGAATATATATAAAATCCATTGGTTTTCTTAAGGAACTCAACAAAATTGAATTCCATTATATTTTTAGGGGGATTGACTCCATGATATACACATTCATCACTTAATAGAATCCTTGGATCATCCATGGAATTACATGCCTATACAAATTAAAAACAATTTAAGGTTGTCTACTGAGACATTATACACTAATAATTGTATACATGAATTATACACATAGAGTTATTCCAAAAATTCCAATAATTTATACATGAAATAATTGAATAAATAAATCAATCTCTTACATTTAATTTCAAATAATAATTCTATTTGAAAATTTAATATTATATAACAATTCCCTTAGGGCATCCCTAAACTACCATATTCATCACTAGGAATCTGTTCACTTTGTATAATCCCCATCTTAAATTTGATCTACATGGACATACCTATTAGATACAATTTTTATAAAACTAAGGGAGGTTATAATTTCATAATAAGGAATTAAAATAATTTATATTAATTTTAGATTTAATTTCTGAAATTATGGAATGACCACACATGCCAATAAATAAATACAAAAGAGTTACTTTTAGGAAAAATCACACAACCATCTAATTTGGGTTAGAAGGGTTCCACTAGCTATATAATGATCCTAATTCATGTTAAAATAATGGATGTTTAGAATTCATAAAAATACCTTCAAATAATGTATTTATACATATAATTTCATAATGAATCTAAACATGATGATAACTATGATTTGAAGGGAGTGGAGTGTTGTCCTTACCATTTGCCTCTAAACACACCATATAATAAAACAAATGGTAGAGGGTATAAGTAGATTCCCCCAAAAACTATGAGGTGGAGGATTAGGATGCAACACATAATAATTTGGTAAAATGTGGACTAATTATTGGGAGAATGTTTTAGATATGACTAAGTGAAAATTTCTATATTTTATAGTTTCTATTATGCTGAAAGGTTTTGTCACATGGTTGTCAAACCATATTCCAGCCCTGATAACACTACTTCCTAGAACACCACTCATCTCATTATTAGAAAAACCATTTTGATAAAATCTACAATAAAATAAATGATTTTTCAGAGTTTCACCATCCCCTCCATGAAAAATATCAAACCGTGATTCTCTATTTTCCAACCACATGGTTAGGGTGTTTGGTTAAAAAAGACCACATGATAACTATTATCCCTATTATATTTTCAAAAAACATGAAATTAATACCCTTAATCCCCAAAATACTCATACAATCACATCCACTCCATTATGAACAAAACCATGGAAAATGAACATTATTTTCAAAAAAAATGGTTATATACCACAACAGAAGAGAGGCGTATTATAACCTCACCACCTAAAAATAACTCATACATTAGTAATAATATCAAAGATCACCATGCTATGTGAATAATTAGACTTACCACTAGGTGTGACTGTCCAAATCTAAATCCCATGTTTCTCCCAAAACAAATTCATGTATATATAGAACATTAAAAATAGTAACAGGTTTTACATGATGTAACATCTAATAAAATACATTATATGAACCATATTATCTTAAAATTACTCATCATTCTTGAGAAAAATATCTTCAATATTAATTTTATCTGATAGATTGGTAATGTACTTTCGAAGATGAGATGCATGAAATATTTTATTAATGAAAAAAAAATATTTGGAATGGCTATTTGGTACACCGCTAAGTTGATCCATTCTATATTCTTTACCATCCAACAATACTAGGTGAATACATTCAATTCATACATATATGATAGTTTCCGAATTTAAGCGACATATAAAGGAACACCCTGTCACCAATATCAATCACTAAGAGTTGGTGATGTTGATCTTTATTTAATTTCATCCATGTATGTACACTATTCATCAATATGTGGATCAAATGGACATTCTTAAATGTATCCTAGATGTGGATTGTCCCAACCATTTCCACATCAACCACCTTTATCCAACACATGGGTGAACATCGTGGACTTAAATAATTGACAAATACTAAATCATTTGAATCCTATATTGGTAAATACTATTATAGGATAATTCCACTAGAACTTTATATTTCTCCCAATAACCTAAAAAAACAAGGACACATGCCACTAAAATCTCTTTTGATGGTTGAATAGTTTTCTTGGACTATCCACTCTTCTAAGGGTATGTGATTTACTCATGAAAAAACTATGTGCCAATGAATTATTTAACCCCTACTCAAACCATAATGTAATCCCCTTGATATAGGTATACATAAATGAAATTTAAAAACCTCATAAAATTTATGATGAGAATAATATTATTCATTTGTGGTTTTTATATCCACTAAATATTGGAAATAGGGAGTGAATATATCATGTATCTCACAAAATTAAAAAGTTAGACTGAATTACCAAACTAAATGAGTAACACATGAATAATAAGACCCATGAAATAATAACACAAATTTAAATGTATATTATGAATAAAGGTGTTATATTCAAGATATACCATGTATTCTTTCATTATATAAACTAATAAAATGAGTGTTTTATATGGAATAATTCTCTTAGATATAAATGTTACACTAGAAATCCTCTTACATTAAATCTTGACTTTTTGCATAGTCATTAAAACCACATTTATAATAAACATGGGTTTATTATAACTCTGTTACCAAATAATAAATTTATATCATATAATATATGATTTTATTATAACACTTTTATTACCCTTTTATTAACAATTGCATGTTAATGTAATGTTTTAGGTAATAACTACATTGTTTAATGAATTTTTTTGACTGTTTTTTTTGGTCAACTTAAATAGATATTGTTTCAATCATCCAAAGGATGATAAAAATTATATATACATATATATATATATCTTATAAATTAATTATATGTATAAATAGTAATACATAATATTTTGTAATAGAAAATGAAATACAGTGTTCATGGAGAATATAGGTCATACAAACACATGAACTCAATCTACATTTGCATATTCGGTAGAATGAAGGAAATGAAAATGCTAAATTATCATTAAAAAATCATTTTTATTTCATATATATCACATATTTTAATTAAAACCATCCTTAAATTATTTTATTAAAATTAGGAATGAATCACATCGCCTTGCGAGGTAGTAGTCGACCATAAACACAAATAACAGAATAATATTCCAAAAAATTGGAAATTATGTAGGTGTGTGTGATATATCATGTAAAGAATACAAATAAATCCATTAAAATCATATATATCATATAGGAACTATAAATGTATCATTATGACCAACCATAAAATGTGGTAATGGAAAAAATGAATGATATATGTTCATGAAGCTGTTCTACACAATATACATGAAAATTGATTTCATAACCCTTTTGATGGACATTTTGGTTTTTTTTGTCATAAACCAAACATAGAAACACAAAATTATTTATAATATAATGAATTTAGTATATAAACCATTTTTAATAATAATTTAATAATGTAGAGAAAGTAATAAAATAAAGGTAATAGTTCAATTTCATTATATCTTCCCTAAGTATTCTCGTAAGGTTTTAAATAAATAAATCATAAGATGGATTTATTAAAAAAATCAGGAATCTAGAATGAGGTAATATAAGTTATTGATTTGTTATGTAAGATTTTATTTGATCAAAATGGCCTGAGAGTCTTTAATAAGGGACGCTAGTGAGTGCCCTTTTATAATTGATAAGGAGTGGTAGTTTTTTAAATAGCCAAAAGGATCCACTATTGGGGGTAAAAAACACCACATGCGACTCAAAAATAGATTAATAATTATTTATAGGGTTGAAATGGTCTAGAAAAACCTTCACTATATAAAAATAGACACATTATTTTCATGTTATTCCAAAGACATTATGTTTACTCAATTTTACCAATTTTGTTTTTACCTTGGTAATATGAATATTTTTATTTACAAAGGTAATTTATCATTTATTGATAAATATAAAATTATATTTATTCAATTATTTATACCAATTTATTCAAAATATGAAATCCAATTCATTAAATTAAAATCAAACATTTTTTTGAATTTAGTTTTAATATAAATGCTTGTAATTCACAAAACCCCATTATGACCATAATCTCAATAATAAATTTAAATTGATTTCACTAATAATTATGTTGTAAATATTTATTATATAATATTAATTATTATGATTCCAAGTTTTTTTTCAAATTCCAATAACATTTGTGGATGAATTCAATTGAAAACAAATTTTTCATATGTGACAAGAATGTCTATTTTTAAAATGAAAATGGTCAAAAGTTTAGATGTTTTTTGAATAAAATTTAAAGATGAAATGTATTAAAATTACATATCTTTTATCAATAAATAAATAATTGAACTCATTAAAATATAAATGTTAGTTAAGATATAATTTAACTTTATAAACAAATTAAATTAAATTATGTTCCAAATTAAAATTCATTATTTTCCACTTTTTATCAAAATATGATATTTTTTAAAAAAAATACTAAATTTAATACAAATATAAATTTGAAAATATTTATAAAATATAATGTTTATTATTTCATATTAATTTCCAAAAAAATCCCTAATTATTCATTTTTTTATTTATAAAAATATAAAAAACATTTGTTTTTAATATAGTATTTTTGAAACATATAATAACTATACAAAAAATATGTATTTTATTATCAAAATTTAATCTATATATAAAACCATTATACATAAGATTTTTATAGAATTCGTTAGTTTCCATATCACTATGATTAATAGATAAGTTATAAAGGTCGTTTTTAAATAACTATATTTTTAGCACACCAAGAATTTGTAGTACGTTATCTCTTTAAAGTAATTAAATAGCTTGCGCTGTACGTAATACCGAGTTTGAGAGCACCACAACTTACCAAACTAGCTGTTCAAAAATCAGTTATTAATAGTATTAACTACATTTTGAATCATATATACTCTATATAATTTTTACATCCATATTCTGTGTTTTTTGGACCTAATATAAGAAAAAATTCATTTTTTAGATAAAATTAGTGTTTAAAAAAATGAAATTTTACAGCCTTTTAATGGAGAATGCCTTTTAAATCCAATGTTTTACACTTTTATATATTCAATTTAATGAAATTAAAATCTTCTTTAGAAGTGGGATATAAAAATTTTGTTGGGATAAATTTTTTGTACTTTTTTGATGACTTTCATATTTTGACGAATAATGAAAAATATTATGATTTAATTGAAAACAACTTTTTTAATCGAAAACATTTATATTGTCAGATTAATCAATTTGAATGTTTTTGAAGTATAATTATAATAAATTTTTATCATTTAATATAATTTAGTTTATTATTTGTAATTTCACATTTAAATTTGACATAAACACATGTCAATATTTTGATATATAATACCTATATAAGTTCAATGTAATTTATTGGAGTAATTTTATAATAAAATTGGATGTATAAAATTTTATTGAACTTTTTAAACTCTTTTACCAACCTTGTAGGAACATTACAATATTTTCACAGCACATAATTTTAATTCTTCTACAATTTGAATATCAAAAATATTAGGGACATGGTTTACATCAATAAGTAAAATGTGATTCAATAAGATTAAATAATTTTTTGTCAATAGTAACTTTTGACTTTAATTTACCACTGTTAAAAGTAAATAGGGTAATTAAATGTGAAAATGATATTATTATTTCCCAAAAAAATGTTTTAATTCTATTGGATAAGTTTAATTTGACCAAAAACAACCTTAGGAATGAAATATGATCCTTTAGGTCCACATGGATGAGATTTGGACATTTATTTTTATTTTATATAAAGAAGAGTTAAAAGTGTTAAATTCATTGTTTATTAAATAAACCATTTTTAATATAAGATTATATATAAGATAAATTAGACTATAAATATTCATTATAAAAATAAAAATATTTCCTAGATAATTGTATTATATTTATAATTTTTAGAGATTAAATACTTAAATTTATTTATGATATAACGATGATGCAATAATTACCTTCTTAATGAAATATTAAAATAATATATATTATAAATAATAAAATAAATAGAATTTAAAAGTTTTTATTCTTTCCCTGAATTTTCTAGGTTAATATGACAGATCATGGTTGATTAGATAAATTTTTTTGAAGTGACAAGGTTTTTATGACTTTCAAAAAACAAAAAACAAAATATTGTCAAAATTAATAAAAATTAATTTAAAAAAATACTATATTATTGGTTGATATAATATTTCCAAAAATATAAGGTTGGGAAAAAGGGATTTAATAATATTATATATATCATTATTTAACTACTTGAGGTTCACTTGGATGTTTAAAGTAAGTTTATTAACTATATTGTGTAAGAATAGAAGCAGACACGATAAAAGATAAACTATTTAACTAAGAGTTAAATATAAAATATAAGATTAAAATGGGTAAATAAACTTGTATAAAACCTATTGGTTGATATTAATTCCACCCATAATCACCAAAGTATCGAAATAAATACATTTGGAGCCATTATACACTGAATATGATTGTATAATAAATTAATATTTTAATCTTTTCCTATAGTGATCCTCACCCCTTTTATAAAATAGAACTTCCTCTTCTCTCCAAATCACACCACCAATGCTATTTGGATTAGAAAAAAACTACCCAAATATCCTCCCATATTCCCCCACATCAACTTAGATTCATTAATTTAATCAGAAATCCAACATATGAGCCCCTTTGATCAACTCAATAGGAAACACCCGAAGAAGAGGTAATAATTTCACAAACCTCTTTCAAGTTATTTTCATCTTCCACTTCCTATTTATTTGTTGTTTCCACACCAAAATCATAACCTCATTACCAAAAACATACTATTATGTCATTATATATATGGTACAACCATATTCTTTAATCTATAAATCATCTAAATGACAAAATCACCATATGTGCGTATGTACGGCTTATCGTCTCCACGTCGTGGTGTAGTTTGATATTCAAACACGTCATTATTTGGATGGGTATAATAATAAGTATAAATGATTTAATAATAAATATAACATTTTAATTATTCTGTATATATGATATAACATACAATTACATACGATTTCACCATCAATATAATGATATTGTCACACGTGTGTACGCATGGATTACTATCTCCACGACGTGATTAGATTCATTCCCATGTTCACCATTGAACAATGATTATAAAAATATATATTATTAATAAGTATGTAATATATGAAATAATAATTCTACAGTATATATATGTATATTTATGTATGTATGTACTTATATATATCTTATTCACTTACTTCCATTCAGTACGATATGAAAATAGAAACAACCTTTATGCGTCTGTACGACCTACCATATCCATAAACAGTGCCTTACATTTCATATATCTATCTATTATATATGTTTATATTCTTAATATATATGATATATAAATCAAGGATTATATTCTAGAAGTATTTAAATTATTATCTAAATGATACGATCAAAAATAACATGTTAATACATGTCCGACAAAGAAAGCGATTATTACCCAAAATGTTAATTTAACATGTCAATCATTATTAAATGAGTTGTATAAAGACATAAATGTACAATATATGATATAATACATATTAATATGGTTCCGGTATAATTTAATAACATACTATGGTCATTATATATGAGGTTAAATGTACCCTCGACCAAAGGAAAGTGCAATGTAAAGGTTAATTTCAAAATCTCTTTATTATCCGAGGATGTTTCTTAAGTAAGTATCTACTAGGTCATATTTATTATCAATGTCTATATTTCATAAAAGTGTTTTAAAATGGATTATTTTTAAGGTAATTTTTACTATAAAATCATTATAAATGTTTTAATGTTTCATTATACTAAACCTTTCTCATTAATGCCCATGTTTTTAAAATAGTTTTAATGGTTTATTTATATAGACATGAATGTTTTAAAATGTTAATTACATTCAAAATATTTAATGTGTTATGGGGAACCTTTATTCAAACCAATATTTTAAATTAATTCCTTTATATGAATTTTAAACGATATTATTAAAAGGGGATATTTTCTAAAAAATTTGACTGTTCATTTTCAACTATGTCCACATCATTTATGGGATATAATTCTTGATCGAGGTTGATCTTTTATGATACAAAACATCCATATTGTATTGATGTTTTTGTTATATGTTTGACCATGTATGTGTTACTTTTATACCATTCATGGTTTTTAGATAAAGTAATGAAATTTTGTAAGCTAGTTTAATATGAATATTTATTTTATATTTAAAGCTTTTCATGTGAGGAATGCATTGGACTTAGTAACTGATGGGTGGAGCCCGATATAGCTTCTCGATGCATCAGTAGGTATCATGAGACAAACTAGTGTCTTTACACAATAATTTGACTAAATCTTATTTGTAGTCTTGTAGCATGGCCTTGATTATATGGTTATGAAGCCTGGCATTATGTGACGCCCCAGGTTTTATAAACTGGTCCAAGTGAACGATGTTATGCTTTTAATGATGTCTCTTGTTTTATTTTATTTTATTTTATGTTTTGTGTGCTGATAAAGAATTCGAATGGAAATCAAACATGAAGAATATGATAAACTGTTATATATTTAAAAGATACATTACAACAAGACCCATCTAATTGAAAGTACCTTGCACAAGACCTAACACGGCCACAACAAGACTACTGAGAACCACAACACAGGCAATCAGATAGTCGTCATCTTCAGGGTCCATCAGTGTGAAATGTATAACCGCCAGAACCACCACGCACGCACTCAGCGCCAGTGGTATGAGGAGAGCCATCCGCCAAGGGTCTGGTGTTTTGAAAATGTAAAACATCCTACCCCTTGCTTTTATAATAGACCTCTAAGGGAATATGACCGTTTTTTGACCGTTGGGTTCCAATGGATAAAGTACATCTTTTTTATAAAATTTGGTCTTTATGACACTTTTATAATATAATGGTGTTTCGATATTTTAATAAGTACAAAATATTAGAATTATATCTTCGAGTTTTAAAATAAATTATTATTATTGAAAATGAATCTATTTTTATGATGATATTTATATAGTGGAAAACATGATATATTAAAATGTGTCGAACAGGGTATCAGTAATAATTGAAAAAAATGTATCTTTTCGAATCTCTAAAACTATGTTTTTTAAATTAGAGAAAAACCACGGGTCTTTTAAAAATAATTTTATAAATCAACAAGTGAAGTAAGTTATAAATTGGATTTTTGATTTCTAAAGATATAAGTTCCTAATAAAAGTTTAGTATTATAATTATAAAATTTATAAGATTTATAGGGTATTTTACATAATCTAAAATGGGATTTTTAATTTGGAATCTCTAATTTAAATATTTGTGGTAAGTTGTGGAAATTTAATTTTAATGTTATATATCTTTTTTCCATTTAAAAGTAATCTGTTTTTTAGAAAAAAAACGTATTGTTCCTGTTCGGCGAAGAATTTGCTGGCTGTGAAATCATCCTCCTCCATCCGATCTCTCCTAGGAAGATCACATCCATTGATGTGCTTTAAAAATTCTCAATGCACCGCAGCCGTCCTATCACTCAAGCCAGATCCCGTCCATCGCTTGTTTTTTTACTGCAAACCTCTTCGTCTTCATCCTCATGACAGGGACTCGTGAACCAGCGCTTGGTTTGCCCGATACGCCTCCCTCTCCACCGTTCTGTTGACCCCGCACACCCCCACCTACTAGGTCGTTGTACCTTCATCTCCTCTACACCGGGCTAACCCTTGGGTTGAGCCACCTAGTTGCGCTGAAAACCTCCACATAAACCTCACACCTGCCACATGAAACTCCGGGCGGTTTCTTCTCCTCCTCCTCTCCCTTAAATTCCCAGCAATCCAGCGAGCATACCCATGTCTCGAGCTTCATCCTCAAGCAAGGTAAGGGTGTTTTGGGGTTTTTTTCGGTTTAAGATAAAACGTTATATATACTCGGTATATATATATACATGTATATACATATCCGATTTATGGTTATATACATATATTCAACATGCAAACCCCTCGGTTTAAGAAGAGTACTCTACTCTAAGGGTGTTTACATGTTTTATGAAAACTTATACTATTATACCCATAATATATACAGTATATATATATATATGTATATATAACTCATACTCTTCGGTTTTGAACAATTTTCAAGGGGTGTTTCCTTTGTGATATAAAAAGGGATATCAATTTTAAGTTTGTTTTAATGATCCTATTTTACAAAACTAAAACTCAACTTTATAGTGTTTTTTATGGTTTTGAATATATATATATATATATATAAATATATACATATGTATATACATCACTCAAAACATTTTTTTAGGGTATCCATGATTATTAAGTAATTTTATACCAAGAATTATGCTCTTGAAAAGGGTTTTTCTAAAATAAAATCCTAACAGGTTGGATTTTACGTAAGATGTATATATTTATATAACTATATATTTATTTGAGGTAATGTATTGGAATGGGAATGTTTTTTGGTGTTTATAATTATCTTTGAAAAATATTTTTGATGCGAACTTGGTTTTTGGTTTAAGTACAATTATGTTATAGTTAAAATCAAAGTTTTTACATATTTATGTATTTATAGTTTCATGAACATTTAAACCCCCATGAGGTTGTGAATTTCAAACTGAATAAATGATAAGTCGTTAGAGGTATTAATATTTTAATTGTACCATGTTTAATTTATGAGGAAACCTATATATATAATTTGTGTATATATATCCCTATGTATGTATGTGTTTTTAAGATTAGTATCTGAAAACCCTAGTTTCAAGAAATGGTTATTAATATTTTTATGCATGTAAGATTTTAGTGCTTGCCTATGCTGTTTTATATTTTTGTGTCTAAGGTTACACCAATGAACTTGATTAATGTCTCCCTTGAAATGATTTGTGTTTTCTTTCAAAAGGATATGCCCTTGCCTGTTTTAAACTTGAATTAAAAGGATATGGATTTAAGGGTTATGTTAATATGTAGAAATCCTCTATTATTTTTATACCAAACTTGTTGCAGTGATTTTTAGTGAGTAGAGTGTAACTGCAAATTCTATGACCATTGAAGAATAATGATTAATGACAAGTATTATTTTTAATGTGGTTTACTTCCAAGCGTCAGAATTTTAAATATGGCAAGTGTTTATTATTTTTATACCAAGAATTCCGCAGTAATTATTAGTGGATGGAGATTTGTTGCAAGTACTGTGACCTGTGAAGTACAAAAGTTAATGCCAATTAGTTCATTTCCATGTACTGGAATTTTAGAAACTCATCATTTAATACCCCTTGGGAGGAAGTCTCACACATTCATCATTTTATGTGCTTAAATAATTGTTCTATGCACATAGTATGCTTTCTTAACCATGCCTTATTTTATTCCATATTTTCATGTTTATCTGTCATATAATTTATTTGTAAACCAATTATGTAATTGTTACCTTATTCTTATTATTCATGTATATGACCCAACATGAAGAGGAACTAAGAACTAATTACCCAAAGTGGTATGGGACACTTTGGGTAATGAGTAATGAAAATGGTATTACCCAATGTGGTATGGGACACCTTGGGTAATATGAAATGAAAATTAAATATTCAAAGTGGTATGGGACACCTTGAATATCTGACCTTATCAACATGTGAGAAATGTATAGGACTACCCGGAATGGTGTCTGGTAAGAAGAAAACCCTCCAGGTTGGGGACTGGTTAAAGTAAGCCCTCCGGGTTGGAGACCGGTAAAAGTAAGCTCCTCGATGCATCGATAGTTCTCGAGACAGTCAGATTGGGGTTTTACCCTGAGGTCATGGAATAAGGCCTTGACACAGTGACCATGAGTCCTTCAGCATACATTTCTTTGCTTATGACCAACCAAGTGATTACTCCGATTAGAGGAATAACCTTGGTTATAGAACCTTACCTATGAGTATCAAATAAAAAAAGAAACACAAGACATATGATATGGCAATGTTGATGCATGACCAGTTTATTTTCCAGAACTTCATCCCAAATGTTGTATTTCAATTATCATGTCATGATGTGCATATTTTGTGTAGATGATGCGCTTGTGCGCGACTCTGATGACATTTTCATCTTGTTGTTCATACACACCTTTCTTGTTTATAGACACTTTACTTCGTGCAACCCATTCCTTTTTATTATTATTCTTATGTTGTTTACTAAGTGAGTTATAGCTAAGTGCTCTAGTGCATAAGTATGAAGTAATTTAACTCTGATGTATCAACCTTTGTTTAGTCTTGAAGTTTTTCTTATAAGAAAAATTTCTAAGTATGGAAAAGTATTTTTCAACGTAGTTTTCAAAACCTTCTTTTAAGTATTTTAAAAAACCCCTTACTGAGTATTTAAATGCTCACCCTGTGTTTTATGTTAAATTTTTACAGGTTGATAGAGCCTTTCCAAGTCTTGGATGTTTGTCCTTAGCTCAGAAATAAAGAAGCAAAGCTGTTGTCTCTGATTCTCCAGGATCTAAACCAAAAAGTTCCTCCTGCTGTGTTATGATGTGTAACTTATTTGTTTCATTTGTTTTGAAATAAATTACACACCATAACCGAAGCACCGACACCAGGGGAAACTGGGGTCAGGGCGTTACACATTATGCATTCCATCATTATGAAATTATCGATTGATATTACATTTGATTATTCGACTAGTAAAATATCCATGTGAATATGTAAATTGAATTATTTGATTTATCGTTGACATATTATGCTAAATTTTAAGTTTAAAAGGCTTTAGTTTTAGTTTTATACATTACCTTAAATGTTTATGATTATTTATAAATTTTTTTTTCTATATTTTTATCCTTACTGAGCATTTGTGCTCACCCCTTTTTATGTTTTATTTTTCCTAGGATGCAAAGAAGTTTCTTATGAATAACTTATAGGGATAGTTTAAGGGATATGAATGTGTTAAATTGAGACAATTTTTATTTCTTTTTTCATTTTATAATGTAATGTAACATTCATGTATGTAATCTATTTTCCACGACTGTTAAACTGATCGGTCCTTCAGGACTTGATTCCTTATAATCATGCCAATGTATTAAAATAATGCACCAACTCT
The DNA here is from genome assembly GCA_963277665.1 of Viscum album. Classification (NCBI taxonomy): domain Eukaryota; kingdom Viridiplantae; phylum Streptophyta; class Magnoliopsida; order Santalales; family Viscaceae; genus Viscum; species Viscum album. Next base: position 1,281,233,565 of record OY728136.1, on the reverse strand, counting down.
GGGTAACTCAGGTCAGGGCATTACAATTTGTATCAGAGGAAGATTAACAATAACCATTGAAATATATTTTGATAAACTATGATTAGAGAACATTAGCATAAGATAGACTTTGAGGATTGGTATATAAGAAATTCATATAATATTGGTAATGAAGAGAGTTTGTGTATTTTCTATGAAATACATCCCTGTCTGGATACGAGCAGGTAGAGGCGTCTTGGGCACAGATGTAGCTAGGATTGAAAACTTCGACAGGGATTTTTGTGTTTGACCTTGGGTATCCCAGTACACAAAAATGTGCCTTTCTGCACTCTTGGTTATGAAACTCTCAGGGGATATGCTTAGGATAGTTTACATTTTCATTACAATCCAACACAATGGATTTATGAGTAAATACTTTTTTAAGGAAAACAATTTATGATTATAGACTATATGCATAACCTTTTCAATTTACGTTAGTTATTTTACAAGTTTGGAATTATGAATTGTTATTCATCAACTAACCTAGTGTATTCCACTATTTAGAAATGGAGTGTAGTAGAAGAAATGAGAATTCTAGTAATACGCATGATCTAAAGATAAGAAGGATCATATCTTTCATGGTATTAAGACAACATTTAAAAGGTAAATAGTCTCCCATGTATTCTAATAATATGATTAAATAATATCATGTGTTAATAAGTTATGAAAAGAATTTTCTGAGCCCTATAGCTTTGAAGGGAAGCAAGAGAAGAAAAGGATGTAAAAGTGAAAGATTGATAAAGGGAAGAGGGGAAGGAAGTATTTTCCCATATGTGATAATTGTGGAAACAATCATGTTGGAAAATGCTTAAAGGGAATGGGTGTTTATTATATGTGTGGAGAAAAAGGACACCATGTATGTGATTACAAGGGTAAGAAAAAGGATTCAAATGTACAATGCTTCATCTGCAAGGAGTTGGGACACTATGTGAAGAAATTTCAAAATCATTAGAGTATACCCCAAATGCTGCTATTGGTTGATAATCAAGTTATGATACTAGCAAAGATGAAGAGGAATGATTATATTTCTTATGATGATATTAAATTATTGTGTCATTTTAGTATTGTATTAATGATATACATGTTATAATAATTATAGAGTATAAAAGGATTATACTGCAGTACTATTTAATTACGGACATGGGATTGTGTGGAACCAAGAAAAGTGATTCAATATTAGGTTAAATTTTTGGAAAAATATATGGTTAATAAGAAGATAAACCATAATATGGTTCTAATATAAAGGTAGTTATTTTGGAATAATATATGATTGATTTGAATAAATTATATTGGATATTATTAACTACCTTGAAACTGATTAATGATTTTTATATTCCATCATTGTTGGAGTTTGAAACATTTTGGATAGAAAAATTATATCAAGTATTATATATGGACTAAGGGATCATTAATGTAATAAAAAATTATTTATGTTAATTCAGTGTGTTATAGTGTTTTAAATGAATACAAGATTAAGGTATTCACATGCTATTACATGGAAAAAAGTATCTTCATTGTGTTTACCTTCCTTATAAATTTTGGGATGTGAGTTTGGACAGATGTATTTAGGATAATTCTAAATGTTTAAATAAAATAAGATTCATATTGGATACTATTTTAATGGTTAAATGATTTCTTGAGATTATTTTTGGAATGTCATAAAAAGGATAACCCGGAGGTCAGGCGAGAACCTGCCACACTTGGCAAGGCCACAAGACTTTAACCTACAACTGAAAGGCAACAAGGGAGGATAACCTTCCACTAGAATACTTGATGTCCTAGTTTTATAATGTAGTTTTTTTAAATAGTTTGACAAATGAATTATAAATTCATTATTTTTGGAACCCTATACGATTATGATAAATATAATATTTTTTAATTCTATTATCATATGGAGTGAAAGATAAGTTTGTGGTACGAATTAGTTAAATGATGAAACTATACATTTAATGTATATTTTTTCCACTTATTTTATGAATAAATTAATTATTAAACATTAGAAAAGGTATCTGAAAACCAATAATGTGTTATCCTAATACCTTATGTTTTGTTGAACTAATGATATTTTAATTCATCATAGATTGTTGGCTTTGAGGCCCTCCGTTTTACACTTGTTTGTGATTGATGACCTCTATCACTCTCCATAAATATTTATGTTTTTCCTCTAATAATGTGTCTTCAATGACCACCAATGATCTCATAATTGAGATCATAAATTGGTGGTGAATTTTTCATTCCCTTTCCCTCTTATTAAGACTAAATTTTTTTAACCCAATATCCGATGTGGGTTTTCCAGAAATGTATTTTTCTATTTTTAACCTTTTATTTCCATAAAACAAATTCAAATTGTGAGGATGCAATTTATTGAATTAGATGAGAATATATCAAACAAATAATTCATAGTGCATTATCTCATTAAAGTAATTCAAGAGCCTGCGCTATATGCAACACCGAGATTGAGTGCATCACAACTTATCAAACCAGCCGTTCAAAAAATAGTTATCAATACTACTAACTGAATTTTGAATATTATATACTCTAAATAGTTTTAACATACATATTATGTGTTTCTTAGACATAATATAAGAACAAATTCATTTTTAGATAAAAGAAGTATTTTTCAAAAAACGCAATTTTACCTTTTTTTAATGGAGAACCCCTTTTAAAACCAAAATATGACACTTTTATATATTCAATTTAATGAAATTAAATTCATATTTTGAAGCAGAACATAAAATTGTTTTTCGATAAATGTTTGGTACATTTCTGATAAATTTCATATTATGATGAATAGTTAAAAATACTACGTTTTAATTGAAAAAAAAATTAATCAAAATAACATATATTGTTAAATTATAAATTTTAATGGTTTTGAACTATAATAAGATTATTTTTTATCAATTAATACAATTTAGGTCATTATAAGTAATTTCAAATTTAAATTTGACATAAACGCATGTCAATCATTTGATAGATTTCACTATTTAAAAACCCTCTTTTTGGTTCTGACAATGGGAATTAATTTTAAATTAAAAAATTCAACTTTTATGTTTTGAATTTTGTAAAACAGAGTTCGTTTTTGAATTTGGAATATCAAAATTAGATTAGGTAGAATTTTTGGTATTTTTCTGAAAACCTTCAATATTTGATGAATAGTGAAAAACACTAAAATATTATTTAAAACAGACATTTTTATTTAAATAATTTTTTTATTTAAATTTATTTTAATTCAAAAAATATATATAATACCTACAAAACTTCAATATAATTCATTGGAGTCATTTTATTATAAAATTATATGAATAAAATATTATTGAACTTTTTAATCTTTTTTAAAAATCTGAGAGACCCGATTGACATCAATAAGTAAAATGTGATTCAATAATATAAAATTAATTATTTGTAAATAGTAAATTTTGACTATTATTTACCAAGGTTAAAAGTAAATAGGGTAATTAAAGGGAAAAATGATAATATAATTACCCTAACATGTGTCCTAATTCTATTGGATAAGTTTAATTCAACCAAAAACAAACTTAGGAATAAAATATGATCTTTTAGGTCCACTTGGATTAGATTAGGACATTTATTTTTAAGTTTATTTAAATAAGAGTAAAAAGTGTTAAATTCAATGTTTATTAACTAAACCATTTTTAAAATATGGTAATAAATATGATTAATTTAACTATAAATATTCATTAGAAAGATTAAAATATTTCCTACATAATGATATTTTATTTATAATTTGTAGTGATTAAATAATTAAATTTATTTATGACACAATTATGATGCTATAATTACCTTCTTAATGAAATATTAAAATAGTTTATATTATAAATTTTAAAATAAATATAATTTAAAAAATTTGATTCCATCCACAAATTTTCTAGGTTAATATGTTATGTCAAGGCTGATTAGAAATTTTCTTTAAGTGATAAGGTTTTTATGACTTCACAAAAACATAATACCTAATGGTGTCAAAATTGATCTAAATTAATTTTTAAAACAAATACTATATTATTGGTTGATATAATAATCCCAAAAAATCCATCATTTGGCCAATGGTCTAAATAATATTATAGGTATAATTATTCAACCATTTGAGGTTTTCTTTAAGTTTATATTATTATTATTAACCACATAGTGTAATAATATAAGACGACACGGTAAAAGTTAACCAATTTAACTAAGAGTTAAATCTAAAATATAAAGTTAAAATTAAAACCTAACCTTGTCTAAAACCTATTGGTTGATGGGATTTAGACACATAACCACATATTTCTCGAAATAAATCCATTTGGAGACATTAAAACCGAATATTATTGTATAATAAATTAATATTTTCCTAAAGTGACCCTCACCCCTCTTATAAAAAGGGAACATACCATTCTCTAAAAATAACAACTCCAAAGTCATTTTGCTTGGCCAAACCCAACACAAATAACCTCCCAAAATCTATCACATCAGCCTAGAGCCATTAATTTGATCATGAAGTCAACCTAAAGAGCCCTTTTGATCAACTCAAAATAAAACACCCGAAGAAGTGGTAATAATTTCACAACCCTCATTCAAGTTCATTTCATCATCCATTTCCTCTTTATTTGTTGCTTCCAAACCAAAATAATAACTCTAGTACCTACTACATAATGTGATGTCATTATCAATATGGTACAACCATATTCATTATTCTACCCATCCTCTAAATGAAAAAGTCACCATACGTGCTTATGTATGGCTTAACGTCTCCACGTCATGGTATAGATTGTTATTTTAACACTCCATTATTTGGATGGGTATAATAATGAGTATAACTAATGTAAATAATTAATATAACATGTTAATGATTCTGTATATATTATATAACAACCAATTACATATCATTTCACCATCAATATGATGATATTGCTGCTCGTGCGTACGCACAGATTACCGTCTCCACGACGTGATGAGATTCATTTTGACATTCACCTTTCCACAATGATTATAAAATTACATATTATTAATAAGTATGTAATATATAAAATAATAATTCATCTAGATATATATATATATATATTTACGTATATATTTACATATATATATATATATCTTATTCACTTCTATTCAATACGATATGAAAAAATAAACAGCGTTTATGCGTACGTATGACCAACTGTCTCCATAAAAGGTAACTTCCCTTTCACATATCTATCTATTATAAATATTTATATTATAAATTTATATGATATATAAATCAATGTTTATATTTTGGATATATTTAAATCATTATCTAAAGGATAAAATCAATAATAACAAGTTAAAACACGTACGATAAAGAAAGAAATTAGTACGCAAAATGTTAATTTATGATTGAAATAATTATTAAATGGGAAGTATATAGTCATAAATGAATCATGTATGATATAATAAATATTAATATGTTCTTTTATAATTTAATAACATTCTGTGGTCATTATACATAATGTTAAACATACCCTCGAACATAAGAAAGTGCAAAGCTATGGGTTAATTTCACAATCTATTTGTTATCCCTGATAGTTTTTACGTGAGTATATACGAGGAAATATTTATTATCCATGTTCGTGTTTCATAAAAGTGTTTTTAAATGGATTATTTTATAAGTAATTTTTACTAAAACATCATTTTAAATGTTATAAAGATTTTTTCTTGTAAACATTTATCATTAATGTTCATGTTTTTAAAAATAGTTTTAAAGATTTATTTATATGGACATGATTGTTTTAAAATGATAATTCCATTAAAAGGATTAATAGTGGTGTGGGACACTTTGATTCAAAACTATATTTTAAATGACTTATTTAACATGACTTTTAAATAATTAAATGAAAATGGGATATTTCTCTTAAAGATTTTTACTCATCATTTTTAACTATATCAACATCATTTGTGGGATATTATTCTTGATCGAGGTTTAATTATTATAATACAAATCATCTATTTTTTTTAAGTTTTTGTGATATGTTTGACTATTTATGTGTTATTTTTATATCATTAGTGGTTTATATATAAAGTATTTACATTTCGTATACTAGTTTTCATACGAATGTTTATGTTTTGATTAAACATTTTTATATAAGGAATGCATTAGACTAAGTAAGTGAAAGGTGGAGCCCGTTATAGCTCCTCGATGCATCGGTAGGTCTAATGAGAATAACTACTATCTCGGAACAAGGCCTTTCAAAATATTATTTTTAGTCTTGGCATAAGACCTTGACTATGTGGTTATGAAGTCTATATTTATGTATTCCATCATTATGAAATTAGCTATTGATATTACATGTGATTATTAGAGTAGTAAAATAACAATATGAATATGTAAATGGTATTATTTGACTTATCCTTGATATATTATGCTAAAGTTTAAGTTTAAAAGGCTTTTGTTTTAGTTTTATACATTACCTTAAATATTTATTCTTATTTATGAAAGATTTTTCTATATAGTTATCCTTACTGAGCATATAAACTTACCCCTTTCTATGTTATAGTTTTTCCCATGATTTGAAGAAGTATATTATGACTTACCAGCAGAAATACTCTAATGGATATGAATCTGTTCAATGGAGACAATGTTGTATTTTGTTTTCCTTTTATAATGTAATTTAACGTTCATATATGTAATCTATTTTCCAAGACTGCAAAACTGATCGGTCCTTCCAGACAAGATTCCATGTAATAATGCCAATGTATTAAAATAATGCACTGACTCTGGGTAACTGTGGTTGTGGTGTTACAATATTAATAAAATGTATTGTTATTTTCCAAACACAATGTTTCTTATAATGCAAGATTAGCCAGGGTGCAATATAGTGAAAGTTTAAATTTATGTTACATTTAAAAATGACTAATTATGTTTTTGTAATACAAGTCAAATGCTAAATTAAATATATTTAAATAATTAATTTATAAAACATGTGCTATTAAAGATTTTAATTTAAAAAAAATCATTTTGTGAAAAAATGTAATTGCATCATCTGGTTTTCTTTCTATGAAGTCTCTATGAAAGATGTACAATCAATTTCATAGTGTAATAATTACTATAATTATTTTTCAAAAGACATGTCTTTTTAAATAGTAATTATATACAAATATGGAAAAATATTAATGGAGAAGAGTATATCAAAATTTCTATTGATGATAGGGGAATAACCGAATGTGATGGTTCCCCTTGTGATGAAAAATATTTGATGACAGTATTCTAAAAGAATCATTCCACTGAATCTCAAAAAATATGGATAATATATATCTATGATGCGAATAAATAGCTATAATTTGAAATTCTGGTGATTTAATCATTTTTTAAATTTTGATATTGTATTTGTATATATTAATTTAAAGCAATAAGAATAAAGAAATCATATTTCAAGTGTGAGTAAGATGAATAAGATGGAACCACAAGTAAAAAAAGTTAATTATGATGGTTTCTAACAGATTTTTGGTTCTTATTGTTTTATTTGGTAGTTTTAGTAGTGGTGGTGGTTATAGAAGTTATGTTTTATTAAAAAAACATGTATCAGAATCATATATCAAGAAAAATCCATATGAAAATAATAATGAATTATCCACTGGTGGGAATCTAAAAAAGGATGAAAACTAGATTACTCATAAGAGGTTGCAGACTAGAATGTTATCATTGAATAAAATGATGAATGATAATTATATTGTAGACATGTTTTACATTACATGAATGAGTATAATATAGAAAATTAAATGATTTGTAGATGAACATTCACATGATTCCAATTAGAGACATGATGAAGTTTTTCTCGATTTATGAAGAATGTTCAGCAATTTAGAATGCCGATTTGAAGAAAAAAAATAAAATTAAAAGAATCATTAAGAAAAATATTTCTAAATCAAAATACATGGTTTGACATGAAGATAATAAATTTATTAGGGGTTTTGAAAAAATTATAACACATATGTAAGAGAAGTTATGTGTGGAATATATAAGATGATCAAAAAAATTATGATGTTTACTTAACAATCATACTAGTAAATGATTGATCCTTCAAAATAATTAATGATATACTAAGAATGGTGGCTGATATATCACACAAGTTAGAAGATGATGGGATGAGATAAATTTTACCAATGGAAAAAATTGAAATCTAGCTGTATAACCTTGAATAGTAGAGAAAATTAGTTACGAAAATCCGCTCAAGTATGTTGTTCGCATTTATTAACATGATGACCCAACAAACACACTTACCATATGAGTATTTTATGCATACATAAAATGTAAGAAATTGAATTTGAATCATTTTCTCTATTGAATAACATGACAAAGTGAATTTTATATCAATAAAGGGGGAAACAGATGATGAAATTAATATCCTAGTGTTATTACCAACTAGTATTCAAATGAAAATATTATGGATCATCATATTTTATAATGTCAAAGAATGTTTTACCAATAATAGAAAGTATGAGGGGAAGATAACATCTAAGAATGATCTCACAGGTCTTTATTACAATACGAATACATTTAATTGTTCATCCATAGTGAAGATTTAGATGGTTTCAAATGTGGAAAACGATGTGAAAAAATATATATATTTTTGTTCACATCATAAAATTATATAATAATATCTATTAAATATTTTTATCATTATTATAACCATAAAGACTGTCTCTTTGTGATGATTTATTTGAAATTTTTTACATGTTTCCCAAATTTATATCATAGGAAAATTTGAATATTTTGGATGGTTTTGAATAATTATGTCATTGAAGAGGTATGTTATTTTTTTGTATCTCTTCATTGATATAAAATATATTCTAAATTAATGGGTGAGAAAAATAACTTCTCAATGAAAAAATAGAATGATTAGTGAATGTTCATAGTTTTTTCAGTCTTTCTACATTATTCATGAACCTTTGAAACCTCCATGATGATGTTATTACTATAATGTTAGGTTGATAAACTTATTGAGAAATATTTATAACAAATGGTATCTCATGTGGTATCTTTAATTTTTAAAAACTATATTTTATTTTGTTTCTTCAAAAATCATAGAGTATCAAATTTCTATTTGTATTATATTTTAATCATTTGGGGACTATATGATTGTCTAAAATAATCCAATTTTTCTATCACATGCATGGATCTATTGTATTAATGTGGTATTTTTTATAATAACATTCATTATATGGTTTGAAACTAATTACGATGTTCATTTTATTACTTTTCAAAATTGGGGGAGAGAAGTAAAAATAAAATGATTGAATAAAATGTGGGGATAAAATAAAAATAAATTTGACACTTCTTATGGATGAATCAACATAAAATCTTGTCAGATATGTGAGTAAGAATCGAGTTTCAATTATTGATATAAAACAATATTATATAATGTTATTTACAATTAATACATAGTGGATATTATGGAGCACATATTCTGTGAGTTATATTTTTTTCTATGGTTTTCACTAAAGGAGGATTTCATTGAAATCTGGACGGCCACATTAAAAATATGTACTACACTATAGAATCATTTAGGTATGGTTTTTTTGGATTTGAAAATTTGGGGACCTCCATTCCATAAAATAAATTTCACACTAAATTTTTTTAAAAAATTTTGAAAATAAATTATTTTGACTTCTGTGATAATCTATAATGGGGGTTCCTATGACATAATTTTCTAATTTTTGGAAATTATAATAAAGGTGATTAATTAGATTCATATATATTATCTAGTAGTTATTTTATGTCAAATTATTAAAAAATTTGAATTACATGAAAGGGATCTATTCAGTTAAATATCCAAATGCTGAGATTGAAGAAACAATTGAAGGAGATTAATATTCAATATAGATGAATTTGATTAATCCTATATATAAATTATATATAAAAAATAGAGTGGATAGGAAGCGAGGTATGATTTAGGAGATTCTAATTTGTATTTGAACTCTATAATCATTTTGGTTATTTCAATGTTCAATGTAGAATATAAAAAAGTTGAAACATTAAAATCACACATTATACTAATGTTAGAAGAAGAAATGAAATAGTAAAGGACATTTGTTATGAAGAAAGTGATTTTTAGGGATGAATTACAATATGAAACAAAAAACTAAATGAAAAACAGATGTAAAATTTACATTCTATTATGAAAGATGAAAATTTTGTGTTCTACAATTCTTATATAAATGAATTCCATTAATGGAAATTTTAAATTGAAATAAGAATAATTTAAATGAAACTAATTTATAATAATATATAATTATACTTCTATATTAAAATCCTCTTATGGTTAAATTTTTTTTATCATTATATGATGAAGGATGCACCTGTGAACATGATGTTCTAATGTTTAGTTAGATGATACAAAAACATTACATTCAAGGTAATACAATGATCATTACAGAAAATGTGAGTAATTTAATGGGTACTGTGATCGTGCAGGAACCCTGTTCAAACCAAGGACTAACCTTCACACAATAAATAGTTAACCTATTGAATTTCGTTGTACTTTATGGGCATGTGTTTGATAATTTTTTAAGAATGAAATAAGTAAAGATATCATAATAGTGATTTTTTAACCTTATCATGTGATATTGGTAAATTGAAAAGTTCTCAAATGCATCTTAGGGTTTTAATTGGATAAATTTTTATAAACACTTATTTAACCCCACCTATATTGTGGTTCTCATCTCAATTGGTCACCTCATTACCTGATGCATTATCGATGTTACTATATTATTATGAGATATTTTGTGTTGTTTTTCTTATCTATGTCCTTGAATTAAATTAATGTTTTTTGAGATGTTACTTGAGTTGTTTTGATTTTTTTGAATGTTTTTTAGGTGTGTAAGTGCTACTTTATAATTTTTTTATTTAACTACTTATTAAGAAAAATAGAAAATGAATTTATAAAAGTAAGAATCATTCATAATATACGAAAGAATCATTCTACCTCTGCATAATGATCATTCAATCTTAATATAATAAACAATTTTGATATTTCAAAGAATATTTATAATTCTATGTATGCATCATCCATGGTAAGTAAAAATCTAATGAACTATGTATGAATAATCAAGCTTCAATAAAAATGAATGGTTATATGAATATCTTGGAAATAAGTATTATTTTATTTTCCTATTAGAATCACCCTATACGAATCATCCAACAAGAATAATGATCCAAAATGATGTTTCAACAAAGTCTATAAGGATAAATTCTTATTAAAAAATGTGGAAATTAGAATATATTATTTAAATTTTATTTACCATCATATTTATAATATATAATGATCTGTGTAGTTAGCTGTGATTTATTTAAATATTCAAAAAACATTTATATAAAATAAATAAAATGATTCTTGATTTTTTTTTTTGGGATTTCAATTTCAAATATTATAAAATAAAATTCACAATTGCTACTATTATTTTTATGGATTTATTGATGGAATCGTTTGTGGATTTGAGAGTGAAGGTGTTTATGAAATATTTTTTGACACATTGTGCATATTTATTTGGTGAATATAAAAGGATTATATAATAAATCTTTTTGATCATTTTGAGAATTTTTTGACACTCTAAAATGATAATGAATATTTAAAAAGGGGAAATGAGATAGTAATTAAAATAATTGGATAAGTTGAAATTATGCATGATCCCACTATCAATAAAAAGTTGATGATAAATGTTGTAGATTGGTCTGACTAAAATACATCAATGTTTGAAGAATTATATTATATTTTTCATGAGGATCTATATAACACACTTAATATTTAATAGATCATAAAAACACAATATTATTATGAAAAAGTCCTAGGAAAGGATATATTTTAATTCCATGGTAAAATTTATGATCAAAATATAAGAAGTCGAATCTTTATGTGACTTAAGGTGTGATGAAGAAAGTGATTAAATACATAATAAACTTCTGTTTTTCATTTATAAAGAAGGGGAAATGATACGATAAAGGAAAAAAATACACATTAATGTTTTAAATATATACAAGTTAGACACCTTTCTATTTATTTTACATGAAAAATGATGTTATGTTGAATATGTGGATGAATAATATTAAAATAAATATCAACAAATGTCTAGAATAAAATATAGAAAAGTATATAAGAAAAGATATGAAGATATAAGGATTTTGTCAATGAGAAATGAAAATAATCATGTTATGTGAAGAGAAATTACATAACTCTTTTAGAATTGTTTAATCGATGGATTAATATTCTAGATGTGATACTATAATAATTCAATGCTTTGGAAATATTCGATAAAACTCAAGAAGTAGAGAGGACGAATATTAAGATGAATCTTATATGATTCATATGTAGTGAAATGATGTAGAACTATGCATTGATAGAGATTATCAACACATAATGTGGAAAAATATCTGAAGAATGGTATTTCAGAAGATGAGTAATTATGTTAATTAGTTTCAAAACATATAGAAAAAATATATTTATTAAATAAAAATTCTCAATTAAAAATTATTTAATAGGAAGAAATAATAATAGAATTTGAGAAAATGTATGTTTCTCTTTAATAGAATAAAATCCAAAAAATTAATTCTTAAGTCTAAAAATTTCCTTTTTAAAATAAATACAGATTATGTGATGGTTTAAGTGGCGATGGATGAATCATATTTTTGTAATATTAATTCTTATGAATCAATGTAGTTATAACAAAAAATAGTAATTTATAAAAAAATTCATGCATTCTAACTAATAGTTTAAGTTATAATATTGAAATTGGAAAAATATGGATTGAAAAAAATATTAATAGGATATATACATTATCACTGAGATTTGGGATCAATTTAAATATATAGTATTAATCAAAAATTAAATTACTGAGGTTGATTTTTAAATAAAAAAATAAGAAATTTTTTAGTAATTGAAAAATAATTTTCTAAATGAACTAGTTTTACGGCTATTATTAATTTTTTGTTGCCTATGGGAACATGTATAATTATTTGGAAAAATATTTCAGTTTAATTGGACCAAAGTTATTCATACAAAATCGGGGTATACACATAATATATATATGATAGTTATGGAATATTTAAGTCTAAATATGAGTGAGAATCATATGTATATGTTCAAAATGGGTGTTCTGGGTCTAAAAAGATATTTGTAATATTTAACAAGAAATTAAATTGTTTTTAAGTGTGTGTGAAGATGTCTCAATATTATAAAAAACAAATTTTAAAACAAAAAGAAGATCTCAAATAAGAGTAAGCTTGATAAGTCACTAATTATAGTGGTCTCTCAAAAATTCTTGGGAAAGGATTAAGACATTAATTATTGAGAGTGGATTCTCATAATACATAAATGGAGACAAAAATGTTATAAAAAAAATAAAATACCTTTGTGTTGGTGTAGTAATCTACATAAAACAGAGTTAATTGAAAATAAAATGCATTAGAATAGTAGAATCAGAGGCCCAAACCTTTTATTTGGAATATGATTTATTTGTTTATGTGTAAAAATATAATATATTATTTTTATATAATAATTTAGAAAAATTATATGGAATTATATTCCATAAAAAATAATTTCTCTTCCAAATTATCAAGGACAATAAATTCAGAATGATAGAAGAATGATCCTATTATAATTTCTTTTTAGATTACATATCTGGGAATTTTCTACTACTATAGTGGAAGATCTTTTTTTTGTGAAAAGTTGACTTGGAAACATTAGTAGGAAGAATCTATGTAAAATATCAAAATAATATATTGTAAAGGATATTCACCAATTAAGTTAAGATAGTGATCTAGTTTGAAAATCCAATCAAAATGGAAAGATGACTAACGGAAAGAATAAAGGAGTGGAGGCAGAGTCCTTATGGACCCTTTAATAATTTAACTAAATTTTATGTGTAAACACTGTAAAATAAATTAATTTTTAGGGAATCATATTTTTTCAAATTCATTGATGATTATATATTAAAATTTTTATTATTTATGATGAATAATTCACATGTAGTGGGCATGTTAATGGATTATATATGATAACTTGGAAGAGTGATTGAAATTAACATTCTAAAATTGAATACAAATGATGTGAAATGATATAACAAAAATACATATAAATATTCTAATTTAACGAATTATATTAAACAAAAAAATATATCTCCTTATAGAATCCACAAGAATGGAGTTTCATAGAGAATGAAACTGGGTATTTTTGATGCGTGGAGAGAAATTATTAATATCTTCGAATGATAAACGTTATTTTGGAGACATTAATTTTATTTTGATTTCTAAATCACTTCATTCCTCAAAATAAATTTTATATAAGTTTTACCCCAAAAAGATTTAATTTATAATTTTTATAATACAATGCCCTATCGAAATCAATTATTTAAATCTGGGAAAATTCAATAAAAGGGATGTGGTTGGAATATTTATTTTTTATCTACAAAATGTGAAAGTCTATTGATGCTTGAATAAAACAATCAATTAGGTGGTCAGCTATTACGTAGTGAAAATAACTATAATTCTACTAAATAGTTTACTTAAATATATATTTCTTCAATAAATAGTAGAATAAATGCGGAAAACATTTTATAATAGTAAAAAACATATTTAATTTTTATCATGAAAAATATATGTAAATTATTAATAGGATTATTTTGAAAATGTCTTTTCTAATAACAAGGAACAAAAATTTCAGAGGTTGAGACAGAATGTCAAGACTTAGAACATCATTGGTGAAAAAATATACTTTTTCAAAGCCTGTATGAAATACATGATATGAGGAAAAATTTATTGAAACAACTAAAATATGTTTGATGAATGAAAACCCCACAAAACGCAACTCTCATGTTAAAAAAACAATTACAGAATTATTTAAACATAGAGACAATGAAAAGTCTATCGATCATGAGAAAAATCAAATGAAATAAATTGTTACACGGGAAATTTTAACAAGACAAAATAATAATAATATCATTAGAAACATATTTTTACCTTGTAAAATTTTAAATAATCAATTATTTAATATTTATAATAAATGTTTATTGGTGTTCCTAGGATACTGTTATATTTATGTGTTATACATTATTGTGACTTATTTATCCAACTTCATGTTTCCAGGATGTCATAATGTTTATTTTTAGGGATTCCATAATGATGTATAAAATCATTGAGATGTATATCAAATATACCTTCTTAAATAGTGAACATTAATAATATGTTTATATTTGGAAGCATAATGGTTTTGTTTATAAAAATTTTCAAACTAGAGTGTTTAAATTGATCAAGACCCAATAAGGCATAAAGTAGTCTACAATGGAAAAATAGTCAAGGATATATAACTTCTTAAAAGTGTTAAAATTAATTATAAAAATTTCACAGAAAACTATATATCAAATAAATGTTGGCTTTTATACAAATATAATTTTTTATGTTGATATATCATTTTTTGGTGATAAATAGGGTAGTGGTCATGAGTTTTCTAATCATATGGAGTAGTAATTTGAAATATTCTTGGATGATGAGTTGAAATTCATCTAGGGTTTATCAATGTTGCATTCAAAAAAATTATTTTTATTTCTAAATAAATGTATTTGAATGAATAATTAAATAATATTTCGATAGAGTAATCTAAATATTATCTGAATACATTCAAGTGGGTGTGAAATTTTTATGGTTTGTCAAATGTAAGAGTTTTGATGTATGAAAATTCAAAAAATAATTGGTATATTGGTTGTATGTAACTGGCCTCAAAACATTACATAAATTTTTTTATTTTAAGATTTTATTTTCTTTCATTTGAGGAAATTTTCTACTAAGAATCATAGAGAATTATGATTATCAATATACATTCATATAAAATATATAAATTTTGAAACAAAACATTATTACTTTTGATGAAAAATGTTCATGAATTTCATCTTGAACACTTCTTTTCCCTTACCCATCCATAATGAGTATGAAACTTTATAAAAAAACTTATGATTGGTATAAAAATTATAGTAAGATACAAAAAAAGAAGTAAAACCACTAGTCCTATAAAAATTAGAAATCATATATAATATTTACCATTAACTTATATATTCATTGAGTGTATGAAATCATACATTTTTACATTATAAAACCTAAACTTATTTCTCAAAAAACCTTTATTCCTCATATCAAGAAGTTGAAAAAAAATTCCCATAACATAGAGCCTCAAAATCATAAAAACCATTAAACCCAATTTTAATTATAATAACTATAATTTAGAAATAAAATATAAACACTAACCATTTAATTGCAGGAAAATATTGGGATCAACCTCTATATAATCTCTATCGGGATCACCTGTGAGTTATAATTTGTATCAACCCTTCATATAATCTTTATTGAGTTCACCTGTGAACTATAATGGGGCTCAACCCTTCATATAAGCTATAGCAGTGTCACCCATTTAATTTTGTATTTATGTAACACTTCATGAACATAAATCTTGAAAAAAAAATTAAACCCAGCAGTAAAACAAATTTGGATATCAAAATACCTATTTCTTTTAAAATCCCCTTTAAAATCTAAAAAACAAACATAAAATAATGAAATGGTTTAATTTGTAAGATAAATTTAAAAACATATAATGGAATCATTAAAGAATTAAATCATAATGAATATGAGAAACTCCATTTGTGATGTATGTGTAAAAAATCATTCCTTTAGACCATTTTAAAATAAATTTTCAATAGGATCCTTGAGAAATAATTTTTAAAAGAATTTTCTTTACATAGAACATTGAAAATATAATTTTTTTGAAGCATTTGTGAAAAAATAAAAACTAAACTTATTAAATAATTATCATTACTAAAAATACATTCACTAATATCATTTTAAAACCATGTACATAAAAGAGAAATATTTAGAAAGTACATCTTTTAATCATTTATAGTGTGTTTTTTTAATAATAGAGTCCCTTATCGTGAGTCTAAATAATCATGTATGTTTTTTATCATATTGATAAATAAACATAGGTCAATTATTTACTAGAATTAGAGCCTTCTAAATATTTATTATTATTTATATTTCACTTATTGTCATTTAATAACATTTACTTATTAATTTTAATTCCACTTCCGACCTTTAGAAGATATTCGATATTAGATCCAATTATTACTTTAGTATAATCTATCTAGTCAATGTGTTCATTATTCCTTCATCTATAGAATAATACTCATGAAAATATTATCACTTTTATAAATAAATTATAATTTTAAATCAATATATTAAATATGCATATGAAAAATAACCCTTTTTTCAATAATTGATATGGTAGGTGGTACATATGAATGAGTAACACTTTATTTTTTCAATGATTACAGTGGAAATAATGTTGGAATAATTTTAAATTTATAGAATGATCATAATATAAAATATATATTTATATTTATATTTATATATATTAATTCCTTATTAATATATATATATATATATAATCAAATATAATGTTGTGATAAAAAATGAATTACATCACTTCGTCGAGGTGATAAATCACAGGTAAGAATAAATGATGTTATCGTTTATCTCTACATAAAAAGCATAGAAAACAAATGATGTATTAAATTTATATAATAATAAATATTTATTTAAAATAAAATATAAAAAATTTATTACATCTATAGAACCATTCTAGAGAGATGGTGATTGATAGTGAATTACATCGGTTCAAGAGGTGGTATTCCTCTATATACATGAACGAACTAATATTTTACTATTTGATGTATGTGGAGATATATATTATTCATGAAATGGACATAATAAAATATAATGATATTTTGGATACTATAGTTATAATTTTATAATTGTTGATGAAGGTTTTAGGTAAGTGAAAAAATAAACAAAACAGAAATGATTGATTAAAAACGATACCTCTTCTTCAAACCAGATCATCTGATTAATTTAGTTAAGCCACTAAGGATGGTGTTATGAATAATATAATACCAATATAATGTGGGTAATAATTTTGGGAAGTGATTTTTGTAAATTATTTTCAAAGAAAAAATGTTTTTAAGAGTGAATAAATAAGAATCAGATGTTCCCTTTTGTTAAATAGGGGAGGGGAACTCTTGTAATTACAAAAAAATATTAAATTAATTTAATTTAAATTAATATTCAAATAAAATTGATCAAAACATATTAACTTATAATATAATATTTTATTGGGTAAACATGATTTTATAAAAATAAAAATTTTATAAGTTTTAACTAAATTTAAACCCATTATTTTTCGATTTTACCATTATTTAACCCATTTAACTCTTACTATAATAACATAGATTTTTTGTATTTTAGGGATTTTATAGTTACCATAAAAAAAATACCCATAAATGGATTAGTGAAAAAATTTTAACCCATATTAAATAATGTTTAATAATTTAATTTTTTTTTTGAATTTTATGTTATTTAATAAATTATTATTCATTTTAAAATATCATTAAGGTCAATTTATAAACTTTTAGTTACTTTGACATAAAAAAAATCAAAATAAATAGATAAATTAAAAAAAATATTTCATACATTCTAATATTTTAATTTAATCTATAAAATTAATTTATCAAATTACATTTATTTGAATATTTTTAATAATATTTATTTGATATTTCTATAAATAAAATTATTACCCAATCAACATTGTGTAAGAATTTATTAAAATTATTTCCCTATTAAAAATTAATAATAAATATTCACAATGATGATGAATGATTTATGTTTCAAAATCATATTTATAGTATAAAATTTATTCTGAACAAAACCATACCAAAATTATTAAAATCATTAAAAACTAGTGGGTAACTTGTTTGACTTTTCCTTGAATAAATTATTAAAAATGTTATAACCTCATTCAAATGACTATATCTGGTAATATACCTTGAAAAAAAATTATAATGGATAAAATATACACATAAAATAAAATAGGGGATATTTTTAAGCTAATATTTCTTATCATTAGCAATTAATTTTTACCCTTAATTACCAAATTTACCCTTTATTATGGTAACTACAATAAATAATGTTACTATTCATATTGTCTACAAATAAAAGTAAACTATTTAAATCATTTTAACAAATGATTATAAATTTAGAATCCATTTTTCAAAAGTAATATCACATAATTAGATAAATTTAATTTAAGAAAATATTTAAAATTCAATGAAAAATATTTTTGTTGAGCAGTGCATTTTATGATCAAAATTAAAAATATACAAAAATAAGGTATAAAGAAGACTCAAATGATATTAATTAGACTATATAAAAACAAATATTACATAATTTACATTGATATAAAATTAAAATAATAATTTTTCTTTTTAATGTATATATTTATATAATGATAGATTTATAACAATGTAAAAATTGGTATTTTCATGATTCACAAAAAAAATTAAACTTTTAAAAAAACATAGAAATTCATTCAAATATATTGTTGAAAATATTAATCAAAAAATGAAATTAATTTATCTATTAATATATATAAAACATCAATAATTTAGTTATTATATTTAATAATAAGAAGCAGGAAACATCATTTTTAAAGAAATCATATTTTTTCAAGAATATAATGACTCATCTAAAAATTGAGTTCTTATTTAAAATAAATTTATAAAAAATTGAAATAATTAAGACCATTTTATATTTTATAACTTGGTTAATACTATACATTAAAACCAACTTCAAGGCTATTTTATTATTTCAAAATTTTTATTGTTATATTTTAATGTTTGTTTAAGCTTGTTGTGGTTCATATTGTACTATATCAAACATTGTTTTTCTATTTAAATTACTGGGATGTTACATTATCTACCATTTCAAATATGTTGTCCCCAAAATTTTTAAATTGGTCTCTGTGATCGAGGATTAAAATTTAACAATACCTTTATAGAAATCCCGTGTAAGAAAAAAATCAATAAAACTTCAATGTTTAAGGAGAGAAATGAAAGTACGAAGGTCACCTAAGATAAAACATACAAGGATTACATGTATGAAAAATAAACATGGAATTGAAAAATAAATAACCAGTTTAAGTAATGTTTTATAGATAACATGTTCATGAGGATGATGTCCATCACAAAACTGTAAAACAAAGATGGCTTAAAAGGCCATAGACTTCTCAATAAGAAAAGTAAATGGATAAATATTTTATTTCAAGATCATTTTTTGGGAGCTAAGTAATTACATTAACATGTGTATTAATTAAATAATGATACTTACTTATATAAGAAGGAGAGTTTTTTTATAAAATTATCACCAAAAAATATTAATTTGATCTAAATGATGAGTATGAACGTATCAGCTCTAAATAACTACAATTAACTACAGCAGATAACTATATTATCAAAAAGGAAAAATTATGTCATTTATTTAATTTATAATTAACAAAAATAATGGATAGGATAAGCTAATATAATTCCTAAAATTAATAAACCCACAAATGCTGAAAAAATACGTTTAATATTCAAAATTAAATAGTAATACCCAATGATTAACATAGATAATTCAATAAATAAAGGTCTTTAAAATTAATCAAAACTATTATAAACTAAGACTGAATCCAAAAAATATAATGAATTTATCACGTAGTCATCCATGATAAATTTTACCATTTATCTAAAAATAATATCAATTACTCTTGAGGATTCATAGCCAAATGTTATTGACCAAATTATAGTCACGATATGACAAAAATTTCTATAAATAATCCAAATCCCTATAAACCCACAAAAAAATCATACATGATTCCAAAATATAATCAACCACTATTCCAAAAATAAAATACCTGAGTATTTTATTTACCATAATCATATAAAGATCCCAAAATAATGGACATCATTTATAATAAAATTAACCACTTAATCACCATATCATCTTCCAATAAAACATATGTTCCCAAATTTTAATAACCAGTAATTACATAAAAACCATGTATCATATATACCATAAATTCTACCAATAAATATAAAATTTTTTCACATAATTAATGGTATTATTCCCGAAATAAAAAATTTCATATCAAATACTTCTAGGTTACATGTACCTCAAACAATTATCAAAACATGATAAATGTAACCCCAAAGTGTGTCCAATACACAAAGAATTGAAAGATGGTTTCCTTAAACATTAATCATATAATCATATTTCAAAAAAATAGATATAATAATAGTTATCACCACTTCACTAGATGGCCAACATTTTCTTTAGTAGTTGAAAAGTATTTTTCCACCCCAATATTTGGATTATATCGATAATTTACACCATGAGTAAAAAAATTCAGGCCCATGATAGCATAATTTCCTAAATAATTTTATCTAAAACATTTACTCATAGAATGTATATCTGTAATATAATAATTTTTTGTTCATTTTGAATTTATTAGTCATCATTAATACTACAACAAAACAGACCACACTTGTAACACTTTCTAGACCCTGCAAATAATTCCCAAAAATTTGTCTCACACTACTTGATAAATATTTTTGGAATACCTCCATAATTTTTAGTTTGGTTCTATTCCATTAACATACACCATGAATATTTCTTACTCTTGTCATATTTTGGAACAAAAGTTTTAGAAAACCTCATCTCCACTTTCTCAGCACAACAAAAATCATTCTTATAAAGTTTAAATTCTAATGAATCCAATTTTCTTCATATAATTTATTTCAAACTATAGTAAAATTTATTAATTATACTATCAATATTTTGAATAAAATGTAGTATATACCTCACTAACCCTGTAATTTTTTCTTCATTTTAGCCACTAAATATTTCTCATTTTCCTCAATTCCATGAATTCATTCTCCATAATAATACAAAAATCCTTAAGGAAATAATTATTAATGAAAATATTCTTGAATATTACCCATTCCAGAGCATAAAGATTGTATTTTTCCTTTGTTATTCTTAACATAATACCACCATCAATCGGTTTCACCGTCAAAAATTATAAATTGAATGTGTTAACTTTTGACATTTTGAATCTCCATTGAATACAAATATATTTTCCTAATCATTGATCCATATTTTAGCTTCCAATGGTTTATATGATCCACTGAATGATGATGGATTTTGTCCCATAAAATGATCTAATATTGAAAAATTCCTCTAGAGAATATCTTTCAACTCCCAAACATGGATTCCACCTTCATTATTTTCCTACATCAAGAGAGTCATTACTCCAAAAGACTACTTAGTTCTATTTCAAAACATTTCAATATTTTGTATTGGGAAGGTTTTTTTCCTCTAGATTCATTCCCAACACATCGTCCATGTTTCTTTGATGGAAAACAGCTTAAATATATATATATATATATATATATATTTGATGAGTAACTAGGGTAATATTAAAATGTTATCACATAAACATAATGTAAAAAATCGTTTATGTTTATTCTATGAATATTATTTGGACCCAAATGTTATCTAAACCATCATTCAATAACAAATATATGTACCAAAACCTATAGATTTATAAAATCATAAGTTTAATTTTATTAATTAATTATATAAATTATATATATATACTATTCTGAGTTTTATAGAACTAGAACATTACTCAAAAATTTCAAAACCATATAATAAAAAGTGAGATATTTGAATATATATTATGTTTTACCACAATATAAAATATTAAAAATTTATTTATTTTCATGAAATATCATTATTACATTCAACATGACCACATCCATTACCTTAGACGTCCTTAAAAAATATAAAAAATAATTTCTAAAAACTTTGGATGAGCATAAAAATTACAATTAGGAACATAAAAAGAAAGGAAAACCATTAGTTCAGTGAAAAACATGAAAACTCATATAACATTTACCATTATATTCAACATTATTTTCATGTATGAAATAAAACATTTCCACATGAAAAAAACACAATGGTTTCCTCAATGAATTTCTTTAAAACCCACATCATGAAATTAAAAACCCTTTTTTGATAACTTAAAGCATCATAACAATAAAACCCATTCAAACCCTTTTATTTTTAATAACCATACAACCACTTTCCAATTTAATCACTACCCAACGATTTGATGTTTTATAATGGGTATAACCCTTCATATAAGAAACATGTGGATCCCTCGTGAGCTATAATGGGGCTCAAAAATTCGTATGATCAATGTCAGGATAATCTGTGAGCTATAATGGGAATAAAAACTTCATATATTCTATATTGTGCTCACATTGGTGCTACAATGAGGATAAAGAATTCATATAAGATATATTAGTATCACCCATTTCATATAATTTTGACATCCCATATAATGACCTAAACCCTTGAAATCACTTTTAAACTAATAGGAGAATTTTTTTTCGATATAAGTGTACTAATTTCATATAAAATCATTTTTTAAATCTAAAAACCAAGTATATAATGATGAATCCCTATTATATGAAAATAAATGTGAAAAAAATAAATGACACATTAAATAATTAAAGATTCCGGAAAGTGTAAAAATGTCATCCTATATATGTAAGATAGTAATTCCTTTGAACCATCATAAAAAATGTTTAAAGATGAACATTAAAAGTGTAGTTTTAAAAAATGTATTTTAAATATAACATTAAAAATATTCCTTTTTAAATACATTTTTAAGAAATTAATTTTTTACGACTTTTGTTAAATATAAATAAATTCATTGCAATAATTTTAAAATCATTGATATCGATGATAAATATTTAGAAAAAAAATATTTTAAACATTAAAAAAATGATTTTTAGTTAAAGATTGCCTTACCAATAGTATGAATCGTAATGTACGATATTCTTATTCTTGAATAATTAATATAGGTTAAATATTTAAATTCATCTAAACCATTTAAAATTTTATAATTTTATTTATATCACTTAATATAAATTTCTAACAATAATATAATTATTTAAGTCTATGCTGGCCATTTTGATGATATTCGGTACTAGGGTACAAAATGACATTGGTATGATGTCTATCATCAAGAATTTCATTTTCCAATAAACTCCAGAATAGTTTTAATTAAATAACTATAATTTTTTAAATAAATTTATCTTTTAAAGACAACCATTAAATATTTATATTAAAAATGAACTAAATTAAATTTTTTGAGACGGTAGACCATACATACGTAAGTAGAATGTTTTAATTTTTCAATGATCATTTTGGAAATAAGGTAAGAATTATTTTAACACTCCAAAATGATAATAATATCATATCATATATAAATATATATATTAATTATTTAAATATAAATATATATATCATCCATGTGTTGTCAGAATGAAAAAAGAACCACATTACTTGGTGGAAGATAAAATTCACACATGTGAAAAAATGGTGTTTCATTTCTATGTGCATCTAAAGGTAAGAACATAAATAATATATTATCTTTACCGAATGATAAATGTGTCATCAAAATAATATATAAATATTAATTCCATTATTGTAAATTGTAATGAGATATGGATATAGAAAATGAGTTATAGCGGTTCACGAGGTGATTGATAGTTGCAAACATGAAAAGATTAATTATTTTCCAAATTTATAGAATTATAGATGAATATTTTTCATGAAACTGAAATAATAACATCTAGTTATATTGAGGATACAATTTTTATTATTTTAAAAAAATTTAATATTGATTTATTGATGTGGAAGAAGAAACAAAATAGATAATATTGACTAAACACGATGTATCTTCCTAAGACAAACTCCGATTATATGCACATTAATACCTGTATGGTTCGTTTTATGCATAAAATGTGACCTATATAGTATGGGGATGGACTCAAATAAATAATTTTAGCAGATTTTGTAAAATAAAAAAAAGTTTTTATATATAAAAAAATGAGAAGAAGAGGATTTGGTTTAAGAAATAATTGAATGAAAATATTTTAATTTCTAAAAACATTAAATTAATATAAACAAATTTTAAATTGAAAATGGAAAAATATATATTAATTTCTATGAGAAGATTATTTTATGCTTAAATCCCATGATAAATTGAATTTTATATATCTTTTTTACTAAATATCTACCATTATTTTTTTTATTTTTACAATTATTTAGCCCATTTAACTCTTAATATTACAATATGGATTTTTACTCTTTAAATGATAATATTGATACTGTAACATAAAAAGACCTATAAATGAATCATGGATTCAATTTTAAATTTTGTTCTAAAAATATTTCCTAATCTATTATATTTAAGAATATTTATATCATTTAATAAACTCCTATTTATTTTAAAATATCTTTAATGTCTATTATGACATTATACATTTCATTAACATTTAAAAAATAAATAGAACAAGATAAGTTTGATACAAATATTATAATATATCATTAAAATGTAAAATTAATCTAAAAATTTCCTTTCTAAAATTAATTATATCAAATTATATTTATTTCAAGGTTTTTAATATAACTTATTTTAAATTTCAATAAATAAAATTAAAAGTACATCAGTTATGGGTAAGTATTTCATGGTTAATATTTCTCCAATCAATATTAAAAATAAATTATCATATTAAAGAAAACTGATTTAAATTTCAATATACTATTTATATTTGATACTATATTATGGGAACCATCATTTTAAAATTATTACAATCATTTAAAAAAAGTGTAACATGTTTAAATTTTCATTGATTAAAATATTTTAAAAGATACAATCTTCGTAAAACTAAATAATTGGTCATATAAACAAACCTAAAATTCTTATTGATGAAAAATAATAATCCCATAATATTGGGGCAATTATTGGGGTCATATTTGAGCCCTTGACATTTTATTGTTAACCTTAATTACCTAATTTACAATATATCATGGAAACAAAAATTACTAAAGATGCTATTCATACTATCTAAAAATAAAAGGTAAATTTTTATATAATTAGGACTAAATGGATCCAAATAAGTAATATATATCTAAAAATTAAAATCATTTCATTGGATGAAATTAATTTAAAATTAATCCTGAAAAATAAAAGAAATGAAAAACACTTTTCCTAAAAAGTGACCTTTTAATCACAAAATTAAACACATATCCACATAAGGTATAATGATTGTTAAAAAATAATTAATTTCATTATATAAAACAAAATATTTGTTAAGATAATCTGATATCAACTATAAATCATAAGGTTTTTTTAATAAAATTGAAATTAATTTTAAACAAATGTAAAACGACAGTATTTTCACTATTGACTGAAAAATCTAAATTTTCAAAAAAAAAACAGAAAAATTCATCCTATGAGAATTATGAAAATATAAATACAAAAATGAAATTCATTTTTTTCCAAAACATTATCTATAAGTTCCATAAATTAATTACAATATTTAACAACAAAATGAATGAAAATATATTTATTATGAAGGCGTATTTTTTAAGGATATACAACATTACTAAAAATCATGTTCCAAAATAAAAATAAATATTAAAACATTATCAATATGTAGGAACATTATATATTTTATAATTTTGTTAAAAAAATTCATTGCTTCAAATATAACGATTGTGTTATAATGGTCACATTTAAATAGTAATATTTAATTATTCATTTAAACTTGTTTGGGCACATCTTATACGCTATCACTCATAGTGTTTCCTTTGAAAATATCAGTATGATACATTTGTATTACTAATAAATTCTAGATAATTTTTTTCTATTTTTATTGTCTCTATAAAAGTTATATGTTTTAATCAAAGGACTAAAATTTAATGTCATCATAAAAGGTACTTAAATTTGTCATGGGAAGAATCTGTTTTCATATACTATAAAAGGGATTAAAAAATAAATATATTTATAATTATTAATGATGATTTATGAGGATAATATGAATATAGATGTTCTAATTCAAGAATTAATTTTCATTTAAGAGAGTGTTGTGTGTCTAATCCTTGTAGGAATGATAACGTATTCACAATGAGTAATAAAGAGTACAAATATGTTTATTCTACAAATTCATGGAGAGAAGATGAAGTTTAATGATTTTATGGTTAATATTAAGGGTCCTTTAAAAATTTATTCAGGTAATAATACATATACATATCTTTCTAAAGATCTTTTTCAACACAAAAGTTCTATGCATATTGATATCAAATTTCATTCCATCAAAGTGTTGACTAAAAATATTAAAATAATTTGGAATTTATTCTAGTCCATGAATAATTTGAGGATATATTCACCAAATATATCTATGAGGATTGATTTAAGACATTAATAGTAAATAATAAATTCTAAACTCTCCCATATCATTAAGAGGCATTGGGTGGTTCCGGCAATGATCCTTGTAATATGTTTTCAGGGTATAGAAGCATATAGACCTCTATTTATTTTTAATATAGGTCAAAGGAGGAGAGGTGAATTTCAATCCATATAATTTTATAAATTAGTGTATCTTTTTGTGAAAATTATGATTTTTTTTGAGAAATAAGTGTGCACATTGAGGGGAATATTCTGTTCACATGGATAAATTTTTTTCTTTTCACTAAAATATGTAGTTATATAAAATAATTTCTATAAAATATAATGTGGTTACATTATGTTTACCAATTTGATATTTTTGGTATTTGGATCCTATTTTGTGATATATTATATTTTCTGAAGAGTTATGAATGGATATATTGGGTTGGAAAAAATAAAATGGGGGATATTAAATATCTCTTAGATTTTTTCAAATATTTCTTTCTTGTCTATAAAACCCATGTATATTTTTGACATCATTATATGATTTTACTTTTTTTATTTGAATTAATATAATTTTTTATATGTTCTTATAAATGATGAATTGAATATGGTATTTTATGTGTCAGTGAAAAAAATTGGGAAATTCTTTGAGTTATGAAAGAATCATTATAAATCTATGTTATCATCATTTCATATCATTGTAAGCATCATTATATCACTCTATAAGATTCATTCTATCCCTTTATAAGAAGCATTAATTTTTTTCAGGAATCATGTGACCTATGTAATCATCATTTGACTTGTGTAAACATGATTTATTATAAACATGTTTAGAATATAAGTATGATTTTCAATCCCATAAAAATAATTTTGTATAAATAATCCTATAATAATTTTGAATTCTAATGATGATTCAATTTATTCTATAAGAATCGATACTTAGTTAAAAAATAATAAATAAGGAGAATTTAATTGTGCATTATTTTCCTTGCATTATTTATATGGTTTGATGAGATCAATCAATACCAATAATTGATGCTGATATTCAAGGAATTTTCAATGAATATTAAATAATATAGATAATAAAAATAATTTTTAGATATTTAATTGAAAATATATGAAATTATTCTTTACGGTTTCTCTTATTATTTTTCATGGAGTCCATGAACTGAGATTGCTACTGAATCATTGAAAGAATATATTTTTTTAATATATATTAACAATTATTTTTAAAATACAAAATGATAAAAATAAATGGGTTTTACATAATTTTCATAAAGTTTCATTTCCTTGGTGGGTTGAACATCTTGAATATCATGGTGAGATAAAAGTTTGAGTTCATGGACTCCAGTCAATATAAGGAATTTGAGGATATATACCTAATCTGATTTGATTATCATTGATCGAGATGTGATAAAATGAGGAGGAAGGTTACCATTACATTAATAATTTTCCTCAGGTATGACAAGATAATCCTAAAGTAAATATATATATATTGGTATATTGTACTGCACTAATGATATTATAGTTGTGAATGTTTATCTAGAAGATTACCTATCTTTTGGTGAGGATGAAACTAGTGATTATTTTTTGATTTGATTAAAACATATGTTCAAATGCTATAGAAATATTATAACGCCTATAATTAAAGAGAAGTGGATAATTCCTTCTCATTCCATTTTATAAAATTTATAGCAATTTCTAATTACTAAAATTATACAGTGATAATAAAATATGGAATTAAAAAATTATCATGAGATTGAGTATCCTCCTACATCAATGTTGAAAATTGTAAAAAGATAAAACTTTCTTCATTCATATTATATTCTTTTTTTTGGTGATGGCGTAATTCAAATGGGTGAAACATGTTATTAATCAGTATCATGGGATTTATTCAGAACAAAGAACACATAAACAGAAAACTAATTTCAACTAATTCACCCCATCCAAGTAGTGTCCTAACAAAATATAGATATTTAATTAGAGTGAAAAATAATTCTAGGCCTAATCCTAAAATGTTTAAAAACTCTATATATATTCTATATTCCCATGAAAACATTAATAATTAAACCATATATATAATAAAACCTGAGAAATAAATGGGTTTTTGATGATTTTTGTAAGATATGAACGTAAAACATTTAGAAAACAATTATGGGTAATACTTGAAGTGTATATAAAAAATGAATAATTAGAATCATTATAGGATTTAATACTAGATGATGAAAAGTTTATAAAATAATTAAAATGTTTCTTATAAAAATATTATGAAATTCAGAATAAATATTTATCAAATGTAATTTAATAAGAATTAATTTAAAAATTAAATATTTTTATATAATTAATGATAAAGTGAATAAATTTTTATTTGTAAAAGAACGAAATTTTTTTGGGAAGAATCATAAATAAAATTGAGTAAAATGATTAGAAAATGTGATAATGCATAAAAAGTGGAAAAGTTAATCATTTAAAAAATTTTAAAATGAAAGGAAAATGTTATATAAAATTAACATTATTAATTATATAATTTTGGATATGTAAATGTATAAAAGAATATTAAATTAAGGGACATGGAGGATAAATATTAATTACCAATAGATGATATAATGTTTTCTCTAAAAACAAACATAATTTTTTTAAAATTGTGACCCATGAGAGGAAAAATTTTTAAAGACAATGCTATATACTAGAAATTAAATGATTTTATGAAAATATATCAGGGTTTAAATTGAAATAATATAATTATTTTTCAAAATTCTAATTTATTCATATAAAATATTGAATTCAATCCATTATTTAAAAAAACATAGAGCTTTGTTAAATTTTGAATCAAAATCGCACAAAAATGAGAAAACTGGGTTGTTTTTCTAAATAACATTTATTACATAAAAAATATGACAAATTAAACCATTTTAAATTTAATAGAACACATAGAATAAATAATTTGTTGAATACTTAGAATATATAAATAAAGAGAAATTCATAATTAAACCAATTATCTCAAACATCCACTTGTTCAGACATTCTATAAATAATTATATAATAATTATATAATTATTAATATCTAGAATAACCTTATTCATATTTAGTTTAGAAAATATTATTTATTTTTAAATCATTATTACTCAAATTTTAACTTTTGATTATCATGTATATTTTTTAGGTTTTAATTATTATATTTTTCAACACATGTTTCGGTTTGATAGTCACATACCTTAGTCATCAATCAAGGGTTCACCACCTACATAAATTTAATTAATATTTATCACATAGTTTTGATATATTTATGTATTCCCATATTCATTTCATCATAATTATGTTGATAGTTTATGTTGATAAATTCCAATATACCTTTTTTTTAATTTTGATTCTACAAAAAAATCATTTTATTAATGAATTTACATATAAATGTTACAATTAAATAAGTTATAAAGAATATTAAATTAATAATCATTAAATAATAATATTTTTATTTAAGTTATCTTTTTCATTCATGATGTAAATTTTATAAAATCATTCATATCTATGGTAACACTAACCAAAATTAGAATAAATTACATGGAATGAATGAGTAAGAAAAACTATTCTAATAATATCAATTTTAAATAATTTAGGGATTAAATTTTTTCTTTTGAAGTTTTAAATAATATTTTAGAATATATGGGTGAAGAATAAAAATATGAATTTTTAAGTTTTTTATAACTCTTATATTGATGAGATGAATCTTCTCTTATAGTTCAACATGAAAATAGAGGATTTTTAGAGATTTTTTATTAGGGATTCTCAAACATGGGAGAAGCTTGTTAGGTAGAAAATTGTGGTACACATTGAAGTTGTACATAAAGAAAAGGTTTAGTTTGAGTTTTGTAGATGGCTTATTGTTTAAGAGATGAGAATGAGTGGAAATTTCATAAATACATGTTTCATAATGATTTTGGAATGTGATTTCTTAAGAAATATGGATCCAATGTAGAAAAATAATTAATAGAAGATAATTATAGGCTCATAAAGACAACATAAACTAATCTTTTAAACTGTTTTTTTGATAATTTATGTCGTTAAAAATTAGTTTTTCCCATTTATCTCATTTCAACTTTTTCATGGTAACACATATTTTTTCATGTAAAATATTTTATGTATAAAAAGTGTATTTACCATAATTTTTTGAGAAGTGATATTTTTTAAAATTAAATTAATTTCATTTTATTAAATTTATTCTTGAAATAAATTTTTTTATTAAATAAAAACATAGTGCATAATTTCTTTTAAAAAATGATTTAAAAACAAAGAAATGAATCTATTTTTCTTCTATACCAAATAGTTGTTTTTTGACATTTAGAATTTTTTAAAAATAATTATATAAACGAATAATTTATTTAAAATTTCCATATACTAGATATTAGTTTATTTTAATTAAATAATTTTTTAAAACATATTATAAATTTTCATTCAGAATATTTTTTAACAATAAATAGTTTAATATTGACTTCTAAATAGTTAATAATGAATGCACGATTTTTTATTAAAATATATATATATATATATATAATATTAGTTTTTTTAAACTAAATATGAGAACATCAAATTATTAATAAATTCATATATATATATAATAAAAGTGATTTTAAATAAATTATTATAGTTTTACAATAAATAATAAAATATTCATTAATTATAATTAAATAACTATTTCAAATACATCGTTAATTTATTTTACAAATAATTTAATGATTTTATCAATCCATTTTTTATTTTTCTTTATTAATGGTGATAAATTCTACAACAATAGAGAAATCTTAAAAATAGTATTTTTTGTAGTAAATTATATATTCACATGAAAATTATTACCCATTAATTCTATTATAAAATCATTTTTTTTATTTCTAATAAATTATATATAAATAAAATTTCAAAATTTTTAATATCACAATATTCATTATGTAAATAATTATATACCAATAATTGCAAACTGGTAATAAGTTTACTAGTACTATACCCATAAACTATTTATCATTTTAAAATTGTCATATAATGAAAATACTAACCCCATTACATTGTATAAATTTATACAATTATAAATTCACAAAGAGAAATACACATTCCTATAATCCTAATATATGTTTTAAAAAATTATTTATATTTTCATGATATTTTTACCCTTTATAGGATTTTTATACTATGATTGATAATCTAGAGTGATGATAATATAATGAATTTCCATGTTTTAAAGATATTTAAATTTCCCCATGTTAATTTCTGTACTTTTTAGGGACTTAGTAATACGTGGTACATAATAATCCATGGTATGTAAATCATGGTTTTACGTATGTTATTTAATTAACTATTATTTATAAATAATTTTTTTATTCTATTCCTACAAAATGAATTTCCTACTTATGAACCAATTCCTTATGAAAAATAAAAAACTTATACAGGGGAAAAAGTATTATATTAATCTGGGATGTTTTGTCCTTTCCCCCAACATAATTAAATTCTATCCTCACAATTTTTAATTACCTCATCGGTTAGAATAAATGAGGGTATTATTAATATATACATGGATTAAGATATAATTTCCATATAGATATACTATATAATATTGGGATTGACTTATAAAGGCCTCATTTTTCTCATAATATGATAAATTATAGATTATCAATTTTCATGAGCATTTCTCTTGAATATACCACCATACCAATAATGAAAATATTATTGTTTATTTCACCAAATCATATATCTATTTTTTATTTCATAGACTATATATCCTACGTCTATAGTGTTACTAATGAGAGGGGAATCAAATTAGTAGTATGTATCTATTTTTTTTATATATTATTCCATTTTAATAGAACCCTTATGGATGATTATCATCACCATATACTATTTAATAACCCTATATATATCATATGAATGAAAATAATGAAAATAAAAAAAATATTACTACAAGGTTTAATATTGATTTTAAAACCTTCCACTTGACGTGATCAACAAATGGTTATTTCATATATTTTATTATCAATTTTAATTATAGAGATCATATTTAAAGAAAAAATTTCAGAAAATTTATTATACAGGTTTTATAAACATCATGTGAATGATTGATGGAATTATTCATAATGGAAACCCAAATTCATTAAAATGTTTTCATTACTATATATGATGAATCAGACCATCTACGCTATATAAGATTTCATAAAATCGAACTATACGATATTTTTTAAAACCTATTTTGAATATCTCAAATAATATTATTTCAATATCATTCTTGTTCATTTATTTCTCCATATATCATGGTAGAATTATCATGAATGCTATCATGAAAGAATGTCAATAAAAATCTTCCATTTGGAAAATTTAAAAGTATGTGATCACTTAAATTAACTCTTTTCCTCTATGAAAACATGATGGCTTGATAATTCTCTCTTCATTTCTTGATATTCATTTTTATGAACTACTTTATGTTAACCGATTCATGTAGCTCCCAATTATAATAATATTTTTATAGAATACCATTCAAGGTCCTCTGGAATTTATAGATGAGAACCATCAAATTTTTTTCTCGAATTTCATTTAGAGATAAGGTTTTCTAAAATTATGAAGTCATAGGGATATGATTTTCCATTAAATTAAAAAATACTGAATTTTAAAAATATTTAAATATTTTGGTCATATTTTTTCTCCAAATTGCATATAAATTTTAAAATACTCATGGATATTGATTTAATCATGTGGTCTCACAATAATATTATTCTTTAAAACATATCTTAAACAATATTATAGGAATGGAAGTGCAACTACATGCATATGAATGTATCAAATGATTACTCATGAATTTATCATATTTCCATTTCTTTATATGGTTTAACATCATTACATTCGACTTCATGAATCATGTTATTCATTACATCCAAGGTAGATGGATACATATTGTATCTTGAGTAGAATACCAACAATGGAAGATGGAAGTATCAACTGATGGTAGCATGTCTAGCCATATCCTGTGATAGTAACATCCTAACCATAGCATATCAATAGTAGCATTACTAATGGTAACATACCTAAAGATAGTATCTCATATTATTACCTTTATTGGATTTTTGATAAACCCTTACATAGTTCAACCTACAATTATTCCAGATCTATTATGTCTCACTGACCCATACAAATTCCTGTGAATTTCTTTACTAAGATTACCAAATACACTTACACAAGATCATTTCCACAAAACATACCATTACATAGGTTTTTAAATATACTTATGCTAGTAAATAGATGTTTCTGTTACACTTATTGGAGCATAATCTTAAACCACTATGAAATAAATTTTACCTTTTGCGAGCCTCTAATTGTACACTAAAATATTCAATTTTCTGCTCTTACACATCATGTATTCCTTTACACAGTGACCTACTTTATTTTTGAAATTTCATCTTAGTATGTTTTTGCAGCACCCATCTGGAAATATTTATGTTTACAATTCACCCAATTACCCTTTTTTGGAAAAATAATATTTTGTCTCTCCTTTATGAATGTAATGATATTCTCAATTTTACATTATATGGTTAGGAGTTACACTTACAAAGGTAATGATATTCTCAATCTATCAATACCTATGTATCCAATTTAACTCAAAAAATTACATGAAATAGTATAAATTATTTTTCACGACTTTCTAGAATAAATCTATAATTATTAATTTCAACATACACTTCATTTAAAAAATATTATCAACATCTCTTGATATATTCATATGTAACAATACTAATATTTGAGGACTGTCTTGAAAACAATATTTACCAAATTCAGTGATGGATTCAAATGATGAAAACATTGTAAACACCATAATATATCATTAGAACATGTTTTTGGAATCAACATATATTCAATAATCAAAACAATTCTAGACACAATTATTAGTTGTTGAAAATTACGATAAATTCAACAAATCCAATGGCTCTTCAATCCCCCCTCAAAAATTTTAAGATCCTAGTTTTTCTCAGGTGGTATAAATCGTTTTATTTCATGTATAAACCTATGTATGGATTTAATATATTTGTTTAGACCTTTTTAGCAGATCCTTCATGTTATTTTTAGTGCATTTGGGAGGAACCAGGTGTTGCAACAATAGTCTAACTATTTAAGATTTCACGATGAAAATTAGTTATTTATGTCATAAATAGTTAATTTATGATACATACAATAATTATTACATAAATGTATTGAGTGGAATACCTAAATATGGTATTTTATAATATAAATTCACTTTTACACCATAAATATGTTTATCAGTTCGAAATGTGGTCAAGGGATGAATATCATTTCTCCACAATTGAATTATACCCTAAAAATCAATTCTCATATTCATTTAACACAATGTAGTACTATGATGGATAGATTTATCCCATCCTACCTCACCATGGAATTGGGATATCTTCTTTATACATTGTATGATTACAATTCTATTGGTAAGATCTGATCCATTCTAATAATATCTTCAATTCACTTTATTCTTTTCATCCAATTTCTTTTTGTATGGATTGTTAAATCCATGTTAGCTAATATGCCGTATTTTCATAGTGTTTAGTCTTTTCTGAAATATCTTCCATTCCAAACATAATAATAAATTTATATATGATGGAGAATGTTTTACCAAGCTATAGTAAGTGGCCTCATTATTTTCTATTAATTCTAAGATAATATATATGTATATTCAATTTTAAACCTTGGAATTCCCAATAATTTCATCCTTAATAATTTTAAAAAAAAATATGTTTGTTCATATGTTAAAGGAATAACAATCATCTATGAGGGTTGATAAAACAATGTAAAACCACCCCTTTGGGTTTGATTCTATGATAACATAAAACACAATGAGTTACTTCTAATTTTGGTTCTCCTTTGGTGTTGTGATCCTTTATAAATGTAATTTCATGGTTATGGTTACTTAATTGAAATTTTATAATTAAAAACAATTGATGATTTATACCTTGTAAGGGTTTATAATACTAGGACTTGTATTTGATGCACCTTCTGAGGTTAGTATTTTTTTGTTAATTGAAATTTTCATTTTGAATTTAATTTATTGTAAAATTTCATAGTTGGACTATGATTCCATGAATATTTATTATGATAAGTCGAGGGATATACATGTAATTTGAATTAGAATTCAATAAAAGGACCCATCTTGCATTTGGAATGACAATAAATTAATATCTTGAATAAATCATACAACGGGTCATACATGGGTTCGCATATGAACACCATGAACAAGCACTCCATGAGGGTGAATTTATTTTATTCTATGATTGACAGTTAAATTACGTATGATGAATGATATAGATTGGTTTAGAGGGTATTTTATTATGTTATTCCATGAGTATAACGTTAGATTCCCACATGGATCTCCGTAGATAAACTCATTGGGAAATAAATTTATACTGCATGTAGAGTAATACATAGATTCCTAGGTGGAGTTCCATTAAAAATATTATAGAGCGGTAGGCTCATATTAAACATGGATCAATATATAGGTTTCTATTTTGAGATTCCTGGGGTGGGATTATGTCTCTAATTTATTAATTGATTAATTAACAAAATTGAGGTGTTTTCCATGATAAAGAACATATGTGGATTCATTCAACAACTTACCTACATGGAAACATTGTTTATTACCTTATCATGTTCTAGATTCAATGGGATTTGTTATTATATTATAATGATATGATTTACATGGGATTCTTTGGAAATGATCTAATTATTGATTAATTTTTATAAATTAATGCATTATTGGTAATCATTCATAGATATTATAGCTTACGTGTAAATAGGTTGTATCATATAGCTTCCTAGTTTGGAACTCTGCATGACTGGTGATTTATGGATTTCGATTATAGTTTATATTATTACATACACACTACTTACTTATATAATAATGAATTGAATATAACTATCAAACATTGGGGGTTTTTCTACTAACTATATCTCACACCCTATCAATACAATGGTTTAGTGCTTGGGAAGTCTTCAATGATGTTCGTAAAGTAAAGGGTATGCTTCCTTCCATGGATTTATAATTGTATATAATAGAATAGATTACATGATAATATGATTATTCAAAAGATAATTGTTTAAAAAGAAATATATTTTGTTATTTTTCCTTTTTTATATAGCATGTTTAATAATAAGTTAACTCGGTATGATATGTACTTTATTTTTTTTACAATAAGACATGATCATCCTCATTTGTATTTGATATTGGATTTGGTTCATTTATTGTTTTTAATGTTATTTTTCAACCAATTATTTTTTAGGATGTTATGATTCAACCATTACATATATTATTATTATTATTATACTATTTTTGTACACTCTGACCATGAGGGAATAGTCTCCCCACCATTAAGTTACCAGAACATTTCTATTTGGTAGCCTCTAGAAGATTGAATGTAAACCTTAGGAACATTTTTTTCCAATTCATTTTTTGTTATTGAGTGAGATGACACTACACATCACAAAGTGGTATCATATTTTTTTATTTGTTTTCTTAATATTTTATATTGGAAGAAAAAATACTAGGAGTCTGATAGAACATGGTAATGATCATGTTATTTGGATTATATAACCAAAGGACTAGAAAAATTTATATTACATAAGTTAAAAATTATTTTTATGGATTTTTCCGATTATAGATGGATTGATTACACTATAGGTTGACCCAGATGAGATGCATAATTTATTATTATTGATATGGTCCATTGTTTCACTCAAACTATAATAGAAAGGAGATACTAGAAAAATGAATCATCATAGGTACTCAATTATTTACATGTCATTAATATACCATCCCTTGATTATATTAGTGAAAATATTTCCTACTTCATGTTATTAGTTTCCTGATGTACATAACCATGGAATTGTGCTACAATTTCATGATGAATATGGACAAATAATTACTTATAAAAGTTTCGGTATGAACTTAAATAGATTTTCCCAATATATAATGATGGTGGAACATGAAATAATAAATTATAACACGCTGGTCTATGTAACTATGTTTAAATGGGATGAAGTATTACATAGTTTCCATTTAATGGATTCCAAATATAATTCTTAATGATCATACATCTATAATATGGGAATTTAAATCCACATACTCTACTCATGATTATTGACTTGTTTCATTGTGATATTAAATAAAAAATTGTAGACATAGTTACATGATGTTGAAATAAAAATACATCATTCACAATACATTATAACATTGGAATGGAAACTCATTGTAATAGACAATCATATTCATAAATGAGTAATAATTATTGATTCGTCATAAATTAAATGAATTTGTTTTCATTAAATAGTTATTCCAATGTGAAATTAATTTCTATTCCCTCTATAACTTTATTTAGGAAAACAATGTAATAGAACCAATGATATGAAATATAGAAATTGACCTAAGTACAACTGTCATGTTGTATATTATGTTGATTTTCATGTAAATATTTATGTTCTTATCTATCAGCCATTATACGAATTTGGAGTAGGTATAGGGGGGTCTCTCTTATATTAGTAGGTGTGTGCCGACGCAAGTTATTACTTGTGATATTTCTTATTACTAAAAATTATATAATTTCTGTTCTTGTAAATTATATATATCTTTTCCCACAATTTCCATGTGTTGTGATCCTTGAGGGTGGTGATGACCATTCTCGTTTGTTTGGGAGATCTAAGACACCAATATTACCTCTAGTAGTGGATATTGTGTAAAATCATGCTATAAATTATTTTTTATTTTATGCACTTTTTTGAGAAGTTTTTATAATTCTAATGAAAACAATGTTGGGGGTCCCATGGCCTTCACCTAATGTGGCAGATATGATATAGTGATTTCAGTAGCATCATTTAAAAACAAATTCAGGGGGATATTGGTACATAGGCTACAATGCCATGGATAGAGCTAAATATATCTATTTTCATGAATTTTGATACACCTTCAGAGAAGAGAGTCATGGTATCAACATATATGATATGAAATCCTTCCATGAAATTGTGGTATATAAGTAATCTAGTAGATCAACATCGATATTTGTTTTGGAGGTATTTATAGATTATCCTATATGAATATTTCTATCATGAAACATTGAGGGATGGCATGGACAATAATTAATTGACATAGATAAACGAAATTAATCTATTCTGGAATACTCTACACTTTTTATAGTGCACCAGTGCATTGAACCAATCCTTCTAGATGACAAATTCTCCATGGCTACATGATTTGATGACAGTAGAAGGTATAACATCTGATCGCATGTGAATTTATTCTAGTTTAATACCATATCCATGATAATAAATCAGTAACTCATTACATATAACTACCCCATAAGGATAACGGTGAGATCTTAGGTCGTTCATTTATTTGACCTGGAACTACTTTGATGAGTGGGTATAAGAGTCACTTGGAAATCTATAATGGGATTATCAACATCCTGACTATGTTATTGGGTGTCTAGGTGATATAAAATCAATGATGTAGGCCCTGAAATCGATATACTAACATTATTAATGACCTAGTTGAGTGTTAGGCTTGTGCAAAAGGTCACCATCATAAATTTGGTAGAGTTTTTGCACTATTCATTAGTGATAGATGATATTAATAAATTTCATGCTCAGTAGTGGGGAACAAATCCCCTAAAAAAGTAGGTTGATAGATTACAATCGGCCCATCTGGTATAAGAGGTGGTCATGGATGAGGGAGAAAGACATAGGACATATAGTACCCACAGATAATACCTTTTATTATAGTTAGTTTGAGTCCCATTTTTTATGAAATAGACTAATAGTTGTAGTATAATTGATCCTTGGGGAGAAGAGATCTTGTAAATCTAGAATTTGAGGTATTATTTTAGTATCGTGTAATTTAATATATTATTTGTTTGATATAGGTTCTCCATACTCCCCTATATTTTATACTATTATGGAGATATTTTTACTCGAGATTCAATATTTCTTGGAAATAATTACACTTGATACTCCATTTTGTATTACATTTGATAGTGGACAAGAGTATAAGGAGGTTCCCTTAAGATATCTAGTCATAATTTCTTATGGGAAGACATTTTCATTAATATGATTTTTTTGAAATCTATAATGGTATAGACTTGATGATTCCATATCAGGATTATTTCAATTTTATGGACCATAGGGTGTCCTTCACATCACTAGAGGGAAGTAGTTATGATTAAGAGGGTGACTGGGTTTTCATGGAATGTAAATCTAGAAATGAGCATCATGATTTAGGAAGAGTGAAATAAAATATTTCTATACATCTTATGGATTATTAGGGAATGTATCAAGATGATTCTTTTCTTTTAGTAGATCGTTTCATGTTTGTTTTACCTCATCAAATTTTTAAACAACTGTTTATTAGAGAGGAAGATATAAATTTTGATCTAGTTCTATAAGAAGAACTAGAATTCATTCCTCATTTCATTTTGGCTAATACTGAGTTCTACAATCTCATGAGACTGCTATAGTATATTTAAGGTAAGTGTTTTAGACATCCCAATACTTCCCTCTATTATTGACCAATTATTTTTAACATTAAGGTTGATGGTGCCATCATGACTTTTATTGATCACCTTCAGTTGATATAGCTAATGATAAAGAACTGGTATCCACTACCACATATATATTACCTCTTCGACCATATCAATTGAGAATGTTTTTTCCCATTATTAATTTGAAATCATAAAACCGTCCAGTGTATGAGAAAACATAAGGAATAACTTGTAAAACATTTAGTAGTATATATGTCTTATATAGGTATTTTCCATTCCTTATGGTTACATGAATATTTCATCAATGTTTAGGGATCTGATGAATTTTCTTTTTTAACTACATACTGATTCATTTTTGGTAGTATTCAGGGTCATAATCATGATGAACTCACATAATAATAATTAACATGAAAATCATCATGATATCAATTTTATGAAACAGATTTATCAACAATTGAATGTGATTCTTATAAATTGGCTCTTTTTTATCAATAAGCTATACTTCATGGGAATCATTATCTCATAGGCAGGGGTGTATGTGGAAACATTGAAGGTGAGAGCCATCGTTTCTTGGGAGCATCCCAATAACATCATTGTAATACGGGGTTTCTTATTTCTAGAAAGATATTAAATGAAATTTATAAAGGATTTATCATCTCTTACATCATAACTCATTGGAAAAACCAAGTAATGTATAATGTATAAGTGGTTTGAATTGTGTGGGAAATACTCTTAGGTGCTAAAAGAGAGATATAATTATGTACCAGTCCATGTTTTACAATATCCAAGAAGATGATACATAGTTTATGTGATGAATCAAGCATTGTGGTGGAAGACATTCCAATGTAGTGATTTTGATTCCTGTCATATAAGGCTCTTTTTTTGGTTCATAAAAATTGTAATTATTAGATGCTCGATCTCATGATTGTAGTTAAGATTCATGCCGTGAATATTTGTAGGCCTTACTTACTAGGAGAGTGTTTGTGGTATTTAAAGGTCACAAAATCCATAATCACATTTTCCCATAGTGTGTATTAAAAATTTGATAGGTAATATTGTTTTAAAGCCTATATTCAATTAAATTATTTATTTTTTATAAAATGGGGGTGGGTTATATCATCTCTAACGATCAAATATAGAATGCTCAAACATAAGAAGCTCATGTGGTATGTATTGAATATATTTTGATGGACTTATTATATGAGATGATACCAGATGAGAAAGATTAAAAGGTACGACCAATACTAGAATATTCTATAGTGGCCTCATCAGTTCTGGATAGAGTGAAGATAGTGCATATTTTATATGTTAATGGACTATTTATATGGAAGATAATTTTTGGTGAGGATCCACTACATTGATGGGTAATTGATAGGGCTGAGGGCTTGAAAATTTAGTGACATGTCATGGTACCTTCTATCATATAAAAGGATTTGATATGAGAGTATGATTCCACTGATTAGGTGCTATATCCTGATATGACCATGATGTACCATGACATATACCACCATTTTTGTTAGAAAATATTGAAAATAGAGACAGATGGTTTTATTACTCAGTGTTGTAGTTCTCATTAGGTTAAGGTATAATAATTATTACTAAAAAAGATTTTAAATTCGTTTATCATTCCATGTTATAAATGGAATGACACCACTATAGTTTTTGTGATTTGATTACATAGGTCACCTCGAGGATGTGATACAGTTTGGGTGATCATATGAAAGTGAAAAAAATTTACCTAATTTCCTTCATATAAAATATACATTTTCAGTGGATGATATATGAAGGATATTGGTTAGTAAGATCATATGCCTTGAAGTACACCCACTTACTATAATATGATACAATTATACACAATTAACATCACTGTTACACAAATTGTTTTATATGGAAATGGTTTCACAATTACTCTTATGAACATCCTATCACCCATAGAATAAAATTTATTCCATGAAAATATAACAGGATTTTGTGTATATTCTCTTGGTATGCATCCTTGATTTTTTATCATGGGATAAACACGTATCACATTCCATATTTTCCTATAATAACATCTTCTATGAAAATATAAATATAGATATTGATGTCTACTTATATGGTAGGCTATTTCATTTTCCCATGTTCTTTTCAATGTTCGGAGAGGTATTTCTAATGGTTCACCCTATTGTTTATGATAATTCCAAGTGGGTACAACTTATATCGAAATATATGGATAAATTATTGTTTAAGAAAATGTTTTATGCCAATCATCACCAATGACAACTAAAGTTATTGGTTGAGGACTAGGTTTTTATATGTGTTTCTCTAAGATAGGGGTATAAATTAATTCATAGAAAAAGAAGGCTATCGACATGTTATGACATCACATTGTATATCTTAGAGATATTTATGGTAATAGCCTACCAATTGAAGGTACCTCAGAGGTTTTGGGATATGCACAACACCTTCCATGTATCTCATCATCAACATTTCCATTTATAGCTATTTAAAATCCTTCGGCATGATGAGGTTGAGTAGGATATTGATCCTATATTTGTGAATAATCTAATTGATTAGAGAAATATGGATCTATATTGTTGGTTGGTTCCTCTAGAATATGTGCTATAAAATCACTTCCACATAGAAGATGTGACTTGGGAGAAAGAGGCTGACATATGTTCTATGTATTTGTAACTATTCATAGATGACTCTTTACCACCCTTGGAAAATTATCTCAAGGATGAGTAGTTATAATGGGGGGAGATTGTAAGATCCATTATTTTCTCATCAGGTATAAATCTTTTAATTCCTGGTTTAAAACACTGTTTGGAATGGTTGTATTTATTTATAACATATTAAGGAATTCTTGTTGGGATATTGAGTTCATATGGGAGGAAAAATCTACTTAAAATGAAGAATTAATGCATAACAATTTACATAATAAATTAGGGATTTCCACCATAAATAGTTATCTTACGGTGTGTACCCCTCCTACTACATGAAAGGATATGTATGAATCAATGAAGAGAAGATATTTATAGTGTAAATCTCCTATTTATAATATAAAGATTCCGTGTATCATAAAATGATTTGGTTAAAATTGGACTTTCTCCCCTAATTCCTTATAATATAAA
The DNA here is from genome assembly GCA_963277665.1 of Viscum album. Taxonomy (NCBI): domain Eukaryota; kingdom Viridiplantae; phylum Streptophyta; class Magnoliopsida; order Santalales; family Viscaceae; genus Viscum; species Viscum album. The sequence goes on along the minus strand of OY728136.1, from coordinate 1,281,189,714 downwards.
AATATATTCTCCTCACCATTCAATGAATATAAACAATTTTTCATAGAGAGATTTATAGTTCACCATCGAATAAGCCTTATGGTTATGGCGTCTTATTCAATATCTGTTGTTCATAGTGGATTCATGCTTGTATTATTCTTAATCCTCTTACTTCATTTCATCCATTACATTTACATAGGGAATTCTAAATCAATGATTACCTATCTTTTCTATTTTTAGGGTGTTAGCCTATAGAGACCCTTATTTTTTAAAATTAATTTTACATCATTTTAGAAATAAACAAAATAAAAACATCACAAATAAATGATCAATTGGTTTAGTGTCTAGGGAAAACTAGGACCATATAGAATATTTACAACACAAAAAAATTGTTCAATTATTTCTTTTTTATAATCTTATTAGTCCTTGACCTCTCCTTAGTACATGTAGTCACCTAAAGTTATACATCAAAATGGGGCGATCTGAAATCCTAGTATGCGTATAGATAAGAACATGAAACACAATAACATTGGGTGAGAATAGTAATTATAATCATAACATGGACATAGGACCCTAATCATTGGAGGAAACATAAAAAGATGTCTTGGAATGCGGTAATGTAGAAAAAATGAAACATCGTGTATTAGTGGTTACCTACTACACATTGTTGTGAAAAACTCTAGAGACATGTTTAAACATCATTTCACTTTATGTATTGTCATTCAGAACTTCACATAATGTTTTGGAGAGCTATATAGTTCCATAAGCACCCATCACATTCCATCATTCCCATTGCTCTATATAATTAAGTGTTCACCTATCACATCATAAAATATTCATTATCTTTCAGGACACATAGAACAGATATCAATAACGAACTTAAATAACCCATCAAAATTAATTTCTTTCATCTCATAATATCACATTCATAAAATTTGTGTTCCCAATAGAAAGAGTGAATGTCATACTTGATACAAGAACGATCAACCATAAGTGATAAGTAAATGGTGTTTTTTGAAAGAAGAGTTATTTGGGAAAAAATTTTGTTTGACAAAACACTATTGGAAAACATGTATATTGTATAAAAGGTAAGATAACTATGAAAAATTTATTTTTAATGACTAACCCTACTGAAAATGGAGTGAAAGAGGGAGATCCTAAATAATGAAAGTTGGGTTTGAGAATTTCCTGTTACTACATACCAAAAAACTTTCATCAATTTATTTTCCACTATAAAAACTTTATATTCAATAGTTAGAAATACCATTACTGTTTATACAATAATATGGTTCATTATGTGTTTATTATGATATTTTATTTTCTATTTAATGATTTATAGAGTTTAAATCTATTTTCTAGGAGTGTTCTTTTTTGTAGTTTTCATTAACGGTTCACTTGTACATGTGAATGGAAGATCATGTAGAACATGGATAAACACATATAACTGATACAAAATTTTATTAATGATCTTACAAGAGTTTGAATGATCTTATAATGGATTATTATATAATCCATGTGGATGAATCATTAGAAAAATTTTAATGATAATCGTTTTAGGTTAATTTGGTCATTTTTTGGATCACAACAACCAAGTTGTGTTTTATCAATCATTATTATGAATAAAAGTTGTCAAAAAAAATAAATGGGTTTAAAAAATACATAATATAATTTTTATTCAACCATTTAATTTTTTGATTGACATCCTTGAAGGAGTTGACGGAAAATGGATGTGCATCACCCATGATGTAGGTAAATTAGCACATCCCGTGTAACAATTCCGTCTTTATAAAAAAGAGGCAGAGGGATAAGTATAATGAATAATATTCCATTAAAATGATATAATACCATTATATCAATAATAGTTTATTTATAATGAAATTTGGTTAAGATATGTTTAGGATAAGAGAAAAAAATGAAATTTGAAAGGAAATTGAATGAAAAGCTGGAGAAATTACCTCTTGAATTTATTTTCATTTAGAGCCTCTTTAGGGAATAGTTTTTGGTATTTTTATCAGACCAAGTGCTTCTGGATGTGTGGTAGGATCTATGGAAGAGCCTTTGGGTGAATTTAGACAATGCGGGAATCTTGATCTGTGTGAAGTAATGAGGGTGTGAGGGGTGGTATTTATAGTGAAGGAGATGGGTTTTCTCACTATTATATCCATTAATTTTTTATTTCTCCATAAGAAAAGAAATAGAGATGATTCCATGACCAAGAATAGTTATACATTCTTGTGAGTTGTAGATTTGTGTGTTTATATCACTCTAGATGTCAAGAATAGAGGATTTAAATTATAATGTATTTATACTGTAAATTAATGTATTTTATGATTCAAAGTAAATTTTAGAATATTATAAAATTACCATAAATTCTACCTAACCATTTTTCTACGTATAGAATAAAAAAATGAACTCCATTTTGTGAAAACATTTTTTTAAATAACATTAGTTATATTTTTATCTAAATCACAATTTACTTGAAAAAAATTCATATTTTATAATTAAAATGGATTTCTTAATAATTCAAAAATTATATATGGTCTTTCAAAATTATCCTAAAACTAGAAAAAATAAAATTGTTAATTTATTGAAAAAATTTAGAAAAATAAATTTTCTTTTAAATTAAATAATTAATTATAAATATTTATTTATGACTTAAAAAAATCCAATACTTTTACTATGGTCATATTGTAACTTATAAGTTTTTTAAATTTTATTTAATCATTAACAGGTGAGGTTCCTATTATATTAGAGTATTTACTATTCATAAGGGTTATATTTATATTTATAACGGTAGCTTACTATTCATAAGGGTAGGTTACTCACCAAAAATGATGTTTGTCCTATCAAACTCTAGACATCTTATTAATTTCTACCTTTTATGTCAGATTTTCAAAATTCAAAACATAGAGGTGTAAAATTATGTTTAAAAGTCACACAATAGTTCAATTAAAAATGATTCCGCATTGTGTTTTCTATTGTGATTGATTATGCCATTAACATAAGGAAGACAAAATTGAATTGATAATTGTATGTGTTGTTAGGTTTTTCACCCATTTTTGAAATTTCGCGATCAAAAATTTTGTTTTACATAAATAGGTGAGGGTACTTCTACATAATCGCATCCTTTGGATCCCATGTTTCTTCTCCATGATTATGATTCCTCCACAAAACATTGAAAAGGTGGGTTTACTTGTTGTGTAGAACCCTATCTCTCTGGTTCAGAATCTAAATTGGCTGCTTCTAATAAGAGATATAGTCATTAAACTAGACCACCTATAAGTTCAGTGAATGTGGGGGATCTAGTATATACTTCCTCAAGAGTGATATGTGAAACACATCATGAACTTTATCAATATACGGCGGGAGTGCAAGAAGACATTCCAGGACTCTTTTTGCGGTCAGGGATCTAAAAGGGGGAAATGTACATTGGGTATAACATCCCTTTCTTTCCAAACTATATGACTCTATTCCATGGTGATTTTCAAAGGAGGACATTACCTCCAACATCGATCTCCATGTCACTTTGATAGTTTTCATCATAAATGTTTTTTTGACTATGAGAAGCTTTGACATGTTTCTATATTACTTAAACCTTCTCTGTCATCTCATACACAAGATCAATCCAAAGTAGCATTCATTCTCCATATTGATCCCAATTGGTTGAAGTTCTATATCGCTTTCAGTAAATAGCTTCATATGGATCCATCTAAATAGTCTAGTAAAAGTTATTGTTTAATGAGAACTGAACCAATGGGATATTTTGATTTCATCCACCTATGAATTATACAGAGCAGTCTTTTAGCATATATTAAATCATTTGAATCATCATTTCAAATTTCCCATCTATTTTTGGGAGATAGGTAATGCTTAAAATTAATTTAGTACTCAAAAATTGCTGGAGATGCCTCTAGAATTTAGATGTCAATTTTGGATTGTGATCAGAGAAAATCAAGAGTGTAACACCATGTGGTCTCACCACTTCCTTCATATATATAATTTCAATACTTTCAAGTGATAGATCCTCCCAAATAGTGATAAAATGGGCCGTCATAATGAGTTTGTAAACCACGAACCATATCACATTATTTCCCTTAAACATCTTCGAGAGACCCATGAAAAAGTCTATAGTTATATTATACCATTTCTATATGGGTATATGAAATTTTATCCTCATCCCTTTGGACATTTCACACTCTACTTTAACTTTCTGAAAAACCAATCACATTGAGATATATTCTTTAATATCCTTGTTCATTTTATCCCACTAGAAATGTTCTCAGAGATCTTGGTACATATTGGTTCTACCAAGATGGATAGAGAATGTTGAGAAATGTGAATTGACCAATAGAACTTTCTTTATCCTGGGAGAGGAAGACACATAAAAACATGTTCCAAATAGAATCAGACAATCATCATTGATATGTAACTGCTATAGTTTCCCATATTATAGATCATTCACCTTCTTTTGTAACTCTGTATCATCCCTTTGTGCTTCCTTAATCATCACTTGGATTGATGGTTCTCCAATAATTTAACTACGTAGGACGTATCCCCTTCCCTTATGATTTCCAAATCCATCAATTTAATATACAAGAAGATAGGGACTTTCTCAATAAGTAACATGGATAGAGTAGCTAAATATTTTTTTATTATAGCATTAGATCCCTTATTTTCGTTTATAAGAAGATGGTGAATAGTTTAATCGTAGTCTATGATTAGCTCTAACCATCCCTTTTGAATAATTCTGTGCTCTTTTTTGTGTGAATGTATACATAAGGCTCTTGTGTTTTGTGTATATGTCACACATCTCTCCATGAAGGTTGTGCCACTAGATCTTCAATGAAAGAATCATGTCTTCCAGCTCTAGATCATGCACCGGGTATTTTTACTCATGTATATTTAACTATCGTGATGTGTATTCTATCACATTATCATTTTTTCATGTGTACACAAACCAAGACATTCTTTGAATCATCACTATATATCACAAACCTTTCTCCACTTTTCATTAATGTGAGTATTAGTGTTGGGATAAAACTTCTCTTTCTCTCTATGAAGCTTCCCTCACATTATTCAATTCAAAAATACTTTACTCCCTTCCATGTTAACATAGTTTGTGAGGTTGAAAATCGTGAGAAATTTCTCACAAAAAATCGGTAGTACTAATCTATTCCAAGAATACTATGGGGTTTTATGACACTAGAGGGTATAGTCCTTTCCTAAATGGCCTTAGTTTTTGAAGGATCTAAAGAAATTCCACCACTTATGATCACATGACCCAAACATGTGTCTTTCTTCATCAAAAAGTCACACTTATAGAACATGGAAGAAAACATCTCCTTTCTCAATGTCTCCAACACAAGTCTTATATTTTCTTCATGTTCCTCCTTGATCTTGGAGTATATGAGAATATCATTGATAAATAAAAAAACAAATATGTCGAGGTAATGTATAAGGAAATAATTAATAAAATCCAGGAAGATTTTACGGTTATTAGTAAGATGAAGGGCATCACCAGAAACTCATAATGATCATACCATGTATAGAACGTAATATTTCAAATATCATTTTTTCATATTTAAAAGATGATATCCAAAATTAGGATCTACCTTTGAGACTAATTGAGCTCCTATTAAATGATCGAACATGTCTTTATTACTTCTAAGAGGATACTTTTTCATTATGGTTATCTTGTTGAGTTCCCAAAAATCGATAAATAGACACATTGTTTCATACTTCCTCTGCATAAAGAGCACTGGTGCACCCCAAGGTGATGCACTCGGCCGTATGAACCCTTTTTTCAAATGCTCTTGAAAATGCTTATTTAATGCCTCCAGTTCGATAGGATCCATTGAATAGGCACATTTTGATATAGGACTATCTATAGGTATAAGTTCTATGGATAAATCTACCTCACTCTTTGGAGGATGTTCTAGTAACTATTCAAGAAATAAATCACAATATTACCTCACAATAAAAATTTCTAGTAGGTTTATACTTTTCTTTAACTCAACCATTTGAGCGAGTTATGCCTCATCACATTGAATCATCACCCACACCATAAAAGGATTTTTCTAAAGAGATTCACGATCTTTCTTGTATTTTTGGAGGATCATGGGATGGTTCAGAATATGGAAAGATATTTCCATTTTCTGACTGTTGATATGTGCTCTATAAAATGAGAGACAATCCATTCCCATTATAGCATTGAATTCCACCAAGTGGAGTATTACTAGATTCTCTTGAAGAATCATCCCACATATTCCAATAGGAGAAGAGTGAAACACTTGGGGTGAAATGATTACACCACTTTGTGTTTTAAAAAATATCTCTACATCAAGGATTCAGGGTTGATATTCAATAGTTCTAGTAAACATGAAGGATATACAGGAATCCATAGAACCAGAATCATATAACACATTTTCCATTCATGATCTAATAGTAAGTGTACCTTATACTACATCATTATCTTTCTCCACATTTTCAGTAGTGATGGAATATTCCAACCCATGTTCCTTTGGCTTTGGTTTCACCTGATTCTAATTCCCCTCGAGGACTCAGGGATTATTGAACAAGATTTCATAGTGCCCTTTATCTCTAATGTTGTACCATTCTACCAGGGGTAGTTCCCTCCTTTCATTTACTATATCCTCATACCTTTTAATGTCTTTTCGACACTCTTGAACAAGGTTTCCTTTCCAACTCACTAATCATTTCCCCTCTCCTTTGAGGTAGTTCCCACAATACATCTTACCACATTTTTTGGCATGTGGGTGGTGGAGTTTTTCCCCACCTTTATCATTAGATCATCCTTCTTGAAACTACTCATCTATTTCTTATCACCATATATATGAGAACATTCTCATATATCCATATCCACTTTGAGGGCATAATGAACAATATCTTCGTAACTCCAAAAGTCTTATATTTCACATGTCTTTCAAAGGTGTGGGATTAATCTACTAAAGAATATATAAATTTTTATATCATTATTGATAAAAAAACCGAAAACATACCTTGAAATCCATACGAAATTCTATTCGTATGTTGTAACACATTCTGATTCCTTTTTCTAGATCTTTATGAATTATTTCTCCACCTTGATAATAAGATTTATTTGGAAATACTTGTTAATAAACATGATCTTATGGTCATACCATTATATCTCTTTAATTTAATCTCTTGTCTAGGTATTCTTAATCAAGGCCCACCATTGATCGACCTCTCTATATAGATGATAAAATAATAGTGTTACCATATCAATCTCAAAATAGTAGAGAACAAAAAATATCTTCTCCATGGAGTTGACCCCCTATTTTTCATCTAGTGGATCACAATATTCACTAAACATCGGTGGTAATTGCGACATAAAATAGTCGATATCCATTTTCTCCCTCTTTGGTGAATGAGTATGTTCCTCATTATTCAATAAATTATTTATAAACTGAGATAGTTGGTTAAATATAACCATGAGTATTTTAGCACCACCTCCCAAATCATTGGGGATGTTATTTGAGAAATTATTTCATTTAAACTCACATAGTTGGTTGGCCTGATTTCTCTTGGTTCCCCCTATTTTCTAAAATAGAAAAGGTTAGAACAAAACATAAGTAAACGAGTCATGGATAAATAACATATTCATTTGTAAAATTTATAATAAATGAATATCTTATGGGATACCAATGTTTATCAAATCTACTTGTGTGCATATTTTTATATAGTCTCATATTAGAGGTTTTATCTAGGGTTCATTAATCCTAAATCTCAAAATTACTAAACCTTTCCTCTGATACGAGCTATAGTGACTGAAAATTAAATTTTTATTTCAAAAGAACTTTTGAGGAGAATGTGGGAAACTAGAATGACATCAATGACATAAAGAACAACCATTCCTCCACAACCAAGATCATCAAGGCCAAATAAAATCCACTTCAAAAGCATGGAAAAGCTCTACCCAATAAATAAAAAAATATTTGATCAGCGTCCACCTTCCCATTGCTGCTTTACTAGATGTCCTGTGAAAAAAATCATGGGCCCAATACAGATGATAAAAACCATTCCCTCTCAAAACATTAAAAACCAGATAGAGATTAAAATGATAATGCTCTCTGCTTTGAACAGATTCTTAAAATGTCCCTTGAAAATAAATTGGATGCAACTTCTCTTGAACCGAGGCCACAGTGCTACAAGAAAACACACAAAATGTAAACCACAAAAACCTCATCAATGCATAGAAGCATAAAAAAATACAATAGATTTACCACAAACTGTAACCATCTTAAACCAAACTGAAAATTATCTTGAATCATGAGCCTCAATGATTTTCCCTTCCACCAGAAGAGCACCATGGCCAAGCTGAAGCATTCTACAAACCATCAACAAAACATCAATATTGAAACACTAAGAAAACCATATTCAAAACCAAAATGTCCCACAAGCAGGCTTCGAAAATCTCAAAATGCCAAAAATAAGTACCACCATCACACAATGCAAGGGAAGGAGATCCCCATAGCAGATTCATCAATAGCATTCAATCACAAAAACCAGAATCTAAAATAACACACGAGATGCAACTATAAAATCAAAACACAAACTAGCACATAGATGTCGTCGTCACCTTAAAAAACTCAGAGACCATAGAAAAACACCCTGCAAACACACCAATGACGAGGTTGAAACCCTCAGTCGTTACAATTGTAAACCGACCATGGTGCCTACATCGTGTTGCCGAATGAATCCTTATCCAGTGAAGGGGAGTGAGGCGGGAGGCTGACCTTCATTGATGAGGAACGCTGATGAAGATGGTTAAATGAGGTCTCATGACATCACCACTAAAGAGAGAGATGTCGCAAGCAACCCGATAAACGCGGAGGTGGTGAGCCGAGCCGATCTGAGGCAAGGGGCGGCGGCGACATAGAGAGAGACCTAGGGTTTGCACCTCTTATGGGATCATCACTAGACTATGAAATATAGTGACCCTACATTTTTTACATTACATTTACATGATTTTAGTGATAAAAAACATAAAAACACCACACATCGAATATCCAATGGTTTTGTGTCTTATAAAAACTAGTAACATACATAACATTTACAACAAAAAACATGTATTTATTTCCTTCTTCTCTAGATTTTTATTGTCCCTTGATATCTTCTTAGTTCATATAGTCACTTGAGGATATACATTAAATGAGGGTGACATATAATCATATTAAGAGTAAAGAAAATAACATTAAACAACATAACATGGGATGATAATACTCATTATTATCATAACTTGGGAATATGATCATAATCCTGAGAGGAACCATTAAGAGAATACTTGGAATGTGGAAATGTATAAAAAAAATAATCATGTCTTAGTGGTTAACTACCACACACAGTTGTTAATAAGTCTATAAACATGCACTCACATTATTTCACTTTTACTCATAAGATTCATCACTTTACCAAATTTAGTGGAGTTTTATATAATATTGGGCACACCCATCATATTCAAACATTCATATTGCGGTATATAATTCCAGGCGCACTTGACACATCATAACATTTTAATTGTCATGCATGCCACATAAGAACATATATCATTAATGAACATAAATTAACAATGTAAAGGAATGTGCTTCGTCTCACTAGAACACATTCATAAACATTGGGTTCCCAAAATAAATAGAAAACAACATAATTTATAACAGAACCATCAACCTTAAGTGAGAAGTAAAAGGTCTGTTTTTGGAAGAAGAGTTATTTTGGAAAACATTTTGATGAAATAAACTCCATTGGAAAGATGGTATATCCCATAAAAGGTAATATAATGATTAAAATTTTATTATTAATTAGTAAACTTACCAAAAATGGAGTGAAAGAGGGAGAACCCGAAGAAATAAACATGGGTTTGAGAATTTCCCCTAACCTCATACCTGAACTCTTTCTTCACATTATTGACCTGTATAATGACATTATATTCATTAATTTGATATCCCAAAACCTTTTATAAATTAATATAGTTTATTATGGTTTCATTTGGTTATTTTATGCACCTTTGGATGAGTTATAGAGTTTAAATTCATTTTTCTAGAGTGTTCATTTTCTTAGCTGTCATTAACGGTTCACTTGTACACGTGAATGGAAGTTTTTTAGAACATGGATAAAAATACAGAACTATTATTACATTTTATTAATCATATTACAGGATTTTAAATGATATTAAAATGAATTTTTTTATATACCACATGGATTAATCCTTATAATTTAATGATGATTATTTTAGGTTAATTTGGCGGTGCTTGGATCACAACCAATATGTTTTGTTTTATCAGTCATTATTATAAATAAAAGTTATCTGTAGAAGAGAAATGGGGAATGAAAATTTATAATAAAATTTTGATTCAACCATTTAATATTTTTTTTGAAATACTTGAAGGATTTAAAGGCAAATTGAAGTGCATCATCCATGATATAGGTAAATTAATCCATCAAGGGAAACAAATTTATTTTTGCAAACAAATAGGGGGAGGGAGGAGTTTAATGAATAATTTTCCATTAACATATTATAAGATCATTATATCAATAATAATGGAGTTATTATGACATATGGGTAGTGTAAATTGAGGATAATAGAAGAAATGAAAATAAATTTGAACAGAAATTGAAAGAAAATAGTGAGAAATTACCTCTTGAATTTATCTTTTCTAAGAGTTTCTTTATGGAAGGGGTTTTGGTCTTTTTATCATCCAAAGGTATTATGGAAGAGTGGGAGAGTCTAGGTAAGTGGATTGGAAAGAATTTAGAAATTTATTGAATTATGAGAGGATTAAAGTAATCAGGGTGTGAGGGGTGGTGTTTATAATGGAGGGGAGTGGGGTTTTCTCAATATTATATTCATTAATTTATTATTTCTCCACAGAACAACAAATTGATACAATTACATTAAAAAGAAAAGTCGTAAGGGAATTTTATTTCAACATTTGGTTTCTTACATAACTCATGATTTCAGGAATAGTGGATATATATTATAATGTATTTATATGGTAAATTAATGTATTTTACTATTAACCAAAAAATTCAAGTATTCCAGAAAAATCCCAAAAATTAACACCAACTATTTTTTAACATTTAGAATTAGAAAATGAAATCCATTTTATGAACATAATTTTTAAAATATGTTTAATTTAATGTTTAATTATTATTTTTAATTTACGTGAAAAAATAAAGATTTTAAAAATAAAACTAATTTCATTATTCTTTAAAATATTTAATAAGGTCTTAAAAATTATCATAAAACTAGGTGATACCCCTTAATCCCCCCATAATTATCACATATGTTTTATCCCAATTATATAATATTCACAACATTAGATTCAATATACATTCCCCTCAAATAAAAATGAGTACATATTTTCTCTCTCTTTAACTACGTATTCCAATGTCTTTTGGGGGTCATAAACAATGTATTGTGATGACATAGGCGTAGATAAACACTGATGTTTGACCATAGTGTCTCAAATTTATCATTAAGGACATACTTGGTGATGATATATAACAAAATATATTTATTTACAAAAAATTAAAAATTATGTGTCAATTTTTTACTTTACAAGTGATAAAGACAAATTATATTTCATTATGAATATATCTTGAAAACTAAAAATGATTTTTATAATGATCTATATAAAATTTTTTCCATTGAGTATTCTAAGGTGTTTTTACATTCCCATCATTAAATCATCCAATTATTCGTAAATATGAATCGTTTGAGTATAATAATTTTTTTAGAAACATATTTGGCCTCTATATCACTTAGTGGGATTGAATATTATTTTTCATCGTGAAAAATTAAAGAACTATATTCTAAAATAAAAACTCCACCATAGGTGGACATTCTATAATTATATTCACAAACCAAATTAGCATCTATATATATATATTGATGAAAAATATTACTTTTATTTTAATGAATCCCATAAATCAAAGTATCATTGATATATCATATAACCCTTTTTGGAAAAAATATGATTTGAATCCTTTATATGTCAATGATATCTAGAAAAAATACTCACAATATATACAATATCTGGTCCAGAAATAATGAGATAAACTACACTCCCAATTAGTATTCAAAATTCTATTTGGTTAACATAGTCTCCATAAATGTCCTTAGATATCCTCACGCCCACTTAATGGGTGTAGACAATAGATCTGATTCATCAATTTCAAACATGTTCAACAATTATCTAGAGTAATATTTTATAATAAAAAATTAAAATTTTCATTTTATAAGACATCTAATCCTAATATGTATCGTAGCTCACCATGAAAATTCATCTCAAACTGCTACTTCATTTGGTTTGAATGATATTCACAATAAATATAATTATTATCTATTAAAATGATATAATAAACATATAAAATTACAATAATCATACTTATACTCATTTCCTTAAAATAAAAGATGTTGAAATCATTTCTGTTATCAAATTTTATCTTTTTTAAGAAGTTGTGCTGCTTTAAATACTAGGAAATTAAGTAATTTATAAAGTAATAATGTCCTCAAACAATTTATATGCTCTTATTTAATCATAATCAATCAAAACCATGGCAGTTCAATAATTACACACTGGTTCTATCTAAACATTTCGAAATGTATATTCTACAACCATTTGAAAAATGTTATATTTCTTATAGGCTACAATAACATTTCGTCATCAGAAAATAAATCTTCAAAATAAATACATTTTACATGAGAGTATCACTTTCAAAAATGTTTGGATTGGTTATTTATAACAATACTATGTTTATTTATCTTGTTTCTGAATACCCACATGGTTCCAAGGGCATTTTTATCGTTAGGACGTGGAATAAGATAACATGTGGAATTATTTTTATTATGACTAATCCCTTTATTTATATAATCAATATAGTGATTATATCCAAATTAACCTCATACAGACTTAGGAAAATCATGAGAGATAAGTGAGGTCGGATTTTTAAACATAAAACATTTTCTATATGAAACTATTTAGTCCTCATCACATCATAGCATTAATCTAGAATATAATGGTGTTAGTTATTATCCAATGATGATCACTATTTTCAAAATTTTCTCCAACCTGGGTACTTTTATTTCATATTTCAGCATTCTCCATTCATTATCAATTTGATCTGAGTCAAATCATCCTCTATAGTGTTCGTCTTCAAGATAATTTTTACAAACTTGTATAAAAACATACTAGTTGTTTTCTTCACCATATTTAAACATTGTTACATCTGAGTCATAATTTATGGATTGCTTATCTATGATTTCAACATCATAATAGTAATTTACATTATGGATTATGTAATTATATCTTTTATATAATTTATTATTATTAAAATATCCAAAAAACTCATTTCCCTGGTATTTCTCATTAAATTTCACCAGATTTTATTCTTTAATTTTGATAATACAAGGGATCCCAAAGAAAAAAATGTATTCAAATATAGGATTCATTTTAAATCAGATTTTACATTAATTTTTATTTCAATTTCTATTATGAGATTACTTGGTTTGAGTTTTAAAAATAGTACACACTGCATCCCTCAAAAATAATTTTGATGTTCAAATCACAACAAGAATTATTCTCTATATTTACAATATAATTATTTTCATTATTTTTGTAAATAACTTTTCAATGTTTTTTAAGTGATGATATATTAATATCATATCCCTTAATTTAAAAAAATAATATTCCAAATCCCTTTCAATGTATTCCTAAATATTTTTATATAACAATTTCAGGATTTCAATACCATGGTCTCTTTCAAATTCACTTATATAAATCATTAATATATTGAAAACATGTGAATTTTTATTTCAAAACATTGTTGAGATTATCGATAAATCATTAATAAATTTGATAATATAAATTTTTTTTTATGATTGATGTCTCATAGAACAACCTATATATGAGTTAATTAATTATGGAGACATTGTTGATTGTGTATCCACTCTCTTCTGATTTCCATGATCCGTTATCCCTTTATGATCAGTTATAAAAATATTATCTTTACCACGGGTTAATTAAGGAAAATCCGGAACAATATTCTATTTATTGATATTATTTAAATTAATCATCATATTTGGAAATGTATTTTGTTCTGTAAATTATTTTCTTATATAGCACTAATATATTAGTAATTACTAGGATATAAAATCTGGATTAAATTTACATTGGTTATTTATCCAAACATAATAAAAGATACATAAAAAATTCTAATAATGATTCAATAGTTATTATTTAATATTTAATCATTGACATCATCAAATACTTGACTAACACTTAATAAATTATGTTTGATTCCATTACAAAATATAACCACCTATGAGTTCAAACTGCATGGTCTAACTGATTCCTAACCAATCCCATCATTTTTAATGGGCTCTAACTTCAATAGTTCTAGAATAAACCGTTATGTTCGATGATATTATTTAGTATCTTGGTATCTCATTTAAAATTTTAATTAAAGCCACTATAAGAAATATGGGTTATAACCCTTATTGGTGGTTTCAAAATCAATATCCATTATAATGGATTTTGTAGTCTTACTTTTTTTTAATCTCATTAATTTTTGGAATTTTTTATTACTGATAAGGATAAATGGTTAAACACTCATCAACATAGTGACCATGATGGTAAATTAATCTATAAGATTCCTCAAGTCCCTTAAACATATTTTCATTATAAATCACATATGAGTTTTAAATTTTTTAATATTATAACAATTATATTACTTATAATATTTTTTAATCTCCCCCAAAGTTATTACATTATTTTATTTCAAGATAGTGCCATGTTGTACTAGCATAAAAAATATTTCTATCCATAAGTTCCACATCACCTGCATTGTCCTTATGTATAGGGATATCTATTAAACTATTGATATTATCTTTGAAAATATTCTTCTAGTTTTTCAAATAACACATGTATTATTTTTCATTAGTTTTGGGGAACTTATATTTTTTAAAGTGTATATATACCACACTAATTGATGTTTAAATTTTCAAAGGGACATTCCAAACCCAAAATTATATAGAATTTCTATTCAAAACAGCACTACTATGTGGTATATTTTTAATATTTTTATATTTATGTATTCCACAATTTACCTAATAATCAATATAACAATTCTAGAAATGTTTATATGACTTATCGGTTACATAATAATCCTTAACATTATTATTCCTTATCATTCTATGATTCTTCTCAATCATAATTCTCTATGACTCATACATGTCAATTTGTTCTTCTTATGTTTTCATATTCTTATGTAAATAAAAATTATATTTCATTCTTGATCTATAACAGTTAAATTAAGTAGTTATATCTCTTATATTTAATCATATTACTCATATTAAAAATAATATTAAACTTTCATCATTCTATCAACATCCTTTTAAAATTCCTTTAATTTTTTTTGATTATAATGTTTCTTGCGACATATAGTCCTATTTTTATTATGTGATCGTATAATATTAACATCCTTATTATTATGAATAGATTGAATTTTAATATATTATTTCTATACGTTTACTTATGTTAGTATTCTTTAGAACACTTTCATCCTGTAAAACATAAATTTTGGAATAAATATTCTCTTTTTTTCCCTCCAAAATAATTACCTTTTTCCCTCCAATGTCCTATTTTTTCATAATTTTCTGTAACCATTATAATATTACCCTTTTTTACTTCCGTTTTGGTTATTCATCACTTTATTATATATATGATTTCATATATTTTTTATACTATGGGAAATATGAATAATTTTTTTAATACATCAAAAATTAGTACTCTTAAGTTATAGCTTTCCATTAAACATTACTATTCACCTTTTAATAATTTAAAATCAAGAAATTATATTAACTCTTAATTTATTAATGGAAATATTTTATTGGTTAAATAAATTATTTCTCCTTGATATTCTGCTTAAACAAATCTTTGATATCTTTTTATTATTCTTCTATTTTATTGAATACTAGTGATTTTCTCATCTCTTAATCAAGGAGTGTATTGTGTATTTCATGAAAAGACACATTAAATATATCTATAAGTTAATTAATATTTAGGCCAAATATATTAAGGATATTTCTTCTTACATTTTTTTAACTCAGTTGAGTCATCGAATTTTTCATCAATGTTATTATTATGGATTACATTCTCATTTATTTTTGTGAAATATTCATCAACAAACTCATCATAATCCACTCTTATGAATTCATATTTTTCAATCCAAATTTATAATCTGTCATCATTTATATTGATATTTCAATCATATATATTCCCCACTTTATCTGATATTTCAATATATTTTTACAACCGCAACCCCGTATTATACATATTATTATATAATGATGATAGAATGTAATTTATTTTTTTTCTTATCATCACCAATATTTATATTGTATTAAAAATAAATCAAATCATATATTAATATTGATGATATACAATATTAATAATACCATTTTATTCTAGACCACATGACAAAAGACATGAAAAAATACTTTTCCATCTCCACTAAATATTATTTCTATCCTAAAAATAAACTCTCATTATATTTATAGAATTATGAATCCCAATAATATAATTTAGATATGTTTAGAATAAGTGGATCATAGATTTATCTGATACCACTTGTAGATCCTAGGTTAGTATGGGTGATTTTATGTTGGGGGAATCAATAGTACCTCATGATTTTACTTTTACAAATTTTGACTTTTGAATAAAACCCATGTGATTGATTAATATTATAATTTTCTCTTTAATCACTATCACATTATCTATTTCAATAATATAATAAAAAAAGAACACGTTTTTACATGTCATGGCCAAAATATGAAAAAATACTCTTTGACATGATTAACCTGTGTTTTTTTCATGTATTAGTTTTCACATTTAATTATTGTGATTGTATGTGAAGAATAATTTCCCCACAATGTCATATATAGGAAATATCCACTTCTTGTAAATTATAAAAGGAATTATTTATAATATAAAATCTAGTAATTTAAAATATTATTCTTACACGTGATAATGAAAAAGTCTATATTATCATTTTAGGATATCATAACATGAAACAAAAATATCTTCTTTAAATAATATTTCAAATTCACTACAGATATTATTTAAATATCAAATTCATTGGTTTTAGTGTTGATATTTTAGGTTATTCATTTTATTCATGATATAATTAATTAATATGAATGAATTATTTTTTATTTTAAATAAGATAAAACTGTGAGATATCTTAAATTACATTATAACCTTATCAAAACTCTGATGTCTTTCCTATTCTCTTCTCTTTTTGTGAACTACTTTCTATAATATTATCCTTGTTAAAAAATTCATATAGATCTAAGAAATTAATATAGTGGAAAATAATAACATCAAATGTCTCTTGGATTTTATAAATGAAAAAACGTCAAAAAATATTATTTTTATGCTGATTCAAGACATTAATGATTACAAAGATATCTAGTTTTCATTTTCTTTTGAAGGTAAAAAAAATCTTAAATTCATGAAGGATTCAAGATAAACTATTTCTTCACACATTATATTCATACAGGAATACTAGAGGCTATGTATTTTATCATACAACCTCATTATTGAATGATTCTATGACCCATATCTCAGTTTATCTTAAATGTATCCAAGTTTAACTTCATGCATATGAATTTTTATTATTCCAACTAATTTATTTAATATTTTTTTATTTAATTCAACGGTTCAGGATCATTATAGGAAACATCATGGATGAAGTAATTTTTTCCATCCATGTAAGATATTTGAATGTTTAATCTAACATTATCAGTCCAATGGATTAACATGGATGTATAACCAAAACCTATACTCCCTAGTGGTAGCATGTGATGGTAGCATAATGGCGATAGAATCTCAATAGTTTCATGCATGGTGGTAGCATACATAGTGGTATGATCTCAAATTAGTACCCATACATGTTCTATAATAAACCCTTACACATTCCTACCTAACTTATTCAAGCTCTATTATTCCATTCTTACCCTTATGAAGGTCACCAAACATCCTTATTAAGTTTTCTAGATACCATTACAAAAGAATCTTTTTTCACACTTATCCTTACATAAGTAACAAAGTACCATTATATAGGTATTAAGATGTATTGGACACCAATATGAGAGCCTCTAACTATACCTTTAAGAAATGAATTGACCCATACACAAACCTTTTCCTATACCATTATGAAGGAAATGTCATGCCTTAATGTAGAATGTGTACCATTACATGATGACCTTATTACTTTTACATAGCTCCCTTTAATAACTATACACATCCCCCAACATGATATATTAATATTACATGGCAGCTAGGTACACATGTTTATGTAATAGAATTTCAATATTACCCTTACATGTGTAATTTTTTTCAAAGTTTACCTTTATATAGGTATGAGTTACCCATATATTGGTAAATATTTTTTCAAGTTGTCCCTTATATGGGGAGAAAATATAAATAAAACCTCTTGAAAAATAATAAAAAACTCATGAAAAATAAAAAAAATATCTCAAATTATTTCTTTTAATTTCCCCTTCCATTAAATAATTTCTCAACAAATCTTCACATTTCATCATGAGATAATTGGAATATTTAATGTACATCATAAAAACAATATTTCTCCCAATTAATGGATGGCTTGAATGGTTGACATAATTTTATACTTCTTCAAATTATATTGGTAGATATCATAGAAATTAAAACCATTTCAAAAATTATCATAAATATGTGTCACAATTATTATTTTAAAAAGATATAAAAAAATAAAAAAATAAAATGGTTCTTTATAATACATTTTATGATATAATGAATGAGTTACCATGATGTCTTTTATTGTTGTGAAACATCCAAATACCTTCTTGGATATTTCACTCTATATCAAAAATGATTCTCCAGTATTGGGTTGTGATAGAATTGGATTAGTGACCAATATAATCCTAAGATCCTTGAAATTTTAACACATTCATCAATATAGAAGAACCTGAATACTTTGTATTATAACCTGGTTGGGGTATTTTATCATCTTAAAAAATTTATCACATATAATGAATAATATCTCATTAACTCAAGAAAACTAAAGATATATCCTAGTGTGGTTGGTATAAAACATTTAACAAGTGTTTTAAGGGTCTATAGATATAATATCTCTAGGGATTATAGAGATGAGTTTGATACTTTTGGTATCTAGAGTCCTCCCTTGAAAAAAATTGAACATTGTTTATCCTTTATAAAGCTCATCTATACAGTCCTAAAATGACCTTATTAATCTGGGGATGAATGGTAATGTCATCTATAAAGACTACCACCAATTGGCATAGGTAATTAATAACTATTTTATTCATTATATCTTTGAAGATATTTTGGTAGTTTTTTTATTTAAATCACTCTAAATTCATCATGTCTATATCATGGAAGAAATATTATCTTGTACAAAAACATATTTTTCACTTTTTATTGATGATATAATTATCAGTGGACATTATTTTATATTTTTTTTATGACACTTACGGTTTATCTATGAATTCATCAACATATTGTTGAAGATTAGCATTCTTGATTATGTTTTTTTATGTTTATAATAACTAATGTAAATTTTCATTGATCCATCCTTCTTGATTTAAAAAAATAAAACTATTCCACACTATAGTGAATGAAATTGTCATATAAAATCCCTATCCAATTTCATGTTGTTTTTAATTGACTCCCCCAATTGAAATTGGTTTATTCTATAAAGAGTCTTTTATATAGGCATGACAATATATATGATTCCAATTTAAATATAAAAAACAATATCTTGAGAAATACATAGAAATACTATTGAAAAAATCAATTTATTCATTAATAATCAAAATATAGTCAATATTTACTCTCTCACAAACCATTTGAGTAAAATAACATTCTTGATTGATTATTAGGACCATTTTATGGGATGTAGACCCCTTTGAGTGTTTATAGTAATTATCATTCAAATTTTAGACTATGTGTGGATTTAGGATATAAAATATGATGTCTATATACCATAAATTAATTTGATATATGGGAATAGAGAGATAATATGTACCCAATATAACAAAAAATTTTCTAAACAAATAAAAAAAATTATTTTGGGATGCATATTCCTATAAATGACTATAAAATATAAGTTATAGTCGTGTAAGGCCATCACAATACAATTATGAGTTCTAATTAATAATTTTTTATATAGATTTTGTTGTGTAAATTTTATATTCTTATAAAATATTTCATTTATAATGGAGTGGTAGAACTAAAATCTAGAAAATAAATATGATTTTTTAGTTTGATGATGCATATACCGTTCAGAACATAATTTCTGTGACCAATGATAGTTGTTATTTTTTTCTAGTATATTCCATTTTCAATTGTAAAATGAGGTTAATGGTATAGAATGTCATCATTTACCATTGGATTGGGGGTTTAATTAGCAAACTATTCATAATATTTATAATTAATCCATTATAGTATGTGTGTTGTATTGTTTTAGTCTCTCAATACATCAATTTAATTATTTGTATTCGTTATATATCTCCAGCATTCACGTGCTTGATGGAATTTTCTTCCTATAATTAAGAATTTTACTTCTTATGAGGCAATTCCACAAATTTTATTCCAACGTTTATAGAGCATAAGAAGGGTAATATTATTTCCATCATGTGTTTTATCATTTGAAATTCTTTGAAACTCTATATTCAACTTCTACACCATTAAAAAATGGGAATAAAGGGAGACTAAAATTTTTATTTTTTTAAATATAATATCTAAAATTTTTGTTATATCTCCATGAGTCCCTTATAGAGGCCATTTTTTAGATACCTGGTTTCAATACACTATAAAAATTTTAGATTATGATTTATATGTTAATGATAAAATAGAGGAAATAATTCTTATCTGATGATGTTTTATTAATATGTAATAATTGTTTCATCCATTATTCATATCAAGGAAATATCAATCTATTTTAGTTTTAATATTTTTGGTTAAATATTGATTGTAAAATATATTTTTAATAACCTTAAATTCCTTGTATTTGATTTCCTACACATCTCAATGTTCATGATTAGGGTACACCATTGACTTTCATCACATTCCGAATGATAAATAGTAATTTAAATCATGTTCTAAAAACTAGATGGTGGAAATATCTCTTTTATTTTATTAATAAAATGGATAATAATTAGTGGTTCAGAATACCCACAGAATCGTTGTGGATATTTGTATATTAAGGGATCCGTGTAGATTTTTCCTTATATGGAATATTTGTTACTTCAACATGGTTCATATAATTATCCTTATCATGATTGATTTTGGTGAACATGGGAATGTTATTTCTAATTATCGAATGCATCCAATTGGTTTCTCAGTGGAAAAATCGTTTTATGTTCAATTTTATTTATTTTTGACAAAATTCCTATTTTTTATAATTATTAACTTAATCAAAAATGGATATTGTGAGTAATAATAAATAATAGGTGGTGTAGTTAATCATTTGAGACATTAAATCAACACTAGTATTTAAAAAAGTATAACATAATTATTTCAACAGATTCTAGTTTATGTTTATCTTATATCAGTTTAGGTTTCATAATGGTGGTTTTAATTTTCGTTGATGAGTTATCCATAACCTAATCAGCAAAAAAACTAATAACGACTTTGATACCCACTAAGGTGACCCAAAATTATTATACATGAATATTAAATAATTTAACATGAATATTTGTAACATATAATAATTAATGACACCATATACCCCATTGATTTAATGTTCCTGTAGATTATCATTATGTAATTCTAATTTTAAAAAAAGTCCCTGTCATTTCCCATAAAAATATCAATACATGATATCCTATTATCATATCATATGTGAAACTATTCATATGTTAAAAGGTATATTTCTAATAAAGTGTTAACAAATTATATTTAAATCTATGCTCATAAGTGGGAATATGTATAATTTTTGGTAATGAGAACATATTCACTACGTTTGATAATTTAGTAAGAATTTCATACCCTAAAAATTGTAGATCATAAAACATGATCCTATATGTAATTATTTTAATATTATATAATAAATGAGTTATCTCATAGGAGAAAAATAGGTCATTAAACATGATCTATGTAAAACTAACATAGGAATTCATAAAAATATAGAATTAATGAATAACATAATCATATAGAACAATTCTTATTCATAAAGATCACTAGAAACAAAAAATTAATATTATAAATAAAGATCAATAGTGGATTGGGTTCACTCCTTATTCCCTAACATTTAATCTAATGAGATATAAGGCTTTTCCAAATCTTATGGATATTTATGTAATTTTCGACCAATGGGTCACTTAATCATAGTGATTGTGTTTACTTAGTAGTCGTTTATATATCATATCACTAGATATAAATATTTACTGAACTCATTGAATGAAAATATAATTTTATATCCACATATAACATGATGAAAAATATATAAATTTCTATAACATAAACATGAAAACTATCATTATTACATATTAGATTGATATCCTTAGGAAAATGAAATTGGTTTCATTAAAATTTCAATAATTCACTATGAAAATAAATTCAAAAAAATGTTTATCATAAAATTTCATCATATCACTAGTGAATCACGATACATATATAATTATAATATAGTAAATTAAAATCAAATTATTATGCCATTATAAAATATAATAAAAATAATAATATTTATTGTTGACTTTTTTATAACATATATATTCAAGAGAAATATTTATTAAAAAAATACTTTATTAAAATAATGATGAAGTGAATAAAATTGTATTTTAATATCATTGAAAACATTAAAATGAATATTTTTAATGAAATCCAAAAAATCTTATTATAGAATTGTAATCTTCATAAATTATTAGAAATTTTTTTTCGGTTCTCTATAAAAAAATTGATAGTTTAAATATAAATACATTAACAGAAAATATTTTTTTTAGGTGGAAATCCAAAAATAAATATGAAAAATGTAGATATGGAGGAGAAAGATTCATGGTCTTTGGAATAGGTATGGTCGACTCTACTAACATGAATTATTTTTGATGAATAATGATTCCCATGTAGGTTAATTTATTATATGAAAATAAAACCCCAAAAATAAGGATATAAAATTAAAATATATTTTCATTTAGCGATAAAAAACACACAATATTTATCCTAATGGTTATTTAGTTCTATGAAATCTTGAATTAAATGTGGGAATCGAATATATACCCTTATATCATTGGTAAAATTTGCATCAAAATAAATCAGAAGACAAAAAATCATAATTATTTTTGAATCTCATGAATTAAATAAACATTAAGATTAAATAAATTCTAGAAAAATATTAAAATTACATTAAAACAATTGGTTAATATGAATCATATCTCAATGATGGAAAATTTAGATATTAAACCCTTAAACTGGACCTCTTTTAGGCTTTACATGCTCTAAAGGTATGAAAAATAATTATCAATATATTTTTTCCAATATATAGTAACCTTATTGTTTTCTATTTTTCTTAATATCATTAAATTATAATTCCTTATAACTAAAGAAAAAAATTATTATCATAATTAATATAGGATGTTCATTATTTTCTTTTTCCATGCATTCTTCAACTAAGAGTTCCTTATCATTCTTCCATGAAAATTATTTCATCTCATACTAAATGTTTTTTAAGATGTATTTTATATTTTATTGTATAGTTATATATTTGCATGGTTATTTAATATTTGTTATACTAATGTTTTTTAATTATTTTTTATAATAAACATTTTATGTGAATATAAATTTAATAAAATAATTTATATTATTAATATATATATATCCATTAAAATTTATGAAAAAAATATAATATTTAAAATTATTTAATCATAATAATTGTATTATAGTTTTTTCATTCCTGATGTGAATTATTTAAAATAGAGTATGTATTTTTTCATACCATTATAAATAGTAATGCATTATATTGGCTAAATGAGTAAGAATTTGAAAGGTAATAATAAAACATTTATAGAATAATATTGGTTTCCAAAAAATGTGATGAAATTATATGTTATATTTAAAAAGGTTTTGATTAAGAATATAAAGAAGAATGATTATTGAGATGATAAAACTTCTTTTTAAGAAAATAATATTCTATTAGAAAGCCTCCGAGAAATGTAAGATTTGGGAACCCTTATTGTGAAAAGAGGCTCAATGTTAAGGGATGATCATACTAGGGATAGAATTTGGGTTTTTATTAAAGAGTAAACTAAAAAAGTCTCAGTTGATGAAGGTATATGTGGGGTCCTATTATAGGTTATATTGAGGGGGAGTTTTATAAATTCACATTACTTAATGGATAAGGAATATAACTTCTCATGTAAAGTTGATACAATGTGGAAAAATAATTTAGATGGTTAAACGAGAAGTATATAATTATTTTATACACTAATTTAGATATAATAATTTGCTATATTTTTTCATTGTTGTTTATTGAAAAACATTAACCTTATTATACCATTATTATAGTAATAAAATAATTTACTTCATTAATTTAATTTTATGTCTACAAATGAAAATAAACTTATATTATAATTTATAAATTATGATTCCATATATAAGTAATATATTATGGGATTAAATTTCTAAAAGTGTCAAAAAATGAATTCAATGAAAAGAACAACAAATTAATGATAATTTTTTTTTTCAAAAATTAATTTTATTTATAAAAATTATTTTATCTATCTTCTATACCATGTAATGAAAATATTAATTTTATTAAAACAAATTGAGATTTGTATTTTTAATTAAAAATAAAATGTATAGATATATTAACTATTTGAAATAAATTCCTTCACATTATATGTAAGTACCCGACCATGATAAATAAAAATTATAGTATTTTAAAAACTATAAAAAACATTCATATCCCAAATAACATTTAGTTGTAGAGTTTTATAGAATAGTTAAAAATGATTAAATTGTAAACCCAAACCATATAAGTGTATAATTGTACATGGCATTGATTTTTTCCTAAACTGTTTTTATTAATCATCATTCTCACCCTTCTTGTCACATCATAACAAATATGATCTTGACCCCATTATTGTCCTACCTATTTCACTAAAGTCTTTGAAAGAAATTAAAATTTTGGATGATAACAAATATCTAAAAAAGATATAAATAAATAAGTAAAATGTTTAGTCCAATTAAATAAATATTCCCTTAGAAACCATTATCCAAAATATATAATATTTACTCATAAGCAGCATTAAATACTTTTAAAATGTGATCATTAATCACCCTTTTTGTAGTCATGATATTACTAGAAAAAGCCTCGCAATAATAGATAATAGAAAAGGGTTTATTAGAAAATAATTTTACTCAAATTGAATAAAAATTGGTTTTAATTTAATACATATAAATCATAAAAATGGAAAGATCATTTTTCCCACTTAAATACCTAAGGAATTAGATGGGTATCATAGACCCCCCATCGTTAGTTTATCATAGATCCACCATCATTGGATTATCACATAACCAACCATCTAATTTACAAGCTCCATTATTTAATAATTACCAATTAAAGCGTTATATTTTCAATATTTCTCTATTAAAATTCCATTTTAACACAAAATAATACATTTCACGTTTCAAAAATATTCAATCCATTTTCAGAACCCATCTTTTGAAAATTAATAATTTATTTTAAAATCAAGTTTCCCCATAAAACTTTGAATCATTTAAATTATAAGCCTCAATAAATTGATTGATAAAAAATAAATTTGTCATATTTATGTTAATGGTTATATTTATTCAACTCATAAAATAATATTTCTGTCTAACATTAAAATATTCCTCAATAAAAGGAGATTGAGAAAAAACCCCATACAAATATTGGATCATTTATAATAATATATTGATTATGACTATTATATGATAATCCACATGAAACTAGTATAAATAAAATATAATTTAATAAAAATTAATTTCCCAGGTAATTTTATCATGACATAATCAATGAAGAACTTGTTTAACTCATTGAATGTAAATTTAGTTAAGAATTACATTACTATGAGTCCAACTAATCATGTATAATTTTTATATTAGAGCGTAATACTCATAGGATAACTATTTAATTTCTATAGAACCTATTTATTGTTTAATATTTATTTTTTTATCACTTTTTATCATTTTACAATAAATACATAATTATTCATGTTCATATCGGGCGTCTTGATGATATTCATTACATTAGTTCAAAATTAATTTTGTATAATGTCTATAGTCAAATTGGACATTATTAAATCATCTATAATATAATAATAATGAAATAATTATCATTAGAATACATAAATTATACTTTTAATCACATTCATTAAATGTGGATATTAAAAGTTAACTATGTTACAATCCTAGAGATAGAAATTTGTAATTAATCATCAGAAACGTTTTTAATTTTCATTTGTCATTATAGAAGTAATTAAGTATAATTTTATTATTAATGATTTATTAATATCATTAATATCATATTATTAATTTATATTTATTTATTTTAGCCATATATGGGATGTGATGATGAAAAATGAATCACATTTCTTCGTGGAGGAGATAATTCGCACATACACATGAATGATGTTATCATTTTTAATGTGCATGGACAAGTTATAATTTCAAGGATATATTGCATATTTATATTGATAGGAATTTTATGAATATAATATATAAACATTAATTCTTACAATATATCCACTCATGTTATTTTGTGATAGAAAAAAATAACATTTTTTGTGAGGTGGTAGTTCACCATACTTACAGATAATGAATTCATTTCGCATTTGATAGAAAATCAGATGGATATGTGTCACTATCAATAAATAAAAAAACATTATTTTTAGTATAATTATTTAATTATTTATTAATAGTTTAATAATATTTTAGTTATGTTGGAGAATAAATAAAAATAGAAACCCTAGATTAAAAACAATACATCTTCTTCTAACAATCTCTTTTCCAAAACTCACAAACAAAACAAATGGTGGTCTTGTTTCCAATATAAGACCATAGAATGTGGGGAAAGATTAAATGATAGTATTTTTATTAGTATTTTATGAACCAAATAGGTTTGGAATTTTGATGAATGAAGATGAAGTGGATACCTTTTATAAGAGAGGGTACGGGCTTGAAATTTAAAATTAATATAAATTAATTTTCTATTCCATTTGGATACCTCCTAACTAATTTAGAATGTATTTTTTTATGGCCCAAAATAAATTCTTCCAATTAATGTTATACATATTTTTTATATATTTAAATCATTATATTTTTATCCTAACCCTAATTAGCACCTTTAATTTTTATCATGACAACATTGATTTTAATATTTAAGGGGTAATATATAAAATATAAAATGCCAAAAATCCCATAGATGAATAAATTATGAAATTATGATCATTAAAAATATAATTGGAATTATTTTTATAATTTTAAATAATTTATAAAATATAATAAATTATTACTTATTTTGAGATATCCTTAATGAAAATTTTGACATTATTCATTAAATTGACTTTAAAAAAATCAATAAAATAAGATATATTTGAAAAAACATATTTTAAATATAAAAACCATGCAATGTGAGTATATAAAATTAATATATGAAATTAATTATCTCAAATTAAATTTATTTTATTTTATTATATATCTTTTATTTTAAATTATAATTAATTAAACAACTACAACATCATCGTTATTAAGTCCTTTAAGGTAATTATTTTATCCAAATTTTTTAAATAAAACAAGATGATGATAATTATTTTATCTTTATAATTAATATTAATTGTTATCCATATATTCTATTTGACCACATATTTAAAATTATATTATTTTTAAAACATTACTCCAACACATTAGACTTTTCATAAAATAAAATACTACAATGGGATTAAAGACATACCATTTTCTCAAATTGGTCAAAAATTATACCCATGATTGATTTTTGTCAAAACATACTCATAAAATATAATTTAAACATGTATTAATGTATTTTTAATATATATATATATATATATAATTTCTATCCTTAATTACCAAATTTACCATTAACCAATATAATAAAAATTATTTAGTTTACCATTAATATTGTCCAAAAAAGGGAAATGTTAACTAAATTTGTGAAATATTATTAAATATATTGAATCGATTTTAAAAATTTTGAAATAAATAAGTGGCTTAAATTAATTAAAAATTAATCATGTAGATGAGGTGAGAATAATGGCTTTTAATGTGAAATTATTCAGAAAATTAAAATGTTTTTTTATCCTATTTCATATTAAAAATTATTCCAATGAGATAAATTTAATTAATATATGTATAATTGATCTATTTGTACTTTATAAAAATTTACAATATAGTTTTACATTATAAATTACTTACCTAAAAAGTCAATTTTTAATTAAATTGAAACATTTTTCACTATTCCTCAAAAAAATATAACAGATTAGAAAAATAAAAAAATTTCAATATTAAAAAAATGTAAATTATTTATTCATGATTTCATATTACATTATCAAGTAATATTTACCATACTGTCAAAATTTATCTTAAAAAAATTATTCAATTAAATGGTTTCCAAACATCCTTTGAAAAATAATTTTTTTTTGCTTCAGATTGGATTTTTTCTTATTTAATTTTTATAAAAGATATTTTATGAATTTTAAAGAAAAATTATTGAATATATAACATATAAATTAATGTAAAATAGATCACTAGTAGTTTTTAATTTATTTTATTAACATCAAATTCTTTTGTGGGTATAAATGCAATTCTTCATGAAAAGAAATCCTCTATATGAAAAAATTTTTATTTTCATTTATAATTAATTTGCCACCAGTTAATTCATTTTATAAACATGTGTAAAAAATATTTTTAGAATGTATTTATTTTTATCCATTCCCTCAGTTTCAATAGCTCGGTGATAACTACATATTAAATATTAGTAGTGTATTTGTGTTTCGTAAAATATAGTCATGGGTGTGAAATATTTTATCGAAGAAACTCAATGTAGCATGGAACATAATATATAATTGGGGTTGCGTACAACACAAGATAAACTATTAATTTTGTGTAATTGATGTTATCAATGAATTTAAATTAACATTGAAGAAGATATTTCTTAAAATGTTGGAATGTCTTATTCTACCCCTCAAAAATAAGTTTTACACAGAAATTAATCATGGATATCAAAGAATAAACATTTTTATAATTAATTCATTTAAACACACATCGTAAAAATGAAATAACGAAAAAAAACTTAAAATGAATATTTCAAAATGAAAAGGTAACATGAACTTATGCATAAATAGGGAACATGGTCAAGAGTAAGTCAATGAAAAAAACCATCAGAAAATTAGTTATAGTATAGTTTATTGATATCACTAGAAATGAAGGTAATAAGATAAAATTTAATTTCAATATCTATTTTCTAATGTGGATGGATTCATTCACCAACTATACTGAAAATAAAATTAAATAAACCAAATTGTGAAATATAATTTCATCCTTGGAAAAAATTCCACCACAATAACATCTTTTTCTCTAGTTTATGAGTATCCAAAATGAAGTTTTCATACATGATGAACTAAAATCCATGTTTAAAGGTAATTTTACTATAATAGGGATAAAAAAGAAATTGCTGATGTTTTCGGCATTAATTAAACCAAAATATTTATTATAGAATGAAATAATTCCTCAAAATAAATGCACCATTAAAATGTGATAATCTAGTTAAATATCTAATTTTTAACAGTAATACACAAAGTTCAATAAATATCATTCGAAACAAAATCTCCTTAAATGAACTCAAAATAGTCTAAAATATGCTAAAAAATAAAAAATTTGAAGGATGTGGTCACATAATCTTCAAAGATAATTTTACCAAATAATATCAATCACTCACAAAGTCTCAATTACAAATTCAACTTCCTTGATCACAGAATCTCCATGATAAGCTATTTATTTTCATAAATATCTATAATCACCAAAAAATCCCCAATAATATCATATATGCCTCTAAAAGGATAATTCAATATTTATCACTGAAATATAAATGCACATTATTACTTTTACCTCAATCATATAGCGATCCCAAAGTAGTGAACATATTCTGATATAACATTAATCACTTAATCACCAAATCATTTTTAATATCATTATATTATTTGAAACATGTTTTACAGTAATGAAAATAACATTTATTCATTAGTCATTTTAATGAAATAAATACAATTGTATATAAACTAGTACATAATATAGTAACGTGGTTGTAATTGAACCCTTTTCACCATTTTGATGTGGGTTCAATTCATGTGTCCATTCCTAATGTGTCAGGTTGCCAGCCATCCTACATGTTGTCATTTTTCTAAAAAAATATTTTTATAATCCTTATAAAATTCCCATAAATATTTGAAACAACCAAAAATATAACCTTAATTTTTTAAACTCAAGAGCTATATGAAACCATACACTTTGCATACAAAAATGTAATAACCGATAGTTACATAAAACATGAATCTCTTCAAAAATATTGTAAGTCACCATTATATTTCATTTCATAAATCCTTAAATTGGTTTCTAAGAAACTGAAATTATCATCCACCATAAAATTATTAAAAATTTACTATATTCAAAAAACATTATAATATCATAATTGAAAACAACCTAATCATGATAATTCTCTAAACCCTACTCTAACAACAACTATATTTACCCAACCACAAATAATAATTTTTCCAGTTTTTTAAAAACATTAAATCACATTATTATCTTAAATATCAATTAGGTTTAGTGTTTTTATCAAATTAATAAAAAAATTATATATTGTAAAATCATACATTACAAGTGGATATTTGTAATTAATATCCATATTTTCACAAGAGAAATTGTTTAAAATATGATATGTCATCTCTTCATGAAATATGTTCACAAATTTTATCTTGACATCGTCCATGTCCCTACACTTTATTAAATGGCATTGAAAAGCATTTTAAAATGTTGGATGATCATAAAAATCTCAGTAATGGATAAAAAATTGGGAAACATTTATTCTTATAAAAACATGAATACCCATGAAATATTTATCATAAAATAATACTTTTCACCTTCAAAAAGTAGTAATCATTTTTAATATAAGCTAATTTATTTTCTTTTTGTAATCACAAGATTACCCAAAAACCCATGGAAAGAATATATAGAACATAAGGGTATCATGGGACATAATTATACTCAAATGGAACTAATATTTGGTCTAGTTACATACATGTCAATTTTTCAATTGGAATAAATATAGATTCTACTTGCATTTACAATGCATTAGAGTACTCTAGTGGGGCCACCCATCGTTAGATTATCATGGAATCTCCTATAATTGGATTATCACGTAGCCACGCATAATGATTACTATTACCATTATATAATTATATCACAAAAAATAATTTAATTTTCAAAAAGTAACTATTAAAATTTCATTTTAACTCAAATGAATACATTTCTAGTTATATAACTAATCATTCCATTTTCAAACTGTGTTTTAGACATTTAAAAATCGATTTTAAAATCATAGCATCCCATATAACCTAGAAAAATTTCAATATTAACCCTCATTAAATAAAAATTTAATAAATCAATGAATTATATGTAATTTAAAATGGGATGTATATACAACTCATAAAATAATGTTGGTTTATTATATCAAAATATTATTTATTGAAAGGGGATTGAGATGAAGTCTCATAACAATATCATATCATTTATCACAAAGAATATATCATAATTTTTTGCTATAAATCCAAAATAAATCTCATTAAAATAAAATATAATATAATAAAAAGTAATTTCACATTTAATCATAACATGATATAATCAATTATGTAGTAGTTTCACTCAAATAAAGTAAATTAAGATAAAAATTCCCTTACCATGAGTCCAAATCATAATGTACAGTAATTATATTGTTGAATAATAAACATAAGATAATTATTTTCATGTTTTATGACATTTTTAATGTTTATTATTCCTTTAATATCAGTAATTGGAATGTTTTTACACTTAATTAATTATTTAAGTTCCCATCATACATTTTGTTGATATTTGTTACCTGAATTGAAAATTAATTTGGAATTATGAATATAGTAACGTTTTTCATTATTCTATATTCTAAAGAATAATAATAAGTAAAGAATTATTATTTTTATACATTAATTATACTTTTAGATCCATCCATTATAAATGTAAATAAAAAAATGAACTATGTAAAAATCATGGGGATGGTAAGCCATACATACACATGAGTAGAATTTCTATTTTTCAATTATCAACATGGAAAAAAGGTAAGTACCATTTTATAATTACAAAATTATAATTATATAATTAATATAATAGTAATCATTTAATGTTTATTTTATATATAATCAATGAGATGTGATGGTGAAAAATTAATCAAATCACTTTGTAGAGGTGATAATTTACATATACACCAAAACATCAGTATCAATTTTATAGGAATGAATGGTACGAACATAAATGACATATTATCTTTTCATAATTATAATTATTTCATAAATATCATATATAAAATTTAATTCAATGATTATGACTTTTCATGACAGAAGGTAATGGAAAATGAATGACTTCAGTTCTCTAGGTGGTAGACAGCCTTACACACGGATGAGGAAATATTTTAACATTTTATTGAAAAGGAGATGGATATGGAAAGTTACAGAAAACCAATAAAATATATAAATATTTATAATATAATCAATTTTTTATTAGAATATTTGAATATTTATTGATGTATTTTGGAGAAGTAAAATAGAAATTCATGATTTAAAATGACACATCTTATCGGGACTGTCTCTATTACATAACACATTAAGAGAAGTTTTGGTGGTGTCCATCCTAAAATAATAAATATAAATTATTGGGAGGGGATCTCTTTTAATTTTTCAAAATTACAAATTTATATAAATTATTTTTATATTCAAAATGGATAAAAGATTATTTATTTATAATATCGGATTATTTTGGAATTAAATAAATTCATTCAATTAAAATTAGTCAAATTTTTTCAATTTTTTAATACTTATCATTTGGTTTTAACCGTTTTTAACCCACTTAATTCTTAATGTGTCAAGATGAATTTTTAATTTGTTCGTGTTAATATAGTTACTATAAAATAAAAATGATCCATAAATGAATTATTAATGAAATATTATATCTTATAATAATTATTTGGAAAACTTTATATTTTTATCAAATTAATATCATTTAATAAAATAAAATTTATTTTAATATATCATTAGTTTCAATTTTGAATATATTCATTATAGTAAATTTAAAAGAAAAAAATATTAATAAACCTTTATATATTAAAAAAATATTATAAGACATTCAAAAAATAAAAAAATTAATATATGAAATTATATTATGAAATTAATTATCTAAAATTATTATTTTTTTAATATATTTAATATCATTTATTTTATATTTCCAATAATTAATCAATTATTGCATCATCATTGTGAAACCATTTAGGGTAATCATATCATTAATAAAAATTAAAAATCAGTTTTTATGATAAATATAATTATTTTACAACTCAAAAAATATGGTAAAAAATGTATTCTTATTAACAATAGATTAAAAATGTTTTAAATATTAAAAATATTAGTGTGGAATGTTAGACATTTGATAAAAATATAATACTATAATGGGATTAAAGTCCACAATTTGGCTCCAAGTAGTCATAAATTCAACCCATGGATGATTTAATTAAATAAATACTCATTAAATAAAATTGGGACAAGAGTTAGGGTAATATTATAAAAGTAATAATTATATTTTTACCCTTAATTACATGATTTACCCTTAATTGTGGTAATAAATATAACAATGTTTAATATTAATATTAAAAAAAATAAACCTATTTAAAATTTTTACCATTGAAATTTAAAATATGGAATAAATTTTTCAAAATTCAAAACATAGAGGTGGATAAAATAATTTAAAAAATAATCTAATAGACATGCAGAGCGAAAATGGATTTAAAATGAAAATGTTCAAAAGTTTAAAAAAAATTTATCAAAATATTCAATATGAAAATTATTAAAAATTCATAAATTGTATTAAAATTTTTATAATTCATAAAATTTAATAATAAAAAATTTAAAATATAATTTAATATTATATATTATTTAGAGAAAAATTCAGTTTTCAATTAAAAGACATTACGTTTGGCAATTCATCAACAAATGAAACATAACATGAAAATAAAAAAATTAACTCTAATATATATTTTTCAATTATATTTAAATATATATGTCTATTTTTTCAAATTGAATTTATGTAAGTGTCAATAATTAGTTTTATCACAATTGTTCCATTAAAAGGTGACAAAACTGCCTTTTAGAAAAATATATCATTTTTATGAATAAAATTTTATTTGTTATTTTATTATGCCTATACAACTTATTGGTCGAATTTAAAAAATATATTGAATATATAACATGTTAATTTCATAATGATATTTCAATAATAGTGGTTAATTTAATTTGTAAATATCAATGCCTTTTTTGGCATAAAATTTTTTTTTTCATAAAAACAAATACTTAAAATTTAATTGGTATTTATTTCCCTTTAAAATTAATTGGTGACCAATGAATTAATTTTATAAATATTTTTAGTGTAAATTTTCCTAATTCAGCTCAACTTACTGATTCTTACCATTCTAACAACTTGGTGTTAACAATCATTTTAAATATTAAGAGATTATTGTGGTTCATTAAAAACAATCTTACGTTTAACACATGTTATTGATGAAACTCAACATTACCTAAAATGGTAGATCAAAAAGGTGTTCATATAAGACCTTTTAAACTATGCATTTCATGTACAACATGTTATCAAATAATTTAAATTAATTTCAAATAAGATATTTTCGAAAATCTTGGGATGTTACATTAAATGATTTTATCATTATCATTAAATAATTAATAATCAATGGGTAAATATTTGTTAAATTTTTTATAAATAACCATATATTTTTTTAATATTCATTCTTTAAATATGTGAAATTCGATATTTAAATAACAATATAAAATATATAATTGAAATACTATTTTTAAATATATGATTTGTGTTTGACGATGAATAATCAAATTTATATTATTAATAGTACCATTATTATTATATATATGTTAATAATTTATTTCACTAATAATTATATGAATGTTATCAAATTAATTTACTAATATAAGTATTTAAAAGTAAAAAAATATTTAAAAAATTCCATAATTCATGAAAAAAATATTTTAAAAATTTCATAATTCATGAAAAAAATATTTATTTGAATCAATTTTATTTTCTAAAGTGAATTAGTATCTTATAATTACATTATAAAATATTTTATTTTATATAAAATAAAATGTTTATAATGAAACTTTATACTTTTTAACATCAAAATAAACTATATTCTGGTCAATAATATTCTGATAATTCATAATTGGTAAGATATTTATTTGTATTTTCCCAAAATATTATACACCCTTTAATTATTTTTATATATCAGCTATATTACCTCTATTAAATATCATACATTCATACCATTTTAAATTAAAAACCCACAATTCCTATTCCTATAAACTTCATTTTATAGTTTATAATATACATTTTATCTTCATGATGTTTTATCTCTTTATAGGTTTTAGTTTGGAAATATTAATTCTAAAGGGTGAAGATCATCCCAATTTTTTTATAAATATAATAATATTATTATTTTTTATTCATTGAAATTTATTAATGTATTAATTTTTGAAATAATTAATCCTACATTGAACTTATAAACATTGGTATACAATAAATTTCATTATATAATATTTGAATAATTTTTCATTGTTCATGTATCAGTTGTTTCTAATTTCAATCATTTCTTATAATATGCACTTCTAATTAATGTATTTCTTTATTATAAATAATAAAAAAGTGAATAATTGAAATAATATTCAAATATAAATCTAGTATTTAATAGTTTTTGTGTAATTTGGAAAATCATACGACCATTAAATACATTACATTGACCCAAACATCAAGATAACACATGAGACATTTATAATAGAAAACCTATAAACCTTATACATTATTCCCGGTTATCAGGTGAAATAAATCTTTTATAATTCATTGATATGCATTTATAATTTTATAAACATTCACATAAATAGTAAAAACAAAATTGCAGGCCTTGATATAAAACCCCCTCATATATGAAAATGCATGCTATTAGGGTTAATCATATCCCTCTACATTATTATTATTATTATTAAAATTTTCCATTTAATAAAGAAAAATATTAAATTATTTTGGGTATGTATCAATTAATGATAATTTGAAATTATTAAACCTATTCTTTCACCTCAATTAATGGTATCCATGTCTAATGTTCAAATAAGAAACACCAATGACACATATAAATGATCCCTTGTGGTATACTACTTATGGGTCAATCTGAACACATATCCATAAAAATGTATACTCTGAGTGGTAATTTGTATCATAATACGAATTATCCTACTAACTATGACCATATCATATCAAAAAAAAAACAAATATGATGGTTATTGGCTTAGGAAAACAAGGCCAAACATATATTACATCGGTTTGTTATCAAATCACCTCCCACGTTCTACAAAAATTATATATCAATGATAATGTATTTTCATTAATATACATTAATAGTTCAAACTTGTCCTTTATTTAAAAATACATAAATGAATTTATGGATAAATCATTAACAATATAATATTTTAATTAAATTCTATAACCCATGTATCTATATAAAGATATCCGGAGTGTTAGTAGGGATTTTGTTGTATACGAGGCATTAGTAGCAAATATAAAATATTATCCTATGTAGGAAATGTATACATATTAGTATGATCTCTATCAATTATCTATAATTTGGGATAAAATGAAAAGATAAAGATGTTTAGAAATTTTTGGAGACCTTAGTTCCATAGAGTGTACAACCACTGCAATGTCATAACATCAGGGTTTAATGAAATGCATAATGATTAGGTCCACCTCTAATTTAGAAATGAAATCATTTATCTATACATATTTTATTATCCATGTCATAATTTTTTTATATTATTCTTAAATCATAGAATAAATATATGTTAGTTAGTTTTATCATTTTATAGAATCTAAGAAAACATTCTAGAATAACTAAAATTATAATGGAGATATAACATTAACATTCTTTATTCGAAAACTAAAACTAGTGTCTCTATTTATAACAATATATTCGTCACTATAATAGACCAAAAATACATCCTGAATTATTCTAATGTAATTTTATTTATTTCATACTTCTTATTAATGAATTTCAAAATGATTTTATTTGTATAACTAATCAAAAATACTACATAAGATATAAAAATTTACTATATAACATATAATTCTTGATCGATCTATCTGTCAGACAATATTTATTTTTTCATATATATATTATTATTCATTAACAATTTTAGGCCACTATTTTTTAATTTCAAAGGATCAAATGGAATTCATTAAACATAGAAGAAGTTAAAAAATTAACCAAAATTCAATACCATCATTTATTGATAAATGAAATAATGTGTTAAAAATGATGAATTTGAATACTTTTTATTTTAAATAGACAAAAAATTTATATTTCCATGATTTATGATGATCATAGTAAAGGAATAAAAAAAATATTTCCTTAGAGGTATAAATGGTTTATACTGAATCAATCATTACTTGAGTGGGATCCTCTAACCCCCTGACATGGTTATTCCTCATTAAGAAAAAGAGTAAACATGATGTGAGCTATGGATAAGTGTATTTTTCCAATAATTTATGTGTGATATTATGGATATAATATATTAGGGGGATCAAATAAATAATTTTTGTTGATACACATTTTTTCCAGTATTTACTCATGACATAAAATAAATGAGTAAATTCCACTCATCATATTTATGTGACCATTTCATGAACAAATCAAAATCGGTTCTATTTAAATATATGAGACATATCAATTATGATAAAAATGGATGACTCTCAAATTATATCTGTAATTATTTTTCCACTGAGATCATAATATGATATAGTATATCTTACCTTATGATTTTTCCCTTGATAGTATAAATGATTGGAAAATCTATTAGTATGAAAACTATATTTCATATCATATGATATACATAATCATTAAACATCTAATTTATAATAATCAATATATATATATATAATATATTAAATATATCCTTTAATATCTTGCTTATAATAAATTATAATTGTATTTGTTCCATTTCACATTATATTGTATTATATATAATAACATATGAAACTATATTGAAAAAAATAATTTTTTTATATCATCCAAAACCAATTATGAAATATATTATTAATTTAATCATGCATCAAATTATATGAGACAACCTATTAATAACCATCAAAAATTAATTTTTAAAAAATCTAAAAAACCTTTTGAGAAACTTTGTTTGTCAAACCTAATCTTTATTTAGTATTCCACAAAGTGTATCCTCATGTGCCATTTTAGTGTGGAAAGTACAAATGAATCACCCAATTAAAATAATTATTAATGGAGAAGACACTATAATGGAATCCATGATACTCAATAAATTTATTGATTTGGCATTATCTTTATCATATATGTATATCATTATACCATTATCTAATA
The DNA here is from genome assembly GCA_963277665.1 of Viscum album. Classification (NCBI taxonomy): domain Eukaryota; kingdom Viridiplantae; phylum Streptophyta; class Magnoliopsida; order Santalales; family Viscaceae; genus Viscum; species Viscum album. Next base: position 1,281,150,888 of record OY728136.1, on the reverse strand, counting down.
GTTGTGTCATATAAAAGTGTAATTTCTTATAAAATCATTTTCCCCAAGACATCAATTGATCAAGATAAATAATTTATGTCAATCCTATATAAATAAATCCATAAAATATACACACTACAAGTATACACTTAATAGGTTTATGTATACGTGGAACCATCCTTAATCCTTATATATGAGAACATCTTGTGTCTCTAAACTAAAGAGAAAAACATATTATATACACTATCATGGTGAAACAAAATAGTTTCTAGTCAGCCTAAAATAAGGGACTAGATTTCATACTCATCCTATGAGAGGAAAAATCCATTATTGGTTAATCTCTAACTAAATACATTATATGAAAAATAAAAAACATCCATTTAATCAACTAATACATAAGGAAGTCAAGAAAAGGTAATAAAATACCAAATTTTATCATGATAGTTATATAACTAAACAAAGGTTATTGAGACTCCAAATATGATTCATAAAATAATAGTAAACCAAATAAATAGAGATTGAAACAATATTTTTATTACTTCATTGATCATCTAGAATAAAAAACCACTTTTTATGATTTTCATATTCCATAGCTCTATGAAAGATTTATGCCCATTACAAGCATTATATTTCACCACAACCTATAATATAGCAATATGAACATCAGATAAGGATAACACAATTACTTAATTTGATATGTCAATTATAATTACATTTGAAAAAATATATATCAATATATTCATATATGTATCCAATGTGAATAAATGATAATTTAGAAAGAGTATTTTTTAATAAAATTAATACTAATTATTTATTTTATTAATACTTAATAATACCTTATAGAAGTTCCTTTCAAGCATATCATATACGATATACTTCTCAATAAACCTTCTTTTTTGATACTATTTTCGGGTAATTTTATAATATTACTTTTATATATAATTTAGGACTCATATATATATGTGGCCACATAAGAAACTACTCCAACTTAATTATTAAATTAGTCACATATATAATTAATGAATATCTTATTAATGGTGAGATTTAGACACCATATTCTTAATATTAAACTACATTAACATATTGAAACTCTTTAAGTCCACAAAATCTAACGTTATGAAGGTAATAAAATTCATGGTCTATATAGATGTATTTCTACATAAATCTTCATTATTTTTTTACCCATTCAATAAAGCCTTTTTCTAGAAATATTTTTGTATAAATATAAAAAACAAACATATTACTTACATTTGCATCCTGAAATACAATTGGATAATGTGAGAATCTCATTTCATTTTGAATTGAATAATACATTAATATATATTTATATTCAACTTATCATAATAACTAAAAGTAAGACTTTATTATTTCTCTTTCTCATTATGTATCATAAATATGGTAGGATATTATGTGAAAATAATTGAATTTTTGACTATTATAATCCATTATGATTTTAATTAAACTTATCAAAGTCATAAAAACACTAAATATATTATTAAACAATATATTCATTATAAAATATTATGAAATGTATTTCAATATTATATATGTTTGTAAATAACACTTATTTAAATTTATTAGTAATATTGATCAAATAAACAAATGTATCGACAAATAATATGAAATTATACGTGTCAGATCATTTTTTTTATGAAATGAGAACTATTACTTAAAATAATGATCGAATATTTAGTAGGAAAGTTTTTCTAGATGTTTAAAAAACATTGATAAGTAGTTTTATCTTATGAACCATGATTTTATTCATTAAAAATATTTTTGATTATGAGAAATTATAAACCATGTCTGTTGAATTCATAATATCAGATTTTAAAAACTTGATAAGATGATATTAATAGAATCATAAAACAAAAATGAGATAAATATAAAAAATATATTATTTAAATTCTTCTGATCATGATACCTTCCTTTATAATAAAAAATTTTAAATAGAAACTCTCCACTTCATCACAAGAATGAAAAATATAATCTATATGAATTCTATCCATGATGTGGATCTCTTATATATCTATATACATTGTAAAGAATATATATTGTAACTTATAACCTTTATAAAAAAATAAATTATTTATAATATAATTTTACCTAACAAATATATTCCATTATATATCGAAAACATGTTAATATATCTCAAACAATCTCATCACATTGATTAATTACACATTCCTAATAAAAGGTTTTGGTTTTAATGATCTTTGATAGATTCACTAAAATACAATTTTAGACTCTCTAAAAAACATTTTTTATTTATATTGATCTTCAACAAACATTTCCTAGTGATACAATAGTATAACATCTATATTATATTACATCGATTCGCTTCTCTAAACACTATGAGAAAATAGGGTACACATTCTATGAACTCATCTCACATTATTTGAAAATTTCAATTGAAGACAATAATATGCAATTCATAAGTAAAAAAGACATGAGGAAACCTTTAGTCCTTATAAGTCGTTATATCTCAATAAAATTGATTATATGAGTTGAAACTAATGTTAATAAGATCAATTTTTTAAATAATGTCTTTGAATCCTTATGAGTATCATTTTATGCCACTTATAAGCATATAGATTAAACTATTTAACAATATCAAAACTTGGATACTCAATAAGGTGTTTCTATAACACTTAAAATTTATCTCACGTTAAAAATATTCAAAAGAAACAAGTAATTATAGTTAAATAAATTAACCTTACTAATATATAGAATTGATCAGAAAACTAATTTTAATGATGATAATTTCATTTATCTAAAAAATAATTCTTATCATAGGAGTATGAAATTTAATGAAAATTTTATAAGAAGTTTTATTTATTGTGTTCAAACTAAAATTATTGTCCCTTTAGAGTCGCAATGTATACTTTAATTGGATATGATCCCTATTTCCCTATGTAAGGAGTTTATTATTATGTTTCTCTATCTACTTTGGTTTTTAGGCTTGGAATCATCCCAATTAAATCAAATATGACTCATGGATGGTTGAAAAGAAATATAATTATAGACTACATCATATATATGAACAGAGTTCTATTAATCCATAACCTAATTTCCGATGATCTAAAGTACCATCTAATTCATCAAATATGAGGGTACAAGGAAAACTCTTATGGTTTTTAAGTTCATTTCCCTAATTTTGATAAATTAAAAGAAATACATACTTTATCTTGGTAAAATCTCACTTTTGTTCATGCCTTGAACAATTTCCACGTCATCTCTTACAGAAAATAATTTGAATTTGTATTCCGTGAAGTGTTAGCAGATCATGCGATAGAATGACAGGTCATTCCATCTATCTCAAACATATGGTTTGAAAAAGTTATATACAAAATTCCATTTTACGGTGAGATTAACCATATATGATTCCAAAAATAGACTTATACTTCAACTATCATACTGCTTAATAAAAAAAACAAATTTCTACTAACCAGAGACTTCCAGTAGGATAGTGGTAGGTGATAAAGTCTGGTCGCACATTGTTTGTGGCATCGATTCCTACATCATTGTATGACACGATGGGTTTTCACCCATATTACGGGATGTACTTTTTCTAAAACTATACTATTACATCATTCTATAAAGAATATAAAAAATTTATAGCCTTAGAAAATACTATCTTATGTCTAACTTAATGCATTCCAACATTTAGGCTTATAGGAAATACTTTTGTCCAATCTCATTGTATACAGAAAATTTCTACTAGAATGGTCATCTACCAATCATGTAAATACCATCATTTATCCCCCACATATCATAAGATATATCTTTTTTGTCACATTCCAATCATTTGAATTCCTTAATCATGTATACTCTTGAAAAATGAATACACATTGAACCTTAGTGAAAACATGAATGCTGTCAAAAGTTTTCTCTTTCCACATTCCAATATCCCAAAATTTGTATATACTCAAACCCTGATATCACTTTATACTTATATCAGTCATGGGATCATTAATAATATCAAAAATATTATTTTCTCTTTATCCATTCATTATGTGCATATCATATTCTTTCCAAAAATATCTGAATAAAATTTCATGGTCACTAGTACCATTCAACATATACTATCAAATACAATAGGAAAAAACAATAGTGTAACAATACTTATATGTTACTTTATTCCATAGTACTATTAACATAACTCTTGGTAAACAAACAGTCATTCCACTACCTTCTTAAACCATTGATAGAGCTTCATCATTTTATTCCTCAACACTTCTTTAATCTCATATTTCTTTTATAGTTTCTTCATCATCATTAACATAAACACTACTCATACAACCATGCGTATTCTCTTCAATAGATTTTCCCTTAGGTAATTGGTTTTCATAATTCCCATACATTCCACATTTAAAACATTTAATCGTTGTTGATGTCGTAGCAATACCTTTATCCTTGCCCATGGTGTTAACTAAACCTTTTCCTTTGCACATATTGGCTTTATGTCCTTCTTTTCCACGACCAAAGCATCTTCTAGTTCCTTTGAATCATTCTCATTGATGCTTCTTCCCACACGATTTACATGAGGAAAATTTAACTTTCTCTCATCTATGATCATTATGAAACTCCATCTTTCTCTTATAATCCGAATTAGGAAACTTAACAAAGTTGATATTATTGATCATATTATGAGATTGCTGATTAGTCATAATAACGATGTTTCACCTTCCAAATCCCATTTCATTTGGATTTAAAGGAAGAATATCATTCCATTGCCCATCATATTCTCTATTAATATGAATATTCCTCTTTCCATCCATTTTCTAAAACCCAAAAAGAATAGTGTTAGAGCCAAAAATCATGCTAGGAAAACAACATAATAAAGGGGAGTGTTTTAAATATCTAACATATTAGGTTTAATCCTAGGTTATTCATGATTTTTTATCATAATTCTATGATAGTAACCTATACTTATACATACTCTTAGGGAAATCCCTAGACATACCTTAGAAATATCTCCAGGGATATAACTTATAGTTTTCGCATCTTAGTTTCTAAAGGTTGACTAAAACTTCACTCTGATAACTACTGTAGATACCCAAAGATTGACCTACATAGACATTACAGTACTTTTCCGGAATACATAATACATGACAAAAACAAATGAACAAAGACCTTATTAGTTTAGTAAATTTGGAAACTCGAAACATAATTTTCTAATCAAGGTGATAGATCTTCAACATCACCCACAAAGATATTCCGCTTTTGTTTTATTACCTATAACCATTATTTATATCCTGGGGAAATGAAAACAAAAAAATGGGTGAGCTCAAATTATCAGTAAGGGTAAACTCTGAAAGAACATAAAACAATCCCTAAACATTTGAATGTAAGAACATGAACATAAAACATCAAAATCATGAGTAATGACATAAATATTGGCTGTGAATAAGGCATAGATCAAAAAAGAGCATTAATCATAATAAAATAGCATGGGGAGTAAAACATGTAATTGGCAAAAACTATTAAGTACATGATATTATTTTCATAGTAGCCAAGGCATTGCTGTCATGACCATCATAGTGGACAAAGTCCCTTACTGAATCGATTTCACTCCTAGTTCCATTCCTGTATCACTGAACAGGATTAACTTGTCGTTCCAGCCATGTATTTCTCATGAGATATAAATCATTACCCAAATAATTGGAGGAAGATATAGGTCCCACCCATCTCATAATGAAATAATTTTTACATGTTCTACAACATAAACATAAATCATTCATAATAACCTAATGAATAAAATGGGGTTCATAAACATCATCCAATCATAACATAATATATATAAAATAAATTGATATCATTTCATCATAAGAAAAGTGAAATAATGAAAATCATGGAGATATTATACTTGAAACATAAATATATAAAATAATTTCACATTAGATGGAAAATAGTTTTAATATAATATTTGAAATGAATTCTTGAGTAAAATATCCTTTCATCTCCAAAATCATTCTATTTTCTAACAATTACATGCAATTTCCCAAAAAAATGATTTTATTGAAAATAATAATGAAATATTGTTGAGTAAGCTTCATGAAGAAAATGAATTATGAAACTATAAAAATTCCTTCATTCCATATAAATTAAAACAACATTCTCCTCATACTTTTATCAGAAAAGTCAAAAAGTACAACGTATGGTAAAAAAAGAAATATTCCATCCATAACACAAAGTTAAAGTAAAATATGGGTAAAAATGACTTTAAAATACATTTAATAATATTTAAAACATTATGAAAAACATTTTATGGACATGGATGAAAAATATAACCCCAGAAAATAGTTACGTATAAGAAATCCCAGATAAAAATGAGATTGGAAAATTACCCCTTACCTTAGGACCGATATGCGTTGTACGTATCAGAAAACTCCTGTATAATTATTTAAATAATTACATTTACTTATTAAAAAATTATATTCATTATATTCATTATTATGATATAATATATGATTCACTTAGGTCTTTATATTAACCGTTCATTTTTCAATTCCATTACAAAGCTGCATTTTGGGTAAAATCTTTTCATTTATCGTAAGTGTTTGGACTTGTTGTTCCTGATATTATTATTACTTATATCATGATAAAATTCATAATTTAAGACATGATTTATATATAATATATATTCATTATATATATATATAATAGATATATAAATGAAACAAATCACACCGTTCATGGAGACGGTAGGTCGTACGTACGCTTGAACGCTATTTTCCTTTCCTTATTAACTTGAATGGAAGTATGTAGATGATATATATAAATACATACATCCAGTAGAATTATTATTCCATATATATCATTATTATTTATTATATAAACTTTATAATCATTCTTTAATGGTTAATATGGAGAATGAATCTCATCCCGTTGTGGAGACGGTAATCCGTACATACGCACGAGCGATGATATCATTCCCATAATTATTGAATGAAATTAGAGTGGATGATATAATATCTCAGAATAATTATGATGTTTTAATAACAATATATTGTTATTATTTACACCATTATACCCTTCCACGTCTGGTGGTGGCGGAAAAACATATTACCCCATGGCGTGGAGACGGTATTCCGTACATACGCACACGCGGTGATTTCATTTTTCATAGGATGGATAGAAGGTGGAATAGGATTGTTTCATATTTATAATAACATATAACTATATGATTGATATTTATTTTATTACTTTATAGTGAAACAAATAAATAAGAGTAAGTAGAAGAATAAATAAAATTGAAATAATCGGTAGAAGAGATTACCTCTTCCTCGATGTGAATCTTTTAAACTTTCTCACAGGACAATAGAGTTGGTATTTTGAGATAACCAGAACCTCTATGATATAACTATAGATGTTGAGAAGAGAAATGGTCAGGGTTTGGCAGAGAATTAAGGCTCAAAATTGTGTGTGGAGGAGAGGGAGGAGGTTCCCTTTTATAAGGGAGGAGAGGGGCACATTTGGAAACATAAGAAATATTAATTTATAAAAAATGTCAACCCAACTTAAAAACCTCCAAAAATGACTCAATTCAAATATGATATAATATAGGGTTTTAATATCATCATCAAATAAAATTTATATATGTTTTGAATTCATTTTAATCCTTATCAAATTGATTTATCATTATTTAATCTATTTAATTTTATTTGTGGTAATAATATTCTAAATTTTAAATTATTATAAATAATTACTTATGTGTTGTGAATTGTCCATAATTGGATAGATTATGACATTTTAGAACTTATAAATTTAAATTTATAATTTTTAAATAATCTTGGGATTTTTATGAAATTTTATAATATTTTATTTTTATTAAATAACAGTATTGTCAATTTTGACACTATTCATTTATTTGAATTTAACAAAAATATACAAATAGGATATATTAAAAAAATATTAAATAGATTCCTAATATGTAATATTTATATAAAAAATTCTTTTATTACATTAAATAGTTCATATAATATTTATATTAATATTTTTAAAACTATTGATTTGATATTTCAATCAATAAAATAATTTCAACATCACTATTGTGTCATCATTAATGATAATTATTTAATCCCTAAAAATTCTAAATAAATTAACATGAATTAGATGATTTTATTATATTTCTGGAGACTATTCATGTTTGATGTTTTGTGAAGTTTATAACTAAATTAAAATTATTCCACTTATAAGATATAATAGAGTGACATGTTGTCACTTTCTTTGGTTTTAATAATAATTATATCATTTTCGTGGTCAATAGTCCATGAAACGAATCTATTATGACCCTTTTGTGATATGGGTCGGCTTTTATTCATCCAATATAATTTTGGAAGGTGGTAGGGTAATTTAATAATCTTATTTTTACCCTTAATTACCTGATTTACCGTTAACTGTAGTAAATAAAAATTATCATAGTTACTATTCATAATGTCAAAAAAATACTATTAACCTATTAATATAATTTGGACCCACTGAATCCAGTTATGGAATCTATTTTTCAAAATTCAGAACACAGAATTTGTAGTAATTAATTTAATATTTATCCTTAAAAAAACAGTTTTTAAAAGTTAAAAAATTGTCAAATAATGAAATGTTTTTACCTATGAATTCAATATAAAATTAATGGTAATGACATTAATTATATTAAATGGTAAAAATATATTCTATTTATACATTAAAATCATTCAATATTATAATTTAACCATATAAATTATATCGATAAAAAAGTTGTTTTTAATTAAAATTTAGCGTATTTTTACTATTCATAAAAATAACAAACTTATCAAAAAAATATCAAAAATTTATCCAAAGTAAATTTTTATATCCTTATTCTAATGTAGATTTTTATATTTTCAAATTAAACATAAAAACATGTCAAAAACTTGATTAAATGTTGGTGCAACATAAAAGGAAACAAACTGTATTTTTTTTAAATACTCATTTTACCCGAAAAAATTATTTTGTTCTCATACCATGTTCTATAAAATGCGTATGATGAATTATAATATCATAAAATTAAAAATTCAGTTACTACTATTCATAATGGCATGTTTATAAAAATATTATTACAATATATCATTTTTTAATGAAACCTGGTATTGCGTACTTCACATGCTATCTAGGAAGGTCACGATTGCATGTAATGCAAGCCAAGTCAGGTCTGCGTGTAGTGAAATCTCTCTTTGGTGTTACATATAACATAATAAAAACTTATTTCATTTATTCATTCAACAAAATATATAACTAAAGTTGCGTGGAATAATTTCCCTAAAACGAACATGAAATTGTGTGTAACATGAGCCAAGAATAGTGTTGTGTATACTGCAATCTAATACGGCGTTGCGTATAGTATAAGATAATCTTGGTGTTGTGTACAATAAAAGACATCAAAGAAATTAAAAATAATATATCTCATAAAATCTTGGGGTTTTAGATTCTACCCCCATTAAAATAAATTTCTCCCTCAAAATTCATCGAGGATATAAATCGTTTACTACTTGAAAGATTCATTCATTGAATCCCACATCATAAAAATGAATACAAAAACTTAATTTTAAAAAGTGAAGTATGAAACATAACAGTTACCTAAATTAACTCATCATTGGGTTTCCAAATAAGAGAACATAGGTGACAATATGGATATGGAAGAGAAATATAATCATCAACTTCTAATGAAGAGTGGTAGAGGATATAGCTATGAAAATGCAAACAATCACAAATCTATAAATTTGTGATGATCTAAGGTACCATCTGATTCATCGAATATGAGGGTACTAGGAAAAAGTTTTTGGGTTTCAAAATCATTTACCTAATGTTGAAGAATTAAAAAAAATACTTACTTTATTTTTGTACAATATCACTGTTGTTTGTGCCTTGAAAAATTTCAACTTCATCTCTTAAAGAAATTAAGATAAATTTGTCTTTCGTGAAGTGTTAGGAGATCATTATATAGAATGATTGGTCATTCCATATGTCTCAAACATAAGGTTAGAAAAGGTTATATATATGTAGATCTTATGGTGAGATTAACTTTAAATGATTCTAAAAATAGACATATACTTCAACCGTCATTTTTCTTAATAAAATAAAACTAATTTCTACTAACCAGGGACTTCTTGTAGACCAGTGGTAGGTGATAAAGGCCTATCGTACTATGGTTGTGGGTTCGATTCCCGTATCCTTGTCCAACGTGATGGGTTGTCACCCATATTATGGGTTTTCCTTTTTCTAAAACTATACTATTACAACATTCCATAAATAATATCAAAAATTTCCAGCGTTAAACAATACTATCTTGATGTTCAACTTAATACATTCCAACCTTTAGGATTATCGAAAATACTCTTGTCCAATATAATAGTATACAAAAAACGACTACTAGAAAGGTCATCAACCAATCATGTGAATACCATCATTTATCCCCCATATATCATAATATATATCTTGTTGGTAAAATTCTAAACATTTGAATTCCTTAATCATGTATTCTCTTGAAAAATGAATACCCATTGAACCCTAGTGAAAACATTAATGCTGTCAGAAGTTAACTATTCCACATACAAAAATCAAAAAATTTCTATATACTCTAACTATGATATCACGTTGACTTTATATCAGTCATGAGCTCATTAATAATATTAAAATATTAGTTTCTCCTTATACATTAATTATGAAAATATCATCTTCTTTCCAAAAATATCTGAATAACTCTTCATGGTTACCGGTACTATTCAACATATATATTCAAATACTTTAGGAAAAACAATAGTGTAAAAATCCTTAGATGTTTCTATATTACATAGTGCCATTAACATAACTCTTGGTAAACATACAATCATTCTACTACCTTCTTAAACCATTGATCGAGCTTCATCATTTTATTTCTAAAAATTTCATTCATCTCATATATCTTTTATAGTTTCTTCATCATCATCAACATAAATACTAATCATATGACCATTTTTATTCTCTTCAAGAGATTTTAACTTAGGGAATTGGTTGGAATAATCCCCATACATTACATATTTAAAACATTAAATCATTATTGATGTCGTAGCAATAACATTATCCTTGTCCGTGGTGTTAACTAAACCTTTTCCTTTACACTTACTGGCTTTGTGTCTTTCTTTTCCACACCCAAATCACCTTCTAGTTCCATAGAAAAATTATCCTTGATTCTTCTTCCCACATGATTTAGATGAGGGAAATTGAACTTTCTTTCCTCTATGATCGTCATGAAAGTCCATCTTTCTCTTTTTAGCCGAGTCAGGAAACTTATCAATAATGATATTACTGATCATATTATGAGATTTCTGATTAGGCATAATAATGATCTTTCTCTTTCCAAACACTATTTCATTTGGATTATTAGAAAGAATATCATTCCATTGTCCATCATATTCTCCATTAACATGAATATTCCTCTTTCCAACCATTTTCTAAAACCCAAAAAGAATAGTGTGAGAGGAAAAATCATGATATGAAAACAAAATGATAAAGGGGAGTACATTCAATCTCTAACATATTAGGTTTAATCATAGGTTATTCATGATTGTTATCATAATTCGACGACTATAACCTATACTTATTCATACCCTTAGGGACATCCGTAGACATACACTATAAATATCTCTAGGGATCTCACTTAATGTTTTTGCATCATAGTTTCCAATGGTTGAATAATCCTTTTCTCTCATACCAACTGTAGAGAACGAAATCTGGACGTACATAGACATTACAATACATTTGAAGAATACTTAATACTTTACAAAAAGAGACGACCAAACACCGTATTAGTTTTTTGTATTTGGAAACTCAAAACATAATGTTCTAATCATGGTGAAAGATCTTCAACATCTACCATAAAGATCTTCTCCTTTGGTTTTCATACCAAAAACCATTCTTTATATCCAGGGGAAAAGAAAACATAAAAAGGGGTGAGATAAAATGCTCAGTAAGGGTAAACATGGAGCAGATAAAACAATCCCTAAACATTTGAACATAAGAACATGAACATAAAACATCAAAATCATGAGTAATGACATAAATCTTGGCAGTGCATAAGGGATAGATCAAAAAAGAACATTAATCATGATAAATTCGATTGGGGAATAAAACATGTAATTTTGGAAAACCATTAAGAACAAGATATTATTTCCATAGTAGCCAAGAAATTTCTGCCAAGACTATCATAATGGACAATGTTCCTTATTGAATCGAGTTCACTCCTTGTTCTAGTCCTATATCACTGAACCGGATTAACTTTCTGTTCTAGCCATGTCTATCTCATGAGAGATAAATATTTACCCAATTAATTTTATGGAGATATAGGTCCCACCCATCTCATAATAAAATCATTATAACATGCTCCACAACACAAATATTAATCATTTATCAAAACCCAAAGAATAAAATGGGTTTCATAAACATCATCCCATTATAACATAATCCATATAAAACAAATGGATATCATTTCATCATAAGAAATGTGAAACCATGTAAATCATAGATACATTATAATTGAAACATCAACATATTAAATAATGTCACCTTATATAGAAAATAGTTTTGACAAAACATTTGAAATGAATTCTTGAAGAAAATATCATTTGTTCTTCAAAATCATTCTCTTTTCTCAAAATTACTTGAAATTTCAAAAGAGAAGGATTTTTTTTGAAAATAATCATGAAACCTTGTAGAGTAATCTTTATGAAGAAAAGGGGTTATAAAACTCTAAAAATTCCTTCATGTCGTATAAATTTTAAAAAAATACATTCTCCTCATACTTTTAACAGAAAACCCAAAAAGTACCACTTATGGTAAACAAAATAAAGATTTCTTCCATAACACAAAATAATTGTCAAAGAGGGGTAATAATGAATTTAAAAATAAATGGGAGAATATTAAACACTTTATGAATAACATTTTATGGACATGGATTAAAAATATAACCCAACTAAATACTTACATATAAGCAATCCCAGATAAAAATGAGATTGCAAAATTATCCCTTACCTTAGGTCAGATATGTGTTGTACTTTTATGAACCTCCTATATAATGATTTAAATAATGTCATTTACTTATTAAATAATCATATAAATTCTTATGATATCATATATGATTCACTTAGGTCTTTATACTAACTGTTCATTTGTCAATTCCATGTTAAAGCAGCGTTTTGGGTTAAATCGTTTCATTTATCGTACGTGTTTGGACTTGTTGTTATTGATATTATTATTACTTATATCATGATTTACTTACTTCAATAATGTTAAAAATGATTTATATATCTTATATATTCAGTATATATATATATATATAGATAGATAAATGAAATGAAACACACCGTTCATGGAGACGGTAGGTCGTACGTATGCAAGAACGCTATTTTCCTTTCCTTATTGACTTGAATGGATGTAAGTAAATGAAATATATATATATATATATATACATAAATACAGAAGAATTATTATTCCATATAAATGATTATTATTCATTATATATTCTTTATAATCATTCTTCAATGGTTAATATGGAGAATGAATCACATCATGTCGTGGTGATAGTAATCCATACGTACGCACGAGCGATGATATCATTCTCATAATTATTGAATGGAATTGGAGTGGAGGATATAATATCTCAGAATTATAATGGTTTTATAATATCCATATATAGTTATTATTTACACCATTATACCCATCCATGTACGGTGGTGGTGGAAAAACAGATTACACCACAGCGTGGAGATGGTATTCCATACGTACGCACGCACGGTGATTTCTTTTTCCGTAGGATGGATAGAAGGTGAAATAGGTTTGTTTCATATTTATAATAACATATCTATATATGAGTGATACTTATTTTATTACTTTTCAATAAACCAAATAAATAAGAGGATGTAGAAAAAGAAAGATTCTTGAAAGAATCGATAGAAGAGATTACCTCTTCCGCAGCGTGCCTCCTTTAAACTTCCTCTTGAAGCACTAGAGTTGGTCTTTTGAGAAGACCAAAACCTCTATGATATAACTAGATATGTTGAGAAGAGAAATTGGTGGGGTTTGATCGAGCTTTAAGGCTCAAAATTTTATGTGGAGTGGAGGGAGGAGGTGCCCCTTTATAAGGGAGGAGAGGGGCACCTTTGGAAACATAAGAAATATTAATTTATAAAAAAACTCCAATCCCACTTAAAAACTATAAAAAATGACCCAATTCAAAGATGATATGCGATAGGGTTTTAGTCTCACAAAACATTACAATTTATACATGTTATCAATTTATTTTAAACCTTATCAACTTGATTATCCTTATTTAATCTATTTAATTTTATATTTAGTTAATAATATTATAAATTTTAAATTGTTATATAAAATTTGTTATATTTTCTTTATTGTCCATAATTAGATACATTATGACATTTTATACCACATAAATTTAAATTTATTATTTTCAAATATTTTTGTTATTTTTAAATAATTTTTTAATATGTAATTTTTATAAAATAACAATAGTGTCAATTTTGATACTATTCATTTATTTGAATTTAAATAAAATCTAAATAGAGAATATATTCAAACAAAAACATTTAATATATTTATAATATGTCATATTAATCCATAAAATTAGTGGATATAATTAAATAGTTCATATAATATTTATTTTAATATTTTTTAAACCATTTATTTGATATTTCAATCAATAAAATAATTTCAACATCACTATTGTGTCGTCATTATTGATAATTATTTAATCCCTAAAAATTTGAAATAAATTCACATGATATAGATAATTTTTTTATATTTCTGGATACTATTCATGTTCGATGTTTTATGATGTTTATCACTAAATTAAAATCATTACACTTATAAAATATAAGAGAGTGACATGTTGTCACTTTCTTTGGATTTAATTATAATTATATCATTTTCATGGTAAATAGTCCATGAAACGAATCTATTCTGACCCTTAGGTGATATTGGTACACTATTATTCATCCAATATAATTTTTGATGGTTTTAGTGTAATTTTATAATCTTATTGTTACCCTTAATTACCCGATTTACCTTTAATTGTAGTAAATAAAAATTATCGTAGTTACTATTCATAATGTAACAAAAATAAAAGTAAAATATTAACATAATTTGGATACAATGATTCTAAATATGGAATCCATTTTTCAAAATTCAAATGACAGAATTTGTATAATTTTTTTTTAAATAAATCCCTTTGTTAAGAAAACGAGTTTTAAAAGTTAAAACATTGTCAAAGATTGAAATGTTTTTACCTATGAATTAAATATAAAATTAATGGTAATTACATGAATTATATTAAATTATAAAATTATATTCTATTTATAATTTAAAAACCTTAAATATTATAATTTTACCATATATATTATCTCGATGAAAAAACTTTTTTTCAATTAAAATTGAGTGTATTTTTAATATTCATCATAATATGAAACTTTTCAGAAAAATGAAAAAAATTTATCCAAAGTAAAATTTTATATCCCAATTCCAATGAAAAATTTAATATTTTCAAATTGAACTTATAAAAATTTAAATTAAAAGATTTAATGTGGGTGCGCCCTCAAAATGTGGAAAAACTTCATTTTTTAAAAAAAACTGATTTTACCATAAAAATTATTTTGTTCTCATACCATGTTCTATAAAATGTGTAAGATTAATTATAATATCATAAAATTCAAAATTTAGTTAATACTATTCATAACAGCTAGTTCATAATAATATTATAACAATATATTGTTGTTTAGTGAAACCGGGTATTGCGTACTACACACGCTATCGAGGAAGGTCACGATTGCATGTAATGCATTCCAAGTAAGGGTTCTGTGTAGTGAAAGCTCCCTTTGGTGTTGCATATAAATTAATTATAACATATTTCATTTATACATTTAACAAAATCTATACTTAATGTTTTGTTGAATAATTTCCATAAAACGAACTTGAAATTGTGTGTAACATGAGCCAAGAATAGTGTTGCGTGTACTGCAAGCTAATACGGTGTTGCATATAGTAAAAGATAATATTAGTGTAATTTACAAAAGAAGACATCAAATAAAATTGAAAAGAATATATCCCAAAAAATCTTCGGGTGTTACAATAACAATTACATTATCATGCATGAAACATATA
The DNA here is from genome assembly GCA_963277665.1 of Viscum album. Classification (NCBI taxonomy): domain Eukaryota; kingdom Viridiplantae; phylum Streptophyta; class Magnoliopsida; order Santalales; family Viscaceae; genus Viscum; species Viscum album. Next base: position 1,281,134,745 of record OY728136.1, on the reverse strand, counting down.
ACATATGTCAATCATGAAAATATAATGACCCATGGAAAGAAATGGGTTTTATTTCATAATGCATGAATACATTAACATTGGGTTCCCAAATATAATAGTGAATAGAATACTTTATATAAGAATAATAAATCTTGAGGGAAGAAGAAAGAATCTCAAGATGTAAAGGGTTTGTTTTTTAGAGAAGAATTATTTTAGAAAACCCTGTGATTTTCATAAACTCATGAAGAAAAAATCTATATCCAAGGAAAAGAAATTTAATTATGAAAAAAATTATATTTAAGCAATATACATACTGAAAATGGGTTGATAGAGGGAAAATATAAATAGAGAGAGTTGGGTTCAAAAATTCCCTTTACCTTGTGTGTGAAGGATTTCTTCACTTTAATGTCATGTATAATCATATTAGATTCATTAATTAATAAATACAAAACCTTATATAAATTATTTTGATTCATTATGGTTTTATTATGATCTTTTTGGTCTAATGGGGGATTTATATAATTTAATTTTATCATTCGGGAGAATTCATTTTCATGGTTTTCTTGACTGGTTCACTTGTATTCATGAATGGATGTTCATGTTAAATTATGATAAATGTACATATTTATTTGTATTTTTTTAATTATATTTTATAAATTTTAATGTTCTTATAAATTATTTGTTTATATGTAATGGGGATGAATCATTAAATACATGTTAATGACGAACATTTTATGTTAAATTTGGTAGTTTTTTAGCCCAAAAAACTCATTTTTTATCACTTACTATTATTTATAAATATTAGTTATAGAACATAAATAGGGTTTTATAATAGACATTAAAATAATTGTTGAACCATTAATTTTTTTATTAACATCCTCAAATGTGTTTAAGAAAATTCAGTGTTCATCACCTATGATTTAGATTAATTAACACATCACAAGCATCAATTTCATTTTTATAGTAAAAGAGTGATAGAGGGGAGGTAACTGATTAATATTGTGACACCCCAAGTTTTCACGGTACACTTCCCTTTGAATAATACAGTAGCGTGTGTTGTACGCAACTTCGAATTCTAGCACACACCACAACCAATCAAACTTGCCGTTATAAATAGTAATACCCACTTTTTGAAATTTTAAAAATTTTAACATTCAAAATGGACCTCATTTTTGGATTAGAAATATTGAAATTAGCTTAGGTTAAATATTTATTATTTTTTATAAAACATTCAAATTTTGATGAATAGGGAAAAAATACTAAACATTAATTAAAAACAGCTTTTTGTTCCAAATAATTTATAGTAATAAATTATTATATTGAGAGGTTTTAAAGTATAATTAGAATATATTTTTACCATTTAATACAATATTAGTAATTGGATGTAATTTACATTTAAACTAGACATAAACAAGTGTCAATCTTTTGATAGTTATTATTTCATAAAAAACACGATCTTTGTTTTGACAACAAGAATTATTTTTAAATTAATTTCTGCCACTTATGTGTTTTGAATTTAGAAAAAGGGATACCATATTTATAATCATGAGTTCCAAAATTTTTAAATAGTTAACTTTTATTTTTAGACATTTTGAATAATTACTTCGGTAAATATTTTATTTACCATGGTTAAAGGGTCTGGAAAATAAGGGTAAACAAATAATATTATAATATTATTAAATTACACTAAAACGTGTCCTAACCCGATTGGTTGATACATTTCGGACCATGGACATATTTGGTTCAATTGTGGGACCCCGTGGAGTCACATGTAAGTGATAGTGACACTTTATATTAATTATGTTAAAGTAAATACAAAAATGACATAAGCATATATCTTTTAGAAAAAATATTTTTACATAGAATAACATACGTTATATTTTTTACTATAAATTTTCATTAGAAATATAAAAATATTTCCTACATAATGGAATTTTATTTATAATTTTTAGACATTGAATAATAAAATTTATTTATGACACAATAATGATGCAGTATTTTTGTTATTAATTAAAGAATCAAATAATTGGTATTATAAATGTTAAAATAAATATAATTTGAATGTTTTTATGACATAAATGAAATTTATTAGATAATATAACATGTTAGGATCGATTAAATGAATTTGGTTCAAATTAATATTGTTTTTATGACTTAAAAATAAATCAATTATTAAATAGTGTCAAAATTGACATAAATGAGTTTTCAAAACAAATATTATATTATTAATTTATATTATATTCTTAAAAATATAATTATCTCCCAAAGGACTTATATAATGATATTTTTATCATTAATTGATGATATGGGGGTCTCTTGGAAGTATATAATAGGTTTATCAACTATATAATGTAAAAATACAAAGAGACATTGTAAATGTCAAACTATTTAACTAAGAGTCAAATCAAAATGATAATGTTAATATAGGGACCCAAACCTATCTAAAACATATTTTTTGAGTGGTTCTAGACCTATAACCACCATAAAATATTAATAATTCACTTTGGAGCCATTAGAAACCGAATATGAATTCATTATAAATTAATATTTTGAGCTTCTCCTAAGTTTCCCATCACCCCTCTTATAAAAGGGAACTCCCCCTACTAACTAATTCACACCATAAAAGCCTTTTTAATCAGCCAAAACCTGCCCAAATATCCTATAAACTTCACTAAATTCATCCTAGAGGCCCTCATTTGGTCAGAAATCCATCTTAATAATCCCTTTTTATCAACTTAAAAGGAAGAACTCGGAGAAGTTGTAATATTTTCACCACCCTCTTTCAAGTTCTTTTCTTCTTCCACTTCTTCTTTTTTGTTATTTCCATTATAAAATAATAACTCAAGTATCATCTATATACTGCAAAATTATTATAAATATGGTACATCCATATTTATTATTCTATCCATCCTTTTAATGACATGTCACCATATGTGCCTATGTACGGATTACCGTCCCCGCGTCATGATGTAAATGTTATTCAATACTTTATTATTTTGATGTGAATAATAATGTTGCTTAATTCATGTAAATAATATATATAACATGATAATTATTCTGTATATATGATATACAATCCAATTATATATTATTTTTATATCAAAAGATAGATATTGTCGCTAATGAGTACGTACGGATTATCGTCTCCACGAACGCGATGAGATTTGTTCTCCATCGTATCCATTGAAGATTAAATTTAATTTGATGATTAAAAATAAGGTTTAGATACATGATATCCTTCTGGATATGAATAAGATAAATCCCATCCATAACAAATATTACTCACATAACAAAGAATATAAAGGAAAATGAATCCATGAACACCCGAAACGACGATTATACTAAGATATTATTAACAATTCAATGTTAAAAGATAATATATGATATCATATTAATGTATATAATTTTTTTATAATTAAAAAACAGTTATTTCACCATTATACAGGAGGTTAACCTACCCTCCACCAAGGAAAATGTAAAATTAAGGTGTTTCTTATCTCACTTTTAATTCCATGAGATTTTCATTGTTCAACACTTATTTATTACATGTGGTGTGGGTACTTCCCATGATTGTATTCATTGTGTAATATACTTTAATTTATGGATATTTGCATCATCATTTTATGATACTTCTTTAATGTATTTGTGTTTCCTATGTTACCAAATCGATAAGGGAATTTAAAATTTCAATTTCTACTCATTTGGCTTTATGCATACTTCATTAATTATTTTACTCCATGATTATGTTTGGAATCACTATTCATTTGAATATGTCATGATTTCTACTCCCCTTTCTGTGGATATACTTTTGATACACACAATCAATTCATCGATAAATTCTCAAGTCATTAATATGAACTTGATAAGAGTAATTTTAACACAATCTCCATTTGTTGATTAAAACATCCAATTCATTGGTGTTGTTTTTACAAGAATATGTGTGAATGTACGCTGATTGATTTACACTGAATATCCAATAATATTGAGTGTAATTATTATTGTCCCACATAATAATGTCGTTGATTTATAATTAACCTAAGGATACATTCTTTTTAAGAGATTTCATCACAATTTACATTCCATTGAGACTTCTTTGTTGTTATACACCAAATCACTTTTATATGGTGCGTATAATGTACATTGACATAGTATATCATGAATCCCTTTATTCTCATGACATTATAAAGTTTCTATTACCTCAATTATTTTTATTCAAGTGTCTTTCTTTTGGTTAGGAACTCTAACTAAAATATCATTTTATATGTTTTAATGTTTTATTATTCTAAATCATTCTTATTAATGTCCATATTTTAAAAATAGTTTTCAATATTTATTTACATGGACATTAATGTTTTAAAATTAAAATTCATTTTAAAATTTCAATGTAGTATGGGAAACTTTGATTCAAAAATATATTATAAAATGACTTCTTGACAAATAGTGTGACAATTAAATGTTTTCAAGAAAAAGGGGGATATTTCTCTCAAATAGTTTTGATGATTATTTTCATCTATATCGATATCTTTCATTATTTTCGACTGAGGTTAATCTGTTACAATACAATATTACATATTTTATTGAATGAGTTATGTATGTCTGTGGATGTGCTATTTTTATATCATTCATTGTTTGTGGATAAAGTAATGACCTTTCGTATACTAGTTTTAATACGAATGATTATGTTATGTTTCAAAATTTTCCTATGAGGAATGCATTGGACTTAGTAAGTGACAGGTGGAGCCCACTGTAGCTCCTTGATGCATCGGTAGGTCTCATAAGATAATGTACTGTCTTGGAACAAGGCCTTGACAAAATCTTATTTGTAGTCTTGGCACAAGGCCTTGAATATGTGGTTATGATAGTCTCGAATTTTTCATTCCATCATTTTAAAAGTGGTTATTGATATTTCATGTGATCATTCGACTAGTAGAATATCCATTTGAATAAGTAAATGGATTTATTTGTTTTTATCAATGCCATATTATGCTGAAGTTCAAGTTTAAAAGGCTGTTATTGTAGTCTTATACACTACCCTAAATGTTTATGCTTATTTATGAATGTTTCTGCTATAATGTTATCCTTACTGAGCATCTGAGCTCACCCCTTTCTATGATTTATTTTCCTAGGATGATAAGTAGCATACTATGACTGACCGCCATGGATAGTCTATGGGATCTCAATGTTGTCTATGGAGACAATTTTGTTGTAGTTTTCCATTTTATGATGTAATGTAAAATTTATTAATGTATCTAGTACTTCTAAGAATACTAATGTAATCATTATTTCGAGACATGATCTTTTATGATCATGCCAATGATACGTAATAATGCACCGACCCTGGGCTTCTGGGGTTGGGGTGTTATAGTTGGTATCAGAGAAAGTTTAGTACCATCCTTGGAAACTAGATTTAAATATACTCTAATTAGAACACGTAGACCTAAGACAGACATTGAGGATTAGTATTGATGAACATCCTAGAATTTAGGTATTGTAGAGATTTTGTGAGTTTTCTGAGAAACACATCTCGGTCTAGATTCGAGCAGCCAGAGGCGACTCTGGCACAGATGTACCTAGGGGTAAAACTCGAAAACAACACTTTGAGCTAAACTCGAACAAGAACTGGTGCACAACAACGGGCCTTGATGCACTCTAGGTAACAACACTCCTGAGGGATATTCATAGGATAATTTACATTTTCTTTACAAACCGATTTTATGTATTTTAATATACGATGAGAATAAATGAACTTGGTTAATCCTAAGGTGTTTCAAATTACGAATCTGGTTTCATGATATTTTCTAAATGATTTTATGACTATTGTTACTCACACAATGATTTCTGGTTTTAGTCAATGCCTGGATTCCAAGGAAGTCATAGTAACTTTGAGAATGATGTAAAAGGTTGGAAAGGTGCTGGAAATGAGCAAAAAAATGGAATGTTGATATGCATAAAAGATATCGTGTTCATTCAAAATTAGTTTTCAAAAAATATGATCAACAACATATATATTAACCAACTCCCGGACTCAACAAAGAAGACAAAGGTGATGAATGATAAGAGCTCCAGGAGTGGAGACCATGGAGAAACGAATCCTCAATTTCCATCATGCAAGAAATGTGGATGGAGACACCAAGGAAAGTTTCTAAATAGAACAAAGAAATTCTTTATGTGTGGGAAAGAAGAACATAAAGTGAAGAATTGCCAGGGAAAAATGAAGAGTACTATGGAAGAAAATAAAAATGTTCCAAAGAATCCATTTACAGTCATTTTCCAAAAATGTAGGGGACCTGGCCATTACCTGAGTGAATGTCCTATTTTATAGGATATTTTCTTGGTCAAAGAAGAAGCTATGTGGAAATAAATGGTTGGAGAAATTTTTAAAAGTACTAGTACTCTTTGTTGATGGCATTACTTTTGAATAAATTATTATTTGAATTTGTAACCATGTAGTTTGTCAAATGAAAATCGTATTTGAGGAAGAGTTATTTTTCTCTTGTATATATTGTTATAAATAACCATTTGGTTTTATTTGATCATTGGATTTGAGGAAATTACATGTTATTAAATTTTATGATGAAAATTCAAGGAATGAGATAACATTTGTGGTTAAATTATGTTGTGGTAATTTTGAGGAATTTATCTCATTATGGTAATGTTATAAAATATATTTTTTGAAAAAGGAAAACATGCAGACCGTGTGACAACTCGTCACATAGGACAAGGCTATGGGAATCGGACCCACAACCAAAGTGCGATTGAGATTTATCACCTACCACTGGACTACATGAAGCCCCTGGTTAGTGTGACTAATTATTTGTAGTTAAATGATTTTATTGATCAATAATTAGTTTATTTGGGATCTTATTTCTTGTCAAATGAATACCCTTGTTATAGGAAAATGATTCATGGATTAGGTGATAAATGTAATTATGGAAGATTTTCACTTTGTTGGGAATACTATATGCCCAAGTAAAATAGAATACTATGGGATTTCATTTGAGGAGTAATGGTGGATTTTTATCTATGTTTTTACTGTGGATTTATAGTGATTTGGGTTATTTAATGAAATGATTAACAAATAATAGAGAATATGTGATTAGGTTAATCACTTTTAAGTATGTGACATTAAGAGTTGTTGATGTCATTTGGAGATACAATTTTACATGGAAGACTACATAACCAAATTCTTCTAAGTTTTGGGTTTCAATATTAGTTTAGATTGTATTGAAGGATTTTATAGATAATTTTTTATTGAATGTTATTTATTTAACTTTGGTGTATTGTTGGTTTTTTTTAGAAATTAAGATTGGTGTTTCTTTCTCCAATGGAATATCCTTTTGGGGGATCATCAAATCTTATACTAACCATTTTGGTTTTGATTAATCTCTAAATACAAGGTAAATATATAGTTTATCCTTCATGGATCATGTGATTCTATTGCTGTTTATTCTAGCTCTTCCAATGTGACCATGTATTCTTGAAAACTCATCGTTAAAAAATGAGTTATTGGCAAAAACTTTTTAAAGAATGAAACTCTACTTAAAAATTATGTATATCTCTTTATGTTCTTAGTCAATATCATAAATTAATTCCTCATCTTTATGTAATGTAACTTAAAACAAAAAAAAATTGTTGTCCGTTTACTTTTCATACTGGGAGACTAATGACCATTTGTCCCATCACAAGATGGTGGTTTATTGTTGTTAACTTTCTCATGAACATGTTTTTTATACCTCTCCATCAGAACTCGACACTTATTTTATCCATGTTTTCCAACATGGAATCCTAGTACAGGTTATCTTGGGTGACCTTTGTACTTCCCTTTCTTTCTTTTAAAGGGATAATTTTATTGACTCATTTTCTGATATGGGACTTTCCATTATACTCTCAAGCCCAATTTTAAAAAAATTTTGAGGATAACATAATTTAAATTATGGGAGAATGTAACACCCCAAGCCTCCACGATACACTTCCCTTTGAATAATAAATTAGAATGTTTTGTACGCAACTTCGGGTTCAAACACACACCACAACCAATCAAACTAGCCGTTATGAATAGTAATACCCATTTTCTGAAATTTTATAAATTTTATCATTCAAAATGGAAAACATTTTTGGATTCGTAATATCGAAATTATCCTTTGGTGAATTTTTGATATTTTTTTTAATACATTCAAATTTTTATGAACAGTGAAAAAATATTAAACATTAATTAAAAACAACTTTTTAAATCCAAATAATTTATCGTGATAAATTATACTATTGGGGGGTTTTAATGTTTAATTAGAATATATTTTTACAATTTAATTCAATAATGATAATTGGATTTAATTTTACATTTAAACTGGACATAAACAAGTGTCAATCTTTTGATAGTTATTATTTCTTAAAAAACACGCTCTTTGTTTTGACAACGAGAATTAATTTTATGTTAATTTCTGCCACTTATGTGTTTTGAATTTAATAAAATGGATCCCATATTTATAATCTGGAGGAAGATTTTTTGTAAATAGGTAACTTTTATTTTTAGACATTTTGAATAATTATTTCGGTAAATATTTTATTTACCATGGGTAAAGGGTAAATCCGGTAAATAAGGGTAAAAAATAATATTATAATATTATTAAATTACCTTTAAACGTGACCTAAACCTATTAGATGATACATTTCCGACCATGGGAATATTTGGGTCGATTTTGGGACTACATGGAGCCACATGTAAGTGATAATGACACTTTATATTAATTAAGTTAAAGTAAATACAAAAATGACATAAGCATTTATCTTTTAGAAAAAAATTATTACATAAGGTTATATTTGTTATATTTTCGACTATAAATATTCATTAGAAATATAAAAAAAATTCCTACATAATTTTACTTTATTTATAATTTTTAGACATTGAATAATTAAATTTATTTATGACACAATAACGATGCAGTATTTTCCTTATTAATTAAAGAATCAAATAGTTGGTATTATAAATGTTAAAATAAATATAATTTTAAGGTTTTGATGGCATCAAAGAATTTTTTTGGTTAATATGACATTTTAATAATGATTAAATGAATTTTTTTAGATTTAATAAACTTATAATGACTTTAAATAAATCAATTATTAAATAGTGTCAAAATTGACATAAATGAGTTTTAAAATACAATTATATTATTAATTGATATTCTATTTCTAAAAATCCATGGTTCAGCCAAAAACTTATATAATGATTGGTGTATAATTAATGGACCATTTTGGGGTCTCTTGGAAGTATATAGTAAGTTTCTAAACTATATAATATAATAATACGAAGAGACATGGTAAATGTCAAACTATTTAACTAAGAGTTAAATAAAAAAGACAATGTTAATATCGTGACCCAAACATATATTAAACATATTGGTTGAGTGTTTTTTGACCTATCCCCACATTAAACATTAAATAATCCACTTTTTATCCATTAAAAACCGAATATGAATTTATTATAATATAATATTTCTATCTTTTCCTAAGGTGCCTCTCACAACTCTTATAAAAGGGTACTCCCTATACTCACTAATTCACACCTTCAAAGCTTCTTGGATGGGATAAACCCTGGCCAAATATCCTCTGAAAATCCCTCACTTCATCGTATATGCCGTCATTTGGTCTGAAAGCCATCTTGAGGAGCCTATTTGAACAAATCAAAAGAATGAACCTGAAGAAGAGGTAATAATTTCACTACCCTCTATCAAGTTCTTTTCTACTTCCAATTATTATTTTTTGTTATTTCCATTATAAAATAATAACTCCATTATCATCTATATACTGTGAATTTATTATAAATATGGTACATCCATCTTCATTACTCTATCCATCCTCTGAATGACATGTCACCATATGTGTGTACGTACGGATTACCGTCTCCACATCGTGGTGTAATTGTTATTCAATACTTTATTATTTGAACAGGTATAATAACGATGTCTAATTCATGTAAATAATAAATATAACATGATAATTATTCTTTATATATGATATACCATACAATTATATATTATTTTAATATCAAAAGAGTGATATTGTCACTCGTGCGTACGTACGGATTACTATCTCCATGAACGCGATAAGATTCATTACCCATCGTATCCATTCAAGACTAAATTTCATTTGTTGATTAAAAATAATTTTTAGAGACATGATATTATTCTGGATATTAATAAGATACACCCCATCCATAACAAATATGGCTCACATAACAATGAATATAAAGGAAAATGAATCTGTTAACACCCAAAACGATGATAATACTAAGATATTAATAAAAAATCAATGTTAAAATGTCATATATGATACCATATTAATGTTTATAATTCTTTTATAATTATATAAAAATTATTTCACCATTATACTGGAGGTTAACCTACCCTCGACCAAGGAAAAATGACAAGTAATGGGTTACTTATCTCACTTTTAATTTCGTGAGATTTCTATTGTTCACCACTTATTTATTACATGTGGTGTGTGTACTACCCATGATTGTATTCATTGTGTAATATACATTAATTTAGGGATAGTTAAATCATCATTTTACAATCCTTATTTCATGGGTGTATGTTTCATAAGTTTCTAAATTGATAAGGAAATTTGGAATTTCAATTTCCAATCATTCGGCTTTACACATGATTCATTCATTATTTTTCTCCCAGATTATGTGTGGAGTCACTATTCATTTGCTTATGTCATAATTTCCACTCCCCTTTCTGTGGTTATACTTCTGATACACATAATAACTCCATTGATAAATTCTCAAGACATCAATATGAACTTGATAAAAGTAATTTTATCTCAATCACCATTTGTTGAGTTAAACATCCAATTCATTGGTGTTGTTTTTACAAGAATATGTGTGAATGTACTTTGATTGATTTAAACTAAATATAAAATCATATTGAGTGTATTTATATTTTTCACACCTAATTATGTCATTGATTTATAATTAACCTAAGGATACCGTCTTTGTAAGAGATTTCATCTCAATTTACATTCCATTGAGACTTCATTGTTGATATACACCAAATCACATTTATATGGTGCATATAATTTAATTTGACATAGTATATCATGAATCCCTTTATTCTCATGATATTATAATTTTTTTATTACCTCAATAATTAGTATTCAAGTTTCCATCTTTTGATTAGGAACTCTAACTAAAATATCATTTTATATGTTTTAAAGATTTATTATTCTAAATCATTCTTATTAATGTCCATGTTTTAAAAAAAGTTTTAAAGATTTATTTATAGGGGCATTAAAGTTCCAATGTGGTATGAGACACTTTGATTCTAAATTATATTTTTAAATGGCTTCTTGAATAACAGTGTGACTTTTAAATGTTTTTAAGAAAACAGGGAATATTTCTCTCAAATAGTTTTGACGACTATTTTCATTTATGTCAATATCATTCCTTATTCTCGATTGAGGTTAATCTGTTAAAATAAAATATTCAATATTGTATTGAATGAGTTAAGTTTGACTGTGGATGTTCTATTTTTATAACTTTCATGGTTTTTGGATAAACTATTGACATTTCTTATGCTAGTTTTAATACGAATGTTTATGTTATGATTCAAACTTTTAATATGATGAATTAATTGGACTTAGTATGTGATGGGTGAAGCTCTCTGTTTCTCCACGATGAATTGTTAGGTCTCATGAGACAAACTAGTGTCTTCGCACAAGGCCTTCAAAAAATTGTATTTGTAGTCTTGGCACAAGGCCTTGATTATGTGGTTTTGAAAGTCTGGCATTATGCACTCCATCATTATGAAAGTGGTTATTAATATTGCATGTGATCATTTGACTAGTATAATATCCAATTGAGTAAAAGGAATTATTTGTTTTTATCTTTTCCATATTATACTGACGTTCAAGTTTAAAAGGATTGTGTTCTAGTCTTATAAACTGCCTTAAATGTTTAAACGTATTTATGAATGTTTCCCCTATAATGTTATCCTTCCTGAGCATCTGATCTCACCCCTTTTTATGTTTTATTTTCCTCGGATGCTAAGAAGCATATTTTACTGACCTACAGGGATAGTCTATGGGATCTTAGTGTTTTCTATATAGACAACGTTGTTGTAGTTTTCCATTTTTTGATGTAATTTAAACCTTATGAATGTTTCTAGTACTTGGAAGGCTACTAAAATAATCGGTCTTTCGAGACTTGATCTTTTATGATCATGCCAATGATACGTAATAATGCTCCGAATCTGGGCTTCTGGGGTCAGGGCTTTACAAATATTCCATTAATATGATATAATTACATTACTTAAAACATAATATTGTTATCTTTCCATTTGGAAGAAGCTAGTTGAGTGAGGAATAAGAAAATAAAAGAAATTGAAAAGAAATTATTGGAAAGAGAGGGAGGATTCACCTCTTGAATTTATCATTCTAAAGAATCTTCATAGGGAAAGATTTTAGTAGTTTTATATGACCAATAGATCATGGAAATTTGTTAGGGACCATGTAAGAGTATTGGGAAGAATTTTTTCAAGGCTCAATGTTTGATAATTATGACGAAAATAGTGTTTGAGGGCATTATTTATTGTTGAGGAGTGTTTTCGTAATATTATATTCATTAATATATTATTTCTTCTCAACAATAATAATAGTTTGAGAATTATCATGAAATATATTAAAATAATTAACCATATTTCTATATTTGTGCTTACACTATCCTTAAGACATCTTTGACTCCATAATTCAAGTATTAAGCTTTTATTGTAAATTATTGTATTTTACTATTTATAAAAAATTAAATTCATTCAGAAAAATCTCTAAAATTAACCCTAATCATTTTTATACTAGTAAAAATCAAAATGAAACACCATTTTTTGAAAATAATTTTCTACAGATTAATAATTTAATTTTAATTTATATCATTATTTACTTGGAAGCTACAAAAGTTAAAATTATAACTTATTTTGTAACATTTTGAAAAATTACTTAAGGTCTCATAAAAATACCCTAAAATCATAAGACATATAACATAATTATTAATTGATACATTTTGTGAAAATAAATTTTCTTTTAAATTATAAAATTAATTATAAAAGTTTAATTAAATATTTATGAATTATAAAAATTCCAATACTTTTTTAATAATTTTTAAAATTGTAATTTATTTAGCGTATGATATAATTATACCATAATTTCTTTTATAAGATGGTTAGATTTTATTTATATTTTTAACAGTTATGCTTCTATTCATTTGGGTAGTTTAAAAATAATAATGGATATATAACTATTCCTAATGTCAAGTAATTATTTCATTAGTATGAGATCCGTAACATATAGAAATAATTTTTCATCATTAATTATCTATTTATAATGTTTTTGTTATGGTATCTATGTAATTTTATGTTATTTATGCCACATAAAATTACTATAATAATGGGGAAATTCCATTTATAAAAGTTTGGGTCATTACAATCATATTTAATGATAAAGGATGAATCGTAGAATATGATGGATCGAAAACAATTCATAAACCTTCTATAAGTTACTAGTCAAATACTATGATAGATAGTCTTACCATAAAATATTATATGTGGACTACCGATGTTTTTTTATTTTTTAAATGAAGGAATAAAACTAATGAATTAAAAAATTAACGTTAAAAATAAATAATAAAACCCTTATGTATCAAATCATATATTAGGATTCAAATCATTGTCAAAATAGGGACATGATGTGCTATTTTAGAAACCTTAACATAGTTCTATCACTAAATATGATATAGTAAAATATTAAACAATTAATTATCCAAATTGGTGTAATGTATACTCTGTTATTGTCTATGATATTTCTATATCATCAGCAATGACTTAATTTTTTTGGAAAAAATTCCATTAATATTTAATGATAGGGAACACAATATGGAATAAATTTTCAAAAACACTATATTCAATATTATTTTAATAATAATATTTTTTGGTAGGGATTTGATTCAAATTTTAGGATTTTAATGATGTAACAACATTTATTCAAGACCACAAAATCAAATAGAGAAACCCAAATTAACAATCTATGATACTAGATAAATGGAATCACGCATAGTTATAAATGAATATTTTTTTACATGTTAATGAATATGTCTTGAGAATTTATTTTCATTTGAGGTTGAAAACGATAAAAATATAGGCATCAAAAGGAAATCCCTCTTCTATGGATGTCAATTGGTTTTATGAAATTACTCAACACTTGTGTGGGATCCTCTTATCCCATACAACACGATTATTTTATTTGAAAGAAAAATAGTGAACAAGAAGAGTTATTTGTGTGATAGATTTATTGATTATAAATAATGAGTGGGATTAAGGCCATTATACAATAGTGGTCACCAGAAATTTTCCATAATGAGACTCCATGTGTCTTTATACATTCAAACATTCATTATAATTAGTGACTAAATTCACCTAACATTATTCATACAAATACATAATGATCACATGAAACTTATTTTCAAATTATCATATGAAATATTTTAGTTATTATATATAATTTTTAAGAATATAAAATGATAAATTTTATAAATCCTCTTATAATATCACATATTGGTAGTGTATATCACACATTACTATTATTCATATAATAATATATAAAATATCCTCATATTGTAAAATAAAATTTGATATAGTAGTGGCACAGAATAAACATTTAATATATTTTTTGTATATCCCATCATAAAATATGATATATACATTATTGATTATATATATATATATGAGATTTTTTTTCATATCACCTATAAAAATGAAATTAAAAAAATGATACATAAAACATTGGTAAATAATAATCTCTATAGTTTTCCATAAAAAAATGATTAAAAAATATTGAAATTTATATGTTATAACCAATTCCAAATATATATATATATATATCATCACCCATGTTTATTATATTCTTCACTAAAAAATTTATTGAGATGAGCTACCCCAAATTTTTTTATTATCTATAATATTTTTATGTAATTTCTTTTGAGATTTTTTTCTTCAATATAAAACACTAAGAAAATTCTCATACTAGTTTCTTTATATAACCATGGTTTATATTTAATATTTTATAATTTTAAACTCTGTGATAAATTCATCAAATTGCATATTACAACAACATGTAGTTTATTTAAACCCATTAAGGGATCGTTGTAACTTATATATATAAGTATTAATTCATGGAACCTTTAAATCTTCATGTTGTTTAACATATACATCCATGAAAAAATTCACAAAAAGAACCATTATTTTGATATCAATTTTATTTGTCTAATAATCATAATATAGGATTAGTAAAAATTATGATAATAGATATAATTAAGAAAATATTGGATACATCTTTTTCAACGTGGATAACAAAAAAAATTTAAAACCTTTAGCTATAAAATTATCATTATAAATAGAAACTCTTCCATCCACAATAGTCTAATTATGAAAGAACCACTTCACCCAACCATTTTTACTTCTTCATGAGGATTTACAAGGTTCTAAACATGATTAGTGTATATGGATTTTATTTCATATTCCATTTATTTTAAATATTTATTATTAATAACATGTGATACCCACATGGTAGGATACTAAACCATTATCATTTATTGTTATATATCCTTTATCAAAAGTAACAAAACTATATCGCTTTAGTTATTTATTAAATACACAAGACCTTTCTAGTTATTTTGTATACTAATTAGATAAATTTTACATTACCCTTTGTGTGTTAATTTTATCCTTATCAATATTAACTCCATTTTATTGATCTGGATCATTGTCAATTTTATATGTACTATATATTTGTATTTTAATTAAATTACCTTTGTAGAATTATAATTTGTTGAGGTACCTAGAATTTAATATATGAAACCATATGTAGGTGGGCCTCATGATCATGGAGTAAGTTGTAGAGTTTTTAGGGTACTCTGGAATGGGAGCATGGTTTTGGGTGCATTATTTAGGGTAAATCAAACAATACCACAAATATCAATTCCAATTGAGATAAATTTGTATATAACATGGTTTTCCATAATTTTTATTGCATTATTTTGAGGAAATAATTAAAATTATAGGAGGAATCCATTTGACATTTTTTGGGAAGGAAGATTGGAACATGGTTACAGAAAAACTATGACTAATGATACAGAGGGTTATATATTTACCCATATAACTAGTGAATTATTTAGTAAACTATGTGTCCAAAACAGAATTAAAAAGGTCTTGAGGTGGTGAAATTAGAACCATTGGTCCAAAAATTGGAAAACTACATTGAAAACCCACATGGATCGTTAAAATTTAGAAAATAACATTGTTACTTAGTTTATTTTAGAAGGGAAACCTCATCTTTTCCATCCTCCTCACATGTGAACTATCTCTACACCTTTGGTTACCTTCCACCCACCCCCTTGATTTAGTGTTGTTTTGAAGTCAATATTTATAGATTTATTATGAAACATCGTCTATCATAGACTTGTTGGATATCCCTTTATATTTTCTAAGATTTTTGGTCTACAAATTTTATGAATTTTTGTTGATTCCATAAAATTATGGTGGAATCTTATAGTATTCAGGGTTGTTTAATGCTGCTATCATAGTGGTTGTTTTAAGATTACATTCTCACTTATCCACATTCCCATTCATTTCTTAATTTCACCACATTGATTTTTTAAGATCATTTGAGGTAAATTTAATTTAAATTACTTGTGTTTTTGTTACTTAATTATATGGATTTTCACCATTAATGTTTGGAAGTAAACTATAGGTATTTGGTGAGTTTTTGGTAATAGTTTTAGGGGGATGAGGTCAATTTGTAGGATAAATAGAATTTATTCCTATTTAAATTGAATATATAAATATTGTTTAAAATAGTTTTTAGTTAGTTAATTAAGAATAATTTATTTATTATTAGTAAAATTGTTTATATTGTTATGGAAAATGTCCTTGGGGATTTTACACCATGGTAGATTTTACATGGAGACCTTCAATTGGAGTTTCTAGGTTTCTTCCAAAAGGGAATTCACATATTTTTAAGTAAGGTGGTCCTTGGGAATCAACCCATGTTATTATTAAATGGTTATTTTTTCTATTATTCCCAAACCCAAAACCTAAGTCACTTTTTATCTATAAAATGTATTATGTTTTTAAATAAAATGTGATCTTATGATTGAATTTAATAAGGTGTCAAGGTACTCTATAAAACATAATGTTCTAGCTTGACATGTCATTCACCGATGTCTATGTATATAAACTAAAATTTGTCTATTGGGATGCATGGGAAAAAAATTATCCCTAAATATATACTATAAAAACTAACTCCTTGAGATTAATGTGGACTGAGTGTCTCTCTCCCATCAAGTTACGATAACATGGGTGGTTAGACCCTATAGAGGGTGGCATATGGGTCTAGTTCTTGAGCCCACCATGGATGTTTGGGAAATGGAATAGGATTATGTATATATTTCATGTTTCATATTCCTAATAGGTAATAGAAACCATAAAGAGACTAAAGGGGCCCCTTGTATGATCCCCAAATACTTATGACCATAGTGAGAGGATTGACTCGTGAATAGGTAGTGCTGGTATCTGGGTTCACCGTTGAATTTTTATCGAAAATGTGATCCCATGGAGCCATTGATATAGGTGAATGTTTTAGAATTTTTACCATTAAAATATATTTATAAATCAATTTTATATTCATAACGAATCTATTAACACCAATATGTGTATCCTTGGGTCTAGCCTAAGTGACAATCAAGATGTTATGGTTCTATTAAAGATAGAAAAACACACTTGGTGCACATGAGCCTCAGCTCGACTGGTGATGACACTTAAGTTAATCCAGGATACCCAAGATCAAATCCAGGTGGGGGAATAATTTCTAGGGGTAGTGTAGCAGGTATTGTAGAAGGTAATGTGCATCCACTTTTTACCACTATGGAAGCCGGTAATTTTCCCCCGTTTGGGCCTTTAGGCCACCGATTTGGTCCCCGAGTCCTTTAAGGCCGTTAGGCCACCCAAGCCTTCGGACCAATAAGGCCTTCGGGCCACCTCAAGGCTTTTGTGCCACCTTTAAGTGTAGATGAAAACCAGACAACCTACAAGGAACAAGCTCCATAAGTAAAATGAGCAAGGAGCTTTGAGAATAGTAGAAGCTACATAGATTGCAATAACGAAAGGGTATGGCACCTACCATCGGGACAAGCCTGTTCATGCACAGGATAGACTAGCCAAACTACCATGTAGAGGTGGAGAGATGATTTCATGATGAAGAAGCTGGGGAGGAGCAGTTCCAAGTAGTTAGTATGGGTTGTATGTAATGTTTGAAGCCTATGGAAAATAAATTCCTCTAAGGCCTGTAGGATATGTAATACTTACACCTACAAGCATTTTAAAGGTTCCACCTCACCCCCTGAAAGTTTGATTATCAAAATCAATAAAATAATGAAGTCTATCAAGCCATTGGATGAAAAACTCTCTTGGAGGGATCTTCATTTTGGACTTATATAATAGTATTATGTGAAGAATTAGACATGTTGGCATTGTGTGGATGCCTGATGGTGACTATTATCTGGTTGTTGAGACTTGTATTTAATCTAGAGATGATGAAATTCAATCTCATTTCTATATTGAATACTTTGGATGACTCATGTTCTTATGATTCCTAGAATTTCTAGGATCTATCGATAATGTTTAGGGGCTTTGTTATTACCACTTTTATAATGAAATGGTTCTGATTCCATCCTTATAATCTATTGATTTTATCATGTGCATGCTACATGTTCTTGATTGGGACGCCCTAAAAGCTTATGATCCATGTGTTTGGCCATATTTCATGTAGGATATTATGATTCAATAATTCTCTTAGATTTTCGTATTTTTACTCAAGCCATTATCTACATGTAAAGTTTATAGATATTCCTATTATTCATAAGATTAGTAATTAGATTAATTCTTGATTAGTGGATGTCCATTCTAATTATAGATATGAGGTATATATGGATTAAACTAGGATCCTATATGTATATGGTAATAATGGTATTATGATGTTATAAGATATTTCATGAAACTATTTTGAGGCGGTATTATTAATCAAGGTTACTAACCTTAGTAGAAACACCAGTTATTGGTACCATGGTTGAACATGGTCCCTAGGAGTGGTTATAGTGGGTATAGTAATCCTGAAATTTTCAAATATGCCCTCATAGTATCCATTGTTGTTGGTATATTGGTGTTCAAATTTTTATATATTATTTATTACATTTAGTTGATAATGTCATATGAACATACAGTACATATATTTTTATTTTACAATAATGTATTACTGGAACCATATTGAGTTATTTACTCACCCATTAGTTGGTTTTCCATAAAAATTCAAAACCTGGGAAAACCATTCACATATTACAGTAATAGTTGGGTTCAGTCATTTCAATTGATCATACAGCTGGGTAGATGGGATAGGTTCAAAGAACATGATTTAGGTGAGTTTCATGGATAAAATTAATCCTCCAATATATTTATTTTATTATTTTATACATTCATTACTTATAAATGTGATCATCCTGATGGTAGATAATCCTTGTATGACATTACAAATTTTTTATTTTATATTATAGTAATTAGGGTTGTTTTTAATGTTCAGAACTATGTTGTTTACTTTTGATATATGATACTTATCTAATTTATATAATACTATAAAAAATTAACAGTTAGTATGGTATTCCAATCGTAAAACCCTGGGAGACCACTTCTAAATGAAGGAATTTATAATATTGGGATGTGAAACTAAAGTCTTTTATTAATCCAGGCCAAGGATCCAATCAAGTGTCCTTCAAAAGGGAGTTTTATAAATATTTATGAAGGCATCTATTATTTTTTATCATTTTATTTTATGATTTAGAAGACAAGATAAATAGAAATATATTGAAGCATGTGATAGGTTTTGGGATAGTTTATTGAAAAAATATGTTATACTAAGAATTATTTGTAACAAATTCCAATATTAATGTTTTTTAGATGTTAGTATTTTATATTATTTTAGGCTTGATAGAGTGAAATGGATGTTTGGGGCTCTTGATTAATTATAAATTTAAGGTTCTTGTCCCATTATAAAGAGTGTATTGATTTTTCCTTTTTTTATTGGTGAGAGATGTATATCATGAATTTTATTTTGAAAGTGGGAATAACATGAATTGTTGCATTTTACTTATTCAATTTCACTAATGTCTATAGATAATTTTTTAATGTTTTAATAAGTACTCATACAACATTTTCCCACATAAGTACTTTGATGTAATACAGTCAGTTCTGCCAACTTTTATATGGATTTACATCTAATGGATGCTCATATGTATCTATGGGCAAATAACCATTAATTATGAGGATGATAAAATGGTACACATGAATATGTGTCACTATGCCACTACTTGGTTAGAAGATTTTGGGATTCATAATGAATAACTTCTTTAAGGTCAACAATATATTGATTATGTTATTTATTATGACCCATAATATACTATATGGTGTTTTTAAAAATATTATGGAATGAAATTGTACTATATTTAACTTTGTATTTTTGTTGCCTTAGTATTTGTCACCCAAGGTGATTTCATTTGTTACAGGAAGAGTTTACTGGGGAGACTTGATTCCGAAGGGTTTAGCTGTGTTAGTGGATTCTCATGATGATGGTTGTTATAATAGCCCATGTATTACAACCATAAATTTTACATCTTTTTTTATGAATATTCAATATATTTCTTAAATAATAAACAAGTTACCATAAAGTTTTAGTGTTTTTTTGATACTAGATATACAATCTCCTTATTTCATGAACGATATTAAACAGCTATAAGAAATTACAGTCTATCTAGTACTCTTCATATACAGACCCTTTCAATAACCTCTATAAGTATCTTAGGTAAATGAAATGTAAGATTAGTTAACCTCGGTTTTTAATCAAGGTTAATCATGACAGATACATGTATAAGATCATTTTAAATAATATGATATAAATTATGGTATAATATCATGAATATAACATACAATTCTTATACACAATATATCTTGGACAGAAAACATGTTCCATGCCCTAAAAAAATTCATTTCAAAGGACTTAATTCACATGAGTGATGAATCATTATATATAAATCATGATCCATATATTTATTTAATATTAGTACGGAAATATCATAAGTATTTAATAAATTTAATATATAAAGGTTAACTAGTGAAAAAAATCTATCATAATATATCAGTAATCAATACCTATTTTTCATTGTGGGTCAAGCACATCAACTTATATACCAATGTAGATAATGTACATTGTCTTATTTTCCTAAATTACCACATGAGATATGATAATTTATCCATTAAATATGAGGGGTATATAATTAAATCCCACCCATAACATATTTGAAACATTCATATGTGTTCCATAAAATCATTAAACACTCATCATATCATCATATCATAACATTTGAAAAGAAATCAGGTTTCATTAAATTTTCATCAATCATTCATAGAGTAACACATTAAAAATGAATGCATTTAATGAATATATCATGTAGATAATCAAAATACATATATACAATGAATAAGGATTGAAAAATTAGACCATATACCTGGTAAAACAAAATATACAGCAATGTTTTTGTAATTTAATAAAAGAAATTCCAAAAAAAGATCATCAAAAAAATCAAGTGGAAAATATGATTTCAACTTTGAATGTAAAATTAATTTTTTTTGAAATATATTGTGGATATAATATTTCATTCAATATAACAACAAAAATATATAAGGTAACTGTAAAATCATTGAGTGTTTATAATGGTGGGATGTTTTTTAATTCTAATCATGATAAAAGAAAACTGTGAAATCACATTTCTATAAAAATTCCAATAGTACATTGTTTTTAAAATTTCATGAGAATTAATGTTAAACCATTTTCTAAAACATAAAAAATTTGTAAAAGGGTATTTAATAAATTGTCATAGAATATTTAAAAAATTCCTGATTTTTTCTAGCAAACATGGACATATATGAGAACATATTTTGGACAAAAGAGAGAGATAAATATCAATTTCCTTAAAATTTTTTTGTTTGTTTCATTAGTTCTTAAAAAGAGTAAACTAGAATGAAAACATGTATTTTTTATAAATAACACGAGGATATATATAATCGTTAAAATCTTGATAGTTATATTATGAAATTGATTTATTGGGAGCATAATCATAAAATTCCCGATAAAAAAGAAATTATAAAATAAAACCATTAATCCTTTCGTAATGTTTGAATATTATTCCTTATTAATGAAATAAAATTATATAGATATGTAAATATTTTTAATTATCATAATCATATTCATAAAATATATTAAGTATCATTATATTAATAATTGAAAATAAATAATTATTGAATGTGTCTTGTGTCCCATAAAAATAAATGTTTGATGAAAATTCATTACCTTATATATGACTTCATTCATACACATTTGAATCTCTAGTATAAAAAATTAGAATGATTATAAATAAATTTCATATCCATAATAAAATATATATATATATATATATATATATATTACCATATATTATTTACTTATATCATTTTACCACCTTTTTTAACAATCCCTCAATAGAATCACTATTTCGAGTGATAACTGAAGCGTTTTTCATGTATGTATTGATTTGGTAGTTTTGGTACATGAAAAATAGTTATGCTTCCATAATCTAAAGAAATTTGATAAGGATTTTTTTATCATATAAAATTATTGAATTCATATTTATATTCATCAATAAAAATTAGATATAGAAAAAATGAACTAGATTTTCATAGTGGTGGTAGGTGTTGCATAAACATGATTGTTGGTTCCATTTTATTGGAATGTGGAATGAATTAAAGGTATATAATAATTTAACCATGAATAATTATTTTTATATCATTTATAACAAATAATTTAATTAAATATATCCAAATTACCATACATTTAAATATATAATGATATATTGTACAACATTACTTTGTGGAGGTGGTTGTCCACATGTACACAAAAGTGACATTATCATTTTTCAACAAATTGAAAGGTAATAAGATATATGTGATTTTTTATTCCAAAATTATAATTCATTAATAAATTTATATAAATAAATAAAATTTATTATTATTTTCATCTAGGATTGGGGGTTATAGAAAATGAATTATGTTAGTTCATGAGGTGGTACTCTACGTTACAAGTAATTAACTATTTTATTTTCCATTTCATATAAGAGGGGATGGGTTTATGTTATTACACTAAGACAATAAAATATAAGTATATGGGATATTTTGATGTTATTATATGGTAATGGTTGAATAATACTTGAATTATCTAGATGAATAATTAAGGAAATAATTCTCGGTTTAGAACGATGCCTCTTCATTGGAAATCATCTTTAGTTCCTCAACCAAAGAAATCATATAAGGGTTTAATAAAAAAAATTCTTATTGGACATGGTAAGGCAGGTAATGGAGTTATATGGTTAGGTATTTTCTAATCCAAAAGTTCATATATGTGTCTATTGAATATAATAGGGGTGTTCATTTATCTGTGGTGTGAGGACCCACTTAGAAACCACTAGTAATTTCCTAAAAGATACAAAAATGATAAATTACAAAACAAATATTCATAAAAATGACCATAGATTCAAATTAGGTGTAGTTTAAGATCCAAATATGGTCATGCAATAGTATCTAGACATGTTTTGTTCGAAATCATATGCTTATGTTTTCCTTTATCCCTCGTTAAACTTGTTTTAACAATAATTGTTGTAATTATTTTTTACCATGTTTACTAATAATTAAGAAAGAATTTAAGATGAAGATATTATAAAATATTATTTATGAAAATTAAAAGTATGGAATCCATTTTCCCAAATTAAATTTATATAATTGGTATAATTAAATTTAAAACCAATCTCGTAAGTGAGATGAAAATGCAATCTTCCAATGAAAACGATTTTTAACTAAATAGTGTTTTTATATAAAATTATAACCTAATATTTAATCCAATGACATAAATTGTATTATTAATTAAATAAATGAATATACTTTACTTTTAAGACCATTTTGTTAAAATAACTTTGTAAATACATAAATATAAATACAATCTTCAATTAAAAAAATTATTTTCATTATTCATTGAAATTATAATATTATCCAAAAAAACTCCATAATTAACCTTAAGATAATTTTGAAATTATTATGATAAAATTGATGTTAATTTATTTTGATAAAATATCTGAATTTTGATTAAAAAATTATAATGATTGAAAACATTATGATATGAGTTTTTAGAAAATTATAGTTTTAGAAAAAAAACTAGATTTATTCATATTTAGAAGGTAGTATATATATTATATATAAAGATAATAAATTCGTTGAATATATAAAATAATATCATTAATTATTTAATCATTAATTATTAATTTAATGATTTATGATAAAATCACATTGCACATATAAAATGGTGTTGTAAAAAATATATTCATTTTACATTGATTTTTTTTTCATTTCTAATAATTAAATGAGGAATGAATTTAATTTATACATGTAAAAAATAGAAACATTTCATAATTAAGTTAGTCTTATTAACACCTCCAAATTTAACAACTGAGTTATGATTATGTCATCAAATAATAATATTTTAATGGTATAACATGGTTTGTTTAAACTCAGTGTGGTGTGTAATGCATGATATAGAAAAAATTATATATTTTTTTGTATCTTAATAAATCAGTGTGTTTTAAGTTATATAGTTTTGTCTAGTGGTCGGTGTGTAATGATGTTGTACGCGATAGTTCATGAGTTAATTACTAGAATGTGGTTGTGGTGGGTTTTGAGATGAGTTCATGTATGACATCTGATGGGATTTGAAAATTTGAGAGGTATAAACAATTAGATAATTGGTCAAACGTAATATAACTATTGTGAGGCTTGATTTCTTTATTAAGGTGGGTAATCTATAGATCCTTAGATTTCATGTTGGAGGGAATCCAATGAGAGGAGCTGGAATAGGTTTTTAGTTCTATTAGTGGAATACAGAATTGTGGTAAACTCATGATTCTATCAGTACACATGAAGGTGTTACTGATTATGTGACACAAACCTACTAATGAATTAGGGTTTTATAATAAATAGAACCAATGCTACTTAGGTATTGAAATTGGTTATATGGTAAGGATTGTTTGAGGGACTAACCCAGATGACTTGTGGGTGTGGTTTCAATGGATGAACCAAGGTGATTTTTTGACATTTTAATGTTGTATTTTCATTAGTGGTGTGTTTAGAGAATATGTGGAAGCTTCTCAATGTAATAGTTCTTGATTTAGGATACACATTTGGATGAGGCTAGCATGATTCTAGTATGGTAGGACAGTGGTGGTGCTGGAATGATTGAATGAGGTGGTGGTTTTTTTCTAAATCATGGAATCAATAGAGTAATATATTTTGGGATTTGAGTTCCAAGGGATCTTCCAGTCTATCTAGACTAATGTTTTAGGGGTAAATATCAACTTGGTCTTGGTTCCATGTCTATCTTATAAGAAAGTGTTGGATTTTTTTTATTAAGGGATATTTTAGTGTACATCACCCCAAAGGATGGGATGTGAGTTGTACAGAATATTTGAGAACAATATCTAGTTTTCTCTAAATATGAGAAAAGATTGGTGTGGGGTTATTATTGATGGATTTATGAAGACTTTTCGATAATAGTGAGCTATATTGTTGATGGAATTTGATATTTCACTCCATGGTAGTAGATACATCATATTTTGTTAGTATGAAGTGAGTATTGATATGGGGAATATATTTTTGGGTAAAATTTGATCCTATTGAGGAGGTACTTGAGAATGATTGGTTTTTCCAATCCAATTTGTTATGTTTAGTGATGGACGTGGAATCCACCATTATGCATGAATCTTTTTTGGTTTTTCGGTGATAAGGAATCATCTAAGGATGAGGGAGGGATATTGGACATGAGCATGTGGACCTCATGTGAGAAAGGTCATGAGTGTATGGGACCCATAATTTTATGTTTATTTAAGAATTTTTATTCTATTGGAGAAATGGCTTTGAGTACTACTATGTTCCTTGGTAAATTATATGTATTTTTGTAGATATAGAATCAGGTTGATTCTGAGCATGGTCGTTCGGCTTGGATTGGATTATATTGAATTCAATTCATGCGATCTAGATGGTTTCAGTGATTTCATATTGGGTATGGTTCCTAAATGGGTTTATCAAAGAATTTAACATGGTTTTACATCAAAAATATGGTATAGACAACAATCCGTCTGTATGGAACGATCTTGGTACACCTTCCAGCTAAAAGGAATTAGGATAATGTTCTAGTTACATGTCATTAGCTGGAGCTGATCATATTCAGGAAATGTAAAATCGAGGTTGTTCAACATGTGTTATAAAACTAAATTATATTTGGTCTATTTGTAACCACCTCAGTTAAGTCATTTTGGAAATGAAGTGTGTGGTTAAATAGATAGTTGGAAATTTATGGAAAATCTGCTTCAAACAAGTTAAGTTTGGTTGATTATAGTTCAACTGTTTCAGACCAGAATATAGAATCAAGATTTCCATTCCCATTTAATTTCATGATGAATGATCATAAGTAATTTTAATGACTTTTTTAAGAATTAATAAATGTTATTTGGATGTGAATATTGGTGATGGAGGCACCATGTCTAGGAATTATCCATTATGAGTAATGTGTAGTGGGGAGAGCCATGGGATGTGTCGTGAATCAGATAGTGACATAATCATGTTTTTGGGTAAATAGAAATGAGTATGAATTGTTTTGATGTTTCATTGGTGGTATAGTGTGTTGGATTCATTATGGTTGTTTGAGAACCATGGTATCAAGGTGGATATTTTAAAATCATGTTGGGAATTCAGTGGTGAAACATGACCATTTGAGTGGGATTTCTTGAAAAAGTTTTGTCAAGAGTTTAGTTGGGATGTCCATATATCCTTAATGGGATGCAGAGTTTTCTAATAACAATGTTGAACCCTAATACACAATGAACATTCAGTATAATTTGTATAGTGTATGGTTTTATGGAATATTGGGAACATATTTTTGGTGAATAAATATAAATTAAAGGGTTAAACCATGTTACATTGTTTAGGACTAAGGCATGGAACGCAGTTATAAAAAAATCATGTGACATTATGAAGACAGATGTAGATCCACCATCATAGCTTACACACAATTTGATAAAACATGTATCCAAGCTATGTAGGGTGAAGGGATTGAGTACATTCTAACTGTATGGCTGGATCATGGTATGGAAAACAATTTATACCATTAAAAGTTTGAAAGGACAACATTTACCCAGTAAATTTTAAGTAGGAAAACCCATATATTCCTTCCACCAAAACCCATGGGATCCATCCAAGCCCTCCAAATTAGCTTCTATCTTCCCCCCTTCAATTTCTGTGGTTTGGAAGCAGTTATTTGGTGTTATATAGTGATACATTGTCTCAGTATTCCATCATACATATTCCTTTCTATCATCTCATTTTTTTGTTTACCGCTTTATGTATTAGATTTGAAATCAACCACAATTTGTTTGAATCATCATATCACTAAGTATATTTTGTGTTATATTTAGAGTGCATCCTGATATGGTGTCCTTGCTGCCATGTATTCCATATCATTATGATATTTCATCATGATTTAATTTTATATCATTTCATATTAAATTTAATTAAATTAAATTTACTTCTGATAATTTACTCAGTATATTCCCCAGTTTATGGGTGGGAATATGTCATGGGTTGATGGTGAGGGGGTCATTACAGTTCCCATATGATGAGGTCAACCGGTGAGATTCTTGAAATTTAAACAATTTTAAATTGAAAATTATAATTTGTTAAAAATATATTTAATCTTGATAATTAATTATAAATTGGTTATAGTAATTTAAGTTTCTAGTTTTGTTATGTTACATCATCTCATATCTTTTGTATAATAGCTAGTTGTGTTATTAGGGTTTTAGGTGGAGTTATTGGGGTTATTTAAAATGGTTTTCACTTCAGTTTGTTGAAGGATGTACTTTTTCATTTATACATGATAATCAGAATTTCCCATATTTTTATGGTATGAATGGCCCCAAAACCTAATGTGGTGTGACTATTTAATATTTCATAGGCTTATTAATAATTAAGAGCACGTTATTGAATTTAATATTATTCCATGGACCTGATGGACCCTTATATACTAGTTATAATTCTCTACTACATATAATTGATGGTAAAATTAGAAATTGGTTCCTTTGGATTCATGGAAAAAGGGGTTATATATAAGAGATAAACAAAAGACATTGTCTCATTGTGTTAAATGTGGGTTGATTGTCGCTTCAAATCTGATCATGAAAGGTTGGGCAACTACCCCATATAGAGGCCAAAATACTTGTCGGGTGTTCGGGACAATCTAGGATGTCAGGGGAAAGGGTTGATTATATTTATCTCCCTAGTGTGAAATTTATTGTGGGCCAGAGACATATCGACGAGGCTCAATCAATCCCTAGTAGGATACCATATTAATTTTGACTCTATTCAGAAGGTGTACTTGGGAATGGGTAGTGATGGTATCATGTGTCACCATATAATATATAGTGACATTGTGATACTGCGGAGGAATGGATTACGGTAAGGGGATTATGAATTCAGAAAAAATACTAACATCTATTTTTTACTTTAAATTTTTTTACTTTTGATGAAACAACGAATATCTATATTTTATTCTTGG
The DNA here is from genome assembly GCA_963277665.1 of Viscum album. NCBI lineage: Eukaryota > Viridiplantae > Streptophyta > Magnoliopsida > Santalales > Viscaceae > Viscum > Viscum album. Next base: position 1,281,105,939 of record OY728136.1, on the reverse strand, counting down.
GACTCTACCTATGTGGATGATAGGTTAATATAATGATGTTAGGGTTGTATAGAAGTTCATAAAGGGATAAAAAATTATGCCTTATGTAATAAAAATATGATGAAACTTGGTCATATTGGATTCATCATGGATTCTTTGTGCCAAAAATTATCTCAATTTCTAGAAACAAAAGAATTCCTCGGATATCTAGTTTGGTTCTCGGGTTAATATAGGATTTGATGGACACCTTAGGTCCCTAGGATGCCTAGTATGGCAATGATATAGTATTGTAGGGTTGGGGGTTATTTTATTATCTCCTTTATTAAGACATAATGCCCTATTAATTATTAGTATATGGACAGTTGAGACAATTGATGCTAGGATTTCATAATCAGTATGCTCTATATTCTAGGGATTAAACCATTTAGAAATGCTTCATGGAGGATATTATAATTCTCTGATTTCAAAGGTTTTTTGGAAATAGGTTTAGGACAGTTTTTATACAAGGATTTTGGAGATATTACTTTAATTATTGTGATACTGTAGTAGATCCATTCTTAATGGGTTGTTAATATTTTAAGCCAAAATATTATGTAGTCCCTAATTACAATGGGATCTGGTATTTATATAGTTTGAGGATATCTTGATGTTCTCAGAGATACCCCAACTCTTGTGGGGTCAAAAATCACCAAAAAGGGTCATATACCTAAGGATCGACATCAATTACTCATACTAGCACATCCCTTAGTCCCCATAATAAGTTATGATTGGAAAATTTATTGAGAGATGCTTAATGACACCCTCAAACACGCTGAATCATATGTTGTGGATTTAATTTATTTTTTTCATTTTATTTATTTATATTACATGAGAATGTCATAGGCACATACACTATATATACTAGATATGTATGGGATAACATTGGTGGTTACCTATTGATTTATTTATTCACACCATTATATGGTGATCCTAAAACTTTGATACTTGAGTTTACCTTTAAATTAATGGAAGAAATGGTGGGATTATGCATTGTGTTGGATCACTATGTTAGACCCCTATTACTTATTGGTGGTCTATTGCATATGGGAAGGCACCCCTATGATCTTGTGGTGAACTAATCCAATGCAATTTCCACGTACACTCGATAAGGAGGTGTTATATTTATTATCTAATTATATAAAAATTATATCCCACTTCTCATTGGAATAACCAAAAAATAGACATTTTCATATTAAAAATTTATTTTTCTTGTGGTAATATATCATATATATACCTCATATCCAAAAACATCTTGAAAAAAACATTGGGATCCTTATTAGTCTATTTATCATGTGGTTTATTTTTAACATATATTGATCAAATATAATTTAATATTGATGATTTTGTTTCTAGGTTACAACACAAGGAATAAAATAATTTCATGTTTGAGTCATCATTGACCAAACCAGGTCTAATAGTGTTTCATTCATCTTTTCAGACAAACTATTAAACCATGTTGTACCACGTGTTGTGAGTTGTGATATTATTCGACAATATCCAAGATATTTATGAAAATCATGACTCAAATACACTCCACCTTGATCAAATTGAATTTTATTAAAAAAAATCAAAAAAGATATTTGAAATTGTATTCAGACAACATTAAACATTTTAAAGTATACAAACCTTTTTAATATAATATGAACATACTTGTACCTACTGAATACATATATAAATGTACTAATACTCTAAATAAACCTTCATTTACATTACATATAAGAACAGATTCATTAGTATGATTTTTTTTATAATAAATCATTAGAACATTCCACATTTCTATGAATATTATATTTGTTCATTTTTAATAATAAACAAGATAAGCATATAAAAATGTTTGACAATCATTTAAATTTTAAAATCCATCATGATAGAGTTTTTCACAAAATTTATTAATTAAATTGACTATGATATAAGTCCAACATATATTTGTATATAAAGTCGTGTATTTTTATTTTTTTATTATAAATATTGTATTTTTTTCATGATCTAATGTATATAATCAATTACATATTATTGGAGAACCAAAAAAAGTTAAATAAAAAAATTAGAATAATGGTTCTTATTTTTTACCTATGAAAATCTCACCTAATCTATGAAAGATACATGAACAAATTTTTTCCATTAATCATACATGATAAAAATTTATAGTAATAATTATAACCATAAATAAACAAGTGTATTTTAAATTCTCATTAATATTTCAAAAACCCATGCCCTATTCCCAATTCGTAGGTCATATTTTTCCTTCATTGAAGCATTGTTTCATTGATATGTTAGTCTTTACCATAAATATGAGGTGATCATTTGGTTTCATATATCCATTTTTAGAAGTTGGATAAATTGATCAATATAATATTTATTCCATTTCAAATAGTATATTTTGATTTCATCATCATCCCTTCAATGTCATTGAGTTGTTACTTATCTTTATATAGCTTCTAAATCTTGAAAAAGATGGTAGATGACCCATGATATATTATTCCACAATCATCCCTCTGACACATTTTAGAAGTTCATTATACCTCTGATATAGTATAAATAAATATCACGTATGGTGTAAGATTCTCTATAATGTATATTTTTTTTCATTTTCAAGAGAACTTATAAAATTTGGATACTAAATAATGAAATTATTATTGTTAAATTTTTACTTATCGATGATTACAGCCATGGCTGAATTTTAGTTTTTATTTGATTCCATGAATATCTAAAAAATATGTTTCATTATTAGTATTATAAATATAAATATTCGATATATAATTTTACTAAACATACTCTCAATAAAATAACCATCATTGCTATTATATATTTACTAGATCATGATCTATATTTCTGCATTACATAACTCAGTTCACGTAAAACTTCTTAATACATTACTATTTCACTGAAGAACTCATGTTAATTACATCTAATACAACACATAGACTATTCATTGAGAAACTTATAATAAAAATAAGATTATGAATGTTTTCAGTAGTATTAATTGAGGTACTAGTTATCTTATATTCTCTATGAATGTGTTACTCAACATTCATATTATGACATCTACCTCCTTATTCCCCTAACACAAGTCATATTATTGATTATCAACTAAGAGTGATCCATATATTTGATCGATTCTGGTCCTGATAAATCATATACTAATTGGAAGGTGACTAAAACGTTTATATTTAATATCATAATTTATAGTTAGTCACACAATTATCATTTTCAATATCATATACATACCTATCATTATTAAATTCAATGTAATTGATTTTTTTTCTAAAATAAATATTTAATTTTTATCATTTATATTAATTAAATAATTTATCCCCATAGTATCTCACAAAACTGTTCTAAAATAATTAAACTAAATATAATAATTTTAAATAATCATATCTATCATAGAATCAAATATGATACACATAAATAAGTGGTTCGATGGACTATGTAAATCCCCAACTGTAATAATAAGGATTGATCCAGAGATGTAGATGGAATTTTTCTTACCTCAATGTTTTCAATAGGATTATAGCTAACTACATGGCCCAAATAAATACAATGTAGCGACCCTTCTATCAATATCAGAAAAAAAATTATAAAAAATATAAAAATTCAAACAAAAAAATAATATTACGTTTCACTATGGTATGGAAACATAAATGTATCATTCAATTATATAACCAAAAGCATGCTATAAATCATCCATTAATAGTCAAAAGGATCCCCATAGATGATTGGCCAAAAAATAAATATATGAAATGAAAAACAGAATAAAATAGAACAAATAAAAAAGAACATATTAAGTGATACAATTTACTCTATCTAAAATCCACTACACCTACTTTTTAGCCTCACATGGGTTCCTATTCACTTTTATAGTTCCATAACAAAAATATATACATTTGAATATGGGTTCTTATGAATGGTTTCAAAAATAAGCATAGTTGGGAACCACCAACATATCCTTATGATAAGTGAAAAAATATAAGATATTATTAAAAATATTTTAATTATGTAAACACAAAACCATAAATATATGTAGATTCATTATGGGATGTCTAGGCCACCATGGACCCTGATAATATCTAAATTGGTTATATTTCTAAAGGAAATGTCATATCATGTTATAATTAAACTATCGATGATGATCACCACCATCTTACTCAAGGAACATTCCCAAATTTAATCTCACATCATATACTATATAGATTCATAAACGAGAGACTCTCACATATGAGGAGTAACACATTGTCATCCCAATTCCCAACTATTTTCTTCATGGTATATACAATACCCAGAGTATAATTATAATATGATCATAATCCACCATCTTATAACTGGTGATATACTCAAATAATCCCATATTAAACTATGATTCTGTCATTCAAGTTTTTTTCATAACATTATTACAATACTACATTCTCTTAATAAGTATATGGAAAAAATATTATCATATTACACCATCCTATCACTCAAGATGTTGTAACAACATCATTTAGTTGAATACATAATTCAAAAATTTTTAAAAATAATAACCCATCATACAATTACCTACAGTTGAACAACTTTCCCAACATGGATATCATATACACAAATAATCTAAAATGTAAATCACATTTTCTAATAAAAATAGAACCTATATAAGACTCTTATGCTTGACATAATTAATCACCACATATATTCACAATTAATGGAAATAATCACCAAATCCCACACTCCATTATATTATCATTCACAAGACTCGCATGATCCGGGTTAGCATGAAATGTTCCTAGGAAGACATGTTTGAAACCCTAACTCAATTAATTCCCTGTGAAATAATTACACTAAATCCAATCCATTTTACTCATATTTACCTTATAAGGAGTCAATTAATTAATTTTTTACTCACTATAACACTATGATATAAATGGAAAAAAAAATCATTGAAACACATCCCATAACATACATGGCATCTCATAAAACATTATATAATCCTATAATATAAAGAATAAATCCTATAAAAATCATAAAGAACATTGAAAACACAATAATGAAGCCATATTCAAACTCTCTCAACTTTACCCTAAAAATAAAGGATAAATTTCTATAGTTATGGATTTACCGTTGATAGGGAATAAACACTAGGATAATTGTTATCAAGATCTTATACATAGTTATGGTTATCGATTAACACCACCATGATAAAAATCACATAAAAATATCATGAAGATAACATAAAGGATATTCAAAATCCATATAAAAACCAATATTTGTGCACAGTTTTAGTGGTGGATGAGGGAACAGTGGAGGAAGGATCTAATGGGTTAGAGAGTAATTAATAAAACTGGACATAAAAAAGCAACCAAAAACCCACTGAGTGCCCAACCTTCAAGATATAGTTTATATATGTTGAAATGACCAATGGGTTAACCCCTAATGTCTTGTTAGGGGCACTATTCCCTATGATATCATATCCTATGTTATCAGGTACTTTGTGTCCCTCCACCAGGTACCTACTACTAATATACTACATTTTTTCATTGGTTACCATTGTTCTATTAATTAACAACTTAATGTGACCTGATAACCTAGAAAGACATCCCTAATCATATAGGAGTATATACATGATCAAAAAAAATAATACTGACATTCATATATGATATTATATGATTGCTATAAACTCCACTTCTAACAGTGTCATATCTATAAGAATCATCTTTGTTGATGTTACCTTGGAATGCTGTGGGTGGGTTCTTTCTAGTGGTCTAATAATGAGGGGTTCAATGTTCGACCCAATCATTCCCATTGGGACCATGATTTGGAAATCATTCATAAAATCACCCAATAGTTCCCACATCTATAACTGGCTATAAGCCTGCTCTCCAATGGCAGGTGGTAAGTAGGGATTTCGGTCCCAATGATGCTTAGGAAATCACATTGGTGAATAGGATTGGAGTTTGAACTCATGAAATCCTTTTGGGTGGAATTGATTCTAACTCTAAGACTCTCTTATATATTTAGTATATGTTCGATTATCATTTCCTAAAATCGATACAAGACTATATAGCCAAAAAATATATTCAAATATTATGTCATTTGTATAAAGATAGAAAGGGGTCTTTTGGTGAATATATATGTTTGATTCCAAGGTTCTTCACTAATTTTATTTGACTGGTATATAAATATATATTGAATTCTTATAACCAGAAACATCAGAGCTTCTTGTTGTCTAGGAGTTAGTCAATATTTCAATGATGGGATTGATCCATTCTAATTAATCCTATATATCCAATTGTATTACTAGAATAAAAACTCACATAGTTCATTAAATACCATGTTGTTTAACTTCATAAAGAAATAAAATATGTTTGGGAACTTCAGCACCATGGATTGAATATATATTCATAATGATATGTCTTGTGTATCGTTATTATAGTAGGAATCTAATTTATTATAGTTCATACAGGCCCTGGGACTAACCTCAAGATATTTTCCCTTATATTGTGATAATCATGTCATTCCACTCATCAGGGGTAACAAAATAAGGTTTCCCTTCCGGTTAGATTATCATGATGTGAATGTTAGGACCATTTAAACACATTAATCCCACATGATCTATGCTCGGTGTGAGAAACTCGGGATAACAAGTAATCACTCTCACTGCATATGGATGTGAGACTTGTGTACTGGAATATCCTTTTCGATGATTTAATATATAGAATATGCCTTAAGAAGGAATCCTACCCATCCTAGTAATAATAGAAATTTGATTCATAATAGTTTAATTGGATGGGGTTACACACTACAATTTCCCTTACATGATGGACATGTCTTATTATGCCAGTGACCATGGAATAAACACTTTGGATTCACATTGTATTATTTAATGTGGATATTAGGACATATGAAGTTTTCCAATGCATCTATGTTATAGTTTAAATCAGATTCATCTTAGTTTAATTATATTCTATGTTTGCGGATAGATGAGGTAGAATGATCAACCCAGCAGAATGATATGGTTTTTATTGTTGAAATGTTGATGAAATGAGGGGACTTACACCAAAGTGGATTCTTATTTGAGATTATTCTTTAGGGGGAATTCTATTTATTATATTTATTGATGAAATACGAGAAATCATTGGTTAATTGATCAGGTATTACATGCAAATGTCTCACTTATATACAATTTATATTATATTATGTCAATAGTTGTGTATTAAACATTGGGGTTTCCCTTATTTAGGCCAACAAATGTTATCATGTCATGATATCTCCACTAGACATGGCGTGCATATCCTCTTAACTATTTTATGTTGTCTGCTCGAAATTCATTTATTTTCTTCTTGACATGTCATATTATTTATTCTTGACATTTCCAAAGACAAAAACATGATCCAATTTTCTTTTCCAGGGGACATCATATAATCCAGAAGAGATGACTAAAAGATTTCACAAGACCAATGATGAATTTTTAGGAGGACATCGTAAGACATATCTAGTAATTATTGAAAGCCATAAAATGATCTTGACTCACATGATTGAAGGTTATCACATGATATAGCTGACATTCCATAGTGTTATTGAAAAATATGGCTTGCATGCTTAGAGGATTTCATGAAACTCCATATAATATGTCTTTATGGAGATTAAATATATAGGATCACATGTCTGGAGGGAAACATAAAAACCATATGACATGTTCAAATTACATTTTATGATTTGTATGATGTGCCTAATAGACATTGAACGATCCATTTGACAAGCCCTGGTGATATCAAATTACATAGGGGACATGTACTGATGCCTCCATATGATTAAGAATACATGTATGAGGGGAATCACACAGTCTATATGGAAAGCATATAGGGCTTTGTGATACTTTAGATACATTTCCTAGGAAGATATGATCTAGAATGACATGTCCCGAAGGCTCCTCATGACCTACATAGTATGAAATATTATTTTAATGAGATATGGGTGACATTACCTCAAGTTATCATGTGATATGGGTAATTTACATGTAGCATATTTGGATCATCATGTATGTTCATCACATAAGTATCAGGTATTTTTAGTCATTTTCTATCCTTTTACTTAAAATTTTTTGGATTCCATTATTGTTATAATTTTTCATGTCTTGAGTGATCTACCATGTATGTTGGATGTTCTTTATGTGGCCTTCCCGAATTCTTTCACATGGTCTATGAGTGTTCACGTGAATTTACTATGCATGCTATATGATCATTCAAATATTTCTCCAGATCATACATGACCGAAACTTTTCCCAGTAATGAGATCATCCACTATGATAAATACGATCTAATTATAGCGTGAACTAGTGTGAGGTTACAAAGAAATGTTTTTTCATTTTTGATATTACAGTGATGAATTTATTGGTCTTTCCACCCAATTTATTCTCTACATTCCATAACCCATATCAAATGTATCTAGATTAGAGTCGTTTGAGGGCATTGATGTTATGTTTTTTACTAGATAATGTTATAGGACATTCTATGTGTGTCTCATATTTTTTTTAACACAATACCATTCCATCATCACTCCATTAATTAGAATATAACTAATTAATTGGGTCTTTCCAAATCCTAAAGACAAGCCTAGGTAATTCCATAATTTAAGGTTGATACGACCATATTTCTTCATGAGATCAGGGTGCCTATAAAAAAGGCCTTACATTGATCATAGGTTACGTGTTTGGAACCTTTCACATTATATGGATGGATTTTCTAGGGATTTTGTTAGAGTATTCCTCCTTGTGAAAAGGCTTTCATGACTTCTTTCTTCCTTATCAAGGGGTCTTCTAAGACTGTTCTAGCGGGTTCCATGAATTTTATAACCACAAGAGGCATCCTCATTTTTTCCTCTCTATATTCATTTTCTATTACAAAAAGTTATGGATCTCACAATTTTGTATGTGTGTTGTTTACGTTAATAACTCTACCTATTGGTGATGTGTTTTGTGACCAAAAAACATTAATATTGGGATGCCCCAGCATTATCAGGGGTGAACCCTTAACATTATTTTCTGGATACAAAGGGGGATCGTCAGACCTCCTGGACATATTTAAAGCCCCTAATGAGGCAAGGGTGACATGCAAGTGGGTGTCTGTAATGTCTTAAAACCCCTATGGGAACATCAAAAAATGTTTATGAATGTTTGAGTCTTCCACCATTTAGATATTTACCTTTCCGATTCCAATTAAATTTGGATGGATTATCCAGTTTTGGCTGCCTAATAATTCTATAGACCTTGGTGGGCATGTCTAGCTACTACCACAAGATCAAAAAGTGTTTGAGATGACTGAGATAGACAAGAATAAAATCTAAAATGGACTATGGGGGATATTCATCAAGATATTCCATGTTCCTAACTATATTCATGTCTTTTTGCAGGTCATGATATCATGTGTCACTTTGAGATTCACATAATATTCTATATTTTTACAACATTCTTCATCATTTAATTTTTATGGAAAATAATAACCTTATTTAGGTATTTATTTATTTTAGGATCCTCCAATTCTTATTTTGTGGGCATCAACAAATTCCACCCATTATGAACTAGGACCATGGGAACAAGGGATCGGTATTGTGGAATGAGAATTCCTTCTTGAGGGTTTGGTGTTGTTACCAATTGATGTAATTTGAGATTTTTGGTATTCTAGGAAATGTTTGGTCTACCATGACATTTTTGGTAGTCAGGATAATGTCATATAAATAGGTTTTAAGAGAGTGGTTAATTCCATAGATACTCAATTCTTGGAGGTCTTGTGCCCCACTCACATTGACTAATGTCATTAACAGACTTTCCTACAATAAACCATTGTAAAACCTTATCACGAGTCCTTTTTTCAGAACTAGTTCATAGGGCTTCCTCTTCCTAGGATTTTTCTCAAATAAATATATAGAATTATCATTCTTAATTGTTTGAAACTTTTTTAGGGGGACACATGATTTTCATGAGGTGTTTTCTAGATCTTGTGACTTAATCGCATGATCATATGTGAATTATGTAGATTGAGTGACTATGTCAAGGTCAGGTGATAGTGATTGTTATAAGGGGTCATGAAATTAGATGATGAATTCTGGGATCATGTGAAATGAAATATCTTCAAGAGTTAGGTGGTTCAAGAGTCTTTAATGTGATTCTAAAATCCATTTCATGACTCTTCTATTTGCAATATAATTCCAGATTATTGCCTTTCCTTTGAAATAATTTTATTTCACCTGTCTAACATATTCCACATTCTATTGTATTTATGGATTTAGGATCTATTAATAGATACTCTAATTCAATTAATCAAAGGTCCTGGATTATTATAAGCTACAATGATGACCCTTGATATCATATGATTTCTAATAACAAGGTTCTGAAACGGCTTTTACCATCTGGGCTCCAGAATTATCCTTTATCAAACAATATTCCTCTATATGGTTTTAGATTGCAAGATTACATTGTAATTAATTCATCAATAATATCAACAATCTATATATATGTCAATATCTCTAAAACTTATTCAGATGACAATTTATGATGATGGACTACCAATTACATCTTGATCCAAGGGTTTTTCATATATGTTTGGAAACTCTCCCTTGGAAAAATACGGCTATGATTTTCACTCAACATCCCATTAGTCGGAGTTATTTGAGTATATTCTCCTTTTGTATGAACTTCTTTGGTGGTGGATGGAGCTCAAAATGATATCTGTATCCTAGTGGTACCGTTTTGGATGAATGGAAATGGGCATTATAGGTAATTAAAATCCACATAGTGTGAACTAACTTATTATATCATGTTTATCTTTTTTATGTAGTATGATTTTTTTCTATATATTTTTTATCTTCGGACCTATGTTTTTTGAGAACGTCTTATCCACTTGTTTCCTAACAAAAAATAAATTTATCAATCTCTTTTGAAGTCTTAATTAGCTTATGGGATATCAAACAATTCTTTGTGACACACCCTATCAAAGAGATGTATGTTCAGATCCTTCCTTCACATATGGTGGGAAGACCCATTACATACTCAAATCTGAGTGGAAAACTTGCTAATAATTGTAAAATAAGTTTTTCGAAATGAGCATATTATTTTCTCTCTTACCACCTCAAATGATTGGATCAACCTTTTTCTCTATCTTATTGAGGTTAGTTCAACTGTTATACACCCCCATCAGTTCCCTTTTCAGCGTGTTTGTGACCACGCAGGTTCGTGTTATGGCATTTTGGAAGATTCAGATCATAATTAATTGGGATATCAAGTGATTACAAAGATATCATCAATCCATAGGATGGTTTCCATCAATACCATATTCTTTAATGGTTGGATTTTCCTAGTTGGGGAAATGAATTTAGGAATTTAGGTTAGTACACTTGTGATGGTAGTGCTTCTTGCAGAGGGATATCAGCTTAATCTTGTGGGTTCGACCTTGAAGTCCATGAAAAACTCTTAGGAAACATTAAGAAATGAAGCATCCTTTATTGGATCAGAGGTCCTTCTCAATTTATATTTTGGTAGATAAGATAGAATTTTTTATTGTTACGAATACTAAAATTCCACTAAGATCATTGATTTCTTATCTCGTCCAAAGATTGTGAATATATCTAGGGTTGCGGCCATGACAAAAGTGTGTGATGTGGTTAACAAACTATTGATTATATTTGATATCTTTTACTTCACTCCTTATTCTGTACTGTATGGAAAAATAATTTATAATGGAAGGGGATCTCTCAAAAAAATGTGGTATATGACATCTCATCGGGAAGGGGTTCTTGCGACAATAATGGACGAGCTCATCACATGTGAGCCATATTATCCTTTTCGGTTTTCTCTCCAATTATCCTATACCCATATGGTCTCTCATATTCTTTAGGATGAGTTGTTAGAAGATAGAAAACCTTGGATCATATACCAGTTTTGGATGATGTTGGAAAGTGGAGACACTAATACTGTGTTCATTCTTCCATCAATAGATTCCCTACATTTCATGATTAGGATTATGCATAGTCATGGGTAGAAGCCTACCATGGTGGTGTTTTATGATGATTGGTTCATAATGTGAAGAATCCAATTTCCTCATAGATCACTTTTCCCTTTACAATGATATTGTTGATTCCATACTTGGGAGAGACTTTGATGAAGCACCCTCATCCTAGAGATTCCCAACATGATAACGTGGTTGAATCTGTAATGTAAATCGGCCCTCCAACATAAGAAAATAGGGATTCATTTAGTGAGAGAAGTATATATATATCCTAATCTCTTTTTCCCTTTCCAGACTAGTTGATTATTCTCCATTTGGCATGCCTAGCCCATCAATCACATAAGATTGAACACGACATATTTTGGTCTAGAAGTAGATTTACACATTGATTACTAAGACTCAATTACAAACATTGTGTGATCAATGAAAACATATCTATCAGCAATTTAATGGCACATGCCATATAGTGTTGATTTCCAACCATTATACAAGATCATGTGAAAAATTATCTGGACACATCAATATTTGGACACCAATTAATGGGGATTGTTTGAACTTTAAGATGAGGATCCACATTTCAAAAATATGAGGATAGAATAGGAGGATTTAGAGAATATTTTCACGTTTATATCTAATTTTATATACTAGATGGATCCTTAGACTATGAATTTATATAGATATGAGTAAATAATAGCTCACTTAAGTTTGGTCCTTACAACATCATCATCATCCTTTGAAATCACTCAAAAAAGAGTTGGAAAGCTGAATACTTTTTTATGCACTTGGTCCTATGGTAGAAGAGAAAGTGGTGGGTGAGAGGCACTTCAGTATTCTGTTTGAACTTCTCAATAGAAACTTTACAACTTTTCTAGCTCCACCGATCGAATCTTACTATAGTTCGACCATTGAAATGCATTCTATTTTTCATGACATTCAATGAGAGACTCTAAATTGTGTATATTCATAATTTTGTATGCTATCAATGAGCTATTTTTTTGAACCTTTATTGTTTCATTTTATTTTTCGATCAATCATGATGTGAATGAAACCTCACTAATCGGATGATATTTGAATCACCAATGATACCCATCCTTTTCATAATAACAAGTAAACACGAATGTGTGGATATTAATTTTTAAATCATATCATAATCTACTAGATAAGTTCTCATTAATTCCAAATAATAATGAGGTTCATAGTTGATGTTTCTATTCACATTATAATGATATTACCTATTTCTAAAAGGAATATTGGGTTGAATATATCTACCATAGGGATATTTCTCTATCTTTTGTTGATTCTTATAGGCTTGGAGAGGGTAGAATTATTTTTTCAAATGCTATATAGTGGGCCATACAAGATTATCTAATATTGAAGACTAAATTTCTAATAACCTTGAGTTTAGGGTCTTTCATCTACGTCTTTATATTATTGTATTTTTGTTTTTTTTTGTTCTCAAATTCCATAACTATAATTAAATGAATTTTATCTTGGACATTATATCACATTAGTTTAGGGACTTTTAGATCAGACCATATATCATTATAGTTTATGGTATTTTAGCTCGAACCTTCTATTCCTATATTTTAAGATATTTTAGATTAAACCAGCTATATGTATAGTTTATGGTCTTTTTTAACAGACCTTAGTAAGTAGTTAAGATTAAATTATTACATCTATGACTTGATTGATGATCATGGTATATGGTGAAGAGAAGTTAAAATTGACTCAAAACAGACTAGGATGTTGAGTTCTGTCACGACATTACTAAGGCTCCATAGGATTATAGAACATTTCATTCAAGGATAAAATGCATCTAGTTGGTTTTTCAATGCCCACATGCATCAATATAATTAGAAATTAGAAGCGTGTCCACTCTTTTTTACAGGTCAAGGATGATTCATGGGGGAAACATCAGTTGAGGGTGAAATAAACAAAAAGTGAGGCCCACCTTGATATTTGGAATATGGGTGATATAATTCATATCACAAAATATTGATTTAGTGAATATGGGATAGGGAAGACATGTCATGGATGACCCATAACACCCTGGGGTTCCATGTTCTTCTATGATGTTTCCAGGGCTCCCAAGGATCAGTGTTCCTTTCCTATAAGGAGGAAATAACGTTAGTTGGTATTTGAAATAACTTATATGTTGATATCATGGTCAGTAAAATATGATTTCCACTCCATTATGTGGTTAATTAATGATTTATGAAGACTCAAACATTCATATGATGAGGTTGGGTATTGTATGAATGATTTTCAAGAATGGTTCTAGAACCCAAGGGAAGTTCAACTCATATTTGTGAATCTCATTCCAAACATCCAGTGGTTTTGAATCATCAGGTGTAAGAAATCAATGGTTTGGTGATGGAGTTTAAAATTACTTCTTTAATAATGGGTAAAAAACAAGGTGATGTAAAATTGAGGATCTATAATCTATCTAGATAGGTAGGTTACAAGGATTGTAAATATTGGTCCACAGTGTTTAGGACGTATGGACGGCCTAGGAATATCATACCAGGAATGGCCTAGAACACCCTAAAGTTATAATTTCTGCCGTTAGGAAATTATGTCTCACATGGATCCTAAATCCATTTTTGTACAGTGTCATAGTTGGGTTAAGAACACATGCACATATTCTGTAGCCGTAAGCACCCATGCATATTCAAACAAAGCATCTCATGATGAAGGGTACCCTTTTCCATGGTCCATAGAATATTATAGTGACCCGAGGCACTCAATTCATAACACGGGATTTATGGAGGATTAATATTATAGAGGTATTTTATAACCCTCTAGGTTTTGTCCCCTCCTAGAAAACATGTTCTCATAGAGAGGATATGTGAAAAATAACTCATCTTAATTTCACCTAAACCAAGGGGTCTAGTGACTATTGATTATCATCAACTAGGTATATAGTTTAGTCCATATTGATTTATTTATTATTTATTTAAACTATTATTTTCTCCTAAAAGATGAATATAAATTATTTAGTGAGAGAAGACATTAAATTTTCTTGGGAAGACCATTGTGGGTTTTATATCTGATAATTTATTTGGTCTCTTTCACAAGTATTTTATTGTCTTGGGACGTGGATCATTATTGGAATGTGTTAATGGTCACATTCATTTGAACAAAGTTCATGAATTTTAAGGGTGTCACAGACATGGACCTAATATGGGGGATGCCACAAAAGAGTCCAATAATGATACCCATGGTTAAGAAGAAATCAAAAATATTTCTGAGTGGGAGATAAAAATATTTTAAATCTTGGCTCGATGTTCTCAGGTTTTGAGAATTCATATTAGAAAATAATACCAGGGATGGACCAGAACACCCTAGGTTCTTAAACTCCACCAATGTGATTTTAGTATCATATGGATTAGAATGCACTCATTATAGATGAAATATTTTTCTGGATGAAAGGTTTGAGTTCTTATGAATTGATATCATGTTCAAATAAATAGTTCCATTTTCTTTTAAATGGGCTTCAAATGATTTTTGAAAACATGATGTGCTCAATACATTAAGTTTTTTTTATGAATTGAGGTTTTAAAAAATCGGTAGAAGAACTCCATACATTGGAAAACTTGGGTAAGGATCTAATGGTCCATTGATGAGGGATGGTAATGGATTATGGTCAATATGTTTTAGCATCATGTAGAATGGAGTTACTTGATTCCATGTAGTTTTTCATCATGTGGTATGGATGTGGGAACCGACAGAATAATTATACAAGCTATATTACATGTGCAAGTTGGCCTCATGTAGATATGACTCATATATTAAAAATACTATCTTATATGAATATTATCTTATGAATTTGGGGTGCATTTTGAATTTTTTATTATAGTTGTTCATATTATTGGATATCCATACACATATATATCTACATTCATAATTGGAATCAATCTAAAAACAATTCTTTAATGGGAAACTCTATACAAAGGTATGACTTATATATATATGAATGCATTTTTTTCATTTATTATTGTTGTTAGGCCTATGATTGGAGATCTATGTGTCACTACATATCATGTAATGATAGGAATCAATCTACATGTAGTTATCTATGAATCGTCCATTTTAACATCATATGGAAATTACATAGGCTTTTTGACGTAAAAATGGTTATTGAAGCTAGAAATAGTGATAGAAATAATGGTGTCACTACATATCAAATGGTGATTGGAATTATGGGGTACATAGTTCTTAAAATAAAAGCTTCATGCCCAGGTCTGGGATATATGAAAGGAGGGGTCATTTTTATGTTTCTCCTTCTTCTTTAACCTGGTTACTAATATTTTTGGCATCACTACATATCACATGATTTTAGTAGCCAACATAAATATTGTTCTAAAATGGAAATGATGTAGGATATTTAAACCAACAATAGTGTTAATCTTGGGAGAGGAACATAGGAATGCACAATTTTATGATGTGAAAAGTACATTAACCATATTTTTTAATATAATGCAGTGACGAATCATCATATTTTTTTACAACTTTAATTTATGACCATGATAATGCTATTATGAGCTAATATTCCTTTTTCTTGTGGGGAAACCCTTACTAAAATTCCTAAGCTCATGTGAACAATTCTTGGTGTGAGAAATAAAAAATGTTATGGATTCCTCTCTACATGTAGAGGTGATTAACTATATAATGTGGAAATTTTGTATCATGCGATGGTTGAACCAAGAAGTAGAATCAAGTCATCCCTATATATCACATTGAATTGTGAATAATTATTTATGTGATTCTATAAACCCATGATATTTAATTTTGTGTGGTGAGGACATAATCCATGTAGTTTAACGTCTTACAGTGTGTAATAGGGCTACATTATGTGAAAGGGAAGAAACAATATGGATAGGATAAATAATATAGGTTCATGTGTGACTAAATATCTTGTGATGGTAGGAATGAATTCTAATGTATTCCATTTAAGGAGTGACTCCCTATGTGGAGATGACTCTCGCATGAGGTTGGGGGAATTTAGTCCATTGTTTATACAGATCTTTCTTCTGTGCAATGAGTCTTTCATGAGATGGTGTTTCCCATGTAGTTTTTCTTAATGCGGTAAGAAAATCACCTTTTTTGTTTGTCATCATGTGGTAAAGACCTTTTATTTATAGTTTAATGTTATGTTGGTAGGACATGAGACATTTTTCAGTTTAAATTATACTTTCTAGGACTTGGGTGACTAATTTTAATGGGGATGAAGCATTGGCGGATATGTGTAGTTTAACATCATGTGGAGAGGACGTGCTCTATATATTTTAGCATCAATTTGTTAGGACATTAGATGATATGTAGCTTAATGTATTTCCACCATAACATAGGTTTCCCAATATGAATGAAGTTGATCCATCATGGGATCCATGTAGTTTAACATCATGTGGTTATGAGATGCTCTATAAATTTATAATCGCATTGTTGGTACCTTCATTCATAGATTAACGTTATAAAATTAAGAAAATTCTATTCAATTTAATGAAATTTTGTTAGGGGATGAGTCATTGTTCAGTTTCAATACATTCTTCCAGGACATTAAACATGATGATTGGTATGCTAAATCTTCTTGAGAAACCTCACATTTGTGGGGGTGTGTCACAATCCTCATCCATTATATCTAATTAAGAGGCTTCATTATGATAGAAAAAGTGTATGATATAAGGAACTTCCCATTTGGTTACATATTTGGATTCTTCTTCCCATTTATCACTGGGGTTTTGAGAGAAAACACCAAATCTCCATAGAGGAATGAACAAAGGAATACCGTTTAATGATGGTGCGTTCAATCCAGTTATGATGGACTTCAAGGTTGTGCAATGTATGAAACCTATTATCGTGGATCTTTTCTAGGCCATCCATCCAATTTTGAGATTTCTCATCTTTTAAGAGATTTTCCGATATGGCTATTTGATGTTAGCGAAACAATAATTCTATTGGAAATAATGCCTTTGTACATTACACCAATGAGAATGGATTTTCATGTATTGAATAACTTGTGGGGGTATAGTAGGCACATAATTAATGGAGGGGTTTATTCCGCTAAGAATTCATATCATTATTCCCAATCTTCTATAAAATGTATAAAAATGCCTTGTTGAGGGCCTCTATTTATCAATTTACCTCTTCATGATATCTGGATGAGTGATTGGACTCAATGTTGTACTCCTGTTAAAATTTATTCATTTCTATACAATATAATTTAGATTCTCTATCTGTCAATATTGGGCGAGGGGCCATGAACCTGGTGATGATTTTGGACATTATGAAGTTGATCATATTCTTCATTAGAGCCTCAATGTGGGGTATTTCATCATCCCATTTGGGGATGAATTCGGTGGATGTAAGGTTGTACTTGAACTACTTATTTTTGGCTAGAAGATGTGGCCCCACAACACCCATTCATAATCGATAAAATAGCTAAGAATATTCAGATTTATGTTGCGATTAGAGAGATGATGGATAAAGATTTCATGGAATTGGAATGAAAGAAATTTCTTGATGAATTTCACAACATCCATTACCATGGTTCTCCTATAATAATACAGTGTCTTGATTTGGTGGGCGAGCCTGGTCCCATAAATATGAGTGTCAAAGGAGCCTATATGGATTTTTCCATGACATTATAGAACTATCTATATTCAATGCATCCGAGGTGGATTTTTTCAAATCCTATATTTTAGAGGGATTTTTTTCATTTGGTTTATTCAATAGGGTAATGTTTATTTCAAAACACTAAATCAAATCCCTTCTTTCTCAATATATCTAGTGAGTCTAATTTTTTATATAACCAATTTTAGGCTCCACCTATCTAGGGGCATATATTAGTTCGTCACCATTTGTGGTGATTTTAACATGATTTATTTATTCTATATCATAGATGATGATATATGAGACCATTATTTTTAGTGTGATGCATAATATTGATTCCTCCTAATCAGAGTCCGCAAGGACAATGGCTTAATTATCCAATATGTCAGTGTGAGCATTTTATGACTGGGGAACATGATGTAATGAGGGATCAAAAGAGAATTATTCCAATTGTCCCCTGACATAACTAGAGATACGTGATTATTATTCATTTTTAAGGAATATACTTCATTGATATTATTAGTCAAAAATTATGTATCTCCATTCATATTCATGTAGGATATTTGTATCTCTAGGGAATGTTCTAAGCTAGTGATGATAGATTGGTAATCTGTCTCATTATTTGTTAATCCTTTATATCATGATTAATTGTAGGGGAAGATAATTTATATGGAGAATAAATACTATCCTTAAGACAACTCGATTGAGATTTGGATTTTTCATCATCTTTTCAATATGAATTTAGGAGGGGCAAGAAAAATACATCTCCCATGTCCATGGAGTTCCATCGGAATATATAACATCCTCACTTGGTTTATTAGTTTCTACTATATTACAAGCTAAGGAGGGATGTTATACAAGTAAACCTTCTATGTCATGCACTTTCACTTCCTTTTGTAACATGAAATTGATTTCATATTCTCTCAGAATGACTTCCCATCAAGCCAAAATTCAATTTAGCAGGTGCTGTCGTGTTATTTACTTAGGAGGATAAATATGAAGGGACCGATGAATTTTTTGGTGTTTCATGTAATTAAATAGATTTTTCTCATCAAATATGAGTGTGAGGTAGTTCTTCTTAACATTATAGAATTGAGTCTCAATACCTATCATGGTTTGGCAGAGGTAAAAGAGGCAGTTCACACTCTCCAAATCATTATTTTGGTAAAGGAGTGTAATAGTGGAACATTCCATGAAGGCCATAGATAATATGAGTGGATTACCATCTATTGGTTCCATAAGTAATATTGGGTGTATTAGATACTTCTTGAGAGTTTTAATTGAATATTGGTATACCATGTCCCATTTGTAGGTGATTCCCTTCTTCATTGCCATGATGATAGGGAGATATTTTCTGGCCATATTAGTAATGAATTACTGAGTGTAGGCGAGGTTCCCTCATATTCCGATCTATAATTTGTAATTGGGAGGGGGGGGATGTTTCTAAAACGGAACTCGTCTTCTCTAATTTGACCATGATGTCGTGGTGGTGTTTTACAATGTCAAGGAACTTAACTGATGCAACCATGATAGTATGCCTTATTGGATTCTTCTTAGATATATGTTTTCACAGCTTATTGAAAACTACATGAAGATGTGTGAAGTGATCACACCACATTCATCATTTCACAACAAACTCATCGATATAACATTATAATATCCTTCCCAGGAATGACTTAAATATATCATGACTAGAGAATTAATAAGTTCCCCCAGTGTTTTCTAATCCAAATTAAATTACCTAATAGTAAAACATCCATTGGGGAACTCTAAATTTAGTTGATTATTTATCATATGGGTGTATATTTATCCAATTGTACCCTAAATACCCATACCTAGTGGAAAGATAAGGGAATCCTGTAGTTTAATCAATCATGATCTTTGTGATCAAAAATGGCATTTTTTCCTTAAGGATGTTTTGATTAAGTTCTCTGAAATACATGAAGACCCTAATTGTAAAATTATTTTTCAGAATGTGAAAATATGATGGAATTCCATCATGGGTATTTCTCTTTATGGATAGTTTTGTCATTGATCAATTTCTAATATTATACTTCTATATTTGTATTGTAAGAGGGGTAAATCCTCTTACTTCTTACATGAAGCCTCGATGCTCATTGAGAAAGTGAGATGGTGTGAAGTCACATCTGGGTTTAGTCTGGGAATTTCTATTTATTTAAAAGACAATACATATCAATGTTTCTTAAAAAATTAAATGTATGTATACTTCTCTTTGAGTGTAATGGTTGAACTAATAAGTTTGGACTTTGGGATATCTTGTGTTTCATGATTTTCCTTCATAATCTCATTAATGGTGGTACAAACACCTTCTTCAAATTTAGGAGGGGGAATTAATGAGTTCATCCTATTCATCTTCCAATTCAATGTTTTTAGAGGCATACTCATACATAGTCAAAAATATTGGGGAATGTATATCACTTTTGAGATGAGAGAGTCCATGAGAAGAGATATTATCTTCCCCTAATACAAGATTCATTGTAGATAGATGTCATTGTTGATAATCTATTACACTGTCATTGGGGATATAAGGGGCTTGGACCTCTGGGAATTGGTCGATTGTTTCAACACAATTTATGGGGAGATCATAGTGGTTGTTTAGTATACTCCAATTATTTTCAAGGGAATTCCCCTAGTAGTTGGGGGTTGAAACCTGTATACCATAATCTACCATTGGTTTTTTCCACCCCATTTATATAATCATATTTCAGCATATATGGATTTTCCATTTTCAAAGGGGGAATTGTCACCATGTAGTATGTCGACCATTCCATTGATGGGTGTTTCATAAATTTATATAATTTCGAAGGTACAACAACGTGTCTATGGATATAAAGCCTTCTAAATAGGTCATTATATGAGGGGTCATATTGGATAATCAGAATCTCTACATCAAATATGACGTTCCCAATCTAATCTTTGATTTTGATATTCATGAGAGGAATTTTCCCCCAATTATCATACCCATTAATGGTCAAAAATATGGAATAGAAATAAATTTATGTATATCACAATAATTAGAGGGTTAAAATCTATATTATATTGATCTCTAATACACTATCAATCATATCTTTTTGGATATCAAAATTCATAGTTATACCCGAAACATATATTGATATGATGTGTCTCTAGATGGACTATTCCTAATAATGAACTATAAAGTATGATACAACATGGAATTATTATGCCAAGGACCCCATATAATTGGCCACAAAAGTAGAAACTTATTTATCGAATTCTTATGGTCTTTAGGGGGCTTTAATTAGTGCCTCTATAAGTTTTTTTGGAACATGTCTTTCATAGATCCCTAAAATCATGGATGGTACTACATCCAGTTATTTCATAATGTTTTTTTTCATAGGTCGGTTCTTCATGAGGATGGTTTGGTAATTGAGATATATCATATCAACTGATTCATTTTTTGGTGGATGGTCATAGTTCTTGTGAAGTGGTTCATGGGCATTTTTTTCCAGTTGTATGGGTCACATAAGAATTCACAATTTCCTTTGATAATATAGTAATTGAATTCACAGTAGGTGGTCATGAAAGACAACTAGAAGTGTAAGTACTCATGAGAGTTTTGATACACCACCATGTCATTGTTGGGATTTCTGGAGTGCTTACCCATGGTTCTTAACTTCAAATATGATCTATGTGGGAATGTGAGAAAAATATTCAGTCTGACCACACCTTTGTTATCCCTTGTATCTTCAGTTCCTACACTTGTAGCATCTTATTCCACATTTTGTGGAATGAATCTCAAAATCCTAGTAATATTTATCATTAGATAAGGTATATTTCATGTGAATAATGTTGATAGAACCAAATATAACATCGTCATCTGATGAGGATTCCCTTTGGTGGGGTGGTGCCCATGTTTTTTATGTTTCGGGGAATAAATATGCCAGAGTTGGAGCATCCATAAGAGAAGAATATGAATAATTCTCTTCTGTATATTCCTATTTCAATGTGGCGTCCAAATTTATGATACATATCTATTTTCACCTTCATGGATGGTGGATCTATCATTGGTATGTTAATTTTTTCTCCTATATGAAATGAGCTAATTCAACTATTTTTTAGCCATCCAGTTGTTGAAATTTTATCCACAAATGGATGGATCATTAATCCAATCACCCTTTTCTTCTAATCGAGATATTTAAATTAAATCAATATATTCTAAGGAGTTATCTAACACCACTTGTTCAGATTCCACCATGCCTTGAAGGATGTCCTTGAATATGAATATGTCCTGAATATTATGATTGGTCCTTTAATGGAAATGTTTGTAGTGGGGACGGTCAGTGATGCTGACCTGATTAGGATTTATAGGATGTGGTATCTTGAGTTGGTTATTGTCCATGTATTCTAATAAATATCATTGGAATTTTTCATTTTCAATAGAGTAGGATTAAATCCTCTGTTACTTAAATCCCTTGAAAAACTTATTTCTTTGTGCTTCTCATATAGGGTGATTTTTTGGTTGTTTTTACTCAACATGTGGTGAATGGAGGTTTGGTACCTTTCCATTTTTTTTATTTGGAACTTATTCTTGTATGAGGGTAACAACAAATAATTCTTACTTGCAGATATTTTTGCCATGTGATGAAGGCATGAGATGATATTTTTCTCAAGTTCATTGAATGGGGTCTTTCAAACATTATTCGATTTTTTTGAACTCACAAAATACACCTGGATACACCACTAGGATTTTATTTGTATGCATCTCATTCCTAATATATTTAGTATATAGTTCATTTAACTATTTATGTGAGAGATGGATTCTTTGCTACTAGGATTAACCCTTCCATGTCACTATGAATTCAAAAACCCTCTCATTTCCATGTTGATTTAAGTTTATTAGGTTGATATTATTCATTATCCCATGTGTTTAGAAAATTTGGTAAAAGAATTAATTATTAAGGTCCTCACATCCTGTAATAGATCTATCTATAAGGCTACTTTACCTAAAGAAGACTCACCCCACTAGATCCTATACAAAAAACCTAAGCTCGATTAGGTCATGCTGATCTTAAGGGCCCATCATTAGAATATATCTAGAAATAATTGATTGAAATCTCTTTATGGTCTCCCATTACCTCAATGTCCTATAAGGGTGTATTACTATAATATGGTGGAGGGAGAGTGTCATCCACCCATTAATGATATGTCTTTATCTTAGGAATTATAGGTTGACGTCAACCTTTTATGTCTTCCATTCATGTATGTAGGGACTCTATGTGGTTGAGCAGTTCCAGAGGCACTATAATTTGATCCTCCTCCAATTTATAGGGAGCATGGGAGGCTCGGTGAGTTCCCACTTTTATCATCTCTTCTTTATTCTCAACTCGTGTGTAGACTGGGGGAACACCCTAGCAAGTTATAAAGTGTCACCATATGGGAGGAAACTCACAATAATTATCTCTTTCCTCATTTATCTATATTATCTTCCTCGATCAAGAGCTATCGCGGTCTTTATATTCCACTCTTTCAGGAAGGTTGTCTCTTATGATAGGTCGAATACTCTCCTTGGCCTAATGACGATTCCAATACAGAATATATCCCTCAGAAGATCCTTGTTGAGTTGCCTAATAGTTTTTATCTGATTCTCATATATTTGAAAATGACCCAACATGTAATTATGTTTAATATTTAGGGTGGTTATTAGGAATTGAACACCACTTTCCATTTATCATTCACAGTTTTCTACTGAAGAAGCCATAACTCAATATTCATAGATGCCAGATTTTGGAGCATTCTTTGGTTCTGGTTCTGTAAATCATTGGTCAGTATCTAAATCACCTTTCCTCATGGGGTAAATTTTCATGTTTTTGACCCACTACATCATCTTCTTGGTCCATACTATCTATTTTTTATGGTGATGAAATTTATAAAAGTTTATCAAGAAATGGTAATTTTCCCTTCACCATTAACATAATAGGATGATTATGGAGTACCTATATTATTATCATTTCTTGATACCTTAGCCATTATATGATGTTTTACCTTATGAACTCAATGGGAATTGATTATCTTCATCATACGCTTCTCCCATGTTGTAAATATTACTATTAAACTTGAGGGAATTTCAGCTCATGAATTCTGAATAGTCCCTAAATTACTAAGGTTTTTTCTATTGTGGGGGGAAAAATTTGATGTCAACATTTGATATGTACCTCCCAACATAGAGAAGGATTATTATAAATTGGGTGGTGATGATGATGTATATTTCATCCATCCATATGAGAATTGACCTATTGAGGGCCACAATTTAAATTTTTTGGTCCTATTTTTTTGTAATATGATTCTTTCAGTTGAGGATCTAATGATTCATTGGATGGAAATTGAGATATAAATTCCCCTAGCCCAATGGGATGGGGTAAATCTTGAACCTTCAATGATGTCCCCATGACCCTATCATGGGATTATGAACCAGGTGATGGAGGATGATATATTAATTCCCATATCCTAGTGAGTGGGTCATTGTTTGTAGCTGGTACTATTATATCTAGAATCCTCTAAGGGATTGAAGATATGAAAGGTAGAGGAAATGAAATATATTACCCATTCCAATTGAGTTTGTTCCACTAAATTACATATTCTATGGAAAACTACTTGGACATGTTTTATGTGGCCCACTTGTGCTCGTGTAGGAACTGGGTGAAATGATTTCCCATGAACAGAGTATGTTTAAATGGGAAGTCATCGATTTGATTGAAACCATATATTTTATGTTCGAAATGAATTCTTATTTCCTTGAGGGTACTAATTCAAAGACTTATTGTCTATTCTCATCCTCTATTTGTTATTTCCTAGTATCATTGAAGTATAAATTCTTTTTGTAGAGACCAATTGGATTGTGCATTATATGATCCTCTAATTTTGTAGGAGGATATAAAATAAAATGATGAAGTATTTGAGGAGTTCAGTTGTTCAAAAGGTGTGATGATGTCTAATGATATATACATTCTACATCCTCCAATACAAATACATTTTGTTACTTTATCTATCAACTAAAAAATAGTTGTGATGTAAACGAAGAAAGCATGTTGCAGATTAAGGACATCTTTTTTGGTTTTGGATTTAGGGCCATGGAAACAATAGCCAAGTCATGCTGAAAATAGAGTGTATTTATGGTTTCAAGGTGTCCCTTGTATCATACAAAGTGGAGGTTCTTAAACATCAGTCCCAGATGAGTACCGCATATGTTTTGATGTATATGATGCATGAACTCCCTTTCTATATCATATGGGTCTCATATTCAGAAGTAGAAAGATACCATAACATAGTGGGGAGGTTTTTTCTAGATAAATCTCTCCGTATATCAATTTTTAATTCTTCTTCATCAAACATATGTGCCTCCATCTAGTCAAACCACAAAAGATGATTCTTTGGGTTGCCTATAAACTAGAGTGAATTGTTGCTTTTAGTTGATGGGGAACTATATGTAGTTGACCTCGACGTTTCTTTCACCACTCAATATAAGGGATTCTGGGTAATAAACACCTCTCTATACAGAGGTTTTTTGGAAAGGGGGTGATTTTATTTTTAATTGGGGATATCAATATGGGGAGGTTTACCATGATATATGTTAGTAGTAGAGTCCTTATGATCCATCTCCACACTACCACGAGGAGTAATATCATTGTAATGATGGTATTCTTCTTTATTTAAAGAGTTAATATTCCCTTACGTTAATAAGAATGTGTCTCGCACAACCTCAATGACACTATCATTTAGAAATTTATAAATATGATCATCATTATATGTCGTGGATGTAATATTCCAACATACCATCTATAATTTTGTAGGGATATGATTCTTCTATATGATGTTAGTTGGACCTTGATTATAATTGTCTACTTTTATGGTACTATGATCCTATTTTTGATAATATTATGGAATAGGATAATGAATTTATTCATTATTGACCGGACTATAAACATGTCTTGAGGCATGTTTGATTTTCCCATCTTGATCCTTTGTCAAAATGAGAGAATGAGCCCATTCTTATGCATTTATGATATGTTGTTTGTCTTTTGTGTTAGGTATATGACTCTACCCTGAAAAGTGTTCTTTTCTCAAATGGTGATCCACGATAGGAAAATGATTATGATCCCTATCCAAATATTCATTCCCAGTCAGAATATATCGACGAACCTGTGTATTAGGAGAAGGAATATTACCCTCATATTGTGTTACCTTGGAAGTTTTTTGGTGTATTCATTCATTGGAGGAAGTAAGTATATGTTCATATCTTCCAAAATCTACTGGAATATTCTTGGCAGAGTCACTAATAGGAATATCAGCATGTCCTGAGGAATTTTTCATTATCCCCTGCTGAGCCCCAACCAAATGGGGATATGATCCCAATCCTGGGACATTATAGTATTATAATGGACTTTTTTATAGGAATATTGGATTTTCTCAAGGCATATTCCACTCTTTCATGGTGATACCCGGCTCGAACTAGGATATGAACTCAATATTAGGGCTCTGGATTGTGTCACCAAACATTTTCAACAAGTATAAGACCATGTCCCAAGCCATGTTCCTCTGTCACCTAGTGACCCTTGATTGGAATGAGAATATGAGCCCATTCTGATGTATCATACTTTACTAGAGAATGCTGATAATTCTCCAGGATGAGGGAAAGAATGTTCTCTTTCCCTACAACAACCACTAGTTCATTGGGATCAGAGTGTTGAACTTACCTGTTTATAGGGTTGGGAATCTCTTTCTATCCCGTAAACAATACCATTGACAGAATATTTCATTGAAGTTATTATTCTATTTCTAAGAAGTAATGGAATCTTATAAAAGTGATTGTAGTGATACAGGACTACAAATTCTCTATCTCTACTACATACTGAAAAGTATGTTTTATTGAATTGGTGATATGAGAAAAAATTTTCACCCTTATTCCACAATAATATGTTGATATAATTTATTCACAAGGGTTGGTATATATTCCTCCCACACTAAAGATGCAAGAATATGCCTACAGACATGTTATGAGTCAACAAGGATATGATCCTACTCACTGGTTACTACCAGAATATGCTGGAAGACATTATCATTAAGAGTGAGGATATGTGAACACTCATGGATATCCATAAATTTCCTCAACCAATGTGTCTTCATTATTAACCATTCATAGGTATATGAGGATGAAATGTTTCGAGTGGTACATTCAGCATGAGATTTATGGATTCTAAAGGGACAGTTATAATGACGGTGGTTAATAGGAGCTCTTCCTAGTGACATCTGAAATAGATGGGAGCCATATTTGACTTCTTGTCATGTCGTTATGAGATATATATGTTTTTGATTATCAGAATAGATGGACCTACTTCTAAAGTGGTTGGTTATAGAAATGAGGGAAACTGTCTTTATTAAATCTTTCTTTAAAAAATAATTACTTATCAGTTTTAGTACTTGATGTCCCTTGTGGGATGCCTTGATGGCTGAGAATGTTCCATGTAGATGATATTCCTATGGAATTTCATTCCCCACACAAAGATGAAAATTTATGGATGGTGAGGCCATTCTAAATCCTTTAGGGATTTTCATTACAGATTAATTTCTATAATTATCACTGCATGAAGATGTTACTCTATGATAAATGTGTTTTTAAGAGAGTAGTGTCTTCAGTCATGTTGACAATAAGGAACAAGGCCAAAGATTGGTGCCCTATTTCAGGAATGATATGTTCTCAATAATATATGAGTGTGTAATGAAATATTCCTTTTTATTCTAGATAAAGAAATTCTATTCATGTGGACATGTCAAAGAATGGATTGACTTGTTTCTTGAGAAACTGAGATATAGTGGAAAAGTCATAAGATCCATGTCATGGTGAACCAATCATCTTTCTATTTGAGAGTTCCATTTTTAGTCCACCATTTTTTTGAATATATCTTGTAAGAAAAAATGGCCCATCATATGATTAATTGATAATCATTTTATATGAGATATTCACATTGGGTTCAACATTTTTTTTCCAAGGAACAACGGGGGTTTTCTTTTCTATGCACTATGATTGTGGGGGGTTCAATGAGCCACAAAATCATTCAAGCCAGACACACTATTTGTTGATCATTCATAGAAACTCCCAAATGTTACCAAATCCATTACTAGGTATGAAAATTCATTCTAAAGGATTTCAGTTAGTTGGGGTTTCATACACAATGACACTTATGAACTCACATTAGCCAACAAGATTGGAGGACAGTCTCATCACAACCTTTTGGGGAGAATTGTTTCCTACTCCAAGAACCTCTTATTGATTTAAGATATGTTCTAAAGACTCTCCAAATCTCGATATGGGGAAGGTTACCCTATCAATGAAATCATACGTCATATGAAATTATATATGGAGAGAAGGGGGTCTTATTGGTGAATCCATCTATATGTATCTGAGGGTCACCATTCATTTTCATATGATGGGTAGTTTCTTATATGTCAAAACAGGATAACCATGAACTCTGGATTTTGTTCTTATTCATGGAGGCGGTTGATATTTTGAGGATGGGATTGATACATAATGAGTCTCCCTTGGTATATTGTTGTATAAAAAAAATAAAAAACAATGTAATTTGAAAACATATATATAGTTTAAAGTCGTTTAGAAAAGAAATATGTGTGTGAACATTGGATCTAGGTATTGAAACTTGAGTATCAAAGAGACATCCTATGTGTCCTAATTATGAAAGAAATATGAGTTATCATAGTACGTTCATGCCCTTGGGACATTCCACAAGGTAAATGACCTTATATGGAGGTAATCATATCATCCCATTCATCAGGGAATACACACTGAGGTTTCCCCAGCTTGTGGAGATTCATGTTGTGAATGATATGTCCATTGAGGATCCCTAAGCCCATGTGATCTATGATTAGTGCATAAAATAAAGGATAATAGGTAATGAGTCACACTAGATATGGATGTTGGACTTCTGTACTGGTAATATCCTTTGGATGCTTTAATGTGGACAATGGTCTTTAGGATGGAATCCTACATATCATGGTTTTATCACGAATTAGAGTCATCATAGATCAATTTGTCAGAAAATACACACATATATTTCACGTATATAGAAGAAATAACAAAATATGTCACTGATTGAGGGTCGCATAATGAGGTTTCCCTTTGGATACATTAATATAGAGTTCGAACTTCAGGAAGGAATCTTATGTATCCCTGTTATAACTTGACTAAGATTCAAAAAAGCTCAACTCGATTCTTTGTCTGCCGATGGATGAGGTATAATGATCGATACAAGAGATAGATTAGGTCTCGAAGGATTAAATGTTGGACACATGGGGTGAATTACACTGAATTTACGGGAATTTGAGCTTAGTCCATATAAAGGAATCTTATTTATCTCATTTATTATAGGAAACAGAGTCCTCATAGTTCTATTAAAATGGGATTACACAATAAAATTTCCCTTATATGTGGGACATATCATATTATTCCACTAATCAAGTCTAAGAAACTAATGATTCCATTATGGTCGATGGAAAAGGTTATCATGTGATTTGATCCCCTATTAACATGTCATGATTATCTTTATGAAATGCATTTATAGTCTTCTTAACATGCCTTGATTGTCTATTTGAAATTTCAAAGGATTTATGACTGACATTTCCAAATACAATTAGAGAAACTTGTTGGATTTTATGAGGTACATTACATAAGATTGTATGGAATTTCGGAAGGTCACTGTATGAACATGACTAACTTATCTGGAGGATACCACAAGAGTTGGTAGGTTGATCCTAGAATCCATCACATGATCTCGGAAGAGAAGCTTGGAGGGTGTCACCTGATCTATCTGAATTTCCCTAGTTTTATCGTGAAATATAAAAGAAACACTTGGATGGAATTGGGATATTTAAAGCAATGGGTCTAGTGGGGGATTCTTGATCTAGGATGACATGTTTGGAGGGTGCTGTGAAAGACAGAAGACATGTCCAGAGGACATCAAAGGATTTGGCCACAATCCCTAGAGGACATCATGAGAGCCATTTGACATGACCTGGTACTATTGCGAGACTCATATGTCACATAATTATTCCACCATAAAATTAAGGAAACATGTCTAAGGGGAATCAAAATGTCTGGATGGAGATCCCAGAGGGATTTTTGGGACTTGGAAGACACTCTTGAGAGGGTCATCTGACTTGATCTGACATGAATGGATGTCTTATAATTATTAAAATATTTTCCCAATTAAACACCTCTAGATCTAGGTGACATATCATATTATTATTGGGTGACTTTGATAGATAAAAATAAGTGCATGAATATTTGAGGGAATTTTCATCACATAGGTCTCACTACTTTTTAGTATTTATTCTATAATTTTATTACATATTACATAGATTAGTTCAGTTTTAGCTGGTTTAAAGTATCGTATGATCTGCCAGGTAGGGACGATGTTCATCACATAACCCCCCAGAAGTCCTTCACATGATCTATGGATGATCATGTAATGTTCCTATGCATGGTGCATGAGGAATCCGGTTTTAATCAAAATACTACATGACGAAAAACATTTTTGGTTGTGAGATAATAAACACTAATAAAACCAGTCTGATTCTTGGGTATCTTGGTGCATTGTTTGAAAGAAAAAATACAGGTAATTTCCATGCTGAGGTGGGGGGGTTTTAGGTCTTTTAACCCTAATTATATTCCAATTTTTTTCAGCACATATTGTGAAAATCTATGATGGACTCATTAGTGGGATTTTATGTTATGTATTTATAAAAATCGTACTATAGGTCATTCTGGAGGTATTTCATGATGTTCGGCAACCACAATACCAAAATGTAAATTCTCCAATTCTTGGATTATAAATAATTTATAGGGTTTTCTAATTCAGGCAGATATGGTAAAATACTTTCATTTTTTAGGCCTATTTGTCCAAGGTACATCACGAGATTAAATAACATATATAAAATTACATCATGTTATATCAGGTGACTTTTTGGGACCGTTATCAATATAATGATGGATTTCCAAAGGTATTTTTCAAGATCATGTTGTCCTTATGAATGGATTTAACATGTTTTTTCCTTGTTGATGGGTCTTGGAAGATTATGCTACTGCATTGCCCTAATTTTACCACCACTCAAGGCTCTAACCTTTGCCCTCTTTGTTTCCATTGTTTATTTTACAAATAATGGGGATCTCATGAGGTTGAATGAGTGATTTTGAATAAAATAACAATACTTATTGGTGATGTGCCAATGATGAACAAGAGGAGTTATGGTGATGCACGATCATTATAATGGGAGAACATTTCTTGTTTTTTTAGATCCAAATGAGGAGTGAGAGACATCCTAAACATGTCTAAATTACTTCATATAGTGTACATGACATGCTATTGAGCTTTTTTGGTGTCTTGTAAACTGCCAGAGGAACGTCATGATATGTGTGTGCCTACTAGATACTCCCACCTTCTTCATGTTTCCACTCAATTTTTCAAATATTTTTGGATGTATTTTTAGGTGCATATTGCTTGACCATTCCCATGACCTAGGGAGCTTGCCTAGTTATCACCATATGATCAAATAGTGTTTGTGATGAATTTAAAAGAGAATAAGGACATGCCAAATGAGCTCTATGGGATCTTCCACAAGCTATGAAATATGTGTGACCATATGTATAACCTTTTTTAGGTCATGGAATCATGTTTCTCATGGAGATTCATGTGATCCATGTAATTTTTAGCAACTAAATCATAACTTCATTTAGGGGGAAAATACTACCCATATTCGGATATTTCATCCTTTTTGGATCTATTTATGATCATTTAGAAGGATTCAATAATGGATTATCCCCAAACACTTCCCACCACAAGGCTTGCACATTTGACTCCCACTCTAAGGAATTATTTCAAATTTATCTATGAAACAATAATACCCATACAAGAGGAAAAAGTTTCTCTAGGAATCTCTTCTAACTCTAGTCTATAAAACACCCTGGGTACTCCTAAAACAAATCATATACCTCCAATATTACATCATCAAAATCAAAAAAATTATATAGATCATTATTATTCGTATGAAACTATTGCACATAAAATATGTCATGCATTCCTTGGTGACATTGAGGAAGATCCAAATTACAATCCATGGCCCCAATTTGGTCTAAAATAATGGATATGTAAACCATATAGTAATATTTCTTTATTTCTAAAACAATGATTCCCTAACTAATGTAATATCAATAACAGTATCCAATCACCCACAAAATAATATAGGGATCACCACCTCGAATGAAGATATAAGTTTGTCTTGCACTAATCTATAACCAAATAATTTTTCATTATTTTACAAAATTTATTGTATCCTTCCACTAGCTATATCTATTCACTAATAACACTCCCATATCCATCAAACCCACGGGTGGGTGGAATGGTCAACAAGACAGGCTTCAATAGAGGCTATTCAAATCAATTCTGAAATGAAATTTCTTTAATAAAATACTTTTATGTCTATATAAACATCTTATGATCCTATAAAATTAAGCACCCACTCCTTGTTCATAAAATTATGTATCGTAATTATAATCTTGTACTTCCCATCTATCTATTAGATATATTTTTAACATAGATTTAATTGGGTGGATATATTCATTAATAGATCCTAAATATATATCCACATAAAGAAAAAAATATTAATATGTAATATACATTAGGATTACCTATATGATAGTTCTCTACCTAGACTATATCATAACCCCTTAAGGTCCTAGTATTATAATGATAATTATCATGGTCACCCATTCCTATTACATGTTATCTCTATAAATTGTTATTTTTTCTCACATTGTGTTTTGTTCTCTTACCTAATCTTCTTGTCGGTATAGAAATGAGTAATGTAGCCAATAATTTCTTTTCTCACATGATTCCACAAAATTTAGTTCATAATATTATTCTATATCATTTTTCATATTGAATAGACCACCAAACAAAAGGGATAAATTTCCATCATCAAACCCTCTTTAATGAATGTATGTATTATTACCCTACCATGCACATATGATATCATGCCCTCACAATATGGCCATCCCCGAAATTTTTCATCACCCATAATATGTCTCCATATAAAAATAAATTATGTATTAGGAAACTGACATTCCTTGATCTAATATAAAAAATAAAAGCTAATAGTCAATTGGGAAGGGGCCACAACATCTCAACATCACAATTTAAGAATATTTATCTTAGAGTAATATCATGTAAACTTTCACTCCTCCCAAAATACACAAACACCCCACTACATCATCATTCTGAAGAGAGTATATTCTATGATATTCCTTATCCCAAGGGTTAGTTATATTTCAAAATAAATGTTATTTATTAAATTGACCTTATTTTTCAACTGTAGGTGTATGTTTCACACATAGAATATTTATTATAATATTTTGTGTTTTATATAGATGAAAAACACTTCACAGAAGAGATAATGATGATAAAAACTTATTTCATAAACTAGAAAATATTTTCCAAAATCATGGGTATTGTAGCTGTACTGATAGGGTCATAGATAATGAAATCTATAATTATTCAACCAACTAACCTATATCAAAACCACACCAAATCCAACCCATGAGTCGTAGAAATACATATTATAATTACTCCCAAGATTAGTAAAAATAATAATCATAAAATATGTAATCCTATAATTAAACTCATTGAAGGGTACTTCAAATTATTTATTACATTCACATTTCAACCCCCAAATTGGTCATCCTAGTAATTATTTCTACCATGAAAGGGAAATATATAAGGATATACATTTAATAGATAATAAATCACTTAAAACTATTGATGTCAAACAAATTCTCGGTTCATTCCCAAGATATCACTGCCTTTATTTTCCATCACCATTTAAGATCCCTTTCTTTGATATCAGATTTTTAGGGAATCAATCCTATTTATTCCATAAGTTAGTCATTGAGTGTATGGAATAATTATGATGTATTGAAATAAGACTCAACATAATATATCAGATCACAAATGTAACTCTCATGTATGTGAGTATAACAAAATATCACCAACAAACACTATGATAAAGTATTCAATAAAGGGAAGAAAACTATAATTCATGGGAACTGTGATTCTCATTAATGAATTTATAAAACCGATATACATTAATAAATAATAATATAACTCAAATCCAATAATATAATCCATCTTTATTTTATCCTCCTCTATAACTATATTTTGATGATATCATGATCATAGGTCACTATTGTATTAACAATTTGATCCCCTTTTCTTGAGGAAAATATATTCTATACCTAATAATTGATAACAGTTTCACATTGTGACAAGATTCATATTCTGGTAATTTATGCAGAATCTCAAAAAATCATTAGTCTTCCTGGAAAACAAAATATGAGTACCCCAATGTGATGTACCCAAGTAGATAAAATAATTTTCCTAAAAATCATTTACCTAGACCTTTTCTCTATCATGTTGATTGATTCAACATAATATAAAGATAAAAATAATGTATCTCCACATCAAATGAAACAAATTAGAAAATTAATAACCCACCAAGAGGTTATAAATTATAGATAATTAAAAATATATATCAAAAACTATCTACTATTGGATGATAATCATGTTGAACTATCTTTAAATGTACTTTACGAACCGTACCCACCAAATATGATCTATAGGACTCTTTTACTAAGGTAAGGTCCATAATTTCTTATTTTAACATCCCATTTAAATATAATAACATAAGAAATTTTTTCTAATGATGATAATGAAATATACCCCATTCATAATCAATGTGATCCTAAAAGTGCAACATCCAATTTTTCCCAAAGATAACATTGAATCACTATATATCTAAAATAACTAAATCTAATATGTTTCTATGTCCCTAAACCATTATGAAACATTTCCTACCAATCTAAATATGATACATAATTCTACCCATTGGAATATAAAGTTCCAAAATTCAACTAAAAAACATTATATCCTACCCCAAGGTAGAAACTACATGACAAGAGGTAAATGAATGAGATGTTGTCATATACAAAACCTGATAAAAAAATTTCTCCTACCAAAAACATAACTACCAGTATAGAATTATGATTTACTCTCTTA
This sequence comes from Viscum album, assembly GCA_963277665.1. NCBI lineage: Eukaryota > Viridiplantae > Streptophyta > Magnoliopsida > Santalales > Viscaceae > Viscum > Viscum album. The sequence goes on along the minus strand of OY728136.1, from coordinate 1,281,070,184 downwards.
TCTTGAAAAATGTGTAAGGAATATTCCATAATCATTTTGGATTTACATCATAATCCAAAATAACTAATGATTTCCAAAGGAATTAAACCTTTGTAAATATAATCATATTCATTACCTTGAGACCGTTGTCAAACTTCATGGCTAGAACTCCTAGAAAAATACCAACTATCTATATGAGGTCCCATAAACTATGAACATGAAGGATATTCCTTCCTTGAACATCTACCAAAACCTAGTTAATAAATCCTCAAATAAGAATTATATAGCATACCCATACTTAAATAAGAATGAAATTCCTATTAATTAAAATAACCTGCTACAATAATATATTTATTTAACATCATTACCGTAATATGAACATTTCAACTTATAGTAATCATACATATCTCAAATAAATTTTTTTGTTATCATTAACTATGTGATACACATTAAAACTATTTAACAAATTATTGAGCTCTTCCTTATAATTCCACTCTTCTATACCCACTTATATATCCCATAAAAGTTAAAATTATCTTTATCACTTTGGGATGGGAAACATAATAATTTTGTGTGATCAAAAAATCAATAAGGAAAATATATAAACATGTCCTCAAGGGTTAAATCATAAGAATATATGAGCATATATTCATGGATAATATTTTTATTAAATAGAATATGAGACATTATGTGGTTTTTTAAAATCATAAATGATGGGTATGAAATATCCAACAAATATTCATATACATTGGAATTTGAAAGTGAGATAATAATATAATAATTTCATTAGAAAATGACCTCATAGAATAATGGAATCATAATTATGTGTGAAAAATATAAAAAATGTCACATTAATAAAAAATCAATGCTCCCTACCAATACTATTATTGTGTATTATTTCCCACCATGAATTGGTTTCATGTAGTATTTATTTAAACATAGTAGAAAATTCCAATAGTATATTGCCTTCACTACCCTTTCCAATAACAATATTTGACAGATTCTAGAGGTGGATTTGGTTTACTCCCTATTTCCAATAGTATTATCTCATGGAAGGAAATACATTACTTAATGTAATAATGTGCTATAGAATTCTGACTCCAACCATCACAAAAAATAATGACCATAAGATAATTTCTCTCACACCATACATGAAATATAATGGGAGGAAAACATTATGAACTAAATTAGAGGGCTATATATTTTAGAGAAAACATTCAAATGTTGAAAATAAAAATTTATATAATCATATTGATTAAATTATATAAATAAAACCATACATAAATCACAAGCATAATAGAACCCATTATAAAAAATTGGGATTCATAATCTTCTCTCAATGAATAACCAAATCATATATTATAATTATTCACAATACAATAAAGGATTAAATCATATTAAATTTTCATATTTAAATATATAATTTTGGTTCTTTAACATTGAGTTATAATGTAAGAATATTAATGAGACGGATCAAGGATAATTAAGAAAAAAATGAACTACATAGGTGATGCATTACAAAATGAGAAAACATTCTTCTAAAGATGTAAATGGATTGTTATTTTAATTTAAACCCAAATTAATTAATGAGTATTATATATAAAATAAATAGGTTATTTAGAATCTAGTCAAGGATAATATTATATTGAGGAGGTGATTCATTTTCTCATATAATAAATCTAAATGTCCCCTTAATTCAGGTTCACTTAAAAGTGGGAATTTTGATTATAACATACACCATGTATTATCCCCATGAGAATGTAAAATTAAAATAGATATATGGGTGATGGGTGTTTTGAATGTTTAAATTTTAATTTGAATTTTGTGGACTCAAGTTCAGTATTTTGATTCATATTTAAGGTTTTCCACTAATCCTTAAATATTTTTTTTGAAAATGGAAAAAATAGTTTTAGAGGAGGGTTGAATAAAGGGGGTTAGAGGTTAAGAAAATACATAATGTATAATAATATTTAAAATAAAAATTCCATTGAAGGTATAAAATGAGATTTATTTTTAAATACCCAATATTTCATTAATTTTAGGATATAAAATCCATATCTATTATTTAAACCCAAAAATAAGTAATTGGTGAATACAAATCATATCTCAATGAAATAAAATTGAAATCCAAAAGCTTTTATCTTATGTACTAATTCTTTATAAATGTTCTCCTAACATATTGGATAATTATACTATGTCTCTTAAAAATATTATTAATATATCTGTTAATCTATATTCCATATTATAATCTATATCTATTATAATATGTTATTATTTTACCATAGAGTTTTCATTCATAGAAGTTACTTAAGGTTGTCTAGTAAATTTCATTGTTAATATCTTAGAATGTTTAATATTATAAAAGGAATTGTAATATATATTCATAGTCACCAAAATTATTGATTTTTATATCCTTTATAATTGTATTAGCATAAATTATATACTATTATACAGGATTACAAAATGGACTCAAATTAAAAATGGTTCACTGAGATGTTTATTTTATGCAGTTAAATTTATGATAAGAATGTACTATTAATATTACACATACATTGTAAAATAAGATCATTAGAGAATATTAATAGTTTCTATAAATATCATTTTTTTAATCTAATAAAAATTTAAATTCAAATATTTTCTATGGTAGAGAGAAAAGAAAATACAATATTCCTTGGTGGTGGTAGTCCACAGATATATATGGACAAAACTTCTATTTTCCATATAATATAATGGATAGTATAATAATTAAATAATAATAATTTTAAATTATTCATGGTTTATATAATTATTATTTTTTTAATAAAATAATACTTTATTACCTGACAAGTAATGTGTTAAAGAAAAATTAATATCTTCATTCATAGAGGCGATAGTATGCACGAATATATGGAGACGTCTTCATTTTTTTAATAGATTTGTAGGGATGGAAAAGAATAATATTCAATTAGTATATTAAAATTAATAGCATTAATAGTAATTTTTTATCATACATTCATGGATAGAGAATTCTTGGGGTGGGTAGTGGAATGTTAATGAGAAATTATTAAGGGGTAGAAATATTCATGTTGTGTGATTAAACACTCTACTGAAAGTCTTCATAAAATTAATGGGATTATGAATACATATAAATTTGTGGGGATTATATTCATCATATATAATTATAGGTGAGTTGAATTTTAAATATATTGTAAATTAAATAATAAAATATAGTGTTCATAAATGGGTGTTGAGATTACCATTTTTTTGAGTGGATTAAAATAGAATATTTTTTAAATACCCATTACATTTCACTAATGCCTTGAAATTACATGAGGTTAAATGGAAAAATTTATTCAAAAATTGAGTGGATAAGGATTTGGGTTGATAAATATTAAATCATGAATTAAAACACATGTTTTTTGTCATTTTACAATAGAGTTTTACATTTTACCATTATGGTTTATTCCATGTTAAAATGTTTTTAAAGAATGAATTTATGTGTTAAAAATAATGATAAACCTAATTATAAAATTTTGGTTTGATGAATAAAAAATTAAACTCTATTTAATAAAATTAGATTAACAAAATATGAGATAAATAAATTTTAAATTAAAACTATAAATATATTGGAAAATATTTCTTGTGGAAATATGATGATTTAAAAGTTAAGGGTTATTAATTTTTTTTAAAAATTATTTCAAATTAAATGTTTTTTTTATATTTACATCGATCAGATGAATGAGAATACATTATAAATAATGGAATGGAATGCAAAAATGTACGGAATAACACACTAATACTCAAACTCTACAACTCAATGAGACCCACATTGGTCTTAATAAAATATATAACAAAGATAAAATTTAAAAAACATCAATAAAACAATTCATTGAAAAAAACTCTTTCAAAAAAAGTTTGATCATTAATTTTAATCAATGTAATCATAATTTATAACAAAATAATAAATTAAAAATACTAAAAAATTTTAAAAATAGGCTGAAAATATGAATTTCATTTTTTTAAATCTAATTTCCACATGTGATGAAAAGGTATTTTATTTCCATAGATAAATAATGTTTTTAGAGAAACAATATTACATACATTTCCCAAACATTGTACCTGAGTCTTAAAAATTTATTAAATTATATTTTAAACTTTAATTTTACATTATATATATATATATATTGGATATAAAATGGTCTAATAACATTATTTCATCTAATAAATTATTATAATGTCATAAAAGTGGGTTTTCTAGAAAAATCATTAGTTTTTATGATTCAAAAGTAAATAATATAGTTTCAAAAAATAAACATAATATTATTCGAAAATAATATTAATATGATAAATCAAAAAATTCATTTCATTTTTTCATATTAAAGTTGTATATTTTTTAAAATTTACATTTATATATAATAATTAAATGTAAAAAAGAACTATTTTTGTAGGAAAATAATATTTAAATGTATCAACTATACATACTCTTAATTTAAATAAATTAATATTAAAATTAGTCCCAACTTATTATTCTTATCAAAATGTATATTATTCACCAAAATAAATACCTTATCTATACTATATTTAGATTTTCATTATAAAGTACATAAAATGATAGCTATCGAAAAAATATTCTTCTGAGCAAGTGGTAGTCCTTTTACTTATCCTGCTATGATAATTAGAAATTATGATATTTATTTTTATATATTATTCACAAAGTGGTTACCTTTATAATTACCTTAAGATATGCTAGATACATTATAAATTTTATATAATATTCAATGGTTTTTTTCATTTGGGTTAACATGTTAAATAAGTTATTGTTTAAAATATGTTATAAACCCAAAAAATAATGTAATATTAGGGTGTTAAATTATCCCCCATAAATAAAATGAATCACAAAAATTTTTGTTATCTTATATATATATATATATATGAATATATATAATAATTAATTGGCTCAATATTTATTTTCTATAGAGTTATCAACCATTAAGTTATTGGAACCATAACTTTTCCACGTAATATGATTTTATATAATATTTAGTTTTTCACTACCCATATGTTCCATGTGTTTATACTTTACAATACGTTCATAGATAGACAATAATATTTTGATATGAAATATGATTTCCTTTTTCCAAAAAATATATTCCTATAAGTACAGAGGAAAAATCCACTATCAAAATGTCATTAAATTTATCTAATTGATGGTTAATAATACTTGAATGATTCCTAATCCCTTTAACCATGATATAAATTCACATTCTGCAGATATAATAACAATAAAACAATGTGTTTTTATTTTAAGAAGAAATTATTAGTCAGAACATATATGACATAAGATATTCACAAATCTACAGTTACAAAAAGTTTTATTATCATTGGTTATTTAACACTATACTCTCCAATGGTATTTTTTCAATGGATTTTCCTATTAACTATCATATGAAAATATTTTGGTGTCAATTTTCATCATAATCCCATCTACCGGTGTAATGTTTTCCATACTTACCAAATTTATCACACCTAAAACATTGAATTTCTAGTGGATCCTTTATAATTTATTTAGTATTTCCGATCATGTTAACTAATATCTTTCTTTTCCCATGACATTATGGTTTTTCATTCCATCTTATATCGAAGAGAAAATACACTCTATTTCCCTTAATTCAATCCCCAAGCTATGTATTTAGCATTTTTGACACGATGGATATTGATCTTATTTTATTTTAATATTTTCATCACCCTGATTTCCATGAGACTATATCATTATCTTCTATTGTATTTTTGGAAACTCAACTACATTGATATTATTAATCATCAATAATTTTTGTTGGTTTGGAATAATGAAAATGTTTTTAACTCTAGTTCATATCTAGTTAGGTTTTAAGAGGGTCAATATCCACATTATCATTTGAAATCCTTACTAATGTTGTTCCTTTAGGTTTCGAACATTTCTAAAACAAAAAAGAAATATAAATTTGAGTGATGATAAATAATCTCATACTTTTATTTTCATAAATTATATGCTTGAAAAACCAGCTTTAGAATGTATTTCTCTTTGAAACCATCACATGTTCTATTATTTTAACATAAAACACAATCAATTCAATTTATGTTTCTTTGGGTGCAGTTCTCTTATTGTTAATAAACATTCTCCACAATAAAATCGTTTTTAAGATATTATAATATAATTTGATCATGAAATACTTATCCTTCATGAGTTACAAACTTGGTGTGACATATGACCACTTCATGTACAATAGAAGATTATTGATTTAATACCTAATACACCCCATTAAAGTACTCTCCCTAAGTACATTTGTTCCATACCTTTCACCCATAGAAAATTTAATGATTTTTATGTGGTTACATGAGAACCCAAAAAATATCATCTTTACTAGAATTTTTCATTTTTATTCTACACGTAGAATTATCACCCTAGTATATCCTTCTAGTTTCCACTATATATATTTAATATTAATCCCAAAAAAGAAAAAGGTTAACCTAGAATAATAAATAATAAATCCATTGGTGAAAACTATAAAAAACAAAAATAAATAAATATTAATTTTTAATCATTAAAATAATTTAGACATTACATTTTATAACAATCACTCATAGATCATAAAACCTTTTATTTTTTTGTCTTTGATGACTATTTACATAAGAAATTTAGTTTACAATATTTTAAAATTTCATTCATTTTTAAACTATTTTATACCCCATTTTTCATGACTCATCCCTCGGGGACCTTGTCGTGACCACCCTAAGCCCAACATCCAAAGGCCATGGGCCGGCGACTACCACCATAAATGTGTATCCTTAAAACATGAAGACATTTCCTTTAAACCAGTATAGACATATAGAATTGAATTCAACAAGAATTAACCACTATGTAATGGTTTTAGTAACAGAGTGTTGAATGTAAGGGGCCAGAATACATACCCCAACTTGAATATTACAAGTACAACTGAAAAGTACAATACAACTGGAATGAAAATAAAACAGCTCATGAGTCATCGTCTAAGGATCCTACATGAAGGGTGGGTACAGATTTCCTCCTCATCACTCCATGTCCACTCGTCTCCTCCACTAACCACCTATTCATGTCTCCCTCAATCCTCAGCCTAGCTGCCTATCATATGAAAAAGACACAACAAGGTGTGGGTGAAACCCATGATGAGGTGGGTATAACAATACCTAGTAGGGACCCCGAGATTCCCAACGTCTCTAGGAAATCCAAAAAATAAAACCAAAAAGCATGATCTCAATCACAATGAATGATGAAATTAACATAGCTCAAAAAGTTTCTCAACTCAAACAATGATTTTCAGTGAAGTATAGAATTATAGATGATTAGTCACGAAGGTAAATCATCTTATTCTGTGAAGAGGCACTACTTGTAACACCCCGAGATTTTCTGAGATATATTATTTTTAATTTATTTGATGTCTTCTATTATACAATAAACCAAGATTATCTTGTACTATACACAACACTTTATTAGCTAGCAGTATACGCAACACTATTCTTGGCTCGTGTAACACACAAATTCAAGTTTGTTTTGTGGAAATTATTCTACACGACATTAGGTATATATTTTGTTTAATGTATAAATGAAATAAGTTTTGATTATGTTATACGCAACACCAAACAGAGCTTTCACTACATGAAGCCCTGACCTGGCTTGCATTACACGCAATCATGACCTTCTTCGATAGCGTGTGTAGTGCGCAACACTATGTTTCACTAAACAATATATTATTATAATATTATTATGAACTAGCTTTTATGAACAGTAATAAATTTTTTTTTAAATTTTAAAAATTTTATCTTTCAAAATGGAATTCATTTTTGGATTCGGAATATCGAAATTAGCCTAGGGTGATTTTTTGGTATTTTTCTGAAAAATTTCAATTTTTGATGAATAGTGAAAACACTAGGTTACTATTTTAAAACCAACTTTTTATTCAAAAAAAATTTTATTTTATTAAAATTTATTTTTTGTAAAAATTTATATAGTTCTTATATAAGTTAAATTAAATTCATTGGAGTCATTTTATAATAATTTTAGATATATAAAAATGTTATTGATCTTTTCACCGTCATTTACCCACCTCCTAGAAACATTTTCAATTGTATATAAAACATAATTTTACCACTTCTGTGAGTTGAATTTCGAAAATCCTAGAGACACCGTTAATATGAAGGAGAAAAATTTGGTTCAATAAGATAAAAATAATTTTTGGTGAATGGTAACATTTTACTTTTATTTACCACGTTTAAAAGTAAATAGGGTAATTAAGGGTAAAAATTTTATTATTATTACCCTAACACATGTCCTAATTCTATTAGATAATTTTAATTCGACCAAAAAAAACCTTAGGAATAAAATATGACCATTTAGGTCAACTTTTATTAGATTAGGACATTTATTATAAATTTATTTAAAGAAGGGTTAAAATAGTTAAAATTAAAGTTTAATAATTAAATCATTTTTAATATTGGGTTATACAAAAGATAAATTCGACTATAAATATTCATTATATTTCTAAAAATATATCATACATAATTCTATTTTATTTATAATTTTTAGAAATTAAATAATTTAATTTATTTATGACACAATAATGATGCAGTAATTACCTTATTAATGAAATATTTATATACTTGATTTTATAAATACACAAATAAATGTAATTTCAGACTTTTTATGAATTAAACTTATTTTATATGGTAATATGACATGTTAGTATTTATTAAATTAACTTTTTTATAACTAATCATGTTATTATACATTTCCAAAAAATCAATTACCAAATAGTATCAAAATTGAATAAAAATAGTTTTTAAAACAAATATTATATATTTAATAGTATTTTTTCCTAAAAATATAACGTTCTACATAATGACATATATTACGTTATATATATTAATAATTAACCACTTGGGGTTATTTTGGCTTGTTATAGTATGTTTATTAACCATATAGTGTAAGAAAAAAAAGACACGATAGAATTTAAATTATTTAACTTAGAGATAAATCTAAACGATCAGGCTAAAATAGTATCCTAAACATGTCTAAAACATATTGGTTGAAAGGATTTCATACCACCCCCACTTTAGCTACGAAATAAATCAATTTGGAGCTATTATAAACTGAATATGTCCATATTATAAAATAATATTTTCTCTTTTTTGTAAGGTGCTCCTCTCCTCCCGTATAAAAGGGCACCTCCTCCCTCTTCTCTTTACAAAATTTTGAGCCTTGAAACTCAGCCAAACCCTACCAATTACTCTTCTCAACCTCTCTAGTTATGTCATAGAGTTTATTTTCTTCTCATAAGACAAACTCTAGTGCCCTAATAAGATGTTTAAAAGAGATGTGTTGAAGAAGAGGTAATCTCTTCTACCGATTCATTCAAGTTTCATTCTTCGTCAACTTATTTTTCTTTATTTGTTTCATTATAAAGTAATAAAATCAGTATCACTAATATATTTATATGTTATTATAAATATCAAACAACTTTATATCACCTTCTATCCATCCTACGGAAAACGAAATCAACGCGCATGAGTACGTATGGAATACCATCTCTATGCCGTGGTGTAATCAGTTTTTCCACCACCCCTTTACCTGGATGGGTATAATGGTGTAATGAATAACTATATATGATTATTATAACATCATATTGATTCTATGATATTATATCATCCACTCCAATTCCATTCAATAAATATCGGAACGATATCATCGCTCGTGTGTACGTACAGATTACCATCTCCACGACGCGATGAGATTCATTTTCAATGTTAACAATTCAAGAATGATTATAAAGTATATATAATAAGTAATAATGAAATATATGACATAATAATGCTATAGGAGTTATGTATATATATCTGTATTTCATCTACTTAATTCCATTAAAGTCAATAAAGAAAGGAGATATGCGTTCATGCGTACGTACGGTCTACCATCTCCATGAATGGTGTATTTCATTTTATTCATCTATCTATTATATATATATACTGAATATAAATGATATATAAAAATCATGAAATAAAATCTGGAAGTAAGGAGATCATGATATAAGTAATAATAATATCAAGAACGTGAAGTCCAAACAAGTACGATAAATAAAATAATTTTACCCAAAACGCTGCTTTAACATGGAATTTACAAAAGAACGGGTAATATAAAGTAATAAGTGAACCATATATTATATCATAACAATTAATATTATTATGTAATAAGTCAATTAAATTATTTAAATTATTATACAAGGAGGTTTGGATACGTACGATGCATATCGGGCCTATGGTAAAGGATAATTTTTCAAATCTCATTTTTATCCTAAATTGCTTATACGTAGGTATTTACTAGGGTTATATTTTTCATCCATGTCCACAAAAATGTTTTCCATAAAGTGTTTAATTTTTTTACAAGTATTTTTAAAAGTCATGTTTACACCTGTTTGACTTTTACATTGTGCTATGGAAGGAATCATTCTTTTTTTACCATACGTGGTACTTTTTGACTTTTCCAAAAAAAGTACGACGAAAATGTTTTTTTAACTTATACATCATGAACGGATTTTTACAGTTTCATAATGACTTTTCTCAATGCATACTCTACAATATTTCATGACTATTTTCAACAAAATCATTTTATTTTAAAAATTCATGGTATTTTGGGAAAAGAAAATAATTTTTAAGAAGAAAGGATATTATCCGCAAAATTTTATTTCAATTTATTTTTAAAAACTATTTTCCATCTAAGATGACATTATTCTGTATGTTTATGTTTCAAGACTAATGTCTCTATTATTTAAATGGTTTGATTATTATTATTATGAAATGATATCCATTTGTTTTGTATGGATTGTGTTATGATGGGATGATGTTTATGAAACCTATTTTATTCATTGGGTTATGATGAATGATTTATGATTATTTTGTGGCACAAGTAAGAATGATTTAATTATGAGATGGGTTGGACTTATATATCCCATCAATTCCTTGGGTAAATATTTATATCTCAGGATATAGACATGGATGGAATGTAAAGTTAATCTAGTTCTGTGATACAGGACTGAAATGAGGAATGAACTCAATTCAGAAAGGGACTTTGTCCACTAAGATGGTATTGGCAACAATGCCTTGGATACTATGGAAATCATATCATGTGCCTAATGGTTTACACAATTACATGTTTTATTCCCATTCTATTTTATTAGGATTAATTTTCCTTTATGTCCTATTCCTTATGTACTACCAAGATTTATTTCACAACTCAATATTTTGATGTGTAAACCTTATGTTCATGTTTTTAAGTTAAAATGTATATGGTTTGTTTTATTTTCTCCATCCATACCCTTACTAAGATTTTGGGCTCACCCTTTATATGTTTTCTTTTCCCCAGGATATAAATAAATGTTTTTGGTAAGAAAACAAAAGGGGATGATTTTTATGAGAGATGTCGAAGATCATTCACCATTATTAGAAGATTATGTTCCATGTTTCAAAAGACACTAAACAATTACAGTTCTTCTGTGTTTTTTTATGTATTAATTATTCCGCAAAAGTAATGTAATATCCATGTACATCACGCTTTGGGTCTCTATAGTTGGTATTAAAGGAAAGGTTTAGTTTACCTTTGGAAACTAGGATACGAAAACATTAGTGAGATCCCTAGAGATATTTCTAAGGTTTTTCTACGGATGTCTCTAAGGTTAAGTATAAGTATAGGTTAGAGTCTTAGAATTATGGTAACGATATTAGAATTAAACATATGATGTTAGATATTGATGGTACTCCCCCATTATTATTTTGTTTTCCTAGAATGATGTTTCCCTCTCACACTATTTTTTTGGGTTTTAGATGATTGATGGAACCCGAAAGAACTGTTTTGATCAATGTAATGGAAAATGCAATGATTTTACACCTGAGCAACCAAATGTGATGGGAGATGGAGTGAAAAATCTAATTTCTATACTTACACAAGCTATGAATAATTATGGATTTCCAATTAATCAGGGAAGGGAACAATATTCTATTGAGTTCTTAATTAGGCAACGTCCACCGTCTTTCAATGGGTCTTTTGATCCACGTGTTGGTGAAAAATGGATCAGTACCATTAAAAAGATATTTTCCATACATCACTATTCAAAACATGAAAAAGTATTTTTATCTATTTACCATTTAGATGGTGAAGCAGACCAGTGGTGGAATCTAATTAAGAATACAATGACTCAATATGAAATTGAATCCATGGAATGGAATGAGTTCAAGAACTTGTTTTTCAATAAGTACTTCCCTAGTATTCTTAGAAAAAAATCAGAGAAGGAGTTCATTGAGCTTATGCAAAAGGATGATGAATCTGTTGGTATATACAAAGCGATTTTTACAAGGCTTTCAAGTTATGGTCCTGGATTTATCATCCAACCTGAAAGTAAAGTTGATTGATTCATCAGTGTCATAAAAAAAGTCTTCAAAGGGCATTAGATATAAGAGACAATATTAGCTATGAAGAAATTGTGCGTTGTGCTATCAAGGTAGAACTTGAATTTGGTGTAACAAATCCATCTCATGGTTTTGACAAGAAACGAAAGATGGAGTTCAAGGAAAAATCTCAGAACAATGATGAAAAGAAGGTGAATGTTTCTTTGTGCTCAAATTGTGGAAGGAATCATGGTGGAGATTGTCTAAAAGGTAATAGAAAATGTTTCAAGTTTGGAAAAGAAGGTCATAAAGCAGTTGAGTGCTGAAGGAATGGGAAAAAGGTTTCTAATGACGTGAATAGAGAATATAATGCAGAGAATGATCCACCAACTCTTCAATGCTTCAAGTGCAAGGAAATGGTTCATTGTGCTAAATAATGACATAATCCAAGAGTTGATGATGATCGACATGAACAATCTCTTAAGGAAAAGGAAAAAGGGAAGTCACATGCGATTACTATTGGCGATGTTGAATATGAAAACGATGTGGTGGAATGATTAAGTGTTTATGTAGTGGGATTCCAAAAATAATTTTGTATATAGTATTGTGGAATATTGGAATATATATGTATTACTCTATTGTGGTTTTTAATAATTTTATGGTACCAGTTTACATGAAAAGTGATTAAAATATTTTTGTAAAGAAGATGATATGCGCATAATGAAGAGATAATAAAAAAATGAAATGATCTCGTGACTGATATAAAGAAAAAAGTTATATAATTGTCTGAGTATATAGAAATTTTGGGATTTTGGTATGTGGAAAGTGTTAAATTTTGACGGTATTCATGTTTTCACTAAGAGTCAATGAGTTTTCATTTTTCAATAGAATACTTGATTAAGGTATTGACATGTTTTTAATTTGAACAACAAGATATATCTTATGATATATGGGGTATAAATGATGGTATTAACATGCTCGGTAGATGACATTTATAGTAATGGTTTAATTTATACTATGTTCTTGGACAGAAGTATTTTGGATATGCCTAAAGATTGGAATGGATTAATTTGGACATATGTTAGTATTGTTTAAGGATTGAACTTTTTATGATATTATTTATGGAATGTTATAATAATGTAGTTTTAGAAAAAGGACAACCTGCAGGACGGGTGACAACCCATTACATCGGACAAGGCTTTGGGAATCAATCCCACAACCGAAGTGTGACAGACCTTTATCGCCTACCACTGGCCTACAGGAAGTCCACAGTTAGTAAAAACTAGTTTTATTTTATTAATTGGTATGATTGTTGAAGTTTAAGTCCATATATGGAATCATATATGATTAATATCACTGTAGATGGACTTATGTATATTTGATATATTTTTCTAACCTTTTGTTTGAGATAGATGGAGTGACCCATCATTCTATCAAATGATCTGCTAACAATTCACAATTGACAAATTCGACTTCATTTCATTAAGAGATGATGTAAAAATTGTTCATGGCACGAACAGCAGTGAGATTTTACCAAAATCAAGTAGGTATTTCTTTTAATTCAAAAATTCTTCCACATTATGGAAATGTTCTTGAAAACCAAAAATGTTGTCATATGTGCTCTCATATCTGATGAATCTGATGGTACCATAGATCCGAACTAATTTATAAGTTTGTGACTGTTGGCTTTTTCATAGCCATGTTCTCTACCACTCTTCATCAGAAGTTGATGGTTATATTTCTCTTCCATATCTATATTTTCACCAATGTTGTCCTATGTGGAAACCCAGTGCTATGTTACATTGGGTGACTATTATGATTCTAACTTCCCTTTTTAAAATAATGTTTTATTATTCCTTTTTATAATGTGGGGTTCTATGAATAAAACTTTCAAGTACTAATCCATTTATAACCACGACAAATTTTGAGGGTGAAATTCATTTTAAGGGGGTAGAATGTAACACCCCTATATTTTATGAGATATATTATATTTAATTTCTTTGATGACTTCTATTATACACTACACCAAGATTATCTTGTACTATATGAAAAACTGTATTAGCTTGCAGTATACACAACACTATTCTTGGCTCATTTTACAAACAAATTCATGTTCGTTTTGTGTAAATTATTCTACGCAACATTAAGTATAGTTTTTGTTTAATGTATAAATGAAATAAGTTAGGATTATGTTATACGCAACACCAGACAGAGCTTTCACTACACACAGCCCTTACTTGCCTTGCATTACACGCAATCATGACCTTCTTTGATAGCATGTGTAGTACGCAATACAAAGTTTCACTAAATGAGATATTATTATAATATTATTATTAACTAGCTGTTATTAATAGTAATCACCATTTTTTTTTGAAATTTTATAAATTTTATCTTTCAAAATGGACTTCATTTTTGGATTCGGAATATCGAAATTATCCTAGAGTAAATTTTTGGTATTTTTCAGAAAAATTTCAATTTTTTTATGAATAGTGAAAACACTGGGTTACTATTTAAAAACCGAATTTTTATTTAAATAATAATTTATTTTATTTAAATTTAGTTTTGGTCAAAATTGATACTTAATACCTATATATGTTCAATGTAATATATTGGATTCATTTGATAATAAATTTAGATAGATAAACATTTTATTGAATTTTTCAACGTCTTTTACCCACCTCCTATGAACTTTTTCAATTGTAAATAAAACATAATTTTACCACATCTGTGAGTTGAATTTCAAAAATATGAGAGACACGGTTAATATCAAGGAGTAAAATTTTGTTAAATAAGATAAAAATAATTTGTGGTCAAAAGTAACTTTGTACATTTATTTACCACGGTTAAAAGTAAATAGGGTAATTAAGGGTAAAATTGATATTATTATTACCCTAACATATGTAATAATTCTATTCGATAAGATTAATTCGACCAAAAACAACCTTAGGAATAAAATATGACCATTTATGTCCACATGGATTAGATTTGGACATTTATTATTAATTTATTTAAAGAAAGGTTAAAATAGTTAAAATCAAACTTTAATAACTAAATCATTTTTAATATAGGGTTATACACAAGATAAATTCAACTATAAATATAAATTAGAAAGATAAAAAGATTTCATAAACAATGGTATTTTATTTATAATTTTTAGACATTAAATAATTTAATTTATTTATGACACAATGATGATGAATTGATTACCTTATTAATGAAATATTAATATAATTGATGTTAAAAATACACAAATAAATTAAACAGGAGACTTTTTATGAATTCTAATTATTTTCTAGGATAATATGAAATTTTAGTATTTATTAAATTAACATTTTTTGAACTAATCATGTTGTTATGATTTTCAAAAAAATCAATTACCAAATAGTATCAAAATTGACATAAAATAGTTTTTAAAACAAATGTTTTATAATTGTTATTTTATACCTAAAAATCTACGATTCGGCCAAATGACATATATATGGTCATATATATCAATAATGAACCCCTTGGGGTTCTTTTGGCTTGTTATATTATGTTTATTAACAATATAGTGTTAGAAAACAAGATGACATGGTAAAAGATAAATGATTTAACTTAGAGTTAAATCTAAACGGTAAAGATAAAATAGTATCCTAAGCTTGTCTAAAACCTATTTTTTGAGATTATTTCGAACCATCCCCACTTTATCTTCGAAGGAAATCAATTTGGAGCTATTATAAACCGAATTTGACTTTATTATAAAATAATATTTTTCTGTTTTGCCTAAGGTTCCACTCTCCTCCCGTATAAAAGGGAACCTCCTCCCTCTTCTCTTTACAGAATTTCGAGCCTTGAATCTCTACCAATCCCAACCAATTAATCTTCTCAACCTCTCTAGTTATATCATATAGGTTCTGGTATTCTCAAAATACCAACTCTAGGGCCCGAATAAGAGGTTTAAAAGAGGTGTGTCGAAGAAGAGGTAATCTCTTCTACCGATTCTTTCATGTTTCTTTATTATTCATCTTCTTCTTGTTTATTTTTTTCATTATAATGTAATAACATCAGTATAAAAAATATACTGATATGTTATTATAAATATTAAAAAATTCTATTTCACCTTCTATCTATCCTACAGAAAATGAAATCACTGCACGTGTGTACGTACGAAATACTGTCTTCAAGCCGTGGTGTAATCAGTTTTTCCACCACCACCATACATGGATGGGTGTAATGGTTTTAATAATAACTATATATGATTATTATAACATCATAATGATTCTATGATATTATATAATCCACTCCAATTCCATTCAATAAATATGGTAATGATATCATCGCTCGTGCATACGTACGGATTACCATCTCCACGACGCGATGAGATTCATTTTCCATGTTAACAATTAAAGAATGATTATAAAGTATATATAATAAGTAATTATTAAATATATAACATAATAATTCTACTGTATTTATGTATATATATATATGTATGACATCAACTTAATTCCATTCAAGCCAATAAGGAAAGGAAAACAGCGTTCATGCGTACATACGGTCTACCGTCTCCATGAACGGTGTATTTCATTTCATTCATCTATATATATTATATATATATACTGAATATATATTATATATATAAATAATTATTTACATTATGTATGTGTTTACATCTTGATATAAGAAATAATAATATCTAGAATAACAAGTCCAAACACGCACGAAAAATAAAATGATTTTACCCAAAACGTTGCTTTAACATGGTATTAACAAAAGAACGGGTAATATAAAGTCATAAGTGAACCATATATGGTATCATAACAATGAATATGATTCTTTAATATGTCAATGAAATTATTTAAATCATTATACAGGAGGTTCGGATACGTACGAAGCATTTCATACCTAAGGTAAGGGATAATTTTTCAAATATCATTTTTATCTGAAATTGCTTATACGTAAGTATTTACTCGGGTTATATTTTTCATCAATTCCCATAAAAATGTTTTTCATAATGTGTTTAATATTATTACATGTATGTTTAAAGTCATATTTACCCCTCTTTGACTTGTACTTGGTGTTATGGAATGAATCATTCTTTTTTTACCATACGTGGTACTTTTAGACTTTTTCGACAAAAGTAAGAGGAGAATGTTATTTTTAAATTATAAAGCATGAACGTATTTTTACAATTTCATAACTCATTTTATTAATAAATCATTCCCAAACAAGATTTCGTGATAATTTTCAACAAAATAATTTTCTTTTAAAATTTCATGGCATTTTGTTAAAAGTAAATGATTTTGAAGAAGAAAGTATATTTTCATCAAGAATTTATTACAAGTGTTTTGTCAAAACTATTTTCCATCTAAGATGACCTTTTTCAGTATGTTTATGATTCCAGTATATGTCTCTATTATTTAAATGGTTTTATTATTATTATGATGAAATGATATCCATTTGTTTTGTATGGATTATGTTATGATGGGATGATGTTCATGAAACCCATTTTATACTTTGGGTTATGATGAATGAATTATGTTTATTTTGTGGCACAAGTAAGAATGATTTCATTATAAGATGGGTGGAACCTATATCTCCCTCAAATTCATTGGGTAAATATTTATATCTCATGAGATAGACATGAATGTAAGGGAAGTTAATCCGGTTCAGTGATACAGGACTGGAACGAGGAATAAACTCGATTCAGAAAGGTACATTGTCCACTAATATGGTCTTAGCAGAAATGCCTTGGCTACTATGGAAATCATATCATGTGCTTAATGGTTTCCACAATTAAATTTTTTATTCCCAAGCTATTTTATCATGATTAATGTTCCTTTATTACCTATTCCTTACGTACTTCCATGATTTACTTCACAACTCAAGATTTTGATGTGTAAACCTTATATTCATGTTTTGATGTTCAAATGTATATGGTTTGTTTTATTTTCTCCATGCTTACCCTTAATGAGAATTTGAGCTCACCCTTTATATGTTTTTTCCCCAGGATATAAAGAAATGTTTTAGGTAATAAAAAAAAGGGGAAGATCTTTATGGGAGATGTTGGAGATCATTCACCATGATTAGAAGATTAGGTTTCGAGTTTCCAAAGACACTTAACTATTATGGTCCTTGTGTGTTTTTTGTTACGTATTAAGTATTTTGTAAAATTAATGTAATGTACATGTACGTCAACAAATGGGTCTCTACACTACTTTTGACCATAAAGAGTCTAACCCACATATGATTGATAGGTAATAACCCCCATAATGATCCACATAAGATCCAACCCTTGTAGGGTCGATAGGTAACTAACCCCAACTGACCCACACAGGATCTGACCCACACAAGATCGGTATGCACTGACCTACACAGGATCGCTGAGCACTAACCCACAGTGGATCTTACCCACATAGGATCGGTAAACGCTAACCTGCATAGGATCATTGAGCGTTGAAACACATAGGATACGACCCACATAAGATTAGTATGCACTAAACTGCACAAGATCACTGAGCGCTGACCTCTATATGATTTATCTCCAACCTCCGCCTCACTGCCAACCACATGATTATTCACACACGATGCACTCGAGTTCATTAGAATCTGCCCTGGATATATCAGTCATACATCGACCACCACTAAGCTCCAAAAAAGAGTAACCCAGAGAAACTCCATGTAGTAAGGGTTCCAACGTGATAGATGATACATCAATCAGACGCCTGATCTGGGAGTTATAAGAGTTTTATTTCTAGGGGGCCAGTTGGATTTGAGTTTGATCCAACCTGGCCATACATCAACTCTCTTTGAAACTCAACAGTAGTATACCAAAAAGGATTTTCTAACTCCAAGGAGCTAAATGCTGCAAACAGTTTGTCAAACAGACATTTGGTTCTCAAGATTTGACCCATTAAGTGTTTCTG
Source organism: Viscum album (assembly GCA_963277665.1). Lineage (NCBI taxonomy): Eukaryota > Viridiplantae > Streptophyta > Magnoliopsida > Santalales > Viscaceae > Viscum > Viscum album. Next base: position 1,281,050,874 of record OY728136.1, on the reverse strand, counting down.
GGCCCGGTTGGCCTAGGTCTGGTCCAACCCGATCAGACTGACCCAACCCAACCCAATCTAGGTAGGGTCGTGGCGGGATCAGACTGTTGGGATAGGGTTTGGCCTGGCCCGCAAGGCGGGGGGCACAAAGGTAGCCCATAAAGGTGGCCCGACCTGCAATGGTGCGGCCCAGTATTGGTAGCCCACAAGTGTGTCGCCCGGCCTACAGAGGGTGTGGCCCAAACAGGGTGGCTTGGCTCATATTGGGGGTGGCCGGCAAGGGGGTGGCCTTCTAGGCAGTGGCTCGGCTGCATGCAGTGTGACAAAAAAGGGGGTCCACCCTAAACGCCATTGGGGGAACAACCCCTAGTTTCCCGAATGGACAAAAGTTGTTCAGTCTTCATCATAGTGGTGGCACCACTTGGCACTTCCAGGTGGCCTGTGGGACCCGATTGAGTGGGTCTTTTTGATTCTGTCGCAGTCATCCAGTGAGTTGACCAAAAACTCATGTGGCTCATGACGAAACTCTGCTCTTCCACCTGTGTCCCGCCAGTGTGTTGGCCACCTACCTCCGGTCTCCAAGGCTGATGAGTCGTGGCCCTTTTTGCTCATTGACGACACATGATGGCGCACCACACCACCTTTGTGGCAGGTTGGTGTCATTCGCTCTGATGACTATCATGGCTTTGTGTCGTAGCATCCTCTTGTAGGGTGTGTCAATGTGTTATTCCCAACATAGACGGTCAGTGTCTCCCCGCTAGTGGTCTTCCTTGAAGGTGCAAGGATAGCAATATAGTGGAGGGTTCGGGCTAGGATCATTATGCATGCTCCCTTCACATTATCTCATAAACATGAGGGGGATTAAGGGATTAATAGTAAATTGAAATAAACAACAATAAAATCCCTACAAATATACCCTGCATTAACCTCCCACAAAAATGAATGAATCGTGGATCAACCCATTAGTCGGTTGGTCCAAATTCTTCATTTTATACAAGAACTGGTAAAAGGAACACATTTAAAATGCGTAAATGAAAAAAAACCCCAACCTCAAAATCCCATTGGATAGTGCTCACACATGATTGTGGATCGTGTTCTCTGTTCCCACACCCAGTTACAAATGACACCACTTGTACATCGTCCTTCAGTTTATGGTTCAGTGTCACCCATCATCTCCTACTAGGATTGGCTCCATCCTCTATGGGTTCAGCATCTCAACAGTCATTCAGCACAGCATTTCTTAGAGAAGCTATGTCAATACCAATCCCAAAAATCCCTATATTTAGGGGGGTAAGTAACGACGTGGGAAATTAATGGGTGCTCATTAATTAGGAACCTTCTTAATTCCCTAATGACATTGTTACTTAAGATTGATAGTTCATTCAATTTATTGGTTTGACACATCATTCACCCCACACTCCACTTGTCCGTTGGTAGAAAAGGAAGAAAATAAAATAATAAAATATATTTTTTTCATTTATTGTATAAAAAATCACAAAAAGTAACTTTTTCTCCAGACCTACTATGATTAAACTAAATCCTCCCTTAAGAGAATCATGCCACTACATATTCAGCGGTGCCCTCATATTTTTAATCAGAGATCTGGTTCAAAATTTAGAAAACACCGCTCATGTGTTTACTAAACGTACCAGAAAAAAGTTCAAAAATTCATTCCATGAACACTAGGTCTCAGAATTAGGTACCTTAAATTTTCATAGACTCGTAATAATTCCATATAATTAAAATAATTAAATGTAAAATCTAGTCTATTACATTCTCCCCGACTTAGGACTTTTAGTTCCTGAATGTCAAAACATAGAATAAAGAAACAAATGGGTGTACTGTGCAAAAATCTGAGCCTCCCGCTCTCATGTTCTTCCTAGAGGTTCCCATGTTCCAGTAAACACAATCTAGAGGTATCGACTACCCACAAAGGACCCTCTCTTGTCAATCCTCAATCTCCACTGGAACCACTATAAACGTCACCCCAATATTGATGTCTAGCTCACTATGGTCGTTGATGTGAGATTCTTCATGAACGTATCTCCTAAGCTAGGATACATGGAAAATGTCGTGCACCCTGTCCATCTTCAGTGGAAGTGATAAGAAGTATTCCACCTCACCAATCCTCCAAAGAATTATAATATGTATGATAATCCTCGGTGATAACTTTTCATCTCGGCCAAATATTTGTATTTCTTGTCTAGGGTGACCTACAAGAATATGTGGTCCCCCTCTTAGAACACTAAAGGTCTCTGTATCCTATCAGAAATAATTATTCCTACTCTTTTCTATATTTATCTTCTCCTAGATGTTCTGTAACTTCTCAGTGGTAGTCTGTACAAACTTTGGACCCATATGTGTTAACTCCTCTAGGTCTGTCCAACATAGAGGTGATCATCAAGGTCAACCGTAAAAGGCCTCGAATGGTTCCATAATGATGGTGGAGTGATAACTATTGTTTTATGTGAACTCCACCAAGAGTAACTGATCCTCCCAACTGCGGACAAAATCAAGGAAGCATGCCCGAAGAATGTCCTCCAATGTCTGAATGGTAAGCTCCATCTGACCATCTGTCTGATGATGAAAGGTGCTGCTCAAACATAGTGCAGTTCTGAAAACCTCTTGTATTACCATCCACAATTGGGATGTAAAACGTGTGTCACAGTTAGAGATGATCATCTATGGCCCCAATGAATTCATACAAATCACATGTACATAGAGGAGTCCCAATCCCTCTATAGATCACTACTCTCGAATGGGTAGGAAGTGGGCCGACTTGGTGAGTCCGTAAAAGATCACCTAGATGGAATTATGTCCCCTGGAAGTATGTTGAAGCCTAGTCACAAAGTCCATGGAGATCCTATCCCACTTCTACTACAGCACCTCTAGTGGATGTGCTATTCCTGTTGGAACTTTATGCTCGGCCTTCACTTGCTGAAAAGTGGGGCATTAGAAAACAAATGTCACTACATCCTTCTTCATCTCTGGCCACCAGTGTAGATGCCCGAGGTCCTATTACATCTACGCTACACCAGGATGTACCACTAGAGGGGACGTATGAAACTCCCTCAACACCTCCTCCCGTAGCACCACTGGTACCATGGTACGCCCTATAAAGATGATGACATGCTCCCCACCTTCAGAAAATCCTTCAGGTGCCTGTCCTAAGTATATTTGAGCACGCCAAGCCTCATAGTCATAGTACCCAAGCTTCACCTCCCAGACTAACTAAAGGAGTTGGGGAGTGACTTCCAAAGACTGGAGGTAAGCTACTCCATATCTATCTACAGAGGATATCTACAATGCAGCTAGTATCTTTATCACCTTTTTCTTCAACTATAGACCAGACCTCCTACTTAGTTCATCTGATACCACATTCCCCTTACCATAATTATAGACTATCACAAAGTCATAGTCGTAGAGGAACTCTAGCCATTGTCGTTGTCTTAGGTTCAGGTCCTTCTGAGAGAAGATATACATGATAATCTTGCGATCATAGTGTACTACAAAATGTCTACCCATCAAGTAATGTTGCCAAAATATTAAGGAAAATACCACTACTACTACCTACATGTCATGGGTAGCGTAGTTTTGCTCATGCTTCCTTACCTTTCATGATCCATAAGTGATCACTACTCACTCCGACATGATGAAACACCCATGTATGGTCCCTGAGGCACCATTGTAGACTACATAACAAACTCCCTCTGAAGGTAGCCTCAATATGGGGTCACTCATCAGTCTCTGCCTCAACTCCTAAAAACCTTGATGGCATCTCACTGTCCATACGATTGGTTGTCCCTTCTTATTCAAAGCTAAAAAGGGTGCCACAACTCTAGAAAATCCATGTACGAATCTCTAGAAGTATCCTGCCAACTATAGGACACTCTTCACCTCTGTCGCACTCTTGGGTGGCTCCCAAGCAAGCAAAACCTCTATCTTTATTGTATCCACTGCAACATCAGCCTCTGAGAAAACGTGTCCTAGAAAGTGGACCTATCATATCCAGAACTAGAACATTGATATCTTAATATAAAGATGGTGCTATCAGAGTGTATATATAACTATATGAAGATGATAGGTAGTCTCCTCCTCTTTCGCTGAGTAAACTAAGATGTCTTCGATGAAGACCACAACAATGCGATCGAGGTATGGCTGGAAGATCTGGTCTGTGAGTCCCATGAACATTTTAGGGGAATTGGTCACACCGAATGGCGTAACCAACAACTAATGGTGGCCATAAAGGCATCGGAAGGTCATCTTCAACACATCATCATCTCATACTCTAAGATGATGATATCCTGATCTGAGGCATATCTTTTAAAAAAATGAGCTCCCTTCAACAGATCGAAAAGATCATCAATCCACTATAGTTGATACATGTTCTTCATGGTCACTTGGTTAAGGAACCGCTTGTACACACAAAGTATAAAAATCCAATTTACCTTTTTGGAAAACAAAATCAGGGCTTCCAATGGTGAAATACAGGGCCTAATGAACCCATAGCTCTATAAGTCCCCCAACTATACCCGTAACTCACAATGCTCCCCAGGAGGCATCCGATATTCTAGTGTAGATATCGGTGTTGTCCCGGGGTATAGGTCAATGTTCAATTCTACCTTTCTACATGGAGGTATTCGTTGAAAATCATATGGAAAGACATCGTCATACGTTTCCACCACTATAAAATAGCTCAAAATTTTAACATCTACTATTCAAGGGTAAGGCTAGCCAATTGATGTGTAATCGACTGTACCCTTCTCTGGGTAAGTTTGTCATGTGCTAAAAAGGTTCCCATCTTCCCAGTGATGGAAAACCTAGTCCCATCTGTGCGGAAGCACCGTACTTTATGCCTAATACAGTCAATATGAGAATGGACTATGGATAAGAAGTCCATAACCAAGATGAAGTTGTAAGGCCTCGATGCCACAACTATGAGATCCAAGCTAATGCTCTAGCCTCCCATAGTTAGATCACACTACAGACATCAGAGTGTAATCGTCAAATATTTTTCTATAGGTGTATCTAGCCGTAAGAATCAAGCCAAAGACTCCACCTGAATCATTGAGCTCCGAACGAGGGACATTGCAATAAAAGAGTGATGGACACCTTTTTCAATATGTATTGTAGCTAAGGTGGAGAATAAAAAGATCATATATCTAATTATTTTTTGAGTGTCATTTTTTTAGGCCTTAGATGTCTAGAGCTAAGATTGTCCCTGTCCACATACTCCCTATGGTCGACGTGGGACAGATAGTGGTGGTGGTGGTAGAACCTCGTATCTCTGCCCACTACCTGTTACACGGATATATCCCCTCCTCGTTTGCCTGATACCTATGGACCTCATCGATTTAACATATGTTTCTACCTCGGAATTCTCTCAACCATTTTCTGGCCATCCTTACGACGTGTCAGACAATCGCGAGCCATGTGAATCTGCCCGCCACACGTGTAGTACCGCCTGTCCCTCATCTGACCATGTTTTCCATGCAATCTCCACACCTCTGACACTGCATCTCGGGGAATTCCACCAGAAGACCTAGTCATCTTAGACCTTTATCTCCTCTACCTACTACCAGCTAGAGATGAATCTACTACGTGTCACCTAGTGGTGGGTCTCACTGATATCGCCTTCTCACCTAGGAAGCTCCACACAAAATTATCTCGCTCTACTATAATAACCTATGTCAGTATGTTGTGTGATACCATCGATGAAATGATATCCCCTCGAAGACCCTGATCAAAGGTCTGGTCCCTGATGAAAGGGTTTGTAACCATGTCAGTGGAGTGATGAGGGAGATCTGTGAACCTCACGGAGTACCAGGACACTGTCATGTTCCCTTCAGTAGGTGTCATAGCTCTTGTATACACATAGAGAAAAAAGTCATTTGGATGAGCTCTGCTTTAAAAAAGGCTCTCAATGTCCTCCAAGAGTAGGATCACCTTTTCATGTATCTGATTCATCATGATCCACCATATTACTACTACTACCAGGAAGAGGCTGGCTATTAGGATCACCATAAGGTCCTCAGGTGTCCCAATTAGGAAGAAAACTCAGGATACAATCTCCAACTAGTCCTCATCCACCTATGGGTCCATCTTTCCTCGGATCCTCAAAGGCCACTTCTGGTGAAACCTGTGCAACACTCTCAGTTGGCGTGCACCCTTTGCTGGTGGGGCCAGTGTCAACAGCTACCCAATGGTTAGTGGTGCTGATTGTACACCACCTGAAGGTACTAATGCCGTAAGAGGGCCATGTACTAAGGCCTCATCAATTAGTGGGCCATCATCAAGTACTCTCTATGGAATACAAGATGGATGTCTATGTGGTGAAATCCAGAAAGAAGACAAGTGTGTCATGGTCAAAAAGTTATACTTGGTGAGAAGACTCAAAAATTCAAAATACAAAACATTCCAAAGACACACACAATCATTTATTTCATGCACTAAGTCATAAATCTGGATTTAGGGTCTTGGTGTATATATAAGTTGGACACCGCACCAACACTGGACTCCACAAACTGAAAACCACACTGATAAAACATAACACTATTGCAACATTGAAAAGATCATGTTCCTAGTTCTTCAGTATAACCAACTCTAATGATACAACTTTTTCACGACTGGTCCCCTCAGGGATGTACCTTGACAACCCTAAACCCGCCTTCCAAAGGCTAGGGGCTGGAAACTAGTACCAGAAAGGAGTATACCGATAATAGGGAGGCATTTCCTTTAAACCTATACAAACAAATATACTAGAATGCAATAAGAAGAAACCACTAAGTAACTGCTGTAGTAAAAGAGTGCTAAAAGTAAGGGGCCAGAATACAATCCCCAACTAGAATTACAAGTACACCTAAAAAGTAAAATTCAACATGAAAGAAAAGGAAACAAGTCTTGGGTCATCCTCCGAGGATCCTACCTAAAGGGTAGGTACAGATATCATCCTCGACACTCCACTTCCGCTTGTCTCCTCCGCATACCACATGGTCCTGGCTCCCTCAAACCTCAGCCCAGCTACCCATCGTTTATTAAAGACACAACAAGGTTCGAGAGAAACCCATGCAAGGGTGAGTATAACAATACCTAGTAGGGACCCCGAGACCCCTGAAGGTCCCTCATAATTATACAAATTAAAACCACAAAGCATGATCTAAATCACAAATAATGAAGCAGTAGACACAACTCAATAAGTGTCTCATCTCAAACTCAGTTTTTAGTGATTTATATAAGTATAGATGATCAGTCGCGAAGCTATATCATCTTATTCTATCAAGAGGCACTACTTCGAGACTTACAGAGTTTGGCCCACATAGGATCAATAGGTATACCCCCCAAAGATTCCCATATGATCTGACCTTCACAGAGTCGATAGGTAACTAACCCCTAGTAATCCACACAAGATCTGACCCACACATGATCGGTATGTGCTAACCCACATAGGATCACTGAGTGCTAACCCACACATGACCTGACACACACATGATTGGTATGCGCTGACACACACAGGATCACAGAGCGTTGACCCACACATGATCTAACCAACATAGGATCGGTATGTACATTCCCACACTTGATTGATGAGCACTAAAGTTCGTATGATCTGTCTCCAACCTCCACCTCACTACCAGCCACTGGATTCCCCACCCCCCATGTGCTCAAATTCTGTAAAATCTGCCCTCGAGATATAAGTTGTACATAGACCACTACTAAACTCTGAAAAAGCATAATCCATAGAACCTCCATGTCGTAAGGGTTCCAACATGAAAGACGTTTCATTAATTAGATGCACGGTCTGTGAGTTATAAGCGTTTTACTTCTAGGTGCCCATTTGGATTAGGGTTCGATCAAACCTGGACATACTTCACATGTCCCCAAAACTAAAGATAAAAATACCAAAAAATAACCATTTTGATCCAAGGATCCCACCACTGTAGACGGTTCATCAAACAACCATTTGGCTCTCAATATATGGCCATTTATGTGTTTCTGGGCCTGGTTAACCAAGGTCAGGTCAGACCGAACGAGCCCGACCTGTTCTGGGTTGGGTCGTGGTGGGCTCAACCCACTTGGTCGAGGTCGAACCCAACCCTCAAGGGGGAGGACCATAAAGGTAGACCACAAGGATGTCCTGTAAGGGGGTGGATACTCGCTGGGCAGGCGGCCCACTCGGAGGTGACCCACTAGGCAGGCGACCGGTTGGGTGGTGTCCTGGTCGCATGAGGTCCGACCCTCAAGGGGGGTCCACCCTAGCTTCTACTAGGGTAGTGAACCCTAGTTTTCCCAAATAGATGACGTTCGTTCAGACTTACTTGTAGTAGAGGCACCACATGGTGCCATAAGGTGTCATGAGGTACCCATTGGAGTGGTCCTTCCAATTCCATCATGGCCGGCCAGTGTGCCTTTCAACTTCTCTAGCGGTGCATGATGGCGCGTGGCTCTGCCACAATAGATCAGCCAGTGTGCGGACCACCTTTCTCTGATCACCGCAGATAATGAGCTGTGACCCCATTTTCTCACCAGTGGTGAGCGATGGCGCACTGCGAATCCTCTGCGGCTTGCCAGTGCTGACCTCTCTGATGACCGTTGTGGCATTGGGTTGTGGCCTCATCTTGTGGCATGCGTCAACGAGCTATCCCTAATGTAGTCGGTCGGTGTCTCCACATTGGCGGTCTTCTATTGAGGTGCAAGGATAGAAACATAGAAGAGGGTTCAGGTTAGGTTCATTAGGCCTACACCCTACACGTTAGCTCATAAACATGAGGGGGATTAAGGGCTTAATAATCTATTGAATTAAACAATAATCAAAACCCTACAATGATACCCCAAAAAAACCTCCTGCAAAAAAACGAATCATAGATAAACCCGTTAGTTGGTTGGTCTCCATTCTTCATATTATTCAAAAATATGGAAGAGGAAAACATTTAAAATGTATAAACAAATGGACCCCAAAACTCATAAAACCGTTGGAGAGCGCCTACTCTTGAAGGTGGATCATGTTATCCATTCCCATAGCCAGTTCCCAAAAACGCCACTAGTATGTTGTCCTTCGGTTCGTGGTTCAGAGTCACCCACCACCTCTTTCTAAGATCTGCTTTGTCCACTCTAGGTTCAGTGTCTTGGAACTCCTTCAGAACTTCATTTTTTGGTGAAGTTTTGTCGATAACCCTCCTCAAACTCCATATATATATGAGAGGGGAGGGTAAGTAATGACTTGGAAAATTAATGGATGATCATTAATTAGGAACCATCTTAATTCTCCAATGATGTCATAACTTAATATTGATAGGTCAAGACATTTATTGGCTTGACACATTGTTGGCCCCACACTCCCCTTCATCATTAGTGGAGAAAGAAGAAAATAAGATAATATTTTTTCATTTCATTTAAAAAAATTCACATAAATTTAATTTTATTTAGACCTTCTATGGTCAAAATTAATCCTCCCTTAAGGGAATCCAGGCGCTGTGGATTCAATGGTTCCCTTATATTTTTAATCTGAGAACTGGTTCAAATGTTAGAAAATGGTTCTAATGTGTTTAATGAACGTACTAAAAAAAAGTTTAGAAATTCATTCTGGGCACACCGGGCCTCTGAATCAGGCGACGTCAATTTTTAAAGTCGCGTAATAATTCTATATTATTAAAACAATTACTTGTAAAATCCTGGGTTTTAAACCATTTTTGGCTATTGTTAAGTTATATATATAATCATAACCTATGGTATGGAAACATATTATTGTTTTTTCATTGAATCCATAGTAAATAAACTATATCAACATTTAATAATGGGTAATAACATAATAAAATGAGAAAGCATGAGTATATATAAATTTATTATTAAGATGAAATTATAAAATAAATATTTATCCATATATTATGATGAATGGTTAGGTTATATAAATATAAAAAAAATACACCATTACATAAATACGTGACATAAAAAAGGGAACATGGCATATAGAAATGATATCATAAGATCAATAAAATAAAATTTTTGAGGAAACAACCTAAAACATCACATCATAAAAATATATCATTTCTCAAATATAATACCATCATAGTGGATAGAGTCATATAATTTATTGTATTTACTAACTGTTCTAATTAACATAGTTGATAGAGTCTCACAGTGTATTGGGTTAAATCCCCATTATTATAAAAAAGTGGAAAGAGTCCCATTATGGATTGGGTTTACTTATTATTCCAATAAATATATTGGATAGATTCCAACAATGTATTGGGATTACTCCCCATTACATTTAAAATTATTTAATGATATTTAAATATATACTAAACGCACTGGTTGGATTAATAGTTTTGGGCTCACCCGTTACATAACATATTGTTGTTATGATAATTTACCATACACCATACATGATATTTCATGAGATAAAATCATTACCCAATGTGTTGTATGGATATTTAAATCATGTAATTCCTATAAAAAAATTAAAATCACAATATTTTTTTCAAAGGTGTTCCACATGTGCTAAATAAAGATAACACAATGCATAACATTTATAAAACCCATAAGAAATATGGGGGCTTTATAAAGATTTATCAAAGAATAACTGAATACGATGTCATAAATTTTAAAAAAAAGTGTATGAATTAAATAATTTTAGATATTTATATCTTAAAATTGAAATTTATTTTTTATCAATTATGTATCAATGTATGAAAATTTATGATATTGATCAAGTTGAAGTATGAATTATAACGAACCTCATGGGTAATGTTTTTTAAAATGATAAAAGGACCCCTTAAGAAAAGAATAGGATTGTTATTTACCATGAATCCATATTTGAACATAAGGGATTATCTATAGAAAAATTAGGGGTTTTAATATCTATTCATTGTATACAATATTTTCAAGTGGTATCACTTTTCATGAATTATAAAATTTTTAATTTCCCTTAAGTTAGATTTAATTAAAAGAGGGAATTTCGAATAGAACATAAAATATGTATTATCCAAAAAATAAAGATAATGTAAATTAGCACTATATTTATGGAATATGTATAAAAATGTTTATTAAATAAATGTGAATAAGAGTAAAAATATTGGAAGAAAAGAAAGAGAACATGTAACTCAAAAGTATAGAGGGTGGTTTAGAAGTGCCATTTTTTAAAAAAGCTTTTTTGAAATCACACATTGTAAAAACTGCTCATAAAAATTAATTTAAAAAGTGAGAATGGGGTATATGAAAGTAAAACAGGTTAAAAAAATATAAATTTTAAAAATAGAAAGTATAACTTTGGCATCATTTACAATATATTGGACATTTCATCCCAAGTTTCTTATATTTAATTTTTATATCAAATTCTTGTAGAAATAAAACCCACTACATAAATCACATTATTATATCATTATATTATACTAATTTTTTAGATATATTATAATTTATATACATTAATAATTTTAATATAATATTATATAATATAAAATAATCTAAAAAACTATTATTTATTGAATATCCATATTAATTATAATATATTATATTCATATCTCTATTTATTTTGTGATTCTATTATGCATGGGTATAGAAATACAATCTATACATGACATCAGTTATTCTCCCATGTAATTATTCATTTTGTCACACATTTTCTTTATGAGTATCCCCTTATTTGTTATTATCATAATAAAATTTACCATGACATTTTCTTTTAACTCATTTTTTATTTCCTTGATATTATCATCAAATATAATAGGAACAATCTGTTCCCAAATAAATGAAACTAGGCTCAGAGTTTGTGACAGGAATTTAATAAATATTTCTAAAAATTTATGTAATAATACTATTTTTATAACTATTATTGATGTAGGAGTTTTTTTCTCTTTAGTTGAATTGATCATGATAAATTTTACTTTTTTTAATTATCTTCAAGGTCATTTTTGGTACAAATTAATTTACTCATTGTAATGTGGCATTCCTTAAATTCAAACTAGATCAGTTAAATATAATTATTCTACTAACACTCAATTTTTTTCCTTTATCTATATTGAGATTAATAAATTATTAAGACCTTATGCCACTATGATATTAACTATATTTGAAACAAATTGTAATTTAAAATAATAATATTTGTAATATTTATAATATATTAAAACATAATTAAGTATCTTAATCACTTCGTTCTATAATAACCCCTTTATTATAGTTTTCATGAAACCTTTTATAAGTCTAATAAATAGTTATGTCTTCTATTGGTATCGTATATATGTAAATTAATGGTAAGAGTCCTTGAATTTCCATTATTTATAGGTGTTGTAATTTCGTAATATCATTAATAATTATTAGTATTATTCTCCTATTTATTATCTTGTTGTTTTGATTATAATTTTTTTAATTTTACTCCATCTCAATCACTATGTTTAATTTTTTTAAAAATTCATTTAATATGATTTTAGAGTAATCTATAAGGTTTTCTTTTTATTCATGTCAATTATTAATATTCTATTCACTTTCTCTTCAAATTCAAAATCTAATAAAATTTTCATCTTATCGTGAGTTCTTCCCAATGTAACCCATCAATGTACTATTTAATATTTTTATTAGTTGATTATTGAATGGACTGAGTATGAATTATATTTTCTAAAAATTATTGATCTAAAAATGCTTTATTTTCTAACTACAACAATTATAATTATAAGGGCATATACTTAGTTGAAAACTCATCCAATAAATATATAATTCCTAGTGATTGCAATTATTAATAAAAATAATCCATTATATATGGATATGTTCCTAAAAAATTATTCCATTTTTTATCATTGAAACAATTAGGGATCTTAATTTGTATTGATGTTTGGCATCATTCCATTTTTTTTGTATAAAAACAACTTTTATGACACAAAAGTATATTTTATGTATTTTTTAATTGATTTATAGGATTATTGTGAAAAAAACATATTTCTGGTTGTAAACCCTCAAAACCTATTTTTTATTATCACAAATTATTCCCTATTCAAAAAGTTTTAGGAGAAAGTGGTTGTTATGATGGTTGAGAAACTCTTTATTCTATTTATGGTGTATCTTGAATCTATGATAAGTATATTTCTCAGGTTAATATATTTTTTATATTTTCCATTCTATTAATTCCTCTTATCCATGTTCATAATAAACAATTACATTTATTAGAATTGCATGATATTTCATGAATTTTTACATGATAGAGTTTATTAGTTGAATCCATGTTTTATTTATATATTAAATATTCATTTAATGCCTTTTATTTAGGAATTAAATCCTAGAAAAAATATACATAATTATGAACCAAAGCCCAAATACATGGTGTCTAATCATCATTAATGACTCATTAAATATAATTTATAACTCATATAAATTTTTTTCCACTTTTTGAGGTTTTTTATATAATTCCTTAATTTTGTAAATTTTTTATAGGTAAATACATATGAATAATTTAATTTCCATTATATCCCATGTTCTATTGGATTGTTTTTGAAATTTTTCATTCAAAACAGTTGTTCAATATATATAAATTGAAACTAACTAATATATGTTTAATCAATAGAGACCATATTACAGTAAATTTTCTATAAATAGATGAAAGATTGAAATTTTTGGGTTTAGATATTCGGGATTAATCCTATTTTATTGGACTAAATTATCGTATTTTTGGATTTATCTCAAAACTGTTCCCATAAGAAAGAGTTCTCATGATTCTAAAATTTGATATATTGAAGGAACATATGATATATTCCATGATTTCTCATCTCTTGAGCACATATGGTTGTCTAATTTCATCCTCTTTATATGACAACTTACCATTGGGATGTTAATGTCATTTTAGATTGGATTAATGTACTATCACATATTACTTTTGAGTCATAAAATATCTTTATTTCTACATTAAATGAAAATGGTATATTAAATTTATCACCCCTTGATCTAGTTATTTTGTTTTGACATTATCTTGGGTTGAGAACCTCATTATTTTAATGATCCCAAATCATGTTTGTTATGCTCCAAATATGTTTAATATTTTATGTCAGTAAATCATATTCTAACAAAATTGTGAATACATATCTCTGTATTGATAAAACATTAGCATAAAAGATATAAAATCATTTAATTTGAGTTATCATAAAATAAGGAGTGTTACCATCACTCATTTATACTATTGGTATAATGGAGCTACTGCCTAGATTGCTATCTTGTCCCGATACTTCTATATATTTTATACCACAATTAACTAGTCTTTCTATCATCAATAACTCATACCATATGTATATAAAACTATCACTCGATGCTACCTTCAAATAAAAATACCAATATTGAGATAGTTGGATGGTGTAACTGAAAATTTGATATACTTCTTGATAGTACTACAACCAGGCCTTGCTACTGGTACCTCTACCGCATTGCTACAATAAGAACACATAACACTCAAATCATGATACTATTATGATCAACCATCAATGATAGCTACTTCTAGTTCATTATTCTCCAATATGGAATATACCTCTATAAAAACTACCATAGATATCCATAATTAATTTTAAATCAATTCTCCATTGGTTAGTTTAGGGAATTAAATATCATAAAATGGCATATATATTTAGGAATGGTTATTCTGAAACAAATCCATTTATTCATTAAATAAAGAATCAGTCAATCTAGATTTCCAACTTAGATAGTGTATCTGTATTATTTAGTTATTATTTTTTAATTTCTAATTTGTTATAAGTTAGTGTTATATATTTAGAAGAGCCCCAATTGCATGAATCAGATGAGAATACATGGGTGTGCATAATGAATATGTAAAGATAGAGTAACATGAAACTTTAAAAGATAAAAATATTTTATAAGAAAATTTCGGACACTTTGTGTCACTGCACTTTCTTTGAAAAAAATGTTGATGTTTCTCATTAGGATCGTTATAGACTTCTGAGAAACCAAAACCATTCGGATTGATCATAGTAACATATTCTCATTTCTGATCTACTTCTCTTTCAATTTTTACATTAATGTTTTATTTTAATTTATTTTAACTCTTTATATTCACAAAATATAGTCTTCTATAAAAAATTGGAGTGTTCATGAAAATATTTTACAATGTTATTTGTCTTTATTCTTATGAACTACTATGGAATATGTTTTATGGGACATGTACTTGATTTTGATTCATGGATAAGTGTAGAAGAGGAATTGTTCCTGGAAATCCTTGTGATCTATTTTTTATAAATCCCAATCCAAATTATAGGTCATTATATTTAATAATAATATATTTTTGCCAAGTATGTGACATTTAAGTGGAGGGGATTATGTTTCATCTTGTTACAGAACCAATTGACAAAATTTCCACTTTTTACATTATATAATTTTTTTTGTATATTTATTTTGAAGACTATTTCTAGTGGTTTCATATTAAAAAAACATTAATAATGATAGATTAATCAAACTAGTGTTTAAAATGGAATTTTTAATACCATATGATTTGTTTCAAATGATAGAGTATTTCAACATATAATTTAATTTATATATGATAACTATTTTGAGTTTCATTTCATAAGATCCAATTATATTGGTCTACTATTTTAGTTAACTTAGTGACAACACTGAATTGGGAATTTTATTTTTTTGATAATTTTTTAAACATATTATTTTGGAATCTCAGTTCACCCCTCTCTTAATTTAGTTCACTCCAATCAATATCCTATATAGATATAAATAAAAAGTTAAAATAATAAATATTAAATATTAAATATAAAAAATTTTAATAAGATAAATGATTTCATAAATCAATATTTTTTTACTATTACTTTCTATATAAATATTTCTCTCAAAACATTAATAATTTCTTCACATAAATTTATTTTATTATCGAGTTTTAATTTTCAGTGTAATTGGACCAAAATATTATTTATAATAGCTTATAAATAATCATAAACTATAAAATAAATAGTACTATTTATTTGTATAAGGTCAGTCCCTATGAAAAAATATATAAAAAAAATATATAAAAAAATTTCATGTTAGAGATTGTAATTTATTGGATTATTAATAATATTTTTAATGTGGCACGACTAGATTAAATCACTATAAGAAACAATAAAAATTGGATTACAAATAATTGTTGACAAAAAATAAATATATAATAGTTTAAAAGGTTAAATTATAATTAAAAATCCGTAAATCTCATTAACATGGAAATACATTGATATAAATAAAATAAAAGAAATTATAATTATAGTTAAATCTATGTTATCACATTTAATAAACAATTACATGTTTGTTTCAACTTCCACAATCAATATAACCAATATAGTTGAATGTAGTTTTATGTAAAATATTTCTATATGATTGTTCAATGCAATATATCTCCCATGGTTCAATCCACTCTATAATTTTAAATTTCCACTCTATAAAATATATTTGTTCATTGATTCAATAGAGTTAATTGGGAAATAAATTTACTTAACAACATACAGTTATAAAAAACATCCATATACTATGAATTTTATAATAAGATATTCATATATTAATTTTTCAACTCCGAATATATTTACCCAGTTATTATTAATAATAAAAAGGAATGAATAAAAAAAATTCCGCATAAGAGACTAATAAAACATGATAAAACTTGTTAGAGAACATAAATTGACGACAGAGATTAATATATTCAATAAAAAAGAATTAAAATTGAACATAATAGAATATAAAAACTCATATTAATTTTTCACTCTAAAAATTTGTTAAAAAATGTAAAACAACCCTATAAAATACTAAAATATTCCCTAAATTAAAAAACAATCATTTCAATTTTAAATAAAAATATAATTAGAATGTCATGTGGAGAAAAAATTTACGATATAGATTATTTGATAATAATGTCCAATGATGAAAAATAAAAAAATGACATAAATTATAAAATTTTAATTTTTATAATTCATTTACCACTTTATCACCATTTAATTATACTATTCTTCATTTGATTGAATATATTATTTTAAATAAAAATATAACATCTATATATATTGACATTGAATCATATGTGACCTTTTCATACTAATTTCTAGGAAGTATCCAATCAAATAAAATTCAATTCTACTACATATAATATGGTAAATAAAAATTTGTAATTATATCCCATATACAATTCTTCAACTCCATTGTATAAATTATAATATATAATTTTTTATACATCTATGAATATTTGATAATAGAAAATATTTGTGATATATCCATGATTAGTATGAATAAAAAACTGAAAGGGTTGAATCAATTTTTATCACTATTGAAAGTTTAATTAATTAATTAATAATTAATTATTATGTTTTGATTCATTTATTCTTTTTTAATTATCTTCCTTACCAATATTAAATAATATAATTTATAAAATATATTATATTTATACTTTCATCACCTAACGAGGATGATTGTGTCCTTATTATGATTGATATAATTTAATTCACTAATAGTACACTCTTTCATAGGATGTTATCATAATAAACCACCTATAGTGAAATAGCTCTAAAATATAATCCCCTGGTTTTTTTAAATGATATATAAAATAAAATGAAAAAGATTATCTATTATGTACAAGAAAACATCAACTTAATAATGTGATGATATGAATAATGTGAAAATAGATTAGTAATATTTTTATGGTTCTATAAAAACCCTTAATAGTTATTATAATAATATAGAGAACATAAAACCCCACAATGCGTTAATTTATTTTACAGTAATCACCAACATATTAAATAATATATTTCCCATTCTTTTTATTATGATGCATTTCATTTAACTCCCTCTATATGTACATTATTATTTGAAATGGTGGTGGTTCTTTTTTATTTATTGGTTTATTTTCATCACTTGGGATATAGTGTGAAATTAAATTTTTTTTAAATAAATTTACCCATGACTATTTAAATTTTAATAGCCTTATATTTGACACTACACTATTAGACCACTCTCAAACAGAATAAAATAATTTTTTTTATTAAATTCATAATATCTCATAATTATTACACAATCATAATTACATCATGCTTACCCATTACTATTAATTAATCTTATATATTAATTAATTTTATAGATTTGAAATAAATTTATATTTTCTTCACTAACTAAATACATCATTTCACAAATTTTTTTTTTTAAATTTTTTCTATATAAAAATTTTATCATATCAAATAAATTTAAAAATTTGAAAAATACTAATACTTGTAACATATATGAAAATTAAATAATTATTTATCCCACTATATTTAAAATAAATTTAAATTTTACAACCAAATCAAATTTCAATTAGAAAATAATGATTAAAAAATTAAAACTTATAGTCTTAAAAATTAATGGAAATTATGAATTTGAAAAGAATTTTGTACTTGATTATATTTTCTAAATAATATAATAATAAAAAAATTTCAGAATTAAAAATTATAAAATAAATTAATTTAAAAATATTTTCTAATGTGTGAATATAAAATTAGTTTCTAATTTAATTATTCTTAGTTTAATTAATATAATTATCCAATAAGATACATTTTATTTAATTTTTAAAATAATAATATAAAATTTATCACTTTTTTACTATAATAATATAATATTAATATTTTAAAATAATATCATAATATTTCTGTATCTCAAATAGTGAATGAAATATTTTTTATTTAGTAATAAAATAAATATTTAAATTAATATAACATTAGTAATATAAAATCACTTAAAATTTATTATAAAAAATTGAAATTTATTTGAGTATCAATATGTGATAAGTTTCATAAATTATTTTTTAAAAGTATAATAAATATATCTCACTCACCAAGAAAGATAAATTTTATTTGATGATTTAAAAATATTTTCCTTTTAATTTTTTTGATTATGAATAAATTTATCCCACTATAAGGTGAAAGAAAATTTATAAAAATTCAACTTCTTATTCACATAAATGAATTTTATCTCACACACATGGCTAGATAAACATAAAATCGTAAGTTTAAAAAATATAATAATTTTCTAAATATGAATAAATTTATCTCAATAATTAAATGAGATGATTTCACCAATGAGATAAATATCCATCCAAAAATTCATATTCTAATACAAGGAATTTATCTCAGCTATAACATATGGTAAATTTTAGTTTTGAGATATAATATACTATAATATAAATTAATCCCAAATTGTATATGAAATTAATTTATTTTTATAAAAATTATATCATTGAACACAAAATTAAAATCATATTATAAATTAATATAAATTATAGTTGTTTAAAATATTTATTATTATATATTATAATTACCTCTTACACAAAAAAATATACATCATCTAATAAATATGACAAATGTATTCCTTAAATGATATTTCATAATTTATAAAATTTATCATACATCAATCTAGAGAAAAATATATTTTTAAAAAATAATTTTATAACATGTGAAATGTATTTCATATAATATATATTTAGATAAATTTTAAATGATTAAATATTTTATTATATATTATAAAATTAATCCACTTTTTAGAAAAGTCGAAATTTATCTCACTCACTAGTGGAGATAAATTTCATTTTATATAAAACGTGTTATCATAAATGTATCTTAAATCACGTGGAAAATAAAATAAATAATATTTTTCAAAATATATGAGCACTTGATTAAAATTATCACATCTTAAAAATTTGAAAATATGAATTTTTGAAATATATATCATTTTATTCAATATTTTTATAGTTCTATATATGGGATAACTTTTTATTTTCTCAAAGTATCATAAATTTAACATAAATTTTTTAAAATCTAATAAAAGTATAATGTTCTTAATTTTCCAATATAAATGATGGGACAATAAACTTATATCATATAATATAGAAGATTAATTTTCTAAAATATGTAATATGATACAGTAAATTTATCATATAATGTACGGGGGACAATTATTTTTTCCTAACATGTGTAATTACATGTGAAATTTATATAATATAGTTCAAGAGATATTTTATTTTATAAAATTATGTTTCAATTTCCATGAAATTTCTCACATTTAATACTTATGATAACTTTTTTCTCTTTTTATATATTTATATATGTCATTTTAAAAAAATTCAACTCATTACATATATTAGATAAATTTCATCTCGTAAAACAAATTTTTTTTACTTTGTCTGAAATTTATATTATATCCCAAATGAGATAAATAAAATTTTATAAAATATATATAATTGTGAAATAAATATATCTCAATTCATACATGAGATTATTTTTATTTTCATAAATTGAAAAATGATATATGGTATATATATATTGACACATGCATGTAAGAAATTTCAATTAATAATTATTTTATAAACATTCAATCCATTTCTTTTATATGTAAGTAAATCATATGACTCAATTTACATTTAGAAAAATAATTTGAAAATACTTTTATAATTTTCAGAAACATTATCTTATAATGTTGATATAGTTTTAATTACAAGTTATGTATCAAGAGAAAATATTAAATTATTATGATAAAGCATTGTTCAGTGGTTTTCATGCCTCAATAATTCCCAATTTAATATTTTTAGTTTTATATGAAATATTTACGAAATAAATGAAATAAGAGTTAATTTTTTTTCTCTATAGTTAAATAATATTATAATCCATGGAAATAACTATATTTAATTTTTATTGATACAATATTGTAGAGGTAGTATTATGTTCTAAATATAAAACATGAACTAATAATGTTATAATAATTATCATAGTCTAATAAAAGAATTAAACAATAAAATGAAATTCATTATTATTATGATATATTGTATTATTAGATACTATAGAATTTATAATTCACCATTTGGTAAAATTATGGTGATAGACGATTCTCAAATATAATTATTTAGGAACATGAATTATAACTAATGTCCTATGAAGAACATTTTGGAAATTAAGTGAGATATAAGGACTTATTATATCAATGTGATTAATGTATCAATGGAATTAAAGAATAATAATATCATTCCATTTGTAATATTAAAAATAGTAATTTTTTTTAAATATGATTTCATACACATAATTATCAAATTCAATGATTTTATGGCCATTGTTCATAATGAATTGAACATTGAATGTAATGTTTTTACATGATCTACAACATTTTTTAATGTTGTATTCTAAAATTTTGTTAATAATTGGTAATAATTTATATTTTCATATATTCGTGTTATTTGGAAACTAAAAAATATCATTTTTCTTAAAGTTGGGGATTTACTTAAAATGTAAAGTCTATATTATATTAAAATTAATTAGATATAAAAATTTGGGACATAATCGAGTGATAATATCTCTTAACATTGGGGATATTTTCTATATGAATTATATGACATGTTTATAAATATTTAAAATATAAATTAATCTACTATTTTCATTGACTAATATTTACACTAAGTATCTATAATAATATATAATATAATTTTTAAATATTATAATGAATTATTATTATGTGAATTATCTCTTAAATATTTGGAAATAAGTACTGTAAAATGAAGTAATACATTGGAATGTTTTATTGTGGGGATATATTATTATTTTTACAAAAATATTCCATTTATTTAGCTATCCATCTTTTAATATGAAATTCATGATTACTAAAACAAATTTTTGATGTGTGAATAATTTTCTGAGTTTCCATGTTGAACCCTTTATAACCTATATTGAAAATTCAATAAAATTTATGTTATGTTAGAAATAAAATTGTCATATGTAAATATCTATGAAAATATTTTAGGAGAATATAGTAAAATCATTAAAAAACATTTGAACTAGAAGTAATTTTTAATAGGATTTTTGTCAATAGAAAAAAATGATTCCGTAAGAGTTTCCTAATTTTGATGTTAATCAACTATTTTTTGGGATGGATTCCAAGGGTTTTCATAATTCTAATTCACAGTGAATGTAAATGTGTTATTCTAGAAATTTAACACAATGGTATCTTCAATAATTAAAATAATGTATATGATTATTTTTATTAATTTTATTTTAATACTATATATTTTTGTGAGTTGTAATGGTACTGATAGTAATTTAAAATAAATAAAATTTTAAAAAAAATACATTATAAATTAAAATAAGTAATTTAAAAATATTATAAAACATATCCTAATTATCAATGAGAGAAATATCATTAAATACTAATAATTAGATGTACTTTTTTGTATTGATTAATTTACGCATAAAATAAATTTTTTTAATAATAAAATATGAAAATTATATTTTGTGTGCCATATTTTAGAAGAAAAAAATTCATTTTTGTGACTTTAAAAATTAGAGAAATGATGAAATGTGAATATGTTCTAGAAGAAAAATCTGTGATAATTTATTGTTACCACTATCATCTATTAAAGTATTTGATTTTATGAATATAATAAATCATCAAAAACTATGTTGGATTTTAATATTATATGATATGTGAAAATAAATAATGAAACTCCTTTTGAAAATGAATAATTGGCTCAATATTAATAATGAAATATAATTTTATATTGATTTCATGTGTTGTAATTTTTGGATATAGTAATAGATTAATGGAAATACATGCTCTTATAATTTTTTAAGTAATTAAATAAAATTTCTAATTGAAAGAAAAAAATTTAAGAGAGGTAGGAATATGCATCAACAACTTTGTAGGAAACACACTATTAGAATATCATGATTCTATTACAGGTTAATGTCAATAATTTTTTTGTTAATAATATCATTGTCTTGTTATAAAATACTTTATTTTAGAATTTATATTAAATTCAATACTTTATTTGTTAATATAAATTATACTCGTAATCAGTATTATAAATAATATACTGTTGATATTTTCATCATGTATTAATTATTTAACAAAAATGATCATTAAATTTGTTTCATCTACCAGTGGTATAGTTTTTCTATTCTAAAAATTATTCCATATTATGTAGCTAAGAGTAACTAAATTATGAGGGTCAATTCTGAAATTTATTGTGTTGATTAATTTATTATTATAAATAAAATTTATTTTGAAATAAGAAATTATTACTACAAATAAATTCTTTGAATAATTTTTATAATTCTATCATTATTTCAATTATGTTTTATTGGATGATATTAATAGAGATAACCATGGAAAAATAATTTTACAATCATGTTAGAGATATTTAAAAATAATACTGTTAAAAATGTTTGATTGAAATTTATTTATACACTGATCAATGAAAAATATTTGTGGTTGCATTAAATATTATAAATGATTTTATAAATTTATGAATGATTTGAATTCATTTTAATATAATATATCAATTATTAATAATATTTATTAGTGAATATATCAATTAAATCAATATTAAGAAAAAATAGGAATATATAAGTTGAAAGAATGATATAGATAACGAGATTGATAAAATTAAACATATTATTTTTTTAAATTTGATAGATATATACCTATGAGTTATTACACAAGAATGATATTTTTTAAAGTCATAAAATTTAATAAATTTAAATCCAAAAAATGAAAATTCGAATCTATAATGCCTCATCTTGGCTGACTCCATGGTGTAGTCAAATAAGTTTACCATAAGACCTCAAGTGTGCCTCCTATTACACCATATAAAACCAAATTACGGTGATTGTCCATATATAAATTTTTGGAGATTATACATTATACATAATATTAAATCAATAAAAAAAGAAAAGAAGTAATAACAAGATGTTTACCACAAATCACATAGCACGTGCACAAAAGAGAGTACGTCTGAACAATCTAATAAAGTTAACATGTCATGTCATTATAGTATCATGTTCTAACATAATCCGAAAATAAATATACAAATTTAAAATACCCAAATGCATCCCAAAACCAATATTGGTCCCCTCATCCAATATATATCATATAAATTCTTAATTCATCTATATATCGTATGGACTTTTCCCTTGTCCGGACCGGCTACCATGAAGTTTTCTTATGTACCAATGGTAGCCTTCGTAAGGTATGATTAAAACTCAATAGATCACAAAAAAAGATTAAAAAATAAAAAACCATTACAAAAAAGAGTCTATAAATATATATAATTTAATAATATAAATGTAAATAAATGAAAAAAACTTTGTAAAATAATACAGTTATTTATTTAACTTCTGATTGTATGGTTCTAACGTGACTCAAAGTCCAACCAAATCCGCTTCATCTGAATCTAGTTATTTGAGCAATAAATCCCTGACTTATTTTTTTGTTAAAGAAATTATTTTCATTAATTATTTAACTCAAGGTACAATTAAGCAACAGATAAAGATAGAAAAATGTTGTTTATGTACTATAAGTTCCCAGAGAATTGGTATGACTCATAAACTATGCATAAACATCGTTACTTCCCAGAGAATCAGTTTTACACCTAAACCTTGTATAAATATATTTGGTTCCTCAACAATAAATCTAACATTTTATCGTACATATATAACATGAATCCAATATCTAAAACCATATATATCACAAATAGAAATTGTAGTTTTTTTAGCAACTAAATATTGGTTTTAGTGTATCATTCCACTATCCAAATCCATGTAGAATACTACTCATCCATAGAGCGTTACTCTATCCCCTAAATAATGGACATATAGCATAAATCCGACATCCTAAAAAAATTCATTATTTTATAATTTTCAATGTTCAACATATTTGAACCATTAGAATGAATAATTTTACAATTATGATCTATTTCAATTTTCATTATTCACCACGGTTTGATATACTCAACACCTTTAAACAAAATTGAACATTTAAACCATCTCATCATTTATTCAAATCCAAAAATCACTAAATTATCTTTAAAATCATTTAAGAAATGAAATATTTCATCTAAAAAATTATCCATTTCATACCCTTAAAATTGTATAATACAATTTATTATTATGTTATACCTATTAGCCCCTTTTCAAACACTATAATTCCATCCTCAAATCCTTATCATGTTAATCATGTAATCCAACTATTTCATAATTTTATGTCCCTAATTCCCATTTTCATGAATGGAAGCATCCCATGGGTGGCTATAAGTTTTCTCTAGTAACCTCTAATAGAGCCAATGAGATATATCAATTTTATAATAAATCGTATTAATTATCAAAATATTTTCTTAATAATAGAGGAAGACATGATTCATGTTGGTAGCTTAGGGATACAATATACATATCAAAAAAATTCATGTCTATGGGAAATATATATTAGATTACCTTATTTAGGTTCATAGATATCCAATCGTGTTGACTAGTATTTAAGTTTTATTCAAAATAAACACAAACATAAATTAATACAAAATCCTAATAAATGTGGAATATAAGTAATAAATTACAAGGTAAAACCAAGCTATTAATACATCCAATGAATGAAAGGAAAAAACCTGTATAATTACATAGGGATTTGAGTTTCAAGAAATGAAACCCTAAATGGACAAAATTTTAATGATATCTACCATTATAATTGGTGGGGATTATTAGGGTTCACCATGTGCTACTAAGAGTGAAATGGGGTAGAAACCTTGGTGAGATAATAATTATTTTGGGTGGAAAATGTCTTGATTTATCCACTATTAATTAGAAGAAAAGGATTGTCCATAATGTTTTTCAACCCATGCTCCTACTATGTGAGACACACTATCCATGTAGGAACATTTTCAATGGTTTCTTTGGCCACCCACATGGTTTTGTAAACATTGGTGAAGCTATGTGAATCATCTCATGATTTTGTGTTCCCTAATTTGTATGGTTACTAGGGCATCATCATGTTATTTTTTAAATCTATTCCGCCCAAAATCTATCCACTTTTTTATGATTCATGAATATTACTAACCATTCTATAACCAAGTTCCATGTAATGTAATACCTAATTTCTAAAATTCTTTGTATATAACCCATCGAACACACCAAAGACCTTATTAGCCTCCAGGAAATTATTCCATAAATTATATAAAAAATTGTAAGACAAAACATAAAAATAATATTTACCTCTATTGGTGTAGGTATATTACAACCTCCCCTTCATAAATGACCTCATCCCCATTCTATGATCTCCCGAAACCACTATTTCTACTATGTAAATAGAATGGGCCATTGGGCCAACATATCGGCTTTTTTCTCCCATGATTCTTGTTGAATGTTTCCATTCTACAACAAAACTTGAATTAAAGTCCCAAATATACCGTGAATTTTTTTATCCCTATGATCCACTTCATGAATCAGAATATCATCAGTGAACACATCACCCTCAAGTGAAATAACATTATCCTCAGTCACATAACCATCTTTAGGGTGATTCTGCGGAAGCTGGATCAGATGAAACATGTTATGCATAGAACAGAAAAACTAGGGAGCATAAAATTGATAGGATACCAATAAAATCCTCTTTAATAATTAAAATTGCCTGACATACCAGTTGTCCATATTTCCCTATATATGAAACTCATAATGTCTTAGTCTGGTAGATAAGTGAAGGAATACATGGTCACCCACTATAAACTCAAGATGATTTTAATGATGTTTTCTCATTAAATTCCATGTACTCTTTGTTATCTCCAGACATATTAAAATAACAGGCATGCTCATATATCTCATATAAAATCCTCATATCCCATAATACTAAATATATATGTACCAATCAGTATAATTATGATCTATAGGGCCTACCGTACTATGTGTCATAGTATTAAATCCAAATAGTATCGTAGTAAAAATTTCTATAGGGGAACCTAATGAGAATAATGTGATTATCCTTGGTTCCAATAAAATATAGGACACATTATCTGAATATTTTCTATTGCTCTACAATTATTTTAACTTAATTTTTATTTTTCTATCTCTATTTTGATGTTCTCAAAAATAGCTGAGTATCGAGTGCCTCTGGGAAGCCTTTCTAAAAGTAAAATGTAAAATGGTGATCTTGATATTTAGATATAATTTTAGGAACCACAAAAAAAACATACTATATCTATAATATATATGTTTCCCAAATAATCTATAGTGAAGCTCTCTTAAATCAGTAATAAATTGGTAATCATTTTTAACTAGTCTATAATCATGCATATCGTATCACTGTTTAGATGATTCCTTGATAAAACCAACATAAAATCCATGGTAACATCATCTAACTGCCCTTATGTAATAGTAAAGTGATTCAATAAACTATTAAGACATTTTTTAATCCTTCACCTACTAGAAGTTGTAGTGTCACAACACAAAAAACTATAATCTTCATTCTCATTTCTGACCACCAATGCTATCGATGAAGAGCATGTTTCATTTTTTGATAAACTAGTTTCAAATTCCCATTTATTAGCATTAAAATCATTCTCCATATCCCCCTATATACATAATGGAATTAAAATTAAGATGTGAATGTGGATAAAATTTTTATCATCATTAGTACATTAATGAGATATCTCGTGAAAATCAATGTTTTCCCTCAGATCCATGAAAGTTGGATCAACGTAATTCCCCCTCTTGAAAGGCATCAATTTTCTAATTAGAACTATACTGAAAATATAATAGGAACTATGTCTTTAGACTCAAATAATCATCAATAATCATTCCATTCATTTAAATATATGAATGGAAAAAATAAAAATATTTTTTTTATTCAACTCATTTCCACTCCTAAAGAATTAAATCACACTGAGAAAATATTTATTTAATGCCCTTATGGTCAGTATATATAGAATAATTTTCACCAATGACATAATGAAGCCAGAATTTTAAGACATGATACACTAAAACCAACTCTATATTTTTCATAGGTTATTTATATTCAGGGGGCCTCACCTTTAGTACCTATATAACATGACTTGTTCTACATAAAACAATGCTTCCACAAGTCCAATACAAGTTTCATCAATATATAAATTATATTACATACCTTATTTGGGGATGATCAATATCAATGATATTGTCAAATTCCTCTTCATATATATGAAAAAATTATTGAATTCTATATACCACTCATGAATTATGATTTTCTTTTCAACAATATTTTTGTAACTTCTAGATGATAAATGAATTTTATAAACCATAATAACCCCAAAATATTCCCATCTCAAAAGGATACTTTTTCGTTACCAAATAAACAACCACTCAGACCATCATAGGGTCCTCTTGTATATCTTTTTCTGTGATTATTTGGATAATTATATACATGTTTAAAATCTATATAATACATTTAGATTGATTATAAAATTAATGATTCTCTCTTAGTGTTATGTTGATGATATCAACATCTTGGGAATATTGTTTGTGGATTTAGAATACACTAATATTTCTTCCAGAAAAGGTAGAAACAATATTTGTTCAATATGGCTAGAAAATTTCATTTATAATATATATATATATATATATATATAACATTTTTTCATTAGATTGAATGGAATTAAAAAAGTAATACACTCTACTCCAACTAATAAATTTAGTTTCTAGTATATCATATGGTCTCATGGTCAACTAATAGAAACCTAATATTATATCCATCTCAAAGAATCCGTAAGAACTCTTAATATTGTTGATGTGATCATAAATATATAGAATATGATGCAATTTATTAATTTAGATCTGGTTTATCTTCAAATAATTGATACATAATGATAATATCCCATCCACCTTCTATAAAAATAGAATTAGGGAACCCCAAGGTGATGTACTCAGCAGAATGACCTATTTAGCCTCAAACTCCTCAAATTGAGTCATAATCTATTGAAATTATTTGGTTTCAATTCTGTATAGGGGAAAAATGAAATATCATCCCCAAGAACAAGCTAAATGTTAAACACAATCTCTCTCTTAGATGAAAACTTTGAAAACTGTTAGAAATCATGTCTTATATCATATACCCTATATGAGAGAAAGCTCCCATAACCACTAGACCTTCATCTAGAATATAGTTGAAAACGTTAGATGTGATTTCACCCAACTAATAATGAAAAATTCCTTCATGGACTTCAGAAATATTCCATTCCCCATGATTAATATTGTTGTTACCCTTGAGAGATATCAATGTGACTATTATACAGTAATAATTATTGTGATATTGGTAAGAAAATAACATTTCCATTCCAAGAATACTATTAAGTCCCAAAATATTATGAATTAAAAATAAAAAAGTCAATAGTTCCCAAAAATCTCGTGGTAAGATTCCTTACATTGATGAATACACATCGATCCCAAACCTAACACCATGTCGATTGAAACAAACCCATATACAAGTTACACCGCAATTCCCAAACGATTCAAAAAGAACATGTAATTAAAATTTCTTTTCTTAACCAGATATCAAATATATAACATAAAATCATCTAATAATTTATAATAATACATCATACAGTCAATTACTCTGACTCATTACTATAGGGGCATGTTTAATTGCATGTTTAAGACTTATCCCTCTACCCTGAGATTCTGCCAAAGCCTCATGCACTACATAACACTCTTGGTATATCCACTCTTCACCTTGAATATTTTTCCATCCACATAAAATGGTATTGATGGTAAAAAATCATCTTCTATAATGTTGTGGGGTTGAAAATCTTCTCCCGTTGCATTGTGATTGCCTTTTTCCCCATCAATTTTCCTCTTGTGAGGTTTATTTTAGAACCTCTATATGTGTTTCGTCCTAAAAAAATCTAAAAAAAACTATTGTCCACTTAGGAAATAGACCTCATATTCTTCTATGACAACTATACTCAAAGAATACATCAATATTTCTACCCTGAGAGGCTAATCCACCCCCAAGATACTCTACCTTCCACCACATTTGTATAAGATCTCATAATGATGATTTCTACTTCTTAAGGGTTCCCTACATGATCACACAAATGAAACTATCTTCCCACCACTAGATGCCTCTTTCTAGTTCCCCTCAATAACGAGATGTTGAATTACGACCTTAGTCATTTTTATTGAAAAAAAATTCACATGTGATTTCATCACATATTTGAGAAAATTTGGAATCTTTTCACCCTAGATAACTAATATCATTACAATTTTCAAGAAAAAGACTAATTTTCCATGAAAATTGTTGACTAATCCATAATTGGAATCTTCCCCATGGTAAAATTCCCAAAATACAAGGATATTTCTTATCTGGGGGTCTTTAATTGAAATGATCTAGAAACTTCTATGTGAAAACATTTCATTCCAATCAGAGAATTTTCTCATCCAGAACCCAAATATCTCACCAAGGATTTATTCTAACCTACAACATGCATTATGAAAAATTAACCCTCTTATACATATGAGTATTTATGTGGTCAAGGATGGTCTAGATAGACTCAATCTAGAATCGAGAGACCTTTAGATTGCCCTCTTCAATGTATATTTGACGAAGAGGTTTCATGAACTTTGTAGTCAGATAGATATTATCATTTAATCCCAAATTAAATACCTCTTCATCAAAAACATAATGTGTATGAAATTATCACAAAACATTTATTTTGTCCCATTAACTATAACCTATGTAGGATTATATTCTACTACTTATGGTAAATTATTTTTATAGTCCTCTTGTTTCCCTACAAGAAATCATCATCATGGGGATATATATCTAAAATTCATAAAACAGATTTCCGGAGACATATCATATAATTTAAACCATTATAGACAAGTGGGGTCGAAATTATAATTAATGAAGCTACACTACATCTATTATATCAAATAAATTTCCACTACAATATCACTATACTGAACTATCATTATCTAGGGATATTAGCTATGTTAGTGTAAATTTAATTTTGTAAGATAGAATCAAAATATTTAACATCAATTTAATAATTATATTTAAAATATAATAATTTAAAATTGGAAAAAAATAATTATTATTAAATAATTATTTTAAAATAATAATAAGAGAAAAATTACTTCCCACAACATAATATTTCAATTTAATGGGAATCATATAATAAAATTATTTTCATTCTGTTCCTAGAAGGATTCATGTCACGTTACCCCTGAGTTTCCAAAGTAATGAATGCACACAAAATCTTGGGCTATACTGGCCCATGAGTAAAATCACACAAATCAATAACATCTTATAAAAATTTTATCTTACAAGGTAAAATAACCTTTCATCTATAAAAAGAAATCCACAAGGTCAATTATCTCATACATGAAAACCTACTCTCCCCCCAGAGACATGGGTTAACAAGTCCCATGAAAATTATTATTACCAATCCTTGTCACACATTATTATCATTTATATCATTACATAATATTGAATAAAATTAAAATAATTTCTCTAAAAATAATTTTTAATTACCAATGATAGTTCTTTAGATGGCCTTAAATATAACTCCCCATGTGTCAGGGACTACCAACTATCAGTGAAGTTAATTAAGAAACATGGGGAGACTATAAAATACTTATAAGAGTAAAGAATGGATATAATTAGAAAATAAAACAAAAATGTAACCATATATCACATACTGAATTCCCAAAGTATCTTAGGTTCCAAAAAGATAAAAAAATAAACATTTCATGTCATGGTAGTCTCATGTGATATAAGGAACCCAAAATAAATACTCAAATTTAAAATATCTAATATATATCATGGAACCTAGATAGGTACACTTATCAATTATCCATCACATAATTTCCCAAATCATCCATCTATCACCTGACTATTCCCTTATCATGACCTATAACCATGAACTCTACTTTGGTAAAAATAACCACTAAAGTACGGTGTGAGTATAACACAGTTGGCCACTACCTACTATGTGCGAAGAGATGACATGTTTATGAAATAGTGTAGGTATATATAACATGAACTTATAGATAGTGGATTAAATTAAAACTTAATTATAAATTAAAATTTTTTATTATGCTTTTTGCAATTGGGTTATAAATTAACACATAAGATAACCAAAGAGACATCATACTATTGTTATCATTTAAAACAAAAATCATAGAGTAATTAAAAATATATTTAAAATAATGGATTTTAACTAGTAATTTTAATTATGTGTTTCAATAAGAATCTTTCCAAGGTAACCATAAAATTTTTTTTACTTTTACATGCTAGATAATTATTTCAATAGCTAAATCATGTATATATATCATTGGTGCCTAATGTGTCATTTTCATAACTAAAACTTGTATAAATACAATTTGTTCCTAGAAAATTAGTTTGGAATATAGATCATAGATTTATATATTCAATACAATATCCCATCACATGAAGAATACTATGAGTGCCTAATTGTTTATTTTTTCACCTAAACCAAGTATTTATAGAATCATCACATCATCCTAGTCCTTGTAGAATACTCCTAGTGCCTAATGAATCTTTATAACACCTCAACCATGGATGAATTGTATCAGTCCCATATTCTAAACAATTCCATAAGTTTCAAGTTTCCATATTCCAAAATAATTGACTATTTAAACTCCATAAAAGGCAAATATTGTCCATTTTAACATTAATTATTCACAATGTTCTCTAATACTCAAAACCATTACAAACACTTCCACAATTAATTAATTGAATTATTTTTTATATAGAACAAATAATAAAATATATTTAATCCATTTTTACAAATTCTAAAAATCATTTCAACCATTATTAATCTAATCCTATTAAGATTTCATAAAACAAGTATCATTATGTTATACCATATAGCCTGTTTTCCACACTATCAAGCCAACAAACGTTCTAAATGGGGTTAATCCTTTAGTCCACATATTTCAAAATTTTATGTCCCACAATTCCATTTTTATGAGTTGGTACCCCCATGGGTGGTCATTGGTTCTATCTCATGATCACTAACCTACTAGATGAAAACTATGAAAGGATAAAGAAATCATTTCAATGATAATGTTTTTTTTTAATTAAGGGGAAAACATGGAGATTTATGATTTTCTATAAAATAATCCATACAAATTAAATATTACAATTAATATAATAAATATCTCTTAGAATGCGTACCATTTGTTCATAGACACCAACTCTTCTAACCGTAGCCTTTATTTCGAGATAAAAAGGCCATAGAAAAAAAAGAAAATGGATTTAGAAATATGTAATATGTGATATAAATGATAAGGGAAACCAAGTAGTGATCCATCCATGGAATATAATGAAATAGAGTAAATGATTTAAAAGATTACTTTTGTCATAATAAATGAAACTTCATATGGATTATAATTGAAATAGATCCACCCTTGAATTTATACGTTATTCTTAAGGCTTGCCTAGGGATGTTGGGTGTGAAATGGGAGAGAAAATTGGGTGAGATTAAAAAAACATATGGATGTAAAAGTTCCAAAATGTTCATATTTAATGAGATCCATATTTGTCTCACACAGTTTTTCATATTTTTGGTCCAACCATTTGTGTCCCACATTTCTTCAAGAAACAATTTCGTGTGGTTTCCTAGGTTACATTCATGGTTTGGTAAACCGTGTGCATGTAATGAGAATTGGATTGTGATTTTAGTTTCCCCAATTTTGATAGTTTGTAGGATATCTTCATTTGGTTTGTAAAACTATGAAACCCATAAATTGAGATACATTTTTATGTTGAATGGTTAGAACTGAACATGTATTAACTATATTCCATCTCATATAATCCTTGATTTCCAATATTCCATAACTTGAACCCCTATGATTCTTTTGAACATTATTTTCTTCTAGAAAATTATTCCATAGATTATATATAAAATAGTTAAGAGAATATACAATAAAACATACCTCTACATGGTTTGAGATCATAAAACAATATAAGGTCTGATATGTGTCTTCCAATTAAAAAAATATTATCAATATAATATATCATGCTAAAACATTTTCTCAATTTATAACAACTTGAATGTTCATTAATATTGATGATGAAAATTCATTAAACATTTACTTATAATGATATTATTTATCATCCTATAATTATATGTCAAATTATTCTTTCAAAATGTAGTTCTGTAAAATAGTTAGACACAAGTTGATGCATAGATAGTTCTAAATAGTTTCCAATGGTTATTTTAATAAGAACATTCATTAATACTAAATAAATTTGATTATATTTTAAATTAGAATATTAAAAATTAAAAAGTGTAAGTAGAGATTAGGTTTTTGAGAAGATTTATATAATTTTAATAGAGACAATTATATTAAAATTTAAC
Organism: Viscum album; assembly: GCA_963277665.1. Taxonomy (NCBI): domain Eukaryota; kingdom Viridiplantae; phylum Streptophyta; class Magnoliopsida; order Santalales; family Viscaceae; genus Viscum; species Viscum album. The sequence goes on along the minus strand of OY728136.1, from coordinate 1,281,016,766 downwards.
GCTATTAGAGAAAATTTTCAATTTTGTAACGGTTATATAAAAAATTAATTATAGCAGTATTTAGTTGAATGTTAAATTATATAAAAAATTTACTCTATATAGTACCATGTTAAATTAAATATTGACAAGTATATTTTATGCAATAGTAATTAATAACAATTTTAATAGATATTAAAAAATGAAAATTTCTTTTTCATTAATAATGATACATTCAACATAATATTTTTAAAATAAAAAATTGATGATTTTATGTACAACATTTATATACTGAATTCTTGAATATTAAATGTTTAACCACCATCAGTTGAAATTTTTTGTAGCTCACTAAAACAATAATCCAATTGAACCAAATATTTTAAAAACATAATGAAAATTATTATTGAGTACATATATGTAGTGTTATTATATTTTTGACATACACATTGTTATGTTTATAATGAATCAAAGATTCATTATTTGAAAATGTTAAAATTTTCTCTATTCTTAGTGTATGTTTTAGAAAATTAATTACATCAAAAATAGATATAGGATATTTTATTCTATCTTGCATAAATGGATACATTGAATTTTAGTGTCTCATGTTGATTAGATGAATGAAATATATATTAACATAATGAGTCTAAGATAGAAATAATCCCAAATCCGTTGATATTACATACCCATAAGAGTTATATTATTACCATTATAAAGACCAAATTATTGGTTAAAATTTTATAATCAACATTAATATTTTCCAACTTTTAAGGTTATTTTATTTCTTGAAAACCCGAGATATTAATAAAATTGAAAGTATTTTTTGTGTTTATTTCTTTGGGAGTGTATACTTGATAACTTGTTTTATACACAAAATTAGAACATAGATAAACTGTATCTTATATTTAAATCAATTTAAAATTTTCTTTATTTTGTTTTTTTAAAACATCATTTGTATGTTAAATTATTCCATGTACTTTTAAATATTATAAAAATAGTAATATTCTAAAAAATATTGTTATGTGTAATGAAAAATAACATCTATCGGTTTCTAATATGTACCAATAAAAAAATATTCATGATTATCATTATTCCTTTCACAATTATTTAGGTTATAAATCATTCAATAAATTATATGAAGATTATAATTTGGAATTTAATTTAACTCCATAGATTCAATAGTTGTCTTAGAAGAAATTACACTATTTTTTATCAATATAATTCCATATAATTATTTCTATATATCAAAATATTTTATAGATGTAAATTTTATATCACATAAATTTACATTTGGTACTATTAGAGTTATTGATCATAAATCACCACATAATTTAATTGGTTTTCCTCTGAAAGGTAATTTACTAAATTTTAAGGTACGGGATTGCATTATATTACATGAATCATGACTGTTATCATTAAATTATATCTATGGAGAATTTAGGACCCATCTTTGATAAATATTTTTCTTATATGATAATCATTTTCTAATTTATATCCTTATTAAATGTTATGAGTAATATTTTCATGAAAATAAACTAGAATACCAAAACATTACTATTTATCTCTTACAAGTGATGAATAATTATGTTCTTACACTAAAAGATATGACATGTACTATATGGACTTTGGTGAATAGTGACATGTTTTATTTCCTTTACAAGAAAAAATTACATTTTTATTTGGATCCATGACTGAAAATAACCCACTATTTATTTTGGATGATTTAGTTGTAATTATGGATAACACATGTGTAATAAAATGACTATAAAGATAGGATTGATATCTAATAGGATATATTAACACTCATTTAGTAAATGGGTAATTTTATGAATCATGGATCAGTATAGAATCTTGAATGTTTTTACACAATAAATTTGTGTTTTTGGATGATTAATCTAGGTAAAAAGTTGGATGGGCATAAAGGTAATTCTTATTAAGAATTATAGGTGTCCTAGGATGCATCTTGTAGCTAATAAATAGATGGTGGAATGGAATGTGTGATTTGTAGACAACAGTGCTATATAGTCTTGCAGATACCCTCCACCAAATAAATGGTTGGGTTTTTAGGAGGCAAAATTATAATAACCCTTGTGTTTTTAGAGGGAAAAAACACTTTTCACGTCTTCATTTTTTTTACAAATAAGGTGTTTTATTCCTCCCTTGTTTTGCTTTCCCCTTTATTTTAGGGTGGTTTAAATTTTATTTATTTTCAAATTTTGGTGTGTTTATCCCTCTAGAGAACACATTTTCTCTCCCAAGTTTTAAATTTGTTATTCCCTTTTTTTATATTTGAGTGATGATTTCACCAGACGATCGTTTGATCTTCCTATGATGATGGGTGTTCAATGAATCCTATAAATGGGACTTCTCAATGTAACACATACACAATTTCCTAATCATTTTAACAAAGGTATGTAATAATTTGTGTTAATAAAGGGATTTTGGTTTACATATTATATTTTCATTATAGTTTTTGATTATTAAAATTAGTTTTTACCTCAGGTTAGTATCGAGGTCCTGGTAGGAGTATTAGTATCTAATTATGTATCATGGAAGTTCTCATTGATTAAATATTCATTTTTCATAATTGAATTAATATGAATAATTATTTATAATAATTTAAATAATTAATACATGATTATATTCAATATAGTCTATTTTTTCAATGTTGGATAGTATTTTGCATGGTTTTAATGTTTTCATTGTTCTTAATAAGGTTTTGGTAGTAGGTATTTGAGATGATAATTAAAGGGATGAGGTTTCAAATGTGGTAGGTAGTTCATATAATTAACACATAGTTTTTCTTAAATTAAATAAATTTTAAGGTATCATCAGAATTCCTAATGATGACCTCATCAATTACATGGATACACCAATAACATTTTTCCCTCTATTACATACCCATTTAAATTAGACTCAGATCTATTATGTACGAAGTTTATGCTGACGCACCCTACAGGTCACTTTACTAGAAAGTGATCTAATGAACTATATATTTTTAACTACGGGAATGTGAGAGTGGTTAATTCCTTGAATTTATTTTTATATATTGTAAAACCATGTTTAAATGGTTTATAATGAAATCTTACAAAACATTATATTAGGATTTAATCCTGAAATGAGTCCTATAATGTTGGTTGAAATTATAATTTAATTTCCTCGTAATTAATATATTTGGTATAACAGTCCATAAATAGTCCCTTATGTGATATGTATATAAATTTAATGTTTATAATGTAAAAGGGGTAATCTTTTAATATAATGATTATATGTTGGGAATGGGGTTGCATTGGGAAAATAAATAAGTTAACAATGAAGTGAACCTTATATATAAATGTTTGAGGGTGTCAATGGGAAATAGTTACAATTAAAATATATTGATTTAAAATAATGTATTTACTAATTTTGATATTAGAATAAATAATTTTTTCCCTTTTATGATTATGTTCTTCTAGGTATGCCTTTTTGAAATTCAATTCATTTTTTATATACTAAAATGGTGTGGATTGAAATGAGGAAGCACTAGATTCTAGTAGAGGATTAAAATGAATGGTGGGTACTGATATCCTCCTTGGATTCATTGAGGATTGATTTTATGGGTGTTCAAGATAAATCCATTATATTCCACTTAGATTCATTATCATTAATTCAATGGGATAGATCCCCCAAATATAGGAAGCATATTAGTTTTCAGTTTTTTTTAATAACAGTCTCCATAACCACCAACAGACCTTTGAATAATATTTTTTTAGTGTGATTTTTCACTATACATGTGGAAACCATTAAAAAATAGAATATTTAGTGGAATATTTTTTATTAAACTCCCCAAATTTGTTTTATTTACCATTAGTTTTTATTAAACCACTACTATATTCTTTATGAAATCAAAATGTCCCTTGACCACCCTCTATCATTAAAATCCTATACCTAACACCATATACCCCGTCAATTTTTTCACCTCCCACTCCCCCTTGATGCTGCAATAACCACCTTGACCTCATCGACACCCTCTCTCTTTTGATATAAATTAAATCCTCTTCTCTGATAATGGACCCCCTCATTGATACACTCCCCCATTGCATGAAATCATATCCCCCTCACCCAAAACCCTCCCTCCATTAACACTAACACCCGATCTTTCTAAAAACCACCATCCATTAGACCCCTCTCATTATACCATCGAAGCCTCCCAACACCAATTCACCCTCACCGATATTTTATCCCCTCGCTGATATCTAGTTTTTTCCCATTTTATTTTAAAATACATACATGTTATATTATTTAATTTTTGGTTGATGGATGAACTTATTATGGTTATTTCACCTCATCAATATCAGATTATCTATGTCACTCTAAATAATGATTTTTAAGAATTTTAGAATTATTCTTTTACTGGTATATTTCATACCAATAATTGATTTTTTTTGTATTGGGAACCATAAGAATTAGTCCATCATATGTTTTTACACTCCAATGATTCCTAAAATGAGAGATATTAATAATGTATTTTTATATATAATTTTACTTTTAGATTTATATATAATATTAAATTCAAATAAAATGATGAATACTAATTAATTGGTATAAATTTGATGTTAAATTTTATGGGGTTTTCCTGACAATGTAATGGTACTTTATTCCAAAATTTTAAATTTTTATAGCATTGTCTGTATATAATTTTAACATTTTAACCTAATACAAACATTACCCACTAGGAACACAATTATTTAGTTTTTATATATATATTTATGTAATTACTACAAATTTTAATGTGAATAAATACAAGTATTTTTTTATAGTAATAAATGAAAGGAATGTTTTTTCAGATATTATTCACTGATAGAGGTTTATAGATAGTACCCATTCTATGTCATATAATTATCATTCTCCCACTTTAAAAAATGATTTATTTCATCAAATTCATTGGAATTTTTTTATACCAATTCATTTTACCAATATATTCTTTCATCCAAAGTGATTAACTTTAAAAATGTTGTCGAGTAATCAAATAGGACACCTATGATGGATCTTTCTATCAATATGAGTGATAGTAAGTTTCCATCAAGAAGTTATTGGTGGGTCATAAAAATAAGTATTTAATTCAATGTGACAATTTTAAATTCATAAAAATAGATACCCATTATTTAATTTATGCGATTAAAATTGAAAATAATAATAGAAAGAATAATACAATTTATATATTTTTTTATTTTTAGAAACATAATGCTAGTAGTTCCATTTAATGAATTATGGGTAAACACTGAAGATGTAAATTGACATTGTGGTCAGTCCTTGGGTCTTTATAATGTGATGTTACATCCCTCCATATAAAATTTTTAAATAGAATACACATTACATTATCCATGAAAATTACTTTATTTGAATCCCAAATAAAGGTACTATCATTGTTATGTAATAATAAATGATTAAATTAATCATTTTTAGTTAATTTGTTAGTAATTTAATAATTTTAATGGATTTATCTATTGATTTGTTCCATTTTTATGTTCAAAATTATATTTAATATCCTTATCACATAAATATTCAGAAAAAATACAAAGATATTAGTTGGTTATTATTTCATAAAATAAAGGGAATTTATCTATCTTTGTCATAGACGAATCATAAGGTAATCGAAGGTTTTCCAAAGACCAATATAAAAAATTAATTGACCATCATTATGAAAAATATAATAATTTATTCTAAAAATATTTTGAGATTAATAATAATTTTTGAAATCATTATAATTTTTTTGAAATATAAATTTGTCACATGATTTGGAAAATAAACATTGTTAATAGAGATAATCAACTTATTAAACTCACATATGGAATGATGAGATTCATGATAAAATGAAATAGAATTAATTCATAAAATATATTAAAAAATATATCTATAACACATACATTTTTTAGATTTCTGGACATATTATTCAAATAAATTTTTTAAATAAGAGAAGGAGGTATGTTATTCTATTGGAAGGATAGAATTTTGGATTTATGTTCATAAAAAGGATGTTATTCCAAAGAACATACAGAAAACATTGGGATAATCAATTTTATTTATTTGTTTGTGTTTCTAATTTAGAATATAAAATAATTTTATTAAATATACATTGTAAACATAATGAAGCATGGGATTCCAACCCTACCATATCATTTTTCATATCCTTATAGGACACCATTTCTCAAGTTCTGGGTAAAAACATTTTTTGTGTGTTTGGGGGATTATTTTTGGGCCATATCCATCGAGGGTGTTTGATTGGGTGTATATATATATTCAATAATTATTTCAATAGGATGGGGGATTTTAGGTTTGGGTGATCCTAGTTCAAAAAAGTAAATTAATGAATTGATGAATATTGTTAATGATCAGGAATCATGTATTATTACACAAAACTCTCAACTATCAACAATGTAGTATGTGTTGGATATTGTGTTTGAGAATAAGACCATATGTATTACCAAAAAAATAAAATCAATAAATGGGGGTTAAGTAGTGGTAAAATAAATAAATGTACCTATAAATTGTTCATTTTAGTAGTTATTTTTTTCAAAAAATATTCTATGTCCAATGAGAGTAAATATTTCAATATAATGTCTATCAAAAACTATTCATCAAATCATTGAATAGTCCACATAAAAATCTCGTTCTATTATTTTTACTCATTGGATTGTGTCATCTTGTAAATTCAGTTTACCTCTATTAAAAACTATATAAGGAAGTAATAAGATAATATATATTATTATTCATTTCATTTATTCATGTTTCATCCTTTTACTTTTTATATTTATAACCTATGATATCAATATATCATAGTGTGTAATATATTTTTCTTCATAATATATTTCTTAATCCATCAATATCAAAATTATGTGAAAATATTGTTTCATATCCAAAGTAATGTATTCAGGGTATCATATGTTATTATAGTAAAATAGTTGTTTTCTATACCACAAAATTTCATTTATATTCTAATATCTAGATTTATATTTTTTTAGTCACCATAAATTTCCCTTCATCGATATGTTATATCTATTATGATTCAATAATAATAAAATATTCTCAGTTTGATATGATGCATCAACTATTGAACTAATATCATAAAATTAATTTTACATATAACACATCCTCAATGATAACTCTAATACATTTAATATAACATGTAGTAGATGACATTTCAGGTGATTCAATTCTTCGTGTCTTAAATTATACATGTATATCCTCCTTTGACAAGAAATGATCCCCACTATGTTCCACTCTAGAAATTAACCTCAAACTTCATATAGTGTTATGACCTGAATATCATTATCTCCAAATTTTAGTTTTCCCATTATGTAGTGTCTCATTTTATAGGTCACAATAATTCCTTTCTATTTTTTTCCATGTTTCTAAAAAAATCAATTGAATAAAAAAAATAATGATATGTTCCCTATGTAAGTGTCATTTTTAGAAATACATTACACATATACAAGTAAATTAATCAAAATTATTCTTTATTTACTCAATTATATTATCATTAGATTATGAAATTCCATATTTATATTTAAATATAATGTTATAACATTGTTTTTCATAAAATCCATTCTAAATGCCTAAATGTAAAAATAATTATCTATAGAACTAAAATAATTATTTTTCCTTATACATATATGAGTCTTAAACTTATCAAAAGTATCATATCCATAAATTTGATAAAGTGAATTAATTTTAACATATTCTTCATTACATATTAGTGTAAAGATTAATAGATATTTAATATTCCATAACATTAGACTCTTCACTTATCATATTTTCATACTTCTAAAATAATATAATTTTCACATTCAGAATTTATTTTTTTATCAAAATAATATATTTCAATAAGAAAATATTAAAACAAGTCATGATTAATAATATAAATAACTTTTAAATATAATATAAATAATTATTAGTGAATAATAAATTATTAAAAAAATTATTAACTACGAATAAAAGTGGTATATAAAATGAAAATATATGACAAAAATGAATAATATTAGTTAATAAAATAAAAATATTAAAAAATTATTATAATAATAAAATAATAATTAAATCAATGTGATTGGGTCTAATTTTCCACTGACAAAAAACTCATCAAATTTACTCACAGGATAATTTTTCAATTTTTTAAATGTTAAGAGATTGGTCATTATGATAATAATTGCACTAAATAATTTCATAATAATCAAATATGATGAAAATAATATTTATAACAAAAGGAGTATGTAAATTCATATAAAATAAGTACTATATATTTGTTTCATAATAATTAAGTGGTAGAAATTAAACAACTTATCTAATAAAAAATGAGGAACACTTTATTTTACTTTAATTATTCACACCCCATCTTATCCTTTACTACTTATCATATTATTTATTATTGATTTATTAGTGAAATATCTTGGATGTGTGATTATTATATATATGTTATATAACATATTCCTATATTATATTTGTGGTCATATTGATATGATAAATCTATATTTTCTTCTATTAAATGAAATTTACAACATATTTTACATAAATCTGATCTCTCTTTGTTTATATATTTGCAATTATTAGAGCCTTGTGATGGATTAAATTAATTAGTGTGTCTCATGCATCATTTAGTGGATCTTTTGATTTTATGTTCATTCTCATGATGACCAAATATTAATTATTATTCATTACTTAATCTGAATTTAGATCTAATGATATTTCATCTAAATTGTATTTAAATTATTATTCATTGAATATTTTCATTATTGATGTGTTATTGACTACAAAAATGTAGGCACTGGAAGCATAAAGTAGAGAATGAGGTGATGAGAATTAGTATGACCTATTAATGGAAGACAATGGGCATGCATCTTTGTAGAGTTGCATGTAACTATGCTTGTATTGACATTTTTTGAAACAATAAATTTTCAAACATATAATGTAACATAATGGATTAATATATTTAATATAATTTTTTCTATATAGGGGTAATTTTTTTTTCCAGCATTTAGTTTTGGTTTTCTATTTTTTGAATATATTTCTTGTGTAATGGTTTTTAGTGCATCAGTTGGCCATTAATTATGTTGTTTCTAAAACACTAAATCTATGATAAATTTCCCAATATCTATTAAATTATTGAAAGTTTTATCTAATATGAATAATATATAGGATCTTAAAAGAACATATGATATGTTAATTTTCTATAACTTGTGAGGATTTAAACATCTTATAAATATTTTTCTCTAGAAAACCCATCATTGATCACAAAAACTATAACTAAATATCTCTCTCCAGAAAAACATTAGTAATAAAAATACCCAGGCTATATATTAATTTTATCAGAGAAAACTTAAACCATAATTAAAATGACATTATTTTCATTAAATATTAATGAAATATCATTTACTTCTTTTATTAACAACCCACTGCAAAACCCAAAAATAAATCTACGTCTAATTTATATTTTCCCTATAGTTCATTCATTTTTTTGTAATTTATATATTTTTCAAATTCTATGTATTAATTTACTTTTTTCTTGTTTTGAATCATTTTTGAATTCATGGGTTGAGCTCTTTATAATTTCATTGATCTCCATAGGAAGAAAGACTCATGTGTAAGTTGTGTACTCAAATCAATATATTCCTTTGAATGACAATGTTATTTATATTGGATGGAGAAATATAAAATATGGGGATGAATTTTTCTATCAATTATATATTCAACGGAAAAAATATAAATGATATTTATATGATAAATAAATAAGGTAGTAAATTTGATAAATTTTTTAGATTGATAAATTCCATATATATTGTAATGATAATTTTAATATTAATTGAGTGATTATGAATAGTGTAAAATAGACATATCAAATTTATGAAAAATTCATATCAATATTAATTGATGCAATAAACAGACTAAAGTAATGGTAAATCATATCTTGATATATGGTTTAATAATCTTACAGTGTGAGATGGAATGTATTCCCAATCGAGTTGAAAGGTTAATGTTATTACTCCCATGATCATTATGTGGAACATTAATCGTATAACTCGTGATTATTATTTTTGATTACTTTATTGAGTTTTGTGAATATCATAGGAAACAATCCTTCACTTTTGTCGTTTTGATAACTCATTGTAGAAGAAGTTGAGAAGAAGAAGGTTTTCATGGTTGAAACCCATTACAATTCTGCTTTTAGATTTCACAAATAGATGATTATAAATTTAGAGACTAAATTAAGAGAATATGTATGAATATATATATTAGGATACTAATTGGAAATTTCCTATTGATTTTTCTCCATCAAAAAAAGATTTTAGATTTCTAGATAGTTGATAACTAGAGATCCTTGATTTTCATTGAATGCATTGATTGATTCCACTGTGTTACTTCATACTTCAAAAGGCCTCGTTTTATAAAAACCAATAAGTATTGTAATCATTTGTAATCTACTTAGGATCATTTAAATAGATGAAGATTAATATATATAATTTTTAACTAATAATAAAAATAACCCCAAATTCTCTTTCTCAAAGCCACCAGAAACCCAGTGATCCTTATTGGCTGGATAATGGAACATCATTAACATAATGGTCATTAGTAATTTTAATAGATAGCCACTAATAACAACTAGCTATCTTTTGGAATTCTAGTAGATTGTAGCACCTCTAGATTGATCACCAGCTGGGTAGTGCTCCTCCCTCGACTGGATGGTGGTTTGCTGCTTCAAGAGGCTGTTCTGTCCACATACGATGGTAGGATGGGGGCTCCACATTTTTTTGGGAGATACTTTTTAAATACCTTCTTCATCATGAAGTTACACCATTTATTCTTTCCACATCATTAAATTATCCTCAGATATTTATTACAATATCTTTAAACATCTGAATTTTTTAGTCTTGTCCATTAATAAAATCCTCATTAAGAATTTTAATACGCATTAAAAAATTTATCAATTCCCCCATTAACATCACTTGTAGAACAAAAGGTGTGATTGAAATTTACACAAGTGAAAATATTAAACACATAAAAGAGTTTTTTATCATGAAATAACTATGATAGAGAGAGGTATAATATTCTCCCTCGGCCAGGGATCAAAAATAGTTAACATCATACGAGATGTGAAATTTAAAACCTGAGTGAATGAAATTGAAATTAATTCAAGATATCAATCTAAGGTATTGAATATTATAAAGTAATAAATGAATCAGACATTCCATAAATAAGATTAAAACATTTATATTTCAAACAAGGGAGTAAAAATTTTAAATCCCCTTTATAAAATAAAGAACAAATACCATCTATATGAATTAATTTAACAATTTAATGACCCCTAATTAAAATATGGAAAATTTATGACCCTTTATATTTGGAAATATATTCCCCAAATATTGTCCCAAAATTATCCACCGTTATGATAAAAATAAAATAAAATTAAAAGGAAAAATAATTTTTAAAAGTTATGATATTTGGAAATATACAAGAAATACTATAAAATATTTTAAAAACTCAAAATATAAAAAAAAAGGTGTTCTGGAGGTAAAGAGACTTTAAAAATGTGATGTAAAAAATGAATAAATTAAGGACATATAATTTTTTATAAACACTACATTAATAATAAAAATTTAGAGATAAACAAAGAGAGATGTTTAAAAAAATATTTTGAATTAACATATTCAATAAAGAGAAATAAAAATGAGATAGTAAAACAATAGAAGATGGAATAGAAGAGAAAATATAAATAAAAAGAGAAAATAAGAAAAATATATGGAAATTAAAAGTGGTACATACATTTTCCATGTCACTAATTCCCCCAAAAAGTTTTTTTAGTACTCGATAATTTATTACAAGAATGATCTTTGAAAAAGAACATTTGGATGTAAAACCATACCTCAAATGCTTCCATTGAATTGAATTTTGTAAATTACATCTCAAAAGTATTTTTAGAGAGACATTTATATGTACAAGATTTTATTAATCATTAGTCATCTGTTAAGGGAGATGGCATCAATGTTTTTTTTGAAAAATATGTATACAATAATATTAATTTTTCATTTAAGTATATAAAAGATTACTATAGTATATTAAAAATAATAATTAAAATTGTATCCCTGTTTTGAAATAAATATTTTTTATTTAAAATATTAAAATAATATTAATAATTATTTATTTTGGATAATATAATATTTAAAATTAATAGTAAAAAAATTAAAAATTAATTCGAAAAGTAAAGTCTCTCTTATATAAAATATAATAATTATATCTATAATTATCCCCCTAAAATGATGTGAAAGTGATATATTGGGTTCATATTAAAGGTATTAATAAATGAAGATAAAAATAAATCTAGATTTTAAAATATAATTTAAAAATTTAGCACATTAGAAATAGTCCAATAGAAATTTTCATAAGAGTACCATTCAATAATTATTAATAATAAAATAAAAAATTATATAGAGTAAGTGTTTTAGGGAAAATTTCATTAAGTGTTTATCGCATATAAACAAATTCAATTTATATATCATCCTTTTGTAAGTGATCTCTTTTGTAATGAATCATATGGTGGGTTTTTTTTGAGAGTTATGTAATGGATTCTCTAAAATATAAATAACATTGGTAATATTTCAACTAATATGTATATGGATATATATAAGTACAAATTCTAAAAGATTTTTTTTCATATTTATTAATTTGATCTAGTTACACCTAGTGGTTATGCGTTTTTACTTAGTTATATAATATGAAAAAATGTTTTTCTTCTTAATTCCCCATGACATGAGAGATTTTTAATATAAGCGTAAATTACCACATATAAATTTCTTATTTAGTTGGAAACAAACAAAATCAGCATAATAAGAAATTTAATTCAAATGATGTTCTATTTGGATAAATCAATAATTGATTTTTAGTATTGTTCAATTAATAAAAAATAATGTTATTTGATTTAATATAAGATTCATTGGGATTTGATTGAAAATGATCACATGGAAAAACATTAAATATGTGTAAATGTAGTGTTGTCTTAGAATAATATATTATATTAATCAAAATTATACAGATATTTATTCATCTAGCTTACTGACTTCACACGATGTTAGAGTGAATGTTATACTAATGGTTTTACTAATTTCTATAACATGATCCTTGTGAATATATTTTAAAATTTCACCAATAAATTTTACATGGTTTATAAACTAAATTTAATATTTCAAGAAATTTGAAACCTATTAAATAATATGAGTTCATGAATATGCTCAATTCATATAAATTTTACATTAAATCATAATATGCGAAACAAAAAAAATTATTTTTCAATAAAAAAAAGAATCGATTTATTTATATATAAACAAGTAACAGATAGTGGTAGATATGTTTTTGAAAAATAATTGAATCATGTTTTCATATTTTAAAACAATTAGATAAAATAAAATTTGATAATAAATAATAACAAGATCGAGCCATTTGTTTTAAATAAAATAACTAGTTTTATGGAATTTCAAAACATAATTTTGAAAATAATGATCTTCAAAACCTTATGATAATTTCTTTAACTAATTTATATAATAAATAAATATAAGAAATTTCAAATTTGTTTGAATGATTTTAATGTTAATGTGATAAAAGATTGAAAAAAATATTCTAATAGATTCTATCCTTTCCATGAGTTCATAGGATTTACAATACTTTATTCTTTATTAATTTTAATCAACCTTTGTAACAAGATGAGCCTTATTTATAGTAATATTAAAATTTAAATCAAATATATTAAAAAATCAATTAGATATTATCATTGTAGGATAATTTGGACATTATTTGAGTGTTCATAACTTAGTCTGATTAAATCTAATTATTCCACTTTAATAATAAGATAAATTTTCATAATTAATGGATGAATTGATATTTTGGGGTTCTATGTGTGAGATTATAGCAATATGTTCAACCATGTATGATATTGATCGTCAAGAATGTGTTCCTTCACGAATATATTCAATTAAATTTTCTAGGGGATATATTTAAGATTTTTTAGTTCATTTATGTAAATTACTTTATAAACATTCTTCGTCAATTTTATCTTATCTAGAATGAAAATCATCATCTAAAAATAATTAAAAAATATAATGTATGAGGTTTCTGATGTTATTTAAAGAATTACTAGTATTGTTTTATTTAGTATTTTAATCCTTTTCATAAAGAATCAAATTTCCTTGTGTGAGTTAAATTTACAAAAAAATAATCATTCAATGGATTTTGAATCAAATTATCCATTATTGTATTTTCTATTGACAATAAAAAATTACAACCAAAATCCCTATAAAATTCGACTTCAGTATTTTTATTAAAATAATGTGTATAAGTTGTATTTCAATGAAAATTTTATCTTTGAATGTGATTAATGAAAATACAAGATGTATTCTTACCTTCAGCTAGAAAATATTTATGTAATTATAATTTCATTAAATCACTACAAATGATTTATATGATTGGTGAATTTTTTTTCCTTACTTCCCCATTTTAATCAGGGTTCCGTAGAGTATAAAAATAATGATTATATAACTCATTGAAACATAAATAAATAAATTACTTTTTTTCTTATTCTCCACCTTGAATACTTTGAATATAAATAAATTTAAATCATTTTTAATCATTATTATAAAACATGGCTAATTATTTGAATTATACACTTTTAGAAGATAATATATCAGAAAATATGAATCTTGTAATGTATTCCATAATAAACTATGTGTTTTATTTACCTCTTACCTATTCAATTTGATTTTTTTAATACATCTGGATGAAGTAATTCATGGTATTTTGACAAATAAGTCATTTTCTGGGTTTAAAATAAGATTATTATTTCTTACCATATTTTAATTGTTCACAAACAATGTTATTTTTGAAAGATAGTACGGGTAAATATCGAACTAGCAGATAAATGTTCAGTTTGGTGGCTTAATGTGTGATATTGTGGCCAGTGTTTCTATAAATAAAATTCATTATCCCGGGTAATCATGAATTTGGAATTTTTTCTAGATAGATCTATTAAAGTATTTAAATAATTATTTTGAAAATGATTGGTGTTAATTAAAATATATCATATCGACTAAAAATTTTCAAATAATTTTTGATTTTTTTTACTATTTTAAAAAAATTTGTAACGCCCCGACCCCAAAAACTCAAAGTCAGTGAATTATTACGTATCATTGTCATGATCACAAAATATCAAGTCTCAAAATATCGATTAGTTTAGTAGCCTTTGAATTTATAGATAAATTCATAAGGATTACATTACATCATTAAATAGAAATCTACAACCACATTGTTTCCATAGACAACACTGAGATCCCATATACTATCCCTATAGGTCAGTCATAATATACTTTTTCTCATCTTAGAAAAATAAAACATCGAAAGGGGTGATCTCTAA
Organism: Viscum album; assembly: GCA_963277665.1. NCBI lineage: Eukaryota > Viridiplantae > Streptophyta > Magnoliopsida > Santalales > Viscaceae > Viscum > Viscum album. Next base: position 1,281,001,369 of record OY728136.1, on the reverse strand, counting down.
TGCAATGTAAGGATAAAAGTATAGCACAAACTTTCATAAATAAGCATAATCATTTAAGGCAATGTGTGAGACTATAACGAAAGCTTTTTAAACTGGAAATTTAGCATAATATGGAAATGATAAAATCAAATAATTCCATTTAATTTTTCATATGGATATTCTACTAGTATAATAATCACATGCAATATCAATATCCACTTTCATAATGATGGAATGCATAATGCCAGACTTTCATAACCACATAGTCAAGGCCTTGTTCTAAGAATACAAATCCGATTTTGTCAAGGCCTTGTGCCAATACACTAGTTTTTATCATTAGACCTACCGATGAATCGATTAGCTATAGTGGGATCCACCACACACTTACTAAGTCTAATTCATTCCTAATATGAAAATGATTAAACATAACATAAACATTTGTATTAAAACTAACATATGAAATGTCAATAATTTATCCATAAACCCTAAATGGTGTAAAAATAATACATCCACAGTCTAAGATATAACAAAAACATTCAATAAAATATGGAATATTTATATCATAATAAATCAAATTAAAAAAAAATTATAATCCATTAATGGATGTCGATATTAATGAAAATGATTGTAAAACACATTGGGAGAAAAATCCTTTTTTCATGAAAAAATATAAATGTTACACGACTTATAAGGAAGACATTTAGAGACATTTTTTTAGTCAATGTTTCCCATACCTCTTTTATATTTTGGAAAGGAATTAACATTTTAAAAACATTCATGTCCATATAAATAAATCCTTAAAAACCATTTTGAAAACCTGGAAATTAATGAGAATGATTTATAAGAATAAATATTGAAATCATTTTAAATGATGTTTAGAAAAAAGTCCCATAAAATAATCCCTTTAAAAAATCATTCATGAAATATGGACATGAATAATAAATATGTCCGAGTAGATACTTATGAAAAAATAACCTTTGATAATAAAGAGATTATGATATTGACCGTTACCTTGTACTTTTCCTTGGTTGAGGGTATTTTAACCTCCTGTATAATGGTGAAATAATTATTATTAAAATATACATGAATCATAAACATTTATATGATATTATATATGATATTTTAACATTGCTTTGTTAATAATATCTTAGTATTATCATTGTTTCGGGTGTTAACAGATTAGTTTTCCATTATATTCATTTTATGTGAGTCAAATTTGTTATGGATTGGATGTATATTATTAATATTCAGAATTATATCAAGTCTTTAAACATTATTTTTAATCATCTAATGAAAATTAGTCTTGAATAGATATGTTGGGGAATGAATCTCATCACGTTCGTGGAGACGGTAATCTGTACGTACGCACGATGGAAAATATCACTCTTTTGATATTAAAAATATATATATTTTGATATTATATAATATATAAAGAATCATTATCTTGTTATATTTATTATTAACATAAATTACACATCATTATTATACCCATCCATATAATAATGTATTGAATAACAATTACACCACGACGTGGAGACGGTAAGCCGTACAAACGCACGTATGGTGACATGTCATTCCAAGGATGGATAGAATTATTAATATGGTTGTAACATATTTATAATAAAATCATAGTATATATAATATACAGAATTTATTATTTTAAAATGGAAACAACAATGAAAGGGGAAGTGGAAAAAGAAAGTAACTTGAAATAGGTGATGAAATATTTTCCTCTTCTTCGTGTTTTTTCTTTTGATTTCATCAAAAGGGATCCTTAGGATGGATTTATTACTAATGTAATGCCACTAGGATGAATGAAGGATAGTTTAGAGTGTTTGTGCAGAGTTTGGCCAAACCAAATGGCTTTGAATGTGTGAATTAGAGAGAAGGGGCTGCCTTTTTCTAAGAGGGGTGAGGGGCAACTTTGGAAAAGTTAGAAAGATTATTTTATAATAAAATAAATTTCGGTTTACAATGGTTCCAAAATAGATTATTTAAAGGATAAGGTGGGTATGGGTCTAAAACCACTCAACCAATAGGTTTTAGACTGTTTTGGGTTACAATATTTACCATATCATTTAGATTTAACTCTTTGTTAAATAGTTTGACATTCACCATGTCTCTTTGTATTTTTTTATTATATGGTTAATAAAATTACTACATACATCCAAGAGAACCCCAAGTGGTTCATTAATGATAAAACTGTCATTATATATGTCTTTTGTCTGATCCTTAGATTTTTAAGAGTATAATATTAATTAAAAATATAATATTTGTTTTAAAAACTATTTTATGTCAATTTTGACACTATTTGGAATCTTGTTTTTTCTACATTCATAACAGCGTTATTACTTCAAATAAAATTCATCTAACCAACCCTAACATGTCATATTAACCTAGAAAATTATCTTAATTCATAAAAAGTTTCAAATTACAATTATTTGGATATTTTTAATATCAAATATTTTAATATTTAATTAATTAAGTAATAACAACATTATCATTGTGTCATAAATAAAATAAATTATTAAATGTATAAAAAATATAAATAAAATACCATTAAGTAGGAAATATTTTTATATTTTTAATTTATATTTATATTCAAAATTATATTATGTACAATAGTATATTAAAATTTTTTTATTTATTAAACTTTGATTTTAACTCTTTTAACTCTTCTTTGAATTAAATAATAAGAAATGTCCTAATCTAAACTAAGTGGACCAAAGAGTTTCAGATTTTATTCCAAAGGTTTTTGGGTCGAATTATACTTATCCAATAGAATTAGGACATATTTTATAGTAATAATAATATCATTTTTAACCTTAATTACACTATTTACTTTTAACGGTGGTAAATAAAATTAAAAACTTACTATTCACCAAAAATTATTTTCATATGATTGAACCAAATTTTACTTACTAATATCAACCATGTCTCTTTTATTTTTTAAATTCAAGTCAAAGACATAGTAAAATTATGTTTTATGAAAAATATTAAATGCTCCTAGGAGGTGGGTAAAAGACGGTGAAAAGTTTAATAAAAATTTTATATATCTAAAATTATTATAAACTGACTCCAATGAATTACATTGAAATTGTATAGGTATTTTGTATCTATTTTTACATAAAATAAATTTAATTAAAAGAACTAATTATTTAAATAAAAATTCGGTTTTAAACTATATCTTATTATTTTTCACTATTCATAAAAAATTGAAAGTTATTAGAAATATACAAAAAATTCACACTAAGATAATTTTGATAGTTCAAATTTAAAAATGGTTTTTATTTTACCAATTTAAAATAATATAAGTTTCATTAATTAATTTATAAATAATTCCCATTGTCAAATCCAAAAGGCATATTTTTATGAAATACTATCAATAAAAAGATTGACACTTGTTTATGTCCAACATTAAAGTGAAATTACATACAATTACCATAATTGGATGAAATGGTAAAAATATAATCTAATTATACTTCCAAACCATTAAAATTTATAATTCAACCCTATAAATTAAATTGATTAAAAAAGATGTTTTCAATTAAAATATAGTATTTTTCACTATTCACCCATATATCAAAGTTATCAGAAAAACACAAAAGATTTATTGAAACAGAATTATTATGTCCCAATTATAAAGAAGAAGTTTATTTTTCCAGTTTGAAAATATAAAAGTTTAAATTATAGGATTTAAAAGGGTTTTCTCTTAAAAGGCGAAAAAATTGAATTTTTTTGAAAACTAAATCTTTTATCTGGAAAATGACTTTGTTTTAAATTATGTATAAGAAACTCATAATATGGATTCTAAAATTATAATGATTATATACAGTTTAAAATTCAGTTAATACAATTCATAACAGCTTTTGAATAGCTAGTTTGGTAAGTCATGGTGTGCTTGAACTCAGTGTGGCATGTAATGAATGTTATTGCATTATGTTGAAGAAATAATGTACTATGAAATCTTGGGGTGTTACATTCTCCCATCCTTCAATAAATTGTGTCGTCACAATTTGAAATTTTTCTTTGAAAATAAATTTTGACAATAGGAAATTTCTTTGTGGGAAAACACACATCCGAAATTGGGTTAATAAAATTTAGTTATAATAAGAGGAAAAGGAGAATGAAAATGTCACCACCAAATTATGATCTTGATTAAGAGAACATTGGTGGAAATTAGAGACACATAATTGGAGTAAAAATTTGAATATTTATAGGGAGTAATTGAGGTCATCAGTAACAAAAAATTGTATAATTGAGGGCCTCAAAACCATCAATCTATGATGATTTAAAATATCACATGTTCAACAACACATAAGGTATCAGGATAATACATTTTTATTTTTAAGATCCCTTACCTACCTTTTAAGAATTAAGTTATTCATAGAATAAGATAATATATATATATATATATATATATACTCGACAAGTATAGTTCCATCCTTTAACTAATTTCTACCACAAAATCATCATCCACTCTAAAAGATAATTGAACATAAAAAAATATTTTTTCCCCTATTTTTATAGGGTTCAAAAAAATAAATATATAATTCATCTACTAGAACATTAAAAGAACTACATTATTCAATCCAAGACATCATGTGGGCTAGTGGTAGGTGATACATCCTTATCGCCCTTTAGATACGGGTTCAAGCCTCATGGCCTTGTCAGACGCAACGTGTTGTCACCTGACCTCTGGGTTTTCCTTTTGTGGCAATCCAAAAATAATCTCAAACTAGAATTATCAAAAAATAATTCTGTCCAAACTCAATGTCCAAAATTTATATGTAAGTTAAAAAAATGAAGATCCTTTTTTCCATGTAATAACTTGTGAACATCTTCATCATGTATTCTTTTAAAACACTGCAATATCCTGAATTACTATAAAACCTTATTGATTACAATCATGCTCTCTTATTCCTTATATAATACTGGATATACTCCTTCTAACAAAAAACGATGTAAACTCCAACAATGGTGAAATATACAAATCATTAATTGGTTTTAAGTTAGAAGAATATCCATTATAAATTATCCAAATCAACCATCTCTTATTCCTAAATTACTACCTCATTATCGTGACCATATTAAGGAATACCTTTCCTTAAACCACGTATTTTCCAAAAGGCATATCATAAAATTAAGTCGCTTTTCATAGAACCATATAATCTCAAATCCTCAATAAAATAGTACTGCAGTACAATCCTTATTTATCTCCAAAATTCATATAATCGGTATATTGCTTATAAAACACTCGAATGAAAAAATTATATAATAACAACATAAGAACACTAGTCACACATATTCATCTGAGGTAGTATCATAACCTTATTAATATGTAAAAGAATCATTTGTGGTGTACTCTGATTATTGAGAAATTGATTTACATAGTGTCCCAACACCTAGCAGATGAATCGTTTTACATTTGAAACCTTTTGCTTATCCATGCAATCATGTAATTGGTGTCCTTTTTCTTCACATATATAACAAACTCTAATTCCATTCAAGCATTTACCAAGGTGATTCTTTCCAAAGTTATCACATATGGGAAAATCCATATTTTCCCTCTTCCCTTTATCAATCTTTCTCTCTTCCATCCTTTTATTCTCTTTCTTCCCTTCCAAGTCGTAGGATTCATAGAATTCTTTAATTATTTAATTTCCACGTGATACTATTTCTTCATATGTTGAGAATACATGGGAGACTGTTTCCCTTCTAAATTTTGGCATAATAACATGAAATATATGATTCTTCTTACTCTTTGGATCATATGTATTGTTGGAGTTCACATTCCATCTATTGGGCGCCATTTCTATACAATGCGATACACTAGGTCTGTTTATTAATTGAAATGACTAATTCCAAACTTGTAAAATACCTAACATAAATTGAACTGTTTATGGATATAATCCATAATCATAAAAATATTTTCTTTGAGGAGGTATATACTTATAAATCCATTATAATGATTTGTAAAGAAAATGAGAGTTAGCCTAACCATAACCCCTGGGAATATCGTAACCAAGAGTGCAGTAAGGCCCGTTGTCATGCACCGGTTCCCATTCAAGTCTAGCTTAAAGCAGTGTTTTTGGGGTTTACCCCTAGGTATATATATGCCAGAGCTGCCTCTACCTGCTCGTATCTAGATAGGGAATTATTTCATGGAAAACTGACAAAATCTCTACAATACAAAAAATTTAGAATTTTCTTCTATACTAATCCTCAATATCTATCTTATGGTAATGTTATCTAATAAGAGTTTATCTAAATCTAGTTTCCATGGTTTGTACTAAACTTCCTCTAATACCAACTGTAATGAATTGACCCCAGAAGCCCAATGTCGGTGCATTATTATGTATCATTGGAATGATCACAAAAGATCAAGTCTCAAAAGATAGATTATTTTAGTCACCTTGTAAGTGCTCGATACATTCATAAGGTTTACATTACATCAAGAAATGGAAAACTAAAACAACATTGTTACCATAGAAAATAATGAGATCGCATAGACTATCCACATAGGTTAGTTATAATATACTTTTCACATCATGGGAAAAATTAAACCTAGAAAGGGTTGAGCTCAGATGCTCAGTTAGGATACCAATATAGGAGAAAAATTCTTAAATAAGAAAAAACATTTAAGGTAATGTATAAGATTAAATAAAATCTTTTTAAACAAAAAATTTATCATAATATGGAAAAGATAAAATCAAATAATTTCATTTACTTATTCACATGAATATTCGACTAGTTGAATAATCACATGAAATATCAATTGCCACTTTCATATTGATGTAATGCATAATGCCATAATTTCATAACCACATATTCAAGGCCTTATGCTAAGACTACAAATACGATTTTTTCAAGGCCTTATGCCAAGACACTAGTTTGTCTCATGAGACATACTGATGCATCGAGGAGTTATAGTGGGCTCAATCCATCACTTAACAAGTCTAATTCATTCCTAATATGGAAAGGTTTAAACGTAACCAAAACATTAGTATTAATACTAGCATAATAAATTTCAATACTTTATCCATAAACCATGAATGGTGTATCAATAATAAATCCATAGTGAAACATATCAAAAAAACCTTCAATGCAATATGGATGTTTTTTATCATAATAAATCAACTTCAATCAAGTTTAAAATCCATCAATGGATGTTGACATAAATGAAAATTATTTTTAAAACACTTTGAGATAAATATCCCTTTTTCATGAAAACATTTATATGTCAAACAATTTAGAAAGGAAGACATTTAGACACATTTTTTGAATCAAAGTGTCCCATACCACATTGAAATTTTTGAAAGGAATTAACATTTTTAAAACATTCATGTCCATATAAATAAATCCTTAAAAACCATTTTGAAAACATGGATATTAATTTTAATGATTTAGGAGAATAAATATTTAAAATATTTTAAATGTTGTTTAGTAAAAATTCCCTTAAAATAATCCCTCTAAAAACACATTCATAAAACAGTAACATGGATAATAAATATGTCACAGTAGATACTTATGTAAAAACAACCTCAGATAATAAAGAGATTGTGAAATTAACACTTACACTATAATTTTCCTTGCTCAAGGATAGGTTAACCTCTTATATAATGGTGAAATAATTGTTATCATATTATACAAGATTCATATACATTAATATAATATCATATATTATCATTTAACAGTGCTTTGTTAATAATATCTCTGCATTATTTTTGTTTTGGGTGTTAACAGATTAGTCTTCCTTTACAATAATTGTTATGTGAGTCATATTTGTTATTTATGGGATGTATATTATTCATATACAACATGATATCAATTATATAAAATTTATTTTTATTCATCTAATTAAAATTATTGTAGAATGTATACGATGGAAAATGAATCTCATCGCGTTCGTGGAGACGGTAATCCGTACGTATGCACAAGCGACAATATAATTATTTTGATATTAAAATAATATATAATTGGATGTTATATCATATATAAATTATCATTATCATGATATATGTATTATTTAAATCAATTAGACATCATTATTATACCCATCCAAATAATATTTTATTTAATAACTATTACACCACGATGCAGAGATGGTAAGTCGTACGCACCCACATATTGGTGACAATTCATTCTAAGGATGGATAGAATAATTAATATGGTTGTACAATATTTATAATAACATAATAGTATTTAGAAGATACTGGTGTTATTATTTTTGAATGGAAACAACAATGAAAGAGGAAGTGTAAGAAGAAAGTAACATGAAAGAGATGATGAAATATTTACCTATTCTTCAGGTTCTTCCTTTTGATTTGATCAAAAGGGATCCTTAAGATGGATTTATGACTAATGTAATGCCTCTAGGTTTAATATAGGACGGTTGAGAGGGATTTTGGGATGATTTTATCCAATCCAAATGGCATTGAATGTGTTAATTTAAGAGAAGGGGGAGTGCCCTTTTATAAGAGGGGTGAGGGGCACCTTATGAAAAGCTAGAAATATTATTTTATAATAAAATAAATTTCGGTTTGTAATGGCTCAAAAATGGATTATTTAGAGGATAATGTGGGTATGGGTCAAAAACTACTCAACCAATCGGTTTTAGATAGGTCAGAGATAAAAATTTATGCTTATCTTTTATATTTAACTCATAGTTGAATAGTTTGACATTAAACATGTATCTTCGTATTTTTATATTATATGGTTAATAAACATACTTTATACTACCAAGAGAACCCCAAGTAGTTCATTAATAATACACCTATCATTATATAATTCTTCTCTATGAACCTTATATTTTTAGGAATAGAATATTAATTAATAATGAATTTTTTTTAAAAAAACTCTTTTATGTCAATTTTGACATTATTTGGTATTTTGTTTTTCCTAATTTCATTACAACATTATTACATCAAAACAAATTCATCTATCCAACACTGATATGTAATTTAAACTATAAAGTTAGTAGAATTCATAAAAAGTCTCTAATTACATTTATTTGGATATTTATAATATCAACTATTTTAATATTTCATTAATTTAGTAATTACCGCATCATCATTGTGTCATAAATAAATTAAATTATTTAATATCTATAAAATATAAATAAAATACCATTATGTATGAAATCGTTTTATATTTCTAATTAATATTTATAGTCCATTCTATCTTATGTATAAACCTATATTAAAAATGTTTTAGTTTTTAATCATTGATTTTAACTCTTTTAACTCTTCTTTGAATTAAATAATAATAAATGTCCTAATCTAAACCATGTGAACCAAAGAGGATCATATTTTATTCCTAATGTTTTTTTGGTCAAATTATACTTATCCAATAGAATTTGGACATGTGTTAGTGTAATAATAATGTCCTTTTTACCCTTAATTACCCTATTTACTTTTAACCGTGGTAAAAAAAAGCAAAAAGTTACTATACATCAAAAATTATTCTCATCTTATTGAACCACATTTTACTAACTGATATCAAACGTGTCTCTTGTATTTTTGAAATTTTACTGATAGAAGCGGTGAAATTATGTTTTATGTAAAATTTCAAATGCTCCTAGGAGGTCGGTAAAAGTCTGTGAAAAGTTTAATAAAATTTTAATATATCTAAAATTATTATAAACTGACTCCAATTAATTAAATTGAAATTATGTAGGTATTATTTATCTATTTTTACCTAAAATAAATTTCAATTAAATAAATAATTATTTAAATAAATTTTTTTTAAACCATAACTCGTTATTTTTCACTATTCATCAAAAATTGAACGTTTTCAGAAAAATATCAAAAATTCACCCTAAAACAATTTTTATATTTCAAATTAATAAATTAATTCTATTTTACCAATTTCAAAACATATAATTTTCATTAATAATTTCAAAATTAATTCCTGTTATCAAATCCAAAAGGTGTATTTTTAAGAAATAATAACTATCAAAAGATTTACCCTTGTTTATGTCCAATTTTAAACTGAAATTACATACAATGAGAATAATTTTATTAAATGGTAAAAATGTAATCTAATTATACTTTAAATGGATTAAATTTTATAATTCCACACTATAAGTTATTCTGATTAAAAAAGTTATTTTCAGTTAAAATATAATATTTTTCACTATTCACCAAAATATGAAAGTTTCCAAAAAGCCCCAAAAATTTATTGAAGATAAATTATTATGTCACAATTCTAAAGAATAAGATTATTTCATCAAATTGTATATATAAATCTTTCAAATATTGGATTTAAAACGTGTTCTCCATTAAAATGCGGTAAAATTTCATTTTTTGAAAAATAATTCTTTTATCTGAAAAAATGAATTTGTTCTTGAATTATGTCTAGAAAACTCATAATATCGATTATATAGTTATAAGAATTATATAAACTTCAAAATTCAGTTAATACAATTAATAACCACTTTTGAACATCTTGTTTGTTAAGCTGTGATGCGATTGAACTTAGTGTTGCATGTAGTGCAAGTTATTGCATTACTTTGATAAAATAATGTACAATGAAATCTTAAGGTGTTAGAAAATTGAATAATTATTAGAAAATTTGGTTCCACTCCTAGAACAAATAAAATACTTTAACAAATAATTGAGTTAGGAAAACCAATGTTACCTTTATTAATTATCTTACCATCATTCTTTTAACATAATCTAATTTTCCTACATTTTAGTTTATTAATTTGATTTAATTTGGAGAGGTCTTTACACATGTGTATTTAGAAACCATTATCTTGGTAAAAATGCGCATATTTAAATTTTATATTAAGAAAAATTTCTAGAAAAAACTCAAATTACAAAAGTATTTTGTACCCAATTAAAATTGAGTCCTCAAATGATTTCCAATAGTGGTTTATGAATCTATATTTTTGAGTAAGAAATTTTATTCTTAAAATAATTGTTAAATATTATTTTATATTGGACTCCTATATCATGATTATTTTGAATCACATTTATAGATGAAATAGCCTACTTTTTAATATCAATTACAAAAATTTTAATTCAATAATTTTTAAAAAAAAATACATTTTCAATTTATTTTTTGATGTAATTTCATGATTTTGGAAACCAATAGAATCTCATTAATTTCCATGTTATTGAGAGATTTTTTTATTTAAATTATTTTCACATTATGAAAATATTGAGTTAGATCTATGAATGTAATTTATTGTGGATAAATGTTTAATAACATCTTGTTTTTTGTTAATATTTTGGGTTATTTCATTGTTATCCTGGGTGATTTTTTCATTCTATCTTATGAGATGTTATTTTTAATTATAAACAAGGTTGAAATTATTATCATGTATTTTTATAATTATTATATTTAATGAAACACATTTTTTAGTTGAACAAGAGAATATTTTATGTCTCTGTTATTAAGATAACATAATGTGATAGTGGAAGACAAATATGGAGAAGAAGAAACATGATAGGGGTATATGAGGATAAGGGAAGAGGGGTAATAATCCAGATTCATTCATCGAAATATTAAATAAATAATGTGGAGCATGTTTCCCTTGAATAGGTTCTGTAATTAGATTCCAACAATTCATTACATATAATCTATGTTGTAATATAGAGTTCCTTCTTACCTTGTTTCATTTATTTAATCCTAATTTTATATACGGGTCATTTTAGATCAATGTAAACATTTCCCTATTAATTCATGAATATCACTTTTGGTTCAATATATTTATTTCACTTATTAGTTTAATTGGAACATTTCATTTTCTTTATTAAATTTTAATGTTCTTTTATTGTTATGAAAAATCATTAACATCACCTCTAAATGAATCACCATTGGTACCATTGAAGGACATTGTTTTCTTTTCATATTTTGATTTTTTGCCCTCTTTATCTTGTCTCTTAGTTTTTATTTCATACATCATTATGGATATTATCAACTTTCATTTTCATTACATCCATTCATTTTTATATATTAGTGACATTTTGTAGCTAATTGTGTTAAAATCTCATAATATATGTTTTAATATGCGTTTATTAGAAAAATCATCACCAAGAGACTTTTTACCATTAAATACTCTAGTAAAATGTTTAAATATAAAATTACATTTTTATGTGTAAAAAAAGTTTCAAAATGTGTTTTAAACATATATAATATAGAATATTTAACATTGTGGGTTCTATAATTAGTGACTTCTAGAATGTCCAATATATCATTGAAAAATTTTCATATATAAATATAATAAAATTGAATTTGGTTAGGACTACAATGTTGAGAGTTTGTAGAATTGAAATTAATCTTATTATCTTTAATATTGTTAGGTTTTAACTTATCTTTCTATTATTTAGTAAGAATATATTCATCAATAATCATTTTATAGACATGTTATATTTTTTCACTTAGAAAATCATACCTACATTTTTTTATAGGAATAATATATTCCATCAAATATAAGAGAATGATAATAACAATGGTATTCCATTATAAATTTATCAGTCACAAAAATTAATTAATGCTTATAGTAATATAAAAACCCATTTTATTTTCAATAAAAACACAACCAAAATTTTTTTACCAATTTTTGTTCATAGAATAATATCAATATGCATAAAATTGACCTTTCCAAAATTAATTGAAATTTTGAAATAGTAAATATAAAAACTAAAATATTTTTATTTGTTAATGAGAAATATATATATTTTTTATAAAGTAATATATTGATTAATTTATTCATATAATAAATTTAATTTCATTATTAATTTAACATCATGAATAGTGGATAATGGGTGTATTAAATTTATCAGATTATGAATATCAATTTTAAATGGTGCAAAGTAAAAAATTAAAGGAAGGGTAAAAATAGTTTGATAATGTTGTGTGGTAGTATCTTAGATTTATCTATTATATCTCCACCCTTAGGTTGAAATGTTTATGTTATTAATCCATTCATCTTCATCGTGATCAAGAAACACATCCAATGTGATTTGTTTTGAAAACCCTCTTTAGATTTTCTAGTATCAATGTATCATATACAAACTGTTTTCATAGTGAGAACCCATTATAAAAAGATATGATAAGAACAATGTTTACAAGAGGAAAACCAATTATAATTTTTCTCCCTAATATCTCATATGGATGTATGAAATTTATTTTTAGTTGTTAATATAATTTTTATAAAGAGAATAATTTATATATTGATTCATAATTGGATATGTAGATGAATCTTTCAATAAATCCTTTGATATTTCTATAAATTCTGAAAGAGGACATCGTTGATTATTTTAGAGGAATTTTTTCCATTTCACTATGACTCATTATGACTCCATACACATCCTTTTATAGAGTCTAATTAGTATAAAGATCTTCTAGAAAATTTCTAGGGTCATTACATCCAAATGAGACCAAAATAAATTCTTTTTTAATTTTAATAAATGAATCCCAAGCTATTCAATAATAATTTCATATGAATCCCTATGCTTATAACCATTTGAATGATGGGACACATGTAGCACATAGGTTTTGAAATTATCCCATGCATATCTATTATTTGATACTTTCTAGATGGTGGAATTCTCTAAGAATACAATACCTCATGATTTATCAGTATTTGGATAGTGATCCTCTACTATATATTTGATTTTATACTATTTCATGTGGTGTTCCTGATTACCAACACTAGAATGCTACTGGCTCTTCACATGCTATATGGTTTTTTTATTCCATTAATTACAATATATACTAAGCTTCGCTCCTTATAAGTCCACTAATTGGTATTCTAATCTCTTTTCATGATCATTAAACATGGTCATAGTTTTCTCATAGAAATTAAAAATAAAATAAAAAAGTTATTGAAAATGAATTTATAATATCACCAAATCCATCAATGATATCACATTAATATTGAGAGGTGATATTGGAATTAACACGAAATTAAAAAAAATTATATAAAAAAGAGTGTGTTTTTAATAATGAAAAAAATATTAGAGTGATAAGTATAATAAAATATTTTTGTTTCAACTCATATATAAGATATATGGAATAATAAGGGATAACCCACAGGGATCCCCTATGGGATTCATTAAGATATAATTCCATGTTGAGTGACAGGAATTCCTTTGGATTATGGGGAGTTTAGTTTCCATGATATTATAAACATTAACTAGTTAATCCATGATATATACTCTGATCAAAGACCATCCATATTAAGTTGTAGTAGGTATCAGAATGATGTTCATTTTCACTATAGAGCTTATGGATCAGTTGTTCTTTTACTATCATATTATTTTAATTTTTAAATTTATACATATATATGTGTTTATTTATGGAACCCTTGAACGAACATCCATATAGAGGGGTAATCATAAGGGCACTATTAGTGATATCCTAATGAGATATAATTACTGACAACATAATCCACTTTAGTAGTTACATACATCAGAAAATAACAATATTAATTTTTAGGTATAGGTATACCCAAGTGACTAATGTATTTATTGATTAGATACTAGGATGAAACACATGTGATGTGGAACAATATAGGACTCTATACCATTTATCGAGGATTTACAATTTTTTCTAATTTTCATTCATTATTGGTTTGTCATAGATAAATTATTATAGATAGATGTTTTTCCTAATAGGTAGTTCATAAATCATTATTATAACATGCCTGACTTATTTGGATTATTGTATACACTTTCCCAGATGTTTCGTAGATTCTTATTTATATTCATGTAACTACATTATTTATTATTGATTATAATATTTTACAAATTTATTTTCATTTAGAATATCTCCATTATACCACATGAGTCCTATTTTTTTGTTCAACTGCCTATGGCATACATGGAGGGGAACTTGAGATCATTTGGAGCTCAAACTCGATGTATTGGATTAGTATCTTTTATGGTAGGGTGTTACAAATATTTATATATGTTTTTTTGTGATTGTCATAAAATTTTGGATATTTAATGAGGATAATAAGAGTTTGTTTAGAAATTGAATATATATTTTACCTTGGACTGACCATCCCTTATATGAGGTAATAAAATTTTCATGGGGATGGGAATATTGTTATTGTTGTGTGTTTTTACAATTGATCTTATTTCAAATCTAGTGATGTAATTAATTAATGAGGGTTTTTTTGATAGAATTTTGTTCCATATATAGTATATCAAGAGTACATGTGTTCATGCTTTATATTAGGCATGTAGGATTCACTTCTAATTTTTTGAATTTCAATGGATTTGTTATCTTGTTTCCCAATGTCTGACTTGGGTGTGTTTTTTAATGTGTCTATATCAATTTATATAGTGTATTAATATATATTCCTATAGTGGGATATTACTAACTAATCCCATAAATTAATAATATAATATTATGTGATATTTTCCATGATTACTATGAGCCTTAAGATAAATAAAATTTCAATTACAACATAATGAGTGTCTCCGTCTATAACTTACAATTTACATCATATATCATTGAGAATAAATTATGGGGAGTTATGATTAATGTAAAGGGTTACAAGTAAACATTGGTAATATTTATCTTGATTTCCCTATGACATCATCCAAATAAAATTCCATTAACTCGTTATAATGTTTTTTCTTTTATAACAATAAAAAAATTCATTTAACTGATACATTGTTAATAAAATTGTTTTCAATAAAAAATCAAAGAGTAATATAATGAACCATATAAATATATATATGAGAGAACTTGTGGTTTATTGTGGGATTAACCAATGTATGGTTAGTAATACATATTGATAGTTCATGTGTTATGTGTTATCCTTGATCTCTATCTTTTCATGGGTTGTGATGAGTTGATGTACAGTAAATCCTTCTAACCGTAGTTTTTTATGACAGAACACTAAGTGGGTAGTGTAAAATAGACAAAAACCTGGATGTGATACCCTGTAGTGGAGGTTTTTAGGGTAGATATCATGGGAAATTAAATGGTTTTGATTTCATTCTGGGAGTTGTTGAATGTGGGGGGTCAGAAGGGCAGGCTATGTGGGAAATCTATGTTTCCATCTTTGGTATAACTCTACATTAAGAAATTGTTAACATGTGACATCTGGGGTGACATATTATAGAGGTTAGTTATATTTTATGAATTAATTTAGGTGTATGATTTATGGTTGGATATCTTAGCATAAAAAATCATTTCATTAAATGGGATTATTTGTATGTATTAAAGGTATGATATACTCCAATAGAATTTTTGGAGAAGCGCTTTTGTGATTGTCCCTTAGATCATACGACTAGTGTTTAGATGTGAAGGGTAATTAAAATCATAGCCCTTTTTAAAAAAGATATCTGGTCTACTTGGACATCTTAAAGGTCATATTAATCACAGAACAATGTCCACCAAATTTGTGGAGGAAACTGGACTATCCATGATGATTGAATTTATGGGCACAATCGAGAATCCCAAATTTGATGAAACTATTCAATATTTTCTAAGTTATCATATCCCATATTTTATGAAAATTTAATGTATAATATCAAATTAATGGTTATAAAATTATTCATTAACATCCATCCAACAATTCTATATTAGATTTTAAAACACACAATAATTCATGACATTACTCTCAATCCAACAAACCAATGGATCATAATTTTTTTAGAGAAAGTCAAGATGTAGGATCACAAATGTTTAAAATAAATTATTAATATTTTAGTAAATGGGCCTCCAAAAATTTTATGTTGAGGATATCACTCCTTTGTGTCTATAAAATAGTGGATACTTGACCCATGTTCGAGGAAAATAGTGGATAGTCATTCAGAGGGAGCTACACACAATTGGGATAGAGTTACGAAACTTTTTTTTTCTAATTTGCTGGTGATTCATTTAATTTTTGTTTATTCCTAACATGAATTACTTTTTAATGAATTTTTTCATATAATCAAGTGAAACACTTTTCATTTCAATAGAAATTGGGTTGATATTTCATGTTGGGTTCGTAGTTTGTTCCAATTGGACAACACAAGAATCATTTTTCTCTAAAACATATATATGATTTTAGTGTGATTGGGTATCCCATTTTAAATTATTGGGGTTTAAACCTTGACATCATTATTTTTGTTTCAAAAGGCCCATGAAAATATTTATAACAACCAAACAAATTATTCCATTAAACTACATGAAATTTTCATAACAGTGAACTATCCATGATGTGTACTAAACCTGAAATGACATTATTTTCTCATAATTAAAAAAATTAATCTAATTTTTAAACTATTAAACTCTTTAATTAATTAAATATTTAAAAAAATTCAATACATCGCATCTTTTAGAGATATTTATTATAAATACACACTTTAAACCATCAAATCTCTATGAGTGAGGACCTAGGTACCACCATATTCTAGAAATCATAATAAAAAACAAACTCAATTTTATATGTTAAAACAACATTTGATGTTTTAAATTTTATAAATTTTAAAGTTATGGGGCACTATTAATGTGTACAGCGGCACTCTGTTTGAATCCTCAGTGACAGTGCACTTTTTTGAATCAGTTGTTTTTATTTAAGGTCTATTCATTTGGTTTTTAAAAATAAAATATAAATTTATTTAAGGATTAAAATTGATTAAATAATTTAATAGTTATAGGAGTGATTTTATTATTGGGGATTTAATCTTATGAAATCTTTTCAATTTTCATGATATTTCATTTAATTAACTCCCACTTCACATGATGGTTTTGATCTAAATTACAAAGTGTTGAGTCATTAATCTAATATGTAACATAAGATGGTTTTTTATCTCAATAAATAATTTTTTATGGTTGTGTATTTAAGGTCCCAATAATCCATGGACGCCACATGATAGAAAAAACATGTCATTAATCAATGAAATTTTATGTTTATCAATGACAATGTTAACCTATAAAATATTTAATGAGAAAAATCTCTCAATGAATTCACATAGCCAAATTATGAATCACCCTAATAGATTATTTACATATACATTTATATGGCTATTAATATGGTTTATGTTGTTTTATGTAATGATTTAAAAAAGAGTACAAATAGTGGGATATGATAAGAGTAGTTCGGTGAACACACTTATGAATGGTGAAGAGAATTAAACATGGTCTTTTCATTCAATGAGAATGAAAAATAATGGATTATTATCATTGTGATTTTAAAAATTTCAAGGAAACTAATATTACAAACTATAAGGTAGTTATCAATTATAGATTATTCTAATTAAACATGTATTATTATTTAATTGAAATGAAAACAATCATAAAATATTATAATTGAAAAAAAGTTAAATCAAACAAGAAAATGTATGTAGAGGACACGTTTATCTTGTTGAAAGAATAGTTTGGAATGTAATTGCAGGACCTTAGAATGAAAATGATCATTTCCATTTTATGAATGTATTAATTTAACATATCTACCAATTTATGTTATTGTTATTTATTATTGTGTATAGTAGCACTTGAGCAGAATCAATGGGGATATTACTATTTATTAGAGTCGACTATTTTTGACTGATGGTCTTTTGATTTTAGGTTTTTTAGTATAGAATTATTAATATCATCTATGGGTGAAGTTTGATATAAAAAGTTTATAAAGATTATGTTGAGTTAATTTTTGTGGATTTATTATTATGATATCCTTAATCTTGGCATGATATTTCATTAAATTAACACCCAAATTACAAGATGATTCATATCATAATTCCTATGTGTTGAGGCTTCAATCCAATAAATAACATTACTAGTGTAAAAATTTCAATAAATAATCTCTTTTTTTAGCTTATTTATTAATCCAATAATCTATGTAATCCTCACATTAATCAAAACATATCATTAATCCCTAACAGTTTGAGTTTGATATAAATACTGTTATCCTAAAAATATATTTTACAGACAGAAGCTAATAATCACTTGAAATACCCATACTATAACTCACCCCAATTGATTATTTAATCATAAAATGAGATGTATATTGATATATATTATTATTATTTAGTTTATGAGTTAAAAATTGAAGAAAAATGAAGTTACAAGATAAGATTAGTGAACTAAACACATACATGAACCGTGAAAACAATTGAACATGAAAATTTTATTTAATGAGAATGAAAAAGATGGGAATGATTTCAAAAATGATTTCAAAAATTCTAAGATCATTATTATCACACATAAAAGGGTATTGGTGAATTAGATATTATGATGAAGAGACATGCATTAATATTTAATTTAAATGAAAACAAACTTCTATGATTTCAATTAAAAAAATTAAATGGAATGTGGGGAGCGGTTTTTAGTTTTGAAAAAGATGTATGGAAAGTCCTCCCAATCCATTTTTAAAGATATTATGTATATTTGGATGCTCAAAAATCATTTTTCTTACATCAGTGATATTATTATGACTATTACAATTAGTTTCATGATGATATCAATCACAGGTTGCTGATGAGTGTGTGATTTGTTACAAGTTCAATATTCAGAAAAAGAAAAAAGAAAAATAATAATACTTATGTCATGATTTCTTGTGTCATTAGAAGATGTATTTTATTTTGTACATATATAATATTTTCATACTCTTTTAAATTATTTATCTCCTTTATTTAATCCTTCAATAATTTATTCTGTAATAAATTTTTGTTTCTATTTCTATCCATTACTTATTTCAAAAATTCTACATTTCATTTTCAATGTTTATTTAACCACCATTTTTCATTATTTTAATATATGTATTCATACAGTCCCATAGCCACTAAAAATACACTAAAATTAACTCCTCATAATTTTTAACATTTGAATAGTTAATAGAAACTAATATCTTTTTCTATATCTAATATTTTCACTTTTTCTAAGTGAATGAGGAAAACTCCATAAATAAAATTTTCTTATCATGAGAGGAGTGAGTTAAAAGTCCCCAAAATTTCCAATTCAATATTTGTACATAAAATATGTCTTTTCTTAAAATATTATTTCTATAATTATTTATGGCAGTATACATTAAGTATGAGTGATGTATTCTAGACCACCACAATTTAGTTACAAAATTAATATTTCTTGTCAATAAAAATGATTTAGTTATATTTTCATATATGATGTACATGAATAAATAAACTATAATAACAATGATAAAATTTAAATTACATACTTATACCTGATTTTCTATTACTAACATCATTTTTTTACTAAACAAAAATTAATTATTAGTCAATGATAATGTTTTCATCATAAATTCATAAAGAGGGAATTGTGATAATTTATTAAATTATAGTATAGTTTATTGTATTGATCATATCATTAAAAAAATTAAAATTATTTTGTTTGTAATTATTAGTTTTTCTGATTCATGTTTGAAAAAATTGATAAACTATATATTTGGCCAATTTTCCTATCTAAATGTCTATGTGGACTACAGATGAAGGCCCACTAAATCTATGGAGAAAGAAAAACCATCCATAATGATTTAATTTTTGGGAAAAATATTGAATTAAAAATTTTATGATACTCTAAAATATGTTCAATGATATCATATCGCATACTTTAAAAAAATTTAATGTCCAAATCAACAAAAAATGGATTAATTGATGCATGAAACTACATCATACAGTTATATGGGGCAATTGAAAAAACCCACCATACTTGAATTTTCTCCCCATAAAATAGAACAATTTATTTGATAATTTTTTGGGAGAAATAAAAAGATGTATCTTCCCATATTAATATAACAAATGGTTCTGACTTGTGTTCATATTAATAGAAAATAATGAATTCTCATTTTGACGAGAGAAAAATCAGACAAAAAATTAGACAACATCACATGGTTTAGTAAAAAACACTATATTTGGATTTAGAGTTGAAATGGATAGAAAAATTGGAAGTTGAACATTCCACAAATATATCTAGAACTATTAAGAAGAATATTTCTCCAGATTAGGCTATCTAAATTTTAAAATTGGTGATCCAATTTGAAGAGTTGTTTTGGAATGATAATATTCCAACATGTTGGGATATTAATATACTCTCCTCCAAAAATTTTAATATGGTATAATTTAAACCAATAAGTAGGAGAATTTTAATGGCCATTTACCTTACAAGTTAAATAGGTAACATTAAATACTCTTTTTTAAATGATAGAAACATCTGCTAAAATTTATATTTCACAATTGTTTTATATTGATAAAAATAATAATCGTAAAAGTTTGTTTTCATTTGAATTGAATATTAATGAATGGTTTTTAATAATAATATCTAAAACTCATCTACCATTATTTAATAATATTAATTCTCTTAAATAATTTTAAATAATGTTTAAATTTTTTTATTACATTCTCTTTCACATTCAATCGAAAGTTAAAGATTAATTATATTCATTATTCATGTGTGTGTTTCTCAAACTACTCTTATCTTGTCCCATTATTTTTATTCTCATTTTAAATAATCATCATAAAAATCATAAACCATATTAAAAACCATATAATTTTCTTAGTAATTTATCTTTTTTGTGAATCATAATTTAGTGATGTTTAGTGATTCAAAGATTTTTCTCATTAAATATTATTCAGGTTATAATTGTACTTGTTAAATAGAAAATGATATAGATTAATTAAATATTTTGTTTATTATGTGGACCCTATGAATTATTTTAAACATAAATAAAATAAAATAAATAAGTATTTATTTATTTTAGAACCATAGTTAATTTATGTCATGGATTAAATCCTCAAAATTTTTGAATTCTGATCAAAATAATCTAGCGAAGTTGTTGTTAATTTTATTAAAATCCTTTTAAATATATTATATATAATGATAAGAAATCCCTAAGATTTTACTCCATGAAATAATTATCTAATTATTAAATAAAATGTTTCCATAAAAAATTTAATTATTATCTAAAAACAACCCCCCCCCCCAATACAAAATAAAATCAATCATTAATATTAGACTCTACATAATAATATTATCATTGAGTATTTTACCAGAGTGACATTATACATATTACCATTGCACCAGGCCATTGAAAATTTGATAAGATGAAATCATCCATGAATTATGTGCTTATTGGTTTCTATGTGTTAGTGTCGAACTGAATTTACAATTTGGTGATCTAAGTGGGTATCATATTGGTGGTGTATTATTACCCATTGGAAATCATTAAGGTTGTTTCTGTTTGATTGAATTTTGACATAATAAATCATAGAAATTTTTTTTCAATATATGGTTTTTGTTATTTTATGTCCCCATGATTTCTTTAATACTTTGATTTTGGAATGGTAAGTGTGTAATCCCATCATAGGAATTCCAGTTATTTTTTAGACAAGTCAATAGAAGGAGATCCAATTAAATCTGTTCTATGGAGTTGGATGTTCCTAGAGGGACACTATGTTTGTAACATCACTTGAAATAGAGTGTAATTGTTTGATAATTTTATGATCCATTTGAGGAAAATCCACCATGTCTAGGATTTTTAAATAGATGGTGGATACACATTTATTTTTCATTGGAATCAGTAAAATATATTTGTACTAGCCTCTAGATAGTGTTTTTTTATCAAGTGTGATAGATTAAAAACCATAATAGTGGATTTTTTGTAAGGTTGGTATCACGTTTTTATATCCCATTATAATGGTGGAGGATTTCATGGATATTAATTTGACTCTTTTGGGGAGTTCTATAGTGGGTATAAACATGATAAGGGTGAGAAATTATATTATATAAGAACATTTTGTATGTGGTACTTGGAGACAAATGAGCAACACCAAGGTTTTCTGAGAATAAATATAAGAATAGACATGAGTTTTTCTAGTTTGATCACATTTAATTTAAATCAATGATCAAGAATCACATTGAATTTCTGGGGTTGGAATGTATTCATTGAGAATAAATTATTGACTGATTTAATTATAAAGATCCAATTGGATATCGATTATAGCTTCTTAGGGATGAAATTGTTATGGGAGGGTTTTTAATATGACGGGTGTATTAATGAGATTTAATTTTCAGGGAAAATTTTATCTTTAGTTTATTATATACTTAATTTTATTAAATATTTATTAGAATTGCTAATTTATTGATTTGAACAACTCAATATGGAGTTTTTGGACATGGATTTGAGGATAGGAGGTGTCTAGGTGTAGTAAAAAGAATCAATGGTAGGCCAGTTGCTGAGGCTCTATCATATGGAGAACAACATTTTAATGACTATTCGGTGGGTATTCTAGCCTATAAGGGTAAATTGCATTTTTTTTGGAGTATCCTTGTAGAATAACCCATTTATTATAGGAACCTTCCATTTAGTGGCCTCCAAAGATGCAATTTTGGTGTTTTAGGTAAAGAATTACAATTCTACAACTGTGGTTTTTAGTTGGGAAACCCCTCTGTCCCCCTCTATTTGGATTGTGTAGAACATGGGTTCCTCCCCTCCATTATCCTAGTTTCCACTCCACTATGGGGTTGTTTGGGAGTGTTTAATAATTATTATTGGTATATTTGTCTCTCTGGTGACCCCCATTCCTCTCATCAACCTCTCTCTTATTGTTTGTTCTTTATATTAGTGATTTGAGTGAATATTCCATTTAATAATGGTCAATTAATACCTGTATGATGGGGCTTCCATGAATCCATTATAGATGATGTAATGAGACAATTTATTCATGTTTTCAACTATTGTATTGAAGGAGGTATTTTATCAACTGGTTTTTTTAAGGGCAATGATTTTTATTATGTGGTATTAGCTATGGTAATTGTTTTGGAAGATAGGGCTTAAGCCTAAGTTATGTTCAAGATGATGAGATGAAAATTTATAGGGTGGTATTTCTCGGTTTAGTTTTTGTGAATGACCTTAGTGTTAATATATCCATATATACTGAAGTAAATTATGTTCGAAAAGTTGTATCATATTTTTAATTAATTTTAAATCAAATATAATCATTTCGTATTATTTTCTGTGTGAGAGAAAGGATATCAGGTGGGATGGTAATTGAATATTAGCTCTTGATTCTAATAAAATATTGTTTCTTAGATGATAATTAGAGGAAATATCACTCAAATGAGGTATGCAGTTTCTTTAATTAACCCATATTTAGGTTTACATTAAATCAATTAGGTTCTCTCCCTTGCTTTTTGGGTGATTGCCTCATATTTTTCATAGACACTTCAATTATGTTCTTACATATGTTTCATACATATTAAAATATGATATATTTATTTTATATAATATGTTTTAAATGGGATTCCCTAATTCAAAACTGGCCATAATATAAGTTAATGAATTATATAGTCTCTATGTATTGGATTTTGTGAATGTGGATTCCCTTTTATTGATTATATAAAATATTTAATAATCTTTTGAATGGTTAAAAAGGAAATTAGTTATAACCATGTATTCTTATTTGATATTGACATGGGTCTTATAATGATTGTATAAACACTGATTTAATTATTGAAAAATTCAAATATTACAAAAAATGGTCTATGCTTAATACATTATGTGATATTTAGAAAAAATGGTAAATATTTATTGGTAAAAAATTGGGTACTAAGTAGTTTTGTAATTTCATTTTAATATGTTGGGAAATATGTATCCCTAGTCAAATAAAGAATAAATCCCTAAAAATAAATTGATATGGAAATAATGCATGGTATATAATGGACATAGTTTTCTCGGAAATGTAATCTTGTAAAATAATGTAACAGTTAATTCACAGCAGCGGATGAAATAAATGTGTTTAATATTGTTATGGTGTTTTTCTAGAAATTACTTAGATAAATTAAATTAATTCATTATGAGCATGATTGGTATCTAATTCAATAATTTATTCCTTGATTCCAAAATGGGTATTAGTTGAATTCTAGTGTGTGATGGAACCCTTAGATTCATTGAGGGTTGATTTCATAGAGTGACATGACAATGCCAAATGATTCTATGTAGATTCATTTTTTTAAATTCCTTGGGGTGGCTCCCCCTTATATTTGGGTAGTTTATAATATTATTAATGTCCACATATTAATTTAGTTAATTCTTGTTGTGTACCCTTATTTAATGTCAATGGATGATCCCCCTAATTTCATCATGATATCCTTGTGTGTAATGACTCGATTGTGGGCCATAGATTCTATTCATGTCATGCTTTGGAATTTTAAAAAGAAATTCATTGGGTTTATATTGGTAAAATTGATCCATGGAATTCTAAGGGGCACCCCATGGATTCCATATAATATTTTTTTAAACACAATTTCCCATTGATCCACATAGATTTCCTTATAATATTTAAAATATTATGGACATGGTAGTATACATTAGAACTGGTAGAGCCATGATATATATTTTGATTAGTGACTCACTATTTTGAGATAATTATATAATTATACTAATATCAGGTTTCACCATTGAACATGGGGGTTATTGGTTATTGTACATCATTCTATAAAAAATTTAAATTCATAACTATATATGTTATTATTTATGTTACCATTTCATACACTTATATACATAATGGTCATATTACGGAAACATTTGTGGTGGCATATTGAGTGTCACTTAAACTATTGTCATGCCCTTATTAAACGTCGGTACCTGAGAATATAACACTATTTCATTATAGGTATAGGTATGGGAAAGCACTCTATGTTTGGATTTCTTGGATTCTAGGAAAGATTCTAGCATTTGGGATCAGGTTATTACTTGGTACCATATATTTGGGTTCCCAATTTTTTGAATTTTACTTTTTATGGGGTTTTATTTTAGATGTCTTAATATAGATATATTTCTTTCCTGGCATATATTTTACAAATAGTTTTTACACCATGAGTAATTTATTTTGATTATTTTAGGTACTTTATGGAATTTCAATGACGGAAATATTCTTATGGGTGTACCGGAATGATTTATTATATCCTTTTCTATTTTGTGTATGACATGTGGGTATAGCCTTGCCACTATACTAACTAACACTTACATCGATAGATGACAGGATCCGGAATATTTGGAGGTATTCCATAAGTCATATAGAATATTATACCAAAGAACTAGTTTTATGTAAAACCATGAAGGGGTGTTGCAATACGATTCTATCAACATCTTAATTTTCTTCAAAGAATAAAAAATAATAATCATTTTGAATTTGTTAATATTAATTCTATTCACTCACAATAAATATATTTCAGGTAAATTTAACTAGTGTTTCTAGAAAAAGCCTAAGAGTTAAATTTTTAAATTATATTTTATTTCTATGATGTATATTTTCAATATCATATAATCAATATTATTTAAAATTATTATACATGATGTAATATTTTATTAAAATAACAGTCATTTAGTTGACTTTGATGTATAAATTAATGAATGAACAATTTTAAATATATTATAACTATATTTAATTTAAATATATTTTGTCAATTAATTTTATTATTGAATTCTTGATATTTTGACGTAATAAAATGAAAATATTATGTCATAGAAATGGAATTGACTTGTATCTTAATAGAAAATAATATTAGGAAATGGTTTATTACATTTCAATTTAGTCAACACTACTGTTGTAAATGATCAGTTATATATAAACAAAGGTGATAACATATTGGAATAAAACCAAATATTTATAATTTTATATATTCCTATAAGACCATAGTATACTTATTTAATAGTTTATAGTGTATGATTTAATATAAAATCATAATTTATTGAGGAAATTATAGGACTCAATGTTTCTAATTTGGATGTTAGTTTATACTACCATATGATTTTCTAATTGTTAATGTTGTTAAATATTAAATGTTTAAACAAAATATAGTAATGGAAATATTAAAAGATTATTTTGGAGGGAATGTGATTATGATGTGAAAAAGTTGCTAAATTGTATGTTGTATATTTGAGTTAAATTAGGAATAAAAAATAGTATGTATGAAACTATTTTAACCAAATGGTTTAGAAAAAGTGATATAAATTTAATCTAGTCTTATATATCTATCAATCATAAAATATAATTTTAATTATTATGGGATTATATAATTTTTTCATGAATTATATTTATACACTATATTAATAGTAGGAATAGAGTTATTCAGAATATGATGTTTACATGGATTATATATATAATGCGTATTGAGAAAAAATATAGTACATGAATAGTATATAATTAGTTCAGACTATTAAAATAAAAAAATTAATTATTTTTGGGTAATGAAGAATAAAATTATATTATATCATGGAATAAATATTGAATAAAACAATAGGATATTAGAGAATTAATGATTATCCACAACTAAAATTATGATAATAAAGAAGAAACAAATAAATATAATGGGTTTGAATTTATAATCATAGAATTAAACATTACAATTTTGTTGAACTAATCAATACCTAAGTCTCTATTAATTATGAAATAACTGAAATAAAATATTATAATTCTTTTTTGTAGTATATATAATCCTATTATTTCGAAAATTTATTTAGGATTTGAATTTATAATACAAATGAGTTGTATATATGGAAATTTGAGAAGATTTTTCTCCATGTAAGTGAAAATAATTTGTATGTTGAAACATATATCTAAATAATAACATATTTTATACTCAATAAAATATTAAAACATATTAATATATTACTATAAAATTATTTTTGAATAGGATAATTAATATAATTTATTTAATAGACTATAGAAAAATTATTCAATAATCTATATAAATTAGATTTAATTAGAAAAAAATCCTAATTTTTATATAATAAACTCATTCTAGTATTTTTAAAATATATCAATATGTATTTATTATAATAAAAATAAATGAAGTCAATATAGAATTAGTAAAATAGATTGAGTGAAAATTTTATATATTATATTGTGTATAGATTTACAAAACTATATATATATATATATATTATATACATAAAATACATGAATATAGATTATCAGTAGCTTAATTTTTTTCAATTTTATGGAATATATAATAAAATAATTTGGAGGAAAATATATAAAAATATGCTGAAAAAATATAAAAAACACTTTAGAAGAAAATGCCTAGTGAATTATTAAAATTTAAATATATACAACATTTATATGTATTATTCTATTTTCCATGTTATATCGATGATATTATTAGTATCTATATATGTAACACCGCGAGATTTTATGAAAAATATTCTTTTTAATTTCATTAATGTCTTGTGTTATACGCTACACCAAAAAGAGCTTTCACAACACACATCTCTGACTTGGCTTGAATTACACGCAATCGCGACCTTCCACGATAGCGTGTGTTGTACGCAACACCAAGTTTTGCTAAACAACGATATGCTATTAAGATATTATTAAAACTAGCCCTTATGAATAGTAATAACCACTTTTTGAAATTTTGTAAATTTTATTTTTCAAAATGGACTTCATTTATTGATTAGGAGTATCGAATTTAGCCTAAGGTGAAATTTTGATAATTTTCGGATAACTTTCATATTTTGATGAATAGTGGAAATTACTAAATTTTAATTAAAAACAACTTTTTCAATCGAAATAATTAATAGTTATAAATTATTAATTTGAGTGGTTTTAAAGTATATTTAGAATATATTTTTACAATTTAAT
Organism: Viscum album; assembly: GCA_963277665.1. Lineage (NCBI taxonomy): Eukaryota > Viridiplantae > Streptophyta > Magnoliopsida > Santalales > Viscaceae > Viscum > Viscum album. The sequence continues at coordinate 1,280,972,834 of OY728136.1, read as the reverse complement.
ACAATGTTGTACATTGGATGTAATTTCACATTTAAACCAGTTATAAACAAGTGTCAATCTTTTGATAGTTATTATCTCTTAAAAACACGCTATTTGTTGTGACAGCGGAAATTAATTATAAAATTAATTAATGAAACTTATATGTTAGGAATTTTGTAAAATAGAAATCATTTTTGAATTCGGAATATCAATTATAGCCTAGGGTGAAATTTTGGTACTTTTCTGAAAACTTTCAATTTTTGATGAATAGTGAAACCACTAAGTGGTAGGTTAAAAACTGAATTTTTCATAAAACTTAATTTTACAGCTTCTGTGAATAGAATTTCGAAAATCCGACATACACGGTTAATATCAAGGACTAAAATGTGGTTCAATGAGATGAAAATAATTTTTGGTGAATAGTAACTTTTTACTTTTTTTTACCACGGTTAATAGTAAATAGGGTAACTAAGGGTAAATATGATATTATTATTACCCTAACACATGTCCTAATTCTATTGGACAACTGTATTTCGACCAAAAACAAACTTAGGAATAAAATATGACCATTTAGGCCCACTTGGGTTAGATTAGGACATTTATTATTAATTTATTTAAAGAAGGGTTAAAAGAGTTAAAATCAAAGTTTATTTACTAAAACATTTTTAATATGGGGTTATACATAAGATAAATTTGACTATAAATATTCATTAGAAAGATAAAAATATTTCCTACATAATGGTAGTTTATTTGTAATTTTTAGACATTAAATAATTTAATTTATGTATGACACAACGATGATGCAGTAATTATCTTATTAATGAAATATTGACATAATTGATGTTATAAATACCCAAATAAATATAATTTGAGACTTTTTATGAATTCCATTAATTTTATAGTTTACTATGATATATTAGTGTTGATTTTATAAACTTGGTTCGAACATATAATTCTGTTATGACTTTCAGAAAAATCATATATCAAATAGTGTCAAAATTGACACAAAATAGTTTTTAAATCAAATATTATATTATTAATTGTTATTTTATTCCTAAAAATATAAGGATCGGCCAAATGACTTATATAAGGATATATATATTAATAATAAACAATTTGGGGTTCGTTTGGCATGTTATAGTAAGTGTATTATCCATATAGTGTAAGAAAACAAAAAGACACGGTAAAAGTTAAATTATTTAACTTAGAGTTAAATCTAATTGATAAGTTTAAAATAATAACCTAAACTTGTCTAAATCCTATTGGTTGATAGGATTTCGACCCATCCCATCTTTAGCTTCGAAATAAGACCCTTTGGAACCATTATAAACCGATTTTGACTTTAATATAAAATAATATTTTGAGGTATTCCTAATGTGCCCCTCTCCTCCCTTATAAAAGGACACCTCCTCCCCCTCCTCCTCACACCAATTTGAGCACTCAATCTCGGACAACCCCTGCCAAAATCCCTTCTCCACTTCCCTAGAATAATCCTAGAGGTCCTGGTCTTCTTCAAAGACCAATCCTAGTTCCCTAAGTGGAGGATTCAAAGAGGCGTTTCAAAGAAGAGGTAATATCATTTACCGATCTTTTCAATTTCTTTCTTATTCAACTTCTTCTTCTTTAGTTGTTTCCTGATAAAGTAATAACATCAGTATTACTTACATACTGATATGTTATTATAAATATGAAACAACCCTAATTCACCTTCTATCCATCCTACGGAAAAATTAAATCACCGCGCGTGCGTACGTACGGAATACCGTCTCCACGCCGTGGTATAATCTATTTTCCACCACCACCTTAATAAGATGGGTATAATGGTGTAATGAGTAACTATATATGATTATTATAAATTTATATTTATACTGAAATAGTCTACATACACTTCAACACAATTCCACGACCATGGGAACGATATCATCGCTCGTGCGTACGTACGGACTACCGTCTCCACGACACGATGAGATTCATTCTCAATGATTAACCATTCATGAATGATTATAAAGTATATATAATAAGTACTAATGAAATATATGACATAATAATGATACTGTATTTATGTAAATTTATATTTATATGTATGTCATCTACTTAATTCCATTCAATTCAATAAGGAAACGAAAACAGCGTTCATGCGTACGTACGGACTACCATCTCCATGAACGGTGTATTTCTTTCCATTTACTGATTTATTATATATGTATACTCTGAATATATATATAAATCATGTTTTATATTCTGTAATTAAGTAATCATGATCTAAGTAATCATATGAACAATTACAAATTAAAAACACGAACGAAAAATGAGACGATTTTACCCAAAACGCTACTTTAACATTAATTTACAAAAGAACGGGTAATATAAAGTCATAAGTGAACCATATATGATATCATAACAATGAATATGATTCTGTAATAAGTCAATGACATTATTTAAATCATTATACGGGAGGTTCAGACACATACGAAGCAAATCTGACCTAAGGTAATGGAAATATCACAATCTCACTTTTATCCGAGATTGTTTTTACTTTGGTAATTACTGGGGTGTATTTTATCATCCACATCCATGTTTTCTCAATATGTAATATTATTTCCATCCAACAACAATTGTTTAAATCAAATTTTACCCTTCGGTGAGTTTTTAGTAAAAGATATGAAAGGAATCTTTTGTCGTTTTTCGTACGAGGTATTTTTTGACTTTTCCGACAAAAGTACGGGAAGAATGTTTTTTTTTAATTTATACGGCATGAATGGATTTTTAAAACCTTATTTCAAAGAAGCTTCCTTTACAAGTTTTCAAGTTTATTTTTAATCAACTTCTTTTAGTTTAAAGTTGTATGACATGTTATGAAAGTAAAAATGTTTTTGAAGAAGAAAGGATATTTTCCTCAAGAATGGAGTTCAAGTGTTGTATCAAAATTATTTTCCATCTAAGATAATAAAGGGTTCTGTTTTTATCCCTATTATTACATTGATTTGGTCATGTTGTGATGGAATTATTTTTATGAGTTCCTTTATCTTATATGAATTTATTTATGATGTCATGATGTTTCAAGAATCCCATTTTTGTTACATGTGTTATGCGATGATGTATGTTTTATGATTATGTGGCACACATAAGAAAGGATTCATTATAAGATTTGTGGGACCTATATCTCCCTCCAATGCATTGGGTAAAGATTTTATTTCTCATGAGATAGACATGGCTGAAATGGTAGGTTATACCGGTTCAGTGAAACAGGACTGAAACGAGGGTTACTCGATTCAGAAAGGGACTTTGTCCACTAAGATAGTCTTGGCAATGAGTCTTGACTAACAAGAAATGATTCTCTATGATTATGTGTGTATGCCACAAAGTTTCATGTTTTAAGTTATGATTATTGGGATTTCATTTCACTACTATGATTTATCCCATGTTATGAAATTATGCTCTCTTTTGCAGGTTAAGATTTCCAAAAGTTATGTTCTTATGAATATGATGTGATTGATTTTTCTTTTGTATACCCTTACTGAGCATTTGAGCTCACCCTTTTATGTTTTCTTTTCCCCAGGATATAAAGAAAGGTTTTAGGTAAAAAAAGGGAAGATCTTTGTGGGAGATATTGAAGATCTTTCACCACGATTAGAAGATTACGTTCCGAGTTTCCAAAGACACTAAACTATTACGATCCTTGTGTGTGTGTTTTTGTTATGTACTAAGTATTCCGCAAATGTAATGTAAAGTTAATGTATGTCAAGATTCGGGTCTCTATAGTTGGTATCAGAGGAAAGGTTTAGTCAACCTCTGGAAACTAGGATGCGAAAACGTTAGTGAGATCCCTAGAGATATTTCGACGGTATGTCTAGGGATGTCCCTAAGGTTAAGTATACGTATAGGTTATAGTACTAGAACTATGCTAACGATCATAGAATTAAACCTAAGGTGTTAGATATTGATGGTACTCCCCCTTTATTATGTTGTTTTCCCTAGCATTATTTTTTCCTCTCACACTATTCTTTTTGGGTTTTAGATGATGGCTGGAACCCGAAGGAACCGTGTTGATCAATGCAATGGACAATGCAATGATTGTCCTCCTGAACAAACAAATGTTATGGGATATGGAGTGGAAAATTTTATTTCTATACTTACACAAGATATGAATCATTCTGGATTTCCAAATGAGTAGAGAAGGGAACAATATTCTATTGAGTCCTTCATGAGGTAACGTCCACCTTCTTTCAGTGGGTCTTCTGATCCACTTGTTGCTGAACAATGGATCAGTACCACTGAAAAGATATTTTCAGTTCTTCAATTTCTGAACATGATAAAGTCATATTAGCAGTATATCGTTTGGAAGGAGAAGCTGATCAATGGTGGAATCTTATCAACAATACAAGGCAAAGAGATGAAATTGAGTCCATGGAATGGGACGAGTTCAAGAACTTATTTTTCAATAAGTACTTCCCTCGTATTCTTCGAACAAAGATAGAGAAGGAGTTTCTTGAACTGAAGCAAAAGGATGATGAATCTGTTGGTATATACGAAGCGAATTTTATAAGACTTGCAAGGTATTCATCTAGCATTATCATCCAACCTGAAAGTAAAGTTGATCTATTTTTCAGTGGCTTAAAACCAAGTCTTAGAAGGGCATTAGCTATACGAGACATCAGTAGATATGAAGAAATTGTGCGTTGTGCTATCAAGGTAGAAATGGAAGTTGGTGTTACATATCCATCTCATGGTTTTGACAAGAAATGAAAGATGGAGTTCAAGGAGAAATCTCAGAATAATGGTGAAAAGAAGATGAATGTTTCCTTATGCACAAAGTGTAGAAAGAAGCATGGTGGAGATTGTTTTAAAGAGACTAGAAAATGTTTTAAGTGTGGAAAAGAAGGTCATCGAGTAGCTGAGTGTCGAAGTAATGGAAAAAGGGTTTCTAATGATGTGAACAAAGAAAACACTGCAGAGAACGCACCACCAACACTTCAATGCTTCAAGTGCAAGGAAATGGGGCATTATGCTAATAAATGCCCTAATCCAAGGGTTAGTGATGATCGACATGAGCAACCGCTTAAGGCAAAGGATAAAGGAAAGTCACATGCGATCACTATTGGCGATGTTGAATATGAAAATGATGTGGTGGAATGATTAAGTGTTTATGTAATGGGATTCCAAAATAATATTGAGTATTGCAATATTTATTGATGTGGTATTCAAAGTGATTGAGATATTTTTTGGAAATAAGATGATATGTGCATAATGAAGGAAAAACGTGAAAATGAAATGTTTAATAGTATTCATGAGCTCATGATTGATATAAGGACTAAGTGATATCATGGTTTGAGTATATAGAATTTTGAGGATTTTGGTATGTGGAAAGTGTTAACTTTTAACTGCATTCATGTTTTCACTAAGGTATTCAAGACAATACATGATTAAGGACTTTAAATGTTTGGAATGTGACCAACAAAACATATCTTATGATATTTGGGGATCGACGATGGTGTTAAATCTCTGGTAATAGTTTTCACTATGTTATGAGAGTGGACTGCAGTATTATGGATAAGCCTAAATATTAGAATGGATTGTGTTGGACATAAGTTATTATTGTTTAAGGATAGAAGATTTTCGATATTATTTATGGGATGTTATAGTAATATAGCTTTAGAAAAAGGATAACCTGCAGGACGGGCGACAGCCCATCGCTTCGGACAAGGCTGTGGGAAACGAACCCACAACCGAAGTGCGACTGGCCTTTATCGCCTACCACTGGCCTACAGGAAGTCCCTGTTTATTAGAAACTAGTTTTATTATATTAAGCAGTATGATATATGAAGTATAAAGTCCATTTTAGGAACCATATATGATTAATCTCACTATAGATCGACTTATGTATATAACTTTTTCTAACCTTTTGTTTGAAAGAGATGGAATGACCCATCATTCTATCACATGATCTTCTAACACTTCACGAATAACAAATTCAACTTCATTTATTTAAGAGATGAAGTGGAAATTGTTCAAGGCACGAACAACAGTGATATTGTACAAAAATAAGGTAAGTATTTATTCTAATTCAAATTCTTCAACTTTAGGGAAATGATCTTGAAAACCAAAAATGTTGTCCTAGTGATCTTATACCTGATGAATCAGATGGTACCTTAGATCGTCACAAATTTATGGATTTGTGATTGTTGGCTTTTCTATAGCCATGTTCTCTACCACTCTCCATCAGAACATGATGGTTAGATTTCTCTTCCATATCCGTATTTTCATCTATGTGGAAACCCAGTTATTAGTTTATTTGGGTAACCATTACGTTTCATACTTTTGTTTTTAAAGAATGGTTTTGGTATTCCTTTTTACGATGTGGGCTTCTATTAAAGAAACTTTGAATAGTAAACCATTTATAACCCCGATGAATTTTGAGGGCGAAATTCATTTTAAGGGGGGTAGAATGTAACACCCCGAGATTTTATGAAAAATATTCTTTTTAATTTCATTAATGTCTTGTGTTATACACTACACCAAAAAGAGCTTTCACAACACACATCTCTGACTTGGCTTGAATTACACGCATTCACGACCTTCCACGATAGCGTGTGTTGTACGCAACACCAAGTTTCGCTAAACAACGATATGCTATTAAGATATTATTAAAACTAGCCGTTATGAATAGTAATAACCACTTTTTGAAATTTTGTAAATTTTATTTTTCAAAATGGACTTCATTTATGGATTAGGAGTATTGAATTTAGCCTAAGGTAAAATTTTGGTAATTTTCGGATAACTTTCATATTTTGATGAATAGTGGAAATTACTAAATTTTAATTAAAAACAACTTTTTCAATAGAAATAATTAATAGTTATAAATTATTAATTTGAGTGGTTTTAAATTATATTTAGAATATATTTTTACAATTTAATACAATGTTGGACATTGGATGTAATTTCACATTTAAACCAGTTATAAACAAGTGTCAATCTTTTGATAGTTATTATCTCTTAAAAACACGCTATTTGTTGTGACAGCGGAAATTAATTATAAAATTAATTAATGCAACTTATATGTTGGGAATTTTGTAAAATAGAAATCATTTTTGAATTCAGAATATCAATTATAGCCTAGGGTGAAATTTTGGTACTTTTTTGAAAACTTTCAATTTTTGATGAATAGTGAAACCACTAAGTGGTAGGTTAAAAACTGAATTTTTCTTAAAACATAATTTTACCGCTTCTGTGAATGGAATTTCGAAAATCCGACAGACACGGTTAATATCAAGGACTAAAATGTGGTTCAATGAGATGAAAATAATTTTTGGTGAATAGTAACTTTTTACTTTTTTTTACCACGGTTAATAGTAAATAGGGTAACTAAGGGTAAATATGATATTATTATTACCCTAACACACGTCCTAATTCTATTGGACAAGTGTATTTCGACCAAAAACAAACTTAAGAATAAAATATGACCATTTAGGCCCACTTGGGTTAGATTATGACATTTATTATTAATTTATTTAAAGAAGGGTTAAAAGAGTTAAAATCAAAGTTTATTTACTAAAACATTTTTAATATGGGGTTACACATAAGATAAATTTGACTATAAATATTTATTAGAAAGCTAAAAATATTTCCTACATAATGGTATTTTATTTTTAATTTTTAGACATTAAATAATTTAATTTATGTATGACACAACGATGATGCAGTAATTATCTTATTAATGAAATATTGACATAATTGATGTTATAAATACCCAAATAAATATAATTTGAGACTATTTATGAATTCCACTAATTTTATAGTTTACAATGATATATTAGTGTTGATTTTATAAACTTGGTTCGAACATATAATTCTGTTATGAATTTCACCAAAATCATATATCAAATAGTGTCAAAATTGACACAAAATAGTTTTTAAATAAAATATTATATTATTAATTGTTATTTTATTCCTAAAAATCTAAGGTTATGCCAAATGACTTAGATAAGGATATATATATTAATAATAAACAATTTGAGGTTCGTTTGGCATGTTATAGTAAGTGTATTAACCATATAGTGTAAGAAAACAAAAATACACGGTAAAAGTTAAATTATTTAACTTAGAGTTAAATCTAATTGATAAGGTTAAAATAATAACCTAAACTTGTCTAAATCCTATTGGTTGATAGGATTTCGACCCATCCCCACTTTAGCTTCGAAATAAGACCCTTTGGAACCATTATAAACCGATTTTGACTTTAATATAAAATAATATTTTGAGGTATTCCTAAGGTGACCCTCTCCTCCCTTATAAAAGGACACCTCCTCCCCCTCCTCCTCACACCAATTTGAGCACTCAATCTCGGCCAACCCCTGCCAAAATCCCTTCTCCACTTCCCTAGAATAATCCTAGAGGTCCTGGTCCTCTTCAAAGACCAATCTTAGTTCCCTAAGTGGAGGATTCAAAGAGGCGTTTCAAAGAAGAGGTAATATCCATTACCGATCTTTTCAATTTCTTTCTTATTCAACTTCTTCTTCTTTAGTTGTTTCATGATAAAGTAATAACATCAGTATTACTTACATACTGATATGTTATTATAAATATGAAACAACCCTAATTCACCTTCTATCCATCCTACGGAAAAATGAAATCACCGCGCGTGCGTACGTACGGAATACCGTCTCCACGCCGTGGTGTAATCTATTTTCCACCACCACCTTAATAGGATGGGTATAATGGTGTAATGACTAACTATATATGATTATTATAAATTGATATTGATACTGAAATAGTCTACATACACTTCAACACAATTCCATGACCATGGGAACGATATCATCGCTCGTGCGTACGTACGGACTACCGTCTCCACGACGCGATGAGATTCATTCCCAATGATTAACCATTCATGAATGATTATAAAGTATATATAATAAGTAATAATGAAATATATGACATAATAATGATACTGGATTTATGTAAATTTATATTTATATGTATGTCATCTACTTAATTCCATTCAATTCAATAAGGAAACAAAAACAGCGTTCATGCGTACGTACGGACTACCGTCTCCATGAACGGTGTATTTCTTTCCATTTACTGATTTATTATATATGTATACTCTGAATATATATATATAAATCATGTTTTATATTCTGTAATTAAGTAATCATGATCTAAGTAATCATATGAACAATTACAAGTTAAAAACACGAATGAAAAATGAGACGATTTTACCCAAAACACTACTTTAACATTAATTTACAAAAGAACGGGTAATATAAAGTCATAAGTGAACCATATATGATATCATAACAACGAATATGATTCTGTAATAAGTCAATGACATTATTTAAATCATTATACAGGAGGTTCGGACACATACGAAGCAAATCGGACCTAAGGTAAGGGAAATATCACAATCTCACTTTTATCTGAGATTGTTTTTACTTTGGTAATTACTGGGGTGTATTTTATCATCCACATCCATGTTTCCTCAATATGTAATATTATTTCCATCCAACTACAAATGTTTAAATAAAATTTTACCCTTCGGTGAGTTTTTAGTAAAAGATATGAAAGGAATCTTTTTTCGTTTTTCGTACGAGGTACTTTTTGACTTTTCCGACAAAAGTACAGGAAGAATGTTTTTTTAATTTATACTGCATGAATGGATTTTTAAAACATTATTTCAAAGAAGCTTCCTTTACAAGTCTTCAAGTTTATTTTTAATCAACTTATTTTAGTTTAAAGTTGTATGACATGTTATGAAAGGAAAAATGTTTTTGAAGAAGAAATGATATTTTCCTCAAGAATGGAGTTCAAGTGTTTTATCAAAATTATTTTCCATCTAATATAATAAAGGGTTCTGTTTTTATCCCTATTATTACATTGATTTGATCATGTTGTGATGGAATTATTTTTATGAATTCCTTTATCTGATATGAATTGATTTATGATGTCATGATGTTTCAAGAATCCCATTTTTGTTACATGTGTTATGCGATGATGTATGTTTTATGATTATGTGGCACACATAAGAAAGGATTCATTATAAGATGGGTGGGACCTATATCTCCCTCCAATGCATTGGGTAAAGATTTTATATCTCATGAGATAGACATGGCTGAAATGGTAGGTTATACCGGTTCAGTGAAATAGGACTGAAACGAGGGTTACTCGATTCAGAAAGGGACTTTGTCCACTAAGATAGTCTTGGCAATGAGTCTTGACTAACAAGAAATGATTCTCTATGATTATTTGTGTATGCCACAAAGTTTCATGTTTTAAGTTATGATTATTGGGATTTCATTTCACTACTATGATTTATCCGATGTTATGAAATTATGCTCTCTTTTGCAGGTTAAGATTTCCAAAAGTTATGTTCTTATGAATATGATGTGATTGATTTTTCTTTTGTATACCCTTACTGAGCATTTGAGCTCACCCTTTTATGTTTTCTTTTCCCCGGGATATAAAGAAAGGTTTTAGGTAAAAAAAAAAGGGAAGATCTTTATGGGAGATATTGAAGATCTTTCACCAGGATTAGAAGATTACGTTCCGAGTTTCCAAAGACACTAAACTATTACGATCCTTGTGTGTGTGTTTTTGTTATGTACTAAGTATTCCGCAAATGTAATGTAAAGTCAATGTACGTCAAGATTCGGGTCTCTACAATATATATTTTTGAAGTAATAAGGGATCTTGTATTCCAAAATGATTTGAAAAAAATCTAAAAAATGCATAAAAATGTGAGTAAATCACTATGAACATATTAGTATTAAAATATGTTGGAAAAATATTATATAACTTTGAATTGTATCCATATTATGTGATTATATAATTTATATTTTTAAATTATTCTATAAGTTCTACTCTATATATAATCTCATTCAAAAATTATATTTTAAAAAGTCATATAGATAATAACAGATTACAAGGAATCTCAACTGAAATCTAGCTTGGGAAAGAAGCTATGATTTTGGATAAATTTTATTCTCTTCAATACATCATGTAAGAATAAATAAGCATATAATTTTTAAAAAATAATACATTCAATGTTGGAATAATGTTTTTTCTATTACACATTCCCCATAAAGAAAATTTGTTATTTCTTAACAAGAATAAAGTTATTGTGGTTTTCAAACAAAAGTATTATCCATGTATCCAAAAATTATGTTATTTATTGAAACAAATGCAATATTTTTATACCATGAAGTTATTTATCATCTTTATTTCTACAATCCATCCCAAAAGGTAATTGAATTTCCTATCCATGGTCATCACTAGTGTGTTTTAAAAAAATATGATAGAACATGAATTGTTGAAAATTAAAATACTTAGGTTATCAGAATTTTAGATCAGACAATATTCACAACAATGGAATACATAATGGTAATCATGTTAAACATTGTAATCCAATCATTTTTAAAAAACTGCCTATCCTCATATGAATTTGAAATAAAAAAATTAAGGAAAAATTTAACACCATTTATAAAATGATCATGGATTGTTTGTCCCACCATATTGACGAATCATAATGTTTTCTTATAAAATCATTTATAAATGGATGGAAATTTTAATGTTTTATTTTATTTAAATTTCTTTTATTAAAATAATTAGTTTTTATATATTTAGGTTGATAAATAATGAATAAAAGTATATGAACATGAGGAATTTTTTTTTTGAAATTCAATGGTATGAAATGATTTTAAAATAAGTAAATAATGAATATTTAATTAACATATAAGATAAAAAATTGGTTTCACATTAACATGTAAGAAATAAATACATGTTTTGAGTTAAATCATTCATGATACTTTCCAATTGAAATCCCATTATTCAAATATTTAATTAGATGTTCAATATTAATATTAAAAACTATTGAATGTATTTTAGGATATAACTTAAGAAGAACATTATTATTTTTTATGAATATTTTAATCATAGAACAATGTGTATTTTACGTGAATGTTAAGAAAAAATCTAGATATCCATCCAGATTAATAATTTACATTACATGTTGATAATTTTGAGTCACGTACCATATACCATCAATTTAAAATTAAGCAAAGAATAATATGATTGTTATATAGAGACCCATCACAATCAGCTATAAGGTAATATTTTATGAAAAAATAATATCTCAAATCTAGTTTTTTAATTAAATGTATAATAAAGGATGAGATTCATCTATTATATAAGCATATATTATAATTTTAAGTGTGTTTATTCTTGAATGAAAGATTATTTTTGGGTGATTAGGTTAAAATTGTCGATATCATGAAATGTTATCCCTCGTTAATTCTTTACCATCTATAGGATTAATAAGGTAGGTGGTAAAATTTTGATAAATATTATTAGAATATTTTTCATCGCCCGTATTTGTTTTTGAGTATTTGGTAAGAAAATAAATTAACAGATATTTTTTTATATGTTTAAATACTTAATTTTATTATTATAAGAAAATATTCAAATCCTTAAAATGATATAGAATATAAATAAATATGAGGTTAAATTTGTATGATATAGTAGTGATTATTTATTTATTCAAATACCTTCCCAATAATATAATTATCAATACTTTCTAATTCAGAGAACATTGAGAACACAAAAAATCTATTTTAGTATATAAATAAAGAATTAATAGATTTTTCAAATTGAAAAATAATTTTATATTTTATATGATGATTGGGTTGATAAGAGTATTTAGTTTATTTATGGCAGATCTAACACAAAAAATAAAGATATATATCACTTGGTAATGATGAATTTATAATTTACCAGAAAAAATGAATTGTAAAGAACCTAGTAAAATGAATTTTTGTAAACATTTTTTAAAGTTTCAATAAACTATAGTTGTGAAACATTTCCTAGTTTATTATTAGTGTTAGTAAAATCACAATGCAATAATACATTTTACTATTTATCATGATTATATAATGGGAACATCTTTATGGAATTATCAATCCTACCCTTATTGATGTAAAATTAGTATTTTTTTATAATTATGGATATTATCATGAATTGTTTCTGCATCCTTATTAACACCAGATATATATATATATTATTTTAGGTTTTCATGACCAATATTTTTTTCCAAAATATTTATTATTTCAAAAAAACAGCAAAATGAATTCAAAAGAAAATTTCATCATATATATCATTTAACCCTTTCATCAAACTATATCGTAGATACAAATTTCATGTAACATTGATTATGACCACAAATATACTTGTAGAACCTAAATATATTAAATATTTATTTATTCAACATGTTAAAATTAAAATTGATGCTAAATAATAATGAATAAGTTGATTAATTTAGTAGGTTGAGTATATATATATGTGTGTGTTGAATAGATTATTATAGACCCACAACATTTAATGCAGTAACTATTTATGTTAAGAATATAACTCGATATTTGTAATATATAATGAATATTTTATATTTTTTAAATTTTTTATTGAATAATTGGTATATTTTAATAAAAATAAATTTTTTACTGGAATGTTATTTATCAGAAATGAATATTATTTAATTTGAGAGAATTTAAGAAATTTTTATAATGTTATTCAAAATGATTTAAACTGATGTTACTCAATAATACATAATTGGTAATCATGGTACAATTTTGTAATATATAAGAGAGATTATTTTTAATATTCACTAAATTTATAGGAGATTACATGAAATAAAATAATTTATGTAATTTTATATATTTATAGTAATCTAAAATATTATATAAGAATTAATAATGAGTAAATTTAATATATAACAATTTTTATTGAATTATATTTGAATGAAATTTAAGACAATTTTATATCTTTGATAAATCATACTAATAGTTGAAGGACAAAAGAAATGAAATTTTTAGGTTTGAATTGTCTGAAGTGTTATTCAATTCTGACAAAAAAATATATATAGTTCTCAAACTAATAAATTTTAAGGAAGAATAAAAATGTAAATTATGTGAATAAAAAAATTATATAAATAACTCAATATATGTATAAGGTCTCATCATTTCTAAGAATTTAAAATTTTAAAATGTACTAATATCATATCATTAGGTAACATAAGGTGTTGGTGACAATCATGATAGATGTAATTGGGAATAACCATGTAACATAATTTGTTTGCCATAGTTATGTTGAAAATTAAATTTTTATTGTATTATGATCACATCAATATGTTTAAAAACATTATAATCAATGGCACAATATCTTGACTAATGGAGGGTAATTTTTGAATATGATATAAAGGAAATTTTCCCCTACAACATTAGAATCTCAAGGATTTTTTATATTAATTAGTGATTTTATGAAATTGGTAGTATTTATAAAAATCTAATCAAAATGAATATGAACCCAATGGTCATTAATGAAATTTTCACACTAAATAAGAACATTAATAGGACATTTTTCATCTACAATTGTGGGTGGAGTAATATTTTTTATCATGTTTCTAAATCATTTTTTCTATGTAATTTAAATATATATAATAATTAAATTTAGTTTATTTTTTTATATAGCTACTAAAATGATAATAAATTTTTAGTTGATTAGTGTATAAAATTATAATTGCATTCATATTTACAAAATAAAACCATAATAGTTATAGCTAGAGTAAAACATTGAAAGTGTATAATAATTTATAAGATTAAAGAGAGTGTCAATAAAACATTATATTTTATATTCTCACAATAGGAATCTAAATATAATTTTTATATTATTATAACATCCTGTAAATTGTTTTTTATAATCAAAATTAGTTATTTTTAAAATAATTTAATGAAATATTTCTAATATATTAACCAATAATACTTGAGGGAATTTTAATTAGTAAATAATTATATTAGACATCTAAAAATGAAATTGAAAATATCTAAAAATATAATAAATTAATTAATCAAAAAACAATAAGGTTTGACTATTTTTATAGTACAATTTTTCATTGCCTAGTTTCCAAACAATATGCTTGTTGATTGGTTGAAATATTTGATAACATTGTGATGGTCTGAAAATGAGATATAAATAAATACTTTCCAAAGAAGATAATGATTTTTTTCAGTTGAAAAAAAATATTGAATATATTTTATTATGCTAAAATGAAAAAAATTAAAGACCCCATGAAATAAATACATTTAATTTTTACATTTCATCAAAAAGATATATGATCCATAAAATTTATAAAATAAAAAATATTAATCTCTTAGCGGAGAGGATATTTCTAAAATAATAGACACAAATTATCTTAGACAGAAAAATAAAGGAATTTCCTTTTGAAAACATATATTAAGGACGTGTGTGAAATATTTTATATTTAATATAATGACACGTTCATAATATTCAAGAAATATATTTATGAATTTATAAGCTTGGATATTTAGTTGGGTAATTATTATTTATGTGATGGAATGAGACAAAACTCAGTATGCCTAAAAAGGGGTTTTTATTGTGCTGTAACATAGAGAATATTAATAATCAATCTATTTAACACTTGATTGAAATTAAAATATTATTAACATTTTATAACATTCATTAAGAAATATTTTATCTAGTAATATAAATGGAAAATATTTTATCCCTCTTAAAGGCCTCTACTATGTGGAAGATTAATGAAAAATAATTATTAGTGTTTATAGTCATAGAATATGAAAATAATTAAATTTAACATATTATGTTAGAGGATTATCTGTTATTTCTAAATATGTTATCTCCTAATTAAAGAATTTTAATTAACTATAGTTGACAGTAACGAGAGAAAGGAAGATGTTGGCAATGAAAAATAGCTAAGTAAAACAGCCAAGGAAATGAAATTTGGTGGGTGATATAGATTAGTGGAATGGTTGGAAAGAAGGGCATAAGTGGAGGTTAGTTTATAGGTCTCTATATATTACATAGTAGAATAATTCTAGGGTAAGTATAGAAAGTGTTTCTTATGGAAATGGATGGTGGAAATATTGGTAAAAATGGGAAAAGAATATTTGAGGAAGAGATGCTATCTCTTCCTCAATATGCCCTAGGCGGGGATAGTTGTCACGCCGACCTACCCCCTTTATTGGAGTGGGGGAGATCTTCATCCACCCACTTCTCCTTATCATTCCCATCCATTTCAACCATTCTCCAACACAATCATTTATCCAACCTTCTTGGATAAACCAATTTCCCAAAATGTTCCCAACCATTATGATGGAACACCTCACCATGAGCTCTCGGAATCGGAGTTTACAACTGCTTCAGGTCAATTTAATCTTATATTTGTGGCTTGATTCCAAAAGAACCCGCCATGGGTCAATTATTTTGATTGGTACAACTTCAGTTATTGGGGTCTCTAAGAATGTGTGGTGGTGGTACTTCTTGAATATTGACATATTATTATCCAATTTTCTTCACAAGAATATTTGATTCTCTCTTGATCCAGATCTCTAAGAATCAACAATGGGTTCCCCTTCTAGTTATTTTTTAATTGTATGATTTGCATATGTAAAAAGACTCTCCTATGGATGTGTTGTAGGTAATGCTTCGAGAAATTCCACTCCCCTTTCAAAACCATTCTATTTTGAGGATGACTATGAACATGGTCAAGATTTTTTTGGGATCATATATTAGCCCCATGTAATTTTGTCACTGGATTTCACCAAAAATCTGTGTTAAAGTTGATGGTTCAATACCACTGGAGTAGTTGATTTGGATCATCGATGAAAAATAATTTCGATGTAAATAGGAGGTTCTCTTCGAATCATGTGATTATTTTTCCTCAACTTGTAAACACCTAGGCCACTCTTCCCTCTCATGTCGATAGGAACCCAATTTTTGGCTCATAGTGCTGGATCTGTTACCTAGGAAATCAATTATATCAGACAATGTGAGTTCTTTAGCTATAGTGGAAGATCCAATTCAGAACAAGGCACACTCGAAAAAATGAAATCCAAAGGTCGGGGATGTCTTTGACAAGATGATAAGGGATTTGGAAGATCCTAATATAACTATATAGAATCCTCAAGGGTTAGGGGAAATCACTTCCACCGATCATATGAAACTAGATACCAATAGTGCAAAGGTTCCTTCTTATGAAGATGATGGCTGGCTATGTAAGGGTTTCTATATTGTTGCAGTAGAAAACATGGTATATAATAATCATACCCTGATCTCATTCTAGATTTCTAAGGATTTGGTAAATGAAGTTGTAAGAGAAAATCTATGAAGGATCATGTCATCGATTAATGTTAGTAATAGTTTTCATGCTCTTAGAACTGTTTTCTTATGACATTATCAAAGAGACCATGTGTGATTCTCAGTGGAAGAATCAGTGGGTAGATCTATGACCAATTCCCAAATGGAATGGCAAGGGAAGGCCAAGGAAGAGGTCATTATAGACCAAGGTGGAAGAAGGGGCATAATGAAAATAGCGATCCAGGTAGTTTCATGGTGACAAAGATGAAAAATATCAAGGGATGAAAGGATTACTCAAACCTACCCAAACCAATGTAAATAAGGTCAGCTAAAAAATATGGGTCCAAGGCTTTATATAGTGATCCCTCTAAGAATGATTTGGTGAATGTTGTTTATAATCATGTAGATTATGAGGTAATGTTTCTATGGTGATCAATATATGTAACAAGATCTTGAGCTGATGAGTGTGTCATGGTTGATGATCAATTTAGAAAAAACCGAAAGGCTATATGGTTAGTCATGATTCCTTGATCGTTCCTCAGTTAAAATCAAGCAAGTAGGATGATAATTCTGAAGCTCCTTTTGATAGCAGTGATGGATCACAGGGGGAGCTGAGTCGGAGGTATGTGAAAGGTGGGAACTTCTACTACACTCTGAGGATGTCATGTTTTAGGAGGTGCTTATTATTCATGCTACTCAGGAGGATGAAAAAATGATGGATGGGAGACTAATTCAATTGGTCACAAACAAGGACAACGTTGTTTGGATTGATAAGAAATATATAATTATGATAAGTGGATTCAATGAAAGGAAGATTACATTGGAGGAGTTCCTTCAATTATGGGACAAAGTAGATTATCATTTTGAAGACACAATCTAAGAAAAACTAGATAAAAACGTAACTAATATTTCCTAGAAATTATATAAGGAAATATTCGATAATAGGTTCATGTTTTCTTTCAATAATTTTTTAATCTCATATAGTGTCTAATGTTTTGTGGTGGAAACTCTGTGGTTTCACACTTTTATAAAAAAGTGTTCATTTAATATAAATTTTATTTTCATGTTTGGTCATGATTGGAGGTAGTGACATTTGAATATAAATTTGCGTAGCTTATTATACCGATTTATGATTTTTTAGAAAAATAATAAAATTATCTCTAAAAATTAATATATTTAATAAACTCGTTCAATATTATTACAAAATGAATATTTTTTAATCTCAAATCCATTAGATATTTCATTTTCATAATCTTATATGATAATATATTGAAACATATATTGAAATATGATTTATATAAAATATTTATTGATATTTTATAAACCACATTTATGATATTAATTTTATATATATTTTATTCACCCATATAAAAATTATATTTAATAAAAAAATTTAGAAACATTAGTTTTCTATGTGAAACATTTTTGCTGAAAACCAAGCTAGATTTGAGTTGAAATCATTATTCTGTTCATAAAAAGTGTCAATAAAATTACAAAAAAAAATATTTTTTTTATAAAAAATGATATTTATAAAAAGAAAAAAAATTCAATAATAATCTTCAAATAATTGTAAAAAAAATAAACACTTACCATACACAACAATGGAGTATCAAATATTTTTCATTATCCAATAGGAAAAATATTATTTCATTCTTGTATTTCTCCAAATATTTCATTTATAATAAAGTCACATTTAATTAATCTGTTATTAATGAATAATAAGAATAATCATTATTGGAATATTAAACAAAATTTCCTTTTATAAATCATATAAACATTAATTCACAAAAATTTCATGATTTCATAAATATTACTACCCATTTTATTAACATATATAACATGATTTTTTGATATTACATCAACTCATTACCCCTAATTAAATTCATAATTCATTGTATACCGTCACTTTCAAAAACATTTATTTTATCTTCAATTGTAGGCATTTAATGGGAGAGTTTTTTAGTGTACTTGTGTTATAGAATTTGAAATTTTGTAAATGAATGATTTTTTAAGAATGTTTTGTGAGAATGTATGGTTATGGTAATTAAATGGTTAGTAATCAATGTATTTTAGGGTTTTATTTTTTCATGTTATTGTTATTAAATATTATTTCATATTCCATCAATGGTTCTATATGAAATATTAAATTAAAAAAATATTTTGTTTTTGGGTAATGTTTGATATGGTGAATCAAGATAGGGTTGCAGTGATTAAGTAAATGACATATTTTAAGGGTGTATTTTGGGTTAAAAAGTGAACATTGTAATTTCCCTCATCTAAAAATATAATAGTTTTATTACTTCTCAATGACATGATTTATATGTACTTTTAATATCAATTTATTAAATTCTATTCATTGTCCTGGATATTTTAATCAACAATTAATTTTGTGGTTAGAGGAGAAATTTCACAACTATAATGATTCATTATATTTGTTATTGGGAGTTTGTGAATCATTTTTATGATATTTTTTAATTTTTCATTTAAAGGGTAATGTTGAATGTATTTTGACCTATTATATTATCTAATAGTAAAAAAATTAATTTTTCAAATAATCCTTAAATAAATGTTTACCCTACCATATGAATTATGTTTTATTATAATCTTTTTCTTATATTCATAATTTTTTATTTTAATTATATATATTATTAATTAATTTATTATAATTAATTTTATGAACATAAAAACTATTTTTGGGTGATTGTATATAACTATAAAAATAAATATGGATAGAAAATTATTTTATTAAAATTAGATAATATATTCCATTCATTGAGGAATCCAAACAGAAGATGTTTTTTCTCTTTTTGAGTTTAGTATCATAAATGAAATTATTTTCTAGGATGTGTTTTTTATATGAAGAAGGGTACAAGTGACCAATTTTATTCTCAATTATACTCTCAAACTTTATATTATATTGGTTTTTCTATTTATAATATTATGGTGTAGTGATGGAGTCAATTGTATAATGGTAAATAACAGATTATGATACATTTATTAAGAAAAAGTAAGTGAACCAATTTCATTAGCTAGTTAATATTTTTTATTAATGAATGGTTTTATCATTACTGAGTAGTTAAATCATGATTAAATAATGTTTGGATTACTATGGTTTCAATTGGTTAAATTCATAGTATAATATAATGTCAGAAATTTCCATCATCATTATTTATTTATTTTTAAGGTATCAAATAGTTCCATTGTTTACTTATTTTTTATTATAATGATATTACAATTTAATTTCGTTGGAGGATAATGAATATTATTTCAATCCACTTATATTTCCTAAGTTGTGAATGAAAAAATATATAGTGGAATTACATGGATATAATTAATAATTTTTCTTGTACTTATTTAATTCATATAAATCCTTTAAATTTATTCTAATGGAAGGATAGTGCGTCAATTGGGAGTATGGAATTCCAAATATAAAGGAATTATTTGAACATGTTTCCTTCTTAGTTATTTAATTATATATTCATTAAATATCAAGATGCATGGTTTATTTTATATTACATGGCTTTTAATTCATGTTTGAAATATATAAAGGGTATATTTTGATAGAAACACATGTTGTAATACAAAAAACCATACGTATTATGTCGGTTTCTATTTTGTTTTTTCATTATTTTCTGGTATGTATAATTTTTTTTAGGTATGAATAAAGGAAATTTTATGTTCTCTATTGACCTAAAAAATGTGTTAAATAACATTTCAAAGTAACGTAAATATATTTGATAAACATTATAATTAATATTTATTTTATGTTTGATTATTTTGATATATATTCACTGTTGATACCACAATTATAACAATACTACCTATTGACTCAGAATTTATGTTCCTAACTTATTATATGGGTGTTACTATAGTATAAATATAATTATGTGGGTGTTAATTTATGTATAATGAGAAACCATGTTTAGGATATTCTAGGCAGTAAATAGAATGATTTGATGTGTTGTGGTTGATAAATTTCATCAATATTAACTCACTAATATAAGGGAATTATATTATATAGATTGTGAGTGGTGATTATTACCCTAGAGTTATGGGATTCTTTGGTGGTGGATATAGTGTTTAATATATAATGATTTTGATAATGAGTGTATTATAATTATTTTATTTTAGTGTCAACAGATAATTTTAGAAATTCATTTTTTTTTGTGACTAGTACCCATCATTATCATTATTGGAAAAGTATTAAATTATTTATTGATTTCACTATCCCCTCTACAAATCACTGATTATTTTTTATGGACAGTGAATGTATATATAAATTTTAGAATTATATATATGTGATAATTTTTGGGATATATGGACTATGGTTTAAGGACCTGAGGTGCAATGAAAATGGGGGATAAATATGTATGGGGTACTATTTATAATATCATAGGTCACCCACAACACAATATTTTATTATTTTTCCTTTAACATCCTTCAAATACATTATCTTCTATTGTATCCACATGAAAAATCCCTTATATGGAAAATGGTATGCACACACACTTATAAGGGATTATTATAATCCCAAACCATTGTGGGATTCAATCATCCTTTCCATTAATAGGGGTTATTAACCCCGCTGATACATCAATTTGTGATTATATATATTGTAGTTTTTAAACGCCTTGGTTACACGCATCTCAATATTTTCTATATAGGTACCAACCAACAATCTTGAATTGTCATTTCCTATGTCTCCATGGAAGTGAATGAGTGATGGGATAATTTTATATAACATCTTACAATATGTGTTTCATTCTCCCTGCTAAATAATTTGGATTATATTATATATATTTATAGGGTTTTGAGGATAATCAACAGTAATCATGATAATAGATTTATGTCACATGTGTGGATGGGTATTTATTGTAGTTTTGTATCTCATAATAACATAGTACTATTTTTAATTATTAGATAAATTATATGGATAACATGACTATATATATATTTTAGGACATTCTACATGGAATTAACTGGGATTTTAGATATTTATAGAAATAGAATCAACACATTGTGTCCTTTACCTTTAATAATATCTATCAATTAAGAACATATTTCATTTTCTCTTAATAATTCAATATGTGTTGGAGGATGAAGTGTTTAGTCATAAAGAATTGTTATGGAATCATATAATATCATTGGATGGCATGCTTGGAAAATTCCCCTTGAACATCATGATGATTATTGAACTGATCTTTGGATCTAATGTAATTTGTAATTGATATTTCGTTTTTTTCTAAAATATGAAGAAAAATATTTCCATTCAAAGTAAATGTGATTTCATTAAAGATATTTAATTTAGTGAGTGAGAATGTTATTTACATTTTTATATAGAAGATATTGAGTTTTCTGAAAAATTATTAGAAATTGGGTTTTTTTATCTATTATATACTTGGAATTCATTATGTATATTTCATTATCCAAAAATAAAATAATAGGGGTTATCCCCAAGCCCCCAAGGGTTATCCCTCAACAATAATTAAGGTTCCCTTATGGTCTAATCCCAAAGGAGTGCCTGCTAAAAGCGGTTTCATGGAGGCTAAGGGGGTGGGTGGTACATGTATAGTCCCAATAGAGTTCTCCATTGTATAAGTGGTGCATGGTTTTTCCGCATTGGTCCCGTATGGTGCCGGTGGGCCTGTGTAGGTGAGGCATTTCTCACCCGAAATAAGTGTAATTTTTTACATATATTTATCCTCTATAAATAGCTCAAACTCTTTGTAGTATAGATTTTATTATAAATGAGAGTGAAGGGACATGAGATATCTAATGTGGGTTTTGATTTTGGGGTTATTTTTAATTTTTCATTTAAAAGTCAGAAATTTTATTTCTGACACTAAATGAGTGAACTCCTCCTTTGGTGGGATCGAACACTGCACATATTCAATTAATGCATTATTTTCAAACATTGGCCTTTGAATGTTTTCTAGGAAATCACGAGGCAACCAAAACTTTCCACCTAAAAAATAGAAGGATTGATATAAGGTATACAAAACCAAATTAATGAATTCAACTTCATCCTACATGTATTTTTATTGTTTTAAGAAAAGTAATGTCAGGAAAATATATCACATTAATATTGAAACCCTTCTCATTATTATCTTAAACTCACTTGACCATATGGTGACAATCAATGGGACAACACAAGATGGTATTGTGAAAAAATACATTCACCATTTCATTACATTATTTTCATGGATCATGTGACAGTAGGAAATAAACCATAAATAAATTACATAATGATGATTTTATCTTCAATGGTGAGAAGATTCAATATTTTTCTATAATTATTTCATTAATTATTAAGGAATATCATGATGATTTCCACTAAGGTGTTTCATGGTCAACAATGTGATCATACGAATTAGTCATGTTGATTGCATGATCCCACATTGTATCCGGATAAGGTCGAGATATATGGTCATTTTAAATGCATGAAATATGATGAAATCCTCAAGTGTTTAATAAGTCTTTGGTAGGGAAAAAATAATAGGAATTGGGGGACTACATGACCTATATACACAGAAGAATCGACATGTTATATTTCTTCAGTGTTAGTGAGAAATCAATAAAAATTTCTTCAAATAGAAGAGCATATGTGATTGATTCATGTAAAGGTGAAGAGCCCGTATGATCCTCTTAATAAAAGGGTATTTGTTAGATAATATGGTCTCTCAAAAGAGAGAAGGAAACCATGTGAAAAACATTTTCTAGTGTATTAGAGAGTATATAAAGACTCATGACACATGAATGAACCCTCTAACAACAAATAGATTATGCGAAAGTATTTGGGAAGATCCTTTGGGAAAACCTTTGTCAGGGGAATCCTTTACAGAAAGGGAATTGAATTATTTCAATTATTTTTGTGGATTATGAGAATACACATGAGGAGACATCCACAAAAATCTACATGGGTCACTTGATGTTTGTAGTGAGACATCAAGAGATCCCTTGTCATAATTTAAAGAAGGGGCATACGTGATATTATGTTGTTGGACTCATCGTGTGATTTTCATGACCTATTTTTCACCACAAAATCCCATAACCTTGGATAGGTCATATTTTCATCATAAAATAGTGTAGTATGGAAATAAATTTCTATAAAACCATCCATGTAATTAACCCTATATACCAACATTGAAATACATACACTATTTAGAAAGAAAACACCAGGAATAAAAATAAAATGGTGAATGATATATTTTAATATTAAATAATAAATTTGAGAAATCACATAATGTAATGATAATGAAAAATATTCACATGTAATAATCTTGGACCATTCATATTTCGCACAAAAAAATGGAAAAAAATTATAATTCAAAAAGGAATACAGTTAGATACATTTTTGTAACTGTTATTCTTGAATAAAATATTGTTGAATAATTTTTTATAATCTCTTTGACACATCTAATTTGGATCTAGAATTTTGTAGATGGAGTAATAATACCAAGCACAATTATATTGGGGGAATTGTCAAATAATGTGTGTTAGTGATAATTGAGATAGACTGGAATACTAATAAGTTACTTGAAAAGGTACATGGTAATGTGTTATTCATCGAGCTAATGTTGGAAGGTCAAGAGGACATATTGTACTATGTTAATCATTCATGAATGTGGGATTTCTTTCAAATGAATATGGTCTTATGAGAAGTCTCTTATGTTATATTGGATAGAAATTCTTTATTGTCGATTCTAGACCAGACCACTACGGAGTCTAGAAATAATTGGGGATACAATATAGGGAAAAACCTATGAGTATTTAGTATAGATATATTGATAATATGTATCAACCATAATAATTTATTATAAGATTATATTTGAAAATCCATGTTTGGGAGAATAACCATAAATGTAATGAGTAGATATTTGTACTAAAAATTCTAAGCCCTTGTGTTCTATGAAATGTTATTTACTAAACTATTATTGGTAACTTTTAGGGACATAAGAAAAGTGGATTTATGTTTTTTCCATCAATAGTGGTTTAGTTGAAAATAAAAATAAAATCTAAAATAAAATGGGAACACTAATTCACCCGTTATACTCTTAATTATCTCAAGATAATATATGAACAATAATTGGTATTAGATGACGGTCCCCTCTAAAATATCCAACATAATTATGAGGATTTAGAACATAAATTATATAAAAATAAGTGGTATTCCCATTTTTTAATTTGAAAACAATATGGCTGAAAAATAGGATGACACCTTATATGCTATAAGTTTTGGTAGAAGTGGAAGATGTATTTACGATGAAATATTCACCTTAAATTGGGAATTTTGTATGAATTTTAATGATAATATGAACAATGATATAGATAAAAATGCTCACAATTAAATATTGTGGGATTTTAATGAAAAGTAATATACTGATGTGATGGGTCTCCAAACCGCAAAGTAAATTTGCGATAAACCTATTAGTAGATATGAATGTAATATTAATATAAAAAACAGTGCTATAAATATAGAGAATAATATTTGAATATTTCATAATTAGAGATGATAATAGTTTTTATTACAACATTACAAGAGTAAATGATATTTTCAGTAGCATCAATGTTTTTGGGGAAAAATGATTACCCAATCATTATTAAGAAGTGGACAAGAAATTTTCTGGATATATTTAACTCAAATTTTTCTACATAGAAGGAAAAAGATGATCAATATATGGATGAAATTAATAATAATATCATTGAATCTATATTGATAAAAATACTATATATTGAGAATAATTATAAATTAAATCAGAAAATTAAATCCTTTATAAAATATAACGCCAGAGTTGGATAGGAATTTGAATCAAGTGATTCTGAGGATGAAGAAGCAAAATATATGAAATTACTCATGTCACAATGACTTAATAAATTCTTAAAATTAATTATTATTAATTGTTGGATCTTCATCATTTTGGATGTAATTTTTATCATTTTATGGGGAAAGGTTACTATGCATGAGTTTCGTATTATTTGGAGTAACCATTCAGCAACAATGTGTGATGGTCTAGAATTTAGACAATGTCATTTGGTATGACTAGTTAATAGTTTACCCAACTTTATGTCTTTTCATGTGGTAACAATAAATTACCTTGTGATATTCTAATTGGGATAGTTTGGTTGGAGTATGGTTTGGTAAATTCTATATAGACCATATGATGTATCATTTCTCCCCTTGTACAATGTGTGATTCCCAAACATCATCCCTCTCCCATACATAAACCACACCCTTCTTATGGCCTCTATTTTTTTAACTTTAAAAGGTTATACTTTTGATGTGAACCCCCATGGTAATACTTTAATTGATAGGTCCTTTTCATAGTTTATTTCAGGTAACTGGCATAGAATGAACAATGGAATCTCAGAGTTATGGTCAATCTAAATCATGTGATAACCTCCACATTCTCTGTAATAGTATTTTCATGGGATAATTATATGTAATCATGATTGTTTATTTACTATTTCTTTTTAATATCAATTTTACAAAATAAAACCCCTAGGATAAAGGAAAGTTAATGTGAGATTTTCTACTAGTGGAGACATTTCAGAGAATCCTAGTTTGTTATTGCCTATATAGGTGCACCATTTGTCAGCATGTGGGCACTAAAAGAGTATTTCCATGGATTTTTTCTTGGGATTTTTAGAAATTTTCCAAGATTATATACCTATATTTTCATGTTTTTTCATAATATTCATGACTAGTTTTAGTATTATGAGTCTACTTGCACTTGTATAGATACCCTTTATTTAGAATTTGATTACATTACCCTACTATTAATTCATATCTTTTTTTATATTGTACATTATTCATATTTTAAATAAATATTGACTTTGGTATTCAAACTAGAGTTTTAAGAAGTGAATATCGGTTGGATCTTTGAAATATAAAATACTTGTTTTCTTAAATGCGTTTTCAAACTAAAATCAATTAACTGTCTCAGGAAAGTACATGTATTGATTTTATAGTTCTTATCTATTATGATGTTTATACTTATTTCCTACTTTTGAGATCATGAATTAATAGAACAATGTTTTTTTTTTGAAATTTCGTCTTTTATCCAGGTTTTACCAGGGAGAGGATTAGTCTTATAGATTGTGGTGACCTAAGAGTCACATAGATGTATATTTAATTTCTTTTCATTTTGCTTCCATTTTTTACTTAATTTTATTTGATCATTTTTATTTATTTATTTATTTATTTATTTGATATATCATACCAAATTTCCTTATCTTTTATGCTCGACACTAGTTTCCAGCACAGGAGGATCAAGAATGCATGTCATTCCATGTTGTGTGTTGGCTCACTGACCAGTTCTGGGTTAATGTAGGCTGTTTTGTGAGGAAATTATATCATAGTGGTCTTTTTTTATTATTGTCATAACATAGGGTGGAGATATGAGTATTAAAACTTATAATATTGATACATGATGAGTTCCATGAACACTTTCTCATTCCAAGACATGAGTTAATAGTGGTATTATGGGACGTTAGCCTTTTTATTTGTATTTTTGTGTTTCTTTCATTAGTAATTATAAGGGTTGAGGTTTTTAGAATAAAAATTCAATTTTATTAGGGATACATGGTGAGTGGTAATGGAGTAGTAACCCATTTTTATCCTAATTACACCATTCAAGGTACTTTAAGTGGATCATGCTTACTTGGGTCATGGTCTTCAAAACTATGTGGTCAGGTTATACATTAACACTAGTTTCATATTCTAGATTTTTTTTGTCCATTTTATTTTGGTTGATTTTAGTCAGTTTCCCTATTTCACAAGTGGAAAATGGTTTTTTGAAAATGGTTTTAATAAAAGGATCATCATTTTGGGACATTAGATTATTTTAAAAGTTGAATCATCTATTTGAGTTGGATTCGAAAATTAGATTTGGTATTATGAGAATGTTTCCTGGGTGTAAAATGGATTTTCATTCGTCTTAGAAATGGTTATTTTGGAATAGGATCCTTTTTTTGAGTTTTTTTAGATTTTTGAGGTACTAATTTTGTTTTGGTTATTTTTATTTTGGAGGAGTTCTTTTGTGAGTTTGGTATTTATGTTATTAGATTATGAAACACAAAGTGGTCCCGATGTTTTACAATGAGTCATTCCATGTCTTTATTCCTTATAAAGATCCCATTTGAGTTTTAGAGACAAGTTATCAAAGGTTGTTTCTAATTTTATGTATTGATCAAGGTACGTTAGATGATGAAGAATGGACCAATAATGTCATATGTGTTTTCATATCTTGGGGACACCCATGCCGTGAGGGTGAGAGATATTCTTAGTTCATTTGAGGGATCATGTTTGGAATGGTGAAGGTGATACTACCATAATCATTTCATTTTTTGATGTATTGGGATGTTTTTAAGATAATTTTCATCCAATTGTTTGTACTTAAGGAGGTGAAGGTGAAAAAAGTTGTAGAGCTCCCCAGTGTTCACCAATATTAACGGGCGGAGAAGACCTATATTGATAGTTTCAAAAAGTTGGGTTATTATTCTATAAAGGTAACATTGGATGATTATATTGTGGATCATCTCTTATTATGGGGTCTTTTTTTGAAGATTAAGGAGCATGTAATCCCATCTAGAGAAGTTTTGTTTGGAATGCTAGAGGAGGACAAATTTTTAGCCGAGTTGGTTCTCGGAGTGAATTTTATGGTAGTTGCCAATATTTTTATTATTCGTTCTTCTAAAGGTTCCTCGTTTAGTGATAAATATGTAAAAGTGGACCATGTTTTATATAAGTATCATTTTTTTTATTTCAGTTCATCATTCATTGAACTATTCCCTCATTTGATTCTTATGTTTGTCTATTCTAGTCAGTTTCTAAAAGGAAAAAAGATAGATGTTCTATCTATATTAATTTTGTATCAGAATTTATCTAGATTATTTAATGAGGAAAACTTTTTCAAAACATTTATAATTATTTTTCTGATTTTTATAAAATCAATATCATGTGATGACTTCAATTTGGACTTGAGTATTTTTATGGATAGAAAGTGGTATACTGTGGAGTTTCTTATATTACTCTTGTAAAGATGGATTCTTTAATAAATTTATTTAATTAATTTTATGTCTATGGTTTTTCTATAATTTCTGGTATAATGTTTTACATTTTTAAGGGAAAGGGTACTAGGAATGGGTTGTACATAGTTAGGAGTAACAATTTTGAAAATCTTGCATGACATTTTGTCATCATGTAGTGAATTTGGCATTATAGAAGAACTGTTTTTACAAACATGTTAATATCTTAAAAGTGATTGGGAAGTACATCATTGTTTTCTAGTTGGGAAAACATGGTTTGTGTATAGTTTGGTTGACCTTTCCAAATCCAGCAATATTCCACATACATTTTTTATCATTATTTAGGTTTTATTTATTTTTTATTTTATTCACCCCCAATTTTATTTATCTCTCCCCCACACCCCCATGTGACACAAAATACCCAATAATCCTCTCTATCCTAGCCACACACGAATACCTTACTATGGCCTAAATTTATATCAATTTCTTTTACTGATTATTATTGTGATCATATCTTGTGTGTGTTTTTTCTCATAAATCATCCTCTATTTCATTATTCGGATATTTTTATATTCTATTCCTCAATTGATTGTTTTTCTGAACCTTATGGTTCTGGGTGGGATGATTTTTTATCTTTCTTCTTTATAAAGCATGTGACAGGTCTCTCTAATCCGCTTTGTTCTGGATTTAGTATCCACTACTGATGGGGAATCATTTTATTCCTTTTTGTACATCCTATTTCATTTATGGTATGTTTTCATTTTTCCTTTTGATTTTAGATATTTAAATTCAGGTTTTTTTATGATTTTTTGTTTCTTCATGTTTGTTTTAGATTTTTTATAGTCACTTAGGGATAATTCCATGTTTATTTATAGGTAAGAATGTATATAAATATGCCATCTCTCTAAATATTACCCCATATAGAGGGGAGATATGTAAATGGGGTCAAAGAGTAAAAATATACATGTGAAGGTTCATATTCATGTGAGTGTAGAGGGGTGGTTTTTAGTGGCCATCGTCTTAAGTGACATGCTTTTGGGTAAGTTTTTCTTAAAATTTCTTTCAGGAACATTCAAATTGATTCTTGGCCCTTTATAATAAATTTATAAATGTTTTTCCCATATTTTATGTGATTTTATGGTATTTTTGGTTCCATGTTGGAAACATTGTAAAAATGGGGTTTTAATGGATTTTTTAATTATGAAGGTATATATTTATTTGAGTTTTTATATACTAGGTTTTTGTTAATTTTCTAATTGATATTTAAAATTTTAATTTACTTTTTTTGGAATTGTGCGAGACTTTTTTCTGGACTTGGTGATTGGTTGAAAAGTAAAATTGTGCTTTTGTCTGCGTTTAGATACCATTTTGGAGTTTTTTTATGCGTGGATACTTATGGTGTGTCATGATGTTACTTGTGTTTATTTGATTGAAACCATGGTCATTTTTAGGGTTTCACATCTATATATCATGATTTTCAAATATCCATATGTTCTAGAGTTGCACATATAAATAAGTGATAAACTTTATATATGATATTTTATAAAAAAGATCATCTTGGTATCTTCGGTTTTCTAAATTCTCTTCTCTAATTTCTCTTCCTCCATTCTATAATATCTTATAAATGATTTCATGGAAAATAATATTTTTTTTAAAATGATTTTTTGATCAAAATAACATTAAATGTGCATTTTCAAATGTGTATTCTAAACCTAGAGCATTCGTAACATTGATGCATGATTTTGTTTCCACTCGACATAAAAGTGTCCTTTTCAAATTTACAAGTATTAGTGGTGGTTCCACCTTGATTTTGTAAATGGTTTTTATTTGTTAATGTTAATTCTTGGTTGATAGTTCATCATGTTTTTAAATTGGTTTTCAAACACATATGATTTTTAGACCAAGTTGGCATATTGGAAGGTCCTATGTGTGATGGCAACGACAATGATTTTTTTACATTCAAAGGGAATTATCATAGTCAAAATCGGGGATTGGGAAAGGAATGCACATTGGAGTCAATAAGTTATAGTAAATTACGAGCTGGTGATGACTACCTCATTCTCCTTTATACTATCATAATGGGATTCCTATACATCATCTATAGGGTTGAGTGATAGTTTATTTCTATTCCAAATCAGATAGATTATAACCCCCTTGATAGAGGATAGACTAGATGGGAAATTCCACTAGTGATTCTTGTTTAGAGAATACATGTTGGTTATTGATAATGGAAATACACTATATACGAAAATTTGTTTCAGAACCAAGTAAATATTGGGATTGGTTATATGCATGTTTAGAAAAATCCCATTATTTCATAGCTATATATTATTATTTTACTTTATAGAACATTAATGACTTGTTTTATTAGTACCCTCTATCTATCACTTTTATTGCTTCCCATTATCCTATATTTACTTACATTACTATGATGGTCGTGTCTAGCATGATTTCCCATTTTTATTTTACTTCCATCAGACCGAAATTAATATTTAATTTTTTATTATTATTTTTTAATAACAATAAAACATATAAAATATTTAAAAAGATAATTTTTTTTACTGAAATGCATTTTCAAAATATTTTTTAAAAAATATCTCAGGAAATGGAATGTATGGATTATATAGTTCTTACCTATTGTGTAGATTTATGATCAAACCCTATATATTCCACTTAATTTATGTAGTTCCAAGTTGGATTGAAAGTTCATCTTCTCATCTATGTTATCTAGTTAAGAATTTTGTTCTTGTGGATGGTGGTGACCTTGTGGTCATATGGTGGTATGTATAATTTTTTCCTTTCATCCTCCATTATTATGGGATAAATTGATCCCAATTTTATTATGTTTGATTCCCAAAACTATTTTCCCACCTTGGTGGATCAAAAACACCTCCATGGCCTTATTTCATGTTGTCCTTATGGATGTATAATAGGGACCAAATGGAAAAAGTAAATAATCTCCCAAAGTACATCAACATTCATGGGTCTGAACATTTTTCATATGACTATCCAAATACTAAAGCTAATATTACCAATTATTATGATGAAGAATACTACGTTAGTGAAAATGTATGAAATTGAGAATTTTTGATTATGAGATAATAATAAATAATTACTCAAGGAAAATAAAATAAATATAGAGGGAAATGAAATTTATGAATCATTACCATCAAGAAGTCAGAATGAATATGAATTAACTTCAATAAATTAATTTTGTTTTATTGGAAAACCAAAAATATCTAAAGACACATTCTAAGGTATAGATGTTAAAGAGATAAATGTTCTAGAATTATACTAGAAAGACAATCTATAAGATACTTTTGAGAATAAAATGAATCTCATGATTGAGAAAACTAAAAAGATAATTTGTGAAGAATAACATCTAATGAAATAAGAGATATATCTTGATGATACATGAGGTATATGAGAAGAAAGTTACTAATATTGAAAGAAAACTGAATGATTCTAAATAAGATTCACCTTGAAGAGAAGAATTAAATAACGAATAAACGTCATTCATGAAAGATAAAAAATAGATTGAAGACATTTGAAAATGAAAAAATGGTTCATGAAATTTAATAAGGACAAATTAAGATAGAGTTATAATTATCTGAGACACAGTTAGTGTGCCATTCACCTCAAAGTGAGTTGATCAAGATTAAATAAGATTACACCGAAATTTTTTGATATTAATTTGGAATATTCATAAGGTACTAAAAAAATGGAATACCTAAATATTTTGTTTTTATACATGTTGAATCTTAATATGAATTTTATAATTAAAACAATGTATTCCAAAGAGAAAAAACATAATATTTGTGGACAAAAAATACAAAAGAGAAAAGATATTTCACAACTAAAAGTAGACTAATTCAAATAAGAGGTTTACTCCTAATAATTTACATCCACAATCTTGTGGAATAAAGAAACAAGTATCTTCAAATTATATGTATTATCAATTTGGATGATCAAGGAATATTGGATACTACTAGTGTTGTGATTTGTTTGGTTTTAAAGATTATTTATGTTTTCATAACATATCACTACCAGGAATGAAGCATGAATAATTTGGGACGAAAGATAACTAGGTGAAATAAGAACTATATAAACATATTCAACTACCAAAGACATCATCTCAACTATCAACATAGATAAAAAATTCTTCTTTAGTGAAGTTAAGGAAAATGTCATCAAGAATGTCACAAACATGAGAAATGCATAGTTGGATCACCAAGTGATAACTTTCATAGTGTAAATATGATGAGAATACTATTTTGGAAGATATCTATTTTCACCATTGTATTTTGTGAGAAGATCAAACAATATATGAAATTTTAAAAAAATTACCTTATCTCCTCAACTAGAAAATGATTAACAAATAGAGATAGACAATAAACTTATATACAGAATGGGATGGAAACTGCAGACTAATTAAAAACATAATGATGAGGACACATAATTTGAAATGATGACAGTAAAGTCCATAAATTTGATAAGTGTGAAAATACTCGGCATTCCATATAATGTTGTATGGAAATTCTACAACTTCAAGGAGAAATTATAAATAATATGTCGCAATATTAGAGTAATAATCCTAGTTTTGGAGATAAAGATACATCTACATCATAAGTTTCAATTTATGAGGAATAATCAATCACACATACTAAATGTAGTATTATAGAAGTAAAATAGCATGATAAATATAACAATAAGAAGAATAATATTTCTAGATTGAGGAAAATTTTTAGTCAAAATATTTCATTCATGAAACTCAAAAGGAACATCCTTATTCCCACATATATATATATATATATATGTATGCTTCTATAAAAACATGTGTGGAATTGGATGATATAGATGAATCCCTTGGGGAGTATAAATAATGAGGTAAATATGCTAATTATTTATTACATGGTGAATATGGATATTGTAAACAACAATATATAATTCAAATATGAGGTATACCAATCACTTTTCTATCCCTTATTCTAAATTTTATTAATCATATCAATTAAAGAAGTTTGGTTGGTTGATGGTATGATGAAAAAATAGGGATATATATCAATTTCACATGAACTATGTGATCTATTTTTTGATGAGTGTGTTGGATTTATCATATAATTGATAAATTTAAATATTCCAAATCTATTTAACGAGAATTGAGAATTTTCTAGAATGAAATCACATTCATGGTGTTTTATTGATAGATTATACAAACTTTTTAGTATATCTCCTATTTTCAATACTACGGTAACCCATTTATATTTTGTATTGATTGACTAACATTGATTTTCTAATAGAACCATGTGACATTGTTACTCTCTAAGAAATGACCTAGAAATTTTCATATATGAAAGATTATCATGATTTTGAGAAGATATATGAGTTCATAAGGACCGGTTTAAAATTTTAATATTGATTTTGAATATGTGGGATAATGTCAAAAAATATTGAATTTAATGGCATGTGGTGATATTCAAAAAAATTAATTGGTGGATATTGTTTGGACCAGAATAAATTTGTTTGAAATTAGTAAATATGTGTTGGTTTTTTATGTGTTCATGACTGAATTTTTGTTATAGATTCATATAATGGAATTTTATTAGATGCTTTTATAATTCTCTATGAACACATTGATTATTTTCGATGTGATTTAAATATATAAATAGATGACACATTGTTTTATATAAGATGAAGAAGAAAAATTCCATGAAAAATAATGGTAATTTCATGAAAGGGTATTAGAAGAGGTAATGAAAATTGAATTTAAATTTTTTTTGAACAAGATAGAGTGTTATCATGGAGCATTATTTGATATAATATTTTTTATCTATTATATTCATAGAATTCATCAGGAATTTTTAGTTTGTGTCAATTTAAAAAATAGGGTCCCAACACATGCCACCAAGGGATACAACTCAACATTGCTAATGGAAGTCTGAGAGTGAAACCCAAAGGGAGATCCTTCCAAAAGAGGTCATATGCAAGCTAATGGAGTGGGTGGTACTTTTATAGACCCACAAGATTATTCAAGTGTATATGGTGTGCATGTGTAGGCTGCATTGGGCCCACTAGGTGTCGGTGGTCCTACACAGGTGAAACACAGCCCATGATACATAGGTGCAAGTTGTTACTCATGATAATCCCATATAGCTAACTATAAAAGTATGTGCCCTAAGTTTTATTATAAATATGATTGAATCAACATTAGATTTTTGATGAGGGAAAATATATCAAAGTTACTTTTCACATGTCAATTAGATGTCAAATTATCATGTGATATATGGTATGAGAAATCTATATTATTTATTGGATCCCATAAATTACCTATTTTAATATGGACTTATTCTTAAACCATCAACCATTTAATTTTATCTGTGTGATCCCAATATACTCTTTCATATCAAAAAGGCATATATAAGGATTGAGACAATGTATAATGAACTAAATTCATACATTACACTTCACCTTGCATTAATGTGGTATTTTTGATGAATAATGACATTGCAAGAATCCATTTCATGGAGATATAATCCCATCATGTGCTAATATTAAGATAATGAGAAAAAATAGATATATTCAATTATCTATTATAATTAGGTGGCGTGTGAAGAAAAATACAATCATTGTAACGTCGTATGATATTCATGAATCACTTGACGGTGTGTAAAAGCCATGATGTTATCACTTGAATATGATTATATCTTTGATTCTTGTTATCATCTATAATATTAATGATTTATTTATGATTGTGAATACTATTTCTACCAATGTATCACATGATCAATGAAATGATCATACGAATTAAACACATATATAGTGTGATCCCTTAGAGTATCATGATTAAGTTTAGACTTATAGAAATTTGAAATTAATGATATATATCTAGAACCTTTAGAGTTTAATAATTCTTCATCATTTTTTAAAAACCAAAGGTTAAGAACTTTTTCACTGCATATAAATAAAGAGTATTGTACAAGTTATGTTCTTTCTACGTTTTTGATAAATCGAGATAAGTTATCAAAATAGAGGTTCTTTCATGATTCATTCACGAAAATGATAAAATACTAGGTGGTACTCTTACATGAAGGGTATAAATGAGTGAAGATAAAATTTTGAAGGATATAAAGAATCCATGAATAAAATATTGTCATGTGAAGGATAATCGAGGATAGGCCCTTGTCACATGAATGAATTCGTGGACAAGAACATATGTATATGAAAGAATGTGAGAAAAAATCATATAAAAATTATAGTAATTAAATCCTTTCTATGGAGATCATTGAGATATTATGAATCGGATAGTTTCATTCAAAAAGTCACATGGGGATACATCCATGTGGATCCTCCCTAGTCATGTGAACGGGACAGTGAGACATCAAGAGATACCTCCTCACAAATAAATGAAGATACACATTTAATTTTATGTTTTTTGAATGTTGATGTGCTTCACATATCTTATTGTTGATCTCATGAACCAGTTAATGTTATGTGTTTTACATAAAATTGCATGGACTAGATAGAAAATACACATAAACAAAGCCTTAAATGATCCCTATGTAACACGATTGAAATAAATCTAGTGGTTTCGAAGAAAATATAATGATTAATGTTAAAATGTATCTTGAGATATTTTTATATTAAATAAAAAATTTTAGATGACATGTAAAATAATGAAAAGGAAAAATATTTATGTGAAATAGTTATATATCATGTATTATCACAAGCATGAATGAATTTAGTTTGGGAATTAAAGAAGGATGATAGTGATCATCAGGGTGAGTGTATTATTATACAATTAAATATTTTTTAATAATTTATGTGCATCAATTTCACATATCTATCTGTGAATTGGTCTTCAACATAAGTAAAAACTATTCAGGTCATAGTGCCACTATAGAAACTAATCTGTTAAAGGAGATCAAAGATTATTGATCCAATGTAACAGATGTCTAATGTACATGAAAAGTTACATGGGAATGTTAGATTTGGAATAATAATGTATGAATATCAGTATATCATCTTATTGCGGATCAAGACTTGATGAAAGGAGAAAGACTCTCAGTTTTAGCTGGGAGTAGGTGAAGTCTCTTGTGTGATAGGAGAGAAGAATTATCTAGTGTGGGTTATGGAGTAGACTAGTGTGGATTTTGGTAACACTATAAAATATAGTATAAAATAACATCCTATGAGGATTTAGGGGTGCTATTATATGGATCTGTATCAACCATCCTATTTGATTATAAGATTATAGTGGAGAAATTTTGTTAAGGAGAATATCCAAAATAGAACGTAGTATGATTTGTAACAAAACATAAAATTACATGTGTTCTATACCTGTGTATTTATAGTATTATTATATGTAGGTTTTAGATATATAGTAATATTTTATAATGGATTCAACTCTCCAAAGAGGTTTAATTGATATTAAACAGTTTGTAAAAAGAAAAAGGGATTACTGATTCACCCCTGCAATTCTTAGAGATCCCAAACTGATTTGGGTACATTAATATCAATCTTCCATTTCAATAGATTCATTAAAATAATTGTGTGGGTAAACACATATATATTTTATGGGTTTTACCCTTTTTATAGATCAGTAATTCCTGGACCTGATTTATGGGAAATCATAACAAAGTTTTTGTATGTAATCCATTAGTGGATAAAGGTTACTCATGATTATCAGGAGTTATATTCTTATTAGAGGATGAGACCTATATATATTATCTTAGTGATCATGTGCTCCAAAAGTATTATAATAATTAGGGGAATCATAGGTTTATTTAAGTAATAATGAATTATCCTCATTTTAAGTCATATATATGTGTTTTATTATATTGTAATTATGGAAAATTGGTTGGATATACCTCTATAGATAGATCATATCTATGAGTTTTTCAATGTGATTAATGTGTTTTCAAATCTTTAATATGACTCATAAGATATTGATTAAGATGATTAATATATTTATAATGAAATGATGTTCACATAGAGACATTTTTTATTTTTTTGATCATTCAGAGAAGGTGTTGTGTTGGTGATTCATTATTTTGGTCCAGGTCCAATAGAGAGATGATGTATTGGATGAGATTATATGTTAATGTGAGTTGAAGGTTCTTAAATAGTAAAATAACTCTTATTGATTCCATAAATAATGTTATGATAATGTGATTTTTATTATGGTAGTATGACTCATCTATTCTTCTTCCAAATGATGGCTATGATTTTGGTGATTCTAGGATATTTTTTCATGTGGAATCTCATTGGGTATTGGTTATAGTGGATAGTTTACTCTCTTTATGTGAATAGTTTTCATTATAGAAGATGAGAATCACTTGAATGATATTTAATATAGTGGATAAAATATTTCTCACCCCTCGATATTGTGTTTTGATAATACTTTGGGTGATGAATAAGAGAAATGAGGGTCTTTGTGGGTGAATGATTTAGTTTTTTTATTGGAGGCTAAAATATGGATAGTAATGTTAACCATTCCATGTAAATTCATAGGTATGATATATTCTAACACTCCTCTCTTAGGGATTTATCATGGTCTATACCGTAATGGAAAAAACTAATGAAAATCTACTCCAAAGTGTATACAATAATAATATGTTTCATGACTCATATTCCATTTGAAGTAACCCAATAAGAGTATCATGTTATGATGTATAGAGTAAGTAATGTCATAAAAATATCTATCTAATTTCATAAAACCATGCTCAACTCTCACATATAATGAAACAAATTTGAGATTATATTATTCTTATAAATCCATATATTATCAATCTCATTCTGTTCTCTCATTTTTCACTTAAAACAAAGGTGATCAAAAGATCTGTTTCAGTTTTGTTGCATATCAGTGATGCATCTTAAGGTAAAAAATCAAATAAATTATCTCCTCATGATTCATTATTGTTGATTATCCATTGTGAAATTATAGTGTTGTTAAATCAATATTATTCTTCTCATGCATAATCATAAATTATTGATACTCTATCTGAGGAGGGGTGTTTTAAATCCATTTCTTCTTAAATAATGTGTTCAATATGTACTTTCATTATTTTTTCCATGTGGTAAATTTTTCAAATTAAGATAATTAATTTGATGGAATTGATACTATGTAGGTGTTTTTAAAATGTAAATAATATTATTTTCATGAGGTTTACTATGTGTTTTAGTTATGACTTATTTTGTAAGGTGTTGTTGTAAATTTTTCTGCTATTTTTTTGTTATTCACATGTATTTTCATATTTA
Organism: Viscum album; assembly: GCA_963277665.1. Classification (NCBI taxonomy): domain Eukaryota; kingdom Viridiplantae; phylum Streptophyta; class Magnoliopsida; order Santalales; family Viscaceae; genus Viscum; species Viscum album. Next base: position 1,280,933,414 of record OY728136.1, on the reverse strand, counting down.
TAATTTAATAATAAAACAATATGGATATATTAATTTTATGTGGTAAGATACAATTTATTTATGTTATTGATTATTTATGGATTCTTAATTATGAATTGAATCGTGAATTGGTGTAGTTAATTAATTTCATTTGTTGCTATGATTTTCATTTCTTCTACTAGTTAGACAGTCAAAGGATTAATGATTATAGAAACCTAACTACAATGATGTGTGGTAAACTAATTTTTATACCTATTTTAAATTTAGTTATAGTTTTATCCTAAGGATTTCCCATAGTGAAGTGTTAACAAAAAATTAATTTTTCTCATTTAAGTAAATGTATATGGGTTTTCTTGTTTTTGATTAAGGAAATGAAATAATGAAGAAAGACCAATATTTTATTGTATAGTGATTAAAAATTACATTGGGAAAAGGGTTATGTTTTCCCTTATAATGTTATAATAGTCTTAAGGCGGCTTACTCTTCTCTGTGTGTATCGATAATTGAATGATTATTCCATATAATAATAAAAAACATTATATTAACGATTAGGGTTGAGACTTGTTTGATAGTTACTACTACATAATCTTCATACTTTTCTATTTGTGTGTAATGACATCCAAAATCACATAATATAATAAAGAGAAAACCAATAATGTTTTAATGTCCTTGGAAAATTAAGTACTAACTCACTACTTCCACAAATGTTCCAGTACTTTCCAGACACCCACTATCTAACACATCCCAATACTTTGAGAAAATCATCACTAGATGGAGGGAGATTATAAATTTTCAACCTAACCAGTAATATATAAAAATATCAAAATGATGCATAAATTTACATTAATATTAATAAAAATAAATAAGAATATAATTACATAAATTGGAATGTTTTTATTCATCAATTAAAAATGGCTCAAGAAGTACAAGTGACAGAACTCCCTCTCCAAATGAATCAATAGTTTCCCCTTCATTTGAGGGGTAGAATAAGTGAATCATAAATAACATGGATTATAAAGATAAATAATAAAATAAAATTAAAAATAAAAAGCAAAAAAAAAATTGTTTAGTCATGATACCTTCGAAACAAACTCTCCTTTATCTCTATGTTATATACCCTTTATAAAATCGTATTTTCCACCTTCAACAAAACTAGAAAAGCCTCTAAATTCTATACCATTATAATTTATAAACTACTATAAATTCTCATGACTTAAAATCCATATAAAAATATAATCATTCCATAAATCCATGGATTCGATTATTTACTTCTAACCATATTATTCTAAATTTTTTGATCTATGTGGTAACTCTTATTAGTAAAATTCATGCTAACATGGATCCTAATACTTTGCGCTGAACTATGGATTAGACTCCCCAATTCCCACCCTTAGGCATCGGTTAGTGAATTTTTATGAAGTATTATATTGACTATGAGGTTTAAAATTATTTATTTCATATTTTTATAGACAATATATGACAAGAATATATAATATTGTGGTAAAAAAAGATGAACATGTGACCTATTTAGAACATTCATGTTCAATCTGAGAAAGGGAAATTTTAGGTATCTCTTTGCTGGATAAATCATTACAAAATTGATGTATATATTCTTATTAGGGATTAATATATCCACCACATGCCAATTAAATCACCAAAATGAACTGAACTCAACCTACCCAATGATTACATTGAGGATTCTCACACATGTCTAATGTTTATGTAGACATTTCAAGGACTGTTTAAATTATTAGACAGGTTTCATTATGGTTATCCAACACTATATTCATGCTTACATAGGATATGAATGATGGTTATGTTGGTTTTATTAGGAATTATATGATGTGTTCTCATGGGTAAAAAGATCCCTACATAGTCCCTCATTGATACATATGAAACCAGTTCTTTTTTTATTTATTTAAACTTCTTTCAAGGGTGATGAATCTATAACAATCCTCTACGAATCACTAAATGCCTGAACAATTGTCTTATCACGCATGAATTCTAGTATTTCTTTGCATGATCCTAGTCCTTCAAAAAAACAAGATACTAGATAATTAGTGGAAATCCAATCATATAACTTCACAAATCATGAATGTTAATCTAACAAATAGTTTAGAAATTTTAAATAATATTCATCCATTTATATAATTTTACTCTTTAATTAAAAAACTCACTATTTTTTAATTAATTTAAAAATTTTAGGAAATAATATAAATTCAATTTCAATTAAATATCATGTATTTTAAAATTGTTATGGGCCCCACTTTTAATCCATTGACTCTATACAAGTAAATTTAAAAGGTTTACTAAATCAAAATTCAATTAGTATCCAATGTAAAATCTATATCTGGACACCATGGTACCTATTCATATCATGAATCATTAATGATAATGATTAAAATTTTCTTAATTTAATCATATTTGATTAATTATCACAAATTTCATCATCTCGTGTACACATATACCTGCCTGCCTATAAATTTTACACTCAATCGCCCAATTATGATTCACAAACATGGGTTTTCTTATTCATGTTCTACTTATTTCACCAAAGTTTTTAAAAATACCTTCATTTATACACAATAATAAAAGTATTAATTTCACGTAATGATATGTAAATCATTATTTTTTTATATTTTTTTTAAATAATTTCAGAGTAAATTGTTGATTTCTAGTGAGGATTATAGGATTTTTGCAAAATTTGAATTCCTGGTTTTTCGTTTCCATCGTGAATGGATTCTCCCCTCACATCATCTTCCACTAACTCAAATTAACTTCATTTATTTCTCCAAGTCCTCTATAAAAATTTAATAATTTAACAATTTTAAATTTTTCTCTCACTATTTATATTATTAATATTCATAATCTTTTAGTTTTTTACATTTATTGAAATATTGAATAAAGAGATGGATATCATAATTTTTTCAGTTGTTGTGATATTTTTTTCCACTAGTTTTAATTATTTCATTTAATTTTTATGTGTGTAACCCCTTTTTCAGTATTCTATATCTCAAAAACATCATTTCTAAATATACCTCCTGAGATTCAATAACCATAAGTAATATTTTCTTCTTAAAAACAATTACACGACGCTTATATGTTCATTCATGAATCTAATTAAAAGCTAAATTTTTTTAAAAAAAGTTAAATTTATTTTGGTTCGATTATTTACATTATTAATTTATTCATATAAAAATTATCTTACGAAGAAATATTTTTGTTACCAATATTTTAATATTTGGTCAATAGTGAGAATTATTGTTTTTTAATAATTATATTAGATTATTATGATATAATAATAACATGAATGTTTTTGAAACCGTTATTATATATAAAAATAATATTCAATAAATAATATATTTTATAAAAAATTTATTTTATAAATCTATTATTTATTTTTTAAAATATAATAAATGTTTTTGTTCAGATAAAAAATATTTTTAGTTAATATATCATGATCAAGCATTTTCATGTGTTACTTGATAAGTATTTTTTGAATTAAAAAATATTATATTATTTAATATAATACCATTAATCTTATTGGAATCATTATTTTATAATATTTTTTAATAAATCTTTCTTTTCCATAAAACAAACATTTCTAAAAAATGGTATTTTCTAAAAAATATATATTAATTTTTTATTACCATTTATGGAAATTAAATCTTATAAAATGGATTCCGTATTTTAAACAATCATAATAAAAATTAGAAAATATGTTCAACATAATTTTTTTTATCATTAGTAGTATCTATGATAAATTTGTGTCACTGCAGTTAAGGGTAAAACAAGAAACAATAATTAAAATAAGTGATAATGCTTTTTAATAACATAAAAAAAATGATTAAAACTTAGTTTATGGATATTTTTAGACCATAAAAATAAAATATTTGAATATATGAAAATTTTGTGACAATTTATTTGAGTAATAAATATTTTTATATAAAATTCTTTCTAGTATTTATAGGTTTCCCATCAACATCACATATAAAATAACAACCCCCTATCTTCTCTTTTCCCCACAAATGAGCTGTATATGTCTTATTATACATAAAAAAACATTACCATATTTTTTCACATCTTATTGGTATTATTATAACCAAAAAATCACTTTTAGAAGTGCTACCGCATAAGCTAAAGGATGTTATCAATATAAGAGGTATATATTCTTTCCTTGATTTTTCAAGTACATTTCTTCTTCAACCACATCCAAATATTCTGAAAAAAATAAAATAATGAAATAAATATTTAAAAAATGGTAACTAATTAAATTATTTGTGGTAAATCCATTTGATATCTCTTTTACATATTATGTAAAACAACAACATCACTTATTCATACAAACAGCGTACAGTCTCCACATAGCGATGTGGTGAATTTTTCATCACTAATTTTTTTGATTATTATAAATGATAAATTAATGAATGTATATTATATCTATTAAATAATTAAAATTCCTAAAATATATAATAACATATGAACTCTTACCCTTACATCCAATTTATAATGTTTACGTCACTTGTACGTGCATGTGGAATACAAACACCATGAATCGATGTGATTAATTTTCTATTAAAACCCTTAATGGATGATTATATAATTAAATATAATAAATAATTATATTAATGAAATTATTAAAATTATATAGCTAATGTAACCAATTTATTAAAATGTTAACCTTCATCAATATTGAAATTTTATTATGAGAAATGCACTGAACAAATTTAAGTAGTCGATGTATGAAATAACTAATCAATGAAGGAATTTAAGTTAATTATAAAATTAGAATAGATGAAAAAAGTTATTAATAATTTATCTAAGAAATTTAAATTCATTATATGAGAATATTAAACAAGTCTAACTATATAGAGTCCCAATGCTATAGATTTATATTGTAATCACATTTTTTCACAGATTATTTATATTAAGATTTCTATTGTGAATGTTATGTGGTTATATTCTCTAAAACCCATTTTAATTTTATATTCTATATATATGATTGAATTTTTCATTTTTGTATTATATTTCATCCTATTTTTAACTATGAATTAATTTTTTTATTACATATATGTGGATTTCCTTTAAAAATCCTTTTTTATGATTCCCCCTTCAAAATAATTTTATTCAAAATCAATATTAATTTAAATGATTTAATAAAAATATTATTAATCCACCAATGAATATTTAAATTCATTTTCAATAATATATTACATAATTTAAAATGTTTTTCCATAAATCTTTTCAAAATTTTGTAAATGAGGTATTTTTATAATTTTTACCATTAATGTGAAATGAAATTTTATTTTTAAATTTAGCACAATAAAAAATCCCACTATTTTATCAATTAATTTATTTTAATTATTATTTATAGTAGTCTGTGATTATTTTCATTGAAAATATTTTTATTCATATTATATAAATTTTTATTTAAATTGATATAAAATAAAAATTGAATTATTTTTTAAAGAATGAAAATATATATAAAACTCATTTCAAACATTTTTCTTATAAAAAATAAAAATTAGTTTTTTTTACTATTTTAGTTTTATCTTATATCATATTTATGAAATTATTTATTTTACTACAAATCATTTATTTATAATGATATTATAGTCATCTTTTATCCTTTATTGATTCGTTGTATTTTGGGAACTAACTTTCACATGGTCACATTCCCTATTAGTCTCAATCACATTGATGAAAAATATTTTCTCCTCAATGTAAATATATTTATATGAATTTATATCGAATGAATTCCACTAGTATTTTGTTACCACAACCATATACCATTTTAATTTAAGGTTTCTGTTGATGTGGGTTTATTAAAAAAAATTATTTCATTCATTTAGGAAAATTTCATATTCTTGATTCATTATGAACAAATGTTAATTTATAGCACATTTTGAGAATGAATAGTATTTCTCAATAAATAAATAAGTAATTTAGATGGCATGATTATGATTGAGGGTTCCATATAATGATATCACTTGATGCATCAATAAGTATTATGTGAAAAAAATCAAGGAATTTCATATTTTATGGGTAACTAGTTTACACCATCAAATTTATAAAAATGGTTTTGTCTTAATCATTGATAACAAGGTTCATGAAATCATATCGAATGAGATGATGGTTGGGTCCAAAATGTCTGAATTCATTAATTTTCATTATTATAAAATATGTTTCTATTATATTTTTGTTTCTTATATTAATATTATATATGTATATCCATTGAACTATTGTTAATTATTTAGTGGAATTTTTTTTAATTACCCACAATTCTATATTAATTATAAATTAATAACTCATGATATAATACAATGTATATAACCATTACTAATAATTTGAACTCATCCTTTACTTCTATTACTTTACACGTGATATAATGAGGGATTGCTTGAATGATTTCATGAATGAAAGAATGATTATAATGTCATATTTTAATATTTATAATTTATTATGGGAAACAATTATGTATCATGTATTTAAAGACCTCTAAATTTTATCATTCCAATATAGTTTGATCCCTTGAATTTTATACCAACCGAAAAAAAGTAAACACGAACTCTAGGTTATTAATGTTAAAGTTGTTGAATCCCTAAATATTTGTCATGATTATGATCAAACATAGTGTATCTAATTTGTAAAATAAGTTTCCTAGTTTATGGAAGGTAATCAAAAACCATCTGTAATTTTGGGATCCCTTATTTATAAAGACAATACCGATGATGTTTTATTTGAATAGATTAATTAAATTTAATTTGTTTTAATCAAGTTATACAAAATAAAAATCCCTTATAGATAAACCAATTATTCCAAATAAAAATTGACCTATTTTGGATAACATAATGTGATATAAGAAATACATATTTTAATGGGAATATTAATCCATTAATAGATCGAAAATGATTTATTTCCCTTGAAATGATATTTCAAGACTTTGGAAGAATTGAAAGGTAAAAGTTTGTTCTGATAGTGTATTTATAAAAATTATATTGTGATATATTATAGTTATTTAACCATAAAAAATACTTTAATGAAATATGAAGTATTTAATTCAGGCCTTTTAAAGTGATATTTATAAAAAATTAGGTTTCCTAAGCGAAACGAGCTAGAATAGAGAGTTAGTCCATAACATTAAGGAATACGTAAGATGAAATTATTTCAGTGTATGTGTCCAAAATTACATGGTTATCAATGAATATTATAGAATAAATGTGTGTTCTGAAAATAAAAATTAATCATTTCATTTATAATTGATAGATAAGTTTTCAAAGGCCGTTGGTTTCTCAAAAATAATCAACATATGCATTGGTTGGAGTAGAGTACTCACGAGGGGGTGAATTGAGTAACTATAAAAATTTATGTTTAAAAAGTTTTCTTAAAAGGTTCCCAAATAAAAATAAATATAGCCCAGTTAATAAAAGTAATACAGTTATGAATGTTTGACTGGTCAAAAAAAATCTAATAAGATTTATTAATTCTCAATAATCTCAATATCAGTAATTGATATTAATTTTGAATCTATTCTAATAAATAAAAACAATTATAACTTTCATCCAATATTAACTGTCAAATTAAATCTATTGATTTCTGAATTATATAGCAAAATAAATAAAACTAAATTAATCAACAGATCAGATATAAAACAAGTGGTTAAGTCTCAAGCCAAGACCTAATCTGCTCCACTTGGTGAGAACCTACCACCATGCATTTTATATTAATTAACTTGATCCACACCCTGGATCGGGGTAAAAAAATGCAAAAGACTGTCTAGGTCATATGACCTCTTCCATAGTTCTTCTTGGATAAAAACATCTATTTCACACAAGGACCTCTTCCACACTTACCTGTGGGAGAAAAAAGTGAAAAATGATATAAAAGAAAGGATATCTTGTATTCTTCCATTTAGTGCAAGAGAAAATTTGTTTTTTAATACATACACACACATTGATCGAAAGATAAAAACAATACACAACTGATAAAAGATGATGAGATAAGGTTAGAAGTGATCTGAGTATTATTCTATGCATCTCTAGAATTCTAGGATGAAGCAGATGTAAGAATCATGTCTTCTTGCGAGAAATAGAGTATTACAAGTCTAGTGCTCTGCTTTTATGTTAGATTTGAATTGTGTTCTTCATGGAGTTTTTATTATTAATATGTTCTTAAATATGATCTACGGTATCCCAAATTTTTGGATTAATGAATGCTTTGCATCTTCTTAAAATTTATCTTGTTGCATGTATTAGTTCTTTTGTCTAGAATACATAGGCTTCTGCTTCTCTTCTTCGTTTCATTTCAGGGCCATGCTTTTCTTTTTATTCTTTGAGTTCATGCGTTGGAGCCAACAAAATTCATGTGTTCTACACATCATACCTCATACTATTAGTTGAAATGTATAAAAATAAATATTAATTTTGTCAGTGTATTTAAAAGATTCTTATATGATCATTATAATTTAAATTGAAAATGACAAAGTAGATTAAAGAACAGTGTAACAGTCTTTTTGTAAACAGTGTCACTTGGAAAAGGTGCCCCCACGAAACAATGTCTTCTTTTTTTCCTATGAGTGGTGAGACTGTTATGATGGAATGTTTGTATGGAGATCCAGAACTGGTATCATAGGTTAAGTGTTAGGACCATGGTGTTTGGTCCGTTGTAAAACATCAAATGGTGTCTTATCAAGGAATCAGTGTCACAATTTTCAATAGATCTGAAATTTGTTACGGTGTCTTGTCACAGTGTTTGGTCATGGTGTTTGGGTAACAGTTTTTGGTCATTGTGATTGGTCATGGTGTCTTTTCACAATGTTTAGGTCACAGTATATGGATAACAGTGTCTGGTCACAGTGTCTGGTCCATTTCTAGAAAACTAGAACTGGTGGCAGACTCATGGTTTCTTAGATTTACCCAAAATCTGTATATAGACTTAATTTGTAATATTCACTGAATGAATTAGACAAAATCATTCATTAAATAATTCATTATTGACCAAACTTAAATATATTTTAAAATAATCAAACATGATTTATAGAAATTAAGATCTTGGGTATATTTATAGGATATATAGTATTTTTTATCATTAAAACACGATTAAAACAGAAGGATTCCAACAGTCTCCCTATTTTGTTATCACAAAACATATGAGTGAGATATATATGCTTTGTTTCTGTGTGTCTCCCCCTTTTTGAATTATCAAAAAGGGTAAAAAATTAAATAATAGAATAGTTAATAAGAGTTCATAGTGCATTAGATGGAGAAAGAACTGTCATAAAAATAGTAGGAAAAAAAATAAAAAAATAATCTTATCAAAAGATAGTGTTAAATTTTCATTAGAACTGGATTTCTTTTCTTTTCCCTTGGATGTAGAATTTGGAGAAGCCACAAGAGTTGAGGTAGAAGCTGAAGAATGGGGAGAAACAACTTTTATAGAAGGGTACGGGAGTCCTTCAAAAAGAAAAGTGGCCAAGGTAGGTTTTATAGAAGACTGAGGAAATTTTTGGTCAAGGATAATAGGTCTGATACGACTCATAGCATGATAGATAGACATATTGGTAGAGTAAAAGGTAGTGAATGAATAAAGAGGAAAACCAGTCTTCTAGGGTGTAGCTGCAAGAGCCAAAATAGTCGTTCTCTACACATGAAGATATGCTCACAATAACATGATACAGTCAGTAATAATCTCATTTCCATACTACATAAATTTCTCAAAGTCATCTTTGTTCCCCATGGACTTGTCCAACAAATGAGTGAAATCATTCAGCATTTGAACTTGAGTTTTTAATGATTGACTGACAGGAGAGATTTTTATATTCTCTACAAGGTACCTGAAATAGTTTGATATATCATGCTTAGAGAAAATCCTATTGAAGTATAAATCCACCATCATAGTAATTTCGTCGAGAGAATCATTTTCAATCTGGGAATTAATTCTTACCAAATCAAAAACACTATCACTAATCTTGAAAACCACATATAGAGACTCTTTTTCAAATACACTGAGCACTAAATGAAGTTCTTCTTTAACAATTACTCTTAGCATATCACTATCCAAGGAGGTTTGAGACTACTATCCAGAGTTATTAGAAGATGTAATAGCTGATGTAAGGTACTTCAGTTGATTCAAAACCTTCTAGAGATATCCCTTATACTCATCATCACATTTGTTGAGAAAAATATCAAGGTCATGCATTTATTTAAATATTTCCTTATTTCGTTCAGCAACCTTTTCAGCTAAGGAAGTTTGGTTATGTAGAATTATAGAGAAAAATTACTATGGATCATGACCACTAAAATACTCAACAGGATGAGAAACAAGATATGTTCATGATTTCAGCATTCTTTTCATATCTTTAACCATATCTCTGAGAAAATTCACTCCATCACTCAGTTTTTTGTTCACAATTATGACCTCTATATTTTCATGAAGCATTTTTTGCTCAATCTTCCATATGATCTTATCTAACACAAGAGAATAATCTCTTTCACATAGGTTTTTATAAGTGTAGGTCAATTATTCATGCGAATTTCAACTCTAACCAATAATGTATCTCCAAAAGCCTTCAAAACATCCTTTCTCACTAAGGTAGAGGGTTCTTGTGAAGGGTCAGGAACAGGTACTGAGACAGGCTCATGTTCTTTTGCTGGGTAAACCTCAAGGGCAGATATTAGTTTCAATTGAAACATAATAGACATATCAATACCTTTAACTAATGATTCTTGGGAATCATTCACATCAAAATATCTAGGGAATTTATAATAAGTATCCACAGTGATTTGATCAACTAGATTAAGAATTTCAACACTTTCTATATTATGGTGTTGCTCCACCTCATCAAGTGAATCTCTAGCGGGACTAAGATATATAGTTCATTGATCTATTTCAAATATTTCATCACTAATAGACTCACCCATTTATTTTCTATCCAATTGAAAGGCTTGCTCCATTCTTTCCTCAACATATGGAATAATCTCTCAGTAAGATATTGTTCCATTAAGTGTTCCTCAGAAGCAGCTTCTTTCTAAAGATAATTTTCTTCTTCTAAATTCTCCTCCAGAACAACCTTTTCCCTTAAATTATCAACATATTCTTCTTTAAAATAATGTTCTTCTTCTAAATCAATAATATTTTCAATAATAGGTGATTCATTCTCAATTATGACTTGAGGAACCAATCCACTATCTTCCATATATAGTACATTTTCCCATGTAGGTGTAACAACCCCTTCTTATTCTTCCTCTAAAGGATGGTTAATAATTTCATCTGGTTCCAAACCAGGATCAAAGATGTTCTTAGGTCTTAAAGAATTCTTAGCCGGGTTTAACGTTTCATAAACTCTTTCATTAACATACTCCCAAGATTTTATCCACAGATTCCAATAGATTATCATTGTTTTTACTGTAGCCTTTGAGATACAAAATTCATAGTCCTTAATGACACCCTCATCTGGTCTAACCAACCCTTTATCATGAAGCATAACCGAGATTAAGCTTTTTCAGATCAAGGAGGTTAACTTTGAGGTTTTCTTTATTAACTCACACATATAAAGTATAACATACTTACATAGGATAATATTATGCACATATTTTAAAAGATGTATCAAAAATAAATCATCATAATTAAGTGTATATGATATCCTTTTCATGGACTAATTAGATTCTGAGAAAACAAAAAAAAATTCTGGTTTCACCCTATTGCTCCGCAGAAATAGATCTTCTCTCTGTTTTATTTCTAGTCAAGCTTCCCACGGATTGTTATAAAACAAAGATATCACTTAGAGGAGGAGGAACTCACTGGTAGTCCTCAAATCATCCCTCATGAGGTATCCGTAGGTATTTAACCCATAACGTTGAAGAAAAAGTACATCTTTGGACATTTATCAATCTTCTCACAACAAATCTATCTTCTGTATCAAATGAGATTTGAACGAACTGATAAAACTAAGCAACTAGATTTGGGTAAATCAGGATTGTCTCTTTTGTGAACCAATACCGCCATCCCTACGCTTTTATTACTTTCAATACTAAATGCATGCTTGACAACAGCCACATGGGACAAATTTACTCTTCTGGAACCACTATTCTGTAAACTTGGTTTAGATTCAAAGGACCTTTGGGTGCTATCTTTGGTGATATTTTCATCTTCTTCTTTGATATGTGCTTCTCAAGAGTTTATTAGGATGTGTGATTCATTCTGGGCATTCAAAAAATGTTTGAGAGGGAGATAGAGAAAGAGAGAGAACTAAAGGGTTGAATAAGGGATTACAGTTTGAGAGAAGAGATCTCAGGTTAAGAAAATAGTGAAACTTATTTTATTTTTATGATTTAGGGATATCGAGTGTCACGAATTCAATATTTGAGAAAATAAAAAGAATAAAATAATTAATTACAGTGACAAGGGTAATAATTTGTAAATAAAATGAAAAGGTGTCGTTATAATGAGACTGGAACGATCTATCATGGTGAGACCATAAAAAGTTCTCATGGTGATTCTGTAACAAGTTTTCAGGGTGAGAAGGTAAGATGTTTTCAGGGTGAGACTATAAAAATGAAACAACAAATTTTAAGTTAGTAAACACTAGAAATATACGATTTGGACATTAATCATAAGATAGTGACTTGGGAATCCCTAAACATTGAATCAATATGTTTTGAAACAGTACAATTACTACTTAAGATTTATTATTCCTAATTCATGTATGATGTAGACTATTCTTTCAGAATTTAAGGTTTTGGTGAATATATTAGCGAGATGATATTCAGTTCCAATGAATTCCAAAGTGATGTCACCTTTTTCATAATGGTCTCACAAAAAGTGATGTCTTGCATCAATATGTTTTATTCTAGAATGTGAAACAAAATTTTTTGAGATGTCAATACCACTTGTCCTGTCACAATTTATGTGGACATGCATGAATTGATATCTATAATCTAGTAATGTGTGTTTCATCCTCAAAATTTATGCACAATAGCTACCACCAGCTATGTATTCAGCTTTCGCAGTAGATAATACAACAGTGTATTGTTTCTTACTAAACCATGATACTAGTTACATTCCTAAAAATGAAATTTTTTAGTGGTGAACTTTCTATCTAACTCACAACCACCAAAAGCAGCATCAGAATAACTAACTAACTCAAATTATTGTCCTCTTGAATAGAACATTCCTATATTGGGACTATGATTGAGGTATTTGAAAATTTTCTAAACAACATTTAAATGAGATTCCATATGTTTTTCTTGAAAATGAGCACACATAAATACTCTAAACATAATTTCAGGTCAGCTTGCAGTTCAATAGTTTAATACTCCAATCATTCCTCTTTAATTGGTTTGATCAACATATATCACATATTCATTATGATCCAACTTACATGTAGTACCCATTGGAGTGTCATTAAATTTAGTTCAATCCAATCTAAAATGTTTTAGTTGATCTATTGTATATTTTCTTTAATTTAAAATAATAACGTCATTTTTTTGAACGATTTCAAATCCAACAAAGAATTTTATTTTACCCATTAAATTCATTTCAAATTCATTTTCATCATTTTAGAAAATTCATTATATAAACAATTTTACGAAGATCTAAAGATAATATCATCTATATTAAATTGAACTTCTAAAACAAAAATGGAAGTTAGTTTTATAAAAAATGAAGGATCAACTATACCTTTTTTAAAACCATTGGAAATAAGAAAATTGCATAATCTTTCATACCATTCTCTTGGTGCTGGTTTTAAACCATATAATGCTTTTAATAATTTAAAAACATGAATTTGAAAATGAGGATTTGTAAAACCAGGTGATTTCTCCACAAAGACATCCTCAACTATATAACCATTTAGGAATTCACTCTTAACATCCATTTGATACTGTTTGAAATTCAGATGTGCATCAAATGAAAGTAATATAATGATGGCTTCATGTCTTGCTATTGGTGCAAATGTATCTTAATATGCAATCCCCTCTTATTGATTATAGACATGTGTAACTAATCTAGCCTCTTTTCAAAAATATTTTACCAGTTTCATCTACCTTATTTCTAAACACCCACTTAGTGCCTATGGTAAATGTGTCTTTAGGTTTTTCAAAATGTTTCCAAACTTTGTTCCTTTCAAACTGATTATGTTATTCTAGCATACTCATCTCCCAAAATACATCATTATAAGCATACTTAATGTTTTTAGGTTTATGTTGTGATAAGAAGACTTGATGTTCAACTTTATTTCTATGAGTAGCTATAGTTTGAGTTCCTTTATCTAAATCTCCTACAATAGCGTCCAAATGATGGTTCTTAAGAGTTCTAAAAACTATAGAAAAAGAAGGACTGGTGACTTCAGGTTATTCAACTGGTTCGGGTTCATTATGACTTGAATCTGAAGAATTTTCAGAACTTGATTTTTTCATTGATTCCTTTATAGGATGGTTATAGGATTTTGAAATAATTTCTAGATTTGACACAACATCCTTTAAGTTCTTTAAACTGGACTTAGGCTCATGTGGATTTGTCTCATCAAATTTTACATGGGCAGAATCTTCTACACATTTAGTTATTTTTTAAATACTCTATAAGATTTACTCAAGATTTAATATCCTAGAAAAATACCTTCATCACTCTAGGATTCCAATTTTTCAATATAGTCTTTAGTATTAAAGATATAGAATTTTCAACCAAAAACATTGAAGAACCTTACTTTGTGTATTCTATTGTTTCATAAATCATATGAAGTGCTTTTAAGAATAAGTCTATTCCACACTCTATTAAAAATATAGCAGGTTGTATTTACAGCTTCAACCTAAAAATAAATAGATAAGACATAGTCACTAATCATGGTTCTAGAAATCCATTTAAAGGTTTTACTTCATATATCTATAACCCCATTTTGTTGGGTTGTTCTTGGTGTAGAGAAATTATCAGTATAGCCTTTTGTGAACAAAATGATTCAAACTCTTTTTTTGAAATTCAGAACCATGATCAATTTTTAAGGATTTAACTATCATTCCAATAAGAGATTCTACATTTTTAGAAAATTTGGTGAAATAAGAGTAGGCTTCACTATTTTGAGCAAAACATAAAGTCCATGTATATCTAGACAAGTCATCTATAAGAACATAAACATATTTTTTCCCATTTAAACTAGAAACTATAGATGGTCAAAACAAATATATGTGAACTAGTTCGAGAGGATGAGAAGTTGACACTTCATTCTATGGTTTGAAGAATGTTTTGTGTTTTTCCCTTTTGATGAGGTTTATACACTTTATCATTTAAAAACTCTTTTTTGGGTAGGTCGTCAACTAATATTTCTCTAATTATCTTTCTAAGGGAGTGGATATTATAATGTCCTAGTCTCCTATGAAAAATCCAAGACTCATTATGAAATTCACTTAAACATGAAGAAATTTCAGAAACTAAGGGCTCCAAGTTAAGAGAGTATAAATTTTCATGTCTTAATGAAAAAAAAACAGTAATTCATTATTAGAATTAAAAAAATTGCAAGAATAATTTTCAAATTTCACATGAAATATTTCATCACATATTTGTTAAATACTAAGTAAATTATATTTCAATCCATCATCAATAAGTACATTGGAAATTAAAACTAAGTTAGAGTTACTGATTTTGCCAAGGCTAATGATTTTTTCATTTGTATTGTCACTAAAGGTGACATTTCCACCATCATTTTTTATGTTCTTGAAGAAAGAATAGTCTGCTATCATGTGACTTGAACACCAACCATCTAGGTACCATAAGATTTAACACGTTCTATTTATGAAATTTTCCTTAAAAATAGTAAAATAAAAATTGACTTTGGTAACCATATTTGATTAGGTCCAGTTATATTAGTCACTAGTGATTTAGGAACCCATGTCTTCCACATAGTTTTCTTATAAACAATTTGTAATGTGCTTCAAAAATAAAATCTATTTAGTCCAGAAAATCTTGAAAGAGTAGATATTGTATCATAATTTATGTAGGTAAATGTTTTCTAGAACATAGGGTAAAACTATATGACTAGGATTTAGAAAAAAAAGTGGTTCATCAAAAATTTATTTTACCAGGTTGATATCCAATACCAGTAGTATATTTAGGATCAATCTATTTACCTTGAATTTTTACCAATGTAACTTTACCATTAGTAAACCATTCATGTTCATTTTTCAATTTCTCATTAGATAGCTTTAGTGCATTATTTTTTTGTGTAATTGAACATTTTGCTCTCTTTAAATAGTAAGTTCATATTTAATAGTTGATGTAAGAGAATAATATTTCATTAGAGACTTGTATTTATCTTTTATTTCATTACATGTCTCTTCAAGCATACTACTATTCTCAAAAATTTCTTCTTTATAAATATTTTCATAATCACTTTCATTTTCATAATAATAGGAATAATGTTAAGGAGATTCTAGTGTTACCTCAGATGTGTTTTTCATAAAAGACATATTGGATTTGTTAGCCTGCTCATCAAGTGAAGATTCTAAATCACTTGAACAGTCCCCAGAAGCAATCTAATTAGCTTTTATTGGCCTTTTATACTTTCTATCCTTATCCTCATATTTCTTTTTGTTATTGATCTTGGGATAGTTAGCCTCTACATGTCCTTTTCACTAACATTCATAGAATAATATCTTATCTGACTTGTCACTTCTTTTCCAATATTTCTTCCAGCTTCCCTTTTGATCATATATTTATTTGAACATGGGCTTTCTGAAGAATTACTTCTTCTTGAAAAATTTGATAAACCTTTTGGCTAATTGAGCCATCTTTTCATCAATGTCAGGTGATGATTGTTCACTACTGGAACTTTCTACAGATACATGCAATTAGTTTTTTCATTGTGCTAAGAGTTGGTGGTCTTAAATGAAACAGATTTTCTTTTGGATTCATCCTCTTATTCATTATTGACTTTCAGTTCCTCTTCATACATCATTAGTTTCCCAATGAGTTATTTTACAGGTAACTTGCTGATGTCTCTTTACTCACTAATAGAGACAGCAGTTCATATCCATATATTAGGTAGGAATATGGGATTCCTCATGATTTTTTCTTTTGTAGTGAGTTCTCTTCTAAGAGAAATCATTGTGTTGACAATTTCATTTAACATGAGATAGATATCAGAAATAGGCTCATCTAGTTTCATTTTAATGTTATCAAATTTAATATTATAATTATTAAGTCTCATTTATTTCACAATAGAAGTTTCTTCATGTGAAATAGATAGAGTATCCCAAATATCATTGGTAGTATTACATGTAGAAATTATGTTAAATTCCTTATCTCCTAAAGAGAAATATAAAGAATTCATGGTGTTTCAATTGTTATTGTATGAAGTGTTTGTTGGGTAATCCTATGTGATTCTATCAGTAGTATGAACTTTATACTAATCTATAATTGAAAACCAAATTACAAAAACCATACTTTCTAAATGCATTTTCATTTTAATTTTTTATTTTTCATAATTGGTTCTATTAAAGAATGTCGGTATGTTTGTTGCAGCACATTCTAGTCTATTATGCATAATAAAGAAATAATTTTAAAGAGATAGAAATTTAGAATTTACAAAAATTTATAGATCTTAAAATATAACATAAATCATAGTTGGATAGGGTCAAAAACAAAGTCTTAATAAACTCCTCTGATACCAAATATTAGTCATAGTAGACTACTCAAGAGGGGTGAATTGAGTATCTATTAAAAATTTTGTTTGAAAATTTTTCTTAAAAGGTTCCCTAATAAAAATAAATACAGTTCTGTTACTCAATGTAATATGATTATGAATGTTTGACTATTCAAATAACTTCTTAAAATATTAATTAATTCTTATTAATCTCAATATTAATTATTGATATTACTTTTGAAGCTATTCTAAGAAGGTAAAAAAATTATGACTTCTGTCAATGATTAACTATCAAAGTAAATCTAGTGATTTAAGAATTATATATTAAAACAGAGAAAACTAGATTAAACAACACAATGGATACAAAAAAAGTGGTTTAGTCTCAAGTAAATACTTAATCCACTCAACTTGGTGATCACAATCCACAATTTAGTTTGTATTAATAAACAATATATACATCCTGGATTGGGGTAAAAAATGGTGCATAAGACTGTCTAAGTCACACAACCTCTTCCACAGTTCTCCATTGGTAGAAAATACCAGGTCACACAAGTAATTACTATAGACATATTAGTGGGAGTAAACAAGTGCAAAAAGATATGAGAGGAAGGATATCGTGTGTCCTTCAGTTTAGTACAAGAGATAGTTTGTTTTTTAATACAGACACACACACTTCTCGAAATCTAAAAATAATACACAAGATAGAAAAGATTATGATATAAGTTTAGAAGTGCTCTGAGTGTTATTATATACATCTTTGGACATCTAGGATGAAGTAGATGTAAGATTCAAGTCCTCTTTAGAGAAATATAGTATCACAAGTCTGGTGCTCTACTTTCCAGTTAGATCTGGCTCATGTTATTCGAGAGGTTTTTATTGCGAAGATGTTCTTGACTCTGATATATGGTATCCCAAAATTTTGGATTCATGAATTATTTTTGTGTTTTTCTAATGTATCTTGTCTCAAGTATTAGTTATTTTTCCCAAGAATACTCTTGCTTCTACTGCTCTTCAACCATTCTTTTTAGGGCCATGCCTTTCTTTTTATTCTTGGAGTGCATGTGTTGGAGTCGATAGAATGCATGTGTTCTACACCTCATACCTTGTACTATTAGGTGACATTTCTTCAAATAAATTTTAATTATTTCACTGCATTTAAAAGACTCAAATATAGCCGTTAGATTTTAAATCAAAATTGAAAAAATGTATTAATGAATAGTGTCACAGTCTCTTTGGAAGCAGTGTCACATAGAAAAGGTTTCACCAAGAAATGGTGAATTTTTCATTACCTTTGAGTGGTGAGACAGTTTTGATGGCATGGTTTTATAGAGATCATGAACTGGTATCACAGATGAAGTGTTATTATCACATTATTTAGTCTTTTTCCAAACATCGAACGGTATCTTAACAAGGAACCAGGTTCATAGTTTTCAACAGATCTAAAACATGTTACAATTTTTTCTCATGGTGTCTGGTCCCGTTGTATGGTCACAGTGTCTGGTCAAGATGTCTTGGACATGGTGTTTGGGTCACATTGTCTAGGTCACGGTGTCTAGTCCTTTTCAAGAAAACCAGAACATGTGGCAGACTCATTGTTTATCATACTTAGCCAATTATCTATATACAAACATTAGAATTCATATTAACAAAATGAATTATACTTCTTAATTCATATAAAATCATTATAGAAAATGGCTAAATATTTTTTACAATAATCAAACATGATTTATAGCAATTAACATCTTGGGTAGATTTGCCAGATATATAAGATTTTTGATCATTAAAACATGATTAAAATTCGAGGTGTCCAACATTATGATTATATAGTATCATATTCCCTAAAAACATTGAAATAACATCCTAGAACATATAACATCAATGTAAATAAATAAAATAACAGTTCGTCTAAAAACCAATAAAAATGATATTTCTTAATAAATAATAAATGGATGATAATATTTCCATCATTTGATAATTATCGAAAAAAATCATAAGTATATACAGAATGGGAATAAATGTTTTTTTAATTGTAGATAATGTGTTTATAGGTCTCATTAAGGAAATGGAAATAATTAAACAATTGTCATATAATGTTTTAGCATTATAGTTATTGTGAATTCTTGAAACAAATATCACAAGCCTCAAGGGATCCTACTATAGATGAGGATAACTAGGAAAGACTAATATTATTTGAATACTATAGTTGATTATGGATTTCGTAATGATATAGTGATTGATAACTTGATCATAATGTTAAATTTTTAATATTAATTATTTAATTTGAGATTATCTGACTCTTTTTTTGGAAAAAATAGATATTTTCATATCACATAGATTATGGAGACTCCAATTAGAATCCAATTTGAAATATTATTGTAAAAATTTTTATTTAAGCCAATTCTCATAATAATGAATATGAAGTATCTATTTGAAAATTTTATTATAATTAAAATTGTCCTCATTGATATAATCCTTGTAATATATTACCATTATAATTATAATGTAGTAATTTACATCCAATGTAAGGAGATTATAATTAAAAATTGATATGTGCAAATACCTTCTCTCATTTTGGAGAATGAATCATGTAATAATAACTAGATCCACCTATAGTATCTCTCCCTAATAAAATGTATAGATAATAGTAGAATAATCAAAAAATAAATGGGAAAGTTAACCGTTTAATAGAGGATGTTTATATTGTATAGTAATAAATTAATATATTTTATAGAAAAAATGTAAATCCACCTAAACCTAATGTTTAGTATTCTATTGTTCTCACCCATATTGAAAAGATAAGAATCCATTGAGTATATACATATTAGTATTAGTGGAACTAAAGAAACAACTAAAGAGCCTTCAGATAAGGTATTTATACACACTACTATTCAAAATGGTGAAGCCATATTTTTTTGTTTAGAATAAAATATGATCTATAAGGTTATTTATATATTATATTTATATCAATGGTATTAATATAAGTAAAAAGTAACCACTTCCTCTTATTGATGATTTTTTTCAAATCAATTGCATGGATATCAAAAATTTTCAATGATTTATGATAATATTTGGTATCATAAATTGTGAGTAAATAAGGAATATATTCCAAATATTATATTTAGTTTGTCATTTATACATAATAGATTTACATTAATTCCAGTTTTCATGGACTAATTCAAACTATATTCTTATAGATTTAATGAAGAAAATTTAATTGTTTGTTTTGAAAATATCATTATGATATTTACTAATTATTTAATGATATAATATAAAATATTATATAAGAACACAATTGATTTGAGAATCATTTTTAGGACTCTGAGATAAATAGTGTTATAGAGGAAAATTATCAAATTTCAAATCTAGATTTCAAAATAATTTCGTCACTTTCATGTGGTATTTAAATATAAAATATCATGTGATCCTTTAGAGATAATGGCTATGATGGAATGACCAAAGAAAATGAATATAATTGAGGCACATGGTTTCCTTCATTTAACATGTTACTACTGATGATTTGTTCTAAATTTTACTCAATTAGCTAGCATGTTAACTATGTTACAAAGTAAATGGGATATGTTCCAATGGTTAATATATTCTAAAGAGTAATTATAAGAATTAATGTGGAGATTTTTTAATTCATATATATTGAATATACAATTAATAAGGGATGTATTTATAATATATAGAGATTTATTTATGATTATAATTTGTTGTTTTTTATACATATTGATAGATTTTATACCAATAACCCAAGGAATATAATTATTGATCAAAAATAATAACATTCCCATGATCTTGATTTTGAAGATACAAAAATTTCCTTGAATATATAGTTCCATTACCTATATCGTCAAGACTATGAAATTTAAATGGATAAAAAAATAAAATAAAATTTCTCATAGAGTGTTCTCAACATTGGAAAGTTAATATTCCTATAAGTAGTCTTGAATTTTGATTTCCCATCAAACTACCATGTGGAATGGAAAATGATGTGGATGTTGTGCCGAGTTGTAATGATTGTGATTTTTTTGATAAAATGTGGATTGAAAATGAACTTATATTAATGGATTCGGTAATGATTGTAATTTGAATGATTAAGGAGGGGGAACACCAAATATTTTCATAATAATTTTAAAAATGTCTTTATTATAGTCAAAAAATGTTCCCAAAATGATGACCAGAATATTCAAAAAAATAAAAAATTGAATAAATAAAATTTGGTAGTCACAATATATGAACATAGTATATTGAAATTTTTGTAATTATATATTTTTATTATCCATGACTATGATAAAAAAATAATTATTAAATGAATATCATAGGTCAAATTTATCTATACAGCTTGGTATTATAATTTTTTCTGATTTGATTTACCATTTTTTGTTTGATAATATTAAATAAGAAATTAAATATTTTACATCAATAATCATGGTTTTAAATAGGTAAAGGTAAGGATACAACATCATAAATGATTCATATAACCTCTACATGTTACTATGTAAAAATTGGATTATATTACAATGGAAATATTCAGTATATTATCAAAAAATCATAAAAAGAATGCCTCCATGTTGGTTATTGTTGATCGCCATACAAAGTCCAGACATTTCTTTGGCATTACATAAGATCTACCCATTGAGTTCCTCACATAGATATATATTAATAAATTTTTTGGGACATTATATTCCATCTCATTTGATTAATAGGTATCATAATTTTAAGTTTACATCAATGTTCTGGGATAACCTTTATAGGTATATCATCACCAAGCTATATTTGACCGCTATCTATCATCCTCAAACTTATGGTAAATCAGAAAAAACTTTAAAGACATTATAATATATGTTGATGTCATTACTAATTTAAATTAAAGTTATGTTTTATTAGTGTTAACCATTTATTGAATTAATATTTAATAATATCATTAATTAAAACATTAAATGTCACTACATGAAGTGTTTTACATGAAAAATTTTCATTAACCAAATTTTTGGGAAATTTTTCTAAAAGAATACTTTAGGCTTAGAACATGATAATGATACCAAATTGAATGTGAGAATTACTCAGATTCATATCAATAAAGCTCAAGGAAGGAAAAAAATATAATTAAGAGAACTGAAGGAGGGATTTAGAATATCATATTGGGGAACATGTATTTTTAAAGGAATCTATATGGAAGGGTGTTATACAGATTGTCAAGAATGGGAAACTAATTCTTATGTATATTAGGTCTTTTTAAAATATAGAAATAATTATAGTTGTGTCTTTTCATTTGTAAATTCAACTTATACTTCATAATGTTCATTATTTGTTTTGTTCATATTTATTGTATAAGTATAAAAAATTCCTCACACAAGTTCTCACCTATGAGGAAATGGAATTGTAACATGATTTATCATATTATGAAAAGAATATCTAGACTCTTTTCACTAGATAAATTATTTTGTGTAAATAGAGGATTTTATTTGTGAAGTTAATTTATAGAAATCATTAAATAAATAAAGCCAACTGAGAAAAAAAAAAATTTTTGATGAAAAAAGTAACCATATCTATTTATTTTGTGAAGTTATTTAAATTTGTAAGATGTTGTTTTTAAGGGAAATATGAATGTTACAAATGAGTTACAATTAAAATAAGTTTTATTATCTTCCTAAAGAATCTATATTATAATGGAAATATCTTTAATAATGAATATTATTGAAACCTAAATTTGAAAATATTATAAACTGAGTTTAGTGAAATGAATTACATTTTTTAATTTATCCTACATAAATTATCTTATGGTGAATGTTTCATAATTTCAAGAAAAACATTGTTTTTGAGTGAATATAGAATAATATCAATTTGTCAAAACTATTAATTTTATATAATTATAATGATATATAAATAACATAAAGGTTTATTAAAACATTATAATATACAAAAAAATTATTTAATATGTAAAATATTTCATAAAAAAATTATAAATAATAAATATATTCTTAACATTTTGAAAATCTAAAATGGTATTCTTCATTAATACCCTTTTTTATTATTTTCTCATAATCTAGTGTTTACAAGGCTTTGTTTGGTTTTGTATTTTTTTAAATATTAAAATTCCTCCACTTAATTAAAATAATTTAATTAAATCAATTTAAATCAACAGTATAATTTATTATGTCGTAAAATAATTTTTAATATTAAACAATAAATTTTACAAAAATATATTTAATTAAATTTTAAGAATAAAAATTAAAATAAATCATCACCAATTATATAAATTTAATACCATAAAATGTGTCATTATTTGGAATTATTATAATTAATATTTTGCAATATATTAAACATAGATTTTTTTCATTGAATATATTTACCATGGTAAATGTTCGTTACTATGGTTAACGATAAAATGAGTTATAAGTGTATAAATAAAAGGATAATGCATAGTTATAAGAAAAAAACCAATCCTAAAACTTAGATTTTTTCATTTTTTATTAAAGTCATTATAAGGAATTATATGTCAATTTAGATCCACTAATATCATGATAAGAAAATTTTTTATAATAAAGCTTCATTTAATAACAAGCTTTCCAACCAACTCACTTAAAAAGGGAAACCCCACTCCAATCTTATATGGAAAACATGATCCACATAGCACAAAAAATCACTACACATATACCATATCATATTCCTTTTTATATTTAATTATATATTTTTCTCACCATAATACCACTTCAATAAGTTATAAGGTGTAAGACAGATGAGGTTACCAAAAGAAGAGGTATATCTTGTTACTGAGATTTTTCAATATCCTTTATTTTTTAACATCATCCAAATCATAAATAAATTTTTTACATAATGAAATAACTATATTGAACATATTTATAGTTTTTGGAAAAATTACATCAATTTCATATCTCTATCCCATCATTTTGAAGATGAAAGAATCTCTTGTGTTTGCATATGGCCAATAATCTCCTTGTAACAGTGTGTGCCTTTTACAGAATTACATTATTTAGATTGTTATATATATGGATTTAATGGTTATATATATATATAAGATAATTTTTAACAATGTTATGAATGTTGAAATAAAATATACCATAAACATTATTGCTCTCCCATGCATTGAAAAATAATTCGGTGTATTGTGCCCATGTGCGGACTACGCCTTCCACACAATGATGTGATTATTTTTATACTAATATTATTAATTTATAGTTATAAACTTATTTATAATTAATAAATATTATTCTCATTAAATTATTAACAATTTGTAGATGATGTAACCATTTTAATACACCTATAATGATGGCCTGAGTACTGAAGTAATTATTGATAAATTTATTGAACAACCATGAGTGGTTGACATAACCAAGAATGATTCAATTAATATATTTAATATGATTTTAAAAGGGCCACATAAAATTTAATATATTTGAAAATTATTTTATTAAACTATTTAAAAAAATTTCCATAATTATATAAGAGAATCAAATGGTTATGACTATGTAGAGACCTAATGTCATGAATTTTTTATATATTATAATTTTTTTCAGGGATGCTCATTCTGATATTTTCATTTGTAAAATTATAAAATCATAATATAAAAAAACTGATCTATTTTATTCTCATATATAATTTTGTTGGTTTACGTTTTTATATTCTATTTCATGTAAACTTATATAATGGTTCAATAAGTACAATACATTTAATGGATATTCATTGAAAATTTAATATTTTTTCTTTTAAAAATAATTATTTTCCTTCCACATGGTGATTATTTTATTTTTTATATATATTATTAAATACTCTTAATAGATAATTTTATGTCTTTGTGAACTATATTTTAGTCACTTTAATTTTTTTAAATAAATCATATTTTTGTTTCTTAAATGATGTACTTTTGGAAGTTTTACCAAAGGTTTGACAGGATTTTTTAATAATATACCATGAAAATATATTTCCCATAATTATAAATATTCATTACATTTATTCATCCCATAAAAATTTACATAGTTATTTTCAATAACAAAAATTTTATTTTTTGGTAGATTTTAAACATACTTTTATCCAAAGAAAAACTTATTATATTTTCATATGATTGAGAAGAATTTTGAAATTTATTTATATGTTTAATCTTAAAAAGTGATGGAGGGAATTAAATTTAATGTTCTATTTATATTTTCAGTCATTTTTTGCAGAGGATTATTATTAATAAATAATATTTAATTTTTTATAAATTGATAGTATTTTTTATCCTTTCATAATTGATGTTTTTTCATCATTAACTTTTCCATGGTCACATTCTATATCACTCTTCATCATTAAATAGAAATTATTTTCTCCTCTATGTCCATATTTGATGAATCAAAAATTTATATAGAATCAATTTCACCACTTTTATATTGTCACAAATATATAAAATTTCAATATATGGTACTTGTTAATGAAATTTTACTAACAATTTTAATTAATTGACTATGGAAATATTATTTATTTTTTAAAACATGTATATATATGGATTTATTTAGATTTTAGAGATATATTTCGATTATTAATTAAAAATTTGAGGAATTTATAGTACAATAATGTTATATATTAGTCCAAGAAATCCATGTCCCCTTTATGCATCTATAAGTGTCATCAGACAAAACATATGGTATAACATTTTAAATGGGTAAAATGATTTCACTAACACATTATTAATGAATTTATTGGTTGAGGACCTAATGGTAATATTAATGATACTATGTCTTAGGGATTTAGGACAATATCAATGATATCTTGATTTATACATTTCCATTATTAATAATTTTTTTAATATACATTTAATTATTATGTTGGTACTATCCAAGGATGTACTTTAAACTCATGTTTTTGAAGAATGAAATTTTTTTGATTATCCACTCTATTATAATTATTACACTTTATTTAATTTTGATTGAGCTTATTGTATAAAAACCTTATTAAAAATCTGATGTCAATATTTATATATTTTCTTTTCCCTAGTATATGATGAATAATTATTTGAATGATTTCATGGATGCAAGAATGTTTCTTTTGTTATGTTTTTATATTTATAATTTAACATTCAAATAATTAATCTTGCTTTCTTTTTCATGAATACCTAAATGATAAAACCAAAATAGTATATTATCTTAAATCATCTACAAATTTATTAAATTAAACATTATGTCTACGATACTGGAGTATATGCAGTTAATCATACATCTTCTTTAAAACAAACTTCAAAAACTAAAAAAATTTCAAAAATATTATAGTTATAAGTAATCCCCAAAATCCTCTTTAAAATCATGGTTACTCTACAATAGATATCATTAGAATAAATAACATATTTAATCACTAATTACCTCTTTTACATTATCAATATTTTTATGTTTCAAATCTTGATTATTATTTTTATATAAATTTATTTTTATGCGTAAAATTAGGGACATTGTTATTTAAAATAATGAATGACTTCGATTAGTAACCTAAAATGGATTCAATTAAATTTTTTCACTCATAGAAATATGGTATTTATACCAAAACTAAAACAAATTATTTTTAGAATGATATTCATTAAAATCAAGTTTATTCATCCAAATGTATTTTTAAATCTCCTTTTCTCCCTTCTATCTCACATTAATTCCACGAAAATATATCATCAACTTCAATTTAATTGATTATAAGGTTATCTATGAAAAATGTGGATTTATAATCAAACAAACACTGTTGTTATGGTCCATAAGGACTAGTCTTAACTGTAGGATTTAATATAAAGATATTTTAATATGGGGGATAAAATAAAATTAATTACACCATCCATTAAGCACAATGTAGTTTAATCCTATAGTCTCAAGAAAATATTACTCAATAGTTAAGGTATTTCACGAATATCCTAGTAATATTACAAAAATGCAATTATGAATAACATTTTATGATTATTTAATTATCCTCTTAGGTATGTGCTTTATTCTATAGAAGAGTATTTCTTTTCATTATATTAAATATTCTTTGGGTTTTTTCATGTGATTATTTCATATATAATTTAAAAACATGTTTGTTAAAATATTGTTGTTAAGTGAGTGAATGGGTAAAATAAGTTTATATAAATTACCATATATTAAATGAATATAATTTAATTCCATTTAACCACATAGGTCTTTGAAAACTAACAATATTGAAAAAGAAACACAAAAATATTTTTTAAAATAAAGTTTAAAATTTGAAAATTCCTAGTGTTAATGGTTTCCTCTCAAACTCATAAATGATTTATTTGTATTAATTCCTTCAAATAATATTACAGAGTAAAAATATTTTAAAAGGAATAATTAAAAAAAATAATACAGAGAGGTACATCTTGGTGGGCATTCAATAATAAAAATGGTGTATGAGTTTGATATCCTCCACTTGGTATTCGGGTAAATTCACATGGTTCTTATTCACCCATTATGATTTATTATGAATATTATATAGTTTCTATATTTCAAAACGTAAAAATTCACATTAAGTTGAATATTATGAACTATAGAGGGTCCATCTAATCTATAATTAATTCATCATGTCATTAGCCTCATCATAGAGTTTTATAAAAGAACATTATCACTTGGATGAAATTACTTTTTTCCAATCAACTTTTCACAAGACATTATTTTAATTTAATTTTAATTAATCAAATAGCCCAGTGATTTTATTATAATTTAATATTGATATTGAATCATAAATGTTCATTCATGTCAATGACTCTTGATGTCCATATTTATATCTCTTACCGTGCAATAGGCTTTCAGTTTCAGTTCTAATGGTTTGTGATAATATTTAAATAAATTATTCAATTTTGAATAATTCATATGGGTGAATATTATATTTTTTTATAATCACTAAAAGTTCCTACAAGCTTTAGATTGTGTCATTTCATTTTTTTTATAGTCTTTAAAAAAATATTCCTTTGATATCCCAATTAAACCCTTTAGTTTTTTTCATTTGTCTTGTTGTGGTCGGGTATTGAGGTTTTTTGATGTAATCCACACATTCCAATCATGTTTTCAGGGAATCAACTATAAAATGGACTCCCTTAGTCAAGGATGATGGATCCATTCATTAAAAATGTATAAGACATATAAGATCTAAAAATATTTGACGCAATGTTTTCATCATAATTTTGTGTGGGTTTGGCTTCGACTAATTTTTAGAAATAATTATATGCTGAAAAATGTAGGGATTAAAAAATTGCATTTGAAAAGGTCTAATAAAACCTATTATCTATAATTCTCATAGTTCTAAAAAGGTATTTATTTTTTTGGGTTATATCCTATCACATTGAAATGTTTTTATAAATGGGTTTTTCTAAAACAAATTACAAAAAACATGATCGTTTTTAAATTGGGGGGGAATGAATTCTATATTTAAATAAATCATCTATATTTAATTGAGGTACAAAGTGTCCCGTACAATATTTTTTGTGGTAAAATTAAATAACTAATTAAATTTCACCTATATGTAAACAAATTCCTATTATATGGGAATTACAAATTTTCAACCTCATAGGATCTTCCAATGGGTAAAATATCGATTTAAATATATGTATATTAATTTTTTAGGAGTATGGATAATATATAATATTAGAAATTATTTAATAAATATTATGGTTAGTATACTTGGGTGTTTCTACTTAAATGAAATATAACTTCTCTATTTTAAGGTGTTCAATTTATACTTCATTAGTGTAGGGAAATATTATTAGGTGATTAGATACATCATTTTAAACTAATTTTTATTTTCAATCTCTTGATTAATCTTATGAAATAGAATTATACATCCAACTATTATATGTTTTGTATCTTTTGACCTCATTAGGTATCTTATAGATGAAATGGAAATGATATAATTACTTTAGTTCCAAAAAAATTAAATCAGAATTTTTTTAATGAAATTAAAACTACATTGAACACATTTCCTAACGTTATATTGTTGATTTAGGAAGCATCTAAGGCCATTAATTAATACGTAATTGCTTAAGTCTATTGATCAATTCCTTGGAAATGAATTTCTCCCACATCTTTTTTGGAATCTTGGTAATGTAACACAAATTCTTTAACCAAGCTTATATGTTTGGGTAATCAAAGATATCATTAGTTTATGAAATGATTGACACCATTTAACATTAAAATAAAATCATCATTTTTAGAAGGATACATAGAAATATTAAAATAAATCAAATAGAATACCTTAAATATATATATAAAGACATTTATTTCCAAAAAACCTATGTGGAATATTTCATATAAATTTGAAAAGGAAATTAATTTATATCTTAAATTATAAATTTTTAAACATCAATAATTTTTTTGAGATTATACATAGAAATGGAATTTCACTTATAAATATAAATATAAATTTCTAAAAATTTTAAAAAAACAACATTCCAATTTTGTTTTCAATTTTTTCCAAGGTTTTTTATGAAATGGTCAATTGAACCACAAATAATAGTGAAAAAATCTAAAATTACCTCTATAAAGTCAAGAATGCTATTATAAAATATACATACCATGATCAATTTTAATGTAATCAATGATTTGACAATAAAATTGGATCTTTTTATTAGTAAACATTTTATAGGGATATGTAAATTAAGTTTCTTATGGATCCTATAGAGAGATAAGAACTTGAAAGTAACATAAAAATACACATAGAAAAATATTTTGATAATTACATCTCAATATTTATAATGTATTTTTAATAAAGGTGATATGTAATTATATTTTACAGGGACCTGGTTCAGTTTCCCATAATTTATACTCAATCTCTAACTATACCAAATTTTCAATATGATTAAAACGTTTTTTAATTCTTTTCAATGGTCATGTAAGTTTTTTAGGAATATAAGGAATAATTAGAACCATTATGACCCAAAACTAGTGTAAATGAAGTATGAAACCAACAAATTCTCTATATTTTTTTACTACCTCTATTATGGTGATATTTATCCCCCTCTTTGGAATTTTAGTTTTATTGAATTCTAATTCAAGAATAATTCCATGTGATAATATTTTTGGATTTATGCTTGGAATTATACAACAATTAATCCAAAATTCATTCCATTATTAATCATAATTTCATTCAGTTTATTTTATTGGGATATGTGTAAGGTATTTGAAATCACAACTTATAGTTTCTCTCCCTTCATTACATATACAAACATCAAATCCATAGAAAATTGTATTAATTCCAGATTATATTTTTTTCCAGTGATTAAATCAAATTAAGGTTTCTCAATTAAAATGATATTATTTTATTGAAAAAATTGAAATAAATGATAAATAATAGTTTAATGAAAAATAATATCTATAAATTTTTTCATGGGTTACCTCATCCTATAATTTGAAAAAAAAATTATATAAAATTATGGATATCTTCATCCACTATAGAAATTTCAATCATTCTATTTTTTATCTAAGGCCAGGGTTTCATGAATCATAACTAAATATAAATATATTTTAGTTTCATCATGGTGGAAATATGTATAAATTTAATGTCCATCCAATATTTTCATCAGAAGAAATTTTCTTTGATATGGACCATGTTGTCTCCAAATTCCTTTTCAATTTTCATTCATACCCATTGATTATTATCATGGATATCATCATGAATGGTGTCACCATTAATATATGTGATTTTATTGATATTTTTCAATCCTATAGGATAAATAAGTAAAATTAAACTAGGAATATTAAATCACATGTACTAATAAAGAAATCATCGAATATTATAGCTAGAAAAATATTATATATATTTTCATGTTTTTAAACATCTATTTTGGAATTCATTTGTAACATATATAGGGAAATAAACACTAAGTGATTGGACACATTATCTGAAGCACATAGATCATATAAATATATAGAGAAATATAATGTTACAATGGTGTATGGAGTAAAAATTTTCACGATATAATTATATTTTATAGGGATTTGTGGTGTGATTAGGGTTGAGATACTTCCTCCTAAGATTATACATTAATTCCCTTCGAGAATCCCCTTTTTGATGAAATTTTACATTATAATTTTAGAATATTTTTTATTATTTATTTCATTAAAATGATGGATAATAATATTAACATTATGAAATTCTTCTTATATTTCACATAAAAGTTCTTCTTTATGAATATTCTGAGATTGGATCATCCATAATGAAATTGGAAGTGGGGGATCATGATACTTTTTTGTTTTCATTTTTCCACTTTGTTTATATAATATTCTTTATCTGGATCTTACACCATATTATTTTCCTTATGATTCATATCTTATCTACTTATTATTAAAAATCGTTATCAAACTTCTATATTTAGTTTTCCCAACCACTTTTAAGACATCTTCTTTAAGGTTGATATATTCTTTTTCATATTTGGGGATCTGAAATAGTTCATAATTATTTTTTGGTTTGTTTTATTCTAGGTAGATTGTGATAATATGGTGAATTTAATTTTTAATTATATTAGTTATTATTTTTATATTTTCCCTAAAATTGAGTTTGAAGCATACCTTTGATTTTTTAAATGATTACATAATTTTAATTAACTTTTTTATTTTAGACATAATATTATCATCCTGTAAGAATTTTTTTTCTGAAAACGTTATGGTGATCTTGGGGATCGCAATTATTAGGGTCTATATTATAAGAATGTGGACCCATATTTTGGAAAGAAGGTTGGTTGTTTGTTTTTTTAAAGTGTTATACATATGGTGGATTACTTATTATTGGTTTTACTATTGGATAGGGGTATTTGTTGAAATTTTTTTTGGTAGGTTGGTTGAGCCTTTTTTGGTTACAAATTCATTTATGAACTGGTTATGTTCTCTTCATCCAATATTTTGTGTGAAATATATTGGTAGGGTATTTTATATAAAAATATATATCCCTTTCACTTCAACACACTGGGTAATGAAATGGTTATGTAATGAGCATAATCCAAATACCATAACCTTTGGTTTTTTTTCTCACTAACATTATTTAGATCCATTTTTCTTACCAATGTTTTTTTCTATTAAAGGATATATTATTAAAATGGTGTTGAATTAGATGTTCTTACATCAATAATACCCCTTGTTAAAGTACCTATTTTATAAAAAAAATATGTGTGCCCTATGATATCTTATCAATACGGCCCTTGGTTAATGCTTAAATGTTTTAAATAAATATGCCATCATAGTGATATAGTAAGTAAAACCAATAATTTTCATAAAATTTATTTAAAATGGGAAATCTACTGCACATTACATGGTCCATAGTTATATCTCATAGCATTACTGTTGATAAATACAATGTGAATGGATTTATGTTACTATGATGGTCTTCATCTTCAATGCCACATAATAATAGAAATATTTTCATTGTGATAGTTTCTAATTAAAAATCATTTTAGATACGGGGAAGAATAATGTGAATATTTTTATTAATGAAATATTCTATGTACAATGAGTGTTTTATCTGGGTTTCTATATGTAAAAAGAATCACCATGAGATTTTATAAAATATTTTCCATCAAAATAAATATTATTAATTTTATGTTTTTTAATAAATGTAATATAGAAATATATAGAAAATGATTTTTTATGAATAAAATAAAAATATGTAATTATATAATAAAGTTCAGTATATTTAGTTAAATAAGTAATGTTCTTATAATAAATGTGTAGAAAATATTTGTTTAAAAACAATTATTTATTTTATGTTATATATGATTTGTTTTAAAGATAAATATATAAATTTAAAAAAAATTATTTTTTAGAAAATGAAGATATTTTTGATTTTAAAATTTTAAAATTACATTAAGGTGAATTTTTAGACATTTCTAAAATGGTTTAATTATTGATGAATTGATAAAAATAATGATTTTATAAATAATATATTTCATATTAGAATGTTACGATAGATGTGTGAATATAAAATATTGGAGCCATTTTGCTCAAAAAAAATATGTGTTTTAGGAGTAAAATAATCAATAAAAACTATTAAAATGAATTGGGAAACACATGATTAACT
This sequence comes from Viscum album, assembly GCA_963277665.1. NCBI lineage: Eukaryota > Viridiplantae > Streptophyta > Magnoliopsida > Santalales > Viscaceae > Viscum > Viscum album. The sequence goes on along the minus strand of OY728136.1, from coordinate 1,280,899,777 downwards.
TTTTGGAATGAAGGTTATATTTTATTCTAATAAAAATAAATTTTAGTCATTTTTTTTAAATATCTATTCATAATGATCCACATGATTTAGATTTATTTGAAAAATAAAAATCTCTTTTTTTATTCATAAGTAAATAAACATCATGAAGATAAATTATATACACTATGATGATGTAGATTTATTTTCATAATTATAGATATATTTTTCTAAAAGATGATTTATATTACGATTTTTATACTTATATTAAAAGTAAAGTCCACTAAATTTAGTGAATGAATAAAATCAAATGGTTTCAATATTTGGAATCAGATTTAATAAATATGGTTACATTTTCAATGTCATTTCTTATATAAAAAATTGCCTTGGTAAAAATTTAAATTATCACTGTAAATGTTAATATAGGTTAAAGTGGCTAAAATATGTGATAATGTTTCTAATATCAGAAAATCATATTTTTATTTTATTTTTTAGTGTATTTAATAATCTTAAAGTGTTATATTTTGATTTTCAATAAAGTAGTTCCATGTTCCATGAAAATTTCATTTATTCTATTTATATGTTCTTAGTATTTAGAAGAGTGTCGCTATGATCCCTTATAAAAGGCGACTACCTATCCTCACTTTTTAGACACAATTGGAATCATATTTTGACTAATAATAGCCAAAGTCTATTTCCAACTTTCCAAACATTATCATTGAGGTCCTTATGTCACCAAAATACCAACCTATGGTTCCTTTCGGTGTATGCCAATGAGGGATTCTAAGATAATGTGTAATTTAATTTACTGATCTATTTCATGTTTATTTATTCCTATAACTTATTCCAAATATTATATAAAAATATTAAAATAATAAAATCAATATCTATACAATAAATAATTTTTTTATTATTTCTTTCTTTGATGATTCTTATCACCTTTATATAAAATGAATGATAAAAGTGACAATCATGTGTACATGTTGATTATTGCCTCCATAAAGCGATGTAACAATTTTTCATTACACCATATAATGGATTTTAATATACCTGGATATGATTAATATATATTATATAATTATTATTTTTAAAATAAAATTTTTTAATTTCCATCCATTATTTATATTCATTGAAATATGAAAACATTAGAGGTGAAAATGTTCAGACTTTCATCTCAATGAAGTGATGTAATTAATTTTTATTTACTGCATTACATGGATTTTTATAAAATTATATATAATTAGTAAACAAGAATTTAATGAAATTATTATGATTCTTGATATGAGGGTCCCATAACTATGGTTAATGGATCATAATATTTGAATAAAAAATATGTGGAAAATATAATAGTTGACACCATAATATTTATTTTAATGTGGAATTAATAATAAATGTGTAATTTAAAAATAAAAGGGAAGGATATATAGCATGACAATAATGAATATAGTTATGTTATAGAATTATAATTATTATAACATTATTATACATGATTTTAAAGTGTGAATGGTGTGTTCATGACTCAAAGTAAGGTTTTACGATACAATCTATTTTTATATTAGAATTATTTATGATTCAATTACCATTATGGGAAATATAATTTTATCTCTCTTAGAACACATATAATTTACATTACCCAATTTATTTATTTATTTTTTAGGTATTATTTCAATATACCCATTTTTTGTAACAAAAATACAATTTAAGTTTGTATGAAAAATCAACCTTATTAATTATTTTTATGAGGAATAATTTTATTCTTTGTCCATGATCTCTCAAATATTTCAATAACTCTATTTTTTATAAACCAAAAAATTTTGAAAATCTCTTTGATTATTTATATATATTTACTAAGAAAGGATTGTAATGGAATCATTAATTTTTTCAATATGATTTATATCTTAATTTATACATAAGTAAGAAAAAAATATTTTTTCACATCTACTGAATGAAAAAGTTTTAATGCAATCATGTTTTTAATTTTTTACAATGAGCCATTTAAAAATTTCCAATATTTTTTAAAAGAAATTTTTTTTTCAATATTTTTTGGAGTTTTTTCAATGATACAAAAAATAAAATGATGTTTTATCTTATTTTATAACATATTTCAATTGATTTTATGAAATATTGTTTTTTCTATTCCAGTACCATTTTACAATTTCTATGCTTCATAGGGGATATGCTATTATGATACCACCAACATTTGTTGATGAATTGTGTTGATTTTGTTTTAATTATTTTTCCCTAAAATATATTTCATTCCCATTGGTTAATTTATCTATGAAGAAATTAGTAATTTTTTTCTTTAGCTTATGGAAAAAATATAAATGGGTTTCATTATGTAAATAGTGGAACTCAAATTTTTTTTCCCCTTGAGTACATTAGAAAAATCATGATATCTTTAAGGATTATATAAAAGGGAATGGGGAGTGAACCCATTATATTTTGTTACACATTCTACTATGTTAATGTGAATGATGAGAAAAAATAATCCACATTGGGAATTATTACACTAGGATGAAAGTAATTATGAGGGAACACAATCTTAAATGGGATTGTTTCCACTATTTTAGACTTGGTGTTGATTCTTGACTAAGAAAATTATAGTTTTTATGCCCAATAAAATATGTATTATATGTATGATATTCTCTTTAGATTCACGGTTGATTATTTAAGATTATATTATCTTATAACATAGGACTTCGGTTATGAAAATTCATTATTCTATGACTTATGATATATCATCTATGCGTTTTAAGTGTGTTTTTTATAAGTTATTATATTATTATATTACCCAAATGCTTATATTATTATCACTTATGAGGATTTATTGATATTTTCCATTTTTACCCTCACTGGTAATCTAATATCTCCCTTACTTATATTTTTAATTTATAATTAATATCAATTTTTTAATTAGGATACATCTAAGAAATTCACTATGCATGATGAACATTATAGGAGATGTTGAATAACAATCATGAAATAAGTTTACTAGATTTATAGGCTCCAAATACACTAAATGTTTTTGTTTGTTATGTATTCCTTATTCTTTGATGTATTGAATATTCATTTAAAATTATGTAACAATAAGATAAGTTAAGCTCAGAGCCTCTTTATTATTATTTGAAAATTTTTTAGATAATTATTGGGATTATAATTAAAAAAATTTAGTTATAACCATATGATTATGTATAAATATAGTAAATATTCAAATTTTTGGGTATATTATAGAGTGGGTGGTTTTATAGAACTAACAAACCTACGATGATATAAATAAGTGGATGTAGGATCTAAAGTGGATGTACCTTGTCATAAGAATCCAAAAAGGCTTTTTGGATATTAACTCGATAGTCCCTTATTTTTTGAAAATGGGTCCTACAACACAATATTATTGACAATTATAGGGGTTATGACCTAGATTATTCACATTTTCCTTATGAAAGATTATGGTTGATTTGAATATATTTTATATTAAAATATTTATATTAAATTTATAGATAAGAAGGTCTAAAAAAATTAAATCATTATAATGATTACAAATATAATATGAATTTTCATTCTTTTTATTCATTCTTGATATATAAACTATGATTTTTGGTTTTATTAAATGTATAGAACCAAGAGGAATCATGTGAAAAATGAAATTGGTAGGCAATAAAATGACACTCCTCATTGTGTTAATCTCCACATTTTTTAATATTATGAAAAATAAATACTATAAAAAATTGTACACTTAAATTTCACAACAAATTAAAAAATATTTAATATTTAATATGAAGGGTGAATTATAATATCAATAAAATATCATTAAATTATACACTATATATGTTATTATTGCTGATAAAGGATTATGTATAATTTTCTGGTGATATTTTGGTATAGTTGACAATTGGATAGTGTGTATTATGTTGTGAAAATGAGTAATTTATGTAGTGGTTGTTATAATGGCATAATTTGGTCTTTTATATTTTAATTTGGATGTGAAGAATGATGTGACCCTAAAATTCCACCTCTAATAGGCTATAGTTTAGTGACAATCACTTAGTGTATAAGACACACAAAAGATTGATTGCCCTTATAGTACCATGGATAATATGGTGGAAACTATAAATATACTATATATAATAAAAAATTAATCATCTAACATTTCAATGTTTAATGATATATATCATTTTAATTTTAATTTCTCTAATGACAACGGTTTTACAACAAAACCAGGATTAAATGAATAATTATATACTCTTCAATAACCTTATTTTAAAATGATCATTGTAACCTAGCCCTTAAATTGGTAGGAATGAATAGTATTAATGAAATTTATATATTATTTATTTAATAATTTTTTTAAATTTATATAAATGATTTTATAGGCATCATATAATAATAAATTCTATTATAGGAATTAAAACGCTATATTTTTAAGGCAATTTTACCAACATTTAATGGAATAATTTTAAAAAAAAAATATTTATAATATAAAAATTATAATGAAAAAAATAAACTTCATTTTTTAAATTGGAAAGTCAAAATTTACATAGGGTGAGTTTTTTTTTAAAATATTTATTTACCATTTAATTATTGAAAAATCATGATTTTTATAAAACAAAAATCATCATTATAGAAAAATTATTTTATGTTTTAAATAGTAACTTCAACAATAAAATTATAAATAAAAATTATTAATCTTATAAATGATAATATGATAATATTTTATTATATATAAATAACTAAATGTTTTATAAATTATTAATTAGGTGTTTGTACATTTATAAGTCATAAATGATCAGTTTTAATTTTATAATGAATATCATGATTTATAAGAAATGTTATGTTCCAAAAATGTTTTAAAAAATTAATATTTTATTATCTATTTTTATAATATAATTTTATGATACCTTAATGAAATTCTCAATATATGATAAAAACAGTTATAATATTAAAATATGTATATTTCAAGTAAATAGTGATTTCATTTAAAAAAATTAACATATTTAAAAAATTATTTTCATTAAATGGAGTTCATTTATTAATTATAAATTTCAAAAATTGATTGGATAATTTTATTCATTTTTATGAAATACTTGAATTTCATTTGAATAGTAAAATATGGTAATTTACTGAATATATACAATATGAATTAAATACCCAATTGATTGAGTCATTGATGATGTATGAATCATAATATCTAACACTCCAAAATTATATTAATATATTTAGTGATATTTCTCAATATATTCATATCCTTGAGGATATAAAATAAATTAATGAATAAAATAATTAGAAAACACCTCTCTCATCTACTACAAATACCACCCCTAACCACACATTCTCCTCACACCTCTTAATCCTTGAATATTGTCCAATTACTATCCAATACTCTTCCGGAGTCTCTTACATACATTTAGGGGCCTTTGGTTTCATTGAAAGACCAATACCAAGTCCCTTAAGCAGTTTCTCATGGAGAATTAAATAAGGAAGGAAAATCCTCTTTTATTAAATTATTTTCACTGAAATTTCATTTATTTTCTTATCCTTACGTCACATTATCATTCCAAAAAATAATGATAACTATAGTATCTTATATATACTATAATTTTATTTTATTAATGGAAAATACATCATCAATCCCTTTCTCTTCTCCCTTTTTTTCTAAAAATGAAAATATCAACCATAATTTTCTGATTGATCACCATCATGGATGATGCATTTTCATATTCTGGTACCACCTTCAAAGATAGCCATAAATACATTATTATGATTAAGTAATATTTTACTATACATGTGAAAAGTCATGTAATTTTATATAATGACTATATATACATATTATTAACCAATAAAAAACTAGTCAGTGATAATAAAAAAATCTCCAATATATATTATTGTTCATCATCAATATTTTATCTAATGATTCATCATTAAATCATAAAATTTAATTGAATATATATCCATTTAATATATTATAATTTCATTAATAATATATTTTTCAAATTCTTGGAAACTATTCTCATTTTACAAGATAGTTATACATGTATACAAGTAATCTGATCATGAAAACCATAGAATCAAATGTTCACAAATGATAAAATTATATTTTATAACTCATGCTAAAAAAATAAAATAAATTTATAAAATTATTCAAAATAAGAAAAAATTATAAAACTTTATATCTTAATGAATTAATGGTTTAAATATTATTATCATGTATGCTAAGATCAATAGAGGTTCATATTCGGTCAGAAGGTAAGGGTTTTCTCATCTATCTATTATTTAAGTGAGATATGTCATATTGACCACTATTTATTTTGTGAGGTGTATGTATAATACCTATAAATGTATAATAAAATTAATATATTTATCTCCATGGTATTAAATGTGTTATTTGATGATCATTTATTTTATGGGGTATGTGGTTCATATGTTTTCAATGTGGTTTTGAATTCTTCCTGATCCTCCATCATTCATTTGGGTTTTCCATTCACTCTCTCTACACCAATGTAATTCATAATTATGATGATGTTCTTCTTGTATGTTTTTTGTATATGTTCTCAACTAATTTATATAGATCAGTTCATATTTTTTTGATGGGGTAATATATGTTTTGTATGGTTCTATTTCAATACCTCTCAATAAGAGTGATAGATATAAGGGAACCATCAAATTTCAATCCAATCTTAATACGGAATCAATTATATATTTTAATCCACTGATATTTTTATAAAATCACTCTCTTTAATTATAAAAAAATAAAAGTTCATTTATTATTTAATACATAAATTTAATCCTTTTACTATTTTAAGGGATTTTTAATATATTCACATAAACCGCACTAAATATAATTATATCTAATATTTATTAAATATGATTTTTATATGGAATCACTTAGCTTGTACGCTATTTATGACTAATACATAATTTAATTTCCCATTCCTTCTCTTTTCTAGGAAACACATGTATACAAAATGATTTCATGAAAAAGGAAAATGATTTTCCCAAAAAAACTATTTTTTCAAAGAGAAAATGGTATTTCTCAAAAATATTCCATTGATTTTATAAGAGTATATTCATTTATAATTATGATTCACATATTTAATATGGGTTTAGAAAAAAAATTGAAGGCATTTTCTATTCGACATATGGGGAATGAATTGGACTTAGTAAGGGATAGGCAGGGCCTACTATAGCCCATTGATGCATCAAGAAGTCTCATAAGAAAAATGAGATCAGGTTTTGGCTGAGGAGTTTCCCATTTATTTATACCTCTTGGTCAAGGACATTTATTTATATTTATGACATAAGCAATTATGAATTATCTAATTATGATATTATTAATTTATTTCCTTTGTGATTATTTGATTAGTAGAATATCCATGGTTAATTTTTATTTTTATTTCATAATTTATATGGAATTATTTACTCATATTTCATTTTAAGCATATTATGATCTATGTTATGTTCTATGGAAAGTGTTTTTAGTTATTCACCAAGACTTATTCGGGGTTTTTATTTTTTACCCCTACTAAGAATTAGAGATCACCCCTTTTGTTATGTTTTATTTTTCACTGGGATGTGAATATTTATATTGTAACTGTAATCAATGGATAATATTGTATTTTATAGACGTTTATATTGGATTTTTTATGTTTTTTCCTTTAAAGATGATATATAAAACTTATGTATGCTTCTAGTATTCCATTGATACTAAAATATTCGGTCCATCGAAATGATAATTCCTTGTTTATAATACCAATGTAATTACATAATGAACTGACTCTATGCTATTGGGGTTGGGGTCTATATAATTGGTATCATAGGAAGTTTAGTATATACATTTGAATATAGATTTATAAAAAATAGATTTTGGAATATAACCCTAATATTCGATTCAGGGATAATCATTGAAGAACATCATATAATTTTGGTAAGGTAGAGATTATGTGTGCCTTCCTACCAATACCTCCTTGATTGGATACTACATGTGGGCATGGTTCAGGCACAAATTTACCTAGCGGTAATAACTTTGAGGAGGTTTATCAGGCCTGAATCAATGTAACCCAGTACATGAAAATTTCTTTTATACAGACTTGGTTAGACACTACTATGTAATATGCTTAAGATTGTTTACAGTTTTTTACAAACCATTAAAAAGGATTTAATATAAAATATATCCCAAGAGAAACCGTGTTAATTCTTATGAGATTAGTTATACATAATCATTTAAATTAATGTTATGTATTTAAATGTTTTTGGTATTATACATTATGTTTTATAATATTATGATATATTATTGTGTATTCCATTTTTTATAAATGGGTTCTAGTGGAAGGAATGTGAAGGACATCAATACAGATAATCAAAACAGTATGAATGATCGTTTCTTCGACGGATCTTAGAAAATATTTTAAGGGAATTAGACTCCCCAAAATTTTTATCATATGAAGGAATAATATTTTGTTTAATAAGATAGAGAATGAGTTAAAAATTAATTATGGTTTAAAAGTAATGTAAGTAAATAAGAGGAATTATAGGAAAATATTAATAATGAGATGAAGTTAAAAAATTATTTTCCCACATGGAATAATTGTGGAAGGTGACATGTCAATATATACATCAGAGGAAATTAGTATGCATCATGTGGGGAGAAAAATTCCATCGTGCTCAAGATTGTAAGGAAGGGAAATATTTTTCCAATGATTAGTGATTCAACAACAAGGATATAGGACACTACATAAATCAATTTCTCAAGAATCAAAAAAATATACACAAAAAGAGGATAATGGATCGTGGTCAATCATATGATACTAGAATTGGTGAAGTGAAATGATTAATATTCTTGTGTTTGGATTCAAGAATTTTATTATTTACTTTTTTATAATAATATTGAGATATATGAGGATTTCACTATAATTCTTCTTCTTTATTGAATTTTATGCATTGATGAATAGGACTATTAATCTAGAGAATTCATTATATTATAAGTTGTTATACTTGAAAAAACATTATTGGGGAAAGATAACTATAAATATTTTATTTATTTAAAGATAATATTAAATAGATGGTTATGGGATAGAATCAGTGACCCTAAAGGTGGTTAGTGATATGATGGTTTATGTTATGTTGTAATTATTTGATGTTTGGGTTTAAAGACAACCAACTATTTTACACTAGGAAGCATGCATGCTTAAATAATATTAATGTATTCATGTGTTTAGAATGTGGTATTAAGATCTAAATTATTTGGGGAATATTATGTTATGTTGATTTTGTAAATTTAATGACATTTATTTTAAAATTTTCTTTGAATGTGGACATACATGTTTTACATGAGTATAAACATTAGATACTTATATAATGGATCATGTTAAAATTTGTAAATTATTATTCATTGGTAACATATCATAACATTCATGTATTGAGTTAAAGTTTAAAAGTAAATGGAATGAATTAAAGAAAAGCAATTAATTAAAAGTGATTTTGGAATGAAAAATTCATCATTAATATTCATTTCTAGATGTAAGGGATTAAGAGAAAATAGATCTAAGCACAACCAAAAGATGAATTTATGATCATGAAATGGAATGTAATCAAGTAAGTTTATTTTTTCAGTTTCTTATGTAAATATTATAATAATCCCTAAACTCTAAGGGAATGATTTTGGAACACAATAATTATACGTTTAATTATTTTTCATAGAAATCCAAGGTCATTTAACTGATCACAAATTTACAGCATTGTAATTGTTAAATTCTTAATATCCATGTTCTCTATCACATTCCATTGGAATATGATGGTTATATTTTTCATTAATATCCATATATTCACTTTGCAATGATGTTATCTTATTATAATACCATGTTCTTATTATCCTCTTCATTTCCATTTCCCTCTCATTAAGACGATATTTTATTAACCCTACTCTTGATATGGGTTTCCCACAAATAAATTTGGAAGTATCAAACATTTATTTTTTAATGTATAATTTAAAATTGCAAGGATGCAATTTATTTAATTATAGGATAATGAATGTACCCAATATTTTATGATTTGTATATTTTTGAAAATAATTTCATCGAAAACAGAGGTTTCAAACAACCCCAATATTAAACGAATAATGATATTAAATTAAATGTAATTATTTTAAAAATGTTATTGTAAACTTTCCATAAAATATGTGGGAACAAATAGTGTTAATGAAATTGATATATAATATACTTAGTAAAATTTTTCTTGATTCATCATACTTATTTTATAGGAATATTATAAAAATGCATCCAATTTAATTCATTAAAAGGCTATTTTTTAAAAGGCAATTTTACCACCTTTTAATGGCACAATTGTTTTAAAAATAACTTTTGACACTTTTAAAAATTATTTTAAACCAAATAAACTAAATATTTAAAATAATAATGTCAAAATACGTTTTGGGGTGAACTTTTGGTTTTTTTCTAAAAATATTTATATACCCCAAAATATGTAAAAAATAATGATTAATATTAAACTATAATTTTCATTATATTAGTCGTCAATTTATGATTTTACTAAAAACATCGCCTTTGAAAGAATAAATAAAATCTAATAATCTTGTAAAATGTAATATTATATACTTACATCATTGTATATGTAAATAAATGTAATATATATTATTAATTTGGTGTAGAAATTATTTTTAAACAAAAAAAATTTATTTTCAATTTTGTAATAAATATAATTATTTAAAAAATATTTATTTTTAGAAAATGTATTATTAGAATAATATTATTTTTAATATGATTTGATGATAATTTTATGAGACATTAATGAATTATTTAATGTGTCATAAAAATAGTTAGAATATTAAAAACAATGTTTTTTGGGTAAATGGTGATTTTATTTGAAAGTTTAATTTCTTATAATTAAAAAATTATTTCCATAAAATTGGAAAAAATTGAATTGTAAATTTCAAAAAAGGTTCAGGTTTTATATTTGGTTTTTTTATAAAATACATGAATGTTTTTCAATATAAAAATATGTTAATTTATAGTATATATATATTATTAATTAATTACATTGTTACCTGAGAAAATACTGATGATAAAAAATAATCTCAAAATCAAATTCACTATTTTAATTATTTTATTTAAAATTATAATTGTATGTATAGTGTTGAGGAAAAATAAAAAGATAATGAATAAAATAATGTCAAAACACCCTTATCCACTACTATAAATACCACTACTTCTCATCAGACATATTAAAACTTGAATATTCTCTGATTTTAGTCCTTTAAAATCCTTAAGTATATTTTCCTCATTCAGGTTCCATTGTTCTCAACAAAATACCTTTCTTATGCCCCTAAAGGATGTTTTTAAGGATAATAAATTCACGAGGTAAAATCCCCTTTTGTTTTCAATTAATTTCTTTTTATTTTCATTTATTTTTTTAACCTTATATCTCCTCCTCTCCCTATACATGCATGATAACTACTGTATCATATATATAAATTAATTTTATCATGTTAATGAAGAATCCACCATAAATAACCTACTCCTTTAACATTTATTCTTAAAATGAAAATATCATCTCTGATGTCTCAATTTATCGTCATGAGGTATGATGCATTTCCATTTTAAATTACCTCCTTCATGGATAGACATAAAACCATTATTATGGTAAAATACGATTTAATTATACTTATATAATATAAAATAATTTTTTATAACTAGTATATATTCATAATATTAATTAATTAAAATAAAAATATTTTTTGATATTTAGAAATACACTAAAATAAACTAATGTTCATCATTAACATTTATATAATGATTCCTCCTTATAATATATAATCAAATGAATTATATAACCATTTAATATTTTCTAATTTAATTCATAACATATAATTTTAATAATGGACAACTATTATTAATGTACATTTTTTCTGTACTTGTATACAAGTATACTAATCATTAAATTCAAGGAAAGTAATGCTCTCCAATGATAAAATTGAATTTTATAACTCGTAAAAAAGGCTGTAAATGACATTAATAAAATTATAAAAATTAAATAAATTGATTAAATTCCCTTAAATAATTAATTAATGGATTTAATCTGATTATCCATGACATTAATATAATGTATAGAACACATTCCGACATAAGGTAAGGGTTTCCTCATGACAAATTTATTTTTGTGAGATATTCTTAATTCAATAGAATTTCTTTTGTGCAGTGTATGTATACATATCATTTATGTATCATATCATGAATCTATTTATTATCATGGTATTAATTCTATAATTTTTTTATCATTAATTTTATGGGGTATATGGTTCAACTATTTGCAAGGTTGTAATGGATTATTCACAAACCTCCATCTCTTATTAGTGTTAAGAATTATATCTCTTTACACCAATTTAATTATTCACTATTTTTAAATAATTTTTATAAATTATCTTTATAAGATCCAAAATCATGTATCCAAAGGATTTTATATTTCTTTCAGAGAGAAATGCATGTTTTATAGGATTCTCTTTTCAATTCCTCTCATTAAAAAACTTGATTTAACAAAATATTCAAATTTCCTACCAATTTAAGAGTATATTCCATCATATTTATTAAGCCACTAATATTTTTATAAAATAATTATTTTTATAATTAATATATATCTTATATAATTTCTAGTATTATGAAAACATTTAATCCTTTTATTGTTTTAAATTCCCTTCAATATTTTCCCATAAAAAGAATCAAAGAGGCTTATTTCTAAATATTCTTAAAAAGTATTTTTACCTGTTTTAAATTCAGTTGGCTATAATTTATTCATAAAACATAATTCCATCGTCAATACTATTTATTTTTTAGTAAATCCATGATTACAATCTAATTTTTTGAAAAATAAAAAAGTTTTTTCGAAAGGAAATTTTCTTTGAAATTAAAAAAAATACTTATAATAATTTTTTTCAAATGATTTTATGTGATTATTTTCAAAAGTGTAATGGGTAACCTTGAATTAATGACATTTTTTATTTGACATATGTGAAATTCAATGGAATTAGTAAGTGATAGGCATGTACTACTCAAGCCCCTCGATTCGTCGGTAGGTCTAAAGAGACAAACTAGATCGGGTTTTGACTGATCCTTTACCAATTTATATAGACTTCTTGGTATTGGAATTGATGGTATGTTTATTATATATGTAATTATTCATTACCTCATTATGATATCAGTAATTTATATGCCATGTTATTATTCAACTACTTGAATATATGCCTTTAATTTTCACTCTCATGTGATTATTTATATCAAATTATTTATTCATCTTTTATTCCTCCCATATTATGATCATGATTATATTTTAATGGAAAGTGCATTTAGTTATTCACCAAGAATCTATTTTTTACCATTATTGTGCTTTAGAGACTACCCATTCCTTATGTTATATTTTTACCCATGATGCTTAGATTTAGGTTATGAATGAATTGAAGAGATAATCTAAGAGTTTATGGAAGTCTCCAATGTATTTTCTATGTTTTTTTATTTAAATTTGTAATGTAAAACATATGTATTTATATGGTTTTACAAATCAACTAAACTATTCAGTATATTCGTATATGACTTCCTTTTTTATTATAAAAATGTAATTTTTTAAGAAACTAACTCCGAGAGACTAGGTTTAGGGACTTTCAGAATAAAAAATCTATAATACATGTCATATAAGACATAAAACCAAAATCATTAAAATAAATAACAAAAAAGAATGTATAATGGAAATGACTCTCTGAATACCTACTAACACTAATTACCACCTTATTCTTGTACCACCCAACCTAATAACCTACTTAATTCAATAAATATATAAAAAATTATATATATTATAAGGGTTTCAATACATGTATACTTAGTTAAATTCATTTCAAACCCCACTATGTAATGGTTGAATAAGTACAATATTATCTTAGTTAAAAACATATCATTATATATACCATGTCAACTAATACCCATATTCACCGAGGAAGACTAAATTGATAGCACACACATGTATATTATCATATTATAAATAAAATATAAGTGGATGTACATGGCATCAATAATCTCATTAAATGTTTCACCCTAACTTACAAACAACATAAATCCTCTTTACATATTCACATTATTTTATATACACTACAGCATATATTACTTGCTAAATAAAACATCATAATATATATATATATATATATATATATATATATTACAACCTCTATATGATAGATTATGTAATTATGATGGAAATTAGCCTCATCCCATTATATTTAATATTAAAACCCCACCATGAAAACACTTTGTGACCACTTAAGCTGACACCATCATAATGCATACTACATCTAGAATATATATTATGAAAATAGGATTAGTAATTTTTATATATCCCTCGAACCATGTATATTAGTTAAATAATCTAGAATCAATGACCTAATATGGATTTTTGTTGTGTTACCAAAATTTGGTGGTTGTGAAAATTAAAAAAGAAATGAAAAATATAATGAAAAATTATAAAAATTAATACACACATGACCATACTAATGGTTATATCTTTACTAACACTATTACTGTACAATAAAAACAATCACTAACCCATATCAACATTACTATTACATCTTGATACAGCATGAAGAAATACAACCATCACCACAAAATATCTACACACCAAACACAACACTCCACATCAAGCCATCTTCATCAAATTTATTACTCATTATAAATATCATAAAATAAATTATTAAATAACTTTATATTTTATAATTTTATATTATGAATTAAAGAATTATTATAATTAGAACCCAAATTAATTCATAACTACTATAATTTTATAAAATAACTTATATTTTAATTTTCCTCATTCAATTTAAAAAATATCAACATTTATCACTTTATTAATCATTATTTACTATTTTTAGTACACCATAATCTGTAACACCCATTCGAATTTCAAATTAATCACTTATATAATTATCCATATGAGACCTATTCCTAATAAATTGTGGTAGGAAGATGTAACCCCAAAACATCACTACATCAATTGGGCAACCAACCACTACAATATAATCCCTACAAAATTACAATAGATATAACCACATGATAAAATTTTGACAAGATCTACATAAAGTTATCTTCCTTCACAACATCATCTATATTTTCCCTTTATCAACCATTTAAAACCTACACCATCAATCCAATCATTAGTCATTCTCAGATACAATTATTGTGCCAAAGGGAAAAACAATTCAGAATATTCTATCAGGAACAGTACCAAATAAAAAAGGATTGGAATTTTTTGGAAATATATTGATTGGAAAAATATATGTTTCTAGAACTGAGAATACTAGACTCATAACCACACATTAATCAGCATAATCTCGCATATATATAATATTTGGATCACCAAAACAAGAGTGAAAATTTTGTGATATGGAATAAATATTCCAAAATATTATTCTTTTTGGACGTAGTCATAATATGTGAGAGAAATATTACTATATTTATTAGAAATGGAGAAATTATAGAAAAATTAATAGTTAATCAATTATGTAGTTCATCTCACTTATATATAGACAATCCTTTCTAGTTTAACTAGTTATTCACCATTTAAATAGTTTATGATAACACATTATTATTCATGGAAACATCTAAATGCTAAATAAATGAACCTCTAAAAGTATAACATCTAGTAAATAGTGAAGCCCAAAAACTTGTTCTTATATATCCCTCTAAATAATCATTTAATATATTTTAAAAAACACTATAATATTCTTAAACTTCAATAGAGTTACACTTATTCAAGTCAAATTTAGTTTTATCAGTACTTTATGAAGTTTCATTATCAAAAATCATGTATATGGTTCTGAAAGCACATTCTTCTACACTATTTTCCTCTAGTTGTGAATCATAAATTCTAGAAATATTGATATTCTATGATACAACACTTATCCAAAAAATAAATTTCATTGATAATGTTTAAAATATCTATCATAAAGCCTACTATCATCGATTCATCACCATGTCCTCTATTACATTAGAAATTCCAACCATATTTCATTGAATAGAAAAACTAGTGGATCTATTCTACTTTACTTAAGATAATCTATACCAACTAATGTATAATATTGAATCATAATTTCCTAGATAGAAAACATTATCAACATATCATCCATGTTTATATTACCTCATATGTTCCATTAAACCAAAACTATATATTCTACATGAATCTGAATAATGTGATACATTAGAAGATTGTATTTTTTTATATGAAGAAAATATCATATTTATTGCAAAATTTGTTTCACATTGACAATCACTGAATAAAATTTCGTTTCACTACTTACTTCATTGATCCTACATCAATATCATATTCCATATTATCTGCTTCTTAGTTTCTATTTCTATGTTATACTTATCTTTGATTGTAAAAATTCTAAATATATATATTGTGGACATAAAACATATAAAAATTCCACCATTTGAAAAAAAACTAATAGTATTTATATGTTTGTCCGTATCATAATATAATTCTATATCAACATATAGTTATAATGAATAACACATTGATATCCCTTCGAAAGCTTTGATATACCATGGATCCCACATTACAATTTCTCGATGATCCATTCTAATATTTACCAAGAACCTAATAAACACTCTCACTAGAAGAACTATATCCTGGAATTTAAAAATCAGGCCTTTTAATAAGCCTCAAATTATTATTTCATATGGATTATTTCCATAAAAATTCACATCATCCTTCATTATCGGTTCATTATCTTTGTATAATCTGAATTGTTGGATAATAGAGAAGATATATTCTCAAATTTAGACATTCAAACCCTTCCCACAAAATATGACATGTAATCTAACCAATAATACAAAAGTGTTGTGTGCCTATATTCCCTCTAGGTTTTTAACAACTTTTTTTGCTTCCCTTGGATCATTTATCTATAAATCTTCAAGAATAATCAACCATTATACCTTTAATAAATTTCATATTTAGCACTACTAGAAATATTTCATCAAATTAAAATATTTTTTGGATGAAACATCAATTATAAAGCAATATTAGATAGTGGTAGTGGTCCATACTACATAAGATGAAATTATATTCTACCATGAAGTCAAAAACCTTCAATTTCCATTGTTTATGTTCTTACTTAATCCCTTACAAAGTCCATAAGATCTTTCAAACTATATTTTTTATAGATTACATTAACAATTATATATACTATATTTAACACCCCAGGTAAATAAAGAATATGAAATTTTCATATTTATCACTATTTGTGAATAAAATATTAATATGACTTTAAAGGGGATGCTATGCTCGATGGCGTACCCAACACGCAACAACAAGTTTCTAGGGAATCTTACATTGCACTCTAATAATAAAATAATATTTTTTTAAATGGTAGTTAACATGTAGTCGTTGTATTGGCGGGAATGGATAGAAATAACTAAAATATGATTATATATGTTTTTAAATGTTTTTACATTTATCCAATAAAAGATAAAGGCTTAAAATACGGAAAGAATTCAATTTTAGGCGTATATGCCCTAGTTTTCACTAAAGGTTCACTTATCACCTTTTGATGGAGAACCATCATTCAATATAGTTTTGTTCACTCTTATACATTCTATTGGACCAAATAAAACTCTTCTTAAGAATTGGGACATCAAAATTTAATTTGTGTAAATTTTTGGCATCTTTCCGATAAAGTTCATTTTTTAATAAATAATGTAAAATGTTGTATTTTAATCAAAACCGCTTTTTAATCTAATTTGTTTATATGATTAGATTATCTTTTGAATTGGTTTTAAATTGAAATTAGAATATATTTTTACCATTAAATCCAATAGTGGTCGTTGGAATTAATATCACTTTGAGATCAGACATAAACTAGTGTCAATCTTTTGATACTTATTGTTTCATAAAAACACGCTATTTGCTCTGACAGTGGGAATTAATTGTTAAATTAATTAATGTGACTTATATGTTTTGAATTTTTTAAAATTTACATCATTTTTGAATTCGGAATATCACATATATCTTAGGGTGAATTTTTGGGATTTTTCTGAAAAACTTCAATTTTTGATGAATAGTGAAACCACTAAGTGATACTTATAAAAATTGATTTTTCCGTTTAAATGAAATTTTGCCATCTTTGTGTTTTGAATTTCAAAAATCCTACATACATGGCTATCATTAATAATTAAAATTTGGTTCAATGGGATAAAAATAATTTTTTGTTGAATAGTAACTTATTAAGTTTTTTATAACGATTAGAGGTAATTAGTGTAGTTTATAGTAAGAATAATGTTTTAATAAAATTAAATGACCTTAAAACATATCCTACCCTCAATGGATGTGTCATGGAATACCATGAAAATCCATGGGTCATCTTGGTGACCCCATGGAGACACTTTTTTTTGAAAATGAAATAAATATCTTTTTATTTAATGTTAAAGTAAAAATGACACAAACATGATATGTTTTACTAAAACAATTTTTACATGGGGTTATACAAGTCATATTTTTGACTATAAATAGTAATTGGAAAGCTAAAAATATTTCATACATCATAGTATTTTTTTATAATTTTTAGACATTAAATAAATTAAATTATTTATGACATCATGATGATGCAGCGATGACCTCATTATTTAATGATTTAAATAAAATGGAAAGATAATGTAATATCAAAGACCTACAGATGTCAAAAACCTATTGGATGAGTGGATTTATAACCCTTATCACCTTATCCTCGAAATACATCAATGAGGGACCTTTAAAATTCTAAACTCTTTTGAAAATAAAGTATCATTTTGTAACTTTACAAGAGTGCCCCTCCTCTCCTCTTATAAAAGGCCCCACCACTACCTCCTTACCCACACTCCCAAAGCCTTTTTCTCGGCCAACCCCTACCCATTTTTTCTCTCCACTTCCCTCTCTTACTCCTTGAATCCTCACTTTGGGCATAAGTCTTCCCAAGGAAGCCTTTGAGCTCAAACCCAAGGGAGTTACCCGATTTTAAGATAATGTCTTCACTTGTGTCCTTTTGTATTATTTTGCTTCTCCAACCCCCTAAACTCTTTTTATACATTTATTTTGTAACCAATACAGTATCTTCAATATACTAGGATGTTGTTATAAGAATTATTCGAGCTACACTTACACACACCTACATCTATTGGTTAAACAACATACTCTTTCCGTGGATGGCGAATTTCTACCTCCCGAAACGATGATTGTTCAACATTATTTTAACACATTAAACGGTGGCCACTAAGATGCCACTATATTTATATATGATATCTATTATGTTTATGTTTTACTTTATCTTCTGTATTTTTCATTTATGGTGTATCTTTATGGTTTCCATTATGGGTAAACACGATATCTTCATTTAAGGAAGTGCAGACTACCGCCCCCTCAAAGTGATTTGATTCGTTAATACCAAATGTGGTACGTATAAAGGATATATTTAATGATATTATATATTATAACATAATGGAATTAAAAAACTATTATGTATCATTATGTTTTAATTCTATTAAATATGAAATAGAAATTGAAGTAGTGTTCATGCGTACGTACGGCTTACCGTCTCCATGAATGGTACATTTCATTTCTTATCTCCAAATGTTATGTACTATTATAAGTAAATATATATAATGGATATATATGTAATATATTACATATAAATGATGGGTATCATTATTGAATTATAATATATATATCTCTCATTTTTTTTAATTCCATTAATATGGAAAAAAATTAAAGTAGTGTTCATGCGTATGTACGGCCTACCGTCTCCATGAACGGTGCTTTTAATTATTTATCTCCAAATGATATGGAATAGTATAAAAAGAATATAAACTGGATATATATGACATTTAAAACATAAATACTATTATGGAGATTATTTACCTATAACTACATGGAAAATGCTTTTCCAACAAGGTCAATTTTTACTCATGTACTAAACATCGACAAAAACGTCTGATACAAACTCACTCTATTAACCAATTATTATAACATTGTAATATGTGATATGAACTGAATAATAATATTTAAAGGAGTTCATTATGAAATTATAAATTGACCAAATTTTATTATTCATGAGAATAAAGAACGATCGAGTCATGTCGGACACGAGGTAAGGGATCCTACTCCTCTCTTTCTTTTTAAGTACACTCTTTTATGCCATTCCTTTTAAGCTCATCTTTCTTGTGATTGGGATGTTATTTTATATTACTATTACATTAATTTTTATGTTCATATGATGAGAGACCCTATTCTCTCTCATCAATCCATTTTTGATGTTTTGAGTGGCGCTGTTAGGCTGCTGAATTTTAATAAGAGATCTAACCTCTCTCTTTCTTTTTATGTACTCTCGTTTATGTCACTTCTTTTAACCTCCTTTTTGTTATGTTGGGGGATGTTCTTTTATGTTCCTCTTTCTGTAAACTTTATGTTAATATGATGAGATACCATATTAGATCTCATCAATCCATTATTGTGGTGTCGTCATGCTGCCGAGTTTTCGTAAGGGATTTTTCATCTCACACTTATTCCCGTGAGATTTATGCTAAATTTGCCACAATTTCCTTTGAGTGGTGTATGTACCGCCCATTAATTTACTCATTGTGTGTAATAATTTCATTAATGAGTATTTACATCAATGTTGTATTTCCCTTCTTTCACGGGGTGCATGTCTCGAAAGATACCCATGTCGGTAAGGGAACCTTTCACCCTCCTCTTTTTAAAAGACTTCTTTTGTTGGGTATTTTAATATACATATTGTTACGTTGGGATACGTTCTCATATAACCTTATTGATGTAAATTTTATTTCCAAGTTATGAGATACCCTTTTTATCTCTCATCTACTCATTTTCTGAATTTTGTAGTGACGCCGTTAGGCTGTCATATTTTTTCAAGAGAACTTCTTAACCCAAATTTGATTCTTTGGGATAATCTTGTACTCCTTGAATATGTCATTCTATGAATATGTGTGAATAACCTATGGTTTTTTTACACTTAATATCGACTTATATTGGGTGTATTTGTTTGTCACAGATAATTATGTAATTGACATATCCTTAAACCAAGGATATCGTCTTTGTAAGGGACATCGTCCCAATCTCCTTTCATTGAGGCATATTTTGTTTTATACACAACTATCTTTTATACGGTTTATAAACCCCTTTGACTTTTACTTTTATACAAAATGAATCTTTTTCTATGAAGAATTTTACTAAACAGAAAAAAGGAATGTTTCTTTTAACGTACGCGGTGACAACGACCTTTTCCGCCACCGCACGTATTATTTGATCTTTGTCTTCCTCAACAAGTCGTAATGTTTTTAAAATAAAATAAATACCATATACTCATTTATGTATTTTGGTATTGAAAATGGTTTTGATAAATGATTCTATTATGTCAATATATTTAAATGATATATTGTGATTAAAATGTGGAAATGTTATCATTCCTTTATATTGGTTTTATGTGTTATAATTTTATAATGGTACTTGAACATATTACGGGTGGTTATGTGATAGACCATATGACGGGTGGTGCCGTGAATACCAGGACGGGTGTTTACGTTATAACCTCCAATGCATTGGGTATGGGAGTCGGCCGTATGGCTATTCCATTAAGTATGTATGGAAGTTGGCTGAATGACTATTCCATTAAGTGATATGTGTGGAAGTCGACCTTATGGTTATTCCACTTAAGTATGTTTATGTCCCAAGTTACCTTTATAAGTTATGTGATCTTTATATGGGTTTTATGGTAATCTTTTGGTTACAGAAGGGTAATTAATGAACTTTTATTCAGCGAAGAGTTTTTACTGCTTCGAAAAGGTGAAAAGTATTACTTTGATAATGTATACATGGTTTACTTGTTGTTTTGAAAAACTAATAGTTTTCATTCTTTGTGTATCCCTTACTGAGAATTTCATGCTCATCCCAAGTTTTTGAAATGTTTTTCACAGGACTTAACGTGGAATAGTGTCAAGGATGGGATCAAGGTAAAGTCATGCTACCTAAAACATGGAACTATACATGTTTATTTTTATGAGTTTTTATTTTATGGAAACTTAGTATAAGTTTCTACTTTGTAATCTTTTGAGATGTAATAGTTATGTCCTAATTCTCTAAAACTCTAAACCTGAAAAGATCCTCGATGTTAATTATTCATTTAATTAAATATTAAGTAAGGCTTAAGGTTGGGTCCTTATAGTTGGTATTAGAGGTCGGTTTAGATAACTTTAGAGATTAGGGTATTCTTTAAGCATAAGTGGAATTAACATAATGGTTAGGATTTCAGAAAGAGTCCTAGTTTTAGATAAAGTGAATGAGTAAGTGTATCTTAGTGTTTACCATCCTCATTAGTACATGATAGTTTTGTTGATATACTCACAATGACATTTCTGTTTTTAGTGAATGGATGGATCTAGCACGCACCAAAGAGACAACAGGTTTGAAGGGAACTGTGGTCGTTCTATGATTAAGATACTAGATAAAATGGGGGATTCAATGAGGAAACTCATGGTTTTTCTAAACCAACTATCTTGTAGTCATGATCAACCACTTGAAACTTGGTATGATCTTTAATGCATCTTGTACGAGATGGCCAATCGAGGTGGAAGTTCAAGTAATAATTATAAAGGTAACCATTAGAGTTTATATGATCCTTACTTTTGAGGTAATTATGGGTTACTCTCTGTTATGATGGAAGTGAAAGGCATGAGATAAAATTGAGGTTAAATTATGTTATGGTTATTTTGGATGATTTTATCTCTCTTTGGGGAATGATTTGAGAATTATATAGTTTTGGAAAAAGGACAACACGCAGACCGTGTGACTACCAATCGCGTCGAACAAAGCTGCGGGAATCGAACCCGCAACCAAAGTGCAACTGGTATTTATCGCCTACCACTGGACTACGTGAAGTCCCTGGTAAGTTTGACTGATTCTTTTTAGTTATATTATTTTATGTATTAATAGTAAGTTGATTTTGGGTTATTTATGAAATGATTAACCTATCATGGAGGATATGTGATTAGGTTAATTACTTTTCAATACGAGACTTTAGAAGCAACTGATGTTGTTTGGAGATAAATGTTACGATTTAACTTGGAATACTATGTGAATAAATCCTTCAAATATTTGGGTTTCAATCTTAGATTGGTTTACTTTGAAAATTTTTATGGACAAATTGTTTATCGGATGGTCCTTGTTGAACTTTGGGGTTTTGTTGGACAAATTTTAGAGATTAAACATAGATTTTCTTTTTAAAGGGTTATCCTTTTCTGGATTATCTGGACTTGTACTAACCTTTTTGCTTTACATTTTGGTTAAGGACTAAATATATGGGAATTATATAGTTCTCTTTGTTGGATTAGGTGATTCTCTAGAAGTTGATTATAGTACTCTTAATGCGAACAAGTCTCCCTAAATAGTCGTCTTTTGGAAAAAAAATATGAGTTTTATTAAGGAATCTATTAAAAGTTGAAAGTCAACATGATAAGTGATAATGTTTCCTTATGAATAAATTCCTCAATAAGAAGTAACTTAAAACAAAAATGTTTTCTATTAACTTTTCCTACAGGGGAATCGAATACCGTTTAACCCATCACAATTTTGTGATTTTATTATGGTTAACTTTCTCCTAGACATGTTTTCTATCACTCTCCATCAAGAACATGACCCTTTGCTTTTTCATCCATGTCCATGTTTTTCTACATGGAATCCTAGTATGGGTTAACTCGGGTGACCTCTGTACTTATCTTCCTTTATTTTAAAGTGATTGTTTTACCGACTCTTGTTCTGATGTGGGACTTTCAAGGATATTTCCAATCTCAATTTTAAAAATTGTAAGGACGAAATTCCCAAAAGGGGGGAAGGATGTAACACCCCAGGTAAATAAAGAATATGAAATTTTCATATTTATCCATATTTTTGAATAAAATATTAATATGACTTTAAAGGGGACGCTATGATCGATGGCGTACCCAACACGCAACAACGAGTTTCTTGGGAATCTTACGTGGCACTTTAATAATAAAATATTATTATTTTAAATGGTAGTTAACATGTAGCTGTTGTATTGGCGGTAATGGGTAGAAATAACTAAAATATTTTTATATATGTTTTTAAATGTGTTTACATTTATCCAAAAAAAGATAAAGGCTTAAAATACGGAAAGAATTCAATTTTAGGGGTATATGCCCTAGTTTTCACTAAAGGTTCATTTATCACCTTTTGATGGAGAACTGTCATTAAATATAGTTTTGTTCACTATTATACATTATATTGGACCAAATAAAACTCTTCTTAAGAATTGGGACATCAAAATTTACTTTGTGTAAATTTTTGGTATCTTTCCGATAAAGTTCATTTTTTAATGAATAGTGTAAAATGTTGTATTTTAAATCAAAACCTCTTTTTAATCTAATTTATTTATATGATTAGATTATATTTTGAATTGTTTTTAAAGTTAAATTAGAATATATTTTTACCATTAAATCTAATAGTGGTCGTTGGAATTAATTTCACATTGAAATCAGACTTAAACTAGTGTCAATCTTTTGATAATTATTGTTTCATAAAAACACGCTATTTGCTCTGATAGTGGGAATTAATTATTAAATTAATTAATGTGACTTATATGTTATGAATTTTGTAAAATAGACATCATTTTTTAATTCGGAATATCAGTTATAGCTTACGGTAAAATTTTGGCATTGTTCGGAAAAACATCAATTTTTTATGAATAGTGAATCCACTAAGTGGTACTTATAAATACTGATTTTTCCGTTTAAATGAAATTTTGTCATATTTGTGTTTTGAATTTCAAAACTCCAACATACATGGTTGTAATTAAGAAGTAAAATGTGGTTCAATGGGATAAAAATAATTTTTTGGTGAATAGTAACTTATTATGTTTTTAATCGCGATTAGAGGTAATTAGTGTAGTTTATGGTAAGAATAATGTTTTAATAAAATGAAATGACCTAGACACATGTCCAACCCTCATTTTATGTGTCATGGCCGACCAAGACAATCCATGGGTCAACTTGGGGACCCCATGGAGCCACTTTGGTTGGAAAATGACATAAATATCTTTTTATTTAATGTTAAAGTAAAAATTACACAAACATGAGATGTTTCACTAAAACAATTTTTACATGGGGTTATACAAGTCATGTTTTTGACTATAAATATTCAATGGAAATTTAAAAATAATTCCTACATCATAGTATTTTTCTATAATTTTGAGACATTAAATAAATTAAATTATTTATGACATCATGATGATGCAACGATGACCACATTATTTAATGATTTAAATAAAATGGAAAGATAATGTAATATCTAAGACCTACACATGTCCAAAACCTATTGGATGAGTGGATTTAGAACCCTTATCACCATATAATCGAAATAAATCAATGTGGGACCTTTAAAATCCGAAACTCTTTTGAAAATAAAGTAACATTTTGTAACTTTACATGAGTGCCCCTCCTCTCCTCTTATAAAAGGCCCCCACCTCTACCTCCTTACCCACACTCCCAAAGCCTTTGGCTCAGCCAAACCCTACCCATTTTGTCTCTACACTTCCCTATCTTACTCCTTAAAGCCTCACTATGGGCAGAAGTCTTCCCAAGGAAGCCTTTGAGCTCAAACCAAAGAGAGTTACCTGATTTTAAGGTAATGTCTTCACTTGTGTCCTTTTGTTTTATTTTGCTTCTCCAACCCCCTAAACTCTTTTTTTTCATTTATTTTGTAAAAAATCCAGTATCTTCAATATAATAGGATTTGTTATAAGACGTATTAGAGCTACAAATACACACACCTACATCTAATGGTTGAATAACATACTGTTTCCGGGGATGGCGAATTTCTGCCTCCCGAAACGATGATTGTTCAACATTATTTTAACACCTTCAAAGGTGGCCATTAAGATGTCACTATATTTATATATGATATCTAATATGTTTATGTTTTACTTAAGCTACTGTATTTTTCATTTATGTCATTCCTTTATGGTTTCATTTATGGGTAAACGCGATATCTTCATTTGAGGAAGTGCGGACTACCGCCCCTTCAAAGTGATTTGATTCGTTAATACCATATGTGGTACGTATAAAGGATATATTTAATGATATTATATATGATACCATACTGGAATTAAAATACTATTATGTATCAAACTGTTTTAATTCCATTAAATATGAAATAGAAATGGAAGTAGCGTTCATGCGTACGTACGGCTTACCATCTCCATGAACGGTACATTTCATTTCTTATCTCCAAATGTTATGTACTTTTATAAGTACATATATATAATGGATATATATATAATATATTACATATAAATTATGGGTATCATTCTTGAATTATAATATATATATCTCTCATTTTGTTTTAATTCCATTAATATGGCAAAAAAAATGAAAGTAGCGTTCATGCGTACGTACGGCCTACCGTCTCCAGGAACGGTGATTTTAATTTTTTATCTCCAAAAGCTATTGAATAGTATAAATCGAATATAAACTTGATATATATGATATTTAAAACATAAATACTATTCTTGGGATGATTTACCTATAACTACATGGAAAATTCTTTTCCAACAAGGTCAATTTTTACTCATGTACTAAACATTGACAAAAACGTTTGATGCGAACTCACTTTATTAACCAATTATTATAACATTATAACATGTGATATTAAATGAATAATAATATTTAAAGGTGGTCTTTAAGAAATTATAAATTGTCCAAATTTTATTATTCAAGAGATAAAAGAACGGTCGAGTCATGTCGGACACGAGGTAAGGGATCCTACTCCTCTCTTTCTTTTTAAGTACACTCTTTTATGCCATTATTTTTAAGCTCATATATATTGTGATTGTGATGTTCTTTTATATTACTCTTACTGTAATTTTTATGTTCATATGATGAGAGACCCTATTCTCTTGCATCAATCCATTTTGGAAGTTTTGAGTGGCGTCGTTAGGCTGCTGAATTTTTGTAAGAGATCTAACCGCTCTCTTTCTTTTTAAGTACTCTCCTTTATGTCACTTCTTTTAAGCTCCTCTTTGTTATTTTGGGGGATGTTGTTTTATATTCCTCTTTCTGTGAAAATTATTTTAATATGATGAGATACCCTATTATATCTCATCAATCCATTTTTGTGGCGCCGTTAGGCTGCCAAGTTTTCGTAAGGGATTTTTCATCTCACTCTTATTCCCATGAGATTTATGCTACATTTGCCACAATTTCCTTTGAGTTGTGTATGTACTGCCAATAACATTACTCATTGTGTATAATACATTCATTTATGAGTATTTACATCAATTTTGTATTGTCCTTCTTTCACGGGTTGCATGTCTCAAAAGATACCCATGTCGATAAGGGAACCTGTCACTCTCCTCTTTTTAAAAGACTTCTTTTGATAGGTCTTTTAATTTTCATATTTTTATGTTGGGATACGTTCTCATATAACCTTATTGATGTAAATTTTATGTCCAAGTTACAATATACCCTTTTTATCTCTCATCAACTAATTTTCTGAATTTTGTAGTGACGTCGTTAGGCTGTCATATTTTTGCAAGGGAACTTCTTAACCGAAATTTGATTCTTTGGGATAATCTTGTGCTCCTTGAATATGTCATTCTATGAATATGTGTGAATAACCTCTTATTATTTTACACTTAATATCCACTTATATTGGGTGTATTTGTTTGTCACACATAATTATGTAATTGACTTATCCTTAAACCAAGGATACTGTCTTTTTAAGGGACTTCGTCTCAATCTCCTTTCATTGAGGCATATTTCATTTTATACACAACTGTCTTTTATACGGTGTATAAACCCCTTTGACTTTTGCTTTTATACAAAAGGAATATTTTTCTACGAAGCGTTTTACTAAACAACAAAAAAGAATTTTTCTTTTAACGTACATGGTGACAACGACCTTTTCCGCTGCCGCGAGTATTATTTAATCTTTGGCTTCCTCAACAAGCCATAAATTTTTTAAAATAAAATAAATACCATATACTCTTTTATATATTTTTTTTTGAAAATGGTTTTGATAAATGATTCTATTATGTCAATATATTTTAATTATATATTGTGATTGAAATGTAGAAATGTTATCATTCCTTTATATTGGTTTTATGTGTTATAATTTTATAATGGTACTTGGACATATTATGGGTGGTTACGTGATAAACCATATGATGTGTGGTGCCGTGAATACCAGGATGGGTGGTTACGTTATAACCTCCAATGCATTGGGTATGGAAGTTGGCCGTATGGCTATTCCATTAAGTATGTATGGAAGTTGGCTGAATGGATATTCCATTAAGTGATATGTGTGGAATTCAACCTTATGGTTATTCCACTTAAGTATGTTTATGTCCCAAGTTACCTTTATATGTTATGTGATCTTTATATGGGTTTTATGGTAATATTTTGGTTACAGAAGAGTAAGTAATGAACTTTTATTCAGTGAAGAGTTTTTACTACTTTGAAAAGGTGTAAAGTATTACTTTTATAAAGTATACATGGTTTACTTGTTGTTTTGAAAAACTAACAGTTTTCATTCTTTGTGTATCCCTTACTGAGATTTTTATGCTCATCCCAAGTTTTTGAAATGTTCTTCACAGGACATAACATGGAATAGTGTCAAGGATGGGATCAAGGGAAAGTCATGCTACCTAAAACATGGAACTAGACATGTTTCTTTTTATGAGTTTTTATTTTATGGAAACTTAGTAGAGGCTTCTACTTTTTAATATTTTGATATGTAATAGTTATGTCCTAATTCTCTAAAACTCTAAACCTGAAAAGATCCTCAATGTGAATTATTCATTTAATTCAATATTAAGTAAGGTTTAAGGTTGGGGCCTTATACTATATAAATAATTTCTGCTAAAAATATCATTAAATGGAATCTATAATGGAATCTAATTATTAAAAATGTATTCTATGATCAGTAAAAATTTTAGAAACCTTGTGGATTATTGTTTTCATAAAAAATTAATATATTTTTTACATGAATTATGAACATTATTTTATTAAAATACATTAAAATAATACCTATAATTATATCATTCTAAATAATTAGTTTTCTACTACAACTGATAGAACCATATCATCTAAAACTCAATATTTTTCTAGAAGACTATTTGTTTTCTCTCATATTTCATTAAAATGAAAAGATTCCATTTCGATTGTTCATTACTAAATCCCAATATTTTGATTCATTGTGAAAAAATTACTCTTTATGTTTCTTAAGTTCTACTCCATCCAAAATAATAAATATTTTGAAGATCAATATTAAACATTTTTATCAGTTACAAAATCCAACTAGACATATTTAGTTCATCTTTAGGTTCCACTCCTTTCAGAAATAAATCTTCTAGAACATTCCCCCAAGATTATAAAAGACTTAATGATTCTAGTACATCAAACCCTAGTGGATCATTCATAATAATGGTACATCCAAAAAATTTGTAATTTTTTGTCTTCATTTCATATAAATTTTGGTATTAAAAAATCCTTAACATCAACTATACTTTTATCAAGTTCTAATCCTTCCACATTATCATCTCAATGAGGATAATATTTCATCTTTTAATTAAATTAAATGATTTATTTTTCTGTAGTATTATTATAATATTTCCATTTAAAAATCATATAAACAATCATGATCCAGGATTTTATTCTTCTTTTTAACTTTCCTTCTCATTAACATAAATATTTGAAAAACATAAAAAAATTACATTGATAAAAAAAATATCAGTCTACAACTATATAAAACTTTTGGATGCTCTTGCACCCATTGGGAGTATAAACTATAAATAAAAAGATATACGTTATAATTAATATAATTTAATTAAAAATACTTCCTGACATTATGTAACCTTGTACGCTTTGCACTATCATTCAACATACAATTCACATGTTTTCCCACAATTGATTTTAAATTTAAATACATTCATCTCAAACTAAATTAAACTATTTCAACAAGACCTAAATAATTTTATCCTTATATACACTCATCTCTTATCAGACCTCATCAAACAAAATTGTTAAGACATATTTCATTTCAATCATTTCCCTCAATTTGATGGATTTTATAAAATCCATAACCTTGTTCTTGAGATCGAAGACACAAACATTCCATATTACATCATTAATGAGGGTATCATAATATATTAAACCTAATAAGACCAAATTTTAATTAGATAGTAGTCCTCAATGTGATCATGCAACAACTTCAAATTGTTTTATGAACTTTAATTTATAGAAAATTATACCTTATTATCCCTATAAATGATATAATTATCACTAGTTTTCTACACAATTTGACTGATATTAAATATTCCATTAGCTTCAAAGACATGCATGATACTTTAACTCATATGATTAAGAAGGAAAATCCAAAAGTTAAAACTTAATATATTTTATATTCTAATAGTCACCACTCTAGATAAAAATCTAATAAAATATAAGGATCCATATTTAACATATTTCGCCACTGACCAAGATCCCCATGTGATCCTCCATATTCCATCCAAAAATTATTGTGTTGAAATGAATTTTATCTGGAAAACCTTTTATATTTAGGTTCTTTAACTGAAATTTTATATTCCAAGACCCTTATATTCCCAAAAAATATATATATGAGAACTATATATTCACATTTCCCATTCCCATTATCTTGAGATATTAATAATTCAAAAGATGAGATTATTTATGTATTTTATAATTGTCAATTTTATTATTTAACTATTATTAATACAATGGAATGAGGCCCTAAAAAACCACAATTATAATAGAATGTTGAATCATAGAAGAAATTATTTTCAATCATAAACAATCTAAAACATAAATTTTTATTGTTGATGGAGAAATTTTTTCCTTTGGTTGTTTTGGAAGAATTTAAACCACAAAGACACTCTGTAAATTTATAAACCATTAGAAATCGTAACAATGTAGATGTATGATATAATTTCAATATATAATTGAGTGTAATTAATATTAGTGGAGTTAGTGATACTAACATAAAAAATAAAATAGTTCTAAAAAATTATATGTATAATTATCCTTGTGTATAAAAAAATTGAATGAAAATATATTCTATTTATGACTAGTGATGAAGGATGAAGATGAACTTCCAAAAAAATTTAAAGTTGAATAAGTATGTTCTAGAATATGGGGAGATTGAAGAAACTAAAAAATATTCAGAAATATATAAGTTATATAGATGAAATGTGAATGGGTAATCATCTATATAACTTTATAAGAATATACACTAAAAAATCTAAGATTAATGGTAAAACAATTAGACAATAATGAGTTAATAAAGCACAAACCAAAATGATTGAAGGGAAACCCCATGTTGATGAATTGAAAATATCCATATGATTGGTTATTAATGGAATTAATGTGGAATTAACCAAATAAATAGATTTTCAACCATATTTATATAATTAAAATAATGTGTACAACTACTATTAGATATTATAAATATAATTTGATGAATGATCTCCAAATGATGTTCTTATAGAGTTAGTGGATAATCGTAAAAACTAATGTGTTCTGATGTATAGAATCAGATTCTAGAAGGATATTATAGAAGTATTATTTTGATTTTAATAAATATAGATGCTGTAATTTTTCTAGAATAATTATAAAAGGCTCTGAATGAATAATTCAAGAAACCCAAACAACTTATATCTTTACATGAAATAGTTTAGATGAAACTAAAATATTCTTTAATCAAAAGAACTCACATTAGAGGATGAAAAATATTAATCTAAGATGACTTGAATTAACAAAATGATTATTACCAGAGTTTTATGATACATATAATGAATCATCAAGTTCTAAAGATATCAGATGATTTTTCATGGCAAAGAAAAAAAATTGATGAATAGTATGTTTAAGAAGGTGAGTGAGAATATTTCCAAGAAAAGGATGACTGGATGACAGATGAATTAATTTGAGAGGGACTAATGGATGAATCACAATAATTCAAGATATTTCTTCTTGTTGAAAAAGAATGGATGATGTAAATATGATGTTTCAAAGGTAATGAATGTACACGTGACTAATAAACTGTAATAATTTTAGGACGGATAGGTATATGGAATCCTATATTATGTTATGATGTAATATTTTTTGATTGAAATATATGAATATTATATGATTATTTGTAAGAACCTAGATCTTCGTTTCAATTAAACATTTCCTTTTTCTGGAGTTATTTTGAAAAATGGTATTCTAGAAATTTTTAAAGTACAAGACGTGTACTCTTCTCCGTCTCGAAGCCATGTGATGGTCGTGTCTTGTCCAAACACACGGTGTGTAAGGGTGACGTGGAGGCCGATTTTGGCAGAGTATAAAAAAACCTAGTACACACCATGTACTCTAAAAGTACACGAGGTGTACTTTTATTTTTTCACTAAACGTATCGGGGTCGCGGCCGATGGACAGAACACACCCCTTCTCCTGGTTTTTCGTCCGAGAGTGACCCGTACGACCGGATCTTCCCCAAGACCCCGCCTCTCCATCCGTTCTCCGATTCGAGCACGGTCGATTGCGTTGGAATCGCAGCAGTGAGTTATTCCTTCTTCTTGAGCCTCGTATCCCAATTCCTCTTCTTTTCCATGTTATCATGGTTTATGTGTTTTCGACCTTTTCTCAGATATATGACATTTTGAGGATAATCTGTCTTCGTTGTTCTCGTACATCGATCTCCTAGGATCGAGGTAGGTGTTCTCTTCCTTTCTGTAGAAAGTAGATGAGTATTTTGTGCAAATTCCACCAATACCCTTGAACGGGGTATTGCGTGTTCTTTTTTTCCCTTGTTGTATTTCCTGCATTGCTTGATTTCTAGATTAGATGTTTTGCCTGTGATTATGGTAGTTTATATTGTACTCTGGATGTTTTCTCTGCTGGTTTTTCTTGTTTGGCGTTTTGCCGGTTGCCATGCCTAGTTGTAGGAAAGTGGAACTGTTTCTTGTTATGTTTTTGAGCCTTATAATGATAGCAAATTAGTTTTTTAGGTTTACTTGGATGATTTGTGCGCGTTGAGCATGTTAGTTTCACACAGGAAAGTGATAACCTAGTGTAGTAGACCACAGGTAGAATAGACGTAAGGGCTTCCCCAGAGTGTCTTATAATATGATTCAAGACCACAGGGGGAATTGACGATGAGTGCTTCCTCAGAGAGTCTGTAGATCCTCGATGCGGGCCATAGGGGAAATGAGATGTTGAGTTCTTCCCCAAAGAGCATTTATCATGATACGACACTATAGGGGGAATTGATGGTGAGTGCTTCCACAGAGAGTTTATTCTTAGATGAACAAGAGGGTTGAGACTGTATGTATCTCCTAGAGGGTTGCTAGTACTTGTGGGTTGAACTATAGGGTTTAGGCTGTGAGAGCTACCCAAAGGGTTACCTATTTTCTTCTTGTTTTTGGTTGTTTACTTGTGTACTTCAT
The DNA here is from genome assembly GCA_963277665.1 of Viscum album. Lineage (NCBI taxonomy): Eukaryota > Viridiplantae > Streptophyta > Magnoliopsida > Santalales > Viscaceae > Viscum > Viscum album. The sequence continues at coordinate 1,280,866,266 of OY728136.1, read as the reverse complement.
ATGCTAGAACTGTAGACTATGACTACTATGTATTTTTCCTCTTTACTGCTTTAGTACTTTACTTTCCATGTATTCATTGACTGTTAGGCACAAATCATTGGGTGGTTGCCTACTGGGACTTTTTCTCACACCCTGTTTGGGCCATGCATTGGGATCAAGTAGATTATGTTGTAGCAGGGATGGATAAGGGAAAGCGCCCTTCTACTTCAGGTACCTGACTTGTTGGAGCTGGGGAGCATGGGACCAATCTGAGTCTTGCGATGCGGAGGAGTGGGTCGTCTATTTTTCTTTTACTATTTCTTTAGTACTAGTGTTCAGTTTTATTTCAGCACGTTTGATTGTTTACTACTTTACATAGACATATGTACCATGTTGCATCATTATTTCTTTAGTACTAGTGTTCAGTTTTATTTCAGTTGTTATATGCTGTTATTGTTTCCGCTATTGTGACTTTTTTTTCTTCCGCTGTGTAATTTACCGAATGAGGGCATAGTTTCCCCACAGACTCACCAAGGCTCTCGCTGTTAGTCTGCAGCCTATGGAGTTTGGGGAAATTTGCTTGACTTCATGTGGTGAACCGGGTATGAGGTACCAGTGGAGGGGCTCCGGATTTGGGTCGTTACAAAGTGGTATCAGCGGAATTATTTTCTCTTGATTTACTATTTAGAGACTTTATCTAGGGATAGGATGGATTCAGTACATGGTATTAAGATGTGCTCGGTAGTATCTAACCCATGTACAGGGAAAAGTTGTACTACCTCGTTAATTGTAGTTTGCTGGTTTTGAGATTTTATGATTGACATGATTTCACCTAGAGTGATTAACATGCCTTGTGATGTTATTTTCTTGATGATTTCGGCTCTATTTCTGTCGCAACCCAATGATATGAGGGTATTCCATCTCATGCATCATATAGGCACCTGTAGAAATCACATGACATGCATTCTTTCCATTCCATCTAGGGTGCCTTAGAGATTGCATGTTGTTGTGGTATACCTTGTGTAGATTGTGCATGCTGTTGTGATAGATGCTTGATAGAATCTATGCTGCCTTGTTATAGGATTGTTTGTTTCCTAATTTGCTTAAATGAACTCCATGTTTTGATTCATGGGGAGTATGGGCCATCAAAAATCGGAATTTTCCACTTTCTTGACTTTTTTTCTGTGTTTTCTGGGATTCTATGCAGTTTTTGAGCTACTACCCAGAATAACCCAGAATACATGGCATGTACTTTTGACTACATGCCATGTAGTTTTCTGGCCGTGTCACTGACCGTGTGAGTAGGTACACGTTGTTGTGGATGTAGCTTCAGGAACATGCCGTGTACTATAGGTACACACCGTGTCGTTCGGTACCATGTACCCGACCGTGTCACTAACAACACGGGTTTGGGAAGCTCAAGTAGAACATGCTGTGTTATAAAGGAAGACGCTATGTAGTCCTATCCAGGTACTCGGCCATGTCACTAACAACACGGGTCGGTGTTACCTTCTCTTAGACACGCCTTGTGTTTTCGGCACACGCTGTGTAGTCTTGTTCAGGTACCCAGCCGTGTCGCGAACAACACGGGACGGTGTCACCTTCACCTATACACGCCGTGTTTGTTCGGAACACGCCTTGTAAAGTTCAGCTGTGTAGGCGGCCATGTGTTTAACAACACGGGCCACCAAAGACTTATTTAGTACATGTCGTGTGTGTTCAGAACACGCCATGTAGTCTCGGGTTAAGTTGGACCATGTGGGTAAGCTGTGTAAGGAGACTAAGGTAGGGGAATAGTTTTCAAGTACACATCGTGTGTTGGGGTCAATGTGCTGTGTAGTTTGAGGTGTTACACGGCCTGTAGGGATGGGGTACACGCCCTTTTCAGTGGCTTGGTAAGACATGCCGTGTAGTTCTTATATACGTCGTGTAGTTGTTTTTTGTAAACGTGTGTGTTTTCCTTCCCCTGTTCCCATTTTTTACTCTTATATTTCCTATCCTTGTTTTTTCTAAACTAAGGTGGGCTTTTTATCTTTCAGAGCTATGTATCCGAGACGACCTCCGGATATACTTCTGTCATCAATTAGTGATCAGACGCCAGATATGGATGATTATAGACATCCCGCCGACCCTCCAGTCGAGCTAGCCTTAGCACCAGCTGTCATACTGGTTGCGGGCGCTAATGCGTAGTTCAGTGAAGGTTTTCTGGGAATGATTCAGACCTTCCCGGGAGCACCACCTCCTACCACGACTATGGAAGTCTTGATGCAGGTTTTCCAGCAGTAGCATCCTCCTACTTTCATGGGGGTAGGAGGTCCTACGGCTGATGAATCTTGGATAGAATCCATGCTGACTATCTTCGAGCATCTGGAGATGCCTCCAGAGTTGCTGGTCATGCTCGCTACCTACATGATCCGAGACTCATCCAAGAGGTGTTGGTACATGATCTCATAGGTGGGTCATTATCAGGTTATGGCTTGGGAGGAGTTTCAGCACGTCTTTTATGACTACTTCTACCCGGAGACCCTGAGAGCCGACCGAGCCTGAGAGTTTGTGAGATTAGAATATGGTACTCTTTCTTTCATGGAGTAGTCCTCTCATTTCACCGAGCTTCAGAATTTCACACACCTCTGGGATGAGAGTGGGGTGTTCTTGGAAAGGAATTTTGAGGATGGTCTCAGGAAGGAGATCCGCTCGTAGGTGAATATCTTCTAGTTGACTTCAATCACAACAATCGTCAATCAGGCACAGATTGCAGAGCTCAATCTGAGAGAATCCAGAGTTGCAAGCCTGGGCGGTTCTACTTCTAGAGCTATTTTTCCTCCAGATGATAGTAAGAGGTGTTGTAGGGAGTCTACGTGCGGTGATCCATGGAAGATAGATGCATCCTCAGGTAGCCAGGTGGTATGCTACTAGTGTGGCCGGTCCGGGCACACGAGACCACAGTGCTAGAGGGACCCCGTGGAGTGCCGATCATACGAAAAGATGGGTCACCTTCAGTGTTTCTGCCAGGTTTTCTCACCATCAGCGGGTGACTGGGGTTCTTCCATTACTCCTCGTTTAGGAGAAGCCCCACCAGTTTCTCACCATTTAGGGAATTGGAGTTCTTACGGCCATTCAGGCCGAGGTGGAGGTCGAGGTTGTGGTGGTCAGCCACCAGTCCCTCAGCACCAATAGGGAGGTTCAGCTCAGAGTGTTCAGCTAGGGGCGTAGGGCCATGGTACAGTCCAGTCTTTCACCGTGGTGTAGACCTATTAGGAGTAGGATCTCGGCCCTTCTACAGTTCGAGGTACGATTTTAGTATCCTCAGTTTTATCATCATCTCTTTTCGATAATGGAGATATGCATAGTTTTGTCTTTTTTTCTACTGTGGAGATTTTTGGGCTCTGTGTCTTTTCTTTTGCCGACTCATTGTCACTAGACACACCTTTGGGGAACAGGACATCTAGTGTATGCTAGTGTAGAGAGTGACCTCTCGAGGTTTCAGGGTATCATTTCTCATGGAATCTCTATGTCCTAGAGATGTCAGGATACGATGTCATTCTCGGTATGGACTGGTTGGTTCCCTTCTAGGTAGTCATCGACAGTTATCACCGTAGATTGAGTTCCATTTCACCAGAGGGTGAAAATTTTCTTCATAGAGGTGAATGGGATGTTCAGGCGAGTCGAGCTGGACTCAAGCATCATGGGCTAGGAAGGGTGACAACCCAGATTGCTAGTCTTTATCTGGATGATCAGGGGACTTCGCAGTTGTACTTTCCTACAGTGGTGAATCATTTCAGGGACGTCTTTCCAGGGGACTTTTCTGGTTTTCCTTCGAAGCGTGAGGTAGACTGTTCTATTGAGCTTTTGCCAGGAGTAGCGCCGATGTCCATTCCTCCTTATAGGATGGATAAACCTGAGTTGTAGGAGCTCAAGAAATAGTTAGAGGAGTTTCAGGAAAAGGGTTTCATCCAACCCAGTACTTCTCCTTGGGGTTCTCCTATCCTGTTTGCGAAGAAGGCAGATGGCACCCTTTGGATTTTTGTGTATTATCGGAAGCTGAACCAGTTGACGGTTAAGAACCGGTATACCTTGCTAAGGATCGATGACCTCTTTGATCATGTTCGAGGAGCAATAGTGTTATTGAATATCGACTTGAGGTCCGGTTATCATCAGTTGCACGTTAGACCATCAGATATACCTCTAACTTCCTTTAGGAGTAGGTACGGTCTATACGAGTATAAAGTCATGTCGTTCGGTCTCACGAATGCGCCTGCAGTTTTCATGGCACTAATGAACCGATTGTTCCATCCTTACTTAGATTCCTTCATCGTGGTCTTCATGGACAATATCATAGTGTACTCTCACACTCGACGTGACCATGCTCTACATCTTGAGATCGTTCTGAGTACACTGAGGGAGCATCAGCTATATGCTAAACTATTGAAGTTCCACTTTTGGATGGATCAAATTCAATTCATGTGTCATGTAAACTCATATGCAGGAGTATCTGTGGACCCAGAGAAAGTGAGAGCTGTAGTTTCCTCAGAGCAGCCGAAGAATGTTTTTGAGGTGCAGAGTTTCCTAGGGTTGGCTGAATAATACATATGCTTCATTTAGGACTTCTCATGCCTAACAGAACCTTTGATATGTCTGACCAAGAATGTGGAAAAGTTCTTATGGTCAGATTCTTGTGAGTCAGCCTTTCAGGAGCTGAAGGGAAGGTTGACATCAGCACTGATACTAGTCTTTCCAGAGCCAGGCAAGAGCTACACTATTTATTGTGATTTTTCAGGTATCAGAATAGGTGATGTGATTATGCAGGAAGATGTTGTTATTTCATACGAGTCTCAGTAGTTGAGGCCACATGAGAGTAACTACCCTACACACGATCTAGAGTTGGAAGCTTTTGTTCATGCCTTATGCTGTTGGAGACACTATCTTCTGGGAGAATAATTTTTGGTCTTTAACGACCACAAGAGTCTCAAGTATATGTTAACTCAGCGTGATATGAATCTGAGGCAGCGCAGGTGGGTCATGTATCTTAAATATTTTGATTTCGAGCGTGCTTATATGCCAGGAAAGTGAAAGGCAGTGGCAGATGCGTTGAGCAAGAGAACTCAGATTCAGGCAGTTCAAAAGGACAGTAGTGAGTGGCAGCTTATGGATCTATTCTCTACGATTCATCTGTAGGTGCACGACAGATAGGGACAAACATGGCTATCTTCTGTAGCTATTACCTCGACACTACTTGATCGGGTGTGGATGAGCCAGCTATTAGACTGAGAGGGCTTAGTCATGTGGGAGAGTGTGTCAGGAGATGACACCATTCCTATATGGACAATGGGAGAGGATGAAATCTTGCATTTCCAAGGACACATATGGGTTCTAGTAGACATACGCGAGGAGCTGATGTGGGATTTTCATTCCTCAGTTTGGGCAGCTCTTCCTGGCGTCACCAAGTTGTATCGAGATCTACATCTCCAGTACTTGAGGCCAGGTATGAATAAAGATGTTGCTTGTTTTTTAATGAGATGCTCTACTTTCCAGCAGGTGAAGGTGGAGCATCAGTGACCGGCATGCCTTTTACAGCAGTTACCCATTCCAAAGTGGAAGTGGAACGATGTTGTGATGTACTTCGTGACTGGGTTACCTAGGTCACCTTGAGGGAACGATGTTGTTTGGGTTGTCGTCGACAGACTTACGAAGGTTTATCACTTCCTACCGATCAAGGAAACCATCAGTGTTGATGATATGGTATGACTGTAAATCCGAGATATTGTTCATCTACAAGGAGTTCCCCACTCTATTGTTTCAGATAGGGATATGCGTTTCACCTCTCGGTTCTGGTAGGGACTTCAAAAGGTGTTGGGTACATATGTACTTTTGAGTGCAACATACCATCCCCAGGCTGATGGCTAGTCCAAGTGCACTATCCAGGTGCTAGAGGATATGTTAAGAGCTTGCATTCTAGAATTTTGTAGTTCTTGGTAGAAGCATATCCCTCTGTTGGAGTTCGCCTAAAATAATAGTTTCTAGGAGACCATTCAGATGGAACCTTATGAGGCTTTGTACGGTAGGCCATGCTGATCACCATTATGCTGGCTGGAGGTAGGAGAGGCAGCTTTGCTGGGACCTTGTATTGTTCAGGAAAACTTAGAGCAGATAGAGTTTATTCAGATGAGGATGGATAAAGCACAGTCTTAGCAGAAATATTATGCTGATCAGCGAAGACTCCTTTTGGAGTTCGTGGTCGGGGATCAGGTTTTCCTGCATGTCGCACTAAGGCTGGGGCTTAAGAGAATTCAGAGACTGGGTAAGCTTTCACCGCGGTACGTCAGGCCGTTTGAGGTTTTGGAGAGAGTTGGGCAGGTCTCCTATCTGTTACAGCTATCCTAGAGGTACCGGGCCATGCACGACATCTTCCACATCTCTCAACTCCTAAATTACTTTTTAGATCCGTCTCATGTCTTTCAGCCTGAGGAGGTTGAGCTCGAAGCGGATGCATTGTTTGAGGATCATCCCATTCGGGTTTTCGATCGCAGTACAATGGATCTCTATGGGTGGTCTATTCCTCTAGTACGGGTGCTATGGCAGCATGGGTGATTGCAAGACGAGACCTGGGAGAGGGAGGCCAATGTGTGGTCGTAGTGGCTGGAGCTATTCGGGATTTCTTCTTCTACGCCTCGTTAGGAAATTCGGGGATGAATTTCTTTAAGGTGGAAGTTTGTATGAACCCGCATCTTCGTTTTAGGTACGCTTTTTGCTTTTTTATGGAGTTTTTACGAAAAATTGACTTTCTGGAAATTTTTTTAAGTACACGTCGTGTGCTTTCTGAGTACACGCCGTGTACTATTCTCCGGCTCGAATCCGTGTGGTGGCAGTGTCCGGGCCACACAAATGGTGTGTAAGGGTGACTTGGAGGCCGATTTTGATGGAGTATGGAAGAACCTAGTTCACGCTGTGTACTGTAAAAGTACACGCTGTGTACTGTAAAATTACACGCTCTGTACTTTTGTTTTTTCACTTAACGTACCGAGGTCTCACCTGACTGACAAAACACACCCCTTATCTAGATTTTTTGTCCAACAGCGACCCGTACGGCCAGATCGTCCCGGATCCCCTTCCTCTTTGTCCGTTCTCCGATTCGAGAAAAGTCGATTGCATTGGAATCACACCGGTGAGTTCTTTCTTCTGCTTGAGCCTTGTTTTCCAATTCTTCCACTTTTCTATGTTATCTTGGTTTATGTGTTTTGGACGTTTTCTCAGATCTACGATGTTATGAGGAGAATCTATCATCGATGTTCACATATATCGATCTCCTAGGATTGAGGTAGGTGGTTTGTGCCTTTCTGTAGAAATTCGATGAGTATTTTTTGCAAATTCCACCAATACCCTTGAATGGGGTATTGCGTGTTCTTTTTTTCCCCGTGTTGTATTTCTTGCTTTGCTTGATTTCTAGTGTAGATGTTTTTCCTGTGATTATGGTAGTTTTTATTGTACTCTGAATGTTTTCCATGCTGGTTTTTCTTGTTTGGCGTTTTGCTGGTTGCCATGCCTAGTTGTACGACAGTGGAACTATTTCTTGTTATGCTGTTGAGGCTTATAATGATAGCCAAGTAGTTATTGAGGTTTACTTGGATGATGTGCACACGTTGAGAATGTTAGTTTCACACAGGACTGTGAGAACCTAGTGTGCTAGACCACAGGGAGAATATACGTAAGGGCTTCTCCAGATTGTCTTATAATAAGATGTGAGACCGCAGGGAGAATTGACGATGATTTCTTCCTCATAGAGTCTATAGATCCTCGAAGCAGGCCACAGTGGGAATGAGACGTTGAGTGCTTCCCCAGAGAGCCTTTAACACGATACGAGACTATAAGGGGAATTGACGTCGAGTGCTTCCTCAGAGAGTCTATTCTTAGCTGAACCAAAGGGCTGAGACTGTGTGTGCCTCCTAAAGGGTTTCTAGTACTTGTGGATTGAACCATAGGGGTTAGGCTATGAGAGATACCTAGAGGGTTACCTGTTTTCTTCTTGTTGCTGGTTTTTTACTTGTGTACTTCATATGCTAGAACTGTGGATTGTGACTGCTGTGTATTTTTCATTATTATAGCCACTGTACTTTATGTTTTATGTATTCATTGACTATTAGGCAAAGATCTTTGGGTGGCATCCTACTAGGAAGTTGCTCACACCCTGTTTGGGACATTCTTTGGGCCCAAGAAGATTATGTTGTTGCTGGAATAGATAAGGGAAAGTGCCCTTCTACTTCGGTACCTGGCTAGCTAGAGCTGGGGAACAAGGGACCGAGCAGAGGCTTGCGAAGCTGATAAGTTGCTCTTCTTTTTTTCTTTTGTTGTTGCTTTAGTACTAGTGTTCAGTTGTATTTCAGCACATTGGTTTTTTTACTGCTTTCCATAGACATATGTACCGAGTTGCATCATTATTATTTTATACATTGTTTCCATTGTTCAGTTCGGTTGTTGTATGCTGTTATTGTTTCCGCTATTGTGACTTGTTGTTCTTCCGATGTATACTTTACCAAATGAGGGAATAGTTTCCCCACCGACTCTCCAAGGCCCTCGCTACTAGTTAGCAACCTCTGGAATTTGGGGAAACGCGTTTGTGGTCATGTGGTGAACCGGGTACGAGGCACCAGTGAGGGGCTCTGGATTTGGGTTGTTACATTATTTGAGTATAGATAAGTGCATGTTATAATCATTAGAAGTAGGTATAGTTGATTTGATATAAAGAAATTTTTTTAATCCATGTTTGAATTAAAAAATTATTAATTTAATATACTTTATCAAAACAAAATGGAATAATATTGAGAATGTTTTAATTATCAATATCTTCAAATGTTTGATTTGTCGACATGTTTGAACTCAAAGGAGATGATTAGATTCTATGGAAGATCATTTTCTATAATATAAATAGAATACGTTACATTGTTGTAAATTCTAACAATTATGATGATGTTGAGATGGAAATACAATGTGAAATATTTTTGGATGGAAATATCATGATATAATATGAGTTTTATTATAATTTTAATGGTTTTTAGTTCCTTGTTTTTTATGATCTCGGATGACTTAAAATCCTGATATCATCAAAAGATATAAATGGGGGTCAATTTAATTGTTTAGATGGATGTAATTTCAAGATTATTCTTGTGTGTTCCCCAAATATATTAGAGTAATGTTTGGTATATAAAAAGGGAAAATGTGAGGTTATGAGTAAAAATGAGATAGATTCTAATATTATTGAGATGAAAAATTAAATGAAGAAGAATACCTATAAATTTGACAGGAAGATCCAAATTGATGATGTTTGAGAAGACTGTAAATTGATGTTCTACTATACATATTTAGTAATCTAGATGTAGAAGATGGGAAGTAGTATGATAAACAAATTTCAAGCACTAAAATACAAATGTTGTGAAAGTTGATGTTTAAGGTAGCGAGGGATATGGAAGATCAGTTTAAAGGAATATTGATAGGATGAGGTGAATGGTAAGTACATCATATGATAAAAAGGTATTCATAATTCTATACATTAACATGTTTATGAAAAAAAATTAAGACTAGTGGTTTCAGTATAATAAAATCATTCTTCCTATCAAGATAAAGTATGATGTTATCCATAGATAACACAACTTTTGGGATGCCTATATAAATATCAGTCACTTTAATCATATATTAATGATTTTGTTTTAAGGGTGACTCACTATTATTCTATTTATAATATATTATGGATATAGACGTTTAAAATATGTTTCTTGAAATTAGTCTTAATGAAATGAAATAGGTTCTATAATTATGGTCAAACATTTTAAAAATCGAATAATTCAATTTACATTACAATAAAATTATAGAATATCTGAAATGTATAGAGGTAAAATTATTAATGACCCATACATTTGAACTAGTGATATAGATTTTATCAACATTAAGGAAGGAATATATTTTTAATTTAACTAGTTAAGGTTGGTAACACCTAATTCACCCATCCCCCCTCTCAGGTTGAGTGTAAGATCCCTTAGAATTATGGATTGGTTTAAAACTATATTAATTATTTTTTATCTACTTTTTTTTAATATTTTTTTATTAAATGAAATACATGAAGTGAAATTTATGAATCATAAAATGATCCCATTCCTTTATTACATGATTGAGAAATAATAAACATAATTTAGTTTCATTTTATGAAATATGGTGGATTTGACCAAACCATTGAAAAATATAAGATGAATGTGTCTCAGAAGATATTAGAGTTATCCACTCAAATAAATTTGATGCAGGATCCACCACTATCAGTTGTGGAAATTCGTTGAAGGAATTAATGTAAATTAGATAAAACAATATCTTTAGGTGTAGGGTTTTTTGGTATAGTCAGTAAAAATATGTTTAGTATGTTGGATATATTTACTTATAAATAAATGAATACATGAAAATTCCCCCTATTGAAATTTACAAATGCATACATTAATTTATCAATAAATTATATGAAGAAAAATCATAGGTGTAATATGAACTTGATTAGATTTATAAATAATTTTAAATGAATAATAAAATGTGAACTAATAAAAAAACTCATAGAAGTGAAGGAATAATCTATCTCACATTGCAATGAAATAAATAATTAGTAAAAGAGGTGTTGAAATTATTATTTTTGAGAATAATACTATGTTTAATGTTTTTTTATATTTATTCCATGCATAATTTTGAATAATTGAACACAATTACATGGAATTATATATAAAATCAATTAGAATAAAATATCTGGAAAACACTCTAAAATTGAAAGAAAAGTTCATGATTAAATGATTAAAAATGTGGATGGTGAATGTTAAGAGAAAGTTGAATTATATAAAATCTAGAAGACCACATTAAATTTAAACTCTCATGAGTGGAAAATGAAATTGAAATCTTTGAATCCATTCGTATTGAATCATCACAAAAATCAAAGAAAGGTGTAGCAAATAAAATTTAAAATAAAACTCTTACATTAGGAATGACTCAATTTAGCTCTAATAAATTCATAGAATTATGTTATGTAACATATTCCAATAAGATAAACAAGAATACTATAGGCCCACATTTTTTTAACTCGATTTTCACTAATATCAATAATATAAATTTTTTTTGTTTTTGTTTTCGAAAAAGATGTGTGACAATTTATATAGAGAAACCCACCAATTTTTTTACTGTAAAAGTAATAAATTAAAAGGGGATGGATTCACCTCACATTGTCTAGAAGAATGAAGAAAGTATATAGAAGAAAATATATAGAAGAAATAATATTTAAAATAATTCTCTATGAGAGAAAAATGGATGATTCTAATTCTTATTCTAAACTGTTGGAGTTGTGGAATGTTAAAACATATATCATTTAATTATTAGAATAATATGAATATTTATGGTAAAGAATAATGCATATAATAATGGGTTAAATGGGAGGTATAGGAAACCCTACTAAACTAAACCCACCCATTAGTGAAAGAGAATAACATTTTCACATCCAAAACATTTTGAATTTTTTGGATGAAGTGGTCATGGTGATAAAGATTGCATGTTTATTTATCTCAAAAACAACTCAACTACAAATAATTGAAAGAAAACCAAATATTTTAAAGAAAATAAATGGAATATATATTATATGTTTTTCTTTAGTTGTATATAATTATAATATATAAGTAATATTTTTTAAATCATGAAATTTTTTGAAGAATTATTATATATAAAAACATATTACTTCTATTCAAGAAAAGGACACTTCATGAATAGCTCTAAAAATTCCATGATTTTTCATGTTAATAGAATAAATAAAAATAAATATATCAATTGAATATGATAACATAACATGTGTATGAGAATATTAGAAGGCATATATAAAAATGAAGTAAAACTTCACAATAATTTTATATAAAATAGTAACCTAGATAATGATTAGAAGTAGTGAAGAAGGTGTACTTTTTCTATACACGCACATAAAAATTGAATAAAAATATTTCCAAAATATGAAATGATAGTAAATAAAATGATAAAAGCCTCATAAGATAAAATAGTTTCTATAAATTAAAATTCATAGTGGAAGAATAAATAAAAAGATGTTCTGAATATTTGTATGATAGTATGTCCAGGACAACATGAAGAAGAAGGTAGATAAAATATGAATAAATAATGCATGAAACATTATAGCTGAAGTCAAAAATAATACTTTACAAAATTTAATTAATAAAAAATAACTGAATAAAAAACCCATCAAGATTAATATTTGGAAAACAAAGGGAAAACCAGGAAGAAAACGGTTGCTATAGTGAAATGACTTTCCATTCGAGAAATTTTCTCAGCCTTGCTTCTATATCTAGTGAGTATAGAAAAATATAACATATTCTCTCATATTTTTTGGAGAGAAAACATTACAAATGGAATTGAAGGTGATGTAATTCAATTGGATCCCTAAAGTGGAAATGGATTTGGTTATTATGGTATCATTATAAGTCTAATTAAAAAATTCACGTTTGGGAAAACCAAAGAAATCCAAACCTAGATACTAAAAAATATAGTGGATTTATGTTTTACATACCCATAAGAACTATCTTTGAATAATGAAAATCCATTTTTGATAATTAAAATATATTTAATTGAACATTCCATATTCTTCTAGGTATAATTTACACATTCTTTCATCCTCTTTTGGAATCAAATGATTAAATAAAAAGAGTATAAGTTCATTTTCAATGAAAAATTTATTTTTAATTTGTGAAATGGGATAAACATGCTAACTATTTGGAATTAATGACTTCAAACTATTTTTTGAGATATTTTTGTAAATAAGATTCATGAAAGTACTTTGATATTACCATTAAGAGATATTTTTTAAGTGGTATCCCTTACTAAAAATTTTATGATAGATTTCTTGTGTATCCTAATAAGTCATGTTTCTTAAATTGATCATTACTCACATAGAAAAATGTTTATTGATTCGAGGCACATTTGTTTATGAAATATGATGGCATTATTCTCTTAAAAAATAAAGATTTATATTTTGTTTAATTGATTCAAATGGGAGAAGCAGAAAATGTGTAAAGAATGTTTCTCAATCACCACAAGATTTATATAAGGGGAACTAAAACTCCAATCATTAATGGGGATAGCAAATTGAAAAATAATATCACTCACTTAATTTTATCGGATGTTTAATATAAAAAATATTTAGAATTTGTTCCTAATAAATGGGGATAAATATCGTTATATTGTGTATTTTGAATTGGTATTGATAAAAAATCCAAAAGTGGGGATATGGTTTTTACATCAGATGATGATGATATCATAATATATTTTTTCCATATCTTAATGAAAAATCTATCATTTTTTTAAACGAGAAAAGGTTTTTGATGGTTGTTCTAGAGGAATTTCTTCCAGAATAATAAACTTTATACAAGGAAACTATTGAAAACACACAGAACATATAATAAATTACTATTTCAAGAAGATTATCAGAAGTAATGAAGTTTTTTTGGAGTTAGTTTTCCAAATTCATCAATGATAAATACATAGAAATTGTAATATATAAATAAGTAGAAACATACATTAAGTTATTTTAGGACCAATATTTATTGTATTTATGACTAGTGATGATGGATTATGAAGAACTATCAATAATCTTTTGAGTTAACATAGTGATATTTGTTTGGAAATTTGATGAACCTAAAGAATATTCCAAATAATATGAGTTAACTAGAAGAATAGTACAACAATGTATCAATAAACGGAATAAATAAAATATTTAGTAATTAATATGGGCCTAATGTTCAAACCATCAGTAGAGAATTAGGTAATAAAATAAGATATTGGGATGATTATAAGGATGAATAAAAATTAATAATTGATGAAGTACCTATGATTGATTACTAAAGAGTATATCATGTGATTTTCACATTAAAAAAATAAATTTTCTTCCATAGATATGAAAAAGCAATTATTTCTAACCCAACTAGAATATAAATTAAATATAATATGATTAAAAATATTTTGAATATAGTGATTCAGATAATATTAAGAAATCGAAACTAATTATGTGTTTGGATATCTTGAATTATATTACTTGAGAAGATTCTAGATGTTTTGTTATGTGGTATCCAAAGATAATCACTATTATTAATGAGGTTTATTGATCAAATTCCCGATATGCACAATCTAAGAAACCCACACCATTTATCGTTTAATAAGAAATAAGTCAGTTGATGATAAAATATTCTATCACTAGAATAACTTTAATTTTGATCAAGAAGAATAGTGATACCAAATTAGTTGAGTTTAAAAATTTAAACTAATTGGATGTTTAGGATTCATGTACTAATAATATATTTTAGACATTAAATAAGATATAGGATCTATCAATGAAACAATAAACAACTGAATGAATATGGTGGTAATTGAGATACATCTTATGTTAGTGAAGATATGAAGATAGATAACCAAATCTATGTTGGACTAATGGTCAAACAATCGAAGTTAAGATAGTCATTAAATGATGGAAAACATTGGTTGATGTAAATCTGAAGTATTATAGTGAATTCACGAATATGTGAGTGATTTAAATTAAAGAGTTAGGGAATTGTCGATCTATAGATGAAAAAATTTTAATATGTAACAAGATAATTTTATCAAAATACATATTTATTAGAAGATTATATGAGTCCAAAAAATAATATGTTCATAACACCAAAGTAATAAATGAGTATATCAGAAGTAGGTTTTGTTATTTTAATTGGAAGAATAAGTTGTGAGGTAATTTTGAACTTATGTAATATTCATCAGATACAGTAAACTAAATCCAAATTAATCAAGATGGATAATTTTAAAATCCATAAAATATAGAGTTGCATTAATGTTTGAACTAGAAAGAGATAAAAAATTACATGGAAGAACAATTTTCATAAGAAGTAAGAAGTGCATTACATTATTGTGATGATAAGAAATTATGATGATGCTGGGCTAGAAGATCAATAAAAAATATTCACATAATGTAATTTGATGATGAAAAATATGTTTTAAGTTAGAGTTTATGAATGATGATGACATGTTTTCTATGAGATATCATGATGTCAAATCTTGATATCCTATAATTATATAAAAGGTGGTTAATTAAACTGTTGGTATGGTGGGAATTTCAGAAAGAATCATTGATGTTCCCAATATCTATCAAGAAAATATTGGATATATAGTGTCCGTAATAGAAATTGTATTTATTAGTTAGAATTATGGATAAAATAATATCAGCAACATGAAAAATGAGAGGAATCATCCAGTAAGTCACTTATATCGAATTATTAGAAGTAATGATGTTTCACAATATCGAAACCTGGAGTTTCAAATTACTGAGTGAGTTCTATTGTTCTAGAAGACTAGATGGAGTAATCATATCAAAGGCCAAGCATTATATTTTGGTTGTTTCAGAAGTCATAGATCAAGGAAGTGGTTGCTATGAGAAATGATTCGACATATAGGATGATAAACCAAAGTTCATATGAATAACGATATAAGATCAAGAGGCATTTGAATTTCCATCCATGATGAAATTAAAGAATAAATTTTTGATACAGTTGGTTCTAGTATAAATAACATAGTCATTATCATAATGACATATATAGTCTTTTTTAGGAAATGTATAAACCTGTGAGATAGTAGTATAAACATCCATCACAAGCATCATATATGAAATAATATCTGTTAAGGGAGATTACTTCCCATATAACATGTAATAATTGTTGAATATTTTTGATTAAAATCTATGACTCGATAGGTGTTGGCATAATAGAGAGTATGATCTCATAATATATTAAATATTTTTAAGAACTATTATGTTCTAGTTAATATACATTATCTTTATAATATAAGGGAAAACTAGTGATTATGAATTAATAGAGATCTATACATCTTAATTGATGATTGTTATTTGATCAACATAATGGAATAAAATTTTATATTGATCACAATTAGTTAAAGTTGGTCACCCTTGATTCACCCATTTTTTCTCAATGATACTTCATGATCCCCTTAGATTCTCAAAAATCATATCTAGAATTTGAAAACCCATTGTTTTTATTATAAATCAACATGTATACTCCTATATAATTAAAATTACATTATAAAAACATATCCAGATGTTTCCATTTATCATCAACATCTTCTACTTCTAGATTTGGATTCCTCTTCCTTGTATTCATCATGTTTGAAAAAAGATATTCAAGAAATATCTATTTTCAAAGATAAAAAATACTAAAAAGAAAAACTTTTTAACCCATCCTTTCAATAAAAACATACTTTTTCAAGGTTTTGTAATGACAGTAATATTAACAATCATAGTTCAATATTAAATTATTTAAATTCATTAATTCATTATTCAATTGAAATAATAAATAATTATATGAACAATAATAGATATCATTTCTATATCCACTTCTATTACCATATTTAAATTTTAATTCAATTATGAATATAATTAATGTAGTTAATAAAAATAATAATATTGTCATTTCAACATTCTAATCAAATAATCTAATCAATAACACAAGATTTATATCATAAAATCCATATAATACACACATATTCCACATTTCAATTACATTAAACTATTTGATATCATCTTTAGGTTAATTAAAACCATTTACCCAAAGGATGAATAACATGATAATTCCAAACTCAAGAAATTATATTAGAATATAGTAGTTTGAAATCCCCTACCTCATATAAAATGTCAATATTTTTCATAAAATTATGAGATGAAGAATGATGATCGAACACCAAAAAAATATAGGAGGAATTCGCAACAACATCAAATCAAAAAATAATTACCTATGTAATGCGGTTATGTTTAGATACAATCTATCACAAACTATACCCATTTGAACCCCTCTTTGGATAGTTGTGAGGACATGGGTGACCCCAAAACGAACCTCAAAATAGATATAGTTTTGTGATGAGAACAATGGATATAACAGACCCATGTGAGGTAGTCCCCTATTAAATCCATGGAATAAAATTTATAAACCACCATTAAACTCTATGTAATATAAAATTAAACCAATATCCAAAAATGAATTTCATGTCATAATTAAATCCCATGCATCCAAAATAAATAAAAAATATATAACTCATATTGTTCTAACTCCAAGATCACCAGTATAATTTAACAACAACCACAAGATAGTAATACATATCATAACCACAATCTCAAACCAATAGTCTTGTATAAATTTATGTTGAATAATAGTGTGATAATAAATGTATAGTCAATAGGATCCTTCCAAAAAATCAATCAATGACCGTGTAAGAATCATATTAATTCTTTGTGGAACAAACTAAAACATCAAATCATTAGATATGCCATTTCAACTATATCTCATTATCTCTAAGGCTCACCCAACTAATATATCAAAAAATTGTAGAACATACTATTAATAAAATATTTGTGTAGAAATACCACATTTATTTACCTATAGAACTAGTCACCATAACATCCCTATACTGTATTTTTTAGTGATCCCATGTATATAAAAATGGAAAAGTCAAATTCTTGAAATTAGTATATCAAAACTTGAACCAACTATAACAACATCATCACTACCATATCAAAATATAAATAATGACCTTTAATCATACAAACCATGTTAACTTAAATTATATTAATTTTATAACATCATCTACACTATTCCATAATCAACCAAAAACAATCATTACAAAATAATAAATCACGCAATATATACTATAATTAATATCCATGATAAGACTCTCTAAATCATTAAAATAATAACATTCATATTTCCAAATAACATAAATTAATTATATTAATTGATTGTTTAATTTATTTATAACAGTAAATACATAATCCAAAAATATATATCAGTAATATATTCCCATATCCACTTCTATTACCATCCTTAAATTATTTATCAATTATGATTTTGAAAAGATATGTAAATAAAAATAATTATAATCTCACAAGAACATGTGAATCTATCAGCCTATGAAATAACATTTGTTTAATTTCATGAAAATCATATAATGATAAAATTAATCTCATTTCCCTCATTTAAATTCCTCTAGTTGATTTATTATATTTTTTATTTTAATTTGGATAACTTCAAAAATTCATGATAATTCAACATTCAACACATAATATAAGAAGAGAGAAACTCAAAAGTCCCCTAAATTAAATAGGGTTTCTATTATCATTATAACATAATGAGAAAAAAAATATCGACTGATGACCACAATGATTCCAAGGGGAACACTCAAAATTTATAATAAAGTGGAAATAACCTTTGTAAAGAAGTAAGATTTTTATTAATTATTGAAATGAGAAGCAGAATATATCTTCTAGTCTTATATGGTTTGAGAAAGATAGGATATAAAGAAATGGGTGATGGAGGTGGATTGATTTTATAATTTTACATAGGGGTTATAATTTTAGTGTGATCTGTTGAAATATATCATAGCCTCATGTATCTATACACCCATACCTATTGAAACCACACATAAATTCTCACTCACTAAATATTTCATGAATGTATAGTAATATAATTTCATGAATCTATTTGTAGAGATACTCTTATCCACTTCCCCACTAAAATATTATTCCATATGCCTCAAAAACATATATATTACTACACTCATCCACTATATTTCCATATAAATACATATACACTTAATCATATATCTTTAGACACAAAGCAGATCACCATATATTTTTATATGACAACCTCTTTATTGAAGATAATGTATTCCTGATGGAAATCATCAATGGGTTATATATAATCTTTTTTGCATGTCTACAATGCCTCTAGAATATAGTTGCATAACCTCAATAAATAATTTCATATATTCTACCTAACAAATTGATTAGTTATGGGGAATTTTTCATACATATGTATCCATTATAACAAAAAATTTAAGGAAATAACCTATAACTCAATACCTCATATGGGTTTTTGATTTAATTACCCAGACTTGGTGGTACTTAAAAATAAATTATAAAAATAATAATTAATATATATATATATGTATGTATGAAAACTCATAATCCAATTTAAGGGTCATTTATAAAAAACTAAAACTCTTAACCCGCAACTATTTTTAAAATACATCAATATATTTTCCACTTATAACCCAAACATGAAACAATAAAATCACCAAAACATAATAGCTATACAAATAGCATAAGACTCTCAATCAAAAAATATCTAATAGATTTCCTACTAATTGTAGAGACCATAACCTAAGTAGCTTGGATATGGTGTCCAAATTACTAAATTGGGGTAATATACTAGGAATATTACACTTATGTACTGGATATTTTAATCATCTAGGTAAACTAGATTCAAACTTTAGAGAATCATTGCATTTGAAAAAAACATATAACATAACTTTGATCAGGAATATAATTTTTTCCTCTATCATATCCATTCATTATAAACATAATAGTTTCTTAGTAAATTAATAAAAATAAGGTTGGATAAAATTCCCAAAAGGGGTTATATACACTGGAATCCATCATTAATCAATATGCACAAATGGCATGAAAAAGAAAATAACTAAACAGCCATTCTAGTTAAGTAATTTTACCATCATGAGAAGATTAGGATTATTAAATATGTGCTCGAAATTTACGCAAAACACATTCCATTTAATCAATAAACTTATAATTATATTCATAAAATGAAAATTTCATGAAAAAAATATTTGGGATTATAAGATAACGAATAGTCAAAATGTCTAGCTAAATAACTGAACCCACATGAAATTTAATCAACAAATAATGAATGAAATTATTCTAGAGAAAACATAAATTTTAAAATCACATGTATTATAATAACTGAATTCTTAATAAAGGAAATTTTTAATTATTGTACATCATGATCTTATGCATCATGAGAACCTCTACAATCAGGAGATTTACTCAAGAAAATTACATATGATGGGTAGAAACCCATTTAACAAATGCTATACAACATATTCATCTCATGGGACTACTAATTCATTGAAGGGATATCTATAATGGGTCCTCAACCATATCAAAATTTAAAAATCATTTATCATATATCGAATAATTGATTTAATTCATGAACAATGTGCCTTATTGGGAAATATATGTATTGAGTAATGAATATAGGTTGATCAATATTTTAATAGATAGCTATATAATCACAAAAGTTAAACACTATATGTAAAAATGATATACAAATTAATAAATAATCATATATAAATAAAATTAATATTTGGATTTAATTTAATGGCCAATGATCATAGTAATGTGAATAATTCAAGGGAATGTTAATAACTACAAAACTGAATCATTGAACTGGAATTCAATGTAATCCTTAGTCCAAATAATAGTAAAACATATATATGAATAAACAATATAATTATAAAAATCTATCCTTAGTGGATTATATGAAAAATAAAGTGTTTTCATTATTGAAAAATAGAAATAGAATAAAAATATTCATAAAAAATCATGGGGAAAATATATTTTCATTTTGAAAAACACCATTTATAACTAAAATTTTAAAAAACATTTATAAAATAATATTTTTGAAAACAAAATTAAAAATATGAAGAATTTTTTAAAAATATGAAGCATATTTTTAAAAAATGGTTTTAGAAGAATACTGATTTTTGACTAAAGAGAGAAATAATTATTGGTTTTTAAAAAAAATTATAAATTATTTTATGTAGAAAATAAAGGTAAAATGTAATATTACATGAAAAAACAATAATTAACTATATTATAGGAAAATTAAATTGGTTTAGATGAAATGGTTTTGTGATTTAATTCAACTATAATTTATGAATAAATAATATTAACAATAATGATATTGTGAAATAAACCATTAAAAAATCTTAATACTGATGTGAAAATTATCTAATTAATAGATCATTTTTAAAACATTAAAATAAAAAATATTAATTAGATAAAAAATATAATATAAAAAAATATAATACATAAAAAAACATAGAATATCAATATAATTAAAGAACTAATATAACATAATGGAAAAGAATTGAGTTATGAAATTATTTTCCACATAGTAACATGTATGTCAAATCCCCTTATATTAAATAATTAATATTTAAACATTATATAACATTAATTATTAATTAATCATGATATTACATGTCAAATAATAATTATATACACTATAAAAATAAATTTGCTTCAAAATATTATAGTTTGCCTCAACATATGCAAATTAAGATGAAGGGCATTACATCATGCTTTCTTTCTGTTCAACGTGATTTAAAATAATGTATAGTAGTTTTATAAAACTTATTATTTTATATAAAACCATATTAATATTATAATATAAGATATTATCATTTTATAACAACTTAACATTGGTTAGTAATTTATAATTCTTTATTTTTATTATTTTAGATGTTCATCGCCTTGTTTTCTCATGAATGTTTCATTATTGAAGATCCAGTTCTGGTACATATTATATAGTTACATCATCTCAAAAAAATGAATTAGTTGTCATATTTATCTATCCTTGATAAATTTAATACCAATCATGAAATGTTGTATTGAGAAATAATTTATGTTATGATAAAGGAGATGGTTGGCCATATGTAAACATGGTCAATATTTCCATTTTTCAACGATCATTAAAAAAATAAGGTAATTAATGTTTTACTATTTATATAATGATAATAATAATATTTTATGTTTATATATATATATATATATATATATATCATCCATCTGTTTATCTGTTGAATATAGATTCATGTAGCTACGTGAAGATGATATTCCATAAATACATAAATGATTTTATCATCATTAGGTGAGTGAAAAGGTAGGAAAAATTATATTTAATAATTTTTTAATGATAAATATTCCAGAGATAACATAGTTAATTCTTTTATATCACATATATTCAATTCATTTATCCATATTGTATTTTATATAAAGCCTTATTGAAATACAAATCACATTATTTCCCGAGGGGGTAGACTACCGTACACACAAGTTTCGTTATTATATCCCCTACAAAATGGAATGATAAAAAAATTATATTTAATATAATGATTCCATATGTAAAAATATGTTATAAATTACATATATTTACATTATATCCATCAACATTCCCAACCATGGTACGTGTTAATGTAAAAAAACGAATGACATCGGGTTGTTTGTTGGTAGTTCCCTGTACAAACAAATAATGATTTCATAACCAATATTATAGAGTTTGGGATGGATATTGGTTATTACCATTACCTAATAAAATTTTATTATATGTAATATAAATAGGATATTAAATTATAATGTATTAATAATAATTAACATATGTGGGGGAAGAAATAAAATAAAAATTATTAATGAAGAACATTACCTTTTCCATGAAAAATCTCCTTAGGATGGAACCAAAAGATTTCAAAATAAGGATTTATAACCTATATGATTATTCTACCATTATAGAAAGACTTTTTTATTGAGATTTGGGCAGGTATTTTTTTTATCAAAATTGGTTTTATTGTGTCAAAAAGAGAGATGATGGGTGGACATTATAAGTGAGGTGAGTGGTGCACTTGTATTTTGTTGGATATAAAAAGGTGTATACAGTTATCTCATTATCTAAAGGGTTCAAAAATGAGTATGATAGAAAATTATATATTATAGCGTCAAGAGTTTTTTGTAAATTAGTTATTATTCAATATTTTAGGTCAATTTCCCCCTAATCGTTTAGTTTACCCCCCCCATAAATCCATTTTACCATTAACAGTGGTAAATAATTTTTTCTATTTTCACTATTCGATATTGTAAAACATTATGATAACCTCATTAAATAATCTAAATTATTATGATTCCAAATATAGAATAAATTTTGAAATATTCCTTTCATTGAGATAAAATTATAAATTTAAAAATAATCCCACAAACATGATGAGAATTTTTTTTCAAAGATAAAAATTTAAAATGATTATTATGTTTTTATATCAGAATAAATATTGAAAATTATTAAAATAACATAAATTAAACTATTGGACATATAATTGATATAATTTTAGTTTATAACATATTCTGAATATAATTAATAGTTGTAAATAATTTAAATGAATATAAAGATTAAAATTACAATTTAGTATTTTTTACTATTCCTAAAAATGTAATATTTCAGATAAATAAAAAAATAACCCTAATATAATTTATATTTTCTTTTTCAAAAATTTATGTTTATTTAATTTAATTAAATTTCTAGAATTTGTAAAAAATAATTTTATGTTACGATCCCAAAGAGCCACTAAATCTACTATTTGAAAACATACATTTTTCAATAGAAATTATTTTTTTAATTTAAATTATTCTTATTTTATTTATAATCAATATAAAATAATAATTTTAATAATTTTGTTAGTACAATTTATACCCTCAAATTTAAAATTGGGGTTATAATGTTATAATATTTTATGCTAAATTTTTTACATGGTGATTCATGTGTCGTAAGCTATAAGAGAGAATAAATTCAAAGGAATATATTACATTGTTTGTTTAACATTCGTGTTCTTATTACATTTAATATAGAATATAATGTTCTTATTATAACATTTTTTTGTGAAAAATTCTCCCCACATTTAATAAATTTTATCCTAAAAATTTAAACATGATTTTGAAAATAAAGGGTTGGATGATTGATTTTTCTGCTGAAAGGCCAAATAAAAAAAGAGTTAATAAAATATCCTCTTAGTATGAGAAAAATTTAGTGAAAAGGTCGTATAGAATAACACATAACTAGGTTTATATGTAGGATACAATTTGATGGAAATTAAAGATATTTACATGGATAAAAATGTTAAATAATAATAGATAATGGCAGATGTCATTGATATCTAGAAATATAATGGTCAATGGAATGTTAAAGACCTCAAAACTATAAATTTGTAATGATTTATAAGGCCATCTGATTAATTAGATATTATTGTAATATGATAATTTTTCATATGTTCTTTTTCTAATATATAGGTATTTATTTTACTATCTAAGTATATAATAAAATATACTTATCTAATATATTTTAATTTCATATGAACAATTTTGACCTTTTGTTGTTATTTGATCAATATCCAACTCATAAATTACTCCATGCAATTTAAAGTGGAATTTATTATTCTGGATGCATTATAATTCACTTTTAAAATACTATAAGATCCATCAAAGAGTGAAAAGTATTTATGTATATCAACAACTAGTTTTTAAAACCAATATGTTTTTCCCAAGTTGTCCAATATAATACCTTAATAAGTAAGCCTTAGTAGTATGACCACTGTTTAGACATTAATATTTAATTTTCAAATCATTTAACTAATGAGATATTAACCAGGATATCATGTAGTCTATTGGAAGGAATTAAACCCTTATCGTCCTTCGATTTTGGGTTCAATCCCCATTGCCTTGCCCGATGTGATGTGTTGTCATTTGGTATTCGGGTCCTTCTTTTTCTAAAAATTTAATAATTTATTTCCTATTAAATTCCCAAGAAATTTATATATTTGAAATAATTTTAATCTTTAAATAAATATTTTAATAATTTTTTTCAGTAAAATTTATTTGTCCCATAATGCCTAATAAAATTATTTGACTATTATTACAATTTCATCAATGTTTATATCAACTATAATGTTTATCAATACCTTTATTCATAAATCAATAAGATTTAAAGGAATTATTCCAAAAATAACATTTCCACTATAATATATTATGAACCAATTTGTTATATTGCGTTAAATTTCTCCCAAAATTTCCTTAATCTTCATAAAATCCAATCACATTGAAACTAAAAGGTAGTGTTTTTTATTTTGTACTTATGATCAAACTTACACTCATAAAATCCGGATTTTATATATATCTCGTATATTAATGTATAAAAATATTCTTTTATTATTTTACACAATCCATGGATGTTCCATAATTCTTATCACCAAAACTCGATTGAAAAAAATAATTCAATGACCAGGTCGTATCCAATTTTTTCATTTCTAGAGTTAATACCCCTAGGTACCACTGTGTCAGAACACCATCCACATGTATTACCTAGATCGATACTTATGTCATGGAAAACAATAAAATATCTTATTTATGAACATTTTAGGTTGTTCTTCTATACTTATCCTTAGATTCCATCATAGGGTTATATTTCTTAATCTATGTTTTCCATAATCATGATCCCAATGTTTCTACTAAAAGTCCCTTTGATATAAACTGTAGCGACCTCAACCCCATTAGTTCATATATAGTTTCTTCCTTATTATATAGGTATTATATATACGGAATGACTTCCCAAATTACTAAATAAGAATGTAGTCATATTAAACTATATATATACTCTAGGATTACAATATGTTTGAAAAGGAAAATTATAGCATAATTTTTTTAAAAATGTCATAATTCCTAGTAGTATATATATGAATATCATTAATATTACACATCTTGGATTAATATTAATTGAAATAAAATAATGGTGAGTTATAATTATTAGTATTTTTGAAGTACATATGAATCTATCAGGACTCAATATGCATAAAAACAAGAAAAGATAAATAAGGGAACAATAATTCCATTTATATAATTTTAGTATACTAATTAAATTATTAAAAATATATATTTCCAGGTTAATATAAGAAAAAACATATCATTTAATCATGAAACTGATAATAAAATTCATCTCAATATAAAATAATTAAAAAAATCTCATGGATAATATTATATTTCATAATCAATGTGGTATGGTATATTGATGAACACACATTCCATTTAATCAATAAATTGTGAATTAAATGAATCTCTAGGTAATATAATTATGAAAATATCAGGGATTATAATAAAAAATTATTAATGAAGTAAATTCTTAATTATTTGACTTCATGATCTCCTGCATCACGAAAACCTCTATTGTTAAGATCATCGCTTCAGAAAATTAAAAACGGATGGGTATAAATCCATTTAACTATGACTAGAAAACATATTTATCTCATGAGACTACTAATTCAATGAGGGTATATCTATAACTAGTCCCCACCCAAATCTACATATCTAAATAATTCTTTATATATTGAATAATCGATTAAATTTGTGAACAATATTCATTCATATAAATTATCTGTATTGATTTAATAATATATATTTATCAATATATCCCCATTTAAATAAATAAATTTAAATGTAAAACACAGTAAATAGAAATTAGATATTTATTTATGAAATAATAATATCCATGGTAAATAATATAGATATATAGGGGAAATTAAATTTCCAGTAAAGACATGGAAGTGATTAATTCAAGCTAATGTTAATTACTACAAAAAAATGAATCAAGGAATTGACTGTAAATACTATCATAGGTAAAAAATAATTATAAAACATACTAATGAAGAATAAAGATATATTAATTAAAACATATCCTTAGTGTAGTATTTGTAAAATAATATGTTTTCTTCAATAATGAATTAAGATACCATAAGAAGATCATTAAATAAAATATTGAGGAAACTATCCATTTTATTTTTAAAATCACTATTTAAAACAAGATACTAAGAAAATATTTTTGAAATATTTTTAATTGAAAATAAACTTTGAAAAATATAGACTAATTTTAAATACATTGAATTTTCATGATTTTGTGAAATTCCATAAATGTTGAGTGTGTTAAAATTGATACTCTTTTATATTTTCAGTAAAATATATAAGGTAATTGTCTAGAAAATATTATAAAGATTCCATTCCATGAATTTTATATAACATAAAAACTGTGTAAAAATATTTCATAAAAATTATAATATAATAAAAAATTGATATTTTTTAGAAAACATAGTTTTGGAGAAAAAATTATTTCTCACCAAAGTGAGAAATAATATCAGATTTGTGAAAAAACATTTTATCAATTATTTTTTGTTCGCAAGGGTAAAAAAAGCACTATTAATTTTAAATATCTCTAATAATCATAGGTGTTGAAAATGAAATGTTTTTTATGTAATTATATTTTAATTTCATTAAACTAAAATTCATTAATCAAAAATATCGATTAGAATGAGATTATGAAATAAATCATTAACAATAACACAATTTTAAGGTGATAAATAACCAAAGATTATTTTTTTCAAATTGAAATACAAATAAATTAAGTGGATATACAAAATAATATGTTCAAAATTTAGTACACATATAATCAAGGAAAATCAAAGGCAAGAAAGAAGTAATATAACCAAATGGAATGAAATTAAGTTATAAAAATTTTAACACTAGGAAACACATAATTAAAACCCCCTTGGATGATAGAATTAATATCAAAACATAAAATAACCTATATTATTAATTTAACATGATTTTAAATATAAAAGGGAAATTATATGCCGTATATAAATTAAATTAGAAGAATAACATTACAATATGTCTCAATGGAGTGAAATTGAGATGAAGTCCCTTACCTCAATCTTTATTTTAATTGAAAAATATTTAAGAACATGTATAATTATTTTTATTTTATAACATGACCAATTTACTATTTATATATCATATATTATCCCTTTATAAAATCTTATCATCCATTCATTAATTATCATTAAATATATTTATTGTTTCAGGTGTAAATTTTCTAATTTTCTTATATGACATTAATCATGAAAGATCGTGTCCTTAAGATTATTAATTTGTTACATAATCTCTAGATTAATTATCATTATATAATTATAATATATATAACAACTATATTTTTATACCAATGATGAAATATTCTTTGGACAAGAGAAGTATGTAACGATCGTATATATGGAGGGTCATACATATGCATGGGTAATATTTCCATTATTTAATGATCATTATTGAAAAGAGATAAGTAATATTTTCTATTTTTATAATGATCAATATACTATATTAATTCATGAAATATACTTATAAATATCATCCATATGGTATGGTGATGAAAAGTGAGTCACGTCACTTCGTAGCGGTGGTTGTCCACATGTACGCAAATGGTGTTATAACCATTAATTGAGTAAAAGGGTAAGAATTAAAATAATAATATATCTTTTAATATTGAAAAATATTTCACATATATCATAATTGTATCATTTAAATCACATAAATTTATAAATTTTATCTTTATTTCCTTCCATGTGAAGTGTTAGTGAAAAACAAATCAAATTACTTCTTGTGGTAGTAGTCCTCTATATATAGGAGCGACGTTATCATATCCCCTATACAATGGATGGTAGAGAAATTTCTATATGATATAACGAATCAATATGAATAAATATGTTTTAAATATCATATACATACTTTATAATAATCATCATACCAAAATGTGAGACTTTGTAATGAAAAAATGAATGATATTGGTTCGTGAGGTAGTAGTCGGCCATACACATGAATGTTGATTTCATAACCCGCTTGAAGGAAGATGGGATAGTTTTATGTCATTACATTAACATAAAAATATCTCAATATATTTAATATACTATGGTAATTATATCATAATGGTTTAATTATAATTTTTGGATGTGGAGGTATATAGAAAATAAAAAATCTCAATGAATAACATTACCTCTTCCTCGATAATCGTCATTAAGTTTGATTTAAAAGCCTTGTATGGTTGTGTTTTAAGAAAATAAGTATTTTAGGATGATTGGATATAATTTTTTAAATTATTCATTAATGGATTTTCTTGAACTATGGTGTTTTAAGGTGATAATTTGATATTATAGGGGTGGCCTTTTTAAATGAGGAGAGTAGAACACTTGTAATTTTTGAAAAGAAATAGGTGTACCCGTGTTTTGAAAAAAGGCTAAAACTTTGAATATTATAAAGAATAACATGTTATAGTGTTTACACATATCTATAAAATATATGTCAAGAATGCCTTTATTTTAATTTTAATCTTATCCGTTTAGTTTTACCCCCAATAAAACAATTTGTAATTAACCTACGGTAAATGAGATTTACTATTTTTAAAACTCATTTTTGTAAACTATTAAGGTAAATTTATTAGGTAATATTTTTTATTCAAAATATAAAATTTATTTTACATAATTCCATTCATATAAGTGGAAATTTTTATTTTAAAATTAATCTCACAGATACGATGAGAAATCGGGCCTTAAAATAGAAAATGATCAAAAGTATTCAATGTTTCTATATAGAAATTCATTATGAAAATTGATATGATGTCATAAATTGGATAAATAAATATAAAATTTTACTAATTTTACATTTAGACCAGTTAAATTAAAATTTAATTTTTCAATTTATATAAACTGAAATGTAATTTTTAATTCCAATTTAGTATTTTTCACTATTCATAAAAAATGAAGTATTACATAAAAATCCCAAATATTAACCATAATATTACTTTTATATGGTGATTTCAAATATTAAAGTAATTTCATATAATATTTTTTATTACATTGTTAAATATTTTATATAATTTCTGGTTTTAAAGAGTGGTTTAACTGCCTTTTAAAAAAATATAGTTTCCCAAAATACTTTTTTATTTAAAAAAGATTTATATTTTATTTCTAATAAATAGAAAACAATTACCATAATTTAGTTAGTAATATTTATTCACTCTAATTGAAACACTATTTTATAACAGTATACACTATTATGTTTCAATTAGGCTTGCGGTTGATTATTCTGCATTTTTTTGAAAATATTGTATTTAATATAATATTTTTTTCGGTTGCTTATGCTTGGGGTTTCATGTCCCCAATGATATAAAATACAATTTTATTATTTTATAATTTTAGGGTGTTATAATAACCATAATAATCAATGAATCTATTATTCACCAAACACTTTATAGTCATTAAACACTCCATAAATTATATGTTTTTATTAATAAATGTGATGTCTACCAACAATGAGTACATAATGGACTCAAAAAATGCTTCATGTCAAAATAATTAACTTAAAATGTAATTTTATTATCCAATGGGAGGTATCCTATTTTACATAACATACTATAATCTCTAAGTAGGTGTCCCTGTGATTCATGTTAGAATGACACCTTGTATCACTCATGTTATTTGTTCTGGTTCCAAGCCTCACTTTCTATCAACTCCCTATACTCAGATAATATTTCCACAACTAATGAGTGAATTTTTATTTTACTATATAAAATGTTTACAAAAGGTTAAAAATCTATTTCTATGATTTTGAAGATGATATTAATGTGTTTGTAAATGGAATCCTCATGGATAATGGGCCATTACACTATAAGGAGCCTTTTCTCATCCCCATAAAAGTAATAACAGACCAATAGTATTGGGCCCTATGAGTCATGAACTATACCCCATCCTTAAATGGTTATACCTATTATTTAACTATATAGGATAAATTTTTTTATTATATAGAATGTATTTAGCACACCCAATGACCTTAAACTCTATTTTATAATGTTTTTCTATAGAATATGTGTTGTAAAGGGTAGGTCCCATATTTTTTATATTGATTTACATAACATTATCAGTTTTAAGATTCTTCTCATTAGAACTAGATTCATTAATTTTAGTCAATATGTGTTGATGGATGTCATGTGGTTTCATAAAAAAAATTCTATGTACTATAGGTGTAATGTATAAAACTGTTGTTTGTGTTCAAGAGGGTCTGACGTCCAAAATATAGTTTACCCACTAGAGATTCAATTTTTAGGGGAAAAAGATAAATTCCTTGAAACCAATATCTTAAAAATTTATTGAATCAATGATAAGGAAATTAATAATATATTTTCTAATATTTATTAATATGAAATGACCATAATCACCATCATTGAATAGATAAAAATTCAGATCCATTTTCATGATTACATTTTATAAATACATAAACATTATAAAAGTAAATTTATATGTAATAATTTTTATATTAGGTCATCCTCTATAATGGGATCACCATTATAGGAATATGTATTTCAATGGGGTAAAAATATCTTATAAATCCTTTACCAAATAATTATGACCTTATAAAAAATCCTTTTTTTATGGTTATAATTTGTATAAAACTTACTAAACCCCACCAGTTTAAGTTAATTGTTATTATCTTGCTTAATAAAAATTATATTGTTGATAACAAAAAATTTCTTCACATCATGGACGGAAACTATGAAACAAGTGGGTCCCTAACTATAAAAAATGATCCATTACAATTTAGGCTTCATCGAGAGTACAAGAGTAATATTTGAGGTGGCCCAAACAGACACTCCTAGATCTATAGTCAAATCACATATACTTTGATACCAAATAATATTACCTAAGCATAATAGTAAAATATATATTTTATATGATATTCATAATTAATAATTTTTCCCCAAAATTCAAAATATCTGAGTACCTATTATTTTATTGTATTGGGATATTCGATATATAATCAACTTATTTAACATAATTCTCGACATATCCCACATAAAGTATTCTAACATGATATCCTATTATCATATCATATATAATATTCTTCTTAATAACATGGGGACTGGAAACATAAGAAATAGATGAACTTAGATTTTTTTTAAGGTTAAACAAAATAGGTAACATTTAGTTATCATAATTAAGCATTATAATAATATTGTATGTATAATAACATAATCAAGTAGAATGAAAAAATAATTGTAGATATAGACCTAATAAATCCTAAATCCTAAATCATAGGTCTTGATATATTTATTTTGAAATAAGATAATACATGATCAATGACTATAGAGAAACATGACTCCATATTCAAGAACCACAAATTCATTATATTGGTATTATAATGTGACAGATATAGATGAACATAAAATGATTTCTCATGTTAAGGATCAATACCGAGAAAATAATCATGTAGTGTAAATATTCCCTTACTAACTTATATTTTATCTCTAATCTTATACATTTTAGATGTTGAGTTTCAAGGATTTAACTAATTCATTTTAGGTATATATAATGTTGTTCCCATGCCTCACATAGTGGATAGAGTCCCATAAAAAAATTTACTACCTATGCCCAGTCATCTCATGAGATAATTCTTTAAATAATTCATTAGAGAGAGATATAATTCCCCAATCACATAATTAAAATCCAAACATATTCATGGCATATTAACCAAATGACATACATATTTTTTCAAGTATTTATAAACTTTAGAGAAATAAATGGTTTCTTAATGAATTTTATAATGTATTATAATAATAAAGTCATATGAATAATGAGGATGGTAAAAATGAGGCACACACAAAATGATTAATAATAATAATTCATTGAAATTTTATGAAATCTGAATCAATTTTTGATGACTATTAAATTTTACATTAGGAAAAAATTAAGTAATTCCCTTTAAAATTTCAATATCATTTTTCATTATAGAAAAATAAATTATAAAAATATGAGAATGAAATTTTATTACAAACCACAAAAACATGGAGAATAAATTTATTATGGAAAATCAATGATGTTGGTGGGAAAAAAATTAGTATGGAAAATGTTTAAAAAGGATATTTCTTCCACACATTGTAAAGAGGGTTAATTTTGATGAAAAGTGGACATATAAAATTTATAACATAGTAGTACATATATTAAAAAATTATTATATTGAAAATACATTAATTAAAGACCTTATTATATATAAACACATCTATAAAAAATAAGGAATTTGAACATAGATGATAATGCTTCATGACTAGAAAGAATATTTTAATCTAGTTTTTATATAAGTATAATATTTCGTAAATTATGAACCAAATAATATAAAAATAAAACTAATATATGTAAAACCCATGTATAACAATAATATAACAATATGTCTCTCTTTTTTAGATAATAACAGTTTATTTGTGAAGATTGATGTCCAAACATTTAAAATATCAACTAATAAAAGTTATTGGAATAAAAATCAAAAAAATTTATTCATATTCAAAATCAAAATAATTTCAATGTGAAAAACTAATGTTGGAATGTAAATCCCAATAATTTCTTGAAAATAATAATACCAAAATCCATAGGAAGTACAAGCACCACATACAACTAGATATGTCAAAATTGATATGAGAACCCAGTACCTTTACTCCCATCTTCCCCCAAAGTGATTTAAACTCGTGTATAATAACTATAACCACCATAATCACTTAATTAATAACATTATTATTAAATTTTGAATTTTAAACTCTTTAATTGTTGTCATTTTTTACACATATATTTGTTGGTTATAGTTTATTTTCATAATTGGGTATTTTTAATTGTAATTGTTATGTCCAAGTTTCATAATGCATATTTCGATTCTCATTAAATTATATTCTATTAATTTTTTACATATTATTCAAGGTATAAAAACTATTGTGATTGACTAATTTATTTAGTTACATTTTAATTTTATGTAAATTTTGGGCATGGTTAATGAGAATGGAATCCATGATGATCAGATTTCACATAATTAACATATAACATGATATAGCTTATTATTGATTACAAATTTTGGTTTCATATTTTTAGAACCATATTAACGAAATATATTAATAATTACTATAAAGTATTGAAATCATTAATTTCATAATACATATTCATGGTGTAAATGATGATTTTGGAATTCAATTATTCATGTATGTGTTTGAACTAATCCAAACATGCATGTGTTATAATTGGGAATTAGAATGAATTAAGAATTATATAATAGGTGAACCATTTTAAAAAAATATTAATAATTTTATTATATCATAATTAAATTATATAATAAGGTTTAGAAGTAGTGAAGATTAGAAGGTAATTGAAAATGTAAGAGAATAACATGGATATTTTCTTGAGGATTTTTCCCTTTCTTAATATAGGTTCACTCTTGATTATGGTTTTAGGCTTCCTTATTAGAACACTAATCTACCGAAATTCATATAAAAATTTAGGATATGGAAAATGGTATGTTATATAAAGTTTATCAATGGAATAGTTTGGTTTGGAATGGGTAAGGAATTCTTCTATCTATTGGTGAAAATGGGGTATATTTAATTGAAAAAATAATTTAGGTGAAGGGTAATGTTGAATCGCATGGGAGTTATGTATGTTATGTGGGGAAATATTGGTAATAAATAATTTCATGACGTTAAAACCTAAAAAATACATATATAATGAATCAATTTCAATTTAATAATCAAAAATTTGTGTCAATTTAATTTCCCTCTATTTACCCCTTGTTACCTTGATTAATTAATTACCATGATTATTACATTTATATGAAAAATAAAATATGAAACCTCTTACCTAATTTGAACATGATTATTGAAAAATATGAATCCATTAAATTGTATTCCATTTTTATAAATAATAAATTAAAATTTTATATGAAAAAAATATAAAGAATAAATGATTTATTTTAAATGACTTTGAAGACAATAAATAGTTTTATTATTATTTCCTATAAACTAAAAAATAAATAATAATTAATCTATTTTTATGTTTATGGAAATTAAATTTTAGTTATCATACAAATTGTATCAAGTTAATTTTTAAGATAGAAATCCACAATAGTTTTGAGAGACATTTTTTTGAAAAATATATTTTTTAAAATTAAATAATATTTATTGAATTTTGTTAAATGTAACTATTCATATTTTAATCATTTAATTTTATCAATCCATTTTTATTAAAAAATTTCATTTAATTTTATAAATGCATCAAATAAAACTTTAATAATATTAATAAAACCCCATAAAATATAATTTTTATAATAAAAAAATAATTTATAATTATTATAGTTTTATTTCTATATAATACTATATTATTATATATGAATAATATTATTTTTTATTTCACAACACACCCATTGGATATACCCAATGACCTTATATCCAATGACAATATTTCCAAATTCAATATATTCAATGACCATATTTCTAACAACCATTTATATAACAGTCATATTGCATTCATATATATGTATATATATATACGTATAGTATTTATTATAATGATACATCCCACTAACATCACTTTTAACATATCTATTTCATTAAAAATTCTCTTCCATAACAACATATATATAATTTTCATGAATTTCACCTTGTAAATTCATGATGATAAAAAATATGTCCTTATTGTATTTCATTACATGATGATTTATTCCACGTGTACTTTTCATAATGTTGGATCATTTTGAATTATAATAAGGTGTGATTATATATAATGTGTTACAATATTAAATTTCAATAAAATTTATAGTGATTCAATTTATATTAGTTTTGTGTGTGAACTAATCTATCAAATACAATATTTATTTGAAAGAAAAATAGTAAAATAATATGGTTTCACAATCTACCCCGTTAAGGTAATTTCTCCATTGAATTTATTTACTATCAAGATATAAAATGGTGGTACTTATACAATTTTAAATTTTTAGGTTCCCATGATTCTACTATAATATTTTGATTCTTCCATTGATTATTAACTATGTGAGTTGTCTTTTTTTTCTATTACATTATTTCTAGGATCTGTGATTTATATCGGGTGTTATATATTAGAGATATCATGTTCCATTTTAATTACATATATTATTAGTACATGTGAAGGTCTAGGTATATAATTCCATTAAGATCATACATGGAACACATCATGCACATGGGGAGTTTCAACAGTATTATAAAATGATAACCCATAATTTCCACATGTTTGATTATTTTAAAGATGTTAATGTACATGGGGATTAGCTTCCATTTCTTTCTATAACATATAAATCTATTCGAAGGTGGTATTAAAAAAATAAAATGTTTCAAACTTCAAATATCATTTAATATTACTTTATTTTCTCTTTTATTTAATTTCTATAGTTAAAATGTTAAAATAAATTATTTGAATTATTATTGTTATTTAAAAAGTAAGATCTGACCCTATAGATGAAAATATAAAACATCATCTAAACATTTTGGAGTTCTGTATCACATTCCATACATAGCCTCATATGGTTTCATTTGTATTCTAAAATGACAAATTTTGTTAAATGAATACATTATCACTTAAATAGGTTGACCGAAAAAAATATTAAAATACACTGAACATGATATGGTCATATTATCTAGAGAATAATTTTTTTCGTGTTAACCACTAGTATAAGGATGGTAAATAATGTTAAAGATCATCTCTCTATCTAATTACTGTTAAATAAATCTCTAAAATAATGAGTTAAACTACATATATATATCAAATATAACTGATAATGGTACTCCATACACCATTACCAATTCCTTTATTTATATCCTATCAAATTTATCAAGTGAGAGATATTATTGAATAACAATGAAATGTGATGACTTATTGAGGTGATCAATAATAAAAAAATGAAATTATATCCTTTAGATGGATTATAAGACCTACCATGAAAACCATGGTTATTTTCTCCAATTTATATATAGTTTAGGGTAACAATTTTATCATCCCTTAGGGATTCTATTATTATTACATAACATTATGTCTTAATAAGAATATATATATATACATTATAATCTACCTCTTCAACTTTTTCTATCAGAAATTATTCTTTAAAAATGCATAAATCATTGTGTATCCGTGATGGATAGAGAATGAAAAGCTATTCACATCCGCAAATACATATATCTTAAATTTTGGATTTAGTTAAAACTATATTTGTTTTAAAGATATAATAATTTCATACTTATCATAAAGGATTACTTGAATATTCCCTACCAAATTCTACAGTTACATATCCTATTTTTTGGACCCCAGATAATTTAAATGGAGTATGGATTCACAGTTATTTTGGAATAATTGGATTTATCCCATTCCCCCATGATTCCATTTTTCATCCATTTCTAATACTTCAATATTGGGTCCTTCTAATACCTAAACATGGATATGGTTTCATGGATCTTCTTAATAATATTATCAAACACCTTGTAATCATTCCCTGGGTGATATTTTATCATGTATTCATTGCCCTTGGTGAACTCCAACCATATTCTTTTTAACATTTTTATCTATTTTAGTGGGAATATGTACCCATATCATGTATGAAAATTATATATTCAATTACATTCATCATAAATACAATTCCACCATATCATCAATGAAAATATTATCATTTCTATATATGTGTTATGTGTTTCTAAATTTTTCTAATGAATCATTATATAAAGTGAGTAATAAGCTATTACAAAATAATTAATCACAAGGAAACATCCAAAAAAATTCATTAATGAATCATTTTATACCAAAAATACACCTCTTCTATAAGGAATAGTGGGTATAAGTGCAGCAACCAAACTTCTATTGAGATCCTAAAAATTTTATTCACAATACTCAATCAAGATGAACTTTAATACCTTATATGTTAACATAGTTTGTTGATTTTGTAGTCCTAATAAATTTCCCATATAATATTTATAGTATACAACCAATATAAGAATAATTTATGTTTTTTCTCTATATTCATTGGTCTGGGTAATTATACAATCACCTCTTTCATTAAAGCACACACATATATATAACCAATCGTGTGATTACATGTCACTTGAATGATATATTTGTATCCATAATTCCCAACTTATAAATTAGGAATTTAGAATCTCTATTCTCATGGTCTTTAATAAAATCCCCAGGTGATATTTATGATCTTACATGATATTTTAATATTTGATAATACAATCAATAAAGAGTACAAAAAATTGATCAGCATAATCTCTGAACAATATATTCATCATATCTATGAAAATATCATGGAAATTTGGGATTATTAATGGAATACTAATGATTTAATAATTAACATATCTTTTATAAAATTTTATATTTCTTACATACACTCTTATAGGGAATAATTAATGACATATAGATTGAAGGTATATCATTGGGATTATTTGATCCCAAAAATGATAATCAAATATGTTATATATATAGGGTAAATGATTATTCTGGATCATGATTTGGTTATTTTCATATATATAATTGAATATATAAATTGAAACATCATTATAGTTAATAAATATGGGTGGTGAATTCCATGGTGAAGAACTTCATTGAATTAAACTCTTATATATATTCTATTGTATTTTTTTTAATATATCTAATTTAATCAAGTATATTCTATATGGAATCTTCGATATAGTAATTACACTATACTTGTTCTCCTTTAAAAATATAACCTCATGATTGAGTATTTTTTTGGTAAATTCATCAAGAAATACTTCAAAATATTCCCATAAAATTGTCTTATATGGAATATCATGTTTATCCCCCACCTTTTTTGTTAGATACTATTTATGATTAGGATTTATGACCAATGTAATGGCATACATTTCTATAGGAAGTTCATGGTATTATTTTCATAGAGAAATGATAACATGTTCATCTAAGATATATAACGAGACTTCCCTAATAATAAATAATATGAAATCAATATTGAGAGATCTAATTCATGCATAAGATCATATATAATTACACTAAATTGTGAATATAAATAGATCTCTGAAGAAAATTCACATAAAATTTGGTCAAAGAGAAGTTACAGACTTGGTAAAATTTCCTAATTGATGATTAATTTTCACTAATAATTTAATATCAGTCCATTGAATTAGTCATTTAATACTCATAGAAATTACACATGATATAATGTAGTTTTAAGAAAATAATAAAAATATATTAAATTTCCATTTCCAGACTAGATGATGGCTTTTTCATTCACCAATTATTTTTCTTGATTCATATAAATAGTTGTTAATGTATAGTGAATTCCATCCTATATTCACTTAGAAGGTCACTAATATTTATTTTCATCATTAAACCATTGATTTGTTCATTTTTTGCATATTTTCAAAATTCCTCCCATATGAAACATTGATTTTCTGTGGTTTGTTTTGGAAATCATTTTTTCCTTCATGTTAATAAAATTATTCATATTTATATGGTATTATAATTATAAATCCATTCATTTAACACAACTAAAATATCCCCAATTTCAATTGATACATTCCACATACCCATTCAACACAAATTTATAACACATGAAAAATTGAATATTATTTACTCTATGGGATTTATCAACTGAATTTCATGAAAATATATTTTTCATAATATTATCTATATTTTTTAGTTCCTAAATGATAATTTTTTAAATAATATGTTGAGATAATTGAGTAATAATAAAAAAATGTTTTCAATAAAAGATCATATTCGATATTGTTTCTTATTGGTATAGTCAATGCCTTATCCATTACAGTCTTTTCTAATATGATTAATCCAAGGTTAAGACATTAAATAAAAGAAAAAAGCGTAGTGTGAGTATCAAGAAATAATAATTATCATGATTAATCATTTGATAAAGATACTAAATAAAAATATTTCCTCTATTTTTACACCATCATTTTTTGTAATTATAATTTAGGTTAAACATATTTTTATTTTTATGTGGTATTTTTTATATTATATTCTCTTATTCCTCATTAAATAATCCCTAAAAATATATAAACCCTTTTCTGATTACAATCATTTGCTCTAATCCCACACTCTCACATCTAGTGCTCAATTGGAGAGGATTTTATACCAACATAGATAACTTATCTACAACAGAAACATAAACACACAAATATATATATATATATATATATATATTAAATCACATTTATAATTTAAACATTTGAACTCATAAATATACAAAATCCCAGAACACAAATTTCATATATCATTTGAGATTATATATAAAATCTATTTATTTCACTACATATCCAATATATATTTTAAATATTAATATCAAATTATATAGTTGTCTAAATATATCATTTAACATTATTCTTCATAACATGAGTAATGGAAACATAAGAAAGGGGTGAGATCATATTTCTTATAATTGTAAAAATTAGAGATAACATTTAAAGATCTTAAGTGAGCTTAAGAAGTTTATAGAAAAGATAATATAAACAAGGTGGATGGAAAAAAATATTAGAAAATCATAAACAGTATATAATAGATTATAAATCATACGTCTTAGATTATGTGTTGTTTTATATCCAAAGACAAGAGTTATATGAGTGGGATAAATGGGTACATTGATCATGATCCGTGAAGAAATAACATAGGCATAAGAATATGGAATATATATAATAATATAAATCAATCATTATTTCAAGGATAACTTATAATAAAATCATTATATAGTATACATAGACCATTAGTTTATTGATTTTTATCCCCATTCACTATTGTGTCATCTAATGAGATATATGTTGAGCCTAATTCATTGGAGGACTGTATAATTCCAGACCCTCCTATCACATAATGGGAAGTGTCCATTAATGGTTCTATATAACACTCCATTCTCATTCAACTCATTTTATAATTATTTAACCAATACATTATATCATTATGTAATATTGAGACCACTCATCAAGTAATTAAAAACTATACATATGTATCTCACATGGAGAAATAATATTATTTTCCCATTATATCATAATTAACCATTGAAAAAGATAATTATTTCATGATTACTTCCACAAACATTATAATAATTATTCTAGAGTAATAAATTGTATGGTCACATTATGGAATATCCAAAATAGAGAATAATTTACATTATGGTATATTGAAAAAGTTGAAAATAAACTTTTATAAGAGAATTAAAACAAATCATGAAAAATAAAATTAGTAACCCTACATTTTTTATATATTTTTATTTTATATGTCAGTTAATTTATAAACAATGTGAAATGATACATATTTTTAAAATCATTCAAACATAGAGATATTATTTAATATAATTTATAAATATTGACAGAAAATATTTTTTAATCGATGAAAACTAATTGTATATTCTATTTGCATAACTTAATAAAGATTGATGTTTGCCAAAAAT
The DNA here is from genome assembly GCA_963277665.1 of Viscum album. Classification (NCBI taxonomy): domain Eukaryota; kingdom Viridiplantae; phylum Streptophyta; class Magnoliopsida; order Santalales; family Viscaceae; genus Viscum; species Viscum album. The sequence goes on along the minus strand of OY728136.1, from coordinate 1,280,825,435 downwards.
GACCATATAAATAACATTAAAAGGGGATTAATTTTTAAAAAAATCCATTGAAAATTACCTTACACAATCAAATTATATGATATACAGTCATCCATAAAAAATAAAGAATATGTGTATAGAGAATAACCATTCAAGAATGAAAAAAAGATAAGGGCCTTTTTTCTCACAAGGATAAAATCATGTAAATTAGAGAAATAATAAAATTTAAAATTGTATTAATACATGTAAAACCCATGATAAACTATAGAATATGATATTGTATGGGTTTTATAGAGCGAAGACTATAATTTATTTTAAAGTATTTTCAAATATAAATACTGGTGATTTTAAAATGAGATTTTAAATAAACACCCTTTTGAATTTTATGAAATGTAAATAAAAATGTTTTGAAAGATAAAACCTATGATGGAAATATATATTGCAATAATTTCATGAAAAAAATGATGAAAGAAATCCATGGGTAGAATATAAACTACACAAAATTTGATAGTTGGTGAATATGAAACATATCTCAATAAAAATAAAATCGATATGAGAAATAGTTACCATTACTCCTAAAATCCATAAAATTTATTTAAACTCTTGTATACTAATAATAATTATAGTAATCCATTATTTCAAAGGATTATTCATATATATTACATTTTATGACATTAAATTATGATGATTCCTCAAATATATATTTGTTTTTTATGGTTTATTTTTACCATTGGGAGTTATTAATTTTGATTATTTTATACATGTATCATGATGGGGATATCAATCCTTGTTCATTGATACTGAATTCATCATTCCCATATAATTCAAGTTGGTATAGTCATTTTTTTCTACATATTTAATCATTCCAATGTTATTTTAGTAGAATATATGTTTATTTCTTCTAATAATGGAATATATGAAGAAACTTTTATAGGTAATATAAGGAAAATAATGAGTTTTTCAATATTGATAATTTGTTTTATATCATCATTAAAAAACATATTCACAATATATAAAAATATTTAATTTCAAATGTAAACATTTTTAATATATTGATACTTAGTCATAGTGAAAATGATCATGTAGATGGAGTATTGTTCACGTGGATGGTTAAACCAACTAAAATAAGAATATGGTAATCTATTAAATTGGTTTGAGTTTAGAGTTACATACTTGGATCATAATTTCCTCAAAATATTAATTAGTTAAATATAATATCATTATATTAAATGATTTTAATGACTCTACAATCATTTTATTTTTCCATTTAATATTTTATTTCATATTTCTAGATCAATCCTCAGAGTCAGCATAGTGTTTGGGTGTTTTGGGGTCCCATAATTTATATATTAAAAATATTAATATATTTTGACGCAAGAACATATATTATTTCAATGTTTCTGGTTTTCCCATTATTTATTATAATATTTTATAAATCTTAGACCATTGATAATTTTTTAATATAGGGTTTACCATTAGGTAAACCAAAGGATGGTCAGTTCCAGACATCTGGTTGAAATTCCATGTCCATGTTCATTTAATTAAATTTATTTATTTATATTAAATTTATACGACCTCAGAAACAATACCAATAAAAAAATATAAAAAATATATAGGTTTATCTGTATAATCCTATGATGATTTGAGAGGATTATTAGGTGTTCTTCATTTTTAGATCAGATCAAATCACTATAGATGATCAGATCATAGTGGACCGATAGGATAGGAATTCATCATGTCCTCTTTATCACTATAATATGAGATATTCTCCAATGATTGATACTTTTTAAGGGAGTTCCCATAATTTTTATTTTTCTCCCCTTTGATTAAAATATTTATCATGGATTCTTATCAACTATTCTTGATCTATGAATTATGGTTCCTCAAATGAACCTAATGTTTTATTAGTTATAGTGATTTTATATAATTATTTTATTGGGATTCCCATTAACAAATTGACTTATATTGTTTTTGGTTATTGGATATGATTTAATGTATACAATTAATATTGAACTTTTTTATGTGATTTACCCCTTTATTCATTATATTCTTCATTTTTGGAAAATCAGATCACAGTTTTACATTTCTATGAAGGATTGATCATAATATGTCCCTCGGATTCATAAACAAATGATGAAAGACGATGAAGAGGATATTTTTGGATGGATCAGTAAACTTTTTGGGTAATTATTGATGGATATAGGATCCATATAAGTGATTAAAAAGGAGGTATTGTAGGATTCATAGTATCTCATCGGTGAAATATTAGATTCCTCATTTCAGCCACCAGAGGCAAGTAAACGATGGCCCAAGATGACCCCAACCAATTTTTTTTGGTCAAATGTATTATTTTTATATAGTTATGGAATATATAGATACATTTAAAGAAACATATGTTTTTTTTACAAACAACGCAACATATATTATGAAGAACACATGTTGTGTAAAGCCCAGTATGCAAAAACAAGGGTTTTGGGTAAAGAAAAATATCACATGTCGTATAGACCCATCATACGCCATGTGAACCTATGATATCATCTCGATATATACTATGGAAGTAACTTGTAATGGAAAAAACCTAGGTATGTGAGAAAGGTCATAGTAGTTGGAAAATACCATGTGCTTTGATATGTCCAGTATATCAGCACCCAACCATGTACATTGGCTGGTGATAATGAATATAATTACATCTAGAAGACAATAGGAAAGCCTTAGGTGGATGAAACATATTTTATAAAACAAGTATATATCATGTAGGGAAACATGGATTTCTAAGACATTTTATAGGAAGAACATTGATGGGTAGGGAGGTGAGTTCACAAGATACATGGACCTCCCATACACACCATGTATTCCCCAAGAAAATTCTCCGTCTAATATCTCTTTATTTAGTCCTTAGATTTTTGTACCTCCATTTAGCCTATCCTGAGTGTTTTTATATGTAAATAATAATGGTGTCAGTTATTAGGGAATATTATATAACTTGTGATCTATTCTAGGATGATGCTTCATTAGGAAGCACATGATGTTGGAAGTGGTCTGGGTAGGATCATCTAGGATATGTTAGGGTTAAAAAACCCACATCAATCCAAAGTGTGGGTCCCTTGTATTTCTATATATAAATTTAGTGGTACAAAATAAACACACTAATGAACATTTCCTCTTTTTATTAGGTGGTAACCCCTAACATACCAGTATTTGAGTCTTCAACCTATCAACTGGAAACCCCTATCATAATTTGGTGTGTTTCCTTTTCTAATGTATGTGATACCCCTGGTAGACTAGGGTATGGCCCCTATATAAATTAATCCACTAACTGTTCCCTTTATTATTGATTGGACATGTTCATCTAATCAGTAATTGGTACCCCCTATCACGCCAGGGAACATGTCCTCTCTATATATTTTACCACCCCATCATATTATGAAGGTGTGGGTCCTCTATTGGATGTTGTCCCCCCTAAGGCTATGGAGACGTTGCATGGTGTTATTCCTCCACATATATCTCTAGGAAAAACATGAGATTATTGGAATCAATGGCGGAACTTTGGATCTAGAGGAAGACAAATCATCTTGGGATGGGCTATGATATGGATATCTCCTTTCACTCTCTTATGGGATCATTTTTTAAAATATAACATTAATGAGCTTTAATTATTTATTATTATTTGTTGATTTCAAGTTTTAGGTATCTCTATATCATTTCCCTTTCAGTTTTCAGGGAATCTTAAAGGGTATGTATATACTCATCCCAATATGAGATTTCCAACAATTTTGGTTTCTTTTAGATGGATAGATGGTGATATTAGTGGGTCATAGTGATAACATGGCACATTGAACATGTATGGAGGTCAGATATAGCGATCAGAAGATGAAATCTCTTATATTTCCTTCATTACATATTTTTTCACAATGGGACTTAATTTCTAGTGTTTCATGTATTTTTACAATTTATGTTTTGGATTCTATTTTCATACTCTGATGTATATCATTGAAAGATTAATCTTGATGTTACTATAATTTTTTTCTCCTCTAAATAATTTCATAGAGATGGTAGGGTGTGTGTATACATGTACAGTAGGTTAAGGTATCTCATTTTATATTATTCTTTCTTAGAAAATTTCACTATCCTCCAGAATATTGGAGGCGGCCTTGGGGTTGTGATGGCTCAACATTACACTAGCTAGGAAAGCCCCTATGGGTTAGGTCATTACTGAGTGGTATTAGATCATTTCAATACTTGCAATAGTGTTGGTATTTTTCATCTTATGAATAATTGGTTGGTACATTGGGAAAGGATTTATAAGTATATCTATTTTGGATTTTAGTCCAAGGAATAGTGTTTTGTTTTAGAAGTTGACATGTCAATTTTCCAGAACTCTGAATACTCTATGGTCAACTTATCATACCAAAAAAATGGTTACATAGAACAATGTTACATGTATAAAATAGTATTGAGTATTTTGATCATCCATTATGATACTTTAGTTTAGGGTCTTTGTCTTAGTTTTTTTCTCTTAGTTTTTAGGGAATATATCCATTTCCTATCGAGTAGTTCATATTAGCACTGGTTCAAGATAGTGATGCTTGTAGGCTGAGCGAACCATGTGAGTTCTAACAATATAGACTGTTGTGGTTCCACAAATATCATGATCCCCATGGATTTGGGGATTGACTTTTGTATGTGATTTTATTGTTTTGGATCATGAATACCTCAACAACTCAGATGATTTTAAGGTAATCCATTTCATTTCATGGACAAGTAGGGTGATGGTGGAGTATATTCATATTGACTCATGAGGAGATGATACCCCCATATTTAGGCCTCTAGAATTGTATTCATGAGAAGTATCACCCTTATTTTCTTACATACAATTCATATATTAGATATTATTGGGCTAAAGTAGATAATTTTTATGGTTTTTGATTGTTTCATGAGGTTGAAAAACTATATGAGATACCCCATGAACATGGGAAAAAATGGTTAATTATGAGTGTGTAACATTGAGCAGGGTCAGTATAGAAAAATTTGTTCAATTATTGTTCCCTTGTGGATTTGAAACTTTTCTAGTGTTTAAGAGAAAGATATTTAATTGGAGATATTCTGGTTAGATGGATTTGAGTAAACTAAGGTTGTTAGTTATAATTATAGGTTAGATCCAAATAGAGTTGCTAGTAAGCATTAATGGGCATGATCTCAACCTAGGAGGCATTATCAAGGATAGACTCGGTCATGTGGTAATGTAACAAAGGGTTCACACTATGGTTTATGTCAACCTATATAGATAATCTTCTATTCTTGTGATAGGAAAGATAACAAGGCATGTAATTTCACAACCCATAAACATGGGAATGCAAGGAAGGTAGTAGATGGACCACCATGATTGTGGTATTGTCATAATCATGGATCCACTATGTCTGGACATGGAAGGGCCAAGGGAGGTGGTGATGGATGAGGAGTATATTTAGAATCAATGTGAGTAGATGTTGGTTAGTGATGACACTATGAGTGACTCTCATCAGCACCATCAAGTGTCCAATGCTATGCTCAAGGATCTGGTGGTTGGGGTCTTTAGGAGTTTCAGAATATAATTTTAATTGACCAGGTTGCACATGATATTATTTGAGGTATGATATGTGGTTATTATACTCTTTATCAAATATTTATTGATAGAAGTGAAATTCATTATTTCATCTCCTTATACCATGTTAGATAGTTGGAGCTTCCAATTGATACATTAGCCAAAAAACTATCGCAGGAGGTTCCTACAAGGAACACTTCTTCAATATAGTTTCTCTTCTGGTAGTGTTATATAGTTCTTGGTGGAATTATTTTATAATGTGATCCCTTGTTCATTAAAAAACCATACGATGTAATCTTTGGAATGTATTTTTGGTCAACAGCTCAGGATTATATTTACTATCAGCCCACGAAAACATGATGCCTTTGGGAAGATGGGATGATGATCTACATTGTGGGTGAGAGAGATCGTATGGTGAGTCAGTGAGAAACAGAGGTAGGAAAAAAATCATCATCATTTAGTTATAAAACTTATCCCTTAGTGCAGTATGTTAGTAATTCTTATGGACTCCATTGGAAATGGAGGACTACTTTTAAATCTTCCTAATGGTTTTTTCTATGACTACCTTCGAGGTGAGAGATATATTTTTCCTAGACACACATCCTAAGACTACAAAAATATCATCTGAATAATATCACATGTAAATAATTATCTCTAAGAGATGAGGATATAATTTGAGGACCTTCAAGAGAAGGGATTCTGTATATTAAAAATGTCCCCTTATTCAACCCCAATGTTTTTTCTAAAAATGAATAATGGGAGAATGAGAATTTTTTTAGATTATCATTTCTTCAAATAGGAAATGATAAATAATGTGTAATAATATTTTGGGACTGAAGACCTCCTTTATTAGTTAAGATATATACGCAAGATCTTAATGATTGATCTCAGATATCACTTCCAAAATTTGATATTTTGTGTGGCTGATATTATGATGATAGATTTTGATTTCACTAGGGAAAATATTATTTATTTTTGATTCCTTATAGTGTGAAAAACACTCCCTTGGTGTTTATAGATTTGATAAAACTGATCATTCATCCATACTTAGACCTATCATTAGTTGTATTCATATATGACATACAAATTTATTCTACATGAAAATAATCTTCTTGAAGATGGAAATAAAATCACTCTAGTAGCATTGTGTTTATGGTAATCACATGAACTACTAGTTTTGGATAAGTGAGGTTCACTTCCTTCAGAATGTATTTTCCTGGCATGGTTTATTGGTTTAGCTAGCAATTATTGATACAATTATTTCTTAAGAGACAACCATGAGCATGTTAGATGTGTGGAGATTTCATGTCTTGTTCGGGCACTGTAAGGGGTTCATGGAAGACTTTTACATGTTTTAATCCCCTTTTGTCACCCTAAAAAGGTAGGATAATCCTCTTACCTAGATAGAGGAGTCTTAGATATACATTGAGGAGTCAAGGAAAAGGCTGAACAGTGATCCTATCTTGACACTATAAGAGGATTACATGGAGTAAATAGTGTATTTTGATGCCTTAGTGTCGGTATCAGGTGTGTGTTGATATTATGGAAGAAAATGATTGAATATATTATGATGTCATTGAGACCCTATGATAATAACTAAAATAATCATGACCTACAGTTCATAGTGGTAGTCTTCTTTATGAATATGTTAAGGCACAATATTATGGAATTGTAGTTTTTTATATGTTCATTCCATCATAATCCCAAAAATATCTTCACATAGATAGATCTAATCCTATGATAGAGGAATTTGTTGGAGTTATTAAATAAATATGACATATATATAGTATAATATATTAGGAATGTGAATGTGGTTCCTAATTAACTTATTAAGAAGTCTCATTCATAATTATTAGAAGAGTAGTCTAAGCAGTAATTTTTTTACAAGTGATTCTGGTTGAGTAGAGGGTTTTAGTTTAACTTTAGTAAATGGTGGTGAAACCTCCCATTCTCATACTTGTGATAGAGACTCAGTTGGGAAACAATAAATGGAATGTTTTATAAGACTACATATCCATATAAGATGAACGAGATTGATTATCTATTGGAGGGGTGAACTTCAACATTTACTAGGTGAGATTAGTTTTTGTAGTCACCTTTTGTGATGAGGTTATGAGGGAGTTTCAAATATCGAACTTTTATATAAATCATGGATTGGAAAAAAAAATGTAGAAGGACCTTTTACGGTATATTTTTTAAGTTGGATTGAGGCATAGAATAGCTAATTTTGTTTCCCAATGCCTCATTTTTTCAGGAGGTAAAGGCTAAGAACAACCTTCCAAAATGGTTGTAATACCCTCTAGAGATCCTAGGGAGGAAATGAGAGGAAATATCCATGGAATTCATAATAGGACCATCATGGATTGTGTGTGTCCATGATTCTATATGGGTGATTGTTGACTAACTTAACAACTCGGAATGCTTTCATTACATTGGTAAGTAGAGACAGTTTGAGATACTAGGGTAGTTTTATTTGTGGGAGATCATTCATATTCATGTGATTCCATAAAAAGTTATCCCTGACCATGATACTTGATTCATTTCACTATTTAGGAGATCACTACATGAGAAATTCTGAACCTAGTTGAGGATAATTTTTGGTGTTTCACCGCCAAAAGTATGGCCAAACTAAGAGTACCATCTATGTGGTGGATAATATGATGTAGTCTTATGTATTAAACTTAGATTAGAGTTGGGAGGATCACTAACAATTAGTATATTTTCTTATAACAATGGTAAAAAATATTTTCTTGGAATGGAACTTTTTGAGGCTCTATATGATAGAACTTAACAGTAATTATTTTTCTTGAAAGATATTTGAAATAAATCAATTTTTAAGCTAGAGATCATGGAAGAGGCTCTAGAGAAGGATCAGGTGATCTACAAGCATACGAGGATAGCCAAGATGAGATAGAAATTCTAGTCAATCAATGTTATATTCCAAATCAGTTTTATCAAGGAGACTAGTTTTTCTTGAGATTTTTCCCATAATATATATTTAATTTGTTTTTTGGGGAGGTTGGATATCTATGATATTTATTGGGTTATATGACAATCTACAGAGTGCTATTGGGGTTTATTACCACTAAGAAATACCCCCATATTTTGATCAGGTGAATTAAGTCTTTTATATTTCACTGATAAAGAGATACGTGCAAGTCCTTATGCGTGTTATTGAATAGGGAGAGATGGATGTGAAGGATTAGTCCACATTCACAATGTACCTAGTAGAAACCAGGGATCATAAAGATATTATTTTGGTCTGAGTGCTTTTGAAGCATAAGACTATGCATGGGAGCTCTTGGGAGTTTGAGATCCATGAGGGGGATCAGCACCCCATAATTTTCTGTAGGTAATTTTTTGGAAAAAATACTTAAAGGATGGGTGAATAATACGAGTCAAGATTCATTGGATGTGTTAATTAAATATTTCCTTTTATATATCTACATTTATATTCAGTGTCGGTGTGGTGTTTTTGTTGTCTTAGAACCATATAATTTATATATTAAAAATATTAATATCTTTTAATTCGTATAAATATATCATTTCGTTATTTTTATCTATTTTTTATGACCATGTATGGGAAATCAAAGTCAATGGTTGATTTTGAATTGTGGGGTTTTCCCTATGTGAGAACTAATGTCGTTCGGCACTAGAAATATGGTAATGAATTTTATCTGTAAGTGCATTTAATTAAAATAAATAAATAAATAATATGTATTTTTAATTCCATATGAGCTAAAAAATCATAAAATTACTCTTATAAATAAAATATTTTAGTTTTATAGTATAAAAATGGGTGGATTTCAAAGGATTATTTGGAATTCTTCATTTATAGATCAGATTAAAAATGATGGATGATTATATAGAGGTGGATCAAGAGGCAACGAAGACAGTGGGTCTTCACCATTGTTGGGGAACATGATATTCACAAAAAATTGATCATTTTCAATTTAGTAGTCATTATTTTTTGTTTCATACACGTTGATTAAAATATTAACCATGGATTCTTATCTTAAAATCATGATCTATTTTTTATTGTTCATATCCTGAGCTCCACAATTTATTGGTTACATTGACACGATATAATTCATTCGATGTGCATTCCTAACTTCCAGAATTCCTTGAATTTATGATCATTAGCTGATAATAATTATCCCAGGTTGGATTTCTAATTGTTCATATTATTTTACCCATTCATTTTTCATATTCCTTAGCATTATACCATGGGTTGAAAGTTCGACATCATCGTGCGGGTTCGAATGATATCAAACCCCAAGAATCATGGTGAGATAAAAAAGTATAATTGGAATGGTGATTTGGTAATTTTTTAAGATATTTTGAAGGAATTTTTTCAGGGATCATGGATCCAGAGTAATGATAGAAATTGGAGGTTCTATGGGACATGTAATATGTCATAAATGGATGAATGAATGCAATGTTTCACCCACCAAAGGTTGGTAACTGACAACAATATATGACCCACCAGATTGCATGTGTTTCAATTGATGGTTTTATAGAGGTGAATAATTTTTTTTAAAAAAAATAACCACATGATGTTTACTATGATGAAAATGAACCGAGTACTCTCCAGGCTGTGATCACTAGGGTTTTGGGTGAAGGAAAATATCAAACACCTTATGGACCCACCACACATTGTGTGACCGTATATAGCTGTCTCGGTGTGTATTGTTGGTGTACATGGGCACATAAATGGATAGACTCACAATACTATCTAGAGTATACATGAATGACTGTATGCTCAGATATGGATAGGAAACCAGATCATGGCCATGTACATGGCCCCAAGCTGAAGTACACTGGAAAGACCAAAAAAACACAGGAATTAATTGATGGATTGTGACAAGCAATGCATAACTTGTACATTCCATATAGTATGAAATGTCATACCAATCCATGTCAAGAGAGGAATATAGTAAGGAAAAACTTAAGGTCACACACCATTTTCACCCCCATTAATGATGTTTATTCGTATAGAATCTTATTCTTCTCTTATCTCCTTTTTTAGGACATAGATGTTACACCGTGATTAGTCAATGAAGATTATTTTCCACGTAGAATACGATGGTTAACTTAGTTTTGGAAGAAATTATATTGTAGGAGGTGTTATTAGCCTAAATCTTCTTTAAACATTATTCTAGGATTGCATTTATTAGGTCGGGATCATCTAAGAGATATTGGTACTGGAAACTCACATTTCAAATTAGGGTTCATGTACCCCATATTAATCTATATCTACTAAGTGGAACCCCCTAATGTACTAAGTCTCAATTCATCTATTTACTGAGGGTTTCACCACTAAAAAGTTTGGGGTGTGGGTCCTATTCTTATCGAACAGAACCACTTAGTATATTAGGGTTTGATTCCTTTGTTCACAGAGTGGAACCCCCAAACATTCCATGGTGAAAGTCCCCTATCAATATTTCCACCCAGTGGTACCCCCTATCATGCTAGGGAATGATCCCCCTATTCCCTGAGTGTACCCCAAAATCACACTAGGATATGATTCTTTTATCTATTGAGAGGAACCCTATTTTGATACTAAGTAAATCATCACATATTAAAAAAATTTCCCCATACTACGGAGTAGTGGTGCGGTGTGGTTCCTCTACATGGATTTCTAATAAATACAAATGAGATATTGGGCATTAGTGAGGAGCCTCTGGAGCTAGTGGAAGATTAATCATCCTATATTTGGATATGAAATAGAGATCTTCTTTCTCTATCATCTAGGTTTCAATTTTGTCATATATATATATGATGGGGTTTTTACCCACTTTTTATATATTGGGATGAATTTTTTTATCATTATATTTCCCCCTTTTTGGTTTTTGGGGTCCCCTACTAGGTAAGTATATTATCTCACTGCATGAGACTTTCCCTCATATGTCATGTCTTATAAAATCCAAAAATATTTTCTAAGTTACATTATTTGAGTAAATTGATACCAAGGTGTATGTATAATGTACAGTGGTCATAATTGGATATTGGGAGTTTTGAACTCTATATTTTAATTTATTCTAATTTTTCATAGGTTGTAACATCATTTCTGATTATGGTTTTTTTTTCTCGCAATTAAATTTTTTATTAATTTTTAGTACTCTAAATTATTCCTTATAGTTTATTTAAAACGTAATTTTAGCTATATGTTATTCTATTTTATTATTCATCTAAAATATTTCATGAAGATATTTGGGTGTGTGAAAACAATAATAGTAGGCTATGGTCTCCCGTTTTATATTATTCCTTTTCAATAGTTGTCTCCATCCCCTAGCCTATTGGATACATGCTTGGGGTTTAAATGAATTAGATTTATACAAACTAGGTGGCCCCCAGTGGGTATGGTAGCAGTAATGATGATATTTATAAAGTTTTTTATGAAAATAAAATTGAAAATGTAATATAAGAACATATAATAGTACTTGATAAAATTTATTCTTCTTAACATGGGTTCCAGCTGAATAAAGGTTTTAGGGTTCTTTATATTAACTATATGGTTACTAACATGACAAAATTATTAAAGAGATATATAATGTTCATGTATTAAATGGATTTTATAATGAAAAAAGTGGTTTGGAAGGGGTAGAAGAGATATCCATTTTCAGGTGAAAATGTGGGACATTTCCTTTTAAACATATCTTTTGAGAAGGTTAATGATGGAATCACATAGGATTTAAATATATTGAGAGATAAAATTTTGGTAATACATTTATTTTTTAAACCAACAATAAAAAAATTATATAATGGATAAATATCATTTCAATTATAAAAAAAATCCATTTTAATTTAAATATTGTAACCCTTTTTACATTTTTTAATTGTTAAAAATTATACTTGTGTATTTTCTAAAAATATAATATGAACTATCCTTCAAATTTTGATTAGATAATTCTAAATTTAAATTCTATTAAATATAATTCCACTTTGAAATTTAATAACTTTTTTTTTCTAATGAAAACATAATATATATATATATATATGAAAAAAATAGAGGAATTTCATTTAAAACACTAACTGTTATATTTATTATTTTCTATCAGTAAATAATAAATTAGGTTTTAATCAATATATATTAATTTAATGTAACCATTTTTATGATATATATTTTATTTATTCAAAATAAATATACAATACTTATAAAAAACATATCATTTACAAATATCATTTTTATCTCATTATTGAATTTTAAAATCATCTAATAAAATTTAAATATTCATATTTTAAAAATTTAATTATATCAACTCATTAGTATGATTTCATTTAGTATAATTTTATAAATCTTTCATATTTTTATTTAATATTTATAATATTAATAACACGTAAATATAATTTTATTAATAAAATATTTGAATTGAATATAATAATATTATTTCATATTAAAATTATATTATTATTTATTATTTTTAATGAATTTTAATTGAAAAATATACCCATATGATATAATCAATGATTATATATGTGATGGTCATATTTCTGATGTCCATATATTTGAGGAACATATTTCCAATGTCCATTTATTTAAGATCCAGATTCTATTCAGGTATATATTCTTACTAAAATTCTTTGAATCATTCATCTTATTTTCATTTTCATAAACATATTCATTATCATTCTAACTCCTTCCCTTATTTACATAGTTACAATTAATGTAATACTCTCCATGTTAATTTATGGGAATTTACAATTTTTGTTTCTAGTATTATTATTTATTCATAGATTTATTCCACTTACACTATTCATAATAATGTTTAATATTTCATTAACATAAATTAATAATGTTTTTATTCTGTTTAAATATTTAATTCTTAAAAAAATTGCCTCTGTGTTCATTTTACAATAGTGTTTGATGTGATGAAATCAATCCAACCCTATATTTATTTACTAAAAATAATTTCTAGTAAAATAATTTCTTTTAGAACCCTGCTTAATTTTCATTCTAGAATGTGTTATCCCATATTATAATTATATATTAGGATTGTTATACAATTTTGTGAAGTGGATCCTTGAGTCGATACTAAATATTGGATGGTGATATATTTTTAATTTAGATGGAATCAATAAACCTCTCATAATTTTTCCTTATAAATTTTACCCATAGTGAATGTCTTATGATGACAACATGAGATATTTTTGAATACATGGATTATACTACTATGATAAAGAAACTTATGTTGATTACAAATTATTCAAATAGTTTTAAAAACTATTTCAATCAAAAATAATGGTTGTGACTCTCTACATTAGAATATAAAAGGAGGTTAGTGATGACTTTATCCTTGTTATATATGATTTTTTTTGGCACATAGGAGATCAATAAGATGTGAATAGAAATAAAAGCTAAGTCAATTTTGATAATTTATTTCCTACATTCAATGGATAAGATATAGTGATTAAAATTTACAGTGTTTCATGTTATTTTTTATCTATTTAATTATAATGGTATATCTATGTCCATCCAATTTATAGTGGGGAACCAAGATAGTATTGGGGGAACCATCACATTGGTAAATCGATCCATATCTTAATCATCATTAAAGGCCTATATGTTAACTAAGAGGATATTTTTTCACTTTTTTTGTGTGGTGTTTCTTTATGTCTAGTTGAAATTTTATATTACCACATAATCTCATTCAATCAGTTGATGGATTTTTATTCTCTATTATCAAAGAACAATATTCCATTGTTAAAACATAATTGTGATATCTCTTTGGTTTTTTACACCTCTTGAAGAAGAAACACCACTCTGAAGTACATTTCATGGTTATGGTTTCTACTAAGAAAGTATAGGGTAATTAAAAATATTATTGGTGATAAGGGGACCCCCAATCTTATCACTTGAAAAGATGTAAATATGATGATATTATTCGTAAGCTATTAATTTAGAACCAAATTAATGAGTAAAAATACAATATAAATTCATAAAATCACTCAAAGATATAGGATAACTGTATAATGTTTATGGTTAGATTAAATACTATCATATAAAATGATATTTCACATCCTTCTTATAAATGACATTGGTACCAGAAACATTCAAACCATAGAATTCCATAATCACATAGGATATCTAAACGGATCCTTGAAGGATCCCCAATTTCATAAGCCTATATTGTTTCTTTGACACCTAGTCACTAAGAATTAAAAATATTATATCAATTATTATATTTAACATAAATTATTATGTAAACATTATTGTGAAATATGGGGAAAATGTTGGAATGAGATAGGGTGTTTCAATATTATTCACTACATTAATCTTTTATTATCATTTCCAATATACAACGAACCAATCCCGTTACACTTTCAAATAATTCATTTATATAGTCATTAATGTCTGTTTGATTCTTATGTATCTAGGAAAAGACCAAACTAACAACTAAAAATATCTAAATCCATAATAGATCTAACCACCACAACATCATCACAAACACATCAAATTAGTAATAACCATATTATCTCATGATATCCATATCAGCATTATTGTAACCACATTCACATAATCATCTAAACTATATCATCATCAAACACATCAAAACTCTTCCCAAAACCATTCAAACTCTCACTTCCCACCATAACAAGAAACCAGGTTAACTCTATCATATTCAAATAAAAGATAAAAATTATATCCGAAAAATATCACAATTAACTACATTCATGCATGATATAGTTCATTTTTGAAAAATAAAAAATAATCAATAACGCATTTCAATTCCAAATTTATATTTACATACGCCTTTTAATCTTTTAATTATTAATAAATTATGAATAAAATAAATATTTTTAATGAAATATGTTAATTTCATCATTAAATGAAAATATATTAGTAAATTTAATAATTCATATTCAATAACATGAAAATTATATATGGATCATGTGAGTCACTTCCCCCATTTGAACACAATTAAACAAATTATGATCAACTCAAGTTTAAAACTAACCATTTCCATGAGGAAAACAAAATCATTATAATTATATATTAAATATATATATATATAGAGAGAGAGAGAGCTGTTTTCAAATAAATAAATATGACAAAATCAAAATCATATCATCATAATAAGGACAAGAAGAAAAAAACTAAATCATGGAGATTTTAAGAGAAACCGAAAAAACACTCCAATTAATAAGTGATATTATATTAATATGTATTATCTACAAATGATGTTAAATATAATAATAAAAAGAATTGGTTACCTTGAGTTTACTTTGTGAAAGGAGGGAACTGGGAGAGTGAAGGTGGAAGTTATAATTTTTAATAAAATTCAATGAAAGAATTTAGGCTTAGGTTGTTTCAATTTATAATAGTTCTGGGAAACATACTTAAAATATTATCACCAAATCCTCCTTGTCATAAATAGAGATTTATGTTGTTTCATGATAAAGGGAAATAGGTCATATAACCTAGTGATTTGATACAGTCTTGGGAAAAATTGGATGGGTTCTTACTAAAATGGAATAGATTGGGCCAAAAAATTATAAATTATTTTTACATCATTAAAAACCATTTACACACAATTGAAATGTGTATTTCATTATAAATTTTTGTATAATAATAATCCAAAACCCAATATTCCATCTTTAAAAATCTAATAGGTTCCTCCTCAAAACTCCAAATAATATAAAATTAAAAAGTAAATCGCTAAATAAAATCTTGGCCTCTAAAGTGGATACCACTAAAATGATTATCTTCCAATATAATAAAAAACAAACATAAAAGGAGATAAACCCAACCACCATAAATAATACCCTATTAGATAACATAAAAACATAAATCAAGCCATCGTAAAAAAAAGAAAAAATATTATGAAAGAAATGAATAAATCATATCATCATAAGATTAAAACATAATATAAACATGAATCAATTATTCATAATAACACGGGATATTAATATTCATATATGACTCACATTTCCATATAATATCACTTAATAACCCATATCTTAAAATTTCAGAAACCAAATGAATGATGTTCCCAAATAACACAACCACCTCCTAATATGAAGTCAATACCATATTCTCATTGAATGTAAAATAGACCTCAATATCCAAATCACTATAATCAGTGTTATGTAATTAGATAAGAATATACTAAGGAAGGTATGTCACACTAATAGCATCTGGTAAATTTTTTCTTCTATTTGGATAACACTAACCGATTTGTGGATAAAATAATATGATCTACAAAATTAAAAATCACAAAATAAAAGAATAAAAAGATTAATATCTCAACAAAACCTTCAATACATATAGGGATAATAATATATTATAAACACATGATCAATTACATAAAACTAAAGAGGTACCCTTTCAATAGTATATAAATTCTGATAGTCATAAGTATCCTTTATTAATATATATGTTATAATTATATTAATAGAATTCTATACACTAAATAGTCTCTAACAATAACCAAATATTCTTCCTCATTCTTGAGAAATATAGATATTTAATGCCACCCTTACCATTACTTAAAAAAATCAATAGTAATATAAGAGTCATAGTTATTTTAATAAGAAATCCCCTTGAATGGTTGGGTTTTTTTTTTTGAAAAAAACTATAAAACCCAAAACAAATTTGCACAACATGTCCTCTAGAGTATGAATAATACAATTGGATTCAAAATATATCTAGATATTAAAAATAATTCCAATAAAAAACTAACATATCAAATATATTTTTTTACCCTAACACCGTTAAATAGAATGGTATCTAATTTTTTTATATTTACTTGAAACATCTATTTTGATGTTTTTTGAAAGATTCATTAAATAATAAATTTAGTAATTCCACACTATCCATTACAAAATTAAGAGGTTTTCATTCAAATTACTGGTACTTATTCTATTTAATTACTTACTTCAACACATCTTAACCCTATAGATAAAAAGGGTTGTGTTAAATGTAATTATTACCATGTGACTTATTCTATTTAATTTGCATGTTAGTAGAGATTTTAAAAGCACTATGATAATATGAAATGAACCATTATTTTTTTTTGTAAAAGTGGGATTCAATTAGTAATTAAGGTGTATAATGGATTCTCATCATAAAACTCAAATATTTACAGATAGATTGTTATTTATTTGATGAATTATAAATAGAAAATGAAATATTTTCTAGGTAGAAAACATTTATTCCTTTTTTGAGATAGATAATTCATTTATTCTTAATTTGTTAGAAGTATGAATAAAATGATTTTTCTGTTTATGTAATTATTCTAATTACAATGATATGTTTTATAAACTATTTTTCCTTGAACTCCTTTCAAAAAACACACACATATTTATATAGGGTTCCTTTTTATATGATTTAAAAATAGTTTATTTGATAATCTCTCATATTTTTAGTGACTTTATAAAAATTGTTTTAGTTTAAACTATCATGACCCGTCCACGGGGCCCATTCCATGGCTACCCCAAGCCCGCCTTCCATAGGCCAGGGGCTAGTTACTAGCACCGATTGCATTAATCCCAATAAAAAGGGAAGGAATTTCCTTTATAAGGGTAAACAAACACAGCAGAGTATGCAATGCAAGTATGAACTAGGTAAACTTAATACACAAATATGTGCTGGAATGTAAATAGGCCAGTATAAAAAGCCAACTGAAAGTATAGTACAACTGAAAAAGAAAGTACAATAGCTGTAATGTCAAGCAGAAACCACAGAGTCGTCCTCTGGGAATCCCACCTAAAGGGTGGGTACCGATAGTCTCTCCCAGCACCACGGGTCCTTCAATCTGCTCTGGGTATGTCACACAAAGTTCTCCACCTCCGAATACCATCTAGCTCTACAAGCCTCCACCACGATCAGTACTGTCCGTCGTCTGTATCCAACACAATGTAGTGCGGGCATTTCCCGTGTATGGGTGACTATAATGATACTCGGTCGGGTTCCCAAGACCCCTGAAGTTCACCCAGAATCCATGAAGTATAAACCAAAAAGTAAAGATACAATCACAATGTAACAAGAAACCCTACATAAGTATATTCCCTTACATATACATAAGTCATCAGTTCCAGTTCGGCTCCACTCTCGAGCCCATGCACAACACAGTCCGCACAGGAAAGAAGTAAATCACACTATTGGTAGTGATTGAAAGTCAAGACTGATCTCACATAGGTAAAAATCATTTATATAGTGATAAAGATGATTAGATATAGTCACTGATTCATCTATGCTGTCGGACCCACACATGATACAAATCCAGCTAAGCTGTTGGACCCACACAGGATACAAGGCCAGATACTCTACCGGACCCACACAGGATACAATTACAGAGGTCAATACTGCCAGAACCACACATGATTCAAGAATAGTAGTCATCACTGTCAAGCCGACGAAGGATTCTAGTACAGTAGTCATCGCTGTCGAACCCACAGAGGATTCGAGTACAGTAGTCTATACAGTCGCAGCCAGCTCTAGGGTTCCCACAAAGAGAACACTCGATTCTGGCAGGGTCTATTCCTTGAGCAAGGGGGTTCAATACATCAACTATCACGAAGTCTAGAGTTGATGAATCCTAATGTTTCGTCTCTCAAAAGGATCCCAATGTGACAGACGGTGCGTCAATCGGACGCCCGGAATGAGAGTTATTGGATTTTCCATTCTAGGGGACCGGTTGGTTTTTAAGCTAAAACCAACCCAATCATAGTGCATCAGCATCAAAACTTGAAGAGGATTATGCCAAAAGAACCTTATCATCAAAATAAATTCAACGTAGTTGACGACACATCAATCAGATGTTCGATCCTTAAGTTATAAGTGTTTCCGCTACAAGGGCCAGGTTGGTTTCAGGTTCGAACCACCCCGGTCATACCAAAACATCACCAAAACCTCGAGTGTAAAATACTGAAACGACCATATCAATCCAAGGATTATGAATCAATTTACGGTGCGTCGATCGGAGGTCTGTAGCTCATGTTATAGGCAAAATACTGAAAAACGGTGTGAAGTGGGGGGTCTGGGCCCGGTCCGACCCGGCCCAACCCACCCTGGGTCGGCCCGAACCGGGTCGACCCGACCTGGGTTCGTCCCGGCTGGGTGAGGCACGGTCCGCGTGACCTGCCCTAGCCCGACCGGGGGGGTTGTATTGGCTCGGTCAGCTGGCCGAGCGGGGGGGGGGGGCAAGTTCCGCAGACGCAGTGCCAGGATGGCACCGGTGGTCTCCCCAGATCCCGCGCAGCCGCGGGATCCACCGCTCGTAGCCACGGCTGGTGTTATGGTGGGATCCTGCTAGTGGTTCACCAGGGCATCGCCAAGGTCATCAAAGGGCATCCAAATTCATTTCAGTGGTCCATTTTTGCTTCTGTTTGTGCCTGCGATCATGTCGGGATTTGTACTCCACTGTGAAGGCCGCAAATCGCCGTTGTGGTCCCGTTTTTTCATTGCGAACATCCCACGCATCAAGAACAATAAAATGATGGTTCCAGAATTTTTTTAGTCCGTACCCACCACGTTATTGGCTTAAAACATCATCTAACAATTAAAGTCCATGGTCGAGGGTGTAAATCACATATATGAAATATAAAAATCCCCCTTCCTCAAATTTGTTGTCGCACATCGCTGATCCACGAAAGACGAGCATCGTGGTAGACTGGCATCGCCGAAGAATGGTGTGGTTCCCTCAACTATGGAGAAAGGGTCATTTTCGTAAGAGACGTAGGCTCCTTGACGTCGAGGTGCGTCTGAGAAAGATGCGACATTCGAAGAAGTTCTTCGCCTTCTTCGCCAGAGGTGTTCTTCATTGAAGAACGGTGTTATTCGTTGATGAAGGATCCCCTCTCCTTTAATTTCATAGTGTCTTTTCCCAAAAGTGATTTTCCAAAAAAAAATTAAATAAGAGGCTCCCAATTAATATAATTGTCATCCAATTCATATTAATTCCAAAGCGGTGCCACTTAATTTGACACTGATATTAAATTAATAGGTTGGAACATTTAATCGGAAGAGGGAGGTGGGAAGGCTCCACCATTAATGAGAAGTTTTCAAAGGAAAAAATAGAGAATAAATGGGAAGTTGTCAAATGAAATAGCAGGGGATTAATGGGGAGATCATGTTTGGGGATCATGTGGGCCCCACCTCACAAACATCCACACTAGGGAGAAAATAACCAACTCACAAAATAAAAATGTGTACCACACAATTTTATTTAGTTTATGATTAAACCCAAAAAAAACTTTCAACCTGCCTAAAATGAAACTACAGTAAAGGTCCCCTTAAGAAAATATTGGCGCTGCGAGTTCATCGGTGCCCTCGGATTTCAATTCAGAACACCGGTTCAAAAGATAGAAAAAAATCACTCGTTCGTTTACTGAACGTACCCGAGTTAAACTTTGGAAATTGATTTCAGGCACACCGGGCCCCAGAATCAGGTGTCATCAGAAGACATAGACTCGTAAAATCCCAAAGTATTAATGAAAAAAAATCCTAGTTATTTTTTTGTCTTTACATTACTCCCACCTCCGGGATTTATGTCCTCAAAAAGCTACAGCATAAACTAGGAAAACAAAAAGGGGTACTGAGCATGCATCTTAGCCTCCTGCTCTCATGTGATATCTGGAAGGTTCCCGTGTTTCCAGCAAATGTGCACCAGAGGAATAGACCATCCACGGAGGACACGCTCCTGTCGATCCTCAATCTCCACTAGAACCTCTAAAAATGTCGCCCCGTCATCGATGTCCAGCTCCCTGTGATCAATGATGTGTGTTGGTTCGTGCACATATCTCTGCAAATAAGATATGTGGAACATGTAATTCACCCAGTGAAATTGAGGTGGAAGGGCCAGGCAGTAAGCCACCTCGCCTACTCTGCTGAGGGCCTAGAAAGGCCCAGTGAAGCATAGAGATAACTTGCCGCCCTGGCCAAATCTCTGTAATCCCCGTCGTGATGAGGCTCATAAGAAAACGTGGTCTCCATCCACGAACTCCAGTGATCTTCATCTACTATCAGCACAGGACTTCTGTCTGCTCTTTGTAGTCCTCATCTTTTCCTGGATGATCTTCACCTTCTCCATCGTAGCCTAAATTATCACTGGTCCTACAAGTGCTGACTCCCTAGGGTCAGCCCAGCACAGAGGTGATCTGAATGGTCGGTCGTACAGTGCCTCGTAAGCTTCTATTTTGATGGTGGAGTGGTAGCTATTGTTGTATGCAAACTCCACCAACGGTAGGTGATCCTACCAGTAGCGACCAAAGTCAAGGACACATGCCCGAAGCATGTCCCTAGGAGTCTGAATGGTCCTCTCCGTCTGGCCATATATCTAAGGATGAAAAGAGGTGCTCATGCATAGTTGTGTCCCAAATGCCACCTGTAACCCCTTCCAAATCCAGGAAGTAAAGTGATCGTCTCGATCGGAGACGATAGACGATGGAACACCATGAAGCCATACGATCTTCTGAACGTATATACTTCCAAACCTCTCTACTGAGTCCTACTCTCTGATCGGAAGAAAGTGGACCGTCTTGGTGAGTCAGTCTACGATTACCCAGATGGAGTCGTGTCCAATGGAAGTACATGGAAGCCCCGTCACAAAATCCATGGAGATCCCATCCCACTTCCACTCTGGAACCTCCAAGGGTTGTACCAAGCCTGCTGGTACTTGGTGCTCTACCTTCACTCGCTGGAAAGTGAGGAATCATTAAATGAACTCTGATATATCCTTCTTCATACCCTTCTACCAGTGTTGTCGTCTATGGTCCTGGTACATCATCGCCAATCTAGGATGTACCTCTAGAGGCGAAGTGTGAAACTCCCTCATCACTTCCTCCTGTAGTGAAACTGGTACCATGGTACATCCCCTGAAGAGGATGACGTGCTCTCCTCCTTCAAAAAATCCACCAGTCACCTTCCATGTGGAAATCTGATCATGTTGTGTCTCATAGACAATGTGTCCATGTTGTCCCTCTCTAACCCTCTGAAGTAGTGGAGCAGTGACTATGAGAGACTGTAGAATGTCTACACCATCTTTATCCACGAAGGATATCTACAACGTGTCTAGCTGGTCTGTCACCTCCCCTAGTAGTTTTATGACTGATATCCTGCTGAGAGCATCAGCTACTACATCCCCATTCCCAGGATTATAGACTATCTCAAAGTCATAGTCCTGGAGGAACTCGAACCATCACCGTTGTCTCAGGTTCAGGTCCTTCTGTGAGAAAATGTACCTGAGATATTGGTGGTCAGAGTAGATTGTCAAGCGCAAGCCCATCAGATAGTTCTGCCACATCTTTAGGGTGAAGACCACTGCTATAAACTCCAGGTCATGGGTAGCGTAGTTCTGCTCGGGCTGCCTCAACTGTCGTGAACCTTAAGGGATCACTACTTGCTCCTCCATCAGGACACACCCTAGTCTGGCCCCTGATGTGTCGCATTAAACTAAGTACCCTACTCCCTCCTCCAGTAGCCTAAATATGGGTGCACTGGTCAATCTCTGTCTCAGCTCCTGGAAGCTCTGTTGGAATCTACCTGACCACACAAAGGGTTTCTCCTTCTTCGTCAAAGCTGAAAGTGGTGATGCAACTCTGGAGAAGTCTAGCACAAATCTTCGATAGTACCCATCAAGACCTAAGAAACTTCTTGCCTCAATCATTCTCATGGGTTGCTCCCAAGCAAGTACCTCCTCGGTCTTCACGGGGTCCATTGCAACTCCCGCCATCGAGATGACGTGTCCCAAGAAGTGAACCTCTCAAATCTATAACTGGCACTTCGAGAGCTTACCATAAAGCTGGGGCTCTCAGAGTGTGTCCAGTACAACCCGCAAGTGGTAGTCGTTCTACTTTTCAGAAGCTGAGTAAATCAATATGTCTTCAATGAAGAATACAACAAACCGATCGAGGTAAGGCTTGAAGATCATGTTCATGAGACTCTTGAACACTTCTGGAGCGTTGGTCATGCAGAATGGAATAACCAAGAACTTGTAGTGTCCATATCGACACCTGAAGGTTGTCTTATTCACATCCTTATCTCGAACTATGAGTTGGTGATATCCTGAACTAAGATCTATCTTTGAGAAACATCTTACTACCTTGAGATGATCGAAGAGATCATCAATCCTCGGAAGTGGATACTTGTTCCTTACGGTCACCTGATTCAGGCGACGTTAGTCGACACACAGTCGAAAGCTCACATCTGCCATCTTGGAAAACTAAATCGGAGAAGCCCAAGGTGAAACACTAGGTCAGATGAATCCATTTTCATGCAAGTCCTCCTACTGTACCTGCAACTCACGAAGCACGGTGGCAGCCATCCGATAAGATTGAGTAAATATTGGTGATTTTTTGGGTTATAGGTCTATGTAGAAGTCTACCTATCTTCGAGGAGGTAGTCCTGGAACATCGTCAGGAAATATTTCCGCATACTTATCTACCACAACAAGAAAACTTGAACTCCACACATCAACCACTCTGAGGATGAGACTATCCAACTGATGTGTGATTGGATGCCCTCTCCTTTGTGTAAGCCCATCCTGCACTGAAAAAGCACCCTTCTCGCCGGTGAAGGTGAACCTGGTCTCATCCATGCGGAAACACCGCACTTTTCACCTAATACAGTCGATCTAGGAATGGACTGGAGATAACCAGTCCATACCCAAGATGACGTCGTAAGGCCTCGACACCGCTACCAGAGGATCCCAGCCGAAGCTCTCGCCTCTTATAGGAAGCACAAATATCTAGCACTAGTGCGTAATCATCGATTATTCTCCTGTAGGAGTCTCTAGCCATAAGGATAGAGCCTACGACTCCATCAGAATCTTCGAGCTCCGAACAAGGGAAGTGGAAATAAAAGAATTACTCACACCTGTGTCTATAAGAACTACAACAACGGTGGAGTAGACAGAGATAGTACCTTGAATCATCTCAGGTGCACCGTGGTCATAATCCTCCAATGCCTGGAGCTATGCCTTCCTCAGTCCGCCGGCTCCCTGTGGTTGGGGTGGGCTTACTGGGGGTGGTGTTGGTAGAGCCTCAAAACATCATCCACCACCCACTACTCGGCCAGCTCCATTGACTCATCCACCCACTCCCTACGAACCACCATGTTTGAACCTCTGCCTCTACCTGGGAGGTTCCTCCACTATCTACTGCTCGTCTGCTTGGCGGTTCGGGCAGTCACGAGCCATGTGGCCCTTCCCGCTGCATGCATAGAACTGTCTGCTCCTCATAAGGTTGGATCTGTTTTGTGTGCCCCGCACAACTGAACATGTATCCTGAGGTCGCCCACCTGATGACCAGGATTTCTTGGACCCTATCTGACATCTATCTACTTCCGGATGCAGAAGACTCTGCTACGTGTCGCCCTGTGGTGGGTGTCGCTACTGGTGGATGCTCAGTGAGAAAGCTCTCCACTAAAAGGGATCGCTCTCGCACCTCTCTCTGCGTCGGGATGCTGAGGGGAATCATCGAAGTCCTGCTCTAATGCCTTAGTCCCTGATCGAATGTCTGGGACCTTAAGAACTGGTCCCATATCATATCTGTGGAGTAGCGCGAGAGGTCAATAAATCTCACTGAGTACTAAGCTTTTGTCATGCTGCCATGCTTCAGATGTAGTAACTCCTGGATGCGCACCGCACAGAGGGTGGCTGGAATAAACTCTAAGAAGATGAGACTCTCAAAGTTGGTCGAAAGTTGAGATGCCTCATTGTGCACCTAGAGCATCAGGCTCCACCATCTACCTACTACTGTGTGCAGGAGACTCGTGGAAAGGATCACCATGAGGTCGGCTGGTGTCCCTACCAATCTGAAGACTCTGATGATAGCCTCCAGCCAATCCTCTGCTACTTAAGGGTCTGTCTCTCCATGGAACCTGGGCGGCCTCAATCGCTGAAACTCGTGCAACACACTCAGGCGGCATGCACTACATACTGCTAGGGATGGTAGTATCGGTGGATCAGTGGGTAGTGGTTCCGCTGGTGCCTCCGTTGTGATGGGCCCTGCACCGACGCCTCGTTGCTCGGTGGGCGGTCATCTCTCATGTAACTCTGAACCCTAGCTAGTTGCCTTCATGGGGCCATCCTGAAAAGAAACATGTGGGCCACGGTCAAACAGTATACCTAGTGATCTGAAACAAATTAATCGCAAAGGAAACTTTTGAAAGGAAACACACACGCAAACAATGTTTTCAAGTAGTGAGTCGGAAATCCGTGGTCAGGGTCCTGGTTTATGGATACGTCGGACACCACACCAACACTGGACTCCCTGGAATGAAAACCACACTCAATACTCATAACATTATAGCTTCACTAAAAGGAAATATCAGAGTCCTGAGTTCTGTGGTTGAACTGGCTCCTTTGATACCAATTTGTCACAACCTGTCCTCGGGGCCTGTGATGTGACTACCCCAAGCCTGCCTTCCATAGTCTAGGGGTTGCAGACTAGCACAAACGGCATAAATCTCGATAAAAAGGGAAGGAATTTCCTTTAAATGGGTAAACAAAAAAAGCATAGTACCAACGAAAGTAAGCACAAAGTAAACTGAGTACAAAAAGTAAGTGCTGGAAAGTAAATGGGCCAGTATACAAAACCAACTTAAAGTACAGTACCACTGAAAAAGAAAGTACAACAACTGTAAGGTAAAGCAAACACCACTGATTGATAATCCAATAATTCCACCTGAAGGGTGGGTACAGATAGTCTCTCCTAGCACCACAGGTCTATTTGTCTGCTCCGGGTACGTCACACCAAGTGCTCCTCCTCCGAGTAATGTCCAACTCTTCAAGAATCCACCACGATCAGCGATGTCTATCGTCTGTATCCAACATAATGTAGTACGGGTATTTCCCGTATAGGGGTGAGTATAACAATACTCATTAGAGACCCTGACACCCTCTATGGTCTCCCAGAATCCACGAAGGATAAACCACAAAGGAATGATACAATAACGAAGTAACAACCAACCCTTCTTAGTTATATGCCCAAACATATTCCTATGTCATCAGTTCCAGTTCTTCTCCTACTCTCGAGCCCAACCACAACCCAGTCCACACAAGAAAGAAGTAAATCACACCATTGGTAATGATTGAAAGTCAAGACTCATCTCACACAGGTAAAGATCATTCTTATAGCGATAAAGATGATCAAATGAAGTCCATGATTCCTATAAAGTTGTCGGAAACACACAGGATACAAGTCCAGCTAAGCTGTCGGACCCACGCAGGATACAAGACTAGCTACTCTATCAGTCTCAGACAGGATACAAGTACAGAGGTCAATACTTCCAGACCCACATAGGATACAAGAACAGTAGTCATCCCCATTGAACCCACATAGGATTCCAGTATGGTAGTCGTCGCTGTCGAACCCATGGAGGATTCCAGTACAGTAGTTGATGCAGTTCCAACAAGCTCTAGGGTTCCCACACATAGCACGCTCGATTCTTGTAGGGTCTTCTTCTCTAGAAAGGGGTTTGATACATAAAATGTAACGAATTATAGAGTTGATGTATCCCAATGTTTTGTCTCGTCGAAAGGAACCCAACATGATAAACAGTGTGTCAATCAGACGCCCGGTATGAGAGTTATTAGCTTTTCCATTTCTGGGGGCCCGGTTGGTTTTTAATCTAAAACCAACCCGTATGTACTCTAACTGCATCCAAACCTCAATCGAAGTATGCCAAAAGAATCATCTCACCAAAAGGAATTCAACGTAGTTGACGGAACATCAATCAGACATTCGGTCCTTAAGTTTTAAGCATTTCCACTCCAAGGGAATGGTTGGTTTCGAGTTTGAACCAACCCGGCCATACACAAACATCGCCGAAACCTCAAGTGTAATATATTGAAAATACCATCTCGATCCAAATATTCCTACACAATTGATAGTGCGTCAATCGGAGGTTATTAGTTCATGTTATGGGAAAAAGACCGAAAAATGGTCTGAGGTGGGGGGTCTGGGCCCGATCCGACCCGGCCCAACCCACCCTGGGTCAGCCAAAACCGGGTCAACCCAACCCGGTTCTGGGTCTGCCCCGGTAGGGCATGGCCCGGCCTGACTGGTGTGGCCCGGTCTGCATTACCCACCCTAGCAGGGCCGAGGGGGGGGGGGGTGCTGGCTAAGCCAGCTGGCCGAGCGGGGGGGGGGGGGATCCCCTCGTTCTGCGGACGCGGTGCTAGGATGGTGCTACTGGTCTCCCCGGATCCCGCGTGGCAACGAGAACTGTTAATCACCGCCGTCGTCGGTGTCGCGGCGGGCTCCTACTGGAAGCGCGCCGCTGCGGTCTTCCGCGGGCCACCGAAGTCATTCTGGTGGTCCCTCGCCTCGGGATCTATACACCTCTGCAAAGGCCCCAAAGATCCATGTGGCCCCGTTTCGTCGTCTCCAACATCCCGTTAATCAAGAACAATATTCCGATGGGTCTGGACTTGTTCGTTAGTCCGTACCCACCGCGTTATTGGTTAAAAACATCATCTACAAATTAAACGTCATGCTCGAGGGTGTAAATCACATATATGAAATATAAAAATCCCCCTACCTCGATGTTGTTGTCGTACGTCATCGATCTGTGGAAGATGAGTGTCATGGTATATGGTCATCGCAGAAGAACAGTGTCATTCCATCAACGATGGGGGAAGGGTCGTTGATTTAGTCAACATGGTCTCCTTAACGTCGAGGTGCGTCCGAGGAAGATGTGTTGTTTGAAGAAGTTCTTAGCGTCCTTCACCAATGGTGTTCTTCATTGAAGAACGATGTTCTTCATCAATAAAGGATCCCCTCTCCTTTAATTCTCTAGAGTCTTTTCCAAAAAGTGATTTTCCAAAAAAAGAAATAAGTGGATCCTAATTAATATAATTTTCATGCAATTCATATTAATTCCAAAGAAGTTAGAAATTAATTTAACACTGATATTAAATTGATAGGTTCGCAAATTTAATGGAAAGAGAGAGGTGGGAAGGCACCAATATTAATGAGGAGTTGTTAAAGGAAACAACAGGGAATTAATGGGGAGTTGTCAAAGGAAACAGCAGGGGATTAATGGGGAGTTGAAGATTGGGGTTCGTTTGGGCCCCACCTCATAAACATCCACACTAGGGAGAAAATAACCAACTCACAAAATAAAGTTGTGTACCAAAAAATTTTATTTAGTTTAAGATATAATCCCAAAAAAACATTCAACCCGCATAAAACACAACTGCGGTAAAGGTCCCCTTATGTAAATACCAGCACTGCGAGATCATCGGTGCCCTCAGATTTCAATTCTGAGAACCGGTTCACAAGATATAAAAAAACACTCGTTCGTTTACTGAATGTACCCAAGATAAACTTTGAAAATTGATTCCTGGCACACTGGGCCTCAGAATCAAGTGTGATCGGAAGCCACAGACTCGTAAAATTCAAAAGTATTGAAAAAATATCCCTGAAATTTACGGGTCTTTAAATTTCTCCAACCTCTTGGTTTTACGTCCTCGTAAAGATACAACATAAACTAGGGAAACAAAATGGGGTACTAAGAATGCATCTGAGCCTCTCGCTCTCATGTGTTCTTTTGAAGGTTCTTGTGCTGCCAGCGAACGTACACCATAGGAATCGACCGTCCACGAAGGTCCCACTCCTGTCGATCCTCGATCTCCACTGAAACCTTCAAGAATTTCACCCCTTCATCGATGTCCATCTCCCTTTGATCGATGATGTGCTTCAAGCCATGCACATATCTTTTCAGCTAAGATACATTGAAGACGTCATGCACCCGGTGCAACTTAGGTGGAAGGGCCAAGAACTAAGCCACCTCGCTTACTCTGCTGAGGAACTGGAATGGCCCAATTAAGTGCAGAGATAACGTACCACCCCGTACAAATATCCATAATCCACATCGAGGTGAGACTCGTAAGAAAACGTGGTCACCATCTTCGAACTCTAGTGGTCTCCCTCTGCAAACAGCAAAGGACTTTTGTCTGCTCTGTGTAGTCCTCATCTTCTCCTAGAGGATCTACACCTTCTCCGTCGTAGCCTGAACCATATCTGGTCCTACAAGTGCTGACTCCCTAGGGATAGTCCAGCACATAAATGATCTCCATGGTTGGTCGTACAGTGCCTTATAAGGTGCCATCCCGATGGTGGATTGGTATCTGTTGTTGTACGCAAACTCCACCAAGGGTAGGTGATATTCCCAGCTGCGACCAAAGTCAAGGACACATGCACGGAGCATGTCGTTGAGAGTCTGAATGGTCCTCTCTGTCTGGTCATTCGTTTGTGGATGAAAGGCATTGCTCAGGAAAAGCTGCATCTCAAATTCCTCCTTCAACCCCTTCCAAAGCCAGGAAGTAAAGAGAACATCTCGATCGGAGATGATAAACGATGGAACAAAATGAAACCGTATGATCTCTTGAATGTAGAGGCATACTAAGCTCTCTACTGATCCCTACTCTCTGATCGGAAGGAAGTGGGACAACTTGGTGAGTCGGTCTATGATCATCGAGATGGGGTCTTGTCTTCTGGATGTAAGTGGATGCCCCATCATGAAATCCATGGAGATCCCATCCAATTTCGACTCCGAACATTTAAGGGATGTACCAAGCCTGCTGGTACCTTGTGCTCCGCCGTCACATGCTGGAAAGTGAGGCATCGTGAAACAAACTCTGCTATAGCCTTCTTCATACCTAGTCACTAGGGCTGCCGTCTATAGTTCTGGTACATCTTCACCACTCCAAGATGTACCGCTAGCGGGGAAGTGTGAAAATCTCTCAGCACATCCTCCTACAGTGCAACCGATACCATGGTACATCCCATGAAAAGGATGACGTGCTCTCTTCCTTCAGAAAATCCATCAGGCGCCTACCTTGTGGAAATCTGAGCATGTCACGTCTCACAGTCAATGTCCTCATGTTGTGCCTCTCTGACCCACTGAAGTAGTGTAGGAGTGACTGTGAGAGACTATAGAAAGGTTTCCCCATCTATATCCCCAAAGGATATATGCAATGCGGCTAGCTGCTCCGTCGCCTCCCCTAGCAACTGTATGCCTGATCTCCTGTTGAGAGGATCAGCTACTACATTCCCCTTCCCAAAATTATATACTATATCAAAGTCAAAGTCTTGGAGGAACTCGATCCATCAACACTGTCTCAGGTTTAGGTCCTTCTGCGAGAAAATGTACCTAAGACTCTGGTGGTCAGAGTAGACTGTAAAGCGCTCGTCCATCAGATAGTGACACCAAATCTTCAGGGTGGAGTCCACTATTGCTAACTCTAGGTCATGGGTACCATAGTTCTGCTCGGGTTGCCTCAACTGCCGTGAACCGTAAGTGATCACTGCTCACTCCTGCATCAGGACACACCCGAATCTGGTCTCTAATGTGTCGCAGTAAACTACGTACCCTACGCCCTCCTCTAGTAGCCTCAAGATGGACACACTGTTCAATATTTGTCTTAGCTCCTCGAAGCTATGATGGCATCTATTTGACCACATGAATGGTTTCCCCTTCTTCATCAAAGCTGAAAGCAGTGCTGAAACTCTGGAGAAGTATCGCACAAATCTTTGATAGTACCCAGCCAGACCTAGGAAACTCCGCACCTCTGTCACGCTCCTGGGTGGTTCCCAAGCAAGTACCACCTCGATCTTCATTGGGTCAACTGTAACTCCAGCCTCCGAGATGACGTGTCCCAAGAAGAGATCCTCTCGAATCTAGAACTGGCACTTCGAGAGCTTACCATAAAGCTTGTTCTCTCAGAGTGTGTCCAGTACAACCTGCAAGTGGTAGGTGTGATCCTCCTCAGTAGTCGAGTAAATCAGTTTATCGCTAATGAAGACTACGACAAATAGATCGAGGTAAGGCTGGAAGATCCTGTTTATGAGACTCATGAACAATACTGGAGCATTGGTCACACCGAAGGGAATAAGAAATAACTTGTAGTGGCCATAACGACACCTGAAGGCGGTCTTCTACACATCCTCGTCTCGAACTCTGAGCTGGTGATAGCCGGACTAGAGGTCTATCTTTGAGAACCAACGTGCTCCCTTGAGCTGATCGAAGAGGTCGTCAATCCTCAGAAGTTGGTACTTGTCCCTTACAATCACTTGATTCAGTCGACGGTAGTCGACACATAGTCGTAAGCTCCCATCCGCCTTCTTGGCAAACTAAATCGGAGAAGCCCAGGGTGAAACACAGGGTCGGATGAATCCTTTTCCCTACAAGTCCTCCAGCTGTACCTGTAGCCCACAAAGCTCGGCGGGAGCCATCCGATATGCTGGAGTATATATCGGTGCTTGTCCCGAGGTATAGGTCAATATAGAAGTATACCTCTCTTTGAGGAGGTAGTCCTGGAACGTCGTTAGGAAAAATGTCCGCATACTTATCCAACTCAACAAGAAAACTCAGACTCCACACATCAACCACTCCGAGGATGAGACTAGACAACTTATGTGTGATTGGCTGCCCTCTCCTCTTCATAAGCCAATACTACACTACAAAGGCTCCCTTCTCGCTGGTGATGGTGAACCTTGTCTCATCCAGGCGGACACACCGCACTTTGCACATAATACAGTCAAACTGGGTGTGGACTGTCAATAACCAGTCGAAACCCAAGATGACGTCCTAAGGCCTTGACGCCACTACAAGAAGAACCCATCCAATGCTCTCACCTCCTAGAGTAAGCTCACAATGCTAGCACCAGTGCGTAATCATTGAGTCTGCTCCCTCATAAGTCTACAGCCGGAATTATCAAGCCAAGGGCTCTATTGGAATCTCAGAGCTCTGAACAAGGGTAGTGGCAACAAAATAATGACTTTCAGCAGTGTCTATAAGATCTACAGAAAGGGTGGAGTAGACACAGATAGTACTTCAAATCATCTCAGGTGTGTCGTGGTCGTAAGCCTCTGCTGCCTGGAGCTGAGCCTACCTCTGTCTGCTAGCTCCCTGTGGTCATGGTGGACCTCATGAGGGTGGTGGTGGTAGAGCCTCGAAACGTCTTCCACCACGCGCTACTCGGCCAGCTCCCCTGGCTCGTCTACCTTCTCCCTACAGACCACAATGGTTGAACCTCTGCCTCTACCTAGGAGGTTCTTCCACTGTTTGCTACTTGTCTGCATGGCGGGTCGGGTAGTCACGAGCCATGTGGCCCGGCACGCCACATGCATAGCACTGTTTTCTACTCGTAAGGATGGATCTATTTCGTGTGCCCTGCACAACCGAACCTGTATCCTGAGGTCTCCCACCAGATGGCCTGTCCGATTGGATCCTTGTGACATATTTCTACTGCCGGCTACAGAAGACTCCGCTACGTGTCGCCCTGCGGTGGGTCTCGCTGCTGGTGGCTACTCAGCGAGAAATATCTCCACAAAAAGGGCTCACTCCAGCACCCCTTCCTGTGTTGGGATGCTGAGGGGAATCGTCGAAGCCCTGATCATGTGCCTCAGTCCCTACTCTAAGGTCCGGGACCTGTTGAACGGGTCCCATACCATATCTGTGGAGTAGCACGAGAGGTCAGTAAATCTCACCGAGTACAGAGCTACTGTCATACTTCCCTGCTGCAGATGTAGTAACCCTGGATGCACACCGCACAGAGGGTGGCTGGAACAAACTTTGAGCGGAAGTTACTCTCGAAGTCTG
Source organism: Viscum album (assembly GCA_963277665.1). Classification (NCBI taxonomy): domain Eukaryota; kingdom Viridiplantae; phylum Streptophyta; class Magnoliopsida; order Santalales; family Viscaceae; genus Viscum; species Viscum album. Next base: position 1,280,792,322 of record OY728136.1, on the reverse strand, counting down.
TCCAAAGTAGAGATGCCTCATCGTGAACCTAGATCATCAGGCTCCACCATCTACCTAATACTACGTGTAGGAGACTCGCGGAAAGGATCACCATGAGGTCTGTTGCTATCCCTACCAACCTGAAGGCTCTGAAGATAGCCTCTAGCCAATCCTCGGCTGCCTGATGGTCAGTCTCTCAGCGGAACCTGGGCGGCCTATATTGTTGAAACTCATGAATGAACATAGGCGGCAGGCACTCTCTGCTTCCGGGGATGGTAGCTTCGGTGGCTCTGCGGGTAGTGGTACCGCTGGTGCCTTTGCTGTGATGGGGCCCAACACCGAAGCCTCATTTCTTGGGGGGCTTCCATCTATCACATAACTCGAAACCCTAGCAAGTTGCCTTCATGGGGCCATCCTGAAAAGAAACAGGTGCTCCACGGTCAAACAGTATACCTGGTGAGCTGACACAATGTAATCACAAAAAAATCTTTTGAAAGGAAACACAAACTCAAATAGTGTTTTCATGCACTGAGTCGGAAATCAGAAGTCAAGGTCATGGTGTAGGGATACGTCGGCCGCCGCACCAACACTAGACTCCCTGGACTGAAAACCACACTCAATACTCTTAACACTATTGCTTCACCAAAAGGAATGATCAGATTCTCAGTTCTGCGGTGGAACTGACTCCTTTGATACCAATTTACCACGACCCGTGCTCGGGGCCCGTGCCGTGACTACCCCAAGCTCACCTTCCATAGGCCAGGGGTTGGCGACTAGCACCAAAGGTGTAAATCCCGATAAAAAGCTAAGGCATTTCCTTTATAAGGGTAATAAAACAAAGCATAGTACATAACACATGTATGAACTAAGTAAAATGAGTACAAAAAGTAAGTGTTGGAAAGTAAATGGGCCAGTATACAAACCCAATAGAAAGTACAGTAAAACTGAAAAAGAAAGTACAACAGCTGTAAAGTAAAGCGGAAACCACCGAGTCGTCCTCTAAGAATCCCGCCTGAAAGGTGGGTACAAATAGTCTCTCCCAGTACCACAGGACCATCCATATGCTCTGGGTACGTCACACCAAGTGCTCCACCTCCGGGTACCGTCCAGCTCTACAAGCCTCCACCATGATCAATAATGTCCATTGTCTGCATCCGACACAACGTAGTGCATGCATTTCCCATGCATGTGTGAGTATAATGATACTCGGTAAGGACCCTGACACCCCCGGAGGTCTCCCAGAATCCACGAAGGATAAACCACAAAGTAAAGATACAATCACGAAGTAACAACCAACCCTACTTAGGTATATGCCCATACATATAACTAGGTTATCAGTTCCAGTTCAGCTCCGACACTTGATCCCAAGCACAACCCAACTCATATAGGAAAGAATTCAATCACACTATTGGTAATGATTGAAAGTGAATACTCAGCTCACATAGGTAAACATCTTTCTTATAGCGATAAAGATGATCAGATTAGCCACTAATTAATATAAGTTGTCAAACCCACACATGATACAAGTCCTGCTAAGCTGTCGGACCCACACAGGATACAAAACCAGCTACTCTTCCAGACCCACACAGGATACAAGTACAAAGGTCAATACTGCCAAACCCACACAGGATACAAGAACAGTAGTCATCACCATCGAACCCACAAAGGATTCCAGTACGGTATTCGTCGCTGTCGAACCCACAAAGGATTATAGTACAGTAGTCGATGATGTCGCAGCCGACTCTAGGGTTCCCGCACACAGTGTCACGACCCGTCCTTGGAACCCATGCCATTACTACCCCAATCCTGCCTCCCATAGGCTAGGGGATAGTGACTGGAACCAAAGGTGGAAATACCGATATAAGGGAAGTCATTACCTTTATGTAAGAAAACAAACACCACAGAGTATGCAAGCTGAAAAAAACACTAAGTAAACTGAGTACAAAAGTAAGTGATGGAAAGTAAATGGGCCAGTATACAAACCCAACTGAAAGTAAAGTACAATAGAAAAGAGTGTACAACAACAGAACAGTAAAGCAGCAACACCGAGTTGTCCTCTGGAAAATCCCACCTGAAGGATGGGTACAAATAGACTCCTCCGCTCCTCGACTCCAGCCATCCGCTCCGTGTACGTCTCGTCCAGTGATCCACCTCCAGGTGCTATCCAGCTCCATGAGCTCCTACCTCAATCAGAGTTGTCCATCATCTAACTCCATCACAACTTAGTGCAGGCATAGCCCATGTAGGAGTGAATATACGCTACTCAGTAGGCACCCCGAGACCCCCAATGGACTCCCAGAATCCACAAAGGATAAACCACAAAGGAAAGCTACAATCACGATGTAACAACCAACTCTACTTAGGTATATGCCCAAACATATACCTAATTCATCAATTCCAGTTCGGCTCCAACATCTGAGCCCAAGTTTGATCTACTCCACACAGGATAATACAACCCAATCCACACAGGAAACCACAACCCCATCCATACAAGAAAGTAAGTCAATCATATTGAAGGTAATGATTGAAAGTCAAGATTCAGCTCACATAGGTATACTTCTTCGTATGAAAATATAGATGATCAGATGTAGCCACTTTTTCATCTAAGCTGTCAGACCCACATAGGATACAAGACCAGCTAAGCTGTCGGACCCACAAAGGATACAAGACCAGCTACTCTGCCAGACCCACATACGATACATGTATAGAGTCTAATACTACCGGACCCACATTGGATACAAGAACAGTAGTCTAATATTGCCGGACCCCCATAGGATACAAGAACAGTAGTCATCATCGTTGAAACCATGGGGGATTCTAGTACGGTTGTTGTCGCTGCCGAACCCATGGAGGATTCTACTACAGTCGTCATCATCATCGCAGTCGCAGCAATCTCTAGGGTTCTCACACACAACATGATCATTTCTGGGAGGATCCACTCCACGAGCAAAGGGGGGTCGATACATTAATTGACATGAATTCCGGATTTTATGTATCCCAAAGTTCCGTCTCGTTAATAGGAACTCAACGCGACAAACGACGTGTTAATCGGTCGCCCGGTCTGAGAGTTATTGGCTTTTTCGTCACCGGGGCCCGGTTGGTTTTTAAGCCAAAACCAACCTAATTGTACTTCAGTTGCGTCCGAACCTCCAGCAGAGTAATCCAAAAAAATTGTCTCACTAATAAGAATCCATCAAAGTTGAAGACACATCAATCGGACATCCGAAGCTTAAGTTATAAGCATTTCCACTCCGAGGGCTCGGTTGGTTTCGTGTTCAACCATCCCGTCCATACCCAAATTTGTCCGAAACCTTGAGTGTAATATACCAAAATGACCGACTCAATCCAAGGATCGTTATGAAACTGTCAGTGTGTCGATCGGAGGTCCGTAGCCCATGTTATGGGCGTTTGAAAGGTTCTGTCCGGAAAACAGGGGTTTCTGGCCCGGTCCGACCCGACCCGATACCCCTGGGTCGCCCTGAACAGGGTCGACCCGACCCGGGTCTGGGTCCGGCCCGGTTGGGTGTGGCCCGGCCTGGTGGCTACGGGTCTGGCCCGGCCAGGCACGGTGCGGGTGGCCGGGCCCGGCACGGCCTGTCCGGCTCGGTGCGGGCACCCGCGCGTTGAGTGGATGTGAAAGGAGGGTGGGCGCCGCCCCCTTCGAACCGAATGGTGGACCCCACGAGATCTTCCATGTCTGTTGACTGAGGGTTTCAACCCCTGGTTTTCCAGGGTAGCGGCCGACCATTATGGCTGGCCTTTCGGTTCAAGCGGGACCCTTGGGGGGCCCCCCTCCAGGGTGTGCTCGGCCGCCTCCCAGAACCGCCGTAGACATCGGTTGCGACTGTTGGCCGTCCGGCATGGTGCGTCAGCGCCGCGCCCCTCTGCAGTGGGCCGCCCCAACCTCGGCCCTCCATAGTACTCTGGCGGGGCACGACGCTGCCGCGCCCCTTCGCCGCGGCCCACTCTCGGCTGTGTCCTTCTTTGGCTTCACCGGTGCGGCTCGACAACGCCACGCTCCTTCTCTGCTGCCCGCTCTGGCCACAGTTTCCATCGTTTCTCCACGGTTCCATTGCACCGTGCCCCCTCAGTTCCAAGGCAGAAAAAAAACAACAATGGGGAGGAGGGTCATCCGTATTTGTGTGGTCCGACCTTCTTCCGTTATACCAATAGCAAGCGGCCCAGAAGGAGTAATCACAATGACAAATAAAGCGCAAATTTAAATGATTAAATTTGAACTTAACCTCGACCTCGAAGAAGTTGTTGAACGATGATCGTCGCACGAAAACGGCGTCATGAGGTGAAGCTTCATATATGTTGACGGAGAACATTCAAGGAGGAGCGGCGTCTCCCTTCCTTTGACACATGAAGAAGAACAAAGGATGGTGTGTCGTCGTTCTTCGAGAAAGGCGTCACACACTGGCTGTGGAGTAAAGAATAGATGGCACGTCGATCTCTCCTTGCGGTGATGTGGTTCTTCGTCGATGTCTTGGCGTACTTCGCGATGAAGTAGAAGTTCATCAGAGCATATAACTATCCCTTTCTCAATTGTCCACAGCGAAAACCAAAATAAAATAAAATAAGACTTTGACATATTTTATTTAAAAATGTCAACATTTTCAAAATTCAAAACGCCTAATTAAATTAATTGAATAAAAGGTGTGATGGAATTCATTTAATTAAAAAAACTATTGTTGAAATAATTAAAACGAGTGTTACATTGTCATCATAAATGTGGAAGAGTTATAACTCATGTGGAGGGGGTTATAGAATTTGAAGGGGTGGGACTCGTGCGGGCCCCACCACACTAAATCCTATCAAGAGGAAATAAAATTTTAGTGGGTCCCATCCCAACTCCCACACATGGGTTTAACTACTTAAGTGAAATAAAATTTTTAGCACACTTTTATTTCTCTTTATTCTTAATCCACAAATTTTAACAACTCCTTCCCAAGAAAACACCACTCCAATAAAGGTCATCATAAGCATTTACCAGCGCTGCAGTTTCATTGGTGCCCTCGTATTTTGATTCTAATCACCGATTCAAAAGTTAGGAAAACCTGCTCGTTCATTCATTGAACGCACCCGAGCTAAACTTCCAAAAGCTATTTCGGGCACACCGGGCCTTGGAATCAAGTGTCGTCAAAAACTGCGTACTCGTAAAATCCCAAAGAATTTAAGAAAAAAATTCCATGAAATTTACGGGTCATTACATTAATCCCACATTAAGGAATTACATCCCTGTAATGATACATCACATACTAGGGGAACAAATGAGGGTACTGAGCATGCATCTGAGCCTCCCACTCACAAGTGCTCTCCTGGAGGTTTCCGTGCTACCACCTAATACGCACTAGAGTAATCACCCACCCACGTAGGATCTACTCCTATTGATCCTCAATATCCACCGGGACCTCCACAAAAGTCTCCATGTCATCAATGTGCAGCTCCCCATGGTCGATGATAAGCGTCGGGTCGTGAACGTATCTCCTCGACTGAGATAAGTGGAAGACGTCATGCACCCAGTGCAACTGAGGTGGTAGAGCCAGGGGATAAGCCATCTCACCTATCCTATTGAGAACCTGGAATGGTCTGATGAAGCATGGAGATATCTTGTCGCCCCGGCCAAATCTCTATAATCCACATCAAGGTGAGACCCGCAAGAAAATGTGGTGACCATCCTCGAACTCTAGTGGTCTTTTCCTCCTGTCAGCATAAGACTTCTATTTGCTCTAAGGTGTCGTCATCCGCTCCTAGATGACATGGACCCTCTCTGTCATGGCCTGGACCATCTCTAGTCCTACAAGTGCTGACTCCCCAGGGTCTGTCCAGCACAGAGGTGATCTGCAAGGTTAGTCATACAATGACTTGTATGGTGCCATCCCGATGGTGGAGTGGTAGCTGTTTTTGTACACAAACTCCACCAATGGTCGGTGATCCTACCAGCTACGACCAATGTCGAGAACACATGCACGGAGCATGTCCTCAAGAGTCTGAATGGTCTTCTCCATCTGGCCATCCGTCTGAGGGTGAAAGGTGGTGCTCAGGTGTAGCTGCGTCCCAAATGCCTCCTATAACCCCTTCCAAAGCCGTGAAGTAAAGCAAACATCTCGATCGGAGATGATAGATGATGGAACACAATGAAGCCGTACGATCTTCTGAACATAGAGGCGTCCCAAGCTCTATACTGAGACCTGCTTGAAGGTCCGGTCCCGGAAGAATGGGTCACGTACCATTTTCATGGAATAGCGTGAGAGATCAGTAAATCTTGCTGTGTACTGGGCTACCGTTATGCTTCCCTACCGCAGATGTAGTAGCTCCTGAATGCGCACTGCACGGAGGATGGCTAGTATGAACTCAGAGCAGAAGAGACTCTCAAAATCCGACCAAAGATGAGATGCCTCATCGTTCACCTAGATCATCAGGCTCCACCATCTACCTGCTGCTGCGTGCAGTAGACTCGCTTTAAAGATCACCATGAGGTCAGCTGGTGTCCCCACTAACCTGAAAACTCGTACAACAGCCACCAACCAATCCTCGGATACCTGAGGGTCCGTCTCCCTGCGGAACCTGGGATGTCTCTGATGCTGAAACTCGTGAAGTGCACTAAGGAAACATGCACTCTCTGCGACTGGGGCTAGTGGCATCGGTGGCTCGGCGGGTAGAGGTGCCGCCTGTCCTCCGCTGTAATAGGGACCTACACCGAGGCCTCGTCGCTCAGTGGGATGTCGTCTCCTACAAAGCTCGGAACCCAAGCTGGCTGCCGTCGTGGGGCCATCCTGAAAAGAAACAGGTGTTCCACGGTCAATACAGTATACCTGGTGAGCTGACATAAAGTAATCAAAAAGAAAACATTTTAAACGCACATGCAATCAATGTTTTCATGCACTGAGTTGGAAATCAGAACTCAGGGTCCTAGTGTATGGATACGTCAGCCGCTTCACCAACACTGGACTCACTGGAATGATAACCACACTCAATACCCTTAATACTATTGCTTCAAATAGAATAAAGATAAGAGTTCTGAGTTCTTTAGTAGAACCGAACTCCTCTGATACCAATTTGTCACGACCCATCCTCGGGACTCGTATCGTGACTACCCCAAGCCCACCTCTCATAGGCCAGGGGCTGGAGACTAGGACCAAAGGCGTAAATCCCGATATAAAGGAAGGTATTGACTTTATGTAAGAAAACAAACACCACAGAGTATGCAAGATGAAGTTAACACTAAGTAAAATGAGTACAAAAGTAAGTGCTGGAAAGTAAATGGGCCAGTATAAAAACCCAACTGAAAGTAAAGTACAACTGAAAAGAGAGTACAGCAGTAGAAAAGTAAAGCAGCAACAGCAAGACGTCCTCTGGGAAATCCCACCTAAAGAGTCGGTACAGATAGTCTCCTCCGCTCCTCGGCTCCAGTCGTCCTCTCCGTGTACGTCTCGTCCAGTGATCCACCTCCTGGTACCATCCAGCTCCACGTGCTCCTACCTCGATCAGCACTGTCCATCGTCATCTTCCAACAGAATGTAGTGGGGGCATAGCCTGTGCCGGGGTGAGTATACGCAAGACAGTAGGAACCCCGAGACCCCTGAAGTTCTCCCAAAATCCACGAAGGATAAACCACAAAAGAAAATTTACAATCACGAAGTAACAACCAACTCTACATAGGTATATGCCCATACATATACCTAAGTAATAAATTCCAGTTTTTCTCCAACATCTAAGCCCAAGTTCGATCTATTCCACACAGGATAGTACAACCCAATCCACACAGGAAAGCACAACCCAATCCACACAATAAAGCATGTCAATCATATCGAAGGTAATGATTGAAAGGCAAAACTCATCTCACACATGTATACTTCTTCATAAGGGGATAGAGATGATCAGATGTATCCACTAATACATCTAATCTCTCAGACCCACATAGGACACAAGACCGGCTAAGCTGTCGAACCCACAAAGGATACAAGACTAAATACTCTACCGGAGCCACATAGGATACAAGTACAGAGTCTAATACTATCGGACCCACATAGGATACAAGAACAGTAGTCAAATACTGCCAGACCCACATAGGATACAAGAACAGTAGTCATCACCGTCGAACCCATGGAGGATTCCAGTACAGTCGTCGTCACTACCAAACCCACAGAGGATTCTAGTATAGTCTTCATCGTCATCGCAGTCACAGCCTGCTCTAGGGTTCCCACACACAGCATGCTTGTTTCTGGGAGGATCCGATCCACGAGCCAAGGGGGGTCGATACATCAACTAACACGAATTCTGGAGTTGATTTATTGCAATGTTCTGCCTCGTCAATAGTAACTCAACAGGATAGATGGCGCGTCAATCGGACGCCCGGTCTGAGAGTTATTGGCTTTTTCGTCTCAGGGGCCCGGTTGGTTTTTAAGCCAAAACCAACCCGACCATACTCTATCTGCGTCCAAACCTCGAGACGAGTAATCTAAAAGAACTGTCTCACTAAGAGGAATCCATCAAAGTCGACAACACATCAATCGGACGTCCGGAGCTTAAGTTATAAGCATTTCCGATCTGAGGGCCCGGATGGTTTCGTGTTCGAACCAACCTGGTGGTACCCAAAGTTCTCCGAAACTTTGAGTGTAATATACCAAAATGACCGTCTCGATCCAAGGATCTCTACGCAAAAGATGGGGTTATTCTTCATTAAATGATGAATAATGTGGTAAATATCATTAGTACTAGGGGTGACCTATTGATTTGGAATCTAGTAACCATCTATATTGGGATGATCAGAAACATTATAGAGTTATGTGGAAAGAATAATATGTGAAAATTATTTATTTAATAATCTAGGTAATTGAAGCATGAGTACTAGGTATGTATTATACTCAATGGATAATAGATCATTATAGTGCTAGCATATCTTCGTGATCATTTTTATTAAAAGAAGATCCTAACAACATTAGGTTAGGTTATATTATATTTATAATATGTGTCTAAATATATTTTTGATCACCCCTTTGGGGGGAGTTAACTTAACATGGACTTTTTATTGTCCATGTATAATTACTTACTCCTCTAGTAGCTAGTATACATTTAAATTTTTATAATTTTATTATATATGGTATTTGGGGAGAAATTTGAGTACTCTAAACAATATATTTTATTAAAAACAGAAAAATAGTCAATTATTTAAAATGAATCAAAAGGATCGAGTGTTTCACCAATAGTGAACATCCCATATCACCCAATACACTGTTCTCCTCATATTTATCTCCCTTACTCCTAATATTTCACACTCCCATTATCTTCATTTGTTTATTTCATATCTCATATGAAATTTTTTTAATGTCAATATTTTAATAATTATATAGAATTCGGATAGTTGCAGTACAATAATGTAAATTTCAACTCTTTACATTGATTTTATATCTTTCATGGTTCTATTTTAATGAATAACCACTATTTTATGATTTTCATAAAGGAATGATAAAATTAATTAATTTCACCTATTTTAATGTGGTCCCTTCAATAATGTCGATTTGATTGATTTTTTGGTAGGTTTCCCTAAACATATTAGAATATTTATCTATATTAGTTAGTGTTAGTATGGGTTTTTGTGTCAGATTAAAATAGGGTACACAAGAAAAAAACATGGAATCTAACACACCATGAATTTATATATTAACTAATAATTATATAAATAAAAACATATGATATTTATCTGGTATAAAAATACATTAAGATTATATTATTTTATTTATTCATAATTAATATGCATAGGAAAATGAACAAAGTTAGTGTTTAATTATTTTTTATAATTTAGAAACAATAATCATAATTGTTATTCATAATTATTTTCAGTATATTTTAAAATTATATATATATAACTTATGATTATTAAAAAATATTAATGAGTATTTAGTTTTTTTACATATTGAGATTATTTATTAAATTGTTTTTTTCTTAATTTATAGTTCCAATTCGTTAAAAAAAATTATTTTAATAGATAGAATTGTAAAATCATTAAAAGGATTATAATAAATGTAAACTATTCACAGACATACACATAAACTAGGAGAGATGACAACCCAAACCATACTGATCAAATCACTTCATAATCCTACGAAAAAGATCAACATGAAGAGTTTTTTTAATAAAAACTTTAAGGGACCAATGGTATATCTATATCCAATCCTAAATATTAGTTTTTTCATTCATAAAATAATCTAAATATTGTTTTAAACTTACATATTTTCCACATTCTAGTTCTTTTCCTTTCCACACCAAACTCTATAAATCTTTCACCATATATTAATCTCCTACTACAATTAAACCAATAGTTTTTATCCCACACCTATCCCTATAAACATCACAATTAACATCATATATAAAATAAAAATCCACTATTATATGAATTTTTCTTCACCCATCAAAAAAAAACATTATATGGTAGTTTTAAATATAATCCTAAATTCAACCCCCACCACAATTAGGGTAAGTTTGAAAATATCACAGATTTTATTATTAATATCTATGAAGATATCCATATTTATAAATATAGAATTGAAGGTTATTTGGCATAAATGATTATTTAATATAAAATATTTAATTTATATATTATAATTCATTCCATCCCTAAAATTTTAGTTTTCATAATTTGAATTTGTTTTTCATGGGATTTAATAAGCAATATATATTTTTATGAAAATTAATATTAATTTTGTAATAATTGAATTCAATATGTTATATTGATTAAAAAATAAAAATTCATCTCATTTTAATGGGATATGGTTTATGATTTTCATAGATTATTTAGTCTTATAAAAAGGATATTTATAAGAAAAGTGGTCTGATATATTTATTGACTCGTTTTTTGGTTTTGTTGAAATTTTGTATATCCTATTAAATAAATCATAAAAACCCCCTTATATTACATGTTTATAAATGATAAATATTATTCTTCTTCATAAGGAAGACATTTAAAATAATTCAATATTTTATATGCACTTGGAAACATTAATTATTGGTTTTTGAATTTGGTTTTTCTTCATTGCTTATTTTATACGAAATTTCATAATTAAGTATTTTTATTTTTATGAAATGAGTTGTTTATTTTTTGAAAAAATATATATTTTTTCAAAAAAAATTTATTAAAAATAAATAAAAGGTAAAATTATAAATGAAATTTAAAAACCTTATCTAGCATCAAATGTAACACCCCGACCCCAGCTACCCAGAGCCGGTGCATTACTTCGTAACATTGGCATGATCACAAAAGATCAAGTCTCTAAAGATCGATTAGTTTAGTAGCCTTGGAAACACTATATACATTCATAAACATTATATTACATCATAAAAAATGAAAAACTACAGTAACAAAGTCTCCATAGTCCACACTCATATCCTCTTCTGACAATCCCTGCAGGTCATTCATAAAATACTTCTTCACATCCTGGAAAATATTTAAACATTGAAAGGGGTGAGCTCAGATTCTCAGTAAGGATAACAATATTTCAGAAGCTTTCATAAATAAACATTAAAATTTAAGGCAATGTATAACTAAAACAAAAGACTTTTAAACATGAACTTCAACATAATATGGAAAAAGTAAAATGAGATAATGCCATTTACTTATTCACATGGATATTCTACTGGTCGAATAATCACATGCAATATCAATAACCACTTTCATAATGATGGAATGCATAATGCCGGACATTCTGAAACATTTTGTCAAGGCCTCAGCCAAGATGTCTAAAATGATTAAGGCCTCGGCCAAAACCATAAATCAAATTGGGAAAGGGCCTCAGCCAATTCCACGTCTAGTTGTCTCATGAGACCTACCGATGCATCGAGGAGCTATAGCGGGCTCCACCCGTCACTTATTAAGTCCAATACATTCCTCATATGAATGGGTTTAAACATATCATAAACTATAACATAATAGTATCACATAAAACATCCATAAAGGAAACATAACATTTCCACATTTCAATCACAAGATTTCAATACAAAACATTGTTATAATAAAAACGCTTTCAAAACCATTTTCAATACCAAAATAAAAGAAAGGTAAAACATGGTATTTATTTTTCTTTTAATTAAAGGTATGGCTTGTAAAGGAAGTCGAAACTCAAATAATGGGCATGGCGGCGGAGAAGTCATTGTCGCCGCATATGTACGGGAAGAAAAACATTCCCTTTTGTCGTTTAGTAAAACGCTTCGTATAAAAATATTCCTTTTGAATAAATGTAAAAGTCAAAGGGGTTTATACACCGTATAAAAGAAAATTGTGTATAAATCCAAATATGCCTCAATGAAAGGAGATTGAGACAAAGTACTTAAAAAGATCATTTTTAAAATAAAATAGATCTATTATGTGTATTCACTATAAGTACACATAAGAAAGTAAATATACAAGATAGGACATAATAATATCATGACATAATTTGAAAGTAGGAGATTAACCCAAAGAATGGAAATTGGGTTAAGAAGTTCCCTTACAAAGATCATTTTGTAAACAAAATAGATCTCTCATGTGTATTCACTATAATCTCACATAAATAAAGTATAAATACATGATAATACATAATCATATCATGACAAAATTTGAAAGTAGGAGTTTAACCCAAAGAATGGAAGTTGGGTTAAGAAGTTCCCTTACCTTGCGTCCTGTCCTGACTCGACCGTTCTTTAACATCCTGAATAATAAAATAGAGTTAATTCCTATTTACTTAAGAACCTTTTTCATGTTCATTATTCCTTTTATATCCCTTATTACCATGTTATTAACATTATGTAATTATTTAAGTTAATAACGGTCGTTTTGTCGATCTTTGGTACTTGAGTCAAAAATAAACTTCCTATAATTACAAGTTGTTCATGTGGTGAAATATCCATTATATCCAGAATTATATTCATGATGTAGATATCATATATATGATATATATCCAGTATATACCTTCATTCATAATGTCACGTAACATTTAGAGGTAAGAAATGAAATGCACCGTTCATGGAGACGGTAAGCCGTACGTACGCATGAATGCTACTTTCATTTCTATTTCGTATTTAATGGAATAAATCATAATGATATAAATTTAAAATATAATTACAGTATAATATAGTGTATAATACCATTTAATCCATCCTTTATACATCCCACATATGGAATTAACGATTCAAATCACTTTGAGGGGGCGGTAGTCCGCACTTCCTAAAATGAAATTATCTCGTTTTACCCATAATGGAAATCATAAAGTATGCCATAAATGAGAAATAAAGAAGCATAAGTAAAACATAAACATATTATATATAATATATAAATATAGTGATATCTTAATGTCCACCTTTGAAGGTGTTATATGAGTGTTGAACAATCATCATTTCGTGAGGCAGAAATTCGCCATCCACAGAAACCGTATGTTCTTAAACCATTAAATGTAGGTGTGTGTAAGTGTAGCTCGAATCCTTCTTATAACAACATCATATTATATTGAGGATACTGTTGTTGTTACAAAAGAAATGAATAAAAAGTGTTTAGGGGGTTGGAGAAGAAAAATAAAACAAAACAACATTAGAGAAGACATTACCTCAAAATCGGGTAACTCTTTTTGATTTGAGCCAAAGACTTCTTTGGGAAGATTTCTGCCCAAAGTGAGGAATCTAGGATTAAGAGGGGGAATCTGGGAGAGTATTTGGGCAGAGGTTGGCCGAGCCAAATGGCTTGAAAGTGTAAATGATGTGGGAGAGGTGGGGGCCTTTTATAAGTGGAGAGGAGGGGCTCTTTTGGAAAGATTGAAATGTTACATTATTATACAATTCGTTTCGGATTCTAAAGGTCCCACACTTATATAATTCGTGGATAAGGTGATAAGGGTTCGAAATCTACCCATCTAATAGTTTTTGGACAAGTATAAGCCTTGGATTGTACATTATCTTTTCATTTTATTAAAATCGTTAAATAATGAGGTCATCGCTGCATCATAATGATGTCATAAATAATATAATTTATTTAATGTCTAAAAATTATAAAAAAACTACTATGATGTAGGAAATCTTTTTATCTTTCCAATGACTATTTATAGTCAAAAATATGACTTTTATAACCCCATGTAAAAATTGTTTTAGTAAAACATTTCATGTTTTTGTCATTTTTTACTTTAACATTAAATAAAAGGTATTTATGTCATTTTCCAACTAAAGTGGCTCCATGGGGTCCCCAAGTTGACCCATGGATTTTCTTGGTCGGCCATGACTCATCCAATAGTAGTAGGACAAGTGTCAATCCCATCTCATATTATTAAAACATTATTTTTACCTTAAACTACACTAATTACCTCTAATCGCGATTAAGAACTTAAAAGTTACTATTCACCAAAAATTAGTTTAATCTCATTGAACCACATTTTACTTCCTAATGACAACCATTTATGTCGGATTTTTGAAAATCAAATCACAGAAGTGGTAATATTTCATTTAAACGAAAAATCAGTTATTTAACTACCACATAGTGGTTTCACTATTCATAAAAAATTGAAGTTTTTCAGAACAAGGACAAAATTTCACCCTAAGATATAATTGATATTCCGAATTCAAAAATGATTCCTATTTTAACAAATTCCAAACATATAAGTTGCATTAATTAATTTTATAATTAATTCCCGCTGTCACAAAAAATAGAGTGTTTTAAGAAACAATTTATATCAAAAGATTGGCAATTGTTTATGTCCAATTTCAATGTTAAATTAATTCTAATGACCACCATTGGATAAAATGGTAAAAATATATTCTAATTATACTTCAAAACCACTAAATAGTATAATTTATCACTATAAATTATTTTGATTAAAAAATTTGTTTTTATGTATTTTCACTACTCATAAAAAATTAGAAGTTCTCAGAAAAATACCAAAAATTCAACATAGGCTAATTTCGATATTTCGAATCCAAAAATAAAGTCCATTTTGAAATATAAAATTTCTATAATTTTAAAAAGTGGTTATTACTATTCATAACGGCTAATTTGATTAGTCGCGGTGTTTTAGAACTCGAAGTTGCGTACAATGCAAGCTATTGCATTATTGAATGAGAAGCGTATCATGGAAGCTCGGGGTGTTACATTCTCCCCTCCTTCATTAAATTGCGTCCTCGCAATTTGAAATTTTCCTTTGAAAATAAAAGGTTGAAAATAGAAAATACCTATGTGGAAAACCCACATCGGAAATAAGGTTAATAAATATATAACATTAAAAGAAAGCAAGATAAGTACAAAGGTCACCCGATATAGCCCATTCTAGGATTCTATGAAAATAAGGATATGGAGGAGAAACAAACCATCAAGGTCTGATGGAGAGTTATAGAAAACAGGATTAGGAGAAAGTTTAACTACAAGAAACTCACAAACTTGTGATTGGTTAAACGTTCATTAAATCCCCAGTTGGAAAATTTAACCGACAACATTTTTGTTTTAAGTTACCTTTAAAATGTTGACAAATTTATTTAGGAGATTTACTAAGAACGTAAGGGAATATACATACTTGTTATGTATACATTCATTTGTTAATAAATTTTTTCCACAAACCCATCTTTTACTCCAAATGGTAACGGAACTCAAAAATATTCTTTTTATCCTAATTGTATAATGTTCCAAATATTAACACATACCATTTAGATTAGTAAAATTATTTTGTAATAACCATGGACTTCCTGTAGGATAGTGGTAGGAAATAAAGGCCTGTCGCACTATGATTGTGGGTTCGATTCCTGCATCTTTGTCCAACGCGACGGGTTATGCCCCACCCTGCAGGTTGTCCTTTTCCTAAAACTATAGTATTATAATATTCAAAAATAATCTTCATAAATTTTTTAACCTTAAACAATACTATCCAAAGATCAACTTAATCCACTCCAACCTTTATAGTTATCCAAAATACCTCTGTCTAGACTTTCTCTAAAAGGTCTCTTAATTCCAAAATCAATTTATCAGATTCCACAAACAAAGTAAAGTTTCTCTTATTTTCACATAATAAAAATATAATTACCTTCATCATATTAAAACCTTACTGAAATCAACAAGTACTGCAGTACAATCCTTATATATATATCACATTATTCTAATAACCAGAATATAATCGATGAGTCCAAAAGCACCATTACATTAGTTATTCTACTTCAACTGTAGTAACAGCATAAGATTGTCCTTGATCCCTTTGCCTTTTCTGAGGTAAGTTTCCCTGATGATTAGGACATTCATTTGCATAATGACCCATTTCTCTACAATTGTAGCATTCAACTTTGATAGCCTCTTTCTTTCCCTTGCAATCACGAGCCTGGTGACCCTTTTCTATACATTTATAACAAACTCCCATTCCTTTTAGGCAAGTACCAGGGTGATTCTTCCCACAGTTATCACATAATAGAAAATCCTTCTTTCCCTTTTTCCCTTTATCTGTCTCTTGTTCCACCGTTCTCTTCTTCTCTTTCTTTACTTTGTTGTCATAAGACTAAGAGAATTCCTTTTCTGTCTTGATAGCACACGAGACAATATCTTCGTATGATGAGAAGGATTGTGATACTAAATCTCGACGGAGAAATGGTTTTAACCCATCAAAGAAACGATCAATCTTACTCCTTGGGTTACGTATATAATCTGCAGCATACCTCGCTAACCTTGTAAAGTTGGCCTCATACTTTGCGACATTCTCATCCTCCTTCTGCCTCAGACTCAGAAATTGCCTTTCCATATCAGCTCGATGGTCATGAGGAAAGTATTTTTCTAAGAAAAGATCTTTGAACTCCTTCCATTCCATATTCGATACGTCATCATCTTCCTTTGTTTTTTGAATCAGCGACCACCACTGATCGGCATCTCCAGTGAGGCGGTAAACTGCCATGACAACCTTCTCCCTTTCGCTACTCCCCAAGGCATGGAATATTTTCTCTAAGGAGTTTTTCCATTGCTCAGCTACTAACGGATTTGTACCCCCATTAAATGTTGGTGGTTTTTGCCTCATGAAGCGGTCTAACATTGATCCTCCGTGTTGTGGATCAGGGTGATCCATACGAGTAAGGTTATTATTCATAACTTGAGTGAGTTGTCCCAGTATGGTAATAAGTTGATCAGCACCAGTTGTATCTCCAGATCCACATTAATTATCTTGATCAGGAGGGCAATCCCTACACGGAGTGCGTGCATTGATACGGTTTCCATTCCTTCCACTAGGCGCCATTTATAAACAATGGCATAAACTAGATTAGTTTATGAATCAATATACATAATTCCATACTTGTAAAATACTTAACATAAATTGAACTATTTATGGATATAATCCATAACCATAAAAAGGTTTTATTTGAGGAAGTATATACTCATAACCGTTCATAGTGGTTTGTAAAGAAAATGGGAATTATCCTAAGAATATCCCCCGGGAGTGTCGTAACCAAGAGTGCATCAAGGCCCGTTGTCGTGCACCAGTCCCCATTCGAGTCTAGCTCAAAGCGGTGTTTTCAGGTTTTACCTCTAGGTACATCTGTGCCAGAGCTGCCTCTACCTGCTCGTATCCAGACAGGGATGTATTGCTCAGAAAACTCATAACATCTCTATAATACCAAAATTCTAGGAAGTTTTTCTATACTAATCCTCAAAGTCTATCTTCAGGCTATGTGCTCTAATCGGAGTTTATCTAAATATAGCTTCCAAGGTTAGTACTAAACTGCCTTTGATACTAACTGTAACGCCCCGACCCCAGCTACCCAGAGCCTGTGCATTACTTCGTAACATTGGCGTGATCACAAAAGATCAAGTCTCGCAAGACCGATTAGTTTAGTAGCCTTGGAAACACTAGATACATTCATAAACATTACATTGCATCATAAAAAGGAAAAACTAAAGTAACAAAGTCTCCATAGTCCACACTCATATCCTCTTCTGACAATCCCTGCAGGTCATTCATAAAATACTTCTTCACATCCTGGAAAATATTAAAACATTGAAAGGGGTGAGCTCAGATGCTCAGTAAGGATAACAATATTGCAGAATCTTTAATAAATAAACATTAACATTTAAGGCAATGTATAACCAAATCAAAAGCCTTTTAAACATGAACTTCAACATAATATGGAAAATGTAAAATGAGATAATGTCACTTACTTATTCACATGGATATTCTACTGGTCAAATAATCACATGCAATATCAATAACCACTTTCATAATGATGGAATGCATAATGCCGGACATTATGAAACATTTTGTCAAGGCCTCGGCCAAGACGTCTAAAATGATTAAGGCCTCGGCCGAAACCATAAATCAAATTGGGAAAGGGACTCGGCCAATTCCATGTCTATTTGTCTCATGAGACCTACCGATGCATCGAGGAGCTATAGTGGGCTCCACCCGTCACTTATTAAGTCCAATACATTCCTCATATGAATGTGTTTAAACATATCATAAACCATAACATAATCGTATCACATAAAACATGAATAAATGAAAAAATAACATTCCCACATTTCAATCACAATATTTCAATACAAAACATTGATATAATAAAAACGCTTTCAAAACCATTTTCAATACCAAAATAAAAGAAAGGTAAAACATGGTATTTATTTTTCTTTTAAAAAAAGGTATGGCTTGTACAGGAAGCCGAAACTCAAATAATGGTCACGGCGGTGGAGAAGTCATTGTCGCCGCATATGTATGGAAATAAAAACATTCCCTTTTTTCGTTTAGTAAAACGCTTCTTATAAAAAATATTCCTTTTTAATAAATGTAAAAGTCAAAGGGGTTTATACACCGTATAAAATAAAATTGTGTATAAACCCAAATATGCCTCAATGAAAGGAGATTGAGACAAAGTCCTTAAAAAGATCATTTTTAAAATAAAATATATCTATTATGTGTATTTACTATAAGTACACCTAAGAAAGTACAAATACAAGATAGGACATAATAATATCATGACATAATTTTAAAGTAAGAGATTAACCCAAAGAATGGAAATTGGGTTGAGAAGTTCCCTTACAAAGATCATTTTGTAAACAAAATAGATCGCTCAAGTGTATTCAGTATAATCTCACATAAATAAAGTATAAATACATGATAAGACATAATCATATCATGACATAATTTGAAAGTAGGAGTTTAACCCAAATAATGGAAGTTGGGTTAAGAAGTTCTCTTACCTTGCGTTCTGTCCTGACTCGACCGTTCTTTAACCTCCTGAATAATAAAATAGAGTTAATTCCTATTTACTTAATAACCTTTTTCATGTTCATTATTCCTTTTATATCCCTTATTACCATGTTATGAACATTATGTAATTATTTAAGTTAATAACGGTTGTTTTGTCGATCTTTGGTACTTGAGTCTAAAATAAACTTCCTATAATTACAAGTTGTTCATGTGGTAAAGTATCCATTATATCCAGAATTATATTCATGATTTAGATATCATATATATGATTTATATCCAGTATATACATTCATTCATAATTTCACGTAACATTTAGAGGTAAGAAATGAAATGCACCGTTCATGGAGACGGTAAGCCGTACGTACGCATGAACGCTACTTTCATTTCTATTTCGTATTTAATGGAATGTAATCATAATGATATAAATTTATAATATAATTACAGTATAATATAGTGTATAATACCATTTAATCCATCCTTTATACATCCCACATATGGCATTAACGATTCAAATCACTTTGAGGGGGTGGTAGTCCGCACTTCCTAAAATGCAATTATCACGTTTTACCCATAATGGAAATCATAAAGTATGCCATAAATGAGAAATACAGAAGAATAAGTAAAACATAAACATATTATATATCATATATAAATATAGTGACATCTTAATGGCCACCTTTGAAGGTGTTATGTGAGTGTTGAACAATCATCGTTTCTTGAGGTAGAAATTCGCCATCCACAGAAATCGTATGTTCTTTAACCATTAGATGTAGGAGTGTGTAAGTGTAGCTCGAATCCTTCTTATAAAAACATCCTAGTATATTGAGGATACTTGTTTTGTTACAAAAGAAATGAATAAAAAGAGTTTAGGGGGTTGTAGAAGAAAAATAAAACAAAATAACATTAGAGAAGACATTACCTCAAATTCGGGTAACTCTTTTTGATTTGAGCCAAAGGCTTCCTTGGGAAGATTTATGCCCAAAGTGATGCTTCTAGGAGTAAGAGGGGGAAGTTGGGAGAGTATTTGGGCAGTGGTTGGCCTAGCCAAATGGCTTGAAAGTGTAAATGAGGTGGGAGAGGTGGGGGCCTTTTATAAGTGGAGAGGAGGGGCTCTTTTGGAAAGATTGAAATGTTACATTATTATACAATGCTTTTCGGATTCTAAAGGTCCCACACTTATATATTTCGTGGCTAAGGTGATAAGGGTTCGAAATATACCCATCCAATAGTCTTTGGACAAGTGTATGCCTTGGATTGTACATTATCTATTCATTTTATTAAAATCGTTAAATAATGAGGTCATCGCTGCATCATAATGATGTCATAAATAATATAATTTATTTAATGTCTAAAAATTATAAAAAACTACTATGATGTAGGAATCTTTTTATCTTTCCAATGACTATTTATAGTAAAAAATATGACTTGTATAACCCCATGTAAAAATTGTTTTAGTAAAACATTTCATGTTTTTGTCATTTTTTACTTTAACATTAAATAAAAGGTATTTATGTCATTTTCCAACTAAAGTGGCTCCATGGGGTCCCCAAGTTGACCCATGGATTTTCTTGGTCGGCCATGACTCATCCAATTGGAGTAGGACAAGTGTCAATCCCATCTAATATTATTAAAACTTTATTTTTACCTTAAACTACACTAATTACCTCTAATCGCGATTAAGAACTTATAAGTTACTATTCACCAAAAATTAGTTTAATCTCATTGAACCACATTTTAATTCTTAATGACAACCATTTATGTCGGATTTTTGAAAATAAAATCACAGAAGTGGTAATATTTCATTTAAACGAAAAATCAGTTATTTAACTACCACTTAGTGGTTTCACTATTCATCAAAAATTGATGTTTTTCAGAACAAGGCCAAAATTTCACCCTAAGCTATAATTGATATTCCGAATTCAAAAATGTTTCCTATTTTAAAAAATTCCAAACATATAAGTTGCATTAATTATTTTTATAATTAATTCCCGCTGTCACAACAAATAGCGTGTTTTAAGAAACAATTTATATCAAAAGATTGGTAATTGTTTATGTCCAATTTCAATGTTAAATTAATTCTAATGACCACCATTGGATAAAATGGTAAAAATATATTGTAATTATACTTTAAAACCACTAAATAGTATAATTTATCACTATAAATTATTTTGATTAAAAAAGTTGTTTTTAAGTATTTTTCACTATTCATAAAAAATTAGAAGTTCTCAGAAAAATACCAAAAATTCAACATAGGCTAATTTCGATATTCCGAATCCAAAAATGAAGTCCATTCTGAAATATAAAATTTCTATAATTTTAAAAAGTGGTTATTACTATTCATAACGGCTACTCTGATTAGTCACGGTGTTTTAGAACTCGAAGTTGCGTACAATACAAGCTATTGCATTATTGAATGAGAAGCGTATCATGGAAGCTCGAGGTGTTACATCAAATGGGTTAGACCAATGAATAATTTTAGAGATTACATTAAATTATTTTATTTTAAAAAAGATATTTTATGATATATGTGGAATAACACAGAATATTATTATTATATTGTATTTTTTTGAATATATGAGGGTGATGTTTCATGATGAGGATTGTTTTATAATGATTCTTAAATCCTTTAGTAGTGTATGTAATGCTTCTGAATGATATATGGTGATAGATAAAAAGATTATTGAATTGTTTTTGTATTGTCCTATAAGTTAGTATAGGAGCCCACCCATGTTAGTTTAGTGGAATATGCTCACTATTCTTAAGGATATGACACATTGGGCAAGTTGACCATTATAGTCAATTGGGGATGACCCCTTCAATGATGAGGATATTTTGTTGACCAATTACCATATAGTAATACACTTTTTGATGTTATTTTAGATTCATAATGGATTATCATTTACTATAGTTTTGAGTAATAATGATTTACCTCAGATAATTTCCTCCTAAGAACCATTAGAATACTTATATATATATTATTCATTATTATCACTCAGTTCAAAACGATGGATGATCCTCCCCTAGAAAATATTTTCCCTTATTTTATAGACAAATTTGATTTTAAAATTTTTAAATTCACACATTGACCTCCTTTTATTATATAGTGTGGATTATTCTCTTGACATTATAATTTTTTAAAAACTTAATGAAGGTATAGATATTTTCGAGGTTCATGTTATATTATTTTTTCATTTCATATTTATCTTGATTCTTGAGGGATATTCTAGTCAGTGATGTAGTATGTTATCAATATTTTAATGCATCAAAATATTCTTTTGAAAAAACTATGGTTCCTATCTTGTGTTTATTTTATACTAACACTCATTATGATCAACATAATGAAAAATAATACATTATTATCTTATATGTTAAATGAAAAAAAATCTTGTCTAGTTGAGTAGTAGGTTGGTATCTAGTATTGACTAAGGGATGATATTTTCACCACTTATAGATATTTTAGTTATTTTAATTTTATTACCATATGGAAAAAAATTTCTAATACTAGTATTTATTTAAATTCATGTAATTTATATATGAAGTGAAATATATTTTGATTATGTTAGGTTATAATATTATTTTTTATATAGAGTTTTATGTTCTGAAAAGAATAATTAATATAAATTTATTTGGTTTCTATTTTTTTTGGTATTTATGACATGTCGTTACACTACATCATATTTTTAGGAGAATGTTATCATGACTGTATAATTGTAAATGTGATAAAATCATCCCTATAAGGGTATAAATTACTCTCAAAACTGGTGTCTAGATTCTAGTTATCATGAAATAATTTTATGTCCATCTAGATGTCTTTCAGATTTCATTTTGTATATTTTGTAGGTTTTCTGTTAAAATTTTTATAAATAATTCATTATTTAAGTTATATAATTTCTATGTATAGTTATAAATATAGATATGGTTAGTAATAATGAGTCAATTGTAAAACAAAATATGAATTAAATATTTATATAACAACTCTAGTTTCTAGGAAAAAAGGTGATTTTGATTTCATCATACCCAGGGGTCAATTTTTGTTATTTTTCCTTGGATATGCATCATCGCCACTATGATATATGATAATTTGTGGTGGTGTAGTGTCTCATGTGTTATAATATTTGGATAACCTATGGAATCACAAATTTTCTAGATAAATTAATTTTCATGAATGATTATTTATTATTTTCATAAAATTTCTTTTTTGGTTATTTAGTTATTCAAATGAAAAAATGAATTTTTCATAATTTTTTTCCATGGGTTTTCCTAAATGAAATTTTATATGATTTCGTGTAATTTAATTTTAGGAATGAAATTTTCATATAATGATAATGCAATGTTTTGAGTACTTGTAGACTTATTTGATCTATATTGAATGAGTTTCTATTATTTAACATGTAATGCATTTTTAATTGAGATGAAATTAAATATTTAGGAGTAATTAAATTAGAATAATGATATTTTAAATCATGTTTGTGAAACATTTAATTTTCTGAACTATGATAATTTGAAATATTATTTTTCAAAATTTATATCAGTTGGTAATGTTAATATGATTATTGATATTTTAGTCTCTTCATATAATCTAACTATAATAAATTTTTTCTCTGTAAAAAGGTTTATTCTTTAGTTTTTATCATGTCAATGATTTATTTTTAATATTTATAAAATAAATCTTAATAATTGATGTTATTACTACATGATTTTATTTTCAAAAAATAATTTTGATGAATATTTGATGAAATTTGTTTTGTTGATGGGTATGTTATCATTCTTTAAAAGTCATGATTTTGATTATTAGGAGTAAACAAGAATTAAATAAATGATTATTATTGCTGATTAATTTGAAGAGATGATTTATTTGAAGAATTATTGAATGATTTATAAGCTATATGAAATATCTGAATATTCTACGCTACATGGACGTGTGTGTGTGTGTGTGTGAGTTTGAAATTAATTCAAATTGAATTTGCAATGGTATATGTGAGTATTTTAAGTAAGTATAATGTTAAATATTTTAAATTTATGTTTTTTTAGTAAATAAGATACATACTAGTCCAAATAGTTCATGAAATGGAGAATTAACTATATTTTATTTATTTAAATATATTAATTAAATTGAATGACTTTTAAAATGAAATGTTATCAATCTAGTGATTATAAAATGGTAGTGTTTTCATTTATTGGAATTTTTTTTAATATTTTAATATTTTTCCACCATTTTTAATATGTTATTAAATCCATTAACCCATATTTAATTTCCTATTTTTAATTCCTTGTATTGGATTGTAGGTTCATTACATAATTATATATAAAATGAGTAATAATTTATTAAAATAATTGTTGCTTAACTTATGTATTAGTATCAAATTTTCATGGATATAATATAAAGTGGTTCTTAGTTTGATGTTTATAAAATATATTACTAGAATTAATATATTCCTAATCTTGGAATACAATTTAGTGGAATGTGAATTACTTATAGAATTTTAACATTACATTAGGAAATTGTTATGTCATGGAAAAATATTATATGATGTGTTTTGATATCATTATTCTATTTGGATATAATTGATATGTTTTTTTGTTAGTGTGGTTTCATTATTTTTACTTTTTTAGTGAAATATTTTTTAGGATTGTAGAGTTCAAGAAATTAATAATAAAAATTGAAATTATAAGATTAGAATGACATAATATTATAAGGTAAACCTATTGATTATTAAAAATCGTATGAGAACATAATAATAAAATATTGTTAGAACATAACAAATTATGTTTGTTAAAATGAATTTTTTTTACATTGTCTTAATTGTAACGTCCATGTTCTAGGTGCCTCCCAAAGGTGTTCAGAACCCAGTTGGTCACATGACCTCAAGAAAATTTCCCCAAACTCCAGATGTTTTCGTCTAGCAGTGAGGGAGATGGTGTAATGATGGATAAACTATTCTATCATTAGTAGAGTATAGACATTGAAAAGAAAATAGTAAACAATATCATAAGCGTTAATACTATACAAAAAAGTAAATAGTAGAAGACTGATAGTAATATAAATACTGGAGCATATATAATTGAGACATGTCACATGTTTCTAGGAAAGTATCCAAAAAAGTCATAATTCTAGAAATACAATAATGAAATAAAAATAAAGAAAAACACTAAACTCTAACAGCATCTTAAGCCTCATCATGGTCCCATCCTCTCAGGCTCAAACAAAAATAATGTACCTGATGAAGAATGGTTCTTTCCCTTATCAGTACATGCAGCCATACATTCAGTTAGGTTCCAAAATCCTGACCCAAATAATATGTGAGATGAATCCAAGTAGTAAACCACCAAAAGATTTATGCCTAACAATCAGTGAACATATATAAAAAATATGCAAAAATGAAGCAATAAACTAGGAATTACTCAAAATTTAACAATCCTACAAATTTCAATTATATTAATATACATTTTTCAATTATTCAATCGAATTGATAATTTAATATTGGGATTTATCGTAACCTCTATATCCAACTATGTAAGATTGACAAAATAAATGACTCATAAGACCATGTAAACAATCAAGTAATACCAAGTTAAATCTTGTATTTGGCTTGGAAACTCATCATAATCAATCAATTATCCAAAAACAATCCACTAGGAAAACACTCAAGGTCCAACCCCTTTGGTTCGACATAGCTCTAATAATTTACAAAAGACCACCTAGAAGGTATCATGGTCATTACACCTCGGTCATCACGGAATTTATAACATATAAATTCCCAACTTGTAGCTCTCGCGTTCAATACCACCTGGTCAACATTTCATAAATAATCATAAACAAACTCATGGGTAGCTATCACAGTCAATACCCCTGGGTCAATGTCTACACCATGGCTATCATGGTCCTATGTAAGTAAAGATGGAAACCCCCATAGTTTTCCTAGTCCAAGGCTCTCACAATCCATTGGAAGATCTGCACGCATATCATAACAAGGCAACACATGTATTCTATAACTATTAAATGGCTAACATTAAAAAGAATAACACATTTAATTCATATCATCAAACAAAATCCATCCTTAAAACTCAAAGCATGGACACAAGGTACGCATCATAGGAAACCTAGGCCAAATGGACAAATTAATTCAAATTAGGTAAACACTCCCATGGGCTCTCCTGTAAAAATTGAATCTAACCTTATGAATATTCAATAACACCTTACAATAAATTAAATCATGTCAGGTAAATAATAGTGTTCATTTTCAAATCGAGCAATACCCAATGTGATTATGCAACACTTTTATCATATATAATCCAAAGATGAACAAAGAAAGTCACAAACGATATACCTTGTTGTCATAAGATCAATACACTTGAATATTGTCCCTTGATTCGGCCTACTATGACATAGATGTGCAAAATGGTGAAAAACATTCAAATATGACAAAAAACATGGTAGAGAAGGAATCATGAAGAAAGTATCTAGGGGAAGAGAGAGTTTACTGGTGGGGATCCAACTCACTCGATGGCATCTCAATCAGAGCTCAAACAAAGAACCTGGAGGAGCACAATGTTCTTTGGAATTATGTTGCTCTTCTATATCAACTTAGGGGAGAATAAGGTGTGTTTGTATGTGAGATGTGACCCTCCACCGATAGATCCAATAAAAAGAAAAAGTACACAACGTTTTCATTTAATTTACATGTTTTGTACTAGCCTCAACTGGCCCCCGCTTGAGGTGGTCTACCATTTTACATACACGTCCATGTACTCGTCCGTTACACGGCTAGTATATAGCTATACGCGGAAACTGAGTACATGATGTGTACTCAAAATTACAGGGAGTTTATATATAAAATTTACCATTTCTATTTTTTTCCAAAAAAATAACCCAAAATAAAGATCCATACCTAAAATTAAGATCTGAGTTCTTAAAAACATCCCCCCTTACAGAAATATTCCCCAAAATTTTACATCCACGGTTGGTGAAGAAAAAACATAAAAAAACTCTGGCCACTACGATTTTATGCTAAAATCCCTCTCCCAAGTCTCAACTAATACACATGTGTGCTTCCATGGAATTAATACCAGAGGAACAAACAAACCCTGGAGAACCTTCATGTTACGATCCACAATCCTAATGTGGTGATCCTCAAAGGATGAATCCATCTCCATGTAAACCTCCTCAGGTTGAAAAACATGAGATGATTTTGAAATGTAACGATGTAGATAAGAAGCATAAAAGACATCGTGCATAGCCTGGTACCTCTGAGGTAACTGCAACTGATAGTAAACTGGCCTGACTCTCTCCAAAACATCAAACTGCCTGATGTATCTTAGTCAAAATTTCTCCTGTATTCTAATCATATCATTTCCCAAACTCGGTGTGACCCATAAGAAAACATGATCTCCAACCTCAAACACACTAGGTTATCTCCATGAATCAACATAAGATTTCTACTAATATTGTGCACTCTCTATCCTCTTTTGAATAAAATCTACATGCTCAGTGGTCTCCTGGACAAGATGAGGTCCCAGCAAAGATGCCACTCTTGCCTCTATCCAACGTAGAGGTGATCATCATGGCCTACCATAAAAATCATCATAAGGTGTAACATGAATTTCACCAAAAAACTGTTATTGTAGTCAAACTCCCCTAGGGGTATGTGTCTCTCCAATGATCCCCCAAAATCCAAAATTCAGGTTCTAAGCATGTCCTCAAAAACATAAATATTGTTCTTGGACTAGACATCTGTCTGGGGGTGGTAAGTTATACACAAAAGTACCTATGAACCTAAATCCCTTTATAGTTCCTGCCAGACATGAGAAGTTAATTGGCCATCCCTATCTGAAATGATATAGTGTAGAACCCCATCAAAATGAAAAATCTACTGGATGTACAACTTTCCAAGATCAAAAACCCATATGGTTTCCTTGATTAGAAGAAAATGTGAAATATTTGTGAGTCTATCAAAAACAGCTCATACTGTATCATTTGATTGTGGTGACCTTGGTAAACTTGTCACGAAATCCATAATGACATCATTCCACTTCCACTGGAGAATGTTTAATTGCTGTAAAATCCATTTCAGTCATTAATGCTCCATCATCACCTACTGGAAAGTGTAACATCTCATAAAAAACTATAAACATCCCTATTCATGTCTTTCCACCAATACTAACGATGTAGATCTCAATACATCTTGGTGACACCATGATGAATTGACCATGTTGAGAAATGAAAATCTCTTAATATCTCCTCGTGTATATCAGCTGACACCCATACATACCCATGAAAATGAAAAACCTCATCCTCACCTATGGTCCATCCAAGATTAGGGTCCTCAGCAGACACACACTCCATTAGGACTAATACTTTAGAATATGATATCAATCTTATTCGCACTAGATCTAGTAGAGTATAGGTAACCTCTATAGAATAAGGAAATGTATTCCCAAGTCTATCGTGAACCTCAAAATTTATCTCAGAGGGCATAACCATAAGCTGCCACTCACAGCTGGCCTTCTTAACTACCAATATTTGTGTCCTCATGCTTAATGCATCATCCACTGTGTTGTCTTTCCTAGGTGTTTAGGAATGATCAAAGTCAAAAGATAGAAGGTACTCAACCCACCATCGATGTCTCAAATTTATATATCATTGAGTGAAGATATTCTTGAGACTTTTGTGGTCAGTAAACACCACAAAATTCTCTCCTAAAAGATAATTTATCCAACAGTGAAAAGCATGTATAACTTCATAAAA
The DNA here is from genome assembly GCA_963277665.1 of Viscum album. Taxonomy (NCBI): domain Eukaryota; kingdom Viridiplantae; phylum Streptophyta; class Magnoliopsida; order Santalales; family Viscaceae; genus Viscum; species Viscum album. The sequence continues at coordinate 1,280,763,417 of OY728136.1, read as the reverse complement.
CTCGATATCATGTTTCCGGTAATTCCGCTCATGTGGCCTCAACTTTTGAGACATGTACACAATGACTCCTTCCCCCTGCATAAGCATTAATACTATCCTGATACCTGATGTATCATAGTAAATTGTGTAACTCTTTCCTGGATCTGGTAAAATTAGTATCAGTGATTAATTCAGTCTCCCATTTAGCTCTTTAAAGTCTAATATTCTTGAATCTATCCAAAAGTACTTTTCACCCTTCCTAGTCAGGCCCGTTAGTGGCACTGCTATGCATGAAATGTCCTGTATAAACCAGATTTAGTAACCATCCAACCATAGAAAACTTCACACCTCAATGACAATCTATAGCTACCCCCAAAAAATATTGTTCTCAATTTCTTTGGGTCTACTGATACTTTTTCCTTTGAGATAACATGACCCAAGAAGTGAATCTAGTCAATCCAAAACTGGAACATTTTGAGATAAGCATTCAACTGATGCTCTCTCAGTGTACTCAATATTATATCAAGATGGGTGGCATGTTCATGATTATTGTTAGTGTACCCCAATATATTATCCACAAAAACCACAAAAAAGTATCCAAATATGGATGGAACAGTCGGTTCATCAGTGCAAAGAAAATCATTATCATGTTTGTGAGACCAAACATCATAACCAAATACTTGTATAGACCACATATGATCCAAAAGGACATAAAAGGTATATAATATAGTCTAATGTGAAAATGTTGATAACCTAATCTTAATTGAATAATTGATATCACATATTATCCTTGATCTAATCAATGAGATCATCAATATTTAGTAAGGTATATTAGTTATTGATGGTCAACTACTTTAGATTATAAAAATATACACAAATTCTGAGGGTATCTTCCACCAACATTACAAAAATAATAGGCGAACCCCATAACTAAGTAATGGTTCAGATGAAACCCTTTGCCTATAACTCTTCTCATTTCTTCTTGGTCTCTTTTAGCTCTAGTGCAGTAATCCTATAAGGAGTAATGGACATTGGTGCCACTCCTCGAACAAGCTCAATAGATAAATCCACCCGTCTCTCTAAAGATAAACTAGGAAATTCATCTAGAAGGACATATCTGAAATGATCCCCCACTAGAGGAAAGTACAACTATAAAGTATCCTAGTCATCCAAATATAAACGAGAAAGATAGGCTCTAATTCCTCCCAACCAATGATTCTCATGTCCATATCTACTTGTCTAAACATCTCATTCACCCTTGTGTATAAAAGACCCACACTGTAGTGATTTCAAACTCACCCTATAGCGATAGTAGTCAACAATGTCCTGAAATGAGACCAACCAGTCCATTCTAAGAATGACATATAAGCATGTAATCTCTAATACATAGAGGTCCCATATTAAGTGACACCCACCTACCTCAAGAGGGAACTCCTTGCATTGATTTACACTAGCCTTCCTAATCCCCAACAGAGTTTCTTGCATCATAACATCATTAGAAGTAAAGTTACAGAGCCCACAGCTATCCGCAACAGAAAAATATATAAAACTATGGGAATCCCCTATATAAAAAAGTTTATAATATAAACTGAGGAAACTAGAATCGTGCCTCTAACCATAGAGGGTCCAGCATCATACTTATGATGGGTCTATACCACCACAACATTATGACATGTATTTCGGCCCTATGACCCTGCCTGACTACCATGAGTTGATCCACCTTGTCATCGCTAAAATACAATATCCTGACTACCATGGAATCTACTACCTCCTTATCATAAACTGACTGAAAAACCCTATTTCTCTTACTGTGAGGAATCTGGTTGTCCTACTCTTGATTGTAGAGCCCTAGAAGTTCCCCTCTCACCAGCTTCTGCTGAGAAAATCTAGAAAAAATGCGGAAGATGACCCATTTTCCCCAAGATCAGCACTCTACTCGATATCTTAGGAACTGAGGTCTCATGTTCCCACCCTTTCTAAACTGGTATCACCTCACCTAGCGTCCAATAGATACACCCCTATAACTGGAATAACCACATGCATGCTTCCTATGGCACTTCCTGCTATCGATTGAAGGAGTACCAATCATGGATGTAGAACCACCCGAGCTCACAGCTCCCAACTCCCTAAAATTTCACTTAGTAATCAGTTCCTAGTTCACTATATCCTCCCTCGAAGTCATCCTAAAAACATTCACCTATGATTGGATTTAATACTTGAGACCATACTCAAATCACCAAACCAATTATAACTCATCACCTACCAAAACAAGTGTGAAGCATTTAATCTCTATGAAATGAGATGAGTAATTCATCATTGAAAGATCAGCCTTCTCCAAATGCATGAGCTCTCAAGCTTGATCGGCCCTCAATGATTCAGGGTTGAAGTAATCATTGATGGTCCTTTGAAAATCTTTCCAAGCTATATTCCAATGACGTCCCACCTGTGATACAACATCCCACCATCTCATGGTAGAATCATGTAACAAGCATGTTGTGAAATTACCCCTCTTATTCAGAGGTGTCTTCATATGTTAGAAGATATAAATCATGTCCTCCAACCATGAATCTATAGATTTTGGTCCTCCATATCCTAAAAGAGTGGGAGGATGCTGTTGCTAGAACACTCACCTCAACACTTCCATAGTCGGGGTAGGATGTGGTGCTCCCTAGAAAGTTTTCATCATCCTCAAAAAGCCTTCACAGAACTGTGCAACAGCACCTATGCCTGGTTTAACAGCTGGTAAAAAGACGGGCATGATGGGAGGATATGTTGGTAGTCCCTAATCTACCATTTCTACTATCTAATCATCGCCTTACATCTGTTGTACAACCGGAGGACTTCTTGGTGGCATGACTCTGCAAGGTCAACCGCACACCTCAGTTCATGATTATCAAGGACAATAACATTGAAGTGCAAGAACGGATCAGGAGAAGGAAATCATTCCTATTTTACAAAACATGGTTACATGGAATGTATAAATACCAAGCGACATGTTCCCTTTTAAGCCTTAACATGGCATGTACCTCTTCCAAACCTCCTCATGTAACACCCCTACACATGGTGTGTGCCTCCGGAGACATTGCAATTACTTTAATTTTAACTCCTTCCCAGGTTCTCCTACAATGATAGAACTACACAGTTATCTCCTGGGTAACACTACACAACATTTTCACCCTTGAAAAGGTGTGTAATACTTTGTTTACATCAACCCGTGTCATTGGTCACATGGTTGGATACACGATTCATTACTACACAACATGTACAATCTAGACACGACATGTTCTACCAAAATATTTATCAACATCATGTCTCTATACACATAGTCAAGTCAGATATTTATAGACTACACGGTGTGTATATACCATACACATTGTCTATTTAAGAAATATAGTTTCTTCCTGGGTAGTAGAACACATGGCATGTATTCATAACATCACACGTCGTGTTGTCTAGGTTTTTGGACAGTAAGCCTTTGAAACATCTCTAGAACCCTTAAAACACAAATATTTGTCCAAGGCATGATACATTTCAGCCCATGAGAGCCCATACTCTGACGAATCAAGGCATGTAATCCTTATTCATATCATAACTTGAAAAAATTTGATTCAAGTTCAAAAATGATCCACCAAATTGTAATCCAAGGGGCCCATCACACCTTAGGGAACAAAGTTTGGCATCCATCCAAATGAAACCTTACACATAAAAATAACCTATCAAAATAGGAGGTATTTATATCATGACATATATCACAACATGATGAATATCTAGCAAAACATCTATCACAACAATATTCAATAAGTAATGCACCCTAAATGGCATGAAAAGAATGCATGACATGTGATCACAAGCAAGTTCATATATGATGCATGAGATGGAATACCCTTATCTCATTAGGTTACAATAGAAATATGACATTAATGATATAAATCGTAATAGAAAAACATTTTTGTATCACCCAATGGGGGAATCAAACCTACAGTAACAATTGAAAAACTAGAAAATAAATTGCAATATTTGAGGTAACATGGATTTCCCTTGTACACAAGTAAGATACTAACTGGAACAACTTATTAGCAACTACTAATTCCTTCTAGTCCCTATCTATAGGCTCCAAATAATAAGAAAACTTAGAAAAGAACCTCTTCTGTTACCACTTTGTAACATCCCAATTCTGGGTCCCGCCCAAAGGTGTCCTGAGCCATGTTGGTCACATAACCTCAAGTGCATTTCCCCAAATGTTAGAGGCTGCTAACTTGTATTAAGGGCTATGGTGTGATGATGGGGAAACTATTACCTCATTGGAAGAGTATATATTGTGGAAACAAATTTGTAAATAATAGCAGAAGTTTTAATACCATATAATAATTTTAAGAAGGGAAGATTGATAGTAATGTAACAAATTGAGAAAATATAAATGATGCATGTCGCATGTGTCTAGAAAAGCATCCAAACATGTCACAAGGATGAAAATACAATAATCAAACCAATTTATAGAAAAAAATAAACTCCAATGTCATTGCAAAACTTAACATGGTCACATGTTCTCTAACTCCAATAGCAATCAAGCACCTAATGAAGAAGGGTGCTTGCCCTTATATATACCTGTAACCATATAATATTCATGGGTCCAAAAGCATGACCCAAACAAGGTGTGAGACTAATACCAATAGGAAACCACCAAAATATATGTTCCTAACCATCATTAAATATATATATTTGGGAATATGAATAAACGAAGTAATAAACTAGGAAGTACTCAAAAGAAAAAAATCCTACAGTTTTCAAATATATTCATTTACATTTTTCAATTATTCAATCCACTGGAGAATGAAATCTTGGGATCTAGGAAAATGTCTATATCCCCCTACGTTATAGTAACAAAACAGATGTCCCATAAGATCATCAAAAAAATAAAGTAATACTAATTTCAAGCTTGTGATTTGGCTTGGAAACTCGTCACATTCATTCAATTATCCACAGAAAAACCTTTGGGAATGCTCTCACGGTCTAACCCCTTTGTTTTAACATATCATGAATCATTTAAAAAATACAACCTACAAAGTTATCACGATCAATAACCCTGGGTCAACATGGAATAAATAAATTATAAATGCCCTCCGGGATTCTCTCATGGTCAATACCCCCAGGTCAACAAAGCATAACTAATCTTAAACGACCTCCCGAGTAGCTCTCATGTTCAATACCCCATGTTTAAATTCTACACCATGGATCTCATGTTCCTTTGTAAATAAACATGGAAACCTGCATAGTTTTCCTGGTCCAAGTCTCTCAAGGTCCATTGGAAGATCAGCATGCATATCATAACAAGGAATTACATGTAAACTATAAGTACTTCATGACTAATATTCACAAGAGTAATATATTCAATTCATATAATAAAACAAACTATATCCTAAACAACTCAATGTATGGAAACAAGGTATGCCTCATAGGCAGCCTAGGCTAAATACCCAATAATAATCAAACTAGGGAAACACATCCATGGGTTGTCTTGTAAACATGGAATCTAACCATATACATATGAAACAACCCATATGAATCAATTAATTCATTGGGAGTAAATAATAGGGTTAATATACTAATTGAGAAATACCCCAACATGTTTATGAAGAACTTTTAGCATATATAATCCGAAGACGAACAAATAAAGGCACGAACCACCTACCTTGATGTCGTATGATTAATACTCTTGAAATTAGACCCTTGAATCAGCCTAGAACAACATAAATCAATAAAAAGGTGCAAAAATTTCCACCTTGAAAATATCACAAGAGAGGAGGAATTAGAAAGAAAGGTTGTAGGGAAAGAGAGAACTCACCAGTGGGGATCCAATTCACCAGACGACATCTCAATTGGATCTTGGACAAAGAACTGGGAGGAGCTATAAGTTCTTCGGTGTTTCTTTACGCTCCTATAAAAACAGGGTGTGAATAAGTTATTTCACAATGTGAGACATGACCCTGCACTGATATATCAAATGAATATAAAAATACATGGTGTGTTCATTTAATGTACACATCATGTACTAGCATCAACCAGTCCCCGCTTTAATTGGTCTTCCTGGTCACCTATATGGCCATGTACTCGGCCTTTACATGTCTAGTACATGGATATATGCAGAAACTGGGGAAATAACATTTTCTCAAAAGTACGCAATGTGTACTTTTAAAATTTACCATTTCATTCTTTTTCCTAAAAAACAACCCAAAATAAAGATCCATACTTGAAATGAAGATCCAAGTTATTTCATTAATGACATATTTAATTAATTTAATTTATATATTGGATAATTTTATATATTTTACAATGTATTATCATAAAGATATATAATATGTAATCGGTTTAAAATTGAGTAAATTTCTATGTGGTTATTTTAAAAATATTATCCTTTTTCTGATTTTTTTCTAATAGAATAATATAAATCAAATATTAGATATTTTTTCATTAATTCATAAGTATTGATTTAAAAATAATAATTACTTGTAAAATTGATTTTTTTTTGAAAATTTATATATTTAAAATTATTTGATGTTGATCTAGCCATTTCTAAAAGTTTAATACTATGACATAAATTAGTTTGTAATTTATTGCATAAAATTCATTTGCATGTAGTACTGTTTGTACACAACATCAGAAAGAGTTAACTTGATGAGGAGACCATCGAAAGTTGGAAACATTGCATTCATAAGTTGATATATCAAATGATTTTGATACACTAAAATGGATATTTCTTTTTGAAATCCTTTTAATGGTATGTATTCTCAACGTAAATCATCATGCTTATTAATGTCATTCTTGAATCATCTGAGTTGTCCATTCTTATTAATGGGGCATCGAGAGGTTTTTTTAGTGCACTAGTGGTGTGAGATATGGGAATCTTAGGTCAGGGATCCTATTTTCCATTTTTGAAGATTATCTGAGAAAATTTATCAATGAGCTGGCTCAACTAAGACTTTATAAGAAAATCAAAGATTTAAGGTACAATCTGGTCCCTTAACACCTTTTGTGTGCAAATGATATACTCTTGTTTGGATAGGCCTAAAAAAATACCATTTTGTTATCAAGGGGATCCTTTCTCAACCTGAGGAGGTTTTTGGGTAGGTTATATGTTGGGATTTGTCCTTCATTACCTTTGGTGATTGTGTGAGCATAAACAAACAAAACAAGATAACTAAGAGAATTAGCATTAAGAGGGACTCAAATCCATTTCATTATCTTTTAGTGCCTTTGTTTTATGTCATGGTAATGATAAAATACATTGAAAGCACATAGATAGGAATTATCAAACAAATGGCCCAATAGAAAGGGAAATCCATGTCCCAAGATGCAAGTGTGTTCCTTGTTAACAATGTGATCACTTCTAAGTTAGTTTACTCCTTCTAACTATGTAAATGGTAGAGGGGTATTGAGAAGAAGATTCAAGGAATGATCATAAATTTTCTATGGATAGGCTCCGTTCATGAGAGGAACATGGTGATTGTTGCATGGTATGAGTGAATTAAACCCAAAGAAATGGGAGTCCTTGGAATCAAGGACCATGGGATTTTTAATGATAGACTGACTATAAAATTCATTTGGAATCTCATATCAAGTGATAATTCCCCTGTGTTCTTGTTTAAAAGATTCAAGAGGAGGCTCCTCAATGGATATATATATCACTCCACATCCTCTATCTAAATATATCTCACGTCTTCCTTCAAGAAAATCATTCATGAAACCATGTTTATTATGAGTATGGATTCAAAACATAACTATTGGACTACCACATGGATGGATACACCATTGAAAGATGCCATCGATGTTCCTTTTGAAGACACTCACCTGTCAATTTCAAGCCTGAAATCAAAATTTTTTTGGTTTGATTGAATTCATCATCAGATTAGTCCGGACATTCAGAATTTTATCTTTGTGGACTATTATACTATCATATGGAAGCACAATCAGTAGGGGAATTTTAATGCCAAAAAATTTCAAAAACTAGAATGTGGTGATTATAAGCAACCACAATTGTGGCTAATGTAGTGTAATAACTATTTCATTCATCCCTAAAGGTTTTTGTTCCTCTAGAAAATCTAGAAACGAAGGCGTCCAACCCAGAATCGAATTAAAATGGTTTTATTTCATATGGACTCCATTTTTAGTCTCTTCCACCATACAGAAGAGGACATAAATCATTTATTCAATGCATGTGACTTTTCTCATACACTTTTGATGTATATTGGAATGTTTTTTGATATGTAATTTGATATGAACAACCAGTTTTAAGAGTGCACGAAGGCACTGTGTATGTGCATTTACAATGAGAAGGTTTTCTACCTGCTACTTGTAGTATCTTCGGTAATGGTTTCGGACATCCAGAATTCCCTCAATTAGCTATTGTTCTATGAACTGAATCCTTCCATTCTTGCAGGGATGATGGAACAACATAATAAGGTTTATGTTGTATTAGTTTTCCAATCAGGAGGTATGTTTATCATGATCTGAGAGTTGAACATCCATATATTGTTGGGTGTTACAAGTCAACCGTGGAACCCCAGAATTGATAAATACATTCAGTGGTTTCCCCCAATTGCACTATGTCTAAAATTAAAAATTTATGATGATGAGATAGAAATTATCAATGCCTCGGGATGTGAAGGTGATTTTCATACTCATCATGGATTCATCAAGGGGTGTTTTTATCACTCCACTGGAATTAGAACGGCGTATGAGGCTGAGTCACAAGCCATGAAATATGCTACTGACAATGTTTTTTCACTATAATTGGACACCATTTTGGAATGAATATGACATTTAAGTCACTGTGAATGCTTTGATGGTGAGGAAACTGGATAAACCATGGAGAGTTATACCACTTTGAGTTGATTGTATCAACAATAGTGATAACCTCACTTTGGATGTCTCCCACAGATATCTGGAAGAAAACCAAGTAATGAATGTGATCTCCAAGAAGTTTTTGGTGGGAATCGTATGTTTTGGCCTTTTACAACACCTAATTTCTATGAAGTAATGGTGAATGCAGGCATGTGTGGCATGATTCAATATCGGTTATGTAACAACCCCTTGTAACATTGACTTGTGATTTTCTATTTTCTTCTTTCTAATATATTTTTTTGGGTTTGACTTTAACTGGTTCCTATTCTTTCTAGGTAATGTATAAAATTCAATTGAAATTCTATTAATTTTAAAAAATATTTTTTGATGATTAATTTAATATTTCATGTTTGGTATATTTTTTTGAGTTGTTATTTTAAATTTTTAATAGAAAATAATAAAAATGAACTAAAATATTATAATTTAAATTTATACCAAATATTCATAAAATATAATTTACTTTATTTATAGTAATTAAATTTTTAGGACATTTAGATAATATTGTATGATTAAAAAAATAAATTTATATATTATTATAGAGTTAGGTTAATCCATGGGATATATAGTAGTAAACTATATACATTTTTGAAGTTTTTGATTAATTATTATTATGATAAATCATAAGAAAAATTGAATTTGAAGGTATAGAAATAACTTAATAGTGAATAGTCAATTAATTTTTATTATTTCAAATGATTGATATGTTTTATGATGGGGATTATTGGAATAAATGGTGGAGTACTTCAAATGAAAATGTTTTAAATTAAATATTTTAATAAAAAACACTATAAGGGAGTGATTGTAACACCCCAATTTTTATTTATATTAACATTGTTTTTCTAATATTTATAAATCTAAAATTAAAAATATCTAAAAAATTTATAAAACATTTTTCAAAAATATTCATATTTGGTCCTCAAATATTACATGCAAGTGTTTAAATTAATAAAAAAGACTATGAATAATTTTTATTCAGATATTATTAAATTTATAGAAATATTTTTTAATTATTAATATAATTAATTAGTGTTTTTAATTACAATATTTTAAACCTTTTGTGTTTTTGTAATTATAATAATTATTATCGTTATCATTATCATTATTTTAGAAGAGATATTTTTTAGGGTTGGGATGAGATCCAGAAAATTTAAAATATTCCTCAGTGGTTTAATGTTTGAATTTTAAATCATTAAATTATTACCATCTTATAAAGAATATGTAGTTTTTTCTCTTTATAATATATAAGGGCTAGTATCTGATTCAAAAAATTACTTCTAAAAAGAATAAATCTAATAAAAATTGAATTATGGAGGTATTTAGAGTCAAGCAATTCTTCATGAATTTATTAAATTCAACATCAATAGGTGTTATTAAGAATAGATCAATCATTATTGTTAATTCAAAACAAGATAATTTTTTTGAGAGGATTAGCCTCCATATATTTTTAATATTGTCTCGGATTATCCTCCCAAAAGGGGAAGATCCCTAGATATTTAACGACCTAAAAGAAATTGTGTTTGATATTTTAGTGCTTGATATTTTCAGAATTAATGTTGTTGTTCATGGAAATTTTCATATTTCTTACCTAGAAGATGTACTGATGAAGAAAAATTTTAGTTATAGAGACACTATCCTTGAACCTAGTATCATCATTATATAAAAATTGGATAACAAAATTAATCACTATAATGGTAGGAACTCTTATTCCATGGATTATATTCAACTTTACTGTTCAAATTGATTCCACTAGAACCACAAAATTTTATGGGATATTACATCATCTATATGAAATCCTATAAAATTGGAGAATGAAACATATAAATTCATCTATGGTCATTTTTCATGATTATTAGATTATTTTAACATAGCTACTACATTAGTGGGACATTTAGTAGTTACAATTTTAGAGGAATCCCTTCACCATGTGATTATCTGTAAATAAATATAAGATTCTAGTATTTATTGAAAATATTTTAATCAAGTTTCTTATTATTATATGAAGAAAAATATTGTATATAGAAACACAGTTAATATAGGTAAAATTAACTATGAATATTGATTGATAAATACAATACAAAATGAGAATGAGAATATGGTCTACTAATGTATCTGAATTCCCAAAGAGATTATCAATAGAAAAAATTTGAATCATTTTGTGGTTAGTTAATCCAATCATATCTATGTGGAATAAAATGTTCTGAATTAGATATATGATATTGGTGTTTATAGCATTGAAACGAAACAAATTTCTATCAATCCAGGTGATACTATGGATTTTAATGAAAATTTAAATGTGTTATCAATAATAAAACATAAGAGATATCAATTGATTTTCATAATAAATATTATATTTCTACATTAAATAAAATATAGGTTACATATTCCTTATTTACTCTAAATATTTTTAATGATAAAGTCGAATTTGATGAAAATACTCATTGTGAGGGAATGTATGATCTTTTATCCACTAATTTATTACTATTAATGGCCTCAAAATACATTAAGGAGGTTTATATATGTGATCCTTGAATAAATTGTTTTGATATAATGTTATGTTTTATCCTTGAGTCCTCAATATTCTTTTCAGAATTAATAGATGAAGCTGACAATGATACAAAATCAAAAACGAAGAAGAAATATATATTTGAGATTTCTCAATATTATGGAAAGGATCAGGGTAGATTAAATCATATGGATAGTGATTCTAATCCCATCACAAGGTCAAATTAATTTATAAAATGATCATTTTAGTATGGCATAATTTGGGGCAAAACAAATAGCTCATTTCTTCATCACTAAAGTACATAATTAGATATAATAAGCCTAATTTGATCATCATTTCCAAACCAAGGGTTTTATGTAATTTTTATGCACTTTAAAGGGTATATCTTAAGGTATAATTCTTTTTAATATAAAAATAAATTAGTCCTTATTAAAACAGTCTACATATTCAATAAGTTGAACAAAAAATTTTAAATTTTCAAGATTAGTAAGTAGTATATTAATTTTTGTGTCGATTTCTCCACAATAATGCTTAAATTTTCTATCACCCATGTTAAATTATATTTTATATATATGGGGATAATAATGATTTTTATTATATGTTTCATCTTAAATAAAAAAATACTTTCATATTTTTGTTATTGTGTTCTTAAGATATGTTAAATCTATAAAGAAAATATCAAAAATATCAAAAAGTGGTGTTTCAAAAGTATATTGGATTTTGTTTCAACTATTGTATTAGTAAATTCAGTATAGATATCACCTAGATGTGATAAACTATAAATGTGATAAAATCTATTATGATTGATTTTTTCTTTTCCTCTTTGATGGGAGAGGGATGTTACAATAATATCTCTTATTAGTCTCTTATTAGAAATTTCTACGACTATAGACTTTGTTTGTTTTGTACTATTTGTGAGGGAAATAAATCCTCTCCCCGTCCTTTCAGGTTTAATAATGATTCAATTATAATTGATCAATAATCCAACATCATTTCATAGAAATATTATAAATAGGATTTGGAATGTTCTTATTTGAGATTTACCTTGAATAATAATAGAGTTAAATTATCCCTTATAGAATTGAGTATGTAATTGTTTTTCAATTTAGATGAATACATTAGGAAATAAAAGAATTTAATCAAGAATTTTTAATGTAGTTTGGGTTTGTAGATAATGTATATTTTGAAAGGTATTTTTTGGGATATTCCTATCACATAGAGGAGGTATATCAATATTTGTTACATTTTAATCATTTATCTCATTACATTTTTGACTATTTATAATCTTGATTCTCATATTCAATATTCCTTGTTTTATATAAGTATATAAAATATATAATTAATAGAACACGATTTTTTTTCAAGTTTCACTTCTCAATCCATGTATCTAGTCCTTTACGTGTTAAGTTATGTCCTATACACTACTTATCCATTATAATGTAGTATCAGTTTACAGTGGTTTCGATATGAAAAAAATACTTTTCTAAGTGTAAGCCCATACACTTTAAGAGGTGGAATGAAACAAATATTCTTCTTTGGAATGGTGATGACCTGGTCCAACACGTAGGTAATTGTTGGGCCTTTATAGTGCCTCAGAATATAGTCTTTTCTTTTTTAGTAATCCAATTTGTAATAATAAAATTGTATTCCAACCGATGAGTCCTATATTGAATGTCAAAATACTTGTTTTATTCTCAAATAACTTATTTTTCACATGGATAATATCAAATCATATGGAATGAAACAATTCTTCAACTTCATAATATAAAATAGAATTTTTCACTTCATTTTATTCTGAGTTCATTCACATTAATTTGAATATGGTGTGGACTGATAATCACAGAATTATTCATTGTACCAAATGATGATTTACTGATATGAATTTCTTCACTGACTCTTCTTCTCTTATTTTCTGTTTCTTATTCATTAAAAAATATATTCTACTGAATCACCTTCATCAAATATTTTTAGATTAAAAATAGCATTTTTTATTATCAAAACAATAATCATCATCTCAACACAACATCCACACAATTATGTTTTCCGGAATATTAATCAATTTATATATTGGACTCGTTCTACTTCAGTAAAAAATTATAATATGAAATTGTGTAGTAGTGTAAAAATTGATTTCTTATACAGCCAATATCAACAATTGCGAGTATAATTTATTCTTTTTGAAACTAATTTTTTAGGAAACACTAATAATATAACACTGAACTTATCAAAAATTTCATCTCATTTAAATAATATTCTCTTCATACATGTAATGCATGATGCATAACCTATGGAACCATTTTCACTTTAATCATTGTATTTTCATTTCTTTTTATATATTAAATTTTTTTTCTATAACTAAAGTTATTCTATGTATCAACGAATGAATATAAGAATATTTCAACTAGTCACCTTTATTATTGTAGCTTGAGTAAAACATTAAAATTCACAGTCACTCTATTTTTTATATTAATTATTGTATGAATTCATTTTCTAGTATCTTTTTTAAATTTCTTATTACAGACTAAAAATTATCTATAATTATTCAAACAATAAACCTTCATTTATAATGTGTATGATTCGTAGAAGCTTTTTTCTCCATAAGTAACTGTGTATAACATTCCACAATTACTTCACACAATATACCTATAGAACTCATTATAATACATTCTTAGTGGAGATAAATAATAAAATGGTTTTATTATTCAAACATATTTGGTGTGTTTCACTAAACACTATCTCATAAAACCCATATCCTTTCAGAATCATAATGAATGTATTTTTACTGAAATAATTTTTTTAGGCCCTCCTTCATGTAGGTTATGCATGGATCCCATTATTACAACCAAATTGGTCCCTAGGAATCCTCTAATTCAAGAAGCCTTGAAGGATTGTAGTTTCCTATTCCTGTTCACATTACATTATGTGTATGGATACTCTGGGTTCATCAAAAATTGTGAGCTCTTAATAATCCAAAATGAATTCCATTGAACAGGCTCAGTCCCTCTCCATTTATTGGTGGGGATAAAACCTCCATTATAACAGCTAAAATAATCATCTTTTTTTGTGTAAATATATTGATTGGATTAAAATATTACTTTACAATTATTTATTCAACTTAAGGAATAATGTTGGAATCCATTCTTTGTGTAATCATCATCTTTTGTTTCAAGAAAACCCTCATCAGAATAGAGTAAAGTGAATATGTTTCCATGCACAAACATGAAATATGTCTTGAAGTTCCAACATAAAAAAGACATCTTAAATTCATTTTCTATCAAATAACTATTTTTATTTTGGTTTATAATCAAATGATCATGTTAGAAACCATCCATGAAACATGAATAATAATATTGATCTCAATTCTATTATCGAAGATGATCCTCAATGCATGGAATAAAATCTGTTGATAGTTGTAGTTGATTATCCCTTGTGTCTGGAGGAAGGAGATAATGATGTGGAATAGTGGTCATCATTGTATCACAACAGGTAAAATGGATTAGTTATGAATGTATAATTTTCATAAGGATGAATAGTCCACCCATAATTACATCCCACAATGGAACCAACCATCATCGATCACATTGTAATATATTGGAGCATGTTAGTAACACTTTGAATTTCTACTAGGGTTTGAACCCAGATACACAACACCTCACACCCACACAATTCATCCTTAATGTGGTCCTCAAGATTCGTTACTATATTTTGGACCTATATATTCATTCCTCCATGCATGTGTTCCATGGCGCTTATATGTGGGCTCATTGATGGATTATACATGGCCTTCCCATCCATTGACTCAATTATTGGTTGAGAGAGTTGAACAACGATGGATGTGGTTTACCTTAATGTCCCACATGTTTTCTAGTTGAGGTTGGATTTTATACTAAGTCTGGTTGCACAAGTTTTTAAGTATCCACTTAAAAATAATCAGTTAAAAATCAAATAATAGAATGGAATTAAATATCAAATAAATGGACACCTTTGACTTATAGAAATATAAATATAGAATAATTCACACCATTCTCAACAACATTTAAAATATTATACTTTTTCAATTCCTCATTTATTTTTGGAATATCAATTCCAAGGATTATCTTCAATAATAAAATAATCCTTATCCATTATTGAAAACAACGTCTCACCATTTCTTCTTGTTCCATGAAATATGAACCAGTTCACCAGTTATCTTTTTCACCATGATAATTTTTCAAGGAAAAAATCCAAGGTCATTTAATGAATCCCTAAAATGTTTTCTATTATCACCATTTAAACTCAATGTCTTCAACCTATTTATATAGTTCATCGGTTTATTATACTCTAGCACTTCGTCCAAGATCCATTAAATTTGGAACTAATTTATCATTTTGACATCAATGAGATCATTATATATCATTAAACACCATTGAAAAACAATAAAAATCATTAAATGAAAAGAAAAGTAAACCATAATGTGGTGTATTATTTCTCCCTGTATCTATTTATTGGAAATACTTTCAATGTTATTTCCAAATGAGTGTATTAATATGTGAATCATTAACTCCTATCTCGCCTTTACTTTTCAAACATTCATTTAACATTATCTCCCCCTTATGGACAATAAATTCAATGTTCATTGAAAAAATTAATCAGTCAATAATTAAAAAATGTTCCATACACCATTTCACTCTATTTTTACTTGAGTGAATCTTAGGTTAGAAAAATTAGGGGATTTTTTTTAGACCTCAAAATTTTCCCTTACCAACTAATCATGATACCTCGTGAAATGATAAATCAAAAACATGTCTATAAGGATTTTACACATTCATTATAGGATTGAAAAAGAGATATAATATAAAAATATTTTTAATAATAATCCACATGAAACATATTCACTTACTTCAATAAATAGATCAAAAACATTATAGTTCAACATTCTAGATAACTGGCCTTAGAATAGTTCAATTCTATAAAAAAAATTATTCCATTTATTAATTCAATTACTCCCTATTTTTAGTAATTTTTTTGATAACCAATGATGGTATACTGATAAACACATACCATATCTAATGGCATGATCTGTATGAAAATTCTAGAAAAATTAGATTTGTAACCAATTGAAATAATGATTATATAATTAAATATATCTATCTATATTTATTACCACTTTAATGGAAAAAATTCAACATCTTCATAACATTGGATCTCTTTAATAAGATATTTATCGAGATTACAATTTGGAGACTAAAATAAGAAGGAACATAAACTTATGACTACCCATATATGACAAATTTTACAACTTCAAAAGGAATTGTAATATTCAATATATGTTCTTCTAGATATAAAATATAAGAACAGACCAAGATGGTATCTTCTTTATCCATGTTTATATGAGTCTATATAACATTCTTCAACATCATTATTGATGATACTCTATCAAATTTGCCTATAAATATCAATTGATTAATCCTTCAAGGATGGTGACATCTTCATCTTTTCTATAAATAATTTTAACCACACACTATTTATATGGTTTTACCATAGAGAAATTTCTTCATAGTTAATTCCTTGAATTATATGAACAAATAAATACATAATAAATTAATGGAATAAATTGAATCCTTTTGTGAATCTAAATTTGAATAGAAAGGTAGAGATATTTTTTTGAACCATGTTTCTCCATTTCCTCCAATATTCATTCTTACATGTCTGAACTTCTATCCAGATTTATGTTGGGGAAGAATGTGTCTTATCACAATCTCTTCTTCTTTGGGTGTATAATTTTTCCTCTTAGCATCCTTCTTATGTGAAACATTTTTACTCCTCTTAATGAATACTTATTTTTTCGTGTATAAAGGTTAAAAAAAATTTTCCAATCTGACTATATTTATTAAATATCCTATATGGAATTTCATTAACAAAACATTTTTTTTGTTCAAAGACTCTTATGAAATTTCTCATTATCATTTGGAATCTTCCCTCTCCTTTTGAACTAGTCTCAGCATGTTCCTCTTCCATTTTACTCATTCAATCCAAATTTTCTTTATAGATAACTAATATTCCATTAATTACAATGGATGTTCATTCGAATTTTCTTCATGGATTGTCCAGTGTTCCATCCTTTTTATTATTATTTTTTTTGGATTCACATTATTTAACATCATTGATTTGAAATCCAAGGGCTTATCCGCCTTTTTATTTGAAATATTCTTGGAAGAATTTTTATTCACAACAATTCTCTAATTTCATCTAAATGTTTCATGTTATTTGATATCCATCATACATGGTCTTGTTGTCTCATCAACTTGGGATAAATGTTAAGATGAACATCTGCCATCCTTATGACCATGTCTATTTCATATATCATAGATATTATCTTTAATTCCTAATCTATTTTTAGTATACTAATTTTTTGGATCTATAGATATTGCACGTTTTTAATTTATTATCTCCCACTTGATATAGGATTCTTTTTTCCTTTTATAATTTTAGGATTATACAAACAATCTTTTGAAAAATGCTTGAATATTTTATAGCACAAAAAAATACCGAAAAATCATGATCATCTAATTTCATCTATAAGAATTTTTTACATTAACCTCATAACTTGTTGGGATAATTGTGGGAAACCTAATTCAAAATATTATATCTAATTTATTTATTGTGGTAGAATTACCATCACATTTATTAATCAACAGAAATTAAAAAGATTTCATTCATCCTTTATTATTCATGGGAATAGTTTTGCAAATATTTTTACAGGATGGTGTGGATGGTACCTTTTCCTTCACATCTACTTTTTCTGGATCATTTAATGATATCATGGTATTTATATCACATGATTCATATATTTAAATATTTTAATCTACTAATGATAATTGATTACTAGAATAAATTTTCACGTACTTTTGAAAAGTCTCAATATGTGACTTCTCATGATTTTCTAACTGAACATCCAAATATAGAAAATATATATCTGGGATGATTTTATGATTTTCAATCATATAAAGCTTCTCTTTATATTCCTTATTCATTCTTTTAACTTCATCATCAAGCATCTTAACATTGTTAATAATCAAAGAACCATGTTCCTTGATCTTCTCTGATATATCATCCAATTACTGTCTATTGACAAGAGTAATGTTTCATAAATTATCTTAATGTAAAATGAATATTTATTCTAGTGTCTTTTTTGCTCAATATTTCTCTTCAAATTCTTTGATATATTTTTAGAATCTTATATCTTATTTTTTATTAGTTACATCAAAGGCTCTAACTTGTCAAAATATTTTAAACATTCAAATTTTTTTCAATCTGTTCTCTAAAACAAAATCTTTTCCTTTTATCTGGGTGATATCTTCCTACATAGATTAAAATACTCAAAACACTATAAAGACTGTTTCTTTAATAATACCTAATAGAATATCTTTTAATCTAAGAACAATTATTTCTTGGAAAGTTGTATTTTGGTCATCATCGCCACTTATTCTATTATCTTCATCTTACGGAGAATATTGGAAGGAAATAAAAAAAAACTCTTGATTACTTCATGTAGAATTATTTTAATTCTACAAATTGGATACTTAAGATACCATCTCTTTAAATTTCATTTGTGATATTTATTCATCCTCTTTGAGGCATGTCAAAACATATAAATCCTCTTCTTTAGATAAAATAGGCTTCCTTTTCAACATTCTCTTATCATTATTTTTCATGTCAATCATGTTATTGTTATATATAAACTAATTTTTATAGATAAATAAATCACCAAAAAAACTACACATTATTCTTGACTTAGGAAAAAAATTAACTCTTAGAAAGAGAATCACTTCACTATAGAGAATCCAACATAGGCAAACCAAGCCTCTGATACCACTTGAAAGGACTGGTTTGGGACATTTCTAGCATTGAGTGGGTGTGTTAATTAGTGTTGGGCGATGTTTAAACATTTATCCCTTTACCTAATTGATAATTTAGTATATTGATTCTCTTATTCTTTTTCCATGTCACATACAAATATATGAAAGTAGTAAAGAATAGAACAAAAATTATTTATTAATTTCTCAACTCAATTAGAGTGTCTAGTCCTTATCATGTATGGTAATAATTAGTACATATATGCTTCACTATAATGTAGTGTTACTCTAAAGTGGTGTTTATAGGGAATAATCCATTCCCAAGTGTATGTACATACACATTAAGAGTGGAATGAAACAAATCATCTTCTATAGACTGATAATGACCTATTCCAACATGAATTTACTTTATATATTCATTATATGTCATCTTAATATATTCATCTCATGCTTAGTAAGCTACCCCATAAAACCAATAATGTATTCTACCAAATTAGACGTCTATTGAATGTCATAATTCCGTTTTTATTCTTACACTTACAAATTCTTCAATTTTTTTACTTTAACAGCAGCTACCAAGATACACTTTTAAAAATCGACATCATGAAATTAAATATTTCACTTATTATAGATATATTTTTTATAACAAAATTTTAATATAGTGTGAAATTATATTCAAAAAATTATTCTATTAACATAATGATGATTTACTGATGTCAATTTTGGTGAAAATCTCTTCTTCTCATATTCTCTCTTCCTTCCTCGGTGAAATACTAACTTAACTAAATCACCATTATAAAAAAGTTTTAATAATCTCGCAACATATTTTTGATTATCAATACCATAAATACAAATATTAGCCAATTTTTAGGTTTTCTACTATTTTTCTTCATCAACAAGCTATATTATGAAATTGTATAGTGTTCTCAAATTCTCTTTATTTGATACACAATATCAATAATTGAGAATATTTCTTCTTCTTAGTTGATATTAATATTTAGGAAATACTTATGATACTACATTGAAATTCTTAGAAATATCATCGGAATTAGACAATATTTTCTTTATGCTTGTAATAGATGTTGCATAACCTGTAGAACCCTTGGAAGATAACAAATCAATATTTTGACAAAGGTACATATCATTATTTTTTTATTTTGAATATTTCTTATAGTCATGGTAAATTGATGATAATACCAATGGATGACCCTAGTAGTGTTTAGGGCCAGTTTGGAGCGTAGAGGTCCATGAAAATAGGTTGTAGGCTAGAATACTGATAGAGTTAATATTTTACACATTTTTTATATGTATTTCAAATATTTAAACCCCAAAAATGCGTTAATTTTAGTTTAATTAGATGATTTTTGTATTTATGGTATGTTTTGTATTAAAATTGGAAAGATTCCTAATTTTGGGAATTTAACAGATTTTATATGTTTTGGTAATATGTCATATATTTTATAATATAATCCCAATTTATGTGATTCTTTTTTTTAGGAACCCTGGAGTTTCTGGCTACGTATTTGTAATCTGGGTTATGATATACTTCAGGCATAATGGGACCTGAAAAAATCAATTAATGTGGAGAAAGATTCTGGGAAACCATGGGGACTCCACATCAGTTAATACATCATAAATCGGTTATAATAGCTCCAATTAAGGTGATTCAAATAGTAATGGAAATATAATTCAGATATTCATATATATGGTAAATATCATGGAGATTGAGATTAATTATGTTGGATATTGGATGGGAAACATTTAATGAAGATGTTGGGTAATCTCGCTGAGAAAAAGTCATCGTCAATAAATATTACATATCATTTTCTATAACCAACCAATTAATTTGAGATTTGGAGGAACAAAAGAAAATTTTATTTGGAGAATTATATAAGTAGGTACCTTTGGGTGATTCTAGAAAGAGGGGGTGCCAAATAGGTGAAAACATTCGGAGGACAGAATCGACTGGAAAATTTTTCTTCTTTTCTCTTTCTTTTCTTTTTAATAGTTTTTAATGCCTTCTCCTTCCCCATAAATCTATATTACCTTTACCATTGTGAGTTAAAAATTTGAGTGATTTTTGAAGGGTAGGTTTTCTATTTTGTAATGCTTGAGTTCATGCACTTTATTGAGTAAAAATTCTATCTCTTTTCTACAATTTTGTTTTCAATTTCATATAGTGGGTTTTATTATCATGTGCGATCGTAATGGATTTTTGATTTTGTTATTTTTTTTCATTTTTCAATGATCATTATCTCCCTTCACTAGGATTTGATTTATATATTATGTAATAGACCAATTCTTAGTGTTGATGTACTCGGAGATCATCAGTATGTGTGGAAGTGGGGGTGAATGTTTTTTATTGCTTGGGATAAACAAGACTAGATCGGGTATTGCCCATTTCAATTGAGGATATTTACCTCAACTCTCATGAACAAGGAATGAGATTATACCAAACTAAGATCATGGTAAGGAATTATATCACTATCCCATTCAACCAAATGAGTTAGAGGAAATGATCATGGAATCTCACTTTAAAACACATATCAGAAGATGTTAGAATAAAATAAAACAAGGATAGCATTACAATTACAAAAACAACCCTGACCTAATCACCCTTCTCATATCATAGTTTTTATTATTTTATTCAGTTAATCTTTTTCATTTCATTTTTAATTTTCTTTCCAAAACCAGTTAAATCTCAGAACCAACCATTCTTCCTCTAATTAGGTGACAAATATAATTGTTTCGCAGTCCTCTCTGGAGACAATCTAGGTTAACCACTTTACTAAATTTCAACTTAGGTAATATTTTTTTTTCACACCCCATGACAAGAACGTGTCAAAACAGGGCACCGTTGTAGGAGAGGTTGTTCCAACAATCTAATTGTAAATATTTTACTCTTTTTTAATTAAAAAACCATAAAAATATTTTACCATGTTGTTCTCAAATGATTTTTTCTTTAATTCATGGAAAAATTATCCACGTGTGAAAAAAAACTATTATTAACTCACATTGGTCTACATATGATAATGTTTCTCTCTTTTCTAAACAGATTTGGGGAGATCTAATCCAAATAAACAAGGAGTATGATTTCAAGTATCTCATTCAAGACCTTAAATAAAATCTTGAATACTCAGTATTGGAGGGATGGAAAGAGAATTAGTTGAACTCCATGAGTATTTTCCGGAATTTTGTCATGAAATTATCGAGGAGAAACATGAAAATGAAGTTCAAAAAAAAGATCAATTTCAAGGACTTCAGGAAGAAATACAAGACCTAGAGAGAGAAATGGATTGGCTAATTGAATATATTCACAAATCCCAAGAGAAACCTGAACCTAAACTTGAGCTATTCGTGGAAGTGGATCCCCCGCTAATCCTTGATGTCGAAGAACCTAGGTGGCCATGATAGAATTACAAGAAGATCCATTTGTCCCTTATCAACTATTTCTGAAGAAGATTTAAGAAGAAGATATGCCTTATGAAGTAAGTACGGGAGATCAACAAGATCCGGATGAGTTCTGGAAGGAGTGTGAGGAACTACTTGATCCCCATGTTCCTAATAATGTAGATGATATAACATCATTGATGGAAAACACCACAAATTTTGTAGAATTGGAAGAGAATATTGAGGATCATGACTACCTACATCCATCTACTACCACTCAACTCCAAGAGGCACTTCCAACTGAAGAATAAATTGATGTCGGGAGAACACAAGGAGATGATATTTTCATGAACTCATTGTATTATAATATTATTGAAACTGAATTGAGTATCACCTCCCCTTGCATTACATTTTCATATTCAGACAACTCATGTACTGTCTTGACATACAAGGAAGAAAAGGAAGATTCTCTTAAAGAGGAACATACAGAGCTCCCCGAACATGTTGATTTTTTATTGGAAAGAGTTCACGAGGATATCCACCTGGCATTTCCTAAGGAAAAAGAGACATAAGATGATTAATTTGAAAGGGAAGAATTTTATATCGACACTTCATGCATTAACATTAAACTCTAACATTACCTTTAATTATTCAATTGATGCAGCATACCACGAGAAATCATTATACAATGAAGAATAATTTCTGAAATTGGAAACCAAGAAAGATGAGGACTCATTCATTGTCCTACACCCACCATGAAATTTGTATCTTATTATCCAAGGGTTGGATTTTGTGTACTATACCCATGGTTTCCTCAACAAAAATAATGAATCACATGATGTGATGAAGAATTTTTGTTGGTTCAACATAAAGAAACTTCAACCACCATCAGATTAGGGATAATCAACTAGAACTTCCCATCTGGAGGTAGTGAAAACCCAGGCCCCACTTGGGGGTTTAAACCAAGATCTATCCTTTTCTCATCGTATTTCTATTTTTATTTCTTTTAATAAATTTATTAATATTTCTTTTGTTTTTTCGCTTGTAGGTTATCAATGTGCAACACGTAGGATCTTAACTCAATGTTTCACTACCAATAAATCAGGTCGTACCACTCTTTCACACCTAATTGTTTTTTTAATAATTTATAAATCTACTTACATGTTAAACCCACAAGAATTCATTGAGGACACTGCATTATTTAACTATGGTGGAGGGAACCATTGTAGTTTAGGATTTTCATATTATGTTTGTTTTTTTAAAATCTATTGAGTGTTTTCATATTTTTGTGTGTTTATTTTTCATTTTTTTGAAACTTTTGAGCTGGAATGATTATCATTGACATTTTTGAAACCCATTCGATTTTGTGAACCAGTTTCTTCCATGAAACTAAGCTTAAATAAATTCTGAAAATGATTTTCTTTCAAGTTAAATTATTTGTAAATTTCATGAAAATTACTCTAATTTTTGAATCCCAAGCTACATCTCACTATCTATATCTTTGAAATTACTTTCCTACGAGACTTTTGAACCATTTGTCTCAAATTCTTTACATTCACCTCAATTCTTAAGAGAACCAGACTATTCTTGTTCTAAACTGAATTTGATTTATTCCTTTCAAAAATTGAGGGATTAAAGGACATGTGTTTTAAATGATTGAGACATTTATTTTGTTTTAAGCCCATTTTCAAGATAATACCATTCATTATATCCCACCTTGTTCATTTAATCCTTGTATCCCTTAGAATCCATGAACAACCTGTCAGGTTATCTACATTACAATCCAATTTTCCCTATCCAACCTGGTATTGAAGTGAAATTACACGATCTATTTAAACATAAATGTGGGGGAAGATGTCTTATGTTATGCTACCTAATTTGTTGAATCTTTGGGTGGAAAATCAATTGTTGATGAGATCTTCATGCTGATAAAAAATCATTCTGTTGAAATTTGTGCCTTTTATAGAGCTTTCATGATAAGAGAAGATGTGGTTTTTTTTTCAAACTTCTTACAGAAGAAGAAATTTGTGCCTTTTATAGAGCATTAAAGAAAAATCATGATTGTGAATAATAAGATTTTTGCGGCTGTTATCGTGATGGTGGAGCATATTTTCTATAAAGGGAATGATAAGGAGACCATACTTGTGTGAAAATTAGAATCTTGAAATTTTTCTTCAAAAAGTGCAAGACCTCCTTTTTCAAAATCATATTTTTTTATCATCTATATCCTACCAACTAGAAGCCATAGAATAACACTGAAGATTCCTCATGATAAACACAAATCTTTGACTCAAATCGGGTGGAGATGTAGGAGTTTTTCAAAACTTTGGTGACCCTTGCATTTGTTTGGATGAGAAAAACCTTGTTGAAAATTGATATTTTTGAGATGAGAGAAAATTCATGAGTGGTAGGTTTCTTGTGTGCATGAGAGGAAAAATATTGAATAATATGATTTGAAAACATGGAATAATTGTTATATATTAATCACGATATCTTTTACTTCTTGCTTTGGAATTGGTAGATCTCATTGGCATGTGTTTTGAATTTTCTTTTATTTGATTCTGATGTTTACTTATCCGGGATTCCAAGTGATAAGTGTGGGATAATTGATAGAGTTAATATTTTAAACATTTTTTATATGTATTTAAAATATTTAAACCCCCCAAATGCATCAATTTTAGTTTAATTACAACATTTTTGGATTATCGTATGTTTTGTGTTAAAATTGGAAAGTTTCTTAATTTCGGGAATTTAACAGATTTTATTTGTTTTGGTAATTAGACTTATAATATAATCCCAATTTATGTTATTCCTTTTTTTCGGAACCATGTAGTTTCATGATACATCTTTGTCTTATAGGGTATGATATAATTTGGCCATCAAGAGACCTGTAAAAATCAATTAATGTGGAGAAAGATTCTAAATGACCATGTGGACCCCAGATCAGTTAATCCATCATAAATAGTTCATAATAGATCCAATTAAAGAGATTAAAATTTTAATGGGTATCCACATCAGATATGCATATATCTGTTTAATATCATTAAGATTTAGATTCATTAAGTCATATATGTGATGGGAAACATTGAATGAATATTTTTAGAAGTCTCGCTGAGAAAAAGTCATCCTCAATAAATATTGCATATAATTTTTTATAACAATCAAATTAATTTTTGATTTAGAGGAACAAAATAAAATTTTATTTGGAGAATTATATATGAAAGGGCCTTTGGGTGATTCAAGAAATAGGGGGTTCCAACTAGGAGAAAACTTTTGGAGGACAGAATCGGCTGGACAATTTTTCTTCCTTTCTCTTCCTTTCTTATATTTTACATAGTTTTGTAATGCCTTATCCTTCCCCATCAATATATATTACATTTACCATGGTGGGTTAAGAATTTTAGTGATTGTGTAAGGGTAGGTTTTTCTGTTTTTTAATGCTTGAGTCCTGCACTTTATTGAATAAAAATTCTATCTCTTTTCTGCAACGTTGTATTCAATTTCATATTGCGGGTTTTATTATCAAGTGTGATCATATTTGGTTTTTGACTCCATTATTGATTTTTTATTTGGTAAATGATCATTATCTCCCTCCACTAGGATTTGGATTATATACAATGGAATAGACTTATGCTTATTGTTGAAGTACTCGGTGATAGTCAGTATGTGTGGAAGTGGTGGTGAATGTTTTTGATTACTTGGGATAAACGACAACCGATCAAGTATTGCCCAAGTCAATTGAGTATATTTAATTCAAGTCTCATGAACATGGAAGGAGAGTAGACAAAACTGAGATCTTGGTAAGGAATTCTCTCACTATCACCATTTGACCAAAGGAGTGAGAGGAAATTATCATGGAATATCACTCTAAACAACATAGCAGAAGATGTTAGAATAAAATAAAACAAGGATAGAATTATAATTAGAAAACCAACCCTAACCTAATAACCCTTCCCATATCATAGTTTTTAATATTTTATTCAGTTAATCATTCTCATTTTATTTTTAAATTTATTTCCAAAACAGTTAAATCTCACAAACCACCCATTTTTCCTCTAATTATGTGACAAACGTTATTGTTGTGCACTACTCTCTGGAGAAAATCTAGGTTAACCACTTTAGTACATTTTAAACTAGGTAATATTTTTTTGTCACATCCCATGACAGGCACATGTAAAATACACAGTTATTTTATATCATGCATCCCAGGGCAAAGTTTTTTTGTAAACCATGCAACTGCAGAGAGGGGAACCTGCATGTCGGCATGGTTATCAATACCTGTGAGGACCAGGCACATGGTTGTACGACCTACTAAAGATGGGCAATGATCCACGAGACAATGTTTATGCATGGTCTAAAAATCATTCACATAAACTTTACGATCTATTTTTTTTTTAAAAATAACCCCTCCAACTTAAAACATTATCATTTTTCCTCTTTCCCCATTTATTTACAGTTGAAAAAACTAGTGGGTTCACTTCTTCCTTGAGCTCAAACACTGCTCCCCCTTGGATCTATTGTTACTCCTTCTTTCAGCATCTGATTACAATTCCGTCAAATTCATTGGATATCCCAATGTATTCCTAACCTCATGTGCCCTTTTATATTTGGTAAATATCACATATTATTGTGAAATTTAGATATAGGCTCATTCATCCCATTTTTTGAGAATTTTACTAAATATCATATCACTTCCAACATGATTCAAATATGAGGTTGAAATTAAATGAGGCATCATCAATTTACTAAATTGAGTTGTTCATGTAGTTTTCCATTTGATTTTTGACTGTTTCATATTTATTCCATCATGTTGTGAGATGGACATTTCTGAGTGCCCTTGCTATGTTGATTCCATCAGGTCAAATTTATTTCAATGTGCTGATATAGTTTGATTGATTCATGTTTAGGGTTTTTAAATCTCCTAGTCTCTATAAGGGCACCCAAGGGGTGTTCTAACCAAATTGGCCATTTTTGTCCAATTTCCCAAGATGAAAAAATCCATTTTGAATCCCCTGACATGACCCTAAATTGAATGACTCTTCTCTCATGTGTATTTTAATTAACCCTATACACCTCATTGGTGTTTGGACATCTTAGGATTAGAATTTACAAAATGAGTATTTGACTATTTGATTTGACCTTTCCATGGCTTGTTTTCTTGTGAATAGATTTTTCGTGTTTGGTAATGTGAATTAGATACCTTTGTTAAATTTTATCACATGAAATAAATTTTTTTCAATGAAATGAATTAAATGAATTACAACTTGTATAATATTGTTTAGGATGATGCCTTATTCTTATTCTTAATAGTTTCTGTATGTCAATTGGAATGTCTTTTTGGAATTGTATAAGATCAATGAATTTCATTAGAATATTTTTCTCATGCCTCAAAATGATTATGTGACCAATAATTGTTTATGATTTAAATTTAAATTATTTAGATGTTATGCCTTAAGTGTTTTAAATTTGGACAATGAGTGTGCCTCCTATTTGGTTATTGATATGATGATTTTCTAAGTGATGTATGCTCATGCTAAGTGTATTTATAAATTATATAAATTTTGGATGTGGGGATAAGAGCCTATGTGAGACCTAATGGGATGATCGCATGAGATTCTATCTGAGGAACCAAGGATAGTGAGATCCTTGAGGTAGTAAAGGTTGTGACAGCTCACTTTAGTATAGATAAGATACTGGGAGAGCTCTTTGAGTTAAGATAAGGATTAGGCCATGAGAACTTCCCTAGAATTTGATGTCTGGGAGTCACTTACTGATCCTTCCCAACATATTTTTCTATATATATAATTATACAATAAATGTAACTTATGACATGATTTGTCATATCATCAATGAGATGATGAAAGTAGACCCGCTAGGTATCTTTTAGGAACCTATGTGGGAGTTTTTTTATTTGTCTTGTGTTATTGTATATTCCAATTGTTAGCAGCACAATATTTATATATGAGTTCTAACTCAAATTATACATAGATACCCTTGGTGGTGTCCTATTGAGATTTTATCTCAAACCCCACTCGGGCCACCCTTAGCACCTGAAGAAGACTATTTTCTTGTAGTTATCGATTGGGGAAAGAATCACTCTTCATGTGGATGTTTTTTACTACTTAGTTGAAGCATAGTCATAGTGGATTGGTCTTAGGATCAAGATGTTACAGAGAAACATTTTGGTTTTTGTTCAATTTTTTACTTTATATAAAATTCTTATTATGGATTTCAAATTTTATTTGTACTAGCATTACATGCTTACATGTTTGTATCAAACACTACCTATGAGGTATTTTCTATATTATTCATTTATATAGTCTTATAATGTATTATATTATGCTTATAATATTTATATTATATTTTTTTCATGTTACACTTCTTCTACCCATTGTTATTTGTTTTATCCACTACATTACTTTGACATGGGGGTATAGTCTCTACATTGTACCACATATACACCCATAATTCTTGTATGAAGCCCCTTACTTATGGGGAGATGTTCCAGGAGACATCTGGACAACTATGTTTAGGAAATGGGTTATGTGGGATCTAGGTATGGGATGTCACATATTTTTATCAAAGGTGTTCCTTTCATGATTTACTATTTGGATAAAATATATTGGATATTCGGAATGTATAAGGACATTGACGTAAGTCATGTTTGGTCATCAAAACCCCACATATGGGGTGAATACAATGTTTCCTTACTTGTTATTGTTATTGATTCGACAATTACCCATGATACGATTTCACCATTCTGAGATTTATGTGTTTGTTGATTTTTTTGAAATTTTTTATATTTAAATTATGATTTAATTTCTCAACCCGATGAAATATAGGTTATAAATTAGAACATGCATCATGATAGTCACAATATGAATAGGCCATGATTTTTTTCAATTTCATGCTTAATTTCTAGAAAGAATTTATAGTATCATATTCATTTTGATTTTTCTTATATATACACAATTTTTTAGACACTTCTTGTAAGATTTGGATAGAAGAATGGTGTGAGATTAAGGGGTTACACTCTTTGATTCATAAGGTTTATGGGACCTTATGAATCAGAAAATGGAATTCCAACTATCTTAAACATTTAAGGGTAGTATAATTACATGTATAAGAAAATTTTAAATGAAAATTTTCATTCATGTGAGTTCCATATTTTTTTATAATGTGTATGGGCCTTTACGGGCTAGAAAATGGCATATCATTGGATTTATCTGACTAAAAATATTCAACTATTTGAATGAGAAAGTTTTCAAATTGGAAATTATTCATAACCTAATAAAATACTTAATTCATATGATTAACCTAGAGGCTTAACCCATACATGACATTAGTAGTGGGTAGTTGGTGTTTCTCTAATCGTGTGGCCTATTATGGACTGTTCCAATGTCTTGTCCTAGCTTTTGATGCTATAAATAGGTGTTTTCTTTATTATAGAAAGGATCTAGTACATTTATTAGTTTCTTGAAATAGATCTTCTAAATTTTTGGACTACCTTATGCTAATTTTTTTATGAATTATCGATTTATTCCACAAATATTTCCTCAATCCATGAACCCTGAAGGCTATGGCGATAATGTTCCTGGGGTGGTGGGCCTTGAGCAAACAGTGTTACCTCTTGTATATCCACCTATGGATCATCATCCAGTTCTAGTTATGGGAACTGATTCCATGTTTTGAAATGGATTTTTACCTACGATGAAATCTATTCAAGGCCGATATCGACCATCCTAGTGTATAGAAGTGTTGACTCATGAGTTTCAGTAGCAGCATCCTCCTACTTTCTCGAGGGATGGAAGACCAATTACCGTATAGTCTTAGATGAAAGATATAATATCTATATTTGATTATTTATATATTACTCTAGATAATAGGATTAATAAATCTACTAACATTATTTGTGATTCAATTGTGAGGCTGTGGGATTTCATCACCCAGGAAACCCAACAAAGGGATATGGTGTAGGCTAACATGTAGATTGTATTCTATAACTACATCATTCCATAAACTCTGAGGGAAGATATATATAGAGTGTTTATAAATCATTAGTTGGGAAACATTTCGGTTATGGATTATTCATCTTATTTCATTTAGTTGTAGAAATTTTCTCCCTCTCGAGCTAATGATGAGATAATGGATACTATGATATTTGAGGATGGGATGTGTTACACCATCCAGTCGCAATTCAATGTGTTCATATTGAAAATTATTTCAAAAATTTTCAACCAATAATTCATTACATAATGAAATATGAGAGTGGTGGATAGTGAGATCCAGGGTGGTTCATAACATATGGCATATAGTGGATTTTCTTCTAGGTGAAACATGCACACTGAGTTTTCTCACGGAGGAGGCTACAGTCAGGTTCCTACTACTAGTAGTTCTCCTGTCTGTCACCAATGTAGAAAATATGAAAAATAAAAAAAATTTATTTTCCATTAAATCTGGTAGAATTAAATGTTTGTATAATGATGTGTCACATTCATAATTTCTACAGGACCTTCCCTCCAGTGCCTAGTGAGTAAGGATCTTCACCAAATACTCAATCTGTAGTGGGGTTGGTAGGATCATGATATTCAGGAAGCTGTAATACCACTGGTTGATGAGGAATTGGTGGTAGCTGAGGTTGTTGAAACCAGACTTTTGATTCTTAGTTTTAGTAGAGTCGTCAAGCTTAAGGAAGTCATGCAGTGACTCAATGTCATGGTATATGTAGTTACATGAAGTTAAACTTACAGCATAGGAGTAGAGCGTTGGACTATCTATTTTATGAGGTACTATACTAGTAGCCTCCACATTAGTGTCTACTTTGTTGGATATAAGCCTATCTCGGTAATTTATATTTAAGTCAGAGACTATGATTCCTGGCCTCAATGTTGAGTCTTATCATGGAAACTTGAAATTAGATACACCATTAAGTGTCTATTCATAGGATGTTCACTATTGTAAGAAATTCCCTTTTTAGATTGGTGGTTACTTATTCATATGGAACCTGTATGTTCCCAATATGTCAGTCTATGACATAGTCATCTAGATGCACTGGTTAGTTTTCTACAGATCTTGTAATGACTATTATTATCAGAGGGTGTTGTTTACATCCCCATATATAATTATACATGTACATAATATAGAATGTAATCTCAGTGTGCCATGACAAAGACCTGATCAATATTGGATGGGTGGTGTTCTACATGCAATTATAGTCTTTACATTGATGATCAGGTGTTATAACACACTATTTTACCTAATATAGTGGATCATTTCATTTGCATTTTTTGGGTTGACTTTCCTATTCTACCTCCTGTGAGAAAGGTAGAGTTTACTATTGACTTGGTTCTGGAGTGGTACATATGGCCATTTATCCTTATAGGATGGCACCTAAGGAGATTCATGTGCTCAAGAAGTAGTGAGATAATTTAGAGGTTAAATGATTTATAAGACCCAGCACATCTCCTTGGGGTTCACTAGTCCTCTTTTCCAAGAAGGTGTATGGAACCCTTAGGCATTGTGTGGATTAATGTCGGTTGGATGGGCTGGCTATCATGAACAGGTATCCATTTCCTAGGATATATGTCATATTTAATGAGTTCTATGGAGTGAAGGTTTTTTCAATGATAGATATGAGTTTGGGATTTCATGATGTGTGTGTTAGGACATTAGACATACACATTTTTTAGAGTAGTAATTGTATCTATGAGTTCCTAGTTATACCATTCGGACACATGAATACACCTACTATCTTCATGGATCTTATAAACCGGGTCTTCCACCCATATCTGGAATCATTTGTGGTTTTATTTATTTAATATTTCTTAATATATCCATGCTCTAAACACAAACATGAAACCCATCTTGAGATCATGCTGAATACACTAAGAAAAAATCATCTCTATGATAAGCTCAGTAAATTCCACTTATGGGTCCACAAGATCCACATCTCGAGTCATATCATCTCGGAGTCAATAGTTTCTATTAATCCAAGGAAATTGGGAGTTATGGTTTCTGGGGAAAATCCCAGGAACAAATTTGATATTTTTGTCACTTAGGGATTGAGGGATATTTCAAATGATTAATTTAGGATTTCTCATGCCATACAATTCCACATAATGTCTAGACAATGAAGGACATTAAATTTGAATAGTTTGAAGCCCTTGAAGCAACATTTTAGGAGATGAAGAGCAGTTTGAGTTCAGTACTAATATTAATTCTTCCCGATCCTTATAGGTATTATATAGTCTATTGTGACACATTAGGTATCTGTATTGGTGTTGTTTTGTTATTGGATGAGCAAGTCATTGTGTATGCTTCTGGTTAGTTGAGACCAAATGAGAGTAATTACCCAACACATGACCTTGAGCTTACCTCTACTATTCATGCCTTACATTGTTAAGGAAACATCCTATTGTGAGTGAATTTTGTGGTGTTCACATACCAAAAATCCCTAAAAACATACTCACTCAGTGGGATATAAATCTCATAGAGAATTGGTGGGTCGAGTGCCTACAATAATTTCATTTTGATCTTTCCTACACTCTAGTAAAATGGGATTCAGTAAAAGATGATCTGAGATAAATGACTCAGACGTAGGCAGTTCATGAATCTAGGGACGAATGAAATATTATGAACATATTCTCAAAGATGCACATTGAGGTTCAGAGGGAACATAGTCAGACTATTCTCTCATCCATATTAGTGACATGTACTCTTTTAGAATGAGATATATCGAGATAGCTATTTTGTCCCAAAAGCCTTTTCCAACGAGAAATTGTCTCAAAAGATTATACTAATTCTAGTTTGATAGATGATGGGGTTGATAGTCTATTGTTCTGTGTGATTATATGGGTCCTAGTACTCACGAAATAGGACCTAATGAGGTATTTTCACACCTCAACATGGTAAGTGCACCCCAATGACACCAAAATTTACCAAGATCTGCAGCTTCAATATTGGGTGCCTGGCATCAAACGTGAGATAGTTGGTTTCATCAGACTATGTTCCACATTTCTATAGGTGAAGGCAGAACATCAGTACCAGATGGTCATTATTCAGCCATTTTCCAATCATATATGGAAAGGGGATGATGTTTCGATGGACTTCATGACTGGTTTAACTAGACCACTTCATGAAATGACATAGTTTGGGTTGTCGTTGACTGTCTGATGAAGGTTTAATACTTCATAACTGTGCAAGAGACCATATAGGTAGATGATATGGTAAGGTTTTACATCCATAAGGCCATACGTCTTCATGGAGCACCACGTTCTATTCTTTCTGACATAGACTCTCATTTCGCGTCATATTGATGGAAGTGGTTGCAGAAAGCCTTGGGTACACAAGTACTTTTGAGCACAACCTATCTCTATCAGACAAATGGATATATGGATGAAATAGTTCAAATTTTATAGGATATTCTTTATGCATTCACTCTGGACATTAAGTGTTAATGGGAGAAACACATTCCCCTTGACAAGTTAAATTATAAAAAATTATTATAGGATATCATTGAGATGTCTCCCTATGTATCCTTATATGGTTTGCCTTTTCAGTCACCATTGTACTGGATAGAGGTAGGGGAGGAAGCTATGCTTGGGAATCATCTCATGTAGCATACTTTAGAGTAGGTATAGCTTATCAATATTCGCATGTTGACAACTCAGTCTAGGAAGTAGTCTTATTCCATTAGGCATAATTGACCTCTTGAGTTCATAGTTGGAAAATGATTTTTCTTAAAAGTATCACATAGGTTAGTAAATATATGTATTTTAAAGTAAGGTAACCTATCACCCTGATTTTTTGGACCCTTTGAGGTTGTGAAGAGGATTGGACTGGTGGGTTATCAGATAAAACTTCCTCAGAGACATTGGTCCATGCATGATGTCTTTCATGTATCCCAGCTTCATCAATATTATCCAAAACTATATCATGTCTTTCATCCAAATAAGGTCGAGTGTGAAATGGATTCTGCCTTATAGAAGTATTTGTTGAGTATTATTGAATGGTGTGTTAAGGTCTATTCCTCTTTTATGGGTTCTACGGAAGAAAAACTAGGTACTGAATGAGACTTGGGAGTAGGAAAATAATTTACAATCTCAATTGCCAGAACTTTTTTTGAATGTAACTCTTTACCCTTAGAAGGCTAACTCGTGGTGGAGTTGATATATTGAGGGGAGGTTGTAATGACACTATTTGGCCCAATCTATGGATCATAATTTTTTTTTATTTTCACTATTACCTTTAGTCATGGAAAAATAATTTTATATCCTAGTGAAGGCTTATAGAGCATCCATGGCTTGTTTGAAGCCCAGAGGTCCAGAAAAATGGGATACATGCTAGGCTGCATGGTTAGCGGCAAATGTGTGGAAGAAAACAAGGGCATCTATTAGTCCTCACTGTTGACCTATAGTCATGAAAACTAGGCTCACAGCCATGCATCCAACTACATATGTGTCCAGATATTTAATGTATGGTTTGCACATGGTCTGTAAATCGTGGACATAAACCATGCGATCCATTTTTTGGGGAAAATTTATGATTTCCCCCAAATTAAAACATTTATATTTTTTTCTTCCATACTCTTTTTTCTAATAGGAAGAACCAGTGGATTCTCCACTTCTTTATTCTCAAATTGTCCTCCTCCTTGGATATCTTGCTACTCATTCCTCCAGTGTCTGATTCCAATTCTGTTATAGGTGTTGGATAGCCCAAGGTAAGGGTATCCTTGCATGAACTTATTTATTTAGTAAACCTCTACATTAATTGTGATATTTAGATATATTCCTATTCACCCTATTTTCTAGGATTTGGACTAAAAATCAGATATCTTGCAACCTAATTTAAATATGGGGTCAATATATAGTGAGGCCTCATCTACGATCCTAATGTAGGTAGTCACATATTTTTTCCATTTTAGTTTTTCTAGTTTCATATTTTATCTATCGTTCCATGATTTGAACTTTGAAGAGTTCCCTTTTTGTGTTGATTTCATCATGTCTAATTTATCTTAGTGTGTTGACATAGAATGAATGAGTTAGGGTTAGGGTTCTCGACATCACCCATGATCTATAAGGACACATAAGGGTTATTCCAACCAAATTTTACATTTTAGTCCAATTTTTCATGATGAATAACTCCTTTTTGAATCACCTAACATGAGTATACAATGAATTGACCCTTGTCTCAGTTTTATTTTGATAAACCCAAGACAACCCATTGGAATTTGGACCTCATAGGCTTGGAATTTCCAAAATGGTTATGTGATTATCTATATGACCTTTTTCAGGTTGTATACTCTTTTTAATATATTTTCCATGTTTGGAAAAAATGAATGAGATACCTTGATTAAATTCTATAACATGTAATGAATTGTTTTCCTTGGAATAAATTAAATGAATTGTACCTCTATTTGGATGGTTTATGGCCTGTCATTATGCTTAAGCCTAACAGTTTACTTATGTCAATTGGGTTGTCTACATAGAAATTTATAAGTATAATTAATTTCATGAGAAGAATTGGCTCATGCCAGAAAAATGATTATGTGACCAATCCTCATCTAGGTTTTAAATGTAAATTCTTAAAATGTTATCCCAAATTTGTTTTAAATTTTGATAATGAATTTGCCTCCTATATGGTTATTGATATGATGAGGGCATGAGATGGGTACACCTCATACTAGGTGTATTTATAAAAGTTATTCCTTATGGATGTGGGGCTACGGGACTATGTGTGCCCTAATGGAAAGGCCATGTGACATTCTATCCAAGGAACCATGGACCATGAGTTACTTGTGGTAGGGATGGCATTGAGATCTCAATAGAATATTGATAAGAGACCGGGAGATCTCTTTGAGTTGGGGAATTGGATAGACCATGAGAGCTTTGTAGGAATTGGATGTTTGATAGTAACATCCATATACTTCTCAACATATATTTCTATATATATATAATTATACTATATATATACCATGTGTTATGATCGGACATAGTAGCCATGGGAAGATGTATGTAGACCTACCAGGTGTCCTTTAAGAACCTAAGTGGGAGGTTTTATATTTATCCTACATTTTTTTGTGGTCCTACTATTAGTAGCATATTATTTAACTATGGGTGCATTCCCGTATTAAACATATATACCATTGGTGGTGGCCTACTGAGATATTATCATACACCCTACTCGATCCACCCTTGGAACCCAAGAAGACTATTTGTTTAAATGTATGGATAGGGGCACACAGTACTCATCAGGTTTTTAGTTTTAATTTATAGTTAGAGAGTAGGAGCAGATGATCGGGCTTAGGATTGATTTATTATGGAGCATCTTTTTGGATTTTTTATTAAATTTTGTACTTTTTGATAATTATTATTATTGCATCATTCCAATTTTCATTGTACTAAAATTAAATGAATACATGTTTTTATCAGGAACTTCCTAAGAATCTTTTCCTATGATATTAAATTATTCATTCTACGCTATATTTAATTATGCTTCCATTATTTACTATATTTTTCCATTGTGTTACAGTTATTATGCTGTTAATATTTCTTTTGTTTGATGTGTTACTCTAACACATGGGTATAGTCTCCCCACTATACTACCTATACACCTATATTGGTATCCAACATCCCATAGCTTATGGGGATATGCTCCAGTGGTCATGTGGCCAACCGATCTCTGAGAACGGGTTATGTGGCATCCGGGTTTGAGACATCTCATGTAAACTTATCAATGTATTATTAGTTTATGAGATATCATAAAATTTATTTGGGTATCTGATGTGATCTAGTTTTTTCACATATGTATTGAAACATGAACAAAATAGTTGCCTTTATCATTGTTAATTCAATAAAAAACATGTAAATTCAAACTCAATATATTTTTTATATTCACTATCATGTGAACTCCTTATTTTATATTTGTTGAATGTATGATTGTACACAAAATATTTACTATTATTCATCAAAAAATATACCTTTATGTTGAAATTTAATACATTACATTAGAATATTCTTATTTGTGAAATTGTATATACATTTTCAAAGTGTCCCCATGGAATCCATGCATGAAACTATTGATAATTCTAGATTTTTGTATATATGTAGAATCCAAGTTTCTTCATATTAAATGTAATTTATACTAAATCTATCAATATAGGCTCATTGAACTATTATCCTTCATGAAGCATGATTAGGGTGTGTTTGCAATAGGAGTGTGTCCATGTAACTCATTCAAGTAGGTTTTTATTTGATCTCCTTCACATGACAAAACTATTTAATGAGACTCCTCTTCTTTAGTAATCCTTGATGGTTTGCAGTTATCCATTCGCATTTTCATAACAAAACAATTGAAGAGATTTTATATTCATAAAAAATTGATCTGTAATTAATGTGAATGGATCCCATTAAATAGGATTAGTACCTATTCATTAATAATATAGGACCACACCTCCTTTGAACGAACTCAAATCCTAAACTTTATGATGTATAAAACAATTGTTTGAATTCTTGATGGAAATAGAATTGAATTCTTACAACATGGGATAAATGATGAGGTGAATAGTGGAATCCTAACTTTGTGGTCATGGAATCTTATATTTCAAATACACTACATCATCATGAATTCATGAGAAGCTTCATGCATGTTCAAAGTCGAAATTATTCATCAAGGTTTCACATATGAACAACCTATGAAAAAAATACAGTAATCCAAACATTTTTATTTGAGTTTCTGATTGTATGAGAATGTCATGAACCATCCATGAATATTTTATCATGAAATAGTTCTCATTTTGATTGAGATATTTTATCCTCAGTTGATGGAATGATTTTGGGTAGTAGATTACAATCGAATGGCTGGAGTCAGGTAGCCCTTGTGTCAGGACGAACAAGATGATGACCTGGTAACTTAGTGATGAAAAGATCATTATATATTGAAAATACATGTTATATATATAAATTTTTAGTATAGTTGAATAGTACACCCACTTTCTCATCCAATATCAGAACCACCCTCCATTTAAAAATACCATTTATATCAGTGTGGGTTATTAGAACATCGAGTTGGAAATGAGGTCGGCACCCGGATACACTACACATCATTCCCATAAAGGCCATGACACAAGTGCTCCATGGAAATCCATTTGTGATTCTATACCAACCTATGAACACCTTCGGGTCTTCACACTACATGCTTTATACCTGGTCCGATCAATGACTTATACACATCCCTCTACTCCTCTTCCTCTATGAATGGTAGCGTGAGTTGACCACCTATGGGCTTAGTTGAACTTCGAGACCCACATGATCCTTGGTTGAGGATGGTTGGGATATTAAGTGTGGTTGGATATTTTTTTATAAATCCCATAAAAACATAGTTGAAACCCAATGTATATAATTTAATTAAACATCCATCACATGAAAAATATTTTAATTCGATCATTTTATGACATTATCAATATAGAACCAAATAATATCCTTCATAAATTCCTCTTTTAATTTTTGAATATCAATTGAAAGGATTTTATTGAATCATCAAAACTTGATTCTTGATTGGTGAAGAGAATGTGACACCATTTATAGATGTTAATTGAAAATTTAATGAGTTCTTTAATCACCGTTGTCACTAGGGGGAATTTCTGATCATTCCATCCAATGTCACTTACTAAATTCATAACAATTATCTATGCATAACCATTGAATCTCAATGTCATTAAATAATATATATGTTTTCTTCATATTATAAAACACATTATCTTCATTCAAGATCTATTTACTTTTGAACTAATTTATTATATTTACATCAATGAGATTATATCTCATTGATCACCATTTAAAAAAAATGTATTTAATTCACACAAAATAAAACTCAAAAAGTGGTGTCTTCATGTTTTAATTAAATAACTTTTCATATGATATAATTAAATTCACCTGAATTTTTTGTCAGCAAATGAAGAACTAGATGTGGGTCGATAAAATTGAAAGTTGTAATTCTCATATTGAAATAGGAACATTAGATTATTGAATGATCCATTGGGTTTAGAAAGGCGTTATGAATCACTTTATGTTATGTATTACTAGAGGGTCAATAGTTATGAAGAAAATTAGATGCATTCATGCCTTACTGACCTCAATTTTAGGTGACTGGGTTTAACTATTTTGATTGGTTATGATTATAATTTATGAAACTTAGTGATTCATTGCATGTGTGAGAAATAAAGAATGTGGTCATTCATGGAGTTTTCAAGAGAAAAATTAGTTTTTCATTAATGATATTGACAAATTACATATACTAGTAATATGTAACTTTTGTAAAATCTTTTTTTCTCATAGAAATGAATAATGAAACAATTAATTTTGTATTATGCGTGTAGGAAATATAGTTCAGAGGAACATTATACCCTTTATTATTTCTTGTTTAATATACTAATTTTTTATATATTTTCATTGAATTTTATTCCAATGAATTGAGTTTCAATAAGTTCTCTTATGAGTGATGTTTTATATAGTTTGGTGGGTAGATTGTGTGTACTTCCAACATCTAATAGAATAATCTCATGAGGGTTAGGTCTATCGGTATCTAAACCATATATTGGCAGATGAATACAAAATTACCCAAATATATTATTATGAACTAATAATGATTGGTAAAGAACCTCAGAGACCAAAAAAGTTGTATAAAATCAATGTTCAAGCAACTTAGGTTTATTCTTGAGCAGTACTTGTTGAATTTAGTGGGAGTTAAAAATTTGTGTAAAACTTTATAATCATAAAGTGGTTAAAATTTAAATTATTTATGGAAAATATTTTCTTATAGGGAATGTATATTCAAGGGTATCTGATTAAAAAATAATTAAATGTTCCATTTTTCCAAGTGACCCCAA
Source organism: Viscum album (assembly GCA_963277665.1). Classification (NCBI taxonomy): domain Eukaryota; kingdom Viridiplantae; phylum Streptophyta; class Magnoliopsida; order Santalales; family Viscaceae; genus Viscum; species Viscum album. The sequence goes on along the minus strand of OY728136.1, from coordinate 1,280,722,928 downwards.
TACTGATGGAAAATAAATAATTTGATGAAATAGAAATAATTTCTCTATCACTTGTGAGGATATCTCTAGAATAAAATCATACCTTCAATATTCATGAAAATAAAACTATTGCAGATGTACTAATGGTGGTATCAAAAATAAATTAGAAACCTATATCATTGAAGAATGTGTTTTTGATATAGATATTATTTATCCTATTATTGCCTAAAGTAATTATAGAAGTAGTTCATATGAAATATTTTAATATAGTCTATGGCTATCATAAACCAATGATTGTTAAGTTATTGGATAATTTGTGGGTACTAAAAATATGTATATCATTGCTATAGAGTTGAGATTAAATGGTAACTATAGTGATTAACTATTTTATAAAAACAAAATTAGAATTATTTTAGATAATAAGTATGAATCTTAACAAATAAAATAATTAGAGGGGATTCCACCTAGTGTTTATAAATCCCCTCATTGCTAATGGATTATGATTTTTACCTAAATTATGGAAATTAAATTTGTAGAAGTCATATGAAAATAATAAATTAGAGAATATATATGTAAATTCATCTTTCCTAAGCCATATATGCTTGATGTGTGGAAAAAAAGGGCACTTCAAAAATGATTGTAGTATTATTATTCAATGCATTAAATGAAGGTAAACATTTAGAGGATAAAATTTAATTGGTATAATTTATGGAAAAATTGAAATATATATTTGTATCAATATTAATATAGATTCATGGGCAGTTGACACAACTTTAGCATTCCATTATATGGTTGAGCTGAGATTAATTAAAAATTATTTATTTAATTTTTTTTGAAAAAATAAATTTAGTGGATAATGAATCTCTTTAGATATATAGAATAACATATGTTAACATCAAGTAGAAGAATGGAGGTGTCTTGAATCGGAATATAGTTTGATATATCCTAGGTTTTCTGGAGAATGTAATTTAAATTACATAATTTAATTGGATGTGGTATCGAACTACATTTGAAATCTATGTGTGGAAAGTAACATGATCTTCCATAATGGTTGTAAAATGAGTTTTAATAAAATATTCACTTTCTTGAAATCTTAGATAGTATTTCAATTATAAAATTTTCAATGTATTGACCCATACCCAAATAGTCCAATTATAGCCGTTACAATATTACATTATCACTAGATACAATGTATCACATCCCAATAGACAGAATGGTTTAGTGTTTTTTGTTAAACTAGATACATTCATTAATATATCATATATTTCATAACACAAAATATAAAAAATATTTTCATTGGGAAATTGATTTTTCATCTTTTCATATTCTTATATATCAATCATAAAACACATTCAGGTATCTTGGGAAAATAAAACATGTGGAAGGGGTATTACATGATCAGTATTGTAATGAGTAAAATTGAGTTTATCCCGAATAAATAAAGAATACTCAATATTGAATGGTAAATAACTGAAACACATTCCAATGAATAAGTAAACTAATCATAATATAGGAATAATAATGGATTTTAAAATAAAAAAATAAAAAAATAATGTGATATTGAAACATATCCAAGGATATTCTGAAAAATCATATAATATCATTGAAATAAATACCTATTCTCATGATGATGGAATTAATAATGTGAGACATATAAAATATACTATTAAGAACTTTCACAATATAGTTTAAATCAATGTGTAAAACACATCTAATTTGGTCAACTGATTTGTCTCATGAGACTTATCAATGTATAGTGGGGATATTCATAATTTGTTCTTAAACACCACATAATATGTCTAATTCATTCATCATATAAAATAAATGAACGATAATCAACATAAAAATTCAAATTAAAAACCAAAATACAAAATGTTAATACATACCCTACTCAAATAAAAATATTCATAAACCATCCATAGAAATATGATGAATGGAAATAAAATTGTAAATACTTTGTCAAACTAATTATAAACCATCCAAATAAATAATAATGATGATATCAACAAAAAATATCCATAGTGGATAATAAGTTAAATAAATGGTTGACTTAATTGATGAATATATTTACTATAAAAATTCTATTAAAATATTTTTGGGGAGAATAACCTCATCACTTTGGAAATATATATTAAATGGGGACAAAATATTTAGAAGATAATATTTTAAAACTTGTAACATTATATTTTACACATTTAGTGTTCATGATGGTGAAAATTTTCATTTATTTTATACACATTGAAAGAAATATTTTTTTAACATTTTGTGGAAAATAAAATTAATATTTTTTTTCGAAAATAATGTTAATATGACATTCAATTTTTTGAAAAAAACATAAATATGGATAAAAATTTCATTCATATATAATTATTATGATGTTAAAAAATTTAGAAACGTATTTTTTAAAAAATGGTTTTCAAAAGAGAAAAACAATTTAATTGGAGAGAGAAATGATGTCAGATTTTTAAGAGGCATTTTCTATATAATTTTATGTACCATAGAGTGGAAAATGGTAGTATTGCCTGAAAATTTATTTATTAAAAAAATAATAATTAAACATATTGGTTTATGATAGAAATTAAATTAAATAATAATTCCACTAAGGGAGAATTAAACAAAATACAATATCCGATAATAATGAGAGTGAAATAAACACTTACCTCTTTTAGTAACATTTGAATTATGGGCCCCTTGAAAGAAATTACATAAAATAAAATTTTAAAAACCAGGAAGAGAATTATATTATTGATATAAAATATAAAAATGGTAATTATATTCACCAACCAATGGAATCATTGGTGAATATGGAATATGCCACACATGAGTACAAGTGAGACGAGAAACCCTTACCTTAGGTTCAAATTACTTCATATGGTTGTCATCCTAAATTATAGTAAATATAGGTTCATTAAAAATATATTACATACCATAATAATATATATAATACTATATGTGATTTACTTATAGTATTTTATCACATATTTATTAATAATTCATTGTAAAATATCTGTTTCGGGTGATAATAGCTTCATGTTTTCATATATGGTTTTGTTTATTAATTTTGGCCCTTTTAATTTAATCATGGTTATATCATCTAAATATTGTAATTTTTTTATTAATTTAATAGATATTAATTATATATTTATATATATTAATTCATATAATTTTATAATAGAAACTAAATTATACCGTTTATGAAGACGGTAAGCCATACGTATGCCAGAGCATTGTTTCATTTTGGTTAAATGATGGAAATAAAGAAAACCAAATGTTAATTAAAAAATATATAATAATTATAAGGTTTTATAAATAATTTATATTAATAAAATCCATCATTATTACCATCCATGAAAAAAATAAATGAAAAATACATTTCACATTGCTACGTGGAGGTGGTAGTCCACATGTACTCACGAGAGATGTTACCATTTCCCATCGAATTTTAATGTATGAAGTAGGATGAGATATTATATTTCATGAAATATTTTTAATTCATAAAAATCAAATATATTCATTAAATTTATCCTTACAAACTTCCATGTAATTTTTAAGTGAAAAATGAATTACATCTCTTTTTGAGTTGGTAGTCAACCTAACAAGTGAGCGACATTATTGTATCCCCAATGGAATGGGAAGTAAGAAAATACCTGTCATATAATAATTTAGAAATTTTAATAATTAAAAATTTAATAACTACATAAATTTATTATACATATTTTAAATAAATCAATATATTCTTTCTTGAATGGTGGTGATGGAAAATTAATTACATCGGTTCATGTGGCAGTAATCCATCGTACACATGATCAATGGGTTCATTCCCCATTTAATGGAAGTGTAGATAGATATGGGTTTTCCAATTAAAATAATAACATATTAGAATATAATGGATAATTTTTTAATTATATTATCATAGTTAAAGATGATTATAAAGAGGAGTAACATTAAATTAAACAATTGTGCATGTTTAAGAATTTTACCTCTTCTTTAGAGATTCTATTTAGGTTTATAAATAATGAATTCATAGAATGGATTCATAATTAAATTAAATCCTATATGAATTGGGTTTTGAATTAAAAAATGTATTTTTTTTGTGTTTCCAAAGACAATGTTTTTTTATATGTGACGTGGGGAGGAGGGAGGGTCACCTTTTATAAGTGTGGGAAGGGAAGCACATAATTTTTTTGAAAATGAATCAATTACACCAACATTTTTATCACAAATAAATGCCTCAAAATGGTAAATTATAAAATAATATAGGTTATAAGGTATAAAATATTACATCCAATGGCTTTTCGGAAATTATTTTGGTCAATTAACCATTATCTTTTTAGTTTAACCCCCAGGTAAACTCTTTATAACCTTTACCATATTAATTAATTTTTAATGATTTTCTATGGATCATGGTAAAAAGCACGTTTACCAAATTAGATAATAATAAATAATTTGATTTAAAATTTTTTATCCATTTTTATAAATTCAATTCGTAGAGGTGGATGAATTCAATGTAATATTAAACTCACTGAGTAATGAAAAAGAGGATCTTCAAGGAGAAAATTGTCATATGTATTCACAATTTATGATAAAAAATAAATATCAAATTTAATCTAATAATAAAAATAATTTTAATTATAATTTATGTTGACTACTTTAGAATTCAAACAAAATGAAAAAGAATTTATCTTTTCAAATAATTTAATAAAAAAGGGTGTTTTCAAAAAATCAATAATGTTCAATATTCATTAAAAAATTAAATTCTCCAAAAGAATACAAAATATTCACCCCAAGATAATTTTTATATGATTATTTTAGAAATAAATTTAATTTTATAAAATAAATAATCTAAAATTTTCGGAAATTAATTATATCATAATTTCGCACGTAGCGATGAAATAAAATGTTTGATTTTTTTCATAATAAAATTCATTCTATATAAAAACATTTTTTTAATATTAATAATAAATTGAGAAATGATGAACTTACATAAACACTATATATTTCATAATTTATTTACTCCCATAAATACCCAGTAATTTAAAGTAAAATTTTTAGTGGTCATGTTTAAATAATATTTTAATATATTATCATGTTTCTTTTAAACCTGATATTTCAAACAACATGTGTCATCAAAGATATTGAATTATTTATAAATAAATATATCAAAAAGTATCTTGGTGTCATCTTATCTTGTAATATTGGTGTTTTACATAATAAATTCTATCTAATTTGATGTTTTTATTTTAAAATAACATGATATTACATTCTACCAACATGAATAAATGTTGTCCTCAAAATTCATTCTTGATGTTGACAATGAATGGTTTGACATTTGAATGTTAAATTTTCGAAATTTCATAGCATTATAAGGTTTTATAAAACAACCCATTAATAGGATATAATGTGAAGTGTATTGGTAATCTATAATAACACATTACATGGATTTCAGGTAGGAGAAAATTGGTGGGAAATCCAAATATAAACATATTTTGGAATATTAAAGTTGATTGATTAATATAGAGTGATAAAGAACAATGTTATAATAATGTAAACATCCAAAAAACCATAAATCTGTGATGATTTAAAATACCATTTTCTTAATTGGATATTAAGGTAATAGGAAAAAAAATTGTCTCAAGATATTTTTCTTAGAGTTGTCAGATTATTTTACTATTATGATATAGAAAACCTAAAAATCAGCATAAAATTTCATCATTTGGTTGTGATTTCATAAATTTCTACTTGAACCCATACTACAACAAATGAATATCCAAAAAGAATTTTCATGTTCCTGAATAACTAAAATTAACTTTTAACAAGTCATAATATCCATAAAATAATCGTTCTTCCTTCCTCCTATATTTTCCGAAACCTAAATGGCTAGAAAAAATTATCCAACAACACCAAAATATTAACTTATTCTATTTAATAAAATTTCACATTAATAACATTAAAAAAATTCTTATGACTAAATTTATATGGAATCTCATTATATTTTGAAAGTCAAAATTGAATTAGATTCCCCAAAAATAGTATTGTAGCTCTTAATGTAACATAACAAATATGTGAATAACTTAACAACTATAAAAATAAATTAAAACACACATGATTTCATAAATAAATTCTGAGGTTATCGAACATATTCCATAAATCCAAATATATAGTAAACTTCAACAAAGATGACATAAACCATAAAATCTTGAACCAAATTTAAGGCCACTAATATTATACCTTAAAAACGACTTTATAATTTTTATCTAAAAATCAGGGGAAATTAAGTGTATTCTTACACTAATCACTTGTTTTCAAAGAATTTAAACAGTCCACTAAATCACTTTTCTTGGCCATCAATACCACATAACATATGATCTCAAATTCATCAAGAAAAAGTATTATTTTATAATCATTAAACATTTTATATTTCATATAAAAATAGTATCATTCCAAAAATAATTCATTTAAATAATTATTTAATCCAAACACAATAACATTAATCATTAAATTTCATCCATACTAATATCATATGATTGAACTTGATCCCATAGCTTCTTCAATGGTGTATTCCCTTAATGCGTGGGGATTTCATTTAATACATTCCCCATCTCACCATAGTTTGTTCATTAAAAATTAGTAACTTATTTCATTCCATTTAAATCATTATCAGGGTGAATTTTCTCTCCCCTTTTATAAAAAACTCCCATTTCCTTCAATAATGTACAAGGCTATGTCTTTCCACAATTATCGCATGGGGAATACCCCACTTTCCCATTTCCCCTTTATCCATTTTTTTCTATATGATATTCATCTTCTCTTTTTCCATTTGAAGCCATTATAATTGAATAATTATTTATCAATATTGATATAAAATTATATTATAACATTGAACTATGTTATGGTTTGGGAGACTCGTTCCCTTCGATGAATTAGATTTAATTAATCAATTAAATGGTCAATATTTCCCATTAAATTTTGTAAGTGGTTGCGCCCAAATTTACCCTACTGGTAAAAGCGGTCGTTGAAGTACAAGTAGGGATCAAATCCACAGGGACCGAAGAAGTAACCTTGAGACGCTATGATTTGGTGCGGGATGGGCTTTGAAGTAGCCAACATTGGGTTCGATTTTGGAAGGTTTAAATAACACTAAGAAACCTACGTGAAATAAATTTAATGAAAATGGGTTGATCTAGGATTATGCTCAGGGTGGATTGAATGAATCTTACTTCTTTAAACAGTTATGGTTTTATTAATTCTTGATGAATCCATTCTTCAAAAATAATACTACCTTCACCATTTTCTGGTTTGGTGCTTAATACACACAATTACTAATCCCCAATACACATAGAGAACCAAATTCATGATCTCTCCGAGGTATATGGTCATTTATTAATTGAATTTATTTTGCTCAAACACAGTAAAGATGAAGAGTAGAAATAACTGAAGAATGGGTGTCTTAAATTAATTATCCAATTAACAAAAATTCGTTCATAAAATAACATTCAATCCAGCCTTTGCATCCTCCTAAGATCAACCCATTAAGGGTTTAGCCCTCCATTGATGGTATACTCTCAATGGTGGGTGGAAGATGGCTAACAAGAATTGGATTGAAGAAATTAAAATCGCGGAAATAACGAGCACTCCTCCGTGTGTGTGAATGAAATTCACACCTATGTGTGAACTAATTCACAACAACACAAGTATATCCCTGAGATTTGTGATAATAAAGTTTTAATAAATGAAATAGAAAATATAGAATAGAAAGAAGTTGATTAAGAACATAAATATACAAAAAAGAAACTTACATGGAAATGGAAAACATTACAAAAGAAATTTTGAAACATAACCTTACATTGAAACAAGAAACAAAAGATGATAAGAAAAATTTCCACCCTATTCCCTTCACCAATAGCTCTTTATATAGTCATATTAGGAGCCTTAGGTCCATCCCCCAATAATTAATTCACCCCCCAACAATTAGTAGTGTTGAAATGAGGGTGAATAATCAAAAGGAAATTGACGTTTCGAAGTTGACCCGGAAAACTGTCCAGATTCGTCCTACATTTTGACGTATGAGTTTTACAATTTATATGGCCAAATACGAAGCTATCATAAATGTAAAATATCTTCTTCCATGTGTCTTCTAGAAGCTCTCAAAATTTCAGGACATTTGGCTCAGCCGTTTGAATGTTATTGTCGAAACGGTGGGACGGATTTCTGTGCATTAATGTCGGGTCCACCATTTAAATCATAACTTCATATCCCTTTATCATCATGAAAACATCAGAATTAGCTCTGGAAACAGTTGAATAAAATGATCCTCATATTTTTATCTTTCCACTGAATAATGTTGAGCTTCATTGGGTTTGGTTTATGGGCCCCACATTGGTTTGATGGGCCTTCGGCCCATTATGCTTTTTCCAGCAAGTTTCTTCCTTCAGGCGCAAAATTCTCCATCTTCCTTTGGGATTAATCCAGCGGACCTAAAAGATAAAATCTTCAAAACAAAGTGATCAATCATATCCAAAAATTTAAAAGTCATAAAATGAATATAATATTTTCAACAAACAAATGAATGATTGGGCCCAAATTTCCATTTTAAACATGAATTGCATTTTTTATGAGAAATGAAGTTCTATTTATGTAATGCACTAAAAACAATTTTTATGGACTTTGGAACAATGAATATAAAGATATTAAAAATTAATATTAGCCACTTTCAGTGACTAATCACACCCCTCAACTTGAGTTTTGCTAGTCCCAAGCAAAATAAATTACAAATATGAAATTCAAATCCCCTTTTCCAAAAACATTTTAAATACACATTGCTCACCCAAATATCTAATACCAAAAAAAATTATGAAAACCCATCAAAATCATTAAAATCAAGCTAGGTCCATAAGCATATCCCAAGACCAAGCTCATTCCTTTGTTCAAATTCATCGCCACATTTCATCCAATTCCAATTAAGCATGATAAAGTGTTTTGTATCATAAAAGATATGGTGCCCATTTTTTTATTCAAGGGGAAACAATGGAAGCGCTAGGTGGGAATCACATTAAACCTTAAGATGAGTATCCGTTTTTTATTTTTATTTTTATTTTATTTTTTTAACCGTAATAGATATGAAAAGACTAACTTTGGGGAAGACAACTATGGAGTCACGATCCCCAAGTGCAGGACGCCACACATATTGTCAATTTCATGCTCTACAATAGAGATATAAAGCCTAACTCTGGTCAAGACAACTATGGAGTCACGATCCCCAAGTGCTGGATGCCACACATTTGGACAAAACATTACTCTATGTGGTCATTTTTTTTGTTTTGTTTTGTTTTTTTTTGATACTCAAATTAAACTAAAAGTGACCCGAGAACACTATGCTATAATGAAAGGGACCCAAGAACTCAAATTTACACCCACGATCCAGTAGACGTGCATTGTGGCATTTTTATTAAGAGAATGAAATTGTAAACATTGAAAAATCTCATCGGACAACCACACTTTCCAAAAACTATGCTCATGAACTTAAACTTGCATTAAAATCAGAATCAAGGCATTCAAAATTTATTTGATATCCAATTTTAGATTTTTAAATGTGTGTTTATCATGTTTATGGTTAATAAAAATTTTCTTTTCATGCATGTTTTTATTCACAAAATAAAAAAAATCATTTTTTATCTCCCCCCAACTTAGAATGACACTGTCCCCAGTGTTTAAAGAAAAGGAAAGTTAGAAGTGGGTAGGCGTGGAGTTCAAAGATGAAATTGAGAATGACAAACATGGAACAAATTCACCTTGTTTTTAAAGTTGAGGTTCATGCTGCTCCAAATTACTCCTTTGATCTCTTTGGGGATGTAGGCACCTCCTTGATTGAACATGTATCACCCAAAATAGTTCCTGAACCATAAAAAGAAGGACAAAGAAGACAGAACCAACAACACAATGATTTATTTAATTCCAAGTACCATCATTTTCATGTTTTTTTAATCAAACTAATGATACATTGTCTTCTTTTAAATTTTTGGGTAAATTATTACTCAGGGATCACACCGCGTGACACGGATGAATATGGTTATCCACTTTCATACCCATCCATACTCATAAAAGAAGAACAGGTCAAGAGTTTAATTTTTTTAACCTACAAAAACATAAATTAAATAAACTGATGATACATTGTCTTCTTTAAATTTCTGGGTAAGGTATTACTCATGGATCACACCACGTGACACGGATGAATACGGTGCTCCCTTTTCATACCCATCCTTACTCATAAAATAAGAACAGTTCAACAGTCTATATATAAAAAAAATAACAAAATTAAGCAGAAGGAAACAAAAGATGATTCACAGTGATTGGAAACATGAAAACCCCGGGTTGCCTCCCGTGCAGCGCTTTTGTTTAACGTCGTTAGCCCGACTTGTACCCTAAATCTATCAATTTTTCTCTGGTTCATATGTTGGCTCTGTTAACTCCTCCTTGGTTTCCTATTTATTGAATGATTCAATGAATGGTTTTAACCTATGACCATTGACATTGAAGACATGACCACTTGTGGGATCCTGAATCTCTGTTGCCCCATGAGGGTACACATGATGCACTAGGTATGGACCAGACCATCTGAACCATAGCTTTCCTTAGTGTAGATGAAGTTTTGAACTATACAAGAGCACAAATTTTCCCAATTCAAAGTGTTTGACTTTGAGATTCCTAGATTGGTAGGATTGAACTTTAGATTTATTGATCCTTGAATTTTTATAAGCCTCCACCCTAAGTTCCTCGAGTTCATTAAGATCTAATTTCCTTTTTATTGCGGCCAAAGAAATGTCAAAGTTCATTTTTATAATTGCCCAAAAGGCCTTATGCTCAATTTCAACAGGTAAATGACATGCTTTTCCATAAACCAATCTATACGGTGACATGCCTAGGATAGTTTTGAAAAAAGTTCGATATGCCCAAAGGTCATCTAAGAGTTTCTCGGACCAATCTTTCCTAGAGGGATTGACAGTTTTTTTCAAGAGTTTTATTAATTTCTCTATTTTCCAACTCAGCTTGACCATTGGTTTGAGGATGGTATGCAGTGGAAACTTTATGAGTAATACCATACTTAGACATGAGTGAAGAGAATGGGAGGTTGCAGAAATGGGTTCCACGATCACTGATTATAGCCCTAGGAATTCCAAATCGAGAAAATATATGCTCTTTCAGAAATCGAATCACAACATGGTGGTCATTGGACTTAATGGGAATGGCTTCAACCCATTTTGAGACATAATCAATAGCTAAGAGGATGTAGAGGTATCCCTTAGAGTTTGGAAAGGGTCCCATGAAATCAATTCCCCAACAATCAAAGATTTCAACGACCAGAATGGGAGTGAGGGGAATTTGATTCTTTTTGGTAATGGATCCTAATTTCTGACACTGAGGACAACTTTTGCAGAATTGGAAGGAATCCTTAGTGAGGTTTGGCCAGTAGAAACCACTTTAGAGGACCTTTTTAGTGGTTTTCTTTGTAGAAAAGTGGCCTGCACATGCCTCTCCATGACAAAATTTTAGAATGGACTCTTGCTCAGACTCGGGAATACATCTCCTGATGATTTGATCAGGACAGAACATGAAGAGGTAAGGATCATCAAACACATAGTGTTTTACATCAGAAAGGAATTTCCTCTAATCTTGGGTCCCCATGAATTTTGGAATGTCACTCGTCACCAAATGGTTTGCTATGTCAGCATACCAATGGTAATCACTCACTGAATAGAGGTGCTCATCAGGAAATGAATCGGACACAGAGAGGTGGTGTGAGTTGTCTTTGAATTCCATCCTAGAGAGGTGATCAGCTACAATATTTTCAACACCCTTTTTATCCTTAATGGTTAAATCGAACTCTTGAAGAAAAAGGACCCACCTAATCAATCTTGCCTTGGCATCTTGTTTTTGGAAAAGGTATTTTAGAGCTGAATGATCAGTGAAGACAATGATGGTTGATCCTAAGAGATAAGACCTGAATTTCTCTAAGGCAAAGACAATAGCAAGCAACTCTTTCTCAGTGGTGGTGTATTTTATTTGTGCATCATTTAAATATTTTCTTTCATAAGAAATGACATGTGGAGTTTTCTCACACCATTGTCCTAAGACTGCTCCTACAGCGAAATCACTTGCATCACACATGAGCTCGAAAGGAAGTTTCCAATTTGGATATTGCATGATAGGTGGAGATATAAGAGTTGACTTGAGTGTAGAGAATGATTCCTCACAGCTTTCTGTCCATAAAAATGGAGCATATTTTACCAATAGAGCACAAAGTGGTCGAGAAATAGAGCTGAAATTCCTAATGAACCTTCTATAAAAATCAGCATGTCCTATGAAGGACCTCAATTCCTTAACAGTTTTAGGAGAGGGAAGGTGACAAATTATGTCAACCTTAGCTTTATCAACTTCAATCACTCTACCAGATACCAGATGACCTAGAACAAGTCCTTCCTTTAACATGAAATGGCATTTTTTCCAATTTAGTATGAGATTCTTATCCTCGCACCTTGAAAAAACCTTTTCAACATTTATAAGGCATCCCTCAAAAGTATCAACAAAGATGGAGAAGTCATCCATGAATACCTCTAAAAAATCCCCCGCCATATCCGAGAATATTCCCATCATGCACTTCTGGAAGGTACCAGGGGCATTACATAACCCAAAGGGCATGTGTTTGAAGGAAAAAGTTCCAAATGGACAAGTGAAGGTTGTTTTTCCTTGATCCTCTAAGGAGACTTCGATTTGATTATTCCCTGAGAATCCATCTAGTAAGCAATAGAATTGATGACCCGCCACTCGCTCGAGGACTTGATTAATAAAGGGTAAGGGGAAATGGTCTTTCTTGGTACAAGAGTTGAGCTTCCTATAGTCAATACAAACTCTCCATCCACTACTGACCCTTGTTGGAAACATCTCTCCATCCTTGTTGGTTATTACTGTGATTCCACCCTTATTTGGAACCACATGGATTGGGCTAACCCACTCACACTCAGCTATATGATAGATGATATCAGCTTTTAACAATTTCAAAAGTTCTTTTCTCACTACTTCCATGGGATTAGGATTGAGTCGCCTCTGAGGTTGACGACATGGATTTGACTCGGATTCAAGAATAATTCTATGAGTCCCGATAAGTGGGCTAATCCCAGGGATATCAGATAGGGTCCATCCAATGGCTTTCCTGTGTCTCCTAAGAACATCTAGAAGAATCATCTCATGATCGGCTTCAAGTGAGGGAGAAATGACAACAATAAAGGATTGATTGTCCCCTAAGAAATCATACTTTAGTGATGAAGGTAAGACTTTAAATTCAAGATCAGATTGGTCATGACTTTCCATGAATGGATGAGACTTTGTATTGAGCTTAGTTTCTTTGTTCAGATTTCTTAACAAAATTGGTTCCTTGTGAATAGAATTTTCATCCACTAAATTTTCCAGAGTAGTGTCATGAATGTCTATGGACTCAATGTTATTGATTTCAACCATGGTATCATTGATTGGTGATTCTAGAAATTCATCAATAGAGCTGTCTGAAAGAGATTCAATCCAAGGAGGCAAATTTCCATAATGTGAATAAAGAAAATCAATCTCTTCTTGACTTAACCATCCTTCGGTAACTCCTTGATGTTCATTGAGTTCATTATCAACACTACCAATCCAATTAACATCAGGGTTCTCTTCATCATCCCCAATTTGAGAGTTTTCATTGTAGATGTTCAAGTCTAGACTCATGTTCCCAAAGGTGATGGTCATGTTCCCATTTAGGACTCGGTTTATAGAGTTGATTGTTGCAAGGAAGGGATGACCAAGTATGATTGGGGTTTTCTCCCTAGGACATAAGCTTGGGTGATTGTCCAGAACAATGAAGTCAGCTTGGTAAATGAAATTTTATACTTTCACCAAAACATCTTTTAAGATCCCCTTTTAAAACTTGAACACTATGATCAGCAAGTTGAAGAGTGACAGATGTGGGTTGGAGTTCATCGAGCCCTAACTGACAGTACATGGCATAAGGAATTAGGTTCACACTAGCACCTAGATCACACAAGGCTTTGACAACTTTGTTCTCTCCTAGTTCAACATTTATGTAAGGGAATCCTGGGTATTTCAACTTAGGAGGAATGGTCCCTTGAATGGTGGTACTTACATTAGCAGCCAAAAGGACTTGGTTTTTATGTGAAAATTTTATTTTAAAAGTGCACAATTCCTTAAGGTATTTTGAGTAGGAAAGTATGGTTTGGATGGCATCGAGAAGGGGAATGATCAACTTGACTTGTGAGAAGATTTCCCTCAATTTATCACTCAATTCAGGCTTGGTTTTCCCCCTCATGCGTTGAGGAAATGGTGCAGATTGTGGAGTTGTTTGTTGAAGTGTTGTTTCATTCACATTATTATCAGTTTCTTCAGTTTGATATTGTAGTTCATTTGAATTTTCATTATAGTTTGAAGCTTCACATGGTTTCTGACTTATCTGTTCAGGTTTTTCAATTGATTTCCCACTTCTTAAAACTGTCACAACCTTTAGTTGTTCGTGAGTTGTTTGAGAGAAACTTGTCTCTCCCCTTGATGTTTGTTGTGGAATGTCTTGTGTGGGCATGGGTTCCTTTCCAATTTTTATGGTTTGAAGTTCTTGTTTAATGGATTTGAATTATGAGTTCATTTTGTCCATTTGTTTTCACAGTTGTTCTAGTAGGCTTTGTGGAACATTTTGGGTTGGTGCTTGATCTTGTGGGTTTATCCCAGGAGGATACTTTGGTTGTTGGATAGGATGTTGATATTGGACATGAGGATGTTGGAATTGGACTGGTTGTGGTTGGAACTGATTATGAGGTTGAAATTTTTGTTGAGGGTATGGGTTGATACATTGTTGTTGTGTTGGTTGTTAATTGTCCTTCTAACGAAATCTCGGATGATCATTATACCTTGGATTGAACGTGTTCGTGAATTGTGGCTTTTGAAAGTTAATTGCATTAACTTCTTCTAGTGGTCCTCCAAAAAGAACATCCTTAATTGAAGGAATGGTTGGACAATTATCAGTCTTGTGGTCATTCTTGTCACAAATTGTACAAACAAGCTCAACAGTTTGGGTTTTGTAGACCTTCCTAAGATCAATCTCCTCAACTTTCCTCATGAGTGCAGCAAGTTTTGCTCTAAGTTTTTCTTCTTCTCCAAGATTGTACATTCCACCAGATTTTGGTGGCTTCTCATAGTATGGTGATGTTCCCCATGTTTGGTTTTGTTCAGTAAGATTATCTAGATACTCGTAAGCATCATTTGGAGCTTTGTTTTTGAAGCTTCCATTACACATCATATCAATGAATTGTTTGTTTCCGGGACCCAACCCTTCATAGAAAATTATCACTTGTTCTGGGATTAAGAAACCATGGTGCGGTACCATGTTTAATGGGTCCTTGAACCTTTCCCATGATTCATAGAATGTTTCTCCCTCTCTTTCAAAAAAGTTTTGTATGCTCTTTTTAAGTGCAATTGTTTTGTGATGGGGGAAGTATTTTTTATAAAATTATCGTTGAAGTTGGTCCCAAGAGTGAATGGATGCTGGTCTCAAATTTTTTAACCAATTCTTTCCTCGGTCGTTAAGGGAAAAAGAGAAAAAGTATCATTTTAGAAGATTCAATTTGATTTGGTGGGCACATGGTTTCGACAATGTCATTAAATTCTTTAACATGAAGGTAAGGCATCTCAGACTCCATCCCATGAATGGTTGGAAGGTGGTTCAGGACATGGGGTTTGAAAACATATTGGGAATATCCTATGTTATCATGCATAATGCATGAGGGTGCATTGGTCCAGGTTGGTGTGAGGTAGTCATTCATGGTCGGGTCTGCAACAATTCCCAAGTTAGGGTCTTGCCCGTTATTTTGGTTCCCTCCCCGGTTTATGATTTGGTTTTGTGGGAGATTCTCCATTGTATCGAACTCAACGTCTGAATTTGGAGTATTAGGAAGATTTGGATCTAAAGAAAATAAAACTATTTTAGTGCTTGACTCCCCAGCCCTAGGAGTATCCAACCTAACTAATCTGTTTGAGTTATCGCGTGTGTAGGCGGACATGCGCCAAAAGAAAGAAAAAAAACGAGAAAGGGAAAAGATAAGAGAATTGGGATGAGAATAGAAGAATAGGGGTAAGAAAAGAAGGTTTTTGGTCTAAGGAACTTACTTGGTCCCCGGAAATGGCGCCAAAATTTGGTTGCGCCCAAATTTAACCTACTGGTAAAAGCGGTCGTTGAAGTACAAGTAGGGATCGAATCCACAGGGACCAAAGAAGTAACCTTGAGATGCTAAGATTTGGTACGGGATGGGATTTGAAGTAGCCAACATTGGGTTCGATTTCAGATGGTTTAAATAACACTAAGAAACCTATGTGAATTCAATTTAACGAAAATGGGTTGATCTAGGATTATTCTCGGAGTGGATTGAATGAATTTTACTTCTTTAAACAATTTTGGTTTTATTAATTCTTGATGAATCCATTCTTCAAAAATAACACTACCTTCATCATTTTATGGTTTGGTGCTTACTAAACAAAATTAAAAATCCCCTATACACTTAGAGAACCAAATTCATGATCTCTCCGAGGTATATGGTCATTTAGTAATTGAATTTATTTTGCTCAAACACAGTAAAGATGAAGAGTAGAAATAACTGAAGAATGGATGTCTTAAATTAATTATCCAATTAACAACAATTCGTTCATAAAATAACATTCAATCCAGCCTTTGAATACTGCTAAGATCAACCCATTAAGGGTTTAACCCTCCATTGATGGTATACACTCAATGGTGGGCGGAATATGGCTAACAAGAATTGGATTGAAAAATTAAAACCGCGGAAATAACGAGCACTCCTCCGTGTGTGTGAATGAAATTCACACCTATGTGTGAACTAATTCACAACAACACAGAGATATCACTGTCCTTTGTGATAATAAAGTTTTAATAAATGAAATGGAAAATATAGAAGAGAAAGAAGTTTATTAGGAACATAAAGATACAAAAAAGAAATTTACATGGAAATGGAAAACATTACAAAGGAAATTTTGAAGCATAACCTTACAATGAAACACGAAACAAAAGATGATAAGAAAAATTTCAACCCTATTACCTTCACCAATAGCTCCTTATATAGGAATATTAGGAGCCTCAGGCCCATCCCCCAATAATTAATTCACCCCCCAACAATTAATAGAGTCAAAATGAGGGTGAATAATCAAAAGGAAATTGACGTTTTGAAGTTGACCCGGAAAGCTGTCCAGATTCGTCCTCCATTTTGACGTGTGCTTTTGACACTTTATATGGAAGAATCCGAAGGTGTCATAAATATAAATTATCTTCGTCCATGTGTCTTCTAGAAGCTCTCAAAATTTCAGGATATATGGCTCAGTCGTTTGAACTTTATGGTTGAAACGGTGGGACGGATTTCTGTGCATTAATGTCTGGTCCACCATTTAAATCTTAACTTCATATCCCTTTATCTTCATAAAAACATCAGACTTAGCTCTGAGCACAGTTGAATAAAATGATCCTCATATTTTTATCTTTCCACTGTATAAATTTTAGCTTCATTGGGCTTGGTTTCTGGGCCCCACATTGGTTTGATGGGCCTTAGGCCCATTATGCTTTTTCCAGGAAGTTTCTGCCTTGAGGCGCAAAATTATCCATCTTCCATTGAGATTCTTCCAGCGGACCAAAAAGATAAAATCTTCCAAACAAAGTGATCAATAATATCAAAAAATTTCAAATTCAGAAAATGAATACAATATTGTCAACAAACAAATGAATGATTGGGCCCAAATTTGCATTTTAAACATGAATTGCATTTTTGATGAGAAATGAAGTTCTATTTATGTAATGCACTAAAAACAATGTTTATAGACTTTGGAACAATAAATATAAAGATATTAAAAATTAATATTAGCCAATTTCAGTGACTAATCAGTAAGTATTATATAGAATTTCATGCTGTCATTGTACATTTTTCTTCATACATATAAACACCTTTATATTCCATTTATATTAGTGTTAGGAATTGTCTCTCCATATCCTCTATTTGGTCATGAAGAAAATACTTTTCCATGATAAATAACCTAATATCATTTCATTATATGTGTGATATTTTTTCTTCATACATATTGTTTTGTATCAATGACCACTATTGATTTTAATATCCTAAGATACGTTAAACTATCATTTCAACTATTAAGATTAATTTATTATCAAAGAGAGAAATATCTTCTCTAATGATATTATACATTTTACAAGTAGAAATGTTTTTTAACATCATTAAATAATGGTTTTTTGTAATGCATATAATAGTCTAGTATCGGTCCATCATGTTGTGAATATTAAATATGCTCCATATAGTTAAGGTTATTTACTATAAACTGAGTCAATTTTCCCAATATAGTTATAATTTGTTAATTTCTTGTTGTGGATCCAGATTAAGATTCATTATATTTCCCAAGTGGGAAATACCTACATGTTATATGTGAATTTATACAGTTTTCATTCCTTCCACTATGATCCATTTCAAAATAATGGCATAGAAAAAATTAGATGATAACATTATTAATCATAATATGTAATCACAAAACTAGTGAAATATTTGACATAAATTGAAAAAATATTCCTAGATAATATCATGTCATAAAAATTGATTATTTTAAAATCATAAAATTATTTTCCCTACCCTTCATTCTGGTATATAAATAAAATGTGAATTAGAATAATCATATCATGTGGGTCTGTCATACTAAATGCGCAGTGAGTCCCATTATCAAGTTCTATGTAAATCTAATGTAAATCTTAATGAGCCTTTTTCAGAGTTATTACCATAAGGTATGTATTTTCTTATACCACTTCCACTTGTACAACCTATATTGGAATGTATTACTGAAAAAATATAATCTCTACATAGGAAAATCTTTATGGTTTTATCCTATATTTTTTTATAAAATTTAAATAATTCATATGGTTATATTCCATAATATATTTTTCTCTAAAATCTATTAAACATGTTTCTAATAAAATTAATCAGATATAAACTATAATGACCCTAAACCCAATATCCATGAGTCATTGGTTACTTTATTATATTATCACAAGTATCTATTTATCAAATCCTGATGGAATTAATAGTTTAGTAGTTTGGGTATAGTAGATACCTAATTTATCTTCAAATACCTTTAAAAATATAAAATATACAAAAAGTATTTTCTTTTTAAAATCTATTATTCCCCTCATCGTATCCCTAAATATTAATCATAAAACACTTCCCTATATCATGGAGAAAATAAATCCTTTTAATTGGGTGGTCTTAAATTCTTATTAAGCGTAAGCATACACCATAAAATATATTTAATAAATAATAATAACTAATTCATAAAGGTAACAAATTGAAACACGTTCCATTTAAACAATAACGTTATCTCAATATGGTAGGAATAAAACTGATCAAATAAAGTAATATGAGTAATTATGTGAGATTGAAACATCTACAAGGATATTATAACTACTAGAATAATAAGATGGATATTAATAACTAATATAATAATGAGTTAATATATAATATAGAACATATAAAACATACTTTCAAAACCTTTCATAACTCATTTTAAATCATTGGGTAATTGACATCTAATTTGCATAACTAATTTGTCTCATTAGACTTATAGATGCATTGAAGTTAAATATATAACTAGTCCCCACCCATCACCCACTATGTAAAATTAATTTTAATATGAATGTTTAGAAACATAATAAACATGAACATTCATTTTAAAAAAATAACATAAAATTTTAATATGTACCCTAATCAAATAAAAATAACCATAAACTATCCAGATTAATATGGCGAAGGATAAAAAAAATTACATATTTAGTCAAACTAATCATAAAACATGAAAAATATGAATTATTATGATATTAATAGAAATATCACTAGTGTATCATAATTATAATAAATGGTTCATGTAATTAATAAATTAAAATAACATTAAAATTTAATTAAAAATAGTTTTTTAGGGAAATAACATTTTTACTTTGAAACTATTTTAAAAAAATAAAAAATAAATTTAAAAATAAATTTCATTGAAAATGAATATTAAAAACATGTGAATTACGTTGATTTAAAATATTTAATTCATTCTTTCAAATTCTATTCACAAACCTAGAATATTTCAAAATAATATTAAACCCATGGGTGCGATGAAAATGAGGGTTTCCAAGGGGAAAGCTATCATACCTATAGATAACTATAATATCAAAAATCAAAATAAAATTATTTAAAATATCTTTAATTTAATTTATTATAATAAAATAGGAATACATAGCATTTAATACAATTTAAAATATAATTTAACTATTCAAATAATTAAATAAAATGAATGTTTTTAATAAAAATCAGTATTTCTCAGTATTCATAAAAAATGAATCATTTAAAAAAATAAAAAATTTCACTATAAGGTAATTTTGAAATTCTTATTTGAGGAATTAAATTAATTTTTTCAAATAAATTTTCTCAATGTGTCATTAATTAATTTTATTATAATTTCACAAGAAGTGATGAAATAGTTTTCTTTTGAAACACTACTGGAAATGGGGTATTTCCCAATGGTTTAGAACCATTGGGAAAGCCTGTAGAACTGTTAGTATATGTTATACCAATGGTTTTGCAAACCATGGGGAAGTAAGCCATTGGGAAAAACTATCCCAATGGTTTAAAAATAATTGTTGGTATAGGTTATAAAAATTTACCTATGCCAACAGTTTAACCAACCCGTTGGCATAGGTTTTACCAACGGTTTAAACCAAACCGTTGGTAAAACTAAACAAATCAACTCATTCCCAATGGTTTTAGAACCGTTGGGAAAGGTTTTTTCCAATGATTCTCATTAAAACATTGGTAACAAATCCCTAGAAACATTTCCTATTCGTTTATAAACCATTGGGAAAGGGTTATTACAAGCCTATGCCAATGGTTTGAAACTGTTGGAATAGGCTATATTGTGAAAATTGCACAGCAGCCTGCAATTTTCATAGCAGCCTCCATTTTTTCACAATAGCCACCATTTTTGCACAGCAGCCTCCATTCTAATCCTTTCCAATTACTATACCTACAATAACAAACTAATTCATACATATACAGAACAAATTCATACACATTTAACATATAATGCATTCTTGAACAATACACATCTGGAATTAAATCATAATACATAATGTAATTATTAACATACATAATTGATTTAGAATTCAATTTAAAATTTAGAGGAAAATTATATGTGGAATCCGGAATTCAATTCATAATTGAATACATACTTAATTTAATTATCAATTATTAATAAAATCCATAATAACTGAATAAGTATCAACAGAATTCGAATATATTTGTTCGGTTTTTCATATACCAGTTGTTTTTACAAAAAATGATGTCCATTTTAAACAAAATGCATACACTTGTAGTGATACTGGAAACATCGTGCCTCGAATTGAGGCGAGGTTGACCCATACACGTTACATATGACCCATGGATTTTTTTCCTAAAGTATCAATATATTCTGAAAGTGTTTGGTCATTTTTCCATATGTCTGTTATTATTTTCACTTAAAATGTTGTTCATTTCAAAAAAATGACACACTTTGAGTGGTTACAGCCAAACCATGCCTCGTATTAATAAGGGGATAACTCGTACAAGTCACATATGTCTCATTGATCATTGTGCTAAAGTTTTAGAAAATTCAAAATGTGTTTTGTCAGTTTTCTGTATGGCAGTAGTTGTTTTCAATTAAAATGTTGCCCGTTTAAAATAAACGTGAGACACTTTGAGTGGTATCGGCCACACTGGGACTCAGATTGATGCATGGTTTACTTGTACAAGTCATATATGAATTTGTATCATTTTCCAAAATCATCAACACATTCCGAATTTGTTTGGTCAGTTTTTTGTATGTCAGTATTTGTTTCACTTGATATGTTGTTTATTTCAAAAAAATGAGACACTTTTGGTGGTTCTGGTCACACCATCCCTCAGATTAAGGCAAGGATGACTTGTACACGTCAAATATGACCCATTGATCATTGTTCCAAAACTTTTAACACATTTTGAATGTGTTTGGTCGGTTTTCCATATGCTAGTAGTTGTTTTCAATTAAAATGTTGTCCATTTCAAATAAATGTGCGACACTTTGAGTGGTTCCGGCCACCCCAAGCCTCGGATTGAGGCAGGGTTGACTCACACACGTTAAACATGACCCATGGATCGTAGCTCCAATGTTTCAATGGAATCTGAATGAATTTGGTCAGTTTTATGTATTTCATTTATTGTTTTCACTTAAAATGATGTATATTTAAAAGGAAATAGAGACAATTTGAGTGGTTCGGGCCACACCATGCCACGGATTGAGGCGGGGTTAACTCGTACACGTCACAAATGACCCATGTATCGTCGTACTAAAGGTTCAATAGAATCCTAATTCATTGGGTTGGTTTTCCATATGCCAATTTTTTGTTTTCACTTAAAATGAAGTCCATTTTAAACTCAAGAGATACACTTTGAGTGGTGCTAGCCACACCGCTTCTTGGATTGAGGCGGGGTTGACTCTTTCACGACATATATTACCCATGGATCGTTGTGCTAAAGTATCAACACAATCAGAATCTGTTTGGTTAGTTTTCCGTATATACTTAAAATGTTGTCCATTTTAAACAAAAGAGAGACACTTAGAGTGTTACCGACCACACTGCGACTCGGATTGAGGCGCAGTTGACTCGTACACATCAAATATGACCCATGTTGTCAAAAAGATTCAACAGAATTTGAATTAATTTGTTCATTTTACCATATTTCAGTTGTTGTTTTCAATTAAAATGATGTCCATGTTAAACTATAGAGAGACATTTCGAGTGGTATCAGCCACTCCGCACCTCGTATTGAGGCTTGGTTGACATGTACATGTCACATATAACCCATGGATAGTTGTCCTAATGTTTCAACTGAATCCGAATTTGTTTATTCGGTTTTCCGTATGTCAGTTTTTTTCATTTAAAATGTTGTCTATTTCAAATAAACCTAAGACACTTTGAGTATTTTCGGCCACACCAGGCCTCAGATTGAGGCGGGGTTGACACATACACGTCACATATGACCCATGGATCATTTTCTTATATTTTCAACTGAATATGAATGCGTCTAGTCAGTTTTCCGTATGTCAGTTGTTGTTTTCATTTAAAATGTTCTCTATTTCAAATAAACTTGATACACATTGAGTGGTTCTAGCCACACCTGGCCTTTTATTGAGGCGGGGATAGACTCATACACGTCACAAAGGACTCCTAGAATTTTTTCCTAAAATTTCAACAGAATCTGAATGTGTTTGGTCAGTTTTCCGTATGTCAGTTGTTGTTTTTAAATAAAATGAAGTCCGTTTTAAACTATAGAGAGACATGTCGAGTGGTGTCGGCCGCTCCGCACCTCATATTGGGGCGGGGATGACTCATACATGTCACATATGACTCATGGATCATTTTCCTAAATCATCAACACATTTTGAATGTGTTTGGTCAGTTTTGTGTATGTTAGTTGTTGTTTTCACTTAAAATGATGTCCATTTTAAACAAAAGAGAGACACTATGAATGGTGTCGACCACACATCGTGTCGAATTGAGGCGAGGATGTCTTGAACATGGCACATACGACCCATGGATCATTATCTTCAAGTTTCAATGTAAAGAGAATGTGTTTGGTCCGTTTTCCGTATGTACTTAAAATGTTGTGCATTTTAAACAAAAGAGAGACACATAGAGTGATCCCGGCCACACTGTGACTTGGATTGAGCCCGGGTTGGCTCGTACATGTCACATATGACACATGGATCTTTGTGATAAATTATCAACAGAATCTGAATGCGTTTGGTCTGTTTTTCGTATGCCAGTTGTGCTTTTCAATTATAATTCCATCCACCTTAAACAAAAGCGACACAGTTAGAGTGGTGTCGGCCACACCGTGACTCAGATTAAGCCAGGGTTGACTCGTACATGGCTCAAATGACCCACAGATCATTTTCCTAATGTATCAACAAAATCTGAATGAGTTTGGTCGGTTTTCTGCATGCCAGTTTTTCTTTTCACTTAAAATCTCATCCATTTTAAACAAAAGAGACACAGTTAGAGTTCTATTGGCCACACCACGCCTCATATTTTGATGGGGTTTACTCGTACAAGTCATAAATGACCCATGGATCATTTTCTTAAAGTATCAACACAATTCAAATGTTTTTGTTCGGTATTCCGTATGTCAGTTGATGTTATCACTTAAAATGATGTCCTTTTAAAACAAAAGAGAGACACATTGAGTGGTGCTAGCCACACCGCACCTCAGATTGAGGCGGGGTTGATTAGTACACATCACATATGACTCATGGATCTTTTTTCTAGATTATCAACACAATCAGAATCAGTTTGGTTAGTTTTCCGTCAGTACTTAAGATGTTGTCCATTTTAAACAAAAGAGAGAAACTTAGAGTGATCCGGACCACACTGCAACTCGGATTAAGCTGGGGTTGACTCGTACATCTCGCATATGACCCATGGATTTTTTTGATACAGTATCAATAGAATCTGAATGCATTTGGTTGGTTTTCCGCATGCCAATTGTTCTTTTTTACTTAAAATCCCATCCATTTTAAACCAAAGTGACACAGTTAGAGTTCTACCAGCCACACCGCACCTCGAATTTAGACGAGGTAGAATCGTACACATCACAAATGACCCATGGATCATTTTCCTAAAGTATCAACACAATTATAATGTGCTTGGTCGGTTTTTCATATGTCAGTTTTACTTTTCACTTAAAATGTTATACATTTCAAAAAAAAGTGAGAGTCCTCAAATGGTGCTAACCACACTGCCTCTCGGATTGAGGTAGGGTTGACTCTTACACGTCACATATGACCCATGGAACGTTGTGATAATAGATCAACACAATCAGAATCCGTTTGGTTGGTTTTTCTTATGTACTGAAAATGTTGTCGATTTTAAACATAAGAGAGACACTTAGAGTGATCCTGACCACACCGCGACTCGGATTGAGCTAAGGTTTACTCGTACAACTCACATATGACCCATGGATCGCTATGATATAGTATCAATAGAATCCAAATGTGTTTGGTTGGTTTTCCGCATGCCAGTTTTTCTTTTCACTTAAAATCCTATCCATTTTAAACAAAGGAAACGTAGTTATCATGCTACCGTCCACAACACACCTAAAATTTAGATGGGGTTGACTCGTACACATCACAAATGACCCATGGATCATTTTCCAAAAGTATCAACACAATTAGAATGTGTTTGTTCCGTTTTCAATATGTCAGTTGTACTTTTCACTTTAAATGGTATCCATTTCAAAAAAAGTGAGACACTTCGAGTGGTGTCAGCCACACCGCATCTCAGATTGAGGTGGGGTTGACTCGTACACGTCACATATGACCCATGGATCATTGTCCTAAAGTATCAACAAAATCATAATCCATTTGGTCGGTTTTTTTAAGTACTTAAAATGCTGTCCATTGTAAACATAAGAGAGACACTTAGAGTGATCCCGACCATACTGCGACTTGGATTGAGTTGGGGTTGACTCATACACATCGCATATGACCCATGGATCGTTGTGATACATTATCAACATAATCCAAAAGCATTTGGCCAGTTTTATGCAAGCCAATTGTTCTTTTCACATAAAATATCATCCATTTTAAACAAAAGAGAAACAATTAGAGTGCTACAGGCCACATTGCACCACGAATTTAGACGGGGTTGACTCGTACACGTCATAAATTACCCACGAATCATTTTCCTAAAGTATCAACAAAATTATAATGTGTTTGGTCAGTTTTCTATAAGTCAGTTGTACTTCTCACTTAAACTTTTATCCATTTCAAACAAAAGTGAGACGCTTCTAATGGTGCCGGCCAGACCGCATCTTGGATTGAGGCAGGGTTGACTCGTACATGTCACATAAGACCTATGGATCATTGTGCTAATATATCAACACAATCAGAAACTATTTGGTCAGTTTTACTTATATACATAAAATGTTGTCCATTTTAAACAAAATAGAGACACATAGAGTGATCACGACCACACCGTGACTCGGATTGAGCCGGGGTTGACTCATACAGGTCACATATGACCCACTGATAATTTTGATATAGTATCAACAGAATATGAATGAGTTTGTTCAGTTTTCCATATTCCAGATTTTTTTTCACATAAAATCCCATCCATTTTAAACAAAAGAGACGCAGTTAGAGTGCTACCGGCCACATGCGAGGCATGGTATTACCATCTTAAAAAACAGACATGTCTTTGGTTTGTCTTCAAGGAACCAATATCACTCATGAGTAATAGAAACCATCCTAGTATCCCACACCTAGAAACCAAAGCATACATCCTGGAATTTCAAGTCTTAATTCCCTTAGCATGTCTATGAGTCCTTAACATGTAACCCATGTTTTATCCCAAAAATTGATAAGTAAACCAAATAAAACAAGGCATAATTCACATAACATGGAGAATATATAACACATATGGTTCTTCGATAGCAAGAGTGTGAGTCATATTAATTAATGTAAATCCACAATCATTATTAAATATTCACTGTCTCATCATCGAATCAAACCAATGGAATTTCATCATTGTGACTCAGCCCGGAGAGTAATAATCCAATATTATTATTTTCTCAATGACTCCATAATAAACCACATTTCCAAATTTTGGTATATTATCTGATGCACTAGAATAAAAATTTGTTGTGGCAGTAACCATAACACCATCATGTTGTGTTCTCATGTTCTTTACTCATTCAGTGTTAATAAATTTGTACCAATTGATAACAATTGATTTACTGCCACAAACCACAGTATTAGGTCCAAAAGCCAAAGCTCTTATTTCCTTAGAGACAGAGTCAATAGAAAAACTCAATACCTGCAATATAAATTACTATTAAACTTAATTAAATATTGGTATAATTATTTTAAATACTAATATTTTTACCTTAAATTTTAACCAAGCAGAAAACTCTTTGCTATGCAAAGTCTCTCTCATTCTCAAAGATAAAGAACGATGCTTCTTATTTATCATTGTTTTATGTTCCCTGTAGATAAAAAATACAAATAGTTTTATAGATATATTTGTTAGATATACATATTAAATTTAGTTACCTGATATAGTCATCAAACAAACCACAGTTGAACAAAACTGTGTGATGTGCCATCTCCCGCTCTTCATGGATTAATGTCTTCAATGTATATGATCCATGAATTCCTCATATTTGAGGAAGTGATGGAAAATTGGGTTAAATTTTCTCATACTGTTCTTCTTCATTTCTCATTGGTTTAATCATTCTTGAATTAAGATCTGACAAATACATTGAGTAGAAATCCATAAATTCTTGAGCTAAGTAACTGGTCATGATAGAACCTTCAGGGTGATTCTTTTTTCAAACATAAGACTTTAATGTGTACATATTTCTTTCAGTTGGATATGTCTAATGAAAAGAAATAGGTCCTCCGAGAAGTATTTTCGTGGGAATATGGACATTCAAATGCAACATGCATGTGAAAAATGATGGAAGAAATATTTTTTCCTACTCACACAAAATTAATGGGGTATCTATAAACATTTTTTCAAGAAATACTTGGACAACTTATTAGCACAGAGATCTCTAAAAAATTTCCACAACCGAATAATAGTCACCCTTACATTATTGGAAAAAATATGATGGATTGCTATTTGAAGAAACTCATGCAGTAGAACGTGATGATAATGGGTCTTCATTGATTTTAGCAATAACTCTCCTCTGTTGACCCGTTTTTATATGATGCTTTAATTGCCATCAAGAACTCTAATAGTCTCTAATACTTCCAAAAATTGCTTTTTTTCCTTAGGTGTCATCACATAAGAAGCACATGGAAGTTTCCATTTATTTTAACTGATACGCACAGGATGCAAATCTGGTCTAATTCCCGTATCCACCAAGTCACACTAATATCGTAAATCATCTTTTTCCTTACCCTTGAAATTTAGAAGAACAGAAAGCAACATTTCGCATATATTCTTTTCAATATGCATTAAGTATAAGAAATGACTTAACAAATTGGTTGACCAGTAAGGCAAATCAAAAAAGATATTCCCCTTCCTCCAATTGTAACAGGTTTCAGTGGAAACCTTATTTCTCTTTCCAGATTTCATTTGACCCTTCCCAAATGAAAAATTGAAATCTTTCAATTCATTAATCACATAAGTTCTAGACATATACTGAGGTGGATCATCATCCTCTATGGTATTATCAAATATTTATCGATTAATTCTATGTGGATGATCATTTATCATGAATAATCGATGTCCCATAAAAATGAAACTACAATGATGTTTCCGTCTTATGGATCATGTAGTCTTCATAAAAACTGGGAATCACTATTTTCCCTTCGTGCTCCATCCAGACATCATTGCATAAGTCGTAAAATCATTGATCGTCCACATAAGTGCAGCACAAATATGAAATATTTCTTTCAAACATGCATCGTATATGTGCACACCCACATCCCAAAGATGTTTCATCTCTTTCATTAAAGGTTGCATGTATACATCAATATCAATGTCGGGATTAAAAGGACCAGATATGAGTATACTCATGAAAGTGAAAGGATTCTTCATACACAAACATGGGGGAAGATTATAAATGTGTATAAAAACATTCCATGTGCTATGTGAAGTAAGAATCTGCCAAAACAGATTAAAATCGTCGCATGAAAGTCACATCCTCACATTACACATGTTAGCTGCAAAATTAGGATGTCGAGCATCAAATCTATGCCATGAAAATCCATCTGCAGGATGAACTAACTCAGAATTTGTCATCTTTCTCTCGGTATCATGATATATCATTTTTATTGATATGTCATCAGACATTAAAAGATTCTGGAGTCTGGGGACGAAAAGTGCCAAATTACTTTATGTGGAATGCGAGATGTTGTTCCATCATATTTTGACTTCCAGCGGGATGTGCCGCATTTTATACAATCATTTAGTCAGTGGTTTCATCCCAGAATAAATTGCAATATTTTAGGAAAGTATGAATTTTATTTCTTGAAAATCCAAGTTCCTCAACTAACTTCCATCCCATATTGTGATTTGAGATAATATCTACATCATCTAAAAGTAAATCCTTCAATAGGGTAAGAATGTAGTTGATTGTTATATTAGAAATCCCATACATAGTTTTCCAATGAAACAATCGGATTAAAAATTCCAACATATTCATTTTATCACATTGTAGATATACTAGAGTCGTGGTAGCATCATTCAATTTTTTCACCCTATCAATATCATCATTTTCAGTAGATGCATCATTTGTCCTAATATCAAAGTCTTCTTGAGTCAAAATTCTTTCTTTTTTATGATGACGAATAAACAGAAACCGATTATCTAATAAATTCTCCATTCCAGTCCTTTCATTTCGATCATCACCAATTTGAGATTCCATTTTCTCCCCATTGCGATACCACACAATGTAGTTTGCTTGAAAACCATTTTAGGTTTTGTAGTAGCTGAATTCTTCTCAGCTCAACCAAGGTCTACCAACATAATTGGAACATGGGTAGTGTTTGCGACCACTATCTGAAGCATTATGGAATGAAAAATATATAAGGCTCTCTAAATTGTTTTGAAAATCGCTTGAGATCCGATCGGTTTCATACATCCAACTTCTATACATTTTGTAAAAAAAATTTATATAAGTCATTTTGTCATAAACAATTCAATATGATTGAAATTTAATAGATAATAAGTTTAAGGAAACAATAAAGGAAGAAGTTTTTAGTCGATGTAGTGAACTATTAAAATAATGTAAAGAAGAAGTACTCATAAATTAAATTAAAATTTATATATATTCATTTTCACTAGGTCTATAAGAGTCACATGCCTCAGGTCCCGTTATGTGTTATAGGCATCCCAAATCATTCAATCATGTTCAATAACTCATTATTGGAACCTCTATGGACATACCTTTCATTAAAAAATTACTTCTCCAAGTCAAGCGCTCCCCATGGGTGAATAAATTTTAGGCTTCTACACTAATCGGTTGTTCATGGCTTGTAAACACATATAAATAAATTTCCCGAAGATAATATAAAATTAAACCCAATACCATCCAAAAATTCATCAATAATGTAACCTGATACATGTAAAAGTCTCCAAATTAAATTACCAAAAGATAAGTCAAATAATAGTGACTCAAAAAAACTCTAATATGAGCTATTAATGTCTAACATGGTCCCCAAAGTCCTCCTAGAAACTTGAAAAAAATTGTATATTTTGGGTGTGAATAACATGAATACTCAGTAAGGAAATAATCGAGTTATTAACTACACATGTGAAAAAAACATACTAATGTGTTACGGAAAAAATGTAAAACCAATAAGAACCTAAATAGGTCAACTAACCAACTCATCCTCATCACAGATCACTCACTAAATTGTGCATCCAATCTAGTAATATAACATCACAATCCAAATAATAAAACGAACCCCACTACAACTTCCCATCCAATTGTCCCTCAAACTCCTCAATGTTGAATTTCATATACTCCCATACCTTCCAAAGATATCCCATCACAAACCAGTTATCTCTGATGTGGCTTGGGATGCATCCCCACTTACACCACCCTCACAATGTCTAGCGTCCAGTGCTAACATCAGGTATTATCACATCACATCTCACCTGAAAACACTTAGTTTACCACACATCCATTTCTATTCCATCTCATTTATTTAAAATCTTGTTTTTTTGTTTTAACAACATAATTTATTCCATAGATAACCAGGAAACTAATAAAACCACCACAAAACAACTAACCATCCGACAATACCCATCGTCGCCATGTTACATCGGCCAACTATCTCACCAAAACAACCACATATCACAACAAAAATATTGCACATCACAACCACCACACAACCAAAACCGCCTCACCACATCATACAGCACAACCTCATCACACAACACCTCCACACGGCACAACACAACCACACACCATCACTATCACACAACTTCACATGTCACATCCATGCCCACTAACCATCACATTACAACCCCACATATCTCAAATCCCAACTAGTCACCTCAATCACCATAGAACAGCCTACAACATACAACAAAACACACCAAAATACCTCTCATAGAAGCAACATACACCAACTTACACAATTTATTCAAGGTTTTTTATTACATTACCCATTTATTTAGCATGGGCATTATAACACAAATGATATTACATGAGAAACTAATTAATTAACCAAATATTCATTAATTTTCCTATTTTTCTGGGTGAAATCACACAACACCATTAAAGGGTCTCAGCACATATCCTCTATAGTTAAAAAAGGAAAATTAATAAACACATATAAATAAATTTCCCAGTAACAATTAATTACAAGATGAATAAAAAGAATAAAAACACATAATTAGAAAATCTGGAATCCACATTAGAATGGAGAAAGTCAAGAATAAATAAAAACAAAAAAAAATATATACACATCAAAATCAAAACATAAAACTAAATTATTAGATGAATAAAAATAAAAAAAGGTACCACTTAAATATTTTATGTGTATAAAGAATACAATACCTGAATTGAGATGATTCAGATGGAGTTTCCCCGGTTCGGATGCGGGAAGTCACGAGGGGAGCTGAGCGCTGCAGATATTTAGGGTTCTGTCGCAAATGGGGGAGTGCACCAGCCCGACTATATTTTGGGTAAATATTTATCAACAGTTTTGAAAAACTATTGGGAAAGATGTGTCCAAGGCACCCTTTCCAAATGGTTCCACTAGAACGGTTGGGAAAGGTTAAGTTGAACACCCCTTTGCCAATAGTTTTATGAAACTGTTGGAAAAGGGGTACCCTTTCCCAATGGTTCACTAGAATTGTTGGGAAAGGGTTTCTATGCCCTTCTTTACCAGCGGTTTAAGTAAACTGTTGGTAATGAACCATGTCTAAAAACCCCATTTCCGGTATTGAAAAAAAATTCTTTAGAACATTTCATTTATATTAAAATTATTCTTATTTATATTTATAATAAATATAAATAAATGAATATTTTTAAACAATATGATATTCATAATTTAGTAAATCATATTAATACTTTACAATGTAAAGTCAATGTATTAATGATATGATTAGATAATAATTTTATAGAGTATCTTGTTTTATTTAAAACCAATGTTACATGAATAAAAATCTATCAAATAGAGGAAATTTATTTAAAAACAAGTATACCATAAATTATCAAGGTGTTATATTAACATATAATATCTTGGTTTTATGTCATTAATCCTATGAAACAAGATTTTTCTCTTTTAAAATATCATGGTGTTACATTTTTTCCCTATAAATAAATTATGTCCACACAATTAAATCAGGACATTGATATTCAGTAGTTTAAAATGTGAAAAACACATTCTTTTAATTACACATAGTTATAATGTTTAATAATATATCAACTTTATCAAATAAAAAGGGAATTATAAAGGTAATTAATAATAACACATTATAAGGTGTCCATATATAAGAAAATAGGTTGGATTAAAAACATCCACATATAATAGAATACTAATATCGATGAATTAATACAGAGTTATAGAGAATGTGGTCATTATAGAGTTAACAACCACACAACCATAAATATTTTATGAGTTAAAATACATTTTTATTATTTGTATATGATGTTATTAAGAAAATATTTTTTCCTTCATAAATTTTCCTAGAGTTTTGGGATTTTTTTACTATTATGATAGTGAATAGTATAAACTATGCAAAAAATATCATCTTTTGGTTATAATTACATAAATTTATACTTTATATAATTTAATAATAAATTAATACCCAAAAAGTAATTTTTATATGCCTAAATTACTAAAATTAACTTTTATCTTTTCACAATATCGATAAAAGAATCATAGATCCTTTCAAATTAAATTAACAAAACCAAAGTGGTTATAATGAGTTCTCAAATATCACAAAAATTTCAACATATTTCATCAGAAATATATTTATCCTTTAGACCATGGCATAATATTTATGACCAAATTTAGAAGGAATGTCACTATGTTTCTAAAATAAAAATAGTATTAGATTCCCCAAATAGAAAATTTTAGATCAAAAATTTACCTACAAAATATGTGAATACCTTGACCACCAAAAAAATTTGTTAAAACATGCATTCTTCCAAAAATAAAATCTCATGTTTCAACTATATTCCATGAATCTGAACACGCAGTAAACTCCAAAAATGTTTTCGTAAATCATAAAATCACTAACTGATTTCATGGAAACTAATACTCTCCCATAAACATCACATTATGATTATTATCTCTATATCATACACATATTAAGGGAAAATATTCACCAATAATTATTTTCAAATAATTTCAACTAACCACTGAATTACTTTCTTTGGCCATCATTACAACTTAACATATTCTCTTAAATCCTTAATGAAAATGTAATGAATTACAATCCATTAACATTTCATATTTATTATAACTAAAATATCAGTGATAAAATACTTAACTAATATAATTATTGAATCCAAACACAATAACACTAATCATTCCACTTCATATGGAACAATACAATAATCTTGACATTGATACCTTATCTTCTTCATGGGTATATTCCCTTAATTCTTGGGGAATTAATTTAATTAGTGTCCTATCTCTTTATAGATAATACATTGAATATTGTAAACTTATTTATCTCCCTTGAAATCATGATCACAATGTATTTTCTACCTAAAATTGTAAAACAGCTCTTATTGCCTTAATACATGTAGATTAGTGATTGTTTCCACAATTATCACATGGGAAAAAACCTTCTATCCATTTCCACTTTATCAATTTTATTATCTACCATACACTTATTATCTTGACTCCATTTTAATATATATAAATTGGATAATAATTTTTTTATCTTGATAGAAAATGGCATTATTTCTTTGAATTATAGGATGCTTTGCGAGACTAGTTCACTTTGATAAATTGGATTTAATCCATTAATAAATTTGTTGATATTTCTCTTCTGATTATTTTCATATTCCATAGATTTTTTTCTATAATTTTAATGTTTTATTTATAATTTTAAATATATTATTCTTAATTTTTTATCAGAATCAATAATTTTCTCTCCATATCTTCTCCAGGCTCATGAGGAAAATACTTTTCCATTAAGATTACCTTAATATCCATACATTCCATGGTTTTTATTTACTCATCACCCTTAGGTGTTTTGATCAATAACCACCATTAATCTAAATCTCTAAAGATATTTTAATATGTCATGTCTACATTCTCTGTTTAATTTATTCTGAATGAGTTAAATATATTATCTAATGAAATTATCCATTACTCAAATAGAAATTTTTTTTTCAATAACATTAAATGATAGTGGGTTTTTATTCATAATTAAGTCTAGTATGTTACACAATTTTTTGTATCATCGATATAGTCCATATGGAAAATTTTATTAGAAATAAAAATAATTAACTACCCCACTATAGTTATAATTTTTTCAGTTCCATTTATGAATCCGGTACCATCTTCATTTTATTTTCTGAGAGGGAAATCCCTACCTAGGATATGTGAATTGATATGGTTTTCATTCCTTCAACTAGGAACCATTTCTAAATAATTCAATATAATAAATTAGATGATAATATTATGAATAATAATTTATAATTAAAAAACAATGTAATTATTTAACCTAAATTGAGAAATTTACTTATAAATAATATTGTATCATAAACATTGTTTCTTTGGGAAAATTTTCAAATCATAAAGATCTTTTCAAAAAATTAATAATTGTTTATAAATAAAATTAAAATTAGCCAAATTATATCACCCAGGTGTGTTAAACAAGGTGTATAGTAAGGCTCTTTATTGTGTACTAGGTAATTCTCAATTCAATCTCAATGTTCCTTTTATAGATTTATTAACATAAGGTAAATATTTTTTCAAACTATATACACATTTTGTATTCATACATGGATATATCCATAGAAAAAACAAC
Source organism: Viscum album (assembly GCA_963277665.1). NCBI lineage: Eukaryota > Viridiplantae > Streptophyta > Magnoliopsida > Santalales > Viscaceae > Viscum > Viscum album. Next base: position 1,280,687,791 of record OY728136.1, on the reverse strand, counting down.
ATTCTCTATACATTTAACAATCATAAGGATGGTATCCTATACATTGACTTATACTTAAAGTAATTCATAGGTTATATTACCTAATATATGTTTTCCAAAATATTATTTCCCAGGTTTCTACTAAAAAAACATAGATATCAACTATAAATAACCGAACCCTCATAGTATTTAGTCACTGGTAAAATTATTACATTGTCACAGGATACAAGGTATTGAATTCGAAATAAATGAATAGTTTAGTGTTAGGGGTAAACTAGATACATACTATAATTTCCAATACATTTAAAAATAAAAAAAATATTTTGTTTTGAAATAATTGTATTTTCCTTATCATACCGCTTCATATCAACCATAAAACACTTTATGTTGTATAGTAGAAAATAAAACGTAAGAAAGGGGTGATCCTATATTCTAAGGGTAAGCATACATCAGATTCTATCATTAATAAATAATCATAATCAATATGTAAATTCAAATTACTAAAAAGAATCCAATAAAAAACATAATCATAATATGGTAGGAATAAAAGACTATCAAATAAGGTTATATAAATAATTACATAACATTAAACCTATGTATGAATGTTATAACTTATATAATAATCACATAGATACAAATATATAATTTCATAATTAATTAATGTATAATATAAGTCACCATAAACATGTTTTTAAGACCTTTCACAACCTATTATAAATATGTTTGTAAAACCCAATCTAATATAGCCAACTGATATGTCTCATGATACATGTACCTAAATTGAGGGGAAATCTATAACTTGTCCCAACCCATTACTTACTATGGTATAATTATTTCCTCATATAAAAGAGGTGAAACATAATCCACATAAAAATTTATATTGAAAAAATAACATATGAAATGTTAATACATACCCCAATCAAATATATATAATGATAAATCATGTTGAGTAATATATTGAAGTATAATAAAATTTTACATCATTCATTAAACAAATTATAAACCATAAAAAGAATTAATTTTGATGATATTAATACATTATATCCTTATTGGATCATATGTATAATAAAGGGTTGATGTCACTGATAAATAGAAGTACCATAAAAATTGAAATTAATTATTTTTTGAAATAACCATTTTTCAGTGAAAATCATTTGAAATGTTTCAAAAAAATAAATTAAAAATACATTTCATTGAAAATATCCTTTCAAAAGATGTAAAATAATTTTCAAAATGTTTTTGGACATGGTGGAAAAAAATTATTTACATGTTCTACATGTTAAAACAATGATTCTTTTCAAATTTTCTATAAAAGGTAAACAATAATTGATTAGAAGATTAAATTAAGAATCGTTTCAAAAAAATTGTGTAAAAATGTCAATAAAGGGTGTAATTTTTATAATAATTTTTTTCTAGTGTTAAATTAGTATGGAAAACATTTTTAGAAAACATTATTTTGCAAGAAATTGTGATTTTTGACCAAAGAGAGAAATGATATAAAATTTTCTTAAAAAAATTTTGTAAAAAAATAGTACTAAAGAGTAGAAAAATTAAACTATTACTTGAAAATTTGATTATCTAATATATCATATAGAAATAAATTCTTTTGGGTTAGAAAACACAATTATTCATCCATGGGAGGCTTAAACAAAAACAATCCTAAATAATGATAATATTTTGAAATAAAACCCTAACACTTTGAAATTTTTTGAATCATATGCCTCATGAAATAAATAAATAAAATTTGTAATTTAAATATCATGAAAATAATTATATCATGATATAAAATACCAAGTTGTCTAATATATACACCATACGAAAGAATTATTGGTGATGATGGCATATATCTCACTAAAGTGAAAGTGAGATCAGAAACCCTTAATAGTGGATTCAGAATCATTTATATTTTTAGGAATCTCCTTTATAATAAATATATGTGTATTAAAAAAAATTTAATTAACCATACTCATATATATATTATAAAATTTTTATGTGAAAGAAGCACGAAACATTTTTCTTTGAAAAAATATAGTTTTTTTAAATTAGTTTCATATGATTCATATTTTTATTTATAAAAAATATATAACCAATTAAAATGTATAATCCAAATATTTTTCATAATTTATTTATTCTTATTTCAACCTTTCAATTTTTCTACTTTTTAATAATGTTATGTTTAAATAATATTTTAAAAGAGTATCATGTTTTACATGAATCTGGTGTTGCATGCATCACAAGATAATGAAGATATTGAATCTAACAAAAAATTATATATCTAAAATTATTGTGGTTTTATATTCTATTATAAACTGGTTGATCTATTTCATACATTCCATCAAATATAATTTTCTTGTTTTAAAATATCCTTCTGTAACATTCAACATCAGATGATATGGTTGTTCGACATTACAAGATAAAACATAAATGAGAGAATAACGTTATGGTCATGATATTAAAATCCATGAAAAATAATGATTATATAGAAATCATAATATTATTAATATATACTCCAAGAATAAAACATTGGTTTACATTAATTTATATATATAATATATTGTCCAAAAAGATAGAATTTTTCCAAACTAATATTTTGGGACATTACATTGTTCACTATATTATTTATCCTTTGATGAAGATACAATAAAAAAAATTATATTTTTGAAGTATAAGTATACTTTTTTTCATTAATTCATTCAATATATATCCATGGTAGAAAGTATTAGTGGATAGAAATTGAGATTCATGTGATCTGACAACAGCAGCGACTACACCAGATATAACATCAAGAAAATTTCAACAAACAATTGGATACGAAATGATAATACAATGTTTTAAACATTAAAGAATAATAATTTTTTTAAATTGATATATCCTACATTGATATAAAATTGTTATAGTTTGTGTCAATATAATATAATTACTTACGTAATTTGGGAAGAATCTCTCAACACATTAACTCATACATTCAATATAAGTTTATCATCTGTAGTTTGGTAAAAAATATCAATTGGTATATGGACTAGAAATTAAATATGTGTTCATCACCTTAATTTCTTAAACATCTTGGAATAACTTCATAATGACTCCAAGGGTAGAATTTGAATTATGTTAAGTTCAATGATTTTTTTTCATTGGGTATGGTGTTGAGAATTTTAGCTTCTTGCTATGGGATAAGGATAAGAGACAAGTCATCAAGAGCTGAGATGTATCTTTCAATGATAACATATTGGGGAAGGACTGGAACATGGTACAAAAGGACATAGTAAATAATTCAACTATTTAATTCATTATTTACATGAGTGAATGTTATGAATGTTTTCAAAAAATAGAGAACTAAATTTAAATAAATGATATTCTTAAGGTGATACTAGTTGATGTCCATCCAAAAAATTCAAGAACTATTATTGATCAAGTTGGAGTACAAGAAGGTTTGTATCTTAAAATTAGGTAACCATAATTTATGGTTTCAAATTAAAGGGTCAACATGAGTTGAGTATAACAACACCAGTAGTTTGTGCAATCATCATGAGTTACAAATTAAATTCATAGATTTATGGTTGACATGAAATTTGTTATTTATAATATATGTTGGAGAACATGAATTCCCAAGAGAAGGGAAACACCATAATGACTCAAAGTAATATAAGTGAGTACTTTATAATGAAATAGATCTATTGATGTTAAATAGAACATATGAATTGAATGATTTTAAAAAATGTATAAGATCACTCTATAATAAATTGGTATACTGGATAAAGGAATAGCCTGTTGGAAAAAATGCTAAAAGAAATTACTGGTGGGGATGGGATTTCAATATAAGGAATGTGTTTAAATCATAGATTTTTTATCATTTTTAGTTAACAATAAATCGATATAGATAATTCCAATCACTGTGTCTTATAATGATCTATACACTAAAATGATGGGCTTAAAGACTATATTTTTTATTTTCATTTGGTGGATAATATTTATATGAAACAACCATTAGGTTTACCAATATAAGGTATCAAATATTTTTTTGTAATTTAATTAAAATACTCTATAATTAAATGTAGTCCCTTCTATAATGGAATCTAAAACTTGATACATTAATGTTAGAAGAATTATTTACCATGATGAATGAAGACATTTTTTTTACTGGATGAAAGGGTATGATGGGCCATCTACTATATTTTCTTATTTTATGATGATATATTAATTTTTGGACATGAATCATCTAGAAACTATAATTTAGAATGTGAATTTTTTTTATGTTTTGAGATGAATGATCATGGATAGGAAAGTATTTTTTTAGGGATAAATAACAAGAGAGATAAAAAATCAAGAAAATTGATGCTATTTTAGAGGGTAATTATTTGTAAAATACTTAAAATATTAAGAATTTATAGAAGTAAAATAGTTCTTAACCCTATTGAAACTCACATAAAATTATACATGAAAAATGAATAATTAAAAAAATATTGAATTATTAAATAGAGATAGATTTTAATGATTTTGTAGTAGGATTTCTGATGTACTCTATGATATAATTAAAGGGAGTCATTTCTCATGTAATGGGTTTTATGAGTAAATAAATGGTTAATCCATGGACTAAAAATTAGGATGTTATGATATGAATCCTTTGGTATTTATAAATAATAGAATCTATATACCTATGTTTCAGAATGGATCTTCTATTATAATGTTTTTTTCGTATCAGATATTGATGGCGATGTGAATACAAGGAAATATACCACCAGTTTTTATTTTATTTTTAGAGGATGGACTTTAATATGTTAATCGATGTTATGAAGGATTTTTAATTGAATTATAATATAATATGATTATGTTGATAAAATGGAAGTTGTGAAATAAATGTTTTTGTTATGGAAATCATCAAATGACTTAAGGAGGAGTTAATAAGTATCATTTTTTTCATTGAAATCAATTATTTTATTAACATAGGAAAGTATTAGTATTTTAATTTTTATATTAAGAAAATTTACCAGTCGTATAATTTCATAAAAAATATTTCATGAGGATATGAAGCTAGATCTATTAGAAATAATAGAAAGAAAAAATTCAGAAAATATGTTTACAGTAATGATAACTCAAGAAATTTTTACGCATCATTGTACCATAGTGGGGATTGGAAAATATAAAGAGAAAAAGGAAAATGATATTATGTGAAATGTTTTGTATATTCATTGGACATTCGTGGAAAAAAATAAAGTGGTGATTATTGGGAGGTGGTGATATTTTATTTCAATGGAAATACATATATAGGAATTTGATTAACCAAAATTCCATGGTTAGGATAATGGGATATACATTATGTGAATATAGAGGAAGAAATACTTTACTATCAGTATTAAGAATATCAGAACATCAACTCTATATATTATTCTATAATGGAATGATGAATCTATATAATGGTAGATATAATATAGGATCCTTGAATTGGTATTTGAGATAAATAAATCAGGCCTTTTTGGATAGGATTTAAGGGGAGTAGTTTTAACTGGTTTGACATGCTAAGCATAGTATTTAAGAAAGCTTGGGATTTAGTGCATGTGTGACACATAGAGAAACTGTAAAATTATTGAGTGACCTTGTGACACATTATTTTCATGTTGGGATCCTGATTAACTACTTATATAAGAAATTTTAAATTATTTTGATCTATTATTTTTTTTATTGAAAATAAAAAATGATGTAGTGTAATCTATCCTTTTCCAATAAAAAATTACATATGAAGAAAATTAAACATTGTGTTTTCTCTTAAAATATATACTAAAATTTTATGTATTTCTATTGAATGTGTTTTGGGTGAATTGAATGTTTATGAAATTTTTTTGGGTGTGGAATGAGGTAGTGTGTTTTGTAGGATGTCATGAATTCCTAATTCTAGTACACTAATCTTATGGGGGACAGGTCTATCGGTAGATGATCCTACTATAAGTGGTTGAAATTTATTTATACAGGACATATTGTTGCACAAACTATAGATGACTTTGAATGAACCCTAGATCTTCCATAGTCATTCAATTAATAAAACCCATAATCAAAAGGAAATTTAAATGTATAAAATTCTCGAAAAACTACTCACATTATATATATTGAGTAACTATATCATCTATTCTAGTTTTTAGATATTGAATGAAATTAAAAGTTCATTTATCTAATCCACCATGAGAGGAATGTATATTTGATAATCTCTTACATGAGTATTAGTGGGAATAATATCATTGAAAAATAATATACACTCTATGATCTTTTCAACTACATCAATCATATTTTCAATGAATATTTTCACAATAATAGTGGAAAAGGAATTTCTGATAATATTTATTATGAGTTGACTACCAATTTTTTTCCATTACAACCTATATATCTAAGTAAAAGAACAAATTTTACCTATTTTATTATAATGTGATTAATATATATGGTCCATGCTGGTTTACTAATAATTTCATCAGTTACTCTTTAAAAACCATTTATAAAAATATATTTAAGGATGTTTGAGAATTATTATCCACTAAATATCTTCACTTGGGGATTAAATCTCAATTTTTCAATAATGTACAACTAAATGTGTAGGAATTTCAAATTTAAGACTTTATACCATTTATGGTCTTATATAACCTCCCATATATAATGATTAACATTATGGATATATAACATGAAATTATTATATATAATTTTATGGTAGTAAATAAATATAGTTTTATCGATGATAGGAAGATTCAAGAATTATTATATACCAAATAAAAATAAATCATGTAATGTTAATCTCTCAATTAAAAAAATATATCATAGGATTTTGTCACTATAAGATGGGATTTTTTTCATTAAAATTCTTAAAATATTCGGTATCCACTAATCATTTATTATAATTACTAACACTCCCCTATAAATGTCATAAATTTTAGTTATGGTGAACTGATCTCAATAAGGTTATTCTAAATATTTTAAAGGACTAAAGAATGGGAAACTCCTTACCTGGACTTTTATCTAGAATGGGTGAAGAATACATGAATAATTATTTTATAAGAACATCATTAATTGGGTTTACCACCCCCATTAAGGCTCTAATGAACATGAAGGCTCCAAAAAATCTTATTTATGTGGAAGATATCCTTATATATGTCTAAGTGTATGTTAAAACCATTAAAACCATCAAATATATCACCTGTAATTATGAAAAAGTTGTTGGAAAAACCATTATCTATAACAACACCTTCCTATTATTTGTTAAGAGTTTTGGTACTTCTAAGAAAAAACTTGTATTTAAGATTCATATTTTTAATTATGGATTATTTGTCTTATTTTTTGATCTATAATTTTGGATTAATTGGTTGAAATCAGCATGAATAATAGTTTCTACTTCTAGGAACCCTAATATCATTACAAAAATATTTATATATTTAGTATTTTGTATTTTTTATCATTTATTATCACTCAAATTATTGATAACCTATAAATCATAGATATATTGGATATATTGAAGTTTGATTCTATAGTATTTATTGATACCATGATTCAGAAATTTTTTAAAAAGAAAATCTCTTTAGAATGACCCAAATATCTATATTCCTACTCATATAACCAACCATAAATCAAATTTATACTACAAATACATGTTTGAAATAAATTAATGTAAACTAAAATATTAATTTTACTTTTGAAAAAAATTTCAACATAACCATAATAATATAATTTTGCAAATCTATACTAATAGACTTATTATTAATGATAAGATTCTAGAATTTGGTACCTACATCACATTAGCATCTTCATTACATATTATGTGATATGGTTTTTTCACAATTATATTACTTTAGTTTACATTAGTTAAGATTATTTTGGAGTAAGACCATGGATGGTTTCAGTTGGACCAATTGACCATAATTGATATTTATTCAATAAATATCATTATTAATGACATTAAAATTTGCTAAAAAATTCATAACATGATGACAAATTTGTTTTTGAATGCTTCCATTTGGTCTAGGAGACTGTGAATAAGAATATATTTGAGAGATAAGGCACACCAACAACATTTTTCTTCTTGATGTAATAAATAATGTTTGGACGGATTGTAAAATGTATTTTGGGTCAATAAACAATAACTACATGGATGAAATTTTTTTATGCATATAAATTTTCTTTGGATACCAAGGCATCCATCTTGAAGTTAATATATGAAATAGATCCAATATCAAACTAACTATTTCAAGGTTAACCCGAATGGCTAGGATTTGAGAGCTCTATGACCTATCTGTAATTGTGGAATTATTAGTAGTTTTATAGTAATTGTTAAATGATTTTTACTCAATTTCTATGCAACATTAATCCATATGAAAAAACAAAATGTCTATTTTATATTCGATTGAATATACTGTGATAGAAAATTTGAATAATATATAGATTAAATATGACTCAATAATGATTACAAATAAACAAAACCATTATACATTTAATATTACATGTCCATTCATTATATAATTAATTGAATATTTAAAATATTTATCGAGATTCATGTCAACATAAACCTTATTTATATTAAAAAAATTATAATGTATTATATGTAAATTTTCTATGTAACACCCAGAGCTTTCACGATACGCTTCTCATTCAATAATTTAATAGCTTGCATTATACGTAAGTTCGAGATTCTAACACACCGCGACCAATCAAAGTAGCAGTTATGAATAGTAATACCCACTTTTTAAAATTATATAAATCTTATATTTCAATATGGACTTCATTTTTGTATTCGGAATATCAGAGTTATCATAAGTTGAAATTTTTGTAATTTTCTGAGAACTTCCAATTTTTTATGAATAGTGAAAAATACTTAAAAACAACATTTTTAATAAAAATAATTTATAGTGATAAATTATACTATTGAGTGGTTTTAAAGTATAATTAGAATATATTTTTACCATTTTATCCAATGGTGTTCATTATAATTAATTTCACTTTGAAATTAGACATAAACAATTGTCAATCTTTTGATATATATTGTTTCTTAAAAACACGCTATGTGTTGTGACCGCGGGAATTAATTATAAAATTAATTAATGCAAGTTATATGTTTGGAATTTTTTAAAATAGTCATTATTATTGAATTCAGAATATCAATTATAGCTTAGGGTGAAATTTTGGCATTGTTCTGAAAAACTTCAATTTTTGATGAATAGTGAAACCACTAAGTGGTAGTTAAAAAACTGATTTTTCGTTTAAATGAAAAATTACCACATCTGTGATTTGATTTTCAGAAATCTGACATTCATGGTTTTCATTAAGAAGTAAAATTTGGTTCAATGGGATAAAAATAATTTTTTGGTGAATAGTAACTTTTAAGTTTAATTAATCGTGATTAAAGGTAATTAGTGATTTTTAAGGTAAAAATGATATTATAAAAATATGAAAATACCATTACACATTTCCTAAACCTATTGGATGTGTAATGGCCGACTAATAAAATCCATGGGTCAACTTGGGGAACCCATGGAGCCACTTTGGTATAAAAATGACATAAATAACTTTTATTTAAAGTTAAAATAAAAATGTCACAAACATAAGTTGTTTTAATAAATCAATTTTTAAATGGAGTTATACAAGCCATATTTTTTACTATAAATATTCATTATAAAGCTAAACAGATTTCATAAATCATGATATTTGTTTTATAATTTTTAGACATGAAATAAATTAAATTATTTATGACACCATGATGATGCAGTGATTACCTCATTAATTAACGATTTAAATAAAATGAAACGATAATGTAAAATCCAAGGCTTACACTTGTCAAAAACCTATTGAATGAGTATATTTCGAACCCTTATCACCTTAGCCTCGAATTATATACTTGTGGGACCTTTAAAATCTGAAAATCATTATATAATAAAGTAACATTTCATTATTTTTCAGGAGTGCCCCTCCTCTCCACTTATAAAAGGCCCCCACCACTACCACATTAATCACACTTTCAAAGCCTTTTGGTTCGGCCAACCTCTGCCCAAAGACACTCCCAACTTCCCTCTCTTACTCCTAGAAGCCTCACTTTGGGTATAATTCTTCCCAAGGAAGCCTTTGGCTCAAATCAAAAGAGTTACCCGTTTTTAAGGTAATATCTTCTCTTATGTTATCTTGTTTTATTTTGCTTATCCAACCCCCTAAACCATTTTTATTCATTTCTTTTGGAACAACACCAGTATCCTCAATATACTAGGATGTTTTTATATGAAATATTTGAGCTACACTTATACATACCTACATCTAATGGTTAAGGAACATACTGTTTCTGTGGATGGAAAATTTCTGCCTCACGAAACGATGATTGTTCAACACTCATATAACACCTTCAAAGGTGGCCATTAAGATGTCAATATATTTATATATATGATATATAATATGTTTATGTTTTACTTAAGTTTCTGTATTTTTCATTTATGTCCTACCTTTATTGTTTCCATTATGGGTAAACACGATATTTTCATTTTAGGAAGTTCGGACTACCGCCCCCTCAAAGTGATTTGAATCGTTAATCCCATATGTGGGATTTATAAAGAATGGGGTAAATGATATTATATATGATATTATACTGGAATTATAATATACCTTTATATCATTATTATTTCATTAAATACTAAATAGAAATGAAAGTAGCGTTCATGCGTACGTACGACTTACCGTCTCCATGAACTGTGCATTTCATTTCTTACATATAAACATTCTGGAATATTATAAATGAATGTATATAATGGATATATATGAGATATATGATATCTATATCATGAATATAATTCTGGATATAATGGATATATCACCACATGAACAACTTGTAATTATAAGAAGTTTATTTTTGACTCAAGTACCAAAGATCGACAAAACGACCATTATTAACATAAATAATTACATAATGTTCAGAACATGGTAATAAGTGATATAAAAGGAATAAAAAACTTGAAAAAGGTTTTTAAACAATTATAAATTAACTCTAGTTTATTATTCATGAGGTTAAAGAACAGTCGAGTCAATAGAGGACGCAAGGTAAGGGAACTTCTTAACCCAATTTCTATTCTTTGGGTTAATCTCCTACTTTCAAATTATGTCATGATATTATTATATCCTATCCTGTATTTGTAATTTCATTATGTTTAATTATAGTGAATACACATAATATATCTATTTTATTTAAAAAATGATCTTTGTAAGGTACTTTGTCTCAATCTCCTTTTATTGAGTCGTATTTTGTTTTATATACAAATTTCTTTTATACGGTGTATAAACCCCTTTGACTTTTACATTTATTCAAAAGGAATCTTTTTATACGAAGCGTTTTACTAAACGACAAAAATGAATGTTTTTCTTGTCGTATGTATGTGGCGACAACGACTTCTCCGCCGCCATAACCATTATTTGAGTTTCAGCTTCCTCTTCAAGCCATAACATTTTTTTAAATGAGAAATAAATACCAAGTTTTATTTTTCTTTTATTTTGGTATTGAAAATGGTTTTGATAAGGTTTTTATTATATCAATGTGTTGTATTGATATCTTCTGATTAAAATGTTGAAATTTTATGTTTCCTTTATGCACGTTTTATGTGATTCTATAAAGTTATGGTTTATGATATGTTTAAACCTGTTCATATGAGGAATGCATTGGACTTAATAAGTGACGGGTGGAGCCCGCTATAACTCCTCGATGCATCAGTAGGTCTCATTCGACAAAATATTGTCTTGGCATGAGGCCATGACAAAATCTTATTTGTGGTCTTGGAATGAGGCCTTGAATACGTGGTTATGATAGTCTGGCATTATGCATTCCATCATTATGAAAGTGGTTATTGATATTGCATGGGATTATTCGACTAGTAGAATATCCATGTGAGTAAGTAAATGGAATTATTTAATTTTATTTTTTCTATATCATGCTGAATTTCAAGTTTAAAAATGATTTTGTTTTAGTTATACATTGTCTTAAATATTAATGTTTATTTATGAAAGCTTCCGCAATACTGTTTTCCTTACTGAGCATCTGAGCTCACCCCTTTCAATGTTTTAATATTTTCCAGGATGTGAAGAAGTATTTTATGATTGACCTGCATGGATAGTCTGAAGGGGATATGAATGTTGAAATTGGAGACTATGTTATTGTAGTTTTTCACTTTATGATGTATTGTAACAATTATGAATGTATCTAGTGTTTCCAAAGCAACTAAACTAATCATACTTTTGAGACTTGATCTTTTGTGATCATGCCAATGTTACGCAATAACGCACCGAATCTGGGTAGCTGGGGTCGGGGAGTTATAGTTGGTATCAGAGGAAGTTTATTACTAACCTTGGAAGCTAGATTTAGATATTCTCTAATTAACGCACATAGCCCGAAGATAGAATTTGAGGATTTGTATAGAAGAACATCCTAGAATTTTGGTATTATAGTGATTTTATGAGTTTTTCGAGCAATACATCCCTGTCTGGATACGAGCAGGTAGAGGTGGCTCTGGCACAAATGTACCTAGGGGAAAAACCCGAAAACACCGATTTGAGCTAGACTCGAACAGGAACTGGTGCACAACAACGGGCCTTGCTGCAATATTGGTTACGATACTCCTGGGGGATATGCTTAGGACAATTATCATTTTCTTTACAAACCATTATGAAGGGCTTCTGAATATATACTTCCTCATAGAATTTTTTTATGATTATTTATTATATCCATAAATAGTTCAATTTATGTTAAGTGTTTTAAAAGTTTGTTATTATGTATTTCGATTCATAAACTAACCTAGTATATGCCATTGTATAGAAATGGCGCCCAGTGGAAGGAATGTGAACTCCATCAATACGTATAATCCAAAGAGTAAGAAGGATCATATGTTTCACAGTATTAATCCAACATTTAGAAAGGAAATAGTCTCCCATGTGTTCTCGACATATGAAGAAATAGTATCATGTGTTAATAAGATAAGTAGAGAATATTCTAAGTCTTATGGATTTGAAGGGATGAAAGAGAACAAAAGGATGGAAGAGAGAATGATGGATAAAGGGACAAGGGAAAAGAAGAATTTTCCAATATGTGATAACTGTGGGAAGAATCACCTTGGAACTTGCCTGAAGGGAATGGAAGTTTGTTATAAGTGCGGAGAAAAGGGACACCAAGTGCGTGACTGCAAGGGTAATAAAAAGGTTTCAAATGTACATTGCTTCATCTGCAAGGAGTGGGGACACTACACAAACCAATGTCTAAATCATCAGAGTATACCCCAAATGATGTTATTGGATAATAATCAAGTTATGATACTACCACAGATGCGGAGAAATGATTATAGTTCTTATGTTGTTATTAAATAATTTTGTCATTTGAGTCTTGTATCAATGATGTACTGGTTATAATAATTATGGAGTATATAAGGATTGTACTGTTGTACTTTTTCATCAATGACTTGAGATTGTGTGGAACCAAGAAAAGTGACTTCACAGCAGGTTAATTTTTTGGAAAATATATGTTTGAGAGAATGATAAACCATAATATGGTTCTGATACCGAGATTGTGATTTTGGAATAATACATGATTGATTTGGATAAATTATATTGGATATTCTTAACATCCTTGAAACTGATTAATGATTTGTATACATTTTTGGATAGAAGGAGTATATCTAGTATTCTATAAGGAATATGGGATCATTAATGTAATCAATAAGGATTTATATTAATTCATTATGTTTCATTGTTTTAAAAGAATACACGATGAAGGTGTTCACATGTTGTTACGTGGAAAAAAGGATCTTCATTATGTTTAACTTCCTTATAAAATTTGGACTGTGAGTTGGAAAGAATTATTTTGGATAACTATAAAGGTTGGAATGGATTATGTTGATCTTTGGATAGTATTGTTTAAGGTTAAACAATTTCTGAAGATTTTTTTTGGAATATTATAATACTATAGTTTTAGGAAAAGGACAACATGTAGGGTGGGGCATAACCCATCACGTCGGACAAAGCTGTACGAATCGAACCCACAACCATAGTGCGACATGCCTTTATTACCTACCACTAGCCTATAGGAAGTCCCTAGTTATTAAAAAATAGTTTTCCTAATCTAAATGGTATGTGTTAATATTTTGAACCTTGTACGATTAGGATGAATATAATATTTTTTTAGTTCTATTATCTTTTTGAGTGAAATATGAGTTTGTGGTAGAAATTCGTTGAAGATTGAAACTCTACTTGTCAAGAATAAATATATATATACCTATCTCTTATTCTTTGAATAAATTAGTTCTTAAACTTTAGTAAAGGGATATTAAAACAAAAAAATGTGTTATCCTAATACCTTATGTCTTGTTGAACAGATAATATTTTAAATCAATATAGATTGAAGGCTTTGAGGCCCTCAATTTTACACTTGTTTGTGATTTATGACCTCAATCACTCCCTACAAATATTTACGTTTCCCTCCAATTATATGTCTTTAATTTCCACCAATGTTCTCAATATCGTGATCATAATTTGGTGGTGACTTTTTCATTTCCCTTTCCCACTTATTATGGCTAAATTTTATTAACCCTATTTCTGATGTGGGTTTTCTACAAAGGTATTTTCTATTTTCAACCTTTTATATTCATAGAAAAATATCAACTTGCGAGGACGAAATTTATTGAAGGAGGGGAGAATGTAACACCCCAAGCTTTCCTGATACGCTTCTCATTCAATAATTTAATAGCTTGCATTGTACGCAAGTTTGAGATTCTAACACACCACGACCAATCAAAGTAGCAGTTATAAATAGTAATACCCACTTTTTGAAATTATATAAATCTTATATTTCAATACAGACTTCGTTTTTGTATTCGGAATATCAGAGTTATCCTAAGATGAAATTTTTGTAATTTTCTGAGAACTTCCAATTTTTATGAATGGTGAAATATACTTAAAAACAACTTTTTTAATCAAAATAATTTATAGTGATAAATTATACTATTGAGTTGTTTTAAATTATAATTAGAATATATTTTTACCATTTTATCCAATGGTGTTCATTATAATTAATTTCACTTTGAAATTAGACATAAACAATTGTCAATCTTTTGATATATATTGTTTCTTAAAAACACGCTATTTGTTGTGACAACGGGAATTATATTTGAAATTAATTAATGCAACATATATGTTTGGAATTTTTTAATATAGACATCATTTTTGAATTTTGAATATCAATTATAGCTTAAGGTGAAATGTTGGCATTGTTCTGATAAAACTTAAATTTTTGATGAATAGTGAAACCACTAAGTGATAGTTAAAAAAATGATTATTCGTTTAAATGAAACATTACCACTTCTGTGATTTTATTTTCAAAAATCCGACATTCATGGTTTTCATTAAGAAGTAAAATGTGGTTCAATGGGATTAAAATAATTTTTTTGGTGAATAGTAACTTTTAAGTTTAATTAATCTTAATTAAAGGTAATTAGTGATATTTAAGGTAAAAATGATATTATAAAAATATGAAAATACCTTTACACTTGTCCTACCCCTATTGGATGTGTCATGGCCGACCAAGAAAATCCATGGGTCAACTTGGGGACCCCATGGATCCACGTTGGTAGGAAAATGACATAAATAACTTTTATTTAAAGTTAAAATAAAAATGTCACAAACATAAGTTGTTTTACTAAAAAAAATTTAAATGGAGTTATAAAAGTCATATTTTTTACTATAAATATTCATTATAAAGATAAAAAGATTTTCTACATCATGATAGTTTTTTATAATTTTTAGACATTAAATAAATTAAATTATTTATGACACTATGATGATGCAGCGATCACCTCATTAATTAACGATTTAAATAAAATGAAAAGATAATGTAAAATCCAAGGCTTACACTTGTAAAAAACCTATTGGATGAGTATATTTCGGACCATTATCACCTTATCCTCGAATTATATATGTGTGGGACCTTTAAAATCCGAAACGCATTATATAATAAAGTAACATTTCATTACTTTCCAAAAGTGCCCCTCCTCTCCACTTATAAAAGGCCCCCACAACTACCACCTTAATCACACTTTCAAAGCCTTTTGGTTCGGCCAACCTCTGACCAAATACTCTCCAAACTTCCCTCCATTACTCCTAGAAGCCTCACTTGGGGCAAAATTCTTCAAAAGGAAGCCTTTGGCTCAAATCAAAAGAGTTACCCGATTTTAAGGTAATGTCTTCTCTTATGTTATTTTGTTTTATTTCGCTTATCCAACCACCTAAACTATTTTTATTCATTTATTTTGTAACAACACCAGTATCCTCAATATACTAGTATGTTGTTATAAGAATTATTCGAGCTACACATATACACACCTACATCTAATGGTTAAAGAACATACTGTTTCTGTGGATGGCGAATTTCTGCCTCACGAAACGATGATTGTTCAACACTCATATAACACCTTCAAAGGTGGATATTAAGATGTCACTATATTTATATATATTATATATAATATTTTTATGTTTTACTTAAGGTTCTGTATTTTTTATTTATGGCATACCTTTATTGTTTCCATTATGGGTAAACACAATATTTTCATTTTAGGAAGTGCGGACTACCGCCCCCTCAAAGTGATTTGAATCGTTAATCCCAGATGTGGGATTTATAAAGGATGGAGTAAATGATATTATATATGATATTATACTGGAATTATAATATACCTTTATATCATTATGATTTCATTAAATATGAAATATAAAAGAACGTAGCATTAATGTGTACGTACGGCTTATCGTCTCAATGAACAGTGCATTTCATTTCTTACCTCTAAACATTATGGAATATTATAAATGAATGTGTATACTGGATATATATGATATATATTATATCTATATCATGAATATAATTCTGGATATAATGGATATATCACCACATGAACAACTTGTAATTATAAGAAGTTTATTTTTGACTCAAGTACCAAAGATCGACAAAACGACCGTTATTAACATAAATAATTACATAATGATCATAACATGGTAATAAGTGATATAAAAGGAATAAAAAACTTGAAATAGTTTGTTATACAATTATAAATTAACTCTAGTTTATTATTTAGGAGGTTAAATAACAGTCGAGTCAAGACAGGACGCAAGGTAAGGGAACTTCTTAACCCAATTTCTATTCTTTGGGTTAATCTCCTACTTTAAAATTATTTCATGATATTATTATATCCTATCTTGTATTTGTAATTTAATTATGTTTACTTATAGTGAATACACATAATATATCTATTATATTTAAAAAAATGATCTTTGTAAGGTACTTTGTCTCAATCTCCATTCATTGAGGCATATTTTGTTTTATACACAAATTTCTTTTATACGGTGTATAAACCCCTTTGACTTTTACGTTTATTCAAAAGGAATCTTTTTATACGAAGCGTTTTACTAAACCACAAAAAGGAATGTTTTTCTTGTCATACGTATGTGGCGAAAACGACTTCTCTTCCGCCGTAACCATTATTTGAGTTTCGGCTTCCTCTACAAGCCATAAATTTTTCTTAAATGGAAAATAAATACCAAGTTTTAATCTTCATTTATTTTGGTATTGAAAATGGTTATGATAAGGTTTTTATTATATCAATGTGTTTTATTGATATCTTGTGATTTAAATGTGGAAATGTTATGTTTCATTTATGCACATTTTATGTGATACGATTATGTTATGGATTATGATATGTTTAAACCTGTTCATATGAGGAATGCATTGGACCTAATAAGTGACAGGTGGAGCCCTCTATAGCTCCTTGATGCATCGGCAGGTCTCATGAGACAAACTAGTGTCTTGGCACGAGGCCTTGACAAAATCTTATTTGTGGTCTTGGAACGAGGCCTTAACTACGTGGTTATGATAATCTGGCATTTTGCATTCCATAATTTTGAAAATGGTTATTGATATTACATGGGATTATTCGACTAATATAATATCCATGTGAGTAAGTAAATGGCCTTATTTATTTTTATTTTTGCCATATCATGCTGAATTTCAAGTTTAAAAAGGCTCTTGTTTTAGTTATAAATTGCCTTAAATGTTAATGTTTATTTATGAAAGCTTCCAAAATATTGTTATCCTTACTGAGCATCTGAGCTCACCCCTTTCAATGTTTTAATATTTTTCAGGATGTGAAGAAGTATTTTAGGATTGACCTGCAGGGATAGTCTGAAGGGGATATGACTATTGAAATTGGAGACTATGTTATTTTTGTTTTTCAGTTTATGATGTATTGTAACAATTATGAATGTATCTAGTGTTTCCAAGGCTACTAAAATAATCGGTCTTTCGAGACTTGATCTTTTGTGATCATGCCAATGTTACGCAATAACGCACCGACTATGGGTAGCTGGGGTCGAGGCGTTACATGCTAAGGGAAGTGTTAGTCTCTTATTACAAAAAATGGTTGTTATATGAAAACGATGGATAGAATGAACCTTCTTTAACTATCAACATTTTATATGAAAATGAAATTATTCATTTTGGGGAATCAACTTAAATGAAACCTAAAGCCATAAAAGTAATTTTTCATCATAGCAACGAGTTCTCGGGTCAATTTATAGGCTGTAATAAACAAAAATTTTGGGAGGTTTTTTTTCATATATAAAAAATTAAGGGCCTATATAGACCATGGTGTGAATATAGGGTGTCTTACATTCAACAACATAGGTGTACCCTTGTTTTGGGGGAATGATAATAACTAATAATTGGAGAAAATATCTTATAAAATAATATCTCAATGGGATAGTCTGGAATTAAAAAAATGATGGCCAATGTTGGGAGGGTTTTCAAGAATAAATCAATGATAACATCACTATTTTTCTGTGCATTATCATTTTATATATGGATTCATGACTATATTAGTAATCATCATTTCATAATCAGCTATTTTTTGAAGAATGGGTTTGTTAATGAAAGAAATATTATATATTTTTTTTGAAATAATTCACCAAACCCATTGATATGGGTTGAATATACATTATTGATATCAAAATATTCAATGAGGCTTTACTCATGAAATTTATATTTTCTTTTATCATGTACAATGATAAAGATATAATGTTTCTCAATAATTGATTTGTTTTAGTGCTAAAAATGGTCCTCTTTTTATCTCTTATAAACATTATGGTTAGCTATAAGTAAAGATTGTTATGAAACGGTGAACTTCTTGAGGTGAATGTTCTTAAGGTAGTATGACATAAATAGCTAGAATATTTCATGGATGGGTAGGATTATAAATGAGATTGTGTTGATACAAAATAGAAACAACACATTTAAATTATGGATTTAATACAAATCATTAGTGAATTATATGAAATTATACCCCATTATATCTTCTTGGAAATAAATAATAATGTATATCTGGAAGTAAAATGATGTTATTGACACCTTACAATATTGGGGGGTTGAATTATTGAGAATTTTATAGACTCAAGTGTGATATTTATTTCGATGTCCCTATATGGATTATTAAAATAAAATCAGCCTTTAATTTCACCATATAAATTTATTTTTCTTTATATTATATTTAAACCACAATTTAATCTTTATTATCATCCTCAATAATATAGGATAACTCTTGTATGAGTATACCCAATATTTTTAAATGAGCCTAAAAGATTAAAACTATTATTTATCACATGTTTCATGACGATAATGTTGTGGGGATATTTATAGTATATTTTAAAATATATTATTTTCTTAAACTATGGAATTACTAATATTATGGTTTCAATTACTGATGTTTTACTCAGTGTGTATCTATATAACCGCCTCTTAGCTACTATAGTGGTGGATTTTTAATCAATATAGAATTTGAAGAATATTTTCTTTAAATTAATGATTCTATTTATATATGGCCATCATTTATATCCTCATAGATGTTCGTCAAGCCTCCAAATTATAAAAAGTTTTGATGATGATTTATAATTATGAATTAACTAATATGCACATGTTTGGTGTACCTATATGGATAAAAATGGATTTTGTGTGGAAATACTATTTTTGGACTCCACTAAGTTCAACAAAGACTAAGGTGAATGTAGATGGTGTGACATTAGTGGAAGCATTTACCTCAGGTTCTAGAAGAGTTTTTTACTCTTAGAGGATTTGTTAGGGGGTAATTCTATCACTAAATTGGAAAAGTAATTGCATATGATGTGGAAATTTAGGCGATGATAAATGTGATCAACTATGATTTTATCATTTGATGTAAAATAATATGTGATGAATCTTACTCAACTCTTGTGTTGGAATGATTTTGGTCCAAGTCAAGAAATTTCCTTTAGATATATCATTTGTGTTTGTAATAATCCACCTAGTCTACTAACTGTCTATTCTTTTATTTGGAAAATATATATTATCAGCCCAATCAAGCATGAGATGCATTATCGAAGAAAGAAAATGTGTAGGTTAATTTAATGTGGTTCTTTTTTATACAATGATGCTTTCCATATTTATTAGACTTGGATGAAAGGGGTGAAATATACACATGTATTTGTAAACTGTAATTTAAACTTATTCATTAGCATTTTTTTAATACATTTAGAGGACCATGCATTCTTAGTATATGATCCTTATTGTTATAATTATTATTATTTTATATATGTATATATTTATTTCCCCTTATGTGTGTGTCTGTGTTTATGATCGTTTTTATGTATTTTTGTATGATTTTATATTGATATAAAATTTCACACACACATATATATATATATATATATATTTGTATGTATGTGTCTCTATGTGTGGGTTTATATGAATTTTTTTTGTCATAATTTTATATAAGTGAATTGTGGGAGAAATTCAAGCACTTTGTCAAATAATTTTTATTTATAAATTAAAATTATATTTAATTCAACAAAAATAAACCAATATTTCTTCATAACCATAATGAGGTGTGACTATCACAATATAAATTTTAACTAAAATTTCTTCTCTATAAATCTTCGAAACATTTTGACTCTCTATTTCATATCTCTTATTTCCTACTTAATTTATTAATTTTGATTACTTTTTCCATCGATCCAGTAAATTGTTTGGGGTCTATATGGTGTAATGATGGTATAACCACAAATTTTTATTGATATTAAAGTATTTAAAGTGATTTTAAGTGAAAACATCAATTATTGGAAGTTTTTATTAAATTATTTGATATTATCTATTTCAATAATTTATCAATGATATATATACATTGATTATTTAATTTGTAGGTCACATTATCAAATTAATTATTATTAAATCCATATATACTAGTATTAGTGTGAATAACAAAAGTGAATTAAGTGAGATACTCCAAATAGTGAACATAATTAACACAAAATTTGTATTTTAGTCTATAATCAATAACATATAAATATTTATAGTATATACCATGAATAAAAAATAAAACAGATTATATTTTTTAAATTATTAGTAATTTATAATATGGTAAAATGACTGAACTATGTGTCTAATTGTTTTATTATACATTTCATGTCCATAATATTAAAATAATTTTTATTGATTTTTGTGTAATGATAAAAATTAAAGGGAATATATGAGTTTAAAAATTTTTATAAATGAATGATTTATAATATTTTAGATTGCTTTTTTATGAAAAAAATAATATGGTTCTTTGAATTGATTATAATAATTTATTCTACAATAATACGTTAGCTGTTTACACTCGTAATGAATTTTTTAACAATTTTATTTTATTATTGTAATTTATTATGAAAATTCATAGTTAATATTATGTATTTTTAAATTCTATTTTATTTTATTAATTTATAAAAAACTGGAATAAATTTTATCTTATATAGGTCGACTGTATGATTTAAATTTAGCATTGTTATTCTGATTGATAATATTTAATACTAATATTATATGACATATATATAAAGTCAATTAATTATTTTCTTGATATATTGTACTTTGTATGATGATTTTGAGGAATTTCATGTCAACACACCACATATTTACAAATGAAATAGATGATTTCTAATATGTGGATGAAATTTAAAATAAATTAATATGTTGTCATCATTGAGTGAAATATATGATGATTTTATTGTAATTTATATGTGGGTGAATGGATCACTGTATATAATTTAGTTTTCCTATACAAATAACATTAATTAAATGATTTAGTTTCTTTCACCATAATATATTCTTATCATAAACATGTCATAGAAATAAAAATGATATATAATAATTGAAATATAATTTCAAACACTGAATAACATAAAATTTGACTCATTGTTAAATTATTTTCATTCTTTTGCTGATATAAAATAGATTGGTAAATTATTTTAATGATATATGTGTAATTCTAGAGAAAAAAAATTTTATGGGTTATATTTTTATTAATATTGAGATTGATTTTCTATGAAAATACTTTTTGTTATAAGAATTATTATTAATCAAATTGGATGAGTGATGCCACATTAATAATATATAGTGATATGTTACATGATATCTATAATGTTTTAAGAGAATAATGACATGGGTTTGATTCCATTAAATAATTTTATTAGATGGAATAAGCTCCCTAATCCATAGAATGTAGGGCCATAGAGTGGTTAACCATTATAGATAATTCTAGAGAAGGAGGCTTGTAACATGATTCTCCATGTAGGATTCTGGAGCATCTGGTAAGATAAAAACAAGGTGAGGCATGATGGGGTCATATCCGACCACTCTTCTATCATCATCAGGACAAAAAAATTCATTTGGACCTCACCTCGCTCTTTATAAAATAGTAGGAGGCTCCTTCCCTCAGCCTTATTCAAAGAGCCTCCAATGCTACCCAGAATGATACTACCGTTTCTAGGGGCCATTGGGTTCATTGGAATCCACCTACAATGGTCTTAAAATCAACAATGATGGTTCCTTTATCATAGGGGTCATTCCCGGTGGAGGCATAGTTTGGGATGCCAAGGGGTCGGTGATTATGGCATTTTCAGCCCGCTTGGGGAGTGGCTTATCCCTTTAGGCTGAGGTAATGAGCCTCCTTTGGGTATTAGTCAATGCAACCTAGAAGGAATTGATATTTTAGAGGATAAAACCAACTCCAGAATTCTCCATAATGTTCTAAATGACTTATATCCATCCCCCTTGTCAATAACCTATACCATCTGAACATGAAGGAGACAGCTTAGCAACACAACCAAAGTGGTACAGATGTGGCAGGAGGGTAATCAAGTTTCAAGTTATTGGCTCTGACAATTTTCTCCTTCATAATGTTACATCCCATAAACATGAGTGGGTCTAATTTTTTAGAGGGTACACCCTTTTCCTTCATTATTTTAGTCCTCCATGAGGAGGTGTGGTGCTTATAGTCCCTTTGTGGTGGCCTCTTAATAAAAATAAACATGATGATGATGATGATTTGGATGCTAAAAATGGGAAATGTGTATCATTCCCTTTAGTACATAACTGGTAAGAATTATATTTTCAATGTGATATTATATATGGTATTATTAATGAATAATGAATCATAAAACTTGTATCTTAAATATATGGTGGTTACAACATGTTTTTAACCTAAATATACATAGTATTAAAAATACCGACATTTAGTGATAACCTAATTGGTAAAATTAGGTTTACACAATATAAAAATTTATGAAATATTAATATTCATTTAAATCGCACATTATATTCATCTAATTACATTTTACAATGCTCATAACACATGTAATCACCTATGAACATAAATTGATGAAAGGTAGTATTAAAGCCCATTAATAGAAGGAATAATATGGAAGAACATGAGACATAAATTAAAATGTGTACATGGGTGATCATAATTGTCATCATCATATCATAAGTATATGGTCATCATCATAAGAAAATTGAAATTAATTTATGGATAAAAAAATTTTACACATTCATAAAAATAAAACATCAAAATCATATTCAAGGATTACTACCAATACATCATATCATTATAGATAATTATAACAACATAATTATCTTTTATAACACTATAGAAAATATAAAATATAAAATATATATGCATTATAATATCATGAGGTATAACAGTATACTCAATAAATTCAAGGGATTTATAATTATAAGCCAACGGATAACATTATCATACTCTATAAATAATGAATTATATATAATGAGTAAATGTATATCATGTATAATCATAAAGTAAATCCATAAAAAATAATGTGTTTCAAAATAATGTCATATTTAATTTTTTAATGATCATATATGTATCCCAATGAAAATTTAATATATATATATATATATATACAATTTAAAGGTATCATCAAATGTATTCTATTACAGTAATAAATGAAAATAAATGCATTAGTTAAAACAATGATTGGTTCTAAAAATATAGGTTTTCTCAAAACCATTGGTTCTGGCTTAGGATTCATAATAAGAAAATAAAACATCCATCTCCCGTGATAAATAAATTATTTAATATATATAATATATATTTAAATGTTATTTATTCATAATTTCGAATAATCATATGGGAACAAGTGAGAAATTAGGGAAGACCCAAGACAATAATGTTGGCTCTAAGAGTCTAATAACATTGGGTCCTTTTTTGTTTTGTCACATCTACACCTACTTTATAACAAATATAGGTTCGTTGAGAAAATAATATATAAAAATATTTAATGAAATGATTTTACTATTATTTTCAATTATAATCATTGTGATTTATTTATTTATCATTAATCCAAAAAAATTGAATGATATTTTTTTGAAATTATAATATATACATTTAAATTTCATGGCTTATTATTTATTTTTATTTATATATCAAAAAAATAATTTCGAGATGAATTAAAATTCATAATATTTTATTTTTATGCATTATAAAAAGGATGAGATAATTATCCTTGAAGGAATAATTATTTGTAGAATAATAAAAATTTTAGCTATATAATCTAAACAATCCTTCCATAAAATGCGAAGATACGTAATTAATTGGCATCATTATTATTGGTTGTATACCAACCATTAATGGAATTTAACTTTGAGTGGGAGAATATATATATATATATATATATCTGTGTGTGTATTCTTGTGTTTGTGTGTTTTATAAATATTTCATCATAAAAAATTTTCTACTTTTTTAATATTTAATTTTAGATGATTGGAATTTGAATGTATAATAAAGTAATATGAGTATGATTATGAACTTAATAGGAAGTTTGAGTTATATATTCTTTATGATAACTCTTTTTTATGTGAAAAAGTCTTTGAGGGATTACAGTTAGATGACACCAAAACATCTCTACTGAATTTATGATGATCAAGATAAGTTTACATGATGGATATTATAAAATGACAACTATTTGGCTAGTTATATTCCAATCCTGGGATAAGGTTTATTTATACATTAGGGGAGAGGAATTTGGGTCAAAATAATGATGAATAAATTATTTCAAAAGAAGGAATTATAATGTTCTTGATTGATACTTCGAATAGTAATTGATTAAAAATATATATTTCTATGGATTTGAAACCCTTAAACAATAAAATTTATTATTTTGTACAGCATATGATAAAAAATTATTAAAATTAATTTTTAATTCATAAATTCTCCTTTTTAACTATTAAAAACATAATTTTAACCAGAATGGCAGGAAGGCCTTCATTTTTATTGATTTTTGATAACCCCCCTTTCAAGGGATAATGGGGAACCCTGATAAGATCCATAGTCTTATCGATTACATGGCCCATAGGATTAATAGATTACATGAACCAAAGTTCATAGGGAATTCAACCAGACTATAACTACAAGGAACTCCCCCCCCCAAACCAGCATCTGCATCAGGATGGTAGCTCCCCATCTTCGCATGGTCATCTGGCTAGGCTTCCCCTAAAACCACATGATGGTCCCTATGGCATAGCCATACCTTTTCATTCTTCCAAATCCATTTGGTTCTACTTAGGTGAGTCCACTTTCTCTGAATATTCTTATAGGGATAATGTTTTTTGTAGAATCTTTCTGGGGTAACTGCACTTATCATGTGGCCTGAAGGCCATGAGGTGGAATGAAGGCCTCAAAGGAAGTCTGAAATCCTTACTGACTCGATGTACTGGGAGGCCCGAATACCTTAAGGACTCCTAGACATAACTAGTGGCCAAAGGTGAATAGTTCTAGCTACTACAGTACCAAACAGTACCTACAATAGTACCTGCTATAGTACCACACAGATCTGCTGTAATTCCTATTGTAGTGCCTGCAACATCACTCCTACAGTATCCAGAAATATGGCTTCGCCTGGTTTCAAACACAGGTCTCTTGGATGCACTTAAGAAGTCCTCACCTAAATTATGTCATAACACATGGTGTATTTGATGAACTATATTTTTCCAATTCACCTAAAAATCAAGTGTTTTAAAAAATTCCCAAAAGAAATCATATATTTATGAGATGAGGATTCCAAAATATAAATTCATTTTATCAAAATTAATTTAAAACATCATTATTTTTTTAATAACCTAGATATTTATTTTATTTATGGATCATTATTTCGTGTTTTTTAGGAAAAGGGATGAAAATGTAAAATTTTCTATGTACATACCATGTAGTCTTGAGTATAGTCCAAGTACACAGTTTCCCTGTATAGCCATGTACTAACTGTGTAATGGCCGAGTACATGGTCATGTAGGTGAGTTGGAAGACCTTCTAAAGTGGCATCCAGTTAAGGCATGTACATGACTTTTACATTAAATGAAATTTCCATGTACTTTTATTTTTAATTGATATATTAGTGTGGGGTCTTATATCACGTCCAAAAACACCATCTTCTCACCTTAGTTCATACAAGAGAGTGACGAAGCACCGACGAACTTAGATCTCTTCCCAATTCTTCATCCATGCTCCAATTAAGACATTTTTGGGTTCATTGGATCGCCATTGGTGAGTTATCTCTTTCCCAAGAGAGTTTCTTCCTAATTCCTCCTATCTCATGAGTTTTTCAAGGTTGAACATTTTCACCTTTTTATAGATCTATGTCATTCTAGTACAATTCAATGATCTACGTTCAAGAGTATTGATTGTACGACAACAAGTTAGGTGGTTTGTTACTTTCTTTGTTCGTATTTGGATTATATATGCTAAAAGTGTCACATACCCACATTGGGGTATTGATCGATTGGGAAATTAACCCTATTATTTACCTACTATGATATTATTAATTAAATGGGTTATTGCATATGTGTAAGGTCAGATGCCATATTTTCACGACACCCCATGGGTGTGTTTTCCTATTTTGACTGTTATTGTCTTTTTGGACAAGGTTTTATATAAGGCATACCTTGATTCTATTCCTTGAGTTGTTTAGGATAGTGTTTGTTTGATTATATGAATTTAATACAATATGCTTGTGAATGTTAGCCATATAGTAGTTATAGATTACATGTACTTCCTTGTTATGATATGCGTGATTATCTTCCAATGGACCATGAGATCCTTAGACTGGGAAAACTATGAGGGTTTCCATGTTTATTTACATAGGATCATGAGATATTTGGTGTTTACTTTGACCCAGGTGTATTGACCATGAGAGCTACCCATGAGCTTGTTAATGATTTTTTAATGCAATTTTAACCCAGGTGGTATTGACTGTGTGCACTACCGAGAGGCCATTTATAAGTTAAAAATACCATTTCTAGCCAGGGGTATTGACGATGAGAACTTACCAGGTGGTCATTTGTAAATTATTAGTGTTATTTTACACCAAATGGGATACACTGTGAGAGATTTACCAAAGGTTTGTGTGTGGATAATTGAATGATTGATATGACTTGCAAAACCAAAACACAACCTTGATCTCAGTCTTACATGATTATTTATATGGTCTTATGAGAAATAAATTTTTATTCTGTTACATATGGGGGATATAGAGCATAGTCTAGATCCCGAGATTACATTTTCCAATGGATTGAATAATTGAAAAATATAAATGAATGTAATTGAAAACTGTAGGATTGTTTACTTTTGAGTTCTTCCTTGTTTATGGCTTCATTTCTTCATATTTCCTGATATATATATTCACTAAAATTTAGGCATAGATATTTTGGTGGATTCCTATTAGTATTTGTCTCACACCCTATTTGGTTCTTGCTTTTGGACCCAAATAGAATATATGGTTGCAGGTATAGATAAGGGTCAGAACCCTTCTTCATCGGGCAATTGATTAATGTTTGAGCTGGAGATCATGGGACCAAGCTGAGGCTTGCGATGATATTTTAGTTTACTATTTATTTACTTCAATTTGAGTATTTTATTTCCAGAATTGTGACTTGTTTGACTAATTTTTTAGACACATGCTACATGAGACATTTATATATGCTCTAGTTGTTATATTACTATCAGTCTTCCACTGTTTACTTTGTTTTATGGTATTACCACTTCCGTTATTGTTTACTATTTTCTTTTCATTTTTTATACTCTTCCAATGAGGTCATAGTTTCCCCATACTCACATGGTGTCCCAAGTTACATGTCTATAGCCTCTAGAATTATGGGAAATGTTCTTGAGGTCATATGGCCAACTGGGTTCAAGAAACCTTCGAGCAGCATCTGGAACTAGGATGTTACAAAGTGGTATCATATCGAGGTTCTTTTCTACATTGTCTAAATATTTGGAGCCTATATACAAGGATAAGAAGGAATCAATAGTTGGTAATAAGATGTGTCCAGGAGTAGCTAACATCTGTACAGGAAAAATCAAAGTTACCTCAAATATTGAAATTTGTTTTCTAGTTTTGCAATTGTTATAATTGATTTGATTCTACCATTGGGTGATACACATTAATTGTGTTGTTTTGAATTATATCATTAATTTTATATTTCAATTGATACCCGGTGACTTTAGGTTATTCCATCTCATGCATCATATAGCCACTTTCTATAGATGACATGTCATGCATTATTTTCATGTTATTTAGTGTAAATTACCGATTGAATGTTGTTGTGATAGATGTTGTGCTAGATATGAATGTTGTTGTGATATATTTCATGATATAAATACCTTCTATTTTGATCGGTTATTGGTATATTAAATTTTTCTTTTGGATGTATGCCAAATATAGGTCCCTGAGGTGTTATAGGCCCTTACGATCATAATTTGGGGGATCATTTTGGAAATTGAATCGAATTTTTTCTAGTTATAATATGAATAAAGATGAAAAACGTGGTTCTCAAGAGTATGGGCACTCATGGGTCGGAATTTTTCATGACTTCAACAAATTTTTACATTTTAAAGGGTTCCGGAGAAGTTTTAGAGAATTACTATCGTGAAACCTAGCCAAAATAGCATGTGATGTTGTGAACACACACCATGTGTTCTTCTATCATGGAAGAAAAAAACTTTCATAGGTACACACCATGTACGTTATATACCCAAATTGTAGTCATTAACCGTGTGACTTGACTGTGTGAGCAGAGACATGGGGTTGGGATGTATTTTGGGCGAACACGCCATGTATAAATTGTACACACCATTTTGTAATGAACTGTGTATCCATATGTGTGACCAACAACATGGGTGGATAGAAATTAAGTTGTACACATGATGTCTAGGGTGAACACATTGTGTAGTGTTACCCAGGAGAGAACCATGTAGTTCAATTCATGTATAAGAACCTAGGTAGGAGGGAAAATTCAAGTACACGCCGTGTCTCAGGAGGAACACACCTTGTGTAGGGGTGTTACATGAGGAGGCTTGGAAGAGGTACATTCCATATTATGGATTAAATGGAAGACTCCATGTGGTATTTATACATGTTGTGTAACACTATTTTATAAAACATGAATTCTTTCCTTCTGTTATTCCGTTGTTTCACTTCTATTTTGTTGTCCTTGTTATTCATGAATTGAGATGTATGTTTGACCTTGAAGAGTAATTCCACCAAGACGTCCTCTAGTTTTATTCCAGATGTAAGGTGATGATTAGACATCATAAATGGTATATCAGGGACTACCAGAAGATCCTCCTGTTATTCCCGTCTTGGCACCAGCTATTATATTTGACACTGGTGCTGATGAATAGTTCTGGGAAGGTTTTCTTAGGATGATACAGACTTTCCAAGGAGCACCACATCCTACCCCAAATATAGAAGAGTTGGAATGAGTGCTCCAACAGCATCATCCTCCCAAATTTTTAGGGGTTGGTGGACCACAAGCTATAAAGTAATGTTTTGAGGCCATTTTTTATATCTTCGACCATCGGAAGATGCCTCTGGAGAGAAAGGGAAGATCACGACATACATGTTATGTGATTCCACCAAGAGATGGTGGGATGTTGTCTCATAGGAATAACATCGTCATGATATTGCTTGGGAAGAGTTTCAAAGGACCTTATATGATTACTTATACCCCGAGATGTTCAAGGCTGATCAAGCCTGACAGATCTTTCATTGGGAGTAGGGCGCTCTTTCAGTGATGGTTACTCACCTCATTTCACAGAGCTTCAACTCTTCACACCTCTTTGGGAGGTGATGAGATATATTTGGCTAGGAAATTTGTGGATGGTATCATATATAACATCTGATCGTAGGTGAATGTTTTAAGGCTAATATTAGTGGTTGATATAGTGAACATGGATCTGATTAATGACTGAAATATAAGGGAGATGAGAGTTGTGAGCTAGGGTGGTTTAGGAACCAATATTTGCAATCCTTCGATAGATAGTTGTTCGAACTGTAGAGAGCCATATCATAGTGATTTCAATAGAAAATAAATATCTATAGGAATCCACATGAGGTTCTACTAATGTGGAATGAGTGGGAGAAGAAGACCCCCATGCCCATGAGATCTAGTCGAGTGATGATCATGATGAAATATGGGTAATATTTATCATTTTCTAGTTTCTCTCACCTATATTTAGGGATAGGGGATCTTCTATGACTCCACATTTAGAAGTAGGACCACTGGTTTCTCCTCATTTAGGGAACTGGAGTTCTTCAGCCTGGTCAGCTTGAGGTGGTGGTTGTGGTCATGGTAGTCAGGCTACACGTTTTTAGTGATAGTAGGGTGGATCAGCTCAGGGTAGTCAGGCAGGGTCACAGGGCGGTGGTACTGGTCAGACTTTTGTAGTAGAGCAGACCCAATAGGAGCATAATCCTGGACACTCTATAGTTAGAGGTATGATTCTATTTTCCTTAGTTTTACCTTTTTCCCTTTTTGATACAGGGGATTCCAATAGTTTTATATATTTTTCCATTATAGAGAGTCTTGGGCTCTGTATCATTACTACTGATGATGTTCTGAAACTAGAAACTCCATTGAGAACTAAGATGGATAGTGTACATCATGGAAATGATTTCCCTATTTAGGTATATTGGTGTAACTTATTGTGGATCCTTTAGGTCTTGTAGATGACATGATTCAATTTCATTCTTGGAATGCATTGGTTGTTCTCCCTTCAGGCCATTGTTGACTGATATCGTCGTAGGGTGAGTTTCACATCACCAGATGGAGGGTCTTTTATACACAAGGGAGAATGGAATTTCTAGGTGAACTAAGCTTTTCCAACAAATCATGGGTTGGGATAAATTAAATTCTAGATTTCTAGTTTATATCTGGATAACCAGGGGACTTCACTGTTGGACTTTCCTCCAGTGTTGGATCATTTCAGAGATACCTTTATAGACGAATTATCTGGTTAACCACCTAAGTGAGAGGTAGATTTTACTATTCAGCTTGTTCCAATAGTGGAACCAATCTACATTCCTCCTTATATGAGGGCTACACTAAAGATACAAGAGATAAAGAAGAAATTAGAGAAGCTACAGGAAAAGGATTTCATCTAGCCCATTACTTCTCCTTGGTGTTTGTCGATCCATTTTATGAAAATGGATGACTGTACCATCAGACCTTCTGTGGATTATCATAAGCTGAACTACTTGATGGTCAAGAACTTATATCCCTTACTGGGGATTGATAATCTCTTTTATCATCTTTGATGATCCCTTGTTTTTGAGAAGATTAACTTGATGTCTCATTATAATCAGTTGTAGGTTAGTGCATTTGATATACCTCTTATAGCCTTTCAGAGAAGGTATGATCAATAGGAGTATTTGGTTATAATGTTCAGTCTCACAAATGCACCGATAGTTTTCATGGAACTGATGAACCTAGTGTTCAATACTTAATTGAATTATTTTTTGGTTGTTTATGTGGAAGATATCTTGTTGTAATGTCACACTATACAAGAACATGCCACCCATCATGAGATCATATTAAGTAGATTGAGAGAGAATCAGTTGTATGATAAGTTCTCAATGTTCAACTTTTGGACGGACCATATTCACTTCTTGGGTCAGGTTATCTCAGAGACAAGTGTATTAGTAGACCCAGGGAATATTAGAGCAATAGCTTCTTGGGGGTAGCTAAAAAATGTTTTGATGTTTGGAGTTTTT
The DNA here is from genome assembly GCA_963277665.1 of Viscum album. NCBI lineage: Eukaryota > Viridiplantae > Streptophyta > Magnoliopsida > Santalales > Viscaceae > Viscum > Viscum album. Next base: position 1,280,655,391 of record OY728136.1, on the reverse strand, counting down.
TTGGTATGGTTGGTTAATACAGGAACTTTATACAAGACTTTTAATGCTTAGATTCACCATTGACGGGCCTGACTAAGAAGTGTAAAAATTACTTGTGGACAAATTCCTTTCATTCAGCCTCTTAAGAGATGAAACAAAGATTGAATTCAGAACTGATACATATTTTTTAGAGACAAGAAACAGTTACACCATTTTTGTGATGCATCAGGTATCATGTTGGTAGAATTCTTATGAAAGGAAAAGTATTCATTGCATACATGTCTAGGTAATTGAAGCCACATGGGAGGAATTACTCAAATAATGAAGTCGAGTTTGTCTTATTTGTGCATGATTTGCGTTGTTGGAGACATTACCTTTTGGGAGAGCATTTTGTGGTGTACACTAAGAAAAAAATTATCAATTATATCATTACTCAGTGAGATATGACTTTGAGATAGTTAAGGTGGGTTGAGTACCTTTAGTATTTTGACATTGATCTTTCCAACAGGCATGGGAAAGGCAACATAGTGGCTGATGCGTCAAGAATAAGGACATAAATAGAGGTAGTTCAGGATTCTAGTAGTGATTGGAAGCTTATGGATCTATTCTCTGACATACATTTGTAAGTACATGACAGATAGGGCCAAACATTTCTTTCTTCTATAGTTATTACCTCTACTCTACCATATCGAGTGAGAATGAGGTAGCTATCAGATTCCAATGGCATAGTCCTAAGGGAGAGTGCATTAGGAGATGACCCTACTCTAGGATGGACCAAAGGTGATGATGAGGTTTTTCATTTTCATGGGAATGTATGGGTGTTAGTAGACATACATGAGGATATATTGTGAGATTTTCATTCCTCAGTATAGGCAGTTAATCGGGGTTCACGAAGATGTTTCGAGATCCACATCATTTATATTGGTGGCCAGGAATGAAAAGGGATGTTACAAGTTTTGTTATGAGATGTTCCACATGTTTATAGGTGAAGGAGGATCATCAGAAACTAGTATAGATTATACAGTAGTTACCAATTCTTGAGTGAAAGAGGAATGATGTCATAAAATATTTCATGACGGTTTTAACAATGTCACCGTGGAGAGATGTTGATATATGGGTTTTTGTTGACAGAATCACAAATGTTGAACATTTTCTTCCAATCAAGGAAATATTTATTATATTTGATATTGTAAGGTTATACATCTGATAGATTGTACATTTTCATGGGGTTCTGCACTCAATCATTTCAGATAGAGAATCTCAGTTCACTTCTCAAGTCTGGGAGGGACTATATAAGGATTTAGGTACATAGGTACTTCTGAGTACATCATAACACCCCTAGATAGCTGGTCAGTCTAAGCACACATTTCAGGTTTTGGAGGACATGCATCGACCGTACTCCCTATATTTCAAGGGGGTTATGGGAGAGACATACCTATAGTGTAGTTTTCCTACAATAACAGTTTTTTGGTGATGATTCATATGGAACCCTATGAGGATTTGTATGGTAGTTCATGTCGATCACCCCTATGTCATCTATAGGTGAGATAGGTTTCTATAATGGGACCTTGTCTGGTCAATGAGACCACTGAGCAGGTGGAATTTATTCAGAAGAGGTTGGCTACTGAATAGTTTCAGCATAAATCTTATGCTGATCAACAGAGATGACCTCTGGAGTTCAAGGTTAGAGATCAGGATTTCTTACATATCACATCGAGGGTGGGACACAAGAGGATTAGATGATACATGAATCTTTCACTGAGATATGGTATGCCTTTGGTGGTTTTGGAGAGAGTCAGGCCAGTTTCTGTTACCTTAGAGGTACCAGGCTACGCATGACGACTTTCATGGTTCTTAGCTATAATGTTACTTTTTAAACCCATCTCATGGGTTTCAACCAAAGGAGTTTGAGTTGAAGATGGATGTATCCTTATAAGAGAACACCTTTTGGATTGTGGGTTGCTTCACAAAGGTTCTCTATGGCCAGTCAGTTCATCTGATATGGGTGTTATGGCAGCACATGTGAGTGCATGAAGAGACATAGGAGAGGGAGGTCAACATATGATCAAAGTGGCTAGAGTTGTTTAATGTTTCTTCTTCACCTCCATTGGAAGGTAAATATAGCGACAAATTTCTCTAAGAGGGGCAGTTTGTAAGAACCCAGATCTTAATTTCAAGTATGGATATTTATATTGGGTTGTTTTTTTTTGGAAAAAGGAAGAAATGGTATATTTTCTATGTACATGCCTTGTAGTTTTGAGTACATTTCATGTACTTTTGAGTATACAGCATGTACATTTGAGTAAACACTGTGTACCTAGTTCCAACATATATCCTCGTACTGGTTGTGTAAAGGCTGACTACAAGGTCGTGAAGGTGACCTAGAAGAACACCTAAAGTTGGGATCAGTTGAGGCTAGTACATGGAAAGTACATTAAATGAACATGATATGTACATCTCTTTTTATTTGATATATTGGTGCAGGGTCATTTCTCACATCCAAAAACACCATATTCTCCCCTCGGTTTATACATGAGTGTTATGGAACACCAAATAACTTTGAGCCCCTCCAAATTATTCATATGAGCTTTGATTAAGATGTCGTCGGGTGTGTTGGATCCCCAGCGGTGAGCTCTCTCTTTCCTTAGAGACTTTATTCTTAATTCCTCCCCTCCCTTGTGTTTTTAAAGGTTTAATGTTCTTCACCTTTTTATAGATATATGTCATTATAGGAAAATTCATGGGCCAACATTCCAGGTCATTGATCGTATGACATCAAGGAAGGTGTTTTGTGTCTTTCATTGTTCATTTTTTGGATTATATATGCCAAAAGTGTCTCATAACCACGTTGGGGTATTTCTGAATTGGGAAATTAAACCAAATATTTACCTGATATGATTTAATTGATTGAAATGGGTTGTCACATATGAAAAAGGTTAGATTCCATGTTTACAAGACACCCTATGGGTGAGTTTCCCTAGTTTGACTATTATTGACTGTTTGGCCTAGGTTGCCTTTGAGGCGTACCTTGTTTCTATAACTTGAGTTGTTTAGGGGGAGTTTTTATGATTATATTAATATAATGTGTTATTCTAGGGAATATTATCCATTTAGTAGTTATAGATTACATGTGCTACCTTATTATGATTTGTGTACTAATCATTCATTGGACCGTGATAGCCTTGGACCAGGAACACTATGGGGGTTTCCATGTTTATTTACATAAGACAATGAGAGTTGTGGTGTAGACTTTGAACCAGGGGTATTGACCATGAGTGCTACCTAGGAGGTTTTTTATGATTTTTTATGCTATGTAGACCGATGGGGGTATTGATCATGAGAGCTACCCGCATGTCGTTTATAAGTTATAAATTCCATGGTTACCCAGGGGTATTGACCTTGAGAGCTTCCTAGGTGGTCAATTGTAAATGATTATGATATGTTAAACCAAATGGTTGTGATAGTTAGAGCTTCCCCAAAGGGTTTTTTGTGTATAATTGAATGATTGTGACAAGTTTTCAATCCAACCCACAATCTGGAGCTCGAACTTACTTGATTTTTTAGATGGTATTATGAGACATTTGTTTTGTTACTATTACATAGGGGGGTATATATCTTAGGCTAGATCCCAATATTACATTATCCAATGGATTTAATCATTGAAAAATCAAAATTAATGTAATTGAAAATTGTATGATAGTTTAATTTGGAGAAATTCATAGTTTATTGCATCATTTCTTCATATTGCCTGCTATATATATTCACTAAAAGTTAGGCACATATCTTTCAGTGGATGCCTACTGGGATTCATCTCATGCACATTTAGGGTCCTGATTTTGGACCCAAACAAATTATATGGTTTTAGGTATAGATACAGTCAAGCATCCTTCTTTATAAGGTATTTGATTGTTGTTGGAGTTGGAGAGCATGGGAAGAAGTTGAGGATTTTTTACTATTGGAGTTTACTATTTTTTTATAATTTTGTTTCAGTATTTTATTTCCAACATTATGAATTTTTTGGATTCTTTTATAGACCCATGTAACTTTCATCATTTATATATTCTCCAGTTGTTATATTACTATCAGTCTTTTGTTATTTACTTTGTTGTATGGTATTACCACTTCCACTATTGTTTACTATTTGATTTCTACTATGTATAGTCTTTCAATGAGGGAATAGTTTCCCCATTATCATATAGTGGCCCTCACTGCTAGTCAGAAGCCTCTGGCATTTGGGGAAATTTTCTTGAGGTCATGTGACCAACCGGGTTTTGGACACCTTTAGGTGGCACCCAGAATGGATGTTACAGTTTTTAAGATCAAAAAATTAATTTTTTTATAAAATATTTTGAAATTTACACTATTAATAATATTTACTTATATTTTTGTCATGGAACATATTTTAATTTTTTTATATAATTATAATATTTTATTTTATATTTTAATTGATGGAATGTATAATTAGTAATTCATTTTTTTAATCCATCATAAAATTTAGTATTTTATCAATGAGATCACAATTATAATGGCCCTTTTATTAATCTAATGGTTATTATTGGATTTAAAATTCTTATGAAAAAATAAAATTTACTTCATTGACCAATAAAATTTATTTTCTAAAATTTAGGTCAATATTTTAAACAATATCAATTATCTTCTCAATGTTTATTTTATCTAATGTGATTTTTATATGTGTGATATTTTTTGGATACATTGAACCGATGTACTTTAAAATATTATTTTTTATTTTTTATCATTTTTTATTATCTAATTTTATTTTTTTAATTTTATAAAAATTATATAACCTCAATATGTAATTTCGTATATGTGTAAACATTTTTTTTCATTTCTGTTATATATTTTAACTATTTTATAATATATTTTACTTCATGAGCCTCTGTATGACACACCTATATTCTGAAGTAAAATATTTTATAAAAAACCATAGATATTATATTCTTCTCTACACTATAAATTGTATCATATAAATTTCATTTCATATCCAAAATCAAGAATAAATGGGGGTACTTTTACATCAATGAATTATTATCTTCTTGTGTTTCCACTTCATACATATTTCTTCCAATGATCATTGATAATGTGAGTGGTATTATGGTGTATCAAACTTTCCATATGACCATGATCTTCATTATATTATCTTCATCAGCGAGGTAATTCTCTAGTAATACAATTAAAAAAATTAGTACACGTGTAGGATCAGATATATACTTTCATGGGAGAGATATTTGGATCAAATCATATGCTTGATATATGTTTCGTGGAAGTACTGGTTGATAGAGCACAAATCTTATCTGATCTAGGATCTCAAAGGGTGAAATATTCTTAGCAATAGGATTAATTGTCTTTCCAAACCTAATGAATCTATTTCAAGGGGGTATTTGAAAGAACACATTGTCTTCAACATCAAACATAAGGTATCGTTGATGGTTGAAAATATAAATCATCTACTAAATCTAGTTATCTTTAATTTTATCTAAAATATTTGAACCTTATTTGTCATATATTTCACAAGTTGAGATCCAAGTTGACTTTTTTCATCAATATGGTCTAATAATGTTAAATTAATACATATATTCAAGTATAGTGCTTTATATTGGGTAATATATAATCTCCAAAAAGGAAGATGTTAGTCTTAACCTATAATGATGTTCATTAATAAATATCCTTTCATAACATCATTTTTTCTACATAGTACTTTTAGAAGCATCATCAGTGTAGAGATAATAATTTGTACTTAATTTGAACTCATTAATCATTTCATGTTGAAAAATCTTTGATAAATTAGAGTTAAAGCATTCATACTAATTATAAATGATCAAACGTGGTGCACCATGTAGCCCTAATATTTTCTGAACACATCACATCACAAATAAATCAAATGAGAAATTTTTCTAAATAGTGATGAAGTGATAATTATTCATGAGTCAATCCACCAAAACCTATATTACGTTGTTTCACGGAAATGTCTTTTGAAGGAAACTGAAAATATATATATTTATTTTATACCATTACAATAATGTTATGGGTATTTTTCATCACTCCTTTTAATTTTTGTACCACATTCATTAACATTTTTTTATATCCTGATCTTTGAGATGTACTCTAAAATCTCTATCATTATGCAGTACCATCATAATTTATCTCAAATATCTCAAAATATTATAGATTTAATAGGATCCATTATAGATATCCATGAATTTCATATGTATATATTACATCCTTTTATAATAATATTCATTGCATTTCACAAGTACATACCCTAGAACAATTTATGTTTAGTGTTATAGTGACTAGATACACAATATTCTTATTTCATGAAATATGTCTAGTATATCCATCAATGATCTCAAAAAATATTACTCTTCATAATGATACCCTACATAAAATATTTCTTCCTAACCTAGGGAAGGGGAATATAATAAAGGATGAGGTTATATGATCATTAACATTAAATATGAGAGATGTCAATTGATGATCATATGAAGTCATTAGATTAGAATAAGTGTTTGACATCGTGAACATAACTTAAAAATTCAATACTCAATCTATAAAAGATCATAAACATTAGTCGTGGCATAATTCTTTATCTTTTCAAAGGAAATGAATCATAAAAGTGATAAATCATCATAAATCAATCACACATCAAAACATCACGACCTTAAAATTATGGAATAATAATATATATAAAACCCATATAATATGTTTTGGTTAATTTTAAGGGACCTAAAATCATTATTGATTATGAATCCCTACATTTGTCACATATCATAATGAACCAAAACACCCCACTTGAATCCCATTGTTGATCTATCACATCAACTTGTTTCCCATAGTGGATCAAGCTTAATAACTTGCATCTAATAATTGTCTCATGACATATAATACATTACCTAATACATTAGAGAGATATATATTTCCATGCACCCCATCACATAATTAGAAACATGAATTTTTGTGTTATAAGATCATTAAACATTAATTATATCATCATATCATATCTCATGAAAATAAAATGGATTTCTTATAAATTTCATCAATCCATCGTAGATTAAAAAATTGAAAATTATTTAGTTTCATAAACATATTATAAAAAATAATAACAACCCATTTATAGAAAGAATAAGGATTGTACCATTATATCATATTATTAATAAAAAATAATTGAATCCAAATTTATTTTTCATTGATGAAGATAAATTCCATAAAAATACCAATAAACCATTCATCATGAAAATAACAATTCGTCTTTGAAAATAAATTTTTTAAACTAATAATTCATAAATTAATATAAAAATAATTTTTCTTTGAAAATAACTATCAAAATATATAATGTAACCTTTAATTAATTTCGAATTCATGATTGTAAGAAAATTTTTTCATGTCATATTTGTTAAAACAAAGATTCGTTTCTCATTTTTTAAAAAATATTACCATTCACGAAATGATAAGAAGATTAAATTTAAAATAAATTGTATAATGTAAAACCCAGTTTCAAAAATATTTAATAAATAATTTTAGAGTATTTAATATATTAATTAAAAAAATTAGAAAACATAGACATGGTAACGAACTGCTTTTTGAAAAAAATATTGTAATAAATTCAATTTTCCTTAAAAATATTCCTTATATCTCATTAGTTCTTAAAGAGTGGAAAAATATAAAAAAATATTTATTATAATGAAATTACAGTGATAAGATAAAATTCATGATTTTATTGATATTATGATCAATAAATTTCATATTTATAATAATATCCAAAATAATCCCAATAAATAATGAGAATGTAACATAAATCCTTAATCTGGAGTCTTGAATTTACTCATTAAAATTTTAACATAATGAATAATTAACATAGGTTTATTATAAATATATTATTTAATAATTATTATTTATATATATATCAAAATATATGAATTAATAATTTACTTTTATCACCCTTTTTACAATCTGTTGTTAATGTCTCCATTTTGGGTGATAACCACTTCATTTTTCATGTATGTTTTGGTTCGGTAGTTTTTTTCCATATTAATTTACCATGGTTAAATCACATATAAAATGCAAAAAATGACCTAAATATAATATATAATCATTATATTCAAATTTATATTAATCCATAAAATTCACACACACATATATATATAAGTAATAAATTACACCATTCATGGACATGGTAGGTCATTGGTACATATGAACAATATTTTCATTTTTAAAGAATGGAATGAAGTAAAGGTAAATTATAACTCAACAATATAGAATTATTATTATATAATATAAATAATATATATTCATAAAATAAATCATTCTTACCATCCGTTTAAAATCAAAATAAAAAACAAATCACATCGCCTTGTGGAGGTGGTAGTCTACACAGAAGCACAAGAAATGTTATCATTTTAAAATAGATTGGAAGAAAATAAGGTATTTGGGATATTATAATGATAAAACTATATTTATATCATTATAATAATATATATTCATTAAATACATCATTATATCTAACCATGGGAGGTAGTGATAGAAAAATTAATTACATCAGTTTGTGAGGTTGTAGTCCACTGTACACACCATCCAAAAAAGTAACTTTTTTATATTCAAAAACAATTTTAAAGAAATAATAAGAAACCACCTAGTTCAAGAATCATGAGAAATTATAGAACCATAAAAAAGAAGTTTGATCCTGCTAGAAATATTTTCCCTAAATTTTTTTCAAGAGATAGTGGATACTCGTGTCTCTAGAACACCCTATAATAAGTCTTCAAAATGAGATGCCATATTGTCCCAAGTTTTCATGTACTAATCTTGATTAGTATTCCATTAATTGTATCCCCTTATTAGAATAAGTTATTTCTTTTTTATCCATGCACTCTACCCTTCATTGGTGTCTACTTTAGGAAACCTTCCAATCATCTTGTTATCTTCTTCATCAGAGGCATTAATAACCAAAATAATTTCCACTATATCTTCATCTGAATATAACAACATATCAAAGGGTTTATCATGTGGAACACTTGACTCCCATAGCTGAAGGGATCAACACCATGATCCATGACCTCAGAATTGCCACCAGAGGTTTTAAAGTCACTTACAATCATCCTATCCTTTGACTTTTTGGCAGACCTTGTTTCCATTGGGATATTTAAGCATGAATAGTAAATTCTCTCTTTCCCCTTCATTCATTTCCCCCTCCTTGGGTTAGGAGGCCCTCTATCATGAAATTCATTAGCAGTATCACTTGGTGAGAACTCAGCAGACTCATCACTGGACACCCCCCTGCTCATCAATCTGAGATGCATCTAAGTCCTGAACTAGATCATCATTCACCAGCCCTTCAAAGCAGATGCCTAGCTTAATAGTTGGAAACTCCCTCATTGGACTAGAATGGATTGGTAGAACATCCCTTTTGTCCTTCTCCTGCCCATTTCCACCTCATAATGCTTCCTCTCTTTCAATCATCTGAGATCTTCCTCCTTCACTAGAACCACATCCTGCATGCACTACCTCTGCAAAAGAATAAGTCAAGGGAGTCCTAGATCCTAATTCTACTATTGTCACTATCTCAACATCCAGAAAATTTCTAATTCCACATAGAACAACCCCTCCTTCACTCCCTTACAGCATCACATCAGAGCCCTCCTTTTGTGAAGTATCATACATAGAAACCTTTGGACTCAGGTCCTTGCACAAGCATTAGAGTACCTTAGAAACCAATGGGTTTCCCCCCTGTGACCCAATTTTCACCTCCTTAACACCAATTGGGACTGCTAATAGAATCTGGCTAGACACATCCTCACCACCAACCAACCCCTTGTCGTTGTCCACTGAACTCGGATCTTTTCGAAGATATAATTCCTTCCTCCTACATCTGCAGTCTTCCATAGGGTGTCTTGGTTTTTTAAAGAAGGAGAAGAAGTCAAACCATGACTCGTACACCACCAATTTCTTGTGATGGAACTCTTCCTCCACTGTAATCAAAACAAACATGGGAGGAATTTTGGATACATCAATTTCCACACATATCCGGGGATAAACTGGGTGATAGAGAGCTTTGGTTCTAGAATCAGCACATGGAAATCTTCCGACAAGGTTTCCTAACATTATAAAAATTGTGGGATTTTTAAATGGTAAGGGATGTTCTGAGAAACTAACCCAAATCACAGCTATATAGGAGTCCTGATTCATGAGGAAATGATACGACCATCAGAAGAGGTAGAACTGAAATCCATTGTTGCTGTGCGGAGCACAAGACTAAGCCTTCACCAGATCCTCTACTAATGTGAATTCAATCATAATGTGTCAGCAGTCAAGAAAACCCACCATTTCTCTATCATGTAATCCCAAGGTCCCAAAGATGAATCTATCTAATGAATCTACATAATGATTCCTCTACATGAAACGCAGAATCAGGGAAAGATTCAGAAGTCTCGAAGCCTCCTTAAACATAGAGGTTGGGAGTGAAAGGTTTAGAAAGACATTAGGCAAATCTGGTACTTCAGGGAAAAGAAAACATGGGGAAAGGGGTAATAATGTTAAGGTTAGATAAAGGTGAGAAGGATGAAGGTGCTCCCATGAATGATGTTGAAGGTCCCTCCCCTGGTGGTGGAGGAGGGACTGGCTCGGAAGCCACTGTTGTCACCGATGGGGGAGAACCCTCACGACCTCATGAACCCCTGCTGGTTGATTGATTCCCCCTAGTTTCATGTGCACACCATCAATGTAACATTTCCCATTTGATGGAAGATGATATGGATATAGGTTATTAAATTTAAACAATAACATCAAAATATATGGAAAATATTTTTTTATAATAATTTAACAGTATTTGAAGGTTTTATAAGAAGAAATAATGTAACACGCCGAGATTTTATGAGATATATTATTTTTAATTTCTTTGATATCTTCTATTATACAATACTATAATATTTTCTTGTACTATTCTCAACACTGTATTAGCTTGCAGTATACACAAGACTATTCGTGGCTTCTGTTACATGCAATTTCAAGTTTGTTTTGTGTAAATTATTTTACGCAACATTAAGTATAGATTTTGTTTAATGTATAAACGAAATAAGTTTTGATTATGTTATGCACATCACTAAACAGAGCTTTCACTACATGCAGTCCTGACTTGGATTTCATTACACGCAATCAAGACCTTTTTCTATAGCGTGTGTAGTACACAATACCAAGTTTCACTAAACGAGATATTATTATATTATTATTATGAAATAACCATTATGAATAGTAATACCCACTTCTTAAAATTTTATAAATTTTAACGTTCAAAATGGACTTCATTTTTGGATTTGGAATATCGATATTATCCTAGGGTGAATATTTGGTATTTTTCTGAAAACTTTAAATTTTTGATAAATAGTGAAAACACTGGGTTACTATTTAAAAATGACTTTTATATAAATAATTATTTATGTTATTTAAATTTATTTTATTTCAAAATTGATACATAATACCTATATATTTTCAATGTAATTCATTGAAGTCATTTGATATTAATTTTAGATAAAAACATTTTATTGAAATTTTCACCGCCTTTTACCCACCTCCTAGGAGAGTTTGAAAATTAAATAAAACATAATTTTACCTCTTCTGTGAGTGGAATTTCAAAAATCTAATAGACATGGATAATATCAAGGAGTAAAATTTGGTTCAATAAGATAAAAATAATTTTTGGTGAATAGTAACGTTTTACTTTTATTTACCATAGTTAAAAGTAAATAGGGTAATTAAGGGTAAAAATGATATTATTATTACCCTAACACATGTCTCCATTCTATTGGATAAGTTTAGTTCGACCCAAAACAACCTTAGGGATAAAATATTTCCCTTTAGGTCCACTTGGATTAGATTATGACCTTTATTATTATTTTATTTAAAGAAGAATTAAAATAGTTAAAAACAAAGTTTAACAACTAAAACATTTTTAATATAGGGCTATACATAAGATAAATTCGACTATAAATATTCATTAGAAAGATAAAAACATTTCCTACATAATGGGGTTTTATTTATAAATTTTATACATTAAATACTTTAATTTATTTATGACACAATGATGATGCAGTAATTACCTTATTAATAAAATATTAACATAATTGATATTATAAATACCCAAATAAATGTAATTTTAGAATTTTAATGAATTAAACTAATTTTATAGATTAATATGACATGTTAGTAATGATTTAATTATCTTTTTCTGAACTAATCATGTTTTTATTATTTTCACAAAAAATCAAGTTCCAAATAGTGTCAAAATTGACATAAAATAGTTTTTAAAAATAATATTATATTATTAATTGCTATTTTGTTCCTAAAAATCTATGGTTCGTCCAAATGACATATATAATAATCTATATATTAATAATGAACCACTTGGGGTTCGTTTGGCTGGTTATAGTAATTTTATTAACCATATAGTAAAAAAAACAAAAAGACACGGTAAAAGTTAAATTATTTAACTTAGAGTTAAATATAAATGATAAGGATAAAATAGTAACCTAAACTTTTATAAAACCTATTTTTTGAAAGTATTTCGACCCATACCCACCATATCTTTGAAATAAATCAATTTGGAGCTATTAAAAACAGAATATGACTTTATTATAAAATAATATTTAAAGTTTTCCTATGGTGCCCCTCTCCTCCATTAAAAAAAGGGCACCCCTTACCTCTTCTCTTCACACCCTTTTGATCCCTTAATCTCGTCCAACCCCTGCCCATATCCCTTATAATATTTCCTAAAAACATTATAGAGGTTCTTTTCTCCCCAAAATTCCATCCCTAGTGCCTTAATAAGAGGTTTAGAAGAGGTGCGTCAAATAAGAGGTAATATCCTTTACCGATTCATTCCAAGTTATTTCTTCTTCTACTTATTCTTATTTATTTGTTTCATCATAAATTAATAGAATCAGTATCACTAATATACTTATATGTTTTTATAAATGTGAAACAACCCCATTTCATCTTCTATCCATCCTACGGAAAAATAAATCACCGCGCGTGTGTACGTACATAATATCGTCTCCACGTCGTGGTGTAATCTGTTTTCCACCACCACCTTACTTGGATGGGTATAAAGGTGTAAATAAATAACTATATATTATTATTGTAATGAGATATTTATTCTGAAACATTTTAAAAACACTTAAATACAACTCCACGATCATGGGAATGATATCATTTCTCATGCGTAAGTACGGACTATTGTCTCCACGCATGCAATGAGATTCATTTTCCATGATTAACCATTCAAGTATGATTATAAAGTATATATAATAAATAATCATGAAAGATATTAAATAATAATTATACTGTATTTATGTAAATATATGTTTCATTTACATAATTCAATTTAATTCAAAAAGAAAACTAAAACAGCGTTCATGCGTACGCACGGCCTACCGTCTCCATGAACGGTGTATTTCATTCCATTTATCAGTCTATCATATATATTTATATACTGAATATATATTATATATAAATCAGGTTTTACATTCTGGAATTATGTAAATACATATATAAGTAATAATATCAAGAACAACATGTAGAAACATGTACGATAAATGAGAAGATTTTACCCAAAATGCTGCTTTAACATTGAATTTACAAAAGAACGGGTAATATAAAGTCATAAGTGAACCATATATGATATCATAACAATGAATATGATTCTGTAATAAGTCAATGACATTATTTAAATAATTATACAGGAGGTTCAGATACGTATGAAGCATATCAGACCTAAAGTAAGGGATAACTTTTCCAATCTCATTTTTATCTAAGATTGTTTATTCGTAAGAATTTACTGGAGTTATATTTTTCATCCATGTCCACAAAAATGTTTTCATAATGTGTTTAATATTCTTCCATGTATTCTTAATTCCATGTTTACACCTCTTGAATTTTACTTTGTGTTATGGAAGGGATCTTCCTTTTGTTTACCATGCGTGGTACTTTTTGACTTTTCCATTAAAAGTACGAGGAGAATGTTTTTTTAACTTATATGGCATGAATAGATTTTTACATTTTCATAACGACTCATTTTCATGAAGAATATTATACAATATTGCATGATTATTTTCAACAAAACCCTTTTCTTTTAAAATTTTATGGCATTTTGTGAAAAGAAAATGATTTTGAAGAAGAAAGGATATTTTCCTCAAGAATTTATTTCAAGTGTTTTATCAAAACCATTTTCCTTCTAAGATGGCATTATTTCATATGTGTATGTTTAAAGTATAATGTCTCTATGATTTAAATGGTTTAACTTCTCTTATGATGAAATGATATCCATTTGTTTTATATGGATTATGTTATGATGGGATGAAGTTTATGAAACCCATTTTATTCATTGGGTTATGATGACTGATTTATGTTTATGTTGTGGCACACGTAAGAATGATTTCATTATGAGATGGGTGGGACCTATATCTCCCTCCAATGAATTGGGTAATGATTTATATCTCATGAAATATACATGGCTGGAATGGTAAGTTAATCCGGATCAGTATTTCATGACTTGAACGAGGTGTAAACTAGATTCAGAAAGGGACTTTGTCCACTAAGATGGTCTCAACAGCAATTCCTTGGATACTATGGAAATCATATCATGTGCGTAATGGTTTTCCACAATTACATGATTTATTCCCATGCTATTTTATGATGATTTATGTTCCATTATGATCTATGCCTTACATACTGCTATGTTTTATGTCATTGATCAAGATTTTGATGTTTAAACATTATGTTCATGTTTTTAAGATCAAATGTATATGGTTTGTATTATTTTCTCGATGCACAACCTTACTGAGCATTTGAGCTCACCCTTTATATTTTTTCTTTTCCCCATGATATAAAGAAATGTTTTAGGTATGAAAACAAAAGGGGAAGATATTTATGGGAGATGTTGAAGATCTTTCACCAAGATTAGAATATTATGTTCCGAGTTTCCAAAGATACTAAACTATTGCGGTCCTTCAGTGTTTGTTTTTGTTATGTATTAAGTATTCCTCAAAAGTAATGTAATGTCCATGTACGTCAAGATTTGGGTCTCTACAGATGGTGTCAGAGGAATGGTTTAGTTAACCTCTGGAAACTAGGATGTGAATAGTTTAGTGAGATCCCTAGAGATATTTATAAGGTATGACTAGGGATGTCCCTAAGGTTAAGTATAAGTATAGGTTATAGCCCTAGAATTATGGTAACAATCCTAGAATTAAACCTATGATGTTATATATTTAAGGCACTTCCCATTTTTTATGTTGTTTTCCCTAGCATGTTTTTTTCCTCTCACACTATTCTTTTTGGGGTTTAGACGATGACTTGAACCCGAAGGAACCGTATTGATCAATTTAATGGAAAATGAAATGATTTTACTCCTAAAAAAACCAATGTCATGGGATAAGGTGTGAAAAATCTTATTGTTATACTTACACAAGCTATGAATCATTCTGGACTTCCAAATGAGCAGGGAAGGGAAAAATATTCTATTGAGTCCTTCATGAGGTAATGTCCACCTTCTTTCAGTGGGTCTTCCGATCCACTTGTTTATGAACAATGGTTCAGTACCATTAAAAATATATTTTCCATACTTCGTTATTCGTAACATGAAAAAGTTATTCTGGATATTTACCATTTATAAGGTGAAGCAGATCAATGGTGGACTCTAATTAAGAATACAAGGCCCCAAGATGAAATTGAATCCATGGAATGGGACGAGTTCAAGATCTTTTTTTCATTAAGTACTTCCCTCGTATTCTTAGAAAAAAGATGTAAATGGAGTTCCTTGAGCTTAAGTAGAAGGATAATGAATTTTTAGGTATATATGAAATGAATTTTACAAGACTTGCAAGGTATGCATATGGCTTTATCATCCAACCAGAAAGTAAAGTTGATTGATTCTTCAATGGATTAAAACCAAGTCTTCAAAAGGAATTAGCTATAATAGACTTTAGTATCTATGAAGAAATTGTGCATTGTTCTATCAAGGTAGAACTAGAAGTTGGTTTAACATATCCATATCATGGTTTTGACAAGAAAGGATAGATGGAGTTCAAAGAGAAATCTCAGAATAAAGGTGAAAAGAAGATGAATGTCTATTTATTCTAAAAGTGTTGAAATAAGTATTGTAGAGATTGTCTTAGAGGGACTAGAAAATGTTTTAAGTGGGGAAAATAATGTCATCGAGAAGGTGAGTGTTGAAGTAATGGAAAAAGGGTTTCTAATGATGTGAATAAAAAAGAGACTGTAGAGAACGCACCACCAACACATCAATGCTTCAAGTGCAAGGAAATAAGGCATTATTATATTCAATGACCTAATCCAAGGGTTAATGATGATAAACGTGAGTGACCTCTTAAGGAAAAGGATAAAGGGAAGTCACATGCGGTCACTACTTGTGATGTTGATTATGAAAATGATGATGTGTAATGATTAAGTGTTTATGTAATGGTATTTCAAAAAAGAATCATGGAATCTCATTTATGGTATCGTGGAATTTTGGAATATCTATGTATTGGTTTAAAATAATTATATGGTACCGGTAGCCATAAAAAGTGATTGAAATATTTTTGGAATGAAGATGATATGCGCATAATGAAGGGATAAAGAGAAAATGTAATGAGCTCATGACTGATATCATGGTTTGAGTATATAGAAATTTTTTCGATTTTGGTATGTGGAAAGAGTTAACTTTTGACAACATTCATGTTTTCACTAAGGTTCAATGGGTATTCATATTTTAAGAGAATACATTATTAAGGTATTCACATGTTTGGAATGTGACCAACAAGATATATCATAAGACATATGGGGGATAACTGATGGTATTCACATGCTTGTTTGATGACATTTCTACTAATCGTTCTCTTTATACTATAAGATTGGACAGAAGTATTTTTGATAAGCCTAAATATTGGAATTTATTATGTTTTAAATAGGTTAGTATTGTTTAAGGATAAAACTTTTTTTCGATATTATTGATGGTATGTTATAATAATATAGTTTTAGAAAAAGGAAAACCTGCAGGACGGGCGACAAGCCGTCGTGTCGGACAATTCTATGGGAATCGAACCCACAACCGAAGTATGACATGCCTTTATTTCCTACCACTGGCCTACAAGAAGTCCCTGGTTAGTAAAAACTAGTTTTATTTTATTAAGTGGTATGATAGATGAAGTATAATTCCATTGTTGGAATCATATACGATTAATCTCACCATAGATGGACTTATGTGTATGTAATAACTTATGTTAACCTTTTTGTGTTAGAAACAGATGGGAAGACTTATCATTCTATCGCATGATCTGCTAACACTTCACTAATGAAAAATTAAGCTTCATTTCATTAAATAGAGATGAAGTGGAAATTGTTCATGGAATGACCAATGATGATATTACACCAAAATCAAGTACATATTTCTCCTTACGTAAAATTTCATCAATGATGGGGAAATGATCTTGGAAACCAAAAATGTTGTCCCTGTACTCTCCTATCTGATGAATCAGATGGTACCTTAGATCATCACAAATTTATGGCCTTGCGATTATTGTCTTTTTCATAGCCATGTTCTCTATCACTCCCCATTAGAACACGACGGTTAGATTTCTCTTCCATATCCATATTTTCACCTATATACTCCTATGTGGAAACCCAAGTGATGAGTTAATTTGGGTATCAGTTTTTTTTCTAACTTTCCATTTTAAAATGATGATTTAGTATTCTTTTTTACGATGTGGGTTTCTATGAATGAAACTTTCACGTAGTAAAATATTTATAACCCTGACGAATTTCGTGGGCAAAATTCATTTTAAGGGGGGTAGAATGTAACACCCTGAGATTTTATGAGATATATTATTTTTAATTTCTTTGATGTCTTCTATTATACACTACACCAAGATTATCTTGTACTATAAATAACACCATATTAGCTTGAAGTATACACAACACTATTCTTGGTTCATGTTACACACGATTTCATGTTCGTTTTGTGGAAATTATTTTTCGTAACATTATGTATAGATTTTTTTATTGTATAAATGAAATAAGTTTTGATTATTTTATACACAACACCAAACGGAGCTTTAACTACATGCAGCCCTGACTTGGCTTAAATTACATGCAATCAAGACCTTCTTTGATAGCATGTGTTGTACGCAATACCAAGTTTCACTAAACGAGATATTATTATAATATTATTATGAAATAGTGGTTATGAATATTAATACCCACTTTTTTAAATTTTATAAATTTCATCTTTCAAAATGGACTTCATTTTTGGATTCGGAATATTGAAATTATCCTAGGGTGAATTTTTGGTATTTTTCTAACAACATTAAATTTTTGATGAATAGTGAAAACACTGGGTTACTATTTAAAAACCAACTTTTTATATAAATAATTATTTATTTTAATTTAAATTTATTTTAGCTAAAAATTTATACATAATAACTATATATGATCAATGTAATTCATTGAAGTCATTTTATAATAATTTTAGACATATAAAAAATTTATTGAACTTTTCACCGTCTTTTACCAACCTTCTATGAGAGTTTGAAAATTTACATAAAACGTAATTTTACCTCTTCTGTGAGTGGAATTTCGAAAATTCGAGAGTCATTGTAAATATCAAGTATTAAAATGTGGTTCAATAATATAAAAATAATTTCTGCTGAATAGTAACTGTTTACATTTATTTACCACAATTAAAAGTAAATAGGGTAATTAAGGGTAAAAATTATATTATTATTACCCTAACACATGTCCTAATTCTATTGGATAAGTGTAGTTCAACCAAAAACAATATTAGGGACAAAATATTACTCTTTAGGTCCACTTGGATTAGATTAGGGCATTTATTATTTTTTATTTAAATAAGAATTAAAATAGTTAAAATCAAAGTTTAATAAGTAAAACATTTTTAATATAGGGATATACATAAGATAAATTCAACTATAAATATTAATTAGAAAGGTAAAATTATTTCCTATATAATGGTATTATAGTTATAAGTTTAAGATTTAAATAATTTAATTTATTTATGACACAATGATGATGCAGCAATTACCTTATTAATGAAATATTAACATAATTGATGTTATAAATACCCAAATAAATGTAATTTTAGACTTTTTATGAATTCCACTAATTATATAGGTTAATGTGACATGTTATTATTTATTTAATTAACCTTTTTTGAAATAATCATTTTGTTATGATTTTTACAAAAATCAAGTACTAAATAGTTTCAAAATTGAAATAAAATAGTTCTTAAAACAAATATTATATTATTAATTGTTAATTTATTGCTAAAAATCTAAGGTTCTGTAAAATGGCATAGATAAGAATTTATATATTAATAATGAACCACCTGGGGTTATTTTGGATTATTATAGTATGTTTATTAACCATATAGTGTAAGAAAACCAAAAGACACAGTAAAAGTTAAATTATTTATCTTAGAGTTAAATCTAAATAATAATGATAACATAGTAACCTAAACTTGTCTAAAACCTATTGGCTGAGAGGATTTTGACCAATCCCCACCTTACAATAGAAATAAATCAATTTGGATCTATTAAAAAGTTAATATAAATTTATTATAAAATAATATTTTATATTTTCCTAAGGTGCCCCTCTCCTATATTATAAAAAGGGCACCCCTTCCCTCTTCTCTTCACACCCTCTTGAGCCTTGAAGCTTTTCCAACCCCTGCCCATTTCCCTTATAATCTTCCCTATAAACATTATATAGGTTCTGGTCTCCTCAAGAGACCAACCCTAGTGCCTTAAGAAGAGGTTAAGAAGAGGTACGTCAAAGAAGAGGTAATATCCTTTACCGATTATTTCCAATTTATTTCTTCTTCTACTTCTTATTATTTATTTTTTTCATAATAAATTAATATAATCAGTATCACTCATATACTGATATTTTATTATAAATATGAAACAAACCAATTTCATCTTCTATCCATCCTATGGAAAACGAAATCACCGCGCGTGCGTACGTACAGAATACTGTCTCCACGCCGTGGTGTAATCTGTTTTCCACCACCACCATACTTGGATGGGTATAATGGTGTAAATAAACAATTATATATGATTATTTTAAAGTGATGTTGATTCTGAAATATTATACAGCAACTTAAATACAATTCCACAAACATGGGAATGATATCATCGCTCGTGCATACGTATGGACTACCATCTCTACGAACGCGATGAGATTCATTTTCCAGGATTAACCATTCATGTATGATTATAAAGTATATATAATAAATAATCATGAAAGATATTACATAATAATGATACTGGATTTATCTACATATATGTTACATTTACTTAATTACATTTAATTCAATAAGGAAATGAAAATAGCGTTCAAGCGTACGCACGACCTACCATCTCCATGAATGGTGTATTTCATTCCATTTATCAATCTATCATATATATTTATATACTGAATATATATTATATATAAATCATGTTTTACATTCTGGAATTATTTAAATCAGGATATAAGTAATAATATCAAGAACAACATGTCGAAACACGTACGGTAAATGATAAGATTTTACCCAAAATGCTGCTTTAACATGTAATTTACAAAAAAACAGGTAATATAAAGTAATAAGTGAACCATATATGATATCATAACAAAGAATATGATTCTGTAATACTTCAATGAAATTATTTAAATAATTATACAAGAGTTTTGGATACGTACAAATCATATTGGACCTAATGTAAGGGATAACTTTTCCAATCTCATTTTTATCCGAGATTGTTTATTCGTAAGTATTTACTGGGGTTATATTTTTCATCCATGTCCATAAAAATGTTTTCATAAAGTTTTTAATATTCTTCCATCTATTTTTAAATTCATTTTTATCACTCTTGACTTTTACTTTGTGTTATGGAAGGAATCTTGCTTTTTTTACCATACGTGGTACTTTTTGACTTATCTGTTAAAAGTACGAGGAGAATGTTTTTTTAATATCAGCAACATGAATGGATTTTTACAGTTTCATAACGAATCATTTTCATAAAGCATACTCTACAAGATTGCATGATTATTTTCAACAAAAACCATTTATTATAAAATTTCATGGCATTTTTTGAATAAAAAATGATTTTGAAGAAGAAAGGATATTTTCTTGAAGAATTTATTTCATGTGTTTTATCAAAACCATTTTACATCTAAGATGACATTATTTCTTATGTGTATGTTTTAATTATAATTTCTCTATGAATTACTTGGTTTTACTTCTCTTATGATGAAATTATATCCATTTGTTTTATATAGATTATCTTATGATGGGATGATGTTTATGAAACCCATTTTATACTTTGGGTTATGATGGATGATTTATGTTTATATTGTGGCACACGTAAGAATGATTTCATTATGAGATGGGTGGGACCTGTATCTCCTTCCAATGCATTGGGTAAAGATTTATATCTCATTAGATAGACCTGGATGGAATGGTAAGTTTATCCAGTTCAGTATTTTAGTACTGGAACGAGGAGTAAACTCGATTCAAAAAGGGACTTTGTCAACTAAGATGGTCTCAGCAGCAATGCCTTGGCTACAATGGAAATCATATCATGTTTTTAATGGTTTTCCACAATTAACTTATTTATTCCCATGCTATTTTATGATGATTGATGTTCCATTATGATCTATGCCTTACGTACTGCGATGTTTTATGTCATTGTTGATGATTTTGATGTTTAAGCACTATATTCATGTTTTTAATTTCAAATGAATATGGTTTGTTTTATTTTCTCCATTCTTACCCTTAATAAGAATTTGATATCAGTATTTATATGTTTTCATTTCCGAAGGATATAAAGAATGGTTTTAGGTAAGGAAAAAAGGGTAAGATCTTTATGGGAGATGTTGAAGATCTTTCACCATGATTAGAAGATTATGTTCTGAGTTTCCAAAGACACTAAACTATTACAGTCCTTCTGTGTTTGTTTTTTTATGTATTAATTATTTTTCAAAAGTAATGTAATTTCCATGTACGTCAGTCTTTGGGTCTCTACAAATAAAATGATAATTCATGGTTATGAACTATACCTCTTCTTCGAACAACCACATTAAGATTATACCAAAATAAATACTAGGATGGATTTATAATAAAAAGGGACTATTAATCATTTTAGGGTATATAAGGAAGGGATTTTGGAAGTTACATCCTAATCCAAAAGGATGTTGAAGTGTTTAAAGGTGAGGATTTATGGTTTCATTTTATAATTGAGGTGAGTCACACACATGTAATTTATTAATGTTTTTATAATAATGTCACTTCACATTATTGAAAAAAACAAAAAATAATTAATATTAATTTTTGATAGGTTTATGGTCAAAATTAAACAATCTAATGGGGTTTCATAAATAGTTTATTTAATGTTAATCCTTTTCATTTTAGTTTAACCCCAAGGTAAAACTATTTTAACCTTATCCATAATAAGTGATTATTACAAATTTTACTATTCATTATGACATAAAATTTAGTTTCCATTATTAAACATTATAAATTATTATTATTCTAAATATTTAATCCATTTCATAAAATTAAATTGACATAAGTGTAATAATGTAATATTAAATTACACCAACAAATGTGTCAAAAAGTTTGTTTCAATGATATTTTTTTATATCACAATTCAACATAATATTTATTGCAATAGGTTAATTGAATTAATCAAAATATAATTAAATGAATTTTTCTTTTAAATTCTTGTTTAAAAATGTAACATTTTAAATCCCTTATATAAAATGAAACTTTTTAATGAATTATTTTTTTCACTACTCATTCCAAAAATGATCATTTAATATATTTCTCAAGAATTCACTATAAGATAATTTTTACATGTTCATTTTAATAATTAAAATATTTTTTTCAAATAAAACTTCTAAATGTGGGAGAAATTAATTTTAATATAAGTTAACAAAACTTGATGTTTCTGTAATATGGAAAACAATTCTAAAGAGTAAAACTAGATTAATTCTAATCCGATGGATAGAAAAAATATTAGGTGAATGTTACAGAATTTTATGAAATATGTAACAGATAAATACTTCACCAATAGTGAAAAAATTAATTTTTTAAGATAAAAACACTTTTCAGTCATAAAAATAGTTTCACATAAAAAATCTCTTTTATTTTCAATGAGTTCATATTTAATATTATCATTAATTGAAAAAAATATATTTCATTTTATACATATGTAAACCATAAATTTTTCTAAATTCAGTTATACTTATTCATACCTAAAAATCCAATATCGATGAGATAACTACCACTTTATACTATTTTAATTGTATATCATGGTTTTTTAAACACAGTTTTTTGTATAACACAAACTATAAATGAAATTAAATTTATTTGAAAAAATTTATTATAAAATATAATTTTTTCTACCACCTAAAAATAATTACATCCCCCAAATTCTGTTACTCTAATACAAACATCTAGGGATACTTCTACTTCATCAGATCCTTATGTTCCCATGTAGCTTCCTCATATTTATGGTTCCTCCACAAATCACAGAGCATGCGACTAGTCTTATTTCATAGAAAATTCTATATTTGGTCAAAAATACATATCTGTTGTTCCTCACATAAAATATATTTCTCTAATGGATTGAAATATATGATCATCATATATGAAGATTTAGTTAACTAATTACTCATGAGAAATACATGGAACACATCATGAACTTAATAAACATTAATTGGAAGTTCTAAATGATAAGCTACAATCCCAACAAGATTAAGAATATTGAATTTTACAATACACCTACAGCTCATATTTAACTTGTTTCTAAATCTTATAACCTTCTTCGATAGAGGTATTCATTGAAACACCTTCTCACCAACTTCTCAATCTAAATCCAAATAATTATTTCCAAGTTAACTTTTATATGGAATTTTTGATTCCCTTATGTGATGATAAATGACTCTAACCATATCTGCCATTTTATCAGTAATTTTTTTCCCCAACAGGTTTGTTTTTCTTTCATCATTATATAACATTGGAGTTTTACTCTTCTATTTATAGAGGGATTCATAAGGAACCATATGAATGACTGACTAAAATATATTCTTTTTGAAAAACTCATATAGAGGAAAGAATTTTATCACAACAAAATTTCAATTCTAGACAAAAAGATCCAAACATATCCTCACAGGTTTGAATGGTTCCCTCAGACTAAACATTTTTCTATGTTTGATAAGTATTGTTGAAAATTAACTCTTTATGTGGACCCTATTGAGAACATCAACAGAACATCGAGGTAATATTTGATGATAACCATATAACATTAATTGTGGTACTGTATAAAACCTTACTACTTCATCAGTGTAAACTCATGTTCAATTGTCAAGAGATAAGTATTATGTAATAGAAATGAATTTTTCTTACTTCATAAAGTGGACAACTATGCAGTTTAGATTTTTTTGGGATCCCTATGTTAATATCGATGGTTAAGTTTATCCCATTTTCATTATGGTATGGGTAATGGTTTTAACATTCCCTTAGAATATTTTTCTCATCCATAACATATAGACATACCAAGAACTAACATATATCTTCTACAATATCTCATTTCATGTTTTCCTAATTGAAATACTTCTTAAAATATCGATATATATTCAAAATTATAGGATAAATAAAGAATGTTGAACTATTATACTCACCCAGTGGATCCTCAAAAACTAGTATGGATGGTATATTTAAATGGTTCCTAAACCTTATCATTCAATCAAAATTAAAGTTAAATTCACAAAAATTTCCCACCTTTATTTTTTATCTATGTCTTAATTTTTTTCTACTTTAATCCTTATAAGTATAGATGACTGACCATTCCTTTGAAAAATATTAGGATTATCCCCATCCTTTAATATATTCATATACATCCTTTGAAAATACAAAAATATTAGATTTTTTTGAACGTCGTCACAGATAATCTAGCATGATCCTTTTTTTCAAAGCATTAGCCACCTTGTTCACTTTCCCATAATAAAAATTTATTGAGCAGTACAAATCCATAATCATATTTAACTTATTTCTTCAAATCATATTCAACACATTTTTATTGAATGAAGTCTTTTCAATTATACTATCAATATATATATCACATCATTCTACATAAATATAATGCATCTATATCATTAATGTAAAAATTATCATAGTTAACTCAAAATCATGATTTGGATAATTCTCTCATGAACCTTGAATTCTCACGAGAAATAATCTATGACCATATCACTATTCATGAGAAAAAAATCATATTACCTTTTTCGATGTGTCACTATATCTTACATACCCTTATCCATTACATAGTAATGTAAGAACTTTTGTGATGACTAACACCCTCTTCAGTCCCATGAAATTTTCCTCACATTCAACTGTCTAATGTTACATGAATCCCTTATATTTTAACATGATTTTTGGATTGGAATACGAAAATAAATTATCTATAGTGGGTCAACAGTATCTATCCAACCCATAAAAAATAAGGGTCATAGTAACAATAATTATTTATTGAAATTTAATAATAACATACATATTTTAAGTACCCTCTTAAATATGCTCATTTGATATTATATAACACTAGAATGAAACATTATAAATCCTAAATTACCACATTGGAATTTTTTCATAGAAATTTTCTTTCCTTAGTGTCTTCAGTAAAATTATCGATCGATATTTATGCTCTTCCGTAATAATTAATTATATAAGAATACAATTAATAAATATAACCCAAAAGATTCAAGGCAATCTATAAAGACTATATTCGTTAAATCTTTGAAGATATAATGTGAATTTGTATGTGAAAATGGAATAATAATAAGTTTATTGTGTTTGTACCTTGTACAGAAGGTTGTACTGGGTATGTATTCACATTTTACCATCAACTGATAGTACCTAGATGAAATATCAATATTATAAAAGTATTAATCTCTTTATAATTTATCAATCAAATAATAGATATGGTTTTGAAGATAATTTTTCTTTGTGATGTTCTTGTTACATTCTCAATATACAATTCATTGTCACATTGATATAAATTTCATCTTAATTAAAAAATTGGACACCCTACAATGATGATAATGGATGAATAAACACCTTATCAAGAATCTATTTGAATTTTTTATTTAATTCATGAAACTTAACTACCTCCATTTTAAATGGAGTCTTTGAAATAGTTGTAGAACTATGTATGAGTTATATTGAAAATTCAGCTTCATAACTTAGAGTAAAACCAAGAAATTGTTTTAGAAATAAAATATGAACAATAAGAAACAAGAATGTATTCTATTTTTATTTTCTCCCTAACCATTTGAGATAAATATCCTTCATGGATATGAAATACGACCCATGAGATAAAAAAAATTATTGGATTCTTATGTTCATCCTCATATTAATAAATGAGAATTACTTCTTTTGGAATATAAAATATGACTTTAATCAATAGAAATTGATATGGGATCAACATAACAGAATCCATTCCATGCTTATAATCATATCAAATTCATCTAAAGGGAGAATCGGAATATTTTGAGGAATAATATAAAAAAATCAATCTGGAAGTAAATATTGACATGATATGTTACCATTGAAAAATTATTAATTTTAACATATAACTCAATAAATAATCATTGAGATAGTAATTAAATACCGTTTTCAAATCCCTCATATATAAAACAATAGGTACATCAATAATAAAAAAATAAATTAGATTTTATAGATTGGTTCAAAAGTGTACCATTAATGGAGTCATTATCATAACCCAATTTTGTAGTCGTGATTTCCAGATATTTTATTTTATCAATGATATTAATATGTTAAATATTCTTATTATCATAATAGACCATCATATTAATGAAATTTTTATCATAATTCAAATACAATTTTAATTTGATGCATTGGGGTGTGTGTTGTTCATTACATGGTGTACTATTATCTACTATTTCATTAAGCATCCTAATCATTGTCTTTTATTATTCATGGTCATTAAATCCAACCATTATTTATTACAAAAAAACTATATATTTATAATCATGAAATTCCCTTGATGTATCTTTATAAATTTATAGCATATAGATAAAAAATTTCATCCACCATTTAATTTATTTTTGTTTTCATGAGACTTGATCTTCCTTTAATTATCAAAACCATGGGAATGGTGGGAATCACCCATTTTAATTTATACATTGAGTGAATATCAAACCATTTCTTCATATTTACTATATTATATTATAGAGAACTACTTTCTAAGACATGGTTTTAAGCTACCAAAGGATCTATCAATTTTTCTTTCGAGGATAATGATTAAACCATAGGTGTACACTGATATTCTAGTAAAATTTTCATCACAAATACCAATTGATTAATTTTCATTTTTATTATGTTCATGGAATCACTTATCTATATTTATATATATAATTGAGGGATAAATTTACAAAAAAATTCCTCTGAATGTCATTCATTTACATAGACTAAATTTCTCTATACTATCACATATTTTTGAAAATGTTTCAGCATTGATTTGGTTCATCATCAATAGAAAAAATACCACGTGTAACCTTTTCATGTTTTGAGATCTAGAGAATAAAAAATATCTTCTCAATGGTTCTGATCTATCACCCAACTACAAGTGGATCATAAGAAACACAAAAATAAGGTTGTTGTTTCCTCATGAAAGACTTAACAGTACATTATTCCCTCCTCTAGTCCTTTTGATATCAACATGATTCATGTAACGTCCCAACCCAGAATCCACTAAACCAGTGCTCCGATCCAGTTCGCCATAAGGCCCAAAGTGCCCCTCCCCATATGCCAGAGGATGCCGACTAGCAGTGAGGTCCTAGGGTGTGATATTGGGGAGACTATGCCCTCATACCAGAGTAATCAAAAAACGAAAATAACTAAGTATCATACACAACATAAAGTAAAAAGATTGTGGAAGAAATAAACAACTAAAATAGATCAAGCTATAATAGTAAAATGTTGTAAAATCCCGAACAGCTATGAAATAAAATACAACACTGGTCACCCACTAGGCCGACCATACAGATAATAGTACAAAAGAAACTGAATGTAAAAGTACAGGGCACTGCTACTAACTCTGAGACAATCCACATACCCGATCTTCAGAAAATATCAAACTGCACCAGCATGACCAGTAGAACCACTCGAGCTGATCTGTTCGATCATGAAACCTTGGGCCTCATCCCTATCCTCCATTCAACTCGTTCTCAACCTGAAAAGCAGACATAAGGTCAACAAATACACTGAGGTGCACATGTAGGGGTGAGAAATAATCTCATTAGGGGCACCTCGACAAGAAACTTATAACTGTGTCGCTATGTGTATCCAATAACAACGTTCATAGCCTGGATGGAACACAATAAAGGAAGTAAACCAAATTTGCAACCATAGTTGAACCTAGGGTATGTAAACCCTATTAACTGGGAATGTTCCACCATGGATGTCCATATCTATATACGTACACATGTATAGTCCCATACCTATACACATATACATAAATATGAATATTCAAGATTAAGTGAATCAAATAATAAGAACAACATTATCAGTCGATCCTTGGGACCATAAGCCCGATCTTCCGGACAACCAGTGCAAGCGCAATGAGTTGGAAAACATTCCACTCAATCCATGTATCATTAAGTTAATATCTCAGTCCGTAATCCCATCGACATGTACCTACATCAGCCAAATCTGAAATTATGTCTCAAAACAAGCTAAAGAATAATAATTAACCCTCTGATATATACTCATAACTTTTCCCCTATGGTTTAACCAATCAACCACGAGAAATCAGATAACACAATAGGCAACCCTCTGGGAAGAAATCACCACCTATCTCCTCTGGTCTTACCTAGATACACAAGAAACCCTCTGGGAAGCACACACAGTCTCACCCCTCTGTTTTAGCTAAATCATAGACTCTCTGCGGAAGCACTAACCATCAATACCCCCCCTATAGTCTCGTATCATACTAAAGGCCCTCTAGGGAAGCACTCAACGTCAATTACCCAAGTGGCATGTATCGAGGAACTATAGACACTCTGGTGAAGCACTCAACACCAATTCCCCATTTGGTCTTGCATCGTATAATTATAAAGACACTCTAGAGAAGTCCTCAACGTCAATTCTCCCTATGGTCTATACCACAGGTTCTCCAGACCCTGTGTAATTCATGCAAGTGTAGAATCACGTATCGGCCCTAGTAAACCTCAAGAATTACTTGTATAACAGTCTACAACATAACAGCATGTAATAAATACAACCACTCCATCCTAACAATACTAGGAATGGAATCAAGGTAGCCTAACAACCAAAGCTAGAACAAATGGTCAAAAATCGAGCAACATGGGAAAACACATCCACAGCAAGGAAAAATTCACTATTTACAATCAGACAACCTCTAATCAGGCACACAAGGAATAATATGCATCCAAACATCCAAGAAAGATGCATCGTGTTAGGCTCAGCAGCCACCACCTAGGAAGCACCTCCGGTAAACACTACAACATCAGCAATCCAAGTCAGATATAAACAAACAGTTTGGGTGGCTCGAATGCCCTACCCAACAATACATCCAAAGCCCAAAGGGATCACCAGGTTGTCACGGGTTCTAGGTGACACCTGATCACCATCTCTACCCAAACCTGACCTAACAACTCAGGTTTGGTCAAACAATGTGCACCCACTGGGTCCCTCAAGTCAAACATAGATAAGACATCATACTCAGGATCCTCTAGGTAAACACGAGTGAAGGAATCCAATGTGGGATACTTAGAGAAGATAAAGGGTGGAATACTACACGGGATCCTCAAAGGAAAGGAAACATAGTCATTCAATAACATGGTTCCTGTCAAAGGAAGAACAAGGGAGAGATCTTACAAGGGACTCCCGAAGTCAGCACATAAGAAAAGGCTCAGGGGATCCTTAAAACAACCCGGTCTCAATACCTCATAGACTATAAGGGAAAATCTCACAAGGGAAATGTTCTCTAAATCATAGGTTATGTGAGATATCTCATTCCTCATCTCTTATTAATGGTCTCAACTAAGTTGATCTAAACACCCAACCTATCATCCATGCCAAGTCTCACTCTCAGGTGACAACTGAACTCGATAATTGGAGGAACCCTTACATTTAGATAGAAACCACAAAAACCCCCTTTATATGACCTTTGAATGTAAAATGGATTCCACCATTGCGATATATGTCAAAAAAAAATCTCAGAATTGACGACTCACACACACAATTCTGACTTCTAGAGCCCATGAAATCCCCAAAACTACTAAACTGAAGTAGTATATGGCAAGAGCACATGGCCAGAACACATTGATCCTACCTGTGTAATAGTACAGGGCATGTAAATTACTTTACAAGGAGTGTACTGTTCACAAAAATTCACCCCGTGTTTTTGCACTAAAACACGTACCCACGTACCATTACCCGGTGTGTACTTATAGTACACAACGTCTACTCCAAAAAAACAACTATTACGTGTTCTATTTCACATGGCCAGTCACACGGACACCCACTACACAGCGTGTACTCAATATACACAGAATGTATGTAAGAAAAATTCAACTTCCTTGAATGGTAGGAACACATTCCGTGAACCCTTGAAACACATGTCGTGTATTCTGGGTTTTCCGACAGGAAATCCCTCAAAATGCACAAATCGCCCGTTTTCACCCCGAAATAATAG
The DNA here is from genome assembly GCA_963277665.1 of Viscum album. NCBI lineage: Eukaryota > Viridiplantae > Streptophyta > Magnoliopsida > Santalales > Viscaceae > Viscum > Viscum album. The sequence continues at coordinate 1,280,624,609 of OY728136.1, read as the reverse complement.
ATCCATCCTTAAGAGGAAACAAGCAAGAAATATAAATATATAAAGGCATAAAACAACCTGATTAAAGAGGATATATGGTAAAAACATAAATTTCTTTACCTTCGTGTGGAAATCTCGGATTCTTCTGTTGATTTCACAGCTCCCGATTCCCGCACGCCGGCTCATCACATCGAGAGATTCGAATCGGTTCACCTCTAGCGTCCCAACTCTCTCTCATTATTAATCTCCAAATCTTCCAAAAAGGCACGCCAAAGTAAGAGTGCAAATGGAGCGTGCACAAGAAGGAGGAGCAAGGAAGAGAGAAGAAAAGGAAAGAAGAAAAGAAAAGGATGAAAAAGGGGCTCGGGCCGACCCCGGTGCCCAACATGAGTTTATGCCTTCCCTAGGAGAAACTCCCCTTTCCAGAATCAACGACACAGGAAAAATCAAAATATGATGATCTATTTAATATTTATTTCCAAATGGACCTTCATGAATAATTTAATATTTTATTTAATAATATTAAATATTAAATATTCCGCTAAATTCGAACAGCTCATATTTCCACCAAACTTCTATCCTAGGGTAAACACACTATTCTAGGACCAACGAAGTGGTCAAAAAAATTTTCAGAGACCAGCTGGTAGGGGAAAATGGCAATTTTACCCCTCATGAGCATCCAACCGTAAATATTCAAATTTCTACTAAAAACTACAGTTTAGAAAAACATGAGTCCTTACAAACTCCCCACCATAAACCTTCTCGTCCTCGAGAAGCCCAGTGAAAGGACCAACAACCCTACTCTAAACCCGAGCATCTACAAAGACAATATATCTGGACCATCAAATGTATGGTTTTATAGTGTTAACCACCTCATTCTACATAGAAGATATTCAACTACAACCAAACTGGTACTCCCCAACATAGGAACACCCTTGTCATCGTCTTAAAGGAACCTCTGTGCCCAAAATCCCAATTGAAAACAATGTAGTTTAACCTAAATAAGGAAAACCACCCTCAAAAGGCCAATGGTGAACTCCCAACCATATGGATTTTCTTACACTGCACTGAGAGAAAAACCAGAACAGTTTCCATCTGCGACATGGATGAACATTAAGAAAGAAAAAATGTTCTTGAGGTAGGTTTGAAGCTCTCTCAGCATAATCAAGTCGAATCAAAATAGCACATGATAGTCTCTTATAGGAGTACACTAATATTTCACTAAAGGCGTGCCCATCTCCTTCAGAGCCACACTAACATCCTGCCAAAACCCGACTAGGATTCCAGCACGGCTGAACCATTTTCACATAGGTTTACCTAGAACAGAACAGACATCGACCTACAATGGTTTGAGTCAAATCCAAGGGGCTCTTGGTCTTCCACCTATCCCTACATAAAAACCCTCACAACTGGGTCACATGGTCTAACCACTGAGCCCAAAAGATCTAAAATCACTCCGAATATGGTAATGATCATAACTACCCAAGAAAGTCAAAAACAAAACACAACCCAAGTATAAGAGATACTAAACTGACACTCATCGGGTATCTATAAATGGAAATACCACAAGGAGGTCCAGTTAACAAGAAAATACATGGTATCTATTGACATAATACTCATTGATTCAACTAGATGAACATATACCTGATAAACAACACCCAATAAAGGGGGTAAACTGAAAGGCATCACGTGCCATATCAGCCAACTCGGGTCACTGCACCACCTGTACACAAGGGCTGAGTCATCATCCTCACACCAAAGCCTCAACATAGATCTACATAACCTTCCATCAGAGTAAAAATTATGTCTTAGTAGACCCAAAGTTCTTAGTCTTCAGTAAAAACACACAATAGCAGGCCTATATGTTTTGAATCCTATGTGCCTAGTATGATGCTTGAGATACCTCTTACCTTTTATGTCCAAGAGTCAAAATATATCCCCAGAATATTACCAATGGACATGATCCTGAGACCCATAGTAAATCAAACCCCACACAGCATGTGTGTTTCTCAACGTGAAAATCATATACAACTGTAATATCACAAAATAAGAATACCAATCCCAAACCATGTTAACTAGGACTTCTTACAGGTACAAGTGTTCTCGATGCACCAGCCTGATATCCATCACAGGTTCCGATACATTCCTAATACTCATGTCTACCATATCTCAAATAGAAGAGACCAGGAAATAAAAATCCTTTGATACAACATTGTAACGTCCCGTCCTAGAAGCCACTAAATAGGTGCTTCAATCCAGTTCGTAACAAGGCCTTAAGCGCGCCTCCCCAAAGGTCAGAGTCTACCAACATGCAGCAAGGGCCTAGGGTGTGATAATGGGGAGACTATTCCCTCATACCAGAGTATGAAAATAATGGAAATAACTAGGTATCTTACACATCAGAATGAAAACAAAGTGCAGATGTAATAAACAACTGAAATAGAGCAAGTTGTCCTATTAAAATGTTGTAAAATCCTGAATAGTTATGCAATACAATACAACACTGGTCACCCACCGGGCCAACCATACAGATAAAAGTACAAAAGAAACTAAAAGTAAAAGTACAAGGCTCCACTATGAACTCCAAGCTAATCCACGTACCTGATCTCCAGATAATATCGAACTGCAGCACCATGATCAGTAGAACCACTTGAGCTACTCCTCTCGATCATGCAACACTGGGCCTCAGCCCTATCCACCAAGCAACTCATGCTCAACATAAAATGTAGACATAAGGTCTACACATACACCGATGTGCTCATGTAGTGGTTAGAAATAATCTCAGTAGGGGCACCCTGATAAGAAACTTATAACTATGATGCTATGTGTATGCAATAGCAACATGCTCAGCCTGGCTAGAACACAACAATTGAATTAAACGAAACATGCAACCACAGTCAAACCTTGTGTATGTAAACCCTGTCAATTTGAAAAGTGCCACCATGGATGTCCATATGTATATATGTACACATGTATAGTCCCATACCTATACACATATACATAAATATGAATATTCATTATTAAGTGAATCAAATAAAAATAACAACATTTGTAGTCATTCCTTGGGACCATAATCCTGATCTCCTGGACATTCTGTGCAAGGGAATTGAGTTGTACATCATTCCGCTCGAACTTTGTATCATTAAGTCATTCTCTGGGTCCGTAATCCCATCGACATGTACCTACATCATCCAAAAATGAAATTATATCTCTGAAAAAGCTAAACAAAAACAATTAACCCTCCATGAAGTACTCACAACGTGTCCCATATGGTTCAACCAATCAACCATGAGAAAGCATATAACACAATAGGTAACCCTCTGGGAAGTACTCACAGCCTATCCCATCTGGTCATACCTATGAACACAAGCAACCCTATGGGTAGCACACACAATCTCACCCCTCTGGTTTAGCTAAAACATAGACTCTCTGGGGGAATCACTCATATTTATTTGCCCCCATAGTCTTGTATCGTATTAAAGGCACTCTGGGGAAGAACTGAACGTCAATTCCCGTTGTGGCCTGCGTTAAGGAACTAAATACTCTCTGTGGAAGCACTCAACATCAATTTCCCTTGTGGTATTGCATTGTATAATTATATATACACTCTAGAGAAGCCCTAAATGTAAATTATCCCTATGGTCTATAAAACAGGTTCTCACGGCCATGTGTATGTCAAGAAAGTGTAGCATCGCGTATCAGCCCATGTAAACCTCAATAACTACATGTCCATTAGTATACAGTATAACAACATGTCATAAATACAACCACTCTATCCTAACAATACTAGGCATGGAAACAAGGAAGCCTAACAAGAAAATCTTGACCAAATAGTCAAAAATTGAGCAACATGGGCAAACACATCCACAGCTAGGTAAAATTAACTATTTACAATCAAACCACCTCTACTCAAGCACACAAGGAACAGTAGGAATCCAAAAAAACAAGAATGATGCATCGCATTAGGCTCAGTAGCTATCAACTAGGAAGCATATCTGGTAAATACTACAGCATCATCAAACCAAGTGAGATATAAACAAACTATACGGGTGGCCCGAACACCCAACCCAACAATACATCCAAAGCCCAAAGGGATCACCAGTTTGGAATGGGTTATAGGTGACACCTGATCATCATCTCTACCTAAAAGTGACATAACAACTTAGGGTCAGTCAAACAATGAGCACCATCTCAGTCCCTCAAGTCAAACACAGAGGAGGCATCATACTCGGGATCCTCCAGGTAAACATGAGCAAAGGTATCCAACACGAGAACCTTAGTGGAGAGAAAGGGAGGAATCCTACATGGGATCCTAAAAGGAAGGACAAAATAGGAATTCCATAACATGGTTCTTGTCAAAGGATTAACAAGAGAGAGATCCTACAAGGGACTCCCTAGGTCAGCAGACAAGAAAAGGAATACCTTAGGGGATCCTTAGAAGTACCTAGTCTCAAAGCCTCATAGGCCCAAAGTGAACATCTCAGAAGGTAAATTTCCTCTAAATTATAGGTTAATAAATATATCTCATAGCTCATATCCTATTAAAGGACTCTACAATGTTGGTCTGAATACCCAACCAATCATCCACTGCAGGTCTCACTTTCAGGTGACAACTGAACTCGATAACTAGAAGAATAACCCCTCCATTTAGATAGAAACTACCAAAACCCAATTTAGATAGAATATTAATGTCAAAAGGATTCCACCATTGTGATCTACGTAGAAATATCTTGATAATCGACTACTCATACATCCAATTCTGACTTCCAGAGCCCCAGATATCCCCAAAACTAGCACTACTAAAAATTTGGGCTATAGCCACAGACGTATAGCCATGGTTTTATAGGTCCATGGGTATAGCTTTTTTATTGCCACGGTTAAATTCCATCTCCATGGAGAAATCAATAATACACCACAGTGTCATCTTTTTCCCAATCTGTATCGGGCTCCTCCCCCTCCCCCAATCCGCAGCCCTCCTCCTCCTCCCTCGATTCGCACACCGTGTAGCCCCCTCCCCTTATCCCTCCTCTCCTCCCCCGATTCGCAGCCCTATCATCGTGCATCCCTCCTCACTGACGACATCTCCTCCTCCCCGCAGCCCCCCTCCTCCCCCAATTAGCAACCATATCACCGCGCAACCCTCCTACCCAATGATGTATCCTCCTCCCGACGATCTCCCCAACGATCTCACTGTGCAACCCTATCTCACAGTGGTGCCCTCCTCCCCGAAGAACTCTCCCACCGCGGCGCCCTCCTCCCCGACGACCTCTTCTCACTGGTCTCAACATTTACAGGTAGAAGTTTATCACTCTTCATGAAATTGAGTTCAAGTGTTAAGGTGGTGTTTGGAGTATGATGGCTATGTAATGGGTATGTTTCGGATTTGTCTTTGGTGGTTTGAGTTGTTCATATCCGATTTTCATGTAGGTATGGGGAGTGAGTGATTAGACCCGGTTTCGATTTGATAGTTTTTTTCTGTAATTATTTCAATGTTTTCTGTTTGAAAATTTGTTTTTGAATTGGAAATAGATTCACACATGTTTTATCTATGATTCAGATTCAATAGTTTTGGCCATCATTTAATTTTTTCAGTTTGAGAAGATCAATTTGTGCCCATTTTCTCTGTTCCAATCCCATTCTTATCTTTTCATTTTTCTATTGTCTTCTGGATACTTGCTCCATTTATAGTAGCTCAAATTTAAGGATTCAATTTATGTTTGTTCTAAGGGAGGCCTTTTTGATGGAAACAGAAAAAATAGGATAGGGTGAATGAGAAATGGATCAACGAGTTAGTAGTTTGTTTGGTATGAATGATAAAGGTGCGATGAAACAGGTTAAATTGTATAAATATTTAATGACAAAAAATATATAATATAAATTTTCTCTATTATTAAGAGCCTTATTTTCTATAAAACATAAATTTATGGAAAATTATTTCTCAAAAATTTATTTTCAATGCAAATAATGAACATTCTATCCAAATTGGGAGGAATCCCATCTCCCTTATATGATGGCGCTAAAAATCCCTTACCCTCTCCTTCTCACTAGTGTTCATTTTATGGGGATGGATCTTACATTTTAACACATGATTGCTTCAGTTCTTGCTGCATGATTTCTTAAATTTATGTTCATGCCTAGCAATGCATTGATGAAACTGTCTTCTAAGAGAAATGTTAGTGTGAGGATGAAGGTGAGATTCTCGGTGGGTGGCCACTTGGACTAGTGGTTATGAAGGCATGACTCAAAGTTGGGGATGTATTGTTTGTGGCTACTCCCATGGCAGAGACTCTATCCCTTCACTTCCCCTCCATAAGCTTCTCTTCCTTCTAATCCTCAAATCGCGAGCGTCTTTTTTTTATAATGCTTGATTAGGATTGTGGCGTGATGGGTTTCTAATTATTAATTTTGTTATTACGAGATGATGTTGAGTCAAAATTCACCAAAAGAGCATCTAATTAGGATGAAATTGTGTTCTCACGGTAAATATGCTCAAGTGGTTGTTTCCCTCATATTATGTTACAACTAATTTGATCCATTGACCAAGGCCTTCGAAAATGAAAAGCAATGGTTTTATAAGTTATCCATGAGTTCTAGGAGTAACATTATCTAATTTTCAGTAGTGATATTGGATTTTAGGATGTTTAGAATATGTTGAAGAATGTTTAGTTCCTATTTTAAAGGATTGGAACACTAGAGGATATATGGGTGAAACTAGAAGTCTCTAAATTCAATGGAGATGAATCAGAATAGATAAATAAATTTGATCATAAAAGAAGGAATGACGAGGTTTTATGGATCGAGTTTCATTCCCTCTTCTATGATAGGCTACAGTAGATTTACATAATAAGAGCATGTTTTGGGGATTCATGGAGCTATATCATTATGGGAATCAGTAATGGAGTATGCTACTAAATTTGAAAGGTTAATTCATTTCATGCCATCCTTCAAATGAAATTTATTCATAAAGGAATTCTAGTTTTTAAATGGTCTTATGTACTCATTATGGGCATGAGTAACTTCCTTTTATCTGGACACCTACTAGGAGATATTCAAGAATGACTGAGCTATCTATGTAGATACATCCATTGCATAGGAAGGTGAATGGAGAAGGATGGAAATGGGTAGGAATGAATGTTGGTTGGTGAGCCTCAGTATGAGGGTGACAGAGTAAATTTAATGAGTAATATCTCAGCTAAATATTAGAAAAATAAATGAACTGATGTCTATTTCTCATGTATCAAGAATGTTCCTTTATTCACTTATTATTGGGATGGGAAAAATAGGATTCATGTATGTTTATAGATGTGGGTTTCTATATTATTTTATTGGGATAAGCCATCCTAGGTGAAGTTACTTTTAGTACCATACTTAATGAGGTATTCCTAAAGTTATTATTTTTTTCTATAATTTGGATTTCTCTATCTAATATCTTTTAATGTATTATTTTTGTTGGATATAATGTGTGTTTGAAAGATTATTGTTTTTAAATGAAGAAATGTTCTTGAGATTATTGGGCTAGGATATTCTATTGTGATCATAATTTGATATGAGGAACTAGACATGTGTATGTAGGATTGATGATTGTATCGATAATACTATAGTGGGGACATTCATACTTGTCCTTTTTAATTGAAATCCATATCAAGGGATGGTGATCATTATCAACATTGTGAAATGTATGAACTTAGACAGTAAATGGATGAATTTAGAGTCTAGATATGGATGTTGGATGAACCATATTTGGTTCCAAGACCACACCAAAATTAATGATTTACCTATAGTGGTTGTTATAGTTAGTGTGTTCAGTTAATTATGAGGAGTTTATATTGGTAAATATGCTATTTAGAGAATATGTTTTTCTATGATTCCATTCAGATCAATGTGTTGGGTTAAGCATCAATATTTCATATTGTAGTGGGGTAGTTCTTGACAACTCTAGTGTGGAGTTTGAAAGGGAACCTAAAAAGGTTACTCTAAAGGCTGTTGAAATGGTGTGTGGAAGGGAAACCATGTAGTCAAAATTGTTAAGAATTTATGACATAAATTCCATAAAAATAATAATTGTTGAAAGATAAAAGGAAAGAACCAATTATTGTAGGTTTGAAAATAGTTTCTACAAAGAAGGAATATATAATCAAGAAGAAGGAAGATCATGCACCAAAAGATTGTCTAATCATATTAGAAAACTGGTTTGAAAAATCCAAGCGGATTGAGTAATAATAAAAAAAGGAAAATTATCTACTTTATAAAATTGATAATCCTATATAAACTAAGAATAATGGTGAATTATAGAAGAAGTACAGGCTAAAAAATGAGGTTTAAATCTATAAAATTAAGGAGGATATAGGAATGAAGAGTTTTAGGTATTTTATACATTCAAGGAATGAATTTTCTAAGTTAATAACAATGTATAATCGCTATTTCTCACTTTTATGTGCTAATAGAGGTTTACTTTATTCTAATATTTTGGTGATTTATGATTTTTGAATAGGAAATTGGAGGTGATGTTTGAAAAATAAAGAGCTTTATTAATGATCATGTTATTTAGTACTCTGATATACATATCAATTTGAATATTATTTGTTTATTGTTGGTTATGGATTCATGTATCATTTATCATGTACAGTTGACACCCTAATCACATATATATAAGAAGTTGTTATATCTCATTTATTTTCCCACTATTTTCTTATAGGTGGTTTTTTATGATAAGACTGATTCTATCCACCACCATAGAACACAATGAGTTCAAGATTTGGGTAAGTTTTATTCCGCTTTTATTCTTTATCCCAATTTTAATTAGGGATTTTTTTATTTTTGGGTTTATTATATTTTTGTTGTGTCTTTCAGATTTCATTGAGGTGGATTCGAGTCACCATTGATGAAGGATTACATTTGTATGCATATTTAGTCATATGCATATATAAGTTCCCCCATTATATATATTCACTCATGGCAGTATGAATATATATATATTGGGGCTAGGTGTGCTTATATATAGATATGAAAAATGCATACGCGTGTAAGTGTAAAGGGGTATATGCAAGTATAAACATATATATAAGGACCCCTTGTGTATATTTGGCAATGAAAATATGTACATAGGGGGTAGGTGTCCTTATATATATGTTAAATTTCATATGCGTGCAAGCAGAAAAAACGATGATTCGAGTTGTCGTCGTCAAAAGCAAACGCGCCTTGAGGTTGAGGTAGGATCCCTCTCATAGCTTATTTAATTCAAGAATGTTTAAATTGGATTAAGTTTCCTTCTTAATTTTTCATGTTTATATTAAATTGTAATTCTTGAATATGTGTTTGTTAAGATAATTGTTTCTATTGATAAATATGTCATGGTTTTGTAATAAAACCCCTCTAACGGAGGTGTGTTGTCTGCGAAAACTCACAGTGGTATACCTTGCGTAACATTATTGCATTGTTGTTTTCCTTATACTAGATGTCATTGTTAGTCATAAAGAACACATATTACTTGACCCTTTTTATATCACTGTAGGGGGTTTCCCTCTTTTTATTAAAATGGTTGTTTGAACCAAGACACTCTTTAGGTGCTGTTAGACTTTTAAGATGGGTCCCATGTTGTGTGACCATGTCACATGGAATGTGATATTTAAATCTAACCAAAATCCCAGTTCCACAGCCAAGGGGTCCCACACTACCAGTAATGTTAGATTACATGTTTTGTAACTTGTGATTTTCCTGATCACATGGGGTATTCATCTTGGTATTCCTACACATTGCAAGATCTCTAAACCTCACCGAATTAGGTATATCAGGGGCCATCCAATCCTCTAGTCATCACATATTAGCATTCATTTCATGAAATCTTGTGAGAAAACATCCTCTCATGACATCCATATCATCCTATTTGAAATTAAGTGGAAGATGATGTACTGCAGATGTCACTGGACCAGGGCAACACGCTGCGGTCACGCTGCGGTCATGTCGCGGTCCTGCCGTGGTAACACCGTGGTCACGCCACGATCACGCCATGATTTGGCCCTCCTCTAGCCACATCCATCCCATACCAGCCCCCTTCCACCTTCATTTCATCCTACTGCCACCAGCATTCCAGCCTGCAACAACCCCCCTTCCACCATCGAATCAGCCCGAACGATCACCCCAACACCTGCAACCAGCCCCCTTCCACCAACATTTCAGCCCCCTTCCACCTACCTTCAAGACCTCACCGAATTAGGTATATAAGGGGTCATCCAATCCTCTAGTCATCACAAATTAGCATTCATTTATTTAAATATTTTGAGAAATCATTCTCTCCTTCCATCTATATCATCCTATTTGAAACTAATTAGAAGATGATACCCCGTGTATGTCACTGGACCGGGAAAACATGTTGCGTTCACGACATGGTCACACCACGGTCATGTCGCGGTCACGCCGTGATTTGGACCTACTCCAGAACGACACCCTACGGTAGTTCGCAGTGATAGTATTCCATGAGTCTTGTTATCATTGTTGAGACTGACTAATCAAAAAATTTCCCAGTGGGGCGATGATCGGAATGTTGCCCCACCTCCTCTCGTTCCATTTGCTCAGGGCCAGAAGATGCTGCCCCGTAGATGTCTCTGGACCGGGCTAGCACTCCGCGGTCACGCTGCGGTTATGCCGTGATTTGGCCCTACTCTAGCCACATCCAGCCCACACAAGCCCCCTTCTACCTTCATTTCAGCCCACTACCACCAGCATTCCAGCCCGCATCAGCCCTCGCATCCACCTTCGAATCAGCCCGCACCACCCCCCCAGGACCTGCAACTGACCCCCTTCAACCAGCATTCCAGCCCCCTTCCACCTGTATTTGAGCCCGAACCAGCCCCCAGCCACCTGCAATCCAGCCCGCACCATTTAGGTCATTCCCTTTGGATTAAATAATGATGACACAACATACCAACATTACACACAATATATCATTAATACCTTCTTAGAAAAAATAGATGAATGATTTTGTTAATGACATGGTTATCAAATTTCAATAGAGATGTGATTATTCAAATATCTTTAAACCATATTTAACAAGTTGCAGTAGCACAACCTAAACATGAATCTGGTAAAATATGTTTTCAGGGTAACTCTAGGGAAATTCGATATATTTGGGGTGTGATACCATGAAATTGAGTTTGAATCCAAAAAAACAAGTTCAGTTTTATCAATTTCACACCCTCATATTATTAATGAATTGAGGGGGCTTTAGGGGAACCTTTATTACATTTATAACTTCATAGCTAACCTAGATGACATGTCCTTATGCTGCTGTGAGATGTTTTTTGGAAGGGGGAATAATAAAGGGGGGATAATGTTTTTTAGAAAACAGATCTTATGTGCAGATACAGGGGCAGCGAACATCGGCCTCGCGGTGCGACCACATGGAGTCATTTCTTTGTAGTCAGTGGTATCCATCTGATATAATTAATCATCAGAGGTCTACATAGTCAGCCCAAAACTTCATGCAACCTAAGAGTTTTTAGGTCAGAAATGGTGTTAGAAGTCTCACCATCCTGGACAACTGATTCAACGTACATGTCCATATGGATGGATATCATTCCCTTCCGGACAACATCATATGCAACATCAAATAGAGACACGATCCTCGAATCCAATAATGACACAATGGCCGCCACCATAGCAGCATTGAGGAGGTTGTCCAAATGCTCACTGCAGCGCATATAAAACATACCGGGCATCAGATCCGTAAGTGAAATTCCAGAGTCCACTGCATGCCCAAACAACATTCCTAGATAACTCCAGAGTTTCTAGGTTTATTGGCACTCCATAACCACTTTTTGTGTGGTGTCTTCTGCAGCCCCATATAAGGCACACCAGAAGGCCATCTGAAATCCAACTCACACAAAATTTTCAAAGGTAGGAAGTCTATTTTTCCAAATTATTCAAAGAAGGAGAAACGGGGATGGCCGAATGAATGGAGCCCTGAACTTCATAAGACAGGTTGGGGCGTGGTCAGTACCGCCACATGCAATCATGTAAAACTCTTTGGAGTAAAAAATGCCAATCCTGCTATGAAGCTAGATCAGTTTTTCACAATCCATAAATTCATAATTATTAACTTGAGACAACACATAGTCAGAAATATTCAAATCATGTGAAATATGATATGAGAGAAACCCCAAGATGGACAATGAAGCAACTTCAGATGGGATATTCATAGAATGCAAGGGATGATCCTACTAGAATCTATTCCAGCAACTATTAGTGGAGTCTCTACTAACCAACCATTTAGTATCCTGCATTATCATTGCATAGGCCTTCTTAAGGAAAGCCCATACCGAGGATTCAAGGTAGTATTTATATCCATTATATATTCATTTTTTGAATCTTATCGATATAAAATCATCATCAACATCATTTGAGATCAGCCACTATGTGAATTTTCCAATCGGACCATCATTAATGGTTTGAAGATCCTTGACCCCTAATCCTCCCATTTCCATAGGTTTTATGCATTCTTTCCACTTCATTGTGACCAAATTCCTTTCAAAGATTGATCCTTTCCATATAAAGTTTCTCACCAGGCTTTTATGTTCCTTAATAAGCCCTCACAACCATTTGTATCAAGTGAAAGGGAATGGATCGCCTCTTCACCCCAAGATATTGAAAGGGCAAGGATCCCCTCTTCACCAAAAGGTATCCAGTGATCCTATTATTTTCTCCAATAGGAATTCCATTGCCAAAAACAATTGAAGATTTGTCCCAGCTTATGGCTTGTCCAGCCACAACCTCATAGTGAGTGAAGAGAGCCTTTATATAGGATATGGTTCTACTTGATGCATGCCTGAGAAATACAATGTCATCAACATAGAGAAGATGGGGTGGGGCATGATCATTGAAATCAGCTCTAATTCTCTTATAAATACCCAGATGATCAAGCTCATTGATACAATAGCTTATGTAATCCTCTGCAATTTCAAACAGTATACCCGATAAGGGGTCACCTTTTCCTAAACCCCATGATCAAGAGAAGAATCCTCTCGGTGCACCATTCATAAGAATTGACATCCATGAGGATCCAAGAATAGTGTTAACCAGGTTCAGAAATCTTTTTGAGAACCCATGCCTGCGAGGTATCTCAATGAGAAAACTCCATTTATAGGTATCAGAAGCCTTAGAGATGTCAATATTTAGAGTAAAGTTCCCTTCCTCTGAATTCCCTCGCAAGAGGTTAACACTCTCAGAGGCCGTTAAAAGGCATTGTTGTTTGTTCCTTCTCAGAATTAGTAGGCATATTAATGTTATCTGAAGTCTGAGAAATACCAATAGTATGATTGAAAAAAAGGGAAGTAGATGTACCAGAAATATTTATAGCAAGGTTGTCATGTGAAGTACCTGAATGTTTTTTCAGATTTTTTCCAGAACCTGGGGGAATCTGTGGTGTGTCCACTAGGTTCGGTTGCTCTTGATAAGATGAAAATATACACCTATAATCCTTGACCAATTCAATAGGAAAATTTGTGTTGGCATCTTTCTAATCTGGCAAACCCGAGGCAACCAAATTTTGATTTGGGTAACTGTCCAGAGAAGTCTTAGAAACACCCAGAAATTCAGGTGCCATGGCCATCTCCTTGGGAGATGCACTTTCCTAAACAAGTGGGGGTTAAGGGGTCTGTTTTAAGCTAAAGTTATTCTCCACATAAGTGTCACTGCTCAAGTGTAAACCCCCAAGAGGGTTTCATTTGTTCTACTTAGAGTCATTATTCAAAATTGGCTTGGTCTAGTCATCTTGTCTGTCAACTAGTGTGCCAACCTATTTTGATTCACAGCCCAAAGAAGAAGAAGGGTATGAAAATTGACCATTTTTATTCTTCATACCATTAAAAATATCATTATAAATGTGATGTGCTTTATTACCTCTAGAGGGGGATCCAAAAGAGTATCCTGTGCAGCTAAAACTGCCACGACAGGGTTTGTCGTAATATGAAGGTCTCCAAGCAGTGATGAGCCTGTATGATCACATGCATTCAAAGTCGATTTAATATCCCTATACAGACCCAAAAGTTGGTTTTAGTGGCCTTTCAAACTGGGTGAATTGGTAAACATGATCTAGGAAAAGCATAAGCGTAATGAAATTCAAGAGAACATCATACAGCCACCGAGAAAACAAGTAAACACATCATATCTATCACCACTAAACCCCAACCCTCCAGCTTTCAATCAACAGCCAACCCCTAGTGGAACTGGAAATAGTATTACCCCGCTTGACACCAAAAGCACTCCCCACCAAGCAGCAACCTACTATAATCCAATAACACTAGCAAATAACACATGTACTATAGAAAAACCCAATAACAATCAGAGTTTTAGTAGTAACCCACTCAACAGTAATAATACTAACACCTATAATCCAACAAAAATGTCCAACCACTAGAAAATTACTCAAATTTACATCCCAAGCCACAAGCACCAATCCATGACACTCCTACAACACACCCCATTAAATAGGCATCCTTCACTACACAAAAAAACTATCCAACAACCCATTTACCAACTCACAGTCAACAATAGCACCCAATTTCTGTTAACAAACCAGTCCATGGAAACAGAACCTCCAACACCTCTAAGCCAACACCATCCATAACATTAACCTCTACACCCATCCATCACCAAAAATCCATCTTGATGTTCCTATCTAAAAGCTCAGAGAACTAATCAAAAACATCTCCCAGTATCTGTAGCACCAAAAATAATCACCCAATATTTTGGAAATCTCCCAGTAGCCACACCACCACCTTTGATTATGTATTCAATGAATCAAAATAATGTTCATATTTTTCTTTAGATGACTGGCCTCTATCAACAGTTGGATAGGATTGATCTCAAATTTTCTAAATAGAGGCAATGAATGCAGTCTCAAAAACCACTTTAATATCACTATAAATAAATAGTTCTGTGTCTATGTAATCTTTTATGATAGAAATTGAATGGATTTGGACTATAATTTTAGTCTCAAAGTATACTAGTTGATCTTGATGATTTATTTTATCATTGTATTTAACTTGTTATTCAGTAAAATACCTTTGATTCTTATGTTCATCATGATTGATAATAATAGCCTCTTTCTATTCTCTGTTCTATGGTTGATTAATTTCACTAGATAATGAAACAGCTATGTTTTGTGCAAGAACTGTAGTACCCTATAATATAGGTTTGTTCCTCTAACTATGCCATATTACAAGGGCCTCAAACTATTTTTACCCCAAATGTGAATCTATAGATTGAGGTAATATATTTCAGTTTCTATATTAGAGATGTTGTATCTAATTATTTTTCTCTTTTCTTGAACTTGTCAATCTATTATGGACATTTAATTGTCTTCTTCTTGAATAAGCACTGAAGGTGTAGATCCTAAAATCCCTCACCGCTACTATAAAATATGACCCAATCTTTGTTTGTATTGTTCTCCCAATGTTAATAGTTTCAGAATCACATAATACCTACAACAGACCACTCAACTCACCTACAATAATCACCATCAATCAAACCCACCTTCCTGTACCCTTAGAAAACCACAAACCATCCACCTACCACCCAAACACAACACCGCTCCCCTAAACACCAATAATTGTAGTCATCCCACCCAACACCAAACAAAACCCAACCCTCCTAGCCACTCACACCAGAATAGCTACTACAACCCAAAATTATACTAGAAAGAACCCATTCAATAAAGAAAACCTTCCTCTATGAACAAAAACACTAGTTCATACACAACTCGAACCACCTACTAATTCATGAACCCTGAAGCCAAGGAAACATTCTACAATATCATGGCACCAGACCACCACATTTGACAACTCAAAAACTCAAGAAAACAAGATCCTAACATCACTATATGAAAAATACTAGCCACCAAAAGAACGCCCAACCAGTCAACCACTAACTCAACCACAACCATCCACAACAAATCCCATACGTGTAGCCAAGTAGCAGGAAAACCACAACCCAAAAAGAAACCAATCAACCAAAAACTAGAAATACCTGCTTGAATCACCCACACCATGAACCCTATCCTCTAAAACTGCACCTAGAATAATAACATGTGACTCTATCCGCACCACACTAGAATCCCCTCTAGAATCTTGCCCACACACTAAAATCTGGCATCCTCTGCATAGAATCATTGCACTATAATCATCCCACACCCACCCAACACCATAATAGAAACAAGAAACCCCACAAGAAAATCGCCTGCATGACCCACACAAGCTGATAACCAGCCAAACAATCCACTCTACATTGTTATCCCTTTCCAACAGATAAATACAGTACCAAAAACCCCCAATTGTCCCAAAGGCAGAACAAAATTATATGGTTTCTAGAAGGGGGGGCTTCTATATGGGTGGGGTGGCCCAAGGGGGTTTCCAGGAGGGAGGGGTGTCCAGTAGGGGGGTGTCTAGTAGGGGTGCTGCAAGGATTGTCCAGCTGGGGGGGCTATCCGGGTGGGGTTGTCCTTGGGGGGGGGGGGGGGGTTTGTCCCGGTGGGTTTCCAAGAGGGGGGATGTCCAGGCAGGGGGGGTTCCAGCAGGGGTGGTGCTATCCAGGCAGGGGGAGGGGTGTCCAGCAGTAGTGGTTCTATCCAGGAAGGGTGGAGGGGTGTCCAGGAGGGAGGGGGTGTTGTCCAGGCCGGGGGGAGAGGTGTCCTGAAGGGAGGGAGGGGTGATGTCAAGGCAGGGGGGAGAGTGGTGTCAGTGAGGGAGAGATGGGGGGCTGTCCAGGCAGGGGGCTGTCCAGGAAGGGGGGGTGTCCAGCAGGTGTGGTGTTGTCCAGCCAGGGGGGAGAGGTATCCATGAGGGAGGGAGGGGGTGTTGTCCAGGCAGGGGGGAGGGCGGTCCAGTAGGGGTGCTGTTGTCTAGGTAGGGGAGAGGGGTGTCCCGGAGGGAGGGGATGCTGTCCAGGCAAGAGGGAGAGGTGTCCAGGAGAGAGGGCGGGGTTGCTGTCCAGGCAGGGGGAGAGGTGTCCAGGAGGGAGGGGGTGATGTCAAGGCAGGGGGTGCTGTCCATGAAGGGGGGAGGGGTTTCCAGCAGGTGTGGAGCTGTCCAGGCAAGGGGGAGAGGTGTCCATGAGGGAGGGAGGGGGTGTTGTCCAGGTAGGGGGAGTAACACCCCAAGCTTCCATGATACAATTCTCTTTGAATAATAGAGCAGTGTGTGTTGTACGCAACCTCAAGTTCAAACACACCGCGACCAATCAAAGTAGCCATTATGAATAATAATACCCAATTTTTGAAATTATATAATTTTTATATTTCATAATGGACTTCAATTTTGAATTAGGAATATCAAATATATCTTAGGGTTAATTTTTGCTATTTTTCTGAAAAACTTCAATTTTTTATAAATAGTGAAACCACAAAGTGGTAGTTAAAAAACTAATTTTTCATTTAAATGATACTTTACCACTTCTGTGAATTGAATTTATAAAATCCAACATACATGGTTGTCATTAGTAAGTAAAATTTGGTTCAATGGGATGAAAATAATTTTTGCTGAATAGTAACTTTTATGTTTTATTAATCACGATTAAAGGTAATTAGTGGAATTTAATGTAATTATAATGTTATAATAATATTAAATTACCTTTACACTTGTCCTACCATTATTGAATGTGTCATTTCTGACCAAGAAAAAACATGGGTCAACTTGGGGACCCCATGGAGCCACTGTGGTAAGAAAATTAAATTAATAACTTTTTATTTAATGTAAAAAATAAAATTGTCACAAACATGTGTTGTTTTACTAAAACAATTATTACATGGGGTTATATAAGTTGACTTTTAGACTATAAATATTAATTCTAAAGGTAAAATTATTTCCTACATCTTGGTAATTTTTTTTAATTTTTAGGCATTAAATAAATAAATTTATTTATGACACCATGATGATGTAGCAATTACCTCAATAATGAACAATATAAATAAAATGAATAGATAAGGTAAAATATAAGACATACACTTGTCTAAAACCTATTGGATGGGTATATTTCGAACCCTTATCACCTTATCCTTGAAATATATCATTGTGGTACCTTTAAAATCCGAAAATAATTTCATAATAAAGTAACATTTCATTACTTTCCAAAAGTGCCCCTCCTCTCCTCTTATAAAAGGCTCTCACCTCTACCCCCTTATTCACACCGTCAAAGCCATATAGCTCGGAAAACATTTTCCAAAGTACTCTCTCAACTTTTCTCTCTTACTTATAGAAGCCTCACTTTGGGAAAATGTCTTCCCAAAGAAGCTTTTGGCTCAAATCAAAAATATTTAACTGATTTTAAGGTAATGTCTTCTCTTATGTTGTTTTGTTTTATTTTGCTTCTCCAACCCCCTAAACTCTTTTTATTATTTAATTTTGTAACAACACCAGTATCCTCAATATAATTGGATTTTTTATGAGAAGTATTTTATTTACACTTACACCCACCTTCGTCTAATGGTTAATGAACATATTGTTTGTGTGGGTGGCGAATTACTGCCTCACAAGACGATGATTGTTCAATCTTCTATTAACACATCTAATGGTGGCCATTATGATGAAAATATTTTTATATATGATATATATTATTTTTAAGTTTTTCTTATGCTTATTTATTTTTCATTTATGTCAAACCTTTATGATTTCCATTATGGGTAAACGCAATAATTTCATTTTAGGATGTGCGGACTACCGCCCCCTCAAAGTGATTTGAATCGTTAATACCATATGTGGGATGTATAAAGGATGGATTAAATGATATTATATATGATATTATACTTGATTTATAATATATCTTGATGTAATTATTATTTCATTCCATTAAAAACAAAATAGAAATGAAAGTAGCGTTCATGCGTTTGTACGGCTTACCGTCTCCATGAACGGTGCATTTCTTTTCTTACCTATAAATGATATGTAATATTATAAATGAAACTATATACTTGATATATAGGATATATATGATATCTAAATCATGAATATAATTCTGTATATAATGGATATTTTACCACAGGAACAAATTGAAATTATAAGAAGTATATTTTTGACTCAATTACCAAAGATCGACAAAACGACCGTTATTAACTTAAATAATTACATAATGTTCATAACATGGTAATAAGTGATATAAAAGGAATAATGAACATGAAAAGGTTTC
This sequence comes from Viscum album, assembly GCA_963277665.1. Lineage (NCBI taxonomy): Eukaryota > Viridiplantae > Streptophyta > Magnoliopsida > Santalales > Viscaceae > Viscum > Viscum album. Next base: position 1,280,605,460 of record OY728136.1, on the reverse strand, counting down.
TTAAGCAAGTATAAATTTACACTATTTTACTATTAAGGAGATTAAAGAATGACCAAGTCAAGTCGGACACGAGGTAAGGGACTTCATCTCAATCTCCTTTCATTGAGGAATATTTTTTTATACATAACATTCTTTTATATGGTGTATAGACCCCTTTGGATTTTAAGTTTATTAAAATGTATTATTTTTATACGAAGTGTTTTACTAAATGAAAAAATGGATTTTTTTTCGTACGTATGCGGCGACAACGACTTCTCCACCGCCATGACCATTATTTGAGTTTCGGCTTCCTCTACAAGCCATAACTTTTTTATAAATGAAAACTAAATACCATGTTTTAATTTTCTTTTATTTTGGTATTTAAAATGGTTTTGATAATGTTTTTATTATATCAATTTTTTGTATTGATATATTGTGATTGAAATGTGGAAATGTTATGTTTCCTTTATGCATGTTTTATGTGATACGATTATGTTATGGTTTATGATATGTTTAACCCTGTTCATATGAGGAATGCATTGGACTTAATTAGTGACGGGTGGAGCCCTCTATAGCTCCTCGATGCATCGGTAGGTCTCATGAGACAAAATAGTGTCTTGGCACAAGGCCTTGACAAAATCTTATTTATAGTCTTGGAACAAGGCCTTCACTATGTGGTTATGATAGTCTGGAATTATGGAATCCATCATTATGTATGTTGTTATTGATATTGAATATGATTATTGTAATAGTAGAATATCCATTTGAATAAGTAAATTGCATTATTTCATTTTATTTTTTCCATATTATGCTGAAGTTCAAGTTTAAAAGGCTTTTGTTATAGTTATACATTGCCTTAAATTTTTATGTTTTTTATGAAAGTTTTCCCTATATTGCTATCCTTACTGAGCGTCTGATCTCACCCCATTCTATGATTTATTTTTTCCAGTATGTGAAGAAATATTTAATGACTGACCTACAGGGATATTCGAAATGGGATATGGTTGTGGACTATGAAGACTATGTTATTGTAGTATTTATCTTTATGATGTAATGCAACATTTATGAATGTTTCTAGTGTTTCCAAGGCTACTAAACTAATCTGTCTTTCGAGACTTGATCTTTTATCATCATGCCAATGTGACGTAATAATGCACCGGCGCTGGGTAACTGGGGTCGGGGCATTACAGGGGGGAGGGGCGGGGGTGCTGTCTAGGGAGGGGGAGAGGTGCCCAGGAGGGAGGGGGTGTTGTCCAGAAAGGGGGAGGGTTGTCCAGTAGGGGGGCTGTCCAGGCAGGGGGAGAGGTGTCCATCAAGGAGGGAGGGGGTGTTGTCCTGGAAGGGGGGGTTCCAGGGGGAGAGGTTTCCAGGAGGGGGGTGCTGTCCAGGCAGGGGGGAGAGGTGTCCAGGATGGAGGGGGCTTTCCAGGCAGGGGAGGTGTCCAGGAGGTTGGGTGCTTTAGGGGGGGGGGTGGACTACCACATTAGATGATTTCTTCATTCCATTCAGAATAAATTTTTAACTACACGTATTGATTATTGTAATGGCATAATATATCTCTTCATTCAACATCAATCAGTACATAACAATTTTTTGGAACCATAGTTCTATTCAGATCCACTGTAACTTAAATATCATTATGAGTTGAACTTTGTAAAACCACTCATCAATCTCCCATTTTGGCATAATATGATTAAACTATTATTAAATTTGGGTGGGGTGCTGTCCAGAGGGGGATTTGCAGGGGGAGGAGGGGGTGCTGTCCAGGGGAGGCCTTGCAGGGTGGAGGGTTGTCCAGGGGAGGGGTGCTATCCAGGGGAGGCTTTGTAGGGGGAGGGGACTGCAGGGGGGTGGGCTGTGCTGGGGAGTGGGTGGGGTCTATTTTTTGGGAGGAGGGGGGATGTCCAGGATGGGGGAGGGGCTATCCAGGATGGGCTTTACAGGGGGATGGTGCTGTCCAGGGGGGCTTTGCAGGGGGAGGGGGGCTGCAGGGGGGTTGTCTACTGCAAGGGGAGTGGGGGGGGGGATTCCAGGAGGGATTTACCGGGGTGGGGGTTTTAGTGGGGAGGGGGCAGCAAGGGGAGTGGGGGTGGGTGTGGGGGCTGTGCTGTGGCGGTTGGGGGGTATTTTGTTATGGATTTCTAGACCTTATAGGCACAGTTTTAAACTGTGGATATTTGTTAATTTCCACGGTTTTTAATCATGCCTATAGGTCTAATGCCATGGTTTTAAACTGTGGCAATAATGTGTGTCTGTCCTCTTGTATAGCCATGATTTTAAACTACGGATATAGTGATATTACCACAGTTTGAACCGTGGTTGTACACCTATATCCACGGTTCAAACATTGGCTATAGATCTAGAGCCACGGTTTGGAACCATGGATATAGGTCTAGGAATATAGCCACACCAAACATATCCACAGTTTCTTCAAACCTTGGATATTACCTATAGCCATGTTTTGAGGACCTATAGTAATGGTTTAAAACCATTTCTATAGGCTGAATTTCCAGTAGTGTACTAAACCGAAGTAGTACATGGCTAGAGCACATGGCCAGAACACATTGGGCCTACCTGTGTAATAGTACACGGTGTGTACTTTACTGTACACAGTGTGTACTAATCAAAAAAAAACACCTTGTGTTTCTTTTCACTAAAACACATGCCCATGTACCACTACACGGCGTGTACTTATAGTACACGGTGTGTACTCTAAAAAACACACTATTCTGTGTTCTATTTCACACAGCCAATCGCACGGACACCCACTACACGGAGTGTACTCAAATTACACAACATTTTCTTATGAGAACATCGTCTTCCCTAAATGGTAAGAACACACGACGTGTACCCCTGGAACACATGCCATGTCTTCTGGGTTTTCAAACGGGAAATCCCTCAAAACGTCCAAATCACATGTTTTCACCCCCGAATCAATAGATTCGGCCATAATAAGCCACACGTTAGAAATATAAGGCTTTAAAGACTTAAAAATAATTGTTTAAAGAGTATCTATGTAGAAAACATAAACTTCCCTACCTTCGGGTGGAAACTGCCAATGATTCGGGTGATTTCACAGCACTCGGTTGCCGCACGCCGACTCAGCGTGTCAAAAGCTTCAAATCAGTACCCCTCTTGCCTACCAAATCTCTCTCTCTTTCCCAATATCCAAACCCCCTAAAAAGGCATGTCCAAGGAGAATCGCATATGGATCATGTGCATGAACGAGGATGTAGGAAGGGAGAAGAGAAGAAAAGGAAAGAAGAAAACAAAAGGAAGAAAATAGGGCACAGGCCGGCCCCGACGCCTGACATGAGTTTATGCCTTCCCTAGGCTAAAATCCCCATTATGGACTCAAAGACGTAGACAGAATATCAATCTGATGCTCCCTTTAAAAGTAATTTAAAAAATAACCTGTGTAAATAATTTAATATTTAATTTTATAAAATTAAATATTAAATATTCCACTAAAATTCAAACAGCTCATATTTTAACCAAAATCTTATCCTGGGGTAAACACCCTATTCTTGGAATAATAGAGTGGTCAGACAAAACTAAATGAGATCATCTGTTATGAAAAAATGACCATTTTAACCCTCACGAGCATCCAATAGAAAAAATTCAAATTTCTACTCAAAACGACAGTCCGGAAAAACATGGGTTCTTACAAACTCACCACCATAAACCTTCTCGTGTCCTAGAATCCCATTAAAAGGACCAGCAACCATGCTCCCAACCTGAGAATCTGAACAACCATGCAATCTGGACCACCCAATTACCAGCTTTATAGCGTTAACCACCACCTTCTATATAGATGATATTCAACTATAACCAAACTGGTACTCCCCACCATAGGAATACCCTTGTCATCATTTTAAAGGAAACTCTGAGCCCAAAAGCCCACTTGAAAACAACGTTGTTTATCCTAAAAAATGAAAACCACCCTCAAAAGGCCAAGGTTGTACTCCCCACTATATGGATTTTCTTTCACTTCTTCGAGAGAAAAACCAGAATAGGTCCCATCTGAAACACGGATGAAAATTAAGAAAGAAAAAATGAGCTCGGTGTAGGGTCGAAGCTATCTCAACATACTCAAGAGGAATCAAGATAGTACATAATCGTCTCTTATAAGAGTAAACTAATATTTCACTAAAGGCATGCCCAGCTCCCTCCGAGCCACAATAACATCCTGCCAAAACCTAACCAGGATTCAAGAATGGGTCAACCATTTTCATACAGGTTTACCTAAAACATAATAGACATCAACCTACAAAGGATCGAGTTAAAACCTAGGGTCTCTAGGTCTTCCACCTAGCCCTACAGAAAAAGACTCACAACCGGGTCACATGTTCTAACCACCTATCCCAAGAGATCCAAAACCACTCAAAAGATGGTAATGATCACAACTACTAAAGAAAGTCAAAACCCAAACACAACCCAAGTATAAGAGAAACTAAACTGACACTCATTGGGTATCTGCATACGAAAATACCACAAGGAGTTCCAGTTCAGAAGAAAATCCTTGGAATATATTCACATCATACTCATCGATTCGACTAGATGACCATAGACCTGAGAAACAACACCCAATAAAGGCATAAAAAAGGCAGCATGTGCCATATCTTCCAACTGGGGTCACTACAGCACCTGTGCACAAGGGCTCAGTCATCTTCCTCACACCAACACCTCAACATAGATCCACATAACCAACCATCAGAGTAAAAAATTATGTGTAAATAGACCCAATGGTCTTAGACGTTAGTAGAAACACACACTAACAGGCTTATATGCAGTGAATCATACATGCCTAATAAGATGCATGAGACGCCTCTTGCCTTTGTTGGGAAAGATTCAAAATATATCCCTGGCATCTTACCAATGGACAAGATCCAAATATCCATAGTAAATCAAACCCCACACAACATGTGCATCTCTCAAGGTGAAAATCATATACAAATTTAACATCACAAAATTAGAATAGCAATCCCAAACCATGGTAATCAGGACTTCTTATCGGAACATGTGTTGTCAACGCACCAGCCCGATATCCATCACAGGTTCTGAAACATTCATAATAATCTTATCTACCATATCTCAAATAGTAAAGACTAGGAAAGAACACTCCTCTAATACCACTTTGTAACATCCCAACCCGGAAGCCATTAAACCAGTGCTACCAGCCAGTTCACCACAAGGCCTCAAGTGTGCCTCCCTGAATGACAGAGGCTACCGAATAGTATTGAGGGCCTAGGATGTGATAGTGGGGAGACTATTCCCTCATACCAGAGTAAGAAAACAATGAAAATTACTAAGTATCATACACTGTGGAAATTAAACAGAGTTCAGAAGAAATAAACAACTGAAATAGAACAAACTGTAATAGTAAAATGCTGTAAAAGATTGAACAACTATGTAATACAATACAACACTAGTCACCCATAGGTCCGACCAAACAGATAAAAGTACAAAAGAAACTGAATGTAAAAGTACATGGCTCTACTACAAACTCTGAGCCAATCCATGTACTAGAACACCAGACAATATCAAACTGCAGCAGCATAATCAGTATAACCACTCGAGATGCTCCGATCGATCATGAAACACTGGGCCTCAGCCCTATCCACCATGAAACTCATGCTCAACCTGAAAATCATACATAAGGTCTACACATATGCTGAGGTTCACATGTAGGGGTGAAAAATAATCTCTGTAGGGGCTCCCTGACAAGAAACATATAACTGAGCTGCTATGTGTTTGCAACTACAACGTGCTATGCCTGTCTGGAACATAGCAAAGGATGTAAACCAAATGTGCAACCACAGTCAAACCTAGAGTATGTAAACCTTGTCAAATAGGAAAGTGCCACCATGGATGCCCATATCTATAAACATACACATTTATAGTCCCATAACTATACACATATACATAAATATGAATATTCATGATTAAGTAATTCAAATAACTAGAACCACATCAGCAGTCTATCCTTGGGACAATAAGCCTGATCTCCTGGACATCCTGTAAAAGGGAATTGAGTTGGACATCATGCCACTCAAACCGTGTATCATTAAGTCAATATCTGGGCCTGTAATACCATAGAAATGTACTGACTTTGGCCAATGCTGAAATTATATCTCTAAACAATCTAAACAAAAACATGTAACCCTCTAGAAAGTATTCACAGCCTATCTCCTCTGGTTCAACCAATCAACCACGAGCAAACAAGATAACACAACAGGTAACCCTCTGGGAAGTACTCATAGCCTATCCCCTCTGGTCCTACATAGAAAAACAACCAACCCTATGGGTAGCACACAGAGTCTCACCCATCTAGTTTGCTAAAGTATAGAATCTATGGGGAAGCACTCACTGTCAATTCCCCCTATAGTCTCGTATCATACTAAAGGCGCTCTAGGGAAGCACTCAGCATCAATTACCCATGTGGCCCGCATTGAGGAACTACAAACACTTGGTGGAAGAACTCAACATAAATTCCCCCAATGGTCTGACATCATATAATTAAAAATACACTATGGAGAAGCCATCAATGTCAATTCTGCCTATGGTCTATACACTAGGATCTCATAGCCCTGTGTAAGTCAAGAAAGTGTAGAATAACGTATCGGCCCAAGTAAACCTCAAGAAATACTTGGATAATAGTCTAAAACATAACAACAAGTCATAAATACAACCACTCCATCCTAACAATACATGTCATAGAAACAAGGCATCCTAACAGGAAAAGCTAGACCAAATGGTCAAAAATAGAGCAACATGGGCAAACACATCCACAACAAGGTAAAATTCACTATTTACAGTCAAACCACATCTACTCAGGCACGCAAGGAATAATAGGCATCCAAAAAAAATAAAGATGCATCGCGTCAGGATCAGCAGCCACTAACTAGGATGCACCTCTGGTAAACACTACAGTATCAGCAAACCAAGTCAGATATAGACAAACAGTGCAGGTGGCCCGAACGACCAACACAACAATACATCCAAAGATCAATGGGATCACCAATATGGCATGGGTTCTAGGTGACACCCAATAACTATATCTACCCAAACCTGACATAACAACTCAGGGTGGGTCAAACAATGAGAACCCATTGGGTCCCTCAAGTCAAACATAGAGGAGGCATCATACTCGTGATCCTCCAGGTAAACACGAGTGAAGGCATCCAACGCCGGATCCTTAGAAAAGAGAAAGGGAGGAATCCTACAAGGGATCCTCAAAGGAAGGACAACATGGGAATTCCATTACAAGGTTCCTGTCAAAGTATGTACAATAGAGAGATCTTACAAGGGACTCCCTAGGTCAGCACACAAGCAAAGGCATCCCTCAGGGGATCCTTAGAAGTACCCGATCTTAAAGCCTTATAGGCCAGAAGGGAACATCTCATCGGGAAAACATCCTATAAATCATTGGTTATGAGATATATCTCATAGATCATCTCTTATTAATGGTCTATACTAAGTTGGTCTGAACACCCAACCAATCATCCACGCCAAGTCTCACTCTCATGTGACAACTGAACTTAATAACTGGTGGAAGAACCCCTCAATTTAGATATAAACCACCGAAACCCCCTATATATGACCTTTAAATGTAAAATGTATTCCAATTTTGCGATCTACGAAGAAAAACACTCAGAATCGACTACTCACATGCCCAATTCTGACTTCTAGTGCCCATGATATCCCCAAAACTACTAAACTGGAGTAGTATATGGCCAGAGCAGATGGCCAGAACACATTTTGTAACACCCTGAGATTTTATGAAAAATATTCTTTTAATTTCACTTATGTCTTGTGTTTTACTCTACACCATTATTAGCTTGTACTATATGCAACACCGTATTAGCTTGCAGTATATGCAACACTATTCTTGGCTCGTGTGACACACAATTTTCATGTTCATTTTGAAAATTATTCTACACAACATTATGTATAGATTTTGTTTAATGTATTAATGAAATAGGTTTTGATTATGTTATATGAAACACCAAAGGGAGCTTGCACTACACCCATCCCAGACTTGACTTGCATTACACGCAATCACGACCTTCCTCGATAGCGTGTGTAGTACGCAATACCAGGTTTCACTAAACAACGATATATTGTTATATTATTATTATGAACTAGCCGTTATGAATAGTATTAACTAAATGTTTAAATTTAAAACATTATTATTCATCTTACACATTTTCTAAAATGTGGTTTGAGAACAAATTATTATTTTTGGGTAAAATAAGTATTTTTTAAAAAATGCAGTTTTGCCGCCTTTTGATGGTGCACCCACTTTTATTCTAATTTTTGACTTGTTAATAAGTAAAATTTGGAAAAATAAAATTCTTCTTTGGAATCAGGATATAAAAATTTACTATATATAAAATTTACATAAAATTCTGATAACTTTCATATTTTAGTGAATAGTAAAAACACACTATATTTTAATTAAAAACAACTTTTTTTCATCATAATAATTTATATGGTTAAATTATAACATTGAATGGTTTTAAAGTATAAATAGATTATATTTTTACCATTAAATATATTTTAGGTCTGTAGAATTTATTTTACATTGAATTCATAGGTAAAATCATTTCAATCATTTCTAATGTTTTACCTTTTAAAACACATTTTCTAAACAACAGGATTAATTTTAAATTAATTTCTGAAACTTCTGTGATTTGAATTTTGAAAAATGGATTTAATATTTAAAATAATTAGGTCCAAATTATGTAAATAGAATAATTTATATTTTTGGGCACTATGAATAGTAACTACAGTAAATTTTATTTACCATAGTTAAAGGTAAATCAGGTAATTAAGGGTAAATATAATATTATAAAAATACCATGACACTTGCCTTAATATAATTTGATGATTATATTTCGTCCTACAAAATATTTGGTTCAAAATTGAATCCATTGGAACCCACTTGGATGTGATTACGACCTTTAATTTATTTTATTTTCAAGAAAGTGAAATATGTCTCACTCAAATATTAATAATTTATGTTTTTTTAATATAAGGTTATATAGAATATATTTTAGATTATAAATACACCTTTGAAATATAAAATTATTTTATTCATTATGGTAATTTATTTTTAATTTTTAAGAGATACTTAATTTCCTTAATATCTTCTACGTCAATGATGCAGAAATTATTTATTTATTGAAAAATAAATAATATGGTTTTTATTAAAATAATAATACCAATTAAAAGGACCAAAAACCTGAAAAAAACTTATTGGTCGCATATATATAAACCATAACCATCCAAGGTTATATTTTTTTACCATTTTGATCTTTATAAAAGCAATTATGACACTTATATTATTTTATTTTTAATGATGTAAAAGTTTTCATCTTCATAAATTTATAAATATAACAATTTAAATTTTGTGGATTTAAGATGACAACTTCGATTAAAATTATTGTTTTTGAAATATATTAGATTTATCATCATCTTAGTATTTTAGTTTTAATTTTTATGCAAATCATATGTATATTAAATGATTATACAAAAAGGATGTAGTAATTTTTTAATTAAGAGAAATGTCAAAAATATGGTTTTATAAATATTAAAATAAATATTATATGAACTAATTAATGTTCTAAACAAATTTTCTAGATGAATATGACATGTTATAAATATATTAAACATTTTTTTTCGAATATATCTTCTGTGTGGATTTTATTTAAATTCAAATAAATGAATAGTGTCAAAATTAACACTTTTGTTATTTTATAAAAATAACATATTATTAAATTGTTTAAAAATCACAAAAAATATTTAAAAATTATAAATTGAAATTTATATGGTATAAAATGTAATAAATTTCCTAATTAAGGATAATTCAAAACACATAAGTAATTATTTATAATAATTTTAAATTTAGAATATTATTAACACAAATAAAATTAAATAGATTAAATAAGGATAAATGATGTTGATAAGGTTTAAAATAATATTTCAACAAGTATAAATTTTATTAGTTGATTATATTAAAACCATATCTCATATAATATTCATATTTGAGTCATTTTGGAATTTTTTATGTGGGGTTTGAATTTATATTAAATTAATATTGTTTGGGGTTTCCATAGGTGCCCCTCTCTTCCCTTATAAAAGGGAACTTACTCCCTCTCCACTTCACACAAATTTGAGCCTTCAAGCTCTACCAACCCCTTCCATTTTAACTTCTACAATTCCATATAAACCTACTAGAGGTCCTGGTCTTCTTCAAAGGCCAAATTTAGTGCCTGAAGAGGTGGTTATGAGGAGGCGCGTCGAAGAAGAGGTAATCTCTTCTACCGATTCTTTCAAGTTTCTTTATTCATCTACTTCCTCTTATTTAGTTGTTTCATTATAAAGTTACAACATGAGTATAAATAATATACTGATATGTTATTATGAATATGAAACAACCTCATTTCACCTTCTATCAATCCTACGGAAAACGAAATCACCACGCGTACATACGTACAGAATACCATCTCTACGCCGTGGTATAATCTGTTTTTCCACCACCACCATACTTGGATGGGTATAATGGTGTAATGAAAAACTTTATATTGTTATTATAAAATCATAATTATTCTGAGATATTATATCATCCACTCCAATTCCATTCAATAATTATGGGAACGATATCATCGCTCGTGCGTACGTAACAATTACCATCTCCACAACGCGATGAGATTCATTCTCCATGTTAACCATTAAAGAATGATTATAAATTATATATAATGAATAATAATGATATATATGACATAATAATGCTACTGGATTTATTTATATATATGTGTGTGTGTCATCTACTTACTTCTATTCAAGTCAACAAGGAAAAGAACACAGCGTTCATCCGTACGTAAGACATACCGTCTCCATGAACGGTGTGTTTCATTTCATTTATCTATCTAATATATATATATATATACTAAATATATATGATATATAAATCATGTTTTACATTCTTGAAGTAAGTACATCATGATATAAAAAATAATAATATCAAGGAAAACAAATCCAAACACATACGATAAATGAAACGATTGTACCCGAAACGCTGCTTTAACATGGAATTGACAAAAGAAAGGGTAATATAAAGTCATAAGTGAATCATATATTATATAATAAATATTATTATTCTTATGTTAAAATTTAATAATATGTTTAAACCCACTATACTGGATTTTTAGACTTTTACGGAAGAAATTGGACCTAAGGTAAGGGATAATTTTGCAATCTAATTTTTATCTGAGATTATTTATTCGTAAGTATTTACTAGGGTTATATTTATCATCCATTTCCTTATTTTAGAGAAATGTTTTCATAAAATATTTACTATTATTTTATGTATTTTTAATTTCATGTTTACCCCTTTTTGACTTTTACTTTGTAGAATGGAAGGAATCTTTCTTTTTTTACCATATGAGGTACTTTTTCACTTTTCCGGAAAAAGTATAAGTAGAATGTTTTTTTGTCACATATGACGTGAATATATTTTTATAGTTTTGTAACACCATTTTCTCATGAAGATTCCTCTACCCGATTTTATGATTATTTTCAAAAAATATCTTTTTCTTTTAAAATTGCATGGAATTTTAAGAAAAGAAAATGATTTTGAAGAAAAAAGGATATTTTCCTCAAGATTTCATTTCAAGTGTTTTATAAAAAAAAATTCCATCTAAAGAGACATTATTTAATATGTTTATGTTTCAAGTATAATGTCTCTATAATTTATAAGGATTCATTTTTCCTATGATGAAATTATATCCATTTATTTTATATGGAATATGTTATGATTGGATGATGTTTATGAAACCCATTTTTATTCATTGGGTTATGATGAATGATTAATGATTAATTTGTGGCCCACGAAAGAATGATTTCTTTACGAAATGGGTGGGATATATATCACTATCCAATACATTGGGTAATGATTTATATCTCATGAGATAGACATGGCTAGAACGGAATGTAAATCTAGTTCATTAATACAGGGCTGGAATGGCATGTAAACCCAGTTCAGTAAGGGAAATTGTCCACTACGATGGTCTTGGCAGCAATGTCTTGGATACTATGGAAATCATATTATGTGATTAATGGTTTTCCACAATTACATGTTCTATTACCATGCTATTTTATCCTTACTAATGTTCCTTTATGATCTATGCCTTACATACTACCAAGATTTATTTCACCACTAAACTTTTTGATATTTAAACATTTTGTTCATGTTTTTAAGTTAAAATTTATATGGTTTGTTTTTTTTTCTCCATTTTTACCCTTACTGAGAATTTAAGCTCACCATATTTATGTTTTGTTTTCCCCAGCATATAAATAATGGTTTTAAGTAAGAAAACAAAAGGGAATGATCTTTATGGGAGATGTTGAAGATCTTTCATAATGATTAGAAGATTGTGTTCCATGTTTCCAAAGACACTAAACTATTATGGTCCTTGGGTGTCTATTTTTGTTAGGTATTAAGTATTCTGAAAAAGTAATGTAATGTCCAGGCACGTCAAGCTTGGGTCTCTACAATTGGTATCAGAGGAAATGTTTAGTTGACCTTTAGAAACTAGGATGCGAAAATGTTAGTTAAATCCCTCGATATATTTCTAAGATATGTATAGGGATGTCTCCAAGGTTAATTATAAGTATAGGCTATAGTCTTAGAATTATGGAAATGATCTTATAATTAAACCAAAGATGTTAGATATTGAAGGTACTCCCCCTTTATTATGCTGTTTTCCCAGCATGATTTTTGCCTCTCACACTATTCTGTTTCGGTTTTAGAATATGGGTAGAAACAGGATGATTCATGATAATAAAGGATATGATAGACAATGGAATGATATTCTTCATTAGAAACCAAATGAAACAGGATTTGGATGTCCAAATGTAATTATTATGACTAATCAGAAATCACATAATATGATCAATAATCTCAACTTTGGTAAGTTTCCTAACTCAGCTAATAAGAGAAATATGGAGTTTCATGATGATCATTGTGGAAATAAATTTCAATTTCACCCATGTAAATCATGTGGGAAGAGGAATCAAGGAGAATGTTTCAAAGGAATTGGAAGATGTTTTAGGTGTGGAAAAGGAGGACACAAAGTCAGTAATTGCAAAGGAAAAGGTTCAGTTAACACCATGGACAATGGTAATGGTATTTCGAAGACATCAACAATGGTTAAATGTTTTAAATGTGGAATGTATGGGTATTATGCAAACCAATGCTCTAAATGAAAATCTCATGAAGAGAATTAGCATAGTCCTATTGGTAGTATTTATATTGATGATGATGATGAGACTATAAATGATATATGAGATGAAAGAAGTGTTGAGGAATAAAATGATGATGCCCGGTCAATGGTCTAAGAAGGTAGTGGAATGATTGCATGTTTATCAAGAGTAATGTGGTATAAGTAATTTCATGGTACTATGGAATAACGAAATATCTATGGACTGTTACACTATTGTTTTCCTGAATGTATTTGAATGTATATGCTGAATGGTACTGGGGACCATGAAAGGTTATTTAGATATTTTTGGAAAGTAGATTATATCAAAATAATGAAGGGATAAGGAGAAAATGAAATGTTTGAGAGTATTAATGAGCTGATGACTGATATAAGGACAAAGTGATATCAAGGTTTGAGTATATAAAATTTTTGGTATTTTGGTATGTGAAAGAGTTTAATTTTGAAAGTATTCATGTTTTCACAACGATTCTATGGTAATTCATGTTTCAAGAGAATACATGATTAAGGTATTCACATTTTTGGAATGTGACCAATAAGATATATCTTATGATATATGGGGGATAAATGATGATATTCACATGCATGGTTTATGAAATTTCTAGTAATTGTTTCCGTTATAATATGAGCTTGGATAGATGTATTTTGGATAATTCTAAAGATTTGAAATGGATTATGTTGGACATAAGATAATATTGTTTAAGGACAGAACCCTTTTCGATAATATTTTTGGAATATTATTATAGTGTAGAAAATGGGAAACCTATAGGATGGGTGACAACCTATCATGTCAGACAGGGTTACGAGAATCAAACCCACAACCTAAGTACGACAGAGCTTCATTGCCTACCACTGGCTTAGAGGAAGTCCCTCTTTAGTAGAAATTATTTTAAGTGGTATAATGGATGAAGTATAAGTCCATATTTGGAAGCATATACGATTAATCTCACCATAGATAGACTTATTTATATAATTATTTCTAACCTTATGTTTGAGATAGATGGAATGACCTATCATTCTATCGCATGATCCGATAACACTTCACGAATGACAATTTCAACTTCATTTCATTAAGAGATGATGTAGAAATTGTTCAAGGCATGAACAACAGTGTGATTGTACCAAAATCAAGTATGTATTTATTTTAATTCAAAAATTATTCAACATTATGGAAATGATCTTGAAAACCAAAAATGTTTTCATATTCCCCTCATATCTGATGAATCAGATGGTACCTTAGATCATTACAAATTTATGGATTTGTGATTGTTGTATTTTTCATAGCCACGTTCTCTACCACTCTCCATCAGAACATGATGGTTAGATTTCTCTTCCATATCCATATTTTCACCTATGTTATTCTATGTGGAAAACCAGTGATGAGTTAGTTTGGGTAATCGTTACATTTCATACTTTATTTTGTAATGTTATGTTTTGGTATTCTTTTTTACAATGCGGGTTTCTATTAAAGAAACATTCAAGTAGTAAATCATTTATAATCCTGATGAATTATGGAGGAAAAATTAATTTTAAGGGGGTAGAATGTAACACAATGAGATTTTATGAAAAATATTCTTTTAATTTCAATGATGTCTTGTGTTATACTCTACAACAAGATTATCTTGTTCTATACACAACACCGTATTAGCATGCAGTATACGCAACATTATTCTTGGCACGTGTTACACACAATTTCAAGTTAGTTTTGTAGAAATTATTCTACGCAACATTAAGTGTAGATTTTGTTTAATGTATAAATGAAATAATTTTTTATTATGTTATATGCAACACCAAAGGGATATTTCACTACACACAGCCCTGACTTGGCTTACATTACACGCAATCGCCACCTTCCTCGATAGCATGTGTAGTACGCAATAATATGTTTCACTAAACAATGATATATTGTTATAATATTATTATGAACTAGAAGTTATGAATATTATTAAGTAAATTTTTAATTTTATTACATTATTATTCATCTTTCTTGTTTTCTAGAACGTGGTATGAGAAAAAAATAAATTTTTCGGGTAAAATAAGAATTTTTCAAAAAATGTTGTTTTGCCGCCTTTTGATGGCGCACCCACTTTAAATCTAGTTTTGACATTTTTATAAGTTCAATTTAACAAAATAAAATTCTTCTTTGGAATCAGGATATAAAAATTAACATTGAATAAAATTTTCATATTAGTCCGATAACTTTCATATTTTAATGAATAGTAAAAACACGCAATATTTTAATTAAAAACAACTATTTTAATAGTAATAATTTATATGGTTAAATTATTATATTTAATGGTTTAAAATTATAAATAGAATATATTTTTACCATTTAATATAATTTATGTCATTAACATTTATTTTACTTTGAATTCATAGACAAAATCATTTCAATCTTTTACAATGTTTTAACATTTAAAACATGTTTTCTTAAAAATGGGAATAATTTTAAATTAATTTCTACAACTTCTGTGATTTGAATTTGGAAAAATGGATTCCATATTTGGAATAAAAAGGTATAAATTATGTTAATAGGCTACTTTTTATTTTTGGGCACTATGAATAGTAACTACGGTAAATTTTGTTTAACATAGTTAAAGGTAAATCAGGTAATTAAGGATAAATATAATGTTATAAAATTACCCTAAAACTTGTATTATTATAATTTCATTATTATATTTTGTCCTAAGGAATATTTGGATCGAAATGGAATCCATTTGAACCCACTTGGATGTGACTAAGAACTTTAATTTATTTTATTTTGAAGAAAGTGAAATTTGTCTCACTCGAACATTAATAATTAAAGTATTTTTAATATATGGATAAACCAAATATAAATTCTATTTTAAATACTCCATTTAAAGATAAAATGTTTTTCTTTGTTATGGTAATTTATTTGTAGTTTTTAAGAGATATTTAATTTTATTAATATCTTATACATTAATGATACAAAAATTATTTCTTTATTGAAAAATCAGTAATATTGTTTTTATTAAAATAATAATACCCATTAAAAACACAAAAACCTGAACAAACTCATTTTTCGTATATATCTAAACCATAACCATCCAATGGTCTATGTTTTGACTATTTTGATATTTATAAAAGTGATTATTATAGTTATATTATTTTATTTTAAATGATGTTAAAGTTTTCACCTTCATAATTTAATAAATATAACAATTTAAATGATGCGATTTTAAGATGATAAATCTGAGTAAAAGATTTATTATGAAATATATTATATTTATAATCATCATAGTAATTTAATTTTAATTTTTATGCAACAAATACATATATTAAATGATTATTCAAAAATGATGTAGTAATTGCTTTATTACGAGAAATATCAAATAAATGATTTTATAAATATTAAATTAAATATTATATGAACTAATTAATGTTCTCCACAAATTTTCTAGAATCATATGACATGTTAGGAATCTATTAAAAATTTTGGTTTGAATATATCCTCTTTGTGAATTTTATTTAACTTTAAATAATGAATAGTGTCAAAATTAACTCCATTGTAATTTTAAAAAAATAATATATTATTAAATTGTTTAAAAATCACAAAAAAATATTTAAAAATTATAAATTAAAATTATATGGTCTAAAATTTCATAAAGTACCCAGTTATTTATAAGTCACAACAAATAAGTAATAATTGATAACAATTTAAAATTTAGAATATTATTACCACAAATAAAATTAAATAGATTAAATTAGGATAAATCATGTTGATAAGGTTTGAAATAAATTTCCAGAATTAATAAATTTTATTGGTTGATGAAATTACAACCCTATATCATCTAAGATTCGGATTTGAGTCATTTTGGATGTTTTATGTGGGTTAGAATTTATATTAAATTAATATTTTTGAGGTTTCCAAAGGTGCACCTCTCCTCTCTTATAAAAGGGAATCTCCTCCCTCTCCTCTTCAAACAAATTTGAGCCCTCAATATCGTCCAATACCTGACCATTTCACTTCTACACTTCCATAGAACCCTACTATAGGTCCTGGTCTTCTTCAAAAGCCAACGTTAGTTCCGTAAGAGGAGGTTAAGAGGAGGTGCGTCGAAGAAGAGGTAATCTCTTCTACTGATTCGTTCAAGTATCTTTATTCTTCTACTTCCTCTTATTTAGTTGTTTTATTATAATTTAAAGACATAATTATAACTAATATACTGATATGTTATTATATATATATGAAACAATCCCATTTCACCTTCTATCCATCCTATGGAAAATGAAATCACTGCGCGTGCGTACGCATTGAATATCGTCTCCACTCCATGGTGTAATCTTTTTTTCCACCACCACCTTACTTGGATGGGTATAATGGTGTAAAGGAAAAATATATATGGTTAATATAACATCATACTGATTATGAGATATTATATCATCCACTCCAATTCTATTCAATAATTATGGGAACGATATCATCGCTCGTGTGTACGTACGGATTACCGACCCCATGATGCGATGAGATTCATTCTCCATGTTAACCATTCAAGAATGATTATAAATTATATAGAATGAATAATTATGATATATATGACATAATAATGCTATTTTATTTATATATATATATATATATGTCATCTACTTACTTCCATTCAAGTCAATATGGAATGGGAAACAACATTCATAAGTACGTACGGCCTACCGTCTCCATGAACGGTGTGTTTCATTTCATTTATATATATATATATTAAATATGTATATATATATACTGAATAAAAATGATATATAAATCATGTTTTAAATTCTGGAAGTAAGTAAATAATGATATATGAAATAAAAATATCAATAATAATAAGTCCAAAGATGTAAAATAAATGAAACGATTTTACCCAAAACCTGGCTTTAACATGGAATTCAAAAAAGAACGGGTAATATAAAGTCAAAAGTGAATCATATATGATATTATAAATATTATTATGGTTCTTTTACAAGTTAATAATATGTTTAAACTCACTATAAAGGAGTTTAAGACATGTACGGAAGAAATTGGACCTAAGGTAAGGGATAATTTTTCAATCTCATTTTTATCTGATATTGTTTATTCATAATTATTTACTGGGGTTATATTTTTCATCCATTTACATGTATTAGATAAATGTTTTCTAAAAGTATTTACTATTATTTCATGTATTTTTAAAGTCATTTTTACCCCTTTTTGATTTTACAATGTAGTATGGAAGGAATCTTTCATTTTTTTACCATATGAGGTACTTTTTGACTTTTCCAGCAAAAGTACAAGTAGAATTTTTTTTAACTTATACGGTGTGGATGGATTTTTATGATTTTAAAACGCCATATTTCCATGAAGCTTCCTATACATGATTTCATGCTTATTTTTTAAAAAATCATTGTCTTTTAAAATTACATTGAATTTTAAGAAAAGAAACTGATTTTGATGAAAAAAAGAATATTTTCCTTAAGAAATAATTTCAAGTGTTTTATCAAAACCATTTTCCATCTAAGGTGACATTATTTATTTTGTTTATGGTTCAAGTATAATGTCTCTATAATTTACATGGTTTAATTTTTCTTATGATGAAATGATATCCATTTATTTTATATGTATTATGTTATGATGGGATGTAGTTTATGAAACCTATTTTTATTCATTGGGTTATGATGAATGATTTATGTTTAATTTGTGGCACATGAAAGAATGATTTCATTATTATATGGGTGGGACCTATATCTTTCTCCAATAAATTGGTTAATGATTTATATCTCATGAGATATACATGGATGGAACGACAAGTAAATCTGGTTCAGTAATACAGGGGTGGAACGACAAGTAAACCCAGTTTAGTAAGGGATGTTGTCCACTACGATGGTCTTGGCAGCAATGTCTTGGCTACTATGGAAATCATATCATGTTCTTAATGGTTTTCCACAATTACATGTTTTATTCCAATGATATTTTATTATGACTAATGTTCATTTATGATCTATGGATTACATACTACCAAGATTTATTTCACCACTCATTTTTTTGATGTTAAAACTTTTTGTTCATGTTTTATGTTCAAATGTATATGGTTTGTGTTATTTCTTTCATTCTTACCCTTACTGAGCATTTGATATCACTATATTTAGGTTTTCCTTTCCCCAATATATAAAGAAAGGTTTTAGGTAAGAAAACAAAAGGGAGTTATCTTTATGGGAGATGTTGAAGATCTTTCACCATGATTAGAAGATTGTGTTCCATGTTTCCAAAGACACTAAACTATTAGGTCTTTGGGTGTCTGTTTTTGTCATGTATTATGTATTCCAAAAAATTAATGGAATGTCCATGTACCTCAAGCTTGGGTATCTACACATTGGGCATGCCTGTGTAATTGTACATGGTGTGAACTTTTCTTTACACAGCGTGTACTATTCACAAAAAGTCAACCCATGTTTTTTTTACTAAAACACATTCCCAATTACCACTACAAGGTGTGTACTTATAGTACACAACATGTACTCCAAAAAACCAATATTTTGTGTTCTATATCACACGGCCAGTCACACACCCACCCACTACATGGCGTGTACTGAAAGTACATATCCTGTACATAAGAAAACTTCTTCTTCCTTGAATGGGAAGAACACATGGAATGTACCCCTGGAACACACGCTGTGTATTCTGGGTTTTCCGATGATAAATCCCCCAAAATGCCCAAATCGCCCGTCTTCACCCCTGAAACAATAGATTCAGCATTAAGAGGCCACAAGAAAGAAATATAAGGCTTTAATGACTTAAAAACATATTTAAAGATGATCTGTGGTAAAAATATAAACTTCATTACCTTCAAGTGGAAACCACCGGCACATCGGTTGATTTCATAGCTCTTAGTTGCAGCACGCCGACTCAGCGCGTTGAGAGCTTCGAATTGGTACACATCTTGCCTCCCAACACTCTCTCTTTATCAATCTCCAAATCCACCCCAAAGTCACGACCATGGAGGAGAGCATATGGAGCATGCGCAAGAAGGAGGAGGAAGAAAGAGATAAGAAAAGAAAAGAAAATAAGAAAAGAAAAGGAAGATAAAGTGGTCCGGGCCGGCCCCAGCGCCCGACATGAGTTTATGCCATTCGTAGGCTAAAATCCCCATTCTAGACTCAACAGCACAGACATAATCTCAATATGATGCCCCATTTAAAAGTTATTTCTAAATGAACCTACGTGAATAATTTAATATTTACTTTAATAATATTAAATAACGAATATTATACTAAAATTCGAATAGCTCAAATTTCACCAAACTCCTATCCCAGGGTAAACAACCAATTCTGAGACCAACGGAGTGGTCAGAAGAATTATCTGAGATTATATGGTAGGGAAAATGACCATTTTACCCCTCATGAGCATCTAACCACAAAAATTCAATTTTCAACTCAAAACAACAGTTCAGAAAAACATGAGTTCTTACAATTCATGTCATGAGAAAGTTATGTAAGCATTGAAGTTTTATGCTTTATTTTAACTTCTGTATAATTTTGTTGATCATGTGAGAAATCATTAAATTTTCCATCACATTCACTATTAGCATGATGTATTCCAGTTCTATCCATTGACTGAATCCAAAACAGTGTGTGAGAAATAATAATCATAGTGGGAAACCACATAATCATGAAAATATTAATGTATATCAAAATCATGGAACCTTTATTCATATTATGATACCTTAGGGTTAACCTAGGTCTTCCATGGACATCAATTGTTTAAATAATTCATAATGGTTTGTAATGAAAATCTGAATTCACCAAAGCATATTCTCTAGGCGTGTCAAAACTGGTGCATAGTAAGGACACAATAACTTTTAAAAATAATAATGGATGAGATATACTTGACTAACTCTCTTCAGGTTTGTCAACCCTATATAAATCTGTTCCAAAACCACATCAACTTTTACTATTTATAAAAGGTTTTATTTATATTAACAAAAAATATTCACATCCTTTCTAAGATAATTACGATGTTATCATATACTTAGTCTCATACCTAGAGTTTTCACCAGTGTTTTCAAACCCTAATCTATAAATATTGACAAAATATATCCTTAAAAACAAACTATCGAGACCCCAACATTTCATACATAAATATTATATATTTTTAGAAAGTTATTCAATACATTTAACTAATATAATTATGTGTATCATAATGATTTTGTGTATTTGGAGACTAGATACACATTATTATTATGTCATGAATGATCTAAAATATCTCCCACAATGATCTCCCAATATAGTAATCATTATATAAAAACCCTACATAAAGCCATTCATTATAACCTGGGTAATGGAAACATAGAAAAGGGTGATCTTAGAGGCTTAGTAAGTTTAAACAAGAGAGAGATTAATTGATGATCATACAAAATCATAAGATAAATATAAGTTTATGAGATATTCAACATAGCATATAAATATTTTAAAAAAAATAAAATATCAAAAAATATAATTCATGGTTTAGAGCTTTAAAATTTTAAAAACATGAATCATATGAGTGAGAAATCATCATAAATAAATCTGGAACCACACATTAATGTCATAAAAGTGTGGAACCATTATAAGTATAGAAACCATTTCAAATTTCACTGATAAAAACTGATCCCTTGAAATCATTATAGATCATCAACCCCAAATTTTTTCCATATCATAATGGATAATACATTAATACTTGAATCGCATAGTGGGATAAGAACATTAACTTGAATCCTATAGTCTAAGAAGAACATTGACTTGCATCCGATTATTATATCATGAGATATAATACTTTACCCAATTAATTGTAAGGGTATATAATTCTAGTCCCAACCATTACATAATAAAATAAATACATATTTTATCTATAGTAATTATAAATCCATCATATCATCTTATCATAACTTTTGTAAAGAAAAATAGTTTCATAAACATTTCATCCATCCATCATAGCATATACCCTGAAAAATAAACTGGATTAATAAATATGTTATCATAAATAATAATAAACCATATATAAAATTAAGAAGTATAAAAACATTTTATCATTCCCTTAGTAAATTATAAGCAACATGAATGGTTGTTTTCATTAATAAAACGAAATTTTATAAAAATATCATTAAATAATTATGGAGGAAAATAAAAAATCCACTTTGTGAGTAATATTTTTGAAACAAAATAATCATAAAAATATTATGAAAATAAATTTTATTAGAAAATAAACCTATTTACATATAAATTATTATTCATATTAATGAATTTTTATAATGTAATAATACACATTTTATTCCCTATGTGTTAAAATAAATATTCAGCTTACATTTGCAATAAAAACTACCCCATTCGTAAAATGAAAAGAATATTCATTTTTTAAAATAATTAAAAAAATTATGATATTTTTAAGAATGAAATTAATCATTCATTGGAGAGTAGTGAAAAAATTATTGAACATTGTTTCGGAAAACATGTACATGAAAGAAAATATATTTTTAACCTAATATAGAAATAAAATGGATTTACCTTAAAATCATTTTTTGGAATCTTTATTTAATAAAGAGTATAATAAAAGAAATAATTAATTATCCAAAAATAAAAATATTATAATAAAATTGATTATATTATTGAGAGGTATATCAATAATTTTTATCAATAAAATCATAACCAAAACAATCCTAATAACCAATTAGATTTTAACATTAATCCCTTACCCCATGTCTCAAATTTCATTACACATGTTTGAAAATTATGTATAATAATTTTAGGTTTATTATAAATCTTTTAAATCACCATGCTCATATATATCATTCAATATAAGATTTACTTATAACCTTTTATCAATTGTTTATTAATAATTCATTATTAAAATCTCAAAACCTTGGGGTAACTGCTATGTTTTTATTGTATATTATATTTTGGTAGTTTTTGGTCATTGAAAATTGATGATGATGACATAATATCAACAATTGTAATAATTATGAAAATATAATATATTTTCAGTCTAAATTTATTAATATTAATCCACAAATTATATAGGTACAAAAAATGAATTACATCGTTCATGTATATGGTAGGCCTTATATACGCATGGACGTTGTTTTCATTTTTAAACGGATGGAAAGAAATTTTTTTAACAAAAATAATATACATTAATAAATCATTATTATATCATATAAATCATATATATTCATCAAATCCAACCTTATTACCATTCATGTAGAACAGAAATAAAACAAATCATATCACTTTGAGAAGGTGGTAGTCCACACATACGTATGAGTGATGTTATCATTTTCTAACAGATATGAATGTAAGAATTTATATGGTAAATAATAATTCTAGAAGTATAGTTATGTAATAAATATCATATATATAAAATAAATCTTGAACTATATAGTACTGTTAGAGGCGATGATGGGAAAAAATTTACATCGGGTTGTGATGAGGTAGTGCATCATACACACGACTGACGTTTTCATTTCCCATATGATGGAAGAGGATATAGGTATTGGTTATGGGATTAACATAATAAAATAAAAATATATTTAATATAGTTTTTAAATTATTTTATCATATTTGAAGATGATTTTAAGGTAGTATAATAAGAAATATAATGAAAATGAAAGGTCATGGACTATAACTCTTCCACAAATAACCTATTTTTTTATACTTATAATATTCCTTGGTTTTATTTTTATTAAAATTTTGGATGTATTTATGGAAGGTATTTGGTTAGGTATTGGATGAAACAATAGTCCCTTGATGTGATGATAGGATTGGGGAGTGGATGTCCTTATATAATTGAGGTGAGTGGAACATTTGTTATTTTTAAATGTTTTAAAATAATTTCAAGTCACTTTCTTGGAAAAATGGTAGAAATGGATGATATTAAAATGTTATTACTGTATGGAATATTTCTATCCAAACTATGAGAATTCATTACGATTTTTGATATTATAACCATTATATTTTTAGTTTAACTCCCCCTAGTAAACATATATTAATTATAATGATTATAATAAATTTTTACAGTTTTTTCTATTTATTAAGATCAAAAATTGAGTTAATATTCTTACATAATATTATTTATTTTTATTAAAAAAATAACCCATTTTATCAAACTAAATTTAAAAAAAATTAAAATTTCTATTAAAATTTATTCTTGAAAATGAAATGAAAAGCAGTTTTAAAAAATAAAATGGATTCTTATGTTTAAATGTTTTTTATATAAAAATTAAACACTAAATTGATTTAAATAAACTAAATTATATTAATAATAATATAATATTTCTAATTATACATTTAAAATAATATTAAAAACAAATATGACTTTTTAAATTCCTTAAATGAAAAGATATTATTTAAAAAAATTAGTTTTTTACCCTATTCATAAAAAAATATTCGTTTATGAATCATTATAAAAAGTAACTATAAAAAAATTTTACATTTTTATTTCAAATTTAAATTTCATTATCATAAAAAATACATTTCAAAAATTTAATATTTAATTTTAAGAAAAGTGCACAAAATGTGACGATCCTTTTGTTTTTTAAAAAATAGTTTTTATGGAAAAAACATGATATATTCTTACCTCAAGGCTTGAAAAGTTATTACTTAAAAATTAAAAACTTTTATTGAATATATGATATATAAATTTAATTATAATTATTCACCAATGGTTATTAATTTAATTCTTTACCATAAAAACAAATTGTGCACATAATAATAATTTATTAGAAAAAATATAACTTTTTCAATTGGATTTTATTTTAATTTATAATTAATTTATAAAAATAAATTAATTGTATACATACATTAATTATAAATTTTGTATAATTTATTTTTTATTATTTTTACCTTACAATCCAATATAAATGGGATAATTATTACATAATAATATTTTAAAAGTATATCATGGTTCTTTTAAACTCAGTGTTTCATGTAATACACAAATCGAAGAAATTAATTTTTTTTGAAGGAGAATATTTTATAAAATCACAATGTGTTAAATGAATAAACAAATATAAGTAACATGAAACATTTAATATATTAATGTTTATCTCTAATGAGGATAATATACATATTATTATTCTACTCCATGTGACTCAATGTTTATCTATGAAAAAATTATAAAACTTCTTTTATTTTATTTCTCTCACCTTATTTTAGATCTCCAAGTCAACCCTTTGTGCCTCTTTGATTTTCAACTAGATAGACAATTTATAAAAAAAATTAAATAAAGGATTTATTTCCATAAATTATAGATTCTAAATCCAGATTTTATATATCCATAAGTATAAGAATTTTTTAAATAATCATTATAGACTGGGTATCTTGTTTCTTTATACTAAGGGCATTAACATAACTATTCAACTCTCTGAGAAAATAGTGAACTGAGTAATACTAGTCCTTGATTAACTCCAAACATCCAAATTTAGTCATGTTGTGTTTCCTCTCTGTGAATAAATTCAATAAAATATATGAATATTTTATATCTAACACTTCTCTCTATAGAATTAATGCCTCCAAATCATCGATGAAAATATCACAACTGTTAACTATTGATCTTGCATCAGGTAGTTCTACACATGGTACATCAATAGTTCATAATTATAAGAAATATATTTATCATTTAATATTTTTGAATAACCCAAAAACGTCTTTAAAAAAATATTTTATATAATAACCCCATTTTAATATGAAATTTTTTATTATATATGTGGTGAATAACCTCTTCTTTAGATCATTAAATAATTCTTCTTATTCATTATGTAATATTTCCTTTACTACAACCTATTTTAACTTATTTGGATACAAAACCATCATAAAAATATTAAAAATAATTAGTAACACATATGTGACTTTGTTTGGTCACTATCTTTTAATATTTAATATTAGGTTTCTTATTTTAGAGGAATAAAAATATTTGTATAGTTTTGTTTAAAATTGTTTAGAATTTAGAAAAAAATATTCCCTAGTGTACAGTTTAAACATGTGGTTTATAGTAAAACATATAGTTTCCCTTATGTTGGTAATTTACTGGTTCATTTTTTTCTTTCATGGTTTTTTTTTCATGGGTATCATGCGGTTGGCATTAAACCATGTTAATCATAGGAGAAATTGTTTGATTATTTTATCAGGAACACAACTTCTGAATGGTTTTTTGGAAACTATGTGGAAAGAATTTAGATGGATATTTTGAATTAATAAAGAGTATTTTCATGGTTACCTCATATATTGGTAACCATTAAACCAAACTATTCTTGTTTAATCATTTTATATTGGTTCCTTCACTATCAAGTAATGGTCTACCAAACTGAGTCTTCAAACCATGTAAGTTTTTCATATTCAAAAAAAAAATTAAATGCTAAGTATTCATTCTACAAATTAATTGTATTATTTATCTCCATATTCTTTAACGTTGTATATTAATCCCCAATATAACATGTGTTAACCACATCACTCTTCTAAACTTTTAATTCAACCTCTATCTCCTTCATTTTCAAATAGTTTTCTGAGGTATACCCTTCATTCATCCATGATTTCCTACCTATCTTCTCCCTATAAATAATCTCTATTCAATTATATTTATCTAAAATAATGATAACTAGTTATAAATATTGGTTTAAGGTTCAAAATTGTTCTAATGATTAGGATTTTAGTTGGTTGGGGTTATGGATAGTGTCCTCATTCTTGGATGGGAGTTCAATATTAGAGGGAACTTTTTGCAACATGTTTCCACTTTGCAGAGATAGGGGATTCTATGTAATCTATATTATAATTCATTTCCAGTGATTCTTCGTTATTGAAAATCATTTATTAATAAAAAAATATGAACATTTTATTCCCATTCAATGTATCATTTCATTTCTACATGGTATAAACTAAATTTACTGAGGTTGTATTCCCATTGATATATAGTTTAAAATAATGAAGGTGGTGAATTCTATGTGTTTATGAAAATTCCTTATTGAATCCTTTAAATTTATTTATATGTTTTAAAGAGATTTTTTGGATCATTTTTGATCTAAAGGAATGGATTTATGTTTTAAATTGGTTTCTTGAAAATAAAGGGTGGGGTTGGACCCAATTTAATGGGTTTCAAAGACTCATTAGTCATATGATACATTTTAACTATTTGAATGAAATGTGTTGGTTTCCAATTGTATTTAAAAGTTATTTAAAAGAATTTCATTTTAAAAAATTTATGAAAATGGATTTTAAATTGTTTTAAATGGATTTTAATCTGGTGATTTTTTTGTAATACTGATTGTCCTTTTAAGGACGTTTTGTTCTAAAATTTGGGAGACCCACAGTTTTTCCCTTTGAATAACATTTGTATTGTTATCTGTGAAACCCCTTGGGTAAAATAATGTATCTATCAATATTTTTTATGACATTCTTATATTTCAATGTAATAAAAGGTGGATATTTCTCATGAGGGTGTATGAGGTAAGATTGGGTTTATATTAAACTCTTTATATCTATTCATTATTTTATGTTTTATTGCTCTCCTCTAATGTTGGAGGTTATGGGAGTCTACAAGAACATGTTGGATATATGGAAATACAGAACCCCTATTGTGTATTATTCTCCTTTCATGGGTCAAGGACTGTATGGGATGAAAAAACTCCAAGAAGGCTTGTGCCCATGGCAGCTTTGATATACTAGGATGGGTTATGGGACCTATGTACTTTAATTGGGTTTTTGAGATATATATGTTCTTATAGGGTGGACATTAGGTCATGCAACAAATTCTGATTGTGTTGCATGAGTCCTAAGATGTTTTAAAAGATTCATAGATCATTTTAATTCCTTTTTTTGCATCACATACTATATTATATAATACAACATAGTATCAATTTTATGGAACCAATTTAGTGTTGTGGTTATTTTTTTTATTTTTTCTTAATACATTTGTGACTAATAGTGATTGATTTCCGCTTTAGTGTTTTATTGATTTATTTTAAAATTTATCTATATAATAGATTGATAACTATGGTTTTAAAGTAAAAGTATGTTCATGTATGTAATTTTTTTAATTTAATAAAATGTTATGAAAAGACAGAGTATTGTAAAACATGGATTTCTTTTCAATGATTTTAAATCCCTCTCCCCATGGGTTAAAAATTATTAAAAGACAGTTTTCACTTTCAATTGTTTTATTTAATAAAATATCCTTATTTTATAATAGTGATGTGTCTTATTATTTTATTTTCATTTATACTCACCTATAAAAATTATATTTGATAAATTATGTTCAAAATATCATGAATTAAATGTTTTAGAAAGGGAATTTTATAGACTAAATAGTGAGATCATATTTTTCATGTTTATATTACACCATGAAAACAAATATAGGTGTAACAGTAGGACCCCGGGACACCCTGAGAGGGGAGGGGTGAATCAAGGTGTCAAATTTTTCTTTTTTAAAGTTTTGGATATTGTTCCCATGTTGGTACAAACCAGTTAAACCTGTATGATGGATATGATTAGCAATGAAACATTCACATGCAAAGAGATGACACAATAATTTGTACTTGGTTCACCACTAAGGGATACATCCAAGGAGCATACACCGACAATCCTTATGTCATACCAAATTCCACTATACTTTACTAGCTATGGATTACAAAGGTTTGGGCACAATCACTCTCTCCCAGGCTCACTACCTTTACAAAGGTTCAGGGATAGCTCACTGCTTCCCTCGGGTCACTCCCATTGGCTCCCCCTAGCTCACTGCCCTTGGTGAAGTAACACTCGGTTTATAGACGTGAAGGTCTCTTCAATAGATTTTCATTGAAGTCATTGGCTACTGCTCAGCATGAGACAATTCTTGCATCAGAGTATGGAGTTGATGCTATTTTTTATTCAATCTTCTTCTTTAATGCAACAACTCAATTCACTAAATCTTCTTCTTCTCTTACTTTGATTCCCAATACTGGCACCTAATTGTATTGAAATATTCCCCTCTTTCTGTGCAGACCTGAGTTTAGTTGCAGGAACCATTATTCTTCTCTTCGAAAACCACAATGAGGGTGTCAAACACCAGTCATGTGTGTGCGGTACCACTTCTCTTCATAAAACCAATTTGTTCACTGCTCTTCCGTCTTCACAAATGAATCCATTATTTGTTGAACTGATGGTATCGAGAAATCCTCCAGCTTTCGTAAAGACCCAAAAGTATGGGCATACTCCAACACCACCTAGCGCTCTTCCCCGAGTTGAGTACGCAAGTCCCAATACGGCGCACAGGTATTCGGTGTGAAATTTGAAACTGGCGCGTAGGTATCACCAAACCACCTGCACGACACCGCCTCCTTCAACTTCTAACCTGCGCAACTCAGTTCCTTTCTCTCCCAAACCGCCTTGGGCGCGCAACCAACAACAGGCACGCAACCTTTACTTGGGCAACCCAACTACCAATTGCGCAGCTCAATCGCCTGGGCAACGAGAGCTCAAACAATCTCTAATTCTTGAACTCCATTACAAATGAGGAGGGGTGGTCATTCATTTATAGGCAAACTGGACCCCCAGCGCGGTGGTGTGCAAGTATCCTCACGGAGCCAAGTCTCGGCGCGCATCTCCAACTGAACTTGCTTATGTTTCGTAACTCACTTGAATGACCAGACCAATACTTTCATGACCCTCTTTCCTTTTCCATAATTTGAATTTCTGATCATGAAGAATAATAGGAATCCATGTTTCCAAACCTCCTAGGCTCTGGAATGCAAGTCCCTTCTCAGCGCGCAAGTCACCTACGTGACCAACCCAAAACCTACGCGACACTTATCCCTTTGCCATATTTTGATGTTCCGATCTTGAAAAAAATATGGCGCGCAAGTTTCCTCTCCTTATGGTCAACATAGCACATGTCTCTTTTCCAAAAACGATTTTTATTCATTTGTCAATTTTCTTGCCCAATGATTTGGAAAACACTGGAAAAAGGTTCCACCTTGTATCTGCCATTTTTGACCTATCTCTAGATCATCCATTCCTTTGTTGACATTCCTGAATCAAACATGGATCATTAACCACAACCCATGAAATCTACATGCAACTTTGAAATCTCCTTTTTCATCAAATTTGAATTTCGTTTGTATGCTTTTTCAACAAGCACGATCACCCCAAAAACACTTTTTTCGGTGATTTGTATCCTCCATCAACTCTTCTTATTTCAACACAAACTCTACTATAATGATATATATCCTTTGATAGATCATCTTTAGAATCGTCATATTTTGATACAATGTGATTTGCATGGAAATTTTAGAATTCCAATCCTTTACACATTGTCTTCTTCTTCAACCGTCATTATATACTTCATGCAAAACATATGATTCAATTCTTCAAGAAGTCTCTTTCATGGTTCTCATGCAATAATGAGTAATTGCATGGTCTTCATCAAAACCACATTCTTCTTCAATCTTCCTCAGATGTATTATAACTCACATTATTCATTGTTTTAAATAATGTGTCACCTTTAACACATGTTCTTTGAACTTATGATCAGTACAACAATCATCTGAATCTCCATTCCTCCATTTCATTGGAGTACTTCTTGATCTCCTTCATTTTGATCTTCATTGACAACCATTGACAACAAATACAACCATATACACAAAGTGGTCCCAATAGTAACCATATCAATTATTTTTCTTCTAGGTTCCCATATCAATTTCTTTTCCTTGAGGTTCACTTAAATCTGATAAGGAATGACTAGGATATAATGAGTTGTTGTGGGTCAATAATAGTGACATAGGAAATGTTCATGTGATTTTGTATTTTCCTTTTAGATTTTTTCTTGGTTATTTATGTAATTTCTCGACTTGGGATCCACAGAAATAGTTCCGCAAGACAGTGGTCAAATGGCCTCAAGTGCACCACCTAGTATGTTAGAATCTAATAAATCATAGGGAGGGTGTAAATTTGGTACGATGGGGAGACTATACCCTCATATCAGAGTGACATTGAAGACATCAGAACAATCATACAACAACTAAATCATGATTATACAGACAAAATAAACAAATAAAATAAGAATAAATAACGGAATAACTGAATTATCATCAAATTCAACTAGGCATTTCCATATATACAGATTCATGGATTGTTGTTATATAAAAGGGGAATAAAGGAAAAGCATATAGAATCATTTTATAAAAATCTAAAAAATTAACAAAAGGATGATCCACTATTATCTCAGGAATATTCTCCATCATCTACTCTTATGATCAATATAAAGGTAAAGGATATCAAAATATTATGGCAGGTTTCTTGCCCTTATCCATACTTGTAGAGATGCAATCTACTCAGATACCAAAATTGGACCAGGTGTGTTGTGATATAAAATCTTGGTAGGCCTCCACCAACAGTGTCAAGAAGTAATCCAAGTATTTCTCATAGCTAAATAGTGTGAATGTATAAATGAAATGTTATAAAATTCTGAATAAATAAATGATAACCGACTTCTGTTACTAAGGGACAGAACATAATGAAACATCCATGTTTTACATGGAAAGTCAAACCATAGATAAGAATTCATTTCATATAATTGAACCATTTATTTCACTAAATCAATAAAATTAAATTGATAAGGATCAAAGAGGCATGTAGATGGTGTCATGGTCACTAGGAAAATAACCAAAATGGAAAATTCCAATTATAAAGTGGTCTAAGCACTTATGTGGTGCCTAAAGTTCATTAAAAAATTATATAAAAAAGGAAATTCCATTTATAATCAAATAAGAATCCATGTACGACATTCTGAAGAATTAGAAAAATTAATTGTAAATGGGGAATTAATGTTGGAACACACAAAGGGTGTCCATTACTATAAGAAACAATACCCAATTTACAGATAAATGATCCATGTGAGTTTTAGAACATCTTCAAGGAAATTTAATTAAATGAACTCAATTCAATGGTGATTCCTGACAATGGTTGATGTGCGGAATGATAAAAATTGTACGGAAACACAAGCACTATTAGATAAAATAATGATACCACCTACCTTATTGTCCTCGAGAGATTCTAATATGATTGAGGCCTTATATTCGAAGGAGTTTAGAAGAAATATAGAAATGGTCCAAAATCCTTAAAAAAGGAAACTGAGCCTCAACCTAAATAGTGAAATATATCTGAAGATAAACATAGACAATGGGTAATAAGATGAGAGAGAATACCTCTAGCTATCCAATTCCTTCAAAGTATCCTAATTTGGGCACCAGGTGTGGGAGATATCTCAATACCTTGGTTAATGTAGAAAAAGGATCACATAAGGAGGGGACACATTTCATTTGCAAGAAATTAAGAGGAGGAAAACGAGTTTTAAGAAAATAGGTTCATTATGGGAAATTTCGTAATTTCACACCAATATATAGGGGTGCATGGTTTGGCCACACGGGTTGGCCAAACCATGCAGAAACCATGATCAATCAAATTTCAAACAGAGACCCCATATGATTAAGAAATATGGTTTCCTTAAACGTGCACAAACCATGAGAAAATAATTTTTCAAAACCTCTATTATTTTTTCATAGGGATGGGCCTTGGGATGAATGGTTACATACGAACCGTGTGTACCCTTATTCTCCACTATGTCACCCCTCACAGTGAGTAGAGACTATGTGGGTTGGGATGTATGGATTAAACTGACCATGAAGACGAGTTTAGTTTCCCAAAAACCCAATGTTCTTGGCTTTAAACAATCCCTAGATGCCATCGTGACCCCTATGAATCCTTAAGGTAAAACTATAAGAGCCTTTTAAAGGAAATTGTAAAGGATGAGTCAGAAATTCAAAAAAATATGGGTCTTTACAACTTCCCATCTTTAGGGAAACTCATCCATGAGTTTTTCTTTTGATAGTAAATAATTATCACTAATGAAGAGTTATAGCCATTGAGATTGTATGTCAGCTTCTCATTCCCCAGTCTCGTCATATACTCAGTTGTTCTTCTGTAGCCCCCATTCCAAAGGAATATACCTACCTTTGAGTTTAATCAGCTTTCAATCTAAATTATGAACTGGATACTTCTCAAAGGAATCATCTACATTCAATTCAACCTTATTAGGATGAAATACATGTGACGGGTCTAGATAATACCAATGAATTTGAGATATATGAAAGACATCATGAATAGACTGATATCTCAAATGATGTTCCATCTGGTATGCTACTACTAAGATTCATTCCATAACATCTAAGGGTCCAATGAGCCTAAGTAAGAGCTTATCCTACCTTTGAATACATATATGGCCCATACTGGGAATGAAACACCAGAAAAATCCATCTATGTTCTGAAACTCGAGTGGACACCATCTTATGTTGGCATATGACTACTGTATGTACTGACATTTCATCATGAGATTTCTAATCAATTGGGAATGATTTGTAGTTTACAACATGGTACATGGTCCAAGTATAGCTTCCTATCATTCTTATGTACATCATAGTGGTGAACATAAAGGCATTCCATATAAGGAATCGTAAAGAGACATATCGATTGTAGCTTGAAATCTGTTATTTTAAGCAATCAAAATGAGGGGAATGTGTTTCTGACAAGAATCGCCAAATTTAAAGACACATGAAAATAGAATGTCCTCTAACTTACAAATTGTATTCTCTATCTGTATAGAAGTCTTTGGGTGATAGTTCATGCTCAGAAGAACTTTGGTATTCATATCCTTCCGCAACCCCTTCTAGAACTATAACATAAAGCCAGATTCTCTATTAAAAATTATAGAATGAGGAGATCCATGAATACATAAAACCTCCCTTACAAAAAAAATCCATAGGTCATTTAACAAGAAGGTCTCGCACACATTTATGAAATTTGATAACTTTATCAAATGATCAATGAGTACAAATATTATATCATTTTCATGAGCTAATTTGGGTAAACCTAGCAAAGAAACCACAGAAACATCATCCCATTTCCACTATGGAATCAAAAAACAGCTTTAAAATACATATTTCAAGCTGATGTTATGACATCGCCTAATGATAGGTGGAACACTAAGTGACAAAACCCACAATTTCCCATTTAATACTATTCCACGAATACTAGCATCTTAAGTCTCAATACATTCTGGTGACATAGTGATGAACTTCCCATGTTGAGGCATTAATTTTCTATATTAGTTCTGCTCTAATTTCATATGGGAACCATACATGCCAATGGAATGGTAAATTTCATCCCCATCCATGGTCTAACCTGATGATGTATCATCATATAATACACTTTCCATTTGGAAAACTCCTTTGGGATCATATATTTTCCCAATTCATACTCATTCCAGAAGATTAGGTGACATTGATATGGATGTTAAGACAGTCTCTCCATGTTCCTTCAGAACCTCAATGTCACTCTCTATGGATATGTCAATATTCTAAAATTATCCCATGAACTCTTTAATAGCTTGTACGTGAGTCTCTCAGCTCAAAGCATCATCCAATACATTTTTTTTTCTAAGCATGTAACCTATATCGATATCACATGCCTGTTGGTACTCAACCCATCATTAATCCATGATATTTTGATCCCATTGTGTAAATATGTACTTCAGGATTTTGTGATTAGTTTATACCAAAAAATTTTCTCTAAGTAGATAGTGTCTCCAATATTATAGAGCACTAACTATAACAACTATTTCCACATCGTGCATTTGGTAATTCCGCTCGTGAGGCCTCAACTGATGATACCTTATGCCACAACTTATTTTGCCTTCATCAAAATAGATCAAAGACTAATACCTGAATCATTACATTTGAAATTATAGGGCCCTTATGGATTTGGAAAAATATTATCAGTTTTTATGTCAAACATCCCTTCAACTACTCAAAGGGTACTTAATAAGCTTCTGAACATATGAATCTCACAACATTGTTTATCATGTTTGTAAGAGGGTATTCAACACATAATAAATCCTATATAATGTGTATGTAATATCCAACTAGCCCTAGGAAACACTGGATGTCAAATACATTCTTAGGATTCTCCCAGGAAAATACAACTCTCACTTTAGCTAGGTCTATTGAAACATTTGACTTCAAGATAATGTGATCCATGAAGTTGAATTTAAATATCCAAAAGTTTATTTTATTGATTTTATCATAGAGAATACACTCTCTTGGTGTATTATAAATGATATCAATATGGTTGGAATAGTCATGTTGGGAGTTTAAATACACTAATATGTTGTCAAAAAACACTAAACAAATGAATATAGATATAGGTGGGAAAATGGTTCATAAGATTCATAAAAACTGTATGTGATTTAATGATTCTTAACAACATAAGACAAAAATTGTATAGACCATACCAACATTTGAATGTTGGGAAAGGTATTTATAAATAACTGGCATGCCCTTGATGATCGCCTAACCTCAGGTCTATCGTTGAAAACACCCTCATTCCTTAGAGAAGATAAAATAGTTCTTCTATTTGAGTTAGTATATACCAATTCTTTACCATGAGATGATATATATGATGATTATGTACATAAAGCCAGAAAGTACCATCTTCCTTCTTGGAAAGAGGGACTGGTGAGCCCCAGGTAGAAATGATGGGTCATATGAAACCTTTATCCTTCAGATCCTCTAACTATTTCTTGATCCACATAAACTCTATAGGTTCCATATTCTAAGTAGGAATGGTCACTAGTTAATCACCTAGCTCATGGTCAATAGTGAATTATATCTCTCTCACCAGGGGTTGATAATAGAATTCTCCAAGAAATATGACCATTAAACATTCCAATACTAGAGTAAAGAAATTGTTTTATAACCTATGATCTTCTATGAGAATATTAGTGATATAATACATCACAATACCTGGTCTCTACTGTATTGGATAGGCTTTGGTCCCACTGATATCCCACTATCCCTTGTGCATGGGTCTCACTACTGAAAAACTAACCTATACCAAAGGTTTGGAAGCATTGGTATAGGCCTCTAAACAGTTGGTATAGCCTATACCAACGGTTTGGAGAATCGTTTCGAAGTAAGTCATTGGGATAGGTCAACACCACCGTTTTTGGGAAAACTGTTGGTATAGACCTATTCCAACGGTTCTGAAAACCATTTGTGCAAGTAATATGAAAATCTATACCAAGGGTTCCAAAAAACCATTGGTATATGTATTTCATAAAAAATCAATGGGATTTGATCCCACGACCACTGGTTTATCATTGGACGACCTAACCACTAATCTAACATTACTTTTGTGAACATAATTTCATAAATATATATATGTATTCTTGTAATTATTTTAAATTTTGATTTATATATTTTTCTCGGAAAGAAGATCCGATAAAAAATCAAAGGACCTATACCAACAGTTGTCAAAACTGTTGGTATATACCTATACCAATAGTTTTGACAACCGTTGGTATAAGTAATTTGTTTCTGGGGATGATGGTAGAATTTGTGGCCACCTTTCCCAATGGTTTTCCCATACCGTTGGGATAGGTACACCCTTTCCCAATGGTTTTCCCAAACTTTTGGGAAAGTGGCCTCAAGCACACCCTTTCCCAATGGTTTGGCCAAACTGTTGGGATAGATACACCCTTTCCATGTTTGAAGTGGACTTTTCCCAACAGTTTGGCCAAAACGTTGGAAAATCCATACCCTTTCCCAACAGTTTGGCCAAACCATTGGGAAAAGTTACCTCAATGTGGGCTTTCCCAATGGTTTGTGCAATCCATTGGGAAAGGGGACCTATACCAACGATTTTTACAAACAGTTGGTATAGAAGCATTGGGAAAGGTCAGCTTCTAGTAGTGTCTGCCACCCTCTCGTGATGTAAATGATACCCTATGATGATAAAAATCTACAGGGGATCAATGGGGAGCTAAATATTCCATCCTAATGATTATATTAATTCTCATCATGTTGAGGATTAAAAGATTTTACATGAAATGGTATCCCACTATCTCAATGGGATATTCCTTAAAATAGGAAACACCCTATAATTTGATTTGTAATTGGGTAACAAGGGTAACAACACCATGAATGTGTTTGACCTTGAGGCCCAAACTCTCCATTATAGTATCACATATCAAATAATGAAAGGCACCTCTGTCAAATATAGAAGACAATAAGGTGGAGGTTTCTATAGTAAGACCTCAATATATGGGTAGTTTGGCACTCTAATCCTCTATAATAGGATGAAATTCATGTAACTAGCCAATACTATGGCCCTAAATTTATACCTAAAAACCCTATGCATGCCTGCTCTGCTAGATCATAGAATCATGATTTGTACTACTTCTTCCAAGAATACGACCTTGGCCTGAGTGGCTTGTGGTATTCAAGTTACATTCCTAGCGTGATCCTACTCTCCCTGCTCTATAATGTGGGGTTGGAGTAGATCCCCTCGCACTAGGAACTTTTGGAAAGGTTCTATAAAAATGGTGGATATGGTACATCCTACCATAGCCTCTACATTTCACTGAATCTGATAAGCACTGAGGCTTCATGTATCCCAACTTCCCATATTGGTGACATATCAAAAATATGTCATCATAATGGGAATGACTACTTATTCCTCAATGATTAGCCTAAAAAATTCTCTATTTCCTATAAGAAGAAACATAGGTTGATCTAGGTGCTGAACTACCCTAACATGCATCATCAACCCGTGTATAATTATTCTCTATAATATGGTAGATGTTGATAATTTTAGTAATATTGGTAAACATAAATATATTTTCTTGAAACCAAATGGTGTATACTAGTCCACCATAAATTCACATGGTGATTATAAGAACATCACTTTATAGAGTAGGAGTGAACCACTACAACTCAGAAAAATGAGTAGTGTATTCCATAATAGACATACCGCCTTCATGAATGTTCATGAATTTTATAGATATATTGTCCCTTAGAGTTTGGGGAAATAAATAGGTCTCAGAAATAATCTAGAAAACTTTCCAAATCATATCTCTATGCAGATCTGATAGTGTATTAACATTTCACCATCGCTTGGCAGAATCAAAAAGCACATAATCTACAAGCATGACCATCCACTCTGAAGGCATCTCCAGATGCTCGAATATTGAAACAATATATTTGATCCATGAATCATTAGATTGTTTTATACTATTACCCAAAAACGTGGGAGGATGTTGTTTAAGGAATTCTTGAGTCAAAAATGCCACTCGGTGTAAGTTGAATAAAACCATTCGTATTCTACAACATACATATGAATCCCAATTGAAATAGGGAATCCTTTTTTTTATAAATAACATGATGAGGTTACACATGTGGATCTATATGAGGAATCACTAGTGGATCAAGGCCCTCTACCTCATGTGAATGGTTTTCACCGCCTTCATGGTGTGTGACTGGAGTACATTATGGTACCATGACACTACAGTTCCAAATGCATGCCTTATAATAGGTCTTAACAATTCAAAAGATTCTAGATTGAAATCTAAAATATGTCATATAATTACTATATAAATGACCACACCACTCTACCTACTCAAAACACTAATCTTATGCAGTAGAAAAGTTCATAATGTTCATAAGAATAAGAGATACCCAAATAGCCATTAATAAGGTCTGGTTCGAGTTTAGGTCTCTATTACACATTTATAATATGGTTACTATTACATTAAAATTCATATTAATTATAGATTTGTTCTTATATATATATATATATCATTAAATAGTCGAATTAGATGGATCACCATTTTTAATTCATAAGGTATCATACTCTTTATGAACCATAATATTGCTTCCACATAACTGATACCCTGAAATGTTCCAGCCTATGTGACAAATTGTCTATAGATAAACCGTCCATAATTAACATCTTAAGGTGTCTTCTATCACCTATGTAACAAAACACTATTAGGTTATGTGAGGAACATTAAGTGTGAATTATTTTTTCTCATTACTCGATGTAAATTTTGATTTATTCATTACATAATTAGGGAAATAATAATATGTAATAGGAAAATCAATTCTTAAAATATATGTGACATGGAAAAATTCATAGAATGTATGTCCTATTTTTTCCAATAATTATGTGTGTTATGAAACACCCTCATTTCATCAGGGCATGGTAAAGAAATATTATTTCAATTATACAATAATAATGCACCAAATAATAAGTTTGTCACCCAATGGGGTTATCATATCAACCATAATAGGTGTAATCAACAATATCAACTTCCCATACTAAGTAATTTGGGTTTTCTAAATAAAAGTGATAGCTACATTGGATAATGGGGTCATTTATAAAATTAATTATTTTCTAGTCTCCAATATATTACCCAAATAGTATGGAAAAGAAAAAATAACCCACTCTAATACCACATTATAATGTACCAACATGGGATCCACATAACTGGTGCCCTAAAAAGGTGGCCACATGGTCTCAATAATTCCTCCTTGTACGCCAGAGGCTGCTGAATAGAAACAATTGTGTAAAGGTGGTATAGTGGGGAGAATATACACTCATATCAGAGTGCCACATTAGATATCAAAATAAACATACAAATGTATTATTATATATATACATACCTAATAAATATAATAGAATAAAAATAATAGAACAACTGAGAAATCATCAAAATCCACTATGAAATATATTATACATGGATTCTTAGCATGTTGATATACTATAGAAGAACTGGGGACATAAATATACAATCATTCTATAAAAAAATAACATATGTTTGATCCACTTTCATCTCGAGCTAATACCGGATCCTATGCTACAATGCTCTATCTAATGGTAAAGCATATCAACACAATATGGTATGGTGCTTGCCCTTATCCATACATGAAGACAAGTAATATACTAGGGTAACAATGGTGACATGAGTAGGGTGTGAGATAAAATCCTAATAGGCCACCATCAATGATTTCTATAATTAATCCAAAAAATTCTCATAGCTAAACATTGTGAAAGTACAATGAAATGATAGGAAATGATGAATAAAAAAAATGACATCCTACTTGGGTTCTTATGGGACACCTTCCAGATCTACATGCTTCGGCTCATGGAAAAAATTAATGTATCATCATTCAATATATATATACAGTATAGTTATATATTTCAACTACCTATATGTACCATGTACGTGCAGGTGTAAGTGTTTATATAACTTGAATACTAGGTGATGGCTAGATCAGGGCCTAAAATAGACATACTTGGCCTGTATAATTGAGTTTATAAGATCATGAAAGAGGGTAAATCCCCTACATTTCAATGTGAGTGGGATAAACCATGCATGTCACTTGAGATGGTGAGGGTCCCATCATGTCAACACTCAAATAATCGATGTGGTGCATTATTCCCATCATCCAATTTGTGTCAATGGTGTGAGACAACATGCTCAACACCCAATGTAATAGAGCATGTAATTTACATTCCCAACAAAACCCTTACTATCATTTCATATCCCCTGTCATGATGTAATCATAATAATATTATAACCCATGATTCATTACCTCTCATGTATCACATTCACCAAGCTATTATGATCAAGGCATAACAATTCAATTTAACAATTCAATAAAACATGAACAATTAGTGTGGCCCTTACACCATCTAATAATTTATTCCATTTAATCATTTATTCCATTTAAATAATGAAATCCCATCATCAATAATAAATTACATATAATGAATCCATTTAATTCATTAAATCAGGAGAATTCAATTTATATGGCTCAAAGAGTCACTCATAAGGTTGCATGGTCACTAAGGAAATTACATATTGGGAAAATTTCATTTATATGTTTTTTCAATCAGTTAGTATGTGTCATATGTTTATAAATAAATTATATAACAAATGAACCTCAATTTATAATCAAATTCAAACACAAAAAATTTATTTTATGGAATGAAAAAAATAATTATAAAGGGTATATTTTAGTTATCACACCAAAGGGTTGTCCATGACTGAGGGAAATATCATCTTATATACTAAATATTGATCCTTAGGAGTTAAGAAAGGTGTGTAGAACAATTTAATATGATGAAGTAAATTAAATTGAACAATGTGGAAATGAAAGGCATGTGGCACACTAGGAAAGATATAAAACACTAAAAACCTTGTGGAAAATTATTAGAGCACCTACCATTGAGACATTGATGACTCCTCATCTGATGGTAGCCTCATATATGTAGTGGTTTGGAAGAAATAAATAGAACGGTCCTAAACCTGAAAAAATCGAAAGTTATAGTGAACCTAAATAGTGAAATCGATATGATGATAAACGAAAATCAAATGTAACAAAGGGAGAGAATACCTATAGTTACCCAGTGCCTCCAACATATATTTATTTAGACAATATATGTGGGATATATATCAATCCCTTTGTTGGTGTAGAAAAAGTAACACATGAGAAGTAAACACATTTCATATCTAGAAATGAAGAGGAAGAAAATGTGTGTCGAGATAATTTTCAAATTAAGAGAAATTTAGGAACTACGCACTAAAATATAAGGGTTCATGGTTCGGCCACTTGGTTTTTCCAAAATGTGAAAACCCCATGCTCAAGACACTGTCTAAAGAGAGACCTTGCATGATTAAAGTGCATTATTTCCTTAAACATGCATAAACCTTGTGAAAATCATCTATCAAAACCTCTAAATTTTTTATATGGGCATGCAAATTGTGTCACATAGTGTAATAAAAACCATTAATCCCTTTATGCTCCTTTACCTCACCCTGTACGGTTAGTAGAGATCATGTGGGCTGGGCCACAATGTTTCTATTAACCTTGTGGCCCTGTTTGGTTTCAA
This sequence comes from Viscum album, assembly GCA_963277665.1. Taxonomy (NCBI): domain Eukaryota; kingdom Viridiplantae; phylum Streptophyta; class Magnoliopsida; order Santalales; family Viscaceae; genus Viscum; species Viscum album. The sequence continues at coordinate 1,280,563,443 of OY728136.1, read as the reverse complement.
AAAATCCTGGGTTCTGGGACCCAAAAAACCCCCAAACACCCCTATGACCCTCATTGCTCCTTAGGGTAACATTTTAAGGATCCAATTAATGGAAATTAAATAAAAAAAACTCATACCATTATACAGATAAAATTTGTTTCAAGTTTGTCTGAGTGTCTTTTCGACTTCCCTTATATCATATTCAATTTCTATATTTTATTTGTTTGATTACATAATTATTCCATATTATTTGTTTTATTTGTTTTTCTATTCAATTTTTAGATTTATATATTTATAAACTATGGGTGGGTCATGTTTGATTTATTAAATTATCATGTACTTTTATATTTAATTGTATAAGATTGAAACCATTCCCATCTGTACATTTTTTATACATTAGAACTTATTTCTTTTCGGGTGGGGATCGATAATTCTCTTCAATCCTAATGGAATACTAGGTAGTGGATATGGTTGGGTAATACCGGACTAATTTATAATAAATTTCATTAGAGGATATGATTATTCATAGGGTTCTAGGTTCTATAATAACAATATTTTTATTTGGGTTTGTATTTTAAGGGTTGAGTCATAATGGTAGTTAAGACGTTAAAGGATATTCATGAACTTTTATAGATTCACCACCTACTATGATGAATATTGTGTTTATATGTGAATATAGGATATGGATTTTAAATTTTAAATTTAATTTTTATTATTTTTGATGATGTTTTTATCCTCATTAGCATGGTGTGAGTATATGTAGGTGTTTGGAAATATTTTAGTTTTAAAAAATAATATGGATCAATATTCGGAGGTTTGATTCAAAATATTATAAATTGGGGGACAACAAAACACAAGATCTAAGAAAAAGTTTATCGATTTTTTCAAAAATGGATTTTTATCTATCAAACCATGTGGTCAAGTCTCGGTTCTATATTATATTTTAATTTTTTATTTAAAACCTTTTAATATTGGGAATTTTTTACTATTTCTTGATAATTGGAAAAAAAAATTGAGTTTGGCATGTTCTTATTTTGATAGTGTATATTGTATTTTATTTAGACTTGTGGTGAGTTGTGTTGAAATTATTATTGTCAGAATGGTTTGTAAAGGGACATTTCATGAACATGTGTTTGGATTAAAATAATACCTAATATTTTTTTCTAAATGGGTTTAAGATATAAAAAAAAAATTATTTTTATTTTTTAATTTCATCATGAAACCTCTAAGGTGTTTTGTTTTAAATTAATATTATTATTTATAGTTTGTTGTTTGTAGATTTTATTGGGTTTAAAATAAAAATTTAGTGGAGAATTATTAAAAAAATATATTAATTTTTTTGTGATAATTGATTATATTTGGAATTAATTTCTTGTCAATGTTATGAATTTAAGAAGTAGTGGTTTTAACATGTTTTAAAATGGGATTTATCTTCAAAAATTTGTTAGGGGATCTCATTTTCAAGGTGTAATGATTTTGAGGGAATAAAGTTTTAGATTACTTTAAAATGTTGATATTGAAAATGATTAGATTGATTTTGGAAACATTACTATATTGGTTTCATGTTTAATTTTATTAAATTATGCCTCCAGGAAAGGTCTCGAGTAAAGGTTGGGTTTTTATCCTGATAGGTGATACTTCTTTTATTCTTAAATCTTTTGTAAACACCAAATTATATATTTTGGATATTTTTTACTAGTTTTTTGAATATTTATGTGTTTGATACCAGATTTATTTGAGATAACATTTATGTTAGCCTTTGTTGGTTGGTTTAATTGTTGATTATTGATATTATTTGGTTTTGTGAAAATTTCAATGGTGTGATTTTTGTGTAGAATTTAGATCTATATCAGTTTCAAGGTAGTTCTTGTGGATTCAATACTTTGGTTTATCTTACTTGAATGGTTGGTTAATTAGGATTTTGTATTCTTGTTATCAATTTCTTCTTTATGTCGCTATTTTTGTGGTGCTATCATGTAGAGAGATCTATGCTCGAGATTTTATTTTTTCACTTAGTGTGTGTTATGGATTTGAATTTGTGTTTAATTTGACAAGGTAAGGCTTATATCTATTTTATAATACTCATAAGAATGTATTGGTTTGGATATTTTTTGGGTTTACTATGAGAAAGTATGCTGGGTGTGTGAACATTGATAACCCTTCACTTATATCGGCGACAAAATTTCAATTCCCATATCTATTTTTATGAAGAGAATATCTTGGTTGGTTATCCTTTAATTTTAATGTACTGAGATGGTTGTTTTTTTCTTCAGTTAACAAATATTTTGATCTTTTATATTTTCAGTTTTTTTAGTCGTTCATATGATTCTTGGATAGTGTTTCCTTTTTAGAGGGGAGATAGCCTTATATATACCCATATATGGTGGAATCAATCGATTTTTATTATCAATTTTAGGAATCATAGTGTTCTTGGTGATGTTATCATTTAGGGGGTGGGGGTTTATTATAGCTTCCTTATTTTAGATCAATTCAAAATGTTGGGGATAACTATGTTAAGTCTCTATCCCTTTATAGTTTTTTATTAAATAATTATTGTTGGATATTGATTATGGTAATGGATGATGATTGAGGATCTTGATATATTAGTATAGGATGGTTATGGTTGATTGATTTCAATATCATATGGTCTTATTGTATTTTCCGACACACTCTGACCTATCAAAATATGGTGTTGATATTTTTTTCATTTCTTCTTCATTGAATAAGAACATTATGGGGACTGAAAGTCACATTGTGGGAAAAATTGTGACACCCAAGTGCTTATGTTTATTATATTTTTTATTATTTTATCTTATTTCATATTGATTTATATTTCTAGAGTGTTTCATTTGAAATTTATTAGAATATATAATTTTCCCACTATGAAATTTTTTCATACACTATATAGGGGGAACTAGGAAATTTCTCTTATACATGGATTATTGATATCCATTTTGTTCTTGTGTGGTTTTCTTCCCTGGGTCGATCGTGGATGTGTCCAAACCATGAGAACCCTAGCAGAAACCATTTGATTCCAATGTGTGTAGGGGTAAAAGCATATGAAATGTTATTTCATAAAAGAAATAATATGAGAATAATATTAGAGACTCTACTACATTAATATATTATTTTTTTCATGGTTGGAACATGATTCAGTGGCAATGTGACCAAACTATTAGAATATGTTTTTATTTTCCAATGGATCCCACAAATATGGCACTGGGTTTACCAAATCATTTAGCCAAACCATGTGAGAATTAAAATTTCTTAAAAATATGAAATTTTATTTTTATCCCTCTGAATCTAAATTTTTTAATACCCTCTAAATTTATTCCCTTAAATCATACATCCCTTGTGATGCAAGAGATATCTTTATCCCTATCTATTCATGATATTGGTTTCCTATGAATTTTTAGTTTTATTTAATATAAATGTAATGAATTCCAAATGTCTATAAAAATAAAAGAGTAGATCCGCTAAATTAATTTAATGGTTTTTAGTGTAGCATGGAACCATATCATTTCAAAATGGATGGTTCTCTATTTTTATCAAGTTTCTTTTAAAATTATGTCTTTTATAAAAAATATAATGATTTTCAAAGACATCTCGGTCTTGTGATCATTTTTTACTATTTGATGTAAATTTTCTTATTTCAACATTTATTTAAATTTTTTATTTAAAAATGTTGTTTCCATGAATGTTTTAAAATAGTTTTTAAATGGTGAAGATTGGATCAGAATCCGATGTCTTCTTTTGAAATCCTAATTGGTATTTTGTGGAAGATGATTTCAAAAACATGTGACATCCCAACTTAATTTCCTTTTGTTAAATATTTTTTTTATTGTTACACTTATAAGAGATATTATATATATATACATATATTTATCTGATGGTTAGATTTTAATTTATGAAAATTTGATGTTTCTTGTGATTGTTTAGGAGATGAGTTGTGGTTTATATTAAATACATTATACATGTTTTTTTTTCATTTCTTTATTTCTCTCCCACATTTTTTGGTATCATTGGAATCATAGTAGTCTGATATTGATATTTTATAAATGGAATAACATGTTTGGATTGTGATTTTTCTATGTGGTCACTACACATAGAATCTAAACACTTTCATGATGTATTATGCGCATGGTAGCTTTGACCCCCTATGATAGGTTTTGTGGATCGATTCATTTGACTAGACAATCGGGATGTAAATTTTCTCATTAGTCAACATAGGGTTCAATTTTCGAATTTAAATAAAGTTACATGAGTCCTAAGATGTTTAAAATGTTTCTTTAGTATTTTTTAGATGCTTTCGGATATCCCATCATATAGATTTTGTGTATCAACTAGTTCTTGATTTTGTGGTATGAAATTATTATTGAGTTAATTTTCCAATTTTTTCTTGAAACCTTCATGATGAATAATAATTATATTTTAGATTGATTTTTTCAAGTTTATTTCCATACTGTTAACAAATAAGGTGTAAAATCTATGTTTTTTAATGAAAATTATTGTGTTTTAAGGGAAACATTAGTTTTTTATTAAATTTCATAGAAAGGGAGAGAAATGGAAAACATGAAAATTTTTCATTGATTTTAAAATCCATATCTCCATGGTTTGAAATTTATTATCTAAAAGGAAATCCTTACCCTAATATTATTTAATATTGGTGGTTGTTTTATAAAATTCAAGTGATATAATGAACCAAAAATATCATCCACATGTAGGACACCTAAACCAACTCATGGAAATTTCTGATGGGTGTTTTGGAGACCTATTGGCTACTGAGAATCACTTGGACAATGAAAAAACTAAAATGGGAATGATTTTTCCCACAAAATATACTATATACATAGATATATCAAAGTGTAGAGTGAACACATTCAACGTATATCAAAAAAATAATCATTTAAATCTATTAATGACTCTATAACATCACAAGAAAGATCTATATTCAAAGATACAAAATACAAAAGAGTCCTCATGGAAATATCATAACAAATCAGTAATAAAGAAAGAGATTGAAACATATCTACACATCACATTTGGGTCACCAACATACCATTTTACCACAATACCAATAATATTACTTTCTCAAAAACTACTCTCTACCAAGAGTTTTTTCCCTATCCTGCATCAATCCAAACAAAGTCTATGTTCACCTAGTTAATGTATACGTACTTAATATCCAATATATCAGTAGGGTCCCAAAATGTGTTCTATTAAAATATATATTTGTAAAAAATAAATTATCATAAACATTCAAAAATAAATGAATTCAGGATAATAATTTCATAATCACATAAAAAATAGGGGAAATAAAAACATTATAATGACATTTCAAGGTTTCATGTATGAACAAGTAAATCAAACCATTTTCTAATACTTTGTAAAGAATATCTGTATAAATTATTTTAAAAATTATTCAATGAAAATTTATAGAAATAAATAATTTTAATAATACTTTTCATCATTATAATGATTTATAGGGTAAATCATATCTAGGATAGCAGGGGTCCCCACACCTCATGTGACAAAGGTAACCATATAAATAAGTACAAACTCACAGAAGATCACTATCTCGTGTCTCCATACATTAATAGAATTTTTATAGAGTTTTATTATATTAATCCAATTCTAGGAATAATAACCATATGTATCCATCCTTCTCTAAGAATACAAAAATAATAACCAAGATCCCATGGATTTTCACCATTTTATCAATTCAATGAATTTCAAATGGGAATTTTATATGTCAAAATCCATCTTAATAAAATTAATAAAAATAGTCCCAATGTTGGGTATAGAAATACTTAACAATACATTTTAATCATTAATTGATTTTATACATTCAAAAACTATTACTGGAAATCAGAATGAGTCCATTAAAATTTAGAAACTCTTTCAAAATATTGAAAATAAGACTGATTTATATGAGGAAGACTTCTAATGAAACCACCTATATCAAAAAATTTGAATAACAAAAACCTGGAAGGTTTTAAAAAACATATGGGAAAAGAGACTATAACATGTTGATATTTTAGCATATGACTCCCTTTAAATGATCCAAATGTGTTTGATAGCTTTCTCCACATACAACACTAAACCAAAGTAAAACCACAATATATTTAAATATACAAATAAATATTAAGTATAACCATTATAATATAGACAACCAATTATTAGGAATGAATAAGAATAACCAGTTTATTAAATATTTATATAAATAAAATAGTCTACCATTAATATGAATGAAATTAATATTTTATATATTACATGACTAATATGATCAGTTTATACATAGAACTATATTTTTCTAAATATTTCATTTTTATTTGATATAAAAATATATTTCATGAAATATGGTATTAATGATGATAAAATTTATTTGATATAAGAAATTATTTAATACTATTATAATTTGTAATTCATATGAAATGTGAATGAGAACAGTTAATATTCTTAAAACATTATTTTCTCATAAAAACAATATTCATTATTTCTATAAATTGTATTTAAAAGTAAAATTTCTATAATTTAAAAGATTAATTTAAATAAATGAAAGATATTTTTGGATTCAACATAATAATATTTTCATAATGTAATTTTTTTAAATTATAAATATAATTATTTTAATAACAAATTACATTACATTTATGAAATTATTAATATATTATTATGAAATTTAAATTTCTAAAAAAATAAATGATGAAATATTTATTATCTATATGATATTAAAATCATAAAAAATCATATTTTCATTTAAATATAAATATTAGATATTTTAGAGTATAAGTAATATTTTCTGAAAAAGTATTTTTAATACATTGTAGAATTTTAATTTAAAACCAATTTTTATTACTTCTATAAAATTTATAAAATGGAATGGAATTATAATACAGAATTATTGGATAAAAATTATCTAATAAGGGAACATTATTTTTGGGTATAAATGACATATTACTTTAGGAAAAATCTAGTTACGACTATAATATCCAAAATGTTATAAGTAATAATTCAAGTGGAAAAGGGATTGAAACATGATAAAATCTTGACAATTAATGATTCAATTGGGTTTGGATCAACCTTATATTTTCCAAATTCCATTATTTCTTGGTTTTTGATCTACTTTTTTTCAAACATGTTATCCCTTTATATTATGTAAAAATATTAATTGAAATTCTATTCTAACCACTTTAAAAAGAGGCCACTCATCATCTCTTCAATGAATACTTAAAAATTATGTTCCTAATTGAAAACATTACCTTTATCATTCACATTTAATATTTTTTCACTGTATTTTGCTTCACAAGATGTTATCCTATATCAACAATTTCTAATGAATCTTCCAAGAAAATCTCAAATTATAAAATATAAGTAGTCATTTTTACTTAATTTATTTATTTTAAATAATTATTTTCCTGTTAAAATTTTTAAATACACTTTTAATGAATTTTTATTGTCATAAACTGAATTATATTGTTTTATGGGAATAACCATTAATGACATTTTCCATTTTTTGTTAAAAAAATGAAATTTAATTCTTATGTTGTATGGACTAATGAACCCACAATGAAATGTGTTTCATTTTCATTACCCAACATAAAAGTTTGTTCTAAAGGGTAATTTAATATATAATTATTATATTTCAATAATTTATTATAATATAAAATAATAAACAAATTAAACTTTTCTCATGTTCTATGGAAATTGATATCTTCAACCATTTATACATGTAGACTACCGCCCCCATAAAACGATTGATTTTTTATTTTTATAACATCCCCAAATGTGTAGTAATGATGATTTTTTTAAAGGATAATATTATGATAATGATATTATTAATGTTTTGTTATGAGAAATTTGGTATCCTATTAATGATATGACTACGAAAGTTTTATTTTCAATTCAATCGAGCCAACTAAGAGGAAAATAATTTCTTCATTCTATGTAATCAATACAAATAAATTTTATTATATTTATAGTTATTTAAAATTATTATATTTCACACAAAGAAACACTAAATAGGATCATTATTCTTTCGGTAATATTATTTTACAACTAGACCATCTCATAATCATCCACTAATCATGGTAGGTTCATGTCTGTGTCAGTTTAAAAACATGCTTGAAAAATACAATAAATTTATACCACTATTGATTATAAGAACATATTTAATGGTATAAAATGATGTAATTATATTAAAAATGTTTTTTTGTTATTGTAATATTATATAATCATTTAACACATAAATTAGTAAATCAACCTTCATTCAAAAAGAATCATTTTCCCGTGCTCGTTGATAATTTTATCCTCATGGATCGAAGATAAAACTACCATGAAATAAAAATATAGATTCACAATAAATATTGGAAACATAAATTATATTACCTTATATTTTCAAATAGTTATTTACATTGGATAATTAATTCCTACCAATATACCTTTTATGAAACTAGTTCAAATCGGTAATGATTACATAAAGTTAGTGTTGAAAATAGGTAAAATATAAAAAATATATATGGGTGTATTAAAAGACTATAAATAAGGTTTATAAATGATTGTGGTTGTGAATATGTTTCTTATTTTTTTTATTTAATACAATTAATTTAATTATTTAGAACCATTGGTGAAACTACAAAATAAATCTGGACAGTAGTAAGGGTTTTCATCTCAAATTGTTCTCTTTAAGAAATATATCATTTTATAAACCTAATTTAATATATTTCGTGTATATAAATACTATTTGTGATAACATATAATGAAATATATTTTAATATTATTATTTTATGTTCAATTAAAATTGCTATCATTCAATGGGTCTTAATTTAAATGATACTCAATCCAATAGGGTTCTTTGTCTCAAACTCTAGTTCCACGAGACATGTTTATGTTACCCAACATATTCTCTTCTAAATAGTGTATCCACTACCCATGGATATACTATTATTATATTCTTTTTATTCATAGGAAATTTTAATTCAAATACATTCCATTTAATAAAACATATTTTACTCTATGGATAACACATTTGTAAAGCGCTTGTTAAAAAAAATTTCATTCATTGAGTTGTGGTCTTCTTCATGGTCTTAAAAGTTGGTTACATTCTAAAAATTTGTTATATTATGTTGTATTTTTTATTTTATTTTACATTGTGAAAGAATAATTCATATTTTTTAAATATTTATTAGTTTTATTAGTTTTTATCATTGTTTATAACACTATAACCGAGATAGTGTACAACTTTTTCCCCACATTCCGTCTTTCCAATGGTGGGTGTAATCCATCAATTTACTCAAATATTCCATATCATTAATAAAAATGGGATTATGGGATATCGGTTCCACCTTTCATGTATTCCTCGTTAGATATTGTTACCTATTTTGGGCCTCCCTTGTTGATTTATGTCATTTTCATGAAACTCGTTCCTGATGGAATCTCAACAAAGATACTAGTTAATTATCCCTATGAAATAATCAGTCAGTCGTAACGGTTTATTTGTGATGAGGAAGAGTCTCATCTCAAATATTCTATCCAGAGGGACTACATGATATGATACCCTTTTCCCATCGCCAATAGTTTGGCGTGCACTGCGAGCCAAACCGCATGAAGGTTATTTGCGACCTGATTGGGTATCCCATTAGAAATGCCCTATTTAACCGCCCTCAGCTAATTGATAGGGATTCATCAATTGTGATGGGTCCCATCATGAATAATATTATTTTTTATGTGGTTTTTCTCTCATCACACAAACTACGTCGGCAGATAGGTATTTGTGACAGGTATAGTCGTAAATACCTTTTTAACTGTCACCCCTATTTATTAGCGGGTTGAGTATTTGTGACGGGCTAATTGCAAATACTCCTATCCCAAATAATAGAAACTATATATACCCCAATCTATTTTTTTCAATGCACTCCTTTCTCAATTCCTCTATGTCCCTGAACACTCATATTTTTCTCTAAATTTTTTTCAATATTTGAAATTTTATATATTAGCAATTTAGAAGCCTTTTAGTGCACACAAGTTTTTATTTTAAGGTATTTATCTATTGATTTTATTTTTTATTAATTTTATATAATTTTATTTGAGTTATATTTATGGTTAATTAGAGACAATTAAATTAGAATTAGAATTATAATGTTTTATTTTTCATTATATAATTATTAAAATTTGTTATTCCATTAGTAATAAATACTATTAAAATGTAATAATTAGCGCAAATTATTAATAATTAGCGGTAATTATTAATAATAATTTATAATTATAAAAAATTTGTAATAAATATATATAATTAAGAATAAATAGAAATAATTAGTAATAAGTATGAATAAATAGGAATAAATAGTAATAAATTGAAATAAATATTAATAAGTATGAATAAATAGTAAGAATCAGGAATAATTGATAATGATTTGTTATAAATATAAATAATTAGAAATAATTAATAAAATTTGTAATAATTTAGAATAAATAGTAATGAATATGAATAATTAGTAAAAAATGGTAATAAATTTGAATAATTAGAAATAATTAGTAAGAAATTTGAATAATTTATAATAAATAGGAATAATTTATAATAAATTTGAATAATTTGTAATGAATAGATATAATTAGTAATGATTAGTAACAAATAGAAATAAATAGGAATAATTAGCAATAAATAGGAATAAATTGTAATAATTAATAATAATTAGGAATAATTAATAATTACTATTATTAATTATTAATAAATAAGAATAAATTGAAAGAAATGGAAATAAATAGGAATAAATATGAATAAATATGAATAAATATGAATAATAAAGAATAACTTGGAATAATTAGGGATAAATAGTAATAAATAGAAACAAATTGTAACAAATTGTAATAATTAGAAATAATTAGAAATAATTAGTAATATTTTGTATAATTAGTAATAATTAGTAATAAATAGGAATATATTGTAATGGAAAATAATAAATACAAAAAATAGGAAAAAATATGAATGATAAGGAATGAATTGTAATAATTAGTAATAATTAGTAATAATTATTAATAATTATTAATAAGTAGTAATAAATAGTAAATAGTAATAAATAGTGATGAATAATAATGAATAGTAATAAATAGTAAAAAGTAGAAAAGAATATTAATGAATAGAAATAATTAGTAATAATTAGTAAGAAATATTAAAAAATAAGAATAAATCATAATAAATAGTAACAAAATATGAATAATTAATAATAAATTGTAATCATTAGAAATAATTAGTAATAAATAGGAATAATTTTGAATAATTTGAAATAATTAGTTATAAATATAAATAATTACTAATAATTACTAATAATTTTTAATAAATTGGAATAAATAGGAATAAATAGGAAGAATTAGTAATAATGACTAATAAATAACAATAATTAGTATTAATTTAGAATTAATTTGAAAAAATAGTTATATTTATCAATAATTTGTAAAAAATAGTAATAAATACTAGTAAATATGGTTTCTTTGTAAAAATTTATAATATCTATGATTTTTTTATTAATTTGTAATATATAGGAATAATTTTTAATAAATATGAATAATTTGTAATAAATATGAATAATTTTTAAAAAATAGGTATAATTTGTAAAAAAAGGTATAATTAGTAATAAATAGGCATAAATAGTAATAATTAGTAATAATTAGTAATAGTTCTTATTAAATACTAATAATTACTCATAATCGAAAATAATTAATAATTATTAAGAGTAATTAGTATTAATTAGAAATAATTCGAAATAATTAGTAATAAATAGTAATAATTTGTAATAAATAATAATAATTTTTAATAATTTATAATAATCGATAATAATTAATAATAACATGTGATAATTAATAACAATTAAGATTTATTTTTAATAAATTAGTATAATTAAAAATAAAAATAATTTATAATAAATAATAATAAATATGAATAAATCAGAATAATTACTTATAATTTGTAATCAATGGGAATAAATAGGAATAATTACTAGTAATAATTAATAATCAGTAAGAATTAGTAATAATTTGAAATATTTTGTAAAAAATTGTAATAAAAAGTAATAAATAGTAATAAATAGTAATATAGTAATAAATATGAATAGGTAGCATTAATTAGCGTTTATTTGTAATAATTAGCAGTAATTAGCAATAAATAGTGGTAAATAGGAATACTTAGGAATAAATGAATCTTTTTCATTTTTTTGAATTGTGTTTTTTTATATCAGATTATTCAAAAAGAACTAATTATTTTATTTTTTATAGAGAAATATAGAACATGGAAGACCAAAAAATCAATTATTAGATGATCTCACTTGGATAGATCTGCATATGAATACAAATAGTTCTCATATAAATCCTATATATATTGAGGGGGTTGAAAAAATCATATCGTTAGATTCATCAAAACAAGGATTTCTTTCAAAAGGTACAATTAAGTGTCTAAATAAAAAAATAAAGTCTGAGGACGTTTCACACATTTGACAACGTTGGGGTGATCTTTTTCATTTTTGTTTTTCTACAGATTTTTTCTTATGGTCTCAAAATGGTTAGTGTAGTTCTAGAGAAGATACAAAAAATTATTTGTTTCTATCATGGTTTGAATATTTAGTTCATGACCTGGTAGTTTAGTCTTTATAACAATGTGAATTGCAGGATGATGTTGATTGAACTTTTGAGATGGAACCATCTCAATTTTTAATAGTTGTAGAGGCCCACAGAGGATGCGTTATATCATGGTTGCTAGATAAGAAAATTTGAAGTGTTTGAAAAAATTATGTATATTCGATAAGATAATAGAATGTCAAATAGTTTTTTTGAGAAGATATTATCTTTGGTCAAAGTACAATTACCTGAAAGAAAATTTATTTCCTAAAAATTATAATGAGAGAAATAGGTTTGTTCATAATTTGGGCTTTGGTTATTAGACCAGTTATCCATGTTCAAATTCATTGAATCTTCTATTATAGTGAAAATGAGTCATTGGATAGTTTTCCCACATGTGTAAAATCGAGGTATAAAGAGGCTCAACAAGGGATGTCTGGATTTACTCTTGTAAAACTGTTCAGATTTATCCTTCTTACACCCAAATTGCAACATTTATTTATGTCTTAAAGCATATCAACATTGATGTCATGGCACAAAACCAATATTTCACCTGGTAAATGATTAAATCATCCATCTGATAGTGACTCATGGAAGCATTTTTGTTCATGTGCATTTGTTTTTTACATCAGAATCCCAAAATGTGCAATTGGGTCTTTCAACTTATGGTATCTGTCCATTTGGTTCTTATGGTAGTTAGTATTTTTGTTGGCATGTCTTTATAACATTGTACAATTTACCTCCTTAGAAGTTGATGAATGAGTCATATATCTTTTTGACCTTTTTAATTCCAAGAAATCTAAAAAATTATATTGATATTTATTGGAATCAATTCATTGATGAGTTAAATTAATTATGGAGTAATTGTGTTAGTACATATGATGTTACTATTAAACAAATTTTCATTCTGAAAGCAGTATTTATGTGGAAAATTAGTGGATTCCCAGCATATGTAATTTTATATCGATGGAGTACACATGGACCAAAATCATGTCCATGTTGTATCAGATACTGTAAATCAATTATGTTCTTCAATGAATAAGAATTCTTATTTTTTCGATTATCATCGCTAATTTATTCTAACAAATCATCATTTTCAAATAAACAAATATAATTTTAGAAAACAAAAAATTGAATGATATGGAACTCCAAAAATTATATTAGTTATAGAGTTAAAATCAAAGGTCTCATCATTACCTCCCATTACATTTGGACAAAAAATAAACCCAAAGACAATTAAGGGCTATGGGAAAAAACACAATTGGATAAAATAGAGTCATTTTTGTTATCTTTCATATTGGTTTGATTTGTTGCTCTATAACATTTTTGATTTCATTCATATTGAGAATAAATCTGTCGATAACATATTTCATTTAGTTTTGGGTACACTAGGTAAGACCAAAGATAATATAATGGAACAATTAGATCATTCCCAAATATGCAGGAAACCAGAACATGAACTGTTTGAAAATTTCAGATCACGGAAGTTAATGAAAAAAATAATATTATATACTATCCAAATAAATTTTTTTATTATTTTGTTATTGGATTTCATATTTTCAAATTCCAGATGGTTATGAATCCAATTTTTGTATATGTGACATAAATTATCATATTAATAGATTAAAAAGTTATGACCACCATGTTATAATGAATGAATTATACCCATTAGATTAAGATGATTGTTGATATATATGTTTTGGGATGCGATAAAAGATATCTTATATTTTTTCTGAGCCATTTTTTGGAGACAGCATATTATGATGCACTAAATAGACTACAAGTAAATGTTTCATTAATTTTATATAAACATGAATAAATCTTATTTCATATTTCATTAATTCAATATAATACTTGATATTACATATTCTTCATGAAGAAAAATGTGGTGGACTGATATAGTTTCGTTGGATATACCCATTCATGTGATGCATATTGAAATTTATGAAAAAAATTATATAACAAATCATCGGTTGAAGGCTCGATTACAGAAGCTTATTTTCATAAGGATATTTTGTTTTTCAACTATCATTATTTTAAATTTCAATATCCCTCAAAACACAACTACATGGGAAATAATTAGTGATATTTTGATGATGAAATTAGCAATCAATTATCAATTTTTAATCAGCCTGAACTTTTATTTGGTTGAGTTCAAGAACGATGGATTTCAGATAATGAATACTACATAGCTCATACAAATGTTCTGATCAACTATGAAGAAATGGAACCATTTTTTCTATGAGTGATCCTATCATTTATTGTATGACGTTATTTATATTAATTTAATTTAATTTTTTTTGTTTGTAATATGATAATCATATCATGAAATAGATTCCACAAATTATTGTATCTTCTCTAGAAGAATGTCGGTAAAATAATGTATTATACTATATAATAAAACTAATAAAATAATTTTTTTATTTAACATAGAAAATAAATTTACTACTTGTTATATTGATAATTGTTTTACAAATGTTAATGAATCCAAACTTTCTGATGAAATTGATAATCTATTGTGTGTATTTAGTAACCTACCATCCAAAATTGTAAAATCTAATAATTGATATGTGGTGCATGATTTTAGTTTTCACACATGTTCATATGAGGAATCAAAAAAATGAATAGTGGTGTTTTTTAGAGTATATTTTCAAAGAGAAATCACAGTTAACTTTTACATCATGTTCGAAAAAATTATTGAACTGTGTTATCTGGGATAGAATTACATAATGATGTTTAAATGGAAATGGTTAGATAATGTGAGAGGATTTAATGTTCATCTAAATCATATAATAATTGATGTTGAATATGTATGCCTTATTGTAGTAAATGAGTCATTTTTATTAGGTTATGAAGAACATAAAATTTATTTTTCAAATTATGGTGTTACACCAAGAGAGTTGGGTGATTGGTGGAGCATAATAAAAATGAAATATCAGGAAAATCAGTTTACTCAAAGTGAATGTGGTTTCGCTGAAGTGCATGGAATTGAAATTATTCAAGATACTACTTCAAATACAGGATTTTCATGATGAAATATGAATATAGATGATAGCACCCCACAGTTAAGGGTAGATGATATAGATGATGTGAATGATGTAATAAATGAATTTGAAATGATAAGAGATGAAGAAACTAAAACTTATATGGAAATTGATGATATTGATAAGGAATATGAAGATCTTGAAACTGGTAGATATGAATATGGAGAGGCATATGAATATTAACATAGTTAAATGAAGGTTATAAACATAAAAAAATATTAATATATAGTACTTGTTTTCAATTGATTGTTAACAACTGTCATTTCCTATTTCAGATGGACTCAAAACTTTTTTGTCAGATGTCGGAGGATGATCTATCTTATGAAAAGTAGGATATTGAATCATCTAACCCTAAAATTAGAGGAATTTTAGAGAGGACTTGGAGGGGGCATGTTCTTGAACGACAGATGGTTCTTGACCATATCCATGACAGACATCATTGTCTTAGATTCAATCCACACATGCAAAGGTTTTTTTACCTATGTATTTTAGTTATATTTAATTATTTATCATTAATTTATTTATATACAATTTTTTGATTGTTTTTATTTTTTATCACATATTTACACATATAGTATTGGAAAGGGGAGTGCTATATTGCAAAAAAAAATCCTGATACGTGGGTTAAATGGGATTAGATTCCCATAGATTTTCAACTCTTCATGTTCGATCATTAAATGGTATGTGAATAAATAATATTTATTTTAAAATTTATGTAATTTATAACTATATATTACTAATTTTCTTAGGGTGTATGGTATCCCATAGATGATAGGATGTATGACTCTATCTATAAGGAATTGGAGAGTTGTTTGTGTGATCATTGCGATCTATGTTTTACACAATATGAGGAGGAAAACAATGAGGAAAACAGGATTCATATACTTTGATCAGTCTTGTTGGGACCACCAACCAGATTTTATTTCATCTTATGTTAGGGTCGGATTACATTCACATTGGCTGAGTTGTAATTTTCAGATGAGGTCATCAGTAGGTCAATATAACTGGGGGAAACAAGATGTAACACATCAAGCTATTAGTCATACAATCAGTAAACATAGGGAACATATGGTAAGTTCCTTTTTTAAATTAATTTAATTAACATTAAATATAAAATATATATTTTATATTCATATAGGTAGTCAAATATCCTGATATAATGGATTTCATCATTTATAGGTGGATATATATAGATCCTATCACTGGAGAGATTATAAGTGATCACCATCTTTAAATTCAGCTAAGTATAATTTCTTGTTGAGTTTTAAAATTAATTAAAAATAATATTTTAACTATTTTCATTTAAAATTTCATTTGAAGAAGTCATATATGGCTGTGACGTCTCATATGTTGACTAATAGTTAGGCCAAGAATGATGATTAGCCAAGTTCATCAAGATTTTATGAGGCGGCATAGATGCAGGCAACCTAGTATGCCTTTGATAATGGATGAGTTGTTGGTGTCAGATCTCAATTGATGCATGAGAGATATTATGGTAGTGTTGTGATGTCGGCATGTAGCTCAAGAGGAGCTCTTGGAGATTCATAATCATCTTCTACAACTATTAGGAGTAACAGTGAGCTCAGGATGAGCATATACAAAGTATGTGTAGGGGGCATGATCATCTCTGTTGATAGTAGCTACAACATCTAGAGGAGATATGTTGGTAGAAGTATTAGCAGCATTAGAAGATGTTGGATTTTGTGCGACCTCCAACTTTTCATTTAGGGATGGAGTTCTCTCTACCATCTCCTTCATCTCCCCCACCTCCTCTAGATGATCATCCCCCTCAGTGATGTATCGTATTTTTATGATAAAATATTTGACTGTAATTTTTTTGTAATATTATATATTTACATTTATATACACGTTGTTTTTTATATTTTTTCTAATATTTAATTTTTTATTATTTTATTATTTATTTAATTTTTTCTTATTCTATTTCATTATTATTAATTTAATTTATTTGTTAATTTTATTATTTGTTTATTATTTCCTTAAATTTATTATTATGTTCTTATTATTATTATTTTATATTTTTGAAAATATTGAGGTTTTATTATTATATATTTTTATTATTGTTTAATTTTTTTAGTTTTATTAATATTAAATTTATTATTAATAATATTATATTAATAATGTTTTATTATTATTATTATTTTATTGCTATTATTATTATTATTACTCATAAATATTATTTTAAGGATATTAATTTATTATTATTAATAATATTATATTATTAAATTTTATTAATATTAATATTTTTTATTTTTTTATTTTATTTGCAATGGGTCTATCGTAAGAGGGTTTTTAAAAAAACAAAAACAAACTCACAATGGGATAATTTCTTATCTCAAATACAATTTTTTGCAATGGTCCATCGGAAAATATAGTATTTTCGGCGTCATTTTATATAGTGTGTTATTTATGAATAGATCTGGTACCAAAAATCTTATTTACAATGGGATGCCATTGAAAATAACCTATTGTAGCTAATATAATTTGTAGTTATGGATAAAGCTACTATATCATCAAGAAAGAAACCATCAGTCATAAGAGGTAGTAACATTGTGTATCTCTATCAATTTATAGATATTGGGTAGGTTTTTAACATGTAATGCCTTCCCCTTTTTGGAAGGAAGCTCATATATGAGGAATCTCAGTTAAGGATCCTATGGTATCCCATGTTTCTCATAATTTTTTTATGATGGTGTTGTAATTCATCTGATAATTTTTACATCTAGCTTCCCATATTTATTTTATTGGGTTGGTTTTTTGGATGTAATCAAAATTTTAACATCTTTTTGAGATAGATAGATAGTACATTTAAGGTCCCATGATGATATTTGGGTGGTTAAGTGTGCCGATATGGGGGAATAATTCACACCTCATATTTGGTGGAGTGTTTCTCCCAAGGGGGAATATTTCATACATGAACATGGTTGAGTGTATCCCTCTATTTGGAAATAATTCACCTGTGTATTTAGTGGACTCTGACCCCCCAAGGGGAAGATTTAACACTAGTATTTGTTGGAGTATGTACCCAAAAGAGGGAATATTTCACACTTGGATTTTGTGGAGTGTGCCCCCCCCCCAAGGGGGATAATTTAGACATGGATTTTTTGGAGTGATTATTCCTGTAGCAGAATATTTCACTCATTGATTTTGTGAAGTGTGTAGCCCATGGTTGATGATTTTACAAACGAATTTGGTAGAGTTTGTTCCCCCAAGGGGGAATATTTTACAGTTATAGATTGTTGATATTTAACATCAAGGATGTGTCATATGTTCCCAAATTAAGAGATAGGGGTCAAAACCCACATATTTTTAGGTTACAGTTTAAGGTTATGTGATAGGACCAGTCCATGTTGTTTAATGCCATGTGGTAGGGATGATCATGTCGAAGAAGGATAATTGATGAGGGATTTTGTGGGGATTATGTGAAGAATATTTATGATGAGAAGGTTCATCCCATGGTAAGGGAGTATGGTGTGGGGATTATGAAAATCATCTTTCTATTATGGGACTTTCATTATATGAGGGAGTAAAAGGTGGGATCCCATGATCATCTTACATGGGGAATCATGATTTCATCACATATGGTAATGGGTGTGGGATAATCCCATTCCTTTTATACACAAGGCATTTTGTGTTCGTCACATAAGGAAAGGCTACAGTTTGACATCATGCGTTGAGGATGTTGTCTTGTAGTTCAATGTCATACGACTAAGAAATAGATCTTGTCATTTTTATGCCACAAAATTCAGATTTGGATGGGGCTATAAAATGAGGGGGGGGAGTGTCAATGAGGGAGGAAAATCTAGAAAAATGACTCTCCAATGAGATAGAAAATTTGATTCCCATAGTGATACCACCCTTTGTAATTACATGTCCCCTTCTCATATTCCCCTATGTTTGACATGGTGCATAAACTTCCACGGAATAGTGGGAGTCTCTGGACTTGATGTTATGATTCCTATATATAATAGAAAAATATATTATGGTACATACTCATAGGAGAAAAATAAATTTTAATGGCCACAATTCAAGAATAGGGAACATTAAGAAAGGGAATAGACTGTCATTTCAGGAAACATTATTACTTTTCATGAAAATAATGTTGTACGAGCAATGTGGTCTATAAAAAGTATAATACATGGATTCAAGAGGCATGGGTGTATGAAACCATTGGTTTTGTGCATATCTTGGGGTTCAGGAAGGATATGTATGTTGTGAAAACCCAACTATCATGAAAAGGTATTGAGGGAGGCATTTTCGCCTAGAGGTTAAAATACATTTAGGATCTTAGGAGGTTTGTTTTGAATGTTCTTTATCTTTGATTATAAATTTAATTTTGGTATCATGTTATGTCAGGAAAGATAAGTTTTCATGAATGGGATTGTTACATCATCTTTTAGAGATCCATCCCTAATGTGTTTGGGTGTGGTTCTATATGTATACTAAAAGGACAGTTGACTTCCATAAATTCACTATAGTGTGAAATAGGGTTTCATAATTCCAAGACCTTATCAATGAGGTTAGACCACACCACATGTGGGTTTTTATGTGACTATTCACACACAACTTTATGATCATGAATGTGATGGTTTTCATGAAATTTTATCCTTTTACAAGAATTTTACATACCCATCATTACTTACTTGCGGAGCACCCATGGAAATTTTATCTCCAATATCTCTTTTGGCATGAAAGTCCTTCACATAAAAACCAAGTAATTTTCAAACAACACTCAAATGTTGTGTACAAATTTACCCTCATCCCCAATACATTAATATAGGGTGGGTTTCATACTCTTTTTATAAAAAACAGCCCTTTGGGGTGCGAGAAACATTATCAGCAAAAACAAATTACCCTTCTAAGAATTAGTGCTTATAGCGAACCAGAAGGTTGGGTTATGAGGGAATTACTAAAGGGGGTGGTTTATTTTTTTATTTTGGTAAAAATTCAACCTTGGGTTGTGGAACCATGTTGCATGCTTGTGCATGATGGTGGGCCTATACCTAAAAATATGACATAGGTCCATTTGTATAGAAACCTAACTTTAATTCATGATAATTCATCCTCTCATATGATAAACACATAAACATACCTAAACTTCTAAGTCCATCCCTGACTTTCATACAACATCCTCTTTAGGTGATATAGTTTCTATACCTTAATTGTAATTTTGTGTAGATATTTCATAATTTAAATGATGTAGAGACTTTTTTTGAATGAAGCCCAAATGTGTATTAATCAATATTTAAATCCACTGAATTTTATGAATGGTCACCCCAACTGATCAAGACATGACATAATCCACTACTAAAAACTGAAGGTATAAATTTGTAGGGAATATTAAATACCCCCATGAAAGAAGGGTTCTTTCAGATAATTGGGTGCTCCTAGGAGTATTTATTGAAACCTAAAGGTAGTATATTCTAACAAATGACTTACAACTTAACAAAATTGGGTTGATGGATGATGTTGATATCCATGTGACTGAAGAGAGCATTCCTCAGTTATATTTCTCCCTTTATAATGAGCTTACCTACTAGAACATCACTACTTTGGGTCACCCTTTTATGGAAATTGTCTGCACTGCTATATGTACACATAGGGGACAGATAAGGAAAATTGTAGAGTAATATCTAGAGGATGAGGAGCTTATATCCAGCTATGTGATCACTATCTAAAATAGAATCCAAAATAATAGTATAGGATCACACAAGGATTTAGATCTATGTTATGGGGAGAACATTACTGGTGAGTGGGCATGGGAATACTAGATGTTCTTCACTTTTCAGAAGTATGGGACTGTTTTTTTCCACATTGGATTGTACGAAGTCTTTTGGACATATAAATACCACATTTATCGATAACAAGAGTTGCTTCCAGAGCTCCTCGGTATGTGGTCCCTGGACTACAGCACCTATTTCCTCTATCATGGGGAGGTGGGGATCAACCTTTGGGACCTCCAATGCATTGTAAACATCCCAATGATAGGATCTCATTAGGATTAATTCGTTCCAATGTCGAATTCCTGGGGTGATATAGAGAATAAAAATTTTGTAGTGTAGATTCTCTTGGATATGTTTACCCATGTACTTTATGTAATGCCCTGACCCTAGTTACCTAGAGTCGGTGTATTATTACATAACATTGGCATGATCACAAGAGATCATGTCTTGAAAGACTGATTAGTTTAGTATCCTTGGATGTAATAGATACATACATAAGTTTTACATTACATAATGAAATAGAAAAACAACATTGTTTTCTCTTTGAAGACAATCATATCCTTTAGTCTATCCCTGAAGGTTATTCATTATATACATCTTAACATCCTATAAAAAATAAAACATCAAAAGGGGTGAGATCAAATGCTCAGTAAGGATAACAATATAAAGAGAAATATAATAAATAAGTATAAACATTTAAAAAAATGTATAAGACTAAAACACAAGCCTTCTAAACATAAAATTCATCATAATATGGAAAATATAAATCGAATAATTCCATTTACTTATTTACATGGATATTATACTAGTCTAATAATCACATTCAATATCAATAGACAATTTCAGAATGATGGAATACATAATGCTGGACATCATAATCACATACTCAAGGCCTCATGCCAAGACTAAAAATAATATTTTTTTAAGGCCTCGTGATAAGAAACTACTTTGTCTAATGAGACCTCCTGATGCATCAAGGAGCAATATGTATCTCTACCCATCACTTACTATGTCATGTTCATTCATCATATGAAAATATTGAAACATTATATAAACATTCATATTAAAACTAGTATATGAAATGTTAATACCATAACCATAAACCATTAATGGTATAAAAATAACACATCCATAGTCAAAGATATCACAAGACCTTCAATACAATATGGAATATTGTATCATAATAAAATAACTTCAAACAAATGTAAAATACATCAATGGATGTTGATGTAGATGAAATAAAAACTATTTGAGAGAGATACCTCTTTATATTTTGAAATCATTTAAAAGTCATATAATTATAAATGAAAACATTTAATTTGAAAATATTATTATAATCTTGTAAGGGAAGATTTGATGGTTTTATAAGGGAGGAAAATAGTTATACATTCCTTATAAGTAAAAAAATCATACCTTAATTTGTCGAAAAGGTCATAAAGTACCTTGTTTGGAAAATGACGGAAATATTCATTTCAAAACATTTTCTAAAATTTCAAAATAGGGTATAAATGTCTTTAACACATATTCCCGAAAATAGTAAAAATGGTTTGAAATGTATTATTAAGAAACACAGATGTGGATGATAAAGAATTCCTAGAAGATTCTTAGGTATAAAAAACCTCGGATAAATAAATAGAATGTAAAATTAACCCTTACCTTGTAATTTTACTCAGTGGAGGGCACATTAAACTCCAATATAATAGATTAATCTGTGTTATAAAATTATAAGATAATCACATACAAAAATATGATATCATATATGATCTTCTAATATTTCATTGTTAATAATATTTTAGTAGTATCATTGTTTCAGGTGTTAACTGATTCATTTTACTTTATATGTTTTGTTATGTATGTCATATTTGTTATGGATAGGATGTATTTGATTCATATCAAGGATGATATTAAGTTTCTAAAATTTATTTTAAATCATGAAATGAAATTTATTCTTTAATGGTTAAGATGGGGAATGAATCTCATCGTGTTCATGCAGACAGTAATCCGTACGTACGCATGAGCAACAATACCATTCTATTGATTGTAAAATCATATGTAATTGGATTTTATATCATATATATAGAATAATTAACATGTTAAATTTATTATTTAAATCAATTATACTCATTATTATACCCATTATAATAATTAAGTGTTGAATAACAGACTACACCTTGGCGTGGAGACGGTAACCTGTATGTACACACATATGGTGACATTATCATTTATAGGATGTATAGAATATTAAATATTGTTGTAATATATTTATAATAACATCATAGTATTATTAATGTACTGGAGTTATTATTTTGGTATGGAGACAACAAATAAATATGATGTGGAAGAAGAAAAGAACTTTGTAAGAGGTGGTGAAATAATTACCTCTTCTTCGGGTTCTTCCTTTTGATTTGTTCAAAAGGGCTCCTTAGGTTGGCTTTCTGGTCAATGTAAGGACTCTAAAATTAAGTGAGAGTAGTTGGAAGGATATTTGAGTAGGTTTTGGCCATGCCCAATGTATTTGGAGGTGTTATATTGAGAGAACGTGAAGTAACCTTTAAAAGAGAGGTGAGGGTCACTTTAGGAAAAGCTTGAAATATTATTTTATTATAAAATAATTTTTTCTTTATAATATCTCCAAATCAATTTATTTATAGGATAATATTGGGATGGATATTATTCCATTCATCCGATTTGTTTTAGATAATTTTAGGTTACAATATTAACCTTACCATATAGATTTAAGTCTTAGTTATATAGTTTAACTTTTACAAAGTCTTCTTGTATTTCTATATTACATGGTTAATAAACATAATATAAAATTACAAGAGAACCTAAAGGTGTTCATTAATGACATATATATCACTATACAAGTTCTTTGGATGATCATTAAATTTTTAGGAATAATATATCATTAAATAATATAGTACTTATTTTAAAAACTCATTTCTGTCAATTTTGACACTAGTTAGTATTTGGTTTTTGTGAAAGTCAAGGAAACTTTATTACTTATAAAAAATAAATTAAATCAATCCTAACATGTCTTATTAACCTATAAAATTCATTTAACCCATCGTAATTCTCAATTTACATTTATTTTTATATTTAAAATATCAATTATTTTAATCATTCATTAATAAGGTAATTATTCCATCATCATTGTGTCATAAATAAATTTAATTATTTGATATCTAAAATTTATAAATAAAATACCATTATGAAGGAAATATTTTTATATTTATAATGAATATTTATAGTCTAATTTTTCTTATGTATAACCCTATAATAAAAATTCTTTAGTTATTAAAATTTGATTTTAACACTTTTAACACTTCCATAAATAAAATAATAATAAATTTCCTAATTTAATCCAAGTGGATCAAAGATGGTCATATTTTATTCCTAAGATTGTTTTGGTCGAAATAAACTTTTCCAATAGAATTAGGACATGTGTTAGGGTAATTATAATAATATTTGTTTCCTTTAATTACCCTATTTACTTTTAACAACAGTAAATCAAATTCAAAATTTACTATTCACTAAAAAATATTTTCATCATATTGAACCAAATTTTACTTACTGATGTCAACCTTGTATCTTGTAATTTTTTAATTCAATTTACAGAAGCAGTAAAATTACGTATTATGCAAATATATAACTGGGCATAGAGGGTGGGTAAAAGATGTTAAAAAGTTCAATATTATTTTATACATCTAACTTTATAATAAAATGAATATAAGGAATTAAAATGAACTAATATAGGTATTAAGTATCTATTTTGACTTAAAATAAATTTAAATAATATAATATATTATTTAAATAAAAAATTGGTTTTAAACTATAACGCATGGTTTTTCACTATTTATCAAAAATTGAAAGTATTTAGAAAAATACCAAAAATTCACTCTAAGATAATATTGATATTCTAAATCCAAAAATTATGTCCATTTTTAAGAATAAAATTTAAAAAAATTCAAAAAGTGGGTATTATTATTCATAATGGCTAGTTTGATTGGTCGTAGTGTGCTAGAACTCAAAGTTGCGTACATCACTAGTTATTGTATTATTCAAAGAGAAGCATACCATGGAACCATGTGGTATTACATTATTACCTCATTCAAACAATTTTTTCCTCAAAATTTCTAGAATATTACTGCATAAAATGATTTGGGTTTTTATTCATCATAAGTTCCCCGGGTTCCCACATTGCCTCTTCTATCATATGGTTTCTATTAGAACATTTACCGGATGAGTCATCCAGTTTCTCAGAACATATTCTCTAGTATCAAGAATCTTGATAGGATCTTCACAATAAGGCATACCGGGTTCTAGTTCTATTTCATCGCAGGCGATTACATGCATTGGTTCGGGTATGTATTTTCTCAACAGTGATTTGTGGAACACATCATGAACTTTGTAGAGACTTGGAGGCATTGCCAACCAGTAAGATACAACTCCAATTCGTTCTATAATTTCGAAAGGTTTGATGTACCTAGGACTAAATTTAACCTTCTTACCAAAATGTATAGCACCCTTCCATGGAGATACCTTCAAGAAAACATGATCTCCTAATTGAAATTCCAAATCCTTCCTTCGGTTATCGACATAACTCTTTTTCTTACTTTGAGCTGCTTTGATGTGGGTTTAGATAATCTTCACCTTTTCCATTGTTATATCAAAAAGTTCTAGGCCTATGAGTTTTCTTTCACCAAAATCATCCCAACATGTTGGTGTGCGACATCTCTTTCTATATAACGCTTCATATGGTGTAATATAAATACTTGAATGGAAGCTATTGTTATAGGAAAAGTATACCAGTGTTAAATACTTATCCCACCTACCTTGAAATTCAAGTGAGAAAGATCTCAACATGTATTCTAAGGATTGAATAGTATGTTCTGATTGTCCATCAGTTTGAGGGTGGTAGGTAGTGCTCAAATGATGTTTAGTATCTAGGGATTTTTGAAGACTTTTATAGAATCTGGATGTAAAATTGGGATCATGATAAAAAACTGATAGGAGTACACCGTGAAGTCTCACATCTTCATTAATATATATTCTTGCTAAACATTCAAGTGGTTAATATTCTTTTATAGAAAAAAAATGTTTTGACTTGGTAAGATGATCAACAATGAAAAATATTGCATCATTCCTTCTAGGAGTCTTTGGTAGCCACATGAAAAATTCCATATTAATATCATCCCATTTCCTCTCAGGTATGGGAAGTTGTTGTATTACTCCTCTAAGATGTTGTCTTTTAGCCTCCACCTATTGAAAAACCATAAATCTTGACACATATTCAGAAATCAACCTCTTCATGTTGTCCCACCAAAAATGTTCCATCAAATCTCTATACATATTAGTGCTAATAGGGTGTATATAGAAGTTGGAGAAATGAGCATCATACAATAATTCCCTTTTAAGATCAGGTATGTGAGGAACACAAATTCTCATCCTAAATTTTCAAATCACATCTTCATATACGAAGTCAATCAATATCCCATCATTCACATATTTTATTTTATTTTGAAACTACTCTTCATTAGTCTAAGAACTTTGTATCCTTTCTAGTAAATATGGATTAACAACCATTTGAAAAAGTATTGATGTTTCATCTACCATTATTATTCCCATATACATACTTACTAGATCTGTGAACATAGGATCCATTTCAACTCTCATCTTGTTCAAAACTCCATGATATTTTCTACTCAAAGAATCTTCCACCTTATTTTTCTTCCCTATGTGGTAGTGTATAGTTAAATCATAATCCTTGAGTTGTTCAAGCCATCATCTTTGCCTCATGTTGCGTTCTTTCTATGAGAAAGTATACTTCAAACTCTTGTGATCGGTATATATCATATATTTTTCACCATAGAGATAGTGTCTCCATATCGTCAAAGCAATGATTACAGTTTCTTACTCAAGATCATAAGTGGGATAGTTTTTTAGTGAATTTTTAATTATCATGATGCATATTCAATAACTCTATCATTCTGCATAAGGACACAACCAAGTCCTTTCTTTGAAGCATCACTATAAATAACAAACCAATTATTATCTAATGGTAGAGTCAATATTTGAGTATTGACTAATATTTTCTTCAATTCTTCAAAAAATTCTTCACCTTATTTTGTCTAAAACAATTTAACCCCTTTACATGTGAGCTTAGTTAATGGGTCATCCAATTAGAAAAAATTCTGGAAAAATGCAGATAATAACCTGTTAAACCAACAAAATTTCATACCTCAGTTACACTCATCGGTGATGGCCATTCTTGAATTGATCTTGTCTTAGAATGATCAAATGTTATTCTATACTTAGAGACAATATGGCCATGAAAATAAATCTCATGAATCCAAAATTCACACTTGTTAAACTTCCCATATAAATCATTTCTTCTAAGAGTCTATAGAATAATGCTCAAGTGATTTTTTTGATCTTCATTGCTTTTAGAGTATACCAAGATATAGTCAATAAATACCACTACAAAGTCCTCAAGATGTTCTTTCAAAACTCTATTCATTAGATCCATGAAGAGAGAGGGTGCATTAGTTAGTCCAAATGGTGATACTATAAACATGTAAGGCCCTTACCTAGTATGAAATGTTGTCTTAGTAATGTCTTCCTTCTTCACACACAAATGATGATATCCAGATCGAAGGTCAATCATTGAAAAATATTGAGCTCCATGAAGTTGATCAGCTAAATCATCCATACGAGGTAGCAAATACTTGTTATTTTTTTATAGTATTGATCTCTCTTTAGTCTATGCACAACCTCATAGATCTATCTTTTTATTATCAAAAAGAACAGGGGCTCCCCATGGAGAAACACTAGGGAAAATAAATATTTTATTACTAAATTCCTATAGTTGTTTCTTTAGTTACACTAATTTCATAGTGTCTATTCTATAAGGGGACATCGATATGATCCTTGAACTTGGAATTAAATCAATCGAAAACTCAATTTTTCATTCTATAGGATGTCCAGGTAAATCCTCTAGAAACACATCAACATATTCTTACACAATAGGTACATCCTCTATCTGAACATTACATTCTTCACTCATAGTTATTTCACTCTCTTAGTCCCTATTAATTTCATTTAGTAGAGCTATACGGGGTGGATCTAGATAATAATCAGATGGTGATGTTTCTACTCTGAAGATAAGGTACTATTTATCATCATCGAAAAATGTAACCTCCTCCTTCTTACAATTAATTTTTGCATCTTGGTCTAAGAGCCAATCCATACTGAGGACTATATCAAAGTAAATCATGTGTATGACGATGAGATTAGTAGATAAATAATGTTTATATACCTTAATGGGAACTGATTCACAAAACATTGTTGCAATGATACTTCCCTTAAAAGTTTTGATTGAAAACTCCCTTGTTAAATAAAATTGGTAATATCAATTTTTTTAGAAAATTAGGAAGATATGAAACAATGTGATGATCAAAAATCAAATAAAGCATCTCCTAAATTTGAGGAAAATATTAAATTACATGTCAACAGGTCATTCGGAGCTTCAACCTCAGCATTAGTGATCGCATAAGCTTAGCCTTTATCCATTGGCCTTTTCTAATGTAAGTTTACATGGTGATTAGGAAATTAAATTACATAATGTCCCATTTCAATAAAATTGTATCATTCAACATTGACAACCTCTTTCATTCCCTTTTAATCATAATCTTGGTAGATTTTTTCTCCACACTTATAATAGACTCAAATTCCCTTCTGGAAAGTACCAGGGTGTTTCTTCCCACATTTACAATTGGATATAAATTCAAATTATTCCTTCTTCCCCTTATTTCCATTTCCATAGTGTTCAGTAGATCTCTTATTCTATTTATATTCTTTAAAGTTGTAAGACTTATAAAATTCATTTTGTGTCTTGATAGCACATGAGACAATATCTTCATACAATGAAGAGGATTGTGATACTAACGCTTGATGGAGAAATGGTTTTAACCCATCAAATAATCAATCAATATTACTCCTTGGGATACAAATATAATTTGTTCATTCCTTGCTAACCTTGTAATGTTATCCTCATACTTTGCAACATTCTCATTCTTCTTTTACCTCAAACATAGAAATTATCTTTCCATATCTGCTCAATGGTCACGAGGAAACTATTTTTCTAAGAAAATATCTCTAAACTCCCTCAATTACATATATTATACTTCTTCATCCTCTTTTTGGTTTGAATTAATTTCCATCATTGATCTGCATCTCCTATGACGTGATAAACTACCATGACAAATTTTTCCCTTTTTCTACTCCCCAAAGAATGAAAGATTTTCTCTATGGAACTTCTCCATTACTCAGCTACAAATGGATTTGTAGTCCCATTGAATGTTGGTGGTTGTTGCCTCATGAAATGGTCTAACATTAAACCTCCACATTTTGGATCAGGGTGCTTCATATGGTTAAGGTTATTATTCCTAACCTGAGTGAGTTGTCCTAGTATGGTTATAGGTTGTTCAGCACCGATTGCATCTCCATATCCACTATAATTATCTTTATTAGGAGTTAGATATTTTCATGGATTACGTGTGTTGATACAATTTCCATTCTTTCCACTAGGCGCCACTTCTAACGAATGGAATACACTATATTAGTTTATGAATCACAACACAAAATTCCTAACTAGTAAAATAAATAACATAAATTGAACAGTTTGTCTATATAATCCATAATAATAAAGAAAATGTTTTCTTTGAGGAGTTATTTTCTTGTAAATACTTCATAAAGGTTTGTAAAGAAAATGTGAACTATCCTAAGCATATCCCCAGGGAATGTCGTAACCAAGAGTGCAGCAAGGCCCATTGTTGTGTACCGGGATACCCTAAGTCAAGCCCGAAACTCCTTTTCATATTTTTCACTCCTTGGTAAATCTGTGCCAGATCTACCTCTACATGCCCGTATCTAGACAGGGATGTATTTCTTGAAAAACTAACAAAATCTCTACATTACCAAAATTCTATGTACCTATTTAATACCAATCCTCAAATTCTATCTTATGGTAATGTTCACTGATAAGAGTTTTTATAAATCTAGTTTCCAATGATTGTACTAAACCTCATATGATACCAACTATAACATCCCAACCCTAGTTACCTAGAGTCGGTGCATTATTTCATAACACTGGAATGATCATAAGAGATCAAGTCTAGAAAGAGAGATTATATTAGTAGCATTAGAAGTACTAGATACATAAATACGTTTTACATTACATTATGAAATAAAAAAACATTATGTCCCCTTTGAACACACTCATATCCTTTAGCCTATCTCTTCAAGTTAATCATTATATACTTTTTCGCATCTTGGGAAAAATAATACATATAAAGGGGAGAGCTCAGATGCTCAGAAAGGATAACAATATATCATAAACAATCATAAATAATCATTAACATTTAAGGCAATGTATAAGACTAAAACAAAATCCATTTAAACATCAACATCATCATATTATGGCAATGATAAAACAAATAATTCCATTTACTTTTTCACATTGAAATTATACAAGTCGAATAATCACATGTAATATCAATATCCAATTTCATAATGATGGAATGCATAATTTCAGACATCATTAACACATAGTCAAGGCCTTGTTCCAAGACTACAAATAAGATTTTGTAATGGCCCAGACCCTCCCTCCCTAGTGTATTTCCAAAATCTCGGTCCCATCAAATGGTTCAATCGAAATAGTGGCACTGTGATGGTGGAATTTGTCACAGTGGAACCGGTCACAGTGGCACCGTGGTGGTCGCACTGTCATAGTTTCTTAATGAAATAGTGGCACTATGATGGTGGAACCGTGACAGTTCCACCGTGATGGTGGGACAGTGAGTGTGACACCGTGATGAAGGCACCATGAGGGTGAAACCATGATCGGGGCACTATTAGGGTTGCACTATGACAACAACACCATTATGGTGTCTCACCAAACAGTGTCCCACCCTTGTTCTTTTTTTCCAGTCTCCGACTTTTTCCACTCCTACAACGTATCTTGTGACATAAATTTTTTTATAACCATTTTAAATCCATTAGAAGCTCATAAATGATATATAAAATCCCCAAAGAGTTGGGAAAGCCATGACATACCAAAACGTGTGGATTTTTTCTCAATTCCGCACCTTTTTCCCATACATCCAGTTCTTTCCCTATTACACAATTTCCTCTATTTAAAGGAAAATATTTAACTCATAGACATTATGGACACCTCTCTGATGAGAAATATTCAATAATAATTAATTCCATCTAGTGTAACTATCCAACCGTGTGGTGACACAACGATCCTCCTTTATAATCGTTCAATATTTCATATCCTATAAATCTGGGATTTTACTTTTTATTGCCTGAGAATTCATTATTCCACTTGGATTGGCTTTTTATTATTTGGTATAATTGGACCCCCCCCCCCATCACAAATCTGGTGGTGCCCCTATGCTAGATCCTTTATTGCCCAGTCTTGGAATCCCCAAAGTTCCTCCCTTGCAACTCACGCATCGGCAGTTCTAGGCGCGTGGAGAAAAACTTTGATCATTGATCATCCAAGTAGGGTTCTTCCTTCATCTCTCATTAATGTGTATCAATTGGTGTGGGTATTATAATTTTCCTACGGGGATAGATGATGCAAAGCCTTAACAAAGATAATAAACTGACTTTTAAAGAATAAAGGGGTGCGTTTGATGATGTTGTTGTACTCTTTTACCCTTTCTTATATGTAATAAAATTAATTTTCTTATGTCCAACAAAAATCAAGGTTGTTGGTGGTATTTCCTTGTTCACTAATGGAACCCTTTTACTTGTGATGATTGAATTGATGTAACATGGAAATTGGTTAATCAGGTAAAGAATATTGATTAAATAGATGTCCATTGAATAAGAATCCTTGTATGATCACCTCGATTAACCAAAAAAAAAGATGATACTTAATAAATTGTTTGTTAGAATTTAGAAAACTCCCTTACTTTGTCTTGGTAATATGTGTGGTTTTTTCTACTTGATTCTTTAGGGGTGATGTGGATGGGGATGGGATCCCCTGTTGTGGTGCAGTTGTTGGTTTGGGGATCTGTGGTCATGTGAGGCCATATATTGGGTCTTGGTTTGGTTCTAGTAATTTGAGGGATCTCACATATCCCTTTTTCTATTGTGAATTACAAGAGAACTGGGTTTGAATGCTTAGATTTCTACGTAGATGTTTTTCCTTGTTTAACTTGTGGAAATGCTTGTTAGTTTCCCAATAGTGAATAATTATTTAAATGGAATCACTTGAATATAAAAACCAGAATGGTTAAAAGGTGTAATTGTTTTCAGGGAATGATTTGTGACTTGGTTGTGGCTGTGATGATTCTTATGAATGAATCGTATTGAGAGTGTTTGTGTATGGGCAGGTTTTGGAACCCCTAGGATGGAAAGATTTCTTGTTTACGTATATGTATAATTTAGTTCTTATGTTTCTTATTCACAACCCACCCAAGTTGATAACTTCATGCCGCACACCCTCATTTCATGGGGGGTGGAGTTTTTTCATGACACAACTATGAGTGGATGGTTATTAGATTATTTTCTGCTCCCTTTCCCGAGTAGCCCAAGATTCTTCAGGTAGCCTTTGATGGTCTAAAGTCCATTATAGCCCAAGATTCTTCAGGCAGGAAATGTTTTTGTGGTTATCCTAGGTGTGTGCAGGTTGGTTGTTTCACATGTGTATTTGGGATGAGGCATAGGTGTCTTTGGGCATAACAGTAGTTGGTCGGGCCCAGGTGTCTTCTTGCATGGTAGTATTTGTTCTGGCCCATGTTTCTATAGTTGTGGTTACATGTGGTTGTGGACCAGGTGTTTACAGGTGGGATGTGTGGTTGTGGTAACCCAGGTGTGTACGGTCGAGGTATAGTAGTGGGGTATTGGTGAAAATGGTGAGGAAGGTCTGACGCATAGGATGTCTTCAATAACCAGTGTAAAAGTTGTACGGGGTACCCAAACATCGATCTGTTATTACTATTACTTGAATTGCATAATTTGGGGAGTGTTTCTTGGTGAGGTTGGGAGGATAGTTTCCTTTCTAGGTGCTTCAGTTATCTCTTTTTTCTCACAGGGCATTAGAATGCCTCCCCACTTGTGCATGAAAGCCTTGGTTTTCCCTGCTGAGTATTATTATATACATAACCTATGTATATAAAACTACTTTATGGTTTCCAATTGGAATTTGAGGACCATGTTAGACCATACTAGTTTGGACATTGGGATAGTTTCTGTTGATATTTTTATTTTCTTTGGTACTTCCCCTTGTAGTTTTCTTGTAATTAGAGAACTTAATATTGAAACATTAATATGGGAATGGAATTTTTTGTCTTTACTTTTACTTTTAGTTTGGGTTCTCTTTGGTATTTACTATATTATCTCCATATATTACAAAATAAAAAGGATAATGCCTTCTATATTACATTTGATTCTATACCCTTGGTGCTATTCACCACTCCAGGGCCTATTGAAGGTGGTCTCAGGGGTCAATATCTCTCCTTCAACATGAGGAAGGAAAGGTTTGGAAATCTGTTGTCCCCTCCCTCATCTTAGTGATGGAGGTTCTTGATAGAATAGTATCAAATGAATAGGTTGAGAGATAGTATAGTGTCTTGAGTTAGGCAGAGGGAGGATTGAATGGGATGGTAAGGAAATATCATTATGCAATCCTGGCATGTGAAATAGGATAGGGGAGACCAGCTAGGACATGAGATTTTAGGTTGTATGTTATCTGATGCAAGGACTATAGACCTACTAAAGGGCCAAGTGAGGCTACACATATTATAGGGTAGGGACCACAGAAAATGTATATGCATCATAATGACTTCTGTTTATGTGTGTCCTGGTTATTTTTGGGATTTTTAATTAAATAAATAATATAAAAAAATTAAAAAGCAGTATTCTACACTAATCAGGCTTAGGAATTCCTTGTTTACCTTGCAGCTATGGCACCTAGATATTGACCAAGGGTAGTGCGGGTGATCTAGGCCTAAGAGGCTAATTTGGCTGATCAGTAGAGGGATGATCTGGAGGAGGAGGATAACCCGGGGAAAAGGATGCATCGTTCCTTTCAGTTGTAGACCCTAGGGAAGTACGAGGGAAGCATCTCGGATATGGAAATAGAGTGCTGGATTGAGGAGCTGGTGATAGATTTCAACTTGATCCAGCCTCTAAGGGAGTACTGGGATCCTCTGGCTATAAGTCGAATGCATGGAGTAGCGCATCAGTGGAGGGTGCTCTATCATAGGGAGAAAAGGGAGGTTGAGGTTTTGTGGACTGACTTCAAGAGGGAGTTCTAGGAAAAATTCTTCTCTTCCACGATGAAGGATGAGAAGAGGCAGGAGCTACTCTGCTTTTAGGAGGGGAGTATGTTAGTGAGGGATCTAGGGATCAAGTTCAAGAATCTCCTTCATTTTTCTTTGGACCTCTTTTTGTATGAGGAGTCTCAGGCGATACGTTTAGTGGAGGAACATTGATTGTGTCTTCAGTATGATGTTACTCCCTTCACTCTACCAACATACTTGGCGGTACATAATAAGACTAAAGTGGTGGATAGGATGAACACGCTAAGAGGTGTTCCCTGATAAGGGATCCACTTGGGCTTGTCAAAGGGGAAGGTCATCAACAGCAGGCCTCTAGCGTCAGGGCTTTCTAGGTTCGGCCAGGGGGGAGCATGCCCCAGAAGTTCTAGTTTCTATCTCCTGTTCCTCGCCCTTTTTTTGTTAGCCCTGGACCGAGATGATTCATCTATGGAATTCATTGGAACCTTTAGAATCAATTCCCAGACCGTGGCCAGTACAGTGGGGGTGGGTCGGTTCACCGCCCACCTCATCAGTAGTTGTAGGGACAACGAGTTCCCACTCCTCCGAGAGTAGATGTTGCAGGAGGAGGACTACCACAAGGTGCTCCTCAGGGACCTTGACTAGGATGTGGTCAGGGAGGTGACCAACAGCCAAGGGTAGAGTATCTGGGTGTAGGCAGTTGCACGCCGTATAGGCGGCAGTTCCAATAGGGCTTGATGTCATTCGAGGTATGATCAATGTGTTTATTACTCTTTCTTGTGACTTGTTTTTTTCAAGTGCTTAAAAATCCTTTTTCGCTCCCATTTTATCCCATTATTTAGGTCTAAATGTAGATAGACTTCTCATACCCCCTGGTTTTTAGTACACCATTCAGAGGTCAGACTACTTTGTCTCTTGTTTTCAAGAGATGTAAACTAATTTTGGGCCCACATCAGTCTAGTGGGGACCTTATTTTGTTGTAGATTTAGTTGTATGATGACATTCTAGGAATCTACTGGTTGTTCTCTATATGTTCCAGTATCAAATGCTCCCTAAGAAGGATCATTTTTTAATATATGGGTGGCCAATGTGTAGATTTTGTCGGTGACCAGGGTTTCCAGGAGGGTAGCCAGCAAGTGGAGCCTCTCATTACCTTGTTAGCTATCTTATTAGTGGAGTCATATAATACATAGATGGTGTATTTCTCGAGTATTTTAAGTGATTTAATGGACATCTTCCCTGTGTAGGTGGTAACTCATCCCTCATGATGTGATGTTGAGTTCAGGATAGACTTGCAACCCTGTGCTCATCCAATTTTAATGGCTCCCTATCGGATGGTGCCTTCTGAATTGCGGGAGTTACGGATTCAGATTTATGATCTAATGATGAAGGGTTTTGTCCGGCCAATCAAGTCACCATGGGGAACTCTAGTCTTGTTTGCGAAGAAGACAGATGGTGGTCTCAGGCTGTGCATAAACAACCGGATACTGAATCTGGTAAAGGTCAATAACTGTTACCCTCTCCCGAGGAGAGACGACCTTTTTGACCAGTTGGAGGGTGCATGGTGGTTATCCAAGATTGACATGTGGTTAGGATTTCACCAATTTAGGGAGAAGGAGGGAGACATGTCAAAGACTTCCTTCAAGTGTGGATATGGGCACGTTGAGTTTGTGGTCATGTCATTCAGCATTACAAATGCACCATTCATGTTCAAGGGGCCCGTGAACTTTGTCTTCTAGGAATATTTGGACCGGATCATAGTTGTGTTTATTGACTGAATCCTGATCTACTCAAGATCAAAGGAGGACCATGCCGAGCATCTGAAAATAGTTTTAGAGGTCCTCCGACAGCACCAGCTCTATGGGATGTTGTCCAAGTGTAAGTTTTGGACACGATAAGTACACTTCCTTGTACATGTGGTGTCCGAGCAGGGGATAGCAGTGGTCCCATCAAAGGCCGAGGAATGTTTTCTTAGGAAGCACCAAATAACTTGATAGAGGTTCATATTTTTCTAGTTTTAGAGGGTTACTACGGGAGATTCATTCCCAACTTCTCTCAAGTTGCAGCACCCTTGATATCCTTGAACAATAAAGACTAGGCTTTTCTTTGGAGTGATTAGTGTTAAGAAATAATTATTTATATTAAGGGGTAGTTGGTTAGTTCCCTAGTGATGAGGTTTCTAGAATAAGGGGTGATGTTTGAGGTGTTATGTGATGCTTCAGGCCAAGGTTTGGGGTGTGTGTTGATGAAACTACAGGGGGTGATCTTTAATGGGTCTAGGTTGTTATGTCACCAAGAGCATAACCATTCCACCCAGGATCTGAAACTTGTATCGATCATGCTCGCTATAATGTTTTGGTAGAATTACCTCATTATGGAGTGTTTCATGGTCTTTAGGGATCACAAGAGTATGAGGTGTATCTTCTCCCAGCAGGACCAGAACTTGCGGCATCAGAGGTGGATGGAGATTTTTCAAGACTAAAAATTCTAAATATCTTATAATAAAGGTAAGGGGAATGTGGTGGTAGATTCCTTGATTAGTAATTTTCAGAAGGAGGTGGTTTGAGAGTCAACAGATTCTTGGAAGGAGTTGGAGGAGTTGGTTTCCCTACACCTTGATAAAAGGGTGGAGGATGGCAGAAGATGTCTGTTCAAGATGAAAGTGAAGTCCTATCTATTTCAAAAGGTGGAGGAGTCTCAGTGGGTGGAAATAGAGGTTGATGAAATGCAAAATCATGTTAGCTATGGAAATGCTCCGGATGAATGGTCGGAAGATGGCCAGAATTGGATGATGTTTTAGGGAATGTGGTTCGTCCTCATGGGAATGTGTGATAGAGTTCTTAGTGAGTTCCACAACTCACCCATGTAGGTACACCCAAGATTTTCTAAGAAGTACCAAGGTTTCAGGGGTCAGTTTTGGTGGCCCGGAGTGAAGTAGGTAGTGGCAGAGTTTGTGGCAAGGTACCTGGTGTGTTAGTAGGTGAAAGATGAACACTGTGTCCTAGGAGGTTTGTTGTAGCCTTTAAATGTCCCCATGTAGAAGTGGTACGACATCTCAACGGATTTCATTATAGCACTACCCAGGTTTCAAGGAGGTTGAGATGCTATCTGGATAGTGGTAGACCAACTGATGAAATCAGATCACTTCCTCGCAATCAAGGAGTCCAGCATGGTTGATGCCCTAGCATGGAGGTACGTGGACAAAGTGGTGTAGTTACACAGAGTCCCAGGGTCCATAGTCTCCGATCGGGATACCCAATTTACCTCACTGTTCTATAAAGGTTTGCAACATGCTTTTGGAA
This sequence comes from Viscum album, assembly GCA_963277665.1. Taxonomy (NCBI): domain Eukaryota; kingdom Viridiplantae; phylum Streptophyta; class Magnoliopsida; order Santalales; family Viscaceae; genus Viscum; species Viscum album. The sequence goes on along the minus strand of OY728136.1, from coordinate 1,280,525,455 downwards.
CCCAACTATGCCTCGACACTGCTTTCCACCCCCAGACAGATGGGCAGATAGAGCACACCATCAAAATGTTGGAGGATATGTTACGGGCCTATGTTTTCGATTTTGGGGGATCGTGGGTACAACACATTCCTCTGGTAGATTTCTCCTACAACAATATATATCACTCTACCATTGGCATGGCTCTGTTCTAAGCCTTGTACGGGATGTTGTGTTTCTCACCTGCGTTCCAGATAGAGGTCAGGGAAGCTGGTGTTCTTGGCCTAGAGGTAGTGCAGAGCATGATGGAGAAGGTTCAGCTTATACGAGAGAGGATGAATGTGGATCAATACTAGAATAAGTCTCATGACGATCATAAGATGAGAACCTTGGAGTGTGCAGTCGGGGACCATGTGTTCTGGAAGGTCCCCCCTTGGTGTGGGAAATGGAGGTTTGGCAGAGGGAGTAAGATTTCTCCTAGGATTCATCGGACCATTAGAGGTGTTGCGACGGGTCTGTGAATTGGATTATAATCTTGCACTGCCCCCACTGAAACTGAGGATTCATGACATCTTCCATGTGTCTTAACTCAGTCAGTATCTATACAATGATTCACATGTCCTTGACTGGGGAAAGTTGGATATCTAGGGCAACGTGATGTTTGTAGAGCTACCAGTGATGATCAAAGGTCTTTTGGAGAAGGTGATTTGTGGATGAACCATTCCATTGGTTCATGTGTTATAGAGGCATGGTGGGTTGGAGGAGAGTACCTGGGAACGTGAGGCATAGACGCAAGCTCATTACCTAGAGTTATTTTGAGTTTTGTTCTGTTCTATTTTATACCTGTTTGAGATGTAGTGTTTGACCTTGTTAACTATGAAATGGTTTTTTTTCCTTATTCTTCATATGTCTTTGAGAAGTTTTGACTATGGGGAAAGGAGGGCATAACCCCTAATAGAGACACATTAAGGTGGATGCGATTAAACTCTTGCAAGTGAGTCAGTGTCCCCAAAGCGGATAGTATCTCGACATGGGGGAAAGGGACACCCTAGTCCATATGTCTGGATAGTGACACCTTTATATGTTTGTGTGGTTTCTTTAGGGAGAGTTATTCCAAGATTTCAAGGAGGTTTACTCTTGAGAGGTATCTATCGAGGTGTTTGATTGGACCCCTCTCTTTTCTTCAGGTTTATCCTTGAATTCTTGAGGTTGAGAATGCTTTGAGAGGTATCTGAAGTAATGGCATGGAACCTCCTACTCTAGTGCTTTTCCAAAATTTCAGTCCAATCAAATGGTTCCCCTAATATAGTGGCACTGTGACAGTGGCACTAGTCACAGTTGCACCGTGATTGTGGCACTGTGGCGGTCGCACTGTCACGGTCGCTCAATTAAATGGTGTCACCATGACAGTTGAATCATGAAAGTGGCACCATGAGGGTGGAACTGTGAGGGTGACACTATGACACGGGCACCGTGAGGGTGACACTGTGATGGCGGCACTCGGAGGGTGGCACCGTGACGGCGGCACCATTACGGTGTCTCACCAAACAGTGCCCCACCCTTGTTCTTTTTTTTTTTCAGTATCCGACGTTCTCTTCTCCTGAAATGTATATTTTGGCATAAATGTTATTTATACCCCTTTAAAGTTCATTAATATCACATTAATGATATCTAAAATCCCCCAAGATGTGGGAGACCCTTGACTTACCAAAATGTGTGGCTTTTTCCTCAATGAAGCACCATTTTCTTGTACTTCCAATTCCACCCTTGATACACATTTTCCTCTGTTTAAAGGAAACCCTTTAACTTACATCCATTATGGAAAACTCCCCTTTGAATATTATTAAAAAATAAATTCTATCATGTGTAACTATCCAACCGTATGGTGAAACCACAATCCTCCATTAAACCCATTCAAGATTTCATATCCCGTAACTCCATGATCTTACATTTTATCACACCAGAATTATTCCTTCTTCGTGGATAGTATTTTTTTCATTCTTTGGTGTGTTTGGAGTTCCCCTCCTTGAATAATGTAGTGCGCCTATACTGGAGACATTCCTGCTTTGTCTTGTAATCCCCAAAGTTCCTCACCTACTAGTCACGCATCCCCAATTCTTGGCACATGGAAAAAACATCGATTGCTGATCATCCTTGTAAGTTTGTTCCTTCGTCTCTCTTTTCTGTGTATCACATGGAGTGGGTATAATAACATTCCTATAAGGGTGGATGAAGCCAAACCTTAACTAAGATAATAAATGTACTTTTATAGGATTATGGGGTGTGTTTGATGACACTGTTATACTCTTTTACCCTTTCTTATATGTTATGAAATGAATGGGATTATGTCCAGTGAAAATCATGGTCGTTGGTGGTATTTCCTTTCCCATAATAGAATCATGTCTCCTATGATGATTGAATGGTTGTAACATGGAAATTCTTTTATCACGCAAATTCAGTTGATTAAATGGATGTACAATGAACAAGAATCTTTAATTGATCAACCCAGTTAACCAAACAGAAAGAATATACTTAATGAATGGTGTGTTAGAATCTAGAAAACACCATTACTCTATCTTGGTAACTTGTGTGGTTGTTCTTCTTGATGCTTGTGGGGTAACGTGTATGGGGATTAGATCCACTATTGTGGATCAATTTTTGGTTTGTGGATCCAAGGTCATGTGGGGCCATATTTTTGGACTTGGTTTGGTTCCATTACATTGAGGGATCTCATGGATCCATTTTTCTGTTGGGAATTACAAGATATTCGAGTTTGAATGCTTAAATATCTACATGGATATTTTTCCGTCCATATCTTGTGGCTATGCCAGTTAGTTTCCCAGTAGTGAATAATTATTTAAATGGAATCACTTGAATATGAAACAAAAAAAATTGGTTCAATGGGGAATTTTTTTTGGGAATGAGTCGTGACTTGGTTGTGGCTGTGACGCTTCTTATGAATTCATAGTAATGAGGGTGTTTGTGTATGAGCTAGTTTTGGAACCCCTAGGTTGGGAAGCGTGATTGATTACCTATATGTATAATTTAGTTCTTATGTTTCTTATTCACATCCCAAAAAGTTGAAAAATTCATTCCAAACACCCCCATTTCATGGGGTAGGGAGTTTTTCCCAACACTCTTATGAGTGATTGGTTATTATCTTCTTTTCTATTCCATTTCCTGATAAGCAAAAGACTCTTTGGGTAGGCTGTGATGTCATGAGGTCCATTTTAGCCCAATATTCCTTCGGAAGGGAACGTTGTGGTGGTTATCCCAGGTGTGTGCGGATAGGTAGTTTACCAAGTGTCTTAGGGATGAGTCCCATGTGTCTTCAGGGGTGAAAGTAGTTGTTCATGCCCTGGTGTCTTTTGGCATGGAGGTAGTTGTTCTGGACCAGGTGTCTGTAGATGTGATTATGTGTGGTTGTGGCCCAGGTGTTTGCGAGCAGGATGTGTGGTTGTGGTAGCTCAGGTGTGTGTGGGTGGGGTATGACAATAGAACTATGGTGAAAATTGTAGGGAAGGTCTGACGCGTAGGATTTCTTCAACAACCAGGGGGAATGTGGTGCGGGGTACCCAAACATCGATGTGTTATTAATATTACTTGACATGTGTTATTTGGGGAGTGTGCTTTAGTGAGGTTAGGTGGATAGTTTCCTTGCTTGGTGTTTCTGTTATCCTTTTTTTCACACAGGGCATTAGAATGCATCCCCACTTGGGCTCGAGAGCCTTTCGTTTTCCCTACTATGTATACTTATATACTCACCCTACATATATAAATCTGCTTTTAGGTTTCTGGGAGGACTTCGAGGACCGTGTTGGACCGTGCGAGGCCACACTAGTTCAGATATTGGGACAATTTTTGTTGATGTTTTTCTTTTCTTTGGTACATCCCCTTGATGTTTTCATATACTTGTATCACTTATTATTGGAAAATGAATATGGGAATAAATTGTTTTGGCTTTACTTTTACTTTCAGTTTTGGTATTTTTTGGTATTTACTATCTTATCTCTCGATCCTAAAAAATAAAAAGTGTAATTCCTTCTATATTACATGCGATTCTATACCCTGGGTGCTAGTCTCCACTCTGAGGCCTATTGAAGACGGGTATCAAGGGTCATTATCCCTCCGTCAACATGAGGAAAGAAGGGTTTGAAAATCTTCTTTCCCCTCCCTCATCTTGGAGAAGGTGGGTCGTTATATATTTGGTCAAGGCCTTGTGCCAAGACACTAGTTTGTATAAAGAGACCAACTGATGCATTTTGGATCTTTAGTAGGCTCCACCCATCACATACTAAGTCCAATGCATTCCTCATATAAAAAGAATGAAACCTAACATAAACATTCGTATTAAAACTAGCATATGAAATGATAAAACATTAACCATAAACCATGAATGGAATAAAAATAACACATCCACAGTCAATCATATCCTAAAATCTTCAATATAATATGTAATATTGTATCATAATAAATCAACTTCAAAATAGTGTAATATCTATCAAAGGATGTTGACATAGATGAAATCAAAACTATTTGAGAGAAATATCTCTTTCTATTCGGAAATAATTTAAAATTCATGTAATTATAATATAAAACATTTATTTTGATAATATTCTTATAATCTGGTAAGGGAAGCTTCAATGGATTTATAATAGTTGAAAATAGCTACACCTGCTATATAAATTAAGAAAACATTCTTACCTTAATTTGTCGAAAAGGTCATAATGTACCTTGTTTGGAAAATGAAGGAAAGATTCCTTTCCAAATATTTTATAAAAAGTAAAAAATGTTATAAATGAATTTAACACATATTCTAGGAAATAGTAAAAATGGTTTGAAATACATTATTATGAAACACGGATTTGGGTGATAAAGAATTTCTAGTAGATACTTTCGTATAAACAACCTCGAATAAATAAATAGATTTTAAAATAAACCCTTTCCTTGTAATTTTCCTTAATCAAGGGTAATTTAACCTCATGTATAATATTTAAATAATTTTTATAAAATTAAACATTAATCACATACATAAACTTCATATAATATATGATCTTCTAATATTTCTTTATTAATAATATTTTAGCAGTATTATTGTTTCGGGTGTTAACTAATTCATTTTTGTCTATATGTTTTAATATGAACGGCATGTTTGTCATGAATGTGATTTACTGTATTTATATCCAGAATGATATTAAGTTCCTAAATATTATTTTTACTCATAAAATGAAAATTATTCTTGAATGGTTACGATGGGTAATGAATCGCATCACGTTCGAGGAGACGGTAATCCGTACGTATGCACAAGCGAACATACCATTATATTTATGGTTAAATTATATGTAATTGGATGTTATTTCATATATACAGAATCATTAACATGTTAAATTTATTTTTTACATAAATTATACTGATTATTATACCATCCAAATAATGAAGTGTTGAATAACAAACTACACCATGATGTGGAGGTGGAAAGTTGTATGTATGCACATATGGTGACTTTATCATTCATAGGATGGATAGAATAATATATATGGTTGTACAATATTTATAATAACATCACAGTATATAGAAGTTAATGGATTTATTATTTTGGTATGGAAACAACAAATAATGGGGAAGTGGAGGAAAAAAATAAATTTGAATGAGGTGGTGAAATAATTACCAGTTCTTCGGGTGCTTCCTTTTGATTTGATCAAAAATGATTCATAGGTTTGATTTCTGATCAAAGTAAGGACTCTAGATTAAATTTAGGGTAGTTGGGAGGATATTTGAGTAGGTTTTGGCCAAGCCTAATGTCTTTGTAGGTGTTATTTTGAGAGAATGGGAAGAACCATTTTATAAGAGAGGTGAGGGTTACTTTAGGAAAAGTTTGAAATTTTATTTTATTATAAATTCATATTCAGTTTATAATGGCTCAAAATGGATTTATATCTAGGATATAGAAGGGATGGGTCGAAGTCCTCTCAACAAAAAGGTTTTAGAAAATTTTAGGTCACCATATAAACCTTATCTTTTAGGTTTAACTCTTTGTTAAATAGTTTACTTTTACAATGTCTTCTTGTATGTTTCTGTTACATGGTTAATAAACATAATATAAAATGACAGGAGATTCCCAAGTTGTTCATTAATGACACATCTATAATTGCATAAGTCTGTTTTAGGATAATTATATTTTTAGAAATATTATATAATTTAATAATATAGTATTTATTTAAAAAGCTCATTTATGTCAATTTTGACACTACATAGTATTTGGTTTTTGTGAAAGTCAAAAAACATGATTAATTCAAACAAAAATACATTAAATAAATACTAAATTGTCATATTAAACTATAAAATTATTGGAATGCATCAGAAGTCTCAATATAAAGTTATTGTTATATTTATAATATCAATTATTTTAATCATTCATAAATAAGTTAATTACTGCATCATCATTGTGACTTAAATAACATTAATTATTTAATGTCTAAAAATTATAAATAAAATATCATTATGTAGGAAATATTTTTATTCTTATAATTAATATTTATAGTTGAATTTATCTTATGAACAACCATATATAAAAATGTTTTGGTTATTAAAATTTGAATTTAACACTTTTAACTATTCTTTAAATAAAATAATAATAAATTTACTAATCTAATCCAACTGGATCAAAGAGGATCATTTTCTATTACTAAGGCGAATTTTTGTTCGAATGAACTTATCCATTAGAATTAGAACACACATTAGGGTAATTATAATATCATTTTTACCTTTAATTACCCTATTTACCTGTAACTGTGGTAAATAAAATTCAAAAGTTACTATTCACAAAAAATTATTTTCATCCTATTGATACACTTTTTACATAATGATACCAATAATATCTCTCAGATTTTTGAAATTCAATTCACAGAAGAAGGGAAATTATTTTTTATGCAAACTTTAAAATGTGCCTAGAAGGTGGGTAAAGACGTTTAAAAGTTCAATAAAATTTTATACATCTAATATTTTTATAAAATAACTCCAATAAATTAAATTGAACTTATATAGGTATTATGTTTCTATTTTGACTTAAAATAAATTTAAATAAAATAAATAATTATTTAAATAAAAATTCATTTTTAAACAACAACATAGTCTTTTTCACTATTCATCAAAAATTTAATGTTGTCAGAAAAATACCACAATTTCACCCTAACCTAATTTTCATATTCTGAATCAAAAAATGATGTCCATTTTGAAAAATAAAATTTAGAAATTTTCAAAAAGTTGGTATTACTATTTATAAAAACTAGTTTTATTGGTAATGGTGTGCTAGAACATGAAGTTGTTTACAACGTAAGTTATTGTATTATTCAAAGAGAAGTGTATCGTAGAAGCTTGGGGTGTTACACTAAAGAATTATGGTCCCTTTCATCTGAAAATTGCATTCAAAACCTAGTTCAGGATATTCCTAAAAACTCTATCAGTGATGTTTTAGGGTCATAAGAAACAGTTTCCAGTTGTGTAGTTGAGTATGAAGATGGAATAATATTGGATGGTCTTGGAGAAAGGGATCTATCAAGCGTGGGTGAATAATATGGAGGGATAGAAACTCGTGCTCTGTTATACCAATTTCTTGGGAACATTCTCCATTGATTGGATTCTTCCTGTTAGGTATGCAATTATATTCTTATTTACAAGGATTAATGTAATAGAATCATTTATGGAATCTATAAACAAGGTGAAATTGGGTGTAATGGTGTTTCCACAGATCAATTGTTAGTTGGACCATGTAGTGAGGGGAATCATGCCTTTTTGGATCAGTAATATGTTCTAGTTTCTTCTATGGGGGGAAATATGTATATATTTTGGGATAAAAAATTTCAAAATACCTTTACTCTTAAAAATTATAGACTATGGAACCCACTACTAAATATTCAATGGGTTTAACCGATGAATCTCAATGAATTCAAGGCCATGGGTTACACTAAAAACATTTCAAACATAACCATTCACCAATTATAAACTCTATCTTGAAATATGATTGATAATATATAGGGGACACTAGATCAACATTAGCATCTATATACATTTAGAGGTGGGTAGTTAGTTTTCAAAATACATTGGAACACTTATTGTGAAGTATATTCTCTATTTCATTTTCATAATAGTTTGGATGAATTGTGTATGACAAAAATAGTGTATATGAGGTTCCATAACGAAATTCATCCATGCATCCTTCATATTCTATGGTGGATATTTTTGGTGGAGGTACATAAGAGGATATAATGGTACCACCCACCAATTTCAACGCAACTCTATTGGAGACTTATGATAACATATTGATATATTCATATCTAAGAACAATATTATGTCGTAATGTAAGAAGAGTTGTGTCTTTATCCATGGTGAATGAGTAGTAGGGTGGAAGATGTGATTTTATTCAAAGTACCTATCAGGCATCGGGGGATCCGATCATTAATTTGTTGGGGGAAAATAAAAGTTCTATTTCACCCACGCATTATGAATGGAAGGTCCTCTCTATAAATGATTATTGTATAAGTTCAATATCTTTCAATATATTACTAGTGAAACCAATGAGGCCCTAGGTAAATGCTTCTATATTTGTTGCATCTAGAAATTGATGAAACCTTTCCCATAGTCCTGGAATCTTGCAGAATTCTATAGTTGGACCTTGTGGTGAAATAGGAATGGAAGAGGTTGTCCCAAGAGGGGATCAAGCTACCATAAGTTGTTATTACCTGAATAACTATCATGGTAAACCTTAGTTAAAGATTTTCATACCTAGGGAATGTGGACACCATTTTGCGCCAACATGGGGGAGGTTATATTTACACTAGCTAGGTATGCATGATGTTTGAAAAAAACATGAGGAGAACTCATTTACTAAATAATCCACTAATGAGGCATCATGAATGGGTGCCAGTACAAAAGGAACCTATAATGAGGAATCATGGGGATCAACTACTGACCAATAAACACCCTATATATTGGTGAGGTCACCACTAAGGGTGAAGATTTAATCGAGCATCTTTCTTACGAGGTACCACTAATTTTTTAACCTTGTTATTTATCACATCAATTCTTTTCCAATAAATTTTAAACATTTACAAACTTGTATTTTCACATATATAGGAGCACACCAATGAGGAACAATGTTTCTCAATCATAAGGTATGATGGTTATTCAACCGGTACCAATGGACCCACCTTATATTCAATTCTTAAGGCTACTGAAATGATATGATCTACTGAGTTGGTTAGAAGAGTGGATTTCGAGTCCCCAACCCTCCCATTCATTTATAATAGACTACAATATTGAATTTTTCTTATGGAATATACCTCAATAAGTTCATACCAGAGTGGGAGACATACCATTTATATCTCCATGACTCAATGTAAGACTCATGTGCAACCATATTCGTCCTCTTAAGACTTCCATATAGATGTTTGAGCCTATTTCATCAATGTTATTTCTATTTTATGAAGCTCATAACCCACAACTAATTATGGGTTCTAGAAATCGTTATTTAACTACCAACTATTGTAATGGGGTATTGGGTGGCGAAATTACATTTCAAAACTTCATTATTTTTTTGGGAACTCATTACATTTTTTGGTATTTTTATTATATGTGTGACACATTTTTCTAGTCTTTCATTATAGGTCAAACAAATGGGGATGTTTTTTTATTAAAATAGTGCATGATAGGGTGAGATCCTAGCAAATGACTATGATGGGGAAATCTGGGGGCATCTCCCAATGGCTAATCCAACTCTCCGAGATATGATCATTCATGATGGTTCTTCCATAAATTCATGAGGGAATCTTGTTAGAAATACAAGTGATACTTCCTTAGAGTTGGATCTCCATTTATGATGAAATAATACTTAAAATGATGATTTGTATAAAGATGACCTCCATCTCAACCTAGATACCAACCTATATGAGAGGATCCTAGAGTAATACCCTTTTACTACTATTCTCATGGCCTTTATATATTATGAACCTCCCCACCCAAGGAATCTTAATGATCAAGGTCTGACATTGTTGAGGAGAACAACATCATTCATCAAAGGGTGTATATGGGAATTAAAAACATTATTACCCACAAATAAAAGCCACATATAGTTTTTTTATGGGTTTTCTCCACCCCTTGTTGTGAAACATATGAATTAGGGGAGTGGAATATTATTCTATCATTGTAGGAGTCTACAATTATATCATTGATCTAGTATATGCAGAAATCCAAGAACATAAAGTTTCTTATTATTGAGGGAAATTTTATTGGACCAATAATCTATATGTGGCCATACATGAACATCTAAAATTATAAAATCACGTGAATTAGAATATATATGTCATTGACACCCAATCAGATATCATCATCTAGTTGAGGTCTTAACAGATAGTTATTGATGCTCGAGTTGAATAGTCAGCATCTGAGATACCTATGTGCCATGATGTGTTGGGTAGAGTGTTAATCAAGGTAGATTAGATTATCCCCATGGATGGGGATAAATAACAAGATCTAATTTGGAATAATTGGTTTGGTAGACCACCTACCGTAGGCTATCTAGGAAGGAGTGATCAATAGCTAATGTGGATCCCTAGGGAGCATTGTTTTTTATTGAAAAAAGGAGAGCCTCTAGTGTGTGGATGACCCTAGAAAACATTGGATGGGTGTTTTGTTTTAAACTCCTCATATACATGAACATTTTTCATTTTCTCCACATCACATACACAATTAAATCACATTAATGATAAAATAATCAATCAATACCTAATTCCACATGGCTCGTTCATGGTGTGAGAAATAAGAGATGGTAATTAGATTTCTCACTTATGTGAGAGTATCAAAAAAGTGTAGAACACTCAAGGTATAAACATGATTATCTAAAATCAAGAGTGTTCCAAATATAAAGATTTTTAATATAGAAAAATGATCTCAAAGCAACCAAATTTTTTTCTCAACATGCACTGGTGCACAAATTGGGTAATTCTAGGGGAGTTTAATTCTACCCAAAAAAGGTTGTTAAAGAGCATGAATCTAAATGATCAGGATGTAGAACACAAAAGGGGGTGGTATGATGATAGTGGAAAACTACTGATCATGTTTGAAACATTGAATCCATTTTCAATTTTTCATGTATGGAAAATGAAATGATGGTTGACCACTGAACATTTTTAAAACATGAGAACTATCACAAAATGGCATTAGAAGTAAATTGGGGCATCTTCCATTAATATTAGGTATTCCATCATGGCATGGAACCTTTTTTATAAGGGGGGAACTATATATACATGATGGATGATGGAGATTCAAATCAATGGAGGAATTACTTATGAGGTTGAATTAGAGGAATTTTTTAATTGATTTCAATACTCTCATAATTATGCCATTGAGGATTTTCAAACATTGAGTAGGAATATCCATATAAATTAAGGTTAGACTCATCTTAAATGGGGAAAATCATCTTGGATTCCATGATATTTTTGATGAACATGAATGATGTGGTATGTGTCCAGAATCATATGGGAAAAGGGGATTCTTATGTGAGGGTATGAGATTACTTGTACTTCTACATCATGAATTGAAGAAGATAGACACATAGTTTAAAATCATCTGATTAGGATGATAGGAATTTCATTTATCTTCATGCAGTTATGTTGATAAATTCATATTTTAATTTAATATTATTTGGATGATGCATCATATATTTTTGAACCATGTGATTTTGATATCCATAGAACAATTTTGCATTTTATGTCTTGGATAAGTGAAATGAATTGAATAACACCCACTCAACCAAGTTGATATGGGGAATAATAGGGTAACACACTGAGAGTTCTCCCTAAAGGGGGTCATGGGGAAAATAAGGATTAATAATGTCTCTAACCTTTTCTTGAAAATACAGGTTCAGTAAGTATATCTAGGTTTTTTATGGGGTCAAAAGTGGTTCCCTGCTAGATTTGTACAAATTTCATTTTATCCCTTTATTTTATCCTGAGATGTAGGAGTAAACTAATAGGGGGAGTCTTCCATTTTCTTAGGTTCAACATATTGGAATTAAATGTGATATAAAAGTTTTCCTCCTGATATTGGTAGTTTAGGGACATAATTCACAGACCATGGGGTAGAAAATAGGTTATGTTCAGAATTCTCAAACCAAGACTCATAGTTCATGGTCATAGATTTTGGACTCTGGTGCTACAAATAGATTAAGGTCATAATTCTTAGACCTAAGAGGGGATATATCTAGAAAATTTCTTATAATGTTGAAGGATTTAAAACCAATTGGAATTGGATTCCTATAATGACATTAAATATGAAAAAGAATCTGGTGAGAGAAACACGTATATTGAGGTCATGCTTCTTGGACCATGGTTTGCATCTCTCAAAGGAATGAATGTGGGATAAAGAAGAAGAAACCTGACATGAATGAGGATCCTTGGAGTCATCCATATGTAATTCCTCTAAGGACACTTTCATAATGTTTTAAGGTTATGATGGTTGGACCTAGATTATAGTTAAATTCATATAATTATAACAAACCAAAAATAGTTTATTGTTATAATTTCCAGATCATGGGTATTGAATCTCAAATGAATATGAATTTCATTGAATAATAGATAGTTGTTGTGAATTGAGGTCCTAAAAGGCTTTCCTATTCTATAAAAACATATCTGAGTCGACCATAAGAGGGGCGAAACAAAAAAAAGAACATGGTTAGAAGGAAACTATAGTGAAATGATGTGAATTTAGGAAAAAGGTGTCTCAATTCCACATGAAACATTTCTATAGTATTGGAAAAAAGTTTAATTTCTTAATGCATTGAATTAAAATTATAGAATATGGAAAAATAGTTTGGATCAAGAGAAGGTCACTCATTCATCTCAACTTATCTTGAGGAAAACTACCTTCCTCATTCGTAAGCACAAGTGAGAAATGTTAAATTTTAGAAAAACGTATTAGTATTGATTTTTTATTTTTTTAAGGGATAACACAATAAATGGAAAAGTTTTCTAACCAATAGAAGTCCCATAAAGGTATATCGTGACATCAAAAACAAGTATAGTATAAATTGAATGACAAACGAGTGGAGAATTACTATATACCATATTCAAAATGCATGCTCTACACCAACAATGGTATTATATGGGGAACCCATATAGGGTATAGACCATTGATCATGTGTGAAGCATTGGTGCCGCCATATGTTACTGAGGATCCTTCAAGGTGTGTTCCATGTAATATAGGTGAGATGGTGTGGCTCAGCACCATTACCATTATGGAGCCCATTCAGATCAAGAGGATTATGGCTATACCAGTTGACGAAAGAGAGAATTATGACCCCAAAATGACTTGATGAAAGGACCGGGGATATGATGAGATATATGGGAATCTCTATATATCCCATAAGAATGGGAATCAAGCTATATGTAGTTATAGAATTTGGTGAGGTAGTAGTCTAATACTTGAAATTTGTTTCCCACTGGGATAAGGACATAAATTTAGTCTATATTGGTCAGATGTAGCATCCTATGGTTATTGAATTTGGTAAGACCACAATTTAACATCGTGTGATCAGGAAATTAAGTTTTTTTAGTCTATAATTTTTATATTAGGCATCCTAGTTTTATGTGGTATAAGGATAATGTTTAACATTATGTGTTGAGTACGTGTCTATTAGTTCCCCTCATATTTATCATTTTATGAAGACCAATTTTTTATTGGGTTAGTCTACAGGTTAATGTCATGTTCTTAGGATGTTATTTTTTGGTTCATCTCATATTTATCATATGAGGTGTCCTAGTTTTATATGGTTATGTGTATGGTTTAATGACGTGTGATGAGGATGTTATTTTTTTGTTCATCTCATATTTATCATATGAGGCATCCTAGTTTTATATGGGGTTATTTCATAGTATTAAATCATTCTATGAGGAATTTTTTTGGATCATATCATAATTATTATATAATTAAAATAGGTTTTATGTGGGGAACAACTAAATTTTAAATTTTTTTGTAGAGTAAACTTTTTGTTGTCTATCAAATATTTATCATATAAGGAAATCTAGTATTATATGGTGTAAGGAAATAGTTTATCATCATGTGTAGAGGAAGTTTTGATTTGAGATTTAAATTTGTATATATTAGACTATGGGTACTACTATTTTAAGGCCATGGAGATTATATCATAGTATATGGGTGTCCTAAGGAGGCTTGTCTTTCTTTAAAGAGTGGTAACCCGATGTGAAAGGAGGGCCTAAGAGAACCTCTTTCACACAAAACTAGAAAAACCATACCGAAGTCAACATCATGATGATAAGGGAGTATGAACCCATAATGAGCCTACGAAGGGGTATGTACCTAGGAAATTTGATTTGGGAATCGCTACGTATCCCATGGGAATAGTATTCAAGGAGTGCGTAGTTTTGTGATACGCTTATGTAGATGAATGATACTGGGGGGAAATCCTCTCAAGTGTGTATGTGATGGAAGGGGACACAGGGTGGATAGATTCCCATTTTTAATATTCATAATTTTTGTACTAGGGTTACGTACATTGAGGATGTTCAAGTTGTTCCAAGTAGTTAAAAACCAATGTGAAGGATCCCAGGAGGCACTTCACTACACAAAGAAATCAGGGAGCTAGTTTTACATAGTGTATAATGCTTATGTTTGGACCAATGGGAATACCCATAATTGAATGGTTCTAATAATAGGCCTAGGAAATTTGATTCAGGTGTTCATAAATATCCCTTAAAAATGGGAATGAATACATATGTAGTTCTAGAACATGGTACAGTAGGAGACCAAACTTAGTTTCAGTTTTTCCTCTCGAGTGAGGATGTTGAATCATATCATATTTTTGATATTAATCAAAATGATTTTATATGGGGTAAGGAAATAGTTTAACATCATGTTTTTCCAGATGTTTCTTTTTGTTTCATCTCATATTTAGTTTATAAGGAATCCTTGTTGAATATGGTCTAATGCTAATTTTTAATGACTTTTACTGAAGTTGTGTTTTTTAGTTCATATAATATTTATCATATGAGGTGTACCTATTTTATATCAGGAAAGTCAATAGTTTAATTTCATTTTATGATGATGTGTGTGGGTATTATACATTGATATGCATGTTCCTCTTCCTCATGTTGGTTCATAAGGGAATATTGACCCACTAATGGTTTATAAAATATTTTTGGGGGATTGCAGCTAAGGGTGAGGCACAGGGGAATTTGTGGGTGATATTTTTATAGGTAATGAGATTTTTTGGGATGAGTTAATAACATTGAATGTATACCAGTTTTTTAGGAGTCGCTATGTATCACATCGGAATGGGATCATGTTGCATGTAGTTCTGGAGACGTGGTATGGTGGATGTTAAATACCAAAAATAGGTGGGGTTATCCTCTCTGACATGGATGAGACATATGTGCTATAGTATTGATGTCATACAAAAGGATATTTTCTATGTAGTTTCAGGTCATCAAGCTAGGATAAAGGGTTAATTTGAAAATAGTTTAGATTATGGATTCTAGGAATGGATGAGTGTTTTATTTATTGATATTTGCGTAACATGGATTAGGTAATACCTGACATGAAATTATGGAGACACTAGCCCATGTGTCACATAAATATCATTGAATAAGCTAAACATAGTTTAAGGTAGTAATTCATGGACCATAAGTGAGGCCAAGCAGCCAAATTTTTTTGGGATTATCTTTCCCCCCTCCCCCCAAGGCGAAGGGTTTACAAAGAATTGGTATTTAGAAAAAATATAGTTGGAA
Organism: Viscum album; assembly: GCA_963277665.1. Classification (NCBI taxonomy): domain Eukaryota; kingdom Viridiplantae; phylum Streptophyta; class Magnoliopsida; order Santalales; family Viscaceae; genus Viscum; species Viscum album. The sequence goes on along the minus strand of OY728136.1, from coordinate 1,280,509,682 downwards.
TATACATCACTTGGTAACCCATGAATTTGGTAATCAAGCCATATGTAGTTCTTGGACATCAGATGGTTGTAGATCGATTCTCGAAGTTGGGGGTTATCTATATTGATGTGGAAATTTAATAATCCCATGGTTGTTATAGGGAATCCCTTGTTCATGAATTAGTGTATAGATACAATTTACCATCATTTGATGAGGAATTTGATGGTTTTTGTGTTCTATCACACTTGATATGATAGTCATAATGTATTTATTTTATATGTTAATATTATAGTTTCATGTATTATGCTGAGAATAATGGTCTTTGTAGTTTAAATTAGTTAAATCTGGACTAGGTTTTCTACTCGTTTAAGATCATGGATCTTAGACCGAACTGTTTGTAAATAGTTTAAGTTCATACTTAATGGACTATAGGGGATGCTATTTTTTCACATATATTGGAAATTGAATGCTAGTTTAAGGTTATAGATTTTGAAGTGTGACTCCATTTTTAAGATAGTAGTGATTAGACTGAGCGTTTCACATTATGTAATTCGTAAGAAACATGGGGTTTATGGGTGGTGTGGTACACTCTCTATCTGTGGTGATTAACTATTTTGATCCATTGGAATAGTCCGTGTGGATGATTTAAGGTCCTTCCCATCTAGGATCCAACAAAAACCATTTCTTTCCCAATATCACCAGCATTCTGAGATATAGTACCATGTCACCATGGAGGAAGGATATAAGGAAAACTTTCTTGATGAATTCTCTCACTACCCTATTAGGGTGCATCTTTATGTTATACATGGAATGAAACCTATTTTCCCAAAAGAATTCAACTCACATAAACAGACTTACTCTATTCATTCTAACTTCTATTGTCCATAAAAATTCATTCATAGTGAAGGAAACTAAACCATAATGGGTAACACTTGCACAATTCAATACAATAGAGAGTATGGGGTGGATTGGGTGGAATTTTGATTCATTGTATGATAGGAACAATGGGTGATGGATAGCTATCCATGCCAATTATTTTTGTTCTATCCTACAATTTTCTGCAAGATGTTAGAGAGGTTCTAATTTAATTCCTCATTCTATCGATTTCCTTGTGCATGGAAGTCGTGATTATTGTTTCACTAGATATTTTACATGGAATATAATTTAATTTGATTAGAATCTCCTAATTTGGTACTATTTTTTGTGAGAATAGAGAGAGGTAAACCAAACTGATGGATGATGTGGGAACTCTTGAAATCAATCACAGACTTTATTTTGAATTCCTTGAGGGGAACCACTTCTACCAATTTCTAAAAGAACCATGTTGCATTCAGAATTAACCTACATTATTTAGTATTTATGAGTAGGTATTATCCAACAATATCAATTCTCCATAAAGAAAATGGATAAGAATACATGGTAGTGTGGACAAATTATAGATGTCTATGAACAATTTGATCATGTATAGGACATGGATGGAACTTCTTAAAGAACAAAATGCTTAATTGAGCCATAGTATGAAAGAAGTATCCTAATTTACTAATTTTGTGGGAGTTCATAAATCCTTATTGAAGGGTTCCATAGTACCAGATAAGGATCTCTTTCGTTACCTATGGTCTCTCATCTCTTTATATGCAAAATTGAATAAATAAATCAAACCCAAACATGTAGATAGTTTTCCCAAGGATTGGACCACTCTGGTTGGTAAACTACACAACCCACAAGTGAATTCACTCAATATTTTCTCGGTATTATGATGGAATGTTTTCCAAGAGATAAAAAATAAAGGGAGTTTTACAATTTTTAATTTACTCACCCGTGGAAGGATTTGAAGCCCTGAAATAGAAGTAGTAGAATTAATATAATATAACTCTTGGTCTCCATCATCTGGGGTGGCAGGTAAATGACCCACTGGTGTGATACATTAATGGCCAGGTAATTCTGTTCAGGTTTGGAGGGTGATGTATCCAGCCCAATAAATGCATCGGATCGACCAATTTGTGACCAAGGAATATTTTTCACCTTCAAGTGGGAAGGAAAAATGGAAATTAGTTGGTGGGTTCATTCATGCAGGGTCACAAGATATTATTTTCTAATGAAGTATTCACCATTGATATATTTGATGACTAGATTAGAGTCACCCTAAAAAAGTAAATAGGAAAAATAAATCTTGAGGGACAACTTGAGGCCAGTAATAAGGGTTTGATACTATGAATTATTATTAGTGAAGCCTTAGGACAATAAAAAATCATTTGGAAAGACAACCTATGCCAAACTGATTAAGAATATCCCTAGTCTAACCCTATTAACCTTGGGATTGATGATCCCTCTACCAGTTGGAATCCAGGAGGCAACATTGTAATTAATTCACCGACATGGTACTGAATATTCTATTGAATGCATAAATTCATCTAGAAAAGCAATATCCAGGGGATTTATTTAGGGGTTGAATGTGAGGCTAGGAATATTTCAAAGACATTGACTTTAACATCATTCTTTGGGATAAACTAGATATCAGAATATTAGAATATGACATCCTAGTGTGTTAATTTTTCCCTCTATATGGGGATATTTAGAATATACTTTTGCGGGTCCGCTTAAGAAACCAGATATATCTCACGGTTCTATATATTATGTCATAGCTCTTTCACTGTGTTGATTAGTGTGATGAAACTCCTGTGGTCAGGTAGTATCTAGTCTCTATTTGGAGGAGCATGTGGTCAACATATTAGGTGATGTTTCCCTTCCCTTATTTTTTTATGTAGTATATAAGTTCACCAATGGACCATTCTAGAGTTTTCATCTAGATGTCCAAAATATTTTTTGAATTCTATTGGCATAAAAACTACTGGATGTAGTAGGTACTGATTTTTATCATTAATTTATGTATGGAAATCACCTCACAACTCATAAAAAAATCCTTTTTTTAGGATCCATGAGAAGGGATTAAAAAGGATTGAAAATATTTCAATAAATTTATGTTGGCTAAGCAGACATAGTGTTCTCACATTTACTAGAGGTTAATTATGGGAGGAATTTGATTGATAGTCCTAATTTTCCTTGTTTTAATCTTTATGCCTATGTATCATAAAGAAATAAAGAGAAATATCACATAGGTGGACCCAAATGTTCACTTCATGGGGATCATCTTCAAATGTCAGGTGTGGAGGAATCTAAAAATATTCTCAAGATTTATGATATTTTCATGATGCTAGTGGTACTTGACCACTGATTTATCTATGTAACAATCCAAAAATGTCTAGTGAGTCAACTTAAAGAAGTGGTTCATGGACCACTATTATGTTTCTCCAACATTCTTTATGAAATAATATGTCACATGATTGAAAAAAGTTATGTTAGGATCCTTGATGGTGGTAATTTACTCATCCTCATGATCCATATGGATTTAATTTTATTTGTTTTATCCATCAATGAATTAGTGGCCTTGGAGCATAGATATAGTATCAATAAATATATGTATCACCATAAGTGGAAACTGAGTCTTCAAACAAGGATTTTTGTGGTCCTATAAGTCAACACTAACTCTGATCATCCAATTATTGTTCATGAATATGAAAATTATATCTATCCACCTACGGTACATGACTTCCCTAAAAATTATGTATTTAATAAGATTTTCAACTTAATCCCCTATCATAGAACCTTGATAGTGGTTCATCTAACTAGATGGATGTTTGAACCAATGATGGCTCTTTGTGAGGCCAAGAAGATCAAAACCACCCTAAGGGTCTAGTTCTAGAATATCATCATAGCTATAGGATATTATATCGTGGTTCTATTTCTGGAATTCAATATATTGGTGCTCCTCCTTTGAGGACACGATTGCACTGATTAGTTCCAGCCTCATATCTTCCTCTCAATCATGGATGGCCTAGTTTAACATGCCAATAGTGGCTGAGACACCCCCTTCAAATGAAATACGATCATCTACCAAGTATTATTAATTTTATAATATAAGGGGGTAAGAGGGGGAAGTGGATTTTAGGGATAGCTATCCCATGTGGTGCACTGGTTCTTATGCTAGAAGATATGAAGTCCTTTATGATGGAATCCCATTCAATTGAGACCATGGAGAATTAATTATTTAAGACAATTACTTTTGATTTCAATTTTTGAGGAAAATTATTAATTTTGAAATTAAAATGAGCTGAATTAAATTGATCTATTCATTCTTCTTGTAATATGTGTGAATTTTGCAGATTATTGGCCGTGGGGTGAACTTCTCTATAATTCACTAAAGTATGGTCTTATGGTATAATCTATGCATGGAATCTGTATGAGTATGAGGTACTATTTGAGCTTTTAATTTCTGTGGTGACTAATGAGAAACTTCCTAGGCATGATGTTGTAGGATCTAACGAATGAATTTATGGAACAAATATTTTTTTCATTTCTACCTATGGATAGGCTGTAGTAGTTGTTAGATCATTTGGAATGTTAATGTTCTCAACCCCGTTGGTCTATACCTTCTCTCATTCTTTTTTTAGAAACTCAAATCAATATTGTTGTCCTAAAAAGAATCATAGGGGAGTTTATTCCCATTGATTACATATAATCAACCATATAGGGAATATTTGAAGAATTAGTTGAATAAATAGGGGACTGGTTCATGAAAATGAAGTTGGGACTTCCTAGAAGGGAATTATAGGATGTTTCTTGTGAGAATTCAATCAATTCAATTATTAATATAGGGCCCCACAATTATGTCATTATCCATAATTTTCTATGTTCTTTCTAGTAACTCTTATCATAGCCCTATATTTTCAAGATGGAGGCAGTCACATCTTATTTCATAAGTCCCCACATTTGGAGAATTTGGGTCAGGAAAAGGTTGATCCACCATCCATATCTACTAGGTAGAATAATATTTTAAAATAAATGAAATAAAATAGTATTTACGAAAGTTATATCTTCCCTTGATTGATGACACATGTTTCTTCTCTAGAAAAAAATACAATGTCTAGATATTTCTCTTGCTCGGCCCCATTTGTCTAGTAGTATAAAGATAAAGTTACCATATATTCAAACTAAAGTGGGATTTCCAAGGCCTTATTAATATCCTCATGCATATATTTTGAAAAGAAGAGATCCCTGAGTATCAAACACCTCATCGGTATACTGTCAATGTGACTTATAAAGACACACATCCATGTCATGGGTATATTTCTTCATATGGAGGGTCATTATTTTGAAAGGGGTTCACAATATTTAGTTTCATGAACTTATGGTGTCTGGATAATATTGTAATTTTTTTTCTCTAGCTATCTATTCTGCTCATAACCAATGATGGATGGGTTTCGGTCAGCTAAATTCAGGCCTTGGATAAATGTGAATGATCATGTTTGGATAGTGGATGAGTTTTCCATTGATACTAATAGTAGCCCATGAGATAATGCTATTTGGAGGAGTCCTAGAGTTTTACTATTTATCATCCATGTTCAAATATTACATCCTGGTTTCAGTAGCAATAATATCCTAGGTGGAAGCACTAACATAAGAATTATGTTTTTGGGTGTGTCCTCTACCTCTCAATTGAGGAGATCAGTCGTAGGCACCTGAGGTGTTTCCTAAATTCCCCATTTAGGGTCATTATGAATCATCCCACTCGTTCAAAAATATTCATGGAGGTGTACTCCATCTTTTCATTAGTGGAATATTTTATGTTTGGGCTTACCCTGGGTGCATCTCCCAATTCGAGAGGCATAAAGTCACAATGATGTGATCTGACTTCAGTAATAGTAGATGACTCTAATTTCCCTTGCATTATCAATGTCTTTTTTGTTTAATATGGCTATGATGTAGAAGTTGAGGTATCATTTAGAGGATTAATGGATTACATAGGAGGTTCTTTCATTAATATGAAGGTATCAATAATACCATGGGTGTGAGTGAATGCCTTATGAACCAACCAGTCATCATAATTAAATATTTCTGGTGTCGAAGCCTATGCCCTGTCACTAGAGAGTTCACAGTCATTATCAAGGTCAATTGATACATATGTCAATGGTGATATGATGTCCACCAATTTGAATAAGCCATGATCAACTTGTTCTTAGATAAAATCATTGAATAAAATGCATTATTTTATGACCTATCCAATGATCATGTTAGATTGTAAATGGTTGAAAAGAACATTGATTCCATCCTTCAAGGATATCATACATTCAATAAACATCAAAATTCCATTTTCTATGGGACAAATAAATTATCATGGGTCCTATGAATCCAAGAAGGAAATTTTTTTTGTGCAATTTTCTCTAAAAGGAACACTGCGAGCATATCCATGACATGGGACTACAACCACATTCTCCCATTAATGTGGTTGTTCATAGAAAGTATGTACTCTGTGGGGTTGCAATGGGTGTGGTTTTTCTTCACAAAACTCATCTAGAAAAGGATCTTTTAGGTGTATCCTCTCAGGAATCTTTTCATGCACATATATGACTATCTCTTCATTTGTATTCCTTCTTGTTGGATCTGGAATGGGTAATGGGTGTGAGTATTGTTTAGTCCACCATAGGAATTAATCTAGGAACTATGATTTCTTCAAGAACTCCCATTATATACCTAGGTAGTTCTTGGAGATGAGGGTAGGGAACACTTCATTCCTGAAATTCCCCATGTATAGTGTATGTTTTTATTCATTGGAAAGAAGCATGTGGACTGAATATGTGAGTCCCTTCCACCAGTAAATGAAGTTAGAGACTTACTCATCATGCCTCTATTTTTACTTGAGGTTTTAAGTTATGATTTAATTATGCTAGGTGGAGCTGTATCTATAGAATAACTATATATAATGGTCCTCCCAATAAGAATGAGACCCCATGGATAACATACTATATTAGATAAATTCCATCCCTTTAAAATTTTGGATAGACTATCATAGAATTGAAGATTTCTTACATTCTAGAGTCCCCAACATGGGGTTGAACCTTAGGGTGAAGTATCCTCAATGATGAATTGGGTCATACATCCCATTAAATGAAGTGAATTTTATATTACCAAACTCTCCTGATGCATAAACACAGTCCACCTAGGTTGATTACATCATTATTTCAGGTTTAATTTCAACCAATAATGTTTCTAGGGACTCAAGATGGTTAATAAGAGTTGATATCATGTCATTATGGAAATGGTTTTTCTTAACCAATGACTTCAAAGGATCATAAACACGAGGCGATTTCTAATCTTCAACTATAATAGAGAATAAAACTTCTTAAGATGGATGGGAGAATCATGGATTTTTTTTCCATATCCCACATCCTCTAAAATTATCACGTGCATGGGGACACCATGTTCATATTTGGTCGTTTGACCATGGAGGACTAGGTTCCATAGTTGAGGAGGGACAGGGTTTCTTTATGGTGTTTATATGATCTTAACATTGCAAGGAAATCATCCCATTAGTGAGATTGTTGGATTCCATAAAATACTAACAATAAGGAAGTAACATCTCATTGGGGGAACACATGAGGGCTAGTGCTTATCTCAGATGAAGAATGAAAATGTATTTTCATGGGTATTCATATTATTATATATCTCATTGATGATTGTTTTCCCTATCATGCCATACATTGGAAGATCTATTTATCTAACACTCTAGAAGGTCAAATGTGAAAACATTCACCATATATGTGTCCAAATTGGAACCATCACTATTTAAGGTCTATTAGGATTTATGGTCATATCATTTCAATGAGATAGGGATGAAAAGGAGGGTAGAATACCGCCCCAACCACTAATCATTATGTTTGGAGATGACATGTTCAGAACCCGTTAGATTATAGTATGTATCTTAAAGAATGTTATCTAATGTTTTTATGGTACCCATATGACTTAAGATGATGACCCACTATAAGAATATAAATCTAAACCCTATTTCACTAAATTATAATGGAATCAAGTTGCTCACAACTCCCTGGATTGCATAATATATAGTCTAAGAGGCCGTGAAGCAACGCCTAGATAATATAGAAAAACCAATCTACATAATACATATTGAGAAACATATTGATGGAAAAAATTGAGAAATTGGTGGATAAAAACATTTTCATTGTTGGTTTGCAACAATTATTTCCCACAAGTCATCTTGTTTACTAACATAGGGATAGTCCTCCTCCTTGACATCCCAAGCCCCATTTGGCATGGGACAATATAAGGGTGTCGAAACTAAGAAAAAAATTCTTTTCTACTAATATACCTGGGGTGGGGTTCTACATGAGTTAAATATACACTACATTTTGGAATTTCTATTAAGGGTGGATCCATCTTCATGATCATATCCATGTATGATGGTGCTTTTACTTACACCTCATGTGTGAATGATCCAGAATTCATTTGAGGCCCATAGATGTTATCTCTGTCATCTGATGGTGTAAATATAGAGTCATAAATTTCTCTCACATCCATTTTAGAGGTGCATGGGAGGGAAAATTATGGTTCTGATTATGGGTACATTTTGAGTCCTTGGAAGAAGGAAATAAAATCCTATACTTGTTAGTTTTTACAGAGGCATTTAGAGATCTTGTGGACGTAGGCTTACATGGTTGTAATGATTATTCAATGGGATTCTACCCTATACACTAGAAATGGGGGTGATGGATCCCTCAATGAGTCATTTATTCCTTCCGAATCTCAGAGGTCGATGATAAAATTATGCATGTAATGGTTTCACCTCTGACAATGTTGGACTTCTCCAAGTTTGGTCTACTAAGAGTCATTTGATTTTTCTCATTGTTTGATTCAGACTATGATATGGGAATTGTTCACACAATTGTTGTTCAAACATCAGTACCATCATTGTTCTTTATAAGAGTTAATGTTTTCAGAATAAAGGGGAACTTGGTGGTGGTCGTAGTGTATAGGGGTGGATCATTTCAATGGTTGCTAATGGTGTAGGGGGGACCTCCACATTGTTTGGGGACGATGTTGGGAGGACTACTTCATTGGTATTCATTATCATGGGATAGACCATGATGGATTCTAATGGTTATGAAGACTAAGAGTGTTAGCCCGGCCCACCTGAAAGGTAGTTGGGTTATTGATCCTAGGTGGTAGACTATGGATCCTTATTAAATAGTTTTGGGGATATTATGGGATAAGCAGCATGTGTAATGGTCCATTAAAGATATAGAATATTCTTATTGTTAGGATATATTATAGATTTCTTGCTAGTGTTGGTGCATGGAGTTATAGTTAGCTAATGGAAGATTCGAGATTGATTCAACCCGTTTATTGATGCATTGTATCAGTCGGTGTTGGCCCTGAAGAGTCCTAATATGGTCCCTTCTAGGAAACTACTTGATTGTGGTCATGGTAAGAATGGATTTAACATCCCCTACCACCTAGACATATGGTAGTGAGTTATCAAAGTTCTCTGGGGAGAGTCTCCCAAATTGGTTCTCCATTAAAATGGGGGTGTCTTTTCCTTGTACTACCCTCATGGGTGGTGATGTCATCAAGGATCTTTTGCCTCTAGATCAGGGAAGTTCATATCCCTAGTTGTAATGACTCGTCATTCCCATTGAGAAAACAAGGGTGTCTGTCATCCTCTTATGGATGTTATTAGAGGGTGAAATGGTGTGTGGGAGCCCAATAAGTGAAAAAGTGGTGGTTGTTGTGGTTGGAGTATAGTCATGTACGATTTCTGCAACAATTATTCCTCTGACCCTATTCATGTTGGTGATATGTTATGGATTTTCTATAGCAGGAGTCCTATATGTTATGGGCATTTATCCACCAGATTAGTTACAATGAAAATTATTCCCAATTCCCCAACATCATTAACTCGTCCTAAAATAGAGGATGTATCCATGCTAATTATTTCACAGACAGAGGATTCCAAATTTTATTATCCCCAAGTGATATGATAGTTTCCTGATGGGACCACTGCTTGCCTATTGGAAGTTGGAACAAAATATCTTGATCCAAGGAGATGAAAATCCACCACTTCCCTAATTCCACTAGTCCCAACAGTTGAAAGTGAAGATATTCACATCAGGTTTACCAGTTTTTATGAAACTTTGATCTTGGTCAGTTGCTACTTTTCCCTCTCATTCTGGATTCCAGTGTCATACAACATCCATCACATAAATTGATGATGTCATCTCCTTGATCAAATAGGGATGATCGGTTGTTGGTTCCTCCTTACATGTATTCCTATGTGGAACTCCTCACCATGTCCATTTCTCACTTTTAGATTGAAGTCTTGTTTGTGAAACTCATTCCAAGTGTAATATCAAGGAGGATGATGGTTAATTTTTTTGTTTCTATCTCAACATGAAAGTAACCTTTGGTTAGAAGAGGTAGTAACATTGGGAATGTATATTCACTTCTACACATTGGTTTGGTTGGTCACCTATAATGTATTCCCCATTTTTTGAGGGTTTCTCATAGGCGGGCTATCTTATACGAGGAACCTATGGTATGGTTCCTGGTAAATGAGGTAGATGATTCTAGGTGTGTAATTTTTCCAAGGATTTTATTATCCAAAATCTCATGTTTATTTTTTGTGTTAGGGATTTTGGACCAGATACAAAGTTTAATGTTTTATGCATATCAATTGGTTGAACATTTAACATGTTTCATGTATGTATGGGTTATTGAGGGTGTCCCTAGAGGTGAAGATTTCACACTTTAGATATAGTGGAGTGTTTCCCTCCACGGGGGGATATTTATCACTTGTACTTATTGGAGTGTGTCCCCCTAAGGGGGGAGATTTTAAACATGGATTTAGTGGAGTTTAGCTTCATAAGGGGGGATATTTCAAAAATGTATTTAGTGGAGTGTGTTCCCCAAAGGGGGGATTTCACACATAGAATGGTGGACTGTGTCCCCCACCCCACCCCAGGTTAGAGGATTTCACTCAAGGATTTGGTGGAGTTAATACTACTAAGTAAAATTATTTCACATTTTGTGGAGTGTGTCCCTCTAAGGGGTGGGGGGAGATTTTGGAATGGTATTTAGTGTAATGTGTCCCCCAAAGGGGGATGTTTTCACAAATGCATTTTATGGAGTTTCTAGACCCAATGAGGGAAGATTTCACCCATGGATATTATAGATTGTGAGTCACTAAGGGGAGATATTTTACCCTTGGAGTTTGTTAGGATTAAACATTTGGGAGGTGTCATACATACCCTATTCAAAAGAGAGGTATATAAACCCATGTATGTTGATGCTGTAGTTTAGTTTGGTGTGACATGAGCAGTTAATTAATTTTACTATAGTGTGATAAAGATGCTCATACCACAGAATAAGTATTAATGAAGGATAATGTGGGGATTACTCGTAGAAGATTCCTCAATGTAGAAGGTTTATCCCAATGCGAGGGATGATAGTGTGGGTCTTATTTATAGAAGGTAGTTAGTGTTGGACGTTTGTCCTATGGTGGTGGAGGAGGTGGAATCCCATGATGATCTTACATGGGTCATTATATTTTTATCACACATCACTACTAAAAAATTAGTCCATACCAACACATTCATTCCATCGGTTTTAATAAAATATTGGAATAGATTTTCTATACCTACAGTTTTAATAAACCCTTAGGTATATCCTCCCTTAGATTAAATTCTATTGGGCTCATCCCATGTTCCCCCCCCCCCCCCACAAATTATCCTTTACCCAAAAAACCCTCTTCCCTGAAAACTGTATCCTCTGCCAATCATCCCTGATTATCCATCGTGCTAATCCCTAGTTCCAAATCTCTTCTCTCCTACTAACCCTATTCTCCCCCAATTCATCTCTCATCAATTTCACTCATCCCACTCAAAGATAAAACCCTACCTCAATGCTCTGGTTCCTTCTTGTTCTATCATTCCATATTGGGCTTTTGCGCTCATCCCACTCAAAGCCAAAACTATGCCTCGACGCTCTGGTTCCTTCTGATTCCACCATTCCAACATGGGCTTTTTTCCTCCCCATTAATTCTCATTGTCCAGTTTATGGTGTGATCTTCATTTTTTATGGTTGGATCACCAAGGTTTGGTCTCCAATTCATTTTTCCTTATTTCCTTGTAGGTTTCCCCTTCATTATATTGGTTTCTTTTAACACTAGTTCAAGGGGTTAACCAGATTTTTGTGGTTTCATTGGTTTTTGGGTTCATGGAAGTTTCTTATTGGTTGTTTGTCCATCCACCCACAAATAGGATGTATTCCGGTTCATGTGTTATGGTTTGTATATATGTCTTCACTATGCCTTGTCTAAACTCCCAATCACACAAAATGTGGGATGTATTTTGGATTCCATTTTAGTTATCTATCTCAAACCCATATATTGGTGTTTAAAATGATATAGTGGATTCTTCAATAAATAGTAAACGTTTTCCAGGTATTCTTTATTTTTATTTCTTATGCAATTTTCACATTTCTAGCATGGTAGATAATTCATATGGGATTTTATACACTTCTTGGGATCTAATAATTGTTATTAGGATTACTTAAACTCCAATAGTTGTATCATATCTATACTGTAAGAACCCAGACCTTCATTTCAGGTATGTTTCTCCTTTTTCTATATTGTTTGAGAAAAGGGGAGTTCCTAGAAATTTTTTAAGTAAACGTCATGTACTTTATGAGTACACACAGTGTACTTCGTTGCCACGTGTGGCCGTGTGCTGGCTGTGTAAGGGCCAGACACACAGTCAAGTGGGGTAACGTAGAGGCCGCCTAAAGCTGAGTATGAAAATAGTAAGTACACACCACTTACTCCAAAAGAACATACCATATTTTTTTTCATTAAACGCACTGACGTCATGTTTGAAGGACAAAACCATCTTCTTCTAGGTGTTCTTCGTTCAAGAGAGTCCGTACGACCCCAAATATTTGACAAGCCACCGAACTTCTGTCCGTCCTCTGATTCGAACACTGGTAAGTGCGTTGGAACCACAATGGTCTTCTCTTCCTTCTCCTTGAGATTTGTTTCCCAATTCTTCTCTTTTCCAGGTTATCGTGAGTTGAACATTGTAGATTTTTTTGTAGATATTCAACATTATAAGGTGATTCAAGCCTGGTGGTTCACGTATATCGATCTCCTAGCATCAAGGTAGGTGGTTTGTGCCTTTCTACAGGAAGTCTTTGAGTAATTGTGAAAATTCCACCAATACCCTTGAACTGGGTATTACGTGTTTCTTGTTTTTCCCTTGTTGTTTTCCTGCTTTGGTTATATTCTTGAGTAGAGGATATTGTTTTTGAATGGGGTAATTTATTATGCTTTGGATGTTTCTCCCGTGCATGTTTTTCCTATTTATGACTGTTGGTTCTAGTTTTTCTTGTTAGGATTTTTCCAGTTCCATGCCTATTTGTATGATGGTGTGACAATTGTTCTTCCTTGCTGAGATGCTTTAGAATTCTAGCCATATAGTTATTTTGGTTACTTTGGCTGTTACGTGATGTGATACTTAATGACTTTACACAGGGCTGTGGTAACCTAGTGTAGTAGACCATATGGAGAATGTACATAAGGGCTTCTTGAGAGTGTATTTAATTTACGATGCGAGAACACAAGGGGAATTGACATTGAGTGCTTCCTCAGAGTGTCTTTGGTTTCTCGAAGTGGGTCATAGGAGGAATGAGATGTTGAGTGCTTCCCCGGAGCACCTTTAGTATGATACAGGACTATAGGTGGAATTGACAGCGAGTTATTCCCTAGATAGTCTATTCATTAGCTAAACCAGAGGGGTGAGACTTTGTGTGACTCCTAGAAGGTTTGTTGTGATTGTATGTTGAACCATAGGGGTTAGGCTTTGAGAAATACCTAGGAGGTTACCTGTTTATTCTTATTTCTTGTGTGGCTGCTTACCTGTTTGCAAATTATATGCTAGGAATTGTGGATTGTTTGCTACTGAGTACTTCCCTGTTTACTGTTTTCTGTACTTTTACCTGCCATATATTCCGTAACTGTTAGGAATAGATCTTTGAGTGGTTGGTTTCTAGGATTTTTGTCTCACACCATATTTGGGCCAAGCTTTTGGGCCAAAACAGATTATATTGTTGTAGGTAAAGATAAGGTCAAGCACCCTTCTATTTCAGGTTCTTGATTGCTTTGGAGTTGGAGAGCATGGGACCAAGTTGAGGCTTGAGATGCTAAGGATTTGTTTATCTATTTTCCTTTTGTTTTGGTTTTTAGTTAGGTATTCAGCATTGAGACTTTTTGGATACTTTCATAGACACATATGCATCTTTCTTCATTTATATATTTTTCCCAATTGATTACTTATCAGCCTTCCACTGTTTAATATTGTTGGATATTTACTGCTTCCGCTATTTTAGGATTGTTTATCTTCCACTATGTTAATATTCCAATGAGTTCATAGTTTCCCCATCAACATACTCAAGTCCCTCGCTACTAGTCGGCAGCCTCTGGCATTTGAAGAAATGAGCATGAGGCCATGTGACCAACCAGGTACGGGGCGTCTCTGGGCGGCTTCTGGAACTGGTGCATTACAAAGTTGTATAAAAGGGTTTCATTTCTCTTGACTTACTGTTTGGATCCTATAGCCAGGGATAGGATGGAATAGGAACTTGGTAATAATATGTGCTCAAGATTAGCTAACCTATGTACACGAAAAATCCATAATACCTCTCTTACTGTAATTTTACTATTTTTCAATTTTACAGTTGATATGATTTCACCGTTGGGTGATTCACATGATTTGTGCTGTTACAGTTGTTATTATTGCAGTTCTATTTCTGTCGCAACCTGATTGTAGAGACCCGAAGCTTAACGTACATATGCATTAAATTAATTTTGCGGAATACTTAGTACATAACAAAAACACACACACAAGGACCTTAATAGTTTAGTGTCTTTGGAAACTTGGAATATAATCTTCTAATCGTGGTGAAAGATCTTCAACATCTCCCATAAAGATCTTATTTTTTTAAAACCTAAATCCTTTCTTTATGCCCTAGGGAAAAGAAAACATAAATGGGTGAGCTCAAATGCTCTGTAAGGGTAAACAAAATAAATATCAATCACGTCATATTCATAAGAACATATCTTTTGGAAATCGTAACCTGCAAAAGAGATTGTAATTTCATAACATAGGATAAATCATAGTAGTGAAATGTAATCCCAATAATCATAAATTTAAACATAAAACTTTGTGGCATACACACATAATCATAAAGAATCATATCTTATTATTCAAGACTCATTTCCAAGACTATCTTAGTCGACAAAGTCCATTTCTAAACTGAGTCACCCTCGTTTCAGTCCTGTTTCACTTAACCGGTATAACCTACCTCTCCAGCCATGTCTATCTCATGAGATATAAAATCTTTACCCAATGCATTGGAGTGAGATGTAGGTCCCACACATCACATAATGATACAATTCTTATGTGCGCCACAAAATCATAAACCATACATCATTGCATAACCCATGAAATAAAAATGGGAATCATAAACATTGTGACATCATAAAACAATTCATATAAGATAAAGGAATTCATAAAAATAATTCCATCACGACATAATCAAATCATTGTAATAATAGGGATAGAAACAGAACCCTTTATTATCTTAGATGGAAAATAATTTTGATAAAACCCTTGAACTCCATTCTTGAGGAAAATATCCTTTTTACTTCAAAAACACTTTTCCTTTCATAACATGTCGTACAATTACAAACTAAAAGAAGTTGATTAAAAATAAACTTGAAAACTTGTAAAGTAAGCTTCTTGGAAATAATGTTTTAAAAATCCATTCATGCCGTATAAGTTTAAAAAAAATTCTTCGTACTTTTTTTTGGAAAAGTCAAAAAATACCTCGTACGAAAAACGATAAAAGATTCCTTTCATATCCTTTAATAAAAACTCACCGAAGGGTAAAATTTTATTTAAACAATTGTAGGTGGATGGAAATAATATTACATATTGAGGAAACATGGATTTGGATGATAAAATACACCCCAGTAAATACTAAAGTATAAACAATCTCGGATAAAAATGAGATTCTGATATTTCCCTTACCTTAGGTCCAACTTTCTTTGTAAGTGTCCGAACCTCCTGTATAATGATTTAAATAATGTTATTGACTTATTATAGAATCATAATTATTTTTATGATATCATATATGGTCATATTCTTAGCTTCTTAGTAGTAATATTTCATTGCTACTTGTTATTCGGGTGTTTATAACTTTTTTTTCTTATGCGTGTTTTGTCGAATAAATTATTATTATTCTCTTTAGGTTATAGATACCTCATTTCCAGAATGGTATTAGTTTAATATATATCATATTCATTAATTCAATTCATTTATATAATCATTATGAAATGAAGATCATGTAGAACGATTCGCATCACATCTTGGAGACGGTATTCCATACGTACGCACGAGTGATGATATCGTTCCTATGATCGTGGAATTGTATTGGAGTATAAGTATAGTATTTCATAATAAATATCACTTTATAATAGTCATATATAGTCATTATTTACACCATTGTACCCATCCATGTAAGGTGGTGGGGGAAAATAGATTACACCATGGCATGGAGACGGTATTCCGTACGTATGCACGCACGGTGATTTCATTTTCCGTAGGATGGATAGATGGTTAAATAAGGTTGTTTCATACATTTTATAACATATCAGTATATAGTGATACTGATGTTATTACTTCATAATGAAACAAATAAAGAAGAATAAGTTTAAGAAGAATGAAATTGGAAAGGATCGGTAATGGATATTACCTCTTCTTTGATGTGCTTCTTTGAGACCTCCTTTTAGGGCACTAAAATTGGACTTTGAAGAAGACCAGGACCTCTAGGATGTCTCTAGGGAAGTGGAGAGGAGAAAATGGTAGGGGTTGGCCGAGATTGAAGGCTCAAAGTGCTGTGAGAAAGAGAGGGAGGAGGTGCCCTTTTATAAGGGAGGAGAGGGGTACCTTTGGAATAACTAAAACTAATATTTTATTATAAAGTCAAATTCGGATTTAAATAGCTCAAAATTGATTTATTTCTAAGCTAAGGTGGGGATGGGTCGAAATCCTCTCATCCAATAGAATTTAGACAAGTTTAGGTTCCTATATTAACCTTATCTTTTAGTTTTAACTCTTAGTTAATTAGATTGACATTTACCATGTCACTTTGTATTTTTATATTATATAGTTAATAAACTTGCCATATGCATCCCAGAGACCCCCAAGTTGTGTTTTATTAATATATATAACCTTATCAAAGTAATTTGGCCAAACCTAATATTTTTAGGAATAAAATAACAATTAATAATATAATATTTGTTTTAAAAACTATTTTATGTCATTTTTGACACTATTCAATAGTTGATTATTTTGAAACTCATAACAGAATTATTACTTCAACAAAAGTTAATTAACAAAATCTCTAACATGTCGTATTAACCTATAAAATTAGTTTAATTCATTAAAAGTCTCAAATTATACTTATTTAGGTATTTATAATATCAATTATGTCAATATTTTATTAATAAGATAATTACAACATCATCTTTGTGTTATAAATAATTTAAATTATTTAAAGTCTAAAAATTACATATAAAATATCATTACATAGGAAATCTTTTTTTCTTTCTAATTAATATTTATAGTCGAAATTATCTTATGTATAACATTATATTAAAAATGATATAGTTATTAAACTTTGATTTTAACTATTTTAACCCTTCTTTAAATAAATTAATAATAAATGTCCTAATCAAATCCAAGTGGGCCTAAATGGTCATATTTTATTCCTAAGGTTTTTTGGGTCGAATTACACTTTTCCAATAGAATTAGGACATGTGTTAGGGTAATAATAATATAATATTTACCCTTAATTACCCTATTTACTTTTAACCGTGGTAAAAAAAGTAAAAAGATACTATTCACCAAAAAATTATTTTCATCTCATTGAACCACATTTTACTTACTGACATCAACCGTGTCTCTCGGATTTTCGAAATTCCACTCACAGAAGCGGTAAAATTAAGTTTTATGAAAAATTCAATTTTTCTTAACGACCAATTAGTGGTTTCACTATTCATCAAAAATTGAAAGTTTTCAGAAAAATACCAAAATTTCACCCAAGGCTAATTTCGATATTCCGAAACCAAAAATGAAGTCCATTTTGAAAAATAAAATTTATAAAATTTCAAAAAGTGGTTATTACTATTCATAAAGGCTAGTTTTAATAATATTTTAATAGCATATCATTGTTTAGTGAAACTCGGTATTGCGTACGACGCAAGCTATCGAGGAAGGTAGTGATTTCGTGTAATGAAAGACAAGAAAGTGTTGTGTGTAGAAAAATATTCCTTTGATGATTTATATAACATAAAAGTCTCGGGTGTTACATTCTACCCCCCTTAAAATGAATTTCGCCCTCGAAATTTGTCGAGGTTATAAATGGTTTACAACTTGAAAGTTTCTTTAATAGAAACCCACATCGTAAAAAGGAATACCAAAACCATTATTTAAAAAACAAAATTATGAAACATAACGGTTACCCAAATAAACTAATCACTGGGTTTCCACATAGGTGAATATATGGATGTGGAAGAGAAATCTAACCATCATGTTCTGATGGAGAGTGGTAGAAAACATGGATATGGAAAAGCCATCAATCACAAAGCCATAAATTTGTGATAATCTAAGGTACCATCTAATTCATCAGATATAAGAGCACTATGACAACATTTTTGGTTTTCAGGATCATTTCCCTAATGTTTATGAAATTGGAATTACATGAAATACTTTCGTGATTTTGGTACTGTTTCACCGTTGGTCATTCTTTGGACAATTTCCACTTCATCTCTTAAAGACATGAAGTTGGATTTGTCATTCATGAAGTGTTAGCAGATCATGTGATAGAATGATGGGTCATTCCATCTGTCTCAAACAAAAGGTTACAAAAGTTATCAAAAATACATAAGACCATCTATGGTGAAGTTAATCGTATATGATTCCAAAAATGAACTTATACTTCATATATCATACCGCGTAATAAAATAAAACTAGTTTCTACTAATCATGGACTTCCTGTAGGCTAGTGGTAGGCGATAAAGGCCAGTCGCACTTCGGTTATGGGTTCGATTCCCACAGCCTTGTCCGACGCGATGGGTTGTGGCCCGTCTTGCAGGTTGTCCTTTTTCTAAAACTACATTACTATAACATCCCTTCAATAATATCGAAAATAAACTTTTATCCTTAAACAATACTAACTTATGTCCAACAAAGTCCATTCCAATCTTTAGGCTTATCCATAATACTACGGTCCAATCTCATATTATAGTGAAAACGATTACCAAAGAGTTCATATAACAAGCATGTTAATACCATCGTTGATCCCCGAATATCATGAGATATGTCTTGTTGGTCACATTCCAAACATTCTAAGGCCCTAATCATGTATTCTCTTGAAAAATTAATACCCATTGAACCTTAGTGAAAACATTAATGTAGTTAAAAGTTAACACTTTCCATATACCAAAATCCTCAAAATTCTATACACTCAAACCATGATATCACTTAGTCCTTATATAAATCATGAGCTCATGAATATTGTCAAATATTTCATTTTCTCATTTTCCCTTCATTATGCGCATATCATCTTTTTTCCAAAAATATCTCAATCACTTTCCATCGTTACCGGTACCATAAAATTATGAAAACCACAAT
Organism: Viscum album; assembly: GCA_963277665.1. NCBI lineage: Eukaryota > Viridiplantae > Streptophyta > Magnoliopsida > Santalales > Viscaceae > Viscum > Viscum album. The sequence continues at coordinate 1,280,490,045 of OY728136.1, read as the reverse complement.
AGACCAATACATAAATATTCCAATACTCAACATTATTTTGGAATCCCATTACATAAACACTTAATCATTCCACCACATCGTTGTCATATTCAACATCACCAATGGTGATTGCATGTGACTTCCCTTTGTCCTTTTCCTTAAGTGGTTTCTCATGTCAATCATCACTAACTCTTGGATTAGGGCATTTATTGGCATAATGTCCCATCTCCTTGCACTTGAACCATTGAAGTGTAGTAGGATTAATCTGTGTATCCCTTCCTTTGTTAGCATCATTAGACATCTTATTCCCATCATTACGGCATTAAAAAAACCGATGACTTTTCTTTCCATATTTGAAACATTTACTTGTCCCTTTAAGACAATCTCCACCATGCTTCTTTCCACACTTTGAGCGTAAGGAAACATTCATCTTCTTTTCAACATTATTCTGAGATTTCTCCTTGGAATCCATCTTTTGTTTCTTGTCAAAACTACTAGATGGATAAGTAACACCAACTTCCATTTCTACCATGATAGCACAACGCAAAATTTCTTCATAGCTACTGAAGTCTCTCATAGCTAATTCCCTTCGAAGATTTGGTTTTAAGCCACTGAAGAATCGATCAACTTTACTTTCAGGTTGGATGATAAACCAGATGCATACCTTGAAAGCCCTGTAAATTTGCTTCATATACACCAACAGATTCATCATCCTTTTTCTTTAGTTCAAGAAACTCCTTCTCCATCTTTGTTCTAAGAATACGAGGGAAATACTTATTGAAAAATAAGTTCTTGAACTCGTCCCATTCCATGGACTCAATTTCATCTCTTTGCCTCGTATTCTTTATAAGATTCCACCATTGATCAGCTTCACCTTCCAAATGATATACTGCTAAGATGAATTTATCATGTTCAGAACATTAAAGAACTGAAAATATCTTTTCAGTGGTACTGATTCATTTTTCAGCAACAAGTGGATCAGAAGACCCACTAAAAGAAGGTGGACGTTCCCTCATGAAGGACTCAATAGAATATTGTTCCCTTCTTTGCTCATTTGGAATTCAATAATGATTCATAGCTTTTGTAAGTATAGAAATAAGATTTTTCACTCCATCTCACATAACATTTGTTTGTTCAGGAGGACAATCATTGCATTGTCCATTACGTTGATCAACACGGTTCCTTCGGGTTCCAGCCATCGTCTATAACCCAAAAAGAATAGTGTGAGAGGAAAAAATCATGCTAGGTAAAATAACATAATAAAGGGGGAGTATCATCAATATCTAACATCTTAGGTTAAATTATATGATCGTTACCGTAGTTCTAGGACTGTATCTTATACGTATACTTATCCTTAGGGACATCCCTAGACATACCTTAGAAATATCACTAGAGATCTCACTAACGTTTTGGCATCCTAGTTTCCAAAGGTTGACTAAATCTTTCCTCTGATACCAACTGTAGAGACCTGAAGCTTAACGTATATAGACATTACATTACTTTTGCGGAATACTTAGTACATAACAAAAACACACACACAAGGACCGTAATAGTTTAGTGTCTTTGGAAACTCGGAATATAATCTTCTAATCGTGGTGAAAGATCTTCAACATATCCCATAAAGATCTTCTTTTTTTAAGCCTAAATCCTTTCTTTATGTCCTGGGGAAAAGAAAACATAAAAGGGTGAGCTCAAATGCCGAGTAAGGGTAAACAAAAGAAATATCAATCACGTCATATTCATAAGAACATATCTTTTGGAAATCGTAACCTGCAAAAGAAATCATAATTTCATAACATTGGATAAATTATAGTAGTGAAATGTAATCCCAATAATCATAACATAAAACATGAAAATTTGTGGCATACACACATAATCATAGAGAATCATATCTTACTAGTCAAGCCTCATTGCCAAGACTATCTTAGTGGACAAAGTCCATTTCTGAACCGAGTCACCCTCGTTTCAGTCCTGTTTCACTGAACCGTTATAACCTACCGTTCCAGCCATGTCTCTCTCATGAGATATTAAATCTTTAACCAATGAATTGGAGGGAGATATAGGTCCCACCCATCTCATAATGATACCATTATTATTTGTGCCACAAATTCATAAACCATACATCATTGCATAACCCATGAAATAAAATTGGAATATTAAACATTGTGACATCATAAACAAATTTGTATAAGATAAAGTAATTCATAAAAATAATTCCATAACAACATAATGATATCAATGTAATAATAGGGATAGAAACAGAACCCTTTATTATCTTAGATGGAAAAAAATTTTGATAAAACACTTGAACTGCATTCTTGAGGAAAATATCCTTTTTGCTTCAAAAACACTTTTCCTTTCGTAACATGTCGTACAATTATAAACTAAAAGAAGTTGATTAAAAATAAACTTTAAAACTTGTAAAGGAATCTTGTTGGAAATAATTTTTTAAAAATCCATTCATGCCGTATAAGTTTTAAAAAAGCATTCTTCGTACTTTTTTCGGAAAAGTCAGAAAATACCTCGTACGAAAAACGACAAAAGATTCCTTTCATATCCTTTACTAAAAACACAAAGAAGGGTAAATTTTGATTTAAACAATTGTAGGTGGATGTAAATAATATTACATATTGAGGAAACATGGATTTGGATGATAAAATACACCCCAGTAAATACTAAAGTATAAACAATCTCGGATAAAAATGAGATTTTGATATTTCCCTTAACTTAGGTCCGACTTGCTTTGTAAGTGTCTGAACCTCCTGTATAATGATTTAAATAATGTTATTGACTTATTCCAGAATCATACTTATTTTTATGATATCATATACGGTCATATTATTAGCTTCTTAGTAGTAAAATTTCATTGCTACTTGTTATTCGGGTGTTTATAAATTTTTGTTCTCATGCGTGTTTTGTTGAATAAATTATTATTCCTCTCTTTAGGTTATAGATACCTCATTTCCAGAATTTTATTAGTGTAATATATATCATATTCATTCATTCAATTAATTTATATAATCATTATGAAATGAATACCATGTAGAACGATTTGTATCACATCATGGAGACGGTATTTCGTACGTACGCCCGAGTGATGATATCGTTCCTATGATCGTGGAATTGTATTGGAGCGTATGTATACTATTTCATAATCAATATCAAATTATAATAGTTATATATAGTTATTATTTACACCATTATACCCATCTAAGTAAGGTGGTGGTGGAAAATAGATTACACCACGACGTGGAGACGGTATTCCGTACGTACGCACACACGGTGATTTCATTTTCTGTAGGATGGATAGATGGTTAAATAAGGTTGTTTCATACTTATAATAACATATCAGTATATGAGTGATACTAATGTTATTACTTCATAATGAAACAACTAAAGAAGAAGAAGTTTAAGAAGAAAGAAATTGGAAAGGATCGGTAATGGATATTACCTCTTCTTTGAAGTGCTTCTTTGAGACCTCCTTTTAGGGAACTAAAATTGGTCTTTTAAGAGTACCATGACCTCTAGGATGTCTCTAGGGAAGTGTATAGGAGAAAATGGCAGGGGTTGGCCGAGCTTGAAGGCTCAAAGTGGTGTGAGGAAGGGAGGGAGGAGGTGCCCTTTTATAAGGGAGGAGAGGGGTACCTTTGGAATAAATAAAACTATTATTTTATTATAAAGTCAAATTCGGTTTTAAATAGATCCAAATTGATATATTTCTAAGCTAAGGTGGGGATGGGTCGAAATTCTCTCATACAATAGAATTTAGACAAGTTTAGGTTCCTATATTAACCTTATCTTTTAGTTTTAACTCTTAGTTAATTAGATTGACATTTACCATGTCACTTTGTATTTTTATATTATATAGTTAATAAACATACCATATACATCCAAGAGACCCCCAAGTTGTGTTTTATTAATATATATAACCTTATATAAGTCATTTTGCTAAACCTTAGATTTTTATGAATAAAATAACAATTAATAATATAATATTTGTTTTAAAAACTATTTTATGTCAATTTTGACACTATTCAATAGTTGTTTTTTTTGAAACTCATAACAGAATTATTACTTCGACCAAAGTTAATTAACATATTCCTAACATGTCATATTAACCTAGAAAATTAGTTTAATTCAGAAAAAGTCTCAAATTATACTTATTTAGGTATTTATAATATCAATTATGTCAGTATATCATTAATAAGATAATTACTGCATCATCTTTGTGTTATAAATAAATTAAATTATTTAAAGTCTAAAAATTAAAAATAAAATATTATTATGTAGGAAATCTTTTTATCTTTCTAATGAATATTTATATTCAAATTTATCTTATGAATAACATTATATTAAAAATGATTTAGTTATTAAACATTGATTTTAACTATTTTAACCCTTCTTTAAATAAATGTCCTAATCTAATCCAAGTGGGCATAAATAGTCATATTTTATTCCTAAGGTTGTTTTTGGTCGAATTAAACTTGTCCAATAGAATTAGGACATGTTTTAGGGTAATAACAATATCATTTTTACCCTTAATTGCCCTATTTACTTTTAACCGTGGTAAAAAAAAGTAAAAAGTTACTATTCACCAAAAAATTATTTTCATCTCATTGAACCACATTTTACTTACTCACATCAACCGTGTCTCTTGGATTTTCGAAATTCCACTCACAGAAGCGGTAAAATTATGTTTTATGAAAAATTCAGTTTTTCTTAACGACCACTTAGTGGTTTCACTATTCATCAAAAATTAAATGTTTTCAGAAAAATACCAAAATTTCACCATAGGCTAATTTCGATATTCCGAACCCAAAAATGAAGTCCATTTTGACAAATAAAATTTATAAAATTTCAAAAAGTGGATATTACTATCCATAAAGGCTAGTTTTAATAATATTTTAATAGCATATCATTTTTTAGTGAAACTCGGTATTGCGTACGACGCAAGCTATTGAGGAAGGTCGCGATTTCGTGTAAAGTAAGCCAAGCAAGTGTTATGTGTAGAAAAAGATTCCTTTGATGATTTATATAACATAAAATCTCGGGTGTTACATTCTACCCCCCTTAAAATGAATTTCTCCCTCGAAATTTGTCGAGGTTATAAATGGTTTACTACATGAAAGTTTCTTTAATAGAAACCCACATCGTAAAAAGGAATACCAAAACCATTCTTTAAAAAACAAAAGTATGAAACATAACGGTTACCCAAATAAACTAATCACTGGGTTTCCACATAGGTGAATATATGGATGTGGAAGAGAAATCTAACCATCATGTTTTGATGGAGAGTGGTAGAAAACATGGATATGGAAAAGCCATCAATCACAAATCCATAAATTTGTGACAATATAAGGTACCATATAATTCATTAGATATAAGAGCACTAGGACAAAAGTTTTGGTTTTCAAGATCATTTCCCTAAAGTTCATGAAATTGGAATTAGATGAAATACATTCGTGATTTTGGTACTGTGTCACCATTGGTCATTCTTTGGACAATTTCCACTTCATCTCTTAAAGACATAAAGTTGGATTTGTCATTCATGAAGTGTTAGAAGATCATGTGATAGAATGATGGGTCATTCCATCTGTCTCAAACAAAAGGTTACAAAAGTTATCAAAAATACATAAGACCATCTATGGTGAAGTTAATCGTATACGATTCCAAAAATGAACTTATACTTCATATATCATACCGCGTAATAAAATAAAACTAGTTTCTACTAACCAGGGACTTCCTGTAGGCTAGTGGTAGGCGATAAAGGCCAGTCGCACTTTGGTTGTGGGTTCGATTCCCACAGCCTTATCCAACGCGATGGGTTGTCGCCCGTCTTGCAGGTTGTCCTTTTTCTAAAACTACATTACTATAACATCCCATCAATAATATCGAAAAAAAACTTTTATCCTTAAACAATACTAACTTATGTCCAACATAGTCCATTCCAATCTTTAGGCTTATCCATAATACTGCTGTCCAATCTCATATTATAGTGAAAACGATTACCAAAGAGTTCATATAACAAGCATGTTAATACCATCATTGATCCCCGTATATCATGAGATATGTCTTGTTGGTCACATTCCAAACATTCTAAGGCCCTAATCATGTATTCTCTTGAAAAATTAATACCCATTGAACCTTAGTGAAAACATTAATGTAGTTAAAAGTTAACACTTTCCATATACCAAAATCCTCAAAATTCTATACACTCAAACCATGATATCACTTAGTCCTTATATAAATCATGAGCTCATGAATACTGTCAAATATTTCATTTTCTCATTTTCCCTTTATTTTGCGCATATCATCTTTTTTCAAAAAATATCTCAATCACTTTCCATGGTTACCGGTACCATAAAATTATGAAAACCACAATAGACCAATACATAAATATTCCAATACTCAACATTATTCTGGAATCCCATTACATAAACACTTAATCATTCCACCACATCGTTTTCATATTCAACATCACCAATGGTGATTGCATGTGACTTCCATTTGTCCTTTTCCTTAAGTGGTTGCTCATGTCAATCATCACTAACTCTTGGATTAGGGCATTTATTGGCATAATGTCCCATCTCCTTGCACTTGAACCATTGAAGTGTAGTAGGATCAATCTGTGTATACCTTCCTTTGTTAGCATCATTAGACATCTTCTTCCCATCATTGCGGCATTAAAAATCCCGATGACCTTTCTTTCCATATTTGAAACATTTACTTGTCCCTTTAAGACAATCTCCACCATGGTTCTTTCCACACTTTGAGCGTAAGGAAAAATTCATCTTCTTTTCAACATTATTCTGAGATTTCTCCTTGGAATCCATCTTTTGATTCTTGTCAAAACTACTAGATGGATAAGTAACACCAACTTCCATTTCTACCATGATAGCACAACACAAAATTTCTTCATAGCTACTGAAGTCTCTTATAGATAATGCCCTTCGAAGATTTGGTTTTAATCCACTGAAGAACTGATCAACTTTACTTTCAGGTTGGATGATAAAGCCAGATGCATACCTTGAAAGCCCTATAAAATTTGCTTCATATACACCAACAGAATCATCATCCTTTTTCTTTAGTTCAAGAAACTCCTTCTCCATCTTTGTTCTAAGAATACGAGGGAAATACTTATTGAAAAATAAGTTCTTGAACTCGTCCCATTCCATGGACTCAATTTCATCTCTTTGCCTCATATTCTTGATAAGATTCCACCATTGATCAGCTTCACCTTCCAAATGATATACTGCTAAGATGACTTTATCATGTTCAGAACACTGAAGAACTGAAAATATCTTTTCAGTGGTACTGATTCATTTTTCAGCAACAAGTGGATCAGAAGACCCACTAAAAGAAGGTGGACGTTGCCTCATGAAGGACTCAATAGAATATTGTTCCCTTCTTTGCTCATTTGGAATTCAATAATGATTCATAGCTTTTGTAAGTATAGAAATAAGATTTTTCACTCCATCTCCCATAACATTTGTTTGTTCAGGAGGACAATCATTGCATTGTCCATTACGTTGATCAACACGGTTCCTTCGGGTTCCAGCCATCGTCTATAACCCAAAAAGAATAGTGTGAGAGGAAAAAATCAAGCTAGGTAAAATAACATAATAAAGGGGGAGTATCATCAATATCTAACATCTTAGGTTAAATTATATGATCGTTACCGTAGTTCTAGGACTGTATCTTATACGTATACTTATCCTTAGGGACATCCCTAGACATACCATAGAAATATCACTAGAGATCTCACTAGCGTTTTGGCATCCTAGTTTCCAAAGGTTGACTAAATCTTTCCTCTGATACCAACTGTAGAGACCCGAAGCTTAACATACATAGACATTACATTGCTTTTGTGGAATACTTAGTACATAACAAAAACACACACACAAGGATCGTAATAGTTTAGTGTCTTTGGAAACTCGGAATATAGTCTTCTAATCTTGGTGAAAGATCTTCAACATATCCCATAAAGATCTTCTTTTTTTTAAGCCTAAATCCTTTCTTTATGTCCTGGGGAAAAGAAAACATAAAAGGGTGATCTCAAATGCCGAGTAAGGGTAAAAAAAAGAAATATCAGTCACGTCATATTCATAAGAACATATCTTTTGGAAATCATAACCTGCAAAAGAGATCATAATTTCATAACATTGGATAAATCATAATAGTGAAATGTAATCCCAATAATCATAACTTAAAACATGAAACTTTGTGGCATACACACATAATCATATAGAATCATATCTTACTAGTCAAGACTCATTACCAAGACTATCTTAGTGGACAAAGTCCATTTCTGAACCGAGTCACCCTCGTTTCAGTCCTGTTTCACTGAACCGGTATAACCTACCGTTCCAGCCATGTCTCTCTCATGAGATATAAAATCTTTAACCAATTAATTGGAGGGAGATATAGGTCCCACCCATCTCATAATGATACCATTCTTATTTGTGCCACAAATTCATAAACCATACATCATTGCATAACCCATGAAATAAAAATTGGAATCTTAAACATTGTGACATCATAAACAAATTCGTATAAGATAAAGTAATTCATAAAAATAATTCCATAACGACATAATCAAATCAATGTAATAATACGGGTAGAAACAGAACCCTTTATTATCTTAGATGGAAAATAATTTTGATAAAACACTTGAACTGCATTCTTGAGGAAAATATCCTTTTTGCTTCAAAAACACTTTTCCTTTCGTAACATGTCATACAATTATAAACTAAAAGAAGTTGATTAAAAATAAAATTTAAAACTTGTAAAGGAAGCTTGTTGGAAATAATGTTTTAAAAATCCATTCATGCCGTATAAGTTTAAAAAAAACATTCTTCGTACTTTTTTCGGAAAAGTCAGAAAATACCTCGTACGAAAAACGACAAAAGATTCCTTTCATATCCTTTACTAAAAACTCACCGAAGGGTAAAATTTGATTTAAACAATTGTATGTGGATGGAAATAATATTACATATTGAGGAAACATGGATTTGGATGATAAAATACACCCTAGTAAATACTAAAGTATAAACAATCTCGGATAAAAATGAGATTTTGATATTTCCCTTACCTTAGGTCCGAATTTCTTTGTAAGTGTCTGAACCTCCTGTATAATGATTTAAATAATGTTATTGACTTATTCCTGAATCATACTTATTTTTATGATATCATATACGGTCATATTCTTAGCTTCTTAGTAGTAATATTTCATTGCTACTTGTTATTCGGGTGTTTATAACTTTTTGTTCTTATGCGTGTTTTGTTGAATAAATTCTTATTCCTCTCTTTAGGTTATAGATACCACATTTCCAGAATTTTATTAGTGTAATATATATCATATTCAATCATTCAATTCATTTATATAATCATTATGAAATGAAGACCATGTAGAATGATTTGTATCACATCATGGAGACGGTATTCCGTACGTACGCACGAGTGATGATATCGTTCCTATGATCGTGGAATTGTATTTGAGCATATGTATACTATTTCATAATCAATATCACATTATAATAGTTATATATAGTTATTATTTACACCATTATACCCATCCAAGTAAGGTGGTGGTGGAAAATAGATTACACCACGGCGTGGAGACGGTATTCCGTACGTACGCACACGCGGTGATTGCATTTTCTGTAGGATGGATATATGGTTAAATAAGGTTGTTTCATACTTATAATAACATATCAGTATATGAGTGATACTAATGTTCTTACTTCATAATGAAACAACTAAAGAAGAAGAAGTTTAAGAAGAAAGAAATTGGAAAGGATCGGTAATGGATATTACCTCTTCTTTGAAGTGCTTCTTTGAGACCTCCTTTTAGGGCACTAAAATTTGTCTTTTAAGAGGACCATGACCTCTAGGATGTCTATAGGGAAGTGTAGAGGAGAAAATGGCAGGGGTTGGCCGAGCTTGAAGGCTCAATGTGGTGTGAGGAAGGGAGGGAGGAGGTGCCCTTTTATAAGGGAGGAGAGGGGTACCTTTGGAATAAATAAAACTATTATTTTATTATAAAGTCAAATTCGGTTTTAAATAGATCCAAATTGATATATTTCTAAGATAAGGTGGGGATGGGTCGAAATTCTCTCATCCAATAGAATTTAGACAAGTTTAGGTTCCTATATTAACCTTATCTTTTAGTTTTAACTCTTAGTTAATTAGATTGACATTTACCATGTCACTTGGTATTTTTATATTATATAGTTAATAAACATACCATATACATCCAAGAGACCCCCAAGTTGTGTTTTATAAATATATATAACCTTATATAAGTCATTTTGCCGAACCTTAGATTTTTATGAATAAAATAACAATTAATAATATAATATTTGTTTTAAAAACTATTTTATGTCAATTTTGACACTATTCAATAGTTGATTTTTTTGAAACTCATAACAGAATTATTACTTCGACCAAAGTTAATTAAAATATTCCTAACATGTCATATTAACCTAGAAAATTAGTTTAATTCATAAAAAGTCTCAAATTATACTTATTTAGGTATTTATAATATCAATTATGTCAGTATTTCATTAATAAGATAATTACTGCATCATCTTTGTGTTATAAATAAATTAAATTATTTAAAGTCTAAAAATTAAAAATAAAATATCATTATGTAGGAAATATTTTTATATTTCTAATGAATATTTATATTCGAATTTATCTTATGAATAACATTATATTAAAAATGATTTAGTTATTAAACATTTATTTTAACTATTTTAACCCTTCTTTAAATAAATTAATAATAAATGTCCTAATCTAATAAAAGTGGGCATAAATAGTCATATTTTATTCCTAAGGTTGTTTTTGGTCGAATTACACTTGTTCAATAGAATTAGGACATGTTTTAGGGTAATAATAATATCATTTTTACCCTTAATTACCCTATTTACTTTTAACCGTGGTAAAAAAAAGTAAAAAGTTACTATTCACCAAAAAAATTATGTTCATCTCATTGAACTACATTTTACTTACTCACATCAACCGTGTCTCTCGGATTTTCAAAATTCCACTCACAGAAGCGGTAAAATTATGTTTTATGAAAAATTCAGTTTTTCTTAACGACCACTTAGTGGTTTCACTATTCATCAAAAATTGAATGTTTTCAGAAAAATACCAAAATTTCACCCTAGGCTAATTTTGATATTCCGAACCCAAAAATGAACTCCATTTTGAAAAATAAAATTTATAAAATTTCAAAAAGTGGATATTACTATCCATAAAGGCTAGTTTTAATAATATTTTAATAGCATATCATTGTTTAGTGAAACTCGGTATTGCGTATGACGCAAGCTATCGAGGAAGGTCGCGATTTCGTGTAAAGTAAGCCAAGCAAGTGTTATGTGTAGAAAAAGATTCCTTTGATGATTTATATAACATAAAATCTCGGGTGTTACATTCTACCCCCCTTAAAATGAATTTCTCCCTCGAAATTTGTTGAGATTATAAATGGTTTACTACATGAAAGTTTCTTTAATAGAAACCCACATTGTAAAAAGGAATACCAAAACCATTCTTTAAAAAACAAAAGTATGAAACATAATGGTTACCCAAATAAACTAATCACTGGGTTTCCACATAGGTGAATATATGGATGTGGAAGAGAAATCTAACCATCATGTTTTGATGGAGAGTGGTAGAAAACATGGATATGGAAAAGCAATCAATCACAAATCCATAAATTTTTGACAATATAAGGTACCGTATAATTCATTAGATATAAGAGCACTAGGACAAAATTTTTGGTTTTCAAGATCATTTCCCTAAAGTTGATGAAATTGGAATTAGATGAAATACATTTGTGATTTTGGTAATGTGTCACCGTTGGTCATTCTTTGGACAATTTCCACTTCATCTCTTAAAGACATGAAGTTGGATTTGTCATTCATGAAGTGTTAGAAGATCATGTGATAGAATGATGTGTCATTCCATCTGTCTCAAACAAAAGGTTACAAAAGTTATCAAAAATACATAAGACCATCTATGGTGAATTTAATCGTATACGATTCCAAAAATGAACTTATACTTCATATATCATACCGCGTAATAAAATAAAACTAGTTTCTACTAACCAGGGACTTCCTGTAGGCTAGTGGTAGGCGATAAAGGCCAGTCGCACTTCGGTTGTGGGTTCAATTCCCACAGCCTTGTCCGACGCGATGGGTTGTCGCCCGTCTTGCAGGTTGTCCTTTTTCTAAAACTACATTAGTATAACATCCCATCAATAATATCGAAAAAAAACTTTTATCCTTAAACAATACTAACTTATGTCTAACATATTCCATTCCAATCATTAGGCTTATCCATAATACTGCTGTCCAATCTCATATTATAGTGAAAACGATTACCAAAGAGTTCATATAACAAGCATGTTAATACCATCGTTGATCCCCGTATATCATGAGATATGTCTTTTTGGTCACATTCCAAACATTATAAGGCCCTAATCATGTATTCTCTTGAAAAATTAATACCCATTTAACCTTAGTGAAAACATTAATGTAATTAAAAGTTAACACTTTCCATATACCAAAATCCTCAAAATTCTATACACTCAAACCATGATATCACTTGGTCCTTATATCAATCATGAGCTCATGAATACTGTCAAATATTTCATTTTCTCATTTTCCCTTCATTATGTGCATATCATATTTTTTCCAAAAATATCTCAATCACTTTCCTTGGTTACCGGTACCATAAAATTATGAAAACCACAATAGACCAATACATAAATATTCCAATACTCAGCATTATTTTGGAATCCCATTACATAAACACTTAATCATTCCACCACATCGTTGTCATATTCAACATCACCAATGGTGATCGCATTTGAATTCCCTTTGTCCTTTTCCTTAAGTGGTTGCTCATGTCAATCATCACTAACTCTTGGATTAGGGCATTTATTGGCATAATGTCCCATCTCCTTGCACATGAACCATTGAAGTGTAGTAGGTTCATTCTGTGTATCCCTTCCTTTGTTAGCATCATTAGACATCTTCTTCCCATCATTGCGGCATTCAAACGCCCGATGACCTTCCTTTCCATATTTGAAACATTTACTTGTCCCTTTAAGACAATCTCCACCATGGTTCTTTCTACACTTTGAGCATAAGGAAACATTCATCTTCTTTTCACCATTATTCTGAGATTTCTCCTTGAAATCCATCTTTTGTTTCTTGTCAAAACTACTAGATGGATAAGTAACACCACTTCCATTTCCACCACGATAGAACAACATACAATTTCTTCATAGCTATTGAAGTCTCTTATAGCTAATTCCCTTCGAAGATTTGGTTTTAAGCCACTGAAGAATCGATCAACTTTACTTTCAGGTTGGATGATAAAGCCATATGCATACCTTGCAAGCCTTGTAAAATTTGCTTCATATACACCAACAGATTCATCATCCTTTTGCTTTAGTTCAAGAAACTCCTTCTCCATCTTTGTTCGAATAATACGAGGGAAATACTTATTGAAAAATATGTTCTTGAACTCATCCCATTCCATGGACTCAATTTCATCTCTTTGCCTCATATTCTTGATAAGATTCCACCATTGATCAGCTTCACCTTCCAAACGAAATACTACTAAGATGACTTTATCATGTTCAGAACATTGAAGAAGTGAAAATATCTTTTCAGTGGTACTAATTCATTGTTCAGCAACAAGTGGATCAGAAGACCCACTAAAAGAAGGTGGATGTTGCCTCATGAAGGACTCAATAGAATATTGTTCCCTTCTTTGCTCATTTAGAATTCCATAATGATTCATAGCTTGTGTAAGTATAGCAATAAGATTTTTTCACTCCATCTCCCATAACATTTGTTTGTTCAGGAGGACAATCATTGCACTGTCCATTACATTGATCAACACGGTTCCTTCGGGTTCCATCCATCGTCTATAACCCAAAAAGAATAGTGTGAGAGGCAAAAACCATGCTAGGTAAAACAACATAATAAAGGGGAACTATCCTCAATATCTAACATCTTAGGTTAAATTATAGGATCATTATCATAGTTCTAGGACTGTATCTTATACGTATACTTATCCTTAGGGACATCCCTAGACATACCTTAGAAATATCACTAGAGATCTCACTAACGTTTTGGCATCCTAGTTTCCAAAGGTTGACTAAATCTTTCCTCTGATACCAACTGTAGAGACCCGAAGCATAACGTACATAGACATTACATTACTTTTGCGGAATACTTAGTACATAACAAAAACACACACACAAGGACCGTAATAGTTTAGTGTCTTTGGAAACTCGGAATATAATCTTCTAATCGTGGTGAAAGATCTTCAACATATCCCATAAAGATCTTCTATTTTTTAAACCTAAATCCTTTATTTATGTCCTGGGCAAAAGACAACATAAAAGGGTGATATCAAATTCCGAGTAAGGGTAAACAAAAGAAATATCAATCACGTCATATTCATAAGAACATATCTTTTAGAAATCGTAACCTGCAAAAGAGATCATAATTTCATAACATTGGATAAATCATAGTAGTGAAATGTAATCCCAATAATCATAACTTAAAACATGAAACTTTGTGGCATACACACATAATCATAGAGAATCATATCTTACTAGTCAAGACTCATTGCCAAGACTATCTTAGTGGACAAAGTCCATTTCTGAACCGAGTCACCCTCGTTTCAGTCCTGTTTCACTGAACCGGTATAACCTACCGTTCCAGACATTTCTATCTCATGAGATATAAAATCTTTAACCAATGCATTGGAGGGAGATATAGGTCCCACCCATCTCATAATGATACCATTCTTATTTGTGCCACAAAATCATAAACCATACATCATTTCATGACCCATGAAATAAAAATTTGAATCTTAAACATTGTGACATCATAAACAAATTCGTATAAGATAAAGTAATTCATAAAAATAATTCCATCACGACATAATCAAATCAATGTAATAATAGGGATAGAAACAGAACCCTTTATTATCTTAGATGGAAAATAATTTTGATAAAACACTTGAACTCCATTCTTGAGGAAAATATCCTTTTTGCTTCAAAAACACTTTTCCTTTCGTAACATGTCGTACAATTATAAACTAAAAGACGTTGATTAAAAATAAAGTTTAAAATTTGTAAAGGAAGCTTCTTGGAAATAATGTTTTAAAAATCCATTCATACCGTATAAGTTTAAAAAAACATTCTTCGTACTTTTTTCGGAAAAGTCAAAAAATACCTCGTACGAAAAACGACAAAAGATTCCTTTCATATCCTTTACTAAAAACTCACTGAAGGGTAAAATTTGATTTAAAAAATTGTAGGTGGATGGAAATAATATTAAATATTGAGGAAGCATTGATTTGGATGATAAAATACACCCCAGTAAATACCAAAGTATAAACAATCTCGGATAAAAATGAGATTGTGATATTTACCTTACCTTAGGTCCGACATGCTTTGTAAGTGTCTGAACCTCCTGTATAATGATTTAAATAATGTTATTGACTTATTCCAGAATCATAATTATTTTTATGATATCATATAACGTCATATTCTAATTTTCTTAGTAGTAATATTTCATTGCTACTTGTTATTCGGGTGTTTATAACTTTTTGTTCTTATGCGTGTTTTGTTGAATAAATTCTTATTCTTCTCTTTAGGTTATAGATACCTCATTTCCAGAATGTTATTAGTGTAATATATATCATATTAATTCATTCAATTCATTTATATAATCATTATGAAATGAAGATCATGTAGAACGAGTCGTATCACATCGTGGAGACGGTATTCCGTACGTACGCACGAGTGATGATATCGTTCCTATGATCGTGGAATTGTATTGGAGCGTATGTATACTATTTCATAATCAATATAACTTTATAATAGTCATATATTGTTATTATTTACACCATTATACCCATCCAAGTAAGGTGGTGGTGGAAAATAGATTACACCACGGCGTGGAGACGGTATTCCGTACGTACGCACGTGCGGTGATTTCATTTTCTGTATGATGGATAGATGGTTAAATAAGGTTGTTTCATAATTATAATAACATATCAGTATATGAGTGATACTGATGTAATTACTTCATAATGAAACAACTAAAGGAGAAGAAGTTGAAGAAGAATGAAATTGGAAAGGATTGGTAATGGATATTACCTCTTCTTTGAAGTGCTTCTTTGAGACCTCCTTTTAGGGCACTAAAATTGGTCTTTTAAGAGGAACATGACCTCTAGGATGTCTCTAGGGAAATTTAGAGGAGAAAATGGTAGGTTTTGGCCGAGCTTGAAGGCTCAAAGTGGTGTGAGGAAGGGAGGGAGGAGGTGCCCTTTTATAAGGGAGGAGAGGGGTACCTTTGGAATAACAAAAACTATTATTTTATTATAAAGTCAAATTCGGTTTTAAATAGATCCAAATTAATTTATTTCTAAGCTAAGGTGGTTATGGGTGGAAATCCTCTCATCAAATAGAATTTAGACAAGTTTAGGTTCCTATATTAACCTTATCTTTTAGTTTCAACTCTTAGTTAATTAGATTGACATTTACCATGTCACTTTTTATTTTTATATTATATTGTTAATAAACATACCATATACATCCAAGAGACCCCCAAGTTGTGTTTTATTAATATATATAATCTTATCTAAGTCATTTGGCCGAACCTTAGATTTTTATGAATAAAATAACAATTAATAATATAATATTTGTTTTAAAAACTATTTTATGTCAATTTTGACACTATTCAATAGTTGATTTTTTTGAAACTCATAACAGAATTATTACTTCGACCAAATCAATTAACATATTCCTAACATGTCATATTAACCTATAAAATTAGTTTAATTCATAAAAAGTCTCAAATTATACTTATATAGGTATTTATAATATCAATTATGTCAGTATTTCATTAATAAGATAATTACTACATCATCTTTGTGTTATAAATAAATTAAATTATTTAAAGTCTAAAAATTACAAATTAAATATCATTATGTAGGAAATATTTTTATCTTTCTAATGAATATTTATAGTCGAATTTATCCTATGAATAACATTATATTAAAAATGATTTAGTTATTAAACATTGATTATAACTATTTTAACCCTTCTTTAAATAAATTAATAATAAATGTCCTAATCTAATCCTAGTGGGCATAAATGGTCATATTTTATTTCTAAGGTTGTTTTTGGTCGAATTACACTTTTCCAACAGAATTATGATATGTTTTAGGGTAATAATAATATCATTTTTACCCTTAATTACCCTATTTACTTTTAACCGTGGTAAAAAAAAGTTAAAAAGTTACTTTTCACCAAAAAATTATTTTCATCGCATTGAACCACATTTTACTTACTGACATCAACTGTATCTCTCGGATTTTCGAAATTCCACTTACAGAAGCGGTAAAATTATGTTTTATGAAAAATTCAGTTTTTTTTACGACCACTTAGTGGTTTCACTATTCATCAAAAATTGAATGTTTTCATAAAAATACCAAAATTTCACCCTAGGCTAATTTCGATATTCTGAAACCAAAAATGAAGTCCATTTTGAAAAATAAAATTTATAAAATTTCAAAAAGTGGTTATTACTATCCATAAAGGCTAGTTTTAATAATATTTTAATAGCATATCATTGTTTAGTGAAACTCGGTATTGCGTACGACACAAGCTATCGAGGAAGGTCACGATTTCGTGTAAAGCAAGCCAAGAAAGTGTTGTGTGTAGAAAAAGATTCCTTTGATGATTTATATAACATAAAAGTCTCGGGTGTTACACCGATGAGATGAGGGTATGCCATCTCATGCATCATATATGCACTTGTTTAAAATCACATGACATGCATTCTTCCCATGCCATCTAGGATGCATTAGAAATTGCATGTTATTGTGATAGACGTTGTGTATATTATGCATGTTTTTTTGATATATGCTTTGATAGAATCTGTATTGTTTGATTGTGAATTTGTTTGTATAGTGATTTTCTTAGATGGATGAAAAACATTGGTTCTTGAGGTGTTATGGGCCCTCATGGACCAGAATTTTGTGGATCATTAACCTGTTTACATTGTTTGTAACTTGTATAAGATTCCAATCTTTGATTCGTGGGGAGTATGGGCCCTCACAGATTGGAATTTTGCACCTTAACATGTGTTTTATGTGTTGTATGGGATCTAAAGTAGTTCTAAGTCTACTACCCAGAAAAACCTGGAATACATGACATGTAATTTATGAATACACGCCATGAATTTTTTAACCGTGCTGCTGACGGTGTGGGTAGGGACACAAGGTTATGAAAAATCTTCTGAAAACACATTGTGTATGGTACTTAGTCATCGTGTTGTAGTGATTGTGTGTCTACCTGTGTTACTAACAACACAGATGGTTGAAACTTCGACTATACACATCGTGTCCTGATTCCACATGTCATGCCGTGTAATCTAGGTACCTGGCCATATCCCAAACAACACGGGTCGGTTGGGAATTTAGTGTACATGTTGTGTCCATCTAGAACACATTGTGTAGTGTAACCTGGGAACACATGCCCTGTCACTCACAACATGGTCCAGGTGAAACATGTTGAGTACACGCCTTGTCTACCGTTACACATCGTGTAGTTTTGTCTTAGGAGAGCCATGTGGCTTACCCATGTAGAAGGATTCAGGCATGGGAAGAAGATCCAAGTACATTCTATGTGTTAGGATAACACATCATGGGTTTGGGGTGTTACACGACCAGTTTGGAAAAGGTACATGCCCATGTAAATGAATTAATGGAACACACCGTGTAGTCTTTATACACATTGTGTAGTCTTGTTTTTTAATTTTCTAAATTATTTCTTTCCCCTATTCCCTTCTTACGATACAAGTTTTCAGTCCCTAATAATGTGATCTAATGTGTGTGTTTGACCTTGTAGAGTCATGGCACCGAGACATCCTCTGGTTGCCTTCCAATTGCTAGGTAGTGATCAGACGCAAGATACGGCTGATCAGGGACTTCCTGTAGATCCTCCTGTTGTGCTAGCTTTGGCACCAGTAGTGATACCAGTTACAGGCACCAATGTGCAGTTTAGGGAAGTATTTCTGAGGATTATTTAGACCTTCTAGAGAGTGCTACCTTCTGCCTTGTATATGGTAGACTTGATGTGGTTTTTCCAGCAGCAGCACCCTCCCACTTTCTTAGGGTAAGGAGGACCGTAGGGTATAGAGTCATGGCTAGAATCCATGATGACTATATCTGAGCATCTAGAGATGCCTCCAGAAAGGCAGGTCAAGCTTGCTACCAACATTATATGAGACTCCACTAAGAGGTGATGGGATGTGATCTCACAGGTGGGTCATTAGCAGGTTATGGAGTGGGAGGAGTTTCAGCACATCCTTTATGAATACTTCTATCTGAAGACCATGAGGGCCAATTGAGTTCGGGAATTCATGAACCTAGAGTAGGGTACTCTTTAATTCATGGATTATTCCTTTTGTTTCACCGAGCTTCAGCATTTCACACCCCTCCAGGGCGGAGATGGGTTGTTTATGGAAAGGATGTTTGAGGAAGGTCTTAGACGGGAGACCCACTCACAAGAAAATATCTTCTGGCTGATTTCCATCACTTCCATAGTCAACCAGGCACTGATTGTAGAGCAAAATCTGAGAGATTTCTGAGCTAAGAGCCAGGGCGGTTCCACTTCCAGGGTTAGTGCTTCACCAGATGATAGGGGGAAGTGCTGTAGGGAGTCTACGTGAGGTGATCTGAGGCAGTGAGACACATATTCAGTTAGCTAGGTAGTATGTTACCAGTGTGGAAGGGCTAGGCATACGAGGCCGCAGTTCCAGATAGACCCAGTCGAGTGCCGATCTTTTGGACATATGGGTCACCTTTAGTGATTTTTTCAGTTTTATCCCCAATATCTGGTGACAGGAGTTCATCCATGACTCCTCGTTCAGGAGCAGTGCCACCAATTTCTCACGAGTCTGGGAACTGTAGTTCTTTCGGCTATTCAAGCTGAGGTGGAGGTTGAGGCCATGGTGTTCATTCAACGGTATTTCAGTGACAGTAGGGTGGATAATCTCAGAGCAGTCAGGTATGGTCATATGGTTGTGGTACATGTCAGGCTTTAGCAGAGGAGCAGACCCAGTAGAAGCAGGATCCCAGAACATCTACAGTTCGAGGTATGATCTTAGTAGCCTCAATTTTATCTTCTTCTCTTTTCGATACAAGGGCTTCCCATAGCTTTATCTATTTTTCTGTTGTGGATAGCTTTGGTCTATTCATCCTTTCCTTTACTGATACCTTGAATCTAGACACACTATTGGAAACTAGAGTGGTTAGTGTACGTCAGTGTAGAGAGTTCCCTGTTAAGGTTGTGTGGTGTCACTTCTTATAGGACCTCTATGTCTTAGAGATGATAGGCTATGATGTCATCCTCAGGATGGACTGGTTAGTTCCCTTTCAGGCAGTCGTCGACTGTTATCTCTACTGGGTGAGTTTCAAATCACTAGAGGGTGGATCTTTTCTTCATAAGGGAGATTGGGATGTCCAGGCGATTAAATCAGGTCCTGAGTATCATGGGCTAGGTGGAGTTGCAGCAGAGTTTGCCAGTCTGTATCTGGATGACCAGGGGACATCACAGTTAGACTTTCCTCCAGTGGTGGATCAGTTAAGGGATGTCTTTCTAGAAGACTTTTCATGTTTTCCTCCAAAGCGTGAGGAGGACTTTTCTGTTGATCTCGTTCCCGGAGAGGAACTAGTGTCCATTCCTCCTTATATGATAGATACACCTGAGTTTCAGCAGCTCAAGAAGTTGTTGGGAAAGTTGAAGGAAAAGGGTTTTATCCAACCCAGTACTTCTCCTTGGGGTTCGCCTGTCCTGTTTGAAAAAAAGGTAGACCACACCCTTAGGGTTTGTGTGGATTATTGGAAGCTGAACCAGTTGATGGTCAAGAATTGATATCCCTTGCCTAGGATTGATTACCTCTTTGATCAGCTTTGAGGATCCCATGTGTTCTCGAAGATCAATTTGTGGTATGGTTATTATTATTTCCATGTTATAACATCTAATATACCTCTTAGAGCCTTCGGGAGCAGGTATGGTCTATACGTGTATATGGTTATGCTGTTCGGCCTCACGAACACGCCTGGAGTTTTCATGGCACTAATGAGCTGAGTGTTCCATACATACTTGGATTCCTTCATGGTGGTTTTTGTTGACGACATATTGGTGTACTCTCACACTCGACATGACCATGCTACCCATCTTGAGATCATTATGCGTACCACGA
The DNA here is from genome assembly GCA_963277665.1 of Viscum album. Lineage (NCBI taxonomy): Eukaryota > Viridiplantae > Streptophyta > Magnoliopsida > Santalales > Viscaceae > Viscum > Viscum album. The sequence goes on along the minus strand of OY728136.1, from coordinate 1,280,468,758 downwards.
GAGGGGATCAATTATATATTAATCTCTTGAAATTCCACTTTTAGATCGATCAGATTCACTTCTTGGGTCATGTTATCTTAGTGACAAGAGTATCAGTAGACCTAGAGAAAGTGAGAACAGTAGTTTCCTGGGAGCAGCCGAAGAATGTATTCGAGGTACAGAATTTACTAGGGCTGGATGGATACTACATATGCTTCATACAGTACATTTCACGAATAGCATCACCACTTATAGGTCTCACTAAGAAGGGTGCGAAATTCTTGTGGTCAGATTCTTGTGAATTAGCCTTTCAGGAGATGAAAGGGAGGTGGAATTCAGCACCGATACTAGTCATTCCAGAGCTGGGAAAGAGATATACTTCTTACTGTGATGCTTCAGGTATTGGGCTGGGAGCTGTGCTTTTGTATGGAGATGGAGTCTTTGCGTACGGGTCTCGGCTATTGAGGCCACATGAGAGGAATTACCTGATGCTCGATCTAGAGTTGGTAGTTGTTGTTCATACCTTACGTTGTTGGAGACATTATCTTCTAGGAGAGAACATTGTGGTTTTCACCGACCATAAGAGTCTCAAGTACATCTTTACTCAGCGTGATCTAAACCTGAGACAACACAGGTGGGTTTAGTACCTGAAGTCCTTCGACATTCATCTTGCCTATACGTCGGGAATGGGAAACACAATGGCTGATGTGTTGAGCAGGAGGACTCATATATAGGCAGTTCAGGAGGTCAGCAATGAGTGGAAGCTTATGGCTTAATTCTATGAGATGCATTTGGAGGTGCACAACAGTTAGGGGCATACATTTATATATTCTGTAGCTGTTACCTCTACACTTCTTGATCTGGTACAAATGAGGTAGCTATCTGACTCAGAAGGCCTAGTCCTACGAGAAATAATGTTAGGTGAGGACCCTATTCCTTGGTGGACCCTATATGAGGAAGAGATCTTGTGTTTCCAGAGACACATATGGTTTCCAATAGACATACGCGAGGAGCTGATATGGGATTTTCATTCCTCATTTAGGGCAGTTCATCCCGGCATCACCAAGATGTATCACGATTTTCACCACCAGTATTGGTGGCCAGGTATGAAGAGAGATGTTGCTGGTTTTTTCATGAGGTGTTCCACTTGTCAGTAGGTGAAAGTGGAACATCAGTGACCAATATGTCTTTTCAGTAGTTATCCATTCTCGAGTGGAAGTGGAATGATGTTGTGATGGACTTCGTGACCGGTTTGCTGAGGTCACCTCATGGGAATGATGTTGTTTGGGTTGTCATCGACAGGCTTACAAAGGTTTCTCACTTCTTGCCAATAAAAAATTCCTTCAGTTTTGATTAGCTGGGACAATTGTACATCAGATAGATTGTAAGACTACATGGAGTTCCACACTCCATTTTTTCAGACAGGGATGCACGTTTTACTTCTCGGGTCTGGCAGGGGCTTCAGAAGGCTTCGTTTACGTTGGTACTTTTGAGTACAGCATACCATCCCCAGATAGATGGCCAGTCCGAGCATACGATTCTGGTGCTTGAAGATATTCTCTATTCTTACATTATAGACTTTGGAGGTTCATGGGATAATCATATACCTCTTTTGTATTTTTCCTAAAACAATAGTTTTCAAGCAACTATTCAGATGGCACCTTTTGAATATTTTTATGGTAGGCCATGCCGATCAACCTATTGCTTGTTGGAGGTCGGAGAGATAGCTTTGTTGGAACCTCGTCTTGTTCAGGAGACCACATAGTGGATAAAGTTGATTTGGAAGAGGATGGATATTGCACAGTCTCAGAAGAAGTCTTATGCTGATCAGTGGAGGAGACCATTGGAGTTCGAGGTCGGGGATCAGGTTTTTCTTTGTGTCACACAGAGGTTGGGACACAACAGTATTCAGAGACAGGGTAAGATTTTACCACAATACGTTGGGTCATTTGATGTTTTTGAGAGAGTTGGTTCAGTTACCTATCGGTTGTAGTTACCTCAGAGTTACTGGGCTATGCACAACGTCTTCCACGTTTCTCAGCTCCGACGTTACTTTTCAGACTCGTCTCATGTCTTTTAACCTAAAGAGTTTAATATTGATGAGGATGCATCATTTGAGAAGAATTCTATCTAGATTATCCATCACAGTATGCAGGTTCTCTATGTCCAGTATGTTCCTCTGGTACGGGTGCTATGGCAGCACTGGCGATTACAGGACGAGACTTAGGAGAGGGAGGCCGATGTACGATCGTAGTGGCCAGATCTATTTGGGGTTTCTTCTTCAATGCCTTTCTAGGTAAATTCGATAATGAATTTCTTTAAGGAGGGATGTTTTTTAGAATCTAGACCATCTTTTTAGGTATGTTTTTTCTTTATCTAGAGTTTTTGAGAAAAGTGGAGTTTCTTGAAATTTTTGAAGTACACACCGTGTACTTTAAGAGTGCATGTTGTGTACTTCATTTCCACTGGAGGTCGTGTGCTGGACATGTAAGGGCCACAAACACGGTCATGTGGGGTGATATGGAGGCCGCCTAAAGCTGAGTATGGAAATAGTAAGTACACATCGTGTACTCTAATAGTACACACCATGTATTTTGATTTTTCATTAAACACAATGGGGTCGCATCTGATGGACAGAACCATCTACTTTATGGTTTTCTTCATCCGAGAGAGTCTGTACGGCTGCGGATCATCGACGAGCCACCGAACCTCCTTACATCCTCTGATTCGAACACCGGTAAGTGTGTTAGAACCGTAGTGAAAATTTCTTACTTCTCCTAGAGTTTCGTTTCCCAATTTCTTCTCTTTTTCAAGTTATCATTAGTCGATGGTTTTAGACGTTTATATAGATCTTCGACGTTCTAAGGATATTCAATCATAGTGGTTCACATATATCGATCTCCTCACATTATGGTTGGGGGTTTGTGCCTTTCTGTAAGAATACTTTTAGTATTTGTGAAAATTCCCCCAATACCCTTGAACCGGGTATTGGGTGTTTCCTATTTTTCCCTTGTTGTTCTCCTGCTTTGCTTATATTTCTGAGTAGAGTATGTTGTTTGTGAATGAGGTAATTTACTGTGCTTTGGATGTTTTTCCCATTCATGTTTTCCCTGTTTAAGACTATTGGGTCTAGTTTTTCCTATTATTCTTTTTCCAGTTCCATGCCTAGTTGTCGGATGGTGTGAATATTTTTCTTCCATGCTGAGATGCTTTAGAAAGCTAGACAAGTAGTTATTTAGGTTACATTGGCCATTAAGTGATGCGATACTTTCTAACATTACATAGGTATATGGGAACCTAGTGTAGTAGACCATAGAGAGAATGGACGTAAGGGATTCTCCAGAGTGTCTTTAATTTACAATGCGAGACCACTAAGGGAATTCAAGTTAAGTTCTTCCTCAGAGTGTCTTTAGTTCCTAAACGCGGGCCACACGGGGAATGAGACGTTGCGTTCTTCCCTATATAACCTTTAGTAAGATACAATACTATAGGGGGAATAGACGATGAGTGCTTCTCCCGAGAGTCCATTCTTTAGCTGAACTAGAGGGGTGAGACTGTGTGTGCCTCCCAGAGGGTTGATAGTGATTGTAGGATGAACCATAGGGGTTAGGCTATGAGATCTACACAAAAGGTTTCATATTTTTCCTACTTTCTTGTGTGGCTACTTACCTTTTTGTAAATTATATGCAAGGAACTGTGGATTTTTTGTTGTTGAGTACTTTCATGTTTACTGTTTTCTGCACTTTTACCAGCCATATATTCACTGATTGTTAGGCGCAGATCTTCGGGTGGTTGCCTATTGGTATTTTTTTCTACCACCATTTTTCGGCCATGCTTATGGTCCCAAACAGGTTATACTATTGCAGGTATTGATAAGGACAAGCACCCTTCTTCTTTAGGTTCTTGATTGCTTTGGAGCTGTAGAGCATGGGACCAAGCTGAGGTTTGATATGCTGAGGAGTTGTTTATCTTTTTTCCTTATGTATTTGGGTTTAGTATTTTATTCCACATTTTTACTTTTGTGGATTCTTTCCTAGACACATATGCATCTTGAATCATTTATATATTTTTCCAAGTTGATTACTTATCAGTCTTCCGTAGTTTACTATTGTAGGATATTTACTACTTCTGCTTTGTATGATTGTATATCTTCCACTGTGTTACTCTGCCAATGAGGGCATAGTTTCCCCATCATCACGCCCATGGCCCTCACTTCTAGTCGGCAGCCTCGGGCATTCGGGGAAATGCTCTTGAGGCCATGTGACCAACCCGCTACGAGGCTCCTTTGGGCTACTTCTAGAACGGGGGCATTACCCATACCATGAATTTGATTTATGAATACATGCATGAGATGAAGAAGAAAACAAAAAGATAACATTATTTTCAGTTTTATTGAAAGTTAAATTTACCTTTATATATTATGGATCTACCTAATGGTTACCGGTTTTACCCAGACACTTAATGGTCTACATAACTAACATCTCCACTTAACCTTTTATAATGCAGTCTTTGCATGGATAACCTAGTATTATCCTAACACAGAACAATTTGTATAAGGATCATTTTGTTTTACCATTTTCAAGTTATATTTAGTTACACATATGTATAATGTTTTTTTATAGAGGTAAATGAAACTACCACTAAACAGAATGGTTATATGTAAAATTAACTTTTATATTACATTTTCACTGAAATATAAATTTTATTGAGTTTGAAACATTAATTTTAATTCACTAAGTGTTGGATGGAACCTATTATAAAACCAATGACACATACTCTTTTCTTCATGTATCATTAAAAATCTCAATTCACTCTTACACTCAACATAAACTGACATACACTGGTCCTCATTCACACAAACACTTAGAATTAGTGTGACCTTTACATAGGAATGAAGGACCTCCATAAAAATCAAAGATGACCATTAAAAAATGTACTAAATCACGTGATAACTTTTATGAAACTCTCTAATATTCTAGATTATCTTTTGATGAAGTGTAGTGACCCTAATATAGCTCTATAACATCACGGTTACCTTTACATGACACACTAGTTTACAATTACACGAACACTAGATGTCAATTAAACATGTCCTGGATTTTATATTTTCCCTCATGCACCTCTTGATTACCTCTAAAAAAGTAGTAATTAACCATTATGAAAATATTAAATAATCTTCACACATGTCTTTTCCAGCCCAAATTATTTATATGTATCCCCTACTTTCACCCTTATTCAACTATTGTAATTCCATACTTCATCAATTTAGCATCTAAAACCATTTCAACTCAACTCAAAGAATTCTCTAACACTCTAAATACTCTCAAAACATCATGATATATACTGAAGAGAATGTATTTACCCCTAAAATAGTTTTCTTTGATTATTTAAATTCTACCTCACCAAACAATTATTAAAATTACAAAGAAAGATACATTGGGGCTATCCAACCAAGGTCTTTAAGAAGCAATACATAGTATCCTTTCCATTTATGATGGAATCAAACTCAGAAACTCTAGAACATCTTCACACACATGTTGAAATATTATTATATCTTCTATAATGACAAGAAATATAATCATACATGGAAACTTAAATCTACCCCTTTGTAATTGTTGTCAATACCACAACACACCTCTAAATTCAATATGTGTTCTCATTTATTTCACATCTCAATAAGCACATCAAAAATATATTGTGCATGGTATAAAACTCTCCCTTTGTCCATGAAATTGACTATACCCCCTTTATAAACACATTTATTATAATAAAAAAGGTGTAAATTCTTTATTGGAATACATATTCTTTCATATTTTTAATGATGTTTAGATATTTATAGATTTTATGATTTTGAACACTTTGAAATTCATTTAACATGTTTTCCTTCCTCAAAAGGGATGAACCCACTTTATAATTATCATGGTTGTTTATATACTCAATAATGAGAATATTCTCTTGTTATACAGTAGTGATAACCTCTTATAACTACCTCAATATTTGATTCTTTCAATTCCCTACATGTTATTAAACATCAAATGAAAGGGGATAAGGAGGGGGTATTTTTCTTTTTAATTAGTTCTGGAATGTTGATAGATGTCTCTCTAGTGAGATCTTCAATACATCCCATCTTTATCATGGGGCTAATACTTAATCCTCTTTTCTTAATTGTGTCATCATTTATATTTGTAGACAACCTGATGTTCTTACTTTTCTCAATATGATTATTGTGTAAGACCTCTTTTATTGAATGTGAAAAAAGTGAAATTAAACCTTATATTCTAGCTTATTATTCTTTATATTTTCTCTTTTTCTTGGTAGGAATGTCATACTAACCATTGCAACATGGCCAGTTACCTTTTATTCCCTTAAACAATAGGTTTTCCTTGTTTCATTTCCTAATAAATAACGTTTTGTTACTTAATTAGATCTCTATTTCTTCTCCTCTAATTTTGAATAGATTTTATACTTCTTATTTTACTCTTATAATGTTTATAAATCACTGAAGACTTTTTATTAGAATTCAAAATTGAATATTTCTACATTCTAGAATTATTTCTATTTCTCACTGAATTTCTACTTCTTTTTCATATATTTATCCCATAGATTCATTCTAGTTATTTGTTAATCGCATATTCTTATAATAATTAAAGTATTTGATCCAAAATACCCCACAACACAAATAGTAACACTTGAAATGTTGATCTTAGAATATATTGTTGATTCTATATATGTAATTATTCTTTCTGTCCTGGCATCATGCAACCTTTATTTATCTTTCTCCCCTGGAATTATTCTTGGTTTTATTTCACTTTAATTCTCTTTTATGTTTGAGTAAACTTATCGCATCTTCCATTAGCACAAACACCATTTGTTTTGTCTTTAGAATTTATAATTTTAGAGAAAACAAAATCAGTGTGATTTGAAAAATTAAGAGTTTCATACCATTCCATTTGTGCTCTTCCTGAATGTATTTTCAGAATTAATATATTGAGATTATGCCTCATTCAATTGTGTCTCTTTTAAAACAACATTATCAAGATTCTGCCATTCTCTACAATTGTTACCATGGATTTTATGATCTCTTTAATGAGATCACACTTATTTACATCTACTTTTATTACTTATTTATCATTCCTTTTAATTTAATTCTTATGTTGGGTACTTTTCTCAAGGAACAATTCTAATTTTTTTCTTGGCATGTACTCATTATAGGTCTCTTCTCCTCCCTCATCATTACTTGAAGAATATATATGTTCTTAAACGTGAGAAATGCAGGATTTATGTTTATGAGAGAAACCTTAATCATTAGATTCACTCAATGAAAATTATTTATCAACTGGTTCGCTACTCATCATATTTTTATTTTCCATTATTGATGATGACTTCTTCATCATTGAATAGCCTCTTATGGATTTTTTTCATATATTCTCCAAAATGACTATTCACTAAGAATTTTATTCTAGTATATCTATCTCAAATTCAATGTTCTTATTTATGTTGTTTGATGTGAAATTCACAACAAATTTACATTTATAACACCTTAAAGAGTGTTTTCCATTGCATGTTCCTTGTCAATTTTTGAACAACACTATTACAAGAGCTCTCTCTCACTTAACGTGAACTCATTTAAACTGAATTGAATCAAATTGAATTTTCCAAACCTAATTCAAATCAAAACAATCCAAATTAAATAAGATTATGAATAGTAAACCCAAAATGAGTTGAACTAAATAAAGTTACTCCATGCAAACCCACAATGGATAGAATAAAACTAAATAAAAAAAGAAGTATTTTTTAAAAAAACTTTCACAAACTAACCAAACTTTACTGGTATAAATGTAAATCCAATCTACCAAAATATATCTAGAATGATCAAAATCCTGAAAATAGAACTAAAATAGAAAAAATTGAATGAAAATAAATTGGACCAATTCATACTAATCTAACTTGAACTAATTTTATATTACAAATGATGAATCAAATTGGATGGAATATAATGAAATAAAACGTATATGATTGCAAGAGACATGAAATAAACTGAACTAAAACAAACTAATATAAACCAAATGTAATCAAATTGAATCGATTAAAACACAAATGAATGTAATTTCCCAAGCTAATATAAACAAAAACAAGACGAACTAAATCTAATAAAAATGTCCCAAACTAAATTGTATCAATCGAAACCACACTAAGTTGAAACATGAACCAAACTTATTATATACCATTAAAAGGATGAGTAATTATTAATTAATTGGAATATACTATTTTATAGCATCATTTTGATACTTGTATTTGTTTCCCCCTTGCTTTTAGGAGCATGATTTGACCCATGGGGAGTTGTGGTTCTTATATGTTGAGCAATGACTTGTATAGTCATAGGAGACAGGTATGTTGTAGTTTAGTTTTTTTATCTCATTATCCATTTATTCCTTTTACCGCTTTCTATAGACGGAGTGTAGTTATATTCTATGAAGGGGGACAGAAGGGCACTGGATGCGGCTTTACAGTTTTCTAATAGATCCATTAGAAATGCTAAAAAATGTCTACTAAAAAATTATTGTGAATGAATTAGACTTAATCAAGTGATGGGTGGGGCCCCAAATTATTTACCCCCTCGATGAATCTACTAGTTTCATGAGACAAAATAGTTTGGTTTTGGGTGTATGTCACTTCCCATATCAATATGGTGTTTTTGAACTAGGCATTGATAGTATGTTTTGATGTCCATAATTATGCATTCCATCAGTATGATATCTATAACTATTATTATCCGAGATTTAATTTCATAACATGCATATAACATGATCCTATTTTTAGTTAATTGTTTAAATGTTCGTATTATTTATTCCTTCCAGATTATGAATATTATTCTTATGTTTTGGACCACTTTAGTTATATGTTTCCCTTATCAAGTGTTTAAGTTTACCTCTTTCTTTTCCTTCCATTCCCCAGGTTATGAATAAATTTATAACATGTGAAATTTTTATATGGATAACCTATGAGAATGAATTTTTGGGATATATTGAAGTCTAAATATGGATTTAGTAGTTTCCTATATAAATAGAGAAATTTTTGTTTAATAGAAATAATATGGGATTTATAGTTATTATTTAAAAATAATTATCTTAATAAATAAACCAAAAAGGTATTTGGAATATATTTAATGTAATATTTTCAATAAATTCTGAAAATAAGTATAGTTATATCTAGGAATTTATAGGTTGCATTGAATCTAGTTTATAAACTATGTGTTTATTTCACTAAGATATGGAGTTCAGTATTAAGGAATCATAGAGACTTCAAATAAGAAATACCAATACCTAAAATATAATCCCCCAACACTAAATTAGGAATCCAAAACCCCTAAAATTATATCAAATTATGTTGTGTGAAATAAATGATATTAAAGGGAATTGATCAATGGATTATGATAGAAACTATTTATAATGAAGACTATATACGAATTAGTTAAAATCCCCTTCAAAATTGCACTATGAGAAGAGGAAATAAGTATTCCATATGAGAGAGTTTTTACTTGGATAAATTCTATAAAAAAGATGGATAAAGTGTGTTAAATTGATCTAAGAGAAAATGTAGAAACAAAAACTAGAACATCTTAGATGATAGGTTTTTTACATCAATCATAGATCCATGAAATGAATTCTTTCTTCTCAACATTGTACATCTACAGAAAAGTGGTGCATGAAATCAACAATGGTTACGTATCTTGGGGATCTCCAACATGAGAAATCATGAAAATTTATGACATGAATCGCTCATTCACATTTGAAACGATAGAACAAGTAGATCTTTATCTATTTCAAAGCACTAAAACTCCCAAATGATAGAATAGATCAACTAGTAGATAGAGAACAAAAACAAAAGTATTTTTTTCCACCTAAAAGAAAAAATTCAATTAGAAAATGTCCCCACTATATTGATTTTCCCTCAGAAAGCTAAGAATAAGAGGGTTAGTCCAAAAATATGTGTGGCTACTTTTCCCTAATGAATGATTCAAACTCTCATGTTTCTCAATAATAGTACATGTACTACCAAAACAATCTAAAAAATGGAATATATATTTCACATAGGATAATTTCTTAAGAAAAAAACTCTATGTAAGTTTATATACTATAGAAACGTCCAACTCTAAGTCATGTTCCTCCCAATTCTGAAGGGGAGAATAGTCAGGATAATACTACTTGTTTTTGGATACACGAAACACATCATGAATCATAGTTTACTAAGGGTGTAATTCCAAGATATATTTCACCTCCATAATCATCTTGATGACCCCAAAAGGATACACATATCTTGGAACTCATTTCCCCTACTTCACATGCCTTTATTGACCCAACTAAGTTGAAACATTCAACAACACCTATTCACCAAATAATGAATATAAATGATTATACTGATGATAAATAAAAGATTTTGGATGGCATTGAGATTTTAAAAACCACTAATGAATAACCTGTGTTGTATTCATAGTCTCCTTAAGGAAATATGTTCCTACTAAGGAATCTGTACTATCTATAATCCAACAAAACAGAGACCTTTATGTTCATCCGTATAAGGATTCAAATGGAATAATCCTAATGGACCACTTATAAGTCTTATTATAAGAAAACTAATCAAGTGTCATATGATAATCCAAAGCTACTCTAATTTATAGATCATAATCAGGAATCATATCCTGAAGAATATGATTCGCATACTCATTTTGACCATCTATATGAGCATTGAAGGCTATAGATAACCTAAAAAAATAACTCATTTCTATATATAAGAATTAGAAAAACTGGTTGGAAAACATGTAGTCACTATCTGAAATTATAACTGAGTATTCACCATGAAACCTCAAAATTTCTTCCACGTACAACATTCCCATGTATTCACCCTTTGTGGTATCTTTGACCAAAATAAAATTATTTAACATAATTAATTGTTAAATCATGACCAATACTATATTCTTTCTTCATGGTTTCAATGTTAATCCAAGTATGGTATCCATGGATACATTATCTCACTTCCATACTAGCACCTGAAGTGGTTGAATAAAACCATAATGATATCGGATCTCAGTCTTAATCTTCTAAAATGCACGAAAATGTTATATAAAAATAGTTATTTATTATTTTAAACTGAGGAAAAAACTGATGCTTAAAATCATAATAAATCATAGTAATTACTTGGCGACCCATTCCCTTAAGGATGTGGAACTTATCCATTTAAAAAATTCTCACCAGGGATAGAATAACACACCAATTTCAAAAGAAAAATAACACCCTTTAGGGAGAGAGACTACTCAAAAATGGTCTCCCCATCCATATTACAAATTCCCAAAACATTATAATTATCCATATATAGGTTTTTCCTAGTTTATTAACCTAAAAATAGATTTTTTAAACTATATAATCACCCAATAAATATTAGTCCCTTCATTATTTAAATATATGTGTGAAATGGTAAAAATCATATGAGGTTCTGTTCATCCTTGGATTCTAGGCCTTATTGAGGGGAAAATTTTCTACTGGGAGATATGGAAACAACATTTTCCTTTCCCAGGATAAAATAAATTTCAAAATAAAATGAATCAAGATACTCACACCACCATCTATTTCTATGTTTTAGTTCTCTCTCAAAAATGATGTTACTCAGAAAATTATAGTAAAAAAATTTGAGAACATTCCCATTTGAATATAATTCATCCTACTCATAATGGTGTTCAAGACTATAAAAAAATCAAGTTCATTGGAGGTGTATTTATTCATGTGTGGCTTAGGATGATGACATTCAAACATGACAACAAAATAACTTTCCATAAGTACACTTCCCAACCCATAGCATGAGGCATCATAAAACAGAATATCACCATGTCTAGATTTTGGAAAATATGGATATGGGATATAGTGAACTATGACTAACATACAAAGATATTAACTTATTATAGATGAATATAAAAAAAATTATAAATGAACATGCATGAAAACTATAATAGTTTATTTTCTATGGAAATATGGAACAAATTATTCTAATTTGGTGAAAGATATTCAGAATCCCCAATAACAATCTTACCCTTTTGTACTCCTACTAAAAACCTTTATTCATATCCTTGTGAAAGGAAACATAAGAACAAGTAAGATTAGATTTTTAGTAAGTGTAAAAATAATGGTGATTATAATAATCACTTGGAAATAAGGGTTTGAGAAAATGTGAATAAAATTTTATGATCATCCCATATATATCAATGATCATAATCACAATTCATGGCATAAAAATTTTTATGTCATAAAACATGGATCATAAAGAAATCCAATAACATGATTCATGCGAGCATAATGTTGGCATAAGAAATAGAATTATGGAATGCACAAAAGAATAAAAAATATTATGTGAAGACTATATACCAAGACAATCATAACATGAAAGTCTTGAGATTAAAACTTGTTAATCTTATATGGGATTAGGATACGACCAGTATACCCACTTATTTGGTCTTGGTATAAAACCCATGTACCCTCTTTTTGTTATCTTTGGATATAACCCATGTACCTACTTTTTTTAAGCTTAGGATACATGAAATTTACCCACTTGTTTTCCTGATTTTCATATAACATTTGTAACATCTTATTTTAGGGATTGGACTAGAACCTGTGTACCCACTAGTTTTTAGTCATCGACTACAACCCATGTAAACTCTTATTTTTGGGTCTGGGGCTACAACCCATGTACCATCTTTTTTTAAAGATTTAGTTACAACCCTTGTTCCCTCTTGTTTTTTGGATTGGGATATAACCCACATACCCTATATGATTATATACCATTTATCATTTCCCAATAAATTGTAGGGATATATAGGTCTCAATAATCACATACTAACTTCATAAATATGTGTTTCACAAGATAAATTTTTTTATCATGTCATTACCAATAAAAAGAGATAAGTTTCATTATCATCATATCATAATCTATAAAATGAAATGTGTATGATAAAAATTTCATCATATCATATCATGTGAAAAATAGAAAGTTTTCATAGTGATTTCATAATATATTATCCCATGAAAGGATGTGGGTTTCGTAATCATCTTGTTATGGGATCACCCATGGAAAAGAAATGAATTTCATAAACAACATTTCATAAAAAATCATAAACCATTCAAAGAATAAATGAGAATGGTGAACATGGATCATATCCCGAGTAAAGAAAAAAAATATATCGATGAATGGAAAGATATATGGAAAATAATTTTGAATGATATTATCAAAATATTTGTTGAGGAAAATATCATGTCTGGGTTGACAAATTCTACTTAAAATATAAAACATTTTGAAACCCTTTTCATTACAAATAACCTTGAAAAATTATAAAGGAATCCTAAAAATCAATTTAAACATTTTAAAAAAAAATTCAATATCCTTTTACTTTAAAATAATCATAAAATAATTGTAAATTTTTTAGAATTTTATTATAAAACATTATTTTGAAATAACACATATTTTTTGACCAAATAGAGAAGTAAATTCAGTTTCCCCTAAAAATATATAATTATATTAAGTAAAAAAGTGTGTAAAAATGTACCATTACTTTAATATATAATAAATTTAAATTTAATAACAAAAATAATTAATATTTTGGAGATATGGATCATATTATTTCTTCAATGGAAGTATAATCATAAACTATCCTTATAAACGATGACATAATAACAATAAACTATTACCACTTTGGTAACATGGAATACTAATAATTGTAAAATAATAACATTACATGAAGCATAAAATATTATTATAATAAGGATATTCATGATATATCATTTTAAATAGGTATTACAGATACCTTATAAATGAATATAGGTGCATATCATAATATAAATCTCAATGGAGGAAAATTGAGACAAAAGTCCTTCCTTGATATGGTGACTTTTGAACCACCCCCATGAAATAGTGATCCCAAAATTGATGTGTAATACACAATAATTTTCAATATAGGAATAATAAAATATAGATATGGGTAGTATACACACCCCATAAAAGTAATTTCTAGTGAACATGGCTTGTGACTCACAGGAAAAAAGAAAGGCATGAAATACCCTTACTACTTCAGTAACTTTTGAATCATGATATCCATTAAATAATAACATAAATTGAGAATTTTTCATATCATTAAATAAACTAAAATCATGATATAATATTTTATATGTTATTATATACACTACAAAATAATAATAAGAGGTGAATAAAGCATATATCTCATAGAAATAAAAGTGATACAAGAAAACCCTTACATTAAGTCATGAATTTTTTTGTACATGATAAAACCTAATGTATAATTAATATATTTTTATCATATATATACCAAATAACCCTATTAATTTTTATAATACCATATATTATTTTATTGTGAATTTATATTGTCGTTTATTAACTATTTTATGTCAAAGTAACGTTTTGTGTAATAACCACTTCAATTTTCATATAAGTTTTTATCTTTTTATTATTAATCAGCTTACATAAATAATTATTAAATTATTACCATAATTTTTAAAATTATATTAATATAATATAAATTCATTATATATGTAATTATAATAATTTATAAAATATCTAAATAGGAAAATAAATACACAATTCATGGAGATGGTAGGTTGAATATACGCAAGAATGTTGTTTCCATTTTTTCATATTGAAATATGTAAAAGTTAATGAATTATATATATATATATATTATCATTAAATAATAATTACTATGTCATAAATATGATATATTATTAATAAACCCACCCTTAATAAATTCTGTGTAAAACGTTATTAAATCAAATTCTTTTGAGGAGGTGGTAGTTCACACGTCCACAAACGATGTTATCACATTACCAAAATATGGAAATGCATGAAAGAATTTGTTGTGTAATAACAAAATAAGAATAAATAAATAATTAATATAATTTATATCATATTTGAACATTAATTATTTCATTATTCCCATCTTTGATAGAGGGTAAATGAAGAATGAACGACATCAGTTTGTGAGGTGGTAGTCCGCCATACACGCAAAAACTTATTGTGTATCCCATTTAATGAATGTGTGCATGAGTGTAGGTTAAGTTAATAAAATTATATCATATTAGTATATTTAAAATAATATTTTATTATATAATAATGAAATAAAAATAATATAATCGGTAGACAATGACATTAAGCAAAAGATATTATTGAAGAACGTTACATCTTCTTAGGGTAACTCTGTTTAGATTGCACCAAAGTACTTAATTATTTTGTTTTTTGAAAAATAAAGGTTTCGATTAGGGGATATGATAGATTATTTGGTCGGTTTTTTTGAGAAAAAGGGCTTCATAGGCTTGAATAAGTGATAGGGTGAGTTTATTTTATAATGGAGGAGGGGTGAAATTCTTTTAAATACAAAAAGGTAAACACTAATGAGAGTTCTCCCTTACATCATGTTCATATGATAATGATATATTTTATTTATAATGTATTATATTGTATAAATATGTCCAAAAACGTTTTTGGGAATGTTTATAGGTTATTTTTCCCCTTAATATTAAATTTAAATGACTAAGTAAACTCTTTATTATCTTAATCACATTAATTAATTTTAATTAGATTTACTAATATTTTTTGTAAAAAACAATGTTTATCTTACTATAAATTATAAATTATTATGATTCCAAATATGCAATCCATTTCATTATTTTTAAATAACATAATTGGTAGTTCGATAATTTCATTCTCTACTCATGATATCACTGTCTTGCTGGAAAGAGAGGATGGACTACTTATCTTGTTCCTAATTATGTATGGAAATTCTAAGATATCTTCAAACTATTGAAAAATCATAGAGCAAGACGGTTCGGGGGATCGCCTGGTTGGGATTTCATCTCAAATTATATAGGTTCATGGATGATGTTAGATAATAGATTAGATTGTATCCTCCATGTTCTCTAGATATGGAATTGATTAAGAATGAAATTGAATGTTTAGTGACCAACTTAGAAGATAAATGGGATGAGAAAATCATTATTGATCTTCCTGGAAAAAAAGGCGGTTATAGAAGACATGATCCTTCTGCATAAGTGGAGAGCCTGAGAGCATGTGAGAATTAAGTGGCTATGTGAATGTGGCAAAAAATTTCTCTTTCTCTCATGCATGTTTTATGGAAAAGAGGGTAACCATAAAGAGTGATATTCTTTATGTTAATGGATCATATAATGATGATCAAAATGAGGTTCTGGCCATGGATGGTTCCCATTTCGGTGATCTTATTGCATGGCATATCCCAGGAATGATCGATGGTTATCTCAGGGGAAATATGTATCTATTGGATATTGTTATTCATTTGGTATCTGATGATTATAATGCATGTTTCTAGGGTGATCCATCTGAGGAGTAAGTGAATGATGTCATAAAAGGTTTTATTCAGGAGACCACACCAGGACAATATGTTTTCCCTGGAGCATTTTATGGAGGCTCATGTACTTTATTGGGAATGAGATAACTATGGCAGTGGAAGACTTTTTTTCATGGATCTAACCTTCCTTGCATGGTCATCACTACATCGCTTGTTCTCATTCCAAAATTCAAAGACCCCACGTCCCTCCATTACTACAGGTCCTTTAGACATTGAAACATTTATTATAATGTGATGTCTAGTGTCATTAATAGGAGGTTTCCATGGCATCTATCTATGTAGAATTCAATTGAGAAAAATGGATTTGTTAAGGGGAGATCTATTCAATGGGTTATTGCGATGGCTCAAGAACTTATTAGAAACACCAACATCATGTCTTGTCGATCAAATATGGTTATCAAACCAGATATGGATACAGAATACAATCGAGTTGAGTGGGGTTTCATCCTGAAAGTATTAATATGAATGGGATTCTCTAACAGGGTCGCATATCACGTCTTTAGATTATTTAATTCTTCTTGGATGTCTATTAATTTTATTGGGAGATTTTCTAGTTCTATTAAGGTGGTGTGTGGTCTTGGGAATAGAGTCCCACTATCCCCAACATCTGTATTCTATCCCATGATATTCAAATCCACCTCATTCAATGGCTCTTATTGATGAGTTTCAGCTACACCAAAATAGTGGGTCTCACTATATTTTTGTAAATGACATGATCACCTTTATGAATTCTATTAATAGATCTATCAAAGGTATTAATAATTTTTGAGAGTATTAGTGTAAGTAGATCCGGAAATTGATGAAATTCTCAATGAGTAGAATATATATCTCCGAACGATGCTCAGATCAATGTGCTTCCTCCATTATGAGATGTTTGAATATACAACACAATTTCATTCCCATGGAATTCTTGGGTGCCCCAATATTGACAAGTAAAATAAATATACATCATTTTAATCAACTTATTAGTAGAATTTTATGTAAATTTGTCAACTAGAAAAATAATTTTTTTCCTTAGGGTGAAGAATCACTATTTTGAATAACATCCTTCCCTTTATTCCTATCTATGTTCTATCTTCTTTCGGGGCCCCAGGAAAGTGATGTGTCCCATTGATAGAATCATTATTTATTTAATTTGGGAAAAACATATAGATGGAAAAAAAATTGGGATTCGTAGGGATGAATTTCCAAGACTACGAGAGAGGGGAGCATAAATGTTAGGAATTTATCAATAATGCTACAATACATTCATGCAAGGATCACCTTGGAGTTTCTAGAGGAATTCATTATTTTGTGTATACACATGAGTGATAAATTCTGTTGGGGATTGACTAATGCACGATGAAGTTATTGAACATCATGGATCTCTATTTTACCCCACCTCTAGATTCTTCATATACATTCTCACTGGATTGTCAGAGAGGGAGATATCCTTTTTTGGTTCCATAACATGGTGGGATCAATTCTCGAGATTCCATTATGTACCATTCTAGTGTTCACATTCAAAGATGCAAGTAAATTTCTGAGACTCATTGATGATATTCTAAATCATGATCAATGAGTTATATTCAATAAGATTGATCTCATCTCTGATCCCAAGAGAAGTGTTTTTATGGAGTCCACTTCGTTTTCTTTTTCTTCCAAGGGATCTTGTGGGGAGTTTAGCTCTGGTGAGAGGGTGGAAATCATGGGAGAGATTTTGTGGAAGAAGGAAATTCTTTCCACATTCATTTTGCTTTTATGGAGAACCAAGAATCATCTATTGGACACTTATGACAACATCAATCATATGGTAATGTTCATCGCCTCTAGGTTTTCATGTTGTAGAATGTAAAGGGTGGATACCTCTAATTATCATTCCTTTGAATGTGACTGGGCTTTCTAATTATAGAGTTCTCTTAGTGAATTCACAAAATTCTTTTATTATAAGGTCCTCTATTCTAACATTATTGATGTTTGTTTTCATGGATCAGGTGCTAATGGTCTAGAAGAAAAATTCATATCCTTGGTTTTGTTATCCGGTTGATGGTGTATTTAGAGGGCTTGAAATTTGACACACTTTGAAGGGGTTGGAAACCGTTGAGAATCATTGATTATATGTAACATATTTATGCTTCATGGCATAATAGTGTTTCTTAGGAATGGGTAGGACTCTCCCACTGACAGGATCATCCGAGTGGATTCTCCTCCCCCACTATCGGATCTAGGTGAGGTAATTGGGTTCAATGGATCCCATATCCTTATGGATTTAATCTTAATACTGATGGTTATTATAGGCCATGTATCTTTTATTGAGGTGGGGATGTGCATGATTTTAGTGCATCTTTTATCTTTGTGTTGAATGAGGGATTTAGTCATGGACATTCTCTCCTATATGAAGAGATGGCGTTGTTCACAAGGCTTCATCTTTGTCGCCAAAATAGGGCCCCTCTTGTTGAAGTTTCTTTGGATTCCTTGGTTCTTTATGGATCCCTAATGATCATCAGTAAGGTTCCTCGGTCTATAATATATGTCATGAGAATTTCTCAAAGGTATCTTATTGGAAATATGTATATTCTCCACATCTGGAAGAAGGGTAACAAAGTTGCAGATTATTTGTCATCCATGGCTCCTCAAGGCACTACTATCAGCTTATTTTCACATTTAAACTCCTTAACTCCATAGAGGGGGAGCTTTGTAAGTTGGGACTTCCTCAAACATCACTATTTTAGACCTCCCCGAGCGGTCTTCTGTTGTATTCTAAGACTAATATTTGAATAAATTAATGATTATTATTAGTAAATTTTAATAAATTTAAGAATATTTTGATTTTATTAATAAATATCTGTAATAAATAATTTCATTTAAAAATTATATGTTTATCCAATCTTCTCCCCTTTTATGTATCTTATATATCTTCTAAATATTCTTTGAGAATAAAAAATGAATGTTAAGAAGATGATAGACACACTTATTATAACCCCATGAAGAATAAATAATTAAAATTCCATATTGAAGATAAATTATATTTATGACAGGACTAAAATTCATAAACTACATCAAATAAAAAATTCATGAAGGGAAAAATAAAAGACCATATATTAAAATAATCACTTCAAAGGGATAAAAATAAATTTAATTAATCAATTACGCTTGTAAAAAAATGTGTTAGTATAAAATAATTTACTAGTTGTATTATCTTTGCATATGGACTAGATCAAAGTAAGAAATATGTTTGTGAGAAGGTTTATTGGATGGTGGAGAGGAGGAGAGGTATCTAGATGGTAAATTACTCTAGGAAGAACTACTCTCCCAAGCTTCACTACAAAACCATATTCTTCTATATAACCTAGTATATCTCTAGATCATTGAGTAGGCATACTGAATACTCTATCAAGATTATAATATCAAATAATGAATGCATAAGATCCAGAACTATTAAAGTCCATGTTTCTAATAGGGTCCAATAATTTTTATAAGGCCCCAAACTTAAACCTTACTTAATATTGAATTAAATGAATAACTCACATTGAGGATATTTTCAGGTTTAGAGTTTTAGAGAATTAGGACACAACTATTACATCTCAAAAGATTACAAAGTAGACACTTCTACTAAGTTTCCATAATAAAAAAACACTTAAAAAGAAACATGTCTAGTTCCATGTTTTATATAGCGTGGAATTCCCTTGATCCCATCCTTGACCTTATTCTACTTTAAGTCCTGTGAAAAACATTTCGAAAAACTTGGGGTGAGCATAAAAAGCTCAGTAAGGGATACACAAAGAATGAAAACTGTTACTTTTTCAAACATCAAGTAAACCATGTATACTCTAACAAAGTAATACCTTCACCATCATGAAGTAGTAAAAACTCTTCAATGAATAAAGTATCATTACTTACCTTTTTGTAACCAAAGGATTACCATAAAACCCATTAAAAGAACACATAACATATATAAAGGTAACTTGGGACATAGACATACTTAAGTGGAATAACCATACGGTCGACTTCCACACATATCACTTAATGGAATAGCCATACGGCCATTTTCCGTACATACTTAACGGAATAGCCAAATGACCAACTTCCATACCCAATGCATTGGAGGTTATAACGTAACCACCCGTCCTGGTATTCACGGCACCACCCGTCATATGATTTATCACATAGCCACCCGTCAAATGTCCAAGTACCAATATTAAATCATATAACATAAAACCAATATAAAGGAATGATAACATTTCCACATTTCAATCACAATATATCATAATATAATCCTTTATCAAAACCATTTTCAATGCCAAAATACATAAAAGAGTATATGGTATTTATTTTACTTTAAAAACATTACGGCTTTTTGAGGAAGCCAAAAACCAAATAATACTCGGGGTGGTGGAAAAAGGTCATTGTCACCGCATACGTTAAAAAAAACATTCCATTTTGTCGTTTAGTAAAGCGCTTCGTAGAAAAATATTCCTTTTCTATAAAAGTAAAAGTCAAATGGGTTTATACACCATATAAAAGAAAGTTGTGTATAAAACGAAATATGCCTCAATGAAAGGAGATTGAGACGAAGTCCCTTACCTCGTATCCGACTTGACCCGACCGTTCTTTAATCTCCTGAATAATAAACTTGAGTTAATCTCTACTTTCTTAAGAACCTTTTTCAAGTTCATTATTCCTTTTATACCATGTTATGAACATCATGTAATCATTTAAGTTAATAATGTTCATTTTGTCGGTATTTGGTTCTTAAGTCAAAAATAGACTTCTTACACATACATGTTGTTAATTTGGTCAATGTTTTGTTATATACAGAATTATATTAATGATTTGGATAAAATATATATCATATATGTTTAGAATATACATGTATTTATAATATTACATCACATTCGGAGGTAAGAAATGAAATGCACCGTTCATGGAGACGGTAAGCCGTACGTACGCATGAACGCTACTTCCATTTCTATTTCATATTTTATAGAATGGAATCATAATGATATAAGAGTATATTATAATTCCAGTATAATAACATATATAATATCATTAACTTTTTCCTTTACACATCCCACATATGGTATTGACGAATCAAATCACTTTTTGGGGGCGGTAGTCCGCACTTCCTAAAATGAAGATATCGTGTTTACCCATAATGGAAACAATAGTGGTATGCCATAAATGAAAAATACAGAAGCTTAAGGAAAGAATAAACATATTATATATCATATATAAAAATAGTGACATCATAATGGCCACCTTTGAAGGTGTTAGATGAGTATTGAGCAATCATCGTTTCGGGAGGCAGAATTTCTCCATCCACGGAAACCGTATGTTTTTTAACCATTTGATGTAGTTGTGTGAGAGTTTAGCTCGAATAAATCTTATAAAAACATCCTAGTATATTGAAGATACTGGTTTTGTTACAAAAGAAGTAAATAAAAAGAGTTTAGGGGGTTGGAGAAGCAAAATAAAACAAATGAACATGAGTGAAAGAATTACCTTTAAAAGTGTAACTCCTTTTGATTTGAGACTAAAGGCTTCCTTTGAAAGGATTATTCCCAAAGGGAATCCTCTAGTATGAGGAGAGGGATGTGGAGAGATTAAATGGGAAGGGTTTGGCCGAGCCAAAGGCTTGAGGAGTGTGTGAAATGAGGTAGAGGTGGGGGTCTTTTATAAGAGGAGAGGAGGGGCACTTTTGGAAACCATGAAACTATTATTTTATTTTCAAAGGTGTTTCGAATTTCTAAGGTCCCACATTGATATATTTCTAAGATAAGATAACAAGTCTTCTAAATATTCCAATACAATAGTTTTTGGACAAGTTTAGGTCTTAGATTTTACATTATCTTTCCATTTTATTTAAATCGTTAAATAATGAGGTCATCGTTGCATCATCATGATGTCATAAATAATTTAATTTATTTAATGTCTAAAAATTATAAAAATAATAATATGATGTATTAAATATTTTTATCTTTCTAATTAATATTTATAGACAAAAATATGATTAGTATAACCCCTTCTAAAAATTGTTTTAGTAAAACAATTTATGTTAGTGTCATTTTCACCTTTATTTTAAAAAAGGCATTAAAGTCATTATCTCACCCAAATGGCTCCATGGGGTCCCCTAAATCGACCCATGGGTTTTCGTGGTCGGCCATGACTCACCCAATAGGTTTAGAACAAGTGTCATGGTGTTTTCACATTTTTATAATACCATTTTTACCTTAAATTACACTAATTACCTCTAATCGTGATTAAAGAAAAAAAGTTACTATTCACCAAAAAATTATTTTCATCCCATTGAACCACATTTTATATAATAATGACAACCATGTATGTCGGATTTTCAAAATTCAATACACATTAGTGGTAAACTTTCATTTAACTGAAAAATCAGGTTGCTTGATTACCACTTAGTGGTTTCACTATTCATCAAAAATTGGAGTTTTTCAGAAAATTACCAAAAATTCACTCTAAGCTATATTCGATATTCCGAATTAAAAAATGATTTTTATGTTAACTAATTCAAATAATATAAGTATAATTAATTAATATAATAATTAACTCCTGCTGTCAAAACAAATAGCTCGTTTTTATGAAACAATAAGTATCAAAAGATTGATACTAGTTTTAGTCCGATTTCAAAGTGAAATTAATTCCAACGACCACTATTGGATTTAATGGTAAAAATATTTTCTAATTTCACTTTAAAACCAATTAAAAAGATAATCTAATCATATTAAAAATATATTAAAAATATTTTTTGAATTAAAATACAACAATTTTCACTATTCATTTAAAAAAATGAACTTTATCGGAAAGATACCAAAAATTTACACAAAGTAAATTTTGATGTCCCAATTATAAAGAAGGATTTTATTTGGTCCAAAAGAATGTATAAGAGTTACCAAAACTATATTTATAGAGGGTTCGCCATCAAAAGGCGATAAATGAACCTTTAGTGAAAAATTAGGGTATAAATACATAAAATTGAATTCTTTCCGTATTTTAACCCTTTATCGTTTATTGGATAAATGTAAAAACATTTAAAAACATATATAATCATATTTTAGTTATTTATATCCATTCCCGCCAATACAATGGGTACATGTTAACTAAAATTTAAAATAATATTATTATATTACTAGTGTGCAACGTAAGTTTTCAAAGGAACTCGTCGTTGCGTATCGGGTACGCTATCGAATATAGAAACCCCTTTAAAATAAAATTAATATTTTAAAAAAATATTAATAAATATGAATATGTCTTATTCTTTATTTTACCTGGGATGTTACATCCTTCCCCCCTTTTGGGAATTGCGTCCTCACAATTTTATTCACTTATCAAAATAAGTGGGGGTATTTATCCCTCATAGCATTTTCGGATTCCCACGTTGCCTCTTCAATCACATGGTTTTTTCACAAAACCTTTACCTGATAAATCACCTTATTCTGTAACACCTGCTTCCTATGGTAAAGAATCTGGACTGGTTGTTCTTCATAAGATAGGTTCTCTTCCAGCTGAACTACCTCTAGACTCAAAACATGAGATGGATCTGGCATATACTTCCTCAACATTGAAACATGAAAAACATTGTGTACCTGAGATAAACTCAGAGGTAAAGCCACTCGGTAAGCAACTGATCCAACTTTCTCCAGAATTTCATATGGTCCAATGAACCTTGGACTCATCTTTCCTTTCTTACCAAATCTCATCACACTTTTCCATAGAGAAACCTTGAGAAAAACATGATCACCCACCTCAAAAGATAGATCCTTCCTCCGGTTATCCGCATAACTCTTCTTCCGGCTCTGAGCTGTTCTCATGTGTTTCTGAATCAACTGAACCTTTTCTACCATCTCTTCTACCAATTCTGGTCCCATCAACATCCTTTCACCCACTTAATCCCAGAAAGCTGGAGTTCGACAACGCTTCCCATATAATGCCTGAAATGGTGCGATCTGTATACTAGAATGAAAACTGTTATTATATGAAAATTAAACCAAAGAAAGATGTTGGTCCCAAATTCCCTGATAATCCATCGAACAAGCTCGTAGCATATCCTCCAATGTCTGAATTGTTAGTTCTGACTGCCCATCTGATTGAGGATGAAAAGTTGTACTAAAATTTAATTCAGCACCCAAAGACTTCTGAAGGCCTTTCTAAAAGTTAGAAGTGAACCTGGGATCACGATCAGACATAATTAATAGAGGAACTCCTTGTAACCTGACTATATCATTAAGATACAAATAGGAAAGTTGATCTAGGGAAAAAGTATCTCGTATAGCAAGGAAATGAGCATATTTGGTCAAGCGATCAACAATAACTTAGATTGCATTATTACCTCGAGATTTCCTCGGTAATCCCACAACAAAGTACATGGATATGTTTTCCCATTTCCACTCTGGCACTGGTAAAGGCTGAAGAATCCCTTTAGGTAACTACCGCTCTGATTTAACCTGCTGACAAGTCAAACACTTCATAGTAAAATCAGCAATATATCTTTTCATTCCATCCCACCAGTAATACTCCCGCGGATCTTTGTATATATTAGTACTGCCAGGATAAACTGAAAACGGGGAACTATGAGCCCCACATTACAACTCATTCTTCAACTGTGAATCACAAGGCACACATAATCTCTTCCCAAACCTCAAAACACAATCATTATCAATGTTCAATTCAGGAAACTTACCTTTCTGAACTAGCTCTACCTTTTTCTGCAACTCGATGTCTTGCTTCTGTGCTTGCTTGATCCTGTCTAATAGAAAAGATTTCACTGATACCTGAAACAAAACAGAAGGACTTCCTGCACCAACAACTTCTATGCCAAATTTCATCAAATCAAAAACCAAAGGATCTCGTTCCAAACGTAGAATGGTTAATGAAGCATTACTTTTTCGACTCTATGCATCACCAACTTTATTTGCTTTTCCTGGATGGTAGTGGATTGTACAATCATAATCCTTGATTAATTCCAGCCATCTCCTCTGTCTCATTTTCAATTCTTTCTGAGTGAATATATACTTTAAACTCTTGTGATCAGTATATATTTCACACTTTACTCCATACAAATGATGCCTCCAAATTTTTAAATCAAAGACAACATCATCTAATTCCAAATCATGTGTAGGGTAATTTACCTCATGAGTTTTCAACTGACGTGAAGCGTAAGCAATTACATGATCATTCTGCATTAGGACACATCCAAGTCCCTTCAACGAAGCATCACTGTATAAAACAAACTCACCATTCCTGGAAGGTAGTTCCAAAACTAGAGCATTCCCCAATCTTCTTTTCAATTCCTTCAGTAATAGCCTGCCAAACCAAGGAAGATACAAATCTCTATTTGATGGACCGACATCTGCTGAAGTATTTGCAAAGGATTTCCCCACCCCTTTCTACTTGAGTCTAAATGCTTCCCATCACTCAAGCTCTTTTTCGGACACTCGTTTGCATAGTGACCCATCTCATTGCCCTTATAACATTTCACTAACTGTAAATCAAATTTGGTCTTACCATCACCCTGATCTTTTTTAGTGCAATCACGAGCCTTATGTCCCATCTTACCACATCAGTAGCACTTTCCAGAATTTAGAAGACATTCCCCAGCATGCCTTTTTCCACATTTATCACAAACTAGAACCTTATATTTCTTACCATCAGACTTTTTTGAAGCATTCTTACCTTTCTCCTACCACCTCGGTCTCTTCTTCTGTTGGTTTTTATAGAACACTTGGTCATCGGCAAACTCCATTTCCACCTTCTCAGCACATCAAACAAGCTTTTTATATCTTTTAAACTCATGATAAGATAATTCCCTTTGATATTTTGGCTTTAATCCTGAGTAAAAATGATTGATTTTACTATCAAGATCTCGTAAGAAGTTCAGAGTATACCTTTCCAATCGAGTGAATTTTGCTTCATAAGCAGCCACTGAATCATCCTCCTGCCTCAATTCTAGGAACTGTTTTCCATCCTAAGACGAACCACTTTAGGAAAATATTTCTCAAGAAACATACCTTTGAATTTGTCCCAGTGAAGATCCTCAATCTCATCACTATCCTTGATATTTTTCACCATTGACCACCACTGATCAGTTTTACCTTCAAAACGATAAACAGCAAGACTAACCTTTTGATGTTCTGAACACCCCATGACATCAAAACTCTTCTCAAGTGCTTTAATACACCCTTCAGCTTGCATAGTGTCATATGATCCTCTAAATGATGGGGGTTGTTTCCTCATGAAATGTTCCACCACTGACATGTTCCTCTGTGGTTGGTATGGCTGATCTCGTGCATGGATACCACCACCATTTATAGCCTGAGTCAACTATGCCATCACTGCAACAAACTATTCAGTTCTGATTCCGACCATCTCAGGTTGCTGATTTGGAAGGTTTATTTCATTCTGATGTCAACGCAACATAGCTGCTTTGTTTCCTCTGCAGAAAACCATTCTTAACACAGAAATATCTTAGGCGAATAAACATGGTAATCTGTAAATGCTATATCATTTCAATCATATCATAAATTAACTTATAATTTAACAATTTTATAACTCCTAAAGTTGTCTAAAATGACCTCTGATACCAACTATAAGGCCCCAGCCTTAAACCTTACTTAATATTGAATTAAATGAATAACTCACATTGAGGATCTTTTCAGGTTTAGAGTTTTAGAGAATTAGGACATAACTATTACATCTCAAAAGATTACAAAGTAGACACTTCTACTAAGTTTCCATAATAAAAAAACTCTTAAAAAGAAACATGTCTAGTTCCATGTTTTATATAGCGTGGCATTCCCTTGATCCCATCCTTGACCTTATTCCACTTTAAGTCCTGTGAAAAACATTTCGAAAAACTTGGGGTGAGCATAAAAAGCTTAGTAAGGGATACACAAAGAATGAAAACTGTTACTTTTTCAAACATCAAGTAAACCATGTATACTCTAACAAAGTAATACCTTCACCATCATGAAGTAGTAAAAACTCTTCACTGAATAATGTATCATTACTTACCTTTTTGTAACCAAAGGATTACCATAAAACCCATATAAAGAACACATAGCATATATAAAGGTAACTTGGGACATAAACATACTTAAGTGGAATAACCATACGATCGACTTCCACACATATCACTTAATGGAATAGCCATACGGCCAATTTCCATACATACTTAATGGAATATCCATATGGCCGACTTCCATACCCAATGCATTGTAGGTTATAACATAACCACCCATCCTGGTATTCACGGCACCACCCGTCATATGGTTTATCACGTAGCCACTCGTCAAATGTCCAAGTACCAATATAAAATCATAAAACATAAAACCAATATAAAGGAATGATAAAATTTCCACATTTCAATCACAATATATCATAATAGAATCCTTTATCAAAACCATTTTCAATACCAAAATACATAAAAGAGTATATGGTATTTATTTTATTTTAAAAACATTACGGCTTTTTGAGGAAGCCAAAGACCAAATAATACTCACGGCGGCGGAAAAAGTTCGTTGTCACCACGTACATTAAAAAAACATTCCTTTTTGTCATTTAGTAAAGCGCTTCGTAGAAAAAGATTCCTTTTGTATAAAAGTAAAAGTCAAAGGGGTTTATACACCGTATAAAACAAAGTTGTGTATAAAACAAAATATGCCTCAATGAAAGGAGATTGAGACGAAGTCCCTTACCTCGTATCCGACTTGACCCGACCGTTCTTTAATCTCTTGAATAATAAACTTGAGTTAATATCTACTTGCTTAAGAACCTTTTTCAAGTTCATTATTCCTTTTATACCATGTTATGAACATCATGTAATCATTTACGTTAATAATGTTCATTTTGTCGGTATTTGGTTCTTACGTCAAAAATAGACTTCTTACACTTACATGTTGTTAATTTGGTAAAAGGTTCGTTATATCCAGAATGATATTAATGATTTGGATAACATATATATCATATATGTTAAGAATATACATGTATTTATAATATTACATCACATTCAGAGATAAGAAATGATATGCACCGTTCATGGAGACGGTAAGCTGTACGTACGCATGAACGCTACTTCCATTTCTATTTCGTATTTTCTGGAATGGAATCATAATGATATAAGAGTATATTATAATTCCAGTATAATAACATATATAATAGCATTAACTTTATCCTTTACACATCCCACATATGGTATTGACGAATCAAATCACTTTCAGGGGGCGGTAGTCCGCACTTCCTAAAATGAAGATATCGTGTTTACCCATAATGGAAATAATAGTGGTATGCCATAAATTAAAAATACAGAAGCTTAAGGAAAGCATAAACTTATTATATATCATATATAAAAATAGTGAAATCATAATGGCCACCTTTTAAGGTGTTAGATGAGTATTGAGCAATCATCGTTTCGGGAGGCAGAATTTCGCCATCCACGGAAACCGTATGTTCTTTAACCATTTGATGTAGTTGTGTGAGAGTGTAGCTCGAATAAATCATATAAAACATCCTAGTATATTGAATATACTGGTGTCGTTACAAAATAAGTATATAAAAAGAGTTTAGGGGGTTGGAGAAGCAAAATAAAACAAATGAACATGAGAGAAAGAATTACCTTTAAAAGTGTAACTCCTTTTGATTTGAGCCTAAAGGCTTCCTTTGAAAGGATTCTGCCCAAAGAGAATCCTCTAGGATGAGGAGAGGGATGAGGAGAGAGTAAATGGGTAGGGTTTCTCCGAGCCAAAGGCTTGATGAGTGTGTGAAATGAGGTAGAGGTGGGGGCCTTTTATAAGAGGAGAGGAGCGGCACTTTTGGAAACCATGAAACTATTATTTTATTTTCAAAGGTGTTTCGAATTTATAAGGTCCCACATTGATATATTTCGAAGCTAAGATGGCAAGGCTTAGAAATATTACCATCAAGTAGTTTTTGGACAAGTGTAGGTCTTAGATATTACATTATATTTCCAATTTATTTAAATCGTTAAATAATGAGGTCATCGTTGCATCATCATGATGTCATAAATAATTTAATTTATTTAATGTCTAAAAATTATAAAAAAAATAATATGATGTATTAAATATTTTTATCTTTCTAATAAATATTTATAGAAAAAAATATGATTAGTATAACCCATTCTAAATTTTTTTTTAGTAAAACAAGTTATGTTAGTGTCATTTTCACCTTTATTTAAAAAAAAGTCATTAAAGTCATTATCTCACCCAAGTGGCTCCATGGGGTCCCCTAGATCAACCCATGGGTTTTCTTGGTCGGCCATGACTCACCCAATAGGTGTAGGACAAGTTTCATGGTGTTTTCACATTTTTATAATATCATTTTTTCCTTAAATTACACTCATTACCTCTAATCGCGATTAATGAAAAAAAGTTACTATTCACCAAAAAATTATTTTCATCCCATTGAACCACATTTTACATAATAATGAAAATCATTTATGTCGGATTTTAAAAATTAAATACAAATTAGTGGTAAACTTTCATTTAATGGAAAAAATCAGTTTGCTTGATTACCACTTAGTGGTTCACTATTCATCAAAAATTGGAGTTTTTCAGAAAATTACCAAAAATTCACTCTAAGCTATATTCGATATTCCGAATTCAAAAATGATTTTTATATTACCTAATTCAAATAATATAAGTAGAATTAATTAATTTAATAATTAACTCCCGCTGTCAAAACAAATAGCGTGTTTTTATGAAACAATAAGTATCAAAAGATTGATTCTAGTATAAGTTCGATTTCAAAGTAAAATTTATTCCAACAACCACTATTGGATTTAATGGTAAAAATATTTTCTAATTTCACTTTAAAACCAATTCAAAAGATAATCTAATCATATTAAAAATTATATTAAAAAGGGGTTTTGAATTAAAATACAACAATTTTCACTATTCATTTAAAAAAATGAACTTTATCGGAAAGATACCAAAAATTTACACAAAGTAAATTTTGATGTCCCAATTATAAAGAAGGATTTTATTTGGTCCAAAATAATGTATAAGAGTGACCAATACTATATTTAAAGAGGGTTCTCCATCAAAAGGTGATAAATGAACCTTTAGTGAAAAATTAGGGTATAAATGCCTAAAATTGAATTCTTTCCGTATTTTAAGCCTTTATCGTTTATCGGATAAATGTAAAAACATTTAAAAACATATATATTCATATTTTAGTTATTTATACCCATTACCGCCAAAACAATAGCTACATGTTAACTAACATTTAAAATAATATTATTATATTACTAGTGTGCAATGTAAGTTTTCAAAGGAACTCATCGTTGCGTATCGGGTACGCTATCGAACATAGCAACCCCTTTAAAATAAAATTAATATTTTAAAAAAATATTAATAAATATGAATATGTCTTATTCTTTATTTACCTGGGATGTTACAATTTTGCTTCCTTTTTGGTGGAGTTGGGAGAAACAACAAAAAAAACTTTTTATATCCCCCTTATATAAATACTGGCTAGATCAATAACAACCTGAAATATCTACATGTAACGTCTATAGGTTTTTGGAGGTAATATTTCCAGGGATCTCCCACCTCATAAGGAGAAAATATCTTCACCAGAAAAATTATAATGACCCTCCATGACGTATATAGATATTGTATATTTTTTTGTAAAAATTAAAACATTACACCAACAAACACCCAAAGACTCTATTAGATTAGTATCTTTGGAATCATCGAAACGTTAAAAATTGTACATAAATGAGTTACATTATCTCTCATTAGGTTCTTATTTTTTATCACCCTTCTTATAAATTTAAATAATAATACATATATATATAACCTTGTGTCTTGAATCTCATGGCACACATTGAAACGTCCTCTTAATTGGTTAAATATTTTTTTGGGTTTCATTAAATGGATTAATTGGGTGGATTTCTACCAAAAGGGAGGCTTCAAAGAGTAATGGAGGTATTTTTTGGAGTTAATTGGGTAGAATATGGTTGAACCTAAGTGGTTTTATTTGTGTGAAGAATGGGGGGAGTGCTAGACTTTTATTAGTGGAGGATGAGGGGAACTCTTGTAAATACCAAGAGGTATATAATAATTGGTGGTATCCCTTAACTAATGTGAATAAAATTGGACAAATAAAAAATTAAAATTGAAGAATAGTCTATGGAAATACACAATATAGAAAAATAATTTCATTTTTTTAATTTTTTTCTTTAACTTCTATGTTTCCAAAATTTTATCAGTTTGTTTTTTATAAACGAATCTAGAATTTTAGCATAAGTAATATAAACTATAAGAGAAAAATAAAGTTATATTTGTTATAAAAAAATTAACCACTGAATAATAATTATGATATTTAATTTAAAAAATAAAAATACCATGTGTTATGGAAAATAATTTTAAAATAAGAGCATGTAACGTGCAAAAACACTGATTTAACTAGAACTAGAACAACAATGTTTTTACTATATATCAGTCAATATGTTAATTATAAAAGAACAATTTGTCTATTAATGGTTTTTTTATGATATTTATTAACTCTTAAAAATAACATTTTCAAAGCTAGTATTTTTATTAAATTTAAATAATTTAATAAAATATCACCTATTGTAAAGTCACATTAATATCAATTTTGACATTATTTATTTAATTTTAATGTAATAAATATCATATAATTATTGGAATCCAAATATATTATGTTCAATTATTATTAAATAATATCTTAGTGTATAAAAAAATTATTGACAATAATTCAATCAATTTACTTCACATTGAATATTTATAGTATAATTTATTTTTGTTAATTATTAACTAAACAATCACTATGTTTTTGTTTCCTAATAATTTTACGCAACTAAATCATCTCTAAAAATAATAAAAATTTCATTATGATAATAATAAATAATTTAATTTTAAAAACTACATGTATAACTGAAAATATTTTTTTCCCTATCTTAATGTTTTATAATTATTAATGCCGAGGAAATTCCCTTTTGTCCTTTTCTTAACTTAACTTATGAAATAAAGAAAATTAATCAAATACTATCCAAATAAATCATAAAGTAAGAACCATTAAAGGATATAGTCTAAATATTAGAATTAAATGGCTTCTGGATAGTTTTCTATGTTATTTTGGCCCTTATGATTAAGGTTTTGTCCCTATTTAAACATAATTTTACCTTAATTATTATGATTAATTTTATCCAACTTCACTAATGTTTTTGATAAAAATTGATTATATCTTATTATAATAAAATTATAAAACTAATTATAAATTTTTATGTACATTTTCCAAAATTAAAATCATATATTTGGGGAAATTATCTTCAACTCCAATCCCACAAATATTGTGAGAAATCGAGGTTTTAAATAAAACATTCACAAGTTCAATACGTTTTATAAGGAATTTCTATATGAAAATAATTCCAATAACCTAAATTGGATTAATATATATATAATTTATATATTTTGACTTTGAAAACCAAATTAAAATATAAATTTATATTAATAATTATTTAAACAGAAAGGATTTTTTACTAAAATATCGTATTTTTCAATATTATTCAAAAATGATGTTTCTCTAAAAAATCCCAAAAAATATCCCTAAGATAATTTTTACATTTAAATTTAAAAAATGAATTTTATTTTATAAAACTAAATATATAAAGTTTTCTAAAATTAATTTTACTATTTTTCATTGAAAAACATGAAAAGTAGTTCATTTGAAAAAATTGTATCTTTAAACATATAATGAATTTATCAAAAAAATATTTTCCATTATCACTAAGTTTTTTTTATATATACCCATTTTAAAAAATATTTTATAATTATTTATTACTATTCAAATTATCTAGTTTAATGGAAAGCTTATAACTATCTTTTTTAAATTATTATAACAATAAAATGATGTTTTAGAGAAAATCAGTGTTGTGTGCAACATACACCAAATCAGTCTTGTGTGTAACAGAAGCCAAGTCAGTGTTGTTTGTAATGATATAAAATTCAGTTATATGTTAAATTAATCATTTATTTAATTCAATTCAAAAAAATAATGAATATTAATGTATTCAAAAAAATTATCAAAATCTCAGGGTGTAATATTCTACCCCACTTAAAATGAATTTATCCCTCAAAATTTGTCTAAGTTATCAATGGTTTGATACATTGAAGTTCCATTCATGGAAACCCACATCACAGAACTGAATATTAAAACATACATTACACTGGGATATTTTGAAACATATTGGTTACCAAAATTAACATATATTTGGGTTTACACATATGAGAACATAAGTGGGAAGATAAAACACGGACATGGAATAAAAATCTAACTATCAATTTTTGATGGAGACTGATAAATAACATTGAATAGTAGAAGTGGGTTCTCACAAAACCGTAAATCTGTAATGATTTGAGGGAACATCTAATTCATCATAGATAAAGGTGCTCAGATAAATATTTTTTAATATTATTTTCTTAGATATGAAAATTTAATTTATTTTCTAGGTATAAAAGGAAATATAATTACTTGATTTAATTTCGCTTTATGTGTAAAATCTCACCCTTTGGTTATTCCTTGATCAATTATCATATCATCTCTTAATCCATGGAATGATGGTGAAATTTTAATTCTCAAGAACCATCATATCATGAGATCCATAATGAGAATGATAATACATTCTATCATCCTTCCTATAAAATCTTAGAATGATGGATAACATATTTTATCTAAGATGCAAAAATCCTCATATGTTGACTTATTAATTTAATATCTAAAAATTCATTCTAAGTTCAACTTAATCATTATATAAATGGTTAACCTTATAACCATTCCAGAAGTATAAATTCCAAAACATTTTGAAGAAGGTTAGTAAATCATATTAACATTGATCACACACAATGTAACTCATAGGTGTCACATTCTAAACATGTTAATACCCTCATTATACATTCCCTTGAAATGTGTTAATAACATTAATTACCAGAATTCCTTTAAGAAAAAATATATGCTTTAGATTTCAATGATTGCTGGATACATTCTATAAATCCTAGAAGTTGTAAACTTCAACCATGATGAAATATACCAGTTTTCCAACAATTCAACAATCAGATCCATGGTAATCAGTGATATCTATATTTATTTATCAAAACCACTCATTTCATTATCGAAGCTGGACACAATTTCCTCAACATATTTATCACATTAAGGGTTACCTTCACTTAATCAAAATATCACCTTTCTTTTATGTCAATATTCTATGTCTTTATCACCATCACATATATCGTTTTCAATACTTACTAAAATCATATACTAAAAATAATTATATATTTCCTGATTCACATAACATAATATTTTAATTCCAAATCATAAATACTTCATTAATCCAAATTTATTCTTATACATTTAATTGAGATTAATAAAATTATTCCTTAATACATATTTCCTTGAATATGAAATATTAATCATGTCTTAATAATCCTCAACCCCAATATAACTATTATTTTTAAATTTAATGTAAAAAACATTTGAAGAACATCACTTAACTTTCAAATGTAATTCACAAACATGTAATCTTTAAAGGTATAAACAATAACAGTTCCACATTCAAAATACACTTCATGAGATTTCCACATAGGAAATATATATGCATAGTTCTCATGCTTTCTACATCTTAAACATTCAATATTATTCCTGGCACATTGACTAGAACTAGAAATCATAGTGGAAGAAACATTCATCATAAGGGAGAACCACAAAATAATGAAAAAAACACTTATCGTATGTCGGAAACATAGCTCTAAACTCATTAATATATGGAACCTATGGTTTATCCTAGGTTAATCATAGTCATTTTCAACATAAATCCTTCTTGATTATTTGTAATTAGTTTGTGAGTTCATAAATAATATCCCCAAGGAGTGTCAAACCGGGTGTTCAATAAGACCCACTGTCGTGAACATGGTTACACTGAATCATTCTCAACAAAACTTCTGAGAGTTGTTACACCGAGGTGTATCTATTATAGAGTGACATCCACTTTTAGTATAATGATTGAGATTTATTTCTAAGAAACCACTCACTCTATCCTTTACCAAAATTTCAAGATATTTTCTTTAACATTATGTCATCCTTAAATTTATCATTAGAAACATCCCTTGATATATCCTTATAAATATATCTAGGTATATCACTATTTTTTTCCTATTTTCCAATGGTTAACTAAATTGTCTCTATGATACGAAATATAATGATTTGTCTTGACATACATAGACATTACATCATTTTTTGAGGAATTCATCAAACATTACCAATAGAGTCCCCCAGAGAGCATATTAGTTTAGTGTCTTTGGAAACATTGAAACATAAAAATTGGTACATAGATGTGATAAATTATCTCCCACTAGGTTCTTCTTTAACAAAACCCTACTTAGACAAATAAAACATAATACATATCTTCATAACCTTCGGTCTTGACTCTCATCTCACTTGTTCAAACCTCCTATTAATAAGGTAACTCCATTTGGTTTCCACCAAAGGTATTCCATGGATTTATTTCATCCCAAAAGGAGGATTAAAGAGGAAGGGAGGGATGTTTGGGAGTTAATTGGTTAGATCATGGTTTAACCTATGTGGTTTAAGAGCAGTGAGATTTTTATTTTAGGGGATGAGTGGTTCTCTTGTAAATACCAAAAGGTATACAATAATTCGAGGTCTCCCATAAAAAATGTTCCTCAAAAATAGAAAAATAATTGATTAAATTTTAATCCTAGTTGAAAAAAATATACACCACAAAAAAATAATTTCAATTTTTTTATTTTTGCTCATTAATATCTAAGTTTCTCATGTTTTAAAATTTTGGTTTTTATTAAAGCAATTAGTATTTTATGAAAAGTAATTTATCATTAAGAATTAATTAATGTGAGATTAATTATAAAAATACAACCAAT
The DNA here is from genome assembly GCA_963277665.1 of Viscum album. Taxonomy (NCBI): domain Eukaryota; kingdom Viridiplantae; phylum Streptophyta; class Magnoliopsida; order Santalales; family Viscaceae; genus Viscum; species Viscum album. Next base: position 1,280,432,413 of record OY728136.1, on the reverse strand, counting down.
AAATTATAATTATTTTATATAAATTAAAAAAAATTAAAATATCTTGTGTGCTATTAATTAATATTAAAATAACCGCATGTAACTTGCAAAATTACTACTTTTATTGGTACCGTCCTAAATTTTATTTACTATCCATGGGTAAATGTGTTAACTATAAAAGATAAATTTGTCCATTAATGGATCACATATGATATTTATTAACACTTAATAATATATTGGTAGAAGGTAGTATTTTTATTAATTTTGAATCATTTAATAAAATATCATTTATTTTAAAATAACATTAATATCAATTTTTATATTATTTAGTTAATTTTAATTTATTAAATTTGAAAATAGTTTTGGAATCGAAATATATTAATTTCATAGATTTATAACATTATATGTTATCCTAAAAAATAAATAATGAAAATAATCCAACCTGTTTACTTCACTTTTAATATTTATAGTATCATTTAGGTTAGATAATTATTAACAAAATAATCACTATGTTTGTGTTTCATAAGAATTTTTTGTTGTTAAACCATCTTTATAAATTACTGACAATTAATTATTATCAAAATGACACATTTAGTATTCATAAGGATATGTATGACTAAAAATATGGGTTTTTCCATAACTCAACATTTGATAAAAGTTAAATGTGAGGAAATATCCCTTTTGTCTTCTTACTTAGGTAACTTATGAAATAGGGAAATTTTATTGCAATATATCCTAGTTACTCATAAAATTAGAACCATTAGGGGATATATTTGAATAATGGGCAGTCAATGTCTTTTGTACTAGTTTATATGTCATTTTTTACATACATTTAAGGTTTAGTCCCTAATTAAGATTAATTTTACATTAATCACTATGATTAGTTTTAATCAGTTCTAGTAATATTTTGGGTCATAAATTAAGTTGATATTATTAAACTATAAATTTAATAATTATAATAATATTTTATGATCATTTTCCAAAATTTAAATCATAGAAGTGGTGAAATTATCTTTAATTTTAATCCTACAAACATGATGAGAAAACTGGATTTTAAAGTAATAACGGTCAAAATTACAATAATTTTTATAACAAATTTTATTATAAAAATGAATTTAATGAAAAAATTGGTTAAATATATGAACAATTGATCTATTGTGACTCTAAATACAAAATTAAAATATAAATTATTATTAATTATTATTCAAATGAAAATGCATTTATGAACTAAAATACAATATTTTTCAATATTCATCAAAAAATAATGTTTCCCAAGAAAATCCCAAAAGTTCCCCCTATGATAATTTTAACAATTTGAATACAAAAATAAAGTGTATTTTATCAAATAAAATTTTTAGAATTGTCTCAAAATAAATTATTTTTTTCACAGATGGACATGAAAAGTAGTTCTTTATAGAAATTAGTATTTTAAAACATATAAATAATTTAAATAATTTATATTTTTTATAATAAATATATTTTATTTATATAAATTCATTATAATCAATATTTATAAATTATTTACTATTATTCATATTTTTATGATTAGCCCGTTAGGTTATAACTATCATGTTTAAATAATCATAAAAATAAAATGATGTTTCATAGAAACACGGTGTAGCATGAAATGTATGCCATGTTAGTGTGGCTTGTGATGAAAGAAAAGTTGGTTTTGCATATAATGAAATACAAATCACTTATAATGTGAATGGAATGTATAAATTAAAAAAAATCCAATTCATCAATTAAAAATAATTTATTTAACAAAATATATTTCACAAAATCCTGGGGAGTTTTAAAAATATATTCTCCTAATTATATCTGGTTTTCAAAAATACATGATAATAGTGTATGATTATTTTTTCATATGAGAAATTAAATTTAAACCATTTTGATAATCCATTTAAAATATCCATCCTATGAATTTGGGAATCTCTTTGAAAATAAAAACAAAATAACACTGAATTAGGGAATAGAGGAAGCTTTAGGGGTTCTGAATAAAACATGGCATGAATCTTATCTAGATACAAATATATCTTGATCATCTGAAATTTTAAAAAATCTATCTTTAGATCAACATTTTCTATCTAATATATAAAAAAACAATCTCATAAATATAAATGGATATTTCATTGGAAACTAGAAGACTAAGAGTAGTTGATGTAGGGGAAACTGTCCTGATTGGAATGCAAACTACATTCTCTTTTCCCTAGACATATTAAGGTAGTACATGATATTCCTCATGAAAATAAGAACTAGAATCCACTTCATGAGCATCTTTTTAGTGACCCATGTCTCCTATATAAATTTTATCAAGCATTGTTTAATAAATATTTATGGTTTCTACGGACACGAAAAATCATAGAAGAAACCATATGTTGGATATACTTAGTTACATTCAAAGATTCATTTATCCTTTTTTCAACAAAGGGTATATATTCCTAAAGACACCCAAAAATTTTAATAAGTGAAACGTTTTTTCCAATACCTAGTATTTTAACTAATTATATAGTTTCATGAACCTATGCTAATAGATTATTTTTGAATTCTGGTATAATTATAGGATTAAAAATTTCATATTTGAGTAAATAGATATAAGATGAAACTGAATTCAAATATGAAACGATTTGATTAAAATTATTCTAAAAATCTATACGCATGGATGATGCAGATGTATATGTGTCCCATAGTTGAAACATATTAATTAATTAAAAATTACTAACAAATTAATTTCTTAAAGTGTGTAATATCTCTTTCATGTTTGTATTTAAACTATAATTTTTATCATGTTCAACCATTAAATGATCTGATTTAACTATATAAAAGTAATTTATTATATTTATTTGAGATTAAACAAGAATTCCAAGCTCAATGTACTCAGACATGGAAGCATATGTTCATCTAATATCAGTCACCTAATCTAAAAAAATTTAATTCCTTATCATTCACAATAATGGAAACATGTAGCACTAGTTTGATGTTTATTATCAAATAGGTCTGGGAAATCATCATCTCATCCACCATATCAATATCATCCCAAGAACCTAAATTCCGCATAATTTATTTGATATCATATATAGAAGATATCCTCTCATTGTTTAGCTAGTTATAATCTAAATTAAGACTAGATAACTCTATTATCAATATAGAAGAAGTTAATGAAAGTTTCATTAAATTATGAATCATTAATACCTTTTGATTAAAGATGTTAAATACACTTACACCTTATAAGGATATGGAATGGGAAATGGGGTATGTGAATGACTAGAATCATCCTCTAAATCCACATTTTATGATTCATCTCAATATATAGTAGGTGATCAGAAGATTTGATCAACCATTGTGTGTTCAAATTCTTATTCCACTCTAGACTCAAATAATTCACACAATACATTATATCAATTGTCCATTCTTCTTGAGAAGTAGCTATAGTGATCGCAACTAGATGAATTTATTCTCCTCCACTAAAAACAATAGATTCATGTCACTAAACTACACCCACAACTAATATTACTTCTAAAATGACATGAATACATATAATGAAATAATAGGATCATTTAGTGGCCTAAAAGGGACTATTTTAGTAGCTTTTTAATACCTATGTGTTAAGGTAGTGGTTGGATCTCCTTGAGTTAGGGTCAGATGTGGTATAACAACTAGAGCTCCAAATTCCAATCCAACAAGCCTAAATAGTCTTATATAGAATCCTAATTTTAAAAATATTTGTTTATAAAATCCTATGTCCTTCATAGCCTTCTTCTAAAAATGAGAGGAAGCAAAAGGAAACAAGAAAAATTTAGTAGAAAAAACATGACTCGTGCCAACTAGATTCTGATTGAAACAATACTAATCCTCATATAGATAGTCAATAATATCATTCATGTCCATAGTTGAATCTAGTTAATCATTCCAATTTAAATTCATTGACCACATATCCTCTTCTTTACCAAATTGGAAATCAATTTTTCATATAAACTCATTTACCAACTACTCAAATAATAGTCCTGATCTCTTATAATTGATAACAAACTACCATCTATTGAACTAAAAAAATTATTTAATAATATCTCTTTTCTTTGTAACAAATCCATGTCCACATTCATTCCCATAAGCACTCATCATAATGCACCATGTGTCTTGTCTTTCATAGAAGATCATGAAAAACTATCATCTCATTTCATAAACTTCCCCATCATAGAGAGATTAATATATGGTAAAGATAAATGAAGGTTATGGTTCATCTTTAGAGATGAAGGGATGTAAGAAAATGGTCATAGAGTCTAGTATCAATTATAAGGATAAGGTAATATTCTCTATTTAGAAGAGGATTAAATAACCGATTAATGGTTCGGGTTTGATCCAAGATAATAAGGGATTAAATGAAAACAAAAAAAACAATTTCTTTTTTTAAAGAAAATTAATCTAATTCCAAAAAACAAATTTTGACAAAAATAACTATAAAATAAGAAAATATTGTAAAAATAATCTAATAGAGAGTAAATTCATAGTGCACTAAAATATAAATAAACTCTCAATAAAAATATAAATTAAAATATAATTAAAATAAAATTATGTTAACAACATTTAAATTCAAACATCTCCCATTGTCTCTTAATAAAATCAAAAATCTTATAAGAAATGGGATTAGTAAAGATATCAACAAATTTTTTTCAGTTGAGATAAATTTAAGAGAGATATCCCACTTTTGAGTGTGATCTCTCAGGAAGTGATTCCTTAGATATATATTCCTTGTTATTGATTAGTTTATACTATTCTTTGAATTTAAGATAGTACCATTTCTATCAAATCATATAGAAAATATAATATAATTAAATATGAAAAAAATTAAATTGTATTTCATCTACAACACCTATGGAAAAAAACTAACTGTAGTTATGTGTTATGCTTCAGCAGTAGACAATGTCACTAAATGTTTTTTATTTCTAGGATAGGATACCAAATATTTAACTAAAATATGGATGGTTCTTGAGGTACATTTAAATATTATCTTAATCAAAAAATACGACATCATAATTTGATGTTAAATTAAAATAATTTTTTTTTTGAAAAAGTATAAAATTTTAATTTTTCTTCTTAAATACCTTTAATAACATTAGAATATTATAAATGAGATTCCATAATATTATATTGGAACCTATAAAAATCATACTAATAACATATTTTCTATTCTAGTAGTATTTTAATATAGTAGACTCATAATTATTCATCTGTACAACTAGGATTGAACTAGTTTAAAATATTCATTCAAATCACATTTTTCCTTAGAACTAATAAAAATTTTTTATACATGACTATTTTGGAGTCAAAACCTCTTCATTAATTCATGTATATATTTTATTGATTCATCACATTCTAAAAATATTTTTGATAAATATAATTAATAAGAATGAAACATAACTCAAGCATCATGATCAGTTCAAATAATTTGTTCATGTGTTTTAAAAATTATTTAAAAATATTTATTAATAGAACACAAAATCACATCATCAACAAATAATTTAACTAGAAAAATATCTAAAGAAGTTGTTCTCTTGAATATAGTAAGATTATCCACACCAACTAAAAATCCATTATATAAAATAATAAATCATAAAAACACATACCAAGCTCTTAGATCTTATTTAAGGTAACAAAATATTTGGTATTTTTAAAAATAGAATATTTGGGGTGGGGATATTCTAAACCATTATGTTATTAAATATAAAATTCCCCCATAAGAAAAATATTTAGAAATATAAAATTCACTTCAATCTGACTTATTTTAAAATATATATGGGATGCATAATATAAGATTATTCTAATGGATTCTAGTCTAGATATGGATTCCAAGGTATCTTTATATATGGGATGCATAATTTTGGATTATTCTAATAGATTCTAGTCTAGATATGGATTCTAAGGTATCTTTTTTATCTGTCCCTTCCTCTTGATTTCATTGTTTACGTAGTATCTCAGACTTATCCCTAGATAACACACCTTGATCATCCTGTTTATTTATAAAACCTAGTTCTGTTCTTATAATTTTGTAATCAATGGATATATCTACTAATTCATATACCTTGATCCACTTGAACTTGTTTAACTCTTCATTCATAGGTAAAACCAAACATTCATTAAATACAACTTTTTATAAGGGTTTTTGTTCTAGTTGGGAAAAAGGACGAAAATTCTACATGGTATTATATACATATTTTAGTCATAATCCCATTATGCTATCTTCCAATAACAATATCAATGAGATTATTTTCAGAGTTATAGTCTTTCTAGTTAGTAAACCTTTAGGTTAACTCATATCAATCTATTCAGGATTTGCTTCAAAAAAATTATGATCTAAATCTTTATCCTTTATATTTAAAAAATCATGATTAAGTCTCACATATTAAAAAGAATTACCTCTCTCGTTAAATTGATTAAATTTATGATTAAATATTTTTCCTTCATTATATTTCACAAGATTTTATTCTTCAATAAAAATATTATTTGTATTCAAAACTCTATAAGTCATAAAAGTTATAGAATAACCATGAGGGATTAATTCATCAGCTATTGTATAAAACTAACCAAGAGTATACTTTAAAATTTTATATAATGAATCCAATCAAATTAATGCATCAAACATTTTGTTTTATATTATTCTAAATCTCAAAGGGTATTTTCACCAAAATAGGTCTAGTTAGTACTCTGTTAATGACATAACATTATGTATTGATTGGTTTATCCCAAAAATGAATTGGTAGGTTACATTAACATAAGATAGTCTTATAAAATTTTTATCACCATAATATTTGAAAATAATAACATTGTATTTGATAGAGTATACAACATGTAAAACCAATCTTAAATGACTGGGGAAATATATTATTTAGATATTACCATTATAACCTAGACTTTTAATTGTAGAGTATAAATAAGATTATATTTTTTATGAAACATATATAAAATATACAACCATATATAAATATATTGATAAATTATTTTTAAAAAATCTCTAAATTTTTTGTAAAGTAAATTTATTCTTCATGAATACAACTAATTATAAATGTGATTTTTAATAGATTTTTTGAGAAAATAATTTAACAAATTTATGTAATTTTTTGAAAAATTATTTGATAAAATTAACATCATTTTTTAATTATTCATATGAAAATTTCCTTATGGTTTATTTTTTTTGTTTTTCTAAAAAGAATGATTTTCCTAATAATGGAAAAAATACATTATTTTAATTTATAATGTCTGACCATTTTAAATAATTAAAAAATTACATAACAATGAATTATTTAAATAAAATTTAGATATTATATATATATATGAATTTAAATCTACATAATGATTATTAGTAGTCAAATAGTTAATATAAGATCATATTACGCTTGAAAAACGTGTTCCTTGAAAAAATATTTTTAGATACATTTTGTAGGATTATTTTTAAATTAAATTATTCCATTTATATGAATTTAAATTCATAAAATAGATTCCTTATTTGGAATAGATAGAGCTAATATTATCTATGTAAAAATCATAATTCTAGTTTCCTGAATTAAGAGGTGACATTATTACATTTACACTAGATATAAAGAATCTTATCCCCAAGGACCAAATAGTTTAGTATTATAGGTAAACTAGATAATTATATGAAAATAATATTATATATTAAAACATAAAATTAAAAAAAACACTGATAACGTTATTATTTCTAATAGTGTATCCCTGCATATCAATCACAAAATAGTTCCTATTATTCTAGGGAAAATAATACATAAGAAAGTGGTGATCTCATATGCTCAGTAATGTTAAGTGTAAAATAGAAGATATCATGAATAAATAATAATTATAAATATGGAAATTTAAATAACAAAACACATTCCATTTAATCAATAAACTAATCATAATATTGTAGACATAAATGATGATAAACAAATCATATAAATAATTGCATAAATTTGAAAATTATTACTATATATTATAAAAAATAGAATAATCACATGTAAATCAATAAATGATCTAATAATTAAGGAATTAATATTTCCAATCATATGAAACATATCATTATGAACTTTCATAAGAATGCTTAAATCAATATTTAGAAACCTATCTGATTTTTCCAACTAAGTTTTATGATTAGACCAATCGATACTTCGAGGGGATGTGTATAATGGGGAACCCCTAATTAAATACTAATTCCAATTAATTAATAATATTAATTGGTGAAACATAATAAACATAATCATTATTATTTAAATTCTAACATACAAAATTACAATAGTTATCCAAAATCAAATAAATCAAATCATAACCCATCTAGAGTAATATGGTGAATGGTAAAAAATTGTGCATCCTCAGTCAAAAAAATCATGAAATATCCATAGAAATAATAATTATGTTACCAATAAAACATATAAACATATAACCATTTGATAATAAGTACAATAATTTATTGATGTCATTGATGAATACAAATCCCATAATATTTTCCTTAACAATTTTTTTTTGGAAAATAGCCATTTCAATTTTATAATATCTTATTTAGAAAAAAAATTTACAAATTATTTTGAAAATAATTTTCCATGAAAGTGAAATCTTAAAATTATAAATGAACATTAAAAAAATTAATTTCTCATGAAAAAATTATATTATATTTATGTTATTCGTGTTAAAATAAGGATTCCTTTCAAATTTTATGAAAAATCCAAACATGCCTTGTCTTGAAAACGATATGAATATTCCCAACAATTTTTTTAAAAAATAAAAAAATTGGTTAGAATGACTTGAATAAATAAATATTAATTGGATAAAAAAATTTGGAAAATAAATTAAGGAAACATATATTTTTATGAAATATTAATTTTATCTGAAGAGAGAAGTAATGTTGGAATTTTGTAAACACATTTTCACAGTCATTTTATGCAAAAAAGAGGGTAAAATTATATTATTACCTGCGAAGTTCCTTAAAAACCTAGGATAGAGAAATTTTATTGTTTTTTTTATATAAATAAAATCTAATATTTCCAAGGGATACCAAAACCAAAACAATCATTAATAATTATTACATTATGACATAAACCCACAACACTTTGATAACATTTGAATTTGAAACCACATGAAAGAAATAACATAAAATAAATCTTCTAAAAGAATTAAGAGAACTATATTAATTATATAACATATAAAAATGGTAAATATATACATCACAAAATCAAATAAGTGTTTAATGTGTTGTATGTCTCACAAAAATAAAAGTGAGAGAAGAAACTGTTACCTTAGGTTCGACTTCCGTCATATGTGTTTGAACCTGCTATCTAATAAATATAAAATGATTATAAATATTTTATAGAACCATAATGTTATATAACATATAATATGTCATTTACTCATAGTAATTTATCACCCATTTATTATCAATTATTTGTTCAAAACCATGTTTCATGTGATAATTTCTATGTTTTTCATGTAAATTTTAGTTTGGTAATTTTGTGCCTTTTAATTTTATCATGGATAAATAATCTACCAAATGATAAAAATTATAAAAATAATATATATTCCTTATAAATTTATTTATATAAATCTATTAAAATAAGAGATATAAACTCAATTACACCATTGATAATAGGCTACACAAACACATAAATGTTGTTTCAATTTTTCTTGGTGGATGGAATAAAAGGAAAATAAATATTAATTAATCATTGAAAAATAATTTTTAATTCATATATATAATTTATATTAATCATATAAATCCTTATTAATATCAATGTCACAAATAAAATGAAAATCATTTCACATCACTACATTGTGCCAGTAGTAAACACAAGTGCATGAGTGGCATTATTGATTTATAATGGATTTCAAGGTAATAAAATAAGTGTGAAATCATATTTCAATAAGTAATTTTAGATCATAAATATAATATATATTAATTAAATTTAACCATAATACCTTACATTTAAACTATAATAGAAAAATGAATTGCATCTCTTCGTGAGGCTGTAGTCTGTTGTTATCACAAGTGATATTCTTGTATCTCTCACAGAATGGATAGTAAGAAGTTATATGTTATATAATAATTATATAAGTATAATAATTTCATAAATTTAGTATTAATATGTTAAATACATCATTATATCGATAATTAAAAGTCGGTGATGAAAAATAAATTACACCGGTTCATGAGGTGGTAGTCCAAAATACACATGATATACGATGTCGTTTCCCATTTGATGTACATGGATATAAATATTATTTATTCCTTTAAATAAATAAAATATTATTATATTTTAGATATTGGTATTTTTATATTATAATATATTAATTTTGTTTTAATTATGTGGAATAATAAATAAAAAATATGCACTTTTAATAATTTTACATCTTCTTTAAAGAGCCTCTATACGTTTATACATAATGAATTAATATTATAGACAAAAAATCGAACTAATGACTCTCAGTTGTGGGTAAGTAATTAAGGGATTTTTTGAGGTTATTTTTACTACCATGAATCTCGTCACTCGAATCCTTTGTCTTGATTATTATATTTTTATAAGATATAGTGAATCTCTTTCAAAATGAGCGAATAGTTTTGTATTCATGGCTAATTGAATCAAACATTATTCCCATATTACATTTTAATATGAAAATTAAATCACAATTTTATATAATATCATAATTAACTCTAGGATATCATTTAATATTACTCATTGTTGACTTCCTGGAATCATACCAAATGATACATAAAAAGGGTGACCTCAAATTCTCATTAAGAGTAACATAAAGTGGAAGATATCATGAGTAAATGAAGATTAATCAATACATAATAATTAAAATGTTACATTGAATATATTATCACACATTCAATTTTATTAATTACTTAAATATCATGGTCATATAACGAATTATCAATATGTAAAGGTAAATAACTGAATACACATTCCATTTATATAACTTGACTACCATGAATAGATAATTCATAATCAACTTGGAAATACAACTTATAGAAAACACATTCCATCTAATCAATAAGTGATTATAAATTGTATCCATCTAAAATATCATTGTGAAAATCTAATGGATTATAATAACTAAATTCTTAATGAAGGATTTTTTTTAATTATTAGACGCTATGATCTTAGTCATAATGATGTGACTAATTTCAAGACCAGTCACAAGTCGGCTAAAAACTTTGGGTTAAAACCCATGTAATGATAGAATACTTTTTTGAACCATGAGAATAAACCTTCATTTACTATATTTATAATTGTAGGCCCCAACTATCACATTATATCCATTCATTCCTTATATATCAAATAATCAATTCAATTGATGAACAATTTCCCCAATCATAAGGTGTCTACATGGAGTAAATAATATATATTTATCAATATTTCACCATATAAACAAATAAAATTAAATGTAAATATATATATATATATATATATTATATATGTTTTAAGAAATAAACGTATTCATGAAAAATAGTTTGGATATATAATTGAAATTTAATTTCTAAAGATCATAAGAAAGAAAGTATTTCAATGAAAATACAATCACAACAACAATAAATCAAGAAAGTTATTTTCAATAATTATCTTGGTTAAAATGATAATAAATCATCCATATAATTAATGTTTATGTAAAAAATACAACATATCCCCGTTATATTATAGTAAAATAACTAGCTGTTTCTATTGATGAATAGAAATACAATAAAAAATGTGATCAATAGCATTCTTGAGGTAATTATCGAATTTTTTCATTGGCAAAATTTATAAATCTAAAATTTCGAAAAATATTTGGAAAAATATTTTTTTGAAAACTAATGGTTGAAAAATATAATGGAAACATTATAACGTTGGATTGTTGTGATGGTAAAACATTTTGTACATCTCGTGCATGTAAAAAAAGATTCCTTTTACATCTTCAATCAAATATTAATTAGCCTTGTATTTATAAATGACATCAACATTTCTTCAAAAAAAATTATAATAAGTCAAAATGCGTTAAAAAATATTTTATAAATCATTTTTATAATTTTAAAATACTTTTTGAATTTTTTTAGAAGAAAAATATTTTGTGGAAAATGGATTTTTGACTGAAGAGTGAAATAAAGTCATATTATAGTAATGACATTTAATGAATAATTTTAAATTACAAAGAAAGTATAATGGTACAATTACATGAAAACATAATGAGTAACTAGATGAGAGGAATATGGATTGTTTTTAATAGACAAATATAAAATAATTTCTTTCAATAGAAATTCATGTATAATTAATCTCAATTAAAAATTGATTTTGAAATACCATTAAAATGGTTATAATGGTGATTTAAGAAATAACCAATGAATAGATTATGTGTATCAAATGTAGAGAAAAATAAAACAATATTAAAAACAACATAATATTGAAAAAATTAATTACACATACAAACATATAATATCAAAGATGATAAATAACAAATATTACCCACTGAAAAGAAATTGAGTTATAGAATTATTTAACACATGGAATAATTTAGGTCAAATCCACATGGATGACATAATGAAAATTAAAACAAAAAATTCAATGAATTATGTCATGAACATACCCGACAGGTCCCAAGATGCAACTATCACATGCCAATCTCTAATAGTCTAGGGGCTGGCGACTTGCTACAAGAAGCACTATCACATAGATTTGAGGAATTAGCCTTATGTACCTATATTCATGAAAAAATATTCAAGAAAATAAAATTATGAAATGTAAAATGGAAAATAAAAATGAAATAATACAAATATAAAACCACAACCACTATACGATAAGAAAGTACTAGCGAGAATAAAGAGGTTCCAAATACAGGCGCAACCAAAATATGAATGTAATTTCAGAACTGATGTGAAGGATGGGACTAATGTTAAATGAAACATCTGTATACAACCTAGTATGTCAATCCCAAATAGATCCAACTAGTCCTAGTCCCCTAAATATTCCACAAAAGGTATTTCATTTTCATGATACACAGCACTTTCATTTAGATCCCATGCATGGGTGAGTCTAACATACCCAATAGATGACATTAAAATAAAAAAACCATCAAGAGTAATAGTCGTCATTAAAAAGTATATGTATATATAATTTATAATAGGAATATACCAACATACTGAAAAAATACACAAAATCTCATGGTAATGATCATAACGATACAGATATCCTAGGATCCCATCTTAATGATCCACAAAGAATTTATCTTGGAGAACACACTCTAAGATTCAGAAAACACTAATGATGACCATCTAATAGGTAGTTCTCATCAAGTTAATCTATTAAAATAATAATCTCAAAGTGTAATTGGATATGATAAATAGATGAGGATCAATCCGAAAACTATGGGATATACCAATATCTTAATATAGATTAACATGATAAGTAAAGGATTTCCACCTGCATAGTTTTGGTTACAATGATACCAAGAACTCTACCTAGGTAATTTTTATGAATAGAGACTATCATTTTGTGTCTCACTAAAGGATTACAATAACTACATATAAGAATTCTTACTAGAGGGATTGTTTTCCTCTCAGAATGAGGTGATTCCATACTAACCCTAGTGAAATAAGATATAGGAAACACGCCCTTAATAAAACATGACCATGGTACAGTAGACATGGTCTCCAAACCTACTCTAAAAGTGTACAAGGCATGTACTAGGATTACATGATGTGTCCCCTTGGCCTCAAGTTATTCTCAAGTAAAATAGATGGTTCCTATCTCCATGTATAAGTATACAACATGCCCTTTTCGTGTACTTTTTCCCATGTACATTTTTCCTGTCCATGTCCCTGTAGGAGTACACGACATGCCCCTAGGTGTGTACTCATGTCCATGTTTATATACCCTTTGAGGTACATGTTAGGCCCCTTATAGAGGTTCACACACCATGAGATAGTGGCTAGACATCGTGTGATCATTTATATCGTCATGAAACCTTATCTACCACACTAGGGTCCAACACGCCATATAGATCCATAATACGTGACATGTTTTACATAATTTCCCATATTTATAGATCTCATTCACACATCTTCTACCGCACCTCCAGCCACCGACCAAGCATCATGACACACTAGAAAATAAATAACCACATCTTGATGAGTCATGCTATATTGAACATTAATTTTCATCCCTTTGAACTCATTTGGTCATTAGTGTTCTTTTATTTTGACATCATCATACACACCCCACAAGTCAAGGGATCTCCAATATTGTATAATATATTTTCTCCTACCACCATCCAATGATCCTAAGGCCATACCGAGTCCATATCTGACATATGGAATCATTACGCCAAGAAATGGGTGCACAATGACCGATTCCTCGGTATTTGGGTTGAACAACTTGGAAAATAAAGCTGTAATGATAAACGCATGTATAACAATGTGAGAAAACCAAGAAACATGAAAAATTTGAATAAACCTAAAATAGGGTTTTCCATGATATTTATCCATTAAAATGATAAAGGAAGAATAGAATAATAAAAAAAATCTCCAAAAAGATCCCCCAAGATTAACCAATCCCCAAAAATGATAGATCTGTGAATCAGTCTATTGATCAATTAGTTAACTTTTATAATAGATAAATATAATGCGGATAAAATCCAAATATTAAAACATATTACCTCAATTTGGATCCATAATTAATGAAGAATGAATTGATATCATCATCATTGGTGAGATCCTCGAGATACGTTGGCATACAATCCTCGATTCATCGTCATTTGCTATGAATAATTTCCTCCAATCACTACTATGTACTTAGGGTTTAGTAGCCAACCCTACTACATACTCCATAGTCTTATATTAAATGTTTAATTTGTTCATTATGTAAAATATAAATAAAATAAGTTAATTAATTAATATTTTTATTTTTTTACACCTAAAAAAACTATCCACAAGTGACCCGCACCAATAAAGATAATCTCTCACATAAGGTAAAACCCTACTTATGAACCCAAGGATGGACCCGTATTTCGAATCCAAGACCCCATTAAGGAGTCATTCCTTTTTAAAAAAAAAATACACATAGGTAATATTTAATAAATTTAATTTATTTAAAAAAATTCCAGGAACATCAAGACTTGTAATCTCATGTCGCTCAGCACATGGATCCAAAAATATTCCAAAAAACATTCCAATGTCTTGTACAGAAAAAATAACGACATTACATTATTGAATCCTTCATGTATTATCATCTCCAAAAATAAAAAACTATGAAAAAGGTAGGGAAACTAAAATCTTAAAAGGGTCTCCCACTCCTATTTTCACTCCAAATGATTTATTTTGTTGTTAAAAAACATGAACCCAAGGAAAAAACTCAACCAAAATGGGTAATTATCTGACAGGTTCTCAACATTATTGGCTCATTAAAAAGTAAACATGACTGCCACAGTCCAGGTCACCCGAGTCGACATCGTACATCATGATGTAAAAAATCATCCCTAGTTGTGACATATGGGAAACACTAATTTAACGTTAAACAACCGGGTATTTGGGTTATGTGTCACACCACAAAGCAACCTCAATATAACATTAAGAAAAATAATCTCTTATATTCTCATCGATAGCCCATCTTCCTGGATAAGACATTGTGACCCTGAAACTCCAATAGCCTACAACATCTGTCCATTGAGGTATCTTGAAATAAAAAAGATAGTCATTATCTTACCTTTGATGGAATGTACCATTTAAAATAGTCATAAACCCAAAACTATGAGTTAAGTGCTATTATCTACTGGATCTAACAAGCATAACAATGTCACACAAGGACCCTCATACTTAGACACTAAAAGTTTATACTCTAGTGGTCGAGTGGTAATAATTATGATATTAAAACCACTCTGATAAAATATTATCCTCCTAAATTTGGATAAAAACTATCATGAAAACCGAAATCATGTTTTCATAACATGAAAGGTCCATTCTTCCTAGCATTCTAGCGAGGGTAAAACACTATTCCAAACTACAACTAATTCCAAAATGGATTCTTGCCTCCTCTACATAATTGTGTCATGAAGTAAGAGTCATAGTCAAAGATGACCATAGAGATAATTACACAATTACAGACTACATATTACATGAACAAGTTTCATGATATCTCTATAATTCATTGTTGGTCTTCACCCACAGAAAAATGAAATAACATGAGTTTAACTTAGAAACTCATTGAAACTCCCTTGGCTACCCAACTGATGAAAATAGATATTGGTATATCCTCACATCCACTAGATTTAATAGTTAATGCAAAAAACCTCCTTATCACCTCTTCTAGAATCATTTCTATAATCAACATCCATCCGTAGAAAAATAATAATGTGATTCCCTCCATCAAAAAATTAACATTTGAAAATTATATCTAGTGGATACCTGATCATATAAGTTATCCTAATATAAATTATGAAATTAGGGATCCATAACTCAGTAAAGAAACAAATGGTTATAAACCATTGACCATAGGTATATTACACCACCCTTACCCAAAAAATGGTGAACTAAAAATAGGTTAATGGTTCTAATGCCTCTACCAACAACTGAGAATAATATCTTATATTTAGAGAATCTACCACCACATTCCCATTCCTAAATGTTTAGGCAATCACCATTTCATAGTATTGGAGGAACTATATTCATTTCCACTATATCATGTCAGTATAATTCTATGAGAATATATACTTGAGACACTTTTGGTCATAGTAGATTATAACCTTATCACCATTTAGGTTGTGTCACCACATATTCAATGTGAAGACAACAACTACTAGTTTAAGATCATGTGTCATGTAGTTTTGCTCATGTTGTCTCAACTAATGTGAAACATAAGCAATAATTTCCTACCTCTACACCAGAACACCACCATTTACATTCCCTAATTCATCATAGATAAATACATACTCAGAACCCTCCTCAGTCAATCTATAGTTTGGTTCTCCATACAATTTCTTCCTTTTCTATTGAAAGAACTACTAGAACCTTTATATCCACAAGAAATGTTAGCCCTTTCAGGTCTAAGATAGCAAGGATTCTTCCACTCTGGGGAAATAATGTACAATACTATGATATTACTCTGAAAACATAAAAAAACTCTTTACCTTGTTAACACTCTTGTGTGGCTCCCAAGTAAGCATTTCCTAAACCTTCTCTAGGTCCACTGCTACCCATGAATATGAGATTGTTAGTCCCAGGAAGTGGACCTCTCGGATCCAGAACTGATATTTAGAGAGATTAATAAAATGATGGTTCTCCCAGAGTGTGTGCAGTACAATTTTTAGTGTCACACATTCTCCTCCTTAGTCACTAAGGACTCATGGATGTCTCCTATGAAGACTACCATGAAATCATCTAGGAACGGATGAAGCATCCACACCATAGGTCTCCCAAATTCACTATGGCATACAACTCACCCAACGGTATATCACCTAACTCAAAAGAACCAAAATTTCTATAGAAAGGAAATTATGTTATAACCATCTCCCCAAACAGAGCCAGTGATAAAATATATTAAGTCCTACTTTGAGATCCAACTTTCATCCATCCACTTGGAGAGAGGGACATCAATATATAGAAGAAGACACTTTCCCTCACGTTGCATGGCTCAAGTGTCACTAATCCATATCAAAACTCGAGATCACATCATCCTATCATGTAAAAAAGACAAGTCATCCTAGAAGCACACACTAGGTATTTTGAATCCCCTACTCTATAGATTCCTCTAACCACACCTCTAGATATCATAGCTACACGGATTATCTGATATACTATCATAGATAATAGGTCTTCCATAGTTCATGTCCATATAGAAAACAAACTCTCCATGGTGAGGTAAACCCTACACATTATCAATAATGATTCTCCCATACTCTACCACTGTCACAGGAAGAGAATGTTCATATAATCTTCCACTAAAAGGGAAATACTATCCAACTGATAAAGAAGATGTTGTAACCTCATGCAGATTAGCTTAACATGCCCTACCTATGATCACTCATTATTAAATAAGTATAACTACATCCTAAATACTGGAAGCACTACTAAAATCACCCATATAAAACATATGATCATTCATGGTAGGAAGCTAATCTATACTGATGAAACAATCATAGGGTCTGACATCCACCATGGATAGATTTCAACATGAGGCTCTATATCTCCTCCAAATGTCAAGTCACGCTATGGTAGAATATTGAAATCACTACTCTTCTCTACATAATCCTCTAGTACAAGGGTATATAAAAATGGATCTATTTGTATCACTAGGTCTCAAATATTGGATTCACCATGGGAAAGGTGGATAATACCTCTCTGTGAAAACTGAAATAGGGGTACTAAAGACATATGTTGTACATCAAATTTCACTCAAGCCTCTATGACCTCCCACCAATAGGAACTCATTCTTTATCTATATAAACATTTTACCACCACCATGGATTTATCCAACACCTTATCACAACCAGAAACCTCAAACAGAAAAGTCAGAGAAGCTCTTCCACCACACCTCCACATTATCTTCTTTGGGTGGCACTAAATATCTGGCACAATTTTTAGATCACGTCTAAATAACACATCTCAGTGGTATAATTTTACCTCTTCCATGTCATACTAATGTTATGTGAAACATCATGAAATAAATTAATTTACAATTCACATCAACACCCTATAGAAGTCTCTTTTCCTGGACCACTATCAGAGGGTGGTCCTATCCAAGAAGGATATTCACAACATAGGCCCGCACAAAACCTCAACGAGATGTAAAGGAGAGATCAGCTCACTAAAAAATATGGGTGATATCTATCTCTAAAACCAATGAATCACAAAGAGAAACAATTAATCATATACTATTACCACTATATCCAACTAATTTTCAATGGATAAAATGGATTAGAAGAACAACCATTTGATTGGGTAGCATCTGTACACATTTGAAACCCGGAACACTACTTCGAGTAAAACCTCTTCCACCTAAGGGTATATCTCATCATGTAACCTTAGTTATTCATATTAATGGAACCAAAAAAACATGAAAATATTCTTCATAACATCGTCTTATCCTACTAGATTAATAATATTTTCATTAAACGGACAATATATGTTTGATCCACCAAAGGTTCCACACACTGCACAATAGGTGGTAGCTCTTATCGATAACCACCTGGAGAAAAGAATATCATGATTGGGTCCCTACGATAAAACCTCATCACTCATTTACTCATAATCCTGAAATTGTATCATAATCTTAACTGGCTGTCATCATAGAGGAATCTTGAAATTTATCATGATGTACCACATGAAATGTGTATATCTAGAGAGCTGACTTAGGAGGGACATGAAAACCACAACCCATTCCTATATAATGCAAGTACCGATGTTTTCCCCAATATCATTATCTAAATATAATTAGTCAACAATTAGGATATCATTTTCCTGGTTAATGGTTATGTCAGCCACCACCCAAAAACTAGACACCCTGGCCTATGATTGAAACTCAAAACACTTTAAAATTATTTCCCTAGTTCTTAGAACAAACCTCACAACATGAAAATAGTAACTCAAAACTATGATACTAAACCCATGCAGTGTCATAAATATTTGGGATAGTAATGCTCTAACACTATTCAATGACAACCCAACATGATGGGGCCATAGATGAAACTACCCCAATCCATCCTCCAATTGGATAGGGGATGACTACTAGCACCAAGAATTCATATAACACACATGGGAGGAAATATCCTTAATTTTTTTTACTCACACAAACATCTCTAAGCCTATACAATGCTAAAATGTAAAAAACTAATAAAAATGAATGCACACAAATGTAACCCCATAATCGACGTCTGACAATAATGTACTAGAAATCGTAAAATGGGGCCAAATACAAACCCAACCAATACTAGTAAGTAAAATTTGAATTGCACATAAGGAGGGGACTAATTTAAAATAAAACATCAGTATACACCTCTTTCTATCTATCCCAAATATCTCCACATAATCCAAGTTGAACAAGGATTATGAAAAAAGTATTTTTGCATGTATAAGACATGAAATGTCCGGGGATACCACGTGTTAGGGTGAGTATAAAAATACCTAGCAAGACACCCTAAAATTTTAATGCACAAAGAATCAATATTAACAGTCAGTAATACATAGGTATATATTTATAGCACATAGAATAAGAATATCTAAAGATACTCAATAAAGAAAAACAGTCTCAAGGTAAGGATCCTAGATCTTAATTTAACATAGTATTTCAACTCGAATATCCACAATGCACTCCTATAGAAGAACACACTCCATGACTCTGATAACACTAATGATTTCCTTATGAGAGGTATTCCTCATAGGATCTATCCATTAGAAGTATATGTTGGATGTATGAAAAGATATGGTACCCAGTGGAGGATCACAATCAAGGCCATGGGGTATACCAACAACTCTACCTGGATTAACCTTCTATGTATAAGATCAATTCCCATGTTGTGTTGGTTAAAGATATACGATTAAATCTAGATAGGGCATGAATAATAAGATAGGATCTCATTTTGGGCCTCACAAAAGGATTCCAACAACTATATTTAAGAATTCCTAATGAAGGGATTAATGTACTATCTATTGGAATTGATTCAATAATAACCATCATGCTAAAGAATATCTGGAACACACCCTTAATGAAACATGTCAAAATTATATAGGATAAGAGCTCCAAGCATACTCTAAAAGAGTAAATTGATTTAATATGAGTAAAAGGTGTGTCCCCTTAGCCCTAGGTTCTTCCTGTGTAAAAGGGCCTAAGCCCGTGTACATTAATAAGTAAAAGTAATTACCTTTCATATACACTTCTTCTTATGTACTAGTACACAGCTTAGCCCAAGTGCATTTATCCTGGCTATGTCTCTGAAGGATTACACAGTGTGGTACTATCCATGTACTCTTACATGAGTCATTTTACCCTTCATCGTATGTACTGAGCCATCTGGGGATTGTCACACAATTTTTGATAGGGGTCACATGTCGTGTGATCCTTAAATTCCTCATGAAACACTAAAACCCCATGCGGTTTCCACCCAATGTGAAACTCAATCATGCAAGCCATGTGTTATGGCATTTTCCAAATTTCTAGATCTAGTTCTCATGTCCCTTCTTGCACCTCTGGTCATCGATCTAGAAACACACCTTACTGTTGAATTAATAACCTTATCCCATTGAGTCATGCCATCGATGATCACTATGTTTTGGAACTTTTATTCCATTTGGGGATAGGTGTTCATTAATCCTGATGCTTCCACATACAACACATGAACCTGGGGGTATCCAATCCATTTTTTTGTTCATCACAACCACCATCGCACGATCCATGCCACATACCAAGTATAGATATATTATATCATATCATATCTCAATGAAACAAGTGTTAAATGATTTATTCCTTGATATTTGGGTTGAACCATCAGCCCAATGAATCCCCAATAATGAGCACACTTAGAAAAATGAGAGAAAACCAAGGAAATGAAAAAGAAGAATGAACCTTTGTCATGTTTAGTTAGCCTCGATTAGTTACTATTATAATGACCAATATAAAACCAAATAATAAACATACAAATCTCTAAAAATATCATTATAGATAAGCCCGTCCTACAAAATGACTGATCCACAAATCAATAAATTGTTTGATTGACTCATGATAATTATAGAAAAAAATAATGGGGGAGAAGTAAAAATAAAAAAATTTCCTACATTGATTGGATTTGATCAATGATGAAGAAAAAATTCATTATATTATCACTGGTGAGATACTCAAGATGCGTTGGATTATAATCATTGATCCGATCTCAATCTATCATTGTTCGCTATGAACGATCACCCCCAATAGTTTTCAGTTCTCCATAGATTAGCATCTAACTGTAATATAAACTTCATACCATATATTTAATGTGAAATTGAGTCATTGGGTAAAAAATAAATAAAAAAAATTAATTTATTAATTTATAATATTTTTTGACACTCGCAGTGATATTTGCACAGGTGACCCATGGTGAGAAATATTATTTCGTTACAAGGATATAAACAACATTATAAACACAAAAATGCCCTCAAATTTCAGATCCAAGCCACTATTTATAAGTTATTCTTATTTTTTCATGAAATATGAATGAGTTTGATTTTTAATATATTTAATATATGTCATAATAAATTCAAAACACAATGGGCCTTAGAATATCACGTCATATTAGCGTATGGATTATGGAATATTCTTATATTAATTCTGAATTATTACAAGGAAAACTAGGATATTAAAAATTATTAATGAATTGTTCTGTTACATTTAAAATGGGAAATATGTACACCATAAAAAATTAGGTGCGTAATTTTTAAATATACCTCAATGATGAAAAATTTGTATGAAGTTGCTTACCTCATTCTAACTTTTGGTTAAATGTTCATTAACATCATTTATAATGGTTTGAAGAATGTTATTAATTTTTAACAGAAACATATACTTATTTTTAATATCATATATGATCATCTTATAACATTTTACCACCATTTTGATTATAATATTTCATTGTTTTCATTATTTTGGTTGTTAATTGTCTTCTTTTCTTATGTGCGTATTTTTAAGAATGTTCCAGTTCAGGAATATATTTTATGGTTATATAATATTCATGATGATATTAATGTTATAAATATCATTATTTACATTATATACAATTATCTAATCATTATTTAAATATTAACATAGATAATTGATCATATCACCTCATGGGGACGGCAGTTTGTGCTGACGCATGAGAAACTTTTTTATTACATTAATGGTTGAAGGGGTAAGGAAGTGTGTGCTATATTAATTTCCCAACATTAATATAATGTCACATTTATCACATAATTTAACTTAATTTATCCTTACCACCTTCCATGTAACGAATAAGTGAAAAATCAATCACATCTCTTCGTGATGCTGTAGTCTATCATACACAAGAGTGACATTATAATATTTTAAAAGGAATAAAAAATACAAAGGTATATGAAATATTAAAATTAAGTAAGTATAATAATATCATAAATATCATATTCATGTGTTAAAAAATCATTATATCTATAATGACCCATACTTACATACATAGATATTAATTAAAAATTGATGAATATTTATTACAAAATATACCAAAGACATGAAAGGACCATATAGGTAAAATTTATTTATAAAATGGGTAACATAAAAAATTTGTTCATAAGAGATCTACATTTTCTCTTGGTTATTCCATAACAATGAGACCACTTTTTGACATATCAAAATTAATAACCATCTTCATAACCTGGGGAAAATAGACATAAAAAAGGTGAGATTATATGATCAGTAAGGGTAAACAGGTAGATGTCCATCATATCATAATCAAAAAACATAAGAACATAACAATTGAAAAATATTATTATGTATATCAAGGATTCTGATATCATTCCATGGTATACATCATAAAAATCATAAGAATCAATGAACATAATCACAAATTCCAAATCATAAGACATGAAATTCTGTGACATACACTTAAGCATACAACATAATTTCATATTTTTCAATGCTAATTTCCACGACCATGATAGTAGAAAAAGTATATTACTGAACTAATATCACTCCTCATTCCTACACAGTGTTATTAAACCAAGATAATTATTCCATTACATTCCTATATATCTCATGAAATATAAATATTTACCAAATTCATTACAGGGAGATATAGGTCGTACACATCTCATAATGATATAATTCATATGTGTTTCATAAAACATAAGTCATTCCTAATAGAATAACCCAAAGTGTAAAATGGGTTTCGTAAACATCATTCCATCACAACCAAATACATTTAAAAAAAATGAATTTTATAAATAATAATTAATCATAAACACAATCAAGCCAATGAAATAATGGGGATAATATAGTTGAAACATAACCCTATTATATATGTCAATATTAAATGGAAAATAATATTGATAGAATCAATTGAAATGAATTCTTGAGAAAAATATCATTTCTTATTCAAAAAAAATTTCCATTCTCAAAATGCCACTCAATTTTAAAAGAAAATATTTTTTTAAAATAAACATGAAATATTGTAAAGGATGATTCATGTGTATAAGACGTTTCCAAAACATAAAAATCTATTCATGTCGTATAAGTTAAAAGAAAATGTTCTTCTCATACTTTTGTTAGATAGTCAAAAAGTACCTCGCATAAAAAATAAAAAATTTATTCATTTCATAATGATTAATAGATATTAAAAATTTTGGAAAATTAACATTAAATAATTGTATAGTTATAGAAATAATATTTTTGGATTACATATTTATGAAACATGGACATGCATGAAAACTATACCCCTATAAATACTTATGTATACATAATCTCATAAAATAATGAGATGAAAATATTATTCCACAAATTCTGTCCAATATCATTCACATGTATCAAAAAATATATTATAATGATTTAAATAATGTCATTTAATTATTAGATAATCATATTCATTTCTATTATATCATATATGATCATATTATTATCTATTTGTTAGTAACATTAGTACACGTCCATTGGGAATTAACTTATTTATTTTATTATGCATGTTTTGGTAGATAACATCTTGTTCCACTTTTCATAATGTCATTATTATAATGTATATCATATTTATTCATTCAATTCGATTATATAATCATGCTTTAGTAAATATCATGTATAATGAACTGAATCACATCATGGAGATGGTAGGTCGTACGTACGCATGAGCGATGACACGATTTCCATAATTGTTGAATAGTATGGAAGTGGATGGTGTATAATATTTCAGGATCAATATAATTTTATAAAAACCTTATATAGATATTATTTCCATCATTATAACCATACATTTAAGGTGGTGGTGAAAAAACAGATTACACCATGGCATGGAGACGATAAACCGTACGTACTCACATGTGGTGATTTCATTTTTCATAGTATGTATAGATGGTGGAATATGGATGTTCAATAATATTAATAACATCTAATTATAGAATTAATACTATATTTATTACTTTATAATTAAAGGACTTATTAATAGGAATAAGAATGAAGATGAATTTTGAAAGAATCAGTAGATGATATTACCTCTTCTTCGACACACTCCCTCAAAATCTCTTCATACAATACTAGAGTTGATCCTTTGAGAAGACAAGAACCTATATAATTTTACTATGGGAGAAGAGAATTTAAACTTCCAGGGGATATCTGATCTTGAATGCTCAAAGTTTTGTGAATAAATGAGGGAGGTGGATGTCATTTATAATTGAGGTGAGGGGTACTTTTGGGATCATGAAAAATTTAAATTTAAAAAAAAATAATACCACATCCATGTCCCTCCTAATTTTCTGAATTTCTAATATGAGATGATATAGGGTTGGAATATAATCAACCAATAAATTTTTATTCATGTTTTTCAGTCAATAAGAACCGTATCATTTTAATTAACACTTAGTTATTCTATTTAATTTTTAACTATGGTAAAAAATATTTCAACATTAAATGGGTGAAATAAGTACTTATTTGATGTCAATTAGACAAAAAATAAATAACATAGAACATTTTGGACCATATAATAATTATTAATTATTTTTAAAAATGTTTTATCATTTTAAATAATTTAATAAAACATTATTTTGATAAATAATCTATAGTTTCAATTTTGACAGCATTCAATTCATTGATTTTTAAAAATTTTAATATAACAAGTTATCATCAAACCCAATATTTTATTATAATTCTATGTGGAAAGTGTATTCAATAAATTTCATTAGATATATTAAATATCCAAAAATTATATTCATTTTAATATTTTTATTAGAATTTATTTGTTATCTACATTAATAAAATAATAACAACATTAGTTTTGTGCATTTATTTAATAAACTTATTTTTGAATAAAAATTAAGAATAAAATAATATGACAAAGATAAATCCTATAGATTCCATAATAATACTTAAAATAGAATATATATTCTGTAAAATCCAATATTAAAAATTTTATACATATGAAAACCTGAATGTGACAACTATAACATCACATAAAATAAAATATTCTAAGTGTCATAACCTTTCTCATATGAATCCAAATGGTCAAAAAATACACCCTTTTATGATTATGGTCAAGATATAATTGACCAATAAGATTTGGTCATGTTTTTGGGTCTTTTAATGGGTCTTTTCATTTTCATAATAATTATTTTATGGATTTATCATCAATTAAATTATTTCTGCATCATCAAATTGTAATTATTTAAAGAAATTATATATTTTTTAATAATAACAAATAAATTTTCATGATAAATAAAAACATTTTAAATTTAATATTAGTATTTATAGTATAATTTATCTTTTTTTATAATCTTGTATTAAAAATGATATAGCTATAATAATTGGAGTAAGAAATATTTAACTTTTCCTTAAATAAAATAAATTAATTGTCTTAATCACATCCAAATGGATCCAATGGATACTATTTCTACCCAAGGATGGTTTAGGTTGAAACATACTCATCCAATGATATTAGTAAAATTGTTTGGGTAATTTTGTAACATTATTTTTACCCTTAATTACTCGATTTACCCTATTGTCGTATTAAGAAAAATTACCAATGATAATATTCATAACGACCGCAAATAATATACATATATTTAAATATTTTAGACCTATTGATTTGAAATATGGAATCTATTTTTCAAAATTCATGACATATATGTTGCAGAAATAAATTTAAAATTAACCTCGTTATCAAAATTAGAAAATTGGTTTTAAAAGTAAAAACATTGCAAAAGATTAATATTATTTTACATCTAAATTATATGTAAAATTAACGATAATGAACTAAATAATATTAATTGATGATAATATTTTCTATTTATACCTAAAATAGTTCAATAATATTATATATCCATATATATTATTTCGATGAAAATATTTGTTTTCAATTAAAAATTATTATATTTTTACTATTCCTAAAAACATGAATGTTATCAGAAAAATATCATAAAATCATCCAAAGTAAATTTTTATAATGCACTCCAAATTAAAAATGTAATGTTTTCATATAAAAATTATTAATATGTTATAATTGTATTTTAAAAATTGTTCACCATTAAAAGGAGAAAAAATTATCATTTTTAAAAAATATAGGTTTTTATACATAAAATAGAGTTTATTCATAGCCACCAAAAAATATCTATTATATGAATACAAAAAATAATTTATTAAAAATATAAAATATATATTTAAATATTTTCATTTACTAAAAGTAATCCACTTAATAAAAAAATAAATAAATATAATTGATTTATATTATTCATAAATTTTTTGATAGTTATTGAAATCATCATACATTTTCATAAGTTAGTTATATCTATTACCGCCAACCTAATGGCTAGGTTATAGTGGTAATTTTATACTAAGGGTGTCTCGAGTTTCATTTAAACATATGATTATATGCAATGAATGCTATGGAATAATTAAAATTATTTAACAAATATTTTCTAATGACATCCGGGTGTTACATTCTACCCCCATTAAACTGAATTTCTCCCTTGAAATACATCACCTCTATACAAACAGATGATAACACCTCTGACTTATCACATCGTAAAGTTCCCACATGGATTCTTCAAATTGGTGGTTCTTATAAAAAATATTAACCAATAGAGTGTTATTGTTTCACAGAACTATTTCACTACGATCCGTAATCTCTATCAGTTGTTCTTTATAAGATAGATCATTCTCAAGTGGTATGAATTTTGATTTAATTTCATGTGAAGGATGATGTATGTACTTTCTTAGGAGAGATACATGGAACAGATCATGAACTTTAGGGAGATTCGGTGGAATAATCAATCGGTAATCTACCTTTCCAACAATGTCCACACTTTAAAAAGGACTGATATACATATGTCTTGTCATTCCATTCTTTCCTAAACTTATTACTCTCTTACAGGGAATTATTCATAGAAACACCCTATCAACCACTACAAACACAATGTCTTTTCATATACTGTTAGCATAACTTTTTTTTCAACTATAATCTACTCTAATGTGTTGTTGAATAGATATGACATTCTCTATCATTTCATCAATATGATCTGGTCCTAATAGCTTTCTTTCCACAACTTCATTCCAACAAGTTAGAGTTATTCACTTCTTTCTATGGAGGGATTCATAAGGATAGATCTAAATACAAGAGTAAAAGCTGTTATTCTATGAAAATTTCACCAAAGTTATGTGGTGATCCCAACTAACATTGAAATCCTCACAGAAACCCTCAAAATGTTTTATATACTTTGAATAGTACTCTCAGACTGACTGTCTATATGATGATGGTAATAAGTTATAAAACTTTATTCTATATCCAAATCCTACATAAGAATTTTATTTAACATCTAGGTAATCCTCAAAACCTGATCATATATAATAGAAAGTGTTCCTCCATAAAATCATACAACAAATTTTATATATATATCATTGAAAGATGATCAAGAGAGAAATCCTCAATAATGGTAGTGAAGTCTGCCAACATTGTAACACGATGTTCTAATACTCATATAGTATTATGGACTTTCTATGTTTTGGGAATTATAATGAAAAAATAAATAGGTTTGTTTTCCCATATCAATTCTGGCATGCGTAATTGTTGCAACAACCCCTTATAGTTCTTCCTCCAACCATAACTTGCTGATAAATCAAGAAACAAGAGAGATATTCAAAAATGTCTCTTTTCATTCCATCCCTTAAGAAATGATCTTTCAGGTACTTGTACATCTTGGTGCTTCTAGGATGAATATATAATTATAAAGTATGAGGCTCATCCAACAACTCCTTTAATTCGGGTATGGTAGGAATACAAACACAGTTCGTAGACCATATTATTCTAACACAATCAATATTGAATTCAATTCTCGCCTTATTTTTTATCTCTACATATTCCTTTTGTGCCTCTTTAATCTTCACTTGTATATATGGTTGATCATTTTTTGAGAAAGATAATATTTCTCCCCTTACATTAAGATTTCATGATTAATGCTTCACAAATCCAGAAATATTGGATCTTTTTTTATCCTTTTCATGGATAGGCTAGCATGGTCCTTTCAACTCAAAGCATCTGCCACCGTGTTTACTTTCCCAGGCTGGTAGTGTATCAAGGAGTTTGAATCTCTAATCAACTCCAACCATATTCATTGGTGAATAAACAACTCCTTTTGTGTGAAAATATACTTTAAAATTTTAGTATCAGAATATATATTACACCTTTTTACATAATGATAATACCTCCATATATTTATTGAAAATATTACTAAATCTGAATCCAAATCAAGAGTTAGGTAAATTTACTCGTGGATTTTCAATTATCAGGAGGCACAATCTTTAACTATATCATTTTTCATGAGAACACATCCCAACTACTTCTTGGATGAATCATTATAGATAAAAATCCTTAATCCATATCAAGGGAGTGTGAGTACAGGTGGATTATCCAACCATCTTTTTAGATCATAGAAATTCTCTTCACATTCATCTATCCACACAAACATAACTCCTTTCCTATTCAACTTGTTGAGTGTATTAGAAAATATTGAAAAAAAATTCACAAATCATCAATAATAACAATCCAAACCAAGAAAAAAATTATTCTCAGTTACCGTTGTTGGCCTACAATAGCTTTCAATAAATTCCATTTTTCTGTATCCATAGAAAACCTCTGTTTTGAGATTATGTGACCTAAAAATAAAACTTTATAACTCCAAAATTCACACTTAGTAAGTTGTTCATAAAAATTATTTTTTCTTAGGTCCATTATTACAATTACCATGTTATATTAAGGTTCTTCCTTGCTCTTCAAATAAACTAGAATATCATATATATATATATATATATATATATAAACTACCAAAAATTGATCATGATAGTCTCTAAAGCCTCTATGCAATAGATCCATGAAGATCGAGGAATCAATAGTATGAAAAAAATGAAACATTATAAATTCATAGTGTCCATACCTTATAAGGAATGAAAACTTTAGTATATATTCCATCCAAACCCTTAATTAATGATATTCAAAATGAACATCAATCAAGGAAAGGTATTAAGCTCTATGTAGCTGATCAAAATTAGTCATCAATGTGGTGAAGTGGATATTTTTTCTTAATAGTGATATTGTTATGTTATCGATAATAAATGAAGAGTCTCATTGATCAATATTTATTCATAAAAAATAGAATAGGTTCACCCCACTATGACATAATAGGTAATATGAATCCTTTTTCAATACTCTCTTGTAGTTTCTTCTTCAAGTCCGACAACTCAATTGGGATATTTTGTAAGGTTTCTTTGAAAAAGGTATAGAACCCAATATGTGTTCTATTGAAATCACCACCTCATGATTTAGTGGAATACTAGAAATTTCATCTAGAAAGACATCATCAGACTCCCATATAATAGGTTTATTCTTAATGGTGTGTTTACCCCCAACCACTTGAGAGAGATATCCTTCATTTATAGGAATGAAGACCTATAAGATGGAATAAATGCTCACTGGAAGGTCATACTCATACTTTCATAAATAAGTGATCATAAATTAACCTATAATGTGAAATGCAACTTATTTTCCATGGAAAATTATACGAACTTCATATAGAGAAATACTATCCATTCCAAGAATCACATCAAATTCTACTATAAGAAAGATCATAAGAATTTCAGGAATCACTTTTCCCCAAAATACAATTGGAGAATAATTATAAACTTTTTATGACCATTTTTCCATTTAGAGTTGTTATATCTTACTGAATATCTAATTATTGAGATAATATGATGATACACTTAGAAAATTCTTTAGAAATAACAGTGTGGGTGGATCCAAAATCAAATGAAACATTTTCAACTTTATAGTGCATTGTAAGTGTACCTTTAAACACTTCACAATCATACTCTACATTTTCGATAGAGATCACATGTTACATGAAATTTTATATGTTCTTAAGAGGTATCTAACATCGATCATCATCAATAACCCTTGGATTATAGAATTTATTAGAATAATTCCCAATTTTCTTGCACTAGTAGCGTTGAAGTGTATGAAGTGCATTTTTTGTAGATTTTTTTATTTGGATATTTAGACATTTTTTTCCATGACATAAGTATTCAACTGCCTAGTGACCTTTCATTCCAAACATAAAAAATTTTATAGTTCCTTTAAGAAAATTTACATCATGTTTCAATCCATAGATTGATAAAAAAAGAAAACAAATCTTCTTTTCAGTTTAGTCTTTATATTTTCTGTAAAATTCATTTTTTCTCTTATTATAAATCCTATAGGACTAATGGGTTACTCCAATCACCATATGAATCTTAAGAGAAAAACGTATGATTTATTCATAGCTATTGATGTCCCTTATAGATAAACCCCTTTAAGGACTTGGTTTTAAGCCACTAATTAATTGATCAATTTTACTCTTAGGATGGAAAATAATTCAAGAAGCGTACCATTAAAGTCTTATAAAATTCTATTTGTGGGTACCAATAGATTCATAAAACTTTTGTTTAAACTCAAGAAATGAATTCTCTATATTTTTACAAAGAAAAAGTGGGAAATATTTATTGAAAAATTAGTTCTTCAACTCATCCCATTCGATGGATTAAATTTCATCTCATTGCCTCCTATTCTTGATAATGTTACACTATTTATCAGTTTCTCTTTATAAATGATATACTTGTATGATTAATTTATCTTATTCTGAACATTGGAGAATTTAAAATATCTTTTCAGGGGTACTGATCCATTTTTCAACCACTAGTGGATCAGAAGACCTGCTGAATGAAGGTGGGCACTGCCTCATTAAGACACAAAAAAATGTTGTTCCTTCCTTTTATTGATTGGAATTCTTGTTTGATTCGAAGCTTGAGAATGTTGTGTGAGCTTAGCTACAATATTTTTCATTCTATATCTTATAACATTTGGTTTCTCAAAAGGACAATCATTGCATTTCCCTTTGCATTTAAGATTAATGTGGTTCCTCCAGCTTTCAACCATTAACTAAAACCAAGAAGCATAGTATGAGAAACACTAATCATAATGTGAAAACCACCAAATCAAGAATAAAATTTCAATTTAGGACACATTAGATTTTATCCTAGTTTATTCATGATCATTTATAATACACTAGTATGGTAACATATACCTAGAAAAATTCTTAGGGTCCTTACTAAGGTTTTCTCATCCTAATTTTCAAAGGTTAACTATACCTTTCTTATGATACCCACTATAATGACCCAAAAATTATATACATAGATATTAATTAAAAATTGAATAATATTCATAAATAATATAACAAATACATGAATGAACCATATAGGTATAGTGTAAATACCCGGAAATTTCAAGGATTTTTTTTCTTAATTTCTTTGGAATTTTATGAGTCTTTGGTTTCTGACGGCACCTGATTCTGAGGCTTGGTGTGCCCAGAATCAATTTTTGAAGTTTATCGATGGTACATTCGGTGATCAAACAAGCGGGTTTTTCTATATTTTGAACCGGTGCTCGGAATTGAAATCCAAGGGCACAGATGAACTCACAATATCGGTAATTGCTTAAGGGAACCTTTACTGTAGTCACGTTTGTGTGGGGGGGGAGAAGTTATTTATCAGGGTTCAACTAAAGAAGTAAATAAAATTGTTGTACAATTTTATTTATATCTACAGTGGTTAAATCCTAAAAAGGTGAGTCAAGTTTGGGACCCACAACCACCTAACTACCCTTGTGTGGATATTTGGGAGGTGGGTCCCACATGAGCCCCAACCTTCCACCTTCCAAAAGACTTTTCAAACCCCTCTTTAAACTCCCCAAATATCTCCCTTAAACACCTTTTTTATTAACTTATTAATGTTGACAACTCACCTATTTATGAGACCTCTTCACTTTCTACTCTTCCATTAATTCATGACAACACCATGATTAATAATTGAATCCTCCAATTTAATTAATGTGTTGTTTGAATTTTGAAATGGAGGTGTAAATAAAAATATTAGCCAAGTATAATATTTTATTAAGGGAGGAGCCCTTTTGTTGGGAGGGGGATCCACTGGAGAACTTCCTCTACTTCCATTCCTCCCTCTCCTTCGTCCATTGTTACACCACCACCGAGGTTCCATCTTCTCCGTCGAGACACTGACGAGCAAGAAGGGATCGATAGTGTGGCGTGGGGTCAACAAACTACATTGACTACAATGTCTTCCCTCTGTCGGATCCAACGAATGATGCTCGAGCCAGGATCGAAGGCCTCTGCGGAAGCGATGAACGCCAGCGATTTTCGTCACCTTCATCTTCTCCCTTGTGATGACTTCAACAAGCTGACATCCACCCTCTCGCGATATGATCATCGAACGGAGAAAATTGAGGTAGGGGTTATCTTTTCTTGTTCAAGACTTTATCATTGTTCTTCATTGCTTAAGGAATTGGCCGCATGATATCGTCGTAACAGGAAGAGATCAGACCGCATGAACACGGATGATTCTCCTCCCCTCTTCTTTGTTGATCATCATTGAAGTTGTAAGCAGAGGCGCACTGGTAGGGAACTGCGGCCATGCAAGGCCGTGGCGAAGGCAGTGCAGTGTCATTGCACCAGGCGGAGACGAAGAAATCTGCGGCCGGATCGGGACACAGCGGGGGTACGTTGTGCCATCGCAGTGTGCCGGTGAGGCCAAAGAAGGCCACAGCCAGGAGCGGGCTGCGGCAGGGGTGCACGGCAACGTCGCGCTGTGCTGGGGAGAGGAGTCGCGACCTGAGGCCGCAGCGGACCAGCAGGGGCGGCCGGCCGAGCCGGTCACCGGCGAATCCAGGAGGCGGGACCCCCCTCTGGGTCCGCCATTTCCAGAAAAGGGGGCCATGCACCTTGCATCCCGCATGGCCAGCACCGAGCCGTGGCCAGCTTTCGAGCCGGGCCACAGGCCGCACAGGCTGAGCTGGCCATGCCCCGCTGGGCCGGGTTGCGCCAGCCAGGCCGGGCCATGCCCAACCGTGTTGGACCCGGACCCAAGTCAAACGAGGCCAAGACCCCCTATTTTTCACATTGTTTTCAGTTAGATGGTCATATCTTCAGTTTCAGACCTCCGGTCGATGCACTATTTGTTCCTTAGGATTCTTTGGATCGAGACGGTCATTTCAGTTTATTATACTCAAGCTTTCAGTGAATTTTTCGGTACGGTCGGGTTGGTTTGAACACGAAACAAACCGGACCCACGGAGCAAAAACGCTCATAACATAAGTATCAGACGGTCGATTGATATATCGTCAACTATGTTGGTTTCCTCTTAATGAGACAGTTCTTTTGGCATACTCTACATAGGATTTAAATGTGGTTTGAGCATGGACGGGTTGGATTGTACTCGAAATCCAACTGGGCCCCAGGAACGAAAATGCTAATAACTCACACACTGGGCGTCCGATTGACGCGCCGTCTGTTGCGTTGAGACCCCACTGACGAGGTGGTCCTTAGTGATACATCTAAATGAGACTTGGTGACATTGTATTAACGGCTTTAGGCTCATGGAGCGGACCCTATCAGGGACGAGCGAGCATATTGTAGAGACCTAGTAGCTGGCTGAGACTTGGCGACTGCTGATTGTTCAACTCGGAGTGATTCATATGGCCTAGTGGGGTGCGCTTGGTTGTAGTAGCAGAAACATGGTGGAGGAGCGCTTGGTTTTATTGGCAGACCCATGGAACTCGATATAAGGAGTAACTCTGTAGGCTATGAGGGGGTGCGCTTGGTTGTAGTGGCAGACCCATGGTGGGAAGCGCTTGGTTGTAGCAGCAGGCCCATAGTACTCGACAGGTGGAGTACTTCAGTAGTCCAAGGTTAGTGGGAATGCTTGGTTGTAGCGGTAGGCCCACTATACTCGACAGAGGAGGAGTTTTCTAACAGCCTTGGTTTCGACTTCATGAATAAAAATCTAGGTTTGAGCTGAGTCTTTGACCTTTTTGTTTACCTCATGATTGAGATGGGTCACTTTATAACATAGGTATATGTATGGGAATATACCTAAGTAGTTGTTATCCTTTGATTTTATAATGTTTGTGTTTCCTCATGATTGAGATGGGTTACTTGATAACTTAGGTATAAATATGGGCTTATACATAAGTATGGGTAATCTGTTGAGATCCTTCTTTGTGGTTATCCTTATTGGATTTAGTGAGACCTTGAGGGTCTCGTGGTCCCTACTGTGTATCATTATACTCAACCCTAGACGGGATATGCCCGCAGCTCATTGTGTTGGATGCAGACGACGGACATCACTGATGGAGACCGAGTGTACAAGGACTGGACAACACCTGGAGGTGGACCTCATTACTATACAGTACCTGAAGGTGGAACTCACGATGAGTCAATACCCGGTGGATGTTGATGGACGAGGGTGCTGAGGAGGCTATTAGTACCTACCCTTCAGGTAGGATCCATTGCGAACGATATAGGAACTATGCTACCTGTACATACCCTTCAGGTAGGATCCGTAGTGGACGATCCAAGAGCTGCATGTCACCTTCCAGCTATTTTGTCTCTTACCTTTTACTTTACAGTTGGGATTGTATTTCTTTCCCCCTTACTATCAGTACTACTTTTGTTTTCATTTTTACATACTGTTTTCTTCCGCTTATACTCTGGTAAGATGTGTTTAGGTTTTATAAAGGAAATTCTTTCCCAGTTTTAGGGATTTATGCCTTTGGTACTAGTCGCCAGCCCCTGGCCTATGGAAGGCGGGCTTGGGGTAGTCACAGAACGAGCCCCGAGGACGGGCCGTGACAAATTGTTATCAGAGGAGTCGATTCTACCGCATAACTTATGACTCTGATATTTTTCTTTCTGTGATGAAATAGTGTTAAGCGTACTGAGTGTGGTTTTCAGTTCAGGGAGTCAAGTGTTGGTGCGGTGGTCGACGTATCCATACACCAGGACCCTGACAACTAATTTACGACTTAGTGCACAAAAAAATGGATTTCGTGTGTGCTTCCAAAAGTTTTAAAGTTATCTCAAACTAGGTCATCTCACCAGGTATAAATCGTTTGACTGTGTCGCATCTGTTCAGGTTTCCACCACGCAGACAGTCCGTTAGAGTACCAAGAGAGTACTCGATGATGGACCACTGAGCGATGAGACTCCGGTGCAGGGCCCTCTTTCTATGTTGGCACCTTCGGGTGGTGTACCAGCAGCACCACCATCAGTAAGGTAGCTGATGCCCCCAGCTGTAATAATGGATGGTGCAGGCTGACAAAGCGCGTTGCACGAGTTCCAGCGGTAGAGTCCTCTGAGGTTACGTGGCGAGACAGATTCCCAGGCAGCAGTGGACAGGCTGGAGGTGATTTCTAGAGTTCTACACCTAGTTTAGACACTAGTAAAGCAGATATTGATTTTAGATACTGGTGTTTTCCCAGTTAGTGACCATGAGGTTGGTCCGCATAGTGATGATGTTTCAGTACTTGGACCGATGCCTGAGATAGTACCTTTGGGTTGTGTTCCAGCTATATCAATACCTGTTGGTCAGCAGTTTCAACCAGCAGTACCGGTAGATGACACATATAGGTTCAGTGCCTTACACATGTTTCAGCATCAAATACCCCTCAGGTTCCAGGGAAAGCCCAACTTAGAGGCGGCTGAGGACTGGCTTGAGGAGGTGGCTGAGAGTTTTCTAAAACTATAAAGCTTCGACAGGACGACATGTCGGTAGCTGAGTAGTCATCGAGGCGTACCGATCGTTACTGGTAATTGATGAATACAATTTGATCAGTGCTTCAGAGATCGGACCTCTAAGCGAGGTGTGTTTAAAGGATATCTCAGCCAGCACTTTTCCTATATGTATTCCTACTTATGTTAGGGTGCTAGAGAGAACCTTTGTGGTTGAGAATTATTTGGCTATGTTGATACAGCCAGTAAAGGTTAGTAGTTGGAATGTAGAAAAGTGGCGCTAGTCTCGGAGACTTGGTCCTATAAAATGTTTTAAGAAGAGAAAGTGTTAAGCACAGATGAATCTGCAGAGCAACAAACGTGGAAGCAGAACTATGAGAGCAGCTTGTGGTGGTGTACTTTTCAACATGTTACAACCACCCATCTTTGTAGTCCCCACCATTCTCTGGGAGCAGGAGGGAAGGGGAAGAGAGTAGCTTCACAGGTCAAGGAGTGTGACCCAAGGGCTTTAGGAATGATTCAAGGTACGTTCAGTGTCTACTACTAGCATCCGTAACAACAAACATTGATATGAATCATTGCTTCCTTCCACGAATATTGTCCCAAAACTAGAGTTTCTCGTTAATCCATTGACTTGACCCTCACGTCTAGAGATAAATTGAGAGGAGAATCGATAATCACACTTATGAAGACAGTGTGATCTGACCGTAGAGGTGAGAGTTTCGGTTGGAACCTCTTGGTGGCAGCGTTGAGGCCCTACAACGTTAGTTTGGGTATGGACTGGGCAACCACAATTCATACAAAAATTGACTATATTAGGAAAAAAGGTTTGTCGTTTACCTACAATGATGGGATGGGTTCTTTCTTTGGTCGGAAAAAAGGAAGACCCATGCAGCACAGGACGGAATCATGCATAGGAGGGTGCGTCCAATCACTCTTGAGTCAGCCAACATTACCCTCATGGCAGCAGGATTTTTTGAGTTTTCAGTTCCATATAGGGAACGGAGGCCTCTAGAGATTTAGGATAGAGACCACATCTTTATACGGGTCTCACCTCGACGAGGTCTAAAGAGATGTGGTCGAAGCGGTAAGTTATCTCTGAGGTTCATCGGACCCTTCTAGGTCCTCAGCAGGGTAGGTGAGATGGTTTACCGCCTGGCCTTTCCACCTTAGATGCATCGGGTGCACGAAGTCATCCATGTATCTCAGATAAGGAGATGTGTGCATGAACTATCCGTCATCATTGATCACGGAGAGCTAGATATCAATGACAAGGGAGTCTTTCACAGGGTTCCAGTAAATGTTGAGGATCGAAAGGAGTGGGTCCTACGAGGATGGTTGATTCATCTTGTGTGCTTTCACTGGCAGCACAGGAATCTCTAGGAGAGCAAATCTGAGGAGGACGCCCAGTTGTGTGCTTAGTACCTTCTTTAGTTTCTCTAGTTTGTGTTATAGCTTTACGGGGACGTAAAGCCTTGATGTGGGAGTAATGTAAAGACCCAGAAACTTCGAGGGAATTTTTTTTCATAATTTATTTGGAATTTTAAGATTTTGTTGTTTCTGATGACACCTGATTCCAAGGCCCAGTGTACCAGGGATCAATTTCCGAAGTCTAGCATGGGTATGTTCAGTGAATGAACGAGTGGGTTTTTATATCTTTTGAACTGATGCTTGGAACTGAAATTCGAGGGCACCGATTAACTCGCAATGCTGGTAATTGCTTAAGGGATCCTTTACCATAGTCGCATTTGTGCGGGGGGGGGGGGGGGGAGAAGTCATTTAATGGGGTTTAATTAAAGAGGTAAATAAAATTGTTGTAAAATTTTATTTATATCTACGGTGGTTAAATCCAACAAAGGGGAGTTAAGGGTGGGGCCCACAACCACCTAACTACCCTTGTGTGGATATTTGGGATGTGGGACCCACACGAGCCCCAACCTTCCACCTTCCATAACACTTTTCAAACCCATCTTTAAACTCCCCAATTATCTCCCTTAAATGCCTTTATAATTAACTTATTAATGTTGAAAACTATCCCATTTATGAGACCACTTCACTTTCTCTTATTCCATTAATTTCTGACAACACCTCAATTAATAATTGAATCCTCCAATTTAATTAATGTGGTGTTTGAATTTTGAAATAGAGGTGTTAATAAAAATATTATCCAATTCTAATATTTTATTAAGTGGGGAGCCCTTTTGTTGGGAGGGGGATCCGCTGGAGAACTTCATCTCCTTCCGTTCCTCCCTCTCCTTCCTCCATTGTTGCACCACAACCGAGGTTCCATCTTCTCCGTTGAGACACCAATGAGCAAGTAGGGATCGATAGCGTGGTGCAGGCGCAATGAACTATGTTGACTAAGATGTATTCCCTACGATGGATCCAATGAACGAAGCCAGAACCGGGATCGAAGGCCTTTGCGGAAGCGAAGAACGCCAAAGATCGTTGTCACCTTAATCTCCTCCCTTGTGAAGATGTCAACTATCCAACATCCACCCTCTCATGATATCATAATTGAATGGAAAACCTTGAGGTAGGAGTTATCTTTTCTGGTTCAAGACATTATCATCATTCTTCGTTGCTTAAGGAATTGGTCGCATGATATAGTCGTAACGGGAGGAGATCAGACCGCACGAACACGGTCGATTCTCCTCCCCTCTTCTTTGTTGATCTTTGTTAAGTTGTAATAGAAGGTGTGCGGTGTCGTCGCACTATTCAGTGCTCAACAGGGAACCACGGATATGCAAGGCCATGGTGAAGGCGACGCGGTGCCGTTGTACCGTGTGGAGACAAAGAGAACCGCGATCGGAGCAGTCCGCGGTGGGAGTGCGCGGCGCCGTCGCACCATGCCGGTGAGACGAGCCGTGGCCTAGGCCACGGAGGAGCAGTAGGGGATGCCGAATGAGCTGGCCACCGCTGATTCCAAAATGCGGGACCCCCTTTGGGTCCCGCG
Source organism: Viscum album (assembly GCA_963277665.1). NCBI lineage: Eukaryota > Viridiplantae > Streptophyta > Magnoliopsida > Santalales > Viscaceae > Viscum > Viscum album. The sequence goes on along the minus strand of OY728136.1, from coordinate 1,280,392,703 downwards.
GTGCCTCACAAACCGGCCGGCCGTAATGGTCGACCGTTACCCAGAAAACCGGGGGGTGTAACCCCCCCAAAACCGACTGCTAGGGAAGACCCCACTGGGTCCACAGTTTCCAGAAAAGGGTGTTACACCCCTTGCATCCCACTCGGATAGCGTCGAGCTGTGGTCGGCTTCCGAGCCGGGCCGCAGCCCCCATGGGTTGGGCCAGCCATGCCCTGCCGGGCCAGGCCGCCTCGGGCCGGGCCTCGCCAGCCATGGGTCGGACCGCCCCTGTCGGGCTGAGCCGTGCCCAACCGGGCCGCACCCGGACCCGAGTCGCGTTGACCCGGTTCGGGCCAACCCAGTGGGTATTGGGCTGGGTCAGACCAGCCCCAGACCCCCTATTTTTCGGATAGTTTTCAGTTAAACGACCATATCTTGAGTTTCATACCTCCGATCGATGAATCGTCAGTTGCATAGGATTCCTAGGATCGAGAAAGTCATTTCGATTTATTACACTCAAGCTTTTGTTGATGTTTGGGAATGTTTGGGATGGTTCAAACACAAAACCAGTCAGGCCCACGGAGGGGAAATGCTCAAAACTTAAGGATCGAACGTCCGATTAACAAACGGTATCTTTTATGTCATGTCTAATTGTATGAAATAATTAAAATTAAAAATAAAATACCCAGAATTAATAATTAATATAAATATTATATGTAAAAGGTTCAATATATACCCAATATAAAAAAATTAGGTGTTTAACATTACAATCTACCATAATAAAGGGAAATTGAGATGAAGTCTCTTACCTAATGCTTCATTTTGATTCAAAATGCTTTAAACTCTTGTATAATAGTTTTATGAACATTATAAATTTATAATAGAGTATTATTAAAATTTATAATAACATTTTTGATCCTATTATAATGTTTTACCACCTATTTTTTAGTAATATTTCATTATTTTCACTATTTTAGGTGTTAATTGACATGTTTTTTCAAATTATTTTAGTCATGAAAGTCTTTATTCATGATAATATAATATAGTTCCATTTAATATAGAATAATAATATTGTAATAAACATTATTTTTTCACTGAATACATTTTTAGAGTAATTAAAAAAATTTGAACATGGAGAAACGATCACCTTGCTTTGTGGAGACAGTAAGTCATACGTATGCATGAAGGCATTATCATTTCCATAATTTTTTAAACAATAACGAAGTGTGTAATATATTAATGTTAAATAATAAATATAATTTCATATATATAAAATATATTAACTAAATTAAACAGTATAAACTTCTATGTAAATCGTAAGTGAACAACAAATCACATCACTTCACAAAGCAGTAGTTCACTGTACATACAAGAGATTTAATATTATATTAAATGGAATGGAATGGAATAAGGTATAATTGATATTAAAATATAATATTTATAATAATATCATAAATATCACAAATGTGTTAAATGTATCATTATATCCAACCTGTAAAGGTGGTGACAGAAAACAAATTACATCAGTTTTCAAGGTGTTAGTATTCCTTACACATGATTAATAATTTCATTTCCAATTTTATTGAAGTGGGGAGGGATATAAGTAATACCTCTTAAAAAATAACATATAAATATACTTAATATAATAATTTTATTATAAAATAATTTTTTAATAATATTTTAAGGATGTGAAGGAAGAAAAAACATTCATTTAAGGATATAACCTATTCTTTGAATTTTTTTTAAGTTGACACCGTAATCCTTCCAATTTTGGATTTCAGATAAAAATGGGCTATATAATGTTGATATGGGATAAATTAATCAATTTTGAAATATATTTTTCTGAAAAACAAATTATTTGGAATTGTGAATATGGGCGGAGAGGTGGTGGCCTTTTATAAGTGGGGGAGAGGAAATACATGGTAATTTTGAAAAGATTCAATTACACAAATGTTAATATAATAAAAAATCATGTAAATCATTAATTATAGACCCTTATAGGGGATTAGGTATAAATATTTCCATCTAATGGGGTTTGGAACATTGCATAGGTCATTTTAGCCATTATCATATTTGTTTAACCCCTCGGAAAATATGTCGTTACCTTAAGTACAATAATTAATTTTTATGTGCTTTTACTTTTCAGAACAAGAAAAATTTAATTTTAAATATTATATAATATAAATTATTTTTATTCATAGTATTTAATCCAATTTTTTAAATTCAATTCATTGAAATGGGGGACTCCAATTTAAGATTATACAAGCACACATGATGGAAAATTGGGTTTTCAAAGTGAAAATTATCATAAGTATAAGTGGGTATAAAATCAAAATTCAATATGAAATAAATTAAAATTATTAAAATTATTTAAATTAATGGGTAATTTAAATAATTTTACATCAAAAACATGTTAAAAATAATTTAAATTTTTATATATTTTTAAACAAAGATGAAATTTTTCACAAAAGATAGTATTCTCATTATTCATCAGAAAATGAAACTTTTTAGAAAAATACCAATAATTAATCCTAATAAAACAATGAAACTATTATATATAATATTAATTTAATTTTTTTAAATAATATTTCTAAATTTTTTGAAACTAAATTATAAATTATGTGAGAAAACGGTGAAAAAACTACATTTTTGAAAACTATAGATTTTTAGAAAATTATCATTTTAGTTTAGATGATTATTATTTTACTTTTTTTATAAAAATATTATTATAATTTTAATTAATTATCTTTGAACATTAATATAATATAATTTAATGGCCAGGTTATAACATTATACAATATTATGGTTTATTTAGGCAAGGGTTTGCGTGTTCCACAAGCTATCAAATAGATTTAATTTAAAGAAATATATTCCATGGGTTGTTTAAGATCAATGTTATGTGTTTCATATTATATGTAATATATAATTATTATTTTTGAATTTTTGGTTGTTATAGGATTAATTGAACCAATAGTTACTCTATGATTGAATAGTGGAGGAGAGGGGATTTCCTTTTATAAGTGGGGGACATGATAGACATTGAAATTTTTGAAAAGATAAAGTAACACAGATGTATTTATTGTGAATCCAGCATCCAACGTGAAAAATTATCAATATTTATTGGTCATAATGTCTTAATATTTAAATCTAACAGATTTTTTAAAAGTTTCAAGTATTTTTTTAACCCTTCTCTTCTTAGTTTAACCCCTTGTAAACCCATTTTTACCTTTAATGTGGTAATTGATTTTTTAATGTTTTCACTTTTTCTTATGGTCAAAAATAAATGTTACCATATTAGATAATATAAATTAATATAATTCCCAATATGGAAGCTATTTTATTATATAAAATTCAAAAAATGACCAAATTAAATTTAAAATTAATCTTTTGACGCGACAAAAGAGCAGTTTTCAAAATAGAAAATTCTCAAAATTATAGAATATTTTTAAATAAAAATTGATTGTGAAATTGGTTCCAAGGACAAAAATTAGTTAAATTGTAATATAATTGAAATAATTTTACTTCAAACCCAATTTAAAAATTAATTTTTCTTTGAATGTAATTTAAATGGAAAGGCGCTGTTCAATAAAAAACATTATTGTCACTATTCATCAGTAAATTAATATTTTAAAAAAATTATAAAAATTGACCCACATATAATATTAAAATGTGGATTTAAAATTATAATTTCATTTTTTTAATTAATTTTTGAAAAATTGTTAAAAAATAATTTTAAATTATGTCCACAAATCACGACTAGACAACCATTTAGAAAAATATTTTTTTGAAAACATTTCATTTCAATTAAAATGATTCTTATTTTGTTTAAAATAAATAGATAACTAATAATCATATTTAATACATGTATAAAAAATATTATTTTCATTATTCACATAGTTTTATTAATATCATCAAACTTAACCACTAAGTTATATTGGTCATGTTTTAAAAATATTATTTTAATAGTTTAATGTGTTTCTTTAAAACTTTTTATTTCTAGTATTAAATGATATTTAAGAGGATGAATTTATTTAAAAATAAATATATCTTCACGTATCAGGGTGTTACATTCTCTTATAATTTTGAGGTTTCAATTAATATATTATATCGAAGATGATGTTCCTTTATCAAAATATTAAGGTGTTATATTCTACAACTCTTAAAAATTTTGTATTTTCTATTTAATCTCAATCTCAATAATCAAGTTATTGGAAATTTAAAATAAAATTTATGAAATTTCATATCCCTATAAGGTTTACAAAAACATCATATTGATAAGATTCTAAGGAATTTATGAATTTCATCTAGAATAATAACCGAACAAGGTTTCCATGTAAGCGAAAATATGTGGGATGTGGACATATGGACCTATAAAGAAATTGATAAATAATTATTGAGAGTGATATAAATCATTGACCAAAAGAAATTGTGTGATCCAAATAAGGTTAAAAACAAAAAACAAATAAATCTATGAGGTTATAAAAGACCATTTGATTCATCAGATATAAATTTCATAGAAAAACATTTTTTTTCCAAAATCCTTTTCAAAATGTTCCAAAATTATTTTACAATCTTGATAGATAGCACCAGAAAATATACTTACCTAATATATTAATAAGGATAATTTCATCCTTTGTATTTAATTTAATTATTACTCAATTAAATGAATATCGATGGTGATTTTTGTGTACCTATAGCAGTAAAATTATCTTTCAAAATATCATAAGATCCATAAAAGAGTAACAAGTTATTCATATGGAATTTACTAAAATCAAAATGTTTTGGAAAATTTATGCAATATAATACATCGTTTCGAACCAGCTGAGTGGGAGGAACAATGCGCCTGATGGTCGATCTTGCGGAGAGCTGAGTTCTTCTCAATAGCTCAGGTTGGGTATATCGGTCTCTATTTTGAAATGTCCAATGGTTCTTTATCCAATGATCCATGGACCTGCTTTCCAAAGGTAGGCGTTCCCTGGGCGATTCGGCCAGCGATGCTTAAGAACTCACATTGGTCGAGAGGATGGGAAGTCAGGATCATCTCACCCTATTGGGGGGAAATTATTGCACGTTCCGGGACTCTGCTATAGATTTAAGTCTTATTCATATGTTCGCGAATCTTTGGTTTATACCCAAGAATAGTATCCACGGATTACTCTTAGTTGGTAATGGTCAGCTGAACGCAGGGATTTGGGAATCATTTAGGCCTGAGGTTTACCATCCCTCATTGGATTATTGACTCTGAGGATTTTGGATTCATTGAGAGGCCACTGGATTGAAGCCTTATAACTGGGCGCTTTGGAGTGTATTGTCATCCAGGGGGACAGATAACGACTTGAGCGATTGGATCGAACCTGTGATATGGGCTTCTTAAGTATCATTGTGAGAGGAATCGGAATCCACATAGTCCGGTGCCACTTGAAGGGACACATCACCTTTTAAGGTCATGTGATGAGGACCTAATTGTATAGTTTAACGTCTTGTGGGATGGACACCAGGGCAAGAGATGCCCGGTCAATGTTGGTGCGAGACTTACGCCGAAGCGGCCCAGAAGACCTGAGGGATGTGATTTCATGGGTCTAAAGATTGTCCTTTTAGAGTATAAGGAGATAGTCTGATAGGGATGAATGTGTATTAGACATAGATATCAGGCTTACACCTCAGGGAGGTCTCCTACATATCCAGATTGGTCAAGATTTGAAGTCCACATAGTTCTTATAGATTAGGGCTTACACGTGAGAGTTTCCTGTTGTTTGCGATGGAACCTCGAGGAGGTTTCCAACGTACCCTTCTTAGGATACAGGGGTCAAAACCCTTGTAGTTCATTCTGAGGGGCATAATTGGGACTTATACATGGTTAGTGGCCCAAATTGTGATTGAACCTCAGGGAGACTTCCTACGTACCATGCTTAGGAAACAAGGATCAAAACCCACATAGTTCGTTCTGAGGGCCGTATTTGTGCGGACTCCGTGACCATAAAAAATCCTTAAGCCCTCGTGAGTCATGATCGGTGTGAGAAATAAGAGAATTCAACTAACATGGTAATCCTCTCACTTTCACCCTACTGAGAGAAGGGGAGGAAGACGACGAGCGTAGGAGATGGTCGGGACCACTGGACTCTCCTTCTCCTGGGTGTTGGAGGAAGGTAGGAGTCGAGTAGCAGAGCAATGAACCTTAAGTGATGAGAGGGGAAGGGCCATTGACTTCTGGCAAGGATGGTGTGGGGATTACTCGAGGAGGGATGCCCAGCCTCTCCCAGGAGAGGGGAGAAGTGCTCACTATTGGCACTTGTCAAAAGGAAAGGTGAGTGGGGTCCCTTAATCCTAACAAATGGAGAGGCAGAAAGGGGACTCTCAGGCTTGGACCCTGTACTACCGTGGGAAGGTGAACCCATGAATGTTTTGGGAACCCGCTCAGGGGCCGGAGCAACCCCATTTCCCTCACCTACCTTGGGTAAGTGAACTCATAGTGGCACGCTGATGTGCTTGGAGGTTGCATCATACATGTCTGGTGTCTTCGGTAGAGGCCTTGGCTCGAGGCTGATTAATATAACAATGAAGCGATTGAGAAGGATCAGGCCATATTGGATGTATTTTATCTGACTCGTGGAATGGGAACACTGACAGAGTTGGTGGGCCACTTGGGTGTATGAGGAGTGGCTCCCTTCTTGTAGGGTGGTGCTACACAGCTAGAGAGGTCGTATGCGTACTGGGGTGGTACACGGACTGATAGGAATCCCTTATACCAGGGTGTTATGTGGCTTCAGGTTTGTCTTCCGTACCAGGTTAGTACACAATGTCGTTCGCACGAGCAACGGTAACCAGGGGCGATGCTGGTCTAGGGTTCGTCGGTCAAGGCATCGCCTATGTAGGAGGGTTCTAAGAAGTGCATTAGATCGAAAAAGGGTCATAGACTCCCTGGTCCTCTTGGAGTACATCCGCGGAGGGTCCATGGCTCGCGGTCTTCTTTTTTTTATTTTAAGTTTGCGGTTCACCGATTTGTTATGCATTTTCAGTTCCTTATTTATTTGTTTCTCGTTTCATACTTGTTCTGGTTCGTGAATTGGAACTTCACTGTCTGCAAAATCTTAAGCTCCCTCCTCCGAAATCCTTCAACCCAAATCTGATTGATCCCTTTCTTCTCCCCCTCAATGTCCCTTTATACAGGGGGAATGAGATGTATCTATGGTCATGTTGCAACTTTTGTGGAGGATCATGACCAAAAACCTGGTTTATGGATGACTTGGTCAATCCGTAACTCACGTGGGGGAATTGAAAGCACCTTTCCCGCGAACCAAATTGGTTCGGGGGTTCATCATGGCCGCCGAGGGCTCCCCCTCCATTATACGAACAACACCGCATCAGGTCTGGGCCAGTTCTTGTTTCGTGGCTGGGGCAGTTCATAATGGTGGACCAGCCTAGAGCCCGTCCTGCTTCATTCCCACGGAGGGTTCCCACCTCCGTTTCGCAGATGACGCTAGTCTGCAGAGGGGGGGGGGGCTTGCTGAACCGGTCGTGTACCATCAATGTTGGACCGGTAAACGGACTAGTCGATCCTTTTACAATTCATGGGTGTTATCCATATTTTTGCGTAGCTCATTGAATGAAATTGAGTAGAATCCATTCCCAAATTAAGGGGGTCCCCATTCTCCTTTGAAGATTTTTCAGGACCCTACAAATTCCTCCCATCGGAGTGGGGTATGATGGGAATGAAGAGGAGACTATTTTGATGTAGAGTTGTCCTGAAATTTGGAAAGATTGTGGTAGAGGAGTGGACCCAGTTGGGGACCACGCCTATAAATACGGGGGGCCTTCCCTTGTATTTAACTGGATTCTTCGCGAAAACAGAGCTCTCTTTTCATCTCTGTCTGCCTTCCTCTATCGTGAAACTTCATGCCTAGGAAGCAGCTTACGTTTCTGCGAACCGTTCTTCATTCGTGCTTTCCTTCACCGGCAGACCAATCTCCTAGCCGTGAACCAAAACTTTTAATCAGCTAAAAATTAAGTCACGATGGACCGTGTAGGAAATCGCTAAGCGGTTTCCAATGGTCCAAGGACTGGAATAATCCAGACTTTGAATACTTTTGAATTCTTCCAAACATAAAAATTTAAATCTGGGGTTTAGATTCTGAGGAGAATCCTTGTTCGCGGCATTCTAGCCAAGGCACTGTTGACCAGATTATCGCGGACATCCTTCACATATGGTTGGTTCACGGGATTTCGTCGTCGTGAACTATCATATGATGCCAACCCACGGAGTTCGTCATAACGTCTCTTGGATGGAGTCCTTTGTCAAATAATTGGTGTTTTGTCCAAATTTATTAATTTTAGACTAATCATTTGTATAGTTTCCATGATGCAGGGAGAATATATGGTTCCTCCTCGACCTGTGACTAGGTCAGCTGTCGAGCCTCTTCCAAATGGTCCAGGGAGATGTCTAGCTATGATCCATAGAGCTGAGAACATCAATGAGGACCCTAGCTGACCCATCATTCCCGACGATGGTGTTTTTAAGGAATTTATTTCCCTTAAAATTTTGGGCTATCCATCATTGAATCGTCTTCCACTTTATGTTTTCGTACATCAAGACAACGTTCCTATCCCCCTTGTCCTCTTAGGTCTTCCATCCCCCTTCTTGGAAGTGTTGCCAATGTGCACTCAGGAAAAAAACTCCCATTATGGAGAGATGATCTCCGATTCTAATTTGAAAGACACTTTTATTTTGGGAGGCTCTATTTGGACTCAAAGTGATCGGTACACTTTGGAATTCTCCTAAGAGGTCTTCCTCAAGAGTTACCCCTCCATGATCAACCTTGATCGATTTGATCATGACGTGGGATGGATCCCCATGCGGGATCTTTGGTCTGGTGGGATCTTCGCAAATTATTGGGCCTTGGCCTTATTCTTCCATTATCATTGCCAGGAATTTCCCGCGTAACTGGAAGCAGTAAATTCGTACTTCGTAGTGTGGGCTTCCTAGTTTACTATTTACTCACCATCTTTGATCCTTCCTTACTTACTCAGTCACAGCTGTTCGAGCACTAACACTTTCCACCTCACCCATGGTGAAGTTAGTATTAGTTTATGGGACATCTACCTACTGGGAGGGATTCCGATCATTGGTGAGATGTATGAAGAGTTTTTTCACACCCCTGACGCATGGGGTGATGCCGAACGGGTGCCTTCATTAGTGAGGGATCTCATGGTTATGGTGGAGAAATCACTAGTTTAGGCCTTGCGTGCCAGCTCCCTTATTCCATATAGCACCTGTATATGGTTTTTTTGAAGACCACAGGTCCTGTGCCGAAGATCAAGCACCCCAGGACTCATCCTTCTGAACAAACACGAACTATCCCAGGTTCCTACTAGGCAGTTCTGGAGGCGGGTGACTATATTTCGTGGGTTTATGAGGTTCTTCCTGGTGTTCCACCTTTTCTCCAGCTGGAAATACTTTTTTCATTGTTTTTGAGTGGGTGGCTATTCCCATATCGGGATATCAACCCATGTGTCAGGGCTTATACCATGATGATGGCAGCTAAGACGGTGGGAGGCCGCCTGGGGAATCTGGCCATGCCCACTTTGGCTTGCATTTACAAATTACTGAGCCTCGTGCAGTAGGGAGGGTCAACCTATCGTCTGAGTGGGCCTTTTTAATTTTTATATGGCTGGGTAGCGGATCATTGTTGCTGTTATGAGTATCTTCCTAACATAGTCATTCCACTTCTGACTCTTCGGACTACCCTGATTGATATAGCTGGAGTTTTTCTGAAGCCCCTCAGCTCTGATGAAGTCCTCAATCTACTGAGCGATTTTACCTAGTTAGCTTTCACTCCCTACCCACTCCTTCTGGTGTCACTTTTGATGACTACAATGGCATCTTAGAAGATATTTCTTACATGATTTCACTAAGGGGTGGGTTTTTATCGATGTGGATTGATGGGGTTTCTCTGTGTGAGTTGTAAGCCCCATATCCTTTTTTTAACAGTTGGGATGCACGCAACTCCATGTTTACCTTCCCCATCCTCGGGCCCAAGTACTGCATCCGGACACTCTCCATCAATGGTGGTTTATGTTGATGCGGGAGGGATCTAGCACAAGAATTCTCTTGTCTGACATAGGAGCGGTTTCCAGACTATCCTTGGAGTATGTGAGAATGTGGATAAAGCATTATTCAGAAGGGAACATGGGAAAGACTGTCTGGAAATTTCAAAAATCGGAGGTCACTACGGCCACCATTCCTACCGCACCTTCATTTTCAGCTTTGAGGGAGGGCCGATTGATGGCTCGAAGATCGAAGAGTATCAGGGGATCTTCCTCTTCCAATCCCTATGTGGCTGATGTTCAAACAGATCCAATCCTTTTGGATATAATTGAGGATGATCCCATGACTTCTGGCCCCCATGATGTAATTCCCAAAGCTCTGCCGGTCGATACTGGACCTACCAGCTCAACTCCCGAGCCTGAACCAGGGCTATAAGTTTCTGACCCTTCAGTCTTGGAACCATCTTCTGGTGGGCACATGTCTGCCTGATCACAATGACAGACTTCATTCCTATCTTATCCAGTGAGGATACCAAATACCCTCGTGTCATGGTTGACGACCGAGAAGTGAGAAGGTGGGCCTGGCCCCGGATCTATTATATTGTTTCCAAAACACCACTGGTTGAGATGGCGACTAAGACTGATGCCCTTCAGGGACTCTTCCTTGGTTTGGGGTCAGGTGGATTCGACTATTGACAACTTCATTTTCTCTCTTTCCAGGTCGTCATTGCCCGTGGGGAGGCTGCAGCTAGTGAACACAAACTTTCTCAGCTCGATGCCTCTCACTGCTGGACCCAAGCTTTTGTGGAAGCTATGATTAATCTCCATCAGCTGAGAGAACTAAAGGAGAGCTCTCAAGATCAGACGACCGACCTATCTGTCGAGCTGCATGAATTCGAAGCTCGAGAGGCGATGCTGAGGGATTAGTTTTCATCTTTGACTCGTGACCTTGAAGCTACCAAGAAAGGGATCAATGATCTCCAAATGATGGTGAGGCATACATGTTTGGTGGATGAAGTTGAGGTCAAATAGAAGTCCATGCTGGAGAAAACTTGCAATAACCTTCACCGAACGGTTTCCGGTCTAAGGGAGAGAGCATGAAAGGATCCTTTTTGATTTCCAGAGCAATTTTTCTACATTTTATTTTACCTTTTTATTGCTATGATGGAGAGACTTTGGCTTGTGTATGTCCTCCCTTTTTTCCAAATGAAATACAATTTACTCTCAATCATTCCTTGCTATAAAATTTGATTGTTATTGGAACGACTGTTGTATAAATAACAACTCACTGAATCAGAATTAATCATAGTTCAGGAAAATGATAAAATAGAAAAGACCTCTAATTGTTTCATAGACCATGAGATCTAGTGAGCATTGTTTGACTATTTCTAGGGCATTAAAGAAAAACCCCACAAACGATTTGTCTTTTCCATCAATACCATAGTTTTTCATGGGCCTTTTTGGTGTGGACCTAGTGGGTATGGCTTTATTTTATAATAGGTATCCCTTTTTGGGTTTTCGGCCTAATGGGATTTGCGCCTCTTTTTTGAGTTGTTTAAAGTCCCACCGACAAGACTATCATTACTGATATTTTAGGTCGAATATCTTTGACCAGATATGGTGGGGCGGGGGTCCTGACGAGGTTTGGTGGATTAAAAGATGTCTCAATACCTTTCAGATTCACTTGGGGGAAAAAATTTTATATTTTCACAACATGAAGGGCCTGTCTCAATGCATGGGAGCCGTATCAGAGTGCAGAGGTTAGAAAAGCATCATCTAATGAATACTCTCCTTTGTTAGATGGGCCAGGGGTGTTCAATATGTAGAGCCACTGAGGGCATAGTACGAATAGTCGTGTAAAGGTGTCCTTAAGTCAATGATTGTCTATTTCTAATGGCCTGAAGACTTTATGGATGTCTGGATTATAGAAACCACCATGGGTGGCTTGAAGAATTATGAAAAACCACCAGGCGTGGCTCGGAAAGAGTATGTGACATCTGAAAGGGTTTGGGAACAGCTATATGAATCAGAAATGGGGACGAAGGGTCCATGTCCGACGCATTTAGTTGGCGTAAAGGATAGTTTGAGCTTAGGGCAGTTTAAATTCATGCAGCTGGGAAATTATTTAGAATGGAATGGCTTCTCCTGGTTCTCAGTATTATTTTTAGAGACGTTCCAGCGTATTTAGGTAGCGTTGTGAAAGAGGTTGGTAAATTTTAGCATAGAGGGTTTCCGAATATCAGGATAGATATGGGGGCTTAGAGGACAAAAGATGTATAGAAAAGAGCATTGCTTAAGGAAATCTTGCATTTGGTAGACATGCAAGGGGTGATCAATATGCAGAGCCGGTGTGGGAAAGGTATAAAAAGTCATGAAGAGGTGTCCATTGGTCAATGATTATATTCTCCCAATAGCTGGGCCACTTCAGGGAAGTTGAGATTTGGGACCACTGGGGGTGACTTACGATAGTTTGGATTTTTTTGAGTATAGAGTATGGATTATGAGGAGAAGGTGTCTGGATATGGTATAAACATCTAGGCTAAATTATTCGAGAATGGTTGAAGTCATCCCTTGTCACTTTGGTGTGAGATGGTGACTTATGAAGGAGAGATGATATTGGTGCTTTGAGGCCGGTAAGCATATGGGGCTGGGCAGAGTATCACCTGAGGAAACATTTCCTTTTGTAGATGGTCCAGGGGCTGTCAATATGTAGAGCCCCTGAGTGCATGGTATGCATAGTCGTACAAAGGTTTCCATGGGTTGATAACTTTCCAATTTCGATGGCCATGAATGATTATGGGGATCTGTGATTGTCTGAGCCGCGAAGTCTGTCATTTGGTAAGGAAGTATCTGGACATTTCGGGGATGTTCATCCCAGGTTTCTATTAAAACTTGAAGAGTTCACTGCTCTGATTTATCTTACGCTTTGGGTATACCTTTAATCCATGCAGTTTAACGTCATGCGGTAAGGATGAAATACTCTTAGTTTAACGGTCGTAGAGTTCAGACCATTAGGTGACTATTGATACAATTACACAGAGGGAATCTAAGTTAGGAGGCTCTGGTATACTTCGAACAGGTGTGAGGGAATGAGGGTGTAAATTGTAACTCTAGGGTGTCCTAGATCCGGAGGTATGGTATGGGGGCTCTGAGGCTGGTAAGCATACGGGGCTAGGAAGAGTACCGCCTATGAAATCTTGCCTTTGGTAGATGGGCCAGGGGCTATCAATATGCAGAGCCGCTGAGGGAATGGTATGCATAATCGTACAAAGGTGTCCATGGGTCGATAACTTTCCACTTATGATGGCCATGGATGAATATGAAAATCCAGGAGTTCTCATAGTATAGAGTTTGGCATATGGGGATAATAGTGTCCAAGCATATAAGAAAAATATTCAACGCAATTGCCCATCGAGTCAAAGTAGCTTAGCCCTGGCATGATGTTTGTAGATGCATAACTTCATTTTAACCATGAGCAGATAAATAGGCTAACCATGTAGGGATACCCAAGCAATGTTTGAATGTGAGAGGGGAATGAACATGTAAACCACTGCTCTATATATTTTTGGACCGGGAGATATGATATGCGGGCCCTGAGGCCGGTAAGCGTACGGGGGTGGGAAGAGTATCACCTGAGGAAATCATGCCTTTTGTAGACAGTCCAGGGGCTATCAATATGGAGAGCCGCTGAGTTCATGGTATGCATAGTCGTCCAAAGTTGTCCACGGTTCGATAACATTCCACTTCTGATGGCCATGAATGATTATGAAGATCCCCAATTTTCCGGGTCGTAGAGTCTAATGTATAGAGAGGATGAATACAAATTCTCCAGGAGTACTCCCATTCCATTTTTTCTTATATCTTGCTTGCTTCGCAACACAGTCCGTGAAATTTAACATCGTGCTGTGAGGATGAAGACCATGATGTTTTAGCGTCGTGCAGTGAGGACAAAGACAGACCAACGTGAGAAGGGGACTCCATGCAGTTAGACGTCATGAGGTAAGGACGAGTGGTATATATACTTGTGTTTTTTTGTTATCGTTGGTTGGGCTAGGAGATAATATCACGGCGTCGCTACGTATCCTGCGAGGGTAGAAATCAAGCATCACGTAGTTATTTTGGGGAATACACCTCATGCGGGTTTGGTTCGTACATGGGGAAATGGGGTATTTTTAGCTTCATTTGGGGTGGCTGGGCCAGGATGTGGAATTCTGGCGTCACTACATATCCTGCGAGGGTAGAAATCAAGCCATAAGTAGTTATTTAGAGGATAATACACCCCATGCAGGTCTTGTCCGTACATGGGGGAAAAGGGAATTTTCAATCTTTTTTATCCATGCAGTTTAACATCGTGCGGTAAGGACTATGAATACACCATGTGCGGGGTTAGTCCATACAAAGGGGAAAAGGGAATTTTTAATATTTATTCATGGGTGGCTGGGCCAGGATGTGGGATCCTGGTGTCACTACATATACTGTAAGGGTAGGAATCAAGCCGTACGTAGTTATCTAAAAGGTAATACACCCCGTGCTGGTCTGGTCCGTACACGGGGGAAAATGGAATTTTTAATCTTCATTCAGGGATGGCTGGGCTAGGATGTGGGATCCTGGTGTCACTAAGTATCCTGAGAGGGTAGAAATCAAGCCGTACATTGTTCTCAGAGAAGGATACACCTCATGTTGGGTTGGTCCGTACAAGGGGAAAAAGGAGGCACTTTTAACTTTAATTGGGGATGGCTGGGCTAGGATATAGAATCCTGACATCGCTATGTATCCTTCAAGGGTAGGAATCAAGTCATATATAGATCTCTGAAAGGTAATACACCCCATGCAGGTTTGGTCCGTACACGGGGGAAAAGGGAATTTTTAATCATCATTCGAGGGTGGTTGGGCCAGGATGTGGGATCCTAGCGTCGTTACGTATCCTACAAAGGTGGGAATCAAGCCGTACATAGTTATTTAAAAGGGGATACACCCCATGCAGGGTTGGTCCATTAATGTTGGAAAAGAAGGAACTTTTAACATTAATTGGGGATGTATGGGCCAGGATACATAATCCTGGCGTCGCTACGTATCCCGCAAGGGAAGAAATCAAGCCGTACGTAGTTCTCTAGAATCTGTGCAGTTTAACATCTTGTAGTGAGGAAAAAATACTCTTATTTCAGGGTCATAGTGTTTGGACCATTGGCTCATGGTAGTTTAACATCCTGCAGCTTGGACAATAACAACTTTTGGTTATGCGAAATACTTCTTCAAAAATCTCACGTTCGTAGGAGCAGTAGTGAACTGCCCGTCCATGGAGATCAGGGCATATTATATGTTGGTGTAGACCTTGTGTATAACATATGGTCCCTCTCACTCGGGCTCCATCTTTGGAGGTTTCATTCTGGGTATCATTGGGTTCAAGATGACCAACACCTGTTCTTCTTCCAAGAATGACCGAAAAAGAACCTTTTTATTAAAGGCTAAAGTAATTCGATTCTGATATACTTCCAGATGGTGAAAAGTGTGCAACCGCTTCTCATCCAGCAGTTCCAATTCACCCAGCCATATTTCTGATCTCTCATCATTGGATAACTGATCACAAATGGCAACATGGAGCGAGTGAAATTAGAGCTCAATGGGCAGGACCGCTTCTGTTCCGTATAATAATGAGTATGGAGTAGCCTGAGTAGCGGTGCAGATTATGGTTCGATAAGCCCACAATTCATGAATGGGAATATCCGGAAATGATTTCATGTCTTTGTCTACCATTTTTTGGAGAATTTTGGATATGGTCTTGTTGAAAGCCACTATCTGTCCGTTGGCCACTGCATGGTAGCAGGATGAGTGGTTAGCGTTGATTCCATATTCTCGGTACATTTTCTCTAATTCAGCAGAGCAGAAGTTGGTTCTGTTATCTGTCAGTATGGTATGAGGGACACCAAATCTGGTAATGATATTGGGTTTGAAAAAGTTGATAATGTTTCTTGCCCCGAATTCCTTGAGTGGTATAGCTTCTACCCATTTGGAAAGGAAGTAGGTTACTCTGAGGATGTACTTCAATTGTTTGGCTATAGTGGGAGGATATGGTCCCACGACAACCATTCCCCAGATGGAAAACAGCATGGAGTACTTAGCATGATGAAGTAACTCTGGGGGTTGGTGAATGAAGTTGGTATGAATTTGGATGGAGTGGAATTTTGTAGTAAAGTGCTCGCAATCTCATGTGACGATGGCCAATAGTACCCAAGCCTTCGAACCTGCTGGGAAAGCTTAGACCCCGAATTATGTGCTTCACATACTCCAGCATGCACTTCATTCATGACGGTCACAGTTTCTTCTCCATCAATGAATCTGAGGAAAACTCTATATAGGCCTCATTTGTAGGAGGACCTCTTGGTGACCCATGCCGATGTATATGACAAAGTTGATTGCCCTTCTCCGTATTTTCTCTCGTTCAGCCCTATCTGATGGAAGGTCTCCCCTTTGAAGGTAGTTTGCAATGGGGTTCATCCAGCCGATGGCTAGAGCATATGTCTGAGGGACAGGACTAACTTCTTTGATTTCATCTGTCATAGTCTGAAAAAATGGAAAGACCATTCGACGATGAGAAATACTGATAATTGTGTCATCTCGGTTTGGGTTAGCTAGGGTTGTGGCTGCATTAGCTAATGCATCAGCCTGGGCATTCTGAGACTGGGGAATATTGGTCAATGTTGGTTCATGGGAAAATTCTACCATTAACCCTTGAACATGGACAAATAGGGGAATCATCTCCTTCTTTTTAATAGCATAGTCACCATTGAATATCTTGATGACCAGTTCTGAGTCACCATTTACCTTAAGGTGTTGTACTTGTGCCTAGAGTGAGAGCTCCGACCCTGCAATGAGGACTTGATAATCCACCTCATTGTTCGTACATCCTTTTGATAGGAGGAAGAAATATGGAAAGACTTACTTTTCTGGGGACATGAGTATTATCCCCAAACCCACCTGGTTAAATTTGGGATCCTCCAACCTCTTCCCTATCGGGCTTCAGGATGCGCCGTCGAAGTACATTTCCCATGTTGGGAACTCCTCATGAACCAAGAATATGTCTTCATCAGGTAGCTCAACGACTACTACGGTGGTCCCTGTCAAGGGGTGATCTGCCATAAAATATGTTAATGCTTGGACTTTGATGGATTTCTTATGAAAAAATCGGATGTCGAACTGTTGCAGGATGACTGCCCATCGGGATAAGCACCCGGTCAACATCAGGCAACTGAGAATGTACTTGAGCAGGTTACCAAGAGAGAACAAATAGAATTCATGATGATGTAGATAATGTATCAATTTTTGAACTATGAAGATCAAGGCCAAATAACTCTTCTCGATGTTTGAGTATCGAGTTTGAGCATCGATCATGGTTCGGATGAGGTAATAGAGACCATTTTCACTGTCGGTGTCATTTTTCTGTGCGGGGATGGATCCAAATGACCACTCTAAGGTTTTAACATATAAGATAAGAGGTCTTCCTTCAACCGGGGGCATGAGCACCGGTGGGCTTAAGATGTAATTCTTCAGGCTGACGAATGCCTCTAGGAAATCATCTGTCCATTGGTGTGTAACCCCATTTTTCATTAAACTGGTGAAGGGAAAACATTTTCCAGCCAGGTTAGCTATAAACCGCCTAGTGTAGGCCAGGTGTCCATGGAATCCTCTCAGATCAGTGAGATTGCAGGGAGGTGGTAAACAAAGTATTGCCTTTTTCTTTTCAAGGTTAACTTCGATGTCACGATAGCATATAGCGAAGCCAAGGATTTTCCCTAAGGTAACCCCGAAGGCACATTTCAAGGGGTTCATCTTCAGGCTATTTTGTAAAAGCTTGTTGAAGACGGTTTCAAGGTCTAACAGGTGATCTGAGAACTATTTTGATTTGACCCCCAATCATCCACATATCATTTAATAACCTCCCCATGAATGGTTTAAAGATATGATGCATGGCAAGTTGATATGTGGCACCAGCATTCTTGAGACCAAAGGGCATGACCCTGTAATAGAATACTCCATGAGGGGCTCTGAAGGCAGTGGATTATTCATCTTCTTGGGTCATCTTGATTTTATTATACCGTCAATAATCATCGTTGAATGAGAGAGCCTCGTACCCAGCAATTGTTTCGATTAATAACTCGGTGATCAGGACCATGAAATCATCTTTCGGGCAATGCCAATTGAGATATCTGAAATCGATGAAGATACAGATTTTTTAGTTTTTTTTCTTGAAGGGGACAATGTTGGCTAGCCAGGTGGGGTATTAGACCTCTCGAATGAGGCCTTCTTTAATAAGATTATCGACTCCAGCCTCTATATTGGAAGCATGTGTGTGTTGAGTCATTCTGGTGGCTTTTTGAAAGCCCCAGTGGTCTTATAGAAGACCTAAGTGGTGTATCAGCACTTCACGATCGAGTCCCGGAATTTCTGTGTAATTATAGGAAAAATCATCCCGATGTTGCCTCAGGAAATAGTTAAATACCTCATGCTCCTTGGGAGACATGGTTGTACTAATGAGAGTGTGCCTCAGGTTTTCCTTGGTACCCAGGTTTATCTCCCTAATCTCATCCACAGTGGTGGAGATACCTTCTTCAAATGTGGGAGGTGCATCATTGAGAACTTCCTCCTCTTCTTCTTCCACATTGTCATCTTCTTGATCTGATGGGGGGGGGGAGTTCCATGCATGTGCTTTTTTGAGTACATAGGTGAGGCATCGTGGGCATACCTTCTCAAGTATTCGTCCCCAAATTGATGGTTAGCGGTTGATTCTGCATTTATATGCTCAGCTGTTATGGCTGAAGTCATAAGGACAGTTGACTGTGTGTCCGGGATTGAATTTCTGCTCTTGGCATGGTTGATGGGGAGTACGTAGTCTCCGCTGAGCTGTTTGAGGGGGACATAAAGAACCATTTCCAGACTATTTGGAGCACGGATCCAGTCGATATCATCGATCGAAGGCTTCTTTTTTTTTTGCTCATAAAACCCGGTGTCAATGTAGTGTGACTCAGAGAGCGTTAAAGGGGCATTGTCAGTGTGCAATGTCCCAATTTATACATTGACGCAATACTTGATACACTCATGGTAGGATGAAGGAATGGCCATGTGCTTTTGGAGCCATGGCCTTCCAAGAAGGGCATTGAATGTTGTGTTCCGCTGGACCACCTAGAATTCTGAGTAGGACACAAGGTCTCCAAAATCAACTTTTTGTTTGATTTGTCCCATTGGCTTCTATTCACTATTGTCATAACCCAACAGAGTTCTGGCTGAGGGTATTAGGTCATCGTCACTGTATCCCAACTTACATATTGTCCGTAGGGGAAGGAGGTTAACTCCAGAGTCGTTGTCAATAAAGAATTTCCGGATCACAACATCTTTTAGTGTTTCAGACATATATAGTGGTCTGATATGTACTTTCATAATGGCATCTTCATCCTGATCGGTATAGAAAATCACCACATTGCATTCAGATGGGATAGTCTCCGTCCGGTAAACCTCGGCGGTAGCTAACTCGGCTTGAAACTCCTAGGGGATGAGCAAGGCTTCTATGAGCACCTCCCTGAGATCTTCTGACCAACTTTGGGCATCCGGGATTGACAGTTTGTCTGGTACCGATGCTAGATACTTAAGGATATCGTATTTCTGTTCCAATGACCAATGATTCTCCATTGATGGGATAGTTTTAGAAGGAAGCTTGGGAGTTAGAGTATGTGATGAGGAGGGACCAGCAGTAGGGTCAGATGTCGATGGTGTTCCCACATTCTGGGGACTCGACCCGACTGGTCTGTTTATGTGCACTAGGCGGCTAGACACTTGTTCGTCCTCTGATGGGTACCACAGAATGACGGGGCCAGAGTGGCCACTTATGGAGGTGGATGGATATTCTTTCTTCTGTAGAGTCCATTGAAGGGCTCTCCCACGTGTTTCTGCGATATTAACAGTTTAAGCCATGGTAAAACCATAGGGTTGGTTTCAATCGTGACTGCGCCTCCCCTGGTATCCCTTAGTTCTGTGATTCCTCCTCCCAGCCCCATGTGTTGGGAGCTTAGGTTCATAACCATACCCTTTGTCAGATAATTATTCCATTATATGGATGACGTTGATGAAACCAAAGAATATATCCTCATCCTATGACAGGTAAACCTGGTTAGTCATCCCTGATGGTTCCGTTTGGTGGGTCGGTGCCCGTGGCGCCAAGTTTTGGGGCATAAAATCCAACAGTGTCGGGGATAACTTCTTCCTTGTTGCAGACTTCTCCTCTTCTGCTTGTCACCTCCCTTCTCGATTATGCCTGGTTGACCAGCTCATGGACAGTTTTGAGGCCGATATTGTTGGATGTGCGGCATTAGGGGCTGTTAGCGGTAACACCAGCTGCTGTATTTGAGTTCGGAGTATGCCCTAAACTCGATTGACAGTCTTTCGAGTCATCCAGTCAACAAATTTTTTCCCCTTCTTATTGGTGACTTCCTACCACCGCTCCCCTTTGTCAGATTCTGTGGTAGAAATATATCTCACATGTGCTGGGGGTGGTCCCAACTCGACCTCCCCGGAGTCTACCATCCTTTACAGGAGGTCTTTAAAGATGAAGTATTCCTAGATATTGTGCCCCATGATTAAATGGTAGAGATAGTAGTCTGGCCTATCATTGCGGTCGTCTTCCTCATGCATCCTTGGCTCTGGGAGGTGGAGCAAGTTGCAATTCATGGCTTCGATGAAGTAGTCACGGACATGGTCCTCTCGGAACGAGTATACTTTGTGTCTTCGTTCCTCGAACTGGTTCTTCTTTGATACTCTCTGATCATCACACTTGGGCGGAGGCAGCCGCAGATATATATGGGGCCCTTGACAATTTGGTGGAGGCCTAGGCACTGGAGCAAGGGCAGGGGCTGTCTTGAGCATGACAGAGGATGCTTCAGCTCTAACTGTTCTCTTTGCAGAATCCGGTGAGGCTATTTGGGACTTACAATAGGTCCACTATAGGGAGTCTTCAATTCTCTGGGCAATGGAAGAGATATTTCGAAAGCCAGTGGTTCACTCCACTGGTATGAGCGGTGTTCACAACTCCTCTTGAAGGATATCGATGCACATGGCCATCATCTCATCTTGGGGAATTGGCCTATTCAGAGAGTAGTTCAGACCCTTAAATATGGCGATAAAAACTATGACCCTCTCGTTCTCCATATGTTTTCAATTCATGAGGTCACTAACCGTTGTTTTAGGTAGCGTTGAGCTGAAGTGGAATAGGAACTGCTGTCATAGGTCTTCCCAGCTTTTTATTGACTGAGCTTGCAGATTCATATACCAGACGAAGGAAGATCCTAGCAAGGTCCACATGAAGCATCTGAGTTTAACTGCTTCTTGTTGTTCCTGAGTTTCCATCATAGGGTCGCAATATGATGCCTAGTGCATCAAATATTGTTCTAGATCGCTTGATCCATTGAAAATAGGGAATACAGGGCTCCCAATTTTGGGTAGAGGAGGTGTGTTACTCACCCAATCTAGGTAGGGATTTCTCTCTGGCTGTACTAGAGTGTGTTAAACTTATATTACTTCTAATCGAGCTATCAGTGCCTTGATGGTGCTGGTGAGTCCTTGGTTTACATCCTGTTGGGCCTGGTCTTGGGCAGGTGTAGCCTGAGGCATTTCTTGAGGATCCGGCTCAGCTAGCACCAAGGGTACATATGCTGTTTGTGACACCTTCGGAGGGTTCATAAGTACTCGCTCCGGTTGCTTTTGGAGTGGAGGTAAGTCTTGGTATTCACCTGAATCCATGTTCAGGTAATTGGACAGACCAGGCGCCTCATTGGGTGGGGGTCCTAACTGTGCCTTGTTCTTCAGGGAAAAACATGGTCTTTGAGGTGCACTTGCTAATATTTCAAGGTGTTTCTCTTCTTGGGAAGCACTTTTAATAAGGAAGTTCCTCTAGATTAGCTCGTTGTTAATCCACCTCAATTCATTCATTTCATCTTCCTGTCGATCAAATCTCTTTTCGAGCGTAAGTGGATCGTTTTTATCGAGAGAATGAGGCGGGTAAAGGGTAACTGGTCATTTGTTCTTATCCTTTCTGGAGGGTCGTAGGGTAAGCGGAGGAGGGTTAGCAAGAGAATAGACCATATTTATGGAGGCCCTCTGGTTCCGAGTGTGCACACCTGGTGGTTCATTGTGAATCACAGCATGACTGGAACCATCATCTCCCGATCCATCCGGACTTGCATCATCTTTGGTGCCACCCGTGGGGTTAACCTTTACGGAATTGATGGATGCATTTCACGGGGAAGAGGAGATGTCATCTTCCAAATAGGAATAGGATCTCCCATGCCTTTTACTAGTCCTCCCCTTCCTGTCCCAGGATTGCTTTCGGACTCCTTAACGAAGGGTGATGTGGAGATTTCTTTGATATGATCTTACGGTACGCCTCCCTCTTGAAGGGGATGTTGATTCAAAAGACAGGATAGGGCAGTAACATCCTCTTCTGAATGTCCTCCCCAGACAAGAAAATACTAATTCTCATGGGGGAGGTTGTTGTTGAGGTGGTAAAAGTGCCCCCAGCCCTAAGGACTGGGGTTGGCTCCATTCCCTGGACATTGAGTCTCTTCCAATTTTTATGGGTCTTAAGGGGGCATTTGTTGTTAAAAATTCCCCAAGCACTGCAGGCTGGGGTTGACGCTGGATTGCGGCAGCGGCTGCTTCTATCGCTACCTACCAGATCTTGTGTTCCCCCATTCATGGGTGAAATGGATCTGATGCAGAGTTCACCTGTAAATAAATCCCCTCTAGAGAGGCAAGAAGTGATTGATGATTGTCCTATCTTAGGAGATAGGCCTATTGTATGCTTTCGGTGGCCCGATTTAAGAGTTCGTGAATGGCTTGTTCCCATCAGTCTTGATGCTTCTGGGTCCTACTCATGGCATGCATTTTTTGGGTGTGTCACCTTTCCCAAATAGGGAGACCACTCGATTTCTGTCTTGATGTGATGACACTGCAAGAAATTATGTCGAACCGGTTGTTCTGGGTAGGGAGCACAGTGAAACGCAGAGCTCCATGTTCTCCCGATCCTCTGATATGGACTCCCAACATAGTGTCTCCAATGAGGCGGCGCAACTGGTGTAGTGCATGGAGGAAGTCTAACTCAATGTTTCCTTTACGTCTCGCAGGTCTCAGTTGTCATGCCAAAGGGAGAGCTTCCAGATCAATGTGATTTAGGTGGTCTCCTATTTCCTTGACATGGTTTACAAACCCATCGTAGGGAAGGAAGCTTTATTTCAGTCGACAGAGGGTTTTCCATATATTGGAGTGGATGTCAAGCACACATTCTTCTGACAACTTTATTGGTAAGTCGAATTGAGAGGTGTTTGTGGGCCAAAACATAACTTGTATATCATCTCTGGCCAGTCATTTCCTCAGGTGGAACATGTCTGCATACTCCTCCGCTAGTGATTCATCTAGCTGGTCAGCCCAACTGAGACGCTCACTGATAGTGTGGTCGGAGGTAGGGGCGGCAGGCTTTGAATTGTCATGTGGGCGATTATGAGGTGGTTCAAAAGATAACTGTGGCCCTGGAACATCTCTTGATTGAAGAAGGGTGTCTTTGGTGACTAGATGGGAATTTGACATGCTTGATCTCGTTCTTCTTATAGCCTCGACATATGAGGTCTTTTCTGTGCTTAATTCAGCAGGGGGAGGACCTTCCTGTCAATATGATATGTCACTGCGTGGAGGACCTTCACAATAACAACCATCATGGTGAGCATGACCATCATGGATTGACATTCGATGTGTATCCTGGGGAGGACCTTTAAGACACACTACGAAAAGGGGAGGACCTCCTTGTTTCTTGGGTACAATGTAGGGAGGACCTTCACAATGGAGGTCGTGGTGGCGACGACTACCATCATAGCTGCAGTGATGGCGAGGACTACCATCAAAACTGCCGCAAGGAGAATGTTTGTGGGTACACACTCGAGAGGGCCTTCAGAATATACCGCAACAAGGTTAGTTCCTTATCATTTCTTAAAGTCTCTACGGGGAGGACCTCCATTATCATACTGGTGAGGACTACCACCGTGATCTGATGCCAGGTTGTGCAAAGTATCTTTGCAATGTAACCCCTGTGGGGGACCTTCAGGGTAGACCACGACAAGGGTAAGGCCTTCTTGTTGCGATGAGATGTCACTTCGGGGAGGGCCTCCACAGTTGAGATAACAATAACGAGGACTACTATCATAATATGTGGTACCACTGCACGGAGAGTGTTTGCAGTGTATACCCCGGGGAGGACCTTCAGGGTGGACCGCAACAAGTGGAGGTCCATCTTGATGCTTGATCTTCTGGTCATGTAGAGGCCTTCCATGACTCCCATCAATAGATAATATCTCATGATCAATCGTTATATGTCCATGGTGGGGCACAGGTGCTCTAGGGAGGACCTTCAGAGTGGCTGGTAGCGACATTGCGTGGAGGACCTTAGAAAATACTACTACCACTCCCATAATATGGAAATGGGTGGGCAGGATTCTGAGCCTTTTATATGTGCTTAGCGGCATTGGGAACCCCAGATTCTAACAAAGTGGAGTCATGAACCCGCTCTTTATTTTTCGGCTACCTTCGGCGTGTTCGGGGGACTTTCTTGCGGGCAGCGAGGACCGTCTGTTGTTGATAACGACCTTCATCTTTGGGTCCCTTTCTAATTGGATCCCGTGATGCTGCCAGGATATTCCGGAAAACATCTTGACTTTTAGCAGGGATATATTCCTACTCTGGAGCATCCAACATGATGGACGAGTGTCCCCAAGATGGAACGAGTGAAGCTGCTCGATTCGGTTGCCCTTGTATCGTGGAATATGGCCGACGACACTCCTGGGCAGAAGAAGGGATGCAGATCTGTTCCAAGGTGGCTATCGCGTCTCTTAGATGAGTCTTTTAAATTGGGGAGATGGGATCATAGGCCCGTGTCCTTTTTGTTTCCACAAATGCATTTACATTCAGGAAAGTCTACAAGATGTGATCTGGGATCGATACCTAATCCTCCATCATTGCCAAGATATGCCGAGAGACATCTTTGGATGGAATGGGTATGAATCCCCATCCCGGTATTGGAGTAGGAATATCCTGATACGGTCCTTCAGTGGTCAGTGGGTCCTGACAATTCTCTTGTGTCAGGGCAGGTGAACGAGTCTGCCCCTTTTTCGAGATATGTCGGTTTATCTCTACGTTTTCCGCCACGTGGGATGGCGGACTTTAGTTGCATCCACAGGGATCTATCCTTGCATTTGTTGGTTCCCCACCGTATCAAGTCGGTGGCCTTTTTTGGAAAGGATACGTACACACATATTAATTTCTTCCACATTTGGATGGAGGACTTTTTTCATTGCCACCACATCGAGATGGTAGGCATTAGGATATTCTACTAGGAGCCGGTCCAATAGGTGCTGGGTTTCCACCATGTCTAGTTGGTGGGATTCATGACCCTGGGCATGGAGAAGTGTCTGCCGAGTAGGTGTCATCCTGTGTGAGTGACGGGCTTGATGTAGCTCAGCGGGGAAGTGCACCTGGTCATATGATGCCTCTATATCTGGATGACAGACTTGGGAGGAGCGGATAGGTGTATGCACCTGCTCACAGTACATCTCTGTGACTGGTCCGCATAGCTCCTCCTCAGGGACAAGGGTGATGACCGGTCCTTGGTTGTACATTTTCCTCCCTCATCGAGCGGTCCGAGGGGCTAAAGCTTGGGGATCATGCGCCTAGATCCTCAGGGAAACATAAGAATTAGCATGAGGATATTGAGTTGAGGTGTAATCACGATGTCGTCTTCCGGTGGGGGCCCTAGAGTGGAACCCCCATTAAACGGGGATGAGGTCCTTAGTGTAAACCTCATCTGCCTCCCTAAGATAAGGGAGGTACTCGTTGTCTCATTCTGGGGATAAACTCCCGAAACTGTTTGAGAGGGAAGTAGGAGCTATCTGGACTTGCTTTTGTGGCCGCTGCTGGGCAGGAGACCGGCGGGTCATGGCGGATTGGAGGGTGTGCATGGTTGCCTCCACCATCTGGAGAGTACCGTTCAAGTGGTACTCTTTAATCAATGCATCTGAGACCCAGCGTTGAAGAATCTGAGTAGGTGATGGGTTCCTTAATTGGTGATGATGTTCAGTCATTTCTTTGCTTGAGGTATGCGTCTGTGAGTTCCTCCATGATGCCATTGGATCAAAGGGTGTTCTGAGTGGTACCTATAAAATATTTTAACAAATACAAACAGAAAACCCATCAAAGCAGCATCTAGAGATCCCATGTGTAATTAATGACCTAGCAGGGCCCTCCTCGCGAGTATAAGGAGGCATAGAGTGGGATTTGGTTAAATCCATCATGTTTGGTTAAAGATTCACGTTGAGATCACCATTTTTTTTCAAACCAGTTGAGTGGGAGCATCGACGTGCCCGGCGGTAGATCTTGTGGAGAGCTGAGTTCTGCTCAATCACTCAGGTCAGGTTTATCGGTCTCTATTTCGAAACACCCAACGGTTCTTTATCCAATGATCTGTGGACCTGCTTTCCAAACATAGGCGTTCATTGGTAGATTCGACCAGTGATGCTTAAGAACTCACATTGGTCGAGAGGATGGAAATTTGGGCTCATCGCACCCTTTTTGGGGGAAATTATTTCCTATTCTAGGACTCTCTTATTTATTTAAGACGTATTCATATGTTCGCGAATCATTGGTTTATACCAAAGCATAGTATCTACGGATTACTCATGGTTGGCAATGGTCAGCTGAACATAGGGATTCAGAATCATTTATGCATGAGGTTTACCATCCCTCATTAGATTAATGACTCCGATGAGTTTGGAATCATTGAGACTGCACTGGCTTGATGCCTTATAACTGGGCGCTCTAGTGTTTATTGTCATCCAAGGGGGAAAGATAACGACTTGAGCATTTGGATCGAACCCGTGATACGGGCTTCCTACATATCCTCGTGAGAGGAATCAGAATCCACATAGTTTGGTGCCACTTGACGGGACACATCACCTTTTATGGTCATGCGACGAGGACCCAACTGTATAGATTAACATCTTGTGGAATGGACACCTGGTCAAGAGATACCTGGTCAAATTTGGTGCGAGGCTTACACCGAAGCGGCCCGAAAGACCCATGGGAAGTGATTTTAGGGGTCTAATGATGGTCCTGCTGGAGTACAAGGACATGGTCTAATAGGGACGGATTTGTATCAGACTTAGATATTAGACATTCACCTTGGAAAGGTCTCATACATGTCTCGGTTGGTCAGGAATCGATGTCCACATAGTTCTTAGAGATTAGGGCTTACACGTGAGAGTTACCTGTTGTTGGGATTGATCCTCGAAGAGGCGTCCTACGTACCCTGCTTTGGAGACAAGGATCAAAACCCACGTAGTTCATTCTGAGGTGCTTAATTGGGAATTATACATCGTTAGTGGCCCAAATTGGGATTGAACCTCAGGGAGGATTCCTACGTACCCTGATTAGGAAACTGGGATCAAAAACCACGTAGTTCATTCTGAGGGTCATCGTTGTGCGGACGTCGTGACCATCACAAATCTTTAAGACCACGTGAGTAATTCTTGGTGTGAGAAATAAGATAATGCAACAGACTTGGTGATCCTTACACTTTATCCCTACTGAGATAAGGGGAGGAAGACGACGAGTGGAGGAGAAGGCCGGGACAATTGGACTCCCCTTCTCCCTGGTGTTGGAGGAAGGTAGGAGTCCGGAAGCAGAGCAATGAACCTTCTGTGATGAGAGGGAAAGTCCCATCGACTTCCGGTGAGGATGGTGTGGGGCTTACTCTAGGAGAGATGCACAACCACTCCCATGAGAGGGGAGAAGTGCTCACCATTGGCGCTCGTCAAAAGGATACAAGAGTAGGGTCCTTCAATCCTGACAAGTGGAGAGGCAGAAAGGGGACTCTCAGGCTTTGACACTAAACTACCGTGGGAATGTGAACCCATGAATGTTTTGGAACTCGCTCAAGGGTGGGAGAAACCCCTTTTCCCTCACCTAACATGGGTATGTGAACTAAAATAGGTGTGCTGATGTGCCTGGAGGATGCATCCTATGGGTCCGGTGGCTTCGGTAGAGGCCTCGGCTCGGGGCTGATGAATAGTCCAATGAAGGGATTGTGAAGAATCAGGCCAAATTGGAAGGATTTAATCTAACTCAGGGAATGGGAACACCGACGGATTTGGCAGGCCACATGGGTGTATGAGGAGTGGCTCCTTTCGCATAGGGGGGGTGCTACGCAGCTAGAGAGGCAATCCATGTACCATGGTGGAATGCAGACTGATAAGAATCCCGCATACCAGGGTGGTATGCAGCTTCGTGTTCGGCCCGTGTACCAGGTTGGTATGCGGCGGAGTCCGCACGAGCAACGACAGCCAGGGGCGACGCTGGTTGGGGGTTCGTCAGTCAAGGCTTTTCCCATGTGGGAGGGTGCTACGCAGTGCTTCAGATCAAAAAAGTCTCATAGACTCTTTGGTCTGTGGGGAGTACAGCCACGGAGGGGCCATGGCTCGCGGTCGTCATTTATAAGTTCTTTGTTCACCAATTTGTTATGCGTTTTCAGTTCCTTATTAATTCGTTTCTAGTTTCATACATGTTCTGGTTCATGAATTGGAACGTTGCTTTTTGCGAAATCCTAATATCCTTCCCCCAAAATCCATCCACCCGAATCTGATTGATCCCTTTATTCTCCCCCTCGATGTCCTATTATAGTTGGGGGGGAAGAGATGTATTTGTGCTCATGCAACACCTTTTGTGGAGGCCCATGACCTAAAACCCAGTTTACAGATGACATGGTCAATCCGCAACTCGCGGGGGGCATTGAATGCACCTTACCCGCAAACCAAATTGGTTTAGGGGTGCTTCACAGTCATTCAGGGCTCCGCCTCCATTACATGAACGACAGCGCACGCGTTCTAGGCCGGTTTTCATTTTGTAGCTAGGGCGGTTCGTGACGATGGACCGGCCTTGCGCCCATCCTTCTTTATGCCCACAGAGGGTTCCTGCCTCCGTTTCGTGGATGATGCTGGTCCGCGGAAGGGGTAGCTTGCTGAATCGGCTACGTATAATCAATGTTGGACTGTTACATGGATCGGTAGATCCTTTTCCAATTCTTGGGTGTTCTCTATATTTTTTCCCATTTCATTGAAGGAAATTGGGTAGAATCCTTTCCCAAATTAAGGGGGTTCCCATTCTCCTTTGCATATTTTTTAGGACCCTACATATATTAATATCTAAAAACACAATAGAAACAAATAAAACTAATCTTAACCCATTTTATAATTGGTTTACCTTAATACTCATCCAAAATATATCAGGATAAATTAAATATCCAAAAATATAGAATAAAGGCCACTAAATTAAAATTATATTCTGAAAACCAACTAAAGAGTCTCTTAATGTAACACTCCAAATGATTGAATAGCTATATCAACATTAAAACATAATTACAACATTAATTATTCACAAACTAATATCTCATGTTATCGAATATATTCCATAAATCCTATAATTTAGTAAACTCTATAAAATATAACATAAACCATCAAATCATTGGAAAATTTCATGGTTACCAATACTATCCCATAACCATCTCTTAATCATTATTATCTCAAAATTGTACAAAGTTCTGTGGTTATCTTCCCTCAATAGTATGTTCTCCAATAATTTCTACAATCCTCTAAGAAACATTGATTGGTCATTATTATCATCCAACATTCTTTATCAAAAACATAAATAAAAAATACTAGAGTATAATCCTTATGCAATTCATAATTATTATAACAAAATTTTCATTAATAAAATACTTTTAAAACATAATTAATGAATCCAAATAGAAATAAATTAGTCATTACACATCTTTATTAAACCATCAACTAGGATTCATTATCATATTCCCTAATACCTTCTTCTATTCATATTTCATTTTTAGTCTCTTCATCAAACAAAATATCAGATTCTAGTCTCTATATTTCCACCTAGGACATGATTTTTTTATAGTCACCATACATTAACTATTTAAAACATTAAAATGTTGATAATACCTTAGTGATACCATTATTATAATCTATTACATTATCCAAAATTTTCACTTTTCCTCGAAAATTTATTTCAATTTTCCTTGTCTTCAACACATAAAAAATTTCCCTGTTCCTTTGAGACACTCTTCTTAGTATCACTTTCAAAATTAATGAAATGAATTAAATTTGTCCTACCTTCCTCTATGCTCTTTAATATTTATGCTCTTAATGGACTCCTCCATACTTATCTTTTTTGTTGATTCTGAGAGTTGTTTAAGTTGTGAGTTGTTAATCATACGTCATGATAACTTATTAGGTATAATCTCAACATCCTTTAACCAAGTCATCATACCATTTTGATTATAATTTTAAGTCCAAAGTATTATTATTACTTTTATGTCTTTTTTTTTGGAAATAAAAAACCACTTTTTACTCAATTGTCAAGTAATGGATTTACTTTGAACAAGTTTTTCATTTTATCATACCCACATTGTCCATCATATGTATGATGATTATCATACTCATTCAGTCAATCGTTCCCAATCTATTTATCATACTTAATCTATCCATCGTACTTACAATGTACATCATACACACTTTTCATTGTATTAGTATATGTACTGATAATCATAGACATACCTATCATCATACTAGAAATATCAATCATAATCATGTTATACTTCTAACACATGCATGTTTTCCTTATTTTATCAAGACCCAAGTTTTATAACCATCATACTCTTGTTATTATTTTTATATATCTTTTTTCAATAAAAATGATGTCTTGGAGTTAGTTATAAACTAATAAAAACAATCTCGTGTCTTCTATTTCAATATGACCATTATAATCCCAGATGTCTAAGTCTTTAATTTTTTGGACAAATATGACCCTTGGAGACAATATGAGTGTTGGAACCCAAGTCCAATAAATAGAAGACACTTAATATAGAGATAACATCTTTTTCTCCTTATAATTTCAAGAGAGATTATGTGTGACTTATCTCATACATCATACAAAATCCTTGGAATAAAAAAAAGAATTGATTGTTCAATGTTTTTGTATTTCAATAAGTTATTTTCTTTTCTGTATTCTTCTGATCAAATGATATCGAAATAGGGCTATCGGAGATAGGCAGACGATGCAACCGATCTTCGTATCGAGGGTTTTCAGTTATTTGAAAGATAGAGGTTCTGAATACCTGAAAAATCAGGGGCTTGCAGGGATAAAAATATGGACATTCGGATCATCATATTGAGGGATTACCAGTAGAGGTAAGACATCCCTATTATCCTAGATGAAATGATACCATAATCTTTGGGATAAAAGAATTGTAATACCATTTACTTGTATAGTTCTTATTGTAATTGAAATATAATCCTATTATTTCTTCATTATATTTTTATTATTATATATATTAATTGTTTCACTTATAGTCTATACTTTTCGGTATTGATTCTATATGCTATATGGTTGAATAAATGACACTTGGTATACTGTGATTTTTGTATTCAACCAGAATAAAATTGTTTCATAACATGTAGGATTATAACAATATCATTAGAACAAGAGTCAATCTGATCATTTTTTTTTTCTTTTATAAGAGGGTATGTGAATTGTTTTAGTTTACGTATTATTAATACAAGAATCATCCTTAAAAGGTTTTAATATAAATCTTTTATCATAAAATTTACCAGCCCCCCTCTTGTATTATTTCCATCTCATATCCATTTCAATCCAAATATTTCTATCAGAGTAGGTTTTCCAATACATTGTATATTTTCAAGTTACATTTTTATAAATACACTAACCTGTATTTGTAGAAAAATGAATTTGTTTCTTTTTTATGGAAGGCATAATGAATATCAATTAAATTGATTATATTAATCAAATAATACCACCTATCATTGATGGAAATGAATTTGAATAATAGAGAGATCCGATAGAGACTACTATTATAAATACTAGTGTAGATAAATTCATTATGCTAACATGTGACTATAAGATCCCTAAGAAATAATTCAAAAAAATTTCCACTCAATAAAAACATGAATATCAGTTAAAAAATAAGGTATGAAATACTTTATTGCATTCCATGGACAAGATATTTTTAGTCAAATATCTTCATGTGAATCCATGAATAGAATATGTATGAAATTAGAGATTACACACTTTAGTACTTCTAAAGTTGTTGAAACAAGATGTGAAATGCAAAGAGAGTACTACCAAGGATTTGAATATACTTATGGTCAACCTGTAGTTAGGGATCGACAAATATTTAGGAGAATTGATAATAGTCATCAAGATATGGGAGAGAAAATTTATAAGATGAAATTTTATTTGAGAATATCATAAACATTGAGCCATATGAATGGGAATCCAAGAGATCCACAGTTAATGAGTATAGAAATATTACTAATATTACTATTAATAATCAATTTCAAACCTTATTGCAATTTGAAAGTAGACTAAGGAGATATTCTTATAAAGTGAAAAAGAATAATGGTGGAGTAACATTCACTACTACATCGAATACTTCCAAGTCACAATCCCCTATGAAAGCTTTGTCAAGAAAGGGAAAGGTTAAAGTCTTATCATATTCCAGTGATACTGAGCAGTCAGAGAATGATCTTGCAAACCATGCTAGAAGAATGAAAAATATTGTTGGCGAGAATTATTTCTAATATTAATATAAAAATAATTTTAATGGTAACAAGGACAAGAAATATTCTGAAGTTACATTCTATGAATGTAAAAATGAAGGACACATTAGACCTGACTGTACTACGCTAAAAAGATTGGATAGAAAAAAAAATTCAAAGGAGAACCAAAAAAGATATTGTAATTCCAATGGAAAGAATGTCTTTCATATAAATGACTCTTGGAGTGCTAGTAGAGGTGATCCTTCTAATGACTCTTCTGATAATGATATCTCAAATCACAAAAATTTTGGTCTCCCTGCTAAAAATCCTTAACAATGCTTAATGTCCAAGGTAAAAAGTTATCAATCTCTTAATAATATTTCATTGAGTAATAATTATCCTAATAAAGATTATTATTCTGATGAAGAAACATCCTCACTAGATAATGATAATTATTTACATTATAATGAAGATGAATCCAGATTTTCTTAACTTTTATAAAATGAAAATTATGTAGTTTCTAGTAAACATAAAGAAGGAAATACTTGGATTTATATTTTAACAAAAATAATATCAGATATATCTGATGATATTGATTCTAAATCTCTTTAGATTGAAATTTTTTCTACAAACCATGATAAAGTGAATTCGGAAAAGAATCAACTCTCCAAAGATTTTGATAATATAATTTCTGAGAAAACTATTTTAGAATAAAATCTATATTTTAAAACTAATATGAAGACGGATAATAATTTAGTCATCAGACTAAAGTTTGAAATCTTTTCATTGAAGAAAATATTATATAATTTTATATCTGGAATTTTTTTTGATAAATTGTATTCATAAATTTTAGATTATGGTAATTTTCATGGAATTGTTTATACCCATTCAAATGCAGTTTTTAAAAATAACTATTTTCTTCCTAAAAATTTCCCTTTCTGCACTAAGGGTCAATGTGGTGGCCATTGTAATAAATGAATTTTTTTAAATAAAAAAATCTTTGGGGTTCCACAAATCACACATTTCAAAACAAATATGGATTCCAAAAATATTTATTTATATCATTTTTTTATCCCAACCTGTTAGGATTCTAAAAGTCTAATTGTTTTTGTTTCAGAAAAATTACATGAAACAACCACATTACATGGTACATGGATATTCTAGAATGATGACTTGAAATAGAAACATCTTTAAAAAAATTATCAAGAAGAATGGGGGAAAAGTTACCTTCAGAGAAAATCCACAAGGAAAGATTATTGTTATTTGTAATATTGTTTTTGTTGGTAAAATTTTCATTTCTAATGTTTTATTTTTTGATGGTCTTAAGCACAACCTCGTTAGCGCAAGCCAATTGTTTGATGAAGGTTACCTAGTGAATTTTAAAAATGATAACTGAATAGTTCACAACTCCAAGGATAAATTTATTCTCTCTATCCAAAGGCATTATAATGATTACAATTTTAACTTAGAAGACCTTAGGAGCCAATAATTACCTTGTATATGTTCAATGGAAGACCAATCTTGGTTATGGAATAGAAGACTAGTACACTGCAATATTAGACACTTATATAAACTCTCTAATAAAGGACTTGTTAAAGATATAACTGAGCATATATTTTATTCTTCTAATGTTTTTGAAACTTTTTAGTATGGAATAAAGCTTAATTAATTCTTTAAATTAATTCTTGAGGTCAAAAATACTGATACATTTTAGTTAGTTTACATGGATCATTTTGGTCCCATGAAAACAAGAAGTATTAGAGGCAATTATTATTTATTTGTTTTATTTGATGACTATATTTGATTTACAAGGGTGTTCTCACTAAAA
The DNA here is from genome assembly GCA_963277665.1 of Viscum album. NCBI lineage: Eukaryota > Viridiplantae > Streptophyta > Magnoliopsida > Santalales > Viscaceae > Viscum > Viscum album. The sequence goes on along the minus strand of OY728136.1, from coordinate 1,280,358,149 downwards.
AATTTTAATCCTTTGGTTTCTTTAAATTTTTTTGTTTTTACAGTTAAAAATGAGAAAAAACTAGCATTGAAGATATCGGAAGTGACCATGGTGGAGAATTTGTAAATTATAATATAAAAAAATAGTTAGAAAGGTATTGCTCCCAAAATTTTCACACCAAGAACACCTCATCCAAATGGAGTTATTGAATGGATAAACAGTATTATCCAAGAGATAAAAAGAACCATGTTGAGTGAGTACTCAAAAGAAAAAAAAATTGGAAGAAGCTCTTAGTACTGTTTGTTATACGACAAATCAAGTTTTAATTAGACCTTTTCTTAATAAAATGCCTTATCAGTTATAGACCGGCCAATAACAAAAAGATTCATAATTAAAAGTATTTGGATGAAAAATATTTATTTTAAATACAAAATATAACTTACATAAGTTTTCACCTAAATCTGATGGAGGAATATTTTTATGTTATTCCACTACTTCAATGGCTTATAGAGTTTTTAATAAAACCACTTGTGTTGTTAAAGAAACAATACATGTTAATTTTTCAGAAAAATATTATTTTGTTTTCAAAAAACCTATAACTATTACATCACAATTGTTTTTGAAAATTGATTATCAAAAAGTGATAGAAAATTCATTAAATATTGTAAATACTCAATAAATTGTTTCTAAGACATTTACACGTGATGATTTCCTACCATATATTGATGACCAGGTTTTAGAAAATCCAAATCAATTATTATTTAGGAATCACCCAATGATAACATCTTCATATATGCAAATCAACCATTAAGTACTAGGTATTTTTATGAAATGTAATAGAATATCCTACTTTGTTATCTCAATTTGAACTGAAAACTCCATGTTAGACTATCATTGATGAGTATTGGATAAAATAAATACAAGATAAACTAAATAAATTAAAAATTAATAATGTTTGGACCTTGGTTGAAAAACTGAAGGACACATCGATTATTAGAGTAAAATGGATTTTTCGAAACAAACACGACGCAAATGGCATCATTGTATGAAATAATGTTAGACTTGATGATAAAGGCTACAATCAATAAGAAGGCATAGACTATGATGAAGCCTATTGTCCAGTAGCAATTCTCGATTTGGAGACACTAGACTGATATACATAGAAATTACTTTTCTATGGTAGAATACTTAATACATTACATAAATATATGCCCAAATCCCATATTGGTTAGTGTTTTTGGAAACTCAGAACATAGTCTTCTAACTTTGTGAAAGATCTTCCACATCTCCAATAAATACCTTACCCAATTTTTCCTACATAAAACCTTTCTTTATATCATGGGGAAAATAAAAAATAAAAAGGGTGAGCACAAATTCTCAGTAAGGGTAAACATGGAGAACATAAAGCAAACGATAAAAATTTGAACTTATAAACATGAACATAAATTTTAAACATCAAAATCACGAGTCATGAAATAAATCTTGGTATTACATAAGGCATAGATCATAAAGGAACATTAAACATGATAAAATAGTGAGGGTATAAAACTTGGAATTTTAGAAACCCATTAAACAGATAATATTTTTTTTATAGTAGCCAAGGAATTGCTTCTAATATCATCTTTGTGGACGAAGTACATTACTGAACCACGTTTACTTACCATTCTAGCCATGTATTACTGAATTGGATTTACTTGGCGTTCTAGCCTGGTATTACTAAACCGAGTTTACATGACATTCCAGTCATGTCTATCTCATGAGATATAAATCTTTACACAATGAATTGGATGGAGATATAGGTCTCACCCATCTCATAATAAAATAATTAATACACGTTCCCCAAAAACATAAATGATTCATTATATCATAACCTATAAAATAAAATGGGTTTTCTTAAACATCATTCCATCAAAATCCAAATAAAACAAATTTATTTCATAAAAATAAATCCATCATAAACATAATAACATGAAATTAATAATAGGGATAAAAACAATACCATTTTTCATATTATATGGAAAATAATATCGATAAAACACTTGAACTTACATCTTGAGGAAAATTTCCTTTCTTTTTAAATAACATTTTATTTTCTCAAAATGTCATGCAATTTTAAAATAAAATATTTTACTTGAAAATACACTTGTAAACGTGAAGAGGAAGCTTCATGTATGTAAGGTGTTATGAAGATGTAACAGCTATTTCATGACATGCAAGTTAATAACATTATCCTCATACTTTTTCTATAAAATTAAATTGTACCTTGTATGGTAAACAAAATAATGATTCCTTACACACCATGTAGTAAATGTCAAAAAGGGGTAAAGTTGACTTAAAATATACATAGAAAATATTAAAAAATTTATGAAAATATATTTAGAAAACATGGACATGGATGATAAATATATCCCCAGTAAATAATTACGAATAAAAAAACATGGATAAAATTAATATTGGCAAAGTTATCCCTTACCTTAGGTCTGATTTCTTCAATAAGTTTCTGAAACTCTTCTTCCTTGATGCTCCTCCTTTAAATTTCATTTTAGGGCACTGGAGTTGGTCTTTTGAGAAGACCAACACCTCTAGAATATCACTATTAAAGTTGAGAAGAGAGATGGGTAGGTGTTGGCCAATCTTGAAGGCTCAAAATTGATTTAAGAGGAGATGGAGGAGGTTCCCATTTATAAGAGAGGAGGGGTTCACTTTAGGAAAATCTCAAAATATTATATTATTATAAATTTAATTTCAATTTAAAACACTCCAAAACATATTTAATTCAAATAAATATGATTTTGATTGGAATACCCATCATCAAATAACTTTTAGATAAGTTTTGAATATTTTTTATCCTAATCCTTTTGGTATAACCATTATTTATCCTTTTTTAATCTTACTGTGATATCATGTTATTTACATATTGTCAGTTAATGTAATTACTATATCTGTAAAAAGACCCACCAAAAGTTATATATGATATATTTAGACTTATATTAAATATTTTTATGAATCATAGATTTTTTGGGTATTTAATATCATTTAATAAACTATTTTATGTTTTAAGTTATGAATTATGTCAATTTTGGACACTATTCATACATGATGTTTTTAAAAAAATTCATAACAATATGATTCCATGAAACCAAAGGTATCAAATCATCCCTAATATGACAATTTCAGCCATAAAATTTGTGAATGGCATCAAAACATTCAAATTAAATTTATTTTAGTATTTATAAATTAATTTATTTGAATCTTTCATTAATGAGATAATCACAACATAATAATTCTATCATAAATAAATTTATTTATATAATGTATATAAATTATAAATAAAATACCATGATGTAGGAAGTATTTTTATATTTATAATAAATATTTATACACATAGAGATCAATTATATTACCCTATATGAAAATATATTTGGTAAAATTTATATGTTTAGGTCATAATTATATTTACTTTAAATTAATTTTTATAAAATTCCATTTTCACATTCATGTAAATCCATGGGGTCCCAAAATTGATACTGGGATGCCCATGGTCAGAAATATCTCATCCAATATGATTATTACATGTGTTAGGGTAGTCTAATATTATTATAATATTATATTTTACCCTTATTTACCATATTTACCCTTTAACCATGGTAAATAAAATAATTTCTAAAATAACTATTCATAATGCCCAAAATTAGAATTAACATATTTACACTATTTAATTTTTATGATTTCAAATATGGAATCCATTTTTCCAAATTCAAAATAGAAATTTTTTAGAAATTAATTTAAAATTAATTCCTATTATCAAAACAAAAAAAAGTGAGTTTTGAAGAAGTAATAACTATCAAAAGATTGACATGTTTTTAAGTCCAATTTAAAAATAAAGTTACATAAAATGACCAAAATTGGATTAAATGATAAAAAAATAATCCTATTACACTTTAAATTCAATTAAAAAGATATTCTATAAATATAAATGAATCAGATAAAAATGAAATTTGGAATTAAAATGCAGTATTTTTTACTATTCATTAATATTATAACTTTATTAGAAAAATACTAATAATTCAGAAAAAAGAAAATTTTTATGTCCTGCTTCAAAATAAGAAGTTTATTTTTTAAAATTTAACTTATAAAAGTGTCAAACACTATTTTAAATGGTTGTTCCATCAAAAGGAGATAAAACATCATTTTTTGAAAAATACTTCTTTTATCCGAAAAATTAATTATGTTCTTATACCATGTTCTAGAAAATGTGTAATATGAATGATAATTTTATATATAATTCAAAACTTGATTAATACTATTCATAACAGCTAGTTTATATCCCATTAAATAATAATATTTTAATAATATATTGTTGATTAGTGAATGTCCGTATCACATACAATGCAAGCTATCAATGAAGGTATCTCTTGCATGTAAAACATTCCAATTCAGTTTTACATGTAGTGAATGCTTCATTTAGTGTTACATGTAACATAATCCAAACTTATTTCATTTATATGTTGAAAAAAATCTATACTCAGTGTTTCATGAAAGGAATTCTATCAAAAGAACATGAAATTGTGTGCAACACAAGCCAAGATTACTGTTGCGTACACTGCAAGCTAATACTGTGTTGCGTATAGATCAAGATAATATCAGTGTATAAAAAAACACAAAAAATCAATGAAATTTAAAGTATCCATCTCATAAAATCTCCAGGTGTTACATTCTACCCCCTTAAAATGAATTTCTCCCTCAAAATTCATCGGGGATATAAATGGTTTACTACATAAAAGATTATTTTATGGAAAACGACATTGAAAAAAGGGATATTAAAAAAACATTTTAATAAGGAAAGATAGAAACATAACAGTTACCTGAAGTAACTCATCACCAGGAGAACATAGGTGGGAAGTGAAAACATGGATATGGAAGTGAAATCTAACCATTATGTTCTGATGGATTCTGATAGAGAATAAGGTTTGGAGAAAGTTAACTACCAAAGATCCTTAAATCCTGGATGATTTAAGGGACCATTTAATTCATTAGATTAGAAGGTACTAGGATAAATTTTTTTGTTTCAATACCCTTTTCCTAAAGTTGACGATTTTTTTCTATGAGGATAAATACTTACATGATTTCAGTATAATCTCATCATTGATCATTCATAGAACAATTTCAACTTCATATCTTATTTATGGAAATGATGTTGAATTTTCCCTTATTAAAGTGTTAGAAAATAATTTGATTAAATTATAGGACATTCCATATGTCTCAAAAAAATGGTTTGAAAAGGCTATCAAATTTTTATAAATCCACCAAAAATTAGACAATACATTAATTCAATAGACTTAAACCAAAATATAACTTATAATATCCATAAAGCGATAAAATTACAATCCTTCCAAAACAAAAAATATACATCTTTAGAAAATGTGATTTAAGTCGACATAACATTGATCTCCCATATCTCATAAGGTAATTCTATTTTTTTCACATTCCAAACATGTGAATACCTTAATCTTGAATTATCTTGAAACATTAATTACTATAGAACCTTAGTGAAAACATGAATTATGTCAAAATTTAACTTTCTCCACATACCATAATCCCAAAAATTCAATATATTCAAACCATGAAATCACTTTTTCCTTATATCAGTCATGTGTTCATTAATACTATCAAACATATCATTGTATCCTTGTCCCTTTATTATGCGCATATCACGTTATTTCCAAATATATCTGAATAACCATTCATGGTTACCAATACCCTTTATCATATACTTTCAAATAATTAAAGAGAAAAATAGTGTAACAATCATTAAATGATTCTTTATTCCATAGTTACATTCATTATTATTGATAAACATGCAATCATTCCACTATCATTTTAAACAATTGACTACGATTCATTATTTTATTCCTAAATACTTTTTTCAACTCATATATCATTGGTAGTATCTTCATCGTCATCAACATAAATACTAACTATATGACCATGCTGATTATATTCATGATATTATATTATAGGGAATTACTTATTATAATTCCAATACATTCCACATTTAATGAAATTTAATCATAGTTGATATCATAAAAATACCATTATCCTTGTCCATTGTGTTAACTGAACCTTTTCATTTTCAATTAATGACTTTGTGTCCTTCTTTTCCACAACAAAGTCATCTTCATGTTCCTTTGAAAAATTCACCACAATTCCTCTTCCCACATGATTTATATAAGGAAAATTGAACTTTATTTATGATTATCAGGAAACTCCATCTTTTTCAAATTATCTATCTCAAGAAACATACCAATGTTGAGATTATTTATCATAATATGAGAATTCTGATTTGGCATAATAATGGTGTTTCACTTTCAAAATCATGTTTCATTTGGTTATTGGTGATGAAAATCATTTCATTGTCCATCATATTTTCCATTAACATGAATTCTTATGTTTCAAGCCATTTTCTAAAACCCAAAATGAATAGTGTGAGATGAAAAAGTCATACTAGGAAATCCACATAATCAAGGGTGAGTACTTTCAAACTCTATCATCTTAGGTTCAATACTATGTTATTCATGATCATTACCATAATTCTAGGACTACATCCTATAGTTAGATGTACCATTAGGTATATCCCTAGACATACCATAGAAATATATCTAGGGATCTCACTAATTTTTTCGCATTCGAGTTTTCAAAAATGACTAAACCTTCACTCTGATACCAACGGTAGAGACCGAAGCTTGGCGTACATAGATATTACATTTATTTTGTGAAATACATAATACTTTACACAAATATATTCCAAAATATAGTATTAGTTTAGTGTCTTTGAAAACCTGGAACATAATCTACTAACTTGGTGAAAGATCATTAACATATCCCATAAAGATCTTACCCTTTTTTTCCTACATAAACATTCCTTTTTATCCTAGGGAGAAGGAAACATAAAAATGGCGTGATAAAATTCTCATTAAGGGTAAACATGGATAACATAAAACAAAACATAAACATTTGAATGTATAAAAATGAACATAAAGTTTAAACATCAAAATCTAGAGTCATGAAATAAATCTTTACATTACATAATGCATAGATCGTAATGAAACATTAAACATGATAAAATAACATTGTTATAAAATATGTAATTGTGGTAAACCATTAAACACAAGATATGATTTCCATAGTATCAAAAGAATTACTTCCAAGACCATCATAGTGGATGAATTCCATTACTGAATCGACTTTAATTTTCATTCCAGCCATATATTACTGAACTAGATTTACTTATTGTTCCAGCCCGATATTACTGAACCATATTTACTTGTTGTTCCAGTATTATCTATCTCATTAGATATAAATCATTACCAAATACATTGTAGGTATATATAGGTACCACAAATCTCATAATTAAATCATTCTTATATGTTCCACAAAAACCAAAATCAGTCATTATTTCATAATCCATGAAAAAATATAGGTTTCTTAAAGATCATTCCATCAAAATCCATATAAAATAAAATGTTTTCATAAAAATAAATCCATTTTAAACACAATAAAATCAAACTAGTAATATGTATATAAACATAACCGTATTTCATCTTATATGTAAAATAATTTTCATAAAACACATAAACATACTTCCTAAGGAAAATATCCTTTCTTTTTCAAAAACATTTTCTTTTCTCAAAATGTCCTTAAATTTTAAAAGAAAAATCATTTAGTTGAAAATAAACTTGTAAATGTGTAGAGGAAGTTTCATGTAAATAAGGAATTATGAAGATTTAAAAAATCATTTATTCCATGTATGTTAAAAAATCATCCTCCTACTTTTTCTGGAAAAGTCAAAAGTACCTCGTTTGGTAATCAAATGTAATATTTCATCCATACCACGTAGTTAAAGTAAAAAAGAGGTAAAAATGCCCTTAAATTTACATATAATTATATTAAAAAATTGTGATTGTTTTAGAAAATGCGGACTTTGATGATAAATATAACCCTAATAAATAATCATGAATAAACAATCTATGATAAAAACAATACTGACAATGTTATCCCTTACCTTAGGTCTGAGTTCCTATATATGTGTCTGAAGCTCCTCTTCCTCGGTATGCCTCCTTTAAATTTCTTTTTAGGGAAATATAGTTGGTATTTTGAGATTAAAAAAACCTCTATAATGTCACTAGGGATGTTTAAAAGAGAAATTGGTAGGGGTTTTTCATGCTTAAATTCCTATAATGGAGTTTAGAGGAGAGGGAGGAGGTGTCCTTTTTAAGAGAGGAGGGGGAACTTTAGGAAACTCTCAATATATTAATTTATTATAATTTCAATTTCAATTAAAAATGGTCACAAACATATTTAATTATAATATAAGATCATTTTGGTTTGAATACCAATTATCCAATAATTTTTTGACATGTTTTTAATATTTTGTTATCCTTATCTTTTTTTAACCATTATTTTATCCTTTTTAATCTTACTGTGATATCATACTATTTAAACATTATGGGTTAATTTAATTATCATATCATGTAAAATGACTCATAAATAGTTTTTATGACATCTTTGGAATTATATTAACCATTTGGATGAATCATAGATTTGTAAGGAATTTTATATCATTTAATAAACTACATTATGTTTGAAGTTGTGAATTATGTCAATTTGGGACAATATTCATACTTGAATTTTTTAAACAAATTCATAACAACATGATTCCTTCAAAAAGGCATTAAATCATCTCTAATATTTCAATTCCATCCATAAAATCCATGTATGGCCTCAAAATGTTCAATTTATGTTTATTTCAATATTTATAAATTCATTTATTTGAATTTTTCATTAATGATGTAATCACTACATCATAATTGTGTCATAAATAAATATTTTTATCTATTGCGTAAAATTATAAATACAAAACCATGATTTAGGAAATCTCTTTAGATTTATAATGATTATTTATATACATAGATATCAGTTATATAACCCTATATTAAAATCCATTTAGTAAAAGATATATGTTTACATTATAATTATCATTACGTGATATTAATTCTTATAAAATGTCATTTTTAGATCCAAGTGAATCCATGGGTCCCAAAATCTACCCAAGGATTTTCATGGTTATAAATTTCTCATAAAATATTATTTGGACATGTTTTAGTGTTTTTTAATTTTATTATTATATTATTTTTTACCCTTAATTACCAGATTTACCATTTAACCATGGTAAATGAAATAATTACTGAAGTTACTATTCATAATTCCAAAAAATAAAAGGTTTCTATTTATAAAATTTGAAATTTTTGATTCAAAATATGGAATCCATTTTTCCAAATTCAAAACACAGAAGATGCAATAATTAAAATAAAATTAATTCTTATTTCCAAAACCAAAAAACTGGTTTTTAAGAAGTGATAACTATCAAAAGATTGACATGTCTTTATGTCCAAAATAAAAATTTTAATTTCATATAATTACTATAATTGGATTAAATGATAAAAATCAAATCCAATTACACTTTAAAATCAAATAAAAATATAATCTAACTATATAAATAAATTAGATAAAAGACAGTTTTGAATTAAAATGCAGTATTTTCATTATTCATTAAAATTTTTATTTTGTTAGAAATATACCAAAAATTAAAAAAAATAAAATATTTCTTTCTTTCTTCCAAATTAGAATTTAATTTTTCTAAATTTAACTAAATTTTTCAAAAACTAGATTTAAAATTTGTGCGCCCTCAAAAGGAAGTAAAACAACCTTTTTTGAAAAATAATTATTTTATCCAAAAAATTGATTCTGATCCAATAAAATGTTATTGAAAATTTGTAAGATGAATGATAATGTTGTTTATAATTATAAATTTTGTTAATAATATTCATAATTTTTAGTTTTTATTTCATTAAATAATGATATTTTAATATTATATAGTTGTTTATTAAAACTCGGTATTGCGTACAATGCAAGTTATCGAGTACGATCACTCTTACGTGTAATGCAAGACAAGTTAGTGTTGTGTGTATTAACTTATTCCTTTCTTGTAGTGTATAACATAATCCAAACATAGTTCATTTATATATTGAACAAAATCTATACTCGGTGTTGCATGAAATGAATTATATCAAAAATACTTGAAATTGTGTTCAACACAAGCCAATAATACTTTTGTGTATACAACAAGCTAATATGGTGTTGCGTATAGTGAAATATAATCTTGTTGTAGCATAAAATACAAGACATCAAAGAAATTAAATGAATCTATCTCATAAAGTCTTGGGGTGTTATACTTGAATCTATTATAATTATATTATCCTTTGCAGCATTCTTTAATTTCAAACTCTTTAAAATGGATGTCAAGTGTGATTTCCATAATTTATATATATAGGATCATGTATATTTAGAAAAAACCCCTTGTTTTTTATGATAAAAAAATCCTAAATATGTTTACAAACTTACCAAGGCCCTTTTTGGACTTCAACAAGGCCCTAGAGCATGGTATGATATGTTAACATGATTTTTTTACAAAACAATTACATTAAGGTAACAGACGATCTAACACTTTAAAAAGAAAGAAAAAAATATTATTATTGTTCAAATATATGTTGATGATATAAATTTAGAATCAACTCAAATGCATCAAAAAAATCATTTGAGAATCTAATAAAGTTTGAGTTTGAAGTGAGTATGATGGGTGAAAATATCATTCTTTCTTGGTTTTTTAATTTCTTGAAAACGAGGTGGTAAATATATATCTCAACATAAGTATATCAAATACTTTCTTAAAAAGTATAGAAATAACAGGACTAAAAGTATTAATACTCACATTGGAACCTCAAACACCCTTGATCTTGATGATGTTCGGAAACCAGTTAATCAATAAACATTTAGAGGTATGATTGGAATTTTACTATACTTAACAGCTAGTCATCCAAAATTATTATTTTCTATATGGTTATGTGTTTGATATTAAAAAATCCAAAAAAATCCCATTTAAAAGCTGTGAAAATAATTTTCCGTTATTTAAAAGGAACATAGGATTTATCCCTTTTCGATTATTCTAGAAATGATTTTGAATTTAAATATTTCTTAGATACTGTCATTGGTGGTTATAGAATTGATTAAAGAGTACGTATAGAAATTTTAATTTCTTAGGATATTCATTATTTTCTTGTTCAGGCAAGAAACAACCCTCAGTTTCACTCTCCACTGATAAAGATGAATATTTGATAGTTGGAGGTTGATGTGCTTAAGTGTTGTGAATGAAACACACACTCATAGACTACATCATGAGTTTTACTAAAACTAAAATATTGTGTGACAACACGTGAAATTTATTTATGTAAAAACCCTAAAAAATAAATCCCATTCAAAACACATAGATATTGAGCATCACTTTCTTAGATATCACACACAAAAAGGAGATATCATTTTACAATTCATTAGAACACACAAACAAATTGATGATATTTTTACAAAACCATTACCTTATGATATATTTTAACATATTAAGTAGAATCTTGGAATAAATACAATTAAAAAATCATTCAGATATAATTCAAATTTTTAAAATTTAATTATTTTAAAACGGTCCTCTTTATAGGGGGAGAACATTAGTTTTCTTATTATATTTTATCTATTTTTTTATTTCTAATCTTTTTTGTTTTACATTTTCATTTAAATAATTTCATTATTTTTATCTAATTTTAAATATTAAATTTATTGTTTTCATATCTCTATTTATTTATTTATTTTGTTTCATATTTTTTATATATATCATCTAGAACACTCAACATATCGGCTTGAAATTCGGCCTATTAGGTTGTCACTCTCCTATCGGCTTGAATGTCTAGACTAATGACTTTGTTTCTAACTGGTATGATAGATTCAAGGTTATTGGCATGATTGTCTCAAAAAATGACTTTGTTTCTAATCAGTCTGACATAGTCTAATTTATCAGTTTGAAAACTCATACTATTGAATTTGTTTTCTATCAGCTTGACAACTTATGGTGTGTTTTTTGTTTTCCATTGGCTTGATAACCTATGGTATCCACTTTTTTCCACCAGATTTAAAACCAATCATATTCACTTTATTTTTTATTGGTTTGATATTGGATCGTATTCAAATTTTTTATTTCAGCTATTTTTTTGTATTGTATTATGTTTTTTACTTTCAAAATAGTATAAAACCTAAAAAACACTTGAAATATTAGACATGTACATTCTATTTTCATTTTGTATTCATTTTCTTTTATTTTATTATTTCTCATTAAAAAAATTAAACCTAAAATAATTCATTTTTTATAAAGTTGGATCTTTTATCTTTTAATCTCTACTATTGAAGACCAACAGTAACCCAATTTTTCCTATAAATATGGACCCTATCCTCAAACCCACACCGGTTCTTCAGAATTTCATGTTGAATCTATGCTTCTTCTCATAAGCATCATTCTGATTGTTTCTTTTGTAAATCGGCTTTACCTCTTAGCCTTCTACAAATATTCCTACTGATATGTCTTCAAAGACTTTCTCAAATATGGATTTATTTAGAGAAAGGTTAGTTACTCAATATTTCATTGATAATTTTGATTCTTAAATTAAAAGGATCATTTTATTCCAAGTCTAGGAACACTTATATGTCGAGAAACCAATATCTTAAGATCCAATTCGTGTTGAAGAGTCATGACAATCTTCTAATACAATGACATTTGATAAGGATATGATGATTAATTTTTCTATGTATGATAGAAAGTTTTATTTTTCAGTAAAACAACTAGAATAATTTATCAATGTTTCTATTGAAGGTGAATCCTTTTGTTTGTCTCATAAGATACCTAAGGAAGTTGGTATGTTTGATAAGTATAGAGTTGAAAAGTATCTTTTTCTTAACAATGGGGAGAAAGGAAAGGTAGCACATATCTCTGTAGACAATTGGTCTATCTCACTATGGATGTAAGGGTTTCTTTTTCCGAGGAAAGGGGATAGAGAAACTCTTAATAATTATAATATATTTCTGTTGGATTATCTTGAGAATATGAGAAAGGAAAATCTCATGGGTTACATTTTTGAAACAAATAAGAATGTGGAGTCCTGAGAAATTAAGCCTTATTTAATCATGTAACCAACCATCCTTAAAAAGTCTAATCTTGAAATTTTGTTTCTTTTCAATAATACATTGAAAAGAGAATTAAAAGTGTTGAAGGGGTAATGGATTATGAATGATACAATCAGAAAATTGAATGTTAATTTTGATTCTGAATCAAAATTGTTTGTCAAATATGTGTAAGAATTGGAACCAAATCAATCATCACCACTTTTAGTGGAATCGGCTCCAGCAATTATACTCCTCAAATGTAAAATCCTAAAATAAGTAAAAAGTATAAAAAAGAAAAGAAAATACAGTAAATAGGTTGTAGCAAAGTGGTGAATGGAGAAAGAAAAAATAATAGAAGGTGAATATCACTTTGTCCTTGATCCATCTAAAGATTTAGCCGATAGAATTCAGATTGAAGAAACCTTATAGTATGAAAAGAAGAAGAATAAACTTTTGAAAAGTAAAGATGAGGATTTTTATGTTTCAAAGATACTGGAAGGTGTGGAGTTAGCAAGTTGTCAACTGATAAAAGAAATAGAACTATAATCGACCATATAGACTATTCTATAGAAAGGGAGGAAAATGTGAATGAAGTAATTCAATAGGTTTCACAAAAAAAGGTGAAGAAGAAGATTAATATGAATTTTTTATTGAATATGTTTAGAGTTAGAATAGAATTAGATATGGATATTCTCTTTAAAAATAGATTGAAGGAGTTAAACAATAGAATGCCCATGTCGATCAAGAACAAGTACAACCTCTGGAAACCCAATAAAAAAGAGCTCCTTCTCCGGTCAAAAAAAAATGGCTCAAAGTTTCCATACCAAGAGAGCCATTATCATCAGTGATAAAGTTGAGGAAGACAGATTTGAAAGGGAGTAGGATAAAGGAATATAAAAACAACTTATATAAGACTCAAGCTGATCTCCTAAACTTCATTTTTACGACGATGACAATGATTTAGAATGCACAATTTCTATTAACGCAAGTGATTACATTGTCCATGTTCTGTGAATTGTTGTGAAGACAATTCCTTACCTTCCCAAAATAGAAGGAAATATTGAATTCATCACAGACAATCAATGTTTGAAATTTGCTTCAGTAAGAGAGCTCAGAAACAATGTAATGTTTGTGGTGGCCAATTTAAATGTTTTGAGTGATAGTTATATTGCTCATAAGAAGGCCTCTAATAGAAGGAAAAAATAGTAATACAAAAAATAATGTTCAGAAAATGAACATGAGGAGTCAATTGATGAGTTAAGGAGTCTCTCAAATGATCTTTTTATCGCCTTTAATAAGAATGATAATGAAACAATTGATATTTTGAAATATATTCCAAAAACCCATGTTGCTAATTTTGATTTTGTGAAAGATTTTCAAGAAAGGATTAAAGTTTTCCAGTCTTATTTTTAAAAGGTTTAATCTTTCAAAGATGAAATATTCTTGTTAAAGAAACCAAATATCTTGTTGGATAAAGAAATTAATAATATACAGGAAAAATAGTTACTATTGAATAAGTGATCAGAATGGAAGAATACACCGTCAAAAACTACGATCAGTTATTTATAGACCAATATGATCTTCTAAAATATCATTGTGTTTATATATAAAAAGGAAAGAAAGATATAAATAAGATGAAGGATATTCTCTATAAGCTGATTAAGAAAGAAAAAGAAAGAGAAAATTAATGAATATTTTGGTTTTATTTTTCTTTCTTGGTTGTCTTTTGAAAAACATTGAATTTTTGACAATTTAATGATATTAATGTTATCATTTCAATTATTTTGTATTTTCCATCTCTCTAAACTTTTCAAGAAATACATGTTTACCACATTCATTTTGTAAATCATAAGGGGGAGATAATTTTATAAAATGTGACAAAGTTTTACAAAGGGGAAGAATTCCCAAAGGGGAGAATCCATATTGTTTTACTCAAATATAATACATTAAAGAAAAGAATAATCTAAACCAAGGAAAATATATATGAATAAAATCCTTAGGAAAGGCTATACCTAAGGGTGAGTTTGTTGTATTCATTTATTTCTTTAGAAGTGTTTTCATAAATCATGGGGAGATAAGTATTTCTTTCTAGTTTTACATTGTGTTGTTTTCTTTCCAAAAAGCGGGATACGATTAACTCAAAATTATTCTTTTGAATTTTTTTTCTTTTTGTTTTAGAAATTACAAATATCTTTATACTCAATTATCACGTAAATTATTTACTTTTCAAACAATTTTCATTTTATCGTACCATCCTTGTCCATCGTATATATGCTGATTATCATACTCGCTATTTTATCATACTCACTCTATCCATCATACCCCCTTTTTCTATCATATTGACACTGACCATTGTACGTCACACCCACATTGCATCGAATCGGTATATGTACTGACAATATTACTCATAACTATCATCATACAATAAATATCAATCGTACTCATGTTATACTTCAATTACATGCATGTTTTAATTATTTTATCAAAACTAACGTTTTCATATATATTTTGTTTCAATCAAAATGATTTTTTGGAGTTAGTTATAAACTAAAAAAAACAATGTCATGTTTTTTGTTTCAATATGAGCATTATAATGACAGGTGTCTGAATCCCTCATATTTTTGTAGTGAAATATGACTATTGGATACAATATGACCATAAGAACTAGGGGCATATAAATAAGAGGTCATTTGAACCAGAGAGAATAACTTTGTATCCTTATAATTTCTACATAGATATTGTGTGACTTCTCTTCTTCTTCGTGTGAACGAATTGGAATTAAAAAATGTGGATAAATTGTTCTTAGTTTTTGTATTTAAATAAGTGATTTTTTTTCTTTGTGATTCTGATCAAGTGATAATGATTAAGGTTTGTTGGTGATAGGAAGACAGTGCAACTAATCTTTGTATCAAGGGATTTCAATTATTTGAAAGACAGAGGTTCTAATTACCAATAAAATTGAGGGCTTGTGGGGATAGTAATAGAGACATTCCAATCATTGTATTAAGGTCTTACTAGTAGGGGTAGGAAAAACCTATTATCCTAGGTTAAATGATACCCTACTCTTTGGGATAAAATAATTTTAATCCCATTTAATTTTACACTTCTTATGGTAATAGAAAAAGAATACTATTATTTCTTCTTTATATTTGTATTATTTTGTATTGTAATTATTTCAGTTACAGTTTATACTTTTCAATATTGATTCTATACACTATTTGTTAGAATCCTTTAAACTTGGTATACTATGATATTTGTATTCATCATAAATACAATTATTTCATAAACTATGGTATCAGATCACTATCAGTAGACCAAGAGTTATTTTTTCATTTGTTTTATTTTATAATAGGATTTGTGAATTTTTTTAGTTTAATTATTATTAAACTAATAATATTCATTAAAAGGTTTTAATATAAAATTTTTAACATAAAATATATCCCCCTATTGTATTATTTCCATCTCATATTCATTTCAATCTAACAAATTATTAACACATTTTCTTTTATATTCATCATTAACGCACTTCATTCTGCTTCCATCTATTAACTAAAAAAGAATAATTTGAAAAACACTAATCATATTGTGAAATCAAATATTCATGAAGAATCATTTATAGGATGTCTAAATTGTGACCCCTTATTTTCAATCTCTGAAATCATTTGTATGACCTTGTTTATTCACGTTTATCCTATATTCAAATCAATTATAATGGTATTTAAATAAAATGTGAATAATATAAATAATATCCCTTTGGAGTGTCAATCTATTTGCGTAGTAAGGAATGTTTTCATGTTCAAGGTAATTATTGAGTCACTCCCGATGTTATTTTTCATTGTTATTACCCCTATGTATATATTTTCAAGAACTGTATCAACTATTATTATCCACAAATGGATTTATTTCATGGAATAACCAACTAATATCTACCATAAAAAAACTATATGATGAACTTATAAGCATATCGTTAATTTATATCAATTTATTACGTTCCCTTATCTTTATTTTCCTATATGTATATCTCAATAATTCCACTAAATATACCTCTCATATTTACTATAAATACCCCAATCCCAATATCCTAGAGTCGATGGTTACTTTATTACATTAGAAATAGAAACAAGGTATCACATCCTAAAAGTCCAAATAGATTAGTAGTATTTGTAAACAATATACATAACTAAAATTAACATTAAAATTAAAATACAAGTACAAATTTTTTTCACACCATTATTCCTCATACTGTAAACCTACGAATCAGTTACAAAACATGTACCGATATTTTAAGGAAAATAAAAAATAATAAATTGTGAGATCAATTGCTTAGTTAGGATAATAATATAATATAATATATCACTAATAAATAATAATAATCAATATGGAATGATAAATAATTGAAATAGGTTCCAATTAATCCATAATCCGAGTATAATATGAAAGAAATAAATGATGATCAAAACAATACATATAAATAATCACATAATCCTGAAACCTATTCATGGATATTCTAACTAATCGAATAATAAAATGGAAATAAATAAGTTATATCATAATGAGAGAATTTATAAAGTTATACAACTGAGACATTATGGGAAGAACTTTCACCTGATATTTTAAATCCATTGGTGTAAACCCTTCTCACATAGATAATTGATTTGTATCATGAGATCGTTTGGTGCATCGAGGAGAAGCGTATAACAAGGCCCCACTCATCACATACAAATTCCACTTCACTAATTATATTTAATGGGTGAAACATAATCCAAATAAACATTTTTTTGAAAATTTACATGAAAAAGTTAATTCTTATCCTAATCAAATAAACATAATAATAAACCATCAAGAGTAATATGGTGAATTGTAATAAAATTTTACATCCTCTGTCAAACTGATCATAATCCATCCAAAGGGATAATAATTAATATTTTAATACAAAATATTCCTATTGGACCATAATTATATAAATTGATTTATGGTATTTATGAATAGAAATAGAATAAGAATTCCATTAAAAACATTTTGAGGGAAATAAAATATTTCACTTTTCAAATCTATCATTTTTTAACTAACAGTTCCCAAAATATTTTAAAAATAATTATATTTTAAGGAACCATTGAATATTGTAAATTATCATTTAAAAAATTTAGTTTTCATGATGACATAATATTCTGTCTATGCTATACATGTTAAAAAAATGATTCATTTCATTTATTTGATAAATTTTAAACAATCATTATTTTAAAAAAATAATAAATGTTCCCTTCAAAAAATTATATAAAAATTATTAAATTTGAAGAAATATCTTAATTAAATAAATTTTAAAAGTTTAAAAACATTTTAAAAACAATTTCTAAAAACAAATAATTTGATGCAAAAGGATTTTTGATTGAAGAGATAAATAAATTTAGTTTTTCTAAAAATCATTTTCTTAATCATTATATGTACCAATGAGTAGAAAATGGTACTATTACTTAAAAATTTAATTAATTTCAATTTGATAAAGAAATATTTTATATTTATGATATAAATAAAAAATAATTCCACTATGGTAGGAATAGAAAAACCTTGAGTAATGATGAGATTGCAAAATGAAGCCTTATCACTTTGGACCATTTGGAATCCTAATCCCCCTTAAAAAAGTAAATTTATATTAAAAATTAAATAAAATTAATATAAATATATTCATAATAATCCATATCAAAAGGGGTAGTACACACACCACTTAAAGGAATATGTGGTGAAAATGGTGTATGTCTCTTAGAAGTAAAAGTGGGACAAAAACCTATACCTCATGTTTGAATTCCATTGTATGTGTCCAAACCTAATATTTAATAAATATAGGTTTATTATACTTCTATTGAAGAGCCATAATCATATATACAACCATATATTATCTACTTATAGTCTATTGTCACCTGTTTATTATCAATTCTTTTAAAAATATCTATTTTTGGTGATAATTTCCTCATTTCATATATATGATTTATTTTGGTAAAATTTTCCTTTGAATTTTTTCATTGTTCAATAATCTCCAAAAATTTAACCACGATATAAATATAATATATATTCATTATATTTGTATTTAGAAGCATTCTATTATTTTTATGTATATAAAATGGATTGCATTATTAATAGAGATGGTAGACCATACATACACTTGATTACAATTCCGTTTTTCACAATGGAATGAATGAAATGAAAATAAATGTTAATAAATATTTCTAGATTCATTATTATGACAAATTTTTATTTTATTTTAATAATATATATCCTTATAATCTTTCATGTAAAAATAAATTGAAAAACATTTCACATCACTACACGGAGGTGCTATTCTATAGGGACACAAGAGTGACATTATTGTATTATAACTGATTGGAAGGTAATAAGTTAGATGTTATATTATATTTATATAAGTTTTTTTAGATAATAAAATCATACATTCTTGTTAAAATTAAATTTAATACCTTTCATTTAAATTGTTAGTAAAAATGATTCAAATCACTTCGCAATGATGTAGTTCACCGTACACTCGAGCGACATTATCATATCCGCCACAGAATGGAGAGTAAGAAGGTATATTTGACATTATAATTACATAATTTATAAATTTTATAAATATAATATTTTAAATCATTTATTATATCCCTCCTTTAAAGGTGGTGATGGAAAACACATTACTTCAATTAGTGGGGTGGTAGTGCACCATACCTACATCCTATGGTTTCATTTCATATTTGATAGAAGTGGAGATGGAAATGGGTTAGTAATATTGTACCTGAGGATTAAAATAAATGGGTATTACATCATCTTATATGAATATTTAGTTCATTTAAAAAATACATTCTTGGGAATCGTAACAGTTTAGTGCCTTTTGGAAAATGGGAGACAAAATCTTTTATCCTACTGAATGATCTTTAACATCTCCCAAAAAAACTCGATCAATAGTACATATAAATTAAATCATTATTCATATCATGGGGTAATGAAACGTAATAAATGGGTGAACTATATTAAAACCCACATTTTTATTACATAAAATTACATAAAATTTACAAACAGATGATATTTTAAGGCTTAATGTCTTCGAAAAAAGGTACATAATACATAAAAACATAAAACAAACTTTTATTCCAAATGAAGGGATTATTCAAGGTTAATCATAAGTACATTTTGGGCATCTGATAACCTAGGGACATACATCAATGGAAAGGGAGAGCTTAAGGCCCAATAAGGTATAATAAGGGAAACCGTTTACTTATGATCTTAAAAAATATCAACAAGAACTTTAGAAATATCATAAGTTAATTATTAATAGTAATATCATAAATAAAAGTACATGAATAATAAATTATAAAATTGTATAAAAAATTTAATTAATACATTAAAAAACATATCACTGAGGTCCATTACTACGGTTTTATAAATATTTTCATGGTTATTCACCGAGTTATCGTAAGACCTGTTATCTCTATAGATTAATTTCTTTACCCAATTTATTATAGTTATATCATGGAGTACCAATAATATGTATTTATTTTCATTTTATCCACCTAAATAATAATCAAACATAAAATAAAAAACGCATAGGGAATAAAAAGAATGGGTTTATATCAAAATCATGTAATTTTAATATGTGGTTAAAAATATGATTATTATTTCATTTATAACCAATGAGAGGGAATGGGGGTTTTATGTATATAAATTAAAAAATAAAATAAATATTGTTTATGTGTTTATGAATTCCTTTGGAAATTAATGAGGTTTGGGTATTCACATAATGAAAATAAAATATATATTTTTTGAGAAAAGGAGAGAGATTTTGAGATGAGAATTATACAGCACAACATGTATGAAACATACTTTTATAAATCATTAAAAATATATGGGAAAATGGTCACCCATTAATTAAAGACTCATAATAAAATATACCAATATAATAAAATGTATATAAGATCATGTTATGGAAATTTTAAATACATACCACATAAAAGATAACTTGAATGGAAAAAAGAGTAGTTGAGAATTCCATTATAAAATTTTGGAAGCCTAACAACATCACTTAAACATTAATAAAATGTGTTGATAAGAGGAAAAAGGTAACTAATAATTTTCATATAATATGGAAAATATGGGCTATATTTAATGACATATCTAAAAATAATATAATAGAAATTTAAATGGAATAACATAAAAGGATTTCATAAAAAGTAGAAGGGTTGTAGATTCCCTTACCTTGAAGAGTGACTTATAATACTCGAAGATCAGGACCTTGGGGATTGAGGACACATTTTTAGGATTATTTTTAAGTAATAATATCATATCATTAAGGTGGATTATTTTGGAAAGAAATTAAATAAATTAATGGGGGGGTTTCATAGTAAAATAGGGAGAGTTTTTTATTAATTTCGGCGTACACCTCATTAGTGGTATTTGATAAAACATTGGATTTCACAAGGTGTTTTCCCTTGGTATTGGATACTTGGGACACATCATATAATACTTTACACACAATATTTAACTAGAATTATTACATCATTATTATATCACAAATGATTTCATTAAACATACTAAATACTCCTAACAATATTTTTACTATTCAATGAAAGAAAATATTTTATAAAAATTTCATAAATTCACTATATCCTAATATCGATGTTCAGAATTAAAAAAATTATTTTATCATAATAAATATCTAATTATGATAATTTTTTTTCTCAATAAATCACAAATTTTTTAAAAATAATAACTGGTAGAAAATTTATAGTGATGTATAGTAAAATTTATGAAAAAAATTAAATTATTTTATCAATTGTAATTAAAAATGAGTGTTTTTAGAAAACTATTTAATTATAATAAATATTTTTCATTGTATCATATTTTATTATAAAAATTTATATCTTTTCAAGATGTACAAATTATATTCGGAAAAAATAAATTTATAAAATCCCATTTCATTAAGAAAATTAATTCTTAAAATAGAAATGATGGAAAAAAATTAATTAAACAAAGATATTAAACATTATTTTTATAATTCCATGACACATAACCTCTTCAAACACCCACAGTTGACCTATGTGTAAGGTGTGTGATGGTTATGGGATCTTTGGGTGGCTCAAATAACATCTATTGAGTGGTAATCTCTACTAACTTGAACTTCTAACATATGTTATTTCTTTCAAGGTTAAAAATTTGACGATCCACTTGGAATTCGTCTATAGTGAATCCCAATGATGCTACTTCCATCCCATGCTCTGAAAAATGGGCTATGTATGGCCTGATTCTACTGGTTGAGGCAATCGACTCTTAATTATACATTAATTAACCATTATAACTTATATTTATTAATGATAATGATAATATTCTGATAGTAGTTTCCAATAGTCAAATTAACTTATGGTCATAATAGATCGAAAATCATATAACAGTCAAAAACCTGTGGTTACATTAAAATATACTTAATTCATTATTAATGAGATATATTTTTATTATGTTATAATATAAAACACATTTTCATGAAACAATTATGATTCAAAATGTTTGGGTCGTCACATTGTTCCCCCATTAAGAAATATGTTCCCCAAAATTTCATCTCCTTCCCTAATGTGAGAAAAAAGAGGGTGCTGCATATTTATTGTTTCCTCCAGTTTCGAAGTTTCTTCTTCATATTTTTGTTCCCCCACAACACTTTAATGTGGTGGGTAGTCTTGTTGTGTAGCACCTTTTCTCTATGGTCCAAGAGCGCCTTCTGCAACTACTCATAAGAGAGGCCATGTTTTAGTTGTACCACCTCTAGATTCAATACACGTGAAAGGTTTGGAATGTAATTCCTAAAGAGAGATATGTGGAAAACATCTTGAACTTCATATTAACATGGTAGAAGTTCTAGCTAATAGGGTACTCCTCGTATGCCATAAAATACTTCATAGGGGCCATTGTACCTGGGGATAAGCTTCCCTTTCATCAAAAGTAACATCAATCTCTTACTTGGAGAAATTAGAATTAATACTTTGTCACTAACATCAAACTCCATGTCCCATCAACGGTTTCCTTCATAGATCTTCTTCTGACTCTGAGCTACCTTAATGTGTTGTTGGATGGAATAGACATTTTATGTCATCTCCTGTATAAGATCTTGCCCAATAAGATTTATCTCACCAGCTTCATCCCAACACATAAGAGTTATACATAAATTATTATATAGATACCTATATGGAACCATTTGAATACTTTAATGGGAGATCTTGTTTTATGAAAAATCAACTAATGGGAGATATTGATAACATACTCCTTTATATTACATTCATCATGTTCTTATCATGTCAATGAGTGTCCAAATAGTCCTTTTAGATTTTTCATCAGTCTGGGGATGATAGGCCATGATAAAATTAAATTTGGTACTCCTAGCATGTTAAAGGCTTCTCTAGAATTTTTTATGTGAACCATGGATCATGATCAGATACAATAGACAGTTGCACTTTATACAGCCTAACCACTTCCCTCATTTAAATCCTAGAATGTTGATCAAGAGTTAAATATTTCTGAATAGTGATAAAATGAGAATTTTATGTGATATGGTCCACTATAACTCATATCACATTGTTTCCTTTAAAAGTGCTCATGAGATCAGTGAAAAATTCCGTAGTGATATTACTGCAATTCCATACTGGTATGGGCATTGGTTTTAATACCTATTTAAGAGGTTTATGCTCTTCCTTCACTTACAGACACACCAGGAACCTTACAGTGTATTCAAATATCATTATTTTCATGTTATTCTACCAATATTGACCACGAAGGTCCCTATACATTGTAGTGATTTTAGAATGTATAGATAATTTATAGCTATGAGATTCATACATCACCTCCTTCTTTATTTCTAGAATATATATAACGCATAGTATTGTATGAAATTTAAGTACACCATCTTAATCAATATTGAACTTAGGAAACATCCCATCATTCAATTACTCAAACTTCTTCAATAACAAAGGATATTATTTTTTAGCTTTCATGATCTTCTCTAGTAAATATGGTTCAGAAATCATTTCGAATATGGTTTATTATGTCCCTTCCCTTATAATTCCCATGTCCAGTTTCACTAAGTCTTTAATCAATGGATCTCCTTGAATAGTCATAATTTCCAATGAAACAAGGTCTTTTTTACTTAATGAATCAACAACATTGTTTTCGCTTCTAGGGTTATAATGAATTTAATAATCAAAGACTTTAATAAGTTATAACTATCTCTTCTATCTCATGTTCAATTCCTATTTTCTGAAAAAATAATTAAAACCTTGATAGTTCATATATATATCAGTTTTATCCTAATAAATATAGTGCCTCCATATCTTCATAGAAAAAACAACCACTGCCAGATCTAGGTCATGTGTAGGATAGTTATGATCAAGTGGTTTCAACTATGGAGATGCATAATAAATAAAATTTTCATTTTTCATATTTAAAATACCAATCCCTTTCATAGATGCATCACTAAAAATAATGAATCCTTCTCTAATAGATGATAGATTTAACATGGTTATAGTAACCAATCTCTTATTCATCTCTTGAAAACATTCCTCACACTCCTTTGTGTAGAAGAAGTTAACCCTTTTTTGAGTTAACACTATTAGTGAATTCGAATTTCATGATAAATTTTTCACAAACCTACTATAATATCGTACTAAACCATGGAAACTATAAATCTCAGTTACTATTGTAAGATAAAGCCACTCCTCTATAAACTTTTTATTTTTAGATTCAACTAATATTCCTTCACTAGATATAATGTGCCCAAGAAATAAACATGTTGTAACAAAAATTCACACTTACTAAAATTTCCAAATAACCTCTCCTTCCTCATAGTTTTAAATATAACTCTTATATGATCTTTATATTCCCCTTGAATTATTGAATATATCTTATTATCCATAGTAAAAACTAACATAATTTTATCATGGTAGTCCTTAAATACTATATTCATCAAATCCATAATAATAATAGGGTCATTAGTCAAGATAAGGGGCCTAAAAATCATAATGCACATATCTTGGTTGGAAGGAAGTATTTGGAATGTCTTCTTTTATCACCCTCAATTGATGATAACCAGATTGAAGACCAATCTTAAAGAAGAACTGAGCCCCACAATGTTGGTCAAATAAATTGCCAGTTCTTTAAAGAGGGTACTAAATCATTGGAGTGATTCCATTCATTTCTCTCTAATCAATGAAAAACTACATCGATCCTTCTTTCTTCTCCAAAAATAGAAAATGTTTTCCCCAAAGAGATTCACATGGCCAGATAAACAACTTCTATAAAACATCACAGAGTTTCTTATTTAATTCCTCATTCTCCACATTCTATATTCAATACAGAGGGTTTGAAATCAGCATGAAACTAGGAATGAGTTCAATGGAGAAATCTACCTCTCTTTATAGGGGAAGACAAGGTAACACCTCATAAAATACATCAATGTATTCTGGAATGATGGGGACATTATATATCCTTATACTCTAATTTATTTCAATATCATCACTGATCAAATCCATAAATAATCCTACAGGATGTGATTCTAGACAAATATCATGTCACGATATATCCCCTTTGAAAATGACTATAGGATGTCTGTTAATAACTTCTGAGATTACCTTACTTCTTCAGTTAATCTTAGTTTTATACTTTCAGAGCCAGTCCATCTATAATATAATGTCGAATTCCAACATGGGAATGAATACTATATTTTTTATTATATTATGCTTGCCAATGTGAATTATAATTTTTTTTAACAATGTTGATGCTTGGATAATCCCACCATGAGTCTTTACTGATAACCCTACATTTTTACAATTTAGGGTTCGATACTAAATTTATTGTAATCTTGGATGAAATAAGGGAATGCGTAGAACTATAAAAAAATTACATTCTATATTTGAAAGTACAACAAGAGTATATTTAACCACATAGTTTGGTGATTCATATTCATCTGTTGTGATAGTAAAAGAACAACATTTCACCCTTGGCCTATGATAAGGATGATAGTGTTTACACTCCAGTATTTCCAGATTTGGATAGTGATTGGAAAGGATCCCTAGTTGTCCACACATGAAGTGTTGGACTTCAGGTAGGGCATGCACATGTTTCCATTTTTCATTATTTCTATGAAGTTAAGGATTCAGCACAGTATAATAATTTCAAGTGATATGTATATCTCTTCCACACATTCGTCATTTACCACTCTTGAGAATGCAGGTCCTAGAATGATTCTTCCCACATTATTACAAATGGGAAGTTTCACATTCTTTCCTCCTATTACCTGATCAATAATTTACCCTAATCTTGTCTCCATTGATCTATTCTTTTCATTAGATTTATGGGTCCACTGCATCTCACAAAAACTCTACTTTGACTTTTATAGATCTTCATATGATCTTTTCATAGCTTTTATCGTCTCATTTGTCTAGATTCATCAGTAGATAAGGCCTTAGTCCACCAAATAATCTATAAAACGTCCCATTAAAATCCATGAAAAATATAGAGGTGTAAGGTGGAATCCTGGTGATGTTCATATAGTAGATTCCCACATATTCATTTTCTCTCTACATCAGCTTGAGAAATACATTCTCCATTTTCTTTATCATTGAATGTAGAAAATACATATTGAGAAATATAACTCAGAACTCTTCCAACTCCATAGTTTCAATATCCCCTCTTGGTCTCATGTTTTTAATTAGTTCCCACCACTTATAAGATTCTACCTCTAAGTAGTAAACAACCAATGAAACTTTATCTTGTTCTAAACAATGAATTATAGAAAATATACTTTCTATTGAGCTTATCCACTATTGAGAAATCACTAGGTTGGTAGATTAAATAAACATTGGTGGTTTTTGATGCATAATGTAACCAACAGAAATTTGTTCCCTCCATGGTGAAATTGGTCTCTCGTCTTGATTCATGTTATTTACCACAACATGAGTTATTTTATTCATAATTCATAGAAAGGTTTCAATTCCGTATTTCATTGGAGGGTTGTTGGGGCATGGTCCATTGTGCTCACCATTTACACAGTTCCTCCAATTTCCTTCAATATTATAAAAGAAAATAAACTTATTGAGAAACATGTTTCATTTAATAATATTATAATTCTAAAGGAATTTCATGTCTTAAAACATAATTCTTAAATATCATATTCTTTGACAAAAAATATATTTACTAAAAATACTTAATAATGGTTCATAAAAATATTGTGATTAACCAAACATATCACCTAGGCATGTTAAACCATGAGTGAATCATGGACTGTTATCATGAAACAATACCCATTTGAGTCTAGCTTAAGGTAGTGTTTTTGGGATTCACCCCTAGATACATCTATGCCAGAGTCACACCCACTTTTTTGTATCCAAACATTGATTTATTTTTTTAGAAATCACTTACATTATATGATACCAAAATAATTGGATGTATTCAAACATTTAAACTTTTATAAAGGGTTCTTACTAATTTTTTCATATCCTAATTTATATAGATTAGTAAAATAATATTTGAAACCAACCATTACATCCCACATTTTTATTACATAACTTTATATTTCATTTATATACATATGATTATTTAATGATTAGTGTCTTCAAAATAAGGTACATAAACACCAAAACATAAAAAATAATTATATTCCACATGAAAGGATTATTCAAGGTTCATAATAAGTACATTTATTTCATTTCATAACCTAGGAAAAAACATCAAATTAAAGGGTGAGATTAATGCCTATAAAGGGATCACAAGGGAAACATTTGACTTATGATCTTGATGAATATCAATAAGAACTTGAGGAATATCCTAAGAGCATGATTAAGAGGCATATAATCAAATAAAATAAATTGAATCATAACTTGTAATTTTTGATAAAAAATTTAATTAAGACATTAATAAACATATCCCCAAGGAATATCCCCAAGGTGTTATAAAAATTACAATGGTTATTCACCAAGGTATTGTAAAACTTTTCATCTCTAGAGATTAATTTTATTTACCAATGAATTGGATCACTATAAGGGAACAAATTTAATATTTATTTATTTTAATGTGATCCACATATATCATAATAAAATATTTCTAAAAAATCCTTATAGAATAAAATAAATGGGTTTCATATCAAAATCACAACATTTCAAAAAAGTGCTTAAAAAGATGATCATTATGTCATCTATGACAAATGGAAAGGGAATGGCAGTATTATGTTTTTATATTATAGAATAAAATGATTCATTTTAAAGTATTGAAGAATAATAATATAAATTAAAGTGTTTTGTGGATTCACATAATGAAAATAAAATAATTTCATGAGAAAAAGAGAGATATATTGAGATGAAAAATCTATTGCATAATGGGTATGAAACATACATTTATAAAACACTAAAAAGAGATGGAAGAATGATCAGGAATTAATAAAATAATAATAATATAGTATAAGGACATAATAAAATGTAAATAAGAACATGTTATAATAATTTCAAATAAATAACACATAAAAGAGAACATGAAAGGAAAAGAGAAGTTGATAATTCACATACAAAATTTTGATAGCCTGACAACATCACGTGAAAATTAATAAAATGTGTTGATGAGAGGAAACGGGTATATGATAATTTTTATATACAATTTATAGTAAGGGGATATGTAATTACATAACCAAACATATGAAAATAAAATTTTAAAAGGCATTACATAAAAGGAGTGCTTGAAAAATAAAAGGGTAGAAGTTTACGTTACCCTGAGGAGTGACTTATAAAACATGATGATATGGAACATGGGGGGATTGAGGAAACCTTGGGAGGACACCATGATAGGTAATAATATTAGATATTTGATTTGGAATATTTTTTAATGAACAAAAATGAAGGAATTGGTGGGTAATTATTATAAAAGAGAGTGAGTTTTTTATAAATTCATGAGGACATCTCATTAGTGTTATTTTAAAAACCATGGGATTTACCATGGTATTTTTCCAAGGTATGGGATAAATGGGACACCTCATATCATATTTTATGAAAAAAAGTATCCTATAATTATTACATAATTATTACATAACTAATGATGTTATTAAACATAAAGAAAACTCAAAACAGTATTTTTATTATTCACGGATAAACCAAATATTTTATAAAAATACCATAAATTCACTGTAACCTAATATAAACCTTCTGAATTAAAAAGGGAATTTTATTTCATTATAATAAATCTGTAATTATGATATATTTATCTTTTAACTATAAAATACAAATTTATTAAAAATAATAGCAGATAAAAAATGCAGAGTGAATGGATAGTAAATTTTATGATAAAGTTAAATAATTTTAACATTTTTAATTAATAATGATTGTTTTTATAATAAAATATCATTATAACAAGTATTATTCATAATATAATATTTTATTACAAAAATTTATATATTTTAGGGATTGAACAAACTCTGTTTGAAAACAATCAATTTATAAAATTCAATTTTATTAAGAAAAACTATTCTTAAAACAGAAATTATGGGAAAAAAATTCTATTTACACAAATTGATTATACAATAATTATCTAAGGCCTTGAAAAAACACCTCTACAAACACCCACATATAACCTAAGGGTAATTTTTGTGATGGTGATGAACTCTTAGGGCATCACATATAACATCGCCCGAGTGGTAATCTCTAGTTGCATGTCTATAAGTTGATGTGGGTTCACGTATTATGTTAAGGAAATGAAATCATAACCCCACGTCAACTTGTGGAAATTCAACTATCTCCATGTATACAATTTTGAATATGTAATCATTTTAATGGATAACTATATAGAAAATAAACTAATTCCATTCATAACATTATGAACATGTAATCAAGTTCACTCATAACATTATCAACATGTAATCAGGTTCATGTATAAAATTTTGAACATGCAAACAGGTCTACACATAACATTGTGAAGATGTAATAAAGTTCACTCATAAATCTATGAACATGTAATCAGTTTCAAACATAAACTTATGGACATGAGAACAGGTCCATGCATAACATTATGAAAATTTAATTAGGTTCACACAAGACATTGTAAACATGAAATTGGGTTCACACATAACATATATACTCATGAGTTATCCATCATTACCTAATGAATAATAGGGAGATATTGATCCAACACAAGATAAAAAATAATATATATGAGTGATATAATATTATAACCAATAGTCATATAATTAAAAATGAAATTAGAAAGGAGTCATAAAAATTTAATCATATCATTACCTATGGAAAATAGGTAGGTTTCAAAATCACTACCCGTGAAAAGAAGAAGAGTTCCAAATTATACGACTGGTGAATGAGAAATGGGTTTAATAAACATCATTGAACCATAAAATTAACCACTAAAATAAATAATATGAACGGAATAATTGAATCATTTTTACATAAAGGCATGAGTAACACCAATAGATGTTATTTTAGATATTAAATAATTTTGAAATATCTTTTAAAAACATTTCATGAGGAAAATATACTTTCAACATGAAAAATCAATTTTTTAAAAATAAAAACATATGAAAATGATTTTCCTTGAATTTTTTTAAAAAACCAAAAAAAAAAAATTTCTAAACTACTTATTTGAATATAAATTTAATACAAATTAATAATTATTTATAATGTTTTTAAAACTATTTACTTGAAAACATCTGAATAAATCTTGAAAACATGTTGAAAACTATTTTTTCAGAAAATACATTGAAAATATATAAATAAATCATGAAACCAATGAAAAAACATTTATATCATTTTCCCTTGAAAAATTTCTTCCTATATCATTTGAAAATATTTTTGAATTTTTTTTGAAAATATGGTTTTTGAAATAAAACAGATTTCTGACAGAAGAGATAACTACATCCAGATTTTCTTAAACACATTTTCATAATTAACATAAGTAACAAAGTGTAGAAAAATGTTACTATAACATGCATATTTATTAAATAAATATAGTAGAAGGAAGAAAATTAGTGTTATTAGGAGATATATCATAACATTTAATCAAATAATCTTATTCATTTATAATATTGAAAAGCGATTAGATTATTTTAATAAACTCTTACCACATGGTAACT
Source organism: Viscum album (assembly GCA_963277665.1). NCBI lineage: Eukaryota > Viridiplantae > Streptophyta > Magnoliopsida > Santalales > Viscaceae > Viscum > Viscum album. Next base: position 1,280,326,936 of record OY728136.1, on the reverse strand, counting down.
TGAGACGATACTCTCTATGAAAGAATGGTAAATTACATGAATTATAAAATATCATTATAATATGGTGATTCAAGATATAACATGTTAAATATATGTATATACGTGTTAAAAATGAATTTAGGTTCCAAACCAAACAAGAGTCTCAAAGAAGAAAAATTGAGACAAAAATATTTTACCAATTTGGTAACTTTTGAAACTTAATCCTCAAAAAAGAAATATAATAAAATAGATATTTAAATACCCATAAAATTAATTATAATATAAATATAATGAATTAATGGGTAGTACATACACCATAAAAATAAGTGGGTGGTATATAAAGCATGTATCTCACCGGAATAAAATTGAGAAGAAATTATTTTACCTTAACCTTCCTTTCCATATGTGGTGTTTATTCTCCAGTATAGTGGATTCTAGTATGTTAATAAATTATTCCAGAAATATACACATGTTTATAATATTATATATCATCTTTTTATAATGTCTTATAACCTATTTTTTAATAATACTTCATTATTTCACTATTTCTGTTGTTAATTACCTAGTTTTCTCAAGAGTGTTTTGACTTGTTATTTTATTCTCCTATTGATTAGAACATTATTTCATCATATCTAGGATAAAACCATGAATTAATTATTTTATATATTAATTAAATATTTATTTATATTAATCTATAATGTTGGGAGATAAGAAATGAAATGCACCGTTCATGGAGATGGTAGGCTATACGTACTCATGAACACTGCATTCATTTAATTATTATATTAATAGAATTATAAGAAAATGAAATTTTTATATTACAATTTCATTATAATATATAGGTTTTAAATTTTACATATTTTTAATAATACCATCATTCTTTACATTCCATGTATGGATTGAATGAGTCACATCACATTGAGGGGGTGGTAGTCCACACTTCCTCAAATTAAATAATCATATTAACATAAGATGGAATAAATAAAGGTATGTTATAAATAAAAATTACAAAATCATAAATATATTATAAATATAATATGTAAATATTGTTTCCGTCATAATTTATACCATGAGTTCTGGTAATGGAAAAATTAACAATCATCGTTTATTGAGGTAGTACTTCGCCATACATAAAAATAATATATTTGATACACATTTGATAGAGGTGTGTGTAAGTGTAGGCACAAAGAAAAACATTAAAAAATAATATTAAATTTTGAATACAGTTTTGGTTATTTATTCATGGAATAAAAATTGTTTATGTACTGTAGATGCAAATGAACTAAATGATATTGTTGGAAACATTACCTTAAAATTGGGTAACTCATTTTGGTTTATACTAAAGGGATTACATGGAAGGATTTATGAACAATTAAAAAATTAATGGTATAGGGGATGTATTTTGGGAATCTATTGGTGTAGATCATGTCTGAATGTTAGTGGTTTTAGAGGTGGGAGGATATGGGATAAGTGGTGGCCTTTTATATTGGAGGAGCGACACTGTTGTAATATTTTGAAAAAATAATTCCAAACACATTTTTTACATTTAATGTGGCACCAATAATGTTACCAATTCAATCCAATTTAGGTTAGGGTTAAACTATTACCATAAAATAGCTCTTGGAAAAGTTTATTGTTCAATTTTGGCATTATGGTTAACGATTATTACCTTAATGTGCATAATTGGTCCTTAATTGTTGCAAGTAATTTTTATCACCTTCATTAAAAATTTTGGTATACAATATATTTGGTATTATTAGATATTATTAATTAATATTATTCAAAATATAAAATCCATTTTGTTAAATTCAGATATCAAAAGTGGTAGAAATTAATTTTAAATTTTTCTCTCATGCGGAATGATAATGCGGGTTTTAAAGTAAAAATGTTAAAATTTTATCTTTGTTTTTATAGTATATTTAAAATTTAAATTGATTTAAATAACAAAAATTGAATTAATTTTTAAAAAATATATATATGAAAAAATTAATACCATTTTAAAACATAATTTAAACTTATCAAAAAAATATATGAAAAAGTAGTTTTGAACTAAAATTAAGTATTTTTCAGTATTCATTAAAAAATGAATCTTCGGAAAAAAATACAAAAAATTCTCCCTAAGATATATAATTATGTTTTATCTAAAATATAATTTTATTTTGACATATAAAATTTTTAAAAGGGTCTAAATTTGGATTTAAAATGGGTTCTCCATTAAAAGACAAACAATTTTCCATTACAAATTTATTGGTATAAATTTTTGAAATTGGGGTTTTTATTATCTTATGCCTATAAGAGATAATATATAAATGTAAAAAATATTTTAAAAAATATGAAACATAAATATTTCATTAATATAACACTCTAATTTTCATTAATTTATTTTATAAATACAAAACATATTTGGAATCCTAAAAATAATAATAATATTTCTATTTTATATTCATTTGGATCTTAGTTTCATTTATAATTAATTGGTAACCAATGAATTAATTTTATATTAATATACAGAATATATTTTCATAAGTTAATTAATGATATTCACAGCTACTGATTTAATGTCCAGGTTATATCTTATTATATTAAATAATAACTTTTTAGTAATATATCATTCTCTTCTTATATTGATTCTTGCGTATAGTGCAAGCTATCGAAGAATGTTTCTCATGCATGTAACACAATATAATTAGGTGTTTTTTACATTAAAGTCCATAGAATATATTATATTTATTTAATATAGTAACTATATTTTAATGTATCTGGTTGTTATATTCTATTTTACACTTGTTGTTGCATCTAACAAATGCCAACTTTTTGTGGCATGTAACACAAGAAAAGATGATGTCAAGTAGAACATACCATGTTAGGGTCATGTGAATGGAATTCTTAACTTAGTTAAATAAAACTACTCAATGTAAATTTATTTATTTAGAAAAATCACAAAAACTCGGAGTGTTACATTCTTCCTCCCTTAAAATGATTTTCGCCCTCGAAATTCACGTGGGTTATTAAAGGATTTATAATTGAATTTTAATTTCTTAGAATCCAACATCATAAAAATGAATACTAAAAATTAATTTTAAAATTCAAATTTGGAAACATAAAGGTTAAAAAAAGTAACATATAAATAGATTTTCACATAGAAGAACATAGGTTGGAAGTAAAAACATGGATACGGATGAGAAATCTAACTATCATGTTCTGATAGAGAGTGATAGAGAAATTGGTTAGAATAATGTTAAGAATAAAAAAGCAATAAATTGGCGATTATCTAAGGGAATAGTTGATTCATTGGAAAATATGTCACTAGGATAAATATTTCGGTTTCAAAACCATTTCCCATATTTTGATGAATTTTCATAAGAATTTATACTTAGTAGATTTCATTCCCTTTCCTAAGTAAAATATCACTATTTGGTTATGTCTTGACTAATTTCCACTTTACCTCTTTATTCAAAAAGAAGGTGAATTTTTCATTCCTAAATCACAAACATATCAGGAAATCCATGTTAATTCATCCCATATCACATCAATTTCCATTAACACAAAATTGGAAGAGATATTTATCCAATATACATAAATCCCAATGTGGTGATATAACACTTTACACTCATGAACCTCCTCTGAAGTTTAACATAAACTTCCCATAAATGGTTAACATTATAACCCTTATTAATGATTAAAATAACAAACATTAGAATGAATTATAGTAAATAAGATTACATTTATCCAAATATATCACAATGTAGATCTTGGTTTTTACATTCAAAACATGTGAATATCCGCATTGTAAATTCTACTAAAACAAAGTAATGACATGAATTATCATAAATACTTATTTAGGAATTCATTAATCATTATTCCAATGGTTATTGGATATATTACGTAAATACATGAAGATTTAATCTTAATACATGATAACATAGACTACTTTTTTAATAGATCCTTTATCAGTTCTTAGGCAATCAGTACTATCCAATTTACTTTATCCAAATCAATAATATATTTATCAAAGAGAAACAAAATATTCTCAACATCATGATCACATTAAGGGTTAAATTAACTTAATCAAAATATCAACTTTCTAATACTTCATCACCATTAAATATTTCCTTAACAATCCTTAAATAAAACTTATACTAAAAGTTATTATAAATTTCATGACTTATATAACATAATCTTTGACTTACATAACATAAGTACTTCATTCATCCAAATTTGTTCTTAAAACATTACTTAGGATTCATCATATTATTCCATAACACCTAATTTCTGTAATATATCAATCATGTCTTATGTTTCATCAACCTAAATCTAATAATACTACTTATGATTAATTTAAATGACACTTGAAGATCATGACATACCTTTCACATGTCTTTTTAGGTCTCCTTATCTTCATAATTATAACCAATAATCATACCACCTTCCCTATTATCTTTATGAGATTTCAAATTGGGAAAATTATTTTAATAATACTCATACATTCCACATCTTACACATTTAATGATAACCATGTTCCTTATAGTTATCCCTATTTATTAAATCAAGAAAGCACATTGTGAGAAACACATATCAGAGAAGAAAACTAAGTAACCATGAAAAATTAATTATAGGATGTCTAAATTATGACACATTCCATAATATATGACATCATAGGTTTATCCTACATTATTTATAGTTATATTCTATTCAAATCCATCATAGTGGCTCATGACGTGTTTTTTAATTTCCAAATATTATCCCTCACGAGTGTCAAACCTCGTGTGATGTAAGGCCCATTATTATGTACCAAATTACCTTTAGTCGTGCCCAAAACATCTTTTCAAAATTATTACTCTTAGGTAAATCTTTTCTAGATCCACATTAAATATTTGTATCCAGACAACGATGTATTTCTATGAAACCACACACTCTATCCTTTACCAAAGTTCCAAGAAATGTTCCTATACATTTCCTTATACATAGGATTATCCATAGAGACATCCAGGAACATATTCTATGAAATACCCCCAGGAATATAACAAAGGTTTTCTAATAATAATTTTTAATGTTTGACTAAATCATTCCTTTGATACAAACTATAGAGATCTAGGATTAACATACATGGATACTAAATCATATAAGATTAATATTAAATAAATTACAAAATTACATACCAAAGGATCATAATTTTTTTGTGTCTTTGGAAATAAGAGAATAAAATATTCTATCATGGTGAATGAACTTTAACATGTCCCATAAAGATATCTACCTTTATAACTTCTACCTAAAACCATTAATCATAACACGGGGAAAGGAAACATAAAAAAAATGTTGATATCATATGCTCTAAAGATGTAAATAAATGAAATTTGTAAACATAACATGAAAAAAGGGTATGGAACTTGAGAATAATATTTTAATACCCTATATATTAGAAATCATAATAGAGATTAGTAGTTTATAATACGTGGATCATAATAGATTTAGTATAATAAGTAATGAAATCATAACATAAGAATAAGACATGGAATTTGTGGAATGTATATTGGTTTATAATGTTGTCAGCATTTATAAGTATAACAAAATCACTCATTTAGTTGAGGACTTGAAATCACACCCCCACAACAACTTATAGACATAAAACCACGTCTATGAATAAAATTATCAACTTGTAATATTCTTCACATATAACCTTATGGACATCAAACCAGCTCAATGCATAATATTGTGAACATGTAATTAGGTTCACATATTACATTGTGAACATGTAATCAGGTTCATATAAAAAACATACAGACATGCAACCAGGTATATGAATAACATTGTGAAAACCAAATATGGTTCACTCATAACATTGAGAACATGTAATATTGTTCATGAATAAATTTTTGTACAATCCAAAATGTACTATGCATATCATTTTGAACATATAATCAGGTTCACACAAAAAATTTCGAAAATTAAATCAGGTTCATGTATAAAAAATATAGTCATGAGTCTTCTATCATTACCCAATGAATTAAAGAAAGATATAGATCCAAAAAAATACATAACAAAATCATACATACGAGTTCCACAAGATTATAAACAATAATAATATCCTAACCCATTAAATGAGATAATAATCCTGAAAATTTTATCAAATCATTACATAAAGAAAATAGGATGGTCCATTAATTAGTACCCATGAAAAAACGGGTTTCAAAAAAATATAACCCATAAAATATAAATGGGCTTTATAAAAATCATTCCATAAAAACATTAACCATTCATAGAAATAATTTCAATGTAATAGTTGAATAATTTCCCCAAAAAAATAATGAGTAACAACCAATATGTTTTATCATATATGGGAAATAATTTTTAAATATCTATTAAAATAATTTTATAAGGAAATTTTCTTTCTTCATTAAAATTTTATTTTAAAAACATAAATCCTTTTGAAAAAATATTTTTATTCAAGACTTATAAATTAACCATGAAAATGTGTTTAAAACAATTTCTTTGAAAATAATTTGTAAACATATAAGGAAATGTTGAATTTTTTTTGAAATTATTATACTTGAAAACTTATTAATGAAGCATGAAAACATTTTGATTTTTTTTAAATACATTGAAAATAGATAAATAAATCATAAAAATAATGAAAAAATATTCAAATACTTTTTTCCTTCAAAATTTTCTTCATTATTATTTGAAAACATTATTTTAAATTTGGTTTTTGAAATAAATTTGATTTTTGAACAAAGAGATAAATACAATCATATTTTATTAAAAATAAATTCTTAATTATCTTAAGTACCAAAGTATAGTTTTTTGACTAGTACATGGATATATATTGAATAATCATATGATAAGTAAAATAAAGAGTTTTATTGAGAAATTTATCAAAATACTCCATCAAATAAGTGTAATCATTTAAAGTCTCGAAAAGCAATGAGATTGTTTCAATAAACACTTATGACATGGTAACTTGGGATCATACACTCCAAGTAAATAAATAAATTTAGATTCAGATTGAAATATAATTAAAAGGAGGATATTCTTTATATAAAATCTAAAATAGAATGCATATAAAATTCAAAAAATAATTTTGGTGCATAACCAAACATGAGTCTCAAATAAGGAAAATTGAGACCAAATCATTTTTACTGATTCGGTAAATTTTGAAACATAAATCCCAAGAAAGAAAGATCATAAAATGTATATTTAAATACCCATAAACATAGGTATAAGATATATATAATTCATTAATTGGAATTACATACACCACGAAAAAGATATTATTAGTGAATAATTCATGAATATAACGAAAATAAAAGTGAGATGAAATTAAGTTACCTTAACATTTCTTGGGTTTTTTTGTATTTATCCTCCTTTATAGGGTTTTTAAATATGTTACTAACTTATACCATAACAATATAAATGTTAATAATATTTTTAATCATCTTATTATAATGTCTTATTACCCATTTGTTCATGGTCGGAATGGCCCGAAGGCCATCATTTTTTATTATTTTTGATAATACACATTTCTAAGGGTCAGGTGGAACCCTTAAAAGTCCTGAAGTCTTAGAGATAATTACATGACTCGTAGTTCATAGAGGGAATCACCCAGACAAGACATCTTGGAACTTCTCTTCCCCAGCATATGTCATGATATTGCCACTCCACCTTCGCTGGGATGGTCGGCTAGCTTTCATATGCATAGCTGCACAGGCCCGGTATATATGAAAAATCCATACCCTCTCATTCATCCAAATATGTTCAGCTCTTATCTAGTGAATGTTCTTTCCCTGAATCCTCATCTGAATCTTTTTTCCTAGTAGTCAAACTGATACATCTAAATTCTAGTGGACCGAAGGACTTAGGGTGGTCATAAGGCCTTAAGGTGGCCTGAAGGCCTTGAGAATCAACTCGCCCGAAGGCCTTGGGTGGCTTGAAAGCCTTGCAAGACCTGAGGACCAAACTAGTGACCCAAAGGCCCAAGTGGATGAATATTTCCAACAGTTACAGTACTGAACAATACCTGCTATAGTGCCTGCTACAGTACTGCTACAGTACCGAAAATACACCTCTACCCGAATTTGATCTCAGTTTTCATGGATGCACCTACCGATTCCTCACCAATCTGAATCAGGCTCATGTTATTATTACCCATTTGTTCACAATCTTTCATTAGTTTCACTATTTTGGGTGTTAATTGCCTAGTTTTCTCAACTATGTTTTGAAACTTTATTTGATTCTTATAATACTTATATAATGTTTTCATAAGATCTAGGAGAAATCCATGAATTAATTGTATTCTATATTCATTACATATATATTTATAATATTCTATAAAGTTTAGAGATATGAAATGAAATTCACTATTTATGGGGGCAGTAGTACATATGTATACATTAATGCTACATTTATTTCACTGTTGTTTTAGAAGAATTAAAAGTAAATGATATATTTATATTATAATTAAAGTATCATATATATGTTATATTTATTACATAGTTTTATTAATATGATCCTTTTTACATTGCATGAATGGAAAGAACAAGTACATCGCTTTGAGGGGGTGGTGGTCCATACATCCTCAGATGAAATTATTGCATTGACATAAGATGGAAAGCATAAAGGTATGTTTTAAATAAAGAATTCATAAGAATAAAAAAATTATAAATATCATATATTTAATATATAAATATAGTTTCCATGAAAAAGGACACCACGAGAGGTGGTAATGGAAAAATGAATAATAATAATTTCATGAGGTAGTAGTTTTTCGAACATAGAAACTGTCTGTTAGTTACCAATTAGATGGAGGTGTTTGTAATTTTAGGACTAAATAAAGGCATAAAAACATCCTTTAATATTTAAAATTCTATTTTTTTATTTTATCATGTAATTATTAGATAATTGGGAGTGGATAAAAATTTTAATGAAAATAGATCGATGGAAAATGTTACCTTAAAATTAGGTAAATCCTATTGGTTTATACCAAAGGGATTCCTTCAAAGTATTTCTTCACAAAGGGGTTATGAAAGGTCATGGAGAGGGTTGTTGGGAATCTATTTGGGTATATCTTTTTTGATCCTATGTAATTTTATTGTTGTGAATAGGTTATATAAGTGGTGACTTTTTATATTATAGGAGGAGTGGCACTCTTATAATATTTTGATAATGGAATTCCAAACAAATTTTTTACATTAAACATGGATCCCATAATGGATCCAATTAGTTATAAGGGAGGCTAGGGTTGAAATACAATAATAAAATAGCTCATGTACAAGCTTATTGTTTTTTTCATCTATATGGTTAATTTTTAGTCCCTTATTGTGCTTTATTTAACCTCGATCATTGCAATTAATTTTAATCACCTTTAGTAATGCTTTTTTTTAAAAAGTTTTTGTTATTTTTAAAAATTATAAAATATTTTTATTCAAAACATAGAATCCATTATTATAAGTTAAAATCACATAATGGCCATAAATGAATTTAAATTCAACCCAGATTCAGCATGATAATAAGTGTTTTTAAAATAAATCATTTTAATTTTTACAATGTTTTTGTAGAAAATTTCATATTGAAATTGATTCCAATGAAATAAATTTGATTAATTGATAATAATGTGATATAATTAATATTTACACAAAATGTAAAACACAATTTTTCATTATAAATAAATAAATTGAAAATCAGTTTTGAACTAAATTTATGTTTTTTCACTATTCATTAAAAATGAATCTTTATAAAAAAATATCAAAAATTCATCCAAAGATAATTTCTATATTTCTCATCCCATGATAGAGTTAATATTCACATATTAAATTTAGAAAAGGTTCAGAATTATTTTTTTAAAATTGGTTCTCTGTTAAAAGGTGGTAAATTTTCCTTCATACAAATATTGGATTTTATATGTAAAGTTGAGTTTGTGCTTATATTATGCCTATAAAAACTAATGGATGTATATAAAAAATATTTTATTGAATATGTAACAAAAATATTTCTTTAAAATAACAAAGTAATTATTATTAATTTATTTTATCAAGAAAAACTCCTTTGGAAGATATAAAATAATAACAATATTTCTTTTTATATTCATTTGGTTCTTAGTTTCAATTATAATTAATTTTTAACCAAGTAATTAATTTTATATTTATATTAACCATATTCTATTATAAGTTAGTTAATGTTGTTTCAAACTATTTATTTAATTGTGAGGTTGTATCTTATTATATTAAATAATAATTTATTAATAATATATCATTGTCTTGTAATATTCAATTTTTCATTAGTGTAATCCCTCGATGATAGTATCACTTGCGTGTAATGAAATATAACTATGTGTAGTATGCATTGAAATACATAGAATAATTTTTTTTATTTAACATTACAATTATATTATAATGTATGAGGTTATTATAATCCCTTTTACCCTTGGTGTTGCCTATAATTGAATCCAAATCGGTGTTGTCTGTAACATAAACAATGTTGGTGTTAGGTAGCACATTCCAAGTCTGCGTCACGTAAATGGAATTTTTAACATAGTAAAATACAATAAAAATATAAAAATTAATTTATTAAAAAAATAGTTCACAAAAACTCACAGTGTTACAATTTTATTAATATAATAAAAATCATTATATTGGGGAAATTTTTATTATTAAATTACCATATTTTAAAACAGTTTTATGGATGTGTGAGAGGAAATAAAGCTAATGTGCATGTCTATGAATTTTACCTCCTCATCAGAGAGCCTCGATGAGTTTATAACCAATCCTTCATAAGAGGGATTACTAATCTAATTGCTTTATCTAGGATTTGGAGAGGGAATTAATTAAGGAGTTCGGTAGGATCTATATGAACCAATGGGTTTTGGAATGGTGAATAGGGGAGGATAGTGGATGTATTTTTTTCAGTGGCAGAGAGGACACAAATGGAATTTTTTAAATGATAAAGTGATAATCATATTTTTTTTCATCCCACAAGCCTTTAAATGTCTAATTATCAATAATTAGAGGTTATAATGACTAAATATAGCCATGAAATGGATGTTGGAATAGTTTTGTGTAATTTTATTCCTTATTTTATTATCTTAACCCTAGGTAAACCTATTTTTAACTTAAATGCAGAAATTATTTTTTAATATTTTAACTATTAATTATGGTCAAAATTTTAGTTACACATATTATATAATATAAATTCTTCTTATTAAAAATATAGAATTAAGCATTTTATTTTAAATCACATAAGTGGAAAAATTCAATTGAAAATTATACTACAAACCTGATGAAAGGGCCATTTTTCAAAGGGAAAACTATCATAAGTATCAAATGTTTTAATATAAAATTTCAATATAAAATTAAATATAATTAAATAAATTGGGTAAATTGGTATATAAATGACGTATTTTTAATTTTAAAAAAATTTAATATATAATTTATCTTTGTAAATAATTTAAATAAAATGGAACCTTTCAACAAAAATTTCTGTTTTAACTATTTATAAAAAAATGAACTTTTTGAATAATTATCAAAAGTTTTCCCAATGTATGTTTATTTTTTCAATTAAATTTTATAAACATTGGTAAAAATTAATTTTAAATTATTTCACAATGCATCACTAGACCGCCTTTTAGAAAAATATAGTTTTTTGGAATATATTTATTTTCCTTCAATGTGGTTCTTATATTTTTTCAAATCAACAGATAAACATTGAATTTTTTTAATTCATGTATAAACCATAAATTTTTCAAAAATGAGTTAGTAATATTTATAAAATCCAACTGAATGGCTAGGTTATTAGGGTCCCATATAAATAATAATATTTTAACAGAGTGTCGAGTTTCTTTCAAACCTTATGTTGTGTGAATTTCAATAAATTAAAGAGGATAAATTTATTTAAAAATTATTATATTATAATGTCATAGGGTGTTAAATTATGTCCAGATATTGGTGTTTCCTATCATCTTTCCTATTGAATATGGTATTCCCCTTTTAAAATATCAGGGGGTTACATTGTAATATGATCTACTTTTTTTGTTATAATTAATAGTAAAAATAATAAAAAATATGGTACACTAGTTAAGGGTTAAACTGGATTAATAAGGGTTAATCTAAACATATAATGGTTATAAAGACCTAAAAAGGTGTCTAATTTTTATTATATAGTTTTATTTATCCATATGTCATCTCTGTTTTGTAAATTTCTCATTTTGAGACATATCACCATGATTATGATCCTTATAATTATTTATATAATAAAAGGCCAAAGATGACACTTTTTTTCTTTTAATAACTATAATATTTGGTAATATTGATAAAAATAATAAATTTTTGGTTATAAATAGTCATTTGAAAGATGATTTTTTTGATCACGGTAATTTATTTCGTATTTATAGTAATAAAATAATTAATTTAATTCATTCACAACATAATCTGAATTTTTATTTAACGAAAAGGAAATAATAATAAATGATTTTTAAAATAATAACAGTAATATTACATGACTAAATTATTATTTTACATTATTATTTTATAAAATTATTATATATTTGGATGTGTGAAAGGTATATATTTTAATTCCATCAATGTCTTGTTATTTTCAAAATTAAAATTAAATAAATAATGTAAAAATTTACAGTAATAATATTTTATAGTAAATAAAATTTTTATTAAATGATTTAAAATTCATAAAAATATTATTTTCGGTGTGGAAAATGTTTTAATGTCAAACATGGTACGTTATTAGGATTTTTTTTCTTTTTATAGGAACTTTACATAGCCCCTACAGAGTAAAAAATTAATTACCTCATATATGGATTAAATGAGGGTTTATATGATACATTTTCTTGGGTTAAAATTGGTTTTCCACATAGTTTGGTTTTTATTAAGGAAATTGGATTTAATATTTATAATCAGTGGGTCCCAATTATCTAATACGGTTTTTTTATTTTTAATAATAAAATAAAAATTACGTACGTATGAAAACTACTTATTATAGAGAAAATTATAATGCTAAATGTTATTAACCATAGAGTCAAAGGTAATAACATGGTTAAAATATGATTCCATTTATTTGGTAGAGGTATGGGTGAACCTTGTCTTTCCAAAACCCCATTACTTATAAATTTTCAAGGAACCTAGTTTGAGAGTGTATTTAATATATTGAATTATATTAGGTATTTAAAAAAATTTCACTCACCTCACATATATAAGGGAACCACTTCCTCTCTTTTCTTTTCACTTGATAGGTCTTTTTTCAATATCATGTGTTTTGAACCAGATGATGTTTCCATGGGAATATAGAATTTATTCCATTACTGGATGGCTCATTTTCAATATAGAAATTTGAGTGTGGTTACAGAGGTTTCAATTTTGATAAGTGATGTTTTCTAATGTATATTGTATTTAGGTAGAAGTCCGAGGGGTTTGGGAAAACATCGGAGGATGAATGGATGTTAGAGGCAGTTGGAAACAACTACTGTGGGAAATTCATTTCAGGAATCCCATCCATGATGTGAATTGTCTTCACAGAGTACGAATGGTGGATATAAGACATCAAATCCTAAGGGTCTTACACTAGGGAATTCATGATGTGTATCTACAATTTCATTTGAAACCTGTTCACATAATCAATCAATTATACTTCCATTAAAAAAAGATATAAGGTGCACATCCACTTATAGTCTAAATACAATGGAGGGAATATAGGTCTCACAACAGCTCATCCACCTCACTTTTGGACACTTTGATCACATCCCCTTGGTTATTGAATCAAGATTCATCATATCAGATGGATAAATCTCGGTAAGCTACTAATTTTTATTGGTTCTTTCATTCTTTTATCATCTTGTATGGAATAATAAATCTGTGGGATTTTTTTCTATTTTCATGGTGTTTATCAAATATACATTTTTCTCTCGATTCAAATAAATTTAAAAGGTGATATTGGATGAGTATAAATCCTTTTTTATAAGTCAGGTGGTCTTTGTATTTACCATCAATTTCATGATTTTTTATAAATTACATCATTTTACTACACGATGGGCTTCCATTAAATTACACTTATTGTATAGAATTAATAACGGAGAATCTAATTTCAGGGATTAAATGACCATTGTGGTATTAATAAAACTGATGTAGGTTGTTCACCTCAACTTAAACTACTACATGGGTGTGTTTAATTTATGAATGTGACCAATTCTTCATCGTAGAGATTAGAAAAATATTTGTTCATGAGGTTTTAAATGCATATGATTTTAATTCCATATAATTTTGTTCTCCATTTATGTGTGATTATTAATCCATCACATAAGGGTTTATGAAATTGATTTATGAAATTTTTGAATAATATATAACATTCCCTATTTTATAATAAAACCACCAAAGAGGTCTGTTTTCCTCTTAGATAATTTTTTTTCTTAATCAAAATATTTTCATGATATGTTAAACGACATGGAACCACACATTGTCATATCCAATATATTAAATATGAATACTTAGATCTTACTTAAAAGAATCCAAGTTGTTAAATAGAATTAAATTAATTTTTAGGTTGGTTGTAAAAGATGTATCATACCCCTTGGTCCTTGACTTTTCTTGATGGAACCTTCTAAATTCATTTTGTATTTAATTGTGGGATGTGTCTCAACATGGCCAATACATATAAATGAACTATAATTTGAAATTATTACTAACATGGTATATTCCTAAATATTAAATTTGCATCCCTACATTATTTTTGGTACTTGGGCATGGTGTCCCTCTTATATTTTGATACTCAGGCATGACATCCCTCATATACTGTGATGCTTGAGATTGTAATCCTTTATAAATGTGGTATTTGGGATTGGTGTCGTGATGGGATGGATTCACTTATACTTCTGACCCATGGGCTTGATGTCCCTCTGTCATGGCATCCCATTATGAATTGTGATATTCCGGAATGGAATCCCTTATTATTTGCGATGCATAGGCATGGTGTCCCTCATTATTCCCGGATACATTAGGGACTAAGATTGGAAGCTTGAGTTACACCTCAGGTCCTAGATTTCACAATTAATATATATATTTGTCTAAATACAAATTATTAGATTTATAGTACATATATATACATAAATACATAAACACATTTATATATATATATATATATATATTCTTATATATATAGTGACACCTAATCAGAGGTATTTTGACTTTAGCTAACATATGTATGGATATCCATGTATCCTTGAGAAACCTGAGCCCTCCTTGTTCAAATTTATTATTATTTTAGAGAATTTATTATATACCTTCACAATATGGAATTTTTTATTCAAACACTGCATAGATTTAGACACTATCGGTGGTGTCCTATTGAATATATCTTACACACTTCTTGTTCCATCATTGCATAGGGGTTCCTGAATAGACCTCCTGGTTGTAGAATTAGGTAATGGATTCTGTTTTCTTATTGTTATTCATGGATATAGGAGTTAATATCACAATACTGAGTTCGAGCATAGCAAGCTCATGGAGTTGGATCTTTGGGTTTTCATCATTTTACTATACATGTATTTTATTGTATCAGCTGTTTTATGATTATTTCTTGTGCATTATTTCATCATTGGGATATTCGTGCATGGTTGTATATTAAGCATTGTACATTTTATAAATTATTGTTATCTTCCACTATTTTGTATTTTAATTTGTTTGATTCTTCTATTGTTTATTATTTCATTACCTCTTATAGTATTGTGGTACACTGATCATGAGGACATAGTCTCACCCACATACCATAATTATACTTTTTCTGGTATTCTGAATCATTTGGAACACATGGAGGTGATCTTGAGGCCATGTTACTAAATATATTTGGTAAACACTTTAGTGGATCATTGGTGGGGACATTAAAAAGTGATATCAGCATTATTTCTATTTTCATTTGTATTACTATTTGGGGCTCATAGACAGAAGATAGGGAATGTGTTGGAATTTGGTAAATAGTAATATTTGTAAGTGATCAAATCATGAATGGGAAAAATAAAAAGTTGTTAGGGATGTGATTTTTGTTCTCAATGTTCATCCTTACAGTGGATTATGACTTCACCTCATGTAATTGTTGTACATTCATCAATATTTAGATTTATGGGATTTATTGTTTTTTCCCTTGGCCCTATATTGAATAAAATTATTACTACATGATTTGTATTATGCACATAGATATTCACATTCCACGTATTTTCTATTCCATGTAGGTTTCATACCTTTATTTCCCCATATTTTTTATATCCTCCATACATAATTATATGTTATTTTACCAAATTATTTAGGATGGTTTTTTTATATATCATTTTTATGTGGTTTCAAGTTTATATGTCTGTATTATATAACACTTTGTGATATAAGGCCTTGTTATAATTATGATATATGATTTTTTATTAAAGTTTCAGCATCATCCAAAATGTTTTTTTCCTATATAGTGTGATGATAACACCTTAACTAACCAATACTAACATTTTTGATCCATTAACGACTGGTTTTATAGGCTGGAGATTTTGTGGTTGTGATTAAATTTTCTCAAATAAAAATATTTAAAGTGTACAAGCCTTTATAAATTGTGATTGAAACCCGAAATAATCAATCCATTATAGATGGAATTTTTATATTCATAGGTTATAGATAAAAACATCTCAGAAACTACAAGCATTCTAATTCTGACTTATAAAGGAAGGTATATTTATAAATTGGATATGGTATTTCAAAAACACAAACCATGGAATGTGACAAATATATAATCATATTAAAAATGGTTTCCTTTATTAAAGATAATACCTAAATAAATTGTTCATTAATACCTATTTCATTAAATTTATAAATTCACAACTGGGAACAAGTGGGTTAAATGGGCATATTTCTTATGATTTATCCTACTATGGATTTTTTAAAACATTAATAATAAAATTAAATTTTCTGGGGTTGCTTTTATATGGTCCCAATTCAGATATGATGGTACCCTCATAGTATACGATTACCTTGATATTCCATAATAATAAACCCTATGGGAATATATTCATGCTACATAGGTATTGTTATTTAATGTGTAAGGATCCACTTATGAGGGATACATGTAAATGTATAGTTAATGATTTAGGAAATGATACCCTTTAATTAATAAAAACATATTATTTACCTTTTATCTATATTAAATAAGGAGTTAGTTTACTAAATTTTCAATTACAACCTAAAGGGTGTTTTCCTATAAAAATTTGGAATTGAAAATTTCTTTAACTAAGACTAGTTATGTGATATTGCAGATGAATAAAATAAATAAAATAAATTTATAGAATTAATTTTCATGAATGTGACTGGATTCTAGAAAAATGGTTAATTCCTCAAAGGAATTTTGAGATAACATTCCTTTTTCCCCTTCTGTCACTACATAAATAATGAATGATGTATTGTTGTTTTTTAAGACTGGTATTATATATTCTTAATAACTAAGACTTGAAAAGTTTAAATACATAATTTTAATTAATTTAATGTATTAAGTGAATCATTAATGTGATATTATTATTTGTTAAACTCGTGTTAGGGTAGGTTAAATTTTACATTTCTAGTTTGTTAGAGCAGGAACATGAGTGTTTCCCATAGGATTCTTCTTTCATTAATTAAAAATAAATGATAGGCAGTAGAAACTAGTGACATATTCATTGTGTCCTAGATAGGGGTTTGACACCTTCTAATTTTATATTGAGACATCCTAGTATGGGTATCACCCACATAACTTATAGATTTTTACAATTCTTGTGAACCGCTCAGTCGTAAGCCGCATTTTTGGGGTCATTTTTCTAGAGTAGGGATCTATGTTTCTAAAATTATAGACATGATGGGTGGGTGGTCATATATTATGTTGGACCTTGTTTAGGGTTTGAGAATCTTTTAATTCTCATTTTTAGTGTGTTAGACATGCGTAAGGAATAATTAGTTTCTTAGTTGGTTGTGTGGCCCAACTTCTTCATTAGTTTTGGGTGATTTGGGATATCATCACTAAGGCTAACATTTGTTAGTAATAATACAACTATAGTCAAAATATTTTGTAATGGCTATCATATACTTGAATGTGTAGGCCTAATAATCCTATGGATAATATCAATTTTCATGTCATTATGTTAATGAAATGTTAGGGTATTATGTGTCAACACATGCAGTACCCATCATGTTTCGTAAATGATACAAAGAATTGTATGAGCTCAGTGATAAATGATTAGGACCATATTTTCTACACTTTAATCATGTGTTATATATTAGGATGAGTGAGATGGGAATTATAGGACATCAGACTCAACCAAATTCTTTGTATTATGTTCTAATGAAGATAATGTTTTTTTATATATTAGTTAGTATATTATTAGTGATTAAGACAAATTCTAATGACATACAAGATAGTTGTTTGGAGGATCATCATACATGCATATATAGTAAATTTGAACCTAGTTATCTTGTAGATAGATATCTATTCTCCCATTTCATTCTATTTATATCTAAGAGCATGGTGACTACATCCAAGACACACAATTAGTTCTCGATTGTGTGTGTATCCCCGGACAATTACATGTTATTATAAAAAGATGATTGAGATAGTCCTATAGTAGGGAGTATCATGTTGACCGTGCTGTATCATGTACTATAATTTGAAGTAGTGAAATAATTAATGGAAATGGGCTATAATACCTTAAATTTCATTGATCCAGGTAAATTTGGAAATGTGTTAGTGGTTGCAAGGTAGCACGATTATGAAATATTTGTCTTTGTATACAACCTTTGAAGACACTATTAGTTGGGGATGGAATTAGATAGTTATAATTTAGTGATCAAAATTTCCCTTTGGTGGTAAAGGAGTAGTGTTTGATTATGGAAAATGTGTCATCAGGGTCATTCAAGATCTTTTAAAAGGAATCAACCAGATATGGTTTGACTGTTAATTTTGTGCATAGTTGCGTAATGGTTTGTTAAAAACCATGAAAGAATCATCTTTTAAATGTGATGTGAGTGTATTGACTCTTCTAAGTAAAAATTTATATACCTTTTTTGTACACTCATCTTACTTAAAATCATGTTCCTCATCTTGAAAACATCTAGGGTACAGGAAATAGAATTTTTTATGCACATGTAATATTAAAAATACACTATGGTACAATAAATAGACATCATGGAAGTTTCACATGGGAACCATGGTTGTTGAGAGGGGAATCAGTAGTACTTATTGATATGAGTGTTCTTGAGTATGAACACATTAGAAGGAATTATAGACACTATCCAACTTTTGAATTTACTATCATTGGGATTTGGCAATGTTTTGATGTGTGGACAATAAGCTATGTACAAAATTCTCACTTGTAAAAACTAGTGTATATAATACTGTGGCTAACCTAATTAGACTCTATTTGATGATTTTGAGGTTACCCAAGACTTAAATCAGTCTTGGATGTTATTTTTTTATGGTTATGATTCATTTATGTTAGATCAAGTATATAACCATATTCATGTTATGGCATGAAAACATATATAAAAGTTTGGCAAAGAGACTTAACTGGATGCAAGCTATAAGCATCATTGAATGAGATCAAAGAAATATTCAGGTAACACATTTTAATAGAATTAGAATCATGTTTTGGAAATGCATCATCTATCTTAGCTGAGAAATATTGAGTGTATTTGGCTAGAGGGGTTTCGACATGAATTTTCTTTTGTTTCATATGGATTTTCATGGGCCGCATCATGGAATATCATGGGGATAAGGTGAGTGCAGTGAATTTCTGCCAAGGATATTCATGAAAATATGGCTTTACCATAATAAATAAGGTCAATTGAAATAAATCATTTGATCAATTTTTGACCATGTTTGTTTCCTCACGGATTTCGGGGATGACCTCCTGGACGGAAGATTCAAACATTCCGATCGGTTTCTAGCGGGTTTGTTCGTAGAACCAGAAACATCCAATGATTCCACATCCGTTTGGACCTACTTTCTAAAGGCAGGCGCTCATTAGCTTGTGGAATGATGAGGCTTAGGAATTTGCATTGGTCGAGAGGATGGGAGGTCGGACTCATCACACCTTTCTGAGGGGAATTATTGTCTACTCCGGGACTCTCTTTATAGATTTCAGTTATGTTCGTGAATCATTATTACATTACCAAGTATAAAATGAACTTTCCTATAATTTTAACAATCAATGATTAAATATGCAAGAAATTTAGAGAATCTTCTATATGTATTCGAGGTTCTTCATCAATAGAGAATCATCTATATCTGTTTAGAGATTCTTGGTCAATGGTATCCTTCAAAAAATTTATATAAAAGTCTCTTGGTCATTATGATGACCAGGATGGTTTTAAAGCCACTCAGTGGGGCACTTGAAGTTTATCATCATTCAGAAGGACAGGGATTATTTCAAAGTTGGGATCGAACCCAAAAAATGGGCTACCTACGTATCCTTTGTTTTGGAAAAGGAATCATAACCCACGTAGTTCGAGTAATGGAGTATGATGTTTATGATTGATGGCTCAAAGATGAATGTCATAATTACTTTTACACTTTAAGCTCACGTGAGTCATGCTCGGTGTGAGAAACAAGAGGTATTGGTAAAAATTAGACAATTGTGCCATGAAAGATGCAATCATAAGAATTTTTTTGGGGCTTATGTAGGTATGACTGCCCAGATAGATGAAGGTTTATGATTTACTTTTAGGGAGAAAATCCATGAACAGGGTCCATAAAGTTATATGTGCTTTATGGAGATTTGAATACTCTAATCTTGGGGCTTACTCTTAAGGAGGATGCCCAAGTTAGGAGGGGATTTATGATTGGGTTTTACTCCTGAAAAGGAAACCCAAATCAAGGGTAAATTAGGACTGGTTAAGAGAAATTTAAGGGGGGCTTGGGGTTTACTCCTGAAAAGGAAACCCAAGATTATGACTGGGACTTACTCCTAAAAAGGAGGCCCAGGTTAGGGGACTTGGGGCTTACTCCTGAAAAGGAAGCCCAAGATTATGACTGAGTCTTATTCCTGAAAAGGAGACCCAGGTTAGGGATTAAGGTTTGGGGCTTACTCCTGAGGAGGATGCCCAAGTTTGGGAACTTTAAGAATTTGGGGCTTACTCCTAAAGAAGGATGCCCATGTTTGGGAACTTTAAGAATTTGGGGCTTACTCCTGAGGAGGATGCCCAGATTAAAGGATTTATAACTGGGGATTATTCCTAAAAAAGGAGACCCAGGTTAAGGATCCTCTCATCTTTAAAGGATGAGGTTAAATGAACGAAATCTCAATCTTTGGTGACATAAGGATATTTAAATCACTAGGTTTTGAGAGATATTCCACAGAATTCCTTTCAGATAATGAAGTCAAATCAAGAAATCATGCCATAAATGGCTTTGAAGAGTGTCTTGAAGACTGAATCTTGAAAAGGAAAGGTGAAATGGCTTAAGAGGGGTAAAATGGACAAGATGGGCACCCAAAAAGATAGGGGCGCGCATGTCTTGAAAGGCGCACTAGTCTTCCGTGGGAGCGCAAGTATTGGTCGCGCAGGTATACCTGCGCGACACATGGTGTACTTGCGCGATTTCCAACCAGCATTGAAATACTTGAGCGACTCTTTTTTAAACCCTTTAGAATTTTCTTGAGGTTCTTCCAGAAAAGGGATGCGCAAGTTATATTGAAGGAAATAAGTCGGCGCGCAAGTGTTTGATAAGTTTCAACACTTAGGCATTCCTTCTTCTCTTTAGATCTTCCGTTCTAGGTAAGAAATTACCATAGAAGTGTTCCGGAAGCTTTGAGAAGAGACTTGGGCGTCGGGAGCTTTAATCCGAGTTTCTGGAAAAAGATCCTCCCGAATGGGGGGCCCACAGGGTCTATTTATAGGCAAAAGAAGACCTCGGGCGGTTATCGGGCGGTTACCACTTAGGTCGCGCAAGTCACTTGTGCAACCAAGAGCGTCGCGCAAGTGTACTTGCGCGACAGTGAGATAACTTGCGCAGTGCAGTTGTTGTTGATCCTTTGTTCATGCCTTTGTCTATTTTTGATGTTTTCTTCAAAGGTTGAATCACTTTGAGCTCAGATATTCCCTTTTCCGATCATTAGATTCTGTGACGAAAGGAGCGTCAACAAAAGTCCCCCCTCAGAGTTGGATCCCGAGAGAAATGAGGATTTGACTCTGAGGAAATCGAATCCATCCAAAGGAAAAGGGGCGCGCGCAAGTCTTTAGTGCGCAGAGGGCAGCGCGCAAGTTTGCGTCGCGCAAGCCTTAAGCGCTCTGGGTACGGCGCGCAGATAGGCTTCCTGGCCTATAAATACATGGCCTCACCTCCGTACAAGCATCCGGATTTCCGGACTTCATACCTTCTCGAGCTCTCATCGCGCAGGTCGCCTTAGCCGCGTAGGCTGCTCTGTTTTCTAGTGTTTTCCTTGATGTCGCGCTACTATAAAGGTATTTGTACTTGCGCGGTTTATACTTGCGCCTCAAAAACTAGCGCGACACACGGATACTTACGCGCCATGTTTAGACTTGCGCGATTTAATGCCTTTGACATTTTTTCAAATTTCTTCACAAATTTTATGAAAAAAAATAAACCCATTTAAGAGTTAGTTTATTCATCTTTTGTGCAGATTCAGTGGTTCTCAAGGGAATTGGAACGTCTGATGAACTGGATAGCAAGCGGACTGATGACATGATGAACATTATTGGCCATGATTACTATGATATCTGCAACAACACTCTCCCAGATTTGGCTAAGTACTTAAAGAAATATCATCCTAATTTTCCACAGAGCATCCATCTGCCTTTTTGTGGTCATGGTCATCTGCAAGGAGTCAATGTTCCAAATGCAAACAATTATACACCTGAGATGCAGCTGCACTGCTACTCCTCTATTTCGGTTATGCTGTGCATTAAGAGCAACAAAAATGGTGTGAACTTTCAAATTCTTCCTCCATGTCATTTCCTTGCAGATATGAAAATGGAAAACCCATGGGCTGAAATGTTTTCCACTAATGGTTGGTGGAGAGAAGACAAACATGGTATTAGAGCAATATCTGAAAAGAGTACTCTTTCCAAATGGATCTTTACTTCCAATGCTCCATTCTCAAATCCATGTATCCATCTTCCAAGTCTCTTGGACAGAAACAGAGTCACTGTTTGATCAGCAGAAAATTTTCTCAAACCGCACTCAAGAACATCCTTTTACAATTGTTCCAAGAAGAGCTGGTATCACTGCATCTCTTATTGTATCCAGTTGAATGAATGAAATTCCAGGTGGTTGCTAATGAAGCTCGGGGTGCCGTAAATCAAATGAAGTGTTATGTTGAAAGCCTCTTGTAATTCTTGAAAAAGAGAAGAGACTCCAGTCTGTGGATGTCCTTCTAACTCTTGTGTATCAATGAAAAACACTTTTGTATTCAATCATTTGTACCTGCATTCTTTTCACTACCTGCTTCAAATTTACTTAAGCCAATGGGCCCAGTAAGTATAGTTTGATTTTTACTAGGATTAGTACAAATAATCCTACAAACTTTGAACCTTTTAATTGCTCAATATTACCTAAATCATGCAAAAAATGTATATTTAGTGAGCTGGAACATGACTTTTATTCAGAGTTCCTTTGCCTTTTTTGTGGGAAGTTTAAAGTCATTCACGCCGGACATAAAGGGGCTAATGTTTAAGGTCAAAATAGCTTTGACCGAAATGGATTAAAATTGATTCAATTCCTTGACAATTTATCTGAAAACAAATTACCAAACACAAGTATGAGATAAAATATGTAAACTATGGCTTAAGAATATTTGAATTTGAGGAATGATATGAAAAAGAGCTAAAAGGCATTAGAAGAAGTAGTTTCCAAGAATGAAGTTACTATTATTTAACAAAACCCGTTAGGGGGTTGAAATATGCAGGGCCACCTATGGGCATTGGCTGCATGGTCAAATAAATAGTATCTTTCGGCTGACAAGTCTGTTATGTGGACTGTTTATGCAAGGCCACCTATGGGCACGTGTTGTATAGTCAGGCAAAAGAACTCCCAGAAATTTACTTTCCTAGTGCTAAAATCCAGTGAAAGTTTATGGAGATTCAAATTTTCTAAAGTATAGAGTTTGTTGTATGGAAAGAGGTACTTGAATATGGAGAAGATATTTCCGAACAAGAATATCAAAGAACTGGATGAATATCACTCCTACGAAGGTCTGACCCAAACGTAGGGAAGAAGAATAAACCATAGACTTGAATACTTTCAGATCATGAAAAAAGATATGGGACAAATATGTTAAGGATGGCGATTTTTTATGCGGATCCCTGCATACTGTCGTTTAAGAAAAATAAGGACAAAAGAGGCATTCTTCACAAGAATGAAGTTACCATTATTTAACAAACCCGTTAGGGGGTTGAAAACATGCAGGGCCACCTATGGGCATTGGCTGCATGGTCAAATAAATAGTATCTTTCGGCTGACAAGTCTGTTATGTGGACTGTTTATGCAAGGCCACCTATGGGCACGTGCTGCATAGTCAGGCAAAAGAATTCTCAGAAGTTTGACATTTTTGTGACTAGAAGTCATGAAAAGGGTTATGAAGATCTGAAAATATTTTAAGGTTAGGATTATAACACATAAATATGGTTATTGTCCAATGTATGTAGAGATACATAGGTCAGTGATAACTATAATCATGTTGTGGCTGGGTCCTGAATTGAAATTTTGGACTTCACTACGTATCTCATAAGAATGAGAATCAAGCCACACGTAGTTCTTGAAATGCAGTTTAACGTCGTGCAGGACGAAAGTATGAGTGATCTTAGTTTAGGGTCATAGAATTCGGACCATAATAATGAATACACAGTGTGTGTTTTCATGAGGACTTTTCAGCCAAGGGACTGAAAGTGAAATTTGGGGTTAGGCCCAAAAGACTTGGGGCTGGATTCGAGGGATACTCGAATGTTCCTACGTATCACATAAGGATGGGAATCAAGCCCACGTAGTTCTAGAACTACCCTTTGTACAAATTTGGTTCGTACATGTGAAGGGTGAAAGGGGTTTTTAGTGAAATGATGGTTTAACCTGAGATAAAAATTTTAGGCATTACCATGTATGCACGTAGTCTTTTGAAATGAAACATGATTGAAAAAATCAATGTCAATAATGGATCCTTATCAAATGAAGAAATCAAAGAATATTGTAGTTTATTGTCGTACCAGACAAAATTGTTGTATAGTTTAACATCATATAACTAGGACAAAAGTGAATCAATGTAAAGATATTGATTCCAGGGGCGGTTTCACGAATCAACATCATATGAGATGGTGGTGAACCGATGTGAAGAGATTATTTTTGGGCTTGAACCCTAGGAGGTTGCCTACATACCCAGCCTGGAGGGCAAGGATCAAAGTCCGTGTAGTTCAATTAAAGAATAAATTAATGATCAAGTTGTTCTTGTGGACAATGATCTAATAAAAAATGTTGTTGGGACTTATACATGGTTAGTGGCCCAAACGGAGTGTTATGGTTGCTGTTCGCTCTAAGCTCACGTGAGTCATACTCGGTGTGAGAAACAAGAGGTAATAACAACCTTAACGATGCACAGTTTAATGTCATGTAGGACATAAAAAAGGGACTATGCAGTTTAAAGTCTTGCAGTTAGGACTATTGGTGCTGCACAGTTTTAGTGTCATGTAGCAGGGACAAAATAACAGTTTAATGTCATGTAGGACATATTAAGGACTTTCTGTACAGTTTAGCGTCATGTAGTTAGGACGATGGGGACAATACAGTTTAACGTCATATTGGACAAAAGGGGGACTGTGCAGTTTAATGTCATGCAGTAAGGACAAAAGAGTGTACCATTTTAACGTCATGTCAGACGAAAGTGCGAATAGTTTAAAGTCATATGCATGGACCGTGAATGGTGTAGTTTAATGTCATACTAGACTTTTGAGATTATATAGTTTAACGTCTTTCCGGACGTGAGGGACTTTTATACAGTTTAGTGTCATGTAGTTAGGACGTCATAGTTCAATGTCTTGCTGGACATAAATAGTTTATGGTCATATACATGGACCAGGGATGATGCAGTTTAAGGTCATGCTGGACGGTTTAGGGAAATTTTTCACAGTTTAATGTCGTGTGGGACGAAGTTGCAGTTTAAAGTCATACTTGACCACTGCTGTATAGTTTAATGTCATATAGCAAGGACGAACTGGTGCTGTACAGTTTAAAGTCATATAGCTAGGACTAAGGTGAACCAATATGAGGATATCAGTTCTGGGGACTTTTTTATAGTTTAACGTCATGCTGGACGTTGGAAGTGCCATACAGTTTAATGTCATGTTGCTAGGACACAATATAGTTTAATGTCATATCGGACAATATATAGGAACTTCTGTACAGTTTAACATCATGTAGATAGGACATAATATAGTTTAGTGTCATGTAGGACAAACAAGGAACTTTTGTACAGTTTAATGTCATGTAGATAGGACATAATACAGTTTAGTGTCATGTAAGACAAACAAGGAACTTCTGTACAGTTTAATGTCATGTAGATAGGACATAATACAGTTTAGTGTCATGTAGGACAAACAAGGAACTTCTGTACAGTTTAATGTCATGTAGATAGGACATAATACAGTTTAGTGTCATGTAAGACAAACAAGGAACTTCTGTACAGTTTAATGTCATGTAGATAGGACATAATACAGTTTAGGGTCATGTAGGAAAAACAAGGAACTAATGTGATTGTTTTGGATCTGGGAACAATATTTTGTGTTTATAAAAAATACTTCTTCAGAAATCTGGCATTAGTTGGAGTCGTGATGTGTTCTCCATCCATTGAGATTAGAGAATACGCTCCATTGGAGTAGACCTTATGTATTGAATAAGGTCCTTCCCATTTTGGTTCAAGCTTGGGAGGCTTCTTTCCTGGTATCATTGGTGCTCTGAGAACCAATACCAATTCTCCCTGAATGAATGAACTAAGACGAACTTTTTTGTTAAAAGCTCGTGCTATTTGATTCTAATAGATTTCCAAGTGGTGCAAAGTGCACAATCTTTTCTCATATAACTGTTCCAATTCATTCAACCACTTTTGGGATTGCTCATCTGTAGATAACTGATCACAAATGGCTATTCTGAGTGAGGGCAATTGAACTTCAATTGGCAAGACTGCTTCTGTTCCATATACCAATGAATATGGAGTTGACCGCGTTGCATTGCGAGTGGTAGTCCGATAAGCCCATAAAGCATGAAAGAGTTTATCAGGCCATGACCTCTTATCTTTATCCACCATCTTTTGCAGTATATTTGAAAGATTCTTGTTGAAGGCCTCTATCTGGCCATTAGCCGCTACATGATATCGAGATGAATGGTTGGACTTAATGTTGTATTCTTGATACAATTTCTTTACCTCAGAAGAACAGAAGTTGGTTCCGTTGTCCGTCAATATGATATGAGGGACACCAAATCTAGTAATGATGTTAGACTTGATGAAGCTAACAATGCATTTAGAACTGACCTCTTTGAGAGGTACTGCCTCTGCCCATTTGGAAAAGAAATCAGTAGCAGTAAGAATGTACTTAAACTGCTTGGTCGTAGCTGAAGGGTAAGGTCCCACCACATCCATTCCCCATGTGGAAAATGGCCATGAGTATTTAGCTGTATGAAGAAACTCTGGAGGTTTATGAATGAAGTTGGCATATAATTGGCATGAATGACACTTCTTTGTGAAATCAACACAATCTTGTATCATTGAAGGCCAAAATTATCCAAGCCTTAGAATTTGATCAGATAGTCTATGTCCAGACTGGTGGGCACCACAGACTCCTGCATGCACTTCTTTTATGACAGCCATTGTCTCTTCACCATCAATACATCTGAAGAGAACTCCATCAAAACCACGTTTGTGGAGAATTTTCTCGAGGTGGTTTGGGCTATCATAAAGAGTAAAATTGACCACACGTCGCCGAATTTTCTCTTTCTCGACTCTATCAGGTGGAAGTGTTCCATTTTGAAGGTATTTCCTGATAGGTGACATCCATCCTGTAGTATGACCATACGGTTCAGGAATGGGACTAATTTCATTAATTTCCTCTGTTCTGATTTGAACATAAGGTGAAATTGCACGACGGTGGGCAATACAGATGGTTGTCTCGTCCTGATTTGGATCTGCTAAAGCTGTGGCTATATTAGCCAGTACATCAGCTTGAGCATTTTGTGATCTTGGGACATAAGAAAATGTCGGTTCTGAAGGGAATTCCGACATTAACTCTCTGACATAATCATACAAAGGGATTAATTATTCTTTTCTGATGGCATAATCCCCATTGACTTGTTTGATTACCAGGTCTGAATCGCCTTTCACCTTTAAGTTATTCACTTGTGCTTGAAGTGCTAATTCCAAGCCTGTAATGAGAGCTTGGTATTCAGCTTCATTATTGGTACCACCTTCCCACAACAAAAAGGAATAAGGTAACACTGCCTTATCTGGAGAAATGAGCACAATTCCTAAACCAACTTTGTTGAATTTAGGATTTTCCATTTTCTTCCCTGTTGGACTTCTAGAAGCACCATCAAAATACATTTCCCATGTTTGAGGACTCTCTTGAATAGAGAAAACTTCCTCATCAGGGAGTTCGATATTTGAATACGTGTCTTCCACTGAAGGATGTTCAGCCAGGAAATCAGCCAGAGCTTGGCCCTTAATTGCCTTTTGAGACCCATACTAAATGTCAAACTGCTGTAGAATAACCGCCCACCTTGCCAGACGTCCTGTAAGCATTGGACGACTAAGGATGAATTTGAGCGGATTATTACGAGATACCAATTGGACCTCGTGATGTTGCAGGTAGTGTCTCAGTTTCTGAACTGCAAAGATTAATGCTAGGCAGCACTTTTCAATACTTGAATACCGGGTTTCTGCTTCAAGCATAGTAATACTGAGATAGTAGAGACTATTTTCATTTCTAGCATCATTCTTTTGAGCGAGAAAGGAACCCAATGATCGCTCTAAAGCTATCACATAGAGGATAAGCGGTCTACCCTCAACAGGTGGCATGAGTACTGGTGAACTCAAGAGGTATTTCTTGAGAACATCAAATACTTCTTGACATTCTTCAGTCCACTGGTAAGTGACTACTTTCTTCAATAATTTGGTAAAGGGTAAACTTTTGCCTGCCAAATTAGCGTTGAAACGCCGAATGTAGGCTAAGTGTCCTTGAAGTCCTCTTAATTCATTCAAATTCTGAGGAGGTGACATACCAAGGATTGATTTGGTCTTCTCAGGATCGACTTCAATACCACGATGGCGTACAACAAAGCCGAGGAATTTTCCTGAGGTTACCCCAAAAGCACATATTAAGGGGTTCATCTTTAAATTATGTTGTCGAAGCTTGTAGAATATGACTTCCAAATCAGCCAAGTGATTAGAACGTTGTTTAGATTTAACCACCAAATCATCTACATAGCATTCAACAAACTTCCCTAAAAGAGGTTGGAAGATACGATGCATGGCGCGTTGATATGTTGCACCTGCATTCTTTAAACCAAAGGGCATCACCCGGTAACAAAACACACCTTGAAGAGCTCTGAAGGATGTATATTCCTCATCTTCTGGGGCCATTCGGATCTGATTATATCCATAATATCCATCCATGAAAGAAAGTACTTCATAGCCAGCCATCGCATCAATTAAGAGTTCTGTAATTGGAACTGGGAAATCATCTTTAGGACAATACCGATTAAGATCTATGAAATCGATGCAAACCCTAATTTGTTCGTTCTTCTTATTTACAGGGACAATATTAGCCAACCACTTGGGATATTGAACTTCTCTGACGAAGTTGGCTTTGATCATCTTATCCACTTCAGCTTCAATTTTTGAAGCATAGGTTGGGTGTGTTCTTCTCGCGGCTTGTTTAAAACCTCGATGTTCTTTTGGTAAACCCAAATGATGAGTAGCAACATCAGGATCAATCCCAGGCATTTCTGTATAATTCCAAGTAAAAATATCTTTATTTTGCTTTAGAAAATAAATATACATCTCTTGCTCTTCAAGGGTCATGGCCGCACTAATTAATGTGGGGCGTGGATCTTTCTCTGTACCCAGATTTACTTCTCTGAGTTCATCCACAGTGGTAGAGATACCCTCTTCAAATGCTGGAGGAGCATCTCTAAGATCTTCCTCTTTCTCTTCATCATGTGTTATTTCTTCCGTTTCTACTTGAAAAGTAGATGAGAAAACGAAATTATCATGATCATAAGAGATGTCAAAATTTTCACATTTTGAAGAAGAAGCTTCCATTTCTGACCCTATTGATGATAAAGGGTCTTCTTTGGGAAATAAAGAGGAGATGATGGATTAAGAATCGACCTCATTATTCACCTCTGGTGCTTTTATAACTTCTTATGGCCTGATTAGTGAAGTATAGACTTATTGGACTTCATCACCACTTATGCTTTCATCACTGCTTGGTAGGTTACCAATTTCTCCCATGTTGTCTGGCTCGATTGCCGTAATTGACATTATGGATCTTTCCATAAGAGTATTTTGATTTGGGCCTATTTTGTCAATTTGACTGATAGGTAACACATAATCTGTACTCATATGTGAAAATGGATTTATTGGAATTTTCTCCAAACCATATGGAGCATTAACTTTGGTAATTTCCTTCATTGTAGAATTTTCTCTTCCCTTCATGTGATAAAATTCCGCCTCAATGTATTGAGACTCACATGTCTTGAACGGGGCCTTATCACCATACAATGTTCCAACTTGACCATTGAAATAGTATTTGAGACATTGATGGTATGATGAAGGAATAGCTGCATGCTGATGTAGCCAGGGTCTTCCAAGCAAGATATTGAAAGGTGAGTCTTGACCAACAATCATGAAATCCGAATTAGATACAAGATCTCCAAACTGAGTTCTGAGTGTAACTTCTCCCAGTGGTTCTTGTTCATTTTTATCATATCCTTGTAACATCATGGTAGAAGGAGAAAAATTAGATTCCGTGAGCCCCAATCGACGAAGTGTACGAATGGGCATGAGGTTTACTCCTGAACCATTGTCAATGAAAGCTCTTCGAACATCTATACCATTGACTTTTCCAGATAAGTACAAAGGTTTTATGTGCCCATGCACAACATCATCTTCATCTTTATCAGTAAAAGATATCACTGCATGGCATTCTGCAGTATTATTCTCTATGTGATAGATTTCAGCTGCAACAATTTCAGCTTCAAAATCCTGAGGACTTGACAAAGCTTCGATGAGTGCTTCCCGAAGATCTTTTGACAGATTCAAAGCATCCAAAATTGATAACTTGGCTGGTACTTGGGCCAAGTGTTTCAATATATCATACTTTTGATCTAGAGGCTTGTGTTTCCCAATAGGAATATGCGGTTTAGCAGGTACCTTGGAAGCAGATGCTTTGGAAGCTGATGCATCTTGTATTGAAGCTGGCAACATCCTTTGTTTTTGGCAGATTATACTGATTAGATCCATTTACTTGCTGAGATAAAGAAGTTGGAACCTTTAATCGGTCTTCCAAAATAACTATACCAAAACTGAGTTGGCCATTGGCAGAAGAACATGCTTATTCTTTTTGAGCTCGCTGAAGGGCTCTACCACGAGTTTCTGCTGCATATACAGTGCTAGCAGGGGTAGAATTAGAGTAGTGGCTTTGGAAAGATCCACGTCTTCCCCTGTATCCTGAACCTCTAGAACCTCCTCGGATTCCCTTATTTGATACAGGGAATTCAGGCTCATCAAGACTGAAATATGGATCTGTTAATTGAATCATACTAACAGAACCATAGATTAACTCTTCGTCTGATAAAGACTCTGCCTGGTTAGCCTGTTTAGGTTGTGCCGTTTGGTGGGACGGTGCCCGTGGCTTTGAAGTAGATGGCATGAAATCTGCCAGAGTCAAAGACAATTTAGGCTTTGATACATACTCATCTTCTCCGAATTCCTCTTTCTTCTTTGAATTGCGCTGCCCTTTTGAGGATTTATCTTTTGATGGAGGCTTTACTGCAGCTTTTGTAGGAGACACAATTGGCTTCATCAATTGTGTTCGCAAAATGGAATGGGTCCAATTGATTGTCTTTCTGACCATCCAATCATCATATTTTTTCACAGTTTTTCTTTTGACTTCCTGCCACTCGCCTCCTTCCTCTGGATCTGTAGCAGTAATACATGCTACATGAGCTGAAGAACCCTTCAATTTTACTTGTCCCAAGTCGACCATCTTTTGCAGGAGGTCTTTAAAGACAAAACACTCCTGGATGGGATGCCCCAACATTTGATGAAAGGGACAATAATTGGGATGGTCTTTATCTCCTTCCTTGTTTGGCCTCTTGGGCACTGGTAATTGAACCAAATTATTTTCCAGAGCTGAAATGAAGTAACCAGGAACATGCTCACTTCGGAAAGAGTATGTTTTACTCTTCATATCATCAAATTGTTTTCGTCGTTGATCTTTTTGATCATTTGGACGAAACAGCCTTTGTTGTTGGCGTTCAGGAGGTGGAGCTCTTCGAGAAGATGAAGGTTTTGAAGTAGAAATAGGTACAGGTGCTTGTTTAAGCATAAGTGTAGCAGTTTCCGCTTTAACCATTCTCCTTCCTGGAGCTGATGGAATTATACGAGATTTAACCTTAGCCTGTATAAGGGAATCTTCAATCTGTTGAGCGATTGAAGTAAGGTCTCGAAACCCTCCTGTGTATTACACAGGGATCAATGGCGTGTGTAATTCGTCACGCAAATTTGCCACACATATTGGCAATAATTCCTCCTGAGGGAGTGCTAAACTCAGGGAATACGTTAATCCCTTCCAACGAGCAATGAAATCAGAGACTCTTTCATTCTCCCTTTGCTTGCAGTTTGTAAGATCAAAAAATGTCGTTTTTGGCAAAGTTGAGCTAAACTGAAGAAGGAATTTTTTGACGAAGATCCTCCCATCCGATGACTGAACGGGATTGCAAGCTTGTATACCAAACAAAAGCTGGTCCTTGCAAGGTTCGCACGAAGAATCTGAGTTTCACTGCTTCTTGCTGCTCTGGAGTTCCCATCATAGGATCACAACAAGACACGTAATGTGTCAAATGTTGTTCGGGGTCACCTGATCCATTGAAAGTAGGGAAAACAGGGTTTCCAAAACTGGATGGAGGAGAAATTGAATCTACCCATTCAGGGTAAACTTTTTTTTCAGGTTGAACTTACGCCCGTTTCCCTTCCATAGTTTCTAACCTAGCTGTTAATGACTCAATAGTAGTTATTATCTTTTGAGAAACATCAGGTTGAACTTGGTTTTGGGTAGGTGCGATGAATGGAGCTTGGACAGACGTGGTGGTTGGTGCTGCAACTGATTGTAGTGCTGCCAACTGTTGTTGCGTTTGACCCGTAGGATTAGACCTCTGAGGGTGTAATGATAAAGGAGGATATTCTTGATCTATCTCAGTAGTTACAACAAATTCCTTCGGCTGTCGGACTTCAGCATCCTTAAGAAGAAGACTACTCTGAATTAGTTCTGCATTCAACCTTCTTAATTCTTTCATTTCTTCCTCCTGTTGTGCAAACCTTTGCTCTAATGAGAGCGATTGACCTCCTTCAGAGGAAGGGTGATAAGTAACCTGATTCTTTCCTTTCCCCTTATTGGATCCTTTTTGGAGAGGGGGAAGTGGGTTACTTGAAGGAATACTCAGATTTTGGGTAAGCCTTTGATTACGTGTGCACACACCTTCTTCATTTAGGTCTATGTGCGCAACTTCTTGAGTGGGAACCTCTTCGTCTGATCCCTCTGGTTGAGCCTCATCTGGTGAATCAGCAGCAACGGCATTGATGACATTAATGGATGCATATTGCATGGAATCCTTTCTATCAATATTTTTGTGATATTGTCTTCTTCCATGTCCATGATGAGACATGGTATTCTATTGACTTGATCCCTCAGGAACATCTTGGAGAACCATCACTTGGAGAGAATCTCCTGATAGCTTGGCTCTTCGTTCCTCTTGAGGCTTATTCCCTAATCGAGAGAATACTGACTTTCCCTGAGGGAGGGATTGAGGATTTGAAAAAGTCCCCAGTCCGGTGGACTGGGGATGTTCCTGCTACTTCCGCTCAACTCCTCGAATCCCATTTGTTGACTCTGAGGGTTGGGTTAGAGAAGTCCCCAGTCTGACAAGCTGGGGTATCTCTTGACATGCTATGTCTGATATCTTCTTAAAATCTCTCTTGATCTTGCGAATCTTAGTTCGGAAATTAGCTGGATGCATTAACCTGTATCCACTTTTATCACCGGGTTCAATAGACCGTTGGATGATTTCCGAAACTTCTGTCATTTGATGACGTGTTTGCTCCAGACGAGAGGCTTGTGCAATATTCTCGCCTGCTCGATGTAGGAGTAATTCAAAAACTTTTTCTCTATATACTTGATTTTGAGAGGAACTAGTTGAAACCTATTCTTGAGCAAGCTTTTGATTATGAACAAATCCCATTGATTGTGGCCGACCATGGGCAATAACATTGCATGAGACCATTTTCGGCGGGCTTTGCTAACTGGAAAGCACTGTGAAATGTAGTGCTCCGTGAACACCCCATCCTCTGATATGAACATCAAATGGAGCATTGGAAATTAACTGACGCAATTTTCTTAGTGCGCCAAGGCATGAACGTTGAAGGGTTCTTTGTTGCTTTTCAGCTTTCGGATACCGAGAGACTGATAAAGATGCCAAATCAATCTGGCGTTGTAACCCTTCTATTATCTTAATATGATTTTCATAATCACCGTAAGATAATACCTTCTTCTTCAATTGACAAAGAGTCTTCCATATGTTGAGACGAATATCAAGGATTCCATCATCCGTCAACATCTTTGGAATGTCATACTGGGAGTCAGCCAAAGGCCAAAACATGACTGGTACTTCACCTTTTGCCAGTTTTTTCTCATGTTCAGCATTTCCTCTTTATCATTAAATGAAGATTCTTCTACTTGTTTGGACCAGAGTTGGTGTTTCCTTGTTGCTTCATCGGATTCAACAAGATTGGTAGAGAAATCACTATTCATGCTGGATGATGAATGACCTAGGGATGGTTCGGAGAATAACCTGAACCCCAGGATATCTTCTGATGGAGAAAGAGTTTCACCTGCCGATAGTAAAGCATCAGACATGACTGGTTTTACGTTTGCAAGTGCCTCGAGATAGGAGGGCTTTCTCGTCACTACATTGCCTTCTGAAGAATTTTCGAGAGAACGTGAATCACTACTGCGGAGAGGACTTTCACAGCGAAGTTCATCACCATGAGTAGGACCATCATGATGGGTTACAGCAAAAGATGAAATCTCTTGCTCCTTGGTCTTCTGACCACACAGAGGGTTCCTGTGGCTCTCATCTGAAGAAGAAACTTCAAGATTGACCGAACTTTCATGAAGCAAGCCTTCATGAGGAAGTGTCTATTGAAGACCTTCAAAATTAATGTTCCCGTTATTGAGAACTGAGGGAGTGGAATCTTGAATTCCGACAGATAAATGTCTGAGGGATTCAAGAACTCCAGCATCGAGCAAGGCCTTGTTGCAGATTGGCCTTTGATCTCCTAACTGTGCTGGGCGGATCTTTTTTTTAGATGCCTTCTTACTCACTTTAGAAACCACTTGTTGACGAAAGTGGTTGCTCTGAGAAGGTGTATGTGCCTGATCAAGAAAGATGGTCAGGTTAGGCTGACGATCTCCACTCAAATCAGGAGTATGTGCCTGACTTGGTTGTCCGTTTGATATGGGGGAGTATGCCCCATAACCCTCTTGGACTGGAACAGATGTGTGTGTCTGTTCCGGAGTGAATCGTTGTTGTGTCACTCCACTGCTAGGGATAGATTTATGTGTCTATCCCTGAGATGATGCTGAAGCTGTTATGATATCCTGGCAAGCATCCAGAATATGAGCAGGAATTTACTTCTGCTCTTTCACCATTGACAAAATATGTTTGCTGACTTCAGCCGCCGGAATGGGGATATACGTCCATTCCAGTCTTGGAGTAGGTGTATGTGCCTGCTCCTGTCCTCCTTTTCCTGTCAGTGAATCCTGACTGTACTCAAGTGTGGAGGCAGAGAGTTGAGTCTGCCACCTGTTTGTCGTCGGGGCTTTCCGAATGACTTCTCCGTGCGCTACCAAGCGAGACTGTTGGTAGGCTTGATTAGTATTAGCAGGTGTATGTGCCTGCTGATTACACTTCGCCAAACGCGGTTGACGAGATCCATCATATGTAGTCAGACGAGCCTGCAGACTAACTGGTGATGTATAAGCAGGTGTATGTTCCTGCCTATGGTACTCCGCCGGAATTGCCTGGAGGGATTGGCGTGATGCTACCAGACGAGTCTGCTGGACAGAGGAATTAAAACGGATAGGTGTGTATGACTTCTCGTTGTTTGCCACCAAGTTAGGTTGGTGGACTTCTCCGGAGATGGCAGGGATGACAACCTGCCTATTTTTAACCGGATTCCATCTCTGGCGGTTCATCTTGCCTACTCGGGTTCAAGGAACCTGAGCTGAATGCCTGGAGTCGGTACCCTCATCATGTTGAGGGCGCACTACCGCACGAGTCTGGCGGCGATTGTTGATGGGAGCCCTTGGGAAGGACTCCTATCTTTTTGAATTAAGGTCCTGCGGGACCTGCTCATTCACTTCCTCAGAGTAAGGGAGTGAATGGAAATTGCGTTCCGGGGATAACGACCCGAAACGGTTGGAGACGGTAGTCAGCACCGCCTGTTTCTTGATCGCTGGCCACCGTTGTCCGGACGACCAGGTAGAGTTGTTAACTTGGAGGGCTTGACGAGCGGCCTCCAGAGTTTGGATAGTACCATTGCGACGGTACTCCTTAACCAGTGCATTAGAAACCCAGTGTTGAAGACGCTGAGTTGGTGATGTCATCCTCAGAGCGGACGACGTTCTAGCAGGAGTAGCAGCATTGGTTTTCACAGCAGCAGACCTCACAGTAGAGGTGTTCACAGCTGCAGCATTCACAGGGGTGAATTTAAGGAAAGCCATTTTGCAGAAGATCTTGAAAAAAGAGGGCCTGTTCCATATAACAGACATAATCAAGATGAATCTGGTCACTGCATCTTTTGGATGAGGATATGTCAATGATTACTTTGTTGGCCCAAGGGGCCTAGCAAATAAGAAGGACATCACTTTAACTTGGTTAAGGATTGACATCGGGTTCACCATTTTTGTTTCCTCACAGATTTCGGGGATGACCTCCTGGACGGGAGATTCAAACATTCCAATCGGTTTCTAGCGGGTCTGTTCGTAGAACCGGAAACATCCAATGATTCCACATCCGTTTTGACCTAGTTTCCAAAGGCAGGTGCTCATTAGCTTGTGGACTGATGAGGCTTAGGAATTTGCATTGGTCGAGAGGATGGGAGGTCGGACTCATCACACCTTTTTGAGGGGAATTATTGTCTACTCCGGGACTCTCTTTGTAGATTTAAGTTATGTTCGTGAATCCTTATTACATTACCAAGTATAAAATGCGCTTCCCTTTAATTTTACCAATCAATGATTAAATATGCAAGAAATTTAGAGAATATTTTATATGTATTCGAGGTTCTTCATCAATAGAGAATCATCTATATCTTTTTAGAGATTCTTGGTCAATGGTATCCTTCAAAACATTTATATAAAAGTCTCTTGGTCATTATGATGACCAGGATGGTTTTAAAGCCACTCATTGGGGCACTTGAAGTTTATCGTCATTCAGAAGGACAGGGATTATTTCAAAGTTGGGATCGAACCCAAAAAATGGGCTACCTACGTATCCTTTGTTTTGGAAAAGGAATCATAACCCACGTAGTTCGAGTAATGGAGTATGATGTTTATGATTGATGGCTCAAAGATGAATGTCATAATTACTTTTACACTCTAAGCTCACTTGAGTCATGCTCGGTGTGAGAAAAAAGAGGTATTGGTAAAAATTAGACAATTGTGCCATGAAAGATGCAATCATAAGAATTTGTTTGGGGCTTATGTATGTATGACTGCCCAGATAGATGAAGGTTTAGGATTTACTTTTAGGGAGAAAATCCATGAACAGGGTCCATAAAGTTATATGTGATTTATGGAGATTTGAATACTCTAATCTTGGGGCTTACTCTTAAGGAGGATTCCAAAGTTAGGAGGGGATTTATGATTGGGTTTTACTCCTGAAAAGGAAACCCAAATCAAGGGTAAATTAGGACTGGTTAACAGAAATTTAAGGGGGGCTTGGGGTTTACTCTTGAAAAGGAAACCCAAGATTATGACTGGGACTTACTCCTAAAAAGGAGGCCCAGGTTAGGGGACTTAGGGCTTACTCCTGAAAAGGAAGCCCAAGATTATGACTGAGTCTTATTCCTGAAAAGGAGACCCAGGTTAGGGATTAAGGTTTGGGGCTTACTCCTGAGGAGGATACCCAAGTTTGGGAACTTTAAGAATTTGGGGCTTACTCCTAAAGAAGGATGCCCAAGTTTGGGAACTTTAAGAATTTGGGGCTTACTCCTGAGGAGGATGCCCTGATTAAAGGATTTATAACTGGGGATTATTCCTAAAAAAGGAGACCCAGGTTAAGGATCCTCTCATCTTTAAAGGGTGAGATTAAATGAACGAACTCTCAATCTTTGGTGACATAAGGATATTTAAATCACTAGGTTTTGAGAGATATTCCAAAGAATTCCTTTCAGATAAGGAAGTCAAATCAAGAAATCATGCCATAAATGGCTTTGAAGAGTGTCTTGAAGACTGAATCATGAAAAGGAAAGGTGAAATGGCTTAAGAGGGGTAAAATGGACAAGATGGGCACCCAAAAAGATAGGGGCGCGCAAGTCTTGAAAGGCGTGCAAGTCTTCAGTGGGCGCGCAAGTATTGGTCGCGCAGGTATACCTGCGCGACACATGGTGTACTTGCGCAATTTTCAACCAGCGTTGAAATACTTGAGCAACTCTTTTTTAAACCCTTTAGAATATTCTTGAGGTTCTTCCAGAAAAGGGACGCGCAAGTTATATTGAAGGAAATAAGTCGGCGTGCAACTGTTTGATAAGTTTCAACACTTAGGCCTTCCTTCTTCTCTTTAGATCTTCCGTTCTAGGTAAGAAATTACCTTAGAAGTGTTCCAGAAGCTTTGAGAAGAGACTTGGTCGTCGGGAGCTTCAATCCAAGTTTCTAGAAAAAGATCCTTCCGAATGGGGGGCCCACAGGGTCTATTTATAGGCAAAAGAAGACCCCGGGCGGTTACCGGGCGGTTACCACTTAGGTCGCGCAAGTCACTTGCGCGACCAAGAGCGTCGCGTAAGTGTACTTGCGTGACAGTGAGATAACTTGCGCGGTGCAGTTGCTGTTGATCCTTTGTTCATGCCTTTGTCGATTTTTGATGTTTTCTTCAAAGGTTGAATCACTTTGAGCTCAGATATTCCCTTTTCCGATCTTTAGATTCTTTGACGAAAGGAGCGTCAACAATGTTGAGAGCATAATTAGAATCCGTAGGGAATGATTAAATAGGAAATTCTGACAACGGAATTTCCATAGCTCATATTTGGATGATAAATGGTAGAACCTATAATGGGGAGAATGATAGATTGAATTATTAAAGTGGTGATGATTATATCATGTCTCTAGTTTGATAGGTTAGGGTAAGATCCATCTCAATGTTTCATTTTTGTAATATGAGTAATGGATCATGTTTTAAAAGATTTTGTACTATATGATAAAAGTGGTGTTTGAGTTGCATTTGGAGTTTGTAAATTCAATGTGACTGTTTACACAAAACTTCATGACTTGAGTATATTTGGGGATTGTTTTCTTTGTTCCTGAATGATTCTCAGGGGTGACATTTTATAATGTAGGGAGACAGTAAGATCTCGTACTTTGAACCTAATGATGTTTACAATGGAATTCTAATTTTTTCAATTGGTGGTTGGTTTGTTGTGGAATATGGGATTTTGAGTTATTTTATGAGGGTTTCAACATCTCTAACTAATTGTTTAATGTATTTTATGTTTTGGTTGAGGTCTGAGAGAGAACAGAAAACATTAGAAGAAGAACTGGTGTGTCATACTACTGGAAATATCTATTACAATAAATTTATGTTATAAATCCCTTTCATGACATGAATTGTCTTCACAGGGTGTGGCCCATAGATACAAGATTAGAAATCCCAAGGGATTAACCTGAGGAATTAATGAAATGTATTTGTTTCACATCATGAATCATATGGGGTAATTTTAAAAAAATATAAGGATCATTCCCCTTATTTTCATCATTAAATGGAGGGAACCCATGTTGTATAGTGTCTCCGCCCACTTTTATAGGGATCCACTATATCTCATCCATATGGTGTCTATATCGAGTGTTATTAGATGAGATGGTTATCCCATGGTAATCTGTTGATTCCACTTGCTTATTCTCATTTTTTATCTTCCCATTTGGAACACTAGATGAATGAGATATTTTTTTCTCCGTCTTCAATTCTATTTTCAAATATTCAATTTTCTCTCGATTTAGCTTGACTTAAATGCTATTAATGGATGAGTGGAACTCCCTTGGTAAAAGGTAGGTGTTCTGTAACTTTTCCATTAGTGTCTTTCCTGTTTATAAGCTTTTCCACTATGTTGTGACCCATATTTTCATATGTCCCCATTAAAATATAAAATTACTTATACAAAAGTTAATAAATTAGATTGAAAAACAATTTTCCTATTAAAAAACCATTTTATCTTTTTGAACTCAACTAAAATGACTCCTTAGGTGTGTTTATTTTATAACAATGACCTATGATTCATCAAGGAGATTAAATCACCCTTCTGGATGATGGTTTAAATGCTTATAATTTTCATTCCTTATACTCTTGACCATAATTTAAGGTGTTATGGTTGATCCCTCAAGTAATAGATGGTAAAATTGATGTAATATATTTGGGAATGATAACCAACATTTCATTTTTTATAATAAAACCACGAATGATGTGTAAATCCTTATTAGATATAAAAGGTTTTTTGAATATTAATTTTTGAATTACATTTTAATCTACATGGAACCACAGTTGTCCATATACAAGATTATAAATTATAATAAATATCTCTTACTTATGAAGAATATATATATTAAGTAGAATTAAATAATTTTTTTGGTGTGTTGGTCATGAAATCTCATACACATTGGTCCTTGGCCATTTGTGATTGAATTTTCTAATTTAATTATTGTATTGAAT
This sequence comes from Viscum album, assembly GCA_963277665.1. Lineage (NCBI taxonomy): Eukaryota > Viridiplantae > Streptophyta > Magnoliopsida > Santalales > Viscaceae > Viscum > Viscum album. The sequence continues at coordinate 1,280,285,722 of OY728136.1, read as the reverse complement.
TGTGGAATGTATCTTAACATGGATTCATCTTATAAGTGAACTGTAATTTTTCATGATTACTAACATCAACAATTATCAACTTTTAAATGAACATGCCTATATTATTTTAGCAATTACAAATGGCATCCCTCATATATTTTGATATTTGGTGAAAAGGTCAAACATATATTATGATAATAGGGCATGGAGTCCCTTATATATATGATATCTTGGCTTGGTATTGTTCAGGAATGACCTCTCTTATAATTGTGATATTTGGGAATGGTGTCCCTCAAGAATGGAATCCCCGATTCAATATAATACTCAAAAATGGTGTCCCTTTTTCATTCTGTAACTCGATGTTGGAATCCCTTATTTTTTTTTCATGAGACATAATGATAATGATTGTATTTCTAAGTTACGCCTTGAGTTTCAACTTTCACTATGTGTCTATATAAATTTATATATATATATATATATATGTTTCTACTTATATAGTATATATATATCTACAAAATTATAAAGAAAATTATTATTTATATATATATATATATGGTGACCCCTCATCAGAGTTATTCCATCTTTGGTCATTGTATGTATGGTTGGAAAGGTGTTCTTAAGGAACCTTAGCCCACCATGTTCACATTTATTTATTTTTATTGAAATTTACTGAAATAATTGCACATTGATGTATTTTATATTTATAGAATTGATAGATTTAGACACCATAGGTGGTTCCCTACTGAGTATGTCTCATGCCATATTTAAGCCTCCATTGCTTTGGGGTACCCAAATAGACCTCATTGTTGTAGGATCAGGTTCTGGATTCGACTTACTTACTGTTATTCTTAGATATGGAACTTTAGATCACTATAATGGGCCATATCTTAAGATTCTCATGAATTTGTCCCTTGGGATGTGTTTTAAATTTTTTGTACATGTACTTTATTTTATTTGACAATTTATGTTCACTTCCTGTACATTATAGAATAATCTAGACATGCATGCATGTTTGTCTATTAGATGTTGGCCAATTTAACAATTTTTTTTATCTTCATCTATTTTATCATTTTTTATGTTTCTTGATATTTTATATTTTTCTATTAACCTATTATACCACTATTATTTTCTGACCATGAAAGTATAATCTCCCAAACATAAAATTATAGGACCCCCAGAGATAGTTGGTAGCCTCTAGCATGAAGGGAGGCATGCTTGAGGTCATGTCACTGACTGGCTTAGGGGGGCCATTTCAATGTCTCCCAGGTAAGAATTTTATGTTTTGGTTCTAAATATCCATAAACAAATCTCTATATTACATCCCAACCTATTTCCTAGAGGCATTTTTTTTATCATAAATCCATCTATGGGACACTTTTGGTGAAAACCAAAACTGGTTGTCCCTAAAAGAGGTATCATTTTTAATAGAGCATTTCGTTTTATTTATTCATCCACTTATTTCAAATATTATTCAACCATGATTACATAATATCATAAGTATCTCTCATATAATATGATATTATTATTTTAATGGAATACCCTATATACATTACCTCTTCCATCAAATGGAAATAAAAATTCCCTCCATGTGTAAGGAGGAATACCTACTCATAAACCAATGTAATTTATATACAATAACCACCACTCACAAAATGTTTTAATGATTTATTTACTATATATACATATGATATACATTATATATTCGTATTTTGGGAAGGATAATATATCATATAAATTTATAAATTTCTATTTTATTTAAAAATGATAACTCATTCATGTATATGAATGGATTATATCCTCTTTTAAGTGATGTGACTCATTTTTTGTAACCCCAAATGAAAATTTCTATATAAAAATGTATATAATGAAACAATATGATATCTATGTGATAAGTATAAAATAGAATGATAATATAATACTGATTTTCTTTCTATAAATAACATGGAAAAATCAAAACATTAATTATCCATACTTACAACTTACCATCTCCATGATTACTATATAATTAATTCTTCATAACCACATGTTATTGTTTGATTATAAATTATTTTTTATGTATTAAAAGTATAAATATTTCGTTATTAATGATTATGATATGCTGAAATTGGGACATATTTTTCTATATTCAAACTACAAAAGTCATTTTTTACATATGAACCAAATGTCCTCAAAACATCAGACATTGACATAATTTACTATGGAAATAAATATAATTATGTCATACATAAAATAAAAGGAATAAAAAACATAAAAAATTTATTATGAAATTAAATAATTTACATAATATTTTTATTCAAGAAGATAAATAACTCATGTGATGAGTTATATCTAAGGTAAGGGCTTTCGTCTCAATTTCATTTCAATAGGGAATATTTGAATGGTATGAACCAATTACTATTTTATGGTGCATATAATTCCATAATAATTTTTATATCATTAATACTTCATAATTATTGGTATTTCAAGTTCCAATTAAATTTTTTTTAACCAAGGGGATTTGACATGAATTTTACCAAGCGATAAGGGGTTTCTGAACTCAATTTCTTTTCATTAGTTTATATTAATTAAATATTATCTTTTATATTATAAGATTATTTTTGTAATGAATTTTGATTGTATTATTTCATAATTAAACTTATTTTATGTGTATTTCCATTTGATACACATAATCTATTTATTGATTAATTCTAACATTAATGATATGATATTTGTAACATACGTCATCTCAAATACAACTCAATGGAGACATATTTGGTATTATGCACCAATTTATTTATATGAGGTGTATATACATAATAATTAAAATATTATATCATGAATATATTTATATTTAGGGTATTTAATGTTTTATTAATTTTATTTATTTCATAACATGAATTCATATATATATATTGGATATAATTATTTATGATATAACCATGAAATATTTGAAAATGCAGAGGGTTTTGGTTTGTTTCTTCCAGAAATAGAAACTAAAATTTTAAAGGATTAGATGTTGGAAAATCAAAAAAAATAAAAAATTAAATGGAGTGAAACTGATTAATGATGTGTATTACTCGATCATAGAGAACTTGTAACCTGATGTACAACCCATTAAACCTTTACATGATGTGAAATAGTAAATGACATGATTATATTACATGACATGAAATATTTAGAATCTAAAACCCAATGACGAATACATGATGTTAACACTTTATAAAATTTGAAATGTTAAAAATCTAAATCTCATCGATGATAAAAACAATTAAAACATGGAGATCTAAAATCAACATAGATCTTTATAGATTTGAAGTACACTACAGTAAACCCAACTACTTATTTTGTTAATCTATGAACAAAATTCACCTAAAACATTATCAAGAAATTAAAAATTCAATGTCATGACAGATGTAGGTCTATAAATTACATAATTCCGAAGATGATAAAAGGTGTTTGGATAGATGGAATATTTATATTCTTTTCTACTTCATTTCATCTATTCTTTCATTCAAACATATTTATATTTCTTTTATGTATTCTGTTATTGATCATTTTTTCTATTTAATATTTTTTAAACTATGGATTTCACATTTCCTATTCAAATGTTCATGTTCCATTTACAATGATTATTATACTTCAATTAATTATATTTTCATTCTTTTTCATTTTTTCAAGTAAGTATTTGATTGATTTTAAATTGTATAAATTTAATATTTCAATGATTTCAATTGTTTTATTATTATTTTGAGCAAGTTTCCTATTTCCCGTATTTTTATTAATACCTTTATGCTTGACTAGTATATATAGTGTTATGGGTTAAGTATATGGTTGGATTTAAACCAAATAAATTTCTATATGAAAACCTTTTCATTTTATTTAGAATTAACTAGGTAAAAAACAATTTTTAATAACATTCTATTTCATGACCATGATCTAGGGAATTGTAATCAGAATACCCTAACCTAATTGGAGTTGAAAAATCTTGGACCAATTTCCTATGATTCATTCTTCCATAAAATATAATCTTCTTTCACCTATTTTTTTTGAATATATCTAAACAATAGTTTTCAAATTAAGTAGAACCAATTAATGGAGAAAAATAATTGGTGACCTTTTCACAGATTTGCAACAAATCCATTGGACTTTACCATGATATATTTAGAATTATCATTTTCATATGACCTGAAATTGACCATTGTCTATTATTTTTCATCTGAATTAAAACCATGAAACATAAGTCACAGTGAAATGAAACCTATGAGATTTCATGAGGAATCATACTACAAGGTTCTAATCACTTGGTTTCCATCATTCTAGCCTGTCCCTATGGGTTTGGCCTCACACTTCCACTATGATATTCCTTCATATCTAGTGTAGTTTGTGATTATATATATTCTAATCTAATTAATTCCACTATGGAATCAATGATGTTCTATGTGATATATTATTTTTCCATCATTGATGGGGGACGTTGTTTCCTAAACATAATTATATTTAGTGAAAACATGGTATTTTTTTACACCCCTTCCCCCTAATCCTTTTATAATTTTCCAACATATAATGAAACATACATCTCCTATTAGTTGATGACTACATGTACTGGGGTCCATTGAGTCATTCTAGGAGAATGAAGCCTCAATATTTTTAATCTTTCAATCCATAAATCAATATGTATATGTTTTCATATAGTAGTTTGATCATGTTAAGTCAAAAGTATCTCATTACACCTAGTCATTAAAATATTTATTTTTCCCCTAAACATCATGGATAGTGACCTTTTCTACAAGAACTCACCATTATGGACTATATCTTACCATCCATTTTGTGGTGCAGCACCCAATATCATACTCAATATTGTTGAGGTACATACATTTTAAATTAAACCTACACTCATCCATATTATATAGAACCAAGGATATTTTAGTGGAATTTAGACTTATTATCTACATGAACAAATATAAAATTTCGTATTATTTTTTTGAAATCATGGAGTATCTGTTAACAGCACCAGATGTAGGGTATTTTCCTTCTACATGCATGATAGAGGGAATGATTATCTAAAAAAATACTCTTGAGTCTAATGCTACAAGGGAAGATTTATCATTGAACGTCATAGAAAAATACTTCCCATATATATGAATGTGGAATCTCATAAAAGAGATCCCAAATATCAATAAAGAAGATAGATAATCATCTTGGGATGCTTTAAATCAATTTAAAGAGATAACCTATAATGTTCTCACATAAAAGGCTTTATGTGGAGATAAATATACAAATTTTATACCTAGGGTAGTAACCTACTACATGTATGGTGGTCGACCCCACGTCTGATGGAATATTCACACTCAAGATACCAAAATTTCTCAAATTACTTTTAGATGAAATTTCCCAAAATTATTATATTCAGTAGAGTGATTAAGGGCCTACTAGATATGGAATTAATTATGTGTAAATAAATACATGACTTTTAATATACGTTCATCCCATTAAAAAATTGTATAGTAATTTTAGCTAACTTATCCACCACTTCCACTCCTTCCACTATTATAGAAATCCATGGATGTGAAATGTACAAATTCTCACACACATACCATGAATGTAGAGATGGAAAAGAAGTGAATAAAAATTATGATTGTAATTATTTAAACTAAAATAAACAATATCAATATTAGTATTATCAATAGAGACTGTATCATTATCCATAATTAAAAAATAAATGTAAATTTCAATAGAGGAGTGGTGAAGCCCCACAAATAAATCAGGGAATTCTTGGGTGACCACCTCAAAATTAATCTCTTCATCCTCAATAATAAATTTAGAAACAATATTTCCCATAAATATTAAAAATATACACCCACTCATCAATAATAATTTCATCATGTTTTTCAAAGGAAACAACTAAAAAACCAGCCCTACAATAAAAATATTGAAAATATAATCAGTACATTTTTTGAAAGGTGGATCATAGGATGAATACCCAAAAAATGTTATGTATAACCAATGAGACCTCCACTAAAATCTTTTACAAAATGGGTGTAAAATCATAAATACACTATTAGATTGATTTTCACATACATTTCCTGGTAATACCGAGACACATCTGAGAGAGGAGGATAAAGCTATTGTCCTTATAAGTGGGAAATGGGGAATTTTTATAAACTGTGCATATGTGAGAAAAAATTATTAAAAAACACAGAAAATATGATTCAATCATCATAAAGGATAGTAACGATATCACACAAAAAGTTGGTCTAGAACATTATCTAGAAGTAGAACTATCATGAAAATCTCTTATATAAGAGTATCCTAAAAAAGAAGATGTCTATGTGGAACCACAACCTTATAAGACCCCTCTACCCTATCCAATGAGGATGAGACAAGAAAAAATATAGGGATAATACAAACAAAATTGAGATGGTTTAGCAATTACACATAATTATCCCCTCTATCGAGGCCATCACTCAGATTCTTTCTTTTGAAAAATTATTAAAGGGTTTTCTTTATAATAAAAAGAAAATGAAATAACTATGATTCATATCCTTTAATAAAGAGTTCTCTATAGTTTTCAGTATAATATCCCTCAAAATTTGAGATATTTCATAATCTACTTGATTCCCTACACTATAAGGACATGTCAATTCAAAAAGTATTTCTGGGACCTTGGTACAACTATCAATCTCAGGATGATGATTGTCTTCCAAATTTTAAGGATCGGTGAATGAAACAAAATATGTTTCACTTCAATTAGATGTCGACTTTGTCACATATCCTCAAGGGAATCACTCACAAGTATTAATGATGTTCTGTATGTTCATCATTCCTACCGATTTCAAAATATTGGATATTGAGGAGGAAGAAAATTTCACAATCATTCCAGGGATAGCAGTTCTCACAAATTAGATGGGGTTGATTATTATGAACCAATGAAAAATTATTTTTAGATTTGGCAATGAACTATAAATTTTTAACTTAGTGAAATATGCAAGAATATGTTTTAATTAATTTTATTTTCAATGCATCTTATTACTATTGAGAATGATGATTACATGACCATGGATGATGATAGAGATACCATGTATCCTAATGAATATTTTTTCATTAGTTATGAGGATGGGGATTATATTTAACCTATGATGAGGCATACCATTCTACAGTTCATTGCCTCAGTCATGAAGCCACTAATGTTAGAATTGAATCCTATGATGAACATGTCGATGAATTCATTATTAAAAAACATATAATAACTACCAGTAATCATGAATTTAGAGAAGAATCAAGTGTATGAAGATAAATAATTGAATTTTTGATTTGGGGTAAAAACCCAATTTCGTGGTGATTTGCTAACATTAAGGGGATTATCCACATGATATGTACCCAAAATATTATATTGGAAAGTGGTATGAAACAAAAATAAAAACCCCAGTGGTAACTCACAATACTAAGGAAAAAAGTAGTAAATAAGCATGCACTAAACATTCTCAATGTAGGTATAATATTTTATATCTCTGATTGTGAGTTGGTGAGTCCACTACACATGCTACTAAAGAAAGGAGACATTACCATTAATAAAAATGATTAATATGACTGAATCTAAACATATACCATTATCCAGGTGGTGAGTATGTGTTGATTATAGAAATATCAAAATGACTATATGAAAGAATATTATACACTGCCCTCATGGAATAGATACTAGATAAATTTTATGGTCCTGAATTCTAATTTTTTCTATAGATATTACAGATACAATAAAATTATAGTTGACCTAGTGGATCACTAAAAAAAATTCACATGACCATTTAGAACATTATCTTATATAAGGATGTAATTCTGAATTTGAAATGATCTGAAGAAATTTCTGAAATGCATGATAGAAATTATCCATGATTTGGTAAAGGAATTCCTAGATATATTTATGGATGATTTCGTCTTCTATAGATAATGTATTGATGTATACATAAGCAATCTAGACCTAGTTTTATTGTTTTGTGAAGAGAATGTACTAGTTTTAAACTAGAAAAACATTAATTTTATATTCCAAGGAGGAATAATCCTTAGAGATAATATATCATAGGTTGGCATGTAAGTTTATCCATTAAAAATCGATGTGATTAAAGACTTACCTAAACACATAATGGTGATAGGTATCATGGGTTTTATAAGCCACAAATGATTTTATCTCCCCTTCACCCAAGATTTTTCAACAATATTCTTCTCACTGACAAAGAAATTATCAAAGGGCACTCATTTATATTTCATTCATGATTGACAGTGGGAATTCAATAATCTAAAACATAGCCTAGTGGATGCGTGTGTTATGATATCACATATCTAGTATAAGGTCCTTGAATTGATGTGTGAAGCTAGAGATTTCAGTATAGGCACTATTTTAGGATAGTTATTGGGACCTATCTCCCACCCCATCTATTATTATATTCATGATATAAATTATGCTCTGATCAATAATAAGACATTAGAAAATTATCTATTATAAGTAGTTTAATCCTTTGAAAAATTCTGGTCATACCTCATTATTTCAAAAGTTGTGGTCTATACATATCATAATGAAATAAAATTCATGATGAGAAAAAATTATTCCAACCTACAACTAATATGGTAGATCTTACTACTGTAATAATTTCACATATTCATTAAGGACACAAACAACACTGAAAACATCAATGTTGATTACTTAACAAGATATCCACTGCCAATCATTGAAGAATATGAAAATATAACCATTGAGGATGACTTTCCTAATGAACTGGTATTTAATATTAATAAAAAAATCACAACTATGGTTTCTTAATATTAAAAATTATACTTCTATGAAATCAATTTTCCCCAATTTATCCACCTAACAAAGTAATAAATTCTTCATCAAGGACTCACACTTTTATTAGTATGAGCTGATACTTTTTAAGCATCGTGTTGATGGGTTAATGTGATTATTCATCCTATAGGAAGAAATTAATGGTATACATGAGATGTGTCACGTATCTACAGCTAGAGGAAATCATGGGATGGACCCCAATGTGGTTATAATCCTAAAATGTGGACTATTCTAGACCACACAATATTAGGATATGAGCAGCTTCATTTAAAGCAGTCATATGTTTTAGTGAATAGAAACCAATGGAAAAAAGAGAAACCACCCAGAATCATATCCATGATGTTAAGATATTTGATGTATGAAGAATTTCTTTTTGGGTAATGTTCCCTAATTATTATAGGAAATATTACATCCTAGTGTGTGAGGACTGTGTTTTTAAGTTGGTAGAATCTGAAGCCACCACCCATAACACAACTAAGGTGGTGAGGAATATCATATGGAAAATTTTTCTCAAGAATTTTATTTCCTTGATTTCTCATTAGTGATTTGGGAAAATACAGTGAAAATACCATGGTTAATGTATTTCATGAAGAATATAGAATTCATTATACAAATTGAACTCCATACCACCCAAATACAAGTGGGAATGATGAATTGTCTAATAGTGAGACTAAAAAGAATCTATTAATGATAGTGAATACAAGTATAAAGTTCTGAAGTCTCAAATTGGATTATGAACAATGTACATATCACAAAATATATGAAACACCAATATGCACTACTTTGTTTTGTCATGATTACAAGATGAAATTTCATTTTTTAGTCGAATTAGAGAATCACTCTTATTTTTAAATTAAAAAAAACACCAAGATGATCAAAATGATGAGGAACACAGAGTATTAAATTGGATGATCTGGAAGAGATCTGAAGGGACTCCTATGAAAATAAAAAAAATTATAATAAAAAAATAAATAGAATAACCAATACATTTTGAGATGTATATTTACACTTGAATATAATGTTATACTCTTTCATTCCTAACATAAACTATTACTTGGGAAAATAAAATCCTGATTTTAGGACCTTTTAATGTTTTCAATGATTCCCATATAGGATAACAGAAATTCAAAAAGCTGAAGTACCACACTTTATAGTTAATGAAAAATGAAAAAAATACATTGACACGGTATAGCAAAGAGTTGATTACTTCTTTTAATGCATTAGAATAATATATATTCAATCACATAATGAAGAACCAAATGTTATAGTATTCATTCTTTAAGTGGATAAAATTATTCCCCCAAGAACAACAATACATATCAAACATAATACACTTTGTTTATTCTTATGAAATTTAAGAGAATATAGAGGAGTTCAATTACTAAATAATAGTTATGTACAAAAAAATATCATTAATGAATAATGAAGAATAAATTTTGACAAGTATATATCTTATCAGGAATTCCATTAAAATAAATGTATAAGGAATGGTCAATATAGAAAGTTAAATAACTAGTATATATTTCTATTAAAATATCTAAGCAAGGAATAATTAATATTGAAAAGAAAATAATTTAAAACGCATTCCATATAAATGGTTGGATTATGAATAAAAAACATGGAAAGGTAAATAACTGAAAAAAACATTCCATTTGATACATCAACTAAAAAATGAAATACATCTAGAGATAATATCATAGTGAAAATATCCATGATAAAAATAATTGAACTCTTAATGTAGATAATTATTAATTATTGGATATCATGTCTCAAGAACATGCCACCTCTACCACCAAGACCATTCACAAGATGGTTTATACTATAAGTAAATGACAATTTAATGATATCTTAATTAGTTTGTCTAATGAGAAAAATTGATGCGTTGAGGGGATATAATATATTATTCCCCACCTATCACTATAGGTCCATATCATTCCTCAAATATTCAATAACCAATTTAATTAGTGAATGACATTCCTTATCATCAAATATTTGAATTGTGTAGAGAATAAAGCTTTCAAAATATATCCATAAATAAAAAATAACATCAATGTAGAACACCATATGTAAAAATGATAGATAGTTTATAAAATTAACATATCATTGATATATTATATGAATATTTAGTGAAAATTTAATTTCCAATGATCATAGAAAAGTAAATTTATCATGGGAAAGTTACTGAATACAAAAAATTTATCACCAAATTGAATTTTGATACTTTCCAAAAAAAGATCATAAACCATATCGATGAGGATTAATGGTGGAATCAATATGATATACATTCTTTTTATTAATAACAAATTCTTTTTTCCATTGATGAATTAAAATACTATAAAAAGATCTCAAAAAATTATTGAAGAAAATGTATTTTTCATTTTAATTACATTTTTAAAATATATCATTTATAAAATTATATTCATTAATAATTCCATATTAAAATGTTTAAAATAGTTTGGGAAAACTTTTTTAAAACATTCACTACACCTAACTGATGGTTTAGCATAGATTTTATAGTTGTGGTTTATTAAACCTCTATTATGTTTTCTTAAAATATTTTAGTAGAAATTTCTAAAAAACATCCACTAAACCATTAAATGTTTTTAATAGATGACACTCTCCCCATCCTTTGAATCCCACAATCCCATGACCCCCCAACTATATAAAACCCTACTGGCCCCTTCACCACTCAGCACACCTTTCCAACACCGCCTGTTGTGCCTCGCTACCCTCACTGTGCCTCACCTCCCTCTCTGCCCACACCCCCCTCACTGCACTTCACAATTTCACCATGGTTCCCTTACACTTAGTCGTCCATTTATGTCCCCTCAAGGTTATGTGAAATGTTCTTCTTAGTTTTAAGGTTTTTTCATCCTATCCTCTTTTCCCTCGATTGGTTATTTCTTATTTCATGTCTTGGATCACTCTTGGAGGGGATATGTTTGATGTTTGTTTTAATTTTATTAGATAATATGGTGTGAAGATTGTTCCTCAAGCCTTGTTCTTCCTTCTATTAGAGTTTTATTACATTATAACACTGTTGAGGTAGGTTGTCATGACCCGTCCCCCGGGGCCCGTGTTGTGAATACCCCAAGATCGCCTTCTTTATGCCAGGGGATCGAGACTAGCACAAAAGGCGTAATTCCCTAAAACTGGGAAGGAATTGCCTTTATAACCAATAAACACACACAACATAGCACAAGATGGAAACAAAAAACTAAGTAAAACTGTATAAAAAAGGTGTGATGAAAGTAAAAGGGGTCAGAAATACAAGCCCAATAGTAAAGTACAAGAAAATAAAATTACAACCGAAGAAAATAAAAACTACTGTTGGATTGTCCTCTGAGGTTCCTACCTGAAGGGTTGGTACAGATTTCCTCCTTTGCACTCCAGGTCTGTCCATCTCCGCCGTATACTGTCATGCTTCAATTTTAATAGTTCCACCGGCGGTTCGTCAAATGGACATCTGGTGCCAAAGACATAGAAAAAATAAAGTGAATTGGTTATAATGGGCTCAGGTCTAGTTCGACCTGGCCAACCGACCCGGCCCGCCCCAGTAAGGGTCAACCCGGTTCGGGTCGACCCAACCTGACCCATTGGGTATGGCCCAGTTCATTGGTTGGGCTAGCCTATTATTTTTTTCTCGACCTATTGGGCACAGCCCAGCCGGCCGCGAGGGGTCCTGGAGGGCCGCCAGAGCTCATACCGGTCATGAGGGCACTGATCGGTCATGGTTGGCGCAAGGGCGGTTTAGCCTGGAGGGCACTATGAAGGTGCAGAATGGTTCATCCAGGGTTCCACTAGGGGTACGGGAGGCCAGCTCGGCTGGGTCGCTGTGAGGGGTGGGGGATGTTGGCTCGGTCGGGGCGTCACAATGGCGCGGTTCAGCCGAGGGCTCGAGAGGCTAGCTCAGCCGGGAGCTGGTTCAACTGGGAGGTGCGGGAGACCGAGAGGAAGCGGGCGGCTGAGAGGGCACTGGCGGCTGGGCTGTTGGGAGGGCACCATAGTTCGGGAGGCCCATGTGGCCGGGAGGGTGCCTCAGTTCCGGAGGCATGGGCAGCCGGGTGGGCGATGCGGTTTGGAAGGAGCGGGCAGTCAGGGGGGTGTCTCAGTTCGGCCAGTTTGGTCGGGCGGGGGGCTTGACCAGGGCATCACGAACAGGGTGCGGCATGGCTGAGGCTAGTTCAGCCGGCCGGTGGCATGACCAGTTGGTAGTGTGGGTCGCGGATGCTGTGGGTAGCGTGGCCGTTGCCTTCGTCATATTTGTCATCTCATCGCCTCGTTGCCAATCTGAAGAACATCACAAACAAGAATGATGGAGGGGTCGGGCCATGTTGATTTGGCCCAAACCCTCCGCGTTTATGGTGGTAGCAAGCGGATCAATTATTTCATTGAATTTCAAATAATTATCATGAAAAGAAGAAAAAAGAAAAATCAATCCAACACCCCACATCTTCTATCAAAATCAATTTCCAACCCGCAAAGAAAAAAATCCACAACAATTCATTACTTTAGAAGGGAATAATTTAAAGAGTAATATCATGTAGAAATAAATTTCCTATGTTATTAGTTGTTTGTCGATGTTGGTGTGAGAAATTGGACGTCAATTAGTTGTAGATGAACACGTCTTACGTCGAAGGAGGTTCCGAGGAAGAAATTCAAATTCATTCTTCATCGGTGGATCATTCTTCATCAGGAGATGAAGTTCATCATTGGAAGCCTTCTCCCAATATCTATCCCATGTTCCGCCAAAATGAAAGTGTTCCAAGACAATATAATAGAATTACGTTATCTATTATTTAATTATTGGCACAAAATTCAAAAAGATTTAAATTAATTAACTGATAAGCTCAATTAATTATTGGTGAGGATTTGGCACATTAATGGCAAGTGTGTTGGCAGAATTAATTGGGTTGAGGAGGTCAAGAGGCTCCCCATCATTAAGGAGGGGAGATGAGAGGTTTTCCACAATTAAAATGGGGGTTTAGTCTCGGGTGGTCCCCACCACCGTAAGCTCTCACGGGAGGTTATGGTTCGGGTGGTCCCCACCACCATAACCTCTCATTAGAGGTTAAGATCTGGTGGTCCCCACACCAAAACATCCACATGGAGGTCTAGTTCTGGTGGACCCCACCTCAAACTTCTACATGGTATCTAAAAAATAAAAAAAAGGGTAGTTCATTTTATTTTATTATTTTCCACAAAAACCCCAAATACTATCTTTTATTCTCGACCCACTACTATCGAGGTGAAAGTCTCCTAATGTGAATACTAGTGATGTGAGTTCAACAGTGCCCTTAGATTTTAATTTTGAGCACCAGTTCAAAAGTTATAAAAACCCTCTCCTACGTTTACTGAACGTACCCAAAAGAACATCATGAATTGATTTTGGGCACTCCAAGTCTTGGAATCTGGCGTTGTAAAGTTTCAAAAACTCCTAGAATTCCCATTTAATTAAAAAAATTACATAGAAATTTTCTGTCCTTTTCATTCTCCCCACCTCGGGGATTTACGTCCCCATAAGTTATAACTCATAACTAAGGGAACAAGTGGGGGTACTGAGTATGCATATGAGCCTCCCACTCCTATGTCCTCCCTAGGAGGTTCCCGTGCTGCCAGCGAATGTGCACAAGAGGTATCGACCATCCACGAAGTACCCACCACTGTAGATTCTCAATATCTACTAGAACCTCCTTAAAATTCACCCCATCATCGACATCCAGCTCACCATGGTCGACGATGTGGGATGGGTCATTCATGTATCTCCTCATCTGGGATATGTGGAAGATGCCATACACCCTATTTAAGTAAGGTGGAAGAGCTAATTGGTAAGCCCCCTCGCTAACTCTGCTGAGGAAAGAAAAAGGTCTGATGAATCTCAGAGATAAATTTCCACCTCAGCAAAATATTTGTAGACTTCATTGAGGTGAGACACGTAGAAAGACATGGTCACCATCCTCAAACTATAGAGGTCCTCATCTCCTATTGGAATACAACTTCTATCTACTCTATGAAGTCTTCATCCACTCCTGGATGATCTACACCTTCTCTGTGGTAGCCCATACCATCACTTGTCCCACTAGTGCTAACTCCTCGAGGTCTGTCCAGCACAATTGTGATCTGCAAGGTCGCCCATATAATGCCTCAAAATGTGTCATCCCAATGGTGGAGTGATATCTTTTGTTGTACACAAACTCCCCAAAAGGCAAGTGATCCTCCCGGCTACAACCGAAGTCGATGACACAAGCAAGAAACATGTCCTTGAGGGTTTGAATAGTCTTCTCAATCTTACCATCTATTTGAGGATGGAAGGTGGTGCTCAAAAGAAGCTGCATCCCAAAAGCCTCCTACAACCACTCCCATAGTTATGAAGTAAAACGTGCATCGTGATTGAAGACAATCGTCAAAGGTACTCCATGTAGCCGCATAATCTCACGCACTTAGAGGCATCCCAAGCTCTCTACTGAACCCCTCTCTCTGATTATAGGAAGTGGGCCAACATGGTGAGTAGGTCAACGATCACCCAAATCAAGTCATGTCCCATGAATGTAAGTGGATGTCCTGTCACGAATTCCATGTATATCCCATCCCTCTTTCACTCTAGGACTTCTAAAGGAAGAACGAAGCCTACTAGTACCTGATGCCCCGCCTTCACTTGCTGACAAGTGAGGCATTGAGAGACAAATTCTATGACTGATTTCTTCATTCCCAGCCACCAGTGTCGTTGTCGGAGGTCTTGGTATATATTTTCCACTACTGGATGTACCGTTAGAGGGGATGTGTGGAACTCCATCAATACGTCCTCCTAATGTGACATAGGTACCATGGTACGTCCTCTGAAGAGGACGACATGCTCCCCCCTCCCACTCATCAGAAAATCCATCAGGTGCATGTTCTGTAGATATTCGAGCATGTCGTGTCTCGCAGTCCACATCCCCACGCTGCGCCAACCTAACTCACTGAAGAAGTGGGGGAGTGACTGTAAGATACTGAAGAAAGGATACTCTATCTCTATCCATAAAGGATATTGGTAAAGCCTCCAACTGCTCTATCACCTCGCCTAGCAGTTGTATACCAAATCTTCTTCTGAGTGCATCTGCAACAATGTTCCCCTTCCCAAGAGTATAGACTATCTCAAATTCAGAGTCCTAGAGGAACTCAAGACAACTTCATTGTCTCAGGTTCAGGTCCTTCTAAGAGAAGATATACCTGAGACTCTTCTGATCAGAGTACATGGTAAAAAAATCATCCATTAGATAGTGTCGGCACATCTTCAAGGCGAAGACCACTACTGCTAACTCCAGGTCGTGGGTAGCATAGTTCTGCTCATGTTGTCTCAAGTGAAGAGAGACATATATGATAACTACTCTCTCCTACATCAGGACACATCTGAGTCCGGTCATTGATGCGTCGTAAAAGACTATATACCATACACATTCCTCTGGAAGCCTCAATATGGGGGAACTAGTCAGCCTTTGCCTCATCTCCTGAAGGCTCTACTAGCATCTCTCCAACCACACAAAAGGGTTTACCCTTCTTCGTCAAGGCTGATAGCAGTGCTGCAACTCTGAAGAAGTCTGGAACAAACCTCTGATAATAACCAGCCAAAGCCAGGAAGCAATGTACCTCTGTCACACTCCTTGGTGGATCCCAAGAAAGTACCACCTCAATCTTTGCGGGATCCACTATAACTCCAGCATCCGATATGACATGTCCCACGAAGTGAACCTCTCTGATCCAGAATTGGCACTTCAAGATCATACCATTAATTTGGTGATCTCAGAGTGTGTCCAGTACTTCCCAAAAAAGATAGACATGATCCTCCTTAGTATCTGAGTTGATCATAATGTCTTCAATGAATACTACTATGAAGTGATCAATCTATGGGTGAAATATCATGTTCATGTGTCCCATGAACACTTCTGGAGCATTGGTTATGCCGAATGGCATAACTAGGATATCATAGTGGTTGTACCGACACCTGAAGGCTATCTTATACACATCCTCATCTTGAATTCTGAGCTGGTGATAGATTGATCTGATGTCTATCTTTGAGAACCACAATGCTGCCTTCAGCTGATCAAAGAGTTTGTTAATCCTTGGGACTAGGAACATGTTCTTCACTATCACCTATTTCAGGTTCCGGTAGTCAACACAAAGCCTCAAGCTCCCATCCTCCTTCTTGGAAAACATAATCAGGGCTGCCCAGGGAGAAACACTAGGCTGGATGAATCCCATCCCCTGTAAGTCCTCAAGCTGTACATGCAGCTCGCGAAGCTCTGTAGGAGTCATCTGATATTCTAGAGTAGATATCAGTGTCGTCCTAGGGTACAAGTCAATGTAAAATTCTACCTCCCTGTGAGGGGGTAGATCTGGGACATCATCAAGGAAAACATCTATGTACTGGTCCACCACTGCAGGATAACTCAGACTCTCCACATCAACTGCTCTGAGGGTAAGGCAAGCCAACTGATGAGTGATCATCTACACTCTCCTCCGTGCAAGTCCATCTGATTCTATAAAGGCTCCCTTCTCTTCAGTGAAGGTAAACCTTGTCCCATCCGTGCGGACACACCGCACATTGTGCCTAATATAGTCAATCTGAGAATGGACTGTAGATAACCAATCCATACCCAAGATGATGTTGTAAGGCCTCACCACCGCTACTAGGAGATCCCAACCAAAGCTTTCGCATCCTAGAGTAAGCTCACACTACCAGCACCAGTGTGTAATCGTTAAGTATTCTCTTGTAGGAGTATCTATCCATAAAGATTGAGACAATGGCTCTATCGAAATCTCCGAGATCCGAACGAGGGCAGTGACAATGAAAGAGTGACCGACACTTGTGTCTATAAGAACTGCAGCTAAGGTGTAATAGACACAAATGGTACCTCGTACCATCTCTGGAGTGCTGTGATTGTAGGCTTGAACTTCCTAGAGCTGAGCTCTCCCCTATCCACATGCTCCCTGTGGTCTGGGTGGACCTCATGGTGGTGGTGGAGGTAACACCTCAAAACGTCGTCCACTACCAGTTGCACGGCCAGCTCCTCGGCCACATCCGCTTGCTCGCTATGGACCGCCTCGATCGAATCTGTTTCTCTACCTAAGTGGTCATTTGACCATATGTTAATCATCCGAGTGACGGGTCAGACTGTCACGAGCCATGTGACCCTGCCCACCGCATGTGAGACACTACCCTCTCTTGGCATGTATGTCTCTGATCCGGGTGCCCCACACAACTGATCCTAAGACATGCGGTCATCGATCTGTAGGTCAGGTCCTCTTGGACCTCTGTGACATCTGTATGCTGCTAGCTTCAGAAGACTCCACTATGTGTCAACTGGGGGTGGATCTCGATGTAGGAGACTGCTCAGTAAGGAAACTCTTCACTAGGAGGGATATCTATAACACCCCTGCCAGCGTCGGGATACTGAGTGAGATCACTGAAGTTCTGATCTCCCACCAAATTCCCTACTCGAAGGTCATATCCTTGAAGAAATGGTCTCGTACCATATTGGTGGAGTATCATGAGAGGTATGTGAACCTTGTTTAGTACTGATATATAGTCATTCTTCCCTTTTACAAACAAAGTAGCTCCTGAATGTGCACTGCGCGAAGAGTCACTGGGACAAAATCTGTCCGAAACAGGTTGTCGAAGTCTGCCTAGAGAAGAATCATCTCATCGTGAACATGGAGAATCAAGCTACACCATCTACCCACTGCTTCCTATATAAGGATGGAAGTAATAATTACCATGTGGTCAGCTGGTGTCCTTACTAGTCGGAAAACTCTCACCACAACCTCCAGCCAATCCTCAGCTACCTGTGAGTTCATCTCTCCCATGAACCTAGGTGGAATCTGGCACTAGAACTTGTACAATGTGCTCAAGCGGCGTGCATCGTCTGCTACAGGGTCTAGTGGCATCGGTGGCCCAACGAGAAGTGGTACCGCTGGTGCCTCCACTGGAAAAAGGTTCTAAACCGAGGCCTTGTCACTCGGTGGGATATCTGTGAAAACAACTCTCAGGAATCTAGCTGGTCATTTGCGGGGAGGCATCCTGAAAAAACATATGTGACATGGTCAAAATATTATACCTGGTGAGCTGACTTGGTTGAGATAACTTAAAGAAAACTTTTGAAAACACACACACAATTAGTGTTTTTGTGTACTGAGTTGGAAATCAAAAGTTTGGGTCCTATTATAAGGATACACCAACTGCCGCACCAATACTAGACTCCCTTAAATGAAAACCACACTTAGTAAACTTAACACTATTGCTTCATAGAAAAGATCATAGTTCTATGTTCTACGGTAGAATTGACTCCTCTGATACCAATTTGTCACGACCCGTCCCTTGGGGCCCGTGTCATGACTACCCCAAGCTTGCCTTCCATAGGCCAGTGGCGGGAGACTAGCACCAAAGGAGTAATTCCCTAAACCTGGGAAGTAATTTCCTTTATAACCATTAAAAACGCACAACAGAGCAAAAGATTGAAACAAAACACTATGTAAAACTGTATAACAAAAGTGTGTCGAATGTAAAAGGGGCTGGAAATACAAGCCCAACAGTAATGTATGAGAAACTGAAAGTACAACAGAAGAAAAGAAAAACTACCACAAGATAGTCCTATGAGGTTCCTACCTAAAGGGTATGTACAGATCGCCTCCTTAGCACTCCTGGTCCATCTGTCTCCTCGGTGTACCATCATGCTCCAAGATTACCAGCGCTGCTGACGGTTCATCAAACGGACATCTAGTGCCAAAGATATGGAAAACAAATGAACGAGTTGTAATGGGCCGTGGTCTAGTCTGACCTGGTCAAACCGACCCGACCCGACCCAGTCTAGGTCGACCCTGGTTCAGGTTGACCTGGCCTGACCCGTTGGGTCTGGCTCGGCCCGTTGGGTGGACCAGCTAATTGGTTTTGGCCTGGCATACTGGGCCCAGCCCAGCAGGCCTCAAGGGGTCACGGAGGGCTGCGAGAGAGCAGACCGGTCATGAGGGCACGGACCGGCCATGGTTCTACGTGAGGGAGGTTCGGCCCAGAGGGCACCATGAGGGCACATACCGGTTCTGTCGAGGCTCTGCAAGGATAGAGGGTGGCTGGTTCGACCGGGGCACCGCGAGGGATTGGTTCGGCCAGGGGATCGGGAGGCCAGATCGGCCGGGAGCCAGTTCGGTAGGGAGACGTGGGTGGTCGGGATGGTGTAGTTGTACATGAGAGGTGGGCGACTAGGAGGGCGCCGCGGTTTGGGAGGTGTCGGTAGATGGGAGGGCACCGTGGTTCGGGAGGCGCGGGCGGCCGGGAGGGAATCGCACTTCGGGAGGTGCGGGTGGCAGGGAGGGCGCCACAGTTTGGCATGTTCGGTTGGGCGGGGGTGTGGCCAGGGCATCATGGCAGGGATGCGGCATGGGTAAGGCTGGTTTGGCCGATGGGTTGTGTGGCCAGTGGGTGGTGCAGATCACGTAAGTCGTAGGTAGCGCGATCATTGCCTTTGTCCCATTCGTCTTCTCTTCACCTACTCACCAAATCCGAAGAATATCACAAATAAGAATGGAGGAGGGGTTGGGCCATGTTGGGTTTTCATGCACCCTCCACGTTTAGGGTGGTATAAAGATGATCAATTATTTCTTTGAATTTCAAAAAATTTTCAAGAAAAGAAGATGGAAGAAAAATCAATCCAACACCCCACATATTCCTACAAAAACAATTTCCAACCCGCATGGAAAAAAATCCACAAAGATTATTTGCTTCAGAACAGAATAATTTAAGGAATAATATCATGTTCAAATAAATTCCCTACCTTGTTCATTGTTCTTCAACATTGGCTCCTGAAAGTTGACGTCGATTCGTTGTAGACGAGCATGTCCTGTGTTGAAGGAGGTTCTGAGGAAGAAATTCAAAGTCGTTCTTCGTCGGAGGAGTGTTCTTCGTCAGGATATGAAGTTCTTCGTTGGAAGCCTTCCCCAAAACTCTCCCCAAGTTCCACCAAAATGAAAGTGAGCCAAGAAAAAATAATATATTTCGGTTATCTGTTATTTAGTTGTTGGCATAAAATTCAAAAATATTTAAATTCATTAATTGATGAGCTCAATTAATTAATGGGGAGGATTTGGTGAATTAATGGAAAGTGCATTGGTAGAATTAACTGGGTAGAGGAGTTCAGGAGGCTCCCCCTCATTATTGAGGGGAGTTGAGAGGTTTTCCATAATAAAATGGGGGTTTCGTCCCAAGTGGTCCCAACCACCGTAACCTCTTGTGTGAGGTTATGGTTCATGTGGTCCCCACCACCATAACCTCTCATGAGAGGTTAAGTTCTGGTGGTCCCCACATCTCAACTTCCACGTGGAGGTTTAGTTCTGGTGGACCCCGCCTATAACTTCCACATGGTGTCTCAAAAATAAAATAATTGTAGTACATTTTATTTTAGTATTTTCCACAAAAAACCCAAAAAATAACTTTTATTCATGACCCACTACTATTGAGGTGAAAGTCTCCTTAAGCAAATACTGGTGCTGTGAGTTCAACGTTTCCCTCTGATTTCAATTTCGAGAACCAGTTCAAATGTTATAAAAAACCACTTGTACGTTTAATGAATGCACCTGAAAGAAACTTCATAAATTGATTTCGAGCACTCTGGGCCTTGAAATCACATGCCGTCATGTTTTACGGACTCGTAAAATTTCCATTTCATTAAAAAAATACATGGAAATTTACGTGTCGTTTCATAGGTGTCTCTATCCAGTTCCTTTCTAGAATAATAATTCAATTCTTTATCATTCCTAATTATATTCTAAATGATTTTCTCATGATTATGGTGTGATTTTATGGATTATAGTGATGTTTTCATGTAAGATTTTTTATGAAATAAATATGTTGAAACTGATTTCATTTAGTAAGCCTATATATGTGTTCATCTAAAGAGTTTGACAAAATGTAAATTTAGATTATAAAGTGTAATTGAGTCTTTTTCAAATTATTTTAACCTTGGTTAAGTTTTTGTGGTTGGATCACATCTGAAATTGAGTTCGGTGGGAGATTTGGTTCCCTTTTTTTGTTTGAGGACTATTTTTAAATTTATATAGATGGTTACAATGTTCCTTTTTATTTCTAAATTGGATTCTTCTTTGTTTTTGAGATACCTTATGGGTGATCCGTTAGATATGAGAAAATACATATGTGATTGTGGTCATATATCCTATATCTGTATTTTGTTCTTCCGCCAAGACCAATCTCAACCCTGACCAATCTCAACCATACAACCATCATGATCATAAAATATATGTACATAATATCTCTTCAAAATTCCATACAATTATTCATTTCCAAACTTAAAATCATGAATAGTAGGTCATATATATCCAAACTAAAAATTAATCCTCTTGGATTCCATACACCCCCTCAAAGTTAGTCATTGATTATATTCCATCACACACCCCCATCACTAGAACAACACTAGGATCTATCCACAAACTAAGGTGTCAAACTAGCTACATAGATTCCATCTGATTACCTAAAGAACCATGAGGATAAGTAATCTTAAGAATCAACTTCATTATCACCAATTTACTCTAGGAACATTCTAGTGAGTGGTTAATCACCTCTACCATATAATCCCTTGATCGTCCCAATAACACCAGCTTATCACAAGCTACTAGACTCATTAATAACATCCTTCCCCTATTAATTTAGGTGTTTTTATGTACTAGGTCATTTCATATAGATGTTCCTAGACAAATATCAATCTCCATTTCTAACTAGTCCATTCTTAAAGGGGTAACCACTTGTATTCCCCATAATCTAGCTCACCATGGCTCTCTCCATGCCAAACAAAACATTTCAAACCAATAAAGACAACACATATGTATATCAATTTGTTTATGTATACATTATCCCTACTGATATAGCCATTGGCCATTTTTATAATTCATGGACCTAGCATGAAATACCCAAATTTATTTTATATTGATCAACCCATGCCACTTGAGGCACTTTGAGCCCAACTAATCCCTGCCCACATTCTTGAACCCAGTCCCCAATCATTCATACACACACATTGATGTATGAATATTTCTATGTATTAAATGGGATAACTGACATGATGTTTGATTTACCCCATTCCATATCCCATTTACTATCACTATCCAAGACTAGACTAAGAATCACTATTTTCTTGAACCCCTTTCTCATACCTCAAGGCCCCAATAGTTAATTATAAAAATTAATAAATAATTAACCAACTTAATCAAATAAGGAATAAACATTGTTAAATCACCAAGAATCATCTCCATATACAAATATTGACCAATAATGTGTGAAAGATTAATATAATTACTCTAGAACTCCATTGACCAAAATCCTAATAAATTGACCATCAATTCAAGTCTAATATGGTTGAATTCCAAAAAAAAATTTGGCAAGCCATTTTCCAAATGATAATAAACAAGCATCATTTATCCTCCTTAAGAATCATATATCCACAATACCATAAATCCCCAGGAATAAAAGATAACACCATAATGATTTGGTATAATTTTCATTAAATACTTAGATAAAACCATCCAAAATTAGAATAATAACCAAAAAGAGAAAGAGAAAAGATGGGTAGAGAATATTACATAGCTTTAGTATGGTAAAAAAACTTCTAATAAGTCTCAAATAATGGGGTAGAGGCGATCAAAATAGTTGAACAATGGGGGAGTGGGATAAAAAAATTACCTCTTTAAAGAACCTACCTAACTAATGAAGGAATAACAAACCCTAATGTAACAGGTCTAACCCTTACAAAAATATGACCGAATGACCATTTCAACATAGCCCGTGTGGGAATGGATTAATTCCCAACTTATATGAATTTTTTTGTTGAATGACCCAATGGATCATGGAATAAAAATGAACCCCTGAAAAACACCCATAACATCCTAACCACACATTTCAACATGACTAGGGAATCAAGGCACAACTGACCACCCATGGGAAATTTGGTAAAACTCCACCAAAGAAGCCTTCAGGATGAAACTGTCTGGTTTTTATGCTACAAATTCTCCTCAATTATCATTTATTAAAAAACACAAAGGTTGTGGTATGATTTCCTCTAACCACAAAATTTAATCTTATAAAATATACACACCATTCTATAATGAACATTGTTTTAGATGATTTAGATATCACTTTTATCATCCAAGATAAAACATCATTAAAACTATTCATAATTGAATCAACCTCTGTGACATGGATTTCACCATTATATGTTGTTATATAAATGAATATTAGGCCTTCATAGTTCCTCATTCCATGGGCATAGTCTTTTTGGATTTGGACATTTTTATATGATACTCCACCTATCAACAATTCCATTTTTTACCATGGGTGTTATGTCTTTTTTTATTCATTTTCAACTATATATCAACATGTTGAACACAACCTTCTTTGATGCTTCATTTTAGACCTTGAATTTTTTTTCATTTGTGGATATTTTATAAATATAATAATAATTTGGATGGAATCCTCAAGAGAAGTCTATAACACTGGTTGTTTTAAGAAGACAATAGAAAACCTTATTTAAAATGACTCACTATTTACCATATGTATTTATATAGGAAAATAATATTTAACATATTCTTTTTTCAACTAGTATTTATGAATATATTTAACTTTTTAGTAATATTTATGTGTTTTAATTTTTTTAATATTTTTTAGGCACATTGTGATATACATAGATAAAAACTATATCACATTACTAAGGAATACCCCTCGGTGTGCTAATGGTTTGGGGAAGTTTGATGATATTTAAATTTCGGATCGATCCATTAAAGGGATAATAATATTTCCATGTAAAAAATATAAATATAGAATATGGTTGAAGAGAGAGGAAGTTTATGAACACTTGATATTGTAGAAATTCCCTACTTAATATTTGTGTTGGATTTGGCACAGGTAATCAAATGTTACAAAAAGGTTGATCACTGATTTCAATCCATATAATGAGCGCCTAACGTCATGGAAAATGGAAAATGAAATGAAAAAACATATAACTGATTCATTCCGCATTTCAAGACACCAAATTCAAAATCAAAACATATCAGAACAGCCAATTGAGGGTTCTTCAAATAGAAACGTGACAATTGATGTTTTTGAGACTATAGGACAACCAGATCAAGATTGTAACATATCATTAGATCATCCTTTTTATTCTATGGATACTAATTTTAAGGGAAATATTCACAAAGAAAAATTTGTTTCATGGTTTAGTTAATGATGGATATAAAGAGATGTATAATGAATGTTTGAAATATTCAAAACTTTCTCTTTCTACTTAAGTTGTACCATATCAAATCCCAATGAGGAATTACAAATAATGTAATCTCCATTATATTGGAATTGTTCAATTATAAAATTCCAAAATAAAAAATAATTGGGTCTTTTTATGATATGAAAAAAGTTTTCAATTGGCTTGGTATGAATTATAAGAAAAAAATATGTGTGTCCTAATGATTGTATGATTTATTAGCAAGAAGATTCAAGCAGATGAGATTGAAAAAAGTTTTCTTCTTCTAGACGGAAGTCAAAGGGTGATATTAGAAGTTGGAATCAACATACTTCCATGAATATGAAGAAATGGAACACACCTACCAAGGTATTTCATTACTTTCATTTAAATCCTTGATTGGAAAGATTATTCATGTCATCAAAATCTGTCGAAGACAAGAAGTGTAATTCTGTAGATAATAACAATGATGGGTTAATGTGACCTCAAAAAATTCAAAATCATGGACAAAATTTTATTCATTACATCTGTATTTCTCATATGATCTTAGGAAAGTTTGATTGGGATTGGATGTCTATGTATTCATGTCATTTGAAACATTGAGTACCGGTTATAACATTTGGAAAATTGTTTTTATCCTTTACAATATGCCTCTGTGGATGTGTATTCAAAAACCGTCTTTTATCCTTTAGAGGATTCTTCATAGAAAACAGTTCCTAGAAATAATATTGATGTATACTTGCAGCCATTAGTTGACAAATCGCAAGATTTATGGAGCAAAAATGATGAGACATTTGATGCTTCTTGTAAAACAATGTTCAAAATTCATGATGTTCTAATGTGGTGCATTGGTGACATATTTGGAATTGGGAATTTTTCTGATTAGAACACTTACACAGGTTTGTCTTGTCCTATTTTTAACTTTTATTTTCAGTTCAAATGGATACCTCAGAGTAGAAAATGGTGCTTAATGGTCCATCAATGATTTCTTGATGCATCTCATAGATTTCAGCTGAAAATGTCAAAATTAAATAGTTTTATTGATCATAGTCCACCTCAAAAGTTGTTAACCGGTTCTGAAATATCGGACCAACATTGACATTTTGAAACTGAATATGGGAAGGTTCATCATTTGAATGATAGTGGGAAAGTGTTCTAAGTGCATCATCAACTGAAATCGGCACACAATAATGGAAGAAAAAAGTATATCCATAAAACTTTCATATTGGAAATTTAATTTTTTGAAGAATAATCTTGATGTGATGCATATTGAGAAGACTTTTTGTGACAATTTGATCATCACATTACTTTATGAGGATGGAAATTCAATGGATCATCTCAATGCTCGAAAAAATATACAAGTAATGAACATAAAATGTGATCTCTGGAAATATGAGAAAGAAAAGCATGCTCCCAAAATTTTTTCAATAAAAATTATGGACAATTATATATTCCATCAAATTTTAAATATTGTGAAGTAATCTGATGGGTATTCATGTAACTTCTCGAGGTATTTTGAATTAAATAATTGTAGGCTACGTGGATTGAAAAGTCATGATTCATATATTTTTTACAGTACTTATTACCATTGGCATTTCATACATTATTACTTAAAAATTTTACTAATATTGTACTCCAATTCCACACATTTTTCAGACAACTATTTGAGAAATCTCTATATCCATTTGAGATAGACAACCATTAGGAGAGATTTCTATTGACAATTTTTGCACTGGGTATGATCTTTCCTTCGTCCTTTTTTGTGTCATGATGCATTTAACAGTGCATTAGGTTGAGGAATCTAAATTAGGAGGTCCCGTACATTATCTATGGATGTATCCAATTGAGAGGTACTTTATTTATATGTTTTTAAGTTAAGTATACAATTATTGGAACTTAATTAAATTACTAATTATGTATTTCTATTTTATTTCACATATATCTTGGGCATTTGAAATCATACGTGAGAAATAAAGATCAACCTGAAGGCACTATTTTTAAAGTCTATTTTGTAAAAGGAGTGTCTTAAATTTTTTTCTAGACACTAGGATGATATTAAGACAAAATGTAATCGATTTGGATATGTTTATGACACATCAACTCAATCTTAAGAACATATGGAATCAAAAATATTTCTAACTATTAGCCGATCAGTTTGGAGGACCTCAAATGTCCCACTGACATAAATTGAATTATTACAAGCACATAGATATTTTCATCTAAATAGTTAAATTCCAGATCTATTTATTGTTTTTTTGAGGATACAAGAAAAGAGGAAAATAAGATTCTGAACAAAAAATGAGAAAGATATGACAAAAGATGTTAATAAAAAGCTTGTAGAATGGTTTTAACAACGTGTAACTTCTTAAAAAATTCCATAAATTTGGATATTAGGTCAAAAAATATATTTTGTAAATTTAATAAATTATATTTATTTTTTTAGATCATGAATACTGATACTCGAGCAGACCTTTCAGAATATTTGACATTTCTTGCTCGAGGCCCTCTAAAACAGGTTAGAAAGTTCAACGCTTTCAATGTTAATGGATTTAGATTTCGTACAGTAGATTGAGAAGAGGGTTTTAAAACCCCGAATAGTGGTATTGTTACATTTTCTAAAGTGTGATACAATGTATAGTTGATTTATATTATCAAATTAAACTACCATGGGAATTTTTGAGTTGTTTTATTAAAATGAAAATGGTTCGATATTATCAGAGGTGTTAAAAGAGATTCTATTCAATTTACATCTATGAACTTGTCTCACATGATGGGATGTTGTTGATCGTGAACTACATGATTCATATATATTATCATCGCAAGAAAATATGGTATATTATGTGAATGATGTTGTGGATGAAGGTTGGAGTGTATTTGCTCACGTAAAACAAAGATATTTGTATGATATGGGTGAGGAATTGGAAGATTTGACCTCTGACAATGAATCTCATCAACAGAAATAAGCAAACATATTATTCTATACTGATATTTAAAATATTAGTCTATAAAGGTTGGATGAAGTTGATGATGTAATGGAGAAAAAAACTGAATTGATTGATGGAGAAAATTATTTTATGTATATTTATGAATTCATTTAGAAACAAATTATGTCATTTTTTGTATTTATTTATTATCATTGTTATGTATATTTTTTTAGTTCTATGCATGTGTTATCATTTTTAATTTTTTCCTCTGCATATGTTTTTTGAAATATATGTTATAAACATTATTTTATTTGATTAAATGACAAGAATTCCATGGAGGAAGCGGGGTGCCCCTTCTCGTTCAAGATATGGATACTAGAGGGTGACTGTTATAAGTAAAAATTTTAATATGAATAAATTTATGACAATTTTTTATACTAATCATTTATTCATAAAATATGGAAAAAATTAAGGTATGGAGAAAATATGAAAAGTTCATATGTATGGAATCTGACTGGGGTGAAGATAGTTTCCTATTTGATTACTATGGGGTCCCTATGAATGACGTCGTAGGATTACATGGCCAAATTATAGGCCAGCTGGCTGTAGAGCCGGTTTCCCTCCTTATTATGTAGGATTATTAGATATTGTGCAGTGATGCCAACTTGAAGATAAAGGTGGATATAAATTGTAGCTCTTATATTGCTTTTATGGTGTTATGAATTTAGTGGTGTTGTAAAGATTATGGATGTAAATTAAAACTCATATTATGAACTCATAAGATGGGCATGTATGTGGATACAAATATAAGTGCATTTTATGTGTCTTTTGATTTCTATATGTACTCCCCATCCCAGGTGTTATATGAATTATTCACATGTTTTTTATGTGTACTAGTACTGGGGTGGCAGAATTAGAATCTTTTTTAAAATTATAAATCTACCATTAGTGGCGGTTTAATCCACTTCTAAATAATTGGTTCATATTTAGGTGTGGTTTAAACCAATTCTAAATACATAAGCCGTACAATTTAGTGGTGACATTTGGGATTTAGTGTCCATTTTCATGCAAAAAATGGATATTTTTTTGTCGATTAAAACCACCGTAAAAGGGTCCTCATTTTTTTCTATCATTTAGCGACAGTTGGTGTGTTTTTCACGGTGTTTCCTCCAAAAAAATTGAATCTTTTAGTAGCAGTAGTTACAACCGCCACTAAAGAAGCTTTAATTTTTTTTTATACCAAACCACCCCAAAAACGACTCCAACCCCCGCTATATCTGTTTTCTATGATGGTTTCCAGAAACTATCAATAAATAGATGAAACAGACGTCTATTGAACACCACCACCAAATTTAGTGATGGTTTTTTGAAACCACCATCGATGCATATGGCGATGGTTTAAACTACCACTATAACAAAAAAACTACTACTATTCGGTGAATTTCTTGAAGTGATTGGTTTTAATGAAA
This sequence comes from Viscum album, assembly GCA_963277665.1. Lineage (NCBI taxonomy): Eukaryota > Viridiplantae > Streptophyta > Magnoliopsida > Santalales > Viscaceae > Viscum > Viscum album. The sequence continues at coordinate 1,280,256,267 of OY728136.1, read as the reverse complement.
ATGGATTTCTGCCCGAAGATAGAAATAAATTTTGATTTTATAAAAAATATCTAAATAGTTTTGTGTATAAAAGTGTGAAAAACATGTAATATTACATAAAAAATATCATTAATAACCAAATGAGATTAAAATTACATGTTTTATTAAACAATTATCAAATATTTTCCTTTAATTTAAATTGTGGAATAAATAAACATTATTAGAATGAGAATGTCAAATAAATCCTAAAAATGATCATAACGTCGAAGTGAAAATTAATCAATAAGTCAATTAGGTATATCAAATAAAAATCCCCATAAAACAAATATAAATAAAATATAAGATAATTATAAGTCATTACACATAATTAATTAATATCAATGAAAATAATGAAGTAATATGACCCCATGGGGAGAAATTGATTTACAGAATTCTTTACAACTTTATGACATTTAAGTCAAATCCCATTAGAAGAAATAAATAAAATTGGAAGTTATACTACCATTAATAATGAGTTATTCATAATTTTAAACTTCTAAGTTTCATCACATACACCATATAAAATTAACTAAGTGCATAACATTAAAATACTCCTCAATTAAATGAAATTGAGATTAAATACCTTACTTTAGGCTTCCTTTGGGTCAGACAGTATTTTACCTCATGTATAGTGGTTTAAACCATGAAATTACCTCACAATAGATTCATATTACTATTTATAATGTGATATATTATATTTTTAAAGAATATTATGACCATTTCCTTAATAATCCTACATTTTTATCTCTTTTCTGAATGTTAATGACATTATTTTTTCTTGCATGTTTCATCATAAAAGGTCTCATTCTTCCCATATTATATAGTTATATCATCTATATAATAATTATCATTAAATAATTATCATATTTTACATTAATTTTTTTAAACCAATAATGAAATATGGTTATGAAAAATTAAGTTTGTTACAACCATGGTTACAATATTATATATGTACGCATGTGTAATGTTCCCATTTTTAATGATCATTATGGAATAAAGGTAATTAATATTTTACCTTCACATAATTATATTAATATCATATATAACTTATAATATTCTAATATATATCATACATGTGGTGTGGTGATGAAAATAGATCCACATCGCTTTGTTAAGGCAGTAGTCCACACATACACGAATTATGATATCATCAATACATATGTAGAAAATAATGATATAAAATGATACATTATATATTTTTAGAATGATAAATATTTCATTAATTTAATAATTATTTCATGTGTATCCCATATAATCATTAAATTTATTTCTATCACCTACCATGTGAAGTGTTGGTGAAATACAAATCACAATGCTTCGCAAGGTGGTGGTCTGTTGTAAAAATGAGCAACATTAGCTTATCTAATATGGAATAGAAGGTAAAAATATATATATTATATAGTGAAAATATAGGTAATAAGTTTTTATGAATAATATATATATACTTTATATCATCATCATACCCACCATCGAGAGGTGGAAATAGACAAACAAACGACATTGGTTCATCAGGAGGTAGTCCTCCATATAGAGGAATGATGATTTTGTAACAAATTTGATGGAAGTGGAGATAAATTTAGGTAATTCAATCATTATAAAAACATCCCTTTATATGTAATATTTTTATTTTATTATATCATCATGGATTAATAATAATTTAAGTAGGTATAAGAAAAAATAAAATAAAACTTCTTATTGAAGAAGAATACCTTTTCTTGGGGTATTCACATTAGGTTTTTACTAAATCCTTAAAAGATTAGATTTATATCAAAAACATGTATTATAGGTTAAGATATGAAATATGGGAACTTATTTTGGAAGGTCTTTTTAGAACCAATTTTTTTTATGGTTTGATGAATGGAGGGGAGTGAGTACCCTTTTATAATTGAGGAGGAGTGGAATTCATGTAAATAACCAGAAGTATTCCCTTTTGGGAGGTGTCACTTACCAAATATGGAAAAACAATAGATCAATAATTGATAGTACATATTATTTGGTTGATAAAAACCTCCAAAAAACAAAAATAAATACATTTTATCTTTCCATTCATAAGTTTTTATGTTTACTCAATGTTACCATTTTAATTTTTAACACTATAACTTTTATATTTTTATTTTCATGGGTAATTAATAATTTATGAATAAAATAAAAATGATCATTATTAGAAACATTATATTATCTTATCTGTAACATCCTGACCTATATTCCAATAAATCGATGCCCCGAGCCGGTTCTCCACAAGGCCTTAAGTGCGCCTCTCCCTATGCCATAGGTTTCCGAATAGCAGCAAGGGCCTATGAGGTTATTGTTGGGAGACTATGCCTGCATATCATAGTAAGAGAAACGTGGTAATAGGCAAGTATCATAAAAAATAGAATGTAAACATAGTGCTAAAGTAGTAAACGAAAATAGGAAGCAATAATATTAAAATGGTGTCAAAAGCCCAAGCATCCATGGAATACAATACAACAATGGCCACCCATTAGGATGAACACACATACTCAATAATACAAAAGGAACTGATTATAAATGTACTAGGTTCTACTAATAACTCAAATAAAACCCACATACCAGATATACAAACCCTTCTAAACTGTAATAGCTCGATCAGTAAAACCACTAGAGTAGCTCTACTCGATCATGCAACACTGGGCCTCAGCCCTATCCACCATGCAACATGAGCTCAACTAGAAAAGTAGACAATAATTATACACATACACTGAGTTGTACATGGAGGGTGAGAAAGAATCTCATTAGGCCACCCCAACAGGAAACATGTTACTGTGCTGCTAAATCGTATGCAAAAGAAATGTGTTCAACCTAGCTGAGACACAACCAAAATGTAGTAAAAATCAAACATGAAACCATAGTCAATAACTGGGTCCATAATCCCTATCAACTGTGCTTGTACCACTATGTATGTCCATACCTATATACATACACATGTATAGTCCCATACATACCCTCATATACATAAATATGAATACTAATTTGTATGTGTATCAAACAACATGAAACCAAAAAAATAGTCGATCCTTGGGTCCATAAGCATGTTCTCCTGAACATCTTGTTCAAGGGCATTGATGTAGATGTCGTGACACTCAAGCTGTGTAATGTTAATTTGATCTCTAGGTCTGTAATCCCATAGACATGTAGCTTATTTGTCCAATGCTAGAATTGTAACACCCCGAGATATTATGAAAAATATTCATTTTAATTTCATTAATGTCTTGTGTTATACGCTACACCAAAAAGAGCTTTCACAACACACATCTCTGACTTGGCTTGAATTACACGCAATCGCGACCTTCCACGATAGCGTGTGTTGTACGCAACACCAAGTTTCGCTAAACAACGATATGCTATTAAGATATTATTAAAGCTAGCCGTCATGAATAGTAATAACCACTTTTTGAAATTTTGTAAATTTTATTTTTCAAAATGGACTTCATTTATGGATTAGGAGTATCGAATTTAGCCTAAGGTGAAATTTTGGTAATTTTCGGATAACTTTCATATTTTGATGAATAGTGGAAATTACTAAATTTTAATTAAAAACAACTTTTTCAATCGAAATAATTAATAGTTATAAATTATTAATTTGAGTGGTTTTAAAGTATATTTAGAATATATTTTTACAATTTAATACAATGTTGGACATTGGATGTAATTTCACATTTAAACCAGTTATAAACAAGTGTCAATCTTTTGATAGTTATTATCTCTTAAAAACACGCTATTTGTTGTGACAGTGGAAATTAATTATAAAATTAATTAATGCAACTTATATGTTGGGAATTTTGTAAAATAGAAATCATTTTTGAATTCGGAATATCAATTATAGCCTAGGGTGAAATTTTGGTACTTTTCTAAAAACATTCAATTTTTAATGAATAGTGAAACCACTAAGTGGTAGGTTAAAAACTGAATTTTTCATAAAACATAATTTTACCGCTTCTGTGAATGGAATTTCGAAAATCTGACAGACACGGTTAATATCAAGGACTAAAATGTGGTTCAATGAGATGAAAATAATTTTTGGTGAATAGTAACTTTTTACTTTTTTTACCACGGTTAATAGTAAATAGGGTAACTAAAGGTAAATATGATATTACTATTACCCTAACACATGTCCTAATTCTATTGGATAAGTGTAATTCGACCAAAAACAACCTTATGAATATAATATGACCATTTAGGTCCACTTGGATTAGATTAGGACATTTATTATTAATTTATTTAAAGAAGGGTTAAAATAGTTAAAATCAAAGTTTAATAAGTAAATCATCTTTAATATGGGGTTATACATAAGATAAATTCTACTATAAATATTCATTAGAAATCTAAAACGATTTCCTACATGATGGTATTTTATTTATAATTTTTAGACATTAAATAATTTCATTTATTTATGATACAATGATGATGCAGTAACTATCTTATTAATGAAATATTGACATAATTGATGTTATAAACACCAAAATAAATGTAATTTGAGACTTTTTATGAATTAAACTAATTTTCTAGGTTACTATGATATATTAGTGTTGATTTAATCAACTTGGTTTGAACATATAATTCTGTTATGACTTTCACAAAAATCATATATCAAATAGTGTCAAAATTGACACAAAATAGTTTTTAAATCAAATATTATATTATTAATTGTTATTTTATTCCTAAAAATCTAAGGTTCGGAAAAATTACTTAGATAAAGATATATATATTAATAATAAACAATTTGGGGTTCGTTTGTCATGTTATAGTAAGTGTATTAATCATATAGTGAAAGAAAACAAAAAGACATGGTAAAAGTTAAATTATTTAACTTAGAGTTAAATCTAATTGATAAGGTTAAAATAATACCCTAAACTTGTCTAAATCCTATTGGTTGATAGGATTTCGACCCATACCCACTTTATCTTCTAAATAAGAACATTTGGAACCATTATAAACCGATTTTGACTTTAATATAAAATAATAGTTTGAGATATTCCTAAGGTGCCCCTCTCCTCCCTTATAAAAGGGCACCTCCTCCCCCTCCTCCTCACACCAATTTGAGCACTCAAGCTCGGCCAACCCCTGCCATTTTCTCCTCTCCACTTCCCTAGAATAATCCTAGAGGTCCTGGTCTTCTTCAAAGACCAATCTTAGTTCCCTAAGTGGAGGATTCAAAGAAGCGTTCCAAAGAAGAGGTAATATCCATTACCGATCTTTTCAATTTCTTTCTTCTTCAACTTCTTCTTCTTTTGTTGTTTCATGATAAAGTAATAACATCAGTATTACTCTCATAATGATATGTTATTATAAATATGAAACAACCCTAATTCACCTTCTATCCATCCTACGGAAAAATGAAATCACCGCGCGTGCGTACGTACGGAATACCATCTCCACGACGCGATGAGATTCATTCTCAATGATTAACCATTCATGAATGATTATAAAGTATATATAATAATTACTAATGAAATATACGACATAATAATGATACTGTATTTATGTAAATTTATATGTATGTCATATACTTAATTCCATTCACTTCAATAAGGAAATGAAAACAGCGTTCATGCGTACGTACGGACTACCGCCTCCATGAACGGTGTATTTCATTCCATTTATCGATATTATATATAAATATATATTCTGAATATATATTATATATAAATCATGTTTTACATTCTGGATATAAGTAGTCATGATCCATGTAATCATATTAATAATTACAAGTTAAAAACACGAACGACAAATGAGACGATTTTACCCAAAACGCTACTTTAACATGAATTTACAAAAGAACAGGTAATATAAAGTCATAAGTGGACCATATATGATATAATAACAATGAATATGATTCTGGAATAAGTCAATAACATGATTTAAATCATTATACAGGAGGTTCGGACACTTATAAAGCAAGTCGGACCTAAGGTAAGGGAAATATCAAAATCTCATTTTTATCCGAGATTGTTTATACATTGGTATTTACTGGGGTGTATTTTATCATCCACATCCATGTTCCCTCAATATGTAATATTTTTTCCATCCACTTACAATTTTTTAGATCAAATTTTACCCTTCGGTGAGTTTTTAGTAAATAATATGAAAGGAATCTTTTATCATTTTTCGTACGAGGTACTTTTTGACTTTTCCGACAAAGGTACGAAGAATGTTTTTTTTACTTAAACGGCATGAATGGATTTTTATGGTTTTATAAAGCCTTATTTTCATGAAGCTTCCTCCAAAAGATTTCATGACTATTTTTAATAAAATCTCTTTCTTTTAAAATTGCATGCTGTTTTGTGAAAAGAAATTGATTTTGAAGAAGAAAGGATATTTTCCTCAAGAATTCATTTCAAGTGTTTTATCAAAATTATTTTCCATATAAGATAATAAAGGGTTCTGTTTCTATCCATTTTTTTACATTTATTTGACTATGTTGTGATGGAATTATGTTTATGAATTCATTTATCTTATATGAATGGTTTTATGATGTCATGTTGTTTAAGAATCCCATTTTTTATTACATGGGTTATGAAATGATGTATGATTTATGATTTTGTGGCACACATAAGAATGGTATCATTATGAGATGGGTGGGACCTGTATCTCCCTCCAATGAATTGGGTAAAGATTTTATATCTCATGAGATATACATGGCTGGAATGGTAGGTTATACCGGTTCAGTGAAACAGGACTGAAACGAGGGTTACTCGATTCAGAAAGGGACTTTGTCCACTAAGATAGTCTTGGCAATGAGTCTTGACTAACAAGAAATGATTATCTATGATTATGTGTGAATGCCACAAAGTTTCATGTTTTAAGTTATGATTATTGTGATTACATTTCACTGCCATGATTTATCCCATGTTATGAAATTATGCTCTCTTTTGCAGGTTAAGATTTCCAAAAGTTATGTTCTTATGAATATGATGTGATTGATTTTTCTTTTGTTTACCCTTACTGAGCATTTGAGCTCACCCTTTTATGTTTTATTTTCCCCAGGATATAAAGAAAGGTTTTAGGTAAAAAAAAGGGAAGATCTTTATGGGAGATATTGAAGATCTTTCACCACGATTAGAAGATTACGTTCCGAGTTTCCAAAGACACTAAACTATTACGATCCTTGTGTGTGTGTTTTTGTTATGTACTAAGTATTCCGCAAATGTAATGTAATGTCCATGTACATCAGGCTTCGGGTCTCTACAAGAATTATATCTCTAAGAAAGCTATATCACCATAGGTAAATGCTCATCCTACATCGGGGTTCACACATACTCACCTCCAATCACAAACTAGTACACTGTATACCGACAGTCAATCTTGTAAAAGGTCACCGGCCGACAATCATAGAGAATAATCCCATCAATCCAACTAATAATCGGAGATCCTCAACATGTTTTCCCCTTTTTATACATGACCATAGGCATGGAAAAACCTCTCCCATAGGCATTTAAAACCCATTCCCTCAGGCATAGAATAACCTCACCCATAGGCATATCAGAACATTGCCCACAGGCATAGCACAACCTTGACCGAAGGCATATCAAAACCTCTCATATAGGCATAGCATAACCTCATTAAACCACATAGAATATCTAAGGAATTACTATAACAAGAATCCATGTGTCCTCTAGGTTATATACAAAAACATCCCACTGAGACCATCTAAGGAATTCCTAAAATGAAAATCCAAGTATCACTTAGGGCCAGAAAGTCAACACATAAGTCTTAATAGTCAGATTCTAGGAAGCACCTATAGACATCCCAACAAAATATATATCACAGTATAAATAAATATTCAGTGTCAATAGCTATGTTTTAGGTAGTACCTCTTGGTATAGTAAAAATCAGATAGAACATGTCTTAGAAGCTGGATACTAGGAAAGCTTGTCTGGAATCCAAAAAAAATTCAAGGTGATCCCAAGAAAAAAATCTAGGCATCCCAATATAAAATAAGACACCTTGCATCAGACTCAAAATCCACCAACCATGATGCACCTTTGGTGAACATCACTGCATCAGCAATAAACATGTGAAACATAACAAAGAGTGAGGGTGGCCCGAACACCCAACCCAATGCTACAGTAACATCCCCATGGGATTAATAGTTTGGTAGAATGGGTTATAGGTGACACCAAAACATCATATCTACTCAACCTGAATGTAAAACTCTGGTTCATTCAAACCACGAGCACTCGCTGGGTCCATCAATTCAAATACAAAGAGGTATCCTACTCAAGATCCTCAGGGTAATCATTAGTGAAGGAATACTACATGGGATCCTTAGAGAAAAGAATGGGAGGAATCCATGAACAATGAACAATAGAGTAATCATAAAATAGGGATCCTCTGAAAGGAAAATAATAGGGAGATCCTACAAGGGACTCCCTAGGTTTTCACATAAACAAAGGCATCCCTCAGTTGATCCTTGGAAGAATCTTGTCTCACCTCCTCATAGGCCAAAAGAAAACATCACACAAGGTGAATGTCCTCAAAATCATAGGTCATAGGAGACAAATCACATCTCCTCTCAGATCAATGGTCTCAACCGTGTTGGTCCGAACACCCAAGCTATCATTCACACCAATTATCACTCTCAGATGAGAAAATAACTCAATTACTGGGGGAAGATCCTCTACATTTAGATATAAAACCCCAAAAACCCTTTTTATGACCATTAAGTTTCTATATCATTCCACTATTATGATATACCTGAATAATGTTCATAATGGACTACCCACATGCCTAATTTTAAATTACAAGGCACAAAATACCCCATACCTCTACGTTGGAAAAGTACATGGTGTGTAATTTAGAGTACAAGTGATGTGATCTTATCCCTCCCCTAGCAGTGTACTCATACAGGGACAGAACAACGTGGGGTTTTCTTATGTAAAATTTCACAGTGTGTAATTCAAAGTACACGATGTGTATTATCTAAAAACCAAAAAACCTATATTCTTTTTTACATGGGTAGAAACATGGTGTGTACTCAGATTACATGGAGTGTACTTAAGAAAACTTCTTCTTCCCCAAATAGGAAGAAAAAGTGAAATGTTCCCCAAGAAAACATGCTGTGTAACTTGGGTTTCTCGACAGGAAAACCCTCTGATCTCTCAAAACCCCATTTCACCCCTAAAAATGGATATGGCCCTAAGAGCCCACAAGAAATAATAAATAGGATTTACGAACATAGACCAACATTTTTAAAGGCTATTTATGGTGAAAATGTAAATGGGCCTACCTTTGGTATAAACCAATGATGCTTCATTTGATTTCATCATCCACAATCATTATATGTCGTATCAACGCATAGAAGGATTCAAAATGGTACTTATCTTACATTACCTCTCTATCTATCTCATTATCCATTTACCATTTTTTCCTTAGTTCATAGTCTAATAGAATCACATAAGAAGAATTTTCAAGAAGGATGAGGAAGGAAGAAGAAGGAAAAGAAAAGAAGAAATAAAGAATGAAAAGAAAAATGGGAACATACCGGTCCGGGTGTCGGACTCGAGTTTATGCCCCGCCTATGATAATCACCTTGTTCTGAACTCAATAGAAGTGAAAAAAATCTCTACATGATTCGCCATTTAAATCTTATCACTAAATGAACATGCACAAATAAAATAATATTTCAATTATTAATATTAATTATTTATTATTCCTATAAAATTAAAATAGCTCATATTTCTACAAAACTCATGTCCAAGGGCAAAACCCCTATTCTATGACCCATAGAGTGGTCAGAATAATTATCTAAGATCATATTTTAGGATAAAACACCATTTTACCCCTTTAAAATCTTGCAATAGAATGAATTAAAATTACGGCTCAAAACTCCAGTCCATAGAAACCTTGGTTCTTACAAAATCCCTAAAATAAACATTATTGTCCCCGAGAAGCCTGGTGAAAGGAATAGAAGCCATGATCCCACCTCTAGCATCTCCACAACCAAGATATTTGGACATCCCAACGACCATCCATATAGTGTTAACCACTACTTTATATGTAGAAGAAACTTAACTATGACTTATCTGATACCACTATGTAACATTCCAACATAGATGCCACAAAACTGGTACTCCAAACCGGTTGTCCACAAGGCCTAAAGTGCGCCTCCCTATATGCCAAAGGCTTCTGACTTGTAGTGAGGGCCTAGAATGTGGTCATGGGGAGAATATTCCCTCATATCTGAGTTAGAGAACAATGATAATAGACATGTTTCCTACACATTGAAAAGTAAACAGAGTGTGGAAGAAGTAAACTAAATTATAATGCTATAAGTGTAAAATTTTGTAAAAATAATGAAAAACCAAGAAATATAATACAACATTGGTCACCCACTGGGCTGACCATACATATACAACAATACAAAAATAAACTGAATGTAAAAGTACAAGCCTCTACTATAAACTCTGAACCAACCCGTGTACAAAATATTCAGACACTTTTGAACTGTAGCATCCTAATCAGTAGAACCATTCGAATAGCTCCACTCGATCATGAAACATTGGGCCTCATCCCTATCCACCAAGAAAATCATTCTCAATTTGAAAATTAAACATAAATTCAGCACATCTACCAAGGTGCATGTGCAGGGTTGAGAAAGAATCTGAGTAGGATACCCTGAAAAGAAACCTGTAACTGTGTTGATAATGTGTATGCAAAATCAATGTTTCGAGCCTTGCTAAGAAAAAACCAAAATTTAGTAAAAACAAATCATAAAACCACAGTCAATATCAGGGTCTGTATTCCCTATCAACTATGCATGTTCCACAATGGATGTTCATATATATATATATACACACATACACATGTATAGTCCCATACCTATATATATACATAAATATGAATAATCATTCATACGTGAATCAAACAACATAAAACCACAATAATAGTTTATCTATGGGTTTATAATACCGATCACTTTAACACCCTATACAAGGGCATTGAGCTGGACATCGTGCCACTCAATCCATGCCTTGTTAGTTCTATAATTTCATCGACATGAACCTTCTTCATCCAGTGATGGAATTATATCTCTGAGAAATCTTTGTCACCATAGGGGGATGCACTTCCTACACCTGGGTACACACATACTCACCTCCAATAAAAAACTAGTATACCTCATAGTAATGGTCAATCATGTAAAAGGTAACTGGTTAGAAAACATAGAGAATAAGCCCACGAATCTAACTGAAACAGGAAAAACCTCACCCAGTTGTAACATTTTTCATACTTTGGCATAGGCATAGAAAAACCATGACCATGGGCATAGAAAAACCTCACCCTCAGGAATATCACAACCTCACCCGTAGGCATATCAGAACCTCTCCTACTAGAATGGAAGAACCCCGTCCACAGGTATATTAGAACCTCACCCACGGGCATAGTAAAACCTCATCAGAACATTAAGCCCATATGAGGCATTTTTATAATGAGAATCTAAGTATTGATGAGGGTATATATAAAAAACAACCCCTAATCCCGTCAAAGGAATTACATCAATATAAATACAACTACTACTTAGGTCATGAATGTAAAAACATAAGGCTCAATAGGAGGATACTAGGAAGCACCTCGGGACATATCGACAAGATATATACAACAATATATATAAACATTCAGGCTCAATAGCTAAGTCCTAGGTTGTGCCTATAGAAATAGTAAAAAATATAAAATAACATGGCCCATAAGCTGGATACCAGAAAGCACATCTGGAATCAAAATAATCAAATATGATCCAAGGAAGAAAAAACGGGCATCCCAATAGAAAATAAGAGGCCTCTCATTAGAATCAAAAACCACCAACTATGAAGCACCTCTAGTGAACATTACTGTATCTACAATAATCAAGTGAATCGTAACAATGATCGGTGGTGGACCAAATTCCCAATGTAAGACTAAAGTCACAACCCCAAAGGAATACTTTTTCAGCTAGGTTCTAGGTGAAAAATAAACACTATCTCTACAAAAACTCAACATACGCCTCAGTTTCGGTCAAACCACGGGCAACTTCTGGGTCCCTCAAGTCAAAAAAAAAAGTGGTGTCCTACTCGGGATCAAACTAGTAAACACAAGAAAAAATAATACTACACACGATCATTTACAAAAAAAAAAGTGAGGGACGAATCCTATATGAGATCCTCAAAGAAAGAACAACAGAGGCATCCTACAATAGGGATCCTCTCAAAGGAATACAAGAGAGAGATCCTACAAGGGACTTCCTAGGCCATCAGATAAAAAAAGTCATACCTCAGCAGATCATTGGAACCATCCAATATCATGGCCTCATAGACCAGAAGGTCACATCTCACAAGGGGAATTTCGTTAAAATCATATGTCATAGGATATAACTCATATAATCTCTTATATCAAAGGCCTTAACTAGGTTGGTTATAACACACAAACTATCATTCACTCTATGTCTAACTCTCAGGTGACAACTAAACTAAATAAATCGAGTAAGAATATATAAATTTAGATAGAAACCCCTCAAAACACTCTTTATATGACCTCTAAATGTCAATAGTATTTCTCTTTTTTTATCTACATGAATTAATCCTATAATGGACTAATCACACATTAAATTATAACATCTAGGGAACTAAATACCCCAAACCTCTAAGCTGTAATTGTACGTAGTGTGAACTACAGGGTAAATGTCATGTAATCTTCTCCCCTTGGCATTATATTCATACATGGCCATAAAAACTTGGTGTTTTACTGTGTAAAAGTAAATGAAATGTACTTTAATGTACATGGCGTGCACTCTCTAAAAACCAAAAACTCAGGTTCACTTTCACATGGCCAGACACACGACCATGTACCACCCCGTGGCGTTTACTCAGAGTATACAGAGTATACTTAAGAAAAAATATTCTTCCTTGAATGAGAAGAACACATGGTGTTTCCCCCTAGAACACATGTTTTGTAACATAGTTTTCCCAATAGGAAAACCCTAAGATCACCTAAAACCCCCTTTTCACCCCCGAAACAATATATTTGGACTTAATAGACCACAAACAAGCATAAACATGATTAAAGAACTTAAAAAACATGTTTAAGTGTGATATATAGATAAAACATAATTGGGATTACCTTTATGGTGGAAATCACCAAATCTTCATTTGATTTCACCTTCCACAATCACCATACGTCATATCAACACGTCGAGGGCTTCGTAATAGTACCTATCTTTCCATACCCCCCCCCCCCTCTCTCTATCTCTATATTTATCCCTTACCCATTTATCTCTTTGGTCATGGCCTAGGAGGTTCACACAAGAGGCTTGCTCAGGAAGGAGGAAAGAAGAAGAAGGAAAAGAAAAGAAGAAAAAAAGAAAAAAAAGGGGACTGGGCCGACCCAAGCACCTTACATGAGTTTATTCCTTATATAGACTAAACTCACCATTATAGACTCAATGGAGGAGACATAATTTCACTCTGATGATCCATTAAAAATTTATCACCGAATGAACCTGTGCGAATAAATTAATATTTAATTTAATAATATTAATTATTAATTATTCTGCTAAAATTTTAACATCTTAGATTTCCACTAAACTCTTGTGCTAGGGTAAACACCCTATTTTGGGACCGATATAGTGGGCATAAAAATTATCTGAGATCCTTTGCTAGGGGAAAATATGATTTTACCCCTTTACAAACATGTGACAGCAAAAATTCAAATTTATACTGAAAAATTCAATCCCAAAAAACATTAGTCCTTATATTATTATTCTTATTAAATACAATTCAACAAATAATAATCTTATATTTGTGTAAAATTATTTTTTAAACAAACAAACATAATGTTTATAACCACATTTCGACCTCAATTATGATAATTATTCATAATAGTTCTCTCTAATCACTATGGTCAAAATTTAAGTTGAAATTATTAAATTATATAAACTATTCTTATTTTGAGTATGGATTTAATTTTTCTAAATTCAATTCCCAAACTTTCCCAAATTTAATTTATAATTAATCACACACACGCAATGAGAAAACAGAGTTTATAAATTGCAAATGTTCAAAAGTATATTATTTTCTATATAAAATTTGAATATTAAAATGACTTTGATGACATGAATTGGATTAAATTATATAAAATTGTCCTCATTATACATTAAAAATAATTAAAAATATAATTTAACAATATAAATTATTTATGTAAAAATAATATTATCAATTAATATTCAATATTTTTCACTATTAATCAAAAAATGAAACATTTCAGAAAACTACCAAACTTTCTCCCATATATCATTTTTGTATCCCTAATTAAAAATTGAAGCATATTTTTTCATATATTTTTTTAGAATTTGTATAATATTAATTATAAATTATATGTGAAAAGTGTGACTAATCCTTCTTTTAGCAAATTTTTTTTGTTTCATAAAATGTATCATTTTCATTTAAATTATTCTTATTTTATTACTAATAAATAGATAAATATTAATCATGTTCAAAAAATATTTTCATAAGTTATTTAATCCTATTCATACCCTCTAATTTAACTTCTAGGTTATTACCATTATATAAAATAATAATAATATAGCTATTTTTTTGTTCGATAAAACTCGGTTTTTCATGTAATGAATGGAAAAAATAAGTGTTTCATGTAATGAAATCTAAGAATAGTATTGTTTGTAATTAATGATAAACATTACATTTAATTCAATTAAATCTAGTGAATATATTTAATCTATATAAAAATAAATATATCTTAAGGTGTTGAGATGTTATATTTCCTTTTACGCTTGGTGTTGTGTGTCATGCATGTTATCAAATATAGTGTACTTATTTTTGAATTTCATGATATCATATTCTTCCAATCATAAATAAATTTCACCCTCAAAATTAAAATTTGATATTGATAGTCAACAATGTTATTTGGAAGTACATTTACTGAAGACCTACATAATAAAAATAATAAGTAAAATATACTTATAATAAGAGAGAATGGTAAGTGAAATGGAAACATGTAATAACTTATAAATAAGTTTCTTAACAGGAGAACAACAGTGTCAAGTGAATATATTGACATTGGATAAAAGAATAAATAATTTTAGAGAGTGATCGTGGTCACATATCATTGGAAATTTAGAGATCAATGGAATATTAAGGGAATGAAAACAAGAAATGTATAATTATTTAAAAGGCCATATGATTCATTGGACATGAATGTTTTCATATATTTTTTTCAAGATCTATATCCTAAACTATAAGAATTGTATTATTTTGTATGAATATAAATAAATATAGTTACTTGATATATTTCTATATCATAAGAAAAATTTTATCCTTTGGTTGTGCTTCGATCCATTTTCAATTAATTGCTTACTCTAGGAGATGAATATTCAACAAATAAATTTATTTATGCAGGAAGAACTAAAATTCATTTTTCATGGAATGTAAGATCCATAATTGAGAAAAGTATATTTTCTTTTATCTCTAAATATTTTCCAAAAAAATGATAGAACATGATATCAAATATAATAAATTAATTTCTAATACACAAAAGTAACACTAATAGTTTATCACTAATATTTTTCATCAAATATTTTAACTAAAAACAATAACATATTAACCAAGACTACATGTAGGCCAGTGGTATGCATGAAACCCTTATCGTTATTTTCCCATGGGTTCAATCCCCAAGACCTTTCCATAAGGGATGGGTTTTCACATAGCATAGGAATTGTACTATTTATTAAAACATATTAATATAATATCTATATTGTTCCCAAAAAATATATTGGACATCCAAGAAATTAAATAAATTATTAAATAACCTTTCTACTATGGTTTTAAATATAACATGTTTTTCCCACACAGACTAATAATATTATTTAAATTTTATCAAAATTTAATTAATTCTCATATTAACCATGATGGTTATACATACCATTGATTTTATGTCCATAAAATGTAAATTAATTATTCCTAAAATAAATTTTCTACATAAAGAAAGGTTCTAAAAAAATTATCCAATAATATGGTTATTCATATTATACTCCATTAACATAAAATAAAAAATATTTATTTAAGAATTTGAACATAGAATCATTGATAAACATAGTATCACATAATGGTATTATCAACTATTATCTTAATAAAGACATATAATATTATAATATTTAACAAAATCCTTAGATGTTTCATAATTCATATTACCAAAATTACATTGTTAAAAATATTCCTAAAATTTAATTCTTCAATACGAATACATAAATACATCATCCATTTAATTTCAATATAGGTTCTTCTATGGTATAGGGTTTAACCTTGATCATTAATATTCATTATATATTGAAGTCCAATATAATGGTTTTTCAATAAAATGTGAATTATACTAAACATATCTTTCCAATGTTCCAAACTAGGAGATAATTAAGGATTTTTTTCATGGACCATGTGATGAACGGGTTAGTAAAAATGCAACCTTTTAAGAGTTATTACCCCAAGGTATAACTTTACTAGAACCACATTCACATATAGTATCAAAGAAGGTATTTATTTTATAGTATACCCACATGATATCTATCATAAAAAACATTAGGATGTTCTTCTATACATATCCTCAAAGTCTATCATATTTTGATATTTTCTAATATATGTTATCCTAAATCATGTTCCCTTCGATTCAACTAAAAATTAATCAATACCAACTATAGAGATCCCAAAACCAATACCCTAGAGTCGACCAGATTTTATTACATTTTCATAAGATTCATGGAATCACATCCCAAAGGACCGAATAGTTTAATAGTATTTGTATTATAGATACATACTTGAGCATTACATAAAATTTAATTACTGAAAATAAAACTTAATATTTTTCTATTTGAGGATAACTTTAAGACCTATATCATATCTTTTCATACCAATCATTGTGCACATTATCAATTCGTAGTAAAGGAAATAGAATAAGGGGGATCCTCAATTGCTCACTATGGGTTATGTACAGAAAAATATTTCTTGAATCAATATAGAATAATCAATTTTAAAATATAAATAACCCAAGACACATGTTATTCAAATAACTGGGTAAGTCATAATAAAAATTTATAGGTAAATATATGAGAATAAATTACATTTAAATAACTATATAAGGTATAATTTAAATATAAAGGAAAATAATTTATCACACATTCCACATAAATAAATGGTTGAGGCATAATCAATATGGTAAGGTAAATTACTAAAAAAAATCTCATTTAATCAAGAAGATGAAAATGAAATAAATCAAAATTCAATATCATAGTGAATATAATCTAGATAATAATAACTAAACTCTTAATACAGGGAATATATAATTATTGGGCATCTTGTCTCAGGAATATAATACATCTACCATCATGATCTTTCACAAAATGATTTATACTGTAGGTAAAAAACATTAAATGCTATCTTAAATGATTTGTCTCATGATAGATAGAGAATAATTTATGGTCAACAATATTTTGGTCCCAACCCCATCACATCAGGTCCAAATAATTCCTTATATATCAAATAATCGATTTAATTAAAAGAATTCTTATAATCATATATCTATGTTGAGTAGAGAATACATTTTTATCAATATTTTCCCAATTAAAAAATTAACTTTCAGTATAGAACACCATATGTAAATATGATATACCATTTATGAAATTAAAATACCCATGATAAATGATATGGATATATAAAAGAAATTTAATGTCCAATGATCATAAGAAAGGGAATATTTCCTAAGAAAGGAAATGAATACAAAAATAAATCAAGGAAGTGAATGTTAGTAATTTACATTATCAAAATTATCAGAAACCATCTAGAGGAAGAATAAAGATAGTATTAATACAACATATACTCATTATATTAAGAATGAATTGTTATTTTCATTGATGAATATAAATACTATAAAAATATCTTTATTTTTTTTAATGAAAATAAAATTTTTAATTTGAAAATTGATTTTTAAAACATAATTTTTTTAAAATAAATTTCTTTAATAATTAGTTTCTAAATATTTAAAGAAATTTTAAATTTTTTTTTGAATAAATGGGTTTTAATAAAAATGGATTTCAGATTGAATAGAGTAATAAATTCATATTTTAATAAATTATTTTATTAAAATTGTTAAGTACTAAAGAGTGAAAACAAAGTACTATTACTGAAAAATATCATGAATAAATAGATGAGAAAAATGGAAATGATTTATTAATCAAATATCAAATAATTACATCCCGTGAAAATTTAATAATTAATAATCTTTATTAGAATGATATTTTTTAATAAACCCTTAACGTGATAATAATGACGAAGTGAGGGTAAATCTATAAATCTATTATTTTTATCAACTATAGAAACACATAAAAAACTGGAAATGAAAAATAAGATAATGGATATTCATTATATATAATTATAACATATCAATATCAATGAACGATTAATGTAATCCAATGAAAAGAAATTTAGTTATATAATTTTTTACCACATGGAAACATTCATGTAAAATTCACTTATATGAAATAAATTAAATTGAAAAATAAAATTAATTGAATAATTAATTATTAATGGTATTACTTGTCAAATAGATATTATATACCATATAAAGAAAAGAAGGTTCATAACATTACAATATGCCTCAATGAAATGAAGTTGAGATGAAATCTATACATCATGCTACTTTTTGGTTTTAAATAATTTAAGATCCTAATATTGTGTTTATAAAAAATATATTAACATATAATAGAACCACATTACTATTTTTAATATCATATATGATCCTTTTTTGACATCTTATCTCCTGTTCATTAATAATCCTTCATTATTTTCACTATTTTAGGTATTAATTTTCATGTTTTCTCGACCATTTTTCATCCTAAATGATTTCGTTTTTGAATATATTATATAGTGGAATAATCTATAGAATAATAATCATGATATAGGTATTATATTTTTATATCAATAATATTTTTAAAAAAAATTATTAATTTTGATTATGAAAATTGAAGTACGTTATGATCAAGGAGACGGCGGGTTGTACTTATGCATGAGTAATTTCCACATTTTCCAATGATCATTATGTAAATGAAGAAATTTAAATTTTAACTTTCACTAATTATAATCATATAATATATAACATATTATACACTTAAATTTATCATCCATGTGACATGTTTTTGTAGAGAGAGTCACATCATTTCATGAAATTTGTTGTCCACACGTACACGAATGATGTTATCATTCTTATATAAGTAAAATAGAATGAAATAAAATGATATATATTATATTTTAATAATGGTAATTATTTCATTAATATAATAAATATTTTATGTATATAAAATTTATTCATTAAAATTATCTTTATAACCTTCCATGTGAAGCGTTAGTGAAAGACAAATCACATCGATTCACAAGGCGGTAGTCCCCAATACACACAAGAGACAATATAATCTCTCCTATATAATGGATGGAGATAATATTTATTTTATATAGTAACTATATATGAATAAATAATTAATAAAAATAATATATATATATATATACTTTAGATCCATAATCATACACAACCATGACAGTTGGAAATATAAAAATGAACGACATCAGTTCACGAGTTGGAAGTCCGTCGTACACAAAAACAGTGATTTAAAAACCCATTTGATTGATGTGGAGATAGTTTTAGGTCATTTAAATATTAATACAAAAATCCTAGTGGATATAATATACTAATAATATTATATAATCATGTGTTTATAAATATTTAATGAGGTGGAGGAAGAAGTAAAATAAAAATACTTATTGAATAACATCACCTCTTCTTTGAGGGTTCTCCATATGATTTAGCTAAATCATAATAATGTAATTTTTTCCAAAAATTTGTCATATATAATGATGGTAGGGGATTTAGGAAGTGATTTGGGAATTTTTTTCCAAAAAAAGTGGTTTTATTTTCGGATGAATGGATGGGAGTGGGTTCCCTTTTATAAGTGAGAAGTTGAATTCTTGAATATACTAAGAAATATTCACTATTTAGAGGTCTCCCTAAACCATTGTGGCTCAAAAAACATATACATAATGGACAATATTGATTATTTGGTAGAGAATATCCTAAACAATAGAAAAAAAATCATTTTTATCATATTATTCTTTCGTCATTAAGTTTACTTAGTTTTACCCTTTTAGTTTTTATCATGATACCTTGTATCTTTTTATTTACCTCTGTAATTTAACTTTTAAGAATTAAAATAAAATGTTATTTTTTATATAATAAATAAATAATTAATCTGTATATGAAATCCAATTTATTAAATAAATGTAATATGTCTGTGTGTAATTTTTTTTAATTCAAACACATGTAATGCACAAAACAACAATTTCACCATAATAGTGGTAATTAATTTTAACTGTTCTCATTAACCACTATGGTTAAAAATTATGTTCACCTTATTATATAATAAAATATATGATAATTCAAATTATTTAGCCTATTTTTCTATATTCTATTCATATAAGTGGGACAATTTAGTTTAAAATTATTCCAGTAGACAAAATAGAAAACATGTTTTTGATGTGAAAATGTACCAAAGATTACAACTTTTTATATGAAACTTAAAAAATAAAATGATACTAAAGTAGAAAATTTGGTTAATTTATATAAAATTGAATTAATTATAATTTAATCTAATTCAAAAAAAACTTTATAATTATAAATTATTTAAATAAGAAACAATTTTTAATTAAAATTCAGAATTCTTAATTATTAAAAAATTGATTCCTTTTAATAAATTGCCAAAAATTCACCATAAGATAATTATGGTATCCTTATTTCAAAAATTAAGATTATTTTATCATTTAAATATTATATCATTTGTAAAAATTATTTATATAATATGTGCACAAAGTGCGATTAAACTTCTTTTAGAAAAATATTATTTTTATGAAAATATTTATTTTTATTTAAAATGTTTCATATTTTTTACAAATCAATTTACAACTAATGAAAATGTGTAAAAAATATTTTCATAAGTTATTTAATCATACTTATACCCGCAAATTTAATGGTGATGTTATAACTATTTAATTTAATAATAATATTAATAGGCTATTTTTGTTTGTTAAAACTCAGTGTTCTGTGTAACCCAAGCTGAAATTAGTGTTGTTTGTTATGCATGATAAACTCACCACTACGTTTTAAGGAAGCTGAAAATAGTGTTTCATGAAATAAAAACTATTTATGTTATTAAATATATTATAAAATAAATCTATTATAAGTTCTTTGGGTGTTATATTCCCATATAGGCTTGGTGTTTCACATTATACATGTTACAAGAGCAGTGTATTTTTTCTTGTTTTTTGTGTTACAAAAAAATAGTCAAGAAATATTCAAGAGGGGTGCGTTTATTCATTTATAATAATCTTAATTTAATCATTCTAATCTATCAATGTTAAATAAAACACTCATTTGGTGGAATCCCTGGATAGGTCTCACTTTTTAAAACAGATGCTTTGATGATTAGGGAGGTTTAGTAATGATGGAGAAGGTTTAGAGAGGTTTTCTTTAAAAAATCACAAATAGAATAATTTTCAACAGATAAAATTTACATGATGTGAACATGTTTCAAAAAAATGTTACCTACATTTTAAACTTTTGGTAAATGATACACAAGGTGAAAATTTATGGGGGTTTATAAAATCCATGAAACTATGTTTCACGGCCGACTACCCCAAGCCCCTCCCCCTCCACCCACTCTTCTATCACAAAATGGATCCCCCTCTTGATTTTTAGTTCCTCCTCTATGCCATTATCCTACCCCTCCTCCTTTATTCCTCCTCCCCCTGTATCCAGTTAATCCAACCACCTATTCTCATCCATTCCATGATCATTCTAAAAATCTAGATTGTACGTTACTAAGACCACCAAACATGTGTCTCATCTCAAAGATGATTCTCTTCAACCCATGCATCTAGTTTTTGATCCACCACTGATGAGCGCTGATCCCTCTTCCTCAACTTCTTCATCGGGTTCTACCACTCCCTCAACCTATGATGATTCTAAGTCCTTATACATTCAGTACCACGGTGCTACCTATCCACCACACTCACCCAAGTGCCTCCATTTTTCTCATCTAGAATAGTATGTTTTATTACTCCATTTACAATCTAATATTATGAGGACCAAAAAGACCAATTGTGGGGATGTTATCAAGATGACCCTTGATATGCCTCTACAACATCACCAAGGAATGTGAGGATATATAATAAGAGTTATTATTAGAGTTCCTGGACACTTTAGATCTTGATATGGTGCATATAACCTTTCATATTGGGGGCTGAACATGGGACCTTAACTTTGAAGACTTTTTCATTTAGCCCGTTATCTACACCACTAATTTCATATCTTTCTCAACCTATGTTAACTTGTGGAAAGACATTTAAATTGTGGATGTGGTGAGGAGTTATAAACTAATCACTTGGGAACCCTAGAACTTTTTTGATCTTTGTACTGTAATGAGAACCCTACTTCTAGGTTTCACATTATGAATATTATGTCAGGATCCCCCACATTTCTGGATATCTATATCATTTTACCACCAGAGTATTATCCAGACCGAGGATATTATATTAGATTCTTTTATTGGAGGACTTTCCCTAAAAAAATGTCCCACCAATGTGCATTATACTACTAGGCCTGGTTAAAAGGCCTTACGGTCCCTTGTTAGGATATAGTTTCATCACGAATCTAACTCACCATCTTGGTGACTTGGAAACCGCTCATCCACTTACATCTCATGGGAATAAGGGGTTTGTAGATCTTCCCATTCAATACGAGATAGGGATTATATGGAAGATATAGGGGTCTTTAACATGGGACCCTAAGTATATATAGGACACTACTATGTACCGAGCTCCCCTTGCCCCATCCTCCCACCCTACTCATGAGGCTCATGCCTCTAGTGATCCTACCACCACTACCCCAACTTAATTAACTTCTCCTGCATACCACCTACCACTATTACACCACCCATACCACCAATAAACCTATGACTACTAAAATATTGGCCTTTAATAGGGATATCATTCATTAGTTTTTGCAAACTACACTGATAAATGATACCCTCTATCAGTGGGTTTTAAGAACAGATAAAATGGAACCTTTATTAGTTCTTTATTTTTAAAATAATAATGGTTACCCTTTATGAGCACTTTATTTTTACCATCAATAAATGGTACCCCTTGTCATCCCTTTTTTAGCATGGATAAAGGGTACATTTATCAGAAATTTTTTAATTTTGCTAAATGTCTTGAGTAAAATGAAATAATTAGAAAAATAATTTCTTTAATAATTACCTTAATTAAATAATTATTTTTAAAAATGAATAAATTGACTTCAAATATAGGTTTTTAGGGTTTTGGTGGTTTTAATTGTTTTTATGCTTTTATGATTTTATGGATTTCTTAGTGGTTTTCATGATTTTTTTGGTTTTTTTCAATTTTTTAAGGATTTTTATATGTTTTAGGGTTATTAGGTATTTTATTGTTTTTTGGGGTTTTAGATGTTTTTTGATATTTTTAGGGGTTTCAATGTTTTGATATTTTTTTAATATTTTGATGGTTTAATTTTTTTTTTACAGTTTTTTTTCTATTTTAGGGATTTATTTGAGTTTTTTTAGACTTCTTTAAGAGTTTTAGGGGTATTTTAGTTTATATGGGTTTTCAGGGATCTCATGGTCCATTTATTGGGTTTTTGGGTTTTTTATCATTATTTAGTTTTATATAGTGTTTTTTCCTATGGGGTTTTATGTTTTTATTATGGGTTTTTATGAGTTTTAACGTCTTTTATGTTTTTAGGTATTTTTAGGAATTTTATAGTTTTATGATTTATTATGAGTTTTAGGGATTTTGATGGTTTTTAAGGGTTTTAGGGTTTTTAATTTTCTAGGTTTTTTAGAGGATTAATTTTTTTGGGTTGTTAAGGTTTTATTAAGAGATTTACATTTTTTTGGAATTGGATCATTTTTTAGAACATTACGGGTTTTTTTGATATTCGGAATTTTGAAGATTTTTTGTTTATTTAGGGTTTTTGGAATTTTATTGTTTTTTTTGTTTTAGGTATTTCAATTGTTTTTATGGATTTTATGTTTTTTATAGTTTTAATGATTTCTTTAGTTTAATGGAATTTTAGATTGTTAGTGGTTCTTAGAGTTTTTATGTGTTTTATGGGTTTTCGGGGGTTTTGTGGTTTTAATGGTTTTTAGGATTTTTTAGGGTTTTGGAGGCTTTAGGTGGGTTAGATGATTTTTTGTTAATATTATTTTATTATTGGTTTTAGGGTTTATTTTCGATTTTATGTTTTTAGGGCTTTTTGTGCTTTTTTATGGATTTTATAAGTTTTAGGGTTTTTTGGGATTTTGAGGGATTTTTTTGATTTTTAGTTGTTTTATCATTTTTATGTTTCATGGGGATTTTAGTGTAATTAGTTTTCTACTATTTTCATTGAGGTTTTTTGTTTTTTGGTATTTTTACCTTTTAGGATTTTTATGGGTTTTCATGGATTTTAAGGGTTCATATGTGTTTTTAAGTATTTTAGGGTTTTTAACATTTTTTGGGGTTATAGGATTTTTTATTTGTTTATTGTTTTAAATTTTTTGATGTTTTTTAATATTTTTAGGTGTTTAAAGGGTTTTTAGTATTTTTAGTGGTTTTTATTGGTTTAATGGATTTTTACTTTTTTTTAAATAATTAAGGTTTTTATGGTTTTAATGTGCTCTTATAGTTTTTGGGTCTTCATTGGATTTTTATGATTTTCAGAATTTTTTAGGTTTTTATGAGTTTTTTGTTTTTTATGGGGTTTTTTAGTTTTTTTTGGGTTTTTCATTTTATTTTGGGTTTTTTATATTTTTAAATATTTTTAGAAATTTTTAGGATACTTTGCCAATTTTTAGGGATTTGATGTTGTTTTGTGAGTTTTAGTGTTTTTTTAGCATTTTATTATTTTTATTAGTTTTTTGGTTTTTTGGTTTTTATAGTTTTCTTAGAATTTTTACTGGATTTTTTGGGTTTTTTACATTTTTAGTGTTTTATGTATTTTTAGTATTTTTATTTTTTAAAGGGTTTTTCTAGTATTGAGGGAATTTAGGATTTTTAGTTTTTTTGGGGTTATTGATTTTTTTGGGGGTTTTAGATTATGTTTAGAGGATTTAAGGTTTTTTAAAGATTTTAGATTTTTATGTATTTAAAGGGTTTAAGTGTTTTCCATGATTTTCAGTTTTTTTATTCTTTTTAAGGGTGTCTATGTTTTCTTATTTATTTTTTATTACATATTTTTTTGGTATTTTTAATGTTTTTTAGGTTTCTAGGGGATTTAGGTGCATTCATTTTTTAATGTTTTATTAGGGTTTTTATGGATTTTATTAGTTTGCATGGTTTTATGTATTTTTAGGTATTTTTTATGTTTTTTATTAATCTTTAGGGTTTTTTTGGATTTTGTGGGATTTTATGCATTTTAGGTTTTGATCATTTTTTTGTTTTAGGTGTTTTATGTGTTTTTGGTTTTTAATGTTTTATTTGGATTCTTCGGTGTTTTTAGGTATTTCTACGCTTTTTAGGGATTTTGAAGGATTTTAAGGCTTTTTATTGTTTTAGGGTTTTTAGGGATTTTGACGGCTTTTACTGTTTTTAGTGATTTAAAGATTTTTATTTGTATTTTTTATGGAATTTTGGAGTTGTTATAGTTTTTAATGTTATTTAAGGGGTTATATAGTTTTTTTTTCAATTATAGGGGTTTAAGTGATTTATATAGTTTTTCGAGGTTTTTAGTGTTTTTGTACGTTTTAGGGTTTTTATGATTTTTAGGGCTTATATGGGTTTTATAGTTTTAGGGGTTTTAGGGTTCATTATGTTTTTGGTTTTTAGGGGTTTTAAGTGTTTTAGGTTTTACAGATTTCATAGGGTTTTTTGATTTTTTAGTGTTTTTTTGATTTTTGAAATGTTTTGGAGTTTTTGGATTTTAATTGGATTTTTGAGTTTTTAAGGAATTTGTGAATTCTTTGGGGGTTTTTACGATTTTATCATATTTTGTTTTTAGTGGTTTGAAGTGTATTTAATTTTCTCTGTTTTTATTTGGGGTTTTTATGATTTTTAGTGTTTTTTATATATTTATATTTTTTACATCATTTATTGGTTTTTATGGATTTTTTCAGTTTTTATGGATTGTTTGACTTTTTAGGCTCTTTTATGATTTAGATACTTGTAATATTTTTATGGGATTAAAATTTTTTTAGATTTTTTGGTTGTTTTAAGGTTTTTATGTTATTTAAGTGGGATTTTCATCATTTTTTTGGGATTTTATGGCATTTAGGATTTTTATGTCCTTTTTAAGGGCTATATCATTATTAGTTTTTTAGATGTTTTATGTTTCTCAAGGATTTTTTGGTTTTATTAATGGTTTTAGGGTGTTTAATGTTTTTTATGTTTTGAGGGAATTTCGTGTATTTTTTATGATTATTATTTTTCTGGGGTTTTGAATGATTTTGAGGGTTTTTTGTCATTTTGGTTTTTTGGGGTTTTAACATTTTTAGGTTTTTAAGGGTATAAGTTTTTGTAGGTTTTCAAGATTTTCATAGGGTTTTCATATTTTGTAGTGTATTTATGTTTTTAGGATTTTTAGGGAATTTTAATGATTTTTATGGGTATTTGGGGTATTTATAGATTTTGAGGGCTTTAGGTTTTTTGGGTTTTTAGGGTTTCATGGGTTTTAGAATTTTTTCATTTCTTTATAGATTTAATGGTTTTTAGTGTTTTTAATTTTTTTTGTTTAATGGGTATTTATGGTTTTTTATTTTTAGGGTTCTATGGGGTTTTAGGGTTTTTAAGGATTATAGGGTTCTTATGGGCTTTAAGGTTTTACGGTCATTTACAGTTTTATGGATTTTACAATTTTTTAGGTTTTTAGGTTTTTCAAGTGTTTTATGGTTTTAAATATTTTATTAGGTTATTCTAGGATTTTTTGGGTTTTTAAATTTTAGGTATTTTTAGTGTTATATTGGATTTTTATGTTTTTTAAATTTTTATGTATTTTTTGGGTTTTAGGTATTTTTTTGGGTTTTCAAAGTTTTTTAGATTTTTACTTTTTATGGGATTTAATAGTTTTTTGGTTTTTGGAGTTTTCTTAGTGGTTTACATGGTTTTTAGGATTTTTAAGTGTTTAGGTATTTTAGGTACATTTTAATCTTTCATATAGGTTTTTAGTTTTTTTTTGTTTGGATTTTAGGGGTTTTTTACTGTTTAGGGTTTTATATGGTGTTTAGATTCTTTTATGGTTTTAGGGGTTTAAATGGTTTTTATAGTTTTTAGTGATTTTTATGGGTTTTATTGGTTTTTAGGGTCTTTTTATTTTTAGTAATTTTATTATTTTTACAGGATTTTAGGATTTTATGAGTCTTTTACTGGTTTTATGGTTTATTGTGTTTTTTAGGTTTTTTATCAATTGTAATGTTTTTATGTTTTAAGATTTTCTTTGGTTATTTGATTTATTTGACTAGTTTTTAAATTTTTTGTGATTTTGCGGTCTTTTTTATGATTTTTATTATTTTTAGGGATTTTAGGGATTTAAGGGATTTCAAGGTTTCATGATTTTTAGGGGATTTAACATTTCAAATATTTTTAAGGATTTTATATGTTTCTAGGGTATTAATGTTTTCTTAGAGGATTCCAAGTTTTTAGGCTTTTTTACATTTTTACGATTACATTTTTTTTAGTATTAAGTGATTTTGAGGGGTTTTCTGTTTTTTTGGTTTTTTTGGTTTTAGGGTTTTTTTAGGTTTTGTATAATGTTTTAAAAATTGTAGGTGTTTAAAATATTTTTAGCGATTTTAGTGGGTTTTTAGTGTTATTAAGGGTTTCTGATTTTTTTTGGTCTTTATGTTTTTTAGGGTATTAAGGGGAGTTAGAGTTTTTTTCATGTTCTTAATGTTTCTAGATATTTTTAGGCTTTATTGGGTTTTAAGTGTTTTTTGGGTTTTAAGGATTACATATGGTTTGTGATGGATTTTGGGGTTTTTACGTATTCAGGATTATGATGTATTTTTAATGATTTTAACGGAATTTAGGGTTTTTAGGGATTTTGAATGTTTGTAGTGTTTTTATTGATTTTTAGGTTTTTAAAAAAATTTATGGATTTTAGGGGTTTGAAGTTTTTTTTTTGTATTTAAGGTTTTCTTTGGGGTTTTCATGGTTTTTATGCTTTTAATATTTATATAGAATTTTAAGGGTTTTAGGATTTTTATGGAATTTTAGTGTTTTCAGGGACTTGAGGGGTACGGGGGCTTTATGGTTTTTTTGTTTTTTGGGTTTGGGGTGTTTTTTTGATATTATACGTTTTTATGGTTTTTAGATTTTTTAACGTTTTAGGGTTTTATGGGGGTTTTAGAGATTTTAGTGTGCTTTTTGGGTTTTTATAGGTTTGGGGGTTTCCAAACCTTTTTAGTGGTTTTATGGTTTTTGGGGTTTTTAGGGTCTTTGGGACATTTAAGGTTTAAAATTTTTTACGGTTTTTTTGCGGTTTTTAGTGATTTAGGATTTCAAGGTTTTCTTAAGGGATTTCATGGTTTTTGAGGTTTTTATGGTTTTAGGGATTCTTAGGTCTTTTTTAGAATTTTACTGGTTTTTAGGGTCTTTAGGGATTTTTTAGGGTATTATGGTTTTTTATTATTTTTTGGGGATTTATGGTTTTTGGGGTTTTAGGGTTTTTTTGAGTTTTTGTGGTTTTAATGTTTTTTATATAATTTTTAACATTTTAAAGGTTTAAACGTGATTAAGAGTTTTTAGTGGGTTATTTCGTGTTTTATGGATATATTTTGTTTTTAATGTTTTTTGGTATTTTTATGGTTTATGGTTTTATGGCTTTTAGAATTTTTAGGTGTTTTATTAGTTTTTTGGTTTTTATGAATTTCATAGGGGTTATCATGGGTTTTATGTATTGTTATGTTTATGTGGATTTTAACTACTTTTATATATTTTATGGGTTATTGGGATTTCTTAGTATTCTAAGGTTTTTATGGTTTTTACGATTTTCAGGGGTATTAGGGGTTTTTTTGAGTTTTGGGGGCTTTTATGGTTTTTAGAGTTTTTCTAACCATTTTAGGGGCTAACAGGGTTTTTATATTTTTTTTAGTTTTTTTTGGTTTTTGGGTTTTTAGCGATATAATATAATTTTATGGGGGTTTAAGTGTTTTTGGGGTTTTATGGGTTTTTAGGGTTTTTATCATTTTTATCATTTTTGGGGTTTGTTGTATTTTTAGGGTTTTAAGATATCTTTTGGTTTTTCAAGGTTTATAGATAATTTTAAACCTATAGGATGTTTTTTTTGATTTTTCAAGAATTTTATGGATTTTTATGCTCTTTAAGGATTTTGAGGGTTTCTATCATTTATTAGGTTTGCTATGTATTTTTAGTGATTTTGGGTTTTTAATAATTTTAGTGTTTTTCATGGAATCTAGGGGTTTTTACATTTTTTGGGTATTATAAGGATTTTTTTGGATTTTAATGCTTTTTTTGGGTTTTGAGCTATTTAGGGATTTATGGGATTTTACGGTTTTTAGGGTTTTTGGAATTTTTTACGTTTTCATGGGTTTTAATTATTTTTTGGTTTCTGAGGTTTTCTTAACATCATTCAGGGTTTTTAAAGTCTTTATTTTTTTGAGGTATTTTTTGTGATTTTTATAATTTTTAGGGATTAAAAGGATTTTGAGGGGTTTTTTTGTCTATTTAGGGTTTTTATGATTTTTAGGTTTTTAGAGTTTTTTTGAGATTTTATGGGTTTCAATGGTTTTAGAGTTTTTTAACAGTATAAGGGGATTAATGGGTTTTAGGGTATTTAGTGGGGGTTTAGTGTTATTATGGGTTTTTAGTTTTTTTATGGTTTTGAGGGTTTTTTAATTTTTTGTAGGGGTTTTAGGGTATTTTATTATTTTTTTGATTATTAGAATTTTAATTTTCTAGTGGGTTTAAGTGTTTTTCTGCATTTTAGCATTTCATAAGTTGTTTTAGGGTATTTATGGTTTTTTCGTTTTTGGGATTTTTAGGGCTATTTTAGTATTTTAAAGGTTTTTTAGGATTATTTGGGATATTTAGGATATTTAGGGTTTATGTTTTTGGTGTTTTAAGGGGGTTTTAGTTATTTTAGGTTATTATGGTTTCCATATCATTTTTAGGGTTTTTAGGGTTTTTACATTATTACGAATTATATGGATTTCTTAAGATGTTCTTAGATTTTAGGGGTTTTAGTGATTTTGAGAGTTTTTATAGATTTTTTAATTTGTAATTGTTTATATTTTTGGAATTTTGTTGTTTTTTATTGTTTTTAACGTTTTTGGTGGTTTAAAATGTTTTTAGAGGTTTTAGTGGTTTTTTAGATTTTATGGGTTTTTATGGTTTTTATGTTTTTTATGGTTTTAGGAATTTTTATGGGTTTTTGGTGTTTTGGGGTTTTTAGTGATTTTTAGAGTTTTTATCAGTTTTTTTATTTTTAGGGGTTTAAAGTGTTTTTACATTGTAAGACTTCTATAGGGTTTTTCCAATATTTTTTTGTCTTTTCTTATTTTTGGATATTTTTTACGGATATTTTTTGGGTTTTTATGTTTTTTAGGGTTTTTAGAGATTTTAATGGTTTTTATGGTTGTAGGGTTATTAGATTTTTAGGATTTTTTGGGGTTTTAATTGTTTTTAGTTTTCTACGGTTTTCATATATTTTAAGGTATTTGAAATTTTTATGCATATATTTAAGATTCTACCAGGTTTATGTGTTTTTAGATATTTTGAAGGTTTTGGGGTGTTTTAGGGTTTGGGGGGGGTGTAGGTTTTTAGCATTTTTAGGTTTTTAAGGTTTTTAATTTTTTTTAATATCTTAATGGATTTCTTATAAATTTTCATGGTTTTTTGATTTTATACATCTTTAGGGATTTTTACATCTTTTTTTTATTTTTATGGTTTTTTTGGTTTTTAGGGATTTTTGGGGAAGGAATGCTCAAGACCAGGCTAGCCTGATCCCCTAAAATTTATTAAAAAGGAAAATAAAACAAAAAAGCATTACAAGGAGGGATTGCATAGCCTTGTGTGAAAATCACCCATCAAATCAAATTCCACAAGCAGAGAGTAGGATGTCGAGGCGATGAAGGACCACGTCAAGAACCTCTCCATGATAGCCTTCATGGAAAGGTCATCTGCAACCGTGTTCACCTTTCGATATGCATGTGTCACATTGAGGTTCAGAGATTGATAGAGGGTCAGGAACTCTACCCATTCAGGGGGAATCTTCAAGGGGACTCGCCCGGATCTGTTCTTGAGGGCATTCACCGTAAGAATAGAGTCAGATTCAAGATAGATAAATATCCATCCAAAGTGGATGACATAATTAATTGCCTTCATCATAGCCCAAATTTTTGTTTCAGGGTGCACCATCACTAATTAAGTGGTGAAAACATCCTTTGACGAAGCCCCGATAGGTGCGGAAGATCCCACCACACCCAGCAGGACCCGGCGCACCTAGAGCCGCACCGTCCATGTTAACCTTAATCTTGGAGGTGAGTGGAGGGATCCATTAGATGAACCTAGGAACCCGTGTTTTTTTGGCCCCTACTAGAGACACCAAGCAACCGAAGGATAATGAGGTCATTGACATCATTTTCCAATGAGCCTGTCCGGATGTGGAATACCACATAAAATGTCTTAAGAATAATCACCACACCACCATGGAAGGAGTGACGCTTCTTGTTGAAGGAAGCTGCTTTCCGAGCAGTCGAGATATATGAAATGCTTTCCATGACAAAGACAAGAAGGTAGTGATGCACCTGATCACAACAGGATCAGCTGGTAAGGCTGCCCAGAAGCTCAAATAGAGGCCTGTCTGGGTAAAGTGGGAACCCAAAAATATACTGCAAGTATCCCTAGAGCACAACGCCAAACCTGCACTTAAGAAAGGTGTGTGGAATAGTCTCTTCAGGACATAGGTAGAGAAAACAGGCAGAGGCCAGGCCGTTCCCAGCATTTTTTAGCTGATTCTATAGGGGTAGTCGGTTTTTTCAGATTTTCCAAATAAGAAGGTGGCTGGCCGGGGGGATGAAGTTTCTCCTAAAGCTGGAGAGCCAGGTCGGGGGAGGGGATCCCCGATTGCAATTGTACAGATAATAATCCTTATCATTATTCTTCCTAACAAGGCTGGGTTTCCAGATCAACGTTTCATCATGAACAAAGGTTTATCTATGATTTTTCATAATGATTTCAGGGGGGAGGCATATCTCTAATTCTTCCAACTGAGTAATAATGCTGCGATTGACAAGCTTCTAAGGATAGTAGGGGGATTCAAATATTCCTACAGAGGCCCGTTAATCAAGTTCATGAACCAAGAATTCAAATATTTGTGCTGAGAGACGATCCATTTCTATTGAGAAATGATTCCCTTGTATGAGGCACATATTGTTGGATAAACATAGTAGGGAAAGTAACCTATGTACTCATCATAGTGCTTAGTCACAACCCTCTCTCAAGTGAAACCCAGGCCACCACCATTAGATTCATACAGTCCCCAGGTAAATTTTCCATTGAGTGCATCATTAAATCATCTAAGCTCTTTGATGCCAAGCCCCCCAAGTAAATTGGCTTAGTACATTATTTCTAGGCCACCGAAATCAGTTTCCTTTCACTGATGCTTCCCATCCATGAAGAGTTCCTAATATTTTCTTTTAGATCCTTGATAAGGTTGATCGTCCACCTATATATGGTGGAATAATATGTGAACATAGAGGTGATTACCAAATTGATGAGGCAAACCCTTCCAGCATGAGAGAGGCACTTCCCTTTCCATTAAGCCAGTTTTTGAGTGTATCTGTTTGCAATTCTTTCAAGGTGACAATGCTTGAATTTTCCCCAAAATATTGGGACACCGAGGTAAACAAAAGTACCGATCCACTCTTAAACCCAATGGAACATGCAATATAAATGTGTAGAGTATGGGAGACCCAATCTCTGAAGATAATATATATTATTTATTCTAACTGATAGATTGTCTCACCACACATTCATAGTACTGGAAGATCATCTGTATTGAGGAAAAATTCTTTTTCTCATCTTGGACAAAAAGGAGGATATCATCAGCATAGAACATGTGATATGGTACATGAAGATCTCTCCCTTCCTTAGTTGGATTGAAGAGACCTACCTACTTTATATCAGTGAGGCACCTACTCTTGCAATCTTCAGCAACCGCAAAGAGAATTCTTGAGAGAGGATCTCCCTGTCCGACCCCACATAAGTAGAGAAGAAACCCTTAGGGGGGGCCATTAATGAGAACAGAGAACCAAACACTTCTTAATATGGATATGACCATCTTGATGAAGATGTTTGAGAAACTATATTTGGAGAGAATCTGAAAAATGATACTCAACTTTAGAGTGTTAAAAGCCTTAGAGATGTCAATAATTGGGGAAACTTTCCATGATTAGAGTTATTTATCCTGATATTGATGCCCTATGAGGCATTCAAAAGGCAGTCCTGGATATTTGTCCTCAAAAAAACCTCAATTGATTTGGAGTAATTATCTCCCCCAAAAATTTCTCAATTATCATGATTAGAATCTTGCTGATGATTTTGGTAATAGTATTCTCAATAGCCACTGGTTTAAAGTAACCAATGTTAATTGCATTGTCCCATTTTTGAATAAGGGTGATGAAATTTGAGTTTAGAAATTTTGGAATGAGCTGGAGAGGAATAATTCCCTGATATAATTCGAAATGTCTGCATGCATGATATCATAGTAGGACATAAAGAACTTGTTTGTAAATCCATCTGGTCCCACTGCACTGTCTATGTCTAAAGAAAGAAAATTAGTCCTGATTTCTTCTTCAAAGGGGACATTCATGAAATCTTTGTTCTAGTACTCATCAACGTGTGGTATTATGGATTCCGTCAGAGGAAGGTAATAAACCTTACCATCATTAGTGTACATCCCCTTTAATTGATCAACAACAACATTGGAAATCAAATCCTCTTAAGTGAAGGTAGAACCTGAGATACACACTGCTTTTAAGAACTTTTTATCCTTTTTCTTTTTATTTAGTTTGTTGAAGAATTTGGAGTTTTGATCCCTATCCTTGAGCCACCTAACATTGAAATAATTTTTAACCAGCTTCTCTTTAAGTTTCAAAAATATCATCGATCTGGGAATCGAGCTTCAACTCCACTCAAGAGGGTGGAGACAAATGTTGGTTAAAGGATTAGAGGAAGGAAATCTGGTGTTTAGATGCACAAATATCATCATCCAACCATGAGAAGTGATTCATACTCCACCACTTAAGTAAGGCTTTGATCTTTTTTGTCTTGGAGACTAGGATAAAATAATGACTACCATGGAAATCATTACTCTACCCATTGGTGACAATTTCCATGCAGCCTTGAACTGTGATCCAAGCATTATTGAATATAAAGGGCAGGGGTGACGACCAGAGATAACCCATAGAGATTTCTTCAATCAGAGGATTATGGGTATTAGGGGGTTTTAGGGTTTTGAGAGGTTTGTAGGTTTTTTTGGGTTATAAGTGTTTTTATGTTGTTAATGTTTTCTTTAGGGGTTTTAGTGTTTTTATGTTGTTAAATAGTTTTAGGTATTTTTTAGTATTTTAAAGATTTTGTACGTTTTGTAGGAATTTGAAGGTTTTTATGAATTTTTTGGTTTTTTTGGTTTTTATGGTTTTTTTTGGGTTTTTTGGGATTTTTAATTTTTATGGTTTTTATGGATTTTTAATTTTTTTAATATTATAAGGTGGTTTAAATGATTTTTAGAGTTATATGTGGTTTTTTGGTGTGAATGTGTTTTTAGGATTTTTTAAGTTTATTGGAGTTTTTATGTTCTATGGGGATTAAGGGTATTTTTTATGTTTTCATTATTTCTAGGTTTTTTATGGTTATTAGGAGTTTTATGTGTTTTTTATTTTTTAAAGATTTTAGGGGTTTTCAACATTTTTATGGCTTTTTATAATTTTAGGAATATTGATGTATTTTTTGGATTTTTTGGATTTTTATGGTTTTTAGGGATTTGAGGTTTTTTAATGTTTTTATTGTTTTTTTGGTTTCTTAGGGTTTTTATCGTTTTTTGGTTTTTAGGGCTCTTAAGTGTTAAAGTTTTTCAAGGATTCCTTTTTTTTAGGGTTTTTAGATCTTTTTACATTTTTTGGGATTTTTATGGAATTTTTAGGATTTTCATGTATTTAGGGTTTTAGGGATCTTAAGGGTTGTTAGTGTTTTTGGTGTTTTAGGGTTTAATAATTTTAGGGTTTTTTAGGGTTTTTTTGTTTTTATGTGTTTTCTGGTTTTTTAGATTTTTATTATATCTTTAGGGTTTTAAAGGTTTTTAGAGGTTTGGGTTTCAAACGGTTTTGGGTATTTTGGGGTTTTCACAGTTTTTAGGGGTTTTTGTAATATTTTGTGTTCTTAGGGATTCTAGGGTATTTTTCATTTTCTAGGTTTTTAGGAATTTTAATAGTTCATATTATTTTAATGTTTTCATATGGGTCTTCGATGTTTATGTGGATTTTATATAATTTGGGATTTTTAGTGCTATTTTGATTATTTTTTGTT
Organism: Viscum album; assembly: GCA_963277665.1. Lineage (NCBI taxonomy): Eukaryota > Viridiplantae > Streptophyta > Magnoliopsida > Santalales > Viscaceae > Viscum > Viscum album. The sequence goes on along the minus strand of OY728136.1, from coordinate 1,280,220,619 downwards.
TTTATGGTTTTTATGGTTTTTATGGGGTTTTGGAATTTTCTGGGGTATTATGGGGTTTATGGTTTTTAGTGGTTTTTATGTTTCTATGGATTTTATGTTTCCATATGTTTTTATGTTTTTCATAGAGGTTTTCAGGGTTTTTTGGTTTTTTTATCTTTTTAGGTATTTTTGGTCTTTTATATGATTTTTATGGACTTTTAGGTTTTTATGCATTTTTAGTGTTTTTATGTTTATTATTGGTTTTTGGGATATCAATGTTTTTTTCAGTATTTTAGGGTTTTGAATTTTTTATAGAGTCCTATAATGGTTTTTCGGGTATAAAGGGTTTTTAATGTTTAAGTGGATTTTAGGGTTCCTATGGTTTTCTATGGATTTTTATGTTTTTATGTGTTTTTTGGGTTTCTTGGGGTTTTTATGATTTTTAGGGTATTTTAGGGACATTTAGGATTTTTAACCTTTTTAGGTTTTCATGTGTTTTATGTGTTTTACTTTATTAGTGTTTTATTAATGTTTTAGGGAATCTAGATTTTTATGTTTCTTTTATATATTTAGTGATTTTTGAAGATTTTTAGGGAGATTTTGGGGGTTTTGGGATTTTTATGGTGTTTAGGGGTTTTAGGGTTTTTTGTGTTTTTATATTTTTAGGGGTTTTTTGTGTTTTCAAGTTTAAAGGATTTCTATGTTATTGTTTTGGTTTTGAGGGTTTTTTTACATTTGTAGGGATTTTTTAGGAATTTAATGTTTATTTTTTTTAGGATTTGTAGGGATTATTTTGGTTTTTTGGGTTTTAGGGTTTTTATGTTTGTTATAGTTTTTAGGTTTTATATTTTTTTAACATTTTTAATGTTTTATTAAGTCTTTTCAGGGTTTTGGGTGGATTTTACCTTTTTTGTTAATTTTTAGGATTTTTATTATATTTAGTTTTGTATGGATTTTTAGGGTTTTCGGTGTTTCATGTGTTATTATGATTTTTTTATTATTTAGGGTTTATTTAGTTTTTTAGGGTTTTTAATTTTTTTACTACATTTAAATGTTTTTAGTTGTTTTAATGGATTTTAGAGTTTCTAGGGGTTTGGGGGTTTTTAGTGTCTTTTTAGGTGTTTTAGGGTACTTTGCATTATGTAGAATTTTAGGGATTTTAGGGATTTTATGAGTTTTTATGTTTTTAAGGTGTTTTTGGGTTTTCAGTGTTTTTAGATTTTTTATTGATTTTCAGGATTTTTAGTGGTTTTTTCTTGTTTTTTAGTTTTAAGGGATTTTGAAGGTTTTTAGGGTTATTTATGGTGTTTTTGTTTTTTACTGGGTTAGCATTTTTATATTTTTAAGGGGTTTGATGTGTTTTAAAGTTTTTATGATTTTCCAATGGTTTTTAGTTTTTTAGGGTTTTGTGTTTTTATGTTTTTTTTGTATTGTATGTATTTTTTTGGATTTTGAGGTTTTTGGCAACATTGATGGGTTTTTTGGGTTTTTATGGTTTTTAGGGATTTTAGGGCATTTAAAGTTTCTTATGTTTTAGGGGTTTTATAGGATTTTTGGTTTCTATGGTTTTATTAGAGTCTTTTTTAGGGTTCTTACATTTATAGGGATTTTAGGGATTTTTTATGATCTTTATGATTTATTAGGGTTTTTAGGGATTTTGGGGGTTCTCAGGGTTTTTAGTGTCATTTTGAATTTTTTGAGACTAATTATTTTTAGATATTTTTAAATGTTTTTAGTGGTATAAAGTTTTTATAGTGTTTTTAGTGGCTTTTGGGTTTGTAAGGGTTTTTAGGGTTTTAAAGATTTTAGGTCTTTTAAGGGTTTTTTAGTTTTAGTGATTTTTAGGAATTTAGTATTTTTTAGGTTTGTTTAGGGGTTGTAATTGCTCTTATTTTTTTATGGTTTTCTTATGGGTTGTCATGGTTTTAGAGTTTTTTATGTTTTTATATATTTTTAGGGCAAGTATGATATTTAGGTATTTAGGGATTTTGAGAGGTATATGGTTTTTCGAGATATTTGGGTTTTATGGTTATTTATATTTTTGGGGATATTTTTGTTTTTTAGGGTTTCTAATGTTTTTAGTATTTTTAAATATTTTTAGGTTTATAATTTTTTTTGATATTTCGGTGGTTTTAGGATTTTTAATGGTTTTTAGAGTTTTTATGGTTTTAGTGGTTTTATGGGGTTTAGGGTTTTTTGTGGTTTTATGGTGTTTTAGGGGTTTTAGTATTTTTATCTTTTTTAAGGGGTTTAACAATTTTTAGGTTTTTATAAGTTTTTAGGGGGTTCAGGGATTTTATGAGTTTTTAGGGTTTTGGGATTTTTATGGATTTTTTAGATTTTTATGGATTTTGAGGGGTTTTTGGTTTTTTTATTTATTTAGGTTTTTTGTTTTTTTTTGTGCTTTTATGGGTTTTTTGAGTATTTAGGAATCTATAGTTTTTAGAGGTTTTTAAATTTTTTAGGAGCTTAAAGGGTTTCAATATTTTTTAATGTATTTTTAGGGTTTTTATTATTTTTTGGGTTTTTAGGTTTCAAGGTTTTTTATGGTTATTAGGTTTGTTTAGGTTTTTAGGGTTTTTTATGGTTTTTATGGTTTTTTATTTTTTTAAGGGGTTTATGTTTTTTATGTTTTAATATTTACATATGTTTTTCAGGATTTTAAGGGTTTTTATGGATTTTAATATGTTTTTAGGTATTTAGAAGTTTTGTGGGGGGGTTTGGAGTTTTTGGGTTTTTAAAAATTTTATGATTTTAGGTGTTTTAACTATTTTTATGTTTTAATGTTTTCTTATAGATTTTCAAGGTAATGTGAGTTTTTTACATCTTATGAATTATTTATTATTTTTAGGGGTTTTATGGGTTTTACGGTTTTAATGTTTTTTTGAATTTTAGTGTATTATCGTATTTTTAGCTTTTTATGTTTTTTATATTTTTTGGGTTATTTTTGGTTTTTGGTATTTTTTTAACGTTTTTAGGTGTTTCCAGGGGTGTTTAGAGTTTTTGTGGGTTTTAGGGGGTTTTAGGGGTTTTTAATGTTTTTGAGTGATATTTAGGATTTTTACGCATTGTTAGGGTGTTAGGGACTTTTAGGGGGGTTTGGGTTTTTTGTATTTTTTAGGTGTTTTAGGGTTTTAATTATTTTTACGTTTTTAAGGTTTTATTATGGGGATTTATTGTTTTTTGGGTTTTTACATTTTTATTAATTTTTTGTGATTTTTTAGGTTTTTATTGGTTTTTAGGGATTTTGCGGGTTTTATATTTTTTAGGGGGTTTAAGGGTTTTTATCCTTTTTAAATATTTATAGAATTTAGGTTTTTTTTTTAGTTTTTTAAGGTACGATTACTGGTTTTTCATAATTTTAAGTGTGTTTTACATTTTAGATATGTTTAGGGTTTTTAGTGTTTTATATTTATTCTGGTTTTTTAGTTGTTATGAGGGTGTTGGGGTCTTTTGGGTTTTATCTACTTTTATGGTTTTTTTATTTTTTGAGGGTTTTTATAGTTTATTATAGCTCTCTAATATTTTTAGGTGTTTAATGAGTTTTTATATTTTTTAGAGGATTATAGTTTTTATGGTTTACAAATTTTATTTAATTTATAAGGGTTTTAGTTGTATTTAAGGGTAATTTATAGTATTATCAAATTTTTAGAGTTTTCAAGGGTTTAATTTTATTATCTTTTTATATATTTTTTTACGTTTTTCATGGAATTTTTTTGTTTTTATGTTTTTAGGGATTTCACGATTTTTTATGATATTAATTGTTTTTAGGGTTTTATGGATTTTGATGGTTCTTATGGGTTTTAGGGGTTTTAGAGTTTTTAAGGTTTTTTAGGTTTTTATTTGTTTATTTAGTTTTTTTGGGGTTTTATGGGTTTTTAGTGTTTTAAACAATTTTATGGTTTAAAGGGAATTTATAGTTTTTAGAAATTTGAGGTTATTTTGGTATTTTTATTTTTTTAGGGTTTTTATTGTATTTAGGGTATTTATGATTTTAAGGTTTTTAGCATTTTTTATGTTTTAGGGGGTTTAAGAGTTTTAGGATTTTAAAGGTTTTCATAGGGGTTTCTAGGTTTTTTGGTTTTCTTATTTTGTTAGGTTATTTACATTTTTAGGCATTTTATTGTTCCATTATGATTTTTATGGGTGTTTAGGTATTTTGGGATATTTTAGGGTCTTTTAGGGTTTTTAGTTTTTTTTAGTGTTTTCAATATTTTATGTTTTATGTGTATTTAGTATTTTAAGGTTTTAAAGTTTTTCTTAATGTTTTCCAGGGTTTTTTTGGGATTTTTATGTTTTTATGGATTTTTATCATTTTTCTATTTTTGGAGACTTTTAGTGCTTTTAGGGGTTTTAAGGGTTTTTTGGGTTTTTGGGGTTTTAGGGTATTTTGAGTATTTTAGTAGTTTTATGGTTTTTTAGTTTTTAAATGTTTCTATGATTGTAAAGGGTTTCTAGATATTTTAGTGTGGTTTTAGGGTTTTTATGTGTATTACGTGGTTTTTAGATTTTAGGGGTTTTTGAGGTCTTCATGGTCTTTATGGGTTTTTTAGGTTATTAGTGTTTTTAGAATTATTTAGGTGTTTTAGTGGTTTTACGTGTTTTTTAGTTTCTATGGTTTTATTGGGGTTTTAAGAGTTTTTATAGGTTTTATTTTCATGGAATTTTTAGTGATTTTTAAGTCTTTTAATGGGGTTTTAGTGTTTTAGGGGGGGGGGGGGGGGTTGAGGTTTTTATGTATTTGTTAGAAATTTTAATGTTTTCATAGTATTTTTTGGGGCTTTAGGTTTTCTTGAGGTTTTACGTTTGTATTATTTTTAGGATTTTTTTCAATTTTTTGTGGATTATAGGTTTTTAGAGTTTGTAGTAGTTTTTTAAGGTATATATGGGGATTTATGATTTAAATGTTAGTAGTGTTTTTTTGGTTTTGGAGGGTTAGAGTCGTTTGAGGGTTTTCACGTTTTTATGGGGTTTTAGGCATTTTAAGTGTTGTAGGTGTTAAGATTTTCTTAGGGATTTTCTAGTTTTTAGTGGGTTTTATGTTTTTAGGGATTTATTAGGGATATTTTATGTTTTATTGGTCATTATTGTTTTTTAGATTTTGTGGTTTTTTAAGGTTTTCATTGGTTTTTAGTGTTTTATAGTTATTTGGGTTTTAGGGTTTTCATGACTTTTTTAGTGGTTTTAATGTTTTTTTATATTTTACTTTTTGTAGGTTTATAAGGTTTTTTTAGATTTTTAGAGGGTTTTATGGGTTTTATCATTTTTTATGTTTTTAGTGGTTTAGGGTTTTTATATTTCTAAGGGTTTTAGGGTATTATATGGGTTTCTGAGGTTTTTATAATTTTTTGGTTATTTAGACATTTTATATGCATTATGTTTTAAAGTTGTCTAATAGTTTTCCAAGGTATTTAATTTTTTTTCATATTTATTGATTTTTAGGTATTTTCGGTTTGATATTATTTTTAAGGATTTTGAGGGGTTTTGGGGTTTTTAGAGGTTTTATGAATTTTTAATTTTCTGGGGTTTTAAGTATTTTTGTTTTTTTTACAGTTTCCTTAGGGGGGTTTTAGGTTTTTAGGTTTTTTTATGTATTTAGGTTTTTTAAGAATTGTTTAGGATATTAATGGTTTTTAGGGTATTATGGTTTTTTCAATTTAGTCTTTTATGAGACTTTTAGGTTTATTAAGGTTTTTTGAGAATTTAAATATTTTATGGGGTTTAAAGGGTTTTTAGAGTTTTTGGTGGGTTTTGGTTTTGTATTGGTTTTCAGATTTTATAAGGTTTTTATAGAATTCAATGTTTTTTAGGTTTTTTGGGTTTTTTGCAGGTTTTAGGGTTATTAGGGTTTTTAGAATTTTTTATGTTTTATGGGGATTCTTGTTTTTTTAGTTTCTGACGGCTTTCATAGGGGTTTTCATTTACTTTTACATTTTTAATGATTTTATGGTTATTTAGGGCTTTTATGATTTTTATGTGTTTTTAGGGTTCTTATAGATTTTGAGTTTCTTTAAGATTCCTTAAGGTTATTAGGGTTTTTAGGCGTTTTAATTATTTTTAGTTTTTTGGGGTTTTTTAATTTTAATTGGTTTTACGGATTTTAGAGTTTTTAAAAAAATTATGATTTTAAAGGGATTTTAGAGTTTTTAGTGGTTTTAGGGTTTTTATGGACTTTGTGGATTTTTTTTTGTTTTAGTGGTTTTATAGGTTTTAGGGGATTTAGTGTCTATTTATGGTTTTTTTGTTTTATAGTGTTTTTAAATTTCTTAGGGTTTTTAATTATTTTTTGGATTTTAAGGTTTTTTAGAGTTTTAAGGGTTTTTATGATTTTATGGTTTTTAGGGAATTTATGGATTTTTTATATTTTTATGGTATTTAGGGTTCTTAGTGTTTTTTGTGATTTTATATGTTTTAAGTGTTTTTATGGTTTGTAAAGGGGTTTTTAGGATTTTTAGGATTTTCTACATTTTTATGGATTTTTAGATATTTTATGAAATTTAGGGTTTTTAGGGATTTTGTGGGTTTTATTGGTTTTTAGGGTTTTTTTGTTATTTTGTTTTTTAGTTTTATATGTTTTTACAGATTTTTAAAAAATAGAGGATTAAAGTGTTTTTAGTGTTTTAGTGGGCTTTTAATATTTTATGGGTTTCCAGGGTTTTTATTTTTTTTAGGGCTGTTTTGATTTTTAGGAGGTTTTTGTGTTTTTTTATGTTTTAATGGGTTTAATAATTTTTTTGTCTTTTAGGTTTTCTTAGAGGGTTTTAAGGTGTTTATGGTTTTTTTAATTATTAAGGATTTAAGGTTTTTTTTATTTATTTAGGGTTTTTTAGGGTTTTGTTTTTTTTAGTTTTTTTAGTGTTTTTAGCATTTTGTAGATATTTTATCTATTCAAGTGTATTTAGGTTTTTAATGTTTTCTTTGTTTTTAGGGGTTTTAGGGTTTTTTATTTTATTACAATTTTTTGGTGAATTTGTAGGATTTCTATGGTTTTTATGGGGTTTTGGGATTTTGAGGGGTTTTGGGTTGTTTAATTTTCCTGGGTTATAATATGGTATTATTATTTTTTAGGTTTTTAGGAGCTTTATATGTTTTATTTTTTTATGGTGTTTATATATTTTTCAGAGATTTATAGTTTTTTTTACATTTTTAGGATTTTTATCTGTTTTAATATTTTTTTATTTTTTTATTTTTAGGGATTTTGAGGGTTTACATGGTTTTTATGCCTTTTTGGTTTTTATGGTATTTTGTGTTTTGTGTTACTTTTGGTATTTTGTGTTTTTTAGTTTTTTAGGTGTTTTAAGGGTTTTAGTGTTTTTGAACATTTCTAGGGGTTGAAATGGATTTTAGTGTTTTTAGTGCGTTATTATGGTGTTTATAGGGTTTTATGGTTTTTTAAGGTTTTAAGGGTTTTATGTTTTTTATAGTTTTTACTATTTTTTGAGGTTTTGAAGGTTTTGGTCATTTTTAGGTTTTTTGTGGTTCTGATTGTTTTTTAGTTTTTAAGGGTTTCATAGGGTTTTAATGGTTTTTAGGGTTTTTTATATGTTTTATATTTTAAGGTCTTTATTATGATTTTATGTTTTTTTGTTTTAGGGATTTTTATGGATTTTATGGATTATGGTTTTTAGGGTTTTTATGGTTTTTTCTGTATTTAAACCTTTTTTTGAGTATTTAAGGTTTAAAAGTTTTTCAGAGTTTTGAAATATTTTTAGGTTTTAAGGGTTTTTTCGTTTTTTAGTGAGCTATTAGGGAGTTTATGGGTTTTTATGATTTATTATGTTTTTTAGGGTTTTTAGTGGTTTAGAGGGTTTTATATTCTTTTTAAGTTTTAAGGTTTTTAGCATTTTTTGGGATTTTAGGGTTTTCCGTGTTTTTTGGTTTTTAAGGATTTCTTTTGGTTTTTCAATGTTTCTGTGATTTTTTACATTTATAGGGTTTTTTAGATATTTTTTTATTTTTTTAATTTTTATTATTTTTAAGGATTTGAGTGTTATTAGTTGGTTTTAGGGTTTTTTAGATCTTTTAATGTTATTTATGTTTTAATGGGTTTTAATTATTTCTAGGTTTCTAAGGCTTTCTAATGGGTTTTGAGTGTTTTTAAGGGTTTTTACATTTTTTGGATTATTTTGGATTTTTAGGAATTTTAGTAATTTTAGGGCTTTTGGATTTGGATGGGTTTTAGGATTTTATAATTTTTTGGGGTTTTAGGGTTTTTTTAGTTTTTTAGTGTGTTTTAACTTTTTAGGGGTTTAATGGGTTTTTAGAGTTTTTAGTGGGTTTTTATGGTATATAGTATTTTATGGGTTTTAGGTTTTTTTATTGTGATTGGGGTTTTTATAATTTTAAATGATTTTATCCAATTGATGGGTTTGAAGGGTTTTTAGGTATATATGGTTTTCTTAGGGTTTTTAAGGATATAGTTATTTTTTATGTTTGTAGGTTTTTTTATCATTTTTTGGATATTTATGATTTTTAGTTTTTTTAGGATTTTAAGGTTTCTCAGGGTTTTAGGTGGTCTTAAGGGTTTTAGAATCCTTTAGATTTTTTAGGGTTTTTATGTTTTTCACTATTTATGGTTTTCTTATGGTTTTTCTAATATGTTAGAAATTTTTATGTTTTTCTATAATTTTTATTATTATTTGGGGTTTTATGGATTTTTTTTCTTTAGGGTTAAGGGTGTGTTTTTTGGTTTTTTAGGTTTTATGCATTTATGGTTTCTTGGTTTTAATGGTTTTTATGTTTTTTATAGTTTTTTAATATGTTTAGGTGTTTAAAATTTGTTTAGTATTTTTAATGTTTTTATGGGATTTATGGGATTTTACGGTATTTGCAGTTTTTAGGGAATTTATGGGTTTTAGGGTCTTTAGGTTTTTAGTGTTTTTTACGATTTTATGGGGTTTTAAGTGTTATTTTTATTTTATGTATTTCATAGGGGTTTTTAGGGTTTTTAGTATTTTTTCAGTTTTTTTATTTTTTTTATGTTCTTTAAGGTATTTTGATTGTTTTCTTTTTGGGATTTTTAGGATTGTAGGATTTTTATGGGTTTTTAGTTTTTTATTGCATTTAGGGATTTTAGGTGATTTTAGGTTTTTATGGTTTTCTTAGGGGCTTTAAAGGAATTAAGTTATTTTATGTCTTTAATGGTTTTAGGAATTTTATTAGGGTTTTTATGGTCATTAAGGGGTTTTGGAGATTATGAGGGGTTTTATACTTTTTAGAGGTTTTAGATTTTTTTTTTGTTTTTTTGGGGGTATTAAGGTTTTTTCTTATGTTTTTGTGGTTTTGATATTTTATAATATTTTTTAATGTTTTTAGTTATTGAAATGGTTATGAGTTTTTTTTTATTTTAGGGTTTTATAGGTTATTAGAGTTTTTATTGTTTTTAGGGGGTTTGGTGGTTTTAGGGTTTTAGAATTTTTTTGAGGTTTTAGGGTTCGTAGTGTTTTTTCAGATTTTAGTTCTTTTTAAGGTTTTTTTAGTTTTCAATTTTTTATTAGGGGTTTTTATTGTTTTTGTTTTTTATGTGTTTATAGTTTTAATTTTTTTAAGGTATTTTTATTGTTTTAGTGTCTTTAGGGATGGGGGGTTAGGGTTTTATGGTTTCTATGTGGTTTTGGTGTATTTTATTTTTTAAAGGTTCTTTTAGATTTTTAATGTTATTAAGGTTCTAAAGGATTTTTATAGTTTTTAGCGGTTTTTAGGGTTTTAGTTTGGTTTTAGACGTTTTTATGTTTTTTAATGTTTTTATGGTTTTTGGGTTTTTTTTTTGGGTTTTTTGGGTTTTTTGGTTTTTTGAATTTTTTATGTTTTAGGGGTTTTAAATGTTTTGAGATTTTAAAGGTATTATTACGGTTTTTAAGGTATTTAGGGATAGTTTTTTTATTTTTAATGGATTTTCTTATTTTTATAGTTTTTTAGGAATTTTGAGTGTTTTTGGGATTTATGGTTTTCTGGGGTTTATGGGGGTTTTGGGGTTTTTTAGGGTTTCAAAGGTTTTTATATTTTTTAACATTTAAATGGTTATTAGAGTTTTTAGTTGTATGAGGGGTTTTATATGTTTTTAGGTTTTAAGGGGTTGTATAGGTTTTAGGAGTTTTGTGGTCTTTAGGGTTTTTAGATTTATATGTTTTGATGGGTTTTATGTGTTTTTAGTTTCTTGTATTTTTCATGTTATTTTCATGTTTTGGGGTTTTATAGGTTTTTAGGATTATTTAGGGATTTATAATTTTAAGGGGGTTTTAGGATTTTTTTTATTTTGATATTTTTTTAGGGTTTTCTAGGGTATTAGATTTTTATGGGTTTTTGAGTTTTAAGAGTTTTTGAGGTTCATTTATTTTAATAGGGTTTAATGGGTTTTTAAGTATATTTTGGATTTTAATGGGTTTCTAGTGTTTTTAATGGTTTTTAGGTTTTTATGGGGTTTTATAGTTGTTTAATGGTTTGGGGATTCTAATAGTTTTCGTGTTTTTAGGGTTTTAGGGTCTTTTGGGATTTTAATAATGTTTTTTACGTTTTTAGGGATTTTATGTTTGATTTTAGGTTTTTATGTTTTTATTAGTGTTATTTAAGGGTTTTTATATTTTTTAGGATTTCTATGGAGTTATAGAATTTTAATTATTTTTTTGGGTTTTTATGATTTTTGTAGTTTTAGGGTTTTTAGTTTATTAAGTGTTTTTAAGGGTTTCAGTGTTTTAATGTTTTAGGGGTTTTAACTATTTTTAGGTTTCTAAATTTTTCTTATGGTTTTTATGGTTATTATGGTCATTTAATTTTTTGGGATTTTTGGGAAAATTTATGATTCTTATGGTATTTATGATTTTTAAGGATTTAGATGGGTTTTACGGTTTTTAAGATTTTTATAGTTTTTCTGGTATTTTGGGGTTTAAAGGGTTTTTTGAGATTTTTAGTGTGTAATGATTTTTAGATATTTAAAAAAATTGGGGATTAATTTTTTTTAGAGTTTTTAGTGTGTGTTTTTTATTTTTTTATGGTTTGTTAGGGTTTCTATGGTTTGGAGGCCATTTTAGTGTTTTTTGAGTTTGATGGGTATTTAGGATTTTTAGCATTTTTAGGTTTCTAAGGTTAATATGTGTTTTTGGGTTTTTATTGTTTTTTAGTGGTTTTAGGGTTTAATGGGTTTTTTCATTTTTATTTATATTTACTGCTTTTCTTTATTTTTTGGGGTTTTGATGTGTTTTTTGGTTTTTTGGCTTTTATGTTTTTCAGGAGTGTTTATGGGTTTTTTAGTTATTTAGTATTTCTTATGTTTTTATAATTTTTAAAATTTTTAGTGGATTAATGTATTCTTAGTATTTTTATTGATTTTTAGGAATTTTATTGGTTTTTATGGTTTTTAGGGGGTATTTGGTATTTATTTATTTTTAGGGCTTTAGGTTCTTTTTTCCTTTTTTGGATTTTTAGCATTGATTGTGTTTTTAGGCAGGATTTTTCAATTTTTCTTAGGATTTTTTAGGGTTTTTAGGGTTTGATAATTTTTAGGTATTGTTATGTTTTTTTAGTATTTTTATGGTGATTATTAATTTTGAGGTTCTTGATGTTTTTAAGGATTTTATGGTATGGGGAGTTTAGCGTTTTATTTGATTTTTTAGGGTTTTTAATGTTTTTAGTGTTTTTATTTTTATTAGGGGTTTAAGTGTTTTTTAATATTTTATTTGGGTTTTAATTTTATTTAGACTTTTATAGTTTTTATTGTTTTTTGGGTTTAATGGTTTTTTGGGTTTTTGGTTTTTTACGGTTTTTAACATTTTTTAGTTTTTTATGGTTTTATGTTTTTTAATTGTTTTTTGAATTTTAATGGTTTTTAGGATTTTTAGGGGTTTTATTCTATAAGTGTTTTTTGTGTTTTTTTAGTTTATTTCGTGGATTTTGAAGGGTTTCAGGGTCATTATGGTTTTTTGGGGTTTTTATGGTTTTTTGAGTTTGTAATGGATTCAAGGTTTTTAGTGTTTTTTAACATTATTATGGTTTTAATGGGTTTATATAATTTTTTGTGATTTTGTGGGGTTTTATGATTTTTTTTTGGTTTTTAGGGGTTTTTAGGGTTTTTATGGTTATATACTGTAACACCCCAAACATCCACGGTACGCTTCTCTTTGAATAATACTGTAGTGTGTGTTGTACGCAACTTCGAGTTCTAACACACACCACAACCAATCAAACTACCTGTTATGAATAGTAATACCCAATTTTTTAAATTTTATAAATATTCTATTTCAAAATGGAATTCATTTTTTGATTCGGAATATCGAAATTAGCCAAGGGTGAATTTTTGGTGTTTTTATGAAAACATTCAATTTTTTATGAATATTGAAAAACACTGAGTTATTAGTTAAAACCAACTTTTTATATAAATAATTATATATTTTATTTAAAATTATTTTAGGACAAAATATATACATAATACCAATATAAGTTCAATATTATTTATTGTAATCAATTTATATTAATTTTAGATATACAAAAATTTTATTGATCTTTTCACCGTCTCTTACCCACCTCCTAGGAGAATTTGCGAATGCGCATAAAACATAATTTTACCACTTCTGTAAGTGGAATTTTTAAAATCCAAGAGAAACAGTTAATATCAAGGAGTAGAATGTGGTTCAATAAGATATAAATACTTTTTTGGTGAATAGTAACTTTTTACTTTTATTTACCACGGTTAAATGTAAATATGGTAATTAAGGGTAAAAATGATATTATTATTACCCTATAACATGTCATAATTATATTGGATAATTTTAATTCGAAGAAAAACAACCATAATAATAAAATATTAACCTCTTTGGTCCAATTGGATTAGATTAGGACATTTATTATTATTTAATTCAAAGAAGAGTTAAAGAGATAAAATTAAAGTTAAATAACTAAAATATTTTTAATATAGGGTTATACATAAGATAAATTAGATTATAAATATTAATTAGAAAGATAAAAATATTTACTACATAATGAAATTTTTTTTATAATTTTTAAATGTTAAATAATTTAATTTATTTATGACACAATGGTGATGCAGTAATTACCTAATTAATTAAATATTAAAATAATTGATATTATAAATATCCAAATAAATGTAATTTGAGACTTTTTATGAATTTCACAAATGTTCTAGGTTGAAATGAGATGTTAGGATTACTTAAATGAATTTTGTTTGAATTAATAAGTTGTAAAGACTTGAACAAAAATCAATTATTAAATAGTATCAAAATTGACATAAAGAAGTATTTAAAACAAATATTATATTATTTATTGATATTCTTTTCCTAAAAATATATGGTTCATATAAATGACATATATAAGGTTATATATATTAATAATGAACCACTTGGGGTTCTCTGGTCTTGTTATAGTATGTTTATTAACCATATAATATAAAAATATAAAGAGACATGGTAAATGTCAAAATATTTAACTAAGAGTTAAATATAAATGATAAGGTTAATTTAGTGACAAAAACCTGTCTAAAATCTATTGTTTTAAAGGATTTCGACCCATCCCCACCTTATCCTCTAAATAAGTCACTTTGGAGCCATTATTAACCGAATATGAATTTATTCTAAAATAATATTTTAAGTTTTTCCTATGGTTCCCCTAAGCCCTCTTATAAAAGGGCACTCCCCCGTCTCACAAATTCATACCTTCCAAGCCTTTTGGCTCGGCCAAACCTGCCAAAATATTCTATCAACTTCCCTCACTTCAACATAGAATCCTTAGTTTGATCAGAAATCCAAGCAAACTATCCCTTTTGATCAAATCAAAAAGAAGAACCCGAATAAGATGTAATAATTTCACCACACTCTTTCAAATTTTTTTATTCTTCAACTTCTTCTTTCTTTTTTATTTCCATTCTAAAATAATAACCCCAATATCTTATATATAGTGTGATGTTATTATAAATATGGTACAACCATATTCAGTATTCTATCCATCCTTTTAATTACATGTCACCATACGTGTGTACGTACGGCCTACCGTCTCCACGTCGTGGTGTAATTGTTATTCAATACATTATTCTTTCGATGGGTATAATAATGATGTGTAATTCATGTAAATAATAAATATAACATGATAATTATTAGGTATATATGATATACCATCCAATTAAATATTATTTTATTATCAAAAGAATGATATTGTCGCTCGTGCGTACGTACGGATTACCGTCTCCACGAACGTGATGAGATTCATTCCCCATCACATCCATTCAAGACAAAATTTTATTTGATGATTAAAAATAATTTTTATAGAAATGATATCATTTTGGATATGAATAATATACATCCCATCCATAACAAATATGGCTCACATAACAATGAATATTATGAAAAACGAATCTGTTAACACCCGAAACAATGATAATACAAAGATATTATTAACAGAGCAATGTTAACAGATCATATATGATATCATATTAATGTATATGATTATTGTATAATTTAATTACAATTATTTCAGCATTATGTAGGAGGTTAACTGAACCTAAACCAAGGAAAAGTACAAGGTAAGGGTTTATTTCACAATCTCTTCATTATCCGAGGTTGTTTATACGTAATTATTTACTTGGACCTCTTTATCATCCACATCCATGTTTCTTAAAATTTATTTCAAAACATTCTTTCTATTTTACAGAATATGGGTTAAAGTCATGTATACCCCTTTTTTAATTTTTATAAGAATTTTATAAAGGAATCTTTTCGTCGTTTTCCCAACAAGGTCTTTTTTAACCTTTTCGACGGAATTAAGGTAAAATTGTATTTTTTAAACTTGTACGGCGAGTGAGGCTATTTTACACCATAATAAAATCATTGAAGCATCCCTTACAAGCTTATAATAATATTTTTAAAGTAAATGTTTTATTTTATAATTATATGACTTTTAAATTATTTCAAAAAAAGTGATATTTATCTCAAATAGTTGTGATTTCATCTATGTCAACATCCTTGGATGGATTTTAAGCTTATTTGAAGATAATTTATTATGATAAAAAACTTCCATATAGTATTGAAGGTTTTGTGATATTTTTGATTGAGGATATGTTATTTTATACCATTCATGGTTTGTGGAGAATGTATTGACATTTCGTATGCTAGTTTTAATATTAATGTTTATGTTATGTTTAAACTAGTTTATATGAGGAATGCATTAGACTTAATAAGTGATGGGTGGAGCCTGCTATAGCTCCTTGATGCATCAGTAGGTCTCATTAGACAAAATAATGTCTTTTCATAAGGCCTTGACAAAATATTATTTGTATTCTTGGCACAAGGCATTGACTATTTGGTTATGATAGTCTGGCATTATGCATTACATCATTATGAATGTGGTTATTGATATTGCATGTGATTATTCGACTAGTAGAATATCCATGTGAATAAGTAAATGGAATTATTTCATTTTATCTTTGAAAAATTATGTCGAAGATCAAGTTTAAAATTGTTTTGTTTTAGTAATATATTTCCTTAAATGTTTATGCTTATTTGTAAAAGATTCTGCTATATTGTTATCCTTACTGGGCATTTGAGCTCACCCCTTTCTATGTTTTATTTTTCCGAAGATGTGAAGAAGTATTTTATGAATGATCTGTAGGGATAGTATGAGGTGATATGATGACAAGATGTTGTTGTATTTTTTTTCACATTATGATGTAATGTAAGACTTATGAATATATCTAGTGTTTCCAAGGATACTAAACTAATCAGTCTTTTGAGACATGATCTTTTGTGATAATGCCAATGTTATCTAATAATGCACCAAATATGGAAAACTAGGGTTGTGGCATTATAGTTGGTATCAGAGGAAGTTTTTTACAAACCTTGGAAACTAGATTTAGATAAACTCTGATTAGATCACATAGACTTAAGATGGACTTGGAGGATTAGTATAGAAGAACTTCCTAGAATTTTGGTACTGTAGAGATTTTGTGAGTTTTCCAAAAAAATACATCTCTGTCTGGATACGAGCAGGTAGAGGCGGATCTGGAATAGATGTTCCTAGGGGTAAAACCCAAAAACACCTCATTGAGCTAGAATCGAACGGGAACTGGGGCACGACAACAGGCCTTGCTGCACTCATGGTTACGACACTCTCGAGGGATATGCTAAGGATAATTCTCATTTTCTATAAAAACTATTATAAAGGGTTTAGGAGTATATAATTCCTCAATGAAAACATTTTTTTATGATTATGGATTATATCTATAAATAGTTCAATTTATGTTAAGTGTTTTACAAGTATGTAATTATGTATTTTGATTCATAAACTGATCTAGTTTATGCCATTGTTTAGAAATGGCGCCTAGTGGAAGGAATGGAAACTGTATCAATGCATGTAGTCAATTTAGGGATATCCCTCCTGCTCCAGATAATTATAGAGGAGCTGGTGATGAAACTAGTGCTGATCAGCTAATCACCATACTAGGACAACTCACTCAGGTTATGAATAATAACCTTACCCATATGGAGCACCCCGATCCATAGAGTGGAGGATCAATGTTAGATCGATTCATGAGGCAACAACCACCAACATTAAATGGGAGTACAAATCCACTAGTAGCTGAGAAATTGATAAATTCATTAGAGAAAAATATTCCATGCCTTGGGGAGTAGTGAAAGGCAAAAGGATATCATGACAGTTTACTGCCTCATAGAATATGACGATCAATGGTGGGCATTGATTCAAAATACAAAGGAAGATGAAGAAGTATCAAGTATTGAGTTGAGGGAGTTTAAGGAGATTTTCATAGAAAAATACATTCCTCATGACCATCGAGTGGATATGGAAAAGAAATTTCTGAGTCTGAGATAAAATTAGGATGAGAATGTCGCAAAGTATGAGTCTAACTTTACAAGGATAGAAAGGCATGCTGCAGATTATATACGTAACCCAGGAAGTAAGATTGATCGTTTCTTTAATGGTTTAAAAACCTTTCTTTGTTGAGCATTAGTCTCACAATCCTTCTCGTCGTACGAAGATATTGTCTAATGTGCTATCAAGACAAAAAAATATCTAAGTCTTATGACTTTGAAGAAAATCAAGAGAAGAAGAGAACAACTGATCAATCTAGAAATGGAAATAAGGGGGAAAAGGGAAATGTTGAATACCTATCCTGTAGTAAATGTGTGATGAAACACCCGGTACATGCTTAAAAGGAATGGGAGTCTGTTACATGTGTGGTGAAAAAGGCCACCAAGCATGTGATTGCAAGGAGAAGCAAGAATCTACTGATGTTTAATGCTACAATTGCCGGGAGATGGGACATTATTCAAATGAATATCCTAACCATCAGGAGAACTTACCTCAGAAAAAACCAAGGGATCAAGAACAAGCTTAGGCTATCAGTACTGCTGAGGTAGATGCTTCGAAAGACGTGGTGGTAGGAATTTTAATGGTTTCCTCATGTTTAAGAAATGCATTATTTGATACTAGATCATCACCTTGTTTCATATCTTCCTAGTTTTCTAAGAAAATTAGATATTTTCAATTTGATTTAACAAGGGAGTTTTCAGTCAAAACTCTTAAGGGAAGTATCATCGCAACAATGTTTTGTGAATCAGTCCCCATTAGAGCACATAAATGTTCTTTATCTGCTGATCTCATTGTCATACCTATGATTGAGTTTAATATAATACTCGATATGGATTGGCTTTCAGACCATCATGTGAAGATTTATTGTAAGAAGAAGTAGGTTATGATTTTCGATGATAATGATAAGGAACACCTTATCTTTAGATAAGAATCATCACCACCTAATTCTTATCTAGATCCACCACCAGTAGATCAACTAAATTCATTTATTGGGGAGGAAGAGAATGAAATGACTATGGGTGAGGAAGGAAATTTTCAAATAGAGGATATAACTATTGTGAGGGAATATGTTGATGTGTTTCCAGAAGATTTTCATGGACATCCTGTTGAACGAGAAATTGAGTTTTCAATTGATTTAATTCCGGGTTCAAGGCCTATATTGAAAACCCCTTACAGAATGGCCACTGTGGAATTATTTGAACTAAAGAAACAACTAGAGAAATTGAGTAATAAGGGATTTATTCACCCTAGTGTTTCTCCATGGGGAGACCCTATCCTTTTTTTAAGAATAAAGATGGATCTATGAGGTTATGTATCGACTATAGGGAAATCAATCCTATAATAATAAAAAACAATTATCTCCTACCTCGCATTGATGATTTATTTGACCAACTAAATGGATCTAAATACTTTTCAAAGATTGAACTTCGATCTTGATACCATCAGTTGTGTGTGAAGAAGGAAGACGTTTCGAAGACAACATTTCGAACCAGGTACAGGCATTATGATTTTACAGTAATGCCTTTTGGATTGACTGATGCACCCTATGTATTCATGGATATAATGAACATAGTTTTCAAATAATAACTCGATGATTTTTTAGCGTTATTTATTTATGATATCTTGGTATACTTAAAAATCTACAAAGATCGTGAAAATAACTTTCACATTATCATAAAGACTCATAGAAGACATGAATTATATGGGAAGTTTAGAATGTGTGAATTTTTCCTTTAGGAGATTTCATTTATTGACCATATTGTCTCCAAAGATGGAATATTTGTTGATCCAAATAAGACAAGAGAAATCCAAGAATGGCATCACCAATGATTATAACCAAAATACACAGTTTTATTGGTTTATCAGGTTATGATTGGTGTTTCGTCTAGAATTTTTCCCGATTAGCTAACCCATTAACGAAGCTCACACGAAAAGGGGTTGAAATTTTTTCGACAAAATAGTGTGAAGAATGTTTTGAATAACTGAAGGGAAGATTAATCAATGCTCTTATATTGAGCCTACCATTGGGGAATTATGGGTTCGTTATTTATAGTGATGCATCGAAGAAAGGACTTGGTGGTGTCCTTATGCAGAATGATAGGTTTATTACCTATGCATCACGATAATTGAAAATTCATGAGAAAAACTATCTTACTCATGATCTTGTGTTAGAAGCTGTAATATTTTATTTGAATATTTGGAGACACTATCTCTCTAGTGAAAAATGTGAGATATATACCTATCACAAGAGTTTTATGTATATTTTCTCATAGAAATAACTCAATATGAGGTAAAGTAGATGGCTTGAACTACTCAAGGATTATGATTGCACAATACACTACCACCAATGGAAGGAAAATAAGGTGGAAGATGCTTTGAGCAGAAAGGATCATGGAGTTTTGAACAAAATGATAGTTGAAAAAGATACTATATACATGGATCTAGTGAAGATAGATATGGGAATCACCATGGAAGGTGAAACATCAACACTTTTTCAAATGGTAGGCAAACCATCTTTACTAGAAAGGATAAAGAGTTCTCAGTCCGATGATGAAGAGTATCAAAATAATATTAAAGCTGTGAATGATGGGAGATTGAGTAACATTGTATATGAAGATGTAATTTTGAAATTTGGGAAGAGACTTTGTGTTCCCTATATACCTAATCTAAAAAAGAATTGTTGAACGATGCTCATAGTTCCAATTTCTCTATACACATTGGGAGCACCAAGATGTATTGAGATTTTCAGGAACATTTTTGGTGGGAGAACATGAAGAGGGAGATTGATGATTTTTTGTCAAGATTTATGGTTTGTAAACAAGTGAAAGCTGGAAGGCAACCGCTTGGAAGAGTCATGAAACCTCTTCCCATACCTGAGTGGAAATGGGATAATATTACTATGGATTTTTTCATGGGACTACCAAAGACTCCAAGAAGGAACAATTCAATATGGGTCATTGTTGATCATCTTACCAAGTCAGCACATTTTATTGCTATAAGAGAAGATCTACCACTTGAACGTCTATCAAGACTACATATTAATGAAGTTGTGAGACTTCATAGAGTACCATTATCAATTTTTTCAGATTGTGATACCTGTTTTACTTCAAGATTCTGAAAGAGTCTTCAGAATGACTTGGATATTGAACATTGTTTGAGCACTTACTACCACCCTCAAATATATGGACAATCATAACAGACTATTCAAACCTTCGAAGACATGTTGAGATCTAGCTCACTTGACATTCAAGGTATGTGGGATCTATATTTACCTCTGGTGGAATTTTACTATAACAATTTCTTCCATTTGAGTATTCAGATGGCAACATATGAAGAGTTATATGGAAAGAGAAGTGTCACACCAACCTGTTGGGATGATGTTGGTGAAAAAAAAACTCATAGGCCTAGAACTGGTGGAAGAAATGATGGAAATAGTGAAGTTAATCCGGAACCATGTCAAAGAAGATCAAAGTAGGAAGAAGATCTACACTGAAAATCGAAGGAAAGATTTGGAATTTTAGGTGGGAGATCATGTTTTCATGAAGGTATCTCCATGGAAGGGAGTTAAATGTTTCGGTAAGAAAGATAATTTGAGTCACAGGTACATCAGACCTTTCGAAATTCTAGAACGAATTGGGGTTGTATCTTACCGTTTAGCAATGCCGCCAAGTCTCTCCAAAGTTCATGATGTGTACCACGTGTCACTATTGAGAAAATACATGCCTGACCCAATGCATGTACTCACCTATGAGGAATTATAACTGGAACCCAATCTAACTTATTGCGAAGAGCCCATCAATATTCTTTAGACAAGAGAACAAGTGCTGAGAAACAGGGCGACTCATCTGGTAAAAGTTCTATGGAGAAACTATAAGATGGAAGAGGCAATGTGAGAACCTGAGGAACATATAATGAAGAACCACCTAAGTATTTTCATGTGGTAGTATTCTAGAAATTTTGAGGAAGAAATTATTTGAAGGAGGGGAGAATGTAACACCCCCAACTTCCACAGTATGCTTCTCTTTGAATAATGCAGTAGTGTGTGTTGTACACAACATCGAGTTCAAACACAAACCGCAGCCAATCAAACTAGCCGTTATGAAAAGTAATACACACTTTTTGAAATTTTATAAATATTATTTTTCAAAATAGACTTTATTTTTGGATTCGGAATATCGAAATTATCCAAGGGTGAATTTTTTGTGTTTTTCTGAAAACATTCAATTTTTGATGAATAGGGAAAAACACAGAGTTATTAGTTAAAAATGACTTTTTATTTAAATAATTAGTTATTTTATTTTATTTTATATTTGGTCAAAATATATTCATAATACCTATATAAGTTCAATTTAATTCATTGGAGTCAATTAATATTAATTTTAGATATATAAAAATTTTATTGAACTTTTCACCGCCTTTTACCCACCTCCTAGGAGAATTTGCAAATTCACATAAAACATAATTTTACCGCTTCTGTGAGATGAATTTAGAATATCCGAGAGACACAGTTAAAATCAATGAGTAAAATTTGGTTCAATAAGATAAAAATAATATTTGGTGAATAGTAACTTTTTACTTTATTTACTACGGTTAAATGTTAATAGGGTAATTAAGGGTAAAAATGATATTATTATTACCCTAACACATGTCCTAATTCTATTATATAAGTATAATTCGACCAAAAAAACCTTAGGAAAAAAATATTAACCTATTTGGTCCACTTGGATTAGATTAGGACATTTATTATTATTTAATTCAAAGAAGTGTTAAAAGAGATAAAATCAAAGGTAAATAACTAAAACATTTATAATATAGGGTTATATGTGAGATAAATTAGATTATAAATATTAATTAGAAATATAAAATTGTTTCCTACATAATGGAATTTTATTTTTAATTTTTAAAAATTAAATAATTTAATTTATTTATGACACAATGGTGATGCAATAATTACTAATTAATGAAATATTAAAATATTTGATATTATAAATATCCAAATAAATGTAATTTGTGACTTTTTATGAATCTAACTAATTTTATAGGATAATATGAGATGTTAATATTACTTTAATGAATTTTTTTAGAATTAATAATGTTTTTAACACTTTAACAAAAATCAATTATTAAATAGTGTCAAAATTGACATAAAAGAGTATTTAAAAAAATATTATATTATTAATTGATATTCTTTTCCTAAAAATATAAGGTTCAAAAAAATGAATTATATTAGGTTATATATATTAATAATGAACCACTTGGGGTTCTTTTGGCTTATTAGAGTAATATTATTAACCATATAATATAAAAATACAAAGAGACATGGTAAATGTCAAAATATTTAACTAAGAGTTAAATATAAATGATAAGGTTAATTTTGTGACCCAAACCTGTCTAAAATCTATTGGTTGAAATTATTTTAACCCATATACACCTTATACTTGAAATAAGTCACTTTGAGAAAATATAAACCGAATATGAATTTATCATAAAATAATATTTTATGTTTTTACTAAGGTGCTCCTCACCCCTCTTATAAAAGGGCACTCCCCCTTCTCTAAAATTCATACTATCAATGCCTTTTTGCTCGGCCAAACCTTGCCCAAATATTCTTTCAACATTCCTCACTTCAACCTAGATGTTGTAGTTTGATCATAAATCCAACCTATGTATCCCTTTTGATCAAATCAAAAGGAAGAACCCAAACAAGAGGTAATAATTTAACCACCCTCCTTCAAGTTACATTCTTCTTCAACTTCTTCTTTATTTGTTATTTCCATTCTAAAATAATAACTCTAGAATCTTATATATAATGTGATTGTATTATAAATATGGTACAACCATATTCAGTATTCTATCCATTCTTTGAATGAAATGTCACCATACGTGCATACGTACGGCCTACCGTCTCTACATCGTGGTGTAATTGTTATTCAATACATTATTATTTTGATGGGTATAATATGTTTGTGTAATTTATGTAAATAATAAATATAACATGATAATTATTATTTATATATGATATATAATCCAATTAAATATTATTTTAATATCAAAATAATGATATTTTCGCTCGTGCGTATGTACGGATTACCGTCTCCACGAACGTGATGGGATTCATTCCCCATCGTATCCATTCAAGACTAAATTTTATTTGATGATTAAAAATAATTTTTAGAGACATTATATCATTATAGATATGAATAATATACATCCCATCCATAACAAATATGGCTCACATAAGAAGGAATATAATGAAAAACGAATCTGTTAACACCGGAAACAATGATAATACAAATTTATTATTAACAATGCAATGTTAAAAGATAATATATGATATCATATTAACATATATGATTCTTGTATAATTTAATAACAATTATTTCACCATTATATAGGAGGTTAACTAACCCTTATCCAAGGAAAAGTACTAATTAAGGGTTTATTTCACAATCTCTTCATTATCCGAGGTTGTTTATATGTAATTATCTACTCTAACCTCTTTATCATCCACATCCAAGTTTCTTAAAAATTTATTTCAAAACATTCTTAATATTTTACATAATATGGGTTAATGTCATTTATATCCTTGTTGTAATTTTTATAAGATGTTTATAAAGGAATAGTTTCGTCATTTTCCAAACAAGGTCCTTTTTAACCTTTTCCATAGAATTAAGGTAAGAATATTTTTTTAACTTATATTGTGGGTGCAGATATTTTACACCGTTATAAAATCATCAAAGATTCCCTTACAAGATTATAAAAATATTTTGAATGTAAATATTTTATTTTATAATTATGTGACTTTTAAATGATTTCAAAAAAAGTGATATTTATCTCAAACAGTTTTGATTTCCTCTATGTCAACATCCTTTGATGGTTTTTAAGCTTATTTGAAGTTTATTTATTATGATACAAAACTTCCATATAGTATTTAAGGTTTTGGGATATGTTTGACTGAGGATGTGTTAGTTTTATACCATTCATGGTTTATGGAGAAAGTATTGACATTTCGTATGCAAGTTTTAATATGAATGTTTATTTTTTGTTTAGACCTATTAATTTGAGGAATGCATTGGACTAAATAAGTGACGGGTGGAGCCCGCTATAGGTCCTTGATTCATCAGTAGGTCTCATGAGACAAACTAGTGTCTTGGCACAATTCCTTGAAAAAATATTAATAGTAGTCTTGGCACAAGGCCTTGGCTATGTGGTTATGATAGTCTGGCATTATGCATTCCATCATTATGAAAGTGGTTATTGATATTGCATGTTATTATTAGACTAGTAGAATATCCATGTGAATAAGTAAATGGAATTATTTAATTTTATCTTTTCCAAATTCTTCTGCTGTTTTTGTTTGAAATTATTTTGTTTTAGTTATATATTACCTTAAATGTTTATGCTTATTTATGAATGTTTCTGCTATATTGTTATCCTTACTAGGCATTTGAGCTCACCCCATTCTATGTTTTATTTTTCCTAGGATGTGAATAAGTATTTTATGAATGACCTGTAGGGATATTATGAGTGGATATGAAGACAAGATGTTTTTGTAGTTTTTTTAACATTATTATGTAATGTAAGATGTATGAATATATCTAGTGTTTCCAAGGATACTAAACTAATTGTTCTTTTGAGACTTCTTCTTTTGTGATCATGCCAATGTTATGTAATAATGCACCGACTCCGGGTAACTAGGGTCAGGGCGTTACATTTATGGTTGTTAGACTATTTATGGTTGTTAGCATCTTTTGAGGTTTTCTAGGGGTTTTATGTTTCTGTAGGTTTCTAGAATTTCATAAATGTTTTCAGGTTCTTTGTGGTTTTTTATGTTTTATTTATTTTTGGGGATTTTTTTGGATCTCTATTATTTTTAAGGTTTTTAGGGATTTTGAGGGATTTTGGGTTTTTTTTGGGTTTTTGGGGTTTTTATTATTTTTTGAGGTTTAATGGTGTTTTTTAGTTTTCTAGGGGTTTTAACGTATTATAGTCTTTGCTAACATTTTTAGGGGTTTAAAGGGTTTCTAATGTTGTATGGGTTTAATTTGTTTTGGGATTTTAAGGTTTTATTTGGGGTTTTTAAAATTTTATGGACTTTTTATATTTTAATGGATTTTATGAATTTTTTAAAATGTTGATATTTTTTAGTGATTTATTGGGATTTTAGTGTTACTATGGGTTTTATTTGTTTTTTTAGGTTATTAGTTTTTTGTTTTATTTGTTTATGTTTTTATGATTTTTTAGATTTTTTTATCTTTTTACTAGTTTAAAGGGTTTTTAGTGTTCTCATTAGCTCGTAAGGACTTTATGAGATTTTAGGGTTTTAATATTCTTAGGGGATTTTATGTTTCTTATGGGTTTTAGGTTTTTTATGTTCTTTTAGTTTTTTAGGTTTCTCACCACTTTTGGTTTTTATGGGGTTTTGTGGTTTAAAGTTGATTATGTATTCTTAGGGGCTCTTGGGTTTTTAGGTATTTAAGGATTTTTTTGGTATTATATGGGATTTTTTATTATTTTTATGGTTTATAATTATTTTAAGGTTTTTATAATTTTGAGGGATTTTTGGGTGTTTAGGGTTTTAAGGTGGTTTCATGGATTTTAGTGTTCTTTAGGTTTTACGGTTTTTGTTTTTTTAGGGATTTAATGTTTTCGTCGAGATTTTTATGTATTTTAGTTTTTTTAATGTTTTTAGGTATTTGTAGGTTGTTTTAGGATTCGTATGTTTTTTAGGATTTTTAGTGATATTGAGGGGGTTTAGTGATGTTTGAGTATTTAGTATTTTAATTAATTTTGGGTGTTCTATGTTTTTTTATGGTTGTTAGGAGTTTTTTTAGAGTTTATAATGTTTTAGGTGTTTAAATGGATTTTTAAATTTTTAAATTTTTAGGGTTTTTATTAGTTTTAGGTGTTTTTTTATTTTTTACAGTGATTTTTAAGTTTTCTATAGTTTTTAGTGTATTTAGGTCCCTTTTTTAGGTTGTTATGGTTGGTAGAAATTTTTTATTTTTAAGGGTTTTATGCATTTTTATGTTTTAATGTTTTATGGGTTTTCCATATTTTTAAGATATTTAAGATCCGTTTAATGATTCTTCAAGTTTTTGGGCTTTTTAGTTACTTTGATGATTTTAAGGGGTTTTGGGTTGTTAGGGTTTTTAGTGTTTGTTTGGCTTTTATTGTTTTAATGTGTTTTAGGATTTTTAAGTTTTTATTAGGGATTATGAGGTACTTTAGTGTTTTTTAAATTTTTAGGGATTATTTGGGGATTTATTGAATTTATTATTCCTTTTATGGTTTTTAGGGATTTGTGGGATTTAGGGTTTTTATGTTTTTGGGAGATATTGGAATTTTTTTGGGGATTTAATGGTTTTTTAGAGTTTTTTTATGTTTATAGGGTTTTAAAGAGTCTTTAAAGGTTTTTGTGTTTTTATGGTTTTATGTGGTTTTATTATTTTATATGTTTTTTATGGGTTTTAGAGTTTTTAGGGTTTTTAAGGGTTTTTACGTTTTTTAGTGTTTGTAGGTTTTTATGTGTTTGATGTGTTTTTTGGTTTTTTGGTTTTTTCTTAAGGTTTTATAGGGTGCTAGGGTGTTTTAAATTTTATGGGATTTTAGTGATTTTTTTAATATTTTTATGGGTTGGAGTATTTTTAGGGATGTTTATGGTTTTTATGTTTTTTTTACTATTTTGGGGGTTTTTTGGGTTTTAAGTGTTTTTTTGAGTTTTTTATGGTTATTAGAATTTTAAATTTTTTATATATTTTTTAGTTAGTTAACTGGATTTTAAGTATTTTTTTATGGTTTTAAGGGTTTTTACAAATTTTAAGGGTTTAATGTATTTGTATTGGTTTTATGGTGTTTTAGGTTCTTTTAAGGTTTTAGGGTTTTAATCATTTTTGGCATTTTTAGGGGTTTATTGGTTTTTTAGGTTTTTATGGGTTTTAGAGTTTATCATGATTTTTTGGGGTTTTACATTTTTAGGGATTTTTAGGGATTTTTAGGGTTTTTGGGTTTTAATGTTTTTTTGGGTTTTAATTGTTTTTAGGGTGTTTAGATTTTTAATATTTTTAGGGGTTTTTTGGTTTTTTTTGGTTTTTATCGTTTTCTTATTGTTCTTTATGGGTTTTATGTTATTTATGCTTTTAGGGATTTTGGAGTTTTTTAGGGTTTTATTATTTTTGGTTATTTTATGGTTTTTATGTTTTTTTTTGAATTTTTGGGTTTTTATGGTTTCTTTTGAGATTTTTAGGGATTTTAAGGTTCATATATTTTTTTTATCATTTCTCCAGGATTAAAGGAATTTTAGATTTTTTAATTGACTTTTATGGTTTTTATGGAGTTTTATGGCTTTTCAGGGTTGTGTGGTTTTATTATTTTTTAGGTTTTCAATGTTTTTAGGTTTTTTAGGGTTCTTAACATGTTTTATTTTTTATGAATTTTTATATGTTTTTATCTTTTTCAGGTTTTCTTAGGGGTTTCCATGGTTTTAGGGGTTTTACTTTTTTGTATTTTTGGGTCTTTTTAAAGAATTTTATGGTTTTAAAATTTTTTTAGGGATTTTAGTATCTTTTTTATTATTTATGGTTTTTATCGTTTTTTGTTTTTAGCATGTTTTTGAGTTTTTATGATTTGTTTAATGTTATATTTGTTCAAAGGGTTTTATATTTTGTAATTTTTTTAGATTTTTTTTGTTTTGGGGTTTTAATGATTTGTAAGGGATTTCTGGTTTTTGTAGGTTTATTGTTTTGATGATTTGTAGCATTTTTTAGGTTTCTAAGGGGTTTTAGTGTTTTTATGTTTTTATATTATTCTTATGGTTTGGTATTGTTTTTTTATGATTTTAGGAAATTTTTAGGGATTTTTTAATATTTATTTGATTTTTTATTTTTTTTAGGAATTATGAGGATTTTTTAATGTATTTGGGGTTTTATGGTAGGTTTTAAGGGTTTTTTAATTTTTAATGATTTTTAGGGTTTTTTATATTTTTTACATTTTTTGGGGTTTAAATGGTTTTTAGAGTTTGTATTGGTTTTAAGGTTTTAGGGTTATTTAATGTTTTTATGGGTTTTGTGGTTTTTAGTGTTTTTTTGTTTTTTGGGTTCTTTATTGTTTTAAAAAGAAATTAGGATTTTAGAGGTTTTAAGTGGTTTTTGGTTTTTATGTTTTTCTTTGGATTTTTCATTAGTTTTTATGTTTTTAACATATTTTTTAATTTTTTCTATTTTTTATGTTTTTATGATTTTTAGGATTTTTAGGGATTGGGGGGGGGGGGGGTAGGGTTTTTAGGATTTTTATCATTTTTTATGCTATTTAGTGCTTTAAATACTTTTAGGTTTTTATGGTTTTCTTAGGGGTTTTCAATATTTTTAGGGATTTAATTTATTTTAAGGTATTTTATGGATTTTATGGATTTTTATGATTTCCTAGTTTTTTTGGAATTTGAGAATTTAAGGGTTTTTCTTTTCTTTTATTTTTAGTTTTTTATAGATTTTAAGGTACTTAGGGTTTTTTAGATATTTTAGTGGATTAGGGGTTTAAAGCATTTTCATATTTTTTTGGTAATTTTCTAGAGTTTTTTTGGTTTTTTATGATTCTTAGGGTTTTTATTGTTTTTTGGGTTTTTATGGTATTAGGGTCTTTTTAATGATGTTTAAGTATCTTTGTGTTTCCAGGTTTTGAGGGGATTTATGTTTTTTAGTTTTTTTAGGGTTTTTAGGGGTTTTTATGGGTTTATTGTTTTTCAAGTTTTATGTATTTTTAGTCTTTTTTAGGTTTTTTAGTTTTTTCTATTTTATATGGATTTTGATGGTTTAGGGTTTAATTGGGGTTATACAATGTTTTAGGTTTTTATGAGTCTTAAGTGTTTTTAGGTTTTAATGTTTGTCTTATGGTTTTTTACGATTTTTGGGGGTTTATATTTTTTGATTTTTAGGATTTTTTGGGATTTTTTTGGGGGTTTAAGGATTTTTAGTGCTTTTAAAGGATTTAAGGGTTTTTAGTTTTTTTTTGTTTTTACAGGTTTTTTATTTTTTTGGGGTCTTAGGGGTTTTTAGAATTTTTAAATTTTTTATTTGTTCAAATGGTTTTATTTTTCTTATTGGATTTATTGTTTTAGGGTTTTTATGGGTTTTAGGGTATTCTATGGTTTTTAGGGGTTTTTAGGTTTTTAGGGTCTTTTAGTGTTTTTATCAATTTTATGAATTCTTGGGGTTTAAATTTTTTTAGGTATCTATGGTTTCGTTATGATTTTTGAGGGTTCTAAGGTTTTTACATTTTTATATATTTTTATTGAATTTTTAGGATTTTTATGGGTTTTACGGGTTCTAGTAATTTTTTTTATGGTTTTAGGGTTTATAATTTTTTTAAAATTGTTTGGGTTCTTTATGGAAGTTAAGGTTTTTATTTTTTTATTTTTTTCTTAGGGTTTTCACAGTTTTATAAATTTTTACCTTTTATGGATTTTTTTTATGATTTTTATTATTTTTTGGTTTTTTGAGGTTTGGAGTGTTTTTATTGTTTTAGGGTATATATAGATTTTTTTTTGGGTTTTTAGGGTTTTTCTATTTAATTACGGTTTTTATAGTTTTTAGAATTTTTTAGAATTTTTATTTTTTTAAGGGGTTTGTATATTTTTATTTGGATTAAGTGTTTTTACGGGGTTTAGTGTTTTGGAGGTTTTTATGGGTTTTTAGGGTTTCAAGGGGTTTTTATGGTCTTTTAGGGGTTTCAAAAAAAAATAGATTTTAATGGTCTTGTAGTGTTATTACATTTTTAAGTGTTCTTAGGTTTATGATGTTTTATTGGGGTTTTTATATTTCTTAGGTTGTTTGGGTGTTTTATGTATTTTTAGGTTTTAATGTTTTATAAGTTTTTCATGGTGTTTATTGTTTTTATAATTTTTTTGGGTTTTTAAGGGTTTATTTTTTTTTATGATTTTTTGGTTTTATTAGGATTTTAATAGAATTTAGGGTTTTTCTGTATCGAAGGATTGTATCGGTTTTTTAGGATTTTTATGGGTTTTATAGTTTTTAGGGATTTGAGGTGATTTTGGGTTTATAGGGTTCTTAATTTTTTTAGGCTTTTTAAATTTTTTATGGTTTTATGGTTTTTTAGAATTTTTTTTTGTTTTTAAGGCTTTAAATGGGTTTTAAAGTTTTAATCGGTTTTTGGATTTTTAGGGTTTTAAAGGATTTATTTAATGTTACAAGGGTTTTATGGTATTTAGGGGGTATTTTTGTTTTTTGGTCATTTTGTGTTTTTTTATATTTTAATTTTTTAGGGATTTGAAGTGTTTCTGGGTTTTAGGGTTTTATTTGGGGTTTTCTGTGTTTTTATGGGTTTTTTATGTTTTTTGGTAAATTTTATGTAATTTTATAATTTCTATAGGTTCTTAGTGTATTTAGGGATATTGAGAGATTTTGGGGGTTTTCTAGAGTTTTTAGGGGTGTTTAGGGTTCTTATCATATTATATGATTTTTTATGGTTTTTTGTTTTTTATGCTTTTGTTGTTTTTATAGGGTTTTAAGGGGTTTAAGGTTTTTTTACAAATTTTTAGATACTAAGTATTTTTTATGTTTTTTTATTGATTTGTTAGGGTTTTATGGATTATTCTAGTTTTAGGGGGGTTTAGGTTTTTTATGATATTTTGCGGTTTTACAGTGTGTTTGAGTATTTTAGTAATTTTTATGTTTTTAGAGATATGTAATGTTTTTAGGGGTTTAAAGGTATTTTAGAGTTTTTTTGGTTTTAAGAGTTTTTAGGGGTTTTATGTTTTTTAGTTATTTTATTGTTTTTAGGTCATTTATTGGGTTTTAGTGTTTATGTAGTTTTTTAGATTTAAAAAGTTTTGTTATATTTTTTACTGTTTTAATGTTTTTTTACATTTTTTTGAATTTAAGTGTTTTTTTATTTATATGGTTGCTATGATTTTTAGGTATTTTGAGAGTTTTAAAGGTTTTTAGGGATTCATGGTTCTTTAAGGGTTTTTGTGTTTTTATAATTTTTAGTGGTTTTAAGAATTTTTTATTTTTTAAGGTTTTATTAAGTGTATTATGTATTTCAAAGGTTTTTTTTCTTGGTATTTTCAAATATTTATTATGATATTAACGGGATTTATGTTTTTTTATATATTTTGAGGGGTTTTTTAGGGTTTTAGGGTTTTTATTGGTTTTTAGGTTTTGTTTGGATTTTAGGTTTTCTGTGTTTTTAGTATTTTGGAGGGTTTTAAGCGTTTTTAGTATTTTAAGGTTTTCACTGTGGTTTTCTAGGATTCTAATATTTTTTTAAATTTTTTGGGATTTTGAGAGCATTTTTTATGACTTTTAAGGGTCTTTATGTTTTTTAATGATTTCATAGGGTGTTCTAGGTTTTTAAGGGTTTTCATGTTTTTAAGGGATTCTAAATAGGCTTCGTCAATTTGAATAGATTTCTCATCAGAATATAACAGAGATTTATTAGGAAGTTGTAAATAAATATTGAATTATGATGGATTCATTACCCTAAATCCCAAGAATTCTAGGAAACGTAGGGACTTCTCTAACCACGAATGAACAACCGTTACCTGATCATTTGAAGCCTCTAATAAGGGAAACATTGAACATAAAAAATAACCATTAGTTTCTAAAACTATTGAAGCCTCTGGTTTAGATGTGTAGTAATATGATAAAAATAATAACCTTGAATATAGAGATCCATACATGATTTTAGAGAATGTGAACGAAGTATTTGACACATGGATTGATGAACAAGAAGAGACTACTTTCCAAAAATTCAGAAATGGTGATATTATTTTTGAGATTTACCTTAAAATTAGGAAACATATGCTCATTAGAGTAATGGAAGAACATATAATATATCCCAATTTTAACTTTATATACATACCTTGGGAATGGTTTTTTTATCAGAATAAAATTTTTTATTGCTTGAGGCTTTTGGGATAAATTTTTCTTCATGATTGCGATAGTTACTTATTTGAGCATTAGTGTGTTTTGGTAAGATATCTGGGTATTGATTGATTCTTTTAAAATTAAATCATCACTTCCAACCTAAAAATTGAATGATTTCTAATGTGTTGGGTACCCTATTCTCTTTACTTTACAAATTGATACGAGGATGAACCCTTATTGATTATTGTTGTTTGAATCTTGAATTTTTTTGGATTTTCTATCAACCATCTCATGACTTTGTGGAAAATTTGAGGATAAGTTTCATAGAATTAATGTTTACCATCGTGTGATTTTGCTTAAATAAAGGAGGATATACATCTTTACATTGGATGAAACCACTAGATTTATCATTAATGTAGTGGCCATGCTAGTTCAGACCATGGTTTCCTCGATGTTGATCTCCTGTCTCATATCATTCACTCCACACCCCTCTCTCTTATTTGATTTCATTATTTTACATCTATGGGATGATGATGATCAATGATTTTTATCAAAAATTTTTCATCATGAAGACATGTTCTCTTCTTTTTCAGCTATTTTTATAGGCTTTATGTTTCTTTCAATTTTGGTCTTTTCATGTTTTCTTACACTATTTATTATTGTAAGAAAATTTCACCCCATTCATTCTCTTTTATCATTAATTTTTAATAAAAAGTACTTATTATGGGTTGTGTAACCAACTTATTATCAATCATTCTAAATAAATCATTTTTGGCGGGTTTGGGGATTTCTTTGAGTTTTGTAGGGTTTTTAGGGTGGTTACTGTTTTTAATGATTTTATGCGTCTAAAGTGTTTTTATATTTTTTTATGGTTTTTAGTTATGTTATGGATATTTATGGGTTTTATTGTTTTTTATGGGATTTAGTGTTTTTAAGCGATTTAGGGTTTTGAGTACTTTTAATGGTTTTTAGAATTTCTTAGGTTTTAGGGGTTGTTTCTATTTTTCTGTTTTTATGGTTTTCTTTGTGTTTTTAGGATTTCATGATTTATATGTCTTTAGGGATATTTTTGTCATTTTTTGTATTTTTTAAGGATTTAGGTATTACGATTTTTTTATGGTTTCTTGGGTTTTTTGAGATTATTGGGTTTTCTTATTTTTAGGGGGTTACGGTTTTTAGTGTTTTTAATAATGTTAGTTGTTTAAATGATTATTAGAGTTTTTTTGTTTTTTTCTTGGTTTTAGGGTTTTAAGGGTTCATATGTTTAATTTTTTTAGGTATTTTATGATTTTTTACGATTTTTAAGGTTTTTAGTGTTTTCTGGTTATTAGGTGTTTTAAGTGTTTTTAGGTTTTTAAGGTTTTATCACGAATTTTCAAGGTTTTTACGGTTTTTTTGTTTCTACAGATTTTTGGTATGTTTTTTCAATTTTTCTTGGTTTTTACTGGTTTTAGGGTATTTTTGGGTAATTAGGATATTTAACATTATTAAGGTTTTTAGGGGTGTTAATTTTTTTAGGTTTTCAAGGTTTTGTTTGGAACATTCAGGGTTAATTAGATTTTTAATGGATTTAGGGTTTTTTAGATATTTTTTTATGATTTTAATTATTTTTTAGGGTTTTAATAGATTTTTAGGGTTTTAGTGTTTTTAGGGTTCTTATAGATTGTAAGTGTTTTGAGTTTTTTCAAGTTTTCATGGGTTTTAATTATTTTTAGAGTTTAAAGGATTTTTTTGGGTTTTACATGGTTTTAATATTTTTTAATGTCTTTATAGATATTTTTTTGGATTTTTAGTATTTTTTGTATTTTTACTATTTTTAGGGATTTTGAGGGTTTGTTTAGGGTTTTTAGGGTATTTAGTTTTTTTGGGTTTTAAGGGTTCTTTTGATATTTTTTAGTGGTGGTTTAGGTTTTTTAGAATTTTTAAACGTTTTTAGGCATTTAAATGGTATTATAGTTTTTAGTGGGTTTTATAGATTTTGAGGTTTTAGTGTTTTTAGGAGTTATTCGGGGTGTTAGTGTTTTTTAGGTGTTTAAGAGTTTTATATTATTTAGATTTCTATTTTTTTCTTAGAATTTTTCAATTTTTTAATTTTGTAAATTCTTTGGGAATTTATGTATTTTTTAAGATGTTTAAGGTTTTTTTGGGATTTTGAGGGGGTTTTAGGGTTTTTATTGTTTTTTGGTTTTTAAGGTTTTCATTTTGAGTTTTTGGATTTTTCTATCATTTTTTTGTGTTTAATGGTTTTTTATAGTTTTTAGAATGAAAAATTAGGTTTATATGGGTTTTCTGTTTTTTTGGATTTTATGGTTTTTAGCGTTTTTATGGATTTTAGCATATTTAAGGGGACTTTAGTGTTCATATGATTTTAATGGTTTCTTAGATTTCGAAGTGTTTTTTTGGATTTAATATTTAGAGATTTTATTAGATTTTACGGGTTTTTAGGATTTTCTTGATTTTGAGTTTTTTTAGAGTTTTCTAGTATTCTTAGGTTTTGTCATTTTTTTTTGGTTTTTTAGTATTTTAGGGTTTTTTGTGTTTTATTGTTTTTTGGGGTTTCAAGTGTTTTTAGAGTTTATAATGGGTTTTAGGTTTTTTATGCGTTATTTATAGTTGTTTAAGGTTTTTAGTGGTTTTATTGTCTTTATGGTTTTAGTGGTTTTAGCATTTTTAGTGGTTTTAGTGGTTTTTAGTGTTTTCATAGGGGGTTTTGGTGTTTTTTTGGTTTTTTATTTTTTTGTAACTTAATTTATTTTTTAGAATTTTTATGGTTTTTACTATTTTTAGGGATTTTGATGGTTTTTTAGAGTTTTAGGTTTTTTATGTTATACTGGGTTTTGTATTTTTTTGTGTTTTTTGGGTTTTATTGTTTGTTATTTTTTTGGGGGTTTGAATGGTTTTTATTTTCTTTGTGTTTTTAGGGTTTTATGGTAATTTATGTTTTTATGGTGTTTTGGGGGTTTGGGGGGTTTAGGTGTTTTTAGGATTTTTAGAGTTATTATGTCTTTAGGGAGGTTTAAGTGTTTTTTGTTTTTTATGTTTTTCTTATGGATTTTCAGGTATTTTGGTTTTTTACATTTTTAGGTATTTTTATGCGATTTTTAGGATTGTTAAGGGTATTCAGGGTTTCTATATATTTTGAGGGTTTTTCCAGTTTTTAGGTTTTTTTATGGTTTTTACCATTTTCTATTTTTTTTGGTGGGTTTGATTTTATTAGATTTATAATGTTTTATTATGGGTTTTTAGGGTCATGGGGTTTCTTATGTTTTATGGTATTTTTAATGATTTTTATGATTTATATGGCATTAATGTTTTAGGTGTTTTTTGGGTTTTTCAGGGTTTTATGGTTTTTTTGAGAATTTGGGATTTTTGAGTTCTTTAGGGGTTTAAGGTTTTTAGGGTTTTCTAGTTTTGGGGATTAAAGGATTTTTCTTGTTTTTAGTTGTTTTATTATTTCTATGGGTTTTAGGGTTTTTAAGGATTTTAGGGGTTTTGTGGTTTTTTGGAGGTTCTATGGTTTTTGGGGTCCTTTTTGGTTTTTATGGATTTTAATTGTTTGTGTTTTTAAGAATTTTTTGTATTTAAATGTTTTTATGGTCTTCTTATATATTTTTATAATTTTTGGGCTTCTTTAAAATTTTAGGGCATTGAATTTTTTTTATTTTTTTTATTTTTAAGTATTTTCGGGATTTTGTGGGGTTTTAGGGTTTTTAGGGTTTTTGACAATCTTTAGGGTTTTTAGGGCTTTTAGGTTTTTAGGTATTTTTAGGTATTTTACTTTTTTTTTGTTTTTATGTATTTTTGGAGATTTCGTGAGATTGTTATGGTTTTTAGGGGTATTAGGTAATTGTGGGGTTCTGTGGCTTTTTCATTTTTAAGGGTTTTTTTGGTTTTTTGGGTTTTTATTGGTTTTTTTGAGTTTTTTTTGTTTTTTTTATGTTTTCAATGTTTCTAGTGGTTTAAGGGGTTTTTATAGTTTGCAGTAGGTTTTTATGATTTTATTTGTTTTTATGGGGTTTTGTGGTTTTTGGAGTTTTTATGGTTTTTAGGGGGTTTTAGGGGTTTCATGATATTTTAGAGTTTTTATGAGTTTTAATGTTTTTATTTTTTTAGGGGCATTATGTGTTTTTAGGGTTTTACATTTTTCTTAGAGGATTCTATATTTTTTAAGATTCTTTTGTTTTTATAGATTTTTAAGGATTTTTTAGGTTCCTTAGGTATTTTTTTGTTTTTTATAAATTTTGAGGGTTTTTAGGGTTTTTAAGGGTTTAGGGTTAGAAATTTTTAGGTTTTTACAAAAATTATAAATTTTCTGGTTTTTATGGGTTTTTAGTGTTTTTAGGTTATCATGGTTCTCTTAGGCGTTTTCAAGGTTTTAGGGTTTCTACATTTGTTTGTTTTTTATATCCTTTCTTTGAATTTTATGGTATTTTAGTGTTTTTATGTTTTTTGTTGATTTTTAGGGTTTAGGGATTTTCTTATTTTTTTTTTGTTTTTTTATTGTTTTTTAGTTTCATGGGTTTTTACTAGATTTTTCTTATTTTGTTTTAATATTTTTATGGATTTTAAGGTGTTTTAGGGGTTTTTATAGTTTTCAAGGTTTTAGAATCTTAGAGTACATTTTAGGAGTTTATGGATTTCGAATTTTTTTAGGGGGTTAAATATTCTTAGGTTTTTAATGTTTTTAGGCATTTTTAGTGTGTTTAAAATTTTAAATTTTAGGGGTTTTAGGGATTTTTATAGTTTTTATTGGATTTTTAGTAATTTTGTGAGTATTTAGGGTTTTTAGGGGTTTTAGAATTATTTATCCTTTTTATAGATTTTAAATGTGTTATTTTCTAAAGGTTTTCATAAGTTTTTATGGTATTTTTGGTTTTATGGTTTTTATGGTTTTTTAAATTTTTAGGGAATTTTAAATATTTTTTAGTATTTTAATTGTATTTTTGGGTTTTTAGTGATTTTGAGTGTTTTCCAAGACTTTTGTTTTGCATTTTTTGGGTTTTATGGTTTTTTTGGGTTTTTAGGTTTTCTTTTGAGTTTTTTAGGGAAAAAAGGCACATGACCAGGGTATTCCAAGTCCCACAAAATGTATATATAAAAAATAGAAAAGGAAATGGTAGGTTCAAACAACCCATACTTGAAAGAATGGGCATATCAAAAGGTTTGACCACCCCAGAATCTCCATAGGGGTCTCTATCAGCACTATATCCAAAAGACGGATCTGGCTTTGCTGTCTCCCACTCTGACACGGCTTTCCTAGCACATTCCCTGTCAAAATAAATATTGGTATATATGTCCCTAAGACTCTGATGCTCTGCAGACTTGGAGGCCATAGAGGAGTCTCTAGTAACAATTTGCCAGAAAAGAGCAGAGCAATCCCTCCTTGGCCTCCTCTTCAGTAGAGTAGGGGAATGACCACTAAGCTCCACCTTATTTCCTTGAATCACGCCATCATCACTCACTGCCCTAGTCTTGGAATTACCATCCATTCCATGTTCAACAGTAGCAAGATCTAACCAACCATTCTTGCGTATAGGACTGGGATCAAGTGCAGTGTCAGACCTCGAAATCCTATTCTGGGGGCATGAATCCAGGCCAGCAGAACCAGGATCACCCATCAAATCCTTCTCCCTCCTTATCCAAGCCATATTTTCATTAATCTTGTCATCATGTTCCACAATAATTTCCCCTAGCCTAGTAGTTGGATCATCATAATCTGAAACAAAAATAACATCCTGCTTCACATTAGGCTCCTACAGAATGTCCTTTTGATGCTGCTCAAATGTGATTTTTGTACAGTCCAACATTATCTTTTCGGACAGATCAATACATGGGGGTAAGGTATCATACACAACCATAGCAAGTCTCAAATTCTATTTCTCTTCAGTATTCCTACTATGTATTGAAATTATAGAAATGTCTTATCGGTCTTCATGCATTTTAGATTGTTTGCCTTCAACTAGTCTATCCTCATTCCCGACATCATCAACCTACACCTCTCCCTACTTCGATAATTTCTCAAAAGTAGGTAAAGGATTTTTCTCCACCTACTCTCTCATATACCTTCACAATGGAGAAGTAGAACCTCCTTATAAAGTTCCACAAGATTTCTAGTTTTATCCTTGACCACATCAGCCCGTATATCTCCCTGTTACGGTATCTCATGCCTCACCCTCTCATTGTCCACATTCCCCGTAGTTCCCAATCCCGAAAAATTGTTGAATGTTGAAAAAATCCTCTATCCCTATTTCTTCCTTTTCCCAACAATGATTGATTTATTTTTAACCAAATCCACTCTCCCTACCCCTTCTCAAGTGATTCTGAGAACCACCTCCTAGAGTTCTATAGACTACCCACTATCATCTATAATTGCTTCAACCTAAAAGTCCCCCTGTACATTCATTTCCCACCTCATCCCACCATCATCCACAATCATTACAGGTCTCAGCCACCCTAAATGAATAGAAGAGGGAACAACTATCTTCCCTTGCTTCAAGAGTTTTAGGTCACTGACCATAGCCCCACCCTCATCAAGAACCTCACCCTCCTTCCCACTGGACGAAGGGACGTCCCCTACAAGACCAAAGTTACCCCTCACGCAGATTAATATATCTCTCCCCTAAGAATCTAAATGATACCCCATTGCAGCCTAACTTGAGAAAGATCTCCTTCCTCCACCCTAGCATCCTTTCTTGCACCCGAAGGAGCATCCCTTAGAGTTCCCAGCCTTTCCTCAAGATCAGGTTCCAACCCCAACCTCAAACAGGTAACTCTCTAGTCAGTCCTGAACACAACACACTCACTACCCCTATGCATGTAATCACCATTCACATGAATAAGTGTCAATCAAGAATCATAGTAGCTCAACCCTGATTCGGACACCATAGGTTGTTTTTATCAGAGCTCTTCACCAATAGAAATCCAAACAGAATCAACCAACCCTTTTAATACATCGACTACCAAAAATACCCTCAGGGAAGCCACATGATAAAGATCCCTGGTTATACTATCCATGCATGAGAATATTTCAACCATATTTACCAATATTGAAAAAATTGAAAGGTTTTGAAAAGGGAGGGGGAGTTTTGGAAACCTCATCCAAGTACCCACCATCAGAGAATCATGGTTCAAATAGAAATCAAAGGTCTACTAGAAGAGGGAGAAGTATAAACCATTGCATCATTATGGATCCACGAACTAGGCCTGAATGAGATCCTCCTCGGTTGAAAAATGAATTATAATGTGGAAGGTATCGACAAGGCCCACAGTAGAACAATCCCGAAGATCCCATTGTTCAAACACAAACCTATCAAAAACATCATTCAGAGGGAACCAATTCAAAACCCAAACAACCCAGGTCATCCTATTCAGAGCAGAAGCCTTGTTAAACTTTACAAGCGATAATTACAACTACAGGTGACCTTTTTCCAAGACCAATACCTTAGGGAAGAGATCAAATCCATGGAAAAGTTGGGAGAGAATCAAGATCCGAGAATCAGATAAAGGATCTATCTTCATCATGGACTAGAAGAGGCCCCTCCCCCACATGGGGGGGGGGGGGCGAGGTGTAGAGTTATTCTTTGTATTCAAGCCAATAGAATGGATTTTTTTTTGGATTTTGAGGTGTTTTAGGAAATTTTATTATTTTAACGGATTTTATTGATTGTTAGGTTTTATGGTTTTTTTGATTTTTTTGTGTTGTTAAGGTTTTGTATAATTTTAAATAATCTCATGGGATCAAATAGATTTTAGTGTTTATAGTGGATTTTTAGAGTTTTTTAGGGTTATTAGATTTTATAAGGGGATTAGCAGTTTTAATTATTTTAAGGGAATTTTTGGGTTTTTAGGGTCTCTTTAGGGTTTTTAGGATTCTCATGGTTTGTTAATTTTTTAGGGGTTTTAAGAGGTTTTAGGATTTTACTAGTTTTCATTGGGTTTTTTTGAGGATTTTTTTATGTTTTAGGGTATTTTTAGGGCCTTTATGATTTTAATAGTTTTTAGAGTTTTAGGGTTTATGTTTTTTTTGGATTATGGAGTTTTTTTGAGTATTTATCATTTTTTTGTGGAAGGCATAAACCGTGAAACATTCTGTATGAAAAGTCCTTTGATTCGATGACATTGGCCAGTGAATGAAGTAGTTCATGTTGAATTTTTACCCACAAACTGAAGCCACTGCAAACCATTTTTACTGGAAAAAATCTTACGGACGTACACCCCTCACACCATCCCTATGAACGATGTGATTCATAGATAAAGAGAATCCAATGACGTACCACACCTCCACAAACCCTGGTTGATTGGGACATTCACAGATCATGATATTGCTCCGTAGACTTCCATAGAAGGTGTCGCATGTACGATAGATACATATTTCCTGGAACTTTATAAAAAGACCACCATGAGAACAGAAAAGAGAAGAGTGGAGATGAAATTAATGGAAAGATCTCGGGGGATAGGCTAGAAGTGGTTGAAGAATGTAGAGGGTGTGGGAGGAATTTCTCCTGCACTCGAAGCAGTTTATGGATTCCGTCCCAAGAACAATAAAATGTTCACAGAATCCATCCCGTGAACCATATGGAGAAATCAGTTCTTCAAAGTCCTCCCTACAAAATGTATATGAATGATCCTCCGCAACGAACAAAAGAAACAATAAAATTATATATAATAATAATTTATTGTGGATGTCCATATGTGGAAGGTAGTTAACAGAGGCCCATATGTGAAAGACGGTATGTGGACGCCAAGATGTGTAAGCCAGTGCACGAATGGTCCTTAGTGGACAGCTCTTTTGTGTACCACCCTACGTGGCTAGCTCCTTCACGAGCAGACAGTTCATGGCCAGATCACATGTGGATGCTCCTACGAGGAAAGATCATACGTGAACTACCTTATGCAGAAAAGATTTTGTGCCGACGGTCCATACAGTGGGAGCTACACCCCTGCACCCCTACTCAAGATCATTGTCGAGCTACGTTCCTGGCACTCCAGGCTGGTCCCTTTGCTTCTGTCACTCATCGCTATGAAAAATAGAGAGTCGCGTCGTGAAAATTTTGGGCAAGGATGACGACATTTTCCATTGCTCCCTTATGTCACCCGACCATCCATCCCTTAAAAACCATGAGAAGAGACATTACTCATGAACCTCCCAAAATGCCCTATCACCTTCTTCCTATTCCATGTTGACCCATAACTCAATGGACAATCACATCCTAGTTGTTTCTTAAATTCCTGAACACATCCTTTCCATGCATCAAGCTCTATGTCTCTGGTGATTCCTAATCCTCATAAACCTCAATGTCTATTAGAAGGGGAGGCCAATGTCCTGTAGACACATTTGTTTGACTATACACATCATGACCTAGTGGAACTGCAAATGAAACCTACAAGATGGCCATCAATCAAATGGAAATTCATCCTCAAGAGAGTCTTTTCCTACCTCTATACGCTTTATTGGCTTCTATGCCCCATATCATTTCTCCTGATCAAAGAACCCCAAATGTCACAATTTACACATTCCTTAGCTCTCATGTTCAAGGAATGTCAGAATATCCCATCGTAATTTTCCTATAGCTAATCATGGGTTTATATAATGTATGGTCCAAAATCTATAACCTTAAACTTTGATTTATCATCTATACTACATGATGTTAAATTTCTTGGTAACAATCCTCTCTACATGAATATAAACTATAGTAATTCTTGTGTGACAAACATATGATTTATCTTATTCCAAACACGATATGCCTTATTACCCAAGCATAAGAGGCCAAAAGTCCTCTCTTCATGACTATAAAATGTAACATTCCATATCATTCAATAATAAGATTCCTCTTTTTCTAAATAAGAGATGCCTTGTGTGACGTGCATAATATGCCACATGCTATGATTACAATGGCATAATTTCAAGAGATTTGGGATCCCTTCAAACATGTCATCACTCCACCTCATGCTTTTCATGTCCTTCATTTAGATCTTTATCCTCTTTCATGTCTGAAGGGACCCCCTAATGGCCTAGTCCCATGCCACCTCATATCACCTACCATTATGGGTCAATGCCCTAGAAGACATTGGATGACACTTCGAGTCAGGTCATGTGTTTCGAACATGGTCAACAGTCAAGTTTCATTTTTTTTACAATTTTAGTATAATGGGATATAGATACTCTGTTTTGAAAATGGTCAAAATTTATCTTCCATCGTCATAACACCCTCATTGTGTTCCGAATTTTGAGCATGTGATTCACACATATCATCTCCCTTTTTTCGGACTGATTCCAATTCCCTCGGAATTTTCCCACATGTGCACCAGTACATTGGTGTAATCCTGAATTATATTCCTCCACAATCCAACTAGTTGGGATACCCCCATGCCCAG
The DNA here is from genome assembly GCA_963277665.1 of Viscum album. Taxonomy (NCBI): domain Eukaryota; kingdom Viridiplantae; phylum Streptophyta; class Magnoliopsida; order Santalales; family Viscaceae; genus Viscum; species Viscum album. The sequence goes on along the minus strand of OY728136.1, from coordinate 1,280,178,557 downwards.
ACATGAGAATGAAAATACGGGCTATTTCTAGGCGTAAGCCCCAACAACTATTGATGCTCCTCTATGGAACCCGGGCAGATTCCATGTATAAGCCCCACCTCCCATTGTTACTCCTTAGAGGCACCAGGGAATCCCTCTAAGAGTAATCCCCACACCATCATCACCAGATGAAAATAGCCTTTCCCCTTCCATCAGGGAATGTTCATTGCTCTATGCCCTCCACTGACGTACCACGGCCTCCACCGATGTGAATTCTACCTTCATTCTCTCCTTGACACCAGAGGGAATGAATCTCTCGTTGTCTTGGCCCTCTCTATCCACTGTCGAATTTCTTATCACCTCTTTATAAGGAAAAAGTGTGTGGCTTGCTGAATCTTTCACTTTCTCTTTTTTTTCAAACACCGATCATGACTCACGTGGGATTAGATATTTTTTATGGTTATTAAGTTCGTATAATGAAGATGGTAGAATGAAATATGTGTGTTTTGATCCTTATCTCCTAAGATGGTTACATAGGACACCTCCTTGAAGTTCAATCCCCACTTGGGCCATCGACCACATGTAACCCCCAACCATACCCCAACATGGGCTTCAATCATGCCCTTGATTGGAAACTATCATGTGTAAGACTTGAAATTATAAAACTACCTACACCTTGATTAACAACCTACCAGGATACATAGGAAACCTCTCTAAGGCATAAGCCCATCATACAAGTCTGGTACCCATCAATCCTTATTAGACTGTGTCCTCGTGCCCCCAGCTGGAGCATTCCCGGGACCAGGAAATCATTATCCCATAGGTCCTCTGGGCCGCTTCAGCATAATTACCACACCAACATTGACTAGGCACATGTCACCTAGACACCCTTGACACATGACCTTAAACTATTTGGTTGGTTCCTTTTCACATGACCTTAAAAGGTGATGTGTCCCATTAAGTGGGATCGAATTATGTGGATTTTGATTCCTTTGACAAGGATACGCAGGAAGCTCATATTATGGGTTCGATCCAGAAACTAATGTTACTCTCTATACACCCTGGATGAGAATAAAATCCAGATCACCCAATTATAAGGCTTTAGAACATTTCTTTATGAAAAAAATCAAACATCCCTAGAACCATTAATCCAATGAAGTATAGGAAACCTCAGATGTAGATGGATCTGGATCCCTATGTATACCTGTCACTTGCAACCCTAGGGTAATCTATGGATACAATGCTCGGGGATAAACCAATGATTCGTGAACAAATGAACATGTCTTAAATCTATAAGAGTGTTCCAAAATAAGCAATAATTCCCATCAAAAGGGTCCAATGAGCCTTACTTCCCATCCTCTCGAAAAATGTGATATCTTAAGTGTCATTGTCTATATAACCCAACAAGCGTCTAACTTAGGAAACCAGGTCCATGGATCATTATATACAAGGACCATTGGGAATTTCTAAATCAATGAATAAACCCATTGGAGACTAGGTGAATCTACAAAGATAGGGAACCCGATATAAATGATTAAACAGCACTAACACCCTTTAACCAGACACGAGAACCGATCATGTTCCCTTTGCCACGAAACAATAATTTTTTAGAGTTTTTAGCCTTTTTATTTTATCTTTGCATTTTAATTATTTTATTATTTTTATTTTTCTCTTAGGGTTTTTTAGATTTTTTAATGGATTTTACAATTTTAGTTATTATAAGAGAATTTTTTTATTTTTATGATTTTATGGGTTTTAGGGATTTTGGGGATTTTTATGTTTTTTAGAGTTTTTATAATCTTTTAGGTTTAAAGGGTTTTATGTTTTTAGGGTTTTAAGGATTTATTTAGGTTTTTAAGGGTTTTTTTGGTTTTTCATGTTTTTTGGGATATTTAGGGATTCTTTGGTATTTTATTGTTTTTAAATGTATTTGGGATTTGCAGTGTTTGTTGGGTTCTTTGTGTATTTATGGTTTTATATCATTTATCAATTTTTAGGTTTTTTAGTGGTTTTAACTATTTTACTTTTTTTTATTCATACATGTTTTTGGGGTTTTAAGTATTATATGATTTAATGATTTTTTAGGTTTTCTAAGGATATTTTTTTGTTTTTATTATTTTTAAGGATTTTGAGGTTTTTTCAGAGTTTCTGGGTTTTTTTGGTTTTATGTTTTTTGTTTTTTTTTTGGTTTATTTAGAGTTTTTATGGTTTTTTGGTTTTTATACATATTTTTTAAAAAAATAGAGTTTATGGGTTTTTTATATTTTTTAGTTATTTTTTAGGGTTTTCATTGATTTTTGGGTATTATGGTATTTAAGGGTTATATGGTTTTTAGCGGATTTTAGGGTTTTTAGGGTTTTTTAGGGTTTTGAAGTTTTCTTTCATTTTTTTAGTTTTTAGGGGTTTTATATTTTTTTAGGATTTAAGGATTTCTTAGTGTTTTTTAGGGTTTTTAGGTTTTCGGTGATTTTTTTTTATTTTTAGAGACTTTTTAGGAATTTTAGGGTTTTTAGGTTTGTTATTTATTTTGAGGGTCTTAGGGTTTTGGGTTTTAGGGTTTTAGGGGTTTTAGTGCTCTTTTATTGTTTAGGGATTTTGAGTCTTTTTTAGTTTTTATGTAATTCTTGGGGTCTTTAGGGTTTTTGTTGTTTTTTGGGTTTTTTTTGGTTTTTATGGATTTTTTTATTTTTTGGATTTTTATATTTTTTATGCTTGTAGGGATTTTGAGGGCTTCTTGGATTTTTAGGGGTTTTATGGATTTTTTTGATTTTAATGTTTGTTATATTTTTTCAACATTTTTTTGAGTTTAATGTTTTTTTTCCTGTTTTAGTTTTATTAGGGTTTTAAGGAGATTTTATGGATTTTAGGAAATTTTATGGTTTTTATGGGTTTTTAATATTTTTAGTTTTTTTTTTTGGTTTTGACTATTTTCAGGGATTTAATGTTTTCTTAGTGTTTTAGGCAATGAAGATGCGAGACCAAGTATTCTTAGGCCCCCAATTTTTTTTAACAAAAATTAAAAGAAATGTGTTACATGGAAGGGTTAAAAATCGGTGTGTATTTCACCCTTTAGATATGATTTTATAGCAGTTATGCACCAATGTGTGGTGGTAAAAAACCACATCGAGCTCCAATCAACATGATCTTTCTTACAGTGAAAATATACCACAGTTTTCACTTCCCTATGGGCATGAAAGACAATGAGAGTGAGATTCTAATAATCACAAAGTCACTTGATATGGTGTGAAGGAATTCTCTAATGATATATCTTAAATTTTATCTTGAGAGTCCACTATTAACATCATGTTCCATTAGACACAGTGAAATTTCCACTCAAATTTAATAGAAAACAAACCAACCTTCACCATTACCCATAGGTTAGCATCATAGGTGCATCCATTTCCAATGTAGTGGAAAAATCACCCTTTTACAAATCCCTAGTGCGTGAAAAAGACACCACCACACCCTGAGGAACCCAGTGCACCCAAGGCTCCTCCGTCCACATTGGCCTTAATATATAATGGAATCAGTGGGATCCACCGAATAAAGCTCAACACTTATAGATTTATTAACCTACCAAAAACACTAAGTATATGAATTGTGAATAAATCAGTAACATCATTATCCAACGAATATATATGGATGTAGGAATATGGATATACAACCTTGTGGATGTCCATAGTTCCATCATTAAATTGGATCCTTTTGTTTTAAAATGTAGAAGCATTATGAGAGGCCCAAATATGGGCTATGAGTGATGTATTGGTAGTAAGAAGCTAGTTATACACCTTATCACTAAGAATTAAAGCAGTGATAATTCACTATATGTAATCTGATTTATAGTCCAGCTAAGGAACAATTCCAAACACATCATATACATATGCCTAAATCTCAACGGCATACCTCCAGTTTATAAATAGGTTTTTTACATCTTCCTAAGCTTTCATGAAAAGATAAAATACTGAGGAAAAATGAAGTCAATATTTTTTCCATTATTCCTGAAAAGTTAAAAGGTTCTTCCATAGAATCTATGTAATCATATGTTTAGAGGGAGTAATTAATGGATTATAAAATTTTAGGTTCCCTGATGGAGCATTGGAACCATGCATATGCTTATAACTATAGAGATCCATTTTGTTGAGTTGTCCTACTAGATATTTCTTACATATGAGTGTATTAGTATCAATGAAATAATTCCTTTGAATTTCTATAATGAAATTAAAAGTTAAGATCTCATAAAAGTCCCCAATTAATTGATAAAGGTCCTTAGTAGACATGTGTTGATTATTATGTCATGGAACCACTGACTCAGCAAGAGGATTTTCCAACCATGTTGTATTATAGTATATGAGATTATAGTGCTTTGATATAACCCATTTTGAGTAATAGATAATGTATTTGAAAGATAATTTTTTCACAGCCAGTGTGGAAGATGAAATTTATCATGACAATCCATTACAAAGATTTTGAATAAATCTATCCTTTAAGAAATACATGCCTTCATTTTGAGATGTCATCAAATTCCGAGTTTACTTTTCAAGGAGCGTGTCATTGAATTTAATAATACTCTAGATTCCTAGTACACCCATTTCAACTATTTTGGTGCAGTCCTTCGAAGAAATAATACCCATCATTTTTTCACTAATACTCCCTATATAAGAAATTTTCCTGATATTTTTATGAAGTTAATTAATGAGAGATACATAAAATCTATAAATGGAGAAGGCATGAATAAACATCGAGGTGGGGACAGATTTTATCAATTATACCATTCCTACCTAGAACATAATTCTTCTTTTATATTTATTATTTTTATGTTTTTTAGTGTTTTATGTTTTTTAGGTCTTTATGTTTTACTTTGGGTTTTCTAGGGTGTTTGTGGGTTTTATGTTTTTATGTATTTTAGGTATTTTTTGGAATTTTTATGGGGTTTTAGGGATTTTTAGGGGTTTTAGAGTTTGTTGGGGGTTTTATGGTGTTTTTATGTTTTTAGGAGTTTCATGGGTTTTAAAGTGCTTTATTATTTATATGAATTTAAAATATATTTTGATTATTTAGATGTTTTTTATGGTTTTTATATTTTTAGGAGCTTTTATGGTTTTTAGTGGTTTTTTGGAGTTTTGGGTATTTTTAGTGGTTTTTGGGTTTTTAACATTTTAAGGATTTTTTGGGGTATTAAGGGTTTTCAGTTTTTTTGGTTTTCAATGTGTTTTTCACGTTTTTGGCATATTTATGTTTTTTGGTATTTTTTAGGATTGAAGAGGATGTTATTTTTTTGTGAATGAAGGGATTTTTAGGGGTTTTGGTTTTTAGGGTTTTAAGGATTTTATGTTTTTTTGGGTTTTAAATTTTCTTTTTTGAGTTTTTTGGGGTTTTAATGTTTTTTAGTGTTTTCCACATTTTTAGAGGTTTAAATGAAATATAAAATTTTTATTGGGTTTTAGGGTTTTCTGAGTATTTAGGGTTTTTAATATTTTTAGTGGTTTTAGGCATTTTCTGGGGTTTTGGGGTTTTTAGGATCTTTTAGGTTGTTTTAGCATTTTTTAGTTTTTCTAGGGGTTTTTAGTGATTTTTGGTTTTTAAAGTTTTCTTATGGATTTTCAAAATTTTTATGGGTTCTAATGTTTTAATTATTTTTTAGGGATTTATAATTATTTATTATGATTTTTAGGATTTTTAGGGTTTTAGGGATATAGAGTATTTTAATGGTTTTTTGGGTTTTTAGATATTTTATTGTGTTTCATGGGTTTTAGGTGATTTTAGGTTTTTAAGGTTTTTTGGGGTCTTCAAGGTTGTTATTATGTTTTATATTTTTATGGATTTATATAATTTTTTTCATATTTATGGGTTTTTATAGTTTTTAGAGATCTTTTTGGGTTTTAGGGGGTTTTAAGATTTATAGTATAATTATTGGTTTTTTTGTTTTTTACTTTAATTAATTTTTTTATCGTTTTATTATTTTTTATCTTGGTAATATTTTTGGGGATTAAAGGGGATTTATATTTGTTAGTGGTTTTTTAGTGTGCTAATGGGGGTTTAGGGTTTTTGTAGGGTTTTAGGTGTTTTTATGTATTTAGGAGTTTTTAGGGTCCTTTTGGGGTTTTTAGAAATTTTAGCGTTTTTTGGGAGTTTTCAATGTGTTTTGATTTTTATGGTTTTATTTTGGGTTTTCAAATATTTTAAAGGTTTTTATATTCTTAGGGGGTTATTATTATTTTTAAATTTTTTATGGGATTTTATAGTTTTTAGGAATTTGGTGTATTTTTAGGGTTTTAGGGTTTTATGGGTTTTAGCATTTTTAGGATATTTATGGGCAATAAGTATTTTTTTATGTTTTTTATTAGGAGTTTTTCATTTTTTTATGTTTTCACATATTTATGTATTTTATGTTTTTTTATTATTTTTATGGTTTTAGGGATTTTATGTATTTTGAAGGTTTTTGGGGTTTTTGGGAATTATTTTATTTTTTCGGGTTTTAAGGGTTTTAGAGTATTTTTAAATAGTTAGTGGTGTAAATGGTTTTTGGGATTTCAATTTATTTTTAGGGGTTTATGGGGTTTTTAAATATTTTTCGGGTTTTTAGTGTTTTATAGTTTTAGGGTTTTTTGTTTTTTCAGGGTTTATAATGGTTTTTAGGATTTTTAAGGGTTTTCAGTGTTTTTAGGTTTGTAGTGTTTTTAAGGCTTTTTGGGGTTTTGGGTTTTTATGTTTTATGGAATTTTTATGGATTAGATGGATTTTTATGGTGTCGAAGGGTTTTTATGAATTTTTAGAGCTTTAGGGTTTTACGGTTTTTTTGTGTTTTTAGGGATTTGTTGAGTTTCTGGGGTTTAAATGGTTTTTTAGATATTTTAAACACTTTTTTGGGTTTAAAAGGTTTTTATATTTTTTAGTGTATTTAGATTTTTTGTTGGTTTTTATGATTTTTAACGGTTTTTAGTGGTATTTTTTTAGGTGCTTTAATGATTTTTGGGTTGTTTTTAGGTTTTTTTAGTTTTTTAGCATTGTAGGAGTTTTAAGTTTTTTTCTGATTAATGTTTTTCTTATGGGGTTTCAATGTATTTAGGTTTTTTTTTATTTTAGGGATTTTAGGTATTTTAAAGATATCTCAGGTTTTTTGAGGTTTTATGGATTTTGAGGGTTTTTAGGTTTTTTTATTGTTTTTGTGTTTTTTATTTTTTTTTTGTGGTTGATTGTTTTTATGTATTTATATTTTTCTAAGGTTTTAGGGTTTTTATATTATATGGATTTTAGGGACTTTTTTTGATTTTTATGTGTTTCTATAGTTTCTTCTAATTTTAATGGTTTTTAGTGTTTTATGGTTTTTATGGTTTTTTGGGTTTTAATTTTTTTTGAGTTTTTGAGGATTTTACACTTTTTTATATTTGTTAAAAAATTTTAGTGGTTTAATAGGTTTTTATATTTTTTTGGGTTTAGTGTTTTTATAATATTTTTGGGTTAGTTATGGTTGTTATGGTTTCTAAGATTTTATTTCGGGTTTTCAGCATTTTTTGGGGATTTATGTTTTTAGGGATTATTCATGTTTTTTTATTTATAAGAATTTTTCATGTTTTTTTGAATTTAGAGGAATTTTAATGGTTGTTTGGGATTTTAGGGATTTAGAGTTTTTTTTATTTTTAGGGGTTTTAACCTTTTTTAGTTTTTAGGGTTTTTTATATTTTTATATATTTTTATGTAACATTTAGGATTTTTATAGGTTACATGTATTTTTAGAGAATTTTGGGGTTTTAATGGTGTTTTTCATTTTAGGGTTTGTGGCCTTTTCAATTTTTACGTTTTTTTTAATTTTTTATTGTTTTATGGTTTTTAGTTTTTAAAACATTTTTATGGATAAAAATGACTTCTAGTGAGTTTTTATGGGTTTTTTTGGTTTCTAGTTTTTTTAGGATTTTTAGGTGTTCAAAGTGTTTTTACATTTTTAATTTTTTCTGATGTTTTTTCCAAATTTTTAGGATTCTATGGTTTTTAATAATTTTGTTATGATTTTTAGTGTCTTTTAAGGAATGTAAAAATTTAGAGGGTTTTTAGGATTTTTTTGTGTTGTTAGTGCTTTATGTTTTTTTTAGGGATTTAGTTTTTTATGATTTTTTTTTGGGTTTTTAATGATTTTTATAGTTTTTTATAGTATATAGTGGTATAAAGTTTGTCTCGTTTTTTTGTGGTTTTTAGGGTTTTTAGGGGTTTTTTGGTTTTATACAGCTTTTATGGGGTTTTGTGGTTTCTAGGGGTTTTAACGTCTTTTTAACGATTTTAGGGGGCATTTTTATGTAATTTTTGGGGTTTTAAGTATTTTTAGGGATTTATTATTTTTATAGGGATTTTGAAAGTTTTTTGAGTTTATTATATTTATAGGTTGTTAGGGATTTTTTAGTATTTTTATTTTATTTTCTTGTTTTTTTTGTATTTTGAGGGGTTTTATGAGTTTTCATGGTTTTATTGTTTTTTGTTGGGTTTTAACATTTGTTTGGGTTTTAGGTTTTTTTTGGAATTTATGTCTTCTTAGTTTTTTTATGGTTTTCTTAGGTGTTTTTAAGGTTTATGGGGTATTTTTTTTGTTTTTAGGGTTTTTTAGTTTTTTTATTTTTAGGGTTTTGAGGGATTTTGTGGGTTTTTAGGGTATTTAGTATTTTTTAGTTTTATATGGATTTAAGGTATTTTAGGTTTTTGAGGGTTTATTAGGGGCTTTAGGGTTTCTAGGGGTTTCCATATTTTTAGTGATATTGATGTCTATTTTAAGATTTTATTTTTTAGGGGTTTTGAGGATTCTGATTGTTTTTATAGTTCTTTAGTTTTTTAGGTTTTTTGGGGGTTTGGGGTGTTTAAAAATTTTCTCTATAATTTTCAGCTATTTTAATGTTTTTTAGAGTTTTTTAACGTTTTATGGGTTGAAGTGGATTTTAGAGTTTTTAATGGTTTTTAGGGGTTTTAAGAAATTTAATTGATTTTTATAGGTCTTTTCTGTTTATTTAATCGTTTTAAGTGTTTTTATCATTTTTACAGTTTTTAGGTTTTTTAAGAGTTTTTAGAGTTTTTTTATTTATTTGTTTTCAAATGGGTTTTATGTTTTTTACATTTTTTTGGAAATTTTATGTATTTTTTGGATTTTAATGGATTTTTAGTGTTTTTTGGGATTTTTAGTTGCTTTTATGCTTTAGGGGTTTTATTATTTCATAGGGTTTTTAGGGGTTTAAATGTTTTTAGTTTTTTATGGTTTTATTATGGATATTCTATGAATTATGGTTTTTTACATTATATGCATTTTTAAGCCCTTTTGTGATTTTTTTAATTTTTAGGGTTTTAATTGATTTTTGTAGTTTTTAGAATTTTTCGGGTTTTTATTGTTATTTAGGGTTTTTTTATCTTTTTAGAGTTTTAAGGTTTTAAATATTTTTTTAATTATTTTAGGGGTTTAAAGGGTTTTTAGAGTTTTAGTGGGTTTTAGGTTATTTATAGATTATTATTGCTTTTAATTTTTTTATGGGGTATTTATGGGTTTTAGGGTGTTATAGTATTTTTAGGAATTAAAGGTTTTTACATTTTTTAAGGATTTATAGGGGTTTCAGGTTTTTTATTTTTTTAAATTTTTAGGTATTTTTAGGGTTTTAAGGGTTTTTAAATTTTCACGGATTGTATGGATTTTTTAGATTTTATGGTTTTTCATTATTTTGATGTGTTTTAGAACTAATTAGGGTTTTAGATATTTTAGAGTTTTTTAATATTTTTTAGATTTTTCGGGTTTAATTATTTTTTGGTTTTTAAGGTCTTGTTAGGGGTTTCAAAGTTTTTTGGGAATTTATGTTTTGATTGATTTTTAGGGATTTTTAGTATGAATATGGTTATTTAGGGTTTTAAGGGTCTACAATGGTATTTCTGGGTCTTTTAGGGTTTTATGATTTTTTTGGGTATTTATGGTTTTTTAATCATTTAGGGGTTTAAATGTTTTTTAGTGTTTTTTACATTTTTATTGGTTTAAAATGTTTTTTATACATTTTTGTAGGTTTTTAGTTCATAATATTATTTTTGGGTATTTAAGTATTTTGGGATTATATGGTTTCAATGGCATTTTTAAGGGTTATACATGTTTCTAGGTATTTAGGAATTTTGAGTGATTTTATATTTTTGATGTTTTTTTTTGGGTTTATAGGATTATTATGGGTTTTTATGTTTTTAGTTATTTTATGACCTTTTAAGATTTTTATAGGTTTTTAGTGTTTTCAAGGATTTTGATGGTCTTTGGGTTTTTTGGGGGTTTTATCATTTTTTTTGGATTTTACCGTTTTTAGGTTTTCAAATTATTTGTGGGGGGGTTTGTATTTATATTTTTGAGTTTTTATTAATGTCTTTAATGGGTTTTAGGGTATTTTAAATTTTTATGGATTTTTTGGGATTTTTGAGGATTTTTAGGGATTTTATTTTTTATTTTTATGGTTTTAGAGTTTTTAACGGGTTTAGTATTTATTTAGAATTTTTATGGTATTTTGAATTTTTAGGATTTTTTGAGTTTATAGGGTTTTTAATGTTTTCCATAGTTTTTTAACATAATTAGGAGTCAAAGGGTTTTTATTGTTTTTAGTGGTTTTATCAGTTTTATGTGTTTTTATGGTTTTTAATTGTTCTTATGGGTTTTATGGTTTTTAATGTATTTAGGTTTTTTATAGTTTTTAACATTTCGTTTTTTATGAATTTTATGTATTTTTGGTTTTTAATTTTTTCATAGAGATTTTTCCAGATTTTTTGGGTTTTCTATGTTTTTTAATTTTTTTAAGATTTTTATTATTTTAGGGTTTTTTGGTTTTATATGTTTTTTGGAGGTTTTAAGGTTTTTTTTCTATTTTTAGGAATTTTAATTATTTTTAGTGTTATTATGGTTTTCTAAGGGATATTCGGGGTTTTGGGGTTATTTATTTTTTTAAAGATTTTTATGGAATTATATGGGTTATTATGGTTTTTTAGGTTTTATGGATTTGGAGGGTTTTTAGGGTTTTTAGTGTTTTATGGGGTTTTTAGCCTTATTAGGTTTTTAGGGGTTTTATGTGTTTTTTATTTTTTATGCCCTTCAAAGGGGTTTTAGGGTTTTTATGTTTTTAGGTATTTTAAAGGATTTATAGGAACTTAATGGTTTTTTAGGTTTTCAATGATTTTGAGTGATTTTAGGGGATTTAGGTTATTTAAGGTTTTTATAGATTTTTTGAGATTTTTAGGTGTTTATTATTTTTTAGGGTTCTAAAGTGGTCTTATATATATTTTTACATATTTAGTGTTTTAAAGGGTTTATAGAGTTTTTAGTTGTTTTTAGGGTTTTCAGGTGTTTTAAGGTTTTTGGGGTTTTTAGGGTTTTAGGTGTTTTTTTTTTGGATTTTGGGTCTTTTAGGGTTTTTGGGATATTAGAATTTTTATGTTTTTAGTGGTTTTTTAGTTTTTTAGGTTTTTATTTTTTTCTTATGTTTTTTCAGTGTTATTAAGGTTTTTATGTTTTAAGTGATTTTTTTAGATTTCTTATGATTCTTTTGGGAATTGGGGGGTTGTAGAGGTATTGAGGGGTTGTTTGGAATTTATGTTTTTAGAGATTTTTAGTTTTATGGGTTTTATGTATTTTTGGATTTTTAAATTTTTCTCATGGGTTTTCAAGATTTTTTTTTTCATGGAATTTTTTGGGATTTTTAGGATTTTTATGGTTTTTGGGGGTTTTGAGGTATTTTTGGATTTGAAGGGGTTTTATGGATTTTATTTTTTTTATTGTTATTTGGGGTTTTAGTTATTTTTATTTTTAGGGGTTTAATTTTTTTTTGGAGTTTTTAACATTTTTTGGGGTTTATAGGGGTTTTAGAGTTTCTATGGTTTGTAGGGTTTTTATTTCTTGTTAGGGTATTTAAAGATTTGTGGGGGGATTTATGGTTTTAGGGGACTTTAGGTGTTTTATGGTATTTTATGATTTTTTTGGTGTTTTTATCTTTTTTAGGGTTTTTAGGGGTTTTCATTTTATTTGGTTTTTATTATTTTATTTGGGTTTTTATGGATTATATGGTTCTATATGCATTCATGGATTTTAACTATTTTTTGGATGTTAATAGATTTTTAGTGTTTTTAGGGGGTTTTAGGGTTATTATGGGTTTTAGGGGTTTTAGATTTTTTAGGGTTTTTAGAATTTTTTGGTTTTTTAGTTTTTTTAACTGTTTTATGGTTTTAAAGTTTTCTAAGGGGGTTTTTAGTGTTTTTCAGGATTTTTAGGTTTTTAAGGATTTTTTGGATTTCTTTACAATTTTTATTATTATTTAGGGTATTTATGAATTTTTTATATTTTTAATTTTTATGATTTTTAGGTGTTTCTTGGTTTTTATGTTTTTTAGGGTATTTAGGGTTTTTTGGTTATTTAGGGTTTTTTGTTTTTTTAAAATTTTTAGTCATTTAATTATGTTTTATATTATTTACTATCTTTTATAGTTTTATGAATTTTTATGGGTTTTAAGGTATTTATGTTTTTTAGGATTTTTTATGGTTTTTGAGATATTTTACGGTTTCTAAACATTTTTATGTTTTTTAGTCGTTTATGTGATTTTAGTTTTTGATTTTTTTTCTTTGGGGGTTTCAAGGTTTTTAGGGTTATTATATTTTTCATGATTTTTAGTGATTTTTCATGTTTTTATGGTATTTATTGTTATCAGGGATTTTGAGGGTTTTGGGGTATTTTACGTATTTTTTGGGTTTTAAAGGGTTTTTGGAGTTTTTCAAGGGTTTTTAGTGTTTTTAGGTTTTTAATGATTTCTTAGGGTTTTCAGGATTATAGGTATTTTTACATTTTTAGATATTTTTAAGGCTTTATTATGATTTTTATGGTTTTTAGGGGTTTATGTATTTTCAAAAGTCATTGGCTTTTGGGGGGTTTTTGGGTATTTATGGTTTTTTCGTATTGAGGGTTTTTTTGTGTTTTTAGGGTTTTTAAGATTTTTAGAGTTTTCAAACATTTCTATGGGATTAAATTTATTTTATAGTTTTTAGTGTATTTTTGGGTTTTTATGGATTTAAAGGTTTTTATGGGATTATATGGATTTTAGGGAGTTTTAGTGTTTTATGATTTTTTAGGGTTTTATCGTTCTTTTGGTTTTATAAGGGGTTTAAGTTATGTTAGATTTTATGGTTTTATTCGGGTATTTTGAAGTTTTTAGTATTTTTTACATTTTTATTGATTTTTTGGGATATTTTAGAAATGTAATGGTTTCTTAGGGTTTTTACAGATTTTGTGGGTTTTATGGTTTTTTTGGAGTTTTTTTTATATTTTATGATTTTAAGAGGTATTCAATGTTTTCTTAGAGTTTACATTTTTTTGGGTTTTTTATGTTTTGAGTTATTTTTAAGGCATTTTATGATTTCTATGTTCTTTAGTGTTTTAGGGATTTTTGAGGGGTTTTTTGAGTTTTTACAGTTTTTTTTGGTATTATGTTTTTTCTTGGATTTAGGGTTTTTTGAGTATGTTAGTGTTTTTATGGTCTTAAAATTTTTGAACTTTTTTTCAGATTAAGGGGGATTTCAAATTTTTTGGGGTATTTATAATTCTTATTTGATTTGAGTGTTTTTAATTTTTGTTGGAGTTTTATGGTTTTTAGGGGTTTAAGGGCTTTTTAGTCTTTTAGGGTTTTTAGGGTTTTATGGTTTTTTATGTTTTTAGGGGTTTTAATTATTTTTAGGTTTTTTTAGTTGTATAGGTGTTTTATTGGTTTATTAGGGTTTTTATTGTTTAAAAGTATTTCATGGTATTTTATGGATTTTATTGATTTTGAGGGTTTTTGGGGTTTTAGGGAGTTTGTGGGTTTTATAGTGTTTTAGAGTATCTATAATTTTTTAGGTTTTTAGAAGTTTTAATTCTTTTTAGGTTTTTATGTTTTCCTAAGATTTTTCTAGTCTATATATTTTTTTATATTTTTAATAGGTTTTAGGGGTTTGTTGGGTTCTAAAAAAATTATGTTTCTTATTGGTTTTAGTGTTTTAGTGGGTTTATGATCTTTATTTTTTATTAAGGTCTTTATAATTTTTAGGTATTTTTGAGGTTTTAAGTATTTTTAAATTTTTAGTTTTTTCTTAACACTTTTCATGTTTTTTGGATTTATTACATTTTTAGGGATTAGTGTGAATTTTCTAGGAATTTAATTTTTTTAGGGATATTTAGGATTTTTATGGATTTTTAGGGATTCTATGGTTTTATGGTTTTTATCATTTTTATACCTTTAGGGGTTTATGTTTTCTTTATTTTTACAGTTTTCTAGGGGTTTTTTAGAGTTTTTATGGTTTTATTTTTTTGTCAGTTTTTAGGTATTTATTAGGATTTCTTTGGTTTTTATGGTTTGTAGGGATATTTATGGTTTTAGGGTTTTTTTATTCTTGGTATTTTAGGGTTTTATATTTTTAGTGTTTTTTGGTTTTTTGAGCTTTTAACATTTTTAAGGGTTTAAAGGGTTTTATGTGTATTATTGTTATTTAATGTTATTAGGGTTTTATGGTTTTATTTTTTTATGGTTTTATGGGTTTTAGGGTCTTTTTACTGTTGCAAGTGTTTTTATTCTTTTTATGATTTTAGGGAATTTTACTATTTTCAAGGGTTTTATGTTTTTTTAGGTTTGAAGGTTTTCTTACGGTTTCCATTGTTTTTTGGGGTCTTTATGTTTTCGTAGATTTTTCTATATTTTTTAGTATTTTATCTTTTTTCAAAAAAATTATGGATTTTTTGGGTCATTAGGTCTTTTGGGTCTTCAGGGGGTTTAGGGCATTTTTTAGGTTATTAGGGGTTATAATTGTTTTTAGGTTTTTAGTTTTTTCTTCGGTTATTTCTTGTTTTTATTATATTTTTATTTTAAGTGTTTTTATAAGTTTTTATAGATTTTATTATTTTTTATGATTTTTATGGGTTTTTATGGTTTTATGGGGGTATAGGGGGTTTTTTTAATTTTATAGGGTTTTGAAGGGTTTTTATAATTTTCTAATTTTTTTAGTGGTTTAAGGGTTTTTAGTGAATTAAAGGTTTTATGGGTTTTGGGTTTTTAAGGTTTTTAGTGTTTTTATGAAATTTACTGTTTTTAAACATTTATAATATTTTAGGTTTTTAGGGGTTTTAACTATTTTTATGTTTTTATTGTTTTCTTTGGGGTTTTCAGTAATTTTAGGGTATTATATGTTTTTAGGGATTTTTTAAAATTTTATTAGTTTTTAAGGTTTTTTGGGATTTTGATGGTTTTAGGGGTTTTAATTTTGCAGGGTTTTTAAGGGTTTTGGTGTTTATAGTGGTTTAAAGTTTTTTTAGTTTTTTAATGTTTTCTTATGGATCTTCTAGGTTTTTTATAATTTTTATGGTTTTTAGGGTTTTTACATATTTTGAGGGTTTTTAGTTTTTTTTTTCTTTATTCTTTTTTAGGTTTTGTGGTTTTATTTCCATTTTCTGGTTTTTTGGTTTTGATTTTTTTAACGATCTTGTGGTTTGAAGGGGTTGTAGAGTTTAATTTGTTTTTAGGGTTTTTATTGGTTTTGAAGCTTTTAAAGGTTTTTATGTGGTTTATGGGTTTTAGGGGGTTTTGTGTTTTAGTGTCTTTTAGTGTTTTTAGGGTTTTCAGAGTTTTTAGTGTTTTTAAGATTTTAAGGTTTTATTATGTTTTTTTCAGTCATTGTAGGGGTTTTATTGTTTAAGGTTTTTAGTTATCTTTATTTTATTTTAATGGTGTATTAAGTTTTTTGGGATTTATAAGGTTTTAAGGTTTTATATGTTTTTTTGGGTTTTAGGGTTTTTATTTGGTTTTTAAGTTTTTCTAGGGTTCTTTAATGCTTTTGAGAATTTAATGGATTCAGCAGTTTTGATTTGTTTTTCTAGATTTTTTGGGTTTTTATTTTTTTGGTTTTCAGGGGTTTTATGGTTTTTAAGTAGGTATAAAGGTTCTAAGATATTTAGGGTTTTTAGCAATTTTTTTGGTTTTAAGAGTTTTTGGTTTTTGGAAGGGTTTATTAGGGTTCTCAAGGGATTTAAGGTTTTTTATATTTTTCGAGGAGTTTTAGGGAATTTTTTAGATTCTTATGTGTTTTTAGGTTTTTATGGATTTTGAGTGATTATAATGGATTTTGGGATTTTTATGACATGTTATGGTTTTTAGCATTTTTTAGGTATTTATAGATTTAAATTCAATTTAGGTTTTTGAAGTTTTCTTTTGGGTTATCTAGGTTTTTATTTTTTATTTTATTTTTAGGTCTTCATTAGGAATTTTATGGTTTTTAATGTTTTTAGTGATCTTGATGGTTTCTAGGGATTTTAACCTTTTTATGATTTTTGGTTTTTATGTTTTTTTTGAGTTTTTTATGGTTTTTTATTTTCCTTATATTTTTTAACATTTTAATGGTTTTAAGGGATTTTATAATTTTTTATTTTTTTATAGATTTTATTTTTGTGAGGTTTTTTGGGGCTTTATGTTTTTAGGGGTTTTAGTGTCTTATAAAGTCATTTATGTTTTTTGGTATGTTAGGTTTCTTAGAGGTTTTAAGTATTTTTATTTTTTTAATATTTTCATAGTGCCTTTCATAATTTTTAGGGGTGGTATTTATTTTGGGAATTTTATAGATTTTTTGTAATTTTCATGGTTTTTAGTGATTTTGATGGTTTTTTGGTTTTTTAGGGTTTTTAGTATTTTATGTTTTTTTAGGGTTTTTATTGTTTTTTAGGTTTTTAAGTTTTTTTAGTTTTATATGGTTTTGTTAGGGTTTGTAGGATTTTTAGGTTATTTTACATTATTACAGTTTTTAGGGATTTTTTGTTATTTTTGGTTTTTGGGTGTTTTAGGGAATTTGAGGGCTTTAATAGGTTTAGAGATTATTTTTTTGTTTTTATGGGTTTGGGGGTTTTTTTATTTGTTTACATTTTCTAGGTTTTCTATTATTTTGACTGTTTTTTGTGTTAATGTTTTTTAGAGTTTGTAGTGGGTTTTAGGGTTTCATGGGTGTTTACATTTTTATGTTTTGAATGATTTTTATGGTTTTTGGGGTATTTAGGTTTATTTTAGTCTTTTTAGATTTTTTAGATTTTTATATTTTTAGGTGTTTTAATTGCTTTTAGTATTATTATTAGGATTTCTTAGGGTGTTCTAGGTTTTCGTGTCAATTTATGTTTTTAGTAAAATTTTATGATTTTTATAGATTTTTATTCTTTTGGGTCTTTAGATTTTTTGGGGGGGTTTTAGGGATTTTTAGGGTTTTACAAATTTTTTAGGTTTTTAGGTGTATTATGTGTGTTTAGATTTTTATGTTTTTGTTAGGTATTTATATGTTTTTTTTGTTTTTTTATTTTTTAGGGTTTTTTAGTGATTTTTTTTATTTGTGTGTTTAGAGGGTTTATATGGATTTTGGGATTTTTTAGTGTTTTATGAATTTTTAGAGTTTTTATGGGTGTTTTTAGTTTTTTGGTTTTTGTGGATTTTATGAGTTTTTAACATTTTTAGTGGTTTAATTAGATTTTAGATTTTTCAGTGGTATTTTAGGATTTTGGGGGTTTCTTAAAGATTTTGGTCATTTATTATTTTTATTGGTTTTTTGGTTTTTTAGGGTTTTTAGCATTTTTCGGTATTCAGGGGTTTTAATATTTTATTGTTTTTTAATGTTTCCTTATGGGATTCCATATTTTTTAGGGTTTCTTACATTCTTATATATTTTTAGGTATTTTGGAGGATTTTTATGGTTTTTTAGAGTTTTAGAGATTTTTGGGTTTTTTTGGGTTTTTTGGGTTTTAGGGTTTTTAGCATGTTTAGGTTTTTTATTCGTTTAAGTTTTTTTGGTTTTTAAGGTTTTCTTATGGGTTTTTTCAGTTTTTTTCGGATTTTGTACATTTTTGGGATTTTTTGGTTTTTATTTGTTTTTAGGGATTTTAATGTTTTTAGGGTTTTAGTGTTTTTATGAATTTTTGTTTAGGTTTTTATGAGACTTTTACGAATTTTTATGTTTTCTTAGATTTGTTATAACATTTTTGTGTTTAAGGGATTTTATTAATTTTTCGTGGGTTTATAGTGTTTTAATGGGGTTTTGGGTTTTTGATGGGTTTTAGGGATTTTATAGTCTTTAGGATTTTTTAGGGTTTTTAGTGTTTTTTACGTTTATAGGGGTGTAATTATATTTTATATATTTTAGGTTTTTAATGGATTTTCATGGTTTTTAGCAGTTTTTATATTTTTGGGGACTTTATGGTTTTTTAAAAAAATATAGGTTTTTTTGGTTTTTATGGTTTTTAATGTATTAGGGTTTTATGGTATTTTTTACGGATTTTATTGTTTTTTCTTGTTTTTAGGCCTTTAAATTTTATAAAATTTTCTTAGATTTTTGTGGTTTTATTGGGACTTTTCTTGGTTTAGGTATTTTTATGATTTAACAGATTTTTAGGTATTATTAGTGGTTTTTTATGTTTCTAAGGATTTTAATGGTTTTTTGGGATTCTAAGGATTTTGACATTTTTAAGGGGTCTTGGGTTTTTAGGGTTTTTGCATTTTTTGTGTGTTTTTATGTGATTTTAGTATTTTAATGCTTGCATTAGAGTTTTCAGGGTTATTAGGGATTATTACAATTTTTTTGGAATTTTATTTATTTTTAGGATTTTTATTTTTTTTCATGGTTTTAGGGATTTTTTAGATTTTTGGTATTTTTGGGTTTTTAGGGGTTATAGAGATTATATGGATTTTTGGGGGTTTTGGGTTTATTTTTCCTTTTAATTTTTTAAGGGTTTTCTGTTTTTTTCTGTTTTTAGGCATTGGGGGGTTTTTAGAGTTTTTAGTGATTTTTTGATTTTTTTAGTTTTATGGCAAGAAAGGCCCATGCCATGCTATTCATGGCTCCCAAAAAATTAGGTTTTTACATTTTCATATAGGTATTGGGGTTTTAGGGTCTTTTACATTATTAGGAATTTTAGGGTTTTATAGTATTTTTATAGTTTTTAGGTTTTTAATGGATTTATTGAGTTTTATGTTTTTTTAGGGATTTAGGGTTTTTATTGTTTTTTTTGTTTTTAAGAATTTTAGGTGTTTTTAAAGTTTCTCAAAATTTTAATGGGTTTAGTGATTTTTTAGAGTTTTTTGTGGTTTTCGGGTTTTAATGGGTTTTTAGGGTTTTTTATGATTTTAAAGTTGTTTAGGGATTTAAGGCTTTTATGGTTTTTAGTGTTTCTTAGGGTTTTGATGGGTTTTATGGGTTTCTTCGTGGTTTTTGTGGATTCAATGGGGTTTTACGTATTTATACAATTTAAGGGGGGTGTTTAGGATATTTTTTTTTATGTTTTATGGATTTTTAGGGGTTTTAAGGGGTTTCTATGGTTTTTAGTATTTTTTTGTTGTAAATGACTTTTTCTATTTTGTTTTTTATTTTTAATAGTTTTAATGATTTTTATATTTTTTTTCAAAATCATTAAGGGTTTAAAGGTTTATTTTAGATTTTAGTGGGTTTTTGGGGGCTTCATGAATTTTTTGGGGTTTTATGGTTTTTAGGGGTATTTATGGTTTTTATAATCTTTTTAGTTTTTTGGATTTTTAGGGTCTTTTTGGGTTGTTAGAATTTTTTTATTTTTAGGGGATTCAATTGTTTCAGATTTTTATGGTTTACTTAGGGGTTTTAGGTATTTTTATGCTTTTTTAATTTTTAGGGGTTTTTTAGATTTTTTTTGGTTTTTATGGGTTTTTTGGGATTTTTGGGATTTTGAGAGTTTAGTAGTTTTTAATGTTTTTTTATGTATTTTATGGTATTTTAGGTTTTTAATGTTTTTATGGTTTTTATGTGCTTTTAGGTATTTAAGGTTTTTTAGGGATTTTCATAGTTTTTAGTTTTCATTAAATTTTTATGGATTTTAGGGATTCTAGGATTTTTATGCATTATTAGGGATTCTTGGAATTTCAGAGTTTTTAAAAATTTTACGATTTTTAGAGTTTTCATGTATTTATAATTTTTTGGTGGTTTAGGGTTTTATGATAATTTTATGGTTTTTTTAGTTTTTAAATATTTTTGAGATTTAAAGGTTTTTTTTGAGTTCTTAGTGGTTTTTTTGGATCTTAAGGGTTTTTATGGTTGTCTAAGATTTTTTTGGATTTTATGGGTTTTTGGGGTTTTAGGATTTTTTATGTTTATAGATATTTTTTAGGTATTTTTTGGATTTTTAGTGATCTTATTGTTTTTATGGATTTTTAGGGAATTTATCGGTTTTTAGGTTTTTAGTGTTTTAATGACGTTTTTTTGATTATTAGGGGGTTTTTAGTTCTTTAGGGGTTTAAGGGGTTTTTTGCGTTTTTAATAAAATTAGGATTTTTATGGTTCTTAAAGTTTTCAGTGGTTTTTTGGTGTTTTAGGTTTTTTAGTATTTAATGGTTTTTACATTATTTTATGGAGGTTTTGTCATTTTTTATGCTTTTACAGGTTTTGTGTTTTTTGCGTTTTTAATTTTCTCAAAGGGGTTTTTATAGTTTTTTATTTTTTTTAGGATTTTAGTGATTTTTTAGGGAATTCATATTATTTTTATAGTTTTTAGTGGTTTTTATGGATTTTAGCATTTTTAGGGATTTCAGGAGTTTTATGTATTTTTAGGTTTTTATGGTTTTCTTAGTGTTTTTTAGGGTTTTTAGAGTTTTTTACATTTTTAGGGATTTTTAAATATTTTTAGGGTTTTTAATGTTTTTATGTTTTTTAAGATTTTTCTAAATCATTCTGGTTTTTAGAGTTTGAGGGTATTCTATGGATTTTCGGTTTTTTTTTGAGTTGTTAAGGGTATTTAGGTATTTTTTTATGTTTTTAGTGGGTTTTATAGTTTTTAGAGCTTTTGATGTTTTTAGGGTATTTTATGGTTTTTAGAAGATTTTTTATTTTTTAGGGTTTTAAAGTGTTTTTAGGATTTTAAAGTGATTTTAGTGTTTTTTGGGGGTGTTTGGGTTTTTTATGTTTTTTGTATTTTTAAGATTTTTAGGATTTTATGGATATTATTTACTAGGTATTTTGAGATTTTAATTGTATTTAGGGGTTTTTTGTGTTTTAATTTTTTTTTACAATTTTTTATGTTTTGGGGGTGTTTCAGTGTTTTTAGGTTTTTATGGTTTTCTTAAAGTTTTAGGGTTTTTGCATTTTTTTCATTTTTTGGGTTTTTAGGGGTTTTTATTATTTCTATGGGTTTTTAAGGTCTTATGGGTTTTTGAGAGATTAATTGTGTTTTGGTTTAAATGGATGGTTTTTGGTTTTTGGTTTTTGGGATTTTGGGTTTTTTGTGTTTTTTATAATTATTATGGCTTTTTTATATTTTTTTAACATTTTTTGAGTTTTTAATTCTATTTTGGTTTTTATGGGTTTTTAGTGTTTTTTAGGTTTTAGGGTTTTTCTAGTTTTAGAGATTTTAGTTGAATTATGTGTTTTGTAGAGTCTTTAACTTTTTCTCAGGTTATTGTTGGGTTTCAAGTGTATTAGTTTGGTAAGGTTTTTATAGTTTTTTTCATGGTTTTAGGTTATTTAATTTTTTTGGATTTTTAGTGATTTTTTGATTTTTATGGTATTTAGTGAATTTGAGGAGTTTTAGGGTTTTTATTATTTTTTGGATATGTATAGTTTTTTATGTTTTTAACATTTTTATAGATTTTTAGTGTTCTTAATGTTTCAAGGGGTTTAGATTGTTTTTATTTTTTTTGTGGGTTTTATGGTTTTTATGGTTTTTATGGTGTTTTTGGGTTTTTATGGTAACAATTTTTTTTATGGTTTTTAGGGGGTTTTGGGTCTTTCGGGGGTTTTATATTATTAAGGTATTTAGGTTTTCTAGTTCTTTTATGATTTATTAGGTTTTAAAAGTTTTCTTTTTTTTTCATGGTGTTAATTTTTTTTACCATTTATAGGAATTTTAGTGATTTTTTGGGATTTTAATAAATTTTTTTTGGTTTTTAGGGATTTTGATGGTTTTAGCGTTTTTAGTGATTTTAGGGATTTTATAAATTTTTGGGGCGGTGGGTTTTTTATGTTTTTATGGGTTTTACGGTTTTTTAAAAAATTTAATGTTTTTAAGGGATTGTGGGGTTTTTAATGTTTTCAATGGGTTTTAGGGGTTTTATGGGTTTTTATTGTTTTTAGGTTATTTTTGTGTTTCTCAGGGTTTTTGTGTTTTTGGGTGTTTTTAGGATTTTTAGGGGTTTTAGAATTTTTTTATGTTTTAGTGGTTTTAAATGTTTTTATTTTTTTAATGTTTTCTGAGGTTTTCTCAAGGTTTTTAGAATTTTTTACATTTTTAGGTATTTTCAGATATTTTTTATTTTATTTTTGGTTTTTATAGTTTTTAGAGATTTTGAGGGTTCTTATAGTTTTTTCGGTTTTATAGTTTTTAGGATTTTATGGTGTTAATGTGTTATGGTTTTGTGGGTTTATGGAATTTTTAGGGTTGTTTAGTGTTTTTTATGTTTTTTGGGTTTTTATGGTTTTTAGGGTTTTAATGGATTTTAGGGATTTTTTATCTTTTAAGGGTTTAATGTGTTTTCAGGTTTTTAGGAATTTCATAGGGATTTTTAGTTTTTTTAATTGTTTTTAGGTTTTTTTGTATATATAGGGTTATCTTGGGTTTTTTTTTATTTTTTTAGTTTTCAATGGTTTTTTATATTTTTTAGAGTTTTTTACATTTTTAGGGGTAATAAAGTTTTTATATTTTTTCATGGTTTTCTAGGGTTTTATGTAGCTTTAGGACTTTTAAGGTTTTGGGGCGGTTTTGTGGGTTTATGGGTTTTAGGGTTTTTAGATCTTTTAGAGTTTTCATCACTTTTAGGTTTTGTAGTAGTTTTATTTTTTTAGGTTTTTGAGGTCTTCTAAGGGCTTTTCAGGGTTTCTAGAAGATTTATGGTTTTAAGGATTTTTAGAGCTTATTTAAGTATTTTTATGGGTTTAAAAAGATTTAGTGATTTTGTGGGTATTAATAATTTTTAGGGCTTTTAGGTTTTAAGGTTTTCAGATTTTTTAGGGTCTAATTGAGTTGTTTAGGGTTTAAAAGGTTTTTTAGATTTTTTAATACATTTAAGTGTTTAAACGGTATATAGATTTCTCAGTGGTATTTTATGGTTTTTATGGGTGTGTAGGGTATTTATTGTTTTTAGAGGTTTTATGGTTTTAGGGTATTTTACATTTTTATAGTCTTTTAGGGTATTTTTGGGTTTATTTTTTCATAAGGGTTTTAATTGTTTTTATGTTTTAAATGGTTTCTTAGGTTTTTTCACTATTTTGGGTTTTTTATGATTTTAAAGATTTTTTTGGTCTTTTTTGGATTCCTATTTTTTAAGGTTTTTAGGTATTTTGGTGGTTTTCTATAATTTTTTGGGTTTTCGGTTTTAGAATTTTTAAACATTTTTATGGTTTTTAGGGGGTTTATGTGAATTTAGTTTTTCAATGTTTTCTTTGTTTTTTATAGTTTTTTTGGATTTTATGTTATTTTGGATATTTAGGGATCTTAATGACTTTTATGTAATTTAAGGGTATTAATAATTTTGGGAGTTTTTTAGGATATTTAGGGTTTTTATGGTTTTATGGGTTTATTTGTTTTAGTGTATTTTTGGTTTTTTAGCATTTTTAATGATTTTAGTGTTTATAAATTTTTTAGGATATCAAATTGATTTTTTAGTTTTTAGTGGGTTTTATAGTTTTTATGGATTTTTAAGAAATTTTATGGTTTTTATGGGTATTAGTGATTTTTGGGTTTTAATTATTTTTTAAGGGGTTTTAGAGTTGTTAACTTTTCTAGAGCTTTAAAGCGACTTTATAGTTTTTAGTGTTTTGGTTTTTTTTGTGTTTTTTAGGATTTTTATACTTTTTAATGCTTTTTTTTTGTTTTTTTGGTTTTAAGGTCTATTAGAGATTTTAGGGTTTTTATATTTTTAGTGGTTTAGAATGCTTTTAATTTTTAAGGTTTTCATAGGGTTTTTCTAGTATTTAGGTTTTTTTTCAGTTTTTAGGGATTTTTGGGATTTTAGGGTTTTTAATTTTTTTAGTGTTTTAGGAATTTTGAGGGTTTTTTGGGGGTTTTACGGTCTTCAGTACTTTTTAGTTTTTTTTATTTATAAGTTTTTTTTTTATTTTTACTTTTTAAGGTGTTTTCAGTGGTTTGGGGATTTATATCTTTTGAGAGATTTTTATGTATTTTTTTAACGAATCTCATTATTTTTTATCATTTTGTAGATTTTTAGGTTTGTAAGTGTTTTATGGATTTTTTCATTTTGGGGTTTTTTTGTGTTTTTATGGTTTCTATAGGGTTTTTTGTTTCTAACATTTTTAGGGGTTTAATGGGTGTTTATAGTAATTGTGATTTGTCATGATTTTTATGGAATTTTGGTTTTTTAAGGTTTTAATGGTTTTTTGGTCTTAGGGGTTTATAGAGTTTTTAGGGTGTTTTTTGTTTTTTAGGGTTTTCATTGTTGTTAGGTTTTTAGGGGATTTAAGTGTTTTTAGGTTATTAAGGATTTCTTAGCAGTTTTCATTGTTTTAAAGGGATTTTAGGTTTTTCAGGTTTTTAGGGATTTTTAGGGCTTTTAAAATTTGTATGGTATTTAGGGATTTTGAATGGTTTTGGGGTTTTGGGGTTTTCATCCTCTTAGGGTTATTATGGTTATTATGTTTTTTGGGTTTTTAAGGTTATGTTAGTTTTTTTTGGATTTTTATAGGTTTTTACATTTTATAGATTTTTTAGAACTTTTTTTTATGGTTTACTTGGAGTTTTAGTGATTTTGAAGTTTTTAAAGATTTTATGGTTTTTAGAGTTTTTTACCTCTTTTAGGGGTTTAATGGATCTTTAGAGTTTTTATTGGTTTTATATGTTTTTTATGGGTTTAATGGTTTTTAATGTATCTAGGTGTTTTTCAGTTTTTAGTGTCTTTAATGCTTTTTTAGGGTTTTAGAATTTGTATGTTTTGTAGGTGTTTTAATTGTTTTTTGGTTTTTAAGGATTTCTTAGGGGTTTTCAAGGTTTTAAATGTTTTTTATATTTCTAGGTATCTTTAGTGATTTTTCATGATTTTATGGTTTTTAGGATTTTTAGTGATTTTGAGTGTTTTAAGGGGTTTTTATTGCTTTTATGGTTTTTTTTTGTTTTTTTATGTTATTAGGGTTTTAAAGTGATTTTAGGTTTTGATGGTTTTCTTAAGGTTTTTAGGGGTTTTACGTTTTTTTATCATTTTCATGTTTTTATGTAGTTTTAGGGTTTTGATGTTTTTATTGGGTTTTTTTGGGTTTTTAGGATTTTTTAAAGTTTTTATGGATTTTTTGTACTTTTTACACTATTAGGGTTTCTAGTATTTTTGAGGAATTTGGGTTTTTATGGAATTTTGGGTATTTTGGATTTTTTGGTTTTTACGGGTTTTCTAGTTTTTTTGAGTTTTATGTTTTTTATAGTTTTTAACATTTTAGGGGTTTTAATCTTTTTATATAGTTTTTAATGTCTTTTTGCAGTTTTATGGGGTTTTAAGGATTTTAAGGGGTTTTTTGGTTTTTACTGCTTTTTGTGTTTTTGGGGTTTTATAATTTTTTTATATTTGTAGTGTTTTAGGATTCTATGGTTTTCATAGGGATTTTCATGGTTTTTAGGTATTTTATGTTTTAGGGATTTTAAGGGCTTTTAAAATATTTTTTATTGATTTTTATGGTTTTTGGGATTTTGAGGGTTGTGTAGGGTTTTTATGGGTTTTTTGGTTTTTAGGAATTTGTATGGGGTTTTTATTTTTTTTTTTATGTTTTTTATAGTTTTTAATGTTTTTATAGGTTTAAAGGGTTTTGTGTTTTTATTGGTTTTTTTGGATTCTATGGATTTTTAAGGGTTTTAACGGTTTTTAGCAGTTTTAAAGTTTTAGGGTTTTGTGACTTTTCAAAATTTCTTAAGAGTTTTACAATTTTTTTATTTTTTAGGGATTTTAATTTTTTTAGAATCAAAGGTTTTCATAGAGGTTATATATATAATATATGAGGTTTTTAGTTTTTTTAAGGATTTTAGTGATTTTCAATATTTTTAGGGATTTTTAGGTTTTTAGGGATTTTAGGGGTTTAGGGGTTTTTAGGGTGATTATGATTTGTTGTTATTTTAGGTTTTTTGGGGGTGGGAGTTTAGGATTTTACGTTTTTTTAAAGTGTTAGTGGGTTTTAGGGTTTTATGGGTTTTTAGTGTTTTTTTGGTTTGTACTGTTTTAGGGGTTTTAACGTTTTTAGAATTTTTAGGTGTTTTTGGTGATTCATTTTTTTGGTTTTTAAGGTGAAGAAAGCTCGATGCCAGGTGAACATGGTCCCCCAAAATTTATTAAAAAATTGAAGGAACCAGCAATACATTACAATAAGGGATTACAAACTCAGGTATGAAGATCACCCCTCATATTAGACTCCATAAACTGGAGGCAGGAGGAAGGAGAAACGAAAGACAAGATCAAGCCCCTTGCTACAATCGCCTACTTGGAAAGGGATTCTGCTACTGAGTTCTCCTCTTGATAGTAATGCGTTTCATGGAGAATGAGGCCTTGACAATGTGTAAGGAAATCCATCCATTGGGGAAGGATACTCTAAGAGACACTCCTAGTTTTTTTAAGGACCACCACAGCAAGCATCGAGTCCAATTCAAGCCAGAGGGGACTCCATCCAAATTGAACAGCAAACACAATCACCTTCATCATGGACCAAAATTTAGCATCAAGGCACACCCATTTCCAATAAATTTTTGAAATAATCATTTGACGAAACCTTGGTGGGTATAGAAGACCCCACAACAACCAAAGGGGCCCAGTGGTCCTAGTCCCGCACTATCTATGTTAACCTTGTTCCATGAAGAGATGAGGGGAATCCAGTGGATGAACTAGAGAACCTGGTGTTTTTTTATCCCGCCAAAAAAATCTAAGTATCCTCAAGAGAATAATATCATTAACATCATTTTCAATTGGAACTTTCAGAATGTGAGACGTTGCATGGATAACCGTATGAAAGGTGACGACACCACTACAGAAGGAGAGTCAATTTTTGTTCAAGGATATCACGTTTCGGGAAGCCTAAATCTATTAATTAATAGCAGCAATGGAAACAAGCAAGAGGTTGGACACCTTCCCGCTGTATGGAAAATTCACTAGGCTATCCAACAGCTCGAAAATTGGTTTTCTCAAGAAGAAAGGGAACCCGAATAGTTTTTGCAAGTAATCCCAAAGTTCCATTACAAACCTGTTTTGGGTAAAGGAATGTTGTATGGATTCCTCAGCACCAAGACAGAAGAAACAGACCAAGACCAGACTCTGTCTTTCATGTTTCAGTTTCCCTTGATGCGACATCTGATTTTTCCAAATCATCCAGAGCAGTAGATGGTTA
This sequence comes from Viscum album, assembly GCA_963277665.1. Lineage (NCBI taxonomy): Eukaryota > Viridiplantae > Streptophyta > Magnoliopsida > Santalales > Viscaceae > Viscum > Viscum album. The sequence goes on along the minus strand of OY728136.1, from coordinate 1,280,151,233 downwards.
CCCAGAGGGATAAAAGGCCTCTTAAATCTTGAAATCCAGGCTGGAGGAGACGGCCCTTGTGCACATTTAGACTCTTAAAAATCCATCACATTATGTATCCCAACAAGATTAGGCTATCATATTAATGCATAACTATTAGAAAATATGTGATCTTGAATCTCCATGTATGTTTCATCATGAAGGATAACTTCAAACTCTTCCAGTTCATTTATGAAACCAGCAATCGACATGTTTCTTGAATTAGTGGGAGGCACCATCTCGGGTATTAAAGGTTATTTTTGTTTTTTTAGGATTTGATTTTGTTTTTTTGGTTTTTTAATATTTTTAGGGTTTTAAATGTATTTTATAGTTTTTTTTCATTTAATTAGTTTTATAGTTTTTATGATTTTAGATGTTTTATGTTTTTAGGGATTCATTGGGTCTGTAGCCTTTCAAAACAAATTAATATTTTTTATGTTTTCTAGGATTTCATGGGGTTTATAGGGTTCCTATGTTTTTTGTGTTTATAGTGATATTTATGGTTTTTTAAGATTTATATGTTTTTATAGTTTTTATTGATTTTTATGAATTGATGTTTTTTAGCGTTATTAAGGGTTTTTCATGGTTTTAGGGTTTTTACTGGTTTCCTGGGATTTTAATAGGTTTTGGTATTTTTAATGTTTTAGTGTTTTTTATGTTTTTAGGTCTTTTAGAGTTGTTTTGGGTATCTATAATTCTTATTTAATTTTAGTGTTTTAAGTTTTTTTGTAGTTTTATGGTTTTTCGGGGTTTAGTGGTTTTTCTGGCCAGTTAGAGTTTTTTTGGTTTTAGGGTTTTCTATGTTTTTAGGGCTTTTAATATTTTTTAGTTTTTTTAGTTGTATTGGGGGTTTATAGGTTTATTAGGGTTCTTATTTTTTAGGGTTTTAATGGTTTTTATGGTTTTTTAGAGTTTCTAGAAATTTTTAGGCTTTTTAGTAGTTTTAAATCTTCTTAGGTTTGTAAGTTTTTCATAAGATTTTTCTTTTCTTTATGGGTTTTTTGTTTTTAATTAGTTTTAATGGTTTGATGGGGTTTTTTAAAAAAATTATGGGATTTTGGGTTTTAGTGGGTTTATAATCATTCTTTATTTATGAAGGTCTTTAGAATTTCTAGGTATTTTTTGGGTTTTAATTATTTTTACCATTTCAATGTTTTCTTAAAATTATTTATATTTTTTTGGGTTTATTACATTTTTAGGGATTTGATGGAATTTTTAATTTTTTTAATGTTTTTAGGTATATTTAGTGTTTTTATGGATTTTTAGGGATTCTTGGGGTTTTATGGTTTTTATCATTTGTAAACCCTTAGGAAATTGTCTTTTTTTAATTTTTACGGTTTTCTAGGGGTTCTTTAGTGTTTTTATTGTTTTATGATTTATCAGTTTTTAGGGATTTTTTAGGATTTTTATGCTTTTTAGTGTGTTTAGGGATATTTAGGGTTTTAGGAATTTTGTTTTCGTGGTATTTTATGCTTTTTTTTATTTTTTTGGTGTTTTTTTTGTTTTTTGAGCTTTTAACAATTTAAGAGGTTTAAAGGGTTTTTAGAGATTTAGTGGGTTTTAGGGTTTTATGGGTATTAGTATTATTTAATGTTATTAATGTTTTTATGGTTTTATGGTTTCATGGATTTTATGTTCTTTTATGCTTACAAGATTTTTTATCCTTTCTATGATTTTTAGGGGTTTTAGTGTTTTCAAGGGTTTTTTGGTTTTTTTAGGTTTTAAGGTGTTCTTACGGATTCCAATGTTTTTAGAAGGTTTTTATGTTTTCATAGATTTTTTTGTATTTTTTATTATTTTATGTTTTTTCAACATTTTTATCGATTTTGAGGGTTATTAAGGTTTTTAGGGTCTTTAGGAGGTTTAGGTCATTTTTAGGTTATTAGGGGTTCTGTGTGTTTTTAGGTTTTTAATGTTTTCTTTGTTTATTTCGGGGTTTTTATTATTTTTATATTTTCAATGTTTTTAGTTATTTTTATGGATTTTAATATTTTTTATGATTTTTAGGGTTTTTATGTATTCTTTGGGTTTTAGGGTTTTTTTTAATTTTATTGGGTTCTGAATGGTTTTTATAATTTTTTAACTTTTTTAGCAGTTTAAAGGGGTTTTTGGAGTTTTTAGATTTTAAAAGTTTTTATGGGTTTTAGGGTTTCTATAGTTTTTATAGTTTTTATTGTATTTAGTGTTTTTGCAGATTTATGTATTTTTAGTGGTTTTAACCATTTTAATGTTTATATGGTTTTCTTTGGGGTTTTAAGTATTTTTAGGTTGTTATAAGTTTTTCGTGATTTTTGGGATTTTTTAATGTCTTCATTTCTTTTTATGGAATTTAGGGATTTTGAGGGTTTTTAGGGGTTTTAGTTTTGTAAGGTTTTTTAGGGTTTATGTGGTTTTTAGTGGTTTAAAGTTTTTTAGGTTTTTGAGTTTTTCTTTGGGATTTTCAAGGTTTATATTGTTTTTTATATTTTGGGGTATTTAAAGGATTTTTTTTAGAATTTGTATGGTTTTTTGGGTTTTTACATGTCTTGAGGGTTTTTAGTTTTTTTGGTTCTATATTGTTTTTTGGGTTTTGTGGGTTTATTTCAGTTTTATGGTTTTATAGTTTTTATTTTTTTAACGATCTTGTTGTTTGAAGTGGTTTTAGAGTTTAATTGGTGTTTAGGGTTTTTATTGGATTTGATGATTTTTAAGGTTTTTATTTGTTTTTTGATTTTTAGGGGGTTTTATGGTTTTTAGTGTCTTTTAGGATTTTTAGGGTTTTTTAGATTTTTTAGGGATTTTAGTGTTTTTATGATTTTAAGGTTTTATTAGGGATTTTCAGTGTTTGTAGGGTTTTTATGTTTGAAGGGTTATAAGGTACTATTTTATTTTAATTGTGTATTAGAGTTTTTTGGGATTTATATGGTTTTTAGGTTTTTATATTTTTTGGGGTTTTAGGGTTTATTAATATTTTTGGGTTTTTAAGGTTTTTTACGGTTTTTTAATGTTTCTAGGGAATTAAACAGATTCTAGAAATTATAGTTGTTTTTATATTTTTGTGGGTTTTTTGAGGGTTTTGTGGTTCTTTAGGGGTTTTATGGATTTTAGGGAGGTTTAGAGGTTCTAGGTTTTTAGAGATTTTAGCAATTTTTTATGTTTTAAGTGTTTTTAGTTTTTTAAAGGGTTTATGTCACAACTCTTCCCCCATGGACCATATCGTAACTACCCCTATCCTGTCTTCCATAGGCTAGGGGCGGCAACTAGAACCAATGGCGTAATTCCCTAAACTGGGAAGGCATTGCCTTTATAAAATGTAAACTCACACAACCAGAGTACAAGCGGAAGCAAAAACTAAGTAAAAAACTGTATAAAAAGCATACTAAAAGTAAATGGGGGGCCAGAATATAAGTCCAACCGGAAAGTACAACTGAAAAGAAAGTACAACTGAAAAAGGAACAAACAGCTGAAAGGTAGAAGCAGCTATAGGATTGTCGTCCGGGATTCCTACCTGACGGGTAGGTACAGATGTCCACCTCAGCACTCCACGTCTATCGGTCTTCTCCATGTACAGTCTCACCGAGTGGTCCCCCTCCGGATACGATCGAGTCCTGGATCACTCTCGGACTCAGTCAACGTTTTCTGTCGTCTGCATCCAACATAACGAGGTGCTGGCATAGCCTGTGTAGGGGTGAGTATAACGATACTTAGTAGAGATCCCGAGACCCTCAAGGTCTCACAAAGTCCAACAAGGATAAAACCACAATGTATGAAATAAATGTATAAAAATTTCTTAGTTATATTCCCATACATATACCTAAGTTATTAAGTAACCCATCTCAATAATGAGGAAAACACAAATGTCATTGACTCAGCTAAAACTTGGATTATTATTCACGATGTTGAAACCACGACTGCTAAATAACTCTTCCTCAGTCGAGTACAATGGGACTACCACTACAACAAAGTGCTTCCCACTAACCATTGACTGTTGAAGTACTCCACCTGTCGAGTACTGTGAGCCTGCTGCTACAACCAAGCACTTCCCACCTTGGGTCTGCCGCTACAACCAAGTGCTCCCCCTCATAGCCTACAGATGTTCTCCTTCTGTTGAGTACCAATGGACTGCACTATATCCAATCGCACCTCCACCATGGGTCTGCTTCTACAACCCAACGTTCCCCATTGGGCGATCTGAATCCCTCCCAGTCGATCGATCAGCAGTCGTCATGTCTCATCCAACTACTAGGTCTCTGCAATCTGCTCGCTCGTTACTGGGAGGGTTTGATCCACAATACACAATCCAATACTCCAAGTGTTACGAAGTCTCACGTAGAATTATCACAAGGGCCACCACATAATAGGGGCCTCAACGCAACAGACAGTTCATCAATCGGAAGCCCGGTCTGTGAGTTATTAGTCTTTTAGTCTCGGGGGCCCGGTTGGTTTCGTATATGAACCAACCCGATTATATCTCAAATATACACCTATCTCTCATGGGGTATAATCAAAGTGAACGTTTCTCAATCATATTACCAGCACCACTGATGGTTCTTCAAACGGACATCTGGTGCCAAAGATATGGCCAAAGTAAGCAATGGGTCATTAGTGGGCTCGGGCCCGATCCGACCCGGTTAGACTTGCTGGGTCTGACTTGGCCAGTTGGGCGGGTCAGCCCGCTATATTTTGACCAGGTCTGATGGGCCCGGCTTGGCGGACTACGAGGGCAGTTTGGATGGGATACATCCACACAGGCGACATCAGCACAAAAGCTGGGGTCAGTTCTGCCATCGCCATGTAGGGCGCTACTCAAAAGGACGGTGGCCGGGAGACCACATGGCAGGTCACGATGGGCGCGGGCTGGCCGACTGGACTCCGAGCACTCCACGGGTGCACCGGCTAGGACACCGGTGTGTTGGGAAGTGAGCCTGGTCAGTGAGCTTGGGTGCAAGGTGCGTGCCGGGGCACTGGGAAGACCGCGACAGGGGGCCATGGGGGCGCTGGCATGGCACTGGGGTGCTGGACAGGGCGTCGGGGTGCCGAGAAGACTGCTGGTAGGGGCCGGGTAGACCCCCGGCTGGGTGTGAGTGTGCCGAGGTCGCGGGTAGGGCACCGGTGGGGCACGAGCAGTGCGCAGTGTGCGAGCTAGGGCGCGGGTAGCGGGCCGAGGTGCAGGTAGTGTGTCGGGGTGTCGCGGGGGCGGTGTGGCCTTTTTTTGTCGTCTTCAACATCATTGCCACATTGTCATGCCATGTTTCTGCTTCAAAGAACATCACAAAGAAAAATCCGATGGAGGGTGTCAGGCCATGTGAGGATAGACCGAACCCTCTGCGTTTGGGAGGGTATCAATTGGCTCAACATAAGTAGAAGATGTTCATTAAAAAAATGTTTGCATCTATTCTTTTATATCCATTGAAGAATGTAAGAAAAGGAGTACAATATCAACACAAAAAAAGTTAAACCCTCTACCTTTTGGTTCTCAGGCATCGTTCGACGCTCGTTGATGGCATCATGAAAAGAGATGAAAATGTCCGACATTCATTGCATCTTCCAAACACTTTTGATCCAAGCTCGTGCATCAGTTTGATGATGACGATGAAGGGGGAAAGATGCTCCACCTTGGTAGGATCTGAGTGAGGAAGTCGAATGAGGTAGACGTCTCAGGAATTCTTCGCGTTCTTCTTTGGAGATTTTCTCCCTAACTTTTCTCTCAAAGCCTCCACCAAGATGTGAAATTTTGCAAAAGAAAATAATAGGTGGGGCTCTCTATTATTACATTGGCACATAATTCAAAAATCATAATTAATAACTAGCACCCCTAATTAAAACATGATAGGTTTCATATTAAAACCAGGAGGCTGCCAAGAGACTTCCTTATTAAAACACAAGTGCTGGCACAACAATTAATTAGGGGGGGGGGGGGTGGTTGGCTCATTAAGGTGGGGAAAGTGGTTAGGGAGTCTCTCCCCATTTAATGGGGAGTTGAGGATATCAAAAGGCCCCTACCCCCCATTAATGAAGGGAGTTGGGGAAGTTTTCCTCTCCTCTCATTATTAGGGGTTATGCCCCGTGTGGTCCCCACCTTATTTAATCTCCCATGGGTGGTTAAATTCGGGTGCGCACCACCACCTTATCCTCTAATGGGAGGTTATGGTGTGGTGGCCCCCACCACTAACTTCCTTTTGTACGATCTGACTACCACTATTTTAAAATATGGCTAACACAATAATTTTATTTAATTAAATTAAAAACCCCAATATCTATCTTCCAAACTCGATAAAACACAAGTGTGGTGAAGGTCTCTCAAAGAAATATCTAATGCTGCGAGTTCAACTGTGCCCTTAGATTTCAGTTTCGAGCACCGATTCAAATGTTATAAAAATTCAGAACATACGTTTACTGAATGTACCCGAACAAAACTTTAGAAATTGATTCTGAGGCCCGGTGTTCTCGAAATCAATTTCTGAAGTTTTATTCAGGTACATTCAGTAAACGTTCATTTGAATTTTTATAACTTTTGAACCGGTGCTCGGAACTGAAATCTGAGGGCACCGTTAAACTCGCATCATCAGTGATTGCTTAGCGAGGCCTTCAACACAGTTTCATTTAATCGAGTTTGGAAGATAGATTTTGGGGTTTTTAATTTAATGAAATAAAAATATTGTGTTAGCCATATTTTTATTTAGTGGTAGTTAGAACCTCCAAATGGAAGTTATTGGTGGGGGACACCACACCATAACCTCCCATGAGAGGTTAAAGAGGTGGGTCCCACCCAAAATCAACCACCCATAGGAGATTAAATAAGGTGGGAACCACACGTTGGAGGCTTTGAGAAAAAAGCTAGGTAGAAAAGCTCCCAATGAAGAATGCGAAGAACGCGACTAACACTGACAACGTCCTCCTCCTTTGACTTTTTCACTTGGATCATACCGACGTGGATCATATTTCCCCCCTCATAGTCGTCATCAAACTGATGCACGAGCTTGGATCGGAAATGTGCAGCAGACGCAACAAACGATAGACTTCTTCTTCTCCTTCCGCGACACCATCAACAAACATCGAATGACGCCCGTCAATCAAAAGGTAGGGGGTTTAATTTTTTTCATATTGATATTATACTCCTTTTCTTACCATCTTCAAAGGATATAAAGGGATTGATGGGGACGTTTTTTAATGAACATCTTCTACTTATGTTGACCAAATTGATATCCTCCTAAACGCGGAGGGTTCTGTCCCACATCACACGGCCCAACACCCTCCATCAGATTTTTCTTTGTGATGTCCTTCGAAGCGGAAACACGGCATAGAAAAGTGGAGACGATGACAATGAATGCAGAAAAAGGATGCACCGCCCCCGCAGCGCCCCGGCGTGCTACTCGCTCCCTCGGTCGCGACCCGGCCTGCTAACCGCACCCAAGCCAGTGCCCCGCGCGCTGTCCGGGCCCCGCTGGCACCCTGCCTGCAACCCCATCACCCCCACGACCAGCCAGCGGCCTGCCCAACCCCTGTCGGTGGCCTTCCCGGCATCCCGAGGCCCTGCTGGCGCCCCCGCATCCCCCTGCCGCAGTCAGCCCGGTGCCCCGGCACACTGCCCGGCACCCCGGCGCCCATTCCGGTGCACCCGCAGCCTTTCCGGAGTCTATCCTACCTACCCACACCCCGGGTGTCCTGACTGATGGTCTCCCAGCCACTGACCTCTCGATTCGCGCCCTTTGCAGCACTGGATGAATTGTTCCCTTCATTCGGGATGATGCTGCCTGTGTGGCGGCATCAGGGCCGAACTGCCCTTGTAGTCCGCTGGGCCGGGCCCAGTGGACTAAGTAAAAACATAGCATGTTGACCCGCCCAACAGATCGAGTCAGACCCAGCGAGTCTAACTGGGTCGACCCAGAACGGGTCCACCCAGATTGGGTTGGGTCGAGTCGGTCTGACCAGGTCGGACCGGACCAGGCCCATTAATGACCCATTGCCTACTTTTTCCATATCTATGGCATTTGAGTTCCGTTTGATTAACCATCAGCAGCGCTGATAATCTCATTGAGAAACTATACCTTTCAGTATACCCCATTAGAGTTCATGAAATAGTTGAGATACAGTCTGATTGGTTCTTACACGAAACCTATCGGGCCCCCGAGACTAAAAGGCTAATAACCCACAGACCGTGTGTTTGATTTACATGTTATCTATTGCATTGAGACCCCTATGATGTGGAGGTACTTTGTGATACTTCTACGTTAGACTTCATGACACATGGAGTATCAGCGTGTGGCTCGTGGAGCAAACCCTCCTAGTGATGAGAGAGCAGATTGCAGTGACCTAGTAGCTAGCTAAGACTTGACGACTGCTGATCGATCAACATAGAGTGATTCAGATGGCCCAATGGGAAGTGATTGGTTGTAGCAGCCTACCCATGATGGAGTAGAAAATGGTTGTAGTGGAAAACCCATGGTACTCAACAGAAGGAGTACCTCCTAGGCTTTTAGGGGGAGCACTTGGTTGTAGTGAAAGACCCATAGTGGGAAGTGCAAGGTTGTAGTAGTATCCCCATAGTACTTGACAGGTGGAGTACTTCAGTAGTCCAAGGGTAGTGGGAAGCAGTTGGTTGTAGCGGCAGGACCACTGTACTCAATAGAGAACGAGTTCTCTGCAGCAGTGGTTTTGAAATTATGAATAAAAATCCTAGTTTGAGCTGAGTCAATGTCCTTTGTGTTTTCCTCATGATTGAGACGGGTTACGTAATAACTTAGGTATATGTATGGGAATATACATAATAAATATTTATATGTTGATCTCATACTTTGTGTTTTATCCTTGTTGGATTTTGTGAGACCTTGAGGGTCTCAGGATCCCTACTGAGTATCATTATACTCACCCATGAACTAGCTATGCCCGCACCTCGTTGTGTTGGATGCAAACGACAGACAGCGTTGACGGAGGCCAAGAACGAGCCAGGACTGAAAGGTACCCGGAGGTGGACCATGAGGCTAGATGGTACACAGAGCAGACCGATAGACATGGTGTGATGAGGTGGACATTTGTACCTGCCCTTTAGGTAGAAATCCTAGATGATGATCCTAGAGATGCTTCAACCTTTTAGCAGTTTTTCCCTTTTTCAGTTGTACTTGCTTTTCAGTTGTACTTTCCTCTTGGACATGTATTCTGGCCCCCCTTTAATTTTAGTACAATTTTTATACATTTTTTACTTAGTGTTTTCTTCCTCTTATACTCTGGTTGTGTGAGTATATGTTTTATAAAGGGAATTCCTTCCCAATTTAGGGAATTATGCCTTTTGTGCTAGTCACTAGCCCCCTGCCTTTTGAAGCCGAGCTTGGGGTAGTCACGATACGGGTCCTGGGGACGGGTCGTGACAGTTTATTCAGGGTTTTCAAAGATTTAAAGTTTTTTATATTTTTCTAGGATTCTTAGTTATTTTTAATATTCTTATGGTTTTTTAGGTTCTTTATTGATTTTGAGGGATTATAATGGTTTTTAGGGTTTTTATGACATGTTAGGGTTTTTAGTACTTTTAAGTTTTTTAAGGATTTAAACACATTTTAGGTTTTTAATTTTTTCTTTGGGGTTTTAAGGGTTATTATTTTTTCAATTATTTTTAGGGATTCATTTGTATTTTTATTGGTTTCATGGGTTTTAGTGATCTTTAGGGTTTTAGGTTTTTTAGGGGTTTTAACCAATTTATGCCATTTGGTTTTTATGGGTTTTTTGAGTTTTTAGGGAATTTTATTTTTTTATACTTTTAAACATTTTAAGTGTTTATAAGGGAATTTATACTTTTTGTTTTTATGCAATTTTGGATTTTAGTTTTTTTAAGGTTTTAAGGGTATTTTTGGTTATTAGGGTTTTTAGTGTCTTTTAAGGTCATTTAGGTTTTTCTGGAATTTTAAGTTTCTTAATGATTTTAAGTATTTTTATTTTTTTAATATTTTCATATGGGATTTCATAGTTTTTATGGGTATTATGTTTTTAGTTAATTTTATATATTTTTTATACTTGTCATGGTTTTTATGGTTTTTAGTGATTTTGATGGTTTTTAGGGTTTTTAAGGTTTTTTGTTTTTTAGTGTTTTTATCGTTTTTTCAGTTTTATGTGTTTTAACTGTTTTTAGGTTAATATGGCTTTGTTATGGTTTTTAGGGTTTTAGGTTATTTTACATTTTTAAGGATTTTTAGGCTTTTTTGTTATTTTTTGTTTTTTTATGTGTTTTAGAGAATTTGAGGGCATCAACAGGTTTTTAGATTCATTTTTTTGTTTTGCTGGGTTTGGGGTGTTTTTTATTTTTTTTTTCATTTTCTACGTTTCTTAGGGTTTTCACCATTTTTAGGTGATTATGTTTTTTAGAGTTTATAGTGGTTTTTAGTGTTTTTATGGTTGCTTAAGTTTTTATGGTTTGAATATTTTTTATGGTTTTTAAGGATTTTTAGGTTTATTATGGTTTTTTTATCTTTTTTAGATTTTTATGTTTTTAGGTTTTTACGTGATTTTAGTTTTATTAGAATTTATTACGGTTTTTTAAGTTTTCATGACTTTTTACATTTTTATTAAATTTTTATGGTTTTTATGGATTTTAATTCTTTTGTGTATTTTGATATTTTGGGGGGGTTTAGTGGTTTTTAGGGTGTTAGCACTTTTTTGGTTTTATGTGTTTTATGTGTGTTTATGTTTTTATTTTTTTTGTTAGGTATTTCTATTGTTTTTGTATTTTAGGGGTTATTAGGGATTTTTTTGTAATTGTATGTTTTTTTGGTTTATATGGATTTTGAGCGTTTATAGGGTTTTATGATTTTTCAGAGTTTTTAGGGGTGTTTTTAGTTTTTAGGGATTTAAGGATTTTATGAGTTTTTAACATTTTTAGTGGTTTAATTAGATTTTATATTTTTCAGTGGTTTTTTAGGATTTTGGGGGTTTTTATTATTTTTAGTGGTTTTTAGGTTCATTTCAGGGTTTTTTTTTGCATTTTTTGGTATTCAGGGTTTTTTACATTCTTACGGATTTTTAGGGATTTTGTATGATTTTTATGGTTTTTTTGGGTTTAGATATTTTCCGTGTTTTATTGTTTTTATGGGTTTTAGGGTTTTTATTGTGTTTATGTTTTTTAGGTGTTTATGTGTTATTGGTTTTTAATGTTTTTTAGTGTTTTTTCTGTGTTTTTATGATTTTTTGGATTTTTGTGAGTTTTTAGGGATTTTGAAGTTTTTAGGGTTTAAGGAGATTTATGCATTTTTTTGTATTTTTAGGTTTCTTATGCCTTTTAGGGATTTTTATGTTTTTAGAGTGTTATAACATTTTTTTGTTATTTAAGGGCTTTTAATATTTTTAGTGGGTTTTTAGAGTTTTTATTGGGTTTTGGTGTTTTTAATAGTCTTTAGGGGTTTTATAGTTGTTAGGATTTTGTAGGGTTTTTAGTGTTTATTAGGTTTTTAGGTGGTGTAAATATTTTTCATATTTTTTAGGTTTTAAGGGGATTTTAGGTTTTTTGAATTTTTTATGTTTTTTGGGATTTTTATTGTTTTTTAAAAACATTATGTGTATTTTTTGTTTTTATGAGTTTTTAGGTAATAGGATTTTATGCTATTTTTTAGGGTTTTTAGGTTTTTTTTGATTTTTATGTTTTTTTATTTTTTTTATATTTTTTTATATTTTTGATTTTTTCTTAGGATTTTGTATGGTTTTAGGGTTTATTATGATTTAAATTATTTTTAGGGTGTTTTAGGATTTTTTATGTTTCTAAATATTTTTATGGTTTTTTGGGATTATAGTAATGTTGAGGTTTTTATGGGGCTTGGATTTTAAGGGTTTTTAGCAAAATTTTTAGGTTTTTTAGTTGTTTTATGGGATTTTAGTATTTTAATCCTAACTTTGGAGTTATCACGGTTATTAGGGATATTTACATTTTTAAGGAATTTTAGTTCTTTTTACGATATTTATTTTTTTGTGTTTTAGGGATTTTGAGGATATTTTGGTTTTTAGTGCTTTTAGGGATTATAAGGATTTTTGGGGTTTGGGGGGTTTTGTGTCTTTTAATGTTTCTATGGGTTTTAAATGTTTTTATGTATTTAAGGGTTTAAGGGTTTTATAGAGTTCTTAGTGCTTTTTTAGACATAGTTTCAGTTTTAGGGCACAAAAGGCATGGTCCAAGCTATTCCTGACCCCAAAAAATTTTGGTTTTTAGGTTTTGTTTGGGATTTTGGGATTTTTAGGGTCTTTTACATTATTAGTAATTTTTTGGGCTTTAGATTATTTTTATAGTTTTTAGGGTTTTCGATTGATTTTGAGGGGTTTTAAGGGTTTTTAGAATTTTTGTGTGTTTTCAGAGTTTCTCAATATTTTGAAGGGTTTAATGATTTTTTAGAGTGTTTGTGGTTTTAGGGTATTTAGGGGGTTTTAGGGTTTTTTGAGATTTTAAGAGCTTTTTGGGAATTAATGCTTTTAGGGGTTTTAGGGTTTCTTAGGGTTTTTATGAGTTTTATGGTTTTTTAGTGGTTTTCAAAGCTTCAATGTGTTTCTACGTTTTTAAGAAATTTTACAGTGTTTTTAGGATATTTTTTATGGATTTTAGGGGTTTTAAAGGGTTTCTATGGTTTTTAGGATTATTTTGGTGTAATTTTTTTTTCTGTTTTGTTTTTTATTTTTTAGATTTTTTTGGTATTTTTATTTTTTTCAAAATATTTAGGGGTTTAATGTGTTTTTTGAGTTTTTAGTGGGTTATTGAGGTCTTTGTAAATTTTTATGGGTTTTAATGTTATTAGGGGTATTTATGGTATTTATGGGATTTTCGGTTTTTCATGTTTTTAGGGCCATTTAGTGGTGTTAGCATTTCTTTTTTTAGGGGTTTCAAGGGTTTCAAATTTGTATGGTTTACATAGGGGTTTTAAGTATTTTATGGGTTTTTAAATTTTTATGAAATATTTGGAATTTTTTAATTTTTATGATATTTTGGGATTTTGGGGATTTTGAGAGTTTAATAGTTTTTTAGGTTTTTTTTTCTATTTCTTGGAATTTTTTGTTTGTAATTTTTTTATGGTTTTAATGGTTTTTAAGTAATATTAGGTATTTAAGGTTTCTTAATGGTTTTTATGGTTTTAGTTTTCATTACATTTTTATGGATTTTATGGATTCTAGGATTTTAATGTGTTTTTATAAATTCTTGGAATTTTTGGGGTTTTTAGGATTTTTAGGGTTTTAGAGTGTTTTGGTTTTTTATAATTTTTTGGGGGTTTTAGGGTTTTTTTTGAAATTTTTAGCGTTTTTTGAATTTTTTAAAAAATTTTGGGATTAAAAGGGTTTATAGAGTTCTTAGTGGTTTCTTTGGGTGTTATGATTTTTTCTGGTTTTTTAAGGTTTTTTTGGGTTTTTTTGGTGTTAGGGGTTTTAGTTTTTTTATGTTTATAGATATTTTTTAGGTATTTTTAGTATTTTTTGGGATTTTATTATTTTTAGGCATTTTTAGGGATTTTAGCTTCATAGTATTTTAATGATGTTTTTTGAATTTTTAGGGTGTTTTTAGTTCTTTAGGGTTTTGGGGTTTTTTTGAGGTTTTTAATAAACTTTTTGTTTTAAATGGTTTTTAGAGTTTTTATTTGATTTAGGTTTTTTGGGATTTCATAGTTTTTACTTTCTATTATTTAGGTTTTTTTATTTTTTATGTTTTTAGGGGTTTTGTATTTTTTAGGTTTTTCATGTTCTCAAAAAGGTTTTTAGGGTTTTTGATGTTTTTAACTTTTTAGGGATTTTTTAGTGATTTAATATTTTTTATATTTATTTAGCGGGTTTATGGATGGGGGGTTAGGGGTTTTGTGTATTTTGGCATTTTTTCAGCAGTTTTATGTGTTTTTAGGTTTTTATGTTTTTCTTATTATTTTTTTGGGATATTAGGGGTTTTTAAATTTTTAGGGATTTTTAGGTATTTTTAGAGTTTTTTATGTTTTTATCGTTTTTATGGTTTTTAAGGATCTTGATGGTTTTTACAGTTTTAGTGAATTTTATAGATTTTGGGTTTTTTGGAGTTGTTAAGGTTTTTTATTTTTAGTGGGTTTTACTGGTTTTAGATATTTTTTATGTTTCCAGGGTATTTTAGTGTTTTTAGAATTTTTTTTATTCTTTAAGGGAAGGAGGATATGAGGCTAGGCTATTCCTGGACCCCCAAAATATATATAAAGAAAAATCAAATTCCCCAAAGGAAGGGTGGGGCTAAACATCCCACGCCCAAAAAACCCAACAAGACTCACACACTAAAAATTCCAAAAAAAGACACACCAAGGAGAAAATATATCTATGTCACTACGGAACGAATCCAAATCCACACTGTGGGATATAAAGCTCGCACAAAGACAAGTACCCAAATTTGTAAAGAATAAATCTGAGTTAGCTTATGTATCCATCAAGTCCCAGCCCGACTCGTAGTTCTCATGCATTCTGAGCAAGACAAAAGTTTCTCTCTATCCCTCTCCTGCTCAGCATTTTCTGGAGTCTGCTCCTACTTATTGACTTGGAGATTCAGCTTAACCACCCTAGAGGAGGCCCGAGTCACCATGGGTCTTGGAAAGGGAGAGTAATCCTTCTGTTTCCTTCGCTTTGGTGGGGGGTGAGGAGATGGAACCATCTTCATTGGCTGCCTTCTCATAAATTACTCCATCGTTGGCATCACTTAAGGCATCTTTTAAAGAGTTTTTAGGGTATTTTTAGAGGTTTTATGGTTTTTTATGTTTTTTGGGTTTTAGGGATTCTTAGGATTTTTATTGATTTTAGTTTTTGATAAATTTTGTGAGTTTAATTGTTTTTAGGGGATTTTCGTGTTATAGATATTTTGGGTTTTTTTACAATTTTTAGGTTTTTGGTGTATTTAGGCGTTTTTAGGTTTTTATGGTATTCTTACGGTTTTAGGGTTTTTATGGTTTTTTACGTTTTTTTGGATTTTTATGATTTTTTAGTATTTTGATGGGTTTTTATGGTCTTTTGGGATTTTTAGGGATTGTGGGTTTTTTGGTTTAGATGGGTGGTTTTTTGTTTTTTATTTTTGGATTTTTTGGTTTTTTATGTTTTCTATAATTTTAAGGGTTTTTAATGTTTTTTATCATTTTTTGAGTTTTTAATACTTTTTTAGTTTATAGGGGTTTTTAGTGTTTTTATGGTTTTAGGGTTTTTTTTGGTATTTCGGGATTTTAGTAGATTTTTGGGTTTCTTAGAGTCTTTAACTTTTTATCAGGTTTTTTTAGGTTTAATGTGTATTAGTTTTTTATAGTTTTTATAGATTTTTTCAAGGTTTTATCGTTTTTTAATTTTTTTTTTCATTTTTAGTGATTTTTGTATTTTTATGGTTTTTTGTGATTTTGAGGTGTTTTAGGGTTTTCATTCTTTTTTGGATATGTGGAGGATTTTTAGTTTTTTTTATTTTTATAGTTTTTTATAGTTCTTCATGTTTTACAGGATATAGACAGTTTCTAATTTTTTTAATGTGTTTTACAATTTTTATTGGTTTTTGGTTTTTTATGATTTTAAAGTTTTTTATGGTTTTTAGGAGGCATTGGGTCTTTTGGGGAGTTTATCCTTTCAGGGTTATTATGTTTTTTATTTATTTTAATTGTTTTTAGGTTTTAATTGTTTTCTTATTGTTCTTCAGGGTTTTAATATTTTAATGTTTTAAGGGATTTTATTGATTTTTTAGGATTTTAATGAATTTTTATGGTTTTTAGGGATTTTTTTGGGTTTTACAGTTTTTAGTGATTTTAGGGATTTTATAGCTTTTGGGGGGGGGGGGTGATTTTTAGGTTTTTATGGTTTTTATGATTTGTTTTACAATTTTTAACGTTTTTTGGTGTTTATGGGGTTTTTAGAGTTTTCAATGGATTTTAGGTGTTTTATGGGGTTTTTATTGCTTTTAAGTTATTTTTGGGTTTTTAGGGGTTATTAGGATTTTAATACTTTTTATGGAATTTTAGGGGTTTTAGAATTTTTATAGGTTTTAGTGGTTTTAAATGTCTATATTTGTTTATGGTCTTCTGATGTTTTCTCAAGGTTTTTAGGTTTTCTTAATTTTTTAGGTATTTTGAAGATTTTTTTAGATTTTTTTATGGGTTTTATAGTTTTTAGTCATTTTTAGGGTTGTTATTGTTTTGTGGGTTTTAAAATTTTTATTTTTTTCTTTGGATTTTTTAGGTTTTTATCGGTTTTATTTATTTTAGGGTTTTAATGTTTTCTTAGAGATTTTTAGGGTTTTTATGTTTTTTTTATGTTTATGAATTTTTAGGGACTTTTTAATAATTTTATTATTGGGTTTGGGTGGATATTCTTGGTTTTTCGGGTTTTTAGCGTTTATAGGGTTTTATGGTATTTTAGGTTTTGAGGGTTTTTTATGTTTTTTATAGTTTTTAATGTGTAGGGTTTAAAATTGATGATATATTTTTTTGAATTTTTTTAGTGTTTTTAAGTTGTTTAGAGTTTTTTTGGTTTTTAGGGTCTGTTTGGTTTTTATGGTTTTTTGGGTTTAATGGATTTTAAGGGGTTTTTGATTTTTTAAGGGTTTAATCTGTTATTAGTTTTTTTGGAATTTCCTAGGGGTTTTCAGTTTTTAAGGTTTTTTATGTTTTTTTTCATTTATAGGTTTTATTTTGTTTTTTGGGTTTTTTATTTTGTTCGAGTTTTCAATGGTTTTTAATATTTTTTAGAGTTTTAACATTTTCAGGGGTTATAGGATTTTTATATTTTTCATGGTTTTTTAGGGTTTTATGGAGCATTATATTTTTTAAGGTTTTGGGGCGTTTTGTGGGTTTTATGTGTTATAGGGTTTTTAGGATCTTTTAGGGTTTTTAGCACTTTTAGGATTTGTAGATATTTAATTTTTTTGAGGTTTTTGAGGTTTTCTAATGGGTTTTCAAGATTTTAAGTAGTTTTATGGTTTTAGGGAATTTTAAAGATTATTTAAGTATTTAATGGGTTTTTTTGGAGTTTTAGGGATTTTGTGGGTATTAATAATTTTTTGGGTTTTAAGGTTTTTAGATTTTTTAGGGTCTAATTGAGTTGTTTAAGGTTTAAAAAGGTTTTTTAGATTTTATAAAACATTAAGGGGTTTAAATGGGTTGTATAGTTTTCAGTGGTTTTTTATGGTTTTTATAGATTATTAGAGTATTTATGGTTTTTAGTAGATTTATGGGTTTAGGGTATTTTATGGTTTTTATGGTCTTTTAGGGTATTTTTGGGTTTTAGAATTTTTTATTCTTAAGTGTTTTAATTCTTTTTATGTTTTTAATGGTTTATAAGGTTTTTTTATATTTTTTTTATGATTTTAATGATTTTTAAGGTTTTTTGGATTTCTATGTATTTTACTGTTTTTAGGTATTTTGGGGTGTTTTGGGGTTTGAGAATTTTTTATCATTTTTATGGTTTTTAATGTTTTTATGTGATTATAGGATTTTTAATGTTATCTATGGTTTTTACAATGTTTTTTGGGGTTTTATGTTATTTTTGTTTTTTAGGTATTTTAATTATTTTTATGGGATTTAAGGATTTTAGGAATTTAGGGGTTTTATGAATCTTTTTGGTGTTTAAGGTTTTTTTTGGTTTTAAAGTTTTTTTGAGTTTTTTAGTGTTTTTAATGTTTTTAGTAGTTTTAACTTTTTAAGGGATTAAATGGATTTTAAATTTTTTTAATGGGGTTTTATTGTTTTTCTGGGTTTTTAGGAAATTTTATGGGTTTTATGGGTATTGGGGTTTTGGGGGTTTTTAGGGTTTTTATCTATTTTATGTGTTTTAGGAGTTTTAAGTGTTTTAAGATTTTTATGTTTTTCATTTGGTTTTCTAGCTTTTTTATGTTTTTATTTATTTTTAGGGTTTTTTAGGTTTTTTATGGTTTTTTGGGTTTTTTAGAATTTTGGGGGTTTTAGGGTTTTAGGGATTTTTGATGTTTTCAGGGTTTAGGGTTTTTTGAGTATTTTGGAATTTTTTTAATGGGTTTTAGAGTTGTTAACTTTCCTAGAGCGTTAAAGCATCTTTAGAGTTTTTAGTGTTTTTGGGGGGAGAGTTTGTTATTTTCGATTTTTATAGTTTTAGTGCTTTTTATGGGTTTTAAGGTCTATTAGAGATGTTAGTGTTTTTAGTTTTTTAGGGGTTTAGAATATTTTTAGTTTTTGATGGTTTTCTTAGCATTTACTAGGTTTTAGGTTTATTTCAATTTTTAGGGATTTTATGGATTTTTAGGGTTATTATTATTATTTTTAGTGTTTTTGGTATTTTGAGGGTTTTTTGGCGGTATTAGGGATTTCGGCATTTTTTTATGTTTTTGTCAGTTATAAGTGTTTTTTGGTTTTACTTTTTTTAAAGGTTTTTCTTGGGTTTCAGGATTTATATGTTTTTATGTAATTTTATTGGAAATTTTCGTATTTTTAATTATTTTTTTGGATTTTTAGTTCTATAAGGGTTTTTATGGGTTTTTTTCGTTTTTGGGGGTTTTGAGTTTTTATGGTTTTTATGACGTTTTGTTGTTTTTTATGGTTTTTAGGGGTTTAATTAGTGTTTATATTTTTAATGGTTTTATGGGTTATAAGTGTTTTTGGGTTTTTAAGGTTTTGTTAGTTTTTTAAGAAATTTAGAGATTTTTACGTTTTATAGATTTTTTGGAATTTATTAGGTTTTTATGTTTTTCTTGGAGTTTTAGTGATTTTTATGTTTTTTAGGATTTTATGGTTTTTAGAGTTTTTTATCACTTTTAGGGGATTAATTGGTTTTAGTGTTTTCAGTGGAATTATAAGGTTTTTATGAATTTAATGGTTCTTAATGTATTTAGGTGTTTTAGGGTTTTAGGGTATTTGAGGGTTTTTTAGGGTTTTAGCATTTTTATGTTTTTAAGTGTTTTAATTTTTTTTGGGTTATTAATGATTTCTTAGGGGTTTTCAAGGTTTTAAAGTTTTTTAAAATTTTCAGGGATCTTTAGGTATTTTTCAATATTTTATGGTTTTTTGGCTTTTAGTGATTTTGAGAATTTTAAGGGGGTTTTTTGTTTTTAGGGATTTTTTTGGTTTTTAGATTTTTTGGTTTTTTATGGTTCAAAGTGATTTTATATTTTGATGGATTTATTAAGGTTTTTAGGGGTTTTAGGTTTTTTTATCCCTTTCAAGGTTTTAAGTAGTTTTAGGATTTTTAGGTTTCTATAGGGTTTTTATGGATTTTTTGGATTTTACAACATTTTAAGGGTATTTTGTACTTTTTAAACTATTATGGTTTTTAGTGTTTTTTGGGAATTTGATATTTTTAGGGTTTTTGGGTTTTCGTGTTTTTTGGTTTTTTACAGGTTTTCTAGTTTTTTTGTGTTTTATGTTTTTTAGTGTTTTTAACCGTTTAGCGGTTTAAAGGTTTTTTATAGTTTTTAATGTATTTTGTAGTTTTATGGGGTTTTAGGGTTTTTAGGGGATTTTTTGGTTTTTAATATTTTTATTGTTCTTAAGGGTTTTAGAATATTTTATTTTTTATATACCTTAGTGTTTTTTAGGATTCTATGTCTTTTATAGGACTTTTCATGATTTTTAGGTTTTTAATATATTAGGGATTTTTAGGGCTTTTTAAATATATTTATGATTTATAGGGTTTTTAGGATTTTGATGGTTATGTAGGGTTTTTATGGTTTTTTCAGTTTTAAGGGATTTATATGGGGTATTTATAGTTTGTAAGGTTACATAGAGTTTTTAATGTTTTTAGTGGTTTAAAGGGGTTTTAGTTTTTTTGTGGGTTTTTGGGATTCTATGAATTTTTAACGGTTTTAAATGTTTTTAGGGGTTTTATAGTTTTAGGGTTTTATGATTTTTCAGAGGTTTTTAGAAGTTTTACAATTTTTTTTATTTTTTATAGGTTTTAATTATTTTCAGTATTAAAGATTTTCTTAGTGGTTTTATGTATTATATGATGTTTTTTATTTATTTTAAGGATTTTAGTGATTTGTATAATTTTTATGGATTTTTAAGGTTTTTAGGGACTTTTGGGGTTTACGAGTTTTTAGGGTGTTCATGGTTTCTTTTGATTTTAAGTTTTTTGGGGGGTTTTTAGTATTTTTGGGTTTTGAGGATTTTTAATGTTTCTAGTGGATTTTATGGTTTTTATGTGTTTTTAGTGTTTTTATGGTTTGTAGTGTTTTTAGGGGTTTTAACATTTTTTTCATTTTTAGGTGTTTTAGGGGATTCATTTTTTTGTTATTATGGAAAAGAAGGCTCGAGGCCAGGTGAACATGGTCCCCCAAAATTTATTAAAAAATAGAAGGAACAAACAAAACATTTCAAAGAGTTATTACAAACCTGGGTGTACAGATCACCCCTCATATCAGACTCCATGAACTAGAGGTAAGAGAAAGGTGAAACAAAAGACCACAAAGAGCCCCTTACGACAATTGCCAGCTTGGAAAGGGAATCCATTACTGAGTTTGCCTCTCGATAGTTATGTGTGACATGGATATTGAGGTCGTTGAAACGTGTAAGACATTCCATCCATTGGGGAAGGATCCTTTAAGGGAGTCTCCTAGATTTGTTTTTAAGGACCTCCATGGAAAGCATCGTGTCTAATTCAAGCCAGAGAAGACCCCTTCCAAATTGAACAGAAAACTCAATCGCCTTTATCAGGGACCAAAATTCAGCTTCAAGGGTACACCCATTTCCAATAAAGTGTTGAAATTGTCCTTTGATGAATCATTGGTGGGTATGAAAGAAACCACCATACCTAGAGGGGCTCGGTTCTCCCAGTGTCTCAACATCCATGTTAACCTTGTTCCAGGAAGAGAACGGGGGAATCCAGCAGATAAGCATGAGAAGATGCTATTTTTTTACCCTTCTAGAAAATCCAAACATCCTTAGGAGAATAAGATCATTAACTTCATTTTCTATTGGACCAATTTGAATGTGAAATGTTGCATGGACAGCTGTATGAAGGGTGACGACAACACCAACAAAGGAGAGTTTCTTTTTGTAAAAAGATATTGTGTTTTGGGCAGCCTAGATGTAGGAAGTAATTACAACAATGGAAATGAGCATAAGGTTGGACACCTACCGTCTACATGGCCAATTCACCAGGCTTTCCAACAGCATGAAAATCGTCCTAATCAAGCAATAAGTGAACCTAATTTTTTTTCAAGTAATCACAAAGAGACACAACAATATTTTATTGGATGAAGGAATATTGTGTGGATTCCTTAGTTCCAGGATATAAGAAACAGAATGAGGCCAGGTTGTGTCGAGCCCGTTGCAGTTTCCCTTGATGTTGCAGCCAATTTTTCCAGAGAATCGAGAGCAGCATATGGTTACCTAGAGGGATAAATGGCCTCTTAATTCTTGAAATCCAGGCTAGAGGAGCTGGGCCCTGTGCACATTTAGACTCATAAAAATCTATCACATTAATTTTCTCAATAATATTAGGCTTTCATATTAAGTCATCCCTATCAGCAGAGATGTGATCTTGAATATACATGTAAGTGACACATGGAAGGAGAACTTCAAACTCTTCTAGTTGATTTATGAAACCAACAATCGACATGTTTCTCGAATCATTGGGAGGCACCATTTAGGGTATTAATGGTTTTTTTATTTTTTCTGTTTTTAGGAGTTTTTTGTTTTTATAATTATTAAACATTTTTAGGGTTTAAATGGATTTTATAGTTTTTTCCATTTTATTAGTTTTAGGGGTTTTATGGTTTTAGATGTGTTATGTTTTTTGGGTTTCTTTGGGTCAATATCCTTTTAAAAAAATAATTTTTTTTATTTTTTAAGGTGTTGTTGGGGTTTTTAGGGTTCTTATGTTTTTTTATGTTTATATTGATATTTAGGGATTTTTTAGGATTTTTATGTTTTTATGGTTTTTATTAATTTTTAGTAATTGATGTTCTTTTGTGTTATTAAGGTTTTTAGTTGGTTTTAGAGATTTTATTGGTGTCTTGGGATTTTATGGGTTTTAGGTATTTTTAATGTTTTAGGGTTTTTGTGGGTTTTTATGTATTTTATAGTTTTTTTGGATATTTATTATTCTTATTGGATTTTATTGTTTTTATGGTTTTTTAGAGTTTTATGGTATTTTATGGTATATAGGGTTGTATGGGTTTTTATTTTTTAGGGGTTTTAATTGTTTTTAGGTTTTTTTAGTTGTATTGTGGTTTTATAGGATTATTAGGATTTTTATTTTTTAGTGTTTTTATGGTTTTTATTGTTTTTATGGATCTGAGGGTTTTAAGGTTTTTATAGTTTTTATAGTTTTTAAGTTGTTTTAGAGTTTCTAGAATTTTTTATGCTTTATAGGATTTTTAAGTCTTTTTTGGATTTTATGTTATTCATATGATTTTTCTGGTGATTATATATTTTTATGTTTTTAATATGTTTTATGGGTTTGAGTGGTTTTTATAAAAATTATGTTTTTATGGGTTTTGGGGTTTTGGTGGGTTCATAATCTTTTTTTATTTATTAAGGTCTTTAGAATTTCAAGGTATTTTTGGGTTTTTAACTATTTTTACATTTTTAATGTTCTCTTAACACTTTTCAGGTTTTTTAGGTTCATTACATTTTTAGGGATTTGTAGGCATTTTTTAGGATTTTAATGTTTTTAGGGATTTTTGGGTTTTTAATTATTTTTAGGGGTTCTAAGGTTTTTTTGCTTTGTATCATTTTTAGATATTTAGGGGTTTATGTTTTTTTTTTGATTTGTAAGGTTTTCTAGGGGTTCTTTAGGGTTTTTATAGTTTTATGTGTTTATTAGGTTTTAGGGATTTTTTAGGATTTTTATGGTTTTTAGGGTGTTAAGGGATATTTTGGGTTTTAGAGTTTTAGAATTAATGTTTTCTTGGTATTTTAAGGTTTTTTAGTTCTTTATTGTTTTTAGGTTTTTTTGAGCTTTTAACATTTTTAGGGGATTAAAGGTTTTTTAGAGATTTTGTGGATTTTAGGGTTTTTATGAGTATTAGTGTTATTTAATGATGTTAGGGGTTTTATGGTTTTATGGATTTATGGGATTTAGGGTATTTTTACGGTTAAAAGATTTTTTGTCCTTTTTATGATTTTTAGGGTGTTTTAGTGTTTTCAAGGGTTTTATGTTTTTTTTTGGTTTTAAGGTGTTATTATAATTTCTAACTTTTTTATTAGTTTTTATGTTTTCATAGATTTATTTGTATTTTTTAGTATTTTATGATTTTTTAACATTTTTATTGATATTGGGGGTCATTAGGGTTTTTATGCTCTTTAGGGGTTTTAGGGTATTTTTTTAGATTATTAGGGGTTCTATGTGTTCTTAGGTTTTTAATGTTTTCTTTGGGTATTTTAGGGTTTTTATTATTTTTATATCTTTTATGTTTTAGATATTTTTAATGGTTTTATTAATTTTTAATATTTTCACGGTTTTTATAGTTTCTTGGGGTTTTAGGGATTTATTGATTTTTTTTGTGTTTGAAAGTGTTTTTATAATTTTTTAACTTTTTTAGGGATTTTAAGCGTTTTTATTGTTTTTAGTGGTTTAATTATTTTATGGGTTTTAGGGTATTTTTGGTTTTTATAGTTTTTATTGTTTTAAGTATTTTTAAAAATTTAAAAAATTTTAGGTTTTTTAGGGGTTTTAACCGTTTTTGTGTTTTTAAGGTTTTCATAGGGGGTTTTCAGTATTATTAGGGTATTATAAGTTTTAAGGTATTTTTAGGGTTTTTTTAAATTTACGTTTCTTTTTTAAGATTTTAGGGATTTTGATGGTTTTTAGGGGTTTTAGTTTTGTAGGATTTTTAGGGGTTTTTTGTGTGTTTTAGTGGTTTAATGTGTTGTTAGGTTTTTAAGGTTTTTAGGGATTTTTTATGTTTTTATGGTTTTTTATTTTTTAGGGATTTTTGGGATATTTTTAAAATTTTATGGTTTTTATGGTTTTTATATAATTTGAGGTTTTTTATTTTTTGTTATTACTTTTTTTTGGTTTTTGGTTTTATTTTAGTTTTATGGTTTTATGGATTTTATTTTTTTAATAATCTTGTGGTTTGAAGTGGTTTTATATTTTAATTGGTTTTTAGAGTTTTTTTTTGGATTTGAGAATTTTTAAGGGTTATTTGTGGTTTTTTTGTTTTTAGGGTGTTTTATGTTTTTAATGTATTTTAGGGTATACATGGTTTTTAGGGGTTTTTTAGGTATTTAAGGGCTTTTAGTGTTTTTATGATTTCAAGGTTTTATTAGGGGTTTTCAATGTTTTTAGGGTTTTTTAATTTTTAAAGTTTTTTTTTTGGTTTTTCTTATTTTAATGGTGTATTAGAGTTTTTTGGAATTTATATGGTTTTGAGGTTTTTATGTTTTTTGGGTTTTAGGGGTTTTTGATTTTTTTTGGGTTTTAAGGGTTTTAGGGTTTTTTATTGTTTTTATGGAATTAAATGGATTCTGTAGTTTATAGTGGTTTTTTATTTTTTTTGGTTTTTTAGGGGGTTTATTGTTTTTAGGGTTTTTATGGTTTATAGACTGGTTTAGAGGTTCTAGGTTCTTTAGGGTTTTTAGATTTTTTTTTGGTTTTAAGTGTTTTTAGTTTTTTGAAGGTTTTATTTGAGTTTTTTAGGGATTTAAGGTCTTTTTATATTTTTCTTGAATTTTTAGGGTTTTTTTAGGATTGTTATGGGTTTTTACGTTTTATGGATTTTGATTGATTAAAATGGTTTTTTGTGTATTTATGACATGTTATGGTTTTTAACATTTTTAAGGTTTTAAAGGATTTAAATTCTTTTTTTTCTTTTTAAAGTTGTCGTTTTGGTTTTCAAGGTTTTTATTTTTTTCATTTATTTTTAAGGATTCATTAAGATTTTTATGGGTTTTGTGGTTTTTAGTGATCTTGGGGGTTTTAGGGTTTTTAACCTTTTTATGATTTTTGGTTTTTATGGTTATTTGAGTTTTTAGGGTGTTTTATTTTTTTATAGTTTTAATTTTTTAAGGGTTTGAAGGGATTTTATACTTTTTTTAGGTTTTTATGGATTTTAGATTTTTTGAGTTTTTAGTGACTTTTTGGTATTTAGGGTTTTCAGTGTCTTTTAAGTTCATTTAGGATTTTTTTGGATTTTTGGTTTCTTATTGGTTTTAATTATTTTTATTTTTTTTAAATATTTTCATAGGGGTTTTCTGTGTTTTTAGGGGTATTATGTTTTTTGGGAATTTTATTTATTTTTTATAATTATGAAGGTATTTAAGGTATTTAGTGATTTTGATGGTTATTAGGGTTTTCAAGGTTTTATGTTTTTTTTTGTGTTTTTATCAATTTTTAGGTTTTTAAGTGTTTTTAGTGTTTTTAGGTTTATATGGTATTTTTATGGTTTTTAGGTTTTTAAGTTATTTTACATGTTTATGGATTTTGACGTATTTTTTGTGATTTTTGGTTTTTTAGGTGTTTTATGTAATTTTAGGGCTTTAACAAATTTTTGGATTTGGGTTTTGTTTTTCTTGGTTTGGGGGGGGGGGTTTGATTTTTTTGATTTTATAGGTTTTCTTGGTTTTTACCATTTTTAGGTGTTTTGTTTTTTAGAGTTTGTAATGGGCTTTAGGGTTTTTATGCATGTTTACATTTTTATGGTTTAAAAGGTTTTTGATGTTTTTAGGGATTTTTAGGTTTATTGTGGTCTTTTTATATTTTTTAGATTTTTTTGTTTTTAGGTGTTTTAAGTCCTTTTAGTTTTATAAGGATTTCTTAGGCTTTTTAAGGTTTTCCTGAATTTTTATGTTTTTAGTAAATTTTTAAGGATTTTTTGAATTTTAATTATTTTGAGTTTTTAGATATTTTGTGGGGTTTTAGGGTTTTTTAGAGTTTTAGCACTTTTTCATATTTTTATGAATTTAATATGTTTATAGGTTTTTATGTTTTTTGTTAAGTATTTCATGGGTTTTTTGTTTTTTTTTTTAATTTTTTTAGGATTTATAGGGTTTTTTTGTATTTTTATGTTTTTAGGGTTTTTATGGATTTTGAGGGTTTTTAGGGTTTTATTATTTTTTGGGGGTTTAAGGGGTGTTTTTTGTTTTTAGGGTTTTATGGTTTTTCTGAGTTTTTAACATTCATAGTGGTTTAATTGGATTTTATATTTTCCAGTGGTTTTTTAAGAATGGGGGGGGGGGGTTTACGATTTATGGGCTTTTATTATTCTTAGTGGTTTTTACGATATTTTTAGGGTTTTTAGGATTTTTAGTATTTATGGGTTTTAAAAGTTTTTAGTTTTTTAATATTTTCTTAGGGGATTTCATATTTTTTAAGGGTTTTTACACTCTTAGGTGATTTTAGGTATTTTGATGGATTGTTATGGTTTTTTAGGCATTTATATTTTTTTTGGGTTTTATAGTTTTTAAGGTTTTATTATGTTTTTTCAGCATTTTTTGGATATTTTACATTTTTTTAGATTTTTTAAATATTTATGGGTTTTTAGGGATTTTGATGTTTTATGGTTTTAGGGGTTTTATACATTGTTTTGTGTTTTCAGGTTTTTATGATTCTTTTATGGATTTTACAATTTTTTAGAGTGTTATAACATTTTATGTTGTTTAAGGGATTTTAAAAATATTTAGTGGGGTTTTTTGAGTTTTTATGGTGTTTTGGGTTTTTTATGGTTTTTAGTGGTTTTCTAGTTTATAGGATTTTTAGGGTTTTTAGTGTTTTTTAGGTTTTTAAGGGGTGAAATTATTTTTTACATTTTAAAGTTTTTATGGGGATTTTAGGGTTTTTATAAGTTTTTATGTTTTTTTAACAATTTTATTGATATTGTGGGTCATTAGGGTTTTTATGATCTTTAGGGGTTTTAGGGTATTTTTTTAGATTATTAGGGGTTCTATGTGTTCTTAGGTTTTTAATGTTTTCTTTGGGTATTTTAGGGTTTTTATTATTTTTATATTTTTTATGTTTTAGATAATTTTAATGGTTTTATTAATTTTTAATATTTTCATGGTTTTTATAGTTTCTTGGGGTTTTAGGGATTTATTGATTTTTTTGTGTTTGAAAGGGTTTTTATAATTTTTTAACTTTTTTAGGGATTTTAAGCGTTTTTATTGTTTTTAGTGGTTTAATTATTTTATGGGTTTTAGGGTATTTTTGGTTTTTATAGTTTTTATTGTTTTAAGTATTTTTAAAAATTTATAAATTTTTAGTTTTTTTAGGGGTTTTAACCGTTTTTGTGTTTTTAAGGTTTTCTTAGGGGGTTTTCAGTATTATTAGGGTATTATTAGTTTTAAGGTATTTTTAGGGTTTTTTAAAATTTACGTTTCTTTTTAAAGATTTTAGTGATTTTGATGGTTTTTAGGGGTTTTAGTTTTGTATGATTTTTAGGGGTTTTTTGTGTGTTTTAGTGGTTTAATGTGTTGTCAGGTTTTTAATGTTTTTAGGGATTTTTTATGTTTTTATGGTTTTTTATTTTTTAGGGATTTTTGGGATATTTTTAAAATTTTATGGTTTTTATGTTATTTATATAATTTGAGGGTTTTTATTTTTTGTTATTAGTTTTTTTTGGTTTTTGGTTTTATTTTAGTTTTATGGTTTTATGGATTTTATTTTTTTAATATTCTTGTGGTTTGAAGTGGTTTTAGATTTTAATTGGTTTTTAGAGTTTATTTATGGATTTGAGAATTTTTAAGGGTTATTTGTGGTTTTTTTGTTTTTAGGGTGTTTTATGTTTTTAATGTATTTTAGGGTATACATGGTTTTTAGGGGTTTTTTAGGTATTTAAGGGCTTTTAGTGTTTTTATGATTTCAAGGTTTTATTAGGGGTTTTCAATGTTTTTAGGGTTTTATAATTTTTAAAGTTTTTTTTGGTTTTTCTTATTTTAATGGTGTATTAGAGTTTTTTGGAATTTATATGGTTTTGAGGTTTTTATGTTTTTTGGGTTTTAGGGGTTTTTGATTTTTTTGGGTTTTAAGGTTTTTAGGGTATTTTATTGTTTTTATGGAATTAAATGGATTCTGTAGTTTATAGTGGTTTTTTAGTTTTTCTGGTTTTTAGGGGGTTTATTGTTTTTAGGGTTTTTATGGTTTATAGACTGGTTTAGAGGTTCTAGGTTCTTTAGGGTTTTTAGATTTTTTTTGGTTTTAAGTGTTTTTAGTTTTTTGAAGGTTTTATTAGAGTTTTTTAGGGATTTAAGGTCTTTTTATATTTTTCTTGAATTTTTAGGGTTTTTTTAGGATTGTTATGGGTTTTTACGTTTTATGGATTTTGATTGATTAAAATGGTTTTTTGTGTATTTATGACATGTTAGGGTTTTTAACATTTTTAAGGTTTTAAAGGATTTAAATTCTTTTTTTTTTCTTTTTAAAGTTGTCTTTTTGGTTTTCAAGGTTTTTATTTTTTTCATTTATTTTTAAGGATTCATTAGGATTTTTATGGGTTTTGTGGTTTTTAGTGATCTTGGGGGTTTTAGGGTTTTTAACCTTTTTATGATTTTTGGTTTTTATGGTTATTTGAGTTTTTAGGGTGTTTTATTTTTTTATAGTTTTAATTTTTTAAGGGTTTGAAGGGATTTTATACTTTTTTTAGGTTTTTATGGATTTTAGATTTTTTGAGTTTTTAGTGACTTTTTGGTATTTAGGGTTTTCAGTGTCTTTTATGTTCATTTAGGATTTTTTTGGATTTTTGGTTTCTTATTGGTTTTAATTATTTTTATTTTTTTTAAATATTTTCATAGGGGTTTTCTGTGTTTTTAGGGGTATTATGTTTTTTGGGAATTTTATTTATTTTTTATAATTATGAAGGTATTTAAGGTATTTAGTGATTTTGATGGTTATTAGGGTTTTCAAGGTTTTATGTTTTTTTTGTGTTTTTATCAATTTTTAGGTTTTTAAGTGTTTTTAGTGTTTTTAGGTTTATATGGTATTTTTATGGTTTTTAGGTTTTTAAGTTATTTTACATGTTTATGGATTTTGACGTATTTTTTGTGATTTTTGGTTTTTTAGGTGTTTTATGTAATTTTAGGGCTTTAACAAATTTTTGGATTTGGGTTTTGTTTTTCTTGGTTTGGGGGGGGGGGGGGGGGTTTGATTTTTTTGATTTTATAGGTTTTCTTGGTTTTTACCATTTTTAGGTGTTTTGTTTTTTAGAGTTTGTAATGGGCTTTAGGGTTTTTATGCATGTTTACATTTTTATGGTTTAAAAGGTTTTTGATGTTTTTAGGGATTTTTAGGTTTATTGTGGTCTTTTTATATTTTTTAGATTTTTTTGTTTTTAGGTGTTTTAAGTCCTTTTAGTTTTATAAGGATTTCTTAGGCTTTTTAAGGTTTTCCTGAATTTTTATGTTTTTAGTAAATTTTTAAGGATTTTTTGAATTTTAATTATTTTGAGTTTTTAGATATTTTGTGGGGTTTTAGGGTTTTTTAGAGTTTTAGCACTTTTTCATATTTTTATGAATTTAATATGTTTATATGTTTTTATGTTTTTTGTTAAGTATTTCATGGGTTTTTTGTTTTTTTTTAATTTTTTTAGGATTTATAGGGTTTTTTTGTATTTTTATGTTTTTAGGGTTTTTATGGATTTTGAGGGTTTTTAGGGTTTTATTATTTTTTGGGGGTTTAAGGGGTGTTTTTTGTTTTTAGGGTTTTATGGTTTTTCTGAGTTTTTAACATTCATAGTGGTTTAATTGGATTTTATATTTTCCAGTGGTTTTTTAAGAATGGGGGGGGGGGGTTTACGATTTATGGGCTTTTATTATTCTTAGTGGTTTTTAGGATATTTTTAGGGTTTTTAGGATTTTTAGTATTTATGGGTTTTGAAAGTTTTTAGTTTTTTAATATTTTCTTAGGGGATTTCATATTTTTTAAGGGTTTTTACACTCTTAGGTGATTTTAGGTATTTTGATGGATTTTTATGGTTTTTTTGGCATTTATATTTTTTTGGGTTTTATGGTTTTTAAGGTTTTATTATGTTTTTTCAGCATTTTTTGGATATTTTACATTTTTTTAGATTTTTTAAATATTTATGGGTTTTTAGGGATTTTGATGTTTTATGGTTTTAGGGGTTTTATACATTGTTTTGTGTTTTCGGGTTTTTATGATTCTTTTATGGATTTTACAATTTTTTAGAGTGTTATAACATTTTATGTTGTTTAAGGGATTTTAAAAATATTTAGTGGGGTTTTTTGAGTTTTTATGGTGTTTTGGGTTTTTTATGGTTTTTAGTGGTTTTCTAGTTTATAGGATTTTTAGGGTTTTTAGTGTTTTTTAGGTTTTTAAGGGGTGAAATTATTTTTTACATTTTAAAGTTTTTATGGGGATTTTAGGGTTTTTATAAGTTTTTATGTTTTTTTAACAATTTTATTGATATTGTGGGTCATTAGGGTTTTTATGCTCTTTAGGGGTTTTAGGGTATTTTTTTAGATTATTAGGGGTTCTATGTGTTCTTAGGTTTTTAATGTTTTCTTTGGGTATTTTAGGGTTTTTATTATTTTTATATTTTTTATGTTTTAGATAATTTTAATGGTTTTATTAATTTTTAATATTTTCATGGTTTTTATAGTTTCTTGGGGTTTTAGGGATTTATTGATTTTTTTGTGTTTGAAAGGGTTTTTATAATTTTTTAACTTTTTTAGGGATTTTAAGCGTTTTTATTGTTTTTAGTGGTTTAATTATTTTATGGGTTTTAGGGTATTTTTGGTTTTTATAGTTTTTATTGTTTTAAGTATTTTTAAAAATTTATAAATTTTTAGTTTTTTAGGGGTTTTAACCGTTTTTGTGTTTTTAAGGTTTTCTTAGGGGGTTTTCAGTATTATTAGGGTATTATAAGTTTTAAGGTATTTTTAGGGTTTTTTAAAATTTACGTTTCTTTTTAAAGATTTTAGTGATTTTGATGGTTTTTAGGGGTTTTAGTATTGTATGATTTTTAGGGGTTTTTTGTGTGTTTTAGTGGTTTAATGTGTTGTCAGGTTTTTAATGTTTTTAGGGATTTTTTATGTTTTTATGGTTTTTTATTTTTTAGGGATTTTTGGGATATTTTTAAAATTTTATGGTTTTTATGTTATTTATATAATTTGAGGGTTTTTATTTTTTGTTATTAGTTTTTTTTGGTTTTTGGTTTTATTTTAGTTTTATGGTTTTATGGATTTTATTTTTTTAATAATCTTGTGGTTTGAAGTGGTTTTAGATTTTAATTGGTTTTTAGAGTTTATTTATGGATTTGAGAATTTTTAAGGGTTATTTGTGGTTTTTTTGTTTTTAGGGTGTTTTATGTTTTTAATGTATTTTAGGGTATACATGGTTTTTAGGGGTTTTTTAGGTATTTAAGGGCTTTTAGTGTTTTTATGATTTCAAGGTTTTATTAGGGGTTTTCAATGTTTTTAGGGTTTTATAATTTTTAAAGTTTTTTTTGGTTTTTCTTATTTTAATGGTGTATTAGAGTTTTTTGGAATTTATATGGTTTTGAGGTTTTTATGTTTTTTGGGTTTTAGGGGTTTTTGATTTTTTTGGGTTTTAAGGTTTTTAGGGTATTTTATTGTTTTTATGGAATTAAATGGATTCTGTAGTTTATAGTGGTTTTTTAGTTTTTCTGGTTTTTTAGGGGGTTTATTTTTTTTTAGGGTTTTTATGGTTTATAGACTGGTTTAGAGGTTCTAGGTTCTTTAGGGTTTTTAGATTTTTTTTGGTTTTAAGTGTTTTTAGTTTTTTGAAGGTTTTATTAGAGTTTTTTAGGGATTTAAGGTCTTTTTATATTTTTCTTGAATTTTTAGGGTTTTTTTAGGATTGTTATGGGTTCTTACGTTTTATGGATTTTGATTGATTAAAATGGTTTTTTGTGTATTTATGACATGTTAGGGTTTTTAACATTTTTAAGGTTTTAAAGGATTTAAATACTTTTTTTTCTTTTTAAAGTTGTCTTTTTGGTTTTCAAGGTTTTTATTTTTTTCATTTATTTTTAAGGATTCATTAGGATTTTTATGGGTTTTGTGGTTTTTAGTGATCTTGGGGGTTTTAGGGTTTTTAACCTTTTTATGAATTTTGGTTTTTATGGTTATTTGAGTTTTTAGGGTGTTTTATTTTTTTATAGTTTTAATTTTTTAAGGGTTTGAAGGGATTTTATCCTTTTTTTAGGTTTTTATGGAATTTAGATTTTTTGAGTTTTTAGTGACTTTTTGGTATTTAGGGTTTTCAGTGTCTTTTATGTTCATTTAGGATTTTTTTGGATTTTTGGTTTCTTAGGGGTTTTAATTATTTTTATTTTATTTTTAATATTTTCATAGGGGTTTTCTGTGTTTTAAGGGGTATTATGTTTTTTGGGAATTTTATTTATTTTTTATAATTATGAAGGTATTTAAGGTATTTAGTGATTTTGATGGTTATTAGGGTTTTCAAGGTTTTATGTTTTTTTTGTGTTTTTATCAATTTTTAGGTTTTTAAGTGTTTTTAGTGTTTTTAGGTTTATATGGTATTTTTATGGTTTTAAGGTTTTTAAGTTATTTTACATGTTTATGGATTTTGACGTATTTTTTGTGATTTTTGGTTTTTTAGGTGTTTTATGTAATTTTAGGGCTTTGAAAAATTTTTGGATTTGGGTTTTGTTTTTCTTGGTTTGGGGGGGGGGGGTTGATTTTTTTCATTTTATAGGTTTTCTTGGTTTTTACCATTTTTAGGTGTTTTGTTTTTTAGAGTTTGTAATGAGCTTTAGGGTTTTTATGCATGTTTACATTTTTATGTTTTATAAGGTTTTTGATGTTTTTAGGGATTTTTAGGTTTATTGTGGTCTTTTTATATTTTTTATATTTTTTTGTTTTTAGGTGTTTTAAGTCCTTTTAGTTTTATAAGGATTTCTTAGGCTTTTTAAGGTTTTCCTGAATTTTTATGTTTTTAGTAAATTTTTAAGGATTTTTTGAATTTTAATTATTTTGAGTTTTTAGATATTTTGTGGGGTTTTAGGGTTTTTTAGAGTTTTAGCACTTTTTCATATTTTTATGAATTTTATATGTTTATAGGTTTTTATGTTGTTTGTTAAGTATTTCATGGGTTTTTTGTTTTTTTTTAAATTTTTTTAGGATTTATAGGGTTTTTTTTGTATTTTTATGTTTTTAGGTTTTTATAGATTTTGAGGGTTTTTAGGGTTTTATTATTTTTTGGGGGTTTAAGGGGTGTTTTTTTGTTTTTAGGGTTTTATGGTTTTTCTGAGTTTTAACATTCATAGTGGTTTAATTGGATTTTAGATTTTCTGGTGGTTTTTTAAGATTGGGGGGGGGTTACGATTTATGGGCTTTTATTATTTTTAGTGGTTTTTAGGATATTTTTAGGGTTTTTAGGATTTTTAGTATTTATGGGTTTTAAGAGTTTTTAGTTTTTTTATATTTTCTTAGGGGATTTCATATTTTTTAAGGGTTTTTACACTCTTAGGTGATTTTAGGTATTTTGATGGATTTTTATGGTTTTTTAGGCATTTATATTTTTTTTTGGCTTTTATGGTTTTCAAGGTTTTATTATGTTTTTTCAGCATTTTTTGGATATTTTACATTTTTTTAGATTTTTGGAATATTTATGGGTTTTTAGGGATTTTGATGTTTTATGGTTTTAGGGGTTTTATTCATTGTTTTGTGTTTTCAGGTTTTTATGATTCTTTTATGGATTTTACAATTTTTTAGAGTGTTATAACATTTTATGTTGTTTAAGGGATTTTAAAAATATTTAGTGGGGTTTTTTGAGTTTTTATGGTGTTTTGGGTTTTTTATGGTTTTTAGTGGTTTTCAAGTTTATAGGATTTTTAGGGTTTTTAGTGTTTTTTAGGTTTTTAAGGGGTGAAATTATTTTTTACATTTTTGAGTTTTTATGGGGATTTTAGGGTTTTTATAAGTTTTTATGTTTTTTTAACATTTTTATTGATATTGGGGGTCATTAGGGTTTTTATGCTCTTTAGGGGTTTTAGGGTATTTTTTTAGATTATTAGGGGTTCTATGTGTTCTTAGGTTTTTAATGTTTTCTTTGGGTATTTTAGGGTTTTTATTATTTTTATATTTTTTTTGTTTTAGATATTTGTAATGGTTTTATTAATTTTTAATATTTTCACGGTTTTTATAGTTTCTTGGGGTTTTAGGGATTTATTGATTTTTTTGTGTTTGAAAGGGTTTTTATAATTTTTTAACTTTTTTAGGGATTTTAAGCGTTTTTATTGTTTTTAGTGGTTTAATTATTTTATGGGTTTTAGGGTATTTTTGGTTTTTATAGTTTTTATTGTAATAAGTATTTTTAAAAATTTATAAAATTTTAGGTTTTTTAGGGGTTTTAACCATTTTTTGTGTTTTTATGGTTTTCTTAGGGGGTTTTCAGTATTATTAGTGTATTATAAGTTTTAAGGTATTTTTAGGGTTTTTTAAAATTTACGTTTCTTTTTAAAGATTTTAGGGATTTTGATGGTTTTTAGGGGTTTTAATTTTGTAGGATTTTTAGGGGTTTTTTGTGTATTTTAGTGGTTTAATGTGTTGTTAGGTTTTTATGGTTTTTAGGGATTTTTTATGTTTTTATGGTTTTTTATTTTTTAGGGATTTTTGGGATATTTTTAAAATTTTATGGTTTTTATGGTTTTTATATAATTTGAGGGTTTTTATTTTTTGTTATTACTTTTTTTTGGTTTTTGGTTTTATTTTAATTTTATGGTTTTATGGATTTTATTTTTTTAATAATCTTGTGGTTTGAAGTGGTTTTAGATTTTAATTGGTTTTTAGAGTTTTTTTTTGGATTTTAGAATTTTTAAGGGTTATTTGTGGTTTTTTTGTTTTTAGGGTGTTTTATGTTTTTAATGTATTTTAGGGTATACATGGTTTTTAGGGGTTTTTTAGTTATTTAAGGGCTTTTAGTGTTTTTATGATTTCAAGGTTTTATTAGGGGTTTTCAATGTTTTTAGGGTTTTTTAATTTTTAATGTTTTTTTTTTGGTTTTTCTTATTTTAATGGTGTATTAGAGTTTTTTGGAATTTATATGGTTTTGTGGTTTTTATGTTTTTTGGGTTTTAGGGGTTTTTGATTTTTTGGGTTTTAAGGTTTTTAGGGTTTTTTATTGTTTTTATGGAATTAAATGGATTCTGTAGTTTATATGGTTTTTTAGTTTTTCTGGTTTTTTAGGGGGTTTATTGTTTTTAGGGTTTTTATGGTTTATAGACTGGTTTAGAGGTTCTAGGTTCTTTAGGGTTTTTAGATTTTTTTTTGGTTTTAAGTGTTTTTAGTTTTTTGAAGGTTTTATTAGAGTTTTTTAGGGATTTAAGGTCTTTTTATATTTTTCTTGAATTTTTAGGGTTTTTTTAGGATTGTTATGTGTTTTTACGTTTTATGGATTTTGATTGATTAAAATGGGTTTTTGTGTATTTATGACATGTTAGGGTTTTTAACATTTTTAAGGTTTTAAAGGATTTAAATTCTTTTTTTATTTTTAAAGTTGTCTTTTTGGTTTTCAAGGTTTTTATTTTTTTCATTTATTTTTAAGGATTCATTAGGATTTTTATGGGTTTTGTGGTTTTTAGTGATCTTGGGGGTTTTAGGGTTTTTAACCTTTTTATGATTTTTGGTTTTTATGGTTATTTGAGTTTTTAGGGTGTTTTATTTTTTTATAGTTTTAATTTTTTAAGGGTTTGAAGGGATTTTATACTTTTTTAGGTTTTTATGGATTTTAGATTTTTTGAGTTTTTAGTGAATTTTTGGTATTTAGGGTTTTCAGTGTCTTTTAAGTTCATTTAGGATTTTTTTGGATTTTTGGTTTCTTAGGGGTTTTAATTATTTTTATTTTATTTTTAATATTTTCATAGGGGTTTTCTGTGTTTTTAGGGGTATTATGTTTTTTGGGAATTTTATTTATTTTTTATAATTATGAAGGTATTTAAGGTATTTAGTGATTTTGATGGTTATTAGGGTTTTCAAGGTTTTATGTTTTTTTTGTTTTAATCAATTTTTAGGTTTTTAAGTGTTTTTAGTGTTTTTAGGTTTATATGGTATTTTTATGGTTTTTAGGTTTTTAAGTTATTTTACATGTTTATGGATTTTGACGTATTTTTTGTGATTTTTGGTTTTTTAGGTGTTTTATGTAATTTTAGGGCTTTAAAAAAATTTTGGATTTGGGTTTTGTTTTTCTTGGTTTGGGGGGGGGGGTTTGATTTTTTTCATTTTATAGGTTTTCTTGGTTTTTACCATTTTTAGGTGTTTTGTTTTTTAGAGTTTGTAATGGGCTTTAGGGTTTTATGCATGTTTACATTTTTATGGTTTAAAAGGTTTTTGATGTTTTTAGGGATTTTTAGGTTTATTGTGGTCTTTTTATATTTTTTAGATTTTTTTGTTTTTAGGTGTTTTAAGTCCTTTTAGTTTTATAAGGATTTCTTAGGCTTTTTAAGGTTTTCCTGAATTTTTATGTTTTTATTTAATTTTTAAGGATTTTTTGAATTTTAATTATTTTGAGTTTTTAGATATTTTGTGGGGTTTTAGGGTTTTTTAGAGTTTTAGAACTTTTTCATATTTTTATGAATTTTATATGTTTATAGGTTTTTATGTTTTTTGTTAAGTATTTCATGGGTTTTTTGTTTTTTTTTAATTTTTTTAGGATTTATAGGGTTTTTTTGTATTTTTATGTTTTTAGGGTTTTTATGGATTTTGAGGGTTTTTAGGGTTTTATTATTTTTTGGGGGTTTAAGGGGTGTTTTTTGTTTTTAGGGTTTTATGGTTTTTCTGAGTTTTTAACATTCATAGTGGTTTAATTAGATTTTAGATTTTCCAGTGGTTTTTTAAGATTGGGGGGGGGGGTTTACGATTTATGGGATTTTTTTATTTTTAGTGGTTTTTAGGATATTTTTAGGGTTTTTAGGATTTTTAGTATTTATGGGTTTTAAGAGTTTTTAGTTTTTTAATATTTTCTTAGGGGATTTCATATTTTTTAAGGGTTTTTACACTCTTAGGTGATTTTAGGTATTTTGATGGATTTTTATGGTTTTTTAGGCATTTATATTTTTTTGGGTTTTATGGTTTTTAAGGTTTTATTATGTTTTTTCAGAATTTTTTGGATATTTTACATTTTTTTAGATTTTTTGAATATTTATGGGTTTTTAGGGATTTTGATGTTTTATGGTTTTAGGGGTTTTATACATTGTTTTGTGTTTTCAGGTTTTTATGATTCTTTTATGGATTTTACAATTTTTTAGAGTGTTATAACATTTTATGTTGTTTAAGGTATTTTAAAAATATTTAGTGGGGTTTTTTGAGTTTTTATGGTGTTTTGGGTTTTTTATTGTTTTTAGTGGTT
This sequence comes from Viscum album, assembly GCA_963277665.1. Lineage (NCBI taxonomy): Eukaryota > Viridiplantae > Streptophyta > Magnoliopsida > Santalales > Viscaceae > Viscum > Viscum album. The sequence continues at coordinate 1,280,114,054 of OY728136.1, read as the reverse complement.
TTCTAGTTTATAGGATTTTTAGGGTTTTTAGTGTTTTTTAGGTTTTTAAGGGGTGAAAGTTTTTTTTCATTTTTGAGTTTTTATGGGGATTTTATAGTTTTTATAAGTTTTTATGCATTTTTAACATTTTTATTGATATTGGGGGTCATTAGGGTTTTTATTCTCTTTAGGGGTTTTAGGGTATTTTTTTAGATTATTAGGGGTTCTATGTGTTCTTAGGTTTTTAATGTTTTCTTTGGGTATTTTAGGGTTTTTATTATTTTTATATTTTTTATGTTTTAGATATTTTTAATGGTTTCATTAATTTTTAATATTTTCACGGTTTTTATAGTTTCTTGGGGTTTTAGGGATTTATTGATTTTTTTGTGTTTGAAAGGGTTTTTATAATTTTTTATCTTTTTTAGGGATTTTAAGCGTTTTTATTGTTTTTAGTGGTTTAATTATTTTATGGGTTTTAGGGTATTTTTGGTTTTTATAGTTTTTATTGTTTTAAGTATTTTTAAAAATTTATAAATTTTTAGGTTTTTTAGGGATTTTAACCGTTTTTTGTGTTTTTAAGGTTTTCTTAGGGGGTTTTCAGTATTATTAGGGTATTATAAGTTTTAAGGTATTTTTAGGGTTTTTTAAAATTTACGTTTCTTTTTAAAGATTTTAGGGATTTTGATGGTTTTTAGGGGTTTTAGTTTTGTAGGATTTTTAGGGGTTTTTTGTGTGTTTTAGTGGTTTAATGTGTTGTTAGGTTTTTAAGGTTTTTAGGGATTTTTTATGTTTTTATGGTTTTTTATTTTTTAGGGATTTTTGGGATATTTTTAAAATTTTATGGTTTTTATGGTTTTTATATAATTTGAGGGTTTTTATTTTTTGTTATTACTTTTTTTTGGTTTTTGGTTTTATTTTAGTTTTATGGTTTTATGGATTTTATTTTTTTAATAATCTTGTGGTTTGAAGTGGTTTTAGATTTTAATTGGTTTTTAGAGTTTTTCATTTGGATTTGAGAATTTTTAAGGGTTATTTGTGGTTTTTTTGTTTTTAGGGTGTTTTATGTTTTTAATGTATTTTAGGGTATACATGGTTTTTAGGGGTTTTTTAGGTATTTAAGGGCTTTTAGTGTTTTTATGATTTCAAGGTTTTATTAGGTGTTTTCAATGTTTTTAAGGTTTTTTAAATTTTAATGTTTTTTTTTTGGTTTTTCTTATTTTAATGGTGTATTAGAGTTTTTTGGAATTTATATGGTTTTTATGTTTTTATGTTTTTTGGGTTTTAGGGGTTTTTGATTTTTTTGGGTTTTAAGGTTTTTAGGGTTTTTTATTGTTTTTATGGAATTAAATGGATTCTGTAGTTTATAGTGGTTTTTTAGTTTTTCTGGTTTTTTAGGGGGTTTATTGTTTTTAGGGTTTTTATGGTTTATAGACTGGTTTAGAGGTTCTAGGTTCTTTAGGGTTTATAGATTTTTTTTGGTTTTAAGTGTTTTTAGTTTTTTGAAGGTTTTATTAGAGTTTTTTACGGATTTAAGGTCTTTTTATATTTTTCTTGAATTTTTAGGGTTTTTTTAGGATTGTTATGGGTTTTTACGTTTTATGGATTTTGATGGATTAAAATGGTTTTTTGTGTATTTATGACATGTTAGGGTTTTTAACATTTTTAAGGTTTTAAAGGATTTAAATTCTTTTTTTTTCTTTTTAAAGTTGTCTTTTTGGTTTTCAATGTTTTTTTTTCATTTATTTTTAAGGATTCATTATGATTTTTATGGGTTTTGTGGTTTTTAGTGATCTTGGGGGTTTTAGGGTTTTTAACCTTTTTATGATTTTTGGTTTTTATGGTTATTTGAATTTTTAGGGTGTTTTATTTTTTTATAGTTTTAATTTTTTAAGGGTTTGATGGGATTTTATACTTTTTTTAGGTTTTTATGGATTTTAGATTTTTTGAGTTTTTAGTGACTTTTTGGTATTTAGGGTTTTCAGTGTCTTTTAAGTTCATTTAGGATTTTTTGGATTTTTGGTTTCTTAGGGGTTTTAATTATTTTTATTTTATTTTTAATATTTTCATAGGGGTTTTCTGTGTTTTTAGGGGTATTATGTTTAATTATGAAGGTATTTAAGGTATTTAGTGATTTTGATGGTTATTAGGGTTTTCAAGGTTTTATGTTTTTTTTGTGTTTTAATAAATTTTTAGGTTTTTAAGTGTTTTTAGTGTTTTTAGGTTTATATGTTATTTTTATGGTTTTTAGGTTTTTAAGTTATTTTACATGTTTATGGATTTTGACGTATTTTTTGTGATTTTTGGTTTTTTAGGTGTTTTATGTAATTTTAGGGCTTTAACAAATTTTTGGATTTGGGTTTTGTTTTTCTTGGTTTGGGGGGGGGGGTTTGATTTTTTTCATTTTATAGGTTTTCTTGGTTTTTACCATTTTTAGGTGTTTTGTTTTTTAGAGTTTGTAATGGGCTTTAGGGTTTTTATGCATGTTTACATTTTTATGGTTTAAAAGGTTTTTGATGTTTTTAGGGATTTTTTGGTTTATTGTGGTCTTTTTATATTTTTTATATTTTTTTGTTTTTAGGTGTTTTAAGTCCTTTTATTTTTATAAGGATTTCTTTGGCTTTTTAAGGTTTTCCTGAATTTTTATGTTTTTAGTAAAATTTTAAGGATTTTTTGAATTTTAATTATTTTGAGTTTTTAGATATTTTGTGGGGTTTTTGGGTTTTTTAGAGTTTTAGCACTTTTTCATATTTTTATGAATTTTATATGTTTATAAGTTTTTATGTTTTTTGTTAAGTATTTCATGGGTTTTTTGTTTTTTTTTAATTTTTTTAGGATTTATAGGGTTTTTTTATTTTTATGTTTTTAGGGTTATTATGGATTTTGAGGGTTTTTCGGGTTTTATTATTTTTTGGGGGTTTAAGGGGTGTTTTTTGTTTTTAGGGTTTTATGGTTTTTCTGAGTTTTTAACATTCATAGTGGTTTAAATGGAATTTAGATTTTCAAGTGGTTTTTTAAGATTGGGGGGGGGGGGTTTACGATTTATGGGCTTTTATTATTTTTAGTGGTTTTTAGGATATTTTTAGGGTTTTTAGGATTTTTAGTATTTATGGGTTTTAAGAGTTTTTAGTTTTTTAATATTTTCTTAGGGGATTTCATATTTTTAAGGGTTTTTACAATCTTAGGTGATTTTTGGTATTTTGATGGGTTTTTATGGTTTTTTAGGCATTTATATTTTTTTTGGGTTTTATGGTTTTTAAGGTTTTATTATGTTTTTTCAGCATTTTTTGGATATTTTACATTTTTTTAGATTTTTTGAATATTTATGGGTTTTTAGGGATTTTGATGTTTTATGGTTTTAGGTGTTTTATACATTGTTTTGTGTTTTCAGGTTTTTATGATTCTTTTATAGATTTTACAATTTTTTAGAGTGTTATAACATTTTATGTTGTTTAAGGGATTTTAAAAATATTTAGTGGGGTTTTTTGAGTTTTTATGGTGTTTTGGGGTTTTTATGGTTTTTAGTGGTTTTCTAGTTTATAGGATTTTTAGGGTTTTTAGTGTTTTTTAGGTTTTTAAGGGGTGAAATTATTTTTTACATTTTTGAGTTTTTATGGGGATTTTAGGGTTTTTATAAGTTTTTATGTTTTTCATGATTTTTATGTTTTTTTTAAAAAAAAATTATGTTTATTTCTTGTTTAATTGGTTTTAAGGTATTAGGGTTTTTTGGTATTTTTTAGGGATTTTAGTTTTTTTTTGTTTTTTATGTTTTTAAATTTTTTAAATTTTTTTTATATATTTGTGGTTTTCTTATTTTTTTTCATGGTTTTAGGGTTTATTATGATTTAATGAATATATAAGAATTTCTAAGGATTTATTTATGTTTCTAAATATTTTTATGGTTTTTTAGGATTGTAAGGATTTTGAGGTTTTTAGGGGATGATTGGGTTTTTAATGGGTTTTGGCAATTTGATTTATTTTTGTATTTTAGTGGTTTTATGTTATTTTAGTAATTTAATGCTTCCTTTGGAGTTTTCATGGTTATTAGGGATTATTAAATTTCAAGTATTTTCACTTCTTTTTACGTTTTTTATTTTTTTAGGGTTTTAGGGATTTTGAGGATTATTGGGTTTTTAGGGGTTTTAGAGTTTATATAGATTTTTGGTGTTTTTGGGTTTTTTTTGAAATTTAGGGGTTTTATGGGTATTATTTTTTTTATGTTTTTACGGGTTTATGGGGTTTTTATAGTTTTTAGTGCTTTTTTATATTTTTTCAGTTTTATGGAACGGAAGTCATGGGATAATCTATTGCTGACCCCCAAATATTTATGTTTTTAAGTTTTATTTGGGGTTTTCAAGTTCTTAGGGGCTCTTACATTATTAAAAATATTTAGAGATTTAGGGAATTTTTATAGTTATTAGGGTTTTAATGGATTTTGATGGGTTTTATGGATTTTTAGGGATTTAGGGTTTTTATGGTTTTTGGGTTTTGTGGATTTTTGTGTGTTTTTAGAGTTTCTCAACATTTTAAAGGGTTTAATGATTTTTAGAGGTTTTTGTGTTTTTAGGGTTTAAATAGGGTTCTATGGTTTTTTATGATTTTAAGAGTTTCTAGGAATTTAAATATTTTAGTATCTTTGGGGTTTCTTAGGGTTTTAGGGTTTTTATGGTTTTCTAAGTGGTTTTTAGGGATTCATTGGGTTTTTATGTTTTTCTGTAGTTTAATGGTGTAGTTATGATATATGTTAATTTTTTTATGTTATTTATGGATTTCTATGGGTTTAAAGGGGTTTCTATGGTTTTTAAGATTTTTTTCATGGTAAAGGATATTTTCTGTTTTGTTTTTAATTTTTTATAGTTTTTATGGTTTTTATATTTTGTTCAAAATATTTAGTGGTTTAAAGGATTTTTAGTTGTTTTATGGTTTTTAGGGGTATTTATTATTTTTATGGGATTTTCATTTTTTTGGGGTTTTAGGGTCTTTTGTGGTGTTATATTTTTTTAAGATTTTCAAGTGTTTCAGATTTTTATGGTTTACTTGGGGGATTTTAGATATTTTTGGGGTTTTATGATTTTTGGGGATTTTTTGGATTTTTTGGATTTTTACAGTTTTTGTGGATTTTGGGGATTTTGAGGGTTTAATAGTTTTTTAGGTTTTTTGGGAATTTGGGTTTTTAACGTTTTTAGAGTTTTTAAGGTTTTTATGTTCTTTTAGTTATTTAAGGTTTTTTATGGGTTTTTAGGGTTTTTAGTTGTCATTACATTTTTATGGTATTTAGGTATTTAGGTATTCTAGGATTTTTATGTGTTTTTAGGGATTCTTGGAATTTTTAGTGTTTTTATGATTTTTAGGGGTTTTAGAGTTATTAATTATTTATATTTTTTTGGGTGGGGGGGGGGGGGTAGGGTTTTTTATATTGTTAGGGTTTTTTTGAAATTTTTAATGATTTTTGTGATTAAATGGGTTTTTAGAGTTCTTAGTGTTTTTTTGGGTCTTATGGGTTATTATAATTTTTAACGTTTTTTTGGTTTTTTATGGGATTTAGAGGGGTGTAGGTATTTTTATGTTTACAGATATTTTTTAGGGATTTTTAGGATTTTTAGAGCTATTATTATTTTATAGATTTTTAAGGATTTAGTTGTCTTTATGTTTTTTGTGTTTTAATGATGTTTTTTTGGATTTTTAGGGTGTTTTTAGTTCTTTAGGGGTTTTAGGGGTTTTTTGAGTTTTTTAATAAAATTTGGGTTTTAAATGGTTTTTAGAGTTTTTAGTGGTTTATATGGGTTTTAGGTTTTTTTTGGCATTTCACGGTTTTTACTTTCATTAATGGAAGTTTTTTTAATTATTTTTGTTTTTAGGGGTTTTGTGTTTTTTAGGTTTTTCATGTTCTAAAAAGGGTTTTTATGGTTTTTTTGTTTTTTGATGATTTTAGGTATTTTTTAGAAAATTAATATAATTTTTATAGTTTCTAGCGATATTTTTGTATTTTGGGGGGTTTATGTGGTTTTATAGATTTTAGTGTTTTTAGGTTTTTTAAGAGTTTTCTGTTTTTTTAGGTTTTTATGGTTTTACTTGTATTTTTAAGGGTTTTTGGGTGTTTTACATTTTTAAGTATTTTTAGGGATTTTTTTGTTTTTATGTTTTTATGGTTTTTAGGGATCTTGATAGTGTTTAGTGTTTTACGATATTCTATGTATTTTGGTGTTTTTTGAGTTTTTAAGGGTTTTTTGAATGTTTTCTATATTTTTATTGGGTTTTATTGTTTTTAGATCTTTTGATGTTTCCACGGTATTTTATGGTTTTTATATTTTTTTGATTCTTTTGGGGTTTAATATTTTTTTAGGTTCATAAAGTGTTTTTATGGTTTTTCAGGGGTATTAGGATTTTTATGTTTTCAGGTTTCTTGGTAATTTTAGGATTTTCATTGATTTTAGTTTTTAAGGGATTTTGAGAGTTTAATTGTTTATTTTGGGATTTTTTGGTTTAGGTTTTATTGTTTTTTACAATTTTTTATGTTTTTGGGGTATTTAGGTGCTTTTAGGTTTTTATGGTTTTCTTACGATTTTAGGGTTTTTATGGTTTTTTACTTTTATTGGAATTTTAGGGGTGTTTAGTATTTTTATGGGTTTTTATGTTTTTTTGGGATTTTGAGGGATTTAGGGATTTTTGGTTTAGATGAGTGGTTTTTGGTTTTTGGTTTATGGTTTTTGGTTTTTGTGTGTTTTTTTATTTTTATGGGTTTTTAGTGTTGTTTAACAATTTTTGAGTTTTTTGTTTTTTTTGGGTTTTTATGGGTTTTTATCATTTTTATGGTTTTAGGGGATTTTTTGGTTTCTAGGGATTTTAGTTGATTTTTGTGTTTCATAGAATCCCTAACATTTTCTCTTATTTTGTTGGGTTTCATGTGTATTATTTTGTTAAGGTTTTTTTAGATATTTTCATGGTTTTTCGGTTATTTTCAATTTTTTGGATTTCTAGTGATTTTAGGATTTTTATGGTTTTTATTTAATTTGAGGGTTTTTAAGTTTATTATTGTATTTTTGATATGTAGAGGTTTTTTATTTTTTAGCGTTTTTGTTGTTTTTTAGGGTTATTAATTTTTCAGTGGTTTAGACTATTTATAATTTTTTGTGGGTTTTATTTTTTTTAGGTTTTTGTGTTTTTTATAGTTATAATGTTTTTACGGTTTTTAGGGGGGGTTTGGTGATTCTAGGATTTTATGTTTTAAGGGTTTTTAGGTTTTTTAGTTCTTTTATATGTTTTTAGGTTTTAAAATTTTTCTTCTTTTTTTTTCAGGGTTTTAATATATTTTCTTTTTTTGGGATTTTAGTTATTTTTTAGGATTTTAATGTTTTTTTTTGGTTTTTTAGGATTTTGAAAGGTTTTTACTGATTTTAGGGATTTTATAGATTTGGGGGGCATGTTTTTATGGTTTTTACAGTTTTTTTACAATTTTTAATGTTTTTAGGGGTTTGTGGGGTTTTTATGGTTTTCAATGGTATTTAGGGGTTTTATGGGTTTTTATGGTTTTTAGGTTATTTTAGGGTTTCTTGGGGTTTTTAGATTTTTGGGTCTTTATTTGGATTTTTAGGGGTTATAGATTTTTTTTGGGTTTTAGTGGTTTGAAATGTTTTCATTTTTTTAGGTTTTATGAGGTTTTCTCAAGGTTTTTAGGAATTTGTACATTTTTACATATTTTCAGGGATTTTTTATGTTTTTATGGGTTTTATAGTTTTTTATAGATTTTAAGGGATGATATGGTTTTGTGGGTTTTACGGTTTTTATGGTTTTTTGGAGTTTTTTGTTTTTTTCTGGGTTTTATGTGTTTTTAGGGATTTATGGTTTTCTTAGGTGTTTTTAGGGTTTTAAGGTTTCTTTCGTTTCTATGGATTTTTAGGGAGTTTTTAGGAATTTTTTTATTTTTTAGTGTTTGGGGGGATTTTCTTGGGTTTTTAGGTTTTTTAGGGTTTCTAGGAATATATAGTTTTTTCGTTTTGAGGGTTTTTAATTTTTTGTGGTTTTTTTATGTTTTTTATATTTTTTAAAGGGTAGAGGTTAAATTGGATGTTATAGATTTTAGTATTTTCATTAGTGTTTTTAGTTTGTTTAGTGTCTCTTTATGTTTTTAGGGTTTTTATGGTTTTTATGGTTTTTAGGGTTTAATTGATTTTTTGGGGATTTTTTCTTTTGGAAGGGTTTAATGTGTCTTTATTTTTTGACCATTTTTAGGGTTTTTAGTTTTTAAGGGTTTTTAGTTTTTTTTTGTATTTATAGGGTTTTCTTGTTTCTTTGGGTTTTTTATATTTTTCTATTTTTAAATGGTTTTTAATATTTTTTAGAGTTTTTAAAATTTTTGGGTTATAGGATTTTTATATTTTTTCATTGTTTTTATGGGTTATATGAAGCTTCATTTTTTAAAGTTTTGGGGCGTTTTGTGGGTTAGAGTGGTGTAGGGTTTTTAGGATCTTTTTTAGGGTTTTTAGTACTTTTAGGTTTTGTAGTAGTTTTATGTTTTTTTAGGTTTTTGAGGTTTTCTAAAGGGTTTTCTGGGTTTTTTGTAGTATTATGGTTTTAGGTATTTTTAGATCTTATTTAAATATCTTATTATTTTTTAGAAGTTTTAGGGTTTTGTGGGTATTAATAATATTTATGTTTTTTTGGGTTTTAAGGTTTTTAGATTTTTAGGGTCTAATTGAGTTGTTTAGGGTTTAAAAGGTTTTATATATTTTTTAACAATTTTAGGGGGTTTTAATAGATTGTAGAGTTTTCCATGGTATTTTATTGTTTTTATGGGGTTTTTGAGTATTTATGGTTTTTGGGAGGTTTAAGGTTTTAGGGTATTTTATGTTTCTATCGTCTTTTAGGGTATTTTTGGGTTCAAATTTTTCTGTTCTTACGGGTTTTATTTTTATTTATGTTTTTAATTTTTTATTAGGGTTTTTCATATTTTTAGGGTTTTTATGATTTTAAAGATTTTAGGCCTTTTTTTGTTTTCTATGTTGTTTTACAATTTTTAGGTATTTGGTGGTTTTTAGGTATTCTATGGGTTTTTGGGTTTCATAATTTTGTAATACTTTTTATGGGTTTTAGGGGTTTTATGTTATTTTAGGTTTTTAATGTTTTATAAAGTTATTACAATGTTTTTCTGTCTTTATGTTATTTTGGATTTTTAGGGATTTTAATTATTTTTATGGGATTTAAGGGTTATAGGATTTTTGGTGTTTTTAAGAATCATTAGGATTTTTAGAGTTGTTATGGTTTTTTTGAATTTAGTGATTTTTTGAGTTTTTTTGTATTTTTAATGTTTTTAGTGGATTTAAATATTTTTAGATTATTAAAAGGATTTTATAGTTTTTAATGGGGTTTTATTGCTTTTATGGGTTTTTAGGAAATTTTCTGCTTTTTCTGTGTATCAGGGTTTTGGCGTTTTTAGTGTGTTTAGAGTTTTTATATATTTTATTTGTTTTATTAGTTTTAAGTGTTTATATATTTTTATGTTTTTTATTTGTTTTTTAGGTTATTTTATGTTTTTAGTTATTTTTTATGGGTTTTTAGGATTTTTATGGGTTTTTTGGGTTTTTATAATTTAGGGGGGATAAGGTTTTAATGATTTATGGTTTATTGAGGGTTTAGGGTTTTTTTGAGTATTTTGTGTTTATAATGGTATTTAGAGTTGTTAAATTTTCTAGATCTTTAAAGCATCTTTATAGTTTTTAGTGTTTTCGGGGGGTTTTTTGTGTATTTATGGATTTTTCTAGTTTTTAGTGCTTTTTCTTATTTTTATGGGTTTTAAGGTATATTAATGATTTTAGTGTTTTTAGGTTTTTAGGTTTTTATAATGTTTTTAGTCTTTTAAGGCTTTCTTATGTTTTTTGGGGTTTTAGGTTATTTTTTTCAATTTTTTGGGATTTTAGGGTTTTCTTGGGTTTTTTAATTTTTTGGAGTTTTATCTATTTTGAGAGTTTTTTTGGCGGGGGTTAGGGTTTTTAGAGTTTCTTATGTTTTTATGAGTTATAATTTTTTTAAAAAATTTTTAAGTGTTTTCCAAGGGTTTAGGGATTTATATGTTTTTAGGGATTTGTAGGTTTTTTTAATGAATTTTATTATTTTGTGGTTTTTTTGGATTGTAAGTGGTTTTATGGATTTGTGCATTTTGGGATTTTTTGTGTTTTTATGTTTTTTATGGGGTTTTATTGTTTTTAACATTTTTAGGGATTTATTGGGTGTTTAATGTTTTAGTGGTTTTTCATGATTTTTATGGCTTATAGAATTTTTAATGTTTTTAATGGTTTTGTGGTTTTTAGGGGTTTGTAGAGTTTTTAGGTTATTTTCAGGTTATTAAGGGTTTCACTGTTTCTAGGTGTTGAGGGTTATTAATTTTTTTTTGGTTTTTAAGTTTTTAATAGGGTTTTTCATTATTTTTGTGGGTTTTCAGCTTTTTTAGGTATTTAGGGATTTTAGGGATTTTTAGGGCTTCTAAAATTTGTATGAAATTATGGTACTTTGAATGGTTTTCGGGATTTTGGGTTTTCAACATTTTTAGGGTTATTATGGGGTATAAGTGTTTTTTGGGTTTTTAAGGTAATGTTATTTTGTATAGGATTTTTTTGAGGTTTTCACGTTTTATAGATTTTTTGGATTTTTTTTGGTTTTTATGGTTTCCTTGGAGTTTTAGTGATTTTGAAGTTTTTTAGGATTTTATGGTTTTTTTAGTTTTTTACAACTATTAGGGGATTAATGGGTCTTTATAGTTTTTAGTGGTTTTATATGGTTTTATGGTTTTAATGGTTTTTCGTGTATTTAGGTGTTTTTTGGTTTTTACAGTCTTCGAGGGTTTTTTAGGGTTTCAACATTTTTATGTTTTGTAGGTGTTTTAATTTTTTTTTTTGTTTTTAATGAATTCTTGGGGGTTTCCAAGGTTTTTAATGTTTTTTATATTTTTAGTGATTTTTAGGGATTTTTGAAGATTTTATAGTTTTTAGGATTTTCAGTGATTTTGAGAGTTTTAATGGGGGTTTTTTGTTTTTAGGGTATTTATGGTTTTTTGGTTTTTTGGTTTTTTAAGGTTTTAAAGTGATTTTAGGTTTTGATGGTTTTCTAAAGGTTTTAATGGGTTTTAGATATTTTCTTATCATTTTTTGGGTTTTATGTATTTTTAAGGTTTTTTTGTTTTTAGTGGGTTTTCTGGGTTTTTAGGATAATTTAAAAAATTTCGGGATTTTTTGTACTTTTTAAACTGTTATGGTTTTTAGTATTTTATGAGAATTTGAGTTTTTTATTGTTTTTTGTGTTTTTTTGTGTTTTAGGTTTTTTAGAGTTTTTAAAATTTTTACTGGTTAATGGTTTTTTATAGTTTCTAATTTTTTTATGGGGTTTTATGGCGTTTTAAGGTTTCTAGGGGATGTTTGGGTTTTTACTGTTTTTAGTGTTTTTAGGTGTTTTAGAATATTTCAGTTTTCAAATGTTTTTGTGTTTTTAGGTTTCTATGGTTTTCATAGGGCTTTTCATGGATGTTAGTTTTTATATGTTTTAGGTATTTTAAGGGAATTTTAGATATTTTTATGTTTTTTAGGGTTTTTGGGATTTTGAGGGTTTTTTACGGTTTTTACGGTTTTTTTGGTTTTTAGGGATTTGTGTGGGGTTTTTTATTGTTTTAAGGTTATTTAGAGGTTTAATTGTTTTTAGGGGTTTAAAAGGTTTTTAGTTTTTTCTTGGTTTTTGGGATTCTATGAATTTTTAAGGGTTTTAAAGGTTTTTAGGGGTTTTTATAGTTTTATGCTTTTATGAATTTTCAGAGGTTTTTAGGAGTTTTACAATTTTTTTTATTTTTTTGGGGTTTTAATTGTTTTTAGGAAATAAATTTTTTCATGGGGGTTTTAGGTATTATATGAGTTGTTTTAATGTATTTTAATGATTTTTAGGATAAATTTGGATTTTTAGGGTTTTTAGGGATTTTGGGGGATTATGGGTTTTTAGGGTGTTTATGGTGTGTTTTGATTTTTTGTTTTTTGAGGGGTTTGAAGTTTTTTTAGTGTTTTGATATTTATTAATGTTTCTAGTGGGTTTTAGGGTTTTTATGGGTTTTTATGTTCTTATGGTTTGTATTGTTTTTAGGGGTTTTAACATTTTTAGCATTTTTAAGTGTTTTAGGGGATTCATTTTTTGGTTATTAAGGAAATAAAGACTTGAGGACAGGTGAAACTGTCAAGAAAAAATTATTAAAAAAGAGAAATAACAATCAAAATGTTACAAGGATGGATTACAAACCCAGGTTTCCATATCACCCATCATATCAGACTCCATAAACTAGAGAGAGGAGGGTGGAATAAAAGATCACATTGTGCCCCTTGCTACAATCACCTGCTTGGATAGGGAATCCTCTATTGAGTATGCCTCTCGATAGAAATGTGTGACATGGAGACTAAGGCCTTGACAACATATAAGGTATTCATCCATTGGGTAAGGATCCTCTAAGGGACTCTCCTAGATTTGATTTTAAGGACCTCCACGACAAGTATCAAGTTGAATTCAATATAGAGAAGAATCCATACAAATTGAATGAAGAACTCAATCACCATCATCGTGGCCAAAACTTCAGCTTTGAGGGAACACCTGTTTCCAATAAAGTGTTGAAATAATATTTTGACGAAACCTCAGTCGGTACGGAAGACCCCACCACACCCCGAGGTGCCCGGTGCTCCCATTATCGCACCATCCATGTTAACCTTGTTCTAGGAAGAGATCGGGGATTCCTGGGGATGAACCTGAGAACATGTAATTTTTTTATCCCACCATATAATCCAAGCATCCATAATAGAATATGATTATTAACATCATTTTCCATTACACCTGTCTAAATGTGAGATGCCGCATGGACAACTGTATATAGGGAGACAACACAACCATGGAAGAAGATTCTCTTTTTCTAAAAAGATATCACATTATGGGTATCCTAGATATAAGAAGTAATAGTAGAAATGGCAATGAGCAAGAGGTTGGACACCTTCCAACTCCAAGGCCAATTAACATGGTCATCCAGCAGCTCAAACATCAGCTTTCTCAAGAAGGAAGGGAACCCGAGAAGCTTTTTAATTTAATCCCAAAGCATTGCTGCAAACCGATTTTGGAGACAGGAATGTTGTATGGATTCTTTAGTGCCACAATAGAAGAAACATACCAAGTCTAGGTAGTGTCTGGCCCGTTGTAGTTTCCCTCGAAGCAGATGCTGATTTTTCCAGAGCATCAAAACCAGCAGGTGGTTACGCAGAGGGATAAAAGGCCTCTTAAATCTTGAAATCTAGGCTAGAGGATCTGGGCCCTGTGCACTTTTAGACTCATAAATATTATTCACATTTACTTTACCATCAGGACTAGGCTTTCATATTAAGGCATCCATATTAGCAATGATGTGTTCCTGAATATGCATGTAAGTTCCAGTTGGAAGGGTTACTTCAAACAATTACTGTTGATTTATGAAACCAATAATCAACATGTTTCGGTAATCAGTGAGAGGAACCATTTAGGATAATAATGGGTTTTTTTGTTTTTTTTTTGTTTTTCATTTTTTGATTTTTTTCATTTTTATGGTTTTTTAACATTTTTAGGGTTTTAAATGGATTTTATAGTTTTTTATCATTTTATTAGATTTAGATTTTTAATGTTTTTTGTTTTTTGTTTTTTTATGGTTTTTTTGGGTCAGTATCCTTTTAAAAAATATTATTTTTTTGTGTTTTTATGGTTTTCTAGGGGTTTTCAGGTTTCTTAGGTTTTTTATGTTCATAGTGATATTTAGGGATTTTTTAGGATTTTTATATTTTTATGGTTTTTATTGATTTTGAGGAATTAATATATTTTATTATTATTAATGTTTTTAGTGTTTTTAGGGTTTTTATTGGTGTATTTGGATTTTATGGGTTTTAGGTATTTTTAATGTTTTACTATTTTTTATTGTTTTTTAGGTCTTCTAGGGTTTTTATGGTTTTTAGTGTTTTTCGTTTTTTATGTGTTTTATGTTTTTTAGATATTTAATGATTTCAAATGGATTTTAGGTTCTTATGAATTTTTATGTTTTATGGTTTTATAGGATTTTTTAGTATTTTTGGGTTTTTAGGGTTCTTTGAGATTTTCAGTATTTTATGGCTTTTTAGGGGTCTTAGTTTTTTTGAGTTTTTTTGTTTTTATTGGTTTATGGCTTTTTAGGGGTTTAAAGGTTTTTTTTATCTTTTTTAGTGAATTTTTTGGGATATTAGGGGTTTTGGGGGTTTTTAGAGGTTTCTAAGGGGTGTAATGTGTCATGGGATTTCAAGGTTTTATGGTATTTTTTATTTTTTAGGTTTTTAGGGTTTTAAGTATTTTTTTGTATTTAATGTTTTATATGTGTTTTTCAATGTTTTTAGGTTTTTTATGATTTTAGTTTTTAGAAGATGTTTTAGGATTATATGCCTTTAAAAGGTTTTTTGGATTTTGAGGGACCTTGGGGTTTTCAAGTTTTTTATAGGTTTTTTTGTTTTTTTAGTTTTTTAGATTTTTATTGATTTTAAGGTTATTTAGGTTTTATAGAGTTATTTAATGTTTTATGGGTTTAATTATTTTTGTATTTTTTAGTTTTTTTAGGGTTTTAGTATTTTTTATTGTTTTTATGGGGTTTTTATTTCTTTATTGGTTTATAGGGCCGTTTTGGGTTTTTTAGGTTTCTAGTGTTCCATATATTTTATGGGGTTTTATTTTTTTTGTTTTATGGTTTCCTTATGGGGTTTCATGGTTTTTTAGGGTTTTTTGTTTTTAGGGATTTTAGGCCTTTTTTAGAATCTTTTTGGTTTTTAGGATTTTTTTATTTTTATTATTTTTAGGGTTTTCTAGATTTTTTGGGATTTTATAGTCTTTTGGGTTATTAGTGATTATATGTATTTTTTCAGGATTTTAATGTTTTCTAGTATTTTTTAATGGTTTATTTGATTAATGGGTTTTATATTTTTTTTTTTGGTGTTAGAGTTATAAGTTTCTTAAGGGATTTTTGGGTTCTTTAGGGTTTTTTAGGGTTTCTGTCATTTTTAGGTTTTTATGGGTTTTATGTGTTTTTTAGATAACATGATTTTTTTTCAGTGGTTTATTGTTTTTACTTTTTCGACATTATTATGGATTATTTAGATTTGTTTTTTTGTGTTATTATGTATTTTTTGGATTCTTTGTAGTTTTGAATGTTTTTTGGGATTTTTAGGTTTTTTTGTATTTTTAGGGCTTTTTAACTTTTTAGAGTTTTTTTCACATTTATAGGGATTTGAAGGGTTTTTAGGTTTTTATTGGTTTTTTGTATTATTTTGGTTGGTTTGTAGTTTTAAAAGTTTTTAGGAGTTTTTATTATTTTAAGGGGGTTATGTAGTTTTTAGGGTCTTTTAGGCTTTTTATTTTTTTAATTTTTAAATGTTTTTGTGTTTTTATTATTTTGATATGGGTTTTCAAGGTGTTTTATATTTTTTTGTGATATATAATGTTTTTAAGATCCTTATTGTTTTTTGGGATTTGGGGATTTGAGGATTTTTTGGTTTTGATGGTTTTTATATTTTTTGTTATTAATAAGTTTTATGTGTTTTTAGCTTTTGAGGGTTTTCTTATTGCTTTTAGGGGTTTTAAATTTTTATGGATTTTTATATATTTTTTTGGATTTTTAGGTATTTTTAGTTTTTTTAGGGATTTTGAGGGTTTTTACTGTTTTCTATGATTTTAGGGGTTTTATTTTTTTCTATATTATTTTAGGGGTTTGTTGAGTTCTATGAGGTGTTAAGGATTTTTAGAGTTTTAATGTTTCTATGGGTTTAAAGGGGTTTATTGTTTTTAGTGGTTTTAGGGTCTTTATGGGTTATTAGGATTTTTAATTCATTTTGTTGTTTTGTAGTTTTCAAGGGTTTTATTCATTTATGGTTTTTATCCTTTTGTAGGTTTTTTTGGTGATTTAAGTGTATTTTGGTTTTTAAGGATTTCTTAAGGACTATCTTGGATTCTATGGTTTTTTACATTTTTAGGTATTTTTTGGTATTTTTTATATTTTTTATTGTATTTAAGGTTTTTAGTGATTTTAAGTGTTTTCAAGGTTTTTAAGGGTTTTTTTGTTTGTTTTGGTTTTTATAGGTTTTTGTAGCTTTTTAGGTACTTTAATATTTTCTAGAAATTTAACATTTTTAGGGTTTTAAAGGGTTTTTTGAGTTTTTAGTCAAATTAATTATTTTTTATGGGTTTTATTGGTTTTAAAAAAAAAATTAGGGGTTTTATGGATTTTAGTGTTTTGGGGGATTTTTAGGAATTTTTTGGTGTTTATCATTTTTTTGGAATATAATGAGGTTTACGTTCATTTAGGTTTTTTTGTTTTCTTATGGTTTTTTAGTTTCACGGTTATTTTTATTTTTAGGTATTTTTAGGTGTTTTTAGGATTTTTATTTTTTTCGAGTTTAGGCATATGAGGGTTTAAAGGTTTTTTGGTTTTTTTGGGTTTTTGGGTTTCATGGTTTTTTTAGTTTTTTAGAGATTTTTTGTTTTTTAAAGTTTTTTAATGGATTTCATGGTGTACTTGGATTTTATAATTCTAGTGTCATTTATAGTTTTTATATGTTATTTGAAGTTTTAATTTATTTAAAGGTTTTAGGTTTTTTGGGTTGTTTAGAGGTTTTTTGGGGTTTTTTGGGTGTCTTATGTTTATAGTTTTTAAGGAGTTTTAACTATATTTAGGTTTCTATGCTTTTATTAGTCTTTTTATTAGTTTTTAGGGTTTAAAATTTTTTAGGATTTGTAAGGATGTTAGGATTTTTATAGTTTTTAGGGGTTCTGAGGGGTTGTCAGTTTTTAGGTTTTTAGGGTTTTTTGTGGAGGGTTTATGGGTTTTTTATTTTTAAAGGGTTTTAAATATTGTTATATTATTTTATCATTTTTAGGGGTTCTAAGGGTTTTGGTTTTTTTGTGGGCTTTAGGTTATTTGTGGGTTTTAGGATATGTTATGTTTTTTATGGTTTTTATGGATTTTTGGGTTTTTGACATTTTTAGGTTTTTAACTATTTTAAGTCTTTTATGTTTTTAAGGATTTTTTAGGGTTTTCTAGGTTTTTAAGGCTCTTTAAATATTCAATGATTTTAAAGGATTTTATGGTTTTTTTGGTTTTTTAGTATTTTTAGGGATTTTGGGGGGTTTAGGGTTTGATAAGAGTTTTAGGGTTATTTTGATTTTTTGGGGGTTTTAGGTTTTTTTTGTTTTAATAGGTTTTATGGTATTTTAATATTTTTGTGGTTTTTTGTTTTTTAGGTGTCTCTAAGGATTTTTAGGATTTTTATGGTTTTTATGGTTTTTAAGGATTTTAAAGTTTTTTATTGTATTTAGATTTTTTTATGATTTTTGTGGTTTTTGAATTTGGGGGGTTTTTTTTTCATAGTTGTTCTAAGTATTTTCATTTATTTATAATTTTTAGTGGTTTAAATGGTTTTTAGATTTTTTTAGGATTATAGGGATTTATGGGTTTTTACGGTTATTGGGGTTTTATGTGTTTCTATGGTTTTAATGTTTTTTACTGGTTTTAGAGTGTTTTAGAGTTTTTAGAAATTTATAGGTTCTTATGGATTTTATGTGTTTTTAGGTTTTTAAGGTTTTATTAGGGGGTTTTTTGGGATTTTTTGTGTTTTCATGTATTCTTAGGGATTTTTGGATTTTTATGGTTTTTGGGGTTTTAGGGATTCTATGGATTTTTAGGGTTATTTTGGGGTTTTGGGTTTTTATGTTTTGGGGGGTATTGTTTTTTTTTAATTAATTTATGTTTTTAAGATGTTTTAATGTTTTCTTACATTTTATGGGGTTTAATGGGTTTTTATAGTTTTAATGGATTTTAGGGTATTTGTTGGATTCTACGGGTTTGTATGGTTTTTAGGGGTTTTATGGTTTTCAATATTATTTAATGTTTTTATGGTACATTTATGGTATTTTAGGGTTTTAGTGTTTATTTTTCAGGGTTCTAAGTGTGTTTATTTTTTTTTATTTTTTTTAGGGTTTTTAGGGTTTTTAAGCTTTTTTATGTTTTTAAGGATTTTTAGGGATTTTTTTAATTTTTTATTTTTTGGAATTTTAGGATTTTGAGGAGGTTTAGTGGTTATAGGGTTATATGTTTTTTTGTGGTTTAATTGTGTCTTTGAGTTTTTAGGGGTTTTAATGTTATTTTTGATTTTAATGCTTTTAGGGTTTTAAAGGGGTTTTAGTGGTTTTAGGGGTTTATGGGTTTTAGGGTTTTTAATATTTTATGGTGTTTTTTGGATTTGGGGTTTTATGGTTTTTAGGTTTTTTAAATTTTTTAGTTTTTTTTAGTTTTTTAAGGGCTCTATGTGTTTTCAGGTTTTTATGGTTTTATTTGGGATTTTTAGGGTTTTTATGGATTTTACATTTTAAGATATTTTTAGGGAATTTTCTTTGTATTTTTAAGATTTTTTTAGGTTTTTAAAGATTTTTCTGGGGTTTTAGATTCTTTTATAGGATTTTGGGTTTTATGGTTTTTTTTATTTGTTTAGTTTTTTTTGGTTTTTAATATTTGTTGGAGTTTTTTAACATTTTTAGGGGTTTAAACTATTTTTAGAGTTTTTAGTGGGTTTTTAGGGTTTTTATAGATTTATGATTTTTTATGTTTTTAGGGGGGTTTATTATTTTTTGGTTTTTCTTAGTATTTAGAATATTTATATGTTTTTTAGCATTTTTTGGGTTTTTAATGGTTTTAAGTGTTTTTAAGTTTTTATGGTTTACATAGAGTTATTCGGGGTTTTTAGGGTTTTAACATTCATAGAATTTTTTAGGGATTTTTTAAGATTGTTTTTATTTGGTTTTTGCTATTTTGATTATTTTTTGGGTTTTTATGGGTTTTTAGATTTCTTTTTTCTTTTTCTTTGACTTTTAGGTATTTTCTTGTTTTTTTAGGATTTTTATATTTTTATTGGTTTTATAGTGTTTTAGTGGGTTTTTAGGATTTTTTATCATTTTTCGGGGTGTTATGGTTTTTATGGTTTTTAGGGTTTTTAGGGTTTTAGGGGTTTTAGCTTTTGTATGGGTTTAATGTCTTTTTGGCTTATATGGTCTTCTTAGAGTTTTTAGGGATTTTTACAATTTTGGGATGTTTTTTCGATTATTCAGATTTTTTCTTGTCTTTAAAAATTTTAAAGGTTTTAGTGTGTTTGGGTGTTTTTATAGTTTTTATTGGTTTTTAAATTTTTTTAAATTTTTTTTGGGTTTATAGGGTTTTAAATTTTTCAGTGGATTATGGTGTTATGGGTTTTAGGGTTTTTAAGGCTTATTGGGCAAAAAAGATGCGAGGGTCGGGCTATTCCCCCCCCCCCCCAAATTTATTAGAAAGAAGAAAAGAGACCCAACAGATAAGGGAAGGGAGGGCTCAAATGTCCCACACCCAAAAAACCCCTTACAACCCACACAAAAACGGAAAAATCAAAAAAGAAAAGAAGAAAAAGAACCCAAACAGAGAACACACAACATCAAGGGGAGGATCAGTCAATGTCGCCACCAAAATCATACAGCTTCGCACCACGATACCCAATGCCCACACCAAATCCATCACCCACATCAGCAAATCTATAATCTAACTCAGCACCCATGTCCATTTAATCCCATCCAGACCCATAATCATCTTGCATGCCAAGCCTAGATAGCAGCTTCATCCTAGCCTCCTATTTCTTAGCAGAAATTGAAGACCGCTCATTCTTATTAACATTTAGATTATGTCTGACTGCCATTGATGAGGCCCGAGTTGCCATAGGACGTGGGAGGGTAGAATAATCCTTCCTCTGTCTTCGCCTCGGTGGGGGGGGGGGGGAGGTGGATCCGGCTTCATAACCTGAATTCACACAAGTGACTCCATCGCTGACACCAGATGGTGCCTTCCCTTTCTTACCATCAGACCCATGAGTTTCGTCACCTATTTTGTTTCTTTCCTCCTTTGACCTGACCATAGCAGCGTGTATTCGGTGTTCATCCTCAACAAAACTCACCCCAAGCCTATTAGATTCACCCTCAAGCGGAAACCTTTCCCGTTCAACCCACACCATCTCATGGAACTGCAAACTATGATTATTATTAGAAGAAACACCATGGAGGACCATCTCCCTCTGCAGGTTCATGGACAGATCACCGGCATCCCAAACATTCTGTGACAGAGGGTTCAAAACCTGAGCACAGGGAAGATCCTCAGCACTGCTAGTGCTGTCTGTGGGAGGAGATAACCCAGGCTCCATGTCAGGTCCCCCCACATCGGTACTCTCATTATCCTTCAAGACAACTATATCATCTCGTCCCAGTTCTAGTGTACAGGGGACCTCCATCTGATCATTCCCTTTCCAGATGCCCATCATAGCAGCATTCCCTATTTCTGACCTCCTAGGGATGTCACCACATTCGTGAACGCTTTCAGTAGAAACTTGATTATCCCTATCAGCCAGTAGCACTTGCTCCCCAACAGCATCTCCAAAAACACAAACACCTTCATCCAGATTTATTTTAATGCCACCCAAATCCCTCATAGAAACCTCTAAATCACTTCCAGTCATCAAAACAGACGAGAAGGGAACATCAGTAACCAAATTTTGGGAGGATAATGGCTTAGCCACCCCCGTTGTCCCCTTAACCTCTACTAGAGGAAGGTTTCTCTCAACAGAAGACATATGAGCCAGAAAACCACCACCCCTGTTAGGGCCGGAACATCCTCCAGATTGATCTTTGTTACCAAAGCTCCAATAAGAAGAGTAGAAGACTGGCCATGAATTAAAGATAATAGGATACCTCCACCTGAGTTATTCCCCCACCCAAATCCAGACAACATCCACTAGAGCCTTCGAAGCATCAACTTCAACAAATTCCCTTGGGGAAATCGAATGACAAAGGGCCCTATTCTTTCTATCCACATAAAGGAACCTCCCTACCAAATTCCCAAGCATCGAAATAATAGAGAAATTTTGAAAGGGAAGGGGAAGTTCTGGAAATATAACACAGGTAGAATATATCGGGGAACTCCGCTTTAGATGAAAATCAAAGATCCACTGAAGAAGGGAGAAACGAGGGCCATTACATTGCCGAGGAGCCACAAACCAAGCAAGGACTAGGTCCTCCTCCGAGGAAATTCGAATCATGATGTGGGAGCTATCGATCAGACCCACAGTCACACGATCCCTATGTTTCCAGAAAGCCGATAAAAACCTGTCAAAAGTGACCACCAGGGATCGCCGCATCGGGAAACTTGCAACCAAAGCTATGCGGTGTATATCCGAAGCCACAGTGAACTCCTGAATCGAGAGGGGAAGCTGCGGATGACCTTCGATGTACTCCAGAACCTTCAGGCAAAGCACCATTTTATGAAAAGAGGGTAGAAAATCAGGAGAAGAGAGCAACGAAAAAGAATAGACCTCTGAGCGAGGATCCTCCCCCGTAGAGAGGGGGTGGAGGTGCATTGTTTTCCATCATCCTCAACCTTGGAGGAAGCCACCATCGCGAAGGAGTTGAATCGCCAGAGCTGTTAGAGCTTCCATGTTTCTCATTTTCTTATGTCTTATTGGGGTTCTTAAGGGATTTATACATTTTAGGGTTTATAGGATTGTTTACAATTTTATCATTTTTTTTTTGGTTTTTTGTTTTTATGTTTTAATGGGTTTCTTAGTGTTGGGGGAGGGAGGTAAGGATTTTTTATGTTTTTAGGGATTTTTAGGTCAATTTTAGGGTTTTGAAGGTTATTTTTTGGGATTTCAATACTTTTTTGGTGTTTTTAAGGTTTCTTGGGTTTTTACAGTTTTTTGGTGGATTTATATAGTTTTTTAAATTTTAAGTGGTGGTAATATTTTTAAATATTTTTGCTGTTTAAAGGGTTTTTAGAGCTTTTAGTGGGTTTTTAGGTTTTTTTATGGTTTTTTGGTTTTATGATTTTTAATGGTTTTAAAAGATTTTAGGGGATTTTTTTGGTCTTTAGGGTTGTGTGTTTTTTTATATTTTTTGTGGTTTTAAGTGTTTTTTTATTTTTTAGGTTTTCTTCGGGATTTTTATGTTTTTAAGGAATTTTTAGGATTTTATGGTTTTGTATGGCTTGATGGATTTAACATGTATTTAGGGTTTTAAGTAAATTATGGTTTATTTTGGGGATTAGGGGTTTTTTTAGTTTTTTATGCGTTTTTAGGGTTTTTATATTTTTTTAACATTTTTTGATGTTTAAAGAGTTTTTAAAATTTTAGTGGTTTTTTGGGTTTCTATGATGTTTTATGGTTTTATAGTTTTTAGGGTTTTTATGGTTTCGAGGGGTTTTAGTGTATTTTTTTGGGTTTATGTGGTTTTTAGTGTTTTTTAGGGTTTTAGAGTTTTTAGATTGATTTTAGGTTTTTTTGTGGTTTTTTTTTGTTTTTAGGTTTTTATTGTCTTCTGAGGGGTTTTCATGATTTTTAGGGTTTTTTACATTTTAAGGGATTTTAGGGGATGTAAATAATTATTTTTATTTTTTATGTTTTTAGTTATTTTTATGGGATTATAGTTTTTAGGTGTTTATGGTTTTTATTATATTTCGTATATTACAGTTTTTTGTGTTTTTAGGGTTTTTATTGTTTTTTGAGTTTTTAATGCTTGTTTGGGTTTAAAGAGTTTTTAAGGGTAATGTGTTTTTAGAGTTCTTAGTGATTTATTGGTGTTTTTTGGGTTTTTATTGATTTTCTATTTTTTGCATTGTTATGGTTATTATGGGTTTTTAGGGATTTTAGGTACTATTTTGGATTTTAGGGATTTTTTTCATTTTTCATGTTGTTAGGGTTTTTAAGTGTTTTGACGTATTTAAGATAAACTTAGGGTTTTTCTGGCTTTTTAGGGGGTTTATGTTTCTGTTTATTTTTAATTATTTTAATATTTTCTATGGTTTTTAGGGTTTTCATTGAATTTGAGGGGTTTTTGTGTTTTTTAAGGTTTTCATGGTTTTTGGGGTTTTTAGAAATTTTTTATTTTTTTAGGGTTTCAATGGTTTTGATAGATATTTAATGTTTTTAGGGGATTAAAGGGATTTTAGAATTTTTTGTGGCCTTTTAGGGTTTTAATGGGATTTTAGAGTTCTTAGTGGGTTTTTAGGGTTTTTATGAGTTTGTTTGTTTTCTAAGGTTTTTTTGGATTTTAATGCTTTTGGGGGTTTTAGGTTTATTTAAGGTTTTTATCATTTCTTATGTTTTATGTTTTTTAAGTGATAATATTTATTTAAGGTTGTATAAGGATTTTTGTTGTTGGTAGAGTTTTTTTATTTTTTAGATATATTAAGGGATTTTTATGAATTTTATGGTTTTTGGATTTTAAGGTTTTTTGTGTATTTTATGGTTTTTAAGACTATTTAATGTATTTTAAATGTTTTTGGGTTTGAATGGTTTTTTAGATTTTTCTGTGGATATTTATGGATTTTAAGGTGTTTTCAAGATTTTTTATTTTATTATGGGTTTTTATTTTTTATATTTTTTAGGGTTTTGCGGGTATTTTTATAGTTTTTAATGTTTTTAGTGTTTTTTAGTGTTTTTATGTTTTTCAGGTGTTTTTATTTTTTATATGTTTTTATGATTTTAGGGTTATTTATTGGATTTATTTTATTTTTTAATTTTTTTTATTTTTAGGGATTTTAATGTTTTTTATGTTTTATGAGGGTTTAGTTATTTTGAGGATTTTTTTATTTTTTCATGTTTTTATGATATTTTTGTGTTTTTTGAGTTTTTAGAGATTTTATGGTTTTTAGTGTTTTAGTGTTTTTAATGATTTCTTAGGGTTTTTAGAATTTTTAGGGTTTTAAGGTTTTTTTTGTTTTCTTGAATTTTTGGGATTTTTTTATAATTTTTAGGGTTTTTTATGGTCTCTAGAGATTTGAGGGATTTTTGGTTTTCTGGGTTTTTAGGCTTTTTTGGTTTTATGGTTTTTTATTTTATTATAGTTTTTATGAGTTTTAAGGTTTTTTGGGTCTTTTAGAATTTTTACCTTTTTGGGGTTTTTTGGGGTTTTAGATTTTTTACGGATTTTTTGGAGTATTCAATGTTTTTATGGGTTTTTATGGTTATTTGGGTTTTGATTGTTTTTAGGTTTTCAGATTATTATCGTTTTTTAGGGGTTTTATTTGGTTTAGGTTTTTATGGATTTTATAGGGGTTTTCATTGTTTTTTCGGTTATTTATGATTTTATAAAATTTTAGGTCAATTTTAAAATTTTTATGGATTTTGGGTATTTAGGTATTTTGGTGGGGGTTGATGGGTTTTATGGTCTATGGTTTTTTGGGTGTTTTTTTATTTTATTTTTTGTGGTTTTTTGGTTTTTTAATGTTTTTTTATCATTTTTATGGGTTAAATGGGTCTTTATTGTTTTTAGTAAAATTTAAGGGGTTTTTAATTTTATAAGGGGTTTATAAATATTGGGGAATTTAGGGTTTTTATGGGTTTCAAAGGTTTTTAGAATTTCTTAGGTTTCTTACGGGTTTTAAGTGGTTTTAGATTTTTAGAGGTTTTATGTGTTTCTAGGTTTCATGGTTTTATTAGGGTTATTCATAGTTTTTAGGGTTCCTTTATGTTTTTATGGATTTATAGGGATTTTTAAGATTTTTATGGGTTTCTAGAGTTTATGTAATTTTTAGGGTTTTATGGGTTTTTTCAATTTTTAGGGTCTTTATGGATTTTTTGTTTTATAACATTTTTATATTTTTAATGATTATTTAGAGATTTTAGTGTTTTTATGGTTTGTTATAAGATTTTAGGGGTTTAAAAAGTTTTTAGGGGGTTTTATGGTTTTTAGGGTTTTGATGGGATTTAGGGTTTTAGGGTTTTTATTGTTTTTATGTTTTTAATGGTATAAAGTGTTTTAGGGTTTTAATGTTTTCTTATGGGATTTCATGGTCTTTTTGGTTTTTTAATTTTTTTGATTTTTTATATTTTTTATGATTTTAATGAATTTTATAGATATTGAGGGATGTTATGTTTTTTTTGGTTTTAGGGATTTTGTCAATTTTTTGGATTTATAATGTTTTTTATATTTTTCTAACATTTTTATCGGATTAAAGGGTTTTTAAAATTTTTAGTGGGGTTGTATGGGTTTTATGGGTTTTATGGTTTTAATGGTTTTTAGTGGTTTTTATGAGTTTTTTTGATTTTATAGTTTTGTAGTGTTTTTTGGGATTTTTGTCTTTTTTTAGGATTTTTAGAGTTTTATGTGTTTTAGTGTTTTAGGGTTTTCTTAGTGGGTTTCATGGTTTTTAAGGGGCTTCCTGTTTTTATGGATTTTTAGGATTTTATGGATTTTTATGGTTTTAAAATATTTAGAGGTTTCTTGACATTTTTATGGTTTAAAGTTTTTTTAGATTTTTCAAACATTTTTATGTTTTTTTAGGGGTTTTAGAGTTTTTATTTTTTTTATCGGTTTTTCAGGTTTTTTAATGTTTGTAGGGGTTTCTTGTTTTTAGGGTTTTAGAGAATTTTATATTTTTTATAATTTTTAACATTTATTATGATTTTATGTTGATTAAGTGTTTTTAGGATTATACGGTTTTCTTAGGATTGTTCATAATTTTTAGGGTTTTTACCTTTTATGGATTTCTAGTGCTTTTTTAGTATTTTTATAGTGTTTTATGTTTTTATTGATTTATAAGGTTTTTAGTGTTTTTTGGAGTTTTGAGGTTTTTCGAGTTTTTAGAGGGGGTTTGAGTTTTCAGGGTTTTTATGTTTTTTATAGTTTTTATGTTTTTTTGGAGTTTAATGGATTTTTAGAGTTTTTAGTGGTTTTTTGGATTTAAATTTTCTTAGTGTTTTTATGTTTATTATGGGATTTTATGGTTTTTTGTGGTTTTACATTTTTATGTTTTTTAGGGGTTTTATGTGTTTATAGTTAATTAAGTTTTTTATAGGCGGTTTTAGGGATGTTTATGTTTTTTTATGTTTTTAGGGATTTTAAGGAATTGTTTAGGATTTTTAAGGATTTTAGGGTTTGTTGTGATTTTTAGGGTTTTCACAGTTTTTTGTGGGTTATGGGGTATTTTTGTGTTTTTTGAGTTTTCTTACTTTCTTGTGTTTTTAATGTTTTTAGAATTATTTATTATTTTAATGGTTTTAAAGGGTAATTATAGTTTTCAGTGGGCTTTTAGGTTTTTATCAGCCTTGAGGGTTTAAACGCTTTTATTAGTTTTTAGGGGTTTAAGTGTTTTTAAGGATCTTTTAGGGTTTTTATGAGTTTATTTTATGGGTTTAATGTGTTTTATGTTATTCAAGGTTATATTAGGGGTTTCAATGTTTTTTGGGTATATTTACGTTTTAGGGATTTTTAGTTATATTTTAGGATTTTTATGGGTTTTATATATTTATGGATTTTGAGGGGTTTTTGGGGTTTTCATGGGTTTTTAATGATTTTTATGTTTTATAAGGGTTTTAGGGGTTTTAAGTGTTTTTATGT
Organism: Viscum album; assembly: GCA_963277665.1. NCBI lineage: Eukaryota > Viridiplantae > Streptophyta > Magnoliopsida > Santalales > Viscaceae > Viscum > Viscum album. The sequence goes on along the minus strand of OY728136.1, from coordinate 1,280,087,633 downwards.
TGTTATGGTTTTTAGGGTTTTCAAGGTTGATAGGGTTTTTTACATATTTTTGGATTTTTAGGGATTTTTAGGATTTTTAATATTTTGTAGGTTTTTTAGGATTTTTGAGGGTTTTTTTAGTTTTTTAGGAACTTAATGATTTTTACAGTTTTTAGGGTTTTAAGGTTTCTTAGGTTCTAATGGTTTTATGGTTTTTGAGTTTTTTAACATTTCTAAAGGTTTAAAGGGTTTTCAAAGTTTTTAGTGGATTTTTTTAGTTTTTATGGTTTTTAGTATTGTTTATGCATTTTAGGAGTTTTTATAGTTTTTAGGGGCTATAGTTTTTAGAAAAAAATTAGGGTTTTCTAATGTTTTTGTGGTTTTTAGTGTTATTTGGATTTTTTTGGATTTTAGGGGCTTGTGAATTTTAATTTTTTTTAGAGGATTTTAGGGTTTTTCGAAATTTTTTGGTTTTTTAATGATTTTTTAGGATTTTTATGGGTTTTTAGGGTTTTAAATTTATTGAAGGGTTTATAGTATTTTTTAAGATTTAAGAGTTTTTTACGGTTTTTTGTGCTTTTTTTGTTTTTAGGATTTTTAGTGTTTTTAGGTTTATATATTTTTCTTATAATTTTTAACGGTTTTGGGGGGTTTTCCATTAGGAATTTTTTGATATTTTTTTAAGATTTATTGGGGTATTAGGGTTTTTAGGGAGAAAGTCAGTGTAGGATCAGGCTCTTCCTGACCCTCCCCCCCGAAATATATTAAGAAAAAAGGGAGCAATGCAGACCAGGTGGGTTGTTAGAAGTTTTTAATATTTTTAGCAGTTTAAAGGGGTTTTATTGTTTTTAGTGGTTTTAGGTTTTTTTAAGGATTTTCGGGGTTTTTATGGTTTTTATGTTTTTTTACATTTTATGGGGTTTTAGGGTCTGTATAGGGTTTCTGGGTTTTTTCATGTTTTCTAGGTTTTTAGTGGTTTTATGTGATTTTGGGTTTTAATGTTTTATTATGAATTTTCATGGGTTTTTATGTTTTGTACATTTTGAATAATTTATAGGGATTCATTATAATTTTATGGGTTTTGAGGTTTTTTAGGGATTTCGTGGATTTTAGGGTTTTATAATTTTTTGGGTTTTAGTGGTTTTATGTTTTTTAGGTATTTCTGGGTTTTTAGGTATTTTTTAGTGTTTTAGGTTTATTATGATTTTTCATATTCCTAGGTATTTTCTCATAATTTTATAGTTTTTTTGGGTTCATATTTATTTAGATTTTTTAGGCATTTTAAGCATATTTATGGGCTTTATGGTTTTTTTTTGGGTTTTAGGGTTTTTTTGATTTTTTAGAGGTTTTAATGTTTTTTAGAGTATTTAAACATTTTTTGGGGTTTAAACAGGTTTTATATTTTTTTAATGGGGTTTTATATATTTTATCGGAATTTACGGTCTTTAGGGTTTGATGATTTTTAGGGGTTTTTAGGGTTTTTAGGGTCTTATTATGGATTTTTTTTGTTTTTTTATATTTTATATTTTTTATGGGATTTAATTATATTTATGTTTTTATGGTTTTATAATGGATTTTGAGGTATTATTATATTATTTAGGGTTTCTTAGTGATTGTTGGAATTTTTATGTTATTTATGGTTTTATGGATTTTGAACAGTTTTATGGTTTTTAGGGATTCCCAAGTTTTTAATGATTTTTATATTTTTAAGGGTTTTAACAGTTGTTTTATTATTGTTATTTTCATGGGGTTTTTCATGCGTTTATAATTTTTTACATTTTAGTTTTTTTAGTTTTTTCTAATATTTTAATGGGTAATAGGATATTTGGGAATTTTGAGGGTTTTTAGAGTTATGTAAGACATTTAGTGGTCTTTTGGTTTCTTAGGTCTTTAGGGTTTTATTATTTTTTTAGTGGTTTTTGTTTTTTTGATATTTTTAAAATTTTGAATGGTTTAAAATCTTTATATGGTTTTTAGTAGGTATTTAGGATTTCAATGGGTTTAAAGGTTTATTTAGTATTTTTGGGGATTATGGTTTTAGGGGTTTTATGTTTTCATATGGATTTGGGGGTTTTTAGCATTTTTTAAATTTTTTAGAGATTCCATGTGCTTTATGGTTTTTATGGTTTTCTAAATGGTTTTCACGGTATTTAAGGTTTTTAAAGTTTTAGGGATTTTTAGTGTTTTTTTCATATTTTTATGGTTTTTAGATTTTTAATGATTTTTTACAGTTTTTATCAGTGTTTAGGGTTTTAGGGTTTTTTATGGTTTTAGTGGTTTTTAGTTTTTTTGGGGGGTTTAAGTGTTTTTATGTTTTGTATGGATTATGTAAGAGTTTTCATGGGTTTTACTTTTTTTATGCTATTAGTGATTTTAATGGTTTTTTAGGATTTTTATAGCTTTTTGAGTTTTTAGGAAATTTATGGGTATTTAGGGTTTTTTGGGATTTAAGGGGTTTTTGGTTATTTGGGGTTTTGGGGTTTTTTGTGTTTTTGGGGTTTTTGTGTTTTTAGTGTTTTTAGTGTTTTTAGAGGGTTTGGGGTCTCTTTATATTTTTTAGGGTTTTTATCATTTTTATTTTTTAGGAGTTTCAGGTGTTTTATAGATATCAAATTTTTCTTATATTTTTTAGGGTTTTTAACATGTGAAGCGATTTTTAATAATTTTTATTCATTTTTCTAGTTTATTATTTATTGTTAGGGTTTTATGATTTTCATTGGGTTTTTAATGGTTTTTGTGGTTTTTTATATTTTTTTTGGGGGGGGGGGGGTTAGGGATATTTTTAGTGTTTTTAATCATTTTTGTGTTTTTTGGGATTTTGAGAGTATTAGGGTGTTTTAGTGTCTTTAGGGGTTATATATATATATTTTGGTTTTATGGTTTCTTATATTTTTAGGGTCTTATGGTTTTTTTAGATTTCTAATATTTCTTGGGGATAAAAAGGTTTTTAGAGCCCTTTGGGGTTTCTAGGGTTTTTATGTGTTTTTAGGTGTTTTATAGTTTTTATATTTTTTAGGGGTTGTAATTTTTATTGATTTTAAGGATTTATTAGTTTTTTTCAGGTTTTTGGGGTTTTTACAATTTAAGGAATTTTTATGTATCTTTTCATATTTTTTGGCGATTTATTTTTTTATAGATTTTGATTGTTTCTAGGTTATTTATTGGTTATTAAGGGTTTTTTGTTATAGAATTTTATAGCTTTTTTGTTGTTTTAAGTGTATTTTTTGGATTTAATGGTTTTCATTGTGTTTTCAGAGATTTAATGTTTTTTATGTTATTAGGTATTTTTTGGGATTTTTAAGGATATTTAGGGTTTTTTATCTATTTAGGGATTTTGTGGATTTGTTTGGGTTTTGGGGGGTTTTTTAGGTTTTTTGGTATCTCAGATTTTATAGTTTTTAGGGATTTAAGGGTTTAAGGGGTTTTAAACATTTTTCGTGGTTTAAGTGTTTTTGGAGTTTTTAATGGTTTTTTGGGTTTAATGAGGTTTTAGGGTCCTTTACTGGTTTTAGGGTTTTTAGAGTTTGTTGGATATTTAGGATATTTTGTGTTTTTTTATTTTTTATGGGAAGTAGGTTTTTTTAATTTTTTATGGTTTTCTTAGAGTATTTTAGTTTTTTTATAATTTTTTATGCTTTTATTGAACTTTTGGGCTTTCTAAGAATTTGTATTCTTACGTTTTTAGTGATTTTGAGTGTTTTTATAGTGATTAGGGGTTTTAAGGTATTTTTGGTTTTAGGGTTTCTTATGCTTTGAGTATTTTAAATTTTTTTAGAGTTTTTACGCCTTTAAGTTGTTTAAATGGATGTTTAGAATTTTTAGTCGTATTTTTCGGTTTTAAGGGTTTTAGGATATCATACAGTTTTTAGGTGTTTTATTTATTTTAGGGGTTTTAGGGTTTTTAATGTTTTTAGGGTTTTCATTGTTTTTAGGGTTTTTAGCATTTTTTTGGTTTCTTAATTTTTTTAGTTCTTTAGGGTTTCTCTGGGGTTTTAAAGGTTTTATGGTTGGTTATGTCTTTAGGTTTTTTAAATAATTTGAAGTATTTTTATGGTTTTTATGGTTTTTATGGTTTTTATGGTTTTTGAGGTTTTTTAGAATTTTTTAAGGATTTTTAGGTTTGTATAGTTTTTTTGGGTATTTATCGATATTTTGATTTTTAGGGTTTAAAATATGTTTTGTGTATTTAATTTTTTTAAGGTGTTTGAATGGGTTTTATATTTTTTGTGTTATGTTATTTTATATCTTTTTAGTGTTTTTAAGAATTTTTAGGGTTTTTTTTGTTTTCTATGGTTTTTAGCAGTTTCGGTGCTTTAAGGGTCTTTAACGTTCTTTAGGTTTTTATGGGTTTTATAATTTTTTAGGGTTTAATGTATTTCTTATGGTTTTTCATGTTTTTGAATATTTTTTCATTTTTAAGGAATTATAGGGATTTTCCTGGATTTTTATAGTATTTTTTGTTTTTAGGGATGTTTGGGTATTATATGGTTTTTTTGGGTTTTTTGGGTTTTTTGGTTTTTTGTGTATTAGGGATTCATTAGATTTTAGGGTTTTAAGGTTATTAGTGTTTTTAAAATTTCTAAGGGTTTTAAGGATTTTTAGTGTTTTTAGTTTTTTTGGGTTTTTTGGGGGGTTTTAGGGGTTTTTATGGTTTTTCAGGTTTTCAGGGTTTTTAGGGTTTTTTAGTGGTTTGAAGTGTTTTTTGGTTTTTATGTTTTCTTAGGATTGTAGGGTTTTAAAAAGTTTTATGGAATTTTAGGACTTTTATAGGTTTTTATAGTTTTTTAGGTTAATAGTGATTTTAGTTGTTTTTAGGGTATTTAGTGTTTTTTGGGTTTTTTGGTTATTTGATTTTTTAGGGGTTTTTGTGTTTTTTTGGTTTTTACTTTTTTTAAGTGTTTTTATCGTTTTATGAGTTTAATGTGTTTTTATGATTTTTATCGGGTTTTATTGTTTTTTTCATTATTAGTTTTAAGGTTTTTTCAGGTTTTCGGGTTTTATGGATTTCAGGGTTTTTATTTGTTTTATAGTTTTTGTGTTTTTAGTTGTTTTATGTGTTTTTAGGATTTTGATTTTTTTTTTCTTAGAGGTTTTAAGGATTTTAATGTTTTTTTACATATTTAGGGATTTTCTCGTATTTTTTAGGATTTAAATGAGTTTTTAGGGTGTTTAGGGATTTTTAGGCTTTATAGGGGTTTAGGGTTTTTTGGGTTTTTGGGGAATTAGGGGTGTTTTAGTTTTTATGGTTTTAATATTTTTTGTATTTTTTAAATTTTTTGGTGTTGAAAACATTTTAGTGGGTTTTTTGGTTGTTATGGGTATTTAGGGTTTTAAATGATTTTTGGAGTTTTGGGTTTATCTACTAATTTTATGGGTTTTTTCATTTTTTTAGTTTTTAGGGCATTTATGTTTTTTATGTTTATAAGGTTTTCATATTATTTTTTGGTGTTTTATGGTTTTTATTTTTTTAGGTACTTTTTTTATGTTTTTATTTTTTATCATATTTTTAGTGACTTTGGGGGTTTTTTGTTACTTCTTGGGTTTTTATAGTTTTTATGGATTTGAAGTCTTTTTTTGGTTTTCAATGATTTCATGGGGTTTTTCTAGGTTTTTATGATTTTTAATTTTTTAAGGATTTTTTATAGATTTCTATCAAGTTTTAATGTTTTATAGTTTTTTGGGATTTTGAGGGATTTTAAGGTTTTTTGGTTTTTTAGGGTTCTAATGGGTTTTTTTTTGTTTTTAGGGTATTTTGTGTTTCATAGGGTTTTACGGTTTTTAGAGTTTTTAATATTTTTAGGAGTTTAATTGGGCAAGGCATATGTGGGAACAAGGTTATTCCTGCCCCCCTAAAATTTATTAAGAAAAAGAGAACGCTACAGACCGGGGATGGGTAGGGTCAATCGACCCAACCCTAAAACATAATCACCAAAAGGAAAACAAAGAATGAAAAAGACTCAAAAGACATAACACAGAAGTAGCTTTAGATCCTTTCCTCTAACTCTTGTTTTCGGCAGCTCCAATACTTCTTCCAAGCAGTAAAAAATACCTGCATCACGCTTCCCAACATTCAGTGCCTTCACCTCGCAGGCACCCACTTCGTCACCACTCATCTAGGGAGTTGTAAGCATTTTATTCCTCAACTTCCAGCAGTTAGCTCTTCCTTCAACAGTTCTTATCCAAGAAGAAACCATCACCCAACAGCTAAGACTTCATCCAAAATTAACCAACGCCCAGCAGATGATATTCCTACAAGCGATAATTCCAAACCAGTCAGTTCCCAAACCAACCCATAGCATCCAGCACCCCAATTTCAATAACAAGCACCAGAAGTGGTTCTCATTTAATCCAGCCACAACAAAAAAGTAGCGAGACTTGTAATATAGAAACATTAATCCAGAGAATCCTACATAGAAACCTTTGACCACCATATGGACCAGATCACAACAAGACCGAAGAAAACCTGCAAAATTGAGAGGCAATCACTATAAGACCGAAGAAAACCTAGCAGAACCACTGTTGTACCACTAGAACCTAAGCTTCGAGCCCATCCGAAACACCCAAAACTTCTTGTTAAGATCCATAATTAGGTAGCCCATCCAATGATCATGTTCATGGGTGGACAGCTTCCAACACCACTCAGGAGAACCAAAATCTAGCACCAGTAACAACTAACATCCAAACCAACCACAACTCAAGATATAAAAGTCCAACACAACAACCACACATCACACCTTAACCAGCCTTTCATCAATAGCATAAATCAAAAACAAAATTTAGGAACCCAAAGCACGAACCTACATGTTCTGCACCAACTGAATCCAAGAAGAATTGAAAACCCACACAAGAGAACTATTCACACCACCACCAATCCAACGTGACATCCTCTGCATCCACCGCATCCTCTGCTGGAACCAGCCACACCAGCCACCAAGACCGAAAAACTACCGAAAAGAGAACCTAGTGCAACCTATCATCCTGTCACACCTATACCATCTTCTGGTGACCCAAACTAGAAAAAAACCCAGCTGACTTTGTCTCCACTCCAAGAAAGTAACATAGCACAGTTGTGGAAAAAAATAAGCACTGAGAGCAATTCCAAATCCATGTGAAGCGCAATGATCAGGTCTTGTCCCCTCCTCTATGGATTTGTAGCACCATTCGAAGGATAGACCAGAACCAACCTTCTTCTCCAAAGAACTGAAACATCGCACGCTGAGGGGGTCCAGATCTATCCCAAGAATCCTAAAAACTACAACACCACAAATGGAGAAGTCCAGGTCTGACTATCGCCTATATGGATATGAAGCGCCACAAAGTGGTAGATCCAACCCACCCCACCAAAGCTCATCCACACCGAATGCCAGAGAGACCCAATCTGACCCACTCGTTCTTGTATGAATATTTTAACCATGGTAGCTTCCAGAGAAGATCTGTGAGGACACCATCAATCCCGAGAAAATGAACCTTGAGAGGAGGGGGAAGCAATTCTGAGCAATCCAACGCCTGAGCATCGACCATTGCGCCGAGGAAGCACAATGCGAGGATGGATCGATGCCGCAGGAAGACCCCATCGCGAGAGGAGCCAAGAGACGCGGCATCCATCATTCTTTTAGTTTTTCTTAAATTTTTAGATGGTTTTTATAGTTTCTTGTGGTTTTTATGGGTTTTATGGTTTTTAGGGTTTTATGGTTTTTATGTTTTGGGGGGGTTTTTTGGATTTTAGTGTTTTTAGTATTTTTTAGTTTTTTTGTTTTTTATGGGTTTTAGGTGGTTTTAGTTTTTCTCTATTTTCTAAGGGGGTTTCATGATTTTTAAAATTTCTTACATTTTAATTTACTTTTATTACCTTTTTTATGATTTTTATAAATTTTTATGGTTTTTAGGGATTCTTTCATTATAGGGATTTCTAGTGGTTTTTGGATTTTTTGGGATTTTTGGGTATTTATGAGTTTTTTTATAGTTTTTTATAAAATTTTAATTTTTAGAGGTCTAAAGGGTTTTTATAGTTTTAGTGTATTTTAGGATTTTTACGTGTTTTTAATGTTTTATGGATTTAATGGTTTTATGGTTTTATGATTCTTGATGTATATTTTGGGTTTTTTAATGTTTTTATGGGTGTTATGAGGTCTTATGTTTTTAAGGTTTTATTAGGGGATTCAGGTGTTTTAGATATTTTTACATTTTTAGTGATTTTTAGTGATTTCTTTAGATTTTTATTTTTTTAGGGGTTTTTAAGGTTTTTAAGGATTTTGAGGGGTTTTTGGGGTTTTTGGGTGTTTTAGGAGTTTAGGTTTTTTATGGTTTTTGAGTTTTTAGGGGTGTTATTAGTTTTATTTTTGGGTTTTTGAGGTTTTTTTTGAGTTTATAGTTTTTTTATCCATTTTAATTGGTTTTGGGGTTTTTAACGTTTTTAAGTGGATTTTATGGTATTTTGAGTTTTTTTATAATTTTCAGGGTTTTATCAAATTTTTAGGTGTTTTTATTTTTTGTAGGTTTTTGTGGTTTTCTTTGGGTTTTTAGGTTTTTTAATTTTTTGGGGGTTTTTAATAATTTTTAATGAATTATATGGTTTTAGTGTTTTTAGTGATTTTGAGGGTTTTTAGGGTTTTGAAATGTTTTTAGGGATTTTATAGTTTTTTGGGATTTAGGGTTTTTTGAATAAATTAGGGGTTTAATGTTTTTTTAGATTTTTCCAAAAAATTAAGGTGTTTAAATGGATTTTAGAGTATTTAGTGGCTTTCTTGGGGCTTTATAGGGTTTTAGGCGTTTTAATGGTGTTGATCGGTTTTATGGTTTTAGTTTTTAATATTTTTAGCGTTTTTTAGGTTATAGGGATTTTAAGTGTTTTTTGTTTTTTAATGTATTCATATTTTTTATATTTTTAGGGTTTTTTACATTTTTATAGACTTTCAAGGATTTTGAGAAATTTTTTTTAACTTTTTTGGGATTTTCTAGTTTTTAGGGATTTGAGGATTTTTTGAGTCCTTTAAGGTATTTAGGGTTTTTATGATTTTATTTGGATGATTCTGGTTTTTGAGTTTTTATAGGGTTATTAATTTTTTTGTACTTTTTTTTTATCATTTTTAGGATTTAAAAGGGATTTTAGAGTCTTTAGAGGCTTTATGGGGTTTTAGGGTTTTACAAGGTTTTAGGTGCTTTTGAAGTTTTCTGGGTTTTTAAGGTTTTTTAATTTTTAGGTTTTTTTGTTTTTATGGTTTTTAATGATTTCATATAGGTTTTCAGGTGTGTGGGGTTGTTTATGTTTTTAGGGATTTTATTTTTTTCTGTGTTTTCATGGATTTTTTAGTTTTTTAGGTTTGTTTAGTGTTTCTCGAGTTTTTAATCGCTATTTAAGGTCTTTATAGGTTTCTAGTGTGTTTTATAGTTTTTATAAGTTTTTAAGGTTTTTATGGGGTGTTTGGGTTTTTAGGCAAGGAAGATGCGAGGATTGGGCTAATCCCCCCCTCCCCAATTTATAAGCAAGGAAAAAGAGACACAGTAGAAAAGGGAGGGGAGGGGTCAAATGACCCACACCTAAAAACCCCTTACAACTCATGCAAAAAAAAGAAAATAAAAAAAAAGAAAAAAAGAAAAAGCACACACAACCAAGTAGCCACCACCATCATCCAACATCAACCAGCATCCAACAGCTCACAGCTAACCAAAGACCAGCATCCAAACTCAAAAAAACTAGCATCTAACACATCCCAGCCAAACAACAACCAGAAACCAACAAGTAGAGTCATAGAGCCACATCCCTTCCGCACGTCCCAGCAAAACAGTAACGAGAGACTAGCAGTACACCTTCCAGCACCAGACAACTTCCCACAAAAGACACTCACAACCATCAATAGCAAACCACCAGCACCAAAAGAACTAGCCTCCAGAGCAGCTAGCATCTCCACACTATTTAGATCCAAATTCAGCAACACAGAACCAAAGATAGAAAACATAAAACACTATCATTTTCCAGCACACCCATTTCCAGAACCACCACGAACAGAAGCAAGAACAAGAAATTTTTTCACATCTCAGCCATAAAATAGCCAACATTCCATCAAGTCTCACCCAGCAGAAAAACCAGTTGAAATAAGTCACCACCAGCCAAGAGAAGGACTATTCCACAGCAGAACAAGACAACCGTATGCAATACCACATGATAATCAAGAAATCACATCTTGCATGAAGCTCATGATTTATCATCAACAAAATCTCACAACCAGAGTAGCCGCCACAGACCTCCAAACACCAACATAACATCTAGAAAGTAGCAGAAATCCGAATGCTCGACAGTAGCATGAAAATAAGTGAGTTGAAAATGAATCTGTATCTTTGCATCAGCCGTGAAAGTCCAGACGCCAAGCCACCATGTCCCTCCTATAATCTGCCAGAGACCGCCGACAAGCCACAAAAACCAGAGCAGCTACCACAGACCACCCAAGCACAGATTTTGGTGGGTCTGCAAGATCAACGGAAAAGAAGGGCCAGACACAAACCTTACCTCCCTGATTGAGGACCACCACAGTCAGATCCATAGGGCTTGAGACCCTAGAAGCAGATTCCAGGTCTGTCGCGCACACACCACATCGCATCCGAGAAGAAAGCCCAGGGAAAAAATGAAGACCAAGCTGCTGCTGCACCTTTCTGGATTTTTAGGGTTTATTACATTTTTAAAATTTTTTAGGGTTCTCTTAAAAAATTTATGGTTTTTAGGTTTTAAGGGATTTTGATGGGTTTTATCATTACTAAGGTTTTTATGGTTTTTTTTATTTTTTGGGGGGGTTTGAGTTTCTTTAGATTTTAATGGTAATTTACAGTTGTTTGGGTTTTTAGTGTTCTTTAAAAAAATTAGCAGTTATTTCATTTTTTGATTTTTTAGTGGCTTCAAGGTTTTTATGTGTTTTTAGGGTATTAACGAATTTTGGGTGTTTAGGAATTTTTATAGATTTTTTTTTGTTTTTTTGGGTTTGATAGCTTTTTTTAAATTTAAGGGGTTTATAGTGGTTTTTTCATTTTTACAATGTTTGTAGGTGTTTTTAGGGTCTTTAGGGTTATTACGTTTTAGAGATTTCTAGGTCTTTTTTGGTATTTTTATAGTTTTTAATGTTCTTTGGGATTTTGAGGGTATTTAGTGTTTTGGGGATTTTTTGGATTTTTAACGGTTTTTTTAATTTTTACGAATTTTATGTGTTTTTGGTTTTTAAGTTTTTCATACGGTGTTTTAGGGTTATTTATGTTTTTATGGATTTGTAGGTATTTAAATTATTTTTATAGTTTTTTGGGGTCTTTAGTGGTTTTTAATTTTTTTGAGGTTTTTACAGTTTTAGGAGTTTTTTAGGTATTTATTGTTTTTTGAGATTTTTATGATTTTGGGGTTTTTAGAGTTTTTTAAAGTTTTTAGGGGTAAAATGATTTCTAGAGTTTTTTAGGGTTTTTGTTATTTTTAGGGATTTTTATATTTATTAATATTTTTAAGGGAATTTATGATTTTTTTTGGTTTTTAGGGTTTTTTAGAGTTTTATTTTTATTTATGTTTGCATGGGTTTTATGATTTTATTGGTTTTTAAGGATTTCATAGAGGGTTTTAGAGGTTTATTAGATTTTACATTTTGAGGTATTTTTTTGGGTTTTCCAATATTGTGATGGTTTATTTGGGTGTTTAGGGATTTTGAGTTGTTTTAGAGAGTTTGGTATTTTTACAGTTCTTTGTGTTTTTATGGTTTTTTGGGGCTTTAAGTGTTTTTAGGTCTGTAGGTATTTCTTTTAATTTTTCTCAGTTTTAAGGGTATTACAATTTAATAGATTTTATGTATTTTTTGAGATTTTTGGTTTTAGTGTTTTTATGGATTAGTGTGTTTTGGGGTTTTTAGGATTTTTGTTTTTATTTTTTTGAGTTTTAGGTTTTTTGAGTTTTTTAGGGGTTTCAAGGTTTTATTATAGTTTTTAACATTTTTAGGGGTTTAAAGGGATTTAATATTTCTAATTTGGTTTGGGTTTTAGGGTCCCTGTGGTTTTAGGGTTTTACGGATTTTATTAATTTTATGGTTTTTGATGGATTTAATTTTTTTAGGGACTTTTTGGTAATTTTCGGAGTTTATTGTTTTTAGTGTTTTTATGGTATTTATGGTTTTTATGGTTTTTTGGGGTTTTAGGGCTTTTTCATTTTATTGGGTTTTTATGTTATTTTAGTTTTTTTAACATTTTTATGGGTTTAAATTGTTGTTATATTTTTATAAGTTTTTATATTTCTATTGGTTTTAGGGTTTTCAAATTTTTTATGTATTTTTATAGTTTTTAGGGTATTTCAAGGTCTTTAGATTTTATTAGGTTATTAGGGGTTTTAAATTTTTTAAAAATTTTAAGGGTTTTTCTTATCATTTTTTGGGTTTTTATGTATTTTTATATTTTTTTGGGATTTCTATGGAATATTTAATATTTTTATGGTTCATAGGGTGTTTATGGATTTTGATATTTTTTAAGGGGGGGGGGGGGTTGAGGGATTTCTGTTTTTTTATGGATTTGTGGGATTTTGTGGTTTTTTTGAGTTTTTTAACATTTTTAAATTTTTTGAAGAGTTTTTTAATGTTTGAGAGATTTAAATGGTTTTAACAATTTTTGGAGGGTTTTTATATTTTTTGGGGTTTTATGGTTTCTTAGGGTTGTTATTGTTTTAATTTTTTTTACGGGATTTAAGGTCATTTAGGTTTAATAACATTTTTTAGGTTTTTTATGGTTTTAATTTTTTTAGGTCTTCAGTTTTTATTTGGATATTTTAGGTTTTTTGGGGTTTTTATGTTTTTAAGAGTATATAGAAATTTTTTTGAAATTTTACTATTTTTTTGGATTTTTTGGGATTTTGAAGGTGTTAGGGAAAAAAGGTGTGGGGTTAGACATAGCTGATCCCATGATTTATTCAAGAACATAAAAGTAAAGTAAAAATCATTACAAAGGAGGCTTGCATATCCTGGTGTGGGTCGTCCCCTTCATGTCTGAGTCAACTGAAGACAAACAAAAGTCTGGAGTCCTGAAAGACCATACCGAAGTCCCTTCATCAATCGATCTCTTGGATAGAGCATCTGCAACCCATTTTACCTCCCTATATGCATGTGAGATACTCAAGGTAAAAGTCTTGGCAGCTTCGAGGCACTTAACCCAGTGTTGGAGAAGTCGCCATGGTACAAGTCGTGACTGCTTCCTGAAGGCCTCCACTGCCAATGATGAATCAGATTCAATCCAGATCTTATTCCATCTGAAATGGGTTGCATATTTAATCTCTTTTATGATGGCCCAAAGTTATGCCTCATACATAGTACCTCTCCCAAGGAAGTGGTAAAAGCATCCTTTTACAATGTTCTAGGTATATTTAGAGCCTTTTGAATTTTATATGTTTTGAGGGGGATTAATTGTTTTATACTTTTTTAGGTATTTTTAGTTGCATATATGGTGTTAGTGTCTTTTATGTTTTTAGGTAATTTTAGTATTTTTTTGGTATCTTATGGTTTTTAGGGTTTTTATGGATTTTGAAGAATTATTATGGTTTATTTTATTTTAGGGTTTTTATATTTTTTATATTTTTAGGGTATTTAAGGATTTATAGAGCTTTCTTAATTTTTTGGGTGTTTAAATAATTTTTAGATATTTTAGTGGAATTTTATTATTTTTATTCATTTTTATGGTATTTAATTTATAGGTTTTGTTATGATCTTTAGAATTTTTAGGTTTAGGGTTTTTAGTGTTTTTTGGTTTTTTTTGGGTTGTAATTGTTTTAGAATTTTATGGTTTTCTTAGTGTTTTTATGATTTTTAGTGTTTTTACGTTTTTAGTCTTTTTTAGTATTTCTTATTATTTTTTTGGTTTCTATAGATTTTAGTAATTTTTACGGATTTTAGTAATTTTAGGGATTATAGAATTATTATGTGTTTTTTTATATTTAGGTTATTTTAGTATTTGAGGGCTGAAATGGGTTTTTATTGATTTCTGTTGTTTCTATGGTTTTAATGGGTTTTAAATGATTTATAGGGGTTTTAGGGGTCTTATGGTATTTTCATGTATTTTAAGTTTTTTATGGGTTTTTTTGTTTTTAGGGGTTTTAGTGTTTTTAGGGTTTTTAGTGTTTTTAGGGTTTTTAGTGTTTTTAGGGTTTTTTGAATTTATTAGGTTTTTTAAGATTTTTATGTGTTTTTAGGTTTTTCGGATTTTCTAGGTGTCTTATGGGTTTTATGGTTTTTTATGTTTTTAGGGAATTTTATACATTTATAGGATTTTTATGGTTTTTAGGGACTTTAAGAGTTTTAGGGGAATTTAGGGTTTGTCAAGGTATTTAAGGTTTTTATGGTTTTTTGGTTTTTTAGGTTTTTTTAATTTTATAGGATTTTTACGGTTTTTTAGAGTTTTAAATGTTTTTTGGGTCTAAATTTTTTTAATAAATATAGAGGGTTTTTATGAGTTTTATTTTTTTTATGTTTTTTATATATTAATGTTTTTAGGGGTTTTAGGGGGTTTAGGGGTTTATTTTCTTTTATGTTTTTTGGGGTTTTAGGTTATTTTTGGTTTTTAAGGATTTCTTATTGGAATTCATGGATTTAGTTTTTTTATGTTTTTATGGATTTTTAGGTATTTGTTTGAATTTTTATGGTTTTTCAAAAAAATTAGGTTTTTTAGGGGTTGTTGGGTTTTTAGGGGTTTTATGTTTTTTTTTCGGGTTTTAGGGGTTTTTTTATTTTGTTATGGGTATTATCTTTTAAAAGAGTTTTTTAATGTTTTTATACGTTTAAATTTTTTTTAGTATTTTTAGTGGTTTTTAGAGTTTTGGTACGTTTTAATGGGGATTTAAAGGTTTTTATCTAGTTTTATGGGTTTTAGGGTTTTTCAGGATTTGTAATGGTTTTTATGTTCTTAAGGGTATTAATTGTATTAATGTTATTAGATTATATTTGTGGTTTTCAGGGTTTTTAATTATTATTACATTTTAGGGATTTTTAGGGATTTTTTGGATTTTTATAGTTATTTAGGATTTTGATTGATTTTAAGGGGTTGTTTTTTGTGTTTTTGGGATTTTAATGTTTTACGATTTTATTGGTTTTTAGAGATTTTATGTTTATTTTGGTTTTTAAGGATTTTTTATGGTCTTTGTGGTTGTTTACAGTTATTTCCTTTTTTTGGGATTATAGTATTCTTATGGGTTTTATGGGGTTTGAGGTTTTAGGGTTTTTTGTGTTTTTTTTGGTTTTTTGGTTTTCAGTGTTTTATTGATATTTTTGTGGTTAATTTTTTTTAGATTTTTAAAAAAATAATGGGTTTAAAGGGTTTTTAGATATTTTAGTTGGTTTTATGAGATTTAGGGGATTTAGGGTTTTTATGGTTTCTAAAGGTTTTTATTGTTTTTGGTATTTTAGGTATTTTAGGGTTTTTAGCATTTTATGTTTTAGGGGTATTAATTGGTTTATGGTGTTTATAGTTTCCTTAGGGGTATTCAATATTTTTAAGTTGTTATAGGTTTTTAGGGAATTTTTGGGCTTTTTTGGATATTAATGGTTTTTTAGGGTTTTTTTGCGATTTTGAGGGTTTGAGGGTTTTTTATATGTTTTATGGGTTTTTAGTTATTTTAGTGATTTAAAGGGGTTTTATAGTTTTTTTATTGTTTTTAGTGTTTTATTGATTTTTAGAATTTTTTACGTTTTCCAGGTTTTATTTGTTTTGGGGTTTTTTTGATTTTAGGGTATTTTTAAATGTTTTTAGGGTTTTTATATTTTTTGGTTTTTAGGTTTTTAGAGTGTTTAGGTGTTTTCTGTTTATAATTCTTTCAGATGATTTTTTAGAGTTTTAGGGTTTTCCCATTTTTACGCATTTTTATGATTTTTTAGTATTTTTATGGTTTTTAGTGTTTTAAGGGATTTTGAGGGTTTTTATGGTTTATAATGGTTATAGGGTTTTATTATATTTTAGATTTTTAGGGGTTTTAAGTCATTTTGAGTTTTTTATTTTTTTATGGGTTTTAATGGTTTTTGGGGTTTTCATGTTTTTTGTGATTTTTAATCCATTTTTAGTTTTTTGCGGGTTTTAATTTTTTTAGGGAATTTGGTGGTTTAATATTTTATTTTGGGTTTTTAGGCAAGGAAGATGCGAGGGTCAGGCTATTCCTGCCCCCCCCCCCCAAATTTAATAGAAAGAAAAAAAGAGACCCATCAGACAAATGATGGGAGGGGTCAAACAACCCACACACCAAAAACACCCTTACAACCCACAGAAAAAAAGTAGCAAAACAAAGCCAAACAGAAAACACACAACATCAAGTTGCAACCATCATCTTCACCAGCATCAACCATCATCTAGAATCTCACCACCAAGCAACGACCAGTCTCCAATCACACCAATTCCAGCATCCATCATAATCTAGTCATCACAACCACAACATCACTTATCAGCATCTCCAACAACATCACCCAGCCAAACAGAACAAGCCATAACACCGACCAGCCTCCAGACCCCATCAACTCTTCTTCCCTACCATCAGCCATCTCTTGTGGATGCCCACTACCAAAACCTCCACAGCAACACATCCCTGTCAGCATCTCACAGCCAAACATCCATCCACATCCAACATCACAGCCAAGCAGCTGCCAGTATTTTCATTACAGAAACCAAAAACTCCTGACCATTCAACTTTCATCCTGGCCGCATCAAGCATCCAACATTTCCAATTCCAGAAATCATTACCGGCATCAGCCCACACCATACCCCATAGTAGTGTAAAAACCATCAAAGAAGAACCCATCCCAGCGAGCAGCTCATTCGGAACCCTAACAACAACAAACCAAGCCCCCAGCAAAGTGAACCAAAGAAACCGATTGAACACTCAGAGCCAAAACCCACGATCTAACGGCACACCAAAACAAGTGAAAAATCACAGAAACTACTCCGTGAAAGGGGAAACATAAAATATTTGAATCAATATCAAGGAAGCATCCCCGTAACGGAACTGTAGTGGTAAGACAGGAGAGATGACCAAAATACCAAGAGACCATAGCCCACACTACTGATGTGGTCCCCTCCATCGCTTAAAATGTGCCTCCTGCAACCTCGGTGAAGAATCAGAAGCTCCTGCAACAATAATCACCAAGCGCGTTATTGCTTCTCAAATCCACCTGAACTCCATCCTTTGCGGAAACCGATGCCAAACCGAACACTTTTGTGCCTCCTTGCCAAGACCGCACCGTCGCTGGGGTACCCAGCTTCGGTCAGCCCAAGGTAAACCCAGATCTGCAAAGTCAACCCCAAACCACAGCGAACACCCATCAAGGATTTCGACCGTGAAAGATCCATCCACAACTTCGCAGAACAGATCCAACCAATCTAAGACCAGAGAAGACCGCACAAGATCCAAACCCAATGAAACCCAAGCGCAACCGCAAATAATTCCTTCCAAATCTAAGTGCCAGAGCACAGGATGGGGAATATGAAGCTGCCAATGATGGGAATCCACCATCATCTTGGATCCAAAGAATGCGCCCTGAGAGCACCGCCGCCGAGGAATACCATCTCTAAAAACCAAAGGAGGAATCTTCGAGTGACAGATATAGCCTGGAGAGACCACCGCCATCATCTTTTATTAAGAGTATTTATGATTTTTAGGGAACTTACAATTTTTTATTTTTAGGGTTTTATTGATTTTATGGTTGTTTACTGTTTTAGGTTTTTAGGCATTATATATTTATGTTTTGTTTTATAATGTTTTCTTAGGGTCTCTTATGGTTTATGTCTATTTTTAGTGATTTTTATGTATATTAGGATTTATTTTTATAGGGGGTTAGGGGTTTTAGGGTTTAATGTTTTTTAGTGTTTTTTGTTGTTTTTTGTTTTTCTGGTATTTAGATTTTTTAAGGGTTTTAAAGGATATTGAGATTTTTTAATAGTTTTTATAGTTTTTAGGGGTTTTTTTACAGTTTTTAAGGGATTTATAGTATTTAGGGGATTTTACGATTTTTAGGGTCCTTTTAGTGTTTTTAGGGATATTTTCTTTTTTCATGTTTTTTTGGGTATTCAAACGTTTTTTTAGTTTTTATGGTTTTCTTCATAGTTTTTATAGTTTATATGTTTTTTTATATATTTATGGATTTATAGTGATTTTTGTAGGATTTTTATTATTTTTTTTGGTTTTAGAGTGTTTAAGTGTTTTTTGGGTTATTTTATTGTTTTTTGGGTTTTGGGGGTTTCTAACAATTTTTAGGTTTTTAGTGGTTTTATGTGCTTTTTAGGTTTTAAAGGTTTTTTATAAGGTTTTTATGATATTTAGTTATTTTATCGTTTTTGGGATTTTAGCGTTTTTTATAATTTTTATTGGAATTTAGGGTTTTTTAGGTACGTTGTTGTTTTTTATGTTTTTTTAATGTATTCATGGTTTTATAGTTTTCTTGTGTTCTTCGGTGTTTTTCTGTTTCTATGGGTTTTAATGGTTTTTAATAGTCCTTTTACATTTTTCCATGTTTAAAGGGTTTTTAGAGTTTTAACAGTTTTTTTGGGTTTTTTGTAGGTATTTAGGGTTTTTACATTTTTTGGGGAATTTGAGGAATTTTTTAGGATTTTTGTGGGTTTTCTGGTTTTTAGGTATGTTGAATGTTTTTGGTGATTTCTATGGGTTTTGGGGATTTATGGTTTTTGGGGTTTTAGGGATTTGTTTAGTTTTTATTGGGTGTTTAATTTTTCTAGTTTTTTAAAATATTGTATTATAAGGGGATTTTAGTTTTTTTGTGTTTTTTGGGTTTTATGGGATTTTAAAGGTTTTATGTGATTTTATGGTTTTTTGGGATTTTATCATTTTTTAGTTTTTTATAGGATTAACAATTTTTATGTTTTTAATGATTTTGTAGGGGTTTTCATGTTTTTTATTATTTTTAGGCTTTTATGTATTTTAGATATTTTTATGGATTATATAGATTTTATGTGTTTTCATCGAATTTTAAGTGTTTTAGGTTTTTTCAGTTTTTTAGAGTTTTTTATTAGTTTTATGTTTTTTATTGGTTTATTGGGTGTCTATGGTTTTTATGAATTCATAATGTTTTAATGTGTTTTTTTTTGTTTTTATAGTCTTCTGTGGTCTTTTACGGCTTTTTGGTGTTTTCAGGTTGTTTATGGGTTTAAATTGTTTTTAGGTTGTTAATGTTTTCTTAGGGTTTTTGAAGTTTTTTGTGATTTTTTATGTTTTTATGGATTTTTATTATTTTTTAGGATTTTTTTGGTTTTTATGGATTTTGCAGGGTTTTTGGTTTTTTTCTTTTGAAGGGTTTTAGTGATTTTGTGTGTTTTATAGTGTTTTTATGTTTTTTTTTTATAATTTTAGGTTATCATAGATATTTATTTTGGGTATTTAGTATTCTTACATTTTTATAGATTTTTAGGTATTTTCTAAAATATTTAGGGTTTTGAAGAATTTTTGAGATTTTGAGGGTTTTTAGCATTTTTACAGTTTGTATGGTTTTTTCATGTTTTAGGTATTTTGAGATGTTTTTTGGTTTTTGCGGTGTTTTTGTTTTACATGTATTTAAGGTATTTATGTGTTTTTTATTTTTTATGTTTTTCTTATAATTTTTATGGGTTTTATGGGTATCTATGTTTTTAGGGATATTTAGGTCCTTTTTAATGATTTTTGTGGTTTTTAGGGTTTTTAGGAATTTATAGGGTTATTTGTGTTTATAATATTTTTATGGTTTTAGGGGTTTTATGATTTTATTGAGTTTTTAGGGGTTTTATGATTTTCTTAGAGTTTCTAAAAAATTTATGGGCTTAAAGGTATTTTAAATATTTTTTTTATTTAGTGATTTAAGGGTTTTTAAAATTTTAGGGGGGTTTATTACTTTTATGTTTTTTGATGGATTTTATGGGTTTTTGGAATATTTGTACATTTTTTAGGATTTATTTTGGATTATATTTTTCTTAGTGGTTTTTGGGTTTTTAGGGGTTTTTTTTGCATTTTAAGGGTTTTTATGATTTTTTAGAGTTTTTATTAAATTTATGGGATTAAAAAAATTATAGTTCTAGTGGGGTTTTAGGTATTTTTATGGTTTTTATGGTTTTCTAGGGTTTTATGGTTTTCCATAGTTATTAAGGTTTTTTTGGTTCTTAGCAATTATTAGGTTCTTTGGGGTTTTAACTGTTTTAAGGGTTTTTTTATTGTTTTTATAGAATTTTTCAGCTTTTTTATTATTTTTACATTTTATGGGATATCTATTTATTTTTAATAATTTTATGATTTTTAAGCATGTTTAATAATTTTGAGCTTTTTTAGGGGGTTGGGTGTTTTCATGTTTTTATATTTTTTGGGGCTTTAGGGTTTTTTGAATTTTTTAGAATTTTTAAAATATTTTTATATTTTTTAATATTTTTAGAGTTTGAAAAGGTTTTTAGAGTTTTTGAGGTTTTCAATATTTTTAGTGTTTAATGTTTTTTGGTGGTTTATGGATTTTAGGTTTTTTTGGGTTTTTAAGGCCTTTATGTATTTTTTTATGGTTTTTGAGTTATAAGAGTTTTTTGGTTTTATGTTTCTTGGGTATTTAATGGTTTTTAGGGTTTTTAGGTTGTTAGGTATTTTTATGGAATTCTTATGATTTTTTTTTGGTTTTTTGGGATTTTTTGGATTTTGAAGGTTGTATGGGTTTTAGGGTTAATTAAAGATTTTAACATATTATAATTTTATACGAGGTTTTAGAATTTAACAGTTTTTTAGTTTCTCTTATCCATTTACAGGGTCTTAGGGTCTTTTGTATTATTAGGTATATTTAGTCAATTTTTTGATTCATATGGATTTTATGGATTTTATGGATTTTATGGATTTTAAATGAATTTTTATTATTTTTATGGTTTGTTGGGGTTTTAAATTTTTTATTTTTTTCATGGTTTTTAATGTCTTTAGTCTTTTTTAATGATTTAAGGGTTTAACTGGTTTTTTGTGTTTTTAGTGGGTTTTTAATATTTTTATGGGTTTTTAGTTTTTTAGGGTATGTTATGGTTTTTAGAGATTTTATTTTTTTTATATTTTTTAGTGTTTTTAGGTTTTTATGGGTTTTATGTGTTTCATGATTTTAAGGTTTTATTATTAGTTTTAGGATTTTTATGGGTTTTATGTTTTTAGAAATGTTTAGGGTTTTTTAGTATTTTTATGGTTTTTAGGGTTTCTAAGAATTCTGATTGATTTTAGTGAATTTTATGGTTTTTAGGGTTATCCTGTTTTATCTTCTGTATTCAGAGTTTTTTTAGTTTTTAAGGTTTTAATGGTTTCTATGAGTATTATACTATTTGTACTATTTCAATGGGTTTTAAATGTTTTTATAGGTTTTTAGGGGTTTTGTGGGATATTGGGTTATTTTTAGGTTTTTATGGGTTTTTTAGTTTTTAGGGTTTTAGTGTTTTTAGATGTTTTAGTCTTCTTTAGGTTTTTAGGGATTTTATTTGTTTTCAAGGTTTTAAGGTTTACATAATGTTTTTTTGGGGTTTTATGGATTTTATGTTTTTAGGGATTTGAAGACATTTTCATGATTTGAATGGGTTTTAGGGACGTTAGGGATTTGGGAGTATTTAGGGATTTTCAGGGTTTTTATGTTGTTTTATGGGTTTTAGGGTTTTAATTTTTTTTTGTTTTTAATGTTTTTATAGATTTTTTATTTTATTTGAGTTTTAATGGGTTTTTTTGAAATTTAATGGGTTCGTAGCATTTTAATAGGGTTTTAATGTTTTTTTAATTTTTTATGGTTATTAGTTTTTTTAGAATTTTGGTGTTTTTTTTGTTTTTATTGGTTTTAAGTGATTTTTGGTTTTTAAGGATTTCATTGGGGGTTTTTGTGAGATTTTATGGGTTTTTAGGATTTTATAGATTTGTAGGTATTTTTAAATATTTTGATGTTTTTTTGGATTTTTATGTTTTTTAAGAGTTTAGGATTTCTCGAGTATTTCGGGGTTTATGATTTTTTTGTGTTTTTAGGGGTTTTATTAAAATTTTTAGGGGTTTAATGTTTTATTAGTGTTTTTTATTGTTTTTAGTGGTTTAATTTTCTTTAGTGTTTTTAGTATTTTTTTATGATTTTATTATTTTTATGGAATTTTAAGGTTTTTATGGGGTTTTGTGGTTTTTATTTTCCTTTAGGGTTTTTAGAGTTTTAAGCTTTTTTGGGGTATTGTGTGTATTTTGGTTATTTAGGATATATTAGCAGTTTCATGTTTTTTAATTATTAACACTTTTTTAGGGAATTTTTGAGAATTTTTAGGATTTTTATGGTTTTTGGGGATTTTGTGTTGTATTTTGGGGTGTTTTATTTTATTTGGGTTTTTAGGATTTTAGTGTTTTATGTTTTTTTATGTTTTTTAATTGTATTTCGGTTTTTAAATTTTTTAGAGTCTTTAAAGTGTTTAGGGTTATTTACATTTTTAAAGATTTTTTGTATTTTTATGGTTTTTAGGTTTTCTAGGGTTCTTGAGGTGTTTAGGGTTTTAGGGGTTTTTTTTTTTGTTTTTTGGTTTTAGGGTTTATTTAATATTTTGAGAGTTTTAAATTTTTTTACTATTTTCAAATGTTTTTACATGTTTAAAGAGTTTTTATAGTTTTTAGTGGGTTATACGGTTATTATGGGTTTTAGGGGTTTTAAGGTTTTTAGAGGTTTTATTATTTTATGTTTTTTTTTTCAGTTTTTAGCCTTTTATTTTTTAGGGGTATTATGTGTTTTATGATTTCTATAGTTTCCTTAGGGATTTAGGATATTTTAGGTTTTTTAAATTATAGGGATTTTTTTGGATCTTTTTGGATATTAAGGGGTTTTAGGGTCTCAAAGGATTTTGAGGGTTTTATGGGGTTTTAGGGGTTTTTAGGGGTTTTAAAGATTTAATTTTTTATAGTTTTTTTAATATTATTAGGGATCTCATGGGTTTTTATATTTTTTTGCCTTTAGTTTTTTATCTATTTTTATTATTTTTTATATTTTATGTGTTATTATTTCTTTGGGGGTTCTTTTATTTTTAGTGTGTTTCTAGGGATTTTTAGCGTTTTTAGAGTTTTTTGGTGTATTAAGGTTTTTAGGGGTTTTAAATGTTTTTCAGTTTTAAAGGTTTTATGAGGTTTTTTATGTTTTTTAGGGTTTTTTTATTTTTAAGGATTTTTATGCTTTTTTATAATTTTTAATGTTTTTAGTGTTTTTAGGGATTTTGCGGGGTTTATGGTTTTTAAGGGGTTTAGGGTTTTTTGTGAATTTTAGGTTTTTAGATGTTTTAAGTGATTTTGGGTTTTTTAGTTTTTGTTAGGTTTTTTAAAGGTTTTTAGGGATTTTTATGTTTTTAGCTGTTTTTAAGTCTTCTTTTGGATTTTTTTGGTTTTTTAGGTTTTTTATGGATAATGAGTGTTTTACAGTTTTTTAGGGTTTTTATGGTTGTTATGGTTTTTTATTAGTTTTATAGACTTTTTTGTTGATTAGGTTATTACAATTTTTTAATGTTTTTAAATTTTTATTAATGTTTTCGGGATTTGAAGGGATTTTAAATTTTTAGTGGGTTCTTTAGTTTTTATGGGTTTTTGGATTTTATATTGCTTTTATGGGTTTATGGTTTTTTATTTATAGGGTTTTTATGATTTTTATCATTTTTAGATTTTTAATTATTTCTTAGGTTCTTCAAGGTTTTTAGGGGTATTTTTTATTTTTATTGATTTTGGTTGATTTTAGGGTTTTATAGTTTTTAGGGGGTTTGTGGATTTCAGGGTTTTATGGTTTTAATTGTTTTCCAGGTTTTTTTTGTTTTTTGGGTTTTTATGGTATTTAAGGGTTTTAAAGGTTTTTATATTTTTTCAGAGTATTTTTTTTGAATTTTCAATGTTCTTTCTAGTTTTTAGGGTTTTTTTGGTTTTTAGGGGATTTAGGGTTTTGAGGGTCTTTTAGAGTTTTTAAGGATTTTTTCCTTTTTCCTTTTTTAGAAGTTTTAAATGTATTTAGTTTTAGTTTTTTATTTTTTAAGTTATTTTAAGGGATTTAGTGTTATTTTATTGTTTTAAGGGGTTTAAAGGTTTTATAACATATTTAGGTATTTTTTATTTTATCTGTTTCTTAGGTTATAAATGTATTCTTAGGGTTTTAAATCCTTTTATAGGAATTTTATGGCTTTATGGATTTGTAGGTTATTTCATATTTTAATGGTAAATTAGGGTTTTTAGGGATTTTGTGGGGTTTAAGGTTTTTATGGTTTTTTTGTGGTTTATGGGTTTTTTTGTTCTTAGGGTTTTTAGTTTCTAAGGATTTATGGTTCTTTATTTATTTTTGTGTTTTTAGTAGTTTAATGGTTTTTAGTATTTTAATGGGATTTTTTGGGATTTTATCTGTATTTAGGGTTTTTAAATATTTTAGTGGTTTTATGGTTTTTAGGATTTTTAGGTGTTTTAGGAATATTTATTATCTTTAGTGTTTTTTTAGGGTTTTTAGTGTTTTTAGGTTTTCTTAGCATTTTTCAAGGTTTTTAGGTTTTTAAAATTTTTGGTATTTTTAGGGATTTTATGATTTTAATGGTTTTTAGGTTTTTTTCGAGACTTTAAGTGTTTTAGGGATTTTATGGTTTGTATTTTTTTTTTGTTTTTTTGGGTTTTTTAGTTTTTTATGGTTTTTACTATTTTTTATAGCTTGTTAACATTTTTATGGATTTAAATGATTTTTTGAGATTTATTGGTTTTTAGAGTTTTTTTGGGTTTTTAGGGATTTCTATCGTTTTTCGGGGTATTTACTATTTTTTGGGTATTAAGGATTTTTTAGGGTTTTTTTGTTTTTTAAAATTTATTTGGTTTCTTAGGATTTTTATGTGTTTTCAGGGTTTCAAGGTTTTCATGGAATTTTTAATGCTTATTGGTTTTAATTTTTTTTAAATATTTTTTAGGATTTGATGGTTTTTTATTTGTTTTATGGATTTTAAGGGTCTTGAATTTTTTTTTGGTTTTTTATGATATTTCTAGTTTTTAGTCTTTTCTTGAGTTTTTAGGGTTTTAATGGTTTTCATAGGTTTTCAACATTTTTTGGGGTTTAAAGGGATTTTAGATTTTTAGTGGTTGTTATGTTTTATATGGTTTTTATGGTTTTTAAGGTTTTTAGTTTTTTTTTATGTTTTTTATGGGGGAAATGATGGTTCAGAACCCAGATATCCCTCGTCACCCAAATTGTATTGGAGAAAAGAATAGAGAAAACAAGGGAGGGGAAGAGTCAAATGAACCTCACCCAAAACTTCCAAAAACGCCCTAGAAATCAAAACCCCACCAAAGAACCCAAAAGAACCCAATAGTGGGAAATATCCCCACCATCGCTGAAGTCGGAAGTTAAAAATTAGACTATATGGGTCATCATCAACACCATATCCAAAGGATGATTCAACATCCTCCGACTCCCACTCAAATTTATACCATTTGAAGAGTGAAGTGTACATATCATTGATCCATCATCACTCCGCATTTATCTAATTTTAAAATGAGTTATTTTCAGGCTACCCACACATATCAGGGACATTTTTTCTTTGTTCCTTAGAGGATGCTATAGTGGAAACTGTCTTTGGAAGTTTCAGTAGTCCTTCCATGGATTCCTCTTCGGGAGAGTCGGGATGAACCCTACATAAACATTCTCTTTCCCATGTAAGCAAGCATACTCAATCAATTCTCTTTCCCTCATAATATGATCTATGTTGATTTCCATTTGTCTCTCATCATCAGTACCATCCCAAAATGATAAAAAACATTTGAGTCCAACCCCTTCTAAAAGAGAGCATTTTGCACTGGTGTCTTTATCACATTCAAGTCTTCCAAAACTATGTCCCATATAATCATACATTTAGGGTTCCCAACTAAAAACTCCTTAGTCCCCACCAGAACCAATTACATGTCCATATCTTTCTCAAAACAAGCACTCGGGTCCATTTTCCTCTGGTTAAAAAGACGGGTTGATGGTTCATCTCCCTACTATCCAACCACCTCCTTTCCACAAGCCAGATGTGTAGCACGTACTCCCTTATATACAACCATGGTAGTATGCTTCAGCTCCTCTTCAAGAACAACATGATCATTTCAAACCTAGCTGACTAGAACCTCATCCAACACATCACAGGTGGGGTTCTATGAAACATCACCAAGATTCTTTACTTCCTCAATAGCGGCACCATCACCATAATCCTAAACTGGAGGTAAGTTTTTCACTTCACTCTGATCATAATTATCACCACTGGACTAACGCACCTACATATTCACATCATCCACAACAAAATGGACAGAGTAACCAATTTCAGCAACATTGGCATCATGTATAGAAGTATAATCCACATTAAAAGATTCACTGAACTCCCATGAATGAGCCCACACAATATCACCAGATACCAAGGGAACCTATCAGCCCTTATCCTTCTCTTCACATGCAATAATCTTAATCCCAAATTGACTTTCCCCGGTTTCTCTTTAACAATTGCATCACTAGCATCCCTCCTCCAGCCAACATCATGATTCAAGAGCCTTACCTCAATACTAGTATCACCATCATGATCCAGCTTTGGTAGAACATCGTCCTGAACATGATCTGTATCACAAGAATCAAAATCATAAAATTGATTTCCCAAATGGACATTGAAAATCTCCACACAACCCTTGAACTATTCATACCACATCTCCACCATCCTTGGATTTTTTCACCCTTCCTTAATATCCATCACACCCCTATTAGACACAATTCCCAGGTCTAGTTTCAGTCTTTCAAATACCATTTATACCCTTAGTGTAGGGGGTGGATGTCTCATGATCTTCATTACAACATATTCACCCGCCACATTAGAAATAGCATCAACAGAAGCATGTTCATCAACCCAAGGAACATCTGGCTACCCATCCAACTTACCATCAGCCGCTCTATGGCCCAGCCCCATAGTTCCTCTGCTCTTGATCCCACACATATAGCCTATACTAAGGTGACCTATTTTCTTGAAGGTAGAACAAAAAAACACCAGTGATTCCAAAATGGACGGTTGTTTTTACCATAATTCCTTACCGACAACAGTCCAAAAAAATCAATTAGTGCATTAGAGATGTCAAACTCAACACAAAACCTTCGAGCAACAATTTAAAAAATGTCACAAGTCTAGCTATCTGAGCACCAAAATCAACCCACGTGATTCCCAATCATACATATGATAAATGTATTTTGGAAACAAAGAGGGAGTTCAGGAAACCTAACCCATGAAGAAAACATCAGTGAGTCTCGATTCATGTGAAGTTCAAATCTCCTCCTCAGGAGAAAGAATATGACACCTTTGATGCTTTGAAGGGATGAGGACTATGTGCGGATCAAATCTTCCTCTATTTAAAATTGAACTATGATGTGGCAGACAACAATAAATCCAACCATCACTCGGTTCTGAAGATCCCAAGATCCAAAGACAAATCTGTCAAAAGAGTCTACTGAGGGTCGACGATTCACGAATCTCACAACCAATGTCAAATTATGATGATCGGATGTTTCATGAAACTCTGAATAAGAAATATAAAATTGAAGGTAGCCTTCGTATAATCCAGGAACCTTCGGACAAATCTCAATTTGAGGGAACGATTGAAGAAGTTTAGGTACCAAGGGGGAGATAAAGTCCAAATCCCGAGCACCATTAAGAAAATATCCCTACATTATAGTGTGAGTAAGGAAAATAGTGACTATTTCCATCAAGGCATCCTCAGGGGAAATCTATTAGAGTTTTGAAATGGGTTTTAAGGTTTTAAGGGGTTTTAATTGATTTTTGGGTTTTTTAGGTTTTTTCAGGATCTTCTCATTTTTTTATTTTTTAGTGTTTTTTTGGTTTTTAAGGTATTATTAGGGATTTTTAGGGTTTTAATGTTTTTTGGTATATTTAGGGATTTGTAAAGATTTTAATGATTTTAGGTTTTTAATTAATTTTAAGGGTTTCTAGGGTTTTGAATGGTTTTTAGGGCAATTATAATTTCTTGGGTTTTACATGTAATTATACTTTTTAGATGTTTGAATGATTTTTAGAGTTTTCCACATTTTTTTCAATTTAAATTGTTTTTAGATTTTTAGTGATTTTATTTGGGTTTTTTGGATTTTTAGGTGTTTTTATTGTTTTGAGTGGTTTTTTGGTCTTTAGGGTATTTATGTTTTTATGTTTTTTTATGATTTTTAGAATTTTTTTAATTTTTCAAGGTTTTCAATATTTTATGATTTTTTAAGGTTTTACTAGGGTTTCAGGGTATTTAGGGTTTTTTACATTTTTCGTAATTTTGAGGAATTTTCGAATATTTTTTTGGTTTTTCGAATTTTTGGGATTTAGGGGGGTTTGGGGATTATATGGTTTTTATGGTTTTTAATGATTTATAGTGTTTTTAATTTAGTTTTTAGAGGATTTTTTAATGTTTTTTTAACATTTTTATGATTTTAATAGGATTTTAGAGTTTTATGTGTTTTTAGGTTTTTATTTTTTTCTTATAAATTTTCAAGGTTTTAAGGGTTTTATGTTTTTAGGTGGTTTTATGTCTTTTTAAGATTTTTTTGGTTTTTAGGGGTTTTAGGGATTCATACGGTTTTTGGGATTATTTTTATTTTAATGTTTTGAGGGGGTTTATGTTTTTTTATTTTTTAGGGTTTTTGAAGTTTTCATAGAGTTTTTATAAATTTTAAGGGCTTAAAGGGATTTTATATTTTTTTTATTATTTAGTGTTTTAGGATATTTAGGGTTTTATTGGGTTTTATAGTTTTATGGTTTTTGAAGGATTTTATGGGTTTTTGGGATTTTTAAGATGTTTTTGGATTATTTTTGTGTTTTAAAGGATTTAGGGTTTTAGGGTTTTAGGGTTTTTTGCTTTTTTTAGTGTTTTTAATGTTTTTCCTAGTTTTTAACGTTTTATGGTTTTAAAGTGTTTTTAATTTTTATTTGGGATTTTAGGTTTTTTATGGGATTTTAGGTTTTTTAGGGTTTTATAGTTTTTTATACTTTTTAATATTTTTTTGGGTTTTTAGGGGTTTTATAATTTATTATGCTTTTAAGGTTTTATCTTTTTTTAGGATTTTAAGGTTTTTAATGATTTTTTTGAGGTTTATGGTTTTTTACATTTTTGTGGATTTATATGGATTTTGTAATATTTTTATGGGTTTTAGGGTGTTTATGGGTTTTTTGGTTTCTAGGGGTATTTGGGGGGGGGGTCAGGTTTTTATCGTTTTTTGTGACATTAGGGTTTTTTTATTTTTTATAATATTTTACTTTTCTTAACAGTCATTAACAAGTATAGAGGTTTAGAGGGTTTTTACAATTTTTAGTGGTTTTTTTATAATTTTTAATTTTTTAAGGTTTTTATGGGTTTTAATGGTTCTTAGGTGTTTTAGGGTTTTTAAGGCCTTTTAGGGAATTTTGTGTTTTTTAGTTTTTAGGGTTTTAAGGGTTTTTAGTTTTTATGTTTTTACTAGGGTATTTAAGGATTTTGAGAGTTTTTGATGTTTTTAGGGATTTTTTTGGGATTGTTTAGGATTGTTTTGGTTTTTTTTCTGATTTTTGGGATTTTGATGGTTTTAGGGGTTTAAGGTTATTTAGATCTTATATAATTTTATACGTTTTTAGGGGGTTTATGATTTTTAAGGTATTTTTAAGTTTTGTTAGAGTTTTATAGGGTTTTATGGTCTTTTATGATTTTAAATAATATTATAGAATTTTTGGATTCCTATGGTTTTTTGGGTTTTTAAATATTTTGAAGGTCTTTTATGGTTTTTATCATTTTTA
Organism: Viscum album; assembly: GCA_963277665.1. Classification (NCBI taxonomy): domain Eukaryota; kingdom Viridiplantae; phylum Streptophyta; class Magnoliopsida; order Santalales; family Viscaceae; genus Viscum; species Viscum album. Next base: position 1,280,057,894 of record OY728136.1, on the reverse strand, counting down.
TATTTTTCTAGCTTTTTATATTTATTTATATTTTTAGGTTTTTTAACGTTTTTAGAGTTTATTAATGTTTTTAGGGTTTTAAATGTTTTTTATAGTTTTCAGTGGTGATTTAGTGTATTAATGAGTTTTGTGGTTTTTTAGTTATTTTCGGGTTTATTATGGTTTTTAGAGTTTTTAGATTTTTAGGGTTTTTAGTGTTTTTAGGTTTTTATGGGTTTTAAGTGTTTTAGGGTTTGTTGGTTACTTTCTTAGTTTTTAGGATTATTCAGTTTTTTATGTTTTTAGGAATTTTTATGTATTTTTTTGTATTTTTATGGTTTTTAAGGGTTTTAGGGATTTTGATAGATTTTATTGAATTTTAGAGTTTATGGGGTTATAATGTTTTTTCCTATATTTTGGGTTTTTTAGTTTTTTAGGGTTATATAATTTTTTTATATTTTTCTACTTTATATGGTTTTAATGGGTTCTAAATTTTTTTGAGGTTTTTATGGGTTTATGGTATTTTAGGGTATTTTATGATTTTTTTGGTTTTCTTGTTGTTTTTAGTGTTTTTAGGGTTTTTAGTACTGTTAGGTTTTTAGGGGTTTTATATTCTTTTTTGGATTTATATATTTCATAGATTTTTTAGTGTTTTTAGGGGTTTTTATGTTTTTAGGTATTTTTTACCATTTATTAGGATTTTATAGGTTTTTAGGAACTATAGGTATTTTGTGAAAATATAGGGGATTCTAATGTTTTTTTGGTTTTTATGGTTTTTATGATTTTTAATGGTTTTTATTTTTTTAGGGTGTTATTTTTTTAGGGATTTTTAATGTTTTCATGGTTTTAAAGGGTTTTTATAATTTTAGTGAGTTCTTAGGGTTTTTATGTGTTTTATTGCTTTTATATTTTTTTATGCTTTTTAGTTTTTTAGGGTTTTTGTGTTTTTAGGTTTTTAGGAGTTTTAAGTGATTTTAGGTTTTAAAGAATTTCATAGGGTTTTTACTGGGATTTTAGTGTTTTTATGTTTTTATAGATTTGTTGGTATGATTTAGGATTTTTAAGGGTTTTTAGTTTTATTCGGATTTTGAGGGGTTTAGGGTTTGTTTGTTTTTAGGGGTTTTAAGCTTTTTTGGTTATTACAATTATTTTTTATATTTTAGGGTTTAAAAAAATTGAGTTTTCAATGTCTTTTTGGAATTCAATTTTTTTAGTATTTTTGTGGTCTCTTAGGAATTTGATATGTTTTTAGGGGTTTTCAAAAAATTTACCGGGTTTTATAGTTTTTATGGTCCAATATGGTTTGTAGAGTTTTTTATGTGTTTAGGGTTATTAAGTATATTATGGTTTTAAAGTTATATTACGGGTTTTCGGGTTTTTAATTTATTATTAAATTTTTAGGTGTTTTTATGGAATTTTTATGTTTTTATGGGTGTTTATGGTTTTTAAAAATTTTCTGTGGTTTTCATGGGTTGTTTTGTTTTTTCGGCTTTTGGGATTGTAGTTATTTAATAAATTTGTAAGGGTTTTTATGTCTATTTTGGTTTTTAATGTTTTATTAGGGTCTTTATTGGTGTTTATGGTTATTTATGTTTGTAATTATTTTTAGTATTTTTATAGTTTTTAGGGTTTTAGGTGTTTTGAGTTTTTTAGGGTTATATGAGTTTATTATATTTTGTTTTCCCATGTTTTTATATTATTTTTTGGGTTTTGAAGTTTTTAGATTATTTCAATGTTTAGGGGGGTTTGAAGGGTTTTAGAGTTTTAGTTTGTTTTATGGTTTTTACGAGTTTTAGGGTTTCTATGGTTTTTAGGGTTTTTGGTTTTTTTGGTATTTTAGGTTTTTTATGTTTTTCAGTGTTTTATGTTTTTTAGAGGTATTTAGTGTTTTATGGATTTTGTATTTTTTAAAGGTATTCAATTTTTTAGGGTTTTTTATGTTATTAAGGATTTATTGGGAATTTATTGGGAATTTATTGTTTTTTTGGGTTTTTAGGGACTTTGAGGGTTTTGAGGTTTTTTAGGGGATTAGGGTTTTAGGGTTCTTTATATTCATCTAATGTTTTTATGTATTTTAGGGGTTTTTATTATTTTTTAGGGAATTTTTATATTTTTTTTGTATTTTTTAGGTTTTAGATGTGTTTATTTCTTTAATGTTTTTTTAGATTTTAGGGTATTTTAAGGATTAATAGTGTTTTTATTGTTTTTTTGTTTTTTTAGGTTTTTTAGGTTTTTTTCAGTTTTTACGGGTTTCTGAGCGTTTTTAATGGTTTTTAGTGATTTTCATTATTAGGTATTTTTATTCTTTTTTTATAAATTTTATGTTTTTTTTGGGATTTTTAGGAGGTTTGTGGAATTTTTGGGGTTTTAGAGTTATTAGTGGTTTTTAGGTTTTTGGGTTTTAATGTGATTTTGGGTTTTTTGAGGTTTTATTAGGGGTTTTAATGGTTTTTAAAGGTTTTTACTTTTTTATGGATTCATAATTCTTTTTAGTGACTTTTTTTTGTTTTATAGGTTTTTTAGGAATTTTGATTTATTTTTGGTTTTTACGGTTTTTAAGGTGTTTTTGGTTTTTTGGAGTTTTTATGTTTTTTTTGAGTTTAATAGGTTACTAATGTTTTTAATATTCTTATGGGTTTAAAGGAATTTTATTTTTTTAGTGGGTTTATTGTGTTTTATGGGTTTTCTTATTTTTTATGGTTTTTAGGGGTTTTTAGAGTATTTCAATTTTAGTGTATTTATGGTTTTTAGGGTTTTGTATAGTTTTTAGGGTTGTTGGGGTTTTATGTTTTTTATGTTTTTAATGTTTTCTTAAGGTCTTTTATGGTTTTTGGGGTTTTTTAAATTTTTTGGTATTTTTAGGGATTTTAGGATATTAAGGTTTTTAGGGGGTTTAGGGATTTGAGGTTTTTAAGGTTTTTACTTTTTTGGGGGTTTATAATTATTTTTTTGTGTTTTTAGTTGGTTTTAAGGTTTCTAATGAATTTTCTATTCATTCAGAGTTTTATGGTCTTTTGGAGGTTTTGTAAAGTTTCTAGGGTTTCTATGGTTTTAAAGAGTTTTAGGGTTTCATGGTCTTTTTATATTTTTTTTTATTTTTTCTTTTTTCATATTCCTTAGGGGTTATAAATGTTTTTAGATTTTTAAATATTTCATCACGATTTTTAGGGGTTTTGGGTTTTTCTACATTTTTAGAAATTTATAGTTATTTTTTAAGATTTTTATAGTTTTTTTGGGATTTTGATGTGTTTTAGGGTTATTTTAATGTTTTTATGTCTTTTAAGGCTTTCTATCATTTTTTAGGGTATTACTATTTTTAGGTGTTTTTTAGGTATTAAAGGTTTTCATAGGGTTTTTATGCTTTTTTAGTCATTTCATTGTTTTAGCTATTATTAGGGATTTTTTAGTATTATTATGGGGATTTGGGATTTTTAGGGACTTTGTGGTTTTTTCGATTTGTAATGGTTCTGTGGTTTTATGGTGTTTTTGGGTTCGTAGGGGATTTTTAGTTTCTAGGATTTTATAGTTTTTAGATCTCTTTAAAATTTTTTGGAGTTTAAATGGTTCTTAGAGTATAAATGGGTTTGGGGGGGTTATGGTTATTTATTGTTTTTAAGGTTTTTTTCGGATTTTTAGTTTTTAATATTCTAATGGTTTTTGGTTTCTTGGTTTTTTAGTGTTTTTTTGTTTATAGGGGTCTTTATTGTTTTTTGACTTTCCTAATATTTTAATGGTTTTTTGGGTTTTATAAGTTTTAAGGATTTTTAAGGGTTTTTAGGATTTTAATGGGTTTTAGGTTTTATAGGAACGTTATGGGTTTTTAGGGTTTTTTAGGGGATTAAAGGGTTTATAGAGTTTTAGTGGTTATTAGAGTTTTTGTGGGTATTTATGGATTTTTTGAGGGTTTAGGTTTTTTATGGTTTTTTTATTTTTTAGGATTTTAGAAGGTGTTTTATGTTTTTTAGAAATTTTTTAGTTTTTTAGGATTTTTATCAGTTTCATGGTTTAGAGGAATTCTTAGGATTTTCCAGGGTTTTTAGTTTTTTATTGATTTTTTAGAATTTTTATGGTTTTTATTAGTTTTAGGGATTTTGAGGGACTTTATAGTTTTTATGGTTTTATAGTTTTTCTAATTTTCTGGTGTTTTTAGGGTTTTTAATGATTTTTAGAGGTTTTTAATGTTTTTAAGGGTTAAATATGTTTTTATAGATTTTGTGGTAATTTGGGGGGTTTTTTTGGATTTTTAATGTTTTTATGATTTTTAGGATTTTTAGTGGGTTTTTATGCATTTTTTTGGGTCATTAGGGTTTGAATGGTTTTTAAGTGGGTTTAATGGTTTTTGAGGGTTTTTTAGGATTTTCATGATTTTAGCATTTTTAGTTTTTCTAGTTGTTTTTTGTGTTTTTTGGGTTTTATGTTTTTCTTAAGGGTTTTTAGGTTTTTATTTTTTTAAGGATTTTTTGTGGTTTTTAATGTTTTTTATATTTTTAGGAATTTTATGGATTTTGAGGGGTTTTAGGGTTTTAGAAGGATTTTTTGGTATTTTATTGTTTCTTGGTTTTTAGGGGTTTTTTTATTTTTTTATGAGTTTTTAGGTTTTTAGATTTTTTCCCCATTTTTAGGGGTTTAAATTATTTTTAGTGTTTTTAGTGGTTTTATGGGGGTTTTATGGGGGTTTACGGTTTTTATGGTTTTGATGTGTTAATAGTCATTATGTTTTTTATGGTTTTTATGATTTTTATCATTTTTTAGGTTTTATAAGTTCAAAGTGTTTTTAGTTTTTTTATGTTTTTATGTTTTTCAAAGTGTTTTTTAAGGTTTTTTAGTGTTTTTTTTGATTTTAGGGATTTTGAGGGCGTTTTAAGGGTTTTATGGTTCTTAGGGTTTGTAGGGATTTTATAGTCTTTTGGGGGGTTTAGAGATTTTTATGAATTTTTAATGGGTTTTTAATGTTTTTATAGTTTTTTAAATTTTTTAGGATTTTAATGGGATTTTAGATTTTCTAGAGGTTTTAAGGGGTTGTAGGGGTTTTAAAGGGTTTGAGGTGATTTTAGGGGTTTTAAAAATTTTTTGTGTTTAGGGTATTATGCCTTTTTATGTTTTAATGTATTTAGTTGTGGTTTTAAAGGTTTTTTAGTATTTTTACATTTTTATAAAATATTGGGCTTTTTATGGGATTTTATGTTTTTTTCTGGGTTTTCATAAATTGCTTAGTGTTTTAGGTTCTTTTGAGTGTTTGATGATTGTTTGATGTGTTTTATATGTTTTTTTATTGTTTTCTAGGGTATTTTAAGGTTTTTAATAATTTATAAGGTTTTTATGGGTTTTTTAAGTTTTTAGGGTCATTGGGGCCTTGAACTATTTTTTTGGTGTTTTTATTTTGTTTAGGGGTTTTAATTATTTTTGGGTTTCTAAGGTTTTATTAGGGTTTTTAAAAGATTTTTGGATTTTTTTTCTATTTTAGGGAATTTTAGGTTTTTTTAGATTTTTTAAGTGATTTTTGGTATTTTGGGGTTTTTGTGGTTTTTTATTTTTAGCCTATTAGGTCTTTTAGTGTTTTTCTATAGTTTTTCAGTTTTTTTAGGTTTTATAGGTTATCATATATTTTCTCCTCGTTCTTAGGGTTTTTTACTTTTTTAGTGACTTTAAGGTATTTTTCTAATATTTATTATTTTTTAGGGATTCTGATGGTTTTTAGCATTTAAGGGTATTTATGGTTTTTTGGTGTTTTTATAGGGCTTTTTGAGTTTTTTATGATATTTATTATTTTTTACGGTTTTTCAGAATTTTAAAATTTTTTAGGGGTTTAAAGTATTTTTATAATTTTCAGTGGTTTCAAGGTTTTTACATCTATTTAGGGGTTTTTAAGGAATTTAGGGTTTTTTATGATTTTTTATGGATTTTTAGTGGGTTTTAGGGTTTTTATGAGGTTTATCACTTTTTTGAAATTTTAGGGGTTTAAAGTGTTTTTTGGTTTTTATAATTTTCTTAGGGGAATTCTAGGCCTTTGTGGTTCTTATTTTTTAGGGATTTTTGGGGGTTTTATGAATTTTTATGGATTTTAATGTTCATAGTTATTTGGAGTGTATTTAGTGTTTTTTGAGTTTTTTTTGAATTTTTTAGTATTTTTACCATTTTTTATATTTTTATGGGTTTTAAGTGTATTTAATTTTTAAGGTTTTCTTAATGGTATTCAAGGTTATCAATGTATTTAGGGTTTTTATTGATTTTTTATAATTTTTTCTGTTTTTTTATGTTTAAGTGATTTGGATGGTTTTTACGCATTTTTTGGGTTTTTTTGGGTTTTTTTGTATTTAATGTTTTTTCAGTTTTGTATGGTTTTATAGTTATTAGAGTTTTTTAAATTAATTATAGGTTCAATGGATTTTTGTTTTTTTGTGGTTTTATTGATTTTATGGGTTATTACATTTTTTTATGGGTTTTTGGGGTAGTTATGATTTTTTTAGTTTTTATGGTTTTTTTGGCTTATTAGTTTTATTTTGGTTTTTAGTGGTTTTAAGTGTCTTAAGTTTTTTAAGGTTTTTATTAGATTTTTCATTGTTTTTATCGGCTTTTACATTTGAGTTATTTTAATGGGTTTTTAATAATGTGATGGTTTATTTGGATTTCTAGGGATTTTGATTTGTTTTAGGCTTTTTTGGGTTTGTTACAGTTTTTAGTGTTTTTAGTGTTTTTTAGGTTTTTAGGGGCTTTAAGTGTATTAAGGTTTTTATTTTTTTGTTATCATTTTTCCGCTATTTATGGTTTTTTATTATTTATTTATTTTAGTACTTTTTTAGAATTTTTTTGGAATTTTCGTTTTTTTGGTTATAGAGGATTTTTTGGGTTTATAGGATTTTTGTGGTTGTTTGGGGTTCTATGTCTTTTTGAGATTTTTGGGTTTTTAATGTTTTCCTAGAGTTTTTTAATATTTTAGTGGCTTAAAGGGGGTTTTGATTTTTTATTATTATTTTTGGGTTTTAGAGTTCTTATGGTTTTTAGGTTTTTCGGGTTTTTATGGGTTTAGAGGGATTTTGTGGTTTTTAGGTATTTTTTTAAAAAAATATGTTTTTATGGTTTTTATAGTTTTTATGGTTTTTTGGGTTTTAGGGGTTTTATTTGCATTTTTAGGGGTTTTATGGTTTGTTATAGTTTTTAACCGTTTTATGGGTTAAAAGTGTTTTTAGAGTTTTAGATGTTTTTTAGTCTTCTAAGGGATTTTATGGATTTTTAATGATTTACGGTTTTTTATAGTTTTTATGGATTTTATTATTTATTAGGTTTTAGGGGTTTTAATTATTTTTAGGTTTTTATGGAATTATTATTATTTTTTAAGGTTTGTATAGATTTTTAAATTTTTTGGGATTTCTATGGATCTTTTAATATTTTTTGGTTTTTTCGGTGTTTAGGGATTTTTATGTTTTTAGGGGGTATTGGATTTAAGTTTTTTTGTTATTTTTTATAATTTTTAATGTTTTTATATTTATAATGGTTTTAAATATTTAATCAGTTTTTACATTGTTTAGAGAGTTTCTATATTTTTTCTAGTATTTATAGTTTTGGGGGTTTTGGGTTTTTAGGTGTTTCTAGGGTTTTCGAAGAAATTTCGGGTTATTAGTGTTTTTTTGGGTTTTTGGGTTAGAATTATATTTAGGTTTCATTTTTTATTACGGTATTTCAAGGTTTATAGGACTTTTTATGTTTTTAGGGATTTGTTGAGATTTATTTGGGTTTTTTTGGGACTTTTGGGACTTTAAAGGTTTTAGGGGTTTTAGAGTTATTTAGAACTTTTATGATTTAATAAGAATTCAATAGGTTTAAGAATTTTATGGTTTTATATTTTTCTTAGTGTTTTATAGGATTTTAGGGTCTTTTTTATTTTTGATATTTTTACGTAATTTTTGGATTCTTATGGTTTTTATGGTTTTTATGGAATTTGAAGGTTTTTTCTGGTTTTTATCTTTTTATGGTATTTTCAGTGTATATATATTTTTTAGATTATTTTGGGTTTTATGGTTTTCTTTAATTTTTTTTTTAATTTTTTTTGTGGTTTATAGGGTTTTAAAGTTTTTAGTGTATTTTTAATGTTTTTAGTGTTTTAGGGTTTTCAGTTTTTTAGGGTTTCTTATGATTTTTAGTGTTTTTAGGATTTTTTGGGTTTTTTGTTTTTAGGATTGTATGGGGTTTAAATTTTTTATGATTTTATGGTTTTCTTTTGGGTTTTAGGATTTTTAGGGTTTTTATGTTTGTATGCTTTTTTATAGATTTTTTAATATTTTATGGTTTTTATGGTTTTTCGGTATTTTGACGAATTTTAGTGAATTTTAATGAATTTTAGGTGCTTTAGGGTTATTATGGTTTTTTGTATTTAGGTGTTTTATTTTTTTACGGTTTTACAGTATTTTTATAGTTTTCTAATGTTTCTATGTTTTTATTGGATTTGTTAATGTTTTTAGAGGTTTTTTGGGATTTTATATGATTTTAGGGTCTATTAAGGTTAATGTGGGTTTTTTCTAGTTTTAGGGTGTTTACAGTATTTAGGCTTTCATGGTTTTCATTGATTTTTATGGGTTTCAAGGGTTTTATGTTTTTTGGGGGTTTTAGTCATTTTTTAGGAATTTTTTGGGGTTTTAGGGAATTTAGGGATTTTGTGGGAATTTACGGGTTTTCAATGTTTTTCCTAGTTTTAAGGTTTTTTATGGTTTTTGGGTATTTAGGGGAGTTAAATTTTTTAGTTTTTTAAGTTTTTATATATATATTTAATTTTTCTAGGGGTTTAAATTGTTTTTATGGGTTTTTAATCTTCTCTACATTCTTTAGGATTTTAAAATTTTTTAGGTTTTTGGGGTTTTACGTGATTTTAAGATTTTAAGGATTTCTTAGGATTTTCATGGTATTTTAGGGTTTTTATGTTTTTTTTTTGTTTTTAGGTGTCTTTTAGGAATTTTATGGTTTTTTATGATTTTTAGGTTTTTTTAGGGGTATAGGGTTTGTTGGTTTTTTTTGGTTTTTTGCGGTTTTATGATATTTTGGGTTTTTAGGATTTTATTCCAGTTTTTTAGGGTTTTAACTTTTCGAATAATTTTTAAATGTTTTTAGGGTTTTATATTTTTTAGTTTTTTTGTGTTTTATAGGGTTTTGATATGTTTTTATGAGTTCCTCAAGGTTTTTAGAGGGTATTATTGTTTTTAGGGTCTTTTAGGGTTTGTACTATTTTTTATGTTTTTAGGGGTATTAAATGCATTAAGGTTTTAATGTTATATTAGAATATTAAAAAATGATAACTGGTTATTTAATTTTTAGTGATTTGTAAGGAATTTATAATATTTTTATGGTATTTAATGATTTTAGGGATTTTGAGTGGTTTTAAGGGGTTCTGTTGTTTTTTGGGGTTTTGGGGATTTTAAAGATTTAAGATTTGTTTGGGGTTTTTTCTGGGTATTAAATTTATTTTGGTTTTTATAGATTTCTATGGGTCTTATGGGGTGTTAGGGTTATTTAATTTTTTAAGGATTTTTATATTTTTATGGTTTTAGAGTTTTTAGGGGTTTGAGGTGTTTGGGTTATTTGGGTTTTTTAGGTTTTAGGTTTTCATGGATTTTTGTATATTTCTAGAGTTTTAATGTTTTTAGAGTTTTAAAATGTTTCATGGGTTTTAATGGGATTTTAGTAATTTTAGTGTGTTTTAGAGTTTTATGTGTTTTAGGGTTTTACAATTTTTAGATATTTTTATTGTTTTGTGTATTTTAGGTTTTTTTTTGGTTTTTAGAAATTTATGTTTTTGGGGGTGGTAAGTGTTTTAGGGTTTTTATAGTTTCCTTAGTGATTTTCATTTTTTTCATTATATTTAGGGTTTTTTTATGTTTTTAGGGATTTTTTGAGATTTGTTTTGGATATTTATGGTTTTTAGGGGTTTTAGGGATTTTGAGGGGTTTTAGGGTTTTTAGGGGGTTTATGGTATTAGGGTTTTTGGGTTCTATATAGTTTTTTATTATTTTTAGGGAATTTAAAGGTTTTCGTAGTTTTTTTTGTTTTTAAGGTTTTTTTTATCAATTTTGGTAATTTTTTATTTTTTGGGGGGTTTTTATTTCTTTTGGGGTTTTTTGATTTTTTATTATCTTTTTAAGGTTTTTTGGGTTTTAGTATTTTTTTATTTTTAGATCATTTAGGGTTTTTAATTGTTTTTTGGATTTTATGGTATTCTGAGGGTTTTTAAGGGTTTTAGTGTTTATTATTTTTAGGGATTTTTATTCATTATTTATAATTTTTATGGTTTTTGGTGTTTTAAGGGATTTTGAGGGATTTTATTGGTTTTAGGGAAAGGAAGATGCGGGGGTCATGCTATTCCCCACCCCCCAAAATTTATTAGAAAAAAGACGTAGCAGATAAGGGAGGGGAGGGCTCAAACAACCCACACCCAAAAACCCTTTAGAACCCCAAACCCAAAATCCCCCAAAAAAGAAAAACCAAAAAAAGAACACAAAACCAACAAAGAATAAAAAATTAAATAGTCCTCAACATCAACCCCAGCCAATCAGCAACGAGCATCCAGCAGCATCAAAACCATCTCTATCAGCTTCAACAATGCAGCTTTAGCACCTCCCTACTAAGTAGCAACCGACATCAAGCAGCGCAATTTCCAACATCCATTGTCTTCTCTCCAATCAAGTTCACCACCTACAACACAAAAAAACTAGCACCATAATCATAAGCATCATCTTCATCACATCTTGAACATGTATCAAAAAACATCCATCCCATCAGTTTATGATAGCCATCACCTCTTTCAGCGGTTCCAAATGAAGCAAAAATCGGTACCCAGTAGCTCCAAATCTGGCGTCCATCACCTCTTGGACATTTAGCGTGCATAATTTCACCACCAACATCACAGACATCAACATAGGAACACCAGCACCAAATCCTTGCACCAATCCGCATCACCCCAGCCACCTTGTTCAGACGTAGATCCAGGCCACATCTCCACTGACCCAGAAATCGCACAGCATCACCAGGAATCACCCAATGTCTCACTTCAAAACCATCATACAGCACCAACATAGATTCCCATCCAAGCCATCCACTACTAGTGAGGCATCTAAAAAGAAACAACGAACCAGTCAGACGTCATGAGCAAAAACATCCAAGGTGTAAAGCACTCTAACTAGAGATATTGACTTGGAATATTAGGAATCCCCATACCAACATAAAAACCATATTGCAGCACAAACAAAAACATCCTACAAAAATAGCATGAAACAAGAACAATTCCAAATATCTAGAACCACGAACCTGTAGCTCCAGTGAAAATCCATTGCATGCAAATCTGAAATCCCACACAGTAAAACCGATCACGCCACCAGCAATCCAAATCAGCACCCTCTGCCTCCATCTTACTCCATGAAGACAGGAAGGCCACCAAAACATTCCCAAAGATAGATCTTGAAGGTACCACATCATTGAAGATCAAAAAGGCCAGTCCATCACACCACGAAGATGTCAAGATGCCTGTTGCACCTGCCTGAATTTGTCACGAAGCCAAGGAAGCCACTGAAATCATAGATCTGGAACCAGTTTTGACTTCAACATCGACTTAAAAACCCACCATTCCTTCACACCACACCACCGACGAGTGTCACCGCGACTATCACTAAGCCAATAGAACCCTTGAGACCTCGCCTAGACCACCAGGAAGCCATAGACAATGCATCCAAGGAGAAATAAAGATCCATCAAGGAATGGAAATACTGAGAATCATGAAGAGAGAGCACCTATAGATCAGCCTCCATCCTTTTATTTGATGTTTTCATATGTTTTTTAGGGGGTTCTATTGTTTTTAGTCTTTTTTAGGATTCATGGGTTTTAAATGATTTTGGGTTTTTTGAGGTTTTCTTTAGATTTTTAATGGTTTCTATATTTTTTTACATTTTTATGGACTTTTATGTCTTTCTAAGGATTTTTTGGTTTTTTAGAGAATTTTAGTGGTTTGGGGTTTTTTATGGTTTATAGGGGATTTATGGGTTTTGGGGAGTTTTATGGGTTTTATTAGGATTTTGATGTTTTTTAATATTTTTAATTTTTTGGGGTTAAAGGGTTTTTAATTATTTTAGTGGGTTTTTAGGGTTTTAGGATTTTTTGAGGTTTTTAGGGTGTTTTAGGGTTTTTTTATTTTTAGGGTATTTATGTTTTTTGGGGTTTTTAGGTTTTTTATGGATTTTATGTTTTTTATTATTTTAATGTTTTCATAGGGTATTTAAATGTAATTAGTGTTTTTTATATTTTTATGTATTTTTATGGATTTTTGGATTTTATGGTTTTTATGGGGTTTAGGTATTTTGTGGTTTTTAAGGTTTTAAGTGTTTTTAGGTTTTTTAAAGTATTTTGGGATTTTAGGGTTTTTTAAGGGTTTTCAATGTTTTTGATATTATTTTTAGTTTTTATTGTTTTTCAAGATTTTTTTTACAGTTTTTAGTTATTTTTTGTTTTCATGGGATTTTAGGGTTTTTTGGGACTTTTTAGATTTTTGAAACATTTTTTCTTTTTCGTGTTTTTTTGGGGATTAAAATGTTTTTGGATTTTTAAGGTTTTATTAGATTTTTTAGGGGTTATGATATTTTTTAAATATTCTAATATTTATAGATATTGTTTTTGATTTTTTGGGGGTTTTTAGGTATATTAAGTGGTTTTATGGTTATTTTATCATTTTTATAGTGTTAATGGGTTTCTAACTATTTTTATGTTTTTACTCGTTTTATGTGTTTTTTAGGTTTTAAAGGTTTTCTTATGTTTATAATAATTATATATTTATTTTATGGTTTTAGGTATTTGAAGGTATTTTTTATGATTTTTATGGTCATTTTTTATTTTTAGGGATTTTTTGGGTTTTTAGGTGTTTATGCTATTTTTTGGTTTATGAATTTTTTGGATTTTTAGGAGATTTCTAGTTTCTAGTGTTTTTATGTTTTCTTAGAGAGATTTAATGTTTTTAAAATTTTAAAGGGTTTTTAATATTTTAATGGGTTTTTGTGAGGTTTATGGATATTTAATGTATTTAGGGATTTTAGGGATTTTATGGTTTTTAGTATTTTTAGGGGTTTCAGGGTTTTTTAGAATTTTTTGTGTTTTTTACGTTTTTAAGTGTTTTTAGTGAATTTACGGTTTCTTAGTGGTTTTAAAGGTATTTGGAATTATTTAGGTTTTATAAATTTTTAGGTATTTTGAGGATTTTAATGGTTTTAGGGTATTTATTGATTTTAAGGGTTTTTTAGGATTTTTCTGTTTTTTTTTAATTTTTTGGGTTTTTATTTTTTATTAGGTTTTTCAGAGGTGTTATAGTTTGTGAATTTTTTTTTGGTTTTAATGGGTTTTTAGTGTTTTAGTGTTTTTTAGAGTTTTTATGAGATTTTAAGGATTTATAAGGTTTTTATAGATTTTTAATGTTTTTTGGGTTTTTAGGATTTTTCAAGATTTTTTTATGTTTTTTAGCATTATTTTGTTTTTTAGGATTTTTAATTGTTTTTATGGTTTCAAGGTTTTTTAGTATTTTTCAGGGATTTTAGAGTATTTGAATTTATTATGATTTTTTTAGGATTTTTATTGGTATTAGGGATTTTAAATGTCTTCAATGTTTTTGGGATTTTTATGGTTTTTTTTATTTATTGTATTTTGAGTTTCTAGGGTTTGAAGTGTTTTTAGAGGTTTTCAACATTTTTAGGCGTGTAAAGGGTTTTTAGAGTTTTTTTATGTTGTTATGGTTTTTATTGTTTTTTATGGTTTTTATCGTTTTTATAGTTTTAGTGGGTATTTATTTGTTTTTTATGGTTTTTAAGGTTTATAAGGTGGTTTTATGGTTTTTTGGGATTTTTTAAAATTTTGAAGATTTTTCGATTTTTAGGTTTTTAGGTGATTTAGAATTTTTTTATGTTTTTCATAATGTTTTTCATGTTTTTTATTTGTTTGGGTATTTTTGGGCTTTTTAATTAATTTTATGTTTTTTAGGGTTTTTTTGGAATTTCATGTTTTTGGCTATTGATATTTTTTAGGGATTTTATAGTTTTTTGGGTTTCAATGGTTTTTTGAGTTTTTTATGGGTTTAATGTTTTTTTTATATTTTTATCACATTTTTTGGGGTGTAAATGTTTTATATATATTTTTAGTGGTCCTTTAGGATTTTATTGGTTTTTAGGGTTTTTTAAGGATTGAGGGGTTTTAAGGACTTTCGTGTTTTCTTGGGTTCTTAGTGTTATTTAATGTTTTTATGATTTGTATAATTTTTTTGTTTTAAAAGTTTTTAAGTTTTTTTTGTTTTTTATGGTTTTAATAGTGTTTTTCAAATATTTTTAAATATTTTGAGAGATTTTTTTAGATTTTTTGTTGTTTTTTCTTACTTCTAGATATTTTGAGTGTTTTCGGGTTTTATAGAGTTTTTGGGTTTTAATGGCTTTGGGGGGTTTTATATATTTTCATTGATATTTTTTAGGGTTTTTAATGTTTGTAGAGGTTTTTATCTTTTTTTTATATTTTCACAGGATTTTAGTGTTTTTATTGGTTTTTTGTTTTTTTAGTGTTTTAAATTTTTTTAGGTGTGTTAAGGGCTTTTTAGTGGTTTTGGAATTTATTTAGTTTATTAGGGGTTTATGTGTTTTTAGGATTTATGAGGGGGTTATATGATTTTAAGGTTTTTTTACGTTTTAATATGTTTTAGGGATTTTTATTGATTTTATTTTTCTCTAGTTTTTAATGGAATTTTTATTGTTTTAGGATTTTATTGTTTTTTTATTATTTTTAATGGATTTAATGGTTTTTTACTGGTTTTTAAGGGTTTTTAATTATTTTATGAATTTTAAAGGTTTTGTGGGGTTTCTTGGGGGGATTTTAGGGTCTATTGATGTTTTTTGTGTTTCTATGTTGTTTAGGGGTTATAAGTGTTTTTAGGTTTTTAATGTTTATATATTGTTTTGATGGTTTTTAGGATTATTAATGTTTTTAAGGATATTTAGGGTTTTAGGATTATTAAGGTTTTTATTATTTTTAAGAATTTTGTTGGGTTTTTGGATTTTTAGTATTTTATATTTATTTTAGTGTTTTTGGTGTTTTTATTAGTTTTTAGGTTATTTAGGTTTTTATAGATTTTTAAAAAAATTTCAGGGTTTTTAAAATTTTTATGGATTTTTATGGATTTTTTCAAATAATAAAGAGTTTTTAGTTTTTATGGATTTTTAGGGTTTTTAGCAAATGTAGGGTTTTGATGTTTTTTTGGTGTTTTTAGGGGTTTTGAGTCTTTTAGTATTCTTAAGCTATTTTATGGATTTTTAGATTTTTAGAGTTTTTTTTAAAAAAATGGAGGTGTTTAAATTTTTTTTAGAGTTTTTATTGGTTTCAAGGTTTTATCTTTTTTAGGTTTTTTAAGATTTTTGGGTTTTTAGGATTTTTACAGATTTTTAGGGATTTTTTTGGGTGTTTAGGTTTTTAGCACTTTTTTTAAATTTTAGAGGTTGAAAGTGTTTTTTAATTTTTATAATTTTCTTAAGGACCTTCATGGTCATTAGGGGTGTTTACATTTTCAGTGATTTTGTTGGTTTTTATGATTTTAATGTTTTGTTGATATTTTGAGGGTATTTCGGGTGTTTTATGGTTTTTAAAATTTCTTGGTTTTTTTAGATTTTAGGGGTTTTAAGTGTTTTCAGTTTTTATGTTTTTCTTGTGTGTTTTTAGGGTTATTTATTTTTTAATGGTTTTTAGGGGGTTTTAGGATTTTTCTTTTGTTTTTGGGATTTTAGATATTAATAATATTTTTGAGGTTTTTAGGGATTTTTGGGGTTTTTTCGGTGTTTAGTGTTTTTTGATTTTCTTTATGGTTTAATTGTTTTAACACTATTTTAATGTTTTTAGGGTATCCACTGATTTGTAGAGTTTCTTCGGTTTTATTGTTTTTATGGGTTTTTAAAAAAAATTATGTCTGGTAGGGGTTTTTATTATTTTTTTTAGTTTTTACGGTTTTTATTGTTTTTATTTATATTTAGGTTTTTAGGAGTTTAAAATGTTTTTTATGGTTTTTATAGGGGTTTTAGGGTTTTTATGGGATTTTACATTTTGAGGTATTTTTAAGGGGTTTTTAATATTAAGATAATTGATTTGAGCTTTCAAGGATTTTGAGGTGTTTTAGGGTTTTTATGGTTTTTTATAGTTGTTAGTGTTTTTTAGGTTTTTAGGGTCTGCATGTGTTTTTAGGTTTTTATGTTTTCTATAAAATTTTTGGGTTTAAGGGTTTTTCCTTTTATGGATATTTAGGTATTTTTTATAATTTTTGTGGTTTTTTGGGTTATTTGGTTTTTTTATGATTTTTGGAATTTATAGGGTTTTTTATTTTATAGGATTTTTTTGGTTTTGTGGGGTTTTATATATTTTTTCAGTCTTTTAGGGGTTTTAAGGTTATCTAAGAGTTTTTAACATTGATAGGTGTTTAAAGGGTTTTTAGATTTTTTTTATAATTTACGATTTTTAGGAATTTTATGGATTTATGGGATTTATGATTTTTATAATTATTGATGGATGTGAAAGTCTTTATTAATTTTTTTTTGTATTTTTTGAATTTTGTATTTGAGGTATTTTGGGTTTTTATGGAATTTTAGGTTTTTTTGAGTTTTTTGTGTTTTTTTGGGTTTTAAAGATTATTTATATTTTTTAACATTTTTATCAGTATAAAGTGTTTTTATAGTTTTAGTGTTTTTTATGTTTTTTAGGGATTTAAATGTTTTTTAAGGTTTTATGGGTTTTTATAATTTTTAATATTTTTTATGGTTTTTAGAATTTATTAGGTTTTTAGGGGTTTTAACTGTTTTTAGGTTTTTAATGTTTTCATAGGATTATATTGGTTTTTTATGGTTTATTTGTGTTTTTTTGGGATTTTTATTGATTTTTTAATATTTTTTTTGCTTTTTAGGGCATTTCAAGATTTTGAAGCTTTTTAGGGGGTTTGGGGGGTATGTAGGTTTTTTTAATTTTTTTAGATTTTAGGGTCTTTTGATATTTTAGCATTTTTAAATGTTTTCTTGTTTTTAATGGTTTTAGAGGTTTATAATAATTTTAAAAAAATTTGATGTTTTTTATGATTTTTAGGGTGTATATGTTTTCTGAGGGATTTTATGGATTTTAGGTGTTTTAGGGTTTTTTATGGTATTTTAAGGTTTTTTGGTTTTTGGGGTTTTAAGTGATTTTAGGTTTTATGTTTTTATTATGGTATTTTAGGGTTTTTTACATTTTTAGATATTTTAAGGGATTTTTAGTGTTTTTACTATTTTTGATTATATTTATATTTTAAAGGTATTATGGGTTTTACGGTTATTTAGAGATTTTATAATTTTATATGATTTTTAGGGTGTTTATGTGGTTATTTAGAGATTTTATAATTTTGTATGTATTTTAAGGTTTTTACATTTTTGAGGTTTTTTAGGGTTTTTAAAGGTTTTTATGGTTTTTATTGTTTTTATGGTTATTAGAAGTTTTTTTTATATTTTTCAGGTTTTAAATGTTTTTTAGATTTTTTAATGTATTTATGGGTTTAAATAGTTTTTATAATTTTTAGTCTTTTATGGGTTTCAATTTTGTTTGTTTGTTTTTGGTGTGTTATGGTTATTAGAGTTTTAAGGGTTTTTAATGGTTTTATGTTTTTATGGGTTTTACATGATTAGGATTTTATGATTTTATTAGGGTTTTTATGTTTTTTGGGGGTTTTATGTTCTTAGGCGTTTTATGGTTTATTTGTATTTTGCTAATTTTTTGTGTTTTAAGGATTTCGACAGAATATAGTTATATTTTGGGGTTTTAGTGTTATTATGTTTTTTATTTGTTAAGGTTGGTTAGTTCTTTAGAGTTTTATAGGGGTATTGCAGTTTTCTACTATTTTTATGGGTTTAATGGGATTTAAATGATTTTATATGTTTTAGGGTATTTATGGGATTTGAGTGTATTTTACGGTATTTATTGGATAATGTGTTTTTTAGGTGTTTTAGTGTTTTTAGGGTTTCTAGAACTTTTTAAGGTTTTAGGGTTTTTATGTGGCGTTAGTGTTTTGTGGTTTTCTTAGGGGTTTTAAGGGTTTTAAAGTTTTTTAGGTTTTTATGGATTTTTGTCCATTTCATAGAATTTTTATGTTTTTTCAACACATTATGGATTTTGGTGGAATTTCAGGGTTTTCAAGATGTTTAGGTTTTTTTCATTTTTTTGTAATTTTAGGGGGTTTCGATTTTATCGAGTTTTTAAAAATTTTAAATATTTTTACTGTTTTTATGGGTTTAAAGTGTTTTTATAATTTTGGTCGGTTCTTAGGCTTTTATGGGGTTTTAAATTTTTTTATAATTTTTATGGTTTGTAGTTTTTTAGGGTTTTTAGTAGTTTTTAGGTTTTTAGGGGTTTTAATTGATTTTGTGTTTTAAGTAATTTCCAATGGGTTTTCTAAGATTTTAGTGTTTTTTATGTTTTTATGGATTCTTAGGTATTTTTTGAACATTTATGTTTTTTTGTATTTTTAGGTTTTTCAAGGGGTTTAGGGTTTGTTGGGGTTTTTCTGGTTTTATGATTTTTTTGGTATTCTGGTTTTTTTAATTTTTTATTTTTTTTACCTTTCTAAGATTTTTTAAAGTATTTAGGGGTCTATTTTATTTTAATGATATTATGGGTTTTTTAAGTTTGATATGTTTTAAGGGTTTTTTAAGGTTTTTAGGGTGTTTTTTGGTTTGTAGAGTTTTTAGGCATTCAGGGGTGTTAAGTATGTTAAATTTTGATGGTTATATTTGGGTTTTGTAGGGTTTTAATTTTTTTATTACATTTTTTAGGTATTTTTAGGGATTTTTTTTATTTTAAGTTATTTAATGGTTTTTAGATATTTTGAGTGGTTTAAAGGAATATTTTGTTTATTTTTTTTTGTTCTCGGGATTTTAGTGTTTCAAGCATTTTTAGTTTCTAGTGGTTTCATGGGTATTTTGGTTTTGAAGTTTTTATTACTATGTTTTTGGGTTTTTAGAGTTATTTATGATTTTAGGTGTTTTTCTTATTTTTATATATTTTAGAGGTTTTTGGGGTTTTGATGTTTTTTGGGATTTTTGGTTTTATGTAGGGGATTTTTTATATTTTTAAGATTTTAATGTTTTTAGAGTTTTTAAATGTTTTTATGTGTTTAATTGGTTTTTAGAGTTTTTAGTGGGCTTCATAGTTTTTATGGGTTTTATGGTTTTAAGTTTATTAGGGTTTTGAATTTTTTTGGTATTTTAGAATTTTTAGATTTTTAGTATTTTATATTTTTAGTGGTATTAAGTTTTTTATTGTTTTTATAGTTTACTTAGTGATTTTCAATGATTTTAGGGTTATTTATCATTTTAGGGATTTTTTTGGGCTTTATTTGGATATTTATATTTTTTTATTGTTTGTAGAGATTTTGATAGTTTTGAGGGGTATTAGGGGTATTTATATTTTATTATGGATTTTATTCTTTTATATAATTTTTTATAATTTTTACGGTTATTCTCAATTTTTAGTATTTTTTTATGTTTTAGGTGTTTTATTTATATTGGGTTTTTCTGGATTTTTTGGGTCTTTTATGGTTTTTAGGGTTTTTAGGGTTTTTATCATTTTTTGTGTTTTTTAAGATTTTTATGGGTTTTAAGGGTTTTTCTATTTTTATGGTTTTCTGAATGTTTTTAAGGGCTTTTCATCATTTTTAGGGATTTTTTTTCATTTTTCGAATTATAATGATTTTTTATGGTTTTTTTTGGATTTTAAGGGTTTTAAGGTTTTTATGGGGTTTTAATGGTTTTTAGTGTTTTATAGATTTTAAGGGTATTAATTGATTTTGGGTTTTTTAGGTTTTATTTGGGGTTTTAATTATTCTTATAGATATTTATATTTTTAGGGATATTTAATATTTTTTAAGATTTTTCAGATTTTTTTAGGTTATTTAGAGATTATGAGAGGTTTTGGGTTATTTTAGGGTTTTTGTAGTTTTTTGGGGTTTTATGGATTTTTAAGATTATTAGGATTCTATTTTTTGAAGGGTTTTTATTATATTTAGGGGATTAAAGGTTGTTTAATTTCTTTTGCTGGTTTTAGGGATTTTTAATGTTTCTATGTGGTTTTATGTATTTTTTTTAATTTTTAGGGTTTTTTAAATTTCTATTGATTTTTAGAGTTTTGATGTTTTTAGGGGGTTTAGGTTTTTCTAGGTTTTTAATGTTTTCTTTGGGTCTTTCATGGTTTTTTGTGTTTTTTATATTTTTAGTGATTTTTAGGGTTTTTATGATTTTTTGGTTTATAGGGGGTTTATTGATTTGATGGTTTTTAATGTTTTTAGTGTTTTTATGGATATTTATGTTTTTGGGTGTTTTGGGTTTTTTATGGTGTTTAATGGTTTTTTAGATTTTTCTCAGGGTTTTTATAGTTTTTAGGGGTTTATGGATTTCAGGGTTTTTAGGGTTTTAGGGGTTTTCTGGTTTTTAAGGTCTTTTAAAGTTTCTAGGGATTTTACCCTTTTCCATGTTTTTATAGGTTTTAAATAATTTTATATTTTTAATCTATTCTTCACTATTTTAAGGGGTTATATGTTTTTTTACATTTTTAGGGATTTTTATGGTTTTTTTGGATTTATAGGGATTTTAAGGGTTTTTAGGAATATTTTATTTTTTTAGAAGTTTTAAGGGTCTTGAATATTTTTTAGATTTTTACTAGTTTTATGTGTTTTTATATATTAATGGTTTTAAGGTTTTTTATGGTTTTTAATATTCTTTAGGTATTTTAAGGTTTTATAGATTTGTAGGTATTTTTTAGTATTTTTATGGTAATTTAGGGTTTTAATTGATTTATTTTGGTTATTAGGTTTTTTATGGTTTTTTGTGGTTTCACATTTTTTTGGGTTCTTAAGTGTTGTCTTAGTTTCTAGGGGTTGTAAGGTTTTTTATAGATATTTAAAAAAATTAGGAGTTTAAATGGTTTTTATAATCTTAATGGGTTTTTGGGTTTTTTTGTGTATTTAGGGTTTTAATGTTTTTAGGGGGTTTATGGTATTTTAGATTTTTAGGGGTTTTATGGGTTTTTATGGATTTTAGTGTTTTTTATGTTTTATGGGGTTTTAGTGTTATAATCATTTCTTATCAGTTTTAGGGGTTTTAGAGTTTTTTACATTTTCGGGATTTTTATGGATTTTTGTATATAAATGGTTTTTTGGGTTTTTATGTATTTAAATATTTTTTTTGATTTTTTTGTAATTTTTTTGAGTTTTTAGAGCATGTACGGGTTTTTATATATTGTTAATGTTTTTAGGGTTTTAAAGGGTTTTTATAGTTTTAGTGGTTTTTAAGGTTTTTATGGGTTTTTATATTTTTTTTGTTTTTTTGGGTTTTAAGGATTTTTTTGGTGTTTTTATGTTTTTTAGAAATTTTTGGGTGTTTATGTATATTTAAGTGTTTTTATGGGTTCAAGGTTTACTTATTATTTTCCTGGGTTTTTAGGGTTTTTAGATTTGTTAAGGATTTTTAGGATTTTTATGGTTAAATATTGGTTTTAGGGATTTTTAGGGGTTTTCTGGTTTTTTTAGTTTTACGTGTTTTTTAGTTGTTAGGTGTTCTTTGGTTTTTTAGAGGGTTTCAAAAACTTTAAGGGTGTAAGGGGTTTTAGAGTTTTTAGTGATTGTTGTTGTTTTTTTTTTGAGTTTTATGGTTTTTAGGGTTTTTTATGGTTGTTTGGTTTTTTTGGGTTTTTTTTGGGTTTTTAGACTTTTTTAGGTTTTTTAGGGCTTTAAGTGTTTTCTGGGTTTTAGGGGGTTTTTAGAGTTTTTTAGTGTTTTAGTGTTTTTTATTTATTTATTTGATATTTTTACGATGTTTATGGTTTTTATTGTTTTTATGGGTTTCTATGGTTTTTAGGGTGTTTTCGGGGGTTTTGGTATTTTATAGTTTTTTTGGTTTCAATATTTTTTTAGTATTTTTGAGTTTTTATGGGGTTGTAGAGTTCTAAAAATTTTTAGAGGATTAAATGGTTTTTAAATGTTTTATTATTTTTAGGGTTTTTGTGGGGTTTTGGGGGTTTTAAAGGTTTTTAGTGTTCTTATGGTGTTTAGTGTTTTCTGGGTTTTTGGGTGTCGAGTGTTTAGGGTTTTTAAGGTTTTGAAAGTTATTTATAATTTTTATGGGTTTTAAGTGTTTTTATGTTTTTACGGTTTTCAAATATTTTTTAAGGGTTGTTAGGTTTTTTATGTTTTTAGGTATTTTTCATCATTTCTTTGGATTTTTATTATTTTTAGGGTTTTATTGTTTTTGGGACATTAGGGTTTTTTTTTGAGTTTTTAAGGTTTTTTAATGTTTTTAGTATTTTTATTGTTATTAGGGTTTTAATAGTTTTTTAATGTTCTTTGTGGGTTTTTTTGTTTTTATGGGTTTTAGGGTTTATACAATTTTTATGAGTTTTTATTGTTTCTAGGGGTTTTAAGTGTTTTTAAGAATTTTTAGGGTTTTTAGCATTTTTTGGTTTTTCAGGGTTTCTAATTGATTTTAGTTTTTATGTTTTTTTTATATTTCCTTATTTTTAGGGTTTTTTTATGTTTTATCTATTTTTAGTGATTTTTTAAATTTTTTATGGGATTTTAGGGTTTTTATGTGTTTTGAGGGGATTTAGAGTTTTAGGGTTTTTATGGTTTTTATGGTTTTCTAGGTTCAAAGAGTTTTTTTATGGTTTTTATTATTTTTTGAGTGTTTTAACATTTTTAGTGGATTCATGAGTTTTTAGATTTCATGGTGTGTTTTTATGGTTTTCAAGGGTTTTAGTTTTTTTAAGGTTTTTAGAAGTTTCTTAGGGTTTTTTGGATTTTTAGGGGTTTTAATGATTTTTAAATTTTTTGGTTTTTTGGGTTTAAATTGATTTTTGGTTTTTAAGGATTTATTAGGGGTTTTCAGGGATTTTTTTGTTTATTATGTTTTTAAGGATATTTTGGGCGTTTATGATTTTTATGGTTTTATAGTGTTTTTAGTGATTTTGAGTATTTTTAGTGTTTTAAAGTTTTTATTGTTTTTATGTACTTTATATGTTATTAGGGATTTTTTAGTGATTTATAGTTTTAAATTGGTTTTAGATTTTTTATCTATTTTAAGGATTTTAAAGGGTTTTTATTGTTTTTAGTGGATTTTAAGGTTTTTGGGTTTTTAGGGAATTTTTATGTTTTTAAGGTTTTTAGTGTTTTATGTTTTTATGGGTTTTAGCGTGTTTAGGTTTTATGGTTTCATTATGGTTTTTAGGGTTTTTAAATTTTTATGATTTTTATGGATTTTGAGGGATTTTTGGTTTTTTATGGGTTTTGGGGGGTTTTAGGGATTTTGGGTGTTATTAGTTTTTTTACAATTTTTAGTAGTATTTATGGATTTTATCCTTTTAGGTTTTCATGGCTTTTAAAATTTTTTGCAAATTTTAGGTATTTTTTAATTTTTATATTTTTTCAATTTATTGTGTTTGTTTTGTTTTTTTGAGTTTTTTCGGGTTTCTATGGTTTTTTTGGTTTTTCAGGTTTTTGAGTTTTTAGGTTTTTTAATTTTTTTATAATTTTATATTATTTTTTGAGGTTTAAGTTTTTTTTGAGTTTATTAGTATTTTTTATTAGCTTTTAGGGTTTTTATGAATCTTTGGGGTTTTATGGTTTTAGGGTTTTTATGGTTTTTAGGATTTTATGGTTTGTAGTTTTATTTAGGTTGTTTAGGGATTTTATGTATTTTAGGCTTTAAATTATTTCATAGGGTTTTTATGATTTTTCGTTTCTTTTGATTTTCTTGGGATTTTTAGTTATTTTTTATTAATTTTATAAATTTTTAGGGTTTTAGGGATTTTGAGTGTTTTCTGGTTTTCTAGATTTTTAACTGTTTTTTGGGTTTTTTAGTTTTTTAAATGTTTTAAATGATTTTATAATGGTTTTCTTTGGGGTTTTAAAGGTTTTTTGCATTTTTACGTTTTTTTTGGAAATTTATAATTTTTATGGGTTTTGGTGTTTTTAGGGTTTTAGGGTTTTATGTTTTTTTTTTCATTTTTATGGTCTTTTATTTTTTAGGTTTTTAAATTTTTTCTTCGTTTTTTATTTTTATAATGAATTAAATGATTTTTTGAGTTTTGTGTGGTTTTTTTATGGTTTTATGGGTTTTTAATTATTTTTAGGGATATTTATAATATATAGGATTTTTAGGGTTTTCTATGGAGTAAAGAATTTTTTAAGTTTTTGGGGTTCTTAAGTGTTTTTATGCATTTAAGGTTTTCCTGTGGGATTAAAATGTATAATATTTTCTACATTTTATGGTTTTTAGTGCATTTTTACCATTTTTATGGGTTTTCATGTTTTTTGGGATTTTGTTGGTTTTTCGGGATTTCAGGGTTTTCAAGGTTTTTGTGGATTTTTGGGTTTTAGGGTCTTCTATGATTTTATGGTTTTTAAATATTATTAGATTACTCTAGTTTTTTAGGGTTTAAAAGGGTTTTTATAGTTTTTAGTGATCTTTTAGGGATTGGTTTTTAGGTTTTTTATGTTTTTAGCGATTTTTATAGTTTTTAGGGGTTTTAAACTTTTTATGTGTTTTATCATTTTTTCGGTTATACGGGGTTTTAAATGTTATAGTTTTTTGATATTTTCTTATGGGTTTTCAAGGTCTTAGGGTTTTTTTGGATTTTAGCGATTATTAGGGTTGTTTAGGATTTTTAGGAATTTATTGTTTTTATGGATTTTGTTGGCTTTTAGGATTTTTTAGGGTTTTTAGGTTGTTTAGGTTTTTAGGGTTGGTCTTTATGTTTCTTATGGTTTTTAGTGATTTTAAGAGTTTTTTAACATTTTTATGTGTTTAATGGGGTTTTAGAGTTTTTTGGGTTTTTATGATTTTAGGGGTTCTCAGGGTTCTTTAAGGTTTTTATGGTTTTTAGGGTTTTAGGGTTTTTTAGTTGTTCTAGGGTTTTTTGAATTTTTTTGGACTTGTGGGAGGTCTTACTTAGATTATTTTTTAAGGTTGTAATTTGTTTTATCTGAGTTTATAGTGTTTTTTATGAGTTTTGGGATTTTTAGTGATTTTTTATGATTTTTATGTGTTTTTTTTGTTTTTAGGGATTTTGAGGGTTTTTATGGGTTTTGAGGTTTTATTTTTTGGGGGGGGGGGGGGTTGAGATTTTTTTAGTTTTTAGATTTTTATGGGTTTTTAACAGGTTTTGGTGTTTTAGGGTTTCTTATAGTTTTTATTATTTTTTTGATTTTATGGTTTTTAGGGATTTTAATGTTTTTAGGGGTTTTATGGTTTTTATGGTTTTTAGTGTACTTTATAAGTTTTTTTTAGGTTTTTTAGGGGTTTTAAGTGTTTTTATGTTTCATGGTTTTCAAAGTGTTTACTATTTATTTTAGGGTTTTATTATGTTTTTATGGATTTTTATGTTTTTTAGGATGTTTTGGGTCTTAAGGGTTTTTATAGATTTTGAAGGCTTTATGGTTTTATGGTTTTATAGTTTTTATAGTCTTTTGGGGTTTTATGGGTTTTTTATTTTTTATGGTATAAGGGGTTTTTAGAGTTTTTAATGATTTTATGGGAATAAAGGGTTTTAGAGTTTCTAGCAGTTTTATGGTTTTCATGGGTTTTTAGGGTTTTTAGTGTTTTTATGGGTTGTTATAGTTTTAGGGTTTGTGGTGTTTTTAGGTTTTATGTATTTATTAGGGTTTTTAAAGGGTCTTAGAGTTTTATTTCATTATTTAGGTTTTTTATGGATTTTTTTGTTTTATTACTTTTTTTAGTGTGTTTAATGACTTTTAGTGATTTGGGGTTTGTTTACTTTAAGGTTATTAATTGTTTTTATGGGGTTTTAGGTTTTTATTATTTTTTTATAGTTTTATGGATTTTATAGTTTTATATTGTGTTTAGGCCTTTAACGGGTTTTTATTGTTTTTAGTGTGTTTTTTGGGTTTTTATGTGGTTTTACGGTTTTTATGGGTTTTAAGAGTTTTTATGACTTTTAGGGTTTTTGGGTTTTTGGGTTTTTAGGGGTTTTAGGGGTTTTTTATGTTTTTTAGGGTTTTTAGTATTTTTTAGGATTTTATGAGTTATGTGTGATTTTAGGTTTTTAAGTTTTTTTTTGGGTTTTGGGGTATTTATGTCTTTAGGGTTTTTAATTCATTTATAAAATATTTAAGGTTTTTAGTGTTTTTAGTGATTTCAAGGGTGTTGGATTTTTAGGATTTAGGGTTTTTAGGTGTTTATTCATTTTTAGGGTTTTTATGGTTTTTAAAGCTTTTTAACGCTTTTAGGGGTTAAAAGGGTTTTAAGATTTTTTTTTTTGTTTTTTAGGATTTTAATGAAATTTTTGGGTTTAAATTGTTTTGAGAGTTTTTTTTTGTTTTTTTGGGTTTTTAGAGTTTCTATGGACTTTTAGGGTTTTTTATCTTTTTTATGTTTATATAGATTTTAAGATATTTTAGCCATTTATGTTTTTTAAGGGGTTTTCAATGTTTTTATGGTTTTTATGTTTTTATGGTTTTTATGGATTTTTAGGATATTTATGGTTTCTATGGGTTTTTTGGGTTTTTTTGTTTTTATTTTTTGTTTTTTTTTGGTTTTTTATAGGTTGTAAATGTTTTTTTTTTGTTTTTAAGGTTTGTTTTTAGATTTTTTCGGGTTTTAGGTTTTTTAAAATTCAGAGGGATGATAAAATATTTTTTTATAATATTTATGGTTTTAAGATTATTAGGGACATTAGGGGTTTTACGTGTTTTTTTGGGTTTTTTTGGTTTTGGGTGTTTTCAGATTTTTTTTTGAGTTTTTACGGTATTTATGGTTTTTTATAGTTATTAATCATTTTTGGGGTTTAATAGGTTTTTAGAGTTTTTTTTGGTTTTAGGGTTTTATGGTTTTTTAGTGTTTATATTTTATTAGTGGTTTTATGGTTTTTATGTTTTTTAGGGTTTTTAGTGATTTTAGACATTTAGGGTTTTTAGAGGTTTTAAGTGTTCTTATTTTATAAGAGTTTCATAGGGTTTTTTAGGAATTTCAGGATTTTTTACATTTTATGGATTTTAGGATTTTATTAAGATTTTAAGTTTTTTAAGGGATTTATTGATTTTTAGGGTTTTAGGATTTTTAGGGAATTCATGGTATTTATGGTTTTTTGGGATTTGGGGGTTTTTATAAGTTTTTAGGGTTTAGAGGGGATAAATGGTTTTTAATGTTTTTAGTTTTTTTAGTATTTTTATGGGTTTTTAGGTTTTTTAGAGTTTTTACGGTTTTTAGGGGTTTATGGTTTTTATGTGTTTTGCTGTTTTTTAGAGTTTTTAGTGTTCCAAGAAGTATTTAGGTTTTAAGGGATATTATATGTATTTAGGTTTTTATTGTTTTCTTTTTATTTTTCTCGGGTTTTAGGGATTTTTACCTTTTTAGGTATTTTTAGGGATTTTGAGGTTTTTTATGGATTTTAGGGTTGTTTGGGTTTTAAGGGGTTTTATGGGTTTTTTTTGGTTTTAATGTTTTTTAGTTATTTGGGATTCGAATTTTTTTATATTTTTTTAGGATTTTAGAGGTTTAATGGGATTTTGGAGTTTTTAGTGTGGTTTTACGGGTTTTATAGTTTTTAGGGGTTTTATGGTTTTTAGGTTTTTTATGGTTTTTAGGTCTTTCATGGGTTTTAGTGTTTTTTGGTTTTTTTGGGTTTTAAGAGTTTTTAGGTTTTTACAGTTTACCTAGGGTGTTTTTCGTTTTAAGAAATTTTATGTTTTTAGGCATTTTTATTTACTTTATACAATTTTTATGGGTTTTTATGCTTTTTTTGGGATTTTTAGCATTATTAGGGTTTTTATTATTTTTATGGTTATATTGTTTTTTTGGGGTTTTTGGTTTCATTGAGTTTATTAGGGTTTTTATGGTTGTTATATTTTTCAAAATTTTTAGGGGTTTAAATGGGTTCTTCAGTTTTTATTGGTTTTATTGGATTTTTATGAGGTTTTAGGGGTTGTTGTGTATTTTTGTGTTTTTTGATTTTTTTGGTGTTTAGGTATTTTACCATTTTTATGTTTTTTTTGGGGGGTTTTGTATTTTTTATTTTTTGGGGCTCGTGACTAGCACCGAAGGCACAACAAAATCAAGGAGGCCTTTGCCTAAGAACCTATACACACACACACACACACATCCAAATTAAAGAAAAAGTGCATTGGAAAGGAAAAGAAGGTACCACACTGCTATAAAATGGGGACCAAACAAAAATTCATCGACCACTAAATCGTACTAGTTCAAAAAAATACAACTAAATTGGAAAGGGACAAAGATATCCACCCAACTAGAGAAGTGCCACAACCCGGAAACAAGTTAAAAAGTAGAACGACTGGAAGAGTCCCACTCCTGAATCCCAAGCTACGACCACCGCACATGGTCTGAGCACCCTGTATCCCTAAGCTCTTCTAAAATCACGATCAACATGTCTGTCGTCTACAAGGGCACAACAAGGGAGGGAAAACCCATATAGGGGGGAGTATTAGAATACTCAGTAGGATGCCCCGAAGGCTCGAGGGAGCTGCAAGAGAGGTACTGAAGAGGAGAGTAGTAATAGAGAACAAGGTACAACAAGAGTGAAAAGAAAGAGTACATATCCACCTAATAATAGAAATAATCACTCAAAGAAACCCAAACGAGAGAGCAAGGGCATATCCATCTTACATCTCACACTAGGTATTTTCCCATACATATACCAAGGGCCTCTAAATATTCTCATAACTTAGACACGTAGTCTAGAGACAAGTCACACAACTGCGTACCCACACTAGGGATCCAGTTCGAAGATTCCACAAAGCACTCATATAGGAGAACTCACTCCAGGAGTCTGATAGCTATGATAACGTCCATCCGAGAATTTTTGTTCGTCGGGAAAGGTCATAAGAGATAGATACAGTCATCATGGGATAACACACTCTTGAGTGGTGAAAGATCATTATACACAGATGAGGATCACTACCAGGGCCTTGGTGGATACCACGACTCATCCGGATTCACCTGCTAGGTAGAGAATCAATGCCTGGTTGAGTTGTTCACGTTGATGCTTGACTCTTCCTAGGGTCAAGAATGGATATAGGATCTCACTCTGGGCCACTCAAAGGGATAAATGGCTCTATCTTGTAATGTCCTTCTAAAGGGAGAGGTCATGATACACAGATGAAGATCACTGCCAGGGCTTTGGTTGATACCGCGACTCATCTGGATTTACTTGCTAGGTAGAGGATTGATGCCATGTGGGAATAGTCATGTTGATACCTGCCTCTACCTAGGGTCAAGAATGGATAGAGGATCTCGCTTCGGGCCTCTTGAAGGGATACCTGACTCTATCTCAAAAATTCCTGCTAAAGGGATCATACTCCTGAAAAAGGAAATGATAACTGACCTCTATGGGAATGAGAAAAAGGGGAACTAACCCAAATGAAACATGTACAATATACCGTGGACAAGATGATCAAGAAATGTACTAAGAAGCACATGACATGTAGAAATGTCACACACCGTGTCTTTTGAACATGGGTACTACCCGTGCACGACAGTGTGTGTCATAAGGCTTGTCGTGTATAACGCAACTACACAACATGTAGAAATGATCACTTGTTGTGTCAAAGTATATTGGTTATGATCCATGTACGCTATCCATGTGCCCGTACATGACCTCAACCCATGTATGTCAACCCATGTAATCAGTACATGGGGTGACCTGCGTTACTGGATTGGTCTATCCATGTGGTGGAGTACCGACTCCAAAGATAAGAAAACCATATAAGAGGAAAACGAACTCGTACTCAAGAGATGGGGAGTCCCATCTCTACCAGAGCAGATGAGTAAGGAATAACTATACCTTGAGTCATCAAATGAGTATCCATCCTAATGCTCACTAAAAGAAACACCTTGGTTCTGCTTCTCAGGATATCGTTTATAACTCAACTTCCAGAAAGTTCTTCAAGGGAGTAACCTGAAGGACTGTCCTGTCATAAGGGTTCCAAAATGACAGTCGGGGAGTCAATCAGAGTAACCTATGAAGTTCTACGATTTGAAGAAAGAACTGAGGTCCCCGTAGAAAAATGCTATGCTAAGGGTACCCTCACCTGTATAGAAAAATGTTACACTATGGGAACCTCATCCAACATAGGAGCCTTCTACTTGGAATGGGGCATCCTAGGGCATTCAAATATCCATCTTCCCTCATTATCTTCTATCATATCATCAGCCCTCGTGTTGGCCCCATATGTAAACTAGTCTAACAATATTAGGCCAAGGCCCCTTCCAAAGCTGTCTGATATATATGAATAAATTGTTAGGAATATATATGTGTACCCCAATATTTACATACCTATAGTAATAGGATTCATGTGGGTAATCACTACACCAAGGGAGACCCTAGAAACATCATCGATTTTACTATCCTGTGGGAATTCAGGTCCAAACTTTAGGATTTTAACATGAACCTCCTCACTCAAGGTATTTATGGGAACCGTAGACCATTCCCTTCAATGAGGTCCAATATTGGATATTCCTCTCCTTCTTATAAATTTTTTTAGTGAACTGCTCATGAGGTACACCCCTAACTATTCCTCCTAGAGGCAGCACATTTTCTCCTATTCACCTCCACTCGGGGAATATCCGATCATATCACCAAATGTGACTATCTTAGATATCAAAATAGAAGAGGATATGACCACACTCAAATCCCTCTCCCCATACCTTTAAAATTCATCATCCCATCCATCAGCAATGATAATGGATCAAGTAATCTTCATATTTACTTCTTCCTCTTGTTTCTCACACCAAGTATGACTCATGTGGTCTTAGAGGTTAGTGATGGTAATGACATTCTCACAACCCCAAACCTCAAATTGTCCTCCCATTTTGTATAAGTCCCAATCATGTCAAGTCAAATGGAAAACTCTATTAATAAGCACTAATAAAATGGGCTTCTTATTTGTTATAAGCCTTAACCAGAACTAAATCCATTGGCCTTATCCAAATATGTAAGCCCCAAGCTCCATTAAAATGGGTAGCTTCCAGCTGTAAGCCCCAAACACTTGGGACTTATCTATATATATAATTCCTAACTTCCACTAAAATGGGAAACCTACATGGTATAAGTATGAAACCATATCTCAAACTTCAGAGTTTCATATTCCCAATGAAACCACACCTCAAATGGGCCTCTCATATGGGATAATCCCCAATCATGTCCTCTTAAATGGAAAGATTCCATGCATAATCCCCAACCAATCGAACTCCAGTGGATTTTATCCCCAACTAAATGGGATATGTAGGAAGCCTCTCTAAGGTCCAAACCTGGTACCAAAATCTACCATAATGATCCCTAGGCCAAATCTCATATATGTTAATATCTATCCAGGAGACTATATCTCTCTTGGGCCTCATTAGATTCCTCTGCATAAGTCACATTCCATCTTTAACCAAGAATAATTTTCCTAGGCATCCTTTCCACAAAATGTTAAACAGCATGGATGACTCCTTGTCATACAACATTAAAAGGTTTTCTTCCATGTTAAGTGGCACCAAACAACATGGGTTCTGATTCCACTCATGTGAATACAAAATAATCCCATATTATGGGTTCAATCCCGATGTCGAAATATCTTTTATCTCCCTCAATGACAGCAAACATAAAACCACATTACCGAATGGATTAAAACCATCATCATACTAATAAATATTAAAATAATATATAGTAAATCCATAAAATATTACCATTGGTATAGAACCAGGGATATATATATATATATCCCTATCAATATAGAACCTTGGATACTTGATCGATGCATATTCATGATAGATTTTGAACTCATACATATTCATGATCGATTTTGAACCCATGGGTATTCATGAATGATTTTTACCTAGGAGTAATTGGCATATTCATACTTTAGAATGAAAAAAGGATTCATGAACATATCTTAAATCTAAAATAGATTCCATGAATGAGAAATAGTCCCACCCACAATGGGTGAGATGAGCCTGAATTACTATCCTATCAACCAATATTAGTTCTTACATTTCATTGGCTAAGATACCCAAAATTTCCTACCTTTGGAAAGTAGGTCCATAAATCATGGATGTGAGATCCATTGAGATTTCTCCACTCCTAAACAAACCTATTTGAGATTGTTTAATGAATTTTTACCTGACGTTAGAGTTTGCACACAATTCAACCCCTGAAATCAACCACCTGAGAGAAAATGATTTTAATCACAAATATATTGAACCTAATGTGAATGACTTGACTACAGATCCTCCATCACATGATTGAAAGGATATAGTGACCAGTACCCATTTAACCATTTTTATCTTGTACCAAAAACTTCTTTTAGGGAAACAAAATAGTGAAGTTAGTGGGAATCTATAACCTAGGTGGTGGTGTTACCCTACTTCAGTCCCCTTTCATATAAAAATTGAAGAGGGTCAAGTGAGACCATCAATTAAACATGCAGTCATTAATGAAACATAGACTGTGTTTTTTAGTATGTGTCTATTACATATATTAAAGGAACCCTTCATATATCTCTTAAATATAATTGTATCTCACCAACTTTCACAAACCCTCTCATCATCCAATACATTAGTTGGGTCCTCAATCAAGAAAAGGATGATATCACCCACCCACCATCATCAATGTGGGGTTTGAAATGAAATAGCTTCATAGTATCACCAAAAGTGGACTCTCCTGACCATGGAGGCCAGTAAAAAGGATCTCCAATCCATGAAGCCCTACCTCCCATTCTCCCAGCAATGTCCAGTGGTCCAAAACTAGATGACCCAACTAGCTTTCTCCAATCATTTTGGGAGTCCTTACCCAGAACATGATATTGAGTTACTCCCTTACCGTAGGAAGGGAGATGAATTCATCACTAATGACCTTGTACCAGTAGCATAGGGGTACAACCCAAGTAACCCTACTAGAAATCATCACCTCCAACACCTTGTGTCACACGTCCTCATCATGAAGATGATAATACCCTATGGGACCCACTAAATTCAAATGGACCTCAGTCCCCATGGAGTCCCACAAAGGGAGAAGACTATTCAATCAGTAATAGGAACTATTCCTATTATAGTTTAACAATTCCACTAAATAAATACAAATGAAAACTATGATAAGACATATATTTCTAATCATTCTCATCATGCCCATTATCCAATTATGACAACAATTTTCAAGAAGACATAAAATCCATATACTACTCACCAAGAACATATTAAAAATAGGTTGTCAATTTATAGGCTGAAACACATACCATCCAAAAAACATCATGAATGTAACACCCCAAGATTCTACGGTACGCTTCTCTTTGAATAATGCGATAGCGTGTGTTGTACGCAACACCGAGTTCTAATAACCAATCAAACTAGCCGTTATGAATAGTAATACCTAATTTTTAAAATTATATATATTTTATATTTCAAAATGGACTTCATTTTTGGATTCGGAATATCTAATTTAGCCTAAGGTGAAATTTTGGTACTTTTCGGATAACTTTCATATTTTGATGAATAGTAAAAATTACTAAACTTTAATTAAAAACAACTTTTTTAATCAAAATAATTAATAGTGATAAATTATAAATTTTAGTAGTTTTAAAGTATATTTAGAATATCTTTTTACAATTTAATATAATGTTGGTCATTGGAAATAATTTTACAATTAAACCGAACATAAACAAGTGTCAATCTTTTGATAGTTAATATCTCTTAAAAACACACTTTTTGTTTTGACAGCGGGAATTAATATTAAATTAATTTCTGCCACTTCTGTGTTTTGAATTTAGAAAAATGGATTTCATATTTGGAATCAGGATTTCCAAATTGTTTAAATAGGTAACTTTTATTTTTAGACATTTTGAATAATTACTGTGGTAAATATTTTATTTACCATGGTTAAGGGTAAATCGGGTAAATAAGGGTTAAAAAATAATATTATAATAATACTAAATTACCCTAAAATGTGTCCTAGCCTTATTGGTTGATACATGTTCGACCATAGGCATCTTTGGGTCGATTTTGGGACACCATGGATCCACTTGTAAGTGATAATGACACTTTATTGTAATTAAGTTAAAATGAATACAAAAATGACACAAGCATATATCTTTTAGAAAAACAATTGTTACATAGGGTTATATATGTTGGATTTTAGATTATAAATATTCATTAGAAAGATAAAACTATTTCCTACATAATGATATTTTATTTATAATTTTTAGACATTAAGTAATTTATTTTATTTATGACACAATGATGATGCAGTAATTACTATAATAGTGAAAAATTAAAATAATTGATATTATAAATACCCAAATAAATAAAATATGAAACTTTTAATGAATTAAAATAATTTTCTAGGATACTATGATATATTAGGATTGATTTAATTGACTTTTTTCGAAGTAATCAATCTGTTATGAGTTTCACAAAAATCAACTATTGAATAGTGTCAAAATTGACATAAAAGAGTTCTTAAAACAAATATTATACTATTAATTGATATTAAATTACTAAAAATCTAAGGTTCGGCCAAGAGACTTATATCATGATATTTTCATCATTAATGGACCACTTGGGGGTCGCTTGGATGTATGTAGTAATTTTATTAACCATATTATATAAAAATACAAAGAGACATTGTAAAGTGAAACTAATTAACTTAGAGTTAATACTTAAAGATAAGGTTAATATAAGTACCCAAACCTGTCTAAATTCTATTGGTTGAGTTGTTTTCGACCCATCCCCACCTTAACCTTTGAATAGTCAACTTTGGAGCCATTGGAAACCGAATATGAATTTATTATAAACTAATATCTCTAGCTTTTCCAAAGGTGCCCCTCACCCCTCTTATAAAAGGGCACTCCTCCTTATCATTTATTCACACCTTCAAAGCCTTTTGGTTCGGCCAAACTCTGCCCAAATACTCTCACAACTTCCCTCACTACAACCTAGGAGCCTTAGTTTGATCAGAAATCCAACCTATGGAGCCCTTTTGATCAAATCAAAAGGAAGAACCCGAAGAAGAGGTAACGATTTCACCACACTTTTCTACGTTCATTTCTTCTTCCACTTCTTCTTCCTTTGTTGTTACCATTCTAAAATAATAAATCCAGTATCATATATATACTGTGACGTTATTATAAATATGGTACAACCATATTCAGTATTCTATCCACCCTTTGAATAACATGTCACCATACGTGCGTACGTACGGCTTACCGTCTCCACGTCGTGGTGTAAGTGTTATTCAATATATTATTATTTGGATGGGTATAATAATGATGTGTAACTCATGTAAATGATAAATATAACATGTTAATGATTCTGTATATATTATATACCATCCATTTATATATTATTTTAATATCAAAAGAATGATATTGTCGCTCGTGCGTACGTACGGACTACCGTCTCCACGAACGCGATGAGATTCATTCTCCATCGTATCCATTCAAGTATAATTATCATTTGATGATTTAAAAATGATGTTTAAGGAATTGATATCATTCTGGATATGAATAAGATACAAAAAACATGGCTTACGTAACAAAACATATAAAACAAAACAAGTAAGTTAACACCCGAAACAACGATAATACTAAGATATTATTATCAAATCAATATTAAAAGATCATATATGATATCATATTAATGTATATGATTCTTGTATAATTTAATAACAATTATTTCACCATTATACAGGAGGTTAACCTATCCCAACCAAGTAAAAGTACAAGGTAAGGGGTTTTCATCTCACTCCTTATTTCCGTGAGATTCAGGCCATATTTCCACCATTACCTTTTTGTGGTGTATGTACTGCCCATAATTATATTCTTTATGTAATACACTCTAATTTATGTGTATTTACATATTCATTGTATGATAACTCTTTCATGGGTTGCATGTTTCCTAAGTTACCAAATTGGTAAGGGTTATTTCACAATCTCTTCATTATCCGAGGTTGTTTATACGTAATAATCTACTGGGATTTCTTTATCATCCACATCCATGTTTCTTAGAAATGTATTTCAAAACATATTTATTATTTACAAGAATATGGGTTAAAGTCATTTATACCCTTGTTTGACTTTTTATAAGAGGTTTATAAAGGAATCTTTCCATCGTTTTCAAAACAAGGACCTTTTTATCCTTTTCGACAGAATTAAGGTAAGAATGTTTTTTAACTTATACGGCGGGTGCGGCTATTTTATGCCGTTATAAAATCTTCAAAGCTTCCCTTACAAGCTTATAAGAATATTTTCAAAGAAAATGTTTTATTATTTCAAAATAAAAGGAGATATTTCTTTAAAAAGAATTTTGATTTCATCTATGTCAACATCCTTTGATGGATTTTAAGATTATTTGAAGTTGATACAGAACTTCTATATTGTATTGAAGGTTTTGTGATATGTTTGACTGTGGATGTGCTATTTTTATACCATTCATAGTTTATGGTGAAAGTATTGACATTTTTTATGCTAGTTTTAATACGAATGTTTATGTTATTTTTAAACCTTTTCATATGGGAATGCATTGGACTTAATATGTGACGGGTGGAGCCCGCTATAGCTCCTCGATGCATCGGTAGGTCTCATTAGACAAACTAGTGTCTTGGCACAAGGCCTTGACAAAATCTTATTTGTAGTCTTGGCACGAGGCCTTGGCTATGTGGTTATGATAGTATGGAATTATGCATTCCATCATTATGAAAGTGGTTATTGATTTTGCATGTGATTATTCGATTAGTAGAATAACCATGTGAATAAGTAAATGGCATTATTTCATTTTATTTATTCCATACTATGTTAAATGTTCAAGTTTAAAAGGCTTTTTTTTTAGTTATACATTGCCTTAAATGTTTATTCTTATTTATGAAAGTTTCCGCTATATTGTTATCCTTATTGGGAATTTGAGCTCACCCCTTTTCTATGTTTTATTTTTCCCAGGAAGTGAAGAAGTAAATTATGAATGACCTGAAGGGATATTATGTGGGGATATGAGTGTGGATTATGGAGACAATATGTTGTTGTAGTAGTTTTTCATTTTATGATGTAATGTAAGACTTATGAATATATCTAGTGTTTCCAAGACTACTAAACCAATCGGTCTTTCGAGATTTGATCTTTCTTGTGATCATACCAATGTTATGTAATAATGCACCGACTCTGGGTAACTGGGGTCGGGGCGTTACAGTTGGTATCAGAGGAAGTTTAGTATAAACCTTGGAAGCTAGATTTAGATAAACTCTGATTAGAGCACGTAGACCTAAGATGAACTTTGAGGATTAGTATAGAAGAACTTCATAGAATTTTGGTATTGTAGAGATTTTGTGAGTTTTCCGAGCAATACATCCCTGTCTGGATACGAGCAGGTAGAGGCGGCTCTGGCACAGATGTACCTAGGGGTAAAACCCGAAAACACCGCTTTGAGCTAGACTCGAACGGGAACTGGTGCACGACAACGGGCCTTGCTGCACTCTTGGTTACGACACTCCTGGGGGATATTCTTAGGATAACTCTCATTTTCTTTACAAATCATTTTCAAGGGATTATGAGTATATACTTCCTCAAAGAAAACATTTTTATAATTATGGATTATATCCATAAATAGTTCAATTTATGTTAAGTGTTTTATAAGTATGGGATTATGTATTTTGATTCATAAACTGATCTAGTTTATGCCATTGTTTAGAAATGGCGCCTAGTGGAAGAAATAGAAACCGTATCAATGCACGCACTCCATGTAGGGATTTCCCTCCTGCTCAAGATAATTATAGTGGGGCTGGTGATGCAACTGGTGCCGATCAGCTAATCACCATACTGGGACAACTTACTCAGGTTATGAATAATAACCTTACCCGTATGGAGCACCCTGATCCGCAGCGTGGAGGATCAATGTTAGATCGATTCATGAGGCAACAAGCACCAATGTTCAATGGGAATATAAATCCCTTAGTAGCCGAGCAGTGGATAAATTCCCTAGAGAAAATATTTCAGGCTTTGGGGAGCAGTGAAAGGGAAAAAGTTATCATGGAAGTATACCGCCTCACTGGAGATGTTGATCAATGGTGGTCATTGATTCAAAACATGAAGGAAGATGATGAAGTATCAAATATGGAATGGAGGGAGTTCAAAGATCTGTTTTTAGAAGAATACTTTCCTCGCGACCATCGAGCAGATATGGAAAGGCAATTTCTGAGTCTGAGACAAAAGGAGGATGAGAATGTCACAAAGTATGAGGCTAACTTTACAAGGTTAGCGAGGTATGCTGGAGATTATATTCGCAACCCAAGAAGTAAGATTGATCATTTCTTTGATGGGTTAAAACCATTTCTCCGTCGAGCATTATTCTCACAATCCTTTTCATCGTACGAAGACATTGTCTCATGTGCTATCAAGACCGAAAAGGAATTCTCTAAGTCTTATGACTTTAAAGAAAAGCAAGAGAAGAAGAGACCTGCTGATCAATCTGGGAATGGAAATAAGGGGAAGAAGGGAAAGGTTGAATATCCATCTTGTGGTAAATGCGGGAAGAAACATCCTGGTACTTTCTTGAAGGGAATGGGAGTCTGCTACAAGTGTGGTGAAAAAGGCCACCAAGTTCGTGATTGCAAGGGGAAGAAAGAAACTACCAACGTTCAGTGCTACAATTGCAGGGAGATGGGTAATTATGCAAATTCATTTCCTAAGCGTCAGGAGAACTTACCTCAGAAAAGGCCAAGGGATCAAGGCCAGGCTTATGCTATCACTACTGCAGAGGTAGAAGCTCCAAAAGACGTGGTGGCAGGTAATTTAATGGTTTCCTCAAGTTTAGCAAATGCATTATTTGACTCTGGATCGTCGCATTGTTTCATATCTTCCCAGTTTGCTAAGAAAATTAGATATTTCCAATTTGATTTAATAAGGGAGTTGTCAGTTAAAACTCCTAAGGGAAGTATCATTGCAACAAAGTTTTGTGAATCAGTCCCCATTAGAGCACTTAAATTTTCTTTATCTGCTGATCTCATCGTCATACCTATGATTGAGTTTGATATAATCCTCGGTATGGACTTGCTTTCTGACTATGATGCGAAGATTTATTGTAAGAAGAAAGAGGTTACGATTCTTGATGATAATGATAAGGAACACCTTATCTTTAGAGCAGAATCGTCACCACCTAATTCTTATTTAGATACACCCCCAGTAGCTCAACTTAATTCAATTATTGGGGAGGAAGAGAATGAAATAACTGTCGGTGAGGAAAGGAATGTTCAAATAGAGGATGTACCTGTTGTGAAAGAATTTGTAGATGTATTTCCGGAAGATTTACCTGGACATCCTCCAGAACGAGAAGTTGAGTTTTCCATTGATTTGATTCATGGATCAAGGCCTATATCGAAGACCCCTTATAGAATGGCCACTGTAGAGTTAGTCGAACTAAAGAAACAACTAGAGGAATTGAGTAATAAAGGATTTATTCGCCCTAGTGTTTCTCCATGGGGAGCCCCTGTTCTTTTTGTTAAAAAGAAAGATGGATCTATGAGGTTATGTATCGACTACAGGGAGATCAATGCTATAACGATAATGAACAAGTATCCCCTACCTCGTATTGATGATTTATTTGACCAACTGCATGGAGCTCAATACTTTTCAAAGATTGACCTTCGATCTGGATACCATCAGTTGTGTGTGAAGAAGGAAGACATTCCGAAGACAGCATTTCGAACCAGGTACGGGCATTACGAGTTTACCGTAATGCCGTTTGGATTGACTAATGAACCCTCTGTATTCATGGATCTGATGAATAGAGTTTTCAAGGAGTATCTCGATGAATTTGTAGTGGTATTTATTGATGATACCTTGGTATACTCCAAAACCTACGAAGATCATGAAAATCACTCGCGCATTATCTTGAAGACTCTGAGGAGGCATGAATTATATGGGATGTTTAGCAAGTGTGAATTCTGGCTTCAGGAGATTTCTTTTCTTGGCCATATTGTCTCTAAAGATGGAATCTCTGTTGATCCTTCTAAGACCAAGGCAATCCAAGAATGGCCAGCACCTACGAGTATAACTGAGGTACGTAGTTTTATTGGTTTGGCAGGTTATTATCAACGTTTCGTCCAGAATTTTGCCCAATTGGCTAACCCATTAACGAAGCTCACACGTAAAGGGGTTAAATTTGTTTGGACAAAAGAGTGTGAAGAATGTTTCGAAGAACTGAAGAGAAGATTAGTCAATGCTCCTATATTGACTCTACCATCGGGGAATGATGGGTTCGTTATTTATAGTGATGCATTGAAGAAAGGACTTGGTTGTTTCCTTATGCAGAATGATAGAGTTATTGCCTATGCATCACGACAGTTGAAAATTCATGAACAAAACTATCCTACTCATGATCTCGAGTTAGCAGATGTGATCTTTGCTTTGAAGATATGGAGGCACTACCTCTATGGTGAAAAATGTGAGATTTATACTGATCACAAGAGTTTGAAGTATATTTTCTCACAAAAAGAACTCAACATGAGGCAAAGGAGATGGATTGAATTACTCAAGGATTATGATTGCACGATACACTACCACCCAGGGAAAGCAAACAAGGTGGCAGATGCTTTGAGTAGAAAAGACCATGGAGTTTTGAACAATATGAGAATTGATAGGGATCCAATTTTCATGGATCTAGTGATGATGGACATGGTAATAACCAGGGAAGGCGAAACATCATTTCTTTTTAAAATGGTTTCCAAACCATCTTTAATAGAAAGGATTAAGAGTACTCAGACCAATGATGAAGAATTTCAAAAAAAGATTAAATCTGTGAATGATGGGAGATTGAGAGACTTTGTGTATGAAGATGGAATTTTGAAATTTGGGAAGAGACTTTGTGTTCCCGATATACCTGATATAAAAAGGGAATTTCTGGATGATGCTCATAGTTCCAATTTCTCTATACACCCTGGGAGCACCAAAATGTATAGAGATTTGAAGGAACATTTTTTGTGGGACAACATGAAGAGGGAGATTGCTGATTTTGTGTCAAGATGTATGGTTTGTCAACAAGTGAAAGCTGGAAGGCAACAGCCTGGAGGAGTCATGCAACCTCTTCCCATACCGGAGTGGAAATGGGACAATATTATGATGGACTTTGTCATGGGGATACCAAAGACTCCTAGAAGGAATGATGCAATATGGGTTATTGTTGATCGTCTTACCAAGTCAGCACATTTTCTTGCTATAAGAGAAGATCTACCCCTGTAACGTCTAGCAAGACTATATATTAATGAAGTTGTGAGACTTCATAGAGTACCCTTATCAATTGTTTCTGATCGTGATCCCCGTTTTACTTCAAGATTTTGGAAAATTCTTCAGAAATCCCTGGATACTGAACTTCATTTGAGCACTGCTTACCACCCTCAGACAGATGGACAATCAGAACGGACTATTCAGACCTTATAAGACATGTTGAGATCTTGCTCACTTGACTTTCAAGGTATGTGGGATCAATATTTACCACTGGTAGAATTTTCCTATAACAATAGCTTCCATTCGAGTATTCAGATGGCACCATATGAAGCGTTATACGGAAAGAGATGTCGTACACCAACCTGTTGGGATGACGTTGGTGAAAGAAAACTTGTAGGCCCATAACTGGTGGAGGAAACGGTGGAAAAGGTGAAAGTAATCCAAAATCACATCAAAGCAGCTCAAAGTAGGCAGAAGAGCTATGCCGATAATTGAAGGAAGGATTTGGAATTTCAAGTCGGTGATCATGTTTTCCTGAAGGTATCTCCGTGGAAGGGAGTCATACGTTTTGGTAAGAAAGGTAAATTGAGTCCCAGGTACATCGGACCTTTCGAAATTCTAGAACGAATTGGGGTTGTAGCTTACCGATTGGCAATGCCGCCAAGTCTCTCCAAAGTTCACGATGTGTTCCACGTATCTCTGTTGAGGAAATACATGCCTGATCCAATGCATGTACTCACCTATGAGGAATTAGAGCTGGAACCCGGTCTTTCCTATTGTGAAGAGCCCGTCAGGATTCTTGATACGAGAGAACAAGTACTGAGAAACCGGACGACGCGTCTGGTAAAAGTTTTGTGGAGAAACCATAAGATGGAAGAGGCAACGTGGGAACCCGAGGAACTTATGATGAAGAACCACCCGAGTCTTTTCATGCGATAGTATTCTAGAAATTTCGAGGACGAAATTATTTGAAGGAGGGGAGAATGTAACACCCCAAGCTTCTACGGTACGCTTCTCTTTGAATAATGCGATAGCGTGTGTTGTACGCAACACTGAGTTCTAACAACGAATCAAACTAGCCATTATGAATAGTAATACCTACTTTTTAAAATTATATATATTTTATATTTCAAAATGGACTTCATTTTTGGATTCGGAATATCTAATTTAGCCTAAGGTGAAATTTTGGTACTTTTCGGATAACTTTCATATTTTGATGAATAGTGAAAATTACTAAACTTTAATTAAAAACAACTTTTTTAATCAAAATAATTAATAGTGATAAATTATGAATTTTAGTATTTTTAAAGTATATTTAGAATATATTTTTACCATTTAATATAATGTTGGTCATTGGACATAATTTTACAATTAAACCGAACATAAACAAGTGTCAATCTTTTGATAGTTAATATCTCTTAAAAACACGCTTTTTGTTTTGACAGCGGGAATTAATATTAAATTA
Source organism: Viscum album (assembly GCA_963277665.1). NCBI lineage: Eukaryota > Viridiplantae > Streptophyta > Magnoliopsida > Santalales > Viscaceae > Viscum > Viscum album. Next base: position 1,280,015,187 of record OY728136.1, on the reverse strand, counting down.
ATTTCTGCAACTTCTGTGTTTTGAATTTATAAAAATGGATTCCATATTTGGAATCAGGACATCCAAATTGTGTAAATAGGTAACTTTTATTTTTAGACATTTTGAATAATTACTGTGGTAAATATTTTATTTACCATGGTTAAGGGTAAATCTTGTAAATAAGGGTTAAAAAATAATATTATAATAATACCAAATTACCCTAAAACGTGTCCTAGCCTTATTGGTTGATACATGTTCGACCATAGGCATCTTTGGGTCGATTTTGGGACCCCATGGATCCACTTGTAAGTGATAATGACACTTTATTTTAATTAAGTTAAAATGAATACAAAAATGACACAAGCATATATCTTTTAGCAAAAAAATTGTTACATAGGGTTATATATGTTGGATTTTAGATTATAAATATTCATTAGAAAGATAAAACGATTTCCTACATAATGATTTTTTATTTATAATTTTTAGACATTAAATAATTTATTTTATTTATGACACAATGATGATGCAGTAATTACTATAATAGTTAAAAATTAAAATAATTGATATTATAAATACCCAAATAAATATAATATGAAACTTTTAATGAATTAAACTAATTTTCTAGGATAATATGATATATTAGGATTGATTTAATTGACTTTGTTCAAAGTAATCAATCTGTTATGAGTTTCACAAAAATCAACTATTGAGTAGTGTCAAAATTGACATAAAAGAGTTCTTAAAACAAATATTATATTATTAATTGATATTAAATTCATAAAAATCTAAGGTTCGGCCAAGAGACTTATATCATGATAGGTTCCTCATTAATGGACCACTTGGGGGTCGCTTGGATGTATGTGGTAAGTTTATTAACCATATTATATAAAAATACAAAGAGACATTGTAAAAGTGAAACTAATTAACTTAGAGTTAATACTTAATGATAAGGTTAATATAAGTACCCAAACCTGTCTAAATTCTATTGGTTGAGTTGTTTTCGACCCATCCCCACCTTAACCTTTGAATAGTCAACTTTGGAGCCATTGGAAACCGAATATGAATTTATTATAAACTAATATCTCTAGCTTTTCCAAAGGTGCCCCTCACCCCTCTTATAAAAGGGCACTCCTCCTTCTCATTTCTTCACACCTTCAAAGCCTTTTTATTCGGCCAAACTCGGCCCAAATACTCTCCCAACTTCCCTCACTACAACATAGGGGCCTTATTTTGATCAGAAATCCAACCTAAGGATCCCTTTTGATCAAATCAAAAGGAAGAACCCGAAGAAGAGGTAATGATTTCACCACCCTTTTCTAAGTTCATTTCTTCTTCCACTTCTTCTTCCTTTGTTGTTACCATTCTAAAATAATAAATCCAGTATCATATATATACTGTGACGTTATTATAAATATGGTACAACCATATTCATTATTCTATCCACCCTTTGAATAACATGTCACCATACGTGCGTACGTACGACTTACCGTCTCCACGTCGTGGTGTAATTGTTATTCAATATATTATTATTTGGATGGGTATAATAATGATGTGTAACTCATGTAAATGATAAATATAACATGTTAATGATTCTGTATATATGATATACCATCCATTTATATATTATTTTAATATCAAAAGAATGATATTGTCGCTCGTGCGTACGTACGGACTACCGTCTCCACGAACGCGATGAGATTCATTCTCCATCGTATCCATTCAAGTATAATTATCATTTGATGATTTAAAAATGATGTTTATGGACTTGATATCATTCTGGATATGAATAAGATACAACAAACATGGCTTACGTAACAAAACATATAAAAGAAAAAAATTAAGTTAACACCCGAAACAACGATAATACTAAGATATTATTATCAAATCAATATTAAAAGATCATATATGATATCATATTAATGTATATGATTCTTGTATAATTTAATAACAATTATTTCACCATTATACAAGCGGTTAACCTACCCCAACCAAGGAAAAGTACAGGGTAAGGGGTTTTCATCTCACTCCTTATTTCCGTGAGATTCAGGCCATATTGCCACCATTACCTTTTGTGTGGTGTATGTACTGCCCATAATTATATTCTTTGTGTAATACACTCTATTTTATGTGTATTTACATATTCATTGTATGATACCTCTTTCATGGGTTGCATGTTTCATAAGTTACCAAATTGGTAAGGGTTATTTCACAATCTCTTCATTATCCGAGGTTGTTTATACGTAATAATCTACTGGGATTTCTTTATCATCCACATCAATGTTTCTTCGAAATGTATTTCAAAACATATTTATTATTTACAAGAATATGGGTTAAAGTCATTTATACCCTTGTTTGACTTTTTATAAGAGGTTTATAATGGAATCTTTCCACCGTTTTTAAAACAAGGTCCTTTTTAACCTTTTCGACAGAATTAAGGTAAGAATGTTTTTTTAACTTATACGGAGGGTGCGGCTATTTTCTGCCATTATAAAATCTTCAAAGCTTCCCTTACAAGCTTATATGAATATTTTCAAAGAAAATGTTTTATTATTTCAAAATAAAAGGAGATATTTCTTTAAAAAGAATTTTGATTTCATCTTTGTCAACATCCTTTGATGGATTTTAAGATTATTTTTAGTTGATACAAAACTTCTATATTGTATTGAAGGTTTTGTGATATGTTTGACTGTGGATGTGCTATTTTTATACCATTAATAGTTTATGGTGAAATTATTGACATTTCGTATGCTATTTTTAATACGAATGTTTATGTTATGTTTAAACCTTTTCATATGGGAATGCATTGGACTTAATATGTGACGGGTGGAGCCCGCTATAGCTCCTCGATGCATCGGTAGGTCTCATGAGACAAACTAGTGTCTTGGCACAAGGCCTTGACAAAATCTTAATTGTAGTCTTGGCACGAGGCCTTGGCTATGTGGTTATGATAGTCTGGCATTATGCATTCCATCATTATGAAAGTGGTTATTGATTTTGCATGTGATTATTCGATTAGTAGAATAACCCTGTGAATAAGTAAATGGAATTATTTCATTTTATTTATTCCATACTATGTTAAATGTTAAAGTTTAAAAGGCTTTTGTTTTAGTTATACATTGCCTTAAATGTTTATTCTTATTTATGAAAGTTTCCGCTATATTGTTATCCTTACTAGGCATTTGAGCTCACCCCTTTTCTATGTTTTATTTTTCCCAGGAAGTGAAGAAGTAAATTATGAATGACCTGTAGGGATATTATGTGGGGATATGAGTGTGGATTATGGAGACAATATGTTGTTGTAGTAGTTTTTCATTTTATAATGTAATGTAAGACTTATGAATATATCTAGTGTTTCCAAGACTACTAAACCAATCGGTCTTTCGAGATTTGATCTTTCTTGTGATCATACCAATGTTATGTAATAATGCACCGACTCTGGGTAACTGGGGTCGGGGCGTTACAAAGAACATCAATCAAATATGATGGAAATCAATGAGAAGGTACATATTTTAACTCTTATAGGTCAATCGAGCTATAAAAATACTGCGACAACAAAATACAAGACGATACAAATTCATGGAGATGAAAATCAATCCCATAAGTCAAAAACCTATCAATGGTAGGAATATATCCCTACTAGTACCCAAGATTTTCACTAGTGTATGTAAGCTGCCCCATGGGATCCACTTGAACAATAACTTATATATGAATGTTGTCACCCATATAAAGTGGCATCATTCTCCAGTAAGAGAGTTTCCAAAAATGAATTGTTCAAAAGGAAATTGGATAATGAAGAGCATATTAATGATCCAACTCTATAGAATGATGGGGTTATTAATTCCATAAAAATCTATCAATGGTGGGTCTAGATCCTTATAATTTGTTACCAAATTATGGATGTATCATTTTCAGTTCCAATGTTCCTCCCTAAAACATTGTTACTAACAGATATGGAGGTCTTCCATAGACAATTAACCATGAAGGATTCCTTCGTGAACACAAAATGATCAATCATGAGATTTTATCTCTTGATGAGAATCACAAAATCCCTCCTCATGTCCGAATGATAAAATATAAATAAGTTCCTCTCCTTGTTTTCATCTTCCATAAAGCTCCTCCCCAGGGTATAAACTGCAAAAATTCTCCATATAGTTAGATATCAAGCTATTATGGTAGTCCTTTCGATGATGGGATTCACTATGAAGGTCCTCCCTATAGTGATATAAAATAGAACCCCCCCCCCCTATTTTTTCTTCCATGAAGGTCCTCCCTAGATTATACACTACATAAATTGTCTCAATAGTTGTCACCATGCTATGATGGTAGTCCTCGCTAGGATGGCATTCGCTGGGAAGGCCCCCCCCCAGTAAAATCAAATAGAATGAAATTTCTCCCCTTTGATTATTTTCCCTGAAGATTCTCCCTATGGTATACACTTTAAAAATTATCCCTACATCTCATGATCAAGTTGTGATGTTATTCCTTTCCATGATGTCATTTGCTACAAAGGTCCTCTCTACAGTGACATAAAATAGTAATATGTTCCTCCCATGATTCCATCCACTATAGAGTTACTCCCTAGGGTATATTCTACATAAATTATCCATTAATCTGGAAATCAGGATGTGATGGTATTCCTCTCCATAAAATAATTCTCTTTGAAGGGCCTCTAACATCCAAATTCCATATCAATAAGAAGGTTCTCCTATTACTGAGTCAAAAACGAGGAAGCCTTCATATTCTGAGGCATATGGAAATATGGGGCTAGGAAAGTTAACTAACCTATCAATAAAAATTGATATCCTTTATCAACTAGAAGATGGATTGGGGTAATTATCATCCTTCAAGCCACCCCTGGACCATTCACATACCAACATGACCCCTTCTATCCCTATTACTTGTGACAAAGCAGTTAAGAAGAGTCCATGTTGTGAATATCAACAAGATGGGTCACTAGTGGAATAAAAAAATGATATGTTTCTCTTAAGAAGAAAATTGGTCATGGATGATATACAAATTATGTTTTGTCCCTCGGAAACTTCTCATTTCATCATTCCAAATGCATTATTCTATGAATTTATTAAAAAAAATCCAACTGATTCTCTGAATAAATCTCTACCACCTGAAAGAAAAATTATTTCCTTAAAATGGGTATGCAGCCCTTGTCCTAATATAGGGAAAACTTCATTGAAAAATAAACCTAGATTCATTTACATCTGCATGGAAACCAAATTTATATGGGTCACAGAAATATCATTAGTTGAACTACCTCCACCCACTGTATAAGTTTCATCATCTAATTGTTGACGCCCCACCTGGTGTTCAAATACAGGGATGGGGTGAACATGGATCTTTTTATTTCACTATAATTCTCAATCAACAAAAACCACTAGAAATAAAATTATATAATTTAATTATTCAGTGGTGACTACTAATCAAATCCACTGCCTAGAAAATATGGCCCGCTCAATAAGAATCAGTTATGATTAAGTCTCAAAAGAGTCATTCTAGATGAGATAAATCCATTGTAAAGATCCTTAGCTTGAAAATTTGGAAAATTAAGTTGGATTATCTTCTGATGGAAGAAACTTTTCATGAATTTTTAATTCTATCAGAAAATAATAGTTTGAATATAGGCCTAACATCACACCTGAATCACACTCAGAATGGAATTCAGAAGATCATGAGAGCAGAGATAGCAGTAGTAGCTTCCGAAATATGATATTATCCCCATCCCATAGGGGTGGTGTATTTTTAACACAAAATCCCCCCATAAGACCAAAAATATGAACCAAGGCATTATAACAAGAGAATGGAACAACCATAGCCCATAGGGCTAGGGGTATTTTTTCCTCAACAACCCCCTTAAGTAAAATAATTCCTTTCACATTTATGTAGGATGAAAAGTAGAAAGGTCTCCCATTCAATCCCATATCATGACCCATATCCCCATAAGATAGAAATATGACTAGGATTCATAGATGTTCCCTCCAAATTACTCTTCAATAAGATTCCCAATGTAGGTCCTAGAAATGAAGGGGGAGATATAGTAGGTGGTGCGAACAATGATCCTAACATTTAGCAGAAGGTATGGTACCCCCAATGAATTATACCTCAGTGAATGTAATGGACACAATTTCTACACATGGCACCAAAAATGATGCATATTACAAGGATAAAGAAGATAATGGTCCCATAGATAATCTGGTCTACATTGATAATGAAGGTGTGCTCACTCAAAACTACATAATCACCCAAAATATTTTTGTTCCCCCGATCAATCCTCTAAAACCTCCTCAATGAATCTCTACTATGAATAAGAATAAAGAAAAACTTGTATATGACATGCCACCACCTCTCTATGAGACTGAGCTCCATACACAGGAGGAAATATTTTCTTGATAGGAGGACAAAATGAAAGAGTTGAGGTGAATTGACCCTGAGCTGCTCTGAGGTATAATTCCTATCGAATATGATCCCTGGGAAGAACTTGAGAATACCCATCCAACAAGTGTATCTCAACCTCAAGAATTCATCCCAGAAATTGAATTAAGGCTAGTAAATCTTCCCAACATAGCACTGGGTCCATCAGTTCACCTTAAACTGATTAGGGATGAATATTAAGATTTAACTCCATTAAGGAGACAACTAGAGTGTGTTCATCCAAATCCTCCAAAGATGTCCATGGTCTGATATCCACCTCAAATAATGGTAGATCCAAAATTCTAAATCCAATCCCTCCTTGTACCTATCTACTATTAAGTTCAATAGAACACTATTCTATGTCTTATTAATACCATCAAGTCATTGGAATATTGATTTTAATCCATGGAGGAGCATCATGCACCAGTACAACCATAATGGAAACCTTACCCTGATTGAGTGAGTGACACCCCACCGCCACTAAATTTTTGGAGACTTATATTTCTAATATTCAATGTTTTTGTGACCTAGAAAAACATTTGGTACACTATGAATCTCAATGTGTTACCATGATGGGATCTCCTGAATAAAAAAGAAGTAATGAAACTCATATTCTTTATAAAAACCCTGAAAGGGCTGGCCTTCATATGGTATACTAGTTTTCCATTCCGATCGATCACTGGATGGGAAGACCTCCTTCGAAATTTTTTCTTTCAATTTAGATCAACCCCACAAAATAATATAATTAGAGACATATCAAATTTAAGGCAATGAAAAAATTATATAGTCCCATATTTCATTTCCATATGGAAAGGGATTACCTATTTCCTAAACCGACTGATTCCTTAGGAGGAGATGCTCACTCTATATATTGATAACCTTGACATCCAACTATTAACACCTCTCATCCTAGTGAATTATATTGTTGGGTTTTAGGATTTCTCTTCTACTTCCAAATTAATGGATGAATCCATATGAATGACTAAGATCAAGTGCCATGTAACTCCATTAGTCCCATATAAAAGAGTAGGGAAGGTAGAGGTGGCGTCTGTCACACTTAAGCCAGCCTCAACAGCTTCTCCAGCTCCAAAATCTATTCCATATTGTGCGAAACCCCCAAACCATCAAAAGAAACCCAAACGTGAAAGGAACATTTGATAGTACCCAGAAAAAATATATTCAATTAGTGAAGAAATATATTTTCCTTATTCTGGGATGATCAAGTTTGTGGATATTTTATAGCATCTATGTATTACGATTTACTGCTTCTGTTAGGGACAAAAAGTCTCGACCAAGTCGGTCTTGATGACCTATCAGATTATTTCCCCTTTCATCAGATATTGAGATGCAACATTCGAGAATTCTTCATCTTTAAATTCCTCCTATTGAGAATGATAGATTTCGGGAAGGTAATGTTAGGAATACTGCCAGCACAAGTGGGATATATTTCCATAAATTCCCCAAAGGAAGTAATTGAGTGGTAAGAAGATATAAAAATAAGAGAATATAAGTTTTATGGTTGGATGACTCAAAAAAATTAACCAATCTCATGGAATTATATATGAATTATTGAAATATCCAACTATTCCCCAAGCTGCTTCTACAGCCACACTGCTGACATCATCGACCCAACAAACCTCTAGAATCTAGGAATTCAAAAACGGAATGTCCAAAAATATAGATAGGAAGTATCGGAACATGAACCAACTTCAATAAAAATATTGGATTTTACACTCTTAGATTTTATTCTCGCAGATATAATGAATCACTAAACACCCTGCCAAATAGTACCATCAGAAATGGTCAGTCAAACAAATTTATTATCATACTAGGAGTTTATTTTCTACTCTATTAATGTCATTAATGTAATGGATACGTTTTTTGATGATTATTATGGCTATGAAACCATGTTCCCTACACAAAACTGGGGATCTAAGGGAGAGGTCAAAGGAATCAACGATACTAGGAAAGTCATAGTTGCAGTTAGAGATAGATCTTAGACACACCCCAACTTGGACTATCAATGTTGAAAAAACTCATAGAAGATATAATATATAACATTTTATTTATTTGAAAATAATGTACAAGATAAAATAAACCCAACAACCAACATCAATATCCAAAAATGAAAATCAAGGATGTATGAAATAGTGAAGACCAAGAGTGTCCCCGATAACAATGTCTACACCACCTGAAGGAAGGGATCCAAGAGAATTGAACATCAAAAGAGGATGTTCTAGGGTCTCCCTAGAGACTAAGAAGTCAGTAGGCCAGTTACCCTTATTCCACGTGTGAAGAATCTTGGTTTCATGGGAGAGAAGGCCACTGCATTTTCAGATGAGATATGTAATACACCAAGGAGGAGAGGTGTTTCCATTAAGGGAGCTCCAAATAATTTTAGAATCTGTCTCCACCGAAGACAAAGGGAGATACATTAAAAATTAGTGCACTAAGATGTTTTACATGGCCTTGGCCTTGGCAGGGTGGCATAACTACCTAAACCAACCCACCAAGGATAGAAGTTCCCCCAACTCTTCTCCCAAGGGCCAATCCATCTATTTCAAATCCTCAAGACCTAAATATTCATGTGAAATAATATCCCCACTTAAGGAGGTAAAGGATGTTATACCATATATATGAAATCCTGAAATAGATATCCATGTTACCAACCAAACTATTGATCTTGGATGACCTGAGACAGTTAAATGACCTCATGGAAGAACTCATAGAGGCTTTACTGATCCACAATGAATTTGAAGCTGAAGTATCCAATACAGAGTTCTATCAGACAAAGACTAATCCCATGGAATTCCATGTGATTATCTCCTCCAAATATCATGATGAATATTAAATTGTACAAGGAAACATTAGTCCCCTATATGTTTCAAATAGAATAAATGAAGTTGATATCCAGAAGGATCCCATTGAAAATTACTATAGAGTTAATATCACTCCAATAAAAAGACTCTTCATGCTGGGCTATAATGAGGAAAGTATCCCACCTTCCACCATAACACTAAAAGGGTGTGAAAAAAGTGAGCATAATCCATTGGTCCAAATCAATCTCAGGGCTTAGTCTTTAGATCTCATCGCCAACTCATAATTTATGGTGGTCTGGTAGAAAACGACCTTCAACACCCTGCAAGGAAGGGCCTTGTTGTATCAAGAGGAAATGATCCCATAATCATACCATCAATGCTTCAAATACTACATTAATGAGAATATCGGTACACTTCATGATAAAAAATATTTCTTCCAATAATATGAGTCACATTATACTGAATCAAGGTTCTATCAGGTGAAAGGGAAATGACCCCAAATTGGTGGCATTGAATGGGTCATCCCCCAGAATAGTTTAGAAATGATCTCATCCAACACCTTAAAATAGCTTGGTGAATAGTATATTTTACCTATCAATCATATAGAGCATATGATACAGAATTAATCCACACATACAATGATATATAAGATTGAATTCATGACCACTAATTCCAGTAGTGTTGAATATATTGTTGACTCCTCATGTAGTCGTGATAGCTTGGGTGAAAGTACATTAAGTCCATCTCCAAAGCTCTTGGAAATGCATGAATCATCAAATAAGGTAGAAGATTTCGTCTCATAACTTAAATTGGACAAAACAAACTCCTCCATCTATCACCAAATCCTTTCCATATTTTCAAGGAAATCACCTACAGTCAACTGGGTCATAGGAAGTCACTTCATCTTTCAGATATCGAGATATTGACTCCTCTCCTAACTATAAAAAAACCCACACCAAGACTTTCTTACCTAATGGAACAAGAGAAGTAAGATTAATAGTGGGAAAAATAATATGAGGAGTTCCTTAGGGACTCCCCTCTAGTATTAGAAGAAGGCATCTATACCACAGTTGATGAGCCCATAAAAATAAATCGTTGTATATAAGAAGAACCACAACCCACCTTGGTAAGTGCAAACATGTCTTATGACGAGAAATATGTATATAACTCCTTCCTAAATTTTCATAAACATGTATTCAATTAGAATTTAAAAAAGAGGCTAGGTCTAGATCTTGAGGTGGTCACTCAACACTTAGGCTAGCCAGAGGATCACTAGGGCTTTAAACATGCTCCTAGGAGGCCACACCTAACACATGCTGCCAAAATAGAGACTAATCTTGGCAAGATCATCAGATCCAACATCATTCAAGAGGTCCAGTATCCCATTTGGATGTCCAATATTGGCCTTGTCAAGAATTATAATAGACAAATTAGAGATTTCATTGATTTCAAGGATCTCAACTAACACTACCTGAAGGCTGATTCCTTAATCCCAATCACCAAACTAATGATTGATGAAATAGCTGGATGTAAGGATCTCTCCTTTATGGAGTGTTCTTCAGTATATAACCAAATCCATATGTATTAATAAGATGGATAATCAAATTCCATCATGGCACCCCAGGGAGTGATTTTTTATCATTTAATTACCCTTATCTTGAAGAATATCAACTCTACATACCAACACTCCATGCATTGCATATTCAAACACTTCCTGAGAAAGTTTATCAAATTTTATGTTGATGAAATGGTTGTTAAACCTCAAAAATTCTATAAACACATGGAAGATCATGGAACAATTTTCAACCTTCTAAGATAGACTAGCCTAAAAATGAACCCATTGAAATGTTGTTTAGGCATCTCCTCGGTGAAATTTCTTAGCTTCGCCACATGCCATCGTGGCATCAATGTCAACCCCGAGAAGAAAAAGGATATCCTTAGTATTACACCTCCTTGAAACCTAAAATAGATTATAGTAAGTCAAGGAAAATTATCCTAAATCCATTTCTATATATATAACCTAGATAAAAAATGTTTTCCCTTCAATAGTTTGATGAAAGAAGAGATTACATATCAATGGACTGATGATTTCTGAGAAGTGTTCAAGAGTCTCAAGAAATGCATCTTGATCCCATCAGTTCTAATACCACCAATCATTGGAATGATATTTATCTTTTATATGAAATCCTTGTAGAAATAACTTAAATCCATCCTCATGAAAATAAGGATGTTGGTAGAAAAAAAATACTTCATAACATCATCCATACCCTGATCAATGTTGAGACTCAGAATTCTGATATCAAGAAGGTTTGTCTGGTGCAGATAATTGAAGTCTAGAGATGGAGGAACTATCTTCCACACAACAAGGTCCATTTGTTCTCTCATAGAAACCCTCTCAAATATACCCTCAGTCATCTAATATATATTGGGCATTTATCATGGTGGGAGGTCATCCTACAGTAGTTTGACATTCAGTTCATGCCTTAGAAAGAAATAGAAGGCCAGACATTAGTATATTTTATGTCATAGCATCCCTTGGAATAAATGAATTCATTGGATACCAAAAAACCAGATAAAGGGGTTTTCGTAGTTTATGGGGACCCCAAGATATGGGAGATTAATTTTTATAGTGCATCTAGAAGCTCGATAGAGAAGAGAATGGAAGACCCTAGGCTAAAAAAAGTTGGGATTAGAGTCATACTCATATCTCCACCAAATTAATTCATAAATTAATCCTTCATTCTATTAAAGAGGTGAACAAAAAATGAATCTGAATATCAAGATATCATTGAATGGATATATCATGAACTTCAGGTATAAGTAAAACACTAGAAGATAAAAGGTGATTTGTAACTAGTTATCAAGAAGGTTAATGGTGATTATGCTATCAAAAATGAAGATATAATCCCCTTTATAAATCATTTCTGAGGACTAATTGTATAATTCCATTAGGATCTAACATTGACTCTTGTCCCTAGTTCACTGAATGCCCAGAATAATTCCTTAGAAAATACATCCAAAACACTAGCTCATCCCATGTGGGATTAAACAATCATCAGCATTACACACTGCTGGATGGCATCACCCTTCATTCAAACCAATATGGAAGAGATCGATGAGATTTTTTCCTATACATGAAATATATGATCCTACCACTGGCCAGATGAAACCAATAGTTTACTACCATAAAATTATAGAACTCCCATTACACATATCTAGGAGAGTGAAAATATGAAGATGAGAAATTAAATTTTTTCTCCATGATAGAGCAAACCATTAAAAAAACTCTATATGTGGAGCTTCGATGGGGTCCTTCCCATGTGAATCAATCTGGAATAGACCACTGTGATCATGAAGGATGTTCACACCAGTGCCTTTGGTTCCCACCAGTTAGGACATGAGCTTTCCGACTAAATTTTAGGCTTTAGTACTACTAGAAAACTCAAATGCAAGGATGCACTAAATTCACAAAAAAATTTATTTCTTCTAGGTTCATCCTAACTTCATCAACCAAACCCTAGATTTTATTATCATATCCATGTACTCTTGGCCATTCACCATATAGGGAATTTATTTCATGGGACCATATCCTCCTTCTATGATTAAAAATCTTAAGTACATTATTACTGCAACCGACTCCTTCCCCAAGTGGACTGAATCTATACCCCTCAAATAAGTTAGGACAAGGAACATTGTTAGATTCAGGAAATCCAAAATCATTACCATATTTATAATATATCACCCAATAATGATGGAAAGAAATGCCAAATTATAATCTACTAAATTTGAGAAGCTATATGAGGAGTGTGATATCAAGTCCAATTGTTCATCTTGCTAACATTTAGTGGCTAACTGAAAATAGAGCCTTCAATAAGACCTTATACTCCTTAAGATGGTAGATAAGGATAAAAAGTATTTGGTAAAAAAGCACCTATATTTATTGTGAGATTACTGGACCATGAGCCACACAACCACACAAGAATCCCCATACTCATTACTATATTGGATAAAGGAGGTCTTTCCCATCAAGGTTCAATTTCCCTCACTCTTTGTTTCCACCTATGATAAATTATGAATATATTAAAAATCCCAAAAATGGATGGGTGAATTGGATTAGATGGATGTAAAAGGATTAAAACTTTTCACCATTTATAATTTCACGAAAACCAGATATTGTGAGCCTTTAACAAAAAGGATCACCTTAGATCTTTCCTCAAAGGATAGATTGTTTTGGTCCTTCAGACACCAATGATAACAAAAAAGAAACCTATGAAGTTCGGAAAAAAATTGGAGGGGCCATATTACACACATAGTGTATAATATAATGTATCTTATTCCCTGATTTCAATGGATATACTTATCACCACAACTCCAACCAATGTAAGATTCCTGAAGAAATATTTCATGTAATCAGACATCAAATTTTCCTGACTGCAAGAAGATAAATTGAATGGTGTATTTTCCTTAATCAAATGACATTAAACTACATGGAGAATCATCCTAGTGGATAAAATTAAATTGAATAAAACATATCATCCTTTTCATATATTGTTAAAGCATGTATCTGAGTCTAAGAATCAGAACTTTAAAATTGTATGCAAGCCTCATCAGGAATTCACATGCGATGTGTGATTATCCTTGGCCCTTATTCACATTTGGATCATTTAGAAAACACATCACACATACCCCTTTTGGAATTATAACCCATTGGTATAGATTCTATGAACATAAAATATGAGTTAATTTCCTCACTATATGACATTAAAATACATAGTAATCATCATTTGAATTAATTATTTGTCACACATGATATGGATATGTGCAGGAGAAAGAAAAAATGACCCTGTCCACCATGTGAGAGTCATATCCATGTGGGGAGTCTCTTTATCTAGAGCTATGTGTGTCTTGATTCATGTAGATACATGATATGTACTGAATACTATAAATCACATTTCATACATAGTCAAAAATTTCCCTCCATCCATGGGATGATTTTCTTTCCAACCATTGGCCTGAGAGACTCTTTTCACATTAGGATTCTAATTATCAATGGTCCAAAAAATAATCCTTCCCATAACTGCTTGACCTTCATCCTAATCACATGGTCTTAAACTACATTTCACATTATCTTTTTTTCAAGACAATTATTTGGCTAACCGAGATGGCCTCACTTTATGACATTAAAATGCACAACACCATAATGTTCTCACTCGAGAGAAAATTACACTTTCATCTGTTATCTGACATGTTGTATTCCAGAAGTATGTATATATTGTTACCTTAATATGGGATACATAGAAACACGTGGATTTAACCTCCTAGTCCACCCAACCAAAAGAAAAAAATTCCCCTTTCTTGTATATGGGCCAAACTTACATAGGGATATTTCCATCAAGATCTACGTACAACATGATTATTTCCATAATGAGATATATAGTGATTCATAGACAATAATTCCCAGTGGTAGCCTTGAAATACTTGAAATACCCCCTTCCCTTCATACAAACCAAATCAATGCAGTGGACTCAAAAATAGACCCTATATATAGTACCATTTCAAGAAAAATTCCATTTCCCTATACATGATTCAGATATGTGAGGTGAATCAAATCAAGAACTATGTGTCGATTGATTACCATCCTATGGGATACATAGTGATGTTTGGGCCCTATGTGCTAGTCCCACCTTTAAAAGATGATAGAAATTTCCCATGCATACGAATTAGGCATGCTCAATGAATTCCTGTCTAGAAAAACATGTGGCCTGATTCTTGTTCATGTAGTATACATAGTGACACCAAAACCACTGATCATAGGTCTAGCTACAATAAAGAATAAAAAATTACCTCCTCCATGTTTATGAATCTAATCTACATTGAGAGTATCTTTTCATAAAATACATATGAATTGATTCCTATGCACACCAAATACATAACGATTCCCAGATTCTATATCCTGGTCCAGCAGCCAAAAATTTAAAATTCTTATATCCTTCATTTTATCACCTCTGTGTGGTGGAGTAAAACTTTTCCACCCCTTTTTTCTCACACCAAGCACAAATCACATAGGTTAGGGGGGTTCAGTGGAGGGATTCCCTACATGACCAAGGTGTATCAATCGACATTAAGGTTTCCATTGTCGTTGTAGTAAGACCTTAGAAGGAACATCATATGTCTTTGCCGCATGATGTTAAAATAAATGGGTTTTCTTGAACTATATATGTCTTGATTCTTTCTATCATAGTATAGGTAGTGACTCTCAAATAATTCAATCAAGTGTCCATATGAAATAGTTCCTCCTAATATTAGGGAACCTATGTCCTCACCATATTCCATTAAATAGAAGGGTTCCTAAAGAACTGTGTATGTTTTGATTAACATTTCAGTGAGACACGTAGTGATGTGTAGGCCCTGTTTCATTATCCTATCCATGGAGGGAAGAAGAAAATTGTTACCATATTTTCTATGAAAATATATATCTATGTAAATTATTTCATGTATGGGTTCCTCGTTCAAGGATATATCATAGAAACAAAAAATCACCTACTTATGAGTCAGAGCTATATAGGGAATTTCACCCATCATGTCCAATCATGGTTTGAATTCTTCTTAGGTTCCTAGAAAAATTCCTTCAATTCATTAGACTCTTTTCCCCTCGTCAATTTGGGATCTTTAAAATCTTCTTATAGCCATCAGAAATGGAGGGTCAGTGTCTTAAGGACACCTTTTTGGACATGTATAATATTCCTTGGTTGGATCTACAAAATTTTCCCATAAAAAGGCATGTTAACCAAATTAAAATGAATCTTCATGGGAGGCCACTTCCATATTTTTATGAAACAATGGATTCCATACCCAATATCATTTCTATTTATCTAAGAATCCCTAGGATCATGTTTTACACTATACCCCCTTCTATCCGGGGCATGTCGTAACATACTAGCCCGATTATCCTCCAATTACTTATGGTTTCATTGAAAAATAGTCCTACCCATATGACATTAAACTGAATAACTCTATGTCATCCTGACCACATGATATTAAATTTCATAGTTTATTTCCTAGTCATAAGACACTAAATTATATGATATTATGAACTATATGTGGATTTATTAATATTATCACCAGATACATATTGACACATGAATGATCAATCATGGTCATAATTGAAACAATAATTAAAAATTCACCTTTCCTATGTAAAATTAATACATGTACGGTGAAATGTTAAGAACTGTATGTGGATTGATTCCCATTTTAATGACATATATACCGACACCTAGATCTCTAATCTCGGTCCCAACAACAATAAAAAATCCCCTCTATTAATGTCTAAGGGACATACCTACACGGGAAATTTCTAGACACAACAAAAAAATCTCCTACGTACCTATTCATGAGATAGATCTATATAAGAGATTCCAATATGAGCCTCAACCAATTCATGGGTTCTCATTCAAAAAAAAAGTATCCCCTTCCTTGTGCACATGTAAAACTTTCGTGGGGAACATTCCCATATCATTGTGTGTCTTGATTCATATTTCAACATGATATGCAGTAACATATGGACCTCATGTCTTGTAACCATCCATAAAAAAATAATAATTTCTATGTATGGTTTAGACCGATTAAGGTAAACATATCTACTAGTTCTCGGGTAAATTTGACTTGGAATGAACATTTCAGGTTCAAGAAATCCCCTTTCATAAACCAGACTATGTTTCTGAAAAGGTCTGAATCCCCATAAACCTCCATGACCATCACAAAATTGAGGGATAGTGTCCTAAGGAAAACATTATTCTATTATGCACAACATGCCTCAGTTTGATCTGTATAAGTTTCCCACAAAACAACAAGTCAATCAAAGAAAAATTTATCCCCCAGAAAGGATTTTCCTACTTCCATATACCCCAAATTATGTTAATGTTCCATATCAGCCTTTGAATTTAGAAACCCTCAATATTATAGTTTACAACATTGCCCCATTCATTCATGAATATGATAAAACATTCCTATGTATATTACTATGAAAAGGATGAATTTTATAACCCTAGGTCTATATAAATTAACATTAAATATTAAACCCTAAATATCCTTACTATAAGACATTAAAATTCACCATTCATGTCCAAGTTGCATGACATTAAACTGAACCTTTCTTCCACCCTCCTTTACACAATCCAAATATGTCTAAGAGTTATTTCTCATTCATTGAAAAAGATAATATAGATTCCATGTTCGTTTTTAGATATAATTCTCTTTATAATCCTTCCTTCATGCTCTTGATAATTCTGAAGTTTTACAATCTTCCTATGAACATTGTAAATGGAGGGTCAGTGTCTTAGGGACACCCTTGTTTGATATTTCATAAGTTACCAATAAAAAGAGGTCTATTATCCAAAGGAAAATTCATCCTTAGGAGAGTATTTTGATACCTTTATGCAGCCTAGAAAGATAATTTTTGAAACCATTATTATGGTTACTAATCGAGTACTTATTCCATATCATGTCTCAGATTCATAATTCACAAATCAAGGGTCAAGAAAATCCCTCACATGTGACTGTAAATTATTGGGACATTATCAGATAATAATCTCTTTTGGTGCCTTCTCTCCATAATCCATGGTCATTTTTATTCGGCCTAAAACATCAGTGAAATTATTCTGATTTTCATGACTCTAAAGTGCCCATGAAAAGAGACAAAAAACTCACCAGGCTAAAAACCTGTAAAGGGAAACCTAGGTAAAAGTCATGTTCTATATCACTAAACATATCCCCCACATAAATTAGTAAAAAATGGGAAATAAAAAAATTAAATAAAAAATAAGCACAAATATTGTAAGGACAAAAACCTGTAATGGGTGGGTTAATAAAATGTCAATGCATGCCCGCTAAGCCCACACCATAGTGGACATAAAAAAATATTAGAACTATAGAAAAGTCCAAAAGTTTATATTGTTTTTAATTTAACTGTACATATAGTTGAAACCATGCTCCTTGAGTCCCTTGACTCAGGAAAAAATTATAGAATTACATGATCACACTAATTTGGTTATCCCAGATGGTGACTGAAATTTATATCCAGTGAAATAAATATTAATGTAATTTGAGAGATTATCTTTCAAACAATATTGAAAATTATGATTGTTTAAAATTAAAATAAATGATAAAAGTGATACATTAGATAGAAAACAAGTTTTTATTCCATTAAATGGGAAAGTATGAGAATCTACATCTAGGAATCTCTATGTGTGAGCTGAAAAAATAATAATTAGAGGGCCCACTGATCAGATTTATAGTGTTGAAGTATCATCTAGTCTAAGACATCTATAGATTTTTAGATACCAGAAAAGGTTCCAGTCTTTGCAACTATAGTAGCAAGTAGTTCCTATAGCTTCTTTGATGCTTTTAGTACAATATTTTCCGCCTCCTCCACCAATTATTTCCCTTCATTATTTTTTCCTCATTGTGGGAAAATTCTTTCTTGATCTATTGTAGTACCTATATAATCTACTCCACCGTTTGATGAAGATTCTTCAAATAAGTCATATGCTCTACAATTTCTCCTTTTCATCTTGATTCCATTCTAAGATAATCAACAACTTCATTAAGAAGGAGATTCTTGGAAGTAGTCGGATGTTCAATGGGATCTGCAGTCGAGAGATGAGAGTGGATCATTCTAGGATTCACTAAGTCATCAATAACCTATTTTAAAATTTCATAAATGTAATGGAAATCAAATTCCCCAAACCTAATGAATGAAAATGGGTGGTGTAATTTGGAGAGAATCGCTTCCATGTTTACCATTGGGATTTGGAAAAACAGCTTCAATATATCCTTCCATATTTTTGGATGGGAAGCAAAGTGGTCAGTCAGGACATCCTTGTCTACCTTAGAGTTACTCTTATAGGGTTGAATATATTCATGGATAATCCCCACCATATAAGGCCGTATCTCTGCAGCCTCAGTATGGCTTGAATCTATAGTATCTGGCCCCATTTTGATGTCATCAAATTGGGATATCGAGGCTCCAGTTGTCACCATATGGATTAGTGGCTACATTCATGAATTTGAAAGGTTGAAACAAGTTAATATCTATATCCTTAAATAATAGGAAATGGTTGAAATAATAAATAAATCTCCTCCACTTATCCGGACATCGACATCCATGGATACCATTGTTTTATCATCACCCAAAAAATTGGGTGATACATCCTTAGTTTTCAAACCAACATCAGGTTCTTTAAGATATTTTTGAGGTGTAGAACCATGCTAAGTCTAGTTAGTAATCTCCATAAGGTAAATCACTAATACTTTACATACATGAATAATCCTAAAAGAGTAGGGATGACAGCTGATTCCGATTCTTCTCGATCCTAAATTTCTCCCTCTTCTATGGGTATGATCCCCAAAGCTGTAGGATCAATATGCTTAGTAGGAACATCATCCCCTGAATACACCCTCTCTATAGGGTAATATGTCATTTTATTATGGAATACAAAACTCCTTGGGCTAGGGAGAACCCTGATATCTTTAGTGGTTCAGTGTTCCCCATCAAATTCATCTACCAAAAGTAGATTAATTACATCTATCTCTGTAGTAGCGGGTTCAATATGATTAGTTGAAGCTCTAACCTATGACGAAATTCCCTCTACTAGTAAAGAGGTCATTTTATTCTAAATATATTTCCCTAGGCTCTAGATCCCCCCGACAGACTCACTTTTCCTAGCATCTTTATCTTGTTTAGCAGTAACTATCAGCGATATAACCTATACCTCTAAATAAGTAAAAGCTACAGACCCCAGGTGATTGCCACCTGATTACCCATTGGACATGAACCAAGTTATGTGCATGATGATTAGTCAATTAATGAAGATGAATAAAATTAAAAATAATAAATTAAATGAAATAGTCCCCTATGATCCTCGATTTCAGATGTGTCGTCAACTGTGATCTCTGGCGAAGATTTGTGGTATTCAATGGAGAAAACCCTCTAGAAAGAAATGTTGGTTTGTCCAGAGGTGGAAATTCTTTGATGGTTTTCTCATGGACCACCTTCATGTGGTCTATAGCCCTAGGGGATCCCTCTCCAGTGACTCCCATGTCTGAATGGACAATCTTCCCAGCTACGGTTTCCCTTAGAATGTATTCGTAGGAAAAAATAATTTCCCAAATATCCTCAGACTACTACAAGTACCAAGAATAGGGTTTTAAAGTTATTATGGTAAAAATAAAAGGAGTTGGTGAAAATTACCTATTTATTAGTATCTTATAGCTCATTCATGATTATCACCATGTCTTCTAGTAGATCAGACCAATAAGTTATTCCCATGAAAGAGTGGTGTCATGTAACTATCTTTTCTAGATATGTAGCCACCTCACATGGAGATTCATGAACTAAAATCTAAATAGGATCAGTGATTGATCCAAATACCATAATATGAAGATGTATGACCTAAAGTGTCTCCCAGATATCTTTGGCATATGTTATTTACCTTAAAGAATCCCATTCCTTCCAAGCCTATGCCAATTCCACAATAATTGGGATGGTTAATGTTGGAGGATCCACCCGGGAAAGTGAGGTGAATTCAAGTTGAACCAATTTTTTTCTAGGAGCCTCAACTTCCCTACAATCCTCTAGGGATGGGAACTTATGGGACCTTATACAAAAATGATGAATCTTTCCCACTCCTATTGGGATGGGAGGATCAACTTCATCGGCATTCCCATATGAATGGATATCATCCTCATCAACTTTAGAAAATACCATGGAAACCACCCGATAAGAATATCGATGTTAGTTATATTGGGAATTGACTGATTTATCAATATCATAATGATGGAAATACACCCTCTCTAGGTTAGCATCCTAAAAAATATTAGTGGGTGGCAATACATAGATATATCCAGTTAGCACGACTAACTTCTCTTGCAGAAAGTTCCATAGGGCAGGAGATGAATGAGAACCCCCTCCCCCCCATGAATCTCATTACCTAAAGAACATTGGAAAGGTAGTGTTAGAAGGGATGGATTCTTGGCATTGACTAATAGTTCAGATATCATGGGATTTTGAGCCCTATGCTTTCAAAACCTTCAATAGAGGTTTTGAAATGAGGGATTTCCTTGGCTTCTTTTGAGATATACAATACATGAAAACTATATTTTGTTTCCCTCTGGCCTCTAGAGCAATTTGGGCCTCGAAAACTGAAATTGGTATTTTTAATTGATCTTTTTGGTATGATTGGTTCCAAACATCAACATTGGATTTCATAAGATTAGGATAGAAACCTATGGAAGGTGAAAGACCAACCCGAGATCATGTGTCATCCCGAGTAAACATCATACAGAGATGTTAAGCTATCATTAAATGTTTTTCTTCTTGTGTGTTGTTTAGGGTGGGATAACAACTCATATAGATATATTTGAATTGGTAAGTAAATCTGTAGGGTTCATACCCCCTATAGATAACTTCCCTATCAAGACTGGTAACCAAAATTCCTTCTTTTAAAGAGATAAGATAGCCTCACTAAACAAAGTCCCCTGAAAAATCATTTACCAAAGAGAATGTGTGGGAGAATAATGATAATAGGTGAAGTGGTCATAGTGGCTGGGATGGTCCATCATTTCCCTCTCAATTCAGTCTGATGGCATGACCCCACTTATGCTTTGGAGGTATCGCCGAATTGTAGCATATGGGATCTTCTGAGTATTCATGAATGTGTAACCACCCAAATGAGCTGCTACCCAACCCCAAAAAATTTGGAAGGGACCCACCAGCCGGTGTGGTGGCCTCCCCATGCTAATACATCTCAACACATGGTATATTTTCACCAATATTGGGATGTAATGGTTAATACACCTACAAGTGTACAATTGATGAACTATATGACATTCATGGCTTTGACCCTACTATTAGAATCATGCACTAAAAAAAGATATCCACTTAGAAACATGTCTAAGAATTCTTCTAGAAAGAATAACTTGTCATCATTAGGACTCATCATTGAGCCCCATTCATTGAAATGGCCCTCTTCCAGTTTGGGCTTATAGGAACCCCTACACCTTTGAGTTTCAATGGTTGGGAAAGTCTTCTGTCTTCATGGGAAAGGATCTTGGACAGTTTTTTGTAGGGGTGACATTAAGAAAATTGGAATATTCAGCATCTTGAATTGGATGAGGGTCATCATTCAAAAGGGTTTTTTCCTTGGCAACAAGTTTATAGAAAAGTGTAAGAGTCCTCTCCACAAAATCCTTTGCTAAGGAAGGTGATAAAAATAATTTATACATATCACCCGTGATGGGAATCCCTGAAATCAACCGGACATCCCAATGTAAAATGTCATACACCACATGTAGCAAGTGGAAGGTATTGGTGTCTAGTCTCCACCTTCTAAAAAGATACGTGATATTTTTCTAGTTTCAGTGAGAATAGTTCAAGGATATCTAGATAGCCTTGTATATACCCACCACATGAAACTCAACATTGAATTACTTATATCTCTAGAAAATCCCAAAAGTTAACCCGCAATCCATGCTAAATGAGCCCCTAGGGAGAAGGTCCCACTTTGATGATCAACCTAGTTGTTCATTCCCTATGACCTACCGTGAAATGTTATGATAGAAATAGACTTCATCGTCTGCTGCTCAAAATATTTACTCTAGATATCAAAGGGAGTAGTTAAAAAGGAACCCAATAGTGTAGATTTTGTAGATAAATTTCCCATTTCATGAGATTTTGGCTCAGGTAATATTGATATATTCAAGTATCCAGGCTTCAGGTTGTTTTTCTCGGTGTGGTTTCTAAATTGTTACGTTAGTTGGAAACCAAAATTCATAAATGGGAAACCTGTCTAATAAAAGATACCCCCTTTTATCGGAACTAATAATTCCCACTAGTATCTGACCAAGTGGGATGATTAGATCTTTTTTGTCAACATAGGTAATCATAAACTTCCTCCATGCATTAGTATCCAGAGTGGTTTCATCTGTACCGGTAGAAGAAACTTGTGAATGCTCCATACTATTGTCTTCATCAATGGTAAAAATTAAATTAATTAGTTTTCAAAAAAATTGTACAAGTGGAAAATTACAAAGGCCCACAAACCTTCATTTTACATAATTACTCTATCCACTAACTATTAGTTCACAAAACCATTCTACCATGAACGAACAGTTTATGGAAACACCCACCCTTGAATCACCAGCCCACAAAGGCATTGGACCATGAATTATTTTTGAACGAAGTGATGGTCTATAGAATTATTGAATCCATGAAGTATCCAATATCTATACAAAAATCCCAAATCACTATCTGTGTTTAAGGTTTGTAGTTTACAGTTGAATAAACTCAGTTCACATAATTGATTTCCACAAAGGAGATAGTTTATAGAATCAATATGTGATTGAGATATTCTGAAGAGAAACATGTTATCTATGAAATCTGGAAAATATTAAATGAGTTGGACCCACTTTTTATAGGTGTGTTCAACTCTTGTGGGTCCACATGCAAACTAAAAATTGGTTCAAAAAAAGATCATTTCTATATCAGAATATCTTTCTATTCATTCCATATAGAAACAATTATTATGGGGATAATTTTTTGGGTACTGAAAATTTAAAATTCAACAAGTGATTTATATCAAGATCATTAAGTGTTGTAAATGAAACTTAGAAGAATATTGAAGAAAATATTCCAAGGGAAGAGTCCACGAATCACAAATCACTTCAAGGACTACTTCTCCACATAGAATTCTTTCATGTCCCAGAGCCTCCAAAAATGATATGGTTTGTGGAGGGAGGTGATGCCACCAGTGCCCGAAAACAAAACCAAAATCATTTTATGGACTGAGGTGGTAAAGTTTTCCCAAAAAACATATATTCCAAGAAAACTATATAGTTCGTGGGATGAGGTGGTACCACTAATTTCAGAAAATTAATGAATGTTGTTTATAGTGCTGAGGTGATGATTTTCCCCCTGTGATCGATGTCCCTGCAAACTATGTCATTTGAGGGACAGAGCGCCATCTATTGGCTCTCCCAAAATTTGCATTGCAACCCACTATAGATGACTATCCATGCTGATATCCAGTCCCTATGGTCTTTTATAAATAGACCCTTAGGGTGTACTGATAAGGGGGGCTAATGGAACTGAGGATTTTAAACCAAATAGAGTTGAAGAAAATGAGTGACAAGGCACTGTGAAAACCAAATCCCCTTTATTGATTACCAACAGGTAAAAATTCTCCACATATAAGTATAGAGGGAATAATAAATTAATCATCCATTTGAAAACTCAAAACCTCTTTCCAAACCATCCTGTGAGGCATAACCGATGACCCATTTGCAGAAAAGTACCCCATAGAGCAACATGTTATGTGGGTAGATTCATTCTCCATATAGAAAATTGATACACAAAAGGAACTTGACCCCATGTAGAAAAATTATACAAAGTCAGAACTTGACCCCACAACGTAGCACAATATGTGAGTAGAACCCATGTCCACATAGAAAAATTCTACATGAATGGTACCCTCACCCATGTTGAAAAATTATACACAGAGGGAACCTCATCCAATGTAAAAACATGCTACGTCGATTGGGGCATCCTATGGAATCCTACTCTCCAACTCCCATAATTATCTTCCATCATGTTATCAGCCCACATTTTTCCCATCCACAAAATAGTATATCAGTATTGGGACAAGTCCCTTTCCAAATATGCTTGAAATATATGATAAAAAATCATCGACCACATCAGTGTGTCTCCAAAGGGTTATACACATGTGGTAAGTGGAGTCACATGCGTAATCATTGCTCCAAGGAAAACTCTGGGAACATCATAAAGTTTACATTCTCATGTTAACATAGGTTCTAAATTTTGGGTGCTCGTATGAACCTATTTGTTATAGGCATTGATGGGAACAACTATACTTTACCTTTTTTGAAGGGTAAATTTTGTACATTCCTCTCCCTCTTGGAACCAATTTTAGGGAACTCCTCCTGAGGTAAAACCATATCCATTATAGTGGGAGGTGACACATTTTCTCCACTTTTTATCCACCCTAGATATATCTAGATAAGTCAAAAAAAGGTACTATCCTAGATATCAAAATAGAAGAGGAGACGATCACACTCAAATCCCTATCCCTCCTTCTTTGGTCTTTATCGTCCCATGCATCAGTAGATGGAATAGATCATGTGATCTTTAGATTTACTTCGCCCTCTTGTTTTTCACACAGATCATGACACTTGTGGTCTTATAGGTTAGTGGTGATCCTGAAATTCTCAATATCCAAAAACTGAAATGGGTGTCCCATTTGGTATAAGTCTTAATCATGTATATTTAAAAGGGTACTCCATATATAAGACCCAACCATATGGGCCTCCTATTCGGTATAAGACCTAACCATACCCAAATCAATGGGAATTATTCATACATGTAAGCCCCAACCTGCATTCAAATGGGAATATTCCACATCTAATACCCATCCACCTAGAACTTCTACATATATATAATCCTTAACTTCTGCTCAATTGGGATTCCTACATTGTATAAGCCCTAAAACCAAATGTCAACCTTCCATGGTCCATATTCCTAATGAAGTAATTCCTGAAATGAGAATATGATATAGTATAATCCCCAATCAGGTCCCTTCAAATGGAAATATTCATTGTGTAATCCACAACCAATAAAACTATGTGGGTTTTGATTCCTAACTAACTGGGATACATAGGAAGCCTCCCCGAGGTCCAAACCCAACACCCAAATATACCATAATGTTATTTGGGCCACATCCCATATAAGGTCATATATTCCTAGGAGACCCTGTATCTTCCACCCCCCTTGGACCACCTCAACAAAAGTCTTACACAATATTTGACCAGGAACCTTTTTCCAGGGTGTCCTTGTCGCATGATGTTAAACTGCATGGTTGGGTCCTTGTCACATGACTTTAAAAGGTGATGTGCCCTATTAAGTGTCACTAAAATATGTGGGTTCTGATTCCTCTAATTATAATATATACGAAGCCCATATTATGGGTTTGATCCTGATATCAAAATATCTTATGTCTCCCTAGATGAAAACAACCTCTATATATCCTTACAAAATGGATTAAAACCATCATAATCCTAATAAAAAATCATAGAATCTATAAACAACCCATAAAAGGGTACCATTGATAGATAAACTATGATACATTCATATGATTCTGAACCTATGAATATTCAAGATTAGTTGTTAACTAGGGAAAATCCATTTATGAAAACTTGGGAATGAAAAATAAATTCATGAACATGTTTTAAATCTGTAAGGGGGTCTTGGAATAGGAAATAGTTCCCACCAAAAGGGTGTGATGAGACTAAATTCTCATCCACTTGGCCCAAGTGAGTTCTTATGTGATGTTAGACAAGTTACCCAATGAATACCTACCTTTGGAATTTAGGTCCACGAATCATGGATTTGAGACCCATTGCGAATTTTCAGTTCCATGAAAAAATACATTGGAGAATGTTTGAAGATTTGGTACCTGATGTTAGTGATTGCACACAATTCAACCCCTACAATTAGACACCCAGGCACAAACCTTTCTTGTTGGAAACTAAGTGGTCTCTATGTGAGTTAATTAACTACATAAACTCCTTCACAAGATAGAGTGGATATATTTTCCATTCCCTATTAGACCTTTTC
This sequence comes from Viscum album, assembly GCA_963277665.1. Lineage (NCBI taxonomy): Eukaryota > Viridiplantae > Streptophyta > Magnoliopsida > Santalales > Viscaceae > Viscum > Viscum album. The sequence goes on along the minus strand of OY728136.1, from coordinate 1,279,988,280 downwards.
CTTCCTGACCCAAAGATATCTTTGAGGGAAATAATGTTACTTGTTTTGGTTTTAAGGGGTTTTTTAGTTTTATCAGATTTTTAAAAAATTTAGAGTTTTATGTGGGTTTAAGGGTTTTTAGGTTTTTAGGGGTTTATGTTCTTCTGTGTTTTTATGTTTTTTGTTATTTCGTATATTTTTAATGGTTTTAACAGTTTTTAGATTTTTCATATTTTCTGAAGGTTTTTAGTGTATTTAGGATTTTTTTACCTTTTTAGGGATATTTAGGTTTTTTACAATTTTTATAATTTTAGTATTTTTATGGATTTTACAGGTTGGGGGGATTGGGTTGTGTCTATAGGGTTTTATCATCTTTTTAATTTTTAGGTATTTAAAGTGTTTTTATGTTTTAAAGGTTTTCCAAGAGTTTTTCAAGGTTTTTTAAGGGTTATTTTTGTTTTTAGGGATTCTTAGAGATTTGTTTCAAATTTTAATTAATTTTTAGGTATTTAAGGATTTTAAGAGGTTTTGGGGGGGGGGGGGTTAAGGATTTTATGGTTTTCCCCCATTTTTAGGGGGATTTGAGTTTTTAGGGATTTTATGGTTTTTAGAGTTTTTTTATATTTTCATGGTTTTAAAGTCTTTTTAGAGTTTTTAGTGGGACTTTATGTTATTTTATGGGTTTTAGTGTTAATAATGTTTTTTGGGGGGTTTTATGGTTTTTAGGGGTTTTAGGATTTTTTTAGAATACTGGGTTTTTAGGGACAAGTTAAGATTTTTAGAGATTTTAGAATATTTTAGGTTTTGTATGGGTTTGAAAAAAATATATGTTTTTAATTTTTTTTAATAACTATTCCAGGTATTTAGGTTTTGTACCTTTTTTATGGATTTTTATGAATTTTTAGGTTTTATGGTTTTTATAGTTTTTAGGGATTTTGAGGGTTTTATGGTATTTTAGTGTTTTAGGGTTATTAGGTTTTTAACATTTGATTTTGTTTTTAGTAGTTTTAAATGTTTTTATGTTTTTATGGTTTTCTTAGGGGTTTCTAGATTTTTAGGCATTTTTAATTTTTTTTGGAATTTTAAGGGGGTTTTTAGGATTTTTAGGCTTTTTTAGGGGTTTTAGGTTTTTTGAGGGTATTTAAGGGTTTTCATGGTTTTTTGGGGGTTTTGGAGTTTTTTTTATTTTCTTAAGGCTTTTACAGGTTTTTACAGGTTTTTATAGTTTTTAGGGTTTTTAAGAGTTTTATGGGTTGTAGGGTTTTTTGCATTTATTATGGTTTAGGGTTTTTAAGTGTTTTTAGGACTTCTCATTTTTATTAAGGATTTTCTGGGTTTGGAGGGATTTTTATATTTTTTGAGTTTAAATTGGTTGTATAGTTTTTAGTTGTTTTAAGGGATTTATGGATTTATGGGGTTTTATTGTTTTAGGGTTTTCACAATTTTTAGGGTTTTAGGATTATTTGTGTTTTAAGTTTTCTATGGGTTTTTAGTATTTTTAGGATTTATGGTTTTCTTAGGGGTTTTATATTTTTTACAGATTTTTTTATTTTATGTATTATTTAAAGAATTTTTTGGATTTGAATTGTTTTTTAGGGATTTTAGTTATTTTGAGGGTTTTGGGGTTTTTAATTTTTCTTTGGTTTTCATGATTTTTTTGGGTTTTTATGGGTTTTTAAGTTTATTTAGAGATTTTATTGTATTTAGGGTATTAATGTGTTTTTACAGTATTTAGTTTCATTTTAGGTGTTTTATGGGTTTTATAAGCTTTAGGGGTTTTATGGTTCTTTGGTGTTTTATGTGTTTTAGGTTTTTAGGTTTTCCCAGGGTTTTAAGGGTTTTTGTGGTTTTACATTTTTTATGGTTTTTTAGGGATTTTAAAGATTTTTGGTGGATTTTGGGGTTTTTTGGGAATTTGATGGTTTTTGGTGTGTTTTGGGGTTTTATGGGTTTTTGGGGTTTTAGGTGTTTTTTGAGTTTTTAGGGTTTTATGGGGTTTTAGAGTTTTGTTTAACATTTTTTGGGTTTGAAGTGTTTTTGGAGTTTTTTGTGAGATTTAGGGTATTTTTTGGTTTTTAGGGGTTTTAAGGTTTTGTTTGGCTTTATGGTTTTTGGGGTTATTTATGGTTTCTAACATTTTAATGGTTTTAGGGTTTTAATTATTTTTTATGTTTTTTAAAGTTTTCTTAGTGATTTTCAATGTGTTTATGGGTTTTTATTTATTAGATACATTTTAGGATTTTTATTGATTTTATGATTTTTTTGGATTTTTAGGTGTTTTGGGGTTTTTATGGTTTTTTCAATTTTAGGGGTTTTTTTTTGAATTTTTTAGGTTTTTAATGTTTTTTAGAGGTTTTAATATTTTTAGGGTTTTAAATTGTTTAAAGATTTTTAAGTTAGTTTTGTGGGATTTATGTGCTATAGGGGTTTAATGGTTTTTAGGTGATTTAATGGATTTTATCATTTTTAGGTGTTTTAAGGCCTTTTAGGGTTTTTTGGGTTATTATAATTTTTAGGTTTTTAGGGGTTTTAATTGTTTTTAAAATTTTGAGGTTTTCTACAGGTCTTTCACAGTTTTTAGGGTTTTTTTGTATTTAGGGATTTTATGGATATTTAGGATTTTATGGTTTTTAGTGTTTTAGGTATTTTCTAGTGTTTTAGTTGTTTTAGGGTATTTTAGGGTTTTTAGAATTTTTAGGACTTTAGGGGGTTTTTTTTTTGGTTTTTATGTTTTTAATGTTTTTTAGGGTTTTATGTTTTTTATGTTTTTAGGGATTTTTAGGGTTTTAATGGGTTTTACGGGGTTTTTGGGTTTTAGTGGTTTTTTTGGGTTATTTTTTAGTTTTTTAAGAGGTATAAGGTTTTGATGTTTTTAATGTTTTAAGGGGTTTAAAGGGTTTTTAGTCTTTTAGTGGGTTTTAGGATTTTTATAGGGATTTATAAATTTTATGGGTTTTTTGGGGTTTTTTGGGTTTTAGGGTGTTTATAGTTTTTAGGGTTTTTAGAATTTTATATTTTTAAGGGGTTATAATTTTTGTATATATTTATGATTTTATCAGAGATATTATGTTGTTTTTTGTTTTTTTATCTTTTTAGGGATTTTAGGTTATTTTTTGGATTTTTTTTGTTTTTAGGTATTTTGATGGTTTTTGGGTTTTTTTTTGCATTTTAGGGGGGGGGGGGGGTTGAGTTTTTAGTGATTTAAAGGTTTTTATATTTTTCTTAAATTTTTTTAATGGTTTAAAGGGTTTTTAGAGTTTTTATTGGTTTGTTTAGGGTTTTAGGGAATTTATGGTTTTTAGGGGTTTTTTTGGTTTTTTGGGGTTTTATGGTCTTTTAGGGTTTTTAGATTTTGTTAGGTTTTTAGGGAGTTTAAGTATTCTTATAATTTTTATGGTTTTCTTATTTGTATTCATGTTTTTAGGGTTATTTATATTTTTTATGGTTTTTGGTCTTTTTTATCATTTTTATGGTTTATTAGATTATTTAGGGCTTTCTTTTTTTAGGTCTTTTTAGTTTTTAGGCGTTTTTTGATTTTTTTGAGTTTTTAATGTTTTTAAGGGTCTAAAGTGTTTTTATATATTTTAGTGGTTTTGGGTTATTTATGGGGTTTCCATGTTTTTTATGGAGTTTAGGACTATTTATGGGTTTTGAGTTTATAGGGGTTTATAGAGTTTTTAGATTTGTTTTGTTTTTAAGGGTTTTATGTTTTTTTATTTTTTTAATGATTTATTAGGGGGTTTCAGGGTTTTTAGGGTTTTTATATGTTTAAGGATTTTCTAGTATTTTTATGGTTTTTAAGGGTTTTTATGGATTTGGAGGGTTTTTAGGGATTTTAAGGGTTTTTACGTTTTAAAAGGTATTTTTAGGTTTTTAGGTGATTTTCCAATTTTTAGGGTTTTTAATGTTTTTTGGGTTTTTCCAAAAAAAATCAGTTCATAAAGGGATTTTAAAGTTTTTAGTTGGATTTAAGGTTTTTTTAGGTTTTAGAGTTTTTAATGTTTTTAGAGGTTTGATGATTTTTATGGTTTTTAGAATATTTTAGGGTTTTTAGGGGTTGTAAATGTTTTAGCATTTTTATGGTTTTCTTTGAGGTTTTTTAGGCTTTATAATTTTTTATGTTTTAATTATTTTTATGGGCGATTTAGGTTTTATATGGGTTTTTTGGTTTTTTATGTATTTTGTGGGTTTTTAGGTTTTTATATTGTTTTTAGGGTTTTTATGGGTTTTTTGGATTTGGGGGGGGGGGGTCGGCCTTTTTAGGGATTTTAGGGGTTTTAGAGTTTTTTAATGTATTTTGGCTTTTAAATGGGATTAATAGTTTTTATTGGTTTTAGGGTTTATTTTTAATGGTAATTTATTGTTTTTATGGTTCTTATGGTTTTAGGGGTTTTAGGGGTTTTAGGGCCCTCTTCTAGTTTAGGGTTTTAGTGAATTTAGGTGTTTTTGGTGACTTTGGGTTTTAAGGTATTCTTAGGGGTTTTCATAGGTTTTATGTTTTTTTACGTTTCTAGGGATTTTTTGGAATTTCATAGGATTTTTATGGGTTTTTTTTGTTTTTAGGGATTTTGAGGGTTTTTATGGTTTTAGGGTATTTATGAGTTTTTTGGGATGTTATAGTTTTTTTTTTGAGTTTTTAGGGATTTTATGATTTTTTAAATATGTTTAGCTTTTTTGAGGGTCCAAAGGTTTTTTATAGATTTATGTGGTTTTTAGGGTTTTTAGGGTTTTTAGGGTTTTTATCATTTGTTGGGTTTAGGGGTTTTAATTCGTTTTAGGAATTCAAGGTTTTCTTAGGGTTTTTCATGGTTTTTGGGGATTTTTATGTTTTTAAGAATTTTTGGGGTTTTTGTAGGATTTTAATGTTTTGTTAGGTTTTCCAGATTTTGAGGGTTTTAGGGATTTTACGAATTTTATTATTTTTGTTTGTTTTTTGGGTTTTTCTTGTGTTTTCATGGTTTTATGGTTTTTAGAGTTTTTAATGTTTTTTTGGGGTTTAATGGGCTTCTATAGTTTTTAGTAATTTTTTTAGGATTTTATAGGGTTTGGGTTTTTAAAAAGATTTAGGGGTTTTTAGGGTTTTTAGGGTTTTTAGGGTATTTTAGGGTTTTTAGGTTTTTTATGTTTTTTAGGTTTTTTGTTTTTTAGGGGTTTTAATTATTTTAGTTCATTATGGTTTTCTTTGTATTTTGTAGATTTTTATGGGGTTTTTACATTTTTAGGGGTTTTAAGGGGTTTTAAGGGTTTTTTGGTTTTTTCATTTTTTGGATAAAGGTGTTTTGGGTTCTTATGGTTTTTATGGTTTTGGTGGGTTTTAGGGGTTGTTTTAATTTTTTATATTTTTTATTATGTTCTACTTTTTTCTAACATTTTTATGGGTTTAAAGGGTTTTTATAGTTTTTAGTGGTTTTAGGGTATTTTTGGGTTTTACGGATTTTTAAGGAATTTAGAATTTTTAGGTTTTTCTGGAGGGGTATTACGTGTTTATAGGTTTTTATGTTTTTTAGGTTTTTTCTAGGGTTTTACTGGTTTTTACTGGTTTTTACATTTTTTGTTATTTTTTAGGGTTTTTTTGGATTTTTATGATTTTCATGGATTTTGAGGGTTTTATGGTCTTTGAGGTTTTTTGGGGTTCATGGGTTTTTTGGGGTTTTAATTGGTTTTTTAGATTTTTAGGGTTTTTAAGAGTTATTATGTTTTTGTGTTTTTAATGGATTTTTTGTGTTTTTAGTGGGTTTATGGGTTTATGGGTTTTTATGGTTCTTATTGGTTTTTTGATTTTTAGGGGTTTTAGGGGTTTTAAGGTATATTTACGGTTTTTAATATTTTTGCAGTTTTCAGGGGTTTTATGTGTTTTTAGGTTTTTAGGTTTTTCTTAGGGTCTTTTAGGATTTTTATGATTTTTTTACGTTTTTAAGGATTTTTATGAGTTTTTAGGATTTTTATGGTTTAGTGTTTTTAAGGATTTTGAGGGTTTTTAGGGGTTTTAGTGATTTTTAATATCTTTAGGGGTTTTAACTATTTTTATATTTTTATGGTTTCCTTAGGTTTTTTCAACGGTTTTAGGGTTTTTCTATTTTTTGGTATTTTTATGGATTTTTAAGATTCTTATTATTTTTAGGAATTTTAGGTATTTTGTGGGGGTTTTGGGGTTTTAGGGTTTTTTTTTATGTTTTTATGGATTTTTATGTTTTTAGTGTTTTCTTATGATTTTTAGTTTTTTATGGTTTCAAGAGTATTTTAATGTTTTTATGGGTTTAAAATATTTTATAGTATTTATTGGTTTTAGGGTTTTTATAAGTTTTATGTTTTTAAAGGTTTTTAGGGGTTTTAGAGAATTTTTTGTATACCTAGATTTTAGTGTCTTTTATGTGTTTTTTGTGTTATTAGTGTTTTTAGGTATTTTAGGGGTCTTAAGTGTTTTTAGGGTTTCCTATGGGATTCTCATGGTTTCCAGGTTTTCTATGTTTTTTGGGATTTTTTGGTTTTTTAGGATTTTATGTATTTTTAAGGGTTTTATGGGTTTTGAGGGGTATTTTTGGTATTTTTTGGGTTTATGAAAATTTAGGGAATTTATCATTTTTTGGGTTTTTAGGAATATTATGTTTTTAAATTTTTATGGTTTTCTTAGGATTCATTATGGATTTAGGTATTCTTATGTTTTTTAGGATTTTTTTAGATTTTATGGGGTTTTAGGGTATTTAGGGATTTTAAGGGTTTTTATAGTTTTTAGTGGTTTTATGGTCTTCTGAAGATTTAGGGTTTTCTAAATTTTTTATTATTTTAATGGGTTTAGTTTTTTTAACTTTTTTAGGGGTTTGAAGGGTTTTTGGTAAATTTAGTTGTTTTTATGGGTTTCTAGTATTTTTTAAGGTTTTAGGGTTATAATTGTTTTTTAGGGTTTATGGTATTTAATATTTTTATGTTATTTTAGGATTTTTAGGATTTTTTAAATTTATTAGTGGTTTTAAGTGTTCTTTGCTTTTTAAGGTTTTCAAAGGGGTATTCAAGTTTTTATGTTTTTTATGTTTTATTGATTTTTAGGCTTTTCTAGTATTTTTATAGTTTTTAGGTATTTTAGGGATTTTGAGGGTTTTTATGGTTTTTGTGTTTTTTATTGGTTTTTTGGGTTTTGGGGTTTTTTTGAGTATTTCTAGTTTTTAAGAGTTATTATGATTTTTATGGTTTTTATTATTTTTTAAACATATTTTGGGGTTTAAAGGGTTTTTAGAGTTTTTAGTGGTTTGTTGGGGTTTTATAGGGTTTTAGGGGTAAAAACTGTTTTTAGGTTGTGTTATGGTTTTTAGGAGTTTTTAAGGTTTTAGTTTTTTTTTTATGGTTTTGGGTGGTTTTAGTGTTTTTTATGTGTTATAATTTTTTATAGGTTTTAAGGTTATCTTGGATTTTAGGGTTTTTTATGTTTTTATTGATTTTTTGGGATTTTTTGGGATTTTTATGGTTTTTAAGATTTTTAGGTATTTTATGGGGTTTTAGGGTTTATTATGGTTTATAGGATTTTTTTGGCTTTTAGAAGGTTTTTCTATTTTTTATTTTTTAATGTTTTTTGGGGTTTTTTTCAAGGGTTTTAGGGTTTTTTACATTTTTACGGATCTGTATGGATTTTTTTACGTTTTTTATGGTTTTTAGATATATATGTAGGAATTATGATTTTTTTAGAATTTTTAATGGTTTTTAGAGTTTTTAACAGTTTTAGGGGTTTAAAGGTTTTCTAGAGTTTTTATTGGGTTTTCAGGTTTTTGGGTTTTTGGGTATTTTTTGGGGGTTTATGGGTTTTATGGTTTTCAAGGTGTAACATCCCGAACCAGGAAGTACTGAATGGAACCACAAGACAATGGTTCACAAGGTGGAATAGTGGGGAGACTATAACCTCATTATAAAAGTATAGCACATTAGTATAATAACAATAGTCCATTATAGTAGAAATAATAAATTTAAGTAGCTATAGAAGATAACATCTTGATAGTATAAATTAGTAAGGGAAAAAACATGGTTCATATAAAATATAACGAACATGTCATGTCTCTATACCAAATTTCTGGTAATACATGGAAACAGACATCCAATACTATACAGGTATCAAAAGTAGAAAAAATAAAAAATGACTTTCTCTAGATAACATCTTAAGAATAGATTAGTCATGTTCTCCCATCCTCATAGGCAATTATAATATCAAACATCATAATGAAGGTTCTTTCCATGATCCTTACCTATATCCTTGAATTCTGTCAGGGTACCCAACAATGGTTGAACATGGTGTAAGATAACCCTAAGTAGGCCACCACCAATAAGGTATATAACACGTCTAGTTTGTGTATATAATCTAAAGATGTGTGCAATATATAACATATTTAATGTGATAAATGTAAAGGTGAAATTTTCCAGCTTATCAAGAATAATCAATCACCCATAATAATGGTCAACTATAATCAACCAACTATAAACATGGTCTATCTATAAAGCATTAAAAAACCATCTATAATGGAATAATCTATGTAATAAAGTGTCAGACCCCATGGGATGAATATATGGTGTAGAAATATCCAAGGCATCCCCTTAGTCCTTTGCTAAGTAATTCAATGTCAAACCTACATTGGATAAATCCAAGGTCCATGGTCACAACATCACCTCAAGTCCATGGAGCACATCCATAGTAGATTTAGTAATTTATTGGGTGGCACCAAAAGAGTAGAAATCTCTATGATGGTTCAAGAATGACAGATCCCTGATTAAAATTTTCCCTGGTATCTAAATTAATTTGGATCCCCGGAGTATAAATTTCCATGAAATCCATGTCAACCTAATCCAAGGAGTATAAATTTCTAAGGAATTCAAATCATAAAACAATTTATTAATCACTTCATAAAAAATTTCATATATATATTATACTCATTCAACCATTTCAAAAACAAGAATTAAAATGAAAAAAAGAGGTATAAAACCCTCTTCTAATATCTCATCTAATTCAACAGGGCTCCCTCATCTAATTGTGAGCTCACACACACCCAATGGGGTGATATATCACAGGTAAGATACTCGAACACACTTCACGAGTGATCCAACTGAAGGTGAATGGACACCAACCACATAATGTTACTAAGTGGGAAACCAAATCAAGTTCCAATAATTTAATCAAGGAATTTAATCAATTTAAGAGAAATGCCTAGAAATTACAACATGATGCATAATGAAAACTAGATATAAAATATAAACTATAATGGAAAAAGGAATATACCACCTAATATATACTCATGGTAGAACACTTATACAATATTTGATCCTAATTAACCCTGATCATAAGAAAATGGAATAAAGGGTGAACTCCCTGAAAATATGTCATAAGTGCTCGCACAAAAATTGCATCGTCGATAGAACGGAAAATTTAAAAATGATCCAAATGAGTGAAGGACATACCGATGGATATCCAATAAGAATATTAGAAGTCAAATCAAAGGCTGGATAATGAAACAATATAAAATCATAGGTTTAGGCCTCAAAGGAGATTTTCCTGGAGCTCCTTCTTGGGGTGGAGAATCTAATAAAAATGAGGCTACGCCTCTTATTTTACAAAATTACCTCAGGAATTTATATGGTGTGTAAATGATTTACACATCATGCACTTCTAAAGATTTACCTCCTGGAGAAATTTCATTACACGCAATGAATTTACATTATTAGACTATTACACATCATTTAATGAATAAACTCAGTTTATTCTAAGTACATGTCCATTACATGGTCTGTATGTTGCCTTCACCCGAAATGTCATGAACCAACCCGGGATAACCCCAAACTGGCCCGTGATAAGGCCCAAGAGGTGTTCCTGATCCTCCCCGGATGAAAACTAGTTCCAGGAAATAGGAATACTCATCTAGGAATGATTTATTCCACGAGGATAAAGAAATTAATTAATTAAAAAAATTACTTAACTACCAGTATAAAATAAATAAAACTAAATATAGCTCCATGTGACCCCACAAGTCACCATCAACCACTAAACCAATGTCGCTCCATGAAAAAAGATTTTGAGCTGAAAGTATCACCAGAAGCTAAAAACAAAGATAGAGATATAGGTGTGAGTATTTAAACTTACCAGGAATTCCCAAATAAACTATTTTAAATGCATTAACGTTAAAAATAAAACCAAGCCATGATAGTTTAAAAATATAAATAAACAAATGAGGATTTTTATCTAATTCAAAACAAGTTTCAATCTAGAGACTATGAAAACATTTTTTTAATTTTACCTTGACATAATTTTTTAGCGGGGAATGAATTTTTTAAAAACCCATTTACATAAAGAATCATGTAGTTAAGGAAATATTTCAATCAATTCTACCCAACAATTGAATGTAAAACTGGTTTTTTGTTATTTCTAAAATGAAAGGAAAACTAAAAATAAGTCATTTAGTAAAGCACTACCATTGAAAAATAGGTTTAAATGATAGTAATAAACATGGATAATCTCTATGAAACTATGTTAGTTGTAGTCCTTGGATCCCCGTACTCTCAATGATTGACCATGGATATGATGTTTTGTTCTCTCTATCGAGCCAACCAATCCATACCACTATAGTTTAGTAAGTGTTGTAACATAATCCTTCTTGGTAGACTAGGCATCATCCCTACCAACTCACCTAGCATACAATACCTATTCTTCCCACCTAGATACCCAAGATTCCCATGTTCCATACCAAAATGTATGTAATTTTTTAACAATGAATCATATACATATAATTCAAATAATTTTACTAAACCCCACAATCCACTATCTCACCTTTGAACTCTCTCTTTAAGAACAATATTTTTTACCCTTCCAAAACACACAACAAATCACATGCTCCAATACTGCCATACTTTATTTACCACAAATTTTAGACACATCACATTTCAAATTATATGGTCACATCATAAAAAATAATTTTAATTTCCATAAAACAATTGAAAGATACAATGAGGCCATATCACGTTAAATTGATAAATTGTTTTCAATTTTGAATTTCAATTATACATAGAGATCAAAATTTTCCTTAAACAAAATAAATAACATTACTAAACAAAAGGGATCCTTTATTATAAGCTTATGTAAAACCTAGGAAACAATTGAAAATGAATTTCAAAGAATTAAAATCCAATTTTCATGGCATATAAATATCATATAATGGTAAAAAAATTTAAAATAATCAATAAATCATGGAATTCAAATTAATGTTCTGGGAATTGAAATCCTACCTCAAAACATGATATTTTTTATGATGGAAATCTTATCCATGGAAGCAAAGAGACCCTCCTTTTATTCTTAGATGCATATGCACACACACACACACACATAAATATCCCTAGCTACAATGTAGATATTCCCCTGTCTATAAAGGAATATATATTAAACAAGTTATATATGTGTGTGTGTGTGTGTGTATTCCTTACCCATGAATATGGGTGTAGGTTTAACATACAAATGGAAGTCCAAAATTCACTAGAAAAAAACAAAAACAAAAAAATTATAAAAGCGCTAATGAAAAATTCTAAAATATTGGAGACCAAAACAAAACCTACACAAAACCCATGGTTAATCCCCATTCATTAATTACCATGTATATAATTGGTCCCCATGGGACCCAATGACCCAATAAATCAAGTAGAAAGATGAGAAATACACAAAAGGGAGGTTTGGCTTCATAAAAAATTGAATTCACCACCCAGTAGAAAAGAAAACCAAGAAAATAAGAAAGAGAAATAAGGATAAAGAGAGAAGAAACTCACCAGATTTTATCACACTCAAAATTGGAATCATAATTGATGACCAAATTAAATGGTAAGGGGAGGTCATGCACATGTGGGATCCCTCCCGGACAGCCATTCAAGAATTATAAGGAAGGAGGTGTCATTATTATAGAGGGTGGGGGTGAGGGAGACACATTTTAGTGATTAATAATAATAATAATAATAATAATAATAATAATCTTCAATATAATAAAACATTTATTTTTTCAAGGTTGGATACTAAACACGGTTTGGAATCATGTTTACCCAAATTATGCACCAACTATGCCTCCATCACTAGGACAATGTAGAATTATACATATAAAGTCTATATAGTTTGTAAAAACATCCACCATCCATGTGGTTTGGATCTGTAAAAAACTATAGATGGATCACATGGGATGTAAAGGGTTTCAACTAACTATGTGCCAAACATGTTCCAATGATAAAAATAAAAATATTTAAAATCTAAACAGGACCTACATGAAACTCTAAAACAAGGATAAAAATAATTAAATAAATAAAGTAATTAATATGTTTGGGTTAGTGTGTAAACATTATCCCCACCAGGATACTTTATTCTCCCAATGTCCCAAATGACTTAACTAAAAGAGACACAAACTAGCCAAAATCCAAAATGAAACCCCTGACCACTATCAGGTCGCGAACTGAAAAATCACTTTACACCACAAACATAAAACTTATAGATCCAAAATAAGCTATCAGGGACATCCTCGTGGAACCATATCATCATCCATAGAATAAACTAATGAGGAAAAAAGACCAAAACTAGAAAATTAAGGGACAACGGCTGAGGGACTCATATCTCCAAACATAACCTTAAAATAAGGAACACCGTGACCCCTAACATAATTATATGATAGATAAACTCATCATGGGTTTTTAAGGACTTCCATTAACATTTTTCACACGAACCACTTCCCATGAAATATGAACTACCATGATTAGGGTTGGGCAGGTCGGTAATAAGAAATTTCGCTATTAAGAATTACCTGAAGACTGAGTTTTTTATTATCTTATCATATGTTGTTATCCCCAATATATTATGAATCATGAAAAATAATGATTTATTTAAATAAAAACAACTCAAAAATGCGAATAAAATATCTAACATTTGTGACACCTCTTAACATCATGAATTTCACCTGATCAATTTATGAGAATACATAAAAAAGTCCCATAGTGGGTCTCCCCACCATTATGGCACTGACTAGCATGAATGAACCCTTAACATAAGGGGGGAATAAGAGAGACTAAAATTAAACACCATACCATGAAAAGATTAATAATTTCCATAATAAATCTCTAATAAACACTACTCAAAAACTAAAACTATTCCCAAAGAAAGCCTCTAAAAAACAAAAAAAATATGGGGGTTCCAAAATATACAACCACTTGAAGGGAAAAAAATATTCTATGACATCAGAGATAATAATTTGGAAAAAAAATTTCCCTACACCTAAAAATTCCCCCACTACACAAAAATATTCACTTCAGGACCTATGATTGGAGCCCTAATTTCATAAATCATCTTCTTCCCCACATTCAGGAACTGACAACCTCTGATCGATGCTTCCTATTCTCGAAACATAGTTGGAAAAAAAATTCATGGCCACATCATCAACAAGACTTCCTATGATTATGAAAATTGGATTAATGTTCTAAAATCAACTACATTTGAAGAAAATTAGTGGGTGGTTCTATGAATGAGAAGAAGGAACTGATGTAGTAGACACCCTAGAAATAGTTTTCTTTGGTAGACACTTATCACTAGGTGGGAAACCCGTTATCAGAAACACAAGAAACTAGATTGTAAACTCCCACAGACAACCCTCTGTAAACATGTTCATCTAGGATTTCCTCATTCACCAAATTCCCAAATAGAAATTTCCTAGATAATAGAACATGTTCCATAATCTCTATACAGAGACAACACAGAAAGGGAGAAGCTTCCAACTGATCGCTCAGTTCTAACTCCGAGGAAACAAAACTAGCCTATTCCAGATGGTCAATGTAACCATCTATTGTCTATTGACCAATCCAAACACACAAAAGATCTAATATCCTTCAATCTATAATGATCCTCAACCACCCTAAAAAACAAAATTGACAAAAAGAACCTGACTCCCCCCACTCCACTTAGAGTATAGAAAAAACCAACAAATAGAAGAAACTCCCTAGAAACCATTGGGAACATTCTGGGTGGTATACTCTAAAAAATATAAAAACACCAACCCAATTAAATATCAAATAAAATCTTGAATTTAACTAACTATAGATAACATTTCAACCCAAAAAACTAATTCAAAAAAAAACACCACACAATAGGACAAAATCCCTTTTTCAAAACCACCAAATTCATTCCGAATTCAAAACCATTTTCCACTTCAAAATCATCATAACATCAAAATCTATTTCAAAATAAACTTCACATTTCAAGTACTCTTGTCCAAAAATCATTCCAACTCACTAATTTTTGAAAAAATCTCAATCCCCCTTAAAAAACCATTCCACCAATAAAAAAGCTAAAAATGTTGGGAACTTACCGATGGTTTTCCATGAAGCCCCATTTATATTATTTCACATTAATTATCAAGAAAAAAGTCTACATGTACCAAAAAATCTCCACTCACCTCATACATATATACATATTATAATCTATAGGAGTACCAAGGTTCAAAGAGGAAAAAATCTATTTCCAACCCTCTCTTTAAAACATGCCTAATAATTTTTCAAAACCACTCATTATTATTTCAAAATTAAAATTATCCATGTTCCCATGAAACATCCATTAAACTTCTCAAAAAACTTTCCAAAATCACAAATCACATTCCAAAATGTCTCCTATTTTCAATATAATTTGTTTCCATTTAATAAATATTCACAGTTTTTATTCTGAATACCCCATTTTTGATAAGCCAATCACTATTTTTCCAAACAAAACATCATTTTAAATTCTAAATAAAAATACATCCTAATAAAATAAAACTAATACCAAAAATAAATAAAATAAACCCACATACTCAATCAAAAATCCCAAAATATCATAATAACAACTGATACACATGGCTTGGAAAGTCGTGCGCCAACTAGGTGTGCACGGGAAGGCCATCGAAGGTAGTTGAATATTCTATGCATGGTTTTACAAACTATGCATAGTACCTATGAACCATATGAGTCCATCCCATAATAACCACGAAAATCCTCAAAACCAACCAAAAATTCTCAAAAAAAAAACCAAGGACCAGAAAAACACTCAAGGGTTAAACTCAAATTTTGAGGCACAACCATCCCAAAATACCCTGTAAATTCAAGAATCCTTCAAGATAAGTGGTGATTAGTCCCTTAACAATGAATAAATACTATTATTACGACAAACAAAGATCCAAAATATTATACATATCCAAATAAAAAGGGATAATTCCAAAGATTCCATTTTTTTCATGAACCAACCCTAGTTAACCACGAATTGGTCACTCAAGCAGGCCTGTGACAAGGCTTGACAGGCATTACCAATCCTCCCAAGATGAAAACTAGTGTCGAGGGTCTAGAATAATAAATTGGGAAATATGTATCCCAAGAAAAATAAATAAATAAATAAATAAAATATGACAACTAATAATTAACCGACAATGAAAATGAAATAAAGTGGAACATAGCTCGATGTTACCCTATAGGTCACCATTAAGCACTAAAATAATATCACTCCATTATAACTGATTCGTAGTAAGAAGTAATACTAGAAGCTAAAAATAAAGATATAGCTATTGGTGTAAGTATTAAAACATAGTAGTCATGCCTGAATAATCTTTTCCTAATGCCTTATCTTTTAAATGAATACCAATTCATTCTAGTTTGAAAATATAAAAAACTAAAATGAGGTTTTATATTGATTTAATAACACTTACTAGGATACAGATGATGTAAAAAAATCTCTATTAACTTGAAAATATTTTTATGAGAGAAATGAATAAAAAACACATTTATATAAAGGATATTTGGTAGAGGAATGATTTCATTAGACGATGCCCAATAGTGGAAAATAAAAAATATTTTGAAATATTTATGAAATGAAAAGAAAACTAATCATTAATTATTTATTAAAGCAACACCATAGAAAACATGGGTAAATTATAGAAAGAACCATGAGAAACCCCTAAGGAACTAGGTGAGTTAGGGTACCAAGATCCTTTTACTCTCTTTGATTGACCCTGGGCATGAAGGTCTATTCTCTGGATTTAGCCAACTAATCCATACTACTATAGTTTCGTTAGTGCTGATATGTAATCCTGCTAGGGAGACTGGGCCTCTACCTTTCCAACTCACATAGAGTACAATACCTAGTCTTCCAACTTAGATACCAAGGATTCCCATGTATCATTCTTAAAAATATAAGTGAGTTTTTATTAAGATAATATATATATACAATTTACATACTATTAATAAAAATCACCATCCACAATACCACATATTAAATCCCACTTTATATAAAACAAATTTTTTTATTTTCAGGGGAAATTAGAGACACAAAACCATCAAAGAGGATCAATGAAATTAAGACCGATTGAATCACCTCTCACAATGCCTGCTCATTCAGGATGAAGGGATCCCATACTAGTAAGTAAGGTGATTTTCTTGTTCTGAGTAATCCTAGAGGAAAATAAGTCCTCTACCTTATTAACTTCATGCCATGTGTGACTCATATTCACTTGGTCACTCAATAGAATACTAATGATTCAGATAAATTAGATGGGGCTCAATGGGATAGATGTATGCTTATGAAGGGATTTGTAAATAATTAAAGATTATGTATTCATAACATCCAAGTTTTTCTTTCTAGTGAAACAATATTCCATTCCACTGATAATGGCTTTGGATTCTTCCTTGAGAGATTCACCCTGACAAGAATTAGAAGAGAAGGCAAGAACCACCAAGACCCTATCATCACATACAACACCTCCACCCCAGATCAGAACATTTTTTCATAAAACATTCATATTCAATTTGATACCAACATGATTTGGGTTCTATTTCACCCATATTCCTTGATAATGATATTGTTGATTCAAAGTAAAGGGGTGTCTTCACAAGAAAAAAATCCTTATCGATGGATCCTTATTCTATCTCTCCAAGAGAAAAACAATATATGCTACCATAATAAATGATCTCACCTATGGGGGATTATTTGAAATATGAACTCCCTCATGATGATATTTATTTCGTGACCTCCCCATGGTCCAACACCCCACAACTAACAACACCGTACTCACCCACTACTCATGCTTATTATTCCTAGTACTATTGAACCAACTGTGCATTAAATCATTACTAGATCCAATTGGTCTCTAAACCTAAAGAACTCTCAAATCACCTTCCCCATAGTAAAAACCCATTCCACATGGAAGAAAATGTGAAGGATAAATTCCTCTCTTGTCATCGAGAAACAAGGACATTTGGAAACAAGATGGATGAATTTATACTAAATCTCTTTATCCATGGAAATGGAATTATCTATGATGTCCAAACTAAGAAGAAAAGCTTACCAGAGATCTCTTGACACTAGATGATCCCCCATTCACCCCTCATAACTGTGTCACAACATAGAGCACAATATTATTGTGATCACATCCCCTTTAACCTTTTTCAAAATTCACAACAAATCATAAGATCCATTATTAGAATACCATAAATGTTACTCATTTAACACACATACAATTTCAAATACAAGTGGGATATTTTAAAAATGGGTTTTCATATACATAAAAATGTATGGGGATAACTGGTCCTTATCACATTAAAATTGAGAGAAAATTTTCATTTATAAAAAATATTAAACATTTAAAATTTACTTCACTTCAAACAAGATAAAAAATATGGCTAAAAATTTGGGAAACTCTATTAGAAGCATAGGAAAAATATGGGAAGCTAGTGAAAATGCATTTACAAGAATTAAAAACCACTTTTATAGAATAAAATTTTCATATAATGTTAATAACAAAATTTTAAGATAATCAAGAAAGCCTAGAATTAAAATTAAAGTCATTGGTATAAAAAACCTACCTCAAAACACACTATTTTTTACGTTGGTAATCCAAAACAGCCCCAAAAAGTCCATAGAAGCAAAGAGACCCTCCTTTTATGATTACACACATATGAACACATATATATATATATATAAATTCCTCTAGATGCAATATATATATTTTCTTATTCCAAGATGGAATATATAAAAAGATGGTATATATAAATTCCCTACCCTTGCATAGGTGTGTAATTCTCCTTCATGAATAGCTATCCAAAATGCACGAGATAAATACTAGGAACTCAAAAACTATAAAATAACTCATTAAATTTTTTGAAATATTTAATAATAGAAAAAAATCTACACGAAATCCTTGGATAATGCACAACCTTCAATGGTCATGGCTATAATTGGTTCTCAAGGGACCAAAGGACCGTATAATTAAAGGATTAATAAGAAACATTCCCACAAAAGGTTGGATAGGGTTTATACTAAATCAAACACACTACTTATGAGAAAATAAAACCAAGAAAAGTATAAGAATAAGGAAGAACAATGATAGAAGAAACTCACTATTTTTCGTCACACCCAAAATTGAAAGAATAATCAGTGACTGAAGAGAGAGATATGGAGAGCCTATGTGCATGTGGGAGCCCTCCTGGGCATCCATTCAAGCGATAGTGTGGTGTTCCACATGTGGAGAGGTTGTGGGGGAGACCTCATTGAGTATTTAATAATAATTATTATTATCTCAATAATAATAATAATAATAATGTTATTATTATTGTTATTGTTTTACAATTAAAAAATATTATTTTTTCGGTTGGACACCGCTCACGGTTGGCTAAACCTTGTGCCAACCATACACCACTCACTATGCCCCTGGATCACTATGCACTGGTAGGCCATATATTATGGGAAAAAAATTTATGACCATGTGATTCAGCTCTATAAAAAACTATGATGGTTTTCATGGGTTGCATATGATTTATACTACTTGTGAATCAAACATGTACCTATGATAAGAGCCCAAAATTTTAAAATCTAAACCTGGAATGGCCCAAATCTCAAACGTGAGGATAAAATAATTAAATAATTAAAATAATTAATATGTTAGGGTAAGGGTGTGACACCCCTACCTCCTTTTTTTAAAACACACAACTGGAACACAAGTCCAGTTCC
Source organism: Viscum album (assembly GCA_963277665.1). Classification (NCBI taxonomy): domain Eukaryota; kingdom Viridiplantae; phylum Streptophyta; class Magnoliopsida; order Santalales; family Viscaceae; genus Viscum; species Viscum album. Next base: position 1,279,969,295 of record OY728136.1, on the reverse strand, counting down.
ATGGTAATTGTAAACAAGAGAACTTAAACAAGGGATTCGACTAAAATCTAAATGGATATATACTTCATAGAAAAGATGGGTTTTTACAACATTCCCCCAATAATCTAATTTTTACCCAAATTTCCCATTCATGGTTGGTCAAGAATCATTTGACAATAAATCTTGCCCTTGGGAATGTACGTAAGCCTCCCATCACCAAGTCTCACCCTCTATATGACTGTGCTTCCATAACACCCATACTAATGGGAATGAACATCCTAAGAGAGCATTTATAATCTAATAAAAAATACATATATGATGATCCTTGAAGGTCACATCTATCAATAGCTCAACCTCCTTCGACTGAAGAATATGAGATGTGTCTAAGTGATAACATCACAACTGAGATACATGGAATATGTCGTGAATTTCTTAGTACCGATAAGATAAATAAAATTGATATGATACTAGCTTAACTATATACAGAATCATGAATATCCCAATATATCATGGTGAATGATTACCATTTATTCAAAATTTTCTATTCTCTAGCCTTGACGAGACACCCAAAAAGACCTAATCTCTGACCGCAAACTCTAGAGGTTTTCGATATAGATCTTCCTAATATTTCCATCTAAACTATTTAGTATCCATCAACATTCTGATCAACTGTAATTACACTGTATTCTCCTAAATGAGGAAAGGTTTTAGTAACACAACTTAACCTTCATCTAACCAGTATAGAGGTGATCATCATGGCCTATCGTACAAATTCTTATACGGTTCCAAATGTATATTCCCCTGATATCTATTTTTCAAAGAGAACTCAACTAGGGGTATATGCCTCTACCAAGTTCCCATAAAATCAAGGAAACATGCTCAGAGCATGTTCTCTAGAACCTATATGGTATTCTCTAACTTCCTATCGGTCTGAGGGTGGTATGTTATGCTCAAAAGCACCTATGTACCCAACGCCCTTTTAAAAATTTTACAAAACTGAGATGTGAACTATGCATCCCTGTATGATAAAATGGTATGAGGAACCCCATGAAGGGGCTCAATATCTCAGATTCAAAGTCTCCCAAGCTCATCTACTGATAATGTCTCCCTAATAGTCAATAAATTCGATATCTTCACAAGCCCTCCTGTAATGACCTATATAACATCAATACCTTGAGGTGACCTCTGTAACCCAGTCAAGAAATACATCGCAAAATCCCCCCATTACCACTTAGGAATGGATAAATGATATAAAATACAAGGTAGTTTACAGTGTTATAACTTCACCTATAGATAGTTTGAACACCTCGTGACAAAAAAAGCTACCTCTCATTATATCTCTAGCCATCAGTATTGAATATGTAAGTGTCGATACATCTGGATGAAACAAGGATGTACTTACCAAGAATAGTCATGAAATTATCACATCACTTCCTCAATTAAGTCAGATAGAACCCAAAAAGGCCATGAATATGCATAATTTTATCCTCAATGATTATCCAACTAGGAGGTGTATTCTCACCTTCCACACTCTCTCATAGATACAAGCCCTCAAAATTTCATAGTTGCATCTTACACAACCTATCCAGAAGAGTGTAAGTCACTACCAAGGATGATATTAAATTCTATCCACGACTACCCTACCACTCCATGTACATCACTAAAAACAAGGACATCAACTACCACTCACTACTGGACCCCCGAACGACCTTTGTTTGAGTCTTCCAATTCAGATCATCTGATACTGCATTTCCTGTATTTGGAATATAGTCTAGCTCAAAATTTAAGGACTAAAGATACTCAAACCACTATATCCACCTATTGTCCAATTCAGGTTAAATGAATATATACTTTTGGATTTTTTTGGTCTGTAAACACTAAAAAGAACTCTCTATAAAATTAGTGCCTACAAGAATTCATAACATGAATAACTAAAGCAATGTCGATGTCATGCATTGAGTAATTATGATCATGAGATCTCAAATAGAGAGACTCATTTTTCATGACTCAATCTCCCTGTATCAAGAAAACTCCTAGCCCGATTCCTGATGTATCAAAGTAAAACCAATGACATATTCCAAGATTTGTAAGAATCAAAATCAATGTTGAAATCAACCATCCCATAAAATTCTAAAAATCCTTATCACTATATTTATACTAAATAAATTCAACCCCTTTCCTATTCAATAACATGAGATGCATAGATAAAATTGAAATGTCTTGGATGATGTTCCAATAATAATAATCTACTCCCCAGAAACTCTGTATATCAAATAAATTCATGGCCTAGTCCCATGAAACCACATCACTCACCTTCCCTGTATACAAATACACTCTTCTATTTGAGATAATATGACCTAGTAAGTGAACTTAATATATCCATAACTAAAATTTTGAGATCTTGGAAATCAACATTGGATCACATAGTGTGTTCATAATGATATCAAGGTTTTCATGATTTTTTCAATTCTGATAATGTACCAAGATTTCTTCCATAAAAACCACCATTAAAGAATCTAGAGATGATTGGAAATGTCAATTCATCAAGGATATGAAAACTACTAGAACTTTCTTGAGACTGAACGATATAACCATGTACTCCTAAAGTCCATACTTTCTACAGAATATAGTATGAGGTATCTATCATCGTTACATGCACCTAATGATAACCCAAACTCAAATCAATTTTCAAGAAAACCCACACTCATTGGAGTTGGTTAAAAAGATAATCTATCTACGATAAGGGATACCAACTCATAAATTTCAATTGGTTCAATTTACAATAATACATGTATATCCTAAGGGTTATGTCTTCCTTTTATACAAAAGGACTAACGAATCCTATAGAGATTTACTGGGTTATATAAAACCATTCGTCAACAAGTAATCTAGCTATCTACTAAGCTCCTTCAACTCAATGGTATCCATCATATAAGAATGTATGGATATCGGTGCATCTCCTAGTAGTAGTTCAATAGATATCTCCACATCTCTATCTAGAGGTAAACTGGAAAATTAATTTGGGAAAATATCTGTAAAATGATCATCCACAAGATGGAAGTATACTTTATGCATTACCAGATCATCTAGATATAAGGTAGAAATATGGCCTATAACAGCTTCTATCCCTTGATGTTATGGTTCAGATCTACTAGTTGGGACATCCCAATCAACTTTTTGAAAAATTACCCACCCTTCAGTTATGTAAATTTCACCCTTCAGTAATAGATTTTGATGTAAGCGTGATAGGTGACCAACCACTCCATCCTAAGAATGATTTCAAACCCTGTCATATAGAGGATTTAGAGGTCCCATATAAAGATACGACTAATTAACTCAAGGGGGAACATTCTTCATGGGAATTCAGTATCTAGTTTTATCCCCAATAGAGTAACGAGTGTAATAACACCATCGTAGAACTAATAATAAATCCTAAGGATGTTCACAATAGAAAAGATATGATAGAATGTGAAGCACCTGAACAGTAAAGGGAAAATACTATAGTATAGGATACAATGATCACTATAGATAATCTGATTCTCTTCTCATCAATTATCAGTTGTACTAGTTATATCTTGCATGAACCATGGTCCTGTAAAACAACCTGACTACCTAGAGTAGGCTTACTATGCTTTTGAGGTACAACTGGAGTCTGGATCCTCTATCCATGACTATCCCAAATCCTAACTCGCCATTAGTACTAAAACTCTCAGCCTTTAATGGAGTTTTAAATTCCTCTCATGACCCTTGAGTTAGAGTAAACCCCCATCTAATGAACACCAGAGGGAATATCCTACAAAATCCCTATATATGGGCCATCCATCCACATGATTGATAGTCGACTAGGTCTCTATCACACTAGCTCCTCATATGTCCCCATCTCCCACACTGATGATAGAAAACAAAACTGTTAGAACTCATACCATGGATGGTATTGGCCTCATAAAAAGTCTCAGAATTTAATTTATAGCCACCTAAAATAGAACCAATAGGTCAAGAATCTGCACAACCCTACTCTAGGCCCCCAAATTTTCTTAGTTTATGTTCAACAATCAGTTCCTGATTTACTATCTCAGTTGTAGTATCGAAATAATAAATGTTGACCTGTGATCGAACAAAACTTTTGATACCTTCCTATCACCATAGAAAAATCATCAGTTAGATAGATAGGGGAAAAGCACTAAAGCTCTATAAATATTGATGAACAATCAATAACGGTCATCACACCCTACTCTAGAAACATAAAATCACTAGCCCACATACACCACAACATACTAGGATATAATTAGTTTTACAAAACTGATTATAAATCCCTCCGAATCGTATCCTGAAGAGTATCATCAAGGTTCAAAAATCCCTACTACTATTTAGATTTCCCCAAATAATAGAGATTTTGTGATACACTCTCCTCCAAATAGGTGTCTCTAGATGCTTAAAGATCAATATAACTATTTCAAACAACATCTCAATAGCCTAAGGACCAGCATCCTCTTATAATGTTTGTGAATGATGCTGCTAGAAAACATATGTCATCTCTTCCTTAGATGAACTACGGTATGGGGCTCCATGAACGGTCTGCATAGAGCATATGAAACCATCTAGTGATTGGGAATCATAATGTGTATATGGTGCAACTGTAGGTGATAGAATTTGCACTACTAGAGGTACTACTGGTGGCCCAGGACCCACCACCTTTGAATAATTTTCATCACCACCCTCCTAGAGAATAACTCGAGAACATCATAGTGGAATGTATTTACAAAGTTGAAGAGAACACCTTATAAATTTTTGATAAAAAGATGATAAAAAATATAATCATAGGATATTTTGAAGCCTTCGTATAAACTAGACACAGTCCTCACTCTATTCCAAAATCCTATATCGGGTAAAAGGAATGATCATAAGGAACACTAAAGACTCTGCCTCTAATACACACCAAAAGTTGGGTCTGGGTAAAGATCTCTGTTTCAAAAATTAAAGTCATTTAAATTTGTTTTTATATTTACAATCTCTTTAAATGTTAAAATTACATAGATATTATTTTACAATTTATAAGGGTCCATAAACCTTATAATTTTATATTTGGAATCCATTTACTCTCATCCATAACATGTTCTAGCCTATGCATCCAATGTTCCATGGATCAACATGCCATAATTGATTACTTATGTTTTGTGCACTAGACTATACAGGAAAAACTATCATGTCAATGTAGGTACCTTAAGTACTTATTATATTTCTCAATACCTAGCATAATTAATTAGCATAATTAAAATTATATCACACAAGGCACATTGAAAAAATATCATTTAATCAAGATCTACATCATATATGGCATAGTATAATGCATGGAATTTGAATTACCTATATTCCTAAAATGATGAATGAGATGGGATTCCCTCATCTCATCTAGACACGGCAAACTACATAATCATAAGAAACATAAAAAAATCAAGTGTTTCACCCAATTGTGAAGTAAAATCAACCATAATAGCACAATAAAGAACAATAATTATAATTTAGGAAACTTGGTAATTACCCTAAAAGTGGGTTAGCTACTCCCAAACATAGCTTACACCCAGGTTCCAAAACATTCCTAATATCCAATCTACTATCTCAACTTAGAAAGTTACGAAATAAAACATTCCACTAAATCCACATTGCATGATCCCATTCAGGGAGCCACTAACTAGTTCCCCAAGTTGGTGGATCACATGGCCTTTGGTGTGCCTCCCTATATGCCAGTGGCTCCCATCTAGCTGCAAGCATATATGATGGAATAGTGGGGAGACTATACCATCATGATGAAATTGTATCATAATGTTATATCAATAGTAGTCAATAGAGGAATTAATATAACCAAGTTGTTCAAAAAGAAAATAAAAACTTAAAATTATATATAAACATGGTTAAAAGATGTTTAATATTCAATATGATGAAAATTTCATGTATCTATAAAAAAAGAAGGAAATACCGGGAAAAATGCGTCCATTACAATACAAGTATAAAAAGTATAAAAGAAAAAATGAAAAATATCCAAATTGAATCATGAGAATAGTTCAGTATTGTGCTCTCCTGTTCTTAAGAAATGACCAAATCAAGAATCCTAAAGCGGGCACTTTCCCCTGTCCCTACTTGCATCCTTGAAGTATGTATGGGTACCCAAAAATGGATTGAATATCATGTGAGATAACACTCAGTAAGATACCAACAATGGTGTCTATAATAATTCAACTCTCTATATATAGGATAAGTAAATGTTCAATATAAAACTACTATAAAGTGATAAATGAATAAGTGAAATTTTTTATCCTATCGATAATAATCAAGTACCATAACAATGGTAAACTATAATCAAGAAACCATAAACATTATCTATCTATAAATCATGGAAAAACCATACAAAATGGAAAATTACATGTAATCAAGTGTCAAACCCAACATGCCATATCAAAGGAGTAGAAATTTCCAATGTATCCCCCTTTTCCTATGCTACGTAATCGAGTGTCAGTCTACATGGTCCAGATCCAAGTTTTGTGACAAAGTCATCCCATCGAGTCCCTAGAGTGCATTCATAATAGATTTGGTAATGATTTGGGTGGAACCCACAGAGTAAGAATGTCCCAGGAGGTACAAGAAATCAAAATCCTAGGGTTAGAAATGTCATAGGAATCCAAAGTAATCCTCATACATGGAGTGGAAATGACCATGGAATTCAAGTCATCCAAATCCAAGGAGTAGAAATGTATAATGAATTCGATTCATAAAATAATTCATTAATAATATCATAACTCATTTAACATTTCCATTCAACCAATTAAACCATTATAATGACATATAATCACTTGTAAAAGGAGGCACAAATCCCTCTCCTAATATTTCATTCAATTCAATAAGGCTTCTACTATAAAAGGTAACCTCACACAACCAACAGGGTGATATATCAAAGGAAAGATACTCAAACACATATCATTGGTTGTCTAGGTTGATGTGAACAACCTTCAAAATTGTAATAATACTATGTGGTAAACCTAATTAGGTTTCAAAAATTTAATCAAGTAAGTTATTAAATTTATGAAAAACACCAAGAATGTCTGGTGCATGAAAAAATGGAAAATAGTTATAAAATAACCAAATTGTAAGGAAAAAGGTATAAACCACATACTGTAAACCCATGGTAGAAAACTCATCTAGTATTGGATCTTAACTTAGCACTGACGAGAAGAAAATGGAAGAATAAAACACCCTAAAATAGGACATAAGTGCTCTCACTAAAATAATTCCATTGATAGAGAAGTAAATGACAAAATGAGTATAAGGAGTGAAGAACATACTGGAAAATATTCAATCAGATGATCAGAAATAAAATCAGAGGTGTGATGATGAAAAAACATTATAACCTTGTTTTAGTCCTAAAAGGATCTTCTCTCGGAGCTCCTGTATGAGAGAGAGGAGGGATTTGGTAAAAAATGAGGCTCAACCACTTATTTTAAAAATTATTCCTATACATTTATATGCTGTTTAAATTCTTAACACGTCATGAAATGCTATGTATTTTCCATCTTGAGAAATATTATCACATGCTGAGAATTGAACTACCTAAGGTATAACATGTCATGTAATAAATATACACCATGTATTCTGAGTAAACCCCACGTACATGGCCTATATGAAACCTTCAACCCCCCAACTTCCATGTTTTAAAAACACCCAACCAGCCCATAGGATAGGCTCTAGGGTCTATGGCATAATGAGAACTTAAAGAAGGGTGTTAACAAAAAACTAAATGTGTTTGTACCTCATATAAAGACTGAGTTCCTATATAGGTGGTCTTAATGTTTTTTAGATATTTTTATGTTTTTCAGCAATTTTTTTGGTTTTAAGGGTTTTATATTTAATTAGGGGTTTATTTTTTTCTTAGGGGTTTTTAGGTTTTTTATGTTTTCGTTGATTTTTAGGTATTTTTTTGGATTCTTAGTGATTTCAGGGATTTTGACAGTTTCCAAGGTTTTTTTATTTTAGCATTTTTTAAGTTGTTAGGTGTTTTAAAAGTTTTTATATTTTTAAGGTTTTATTAGGGGTATTAGGGTTTTTAGGATTTTTAAATTTTATGTGTTTTTAAGAGTTATATGGTTTTTAAGTTTTTTAGTGATTTTGGGAGTTTAAAGGTTTTCTAGGGTTTTAACATTTTCAAGGTTTTAGGGTTTTTTGAGTATTTAGGGGGTTTTAAGGGTTTTTTATTTTCCTTGAAAAAAGGGGGTTTTGAGTTTTTTTAAGGTTTTTAGGGATTTAAAGTGTTTTTAGAGTTTTTAGTGGGGTTTTAGGGGTTTTATGTGTTTTATGGTTTTTCTAGGTTTTTATGGATTTAGGGGTGTTTTAGGGTTTGTAGGGGTTTTAGCCTTTTTATGACAGTAGGGGTTTTAATTTTTTTAGGTTTTAATGTTTTTTGTAGACTTTTTAATGGTTTTTAGGGGTTCTACAATTTTAGTAATTTTAATGAGTATTTAGGGTTTTAAGGGGTTTTTAGGGGTTTTAAGGTTTTTAGGGTTTTTACTATTTAAGGATTTTTTGGGATTTTAATTGATTTTAGGTTTTTAATGTTTTATTATAGGTTTTCAAGGTTTTTTTGGGTTTTTTACATTTTTCATGGAATTTTAGGCTATTTAGGATTTTTATTATTTTTAGGGGTTTTAGGGATTTTGAAGGTTTCTAGGGCAAGGAAGATGTGAGGGTCGGGCTATTCCTGGCCCCCCCAAATTTATTAGTAAGAAAAAAGGAGGCACAACAGACAAGGGGGGAGGGGTCAAACAACCCACACCCAAAAACCCCTTACAACCCATGCCAAAAAGAAAACAAAGAAAGAAAAAGACTCAAAACAGACACAAAGCGGCATAATCACGTCACATCCATCCAGAACCAGCATCCAGCAGCACGACATCCAATCATCCCAACAACACAGCAGCAATAACACATCCAAACCAACCAGCCCCAGCAACCAACATCATGAAATATGACATCATAGCCAAACATAACCAGCAGCATCAAACCACAGCACAAGAACTGCAACCAAGCACACCCATCATCACCTTCCAAAAAACAGCAACCAACAACTAGCAACACAACAACAAACTCATCCACAGTAGTAGAAAAAACCAAACAACCACACATCATCCAGCATTCACCAGCAGCTAGAAACTCACAGCCAACTAATGGCCCGCATCCAATCTCTCAAGGTCCAGCACCCAGTACCTTCTCACCAAGAAGGTCCCTCTCCGGAAGCATAGAACCAACAGCATCAACAGAACAAGATTCAGCTCCACCCAACAGAACTAATATCCAGCATCCACATCGAAACCAAAACAGCAGCCAAGACACAACACCTAACCTACCCTCCAACAACAGCTTGGGGGGAAACCAGTAACTCGAAAACCAACTGAAGTTCAGCATAAAAGGCAACTCAATACCATGCCAGCCACGGGTTAAGAACACGCAGACCAGCAAATTAAAGCAAACACAACACAATGTGACCATACCTTTGTCAACAACAAGATCCAAGGACAAGAAAGCAGAACCAGAAGATCAAACCTGCATCCTTTCCCTATTCATTCATGATGACCCTTAGAGAATCTAGAGAAGCCAGCAAGACCCTCCTCGGGTTTCTAGGGGTTTTTAGGGATTTTATGGTTTTTTTTGGGTTATTAGGGTTTTATTAGTTTTTATGGGGTTTATGGCTTTCAGAGCAATTTGATAAATCAAAGGTATTGACGTATTTTTATAGATTTTAGTGTGTTTTATAATTTTCATGGGGTTTTAGGGTTTCTATTGTTTTTATTATTTTTATGGTTTTATGCATTTTTTACAGCTTTTAGCCGTTTTTAGGTTTTTAGGGTTTATAATTGTTTTTAGATTTTAATTTTTTTTTCATATGTATTTTCAAGGTTTTAAGGTGTTTTTATGTTTCTATTGATTTTAAGGGTTATTAGGAATTTTATAGTTTTTATAGTTTTTTGGGATATTGATTGTTTTTAGAGTTCTTAGGGATTTTAGTGTTTTTAGCATTTTTTAGGTTTTTTAAGGATTTTAAATATTTTTAGGTTTTAAGGTTTGGTTATGGATTTTCACGGGTTTTAGGGATTTTAAAATTTTTAGGATTTTTAGTAATTTTTAGGATTATTATTGGGTTTTTGGTTTTATTTGGTATTTTGTGTGTTTTTAGGGGGTTTAAATGTTTTTAGAGTTTTTTACATTTTTATGGGTGTCAAGGGTTTTTAGAGTTTTCATTGATTTTTAGGGTTTTTATTGGAATTATGAATTAATTATTTTTAGGGTTTTAATGTATTTTATAGGGTTTTAGTGGTTTTAGAATATTTTTAAGGTTTTCACCATTTATTAGGTTTTTTGGTGTTTTAAATGATTTTTCAGTTCTAAGGTTGTTTGAAGGTTTTTCACGGTTTTTATGGATTTACATTTTTAATGATTTTTATGGATTTATAGGTTTTTATAGTTTTTATGGTTTTTATGTTTTTTTGAGGATTTAGGGTTTTAGGGTTTTTAGGTTTTTTAGTTTTTTTAATTTTTTAGAGGATTTAATTATTTTCTATCTTTAAGGTTTTTCTAGGGGATTTTTGGTTTTTTTTACTTTTTCGGGGTTTTTAATGTTTTTTTTATTTTTATTATTTTTTTTATGTATTTTGAAGGTTTTAAGGGTTTTTAGGGGGTTTTCCAGTTTTTTTTGGTTTATAGGGGTTTTTGAGATTTCATGGTTTTTTGGGGGTTGTATGGATTTTTAGACTTTTATGGTTTTTAAGGTTTTTAGAGTTTTTAATATTTTTTGGGATTAAAGGGTTTCTTGAGTATTCAGTGGTTTTTATGGTTTCTTAGGGGTTTTATGATTTTTAAGCATTTTTATGGTTTTTATGGGGTTTATGGTTTTTTAGGTCTTTAGGGGTTTTAATTTAATTTTAGGTTTTCAAGGATTACCTTGGGTTTTTCAGGGTTATATGGTTTTTTAGTTTCTTAGGGATTTTAAGGTATTTTATGAGTTTTAAGGTTTTTGGAGGGATTTATTATTTTTAGGGTTTTTAGGATCTTTAGTGTTTTTATGTTTTTAAAGGTTTGATGTGATTTAGGTTTTTATGATTATTCAAAGACATTTTTAGGGTTTTTGGGGTTTTTTATGTTTTTATGGATTTTAGGAAATTTTTTGTATTTTTATTAATTTTTGTGTTTTTAGTGATTTTGATGGTTTTTAGTATTTTTTTTTTGGGTTTTTAGAGTTTTTATGGTTTTTGGATTTTTATTGAGTTTTGTAGGGTTATTAGATATTTTTAGAGTTTTTTTTAACATTTTAGGGGATTATAGGTTTTTTATAGTTTTTAGTGAGTTTTTTGGTTTTTATGGGGTTTTAGGGTTTTATGGTTTTATGGGGTTTTTTAGGATTTTTTTGTTTTTTGGCTTTTTGGATTTTTATCATTTTTGTGGTCTTAAGGGGATTTTATTTGTTTTAGGATTTTAAAATTTTTATAGGGGATTCAACAGTTTTTGGGTTTTTTATGTTTTTAGGAATTTTTAATGATTTTATAGGATATTTATGGGTTTTAGGGTTTTTATGGATTTTGAGGGGTTTTAGGGATTTTAGATTTTTTTTAGATTTTTTTTGTTATCTAGTTTTTAGGGGTTTAAAGTGTTTTTAGTTTTTTAAGGTTTTATTAGGGGTTTTCATGAGTTTTAGGAATTTGAACATGTATTTGGATTTATTAGGTTTTTATGATTACTTGGGGTTTTAGGGATTTTTCAGGGTTTTAGGGGTTTTTTGTGTTTTTTGTTTTTTTTTTGAGTTTTTTTGTTTAAGGGATTTTGGGAGTTTTTTTTTTGTATTTAAGAGTTTAATGTTTTATTATTATTTTATTAGATAAATGGTTTCTACGGGTTTTAAGGACTTTTTAATGTTTTAGGGGGGTTTAAGTTTTTAGGGGTATTAAGGGTTTTCATGGCCTTTTTTGGTGGTTTTTTTGTGTTTCTAGCATTTTTAAGGTTTTAAGGGGTTTAAAGTGTTTTTATATTCTTATATTTTTATTATGGGTTTTTATAATTTTTTTACATTTTTAGGGATTTTTATTGATTTTTTATATTTTTATTTTTAAGGTTTTTGGGATTTCAAGGGTTATTTGGGGTTTTAGGGTTTCTTATGGTTTTGGATTTTTAGTTATTTTAGAGAATTTAATTTTTTTTATTTTTAAGGATTTTATAGGGGTTGTTAGGGTTTTTTTTATGTTTTTTATGGTTTAGGGATTTTTTATTATTTTAGGATTTTTAGGGTCTTAGGGACTTTGATGATTTTCTGTGGTTTTGGTTTTAATTGGTTATTTGGGGTTTAGGTTTTTGGGGTTTTTTGGTTTATTGGGTTTTTAATGCTTTTAAGGGATTAAATTATTTTTTATATTTTTTAGTGTTTTCTAGTTTTTAATGGGGTTTTAATGGGTTTTTTTTGATTTTCTATGGGTTTTGGGGTTTTAAGGTATTTTAGTGTTTTTTTCATTTTTAGGGTTTTAGGAGTTTAAAATATATTTTTGAATCAAAAGTTTTATTATAGTTTTCTGGGTTTTTTTGGGTTTTTATATTTTTAGGGAATTAAAGGATTTTTCGTATTTTTATTCTTTTAGGGTTTTTATGGATTTTGATATTTTTTAGGAATTTTAAGGGATTTTAGGTTTTTTAGTGTTTTTAACATTTTTTTGGTTTCTATGTGTTTTTTGTGGTTTTCGGTTTTTAAGGTTTTTTTAGGGATTTTCAAAGTATTTAGGGTTTTTTATGTTTTATATTTTTTTGGATTTTAGGATTTTTATTGGTTTTTAGGGGTTTTACAGATTTTAAGGGTTTTTATGGTTTTAATGGTGTTGGGGGTGTAATGATTTTTTTTAATTTTAAGGGTTTTTAGGTTTTTTATGATTTTAAATGTTTTTAGGGTATTCAATGGTTTTTAGATTGTTTTTTGTATTTTTAGTGTTTTTGGGATTTTTTATGATTTCTAGTTTTTTAAGTGGTTTTAGGGTTTTTCGGGATTTATCATTTGGATAGGTGTGTAGGTATTTTATATGTTTTTAGGGATTTTATTTTTTTAGGGTTTTTAGGAGTTTTTGTGGGTTTTACATATTTTTCGATTTTTAGGGATTTTTAAAATTTTTATGGTTGTTAGGGTTTTTAAGATATTTTTATGGTTTTTTAGGTTTTTAGGGTTTTTAGTGTTTTTAGGGTTTTGATTATTTTTTTTGTTTTCATAGAGTTAATGTGTTTTTCGAATTTTAATGTTTTCTTAGGTTTTTTAGGGTATTTTGGGTTTTTATGTTTTTTTGTATTTTTTGGTCTTCTATTTAGGGATTTTGATGGATTTTAGTGTTTTTAGGGGCTTTATGGACTTTTGGGGTTTCAGAATTTTTTTAGGGGTTTTATGTTTTATTGTTTTTACCGTTTTTAGGGGTTTAATGCATTTCTATAGTTTTAAATATTTTATTTTTTATGTATTTTTTGTGTATTCATGGTTTTTAGGGTTTTTTGTTTTTAGGGTTTTAGGTTATTTTAGGGTTTTGGGGTTTTTATAATTTTTTGGTTTTTAGGTGTTTTAAGGGTTTTTATATTTTGAGGTTTTCTTGTTATTTTAACGTTTTTACGGGTTTTTTGGCTTTTAGGTATTTTTAGAGATTTTTTCGGTTTTTGGGTTGTTTAGAATTTTTAGGTAATTTGTGGTTTTTAAGGTGTTGTAGGGGTTTTTAGGGTTTTTATCATTTTTAGGGATTTTATTTTTTTTAGGTTTTTAATGATTTCTTATGTTTTCTATTTGATAGGGGTTGTCACATTTTAAGGGGTTTTTAGGGTTTCTTATGTTTTAATGATATTTAGATTTTTAGTGTTTTTTAAGTGTTTTCAGGTTTTTTAAGTTTTATATTTTTTGGGTTTTTAGGGTTTTTTATAGTTTTTTGGTTTTTTGGTTTTTGATATTTTTATATTTTTTTATTGGTTTGATGGTTGTTTAGTTATTTATAAGGATTTTAATGTTTTTATGTGTTTTTATAGTTTTTAAATTTTTTTAGGGGGTTTTATGATTTTTATGGTTTTTTGGGTCCTTTAAGGGTCTTCTTAGGGTTTTTTTTCATTTTTTAGGTGTTTAGGTTTTTAATTTTTTTTAAGGATTTTAAGGTTTTCTCATAGTTTTGTAGTGTTTATATGTTTTTTAAATTTTTATTTAATTTTAATTATTTTAATAGTCATTTTGGGGTTTAATAATTTTTAAAATTTTCAGGGTTTTCTGGGTTATTAGGGTTTTAAAACCTTTTGGTTTTTAGTTGTTTTCTGTTTTATTAGGGTTTATGGTTTTCTTTTAGTATTTCTAGGGTTTTACATTTTTTATGTTTTAAGGTAAATTTATGGTTTTTTATATTTTTATGGATTTTTAGGATTTTTAGGGATTTTGAGTATTTAGGGTATCAGAGTATTAAGGTTTTTTATGTTTTAAGGGGGTTTTTGGAGTTTTTATAGTTTTTAATTTTTAGTTGTTTTCAAGAATTTTAATGGTTTAAAGCATGTTTATAATTTTTAGTGTTTTTTGGGATTTTGGGGTCTTTATGTTTATAAATTTGTTTGGGGTATATGGGTTTTTAATTTTTTCTTAGGGATTTTCATAGTTTTCAGTTTTTTCATGTTTTTAGGGATTTTTAGGGCATTTTATAATTTTTATGGATTTTTAGGGGTTTTAGGTATTTCAAGTGTATTTAGGGGTTTTAGGTTTTTAGGTTTTTAGGTTACTTATGTATTTTTAGGTTTTTAAGGCTTTCTTAGGGGTTTTATGGTTTTTTTGTTTTTAGAAATTTTTATGCCTTTTTAAGTTGTTTTATTGTTTTTATTAATTTTATGGTTTTATGGGATTTTCTAGTTTTTAATGGTTTTTAGAGTTTTTATGATTTTTATGATTTTTTTAGATTTATAACATTGTTGTGTGTTTAACTGGATTTTAGACGTTTTAGTTATTTTTAGGGGTTTTATAGGTTTTGGGGGTTTATGTTTATTATGGGTTTTAAGGGTTTAATGTATTTTTAGGGGTATTTATGGTATTTATGGATTTTTAAGGCTTCTAGTTTCTTTTTTAGTGTTTTTAGGGTTTTATCATTATATGGTTTTATGTGTTTTATCTTTTTAGATTTTTAAGGTTATATTAGGGGTTATTTAGGGTTTTTTCTTTTTTATGGATTTTGAGGCGGCTTCTAAGACTTTAATGGTTTTTATTGTCTTTAGGGATTTTGAGGATTTTATGGTTTTTTATATTTTTAGGTCTTATTAAGGGTTTTAGCATTTAATAGGGTTTTCGGGGGTTTTTTGCGTTTTAGGTATTTTTTTGGATTTTTTTGTATATTATTTTTTAGGGCTTTTGGGATTTTGAGGAATTTTAGGGTCTTTAAGGATTCTAGGATTTTTTTGTCTTTTACTTTTTTTGGATTTTTAGGGCTTTTAATGTGTTTAGAGTTTTATAAAGTTATTAGGAGTTTAAAAGGGGTATATATTTTTCAGTAGGTTTTATGGTTTCTATGGGTTTTTATGGTATTTATGGTGTTTTTGGGTTTTTAGGTTTTTACGGGGTCTAAGGTATTTCGGGTTTTTAGGGTTTTTATGTTCTTTAAATTTTTTTAGGGTTTTTAGGTTTTTAAATTTTTCTTTGGGGTTTTCAGGCTTTTTGGGGTTTTTTATGTTTTAGGGATTTTTACGTATTTTTTAGAATTTTAGGTTTTAATGGGTTTTAGGTATTTCGATGGATTTTATGTTTTTTAGGGTTTTTAAGTGTTGTATGGTTTTCAACATTTTTATTTGTTAGGTCTTTATGAGTTTTGTGTTTTTTATGGGTTTCATAGGGGTACTCATTGTTTTTAGGGTTTTTTCAATTTTTATGTATTTCTATTTCTTTTTGAGTATTTTAATTGGTTTTTTGGGGTTTTTGGTATTTTTAGGGATTTGTTTTTGTTTTTTTAGGTTATTATGGTGTTTGAGTTTTTTTGGGATTTTTTATTTTTTAGATTTTTTAAACCTTTTTATAGGTTTAATGGATTTTTAGAGTTTTAGTGGGATATGGTTTTATGGGTTTTTAGGATTTTTTTTAGGGTTATTATTGTTATTTTTAGGGGGTTTAGGGGTTTTAGGGTCTTTTTTGGGTTTCTGTATTTTTTAAAAATTTTATGGATTTTATATGTTTTTAAGTTTCTAATGTTTTATTAAGATATTTTCCTATTTTAGGAGTTTTTCTTTATATATTTAGTGTTTTATTAGAAATTTTAATGATTTCAATAGTTTTTTTGGGTTTTAGAGATATTGAGTGTTTTCTGTGTGTTTTAGAGTATTTTGATTTTTTATGGTATGAGCATTTTTTATGTTTTTATGGGGTTTAAGGGTTTTATGATTTTAAGGTTTCAAGGGGATTCTTAAGTTATTTTGGGTTTTATACTATTTTAGTGATATTTAACAATTTTTTAGGTTTTTATGAATTTTTTCTTTTTTAGGGATTTTAAGGTTTTTTTAGATTTTTATGGTTTTTTGTATTTTTTGGGTTTTTACATTTTTAGGGATATTTATGATTTTTATGGTATTTACAGATTTAAGTACTTTGAGAGGTTTTAGGGTTTTTATGCTTTTATGGTTTTTAATTTTTTTAGGTTTTTTGGGGGTTTAAGTGTTTATAGATTTTTATGATTTTCATAGTTCATTGTATGAGTTTTAGGGATTTTTTGGGATTTTTAGGAATTTAATAGTTTTTAGGGTTTTTAATTTTTTCAGGGGGTTTTGGTTTTTTATTGTTTTTTGAGGCTTTAGTGTTATTTTTATGATTTTAGGGATTTAATGGAGTTTTAGAGTTTTCAGTGATTTTTTGGGTTTTTTGAGGTTTTTAGGGGGTTTTAAGGTATTTAGGGGTTTTATGGTTTTTATGGGGTTTTAAGGTATTTTTTGTGTATTTAAGGTATATTTCATTTTTAAGTGTTTTAAGAGTTTTTCTGGTTTTTATGATTTTTTAATGATTTTGCAGGTTGTTTTATTTTTTTACGTTTTTAGGGATTTTTAGGGTTTTTAAGATTTTATATATAATTATGGTTTTTAGGAATTTTGAGTGTTTTTGGGTTTTTTTGGGTTTTATGGTTTTTTGGGGACATAGTATTTTTAGATTTTTGGTGTTTTCATGTTTTATTTGGGGTTTTAGTGTTTTTAGATTTTTTTTATTTTTTTGATTTTTGGGATCTTAAGGATTATTATGTGTTTTTAGAATTTTTTTGTTTATTAGGTTTTTAAGGATTTTTTAAATATTTTTAAGATTTTTTATAGTTTTTTGGTGTTTTATAGGGTTTTACGGTTTTAGGGTTTTATTTCATTTTTGTGTTTTTAGGGGTTTTATGTGTTTTTAGGGTTTTATGGTTTTCTTAGGGGTTTTAGTGTTTTTAGGGTCTTAAATTTTTTTGAAATTTTTGGGAAATTTAGGATTTTATTGTTTTGTTGTTTTTAGGGATTTTTAGGGGTTTTAGGGTTTTTTATGTTTTTGGGTTTTTTATGGATTTTTCTAAATTTTTAGAGTTTTTAACGTTTTAAAGGATCTAAAGGGAATTTATATGTTTTAGAGAGTTTTTAGGGATTTATAGGTTTTAGGGTTTTTAAATATTTTTAGGGATATTAACGGTTTTAGGGTCCTTTAGGGTCTTTTAGAGGCTATAGGGTTTTTAGTTTCATTAGTTTTTTTGGGTTTTAAATTTTTTAAGGTTTTTATGGTTTTCTTTAGTTTTTTATTGGTTTTGAGTGTTTTTTATATTTTTAGGTATTTTATGTATTTTTTATGATTTTTATGGTTTTTCGGGATTTTGAGGGATTTTGTGTTTTAAGGATTTTTAGGGTTTTTATGGTTTTTTTCATTATTATGTCTTTTTTGACTTTAAGTTTTTTTAGGATATTTGGGTTTTATCAAGGGTTTTCATGGTTTTTATGGGTTTTTACATATTTAGGGATTTTGGGGATTTTTTATATTTTTATTGTTTTTTAGGGTTTTAGGGATTTTGAGGGGTTTTAGGGTATTCTGGTTTTTATGGTTTTTTAGTTTTAGGTTTTTTTTAGTTTTTAGGGGTTTTAAGGTTTTGTATAGTTTTTAACATAGTTATGGTTTGAAAGGGTTTTAGAGTTTTTAGTGGTTTTTATGAATTTTATGGGTTTTCAGGTTTTTAATGGTTTTCTTGGTTTTTAGTAATTTTTTCAAATTTTTATGGGTTTTATGTATTTTTATACATTTATGGTTTTCTTAGAAGTTTTTAGGGTGTTTAGGATTTTTTTACGTTTTTAGGTATTTCTCAGGATTTTTTAATGTTTTATATGTTTTTAGAGATTTGGAATATTTTTAGGGGTCTTTATGGGTTTTAGGGTTTTAAGATTGTTTATAAATTATTATTATTTTTGGTGTTTTAATAATTTTTTTGGATTTTCAGGTTTAATTTGGGGTTTTTAGGGTTTCTATATTTTTAGGTATTTTCAGGAATTTATTGATTTTAAGGTTCTTTGATATTTTTCTGGTCATTAGGGGTTTTTTATGGTTTTTAGGTTTTTAAGGTATTTTGTTTTTTTTGGTTTTTAGTTTTTTGTTGATTATTTTAGGATTTTTAATGTTTTCTTGAGTTTAATATCGTTTTTACAGATTTAAAAGTTTTTAAAAAGTTTTTATAGTTTTATGGGTTTTTTATAGGTTTTAACTATTTATTTTGTTTCAAGGGGTTTTAGTGTTTTGTACGTTTAATTGGGTATATATATTTTTTTAGATTTTTGGAGTTTTATGTGTTTTATGGTTTTTGAGTTTTTCTTAGGTGTTTTTATATGTTTTTAGTGTGTGATACATTTTTAGTGATTTTAGGTATTTTTTATAATTTTATGGTGTTTTAAGGTATTTAAAATTTTTGAGGGTTATAAGGGGTTTTAGGGTTTTTATGGCATTTTTTTATTTTTAGTGTTTTTAATTTTTAAGGGTATTAAGTGTTTTTATGTTTTTCATATTTTCATATGGATTCAGTTTTTCTTTTATTTTTAAAATTAGTATGAATTTTATGGATTTTAGGATTTTTTTGTATTTTTATGTTTTTTAGGGTCATTAAGGGTTTTATGATTTTTATGGTTTCTATGGTTTTTCCTAATTTTCTGAATTTTTTAGGTGATTTTTTTCTTTTTAGAGTTTTTAACCTTTTAGTGATTTAAAATATATGTGGTGTTTTGAGTAGTTTTTATAGTTTCCATGGATTTTGATGGGTTTTAATGATTTTTGGAGTTTTATGTTTTTTAGGTTTTCACGATTTTCTGAGGGGTTTTCAGGATTTCATTAGTTTTTAGGTATTCTTTTTTCATTTTTAGGATTTTTATTTATTTTTGGATTATTAGGTATTTTGCATATTTTTAGGATTTTTAGTGTTTTTAGTGTTTTTATTTTTTTAGTTTTTTAATGTGTTTTTTTTATTTTATGTTTTACTTATGGTTTCTTAGGGTTTTTGGGTATTTTACATTTTTAGGGATTTTTATTGATTTTTAGGTTTTTAAAGTTTTTATAGATTTTGAAGGGTTTATAAGTTTCTTAGGGTTTAGGGTTTTTATGGTTTTTAGAGTTCTAAGGTTTTTAGGAGTTTTAGTTATTCTAGTGTTTCTAAGTTTTAATGGATTTTAAGGTTTTTTTAAGTATATTTTATTTTTTACGTATTTTTATTTATTTTTTAGGGCTTTTATCCTTTTTTAGGATTTTTTATGGAATTTAGTGTTTTTAGGAATTTTGAGGTTTTCTTATATTTTAATTACTTTTGGGTTTCTAGGGGTTTTAGGGATTTTTAGGGTTTTATCTCTTTTTTTGATTTTTACGATTATTATGATTTTTTTGGGTTTTGGGGGATTTAGCGATTTGGATAGTTTTTATGGGGTTTTTTTGTTTTACGTTTATTTCGAGTTTTTGGTTTCTTTTTGAGTTTTTTAGTGTTTTATGATTTTTATAATATTTTAAAGAACTTAGTGTTTTATTTTTTTATAATATTTTGGATGTTATAGGGTTTTTAGTATTTCTAGGTTTTTCTAGGTTTTTTGGAGTTTATTATGGGGTTTAGGGTTTTTATGATTTTAGGGTTTTTAGTGTTTTTATATTTTTGTTGGTTTTAGGTTTTTTTAAGGATTTCGATGGGTTGTAGAGTTTTTAGCGAGTTTTGGGTTTCAGAGTTTTTGTGTTTTAGGGGTTTTATGTGTTTTTATGTTTTTAAGGTTTTCTTAGAGTTTTTATATGGTTTTTATATTTTTGGTATTCTTTGGTAAATTTTAGGATTTTTATGTTTCTATTAGGTTTTTATTTATTTTGATGGTTTTTATGGTTTTTATGGGTTTTTACATTTCTAGGTGATTTAGGGGATTTATATTTTTTTTGTTTTATAAATTTTTATATAATTTTTTAGGGTTTTTAGGATTTAAATGTTTTTAGTGATTTTTAGGGCTTTTTTGGATTGTTTTGGTGTTTTAGGGAATTTTTTGGGGTTTTTAGAGTTTTAGGGTTTTAGTGTCTTTAGGGTTTTTGGGGTTTTTGGGTTTTTAGGGGTTTTAATTTTTTCGGGTTTATATGTTTTTTAATTTTTTTTAACAATTTAGGGGTTTAATGGTTTTTATATTTTTTAGTGGGTTTTAAGGGTTTTATTGGTATCTAGGTTTTTTATGGTTTTTGGTGGTTTTTAGGGTTTTTATAGATTTTAGGGTTTTAGGGGATTTTAATGTTTTTTTGTTTTTAGGGATTCTTCATGTTTTTAGGTTTTTAAGTTTTTATTAGGTTTTATCAAGGTTTCAATGTTTTTTTACATTTTTATTGATTTTTATAGATTTTTTATATATTTTTATGGTTTTATGGGTCTCATGGATTTTTAGGATTTTTAGGGATTTAGTGGTTTTTTAGGGTATTTTGGTTTTTTAGTTATTTTTAGAGTTTTTAGGTTTTTAGTGGTTTTATGTATTTTTAGGTATTTAATGTTTTCTTAAGGTTTTAGAGGGGTTTTAGTGTTTTCTATAATTTTAGGGTGTTTAATGGATTTTTTATGAATTTTATTTTTTTGGGTTTTTGTGGAATTTGGTCTATTTTTTTGATTTTTTGATTTTGTAAAGGTTTTAGAGTTTTTTAACATTTTTAGGGGTTTAAAGTGTTTTTAGTTTTTATTGGGTTTTAGGGGTTTCTTGGGGGTTTGAGGTTTTTATGGGTTTTTATGGTTTTTAGGGGTTTAAGGGATTTTGTGGTCTTGTTAGTCGTTTTGGGTTTTTAGTGTATTTTTTGGGGATTTATGTTTTTTAGGTTTTTATGTTTTTTTTTGCTTTTCCAAGATTTTTAGGGTTTTTTATGTTTTTAGATATTTTGTGACCTTCTAGGATTTTATGTTTTTTTAGTGTTTTTATGGATTTTGATGGTTTTATGGGTTTTGGTGTTTTAGGGGCGTTTTAAGGTATTTATTGTTATTTAGGTTTTTGAGGGGCTTTACGTGTTTTTAGGTTTTTTGAGGTTTTAGAGTTTTTTTTGTTTTTGAGGGGTTTTACAGGGTTTTAGAGTTTCTTTTATCATTTTAGGGGTCTAAAGGTTTTTTTAGATTTTTAATTGTTTTTTGGGATTTTTTGGGTTTTTTCGATTTTTAGGAGGTTTTAGGGATTTAGGTTTTTAGGGGGTTTATGGTTTTTAGAGTATTTTAATGATGTTATAATTTTTAGGTTTTATGGGGTTTTAAGTGTTTTTAGGATTTTAATTTTTTCATTGGATATTTCAAGGTTTTTAGGTTTTTTTACTTTTCTAGGTATTTTTACAGCTTTTTGAATTCTTATAATTTTTATTGTTTTAAATGATTTTGACGTTTTTTAGTGATTTTATGGGTTTTGGGTTTTTTTCATCTTTTAGATTTTTTTGTAGGATATAGTTTTGTATGTTTTTTAATTTTTTTAGGGGTTTTTAGGGTTTTGGGGTTTCTACGCTTTTAGGGATTTTATGTCTTTTCTTTTGGGATTATATGGATTTTTATGTTTTTTTAGGGATTTGGATGGGTTTTAGGATTTTTTTGGGCTTTATATTTTTTATATTTTTTAGAGATTTATTTTTTAGGGTTTTAAGGTTTTCATTGGGGTTTTCAATGTTTTTAGTGTTTTTACTTTTTTTGGGATTTTTATGATTTTTATGATTTTTAGATTTTATGGGTTTTAGGGATTTGGAGGGGGTTTATATATAGACTCAATTCTAACCTTGTAACACTTTAAAAAAAATTTATATATATTTCCAAAGATAGAAATTCAACCGGTGTGCAATTCTGATGTCTGCTGGGCCCAAACTAAATTATATAAAAATTAAATATATTTTATTTTGTGAATGCAATGGAAATAGTATAACTCTTAAATAGTAGCTATGATCCAAAATATGTGGCATGGTTTAGTTCGAACACGTCATTCACCCATGGTGGGGCATAACATTCGTTGGTGCGAGACTCCTATATAAGATCCTATAAAGGGGTAAAATGGTAATTAAAAATAATTATTTTAACCCTTCGGGTGTGCTAAATAAATTTAAAATAGAGGCTCATACTGAAAATCTGAGACCGTCATTGAGTTTGAAATGAGATGATTTTCCTATGAACGACATAAAATGAGGGGGTGCGATGAATTCAGATTTCATGCTATTTGGGAGCCCATATAAATTGAATTTAAGAAGATGGGATTAGTGTTATCCTTAATCCCCCCTCTTTGTCTCTAGACACACACACTCTCTCTCTCTCTGCTCTCAATGGAGCTATTCATCGTTCTTCGTTGTATCGAGGAGCGAGCTCCACCAAATAATCAACGGATCGACGCATGACCACCATGGACATATCACCAATGAAAAAATCCTTTAAGAGGTAGGATTCTACGTGTATTGAGTTCCGATTCACATTTTAATTGAGTTTAAGTTCATAGGCCCTTGTGTTTTCCATTCTATCCCTGAAACATCGATGGACACATGAAGACAACCATTGATCAGTGTTTAAAAGGTAGTTTTTATGTCCGTTCTTTGGGTTTTTGACCAGAAACATTTGGGCGTGCACGATCACTGGCCGATCACCAATTTGATTCCATTGTAGGGAAGGCGTCATTGGAAGGGTCCCTGATAATCTGAAGGATTCATGATCAGGGAAATTGAATCGAACCCAGTGGTTTGTGGAACGAACCTCCAAGGCGTCGCCGACGCGGTGTCCGACGGCAGCTTCCGACGGTGGACCACTCCTCCTGCGGGCCGTGGGGAAACAAAGGCACTACCTTGTATGCAATGCTGCATTGTGGGTGAGCCACATAGCCTAGTTGTCGGATTTCCAAGGCTACACCACGTAACCCCTGGTGGATACCGGTGTCGATCAGCCACGTTAACGTGGCCAACGAGGGAACCACAGGTCGGACCCGATTTCGGAAGCGAGTTCGGTCGGGTAAATGGGATGGTTCCCACCTTTCAGGTTAGACCCAATGAACTAGGTTAACAGTCGTGGAAGCTTCCCCGACATGAGGCATGGTCGGTCAGACAACCACAGGGCAATCGACTGTTGACTTGACCGACCATGGACTAGACCAATGATGGAATCCTATTGCAGCAGCCGATCGTGGAGGTCACCACCACAGTAGGTGGACCGACTGTTTGTTGGTCCACCTACCTCAAGACCACCTTTTATAATCTTCAATCACCAGTAACATTTGAACCAGTCATCTGTTTGACACACCATATACGACAATGTGTTCCTCTCTTCGAGGCAAATCGTTTGGGATAAATTTGAGAATTTTATGTTTGGGATCGAAATATGGACCGCACTTTGACCCGTTCAGGTGTTTGGCGGTAAAAATCACCCTTTTCACTGGTTATCCATTTTTGGGAAATAAATAGTATGTCATGTGTGTCATTCCACAAAGAACGTGATGGTGACCTATGTTCTCAAATTCATGTTATAAAGTCATGTGATCAGAACTTAGATCTAATCTTGCGGTGTTTGATGATGATAGTGAAGGCAATGATGTTTTCGGAATAACTAGAGTTGTACTGGCTTACCCTCCAGTGGGGCTGGGAAGCATGGTTTGTCGTTCACCCTTTAGAACTTACCCTCCAGAAGGGCTGGGCAGTGAGGTTCGTTGTTTACTCTTCCGGGCATACCCTTCAGCGAGGATAGATAGTTAGCATATCTGTTTTATCTTAAAGACTTACCCACTAGCGGGTCTCAGTAGTGAGGTTCTTCATTTACTCTTTAGTGATAACACAGTAGTGTATTGCCTTCCAGCGGGGCTGGGAAGTGGTGTTATCCCATGAATCAGTGATGAATAATATTTTGACACTATCTAGGGATCTTAAGTACGAGGGTCACTTTCCCCACTAAGACGCATCCTGGCGACATGACCTAAAATCATGCAGACAAGAAAAACCCATCCAAAGAGTAAAATATCAAGGTGTGGTGTTTGATCCCCTTCGCCTTGTAGCTCAGGACAGACATGTGTCCTATTGGCATCGATGGTTGTTACTCTTATATCTGTTGTAAACTCTTCACCTAGTCTGAGCATGGAGAAGTAGATCCCCTTACCCTCTCTCTCCATTGGGTTTCTTTAGTTTGATATATATATATATATATATACACCCTATTATGGCACTCACTCCTTGGGTTCTGGTTACTCTCCTTCACGTAGAGTTGAAGATGTGTGGGGTACTACATGTGCTATCTATTACTAGCTTCTCCTGGTTGGATGAGTCTACTCCCCTATTATAGGTATCTAAGACTTGGTGAGAAGTTTATCTCCTCACTTTTTTGAGCTCATTGTGATTGGATGAGAATACTTCACTTATTTGTTAGTTTTTCTTGCACTCGTTTTCTATAATTTTGATCTATTTATTGTACTATCTTTCATTTGTATATCTTACTACTTCCCCTCCTCTTTGGGGTGTCCTACTGAGTTTAGTTATACTCACCCATGCATGAGCTTGGCCCGCAGGTATTGTGATTTATGTAGATGATGAATAGGTCTAATCAGGATTTCTTGGAGTTCCAGATCACATGTGTCTGGGCCGTGAGTGGTGGTCACAGTTTGGTTCCTAGAGTAGAGCTTCCTCAGAAACATTACTTTCAATTTTTAGTCAGGTTGGGTCACTATACTGGTTGGGAATTTATTTTTTCGCTTTTTTATTTTTGTTTATATTAATGTACCCATACTATGTTAGCGGTCCATGAATGTAAGGTTTATTTATCTTTACATTATGTTGCATATTTTACTTTTTCTATCCCTCTACACTTTTGCACTGAGTTGGCTATTTGTGTGTGTACAGGTAATTATACAAAGTCCTCCTATTTTTGTTGAGCCTTTGGTTCTACTCTCTACCATCTGGCCTATAGAGGTGGGCTTGGGGTAGTTGTAGCTTGGGCCCCCGGTACGGGTCGGGTCGTGACAAAATTTTATCAAAGGTGGTTCAACCGTTGGGATGTTCTTCAGAAATTTCCCTAAAAAGGTCTTGGTTCGGTATAGGGAAACAATTTCTTCTTCTCTCAAGACCAGATCTCATGCTAGGGATTCTAGTGATGGTGTGGCAGATGACGTAGCCATACAACAGGACCCTAATTACATTCTTGTCGACTCGGTATGCTAAGACATAGGTTTTAAGGATTAATGGAACATAAATCATATACGATTGAGTCTTTGACTCTCTTTATTGATTCAAACCCCCCTTTGGTTGTTCTTATTATATATACATATTCTCATTTAATTGTAGTACTCCTTGATAAATTTTTAAGATGCCTCAGCACAGCCAGCCATCCAGGTTATCTGCTCCGACCTGTGAGGACAATGTCACGATTGTTGAGGACTCAGTTCATGGTCCATCACGTGATCTCCTTCCTCCTGGTGGAACAGTAATAGTGCCACCAACTATGAAGTAGCAGTTAGTACTGACAACATTGTCTGAGGGTGAACGCAGATTGAGCACGCTTTGTGATTTCTAGTGGCAGAGACTGATGAGGTTTTATGGTGATCCATATTCTCAAATTGTAGAGGACTGGATGGAATCAATGATCCACATTTTTAAGATGGTGCGGAAACATATAGACCATATGGAATACTTGTAGCCATCCATTTTCTTAGGCCTCCTAGGCGGTTTTGGGGTTTTTTTACCTAGATGAATGAAGAAATGAGTCTCTCATGGGATGTGTTATAGAAGACGCATCGTGAGGAGTAATTTATCTCGATCTTTCACGCCGTCAGGATTCAAGAGCATCCACATCTGTAGCAGGGATCCATGATAGTAGTTGCGTACATCACTAGGTTTACTGATCTTAATGATTAATCCTTGGATATGGTATGTGACAGTTACTTCTGAGCTTGGATTTTTGAGCAAGGTCTCTATTGAGAGATCCGTGTGAGCTTAGTGACCCTATGAATCCCTACCTATTCTGGGGTAATGGAGAGGGCACTCGTGATGGATAGTTTCTTAAAAAGGGGGTTCTAGTCAACTGGGAATGGATGTGGTCACTTCGGATTAGATATTTCCACTATAGGTGACAGACTCTATGTAGCAGGGCCACAATATATGGGACCTTTCCAAGACCAGGCTTGAACACGTGGTCAGATGAAAGTAGTGAAGCGCAGAGCATTGGGTCATGCTAGAGAGGGTCAATTCCAAACTTTTGTCGGGCGAGGTCACTTGGAACAAGACTGGACGACCTAACAAGATGAGCATCCAAGGTAGATAGTATGTAGGCCACCCTGAGAGAGGTAACACCATGATCGGGGTGGTCCCTAGGGAGGCACTATTTATAGAGGACCAGGGGTAGGAGGACTTGGTGTTGGGGGACGATGCTATGAGTTCCCAACACCACCACCATTGGGTGGGGCATATCATGCTCAAAAATTTGGTGGTTGGGTCCATGGACAACTAAAAGATATAGACATTCATGATCCACCAACGCAAGAGATGATCTAAGGTATCTTTTGTGTTCATTCTGCACATATTTTAGTATTAGTAGACACAAGATCCAATGACTCTTTTATCTATTTTCTCCTATTATGGGATTTGGATCTCCCAATATAGATGCTAACATGGCATCTTAATATCTATCTTCCTATGAGAAGAACCTTTTCTATTTCATTTATCTACAGGAAGTGTGAGATTTCATTTGGAGGAGAAATGTTCCCATCAGACTTTCTGGTCATCACGATAGAACATTATGATTTCATATTGGGAATTGATTAGCTTTCCATGGATTGAGACCAGATTTATTTTTTTCATAGGTTAGTCTGATATTTACACACTAATGCGATGGGATTCACTTTTCTTGGTGAACGAGGGGTCATAGTATAGAAGGAAATTGTTGTGAACATGGTACTACATCCTTTCCCCATCAGTTTGCAATAGTATCTCTTATTTTAGTAGACTCTTCAGACACCTGGGTTCCCTCAGTTGTGGAGGATTACATGAATGACTTCCCCGAAGATGTCCTAGGACTACCTCTAAGGCGACAGTTGGAGTTTTTTATTGATTTGAAAATAGGGAAAACCATTTTTGGGGGGCCTATATGATGGAACCCAATGATATCCAGGACCTACATTTTCAATAGGAATAACTTTATGATTTTGGTTTTATTAGGCCCTGTGTATCCCCCCTGAGAAGATTCCGTTCTTTTTGTAAAGAAGGCAGATGGGATTTTGCGGCTTTGTGAGGATTATCATCTCCTAAACCAAGCCATGATAAAGAATATATACCCCATAACAAGGATTGGTGACCTATTCTAGTAGATTTTAGGTGTGGATTGGTTCTCTAAGATCAATATAATATTTGACTATCACGAGCTATGGGTACGTGAGGCTGATATCTATAATATGGCCTTCCATTATCGCTACGAGCATTATGAGTTCTTAGTGATGCACTTCGGTGTGAAAAACGCCCCTGAAATTTTCATGGCCTTGATGAACCAATTTTTAAAACCATATCTATACCAGTTTATAGTTTTCCTCATAAACGACATAGTCATTTACTAAACCTCAAAATAAAAGCAGGTCGAGCATATGAGGATGGTCCTCAATCTGCTTTGAGAGCACCAGTTTTATAGAAAGATCTTGAAGTTTTAGTTCTAGATAAATTAAGTTCAATTTATGTGGAATTTAATATATTAATAGGATTTAACCGTATACCCCAAGAATAAAGAGGTGGTACTTTCTTGTTAGCCACCCAAGAATGCATCAGAGGTGCAGATTTTTCACAGTTTGGTTGGGTACTACCAAAGACTTGTGGAAAACTTCTCTCAAATTGCATCCCCATTGACCGCTCTGATGTGGAAGGGACAACCATTTACCTGGTCTAAGAAGTTTTAGATGGACTTTTAAGAGTTTATGCATAGGTTGATAATAGCTCTAGTTCTGAGACTACTTGAGGAGGTCGTTGAGTTCTTAGTTTATTGTGATGCCTCAAGAGTGGTGATCAGTTGCTTCTTGAAGAAACATTGAACAGTCCTCACATATGGGTCGAGGAATTTGAGACCTCATGAGAAGAACTATGTGACTCAAGGCTTGGAGCTCACAACGGTTGTTTTTTCCGTAAGGATGTAGAGACGCTACCTCCTAGGATAATGCTTTATGGTTTACTCAGACCCCCCAAAGCCTAAGATATATCTTCACTCAGAGAGATATGAACCTGAGAGAGTGATGTTTGTTGGAGTTACTACATAATTAATACCTTAATATCATCTATACACCATGGAAGGGCAATGTTGTAGCAGATTAACTCAGTAGGAAGTCCAATTATTGCATCATGAAGGAATCTTCAGAGCAGTTAGCATCCCTGTAGCTGACCATGGTGGAGTAGGAAAGAACAACATTTCTATAGTTGATGGTGTTTATTCCTTCTCTCATTGAGTGGTTGAGAGAGTCATATCTTGGATATATCGATCGTGAAGTTCTATGGGACTAGATAACCACATTAAATGCACCTTATGGGTGTTATGAAAAAGGGAATCATGAAATCCTTTCCACGGGTAAACAGTGATTCCAATTATTATGAGGGAAGAAGTGATGCAGTATTTCCATGATTCTCCATTATCTATACATCCTGGACTGTGTAATACATATAGGTATATCTAGTGGTAGTTTTGGTGGTCCAACATGAGATTAGGCATTGCTGAGTTCATCTCCTGATACCTTAACTGTCAGCATGTGAAGGTTGTGCATCGAGTTCTGGAAGGATCATTGATGCCTCTCGACACCCCTGAGTAGTTGTGGGATTGAATATCCATGGACTACATCATAGGGATTCTGCACACATCGAAGTGCCAAGACTCTATTTGAGTGATAGTGGACTAACATACCAAGTTAGAACACTTCCATTCCATCAGGGTGCAGATTCCAGTGGAGAGTCCAGCATAATTGTACTTGAGAGAGATTGTGTACCTTAATGGAGTACCTACAATGATTATCTCAGATCATGAAACTTGATATATGTCACAATTATGGATAAGCCTTTAGGAATAATTTAGGTCTCTTTTGTGGATGGGCACAACCTTTCACCCCCAGGATGATGGAGAAATTGAGTGCACTGTCAAGGTGATAGAGGATATGCTGAGGGCCGGAAAACTAAATTTTGACCGGAGTTGGGAAGATCTCCTGCCTTCAGCAGTGTTTTCATACAACAACAATTACCACAATACCATCGTTATGGCCCCATATGAGCCTCTATAGGGTAGTCCCTTAAGGTCACCCTTATATTGGATGCCAGTTAGAAAATTATCCCACTTCGGCCTAGAGTTAGTACGAGCCACGATGGAGAAGGTGTAGGTTTTCCATGAATGGATGAAGATTACCCAAATTATATATAAATTGAATGCATACCATCATATTAGACCCTTTTAGTTTTAATAGGGAAACCACATCTTCTTGAGAGTCTCCACATGACTTGGAATGCAAAGATTCGGCTGGGGAGGCAAACTATCACTAAGATTCATCAGGTTGTTTGAGATCATGTGCAGGGTTGGAGATGATGCATGCTACCTTGCCCTATCCCCACAGCTGGAGTGAGTGCACAACATCTTATACTTGTCCCAACTAAGGTGATATGTGCATGATCCTACTCACGTCATCGATTAGGGTAAGTTGGACATAGAGGATGAATCCACCTTTGTAGAGCACCAACTGGCGATATTGACAAGAACAAATCTTACATGAATGGACCATTCCCATGGTTCGCATCATGTGGAAGTACGAAAACATTCAAGAAAGTTATTGAGAATTGGAGATTGATATGCAAGATTAGTATCCTGGTTTTTTTTCTTGTTTTTATTTTTGTGGAAAAAAGTTTGAATGAGTGGTTGATGTTGATCCTATTTTCACCTTGAAACACTTTGACATATTTCTATATATATTAATGGAGTTAGGCATTTAGACGGTGTGAAATTCTGAGGCCTGGTCTACCCGGAATAAATTATATAAAATTTATATATATTTTATACACTGCACGCAATGGAAACATCATAAATCTTAAAAAGTAGATCAAATTTGAAATCTAAGGCCAATATTGAGTTTGGAACATGGCGTTTATCCTAGACAGGGTATAAATTTCATTGGCACGGGACTCCTGTGGGAGACGTTATCCAAGGGTAAATTGGTCATCATAAATAATTATTTTACCCATCGGTTCAAGCTAAATGACATTTAAATAGAGGCTTAGATTGGAAATTCAAGACCTCCACTGAGTTTGGAATTGATTTTTTTTCCTAAGAGTGACATAAAAAGAGGGGCAAGACGGTTTCAGATTCTGTTCTGTTTTGGAGCACCTATAAATAGAATCTTAAAAGATGGGATTAGGGATAGACCTAATCCATTTCACTCTCCAGATTATATATCTCTCTCTTTCATATCAAATTCTTTATTCATCATTCTTTACTAGATTGATGAGAAAAATCATCCAAATCTTCGGCGGATTGAGGTAGGAGCACCGTGAATGTATCTCCAACAACGAATGTCTGTTATAAGGTAGGATTTGTCCAATTTTAAGTTCCAAATAATGATTTAATTTTTTTTTCATAGCCTCTTTCTTTGTCTATTATAACCCTGAATCATCAATGGTCGCATGAACATGACCATAGAGGAAAGTTTAAACCACCTATTTTTCATCTGTTCTTTGTGTTTGTAACTAGAAACTTTTGGGTGCACATGATCATAGATGGATAAATGATCTGACGCCATTATAGAGAAGGTGTTGTCATAAGGGTCCCTGATATGCTAATAGATTTGATATTGGCTGACTGAATAAAATGAAAAGGTCTGTAGAATGGACCGCTGGGGCACCGCAGGCACGGCAGCTGGTTGTAGCTTTCTGTGATGGACCCCTCCTCTGGTGGATAGCGGGGCAGCGGTGGCACCGCGACAGTGGTGGTGCCACATCAAAGTCGGGCCACATGGCCCAATGGTCAGCAAGGTGGGGTCACATAATAGGGCCCTATACGGTGACTAGTGCCGTAAGACCCATAGATAGTCGGCCACGTTGATTCAGTTGATGACCAGACCATGGGAAATACTGGCTGTCAGAAGCAGGTCAGGTCAGGTAAATGGGTTGGGTCCAACCCATTGAGTCAAACCCAATGAACCAGGTCTGACTAGGGGTT
Source organism: Viscum album (assembly GCA_963277665.1). Taxonomy (NCBI): domain Eukaryota; kingdom Viridiplantae; phylum Streptophyta; class Magnoliopsida; order Santalales; family Viscaceae; genus Viscum; species Viscum album. Next base: position 1,279,937,637 of record OY728136.1, on the reverse strand, counting down.
GACCTAAGGTCTACCTCCCATAGTCGACCATGGCGTTCAACTGATATGGTAGCTGCTATAGCTTGTGGCTCAATTGGTTGGTCGACCGAGGACAGGACCGACCATGGGTTGGTACATCGGCCCTGGGACCCCCTTCTAAAATCTTCAATCACCTATATCTTTTGAATCGTCCATCCATTTGACATACCATCTACAAAAATGTGTTATGATCTTTGATACCAACCTTTTGGGATAATTTTGAGAATTTGAAGTTAGGGATCAGAATGCAGACCCCTCTTTGACCCATGCTGGTGCTTTGCAGTAAAATGAACCCTTTTCACTCATTTTCATCTTTAGGAAATAAGTAGTCTTTAATGCATGTTTTTTAGTGTATAATGTGATGGTGAACTCTGTTTAAAAATTTGGGTTATGAATTAACACGTTTAGAACATGGTGATCATCCTATACTATTGGATGATGGTAGTGAAGGTAGTTATGTTTTCAGTATCACCAGATCAATACCAGCTTACCCTCTAGAGAGGCCGGGTAGGAAGGTTTATCATTATTCCTTTAGGTCATACCCTCCAGCGGGTCTTGGTAGTGAGGTTTGTTGTTTACTCTTCTGGGCTCATCCTCCAGTAAGGATGGGTAGTGGGGTTTTCCATTTTTCCTTCAATACATACCCTCCAGCGGGACTGTGTAGTTAGGTTCATCATTTTCACTTTAGGGATTTCCCTCAAGCATATCACCTTTCAGTGAGGCTGGGAAATAGTGTTCACCAATGAATTAGTGAAGAATCGTGTTTTGACACTATCTTGGGTGCTTATGTAAAAGGGTCACTTTTCCCACCATGATGTGTCCTGGTGACATGACTTAAAACCAGAATAATGAGACAGATCCATCGAAAATGGATAGTATCAATCTGTGGTGTTTGAGCCCCTTCTTCTTGCAGCTTAGGGAAGATGAGTGGATATTGGGAATCAATGGTGGTAACCCCTAGATTAGATGGTGACTCTTTCAGTGGGATGAGATTTGAGAAGGATATCCCCTTAATCTCTCTCTCATTTGGGTTTCTATGGTTTTATAAATACATATATATATTTACACCCTATTGAGGTACCCACTCCTTGGTTTTGAGTTACTCTCCTTCCAGGAAAGGTGAAGACGCGCGGGGTATGATGCGTGCTTTACATGTCTACATTTTCATGGTTGGATGAGTCTACTCTCTTACTATAGGTATCAAAGACTCGACGAGAGGTTCGTCTCCTCATAATTTCTAGCTACATGTGTTTGGATGAGATTAATTCACTTCTTTGTTGGGTTGATTTGACTCATTTATTGTATTTTTTTCTATCTTCTGTACTTCCTTTCCTTTGTATCTCTGACTACCCACCCTCCTCTTCGGGGTATCCTACTGAGTATGTTTATACTCACACCTGCATGGTATTTTCCCGCACATATCATGTTTTATGTAGAAGATAGATAGGTCTGATTGGGATGTCTAGTAGCTCAAGATCATAGGTGTCTGGGCCGCGTGTAATGGCCATAATTGGGTTTAGGGAGCAGATCTTCCTCAGCATCATTACTTTCAGTTTTTATTTAGGTTAGGACACTTTACTGGTTGGTTATGTATTTTTTTCTTCTTCCTATTTTTTTACATTACTATACTCATACTGTGTTATTGGTCCATGCATGTATGGTTTATTTATCATCACAGTAGGTTGCATCTTTTACTTTTCTTATCCCTCTACACTTTTTCATCAAGTTGGTTATGTGTGTGTGTAGGTATGTGTGTGTTTGTATAGGTACATAGGAATAAGACTCCATATTTTTTTGAGCCTTTGGTTCTAGATTCAACCCCATGGCATTTGGAGGCGATCTTGGAGTAGTTGTGGCTCAGTCCCCCAGTAAGCGTCCGGTCATGATAATTTAGGGTTTTTAGTATTTTTAGGTTTTTTAATATTTTTTTAGTTTTTTAGGGGTTTTAAGTGTTTTTACATTTAAATATTTCATTAGGTTTTTATGGTTTTATCTTTTTAATGCTTTTAAGGGTTATTTTAGGATTTTTATGATGTTTTAGGGTTTTAGGGTTTTTTGGAGTTTTAGAGGTTTTAAGGTTTTTAGAGTGTTTTAATTTTTAGGGGTTTATAGGGATTTTAGAGTTTTTATAGTATTTTAGGGTTTTATTTGTTTTTTGGGGTTTTAATGTTTTTAAGGATTCTTATGGGTTTTAGTGTTTCTTAGGGTTTTTAGAGTTTTTAGGGTTTTTAGAGTTTTTAGAGTTTATAATAAATTTTAGTGTTTTTATGTTTTATGGATTCCTGAATGTTATATTTTTTTTTGTTTTTTTATATTATAAGTATTTTTAGAGGTTTTTAGTGTTTTATGGGTTGTTAGGGTTTTTTGGTTTTTTTAGTGTTTTTAGAGTTTTTAGTGTTTTTTGGGTTTTAAGGGTTTTTCTCATTTTTTAGGTTTTTAGTAATTCTTTTCATTTTTTTAATTTTATGGGGTATTATGGTTTTTTACATTTATAAGGATTCTTAGAGATTTTTTTGGATTTTATTTATTTTTAGGGTTTTTATGGTTTTTTTTGGTTTTTACAGGTTTTTAAGTTTTTAGGGTTTTATTTGGTTTTTTGGGATTTAGTATTTTTTTTGGAGTTTTTAAGGTCTTTTAATTTTTTTAGATTTTTTAATGTTTGAAGGGGATTAATTTGTTTTTATATTTTTTAGTGGTTTTAGGGTTTTTATGGGTTCAAATGGGTTTTATGGTTATTAGGAATTTTTACGGTTTTTACAGGGTTTTGGAGTTTTAGATACTTTTTAGGGTTTTGAGTGTTTTTATATTTTTGGGGGATTTTGGTATTTTTATCTTTATAAGGCTTTCTTTGGGTTTTATTGGATTTTTATGTTTTTTAACATTTTTTGGGATATTTTAGATTTTTATGGGGTGTTTGAGTTTTTATGGATATTAAGAGTTTTAGGGGTTTTGGTTTTTTATATATTTTTTGGTTTTGTATGTATTTTAAGTGTTTTTATATTTTTAAGTTTTTTCTTAGGGGTTTTCAACATTTTTATTGTCTTTTATGTTTTTAGTGAGGTTTATTGATTTTTTAGGATTTTTATGTTTTTAGGTTTTTAGAGAGTTTTATGGGTTTTATGGTGTTCTTGGAATTTAAGGGTTTTTAGTGTTTTTAGTGTTTTTATGTTTTTATGGGTTTTAATTGTCTTTATTTTTTTGAGTTATTTTGGTTTTTAAGGGTTTTTCTATTTTTTACATTTTTATGGATTTTAGGGATTTTTATGCATTTTAAGGTTTTTAGGAACTGTGAAGGGATTTTCAGTTTATAGGGGATTTATTATTATTTTTCATATTTAGGCTGTATTTGAGGTTTTTTGGGCATTAAATGTTTTTATAGTATTTTAAATTTTTTTTTAAAGGGTTTTTAGGGTTTTTTGATGATTTAGTGGTTTAATGGGTTTTAGGGATTGTAGAGTCTTTTATGGGTTTTTAGGGTTTCTATTGTTTTTATGTTTTTAGGGGCATTAAGTGTTTTCATGTTTTAAGTATTTCATTGTATTTATTATGTTTTTAGATTTCTTTTTCATTTTAGGGTGGTTTCGCAGGTTTTTAGGTATTTTATGGATTTTTTATGTTTCTAGGAATTTTGAGGGTTTTTGGGTTTTTATAGTTTTTAGGTGTTTCAGGAGTCTTATGTTTTTATAGGTTTTAATTTTTTATAAGATTTTTTTTTTGGGTTTTAGGATGTTTTTGTTTTTAGTAATTTTTTAGGCTTCTTAGGATTTTTATGGATTTTAGCATTTTTTACCAATTCGGAGAGGTTTTAGGTGTTTTTTAGATTTTTATGGTTTTTTGAGTTTTTTAATGTTTTTAGGGGTTTAAAGGGTTTTTAGAGTTTCGAGTTGTTTTTGGGTTTATATATTTTTTTTGTGTTTTTATGTTATTAAGAGTTTTAATGGTTTTTAGGGTATTTAGTGTTTTTAGGGGTTTTAGTGGTTTTATTGTTTTTGGGTTTTAATGGTCTTCTTAGAGGTTTTTAGGGTTTTTTTTACATTTTTAGAAATTTTAGGATTTTTTATGAATTTATTATTTTTTAATGTTTTTAGGGATTTTTACGGTCTTTATGTGTTTTTGGGTTTTACAGTATTTTTGGGTTTTTTAATGTTATTAACATTTTTAGGTTTATAGTGGGTTTAATTGTATTTATGTATTTAAGGTTTTATTAGGGATTTTTAAAATTTCTAGGGGTTTTTATATTTTATGGATTTTAAGGGATTTTAATTATATTTATAGGGTTTTTGGGATTTTTAGGGGTTTTAGGGGTTTTAGGTTTTTTATGTTTTTTTGGGGTTTTAGGTTTTTTTTAGTTTTTTATTGTTTTAATGTTCTTATAGTTTTTTAATTTTTATAGTGTTATAAAAGATTTTTTAAAATTTTAATTGTTTTTAGGGGTTTTTTTGGGTTTTAATGTTTTTAGGGGTTTTTATTGTCTAGGGGGGTTTTGGATTTTGGGGCCTCTTTAGGGGTTTTTAGGGTTTTTATGTTTTTTTTGGGTTTTAAGCGTTTTTAGTTTCATAAAGTTTTCTTTCCATTTTATAGGATTGTTAGGAGTTTAAGGGGTTTTTTGGTTTCTTATATGTTTTTTAGGTTTTTATGGATTTTAATTGTTTTTGGTATTTAATATTTTCTTTGGGGTTTTCAGCATTTTTAGGTGTTTTTACCTTTTTGTGGATTCTTAAGTTTTCTTTAGGATTTTTTTTTCATTTAGGGTTTTTAGGGATTTTGAGTTTTTTAGGGCTTTAAGGGTTTTATAATTTTATGGTTTTTAGGGGTTATATGTGTTTTTCAATTTTTCAGATTTTCATAAAGATTTTTAGGGTTTTTAGGTTTTTTTAGCTTTTTGTGGTTTTTGGGGAATTTTTTTGGATTTTAACGGTTTTTAGGGCTCTTAGGGACATTGATGGTCTTAGCTGTTTTAGGGGTTTTATGGTTTTTTGGGATTCTAGGGTCTTCATGGATTTTTTTGGAATTTAATGTTTTTAGGGTTTACAGGGGTTTTAGAGTTATTAGTGGTTTTTAGATTTTTTATGTGATTTTAGGGTTTCTCATAGTTTTAGGGGTTTTTATGGATTTTATTGGATTTTGGGTTTTTGGGAATTTTTATTGTTTTGGGTATATTGTAGGTTTTATGAGTTTTATGTGTTTTTAGGTTTTCAAGGTTATCATATAGTTTTTCCGGCTGTTTAATGATTTTCTATTTTTAGATATTTTTAGGGATATTTAGGATTCTTTTTCTTTTAGGTGATTTTAGGATTTTGGAGTGTTTTAGGGTTTTTTTTGGGGTTTTGAGAAATTTTTTGGGTTTTTATAATTTTATTTTTTTTTTGGAATTTTATGCATTTTTCACTTTTTAAGGGTTTCTAAGGGGTTTTCTTGGTTTTTTGGGATTTTGACCGATTTTTATGGTTTTTTATGATTTTTTTTCCATTTGAGTTATATAGTGGTTTAAAGGGTTATTAGAGTTTTTATTTTTTAAGGGTTTTATGGGATTTTAGGGGTTTTAATTGGTTTTAGAGGTTTTTATGGTTTTGGGTTTTTTGGATTTGAAGGTTATTTTAGGATTTTAAGGGTTTGTAATATTTTTTAGGTTTTTAGAATTGTTTAAGTGTTTTTAGGTTTTAAATGTTTTAATATGGTTAAAGGGTTTTGTATGTTGTTATTTATTATTATGGATTTATTTTAAAATTTATTGTTTTTAGGGTGTTTATAGTTTTTAGGTTTTTATCATTTTTAGGTTTTGAGAGGTTTTAATTGTTTTCAGGTTTTGTGGTTCTCTTAGGGTTCTTTGGGGTTTCTTAGGGTTTTAACGTTTTAAAAAAAATTTAGGGTTTTTTTATATTTTTAGGGGGTTTTAGGGATTTTATTGATTTTGAGGGATTCTTTTTGTTTGGTTTTTGAGGGGGTTTTATGGTTTTTATGTGTTTTAAATGTTTTTATTTTTTTTAGTGTTTTCATTTGTTTTTTTAATTTTTAGTAATATTTAGGGCGTTCTAAGGATTTATAGTAGTTAGGATTATTAAGAATTATAATGTTTTTAGGGTTTTTAGTGTTTTTAGGGTTGTTTGGGGTTTTAGGAATTTTTTTTAGTTTTCAGGGTTTCCATTGGATTTGGAGTTATTTTATTTTTTAGGGGTGTAAATACTTTTTAAAGATTTTGGGGTTTTAAAGGGTTTTAGGGATTTTTAGGAATTTTGAGGGGTTTATGGTTTTTTGGGGTTTTAGTGGATTTAGGGTCATTTTAAGGGTTTTAGTATTTTTATGGTTTTTAGTGGATTTAAGTGTTTTTAGGTTTTTAGGATTTTTGAAGGGTTTTCAGGGGTTTTAGGGTTTTTTACTATTTTAGCGATATTTTAGGTCTATTTTGGATTTTTATGCTTTTAGGGGTTTTAGGTATTATATTGGTTTTCAGGAGTTTTTTGTTTTTTTTGTGTTTGTTTAGGGTTTTTATGGTATTTTGTTTTTTTAGGTTTTTAATGTTTTTAGTTTTTTTAGGGTTTTTAGTGTTTTTAACGTTATAGTGTTTTTAGAGGTTTTTTGTTTTTTATTTTTTCGGGTTTTTAGCATTTTAAGGCTTTTAGGGTTTTTAGGGTTTTATGGTTTTATGGTTTTTTATGTTTTATGGTTATTTAGTTTTTAGGGTTTTTAGTGTTTTTAATATTTCAAGGGTTTTAAATGGGTTTATGAGTTCTTAGTGGTTTTTAGGGTCTATTTTTTAATTTTTAGTGATTTTCATTGGTTCTAAGGGGTTTTTAGGATTTTATGGTTTTTATGGGTTTTTGTATTTTTTAAGGTGTATAGGGTTTTTATATTTTTTTATGTTTTTATGGTTTTTATAGTTTTTTCAGGGTTTTCAGTTTTTTATATTTTTTGGGATTTTAAGGTTTTCTTGGATTTTTATTGTTTTTAGGGAATTTGAGTGTTTTATGTCTATTATTTGTTATGGGAAATTATTTTTTTTGTTTTAGGTATATTTTTGAGTTTTTAGTGGTTGTAAGGATTTTTATAGTTTTTAACATTTTGAGGGGTTTGATGGGTTTTTAGTGGTTTCATGGATTTTTCTGGGTTATTAGGTGTTATATAGAATTTATGTGTTTCTATGGTTTTTATGGGTTTTATGTGTTTTATGGTATTTTTAAGGTTTTTCGTGTTTTTAGGGTTCTTTAGGTTTTTATAGATTTTACGTATTTTCATGTTTTATTGGATTTCATTGAGTTTTTAAAGGTTTTGTGGGTTTTTAAATTTTAAGGATTTTTAGTTCTTTTTTTATGATATGTATCATTCTAAATGTATTTAGTTATTTTGAGGGATTTTAATGTGGGGGGGGGGGGGTTGTTAGGGTTTTAGCATTTTGAGGTTTTTTGGGGTTTTTTGGGGTTTCATGTTTTTAGGGTTTTCATTGGATTTTCCATATTTTTAAGGATTTTTAAGGCTTTTTAAGGACTATTATAATTTTTGGGGGTTTAGGGATTTTTAGGGTTTTTACTATTTTTACGGCTGTTTTAGTTTTTAGAACATATTTATGGTTTTTATGGATTCTAGGGGTTTTATATATTTATGGATTCGTATTGTTTTCAGGGTTTAATGTATTCTTATAGGTAATCATAATTTTAAGGATTTTAATGTATTTTTTTTATTTTAAAGGTTTTTTGGTTTTTTGGTAGTTTTTGTATTTGTTATGTATTTTATGCATTTTAGGATTTTTAGAGTTTTTAAGAGTTTAACGGTTTTTAAGGGTTTTATGTGGTTTTTGTTTTTATGGTTTTAGTAGCGTATTTATGGGTTTTAAAGTTTTTATGGGTTTCTAGTGTTTTTAAAATTTTTAATGTGTACTCAGGGTTAAGGGATTTTGATAGTTTTTAGGGGTTCAATTTTTTTTGTTTTTATGGGTTTTAAGGGTTTTTTGTGTTTTTAACATTTTTAGGGGTTTAAAGAGTTTTTCAGTTTTATAGAGGGTTTGGTGGTTTTTTTAGGGTTTTGTGGTTTTTAATGTTTTTAGGGGTTTTATGGATTTTAGTGATTTTTAGGGTTTCGATGGTCTTTTTAGAGTTTTATGATTTTTTGGTTTTTTATATTTTGAGGGGGATTAAGTGTTTTTTTAGTTTTTAATGATTTATTATGTTTTTTAGGGGTTTTAGGGATTTAATATTTTTTGTGATTTTTGGGGGTGTTTAAAAATTTTATGGTTTATATGATTATAGGGGTTTGAGGGTTTCTATTTTTTCTGGTTTTAGGGGTTTTTGGAGTTTTTTAGGGTTTTAAAGGTTTTTATTTTTTCATGTTTTTAGGGTTCTAAATTGGTTTTATATTTTTTTTAATGTTTTTTGGGTTTTTATGGATTTTTAAAGATTTTAGGTGTTTTCGATATTTAATGGTTTTAGAGTTTTTAGAGTCTTATAGGGCTATTTTCGGGTTTCATAATTTTTTATACTTAAAAGGGGTTTAAAGTATTTTAATTTTTTTAGGTATTCTTAAAAGTTTTTATGTTTTTTTGGTTTTTATATTTTTAGATATTTTTAAGGTTTTTTTGAATTTTTTTGGTTTTTAGGGTTTTTAGGGATTTTGAGGTGTTTTAGGGTTTTTTGGGTTTTAGGGTCTTTAGGTTTTTAGGGGGTTTATGTGTTTTTTGATTCTTAAGGTTTTCTTAAGGGTTTTCTAGAATTTAGGATTATTTAAATTTAAAGGAATTTTTTATTTTTTAAAGGATTTTTACGATTTTCCCATTTTCAGGGATTTTGAGGCGTTATATGGTTTTTAGGCATTTTAGATTTTTAATGGGTTTTTTTGGGTTTTAAAGATTTTTTGAGATTTTTGGGGGGTTTATGGTTTTTAGAATTTGTTAATGTTTTAGGGGATTAATTTTCTTAATCATTTTTAGTGGGTATTTAGGTATTTGATTTTTTTAGGGGTTTAAATTTTTTCATTGGATTTTTTGGTTTTTATGGTATTTTAGGTGTTTAGGGTCTTTTTAGGGGTTTTTAAGGATCTTATATTTTTTAGGTTTTTTAGGTGTTTTTAGGATTTTTGTGGTTTTCTTAGGGAGTTTCATGGTTTTTTGGGGTTTTTATTTATTTGGGATTTTAAAGTTTTTTAGGATTTTTTGGGATTTTTTGGGTTTTTAGAGATTTTAAGTCTTTATTGGGTTTTAGGGTTTTGTAGGTTTTTCACATTTTTTTAGTTTTTAGGGATACTATGGTTTTATAGTTTTTAAAGGTTTTCATAGGTTTTTTATCGGTTTTAATTTTATTGAATTTCTAAGGGGTTTTATGATATTTATGGTTTTTAGGGTTTTTTGGGATTTTGAGGTTATTTAGATTTTACCAATTTTATATGTTTTTCTGTTTTCATAGTTTTTAGGGTGTTTTAGGTGTTTAGTATTTTTTTGACGTTTTTATGGAATTTTTATTCCTTTTATAGTTTTTTTGGGGTTTTTAGATATTATGGGGTTTTTGGGGTTTTAGTGATATTTTGGGATTTTTTAGGGTTTAGGGTCTTTTTTTAGTTTCTAGGGGGTTTTAGGTTTTTTAGAATTTTTTTAATGTTTTAAGTGGTTCAAATGGTTTTTTATTTTCTAGTTTCTTTTTAGAGTTTTATCATTTTTAGGGTATTTTAATATTTTTGGGGGTATTTATACGATTTAGGGGTTTTCAAAATTTTAGGGGTTTTGGATCATTTTAATTTTTTTAGTGTATTTATTATTTTTAGGTTTTTAGGGGTTTTAATTATTTTTAGGTTTTTAATATTTTTTTCATGATTTTCTAAATTTTTAGAAATTTTTTGTTTATAGGGATTTTGTGGCTTTTTAGGTATTTTATCCTTTTTGGGATTTTTAGGTATTTTTAGGGTATTTAGTGTTTTAATGGTATTTTTGGTTTTTATGTTGTTTTTTAGTTTTTGGGTTTTTATTGTCTTTTAAAGTTTCTAGTATTTTTAGGGGTTTAAAGGGATTTTAGTGTTTTTAGGGTTTTTATGGGTTTTTAATGGTTTTTTAATGTTTCATGTGATTTTATCATTTTATCAGTTCTATTGATTTTAAAATCTTTTAAGGAAAATAAGGCTTGAGAATAGGTGAACCAGGTACCCCAAAATTTATTAAAAAATAGAAGAGAGCAGCAAAGTGTTACAAGGAGGGATTACGAAGCCGAATGTGAAACTCAAATATCAAATCAGACTCCACAAACTGTAAACAGAAGGACATGGTAACAAAATAACTCATCGAGCACCTCTCCACAATTTTCTACTTGGAGAGAGCATCTGTAATCAAGTTCTCCTCTCGATAATCATGGGTGACAATGAGGATTAGACTTGAAAAAGGGTGACCCATTCTATCCATTAGAGAAGAATCCTTCAATGGACACTCTTGGACTTGTTCTTGAGGGCCTCCACTGCAAGAACTGAGTCTGATTCAAGCCAGAGAAGTCTCCATCCAAATGAAAAAACAAATTTAATCACCTTTATCATAGCCCAATATTTGGCTTTAATGTCTCACACATTTCCAAAAATGTGATTGAAACATCCTTTAACAAATCCTCAATGATTGTGGAAGACCCTTCCACATACGGAGGGGCCCGATGCTCCCAAAGTCACACCATACACATTAACCATAGTCTTGGAAGTGATTGGGGGATCCATCAGATGAAATTGAGAGCTTGTGGTTTTTTTGGTCCTGCCAGAAACATTAAGATTCTGTAAAATAATAAGATCGTTAACATCATTTTCCATCAAATATATCTGAATATGAGACGCCACATGAATTGTTGTATGAAGTGTCACAAAATCATCATGGAAGGAGAGTCTCTTATCATAAATTAAACCTCATTTTGGGAAGCCCAAATATAAGGCATGATAGTAGAAATAGAAATGAGAAGAAAGTGAGACACCTGCTTACTCTAAGGCCAATTAACCAGGTTGTCCATCAACTCAAAAAACAATCAGTTCAAGAAAAATGGGAACCCAAATAGCTTCTGAAAGTTGTCCCAAAAATTCCACTACAAACCGGAGTTGTAGAACGGTATACTTGATAGTTTTTTAAGTACAAAGACATAGAAAACTAACTGAGACCGGGATGTGCCCAGCCTTTTGGAGTTGATCCTAGAGTCGTAGAAGATTTTTTCATTATTTCCAAATCAGCGGGTGATTAACCGAAGGAATAAAGGGTCTCTTGAATCATACATGTCGGGATGGAGGGGTTCTTATCTGTGAACATTTATACCAATAAATTTCCATCACATTGAGCTACCCAACAATATTTAATTTCCAGATTAGGGTGTCACTATCAAAAAAGGTGTATCTTTGGATCTGCATGAAAATGTTAGATGGAAGGAGCACTTCAAACTCTCCCAATTGCGGAATGAACTCATCTATCTATATGCTTCTTATGTGTCTTTAGATTTTAAGTCGTTTTTAGGGTTTTTTGGGACTTTCTAGGATTTTTATGGTTTTTATGGTTTTTAGGTATTTTGAGAGTTTTTATGTGGTTTTAGGATTTTTAGTATTCTTTGTATTTTTAGTGTATTTGAGCGTCTTTATGTTTTAAGGTTTTCTAAGACATTTTCAGGTTTTATTGATTTTTTACATTTTTAGGTATTATTAGGTATTTTAAATATTTTTATGGTTTGTAGTGTTTTTAGATATTCTGTGGTGGTTATGGTTTTTTTATTTCTATATTTTTTAGTGTTTTTTTATTTTAGAAGTTTAATGTGATTTGGGTTTTTAATGTTTTCTTAATATTTTTATGGGTTTTTATGGTTTTTATGTTTATAGGGGATTTTAAATGATTTTTATTGGTTCTTAAGATTTTTATGAATTTTTATGTTTTTATATATTTTTAATATTTTTTTATGTTTTTGGGTTTTTTTAGTTTATTAGGGTTTTTAGGTTATTTGAGTTTTTCAATGTTTTAGGGGTTAAAGGGGTTTTGGAGTATTTAGTGGGTTTTTAGGGGAGTATGTTTTTTATGGTTTAATGGTTTTTATGTTTTAGGGATTTTTAGGGCTATCGTGGGATTTTTATGGGTATTGAGCTTTTAGGGATTTTGAGGGATTTAAATGTTTTATTTAGTGTTTTGGGTTTTTATTATTTTTTGATTTTTAGGGGTTTTAAGTGTTTTGAAGTTCTTAAGGCATTATTATGTTTTTTCAAGGGTTTTTTATGGTCATTACCTTTTTTTGGTTTTTATGGTTTTTTGGGGGTTTTCAGGTTAATATTGAGTTTTTAAATGATTTAATTACTTTAGGGGTTTTTTTATCATTTTTTGGGATTTAATGGAGTTTTATAGTTTTTAGTGGATTTTTATGATTTTTAGGTTTTTTAGGGGTTTTAATGTTTTTTTATAGTTTTTGTTGTTTTTAGTGTCTCTTCTGAGGTTTTTATGGTTTTTAGCACTTTTTAGGTTTTAAAGGGTTTTAAGTGTTTTTTGGTTTCCAAGTATTTCTTATGGGTTTTCAGGGTCTTTCAGGGTTTTTACATTTCCAGGGATTTTCGGGATTTTTTATGTTTTTATGGTTTTTTGGATTTTTCGTATTTTGAGGGGGTTTTTTGAGTTTTTATTGTTTTAGTGTTTTTAGGAGGTTTAAGTGTTTTTAGGACTTTTAGGTTTTCTTGTGGTTTTTCATGGTTTTTAGGGGTTTGTGCATTTTTATTGATTTTTTGGATGTTATTTGATTTCCTTGAGATTTTACGTATTTTAGGGATTTTGATGGATTTTGGGTGGTTTTAGTGTTTTAGATTTTTAGAATTTTTAGTGATTCTAAATGTTTTAGGATTTTAAGTATTTCATAGGTGTTTTAGGGTTTTTATGTTTTTTAAGTTTTTAGTGATTTATGGGGATTTTTTGGATTTTTATTGGGTTTTTGTGGTCCTAGGTAGTTTTATTGTTTTAGGGGTTTTATGGGGTTTTAGTGTTTTTATGTTTTTTTTGGGATTTTAGGGTCTTTTATGGTTTAGTTTTTTTATGATTTTTAGAGTTTTGAAGTCTTTTTAGGTGTTTAAATGAAATTTAGAGTTTTTTGTTGGTTTTTAGGGTTTTATTGGGTTTTAGGAATTTTACATTTTTATTATTTTTAGGGGGTTTTAGTTTTTTATGTTTTTATGGTTTTTACAGTTTTTCTGGATTATTTGAAGATTTTTACATGTTTAGATATTTCAGTACAATATATGATTTTTATGAGTTTTACGGATTTGAGGGATTTTTAGGGTTTAAGGGATATTAGTGTTTGTAGTTTTTTAGTGGTTTTAAGTGTTTTTTGTTTTTTAAGGTTTTCTTAGGGGTTTTCAAGGTTGTTATCATTTTTGATTAATTTTAATGATTTTTTAAGATTTTTATTGTTTTATGGTTTTATGGTTTTTAGAGTTTTTAGGGTTTTTATGGGTTTTGGGGTTTTAGGGGGTTTATGGTGAGTGTTTTTTGTTTTTTTGTTTTCTAGGGTCTTTTTGATATTTTTTCGGATTTTAAATATTTTATTTTTTGGTATTTGTAATGTTTTTAGGGGTTATATGGTTTTAGGTATTTTATTGGATTTAAGGGTTTTGTTGTGGTTTTTGGGTTTTTTTCTTTTTTAGGGTGATTTCATTTTAAGGGTTTTTATTTTTTTATAGTTTTCATATATATTTTCAAGTTTTATTTGGGGAGTTTTGGATTTTTATGAGGTTTAGGGCTTTAAAAGGGTTTTTGGGTTTAAATAGTGTTTTGGGGTTTTAGGGTATTTAAGGTATTTTATATTTTTTAATTTTTTTTTGGTGTTTAAATTACTTTTAGAATTTTTAGTGGGTTTTAGGGTTCTTAACGTATTTTAGGGTTTATAATGTTTTACCGGGTTTAAGTGTATTTAGGTTATTTAGGTTTTCTTTGGGTTTTTTGGGTTTACATGGTTTTTAATGTTTTTAGGGATTTTTAGGGATTTTTTATGTTGTTTACTTTTTTTTAAGATTCTAGTGATTTTGAGTATTCTTTAGGGGTTTTAGGTATTTTTTGGGGCTTTAGGGGTTTTATGAGTTTTTAGGTGTTTTATGCTTTTTAGAGTTTCTAACACTTTTTTCGGTTTAAAGGGTTTTAAGAGTTTTTAGTTGTTGTTTAAGGTTTGTATGGTTATTAAATTGTTTAGTGATTTTAAGACTTTTTTTATTTTTTGGGGATTTGGGTATTTTTTAGGGTTAGTGGTTTTTTAGGATATTTTGGGGTTTATAGAGTTTATAGGATTTTAAGGTTTTGTTACGGTTTTTCAGGGTTTTTACATTATTGGGGATTTTTAGGGAATTTTTTTAGGGTTTTTCTGGTTTTATAGATTTTTGGGATTTTTGGGATTTTAGTCCATTAGGTGTTTTATGATTTTTAGTGTTTTTAGGTTTTTAAGGTTTTTATATGTTTTTAGGATTTTAGGGTATTGTAAGAGTTTTTTAGTGATTTTGGGGGTCTTTTTTATTTTTAGGGATTTTAGGTATTTTTATGTTTTTAAAGCTTCTAGCATTTTTAGGGATTTTGTGGGATTTTAAAAGTTTTTATGATTTTTTTGGGTTTTAGGGTTTTTTTTTTGACTTTTTAGGGTGTTTAAGGATTGTAGAGTTTTTCAATGTAATTAGGGGTTTAAATGGTTTTTAAACATTTAGTTGGGTTTTAGGGTTTTTTATGGGGTTTGAGGGTTTTTATGGGGTTGGAATGTTTTATTTTTTTGTGGGTTTTTATGGATTTTAATTGGTTAGGGATTTTTGTCCTTTTAGAGTTTTTTGGGTTTTAGAATTTTTTAGTTTTTTAGGGGTTTCAAGTTTTTTTAGGGTTTTAAGGGTTTCTTATAGGTTTTAGGGTTTTAGGGGTTTTTTTCTACACATATAATTTTTAGGAAATTTTAAGGGTTTATTTTGGGGTTTTTGGGTTTTTCTAGGATTTTGAGGCATTTTTGTGTTTTAGGGTTCTTATTTTTTTAGGGTTTTTGTTTTTTTAGGTTTTTTAGGGTATTAATTATTTTTTAGATTAAAAATTATTCTTGCTGGTTTTCAATATTTTTAGGGATTTTAAGGCCTTTTAAGAGTTTTGTGGTTTTTAGGCTTTTTATGGATTTTTAGGGGTTTTAGGATTTTTAAGGTTTTAATAGATTTTTATGGTTTTTTGGGTTTTTTTTTGAGTTGTTAGGTTTTTTATTTTTTTATAGTTTTTTTATATTTTTAGGGGTTTAAAGGGATATTAGATAGTTTAGTGGTTACTAGGGGTTTTATGGGTTTTTAGAGATTTTAGGGATTTTTATATATTTTATTATTTTTAGGGGTTTTGGGGTTTTATTGAATTTTTTAGGTTTTTAGGTGTTTTAATTGTTTTCAGGGTTTAATGATTTTTTAGGGTTTTAGGTTTTATATGTTTTTAGGGATTTTTTATATATTTTGATGGGTTTCTAGTTTCATTACAGATTTTTTGGGTACTAGGGTTTTTATTGTTTTTGGGTTTTTATATGTTTTTTTTGAGTTTTTAGTGTTTTAATATTTTATAGATTTTTAAAAGTTATTAGGGTTTAAAAATATTTTTAGAGTTTTTAGTTTTTTTAGGTTTTTTATGGGTTTTGGGGGGTTTTAGGGTTTTAGTGGGTTTTTATGGCTTTTAGGGTTTTTAAGGTCATTTTAGGATTTTCTAGAATCATTGATGTTTTTTTATTTTTTAGGGGTTTTAGGTGTTTTTACTTTCTTGTTGTTTTCTTAGGGGTTTTCAAGATTTTTAGGTTTTTTACCTTTTTAGGAATTTTTAGATATTTCTTAGTATTTTTTGGGTTTTTTTGGTTTTTTTGGGATTTTGAAGGGTTTTGTATCAATTGGGTTCCAGTGACAGTTTAGACACTCCACCTTAAACATGGTTGTCGGGTCATGTCCCACCAGGTAACACTAGTTGCCCGGCAGACATCTGGTCCCCACCCTGGGGCCCACCCACATACCCAAATGGGGCATTGGATTAATGATTATCCCCATAGGCCAACACATGTCTTCTCCAGTGTGCTTTGTCCTCAGTCACACGCATCCTGGAAAACCTCATAAAAGGTCACCCATCTTGATCACTACACCAGGCCGAGCATGCTTAACTATGGAGTTCTAATCAGGTGGTCTCCTGAGAAGGAAGGGTGCACCTTGTTGACATGAGTCATATCATTTAGTCATTTAACACTTTATTATTATGGGGTGTTACATTCACCACCCACCCTTTAGAGCACAATGTTCTCATTGTGGGTCCTACAAATAAACCCCAACACTACACCACACATAAGTCTAGGTTTCTTCTCTGATGCCAAATGTAAAAACTGGGTCTTGGTTACAAATAGACACCCTTACATTAACATGATCATCAGTTCTTGGCCCACCATATACCACCAGTTTCCCTGCAAACACGTGGTCCCCACCCTATGGCCCACCCACATGCCCGAACAGGTCATCTGACTAATGAATATCTCCACAGGCCAACTCATGTCCCCTCTAGTGTGCTTTTACCTCACTCACACACATCCTAAGGTCTTTAAGGTTTTTATAGTTTTTATCTTTTTAGGGGTATAAAGGGTTTTTGAGTTTTAGTTAGTTTTTGGGGTTTTTTGTGTTTTTATGGTGTTAGGGTTTTTATGGTTTTAGGTTATTTTAGGATATTCTAGGGTTTTTACTGTTTTTAGGGGTTTTAAGTTTTTTTACGGTTTTATGGTTTTCATAGGTTTTTCAAGGATTTTATCTTTTTTAAAATTATAAGGTATATTTAGAGTTTTTAATATTTTTATGGTTTTAAGGTTTTTATTCATTTTGATAGTCTTTAGGGTTTTTATAGTTTTACAGTTTTTAGGGGTATTATGATTTTTTAGGGTTTTTAAGTGTTTAATTGTTTTTAGGGTTTTATTTTTTAAGTGTTTTATATATTTTTTATGTTTTTAGGAATATTTTGTGGTTTTAAGACATTTATGGTATTTAATAGTTTTAGGGATTTTGTGGTCTTTTGTGGTTTTTATTTATTTTATGGGATTTTAGGGGTTTTTATTTTTAGGTTTTTTGAGGTTTTTAGTGTTTTTTTAAAAAATTTAGGGGTTTAAAGTGGTATTATTGTTTTTAGTGATTTTTAGGGTTTTTATGATTATTTAGGATTTTTATTATTTTAGTGTTTCTAATGGGTTTAGGGGTTTCTAGGGTTTTTTGGGTCACTCTATGATTTCAAACATATTTTAGGTTTTTAGGGGTTTTATTTGTTACTAGGATTTTATGGTGTTGTTTGGGGTTTTCAGGGTTTATAGAATTTTTTTAGGTATTTGGGACATTAACTATTTTTATGTATTTTTATTGTTATTAATATTGTTTGGGATTTTGAGGGTTTTTATATTTTTTTATGGATTTTAGGGTTTTAATGTTTTTATGGTTTTAAGGGTTTTAAGAGTTTCAGAATTTATTGATTTTCTTAGGGTTTGTTAGGGTGTTTAGGGTTTTTTTAATGATTTTTATGGGTTTTTAGGATTTTAATGGGTTTTAGGGGTTTTCATGTTTTTTTAGGTTTTTAGGGTTTTTATGGTTTTTTTGGGGTTTTATGTTTTTTTTTTGTTTTTATGGTTTTAAACATTTTTTAATGTTTTTAACGTTATTTTAGTTTTTTAAGGTTTATATACATCTAAGTGGTTTGTATTTTTTTATGTTTTTTATGATGATGGGGGTTTTATGGTTTTTAGGTGGTTTAAGGGTCTTTAGTGTCTGTAGGGTCCTGAAAAATCCACAAAGGAGAATGAGAATCCCTTTTAATCCAAGAGAGATTCTACCCAATTTTCCCCAAAGAATTGGGGAAAAATATGCAGAATACTCAACGGACAACACAAGATGAACTGGTCCTCAGACCGGTCCAATATTAATGGTACGCGACCGGTTCCGCGAAGAACACCCCTTCATGGACCGTTTTCATTCGCGGAACAGAGGCAGAGATCCTCCGTGGGAGCGAAGAAGGACGAGTGCCAGACAGATCCACCGATAAGAACCGCCCCAGCCATAGATCGTGCCAACCGGCTCAGGCCGCATCCGGTGTCGTTTGTGGAATGGAGGTGGAACCCTGTGTGTCCGCGAATCACTCTCGGAGCTAGTTTGGTTAGCGGGGGAGATGTGTTCAATGCCCCCCAGTGAGTTGCGGATTGACCAAGTCATCTGTAAACTGGGTTTTAGATCATAGGCCTCCAAAAAATGTGCCGCATTACCATAGAAACATCTCTTTCCACACTCTATAAAAGGAGATCGAGGGGGAAGAGTGAAGGAGGGAAATTGGAGATCGATCATATTCGAGTGGAAGGATTTTGGAGGAAGAATCTTAGGATTTTGCAAACAGCGAAGTTCCTGTTCGCGAACCAGAACATGTATAAAGCTATAAGCGAATTAATAAGGAACCAAAAATGCATAACAACTTGGTGAGCCGTGAAATTAAAATAAAAAAGAAAAAAATTTCGCGAACCATGGACCCTCCACAGATGCACCCCCCACGAACCAGGGAGTTTATACCCCTTTTTTGATCTGTCGCACCACGTAGCACCCTCCAATGCGGGAAAAGCCCCGACCGACTTGGCCGACACTGCTCGCATGGACCCCTTAGCGCAGCAACCTGGTACGCAGGATGATCTCAAAGCCTTGAACCATCCTGGTTTGCGGGATTCCCACTAGTCGACGGACCACCCGGGTTCGCGGATGGCCTCTCCAGCCGTGTAGCACCTCCGTATGCGAAGGGCGCCACCACTTATACACCTATGTGGCCCGCTGGATCCTTTGGACTTCACATTACCCAAGCCAGATAAAATCCTTCCAATCTGGCCTGATCCTCCGCAGCCCCTTCATTGTCCCATTCATTGGCCCTGAGCCGAGGCTTCCACCAAAGACACCAGACCCGTGTGATATAACCTTCTGGCACATCAGCATGCTATTTTGAGTTCACATACCCCTAGTAGGCGAGGGAGAAGGGGTTTCTCCAGACCTTTTTCAGATTCCCAATGCATTCTTGGGTTCACATTCCAATGGTAATGCAGAGTCCGAGCCCGGGAGTCCCCTTTCTACCCCTCCACTTGTTAGGATTGGGGCACTTCTCCCCTCCTCGGGGCATGCCAGACTACCCATTAGAAGGAATCCCCTAGGCACCTATGTACTACCCCACGACCATGGCCAAGGAAGGGCGCAGTGGGGAGGGGTGTTGCTCCGTCCTTCTTTGGGGCCAAGTCCCTCTCCCACTGTGCTTTGTCGCCATGAGATTTATCTCAGAGTAAGCCCCGACTTTTCGGGTTGCTCCATGCGTAAGCCCCTCTCCACTTCCCACGGGCACACCTTTCACGATGTGATCATCTGGTCCATACTGCCTCTTGTTTCACACACCAAGAATAACTCACGTGGGCTTAGAGTAGGCATCGACCATGACATCCTTTCATGGGCCTACTCATAGTGTAAGCCCTAATCCACACCATGGGCCTCCTCAGAGTGTAGGCCCCAATCCACACAATGGTCCTCCTCAGAGTGTAAGCCCCAATCCACACCATGGGCCTAATCAGAGTGTAATCTCCTAACCATACCATGGGCCTCCTTAGTGTGTAATCCCCAATCCACACCATGGGCCTCCTCATAGTGTAACCCATAATCCACACCATGGGCATACTCAGAGTGTAAGCCCCAATCCACACCATGGGAATCCTCATAGTGTAAGCCCCAATCCATACCATAGGCCTCCTCAGAGTGTAAGCCGCAATCCACACCATGGGACTCCTCAGAGTGTAATCCCCATTCAACACCATGGCCCTCCTCTAAGTGTATGACCCAATCTAATACCTTGGAATGCCTCAGAGCGTAAGCCCCACTACCATTCAAACTATGTGGACATTGATTTCCCACCACTAGGATAATTAGGAAGCCTCCAAGAGGTTCAATCCCGATCACCATCGGACCCCCAGGTCCACATTCATGTCGGTTCTCCAAAACTCCCATCTGAAATAAATGGAATATGATCCCTATCTCTTAGGCATGGGTACATAGGAAGCCTCCATGAGGTTCAATCCCAACAACCAGACGTTCCGAGTATCTTCACGTCGGTTCACCGCACCAACCCTGGGCAGCCTGAAGCATAAGCCCCATACAAAACCAAACTACATGGATTCTGATTCTTCTCATGAGTATACATAGGAAGACTATATCACGAGTTCAATCCAAATGCTCAAGTCATTATCTTTCCACCCTAGATGACAATAAACTCTAGAGTTCCTGGTTAAGAGGCTTTAAATCAGTTTCATCTCATTGAGTCCAGACTCCTCAGGGTCATTAATCCAACAAGGGATGGTAAACCTCGAGCATAAATGATTCTGAACCCCTGCATCAAACTAAACATTCCCAACCATGAGTAATCTATGGATACTATTCTTGGGTATAAACCAAAGATTCGTGAACATATGAATATGTCTTAAATCTATAAGATAGTCTCGTAACATGAAATAATTCCCCCCAAAAGAGTGTGACAATCCCAACTTCCCATCCTCTCGATCAATGTGAATTTTTAAGCATCGCTGGTTAAACTACCCAGCAAACGCCATCCTTTGGAAAGAAGGTCCACATATTTCTAGATATGGAACTGTTGGGTGTTTCATGGCCAAAACGGTGCACCCGATATGAGTGATTAAGCAGAACCCAACACTCTCTAATCAACTGTTGGGTAGTGCACTTTTCTCCCCCACAACCCCATCATGCGTTGTGAGACAAAAAATGGTGAACCCAACGTGAATCTTTAACCAAAAATGATGGATTTAACCTAATCCCACCATGTTCCCCCTTTATACTCACATGGAAGGCCAAGAAAGGTCATTAATTATGCATGGGGTCATGAGATGCTGCTTTGACTTGTTTTCTGTTTGTACTTGTTAAAATATTTTATAGGTACTGCATAGAACTCCCTTTGATCCAATGGTTTCACAAAGGAACTCACAGGCATGTTCTTCCAACAATGAAATGACCAAACTTCCTCACCAATAGAGGACCCTGTCACCTACCCAGCGTCTTCAATGCTGGGTCTCGGATGCGTTGATCCGAGAGTACCACATCAACGGTACTCTCCCGATGGTGGAGGTATCCATGCACTCCCTTTAATCCACCAGGACCAGCTGGTCACCCACCCAATAGCGGCCATGAAGGTAGATCCAGACGGCCCCTTTCGCTGTCTCCAACAGTTTCAGGAGTCTATCCCCGAAACGAGACAACACATTCCTCCCTTATCTTAGGGAGCCAGATGAGGTCGACGATAAGGACTTCATCCTCACTGAACAGGGGTTATGCTCCAAGGCCCTCATCAGAAGACATCAGTGTGGTCACGCCGCAACTCAACATACTCATGATAAGGAGGATGTCACCTCGAGTATCCAAGGCCATGCTCCCTGAGCTCTGACCCCTCAGACTACCCGACAAGGGTAGTAAACGTACATCCAGGGACCAGTCATCACTCTTGTCCCTGAGGAGGAGCTCTGTTGCCCAGTCACAGAGACGTTTCATGAACAGGCACATACACCTCTTCTCTCCCCCAAAGTATACCATCCAGACATGGCGACATTATACGAGCAGGCATGCATCCCCGTCAAGCTCTATCAAGCCCATCACTCATGCAGGACGACACCTACCCAGAAGGCACCTCTCCCTATCCAGGGTCATGAAGCCTACCAACCTGAAGTGGTGGTGACCCAGCGCCTGCAGGACCAGCTCCTAGTAGATTATCTTGGCACCTACCATCCCAGCATGGTGGCGATCAATGAATCCCACCATCCAGATGTGGTAGTGATTAATAGGCAGACACGTCTCCTTTCCAACAAAGGCCACCGACTCGATATGGTGGGAAACCAACATATGGAAGGCCAATTCTCTGCAGATGCAAGTAATGTCTGCCATCTCGATGTGTCAAAAAATGGAGAGATAAAAAGGAATATACTAGCCCAATGGTAGATTCGTTCACCTACCCTGACATAGGAGAATTGTCAGTACCCACTAACCACCAGAGGACCGGAGTAAGATATTCTTACTCTGATACCGGAATGAGACTTTATACCCGTTCCAACAAAATATGTCTCTATGCATATCCTGGAAATGATGGAGGAGAAAGTATCGATCCCAGATCATATCTTGCAGACATTCCAAAATGTAATTTCATCAGCAGAAACAGCAAGGACTCTGGCCCTTGAGCCCATCTCTCCAATTGAGGTGACTCATCTAAGAGATGGGATTGCCGCCTTGGAGTAGATCTGAATCCCTGCTTCCTTCCAGGAGGGTCGTTGGCTATATTCCGCGACGCAAGGGCAATCGGATCGAGCAGCTTCACTCAGTCCAACTAGGGGACACCCGACCATCATAGTGGATGCTCCAGAGCAGGCATATATCCCTGCTAAAATTAAAGATGTTCGTTGGTGTATCCCGGCAACATCACAAGACTAAATTAGATAGGGACCCAAAGGTGAAGGTCGTTGTCAACTGCAGACGGTCCCCACTGCCTGCAGGAAATCACCCCGAACGCACCGAAGGCAGCCGGAAAATAAAGAGCGGGTTCATGACTCTGCTCTGCTGGAAGATAGGGTTCCTGATGCTACTAATCGCATATCAAAGGCTCAGAACACTGCCCATCCTTTCCCATATTATGGGAGTGGCAGTAGCAGTAGTGAAGGTCCTCCCCGCAATGTCGCTACCAGCAGCTCTGAAGGTCCTCCCCAGAGCACCCGTTGGGGCCTCTCCCATGGGCATATGGCGATCGATCACAAGAGCTCCCCTTTTGATGCGAGTCATGGAAACCCCCCACGTGACCAGAATATTGAGCATCAAAAAGGTCGTCCACTTGCTGCGGTCCACCCTGAAGGTCCTCACCATGGTATATGATGCATACACTCTCCATGCAGTGGGAACATAGATCATGATAGTAGTCCTCGCTATCATAGTCAGGACTGCAGAGGCCCTCCCCGCAGTCACGTCTCATCCTGACAAGAAGGCCCTCCCCTTGTCATGGCCTACCCTAAAGGTCCTCCCTAGGGGTTACATTGCAATGACACTCTACATAGCCGAGCATCAAATCATAGTTGGAGTCCTCGCCACCCTGATAACTGAGGTCCTCCCTGTCGAGACATCAAGAAACGTGAAGGACCTCCCCTCAATGTTGTAAATTTTGAAGGCCCTCCCCAGGGTGTACCCCACATATATTCTCCCTGTGGCAGCTATAATGGTAGTCCTTGCCATTGCAGCAGCTGTGATGGTAGTCCTCGCCACCACGGCTTCCATTGTGAAGGTCCTCCCATGAGAGGCCCCAGGAAACAAGAAGGTCCTCCTCTTATCGCAGTGTTTCTTGAATGTCCTTCCTAGGATGCACATCGAACATCAATCCATGATGTTCATCCTCACCATGATGGCAGTTGTTGTGAAGGCCCTCCCTAAGCAACTCTACGTAACCAGAAGGTCCTCCCCTTGGTGTGACATTCCTTGGAGCTCCTCCCCAAGGACTGCACTGCAAAATTCCTCTATGCAGTGAGGCGTTAAGCAGTAATGGTAGTCCTTTCCATTGCGGCCGCCATTGTGAAGGTCCTCCCCGCAATGAAATATCATATCGATAGGAAGGTCCTCACCCTGCCCAATCAAGCACAGAAAAGATCTCATATGTCGAGGCACTCAAAAGGATGGGATCAAGCATGTCAGATTTTCAGCTAGTCACCATCGACACCCTTCTTTAATCAGGAGATGTTCTGGGGCCACATTCATCTACCGAACCACCTCAGAATTGCCAACATGATAATTTGATACCTACCGGTCCCACTGCCTCTGAGTACGCTATCAGTGAGCATCTCAGTTGGGCTAACCAGGTAGAGGAGTCACTATAAGAGTAATATGCTAACACGTTGCACCTGAAGAAATGACTGGCCAGGGATGATATACCGGTTATGTTTTGGCCCACGTCCACCTCTCAATTCGACATACCGAGAGAGTTGTCGGAAGAATGCGTGCACAACATCCACTTCTATATATATACAACCCTTCACCATCTAAAATCAAGATTCCTACCCTACGATGGGTATATAGACCATGTCAAGACAATAGGAGACCTCCTGCATCACATCAACTTGAAAGCTCTTCAATCAGTGCGGAAACAGTGACCCGAGAGGCGTAATGGAAACAGGGAGATAGCCTGCCTCCATGCGCTGCACCATCTGCGCCGCCTCATCGATGATGCTCTGATGGGAGTCCATATCAGGGGATGTGGGGTACAAGGAGATCTTCATTTCACTCTGCTCCCCACCCAGAAGAACCCGTTCGGCATGGTGTCTTGTAACGTCATCACATCAAGACAACAATCGAGTGGTCTCCCTATTCGATAAAGGTAGCACACCCAATAGAGTCAGGACTAGAGTAAGTCCCAGAAGCGTCAGGTCCGATGGGAATGAGCCATTCAATAACTCTTGAATCAGGCCACCGAGAGCATACAACAGGCCTCTCGCCTAAGAGAGACCAATCATAGATCATTTACTGCCTCCCCATAAGGGATTGATTCACAGGAGAACTCGGCACCAAACCCAGTTCACCCCCGAATGGGGGAACACAAGATCAGGCAGGTTGTGATAGCAGCAGCCACTGTCGCAATCTAGGGTCAACCCTAGCCTGTAGAGCTGGGGGAATTTTTAACAACAAATTCCCCAATAAGACAAATAAAAATGGGAAGAGATTAAACTTCCAAGGAACGGAGCAAACCCCATCCCTCAGGGCGGAGGGCATTTTTACCACCTCAACAACAACCGCCCCCATGAGAATTAGTATTCTCTCATCTAGGGAGGAAAGTTAAAAGTGGAGGTTCTTGCCCTATCCCGTCCTTTGAATCGTCATCCCCTTCAAGTGGGAGGCATACTGTAAGGTCATATCAAAGAAATCTCCGCGTCACCCTTCGTCAAGGAGCCCGAAAGCAATACCGGGATAGAAGAGGGAAGACTAGTAAAAGACGTGGGAGATCCTTTCCTATTTGGAAGATGACATCTTCTCCGCCCTGTGATATGCATCCATCAACACCATAGTGGTTAACCCCACAGGTAACACCGAAGATGATGCAAATCCAGATGGCTCTGGAGACTATGGTTCCGGTTAGGCTGTGACTCACAATGAACCACCAGGTGTGTACACCTAGAACCAGAGGGCCTCCCTAAATATGGCCACCCCTTCAGCTAACCTTCCTCCACTGACCCTATGATCTTCCAATAAGGATAAGAACAAAGGACCGGTTTCCCTTAACCGGCCCCCCTCTCTCAATAAAAATGAGCCACTTATGTTCGAAGAGAGGTTCACTCTACATGAAGAGGAAATGAAATAATTAAGGCTGATCAATGCCGAGCTACTCCATAGGAACCGTCTTATTAAAAGAATGTCCCATGAGGAGCCACAAGAAGAAATCCTAGTATGTGCACCTCAAAGACCATGGTTTGCCCTAGAAAATGAAGTACGATCAGGGCTCCTGCCCAACGAGGCGCCCGACCCGTCCAGCTACTTAAATGTGGATTGGGATGAGTAGCAAGACTTCCCTCTACTTAGGAAGCAACCGGAGTGAGTACATCTGAACCCTCTAAAGGTGTCACAAACGACACATACACCCCTAGTTCCAACCGAGATGGATCATCAAGCAATGCCTCGGGATACAGCTGCCCAGGACCGAGCCCAACATGATGTAAACCGGGGTCTCACCAACACCATCATGGCATTGACAGCTCGATTAGATGCAATGGAAGGTTGATGCGCTCTGATATAGCCAGAGCAGAATCCTTACCCAGATTGGGTGAGCAACACACTACCTCCACCCAACTTTGGGAGCCCTGTATTCCCAATTTTAAATGGATCAGGCGACCCAGAATAGAATTTGATGCACTACGCGTCTTATTGCACCAGTATGATGGGAACTCCAGAACAACAAGAAGTATTGAAATTCAGATGCTTCATACGGACCATTCAAGAATCTTCCTTCATCTAGTATATGAGCCTGCCAGCCTAGTCAATAAAAAGCTGGGAAGACCTTTAGTAGCAGTTACTATTCCACTTCAGCTCAACGATGCCTAAAAAACGGTTAGCAACCTAATGAACTGCAAGCAGAGGGAGAATGAGAGGGTCATAGATTTCATCGCTAGATGGAAAGGTCTGACCTACTTTCTAAACATGCCATTGCCTCAAGACGAGTTACTTTCCATATGCATTGATAACCTTCGAGACAAGCTACGAACACCGCTCATACCATTGGAGTACACCTCTGGCTTCCGTCATCTCTTGGTCATCACCTAGAGAATTAAAGACTCCCTACAGAGGACCAATATGAAGTCCCGAATAGCCTCACAAGTCCCTAAAATGCGAACAGTTAGAGTTGAAGCATCCTCTGTCACACTCAAGTCAGCCCCTGTGCCTGCTCCACTACCTAGGCCTCCACCAAATAGTAAAGGGCCCCCTATATATCAGCAGCCACCTCTTCCAGAGTGAGAAGGTCAGAGAGGATCGAAGCGGAACCAGTTCGAGGAATGATGAAAAAAAGTATACACATTCATAGAGAAGCAGGTTCGCGGCTATTTCATCACCGCCATGAATTGCAACTTGGCCCGCCTCACAGAGCCAAGAAGTCCTGAAGAAGTTGGCTGCAATGATAGGAAGGATTATTGTCCCTACCATCGAATGTTAGGGAATAATATCCCGAAATGCTCCGTCTTCAAAGACCTCCAGCAAAGGATGGTAGACTCTGGGCAAGTCGAGCTGGGACCACCCCCAGTACATGTGACATATATTTCTACCACTGAATCTGACAAAGGGGAGGGTTGGCAGGAAGTCACCAGAAAAAGGGGTAGAAATTCGATAACTGGACGAGTCTAAAGACTATCAATTGATCCTTGAGCATATTCTGAGCTCAACTACAGCAGCTGGTGTTGCCACCAACAGCCCCTAATGCCGCACAACCGATAATATCGGCCTCACAACCTTCCTTGAGCCAGTCATCCCGGCGTAATCAATAAGGTAGGAGACAAGAACAAGAGGATTAGTCTGCAATGAGGCCAAAGTTAGCCCCGACACTATCAGATTTTATGCCCCCAAACATGGCGCCACGTGCAACGACCCACCAAATGGAACCATCAAGGACAACCGACCGGGTTGACTTGTCAGAGGATGAGGAGCCAGTTTTTGGTTCCATCAAAGTCATCCATCTAATGGAATCATTCCCTGACAAAGGGTATGCTTATGTACCTGAGTTCCTGACCCCAGGGGCCAGGAGGAGAAATCACAGAGGCATGGGATACCGGGGAAGGCGCAGCCGCGGCCGAAACCAACCCTATGGTTTTACCCCATCCCAAAACGTTAATATCACGGAAACCCATGGGAGAGCCATTCAATAGACTAAAAAGGAGAAAAAATATCCCTCCACTTCTACAAGATGCCTCTCTAGCCTAGTCATTCTGTAGTACCCATCAAAGGAGGAACAGATGTCTAACTGCCTAGTGCGCACAAATAGACTGGCCAGGATGAATCCCCAAAATGTGGGGACACCGTTGGCATCTGACCTCACGGTCGGTCCCTCCTCATCCCATATTCTAACTCCCAAGATGCCCACTAAGACTCCCCCACCAAAGGAGAAGTTTCGACCACTGGCACAGAAATATGACATCCTTAATCAGGTGGCATTAGTACTAGCCAAGCTGTCGATCTTGGATCCCCTAAGTTTGTTAGTAGACCTCAGGGAGGAACTTATAGAAGCCGTGCTCAACCCCCAAGAGTTTCAAGCCGAGGTAGCTGCTACCGAGATTTATCAGATGGAGACTGGCTCAGCTGAATGCGATGCGGTGATTACCTTCAATGATTAGGATGAAGATTCCATCATGAAAGGACACATCAAACCAATATATGTGTCTGGCACACTAAATGATGTTGGGAGCCAAAAATTCCTTATTGACAATGGCTCTGGGGTTAACCTCCTTCCCCTATGGACACTACGCATGTTGGGCTATAATGAGGAGGAGCTAATCCCCTCATCCACAACTCTATTAGGTTATTAAAAGAGTGAGCAGATGACAATGGGGAAAATTACGGTGAAGACCCATTTTGGTGACCTTGGGGCCTACTCGGAATTCCTGGTTGTCCGATAGAACACAAAATTCAATGCCCTACTGGGAAGGTCGTGGCTCCATAAGCACATGGCCATTACTTTATCCTACCACAAGTGTATTAAGTAATGCATCAATGGGAAAAGTGAGACATTTTATGCCGACAAGGCCCTTTTAGAGATCTTCAAGTCAAAATACATTGACAGTGAGTTTTATGAGAAAAAGAAGAAGAAGCCTTTGTTCGATGGTGTTGACTGGATCCCCGCTCCAAATGGTCGGAAAATGGTTCCTGAAAACCCCCTCAGACATCTTAGCAGACACTATGTACTGCCCATCAACCATATTGAGAGAAGGGGTTGAATTCCAAACATGCACTCAGCTATCCTCATGACTTCAGCCATAATTCTCGGGCGTGAGAATGCTAGAACATCTGCAAACCCTCAATATGAGGGTGAATCCTTGAGCGAGGACACCCGCAATTCCTCACCTACGAACTCCCAAGAACCCGTGTTGGGAGCTCTCCCCTCGTCAAGTCAAGAAGATGAGGATTTGAGAGAAGAGGAGGAGGAAGATCTCAGGGATTCACCTCCCGCATTTGAGGAAGGTATCTCCACCACGGTGGACAAGCTCAGGGAAATAAACCTGGGTACCAAGGAAGACCCAAGGCCCACTCTTGTTAGTGTAGCCACGTCCCCTAAGGACCATGATGTATATACCTCTTTCATGGGGAAACACCGGGATGTCTTTTCCTGGAATTACACAAAAATGCTGGGACTCGATCCCAAAGTGGCGACGCATCACCTAGGTCTGCCAGAAGGTCACCAGGGCTATAACCAGTCCTCCAAAAGGACACACCCCTTTAATGATGCCAAAATAGAGGCTGAAGTCGATAAGATCATTAAAGAAGGATTCAATCAGGAGGTCCAGTACCCCATCTGGTTGGCCAACCTTTTCCCCATTAGGAAAAAGAACGGAAAAATCCACATTTTCATTAATTTCATAGATCTCAATCAGTATTGTTTGAAATATGATTTTGCGGTCCCGATCACCGAGTTATTAATCGACGCAACGGCTGAGTATGAGGCTCTATCCTTTATGGATGGTTATTCTGGGTATAATCAGATCTGGATGGCCCGAGAAGACGAAGAAGCGACTGCCTTGAAGGCCCCTCAAGGAATATTCTGGTACTGGGTTATGCCCTTCGGTCTCAAGAACACTGGCGCCACATATTATCGAGCCATGCATCATATCTTTAAAAAGTTCTTGGGGAGATTTGATGAATGCTACGTGGATGAATTGGTGGTTATGTCCATGGAGCACTTAGATCATCTGTCGGACCTTGAGACCATCTTCAACAAACTTCACCAGCATAGCCTAAATATGAATCCCTTGAAATGTGCCTTCAAGGTTACTTCAGGGAAATTCCATGGTTTTTTCGTAGGCCATCATGGCATCAATGTCGACCCTGAAAAGACAAATGATATCCTCATACTGATACCCCCCACTAGCTCACCAAGTTGAGAGCATTCCAAGGGCACCTGGCCTACATCAGGTGATTCATAGAAAACCTGGCAGGAAAATGTTTTCCCTTTACCAGGTTAATGAATAAGGGAGTCACATACCAATGGACAGATGACTGACAACAGGTGTTCGACAGCCAAGAGAAGTATCTTTTGAGCCCACTGGTGATCATGCCCCAGGTTGAAAGAAGACCTATCATCCAATATGTGATGACCCGAGGGCAGTTGATGGGAGCCTTACTCGTGTAGAAAAATGACACCGGTAGTGAAAATAATATCTATTACCTCAGTGGAACCATGATTGATGTTGAGAATCGATACTCAAACATCAAGAATTGTTTTTTGGCCTTGGTCTTCACAGTTCAAAAGTTGCAACATTATATGCTGCATCATGAAGTCCATTTGGTCTTGTGTAGTAACCTGCTCAAGTACAACCTTAGCCGCCCAATGTTGACCGGGCGCCTTTCCCAATGGGAAGTCATCATACAATAGTTTGACATCTGTTTTGTGCCTTAGAAAGCCATTAAGGGCCAGGAATTAGTAGATTTTCTGGTGGAGCACCCTTCAACAGGGATCATAGAACCAGACACCGAGCTACCTGATGAAGACATCTTCTCAGTTGAAGAGGAGTTCCCAGCATAGGAAATGTACTTTAATGGTGCCTTCTGAAGCCCAACCGGGAAGAGGATGGAAGATCCAAAATTTAACAAGGTGGGTTTTGGGATAATACTCATGTCCCTATAAAACACAGTCTTTCCATATTCCTTCCTCTTATCAGAAGGATGTACAAACAATGAATCGGAGTATAAAGACCTCATTGCAGGCCTAGAGCTCGCACTCCAAGCACAAGTATATCACCTTAAGGTCAAATATGACTCATAACTGGTCATCAAGAAAGTCAATGGTGACTATACTATCAAAAAGGAAGAGCTAATTCCCCTGTTTGACCATTTCCAAGGGTTAATGGAAGAATTCTCCACAGAACCAACATTGACCTATATTCTCCGGTCTCAGAATTCACAGGATGATGCATTAGCCATTGTGGCCATAGCCCTAACCGACCTAGATTGGTATTAAACATTTATCAGCATTTCTTATCCTCGAATGGTCTTTCCGTTTGTTAAAACTAAGACAGATGAAATCCAAAAAGTCAATCCGGTCCCTGAACCATATGCTTCTTCCACTAGCTGGATGACACCCACTGAAAACTACCTTCAATGGGGAGAACTTCTATAAGACAAGGCTGAACGAGAGAAAATATGGAGAAGGGCAATCAACTTTGTCCTATATGGCGGTGCGGGTCAGCAAGAGGTCCTCTACAAACGAGGCCTCGACAGAATCCTCCTCAGATGCATTGATGGAGAATAAACTGTTGTCGTCATGACTGAGGTACATGCTGCAGGATGTGGGGCACATCATCCGGGGTCCATGATTTCCCATCAGGTTTGAAGACTTCGATACTATTAGCCCATAGTGGCACGAGATTGCGAGTGCTTTACCATAAAATGCCCCTCATGCCAAACTCATGCCAACTTCATACACAAACCCCCAGAGTTACTTCATCTGGCTAAGTACTCCTGGACATTTTCCGTCTGGGGAATGGATGTTGTGGGACCATATCCTCCCGCCACATCCAAACAACTAAAATATATCCTCACGACAACCGACATCTTTTCCAAATGGGAAGAACATGTACCCCTTAAGGAGTTCGATGAAATATGCATTGTCAGCTTTGTGAAAACCAATGTCATCATTAGATTTGGTGTCCCTCATACCATACTAACAGATAACAATACCAACATCTGCTCTTCTCAATTGGAGAAATTATACCAAGAATACGGTATCAAGGCTAACCACTCATCCTGCTACCATGAAGTGGCCAATGGACAGAGAGAGGATTTCAACAAGACCCTATCCATCATTCTCTAGAAAATGGTGGACAAAAACAAGAAGTCATGGCCGAATAAACTCCTCCATGCATTGTGTGCTTACTGAACCACAATATACACTTCTACTCGAGCCACTCCATACTCATTGGTATACATAACAGAAGCGGTCCTACCCATTGAGCTCCAATTTCCTTCGCTCAATTTTTCTATTTGTGATAAGTTATCCAACGATGAGTGATCATAAAAGTGGAAAGGTGAATTGGAGTATCCAGATGAGAAGAGGTTGCACACTTTGCACCATCTAGAAGTATACCAGAACCAGATCGAACGATCCTTTAATAAAAACGTCTGTATTTGGTATTTCTTGGAAGGAGAATTGGTGTTTGTCCTCCAGAACCTAATGATACTTGGAAATAAACCTCCAAAGTTGGATACAAAGTGGGAGGGACCATATGTTATACACAAGGTCTACACCAATGGAGCATATGCCCTGATCTCCATGGATGGGTAGTTCACCACCGCTCCTATAAATGCGAGATTTCAGAAGAAGTATTTCGCATAGTGACTAAAAGCAACTATCGTCTGAGCTGCAGGACATTAAACTGCCAAGTACCCAACGGTCCAAACTCTATGACCTTAAACTAAGGGTATTTCGTCCTCATCAGAAGAACTAAGATTAGTTATTGTCTGAGCTGCAGGACGTTAAACTGCTAAGCACCAAATGGTCCAAACTCTATAAACATAAACTAAGAGTATTCTGTCCTCACTGGCATAACTAAAAGAATTTATCATCCTAGCTATAGGATGTTAAATTTCCAAACACTCGACAGTCCAAAATCTATGACCTTAAACTAAGAGTATTCCGTCCTCACCGACATAACTAAGAGCAGTTATCATCCGAACTACTAGACCTTAAACCGCCAAGCACCCAATGGTCCAAACTCTATGACCATAAACTAAGAGTATTTTGTCCTCACCACACGAGGTTAAATTGCACAGATTTTAGAGAACTATGTATGGATTGATTACTGCCCTCATAGGATACGTAGAGACGTCGGGGTTCCCCATCCTAACCCAACCACCCCTGAATAAGAAAAAGCTAAAATTCCCTTTCCCCCATATATGGACCAGACTAGTATGGGGTGTATCCCTCGTCCTTACCGCACGATGTTAAACTGTGCGGATGAGATGATTTAAAAATGCCCCTTTGCCACATGTATGGGCCAGACATGCACAGGGTGTACTCTAATGAGAACTACTTGAAGCTTGATTCCTGCCCTCGCAGGATAAGTAGCGATGCCAGGATCCCCTATCCTGGCCCAACCACTCCCAAATGGAATAAAAGAAAAAAGATTCCCCCTTCCCTCGTGTTCAGACCAGCCCTACATGGGGTTTACCTCTTTCAGAGAACTACGTACATCTTGGTTCATGCATTCGTAGGATACGTAGAAATGCCAGGGTTCCCCATCCTGGTCCAGCTATTCCCAAATAAATGTTAAAAATCCCCCCTCCCCCCATGTATGGACCAGACCTGCATGGGGTGTATTCCTCATCCGTACTGCATGACATTAAACTGCATAGATAAGGATAAAAAATGCCCCTTCCCCCGTGTACAGACTTGCCCTACACGGAGTGTACTTCTTTCATAGAACTATGTATGCCTTGATTCCTTCCTACGCAGGATACGTAGTGACGCCAGGGTTACCTATCCTGGCCCATCCATCCCCAAATGAAAGTAAAAAATTCCCTTTCCCCCCCCCCCCATGTATGGACCATATCTGCACATAGTGTATTTTTTGTCCTCACCGCATGACGTTAAAACTACACAGGGCTTTGTCCACACAGCACAATGTTAAAACCGCACAAACTTCATCCCCACTGCACAATGTTAAAACTACACGTACTTCATCGCGACCCAACCAAGATATATGGAGAAACGAGATGGTAATACTCCTTGCGCATTTGGATGTATCCCCTCCATACATCAGACTCCACTGCTCGAATAATTATGGATCCTCATAACCATTCACGGCCATCGGAAGTGGAATGTTATCAACCTGTGGAAACCTTTGCATGACAATGCATACTATGCCCTCAGAAGCTCAGAATATTGACCGCCCCTGTCCCGTCTACCAAAGGCATGATTTCCTCAGGCAGTGCTCTTCCTAGCTTCGTATTCTTACCGGCCTCAGATCCCCCATATCATATCTCCCGATCCATAAATTTATGGCATAGTGGTTTAAAATTTTGTTCCCCTTTTCACATTCAAACGTTTACAGGGTATCCCTACCCGGTTATCCTATGTATCTTCACGTGGTTCACATGAAGACATGCATCTATGAACATCAAGTCATGATTAATCTACTTTGACTCAATAGACAATTGCGGTGATGATTTTTCTTTTATGCTTGAACACCTATATCCCTACATGAAGAACTCTATATAGTGAGAAATCTAAGATACTTATAACCATTCACGACCATCAGAAGTGGAAAGTTATCGACCCGTGGACACCATTTCATGACTATGAATATCATGCCCTCAGTGGCTCTGCATATTGATAGCCCCTGGCCAGTCTACCAAAGGCAAGATTTCCACAGGCGGTACTCTTCCTAACTCTGTATGCCTATCGGCCTCAGATCCCCCACACCACATCTCCTTATTCGGGAAACATTAGAGTTAAAGTTTACAACCTTCATCCCCACCCTATTTAGAGTATATCGGAGCATGTTAACTCAGTTATCCTTCAACTGACTGCAACAATAGTCACCCAATGGTCTGATCTCTATGACCACTAAACTAGGAGTACTTCATCCTTACCGCACGATGTTAAACTGCATGGAGTGAAGGTACACCCCCGTGCACAATATAAATCAGCGCAGGGCGCTCTCTAAGCATTAATAGCAACCAGGGCAGAATATGACCGACATTTCTAGATATTTTCTTACCAAATTACAGACTTCGTGGCCTGAAAAATCTTGGATTTTCATAATCATTAATAGCCATCAGAAGTGGAAAGTCATCGACCCATGGACACATTTGCACAACTATTCATACCATGCCCTCAGTGGCTCTTCATATAGATCGCCCCTGGCCTATCTACCATAGACAAGATTTCCTCTTGTGATACTCTTCCTAGCTCCATATGCTTACCAGCCTCAGAGCCCCCATATCATTTCTCCTGATCCAAGAATCCCTAGAATGATGATTTACACCAATAAACCCCCCTCCATGTCTGGGGCATACTGAGATGTTTAGTCCTAGATACATTCTAATTGAGAGCATACTTTGCAACTACGTCCTTACGTCATGACGTTAAACTGCATGGAATATCTTGGTTACTTGGAATAAAGCTGAAAATACCAAGCAATAAACATCTAGGTAAATTCCTCCAACTATAATCATTTTCACTGTTTTAAAAATGCCCCCTATCCTTGCTGCACGACATTAAAACTGCACAGCATCAGCAAAAATGCCCCCTGTACTCACAACATGACATTAAACAGCACAACATCTTTTAATAATGCTTCTCGTCTTTGCCGCATGACATTAAACTGCATGGAAGTCATCCTTACCGCATGATGTTAAACTGCATGGCCAAACCTATCATGGGTTTTGTAAGGAACATAGGCTTTTCTCTGTCCCTCAGTACACAGGTCAGACTATCACAAACCACTGTCTCACACCAGTGTGATAAGGAATGACTTCACCCATTCTCAGTAAATTTAGCCTAGATGTTTCTCCCGCATCCAGGCACCCTCTCCTCATAAACCATACTCTGTACTCATAAAAAATCCAAACTCTCATAAACCACCCCTGGTGGTCCCAAATCACAAACTTCCTTGATGTTGCTTGGCTAACAGGAGAATCCAATCATTTACCCAAGGAAACCTTTGCATGACTATGAATACCATGACCTCAGTGGCTATGCATATTGATCACCCCTGTCTGGTCTACCAAAAGCAATATTTCATTAGTCAATGCTTCTCTCCGTGCGTCTCTTGGACCCTGAGCCCCCATGTCCATCCCTGGATTCGGAAACCCTCTGAGAAACAGTTTACTAGCCTCTTTCACAAACCTGCTTGAATATGGTGGAACGTCTCTGACAAGATTACCGAGAACCAGGAGAAGTCGTTCCATTCTAAATGATGTCCGAGCTGCATGACTCTAAACTGCGCCAATCACCGACCATACTTTATTCTAGATAAATGTGTAGGAAAAGGACCCTGCGTCCACACTCCGGATTATTACAGATTTCCTCAAACCCTTTCATACATCACACACCATTTTGAGCCACCCCTGGTGGTTTTCATAATTCTCCAACCCACCCATGGTGGTTTCTGTAAGCCAGACTTCCATGAATTCCTTAGGCCATCAGAAATGGAGAGTCATTGACTTAAGGACACCTTTGCACGACTATGCATATCATGCCCTCAGCAGCTCTACATATTGATATCCCCTGGCCCATCTACCAAAGGTAATATTACCTTAGGTGATGCTCTTCCTATCTCTGCATGCTGATATGGATCCCATACCATGAGACATGCCCTGCATGTCGTTCAAATCTACACATGCTCCCCCCACATGTGTCTGGAGTATATTGAAACATCTTTTAATCAACCAAACCACAATGGGGCCCTTTCCCCACTATACCTGGTCAATGTTGTTCGACCTAAAACATGAGTAATGATAGTCTTGTCGGCAGGACTTAAAATCACTCACAAAAAGAGGCGCAAATCCTATTATGCTGAAAACCAGAAAAGGGCGACCTATGAAAAAGTCGGGCCATACCCACTGGGACCACACAAAATGGGCCCAGGAAAATTTAGGGTATTAAAATAAAAGACAAAATGTTTGTGGGTTTTTTCTACAAAACCATATAAAATGTCAAACTGTGCTCGCTGAGTCCCTTGGCTCAGGCAAATTTTAGATCATTGTCCAAACACTCATCAATTTTTCGAACCACTCTACATCGGAATGGACGCCTCTTCATTTTGATCGGACCCCATTCTGTTTGGGGGAATTT
Source organism: Viscum album (assembly GCA_963277665.1). Taxonomy (NCBI): domain Eukaryota; kingdom Viridiplantae; phylum Streptophyta; class Magnoliopsida; order Santalales; family Viscaceae; genus Viscum; species Viscum album. Next base: position 1,279,901,078 of record OY728136.1, on the reverse strand, counting down.
TTAGGGTCTTGAAAAATCTACAAAGGAGAATGAGAATCCCCTTTAATCTAATGGAGATTATACCCAATTTCCCCAAAAGAATTGGTGAAAAGTATGGAAAATACTCAAAGGACGGCACAAACAAAATGGTCCAAAGACTAGTCCAATGATAATGGTATGAAGCCAGTTCTGTGAAGTACCACCCTCCTCAGACCGCTGTCATTCGCGGAATAGAGGTGGAGATCCTCTATAGGCACTAAGCAAGATGGGTGCCAGGACGGTCCACTAACATAAACCACCCCAGCCGCAGACCGCGCCAACCGGCCTAGGCCACATCCGTTGTTGTTCGCGGAATGGAGGCGGAACCCTGCGTGGCCATGAAGCACTTCTTGAGCTAGTTTGGTTCGCGAGGTAGATGCTTTCAATGTCCCCCTACGAGTTGTGGAATGACCAAGTCATCCGTAAACCAGGTTTTCAGTCATGGGCCTCTACAAAAGGTGCAATATGACCATAGATACATCTCATTCCCCACTCTATAAAAGGAGATCAAGGGGAAAGAGAGAAGGAGGGAAATTGGAGATTGATCAAATTCGGGTGGAAGGATTTCGGAGGAAGGATATTAGGATTTCGAAAACAAAAAAGTTCCAGTTTGTGAACCATAACAGGTATGAAGCTGGAAGCGAATTAATAAGGAACTAAAAACACATAACAACTTGGTGAACCGCGAACATAAAACAACAATGAAAAAAAAGTCTGCAAACCATGGCCCCTCCATGGATGCACCCCCAGCGAACCGGGGAGTTTATACCCCTTTTCCGATCTATCGCACCACGTAGCACCCTCTTATACGGGAGAATCCCCGACCGAAGAAACCCTGACCGGCGTCGCCCTTAGCCGAAGCTGCTCACATGGACCCCTCCGCATACCAACCTGGTACGCGGGCTAAAACCGAATCCGCAAACCACCCTGGTTCACGAGATACCCACCAGTCTGCGAACCGTCCTGGTTCGCGGACAGCCTCTCCAGCCGCTAAACACCTCCCTATGCAAAGGGTTCCCCCACTTATACACCTGTGTGGCCCGTTGGATTCTTTGGAGTTCCCATTCCCCATGCCAGATAAAATCCTTCCAATCCGACTTGATCCTCTGCAGCCCCCTCATTGGCCCATTCATTGGCCCTGAGATGAGGCATCCACCCGATCCACCTGACCCTTGTGATGTAACCTTCATGTGCATCAATACGTCGTTTTGAGTTCACATACACACGGTAAGCAAGGGTGAAGGGGTTTCTCCATCCCTTGTGCGGATTCCTGATGCATTCCTGGGTTCAAATTCCAACGGTAATGCGGAGTCTGAGCCCGAGAGTTCCCTTTCTGCATTTACACTTGTTAGGACTAGGGTACTTCTCCCCTCCCTGGGGCATGGAGTACTACCCATTATAAAGAAGCCCCCATGCACCTCTGTACTTATCCACAACCATGTCCAAGGAAGGGTGCAGTGGGGAGGGGTGATGCTCCATCCTTCTTTGGGGCATAGTCCCTCTCCCAGTGCGATTTTTCACCATGGGAATCAATCTCAGAGTAAGCCCAGAATTTTTGGATTGCTCCATGCGTAAGCCCCACTCCACTTCCCATGAGCGCACCATTCGTGACGTGATCATCTGATCCATGCTACCTATTGTTTCTCACATTGAGCATGACCCACGTGGGCGTAGAGTAGGCATCGACCATGACATCCTCCCTTTGGCCTCCTAAGAGTGTAATCCCCTATCCACACCATGGGCCTCCTCATAGTGTAAGCCCCAATCCACACCATTGGCCTCCTTAGAGTGTAATCCCCAATTCACACCATGGGCCTCCTTGGAGTGCAAGCCCCAATCAACACCATGGGCCTCCTCAGAGTGTAAGCCCCAATCCACAACATGGGCCTCCTCAGAGTGAGCCCCAATCCACCCCATGGGCCTCCTTAGAGTGTAAGCCCCAATCCACACCATGGGCCTCTTCAGAGTGTAAGCCCCAATCCACCCCATGGGCCTCCTCAGATTGTAAGCCCCAATCCATTACGCTGGGCTACCTTAGAGCGTAATATCCACTACCATTAGATCTACGTGGACTTTGATTCACCACCACAGGGATACGTAGGAAGCCTCCAAGTGGTTCAAGCCCGATCACCATCGGACCCCCAGGTCCACATTCAAGTCGGTTCTCTAACACTCCCATATGAACTACGTGGACTTTTAACCCTATATTCTATGTAGGGTACGTATGAAGCCTCCCTGAGGTTCATGCCCAATAACCGGATGATCTGACTATCTTCACGTTGGCTCACCGCACTAACCCTGGGCAGCCTCGAGCGTAATACCTATACCAAACTTAACCACGTGGATTCCGATTCTTATCATGAGGATATGTAGAAAGAACGTATCATGGGTTAGATCCAAATTCTCAAGTTTTTTTTGTCCCCACTGGATGATAATAAACACCGGAGTGCCTGGTTACGAGGCTTTAAATCAGTGTCGTCTCAGTGAGTACAAACTCCTCGGGGTCATTAATCCAACGAGGGATGGTAATCCTCGGGCATAAATGATTCCTAACCCCTATGTACAGCTGACCATTTCCAACCAGGAGTAATATGTGAATACTATGCTTGGGTATAAACCACATATTAGTAAACATATGAATGCGTATTAAAACTATAAGAGAGTCCCAGAACATGCAATAATTCCCACCAAAAGGGTGTGACGAGCCTAACTTTTAATCCTCTCGACCAATGTGAGTTCTTAATCATCGTGGGTCAAAATACCCAATGAACACCTACCTTTAGAAAGTCGGTCCACATATTGCTGGATATGGAACAATTGAGAATTTCGAGGAAAAAATGGTGCACCCGATATGAGTGATTAAGCAGAACCCAATCCTCTCTAATCAACCGTCGGGTAGCACACATTTCTCCCCCATGACCCCATCGTGCGCCGCGAGACAGTGTCCTTTGATGGTTCTTATGATTTTTAGAATTTTTAGGGTTTTCAGGGGATTTATGTGTTTTAAAAGAAATATGTTTTTTTCTTAGGGTATTCATGGTTTTTAAGGGTTTTATAATTTTTAGAGGTTTATGTATTTTATGTTTTTTGAGGATTTTTATAGGTTTTATGGTTTTTAGGTTTTTAGGGGTTTGAAGTATTTTTTGGGTTTTATTGTTTTCAATGGGTTTTCCAGGTTTTTATGTATTTGTATTTTTTTTGGATTTTGTGGATTTTTATTATTTTTATAGTTTTTATGGTTTTTTAGATTTTTAGGGGCTTTATTTTTTTCAATTTTATGATTTTTTGAGTTTATTAGGGTTTTTAGGTTTTAATAATTTTATGATGATTTATGTGATTTATTTGTTTTCATATGGTTTAAGGTTTGTTGGAATTTTATGGTTTTTATTGGGTTAGGATATTTTAGGATTTTCTTTGTTTTTAGGTTATTTAGGGGTTTAAAGTGTTTTTAGCTTTTTATGGGTATCTTATGGTTTTTAGTGATTTTTTGTTTTTAACATTTTTCGAGATTTTTAGGATATTTTTTTGGATTTCAATGGTTTTTCGGGATTTTAAGAATTTTTAGGTGTTTTTGGATTTTTGGGTTTCTAGTATTTTTAGGTTTTTATGGGTTTTAATTATTTTTGGGTTTTTTATTATTTCATAGATATGTTCATGGTTTGTGGTATTTTTTACGTTTTTAGTAAATTTTAGTGTTATTTTATAATTTTTATGGGGTTTTAGATCTTTCACAAATTTGAGGGTGTTTTTTGAATTTAAAAGGGTTTTAGGGGTTTTATGGTTTTTATGTTTTTAGGATTTCTAGGGGTTTTTTATGGTTATTAACATTTTTAGAATTTTTACCATTCTAGGTGTTTAATTATTTATAGAGTTTTTAGTAGGTTTTAGGGTTTTATGGGATCCTTGAGGTTTCAACATTTTTAGGGGTCTTTGATGTTTTTAGGTGTTTTAGGGTCTTTCTTGGGGTTTTAGATATTTATAGGTTTTAGGGGGGTTAAGTTGTTTTATGGTTTTCTTAATGGTTTTCTTGGTATTTAGTGGTTTTTATTCATTTTTAGTGATTTGGGGATTTTTATCATTTTTGTGGTCTTAGGAATTTGGAAGGTTTTTTGGATTTTTTTGGGTGTTTTGTTTTTTTATTCATTTTATAATTTTGAGGTTTTTAAGTGTTTTAAGTGTTTTTAGGTTTTTAATGTTTTCCTAGGATTTTCAAGGTTTCAATATTTTTTATGATTTTAGATATTTTTAGGTATTTTTAGGGATTTTAAGAAATTTTAGGGGTTTGGGGGTTATTGGGTTATAATTTTTTTTGTTTTTTATGATTTTTTATGGTTTTAGAGGTTTAAGTGTTATTTAACATTTTTATTGGTTTAGTGGGTTTTTATAATTTTTAGAAGTATAAGGGTTTTATGGGTTTTAAGGATTTTAAGGTTTTAAGGTATTATGGTTTTATGGGTTTTTAATGTATTTATGGTCTTCTAGGGGGTTTAGAGTTTTTAGGTTTTTAGGGGGTTTAAGTGATTTTCAGTTTTTAAGGGATTATTTTGGGTTTTAATGTTTTTAATTATTTTTTATGATTTTTGGGATTTTTGGGAATATTTAAAAATATTATGAATTTTTATGTTTTTAAGGGTTTTGATGGTTTTTTAGGGTTCTAGGTATTTTGTTTTTTAGGGTTTTCTAGTTTTTTTTATTCTTTAGGTATTTTGTTTATTAATTATTTTGGATTTTTCTAGTTTTCTTAGGGGTTTTAGGGTTTTTATGGTTTTTATGTTTTTAGGTATTTTTATGGTTTTTTATAATTTTTATTGTTTTTAGTATTTTATGGATTTTGAAGGGTTATTGGGTTTTTTGGGTTTCTTGGGTTTTTATTGGTTTTTGGTTTTTTAGTGTTCTTTTTTTGAGTTTTTAGGTGTTTTCAGGCCTTTTACAGTTTTTAATGTTTTTATGGGTTTAAAGGTTTTTTAGATTTTTTGTGGGGTTTTTTGATTTTTATGGGGTTTTTAAGGGTTTACAGATTTTATGGGTGTTAAGGGGTTTTACGGTATTTTAGGTTTTTTAGTGTTTTTTTTTGTTTTTAAGGGTTTAAACTATGTTTATGTTTTTATGGTTTTCTTAGGGGTTTTAGTGTTTTTATGGTGTTTAATGTTATTAAATATTTTTTTGGTCTTTTAATATTTTTATGTAATTTTGATGATTTTTAGGGATTTTGAGGTTTTTTAGGTTTCTTATGGGTATTTGGATCTTTTTATAGTTTTATGTGTCATAATTCTTTTCTAGGGTTTTAAGTTTTTTAGGCAATTTATGTTTTGTTATGGTTTTTATGGTTTTTTACATTTTTAGGTATTTTAAGGATTTGTAGGATTTTATGGTTTTATAGGGGTTTCAGGGATTTGGATGGTTTTTAGTGTTTATAAAATTTTATTAGGGCTTTTGATCTTTTTTGTGTTTTTAGAGTTTTTAATGTATTTTAGAGTTTTTTATCATTATTAGTGGTTTAAAGGGTTTTAGAGTTTTTAGTGGATTTTAGGGATTTTTTGGTTTTTTATGGTTTTATGGGTTTTAGGGTTTTATGATTTTTTTGGGTTTTAGAAGTTTTTAGGGTTTTAGGGTTTTTATTTGTTTTTTGGGGTTTTAGGTTTTCTAATGGATTTCATCCTTTTTATGATTTTTTAAAATTTTTATGTGTTTTAAGGATTTTTAATAATTTTAGGCGGTTTTAGGGTTTTTATTGATTATGAGGTTTTGGGGGTTTCTCAGGGGTTTTTATGTTTTTTGGTTTTATGTTTTTATTGTTTTTTAGGTTTTTAGAGATTTTAGTTGTTATATGGCCATTTTATGTTTTTAGTATTTTTTATGTTTTTAGTGGTTTTAAGATTTTTTAGGTTTATATGGTTTTCCTAGAATTTTTCAGGGTTTCTAGGATTTTAATGATTTTAGGAATTTTAAGGATTTTATGGATTTTTATAAATTTTGAGGGGTTTTTACTGATTTTTAGGGGTTTTAGAGTTTTTATGGGTTTTCGTGTTATTAGGGGTTTTGAGTTCTTAAGGGTTTTAATGTTTTTATAGTTTTGAATAGTTTTTGGGGTTTAATGGATTTTATAGTTTCAGTAGGTTTTTAGGGTTCATTAACGAGTTTAGGGTTTTATTGGGTTTTAGGGGTTTTTCGTTATTTTTAGGGTTTTTAGTGTTTTTTTTTTGTTTTTTTAGGGTTTTAGCTGTTTTATGTGTTTTTAAGGTTTTTTGGTATTCGGAGGATTTTTCAGAGGTTTTAGGGGTTTCTAAATTTTTAGTGATTTCTACGGATTTTTTAATGTTTTTATAATTTTATGGTTTTTAGTGATTTTGATGTGTTATATGGTTTTTTAGTTTTTATGGTTTTTTGGGTTCTTAGGTTTTTTTTGGATAATTTTTGTTTTTATAGTTTTTAACATTAGTATGTGTATAAATGTTTTTTAGAGTTTGAGTTGAATTTTAGTGATTCTAAGGGTTTTTAGGGTTTTTATGGGTTTTAGGCGTTTTAGGATCATTTAGGGGTTTTAGGGTTTTAAGTGTTTTTATATATTTTTAGCGGTTTTTTATTTTTTTCTTTGTTTTTCATGTTTTCTTAAGGTTTTTTAGATTTTTTGGGGTTTTTTACTTTTTTTGTATTTTTAGAGATTATTTAAGATTTTTTTTTGTTTTTGTAGACTTTTAGTTTTATAGGGGTTAGTGATTTTTATGTTATTTAGACTTTTTTGACTTTTAATAGGTTTTAAATGTTTTTTGGGTTTTTAGGTTTTCTTATGATTTTTTAGGGTTTTAGTGCTTTCTATTATTTTAGGGATTTTTTGAATTTTTCTTATTTTTATGGGTTTTTAGGGATTTAAAGGGGTTTTATGGTATTTATAAGTTTTATTTTTTTGGTGTTTATATTATTTTTTTGTAGTTATCTTATTATTTTCAGGTTTTTAGAGTCTTTTATAATTTTAAGGTTTTAAAGGGTTTTTAGATTTTTTTAGTGATTTTTGATTTTAAAGGGGTTTGGGTGTTTTTTATGGTTTAATGGATCTTTTTTTTGTTTTAAGGGTTTTAGGGTTTTCATGGTTTTTAGTGTTTTTAGGTTTTAAAGTTTTTTTGGAGTTTTTATTTTTTAAGGGTTTGTTAGTTTTTTCGGGGATTATAGGGGTTTTCAAGTTTTTAGGGAGTTTTAGTAATTTTTTATTATTTATATTTTTTTTAGATTTGTAGGGATTTTTATGGTTTTTAGGGTTTTTCGGTGTTATAGATTTTTTGTGGTTTTATTATTTTTAGAGGTTTTAATTGTTTTTATGTTTTAAAGGTTTTATTAGGCTTTTTTATGTTTTTTAGGGTTTCCCAAAATTTTGGTATTTCTTTTGGGATTTTTAAATGATTTTATCTTTTTATGGTTTTCTTTAATTTTTTTAGTTTTATTTGGGTTTTTTAAAATTTTATGGATTTTTATAGATTTTTTTGGATTTTAATGGTTTTAGGGTTTTCGGTATTTGGGGGAGTTATAGTGTTTTTTTTGGTATTTATGATTTTAATGATTTTTTAGGGGTTTTATGGTTTTTATATTTATTTATTTTTTTTGGGTTTGAAGTATTTTTTGAGTTTTTTGTTGTTTTTTAGGATAATTATGTCGTTTTAGGGATTTTATGGTTTTTATCGATTTTTATGTTTTTTATGGTTTTATGTTATTTAAGATTTTATTTATTTTTTTAGGTGTTTAATGTGTTTTTAGAATTTTTATGATTTTATTTTAGTATTATAGGTTTTTTGGACATCTATGTTTTAATGGATTTTTAGGTCTTATTTTATGATTTTATTGGGTTTTTTGTTTTAAGGGTTTCTTTGAGTTTTTTAGGGTTTTAATGTTTTTTATAGTTTATAACATTTCTCTTAGAATAAATGGTTTATATAGTTTTAGTGGAGTTTTAGGGTTTTTATGGTGTTGTAGGTGTTTATAAAGGGTTTAAGGGGTTTTCTGGTATTTTGGGTATTTTGGGTCTTTTTAGGGTTTCTTAAGACTATTTGTTTCATTTTAATGTTTTTAAGGTTTTTATGGTTTTTGAGTCTTTTTTTAGGATTTATGTTTTTTCTTATGGGGTTTTCCAGGGTTTTTTATGAATTTTTACTTTTTTATGGATGTTTAGGACTTTTAATGAATTTTATGGTTTTTAGGGTCTTTATGGATATTGGATATTTTTATGATTTTTATCATTTTTATTAGTTGTAGGGGTTTTAGGGTTTTATGTTTTTCTTAAGAGTTTTCAAGGGTTTTAGGAATTTTTACATTTTATGGAATTTCATGGTGTTTTGGGTTTTTAGTGATTTGTAGGGTTTGTAGGTTTTTTCTAGTTTTTTGGTTTTTAGGGTTCTATATATTCTTTGGGATTTAATAGGTTTTTATATTTTTTAGAATTTTTAATGTTTTAAAGTTTTTTAGAGTTTTTAGTGTTTTTAGGGTATTATGGGGTTTTGGGGTTTTATGTTTTTATGGGTTTTATCATTTTTAGTGTTTTACTAGTTTGTAGGTTTTTTAGAGTTTTTAGCATTTTTAGGTTTTTAGGGGTTTTATGTTATTTTAGGGTTTTGATTATTTCTTAAGGTTTTTTAGTAATTTAATGTTTTAGGGATTTTAGGAATTTTTTAGTATTTTAATAGGATTTAGTGGTTCTAGGTATTTTGATGGTTTTAGGGGTTTTTAGGTTTTTATGAGTTTCAGGTGATTTTGGTATTCGATGTGTTTTTAGATTTTTATGGTTTTAACGGGATTTCAATGTTTTTTTATTTTTAGCGATTTTTTGGATTTTTATTGTTTTTTAGTTTTTAGGTATTTTGTGAGTATTTATTGTTTTTAGAGTTTTTTCAGTTTTTCTCAGTTTTTTGGGTTTTTTTTTTGATTTTTTAGTTATTTATGTTGTTAAGTGTTTTTTTAAAGATTTTAGGGATTTAAGGGGTTAATATTATTGGGTGGATTTTTTGTTTTTTATGGGTTTTTGGGGGGTTTAAAGGTTTTCTTGGTTTTAGGGGTTTTAGGGTTTTAGGGTTTTAGGGTCATTTTAGGTTTTTTATAGTTTTTAGACTTTTGGTGTTTTATGGGTTATAAGCGTTTTTATGATTTTAATGTTTTCTTAGTTTTTTCAAGATATTTTGGGTTTTTTATATTTCTAGTTATATATAGGGACTTTTTCATATTTTTAGGGGTTCTATAGATTCTAAGGGGTTTAATGGTTTTTATAATTTCTATGTGTATTAATATAATTTTTGGTTTTTTTACTAGCATTAAGTTTTGTTAATTTTTTTTTGGTTTTCTAAGGGTTTCTTATGGTTTTTAGTGTTTTTTCTTTTTTGGTATTTTTAGCATTTTTTTATTATTTGGGGTTTTAAGGATTTTTATGGATTATAAGGGTATTTAGTGTTTTTATGATTTTGTTTGTTTTTACATTTTTATTGAGTATTTTGGTTTTTTTATTGTTTTTTTATTTTTAGGGGTTTAAGGGGTTTGGGGGGGAGGGGGCTATGGGGTTTTGTGGGGTTTTTATTGTTTTTTATATTTTTTTAATTCTTAGAATTTTTTTATCATTTTTAGGAATTATAGGGGTTTTAAAATTTCTTAGACATTTAGGGATTTTATGTATTTTTTAATTTTTAGGGTTTTATTATAGATTTTTAGGGTATTTTTGATTTTTTATGATTTTAGTTATTTTTTGACCTTTGAGGATTTTTAGGGGTTTTTTGGGTTTTTTGGATTTTTGTGGGTTTAGGTTTTTTATAAATTTTAGGTTTTTTATAAATTTTTGGTTTTTTTTGTCTTTTAGGGTTTTTTGATTTTTTAAGTGTTTTTATGGGTTTTTAGAGTTTTTAATGTTTTAGGAATTTAATGGGGTTTTGAGTTTTATTGTTTTTAGTGGTATGTAGGGTTTTCATGGTTTTTAGTATTTTGAGGGGGTTTATGGTTTAATTTTGGTTTTAGGGTTTTGGATTAAATATAGGATTTTTAGGGTTTTTTACATTTTTAGGTTATTATGGGTATTTTGTGTTTTTATGTTTTTAAGGTTATCATAGGGGTTTTCAATGTTTATAGATACTTTAACATTTTCATTGATTTTTGGGTTTTTGGAATTTAATTGGTATTTATGTTTTTAGGGGTTATGAAGGTTTTTAGTGTTTTTGTGATTTTTATGGTTTTTTGGGTTTTTATGGTTTTTTTGAGTTTTAAAGGGTTTTAAGGGTTTTTAAATTTTTTTATGAAATAGGGGTTTAAAGGGTTTTCATAGTTTTTAGTGGGTTTTCTTGTTTTCATGGCTTTTCAGGTTTTTAAGGCTTTAGGGTTTTTATGGTTTCAGGGTGTTTTAAGGATTTTACTATCTTTTTATGGTTCTATAGGGGTTTTAGTGTTTTTTATTTTTTAAGTATTTGAAGTTTTTTTTGGATTTTATGGTTTTCTTTGGGATTTTAGATATTTTAGGTTTTTTACATTTTTTGGATTTTTTATGTCCCTTTAGTATTTTTATGGTTTTCTCATATTTCTAGGGTTTTTTTGGTTTCAACATTTTTTATTATTTTTATGCATTCTAGGGTTTTTAGACTTTTTTAGGTTTCTTAAAAGATTTTTGTTTTTTATGTTTTTGAGGGTTATTTTGTGTTTTTCAGGATTTTTAGGGTTTTTTACTTTTTTAGGGATCTTTAGGGATTCGAAATTATTTTTTGGGTTTTAGAGATTTTTATAGGTTTAACGTTTTTGGGTATTTTATGGCATTATAGTTTTCTCGGTGTCTTTGGATTTTTATGTTATTTTGGGTTTTTAATTTTCCTAGTGGTTTTTAAATATTTTGTGTGTATAATTGGGTTTTAGAGGTTTTACTGGTTATTAAGATTTTTAGGTCTTTTTGGGGTTTTAAGTGTTTTTAGGTTTTTATGATTTTATTAGGGGGTTTCAAGGTTTTTTATATTTTTTTATATTTTTATGGTTTCATCGTATTTTTATAAGTTTTAGTTTTTATACTAATTTTGATGGTTTTTAGGGGTATTTAGGGTTTTAGGGTTGTTATGGTTTTTTCTGTTTTCAGGGGGGTTGAGATTTTATGGTTTTTATTATTTTCAATGTTTGTTAACATTTTTAATGTTTTTAGTTTTCTTAGATTTTTAGTCGAGTTTAGGGTTTTTTTGTGTTTTAGGGGGTTTTAATGTTTTATGGGTTTTATTTTTTTAGGAATGTTTTGCTGTTTTTAAGGATTTTCATGATTTTAGATTTTCTTAAGTATTTTGATGTTTTTTTGGTTTTCTTAGGTGTTTTTAGGGTTTTTGGATTTTTTTATGATTTTAGGTATTTTTAGGGTTTTAGGGTTTCTATTATTTTTAGGGTCTTTGAGGATTTTAGGTATTTTAGGGGTTTGAGCCTTTTAGGGTTTTTTTGGGGTTTTTAAGTTCTTATAGGTTTTTAATGTTTTCCCAGGGGTTTTTAGGGTTTTTAGGTTTTTACAAATTTCTAGGTTTCTTTTAGGATTTTTATGGTTTTAGGGTTTTTAGGGAATTTGAGGTGACTTAGTGGTTTTTAAGGTTTAATGTGTTTTTTGGGGGTTTATGGTTTTTTGAGTATTTTTTATGAATTTTTTATTCTTTTTTTTATTTTTTTTAGTGATTTTTGAGTTTATAGGGTTTTAGAGTTTTTAGTGGGGTTTTATGGTTTTTATTGGTTTTTAGGGATTTTAATGTTTTTGGGTGTTTTTGGTTTTTAGGATTTTATGTTTTTTTTGTTTCTAGGGTTTTTATACTTTTATTATGGTTTAATGGTTTTCTTTGGGATTTTTTTGGTTTTTAAGGATTTTTTTTGGTTTTGGAGGATTTTAGGGATTTTAGTGTTTTTAGGGTTTTTATGTGGTTTTTATGTTTTTATCATCTTTTTTGGTATTTAAGGGTTTTAAGTGTATTAAGGTTGTGGTTTTTTGGGTTTTTAGGGGTTTTAGTGATATTAAGGTTTCTAGAGGGTTTTAGAGTCTTTATGGGTTTTTAGAGTTTTCAGTGTTTTTATGTTTTTTGGGATTTCAAGTGTTTTAGATTTTTTAGGATTTCTGTGGGTTTTTAGGGTTCTATGATTTTTATGTTTTAAGTTATTTTTTACTATTTTATGGTTTTTGGGGTATCTAGAGATTTGTAGGGGTTTTAGGCTTTTTCATGGGTTTTGGGTTTTTATGGTTTTTTATAGTGTTTTTTGAGTTTTCATAGGGTTTTAATGTTTTTTAGAATTTTTTAAATTTTATTGCTGTTTAAAGTGTTTTATAGTTTTTAGTTTATTCTTAGGATTTTATGGGGGTTTAGTGGTTTAATTGTTTTAGGGATTTTTTGGTTTTTTGATTTTATGTATTTTTTGGTGGTTTTTATGTATTTTACAGTTTTTAGGGGTTATAAACATCTTTAGGTTTTAAGGTTTTCTTTGGGTTTATTACATTTTATTGGTTTTTAGGGTTTTTTATTTTTATAGTTTTTTGGGATTTATGGATTTTTAGGATTTTAAAGGATATTTAGTGTTTTATAATTTTGGGTTTTAGGGGTTTTTAGTGTTTCTAGGTTTTTGTGGTTTTAATTATGTATTTTCAAGGATTTTAGGGGGTTTATGTAATATTTATTTTAAAGATTTTTTGGGATTTTATGGTATTTAGAGTTTATAGGGTTTTTGAGTGTTTTTTGGGTTTTTTGGGTTTTATGGTTTTTTTATTTTGTAGGGGTTTAAGGGGTTTTTAATGTTTTTTAAAATTCTTAGGGATTTTATGTTTTTAAGGGGTGTTTAATGTTTTAGTGTATTTTTAGGATTTTATCAGGGTTTTAGCATTTTGTTTTGGTTTTTAGGGGATTTAAGTGTTTTTTTTGTTTTTATGACTTTATAATTTTTTTAGGATTTCAGGGTTTTTTACTTTTTAAAATAATTTTATTGATGTTTTTTGGATTTTTATGGTTTGTAGGGGTTTTAGAGATTTTTCAGGGTTTTAGTATTTTTCAGGGTTTTTTAGTTTTTTGAGGTTTTGGGTTTTATTTTTGAGTTTTTAGGGGGTTTAATGTTTTGTAAGCCTTCTAATAAATTTATGGGTTTAAATTGCTTTTAGAGTATTTAGTGTGGTTTTATGGTTTTTATGTCTTTTTATGGGTTTTTACATTTTTAGGGGTTTTAATATTTTTAGGGGGTTTTACAGACTTTTATTGTTTTTTCATTTTTATGTTTTTATGGGTTTAAGTGTTTTTAGGGTTTTAAGGATTTACTTCAGCTTTTCAAGGTTTCAGTCATTTTTAATGTTTTTGTACATGTTTAAGGATTTTGTATAATTTTAACGGGTTTTGGTGTTTTTTGATATTTTGAGGGTTTTTTGGGTGGTTTTAGGTTTCACTAGTTTTATGTGTGTTTTTTAAGGTTTTCATTAGATTTTTTAGGATATTTAGGTTTTTTTACATTTTAAGTGATTTTTAGGGATTTTTTAATATTTCTATGTATTTTTAGAGATTTTTGGGATTTTGACAGTTTTAGGTGTTTTAAGCTATTTTGGTGTTTTGTGGTTTTTCTGGGTTTTTATGGGGTTTTTTATGTTTTTAATGGGTTTTATAGTTTTCTATGGGGTTTTAATATTTTCAGGGGTTTTGATGGTTTGTAGGGTATTTACTAGGGTTTTAGGGTTTTTATGGTGATTTATTGTTTTTAGGGGTTTTATTGTTTTTAGGGTTTTAGGATTTTATAGGGTCATCTGCGTTTTTAGGGGTTTTAAGTTTTTTTTTCGGTATTGAGGTTTTTTGAGCGGTTTCTATGGGTTTTTTGATTTTTATGGTTTGTTAGAAATTTTAGGATTTTCATGGGTCGTTTGGATTTTTAGGGGTTTTATGGTTTTTTTAGGATTTTTTGTTTTTTTTTTGAGTTTTTATGGGTTTTAATATTTTTAGGGAAAAGGAAGGCTCGAGACCAGGCTATTCCTAGAACCCCCCAATATTTAGTAAAAGAAGAGACACAGACACTGCAGACAAGGTAGGGGAGGGATCCACTGATCCACACCCAAAACCCCTTACGACCTCAGCCTGAAGGCCACAAAAAGAAAGGAAGAAAAACATAAAACAAAAGAAAACAAGTCAAAAAGTACAAAAGGGAAAGCACACAAGGGGAGGATCTGTCAACATCGCCACCAAAATCCTCCAGCTCCGTACCTCAAAACCCCATGCCCACACCAAAGACGTCACCCACATCCGCAAAGCTGAAGTCTGATTTAGCACCCATGTCCGTTGAGTCCCATCCAGACTCAAAATCCTCTTGCATTCCAAGCCTGGATTGTAGCTTCATCCTAGCCTTCTCTTGATCTGTAGAAATTGAAAGACGATATCTCTTATTCACCTTTAGATTAAGTCTGACAGCTCTTGAAGAGGCCCTAGTTGCCATGGGACGTGGATACAGCTAAAGTAATCCCTCCTCCGTCTTCGTCTCGGGGGGGGGGGGGGAGTGGATCCAGCTGAAGCACCCGCCTTCTCCCAAGTGACACCATCACTGACAGCCGATGGTGCCTTCCCTTTCTTACATTCTCATCCAAGAGTTTCAGCACTTCCTCCGGTTCTTTTCTCCTTTGTCCTGGCCATATCAGTGTTAATCCAGCAATCAGCCTCAGAAAACCTCTCCCCGTGCCTTTAAGATTCATCCTCAAGCAGGAACCTTTCCCGTTCGACGCACACTATCTCATGCAACCACACACAAAAATCATCAGCAGAGGGGACACCATGAATGACCATAGCCCTCTACAGATCCCTGGATGGACCACCAACGTCGTCAGCAATTCCCGACAGCAGGTTAAAGAACTGGCCACTGGGAGGTTCCTCAGCACCGCTTGTACTGTCAGAGGCAGGAGGTGATCCATGCCTCATGCCAGGACCCCCCACACCTAGACATCCGGACAGAACTAGAGGGGCATCACGCCAGTTCATGTCATCTGCCATAGACCTTCCCTCAGCTGAAGAAAATCTCCACTCATCCCCAGTCCACGGGCCCTGAGCAACCACTGCCTTCTTCACGACATCTGCCACCAGCACATCCACCATGGTAGGCTCAGCCAAGGATACAACCTGAGAGTTTTTTTGAGAAATAAAAGCACCTTCAATTTCTGGAAAGGATCCATCATTGATCTCATTAAACTTCAAGCTAGCTATATCATATCATTCCAGATCCAGAGCATAGGGATCCTCTACAATTTTTTTCCAGACACACATCACAGCAGCCTTCCCTTCATCTGTATGCCTCCTAGGGAAGTCACCACACCCGTGAGCATCTTCAGCAGAACCCGATTATCCCTCTCAGCCAGCAGCACTTCCTTCTCATCATCATTTTTGGAACCACCAGCACCTCCAGCCAAGCTCACCATGAAACAACCCGAATCCATCAGTGCCACCTCTAAATCACTTCCAGCCATTAAAGCAGGCGAGCATGGGACATCAGCTCGGGAGTAAGCCACCCCTGTTGTCCCCTTCACCTCTACCAAAGGGAGGATAGTCTAACCAGAGGACATGCGAGCCAGAGAACCACCACCCCTGATAGATCCAGAGCAGCCTCTAGAGTCGCTGTGCCCAAAACTCCAACAAGAAGAGCAGAAAACTGGCCATTGCTCAAAGATGACAGGTTGTCTCCACCTGAGCTCTTCCCCCACAACAATCTAGACAGCGTCCACAAGAGACTTCGAAGCATCAATTTCAACAAAATCCCTTGGTGCAACCAGATGACAAAGATCCATAGTCCTACTATCCACACAACGGAACCCCCCCACCAAATTCCCAAGCATCAAAATAATATAGATATTTTGAAAGGGAAGGGGAAGATCAAGAAATCTCACCTAGGTAGAAAAAATCGTGGAACTCCACTTTAGATGAAAATCAAAGCTCCATCTAAAGAGGGAGAAACGAGCACCATTGCATGACCGGGGAGCCACTGACCAGGAAAGGACCATGTCTTCTTCCGTGGCAAAGAGAATCATGATGTGGGATCTATTGAATATTCCCACAGTCGCCAGAGCCCTAAGGATCCAGAAAGACAAAACAAACCTGTCAAAAGTGACAACCGGGGGTCGCCACATCAGGAAGGTTGCAACCAGAGTTAGGCGGTCCAAGTCCGATTAATGTTTGTTGGGGATTAAATGGTTTTTAGAGTTTTTTTTTTGTTTTTGATTTTTTTGGGGTTTTAGCATTTAATGGTTTGTCCAGGTTTTTAAGATTTTTTGGGTCTTTATGGGGTGTTTAATTTTTAGGATTTTAGGAGTTTTAACTGTTTGTTGTTTTTAGGGTTTTCTTAGGGGTTTATCAAGTATTTTACTTTTTAGGGTTTTTGGGATTTTATACGATATTTATGGTTTTCAAGGGTTTCAAAAAATTTGAGGGTTTTTATGGTTACTATGTTTTTTTAGGTCTTTAATTTTTTTAGGGTTTTATGAATTCTTAGGTTTTTAAGGATTTTTAGGGATTTTCATAGTTTTTAGGGATTCTTACGTTTAAGGTATTTTTAGGGGTTTTAAAGGATTTTTTGTTATTTAGAGGTTTTAGGGATTTTTAGGTGTTTTGGGGGTTTTAGATTTTTTATGTTTTTATGGGATTTAAGTTTTTTTTTTTTTGAGTGTTTAAAGGGGTTTTATAGTTTTTAATGGTTTATTGGTTTTTATTGGGTTTTTAGAATTTTTAGTTTTTTATGGTTTTTAATGTTTTGTTTTTCTAGGGGTTTTAGGGTTTTTATGTTTTAAGATTTTATAGTGCTTTATGGGATTTTAAGTGTTTTTATGTTCCTACTATTTTCTTAGGGTTTTTAGGAAATTAAGGTTTTTTTAAATATTTAGTTATTTTTAATGATTTTTAGGATTTTATGGATTTTAGGGTTTTTAGGGATTTTGTGGGGATTTGGAGGTTTTTTGGGTTTTTTTATTTTTTTGGGTTTTAGGTTATTTTTTGAATTTTTTTTGGTTTTAGAGATTTTTCATTTTTTTTAACATTTTTCTGGGTTTTAAAGTGGATTTAGAGTTTTTATTGGGTTTTTATGTTTTTATGGGTTTTAGGGGTTTATAGTTTTTAGGGGTCTTATGGTTTTTAGGGATTTTAGGGATTTTAGGATGTTGGGTGATTTAGTGTTTTTAGGTTCTTCATGGGTTTTAAGCATTTCATGTTTTTGAAAGGTTTCATAGTATTTTTCAGGGTTTTTAGTGTTTTTAGGTTTTTAGGGTTTTTTTATTGATTTTAAATGATTTTGTTAGATTTTTTGGATTTTTAGGAATTTTGATGGTTGTAGGGTTTTTGTGTTTTATTGGGTTTTTAGGTTTTTGTTTTAGTTTTTTAGGGTTTTCATTTTTTAGTATTTTATCATTTTTAGTGGATTAAATTCTGTTTATAGTATTTATGGTTTTAAGAGGTTTCATGTGTTTTTAGGAATTTTAGGGGTTTTATGGTTTTTAGGGTTTGTTATGGTTTTAGAATATTTTTGGATTTTTAGGTGCTTAAGATTTTTTAGGTTTTTATGTTTTTCTTATGGATTTTCATGGATTTTAAATTTTTTACATGTTTAGGATTTTTAGTGATTTTTAATATTTTAATTATTTTTATGGTTTTTATGGTTTTGAGGGATTTACGGGTATTTATGGTTTTTAGGGTTTCTATAGGCTTTTTGGGTTTTAGAGGGTTACGATGTTTTTTATAGTTTTAATGATTCATGGAGTTCTTTAACATATTTTTTGGTTTTAAAGGGTATTTAGTGTTTTTAGAGATTTTTTATGCTGTTTTAATGTTTTTTGGATTTTTATGGGATTTAGTGATCCTTATGGTTTTTAGTGTCTTTTAAGAGTTTTTAGCATTTTTATGTTTTTGGGAGATTAAAGCGTTTTTTGGTTTTTTTGATTTTCTAATGTTTTTTAGTTTTTTATGGTTTTTTATGTTTTTTGGGATTTTATAGGATTTATTTGGATTTTTATGGTTTTAGGGTTTTTAGGGATTCTCTTAGTGTTTACAATTTTTTGTTTTTTATGATTTTATGCATTTTTTTTGTTTTTAGGCATTTTAAAATTTTTATGTTTTCAAGGTTTTCATAGTTTTTATGGGTTTTTGTCTTTTAGGGGTTTTAGGGATTTTGTATTTTTTTATGGATTTTAGGATTTTAAATTGTTTTAAGTGATTTCAGGTTTTTTAGGGTTTTTATGGTTTTTAGGGTTTCTTTGATGTTTTAAGGGATTTAAGGTTATTAAGTGTTTTTTTTGTTTTTACTAGAATAATGGTTTTTTGAGTTTTTATTAGTTGTTTAGGGTTTTATGGGTTTTAGTGTTTTTTAAGAGAAATAGAACATAATATATATAAAACAGGTAATTGAAGCACAACGAAATCACCCAAAGGGTGAACCAAATGGCCTGAAGGCCCCCAACAGTAGAAGAAAGGAAAATGGTCCTGAGAACCATTATGAATACCAAAAAAATAATATCAAGATATTGGGCTTGAGAAACCTCACAAATCCAAAATAAAACATTTCATGAAAAATTCCAAAAGAAACCTTAGGAAGCCCAACCAACCATCGCCTAGAAGACAATTTGAGAATCCTTATAAAGCCCATAAAAACCAATGACTAAAAAAGGCCTAGAAACCACATGAATCCCAACATACCTAATACCCATTTCACAACACCCAACTGCCAGCTTCATCACCATCATAAGAATCAAACATCTATAAGTAACACCCAACACCCCACAGGATCTCCCAACACACTACATTGATCTCCCTACACCAGCATCTACAAGAAGCCTCAACACCTTCTAGCACCCTTATTCAATTCCCAACACAACATTCAATAGCCGTAATGAGTCCAACACCCTATAAAATTTCCCAACACATCTCCCAACAACATCAGCCCAACACCATTAGCAAAAAACTATGAAAAAATACTATAACCAACTATCCCCCCACCTTCAGCACCAAGCGTCTGACACTGAAATCCAACTCCCACAGAAAATAACTCCCATCGATCATCAGAAATTTAGATCCCAGCATCCAAAGAACCATCCACAACATAAGACAAAAACAAGAATCCCCCTCTACCACTTTTAGCATGAACATCTATAACCATAGAAAACATGAAATAAAACATCACCAACATCCCAATAGCACCAACATCCATACATACCATGCATCCCAACAACATCTCATCCACAACCATGACCCACCCAAAAATCCTTCTCTCACTCCATCAAGACCAGTATGAATCCTACCAATAGTCCCAAAAGACCTAATTCCCAGACGAGATTCTCTTTAGAATCCATAACTAAGGGAAATTCCTATCCACCCATCTCCCTACCATCTACAACCACATATCCATTTCAGAACCCAGACAATACAACAATAACCTTCCTCTAAAACTAAAAACACTACAAGCCCCCATAACAAAAAACCCTCCTTGCAACCCAGCACAAACTAGTTCCTCCAATGAGAGAAACAACATCAAGTACAAATGAAGCATAGTCCACTAGAAATTGAATCATCTCAATATCATGCATCATTCTTGTGATGCAATCACAAAAGTAGTGGAAACCACAAACCTGACTCTAACCAAGAGAAAATAGAACACCATCGCTGTATAATGAAAAACCATCTAGTTGATTGAAACAAAACACTAGACAATAGAAAAAATAAAATAGAAATCCATTGTATAAAAGGGGTGTTGAGAACTTCATCATCCTAAAACCATATAATACTGAAAAAACCATAATATATGAAGGAAACCAAATAAAACTCTAAACATTAACACATGCATACCTCCCCCAAGAAACCGGAAGGAACATTTGATTGCTGAACCTTCATTTAGAAAGCCAGTTAAATAGGAGCAACCCCAGATGATTGGTTGATGAAACTAGGTTCATCGTTGAATAATAAAATGAAGGTGACGACCAACACATCGAACACTGAACATAAGATCAACCAAACACACCATTGAATAAGAAAACAAGGAAAATAACCAATAATCCTGAAAGGCAGTGACCAAATCCGCAATATCTATCCAAGCGTTTGAAAAATGCAATGAAATAAATCCCACCTTCCACTAACATGAATCCCACAGTTCCCTAAGAATACCTTTAATAATAATGGTTTTCAAACCCGACCACCATCAAAAGCCATAAGAAGTCCTTGAAACCATAATCGATGGATGGAAAATCTTTTGACTATAAAAACAAAATTCCTCCCAACATGCCAAAAAAGAGACCAAAATGTGTGAAGAATTATAGGACTGAAAAGAATTAAAAAACCCTCAAATAAATCCTTTAACAAAAGAAAACAATAAATAGACCCTAACAACCATCAAACCTCCCACACCAAAAAGTTTTTGATCAACCACAAGAAGACATCCGACCTAAAGAGGTAGCAACAAAAAAATTAATCAATGATCCAATAGAAATAAAATGTTATCAAAATGAAGTGAACATCACCCAAAAAAGTAACCCATTATATCCCACACACACCCCCTAAATAATTATGACCATGAAACTGGCGACTATAGACATCAAGCTAATAATGGACAAACAAAACAACCCTATATCCATCAATATAGAGATAAAAACCAAATAGTCAGGAACCAAAAAAAACTATGATCTTTAGTGATAAATTTACTCTAGAAAAAAAATAAAATAAACTAGAATCATAATAATCCAAATGAGCCTCCCATTTCCAATAGCTGATGAGGAAGAAATCCTTCAAGCATGAATATTGGACTATCACCCTCGATACCAAAGACAAAATGCCCACAACAAGGAATAAAAACCACAAACAAATAATCCACTAGACACAAAAAATCATGAGAACCCCCAATATAAACCAAACTCATCAACCAAAAAACCATCTAGTAGGATCCCTCTAAACCAAGAGTCATCTGATGAAGTCAGACCATCAATAAACATCGAGAACATGTTTCCAAATCAAAGCGATGAATCCGCTGTGAGCATGGGACTTCCATGTGATCCTAGAGATCAATTCGGAGCCCCATAGGGCCTTTTTATTTTTAATTTTCTTTATATATTAGGGTTTTTTTCATTTTTAGTTGGTTTTAGGGTATTTAGGTTTTCATTCTAATTTTTATGTTTTCTAGGGTTTTATGTGTTTATATGTGTTTATGATTTTATTAGGTTTTTACGGGTATTTAGGGTTTTTGTATTATTAATGATATTAGATATTTTTAATATTATTATGATATTCTAGGTATTTATGGAATTTGAGGGTTTTTTGATTTTTTGAGTTTTTATGGTTTTTAGGATTCTTTAGGTTTTTAGTGTCTTTCAGTTTTTTAGGGGTTTTATGATTTTCTATTTTTTAAGGGTTTCATTGTTTTTTATAGTATCTTTAGGGTTTTTATTTTTTTTGAATTTTTATGGTTTTTTAGAGTTTTTATGGATATTCAGGGGAATTGAGGATTTATGGTTTCTTTTGGGTTTATGGTTTTTTTGTTCTTAATTGTTTTTTAGTTTTTTTTAATGTTTTAGGGGTTTAATGGTATTTTTTGAGTTTTTAGTAATTTTTAGAGTGATTTATGGGTGTTTATGTTTTTAGTTGTTTTTGTGATTTCTAGTGCTTCTAGGTTATTTAGGGATTTTTGGGTTTATAACATTTTAAGGTTTTGTAATGGTATTAATTGATTTTAGGTTTTTAAGTCTATCTTAGGGTTTCTCGGGGTTTTTAGGTTTTTTATATTTTTACGGATTTTTTTGGTTTTTTGTTTTTTCATAGTGTTTCTTGGGATTTTGAGTGAATTTAAAGATTTTATGCGTTTTTTTAAGGATTAATATTTTCTAGAGTTATTTATATTTTAACAGTTTTAATGGTTTTTTAGGTTTTTTAGTGCATTTTTAGGATATTTATCAGTTTTTTGGGGTTTTTATGGTTTTATGGGTTTTATGTTTTTATGGGGTTTATGTTCTTTTTGGGGTTTTATCTTTTTTTTTTTGTTTTTTGTGGTTTTAAGTGTTTTTAGTATTTCATTTTTTTCTTAGTGTTTTTTAGCATTTTTATTTTTTTAATTTTCATTTATTTTTAGGGATTTTAGACTTTTTATGGATTTTTAGGGATTGTTGGGTTTGGAGTGATTTTGAGGTGTTTTAGTAGTTCTTAGTTTTCTGGGGGTTTTTGTCATTTTTTATTTTTTTAATACTTTAATGATTTTTAGGTTTTTATGGTTTTTCAGGGGCTTTTTTTATTTTTATAGTTTTATAAGTTTATAGGGATTTCTAGGGATTTTTTATAATTTTTATGCGGTTTTAGGTATTTTAGGGATTTTAAGGTTTTTAGGTTTTTTGGGGGGTTTTTTATGTATTTAAGAATGTTTTTGTTTTTTTTTTGAGTTTCAAGGGTTTTAGGCTTTTTAAAATTTTTGGGGCTTAAGTGGTTTGTTTAGTTTTTATTAGTTTTTAGGGATTTTATGTGATTAAATTATTTTATGGTTTTATTAGGGGTTTCTCATAGGTTTTAGGGATTTTTAGTTTTTTAGGGATAATTGGCCTTTTTTGAATTTTATAGGGTTTTAGGTTTTTTAAAAATCTTGAGGGTTTTTTATGGTTTTTAAGGTTTTTAGGGTTTCCAGTGGTTCTAGGTTTTTTATGGGTTTGAAGTGATTTTAATTTTTTAAACATATCTACAGGGTTTTTTGTGTTTTATGGCTATTTACGTTTTTAGGGGTGCTAGGGATTTTGTAAAAATTTTATTGGTTTTTAGGGGTTTTAGGTACTTTGAGGGTTTTTAGTGTTTTTAGTGTTCTTAGGAGTCTTACTATTTTTTTTGGGTTATGAGTGTTTTTTTTGAGTTTTATGAGTTTTTTGGTTTATTAGTGTTTTACAAAAAATTCAGGTTTTTAAAAGGTTTTTAGTCATTTTAATTGGTTTTTATGAGATTTTACTATTTTACAGTATTTAGGGGTTATAATTGGTTTAGGGATTGTATGGTTTTAGGATCTTTTTATGGGTTTTTAGGATTTTTTTCCATTTTTAGGATTTATAGGGGTTTTGATTTATTAGAGGTTTTAATAGTTATATTAAGGTTTTCTTGGATATTTAGGTTTTTTATGTTTTTAGGCATTTCTAGGGATATTTTTTTATTTTATTGAGTTTTATAATTATTTGGATTTTTCATAATTTTTATGGGTTTCAGGGTTTTTAGAATTTTTTGGTTTTTTAGGGGTTTAATTTTTTTCCTTTTTATTGTTTTATTATGATTTTTAAGTGTTTTTATGTTTTTTAAAATTTTAGGTATTCTAGCCATTTTTTAGGATTTTTATGGGTTTTAGGGTTTTTTCGGTTTTTGGGTATTTATGGTTTTTCTGAATTTTTTGGGTATGGGTTTTCAGAGTTTTTAATTTTTAAGTGGTTTTAGATTTTTTGTGGTTTTAATGGGTTTTATGTATTTTTATGTTTTTATATGATTTTCGGGGTTTTGGGGTTCTTTGTTTTTATGGGTTTCTAGGTTTTTAAGTGTTTTTAGAATTTTTATATTTTTTTGGATTTTAAAGTTTTTCTAGGTTTAAAATGGTTTCTTATAGTTTTTTGGGTTTTTATATCTTTATAGATTTTATGGGATTTTTAAGATTTTTATGTATTTTTAGAGTCTTTTTAGATTTTGAGGGTTTTTAGGGTTTCTTCTAGGGTTTTATGGTTTAATAATTTTTAGGGTTTTCAGTTGTTTTATGTATTTTTAGGTTCTGAGGGGTTTGTTTTGGATTTTTTTGGGTGTTTTGGGTTTTTTACCTATTAGGGATCTTTAGTTATTTTTTAGGATTTTTATGGTTTTTTGAATTTTAAAGGATTTTTATAGGTTTTAGAGTTTTTATGAGTTTTAGTGTTTTTCTGGTATATTTGGGGTTTTTGGGTTTTTAGTATTCTAGGATTTTTAGAGTTTTTATTTGTTTATTAGAGGTTTCTTGGGTTTTTGGGTATTTCATTAGGGATTTTGACTATTTTTATTGTTTTTAGGGTTTTTTAGTATTCTTTAGTTTTTATGGGTTTTAAGATTATTTAGTGGTTTATAGTTTTATTAGGGGTTTTAATATTTTATTTATGGTTTTTTATTTTTATGGTTTTTTAGATATTTATGGATTTTTGGGATTTTAGTTATTATGTGGTGTTTTAGGGGCAAGGAAGATGTGAGGGTCGGGCTATTCCCAGCCCCCCAAATTTATTAGCAAGGAAAAAGAGACACAGCAGACAAGGGAGGGGAGGGGTCAAACAACCCACACCTGAAAACCCCTTACAACTCATGCAAAAAAAAAAGAAAATAAAAGAAGAAAGACAAAAAAAAAAAGAAAAAAACACACACAACCAAGCAACCACCACCATCTTCCAGCATCAACCAGCCTCCAGCAGCTCACAGTTAACCAATGACCAACATCCAAACTCAAAAGAACCAGCATCCAGCACCTCCCAGCCAAACAACAACTAGCAACCAGAAACCAGAGTTAGAGAACCACATCCCTTCCGCACTTCCTAGCTAAAAATTAACCAGAGACCAGCAGTACACCTTCTAGAACCCGACAACTTCCCACAAAAGAGACTCACAGCCAACAACAGCAAACCACCAGCACCAAAAACACCAGCTTCCACAGTAGCCAGCACCTCCATGCCAGTCAGATCCATATCCAACATCACAGAACCAAAGAAAGCAAACATAATACAACAGCATTTTCCAGCACACCCATTTCCAGAACCACTGCCAGTAGAAGCAAGAACAAGAAATTTGTCACATCTCAGCCATGAAACATCCAACATTCCAGTACACTGCCAAATTTTTCCAGCACACCCATTTCATGAGTTTCTTTTGGTTTAAAAGGTTTTTATATTTTTTAACATTTTTAAGGGTTTAAATGAGTTTTGGAGTATTTATTTTGCTTTTAGGGTTTTTATGTTTCTTTAGGGTTTTTATGATTCTTAGGATTTTTAATGGTTATTAGGGGTTTTAAGGTTTTCAGCATCTTTTATTTTTTTAGGTGTTTTAAGTGTTGTTAGATTTTGAAGATTTTTCTTGGATTCCTATGGTTTTAGGTTTTTTTATGTTTTAGAGTTTTTAAGGATTATTTAGGATTCTTTGGGAGTTTAGGTTTTTTTGAAGATTTTGAGTGTTTTTTGGGATTTTTTGGGAATTTAGCATTTTTTAGGTTTTGTTGGGGTTTAAAGTGTTATATAGTTTTTATGGTTTTCTTAGGGACATTTATGGTCTTAGATCTTTTTTATGTTTTCTGCTATTTGAAGTACTTTTAGGGATATTTTGTTTGGTTTTTATGGGTTTTTGGTATTTTTAGGGATTTTAACGTTTTAGGGGTTTTTTGGTTTTTTGGGTTTTTTGTGGTTTTTTAGGGTTTTGAATTTTTATATTGTTTTTTTAAATAGGAGTTTAAAAAGTTTTTAAATTTTTCAGTGGTTTTTAGTTTTTTTGTGTTTTTAGGGGTTTTTTAAGATTTTATGGGTTTCTATGGTTTCTAGGGGTTTTGTAATTTTTCTATTTTTGGGGGATTTATTTTTTTTAGTGTTTAAATGATTTTATATGGTTTTGGGGGTTCTGATTTTATTGGAATTTTTATAGATATTTTAGGTTTTTTTATGTTTTTAAAGATTTGGGTGAATTTTTTAGTTTTTATGGTTTTTAGGGATTTTATAATTTTTTTTGGATTTTTAGGGGGGGTTTTGATTTATTAGTGTTTCTAATGGTATTTTAATTTTTTTTACATTTTAATTATTTTAATGGATTTTTATAATTTTTAGTGGTTTTTTGGGCTTTAGGGTTTTTTGGACTTTAGGGTTTTATTGGTTTTTATGGATTTTAAAGGCATTTAGGTTTTTCATGATTTTAAGGAGTTTAGGGTTTTTAGAATTATTGGGTTTTAAGGGTTTTAAGTGTTTTTTGGTTTTTAAGGTTTTCTTAGTTTTTTCATGGTTTTTTAGGATTTTATAATTTTTTTTTGAGATTTTTAAGATATTAATTGTTTTTAGGGACTTTATATATTTTGAGGGTTTTTAGAGTTTTTAGGGTTCTTAGGTTTTTATGCCTTTTTAAATGTTTATGTTTTTTTAGTTCTACGGGTTTATGGGTTATTATATTTTATTAAATTTTTTATGGGTTTGAATGGTTTTTAGAGTTTTTAGAGGTATTTATCATTTTTATGAATTTTAAACCTTTCTAGGGCTTTTAACGGGTTTTCGGGTTTTGTAGATAATTTAAAGTATTATAGGATTTTTATAATTTTTAGGGTTTTTAGGGGTTTTAATTATTTTAGTTTTTATTAGGGGTTTTTAGGGTTTTTACAATTTTTTGGTAATATTTGGGATATTTTAGGGTTTTTATAGTTTTTAGTGATTTTGATGTTTTCTTAGGGTTTCTCGGGTTTCATATAATTTATAATTTTTTTAGGGTTTTATATATTTTTAATGTTTTAAATTGTTTAATGGGTTTTAGAATATTTTTGTTTTTAGGGTTTTAATGTGGGATTTTTCTCTTTTTAATGATTTAAGGGTTTTTTATTTTTATTTTTTGTAGTTTTTTTGGGTTTTGGGGGTTTTAGATTTTTTAGTGCTTTTATGTTTGTAGTGTTTTTTATTATTTTTAGTTTTTTCTTTTTTTTTCTTATGGGTTTTCTCGGAATTTAGGATTTTAATGTTTTAAGGAATATTAGGTAATCTTTAGGTTTTTATGCTTTTTAAGGTTTTTAGGTATTTTAAAGGGTTTTGTGGATTTTATGGGTATTTTTGTTTTTATTGT
The DNA here is from genome assembly GCA_963277665.1 of Viscum album. Classification (NCBI taxonomy): domain Eukaryota; kingdom Viridiplantae; phylum Streptophyta; class Magnoliopsida; order Santalales; family Viscaceae; genus Viscum; species Viscum album. Next base: position 1,279,874,304 of record OY728136.1, on the reverse strand, counting down.
TTTTTTATTTTCTTGTGATTTTAAGTTTGTAAGAGTTTTTAACGGTTTTTAGGGATTTAAGGGTATTTTGGGTTGTAAGTCATTTTAGGTTTTTATTTTTGTTTTTTGGGGTGGTTTTTGGTTTTTAGGGTTTTTACATTTTTCGGTTTTTATTGTTTTTATGGTTTTTATGGTTTTTATGGGGTTTTAGGGGTTTCTAGTTCTTTAGGAGTTTTAACTATTTTTTGGTTTTTATGGTTCTTTATGTTTTTAGGGGTTTTAAGGATTTTTATATTTTAGGGATTTTTGTAGAATTTTTATTGTTTCAAAGAGTTTTAAGGGTTTTGAGTTTTTAGGGACTTTCGGTTTTTTGGGGTTTTTATATATTTTTATTGTATTTTGACTATCATAGGGATTTAATTTTTTCAAATATTTTTAATGTTGTAAGGTTTTTAACGGGTTTTTAGAGTTTTTCGTTGTTTTTAGGGTTTTTTGGGGTTTTATTTTTTTTATATTTTTAGGGGTTGTCACAAATTTTAGTGTTTTTATAGGTTTTTAAGGTTTCTTCGGAGTTTTTAGGGTTGTAGGGGTTTAAAGTGTTTTTATGTTTTTAAGGATTTCTTATGGTTTTTATAGTTTTAGATTTTTTTTATGTTTTTATGGATTTTTAGGCATTTCAAAAAAAAATTATGGTTTTTAGGGTTATTAAGGATTTTTTTGTGTTTTTTGGATTTTTTAGGGTTTTTATAGTTATCTTGGGTTTTTAGGTTTTTTAGTTTTTAAGGTTATAATGGTTTTTTTAACATTTTTATGGATTATAAAAAATTAATGTCTTTTTTTCTAGTTTTTATGGTTTTTATGGTTTTTTATGTTTTTTTTTCAGTTTATGGATTTTTTAGGATTTAGAGGTTTTTTATAAATTTTTTATGGTTTTTAAAATTTTTTAGGTTTTAGTGGTTTTATGTGTGTTTAAGGTATATTTTTTTTTCTTAGGTTTTTAGGGTTTATATGGTTTTTTTTCATTTTTCTGAGATTTTAGGACTTGTTTACATATTTTAGGATTTTAGGTTTTTTTGGGATTTTGAGTGTTTTTAAGGTTTTTAGGGATTTTTGGGGTTTTATGGATTTTTGGGGTTTTAGGGGCTTGTTTTTCATTTTTTAGGGTTTTTATAGTTTTTATGGTTTTTAGTGGTTTAAGGTTCTTTTAATGATTTTTAGGGATTTTATTTTTGTTTTTGAGTTTTATAGGTTTTTTTTTGTTTTCATGGGGTTTTATCATTTTAAGTGTTTTTTTTATTTTTATGATTTTATGGGTTTTAAGTGTTTTTTAATTTTTTTGGTATTCTTAAGTATTTTCAAAATTTGGTTATTTTTTTACATTTTTAAGTATTTTTTGAATTTTAGGGTTTTATGGTTTTTAGGGGTGTTCGGGTTATTAGGGTTTTTATTTTTTAGGGTATTTTTGTTTTTTATGGTTTTAGGTTTTTTTTTGTTTTTAGAGTTTTTAAAGATTTAGAGTTTTTAACGATTTTATTAGATTAGTTTGTTTTTTTAGTTTTATTTAATTTTTAGAGATTTTCGGGTTTTTTAGATTTTTTAGGGTTTTTTTGGTTTTTTGGTTTTTTTGGTTTTTTTTGGGGTTTTTCACATTTTTTAGTTTTTAGGGGTTTTAAGTGTTTTCAGGTTTTTAATGTTTTCTTAGGGGTTTTTAGAGTTTTAGGGTGTTTTATGTTTTGAGTTATTTTTAGTCTTCTTCATGGTTTTTTATGGTTTTTTGTGTTTTTAGGGATTTTGAGTGTTTTAAGGGTTTTAAGGATTCTATGGGTTTTTGGGGTTTTATGGTTTTTTTGAGTTTTTTATTTTTTTTGGATTTTTGATTTTTTAATGTTTTTAAAGAATTATATTGTGTTGAGATTTTTTATTGGGGTTTTAGGGGTTTATTGGTTTTTAGTGTTATTAAGGTTTTTAGTGGTTTTTATGGTTTTTGAGGTTTTAGAAATTTTTAGTAGTTTTAGGGGTTTTAAATGTTTTTTGGATTTTATGGATTTTTGGGTTTTTATAGAGGTGTTTAGGGTTTTCAGGTTTACTTATTTTTTATGGAATTTAAGGGTTTTTATAATTTTAATATTTTTAGGGATTTTGAGTGTTTTAGGGTTTTAATGGTTTTTTGGGTTTTTGGTTTTTTAGGTTTTGTGGGTTTTTTATATTTTTTAGGGGTTTTATGATTTTTATAGATTTTAACGTTTTTAGGGTTTTAAATGTGTTTTTATTGTTTTTTTCTTGATTTTTTTTATTTTTATGGGTTTTTAGTATATTAAGTATTTTAGGGTCTTTTATGGTTTTAGGGATTTATAGGGATTTTTAGGGTATTTTAGGGGTTTTAGTGTTTTTCATTTTTTGGGCGGTTTTAAGAGTTTTTAGTATTTTAAGGTTTTCTTAGTATTATTTAGAGTTTTTAGGATTTCTTACATTTTTTTGGATATTTTTTTTCTTTTTTTTTGGTTTTTAGGGTTTTTTCGGGATTTTGAGTGTTTTAGGGTTTTTAGGATTTTTTGTATTTTTATGTTATTATTGTTTATAAGTGATTTAATTTTTAAAGGATTTATTAGGTTTTTTGGAGGTTTAATGGTTTTTACATTTTTAGGGATTTTAGGGATTTATTACGATTTTTTAGGATTTTTATGAATGTTAGGGTTTTTAGGGATTTTGATGGGGTTTTAGGGATTTTATGGTTTTTTTTGTTTTTTTTAATTTTTAAATTTTTAGGTGTTTTAATGATATTTAATTTTTTTGATCGTATTTATGGTTTTAGGGGGTTTTTTGAGTTTTTAGTGGATTTGGGGGGTTTTTTGGGGGTTTTAAAGATGTTAGCGGTTTTTGACCTTTTTAACATATTCAAGATTTTTATCATTTTTTAGGTTTTAGGAGTTTTATGTGTTTTTTGGTTTTAGTTGTGTTCTTTATGTTTTTAGGGTTTTTAATATTTTTTGTATTCTTTGGAATTTGTGCGATTTTTTATATTTCTTATGATTTTTACTATTGTTTTATTTTATGGGTTTATGAAGTTTTTTTGGGATTTTAATGTTTTTTTGGATTTTAGGGGTTTCATTGAGTGTTTAGTGTTTTATAGCATTTAGTGTTTTTTAAAATTTTAGGTGTTTAAATATTTTTTAGTGTTTTAGTGTGTTTTTTGAGTTATTATGGAGTTTTAATGGTTTTTAGGGTTTTTAGGGTTTCTAGGGTTTCTAGGGTTTTAAAGGGATTTTAGCGATGTGGAGTTATTTTATAGATTTGAGTTTTTTTAGTTATTTAATGTTTTCTTAGGGTTTTCTTGGTTTTTTTGGGTTTTTACAATTTTAGGGATTTTTATGGCCTTTTAGGATTTTTATGTTTTTAGGGATTTTATGAATTTGGATGGTTTAAGGGATTTTGGGTTTATATGGTTTGTTGGTATTTTTTGGGTTTTTTAGTTTTTTGTGTTTTAGAGTATTTAGTTGTTTTTAGGGTTTCTAGTGTTTTTTGTATTTTTTTGTTTTTAAGTGTTTTAGTTGTTTTTTGTTTTTATGGTTTTCATTGGGGGTATTCAGGGTTTTGGGGTTTTTTAAAATTTTAGAAATTTTTTGGATTTTTTTTTTGTTTTGATGGTTTTTATATGTTTCATGGGTTTTTGGTGTTTTTATGGTTTTGTGAGATTTTTGGTTTTTGAGGGGTTTTAGAGTTATTTAAAAATTTTGGGATGAAAGGGTATTTTTAGTTTTTAGAGGTCAAGGGTTTTAATGTGTTTTTGTGGATTTTAATGTTTTAAGGGATTATGGCTTCTAGTGATTAATTAGTTATTAGGGAATTTAACATTTTTTAGATTTTAGTGGTTATAAGGGGTTTAAGGTTTTTATGGTTATCTTAGGGGTTTTCAGGGTTTATAGGGTTTTTATGTTCTTGTCGAATTTATATCTTTTTTGGATTTTTATAATGTTTTAAGGATTTTGATAGTATTTATGGTTTTTTTGTTTTTTTATTTTAATGAGTATTGTTTTTTGTTTTTAGGTGTTTTATGGTTTTTTGAGGTGTTTTAATGTTTTTAGGGGTTTAAAGGGATTATAGAGTTTTAGTGAATTTATTATATTTTTATATGTTTAGTATATTTAATGTTTTTAGGGAATTAAATGATTTTTTATTGATTTTAGGGATTTTTTGGGTTGTTTAGGGTTTTTATATTTTTTTATGTTTTAGGTATTTTTTTGTTTGTAAGCTATTTCAGAATTTTGAGGATTTTTTCTGTTTTTAGTGATATTTTAGATTTTCTAGGAATTTATGGGTTTTTAGTGTCGGATGGATTTTGAGTGGTTTTATGTGTTTTTATAGTTTTATAGATTTTTTTGTGGATATTTTGGGTTTTTTAGTCTTTTATTGTTTTTAATTGTTTAGAGTTTTTTAATATTTTTTTAAAAGTATTTAAGTGTATTAGTGGGTTATTTGCATTTTTATAGGTTTTAACAATTTTTATGGTTTTTATGAATTTTATGTTTAATAGGGGTTTTATATATTTTCCTGGTTTTAATGTATTCTAAGGAGTTTTAGAGTTTATTTGTTGTTTAAAATTTTAGATTTTTTACAGTTTTTATGATTTTTATTGTTTTTTGGGATTATAATGATTTTATGTGTTTTTTGTGTTTGTTAGGGTATTTTAGTTTTTTTTGGATATTTTGACCTTTTTTTGATTTTTAGGCGTTTTAAGGCATTTTATAATTTTTTTATGTATTTATGGATTTAAATGATATTATTTTTTTAGTGGTTTTAGGGGTTTAGGCTTTATTAGGGGTTTTAAGGATTTTAGGGGGATTTATATATTTTAGGGGTTTTATGATTTTTAATGTTTTTAGGTGTTTTAAGTGTTTTTTTTTTAAATTTTAGGGTTTTCTTTGGTATTTTCGGGGTTTTATGGTTTTTTATATTTTTAGTTATTTTTATGGATTTTTAGTATATATTTGGTTTCTTTAGGATTTTTAGGGAATTTGGGGTTTTTTGTTTTTTAGGAGTTTGATGATATTCTTTAGTTTTTTGGGGTTTTTTAGTTTTTATGGGTTATATGTTTTTTTAGTGTTTTTAACATTTTTATTTTTTTAAATGGGTTTTAGAGATTTTAGTGGGTTTTTATATTTTTTGGGGTATTAGGGTTTTTTGTTATTTTTAGGGGGTTTAAGGGGTTTTATGATTTTTAGTGAGTGTTTGAGGTGTTAGGGTTTGTAAGAATTTTTTATTTTTTATGGGTTTTAAGAGTATTTTGGTGTTTTTAATGAGGTTTTCATGGTTTTTAAGGTTTTTATGTTTTTAGGGATTTTTTGGTATTTTTAGGTTTTTTTGGTATTTTAGGGTTTTTTGGGATTTTTAGCGTTTTTATGGGTTTTTTGGTTTTTTGAGTCTTTATGGGTTTTTTTTATTTTTAATGATTTTTTAGAGTTTTTAAAAAAAAATTGGAGATTAAAGGAATACATAGTGTTTTAGTGGTTTTCATGGTTTTTATGGTTTTTGGGGTTTTTATGGATTTTAGGGTTTTATGAATTTGTGGTGTTTTAGGCATTTTCAGGGAATTTGACAATTTTAGATTTTTTAGGTTTTTTTGGTTTTACGTGTTTTTATGTTTTTATGGTTTTGTTATGTTTCTTTGGATTTTATGCATTTTTACATTTTTAGGTATTTTTAGAGAATTTTTATGATTTTTATGGTTTTTAGGTCTTTAGATATTTTGAGGGTTTTTAGGGCTTTTTCGTTATTCTAGATTTTTATGGGGTTTTAACATTTTAGGGGTTTAAATTAATTTCAGAGATTTTATTTTGTTTTTAGGGATTTATGAGTTTTTAGGGACTTCAACGGTTTTTAGGGGTTCTTATGGTTTTTTGGGTTCTAGTGGTTTTTAGGGTTTTATTGGTATTTGGAGTTTTTCATATTTTAAGGGTTTTTAGGTTTTTATGGTTTTCAAAGGTTTTTAGATCATTAAGGGGGTTTTCGGTTTTAGGGATGCTTGGTTTTTATAATATATTTATAGATTTTTAGGGGTTTTAACTAATTTGATGGTTTTAGGGGTTTTTAGCTTTTTTATTGGTTTTTATGGTTTTTGGGGTTTTCATGTGTTTTTTAGTTTTTTAGGAGTTTTATGTTTTTTAGAGATTTAATATTATTAGGGATTCAAATGGTTTTAATTGATTTAGTGGTTTTTGTTTGTTTTTTATATTTTAAGGGTTTCAGAAGTTTTATGGGGTTTAGGGTTTCCAGGTTTCTTTTGTAGTTTATTAGGGGTTTTTGGATTTTAGTTTTTTTAACGTTTTTAGTTTATTAATGTTTTTTGGGAGTTTTTAGTCTTAAGGTTCCAACAAGAAGTGCCTCTTCTATTTGTTTTTTCTGCAGGTAGTGTGAACATTCATTTGGATGATAATGTTCCCATGGGATATACTGGTCATCATGATGGAACCTTAGGATGTCATCATGGGAACAGACTATATTTCTATTGTTTAAGCCCAAATAGATTGTATTCGTAGGTTAGTCACATGTCTGCACACTGATTCATTATGATTCACATTTCCTGGTGAATTAGGCCTCATAATTGAGTAGAAGAGTGTTGTGAACAAGGGACTGCAGACTTTTTCCCATCAGTTTGCAAGTTTGACCCTTTGTATAGCAGACTCTTCAGACACTTGGGTTCCCTCAGTTGTAGATGATTACATGGATGACTTCCCCGATGATGTCTCATGACTACATCTGAGGTGACAGTTAGAGTTTGGAAATGATTTGCAACCACAAACAGCCCTGATTTTGTGTCCTATTGGATAAAACCCAATGAGCTCTAGGAGCTACGTTTTCAGTTGTAAGACTTTACAAGAAGGGTTTTATCAGGCCTAGTGTGTCCCCGTGGGTAGCTCCTGTTCTATTTTTAAAAGAAGACATATGGTAATTTGTGGAATTGTGTGGATTATCGTCTTCTAAACCAATACAAGATAAAGAAAAAGTGCCCCTTACCAAGGATTGGTGATCTCTTTGACTAGTTGTGAGGTGTGAAGTTGTTCTCTAAGATCAATATGAGATTTGACTATCACCAACTATGGGTACGTGAGTTTGATATCTTTAAGTTGGCCTTTCGTTGTCGTTATGGGCATTATGTGTTCTTAGTGACACCATTCGGTGTTACAAACACCCCCATCATTTACATGGCCGTGAAGAACTAGGTTTTCCCAACATATTTGGACCTATTTGTAGTTGTCCTCACAGACGACATACTAGTTTACCCTTCATCATAATAGGAGGAAGAAGAGTATAATAGGACTATCATCGATCTTCTTTGAGAGCTCCAACTTTATGAAAATCACTCGAAGATTCAATTCTGGATACATGAGATTCACTTTCTGGGGAATTTAATCTACAAAGAGGGTTTATACATGGACCAAAACAATATTGAGGTTGTGCTCTCATGGGAGCCACCAAAGAATGCATCAGAGGTTCAAAGCTTTCTCGGTTTGGCTGGGCACTACTTGAGATTTGTGGAATACTTCTCCATGATCACGGCCTTTTTGACCGCTCTAATGTGGAAGGGACAACCATTTACCTTGTATGAGCAATTCAAGAAGGACTTCGATGAGTTGAGGCATAGGTTGATCTCTGCTAGAGTACAGAGACTACCTGGGGAGGGCTTTGATTTCGTAGTTTACTTTGATTCCTTAGGAGCTGGGCTCAGTTGCATCTTGATGAAACAACGGACAATCATCACATATGGGACAAGGTAGTTGAGTCCCCATGAGAAGAACAACATGATAGATGGCTTGGATATTACAACGGTAGTTTTCGCTCGGAGGATGTGGAGGCATTACCTCCTGGGAGAATTGTTTTTTGGTTTACCCAAACCATCAAATCCAAAGATATATCTATAATTAAAGGGATGTGAACCTTAGGGAGCAATGTTTGTGGGAGTTTCTATAATTATATGACCTCAATATCATCTATAAATCATGGAAGGTAAATTTTATAAAAGATTCCCTTAATCGGAAGTCCCAGGCATGCCTCGTGAAGGAAGATTCACAGCAGTTAGCTTCCATGCAGCTGACCGTAGTGGGTCTGGAAGGAACAAATTTTCTATAGTCAATGGTGTTGATGCCTTTTCTCCCCAAGAAGGTGAGAGACTCCCAACTGGGAGATATTGACTTCGAGGTTCTATAAGACTAGATATCTGTAGTCAATTCACCTGATTGGTATTTTCAAGGAGGGAATCATGAGATCTTGTTCCATGGGAAAATAAGATATTCTAGTTACAATAAGGTAAGAAGTGATATAGTAGTTCCCTAATTCTCCCTTAACATTATATCATGGAGTGGAGAATATGTACAGTGATCTCCAGCGGCAGTTTTCGTGGTCTGACATGAGATGAGGCATTTCTATGTTCATCTTCTGATGCCTTACCTATAAGTAGGTGAAGGCATAACATTAGGTTCTAATAGGTTTGTTGAAGCCTATTGACATCCCTAAGTGTTTTTGGGGTGGAATATCCATAGAAATCTTCACGGGGCTTCTGCTCACTGTGAAGGGCGACGACTCTATCTGAGTGAAAGTGGACCAACTTAACAAGTCAGAACACTTCCTTTCCATCAGGGAGCAGAGTCCAGTAGAGATTATAGGGAAGTTGTACTTCTAGTATATCTTCTACCTTCATGGAGTACCCTCGATGATTATCTCTAATCGCAACGCGCATTTTACATTAGGATTGTGGAGAGGCCTATAAGATGCATTTAGGACTCAGTTCTGGATGATTACAACCTTTCACCCCAAGACTGATGGAAATACTGAGCAGACTCTCCAGATATTGAAGGATATGTTGAGGGTATATGTGTTAAATTTCAGATGGCATTGGGAAGATCACCTTCCATTATTAATGTTTGAGTATAATAATAGCTACCACTCTACTATCATCATGGACCTATATGATTCCCTATATAAAAGTCCCTAAAGGACTCCATTCTGTTGGATGGATGATAGTGAATCATCCCTTGTAGGACCAGAGTAAGTATGAGCATTGACAGATGAGGTTTAGGTCATCTGTGAATTGATGAAGATGGATTCTAACGGATAGAAATCATGTAAAGACCCCCATTGTAGGCCCTTGGAGTTTGAGAATGGAGATCATGTCTTCTTTAGAGTCTCCCCACGACATGGAATGTAAAGATTCAGCCAGGGAGGCAAGCTATCCCTGAGATTCATCAGGTCTTTTGAGATCATGTGAAGGGTCGGAGAGGTTACCTAACACCATTCCCTACCCCCCATATTTGTAGAGAGTGCACGACATCTTCAACATGTCGCATCTAAGGTGATATGTGCATGATACTACGCACATCATCAACATGGGTGATCTGGACATCGAGGATGAATTCACCTTTGCAGATCACCCGATGGTGATTAAGGATCGACGGGATGAACCTTATGTGGATGGACCATTCCTATGGTTCGAACCCTATGGCAGTATAGAAACTTTCAAGAGAGTTCTTGATAATGGTAGATCCAAATACAGGCTTAGTATCTCAAGTTATTTTCCTAGTTTTTCATTACGGGGACAAATAGATTGAACAATGGGAAGTTGTAGAGACCTGGTTTCTCCTGGTAATACTTTGAAATATTTTCATAAATATTTATAGGGTTAGGCGTTGAGACGGTGTGAAATTCCAAGGCCTGGTGTGCTTAGAATAAATTATATAAAATTTAAGTATATTTTATACTCTCCATGAAATAGAGATAGGATAACTCTTATGTAGTAGCACAGATTGGAGATATGATTCCAAGGTTGAGTCTAAAACATGGGGTTTACCCTAGGCAAGGCAAGAATTTCGTCGGTGTGGTACTATTGTGGAAGATGCAATATATATGTAAAATGGTAATAAAAAATATTTATTTTACCCATGGGGTTTAGCTAATTAACATTCTAATAGAGGCCTGGATTAGAAAACTGTGACTTTTGTTGTGTTTGGAATGAGTTGTTTTTCTTAGGCGCAAAATCAAATTAGGGGGCACAACTGTTTCAGATTCCATGCTATTTTGGAGGCCCTATAAATAAAATTTAAAAATACGGGATTAGTGTTATCCCTAATACCTTTATATCTCTATAAGATATATATATATATATATCTCATCTCAAAGTCTTTCTTCATCGATCTTTACCGAATAGAGGAGAAAACTCATCCAAATCTTCAGCGAATCGAGGCTAGAGCACCATGGAAATATCGCCAATGATGAATGTCTATTATGAGGTAGGATTTAACCATTTTGAGTTTCAATTCATTTTTAAGTGAGTTTTAATACAAATTCTCTTAGTTTTTCTATTCAATCCCTGAATGATCGATGGCTGCATGAACGCGACCATCGATATGTGTTTAAACCACTATTTTTACGTCTGTTCTTCGTGGTTTTGATAGGAAAATTTTGGGTGTGCATGATCACCGGTGGATCAACTATCCAATTCCATTTCACTGAAGGTTCGGTCACAAGGGTCGCTAATCCACTGAAGGATTCATGATCAAGAGACTAGATCAAACCCGACGGTTTGCAGAATAGACCTTCGAGGCACTGCAGGCATGGTGACAGCTTCCTACAGTAGACCCCTCATATGGTGGACCGTGGGGTAGCGGAGGCACCACGGAAATGGTGGTGCCACATTGTAGTCAGGCCATGTGGTATAATGTTCAGTTAGGAGGGGTCCCATTGAGGGACCCTAGGCTGCGACCTACGACGCATAACCCGAATCTGTTCGGTTGTGTTGACGTGGCCGGAAACTGGACCATAGGCCATACCGGAAATAAGAAGTGGGTCTGGTTGGGTAAATGGGATGGGTGCAACCCATTGGGTCGTACCCAATGAACTAGGTCCGACCTGGGGTTGACTTATGGTTGAACACCCAAAATCATCCATGGTGGTGGAATGCGGTGGAAGATGATGAGGCTTGAGGCATGATCGGCCATTCAACCACGGACCAAACTGAGCGTGGGTCAGTCCACTGACCTCAGGAACCCCTTTTGGAATCATTAACTGCCTGTAACTTTTAAACCATCCATTAGTCTGGTATTCCATCTTTGACAATGTTTTCCTCTCTTCGAGATAGACGTTTTGAGTTAATATTGAGAATTTGAATTTTAATATCAGAATTCAGACACCTCTTTGACCTGTACAGGTGTTTTGTAGTGAAAATAACCCTTTTCACCAGTTGCCCTTTTTTGGGAAAAAAATAATATATCCGTCCTTTTTTCTCTGTATAATGTGACGATGATGTTAGTTTCGACTTTCAAGTTACAAAGTGAGGTGTTTTTAACTTATCAATCTACTTATGGTGTTCAATGATTGTAGATAAGATAGTTATGTTTTCGGAATCACCAGATCAGTACCGGATTACCGTACAATGGGGATGGGTAGTGAGGTTTGTCGTTCTCCCTTGAGGACATACCCTCCAATAAGGATTGACAGTGAGGTTCGTTTTTTACATGTCTAAGATTACACTCTAGCAAGGATGGGCAGTGAGATTTTCCATTATCCTTCAAGACATTCCCTCTAGTGTAGCTGGGTAGTGAGGTTGGTCATTTTCTCTTTAGTTCATACCCCCTAGCATATCACCTTTTAATGGGGTTGGGCAGTGGTGTTCACCAATGAATCTGTGGAAATAATATTTTTACACTATCATGGGCTCTTATGTTAGATGGACACATTCCCCCCAAGGTGTGTCTTGGTTACATGACCTAAAACTATTCTAACAAGATAGATCTATCCAAAACGTATTGTATTAAGGAGTGGTGTTTGAGTCCCATCGACTTGTAGGTAAGAGTAGACATGTGGACATTGGTCATTGATGGTGGTTACTCCAAGATCAGTAGAAGACTCTTCATCTAGGATAATATTTGGGAAGTATATCCCTTTACCCTCTCTCTCTCATTTGGGTTTATTTTGTTTGAGATATACATATATATATTTACACCCCATTTTGGCACACACTCCTTGGGTTCTGGTTACTCTCCTTCTAAGAGAGGTGATAAAACATGGGATATGAAATGTGCTTTCCATGTTTAGCTTCACTTGCTTGGATGAGTCTACACTCCTACTAAATATAGTGATGACACTATGAGATATTTGTATCCTCACCATTTCTAGATCCTTGTGTTTGGATGAGATTACATCACTTCATTATTTGGTTGAGCTACACTTGTTTAATGTACTTTTTTTGTATGCTATACATCATTCACTTTGTATCTCTTACTGCTCACCCTCCTATTCGGGCCATCCTACTGAATATGTTTATACTCAACCCTATATGGGATTTTCCCACACATATTGTGCTTTATGAAATTGAGAGAGAGGTCTGATCGGGACGTCCTGGAGTATAGGATCATAGGTGTTTGGGCCATGTGTGATTTTCACAATTGGGTTCATGGAGTAGAGCTTCCTCAACATATTTACATTCTGTTTCTAGTCAGTTTGGGACACTATACAGGTTGTGCAATTATTTTTCCCTTTTTTCCATTCTTTTTACATTACTATAATTGTATTGTGTTATTAGTTCATGCATGTATGGTTTATTTATCTTCACAACAGGTTGAAAATTTTACTTTTCTTACCCCTCTTCACTTTTTCATCAAGTTGGATTTGAGTGTTTGTGTGTATATGTACTTAATAAAAGGCATCCCTATTTTTGTTGAGCCTTCGGTGCCAGTCTCCACCCCATGGTCTATGGAGGCAGGCTTGGAGTAATTGGGATCAGGCCCCCGGTACTAGTTGGGTCATGAAAGTTTAGGGGTTTTATAATTTTTATGGTTTTTAATATTTTTAAGTATTTAGGTGTTTTATGTGTTTTTACATTTTTATTCTTTTATAAGGTTTTTATGGTTTTTACTTTTTTGTTATCTCAAGGGTATTTTTAGGATTTTTATGCTATTTTAGTGTTTAAGGGTTTTTAGAGTTTTAGGGGTTTTAATGTTTTTCAATATTTTTTCATTTTTAGGGGTTTAAATGGATTTAGAGTTTTTAAAGGATTTTAGGTTTTTATGGGTTTTTGGGGTTTTAATGTTTTAAGGGTTTGTATGGTTTTAAGTGGATAGTAGGGTTTTTCAATTTTTTTAGTGGTTTTCATGTTTTTAGAGTTTTTATGAATTTTTAGTGTTTTAGGTTTTAAGGTTTCCTTAATTTTTATGGTTTTTATGGTTTTTAGTTATTTTGAGGGTTTTTATAGTTTTTATGGTTCATATGGTTTTTTGGGTTTTTAGAATTTTTTAGGTTTTCAGTGGATTTATGTATTTTTTTAATTTTATGTGTTTTAGGGGGTTTTTACATTTTTAAGGATTATTAGGTATTTTTTAAGGAGTTTATTGTTTTTTAGGGTTTTTATGGATTTTGAGGGTTTTTATAGTTTTTTGTTTTTTATGTGTTTTTATGGATTTTTGGGGATTTGGGGTTTTTTTGAATTTTTTAGGGGATTTAATGTTTTCTAGAGTTTTAATTGTTTTAAGGGATTTAATGGGTTTTTAGATTTTTTTAATGGTTTTTGGGTTTTTATGTGTTCTAATGGTTTCTTTTGGTTTTTAGGATTTTTATGGTTTTTATGGTTTTTAGAGACTTTTTATGGTTTTGAGTCTTTTATGTTTTTTGGAGTTTTTGATGTTTATAGACTTGTAAGGTTTTTTTGGGTTTTTTTTGTTTTCTTAAGGGGTTTAACATGTTTAGGCAATTTTAGGATTTTTACTTGTTTTTAGGGATTTTATGAGTTTTAAGGTTTTTAGATTTTTTTAGTTTTTAATGGATTTTATGTGTTTTTAGGATTTTATGTTATTCATAGGGTATTTTTATCTTTTTTATATTTTTATTGAGTTTTAATGATTTTTTTTATATTTTTATGGTTTTTAGGTTTTCATGGAGTTTTAGGGGTTTTATGGTGTTTTTGGAATTTATAGGTTTTTTGGGATTTTTGTGTTTTTATGTTGTTGGGGGTTTTATGTGTTTTTTAATTTTTATCTTTTCTTAGGTTCTTTAATGATTTTAGTGTTTTTTAAACTTTTATGGATTTTATGGATTTTTTAGGATTTTTATGGTTTTTAGGGTTTTTAGGGATTGTGAGAGTTTTTTGAGTATTTAGGGGAATTATTATTTTTTTAATTTTAGGGTGTCTTTGAGTTTTTTTGGGCCTCAATGTTTTTTTATAGTTTTTTAATGTTTTATGTTTTTAAAGTAGTATTTATATTTTTAATGGTTTTTTAGGATTTTATGTTGATTTTAGCGGTTTTATGGGCTTTTTGGATTTTAGGGTCTTTTAGGGGTGTTGAGTGTTTCTAGAATTTTAATGTTTTTAAGGGTTTATGTATTTTCTAGATTTAAGGTTTTCATTAGGTGTTTTAGGAATATATAGTTTTATTAATTTTTTGGTGTTTTGGCATGTTTTTAAGACATTTTTGAATTTTTTGTGTTTTTAGGCATTTTGATGGTTTTGGGTTTTTTGGACATTTATTGTTTTTAGGTGTTTCAGGGGTCTAATGTTTTTTAGGTTTTTAATGTTTTGTTAGATATTTTTTTGGTTTCTAGGATTTATTATGGTTTTAGTAATTTTTAGACATTAATGATTTTTATAGTCTTTAAGGGTTTTTTAAATTATGATGTGTTTAGGGGTTTTTAGTGTTTTATGGGTTTTTTAGTTTTTTTAAGGTTTTTAGGGGTATAAAGGCTTTTTATAGTTTTTAGAAGTTTTTAGAGTTTTTATACATTTTTTTGTTTTTATGGATTTAAGGGTTTTAAAGTTTTTTAGGGTTTATATCATTTTTTATGGTTTTGAGGGATTTATTGTTTTTCGATTTTAATAGTCTTGTTAGGGGTTTTTAGAGTTTTTTACATTTTTTTTTATGATTTTAGGGATTTATTAGGATTTTATTTTTTTTGGTTTTTAGGGATTTTGATTTCTTTTAAGAGATTTTTTGTTTTTACATGTATTTTGGTTTTTTTAATGTTTTTAAAATATTTAGGTTTTTCGGGGAGTAAATGTTTTTAGGTATTTATGGTATTATTTGGGGTTTCCAAATTTTTTATGGGTTCTTAAATTTTAAAGATTTTATGGGGTTTTTATTATACTTATGGGGTGATAGTGATTTTAGGGATTCTGAGTTGTTTTTTTGGAGTTTTAGGGTTTTTATGGTTTTTTGGGGTTTTAGTGTTTTTTTAGTTTTTAAGGGTTTTATGGTTTATAGAGTTTGTTAATATTTTTATTGTTCTAAGATAATATTTTCATTTTTAATTGTTATCTAGGGGTTTTATGGGGTTTTAAGTATTTTCGGGATTTTTATATTTTTAGGGGGTTTGGGTTTTTAGGGTTTTTAAATTTTTGTGGTTTTAAGTGTTTTTATGTTTTAATGTTATATTATCAATTTTTAGGATTTTAAGGATTTTAAGGGGTTTTATGGTTTCTTATAAGTTTTTAGGTTTTGAGGTATTTTATGTTTTTTAAGTATTTAATATTTTCTTTTGGTTTTTGTGGGTTTTTAGGTGTTCTTACCTTTTTATGGATTCTTTGGTCTTTTTTAGGATTTTTTTTCTTTTAGGGTTTTTAGGGATATTGATATTTCTAGGGTTTTAAGGTGTTTATATTTTTTATGGTTTTTAGGGGTTTTAAGTGTTTTTTGGATTTTTAGATATTCTTATTTATTTTTAGGGGTTTAGGTATTTTTTCCATTTTTTGGTGTTTTTATGGATTTATTTGAGAATTTTAATGGTTTTTAGGGTTTGTATAGATTTTTAGGGCCTAAGGTATTTTACCATTTTAGGGTTTTTATGATTGTTTGGGGATTTTAGGGATTGTTTTTTAGTTTTTAGGGGTTTTATGGTTTTTTTATAGTTTTTAATATCTTAGGGTTTAAAGTGGTTTTATAGTTATTTGTGGTTTTATGGGTTTTATGTGATTTTAGGGATTTTCATAGTTTTATTGGTTTTTATGAATTTTAGTGGTTTTGAGAAATTTTTAGGGTTTTTTGTAATTTTTTATGTTTTAGGCATTTTATGTGTTTTTATGTTTCATGGTTTTAATAAGGTTTTTCATGGTATTTATGTTTTTAATATTTATAGGTATTTTTTGGGATTTTTTAGGATTCGTATTCTTTTATGTGTTTTATTGATTTTTAGTGCTTTATGGTTTTTTTGTGTTTTGAGAATTTTTTATGGGTTTTAGCATTTTTTGGTCTTCTTGGAATTTTAAGCATTTTTTGGTTTTTATGGTTATCTAAGGTTTTTTTTGGTTTTTGGTATTTTGAATGGTTTTTATGGTTTTTTTGGGTTTTTGAATTTTTTGAGTTATAAATTGGTTTAAAGGGATTTTAGAGTTTTTATATATTTTTAGGGCTTTTATGGGTGTATTAATTGGTTTGAGGTTTTTATGGTTTTTGGGGTTTTAGGATATAATGTTTTCTTTATGTTTTTTGGGGTTTGAAACATTTTTTAGGTCTTTAATGGGTTTTAAGTGTTTTTAGGTAATTTAGATAATTTAGATGATTTTTAGGTTTTTAATGGTTTTAGGGATTTTAGGGATTTTGAGGGATTATATAATTTTTATGGATTTTAGGGGTTTTAGATATTTTAGGATTTTAAAGGGTTTTATGCGTTTTATGTTTTTTTATAGTTTTCTTAGGGTTTATAGGGGTTTGAGTTTTTTTCATTTCATGGAATTTATGGAATTTATGATTTTTTTATTATTTTTAGGTTTTTATTGATTTTAGGGTTTTTATTGTTTTTAGGGTGTTTATGGTTTTTATGGTTTTTTGTGGGTTTAAGATTTTTTTTATTTTTTTATGGGTTTAATATTTTTTAGAGTCTTCTGCCATTTTTATTTTTTTAAATGGGTTTTAGACTTTTTAGTAGGGTTTTATGGTTTTCATGGTTTGTTTAGGGTTTTTAGGGGGTTTTATCATTTTTAGGGGATTTAGGGTTTTTTTCATTTTTAGGGGATTTAGGGTTTTTATCATTTTTCAGGTTTTAGGGTTTTTAAGCATTTTAGGATTTTAAAGTTTTTTTAGGGGTTTTCATGTCTTTTAACTGTTTTTACATTTTTAGGGATTTTTATTGATTTTTTGGATTTTTGGGTTTTTTCTCAGTTTTTATGCATCTTGAGGGGTTTTACGGTTTTAGGGTTTTTAGGGATTTTATGATTTTTTATATTTTTAGTATTTTTTATTTTTTATGGTTCTACGATCTTTTAGATTTATCAATGTTTTTAGGGATTTAAAGGGTTTTTAGAGTTTTTAAGGGTTTTTTAGGTTCTTTATGTGTTTTAGGGATTTAATTTTTTTAGGGGGTTTATGGTTTTTATAGTGTTTATGGTTTCTTAAGGTATTTCATGGTTTTAGTTTTCTATTTAGTTTTATTTGTTTTTAGATTTTTAATTTCTCTAGGGGATTTCAAGGATTTTTGTGTTTTTTACATTTTATGTTTTTAAGGTTTTTGTTAGGTTTTTTATTGTTTTTACCATTTTTAGGATCTTTCTTATTGTTTTAGGGTTTTTTTATTTTTTTGGTTTATATGTTTTTTTGGGGTTTTAAGGGTTTTTATGTTATTAAGGGTTTTTGGTTTTTTAATTCTTTTTAACGTTTTTAAGGTTTTAATGAATTTTGAGTGTTTTTAATGGGATTTTATAGTTTTTATGGGGTTTTTAGGGTTTTGAATAGTTTACGGGTTTTTATTATTTTTTAGGGTTTTAAGGGTTCTTAGTAATTTTAAGATTTTCAGTATTCTTTATGATTTTAAGGGGTTTTAAGAGTTTTTATATTTTTAAGGTTCTCTACTATTTTCTAGGGTTTCTAGGTTTATTTCCTTTTTTACTATTTTTGGGCCATTTAAGAATTATATGGATTTTTTGGTTCTTTCGTTTATTGAGCGGTTTTAGGGTTCATTAGGGTTTTTAGGATTTTTGGAATTTTTAGGGGTTTTATGGTTTTTTGACATTTTTAATTTTTTGGTGGATTAAAGGGTGTTGAGAGTATTTTTTAGTTTTATGGTGTTTTAGGGGATTTAGGGGTTTTTAGTTTTTAGGGTATTTGTAGTTTTTAGAATATTTAAGGTCATAGGGATTTTTATGGGTTTTACTATTCTTTAGGTTTTTGGGGTATAAAGTTTTTTTTTGGGCTTGAAGGATTTTATAGGGTTTTTTTCATCGTCTTTTAGGGTTTGTTATATTTTTATGTTTTTTAGGTATTTTTTGGTATTTTTTTGTTTTTAGGGGTTTTAGGTATTTTTAGGGTTTTAGTGTTTTTTAGGATTTAGGATATTTTATGGGTTTTAGTGTTTTTTAGGTTTTTAGGGGATTTAAGTGTTTTTATTTTTTAAAAGTTTTATTAGGGGTATTTCTGGGATTTTTTTTAATATTTTGGTATTCTTATGATTTTTTTGATTTTTTGTGTTTTTTAGGTTTTTAGGGTTTTTAGATTTTTTTGGGGGTTTTAGGTTTTTTATAGTTTTTTAATACTTTTAAGAGTTTAAAAAGTATTTATATATTTTATTGTTTTAGGATTTTTAGGGATTATTAGGTTTTTCAATATTTTTAGAGAGTTTATGGTTTTTAGTGGTTTTAAGGATTCTAGGGGCGTTTAGGGTTTTTCATGATTTTTTTATTATTTGGGGTTTATGTGTTTTTTTGGTATTATGGATTTCCTTGGGTTTTACATGGTTTTTATAGTTTTTATATATTTAGGTATTTTTAGTGCATTATAAATTTTTTTTTGGTATTTTAGGGATTTTTGAATTTTCAAATTTCGAGGGGTTCTTTTTGTGTCTAAGAGTAAAATGAATTCCTATGGATTTTCAAGGTTTTTAGGGTTTTTATGGTTCTGGGGTTTCTTATTATATTTATGCCTTTTAGTGTTTTTAGGGATTTTAAGGGTTTTATGAGTTTAAGGATTTTTACTAATATTATGGTATTTTGGGAATTTTAGCGTTTTTTAGATTTTTATGGGATTCTAGTATTTTTAATGTTTTTTTGGATTTTATTAATTTTTAGGTTTTAAGGGTTCTAATTGTTTTTATGGGGTTTATGGGTTTCATAATCTATTAGCATTTTTAGTTTTTTTAGGTTTTTAGGTGTTTTAAGTGTTTTATCTTTTAAAGGTATTTTAAAGGGTTTTATGGTTTTTATATTTCGATGGTTTTTAAGGATTTTTTTTGATTATCATGGTTTTTAGGGTTATTAGGGATTTGATGCAGTTTTAGGGGTTTTAGAGATTTTAGGGTTTTTAGTTTTTTTATGGTTTTAAAGTTTTTTACGTTTTTTAATATTTTTAAGCATCTCTTAGTGTTTTGTGATTGTTTTTAGGGGTTTTATTATTTTTAGGGATTTTTAGGTATTTGTTTGGATTTTTTTTGGTTTTTGGGAAATTTTTGGGATTTGATGGTTTTTAGAGTTTTTTTGTAATTTTGTATTTTTGGGGTTCATTTTTATTTTTTATGAGGATGAAGATATTTTTGTGTTTTTAAAAAGTTAGGGGTTCAAGTGGTTTTTAGAGTTTTTCAATGTTATTATTTTTTATGGGTTTTATGATTTTAAGAGTTTTATGGGTTTTTAGGGCCTTTTACATATTTTTGTGTTTTTCATGTTTTGATATGATTTATGATTGTTTAGGTTTTTAAGTTTTTGTTATGGTTTTCAGGGTTTGGGGGTTTTACCTTTTTATGGATTTTAGGGCCCTTTCAGGATTTTTAGGTGTATTGGGGATTTTGGGGATTTTGAGGGTTTTTTGGGTTGTTAATGTTTTTATGATTATTTTGATTTTTATTTGTTCTAATGTTTTTAGTGGTTTCCTAGGGTTTTTTGGGGGTTTTAGTGATTTTTTTGATTTTATGGATTTTAGGTTTTTTATGTTCCTTACGAGTTTTAGGGTTTTTGGGCTTTTTATGGATTTAAGTGTCTTAGGTGTTTTATGTTTTTTTGGGGTTTTAGGGGTGTTTTTAGTGTTTTTAGTGTTTTTAATGTTTTTAGAGTTTATTAATGTTTTCTGGGTTTAAAGGGGTTTTAGTATTTTAATTGGTTTTTTTTTCAGTTTTCTGGGTTTTTATAGATTTTTGGATTTTTGGGGGTTTTTAGCATTTTCTGGGGGTTTTAGGGGTTTTAAGTGTTTTTTGGTTTTATGGTATTCTTTGGGGTTTTTATGGTTTTATGGATTTAACATTTTTAGGGATTCATGTTGATATTTAAATTTTATGGTGTTTTTGATATTTTAGGGATTTTGAGGGGTTTTGGGGTTTTTAAAGGTTTTTAGAATTTTTTAGGTTTTGTATGGGTTCTATGTATCATTAAGTTTTCTTATGGGTTTTCATGGTTTTTAAGGTTTTAAGGGTTTTGAGGTACTTGAAATTTTTCTTAAAAAAATTCTAGGGGATTTGGGTTTTTATGGCTTTTGAAAGTTTTTAGTGTTTTTAGTATTTTTAATGTATTTATGGGTTTTTGGGTTTTTAGAGTTTTTGTTGTGTTTATAGGGTTTTAAAGGTTTGTCTAGTTTTTTTATAATTTTTGGTCTTTAAAGGGTTTTTAGAGTTTTTAATGATATTCTATGGGTCTTTTGGGTTTTGGGGCTTTTGGGTTTTTCTAGTTTTTAGGGGGGTTTACAGTTTATAGTGTTTTTAGCATTTTTTAGTTTATAAGGCATTTAATGGTTTTTATATTTTAATTTTTTTCATAGGGGTTTAATGGTTTTTAAGGTTTTTTACATTTTATGGGTTTTTTTGGATTTTATTTGGTTTTTGAAGATTTTTAGTGATTTTGAGTGTTTTATGGGTTTTAATGCTTTTAGGTTTTTAGGGGATTTAAATGTTTTTATGTTTTTAATATTTTCTTAAGCTTTTCATGGGTTATAAGTTTTTCTATATGTTTTGGGATTTTAATTTTTTTTTTCTTTTAGGATCCTTAGGGATTTTCAGGGTTTTTTGGGTTTTTCTGTTATTTTGGGTTTTTTAGGGTTGTTTTTTTTTTTGAGTTTTTTAAGTTTTTTATGTTTTTTTACATTTTCAAGGGTTTTATTGTTTTCAGATATTTTAGTGGTTTTAGTGTTTTTATGGGTTTTAGGGTTTTAAAGGTTGTTAGGTTTTCTTATTCTTTTAAGAGTTTTATGTTTCTTTTGTTTTAAGGGGTTCTTAGATTTTTTAGGGATTTTATGGTTTTTTAAGTTTTTAGACAGTTTGTAGGGATTTTTTTAGAATCATTATCATTTTAGGCATTTTAATGATTTTTAGGGTTTCGTCCTTTTAGGGTTTGTCACGGTTTTTATCATTTTTAGGTTTTTCTGTGTTTTAAGTGTTTTAATTTATAATGTTTTCATTTATATTTTTATGTATTTTCATGTTTTTTTATATTTTTATGGATTTAAGGATTTTTATAATTATTATTGGTTTTTAGTTTTTTAGGGATTTTAGGGGGTTTTCATGGTTTTTAGTGTCCTTATAGTTTTTCTGGGTTTTAACATTTTTTAGATTTTTATGGATTTCAAGTGTTTTTAGGTTTCTATGTTATTCATAGTTTTTTTCAAGATTGACTATTTTTTATGTTTTTAAGGATAATTATAGAATTTATAGTATTTTTTTACTTTTTTGGTTTTTAGGTATTTCTAGGGTTTTAGATATATTTATTAATTTTTGAGTTTTTAGGTTCTTTTGGGTTTTTTTCTGTTTTTTTCTTATTTAGGATTTTTAATGTTTTTATATTTTTTTTAACTTTTTATCGGATTTAAGGGTTTTTAGAGTTTTTAGTGTTATTCGGGTTTTTGGGGTTTTATGGTTTTTATAGTTTTTTGGAGGTTTTAGGGTTGTTAGGGTTTTTATGGGTTTTTAGAGTTTTGGGTTTTTTTAAGGTTATTAGCATTTTTTGATTTTTCAGGGGTATTACATGTTTTGAGGTTTATATGATTTTATTTTGGGTTTTCTGGGATTTTAGTAGGTTTATGTTTTTAGTTATTTTTAGGGAGTTTGTATTTTTAGTGATTTTTGGGTTTGTTAGGGATTTTGAGGGTTTATATCTTTTTCCAAAATTTTTATGGGGTTTGAATGTCCTTAATTTTTTTTGGGTTTTTAGGGTTTTAGTTATTTTTTGGGTTTCAATGTTTTTTATGATGTTTTAAAGGAATTTAGGGTTTCATTCTTCTTTCGATATTTTTTGTGTTTTTTTTAGTTTATTTATGTTTTTAGGGTTTTTAAGGATTCTGGGGGATTTTATAGTTTTTTAGTGTTTTTGGGTTTTTCAGGTTTTTACTGGTTTTGGCGGTTTTAGGGTCTTTATGAATTTTTAGAGATTTTTAGAATTTTTTGGGGATCAAAATGTTTTTATAGTTTATAGTGAATTTTATTTGTTTTTAGGGGTTTTAATAATTTCTACAAGTTTTAGCGGAATTTATGGTTTTTATGGTCTTTTTGGTTTTTTTGTTTTTAGGCAGTTTTAAGCATCCTTTGGGTTTTTCAGACATTATTAGGGGTTTTAGGGGTTTTTATGACTCTTGGGTTATTTATTTATTTTTTAGAAATTTTAATATTTTTATGTTTTTAGGAACTTTTAGGGTCTGGGGGGGGTTTAGAGTTTTATAGGGTTCTAGGTTTTTGTTGTATTTTATGTATTTTAGGGTTTTTATGTTTTTTAGGTTTTTATGTTTTTTAGGTTTATAAGGATTTCGTATGTGTTTTTATGGTTTTAGGAATTTTTACATCTTTAGAAATTTTTAGGAAATTTTTATGATTTTATTATCTACCCAATTTTTACGAATTTTGAGTGAATTTTGGGTTGTTTATGTTTATAGGTTTTCATATGCTGTTTACTGTTTTTTTGGGTTTTAGGAGTATTGTGTGTTTAAGTTTTTTAAGTTTTCTTAGGTTTTGTTAGGGTTTTTAATGTTTTTTTAGGTTTTTAGGGAAATTAGGATTTTTATGGGGTTTGGTGGTTTTATAGGTTTTTTGGGGTTTTAGTGTTTTTTGGGGTTTTATTTTTTTTATATTTTTATGTGTTTTAATGGTTTTTAGGTTTTTAATGTTTAATATGGTTTTCCATGTTTTATAGGATTTTAATTTTTTTATTGATTTTTAGGGCATTTTCAGATTTTATAGGTTTTTAGGGGGTTTTGGAATTTTTTTAGGTGTTTATGGGTCTTTAGATTTTTTATGGTTTTTTGGTTTTTATATATTTTTATTGATTTTAGGTCTTTATGGTTTTAGTGTTTTTATGGTTTTTTGGGTTTTAATATTTTTAGTGATATTAGATGGTTTGTAGGTTTTTTATAGGTTTGAGGGGATTTTATGGTTTTTAGAGGTTTTTATGGTGTTTAAGGGGTTTTATCCTCTTTTAGGGGTTTTAGAGTTTTTAGGTTTTTGTTGGTTTCATGTGTTTTTATATTTTTGTGGTTTTCTTAGGGGTTTTAAGGGTTTATGGTTTTTTTAATTTTTAGGTATTTCTAGTGGGATTTCAGGATTTTTATTGTTTTTAGTGTTTTTTTGTATTTTGTGGGGTTTTAAGGGTTTTATTGTTTTATGTATTATTTGTGTTTTTAGGTTTTTAAAGGTTTAGTGTTTTTTAAGGGGATTTATGAATTTTTAAAGGTTTTAGAGTTTTTTACATTTTTATGGATTCCAAGGGATTTTTTAGGAATTTATGGTTCTTAGTGCTTGGGATTTTGTGCGTTTTAGGCTTTTTCTTGATTTTATAGATTAGAGAGAAATTAGGTTCATTAGGGGTTGTAATTGGTTTTAGTTTTTTAAAGTTTTATTATGATTTTTATTGTTTTTTGGGTTTTTTACATGTTTAGGTATTTTTATGGGTTTTTTATGATTTTATGTCGGGGTATGATATTTTGAGGGTTTTAGGGGTTTTAGGGGTTTTAGTGGTTTTAAAGGTTTTAAGGGTTTTTTGTTTTTTAGGATTATTTAATTTTTAGGGATTTAAAGGGGGTGTGGAGTTGTTATTTTTTTATGGGTTTTTATTGATTTTTAAGGTGTTCAAGATCCTTAGGGGTTTTAATTATTTTTTAACCTTTAGGGTTTTATGTTATTTTATCTTTTTAGTGAATTTTTGTCATCAATGGGTTTAAGTGTTTTTTCTGTCTTAAGTATTTTATAGGTGTGTTTAGGGTTTTAATATTTTTTACATTTTTAGTGAATTTTATGGATATTTAATATTTTATGGGTTTTTTCAATTTTTTATAGATTTTGAATGTTTTTATAAATTTTTGGGATTTTTTAGTTGTTCTGTGTTTTTGGGGTTTTTGTGTTTTTATGGTTTTAAAGGTTTTTTGGTGTTTTTAATGTATTTAGGGATTTAAATAGGTTTTAATATTTTTTTTGGATTTTAGTGTTGTTATGGTTTTGGGAATTTTTTAAGGTTTTATTGGGATTTTTCAACATTTATGGAATTTTAAGTTTTTTAGGGTTTCTAGAGTCATTTGGGGTATTTGGCCTTTTTTAGATTTCATGGGGTTTTTTTCTATGTTTTTAAGGTTTTATTGTGGTTTTGTTCTGGTTTTATTGTGTTTTTTATGTTTTTAAGAATTTCTAGTGGGTTTTTAAAATTTTTATGGGTTTCTAGCTATTTTAGGGATTTTGAGGGTTTTAAGCGTTTTTAGTGTTTTTAGGATTTTTTAGGGTTTTTTTATTTTTTAGGTTTTAGGGGTTTTATGTGTTTCCATATATATAGGTATATCTTATGGTTTATCTAGGTTTTAAGGGGATTTTACAGTTTTTTGTATTTTTTGGATTTTTTGGATTTTTAATATTTTTAGGGATTTTTGGGATTTGAGGACTTCTTTGGGGTTTTTGTCGTTTTTTGAGTTCTTAAGGTTTTTAATTTTTTAGAGAATTTTAAAAAAATTTGATGTTTAAAGGTTTTTTAGAGTGTTTTTTAATTTTTAGTATTTTTATAGGTTTTGGGGGATTTATGGTTTTTAGTGGTTTTATGATTGTTAGGTATTTTTAGAATCTTTTAGGGATTTTGGTGTTTTATTGGTTTAAGGGGTTTTACATGATTTCAGGTTTTTATTGTTTTCTTTGGGATTTTCAGTTTTTTTAGGGTTTTTTCTCTTTTTAGGTCCTTTTTAGGTATTTTTGGATTTTTGAGGGATTTTCATGATTTTGAGGATTTTTTCAGTTTTTTGGGGTCTTAGGTTTTTTAGTTTTTATGTGTTTTTAGGGTTTTATGGATTTCTTATGGGTTTTCATAATTTTTATGGTTTTTTATGTTTTTATGTTTTTTTTTTATTTCTAGCATTTTTATGGGTTTTTAAGGATTTTGAAGGTTTTAGGGTTTTTAGGAGTTTTACTATTTTTTCAGGGGATTTAGAATTTTTAGGTTTTTAGGGGTTTTATACGTTTTATGTTTTTAATGATTTCTTAGGGGTATTCAAGGGATTTAGAGTTTTTTTCTTTTTTAGGGATTTTAGGTTCTTTTTAGGATTTAAATTTTTTAAAGGTTTTTTGTGGATTTTAAGGGTTTTTATGGTTTGTTAGGGTTTGATGGTTTTAATTTTATGGTGTTTTAGGGAATTTTTTGGTACTTTTATTGGTTTTCAAAAAATTTAAAGTATTTTAATGTTTTTAGGGTTTGAATGTGTCTTGATTTTTTTATTTTTATGTTTTTAATAGGATTTGGATTTTTTTTGGTTTTATGGGGATTTTCATTATTTTTAGGTGTTTTTTGTGTTTTTAGGGTCTTTTAGGGTTTTAAAAAAATTAGTTTTTTTAGGTATTTTATTTTTTTGAAGGATTTTATGGATTTCTTAGGGTTACAAAGATTTTAGGGGTTTTAGGGTATTTTGTATTTTTAAGGAATTTATGGATTTTTTAAAATTTTATTTTATTTTTTAGGGTTTTAGGGATTTTGATGGTTTTTAGTAGTTTTTTTGTTTTTAGGGGTTTTAATAACTTTTAGTTTCTCAAAGTTTTCTTAGTGGTTTACATGATTTTTAAGTTTTTTAGGTATTTTTAGAACCTTTTAGGATTTTTATTGTTTTTAATGTTTTAGGCCAATGAAGATGCGAGGGTCGAGCTATTCCCGGCCCCCACCCAAATTTATTTGAAAGAAAAAGAGACACAGCAGACAAGGGAGGGGAGGGGACAAACGACCCACACCAAAAAACCCTTACAACCCAAAACGAAAAAGTCTAAAAAAAGAAAAATCAAAAACAAGAAAAAAAAATACAATAAATTAGTCAACATCACCACTGAAGTCTGAAACAGAAGCTGCACCAAAAGGGTCACCATCTGCACAATATCCAGAGGCCGCATCATCAAAGCAGGAGTCAGAGACATCCCACCCTGACTCTTATTCCTCATTAAGTTTGAGGAGCGTCAGAAACTTCTCCCTGCGTTTTTCTTGTTCCGGGGAACGCTGTTGCTCCTGATGATTAACTTTGATTTTCAGCTTAGCCGCCTTTGATGACGTCCGGGTAGCCATGGGTCTAGGAAGGGTGGAATAATCCCTCTTCACCCTCCTCTTTGAGGAGGCATAGGTGGGACCATATCCTTTCACCTTCCTGAACGCATTGTGACACTTCCCCACCTCTATGCCATGATCTTGTTATTGATCCTAGATAAAGGAGGCTTCCTGATTTAGGGGGCACTCAACAAAATCTTCATGCTGCAGCACGTTTAGAGCCATTAAGGCGGGTGTTTCTGCACTCCCAACGACAGTAACCAGCGGTCCTTTCCCATCCTCCCCAGGCAGTACCGTCTCCCCAGCATCATGCAAGTCCAAACAAATAGGCTTATCAGCCAGGGACTCTTCATGCACCTCCATGACCAGCCCTATCATTTCCTCCTTTGCAGCGGCTTCCCCTTGTTTGTGATCATCCCCTGCTCCAGCCCCCTCCCCTTGGACAAACACATTCCCATACTTAGGCACTCTCCCCTCATCATCAACCTCCTCCAAAAGATCTGTTTCCCCCTGCTCCTGCACTATCCCACAATGCAGCATGCCATGGACCACCGTAGGTTCCAAAGAACCCAAAAAAAAGTGGGGCCACCCCACCATTCAGGGATAGCTGTAAAAGCCCCTCTCCCCTCGGAAGCTTTCCCTCATCCCCCTGGCAAGCGGGCGCGTTTTCCAATCCCTGAAAAAACCCTTTTCCCCTGCTCCCCAACACCAACCATGGGAACAATGTTGTCCAGCGGCAGCATATCCTTACAAGCAATAGGGACTGCACTGCCTCCATCCCAACTAGCTTCAACAACAACATCCTGCACCCCTTTCTCATGTGCATCAGGCCTCTCGTCCCCATCCATTCTTCTTACTCTACCATCAACCATGAACTCATCATTATTGAGAACAGGAGTCTGTTCACTAGAATTTGGGGCCACACTTCCACCCTCACTCCCAGCAGCGTCAGCCTTCACCTCGCTCTGTGTAGCAGACCTCACACACCCAATATCAGCATATGGAGACCCTTGCACCTCTTCCTCAAGCTCCATCCCATCAAAGTGATTGAAAGTTGGAATGACTTCCTTCTTGTGTTTCAAAAAATTATCATGGGAAGTTGATACCCCACCTGCAGCAACTTCTTTACAAAGATAACTTCCAGAATCTGAGAGTTTCAAGTCGCTCCTCAATCGCTTGAGAACATCACTCACCTTGGGATCTATTTGGCACTGAGCATCCACTTTCTCTAAATTGATAGCACATGTTCCAAACCCATGGCCCTCCAGCACAAACAGACTCTCCCCAGCCCCATCCTTCCCACTGCCACAAAGAGCCTCCAGGTCAAAGTCACATAGAGGTGATTCTGTCACCAGCTCATGTGCAACCGCTTCCCCTGCCGACTCCAGCGAGCCAGACCCGTTGCACAGCACAACATCACCTAAAACCTGTACCTTCTCCAAAATTCCATCCTGCCCCTGATTCTGTAGATCATAACTGAAAAACCATACAGATGTAAACCCATTCTCCCTCTAGACTAACACCTCTTGAGTCCTCCCATCTGACACCTCTGCACGGGCATTGTTAGCTAGTTGTCACGACATTTTCCTCGGGAAGAGATTCCATGTCTTAGCATTCTGTTGCTCCGCCACCATCACTGTCCGATCAGCTTACCCAACAATCCCATAATATGTTTCCACTGCTCCTTGGCTGCTAAAACCTCATCTGCAAGAGGAAGTAGAATGTCCCAAATGCTTACACCTATAACAGAACACCACAGCCGACTCAAACACCACTGGATGTTTATAGCGGAATTCCCTACCAACCGTAATCCACACAAAGTCTACTGGGGGATTTGAAATACCTAGTTCAACACAGACTCTTGGGGAAACTGGGTGGCTAATCGCTTTAGTCCTGCTGTCCGAACAAAGGAACTGACCCACAAGATTCCCAAGCATACAGATAATGGAAGGATTCTGAAACGGAATGGTGAGTTTCGGGAACCTTACCATTGACGCAACCAATGGCGAATCATGATTCATGTATAGGTCAAAACTCCACCTGAAGAGAAAGAAACTATCTCTATTGAATCTTTGAGGGGTCGTAGACCAAGCGCATATCAAATATTCTTCATAAGAAAAACGTATCATCAAGTGTCCGCCATCCAGCAACCCTACCGTGGCCCGATCTTGGAGATTCTAAGATCCAAAAACAAACCTGTCAAAAGCCTACACCGAAGGACAAATCTTCAAGAACCGAGAAACCAGGGTCAAGCTATGAAGTGCAGAGGCTGAGTGAAACTCCAAGTCCAATAAAGATAAGTAGGGGAAGCCTTTTTATAAATCAGGAACCATTGGGAAAAGCTCAATTTGGGGGAAAGGGTGAGGAAGATCACGCATGTGAGGAGGGAGGAAGACCAACTCCAGATTCCCATCCAGTAGAAAACCCTGCCCCGTATATGGAGGAGGGCGGATCAGCATCGGTTTCATTAAGTAAGCATTGAGAGAGAGAGTATTTATTTTTTTTCTTTTAATGTTTTAGGGATCTGAAGTGTTTTTATGGTTTTTTCTGGTATTAGGGTTTTTTGGGTTTTTAGCCTTTTAAAGGTTTTTAGGAGTTTATGTGTTTTTAAATTTTTAACTTTTTCATATAATGTTTCAATGTTTTTATTGTTTTTTACCTTTTTATGGATTTATACTACTTTTTATAATTTTTATGGTTTTTGGGTTTTTTATGAGATTTAGTAGTTTTTAGGGTTTTTAGGGTTTTTAATGATTTTAAGTGTTTGTAGCATTTTTTTTGGTTTTTAGGGGTATTCTGTTTTCTAGGTTTTCTATGTTTTCCTTATGGTTTTTCAGGGTATATAGAGGGTTTTTAAATTTTTTTGGTTTTTGGTATTTTTTATAATTTTTATTGGGTTTTAGGAATTTTAGGAATTTTGAGGGTTTTAGGTTTTCTTGGGATTTTATGGATTTTAGGGTTTTTAGTATTCTTATATTTTTAATGAAAGGAATATGTCAGGCCAGGAGATTATATATAAATAAAAACAAACGCCACA
Organism: Viscum album; assembly: GCA_963277665.1. Classification (NCBI taxonomy): domain Eukaryota; kingdom Viridiplantae; phylum Streptophyta; class Magnoliopsida; order Santalales; family Viscaceae; genus Viscum; species Viscum album. The sequence continues at coordinate 1,279,844,869 of OY728136.1, read as the reverse complement.
AGAGAGGGGCGAGGCTAAACAACCCACACCCAAAAACCTAAACAAGACTCACACCCCAAAAATCAAAAAAATAAAACCAAAAAGGGAAAATCAGTCAATGTCACCACTGAAGTCATCCAGATCCACTCCGTGGGATCCAAAGCTCACACCAATTCCAATTCCCACATCATTAATGTAGAAATTTGAGTCAGATACAGTATCCCTAGAGTTTCATCCCAACTTGTAGTCCTCCTGCATTCTGATCATAGAAAAAAGTTTATCTTTTGCCCTCTCTTGCTCAGCATTTCACGGAGTCCACTCCCGCTTATTGACTTTGAGATTCATCTTGACTGCCCTAGAGGTGTCTCGGGTCACCATGAGTCTTGGAAGGGCAGAGTAATCCTTCTGTTGCCTTCATTTGTGGGGGAGGTGGAACCATATTCATGGGATACCTTCTCATGTATCACCCCATCATTGGCCTCACTTAAGGCCTATTTGTTCGCATTCTTGCTTCCAGTCACAAGAGTTATACCACCCTTTTTAGGATATTTTTCTATTCTTCCTTTCACCTAACCACATCATCATTTATCCTGTGGTCATCCTCAACAAACTTCTCCCCAATTCTCTTAGCTTTACCCTCAAGTGGAAACCATTCCCATCCAACTATCATCATTTCATGAAGTAGAACATAATTCTCTAATATTTTAAGGGTTTTAAATGTTTTTACTTTTTTAAGAGTTTCTTATAGATTTTCATGTTTTTTTTGTTTTTTATGTTTTTTGGGATTTTTAGGATTTTTATTGTTTTTTGTGTTTTTGGGATTTTATTGTTTTTGTGGGGATTTTGGAGAATTTTTTAATTTTTTTACCGTTTTAATGGATTTTTAAGTTTATTAATGTATTTATGATTTAAATGATTTTTAGAGTTTTTATATTTTTTAATATTCTTTTTGGGTTTTTAGTGTCTTCTAGGGTTTTAGTGGGTTTTAGGGTTTTAGAGGTTTTAGGGTTTTTATCTTTTTTTGTTTTTAGGAGTTTTATGTATTTTTAATTTTCTATGTTTTTATTAGTATTTTCATGGTTTTATGGTTTTTTTAAATTTTTATGTATTTTTTGGGATTTGTTAGTATTTGTAATGTTTTTATAGTTTTAGGGATTTTAAAGATTTTTTATGGTTTTATGGTTTTTAGGGTTATAATCATTATTTAGGTTTTTAGGGGTTAATGTAATTTTATGTTTCTAATGTTTTCTTAGGGTTTTTAGGGATTTTAGTGTTTTTTAAATTTTTAGGGATTTTGAGGGTTTTAGGTTTTATTAAAGATTTTAGGGTTTTCTATTTTTTTTATTTTTTTATTCTATTGGGTGTTTTAAGTGTTTTTAGGTATTTAATGTTTTCAAATGTTTTTTAGGGTTTCTAAGGTTTTTTTATTTTTATGGATTTCGTGGGATTTTTAAATATTTTATCCTTTTACGGATTTTATGGATTTTGCAGGCTTTTAGGACTTTTATGGTCTTATAGTTTTTAGTGTTTTTATCATTTTTAGGTGTTTTAGGTATTTATGGTTTTCTTTTGGGTCTCAAGATTTTTTTTGGGTTTCTTAATAATTTTATGGATTTTATTGTTTTTAAAATTTTTATGCTTTTATAATTTTTAAGGAGTTTTAGGGGTTTTAGGGTTCTTAGGGATTTAGGTTATTACCATTTTTATGTTTTTAAGGGTTTTAATTTTATAGTATTTTATTTTTTTCATAGGTTATTTCTTGTTTTTTATAGATTTTATGGTTTTTTAAGGAATTTTATGGAATTTTAGGATTTTAGTGTTTTTAGGTATATTGAGTGTTTTTAGGGTTTTTTTTTTCATGTTTTAGGATTTTTTTTAATTTTTTGTGATTTAAAGGGGTTTTAAAGTATTTGAACATAATTAGGGGTCAAATGGGTTTTTTTAGATTTTGTGGTCTTTTTTTATTGTGTTTTATGGTCTTTTATGTTTTCAGTGGTTTTATGGTTTTTATAGATTTTAGGGTATTTTTATAGATTTTTCGGGGTTTTAGAATTTATAGATTTATTGTGATTTAAATTTTTTTAGGATTTTAATGTTTTCTTGGGGGTTTTCAGTGTTTTTAGGTGTTTTTACATTTTTTAGATTTTATGTATTTTTTAGTATTTTTATGTTTTTAGGGTTTTTAGGATTTTGTGGGTTTTTAGGGTTTTCAGGGTTTTTTACTATTTTTAGAGTTTTCAGGTTTTTTGTAGGTTAAAGTGTTTTTATGTTTTTTAGGATTTATTAGGGGGTTTTCCTGGGTTTTAGGGTTTTTATGTTTTTAGATTTTTTTGTGTTTTTTGGATTTTTATTGTTTTTAGGGTTTTTGAGAGGCTTTAAGGTTTTAATCATTTTTTTTTATTTTTTGGGTTTTTAGATATTTTTAAACATACTAGGTGTTTAAAGGGGGATTTATAGATTATATTGTATTTTTTTATTAGTTTTTAGGGTTTTTAATCATTTTAGTGGTTTTAAGTGTTTTTCAGGGTTTTTAGGGTATTATTATGTTTTTTGGGGTTGTAGGGTTGTTTGTTTTTAGGGAAAATAATGTGAATAGAAAATCATTCTTGGTCCCCAAAAATCTCATAAAAAATAAAAGGCAAGGAAACACAAAAGGGTCAAGACTAGTAACTACAAAACAAATGGATAATCAACACCATCATATCAAGATACATTGTCTTCTCCAGCATCTGTCAACTCCTATGCAGATTCTACGTCTTCCTTATACATGAAAACACCAAATACATGTCCTTGAGTCATTATTTCTCCTAAGTAAATTTAGCTCAAGATGAGAACATTTTTGGACACCCTCAAGAAAAATCATTAACATTATTTTTAAAATCCTTATAAGATTCCCAAATACCCACAGGTTTTGGTATGGAGGAGTAGTCCCTCCTTGACCTCCTTATTGGTGGCGCATAACTGAAACCCCCTAAAACATTGTCCTTTCCATGTAAGAAACCATCACTGGTTTCACCCATGACCTCTTTTTTACTACCACCATCCCCTGTATTAGTAACATCTACAAAACTCTATGGCTACACATTGATAACCACCATATCCATATCACCCATAACCAATAAACGATGGGGTATCAAAGGAGACTCTTTCATGTACCACCAAGACCAGCTGCAAATCCTTAAGCCCCCCCCCACCCATTCGGATCATAAAATATATTGTGATCCAATTCCTCCAGTATGCTTCACTCATACCCTGTGCTCAACTTCTACCCCTCACTCACTGAAGAATCAATTAACATCGATCATCTGTATTCAATCTCTTCAAAGGTATTCGGCCTAAGCTACTGTCCATAATTCCCAGAATAAGGGAGCACCTGAAATCCTTACATTGCATTATCCACATGTCCCGTATAGCATAGAGGAAAAAATGTTACATTGAATAGAATAAGAGCTACAGAATGACATCAAACTGGACTCTTCCTTATTCTGACTAAAATTTCCAAAGGAAACCTCAACTAATTAGGGATAGTGGAAACAAAAGGATTCCCCACCTATGGAAGTATCTGTGGGTTCTTGACCACCGTATCTAAAAACACATCCTCCTTTCATTGACTATCCACAAATCCTTCACTACAATGGGGAGCCAATAAGATTACTCCATTACAAGAATAGAAAAATTGACCCACTTGAATAACCTCATGCCCAATACTCACTTCATCCATCACCTTTATCATATCACCATAAGAAATAGATTTCATGAAGAAAGAATCAGCTTCCCCCACATAGTTATAATTGTGCATCTTCAAATTAACATGAGTGGAAATAGTAATAGGAGAGACCAAATATTCAAATTATAAGGCTTTATCTGAATTAGGGCCAATAGGATCATCATGATTCCATAAGGTTTCAATGTGAGGTTTTTTCATATGGGGGGTAGCCATACTAGCATCTATCCACCTCAATCCACACCTACAATCCACTAATAAGTGTCCCATCTAGTTTCATGACAAGAAGAAGTCACACAAAAACTCAAAAATGACTAATGTTTTACATTTAAGTTGGTAAAATACCACAATATTGAGAGATTAGACCCAAATATTTTCCAAATCCACCTCAACAATGATCTTGGGAAATATCAGATGGAAGATAGCATGGGTTCTACTGTTCGAGAGGAGATATTTTCCCATGATTTTTGATAACATACGAAGAATAAAAGAATTTCAAAATAGAAGTAGGAGTTTAGAAAAAATCACCAAGATGGCCATTGTCAATGAATCCCTCTTCAAATAATGTCAATGGACCATTTAAAGAGAATGAAGCTAGAACCATTGCATATTTAAGGTGCAGACAACCAAGCCAGAATCAAGTCCTCCTTTTAAATGAAACAAATCATAAAATGATTGGGGTCTAGGATACCTATTGTCACGTGATATTACAAAAACCATGAATTAAAAATGCGCCGATCAAGGAGTCCCATAGAGGGGAGGAAGTTCCTAAATCATGCAATCAATGTTAGATTAAGTAGAGGGAATGCATTATCAAACACATAGTTAGGTATTGAGATTTGTGGGGATTCCTTGAACAAATAAGGAACATTTAGATTTAGGGTAATCCGAGGGAGCACGTGGATGAAGTTCGGATTTGAGAATGAAATAAAGGGTTAAGTCTTTAGTGAAGAAGATCAACCCCTATACTTGTTGATATGAATGATGAGTTTATTTTTACAATGGTGATGTATAATGATGCTAAAAGGATGCCATAATTAGCCTATGAGCTGTTGAGCATGTCTCAGAAAATTAATAATGGAAACCCCAATCTGAGGGGAAACATTCATTTTGAAGCATGGATAAGGACTATATTGAAGCCAGAAGGAGAAGTTACTACCTTCTAGTACCCAAAGGGATTACCTACATTAGAGAACCATTACATTCTTATTAGATTATGGACAATCTTGGAGAATGTCTAGTATCACAAGTGGGGATACAAATTGAATCCTGATGTTTCTGAGAGGACTCTTTAGGTTGGATTTCATACAATGCGTCTAGGATACTACCTTTTAGATGTTCATGGATCCAATAGCAGTGTGTGACCATGAAAATATTTTATAGTATCCAAACAATAAGAAGGGACCATAGATGGATGGTTTCCCCAATTTTGGTTAAGATATACTTGTGTTTATTTCACATGTGCAACTTGAAGGACCAATTCTGAATTCTAGGTGCATGTCATGTTATATGGGGATAGATATTAGAAAAATTATGTAATTACAATATGATGAATGGATTTCATGTTCTTGAAGGCTGATTTCACCCATTCATTTAGGCTATTTCTTGTATCCAACCATTATCCCTAAAGAATGAAAAATATCATGAAATCTTAAACATTTTATTGGAGTTCAACTTATTTTGATATTTTTATATTCCTAGTAGGATATTAAATAACAATGGTATGATTTAATATATTTTTCCATTCATTGACAGTTTACTGGTGGCTTGTATTGATAGCTAGATTATGTGAGAGGTCAATGCTCCATATCAATTTACCCACCAATTCTAGGGTTTACTGTAACAATGTGTATCTCCCCCATGCACGTTTGACTTGAGAAAAACACAATGGTGGATCAAAAATTCTGGATCCTGATGGACTTGGAGGTATCCCAAATTTCAATCAATGTACCTCTGTTGGGAGCATAGATCAATCTAGAATCTGGGTATGTCAGTGCTTTGATTTCAACATACTCTCAAGGGGTGTTAATAAAAAGTGGTCCTTAAGTCATGAATATGATGAATTCTTGTGTGGAGTGTGTGGAGGGAAGCTTAAACCTGAAGATAATGACACAAAAGATTCAATGTATTTAAAATGATCTCCGGAAAGGGCCTTGTAGTAGGTCAGATTTCAGACCACATCGTCAGCACCAGTGCATTCTAGTTTTCACTACCAGGTGGAGACCAAAGATCCATTCACCTAGGCTTCTATGGATAAGAGATGCCTAAAATGGATTCAAAGCCAAACTATTTTGGTCATCCACATACACGACTAGAAAGTGGACTTTTCCAAACACTTTTACACCAATGGTTAAAAGAACCATTAGTATATGTTATCTTTAACAACGGTTTTCATAAACCGTTGGTAAAGATCGTGAGCAGGTGACTTTTCCCAACAGTTTTATTAAACTGTTGGGAAGTGGTGAAAATCACTTTTCACAACTATTTGAGGAAACTGTTGGGAATGATGGGGCAAATTTTAGTTTTCCCAATAGTTTCATAAAACCGTTGGGAAAAAAATCCCCAAATTATCGAAATGCAGGAAGTGGCCTCCCCACGATTCTAGAACCCTTCCGCTGGTCTCCAAATCTGATTCCTTGGTAGAAGAAATTTAGAATCCCCACCTCTTCTATCGGATCAGAAAATACCAGGTTAGACTCCTTCCATATTTTATAAAGGATATAGTTCCATCTCTTATCAAGCATATCCTTCTATTCTCAACGATTTCATTATTCCAAATTTTTTTTGGTGTTTGTAAAATTTAATGATTGTTCCATGAATTGTGTATTCAAATCCCTATATCAGTGTATGTCCAATTAATGTTTTCATTACACATTTACATTTATAAGGGTATGGTGTCTCTTCATTATGTTCTAATTGTGAAGATTGATAGTTTTTTTAATCAAAATGCTTCAAATATTATAGATTCATGTATATTAACTAATAAGAAATAGTTAGTAATATTTATTGATATTATTTCATGAAAATCACTCCTTTCATTAAGATCATGCCAAACATGAAAATCATGTTCATCTTATTTTTTGTACACTATGTGTATTACATAATGAGTATGTATCATGTTTCTATAAAAATCTATATATATATATAATGACACACTGTTCACTTATCCTTTGAACAATAGAACATATAGAGTATCTTCTTGAACTTTTCCAAATAGTATGTGAATTTTCAATGTTTATTTGTTGCAATTTTATTGGAATTTCATTTTCTAATTTGGAATTGAACTGTATTCAAACCTAGTTAAACAATATTTCTAACTTGGTGAACATTAAAACATGTATGACTTATTAAATCCATTCAAGCTCTTTTAATTTGGAATTGAACTGTATTCCCTCATATATTTAGTTTTTTGGTTACACATTAGTTTCCTTTTTCTAATTAACTACATATTTGTTTTAGAAAAAAGGAAATGAAGCCAATTGAAGAGAGATGAAGGAAAAAAATGATGGAGAACAATCATCCAATGACGGAGTTGGGAATTCCATCATTAGTGCTTGTAGTGAGTACTTTGTTTCAAATTGATATATTTAAAGAATATATAATGTCATGTGATTAATTTTTTTGTAAACATTTTTGTAGGATCCACCTATACAACAACAGTTATTCGACGAGGAGCCTAGTACTGGTCCTAGTACTCAGGCCGGTGGTAAGAGAAGGGTTCATACCAGAGGTGGACGAGCAGCTGTGCGTACCCGACTAGACCCTATCCCTACCACTGACATGTCATACTTCCCACATTCTGATCCTGGTGTGTCATTAGGGACACACGGGATATTTAGGCCTCCCATGTTTTCTCTACCTTCTGCATCTTCTGGCACATCATTTTCACATCCCATGATGATTCCCACTCCCTAGCCAGAATCCGGTCAGATAGCTATCCCATCTTTTTTCCTTCTACTTCTGTCTCTTAGAGCTTCTATATTCCATCATCTTTGACTCTTGTTCCACCACAAGGTGTTCCATCAGTTTCTGTGGATCCAGCGATGCTCAGCGATTAGAACGACACAGGTATATTTATAGAACCCTAACACATTTTTATAGCATTATTTATTTTCATTATAACATGTTTTGATAAAATATTTGTTTTTAATTCATGAAAGATACATATACTGATAGGAGGCATAGGCGGGGGAGTACACGCAAGCGTTTAGTGTGGAACCGCCGCACACAGGTTATGATGGATTATAATGAAGACAACCAAATGGTTGAGAAAACACGGCAGCAATGTCGGAGTTTTTTTGTGACGCTTGCCAAATACTCCGACATCATTCCTGTCAGCCCGCTATCGTAGAGACATTTTCCACATGAGGTCAAGGATAGAGCTTGGGCAGAGATATGGGTAAAAAAATATGTTCTATTTAATGCAATGAATTATTTTTGTATTTATATGAATTAGTATTTTGATGTTAGCTTCGATTTAATTTTCCCGATAGTGAGGGTGAACTATCGGAATATCTAAAGGATTTAAGCGATCTTTGGAGAGCCTACAAGCATGATTTGTATGTTGGCTGGGTTTCTAGAGTTGGCACTGAGTTATATGCGGAACCAGTGGTGGATGATTGTCTTATAGAGCAGTATCGTCAGATGATTACTCATTGGACGAGTACCCAGTTTAAGTTATTAATTACATATGAGGTATTTAAATAATAACTTTCATGTTTTTCATTAATACTATCTGTTGAGTTTTTGAATTTAATTTAAGAACCATATAGAAAAAATAAAAAAAACACTGATGCAAAAAATACTTCCACACCCTGGGACACACTACGATTCCTGATCATGAGAGGAAGCAGGTGTGACAATTGTTTATAAGTTTTCTTTAAGACTTACACTTTCTTTTGTTTCCTCAATTATTTAATAGTTTTCTAATGTTTTCATATAACTTTAGTTTTCAATGTCATTGTAGAGTAAAATACCAAATATTGAAGGACATGTGCCTCGAGAAAAACTGATTTGCTCGAGTAGACGGAAAAAGGATGGAAGTGTCATCAACGAAGCGACTGAGCAGTAGATTGTTTGTTTTAATCTGTTGAATTTATATTTTAATATCTATTTTGTAACTTAATGATATATTTATATTTGTAACAGGGTACTTTATAGGCCCTCGATGCCTAATAACCAGACAATATTTGGCCAACAGATCACTTACATCAAGTGTTGGGAGAGGAGCATCCTGGCAGAGTACGCTGCTGACCTAGGATAGCCCCGACAAGGTATTGGAACTCCTCAGGTATGAGCTATAGTGCCACCGAGCTACAGTAAGTTAGGAAACAGGCTGAACAGGCTGAGAAAAGGGCCACAGAGATGGCAGAACAGTCTGCTAGGGAAAACAATGTGTTTATGTAATTTATTGAAGTTCTACATCCTAAACTTCTAGTAGAGGACAACCCAGATTTTGATGAATATATGTCATTGATACGTTTTATATATGGTGCACTAGTTGGAAGTTCTAGTGGTGGCCAGGATGATGTCTATCTTGACAATGATGACGGAGAGGAGTCTGATGCGGAAGAGGAGGTATAGGAGGATGGCGAGGCGGGTGGCGAGGGTGAGGAGGAGGGCGCAGGCGAGGAGGAGGGCGCCGAGGAGGGTGAGGTCAATGATGGGGATGAGGACGTGGGTGATGACGATTGTGATGATGGTGATGGTGATGTGGGAAAAATTGATCCATTACATTTCTGACTAATATTACTAAGATTTGTTATTTAATCTATTCTAGTTGTTGGTTTTATCTAGACATGTAGTATAGTATTAGAGTTGAGTTATTTTTATATATTATCTGATTTTATGGATGTTGTTGTCTTTTAGTGGTTGTTTTTTTTAGAACTCCCCTCATTACTGGACCCTATACAACCCCCCCACCATCCTCCTTCGACCCGGGACAGCCCTCCGGATAGCCCCCGGACAGCCCTCCCACCCACCATCCTCCTTGGTCCCCAGACAGCCCACCGGACTACCCCCCGAACAGCCCCCCAGACAGCCCCCCCACCCACCTCCTTGGATCCCAGACAACCCCTGAACACCCCCCGAACAGCCCCCCGGAGAGCCCCCCCACCACCCTCCTTGGTCCCCAGACAGCCCCCCAGACACCCACCAGACAGCCCCCCAGACAGCCCCCCCGGATAGCCCCCCACCCTCCATGATTTCATTTACTACTAGAAAATCTATAATATATATTTTATTTATTTTCATAATTATAATCAATGAAAATTACATTTACAAATCTAATCAATATCATAGATTCTTGGTATGCTATAAAAGGGGTGTATTCATTGGGCATGACATTTTTAGCTCATAAATGTTTCATAGCATGATAAACTAAATTCTATTCCATACTAAAAATGATATAAAAATATTCTATCTGAATGTCCACAAGTTTTTAAGTAAATACCATTCCACTAATAGACATATGAGGATTCTCATAAATCATGTTTGCCTTAATACTTTCAGAAGGATTTTTAGTAAAAGTTTTATCTTCTATTAATTTTCTGATATTCTCATTTTAAATGTAAATTTTTCATAAATAAATTAATTTAAAGACCCATAGTCAAATATTTTATTTGAATAATGTGAATAAAAAACTAACATACCACTCTAACTTTGTCTCTTTTGTTTAAAATGGATAGGATAATAAGTGAAAAGAACAACTGGAATACAAAAAACTAACCAAACACATTCGGATTCTATTGATAATTTATCACAATGATCCATGGGTCATATGTGACGTGTATGAGCCATCTTGGCCTCAATCCGAGGTACGGTTTGGCTGGGATCAATCTAAGTGGCTCCCCTTTGTTTAAAATGGACAATATTTTAGGTAGATTTAGAAAACCGACCAAACACATTCGGTTTCCGTTGAAACATTAGGAGAACGATTCATGGGTCATATGTGACATGTATGAATCAACCCAGCCTCAATAGGAGATGCGGTGTGACTGGAACCCCTCAAAGTGTCTGTCTTTTGTTTCAAAAGAACGTCATTTTAAGTGAAAAACATCAAATGGTATACGGAAAACCACCCAAATGCATTCGGATTGTGTCAATACATTAGAAAAAGGATTCATGGGACATATATGACATGTACGAGTCAACCTTGCCTCAATCTGAGGTGCAGTGTGGCTGAAACCATTCACAGTGTCTCTCTTTTGTTTAAAATAGACAGGATTACAAGTGAAAAGAACAACTGACATACAAAAAACTGATCAAACACATTCAGATTCTATTGATAATTTATCACAATTATCCATGGGTCATATGTGATGTGCAAGAGCCAAAACCACCTTAATCTGTGGCACGGTGTGGTTGGGATCACTCTAAGTGGTTTTCTTTTGTTTAAAATGGACAATATTTTAAGTACATACGGAAAAATTACCAAACGGAATCTTATTGTGTTGATACTTTAGCACAACGATCCATGGGTTAATTATATGTGACATGGATGAATCAACCTCGCCTCAATCGGAGATGCAGTGTGGCCAGCACCACTCAAAGTGTCTGTCTTTTGTTTCAAAAGGACATCATTTTAAGTGAAAAACATCAACTGGCATACAGAAAACTGACCAAACACATTCAAATTGTTTTGATACTTTAGCACAATGATCCATGGGTCATATGTGATGTGTACAAGTCAACCCCACCTCATTACAAGGCGTGGTGTGGCCGACACCATTCATAGTGTCTCCCTTTTGTTTAAAATGGACAGTATTATAAGTGAAAAGAACATATGACATACGGAAAACTGACCAAATGAATTCGGATTCTATTGATGATTTATCACAACGATCCATGGGTCATATGTGACTTGTACGAGTCAACCCCGCCTTAATCATAGGCATAGTGTGGTCGGGATATCTCTTAGTGTCTATTTTTTTAAAATGGAAAACATTTTAAGTACATATGGAAAACCAACCAAACGTATTCGGATTGTGTTGATACTTTAGCCCAACAATCCATGGGTCATATGTGACATGTACAATTCAACCCCTCCTCAATATGAGACGTGGTGTGGTCGACACCACTCTAACTGTGTCTCTTTTGTTTAAAATGGACAGGATTATATGTGAAAAGAACAACTGGCATACAGAAAACTGGCCAAACGCATTAAAAATGTACTGATGCTTTAGAAAAATGATCCATTGGTCATATGTTACATTTACGAGTCAACCCCGCCTTAATCCAAGACACGGTGTGGCTGGGATCACTCTAAGTGGCTCCCTTTTGTTTAAAATGGACAACATTTTATGTACATATGGAAAATCGACCAAACACATTCGGTTTCCGTTGAAACTTTAGGAGAACGATACATTGGTCATATGTGACCTGTACGAGTCAACCTCGCCTCAATCTGAGGTGCGGTGTGGCCGACACCATTCATAGGGTCTCTTTTTTTTAAAAAAATGGAGAAGATTATAAGTGAAAAGAACAGCTGACAAACGGAAAACTGACCAAACGCATTCGAAATGTGTTTATGCATTAGGAAAATGATGCATGGGTCATATTTGACCTATTCGAACCAACCCGAGCTCAATCTGAGTCGCGGTGTGGCTGGGATCACTCTAAGTGGCTCTCTTTTGTTTAAAATGGTCAACATTTTAAGTACATATGAAAAACCGACCAAATGCATTCGGTTTCCATTGAAACATTAGGATAACGATCCATGGGTCATATGTGACATGTACAAGTCAACCCTGCCTTAATCTGAGATGCGGTGTCGCCGGCACCACTCAAAGTGTTTGTCTTTTGTTTCAAAAGGACGACATTTTAAGTGAAAGACATAAATTGGCATATGGAAAACTGAACAAACGCATTCGTATTGTGTTGATACATTATCACAACAATCCATTGGTCATACGTAACGTGTATGAGTCAACCTCGCCTCAATCTGAGGCGCAGTGTGGCCAACACCATTCATAATGTCTCTCTTTTGTTTAAAATGGACAGGATTATAAGTGAAAAGAACAACTGACATACAAAAAACTAACCAAATGCATTTGAAATGCATTGATGCAATAGGACAACGATCCATGGTTCATATGTGACCTGTAAAAGCCAACCTGGGCTCAATCCGAGTCGCGGTGTAGCTGGGATCACTCTAAGTGGCTCTCTTTTGTTTAAAATGGTCAATATTTTATGTACATACGGAAAACTGACCAATCACATTCGGTTTCCATTGAAACTTTTGGAGAACTATCCATGGGTCATATGTGATGTGTATGAATCAACCCCACCTCAATATGAGACCCAGTGTGGCCGGCACCACTCAAAGTGTCTGTCTTTTGTTTCAAAAGGACGTCATTTTAAGTTAAAAACATCAACTGGCATACAGAACACTGATAAAACGCTTTTGGAATATGTGTATACTTTAGAACAACGATCCATGTGTCATATATGATGTGCACGAGTCATCCCCGTCTCAATACGAGGGGTGGTGTGGCGGGATCACTCTTTGTGTATGTATTTTGTTTTAAGTGGACAATATTATAAGTGAAAAGAACAAATGACATACAGAAAACCAACCAAACACATTCTAAATATGTTGATGCTTTAGGACAACGATTCATGGGTCATATGTGACGTGTACGAGTCAACCCCACCTTAATCTGAGGCACAATGTGGCCGAAATCACTCTAAGTGGCTCTCTTTTGTTTAAAATGGACAACATTTTAAATACATACGGAAAACCAACCAAACAGATTCTTATTGTGTTGATAAATTATCACAATAATCCATGGGTCATATGTGATATGTACGAGTAAATCCCACCTCAATCCGAGGCGCGGTGTGGCTGAAACCATTCATATTGTCTCTCTTTTGTTTAAAATGGACATGATTATAAGTGAAGAGATCAAATGGAATACGAAAAACCGACCAACGCATTCAAAATGTGTTGATGTTTTAGAAAAACGATCCATGCTTTATATGTGACGTGTACGAGTGAACCTCGCCTCAATCCAAAGTGCAGTGTGGCCGACACCATTCACAGTGTCTCCCTTTTGTTTAAAATGGACAGGATTATAAGTGAAAAGAAAAACTGACAGACGAAAAACTGACCAAACACATTCAAAATGTGTTGATGCTTTAGGTAAATGATCCATGGGTCATATTTGATGTGTACGAGTCAACCTGGGCTCAATTCGAGGCATGGTGTGGCCGGGATCACTCTATGTGTTTCCATTTTGTTTAAAATGTACAACATTTTAAGTACATACGGAAAACCAACCAAACGCATTTGGTTTCCATTGAAACTTTAGGAGAACGATCCATGGGTCATATGTGACGTGTATGAATCAACTTTGCCTCAATCTAATATGCGGTGTGGCCGACACCACTCAATGTTTCTATCTTTTATTTCAAAAGGACGTCATTTTAAGTGAAAAACATCAACTAGCATTCAGAAAACCAACCAAATGCATTTGGATTGTTTCGATACTTTAGCACAATGATCCATGGGTCATATGTGACTTGTACGAGTCAACCCTATGTCAATCTGGGGATTTGTGTGGCCGACACCACTCTAACTGTGTCTCTTTTGTTTAAAATGGGCAGGATTATAAGTGAAAAAGAACAACTGGCATAAGGAAAACCGACCAAACACATTCAGAATATGTTGATAATTTATCACAATGATCAATGGGTCATATATGACCATTACAAGCCAACCCAGGCTCAATCCAAGTCGCATTGTGGAAGGGATCAGTCTAAGTGTCTCTCTTTTGTTTAAAATGGACAACATTTTAAGTACATACGGAAAACTGACCAAACGCATTCGGTTTCCCTTGAAACATTAGGAAAACGATCCATGGGTCCTATGTGATGTGTACGAATTAACCCCTCCTCAATCTGAGATGCGGTGTGGCCAGAACCACTCAAAGTTTCTGTCTTTTGTTTCAAAAGGACATCATTTTAAGTGAAAAACATAAACTGACGTACGGAAAACTAAGAAAATGCATTCGGAATATGTTGATACTTTAGGACAACGGTCGATGGGTTATTTGTGATGTGTACGATTTAACATTTCCTAAATCCAAGGCATGGTGTGGCCGATATCACTCCAGGTGTATGTATTTTGTTTAAAATGGACATCATTTCAGGTAAAAATATATGGTATGCAAAAACCTGATCAAATTATGAATTGAATTCCAGATTCCACATATAATTTTCATCTAAATTTTAAATTCAATTCTAAATGAATTATGTATGTTTATAATTATGTTATGAATTCTAATTTAATTATGTATGTGTATAGTTCCAGGATTCATTATATGTTAAATGTGTATGAATTTGTTCTCTATATGTATGTGTTAGTTGGTTATTGCAGGTAAAATAATTGTATATGTATAAGTTAGTTTATTGAAGGTATAATAATTGGATTGAAAACGGGAGGGAATGCACAAAATGAGGCATGCTGTGCAAATTGCAGACCTGCTCTGCAAATTGCAGGCTACTATGCAACTTGCATAGCATAGTCTATGCCAACGGTTTCAAACCGTTGGCATAAAATCTCTCTTTCTTTTTTTACCAACGGTTCATTGATCCGTTGGTAAAAAACCATTCCCAACGGTTCATAAACCATTGGGAAAGAGGAGAATCCATGGGATTTCCCAACAGTTCAAGCCAAACCATTGGGAAAAACAATCCCAACGGTTTGGAATAATCATTGGGATAGGTTAGGCTTTCCCCACCCTATTCTAACGGTTCACAATAAAACGTTGGGAGAACCTTTCCCAATGGCATACTTCCCTCCAGTTTGCAGAACCATTGGTATAACATATAGCAATGGTTCTGCAGCCTTTCCCAATAGTAATGAACCGTTGGGAAAGACTATATTTCTAGTAGTGATAGATGAAATCATTAACATCATAGTATTTATAGACTTAGACCATTCAATCTTGGAAAAGAACAAATTGTAACATCAAATAAATGATATTATTTCTCCATTATGGAATGTGTATCCTGGATCTTGGAGATATTTGTGATACCTTTGATATTCAACCCGAAGTCAATTTTTCTATGGAGGTTCAATATATTATGGATCAAAAGATGCTAATTTATGTGACTAATGATCGAATCACATTTATTAAGCAGGTATCTGATTTGTGGAACTAAGATTATTTTGTGGGGATATCTAATTGATCTGAATACGATTGGGATGACTACGTTGATGTTAGTTAGGTATCTCTATATATTTTATTTTCATTCATCCCGCATCCACAATCATTTACATTGAATAGATTTATCATGTAGTTGGAAGGTGGAGAAGAAGAATCCACAAGGTTGGTTCTCCAGTCTTTGAAATATGGGTAAATGGCTACCCCCATTGAAGTGGTGGATGAGTCTCTTGAGTCCTTAGAACTATCATCAAGTCATTGGATTATTGTAAAGGATATGGCATGAGGGTATTATTAACTTCCAACTACAGTAAACATAACATAGATGATTGACATGTGCCCCTCTCCATATCAATAAAAGAAAGGGAAAATGGTGAATAAGTTTGTTAGGTATATGCACCACATTAAACCTTTTCTTTATTACTTAGTATCATGAATTTTTTGATATACCAATTTGACCATGACACCATTTTACATGATATACAAAACTTTCCCACAATAAGGGGTTCATTATTGATCATTTGAGGACTGAGGGGGACTTCTATAATGAGTCGCATATTCATTATGATTAATCCTTCCCTTTTATAGGAGATGGGATAAGAGACGAATCCCTGTCTGCAACTATTACTGTCGAGAAGGAGGAGGGAACTGGTAAATTTAAAATCATATCATAAGGTATCAGTATCTGAATTTTTTTCCTTAAATCTTTTTATATCTATCACCTATACTATAGGACCATGCAGCAGTCAACAGAGGACCTGTTTCTATTCCTCAAGGGGTTAACATGGCCCTCAGATGGTCGAAGGAAGGTTTTGGTGTTGGAATTAACCTTAAAAGGTTTTAATATGTTGTTTCTATTTAGTATTTTGTTTCAAAAATCAATACTATAGAAAATTTGGATCTTGGGAAGCATTCCTCAAATACCCTTACAAGTGAGGATGTTCTAATATGTGAGGGATTATATAATAAACTAATAGATGAACTAAAGAATATTGAAAGAAGATTCAAAAATGTTAATAACACTGAATCTTTGGAGGAGTTACAAGATATTGATTGGTTATTAGATAAATGAGTTTGTTCTCTTTCTTTTATTTTCAATGTAATTCAACCTCCTTAAATTTTATGTCTTAAATCAGAGAATTAATTTTTCATCTTTTTTTACAAAAAAACATTGCGAAGTTAATTCATGACCAAGTAATCATAGTGAATACTAATCCCAAAAATAAGTTAACAATAGGTGAGGTCCATAAAGTTGAAATTCAAAAAATACCACAAACTTTTTATTTCAAAAAACATAGGGGAACATTCCTTTTTAGGAGACCCCCCACAAAATATCAAGACAGGAATTTTAAAAAAGGATTCAATTTCAGAGGTTAATCTAATAACATGGGAGTTTTTTCAGCTACTCTAGATGTTTCACTACATTTAATATTTTTTAACTACATAATGTTAATGTGGGGTTTCTTTTTTCTCTAGTTCAATCAACATTGATAGTTGAACCTGATAGGGGAGCTTCCATTCCAATTCGTCCATCATTGAAAATCAGAGTTGAAACTATTTCTAATGGAGTGGATCATAATTCCTTATTAAGTACGCTAATTCCAAAATAAATTTATCCCTCTATAAGTGGTTCTGAGTCAGACTTGGAGACACATGATTTCATTTTCACCACATACCTTATTATATGGAAGGAAAATTATAGTATAGTATCTATGAAATTTCTTTAAGACCTACCATCGCGACTTCACCAATATCCACTAATGTTTGACATGTTGGGATATGGAGGATTTGATTTCTGCATAATGCATCATGCAGTGAAGTCAATCATTCAGCTTCAGGAGGATGAGAAAAGATCAAAGAAATGTATGATACATATTGTTGGATTTTTTGAAGGTCTTAGAGCTACCCTATACCAAGATGACATCATAAATTCCATGAAGGTGGAGGATTACACACATTTCACTGATGACAAATACTTAAAAATGGTGTTTAGTCAAGAATAATTAAATATTATGAAGAAAGAGATAGTACATTTACCCCAATTCATGATGGGGGCCTTGGTAGAAAGAAGAGATTCTATTACTAAAATGAAGGATAGTATCCATAATGTTATGGAGTTCATTTCTACACAATTGGATAGGTTTTAGAAAACTATAGGAAATGATCAGTCCTTAGTCCAACAACTCATAGCCTATATTGAGGATCACTTGTAAAACATCGTAGAAATGATCCAGCATGTGGATGTTACATCCCATTTAATAATATAAATTAAAATGATTTTATTTATGATCATCTATTCCTAAATTCTCATATTCACTGTAATCATAATATAATATTGAAAATCACTTAATAGATCAAATTCCATTGTTTTATAATTGCAATGATAGGGGTGAGGAAGTGATCAAATTTTTTCTAGGTCTTTAGACCTAGAATTTAGAGTTAGATTTTTTCTAGGGTCATATGGTAGACCCTACAAACTTTTTTTTGTATAATCACACTATTTTTTCCTAAGTCTTATATATTGAATACGTAGTGAGAAAGACTTGGATTCTTCAAAGGCCACCATTTTCAGGGTTTCAAACTAACAAGTTTTGTGCCTAATACTTATCATTTCTTGATTTTATCTTAAACTACGAAAAGATCATGTATAATGAGATAAGGCTCAAATTTTATCCAAGGTTCACTTTTCAGGTTTTCAACCTAGTGAGTAATGTTTCTATTTTGACGGAAATTTGGTGTCTTATAAGCCATACTAATGTGGTTGGTTTTTTATGATTAATATCATTGACCATGTGTTTTGGAATGATAACCCAAACAGGGCTTGTGGGATAAGAGTGTTCATACATTCTTTAGATACACTAATAGGTATTTTGAGTCATGATGTGGTGATTACATGATATAAAATAGTATATGAGACAAGTATGTGAGGAATGGATTTATAACATATTCAAAAAGTGGTTTCCAGCATGATATTTTTAGTTATTATGGTAATAGAGGTGGTATCTCCCAAGTATAAATGTTTTACTTGTTAAAAAACTGATTTTTGTTGGTGACTTTATAAAAATCAAATATG
Source organism: Viscum album (assembly GCA_963277665.1). NCBI lineage: Eukaryota > Viridiplantae > Streptophyta > Magnoliopsida > Santalales > Viscaceae > Viscum > Viscum album. The sequence goes on along the minus strand of OY728136.1, from coordinate 1,279,825,926 downwards.
TGTGTATTACTATATAGTCAAAAAATAAAATCCTTTGACTGATAGTCCCTTTTGGTGGGAGAATTATGAAAAGACAACTGAGTATTACCGTATAGTCAGAAAAAATGTGTCCCCAAGATGTTAAAATTATATAGTTGGTGGATAAAGAACAATTATGTAGATTAGAATTTATCATGAAAATAATTATAGGTTTAAAGATAATGAAGGGAACATATGTTTAAGCCCGGTCCATAAATGGGGAATCCACTCATACAAAAAATTTCTATGTGTATAGGAGGGTACATTATGTTTCGATCATAATATTTAAAGGGAGGGGTCCTGGAAGAAGTCTATGACCTATCGTACAGATCAGGGATGTGCTTATGAATTATGGGAAACACATTTTTTAGTTGTTCTGGAACGAGACCAAGAATGGAGGATCAAATAGTCACTATGTGTCTTGATGGAATGAGCATCAAGTCATATGAATTTATTTGGGTGATGCGGTAGATGACCAAAATCCAGACAAAGGATCCTCCCTAGAGAAATCTAAAGCATCATGTAGTTTAATGTATTACGATTTGGACAAGGACCATATAGTTTAATATCATATGGAAAGTATTTTCATGGATACAATATACATTCATTTAGCATTGAATAAAATATTATTATTTTTCCATTCCTTGGTGATCTAACTGAGAATCTTCCACTATCCTCAGGAATGAAGGAGGGAGGTTGTAATTTGTAATCTTAGGTTTTTTGAATATGAAAGGTGATTTGGGACAAATTTTAAAGGAATCACCACGGATCACTGTAAAATGACTGGTTAAAACATAATTTTGTTGAGGATTAAGAATATATAGGAGGTATCTAATGGGGATGAATATTTCACTTATTGACAAAACCTTTTTGGGTAACTTTATGAAAATCAAACTAGATTGCATTACTACATAATCACACATCAGAACCCTTCTAATTATAGTCCCTTTTGGTGAGAGACATTTTAAAAATCCAACTGGGGAATATTAATGGAAAGAGAAAAAAAGGTGTCATCTGGAATCCTATATTCTGTTTTCGATGGCCAATGAATGTTTGTATTGATTTGAGTTTCCCCAGACACTGAGTTTGGTTTGTGTATGGAGATTCCCTATGTTATGGAAGAGGAATTTTATTTCAATGTCAATTTATAATGGAGAGGAATGTTTCCTATGTTGTTCTAACAAATACAAAAGGACTATGAATTTTTTTCAATGTGATGGGCCTTGGATATATGATCTAGGAGTCACTACATATCTCATCAAATAAAGAATCATTCTTACATAGTTTTAGAAATAAACTACAAACACTGATCAAATTCTTATGTGGTGATGAGGATATTTCTTCTTTATTATGGCTAGGCCTAGGACAAAGGATCTAGGCATCACTATGATTCTCATGAAAGTGTGAATCAAGTGAAACATAGCTATTTTAAATCTTTTAGTTTAAATTATTGCTTCCATGAATTACTATACCATTTAATTTCATGGAATGGAGAATAGGGATACATTTTAACTTTATGTATTAAATAAGAATGATATAGTTTAACGTCATGTTACCTAGATGATTTGGTGCCTTGTAATTCTAGGTTGTGTGATTAAGACAATGATATTATTGAAATAATGGGTAATATGAGGCTTACTAGACCAAGGATGATATGTCATACTTCAAATGTGGGGGATGAAATTTTAAACCATGATCTTGGGGTTCTCGGAATAGGATAATTGACATGGGGAAGGATTTCATGGATTGGATGAAAAACATGTTAAATTAGTGGGTTAAATCATGATACCATTGGGGATTATAAGATATGGAAGGGGATTTTTCCAAGGAAAAATGTTCTATTGGTTGAAAATCCCTTTTTGTGGGTGACATTAAGAAAATACAAATAGGGAATATTACTACATAGTCAAGCAATGACATCTTCTGATAGAGAGGAACTTTTTGTTGGGAAAATTTATACATATACAACTAGGGAATATTACTTCATAGTCATTCAAAGGAATCTTCAAGTATTAGACATTCCATTTTAAATGGATAAAGGAATTTTAAAAAGATCCTAAATTTCCCATGATTAGGAGTATGATGTTTGAATGGAATATGTCTGAGAACAAAGGAATAGTTTTGATCGAAACAGACCAGAGTGTGAAGTCCCCTGCATAGATCTAACTTATATGTGGGTGGGGAAATTCGTATTTCCTATATTGAATCCTAAATTAGGGAATCCAAATTAATATCTCCTTCAAAGATCATTGATTGTATATATGAGAGGGGGGATTTTTATTTACCCCATGGCTGGTCCAAGGATATGAGATCTAGGCATCACTACATATCTTATTTAAATAAGAATCAAACCAAACATAGCTCTTGAAAGGAGGTGTGGTAAGATACCAAGACCAATGATTATGATCCACTCAAGTAAGGACTAATTTTTTTTAGTTTCACAAGATGCAACAAGGAAGAAATCCATGAAGTTCTTGTCATGCGGTATGGACTTTTTTTGTACCTTTTATGGTCTTTCATCTAAGACCATGTTAACCCTATCATGAACTGATACTACTTGATCATGTGGGGAAAGTTTTCCCAAAACTCATAATCCCAAGTGGTCTATGATTAGTTTGAGAGACAAGGAGTAGTAAAGGTTTCTTTTAACATTTAGAATTGATGAGATAAAAGGACTGGGGTATTTTGATCTTTTGGGGGTGAGACCATGATATAATATCTATGTGTTTCTATGAATTTCATAGAAATTAGAATCAATCCATATATAGTTCTCATAATCATTGCGGTCTAATGGGAGGAATAATAACCTTGCATTTTAACGCCAAGTTCTGAGGACACAGGTGATTTAAAAGCCCCCACAAAAGAATTAAAACACACTAAAAACGTCAAAACCATGAAATCCCAGAAAACCACTAGAAAACCTTAAAACCTAAAAATGCATATAACCCCAAAAACATGAGAACTCTAAAACCCCTAAAAACATAAAAAAACCTAAAAACCCTAAACATTTCTAAAGACCATAAAAAAATTTTAAAACCCAAAAAATCCCACTAAAACATTAAAACCCCCATAAAAACCCTAAAACCCATAAAATCAATAAATTATAAAAAAAATTGCTAAAACCCCTCAAAATCCTAAAAACCATAAAATACTAAAAATCCCTAAAATTCCCAGAAACATTAAAAACCCATAAAAAAACCCCAAAATCCCCAATGAAATCTTTGAAAACATAAAACCAATATGAACCCCTAAAAACCAAAAAGATGCTACAAACCCTAAAAACCTGAAAAAACCGGAAAATTTATAAAAAGAACTAAACTTCCATAAAAAAAGTGAAAACCCTTGAAATCCTGAAGAAAACATTAAAAATCTAAAAACACATAAAACCCATAAATCCTAAAAACTCTAAAAACACTTAAATAAAATAAAACCCTAGCATGCCCTAAAACCATAAAAAACCTAAAAACTTCAAAAACCCATAAAACAATTAGAAACCACTCAAAAATCTCAAAACCAAAAAAATCCAATAAAATGATAACAATAAAAATCCCAAAAAATGAAAATAACCATGAAAATGCTAAAAACCCTATGAAAACCTTATGAACCAAAAAACAATTCCCCCCCTCCCAAAAAAACCTAAATAATGCTAAATACCACAAGAAACCCTAAGAACTCAAAAAATATTCTAAAAACCATAAAACCCCCTAAAAAATAAAAAATCCTAAAACCCCATAAAAACACTAAAAGGTATTAAAAATATAAAAACACCTTAAACCCATAAAAATGTTAAAAATCCCTAAAAAACATAATACCAAAAAAATTAATAAAAACCATAAAACTATGGAAAAACCATAATATTCCTAAAACCCTTATAATCTCCAAAATTCCTAAAATAAAAAAATCACAAAATATCATTAAAATCTCTAAAAATTAAAAAAACCATAAAAACATGAATAACAATAAGAAACCCCAAAAACATATAATCAATTGAACCCCAAAAATACATAAAAATCCATAAAAACTCTAAAACCTATATAAAAACCTAAAAATTCTCAACAACTCCGAAAACATAAAAAATAATAAAATCATAAAAATAAAAAAAAATAATCCATGAAATCATAAAAAACCTCTAAAATCCTAAATACCCCTAAGAAAAAATTTAAAACAAAAATCAGTTGATCCCGCTAAAAAATTAAAAAGTGTTAAAAACTCTAAAAGTCCCTCAAATCCATAAAACAACAAAAAAACCACAAAAAACATCTAAAAACCTTTAAAACAAAAAACCCAAAAATATAATAATAAATATAAAAACCCTTTAAACTGATAAACACATTATTTTTTTAAAAAAAGTTAAAAAATATTTGAAAACCAAGAAAACCTTAAAACAAAAATATCCTAAAACCCCTAAAAACACTATAACCCCCTAAAAATCAAAATATCCCTAAAAACACTAAAAACATTAAAAATCCTATAAAATACCAAAAAATCCATTAAAATATATAAACAATTAAAACCCTGAGAACCTTTAAGAATATATTAATAAAATATCAATACATAAAACCCCAAAAAACCTAAAAAACATTAAAACCCAAAAAAATAAAATACCCTAATAACTAAAAAACCCAAAAAACCATAAAACCCCTAACTGTATTTAAAACCCCTACAACCCCATAAAAACACCTATAAAAACATTATGAACCACTAAAAACTCTCAAAACCCTTTAAATGCCTAAAAATGTTAAAAACCATAAAATCTTTAAAACCCAAAAAAAACACAAAAAACCCAAAAATCCATTAATACTCAAAAACTCAAAAACTCAAAAACCCAAAAAAAATTCCTCAAATCCCTAAAAACCATGATAATCCATAAAAATCCTAAAAATCCCAAAAAAATTTAAAAATAAAAAACCCCTGAAAAACCTAGAAAACCCTTGAGAAAATTTCAAAAACCAAAAAACACTTAAAAGCCTAAATACTTGAAAAATTCTAGAAACCCTAAAAATCCCAAAAAATCCGTAAAACCCAAAAAACAATAAATAACCCTAATAAATACATAAAAAACTTACAAACACATAAAAACCCTAAAAATATAAAAAATGATAAAAACATTCAAAAACAAAAAACCAAAAAACCCCAAAACTATAAAAATCACTAAAATCCTAAAAACGATAAAAATAATAAAAATATCCATAAAACCACTAAGAATTGAAAATCCCCTAAATACTCTGAAAACTCAAATGAAAACCTTAAAAACCAAAAAATAATTAAAAGCCCTAAAATCCTAAGAAATGATAAAAACCATAAAACCCTAAAAAGAACATAAAACTCTGAAACACCAAAAAATAATAAAACCCCCTAAAACATTAAAATCGTTAAAACCAATAAAACCATATAACACGACTAAAACTCTAAAAACCCTTTGATCCCCTAAAAACATTAAAAAATCTAAAAAACCATAAAAAATGCCAAAAAACATAAAAATGATAAAAAAATAAATATCCTAAACAAAATTAATAAGCCTCGAAATCCATAGAAACCCTTATAAACATAAAACCATAAAAATCCAAAAAAACCGTAAAAACCCTGATAATCCATAAAAAGACGAAAAAACTTCGGAATTCCTAAAAACATAAAAAACTCTAAAACTGTGACAAACCATATGAAACCAGAAAAAACAAAAAAAAACAATTTAAATCACTAAAAACCTTAAAACATAAAATATGATAAAATCCTTTAAAACTCTAAAAATTCTAAAAATTTCAAATCCTAATAAATCCCAAAAAAAATTCCAAATTTTTTTGAAAAACCATAACTACCCTAAGAAAACAACAAAAACCTTAAAACACATTAAACACATAAAAAATAAAAATATATAAAATCCTTAAAACCCCTAAAACACCAAAAAAACCCAAAAAACCCTAAATATCATAAAAACCCAAAATAACCTTAAATCCCCCTAAAATCTCTAAAAACCATAAAACCCCTTAAAACTCTAAAAAACTATTAATGCATGAAAAAAGTAAAAAACTATAAAAAACATAACATCCCTAAAAACACAAGAAACCATGAAATCCTAAAAGCCATAAAACTGATAAAAACACTAATAAAACAAAAATCCAAAAAAATCCCTAAAACCGTAAAAATAAAAAAATCCTAAAAAATCACTAAAACCCGTCAAAACATAAAAAAACGTAAAAACCTAAATACCCCAAAACCCCCCTAAAACCTAAAAATACATAAAATGCCTAAAAACTAAAACTTCCAATAATCTTGAGAACCCTACAAACCATAAAACCCTAAGAACCATATAAAACCCTAACAACCCCTACAAACGTAAAAAAACTTAAAATTATTAAACCCCTTAAACCCCTAATAACATTACAAAACTCTAAAATTAATAAGACTCAAAAAACTCAAAAACCTAAAAAACAATGAAAACCCTAAAAACTCTCAATATCCCTAAAATCCCTAAAATCAATTAATAGCCCAAAAAGACATAAAAATCACAATAAAATTTAAAACACCTAAAAACTCTTAAAAGAAATTATAAGTTCTTAAAAACCAAAAACCACTTAAAACCATTAAATTCCTAAAAATCTAAAAAACCTAAAACCCCCTTAAAACCCCTCAATCTCCATAAAAACCATGAAAACCATTAAAATACTATATAAGCCCCTAAAATTCCTAAAACTATAGAACCCTATAAACTCCTAAAAACATTAAACAAGCCTTAGTAACCTAAAAGCACGTAAACCCCTAAAAATAAAAAAAATCCTAGAAATCTAAAAATATTATGAAAACCCTTCTAAACCCTAAAACCATTAAAAATTTAAAAAACCCCTAAAAACATTAGTGAACCTAAAAATCCTGAAAATGACATAAAAATCATAAAACCCCTTAAACATGTAAAATTATTTAAAACCACTAAAAAATCATAAACTCCAAAAAATCTCAAAAAAACCCTGAAAACCCAAAAAACCAAAAAAATCCAACACCCCACCCATAAAAACCCTTCAGAATTTATATAGATGGCACATATCAATAAAAATTTTAAAAAATACACAAAAACCTTCAAATTTAAAAGCAATAAAAACCATGAAAAACCCAAGGAAAACCATAAAAACCTAAATACACATAAAACCCATAAAATATTAAAGTTGATAAATATCCTAAAAACACACGAAACCCATAAAAACCCTAAATCCTTTAAAAATTGATAGAAATCCTAAAAATCTAAAAATTTCCAAAAAAAAAATCTTTAAGGAACCCTAAAAATGTAAAATAACTAAAAACCATGATAAACAAAAAGAAAAAAACATAGAAACATTTTAAACCCCTAAAAAACCAACAAAAATTAAAAACTCTAAAAACCCTATGAGACTCAAAAACTCCCCAAAAAATAAAACCCCCTAAAATCCACCATAACCCCAAAAACCATTTAAAACACTAAAAACTCTAAAAACCATTTAAACCCCTAAAAACCTTAGAAACTCTAAGAAAGATTTAAAACAGTAAAAATCTCAAAAAAACCCTAAAACCACAAAAAACCTAAAACCCCCAAACCCTAGAAAACCCAAAAAACCCTCACAATCCTTTAAAACTCTAATGACATAAAAATACCTAAAACATAAAAACTCATTATAACCCTTAAAACCCCTTTGAAAACTATAAAAACAAAAAAACACTTTAAACACCTATATACCTAAAAAATGTTAAACACAACAAACTGAAAAACCATAAAACCCCCTCAAAATCCCTAAAACCCCAAAACCCCATAAATATATTAAAAATCCCGAAAAAATAAAAAAAGTAAAAATATCCTAAAACACTTAAAACCTTTTAATGGAACCATAGAAACCTTAAACCACCAAAACCCCATAAAAACTAAAAAATGATAAAAACATTAAAATCCCTAAAAACATTAAAAGCCCAAAACCATAATGACGCCTATAAACATGAAAAAACCCGAAAATAAATCAATTTTAATCTTAAAAACCCACCAAAAATAATAAAAATAATATAAAACACACAAATTTATTACAAAATCCCAAAAATAATAAAAACCTTATAAAACTCAAAACCCCCCAAAACACCAAAAAACACCTAAAACCCTAAAATCCTAAATCACCTTAAAATCCCTAAAACCCTAAAACACCCTAAATATAATATAATATCACTAAAAATCCCTTAAAAACTAAAAACCCTAAAATACATAAAAATATAAAGAAATCATTGAAAATCTAAAAGCATTTAAACCCCTTAGAAACCTAAAAACCCTAAAAACCTAAAAAACTCTATAAAACTATAAAATCCCTCAAAATCCCTAAAATCCCTACAAACTATGAAAATATTTAAAGATCGTTAAAAACATAAAATATCCTAAAAAATGAATAAAACAGAGAAAACCTTAAATACCCCAAAACATTTGAAACCCCAAAAAACATAAGTAATGTTTAAAACACTAAAAAGACTATAAACCCCAAAAAACTCTAAAAATCATAAAACACGTAAAATTCCATATACCCCTAAAAACCAATAAAAAATATATAAACTCTACAAAACCCCTAAAATTTTTAAAAATCTCTAAAAACATTAAAAAATCTGAAAAATACCTAAAACCCTAAAAAACATAAAAACCGTGAAAACCATAAAATCCCTCAAAGTCCCTAAAAACTGTAAAAACCCATAAAAATTATAAAAAATCACTAAATATCACTATAAATGTAAAAACCCTAAAGACCCTAAAAATCTTAATAATACACTAAAAAGATATAAAAAATAAAACCCCAAAAACAGAAAAAAATATAAAAACCTAAAATCCGCAAAAAAACTATAAAACTGAATAAAGGCATAAAAAATCTAAAAGCCAAAAAAACCAAAAAAAACACACACAAAACACTATATAGCCTTTAAACCCATAAATACATTAAAAACATATAATACATTTGAATCCAAAAAATCCTATAAAAACCCTCTAAAACCCCAAAAACCAAAATACCAAAAAACCCCACAAAATCTATAAAATCCCAAAATAGATATTAAAAACCTAAAAAATCCCTAAAATCCCTAAACACATAAAAATACATAGAAAACCTAAAATCCATAAGGAATCATTAAAAAAACTGATCACTTAAAACTTCCAAAAACCAAAAAACACACTGAAATCATTAAAAACCTGAAAGGAAAAAACTGTAAAAAATCTCAAAATCATTAATAACAAAAATAAATAAATAAATAAAGACCTTAAAATGACTAATAACTATAAAAACCCTTCAAACCCATAAAAATGAAAAAAATATTCTAAAAAACCATTAAACTATACAAAACTAAAAATATACTGAAACCCCCCCAAAAATCATAAAAACCCAAAATACCCTAAAACCCCTCAAAATCCCAAAAACTATAAAAATATTAATAGAGACCTAAAAATATCAAAAAATGAAAAAAATAAACTAAAAACCCTAAAACACATAGAAAACCATAAAAACCTAAAAACACATAAAACCATTTAATCCTGAAAATGTTAAATCCCATAAAAATCATAGAAATTCTAAAAACCTAAAAAACAGTCAAAATCTAAAAAATATCTAAAAATCCATAAAAACATAAACACCCTACAAAATATGAAAACTGCTTAAAAATCATTAAAATCTAAAAAACACTAGTAACCTATTGAAAAAAAATCATAAAAATCATAAAAACCCTAAAAGATCATAAAACCCTAAAAACCAAAAACACCATAAAACCCACAAAAACCATAAAAACTGTAAAAACCCATGAAACCATAAAAACACAAAACACCATAAAAACACACAAAAACAGTAAAAATTGTAAAAACCCATAAAACCCTAAAACTCCTAAAGACTCTAAAAACCCATTGAACACCTAAAATAATTGAAAAATATAAAAAACCATTAATACCCTAAAATTCCCAAATAAAATACCGACAAGAAAACTAAAAACCCTAAAACCACAAAATAACCCTAAAACCCCTCAAATTATGTAAAAACATAAAAACCAGATAAAAATCCAAAAAATCTCTAAAAATCCCTAAAAACATAAAAAACACTAAAACCCCTGGAAACCCTATAAAACCAATAAAATTATAAAAACTCTTAAAGCCCCAAAATCGTAAAAAATCTAAACCCCCTAAAAAACCAAAAAAATCCTCAAATATATAAAAACCCTATAAAATGATAAAATCCACAAACTACCTAAATTAACTAAAATCTCCAAAATCCCAAACAACCCTACAAAAAATAAGAAACCAAAAATCCTTTTATACCCCTAAAAACACTAAAACCACTAAAACCCCAAATGTTCCTCAATTCCCTAAAACCCCTAAGAACCATAAAATTCCTCAAAACCATAAAAAACCTAAAAACCCATAAAAACCCTAAAAAACCACTAAAAACTCTGAAAACCCTTTAAATCCAAAAAAATGTTTAAAAAATCTAAAAAAATTAAAACCCAAAAAAACTAAAAAACCCCAAAAAACAAAAAAACCAAAAATCTATAAAACCTAAAAAACCCTCAAACCCCCTAAAATTCCTACAAAATCATAAAAAACCCAAAAGCCCGAAAAATTTGTAAAAAAGAAAAAACACCTAAAATACCTGTAACCCCTAATAGAACCTAAAAACAGTTGGACCCCCTAAAAAACCTAAAAAAATCTAAAAAACCGAAAACACCCTAAAAACCATAAAACCCAAAATAACCTTTAAACAACTGAAACCCCATAAAACCAATAAACCACTAAAATCTCAAAAAACAACCTTGAATCCCTAATTTAAAATTTTTAAGACTCTAAAAAACTGTAAAACACTATTAAACTCAAAAAACACCCTAATACCCCCAAAATTCCCATAAAAACTTAAAAACCCTAAAACCCATAAAAATCACTAAAAATAATAAAATGGCTAAAAATCTAAAACACCTAAAAAATAAAAAACACTAAAAATACCAAATAATACCTAAACCATAAATACAATAAAAACCATCAACCCTAAGAAAACCATAAAAATATATATATAATATTGAAATCCTTAAAACCTATAAAATGTTAAAAACCTAAAAACCCAACACACCACCCTAAACACCTTAAAAACCCCAAAAAAACAAAAAACCATTAAAATATTAAAAAAGTAATATCCCAAAGAAAATCAAAAAACCCACTAAAAAACATTAACCCCCTAAAACCCTTAACATTTTTTAATATTCTAAACACCTTAAAACATTAAAAACATAAAAAACCAGAAAAGCCCCTAAAAACCATAAAAACCCAAAAATTTCATAAAAACCTAAAAAACATAAAAATCATATAACATCCCTAAAAATTCCTAAACACATAAAAACTCCTAAAACCCTGGAAAATCCTATGAAAGCACTAAAACCCTAAAAATACTTAAAACCCCTAAAAATGCTAAAACCCAAAAAAACCCAAAAACCCCAAAAAAACCTCAAAATCCTAAAAAACCTTTAAAAACCATAAAAATCCTAAAGAATCTAATAAAAACATAAAAATTTAAAAACCCTAAAAACCATGAAAAACCCTAACAAAATCATAAATACCATAAAATACTGAAACCCACTAAAATAAATAAATATGCTAAAAACCCTAAAAACTCAAAAAACTTATTAATCCTAAAAAACATTAAAATCCATATAACCCCATATAAACCCTAAAAACCCACTAAAAACTCAAAAACCGCTTTATACCCTAAAAATGTTTAAATATCTAAATAATATACAAAAATAAAATCCTAAAACCTTCAAAAACGTAAAAACCTAAAACCCTAAAAATCCCTAAGAACCTTAAAAGCTATAAAATCCAAAAAAAAAACCTAAACATCCCTAAAAAATTTAAAAAAATATAAAAACACTAAAAAACCTAAAGAAACCATAAAAATACATACAGTGTATAAAAAACTGTAAAAGATATAAAATTCCTAGAAACCAATAAAACCCACAAAAAACCACTAAAAACTCTAAATACCCTTAAAACTCCTAAAATGTTAAAACAAACTCTAAAAAATCCTTGAAAATTTTATGAGACTCTAACAAACTAGAAAAACACTAAAAACATAAAAATCTCTAAAACCCATTAAGATCTCCAAAACAGCTAGAAGCCAAACAAAATTTAAAACCGCCCTAAAATCCATAAAAAGAGGAAAAATTCCTAATTCTCTAAAACACCCTATGAAAACATTACAAACCTACAAAATAATTAGAAACACTAAAAACCCAAAATTTCCTCAATATCCCTACAAAACCAAAAAACAAAAAAACCTTAAAATCCCTAAATGTCCCTAAAAATCCATAAAAATGTAAAAAACACTACAAACACAAAAAACTCTCATAAAAAATTGAAAAACTAAAAATTCTTTAAACCCTTTAACAATAAAAAATCATAAAGCCCCTGAAAACCCTATATAGATTCTAGGATCCCTAAAAACCATAACCCCCCCCCCCCAAAAAAAACCATAATAATTTTTAAAACCCATAAATCCACAAAAACCATTACAAACTCCAAAAGCGCTTTAAAACCATAAAAAAATTAAAACTCAAAAAAACATTAAAAACCTAAAAAACAAAAAAACACTAAATCCATAAAAAAACATAAAATCCTTAAAATCCTAAAAAAATATAAATCCAAACAAATCCTAAAAAATCCCTAAATTTTCTTAATAATGCAAAAATCCCCTAAAAAGCATGAAACCCGCTAAGAAAAACTTAATAACCTAAAAACACTTAAAATCCCTAAATCCTTAAAATACACCAAAAACCCTAAAACCCATTAAAACCCTAAACACCCTCGAAATCCCTAAAAACCCAAAAACACCATAACAATCCAAATGAATCCACAAAAATATCCAAAAACATATAAAAACCCTAGAACCCCTTAAAACAATTGAAAAGCATAAAAATCCTAAAAACACATAAAACCCTTAAAACATTAAAAACACTAAAACCCATAAAACACCCTAAAAACATAAAAACCCAAGAAAACCATAAAAACCCCAAAAACCCCATAAAACATACAAAAAAATAACAAATCATTTATACCCTTAAAAGGTCAAAATATAGAAAACCCAAAAAAATCCCTAAAAAACAAACAAATACAAAAAAATCCTTAAAACCGGTAAAAATATCTAAATCCCTAAAAAAATAAAAAAAAACATTAAAATTACTAAAATAGAACTAAAATACCTAAATACATAAAAAAATCTCTAAAATACCATAAAACCTCAAATAAAAACTTAAAAACAAAAAAACACTTAATACCCCTAAAAAACCTAAAAACTACTAAAAGCCTTAAAAACCCCAAATGCCACCAAATCCCTAAAAACCCTAAAAGCCATAAAAATACATAAAAATATATAAAACTCCCTAAAAACAAAAAACAAAAAAACTCATAAAAAACCTAAGAAATAGGTAAAAACCTAAAAACACATAAAACCCTAAAAAACTAAAAATCATAAAAAACATTAAAATGACTATAAACCCCTAAGAACCATAAAACCCATAAAACCTCAAAAACCCATAAAAATACTAAAAACACAATAAAAAATCTAAAAACCTATTAAACCAATAAAACATTAAAAAACTCTAAAAACCCATAAAACCCCAATGAAACACAAAAAAATACCATAAAATTATAAAAACACTAAAACCCTAAAAAACCTAAAACCCTAAAAATCCAAAAAACCTTACAATTATAAAAAAAGGCTTAAAATCTAATAAAAACAAAAAAAACCCTGAAAAACCCCTATGAAAGCCTTAAAACCCAAAAAACACATTAATCCACACAAAATTAAAAATAAAATACTAAAAAACATAATAAATCATAAAAATTCCCTCAACCCCTATGATCCTCTAATAACAATAAAAACCCTAGAAACTATAAAAAACACTAAGAACCATAAGTTCCATAAAAATGATTAAAAATTTAAAACCACTTTAAACCCCAACAAAAGTAATAAAAATCCACCATAAAAACCTTGAAGAACTAAAAAAACCCAAAAACCCGAAAAAACCATCAAAACAAAAAAATTATAAAAAACATAAAACCCTAAAAATATGTAAAAACCATAAAAATCATAAAAAATACATAAAAGTATCAAAAAATGCAAAAATTCCAAATAACCATAAAAAACCTAAGAAAACCTAAAAAACCTAAAAAAATTTAAAACCCCTATAAATACCTTAAAATGTTAAAAACCCTAAAAATCATAAAAGCTGTCAAACTCTCTAAAAATACTAAAAACCATAAAAATCCTAAAAAACCCCTAAAAAGAATAAAAAAATTAAAAAAAAATACTAACACGCTAAAAAAAATATTATAATCATAAAAACCTAAAAAAGGTAAACCCTATAAAAACCTAAAAACCCTAAAAACTCAAAAAGACCATAAAACCCCTAAAACCCCCTAAAATCAATGAAACTCCCTAAAAACCGTAAAACCCTTAAAAACCCAAAAAACCCATAAAAACACTAAAATACAACTAAAACCTCTTTAAATTATTTTATAACCTAAACACATTAAAAATTATAAAAATATTTAAATACCCATAAAAACTAAAAAAACTCCTAAAACCCAAAAAAACATAAAAACCCTAAAAACCCGCAAAATTCCTAATACCTTAAAAACCCATAAAAGTCCTAAAAATCCCTAAAATCCCTAAATACATAAAAACCCTAGAAAACATGAAAACCCATAATAAAACCATAATAACCTAAAAACTCAAAACCCCTAAAAATCTAAAAACTGCTAAAATATCTAAAAACCCAAAACTCCAAAAAACCTTAAAAAACCCCAAAAAAATGTAAAACCCCTAAAAACTAATAAAAATCCAAAAACCCACTAATAACTATAAAACCCCTTAAAACCCTAAAAATGTTAAAAAATGCTAATAGAACATAAAATATATAAAAAAACTGAAGAACCCACTAAAACCCCCCAAAAACCATAAAACACTAAAACACTAAAAACTCTGAAAAATCCTTTGGAAAACATAAATACCTAAAAATACTTAAAACCCATAAAAACCTAAAATTATATAAAACCCCTAAAAAACCAAAAACCTCAAACCCCTTAAAAACCATAAAATCCAAAAAAACATTAAAAACCCAAATAAAAACAATAAAAACCCACTAAACACTCTGAAAACATTGTAAACCCCTAAAATTTTTAGAATTATCTAAAAACCCTTAAAATATGTAAAGTACTCAAAAACAACCCCCCCCCCCCCCCCCCCCCCGCCCAAAAAAACCATAAAAACCCTATAATCCCTCCAAAACCCTAAAATACTCAAAAACCATAAAATCCAAAAAAACCCTAAAACCCTAAAAACATTAAAACGCCTAAAAACTAGAAAATATAAGAAAAATATTAAAAACATAAAAGAAATGAAAAGGCATAAAAAACTAAAAACACTAAAAACACTAAAAACACTAAAAACCTAAGAAATCCTAAAAACCATAAAAACCTTAAACTTCTTAAAAACTATAAAAACTAAAAAACAGCTAAAAAATATAAGAACACTTTATAAAATTAATTTTAAAAAACTAAAAATCATAAACACCTATGAACCAAAAAAAACACTAAAATTTGAAAAAATATACAAACATAAAACCCAAAAAACCATAAAAACATCCAAATCTCTAAAAACCATAAATATCTAAAACTCCCTGAAAATCCATCAAATCGTAAAAACCAGTAAAAACCCTAAAAAAATTAAAAATGAAAAAACCTTAAAAAGACCCCAAAAACATAAAATTCGTATAAACATTAAAAATACCAAAAAACCAACAAAAAAAGTAAAAATAATGACAAATGCTTTAAACCCATAATTTTTTTAAAAAACTCTAAAAATCCTTAAAATCCCCCAATAACAAAAAAACCCTAAAACCTCAAAAAAACCATAAAAACCCAAAAACCACTAAAGCACTAAAAAATCAATATCCCTAAAAACCCTAAAAACAAAAAAATACATAAAATCCCCAAAAAAATAAAAACCTTGAAAACCCTTACGAAACCCATAAATCCTAAAAAGAGATAAAACCCCTTAACCCAAAAAAATGCTAAATCCCCCAAAAACCCAAAACCCCTCTAAATACCTAAAAACATAAAAACCTAAAAAATCCAAAAAAAATTAAAAATCATAAAAACCCCTAAAAACCTAAAAACACATACAATCCATAAAAACCAAAAATGATTAAAACCCTAAAATACCTTATAACATGAGAAATAATAAAACCTCCTAGAAATATAAAAAACTCTTAAAATCCCATAAAACCCCTAAAACTTCTCTTGAAACTCTAAAACCCCTTTAAACCCCTAAAAATGAAAAATTATGTAAAAACCATAAAAAAATAATAACTCATAAAAACCCTAAATCCCATAAAATTATAAAACTCCAAAAAACACAAAAACCCCTCAATTTAACTAAAACCCATAAAACCATCAAAAACCAAAACTGAATTAAAAACTCCTAAATCCCAAAAACTCTAAAACAATGAAACAACATAAAAAATCCATAAAACCAAAAAAAACATAGAATAACTAAAAAATATAAAAATTACAAAAAACCCAAAAAACATAAAACATCAAAATCCCTAAAAACCCAATCAAACCATAAAAATCCTAAAAATTATTTAAATTTTCTAAAAATGTAAAAAAAACAAAAAAACCCTAAAAAACCCTAATAATTTCTTCACATCCTAAAAATTATTAAATCTTTGAGAGTATCAAAAATCAATAAAACCCTAAAATATCCTAAAAACATAAAAACCCCAAAAACATAAAACTGCAAAAAACCTTAAAACCCAAAAAACAATAAAATCCATAAAACCACTAAATACTCTAAAAACCCTTTAAACCCCCAAAACATTGGGAAACACTAAAAAACCTTAAAACCCCTATAAAACTAAAAACCCCATAAAAAAACTCTAAATACATAAAACCCATAAAACCCCTCAAATCCCTAAAATCCCTAAAAACGATAAAAATCCTAAAAGGTCCCTAAAATACATAAAACATAAAATACCCTTGAAACTCAGAAAATCCAAAAGAAAACCTTAAAGAACTAAAAACTCATAAAACCTATCAAAAAATAAAAAAATTCTAAAACCCAAAAAACCCCTAAAAACACTAAAAACACTCAAAATACCTAGAGACCGTAAAAACCCATAAAATTTCATAAAACCCCCTAAAAATTCAAATGAACAAAAAATCTCCAAAACCCCTCTAAAAACCATAATATTACCTTAAAACCCCAAAAACCTATTAAAACCCATATAATACCTAAAATGCTAGAATACCTAAAAGAACCTAAAACCTCTCAAAACCTTAATAACCATAAAAACCTCAAGAACCCAAAAAATACCAAAAACCCCTTAAAACCCTCTATACACACTAAAAACCCTTTAAACCCCTAAAAACATTTAAAACATCAAGAACCCTTAAAAACCCTAAAAAATCACAAAAACCCCAATAAACCATAAAAACCTAAAAATAAAAAAACCATAAAACCCCTCAAAATCTCTAAAAACCAAAAAAACCAAAAAAACCTTAAAAACCAAAAAATTCCAAAAATCACTAAAAATGTAAAAAACCTAAAACCCTAAAAACACTATGAAATAATTAAAAACTCAAAACATATAAAACACCTAAAAAACATAAAATTGCTAAAAATCCAAAAAAACCCCATAAAGACAATAAACCCCCCCCCCAAACCCTAAAAAATACCTAAAATGTAAAAACTATAAAATACTAAAATCCTTAAAAACTCAAATGAGCATAAATCTCTAAGAAAACCTAAAAAAACTAAAATGCTTGGAACCCCTAAAAACATAAAAATGGTAAAACCCCTAAAAACATAAAAAGACCCTCAAACTCAAAGATCAATAAAAAACATAAAACTTGAGAAAACCCCTTAGAAACCACGAAACCCCTAATAATCAATAAAAACACTAAAAACCCTTTGGACCCGTAAAAACATTAAAAACCCTAAAAATTTTAAAACCCTGAAAAACTCAAAAAAACTCTTAAAATAGGAAGATCCCTAAAATTCCAAAAAACCATTCTTTTTATTTTGAATCAACTCCGCACCTACCAGAAAACAGGTCCCCTTTATTAAAAACTCAAAAAACCCAAAAAACATGGAAAAACCAAAAAAACCCAAAAATCCATAAAAACCCCTTAAAACACCAAAAAAATACTTAAAAACTAAAACACAATTAAAAAATAAAAAAATTATTAAAAATCCCTAAAAATGTAAAAAATCCTAAAAACCCAAAAAAAACATTAGGAAGCCCTTAAAAAACTAAAATCTCATAAAACTTCCAAAAAACCTCAAAACCGCTAAAACTCATAAATAATATAAAAATCCACAAAACCCCTAACAATTCCTAAAGACCCTAAAACCCATAAAATACAAAAAAATCCTAAAAATCCATCCAAACATAAAAAACACCAAAAATCATGAAATCCTTATGAAATACTTAAATTCTAAACCAATTAAATCCCCTAAAAACATAAATAAATTCTAAAAACCCTAAATGGACCCTAAAAACCCCAAAAATCTTAAAAATCATATAGAACCCCTAAAATATTTAGAAAAACTAAAACCCCATAAAATTCAATAAAAAAAATTAAAAATATAAAACAAAATTTAAACCCCTAAATTGATAAAAAACTTTAAAAACTATAAAAATAAAAAAAATATCAATGAAAAAAACCATGAACTCAAAAAACCATTAAATACCTAAAATACTAAAATCACTCAAAATCCATAAAACACTAAAAACTATAAAAAATATATAAAATACATTAAAATCCATAAAAAAATAAAAAATCCCGAAGCTATGAATACCACTAATAAAACCAAAAAAACCTAAAATCACTTTAAACCCCAAAAGTCATAAAATTTCAAAAAAAACCCTTAAAAAACATAACACTCTAAAACTCCTTGAACCATAAAAATCCATAAAACTCATAAAAACCCTATAAACCATCTAAAAAATCTTAAAACCATTAGGAACCCTTGAAAATCAAACATAAAACTAAAAACCACAAAAAATATAAACCCTTTCAAACCCTAAACATACATAAAAACCCTCAAAATCCATAAAAACCCTAAATACTATAAAATTCATAAAAAACCACTAAAATCATAAAAAATACTAAAATCCCTTAAAAACCCAATGAAACCCCCAAAAACCTAACCTCTGAAAAACCCATAAAATGCTAAATACCATAAAAATACTAAATATTCAAAAAACCATTGGAAAACCAAAAAATCCAATAAAAATAATTAAAAACTAAACACTATTGAAACCCTTTAAAACATTAAAAATGATAAAAAAAATTAAAAAACCAAAAAAAATATTCAAACCATAAAAATCTTAAAAAACCCAAAAACACATCAGAATCCCTAAAAATCATAAAAACAAAATAAAAATTATAAAAAACCTAAAAATATGAAAATAGATAAAATACCCAAAACCCCTTTAACCCCTAATGAATAACTTAAATACCAAAAAACACCTAAAACACCTAAAAACCTAAAAAATTTTAAAGCCAATAAAATACATAAAAACCCTAGAGCGCTAAAAATCCCTAAAACCCCTAAAAATAATAAAATCTTCAAATCCCAAAAAATCATTTAAATTGTAAAATTTCCTAAAAACATGAAACCCCTAAGAAATAACTAAAAACCTAAAAACACAAAAAACACATTAAAACTGTAAAAATGATAAATACCTTAAAGACACTAAATATCCCTAAAACCCAAAAAAACCTAAAAACCATAAAACCCCTAAAAATCCACAAAGCCCCTAAAAGCCACTAAAATCTCTAAAAATTACTTAAACACCAAAAAATGTTAAAAAATCATAAAAACATAAAAACCATAAAAATCTCAAAAAACCCCGTAATGCCCCAGAAAACCATAAAACCTTTAAAACCATAAACAACCCTCAAAATCTACAAATAACCTAAAAACCAAAAAAGTACCTAAAAACCCAAAAAATACCTAAAAAATAAAAACCTTAATACCCTAAAAAACTGTAAAAAATCATAAAAACATTAAAACATTAAAACACTTAAAACCCCTAGAAAACCAAAAAATTCCAAAACACTAAAAAAATATAAAAAACTTTAATGTGCCTCAAAATCCTTAAACTAGAAAAAAATATGAAAATCCTAAAAATCATTATAAATCCATAAAAACCTAAATACCTTTAAAACCCATAATTCCCTAAAAACATTAATAAATCCCCAAACACATAAAAACCCTTAAAAACCTCTAAAATCTAAAAACTATATAAAACCATAAAAATGATAAAAATGTCTGAAAATCAATTAAAACCCTAAAAAACTGAAATTAAACTTAAAATCCCTAAAAATAATTAAAACCCAAAAATTTATTTTATGCACAAAAAACCATCAAATCCCTAAAAACGTAAAAATACAATGAAATCCTAAAAACACAAAAAAAATCCCAAAAAACAAAAAAACTCTTAAAAACCATGTAAAACGGTAAATATTTTGAAGACCTAAAACTATAAATACCCCTAAAAACCTAAAAATATAAAATATATAAAAACCCTAAAACACTATAACCCCTAAAACCATAAAAACCACAAAAAACTTAAAACTCAAAAATACCAGAAAAACCCAAAAAATAACTAAAAACTATTAAACCCATTATACCCCAAAAAATGTAAAAAAACAATAAAATTTATAATACATTAAAATAATCATAAAACCCCTAAAACACAAAAAATGAAATAAAAACCTAAATACCAAATAAAACACAAAAACCCAAAAAATCCATAAAAACCCTAAAGACCATAAAAATCCAAAAAATCATTAAAAATACCTAAAAATATAAAAATATCTACAAACTTGAAAACACTATTGAAACCTGAAAAACAAAAAATGCATCAAATGTATAAAATTTATTAAAATGATAAAAACCCTAAAAATATAAAAAAACGATAAAAATAACACTAAAACCCCTAAAAACCCGTAAAATCTGTAAAAACCACAAAAACAAAAAACAATATCACAAAAAAATGTAAAACCCACTAAAAAACCTAAAAATAATTAATAAAACCATGACAACCTAAAATAATTGAAACACCTAAAAACCCAAAAAATGATAAAAACCCAAAAATACCCTAAACTCCACTAAAAATAAAAAATTCACTTAAAACCATAACAAAACCCTAAAACCCATAAAAACCCTAAGTCACCAAAAACTATAAAAACATTAAACCCATAAATTAAATAAAAATGTATAAAATGAATTTAAAACCCATAAATTATCAAATAAACCTCAGAACCCCAGAAACAAATAACCCTAAAACCCCTAAAAATCCTAAAAAACCCTAAAAACCATAAAAACAATACATATCCTAAAAATATCGAAAATACATAAAAATTTAAAAAATTATAAAACCCCTTAAAACAAAAATTAAACATTAAAACCTAATAAAACTTAAAACCCATAAATCCTAAAAACCCTAAAAACCTAGTAACGCCCTAAAAGACCATTAAAAATGTAATGACCCAAAGTTTTTCAATGGTAATTATCCGTCATAAAATAACAATAAAACACAACAAAATGAACTACTAAGTGATAAGGTATCATTAAACACATGTTTTTAACTTTTTTGTTTGGAATGTAAAAAATCTGACATACACGGTTGTACTCAAGATGATTTTTTGAGTCTATTAAAAAAATGAATTTTCGGTAAATAGTAATGGACTCTTAGGAATAGTAACATAACCTTATGAATATTAATATTACCCTTATGAATATTAAATCATCCAACATAATAGTAACCTTACCCATGAATAAATAAATAAAATTTAGACATCTTAGAAAGTGATAATTTGACCTTAGTAAACATTTTGGAATTTTTTAAGTCATAAATAATTAATTATAACTAATTAGTTAATTTAATGGAAAATTTATTTTCTTAGAATGTAGTCATTATTTATCAAATAAATTTCTTATGGTTTTTAGATAATTTTATAAGACCCTATGTAATTTTTGAAAGCACTATAAAATCAGTTTTAATCTTAAAAATGTTTTTTAAGTAAATTATAATTTTAATAAAATATTAAATTAATAATATTTATAAAATTATTTTTGAAAAATGGACTTTATTTTTGGATTCTACACATCAAAAAATGGTTGGGGTAAATTTTTGGGATTTTTCTGAGATACTTGAATTTTTATGAATAGTAGAATCCGATAATTTACAATAAATGCTATATAATGTATTAATTGAGTCATCGATGATGCTCTACTAACGTAATCCAACTTGGTTCGGTATCACAGAATAAAATTATTATTCTTATTCAAACAAGACTCACTATTACTTTTCTTAGGGGAAATTAATAAACTAATGAATTTTATATTAAGGAAACCCCTCCCCCCTCTACTATAAAAGCCACCCTTGAGAGCCTCATTTCCTCACACCTCTCAAGCTCGAAGCCTTCTCTAAACTCTTCCCAAACACCTTCTCGAGCCCCTCCCACACGTCCAAGAGCTTCTTTTATCATCCAAAGACCAATCTTATGCCCTTAACGTAGTTCTCAAGAGAAGGATTCCTGAGGTAATTTATCTCCCTCTTCTCCTTTAATTTCCTTTCAAGTTCAGGTTTATTTCTTGATCTCTCACTATATTCATCTAAATTGTATTTTAACTCTATAATTATACATATAATGGAATTATATGATGATAATGGAATATTATATCATCCAACCCCCTTTCTCTATTCCTTTTATTTTAATAAAGAGAACGTTGTTCGTGAGGTGTTAATTTTTCACCTTCAAGAACGACATGCTTTCTTCTTCCATTTCTACCTTCAAATCTGGTAATGAACCAATTTTTATTGTTAAACCAGAATATTTTATATTTATTATTATCTATTTAAAGTTCTTGAAATAACCAATGTCCATATTACTATGTGATAAGTTAAAACAAGTTTGTTGTGATCCAAAAACCGCCCAAATTCACCCAAATAACCATCATTTAATTATTATCTAATGATTCATCCACATGGATCTAATATAATTCATTATTAGATCATTAAAACTCCTGTAATATAATTAATGAAATGTAATATCACTTCTGGATGTTTACTCATGTTCTACCCAAACATCAATTTAAGAATACAAGTGAACCACGAATAAAAACCATAAAAACGAACATCCCCAAACAATGTTTTTAAACTCTATATGTCATCAAAAGGAACATAATATGACATAATGATACCGGAATGAAACCTATTAATGTACACATGGTTCGGGATTTGTAATTAATGAATATAATGTCATTATACTGGACATTAAAGAGAAGGAAGCATTCGGGTACAAGGTAAGGGGAAATTCTCGAACCCAACATTCATCCTTCGGGTTCTCCCTCTTTCACTCAATTTTGATATGGTTACTCCTTAAAGATCATTTCTTCATAATTATATTACCTTTTTTGGGATATACATTTTTTCTAATGAGGTTTATGTCAAACCACATGTTTTCCAAAAGAACTCTTCTTTAAGAACTTACCATTTACTTCTCATTCAATGTTAATGGTTATTATATCAAGTATGTTATTCCCTTCTTTGGGAACCCAATGTTTATGAATGTTTTATTATCAGATGAAACCCATTACTTTCCATGGGTTATTTATGTTCATTATTGATATATGTTCTATGTGGCATGCATGTTAATTATAATTTTATTATGTGACGGGTGCACCCAGAATTACATAGTGCAATATGAATGTTTCGATGTGACGGGTGCACCCGGAATTATACAGTGCTCCAATGCATTGGGTAAAGTGATGAATCTCATGAGTAAATGTAAAATAATGTTTGAACAAGATTCTATCTTGTTTCACAAGTATGTGTGGTAGTTAACCACTAAGACAAGATGTTTCATTTTTATGCTTTGCCACATTTCAAGTCTTTTATTTATGCTCCTCTCATGTTCATGATCTTTTTCCTATGTTATGATTACGCTCACCCCATGATATATTGTTCTTATCTATCCTCTTATTGGGGTTCTATCACACCCATTTTGATGTATATCTTTAGGTGGCTAGATGTACTAAGGAGAGGAAAAGTTACAATATGAATCTAGAGAAGAAGAAATTAAATAAATGTTTATGATAGATGTTGTATTTGTTATGTATGGTCCTAGTTTACCCAAGACACTAAACCTTTGGATCCTCTATGTGTAATAATATTATGTTTTTTATCTTTAAAATGATGTAAAAGTAATGTAAGGAAAGGCTCTGGTCGCTATAGTTGGTATCAAGGGGGGTGATTATAACAGCCACAATGTTAAAGGGTCAAATGACAAAATCGTATGACTCATGTCAATAAGGTGCTCCTTCCTTTTTGGGAGCATGTCCGATTCGAACTCCATAGTTAAGCGTGCTTGGCATGGAGTAGTGATCTGGATGGGTGACCATCTGGGAAGTTTCCTAGGGTGTGTGCGAGTGAGGACAAAGCACATTGGAAAGGACATGTGTTGTCCTGTGGGGAAAATCATTAGTCAGATTACCCGCTCGGGCATGTGGGTGCACCCTGGGGTGGGCCCCATGTGTCTGTGGGGAAACTGGTGGTACCTGGTAGGTCAGGACCTGGCGACCATTTTAAGGTGTGGTGTATGTTCTTTCACCTGAACCTGGTTGTAAAAGTTGGTATCAGAGGCAAGGTTTTGTTAATTTGGGAATTAAGATTAGTGAACCCTAAAGAAAACCTCTAGTATGAGACGAAGTAAAAATATGCACACAATAATATTTACCTAGGGATCCCATATGTTATGTTTTTGGTAATATTGTTTAAATTAATAAGTTATTAATGACTTGTTTAGTTATGTTTTGTTCTAACCTTTTCTATTTTAGAAAATTATGGGAACCAGGAGATATCAGGACAACAACTCATGCGAGGGATAATGCAACGGTTGCCCGAACGACATCCCTAATGATTTGGGATGTGGAGTTCCATACTACATGGTGATGATTACCAAATTATCTCTGGTTATGAATAATAACCATAATAATGTGGAACGCCCTCCTTCACCAATGAGGGAGCAACTGGCTATTGAATGTTTTATGCAGCAATGACCACTGATGTTTTGTGGATCTTTTGATCTACTAGTTGCGGAACAGTGGGTAAACTCCACGGAGAAGATCTTTTCTATTCTTCCCTGTTTTGAGAAGGATAAGGTGACTCTAGCCATTTATCATAAATATGGAGAAGCCGATCAATGTGGTCTTTGATTAAGATCACTAAGCCAAGGGAGAAAATTGAAGAGATAAAATGGGAAGACTTTAAGATAATGTTTCTTAATAAGTATTTCTCACGAACACTTCGCGCAAAGATGGATAGAGAATTCATAGAGCTCAAGAAAAAAGAAGGATAATCTGTCACAAACTATGAAGAAAATTTCACAAGGCTCACAAAGTTTGCTTCGGGTTTTGTTATCAATAATGACAGCAAAATTGATAGATTCATTAGTGGAGTAAAACCACACCTTCGAAAGGCTCTTGCAATTTGATACTTTGGGAGTTATGAATAAGTTGTTCTTTGTGACATAAAAGTATAGATGGAGTTTGGGGAATGGTCCCATGGCTATGGTGATAAGAAGAGAAAGATTCATTTTCAAGCTGGTGGATCTAATGAAAAAGGCGGGAAGAAAAATCAACGACCCACATGCCAAAAATGTGGGAAGTTGCACAATGGGAACTGCCTCAAAGGGATGGGAAAATGCTTCAAGTGTGGGAAAGAAGGACACCATGATCAAGAGTGTCTAAAAGAAACTTAAATGAAGGAGAATGTAGCCGATGAAAGGAGAGAACCACTCATGGTTCAATGCTACAACTGTAGGGAGCTTGGGCACTATGCAAACCAGTGCACAAAACCATAAGTTCTCGAGGGTAATCAGCATCAGCAGCCACCAAATCCAAAGGAACGAGAGATGGATTATTCCATCACTATTGCGGAGATAGATCATGATAATGAAGTCATAAAAGGTACACTTCCTATTCACTCAAGAATGGAAAAGGTATTATTTGATTCTGGTTCTACGCATTCATTTATATATTTAAAGCTTTCTAGAACTATAGATTCGAATCCCTGAAACCTTGAAATAGAGATATCTGTAAATACACCAAGTGGTAAAATCATTGCAACCCAAGTGTTCGACTCTTATACTATTGGCATATGTGGGAATATTCTTACAGCAAATCTCGTAATACTTCCCTTGGTGGAATTCAACGCTGCAATGGGAATCAATTGGCTCTCATTATATAGAGCGCATATCAACTATCGGGAAAAGTAAATATCTTTTCATATTATGAACCATCCCATGCTCCTCCACAAATGCAAGGAAGATCATGAATCTCCTTTGAGAAATCCTCCAATGTTGTGGGTGTTGAATCCCTATGAAGAAGCATACCTCCCCCAAATGGTTGAGTCGAAGGAAATTTCCAACCTTGAGGAAATTCCCATCATGAGGGAATATGACAATGTATTTCCTTTAGAGTTACTCGAAATTCCACCGGATCATGAGGTAGAGTTCTCAATTTATCTCATACCTAGAGATACTCCAATATCAAAGTGTCCCTATAGGATGGATCCCATCAAACTCAAGGATTTAAAGAAGCAGCTACAAGAGCATCTAGAAAAAGGGTTTGTATGCCATAGTGAATCACCTTGGGGTGCACCGGTACTCTTTGTGAAGAAGAAGGATGGAACAATGCGGCTATGTATCGATTATCGGGAACTCAACAAGATCACCATAAAGAACAGGGATCCTCTTCCAAGGATTGATGACTTGTTATATTGGTTAAGAGGAGCTGAAAACATCTCAAAGGTGGATATTCGTTATGGATATCATCAGGTAAAGGTGAAGAATGAAGATATTCAAAAGGATGCCTTCCGTACAAGGTATGGGCACTATGAGTTTTTGGTGATGACCTTCAGACTTACTAATTCCCCTGAAATCGTCATGGATTTGATAAATAGAGTTATTAGACATTACCTCGACAGATTTGTGGTAGTTTTTATCGAAGATATTCTCATATACTTCAAGATAAAGTAGGAACATTAAGAACTTCTAAGACTTGTGTTGGAGACATTGAGGATGGAGAATTTGTATGCCAAGTTCAGAAAGTGTGAATTTTGGATGAATAAAGTCACTTACTTGGGACTTGTGATCACAAGTGAGAGAATTTCTGTGGATCCTTCAAAGAAAAAGGTGATTGAGGAATGGCTCAATCCCTCTTGTGTCATAGAAATCTGTAGTTTTCTTGGATTAGCTGGTTACTACTGATGATTTGTGAGAAACTTATCACGATTGTCAAGCCTTCTAACTAAGTTAACAAGGAAAGGGGTAAAGTATGTCTGGATGGAAGAATGTGAGGGTAGCTTCAAGGAGCTTCAGAGAAGGCTGATCACTGCACCTGTACTCACACTACCAAAAAGTGGAGAAAGTTTTGTGATATACAGCGATGATTCAAAGAAAAGATTGGGTTGTGTATTCATGAAAAATGACAATTTGATAGCCTATGCCTCACGGTAGTTGAAGATCCATGAGCAGAACTACCCGACACATGATCTAGATATGGCAACTGTAATTTTTTCCTTGAAAATCTGGCGGCACTACCTTTATGGAGAGAAGTGTGACATATACACTGACCACAAGAGCCTAAAGTATATATTCACACAAAAGGATCTCAACATGCATCAAAGGAGATGGTTAAAGCTAATCA
The DNA here is from genome assembly GCA_963277665.1 of Viscum album. Taxonomy (NCBI): domain Eukaryota; kingdom Viridiplantae; phylum Streptophyta; class Magnoliopsida; order Santalales; family Viscaceae; genus Viscum; species Viscum album. Next base: position 1,279,798,108 of record OY728136.1, on the reverse strand, counting down.
TGGATTATGATTTCTCTATTAACTATCATCCTAGAAAGGCGAACAAGGTAATTGATGCTCTAAGCAGAAAAAAACCTGCTACTCTATCCATGTTGCGGATTGAGAAAGACACTATCTTCATGGATATGTAAAGAATGGATTTAGAAATCATAAGGGCATGGGATACATCCTGCCTTTCCCAAATGATTGCGTAACCATCCATCCAAGATAAGATTAAGGAAGCACAAAGGGATGATGTGGAGTTACAAAAGAGGGTTAATGCAATAAAGAAATGGAAGCTGCAAGAGTTCCATATCGAAGATGATGGTGTGATTCAGTTTAGAACACATCTTTGTGTGCCTTCATCACCCAAGGTAACGAAGGAGCTATAGGATAATGCATATAGCTCAGATTTCTCTATCCATCCTGGGAGTACCAAGATGTAACATGATCTCCGAGAACACTTATGGTGGGATAAAATGAAGAAGGAGAATGCGGAATATATATCAAGGTGATTGGTATGTCATAATGTTAAAGCTGAGTGACAAAAGTCCAAGGGTATGATGCAGCAATTGCCTATACCCATGTGCAGACGGTAAAATGTTACTATGGACTTTGTCACGGGTCTCTTGAAGATGGAAAACAGAAATAATGCGATATGGGTTGTGGTTGATCGACTCACCAAGACTGCCAATTTTATTTCTATTCAGGAGGATCTCTCGCTTTAACAACTTGCAATGATATATGTGAAGGAAGTAGTGAGACTGCACGGTGTTCCACTCTCAATTGTCTCTGACTGTGATACAAGGTTCACATCTAAGTTCTGGAGGAGCCTTCAACATGCTTTGAGTACTGAATTAAATTTCAGTATGACCTATCACCCCCAAAATGATGGCCAGTCTGAAAGAACTATTCATACTCTTGAAGATATTCTAAGATCCTGCTCACTTGAATTCAAAGGTGGTATGGATCTCCATCTCCCATTGGTTGAGTTATCATAAAACAATAGCTTCCACTCGAGTATTCAGATGGCTCCATATGAAGCTCTATATGGAAAGTGATGTAGAACTCCAACCTATTGTGACGAAGTTTGAGAAAGAAAACTACTTGGACCCGATCTTGTTCAAGAGATGACAGACAAGGTTCAAGTCATCCAGAAACACATCAATGATGCTCAATGTCTGAAAGAGAGCTATGCTGACAACTGTCAAAGGGACTAGGAGTTCGATATTGGAGATAAAGTCTTCCTTCGTATATCTCTGTAGAAGAGAGTCATGCGATTCGGGAAGAAAGGGAATCTAAGCCCAAGGTATATTTTCCCCTTCGATATCCTTTAATGCATAGGATATGTGGCATATCGTCTTGCACTTCCACCGAATATTGCTGAAGTTCATGATGTGTTTAAAGTATAATTACCGAGGAAGTACATACCAGACCCCTCACGTAAACTAAACTCAGAGGTGGTGTAGCTGGACGATGGTCTCTCCTTTGAGGAGCATCCAGTAAAGATTCTGAATCGAAGGGATACAGTTCTTCGAAAAAATACAACCCATCTTGGCAAAGTGTTGTGGAGGAACCATAATTTTTTGGAAGAAACTTGGGAACTATAAGAGGCAATGAAGGAGAAGTACCCTCACCTGTTTGTGTAAAGTGAAATTTCGGGGGCGAAATTTCTTAAGGGGAGAATAATGTAACGACCCAATATTTTTCAATGGAAATTCCATTCTTATATTTCTGTCATAAAATAACATGAAAACACAACATAATGAACTACTAAGTGATAAGTGACCTTTAAACATAAGTTTTTCAATTTTGTGCTTTGAATTTTAAAAATCCGACATACACGGTTGTGCTCAAGATGATTTTTGGAGTCTATTAAATCAAAAATAATTTTCAGTGAATAGTAACATACCCTTAGGAATAGTAACATACCCTAATGAATAGTAATATGACCCTTATGAATAGTAAATTTTCCAACATAATATTAACTTACCCATGAATAGTTAAATAAAATTTAGACATCTTAGAATGTAACAATTTGACCTTAGTAAACGTTTTCGAATTTTGTAAGTCATAAATAACTAATTATAAATAATTAATTTAAAGGAAAATGTCTTTTCTTATAATTTATTCATTATTTATCAAATAAATTTATTATGGTTTATAGATAATTTTATAAGACCCTACGTAATTTTTGAAAGCACTATAAAATCAGTTTTAATCATAAAAACTGTTTTTTAAGTAAATTATAATTTTAATTAAATATTAAATTAATAATATTTAGAAAATTATTTTTGAAAAATGGAATTAATTTTTATATTCTACATGTCAAAAAATGGTTGGGGTAATTTTTTGGGATTTTTCTGAGATACTTGAATTTTTTATGAATAGTAGAATCCGATAATTTACAATAAATGCTAAATAATGGATTAATTGAGTCAACGATGATGCTTTGATGATGTAAGCCCACTTGGTTTGGGATCACATTATAATATTACTATTATTAGTCATCCAAGACTCACTATTCCTTGTCTTAGGGTAAATTAATAAACTAATGAATTTTATATTAAGGAAACCCCTCGCCCCTCCACTCTAAAAGCCACCCTTTAGACCCTCATTTCCTCACAACACTCAAGCTCCAAGCCTTCTCTAAAATCTACCCAAACACCTTAACTAGCCCCTCCTCCACGCACAAGAGCTTCTGGTATCATCAAAAGACCATGATTAGGCCCTTAAAGAGGTTCTCAAGAGATGGATTCAAGAGATAATTTATCTCCCTCTTCTCCTTTAATTTACCTTCAAGTTGAAGTTCATTTCTTGATCTCTACCTATTATCATCAAAAATTCTCTGTAAATCCAGAATTATACATATACTGGAATTTTATGATGATAATGGGATATTATATCATCCTACCCCCTTTCCCTCTTCCTTTTATTTTATTAAAGAGAACATTGTTCGTGAGGTGTTAATTTTTCACGTTCAAGAACGACATGCTTTCTTCTTCCATTTCTACCATCAGATCTGGTCATGAAACCATTTTTATAGTTAAACCAGAATATTTATAATTTATTACGTTCTATTTAATGTTCTGTAAATAACCAATGTCCATATTACTAAGTGATAAGTTAAAACAAGTTCATTGTGATCCAAAAACCGCCCAAATTGACCCAAATAACCATCATTTAATTATTATCTAATGATTCATCGACATGGATCTAAGATAATTCATTATAAGATCATTAAAACTACTATAATATCATTAATGACATGTAATATAACTTCTGTATGTTTACTCATGTTCTACCCAAACATCAATTTAAGAATACAAGTGAACCACCCAAGAAAAACCATAAAAACAAACATCCATGAACAATGTTTTTAAACTCTATAAGTCATCCAAAGGAAAATAATTTTACATAATGAAAACATAATGAACCCTATTAATTTACACATGGTTCTTGATTTTTAATTAATGAATATAATGTCATTATATAGGACATTAAATAGAATGAAGCATTCGGGTACAAGGTAAGGGGAAATTCTCGAACCTAACTTTCATCCTTCAAGTTCTCCCTCTTTCACTCCATTTTTATATGGTTACTCCTTAAAGATAATTTATTCATAATTATCTTAACTTTTATGGGATATACATGTTTTCTAATGAATTTTATGTAATGAAAAATGTTTTTCAAAAGAACTCTTTTTTCAAGAACTTACCTTTTACTTCTCATTCAAAGTTGATTGTTCTTGTATCAAGTATGTTATTCCCCCCTTTGGTAACCCAATGATTATGAATGCGTTCTTATGAGACGAAACCCATTCCTTTCCATGGGTTTTTCATGTTCATTGTTGATATATTTTCTATGTGGAATTCAAGTTAATGATAATTTTATGATGTGACGGGTGCTCCCGGAATTATATAGCGCAATATGAATGTTTCATTGTGACGGGTGCACCCGGAATTATACAGCTCTCCAATGCATTGGGTAAAGTGATGAATCTCATGAGTAAATGTGAAATGATGTGTAAACAAGATTCTAGCTTGGTTTACAAGTATGTGTGGTAGTTAACCACTAAGACATGATGTTTCATTTTTATGCTTTGCCACATTTCAAGTCTTTTATTTATTCTCCTCTCATGTTCGTGATCTTTTTCCTATGTTATGATTATGCTCACTCCATGATATATTGTTCTTATCTATCCTCTTAATGGGCTTCTATATTTCCCCTTTTGATGTATATCCTCAGGTGGCTACATGTACTAAGGAGAGGACAAGTGCCAATATGAATCTAGAGAAGAAGAAATTAAATAAATGATTATGCTAGATGCTGTATTTGTTAAGTATGGTCCTAGTTTACCCGAGACACTAAACCTTTGGATCCTATATGTGTAATAGTATTATGTTGTATATCTTTAAAATGATGTAATAGTAATGTAAGGAATGACTCGGGTCGCTATAGTGGATATCAAAGGGGGGGTGATTGTAACACCCCCAAATGTTAAAGGTTCAAATGACTAAATGGTATGACTCATGTCAACAAGGTGCACCTTCCTTTTCTGGAGCCTGTCTGATTAGAAATCCACAGTTAAGCATGCGTGGCCTGGAGTAGTGATCAGGATGGGTGGAAAGTTTCCCAGGGTGTGTGTGAGTGAGGACAAAGAACACTATAAATGACATATGTTGGCGTGTGGGGACAATCATTAGTCAGATGACCCGCTCAGGCATGTGGGTGGACCCTGGGGTGGGCCCCATGTGTCTGCGGGGCAATTGGTGGTACCTGGTAGTCCATGACCAAACAGCCATGTTAAGGCAGGGTGTCTGTGCTATCACCAGAACCCAGTTGTCACAAAAAACCTAAAACCACTAAAAATGATAAAAAAACCCCTAAAAACCTTAAAATCCCAAAAAACCCATAAAAAATAAAACCCACTAAAAACTACAAAAACCACGTTATACCCAAATATTTTAAAAAAACACTAAAAACCCTGAAAACCGCTAAAAATTCAAAACCCATAAAAGCATAAAAAATCCATAAAAACACTAAAACCCTAAAACCCTTAAAACAATCAAAATTCCTAAAAAAACAAAAAAACCTAAAAAAATCCTATAAAATCCATAAAAATACATCAAAATTTAAGCAATACCATAAAATCACTAAAAAAACCCAAAGGAAACCATACAAAACTAAAAAAACACAAAACATATAAAAACCTAAAAATACTAAAAACATTAATAAAACACAAAAAACTAAAACACCTAAAATGCCCAAAAATCCTTAAAACCCCTAAAACACTATAAAAACACTAAAACACTAAAAAATATATAACCCCTTTTATCCCATAATATTTTTGAAAAACTCAAAAAAAACAATAAAACACTAAAAAACATAAAAAATTGGTAAAAAACAATAAAACCCCAAAAACAATTAAAAAAATTAAAACCCATATCAAAACATAAAAATTTTAAAAAACTTTAAACCACTAAAAACATAAAAAACACTAAAACCCTAAAACCTATAAAACCATTAAAAACCCTTCAAACCCTGAAAAATCACTAAAAAGACATAAAAACCCTAAAAACCACTAAAAACACTAAAAACCATTAAATACCTAAAAATGATTAGAATATTTAAAAAACCATAAAACTCTCAATGAAGTTCACAATAGAGATGGAAAATATGGTCATCAGACTGCGTCACTACTTATTACGCTGTTCGGACTTAGGAGGCTTGAGGGGAGTCATGAAAAGGAAATACTTTACGTCAACGATCTGAGGCTGGGTGATTCTTGATGGATTTCTTTGCTTTCTAATAGAATAAGGTATTTGGTGCTCTATTCTTCTATGTGAACTTTATGTTCTTCTCAGAGGATGTAGAAGGCGCAATTGATGTTTTTTTGCTCTCATCTTCTGTATTTTCTTGTTCTATTTGGTTGCTTTAATGTTTTTTGATGGTTTTGTTGCATTTTTCTGTGGGTTCTTCTTATTGGCCTTGATGTGAGGTGTTGTTTGGTTCTGGGTCAGAACAAGAATATATGGGTTATGCATTTTGGTTTTGGGTGTTAGTCTGGGTGGCTTTGTGTTGCTGAAGGATGTGAAAAGATGGATGAGGACTGGCTAGAAGGTGGTGGTTGTTAGGGTCTAAGGGGACGGATGGAGATTGATGCCAAGAGGGGATCTGTTGAAGGAGATGTTGGTTGCAGTATACAGAATATATGGATGATGGTTGCTTCTTGGTTGAGACGTGATTATGTGGAAGTTTTTGTTCTTATATCTGGTATTTTGATATTTTTGGTGGTGAACCCTTTTGTAACTTCTTAGCTACGAGGCATAGAAGGGAATTCTGGTTTCTGAAAATGTGGTTGTTGTAACTGAAGAAGGGTGCTGGGAGATGTTTGGTGATAGAAATAGTGCTAGTGGTTCTGTGTTTCTGATAGTGGATATCCATGGCAAGGAGGTGATGGATGATAAAAAATGTGCTGGGGGATACTAGTTACGGGTTTGCTAGGAGATACTAATGGAGAGTATTTGTTTTCTGCTTTCTCTAGTTTTGTGTGACTTTGGGGTTTTTTGGGGACTTGTGGGTTTTATGGTGTTGTCCAAGGTTTTTGGGTGTGGGTTGATTGACCCCACCCCTCCCTTGTATTCAGTTTCTTTTTTTTCTAATAAATTTTGGGGTGCCAGGAATAGCCTGTCCTCACATCTTCATTTCCCTAAAAGGACTCAAAAACCATAAAAACCCATAAAGGAGGTAGAGGAGGGATTATTCTTCTCTCCCTTGGCCCCTGGTGACTCAAGATACATCAAGGGCGGATAAGTTTGAAATTAAAAGTCAACAAGTAGGAACGACCTCCATGTGCCTCAGAGCAGGAGAGGCTCAGGGGGAAGTACCAGGCACATTTTAGGCTGTAGGAGGACTTTAAGTGATGGTGGGAATCGACGGACATAGGGGTGGATTAAAACTTCGGCATTGCTGATGTGTTTGTTGTATATTGTTTGGATGATGACCCTTATTGTTCAGGCCATGTTTATGATTTTGGTAGAGAAATTGATTTACTTGTTCTTCTGTGTTTTTGGGATCTTGTGGGGTTTTAGTTTGTAGGGGTTTTTTTGGGGCTTGTCGGTCATTTGATCATACCCCTCCCTTTCTTTGGGTGAACTATTTTCATTATATGCATTGGGGGTGGTGTGTAGGGATAGCCTGGTCATGATCCTTTCCCTAAAGTGACTAAAAAATATCAAATCACTTTAAACCCCTAATCAATTTTTAAAAATCTAAAATCCTCTAAAGCCCTAAAATACTCGAAAAAAACCTGAAAAAACCAAAATACCATAAAAACCTTAAAAATCATAAAAACCCTTAAAAATCCCAAAAAACCATAAATACCCATAAATATCCATAAGAAAATAAAATACCCTAAGAACCCTAAAAAAATCTATGAAAATATTAAAAACAAAAAAGTAATTAAAACCCCATAAAACCCTAAAAATGTTTACATTTCTAAAACTCCTAAAATCCCCTAAAATACCCAAAAATCATAGAAACCAATAAAAAAATAAAAACCCAAAAAATCCATAAAAATATTCAAAACCCACTAAAAACTATTAAAACCCATTTAACACCTAAAAATGTTAAATAATCTAAAAATCTTTTAGAACATAAAAAATCAATTAACCAAAAAACAAAACAAACCTTAAAACCTTTAAAAATGATAAAAACCCTAAAAATCCCTAAAACCCCAAAAAACCATAAAAACCCTAAAAAATACATAAAATATAAAAACCCTTAATATCCTTGAAACCCCAAAAGAAAACCTAAAAAACCAAAAAAAACATAAAAACCTAAAAACCTAAAAAACCATAAAAACAGTAAAAAACCTTTAAAAACCCAAAAACCATAAGAAAAACTAAAAACTATATAAACCCCTACAACCTAAAATCACTAAAATACTAAAAAAAAATTTAACCCATAAAAAGGATAAAGAACTATATAAACAATAAAACCTTAAAAAATCAATAAAACCCTATAACCCTCAAAAACCCAAAAAACCCTAAAAATCTATAAAGAAACCTAAATACCCTCAAAATCCTTAAAACCGTAAGAAATAATAAAATCATAAAAATCCCTAAAAATACCAAAAAAAATAAAAAAAACTCTAAAAACCCTTAAAAACTCATAAGGAAACCTTAAAAACCTAGAAACACATAAAACCCCTAAAAACCTAAAAATTGCTACAAATCCTAAAAACCCTTGAAAAATATGAAATCTCTAAAAACCTAAAAACCTCTAAAAACATTAAAATACATTAAACTCCTAAAAAACTAAAATATCTATAAAGCCTTTGAACTACTAAAAATGTTAAAATACTAAAACACCATAAAACTATAAATACTCAAAAAACCACTAAACCACCAAAAACCTAATATAGATCAGATTCAACCCATGGAGAATAATTTTTTCCTTTACAAGAAAATTAAGCCCAGTTTTTTTTGAATTGGACCAGAACACATTTCGTGATATCCAACACCATGGTGGGTCATACAATACTAATTTGGGGCCGAAAATGACTTATCCACATGTAAAAAAGAAGGAAATTAATCGTAACACATTAATGAAGAGCGAGACCTTGTAAAAAAGCATCATTAATAAGGAATTTTACTACTTTAGTTGGTTGGGACATTATATAGCTTGATTAAGTGTTTTTCATTATTTTAATGTGACTTTTGAGTTCCCCATGACTTTTAATTCGATTAGGGTCATTTACCTCTCTCTATTTTGTCTGTATAATTTTCATTCCTTTAATTTGGGGAGCTTGAATCTAATGAATTTTTTAATCTTGTTATACATCCCTCTAGCTTTACCATGTTCCCATTGCCAAAAATTGGGGTTTCATCTCTATTACTGGTGACATTGTCTTTAACCATCCAAAAATCTTAGGGGTGGAGTCTCCTTTAAGACATGGTCGTTACAGCTATATCTCACTAATTCATATTTACTTACTCATTTTGTACTTCCAGTGATGCATCAGTTTGGTATTAGAGTAGTAGATTCCTTATATTAAGTTACATTGCACTCTTATTATTACACTCTATGATGTATCTCATGAGAAGATCTTTTCCTCCTCCTACTTAGTGGGAAATTTCTAATACACAACTATAATCACAAATTACTCAAATATATAAAAGACTTCATTAAATATTGAGAGTGTTCTGATGTGATTCCCCTCCACCGTAGTGCCATCTCCAATGTCTCTCTATATATAATAGGAAAAATCCAATTCCCTTTTATAATGATCATAAAAATGTATTTGATTCTAGGAATTTAATGGTGGATATGTGAATAATTGATGATGATGGTATTGGAATAGGATTTAAAATACACATTCCAGATTTTGATAGGAGTATGAATATGAATGATTTGCTAGATTGGATATGGTAATTTGAACGATTTTTAAAATTTAAGATTTATTCTAATGAGAATTGGTTCTAGGTATTTATTCTAAAATTTAAAATATTTCATATCTCTTTGGTGGTAAAATATGATGAAATAGTGGGAACATGATGGGAAATAAAAAATACACTCATGGGAGAAGATTAAAAAGCTTTTGAGAAGACGATTTCCACAAGATAATTTTAAGCAATAGCTTTATTTATGAATGCATAGCTTGCGACACAAAGATAAATCCCTTGATGAGTCTATTTGAGAGTTTGATCATTTATTGATGTGAGGTGATATCCCAAAGTACATAGAGGTAATGGTTACATGGTTTTTGGGTAGATTAAATGAATAAATTTCACATTCAGTGGAGTTACAGCCATTCTTCTCACCTGATGATGTTTTCAATCTAGAAATCATAGTGGAAAAGAAAAATAAGACCACAAAGGCCCTGAAACTCTAGAACTAAAACTGGGGAAATTATTTTTATACATGAATTTATTTTTATAAAACTATTTTTGGTGAGGAGTTTTTAAAGTAAGATATAATAGATAAAGGGAATGATAATTCCATGGAACAACCAAAGCGAAAACACGACTCCTTTGAATGTTGGAGTCAAACATGATTAAAATGTCATGGGTATGGTAATTTTCAGGCCACTATCCCTAAAAATCGAATTATTACTATAAAGGAGATCGAAATAGTTAAAAGGAAATTTTAAGAGGATGAAATATTCTATGAAGAATCTGAAAATAAAGATTATTTTATAATAGAAGCTGGAATTAGTAACATGATTTTGATATAAAGTGCTTTTCAAGATCAAATCTACTGATTCGAAGATCAATGGGAAAAATTGTTCCAAACATGTTTCACCATTAACCAGTGTGTTTTCATGGTGATTATTAATAGTTGGAGTTGTGAAAATGATGATTCAATAACACTATTGGATAAATTAAAGTATCTGAATGAGAATCATCATTGATCATACAAATTGAAAAATTTGAACAATCAAGCACACTCCAAGCTGAAAAACAGGTTCTTATTTTAGTTATTATTGGTAAGAACTAAGATGAAGATTTATTGTGCTATGTTATTCTTATGGATTCTTGTCACTTGTTTTTTATATAGCCTTATAGGTTTGATAAGGATGTAAAATATGACGTGTTGAAGAATATGTATTATTTCCCATTTGGGGAAAATAATATGACACATTCTCTATTGAATCAATCTCAAACTCATAAAAAACTATTTGTTCAAAAAGCATGAAAATATGGACTCTTTATTATTGAATCTCAATTGGAGAAATAAATCAATAAAAAATCTAGTTTCTTTATTATTGATTATGGATAAATAATTCCATGATGATAATATCCATCAATATTCATTAGCTCATTCCTCAATTGAGGAATATCATGATATTCTTCTAATGATCTTACAGTAGGATTACCACTATTTAGGAGAATTGAATACTATATTAAACTTGTAATAGGTGTAAAATTTCCTAATAAACCAGTATTTTAGTGTAATACTTGAAAATAAAAGGAATTAGAGAAGAAAGATGAAAAATGAGGGAGAAGGCTTTATAAGTTCATGTATGAGCCTGCGTTTAGTTCCATCAGTGTTAGTGTTGAAGAAAGATGGTATGTATCGCATGTGTATTGATATTAGATTTATCAATAATATTATCATCTAATATAGGTATCTCATTCCATGACACTATGATAGGGTCAGTGAATTACATGGCTCATCAATCTTTTTGAAAATCGGTCTTTTGGAGTGGATAACACCAGATTCCAAAGAAGGAATGTGATGAGGGTAAAATAGAATTCAAAACCAAAGGAGTATTTTTTGAGTGGTTGGTCATCCCATTATTCCTCTAAAATTCTCATAGTAATTTCATGAAACTACTGAATGATTTTATGAAACCATTTATTGGTAAATTTTTAGTTGATTATATGGATGTTATTTTGATTAACCATGTGTATTTGGAGATCCTTGTGGATCATCTTTAGCATATATTTGGAATTATGTGGGAAAATGGCTATATGGATGGCTGGAAAAGCATGATTTTTTTTCAATGAAGGAGGTATTATTTGGATATTTTACATCTTAATAATGTGTTATGGTGGATCAATCAACATTAGAAGTAATCATGTCATGGTCACCACCAGAAACAATCACATAATTAAAGATTTTTCATGGTTTGGTATCATTTTATTATCACTTTATTTCCAATTTCTTCACTACCATGGAAATTATCACTGAATGATTAAAAATGGGAAATTTTAGTAGGCAAACATATCAAATGAATAATTTAAAATCATTAATAAAATATAGTGTGAAGCACCAATTTTGTAATTTCCTTCTTTTGATCAAGTCATTAAAGTGTAGTGTGATGGAATTGGAGTTTGTAAAAACGTTCTTCTCATACAATGAAATAATCCTATGTCACATTTTAGTGATAAATTGAATGATTGTAGGAGAGAATATATCACATATGATAATGAATTTTATGTGACTATAATAACTCTAGATCATTGGTCTCATTATTTGATACCAAAATAGTTTAATCTTCATTCTAACTATATAGAATTGATATTTATCCATGGTAAACAAAGGATGAGTTTAAGGAATTTAATGTATGTGGAATTATTGAAAACATCTTCATTTTTATCAATATACAAGAAGGGGTATGATAAACTGATGAAAGATGCTTTCTCCAAAAGGTATGCATTACATCCCATTCATGATGCTTCAATTAATAGATTTAATCTTATGAAACAAGATTATCTGCATGATATGGGGTTGAATTCTGTTTTAATCCAATGTTATAATGGTTGTTTGGAGGATTATTTTATACATAATGGTTTTATCTATAAGATAAACAAGTTTTGTGTTCTAAAGTGTAATTACAAGGACTTTCTCATTATGGAGGCACCTGAAGGGGGACTTGATGGTCATTTTTTAATCCACGAAACCTTGGAGATACAAAAATGGTATTTCTAATGCCCAAATATTCTATCATATGTCCATGATATTATTTCTAGATGAGAGACATGTTAAAGAGAAAATTTAATTTCAAGACACATGTATACACATTATTAACTATTATAGAGTATCCATGGGAATATCTGATCATAGATTTTATTATGGATTTACCAAATACACAGCAAGAAAAATATTCAATAATGGTTGTTGTTGATTGATTTTCTAAGATGGTTCATTTTATACCTTTCAATAAGACTAAATATGTATTGAAAGTAGACTAATTATTTTCCAACGATATTGTTCTCCTTCAGGTAATTACTCATAGCATTGATTCAGATAGATACGGTAAATTTCTCATGCATTTTTAGAGGATATTAAAGGGAAATATGATAAAAAGATTATTTTTATCACTTCCCATCACACTCAAACTGTTGGAAAATTGAAGTTACTAATCATATATTTTTCACTATTATGAGAACATTTGTGAACAAGAATATGAGATATTATGGTTTACAGCTCGCACAAGTTGAATTTTGATAAAATAGATCTCCTAGTGGTACAACTCAACATTCTATATTTGATTTAATTCATGTAATAAATCCAATAACTTATATAGAATTTTTTTCTTTCCCACCTAATTTTCAGGTGAATATTGATGCAGAGCATAAGGAAAAGTAGATGAATAAGCTTCATGAATCTTTTCATGATCAAATATATAAGCCTAATAAAGTTTAAAAGAGTAGACCTAACAATCATCAAAAGTAGAAAATTTTCCAACCAAGAGACAAAGTTAGGATTCAACTTCATAAAGAGTGGTTTCCATCCAAAAGGAAAAGAAAGATAAAGCTATGAGATGAAGGTCTATTCAATGTGATTGAATTAGTGGGAAACAGAAACTAAAAAATCTATTTTCCTGAAGATATTAATAGTTTTTCTGAAATTTTCAACATTGGGGACATGTCTCCGTACATCTAAGAAAATGATACCATGGTTTTGGGGGAAAATAATATCCAGTTAGGTGGAATGATATAGGTTAAATTAAACCTAAGGAGAATAATTTTGGTATTGACAAAAATTTTAAGCCCAATTGTAATTTGAATTGGACTAGCTTGAACTTTTTTACATTCCAAAGCAAGCTGGGTGACAACACACTTATTTGGGGAAAAATTTACTTATCCTCATGGAAAATGAAATCAATTCATAGCATCACAATAGAGAAGATATATAACCATGAAAAATAATCATTATGAATGGATTTATCTACATCAGTTAGTGGGTTCATTAAATAGCACAGGGAATCATTTTTTATTATTTTTATGTTCTTTTTGAGTGCCACATTATTTTTAATTCAATTTGGTTCATTTTACTGTATCTATTTATTTATAGTGTGTTTTTACTTCTTTGTAATGGGGGAGCTTGAATATGAGAATTTTTTTTAAGATTGTATTACATCCTTCATTCCTTTGACACTTCCCTTAACCCAGAATTGGTGATGCATATCCAATGTTGGGGACATTGTATTTATGTATAGAGAAACCATGGAAGGTGTTGTTGCCATTAATCCCTGGACATTTTAGCTACATTTCAGAACTTTATCTCTACTTACTCATTTCACGCTTCTACTAATGCATCAAAACCAAAAAAACCTAAAACCCTAAAAACATACCCAACCCTAAAAAACCGTCAAAATCTTAAAAACCTAAAAAAATCCAAAAAAGGCCCTAAAAATCCCTAAAATGGAAAAAATGATAAAAACCTAAAAAACATAATAAACCCCTAAACACCTAAAAACACTTAAAACCCCTAAAAACTAAAAACGCTAAAAACCATAAAAAATCCTAAACACCCTAAAACCCATAAGAACCCCAAAAAACCATAAAAACCCAAAAACCCCTTAAAAACCAACAACTCACAAAAAACCATAAAAACCATCTCAAACAATAAAAATGTTAAACACTCTAAAAAATCATAAAACCCTAAAACTCCAAAAATTCTCTAAAAACCCAAAAAAAACCCATAAAAACCCAAAACCATAAGAAACCTAAAACCACTCAAAATCCCAAAAAATCTAAAAACCCATAAAAATACTAAAAAACCCCAAAATTACCAAAAATAGTAAAAACCCCAGAATCTATGAAAAACTATTAAATCTCAAAAACACCTAACACCCCAAAAAACCATAAAAATGATAAAATCCCATAATGTCCTTAAAAACACAAAACCCCATATAAATCCTAAAAACACTAAAACTTGAGAAATAATTTAAACCCTTGAGAAATTTAAAAAACTCCAAAAAACATTAAAAAACTAAAAACTCAATGAAACTGTAAAAACCCAAAAGAACCATAAAACCCTAAAAATCTGAAAAAACTTGAAAAACCCCTCAAATTCCAAAAAACCCCTAAAATTCATAAAAATCCTAAAGACCCCCCAAAAAATATATAAAAATTTTAAAAAAGATAAAAAGCATAAAAACCCAAAGAAACCCTTTAAAACATAAAAAAACTTAACACCCCTAAAAACCTAAAAATTCTAAAAATCCAAAAATCCCTTAAAAACCCAAAAAAACAAAAAACCCCAAAAAATCATTAAAAACCCGTAAAACCGCATAAAAACCAACAAATCAATAAAGACACCAAAAACACTTTAGAACACTAAAAATCTTTAAAAACACTAAAAAATTTAAAACCCTAGAACAAATTAAATAATCCTAAAACACCAAAAACCATAAAAAACCTAAAAACCCAACAAATACAAAAGAATCCCAAAAACCATAAACATCCTAAAAAGGCCTAAGAAATTCCTAGAAATGAAAAAACCCAAAAATCCTTGAAAAAACCTAAGTCAACATTAAAATATTTAGAAAACATAGAACCCCTAAAATTTTTAAAATTGCTAAAACCCCAAATACCGTTAAAAACCCTAAAAACAATAAAAACCCTAAAATATTTAAAATACCGTAAGAACCCTAAAAGGCTACTAAAACCTAAAAACCCAACAAACCCCCATAAAACACTAAAAACGTTAAAAACTCTACAAAAACATAGAAACACTATAAAACAAAAAAAATCTAGAAAACTCAAAAAACCCAAAAAATCTCACAACCCCTAAAAAATGAAAAAACATGAAAGACCCTAAAAACCATAAAAACTATAAAACTCCTAAAAATACCAAAATGACTAGAAAAAACATAAAATATACTAAAAATAAGAAAATCCAATAACAAAACCTTGAAAACCAAAAAAAACATATAACCCTTAACTAAACCTAAAAAAAGATAAATATCCTAAAAACAATAAAAACCATAAAACCCCTAAAACCTTAATAATCCTAAAACCCCATAAAAAACTAAATAACCATTAAAAAATCTTTAAACACATAAATTTGTTTACAATATCTAAAAAACCATACAAACCCTAAAAACTCATAAAAACCATAAAATCCCAAAAAACCTAAAAAACCATAAAAAACCTCAAAATCCCTAAATACCCTAAAAAATAATAAAATATTATAAAATACCTAAATATCCCTAATAATTTTAAAAACCCTAAAAACCCTGAAAAAACCTAATAAATCCTAAAAATCCTAAAAACAGTTAAAAACCCTAAAAACTAGAATGACACTAAAAACCAAAAAACCACTTAAAACTGTGAAAATCCCAAAAAATCCAAAATAACCCAAAAAACCACAAAAAATATAAATTCCCTTTAAACCCCTAAAAATTTTAAAAACATAAAAATCCATAAAAGCCTAAAAAACATAGAAAACCATAAAAACAAAAAAACTTAAAACCCCTAAAACTTTAAAAACCCCAAAATCCCTAATTACCCTAAAATTCATAAAAATTGTAAAAAATCATACAAAGTACTAAACATGTAAAAAAACTTCAAAACCCTAATAAACTAGAAGAAAACTGTAAGAATTTAAAAAAATAAAACCCCTAAATTACTAAATAACAAAAACACTAAAAAACCAAAAAATCATAAAACCTATAAAAACCAAAGAAACCTTTAAAACCCTATAAAAACTATAAAACACCACTAACAACACCGACATGAAGGGTGATATTCACACCCATTATTGCAAAAACCACCTTGTTACACTTTTTTTGTTAATAAATCTTAATGGGGGCCATGAATATTTTTCTGGTCCTTGAGCCTTCTTATCCTAAAAACCCCTAAATACCCTCAAATTCATTAAAAACATTAAAATCATAAAAAAACAAAACGCCATAAAATTCCCTAAAAATGTAAAAAACCCTAAAACCCCTAAGAAAACCATAAAAACCAAAAATCACTTTAAACCCCCAAAAATATCTAAAAATTCTAAAAATATTTAAAAACCTTAAATACCCTAAAACCCCTAAAATCTTCGAAACTATAAAGCCCATAAAAACCATAAAAACCACTAAAACAGTAAGGACCCTTTAAACCCCTAAAAACGTAAAAAAAAAATTAAAAACCATAACACCCATAAAAAACTCAAAAAACCCTAAATCACCAAACACCATAAAAACCTACAAAACACATAAAACCGCTCAAATCCCTAAATACACTAAAAATCCATAAAAAAGATAAAAACACCTAAAAATTCATGAAAAAAAACCTTACAAACGTAGAAAACCCTAAGAAATAAATAAAAACCTAAAAACAGTTAAGAGATTTAAAAACCTAAAAAAACAAAAAGATCTAAAAATACTGAAAACACTAAAACCCCTGAAAATCATAAAAACCCAAAAAAACATTAAAGACCCTAACACCCCATAGAAACCCTAAAACCCACTAAAACATAAAAATCCTATAAACTCATAGAAATATTAAAAAGTCTAAAAAAAATTAAATCCTTTAAAAAACTAAAACAGAAAAATAGAAACACCCTAAAAACCATAATACCCTAAATATTCTCAAAAAACCAAACCCCCTAAAAACCATAAACATTATAATAATCCTTAAATATAAATAAAAACATAAAAACCCTAAAAAACCTAAAACCCCCTAGGAAAACCTTAAAAAAAATCATAAAACCCCTAAATAACCTAATAATTCTAAAAACTCTAAACAACCCAAAAATATATAGAAACCCTAAATACCATAAAAATATTAAAAAAACATAAACCCCATAAAACCCCATAAAAACCTACAAAACATAAAAAACTCTTAAATTACTTTAGACACCTAAAAACATTAAAAAAATCTAAAAAAGATAGAACCCCTAAAAACTCAATAAACCCTAAAAATCAAAAAAACCATAAAACCCTAAAAACCTGAAAACACTATAAATGCCCTCAAAATTCCTAAAACCCTAAAAATCCATAAAAATACTAAAAATTCTAATGAATCCCTAAAAACATAAAAGATAATAAAAACCATGAAAATTTCTAAGAAAGACATAAAAACCTAAAATCACATAAAATCCCTAAAAACAAAAAAAATGCCAAAATGCCTAAAAACACTAAAAATACTTAAAACCATAAAAACCATAAAACCCCTACAATAGTTAAACACCCATAAAAACCATAAAAAACCTAAAAAGATAAAACAAATTTAAACCCTTTAAAACCCTAAAAATATTAAAAACTCTAAAAACCCTTAAAACCCCCCAAAAAACTCAAAAAACCCTAAAAACCCTAAAAACCCTCAAACCCATATGAAAACCATAAAACTCTAAAAAAATATATAAATACCTAAAAAATATATAAAAATACCTAAAACTTTAAAAAAACATAAAAATCCCTAAGAAAACATTAATAACATTACAACACATAAAATCCAAAAAAACAATAAAATCCCTAAAAAGGCCAAAAACCCCTAAAAACCCCTAAAACTCAAAAAAAATCCTATAAACATTAATAATTTAAAATAACCATAAATACCCTAAAATGAACTAAAAACTATAAAAACCATTTAAACCCCTAGAAATAGAAAAAATTTCTAAATTCTGTAAATCCCAATAAAACTAAAAAAATAAAACCCCAAAAAATCCATAAATACGTAAAAACCTAAAAACCATACACCACCTCAAAACCCTAAAAAATTGAAACAAACTAAACCCCTAAAAATACCTAAATAACCCTAAAATAGACTAAAATTTATAAAAACCCTTTTAATGCCCTAAAAATCCAATGACATCTAAAAAACCATAAATACCCTAAAAATAAATAAATCTCCTAAATTCCCTAAAAATAATAAAACCCTAAAAATCCTAAAAATCCATAAAACCCCTCAAAATCACTAAAAACACTAAAAACCATAAAAATAATTAAAGGATCAAAAAAATATCTAGAGGCAAAAAAACCCCTCAAAACCCTGAAGAAACCAAAGAAAAAATTAACAACCTATGTCACTTAAATCCCCACAAAACCTAAAAATTCTAAAAACCCAAAAAACCCTAAAAATATTTAAAACCCTAAAAAACATAAAACCTAGAAAAACCATAAAAACCAAAAAATCACAGAAAACCATAAAAAAAATGAAAAACATTAGAACCCTAAAAAAATTTACAGACTGTAAAAACCAAAAAAAAAATCCTAACAAACTCATAAAAACCCCTAAAACCCCCTAAAACCCCAAAAAACCCTAAAAATTATAAAAACACTCCAAATCCTAAAAATACCTAAAGAAACATTAAAAATTCTAAAAAATACCTAAAAACATAAAATCCTAAAAAAATATGAAAACCCTAAGATATCTTTAAAAACCTAAAAACACTTAAAAACCCTAAAACCCTAAAAATGATGAAAACCCTAAAAACCCTAAAATTTTTAAAAATCCGTAAAAGTATTATAACCCCTAAAAACTCATAAAAACCAAAAAAAACCTCTAAAAACATCAAAAACCCTTTAAACCCATAATTTTTTTTGAAAAAATATAAAAATCATTAAAACCCAAAAAAACTCAAAAAACACTAAAAACTAAAATCCACCCATAAAATCCATAAAAATGAAAAAACCCATAAAACGCTACAAATACCTAAAAACTAAATATCAAAAAATTCCAAAATCCCCATAAAATCATTAAAACATAAAAACCTCTAAATATCCTGAAAGCCCCTTAAGAAAAACCCTAAAAACATAAAACCCCAAAAATCCTTAAAGCCCCTAAAAATCCAAAAAACTCACTAAAATATATACAAACACATTAATCCAATGGTATATTAAGAACTATAAAAAAACATAAAAACATTGAAAACTCAAAAAGTCCTAAAAATAAAAATAAAGAACCTAAAACCCCTAAAAACCCTTCAAATCAAAAAAATCCCAAAATTTATAAAAATTTTAAATAGCATAAAAGGCCATAAATTCCCTTATAATCCACAAAACCATAAAAAATTTAAAATCCCTAATAAAATCATACAAAACATAAAACATTTAGACCCCATAAATACCTAAAATTGATAAAAACCCTAATAATCCCTAAAACTATACAAACCAAAAACCCATAAAACCATAAAACTACTAAAAACTCTTTAAGCCCCTTAAAATGTTAAAAACTACATAAAAACTTTAAACCCATTAAAAACTAAAAAGAGACCCAATGCCCAAATTCTATACAACAACTAAAAATCCTAAAACCCTCGAAATCCCTAAAAACCCTGATAAATCATAAATAAAATAAAAAACCCCCAAAAATCACTAAAAATTTAAAAACCCCTAAAACCATGAAAAACCTGTAGAAAATCATAAACATAGAAAATAACTTAAAACTACTAAAAAACTTAAAAAACACTCAAACCAGAAATTCCACAAAAAACCCTTAAAACAATGAAAATCCCTAAAAACATTTAAAAAGGCATTTTAAAAATAAAAAAAACTTTTAAAAAACAAAAAAAATATAAAAAACACTAAAAATTCTAAAATAACTTTAAACCCTTTAAACCCTTTAAAACAATAAATGATTGGGAATTGGGTGGGGAGGTTTCTATGTGTGGACAATGGGTCTAAGGCCCTATGTCACTCTGTTTCCCCAAGGGCCTTTGTTGAGGTTGATGCTTCAACGGATCCGGTGGATGCTGTGTGGATTGATGTGGGGGTAGAGCTCTGTTGGAGGCACCTATTTATCTTTGAATCATGGATAGTTTTCTATTCTAGTTATTGGAGCTTCAGGAATAATGCTCAGTCTGGTGGATGTGTTGCTGGGTTAAACATAGTTCAGATGAGTTCTGATGAGAACAATTGTGCTCTAGTGGAGGAGAAGGGGGTCAAGGGGGTGACCGAGCCTTTTTCCATCCCAATATTTGGTTGCTACAGTTCCCCTTAGGACATACTAGATGCTTGGGAGCGGTCATGAAGTTGCATTGATGGACTCAGGTTGTTTCAGTTTAAGTTTGGCTGGAGATGTTTGTGAATCAGGAGATGAAGTTGCTGAAGAAGTGCTTATAGATGAAGGGAGAACTTAATCTTGTGTAAATAAAGATTGTGGATGTGGTAATATTTCAGGAAGACTGTTGGAAAAGGGGAAGGCTACTGTGAAGGAAACTTGGCATGAGAATGATCACCTGGAGGCTCCCCTAGAACTGATACTGGAAGGCAGGTTATGGACTGCAGGAAGAGTAGTGGGGGTTCTAGTAGTAGCATAATATCTCAACCACGTTGTGACTCTTCATAAAAAGGTTCAGGACATATCCTCGGCTGAGCCGGTGGATGCTGATTTGCTGGTGGGAGAGCTTGCGCAGGGGGGTGTAGATGAGCAGGGTATGAAGGATATGGATGAGTGGAAACTTTCCCCGATAGAGAAGGGGATTATTGTGATAAAGGATCAGACTTGGAGTCCTAGGGTGAGATGCCCCAATTAGAGATATTCCCCTGGTGCTTACTTGGGGTGACGAAGTGGAGAGACCTATAATGGGGGTTGGGTCATATCCTATTAACGAAGGTGCTAGCGGTGTGGAGGATCTGCATGGTGCTCATGTGGAGGACCCAATTGGGATACCTTCACCAGGACCCAACATTGATGAAGGCAAGCTGGCCCCGAACTTGCAAAGGGCCATGGTGGTTTATGGTGTTCCATATGAGGAAGTCCATTGTGTGCTACTGCATGATATGATTCTGGTTGAATGGGAATGGTTCCCCCTTGAGGATGAGTCTAGGAGACTTTGGGAGAGGATTGATGAGGATGACCGTAGGATAAATGTTTCTATGGCCAGGTGCAAGGAATAAAAGAAAATGCTCCAAGAAAAGCGTGGCTTGTATACTGGAATGGGAAGCCTGAATGGGTACAAAGTGGCCTCAAGTGCTAACAGTGATGGAGTATTTTCTGAGATGTTTTTCCATGAAGAAGGGACCATCTCTACCCCCCCCCCCCCCAAGCGAAGGTAGCGGAGGGATTACTCTAAACTTCCAAGACCGATGGCGACCCATGCCTCCTCTAGGGTGGTCAAGCTGAATCTTAATGTCAATAAACGGGAGAAGCCTCTATGAAATGATGAGCAGGAGAGGGCCAGAGAGAAACTTTTGTCTACGCTCAAAGTGCAGGAAGACTATGAGTCTAGTTGGGACTCTATGGACACAGGAGATAACTTATATTTCAGCTTTACTGATGTAGGTGTTGGACTTGGTGCAAGCTTTGGATATCGCAGTGCGGACCTGGATGACTTTGGCGACAACAATGACAGACATTCTCTTTTTCTCTTTTGTGTGTTCTCTTTCATTTTGGACCATTGGGGTGTGGTTATTTTGTGTCTTTTTCCTTTTTTCAGGTTGGGAATTTTCATTTTGGTATGGGTCGATTGAACCTTCCCCCTCCCCCGGTCTGTAGTGTCCTCTTTTTTTTATGAAATTTTGGGGTGCAAGGCTAGCCTAGTCTTGCACCTCTTCAGCCACTAAACACAAGAAAAAACCATAGAAACCCTAAAACTGCTCAAATTCCTAAAAACCCAAAAAACATAAAAAGCTAAAAATACCTTAAACACCTAAAAACAAAAAAACATGAAAACCCTGAGAAAAACATAAGAAAACATTAAAAACTGAAAAAAAAATTAAAATCCCTAAAAAACCTAAAATCGCTAAAACCACTAAAATTATATAAAACCACTAAAAACACTAAAAACCCTTTAAAACCCTAAAATATTAAAAACTCTAAAAAACATTAAAAATGTTAAAAAACCTAAAACCCAAAAAAACCATAATATACAATAAACCGCTTAATAACTATAAAACCCCCAAATCCCTAAAATCATTAAAAACACATAAAATTCTGATAAAGGCCCTATAAATCCATAAAAACATAAAAACCCCTAAAAACCTAAAAATGCTAAAAACCCTAAAAACCCAAAAACCAAAAAAAAACTTTGAACACCCCTAAAACCCAAAAAATACAATAAAAACACTTAAACCCCTTTAAACCACTAGGAATGTTAAGAAAACTCTAAAAATAGTTAAACCCCTAAAAACTCAAAAAAACCTTAAAACCTAAAAAACATAAAAACCCATAAAAACTCTGAAAACCCACATAATACCAAAAACCCCAAAAACCCATAAAAATCCCAAAAAACATAATAATCCTAAAAAACCTAAATCCCTTAAAAACATGAAAACCCATAAGAAAACATATAAGCCCTAAAAACACTTAAAATTCTTAAAAACCTAAAAATGATAAAACCCCTAAAACAACTCAAAATATCAAAAATATATAAAAACCCTAAAATCCTTAAAAAACCTAAAACTCTAAAACCTTAAAAAATTCCATAAACACCTAGAACCCCACTAAAAACTCTAAAAATATGTTAAACTACTAAACTAGTTAAAAATCTCTAAAAACCCTTACAACGCCTAAAAACAAAAAAAACCCCACTAAACTCCTTGAAAACCCAAAAAACATGAAAACCATAAAACCCTAAAAACCAGCCGAATATTCAAAAACCCTAAAATCCAAAAAAATCGACAAAAAACACTAAAAATGTAAAAACCGAAAAAAACATTGAAAAAATCTCAATAAACCTTAAAAACTAAAAACCCTATAACCACCTAAAAACCTAAAACAATCTAAAACCCCAAAAACTATAAATCTCTAAAAACCGTATAACCCCCTAAAACCATAAAATCCAAGAAAAACCATAAAAACCAACTAAAAAACTAAAAACCATTTAAACACATAAGAAAATTGTAAAACTAAAAAACCGTGAAATATCCTGAGATACTAAAAACCCAAAACACTTCTAAAACCCATAAAACACTAAAAATCCCTAAAAACTAACAAAATCGCCAAAAACCATAAAATATTATAAAATCCTTAAAGCCCATATAAATCCCTAAAAATTAATAGACACTAAAAAACATGAAAACACCTAAGAAAACATTAAGCCCATAAAAACTATTAAAACCTCTAAAAACCTAATAATGCTAAAAACCCAAAAAACCATAAAAATCCTAAAAACTAAAAATCCCTAAAACAATAAAAAGCCATAAAACCCATAAAATGATAAAAACCAATAAAAACCTTAAAATCATTTAAACCCAAAAAAGAATAAAAAACTCTAAAAACCCTAAAACCCTAAAATACTCAAAAAGCAGTAAAAACTAAAAAAACCTTAAAACCCCTAAAAACCCTCAAAATCCATGAAACCCTTAAAAACAAATAGAAATCCAAAAAATCCCTAAAATACCTAAAAATTTAAAATTCTCAAAAAATATGAAAACCCCTATGAGAACCATAAAAAAATTAAATCCCCCCAAAACCAAAAATTGCTATAAAGCTAAAAACCCTAAAAACCTCCAAAAACCCACAACCCCCCGAAACCATAAAAACCCACTAAAAAACTAAAACCTAAAAAACCCTAAAATCCCCTAAAAATATTAAATACTCAAAAAAACAGTAAAAAACTAAAAAATAAATAATAAACCTAAAAACCATTGAAAACCATAAAAACCCAAAAACCTCTCAAAATCCCTAAAAAGATTAAAAATATAAAAAAATTAAAAAACATGAAAAACCTTTACAAATGTAAATAACTCTAATAACTCTGTAAACCCCCATAAAATTATTAAAAAACTGAAAATACTTAAAACCACTAAAAACCTAAATAAACAAAATAAATAAAAATATCTATAAACCCAAAAACTATAAAAACACAAAAACCATAAAAACCCTAAAAACCATAAAAACCCAAAAATCCTTTATATTCACTAAAAACCTTTAATCCCCTAAAATCATTAAAAAACTATAAAAACCATTAAAAACCTTAAAATACAGAGGAAAACCATAAAACCAAAAAAACAATAAAAACCCATAAAACCCTCAAAATCCCTGAAAACCCTAAAAATTATAAAAATCCTAAAAATCCCTAAAATTCCCCAAAAATTAGAAAAACCCTAAAAAACCTAAACCCCCCCCCCCCAGGAAACCATAAAAACTAGAAAACACTTCAAACCTGTAAAAACCTCAATAACACTGAAAATCCAATAAAACCCAGAAAACCCCTAATACACTAAAAACCACTAAAACCTTTAAAACCACATAAAAATCAAAAACTACTTATAAATATAAAAACCATTAAATACATAAAAACATTAAAAATATCTAAAAATATTAGAAAGTGAAAAAACCCAAAATATCCTAAACACCCCAAACAAACAATAAAATTCCTAAAACCCTAAAAACCCTAGAAATAGTCAAATTTCCATCAAATCTGAAAAACCAAAAAAATGTAAAAAATCACTAAAATCTGTAAAAACTAAAAGAACCCTAAAACCCTGAAAAACCATTAGAAACACTTAAATTCATTAAAACACATAAATACACTAATATAAATATAAAAAACCAGAAAAACATAATACCCTAAAGACATTAAAAAACCCTAAAACCCTATAAAAATATTAAAAGGCCACGAAAAAGTCTAAAAACCCATTAAACCCACAAAACAATTAAAAAATATTAAAAACCATAAACACCCTAAAACATCTTGAACCCCAAAGAACAATATAAACCCTAAAGTCCCAAAATACCCAAATACCCCTTAAAATCACTATAAATCCTAAAAAGTCATAAAAATCTCAAAATATCCATTAAAACATAAAAAACCCCTAAAACCAGAAAAAACCTTGAGGATGCCTTAAAAAGCTAAAAACATGTTAAACCCTTGAAAACCTTAAAATGCTTCCCCAAAAAACCATAAAAACCATAAACCCTTAAAAATAATAAAAAACCTACAAACTATTAAAAACTGAAAAACCACATAAAAAACCTAAAAATAACTAAAAACTATAAAAAACCTATAAACCATAAAAAAATTTAAAACAAAAAAAATATTTAAACCCAAAAAAATAAAAAAACACCTTTAATGTAAAAAACCATAAAATCCTAAAACCCCTAAAAATACCTAAAATGAAAAAAATTCCCTAAAAACCATAAAAAACCTATAAATCCATAAGCCTCACTAAAAACATAAAAAATCCTAAAAACCAAATAAAATATTAATAAAAACACAAAAAAAATTAAAACTCAAATACCCCATAAAAATAAAAACGATAAAAATCCTAAAACCATAAAAACCATAAAACCCCTAAAAAATCCATAAATGCTAAAAATTCACTAAAAACTCAAAAAACCCTTTAATCCCCTACAAATGTTGAAAAAACTATAATTAACTATAAAACCCTAAAAAACATAAAATAATCATAAAAACTGAAAAAAAACAATGAAAAACCTAGAAGCCAAAAAATTCCTAAAAACCATTAAAATTCCTAAAACAGTAAATAACTATAAAAATAATTAAAAATCATAAAAATCATAAAACGTAAAAACCCTAAAAATCACTAAAAACATAAAAACCACAAAAACACTTAAAACACCTTATAAACATAAAAATCCATAATCCTCATAAGAAAACGTAGAAAAACCTAAACCCCCCCCCCCCCCAAACCATAAAAAGCCTAATAATCCATAAGAACCCTAAAAACCCACTGAAAACTCTAAAAACCCTTTAAACCCCAAATTATTTTAAAAAATTATAAAAACACTTTAAACTCATAAAAATAAAAAACCCTAAAATCCAAAAAAAAAAAACCATAATACCATAAACACCATAAAAAGCATAAAATCTCTAAAACCCAAAAAATAAATAAAAACCATGAAAACCATAAAAATCATAAAAAATCACAAAAAACCCTAAATTCCTAAAAACCCTAAAAACCCAAAAAAACCATTAATAAAACAATAAAAACCTAAAAATAATTTAAACCAATAAAAATCATAAAAAAAACAAAAAACCTTAAAACGCTAAAAAACCCTAAAACCAAAAAAACCATAAAATTCCCTGAAAACATTATAAATACCTGAAAACCCATAAAAACCAAAAAACTACTAAAAATTATAAAAACTCTTTAGACCCCTAAAATAATTTAAAAAATAAATAACCATAAAAACCATAAAACTCTAAAAAATCTAAAATCACCAAAAAAACAATAAAAACCATAAAACCCCTAAAAACTTCAAAAACTATAAAATCCATAGAAACCCTTAAAATTCTCAAAAATATAAACACATCCCTAAAATCTAAAAAATACTAAATACCCCAAACAAACCGTTAAAAATCTAAGTACTATAAAAATTTTAAGATTCGTAAAAAATAGTTGAAACAATAAAAACCCTAAAACCCATAATAACCATAAAAACCCATAACAACCCTAAACCATGAAAAATAATAAAAACCAACTAATAAAGACCATAAACACTCTAAAAACATAAATTCACTAAAACCCATAAAAATTGTAACCATAAAACCCCCTAAAACCCTAAAAACCCTTCAAAATCCATAAAAACACTAAAAACCCCTAACAATCCAAAAAAATCATAAAGACACTAAAAACATAAAGACCCTAAAAACCCATGAAAAGTAATAAAAAACCGTAAAACCCTAAAAACACTTAAAACCCAGAAAATCTAAAAAAAATTATAACCCCAAAAAACCTTAAAAATATATAAACAACTAAAATCCTTTAAAACCGTAAAACCAATAAAAACATTAAACAATTAAATACTCTAAAAACATTTAAAACCATTTAAAACGCTAAAAATATTAAGAATATATAGAAAAACCATAAAAACCCATAAGACCATAAATACCCAAAAAACAAAAAAAACATTAATACCCTAAAAACGATAAAACCATAAAACCATGAAAAACCATAAAAATCCTAAAAAAGACATAAAAATCCATAAAAACGAAAAAAAACACTAAAAACCAAAAAAACCTATGAAATTCAAAAAATTATAAATAAACATTAAAACCCCTTAAAACCAGAAAAATGTAAAAAAACCCAAAAACCCAAAAACCCAAAAACCCAAAAAACCCCAAAAAAGCTCATAAAAACCTTCAAAATCCCTAAAAACACTAATAAAAAATTATAAAAATTTAAAAAATGACTGAATATATGAAAAAATGTAAAAAATCCCTAAAACCCTAAAAAACAAATGAAAACATTAAAAACATAAAAACACTTTGAACCCCTAAAAATTTAAAAATTGATAAAATACCATAAAACCCCCAAAAGATCATAAAATCCCTAAAAACCATAAAAACAACTAAAAACATAAAATCCACTAAAAACTCAAAAAATGTTAAAAACTGAAAAAACAGTAAAACCCTAAACACCCTCAAAATTCATAAATTCCACAAAATATGAAAATAATCCCAAAAAAATAACCAAAAATGAAAAAATCCTTAAAACCCTAAAAAATATTAAAAACCCCATAATAACCAAAAACCACTTAAAATCCCTAAAACCCCATAAATTATGAAAATGATACATTCCCCAAAACCCTAAAAGGAAAATAGAAAACAAAACCCTAAAGAACCCAAATAACCTTAAAACCCTAAAAACCATAAAAAAGTAAATCCATACTGGTGATTCTTCTCATTGCGGTAACTGAGGACGGCCTAAGCCCACAGTGTCACAATCTTATCCTAGCAGCGGTGGCGTCACTACTCTCCTATGTTTGGTTTCCAGAAATGTGGTCGCACATCGGAATAAAACAGGTTCTTTCCATGAAGGGGTGGTGAGAATTCACAGGGCTATCCATGCGGTGGCAGGTATCCAGAATGGGGAGATGAATAATGATATGAATGACTTCCTGGTCATGCACAGAATTGGAATTCCAGGAAGATGCAGAAGACCGAAGATGATGAAATTTATTAGGTGGATCCCTCCGATAGCAGGTTATATCAAGGTCAACGTTAATGGAGCTGCCATAGGTGCGCCGGGTCCTTCAGGATGTGGCGTGGTCTTTCGGACCTCTCGGGGCTTTGTAAAAGGTTTCTTTTACCACTTCCTTGGGAGCGGTACTGAATATGAGGCATAACTTTGGGCCATCATAAAAGTGATTCAATATGCAACCCATTTCAGATGGAATAAGCTCTGGATTGAATCTGATTCATCATTGGTGGTGGAGGCCTTCAGGAAGCAGTCACGACTTGTACCATGGCGACTTCTCCAACACTGGGTTGAGTACCTCGATGCTACCAAGACTCTTACCTTGAGCATGTCACATGCATATAGGGAGGCAAACTGGGTTGCAGATGCTCTTTCCAAGAGATCGATTGATGAAGGGACTTCGGTATGGTCTTTCAGGACTCCAGACTTCCGTTTGTCTTCAGTTGACTCATACATGAAGGGGACAACCCACACCAGGATATGCAAGGCTCTTTTGTAATGATTTGTACTTTAATTTTATGTTCTTGAATAAATCATGGGATCAGCTTTGTCTGACCCCACACCTTTTCTGCTATAAAAACGTAAAACGCCTCAAAATCCATAAAACCCTATAACATATAAAAATCATAAAAATCTCTAAAAATCCTGAAAAATGTAAAAAACCATATAAACCATAAAAATAAATAAGAAAACCCTGAAAACATAAAAATAATCAAACCCCCTAAAAACATATAAAATGTTAGAAACCCAAAAATACTCTAAGAACCAGTAGAACCAAAAAAACCCCTAAAAACATTAAAAACCATTACAAACCCTAACAACCCTTTAAACCACTAAAACCATTAAAAAATATAAAAACTAATTAAAAACGTAAAAAAATTTCAAAACCCCTAAAAACCAAAAAAACATAAAAATTCAAAAACACTCAATATCCTAAAACACCTAAAAGACCGTAAAAATCCTAAAAAATACCAAAAATCCGTTTAGAAAAAACCTAAAAATACCTAAGAAAACCACAAAAAAATTACAACAGTTACACCCCCCCCCCAAATACGTCAAGACACTCAAACCCATTAAAATACCCTAAATACCCTTGAAAACTATAAAACATCTAAAAAACATTAAAACCCTTAATAAAACATAAAAACCCAAAAAAACCAATAAAAACTATAAAAAACTTTTTAAACCCCTAAAATATTAATAACTATAAAAACCTTGAAAACTATAAAAACTAAAAATACCCCTACAAACAAAAAAAAAACATAAAAACCATAAAACTCTAAAAACACTCAAAATCCAAAAAAATCCATAAAATGTAAAAAGACCCTAAAACCCTTGAAATACCTCAGATAACCTGAAAACCATGAAAACATTAAAAACTTTGAAAATCCTAAAAACGTTAAAATCCCTAAAAACTCTAAAAATGATAAAAACCATTAAAAAATAATTAAAAAAAATTCAAAAACCCTATAAAACACAAAAAGAGCCATGAAAAACTCTAAAACCCCATTAAAACCCTAAAAATGTTAAAAAATCTAAAAAACCATAAATCCCCTAAACACTCAAAAATCTATAAAAAACCCAAATGAAACCATAAAAGAAACTAAAACCCCTCCAAATCCCTAATAACCATAAAAACTATAAAAAGATTAAAAATCCTTACAAATGTAAAAATTCCAATAAACCCTTAAAAACCTAAAAACTGTAAAATCCCCTAAAACCATAAAACACTAAATAATCACAATCCACTAAAAACTCTAAAAACACTTCGAATAGAAAAAACATTATAAAACCCTAAAAACACTTAAAACCCTAAAAAACTCAAAAATAACCAATTAAGAAAGAAAATATAAATAATATAAAAACCCAAAAAACACTAAAATTCCTCAAAATCCATAAAAACCCTAAAACTATAAAAATCCAAAATGCCCTAAAAATCCACCAAAATGTAAAAACCCTTAAAAACTAATAAAACCTTAAAAACCTAAAAAAAATTAAACCCCTAAGAAACTAAAAAATGTAAAAAACCCTAAAATACCCTAAAAATCCTAAAACCATAAAACATGTAAACACAAAAAAATATCATATAAACCACTAAAAACCCACAAAATACTCTAAAACCATTTAAACCCCTAAAAACATTAAATTACTCTAAAAACCATTAAATTCGTAAATATCCAAAAAACCTTAAAACCCTCAAAATGCCTCAAAATAACTAAAATCCCATAAAAACAAAAAAAACCTCTCTAAAGCACAAAAACCCCTGATAAATCCTAAACACCCCTAAAAATACTAATAACATAAAATAATCTAAAACCCCTGAAAACCCCGATGAAAAAAATTAAAAACCAAGAAACACATAAAACCCCAAAAAGCCTAAAAACATTGAAACCCCTAAAAATACAAAAAATTCCATAAAAACCATAAAACCCACAAAATCCCTAGAGGTTATAAAAAATAATACAATCCCTAAAAAATCTCTAGAAATACCTAAAAACATAAAAAACCAAAAAATTAGGAAAGCCCCTATGAAAACCATAAAAACATAAACACACATAAAATCCCTAAAAACCTAAGAAATGCTAATACCCAACAAACCCAAAAACTGTAAAAAACCTAAATACCATAAAAACCCTTAAAAACCTTAAAACCCATAAACAACAATAAAAACCCTAAAACCACTAAAAAGTCTAAAAACACTTCAAACCCCAAAAAATGTTAAAATATATATAAAACCATAAAAACTAAAAAGAACTTTAAAACCCAAAAAAATAAAGAACATAAAATGGCCTACAACCTACAGATTCTATAAAAAACCTAAAAACCATAAAAACCCTTAAAATCACCAAAAACCATAAAAAATAAAAATATTAAAAAGGCACTAAAATTCCATAAAACATAAAATACTATAAAATACCTGGAAAACAACAAAGAAAACCATAAAAATATAAAACAACTAAAACCCCAAAAAACGTAACAAATTATCAAACCCCAAAAAACCCAAAAAACCCGAAACCCCTAAAACCCTAAAAATTCCCTAAAACCCAGAAAACTCTAAAAAACCCCTAAAATACCTAAATTTGTTCAAAATATTAAAACCATAAAATTTAATAAGAAAATCAATAAAACACTTTAAGGGCACAAAAACACATTAAAAGTCTAAAAACCTTAATAAGTGAAAAATTCCTAAAACCCTAAAAAGCATAAAACCACTAAAAATCATAAAAACCATAAATACATAAAAATCACTAAAAAACATAAAACACTTTAAACCCCTAAAATGATCAAAACTATAAATAACCATAAAACCCTATGATGCTAAAAAATATATTAAAAATCCAAAAAACCATAAAAAACCTCAAAACCTTCAAAATACCTAAAACCACTAAAACATCAAAAAATTGGAAAGACCTAAAAATTCATAAAAACATAAAAAACCTAAAATCCAAGAAAAAACCAAAGAAATCCTTAAAAACATAAAAATTCCTAAAACCTCTAAAATCCATAAAAAACACCAAAAACCCTAAAAAGTCCCCAAAACACTAAAACCACTAAAACTAAAACACATTAAAACCCCTAAAAACCCACTTAAATTTTTATAACTCTATAAGAACCTAAAAACATTAAAAATCACTAAAAACCTTAAAAAATCAAAAAAACCTTAAAAACCCCATACAATAATAAAACTCCTAAAACCCAAAAAATCCATACAACCAAGAAAAATCACTAAAGGCCAAAAAAATCCTAAAAAATCCCCAAAATTTCATTAAAATATAAAAAAACTAAAAACCACTATATGACCATAGGAAAACCTTAAAAACCACTAAATATCATAAAAAACTAAAAAAGGATAAAAACCCTAAAAACCCATCAAAACCTCAAAATAACTAAAAACCATATAAACCCATAAAAATCATAGAAAATTACCCCAAATCCCAAAAACCATAAAATTGCCTAAAAACTAGAAACCCCTAAGAAAATAAATAAAAACCTAAAAACTCTCGAAACCTCAAAATCCCTAAAAATGTTAAACCACTAAAAATCCAAAAAATATCATAAACACCTATAGAACCCCCTAAAACCATAAAAACCTCAAAAATTCAAAAACTCTAAGAACCCATGAAACCCTAAAAACCCACTAAAAACAAAAAAAAACTTGAAATCCCTGAAATGTTAAAAAAATAGAAAAACCATAAAAACACTAAAAACTAAAAATAACCAAAAAACCCAAAAAATGGATAAAAACCCTAAAAAATCATAAACAATATCAAAATCTAAGAAAACCCTAAAAACCATAATAATATTGAGACTCCATAAAAATCCCTACAATCATAAAAACAACTAAAAATGAAGTATATCCCTAAGAAATCCTTATAAACCTAAAACACTTAAAACCCCTAAAAACCCTAAAAAATTCTAAATACCCTAAACTCCCAAAAAACCATAAAAACCATAAAAACCCATAAAACCAATAAACACACTAAAAACTCTCAAATCCTTTAATTCATAGAAAATGACAAAAAATATAAAAAACATAAATCCCCTAAAAACTCAATAAAAATTAGAAATCCAAAAAAACATTGAAACCTAAAACACTCATACTTTAAAGGTGATACACACCCTCTTTTGTAGGTCCTTATTGTGAGTCCCTATTCCTTTCTTATTTTATTTAAATTTGGGGATCAGGCTCACATGGTTCTACACCTTCTTTGCCTAAAACCTTAAAAACCCATAAAATTTATTAAAATCCCAAAAACCCCTAAAAGTTTTAAAAACCCAAAAAATTAAAAAAAACATAGAAAACCTAAAAACCCAAATACATAAAACCCCAAAAAAACTCTAAAAAATATTAAATACAATAAAAACCTAAAATCACTAAAAACCCTAAAAATACTCTAAATATTTAAACAACACAAAAAATGGTGACAATCCTAAAAAACAATAAACTTGAATAAAAAATTAAAAACACCTAAAATCATATAATAAAATATTAAAGATAAAAAAACACATAAAAACCCCAAAACACCTAAAAACGTTAAAAACATTAAAACCCCTTAAAATCCCATAAAACACACTAAAATAATAAAAAACCCTAAAACCATAAAAAACATTAAAACCCCATAATATCCAAAAATACACATGAAAAACTAAAAAACCATTTAAACCCCAAAACGATAAGAAACACTAACAAACATAAAAACCCTAGAAAACAAAAAATTAATCTAAACCCCCAAAAACCATAAAACCCTTAAAACCAAAAACTCCTAAAATACTTAAAAACCATAAAAAGCATAAAATTCATAAAAATTACCTAAAATTCATAAAAACGTAAAACCCCATAAACCCCTAAGAAACCCTTATAAAATTTTAAAATAAAACCACTTAAATCCCTTACAAACCTAAAAATGCTAGAAACCTCTTAAAACCCATAAAAAACCAAAAAAACCCTAAAAATATTGAAATCCTTAAAAATAATAAAAAATATCTAAAAATAGTTTAAAACATAACATACCTAAAAACCATAATAAAATCTTAAAAATCGAGAAACACATAAACCCATGAAAACATAAAATACTCTAAAAATGCTAAAAACACTAAAAATACCTTAAAACCACTAAAAATATAAAAACACATAAAACTATAAAAAATCCTAAAACCAATAAAACACTAAAAACTCTAAAAAGCCATTAATTATTTAAAAAAATCAAAAAACTATAAAAAACATAAAACCCCTAAAAAACTCATAAAAACCAAAAAACCCAAAAAAACATTAAAATCCCTTAAAACCTCTAAAACACCCCCCAAAATACATTAAATCCCAAAAAAAGCCCATAATATTCTAAATTATCACCAAAAATCCATAAATATATAAAAAACCCTAAAAACCTTGAAAACCCTAATGGAAACTTTAAAAACCAAAAACCACATAAACAGCTAAAAAATAAAATACCATAAAAACCATAAAAACCCTAAAATACCTTAAAACTATAAGACCTATAAAAAACATAAAAACACTAAAACCACATAAAACCCCTAAAACCCACTAGAAACTATAAAAACTCTTTAAAACTAGAAGAATTTTAAGAACTCTAAAAAAACTCAAACACCCTAAAAACTCTAAAACACAATAAAACCCAAAAAAACCCAAAAAAACCCATAATAACACTAAACACCCCCAAATACCCACAAAATTCCCCAAAATCCTAAAAACCATAATAATCCTAAAAATCCCTAAAAATAGAAAAAACCCTTAAAACCCTAAAAATATATAAGAAAACATTACAAACTTAAAAGCACTTAAAACAAATAAAAACCATAAAAATTAAAAAATACATTGAAACCCTAAATCCATTAAAAATCAACAAATTCCAAAAAAAACATTAAATTCCATAGAAATGCTAAAATTTCCCTATAAGTCCCTAAAATGTAAAAAACTCTGAAAACCTTAAACACCCATGAAAACCCTAAAAACACTAAATTTTTTCCAAATCCCTAAAAACCCATAAATATCCTAATGAAGCCCTAAAATTCACAAAAATATAATAATCCTTAAAACCCATATGAAATCCTTAAAATGTATAAAACTTAAAACCCCTAAATACCTTAAAAATACTAAAAACCCTAAGGATCCAAAAAACATTAAAAACCATAAAACCCCATAAAATATTAAAAACCAAAAAACCCCATAAAACATTAAAACCCTAAAACCACTAAAAACACTAAAACCATTTAAACTCATAATTTTTTTAAAAATCTAAAAACCTTCATAATCCTAAAAAACTAAAAAACCCTAAAAGCCCTAAAAACCATAAAAACCCTCAATATCCTAAAAATTATTAAATCCCTAAAATCAATGAAAACCCCTATGAAAACAATAAAATCCTAAAACACTAAAAACCTATAAGAAACCAAAAAATGATAAAAACCGTTAACCCCCCTAAAACTCCAAGATCCCTAAAAACCCTAAAAAACAATAAAAACCCAAAAATCGCTAAAATCCCTAAAAATATATTAATCATTAAAACCATGAAAAAACCCCTTAAAACCCTTTTAAACGTAATTAAACTCAAAAAACCTAAAGAAAAAAATAATAATAAAAGCCTAATAAACCTTATAACCCATAAAAATCCCTAAAAACGTTAAAAAAACCTAAAAACCATAAAACCACTGAAAACTCTAAAAACCCATTAAACCCATAGAAACTTAAAAAACTATAAAACCCATTAAACCAATAAATAAATAAAAAATACCTTAAAAATAATAAAAAAATATATAAAAACTATAAAAATCCAAAAAACTATAAAAAATCTAAAAATACATAAAATTCCTTACAAATTATTAAAAACACAAAAACCATAAATAAAATGAAAACCCCCAAGAAATCCAAAAAAACCTAAAATCACGAAAACCATTAAAAACTAAAAAAATCCATAAAACCCAAAAAACCATTAAAACCATAAAACCCTAAAAATTCTTAAAGACCATCAGAATCACAAAAAATATTTAAAACCTATCAAAATCCTAAAAAATTCCTATAAATCCTTAAAAATATAAAAAACCTTAAAAACTCTGAAAATCCCTATGAAAAACATTAAACCATAAAAAAAATTAAAAATCCCAAAAAACATAAATAATAATGATGCCCTAAAAAACACAAAATCGCTAAAAAACCCAAAAACCATCAAAATCCCTAAAAACCCTAAAACCCATTAAAATCCTAAAAAATCACAAAAATCCCATAAAACATAAAACCATAAAAATATTAAGAAATCTTAAGAAAACCATAAAATCCTATAAACACATAAACCCCTAAAAACCAAGAAAAGGCCAAAACCCCAAAAACTAATAAAAACCCATAAAAACATAAAACCCCCTAAAACTCTAAAAATCATGAAACCCACTAAAAACTATAAATATCCTTTAAACACCAAAAAATCTTAAAAACCTCTAAGAACCCTTAAAACCCCAAAAAAACACAAAAAAAACCCTAAACCCCAATAAAATCCAAAAAATCCAAAACCGTCAAAATCCCTAAAAAAATAGTATAAAAAGACATAAGAATCCCTAATAATCTAAAACCCCTAAATAACAATTATAAAATATTAAAAACCAAGAAACACTTAAAACCCCTTGTCTCGCGGCACACGATGCAGTCATGGGGGAGAAACTTGTGCTACCAAATAGTTTATTAGAGAAAATTGGGTTCTGCATAATCACTAATATCGGGTTCACCATTTTCGACTCAAAACACCCAACAGTTCCATATCCAGCTATATGTGGACCTGCTTTCCAAAGGCAAGAGTTCGATGGGTGGTTTGACCTGCGATGCTTAAGAACTCACATTAGTCGATAGGATGGGATGTCGGGCTCATCACACCCTTTTGGGAGGAATTATTGCCTATTCCCTGACTCTCTTATAGATTTAAGACGTATTCATATGTTAATGAATCATTGGTATATACCCAAGAATAGTATCCACTGATTACACCTGGTTGGAAATGGTCAGCTGAATGTAGGGGTTCAGAATCATTTATGCCAGAGGTTTACCATCCCACGTTTGATTAATGACCCCTAGCAGTCTGGACTCACTAAGACGGTGCTAGTTTAAAGCCTCGTAACTAGGAACCCTAGAGTTTATTGTCATCCAGGGGGCAGATAATGACGTGGGCATTTGGATTGAAACCGTGATATGGGCTTCCTACATATCCTAATGAGAGGGATTAGAATCCACATAGTTCAGTTTGGTATGGGGCTTATACTCCAGGCTACCCAGGGTTGGTGTGGTGAACCGTTGTGGAGATAGTCGGATCAACCGGTTGTGGGGCTCGATCCTCAGGGAGGAATCCTACGTACCCTGTCGAGGAGAAAGGGATAAAAGTCCATGTAGTTCTAATGGGAGTGTAAGAGAACCGACGTGAATGTGGACCAGAGGGTCTGATGGTGATCAGGCTCGAAACTCTTGGAGGCTTCCTACGTATCCCTGTGGTGGGGAATCAAAGTCAACATAGTTTGAAAGGAGTGGGGCTTATGCTCTGAGG
Organism: Viscum album; assembly: GCA_963277665.1. Lineage (NCBI taxonomy): Eukaryota > Viridiplantae > Streptophyta > Magnoliopsida > Santalales > Viscaceae > Viscum > Viscum album. The sequence continues at coordinate 1,279,760,524 of OY728136.1, read as the reverse complement.
TAGCCTAGGAGAGGGAACCATGGTCGATGCTTACTCTAAGCCCATGTGAGTCATGATCGGTGTGAGAAACAAGAGGCAGCGGGAACAAGATGATCAAGTCACGAAAGGTGCGCCCGTGGGAAGAAGAGTGGGTCTTATGCATGGGGGAGGCCCAAAAATTCTAGGCTTACTCTGAGATGGATGCCCATGGCGACAAAGTGCAGTGGGATAGGGACTTGGCCCCAATGAACAATGGAGTAGCACCCTTCCCCACTACGTCATTCCTTGTCCATGGCCATGGGGAAGTACAGAGGTGCATGGGGGCTTCGATCTGGTGGGTATTCTACCATGCCCTGGGGAGGGGAGAAGTTCCCCAGTCCTAATAATTGGAAGGGTAGAAAGGGGACTCCTGGGCGTAGAATCTGCATTACCATGGAAATGTGAACCCAGAAATGCTTCGGGAATCCATACAAGGGCCAGGGCAACCCATTCCACCTCACTTACTATGGGTATGTGAACTCAAAACGGCGTGTTGATGCGCCTGAAGGTTACATCAAATGGGTCTGGTGGCTCTAGTGGAGGCCTTGCCTCGGGGCTAATGAATGGGCCAATGAGGGGGTAGCAGAGGATCATGCCGGATTGGAAGGATTTTATCTGGCTCAAGGAATGGGAACTCTGAAGGATCTGGCGGGCCACACAGGTGTATGAGTGGTGACGCCCTTCACTTAGGGAGGTGCTACGCAGCTGGAGAAGTCGTCCATGAACCAGGGTGGTCTGCGGACTGGTGGGAATCTAGCGAACCGTGGTGGCTCATGGCTTTGGGTTTGGCCCACGTACCAGGTTGGTACATGGAGGGGTCCATGCGAGCAGGGGCGGCCGAGGGCGATGCCGGTCAGGGGTTTATCGGACGGGGCTTTGCCCACATAGGAGGGTGTTACATGGTGCAATGCATCGGAAAAGGGGGATAAACTCCCTGGTCCACAGGGGGGTGCATCCGCGGAGGGGTCATGGTTTGTCGTCTTCCTTTCTTTGTTATTTTAAGTTCGCAGTGCACCAATTTTGGTATGCGTTTTCGGTTCCTTACTAATTTGCGTCCAACTTCATACCTGTTCTGGTTCGCGAACTGGAACTTCGTTGTTTGCGAAATCCTAAGCTTCTTCCTTCAAAATCCTTCCACCCGAATCTAATCGATCTCCAATTACCATCCCTTGCTCTTCCCCCTCAATCTCCTTTTATAGAGTGTGGAAAGAGATGTATCTATGGTCATCCATCACCTTTTGCGGAGGCCCATGATCAAAAACCCTGTTTAAGGATGACTTGGTCAATCCTCAACTCGCGGGGGAATTGAACGCTCCTCCCCCACAAACCAAACTAGCTCAGGGAGTGCTTTGCGGCCGCGCAGGGTTCCTCCTCCATTCCACGAACGATAGCGGATGTGGCATGGGACGGTCGATGCGGTCCATGGCTGGGGTGGTTCGTGATGGTGGACTAGCTTGGAGCCCATCCTTTATCGTGCCCAAGGAGGATCCCTGCCTCCGTTCCATGAATGAATGTGGTCCGCAGAGGGGGGTGATTCACAGAATTGGTCGTGTACCGTTTATCATTGGACCGGTATGCGAACCGGTTCGTCATGTCCCCTATTTTAAGTATTCTCCACATTTTCCCCATTTCATTGGGGAGAAATTAGGTAGAATCTCTCATGTATTAAAGGGGATTCTCTTTCTCCTTTTTGAATCTCTCAAGACCCTACAAATTATCCCCATCAAAATAGGTTCTGATTGGAATGAAGAGGAGTCCATTCAGATATAGAGTGGTCCTGAAACTTGGATTGTTTGCGGTAGGGGAGTGGACCCAGTAGGGAACCACACCTATAATTATGGGGGCCCTTCCTTTATCTTTTACTGGATTATTCTCGAAACCAAAGCTCTCTTTCTTTTTTGTCTGTGCGTGATTGTTCCTTCGTGAAACGCCTCCTCCATGAACCAGCTGCCACTTCTAGGAACCATTCCTCGTTCGCGGTAACCTTCACTCGCGTACCAATATCCCAGCCGCAAACTAACTCATTTAATTAATTAAAAAGTAAGTCACGATGGGTCGTGTAGGAACTCACTCCATGGTTTTGATGGCCCATAGTCTAAAACCCTATAGACTTTGAAAATTTATTAATTCTTCTGAAACTAATTATTTAAATCCGAGATTAAGATTCTGTGGAGCAACCCGGTTCATGGTTTTATGTCCAACACTCTGTGGGCCAGAGTACCGCATACCTCTTCCATGTATGGTTGGTTAGTGGGATGCAGTCAGCGTGAACCACATTTTGAGGCCTGCTTGCGGACCTCGTCATGAAGGCTCCTGGACTCATTTTCCATATGCTTGGTATTTTTATCCAGATTTTATTATTCCAGACTAACCATTTGGTTTGGTTTTTATAATGCAGGGAGAAAACATGGTTCCCCCTTGCCCTGTACCGAGGCCTGCAGCCGAGCCTCTTTTGATTGGTGATCAATGCCTAAAGGATGTGTCCAGCTCTGTTAAGGATAGAATTTTCCACTCCCCACTATGCTCCTTCCTTTCTGATCGGATCTCTGAGTCACAGTGGGAGTACCCATTTTCCAACAGCCTTCAAGCCTACGAGTTTGGTTTACTTTACGATACTGTGATTCTGGTACCATCACATGACAACAATCCTGCAACATGGTTATTTACTAGATCTATCCCTTAATATGTGATATCCGTCAGAGGGTGGCCATTCATAAGGGATACAGCTTTTGAATCTATGTTGAATCACCTTCCTGTGTCTCCAACAGGGGAACAATTTTAGCTAGATGGAACAATTCATTGTTACCAGAATATTTCCTGCAATGCTATGGTAAACAACCCGCATGGCTGGTTAGTGGACCGGGACCTTAGGCTCAGAGGGGCATTTAAGTCATTGGATTGGGGGTGGCCCTTCTGGGTTCACTAGAGCTGTGTAGAGTTTGAAGTAGAATTGTGAGCCGTAGGCTTATATGAAGATGTCTGGGTGTCCCAAACCTATACCTACTGGCCTCAAGTCCTCACCAGGAAACGTATGAGCTGTTGGAGTCCGGACACCAAGACATTCTATCTGGTCTATGGTGAGGTGGGTATTATTATTTGTAACGTCTTCTAGATTTCAGGGGTCCCCATCATTAGGGCTATGTATGAAAAATTCCTTCCTCCCCCTTCTGCATGGAACAACGAAGAGAGTACTCCCCCTTGGTGAAACAGATTATTGACCAGGACCATAAGCATTCAAAGGATACATCTCTGAAACAACTTTTCCCATATCATGAATGGGTCAAGGATTTTTATATAGAGATAAATTCCATGACTCTCCCACGCAGGCCAACGACTTTCCCTACAATGGAGTCCTAAAGGCAGAGGGGAAGCTACTAGATAATCATGGAGGAAGGAAAGTTCAACGACTGGGGCTGGGAGCTTGTCCCGGACGTCAATCAGCTGCTCCGTCTAGCGGCATTTCTGGCCATGTTCTTGAGTGGATGGATATTGCCCTTATACAAGATCGGTGGCATGCGGGTCTCTACTTTTTTCATGGCAGCACAACTGGCTACCGACAACATCATCAACTTGGCCATCCCAGTATTGGCCAGGATTTATTGGTTTCTTAGCAATATTACTGAAGGGAGTCAGCCAAACCGGGTAGTTGGCCCTTTTCAAATCCTATGGGGAAGGTTGGGAACACATATCAAGAACTGATACACTTTCATCAACCCTCTTCAGATTTTGGGTACCACATTCTGACCATACTTGAAAATGACCAGTGGGGTTATGCCCAAAGAGTGGGTGACCCAAGAGAAGTACGGACAACAAATGGTTCATAATATGAATCTTCTGTCAAGTTCGATCATGAGTTATGATCATTTCAATTTTTTATAATATCCCTCCCCAACCGGTGCAATTAGGAATAGCATATCAGAGGAGTTTAGCAAGTGGGGATACCTCTTTTCCCTCCGAGAGGGCATTTTGGTGGATCGTATCAGTGGGGAACTGATCTGCGAGGGGTACGCACCTTGCCGATTCGGACATCAATTTGGTTGCATCCAGGAATTGTGTCCTCCCACACTCAATGGTGCCCGCGAGAACCACCATTTAATGGTATACAATAAACTGTGGTTAATGTTTACCCGGGAAGATACTGGTTGTCAGCTTATGAATCATGTTCTTGCAGACTCTATGCCTTTCTTGTCTAACAGCTATACTGACTCCTAGGTTCAGTCATACCCGAATGGCCAGCTAGGGCTGTGGGTGCCCACTTTCTCAAGTACTAATCCATCGAAGAGAAATAGGAAGCGAAAGGGGGATAATGCTTCAACCAGGCCGAACAAGGTTCTTCGCAACCCTACAGGTCCCATGCTTCCGGGGAAGATCTTAAGGGACATAAGTGTATCCTCTCATGCCATTGAAGCTGCCCATAGAGAGTTGGTTATTCCCGCGGATGCTACCTTTCGATGACCTGGGGTCAATGGGACGAATTCAAAGGTCAGTCATCCTTTCACAGTCAGTACCCCAATTCTCTGTGGCAGTATCTCCAGGAATCAAATGTGGCATTTGACGGGCTGGGCTACATATCTGCTCCTGTTGACATTATTTATGATGCGAACCCGGAGAGGGCTAAGCGGGATCTTAGGGACCTTGATTCTTATGTTCATGCACGTCGGGGTTATATAGTGTCGACTCATCGATTCCAGGACATTCTACTATTGGTGACTGAAGAGGAGGAGGAAGAGAGTGATCACACTTCAGGGGGTGGTGATCTCGGTGGTTCCCCCACTACAGATGAGGAATGGAAACCCCCCCTACCCGTGAGGTCCCACCCACAGGTATCTCAAGAGAGTTCCAGGGCGGCAGGAAGATCCAGAAAACAAACACTACCATTGGCACCCCCACAAGCCAATGTCGCTGCCCTGCCCTCTCAGGTCGATCCCCCCCAGCAAGTCATTCCTATTACGGCCGCATTTCCGAATTCTTGGAGGATTTGGGATGACCTAAGGGTTAGTGGCTCAGATGAAGAGGTTTGCACGTTACACCTAACGGGCCCTCTCTCGCTTCCAGGTATTGGGACATTCTTTGCTCCACCCCACTTGCTGCTGGAAGAGGATCTAGATGAAAGAGTCACTTCATTGAAGGATATGGATGCATACATTCATTCACTCTGGAACCAGCTTTATGGGTCTACCCAGGTGTCCACGATGATAAGACATCATGAATTGTCTAATCCCGATGAAGAGGTTTTTCTAATCGTCCATTCTGTCTTTCCTCCCCCTATACTACGAAGGTTCTAAAATTTCTTCCATTTAGGCAGGGTGCCAAGGAATCCCAGGGGAAATTCATTCACTGCAGTATACTCCCCGTGGTACTGCAGTAGGAAAACACACGCTTTAGGCTACGGGTATCATCGAGGGGGGGGGGGGGTCTCCTGGCACAGCTGAGCTCATGGATGTGACTATTGCGGACCGAGCTAGGTTCATTCCTCCTCCAGCTCCTCTTAATGTTATGGGTGAAGAAATGTACCCTGGCCAGATCCAGAGACATCAGCAGGCATCCCATTTATCGGAACGGCTCAGACAGGGGATGTCGGGTAATCATGACTTCCCATTTCCTTGATTGCCAACTCATATATTCTGATTCTTCTAGTTATTAAATTGTTTTGGTTCAAGGTGTAGGTCCACTCAGAGACCTGGTCGTGGCTACCCAAGCGGTCATACCTTCTGCCCCCTTATCACCTGAGAGATCACCTACACCCACACCTGAGCGTGATGAAATGGTGGGCCCTACTGAAAGGGCTAGTGATATGGAATCTTTACTCCTACATTCATCAATCAGAGATATGTCAGAGGAGGAATAGCTGGAATTCGAGACTCATGCTGATCATATGGATTTTATAATTATGAGGGAGGATGGGGCACTCAGGCCTACCGAAGAGGCCCCAAATCTGACAGGGCTAGCTGCCTCAGACCCAATGGATCCCGTGGTGATGGATAAAGAGCCTTCCATCATGCCAGTTGTCGGAAACCCAGAGAGGGCCATTATTTTGTTTACCAAGAGAGTGATTTCCACGGGCTTTATCACTATAGACGACCGCTTGGGGACAACATTCGGAATTGCAGGCCTTGGGTATGGCCTTAGGTCCTGGACACCTCTGGGGGTTCCTAGGTATAAGACCCTAGCCTTAAACATTACTTAATCTTGAGTTACTTCATGAATAAATGTTGAGGATCTTTTCAGGTTTAGAGTTTTAGAGACTTAGATCATAAATCATGAATTACATTCCACATTTAAACAAAGTGGTTACATAAAAGATAGTACTCATTTTTCTCATCAACGGAAACAGTTTTAAAATAAAACATGGAGTATTTCTTGAAACTTCCTTGACACTATCATCACATCATGTACCTTTCCATTGACCTGTGAAAAACATTTCAAAAACATGGGATAAGTATTAAAAGATCAGTAAGGGATATAAAAGTACGAAATGAAAACATTAGTCCATGTATGAAATCATACTTCACTCATAAAACATAATCATTTTAACATACCTCATAAAATCATGAATAAGTCATAGAAATCATAGTACATAAAGTTAACTTGAGGCATTCATAACATTCTTACGTAGGGAGTAACCCTCATGGTTATGTTTGGAATACCCATCACAGTATATTCCTTAAATATCTTTGGAGAAACCTTAATGTTTGACTCCTTCATGTTACCCAATGCATTGGAGAGCTATACCAGGTTCACCCGCCCTTAGTTTATCACGGAACCACCCGTCTTCATATTAATGCCCAAGAACCATAACATATTCATATCTCATAAAACATGCGTAAAAGAAAACATAAAATTTCCACATTTCATTCACAAGATATCAATAAAACACATTGATATAATAAAAACATTATGAAAACCATTTTCAATACCAAAGAAAAATAAAAGTAAAACATGGTATTTATTTTTCATTTTAAAAGAAGTTATGGCTTGTAGAGGAAGCTGAAACTCAAATAATGGTCACAGTGGCGGAGAAGTCGTTCTCGCCCCATACGTACGACAAAAAAACATTCCCTTTTGTCGTTTCGTATACACTTCGTATAAAAAAGATTAATTTTGAATAAATTTAAAATTAAAAGGGTTTTATAGACCGTATAAAAGAATTTTGTGTATAAAATATGCCTCAATGAAAGGAGATTGAGACGAAGTCCCATACCTCGATTCCCACTTGACTCGATCATTCTTTAACCTCCTGAATAATAAACTTGATTTAATTTCTACATGATTAAGAACCTTTTTCAAGTTCATTATTCCTTTTATATCACTTATTACAATGTTATTAATACTATGTAATTATTTAAGTTAATAATGGTCATTTTTTTGATCATTGCTACTTGAGTAAAAAATAAACTCTTTATAATTACAAGTTTGTTCATGGGGTAAAATATCCATTATATCTAGAATTATATTCATTATGTAGATATAATATATATCATATATATCCATTATATACATGAATTTATAACATTACATAACATTTAGAGGTAAGAAATGAAATGCACCGTTCATGGAGACGGTAAGTCGTACGTACGCAAGAACACTACTTTCATTTCTATTTCATATTTAATGGAATTAAAACATAATGATACATAATAGTATTATAATTAAAGTATGGTATCATATATAATATCATTAAATCTACCCTTTATACGTACCACATATGGTATTAACGAATCAAATCACTTTGAGGGGGCGGTAGTCCGCACTTCCTAAAATGAAGATATCACGTTTACCCATAATGGAAACCATAAACGTATGCCATAAATGAAAAATATAGAAGCTTAAGGAAAAAACAAGCATATTATATATCATATATAAATATAGTGACATCTTAATGGTCACCTTTGAAGGTGTTAAAAGAATATTGAACAATCATCATTTCGTAAGGAAGAAATTCACCGTCCATAGAAATAGTATGTTTTTTGACCATTAGATGTAGGTGTGTGTAAGTGTAGCTCGAATAATTCTTATAAAACATCCTATTATATTTAATATACTGGAGTTTTTACAAAATAAATTAATTAAAATAGTTTAGGGGGTTGGATATGCAAAATAAAACGAAAGAACACAAGTGAAGACATTACCTTAAAATCGGGTAACTCCCTTTGGTTTGATCAAAAAGGGTTTCTTGAAGAGCTTCCTGCTTAAGGTAAGGCTTCTACAATGATGAGAGGTATGTGGAGAGACAAAATGATTAGATCTTACCTGATCCAAATGCTTGAGAGGTTTGGGTAAGGAGGTAGAGGTGGGGCCTTTTATAAGAGGAGAGGAGGGGCACTCTTGGAAAGGTATAAAATGTTACTTTATTTTCAAATAATTTTCGGATTTTAAAGGTCCAACATTGATTTATTTTGAGGATATGGTGATAAGAGTTTGAAATACACCATTTAAAAATGTTTTTTACATGTTTAGGTCTTAGATTTTACATTATCTTGTGATTTTATTTAAATCGTTAAATAATGAGGTAATCGCTGCATCATCATGATGTCATAAGTAAATTAATTTATTTAATGTTTAAAAATTAAAAAAATACTATATTGTAGAAAATCGTTTCATCTTTCCAATGACTATTTATTGTAAAAAATCTGACTTGTATATTCCCATGTAAAAATTGTTTTAGTAAAACAATACATGTTTGTGTCATTTTAACTTTTACTTTAAATAAAAGGCATTAATGTCATTATCTTACCCAAGTGGCTCCATGGGGTCCCACAAATCGACCCATGGGTTTTATTGGTCGTCCATGACTCATCCAATAGGGTTAGGAAAAGTGTCAAGTTATTTTCATTTTATTATAATATCATTTTTACCTTAAATCACACTAATTACCTTTAATCGCGATTAATAAAACTTAAAAGTTACTTTTCATCAAAAATTATTTTCATCCCATTGAACCACATTTTACTTAATAATTAAAATCATTTATATTGGATTTTTGAAATTAAAATCACAGTAGTGTTAAAGTTCTATTTAAATGAAAAATCAGTTTTTGTAACTACCACTTTGTGGTTTAACTATTCATCATAAATTAAGGTTTTTCAGAAAAATACCAAAAATTCACCCGAAGCTATATTTGATATTCCGAATTCAAAAATGATTTCTATTTTTCCAAATTCATAACATTGAAGTTTCATTAATTAATTTTATAATTAAATCCCGCTGTCAAAACAAATAGCATGTTTTTATGAAACAATATCTATCAAAAGATTGACACTCGTTTATGTCCAATCTCAAAGTGATATTAATTCCAATGACCACCATTGGATTGAATGGTAAAGATATAATCTAATTTCACCTTAAAAAAATTAAAAAGATAATATAACTATATAAATAAATTAGATTAAAACGAGGTTTTGAATTAAAATACAACACTTTTCACTATTCATTAAAAAATGAACATTATCAGAAAAATACCAAAAATTTATCCAAAGTAAATTTCAATGTCCCAATCATAAAGAATAAGTTTATTTTGACAAATATAACTTATAAAATTGTAAAAAGTTTGATTTAAAAATGGTTCTCCATCAAATGCCGGTAAAACAATCTTTTAAAAATATTAGAGTATTCCATGATTAAGATTGGATTTATTCTCATTTTATGCCTCTAAAACACTATCTAATTCATAAATAGACATAGATAAGAATATATATTATTCATTTCTTACTTGGGATGTTACATCCTTCCCCCCTTTAAAAAATTGCATCCCCGCAATTTATTTACTTATAGAATAAGTGGGGGTATTTATCCCTCATTGCATTTTCAGATTCCCATGTTGCATCTTCAATTATGTGGTTTTTCCACAAAACCTTTAATTGATGAATCACCTTATTTTGAAACATATTCTCCCTGTGGTCAAGAATCTAGATAGGTTATTTTTCATAAGATAGGTTCCCTTCCAACTGAACTACCTCTGGACTCAAAACATGAGATGGATCTGGCATGTACTTCCTTAACATTGAAACATGAAAAAAAATTGTGCACCTGAGATAAACTCAGAGGTAAAGCCACTAGGTATGCAACTGATCCAACTCTCTCAAGAATTTCATATGGTCCAATGAACCTTGGACTCATCTTTCCTTTCTTACCAAATCAAATCACACTTTTCCATGGTGACACTTTGAGAAAAACATGATCACCTGCCTCAAAAGAGAGATCCTTCCTCTTGTTGTCCGCATAAATCTTCTACCTGCTCTGAGACGTTCTCATGTGTCTCTGTATCATCTAAATTTTTTCTGCCAACTCTTCTACCAATTCTAGTCCCATCAACTTCCTTTCACCCACATCATCCCAGAAAGCTGATGTTCGACACCACTTCCCATATAATGCCTCAAATGGTTCCATATGTATACTAGAATGAAAACTATTATTATAAGAAAACTCAACCAAAGAAAGATGTTCGTCCCAACATCCCTAATAATCCATCGAACAATCACGTAGCATATCCTCCAAAGTCTAGATTGTTCGTTCTGACTGCCCATCTGATTGAGGATGAAAAGCTGTACTAAATTTTAATTCAGTACCCAACGACTTCCAAATGCCTTTCCAAAAGTTAGAAGTAAACCAAGGATCACGATCAGATACAATGGAGAGGGTAACTCCATGTATCCTGACTATCTCTTTAAGATACAAACGAGAAAGTTGATCTAGGGAAAAAGTATCTAGTATAGCAAGGAAATGAGCAGATTTAGTCAAGCGATCAACAATAACTCAGATTGCATTATTACCTCGAGGTGTCTTCAGAAATCCCACAACGAAGTCCATGGATATATTTTCCCATTTCCACTCTTGCATTGGTAAAGGCTGAAGCATCCCTTTCAGTAACTTCCGATCTGCTTTAACCTATTTACAAGTCAAACACTTCACAGTAAAATCAACAATATCTCTTTTCATTCCGTCCCACCAGTAATACTCCTGAAGATCTCTATACATCTTAGTACTTCCTGGATGAACTAAAAATGGAGAACTATGATCTTCACATAACAACTCTCTCTTCAACTGTGAATCACAAGGCACACATAAGCTCTTCCCATATCTCAAAAAAAATCATTATCAATGTTGAATTCAGGAAACTTACCCTTCTAAACCAGCTCTAAATTTTTTCTGCAACTCACTCTCTTGCTTCTATGCTTGCTTAATTCTGTCTGATAGAGAATATTTCACTGATACCTGAAACAAAACAGAAGGAAATCCTGCACCAACAACTTCTATGCCAAATTTCATCAAATCCTTAAACAAAGGATTACGTTCCAAACACAACATTATTAATTAAGCATTACTTTTTTGACTCAAAGCATCATCCACTTTATTTTATTTTCCCGGATGGTAATGAATTGTACATTCATAATCCTTGATTAATTCTAGACATCTCCTCTGTATCATGTTCAATTATTTTTGAGTGAATATATACTTTAAACTTTTGTGATCTGTATATATTTCACACTTTACTCCATACAAATGATGCCTCCAAATTTTTAAAGAAAAAACAACAACAGCTATTTCCAAATCATGTTTAGGGTAATTTACCTCATGAGTTTTCAACTGACGTGAATCATAAGAAATTACCTAATCATTCTACATTAGGACGCAACCAAGTCCTTTCAATGAATCATCAATGTAGATAACAAACTCTCCATTCCTAGATGGTAGTGCCAAAACTGGAGCATTCACCAATCTTATTTTTAGTTCCTGAAGACAATCAGGACATTCTTTTGTACAGATAAACTTAACACCCTTCCGAGTTAGCTTAATCATTAGACTAGATAACTGGGAAAAATTTCTAACAAACCTTCGGTAATAGCTTGCCAAACCAAGGAATCTATGAATATCAGTTACATTTGTGGGTCATTTCCATTCTTTAACAACCTTTGTTTTTGTAGGATCAACAGTTATCCCATCTTTAGAAATAATGTGACCAAGGAAAGAAATTTGTTGCAACCAGAACTCAAACTTGCTGAATTTCCCATACAATTTCTTTTCTTTTAAGGTTTGAAAAATAACCCTTAAATTTCTTTCATGCTCATCTTTACTTTTAGAAAACACCAAAATATCATCAATGCAAACCACCACAAACTTATCCAAGAAATCATGGAAAATTATATTCATTAAGTCCATGAATACAGCAGGTGCATTGGTTAGCCCAAAAGGCATTACTAAAAATTCATAATGGCCATATATTGTACGAAACACGGTCTTCGGAACATCTGTTTCCTTTACCTTCAACTGATGGTACCCCGATCTCTGTTCAATCTTTGAAAAAAACTGAGCTCCCTGGAGCTGATCAAACAAATCATCGATTTGAGGCAAAAGATATTTGTTCTTAATAGTGATGTTATTCATGTCTATATAATTAATGAAAAGTCTCATAGAACCATATTTATTTTTGACAAATAAAACAGGAGCACCCCATGGTGATGTGCTAGGTCGAATGAATCATTTCTCTAATAAATCTTGCAATTGCTCCTTCAACTCTAAAAGTTCAATTTGATCTATTCGATAAGGGGGTTTTGAAATTGGATTATCATTAGGAACTAAGTCAATAGTAAACTCAACATCCCGATCTGGTATTATTCCAGGAAACTTATCAGGAAAAACATCAGGATACTCATTTACCACTGGCACATCATTAATCTGAACATTTCCCTTGTTTTCAACAATATGTGCAAGGTAACATTCATTTCCATCTTTTACAAGTTTCTCAGCCTCTTGATATGTTATCAACAGTAAGAGTTTGTTATTGTACACAAACTGAAAGTCTTTCTGAAAATAAACTTCTTTAGATCTAATTTCAATCTTAGCATGGTAAATAGAGAGTCAATCCATACCCAGGATAACATCAAACACTACTAGAGGTAAAAAAATATGATTTGAAAGTAGGTTCTTTCCACGGATAAGGATAGGAAGATTCTTAGAAATTCTTTTTGCCTCAACATTTCCCCCCAGGTGTTTTTACCACAAGTTCAGGAGTCATTTCTTGAGATGGTAATCCCATTTTACTAGAAAAGTTTTTAGAGATGAAGGAATGTTTAGACCCCGAATCAAACAACACACTGGCATTATCTGAAAAAAAATAAAGTACCTTATACAACTTCATATGATGGCCCAACATCTGCTGAAGTGGTTGCAAAGGATTTCACCACCCCTTTCTGCTTGTAGTCTAACTTTTTCCCATCACTCAAGCTCTTTGTCGGGCACTCGTTTTCATAGTTACCCTTCTCATTGCACTTAAAACATTTCACTAACTGCAAATCAAATTTGGTCTTACCATCACCCTGATCTTTTTCAGTGCAATCACGAGCCTTATGTCCCATCTTACCGCATCGGTAGCACTTTTCAGATTTCAAAAGACATTCCCCAGCATGCCTTTTACCACATTTATCCAAAACTGGAAACTTAGTTTTCTTACCGTCAGACCTTTTTGAAGAATTCTTTCCTTTCTCCAGCCAACTCGATCTCTTCTTCTTCTAGTTGTTATAGAACACTTGATCATCAGAAAACTCCATTTCCTCCTTCTCAGCACATCGAACAAGATTTTCGTAACTCTTGAACTCGCAAGAATCTAAAGCCCTTCAATAGTTTGGCTTCAATCGTGAGTAAAAACGATTGATTTTACTATCAAGGTCCCGGATAAAATTTGGAGCATACCTTGCCAATCGAGTGAACCAATCTTTATAAGAAGCCACTGAGTCATCCTCTTGCCTAAATTCCAAGAATTTGTTTTCCATCCTAAGTCGAACAACCTTTGGAAAATACTTATCAAGAAACATAACTTTGAATTCATCCCAGTCGATAGCATCAATCTTATCAGTGTCCCTGATATTTTTAGCCATCGACCACCACTGATCTGCTACACCCTCTAATTGGTAAATAGCAAGACTAACCTTTTGATTGTCTGAACACCCCATGACATAGAAAATCTTCTCCAGTGCATTAATCCACCCTTCAGCTAGCACAGGGTCAGATGATCCTCTGAATGAGGGGGGATGTTTCCTCATGAAATGTTCCACCACTGACATGTTCCACTGTGGTTGATCTGGATGATCTCGTGCATGGATACCACCACCATTTATCGCTTGAGTCAACTACGCCGTTACTGCAGCAAACTGTTCAGTTCCAATTCCGACCATCTTAGGATGTTAATTCGGAAGTTCATTTCCTTTTGTATGCCTTCCTAGCACTGCTTCCATGTTTCCTATGCGAAAAACCATTCTAAACAAACATGTCTTAGATAAAGCAACATCGTAATATTTAAATTCTATATCATTTCAATTTGACCATAAAAAAATATTTTTGGATATTCATTTAATCGAATTCTAACTCCTAAAGTTATCTAAATCTTCCTTTGATACAAACTATAAGGCCCCGACTTTAAACATTACTTAATCATAAGTTACTTCAAGAATACACATTGAGGATCTTTTCAGGTTTATAGTTTTAGAGAATTAGATCATAAATCATGCATTAAATTCCACATTTAAACAAAGTGGTTAGATAAAAGATAGTACTCATTTTTCTCATCAACGGAAACAGTTTTAAAATAAAACATGGATTCTTTCTTGAAATATACTTGACACTATCATCACATCATGTACCTTTCCCTCGACCTATGGAAAACATTTCAAAAACATGGGATTAGCATAAAAATCTCAGTAAGGGATATAAAAGTACGAAATGAAAACATTAGTCCATGTATGAAATCATACTTCACTCATAAAACATAATCATTTTAACATACCTCATCAAATAATGAATAAATCATAGAAATAATAAGACATAAAGGTAGCTTAAGGCATTAATAACATTCTTACGTAGGGAGTAACCCTCATGGTTACGTTTGGAATACCCATCACAGTATATTCCCTAAATCTCTTCGGAGAAACCTTAACGTTTGACTCCTTCACGTTACCCAATGCATTGGAGAGCTATATCGGGCTCACCCGCCCTTAGTTTATCACAGAACCACCCATCTTCATAATAATTCCCAAGAAACATAACATAATCATATCACATAAAACATGCGTAAAATAAAACATAACATTTCCACATTTCAATAACAAGATATCAATACAACACATTGATATAATAAAAACATTATAAAAACCATTTTCAATACCAAAATAAAAGAAAAGTAAAACATGGTATTTTTTCATTTTAAAAGAAGTTATGGCTTGTAGAGGAAGTCGAAACTCAAATAATGGTAACAGCGGTGGAGAAGTTGTTGTTGACACATACGTACGAAAAAAAATACATTCCCTTTTGTCAATTATTAAATGCTTCATATAAAAAAATTCCTTTTGAATAAACATAAAAGTCAAAAGGTTTTATACACCGTATAAAAGAAAGTTGTGTATAAAATTTGCCTCAATGAAAGGAGATTGAGACGAAGTCCCATACCTCGGGTCCGAATTGACTTGATCGTTCTTTAACCTCCTGAATAATAAACTTGAGTTAATTTATATTTGTTTAAGAAAATTTTCAAGTTCATTATTCCTTTTATATCACTTATTACCATGTTATGAATACTATGTAATTATTTAAGTTAATAATGGTCGTTTTGTCGATCAATGCTACTTGAGTCAAAAATAAACTCTTTATAATTACAAGTTTGTTCATGGGGTAAATTATCCATTATATCCAGAATTATATTCATTATGTAGATATAATATATATAATATATATCCATTATATACATGAATTTATAATATTACATAACATTTAGAGGTAAGAAATGAAATACACCGTTCATGGAGACGGTAAGCCGTACGTACGCATGAACGCTACTTCCATTTAAATTTCATATTTAATGGAATTAAAACATAATGATACATAATATAATTATAATTATAGTATGTTATCATATATAATATCATTATATCTATCCGTTATATGTACCACATATGGTATTAACGAATCAAATCACATTGAGGGGGTAGTAGTCCGCACTTCCTAAAATGAAGATATCGCGTTTACCTATAATGGAAACAATAAAGGTATGCCATAAATGAAAAATACAGAAGATTAAGGAAAAAATAAACATATTATATATCATATATAAATATAGTGACATCTTAATGGCCACCTTTGAAGGTGTTAAATGTATATTGAACAATCATCGTTTCGTGAGGCATACATTCACCATCCAAAGAAAGAGTATGTTCTTTAACCATTAAATGAAGGTGTGTGTAAGTGTGGCTCGAATAATTCTTATAAAAACATCCTAGTATATTTAAGATACTGGATTTGTTACAAAATAAATTAATAAAAAGAGTTTAGGGTGTTGGAGAAGCAAAATAAAACAAAATAACACAAGTGAAGACATTACCTTAAAATCGGGTAACTCCCATTGGTTTGAACCAAAAGGGTTTCTTGAAGATCATTCTATATAAGTAAAGGATTATAGGATGCGTAGATGTATGTGGAGAGACAAAATGATCAGATCTTGGCCAATAAAAAGGCATGAGAGGTGTGGGTAAGGAGGTAGAGGTGGGGGACTTTTATAAGAGGAGAGGAGGGGCACTCTTGGAAAGGTATAAAATGTTACTTTATTTTCAAATGATTTTCAGATTTTAAAGGTCCCACGTTGATGTATTTCTAGGATAAGGTTATAATAGTTCGAAATCCACCCATCCAATAGGTTTTTGACATGTTTAGGTCTTAGATTTTACATTATCTTTTCATTTTATTTAAATCGTTAAATAATGAGGTAATTGCTGCATCATCATGATGTCATAAATAATTTAATTTATTTAATATATAAAAATTAAAAAAAAAATACTATGATGTATGAATTATTTTTATCTTTCCAATTAATATTTATATTCAAAAATCTGACTTGTATAACCCCATGTAAAAATTGTTTTAGTAAAACAATACATGTTTGTGTTATTTTTACGTTTACTTTAAATAAAAGGTATTAATGTCATTTTCTTGCCCAAGTTGATCCATGGGGTTCCAAAAATAGACCCATGGGTTTTCTTGGTCGGCCATGACTCATCAAATAGGGTTAGGACATGTGTCAAGATATTTTCATTTTATTATAATATCATTTTTACCTTAAATCACACTAATTACATTTAATCGCGATTAATAAAACTTAAAAGTAACTATTCATAAAAAAATTATTTTCATTCCATTGAACCACATTTTACTTAATAATGAAAATCATTTATATTGGATTTTTTTTAAATTTAAATCACAGAAGTGGTAATGTTCCATTTAAACCAAAAATCAGTTTTTGTAACTACTACTTTGTGGTTTCACTATTCATCAAAAATTAAGGTTTTTCAAAAAAAAACCAAAAATTCACCCCAAGATATATTTGAAATTCCAAATTTAAAAATTATGTCTATTTTACCAAATTCATAACATAGAAGTTTCATTGATTAATTTTATAATTAAATCCCACTGTCAAAACAAATAGCGTGTTTTTAAGAAACAATATCTATCAAAAGATTGACACTCGTTTATGTCCATTCTCAAAGTGATATTAATTCCAATGACCATAATTAGATTAAATTGTTAAAATAAATTCTAATTTCACTTTAAAACAAATTAAAAAGATAATCTAACTATATAAATAAATTAGATTAAAAAGAGGTATTGAATTAAAATACAACACTTTTCACTATTCATTAAAAAATGAACATTATCAGAAAAATACCAGAAATTCATCCAAAGTAAATTTCAATGTCCCAATCATAAAGAATAGGTTTAGTTTGACAAATATAGATTATAAAATTGTCAAAAGTTAGATTTAAAAATGGTTCTCCATCAAAAGGCGGTAAAACAATCTTTTAAAAATATTAGAGTATTTCATGCTTAAGATCGGATTTATTCTCATTTTAAGCCTCTAAAACACTATATATTTCATAAATATACATAGATAAGAATATCTATTATTCATTACTTACTTGGGATGTTACACTAGGACTCCCCTGCCTCTCGAAGATGTAGCGTCTTCCTTGAGTGGCCGCGACAGCGTAGAGCTTGAGGATATTAACGCATTGATGACCATGGGTAAGTTTCTCAATATCTTTCCACTGACTATTTCCTATTCCCTCTTCTGATTAGGGATACTTATGTGTCTTATTGACTCTCGGGCTTTAGGACCACGACCTATGGTGTTGGTGATTGTAACGTCGGATCCGATCTTGCATGTGACCATAACTTTCGGGGGTGAAGTTTGCGTGGTGCCAGAGTTTGCGGGTGAAGCCACATTGGGTCCCTCCTTGGTGAAGTTCATCCCTAAATACATATCTTCATCCGAGATTGACTCTGAGACCGATTAAGAAATCCTTTCCAGTCTTCGACCTGCTCGCCAAAGGGCTTGGGAGAAAATTTGGAAGCTGATTTCTTAGACGCCCTTGGTCGAGATGCCGACCAAATTACAGAAGTTGCACAATCTGTTTATGTTGTTGGAATTTGAAGGATTTAACTACCATGGTATTTATTATATAGTCAATCATGTTGTCGCTGACCAGGAAAGACTGGGTGTTTTCAAATATCGCCTTTCTGCTGCTCAATTTAAAGCCTACCTTTCCACGACTCGACAACATTGCCTAACAGAGGCTCATAATCATGTTGGGGTAGTTGCGAGACTCTAGGGAAAAGTCATTGAGAATCATTCTCGACTGGAGGTGCTGAGGAATGACATACAGTGGCAGCAGCAGGAAGAGACCAATGTCACCGCCATAATTGAAGAAGGGGAGCGGCGGATGGAGGAGGAGATGATGCGAGCTCAAAGGCGGCCCAGGAGGCAGAAGCGTTGCAGGCTAGTGCAGAAGCTGAGACAACCTTAGTGTAGAATCTCTATCAAGCAATCAAGGATTCTCATCAGCTCCTGATACAACATTATGAATCTACTAAAAAACACATTTAATAACCTTTCATGCCATAGGAGGCTCCGGATTGTGGATGCCCTTCTTACCAATTTTGTTATGTAAAAAAGAAATGTTTTTCCACAAATCTCTTGTTGTCTTCTCCTATGACAGGAATTATTTGGCATGATTTCTGAATATGTTAATTCACAGAACATAGAATAATTAGAGTTCAGGAAAAATGATAAAATAATAAAAAAGTAAAAAAATAGATCTAAATTTTGTCTGGATCATAGGATCCAATGAGCATAGTTTGAGTATTTCTAGGGTATTGTAGAAAAACCCCACAAACTTTTTGTATTTTCTTATAATACCAAAATTTTGCCTGAGCCCATTTGGTGTAGACTCAGCGGGTATGTCCTGACTTTTTCTTAGGTCTCCCTTTTCGGGTTTTCAGCCTTACAGGCTTTGCGCCTCTTTTTGTGAGCTTTTTAAAGTCCCACCGACAAGACTATCATTACTGATTTTTAGGTCAAATAACTTTGACCAAGTATGATGGGGCGAGGGCCACAATGAGGTTTGGTTGATTAAAAGATGTCTCAATATCCTTGAGACGCATGTGGGGGGTGGAACATATTTAGGTTTGAGTGACATGTAGGGCATGTCTCAAGGCATGGGAGTCGTATCGGCATGCAGAGATAGGAAGAGCATCTCCTAAGAAAATCTTGACTTTGGTAGAAGGGCTAGGGGATATCAATATGCAAAGCTGCTGAGGGAAAGGTATGCATAGTCATGAAAAGGTGTCGTAAAGCCAATGAATCACCATTTCTGATGGCCTAAGGACTTCATGGAAGTCCAGCTTATGGAAACCACCACGGGTGGATTGGAGAATTATGAAAACCATTGGGGGTGGATCCGAAACGGTGTGTGACGTCTGAAAGGGTTTGAGTACATCTGTATTAATCAGGAGTGTGGACTCAGGCTCCTTGTCCTATGCATTTATCTAGCGTAAAGTATGGTTGGAGCTTGGTGTAGTTTAGCGTCATGCAGCTGGGATATCATTTACAATGGAACAGTTTCTCTTGGTTCTAGATAATCTCGTCTGAGACGTTCTACCATATTCAGGCAAGGTCATGAAAAATGTTGGTAAACTGTATCTCAGAGGGTTTCAAAATCCCGGGATGGACATGGGGGATCAGGGGACAAGAGGCATATAGAGAGAAGCATTGCCTAAGGAAATATTTCTTATAGTAGACGGGC
Source organism: Viscum album (assembly GCA_963277665.1). NCBI lineage: Eukaryota > Viridiplantae > Streptophyta > Magnoliopsida > Santalales > Viscaceae > Viscum > Viscum album. The sequence goes on along the minus strand of OY728136.1, from coordinate 1,279,740,389 downwards.
TAGGGGCGATCAATATGCAGAGCCGCTGAGGGCATGGTATGCATAGTCATGTAAAGGTTTCTCAGGTCAATGATTGCATTCTACCGATATCCGAGAAACTTCAAGGATGTTTGTGATTCGGGACCACCAGGGGTGGTTTATGAGAGTTCGGATTTTCTGAGTACAGAGTATGGTTTAAGAGGAGAGGGTGCCTGGATACGGGAGAAACATCTAGGCTAAATTTCTCGAGAAAGGGTGAAGTCATTTCTTCTCACAAAAGTGTGGGACAGTTGTATGTGCAAGTCTAACCCATGCACTGGTGGACAGAGAAAATAATTTTTTCCTTACTGAACCCATTACAGGTTTGACCATGCAGTTTATCATCATGCGGTAAGGACGGCTTCTGTGTAGTTTAATTTCATGCGGTAAAGACGAGGATCATTATTAAAGGATGTTGTGTAGTTTAACGTCGTGTAGTGAGAACGGGGGGCATTTTTTCCAATGTTGTGTAGTTTTAACGTCATGTAGTGAGGACTGGGGCATTTTTAAACAAGTGAAAAATCTTGTAGTTGGAGGTATTTCAATGGATGTTTAATGCTTGGTCTTTACAGCTTTATGCCAAGCAACCAAGATGTTTCATGAAATTTAACGTCATGCGGTAAGGACGTAGTTAAAAATGATTCTCTTGATCAGAATGTAACTAGTCTTGAACATATCGGTATGCCCAAGACGTGGAGAGGGGTTGATTGGTTTAAATCATGGTTCCCTGACTACTTGGATCAGGAGAAATGATATGGGGGCTTTGGGGCCATTAAGCATACGAAGCTAGGAAGAGTACTACCCGAGGAAATCTTGCCTTTAGTAAATGGGATAGGGGCTATCAATATGCAGTGCCGCTGAGGCATGGTATGAATATTCATTCAAAGGTGTCCACGGTTCAATAACATTCCTCTTCCTATGGCCATGAATGGTTATCAGGATCCGTGATTGTCTGGGCCACGAAGTCTATCACTTGGTAAGAAAATATCCGGACATGTCAGGCATATTCGACCCTGGTTGATGTTAATCCAAAGAGAGCTCCATGCACTGGTTTATATTACACGCGGTGGTGTACCTTCACTCCATGTAGTTTAATGTCGCACGGTAAGGATGAAGTACTCCTAGTTTAGCGGTCATAGAGCTCAAACCAATGAGTAATCATTTCTGTAGTCACTCGAATGATAACTAAGTTAGCATGCTCTAATATACTCTGAACATGGTGGGGGTTGAGGGCTGTAAACTATTACTCTAAGAATTACCAGATCAAGAGATGTGGTGTGGGGTCTCTGAGGCCAGTAAGCGTATGGATATAGGAAGAGTACCACCTGAGGAAATCATGTATTTGGTAAATGTGCCAGGGGATATCAATATACAGATCCGCTAAGGGCATGGTATTCATAGTCATCAAATGGTGTCCCCAGGTCGATGAATTTCCACATCTGATGGCCATGAATGATTATGAAAATCCGATATTGCTCACAGTACAAATTTCGGCATGCGGGGATAATGGTGTCTGAGCATACAAGAAAAATCTTCACTGCAATTTTCTGTTGAGTCAAAGTAGCCCAACGCTAGCTTGATGTTCGTAGATACATGTTGTCATGTGAACCATGGGCAGATACATAGGATAACCGAATCAGGATACCCTAGAAACTTTTTTATGTGAAAAGGGGGATAAAATTGTAAACCACTACGCCATAAATTTCTGGATTGGGAGATATGATATGGGGGCTCTGAGGCCGATAAGTGTACGGAGCTAGGAAAAGTACCACCTACGAAAATCTTGCCTTTGGTAGATGGGCCAGGGGATATCAATATGCAAAGCCGCTGAGGGCATGGTATGCATAGTCATGAAAAGGTGTCCACGGGTCGATAAATTTCCATTTCCGATGGCCATGAATGGTTATGAGGATCCATAATTATCTGGGTTGTAAAGTCTGATGTATGGAGGGGATGTATCCATATGCACAAGGAGTATTCATGAATCATTTCGCCTATATATTGGGTGGGTCATGATGAAGTCCGTGCAGTTTTAATGTCGTGTGGTGAGGATGAAGTCCGTGAAGTTTTAACGTCGTGCGGTTATGATGAAGTCCCTGCAGTTTTAACGTCGTGCGGTGAGGACAAAGTCCATGCAGTTTTAACGTCGTGCGGTTAGGACAAAGAATACCCTCCATGCAGGTCTAGTTCATACACGAGGGAAGAGGAATTTTTTTTTAATATTCATTTGGGAAAGGATGGGCCAGGATGGGAAACCCTGACATCACTACACATCCTGTATGGGAAGGAATCATGCCACACAAAGTTCTCTGAAAGAGGTACACCCTGCGCAGGGTTAGTCCATACACGGGGGAAAAGGGAATTTTTTTGACTTTCATTTGGGGATGGATGAGCCAGGGTGAGGGAATCTGGCATCACTATTTATCCTATAAGGTCAAGAATCAAGAATCACGTATTTATCGGAAGTATGTGTAGTTTAACGTCATGCGGTGAGGATGAAGAATACTCCCTGTGCAGGTCTCGTCCATACATGGGGGGAGAGAGCATTTTTTTGAATGGTTGGGCCAGGATGGGGAACACTGGAATCAATACGTATCCTAAGAGGGCAAGAATCAATCCTCACGTAGTTATTTTAAGGGAATACACCTTGTGCGGGTCTGGTCCGTACGGGGGAAGGGGGTATTTTTTGCTTTATTTGAGGTGGCTGGGCCAGGGTGTGGAATTTTAGCGTCACTATGTATCCTGTGAGGGAAGGAATCAAGAATTATGTAGTTCTCTGAAATACAATACACCCCATGCAAGTTAAGTCCATTCACGGGGGGAGAAGGGGAAGTTTTTTCATTTCATCCTTATTCGTGCTATTTAACATTGTGATGTTAGGAAGACGAGTACACCCCGTGCAGGGATGGTCCGTACACAGGGGGAGAGGGCATTTTTAACTTTTATTTGGGGATGGATGAGCCAGTGTGAGGGACCCTGGCATCACTACGTATCCTTTGAAGACATGAATCAAGCCTCACGTAGTTCTCTGAATGAAGTACACCCCATGTAGGGCTAGTCCGTACATGGGGGAAGGGGACATTTTTAACTTTTATTTGGGGATGGCTAGGCTAGGATATGGAACCCTGGTGTCGCTATGTATCCTGCGAATGTAGGAATCACATCGTTTGAAGTTCTATTTGGAGTACTCCCCATGCAGGTCTGGTCCATACACGGGGGAAAGGGGCATTTTTAAGTCTTTTTATCCGTGCATTTTAACGTCGTGCGGTAAAGACAAGAAATACACCATGTGTAGGTATGGTCCATATATGGGGGAAAGGGAATTTTTAACTTTTACATGGGGGAGGCTGGGCCAGGATGGGGAACCCCGGCGTCGCAACGTATCCTGCGAGGGAAGGAATCAATCCATGCGTTGTTCTCTGAAATCAATGCAGTTTAACATCGTGCGGTGAGGATGAAATAATCTTATTTTTGGGTCACAGATTTTGGACCATTGGGTGCTTGGAAGTTTAACATTCTGCAACTCAGACGATAACTTCTTTTAGTTATACTGGTGAGGACGAAATACTCTTAGTTTAGGGTCATAGATTTTGGACTGTTGGGAGCTTGGCAGTTTAACGTTCTGCACCTCGAACGATAACTCCTTTTAGTTATGCTGGTGATGATGAAATAATCTTAGTTTAGGGTCATAGAGTTTGGAACATTGGGTGCTTAGTAGTTTAACATCGTGAAGCTCAGAAGATAACTGCTTTTAGTTATTATGCAAAATACTTCTTCGGGAATCTCGCATTTGTAGGAGCGGTGGTGAAATGCTCGTCCATGGAGATCAGGGCATATGCTTTGTTAGAGTAGACCTTGTGTATAACATATGGTCCCTACCACATGGGCTCCAGCTTTGGAGGTTTCTTTCCGAGTATCATTGGGGTTCGAAGGACCAACACCAATTCTCCATCCAAGAAAGACCAAAGACGGACCTTTTTATTGAAGGCTCTTGCGATACGGTTCTGGTATACTTTCAGATGGTGAAAAGTGTGCAACCGCTTCTCATCTAGCTACTCCAATTCACCTAGACACTTTTTTGATTTCTCATTGATGGATAACTGATCTCAAATGGAAGCAAGGAGTGAGGGAAATTGGAGCTCAATGGGCAAGACGACCTATGTTCTGTATACTAATGAGTACGGAGTAGCCCGAGTAGCGGTGAAGATTGTGGTTTGATAAGCCCCCAATGTATGGAGGAGTTTATTCGACCATGAAATATTTTCTTTTTCCACCATTTTCTAGAGAATGTTGGACAGAGTCTTTTTGAAAGCCTCTATCTGTCCATTGGCCGCTGCATGGTGGTGGGATGAGTGGTTAGCCTTGATACCGTATTCTAGGTATAGTTTCTCCAATTCAGAAGAGCAGAAGTTGGTGTCATTATCCATCAGTATGGTATGAGGGACACCAAATCTGGTGATGATATTGGTTTTCACAAATATGGCAATGCTTCTTTCCCCAACTTCCATAAGGGGTACAACTTTTCCCATTTGGAAAAGAAGTCTGTTGTCGTGAGGATATACTTCAGTCGTTTGGCAGTGGCGGGAGGATATGGTCCCATGACGTCCATTCCCCAGACGACAAATGGCCAAGAGTACTTAGCCTGATGAAGTAACTCCGGGGGTTGGTGTATGAATTTGGCATGAATTTGGATTGATTGGAATTTTGAGGTAAAGCACTCGCAATCTTGTGCCATTATGGCCCAATAGTACCCAGGTCTTCGAACCTGATAGGAAAGCTTGGACCCCGGCTGATCTGTCCCAAATACTCCGGAATGTACCTCAATCATGACAGTAGTAGTTTCTTCTCAATCAATTCATCTGATGAGGATTCCATCAAGGCCTCATTTTTAGAGGACCTCTTGCTGACCCGCACCACCATATAGGAAAAAAGTTGATTTCCCTTCTCCATATTTTCTCTCGTTCAGCCCTATCGGGAGGAAGTTCTCCCCGTTGAAGGTAGTTTGCAATGGGGGTCATCCAGCCGGTGGTGGGAGCATATGGTTCAGGGACAAGATGTACTTCGTGGATTTCTTCCATCATAGATTAAACATATGGTGAGACCATTCAATGATGAACAATACTGATAACTGTTTTATCTCGGTCTGAGTCTGCTAGGGTCGTGGCTGCATTAGATAATGCGTCAGCCTAGGCATTCTGAGATCGGGGAATATAGTTCAATGTTGGTTCTGTGTAGAATTCAACCATTAACCCTCAGACGTGGTCAAATGAGGGAATCAACTCCTCCTTTTTGATATCATAGTCACCATTTACTTGCTTGATGACCAGTTCTGAGTCACCTTTTACCTTAAGGTTTTGTACTTGTGCCTAGAGTGTGAGCTCTAGGCCTTGCAATGAGGGCTTGATACTTCGCTTCATTGTTTGTACGTCCTTCTGACAGGAGGAAGGAATATGGTAAGAATGCCTTTTCAGGGGACATGAGTATTATCCCCAAACCCACCTTGTTAAATTTGGGATCTTCCATCTTTTTCCAGGTTGGGCTTCAGGAGGCGCCATTGAAGTACATTTCCCATGCTGCTAACTCCTCTTGATCCGAGAAGATGTCTTCATCAGGTAGATCGGCGTCCGGTGCGGCGGTCCCAATTTAAGGGTGCCCCGCAAGAAAATCTACAAATTCTGGTCCATTGATGGCCTTCTATGGCACAAATCGGATGTCTAACTCTTGCAGTACGATTGTCCATCGAGATTGGTGCCCAGTCATCATTGGGTGGCTAAGGATGTAATTGAGTGGTTTACTACGTGAGACAGAATGGAATTCATGATGCTGCAGATATTGTCTCAATTATTGAACTGTGAAGACCAAGTCCAAACAACTCTTCTCGTTGTTTTAGTATCGAGTCTCAACATCAATCACAGTTCGACAGAGGTGATAGAGACTGTTTTAACTTTCAGCGCCATTTTTCTGCACGAGTAAGGCTCCCAGTGACCGCTATAGGGCTGTCACATATAGGATGACAGGTATTCCTTAAACTGGGGGCATGAGAACCGATGGGCTTAAGAGATACTTATTTAGGCTGTCAAATGCCTCTTGGAAGTCATCTATCCATTGGAACATGACTCCTTTCTTCATTAACCTAGTAAAGGGAAAACATTTGCCTGCCAGGTTGGCTATGAATCACCTGATGTAGGCCAGGTGCCTTTGGAATGATCTTAACTCGGTGATATTGCAGGGGGGTGGCCATCCAAGGATAACCTTTTTCTTTTCAGGGTCAACATCGATGACACGATGGCGTACGACGAAGCCAAGGAATTTCCTTGAGGTAACCCCGAAGGCGAATTTCAAGGGATTCATCTTCAAGATATACTGCCAAAGTTTGTTGAAGAAGGTATCAAGGTCTGACAGGTGATCTGAGCGCTTCCTGTACTTAACCACCAATTCATCAACGTAGAATTCAAAAAATCTCCCCGGGAATGGATTAAAGATACGATGCATGGAACGTTGATATGTGGTGTCAGCGTTCTTGGGACCAAAGGGCATAACCATGTAAAAAATATTCCTTGAGGGGCCCTAAAGGCAGTTGATTCTTCATCTTCTCAGGTCATCCTAATTTGATTATACCCAAAATAGTCATCCATGAAGGATAGATCCTTATACATGGCCATTGCATCGATTAATAAATCAGTGATTGGGACTGGGAAATCATCTTTCAGAAAATGCCAATTGAAATATCTGAAGTCAATGCAGATGCAGATTTGACTATTCTTTTTCTTGATGAGGACAATGTTGGCCAACAATATGGGGTGCTGTACATCCTGATTCAAGCCTGCTTTAATGAGATTATCATCTTTAGCCTCTATTTTGGCATCATGTGAGGGGTGTGTCCTTCCGGCGACCTATTTATAGCCCTGGTGGTCTTCTGGCAGGCCTAGCTGATGCGTCTCCACTTCGTGATCGAGTCCCTGCATTTATGTGTAATTCCAGGAAAAGACATCCCAGTGTTGCCTTAGTAAATAGGTATATACCTCGTGCTCCTCGGGGGTCATGGCTGCACTAACAAGAGTTGGCATCGGGTCTTCTTTAGTACCCAGGTTTATTTCTCTGAGCTAATCCACCGTGCTGGAGATACCTTCCTCAAATGTGGGAGGTGCATCCCTAAGATCTTCCTCCTCTTCTTCTCCCAAATCATCATCTTCTTGATCCAGTGAGGGGAGAGCTCCCAGCACAGGTTCTTAGGAATCCGGAGGCAAGGCATTGTGGGAATCCTCACTCAAGTATTCTCCCTCAGATTGAGGGTTTGCGGACGTTCCCGCATTTTCACGCTTGACCGTTATGGCTGAAGTCATGAGGACAGCTGAGTGTGTGTCCAGACTTGAACCCCTTCTCTAAATATGGTTGATGGGCAGCACGTAGTCTCTTCCAAGCTGTCTAAGGGTGTCTTCAATAACCATTTCCAGACCATTTGTAGTAGGGATCCAGTCGACACCATCGACTGATGGCTTCTTCTTCTTTTGCTCGTAAAACCTGTCGTCAATGTAGTGTGACTCAGAGAGCTCGAAAGGGGCCTTGTCTACATGCAATATCCCACTTTTCCCATTGAGGAAATACTTAATACACTGGTGGTATGATGAAGGAATGACCATATGCTTATGGAGCCATGACCTTCCCAGCAAGGCATTTAATGATGTGTTCTGCCAAACCACCAGGAATTCCGAATAGGCCACAAGGTCACCAAAATGGGTCTTTAGCTTAATTTTACCCATTGGATTCTGCTCACTCTTTTCATAACCTAACAGAGTTATGGCTGAGGGGATTAAGTCATCCTCGCTATATCCCAACTTGTGGAGTGTCCATAGGTGAAGGTGGTTAACTCCAGAGCTGTGGTCAATAAAGACTTTGCGGATCTCAACGTCATTTAGTGTGCCAGAGACATATAGTGGTCTGATGTGTCCTTGCATGATGGAATCTTCATCCTGATCGTTGAAGAAAATCAACACATCACATTCGGATGAGCCAGTCTCCGTCCGGTAAATCTCAATAGTAACTAACTCATCTTTAAACTACTGGGGACTGAGCAAGGCTTCTATAAGTGCCTCCTTGAGGTCTGCTGACAAACTCAGGGCATCTAGGATCGATAGTTTGGCTGGCACCGACGCCAGCTACTTAAGGATGTCGTATTTCTGCTTCAGCAACCGACGCTTCTACATTAGTGGTGGTGGGGGGGGGGGGTCTTAGCAGGTATCTTGGGAGTTGGAATATGGGATGAGGAGGGACCAGCCACGGGGTCAGATGTCAATTATGTCCCCACATTTTGGGGATTTGGCCCAACCGGTCTGTTTGTGCGCACTAGGCGGCTAGACATCTGTTCCTCCTCTGATTGGTACCGTAGAATGACAGGGCCAGAGTGGCTTCTTGTGGAGGTGGAGGGATATTCCTTCTCTTGTTGAGTCTGTTGAAGTGCTCTGCCATGGGTTTACATGATATTAACGGTTTGGGTCGGGGTGAAACCATATGGTTGGTTTCGGCCTCGACTGCACCTCCTTGATATCCTCTTCCTCTACAGTTCCCCCTCCTGACCCTTTATGTCAAGAACATAGGTACATAATCATAACCTTCATTAGGGAATGATTCCCTATGACGGATGACGTTGATGGAACCAAAAATAGGCTCCTCATCCTCTGACAAGTCAACCCGGTCGGTTGTCCATAATGGTCTCGTTTGGTGGGTCGGTGCCCGTGGCGCCAAGTTTGGGGGCATAATATCCGACTATGTTGTGGATAACTCCGGCCTTGTTGTGGACTGATCCTCTTGTTCTTTTCTCCTCCCTTCTCTATTAAACCTAGATGACCTTCTCGAGGAGGGTTGTGAGGCCGATATTGTTGGTTGTGCGGCATCGGGAGCTATTGGCAGCAAAACCGACTACTGTAGTTGAGCTCAGAGTATGCCCTGGGCTCGATTGATAGTCTTCCGAGTCATCTAGTTATCAAATTTCTACCCCTTTTTTACTGGTGACATCCTACCACTCCTTCCCTTTGTCAGATTCGGTGGTATAAATATATGTCACATGTGTTGGGGGTGGTCCTAGATCGACTTTCCCGGAGCCTACCATCCTTTGTAGGTGGTCTTTGAAGACGAAGCATTTCACAATATTGTGCCCCAACATCTGATGGTAGGGACAGTAATCTAGCCGGTCATCGTGCCCGAATTCTTCGGGTTTCCTTGGCTCCGAGAGGTGGAATAAGTTTCAATTCATGGCGATGATGATGTAGCCGCAAACTTGGTCATCTCGGAATGAGTATACTTTGTATCTTCATCCCTCAAAATGGTTCCGCTTCAATCCTCTCTGATCGTCCCACATAGGCAGAGGTAGCCGCTGATATACAGGGGGGCCTTGACGATTTGGTGGAGGACTAAGTGGTGGAGCAGGCACAGGGGCTAGCTTGAGCATGATAGAGGATGCTTCGGCTCTAACTTCTCTTTTTTTGGGATCCTGTGAGTCTATTTTGGACTTCAAGTTGGTCCTCTGCTGGGAGTCCTCAATTCTCTAGAAAATGGCTGAGAGATGGCTGAATCCAGTGGTGTACTCCACTGGTACGAACAGTGTTCACAGCTCATCTCAAATATTATTGATGCATATGGAAAGAAACTCGTCTTGAGGCATTGACTTGTTCAGGGAGTAGGTCATACCTTTCCATCTAGTGATGAAATATGAGACTCTCTCTTTCTCCCTCTGCATGCAGTTCATGAGGTCGCTTAACGTTGTTTTAGGTAGCATTGAGCTGATGTGGAACAGGAACTAATGCCAAAGGTCTTCCCAAATTTTTATTGACTGGGATGGCAGGCTCTTATACTAGACGAAGAAAGATCCTTACAAGGTCCGTACAAAGCATCTGAGTTTCACATCTTCTTGTTGTTCTGAAGTTCCCATCATAGGGTCGCAATAAGACACGTAGTGCATCATGTTATATTCCAGATCACCTAATCCATTGAAGATAGGGAATACAGGTCTCCCAAAATTGGGTGGACGTGGTATGTTGCTCACCCAATCTTGGTAGGGATTCTACTCTTGTTGTATCAGAGTTCATCAACCTTCCATTACTTCCAATTGAGCTATCAGTTCTTCGATGGTTCCGGTGATTCCCTGGTTTACATCCCATTGGGCCTGGTCTTGGGCGGGTGTAACCCAAGGAATTTCTTGAGGATCCATCTCGGTTGGCACCAGTGGTGCATGTTCCATTTGTGACACCTTCATATGGTTCAGACATACTCACTCTGGTTACTTCCTGAGTGGAGGGAAGTCTTTGTATTCATCTGAATCCACATTTAGGTAGTTGGATGGGCCGGGCACCTCGTTAGGTAGGAGCCCTAACCGTGCTTTGTTTGCCGTGGAAACCCTTGGTCTTTGAGGTTCACTTACTAGGAGTTCATTATGTGGATGCTTTTGGGATGCACATTCAACAAGATGGTTCCTCTAGAGTAGCTCGACATTAAGCTGCCTCAATTATTTCATTTACTCTTCCTGTCGAGCGAACCTCTCTTCGAGCGTAAGTGGCTCATTTTTATCTAGAGAGGGGGGTGAGTTAAGGGAAATTGGTCCTTTGTTCTTATCCTTATTGGAAGTTCAAAGGGCCAGCGAAGGAAGGTTAGCTGAAGGGGTGGCCATATTTAGGGCGGCCCTCTATTTTTCTGGTGTGCACACCTTGTGGTTCATTGTGAGTCATATCCTGACTAGATCCATCGTCTCCCGATCCGTCCAGATTTGCATCATATTTGATGTTACCCATGGGGATAACCTCTATGGTGTTGATGGATGCATATCACAGGGCAGAGAAGATGTCATCTTCCAAATAAGAATAGGATATCCCACATCTTTTATTGGTATTCCCTCTTATGTCCTGGGATTTCATTCGGGCTTCTTGACGAAGGGTGACACAGAGAGTTCTTTGATGCAACCTTACGGTACACATCCCTCTTGAAAGGGATGATGATTCTATGGATGAGATAGGGCAGGAACCTCCTCTTTTAACTGTCCTCCCTATATGAGAGAATACTGATTCTCATGGGGGAGGTTGTTGTTGAGGAGGTAAAAATGCCCCCAGCCCTGAGGGCTGAGGTTGGCTCTATTCCTTGGATGTTGAGTCTCTACTCATTTTTATTGGTATTGTGGGGGTATTTTTTGTTAAAAATTTCCCTAGCCTTGTAGGCTGGGGTTGACCCTAGATTGCGGTAGTGGCTGCTGCTATCGCTACCTACCTGATCTTGTGTGCCCTATTCGGGGGTTAAATGGGTTTGGTGCCAAGTTCTTCTATGAATTAGTCCCTTTTGGGGAGGTAGGCAATGACCGTTGATTGGCCTCTCTTAGACGAGAGGCATGTTGTATGCTATTGGTGGCCTGATTCAGGAGTTCTTTAATGGCTTGTTCCTATCAGGCCTGACGCTTCTAGGACATACTCAAGGCCTGATTCTATTGGGTATGTTGCCTTTCCTGAGTATGGAGACCACTCGATTGTTGTCTTGATGTGATGAAATTGCAAGAAACCATGCCGAATTGGTTCTTATGGGAGGTGAGCAGAGTGAAATACAGAGCTCCATGTTCCTCCATCCTCGGATATGGACTCCCATCCGAGCATCATCGATGAGGCAGTGCAGCTGGTGCAACGCATGGAGGCAGGCTATCTCCATGTTTCCTTTCTGTCTCTCTGGTCATTGTTGCCATGCCGAAGGAAGAGCTTACAGTTTGATGTGATGCATGAGTTCTCCTATTGTCTTGAAATGGTCTACATACCCATCATAGGGCAGGAAGCTTGATTTCAGCCAGTGGAGGGTTGTCCATATATTGTATCAGGTGTCATTCATGCATTATTGCAACACCTCTCTCGGTATTTCGAATTCAGAGGTGGTCGTGGTCCAAAACATAACCGGTATATCATCCCTGACCAGTCGTTTCCTCAGGTGAAACATGTCGGCATAATCCTCCGCTAGTGACTCCTCTACCTGGTCATCCCAACTAAGATGCTCAACGATAGTGTGGTCGGGGGCAGTGGGGCTGAAAGGTATTGAATTGTCATGTGGGCGATTTCGAGGTGGTTCAGAAGATGAATGTAGCCCTTGAACCTCTCCCGATTGAAGAAGGGTGTCGTTGTTGACTACTTGGGAATCTGACATGCTTGATCCCGTCCTTCTGAGTGCCTTGGAATATGAGGGATTTTCCATGCTTGATTCGGAAGGGGTAGGACCTTCCTATCGATATGATATGTCATTGTGGGGAGGACATTCACAATGCTGGCCGCAATGGCGAGGACTACCATTACTACTTGACGCCTCACTACATAGAGGAAATTTGCGGTGCATACCCTGGGGAGGACGTCCAAGGCATGTCGCGACAAGGGGAGGACCTTCTGGCTACGTAGCATTGTTACGGGGAGGGCCTTCTGAACAACTTCCATCATGGTGAGGATGACCATCATGGTTTGACATTCGATGTGCATCTTGGGGAGGACCTTCAAGACACACTACGACAAGGGGAGGACCTTCTTGTTGCATGGGGCCACTGTGGGGAGGACCATATCAATGGCGATCATGGTGGCGAGGACTACCATCACAACTGCTGCAATGGCAAGGACTACCATTACAGCTGCCGCAGGGAGAATATCTGCAGGGTACACCCTAGGGGGGTCCTTCAGAATGTACCGCAATGAGGGGAGGGCCTACTAATTGCTTGAATTCTCGATGGGGAGGACCTCCATTATCAGGGTGGCGAGGACTACCACCATGATCTGATGCCTAGTTGCGCGAAGTGTCATTGCAACTTAACCTCTGGGGATGACCTTCAGGGCAGGCCATGACAAGGGGAGGGCCTTCTTGCCTAGATGAGACATCACTGCGGGGAGGGCCTCCATAGATGCGACTATGATAGAGAAGACTACTATCATAATATGTGGTCCCACTGCATGGAGAGTGTTTACAGTGTATACCCTGGGGATGACCTTCAGGGTGGACTAAAGCAAGTGGAGGACATTCTTACTGCTCTATCTTCTAGTCACATGGAGGGTTTCTGTGACTCGCATCAAAAGAGGAGCTCTCATGATCAATCGTTATATTCTCGTGGAGAGGCCCCCACAGGTGCTCTGGGGAGGACCTTCATAGCTGCTGGTAGCGATATTACATGGAGGACCTTCGCAACTACTACTGCCACTCCCATAATATGGTAATGGGTGGGCTGGTTTCTGAGCCTTTGATATGCACTTAGCGGCATCTGGAACCCCATCTTCTAGCAGAGCAGAGTCATGAACCCGCTATTTTTTTCCAGCTGCATTCGGCGCATTCGGGGTACATTCTTGTGGGCAGCGGGGACCGTCTGCTGTTGACAATGGCCTTCACTTTTTGGTCCCTATCTAATTGGGTCCAGTGTTGTTTTCGAGATACACCGAAAAACATCTTGACTTTTATCAGAGATATATGCCTACTCTGGGGCATCCACCGTGATGGATGGGTGTCCCCCAGTTGGAACGAGTGAAGCTGCTTGATCCGGTTGCCCTTGCATCACAGAATATGGCTGGTGACCCTCCTAGGTGGAATCAAGGATGCAGATCTTCTCTAAGGCGGCTATTTCATCTCTTAGATGAGTCGCCTTAATTGGGGAGATGGGCTCACGGGCCCGAGTCCTTTCTATTTCTGCTGATGTAATTACATTCTGGAAAGTCTGCAAGATATGATCTCGAATCAATACATGCTCCTCCATCATTTCCAGGTTATGCAGAGGGAAATCTTTGGCTAGAACGGATATGAAGGCCCATTCCGGTATCGGAGTAGGAATATCCTGCTCCGATCCTCCGGTGGTCAGTGGGTACTGACAATTCTCCTGTGTCGGGCCCGGTGAACTAATATTCCCCTATGCCAGGATATGCCGGTTTATCTTTCCATTTTCCACCACATCAGGATGGCAGACATTACTTTCATCCGCAGGGAGCTGGCCCTGCATATTTTGGTTTCCCACAGTATCGAGTCGGTGGCCTTTGCTGGTAGGGAGACATGCCCACATATGAATTGTTTCCGCATCTGGATGGAGGTATTTTTTTATCACCACTATGCTAGGATGCTTGGCATCAAGAGCATCTTCTAGGAGTTGGTCCTACAGGCACTGGATCGAGACCACATCGGGTTGGTGGGCTTCACGACCCTGGGCAGGGAGAGGTGCCTTTCAGGTAGGTGCCATCCTACGTGAGTGACGGGCTTGATGGAGCCCAGCGAGGATGCATGCCTGTTCGTATGATGCCACCATGTCTGGATGGTGGGCTTTGGGGGAGCGAACATGTGTATGTTTTTATTCATGATACGTCTCAGTGATTGGGCAGTGGATCTCCTCCTCAGGGACAAGGGTGATGACCAGTCCTTGGTTGTACATTTTCCACCCTCATCAGGTGGTCTGAGGGGCTAGAGCTCAGGGAGAGTGGGCCTGGATCCTCGAGGTGACATCCTCCTTATCGTGAGGATGTTGAGTTGCGGTGTGACCGCGATGACGTCTTCTGGTGGGGGCCTTGGGGTAGAACTCCCATTCAGTGGGGATGAAGTTCTCAATGTCAACCTCATCCACCTCCCTAAGATAAGGGAGGTATGTGTTGCTCATTCCAGGGATAGACTCCTGAAATGGTTGGAGACAGCAACAAGGGCCGTCTGGATCTGCCTTCGCGGTCGCAGCTGGGCGGGCGACCGACGGGTCCTGGCGGATTGGAGGGCGTGCATGGCTACCTCCACCATCGGGAGAGTACCTTTCACATGGTAATCTCGGATCAACGCATCCGAGACCCAACATTGAAGATGATAGGTAGGTGATGGGAATCTCCGTTGGTGAGGAAGTACATTCAATTCATTGTTGGAAGCACGCGCCAGTGAGTTCTTTCATGACACCATTGGATCGAAGGGAGTTCTGTGTGGTACCTGTAAAATATTTTAACAAATACAAACAGAAAACCCATGAAAGCAGCATCTCATGACCCCATGCATAATTAATGACCTTGTTTGGACCTCTTTGTGAGTATAAAGGGGGAACAGGGTGGGAATAGGTTAAATCCATCATGATTGGTTAAAGATTCACATTGGGTTCAACATTTTTTGTCTCACAATGCACGATGGGGTCGTGGGGGAGAAACATGCACTACCCGACAGTTGATTAGAAAAGATTGGGTTCTACTTAATCACTCTTATTGGGTGCACCGTTTTCACCTTGAAATTCCCAACGGTTCCATATCTAGCAATACGTGGACCTGTTTTCCAAAGGCAGGCATTCGCTGGGTTGTTTGACCATCGATTCTTAAGAACTCACATTGGTCGAGAGGATGGGAAGTCGGGCTCATTGCACCCTTTTGGAGGGAATTATTTCCAATTCCAGGACTCTCATATAGATTTAAGATGTATTCATATGTTTGCAAATCTTTGGTTTATACCCAAGAATAGTATCCATGGATTACTCATGGTTGGCAATGGATAGCTGGACGTAGGGGTTCAGAATCATATATGCCTGAGGTATACCATCCCTCATTGGATTAATGACCCTAAGGAGTCTGGATTCACTGAGACGGTGCTTGTTTAAATACTTATAACCAGGAACTTTGCAGTTTATTATGATCTAGGGGGACATATAACGACTTGGGAGTTTGGATTGAACCCGTGATATGGGCTTCCTACGTATCCTCAAGAGAGGGATCAAAATCCATGTAGATCGGTTTGGCATGGGGCTTACACTTCAGGCTACCCAGGGTTGGTGTTGTGAACTGGTGTGAAGATAGTAGGATTGATAGGTTGTTGGGCTTGAACCTCGAGGAGGCTTCCTACATACCATGCCTAGGATACAAAGATCATAGTCCACGTAGTTCGAATGGGAGTGTCGGAGAACCGACGTGAATGTGGACCCGAGGGTCCGATGGTGATCGGGCTTGAACCTCTTAGAGGATTCCTAGGTATCCCTGTGGTGGGGAATCAAAGTCTATGTAGTTTGGAAGGGGTGGGGATTATGATCTGAGGCATCCCAGGAGAGGATTCCATGCTCGATGCTTGCCCTAAGCCCACATTAGTCATGCTCGGTGTGAGAAAAAAGAGGCAATAGGGACCAGAAGATCACGTCGCGAAAGGTGAGTTTGTGGGAAGTGGAGTGGGGTTTACGCATGGGGGAGGCCCAAAAAATCAGGTCTTTCTCTGAGATTGATGCCCATGGAGACAAAGCAAAGAGGGAGAGGGACATGGCCCCAAAAAAGAATGAAGCACCACCCTTCCCCACTATGCCGTTCCTCGGCCATGGTCGTGGGGAAGTATGGAGGTGCATGGGGGCTTCCTTCGGGTGGGTAGTCTGCCACGGTCATGGGAGGGGAGAATTGACCCAGTCCTAACAAGTGGTGGGGCAAAAAGGGAACTCCCGGGCTCAGACTCCGCATTACCGTGGGAATGTGAACCCAGGAATGCTTCGGGAATCCACACAAGGGCCATAGAAACCCCTTCACACTCACTAACTGTGGGTATGTGAACTCCAAATGGCACGCTGATGCACCTAAAGGTTACATCACGCTGGTCTGGTGGCTCTGGAAGAGGCCTCAAGTCAGGACCGATGAATGGTCCAATGAGGGGGTTGTGGAGGATCAGGACAGATTGAAAGGATTTTATCTGGCTCGGGGAATGGGAACTCCGAAGGGTCTGGTGGGCCACACATGTGTATGAGTGGTGGCGCCCTTTGTGTAGGGATGTGCTACATGGCTGGAGAAGCCGTCCGCGAACCAGAGTGGTCCGTGGACTGGTGGGAATCTCGCGAACCAGGGTGGTTTGCAGCTTCGGGTTCAGCCTGCATACCAGGTTGGTACGTGGAGGGGTCCATGTGAGCAACGACGGCTGAGGGCGACGCCGGTCAGGGGTTCATCGGTCGGGGCTTCGCCCGTGTAGGAGGGTGTTATGTTGTGCTGAGGATTGGAAAAGGGGCATAAACTCCCTAGTCCGCGGGGGGTGCATCTGCACAGGGTTCATGGATCTCTGTCTACTTTGTTATTTTAAGTTCGCGGTTCACCAAGTTGTTATGCATTTTTGGTTCCTTAACAATTTTCTTCCAGCTTCATACCTGTTCTGGTTCGCGAACTAGAACCTCACTGTTTGTGAAACCATAAGCTCCTTCCTTCGAAATCCTTCCACATGAATCTGATTGATCTCCAATTACCTTCCCCCACTCTTCCCCTCGATCTTCTTTTATAAAGTAGGGAAAGAGATGTATCTGTGGTAATGCGGCACCTTTTGCGGAGGCCCGTGATCAGAATCCCGGTTTATGGATGACTTGGTCAATCCGCAACTCGTGGGGGCATTAAACGCACCTCCCCCGCGAACCAAACTAGCTTGGGGAGTGCTTCATGGCTGCACAGGGTTCTGCCTCCATTCCACGAATGACAGTGGATGCGGCCTGGGCGGGTCGATGCGGTCCGTGGCTAGGGCGGTTCGTGACGGTGGACCAGCCTGGCCCCCATCATGTCTCGCGCCCGCGGGGGATCCCCACCTCCATTCCATGAACAACATTGGCCCGCAGAGGGGGGTGCTTCGCGGAACCGGCCGCGTACCATTTATCATTGGACTAGTCTGCGGACCGGTTCGGCTTGTTCCCTATTTTGAGTATTCTCCAAACTTTTCCCCAACTATTTGGTGGGAAATTGGGTAGAATCTCCCTTGTATTAAAGGGGATTCTCATTCTCCTTTGCGAACTTTTCAGGACCCTACACCCCGAATAAACCTAAGAACACTAAAACTACTATAAATTCATAAAACCATATAATCCCTAAAAATCCCTAAACACCCCTACAAATATTAATACCTCTAAAATCCAAAAAAATCTAAAAAACTACTATAAATTCTAAAACCCCTTTAAACCAATAAAATATTAAAAAATTCTCTAAAAACCATTAAATCCCTTAAAACTCCAAAAAAAAATCCAAAAATACCCAAAGAAAATCCTTAATACCATAAAACCCCCCCAAATCCCTAAAAACAAATAAAAACCACAAAAATCATAATAAATCCCTAAAACTTCCTAAAACATAAAAAAACATAAACCCCTAAAACCCCATTTGAAAACATAAAAACCTAAAATGCATGAAAACTCGAAAAACCAAAAAACCTAAAAACATTGAAAACCATAAAAACCATAAAACCCCTAAAAACTCCCCAAATCCCTAAATCCCTAAAAACCATAAAAATCTTAAAAATTGATAATATTCCATAAGGAAGTAAAAAATAAAAAAACATTACACATTAAAATCATTATAACACTTAAAACACCTAAAATCTTAAAAATGATAAAAAAATCTAAAAACACTAAAACCCCAAGAAAGATCCTAAAAATTCCTAAAAGCCATAAAAACCCCTAAAACCCATAAAAATCTAAAAAACTCATAAAATACAAAAAAAAAACCTTTAAAACTCTAAAACCGCTTAAAACCCTAAAAACCATAAAACCCCAAAAACCAACTAAAAAATATATAACCCATTTAAAACCATAAAAAAATAAAAAACAATAAAAAAAATTCCTTAAAAAACTAAAAAACTAAAAAAACTTAAGAATCCTAAAAAATCCAAAATCCTTATAAACAATAAAACCCATAAAAATCATAAAAAAGCTCAAAAAAATCTTTAAAGTTTTTAAAAACACGGAAATACCCTAATAAAAACTTGAAAATCTAACCACACTTCAATCCACTAAAAACTGAAAAAAAAATATAAAAACCCTAAAAACCACTAAATCCCCTCAAAATCCGAAAAAATACTAAAAAATGGAAATATCATAAAAAAGAAATAAAAATCACTAAAAATGTAAAAGCCAAGAAAAATACTAAAAACCCCTAAGAAAATCATAAAAACCTTATAATAGTTATCACTTCTAAAAATAATAAAAACACTTAAACCCTAAAAATACATAAAAAACCCCTAAGCATCCCTAAAAACCTTAAAATCCTTAAAATCCCTAAAACCTCATAAAACTCCTAAAAACCCCTAATAACTCTAAAATCCCT
The DNA here is from genome assembly GCA_963277665.1 of Viscum album. Taxonomy (NCBI): domain Eukaryota; kingdom Viridiplantae; phylum Streptophyta; class Magnoliopsida; order Santalales; family Viscaceae; genus Viscum; species Viscum album. The sequence goes on along the minus strand of OY728136.1, from coordinate 1,279,721,343 downwards.
TTAAACCAATAAAAACATTAAAAATATATAAAAACCCTAAAATACCAAAAAAAATAAAAAAGTAAAATCCCAAAACCCCCCAAAAAACCCTAAATACCATAAACCCCTCAAAATCCCTAAAAAATAATTAAAATCATAAAAATCCTAAAGAAATCTTTTAAAAAGGTGTATGGTCCCAAAAATTCTTTAAAGGGAAGGAAAATACTCCTAGATGTTGGGTGAAGCAATGATATAAAATTGTATTGAAATTTTGGGAAAAAGTTGGAAGAAATTAAATTTTGCAAAGGAATCCATCCTACCTGCGTACCAATTGCCAGGAAAGGTTTGTGTAAGGTATAAAACGTGAACCACCAGTACGTAGATGACCTATGGCATGCTGGCCCATGAGGAATTGGCCAGCGAACGAAGCTGTTCACGGTGAATTTCCACCCACGAACTAAAGCCACTACGAACTGTTTTCATTGGTGAGAATCCAAAGGAAGTGCACCTCATGTACCATTCCCATGAACGATGTGGTTCATAGATGAGGAGATGTCAATGGCGTACTGCACATCTGCAAATCTTGGATTGACTAAGTCTTCTGTGAGCCATATTTCTTCCATGGGATTATGGAGAAGGTGTCGCTCATACCACAGATACAGATTCCCCACAGCTCTATAAAAGGACCCCCAAGGGAATTGAAAGGAAGGGGAAAAAGACAACAAGGGGGGAGAGCTCTGGGATGGGTGAAAAGTGGACGAAGAATATAGAGCGTGTGGGAGAATTTTCTCTTGTACCTGAAGTAGTTGGTAGGTTTCCATATTGCAACCGAAATCGTTCAAGGATTCCATCTCACCAACCATATGGAGAAAGCCATTAGCAGAATTCCTCTCTGTGAACCATATTCGGAAGACCCTCTGCAACCAACCAGTGAAAAAATAAAAAAATTATAATAAAACAGTTCTTGGATTCCCATATGTGGAAAAAGGTTCATGGATTCCTATATAAGGAAAGCTGTTCTCGGACACCCATATATGGAAGACATTACCCAGACCCCCTATGTGGAATATTGTTCACATCATACTCCTCTACATACCATCATATGAGGAAAACTCTACATACTATCATATGCGGACAACTCCTTCGTGTACCATCATAAGAAACCTGATCCTACATGTCTAGGACTAAGGGGAAAACAATTTCACCCATAGATCCATATCATGGGGGCTTTAACCCCACACCCCCACTAAGGATCACATCTGTGTTGCGGTCCCGCCCCTCTGGACCGGTCCCTTCACTTGAATCACTAACCCCATTAAAATTTGAGAGTAACACCATGAATTTATCGAGCCAAGCCAACAAAAATTTCCTTTCCACCCTTATGCCACCTAAACTTCCATCCCTCAAATACCATTATAAGAGACATTTCTCATGAACCTTACGAGAATACCAATCACCTGCCTCTTATACCAGGATGACCCAAAACTCCATGGACAATCACAACCTGACTATTTCTTAAATGCCCAAACACATCCTTTCCATCCATCAAACTCTGTTTCTCTAGTGATTCTTGATCCTAATAAACCTCCATGGCCAAAAGAAGCAGAAGTCCAATGTCTTTCAAACACCTTTTTGTGACTATGCACATCATGCCCCAGTGGCTCTGCATATAAAGCATACAAGACAACCATTAATCAAAGTTAAATTCTTCCTCAGGAGAGTCATTTCCTATGTCTATATGCCTAAAGGGCTTCCATGCCCCATATCATTTAACCCAATTAGATAATCCCTAACGTCATAGTTTACACATTTCTTTCCTCTCATGTTCAAGGCATGTCATAATACCCCATCCCGATTATCCTTCAGTTAATAATGGCCCCTTCCCTCCATGGTCTGAACTCTACGACCCTAAACTATAAGTTAATGTCCTATCCATGTGACATTAAACTGTATGGAACTAGTCCAAACCACATTAAATTAAACTGTACAGTATTCTTCCAAGATATATGACTTTAAAATGTAATATACTTGGTGATTTCAGATCTTCATAAACATCCTCGTCCATTATAAAAGAAAGGCCAATGTCTTAGGTCCACCTCTTCTTGACTATGTGCATCAAGACCTAGTGGCTCTGCATATGTTGCCCACAAAAATGGCCTATCAAAAAGAGAAAAAAATTTCCACAGTAAAGTCCTTTCCAACCTCTGTATGCCTCAATGGATTTCATGCCTCATATAATTTCTCCTGATTTGGGATCCTCCATAATCATGGTTTACACATTCCTTCCCTCCCATGTTTGAGGTGCTTCGGAACATCCAATAATGATTTTACTCTAGTTAATCATGGTTTCTATAGAAATTGGTCCTCAACGCATGACCCTAAATTGCAAGACCAAAAATATTCATTCCCATATGAAATTAAATTGTGATGCCATCATCTAAGCTATATGCCTTTAAACTATATTATACCTCATATGATATTCTGGTGCCCTCCCATAGAGGTATGTCCCAAATATTCTAAGGTTAGGTCGTGTGACCTTTAATTTAATCTCACATTAATGAATTGTTTACTCCGAACCCTCACCCATGGTTGCCCTGGCCTCTTCTGTCATGGGCTCTCCCTCGTCCACTAATAGGGGAGGAAGCATGTGAAATGTTGGATCTTTCAAATCCTCTAGTTTCTCACATTGAGCATGACTCGCGTGGGCTTATAGGTTTTTGAAGATTTCAACATCCATATATTATGAACTAAGATAACTCTGAGTCCTAATTAAATCAAGATATGTAGGACACCTACCATAAGGCTAGAGCTCAAATGGGTTCCCATCCAAAAGGGTTCACCCAATCATGTTTCCATCAAATGGGTAGCTCCCATGCATAATCCCAACACCTTCTAAACTGCAAAAACTCTGATTCATGATCAAAACAGGATACATAGGATGTTTTCTAGAATACCTGATCTCAAATGGGTTCCCATCCATAAAGGGTGCACCCAATCACATCCCTTCAAATGGGCAGCTTCAATGCATAATCCCCACACAATCCGAACTACATGGGTTTAGATTCCTCTCTCGAGGATACGTAGGAATCCCTCCTTGTGGGCCCGATCCCAACATCAAGTCACCTTCAATACCTCCTAGATGATGATAAACTCTAAAGTTCCTTACAATACAGCTCAAGTTAGCATCACCTCCATAACATCAAATATATTCATTCTTACAATGATTATTCAAACCAAGGGTTTCCAATGGACACACTCTTCAGGAATGAACCAAGGATTCATAAACATATTAAAATGAATTAAATCTATAAGAGAGTTATAGAACATGAAACAATCCTCCCTCAGAAGGGTGCAGTGATCCTGGCCTCTCATCCTCTCGAGCAATGGATTCCTTAACTGTCGTTGGCCAAAATATTCATCCAACAAGTAGACCTTTGGAATGAAGGTCCATGAATCATGGATAATAGGGTCGCTGGGAATTCTTGGATCCATGAATAAACCTATTGGATACCATCTGAGAAACATATATATGAGAATTATAGATTGTGCAAGTGTTTGACCCCCACGCGATCACTCGCTGGGACCAACAGTTCCCACATGGTTAATTCAACCTTCTTTAAATGATAATGATGCCCAATGGATTGAAACAAAAGGAATGGTGGATTAGATGAGCACTTGTATCTATAAAAAAGGGGGTGGGTGATGACCCTTGTCATTTCATCTCCACACCTCCCAAAAAAGTGCCCCCTCAGAGCCAGAACAAATGTAAAAAACCCTTAAACCACAGAAAAAAACTATATGAAAACCGTAAAAAACATAAAACACGTAAAAATACTAAAAACTGAAAAAAAAATAAAACAATTAAACCCCCCTAAAATCCCATAAAACCATATAAGATACTAAAATCTATAAAAACCCTTTAAACCCATTAAAATGCAAAATTAAAATCTCTAAAAACCCTTAAAATCCCTAAAAAATTAAAATAAACCCTAAAACCCCAAAAAAATCAATAGAAACTTTTAAAAACCTAAAAACCATCAATGTACCTTAGAACCTAAAAAAATTTAAAATTCCTAAAAATTAACTCAATGTACATAAAAACATAAATACCCTAAAACCACTAAAAATCGTAATGAAAACCTTAAAAAAACATAAAACCCCTAAAAATGTAAAATACGATAAAAACCTTAAAAACCCTTAAAAACACTCAAAATCATTTAAAACCCTGAAAATTATAAAAATACAGAAAATAACTAAAAATTAATAAACATTTAAAATACCCTAAAACCCCTGAAAATACTAATGAAAAACATAAAAACCTGAAAATTCTTAAAACCCCTAAATCCTAAAAAAAATAAAAAACCCTAAAACCCCTAAATGACCCTAAAACCCCTGAAAACCCCTAAAAAGTATAAAAACCACTAAAAAACATAAAAACCCAAAAACACATTAAATACCTAAAATTATAAGAACTCCAAGAACCCTTTATACCCTTGAAATGTTAAAAAACATTAAAAACCCCTTTAAATCCCTGAAAAATCCAAATAAATCTTAAAACCTGAAAGGGATCTAAATTAAGGTATCCTATTTCTCCAGATCCCCATGCTTGTAGTGGTTTCACTGTCATGTTTTTGAATCAGCTTTCCTAGTGGATTTTTCTTTCATTTCTGCATTAAAGGATTCTTTTATGGTCTATTTAATAGATTTTTCTTTCATGATAGTTTTGGTTTGTGGCTGGTTTATGGTCAGTGGTGAGGATAAAAATTTTCCTTCTTCATCAACGAGGGATCCTTTAGCACTCCTAGATTAATGATTGTTTTTTTATAATCAAATATGGTCATCTCAAGTTATAATGGATATTGGTTTCTCAACAACTATATTTCCTTTGGTTTTGGGGGTGGTTTCTAGTTTTCTAGGTTCATTGAAGGTTTTCTAAGGATTGAGATTTTCACGTTGTGTTCTCCATGTCGATATTTATTCATCAGCAAGTTGGTGTTTTGAGTTTTGAGCCTTTGTTAGTTTAATGGTTTTGTTATCCAGTACACCATATTCACCAGTTATATAGTTTGAAGTTTATCAGTTACTGGAGGTATATTTCTCAAGCCTTTGTTAGTTTAATGGTTTTGTTATCCAGTACACCATATTCACCAGTTATATAGTTTGAAGTTTATCAGTTACTGGAGGTATATTTCTCAATCATTGGCTTTCTTAGTTCGATATATTTTTTCATCTTTATGTGGGGATTTCTGGTCTATGTTACTTAGTGTCATGATGGTTCATAGTTTTCATGTTTGTTTGGTGTTGGTGTTGAATTATTCCCTAACATGTCATAGGTTATGGGATCTTATATTGTTAGGGGCTTATGGTTTGAGGTTTTCTGGACAATGGTGTCTCAATTTTCTATCTCATGGGTGGGATTACTTGCCTATTATGTATTCTTTTGTGATGTGATCTTGATGGTTTCTACTAGTGTTTATTCATCAATGGCATAGATAAATACTTTTTTAAGCCTCATGTTCAATGAATATCTTGTTTAGTAGTCCTCATCGACTAGGGTGGTGGGGTTCTAGCTTTCCATTCTACAGTGGTTCAACATGAGTTCATAAGATTTTTTTCAGCATGGGTTTCATGACCGATTATCCTTCAATGTCTTATCTATCAGAGATCGGTATTTATGGTTCTTCAATTTACTGGATGAGGGTTATTTGGTCGGTGTCTCTCCTATTTTAATTTTTTAGGTTGATGTTTCTTTGGATATTGTTAATTGGTTTCTCGTTTTTTGTCTATTATTTGGTGGCCTGAAGCACTCGTTTGTCTACTCAATTCGTTTTTTTGTCTCTTCCTACTAGGTGGATGGAAATGAGGTAGCTCTGATAATTATTTTTTCTTGTAAATCGTGGAACAGATGGTTGCTTCTCTCTTTTAGGGTTTCATGGCTAGTGTTCTATGGTACTTCTGTATGCTAGGTTCATTAGTTTTCATGGGTCGTTGTGGAGGTGCAAGCAGAATATAACTGGGTGATGTCGAAGGGACATGTGATATTGGTGGGGATATTTTTTGGTGGGGTGAAGGTTGATAATGGTTTCTCTAATGAGTTGGATTTGTCTTATATGGAGGGGTTTAGATGGATTTTTAAGAGTTGGTTTGGAGATGTTGGTGATATGGGGTGTATGTAAAGGTGTATTTGGGGGAGTGGACTATTGTGGGTGTTGGTATGGCTTGTGGATTCCTTATTATGGTGTATATGATACAGGCTTCTCGGATTTGGAAGCAAGGTGTTGGTGATGTGGGACTTGGGTGTTGGGAGTGATGCTAGTGTGGAGCATGTTGCTGTTATTTTTATTGTTTCTTCTAGGTGTTGATGCTAGTGTAGGGATTGGGTATTTATTGGAGCTAGTGTAGTAGGGTGTTGGGTGATATCGTCAGTGCTAGGAGGTGATATATTCATTAGGGGTATTTTCGGATACTGGGTGACAAGTTGGGTGCTAAATAAACTATGATATGTTGTTGATGGGTGTTGGGAGTTTCTTGGAGGTAAAAGGAATAGGGTTGGTCGGTGAAGGCCAGGCCCAAGGGTTACAGGTGGGACTAGTGTTTGTTGGAATGTGATGGATATAATTTTGATATATTCTGGGTTGTCACTGGATACTAGATACTATTGAGGGCTATGATCTAGTGTTGGGGATGCTGGCTAGTTTTTTTGGTGTAGTGAGGGTTGTTGCTTTGATGGGGTGGGATAAAGGAGTAGAACAATTTCATAATAGTGGATGGTGTTGTTGTTTTGGGTCTATTTATAGTGGATGGATGTTTTTTTGGCTTGGAGGTATTTGTTTTGTTGATGTTGAGATGGTTGATGCTGGAGAACTGGTTGTTTAAAGGGTTTTTTTGCTGGTATAGTTACTATTTGTCGTTGGGGTTGGATTAGAGCATGATGCTTCTTGGTGCGGAATGCTACTGGTGTGGAGTGGGATACTGCTATTGTGAGTGATATAGTTCTTCTGATGGATGTTTGTTGATTGAAATATTGGAGCTCAGGGTTTATTGGTGAGAGTTGAGTGTTTTGTAGGTATGGGGTTGGCATGGTCTTATAGTTTTATTGGGGGCTTTAGGCTATTCTCTTGGATTGCTTAAGGATTTATTTCAATTATCTAGATGGTTTGGGCTTCTTGGTTTTTGGCACAATATTTTTTGTGGTGGGTATTGTTGTTTTCCTTTGATGTTTGTTTCCATTTCCATGTGGTCAAGGATGGTGGACTGTGGAATCTGGCTCTGGTCTGGGTTGTGCTCCCTTTTTTTATTATTGTTATTGGCCACTTGGCCAGGTGTTTAAGCATTTGGGTGATCCCCTATACTTTAATTCATTTTTCCTTTTTTATATACTCCTTTTCTTCCTTGTAAAAAACCCGAAAACACCAAAAAATAATAAATAGCCTAAAATCCCTAAAAATACTAAAAATCCATAAACACCCTAAAACCCCATAAAAATCCCTAAAATTTTTAAAAAACATAAAAAACCCTAAAAACCCTAAAAACAATTGAAAACCTAAAAACACTTATAATCCCTAAAAAACCTAAAAACGAAAAAACCATAAATACACTCAAAACAATAAACCCCCTAAAAAACTTAAAAACCCATAAAATCTCATAAAAACTAAAAAAAACACAATGAAATCTAAAACCCAATTAAACTCCTAAAAATAATATAAACTATAAAAAAACATAAACCCCCAAAAATATCAAAAAAACCCCAATGACCTAAAAACCATAAAAAACCCAAAAACCCCATAAAAACTCTAAAATTATTTAAAAAACACAAAAAATTATAAAAATACTTAAATATAACTAAAAATACCTAAAGAAATAAAGTCTTTTTAAAAAAAATAAATCCTTAAAAACATTAAAACACTTAAAACCGATAAAACCTAAAAAATGCTAAACACTCTAAAAACATTAAAAAATAAAAACCATAAACCCCTAAAAATCAAAAAAACCCTAAACCCCCCAAAAATGCTAAAACTCCACTAAAAACCCTTAAAATAAAAAAGAGAAAAAACTCTAAAACCCCTTTAAAACATTAAGAAAACACTAAAACCCATAAAACCTCTAAACCCATCAAAATCCATAGAAACCATAAAAATCATAAAAAACCAAAAAATCCGAAAAAAACTAAAAAATCATAAAGACCTTGAAAACTCCTAGAAAACCATAACAACCAAAAAACACTTAAAAAAATTAAAGCATAAAAATTCCAAAACCCCTAAAAACCATATAATACACATAAAACCATAAAAACCCTCTAGATACCCATAAACCCCTAAAATACAACTAAAAACCCTTGAAACCCCTAGAAACATTAAAAACATTAAGAATAATTTAAATTGCTAAAACCCAAAAAAAACCCAAAAATACTAGAAACCAAAAAAAAACAAACCCCTCAGAATCCATAAACACTAAAACCCATAAAAATCCCAAAAAAGAACTAAAATTCCATAAAAAATGTAAAAAAAATTCAAATCCCCTAAAAACATTAAAAACCTAAAAACTCTAAAAACCCCTAAAACCTAAAAAATGCTAAACACCCTAAAAAATCCTGAAACCCTTCAAAATCACAAAAACCTCATAAAAATATTAAAAATACCTAAAAAGTAAAAAAAACTTAAAATGTTGAAAAACACTATGAAAACATTCAAAACCTAAAAACATTTAAAACCCCAAAATAACCTAAAAAATATTAAAAAACCTATCACCTGTGAAACCCAAATAAACCATAAAATAATAAAAACACATAAATCCTATAAAAACCCAAAAAACACCTAAAACAAATAATAACATTAAAAAGCATTTAAACCCACAAAAATGATAAAAAAATCTAAAAAACCTTGAAAATCTAAAAGACATAAAAACCCCCATAAAAATACAAACAAACCATAAAACCCTAAAATTTTAAAAAAAAGATACATAAAAACGCTAAAAACCCATAAAGTTCTAAAAAAATCCTTAAAATCATAAACACCCCTAAAAACATAAGAAACCCATAAAAACCAAAAAAACATTTAAAACCCCTAAGAAGATAAAAAATGCTAAGAACATAAAAAAACCTTAAAAGTCCCTAAAAACAATATAAACCATAAAACCCCAAAAAATCACAAACCTTTGAAAATAACAAAGAACTATAAAACACCTTTAAAGCCCTAAAAATGTTGAAAAATTCTTAAAACCCATAAAATCCCAAAAAACTCTATAATATCTAAAAACATAAAAAAGAAATAAAATCCTAAAGACCATAAAATTCAATCAAAATCCTTAAAAAATATAGAAATATTAAAAAGGCCTACAAATTCCTATAAATTTAATAAACCCAAGAAACTCTAAAAACCCATAATAAACCTTTAGACCTAAAAACACTTGAAACCACTAAAAACATAAAAAATGTTAAACCCCTAAAAAACATAAAACCCCTAAAAACATAAAAATACCTAATAGCCTTAAAATCATAAAAACAATAAAACACCTTAAAACCCACTAAAAACTCTAAAACCAATTTACACCCCAAAAAAGTTTAAAAAATAAAAAAACCATAAAATCATAAAAACACAAAAAACCCTAAAACCCCTAAAAACCAAAAAAATAATCAAAATCCTTAAAAACCCTAAAATGGTAAAAATACTAAAAAATGATAAAAACTCAAAAAACAATAAAAAATAAAAACCCAAAAACCCCATAAGAAAACATTAAAAACCCAAAAACACATAAAATCCCAAAAACACTAAAAACCATAAAAACCCTAAAAATAAAAAAAAACCCCCCATAAAAACCTTAAAACACCTAATAACCCATAAAAACCAAAAACTAATAAAAACCATAAAAATTATTTGCACCCCTAAAAATGATAAAAAAAAATATAAAAACCTTAAAAACACTGAAAAATAATAAAAAAATCGCTCAAACCCCCAAACAGATCATTAAATCCCTAAAAATCCATAAATCACCAATATACCCATAAAATCATAAAAAATATATAAAATCCATAGAAACATAAAAACCCCTAAAACTCTGAAAGAAACTCTTAAAAAACTAAAAACAATAAAAACACCTAAAAACAATAAAAACACTTAAAAACCAAAAAACAGTATAACCTTAAAACCTCTAAAAACTCTACAACAATAAAAAACCCTAAAACACAGAAAAACCTAAACTTCCATAAAACCCCAAAAAATTACTAAAAATATTAAAATCGCTTTAAAAACCTAAAATAATTAAAAAATCTATGAAGCCATAAAACCCCTAGAAACATAAAAAAACCATCAAACCAAAAAACCCATAAAAACCATAAATTCCCTTGAAATCCAAAAAACAAGAAAAAAACATAAAATCCCCCAAAAAATCCTTAAAAATCCCTAAATATATAAAACCACAAAACCCATGAAAACCCATAAGGAAACATAAAAACCCTAAAAACTCTTAAAACCCATAAAAACCAAAAAATTCTAAGAACATTAATATCCTCAAAAAATCTAAAGACCCTACAAGTATATAAACCCCTAAAAACTCATATAATACTAAAAATCACTAAAATCATTAAAACCACAAAAAAGAAAAAAACCATGAAAAGAGTTAGAAAATAGTAAAAGCCTAAAAATAACTAAAACCCCAAAAAACAAAAAAATGTTAAAAACTCTAATAAACCCTAAAAACTATACAACCCCTAAAACCATAAAAAACCTAAAACCCCATAAAAACACTACAAAACCTCTAAAGACTATAAAAACACTAAAAACTTGAAAAATTAATAAATTCATAAAAAACCCTAAAACCCTCAAAATCCATAAAAACCCTAAAAACCATTTAATACAAAAAATCAATAAAAAACACAAAAAACATGAAAACCCTAAAAACCCTAATAAAACCTTAAATACGCAAAATCAATAACACTTCGTAAAACCTAAAAAACACTAAAACCCAATAAAACCCCTAAAAACCACTAAAACTATAAATACCCATTAAACCCCTATAAATATTAAAAAAACTCCAGAAATCATTAGAAACCCAAAAAATGAAAAAAAACCCAAAAAAACATTAAAAACCATAAAAACCATCAAAATCCTTTAAAACCCTAAAACCCATACATACATATCATTTAGGTTTGGTGATTTTGTGGTATGTTTGAGTGATGTAGGGGCTAGGGCTAGTTCTGTTTAGGGTGGTGTTGTTGGGATGGTGGTTTGTTTGGGGGTTATGCTGGTGGTGGGATGGGATAGGTTTTTTGGGGAACTGATGTAGTGCTATTTGGATTATCTTCTATTTAAAATGTGTAAGGTTGGACCTCTCTATGGAAACAATGGCTAGAGGGATGGGTATTGTTTTGTTTTGGTGTGTGGCTAGGAGGGTTGGGATGTATATGCTATATGGGTTCAGCTGGGAGGGGTGTTCTACTAGTTGCAGGTGATGTGGATGGGAGGCTAGTACTTGCATATTTGTTTACGACTATGTGGTGTGGGTTGGTGTCAAGGATATTGGTGGTTTGTGTTGTTGCTGTTGTTGTGTGTGTTTGAGTGTGTGTGGTTGTCTGTGTTTGTGTGTGTGCATGCATGTGGTTGTTTGTTTCTATGTGTGTTCATGTGTGCTATTGTTTCTAATTTGGCCCATATTGAGGCCTTGGTGATGTTGTCTATTAGAGTGACTTATGGTTCGGTTCTAGGAGATACCATATTTATTTATTCTGGTTTGGGGTTGGGGGTCATAAGAGTATACCGTATGTTATTGGATATAGGTTGAGGTCCCTGCTAGATTGTTGTGATTTTTGGGTAACTAGTGTCAATGGATGTGGTGTTCATTACTACTATATTATTTTGGGTTTGGCTACATTTTTGGGATTCTATGCTGCTGTTTTTGTCTTTTCTTCCTTAGTGGGTGTGTTGTGGTGCTATCATGGTGGTGGTATGTCCTTGGTCACTTGGTCATATTGGTTTCATTCCTTAGTTCCTTGTTGTATGGTTGGTCCATGAGCCATCATTTCATGGTTCAACCATCATTTCATCTTGGGTGATTCTTTTGTAATTCATATTCTCCTTATTTAATATATACTTTTACCTTAAAACCCCAGAAAATCCTAAAAAAATACCTAAAATACATAAAAACATAAAAACCTAAAACCCCTAAAAACTCTTATAAAAACTTAAAAACCTAAAAACACTAAAAACCCCTAAAAACCCTAAAAGTGCTAAAACACTTAAAAAACAAAAAATCATAAAACCCACAATGACCCTAAAAACCTTAAAAACCCATAAAAATCCAACAAAATTCTAAAAAACACTAAAAATGTAAAAACCCTAAAAACAACAAAAACCACTAAGAAAACCCTAAAAACCTAAAAACACTTAAAACCACTAAAAATCCTAAATCCCCTAAAAACCCATAAACCCTAAAAATACCTAATAACCTTAAAACCCCATAAAAATCCTAAAATGACCTGAAATCATTAAAAACCTAAAAACCTCTAAAACACTAAGAAAACATTAAAACCATAAAAACACTCAAAACCCCTAAAAACCAAAAAAATGAAAAAAAAATCATATAACCACCGAAAGAGACACTAAACCCCTATTAACTCTAAAAACATTAAAACCCCAGAAAGAAAATAAAAATCATAAAAATAAATTGAATATTATAAAATCATTTTAAATACCTAAACACATTTAAGAGCTTTAAAAGACCATAAAACCCCTAAAATTAAAAAACCATAAATCACCAAAGGATCTTGATTGAAATATAATTGCTTTTGAGAGTCCCTTTTCCATAGTGGATTTACTACCTTGTTTTGGAACTGGTGTTCTTAGTGGGTTTGAATGGCTTTCCTTCATTGTAGGGATATTCAATGGTTTCTTCGCAAGAGGTTTTTGGCCAAGTCAGTTTTTGTTTTGGGATATTTTACAGTTTTTGGTGGGGTTCTCGGTTTACCTTCCTAATTTTTTGGGGCTTCTTTGGTTCTCTTGGTTTGATTTTGATTTTGGATCATTAACCAAGAATATCTTGTGTTCAACTAAATTTTCATTCATCATAAATCATCATTCATTTGATTTTGGGGAGCGATGGTCTGTTTTTCAAGTACGCCAATGGTTTTCTGGGGGTCGTGGTTTTCGAGTTGTGTTCTCCTTCTCAATGGTTCTTCATGAGAGTGTTGGTGTAATGGGTTTCATTCCTATCAAAGGATAGAGTTTTTTTTTTCACCGATGATCCATGTTTGGACATCAACTGGTTTGTGGTTCATCGGTTGATGGCGGTGGATTTGTTAGTTGGGAGTTTTTGAGTTAGAAGGATTTTTTCTGCTTGGTTTCGGCCATTTTTACTTAGTAGTGCATGGTTTCATGGTTATTATTTGAGGATTTTCGGCTTTTGGATCCTTCCCCGCACTGGTACATGTGAGGGGATACTAATCTATCAGAATTTTATGGTTTGATATTGTGTGGAACAAGGAATCTCTATTTTTGTCACTATGGGTGGGATTGCCAGCCTATTATGTCTTCTTTATAGATGTGTGGTTAATGGAATTCGTTGGCGTGCCTTAATCAATGGAATTACTGATGCTTCAGCAGTGCTTTAGGTTTTTTTGGTGCTCCTATTCGGTGGTATTCATCATCCTGGGTGGTGTTTTCCCAGCTTCCTGTTCTATGGCGGTTCCACGTGATTTCATCATATTCTTTTTGGTGTTGGGTTCATGACCACTGTACTTTTTTCATCTTATATTTATGATCACAATGTTTTTGGTTACTCAGTATTATGAATGGGGAATTTTTAGCCAGTGTCTTGCTTGTTTTCTATTTCTAGGTCAATGGATTGTCAGCCAGTGTTTCTGGGTTCTTCACTTATTGTCTTTGAACTGGAGTTCTACAATGCTCATTGGTTTTCTCGATTGGTTTCTCCCCTCTCCATCCCGGGTGGTTGAAGACATAGAAGCATCAATAATTATACTACTTTTCAAATGGTGTAGTGAACGGGGGAATCATTCTTAAAGAGATTCTTGGATGGTGTTCTCTACTAATTCTCCATGTCTGGGTACTCAATTGTCATAGGTTATTATGCAGCTATAGGACTAATTATTCTAGATGGTGTCTGGTTGCCTTGGTCAAGTGTTTGTGATCCATTGTGGTGGGTTGTGGGTTGATGTTGGTATATTTCATGGGTTGGATCTGTCTCATATGTATGGGTGTAGACTACATACAGGTTTTTGGTTTGGAGATGTTGGTGTTGTAAGGTGTCTATACTGGTGGCTTTGAGGGTAGGGTCGGATGCTGGTTCTGGGGTGTCTTGCGGTTGCCCACTTATGGGGGTGAGGATGTTGACTGTTGGGAGTTAGACTTTTGGTGTTGGTGATGTGTCTCTTTTGTGTTTGGTGTGATTTGATGTGGAGTGTGAATCTACTATTTTTGTTTCTGGTTCTAGGTCCTGATGATGGAGTAGGGATGGTGTGCTACATGGAGTTGGTGTAGTGGATTGTTGTGTGATGTCGCAAGTTCTAGGAGGTATTTCTTATTCTGTGTGTTTTTTAGTATGTTGGGTGATGATCTAGGGTTATTGAGATACTGTGACATATTATTGGGGGTTCTGGGAGTTATTGGGAGGGAACACGAAGAGGGATGGTTGGTACTGTCTAGGAGAAGGGGTTGTAGGTGTGGATAAAGTTGGATTTGTGGGGCTAGTGGTCATGTTATTGTGGACTGGGTTGCTTTTGGAGCTTTGTTGATATTGGGGTCTATGATCTAGTATAGTGGGATTTGGCTTGTTCTTTTTATTAATGTGGCTTGCTACTTTTATGGGGTGTGTTTTAGGAGTGGCACAAGTTGGTGCTGGAGTAATTGGTTTGTGTCCATTTCTAGTGGATGGATGATGTTTTCAGATAAGAGATGTTTCTGTTGTTGCTGTTGAGTGTTTTACCACTAGATCATTGGTTTTTTAGGGGTTCTTATTGGTAATGTTTCTATACGATGGTGTTTTTGCTGATGGGTGGGTAACCACTATAGCATTAGTTGTTGTAGGAGTTTTCACTGGTCCATGTGTGGTTGAATGGTGTTGTTGGAGTGGAGTAGTCTAATGGTTGGTGGGGTGTGTTGCTAGTTTTGAACAAGTTTTTTCTTTGTTGGTGAGATGGTTCTGCTGAGGTCTAGTTGTTGATCGAATGTGGGGATCTTGAGGTTTAGTGGTGAGAGTACGGGGTTTAGTGTTGATGAGGCTGTAAAGGTTTTTTTTTGTTTTCATAGTGGATTTAGGATGTTATATTAGATTTATTTAGGATTTCTTAACGTGCTCTGGTTTCTTTGGTATTGATGGTTGGTGTCGTTGTCTGTTTGGTGTTGGTGAGTGATACTAGCCATTGATGTTTATTGATGCTTGCATGAGGAGAGGGTCATTAGAGCACAAAATGTTGGCTTGGGTCTCAGATTCACTTCCTTTCTTATTATCATTGCTAGCCTCTGTGTCAGGTGTTTGACCCTTTGGGTGATCATCTTATACATCAACTACTTTTTCCTTTTTTATTTACGTGTTCTATTTTCATTTTACAAAAACCCAAAGAACCATAAAAATCATGAAAACCCTAAAATCACTAAAAACCCCTAAAAACCATAAAAATATTACAAAATTCATAAATATAAAAAAAAAAAAATCCTTAAAACACTGAAAACTCCAAAAAAACGTTAAAAAACTAAAAACAGTTAAAACCCCTAAAAAATAAAAAAACACTAAAACCCCTAAAATCCTAAAAACTATAAAAACCCTAAAAACATTAAAAACCCAACAAACCCACCCCCTAAAAGTACTAAAAAAATAAAAACCCTTTAACCCCCAATACTAGAATCTTTTCCTTCACCAATAGTTGTCTAATCCATTGGTGGTAGAGCTGTGGGGATAGACATATCCCAATAATTCTATGAGAACCATTGGGATATGGGTGATTAATGGATTATATAACAATGGTTACAAGAAACCATTGGTATAAATATTCATCAATGATTTAAAACCATTGGAAATAGAAAAATCCTTGTTAATACGAACGGTTGTCTAACCCATTGGTATAGAATTTTACCAAAAATTCATCATAAACCATTGGTAAAAGTTAGGAATAGAATCTATACCAATGGTTTTTAAAACACTGGTATATACTTATTTCAACAGTTTATATGAAACCATTGGTATATGATTTCTTTTCAAACATATTCCAACAGTAGTAAAATGTTGGCATAACCTTTAAGCACCTGCAGCTGTAGCATGCCTGCCTCTCCCTGTGCACCTACAACAATGCACTTCCACCAATTCTCAATACACACATACCATACATGCAGTTCTATATTTAATTAACCCATAAAAACATAAAATAATTAACACATAATTCATAAGTTAATTCCAGCAAGTATACCCATACAACAAGTATAGCCATACAACATTAACACATAATTCATAAGTTAATTAAATACATAAAGAATTCAATTCATAATTTATCTCAATTACGCTAATAAATGGAGAATTATGAATTGAATACAGACAATATTGAATTTTTTATAACACATACATAATTGAGTTTAGAATTCAGAAGGTAATAACCCATATATAAGAAAATCATGTTTCATGTTTTGAATATGGAATTGTTGATCATAGGCACGAGTGAATTAAGGTGAGATTTTAATTTTTGGATAATGTGGTATGCCATGATATAGTAAGGGGTAATGTGATATGGTGTAGAGGATCTAATGGTTTATTCCTACCCAAGGGGGTATGTGGTGTCCAGGGGGTGGGCGTGTCCTGGGGGTGGGGGTGTCCAGGGGTGGGGGGCTATCCCGAGGGTGGGAGAAGTCCAGGGGGTTGGGGGTGTCTAGGGGAGTGGGGTGAGGGGGTTTTCCAGGTGGCGGGGGTGTACAGGGGGGGGGGGTTGTCCAGGGGGTTGGGGGCTCTCCAAGGGGGTAGGGGGTCTAGGGGGTGGGGGTTCTAGGGGGGTTGTCTAGGGGGTTGGGGGGAAATCCAAGGGGGTAGGGGGTGTCTAGGGGGTGGGGTGTCTGGGGGGATGGGAAGTTGTCCTAGGGGTGGGGTATGTCCATGGGGGTGAGGGTGTTTAGGGGTGGGGGCTTTCAATGGGGTTGGCGGTGTCCAGGGGGTGGGGGTGTCCAGGGGTGTGGGGGTCATCTAGTGGGGGCTATCCATGGTGGTGGGGGTGTCCAGGGGGTGGGGGTGTCCAGGTGGTGGGGTGGTTTCCAAGGGGGTGGGGAGGGGGGCTATCCAGGGGGTTGGGGGATGTCCAATGTGGTAGGAGGTGTCTCAGGGGTGGGGGTGTTCATGGGGGTGAGGGCTATCCAGGGGGGTTGTCCATGGGGGTGGGGTTGTCCAGGGGGTGGGGGTGTCTTGGTGGTGGGGTGGTGTCCAGGGGGTGGGAGATGTCCATGTGGGTGGGTGTCCAGCTGGGCTGGTGGGTGTCCAGGTGGTGGGGTGGTGTCCAGGGGGTCTATCTATGGGTTTGGGTGGTTTTCCATGGGGGTAGGGGCTTTCTAGGGGTGGGGGTGTCCAGGGGGGGCTGTCCAGGGGTTGGGGGTTGTCCATGGGGGTTGCGGTGTCCAGTGGGTGAGGGTGTCCAGGTGGTGGGGGGGCTATCCATGGGGGGTGGTGGTGTCTAGTTAGTGGGTTGTCTAGAGGGCGGGGTGGTGTCCATGGTGGTGGGGGTAGTCCATGGGGTTGCGGGTGTCCAGGTTGGGTGGGGGTGTCTAGATGGTGGGGTGGTGTCTAGGGGTGTGAGGCTATCCAATGGGTTGGGGGAAGTACAAGGGGGTAGGGGGTTGTCCAAGGGGTTCTGGGTGTCCAAGGGGGTGGGGGATGTCTACGGGGGTGAGTGGTGTCCAGAGGGGTGGGGGTGTCCAGGGGTGTGGGGGATGTTTTGGGGGTGGGGGTGTCCAGGGGAGGGGTGAATCAGTCATAGAAAATCATCAAGTCAAGTTTAATTAATTATATATAATGAAATAAAGATAACGTGACCTACCTAATCACACATACATTTTGGCACAATAAATCATCCAACATCAAATGTCTGTAATATCAGTCAAAAATGTAACAGATCAATCAGTCCCTCATAACCATTGCTACCATCACCGTCATCATCAGCCTCACTTGCGTCCTCATCATAATCTCCATCATCATCCCCTCCCTCCTCGAAGACATCCTCCTTTCCCTCATACTCTACATCGGCCTCCTCCTCTACCTCAGCCTCCTCCTCCACCTCGGCCTCCTCCTTGGCCTCCTCCTCCTCTACCTCGGCCTCCTCCTCACCATCGTCTCGACCAAAACTATAATTTACACTTGTTTCACCATATATAGAATGCATAGATGAAACTAATTCATTACATATTGTGTTTTCTTCTGGTGGAAGTGTTGGAGGTAAAACTTCCATCAGTTTCATAAATGCAGTGTTTTCCATATCATATTGTTATGCCGTCTCTATGGACATTTTTTCATCCTGTTATACTTGTTACATAACCTGATATAACTCGGTAGAACTACTAATTATACCTTAGGAGTGCCAATACCTCATTGGGACTATACTCTTCCCAGGTCGGCAGCGTACTCTGCCAGGGTGCTCATCTACCAACACCTGATATAAGTGATTTTTTGACCCAAAATTGTTAGGTTCTATGGAATCAAGGTCCTCTAAAGCATCCTGATAAAAATATAAATATATTATTAAGTTACAAAATAGATATTAAAATTATAAATCAAAAAAGTAAAACTTAAATTTTTTTTCTAAGTCGGTTCACTAACAGGACTTCCATTTTCTTTCTTCAACTCGAGCAAAATAGTTTTTCTCGAGGAACCCATCCATCAATATTCAATTTTTTCCTCTATAATGACATTGAATGTAGGAAAATATAATTAAAAATAGGTTAGCAATAATTAATTTCATAACTAAAATTATATAACAACTTTAGCAATCAAATAAATTATGGAAAAAAATAGAAAGTGCAAGTCATAATGAAAAATTATAAACAACTATCATACCTAGTTCCTCTCATGATCTAGAATCATAGTACATCCCAATGTGTGGAGGATTTTTTTATCATCATTTTTTTTATTTCTTATATATTATTCCTAAATAAAATTCAATAATAAAAAATATAGTATTAATGAAAAACATGAAAGTTTTCATTTAAATACCTAAAATGTGATTAATACCTAAACTGGGTTGTCATCCAATGAGTAATCATATGTTGATACTATTATATCGGATAGTAATGAATGATAGGGACTGCCTCTAACTCTGTTCAAACTCTAGAATTCCATCCAGTATACAACTCATGCTTATAGGCTCCCCAAAGCTCACCTAAATCCTTTAGATGTACTATTCATGCACCATCACCATCGGGGAAATTAAACCAAATCTTACACCAAAATGTTAATTCATATAAATAAAAAAAATAATATATTTCATTAAATAGAATATATTTTTTACCCATATCTCTACCCAAATATTATCCATGAATTCATTTGGAAACTATCTTCATGAGAACGGGCTGACAGGAATGATGTCAGAGCATTTGGAAGGCATCGGCAAAAAACTCCAACATTGCTACCCGATTTTGTCAATCACACGACTGTCTTCATTATCTTCCACTATCAACTTTGTGTGGTTGTTACACACCGCACGCATGCATGTATTCCTCTTCCCCCTCCTTCTATCAGTAGATTTATTTGTTGTTAAAGAAAAACAAATATTTTATCAAAAAATGTTACAATGAAAATAAATAAGGGTATATAAATTTGTTAGGGTTCTATAAATATACCTATGGAAGTATGATCAATGGGAGATGTCGGGTCCGCAGAAATTGAAGTAACACCCTATAAAGGTGGAGTGGGTCCCAATGTATGCTCTGCAAGGACAGATTCTAGTGGAGCAGGAGTCGAAGAATATGGAATATAGAAGATCAGAGAGAAGGAAGTAGAAGTAAAAGAAGATGGCATGGGTGACTGGCTGAATGTTGGATGGGGAGTGGGAATCATCATCGGATATGGTAAAGATGGGTGAGGAGACTTCGATATAAAGGGTGGTGAAAACAAGAGATGCCTAAATATTTTGTGTGTCCCTAATGACACAACGAGATCCAAATGTGGGATAGATGGTATGTCAGTTGGAGGGGCAGGGTCTAATCGGGTACACCGACCAGATCAGCTAGCTCTCATACCACTCTCCCTTGTATGAACACCCTGAGTAATGGGACCACTACAAAGCTGCTCATCAAAAAAATTTCGCCTAAGAGGTGGATCCTACACAAATGTTTAAAACAAAATTAATCATATAAAATTATATATTATTTAAATATATATATTATAAATAAAATACTCACTATAGGCACTAGTGGTGGAATTCCCATCTCAGCCATGCAATGATTTTTGTCCATCAACTTTTTCTGCCTCATCTCTTCAATTGGTTTCATTTCCTACATTTGAAGACAAATAGGGATGTAATTAAAAAAGGATAACTAATGTGTAACCCCAAAAACAAAATAAATGAGAGGGAATATGGGTATTCATGGATAATTTAACATTCCATTGTTTTAGGTGAGGATGAATAGATATATAATTAATTCAATAAATCATACAAGATATAATAAAAAAATTAAATTTTAGTAGGCTGTTTATTTATTAAGAAGACAAACCATCATGTTCATAAGTGGTAAATCACTTATCAATAATATTTTTACCTTCAATTTTAACCAAGCATAAAACTCTTTGATATGAAATGTCTCCCTATTTCTCAAAGACAAAGAACTATGATTTCTATTTATCATTTCATTATGTTCCCTTTAGATAAAAATAAGAATAGTTTAACAGATATATATATATATATAAGATATACGTATATTCAATTTACTTACCTAATTTTGTCATCGAACAAATCATAGTTGAACAAAACTATTTGATGTTCCATCTTCTGCTCTTCTAGGCTTAGTGTCGTCAATGTATATGATCTAGGAATTCCACCAGATTTGAGGAAGTGATTCAAAAATGTGTTCAATTTTCTCATACTTTTCTTCTTCGATTCTCATAGGTTTTTAATTCTTGTAGTAAGATCAGACAAATACATATAGTAGAAATTCACACATCCTGGATCCATATAACCATTCATGATAAAACCTTAAAGATTATTCCTATTTCAAACATAATAATTTAATGTGTACATATTTATTTTAGTTGTATACATAATAAAATGTCTTCTAAGAAGTATTTAAATTAGAATATGGATATTTAGATGAAGCAATCATGTGAAAAATGATGGAGGATATATTTTCTCTAACTCACACAAAATTAATGGGGCATCTGCCAACATTTTTTTCAATAATGACTTGGGCATCTTCTTATCACAAAGATATCTAAAAAATGGCACAAAAAAATAATATACACCCTTACATTATTGGAAAAAAGTTGACAGATTGATATTTGAATCAACTCATGCAGAAGGATGCGATAATCATGAGTCTTCAAAGATTTTAGCATCAACTCTCTTTTGTTGACCCATTTAGATATCTTGTATAAATAGACATCAGTAACTTTAATATTCTCTAGTACTTCTAGAAATTGATTTTTTTCTATAGGTTTCATCACAAAAGAATCACATGGAACTTTCCATTTATTTTCACTGATACACATAGGATGTAATTCTGGTTTGATTCCCCAATCCACCAAGTCACGCTGAGACCATAAATCATCTATTGTTTTCCCTTATCATTTATAAGAATTTAATGAAAAATTTCACTTAATTTTATTTAATTTGTATTACTTCTAAGCAATTATGTAACAAATTGGTTGAAAAATAAGTCAAATAAAGGAATATACTTTTCTTCTTCCAATTATAACAGGTTTCAGTGGAAACATTCTTTCTCTTTCCAAATTTCATTTGAACCTTCCCGAATGAAAAATTAAAATATTTCAATTCATTAAGAAAAACTGTTCTAGTCATATGATGAGGTAGATCATTGGTCTCAATGGTATTATCAAATCATCAACTATTATTTCTATATGGATGGGTTATTGGAAAGAATCATTGATTCCCCATAAAACTGAAACTACAGAAATGTTTCAGTCATATGGATCATGTATCCTTTATAAAAATAGGACATGATAGTTTTCTTTTAATTATCCATCCATACATCATTGCATAAGAAGTAAAATCATTTATCGTTCACATAAGAACAACACACATATGAAATATGTCTTTCAAACATGCATCGTATGTGTTCACACCCACATCCCAAAGATGTTTCAACTCTTTTATTAATGGTTGTATGTATACATATATATATTTACCTGGATCATAAGGACCTTATATGAGTATACTCATGAATTTTAATGGTTTTTTATTACCCAAAAATCGGGAAAGGTTATAAATGTGCTTAAAAACTAGCCTTGTGCTGTGTGAAGTAATCATCTCCGAAACAGATTAAAACCGTCACACGAAAGACCCAACCATAAATTATGCACGTGAGCTACAAAATCATGATATCATGCATCAAATATCTTAAATGCAAATAAATCTATAGGGTTAACCAAGTCATCATTAGTCTTCTTTCTCCCTATATCATACCATAACATTTTTATTGATATTTCATCAGACATAAATTAATTCTAGAGTATAGGGATCAATGGAAAGTGCCAAATTACATTATGTGGTACACAAGATGGTGTTCCATGAACTTTTAGATTCCAGTGGAATGTTCCACATTTTATATAATCTTTTCATTGAGTAGTATCCTCCCAGAATAAACTGAAATATTTCTAGAAAGCATGAATTTTTTTTATGGAAAATCCAAGTTCCTCCACTAACTTCAATTATATATAGTGTTTTTAGGGAATATATAATTTATTTGGAAGTAATTAATTCAAGAAGGTAAGAATGTAATCAATGGAAGTATTAGAAATCCCATACATAGTTTTCCCATGAAACTATCAGATTAAAAATTCCACGTTTTTCATTTTACCGCATTGTTGATATACTGGAGTCATAGCAGCATCATTCAATTTTTTCACCCTGACAACATCATCATTTTCATTAGATGCATCATATGTGCTCATATAGAAGTCTTCTTGGGTCTGAATCTTTTCTTTTTCATGATGATGAATAAATGGAAACTGGTCATATAACAAATTCTCCAATCTAGTCCTCTCATTTAGATCATTAAAAATTTGAGATTTCATTTTCTCCCCATTGTGATACCACTTGTAGTTTTCTTGAAAACTATATTTGGTTATGTGGTATCTGAATTCTTCACAACTCAACCCTGGTCTTCCAACAAAATTGTAACATGGGCAGTGTATGTGACCAATATCTAAAGCCTTATGAAATGAAAAATCTAAAAAGATATCCAAATTATTTTGAAAATATCTTGAGATCCGATCGGTTTTAGACATCCAACTTCTATCCATTCTGTAAAAAAATTGTTATTAGTAATTTCTTCAAAATAAATTAAATAATATTGAATATTTATCGAAAATATATTTATGTAAACAAAAAATTTTCAATTTATATGAAACCATAACTAACACACTACTCTATATGATAATTATAATATTAAAGACAATAAAATAATATATTTATAAAAAAATATCATCAAAGAACTATACATGAGTGTACATGATTGTGTAAACCTGAGGAGGAGAGTTATTCGAGAGTTGAGTAAATTTAAAATGAAGAAATTTTATATTTTAGTAGATTATTTGAGTGATCACATACAATACCCAAGGTGGTGGGGGTGTCCATGGGGGTGGGGGTGTTCAGGGGTTAGGGGCTATCTTGGGGGGTGGGGGTGTCTAGGGGAGTGGTCACCCCCCACACCCACCAACACCTAAACACCCCCACCTAGACAGCCCACCCCCACCGCCACCTGGACATCCCCCACCCCACTTGGACACCCCCCCCAAAACCTGGACAACCCACCAACTCACACCTGGATAGACCCCCCCCCCCCCCCATCGAACTAGACATCCCACCCCCTCCCTAGACAGCCCACACCCCCTCCCCCACCTGGACAGCCCACCCCCACCCCCCTGGGCAGCCCACCCCCTGGACAACCCACCAACCTGGACAACCCACCCCCACCCCCTGGACAGCCCACCCTGACCCCTGTGACAGCCACACCCCTCCTTGGACAACTTATACCCCCTCCCCCACACCCTTGTATCCCCTACCCCCTACAGCCCCATGACCCCCTAGACTACCCACCCCCCCACTTAGAAAGCCCCCCCCCAACCGGGACAGCCCCCTACCCCCCTTCATCCCCTCTTAGGGTAATTTTCTTTAAAACCATTTTATTAATTATGAAATGAAAACCATTATGAATTATCCATTTCATTCAAAACAACCCATTAAATTTATCAAAACATGGAAAATTCAATTTATAAGGCTCTATGGGTCACTTATGAAATGTCATTGGGGGAGGGGAAATCCCCTACATGGTTATTTCCAATTTAAAAACTCGGCCAAGCACTTAGGTGGTGGGGTGGTGTCTGGGGGGGTGTCCTAGGGGTTGGGGGATGTCAAATGGGGTGGAGGGTGTCTAAGGGGGGTAGGGGCGTCCAAGTTCTGGGGGTGTCCAAGGGGGCTATCCAAGGGTGTGGTGGTATCCAGGGGGTGGGGTTGGGTGTCTGGAGTGTTTGGGGGGCTTTCATGGGGGTGATGGGTGTCCATGGGGCTGTCTATTAGGGTGGGGGTGTCCACAGGGGGGGATATCTAATGGGGGGTCCAGGGGGTGGGGGTTGTCTAGTGGGTGGGGGTGTCCAGGGAATGGGGGTGTCCAGGGGGTAGTGTGGGGGTATCTATTGGGGGTGAGGGGTGTTTAGGGGGGCTATCCAAGGTGGTGGGGGTCTACAGGGGGTGGGGTTGTCCAATGGGGGTGGGGTGTTTAAGGGGGTGTGGTGGGGGTGTGCAGAGGGTGGGGGTTGTCTAATGGGGGGGGGGGTTGTTGGTGGGGGGTGTTCAAAGGAGGAAATACCAATATAATACCTTGAATATTAACTATACCCAATATAACAAATATCACAATTCCAATCCATCACCCAGACAACAACCAATTCATCATCAATATCAATACCCTTCCCATTATTCGTTGAAAAAAACTATAAATACAAAATCCAAATCAAATTTTCATCTAAACTAAAGTCCATATAAACTAACAAATCACACCAGTAAAAAAATGTAAATCCACCTATAGCACTACCCCAACTGTCCCCAATCCCTTCACATGGACCATCCTTATATCCATTACCCTTTACCATCTTTGAGGTGGGATACATCTCACAATCACCCATTACTTAATATGGTTGACGAACACTACACAGAAGAAGTGGGTACGAACACTTCAAATAAAGGGGATTCACACAATCATGACACTTGATGTGCAGAAAAAAAACAGAAAACAAATCAAAGTGTTCACTCTACCATGCCACATAATGCACGGAACTCTGGTTTGGGCGAAATCGAAACAGAAAAAAATAGATGCAGAATATTAAAACTAAGGTAGAACTCACTAATTTGATGTGTATAAATAAAAAATTTCTGGATTGAAGATGCATATATCAGGTGTATGGATTTTATAACCCTATTGTAAAGAGAGAGCTTTGAGAGAGGTTTAGATTAGGCCCTGTAATCATGCGAATGGGAGAACTGAGCTACAGTTTAATTGGGGGAAACATTTCCCACCCCAGAACCCCCCCCCCACTCGAACACCCCCCCTGGACACCCCCACCCCCTGGACACCCCAACCCCCATTGGACACCCCCACCCCCTTGGACACCCCCACCCCCTGGACACCCCCTGGAAACCCCCACCCCCTGGACACCCCCTAGACACCTGCACCCCCTGGACACCCACTGGACACCCCCACCCCCTGGACAACACCCACCCCCTAGACAGCCAACCCCCTCCGTGGACACCCCACCACCTGAACACCCCCACCCCCTGGACCCCACTCAACCCCCTGGAAACCCCACCACCACGGACAAACCCCCACCCTCCTGAACACACCCTACCCTCATTGATAGCCCCCAACCTTGTGGACATCCTTCACACCCTCTTAGACACCCCCACTTACATGAAAAACCACCCCCCTGGACACCCACCCCCTGGATAGCCCCCCACCCCACCCCCACCTAGACCGCAACCCCTACCCCACCTGCACAACCCCCCACCCCCACCCCACCCACCTGGACACCTATAATGCCCCAACCCAGTAACCCAGAGTCAGTGCATTATTACATAACATTGGCATGGTCACTAGGAAATCATGTCCCGAAATACCGATTAGTTTAGTATTATTGGAAACAAGATTAACACATAAGTTCAACTTTAAGACTTGAAAAGAAATACAACACAAAATTATTCCATTAGAAACATCCAAGCCTCCTAGATTATGCCAGCAAGTCACTCATAACTAACTTCTTCATATCCTGGGAAAATGAAACATAAGAAAGGGGTGAGATTAAACACTCAGTAAGGGTAACCAATACAGTGGAAGATAACAAAAATATTAGGCATAGTGAATTATTGAATACACATGCCTTTACAAATAATAAACATGAACACTTTTATGGAAGGAATATAAGCTGAGTAAAAAATGCCATAATTAAAAATAGTCATAGGTATTCTTCTAGTCGAATAACCACATGATCCATCAATATTATTTTCATAATGAGGGAATGTATAATGTTAGACATTCTGAAACATCTTATCAAGGCCTTGGCCAAGACTTTTAAAAATGATTAAGGTATCAGCCAATACCAAATATCAATTTGGAAAAGGCCTCATCAAATTCCACGTCTAGTTGTCTCATGAGACCTACCGATGCATCAAGGAGCTATAGCGGGCTCCACCTGTCACATACTAAGTCCAATACATTCCTCATATAAAAAGGTTGAAATATAACACAAACATTTGTATTAAAACTAGTATATGAAATTTCAATAATTTAACCATAAACCATGAATGGTATAAAAATAACACATCCATAGTAAAACATACCACAAAACCTTAAATAAAATATGTAATATTTTCATCATAATGAATTTACTTCAAACAAGTATAAAATCCATCAAAGGATGTTGACATACATGAAATCAAAACTATTTGACAGAAATATCTCTTTCTTTTTTGAAATAATTTAAAGTCACATAATTATAAAAGAAAAAATTTATTTTGAAAATATTCTTATAATCTTGTAAGGGAAACTTCGACAATGTTATAACGGTGGAGAATAACTTCACCCACCTTAGAAGTTAAAAAGCTTACTTACATTAATTTTGTCGAAAAGGTCGTAAAGTACCTTGTTTGGAAAATGATGGAAAGATTACTTTTGAAAAATATAAGGTTAAATAAGCATATAAATGAATTTAACCCATTTTCTATTAAATAGTAAAAATGTTTTGAAATAAATTTTTAGGAAACATGGATGTGGATGATAAAGAGGTCCCAGTAGATACTTACGTAAAAACAACCTCAGATAAAAACGAGATTGTGAAATTAACCCTTAACTT
This sequence comes from Viscum album, assembly GCA_963277665.1. NCBI lineage: Eukaryota > Viridiplantae > Streptophyta > Magnoliopsida > Santalales > Viscaceae > Viscum > Viscum album. The sequence continues at coordinate 1,279,693,818 of OY728136.1, read as the reverse complement.
GTTCTTTTCCATGGTCGAGGGTAGGTTATACTCTTCTATAATGGTAAAATAATTTTTATTAAATTATAAATGAACCATATACACCAATATGATATCATATTTGATCTTCTAATATTTCTTTGATGATGATATTTCATTAGTATCGTCGTTTTAGGTGTTAACTGATTCGTTTTCCTTTATATGTTTTGATACATAAGCCGTGTTTTCTATGAATATGATGTATTTCATTCATATATATAATTATATTATGTTCTTTAAACATTGTTTTTAATAACGAAATAAAAATTATTCTTGAATGGTTACGATGGGGAAATGAATCTAATCACGTTCGTGGAGACGGTAATCTGTACGTACACACGAGTGACAATGTCATTATTTTGATTTAGAAAAGTATGTAAATAGATGGTATATCATATATAAATAGAAATTAACATGTTATATTTATTATTTTAATCAATAATAAATCATTATTATACCCATCAAAATAATAGTGTATTTGAATAACAACTACACCACGACATGGAGACGGTAAGTCGTACGTACGCACGTATGGTGACATGTCATTAATAGGATGGATAGAATAATGAATATTGTTATACCATATTTATAATAAGATCACAGTATATAGAAGATACTAAAATTATCATTTTATAATGGAAACAACAGAGAAAGAGGATGTGAAAGAAGAAAAGAACTTAAAAGTGGGTGGGGAAATTATTACCTCTTCTTCGGGTTCTTCCTTTTGATTTGATCAAAAGGGCTCCTTAGGATGGCTGTATGACTATAGTAAGACCTCTAGAATGAATTAAGGGATATTGGGAGGATATTTGGGTAGGGTTTTTATGATCCAAAGGCTTGAGAAGTGTGAGAAATGGGTTGGAAGTGAGGGCTTTTTATAAGGTAGAGGAGGGTCTCTTTAGGAAAGTTTGAAACACTTATTTTATTATAACTTCATGTTCGGTTTCAAAAGGAAAAATATTCGTTAATATAAAATTTAAGATGACTCATAGGCAAAATAAAATAATAAAATAATAATTCGACAGGTTTTGGATATTGTTTTAATATTTATAATCTTATTTATTTAAATCATTTATTAATGAGGTAAATATTACATCATTATTGTGTCATAAATAATTTAATTTATTTGATATCCAAAAAATATATAAAATATACCATGATATAGGAAATATTTTTATATTTCCAAATAAAATTTATAGTCTACAATATAACTTATATAACCCCATTAAAAATTTATTTACTAAAAAATATTTTTTTATGCCATTTTTGTCTTTACTTTAAATTAATTAATATAAAATGTCATTATCACACCCATGTGGCTCTATGGGGTCCCAAATTCGACCCAAGGATGACTATGGTCATATATTTATCATCAAATAGGATTAAGATACATGTTAGGGTAATTTAATATTATTATAATACAATATTTTACTCTTATTTATTATATTTACCCTTTACTCATGGTAAATAATATATTTACTGAAGTAAATACTTAAAATGTCTATAAATAAAAGCTACCTATTTAAAAAATTTGGACCTACAGATTCCAAATATAGAATCTATTTTATCAAATTCAAAACATAGAATTGGCAGAAATTAATTTAAAATTAATTTCCACTGTCAAAACAAAAAGCGTGTTTTTAAGAAATAATGACTATCAAAAGATTGACACTTGTTTATGTACAGTTTTAATATAAAATTACATCCAATGACCAAAATTAGATTAAATGGTAAAAATATAATCTAATTATAATTTAAAATCACACAAAATTATAATTTAACAGTATAAAAAATTTTGATTTAAAAAGTTTTTTTTAATTAAAATTTAGTATTTTTCACTATTCATAAAAATATGAAAGTTTTCAGAAAAGTTCCAAAAATTAACCCTAAGAAAATTTAGATATTCCAAATCCAAAAATTAAGTCCATTTTGAAGGAAAAAAATTATAAAATTTCAAAAAGTAGGTATTACTATTCATAACAGCTACTTTGATTGGTCGTAGTGTGTTAGAATCTCGGGGTTGTGTACAATGCAAGCTATTGCTTTATTCAAAGAGAAACGTAACGTGGTATCTTGGGGTGTTACAACCCCCCCCCCCACCCCACATAGATAGCCCACCCCCTCCTTGGAAAACTCACACCCCCTCCCAACCTGCACACCCCCTCCCCATCTGCACAGCACTACACCCACCCCAGCTAGACATCCCACCCCCCTCCCAACCTGCACACCACCTCCCCACCATCACAACCCCCCTCACAACCTTCACAACCCCCCACCCCCCCATAGACACAAAACCTAGATATCCCACCCCCCATCCTCAATAAAAATCAATTAACAATGAAATAACAAAAATTTAATTCAAAATGAAATAATTTCATTGAAACACAAAACTTAAAGTGGTGTAAATTTACTTAAAACAAAAAGGATGAGAACCCAAAGAAAAAAAGAAGAATTCATATTTCACCAAAATAGAATGAAAAAAGACAAAATAAATGGATTAAAAATATATAACTCTTTTACCACTTAATATTTTAAGTGGAAGAGGTCTCTTGTTTTGGAGAAACATATTTGCTTCTCAAAGAAGGAGGCTAGGGGCTAGGGAAAATTGTAGACACAGGCTCACAGCTAGGGTAAAATGTGGACAGATCTTCAGAATGCTGGAGGGTCATGGGTATTTGGGGGGTTTTCTATCCCAACAATTTTTAAAAACCATTGGGATAGATAAGATATACCAACTACTTTTTAAAACTATTAGCATACCCTTCAATTCCACCCCTATACCAACGGTTGTATTGAATCGTTGATAAAACCATCTATTAACAAACTTATACCAATGATTTCATTGAACCGTTGGTAGATTAAACCTATACTAAAGGTTTTAAAAAAATGTTGGGATATTTTCATCAGTAGTGGTTTGGTTTCCACTAGTGCCCTTAAAAAGTTAAAAAATCTTAAAAATCTTAAAACTTCTTAAAACTCAAAAAACCAAATAACCCAAATAAAAATTACCAAAAACCCCCTCAAAATCCTTAAAAACCATCAAAAACCATAAAAATCATAAAAATCCTTAAAACTTTCAAAAAACAAAAAAAAAATCCTAAAAAACTGGAAAACACCTAAGAAAAATGTAAAAAAATGAAAACACTTAAAACCACTAAAAACATAAAACATTATGAAAACCCTAAAAACCCTAAAAAGAATAAAAAATACACAAAATACATAAAAATAATAAAAATCCAATGAAATTCATAAAATTCTCTAAAAACATAAAAACCCCTAATATCCCTGAAAAAACCTAATAAAATCCTAAAAACAATAAAACCCTAAAACCCATAAAAGACTGAAAAAACCCTAAAAACATAAAAACCCCTAATAACCCTAAAACCATAATAAATTCATATAAAACACTAAAAACATATAAACCCTTAAAATACTGAAAAACCCCTAAAAACACTAAAACCCATAAAAACCCTAGAACCTTAAAATCCTAAATAGTTATAAAACCCATTAAAACCACTAAAAACACTAGAACCCCTATAAACAATAAAGAATTTAAAATATATATAAACACCCATGAAACCCATAAAAAACATAGAAAAACAATAAATACCCAAAATAATTATAAATACCCTAAAACCCTAAAAACTCTTCAAATCCCTAAAAATCCTAAAAATCAAAAACTCGAAAAAACCCCTCAAAATCACTAAAAAAATAAAAACCCCAAAATAACCCTAAAAAACCTTAAGAATACCTTAAAACATAAAAACACTTGAAATAAATAAAAATATTAAAAAAAAAATTACATTCCTAAAAACCCTAAAACCCCTAAAAACCATAAAACCCCTAAAAACATGAAACCCCTAAAACCCTAAAACCCTAAAACCACATAAAACACTAAAACCCCACTAAAACTATCAAATCCCTTTAAAACACTTAAAATATTATTAACATGGAAAAACCTTATATCCCCCAAAAACATAAAATACCCTAAAAACAATAAAACATTAAAAATGTTGGCCCATAGGTGACTGTTGTCCACCCTCTCTAGTAGTAATTGTTTTAATAATCACAAATCATGTTAATTTTTATTAATCATTTCTAAACAATTTCAATCATGATTATTTACATTTCAATATGTGAAATTATGTTTATCTATGATCTCATATAAATTTAGTACATTTTGTTAATATTTATTTTGTAAGACAATCCAAACAAAAATATTTTCTATGTGTAACAGACTGAAACCGACAGAAGAGACGAGATACCGATAGTTCAACCGACTCACTGAGAAATGACCAACCAACGTAGAGGACCTACTGATAAAAATGACCTACCAATGTAGATTACCTACCGATAAAAATAACCTATCGACCCAGATGACCTACCAATGAAAATGACCTACTGACGCAGATGACCTACTGATGAAAATGACATACCGACGTATATTACCTACTGATGTAAATGACCTACAAACACAGATGAACTACCGATGAAAATGACCTACCAACAAAAATGAACTACCAATGTAAATGTACTACCAACTCAAGGACTCCCTAAAAGTTAAAACATGTCAATGATGCAATGAGTTGCCGAAGCATGGGAAGACAGACAAAATGACACATCGATGGAATGAGTCACCGACAAAAGGAGATACCGACTGAGGACTCACCAATTGAATTTTTAAAATTTATTTTAATAAAAATTATATCTAATAGTCATATTTTGTGTGGTTTAATGAAACTAATTAATTTAATGCATTTTTGTAGATATCTTGAATGAGGATGTTAGAAATACGAGGTATTGTGTCTATATCAAAAAAGCACATTGTCAGGATGTAATAATATATATACAAAGAAGTGTTCTATAAATATATATACATAGGTAGAATCATGTATACAAGTATACACAAGAACATATGAGTATACCCCCCATGAGCACCATATAGTAAGGGAGAACACATGATGAATTCTTCATTCCCGCTTCTTGTTAACCAAAGAACTACTTTTTAACATAGTTCCATCATCTCAGTAGAATCCAACTAAACCTAAGGTAAATAACATCTCATACTATTGAAGGATAGAACACAGTGCACTATGACACTTTGTTTTCAGTGTCTGTTTCTAGAAGAGGACTCAAGATTCAACATTTATACATTAGAGAGTTTATAGATGAATTGAACAACACTTGGAGAAACTCTGATCCCTTATCAATATATTCTAATATATTGTGTACTATTTTCCTAAACATTTCAGAAGTGTGTGTGTCTATACTAAAAACACACACTGTCTCCTGCATTAAACTAAAGGATACTAGATATCCTCAAACAAATATCTTCTTACACTTGTTTATCCCACAAATAATTATAGAAGACGTCCTGTCTGACATGATTTTAATTTTTATTCCCACATAGAACTATGGTAGAGGTCTTATGACCTAGAAAATCTGTGTACTGTTGGGTTAACCCTAATCCTGGGTGTAGATTTAAATCATTATTTAAATAGATTTTGTTGTGGTAGGTGATCAGTGGAGAGGACTAAGTCTCTTCTTGATACTAAACCTCTTGTTTTATATTCGTTGTCTTTTCAATTTAGTCTTTCTCTATTTTAATTATTTTTTGAAAAAAAAATAAATTTTACTTTGATAGTTAGTATTGGATAGTAGTTATAACTATCTTTCCTTATTATATTAGTTTAAAAATTTTCATCAATATCTCATATTGTTATAACTAAGAATCAATCAATATTCTGAGAAACTATTTGAACAGTCAGGCTATTATAACTTTACTACCTTGGTTAACTGACCAGTTTTATTTTAAATTGGGGGAACCTTTTACCTAAAATTTTTAACAAAAATTTTTATAGGAACAAAATTCACCCCCTCTTGAGTATCATAATCCAACCAATATTTGGTAAAAAGGGATTTATTTGAAAGTTGTTTTTTTCAAAATTTTAAATTTTAAATCTATTTTAAAATCCATTTCATCTATGATTTTTGTTTTATTTTAATGATCTTTAAATATATGTTAGTTGTGAATTTCTAGTTCTATAAATACCAATTTCTTTATCATGGATAATATATTAAAAGGTGAAGCTTAAAATAGAACTCCTTTATTTAATGGATCAAATTATGCACAATGGAAAATTATAAAGAAAATACACTTAGAAAGTATGGGTTTTTATATTTGGTCTTCAATTATAGATGAATTTAAGATTACTAATATTTCTTGAAATAATTGGGATGACCCAAATAATGCTGACTATAACAATAATTGAAAATCTATGAATGCTCTATATTGTTCTTTAGGTGATGAAAATTTTAACAGAATTTTTTCATGTAAAACAGCCCATGAAATTTGGGACACTTTATCCGTTTCACATGAAGGAACCTCCAGTTTTAAGTAAATGAGGCTTAACACATATAGTTTTAAATATGATAAATTTAAAATGAATCTTTATGAGCCTATTTATGACATGTATCTCAGGTTTGATGAAATTTTGAATATGATGATCTCTATGGGAAGGGATGTTACAACCAAGGAGATAATCATGAGAATACTCGGATTCTCACCAGATAAATGGAGAGGAACTTATTTATCAATCATAGAATCATTTGACATCAGAATTTTACCAATAAACGAGATGATAAGAAAGTTGATGATGTATTAGGAAGAAGATAAAGTCAATAAAGAAGAGGATGATGAACCCAAAAGAAAATCTGTTGCGTTCAAATCTACTTCCTCCAAGCAGAAGGAAAAAGTTCAAGATGAAACTGAAATATCAAGTGATGAACAGTCATCAGCAAATAGTGATTAATATATAGATCAAATAACCATAAGTTTTATTAAATTGTATATAATGAATAAATTCTTTATAATGAACAACTAAAAAGGTAATTATGATCACCAGGGTCATTTTAAAAAGGATTTGAAGAAAGGTGACACTTCTGGTGAAATAATATGCTATGAATGAAATAGAATGGGACATGTAAAAGATTTCTGTCCCATGATAATGTACTATAATAAGTATGGTGATAAGGATTGAAAGTATAAAAAGGCCTAGAAGTCAACTTGGAGTGTTTCTGAGGACAGCTCAAGTGACTCAAAATCATCTCATGAAAAGTTTGATATAAAAAATATGTGTTTTATGAAAAACCCATCTGAGGTAACACTAAATTCTCCTAAACATAATTCCTATTATTCTGGAGATGAAATTGATTATGAAAATATGACAAATGAGGAAATTATTTAAATTTTGAAAAATGGTAGAAGAAACTTGTAATGTATTAGAAGATGAATAAAAATATTTAAGGAAACAACATGCTTTGACTACCACTATAACGACCCATACTTTACATACATTGTTAATACTTCAAAATTGAAGCACACTTATTACAACATACGACAAAACCACAAAGGACCATATAGGTATAGTGTCTTTAGAAACTAGGAAACATAAACAACTGGTTCATAAATCTTCTACAGTGTCTCCCATTTATTTCATCATATCTAGGGTCCTTTTTAGCATATTCTACTTAATATCCATCTTCCTGACCTGGGGAAAAGAAAACATAAAAGGGTGAGCTCAAATGCTCAGCAAGGGCAAATAAAGGAAATAAAAATCATATCATATCTTTTTGAAAATCATAACCTGCAAAAGATATCATAATATCTTAACATGGAATAAATCATAGAAGTGAAAAATGAGATCCCCATAATCATAACATAAAACTTGAAACTTTGTGGCATGCACACATAATCATTGAAAATCATTTCTTTTTCGTCATGACTCATTTCCAAGACTATCTTAGCGGACAAAGTCCATTTCTGAACCGAGTTCACTCCTCGTTTCAGTCCTGTATCACTGAACCGAAATAACCTTCCGTTCCAACCATGTCTATCTCATGAGATATAAATCTTTACCCAATGCATTGGAGGGAGATATAGGTCCCACCCATCTTATAATGAATCCTTTATTATGTGTGCCGAATAATCATAAATCATACATCATCACATAACACATGTAACAAAAATGGGATTCTTGAAACATCATGACATCATAAAACAAACCATATAAGGTATATGACTTCATAAAAATAATTCTCTCACAATATAATCAAATCAATGTAATAATAGGGATAAAAACAGAACCCTTTATTATCTTATATGGAAAATAATTTTGATAAAACACTTGAACTCCATTCTTGAGGAAAATATCCTTTCTACTTCAAAAATACTTTTCCTTTTTTAACATGTCATACAATTCTAAACTAAAAGAAGTTGATTAAAAATAAACTTGAAAACATGTAAAGGAAGCTTCTTGGAAATAATGTTTTAAAAATCCATTCATGTTGTATAAGTAAAAAAAACCTTCTTCATACTTTTGTCGGAAAAATTCAAAAAGTACCTCGTATGAAAAACGACAAAATATTCCTTTTATATCTTTTACTAAAAACTCACCAAAGGGTAAAATAGGTTTTAAACAATTGCATGTGGATGGAAATAATATTACATATTAAGGGAACATGGATGTGGATGACAAAATACACCCTAGTAAATACCAACGTATAAGCAATCTTGGATAAAAATGAGATTGTGATATTTCCCTTACCTTAGGTCCGACTTGATTTGTAAGTGTCTGAACCTCCTGTATAATGATTTAAATAATGTTATTGACTTATGCCAGAATCATACTTATTTTTATGATATCATATATGGTCATATTCTTATCTTCTTAGTAGTAATATTTCATTGCTACTTGTTATTTGGGTGTTTATAACTTTTTGTTCTTATGCCTGTTTTGTCGAATAAATTCTTATTCTTATCTTTAGGTTATAGATACCTCATTTCCAGAATGGTATTAGTGTAGTATATATCATATTAATTCATTAAATTCATTTATATAATCATTATGAAATGAAGATCATGTAGAACGAGTCGCATCACATCGTGGAGACGGTATTCCGTACGTACGCACGAGTGATGATATAGTTCTTATGATCGTGGAATTGTATTGGAGTGTATGTATACTATTTCAGAATCAATATCACTTTTTTATAGTCATATATAGTCATTATTTACACCATTATTCCCATCCAAGTAAGGTGGTGGTGGAAAATATATTACACCATGGCGTGGAGACGGTATTCCGTACGTACGCACGCGCGGTGATTTCATTTTTCCGTAGGATGGATAGAAGGTGAATTAGGGTTGTTTCATATTTATAATAACATATCAGTATGTAATTAATACTTATGTTATTACTTTATCCTAAAACAACTAAATAAGAAGAAGTTGAAGAAGAAAGAAATTGAAAAGATCGGTAATGGATATTACCTCTTCTTTTAAACGCCTCTTTGAATCCTCCACTTAGGGAACTAAGATTGGTATTTGAAGAATACCAGGACCTCTAGGATTATTATAGGGAATTGGATAAGGGATTTTGGCAGGGGTTGGCTGAGCTTGAGTGCTCAAATTGGTGTGAGGAGGAGGGGGAGGAGGTGCCCTTTTATAAGGGAGGAGAGGGGCACCTTAGGAATATCTCAAAATATTATTTTATATTAAAGTCAAAATCAGTTTATAATGGTTCCAAAGGGTCTTATTTCGAAGATAAAGTTGGGATGGGTCGAAATCCTATCAACCAATAGGATTTAGACAAGTTTAGTTTATTATTTTAACCTTATCAATTAGATTTAACTCTAAGTTAAATAATTTAACTTTTACCGTGTCTTTTTGTTTTCTTACACAATATGGTTAATACACTTACTATAACATGCCAAAAGAATCCCAAATTGTTTATTATTAATATATATATCCTCATATAAGTCATTTGGCAGAACGTTAGATTTTTAGGAATAAAATAATAATATAATATTTGATTTAAAAACTGTTTTGTGTCAATTTTGACACTATTTGATATTTGATTTTTGTGAAAGTCATAACAGAACTATATGCTCGAACCAAGTTGATTAAATCAACACTAATATATCATAGTAACCTAGAAAATTAGTGGGATTCATAAAAAGTCTCAAATTACATTTATTTTGGTGTTTATAACATCAATTATGTCAATATTTCATTAATAAGATAATTACTGCATCATCATTGTGTCATAAATAAATTAAATTATTTAATGTCTAAAAGTTATAAATAAAATACCATTATGTAGGAAATCATTTTAGCTTTCTAATTAATATTTATAGTCGAATTTATCTTATTTATAACCCCATATTGAAAATGATTTACTTATTAAACTTTGATTTTAACTATTTTAACCCTTCATTAAATAAATTAATAATAAATGTCCTAATCTAATCCAAGTGGGCCTAAATGCTCATATTTCATTCCTAAGTTTGTTTTTGGTCGAATTAAACTTATCAAATAGAATTAGGACATGTGTTAGGGTAATAGTAATATAATATTTACCTTTAGTTACCCTATTTACTATTAACCGCGGTAAAAAAAAGTAAAAAGTTACTATTCACCAAGAAATTATTTTTATCTCATTGAACCACATTTTACTTACTGATATCAACCGTGTCTGTCAGATTTTTGAAATTCCATTCACAGAAGCAGTAAAATTAAGTTTTATGCAAAATTCAGTTTTAACCTACCACTTAGTGGTTTCACTATTCATCAAAAATTGAAAGTTTTCAGAAAAATACCAAAATTTCACCCTAGGCTAATTTCGGTATTCCGAATCCAAAAATGAAGTCCATTTTGAAAGATAAAATTTCAAAAAGTGGTTATTACTATTCATAACGGCTATTTTAAATAATATTTTAATAGCATATCGTCGTTTAGTGAAGCTCGGTATTGCGTACAACGCAAGCTATCGAGGAAGGTCGTGATTGCGTGTAAAGTAAGACAAGCTAGTGTGTAGTGAGAGATTCCTTTGATAACATAAAAACAAAATATTACTCATAAAAATCTCGGGTGTTACATTCTACCCCCCTTAAAAATAATTTCGCCCTCGAAATTCGTCACTTTGTAACAAACAGTTGAGGATACTTTTCCCTCATCATATCCTCAAGCTCTTATGTAGCTTCTTCAAGTTGGTGGTTCCTCCATAAAACTTTCACCAATAGAGTGGTCTTGTTTCGTAGGACTTTTTCGCTATGATCCAGAATCTCTATCAGTTGTTCTTCATAAGAAAGATCTTGCTCCAGCGGTACAACTTCTGAGCTGAGTACATGTGAAGGATCAGGTATGTACTTTCTCAGGAGAGATACATGGAACACATCGTGAACTTGAGAGAGATTAGGTGGAAGCGCCAATCAGTAAGCTACCTTTCCAACACGATCCAGTATTTCGAAAGAACCGATATATCTAGGGCTCAACTTCTCCTTCTTTCCAAATCTCATTACCCTCTTCCAGGGAGATATTCGTAAGAACACTTTATCACCCACTTCAAACTCTAGGTATTTTATTCGGTTGTTGGAATAACTTTTCTGTCGACTCTGAGCTTCTTTTATGTGTTGTTGAAAAGATCTGACCTTTTCTGCCATTTCATCAACGAGATCAGGTCCTAATAGCTTTCTTTCCCCAACATCATCCCAACAAGTTGGAGTCCTACATTTCTTTACATAGAGAGATTCCTAAGGAGCCATCTGAATACTGGAGTGAAAGCTATTATTATAAGAAAATTCCACCAAAGGTAGGTGTTGATCCCAACCTCCTTTGGAATCCATAGAGCAAGCTCTCAACATATCTTCTAGGGTTTGAATTGTTCTCTCAGACTGACTGTCTGTCTGGGGATGATAAGAAGTGCTGAAACTCAACTCTGTATCCAGAGTATGCTGAAGACTTTGCCAGAACTTCGAGGTAAATCTCGGATCCCGATCAGATATAATAGAAAGTGGTACTCCATGCAATCTTACCACTTCCTTTACATATATCCTGGCAAGCTGATCTAGAGAGAAATCCTCTCTAATAGTAATGAAGTGTGCAGACTTTGTAAGACGATCAACTATGACCCAGATAGCATTATTGCCTTTTGATGTTTTAGGAAGTCCTGTGACAAATTCCATAATGATGTTTTCCCATTTCCATTCGGGTATGGGTAATGGTTGTGACATCCCCTTAGACTTCTATCTCTCAGCTTTAACTTGTTGACAAAACAAGAATCGAGAGACATATTCAGCAACATCTCTTTTCATGCCATCCCACCAGAAGTACTCTTTTAGGTCCCTATACATCTTCGTGCTTCCAGGATGAATAGAGAATGAAGAACTATGAGCATCATCCAGTGGCTCCTTCTTTAATTCGGGGATGGGAGGAACACAAACCCGATTCCTGAACTTTATTATCCCATCACAATCAAGGTTGAATTCAGGAACATTTCTCACCTTCTTTTGTAACTCGACATCTTCTTTCTGTGCCTCTTTAATCTTCACATGTATAGATGGTTGAAAATTCATTTGAGAAAGATAACATTTTCCCCTTCCATTATAATTCCAAGATCCATCCTTTGTAAATCCATAAATATTGGATCTTTTGTGATCCTCATCATGGATAAACTAGCATGGTCTTGTCGACTTAATGCATCTGCCACCTTGTTTGCTTTCCCAGGGTGGTAATGGATTGAGCAGTCATAATCCTTAATCAGCTCCAACCATCTTCTTTGACGCGTATTCAGCTCCTTTTGTGTGAAAATATACTTTAAACTTTTATGATCAGTATAAATATCAATCCTTTCACCATAAAGGTGATGCCTCCAAATCTTTAATGCAAAGATTACCGCAGCCAACTCCAAATCATGTGTTGGGTAATTTTGCTCATGGATTTTCAACTGTCGTGAGGCATAAGCTATCACCATATCATTTTGCATAAGAACACACCCCAATCCCTTCTTGGATGCATCACTGTAGATCACAAACCTTTCTCCACTACAAGGCAGTGTGAGCACAGGTGCACTGGATAACCTTCTTTTCAACTCCTTGAAATTATCTTCACATTCCTCTGTCCAAACAAACTTAACTCCTTTCCAAGTCAACTTGGTGAGTGGATTAGATAATCGTCAAAAATCTTTTACAAAACGTCGATAATATCCAGCCAAACCAAGAAAACTTTGGATCTCAGTTACTGTTGTTGGTCTCGACCATCTTTTGATAACCTCTGTTTTTGCTGGATCCATAGATATCCCCTCTTTTGAGATTATGTGACCCAAAAATGCAACATTTTGAAGCCAAAATTCACACTTGGTAAATTTGGCATAAAGATTCTCCTTTCTCAGGGTCTTCAATATAATTCTCAAGTGATCTTCATGCTCTTCCTTGCTCTTTGAATAGACAAGAATATCGTCTATAAAGACTACCACAAATTGATCAAGATAGTCTCTAAAGACACTATACATTAGATCCATGAAGATAGCAGGGGCATTAGTAAGACCAAATGGCATCACTATAAATTCATAGTGTCCATACCTTATACGGAAAGCCGTCTTTGGTATATTCTCCCTTTTGAACCTTAATTGATGATACCCTGAACGAAGATCAATATTGGAAAAGTATTGATCTCCGCGTAGTTGGTCAAATAAGTCATCAATGCGTGGGAGAGGATATTTGTTCTTGATAGTGATCTTGTTAAGTTCTCGATAATCAATGCAGAGTCTCATTGATCCATCTTTCTTCTTAACAAATAGAACAGGTGCTCCCCAAGGTGACGCACTAGTGCGTATGAATCCCTTATCAAGATTTTCTTGGAGTTGCTTCTTCAATTCCTGCAACTCAATTGGGGCCATTCTATAAGGTGTCTTTGAAATAGGAAAATCACCCGGTACGAGTTCTATTGAAAACTCAACTTCACAATTTGGTGGAAGACCCGGTAATTCCTCCGGAAAGACATCATCAAACTCCCGTTCGATGGGCATATTCTTAATCGCGAGTTTCTCACCAACCATTTGAGATAAATAACCTTCATTTAGTGGAATCAATACCCATAAAATGGAAGAAATTTCCACTGGAAGGTTATGTTCATCCTTGCATTGATAGACGATCATAGATTGATCTGGAATATGAAATGTGACTTCCCTTCTCTGGCAATTGATATGAGCTCCGTATAAAGAAAGCCAATCCATGCCAAGAATCACATCGAATTCCACTATAGGAAGGATCACCAAATTTGCAGGAAGCACTTTCCCACAAACTTCGATCGGAGAAGAATTATAAACTTTTGATGCGACTATTGTTCCATTAGGTGATGTCACAGCTAACTCAACATCTAATTGTTGAGGTAATACGGTGATACCCTTATAAAATTCTTTAGAAATAAAAGAGTGGGTGGATCCAGAATCAAATAAAACATTTGCTACTTTAGAGTGGATGGTATGTGTACCTTTCACCACTTCGTTATCGTACTCCACATTGCTGATAGAAATTGCATGTGACTTTCCTTTGTCTTTAGCCTTAAGATTTTGTTGTCATCGACCATCATCACCAACCCTTGGATTTGGGCATTGATTGGCATAATGCCACATCTCCTTGCACTTGAAACATTGAAGTGTAGTAGGTTCATTCTTTGTATCCCTTCCTTTGTTTGCATCATTAGACATCTTCTTCCCATTATCGCGGCATTCAAATGCCCGATGACCTTCCTTTCCACATTTGAAACATTTACTTGTCCCTTTAAGATAACTCCCTCCATGTTTCTTTCCACACTTTGAGAATAAGGGAAAGCTCATCTTCTTTTCAGTGTGATCTTTAGATTTTCTTTTGAATTCCATTTTCCTCTTCTTATCAAACCCATTTGACGGATGGGTTACTCCAATCTCCATCTCGACTTTGAGAGCACATCGAACGATTTCCTCGTAGCTATTGAAGTCCCTTATGGCTAATGCCCTTCGAAGACTTGGTTTTAAGCCACTAAAGAATCGATCGATCTTAATCTCAGGTTGGATAATAATACCAGAAGCGTACCTTGCAAGTCTTGTAAAATTTGCTTCATAGGTACCAACAGATTCATCATCCCTTTGCTTCAGTTCAAGAAAATCTTTCTCCATCTTTGTTTGGAGAATACGAGGGAAGTACTTATTGAAAAATAAGATCTTGAACTCGTCCCATTCCATGGACTCAATTTCATCCCTTTGCCTCATATTCTTAATAAGATTCCACCATTTATCAGCATCTCCTTCCAAACAATACACTGATAGGATGACTTTATCATGTTCAGATCATTGAAGAACTGAAAATATCTTTTCAGTAGTACTAATCCATTGTTCAGCAACTAATGGATCAGTAGACCCGCTGAAAGAAGGTGGACGCTGCCTCATGAAGGATTCAACAGAATGTTGCTCCTTCCTTTCCTCGTTTGGAAGTCCTACATGATTCATAGCTTGAGAAAGTTGTGTGAGCATGGCTAAAAGATTTTGCATTCCAGCTCCCATATCGTTTGGTTGCTCAGGGGGACAATCATTGCATTGCCTATCGCATTCCGCATTAACACGGTTCCTTCGGGTTCCAGCCATTGACTAAAACCAAGAAGAATAGTGTGAGAAACACTAATTATAATAGGAAAAACACATAATTCAAGAATAAAATTTTCATGCTTACGGTATTATCCTAGGTAATTCATGGCCATTTCTAAAACACTAAGATTGTGTTCTATTATTAGACTTATCCTTAGGGTTTTTACTAAGGCTTTCACATCCTAGTTTCCAAAGGTTGACTATACCTTTCCTCTGATACCAACTATAACGACCCATACTTTACATACATTGTTAATACTTCAAAATTGAAGCACACTTATTACAACATATGACAAAACCACAAAGGACCGTATAGGTATAGTGTCTTTAGAAACTGGGAAACATAAAAAACTGGTTCATAAATCTTCTACAGTGTCTCCCATTTATTTCATCATATCTAGGGTCCCTTTTAGCATATTCTACTTAATATCCATCTTCCTGACCTGGGGAAAAGAAAACATAAAAGGGTGAGCTCAAATGCTCAGCAAGGGCAAATAAAGGAAATAAAAATCATATCATATCTTTTTGAAAATCAAAACCTGCAAAAGAGATAATAATATCTTAACATGGAATAAATCATAGAAGTGAAAATGAGATCCCCATAATCATAACATAAAACTTGAAACTTTGTGACATGCACACATAATCATGGAAAATCATTTCTTGTTAGTCATGACTCATTTCCAAGACTCTATTAGCGGACAAAGTCCATTTCTGAACTGAGTATACTCCTTGTTTCAGTCCTGTATCACTGAACCGAAATAACCTTCTGTTCCAGACATGTCTATATCATGAGATATAAATCTTTACCCAATGCATTGGAGGGAGATATAGGTCCCACCCATCTTATAATTAATCCTTTCTTATGTGTGCCACATAATCATAAATCATACATCATCGCATAACACATGTAACAAAAATGGGATTCTTGAAACATCATGACATCATAAAACAAACCATATAAGATAAATGACTTCATAAAAATAATTCCCTCACAACATAATCAAATCAATGTTATAATAGGGATAAAAACAGAACCCTTTATTATCTTATATGTAAAATAATTTTGATAAAACACTTGAACTCCATTCTTGAGGAAAATATCCTTTCTACTTCAAAAATACTTTTCCTTTTTTAACATGTCATAAAATTATAATCTAAAATTAGTTGATTAAAAATAAAATTGAAAAAATGTAAAGGAAGCTTCTTGTAATTAATGTTTTAAAAATCCATTCATGCCGTATAAGTTAAAAAAAACCTTCTTCGTACTTTTTTCAGAAAAATTCAAAAAGTACCTCGTACGAAAAACGACAAAAGATTCCTTTCATATCTTTTACTAAAAACTCACCAAAGGGTAAAATAGGTTTTAAAAAATTTTAGGTGGATGGAAATAATATTACATATTAAGGGAACATGGATGTGGATGATAAAATACACCCCAGTAAATACCAACGTATAAGAAATCTCAGATAAAAATGAGATTGTGATATTTCCCTTACCTTAGGTCCGAATTGCTTTGTAAGTGTCCGAACCTCCTGTATAATGATTTAAATAATGTTATTGACTTATTCTAGAATCATACTTATTTTTATGATATCATATATGTTCATATTCTTAGCTTCTTAGTAGTAATATTTCATTGCTACTTGTTATTCGGGTGTTTATAACTTTTTGTTCTTATGCCTGTTTTGTCGAATAAATTCTTATTATTATCTTTAGGTTATAGATACCTCATTTCCAGAATGGTATTAGTGTATTATATATCATATTCATTCATTCATTTCATTTATATAATCATTATGAAATGAAGATCATGTAGAACGAGTCGCATCACATCGTGGAGACAGTATTCCGTACGTACGCACGAGTGATGATATCGTTCCTATGATCGTGGAATTGTATTGGAGTGTATGTATACTATTTCAGAATCAATATCACTTTTTAATAGTAATATATAGTCATTATTTACACCATTATACCCATCCAAGTAAGGTGGTGGTGGAAAATAGATTACACCACGGCGTGGAGACGGTATTCCGTACGTACGCACGCGCGGTGATTTCATTTTTCCGTAGGATGGATAGAAGGTGAATTAGGGTTGTTTCATATTTATAATAACATATCAGTATGTAATTACTACTGTTGTTATTACTTTATCATGAAACAAGTAAAGAAGAAGAAGTTGAAGAAGAAAGAAATTGAAAAGATCGGTAATGGATATTACCTCTTCTTTTAAACGCCTCTTTGAATCCTCCACTTAGGGAACTAAGATTGGTCTTTGAAGAAGACCAGGTCCTCTAGGATTATTCTAGGGAAGTGGAGAAGGGATTTTGGCAGGGGTTGGCCGAGCTTGAGTGCTCAAATTGGTGTGAGGAGGAGGGGGAGGAGGTGCCCTTTTATAAGGGAGGAGAGGGGCACCTTAGGAATATCTCCAAATATTATTTTATATTAAAGTCAAAATCAGTTTATAATGGTTCCAAAGGGTCTTATTTCGAAGCTAAAGTGGGGAGGGGTCGAAATCCTATCAACCAATAGGATTTAGACAAGTTTAGGTTATTATTTTAACCTTATAAATTAGATTTAACTCTAAGTTAAATAATTTAACTTTTACCGTGTCTTTTTGTTTTCTTACACTATATGGTTAATACACTTCCTATAACATGCCAAAAGAACCCCAAATTGTTTATTATTAATATATATATCCTTATCTAAGTCATTTTGTCGATCCTTAGATTTTTAGGAATAAAATAATAATATAATATTTGATTTAAAAACTATTTTGTGTCAATTTTGTCACTATTTGATATATGATTTTTGTGAAAGTCATAACAGAACTATATGTTGGAACCAAGTTTATTAAATAAACACTAATATATCATAGTAACCTATAAAATTAGTGGGATTCATAAAAAGTCTCAAATTACATTTATTTTGGTGTTTATAACATCAATTATGTCAATATTTCATTAATAAGATAATTACTGCATCATCATTGTGTCATAAATAAATTAAATTATTTAATGTCTAAAAATTATAAATAAAATACCATTATGTAGGAAATCATTTTAGCTTTCTAATTAATATTTATAGTCTAATTTATCTTATGTATAACCCCATATTAAAAATAATTTACTTATTAAACTTTGATTTTAACTATTTTAACCTTTCTTTAAATAAATTAATAATAAATGTCCTAATCTAATCCAAGTGGGCCTAAATGGTCATATTTTATTCCTAAGTTTGTTTTTGGTCGAATTAAACTTATCAAATAGAATTAGGACATGTGTTAGGGTAATAGTAATATCATATTTACCCTTAGTTACCCTATTTACTATTAACCGCGGTAAAAAAAAGTAAAAAGTTACTATTCACCAAAAAATTATTTTTATCTCATTGAACCAAATTTTACTTACTGATATCAACCGTGTCTGTCGGATTTTCGAAATTCAATTCACAGAAGCGGTAAAATTATGTTTTATGCAAAATTCAGTTTTTAACCTACCACTTAGTGGTTTCACTATTCATCAAAAATTGAATGTTTTCAGAAAAATACCAAAATTTCACCCTAGGATAATTTCGGTATTCCGAATCCAAAAATGAAGTCCATTTTGAAAGATAAAATTTCAAAAAGTGGTTATTACTATTCATAACGGCTATTTTAAATAATATTTTAATAGCATATCATCATTTAGTGAATCTCAGTATTGCGTACAACGCAAGCTATCGAGGAAGGTCGCGATTGCGTGTAAAGTAAGCCAAGCTAGTGTGTAGTGAAAGATTCCTTTGATAACATAAAAACAAAATATTACTCATAAAAATCTCGGGTGTTACAACCACCGTTAAATCTGAACATGCTATGGAAAAATAGAAAAATTTCAACTACATAAGGAGAATAGTGAACATAAATTATCAAATTAGCAATTGAGAAAGGATCTATAGAGATTTGACAATTCTAAATAAATATTAGTTCAAATTCTTGGTAAACAAGTATCTCTTAAGTATACTACCAGATTAAGATACCAACCTGGAAAGAGGAATATGATAAAAACTAATTTTGTATCAAAATTTGGAAAATCCAGTTTTATTCCTTGTTCGGAAAAACATTATACAAGTTCTAGATATGAATCATATTCTACTGTTTCAATTTTTTATGGAAAAAAATTTATTTTTCAAATACATTACACAATGCTTGTATAAAACCCATAAAGCAATTGTGGGTTCCCAAAGCTCTTATTTCTAATGTTACTGGACCAAAAAAATCTGGGTAACAAACTCTTTTCTTGTCAAATATATTTTGTAGGAAAACCTCTTGAAGAGATCCTGTAAAAGCTTATGGTACTTGGACAGTGGATGTTCAAGGTACAAGACAGGAGATTAAGCATTCCTTAAGAACTTGAAAAAGATTGATGGTTGCCATGTCACCTTTGTAGGGAATCTCAAAGAAAAAATAATTGGCATCAGCCATATTAGTAACTCTAACTCAGTTTTAATTTCTAAATTACTTTCTGTTGATGGATTAAAATACAATCTACTTAGTATCTCTTAGTTATGTGATTATAGTTTTAATGTTAAATTCAAAAATGATGCATGCATTGTTTTCAACTCTAAAAATAATCAATTATTTTCTGCACTTAGAAATGAAAATGTATATGCTAATAACATGTATTATTTAATTTCTTAAAATGTTTCATGCTTGAGTGATTATCATTAAGAATCGTGGCTATGGCATAGGAGATTAAGAAACTGCATTGTACACTCACTTAGAAAGATTATGAGAAAAGTCTTAGTCAAGGATCTTCCTAAACATGAGTTCCCAAATGACAATGTCTATAATCATTTTCAAAAGGGTAAACAATAAAAAAATAACTTTCAAACCAAATAAATAAGATTCAACTTCTCATCCTCTTGATTTGGTTCACATGGATTTGTTTAGACCTTCTAGAGTTTCATGTCTAAGTGGGAATCATTATGTATAATTTCTTGTAGATGACTACTAGAGATATACTTGGAACTTTTTCTTAGCACAAAAAATTGAAACTTTCTCTCATTTTACCACGTATTCTAGTACTGTAGAAAATAAAAGTGGTATTAGAATTAAAACCATATGATGTGACCATGGCCGTGATTTTGAAAACCATGATTATGAATCCTTTTTCTCACAAAATGGCTATAGTCATAACTTCTCTAATCCTAGGACACCCCAAAAAAAATGGAGTTGTGGAATGAGAAAATAGAACCTTGTAACAAACTTAAAGAGCCATGCTTAGTGAGTATGCCTACCTATATACTATTGGGAAAAAGATTTCAATACAAAATTCTATATAATCAATAGAGTCTTGATTAGACCTATCCTTAAATGGACTCCCTATTAGATGTGGAACAATAAAAAACCCAAGGTCAACTATTTCAAAGTTTTTGGTTTGAAACTATATATTCTAAACACTATGTATAATCCAGAAAAAAATTCCTCTAATAGTGATGAAGGAGTTTTCCTAGGTTATTCATTTTCTTATAAATCCTATAGAGTCTTCAATAAGAGAACCAAATTCATGGAAGAATATGTACATGTCATGTTTGATGAGACAGATCCACATGACCCAAAAACCTCTATATAAAATCTTGAGTATGATATGTAAAACCTAGACATAAATACTAAATATTATGACAACCCTATGAAGAAATATATTAAAACTATTGATTCTGAAAATTCTCCATATTCTAGTCATAATGAACCTGAACACGTTAAAGAATATGAAGTGACTAGCCCTTCATTTTCTAGAATTGTTAGAACTCTCAAGAACCATCCTTTAGATGTTTTTGTTGGATATTTAGACAATGGGACACATACTAAAGATTATCTAAGAAATAAAGTTTAACATAATGATTTTCTATGACTGATTGAACCTAAGAACATCGATGATGCTATCAATGATGAATTTTCTGTGATGGCTATGCAAGAAGAGTTAAATAAATTTGAAAGAAACAATTTTAGGAAACTTTTAGATATACCCAAATACACCTTCACTATTGGACCCAAATTGGTGTTTAGGAAAAATGTAGATGAAGCTGTTAACATAGTTAGAAACAAAACTAGATTCTTTGAAGAAGGTTCTAGTCAAGAATAGGGAATTTACTATAAGGAAACCTCTGCACTAGCAGATAGACATGGGGCCATTAGAATCTTTCTTTCCTATGCATCACATCAAGATTTCAATATACCTGAAATGTATGTCAAGTGTGAATTCCTAAATGGGTATATAATTGAGGATGTTTTTTTTGAACAACCTCTTAGTTTTAAAAACTCTCATTTTACAAACAATGTTTTTAAAAGATTTATATTGTTTAAAACAAACTCCAAGAGCTCAGTATGATAGGCTCAAGAATTTTCTTATTTCCAAAGGTTTTCAAAAATGTATAGTTGATCATAATATCTTTATAAAAATAATTTCCAATGACGTTTTAATATTAAAAATTTATCTAGATTATATTATTTTTTGGATCTTAAAAAAATATGCGTTCATTTTTCAAAGATGATGCAAAGTTCATTTGTAATGAGTTTAATGGGTGAACTCAAATTCTATGTTGGATCTCAAATATTTCAAAATAAAGAAGGTATTGTTTTGAATTAGAGTAAATATACTAAGGATATTTTAAATATATTTGGATTCTAAATCAATAAGAGTAGTGACACTCCAATGAGTACCACTTGTATGTTCGACCTTGACGAAGATGGTGAACCTATTGATCAAACCTCTTATAGAGGAATGATATGAAGTTTACTCAACATAACTACTAGTATTCCATATAAGATGTTTACGGTATTCATGTGCGCATGTTTTCAAGAAAACCCAAAATAATCTCATCTTCTTACTATTAAATGGATTTTCAAAAACCTCAAATATACTACAAACCTAGGACTATTATATCCTAGAGGGAAAACTTTTGATTTAGTGAGTTATTCAGATGGTGATTTTGGTGGTTTTATGTTAGAAAGAAAAAGAACCTATATAAAATGTCACTTTTTTGGAATGTCTCTAGTTTCATGGTGTAGTAAGAAACAAAATTATGTTTCATCATCTACTGTCGAAGCTGAATACATAACTACTGGTAGTTTTTGTGCACAAATTTTGTTGATGAAACACACATTACTAGATTATGGATATCAATTCAGACATGTACCAATAAATTATGATAACACAAGTGCTATTAATATTTATAATAATCTTGTTACATATTATAATACTAAACCCATTGATGTAAGTCATCACTTATTGGTAGACCATTATCCAAAAGGTGATATAACTTTAGAGCTCATTTGCACTGAACATCATCTTGCTGACATTTTCACTAATCCATTGAACAATGAAAGAATGAACTACATCTAACATGAGTTAGGAATTATCAATCTATAAGACCTTTTGTTTCTTTTAATTTTACCATTATAAGTGAATTTATCATACCAACACTAAAAGTATGAAGTTGAAAATATCATGCCAACATAGATTACTTTTTCATACTAACATGGTTGTCATGCCAACACTGACGCCATGTCATACCGACATAGTTGTCATACCAACACCGATAATTTGTTTTGACAATACTCTATCATGTTGACACTGATGCCTTATCAAGCGAACATCATCAATGTTATGAGAAATATTTCATGCCGACACCAATTACTCACAATTTTTTATACGTTTTATGTTTTTACAAAAAAGACATTGTTTCACTGATTTTGTTGAACCTGGTTTATTATTTCACTATTTTGGGATTTACAAATCCCTAAATGATATAAATTTGAATTGGTACACTCTACTCCTTTACCCCTACACTATCTCAATCATTAATCTTTCTACCCTAACCTTTTACCTTCCAACCTTCAAACCGAACTGTTGGAATGGTGCATGTGAAGCGAGCTCTTGATGGTGGTGAGTCTCGTGCATCTAAGAAACAGAAAGGTGAATCAAAAAAATCTTCATAACTTGTAAATATTTCTTTTTCAAATTGTGTTGTAACTCCAGAAAAATAAGTTCTTATGGAATGGTTGTTGGAAAGAATGTCTCTACTTCTAAAGGTTCTATAAGACTAGAGAATGCTTATGTGTTTCTCAGATAATGAAAGATCCTTTTACCCAAATCTAGTTCATGAATTCAACATGAATATAGAGTTACTACTAGATTTAAGTGATTTTTCATTGATCAAGCCCTTAATTAAAATAAATAGAATATCTTTCTCTTCAAGACAATGGGTTGAATATATTGAAGTCCCCCCATGATACTGTATTTGTTGTTTATCAAGGAACCTCTCCACCTGAGAGTGATATTTTCTACTTTGAGATAGATCTGAAGGAGCTTACTAATTATGATACGCATGAGAGACCCATTTCTATTGAGTTAAGTGGAGAATATAGAATCTTGTTTAATTTATTCACCATCAAATCGATACCAAGAAAGGATAATTTTCTTCTCTAAAGAATCAGGTTGTCTACTTGGTTTAGCTTCTAAGAAAAGGGATCAAGGTAAATTTTTGTAGATCCATTAATATGAAAATGAATGAAACGTTACTAGAACTGGCTCTAAGCCAGTGGTTCTATACCTATGTTTTACGAAAATTGTTGGTATAGACCATTATTATCCACCAATACCCACTATTTTTATCAAACTTTTGGAATAACCTTATTAAAAACCTCCCCCACTCAAGATATTCCTCCCCCTTTCCCTAAAAGAGCCTAATTTTTACATCACTCACCTCCCTCACCCTCCCTTCCCCACCCCCGCCTCGACATCCTAGCCTCTACCTCTGCCTCGACATCCCCACATCCTGCCCCTGCTTGTCGACCACCGCCTCCCTCCCTCATCATTCACCTTATTGCCTCTACCTCCATATCTCTACCTCCCAGTCTCCACCTCCCAGCCCCTACTCCATCCCTCAATGTCTTCCTCCCTCCCTCCACCCCAACTCCTGGCATGCACCTCACAACCCCCGTCTCCCTCCCTCTGTCTTCCTACCTCCGAGTCTGGGTCAGTGTTCATGTCTGCCTCCCTGCCCCAGACTCATGCTCCACCTCCCCCTAAGCTCCCTCCCTTACCTATCTATAAACCCTAATTTATATGGGTCTCCTCACATCAAAGGTAAATTTGATTCAAATATTCCCCTGAATTTAAATTTCATATCAACTCTCAAATATAAAGCCTACTATATTTGATGAAAGAGAATTTTTAGAAGATGTTTTGATAAATATTGAATTGTTTAAGAAGGAATTAGATTAATAGAAATATGTTTTTATGTCATTTGAGTGAAATATGGAATTACTTTTATTTCATTGAAAAATTAAATTTTGATACACACCATCTCCACAAGACACTTTATTTTGTGCATGAATATGAATTTTTTGATTTCCTTCACTTGAATTTATAGGGATATTTGTACAACACTGAGAGCTAATTTGCATTATTTTTATTAGGTTGTGTAAGACATATATTGATGAATAATACATGGAGAATATCATTTTCAGTGTGTATGAATTTATATTTATGATTGAGGTATATTCATGCCACATTACTATGAAAAAATGAAGATGATGAAATGGGAAGATGTGATATACCATACTATAGTGAAGGTTTTGGTCACTAAAAAATAAATATGATGACAACATGATCAAATAATTGTGGGATTTTTAGTCATCATAAAGGATTAAATAATCGAAGGGAGTATTGAAATGACATGATAGTCATTGCACCAAGTATTGTGGAGGTCATGTGGGAAAAATAGGGAAAAAATAACACCAAATAATTGGTGTTCATTTCAGGAAAGATGATTATCTATGAGAAACATGGAATAATTTATGTTACAGTGAATTCCATGTTCAATGTCATGATGCTACAAATATAATATGAGGGATGAGCCTCAAAATTGTGAGGACCACATAGTGGTAATTTATAGGTGACTATTTTGATTAGCCATTGAATCTAGATGTTAATTGTGCTCTATCATAGTTAACCCACACCTAAGTCAATGTTGTGTTTCCAGGTTATTCGTACATACATGATTTAAATGGATTTAAATCAGAAGGATCTAAGGAGATGATGAGGACATGATAATTCAAACATTACATGGACATTATAATCAAATTATATAGGAGATATTATTGAAAATGATATTGTTTCAAAATGATTTTAAATTATCATATATTGAAAACCGACCCAACATTTTGTAGTTTATGATAATTAAATACAATATAAAATGAATGGATAACCCCTAAAATGATCCATAAATTGAAAATATATAATTAAAAGAAATTTAAGGGAAGTTAAGTGAATTTAAATGAACTTAATCAATTGAATTTCTCATGAAAAAAATAAAAAAATTGAATTGTAAAAAAATAAGGTATTGTGAACTGGGCCAAATATAAATAACAAGTATCATCCAAATTAATATATACATAACATAACAAAGAAAAATGGTGCCTATATAAACAAAACATAAAAAATGGATGAAACAACATCCTCAAGAAGTAATATAATTTTTCCCCCTTGCTTGCATGAACATGTTTTAATCCATGGGGCATTGTGGTCCTTATAATGTTGCAATGACTTGTATAGTCCCTAGAGACATGTATACTCGAGTTTAGGTTTTATTTTATTTTTCTTATCATATCATCCATTTAGGCATTTTAATGATTTCAATGAATGGAGGGTAGTTATATTCAACAAAGGGGGGCAGAAGGGCACTGGAGGTAGCTTCTCAGTTTTCATTGTATGGGAGGGAGATCGGGGTAGTGGAGGGATTAATTAGCATGTTTCATTTTTTTCTACCTTTGTACTATGTTGTTTTTATTTATTTTCTTTTCCTTCAGTGTGGACGTCTGATCTACAGATGGGTGATTAAAAAAATTATTTATTTTCTACTATTGTTTTAATTATTTTTTTGTGGGTGAAATCATTCCCGAGTGTTGATTCCTTGATTCCTAGACATTCTTCCAAGCCTATAGGCAAAGCCCATCCACCATAGTCCATCCTATTATTCATCTATTAGAGTCTATGTCTAAACCATGGGAAGGCCTAGGAGACATGGATAATTATTGAGGGATTGAGAATGTCTAGGAATTAATTGTGAATTCCAATGAATAAGGATTGAGGAAATTAGAATTTATAATGAGAAAATATGGGCGACTATGAAATATATATTGATTCTGGAAATTCTGTTGGTATAAAATTTGGAAAAATGATAATTCATTGGGACTAATAAATATAAATTCACATTCACAACCAATTTGATAATGTTATATCAGATCATGAGTTACTGTACATTTTTGGAGTTTATGATTAGTTTCCATCCCAATGAAACTATAGAAATACCTTGGTGCCAAAAATACTCTATCATACACTATATAGTTTGGTTTTAAATTCCCTGTAAAACCTTCATTGACCTCATGGTAAGACTCATGACTTGTTATTAGATCACAACTGGGGGAATAATAGTTATTCCCTTATCACATGCACTAAGTGGAGTACCACACAACCCTAAATACAACTATATCCCCAAAATAAATACATGAAGTTATATAAAGATAATTTAATTATCTGATAGAGTGCCAGGAATAGGGTGAATCTTCCCATCAGTTCTTCTAAAAATATTTTGTTCATTCTTAGAGCCACCCCACACAGTTTTGTTTTTTCCAAGGAATCCCACTCATATGGAAAATAATTGGTAAATACCTCATGATAGTTGGGCTCTCTAGATTGACTTGAGAATCTCTCGAGGAAAATAACTAAATGCACCCTGTATGACTTTCAACTTTCAAAAATATTGCACCATGGAGCATGGTGATTAATCCCTTGTCCAAGACACCAAAGGGAGTGCTGCATGACACATATAAAACACAGTTTCCGATTTTTATTATTCTTCATACTTTGGTTTTATAGGCATGAAAACTTTTATCGCGGTCAAATATGTGATCTATTGAAATCTTCGAATACCTAAAAATCTTCATTCATAACATCGTTGACATGAGTCCCAAAAACTTGATTCATGCAACCATGTGAACCATGTAAGAGTTTCATTCACCTGCTACATGTTTTTTCTCATGAACACTACCTATTAACCTAATTTTCGAAACCTACCACCATATTTTCCATTCTATAATAGCTTCATGGAAGATTCTGACTCCCTGTGTAATAATATTTATGCAGGCCACAGAAATGTTGTGTAACCTCAGCCTACTAAATCAGTTAAAAATTGCTCCAACATTCATATATTTTAAATCAGTTCTAGACTTCAGATATTAAGATCAATTTTAGTGTTAATATATCATCCCACTGTAATGTTTCTTGAAACCCATATCAGAAGGAATATCCTTTCTTCCAAATTAGGATAAACAATTTGTATGAGTAATGTTTTCAAATCCCCCTTAATGTCTTCATTTCCTGCCACCACATGGTGGAATGATTTTACCATGAGAGGAACTTGATAATATTGTCTTATTTAGGAATCTTAAAGGTTATCTTGGAAAAAACACTTATCTAATACCATCATGTTAGGGAAAAATAAATATACATGAAATATTAAATAATTATACTTCCTCATAAAGCTGTGAAATCATCCCACCATGGTCCTCTATCATCAGATAGGGCATGAACTCACTTTTTGAGTCTTATAAGAATGTCTCAAAACTGTTGGGGGTCAAGGTACATGAATTTGACACCTGGATCACTTCAAATATTTTATGATATTCCTTGTTATATAATATTATAGCATGTATAGACATATTCCAGAATGTCTGTATAGATTCATTATAGTTTTCTCCAAGGCGATGGATGAGACAATATTGTTTCAAAGATTTTACATGACACTAATTTTATAATACCCATTCACTTCCAATATTTATAGACATATTTCATCACAAAAAACAAAAAATTATATAAAATAAAATCAAATTTCATCATTAAATCCCCAATATAATAGATTTAACAATATAGATGGACCTATTCCAGCTTGTGGCCTTCAAGGTGATAGATTTAAACACCTCATCCAATTAAGTTTTTTCTCAAATCCTTAATGCTTCTTATTTTGATGAAAATATACTGAAACCCACCATTGGATTGAATCTCCCCTAAATGAACACACAAATTAGTTTAAAAAATATAGAGCAAGTGGAGACGGGTATCTCCAATACCTTCATTTTGTGAAATGAGGTTGGTCCTTGTGAACCAACGCCTTACATTATTCTTCTATGTTATTCTTTGATGTGCAACACTTAGAAAAACCTAATCATTTCATGAATTGGAATTAACCCCTTTTGTAATGACCAACTCACTGGTAAATAATTATTCCTTTGAAGCATGATATTTTGAGTTTTTAAATCCCTCTTTCTCCATGTATGAGATGCTCCATCATTCTTCCATTTATGCATCATAGTGGTATGGTTGAAATGAAATAGACATGTCACTGTGGTAAAATCTTTCTATATGGGCTTATTAAATTACCCATAGATTTTTACTTCATGCTTCTTGAAGCCAGAACAAAATTATTCTTATTATTTTCTATTGTTTTATGCTTCTCCCTCACTACATAGAACTCTTCCTCCAGCTTAGTGACCCTCAAATCCTTCACCTTTAGTTGTTCTTATACATTATTAAAAAGAGAGTTAATTTCATCCTGAACTTCCATTATCATATCCTCATACTATTTTCTAATGACAACCATGGGGACTTCATTTTGATTCTTAATTTTCATGCTTACTTTCTATAGGCTCCCACCCAAGGTCCTTTTTCCAATCATTTAGCTTTTGAATAATTCTGTTTTTATTAGCTCTTGATCTTATAACTTTTACATACTTATATTCTACTCATGAACTTATTCAACATCTAAACCAGTAAATAAAACATTCAACACTCAAAAAACATTTATATTTACATCAACTAAAGTAAGATCAATTAACAACTTCCAATCTTCCACATCAACCTCTTCAATTTCTACTTCACTTTTTGGAATTTCTTCTAGTACGTGATGCTCTATGATAACCCTTAGAATTTATTAATTTAATTTATAGATTCACATTAAAAACTCTTTATCCATTATGTTTTTGGTTCTTGTTATAGAATTGAAACATTTAGATACTTCTACATAAATCATAAAAAAATCCATCTTCCATACTCATCATGAATCATGAACCATTTTCAAATAGTCATGATGATTGTTACATTAAATGATAATTATAAAATTGAGTAACCTATAATAATTTTAAACAAATAAACCTAATGTATCACTTTGATTGTAACACATACATATTATCTTCCAAGGTATTATGTAAGAAAATATTAATATTAAGTATCACTATGAGAATTCATTCCTTGTTTTTAAGATCTTTTATCTTCTAATAAAGTCTTATGAACTTTTTCAAAGTTGCATCATTTAGATTCCATTGATTCCTCTACTTTCAGTGAACGATACTTTATATTTTGGATAAAAAATAGCTTTTTTTTATGAATTATCTTTTGAAAATAAATCTTCATTAATTCTTCACTTCTACATATCTTCCAAATTTGCACCTTTATTCATCTATCATATTTTAGCTTCACTTAATATAAGAATCAATAACTCATCTTGTAAATTTGGGACAAAAAATTCTATAATTCTTCAACTGTTATGATGGGTCGAGTACTAGAATTGATTACTTATCATCTTGGTGGGTTTAATATGAGTGTATTGAAAAATCAGTTTCTTTTGATGTTGAAAATTATTACCTTGCACTTTAAATTAGAATGCAAGAAATGAGTGAGGTGTTACAAAAAGGAAACCTATAAACACATCATCTACAATACTTATATTTCTAAATTCTCCCAATGTACTGGAAATAATATATCCCAAGACAGGTATTCATAAATTCAAAAGTCCAGATACTCCTAAATACGGTTTCTAAGTCAACCAACAAATGCATCATCAATGGATTTTTTGTTCATTTTAATGTTACATACAAAGAGATTAACCAATGAAAATTTTCAACAAATGCATATGACATATTGATTAAATGACCTACTGATGAAGATAAATTACCTGTAAAAATGACCTACCAGCAATAATGACCAACTGGTGTAAATGACCTACCGAAGCAGGGAGTCACAGACGGTTAAAACGAGCTACCAATGCAATGAGTCATCGAAGCATGGAAAGACCAAAAAAATGACACACCGATGGAATGAGTCATTGACAGAAGGAGATACCGACCACGGACTCCATGATAGGATGTTTAAAAATTAATTTATTTAAAATTATTTCTAATGGTCATATTTTGAATGTTTTAATGTGATTGATTAATTTAATTCCTTTTTGCAGACATCTTAAATGAGGATGATTGAAATATAAGGTACTATGTAGAAGTCAAACATGCACATTATCGAGCTGTAAGAATGTATATACAATTAAGAGCATGGGATGGATATACACACAGGCAGACTTGCACAGACACGCATACACAAGAAGATACAAGTCGACCCCCACAAGAACCATGCAGAAAGGAATAACTCATAAGGAATTCATCATTCCCTCTTTCTATGAACTAGAGAACTATTGTCTATTATAGTTCCATCATCTCAGTAGCATACAACTAATCCTAAGGGAAAGAACATCTCAACCCCCTGGAAGATAGAACAAAGGGCTCCACGACACTGTGTTTTCAATGTCTGTTTTCTGAAGAGGACTCGTGCTACAACTATGATACATTAGAGAGTCCAGAGATGAATTGAATAACACTCCGTGAGTATATAATCCCTTATTAATATATTATTCTTTTTTGGGTATTATTTAGATAAATCTTCATGCATTTTTTGTATCGGTGCAAAAAACAAAAATTGTAACCTCCACTAAACTTAAGGATACAATATTTCCTCAAACAACTATCTTCATACACTTTTTATGCCACGAAGATCTATGGAAGATGTCCCATGTGACTAGATTGTAATTTTTGTTCCCACATAGAACTGAGGTAGAGGTCTAGTGACATGGATAGTCTATAGACTATTGGGTTAACCCCGATCCAGGGTGTGGATCCAAATCATTATTTATATAGATTACGTGGTGGCAGGTGATCAACAAGTGGAGAGGACTATATCTCAACTTGAGACTGAACCTCTTCTTTTATACCCGTTGTGTCTTCAATTTAGTCTTTCTCTATTTAATTCATTTTTCAGAAAACTAAATTTTACGTTGATAGTTAGTCTTGGATAGTAGTTATAACTATTTGTCCTTATTATAGTAGTTTAAAAAGTTCTATCAATATATCATATTATTATAACTAAGAATTAATAAATCTTCTGAGAAACTATTTGAACAGTCAAGCTATTATAATTTTACTACCTTGGTTAACTGGCCAATTTTATATTAAATTGGGTGAACTTTTTACATAAAACATTAACAAAATTTTTAATAGGAACACAATTCACCTCTTCTTGAGTATCCTACTCTAATAAAAAACACTAAAAATTATAAGACCCTCAAAATTCCAAAAAAATTAAAATAAACCATAAAATCCTAAAAAATCCATAAAAATCCCTAAAATGTAAAAAACTGAAAAAGCCTAAAAACCCCTAAGAAAATCTTTAAAACCTAAAAAATATTAAAACCATGAAACCCCTGAAAACATTAAATTTCCAAAAAACCAATAAAAACCCTAAACCACTAAAAAATATAAAAACCTTTTAAACCCCAAAAAAATATTAAAAACTTCTTAAAATATTAAAACACCTCAAAATCTCAAAAAAAAACCCCATAACCCCCCAAAACCCATAAAAACACTAAAACCCAAAAAAACCCTAAAACCCTCCAAATCCCAAAATTCTATATAAAAATCCCTAAAAATATCCAAAAAACCTAAGAACTATGAAAACCCCTAATAAAACCTTAAAAAAATAAAAATAGTTAAAACTCATAAAAACCTAAAAAATGCAAAAAACTATAAAAACCAAAAAAAACATACAACCCCCTATAAACATTAAAAACCTAAAAATCCAAAAATCCAAAAAACCACTATAAACTCTAAAAACACTTTATATTTATAAAATGTTAAAAAACCCTTTAAAACCTAAAACCCCTAAAACCGAAAAAAAATCTAAAACCCAAAAACCCCTAAAATGACTAAAATCCCTAAAATCCCTAAACCCTCAAAATCCATAAAAACTAAAAAACCATAAAATTCCAAAAAAATACTTAAATATCCATAACATAGTTGAAACCCCCTAAAAAACCATAATTACCTAAATTAATTAAAACCCCTAAAAACCATAGAAATACTATAAATAAAAAAACATAAAAACCCAAATAACCCTCAAATCCATAAAACACTAAAAACAAAAAACATTTTAAAAACACCTTAAAAATCCCTAAAGAAGTAAAAAACCCTAAAAAACCTAAATACTATTATGAAAATTCTAACAACATAAAAACACACAAAACCACTAAAACATAAAAAAAAGATAACCAACCAAAAAATCCTAAAAACCAAAAAACCCCTAAAATCCTTAAAACCCAAAAAACCAAAAACCCTTAAAACTATAAAAATATAATACCCTTTTAAACAATAAAAATATTAAAAACTTTGAAAAATCATAAAAATCCAAAAACACATAATACCATTAAGAAACATAAAAGCATTAAAAGCTCTAAAAACCCATAAAACCCTAAAACCCAAAAAAACCAAAAAAAACCCATTAAAACAATAAAACCCTAAAAATTTATAAAGCCATAAAAACCCATTAAAAACTAAAAAAAAACCCTTTAAAACTAAAGAAAATGTTAGAAAAATCTAAAACCCATAAAACCCGAAAAAAAAACTAAAAAAACCCCAATCGACCGAAAAAGATCATAAAAACCATAAAAACCCCTAATAACCCTCAAAATCCCTCAAAATCATAAAACCCTGTAAAATAATAAAATTGACATAAAAGTTACTAAAAATGTAGAAATATCTAAAAACCTTGAAAAAACCAAATAAATCCTTTAAAATATAAAAAACTTTAACCATAAATACTTAAAAATGCTAAAAACCGTAACAAACCTGTTAAACCCAAAAACCCTCAATAACCATAAAACCTCTAAAAACCAATAAATATACTTAAAAATCCATAAAAATCCCTAAAAAATAAAAAAAATAAAAACCATGAAAAACCCAATGAAATATCTAAAACCCAAAAAAAATTAAAACCATTAAAAACATGAAAACCCCTAAAAACACTTAAAACCCCCAAAAAAGACAATAAAACCCTTAAAAACCACTAAAACCAAAAAATCCCTAAAAACCTTATAAAACTCTAAAACCTCACAATAACCCTAAAACCCCACTAAAACTCTAGACCCCATTTAAACCCCAAAAAATGTTAAAAACTCTAAAAGACCTTAAAATCCATAAAAACATTAAAAATGCCAAAAACTAAAAAAATTTATAAAACCCACCAAACCCATAAAAATTAAAAAACCTCAAAATCCCTAAAATTCATAAAATGATATAATTATTTTAAAAACCCCTAAAAATCCTTAAAACACAAAAATACTAAATCATTGAAAAATGATAAAAAGCATTTAAAAATGAAAAAAATAAAACCCCTAAAAACTCTAAAAATAATAAAAATCCAAAAATATATTAGAAACCCAAAAAACCCAAAAAACCCTGAATATCCCTAAACACCCTAAAAACCCAAAAAAACCTAAAAAAATCCCTAAATATCCCTAAAACATAAAAAAACCTAAAAACCTTGAAAACCCCTAAGAAAACCATAAAACCCTAAAAAAATTCAAAAACTACAAATTCCATAAAAAAGATAAATACCTAAAACTCATAAAACCCCCCAAGATCTATAAAAACACATAAAAACCCAAAACAAAGATTAAAAAATCTCAAAACCCCTTAAAAACCTAAAAAAATTAAAAACACTAAAAATCCTTAAACCTCATAAAAACTAATAAAACCCTAAAAAACCAAAAAAAACCCTAAAACCTGTAAAAACCTTTAAAATTTTAAAAAAATCCAAAAAATACCTAAAAAGGTAAAAAAACCTAAGAACAATAATAAAACCATCAAAATATAAAACCAATTAAAACCCTAAAAACCTATAAACTGCAACAAACCCTAAGAAATCCAAAAAAACCAAAAAATTATTAAATTATATAAAACCCCCTAAATTCGTTAAAAACACTATAAACTGATAAAAACAAAAAAACCACTAAAAATTATAAAACCCCTTTAAACCCAAAAAAATGTAAAAAACTCTATAAATCTTAAAACCAAATTAAAATAAAAAAACAATCCCCAAAATTATAAAAATCATAAAACCATAAAAATCATAAAACCCCTAAAAACCCTCAAAATACCTAAACACCATTAAAACCAAAAATATATATATACCCTAAAAACATAAATAAACCTTAAAACTATGAAAAATCCTAAGAAAACCATAAAAACTAAAAACACTTAAATCTCCTAAAAACCTAAAAAAGGATAAAAACCATACAAACCCCTAAAACCCCTAACAACATCAAAAACCCCTAAAACCGATAAAACCAATAAAACCCAAAAAAATATACTAAAACCCTCTAAAATCCCAAAACATTAAAAAATCTAAAAAACCAACAAAACCCTAAAAACTAAAAAAATGCTAAAATCCAAAGAATAATATAAATCCATAAAACCCTAAAACCCCCTAAAAATCCTCAACAGCACTAAAAACCCACAAAATTACATTAAAATCCTAGGAAATCCTTCAAGTCCCTAAAAAATTAAAAACCCAAAAATAGTAAAAATCCATAAGAAAACTATAATACCCTAAAACACTTAAAACCTGAAAAACCAAAAATTGCATAAAACCCTGAAATCCCTAAAAACCATAAAAACCCCAAAATCCATCAAAACACATAAAAACCCTCACAACCATTAAAATATAAATAAAATACATAAAGGAATAAAAAAATTAAAAAAAATAAAATATAAAAACTATTAGAACCCCAAAAAATTCTAAAAACCATTAAAACAGTAAAAAGACAATATGAACCCTAAAACACTAAAAATTCTTAAAACCCCTAAAACCGTAAAAATCCCCAAAAAACTAGAAATAACCTTAAAATCCAAAGAAAACGCCAAAAACACTTTAAACCCATAAAATGTTAAGAAACTATAAAAACTCTTAATCCCTAAAAACTCAAAAAACCCCTAAAAACCTAAATAACCCCTAAATGAATAAGAACCTCTAAAACCGCAAAAATCCCTAAATACCCTAAAACCCATAAATATCCAAAAAAACCCCTGAAATCTTTGAAAATACAACAAAACCATAAAAACTATGGAATCAGCAAAGAAAAAAAATTAAAAACCTAAAAACACAAAAAACACCTAAGAAATCAAAAAAATAGTAAAATCCTAAAAAACTCTAAAAACCATCCAAATCCCTAAAAACCCTAAAACCCATAAAAATATTAAAATTCCCCCAAAAAACCTAAAAATATAAAAACCCCTAAAAACACTGAAAACCCATATGAAAACCTTAAAAATCTAAAAACACTTTTAACCCAATAAATATAAAAACGCTAAAAACCATAAAAACTCTAAAATGCCCTTAAAACCCCTTAAAACCCTAAAACATGATAAAAACTATAAAACCCATTTAAAATCCTAAAAATGTTAAAAACTATAAAAAGCATAAAAACATTAGAGAAATAAAACAAACATAAAAAACTATAAAGATGAAAAAACCATCAAAACACTCAATATTAATGAAAACCCAATGAAAATAATAAAAATCCAAAATAATCCATAAAAATCCCTAAAAAGGTAAAAAAACCTAAAAAGCTTGAAAACCCCCTAAGAAATCCTGAAAGACCTAAAAAACAAAAAACACTTAAAAACCAAAATATGCTAAAACCGTAAATAACCCTAAAAATCATAAAAACCATCAAAATCCCTAAAATTCCTAAAATACCGTAAAATCCTAAATAAATCCATAAAAATCCCAAAAAACCAAAAAACCAAAAAACCTTTAAAACCCTTAAAAACATTAAAACCCTAAAACACTTAAAACCCCTAAAAATGTCAAAAATGATTAAAAAACCCCGATATCCATAAAATACAAAAAAACCATAAAAACACCAAAAAACCCATAAATCATTAAAAACCATAAAAAACTATAAGAACCCTTTAAATCCATAAAACCTTAAAAAACTCTAAAATCTGTAAAAATCCAAAAAAAGATAAAAAAATACCTAAAAAATCCCAAAAAACCATTTAAATCCTAAAATATCCCTAAAAATATATAAAACCATAAAACCTAAGAACTCTTAAAATTGATAAGAAAACATTTAAAACCTAAAACAGTTAAAACCCCTAAAATACTTAAAAACACTAAAATCCAAAAAATCCTATATACCCTAAAAACCGTAAAAACCCAAAAAATTACAAAAAATGCAAAAAAAAAACCTTAAATACCCTAAAAATAAATAAAAATGAAAGAACCTAAAAACCTGATGAAAAACATTTAAAACTAAAAATAATTAAAACCCCTAAAAATAAAAACGATTCTAAATACCGAACAAAAATAAATGACCTTAAAACCCAAAAATCCCATAAACCCCCTAAAAACCATAAAAACAATAAATCCCCAAAAACACTAAAACTAAAAAAAAAATTATAAAAACCTTTTAAACCCCTAAAAACATTAAAAAAAACTCTAAAAAACTTTTAAAACCCCAAAAAACTCAAACAATTCTTAAAAACCGAATAAAAACCAGAGTACCTAAAACCCCTAAAACGTATCAGAATCAATAAAAACTATAAAAACATTAAAACCCATAAAAACTATAAGAAAACCATAAAAACTACAAATAATTAAAAAAATCAAAAAAACCCTAAAAATACTAAAAACCCTAAAAATGATAAAACCTCTCAAAATCCCTAAAACCCTAAGAATTGTAAAAATCCTAAAAATCCATTAAAATTAATAATAACACAAAAAAAACTAAAAAAATCATAAAAAAAAAAACTCTAAACCCCAAAAACACTTATAACCCCTAAAAACCAAAACTGTTGAAACCCAAATATTCCCTAAAAACCCTAAAAACACATTAAACCATAAAAAACCCAATTTTTTTTAAAACCCATAAAACACTAAAAACCCAATAAAAACTCTAAAAACTGTTTGACCCCTAAAAACATTAACAACTATAAAAAACCATAAAACACCAAAAAAAACTCAAAAAATCCTAAAACCCAAAAATCATAAAAAAACATAAAAAACCCTCAAAACCAAAAAAAACACTAAAAACCATTAAGATACTAAATAAGCACTAAAAATCGCTAAAAATATAATAAACTCTAAAACCCATGAAAACTAAAAAACACTAAAAATACTTAAATCCCATGAAATACCTATAATCAAAAAAATTCACAAAGAACCCTAAAAACCTTTAAAACCCTTAAAATACCTAAAAATCCTAAAAAATATAAGTATCATAAAAATAAAAAAAATTCATAAAAATGTGAAGACACTTAGAAACATAAAAAAACTAAGAAAAACATAAAAACCAAATAACATAAAAAAACTGCTAAATACCTAAAAATGCAAAAATCCATAAAAACGCTATAAAAAACCCTAAAACACCTAAAAATAATAAAAAGCCATAAAAACCATAAAAACCCAAAAATAACTAAAACCACACTAAAAATATAGAAACCCTTTAGACCCCTAAAAAATTAAAAACTATAAAAAACATAAAAACATAAAAAATAATGAAAAAAAAATAAATACTATAAAGACCATAAATCCCAAAAAGGCCTAAAAACCTTAAAAATAACTAAGACCATAAAAAACAAAAAAATCATATAAAATCCCTTAAATGTAAAAACCACTAAAACCCTAAAAGACTATAATAAAACCATAAAAACATAAAGACACATAAAACCCATAAACATTCCAAATGCCCTAAAACCCAAAAAACCCTCAACACTATTATAACTCATAATTTTTAAAAAAAAAACCAAAAACCACAGAAAACAATAAAAAACCAAAAAATCTAAAAAACTCTACAATCCCAAAAAAAAACCAAAAAATCCAACAAAATCCGAAAAACCCCTTAAAACCATTAAATTCCTAAAAATAACTAAAAATTTAAAAGACATAAAAATTATGAAAACCCCTAAGAAAACCTTAAAAAAATAAAAACACATAATACTTCTAAAAATATAAAAAAAAAATTAACAACCCCAAAAAACCCTAAAATAGCCCAAACCCCGTAAAAACTCTAAAACCCCTAAATGTACATAACACTGATAAAAATTCAAAAAAACCCTAAAACCCCTAAAAATGTCAAAAAACATAAAAATATGAAGAATCCTAATAAATAATTAAAAACCTTAAAACCCTTAAAATAACTAAAACCCAGAAAAACCCAAAAACCTTAAAAACCTGAAAACCCCTAAAACCCTAAAACCCATAAAACCCCTAAAACCCTTTAAAGCCCCATAAAACCTCAAAAAACCTAGAAGTTCTCAATTGAGATCTCAAAGATCTTGATCCCCCATGCTCATAGTGGAATTGGTGATTTGATTTGTATCAAATTTCTACAGGTGTTTTGGCTGGATATATTCATTGGATGATTTTTGGTTGATGGGCCTCTTCGATGTGTACTTTTTATGTTCAATCTTGTAGTTAGTATTAGGGGATCTCATGGTTGGTTGCCACCTATGGAAAAGTTTCTTGTTATTATTTATTTCTTTTTAATTTTTATGGGAATTTTCTCTTTAGGGATGAGGGTGTTGATCCCAGATTTTTGGTTGAAGGAGTTCTTGGTTGTCTTCTTTTAGTGATGGGATGATTTTTTGGAAAACATTTTTTCTATCTTTTTGGATTATTGGTTGGCACACATTGATCACCAAAGCTCTTTCTTTGTTTGGTTCCTAGATGGTTGGTTTTTATCACTTTATTTGTAGATAGAGGGGTGTTTCATTGGTGTTCTATTGATTTTACAACAATTGTCACCAATTTCATGATTATAGTTCTTGAGGTTGTTCATGTGTTATGGTGTGGTTTGTGTGTCATGGGTGGGTGAACTTTATTTTGTTGACTTTTTCTTACTCCTTGATCATTTTTTAGTTTTTTGGTCATTCATTATTCTATCCAGAGGTGGGATATTCGTTTATTAGTGGTTTCTCATCATGGGAGGTTCAATGAATTTTATGGTGAGGTAGCAGTTTTCCTTCATCAATGACTTTATTGGAGGAATTTTTCATACTTTTTTGCATGTTGGTTCCTTGACCGTCATTGTTTCTTCTGATGTGTTTGGTGAGGGATGGTACTTTTCTTTACATGTTTTCTATCCATTGATGTGAGTTTTAAGGTTTTCTCATGCCTATTGATGAAAATATAGTTTCATAGTCTTTATTTTGATAATTGTGCATGGGGTATCGTGGGATTCATACCAGTGGAAGGTGTATTTGATTTCTATTCTCTTTTACAATTCTTTTCTCGATGCTACATATTTGGTCACAACCATTCATGATCATTGGTTTTTGTTCCCAATTTTCATAGAAGGACTCGTGTTGTGGTTTATCATCTATTTGGAGATTAATGTGTTGTACTTTTACATCATCTAATGCTTAATTGGCCAACTTAGTTTCAATTCCTCATCGGTCAGCGTCACTCTAATTTCATCAGCTTGCTAGAAGAATGTTCAACAATTGAATACACCTTACAAGTTCTTTGAAGAGGTATTCTCAAGGATCTATTTGTAATTTGTATGGGTTTACTTTTTCGCTGATAGTGGTTTATTTCATTCTCTAGTGTGAATATGATGCCGCCCTCGACATCTCTTTTCTATGATGGCTTCAAGTTTTCTTCTTCTAATTGTCCAGTGTTTTGTTTATACTTCTGGGTGATGGTTCACCTTTTGGAGATAGTGTTCTCATTTCTCTTGGTTGGAGTGAGTATGGTGGTGCCCACAAATTCGATGTTAGCATCTCAATCATCTCACTATGGGGTTGGGATGCATCAGTTTCTATTGGACTAGTGTTTTATTTTGCATGGATGTCATTTCTCTCATTACAGGCTCTAGTTTGTGATGGGTTTCTTAGAGGATTGTTGGTCAGGGATCTTGTACTATTTTTGGTTATAGAGGTGGGTTGTTGTTATATCAACATGGTGCTAGTGGAGAGATATGGTTTCAGTTAGAAGGGAGGTGGGTGGGTGTGGATTTTCTATAGTTATAGCATCTAAAGGGAAGTTATTTCTAGGAAATATTTATTTTGGGACTTATATGAAAGCTTTGTAGTGGGATTTATGGATTGAAAGAAGGTTTTGTTGGAGGGATGAGGTGGTGGATGGGATGAATATGGGATTCAAGGGTTGTAGAGAAGCAGGTGAGACTAGAAGATGAGGTTAATTTGGATCTGGATGTTGGTGAAAAAAGTGGCACTAGGGGCCATTGGTTTTTGGACGGCGTTGGGGTTGGTACTTCAGATGATGGGAGGTAGACTGGTGCTTGATGATGGGAGTTGTTTTCTATTGGAGATGGTTTTGGGTGTTGAATGCTGAGTTCTGGGGGTAGATGGTTAAATTGTTTTTTGTGATGTTGTTTTCTAGTGTAGATGGGCCTGAGACTATCAGGAGCTGTACTGGAGATGTTACAAGGAAATGGACTTGTTTCATATAATGAATGTTGTGTAGGGAATTGAATAGTGTGATAGAATATATTGAGGTTGTTGTGAGATCCTGGTAATCGGAGATCAATGTATGGATCTGGGTTATCTTATGGGGTGTTGGGTGTTTTCGGGAGATGTTTTCTACTAGGGATAGTGATTGATTTGGGAGTTGGTTGTTGTGTGATGGGTGTTGGGTTTATTTGGATTCATGAGGATTGTCAAGCCATTTTCATGCATTTGATTGGATGGAATTCTTAAGGATTATCAGGTTATCTTCTAAGAGATGATTGGATGGGCTTCGTGAGGTTACATGAGCCCTTTTATATGAAATATTATTTTTTTAGATTTCTCGGGCACATATTTCAGAAAATGAAATGGATGGGCTTCACATGGTTTCTCAGACCCATTTTCCAGAGTTTGGTTAAACCAGCTTTACACTGGTTCTTTGGCCCATTTTCCTTTTTGATATTGTTGGGGACCTTCAGTCCATTTAGTTCACCCTTTGGGTTATTACAATGTACATCAATTACTTATTTTATATATTATGTTCTATTTTCCTAGTAAAAAACTTTAAAACCCCTAAAAGCACTAAAAAAAATATAAAACCCTTTAAAACCCTAAAAAAGTGAAAAAAACTAAAAACATTTAAACCCCTAAAAACTCAAAAAATCCTAAAAACCCTAAAAATTCTAAAAAACCATAAAATTCCTGAAAGGCATGAAAAATCCCTAAAAATATAAAACAACCAAATCCCCTTAAAAACCCCAAGAAAACCATAATAACCTAAAAAAACTTCAATCCCCTAAAAACCTAAATAATATAAAAACCCAAAAAACCATAAAAATCCTAAAATGACCTAAAAATCTATAAAAAACAAAAAAAACCTAA
Organism: Viscum album; assembly: GCA_963277665.1. NCBI lineage: Eukaryota > Viridiplantae > Streptophyta > Magnoliopsida > Santalales > Viscaceae > Viscum > Viscum album. The sequence continues at coordinate 1,279,651,785 of OY728136.1, read as the reverse complement.
AATCCCATATGAAAAAATTTAAAAACATAAACCACTTAAAACCCAGAAAAACATAAAAAGTCTAAAACCCCTAAAAGAAAATAAAACCCCCACAACCACAAAATGGGTCAAGGGAAGTGCCTCATTTTATCAGCACTAAGAAGAAAGCGTGGATAGGGGGCTTAATCAATGATAGCTAAAAGCACTGATAAATGTATCATTTATCAGCGCTAAAACACCTTAATAAAGCATACACATTTATCAGCTCTATTTTTATCACTGATAAAAGTTTTTAATAATAATTTACAAAAAATTAATATATTTATATTTAAAAATTATTTTTATTAGTATACATTAAATAAAAAAATCATATTTACAATTAATATATTTTTTTAATAATTCAAATAATATATATATATATATATATATAATGTTTTAAAAAAAGTATTTATAGGATAATAATTAATTATATATGTGTTTCAAATGAATTTGGTTAATAAATATATTTATCATGTGGGCATATATGTTATACATCATCATGAATATTACTTTATACATTACACTGTTCTTATTATTCATGTTATCCAATAATGGATCATTTTTATTTTGTATATTTTATTAGGTGTATATGATTAATTCATGCATGTTGCCCATAAATATATTATATTATGTTCTCAATACTTATAAAATTACATTAAATATATTTAAAATATAAATATATTTATTATATTTATTATTATTAAACTTTAATTATATATAAATACTTTATAAATATATTTATTGGTAATTATAACTACAAATATATATATTTATTCAAATAATTATGTAATTACAATAAATATATACATATATTATAATTATATATATACCCATATACTTATAATTATATAAAAATATTTATAAAAATATTTATTAATAGTTATAATTATAAATATATATATATATATGTAATTAATTATAAAATTATAATAAATATATTTTTTATACTACTTATAAAGTTATAAATATATAATTCAATAAATATATACAAATATTTATACTTATAATTCCTAAATAAACATAGATATATTTAAATAATTATAAAATTAGAATAAATAGATTAATTATATATATTTATATAAAAATATCTATAAATAAATACAACTAGTTATAAATATAATTCTAAATATATATATATATATATATATACATTTAAATAATAAAAAAATTATAATAGATATGTTAATAATAGATATTTATAAAATTATATATATATTTTTTATAATTTCATAATTATATAAATATAATTACAAAATATAAATAATTTATTTATTATAATTTTTATTTACAAAAAAATAAATATATATCTATTATTTATAAATAAAAACAAATATTTATTTATTTAAATAGTTATTAATTCATAAAAAGTATATATATTATTTTCATATATAATGTTATATATAATTAAATAAATATAATTTGAAATATATCTAAAAATATATAGACATATTGAGAAATAAATACAGATATTTATTATTATAGTTTTAAATAAATACATATATATTTATATAATTATAAAATTATAATAAAAATATTAAAAAATATATATATTAATAAAATTATAAATATTAGAAATATTAATTTGTTATAATTTTATAATTATTAATATATATATATATATATATTCATTTCTAATTATAATTAAAGATAAATATATATTCATATAAATAGTTATAAAATTAGAAGAAATATATTTATATACATCTATAATCTTATAAATATATATAATTAATATGTTTATTATAAATATTTATAAGATTGTAAATATAATTAGTATATTTATTATAATTTTAAAATTATTTAAATTATATTTTTATAAATATAAATATATTTTTATCATGTTTATAATTTTAAAAATATATATAAGAATATAAATAAATTCTTATCATTATATCTTTATCAGTGCTACAAAAATTGTTGATAAAGGAATGTTTTAACAACACTTTATATTTTAGCAGTGATAAAACATAACTTTATTAGCACTTTTTTACTAGTTCTGATAAATGTTTCATCATATTTTATAATGAAACCCTAACATTCACATACTTCCTTGAACCCCTGAAGCTCTCACGGAAGTCGATCACTGCCAATGCTTCCTCCTCCTCCTACTCCTCTCCTATCAACTCCTCCGTCGTGAACTCACATTCCATAAGTTCCTCTCTTCCACTGTTCACCTCTCATCTACTGCGTGACTCTCCTCTACTGCATGACTATCATCCGACATGTGGCTGTCCTCTACCATGTTCTTCTCCTCCACCAAAGGACTCCTTAACCGTGTGCATTTCCTTTACTGGTGACTCCTCCGCCCCCATGATTTCCTTCACCAGGAAGTCAGCTTTCTTGCATGCCTATCCTCTGACATTCACCTCTCCACCACTAGAGGACTCCCCCACCATGCCCCTATCCTCCACCACGAAAACACCTCCGTCGTGCATGGAACCACACCTCTGTGGTGAGTTTTCTCCTCCTTCTCATCCCTTTCTCATGTTATTACAGTTTGATATTAATTATGACATTGTGAATTGTATGGTCTAAACACCCCACCGAAAATAATGGTTGTTGGAGGTCCTTGTTTGCACACTAAATGAATTTCATGTTGGGTTTCCTTGTTTGCGCACTAAATGAATTTCATTTTGGTTGTCCTTTATCTTTATTTCCATTATTACAGTTGTATGATTTCACCTTGGGGGATACACTTGAGTTTGAATATTATAATTTATGGGTTTTGGATTTTGGATTATTCGTAAGAGTTCTAAGCCCATGAATCATTCTAGGCATGTAGGATTAACATGAAATATGATTTTCTAAGTGTGATTTAACTAAAAATGAAGGTTTAGTTGTATGAAGTTACTGGAACAACCTTGTTTTAGCTTCATACATCTTTTCACCCACTTACTTATTACCTAATGTTTCTACATAAAAGAATTTTTAATGAAAATAGTATCCTCTAGTACTTATAATTTATATTCTTCTTACTTTTCTACTTTATTATCCATATTTTTCATTGTCCAATAGATATTGAATGTAACCTATACTCCAATAACTCTAAAGAATAACTCCACACTGTGAACTTATATCAATTAAATTTCATTTATGGGTATGATCCTCAAAATATTTTATGAACATTATCTTTTTATATGACCATCAAAAGAAATTCCCCTGGGAATTTGAACTTATCCACCATGAAAATGAAATCCTCAAGAAAACCCAGTGGATGCCAAAATGTAGTATTTACAAGTTAAATCATAACTCAAGTTGGATTAAACTTTATCAATCCATAGACTTAATGTATAAAGTAAGACATTAAATTCATGTTATCTCATAATTCACTCAATGCCTGGCCAAACTCATAAGACCCAATATTAATCAGAATTGAAAAGATAACGAGATAACATTACTTATTCAATAGGATTATTCATACAACAATAGAAAAATACCCCATCAATGTAATGGTACCCAATTCAATTGGATTTATATTTTCATAAACTATTTCAATCAGAAATTTCGTATAGGTAGATTTGTTCACTATAGCCTCAAAAAATGATATGTTAATTTATTATTTCATAATCATATTTAAAAACGTCTCTCATATTTCATTATACTCTCATGTAATTTCACTCCCTTAAAAGGATAGTAGTGGTTGATATTTTTTGGTTCTTCCTCACTAACCTACCACTCATCTTCTATTTATTTTTCATTCTTCATTAATATTCTTAACTTTATTTCTCAAAAAATTTAAGAACACTAAAAACATGGAAACCCTAAAAAACTCAAAAAATTGTAAATACACAAAAAAAGAAATTACTTAAAAAAACCATCAAAATACATAAATCCTTAAAACCCTTAAAAATATTAAAAAAGACATGAACCCCAAAAAATTGTAAATTTTCTTAAATACCTCAAAAAAACCTAAGAAAACCATAAAATTACATAAACACTTAAAACCCAGAAAAACAAAAAAATGATAAAAACCATAAAAAACTCAAAAAAACATGAAAAAACACTAAATACGATCAATGTACACAAAACCCATAAAAATCCTAAAAACCCACTACAAATCCCTAAAAATGTAAAAACCCCTAAAACCAAAAGAAAAATAAAAAATCCTAAACAGACTTTAATCCCCTAAACCCCAAAAACCAAAAAACCCCCAGAATCTCTAAAAACTGTTAAAATAATTGAAATAATAAAAATACCCTAAAAATCACTAAATACACAATAAACCATAAAAAGTCTAAAAACCCTATCAATACCCTAAAATCCTAAATACACTTAAAACCCATAAAAAATTTAAAAAATGATAAAGCCCTAAAAGACCCTAAAAACCTAAAACCCCCTAAAAACCATAAAAACACAAAAAAGACTTAAAAACTTTAAAACCCTATTAAAATCCTAAAACCCACAAAAAACTCTAAAAACCCATTAAATAGCTAACAATGTTAAAAAAATATGAAAATCCTAAAAAATAAAAAACCCTACAAACCAAAAAAATAAGGACCCAAAAACCCCTAAACCCCATAAAAAATCCCTAAAAACCCTAAAACCATAAAAATTATTAAAATACATAAAATTAGTAAAAATTTAAAAATGATGAAAAATAATAATAAAATTTTTAAAACCCCAAAACAGTTAAAACAAAATAAAATGTTAAAAACCCTAAATACCCTAATAAACTCTGAAAATATGAAAAATACCCTAAAACCTTCAAAATCGTTAAAAAAGAAAAAACCATAGAAATCCTAAAAAATACCTAAAAATACCTATAAAATTAAGAAACCAAGAAACCCATAAAAACACTAATAAAACCTTAGAAACTATAAACACTAAAACCCCCAATTGAACCAAAAAACATAATGGCCGTAAAAAACCCAAAAAGCCCATAAAAACCCTAAAACCCCCTAAAAATATGAAAAAACCCTAAAAATAATAAATCCCATGAAAACATAAAATATAACCAAAAACAATAAAACCCCTTTAAACCCCCAAAAATGATAAAAAATTCTTAAATATACTAAAAAACTAAAATACCCTAAAATCTAAAAAACCATAAAACACTAAAAAAACCAACAAACACTAAACCCCTCAAAATCCCTAAATCCCTATAAAACAAAAAAAATCATAAAAAAGATCTAAAAATTCAAAAAAATGTAAAAACCCAAAAAAAACCTTGAAAAAACATATGAAACCTACAAAACCTTTGAATCACTGAAAACCCGTAAACACCTAAAAATGTTGAAACCCTTAAAAAACAAAAAAAACCCTCAAAACTCCTAAAAACCCAAAAAACAATTAAAATCATTAAAAGAATTAAAAATCTCTAAAGACATAAAAAACCCTAAAACCCCTGAAAAAATAAGAAAACCGTAAAAACCAAAAAACACTTAAAACCATTAAGAAACCTTTAAAATGGTAAAACCCCTAAAAGAACCTAAAAACCAAAAACCAAAAACCCTTAAAAACCTTAAAAACCCTAAAGAACCATTAAACCATAAAATAATAATAAAAATATAAAAATCCTTCTAGCCAGTAAATATGTAAAAAAATACTAAAAACCCTTAAAACCCAAAAAATGAGAAACAACCCTAAAATCCCAAAAAACCAAAAAACCAAAAAAACCATAAAAAAACCTAAAACCCCCAAAACCCCAAAAGATCATAAAAACCAAAAAACATCAAAAAAACATTAAAATCTCTAACAATATAAATAACCCTAAAGAAAACCATATAAAAATAAAAAACATAAAACCTCTAAAAATCATAAAAATTCTAACAACCGTAAAAAACCATAAAAATATATTAAACGTAAAAAACCTAAAAACCCTAAAAAATTAAAAACATAAAACCCCTAAAAACAATAAATATGTTAAAAATCCGAAAATACACTAAAAATCCTAAAAAATATATGAACATAAAAACCACTAAATTACCTAAAGACCCTAAAACCCTACTAAAAAATATATAACCCTTTAAAACCCTAAAAAATATTGAAAAATATATAAAAACTTTTAAACCCCTAAAACTCTAAAAACCATAAAAACCCAAAAAAAACTCAATATCCTAAAAATCCTAAAAATCTATAAAACCCACAACATTACTAAGAACTCTAAAACACATTAAGCCATTAAAATTATTAAAAATACAGAAAACATAAAAAACCCTAAAAACCTTGAAAACCCTTAAGAAAACTATAAAACCCAAAAAAAAACATAAAACCCCTAAAAATCAAAAAACTCTAAAATTCATAAAAACCCTAAAACCCATAAAACCCATAAAGTAATACTTTTTGAAAATCCCTAAGAAGAAAGGATGGATGAGAAAGTGGGGGGCTCAGGCGATTCTGTGGAACCTGTGCACACGTTGACTTTCTTAAGTCGAGAAGTGACAGATCTCATGTAAAAACCTGATTTTGAACCTGTTGGGCATAATGTTATTTTCCAATTTTCCAATCCCCGTGATGTTAAACCTAATCAACCAGTGGATTTTTCCTTGGATGTGTCGAAAAAGAATTTTTCTGTGGTTGTGAAATCTTCGACTTCATCCTCTTTCTCTGATTTCGGAATCCCCTCCCTTGGTTGTGTTATTAAGAAGCGAGAAAGAGCTCATGTGTCTGCCAATCAGGAGGCTATTGAGGAGATAACTAAGCTCTGTAAATTCTTGACCATTTCTCGGTTGGTCATACCCAAGGGAGAGAGACTATGGAGATTCGCAGATCTTGTCAAGTGAGTTGCTGTAATTTGGGGGTTTTCAGACTGGAAAATGACGGCCATGGGACGAGGCTTCAATCACGTTGTTTTTTCATCGGATGAGCATAAACGACGTGCCTGGAGTTTTGGATCACTTTCTCTCAAGCCTGGTCTACTATGAATTCAAGACTGGGATCACAATTTTGATCCAACAAGTGTAAAGAACACTTTCACTCATGTTTGGATACGCATCTGCAAATTGAATTGGTTTTTTTGGCAACCCCTGATTTTGTGGGACATTGCTTCATTGGTAGGTTTTCTTATCTATATTGACAGGGAAACTGACAACCCAGGATTTGTGCATTATGCTCGAGTCCTTATTGAAGTTTACATGGCCAATACTCTGGATGAAGAAGTGGTGTTAAACACACTGGATGACAGTATCATGCTAGAAATTCAATATGAAAGGAGACCCAAGTTCTGTAGTAATTGCTTATTTCTTGGTCACTCCATTAATGAATGCAGGAGTATGAAGACATGTTGCATTTTCAAGGCAAAAGGTCATGAAGAAAGTTCATCTCAAGCTTCCAAAAAGAATGATATGACCCATAAAGATAAATCTTTCACATTGCAAGGCAATGAAATCATCCAAACTGGTGCTCCAGTTATGTCAGAACTGGTTAATAGGACCAGTGTCTTGGATCCTGATAATGCTGAATAAGTTGTCTTTATTGAAAAACTCAAGGTCACTACAACTGCTTCGGCCCTCCCTGAGAAAAATGGCCCGACTTCTGTTAATTCCGATCAAGTTGTTCCTGTTAAACAACTTAAGGACAATGTAAGTGATTCGGTTCATCTTGAGCCCAGTGGCTCATCCCCTAATAATGATGAGAAAAAAGTTCCTCTTGAGCAGCCTAAGGACACTGCATGTGCTTCGGTTTCGCTTGGGGACTCTGAACCTGGAGGTCCCACCCTTGTAGCATCTACGCATGATTCCCCGAATTTTGATCTACCCTCTTCTTCTCCTGATGCACCTAGTTTTGGAACTGCTGGCAAGATGCATGACACACCTGCACCTGATCATGCAGATATCATTGAAGTGCATGCTGAAAAAACGCACATGCCCAATTCTGAGGTCTTCATACCTGTTCCTACAAGACATGTCATTAAGGCTAATTCAATTTCAATTCCCCACAACAAGGGGATTTGTGTTACTAATGTGTTCTCTCCTATATCTTGAAAATTCTGGGCTGACCAGGCAGATGAAAGTCAAGAGGCTGATATTATATGTAATGTGATTCTTACCGCCTCTACTCATGAGGTTCAAAAAACTTATAAAATCAACAAGAAACCTCCTAGAAGCCCCCCCCCCCCCATGTATGGTGGAAAGCTCAAAGGATCTCACAATTATACGCAAGCTCTTCATCGACTGAGAGGAAATGTCAATCAATAAAGATATTCTTCTGGAATTGCCAAGGGATTGGGAATTCTCCCACTGTAGCAGCCCTTCGACACATTATCATTGCTAATAAACCTTCACTTATGGCCGTTACTGAACCTTAAATTTTTTTTTGAAAATTGGAAGAGTTTAAACTGGGACACTCAACGTTATACACTTATTTCACACAACAGAGGTGCCAGAAATCTTGAATCCTTATGGATTTTGTGACACAATGACTTGAAACTTGATAATCTTGAGATTAGTCCACAACTAATCACCATTCAAAATCGGCTGCAAGATATTCCCTTCTCTTTCTCTTTTGTTTATGCTTCTTTCTCTTATGTCAAGAGAAGATATCTTTGGGGTGATCTATCTACTCTCAGTGAGAATATGGATCCCAATTGGGTTGTCATTGGTTATTTCAATGTTATTCTTTTCTGTGATGAAAAAATTGGCCCTCATTTCTCCTGAACTGCTGCAAATGAGTTTCATTGATATGTGGATCAATGCAACCTCACTGAAGTCCCAATTGTAGGTGCTAATGTCACTTGGGGAAGATTCACTGTCAATGGGAGGCAAGCCAACAAAATCGATAGGTGCTTTATGCAAGTCAATGATGCTGGTAAACCATCTAACATTTTAGGATTTACTCATCCCAAATTTAATTTGGATCATAATTCCATTATTTCCGACAGTCGTGAGGGAAGTAGAAGACTCTCCCCCTTACCTTTCAAGTTCAACAATGCCTGACTTGTAATTCCCGGTTGCAGGGAAGTTGTTCTTGGTGGATGGAAGTCCATTTTTCATGGTAGTCCTCATTTTTTGGTTTCTTCAAAGCTTAAAGAAAATCAAAAGTCTACATAAATTTTGGAGTAAACACTATTTCTAAAAAAATTATAATGAGATCAAGGATGTGGAATATCAGCTGGCATATTTTCAGGAAAACAATCAACAAGGGGATGTTCCTACTCGTCAGGAACATGATATTCACAAAAAACTTGATGATCTTCATTCTCTTAAAGAAAATCTGGAAAAAAATAAATTCAATGTTCGATGGTTCAAAGATGGTGATAGAAACTCAAAGTTCTTCTATCATTTGCAATGAGAGAAAAGGGTTCATAAAGGACCCAATCGTATTCGAATTAGTGGTATAACCGTTGTTGAGGAGAAAGAGCTCTCTGAAGCTGTTGTTGATCATTTCAAAGCTTTTTATAATGATGATAACATGCTTCATTCTGTCCCAATTTCTTAATGTTTTGAGAAACGTATGTATGACTCACATAATAATGATCTGACCTCTCCCCATCTTGAGGATGAAATTAAATATGGTCTTTTTTCGCTCAATTCTGAAAGTTCCCTTGCACTTGATGGATTTACCAACAAGTTCTTCATTTTCTATTGGGATATATTTCATACAGAAATTACCAATTCCATCAGGGACTTCTTTGTATCAGGATCAATTCCCTTTGAAGCCAACTCCAATTTTAGTGCCCTACTTCCCAAAAATAAAGCTTCAATTGATATTGGGGATTTTAGACCGATTTCCATTGGAAACAACTTTCCAAAGATTATTAGAAAAATTATTGTCATTAGAATGGGGAAGATTATTGGAAACATGATCACACCAAATCAATTTGGCTTTGTTCCTGGGTGAAGCATCTAAAACTACCTATATATGGCTTCTGAAGAAGTGAACATCATGAGGAACAAATCCAAGCATGAGACTTTTGCTCTGAAATTGGATTTATCCAAAGCATTTGACACCATTAAATGACACTTTCTCTTCAAGGTTAAGAGCATGTATGGGTTTTCAGCAAAATTTATCAGTCTGATTTCTACTATCTTGGAAATTACCACAATATCTGTTCTAGTTAATGGGGCAACAAGAGGTTTATTGCAATGTACACGTGGGGTCAGACAGGGGATCCCGTTTCTGGAATCCTTTTTTCACTTGTATAAGATTATCTGAGTCACTTTGTTACGAATGCAATGATGGATGGATAATATTTCCTATCAAAGCTAGGAAGGAATCTTTTGTACCATCACACCTTTTTTATGCTGATGATATTCTTCTCTTTGGGCAGGCTAATATGAAAACTATATCATCTATACAGAAAATATTTACACATTATGAAGATGTTTTCGGACAGGCCATCAGCTGGAGAAAATCATCTATTGTCTTTGGGAAAGGAAGTTCCTCTGTGAGGGAGAATAGATTTGTCAGACACCTTGGTGTCAAAAAAGGATCATTTCCATTCAATTACCTTGGGGTTCCCCTTTTTTGTGGGAAGGCAAAGTGTTTACACTTAGAAAGTATCTTTATTAACATCACACAATAGTTGGATAAATGGAAGGGAAAGTCCCTATCTCAAGCAGGCAGAGAATGTCTTATCAACTCTGTCATCACCTCGATGTTTTTTCTTGTCTTTTTCATATATAGATTGCCAGTAAGTCTGATTAAATCTCTTCAAGTCAAGATTCGGAACTTTTCATGGACATGATTCATTAATGAAAATAAATTGGTAACTGTTGTATGGAAGGACTGCATTAAAACCATTGAAATGGGTTGTCTTGGAATTAATGACCTCAGGGTTTTTAATGAGACTTTTCTTGCTAAATTCACTTAGAATCTCGTAACACAAAAGTAGGGGAACTAGATTCTCTTAAGGAAAGGTTTACTGCCCACTTGTGTAATGGATATATTGGATACATGATCTCCTCTGTTTGGTCCACAATTAAATCCTCATATAAGGACATTATTTCTCAGTCGGTTTCGGTTGTTTCAAAGAATTCCAATTTTAACTGTTGGATAACTCTGTGGCTCGACTGTCCTCTTGATGAAATCCTACAGGTACCTCAAGGACACCAACACATGTCCATTAATGATCTCAATGCAAGGATGATGGAGATGGATGGAATTTTATCGGCGCACATCACTTCCCAGAATCAATGCTACAGATACATTGACATTGACACTATCATCTGGAAGCCGAATCTGATTGGACAGCTCACTACAAGGGAGTTCTATAATCACAAATGCTGGTTAGGTCTGGACTCCCCCTCATGGATTCTGAAATTTAAGTCCCAATTCATTCCCCCTATACACTTACTTCTTCTTTGGAGGATCTGGAAAAATCAACTTCCTATCCATAGTCAGTTGCAAAGAGCTGGATGGCATCTTGTTTTGGTCTGCAGCCTCTGTCTACAGGATGCTGAAAGTGTACAAAACCTCTTTTTTGAATTCAACCATGCGCATAGATTATGGAATCACATAAAAGATGTCTTTGGTCTCTGTTTTCCCTCTGGAAACTTTTTCCAACGGATTATTTTTATTACAAAATTCGATTTCAGTGAGCAAATTCATATCCTTATTCTTGCTGCATCAGCAGCAACTGTTGCCTTCATATGGGCTGTGGGGAATTCTGCTATGTTCCGGAATAAATCATGTTTCATACATGAGGGTATTGTCTCCATTCATATTGTTTTTTGAATGGCTGGGTGTATCCAAGTAGGTACTATGAATAACTGCTTTAATGATATTGTCACCCTCTGCACTCTTGGTGTTTCTGGCGAGGTTAAAAAACCAACGTTGATGAAGTTCATCTGATGGATCCCACCAATCCCGTCATGGATCAAAGTTAATGTTGATGGTGCGACAGTAGGTTCACCAGGTCCTTTAGGCTATGGTGGTGTTTTCCGCACCTGTCGAGGCTTTTTCAAGGGAATTTTTTATCATTTCATTGGGAATGGATGCTCCTATGAGTAAGAGTTCTAGGCTATCATCATGGCTATACGTTTTGAAAACCAATTTGGGTGGATGTATCTGTAGATCGAATCTTACTCGATGCTTGCAGTGGAGGCTCTTCATCAAAGATCCAGAAAGGTTCCATGGTGGCTTCTACCCTAATGGGGTGAATGTCTTAGCTTATCCAAGAATTTGACTCTCAAGATCACTCACGCATACAGGAAAGTTAATATTGTAGCTGATGTTCTTTCCAAAATGGCCATTGAAGAATGCTACTCGCGGTTGTCTTTTATAGCTCCTTCTTTTTGTGTGTCCCATGTTGACTCTTACATGAAGTGTACTACACGTACTCGAATGTACAAGTCCCCCCTGTAATTCCTTGAACTTTTCCTTTATTTATAATTTGAGGCACCAAGATCCCTTCTTGTTCTGTGCCTTATTTTCCATAAAACCCTAAAAATCACTAAAACCCCTAAAACACATAAAATTCTAAAAGAACATAAAAATCACTAAAAATGTAAAAAACACTAGAACCCCAAAAAAACAATATGAAAATCTTAAAAACCTATAATCAATTAAATCCCGTAGAAACCCTAAAAATCAAAAAACCCTTAAAGACACTAAAAACCTTAAAAAGTATAAAAACCCTATAAATTTAAATACCCAAAAAACTCTAAAACTCCAAAAAGCCTTTAAACAACTATAAACTTTATGAACTATAAGAATCATTAAAACCCATTAAAAACACAATGAAAACCCAAAAATCTATAAAAAACCATAAAATCCCAAAACACCCTAAAACCATAAAAATACAAACACAAATACTAAAAATCACTAAAAACATAAAAAGTAGAAAAAATCCTACAAACCATAGAAGTACCTTAAAAACGTAAGAACACTTAAAACCCCTACATTACCAAAAACGATGAAACCCTAACAACCCAAAAAACCCAAAAAACCTTCAAAGTCCCTTAAAAACATAAAAAACATTAAAAATACTTAAAATCCATAAAAATACATAAAAAATAAACAAAATAAAATCCCTAAATAACAAAAGAAAACCCTACAACCCTAAAAATACATAAACCCCAAAAAACCTTAAAACACTAGAAACCTTTAAAGATCCTAAGAAACATATAAAACCACTAAAAACTATAAAATACCTTTGAACCCCTAAAAATTTATAAAAATGCTAAAAAACTTAAAAACCCTAAACAATTTAAAAAAATCATAAAAAACCTAAAACCCTCAAAATCCCTTAAAACACTAAAAACCCATACAAATACTAAAAATACCTGAAATTGTAAATAAACCCTTAAAACAATAAAAAAAATATGAAACAAAATCATAAAATCCAAATAACACATAAAACGCATAAAAACCTAAAAAACTTAAAAAACCCTAAAAACCATAAAATCTCTAAAATCCATAAAAAACCATTAAAACCCGTAAATACCTTAAAAAACCTAAAAACCGAAAAAACCCAAAACAACCACTAAAAATTATAAAATAGTTTAAATTGATAATTTTTTAATTTATAAAAAACCTTAAAAACCTAGAAAAATCAAAAAAACCCTAAAAACTGAAAAAAACGATAAAACCCCAAAAACCCTAAAAACCCTAAAAAACCTAAAAATCTATAAAAATCCAAAAAAATCCCTAAAAATTATAAAAAATCCCACAAATCCCGAAAAATAAAAAAACCTAAAAAAAGCCTAAAAACCCCCTAAGAAATGCTTGAAAACATTGAAATAATTAAAACCCTTAAAATTTTTAAAAAAAACTCTAAAAACCATAAAACACCTAAAAACCCTATAGCCCCTCAAATTCCATAAATACCCAAAATAATAAAAATCCAAAAAGCTAAAAAATTATAAAAAAACATTAAACACCAAAAAACACTTAAAAATCTTAAGAAAATATTAAGATCCTAATAACACATGAATCTCCTTATATCCTAAAAACGATACAATAATAAAAAAACATTAAAAAGAGCCCAAAAACTCTAAAACCCCCTAAAAACCATAAAAATCCCTAAAAACCTTATAAAAATCCTAAAAATCCACAAAAACATAAAAATAACAAAAAACCTTATAAATAATTTAAACCATTAAAAACTTTAAAACATGTGAAAAACATTAAAAACCCAAAGAAACTCAAAAAACCCTAAAAACCTTTAAAAAAACCTAAAACTATAAAAATACTTAAAAACTGAAAAAACTAAAAAAATATTAAAAAGGCCTAAACTCCTAAAAAATGAAAAAAAAACTAAAAACCTAGGAAAATCCACAAAAAAAAAAAAAATAAGAAACCCAAAAACACTTAAAACTTGTAAAAAATAAAAATAATAAAAACTCTAGAGACCCTAAAGCCCCAAAAACCACTAAAAGCCCTTAAAATCCCTAAAAAATTTCAATTATACATAAAAATCCTTAAAATTCCCTAAAAGACATAAAAAAATAAAATCCTCTAAAAACATGAAAACCTATAAGAAAAATATAAAATCATAAAAAACACATAAAAATCTAAAACCCCATAAAAATATAAAATATCATTGAAATCTCTAGAAAAAATAAAAAAACACAAAGAATCTTTAAAACCCAAAAAATCCAAAACCCCGGAAAATTGAAATAAACTCTAAAACCCCCAAAACTCTTAAAATGACCTAAAACACTCAAATTCTCTAAGAACTAAAAATATAAAAAAAGTCCAAAAAATCCAAGAAATCCCTCAAAACATAAAACCCCTAAAAACATAGAAAATCCTTATGAAAATAATTAAAACCACAAAAGACATAAAACCCCTAAAAATCCTAAAAATGGTAAAAAAAACTACAAACCCTAAAACACTAACAACTATAAAACCCTACAAATCCATAAAAACCCAAACAAACCACTAAAAAATATAAAAAAAATTCAAACTACTAAAAAATATTAAAAACCTAAAAAACCCTAAAAACTAAAAAGAAACTAAAAAACCAAAAATGCAAAAAATTCCTAAAAACAAAAAACAAAAAACAAAAAAATCCCGAACAACCATAAAATCCATAAAAATCATTAAAAATTCTTAAGAATTCATAAATATGTAAAGAACTATAAATAATTCTATGAAAAAATTAAAAACATATAAAGGGCATAAAATCCTAAAAACATTAAAAAGATTGTAAAACACATAAATACCCAAAAAAACCTTCAAAACCCTTAAAACACTAAAAACTCAAAAACCCAATAAAAACCCTAAAAATCTAAAAACCAATCAAAACTCTAGAAACTCTAAAACCACTAAAAAACCTACCCCCTTCCAACCCAAATACCTAAAAGGTAAAAAACCTAAAAACTATGAAGGGCCCTAAGAAAACCTGAAAACCCTAAAAATAATTAAAACCCCAAAAAACACAAAAAATAAAAAATCATAAAAACCCTAAAACCCCTAAAAACCCTAAAACCACTAAAACCCCTAAAAACCATAAAAACACATAAAAAACCTTAAAAACTATAAAAACCATACAAACACCTAAAAACAATATAAATACTCTAAAAAACCATAAAAACCCAAAAAACTAAAAATACCCAAAACCCCATAAAAACCCTAAAACCCTAAAAATTCATTAAAATCCTTAAGAATACTTAAAATCCAAAAAAATTAAAAAAAACCATGAATAACCCTAATAAAATAATAAGAACATAAAATACTTGAAACTCTTATAAAACCTAAAACACTAAATTCCATAAATACCCTAAAAACCCAACCGACCTCAAAATCCCTAAAACCCCTAAAAACCATAAAAATACAAAGAAAACATAAATAGATAAAATAATCCTTAAAATCCTGAAAAACCCCTAAGAACACTATAATAAATTAAAAACAATTGATACCCCTAAAACCTAAAAACTGTTAAAAACCCCTAAAAACCTATAGAAACCTAAGAAAACCCATAAAAAAGGGACAATAACTAAAAACATTAAAACCCCTTTGAACTAATAATAACATTAAAACCCATAAAAACCATAATACCCCAAAAACCACAAAAAATCAACAAAACCAAAAAACCTAAAAAATTAGAAATAACCCAAAAAACCTCTCAAAATACCAAAATGCACTAAAAACCATAATACTTTTAAAAAATTTCAAGGAATCACTAAAAATGTAAAAAACACTAAAATACATAAGAAAAAATTAAAAAATTAAAAACAGGTTTGACATAAAAATCTAAAAGTTGCTAAAAATTCTAAAAACATAAAAACCCCTAAAACCCCCCAAAATTCTGAAATATACTTCAAACCCTAAAAAAATTAAGAAATACCTAAAAATCCCTAAAAATTTAAAACACCCTAAAAACCTCAAAAACTCCAAAGAAAACAATAAAAACACCAAAAAAATTAAACCCCATAAAAAACATCCAAAGTGATAAAAAACCTAAAAACCCATAAAAGACCCTATAAACCATAAAACACCATAAAAACCTAAAAATACCTTAAAAACATAAACACCCTAAAACCAATAAAAAATATAAAAAAATATAAACCCCTAAAAATGATAAAAATCCCTAAAAAGCATTTAAACCCTAAAAACACTAAAACCCATTAAACCCTAAAAATCAATAAAAATAAAAAATAAACATTACAGTGGGGCTTGTCCCAAGTGAGGTTTCCACCTCCCACCTCTTGTTTACTCAACCAGAAGGAAACTATTATCCCCGTCCAGAAAAAACATGGGGATGTTGACACTACTATCCTGAAAATGAGGAGGCCAAGGAAGGACTACTCTTCATTTTCTAGAATGGTATCTACGAGGGATTCTATCAAAGCATCGAATAACTCCTCTGGAATGGTGGGGCAACCTGCCAAGAAGAATCTGAATGTGGACTAGGTGTAGTTAAGGGAGTATTACACCAAATTGTTGAAGCAATATGACTCTTCTTAATGGGAGTTAGTAGAATCTGATGCGGCCTCTGGGTATGGTGTCGGGGGAGACCCCCCTGGTGAAGAATATGATGATGATGGTGGGGAAGGATGGTAGACCCCATGATAGTGTTTTTCCTTGTTCTTTTCTGCTTTCTTCTCTCCTTTGGACTTGTTCCTGCTGTTTGTTTGCCTTTTGAGTCTTTTTTTGGTTTTGGGTCGATGGACCATGCCCCGCCTCTGTCTGTTGAATCTTTTTCCATAGTAATAAATTTTAGGGGGTCGTCAATAGCTTGACCTCACACCTCTTCTACCATAAAAACCCTAAAAACTATAAAAATGGTAAATATCTCAAAAATATAAAAAAAACCATTATAAACCCTAAACACCCTATAAATATTTTATAAACCTAAAAACCCTTAAACACCTAAAAACATAAAAAATGATAAAAACCCATAGAAAAACCTTAATATCCTTAAACACCTAAAACTATAAAACCCGCAAAAACCCATAAATTCCCTAAAAACCGATAAAAAATCTAAAAACCCTTCAAAAACCTAAAAATGATAAAAAGTAAAGAAAAAACCATAAAACCATAACATACAAAAACCCCTAAAAAGCTAAAAAACCCTAAAATCAAGAAAAACCCCTTTAAAAACCTTGAAAACCTAAAAATAAATAAAACACTAAAACACCCTTAAAAATATAAGGCTGAAAACCATAAAGACACTAAAAAACATAAAACCACCAAATAAACCTTTAAAACCCTAAAATCACTGAAAACCCCTAAAAACTCTATACCCCTAAAAGATCATAAAAATTCCAAATCCCCTAAAAACCATACAAAAAACCCATAAAACCCCTAAAAACCACTTAAAACACTACAAACCCTTTAAACCCCTAAAAATGAAAAAGTCTCTAAAAAAGCATTGAAACCCTAAAAACTCAAAACACACCCAAAAAAACAAAAACAAAAAACCACAAATATAATAAAAACCCTATAAAACCATGAAACCCATCAAAATCCTTAAAACCCTCAAAACTATTACAATCCAAAAAAATCCCAAAAATCCCTAAAAACTGAGAAACCTAGAAAACACAATGAAAAACATACAAAACTAAAACCACATAAAATACCTTAAAATCGAAAAACACTAAAAGACAAAAAACCTTAAAACCCCTATGACCCATCAAAATACCTAAAATCCCTTAAACCCCATAAAATCATAAAAGATTCCCTAAAAATACATAAAAACATAAAATCACTAAAAGAACCTGAATAATTAAAGAGAGCCTTAATAATCTAGAACAATATAAAACCCCTAAAAAACCTGAAAAATAAAAACACACTAAAAGACCCTAAAACCCCTAAAGTCCCTAAAACTCTTAGAAACCATAAAACCCACTAAAATATTAAAACCCTTAAAAATCATAAAAAACAAACAAATACTCTAAAAACCCTTTAAACCCTTGCAATTTTAAAAAACAGTAAAAACCATAAAAACACTAAATAGAAAAAAATGCACTAAAACCCCAAAAATTTCTAAAAACCCTAAAAATCCAAAAATCCCCTAAAACCCCATTAAAATCCTAAAAAATCATTAAAATCCATAAAAACATAAAAAACCTTAAAAATTGTAAAAACGCTAATAAAACATTTAAAACATAAAAAGACTAGAAACCCCTAAAAAACCTTAAAAAATGAAAACCCTAAAATCCCAAAAAACCTGAAACTCCCTCAAAAAAAATTATAATCCCAAAAAAGAAATAAAATCCTAAAAACATATCTAAAAAACCATAGATTTTTAGAAAACACTAAATCCCTAAAAACCATAAGAAAACCTTAAGTCCCTAAAAACATTTAAAACCTTTAAAAACCTAAAAACCCTAAAACATATAAAAGACCATAAAACCAAAAAACCAACCTAAAATCCTTAAAACCCCCAAAGCCTATAAAAATATAGAAAACACTAACAAATATAAAACCCCATTAAACCCCAAATAAATTAAAAAACTATAAAAAACATAAAAAACCTACAAAACTCAAAAAAACCCCTAAAACCCAATAAAACTATAAAAACCCTAAAACACCTAAACACCTCAAAATCCATTTAAATTTTTAAAAAAACTAAAAGAACCTATGATCACTAAAAATGTAAAAAATCTTATAACCCTAAAAATCATAAGAAAGTATTAAAAACCTAAATTCACTTAAAACACCAAAGAACTAAAAAATAAAAAACACTCTAAACAACCCTAAAACCCCCTAGAAACCATTAAAAACTCTAAAAAACACAAAAACCAAAATAACCAAAAAAACCATAAAAACATAAAAATATTTCAAAATCCTGAGAAATATCTAAAAATGTAAAAACCCTAAAAACCCTGAATCCCCTAAGAAACCATTAAAAAAATAAATACACATAAAAACCCAAAAAACCAAAATACACTAAAAATAACAGAATACCCAAAAACCCCTAAAAACACTAAAAACCATTTAAATCCATAAAAGCCTTTAAAATACAAAAAAAAACTGATAAAAACCAAAAAATCAACAAAAAACACTAAAACTTATTTAAACCCCTAAACATGTCAAAAAAATTAAATAATTAAACCCCAAATAAATTTCATAAACCCCATAAAACCCCAAAAAACCCATAAAAACCCAAAATACCCTCAATATCAATAAAAAATAAAGAACACAAAAGAAAACAAAAAAAACCTGGAATATCCCTAAAAACATAAAACCATTTAAAAATCCTAAAAACCCATATGAAAACCATAAAAACCAAAAAACACATAAAAACAATAAAACCTTTAAATTATAGAATCTCTAAAAACCTTAAAACATCTTAATAACTATAAAACCCGTCAAAATACACAAAACCCTAAAACCCATAAAAATCCAAAAAATCAATAAAAATACCTAAAACATAAAAAATCATAAACCCTAAAAACCCCTAAGAAAACCTTAAAACCCTATAATCTCTTAACAACCACAAAACCACAATACCCTAAAAACCTAAAAGCACTAAAACACATAAAAACCCTAAAACTTAATAACCCTGAAAACCCTTAAAAACCATAAAAACTGCTAAAAAAGTTTAAAAACCCATAAAAACCATTCAAACCAACTAAAAATTATAAAACCATGTTAAACCCCTAGAAATGTTAAAAAAACTCTAAAAAAACATTAAAACCCCTAAAAGTCAAAAAATCCCAAAAAATCTTTAAACCGAAAATACCACAAAACCCCTAAAAAATCAAGGATCATAAAAATCCAAAAAAAGACCTAAAAATCCCAAAAAAATATAAAAACCCATAAAAACCTAGAAAAAACCATATAAATCTATAAAACACTATCACCCAAACCCTCAAGAAACCTAAAAACCTTAAAAATTCCTAGAAATCAAATAAAAGACTTAAAAATCCTCAACATGTAAAAACCTCCAATACCCTACAAACGTCAAATAAAAGCTTAAATTTTTAAAAACACTTAAAACCCAGAGAAAAACATAAAAACACTAAATCCCCTAAAGGACCCTAAAAACTATAAAATACAATATGAACCCATAAAACCCTAAAAATCAATAAAATCTCTAACTTCACTTTAAACCCCTAAAATGTTAAAAATCTCTAAAAAAAATTAAAAACCTAAAAAACACACAAAAAACCCTTATCACCCAAAAAACCCAAAAAAACCAAAAAGACTCCAAAAAAACAAAAAATAGTAAAAACCCTCCAAATACCTAAAAATTATAAAAAATCATAAAATAAAAAAACCCCAAAAGTCCTTAAAATCCTAAAAAACCCAAAAACTTCTAAAGTAGCCTAAGAAGACATGAGTAACCTAAAAACACTTAAAACACCACAGAACCTAAAAAATGAAAAAAAAATGCAGAAAAACTCTAAAAACCCAAAAACCATAAAAGACCCCTCAAAATCTCTAAAAACATTATAAAACCATTAAAATCCAAAAAACCCCTTAAAATCATTAAAAATGTAAAAAACCTAAAAACCTGAAAAAACCTAAAAACAATATAAAACTAAACTCACTTAAAACTCATAGGAAGCATAAAAATTCTAAAATCCCTAAAAGAACCTAAAAATCACTAAAAACCATATATACCCTAAAAACCTTAAAAGACAAAAAAACCCAAAAACCCTAAAAATCCACGAAAATATCTAAAAACCATTTAAACCCTTAAAAATGATTGAAAATTCTAATAACCTTAAAACCCCTTAAAAATAGCTTAAAAACCTAAAAAAACTTCATAAGCCCCTAAAAACATAACCCTCCAAACCCCTCAAAATCCCATAAAGCCCTAAAAAATAAAACAAATCCAAAAAAACTCTAAAAATATTAAAAACCCTAAAAACATCAAAAATTATAAGAAAACAATAAAGAAACTATAAACAATTAAAACCCCTAAAACATGAAATAAAAAATCCCTAGAATCCCAAAGAAGATGTAGATGCACTCTTCTAGCCCTCTCTCCCACTCACTGTTTCCTCTAGGTTTGCTTCTGGTTTCCACTTAGATCGTTGATCTCAGATTCTCGTTTCTTCTTAGTTCTCAGCGTCAATCTTCTCTGGCGGTGCTCTACTGTCTGAAGAAGGAGTTTTCTTTTGGTCTTCAGCAACTTAGGCTCCCCTGTGTGTTTTGGATTTTGGATTTGGATGGGGCTCATTGGCACGTTCGTGGTCAGATGGCGTTGGTGGTTTTGCGGCCTTCAGTTCGTTTCATTTTGGAGCACTTTGAAGTTGATGATGCATTGGGTGTGAGGATCCCTTCTGGTTTTCAGACACCGAGAGGTGTTGACTTGTCAAATCTGGAGCTTCCATGGGCTGGTTGGTGGGGTCGAGAGCCTCTTTCGCATATATGGTTGCTTTCTCGGTTGTCGGGGTTACGATTTTCCTTTATGCTCAGAAATATGAGCTTTGAAGGTTTTTGGTGTCTTCTCTAGAGATGTGTTGGTCTGTCGGGGATGCAGAAGGTTTGGTGTTGGCATAGTGATCCCATTCTTGTTCCGACTCTGTGGGTTTTCATATCTACTTGGTATAAGTTTGTGAAGAATATCTAGGTTCATCATTTGGCCTTGTTTTTGTTTTTGTTCCTATGATGGTTGTTCTTTTCTGGTATGCTGGTGGATCATGGCTTCAATGGGATTCTGATTTGCGGGTGCATGTCTTACCTACAATTATGGATTGGTTTGTTTGATGGTTTGGGCTGTTTGCTGGGCTGTGCATTTGGCTGGAGGGTTTCGTTTTTCTTTTCTGGTTGCGATGGCTTTGGTTTTCTTGTTTCTTGTGTTGCTGTTGTGGCAAGTGGTGTATGCCATTGTGGGAGATTGGTGGTGTGTTGCTGCTTGCTTTCGAGGTGTGAAAGGATTTTCTGGGTATTGTAAACTTCAATGCTGGTTACTTCTTGCTGATAGGTTGGGATGGAATGAAGTTGTTGGTCTGCGGCATGGGTGATGGTGGTCCTGTGTTACTGGTTGTTCTATATGTCATATGTTGGATGTGGGTGTTGCTGTTCATGGTTTGTTTTTCTTTGAATGGGTGCTGCTTGGTGCAATTTTCTGGTTGCTGGAAGCTTTTTGGTTTGGAAGTAATGGTCGCTGGTTGTTGAGCTGCTGGTTATTGGCTGCTTCTTTCCTAGAGGTTTGGAGGTGGTTGGTGCTGGAAGACTTATATGGCTGTGTTGATTGGAATTGGTTTTGTTGGTTGCTAAAACGGAATCGGGGTGCTGGGATGAGGAGATGCTGGAGGATATAGATAGTGAAGTGGGATGCTACTGATGGTTTTGACGCTGCTGGACATTGGTTTATGCTTAGATTGGAGGTGATGTTGGGGACTTTGTTTGGCTTTGTGTGTTTTTCTCTTTTTTTGATTTTTCATTTTTGGCATCTTTGTCTTTTATTGTTAAGGGTTTTTAGGTGTGGGTCATTTGACCCCTCCCCTCCCTTGTCTGCAGTGTTTTCATGTCTTTTTATAATAATTTTTGGGGGGTGTCAGGAATAGCCTGGCCCCGAGCCTTCCTTGCCCTAAAACCTGAAAAAACACTAAAACCCCTAAAACCACTTGAAACCCATAAAATTCCAAAAAATAATAAAAAACTATAAAAACCCTAAAAATCCTACGAAAAACTTTAAATCCAAAAAAGAAAACAAAAAACCTCAAAAATAAAAAAACCATAAATATAGTAAAAAACTAAAAATCCCAAAACCCCTAAAAACCCTGAAAATAATTAAAAGCACTTAAAACCATAAAATCCTAAAAATAACTAAAAATCCAAAAAAAACAAAAAAAACTAGCAACCCAAGAAACCCCTAAAAAAGCTTATAATTGTAAAATGGATTAAGATTTGTAAAAACCAAGAAAATGATAAAAAAAACTAAAACCCAAAAAAACCATAAAAAACCCAAAAATCCCTCAAAAATCCCAATATACCCGAAAAACCATAAAAATCATAAAAATCCATAAAAATCCCTAAATTGTAAAAAACTATAAAGACAATGAAAACCCCAAATAAAACATTAAAAACATAAAAACACTTTAAACCCCAAAAACCGTAAAAATGTTTAAAACCCTACAACACCATAAGAACCCTAAAACCCTCTAAAAACCATAAACCCCATGAAAATTTTAAAAAACCTAAAAACATATAAATTCCCCCAAAATACACTTAAAATATAAAAAACCCTTTAATCCCCTTTTAATTTTTCAAAACTATAAAGAAATTATAAATAATTAAAAATCAAAAAATAACCCTAAAACCCAAAAAAATAAAAACTCTGAAAATCCTAAAACCCTAAAACCCCTCAAAATCCCTAAACACCTTAAAAATACTATAAAATCCCTAAAATATCTAAAAATGTAAAAATTCCAAAAATCCTTGAAAACCCTTATAACAACCATAAAAACCAAAAAAGCCTTATGAAACCCAAAAACACAAAAAAAACATAAACACCCTTAAAACCTTAAAAACCATCAAAAGGACTAGAACCCCAAAACCATAAACTCCTAAAAAATACATAAAAATACTTAAAAATGTAAAAACCCCTAATAACCTAAAAAACCCTAAAATCCATTAAAAAATAAAATCCCTAAAAAATGAAAAAAACACCCTAAAAGAACCTAAAACCACAAAAAAACATAAAACCCTGAAAACCCATAAAAATCAATAAAATTAATAAAAACAATAGAAACTATTAAATACTATAAAAATACTATAATAACCTAAAAATAATTAAAAATTTTAAAAAACCTTAAAAACCCAAAAACTCAAAAAACCTTTAAAAATCACAAAAAAACATAAAAAACAAAAAAAACCATCAAAACATTAAAATCCTAAAATCCCCTAAAAAATTATAAAAAAGCACAAAAAAACTAAAAAATGTAAAAAATCTCTAAAAACTAGAAAACTCCTTAGAAAAAAATAAAATCCTAAAAACACATAAAACCCCTAAAAACCTAAAATATGATAAAATATTTTAAAAGACATGAATACTCCTAAAATCTATTAAATTTCTCAAAATCTCTAAAAACTCAAAAAAACAAAAAAATCCAAAAAAATACCTAAAATACCAAAAATAAAAAAACCCTAAAAACACTGAAAACCCCTAAGAAAACCTTAAAAAACAAAAACCTATAAAAACACAAAAATGATAAAAACCAATAAAAGAACTAAAAAATTTAAAAACCTCTAAAAGCCTTTAAAACCCTACACAGCCATGAGAAATATAAAACCCCAATAAGACTATAAAATCCCTTTAAATCCCTAAAAATGTTAAAAAACTCTAAAAAACCTTTAAACACAAAAATATGTAAATCCCCTAAAAACCCAAAAAATGATAAAAACCCAAAAAATTGCTCAAATCCCAAAGAACCCATAAATATCATAAAAATACTAACGAAACCCCTAAAAATCCCTAAAAAGAAAAATCCCTAAAAACATTATTAAAACATTAAAAACGTAAGAATATTTAGAACCCCAAAAAAATAAAAAACAATAAAAACCATAGAAACCCTAAAAAACCATGAAAACCAATAAGAATAATAAATATCCTAAAAATTTCCAAAATATAAAAATATGTAAAAGACTCAAAGATATTATTAAAACCCTGAAAACAATTAACACTCTTAAAAAACCTAAAAATACTAAAACCCCTAGAAGACCCTAAAAATAATAAAAAACATAAAATCCCATAAAAACAATAAAACCCATAAAAAACACATAAACCCCCAGAAAATACAAAAATATATAAAAAAAATTAAACCCATAAAAAAATTAAAAAACTCTAAAAGTATATAAAATCTCCAAAAACTAAAAAAAAGACCCTAAAACCCCAAAAATCCAAAAAACCCTAAAATGATAGAATTTCATAAATCCGTCCAAATCTCAATAACCTAAAAAAAATTAAAAAGACAAAAAAATCCCAAAAAACATAGGTCCCCAAAATATTGAAAACCCTCTAAGAAAAACATATAAATCTAAAAACACTTTAAACCCCTTGAAACATAATAAACATTAAACCCCTTTGAAAAGCTTAAAGACCATCTAATTCGATAAAAACCATTAATTCCCATAAAAATCCTAAAGAAGCCCCAAAAATCCCTAAAACATTAATTCCTACAAAATCTGTAAAACACACTAAGAAAACATTAAAAAACTGAAAACACTTAAAACCCTAGAAAATATAATAATATTAAAACCCTAAAAGACTCCAGAAACAAATAAAACCCATAAAACCTCTCTAAAAACCATACAATCACTAAAAACACAAAAAAAACACTAAAACCCATTTAAAATCCTAAAAACAATAAAAATTATAATGAACCAGTAAAACCCAAAAAACATAAAAAACTCTAAAAACCAAAAACCCATAAAAACACAAGAAAAAACCTATGAACACTCAAAGTCCCTAAAAACCCTACAAAACCCATAAAATTAAAGAATTCTCTAAAAATCCCATAAAAGTTAAAAACCCCTAAATCCATGAAAACCAATAGGAAAACCTTAAAAACACATATACACTTGAAACCCCTAAAAATCCTTGTGAGAAGAGATGGAGGCACACTCCCTTGGGAATCTCTCTCGCTCAACGCTTCGTCTAGGTGTTCCACTGGATCCAGATTAGAGCTTCTATGTTGAACCCTTTCTCTTTACTAGTTCTCAATGATGGATAGACCTAGATGTGATCTTCGGCTTCAAGACGGTGGTGGATTTCACGCTTTGACGGCTTCAACTTCCCCGAGTTTCTTTGCTCTGGGTTTCAGTCGTTGAGGCGGCTTTCCTCTGTTACTGGGGCATCCGACCATCAATGGCTATGGTGGTTGTGATGTCTTCATATCGGCTTGATCTTGAATGGGTCGACTTTTCCAAGCAGCCGCGGATTAGGGTCGTCTTTTTAGATCTAAGGTTTCTGCAGGCAGGTCAACGTGGTCAAGGGGATCAATGGCAGAGTTGGTTGCTTTAGCATCTAGGTTCTTCTTAGAAAGCTCATTGTTTTTGCAGACGGTGCGATGATCTGGTTTGGCAGTGCTAGTCGGGCCCTTCTTGAACCCGCGATGTAGATGATTCAGTGGTCTCTGGTTCAATGGCAGAAGGTGTTCTACAGTGGCCTCCTCTTTTTCGTACAACGACCTTGATTGTGCTTCCGTTGACTCTGGAAGTGGCGTGGATTGGTTTTACTTCTCCCAGGTGGGGGTCGTCAGGCAGCAACGAATCTTCCTTCTTTCAGATCTCAGGTTCTCGATCCCGCGTTGCAGGAGGTTTGTTCTATGCCCTGGTTCGATCCTTTTGTCGGTTCGTGAAGCAGCTACAGGTGCGTTTTCAACATAGTCTCTCGGGTTCGTCTTCGCTCCAGTTGGTTGATGCTAGTTTTGGACGTACCTTTTGGCATTCCATGTTCTCCTACTGCTTGGTTGTGATTTTGGTTATGATAGGGTTATGGTTTCTGGTTTTGCTGAGATGGGTTTGGAGGTTTTTGTGCAATTGCTATTGGTATTCGGTTAGCTATGCTACGAGGTGTGGAATGATGAAAATTGATTGGTCCGAAGACCATGATTTCTAGTTGTTCAGCTGAATTTACTTGTTTGACGATGGGTTAGGATATACAGGTTGTTTCTTTTTGATCTGCAAGACGATAGGAGGTGGTCTTCATGGAGGCAGTGAGGCCTTTGTTACTGATGCTGGTGTTTTGGTGCTGTCGTTCATTGGAGTTTACTGCTTGTTTCTTGATGCTGGTGGTCCTATTTTACTGGTAGTGGATCCTCCTGGGGAGGACACGCTAGTTGATAGAAATGGTGGGAATGGTGTTGCTGGTCATTGTTTGCTGGGAGGTGATGATGGCCGCATTTAGTTGTGGTGCTCGTTCTGGGGTTTTGTGCTGCTGGTTGTGATTTGTTGCGATGTCAGTTCTGGTGTTGTTTGTTGCAGGGGCTGGTTGGTTTGGACATGTTGCATCTGTTGTGTTGTTGTGATGATTGAATGTGATGATGATGGATGCTAGAATGCACTGGATGATGGAATTTGTGATAATGGATGTTTGTTGCTGCTGAACTGGGAGTTGCTGAAGCTATAGTTTATGATTGTGCTGCTGCTGGATGCTGTTTGAGTTTGAATATTGGTCGTTGGATTGCTATGAGCTGCTGGATGCTGGTTGATGCTGGATGATGGTGGTGGTGGCTTGGCTTTGTGTGTTTTTTTCTTTTTCGCCTTTGATTTTTCTTTTGGGTTCTTTTCCGTCTTGGGTTGTAAGGGGTTTTTGGGTGTGGGTTGTTTGACCCCTCCCATCCCTTGTCTGCTGCGTCTCTTTTTTCCTTTCTAATAAATGGGGGGGGGGGGGGGAATATCCCAACCCTAGCATCTTCCTTTCCCAAAAAATCCTTGAAGATGAAAAAATCCCTAAAACCCCTAAAAACCCTAAAACCCCACAAAATTTCATAAAATCCGAAATAATCATAATAATCCTAAAACCCCCTAAAAATCCTAAAAAATACCTAAAAATACCTAAAAACATAAAACACCCTAAAATCCTTGAAAAAACATAAGAAAACCCTAAAAAATTTAATAAAATTAAAACCACTTAAAAATGTAAAAAATGCTAAAAATACTAAAAGACCCAAAAAAAATTAAAACCAACTTAAAACCATTAAACCCACTAAAACCATAATAACCACTAAAAACAATAAAAACAATTTAAATCCGTTAAAACATTATTAAACCCAAAATACCATAAAAAGAAAAAAAAATGAAAACCCCATAAAACCCAAAAGAAAACATAAAATCAAAGAATCCTTAAAAAAATAAAAACCTCAAAATCCCATAAAACCATAAAACCCCATCAAAATCATAAAAGAGTCCTAAACATCCCAACAAAATTAAAAAACACATAAACCCCTAAAAACCAATAAGAAAACCATAAAAACCTAAAAACATTTTATAGCCCTAAAGCCCCAAAAAGGTTGAAAACACTAAAACCGATGAAATCCATAATAACTGATAAAAACCCTAAAAATCCCCTGAACACTAAAAACCCATAAAAATAATAAAAAATCCATAAAAATCCACAAAATATTAAAAAAAACCTAAATCCTTAAAAGATACTAAGAAAAACTCAAAACCCTAAATACACTTAAACTCCCTGAAAACCTAAAAATGTTAAAAACCATAAGAGATACTAAAAATACCTAAGATCATAAAAACGACTAATAATAATAAAAACCCTAAAACCCCATAAAACCTTAATATCCACTAAAACTCTAAAAAATATTAAATAACTGTAAAAAACTCAAAAATAACACTAAAACCCCAAAAAATAAAAATCCCAAAACAATAACATAGTAACCTGAAAAGAGTTAAAAAACTAAAATACCTAAAAGGTCGAAAATCGTAAAAACTGTAAAACCCTCAATATCCTAAAAAAACTAAAAACAATAAAAATCATAAAATAACTTAAAAAATCCCTAAAAATGTAAAAAACCCAAAAAAACCAAAAAACACTAAGAAAACATTAAAAACCAAAAAATTCTTAAAACCCCTAAAACCCCAAAAAAATGATGAAAACCCTAAAAGACCGTAAAACCCCTAAAACCATAAAAATCTCTAGAACATTCAAAACCATAAAACCCCATAAAAACATTAAACCCCCGCTAAAAACACTTAAAACAATTACATCCCTAAAAATGTAAAAAGAATCTAAAGAACCATTAAAACCCAAAAAAACATAAACCAAAAAAAACCAAAAAAACCAAAAAAACCCAAAAAACCCTAAATATAGTAAAACCCCTTAATATCGCTATAAACCCTAAAAACCCATAAAAATCCGAACAAACAAAAAAATTCCTTAAAAATTAAAAAACCAAATAATCTAAAAAACCATAGTAATCCATAAAAACCTAAAAACACATAAGTTACCTAAGAAAAATAAAAACCCAAAAAAACCCAAAATTCTTAAAAGGCCCAAAAAAGTCTAAAACCCCTAAAAATAATATAAACCCTAAAAACCATAAAACCCAAAACCACATAAAAAACCCAAAAACCTACTAAAAACTAAAAAAACCAATTAAACCCAAATTGTTTTGAAAAAAAATATATAACACCTTTTATCCCCAAAAAAATTCAGAAACCCCTAAAAACACAAAAAAACTATTCAAATCGTATGAAACCCAAAAAACCATTGAATTCCCTAAAATCCCTAAAATCCCATAAAAATATTGAGAAATATCCCAAAATAACTAAAAGCATAAAAAATAATAAAAACTTATGGAACCATAAGAAAACATTAAAACCTTAAAAGCACTTAATTCCTCTAAAAACCCAAAAAAAATACAAATTCCCTAAAAATCCTAAAAATAATAAAAAATCCATAAAAATCCTGAAAAATGAGAAAAATCCCAAAAAATCCGGAAAACTATTATGAAAATCATAAAAACCTAAAAAAATTTAAAATCCCTGAAAATACAATAAAAATGCTGAAAACCATAAAGGTTCTAAAAATTCAAAAACTCTTAAAAAAATAAAAGCCCCTAAAAACCATAAAAAACTCTAAAAACTAATAAAATATCTAGAAACACTAAAAACTATTAAAAAACCTTTGAACCACTAAAATTTTTAAATTAACTCTAAAAACCTTAAAACCTTAAAAAAACTCAAAAAATCCTACAACCCAAAAAAACCAAAAAACCCAAAAAAACCTTCAAAAATCCTTAAATAACATAAGAACCATAAAATTCATAAAAAATCCATAAGAACACCAAAAATTTAATGATTCCAAAAAACCATGAAAACACTTAGTAAAACCATAAAAACCTAGAAACACTTAAAAAAACTATAAATATTAAAAACTCTAAAAACCTAAAAACCCTAAACCACAAAAAACCCTAAACCCCTAAAAATCACTAAACACCTAAAAACCATAAAAATCTTAAAAAAATGATGAAAATCCATCAAAATGTAATAAAACATAGAAAAACCATAAGAGAACCATAACAAACTAATAAAAATTTAAACACCCAAAAACCATAAACAACCATAAATCAATGAAACACCCTAAAACTCATAAATCCACTAGAAACCCACTAAAATCCATTAAAATCCCTTAAACCCATAGCACCCATAACAACTATATAAAATGTTAAAAACAAAAAAAAATTAAAAATCAAAAAACCCAAAAAACCAAAAAACTCTAAAACCCCTAAAAGCCCCCCTAAACCCGAAAAATCCTAGAAAAACCATAAAAACCAATAAAAATAAAAAAATTCTTAAAAATAAGAAAAAAATAGAAAAAATCATAAACCCAAACAACCCTAAGAAAAAAACTAAAAACATAAAAAAACATAAAATCCCAAAAAAACGTTAAAATTGATTAAAAAAACATAAAAACCCTATAAAACCCAAAAAAACACTCAAAATACCTAAAAACCCCAAAAATAATAAAATTACAAAAAGCCCAAAAATCCCCCCAAAAATAAAATGACCTAAAAACCATGAAAACACTATGAAAACCGTAAAAACCTAAAAACACTTAAAAACACTAAAAAAACATAAAATAAAAAAAACCCATAAAACACCAGAAATCCATAAAAACCCCTAAAACCGCAAAACCCATTAAAATCCCATAAAAACCTAAAACCCCACTAAAAACACTAAAAACACTTTATAACCCTAAAAACATTAAATAACTCTAAAAGTCATTAAAACCCTCAAAAACTCAAATAAACCCTGAAAACTCGAAAACTTTAATCACCCTAAAAACCCAAAGAAACCACAGAACCCCAAAAAAATCACTAACAACCCCCAAAAATAATAACAAATCCAAAAAATTCACATAAAATACCTAAAAATATATAAAAACCTAAACCCCTTAAAACCCTAATAAACCACTAAAAACCTTAAAAAAAATTAAAACCCATAAAAACCATAAAATTTCTAAAAAACATAAAAACGCCAAAATCCCAAAAACCGCTCAAAATCTCAAAAAACCATAAAAGATAATAAAAAAAATGTTCAACCCCTAAAAATCCCTAAAAACCTATAAAACCCTAAAAACCATTAAAACCAAAAATCTATTAAAAACCTAAAAACCATGAAATCCCTAAAAACATTAAATCCTCGAAAAGATCAAAAAATACCTAAACCCCCGAAAACCATAAAAACCCTAAAACCTTAAAAATAGTATAACCCTATAAAAACATTAATAAACTACTATAAAATCTAAAACCACTTAAAACAACTAAAAAAAATAAGAAACTAAAAAAAACCACAAAACCCCTTAAAACACACTAAAACCAAAAAAACCTTAAAACCCCCAAAATCCTTAAAAACCTAAAAAACCATTAAAATCTTTAAAATACATGAAATTCCATAAAAATCAAAAAAAATGTTACAATCCTTGAAACGCTTAATAAAACCATAAAAACCTAAAAGCGGTTAAAATTCATAAAAACAATTAAAAAGTAATGAAAACCCTAAAAACTGTTAATAACCCATAAAACCCAAAAAAACATTTAAAACACTAAAAATACAGAAAAATCAAAAAAAATCTTAAAAATCACAAAAAAATTAAAATAAAAAAAAACTTGAAAGACCCTAAGGAACACATAAAAACCTAATATTGACTAAAAACCCAAAAACACTAAAAATGAAAGAATAACATATAAGGCCCTAAAACCCTAAAATCCCCTAAAATCATAAACCCCATTAAATGCATAAATAAACCATAAAAATTTCATAAAAACCATAAAACCATTGAAGACTCTAAAAAAATTTTATTCCTCTTTTTTTAAATGCACTGGAAACATTAAAAATCTAGAAAAAAGCAAAAAACCCCTTCAAATGCAAAAAAATATAAAACCCCTAAAGAATATTAATAATCCTAAATACCCTAAAATTATAAAAACCCTAAAAAAAATTCCTAAAATTCCTTATAAATTAAAAAACCCTGAAAACCCTATAAACCCCTAATAAAACACAATAAACCTAGAATCACTTAAACCATCAAAAATACCTAAAAAATAAAAAAAACACCTAAAAATAGTTATTCTGACATTGAGGTGGCATGATTTTGTTGGAGAGGAAATGGTATGATGGGGATATTTACTCGTATCTTTTCTATAAAGATGGTTTCTTATCAAGTCCACCATTACTTTTATTTCAACTCATCCTGCATCATTATCCTTTAAAAGAGGTCGTATTAAAATCGCAGGATCTATTGGTCCCAATGGACAATTGTGTGGGGTTAAGTACTTGTGTAATCGGTCCTCCAAAGATATAAATTCCTTGAATGGTCTCCAACGAGTTTATTCATTGAACCAGAAACACTAAATGACCATAGTATCCATGATTCAAAGACCTGCTTTCCAAAGGTAGGTGCTCGTTGATTGATGATTCCACTAATAACACTTAAGGATTCCATTGGTTGACAGGATGGGAAGTCAGACTCACTGCACCCTTCTGGTGGAGGATTATTGTATGTTTTGGGACTCTGTTATATATTTATGTTTTGTTCATATGTTTTTGAATCTTTGGTTTATTCCCGAAGAATGTGTCCACGGGCTACCCTTGAATTTCAAGATCGTCATAGTCATGCATATATTTGATTCTACAGAGGTACTACTGGGTTTATCCATATAATAAGGCACTCTTGATTTTATCTCCATCTAGGTGGACAGAATGTTAGTTGATGTTGGGATCGGGCCCATAAGAAGGGCTTCCTACGTATCCTCAGGAGAGGAATCAGAACCCATGTAGTTCGGATTGGTTGGGGCTTACACATGGAATCTATCCATTTAAGGGGGCATGGTTGGGAGGATCTTATATGGGAGGGAAACATTTTGATCTCGAGCCTTTTGGTCGATGTCCTACATTTCCTAGTTTGGTTAGTAATCATAATTCTTGTAGTTTATATTGGTTGCGGCTTATGAATGCATGTTTCTCACTTATGGAGGCGTGATTGGGTAGACCCTTTTGGATGGGGACCCTTTTGATCTCAGACCTTCATGAAGGCATCTTATTTATCTTGATTTGGTTAGGAATTAGAGTACTCGTTGTACATATTGGTTAAGGATTACTCATGGAAGCTTCCCACTTTAGGGGGCATGATTGGGTGGAACCTTTTGGATGGGAACCCTTTTGATATCGGGTCTTCAGGCAGGCATCCTATGTATCTTTATTTGGTTAGAAATAATAGTTCTTTTAGTTAAAAATCATGTATATGTTTTAATCATCACAAACCCCTTAGCTCAGGTGAGTCATTCTTAGAGTGAGAAACAATAGGATGTGAAAGATTCAATAAATCACATGCTTCCTCCCCTATTGGTGGGGGGGGGGGGAGCCTACGGCGGAAGAGGCTGAGGAGACTGTGGGAGAGGGTGCAATGTAATGACCCTTTAAATGTGAAATTATAATGAAATTCATGAGGCCTAGCCTCAAAATATTGGGGACATACCTCAGTGGGAGGGCCCCCGAATACGTTTTGGGAAGGGGAGGTGTTTTGTTATCATCAAACGGGGGAGAGAACATAATCCCTTTTACAAATCACTATTACACATTGAATGGAAAAGTAAGTGATCACCCTTAATCCCTAGAATGAGGAGGTTCATGTTGGTATCCTATGGTTGGACTTCGAGTTACCATGGGAATAGAGACCGACTAGCATTCCCAAAGCCTAAACCATTATAGGGAGAGCCTTTGTGACTCCGCATACCATTGGTATGTAGACTCAATTGGGCATGCTGATGTTCCTGATGGTTTGATCGTATGGTTCTGGTGGATTTGGAGGGGGATTTTGGTTAGCAGATGGATTATGGAGGATTAGATAGTAATGGGAGGGTGAGGTTGGAATCAGAGGAAATAATACACCAAAAAATGCAAAAAACACCCTAAAAGAACCCAAAAACACAAAAACCATAAAACCGTGGAAACCCATAAAAATCACTAAAAGTAATAAAAACAATAGAAAGTATTAAATACTATAAAAATACTATAATAACGTAAAAACACTTAAAAATTCTAAAAAACCCAAATACTAATAAAAACCCCAGAAATCACAAAAAGACATAAAAAACATAAAAACCCATCAAAACATTAAAATCCTAAAAAACCCTAAAATTATTAAAAATCACTAAAAAACTATAAAATTTAAAAAATCACTAGAAACCTGAAAACCCCTTTGAAAAAAATAAAATCCTAAAAACACATAAAACCCCTAAAAACCTAAAATATGATAAAATATTTTAAAAGACACTAATACTCCTAAAATCTGTAAAAATTCTCAAGATCTCTACAAACTCAAAAAAACATAAAAATCCCAAAAAATACATAAAAACCCCTAAAAACATTGAAAAACCGTAAGAAAATCTTAAAAAAACCTGTAAAAACCTAAAAAATGATAAAAACCATTAAAAGCACTAAAAAAATTATAAATCTCTTAAATCCTTTAGAAGCCTACACACCCATCAGAAATATAAAAACCCAATAAGACTATAAAATCCCTCTAAATCCCTAAAAATGTTAAAAAAAACTAAAAACCCTTTAAACCCTAAAATATATAAATCCTCTAAAAACCCAAAAAAAATGATAAAAACCAAAAAATTTACTGAAATCCCTAATAACCCAAAAAAACCATAAAAATACTAATGAAACCCCTAAAAATCCCAAAAAAGGAAAATCCCTAAAAACATTATTAAAACCTTAAAAACATAAGAACATTTAGAACCCCTGAAAAATAAAAAATAATAAAAACCATAGAAACCCTAATAAACCATGAAAACCCATAAGAATAATAAATATCCTAAAAATCCCCAAAATATAATTTTTTTTAAAAGAACCTAAGATATCATTAAAACATTGAAAACAATTCACACTCTTAATGAACCTAAAAATATTAAAACCCCTAGAAGACCCTAAAAATAATAAAAAATATAAAATCCCATAAAAATAATAAAACCCATAAAAAACACATAAAACCCTATAAAATACTAAAAATTATAAAAAACATTAAACCCATAAAAACATTAAAAACTCTAAAAGTATATAAAAACCCCAAAAACTAAAAAAAAGACCCCAAAACCCCCACAAACCCAAAAACCCCTAAAATGATAGAATTTCATAAATCCGTCCAAATCGCAATAACCTAAAAAACTTTAAAAAGAAAAAAAAACCCAAAAAAAACATAAGGTCCCAAAAATATTGAAAACCCCTAAGAAAACCATATAAATCTAAAAACACTTTAAACCCCTCGAAATATAAAAAACGTTAAACCCCTTTAAAATCTTAATGACCATATAATTCCCTAAAAACCATTAATAACCATAAAAATCCTGAAGAACCCCTAAAAAATCCATAAAAATCCCAAAACAATTAATTCTCATAGAAACCCTAAAACACACTAAGAAAACATTAAAAAACTAAACACACTTAAAACCCAAGAGAATATAAAAATATTAAAACCATAAAAGACTCCAAAACCAACTAAAACCCATAAACCCTCCTTGAAAACCATACAATCCCTAAAAACACACAAAAAACTCTAAAACCCATTTAAAATACTAAAAACAATAAAAACTATAATGAACTACTAAAACCCTAAAAACGTAAAAAACCCTAAAACCCTAAAAGTCCATAAAAACACAAAAAATCCCTAATAACCCTCAAAATACCTAAACACCCTACAAAACACAAAAAATTGAAGAATTCTCGAAAAATACCATGAAACCTAAAAACCCCTAAATCCATGAAAACCAATAGGAAAACCTTCAAAACATATATACACATGAAACCTCTAAAATTCCTTGTGAGAAGAGATGGCAGTGCACTCCCCTGGGCATCTCTCTTACTCGATGCTTCGTCCAGGTTTTCCCCTTGATCCAGATCAGAGCTTCTGTGTTAGACCCTTGCTCCTTCCCAGTTCTCAGCGATGGATTTCCCTGGATATGATCTCCAGCTTCAAGACGCTGGTGTCTTTCACACTTTGATGGCTTCGACTTCCCTGAGTTTCTTTGCTCTGGGTTTTGGTTGTTGATGCGGCTTTGTTCTGTTATTGGCACGTCCGGACTCCAACGACTATGGTGGTTGAAATGTCTTTATATCGGCCTGATATTGAATGAGTCTACTTCTTCCTGCACCCATGGATGAGGGTCGTATTTTTAGATCTAGGGTTTATGTAGGCAGGTCAATGCGGTCAAGGGGATCAATGATAGAGTTGGTTGCTTCAGCGTCCAGGATCTTCTTGGAAGGCTCTTCAGTTCTGCGGACGGTGCAACGATCTGGTTTGGTGGTGCTAGTCGGACCCTTCTCGATCCCACGTTGTAGAAGATTCAGTGGTCTCCAGTTCAATGGAAGAAGGTGTTCTGCAGTGGCGTCCTCTCCTTCGTGCATCGACCTTGATTGGGCTACCGTTGAATCTGAAAGTGGCGTGGATTGGTTTTGCTTCTCCCCGGCGGGGATCGTCAGGCAGAAACAACTGTTCCTTCTATCAGATCTCAGTTTCTAGATCCTGTGTTGCAGGAGGTTTGTTCTATGCCCTGGTTCGATCCTTTTGTCAGTTCACGAAGCTGCTGCAGGTGCATGCTCAACCTAGTCTCTTGGCTTCGTCTTCACTCCAGTTGGTTGATGCTAGTTTCGGATGGACCTTTTGGGATTCCATTTTCTCCTACTGCTTGGTTGTGATTTCAGTTATGATAGGGTTCTGGTTTTTGGGTTTGCTGAGATGGGTTTGGAGGTTTTTGTGAAATTGCTGGTGGTATGCGGTTAGCTATGCTACGAGGTGTGGAATGATGAAAGTTGTTTGGTCCGAAGACCATGACTGCTAGTTGTTGAGCTATGTTTCCTTGATTGATGATGGGTAAGGATGTGTTGTTTGTTTCTTTTTGAGCTGCAAGTTGTTAGGATGTGGTCGTCATGGAGGTGGCGATGCCTTTATTGCTGATGTTGGTGTTTTGGTGTTGTCGTTCATTGGAGTTTACTGCTTGTTTCTTGATGCTGGTGGTCCTGTTTTACTGGCAGTGGATCCTCCTGGGGTGGACATGCTAGTTGATAAAAATGGTGTGAATGGTGTTACTGGTCGTTGTTTGCTGGGAGGTGAGGATTGCCGCATTTGGTTGCGGTGCTCGTGCTGGGGTTTCGTGCTGCTGGTTGGGATTGGTTGCGATGTCGGTTCTGGTGCTGTTGGTTGCTGGGGCTGGTTGGTTAGGACGTGTTGTTGCTGCTGTGTTGTTGTGATGATTTTATGTGGTGATGTTGAATGCTGAAATGCACTGGATGATGGAATTTTTTATGTTGGATGTTGGTTGCTGCTGAGCTGGGAGTTGCTGAAGCTGTGGTTTTTGATTTTGCTGCTGCTGGATGTTGATTTCTGTTTGAGTTTGAATGCTGGTCGTTGGTTAGTTTTGAGCAGCTGGATGCTGGTTGATGGTGGATGATGGTGGTGGTGTCTTTGCTTTGCGTGTTTTTTCTTTTTGGTCATTGATTTTTCTTTTGGGGTCTTTTGCGTCTTGTGATATAACAGGTTTTTGGGGTGGGTGGTTTGACCCCTCCCATTCCTTGTCTGATGCGTCTCTTTTTTCTTTCAAATAAATTTTGGGGGTTTGGGAATATCCTGATCCACACATCTTCCTTGCCCTAAAAATCCAAGAAGATGATAAAAACCATAAAACCCCTACAAACCCTAAAACCCCTGAAAATTTCATAAAATCCTAAAAAAATTCTAAAAATCCAAAAAAAGCCCTAAAATCCCTAAAAAATACCTAAAAATCCCTAGAAACATAAAACACCCTAAAATCCTTGAAAAAACTTAAGAAACCCCTAAAAATAAAAAATAATTAAAAACACTTAAAAATGAAAAAATCTAAAAATACTAAAATACCCAAAAAACATTAAAACCAACTTAAAACCACTAAACCCACTAAAACCATAATAACCACTAAAAACAATAAAAAAAATTTAAATCCCTTAAAACATTATTAAACCCTAAATACCATAAAAACCAAAAAAATGAAAACCCCCTAAAACACAAAATAACATAAAATCCAAGAGTCCCTAAAAAAACAAAACCCTCAAAAATCCCATAAAACCCTAAAAACCCATCAAAATCAAAAAAAAGATCCCTAAACATCCCTAAAAAATTAAAAAAACACATAAAACCCTAAAAAAAATAAGAAAACAATAAAAAACTAAAAAAAATTTATAGCCCGAATACCCCAGAAATGTTGAAAACACTGAAACCCATGAAATCCATAATAACCGATAAAAACCCTAAAAATCCCCTGAACACTAAAAACCCATAAAAATAATAAAAAAACCTAAAAATCCATAAAAATATTAAAAAAACCTAAAACCTTACAAGATACTAAGAAAAACTCAAAACCCTAAATACACTTAAACTCCCTAAAAACAAAAAAATGTTAAAAACCATCAAAGATACTAAAAATACCTAATACCATAAAAACGGCTAAAAATAATAAAAACCCCATAAAACTTTAATATCCACTAAAACTCTAAAAAAATATTAAATAACTGTAAAAAACTCAAAAATAACACTAAAACCCCAAAAAATATATATCCCAAAACAATACCATAATAACCTGAAAACAGTTAAAAAACTAAAATACCTAAAAGGTTGAAAATCTTTAAAACTATAAAATGCTCAATATCCAAAAAAAATAAAAAGAATAAAAAACCTATAATAACCATAAAAATCCCTAAAAATGTAAAAAACACAAAAAAACTAAAAAACACTAAGAAAACATTAAAAACCTAAAAATGATTAAAACCCCTAAAAACCCAGAAAATGATAAAAATCCTAAAAGACCATAAAACCCCTAAAACCATAAAAATCTCTAAAACATTCAAAACCATAAAAACCCATAAAAACATTAAACCCCCACTAAGGACACTTAAAACCATTACATCACTAAAATGTAAAAAGAATCTAAAGAACCATTAAAACCCAAACAAACCCTAAACCCAAAAAACCCAAAAAACACCTAAAAACTCTAAAAACTGTAAAACCCCTTAAAATCGCTAACAACCCTAAAAACCCATAAATATCATAACAAATAAAATAAATAAAAATTAAAAAAACCAAATAATCTAAAAAAACCATAGAAAAACATAAAAACCTAAAAAAACATAAGTTACCTACGAAAAATAAAAAACCAAAAAAAACCAAAAATCCCTAAAAGTCCCAAAAAAGTCTAAAACCCCTAAAAATAATATAAACCCTTAATACCATAAAACCAAAAACTACATAAAAATCCTAAAACCCACTAAAAACTCAAAAAACCAATTAAACCCAAATTGTTTTGAAAAAACAATATAACACCTTTTATCCCCAAAAAAATTCAGAAACCCCTAAAAACACAAAAACAAATCTATTCAAATCGTATGAAACCCAAAAAACCATCAAAATCCCTAAAATACCTAAAATCCCATAAAATTATTGAGAAATATCCCAAAATAACTAATATCATAAAAAACTATAAAACTGTTACAACCATAAGAAAACATTACAACCCTAAAAGCACTTAATTCCTCTAAAAACCCAAAAAATGCAAAATCCCTAAAACTCCTAAAAATAATAACAAATCCATAAAAATCCCAAAAAATGAGAAAAAACCCCAAAAAATCCTAAAAACTTCTATGAAAACCATAAAAACCTAAAAACATTTAAAATCCCTGAAAACAAAATAAAAATTCTAAAAACCATAACGGTTCCTAAAAATTCAAAAACTCTTAAAAAAAATAAAAAACCCTAAAAACAAGAAAAAAACTCTAAAAACTAATAAAATCTCTAGAAACACTAAAAACAATAAAAAACCATTGATCCACTAAAAATTTTAAATTAATTCTAAAAACCTTAAAACCGTAAAAAACTCAAAAAACCCTAAAACACAAAAAAACCAAAAAACCCAAAAAAACATTAAAAAATCCCTAAATACCATAAAAACCATAAAATTCATAAAAAAAATCCATAAGAACCCCAAATATTTAATGAATCCAAACAACCATGAAAACCCTATTAAAACAATAAAAACCTAGAAACACTGAAAATCACTAAAAATATTAAAAATTTTAAAAAACTTAAAACCCTAAACCAAGAAAAAACCTAAAAACCCTAAAAATCACTAAAAACCTAAAAACCATAAAAATCCTAAAAAAATGATGAAAATATATCAAAATGTCATAAAACATAGAAAACCCATAAGAGAACCATAACAAAATAATAAATATTTAAACTCCCATACACCATAAACACCCATAAATCTATGAAACACCCTAAAACTCATAAAGACACTAGAAACCCACTAAAACTCATAAAATCCCTTAAATCCATATCACCCCTAAAAACTATATAAAATGTTAAAAACAAAAAAATTACAAATAAAAAAACCCTAAAAACCAAAAAACTCTAAAACCCCTAATCCCCCCTAAACTTGAAAAATCCTGGAAAAACCATAAAAACCAATAAAATCCAAAAAATTCCTAAAAATACAAAAAAACATAAAAAAACCATTAACCATAAAAACCCTAAGAAAAAAAATAAATAAAAAACAAATAATCACAAAGAAAACTTAAAATGAAAAAAAAACATAAAAACCCACTAAAACTGAAAAAACCCTCAAATTACATAAAAACCCCCAAAATAATAAAATTCCTAAATGCCCAAAAATCCCCAAAAAACTAAAAAGCCCTAAAAACCATGAAAACAATATGAAAACAGTAAAACCCTAAAAAAACTTAAAACACCCAAAATAAAAAAACTCTAAAAACCAATAAAATCAAAAAAAACCCATAAAACACAAGAAATCCATAAAAACCCCTAAAACCATAAAAACCATTAAAATACCGTAAAAACATAAAACCCCACTAAATACTATAAAAAACTTTAAAACCCTAAAAACATTAAAAAAACTCTAAAATTCATTAAAACCCTCAAAAACTCAAAAAAACCCTAAAAACCCAAAAACTTCAATAACCCAAAAAACCCAAAGAAACCATAGAACCCCAAAGAAATCAATAACAACCCCCAAAAATAAAAATAAAAATCCAAAAAATTCACATAAAATATCTTAAAATCTAAAAAACCTAAAACCCCATAAAACCCTAATAAACCCATAAAAACCTTAAAAAAATTCAAACCCCTAAAAACCATAAAATTTCAAAAAAACTTAAAAATGCCAAAATCCCTAAAACCGCTCAAAATATCTAAAAACCATAAAATACAATAAAAAATTTAAACCCCTAAAAATCCCTAAAAACATATAAAATTACTAAAAACCATTAAAACCCAAAAACAATTAAAATCATAAAAAACTTGAAATCCCTAAAAAAACTAAAACCTCAAAAGACCAAAAACCCCTAAAAACCCTAAAACCATAAAAAACCTAAAACCATACAAAAAGTAAAAC
Organism: Viscum album; assembly: GCA_963277665.1. NCBI lineage: Eukaryota > Viridiplantae > Streptophyta > Magnoliopsida > Santalales > Viscaceae > Viscum > Viscum album. The sequence goes on along the minus strand of OY728136.1, from coordinate 1,279,610,083 downwards.
CCCATAAAAACAGTAATAAACTACTAAAAAATCTAAAACCACTTAAAACAACTAAACAAATAAGAAACTAGAAAAAACCATAAAACCCCTTAAAACCCCAAAAAAAACCCTAAAACCCTCAAAATCCGTGAAAACCCTAAAAATCCATTAAAATCCTTAAAATTCTTGAAATTCACTAAAAATCTAAAAAATGTTATAATCCTTGAAACTCTTAAGAAAACATTAAAAACCTAAAAGTGGTTAAAATCACTAAAAAACCTTAAAAAGTGATAAAAACCCTAAAAACACCTAATAACCCACAAAACCCAAAAAAACATTTAATACACTAAAAATACAAATAAAATAAAAAAACCTAAAAATCACTAAAAAAATTACAAAAACAAAAAAACCGTGAAAGAACCTAAGAAACACATAAAAACCTAATATTTATTAAAATCCCAAAAACACTGAAAATGAAAAAAAACATATATGGACCTAACACAATAAAACTCCCTGAAAGCATAAACCCCATTAAATGCATAAATAAACCATAAAAAACAAATAAAAACCTTCAAACCATTGAAAACTCTAAAAACTTTTTATTCCTCTATTTTTTTTTGAAAAGCACTGAAAATAATTAAAAATCTAGAAAAACGCCATAAAAACATTAAAAAACCAAAAAACAATAAAAAACTATAAAACCCCTAAAGAATCTAAATATTCCTAAATACCCTAAAATCATAAAAACCTTAAAAAATTCCTAAAATCCCTTATAAATTAAAAAAACCTATAAACCCTTAATAATACACTAAAAACCTTGAATCAGTTAAACCACCCAATAAACCTAAAAAAATAAAAAAATACCTAAAAATCATAATTCTGACATTGAGGTGGCATGCTTCGGGTGGAGAGGAAATGGTACGACGGGGATCTTCACCTGTATCTTTTCTATAAAGGTGGTTTCTTGCCCAGTCCACCATTACTTTTGTTTCGACTCGTCCTGCATCATTATCCTTTAAAAGATGTTTTATTAAAATCACATGATCTATTGGTCCTATTAGACGATTGTGTGGGGTTAAGTACTTGTGTAATCAGTACTCCTCAGATATAACTTACTTGAATGGCCTCCAACGAGTTTATTCATAGAGCCAAAAACACATAACAACCCTAGTATCCATGATTCAAAGACCTGCATTCTAAAGGTAGGTGCTCGTTGATGGATGATTCCACTAACAACACTTAAGGATTCCATTGGTTGAGAGAATGGGAAGTCAGACTCACTTCACCCTTATGGGGGAGGATTATTGTTTGTTTTGGGACCCTCTTATAGATTTATGTTGTGTTCATATGTTTTTGAATCTTTGGTTCATTCTCGAAGAGTGTGTCCACGAGCTACCCTTGATTTTCAAGATCTTCATAGTCATGCATATATTTGATTATGCTGAGGTACTAATGGATTTATCCATATAATAAGGAACTCTGGATTTTATCTCCATCTAGGTGGACAGAATGTGAATTAATGTTGGGATCGGGCCCATAAGAAGGGCTTCCTACGTATCCTCAAGAGAAGAATCAGAACCCATGTAGTTCGAATTGGTTGGGGCTTACACATGGAAGTTATCCATTTATGGGGGCATGGTTGGGACGATCCAATATGGGAGGGAAAAATTTTGATCTCAAGCCTTTTGGTTAGTGTCCTACATATCCCGGTTTGGTTAGTAATCAGAATTCTTGTAGTTTAGATTGCTTGCGGCTTATAAATGCAAGTTTCCCACTTATGGAGGCGTGATTGGGTATACCCTTTTGGATGGGGGCCCTTTTGAGCTCGAACCTTCAGGAAGGCATCTTATTTATCTTGATTTGGTTAGGAATCAGATTACTCATTGTTCAGATGGGTTGGGGATTACACATGGAAGCTTCCCACTTTAGGGGGCGTGATTGGGTGGAACCTTTTGGATGGGAACCCTTTTGAGATCGGGCCTTTAGGTAGGCATCCTATGTATCCGGATTTGGTTAGAAATAATAGTTCTTTTAGTTAAAAATCATGTTTATGTTGTAATCATCACAATCCCCTTAGCTTACGTGAGTCATGCTTAGAGTGAGAAACAAGAGGATGTGAAAGATTCATCAAATCACTTGATTCCTCCCCTATTGGTGGGGGGGAGCCTATAGTGGATGCAGATGAGGAGACTGTGGCTGAGGGTGCGAAGTAATGAGCCTTTCAATGTGAAATGACAATGAAATTCATGCAGACCAGCTTCAAAATATTGGGGACATACCTTAGTGGGAGGGCCCCGGAATACGTTTTGGGAAGGGGAGGTGTTTCTTCTTTATCAAACGGGGGAGAGAACATAATCCATTTTACTAATCACTATTACACATTTAATGGAAGAGTAAGTGATCACCCTTAATCCTTAGAACGGGGAGGTTCATGTTGGTATCCCAAGGTTGTACTTCGAGTTACCATGTGAATAGAGACCCACTGGTATTCCCAAATCCTAAACCATTATGGGGAGAGCCTTCATAACTCTGCATACCATTGGTATGTAGACTCAAACGGGCACGCTGATGTTCCTGATGGTCTGATCATATAGGTCTAGTGGCTTTGGAGGGGGATTTGGCCAGATGTTAGAGGACTGGTTAGCGGATGGATTATGGAGGATTGGATGGTAATGGGAGGGTGAGGTTGGAATCAGAGGAAATAGTACACCAAAACTTCCCATTCTGTGTATTTATTTTTATGCGGGATGGGGGAGGCTCCACATATCTTAGTGGTTTTCAGGTAGAGGGGTCATCCGCATATCGATATGGTATGCAGACATGGGTATATTCCACTTTGTACCATAGTTGTACACAGCTCACCATGTAACTTTGGGTTCCATGTGCATACTAATGTAGTAGGCAGCGCCGGGTTCAGTTTGTGTAGTGGCACACAACATGGAGCACCATATTGAAGAAGGGTCTAGGGGGATTATTATTTTTTTCAGAATTCATCCATGAGAAGTATGTGGTTTGTGGTTCACCAGTTAGGTTCTCAGTTCTATTATTATTATTCAATTCCCCCATTTTATGGTTCGCAGTTGGCTGTACCTATAGAGACTGTGGTTCGCGATTTGGGATTCATCGATGAATCAAGACTGAAGTCGGTGTCTTCTCGGAACACTTTCTTCCAACATCTAATTCCCCTTCACTATCTATTTATATGTCCTTCATCCTTTTAATGTTCTCCTTTTATATAGAATCGGTGAAATTGTATCTATTGGGCACACGACACCTTTTGCGGAGGCCCATGAAGAGATATCCTGATCCGCAGAAGACTCAGTCAATCTGGGGTTTGTGGAAGCTTTAGTTCACAATAATAGTTCTTGAAACCAAGATGGTTCACTTTGTCTGTGAACTGATGCATTCGCGAGATGGTACATGGATAGATTTCATGCACATGATTCCTTTGGCGATGCAGTTCGCAGTCCGCCTTGTTCACTGGCCATCACTATGTGGGTCAGTAGTTTCACATATTGTTCCGCATACCTGGTAGTTCGCAATCCAGCTGGTCCACATACCTTTTTCGTTGATGGTACATAGGCCACATGAAATGATTTCAGAACATTAATTCCTTCATGTTTCTATTGAAATTTGCAACTTGATTTGATACCATTCTCCATGCTCGACTTGTAAGAGTACTTTCTTATTTCTACCAAGTGATCTTCTTCAAATCAATTTTTTGAGTATTTTCATCTCTTGGTAGAATTTCCAAGACCCTAAAAATGCCCCCATCAGAATACGGTCTGTTTGGTATGAAAAGGATAATATTCCATTGTAAAAGTAGTCCTGATACAAAATGGTTCGTGGTAGAAAAGATATACCTAGTAGGAGTGGACCACACCTATATATAGATTCTCATGTCATTTTTCTTTTACCATTTCTCGCAGAAAAAGTGCTCCCGACTTCCCTAACTTCATATGATCTCACGTATCATGATCCTTGTGAAAATCCCATTCACAAAGGGCTTTGTACGTACCACGAACCGATATTCTCACCATTTCTCTGTCCTTGTAACATATTTTAGTTTTTGAGAATTTCATTTCCAAATTTTAAGACTAAAATTCAGATTCCACATAGGAGGACGCTATGTGGAGGGAATATCCACATAGCAAAATTGGATCGATGAACTAAAATTTATGAATTAATAATTTGAACATAAACATTAATCCACAATTTTTGAATATGAACATAATCAAGGCCTAGGTTCGTGGTATCGATTTTCAATGAAATTTTATGTTCATTGGTCAATGATCCATGGGCCAATGCCTCGCGGATGGTTCACGTATCATGGCTATATGTGGTGATATGCATCTGCGTACTGTAGCAGTAGGTTGGGTTGATTCCAGACATTATGTAGTACATGGATTGTGCCTTCAGAAAACTATGAAGTACGTGGGATGTGGCTACCTCATACCGTTTCTAGAAACTATATACGAAGCCTTATGTGGGAATTTTTTGAGTCCTTCAGACATTATTTCATAGACTTTATCCTATAATTTTTATTGGACTGGCTTTTTATTGGCTTCTAGATCCTCCTGTACGGGTTACGATAAATTATTTACAGGCTGTGATGAAATCGATGAAAATAAGGGTGACCATGGAGAGGAAAAGTGAGGATCATCTTTGAGCCCACATCATTCTTCGTGACATCTTCTTAAGAAATTTCTTGAGTCCATAGTTTCTAGACTATCTACTATCTGTGTAGTTACCACATTAGGGCTTCGGTCTCCCTGATGATGTTCCTCTTTCATTGGCTGACCCCAATACCCCATTTTCCTCTTAGATACACTACAAGGAAATGATAATGATAACATTTCCCCAGTATGAGAAGTAATCGCCACACTGATTTAGAAGAATATATTCATACTAGGAGGCTCAGCATGGAATCAGTTCAACCATGGGCCTCGTGATGGTGTCCCTAGACTATACGCCTTAGAGTACCCATCCACCATCAACATCTCCCAAGAAAATCCAAATAGCAGGTGGATCACCAAGTGGGATCTGTGGGCCGGAGGATGTTTCTGTAATGAGTTGTCCTGGGTGTTCTGGGTACATAAGACCTCATTGGAGTCTGAAAACTAGTTGGAGGTGGTGGTCTTGTATCAGGCGGCCTGGGTTTCTTAGTTTTCAGTCTTATCCCCAAGATAAATCCTTCCAGAGTTGTTGATTCATTGGTTCTCAAGCACCAACACCTTCCAATTATTTCAAGGGGATGTGGGAATCATCATATGGGATATCCACAAGCTTGGTGGACTCCCCATCCTTGGAGAGATGTACGACATGTTTCTCCTGGCATCTTCTACCTAGAATGATACTGACCACATTTTCCCTTTGACAAAGAGTTTATAGGTCATTGAAGAGGGATTACTTGATCATCCCCTCTAGGATATTTTTATTATCCCATTAAAGGAATCTATAGGATCATTATTTCTGGTGAAAAGACCCATGCTGAGGGCTCTCTATAGCCAAACTCACCCATCCTATTAGTACTCCAAACTATAGGGTCATATTGTGATATGTTTGAAGTGGGATGATATACCACATGGGGATATGTGCTTCTACTAGGCAAATATCCTGCTCTTAAACTAGCTGGTTTCTTTGCCATGTTTTTGTACGGATGGATTTTACCATCATGCAACATATATATTGGGCTTCAGCTGTGTATATTGATGATGGAGTTCATGCTGGTAGAGGGTCAACCCATTAATTTGGCCCATCATACCCTCTCTCAGCTTTATGAATTGTTAGAAGAAATACAGGAAGGTATCCCCCACACCGTCCCTGTAGACCATTACAATTTTTTATGGGTGGATGAAATAACACTTCTCTTGTTATGAATATATGCATACTAAAATGGTTCCTCATTCTGACTTTCATCCTACACTTCTCAACATTTTCTTTGTTTGTCCCAAGACTTAAAGAATTATTGATGCAGTTGGTTGTAGAATGATGCATATTGTTTCTCATTCGTACTATATCCTACCCCTAATGGGTCATTGAGAGGTGACATGGATGGTTCTTTAGATGAATTATCATACCTTATCACACTTTAGTATGGGATTCTGGCCTCTCATATAGATTGAGTTGTCATTTGTGAGCCATACCTCCCCTACTGGTTTTCTAGGAAATTTGGATGCCTTCAGCATACTGCCCTGCTTCTAGCTGTTCAATTAAGGGGAGAGTCTCACCGAGTAGTTATCCATAAATTATGGCTTATGATGATTACTTAAGGATCTCTTATGGATGTTATCATTCCTAACACAACAGAATCCACTTTCCTATCACTGGAGTATGCCCAACTGTGGGCAGATTATTACCCCAATAAGATGCTGAAAGAACCAGTTCATCAGATGAAGAAACAATTAACCATTTCTTACCCCATCCTTTTCCCAATGACAAGGACACACATTCCTTCTATAGTGAAGAGTGAAAAAGCTATACCTTCTATACCATACCTGCAGCAGCCATGATGGATAGACCACCTATTCCTACCCTGGTCGTAAAAATATGCTTGGTTTTCCATCAAAATAATTCGGGAGGGGCTTCATCTATAGAACCTAATTCAATGGGGAGTGATTCCTACGATTACCCTCCTATGGAAACTGCCTAAGACCTTGATGAGTCAGGCACTAGTCGAGTATCACCAATCTCCTCAGAAGTTGGGGCTACTCTTCCACATCCAGCTCTAGTGTTTGGTCGATTTTTGGTCAAAGAGAGTCTCCAATCTTGGATGACCTATCACAGGTCCCTTCTCACTCATGTGACGATGCTTCCTAGTTATCTACATGTGGAGGCAGAGGAGAATCAATATTATGGTACCGCTGGGAGGCACCAAGTAGTGTGAAAAGAGGCATGGCACCACTTATGTTCTCTTTCTACAAAGACACTCGTGGCAAATTTTGCTGATGAGGGTGATAATTTTTAGTGATTATTCACCAAGATGGGTTATGGTGGCTTGGATTATCAGAACTTGCACCTCCTTATCTACCAAATCGTCATTTCCTGAGAAGACCTTGCCTCCTAGGAGAACAAACTGGCCAAGTTTAGTTTATCCCAGAACCAGGTGGTGACCTTCCTAGATGTTTCAGAAAAATTTTATCATCTAACGGATAAGGAGGTGAAGTCTCATGATTTTTGGACACCCAATAAGAAGATTTGCAAGAGTGAGAAGCATACACATCAAGGTTGAGGGATCAAATGGCCTCTTCATGTGAGAACTATGAAGCCATCCAGAAGAAAGGGATGGAACTTAAAGTCATTATGGAAGGAGTGTATCCGACGGTAAAGGATGAAATAGAGGAGAGATATTATTTGGAGAAAACTATTGGCAGTCTATGATAATCACTTTCCATTATTCTAGAAAGGGTGAACAGATCGTTTTTGTAGTTCTGTCCCAAATTTTGATATGTACCCTTCCTTTTTTTGGTATTTTGGAGAGTCTCCGAACTGGGGTTACAACATTTTTTTTTGAACCCAATAAAACTGATTTTTCTTCTAATCCTCTTTCTTTGATTTTTTATTTTATATAATTTGATCATAATCAATCATATAAACATCATTTAAATTAGGTATTAATTTTAAAACATTATTTGAAACTAGTTAAACTGAAATAATCAAATCGGGCCCTAAATTTTTTCTTGAGCTATGGGACTCAACAAGAATAGTTCAACTGTTGCTAGGGTTTTATAGAACACCACACAAAATTTTATGTCTTTTTCAATATACCCTGATTTTTCCTTAATCATTCATGGAATAGGCTTAATAGTCCTAACATGAATTTTTATTAGGAATCCCTTGGTGGGTTTTTTACATAAAAAGATTTAAATATTTTTTGATGGATCAATGTTTTTTAACAAACCCATACTCGACTTTACCTTGAGGTGCCTTCTATGGATTTTCCCTCTAGAAATTGTGGATTATTTTTATAGTATTTAATAATCCTTCCAATCAAACTTATTACTTATATTTTAGGTTGAACATATTTGACCAATCATAATGGGGCAAGGGCCCAGACTCTGGATTTTCTACTGAGATGTTCTAATATCCTTTATACAAACATTATGGATTTATCTTGACCCTTAATTTGTGAGTTTGGACATGCATGAGGCTCAAGAGCCATTTTAGGTGTACAGATGTAATAAAAAAATCTTCTAGGGACAAATTTTCCTTTTATTGATGACCATTTTTGTGGGAAATATATATAGATCCTCTAGGTCATGATGTTCATAGTCAATCAAATGTTTCTATAGAACACTGGCCTTTCATTTTTGATGGCATGGTGGGATTTTCAACATTTTTGTATTTATTTTGATGTTGGGAGCTGTAATGGGTGGCTTCCCAGAGTAGTGGTATCTGAAAACTTCAGGGAAAATCAAATAAAATTTTAGTAGGAAATTATTCCAACACTGTTCTTACTTGTGTGTGGTAGAGCTGGTTAATGGTCGGTTCAATAAGAAGTCTTTTTCATGTTATGGGAATTTGAAAATAATAAGGAATGCAAGTTGTTATCTATATTGTTTCTAATTCCATGGGTGTGACATGAAATTAATTTAATTTGAGTGTACGAATGTTTGAAAGGACTCTCCTTGGAACAAATTTTCCTTTGATTGAGATCATTTTTATGTGAAACATATGTAGAGATGTTGGGGCTTGATGTGAATAGTCAAACAAAGGTGTCCGTAGGAAACATGCCTTTCATCTCTGGTGGATATGGAAGATTATGGAGATTGGGAACACTCTGAATATGATATATGACCTTCAACAAGGGGTGAACATGAACACCAAAAAGGGGCATGTCAACTGAACTTCTCCAGGGGAAACCTAGAAATTATTGGAGGAACTCTTCTTTTGTATGAGAATCAACATTACTCATAGGTATGGGGTATCCTTAGAAGCCTCAAAAGGGACCAGATATGAATCAAACATTCATGCTCTGATATATCTATGATGTGTGTATGGAGGAAAATGTAAACCATGACTTCGAGGGCCCTTGAATAAGGAGGTATGGACCAAGTCTTGGAATACATTGGGAGTATTGAGATAGGATATGACTCTGTTGGGGATGAATTTACCTTTAAATGATGATACTTTTTGTTGGAAACAAATTCAGAGCCACCAAGGAATTATGTTCATAGTCAAAAAAAATTTCTACATGATACTAGCCTCCCATCTATGATGGACACGAATAATTATGGGGATTTATGATTTCTCAACAATACAATGTTTAGAGTATGAAAAGAGTGTATCCAAACATATTTGGGACATTTGTGCAGTAATTTACTCATGGAAAAGGTTTCCATTAATTAGATCGGACTCGTACACATGGCGAGGCATTCATTCCATCATTGGGATACATAGTCATTCAACATCGTATGGCCAAGACGTGGGGTTCTTCGTAGGGAAGGTAACCGTGACATATATTTTAGAGTTCTTCTACTAAGGTCATGTTCCTAAACTGTATTTCCATAATGTCCTGGTGGATCTCTCTATAGGATCCCTAAGATCAGATGATATATGCTTGGTGTGAGAAACAAGGGATTACAAGGATTCTGAGTCATTACCTAGGAATAGAAAAATCATCATCTGAGGGAACTTTGGTCTTATACCATTGATATGCAGTCTAATGTATTACAACAAGGATGATTCTGACCCTGCAGTTTAATGTCATGCAGTGACGACATAATACAATGTAGTATAGAGTCTTGTACTGTGGATAATCATGCTATCATGTAGATCTTTAATAGCTTTGAGTTAATCACAATCATGATGCTCTGGTGTTCCCTAGATGTGAGTGATGATAGAAGGTTTAAACCATAGTCTTGGGGAAAACATGAATCATGAGGTATGATATGGGGCTTGGAAACCATTGGGCGTACTAAGATAGTAGAGGACACACCTGTGGACATATTTTCTTTTTATTGACATTCATTTTTGTGGGAAAAATATGTAGAGTCAACGAGGCATGATGTGCATAGTCCATCAAAGGTGCCTGCAGGACACTAGCCTTCCATCTCAGATAGCCTTGAAGGGTTATAGGGATTCATGTTTTCTTGGGGTATGGAGTTTGAAAAATGGGAAAATGTTCCTAAGATCATAAAGAATACCCAAACCATGATTAACTGTGAAATAATGGAGCTTCCATATATGTTTGACTCATATATAAAGGGGGAATCAAGATCTTTTGACTTCTCATGAGTGGGGGCACGAGCTGAATCTCATGAAACTGAGAAATGGGCCACACATAACTCAGGAAGAATTTCGCAATTTATTGTCATGTGATTAGGACCTTTCATGGACACCCCATACTATTCTGACCAATGTTTAGGGAAAAGGGGAATTTTTTTATGATGGGGGATGGGATGGGATGCCAAAGCTAAGCATCACTACATATCCTACAAGGGAATGAATCAATCCGCATGTAATTCTTAATTTTCCCCAAAAAAATTTCTCAGTGTGTAGGGACATTTGATGGATTTTTTTATGATGTCTAGGTTGGGATGAGAAATCTAGGCATCACTACATATCCTGCAAGAGAAGGAATCAAGCCATACATAGTTCTGAAAGTTCCCTGTACTGATCTAGCTTAGTCTTTGGGGTAGGGGCATCTTCATTCTATCCGTCATGGTTTACAGGTCTACCATACCACCCTTACAATTAATGTTTATGGTGGGGTTGGTCCAAGATCGAGGATCGACGCATCGCTACAAATCCTGCATGGACAAGAATCATGTTGTACGTAGTTCTATTAGAGATCACGTAGTTTATTTTCATGTGATTAAGATGCTTTGGGCCAAGTAGTTTAATATCTTACAGTGAAGACATGAATCATAGTTTAATGTCATTTTTCAGGGACGAGTTCCTTACAATTTATCATCACGTGTAAAGGAAAATGACTCAATGTTTAAGGTCATAGAGTTTAGACCATGACATGGGAGTTTCTTGGTATTGTTTCAAATAGTTTAAGGTCTTAGAGTTTGTAACATGGATTCATGGTTCAATGTCATGTTTCATGGAATAATTCCACACAGTTTAACATCATGTGGTCTGGACAATGACTCATACATTAAGGTAATTGTTTTTGTACCGTGCCTTTTGGGTATTATAACTCATAGTTTAGGGTCATAGATATTGGACCTTGACATGTCGTATTACTACATGAAATACTTCTTTAAGAACTCTGCATTTGTGGGAGTCGTGATGAGGTTTCCATCCATTGATATTAGGACATATGATTCATTGGAATAGACCCTATGTATGAGATATGATCCTTCCCAATTTTGTTCAATATTTGGGGGATTCTTTCTGAGTATCATTAGGGTTTTGAGTACTAACACCATTTCTCCTTCAAGGAAAGATCAAAGGCGAACCATTTTGTTTAAGGCTCATGTAATCCAATTTTGGCAGATTTCTAAATGGTGCAGAGTGTGATTTTTTTTCTCTAGCTACTCCAACTCATCAAACCATATATGAGATTGATCGTTCATGGAATATAGATCGAAAATTTCCACATGAAGTTATGTAACTTGAATTTTGATTGGAAAAACTTCCTCTACCCCGTATACAAGTGAGTACGGGGTTTCTAGGGTGGTAGTGCGGGCTATGGTCTGGTAAGCCCACAAAGAATGAAGGAGCTTTTCTGGCCACAATTTCATATCCTTATTGACCATATTTTTGAGTATGTTGGACAAAGTATTATTAAAATTCTTTATCTTACCATTGGCCACCACGTGGTAGTGGGAATACCAGTTGGCTTTGATTCCATACTCTTGGTATAGCTTGTCCAACTTAGCAGAGTGAAAGTTAGTGTCGTTTTCCATCAATATTATATGAGGGACACCATATCTGGTAATGATTATGGCCTTCACAAAGCTAACAATGTTTTTATCCCCAACTTCTATATGTACTAAAGATTCATCCCATTTGGAAAAGAAGTCGGTCGCCGTGAGTATGAACTTGAAATGTCTGGATGTGGCTGGAGGATATGGTCCCACAACATCCATCCCCCAGACAACAAATGGCTATAAGTACTTAGTTATATGAAGTAACTCTGGGGGTCGGTTTATGAAATTAGCATGAACTTTCTAGGAATGTAATTTTTTAGTGCATATAGAACAATGCCATATCATAGTGGGCTAGTAATTCCCAAGACATCAGATTTGGTGAGAGATCTTGGTTGCTGATTGATGCACTCTACAAGCTCTGGCATGCACTTATTTCATGACAGCAACAGTATCTTCTCTATCAATGCAGCTGAGAATGACTATTTCAAGCCCTATTTTGAAGAGAACCTTTTCTTGGTTTACCCCATTGTAGAAGACAAACATGACATCCCGTCTTTGGACTGGATCCCTTCCATCCATATCTGGTGGGAGTTCCCTATTCTGAAGGATATTTTTAATGGAAATCATCTAGTCGGTGGTGCGACCATAGGGATAAAAATAGGACTAATTTCATCTATTTCTTCCATATTGATCTGGATGAATGGCAAGAATATCCAACGGTGGGAAATGTTAATGACTTTTTTATCCTGGTATGGATCGGCCAAGGCTGTCGCTGCATTTTGAAAAGTGTTGGCTTCAACATTTTGTTACAGGGGGAAATAGGTCAACATTGGTTATGATGGGAATTATAGTATTATTTCTCAAAAAACTTTCATCACGGGGTCGAATACTTATTTCTTAATGGATTAGTCACCACTGACCTATTTTATGATTATCTCTAAATCATCGTTTATTTTTAGGTGTTTAGATTGAACATGAAGTGAAAATTCATGGCTGGAAATAAGGCAATGAAATTATACATCATTATTTGTACACTCTTCTAAAAGCAGGAAAGAGTAAGGAAATATGACCTTTTCAGAGGTTACAAGTATAATTCCCAGCCCCACTTTTTTATCTTCGGATCCTACAACCATTTTTCATTCAGGATTCTTGAAGCACCAACAAAATACATTTACCATGAATGGGGATACTCTTGAATGCAAAATACTTCTTTATCTAGAAGCTTGGCATCGAACAGTGTTGTTTCTTACGAGGGGTGCTCATCCATGAAGTCTGCTAATGCATGTCCTTTGATGGACTTATATGGAACATACCATATGTCAAACAGTTGTAGGATGACTACCCATCGCAATAGGAATCCATTTATCATGGGACAATTGAGCATATATTTGAGCGAGTTGTAGAGGGAAACTAGATGGACCTCATGGTGCTGCAGGTAATGCCTAAGTTTCTAAGCAGCAAAGATTAGGGCTAGGTAGTTTTTTTCAATTATTGAATACTGGGATTCATCATCAATCATTGTTCGGATGTGGTAATAGATGTTGTTCTCATTATCGTTCTCATTTTGATATGAGAGGAATGTGCCTAATGACTGTTCCAAGGTGGTTACATTGAAAATTTTTGGTCTCCCCTCAACTAGAGGCATCAACACCAGTGGGATTAATATATATCTTTTGAGATTGTCAAACTCTTCTTGGAAATCGATATCCCTTTCATACATAACTCCATTCTTTATAAGCCTAGTGAAAGGTAAACATTTACCTTCTAGGTTGGATATGATGCACTGAATGTAGGTGAGGTTCCCCTAGTGACCTTTTAACTCAGTGATGTTGTGAGGTGGGGACATTCCAAGAACGGATTTTGTCTTCTCAGGGTCAACTTCGATTCCACAATGGTGTATGAAAGCAGAGAAATTTTCTCAAGGTAACTCCAAAGGCACATTTTAGGGGATTCATATTTAAACCATTCATCCACAATTTTTTGAAGATAGTTTCAAGATCAGATAGGTGGTGTGAGAAATGCTGTCATTTAACCACAACATAGTCAACATAACCCTCAATGCATTTTCCCAAGAAGGGCTTGATGATGTGATGCATGGGGTGCTGATATGTGGCAGATAACATTTTTTAGACCAAAGGGAATAACTCTATAACAGACCACTCCCCGAGGAGCCATAAAGGTGGAATCTTCTTCATTTACTCGTGCCATCTAGATATAGTTGTATCCAGAATAAACATTCTTGAAAGGTAGGGCTTCATATCAGGCTATTGAATCGATGAACAATTCTGTGATCAGGATCGAGAAATCATGTTTGGGAAAATTTTGGTTAATGTCCTTGAAGTCAATACAGATTATAATCAGTCAGTTATTATTTTATACAGTGACTATATTTTCTTTCTACATCAGATATTGGACCTCTCATATGAATTTTTATTTGTTTAGATTGTTAACTTCATCATCTATTTTGGCAGCATGTGTTGGGTGGGTCCTTCTAGCTCCCTGCTTATATCCGCGATGATCTTCTGGTTGACCTATATGATGAGTTGAATCCTTAGGATCGAGGTCTATCATTTCAGTGTATTCACCGACAAACACATCTGGATTCTTATTTAGGAAGGATTTATATGCCTCCTGATCCTCGACATGTATAGCCACACTAATCAGAGTGGGTGGTGGGTCTTATTTGGTGCCCATATTTATCTTCCTATGTTCATTGATTATGTTGGAGAAACCTTCTTCGGATACAGGAGTGGAATCCTTGAGGTTTTCTTCCTCTTCTTCTTATTCTCTGTCATCTTCATCATCTTCCTATTCTTATGATGAGAGAATTTTTGAGACGAACTCTCCTACATTGGGAGAGAAATCATCTTTTTCTTTACTGAGTGAGGTAGGGGTAGTTTGAGGTCCCATGGACAGGGTGAGAGCATCTTTGATAGGGCTTTTCCTAAAATCATGGGAGTCATCCCACTCATCCCTATATTTAGATATGGTGACCATGGTAGAGATGATGCAGAAAATTGAGTTTTCATCTGGACTTGCACTTGTGCATTCAACATGGTAGATGGGTAATACATACCCTTCCCTAAGGTACTGGAGGGGTTGGCGGGAGCCATTTCCAATCCATTTTTGGCATGAATCCAATAAATGTCATTTATAGAAAGATTTTTTCTTCTGATTCATTTAACCCTGCATCAATATAATTCGACTCACAGGACTCAAACAGGGATTTATTGGCGTGCATTGTCCTATTTTATCCATTACTGCAATATTTGACGCACTGATGGTAAGCTGATGAAATTTCAGCATGTTGATGCATCCAAGGCCACCCTAACAGGACATTGAAGGTTATACTATACCATACTACCAGAAACTCAAAATCCAACATGTGGTCTCAGATACGAGTTTTTTGTTTGATTTGTCCCAATGGTTTTTGCTCACTTTTTCCATACTCTAGTATAGTTTTAGTTTATGGTGTCATGTTGTCTTCATCATAAACCATACGGTGAAGCATTCACAGTCAGAGGAGGTTGACTCTAGAGTCATTATCGATGAAGATCCTCTAGAAATCAATTCCATTCATTTTTCCAAACACATATAAGGTTTTGATGTGACCTTGCATGATGAGGTCTTCATCCTTGTTTGTGAAGGAGATACTCAAGATCTTAGGGACATAGTAAGGCTGCAATGAGTGCCTCCCTAAGATCTGCGCACAGACATAACACATCCAATATTGAAATATTTTCTGGTACTGAAGCTAGCTGCTTCAGAATATCATACATCTGCTCTAATGGTTGGCGCTTCCTAGCTTGGGGTTTCTCTTTCATAATCCCTTTTAGGGTTTGGTATTTACAGGTGGATGGTTTGGCCTCTATGACTAAGTCTGGGGATGTTGTGGTCTTTTCCATGTTAGGCCAAACTGGTCTTTATGTATGCCTTGGGTGATTTGATATTTGTTCTTCCACTGAGGTATATTCAAAGATAATTGGGCTTGGATTTCTCTTATGGAGGAGAAGGAGAATTGAAATTCTTTTTGTGTCTATCTGAGGGTCCTTCCACAAGTTTCTATGATGTTAATGATTTGACTTATGGCATGGACGGGAATCTGACTCCTTCCATGATCATGCCTTCCAGGAAACCATCGGCTTCTACTGCCTCTTCCTCCAGATATACGCTTTGGCATGGGGAATGCAGGTTCATGGACATAGTCTCCATTTGAGATGGGGTCCATCAAGTGAATGACATTAATGGAGCCAATGATCAGTTCTTGATCTGATATAGTTTTTTTCTAACTGTCTTCTTTTGATGGTGTCATTTGGCAGGGTGGTTCCCGTTGTACTGTTTGGAAGGATAGTGGCCATTGTACCTTTTTGCAGGGTGGTGCCTATTTTACCATGTCTGCTTGCATGATGTTTGAAGGTATCAACACTGGCTTTGGCTGTGGTTCCATATCATCTTCTTCCACCTATTTTTTCTATTCTAGCCTTTAAAAGGCTGCAGGGATAAGGAGGGATGTTGTGCTATATTGGGAGATTTTGGAAGCCTAGTTTTTTGTTTCAACTGCACTTGGGGGATGCCATGGACTCTAATGAAAGTATTATGGGTCATCCAATTGTCAAAAAAAATTTCTTCTCATTGGCTTATATTTTCGATTATTCTTCCCCTCTTGAGTCTGAGGTGGAAACATACACCACTTGTAATGGTAATAGGCCCAACTTAACTTTCTCAGATTATACTATATTTTGTAGGAGATCCTTGAAAATGAAGCATTCGTGGATAGTATGTCCCAGTATCTGGTGATAGGGACAATAATTTGGATGGTCTTTGAGAACCACTTCATCAGCTATCTTTGACTCTGGTTTCCAGATAAAATTACAATTTAGGGAGGCTATGAAATTTCTGCGGACCTGGTCGCCTTAAAACGAGTAAAATATATTTTTTTCTTCAAATTGATTTATTTTAGCACCCCATCACTCATCATTCCAATTTGGGGGGTGGTTGTTAGCGTCTTGGGGGTCATGTATGGTTTGGTAGGGGCATCACAACTAGAGCTAGTGCTGGGGATGGCTTAACTATGATAGAACCCAATTCAGCTTTTCCAATTTTTTTTCCTAGGGATGATGGGGCCACTCGGGACTTGAGATTGGTCTGTTACAAGGATTCTTCAATCCTTTGTGAAATGGAAGATAAGTCTCTAAACCAACATGTGTACTTTACCGGGATGAGTGGTGTTCACATTTCATCTTGGAGGTTATCAATGCACATGGAGAGAATCTCATCTTAGGGGAGCGACTAGTTCAGGGAATAAGTTAGGCCTTTCCATCAGGTAATGAAGTCTGAGACTCTTTTGTTCTCTCACTGCTTTCAGTTCATGAGATCACTGACTGTCATCTTTAGAAGCATTGAGCTGAACTGGAAGAGGAACTGTCTCTAGAGATCCTCACATCATATGATTGAATTTGTTGGATAGCTAGTATACCATTTGACGTTTGAGCCCTATAGGGTTCGTATGAAGAACTTGAGTTTTACTGCTTCTTGCTGCTCTGGAGTTCCCATCATGGGGTCACAATAAGAGGCATAGTGAATTTAATGGTGATTTGGGTCCCCCGAGACATTGAATACTGGGAATACAGGGTTTCTGAAGTTTGGCGGCGGCAGAACATTACTCACCCAGTCATGGTAGGGTTTGCACTCTGGTTTTATCGGAGTGCATCACCCCTCCATAGATTCTAATCGATCTTTTAATTTATGGATGGTATTCAAGATTCCTTTATTCATATCCTTCTAGTCTTGAGCTTGGGATGCTATGGTAGTGGCCATGACTGGGTGGGCCAGAGTTGTTGGAATTTGGGTTTGATACCCAGATGGGGTATCAATTGTTGGTTTTCGTGAATATATTTTGGGTTCCTTCCCAATGAGGGGAATCCTTGATTTCCTTCTAGGGATGGGTTAAATGGACCTATGATCATGGATTCATTCACTAGGATGAGTGCCTGTGGAAAGGGTACCTTTTCTGGAAGCACCTCCCAACCTTCCGCGAGGGAACAGATCCGGCGAGATAGCTCACTCGATGCAACTCAGCATTAATTCACATGAGCTCTTTCATATCATTCTCCTATTTGGTGAACCTTTCCTCAAGAGTGAGGGATGAATTTATATGGGGGATAAGGCAGTTCATAGATGACCATGGATTTATTCTTCTCATTTTTAGGGTTTTTTGGGGGAGGTAGCGATTGATTAAATAAGGGGTGCACAGATTTAGGATCGCTCTCTAGTTTTGGGTATGCATGCCATCATGCTCGATGTGGGATGCCTCTGGGAGGGAACCATCTTCCTTCACATCCTCTTCCTCTACTTCATTTAATATGATATACATGGTGTTGATGTTTACCACATTCACTGAGGCATACCATTGGGGGTTGTGTACTTGATGTCGAATGGTAGGAAGGATTTCTGCATCATTTTTTGGACTTTCTTTTTCAATTCTGTGGTATTCTTCGGGTTTCTTAGCAATGATTGACCCAAAGGGAGCCCTAGTCTGACCTCATAATGCGAATTTATCTAGGAGGGTGTGAACGATGAGAAGGGGTGAATCTAGTGACTCCAATGTCCATCATTCTTCCTAGACGGTAGAATATAAACGACTTCAGTGTGCAGATTTGAGGTAAAAATTCCCCCAGCCTAGTAGGCTGGGGTTGTTCCAATTTTTCTGTTGATGCGTCATGACCTAGATATTTTGGTCTCATGGGGGAATTTTTATTTAAAAATTCCACCTTCCCTATGGTCTAGGTTTTTTCCCACATTATGAAATCAACCACCACTATTTCTACCTTTTCAATTTTTTGTACTCCCATGTTTGTGTGATCAAAGTATGGTATTGGGAATGCATGGAGTCTATGGTCTTCTAAAGACATGAGAACTGCTTTTGGGTTGGCTTCCCATAGATGGGAATGCTGCTGGCTGTTCTTGGTTTCCTAAATCAGAAGCTTTTCAATGGATTCATCTCTTTGGCCTTGACACTTTCGAGACACACTATGGGCCAATTTTTGTTGAGTATACCATCTTTCATGAGAAAAGGTTTTACTTGATTTCTACCTTTGGGTGATGAATTCTTAGGATGTCATTTCCATTGAGCCCTACTGGATGGGACATGGGGTGAAGTGTAGATCTCCTTTTTCACCCCATCCCCAAATGTGAAATACAGCCACAACGTTGCCAATTAGGTGATGCAACTCATACAGTGCATGAAGGTAGTCCAGTTCAAGGTTTTTATTTATCCTTTATAATTATGGATACCATGTGGATGGGAGGGATTCCAAGTCGATTAGACGGAGAAGCTTTCCTATTGTATTGACATGGTCCATGTACCCTTCGTATGGTAGAGATTTTTCTTTGAGTTGACAAATATTCATCCATTTTTTGAGCCAAATTTCATGTGTGCATTCCCCAGAAAACTCTACTGGTATGTCTAAGTGAGAAGTGACCGTATTCCAATACATCACTGGTATATTATCCTTTGAAAGTTGTCTTCTCACAAGCTACATATCCTTCTGTTTTTCTTCTAGAGGCTCCTCTACTTGATATGCCCATCTCAACTAATTCATAATCATTTTGTTCTAAGAAACCAAGCTGGTGGGAGACTCATTGATTTTAAAATTCCGTTGGGGTGGCTTAGAAGATGAGAGTGGACCCATGCCATCCTTTGGTTGAGAAATAATATCACTCATTGTAGATGGAGTTCCTGATATGTCTGACTCCTTTCTGATCGCCTCAGCATAGGAGGGATTTCTCACATTTGTTCTGACAAGGGAAGGACCTTCCTACTAGTATGAATTTTGATTTTGGAGAGGTCCTTCTCAATTGGTGATGTAATGGCTAGGGATACTATTGAATATTTATGGCCATCTACGAGAAATGGCTTTACGGTGTATACCATTTGGGAGGGTATTCCAGGCGAGCTACATTGAGGGGAGTAACTTTTCGTAGTTTGATGTCACTGAAGGGAGGACCTTCACAGCAGCTTCCATTGTGGGGAGGGCCTTCACAATGACCATCATCATGGTGAGGAAAACCATCATGACTTGATACCTAGATATAGGGAGACTTTCTTCAGTTCATATCTTAGGGAGGGCCTTCAGAATGTTCTGAAAATAGGGGAGGACCTTTTTGTCGCTTGATATTATTATAGGTAGGACCTTCACAGACACTATCATTGCGAGGAGGGCCTTTAAAATGACTGTCATCATATAGAGGACTACCATCATGACATGATGTCCAACTACTAGGAGAAGCATATCTACAACATATACCCTGGGAAGAACCATCAAGGTGGACAATAGCAAGGGGATGATCTTCTTACTAACTGATCTTTATTTCTAGGGGAGGGATACCCCGATTCACATAAATAGATCATCTCTTGTGATCTATCATTCTTGGCCCATGGAGTGAGCCCCCATGGGTGCTCTATGGAGGACCTTCAGAGATACTGGTAGAGACATTGCAGGGAGGTCCTTCGTAACTGTTACTACCACATCCATAATTTGGTAATAGACTGATAGGGTCATTGCCCTTTATTTATATATGTTTGAGGGAATTAAGAACCCCAGCCTCCAGTAGAGGAGGATCATGTATATGCTCTTCATTTTCCAATTTCCATTAGTGCCTTTATTTTTGGGTTCTCTCATGTGAGTAATAGAGGACATTGTTTTTTGGTAATGGACTTCATATGTGATTACATGTCTTGTTGGGTCCCGTGATGTCATTGGGATACACCGACAAACAACTTGAGTTTTGGAAATGATATATTTCTTCCCTTGATAGCCAACACTTTGGACTGGAATTCCCTCAGTTGGGATGAGTATTTCTTCCAGATTCGATAGTCCATATATCGTTGGATACTTCCATTGACCCTTTTAGACTGAAACAGGGATGACTAACTGCTCCAGAATGACTATCTTATTTTGAGAGTGAGTCATTCTGTTTGAGGAAACTGGGTCGTGGGCCTAGTTTCTCTCCTTTTCCAATGATGCAATGATATATTTCCATGTTTAGAGGATATGGTCTGGAATCAATATTTGATCTTCCATCATTTCCAAGATGGCTAATATACATATCTTGATGGAACATGTAGAAAGGCCCATTCCGATGTCCGAGTAGGAGTTTGTGCCTACTCAAGTCCTCCATGAGTTTCTAGTAAATACTGGCTGTTATCTTGTGTCGGGGCAGAGGAACGAGTCTTCCATTGGTTGTTTCCTCTGTTTCCCCCCATATTTTACTGGTGGAATTTATATTCACGAGAATGGATTTTCATCTGATTTCTTTCTATTTTATTTGTCTCGTAGGCTTTGTATGCATCAACAATAAATTGACTCTGCTCATATTTAATTTCCGCCCTATTTGGATGGAAGGCTTGGTGTGCTTTGGTATATATCTGCATCTTCATATAGTTTGTTGATCTGTCTATACGGTGGGACCGACAAACACCAGTAGGGGTAGGCATGTTCTTGTATTGTGCCACCCTATTTCTATGATGGACTTCAGTGGAGGGGGTAGAGTCATATGTATGCCCGTAGAATGTTGTCATGTTTGTACAGCAGAGTATATCCTCATGGCCCATGGTGATAACATGTTTCTAATTATATATTTTTCACCCTTGGTTGGAATCACATGGTTCCTGGGTCTCATGGACTATGTTAGGTTCCCTAAAAATTACTTTTTCCTCAGTGGGAGGAGGCTTGGTCATCTAGTGTCTCCAGCGATGCTCTTTGGAGGGGCCTCTGAGTAGGACCCCAGTGAAGTTGAGATGAAGTTGTCCGCATCAAATTCATATACCTCCCCAAGATAAGGGAGGTAATTGTGGTCATGTTCCTTGTATAGGCTACCGAAACAGTTTGACATGACCATTGGGACCGCCTTGGAATGGGGTGTCAGTCGTGGCTGAAGAGGCGGCTGGTGAGTCTTTGCAGACTGGAGGGCCTATCTCATAGCCTTTAGTGTTGGGAGAGTTCCATTTTGGTTGTACTCCCTGATCATCATGTTGGATACCTAGTGTTGAAGATGCTAGGTAGGTGAGGGGGTCCTTCTCTTCATTGGGGCCCCATATTCCTATGGGATCGATGATGTGTGTGTCTGCATCGGTCATTGGGATGTAATTTTCCTCGAAATGTTTCTCTACGTGAACCAGCGACATACATATATTAAATAAAAACCACAAGACCTCATCAAATTAAAATTATTTTTAACATATTCATAATTGGTGATTAAACTTGGCCCCCTTCCCATTTTCTTTGGCTGCGGGGCCAAGAGGATTATGTGGGGTAAAACCGCCACCTTGGTTAAGGATTCACGTTGGGTTCACCATTTTTTTCTACATCTAATGTGGCATGCTTAGCATGTAATAGGGTTAAATAATTGGGCTGATGTGCAATGTCTCTTTTTCTTTTATCATAGGGGTAGAACTGCTATCTTGGTTAAGGATTCACGTCAATTTCACCATTTTTGTTCCGCTTTTGAGGTGGCGCGCTTAGCGCGTACAGGGGCGAAAAAAATCAGAAGACGTGCAGTGTCCCTTTTTCTTTTATCATTAGGGTAGAACCGCTTCATTGGTTAATGACTCACTTCAGGTTCACAATTTTTGTTCCACCTCCGTGCTGGCACATTTCAAGCATACTAGGGTGAAAAAATGGGTTGACATGCAATGTCATTTTTTATTTTATCGTTGAGGTAGAACCACATCCTTGGTTAAGGATTCACGTCAGGTTCACCATTTTTGTTCTGCCTCCGAGGTGGGGAACTTCAGGTGGAGTGGAAATGGTATGATGAGTATCTTCACCCATCCCTTTTCAATAGATACGGGTTCTCATCTTGTCTACCATTCCTTTTTTGACCCATCCTACATCATTATCCTTTAAAGGAGTATGGATTAACCATGAAGGAGATATTGGTCCCAATGAGCGATTGTGTAGGGGTCAAGAACTTGTGAAATCAGTCCTCTTTGGACATAACCTCCTTGAATGTTATCCAACAGGTTTATTCATGGAGCTAGAAACACCCAAATACCTTGGTATCTTTGATTTATGGGCCTTCTTTCCAATGGTAGGTGTTCATTTATTGATGATTCCACCAACGACACTTAAGGATCCCATTAGTCGAGATGATGGGAATTCTAACTCACCACACCCTTCTGGGGGAGGATTATCATCTGTTCTGAGGCTCTCTTATAGATTTAAGTCATGTTCATATGTTCTTGAATCCTTAGTTCAATCTTAAAGAGTGTGTCCATAGGCTACCCTTGATTTTCATGACCGTCATAGGCTTGCATATATTTGATGATACATAGGTACAACTAACTTTAGATATATAATAAGGTTCTCTGGAGTTTACAGTCATCTAGGGGGTATGGAAGGTGACTTGATGTTGGGATCATGAACATAAGAAGGGCTTCCTGTGTAGTCTTAGGAGAGGAACCAGAACCCGCGTATTTCAGATTGGCTTGGGCTTATGAATGGAAGATTCTCATTTTTGGGGGCATGGTTGGGTGGATCCTTTATAGGAGGAAACCCTTTTGATCTAGGTCCTTCTCGTATACTTCCTACATATCCTGATTTGGTTAGGAATCACAGTTCTTATAGTTCAGATTGGTTGGGGCTTATGCCTGGAAGGTGCCCACTTGAGGGGCCATGATTGGGTGGACCCTTTGGGATGGGCACCGTTTTGATCTATGTCCTTCAGGAAGGCATCCTATATATCCTGATTTGTTCAGGAATCAAAGTTCTCATAGTTCATATTTGTCGGGGTTTACAGATGGAAGCTTCCCAATTGAGGGTCCATGATTGGGTGGACAATTTTGGATGGGCACCCTTTTGAGCTTGGGTCTTCAGGAAGGCATCCTACGTATCTTGATTTGGTCTGGAATCAGAGTTCTCATAGTTCAGAATCATGTGGATGTCGTAATCATCACAAAAACCTTATCTCATGTGAGTCATGATCGGAGTGGGAAATAAGAGGATGTAAAAGATTCTACAAAGAACATGCTTCCTCTCATGTTGGTGGGAGAGGGAGAGCCTATGGTGGAAGAGGCAGGGGCGATAGTGGGTGAGGTTGTGGAGTAATGACCCTTTCAATGTGAATTGAAATTGAAATTCATGTGGCCTGGCCTTGGAAGATTGGGGACTTACCTCAATGGGAGTGCCCCAAAATACGGTCTGTGAAGGGGAGGAGTGCCATCCTCATCAAAGGGGGGAACAAACATAATCCATTCAACTGAGCACTATTCCTCGTTAAAAGGAAAAGCAAGCGATCACCCTTAATCTCTAGAATGGGGAGGTTCAAGTTGGCATCCCAAGGTTGGACTCTGGGTTACCATAGGAATGTAGACCCACAAAAATTTCTGAACCCTGAACCGTTGTGGGTATAGCCTTCATGACTCCATTTACCGTGGGTATGTAGATTCAAAGGGGTGCATTGATGCGCCTTACGGCCAGATCATACGGTTCTGGTGGCTTTAGAGGGGGCTTTGGATTGATGTTAGAGGATTGGTTAGAATAGGGATTATGGAAGAATAGACAGTAATGGAAGGGTGAGGTTGGAACTGGAGGAAATAATACCAGAAAACACCCCATTCCGTGTACTAATTTCTTATGCAGGATGGGGGAGGCACTGCATACCATAGTGGTATGCGGATAGAGGGGTCGTTCATGTACTAATGACGTACGCATGCATGGGTATAGTCCACGGTGTACAATAGTGGTAAATGCCCCACCATGCCACTTTGGGTTCCATCCATGTACTAATTAAATACACAACGTCAGGTAGAGTCTACGTAGCGGCACACTACACAGAGAACCATATTTAAGGAGGGTCCGAGGGATTATCATTCGTGTGGAATTAATCTGTGAGAAGTATGTGGATTTTGGTTCAACTGTTTGGTTCACAACTCTATTATTATTATTCAATTCCCCAATTTTATGGTTTGCAGATGGTTGTACATGCAGAGACTGTGGTTCGTGATTCGGGTTTCGTCAATGAATTGAGACTGAAGCATGAGTCTTTTTTGAACTATTTATTCCAACCTTGGATTCCCCTACAAGATTTTATCTTTCGTCCCTCTTCCTTCTAATGTAAACCTTTTATAGAGCATTGGTGAAATTATATCTATTGGGCACGTGACACCATTTTTAGAGGCCCATGAAGGGATATCTGGACCAGCGGAAGACTCAGTCAATCCGGGGTTTGCAGATACTTTGGTCAGCGATAATAGTTCGCGGAACCCTTCTAGTTTCGCTTCGTACCCAAATTGTTGAGTTTTCGGGATGGAATATGGATAAATAACATGCACATGAGTCCTTTGGAAATGCGTTTTACAGTCCACCTTGTTTGTTGGACATCACTCCGTGGGTTAGTGGCTTCGCGGATCGTTCCGTATACCTTGGGGTTCTCGATCCAGCTGGTCCATGTACCTTTCTCGGTGATGGTACACTGGATACTTGAAATGCTTGGAAAACATGAACTTCGTCAAGTATCTTCTGAAAATTTCAACATAATTTGAGTCCATTAACCTAGCT
This sequence comes from Viscum album, assembly GCA_963277665.1. Classification (NCBI taxonomy): domain Eukaryota; kingdom Viridiplantae; phylum Streptophyta; class Magnoliopsida; order Santalales; family Viscaceae; genus Viscum; species Viscum album. Next base: position 1,279,584,723 of record OY728136.1, on the reverse strand, counting down.
AGACTTGTAGGAGTACTTGCTTCCTTCTACAAATTGATCTTGTACAAAGCAATTGTGGGGGTATTTTCCTCCCTTGGAGGAATTTTTCAGGACCGTATAATCATAAAAAATCTAAAAACCCCCAAAATTGCTCAAAATCCCAAAAAACCCAAAAAACCATAGAATTCTAAAAAATCAATAAAAACATAAAAAATGTTAAATTCCCTAAAAAAACTGAAATCCCTTAAGAAAACCATAAAAACATATAAAACCGTAAAACACATAAAAACCTTTAAAACATTTCAGACCCTAAATGACCCCAAAAACCCCAAGAAAAATAAAAACCCTTAGAATCTTCAAAAATCCTAAAAACCTATAAAAACCCTAAAAACTAGTAAAAACAATAAAACACCATTAAACACCTAAAAATGTTAAAAAACTCCAAAAAACCTTTAAAACCATTAAAACATTAAAAACCCCTAAAACCCAAAAAAATCCATTAAATCCCAAAAAACCCAAAAAAACCCCTACAAACTCTCAAAATCAATAAAATTACTATAATACCATTAAAATCCTAAAAAGTCCCAAATAATACCGAAAAATGTAAAAGACCACAAAACACTAGAAAACCCTATATAAAACCTTAAAAACATAAAAACAGGTAAAACTCTTAAAAACCCAAAAAACGATAAAAATCCTAAAAACTACTAAAAACCTTTAAAACTCAAAAAACATAAGTATCCTAAAAAACCATACAAAACCTAAAAACATAAAAACCCTAAAAGCTAAGAAAACCCCTAAGAAAACCTAAAAAACACATAAAATACCAAAACGACACAAAAAACACAAAAACCCCTAACATATTAGAAAATTTTAATACCCTTAAATCCCATAAAAACCTAAAAATGTTAAAAACTCTAAAAAACATAAAAACTATAAAAATAAAAAAACCCTAAATCCTCGAAAAACCATAAAAACCTTAAAACCCTAAAACTCTAAAACCCTAAAAACCATAAAAAATACTTAGACACCAAAAGCACACAAAAATACATAAAAATCCCTTAAAATACCTAAAACATAAAACCCCAAAAATCACTAAAACCCCTTAGGAAAACCTTAAAAACACAAAAACACATAAAATCCATAAACAATTAAAAACCCTATAAAACCCCAAAACCCTAAAACCCTAAAAATCCTAAAAATCATTAAAAACCCTAAAAAACATAAAAATCCTAACTGGACCTAAATATCCATGAAAATATAAAAAACATTAAAAACAATGAAAAACTAAAAAAACCAAAAGAACATAAAAAACCTTAAAACCCATAAAAAGATAAAAATGATAAAAATGATAAAAAAAACCTATAAGACCATAAAACCCAAAAACCACTAAAAACCATAAAAATCACTAAAAACCATAAAGATTCCTACAAACCCATAAAACCATAAAACCACTAAAAACTTTAAAAACCCATTATACCCATAATACGCTAAAACTCTATTAAACCTTAAAACCCAAAAAATAAAAAAACCCCAAAACCCCAAAAAATCCATAAACACTTTACACCCATAAAAACCCCCATAACACTTAAAATCCCAAAAAACCCTAAAGACCATAAAAATAATAAAAATTCCCCAAAAACCCATGGAACTGTAAAAACCTAGAAACCCTAAAAACCAATAAGAAAACCTTAAAAACCTAAAAATACTAAAAACAGTAAAAAATATAAAAACCATAAAAAACCATAAAAATCCCTAAAAATCCCTAAAAACAAAAAACTCATAAAACTCCTAAAAATCAATAAAAATACCTAAACACATATAAAACACTAAAAATGCAAGAAAGGGTTTGAAAACCATGAAAACTAAGAACACATAAAACCCCTTAAAAATATAATAACTCAAAAAATCCAAAAAGTCCCTAAAACCCATTACACCCCCTAAAATTATAAAACATATAAAAACCTAACAAACCCTAAAACCCTTCCAAATCCTTATGAAAACCTTAAAACCCTAAAATCCTAAAAACCCATTGAATTTATTAAAAACAGAAAAACCAAAAATACCCTAAAAACCATAAGAAAACCTTAAAACACTAGAAACACTTACAACCCCTAATAAACCTAAAAATGTGAAAACCCAAAAATCAATAAAAACCTTGAAACCCTGAAAAATACCTAAACTCCCTAAAAACTCTAAAAATCATAAAAAAGGCTGAATTTTTTTAATAACATAAAACCCCTAAGAACCCTATAAACCTAAAAATAGTTAAAACCCCTAAAACATAAAAAATTATTAAAACCCTAAAATACCCTAAAAACCCTAAAATCCCCTAAAATCCATTAAAATCCCTAAAAACCATAAAAACTTCTAAAAGACCATAAAAACCATAAAACCCTACATAAAACTATAAATAACTTTTAAACTAATAGAAACATTAAAAACTAAAATAAATTAAATCCCCTAATAAACTAAAAAAACTAAAAGACAAAAAAGAAATTAAAAACCTAAAATCAATAAAAAACCTAAAACCCATTAAAATATATATAAACCACAAAATCCATAAAAATCCCAAAAAATCCAAAATATCCATAAAAATGTAAACCCCCTAAAAAACTTAAAAACCAATATGAAAAATATAAAAACCTAAAAAATAATTATAACGCCTAAAAACCAAAAAATCATTGAAACCCCCAAAAACCCAAAAACCCCTAAAAAAACTAAAACCCCTAAAAATATATAAAAACCCTAAATTCCCATAAAAATCCCAAATAAACACTAAAATTACCTAAAAACATAAAAATACATAAAAACACACAAAAACTATATGAAAAACATAAAATCCTAAAATCAATTAAAACCCTTAAAAACCTAAAAACGCTAACAACCCTAAAACCCTAAAACCCTAAAAACCCTAAAACACCAAAAAAAACCCCTAAAAACTCTAAAGAACCATAAAAATCCTAAAAAATCCATAAAATTCAACATAAATTTAAAAACCCTAAAAACTATAAAAAACACTAAGAAACCATTAAAAAACAAAAAACCATAAAAAGAAAAAATGCTGAAAATCCATAAAAATATTGAAAACCCTAAAAACCCCTATGAACCATAAAACACGTAAAAAAATTAAAACCCCTAATAACAAATAAATCCACAAAAAAAAACTCTAAAAACCATATAAAACCGTAAAATCACTAAAAATATAAAAAACCTTAAAATCCCTAAAAACAATAAAAACCCCTAAAACCCCAAAAAAATAAAAACCCCAATATCACTAAAACAACCCATAAAACAATCAATATCATTAAAACCCAAAAAACCTAAAAAATTATAAATATCCCCAAATATCCTTAAACCGTAAGAAACACTAAAATTATGAAAATTCTGAACAAAACCATAAAAACCTAAAAGACCTAAAACCCCTAAAAAAATAAATATTATAAATACCTAAGAAGACCCAAAAAACCCTAAAATCCCTAAAAACTTTTAAAACCCTAAAAATCCTAACAAATCCCAAAAAATTGAAAAATATGTAAAAAAAATACCAGAAAAACAGAGAACCTTTGGAAAACATTATATATAAAACACTTTAACCCCTAAATACCACAAAAATTATAAAAACCTTAAAAGTCCCTAACCCCCCCCCCCAAACCATAAGTCCCCCTATAAAACATAGAACCTATAAAACCCCTAAAACCCACTGAAAACTTCAAAAACACTTAATCACCAAAAAATGGTAAAAAAATAAAAAACCATTAAACCCCTAAACAACTAAAAAACCCCCAAAAACCCATAAAAATGCTATAACCCTTAAAAACCCTTAAAAAGACTCCAAATCTGTAAAAAACCCTAAATACCAATAAAAATACTAAAAAATCCTTAAAATCCCTAAAAATTTAAAAACCATAAAAACCCAAAGAACCCCTTAAAAACCTTAAAAAAATAAAAACACTTAAACCCCTAAAACACAAAAAATGCTAAAACCCCCAAAAAACACAAAACCCCAAAAAACATCATAATCCCTAAAAACCATAAAAAACATAAAAATTATAAAAAAACATAAAATTCATTAAAATAATAAATAACATGAAAACCATAAAAAAAAACATAAAAACTTAAAAACACTTAAAACCGCTAAAAAACAAAAAAAACTCTAAAACCCTAAAAGATCGTAAAGATCCATAAAATCCATAAACCCATAAAAAGATTAAAAACCATGAAACACCATAAAAAACATAAAACCCCTACAAAAAACTCTAAAAACCCTCTAAACTCAAGTAAAATTTAAAAACTATAAAAACCATAAAACCCTAAAAAACTCAAAAAATACCCCAAAAACCAAAAAAAAAACCATAAATATCATAAAACCCTCAAAATTCTAAAAATTCATAAAAACCCATAAAAATCCTTAAAATCCCAAAAATGCCTAAAAATGTAAAGAACACTAAAACCCGTGAGAAAACCTTATGAATTTAAAATCATTTGAAATCCCAAAAAAACTATAAAATGATAAAAAAACACTAAAAACCCTAAAACCTCTGGAAAATATAAAAACACTAAAATGCCTGAAAACACTAAAATGCCTGAAAACACTAAAAACCCATAAAAATACAAAAAACCATTAAAAATCCATAAAAACTAGGAAAACCAAATGAAAATATTAAAAACCTTAATACATAAATAACCCCCAAAAACCTAAAAAACACTAAAACACCTAAAACACCCTAAAATCATAAAACGCTTAAAAACATAAAACCCTATAACACCATAAAAAACTAGAACCCATAAAACCCTTTAAAAGACTAAATTCTCGAAATAACCATTCATACCATAAAATGTTAAAAACTCCAAAAAACCATAAAAACCCTAAAAAATAAAAAACCCAAAAATACCTCTAAATCCTGCCCCAACCCCTGAAAATCCTAAAAAACCTAAAAACCCTTAAATTCTATAAAAATACTAAAAACATAAAAATTATTAAAATCCCTAAAATGAAAAAACCCTAAAAATAACTAAAAACCACTAATAATACCTTAAAACAAGAAACACTTAAAACCCCTCAAAAACTTAAAAACACGAAAATCCATTAAAAACCTTAAAATCCCTCAAAATCCCTAAAGATCTTAAAAACTATTAAATCCTAAAAATCTCAAAAAATCACAAAAAACATAAAAAACCCTAAAAAGATAAAAAAATCCCTAAGAAAACATTAAACCCCCCCCCCCCCAAAAATAAAACCCACAAAAACAACTAAATTCAATAAAAGACCCTAAAAACATCAATCCCCTAAAACCCATAAAAACCCTAAAACCACAGAATATCCAAAAATACCAAAAAAACCCAAAAACCACTAAGAAATCTATAACACATTAAACCCCAAAAAAATTAATAAAATTAAACAATACTAATAACTATAAAAATGAAAAAACCATAAAATCTCAGAAAACCCATAAAAACCCTAAAAACCAAATAAAACCCTAAAAACCTATGAAAAACCTTAAAATCCCAAAAAACCATATAAATTATTAAAATACAGATAAATCCCTAAGAACATAAAAAAATATAGAATCCTTAAAATCCCCTAATAATATATTAAAAACCTACAAAAATTAAAAACCCTAAAAATAAAAAAAAATGTTAAAAGCATTAAAACTCTAAAAACCCTAAATACCGTCAAAATATATAAAAATCATAAAAAACCTAAAAATACTAAAAAATAGTAAATATCCCTAAAAAGATAGCACCCATTAAAACCCATAATTTAACCTTAAAAACATAAAAATAATTAGAACCATACAAAAGCTAAAACCCCTAAAAACCATAAACCCCAAAACCGGTAAAAATCCCCACAAACCCAAAAAACATAAAAATATTTAAAAATCCCTAAAATTAACAAAAAATGGAAAATTTCCTAAAAAACCTAAAAACACCTAAGGAAAACATAAAATCTTAAAAACATTTAAAATCCTTTAAAAACCAAAAAAATTAAAAATGATAAAGACCCTAAAAATCGTAAAAATACCTAAAAGCATAAAAACCCATAAAAACATTAGAAAACCCTAATACCCAATAAAAAACACAAAACACACTAAAAACTCGAAAAACCATTTAAACCCCAAAAAAATTAAAAAAATTTAAAACCCATATAAGCTCAAAAAAATCCTAAAACTCCCAAAAACTATAAAAACCATATATAGTCTAAAAACCTTAAGACCCTCAAAATCAATAAAACCCATAAAAACCCGAAAACCATAAAAATCCTAAAGTATCCTTAAAAATTATTAAAAATATTAAAACCCATCAAAACCCTGAAAACCAAGAAGAAAAACATAAAAATATAAAAACACATGAAACCCATAAAAATCCTTAAAATACTAAAACATTAAAATCCCAATAAACTCTAAAAACCCATAAAAATTCGAAAAACCCCCAAAGATCCCCCAAAAAATAGAAAAACCTAAAACCCATGAAAAACCCTACAAAAAGCTTAGAAACCTAAAAATTATTAAAACCCAAAAAGGAAAAAAACCCAAAAACCCTAAAAAACCCAAAAAACCATAAAACCCAAAGAAGCTGTAAAAAAACATAAAATCCCATAAAATTCCTAAAAATAAATAAAAACTCTAAAAACCTTTTGAACCTATAAAATCATTGTAAATAATAAAAATACATGAAATCCTGAAAACATAAAGAGACACTAAAACCCAAAAACCCCTAAAATCCTAAAAAACCAAAAAACCCTCAAAATCTCTATGAACCCTAACAAACATAAAAATAATAAAAAACCCTAAAAATCACCAAAAAGATGAAAAACATGAAAAACCTAGAAAACCCAAATGAGAACCATAAACACATAAAAACCCTTAAAACCCATAGAAACCTAAAGACTACTAGAAACCCTAAAAACACTAAAAATCATAAAACAATTAGAATGTCAAAACCCCCTAAAAATAAAGAAATCGCTAAATATAAAAAAATTTAAAAACCAATAAAAACACTGAACACCCATATGAAATATTTAAAAACCCAAAAACAATTAAAACCCCTAGAAAATCTAAAAATTTATAAAATCCCCTAAAAGAAACTAAATACCTCTAATAACCATAAACACCCTTAATCCTTAAAAAAACTCTAAAACCTAAAAAACCCCAAAACTGAATAAAAATAAAAAAACATTAAACCCCTAAAAATGTTAGAAACTCTAAAATCCCATAAAATCCTAAAAACTTAAAAAACCATTGAAATAAAAAATTTCTAAAAACTATAAAAATCCCAAAAAATCCTAAAAACCATAAAGATCATAAAAACTACTAAAATCTTTTAAAACTCCTAAAACTCCATAAAAACATAAAAAGCAATAAAATATTGAAAACCACTATGAAAGCCTTTAAAACCTAAAAATACTTATGACCCCTAGAAAGTAGGAAAAATTCTAAATATCATAAAACCACTAAAAATGTTAAAAATCCACAAAATCTGTAAAATGTATAAAAATCATGATAAATAAATAAAAATATCAAAAAAAACATAAAAAAATGAAAACTCTAAAGAAAAAAATAGAAAACAAAAAAATACCTAAAAACCAAAAAAATACTATAAATGCTAAAACACCCTAAAAAACCTAAATCTATTAAAAACAATAAAAACCCATAAAAACATTTAAAAGTATAAAAAACCATAAAAAAAATAAAACACACAAGAAAAATATAAAAACACTTTAAACTCCTAAAAATGTCAGAAAATTATGAAGAACCTTTAAAACCATAAAAAATAAAAAACACTAAAACCAAAAAATAACCCTAAAACCCCAAAAAGTCCTCAAAATCCATAAAAACAAACAATATCAAAAGAAAATATATGAAATACATAAATATACCTAAAATCATAAAAACCAAAAAAAACATAGAAAAATTAATGAAAACAATAAAAATATAAATGCAATTATAACCCCTAAAATACCTAAATATTTATAAAAACCAAACCCCCCCAAAAAACCCTAAAATCCCTAAACAGCTATAAAATAAGAAAAGAAACATCAATAATACCAAGAAACATACAAATCCATAAAAATATTACAACCCCATCCGAAAAAATTAATAAACTAAAAAAATTTAAGACCCATAAAAACCTATAAAAGTTGACCCCCCAAACCCTGAAACCCTCCAAAATTTGTAAACACCCTAAAAAAATAAAAATACAAAACAAATCCCTAAAAATATATAAAATCTTAAAAACAATAATAAATTAAAAAACATCAGAAAACTTTAAAAATTAAAAAAATACTAAAACCCCTCAAATTCATAAAAATTGCTGAAAACCCTAAAAGATGGTAAAAATCAAACAATTCTTGAGACCTACAAAACCCATAAAACCCATAAAGACATTAAAGACTATAAAAACTCATAAGAAACAAAAAAACTCATTTAAAACTCCATAATATCCCTAAAAATATTAAAAAAAATTAAAAATCCAAAAAACTTCCTAAAAATTTCTAAAAATGTAAAAAAACCTAAAAACCCATAAAACCTGTAACAAAACCATTAGAACTTAAAAAACTAAAAAAAACCTAAGAAATAAAAAAATAGAAAACACTAAAAACCAAAAAAAAACTAGAAACCCATTAAAACACTTCAAAATCCCTAAAAACACTAAATCCATATAAATTCTAAAAAGCCATAAAATCCCTAAAAACATAAAATACAAAAAAAACTGAAGAAATCCTTAAAATCCTAAAAACACATAAACCCCCTAAAACATAAAAAATACTCATAACACTAAACCCCTTAAAACCCTTAAATACCCTAAATACCCTGAAAATTCCTAAAACCCCCCAAAACCCATTAAAATCCTAAAAAGTCCTTAAAAATTCCTCATAATGTAAAAAAACCGAAAACCCCTAAAAAACACTAGGACACCCTTGAAAACCTAAAAACATAAATAACCACCTAAAAACTAAAAAACTAATAAACCCATAAAAATTTTCTAAAACCACAAAAAACACCTCAAATCACTAAAACCCAAAAAAACCATAAAACCAAAAAATGCACTAAAATTCCCAAAAAATGTTAAAAACTATAAATACCATGAAAAACCATATGAAAAACATTAAACCATAATAAAACATAATCCCCCAAAAATACCTAAAAACACTAAACACCCTGAAAAAACTCTAAAGACCCTAAAAACCAGAAAAACCATAAAATCCCAAAAAACATTAAAACCACATATAAATGCTTAAAACCCACTAAAAATAAAAAACCCATAGAAACCCATAATAAACCTAAATAACCCTAACACTCCTCAAAATACAAAAAAAACTATAGAACCCATAAAAATTCTAAAAATTCCCTAGAAATATTTAGAAGTGTATACACCCTAAAAACCTTAAAACCCCTAAGGAAAGATTAAAATCCTAAAAAAACATTATACCCCTAAAACCTAAAAAATGATGAAAAACCTAAAAACCCTAAAACTAAAAAAAACCCCAAAACCCCTCTAAAGTTCCTAAAAACGATTCAAATCCCAAAAACCCTAAAAATCCATAAAAATTTGACAATCCTTTTAAGCCAAAAAAACCTAAAGAAATCCATAAAAACCTATGAACACATAAACCACCCAAAAACATAAAAACACTAGAATCCAAAGGGCGCTGAAAACCAGAAAATCACTAAACACAATAAAACACCTAAAAATGTTAAAAATTCTATAAAACCCTAGAAACCCACTAAAACCATTGAAACCCTTTAAATTGCAAATATGTGAAAAAATCTCTAAAAAAATTTAATGCACTAAAAAATAAAAAACCCAAAAAACCACAAAAAACCATAAAATTACTAAAACCCTCAAAAACATAAAAACCATAAAAACTATAAAAATTATAAAAATTCCGTAAAATTTCCTAGATATTTAAAAACCCTAAAATCTTAAAACCTCTAAGAAAACCTCAAAACCCTAAAAATAATTAAAACCCATAAAAACCTAAAATTGAAAAAATCTCTAAAAACCCTAAAACCTTTATAAAACCCTAAAAATCATGAAATCCCTGAAAATATTTAAAACCAATAAAAATACTAAAAATTCTCTAAAATCTCTAAAAATGTGAAAAACCATAAAAAACCAAAAATACCCTAAGAAAACCTTAACAACCTAAAAAAACATAAAACCCATCAAAATATAAAAACTAAAAAACCCCTCAAAAACCTAAAACAATAAAACCATACCCGACAAATCTATAATAATAATTATAACCCAAAAAAACACTAAAAATCCTTAAAATCATAAATACCCTAAAAACACTAAAAATATGTATGAAAACCGTAAAAAACTAATAACTTTATAACCCTTAAAAACTTAAGAACTCTAAAACCCCTAAAAGTCTCTAAAATACCCCTATAAAAACCATAAAAACCCATTAAACATTTAAAAACCCTAATAACCCATATAACCCATAAAAACACTAAAAACTAAAAAAAACCCTTTAGACACCTTAAAAGGTTAAAAAACTCTAAAAAACATCAAACCCCTAAAAAATCAAAAAAAACCCCAAAAACCCAAAAATCCAAAAATATATAAATTTCCTAAAATCCCTAAAAGTCCATAAATATAAAAAAACCCTAAAACCATAATAAAACAATAAAAAATAAATAACATAAAAAAACTGAAAAAACCTAGAATATTTTAAAACTCTCAAAATCCCTAAAACCTGTAAAAACCCTAAAAATATTAAATAAAACATAAAATCCCAAAAAACTAAAAAACCCTGAAACCCCTGGAGAAACCCTATGAAAACCTTAAAACATAAAAAAACATAAAACCCTTAAAAATCTTAAAATGGTAAAACATGTAAATTCCCTAAAACCCTTAAAAACCATAAAACCCCTAAAGATAATTAAACCTATAAAACTTTTTAAAACCCAAAAAAACTACTAAAACCTATAAAAACACTTTTAAACCATAACAATGATAAAAAATACTAAAATCATTAAAACCATAAAAAATCATAAAATTCCTAAAAATACCAAAAAATCCTTAAAAATTAAAATACCGAAAAAAACACTAAAAAGCCTAATAAAACATTAAAAGCCTAAAAACACTTAAAACCCCTAAAAACCTACAAAATTAGAAAAATAATAAAAGAAACTAAAACCCATAAAACCCATAAAAACCTATAAAACACTTAAATACTCTAAAACCCATTAAACTTTTAAATACTACTAAAAACCATATAAACCCTTTAAACACAAAAAATGATAAAAAAAACTCTAAAAAACCTCAAAAACTGTAAAGAAATAATAAAACCCTAAAACCCAGAATTCACTTAAAAACCTTAAAACCCTAAAAACACTAAACACCCTCAAAATCCCTAAAAATCCTAAAAACCCATAAAAATTCAAAAAATTCCATAAAAGTATCTAAAAACATAATAAACCATAGAAACCATGAAAACTGCTAAGAAAAATGTAAAAATACAAAAACACTTAGAAGAAAAAACACCAAAAAACTCTAAAAGACCTTAAAAACCCCAAAGAGCATAAAACCCTAAAACACCATAAAAGACCCTAAAACCTATATAAACCTTAAGACCCAAAAAAACTCTAAAAACAAAATAAACCCCTGAAAATGTTAAAAACTTTAAAAAACCATAAAAAACCAAAAAACTCAAAGAAAACTATAAAAATCCCAAATACTGTATAAAACCATAAAACACTAAAAACCATAAAATCCATCAAAATATTTAAAACCCCTTAACTCCATAAAAATATTAAAAATTACTAAAACTTCCTAGAAATATAAAAATAACTAAAACCTTGAAAACCCTTTAGAGGAAGACGGTGATTCCTCTACTCTCTCACAATGGCCACTCCACTCCACTTCATCAAGCATGATAGTGATGATGACTTTGCCTATACCTCCCCAACTGTGGGGGAGGAGAGTCTGCTGCTTCTTGATGATGATATCACCTTTTCCCCATTCACCTCTCCTAATTTGTTGCCTCTGTTTCCATGGACTGAGCTTTTCCGAAAGGTGCCTAAGCTATTTTATGGTCACCCACAACTTCTTCTTTCTATCAAAGAATTCAATGAAGCCTCCTATTTTAATTGTTTGAGATAGGTTGATTGATTTTCGAAATGGTTCCCTCTGGTGGATGTTTTTGATAGGTCCATTTTTTATCATTAGGATCTCCAAGACCGCACTATGGTGGGTCATGTTGATAATGATCATATGATGATTCATTTTTCTACTTAGGATGATCTAATCATTCCTTAGTCTATGACACATCTAAGATGTAATGGTGACCAATTCTTCCTATTTTGGTGGTGTTTTGATCTTCACATGAACAACCACTCTCTGATGTTTGCAACTTGGGTTAGATTTCTAAAACATCCCCTACCTTTTCAAAATATTTATATTATTTCAATGTTTGGAAATCTGGTGGGAAGGTTATTATGTGTGGATAGTAGGAATTGGTCCTTCTGTCACCTTGTTTCTCAAAGGACTATTATTGAGATTGATGTTTCTAAGGAACCAATTGATTTTGTGTGGATTGTTTTTAGTAAAGACCTCTTATGGAAGCAATTGGTGGTTTTTCAGCCATGGGTTGACATTTTTTCATCATGATATAAAATTGGGAATCATGGTTAGGATTGTAGGTGTGGTGATAAGGAAAGAGGTGGAATGAATTTTTCTCAAGTATAGTCTGTTAAAGGATACCAAGACTTGGTGGGGGGGGGGGGTACAGGAGGTGACGGTGCAGAATGAATCCAATCTTTTGCCTCCCCAGCCAAATGTTGGTGAAATTTTTGACCATTTTAAAGAAGATTTGAACATTGGGTGTGATAATGAGGTGGAATTGGTGGATTAATGTGGCATGGGACTAGAGTTTGTGATGCATTATGGTGGAAAGGGGTGGTCTAGTGTAGACGTTAGGCACAATGATTAAAGCGTGACATTGAGCTACAACAATGGGAAAGCCGATAGTTGTGAATTACAAGGGGGGATGAGCATGGGAGGTGGCTGAGCAGGGGGATATAGATGGGTTTGGGAAGGCTAGTAGCATAAATTTTCTAGTTCTGGATGGTGTCTCTCTGTATAATAGGTTTGAGGGTCTAGGATTTTTTTATCCATTTGGATGTGATGTTGCGCCAGGGTGTGGATGAGAAGATGAATGTGGCATAGTAGGTAGAGGTGGCTTGTATTGGGCATGAGAAGTATCTGGTTGAGAAGCAGGCTGTGTTTATTGACAGGGGACCACTTGATCAGAGTGTGGGATACACTTATATGCAAATAATTGGGTGCAGTGGAAATGGGGTGACTGGCCAGTTGATTTTTCCATTGGTACACAATGAGGAGTTTAGTGAAGATTGTGTTGAGGTTGTGGGTGGAAACTTACTACCTTGGAATACTGGCACCGCTGGTGAAAGAGGTATGGCTCCAAACATGTTGATGGTCATGGTGGGGTGTGGAGGGGCTTTTTTTGAGGAGGCCCATGGTGTGGTCCTATATGACATGAACTTGGTGGAACAACTATGTGTCTTCATTACTGGTGAGGCTAAAACTTTATGTGAAGGTTTTGCAGAGGATGATCGTAGGATAAACTCGAATATAGACTAGTTTACAAGGAAAAGGGACACACTTGTGGATGCCTCTCTGTAGAGGGGAGGAAATAAATTGGTAGGTTTCACTTCAAGTGTAATTGACCTTGGGTCCAATGGAAATGTTGTCAGCACTCTGCTGACAAAGTGTGAGAATAGGGCTACTGAGAAGGGGGCCTTATGTGTGGAAAGTGACAACATCTTATATTGGAAGGAAGCTCATACTGATGGTTTCAACTCTTCTCCCCCAAAGAAAAGGAGGCATAAGATGGATTATTCTTCACTTCCTTGACCCATGGCTACCCGGGATTCTTCAAATAAGGCTATACTGGCAGTAAAATTCAACAAGATGGAGCGGAATCCACGCACCTCAAAGAAAGAAAGACTTGGGTAGAAGCTCTTCAGACATATGGAGAATTTTGAGTCTGGATGGGAATTTATGGACACAGAGGCCGACTCTGGCTTCTGATTTGATGATGCAGCTTCTGGCTATAGTGCGAATAGTGACCCATATGGTGTAGTTCCTTTTTATGACTTTGGTGGTGATGTTGATTGACTTGTTTACCTTTTTTTATTTTGGGTTCCTTGTGGGTTTAGGGTTTCTAGGGGGTGTTAGGGATTTTTGGGTGTGGGTAGTTTGACTCCACCCTCCATTGTTTTTCTTTTCTGTTTTTTAATAAATTTTGGGGGATCAGGGATAGCCTGGTTCTGGGTCTTCCTTACCCTGATAACCCCTAAGAAAACCTTAAAACCCCTCAAATTCCCTAACACCCTAAAAGACCATAAAATTCCTTAAAAACCCTTAAAATACCTAAAAACATAAAAACCCCTAAAAACCCTAAAAACCTCTATGAACACCATTAAAACCTAAAAAACATAAAACCCATAAAAACCCTAAAAAATATAAAAATGCCTTAAAACCCCTAAAAATCACAAAAACCTCTAAAAAATAAAACCCCTAGATATTAAACCCCCCCAAACTCATAAAAATATTAAAAAAACTAAAAAATATAAAATAACATTAATCCCCTAAAAACAATAAAAGAAAAAAAATTATAAACCCAAAAAACTACAAAAAACCCCTAAAATCCCTAAAATGCTAAAATCGCTCAAATTTCTTAAAAACCCAAAAGCCCTAAAAAACCTAAAAAAATCCCTAAAAAGACATAAAACGTAAAAACCCCCTAAAACCATGAAAGACAATATGAAAACCATAAACACCTAAAGTCACTTATAACCCCTAAAAAATAAAAATAAAAAAAAACGCCAAAATAACCTAAAAACCCTAAAAACTCTTAAATCCCATAAAGACCCTAAAAACCATAAAAACACATAAAAACCCACTAAAAACTCTAAAACCACTTTAAATCCATAAGAATTAAAACTCTCTAAAAAACTATAAAATGCCTCAAAACCCTTAAAACTAAGAAAACCATAAAAAAATAAAACCCTCAAAATCCCTCAAAATCAATAAATACCCTAAAAACCATAAAAATATTAAAACATCCAAAAATTCCCAAAAACATAAAAAATAATAAAAACCCTAAAAACAAATTAAAATCCAAAAAAGATTAATCCGCAAAAAAATAAAGACCGCTCAGAACCCTCAAAACTGTAAATACCATAAAACACCATAAACAACTCAAAGTCCCTAAAAAGCATAAAAATCCTAAAAAATACCTAAATATCCCTAATAACATAAAAAATCACTAAAATATTAAAAAACCATAAGAAAATCTTCAAAAAAAAATAACTTACAACCCAAAAATAACATAAAAAAATTCCAAACACTCTAAAAGACCGTAAGACACCTAAAGACCACTAAAATCTATAAAAACCCTAAAAACCTAAAAAACGGATTAAACCCCTAAAACGCCAATAAAATATCTATAAAGGCTTTAAACCACTAAAAATTCTAAAAAACTATAAAACACCATATAAAAACTAAACACCCAAAAGACCCTAAAACTCCCAAAATCCATTTAAAAAAATAAAAACCCCCAAAATCCTTAAAACCCCTAAAACCCATAAAAATCCAAAAAAAAATCCCTAAAATACATAAAAACCTAAAAAAATATAAAAACCCTAAAAATCCATAAGAACAACTTAATAAAACAAAAACACATAAAACACTAAAAAAATAAAAAAACACTAAAACATTAAAACAACTGAAAAACCCTAAAAACCATTAAACCCCTAAAAACAAAAAAAAAAACACTAAAAATCCTTAAAAAAGATAAAAATCCACTAAAAACAACAATATCCCTTTAAACCAATAAAAAAACTCTATAAAACATTGAAACTTTAAAAAACTAAAAAAGAACTAAAAACCCAAAAAACCATTAAAACCCTAAAAATATAAAAAACCTAATAACCCCTAAAAATCCCTTAAAACCCATAAAAATAAAAAAAATCATCAAATAGCCATCAAAATACCTAAATAAATAAGAAAACACTAAATCTAAAAAATTTATATAGAAAATGATAAAACCCTAAAAACACTTAAAACCCCTACAAATATAAAAAATGCTATCAACCCTTAAAACCCTTAAACCCTTAAAATCCATAAACCCCTAAAAAACTCTAAAACCCATAAAAATCCTAAAAAAATCATAAAAACACCTAAAACCAAAAAATAAATTAACATCCCTAAAAAAACCTTTTTGAATCCTTAAAATCAAAAAAAACATAAAACCCATAAAAAACTAATAAACCTTATAAGTCCCTAAAACTTTTAAACCCCTTAAACACAATAACAGCCCTAAAACCATAAAAACCCATAAAAACCTATAAAACCCTAAAGATCTATAAAAAAACTATAAAAACCATTTAAACACCAAAAATGTTAAAAACTCTAAAAACATTGAAATCCCTAAAAAAATAAAAAACCCTCTAAACCAAAAAAACCCCAAAGACTCTAAAAAACCCCAAAAGACATCAAATTCTATAAAAAAATCTAAAAATATATATATCCTAAAAAATATCTAAAAATATATAAAATCATAAAAAACCCTCAAAACCTCTAACAACACATTTAAAGCCAAGTGACACTTTTAACCCCTAAAAACAAGAACATGGATAAAAACCCTAAAATACCCTAAAACACCTCAAAATCCCAAAAAACCTAAAAAACAAAAACATAAAAAGCAATAATAATTACTAAAAGCATAAAAAAATTGAAAACCCTAAAAACCCAAGGAAAATATTAAAAAAAGCTTTAAAACCATAAAAAACATAAAAAATGCTAAAACCCTAAAAACCCATAAAACTCTTAAAAATATTAAATCCTATAAAAACCTGAAGAATCTCTAAAATCCAATAAAAAACAAAAAAACCACTAAATGATATAAAAACACTTTAAATCCATAAAAACATTAAAAAACTCTAAAAACCATAAAACTCCATCAAAACACAAAAATAACCATAAAAACCATAAAAAACCAAAAAAACACTAAAAAGTCCTCAAATTGCCTAAAGACAATAAAAATCATAAAAATAAAAAAAATCCCTAAAACTTCCAAAGAACATAAATCCCTAAAATATTTGAAAACCCCATAGAAAACATGAAAACCCTGAAAACACTTAAACAAAAAAGAATCCTAAAATGTGTTAAAAACCTGAAAAACCCCTTAAAGTCCACAAAAAACTTAAAAATCATAAAAATCAAAAAAATCCATAAAAATATAAAAATAAAAATACCCTAAAAACACTTAAATCACCAAAGAGAACTATAAAACCATAAATAACTTAAAAATCCTAAAAACCTAAAAACTCTAAAACGACCAAAAAACACAATAAACCATAAAAACCCATAAATTCCGAAAAACAACCAAAACCCATAAAAACCCTAAAAACAACTGAAATCATTAAAACTCTTTTAGGCCCATAAAAATGTTAAAAATTTATAAAAACATTAAAAAACATAAAAAAATAGGAAAACCTATAAAATCCTAAAAAACCCTAAAAACCATAACAACCCAAAGGTCGTCCAAATCCCTAAACCACTAAAAACCATAAATTTACAAAAATGACCTAAAAATCCCTTAAAATGTAAAAACCCATAAAAATACATAAGAAAACCCTAAAAAACTAAAAACAATTACAACCCAAAAAAATCTAAAATTGATAAAAACCTAAATAATCTAAAACCCCTTAAAGAACATACCCCCGAGAATCCATAAAAACTATAAAGACCATAAAAATTCAAAAAAATCCATATGAATCTATAAAAACATAAAAAACTTGAAAACACAAAAAACCTTAAAAATATAAAAATATTTAAATTCCCATAAAATAAAAGAAAACATTAAAACCCTAAATTCTGTAAAAATAATAAAAAACCTAAAAAATATAAAACACTAAAAACCTTTAAAACACTTTAAAACCACTGAAATAGTAAAACCCATTCAATCGCATAATAACAATAAAAATTATAAATAAGCATAAAAACCCTAAAAACCTTCGAATGACCTAAAAATTGTAAAAACCAAAAAATCCTAAAAAACCATAATAATAAAAATATATATAAAAGACCTTAAAACACTTGAAACACCATAAGAAAACCTAAAAAACATAAATAAACTTAATACCTCTAAAAAACGTAAATTTTTTAAAAAAACACAAAAATTCCAAAAAAAAACATAAAAACCCACAAACCCTCAAAATCCCTAAAAAACCCTAAAAACCTAAAAACCCCAAAAAATCCCTAAAAACATAGAAACCCAAAAAAACTATGAATAACGTTACGAGTTTTTTAAAAATCTAAAAACACAAAAATCTAGTAAAAACTGAAAACCCTAAGAATCTGAAAAACTCTGAAAACCCTAATACCCCTAAAAACCAAAAAAATACTAAAAACCAATAAAAACCCTAAATACACATAAAAAACTAAAAACCATTTAAACAAATCAAAACAATAAAAATAACTAAAAAACTTAAAAACCCATGAAAACTAAAAAACCCTAAAACCAAAAAAATCCATAAAACCTTAAAAAAATCTAAAAAACCCTAAATATTCCAAAAATCCCTAAAAATGATAAAAACACAAAAGATACAAAAAATCCATAAAAATGTAAAAAAAACCCATAAACCATAATAATTTAATAAAACCTTAAATCATGAAAACAATTATAGCCACCAAAAATCTCAAAAACACTTAAACCCCTAAAAACCCTAAAAACACCTAAAAACCTTTAAAATCCATAAAAACCCAACAAAACCCTATAAACCACTAAAAACTATAAAATATATTTAAACCAATAAATTTGTTAAATATTTATAAAAACAATAAAACCATAAAAAATTTAAAACAAAAACCAAAAACCCAAAAAAACACCAAATACCCTAGAAACCCTAAATCTCTCAAAATTCGAAAAAAAACCAAAAAACCCATAAAAATATAAAACCCCCATAAAACACTAAAAACCTTTAAAAACCCTAAAGACCTAAAAAAAATTTAAAACAATAAAAATACAAAAAAGGATAAAAACCCCTATTACCCAAAAAACCCAAAAACCCAAAAAACCCCTATAAAACATAAAATCCCTAAAAACCCATTAAACCCATTAAAAAATCTAAATACCCTCGAAACAACTAAAAATTTTAAAAACAATAAAAATAACTTAAAATCTTGAAAAACTAAAATAAAAAACCCTAAAACCCCAACAAACCTAAAAAACACTAATAACCCTAATAACCATCAAATTTCAGAAAACCATAAATACTATTAAAATCCAAATAATTGCTAAAAATCCCTTAATATATATAAAACTGAAAAACCCTAAAAAATACTACAAATACATAAAAACATAAAAAAACGAGACCCCTAAATAACCTAAAATATTCTAAAGATATAAAAATCCATAAAATCCCCAAAAATCACTAAAAACACAGAAGATCCATAAAAACCAAAACAATAAAAATTATATAAAACCCAAAAATCACTAAAATTTCAAAAAACCCCTAAAAACCACAAAACTCCTAAGAAAACCTTAAAAACTTAAAACACATAAAACCCCTAAAAAACATAATACCCTAAAATCTCATAAAAGTATTAAAACTCTCAAAATACCCCAAAAACCAAAAACCATAAAAATCATAATAAATACCAATAAATCAATAAAATAGTAAAAAAAATAAAAAAAATTAAACCCTTATAAATCCCTTAAAAATAAATATTTTAATCCCTTAAAAAACAATAAATTACTAAAAACCCAAAGAAATCCCAAAAACCATAAAACCCATAAAAACCCTCAATATCCATAAAACATTAAAAACCCATAAAAATCCTATAAAATCGTCAAAATCAACTAAAAAGGTAAAAAACCTAAAACCTGAAAAAAATGTGAGAAAACCAAAAAAATTAAAACACATAAAACCCCTAAAAAACATAAAAACAATAAAACCCCTTACAAACCATTAAATCCATAAAAACCATAAGACCCACTAAAAACTTTTAAAACCCTAAAAACCCATAAAAACTATAATACCCAATATAAATTATAAAAACCCAATAAAAGCAGAAATTAATTAAAAAATTTTAAAATTATAAAACACCCTGAAAATTCAAAAAAAACCCTAAAACCTAAAAAACCATTAAATCATAAAACCCATAAAAAACAATAACACCCCTCTAAATCCCTCAAAACATTAGAAAATTAAAAATATACTAAAAAGAACTAAAAATAATTAAAAACATAAAACTACTAAAAACCCTAAAAACCCAAATGAAAACCTTAATAACATATAAACACTTAAAACCCCTAGAAAACAAAAAACTACAAAAACTCTAAAAACCCAAAAAAATTTAAAAAGCATAAGAACCCCTAAAAACCTTTAAAACCCTAAAAATACATAAAAATCCTAAAAACCACTAAAAACTCTAAAAACCGTTGGAACCTCAAAAAATAGTTAAAGAAATCTAAACAACATAAAATACCAAAAAAGATCTTAAAACACATAAAAATTAAAAATACTATAAATATCCAAAAAGCACCAAAAAACCACCCCCCCAAATCCCTAAAAACACAAAAATCCAATAAAAATCCTCAAAAGGAATAAAAGTACCCAAAATTGTAAAAAACACTAAACACCTTGAAAACCCACAAGAATCCCTTAAACATATGAAAGCATTAAAAATAATAAAAAATCTAAAAACTATAAAACCCATAAAACCCTAAAAATTTATAAAAACCTAAAACCCATAAAAAGACTAAAAATCCATAAAAATACCTTAACATGTAAAAAAACACAAAAGATCCAAAAAAATAATGAAAACCATTAAAAATAAAAACACTTAATACCCATAAAAAACCTAAAAACACTAAAAAAAGGCCCTAATAACCTTAATCCCCCCCCAAAACATAAAACCCCTAAGACCCTAAAAACCTTCAAAATCCATAGAAAAAACCCCCAAAACCATAAAATACAAAAAAACCATAAATTTCTTAAAATCATAAAAAACCCAAAATTCCCAAAAAAAACCCTATGAAAAAAATAAAAACCTAGAGAAAATTTAAACGACTAAAAAATCTTAAATCCCAAAAAAAAACCACAAAACCCCTAAAAATACACAAAAAACCAAAAAAACCCTAAAAATCAATAAAAATCCCTACAAATATATGAAAACATAAAACCCCTAAAACCCCAAAAATCACTAAAACCCCAAAAAACCTAAAAAAAATAAAACTCATAATAAATAAAAACAATAAAAACCCTAAAAGTCCTTAAAAACCTTAAAACCCCCTAAAATATATTAAAAACCCCTAAAAAAATTAAAACCCTAAAAAATCATAAATCCCTAAAACCCCACTATAAATATAAATACCTTTTGAACCACTAAAAACATTAAAAACTATAAAAACCCCTAAAACCCCAAATAAAATAAATAAATAAATAAACCCATAAAATCCTTGTAAACCTCTAAAACCCCTAAAAATCCCTAAAACCCTAAAAATCCAAAAAATTCCTAAAAATCCTTAAAAATACCTAAAAACGTAAAAACCCATAACAACCTTAAAACCCCCTAAGAAATCCTTAAATCCCCCCCCCCACCAAAAAAAAATAAACCCCCTAAGAACATAAAAAATACTAACAACCTTAAAAATCCTAAAAAAACATTACAAACCATCAAAATCTATAAAAAAATAAAACCCCATAAAAATCCCAAAAAATGTAAAAATTATAAGAACATCGAAGAATTATAAGAATTACATAAAAGCCTAAACTATTTAAATCCCTCCAAAAACATAAAAATCCTAAAAATTCTAAAACCCTAAAAACCCCTACAACCCACAAAATTCTTAAAAACACCATAGAAACATAGAAATCCAAAAAAAACCATAAAAATCAATAAAATCATAAAAAACCTAAAACCCCTAAAAGCACTAAGAAATACATAAAACCCAAAACACTTAAAACACCTGAAAAACTTAAAACACTAAAAACCCTAAAAATTCTAAAAACCCATAACAACCTAAAAACACATAAAAAATTAAAAACCCTAAAACCAATAAAACCACTAAAAACTATAAAAACATTTAAATCCATGATAACATTAGAAATATAAAACATTTTTAAACCCCAAAAAAATTAAAAAAACCCTAAAACCAAAAAACATAAAAACCCTAAACCCCTAAAACAACTCGAAATCTCCCCAAAATCAAGAACCCAAAAACCTGAAAAAAATCAAAATAAATCCCAAAAAATACAGAAACACTAAAAGGCCTAAAATTATAAAATTACCTTAGAAGAGTAAAAATGAATAATACCCTTAAAACCTAAAAATGATAAAAACCATCAAATACCCTAATAACCAACAAAATCCCTAAAAATCGTAAAAATGAAAAAAAAAATTACAAAAAAAATTCCCTAAAAATATCAATTATTTTAAATTTAAAAAAACAAATTAAAAAACCTTAAAAACATAAATCACATAAATCCCTAAAAACCATAAAAAACACTAAAAACCAAAAGAGAACCTAAAAACCAGAAAAAATTCTAAACAACCAAAGAGACACTAAAAACCCTAAAAACCCCCAAAAAACATTAAACCACCAAATAACTGAAAACACCATAACCCCCTAAAACATAAAATACACTTAAACCCCTAAAAATGATAAAATCCAATGAAAAACCTAAAAAGTTCTAAACAGCTCAAAAAACCCCAAAAATCTATAAAAACAAAAAAAACCATAATACAACTTAAAAATCCTAAAAATCTCTAAAAACCATAAAAACCAATTAAAATCCTTAAGAAAGCCTAAAAATTGCTAAAAATGTAAAAACCATAAAAACACAGATAACCCCTAAGAAAACCTTAATGACATAAAAAACTTAAAACTCAAAAAACCCTAAAAAATGATAAAAATCCAAAAAAACCCCAAAACCCTCATAATCACTAAATACCAAAAAATCATAAAAACTGTGCTTTCCGTAAAGGTTTAAGATGTTGGAAAATGATGCACCTTCCCCCCTCTCTATAGGGGAGGATCCTCCCTTGGAGGACTGTTCTTTGTTGTTGCTCTCTTCCCATTATTAAATGCCCTCTTTTTCACAAATGGTTCTTTTCCCGAAGGTTCTAGAGTCCTTTGAATGCCATCCACAACTTCCCCTCTTGATTATGGAGTTCACAGAAGCTTCGGATCTGCACCTCCTAACACTGGTTGCAAAGCTTCTCGCTGAGGCGACACCTTGTGGTCACTTTTGACAGGTTTTTCTCAGATTTCTGGAAACTTAGGTCATGTGCGACTGTGGGTCTGATCGATAGCTCCAACATCATGATTCAGTTTTCCTCTCAGGAGGACCTGGTCCTTGCCTGGTCGATGGCTCCTTGGTCATGCAATGGCGCTCGTTTATCTCTTTTTCAGTGGAGCTTTGATTTTCATCTAAAGCGGAGCTCCCCGATGGTTGCTACCTGTGTTAGATTTCTTGAACATCCCCTTACCTTTCAAAATATTTCTATTATGTCGATGATTGGGAATTTGGTGGGGAGGTTCTTCTGTGTGGATAGTTGGACTAGGGCCCTATGCCATCCGGTTTCCCAAGGTCCTTCATTGAATTTGATACTTCAAAGGCTCCAGTGTATCCTATCCGGATTGCAGTGGGGGAGAAGCTCAGGTGATGAAAACCTGTTACATTTGAACCATGTACGATGTTATTCTCTTCTTATTGGAGCTTTAGAAAAAATGCTCAATATAGAGGATGTTTCGGTCCTGGTAGGGGTGGTGCTAATCTGGCTCACATGTCATCTGATGAGAGCCTCCTTCCTCTGGTGGAGGTTGAGGGGACAACGGGGATGGATGAGCCCTTGTACTCCCAACCTTTTTCGACTGATGTTCCCTGTTCATCTAAATTGATGGATGAAAGTGATCTGGATGTTTCTCTGATGGATTCGTGGGGATTTAGAATAAGTCTGGCTGGTGGTGTTTGTGATTCAGGAGATGTTGTTTAGGAGGCAGTTCTAGTAGATGATGGGAATAATCGGGTTCATGCTGAAGGTGTTCACGGATGTGGTGACTTTTTAGGGAGGCAGTCAGGATCAGGGAAGGATTATATGATGGGAACCTGATAGGGGAATGTTCAGATGGAGGTTCCTCATGCGACACTCCTACGAGGAGAAGACATAGATTGCAAGAAGGATAATGGTGGAACCTCTTCACCGGTTAAGATTATTGTTCCTATTCAAAACAGTTTATATGTCTCAGTCCTGGATAAGCCCACATATGTGGATGTGTTGGAAAAAGAAGTTGTGCAGTAGGGTGTGGTTGTTCAGGTCACAAGGGATGGGGATGAGTGGATTTTGTCTTCGGCTAAGAAGGATAGGTTTGTGATAGAAGGGGGGCCCTAGATTCCCAGGGTGCAGTATACTGATTGGCGTGACGCCTGCTGGTGCTATCCTAGAGTGATGATGTGGGGAGACCTGACATAGAGACTCGTCCTCTTGCGGAAAGCACTAGCAATGCTAAGGATCTTCCTAGTGCTCCTGTTCTGGATCTGAATGTCTTCCCTCTACCGGGGACAGTTGGGAAAAATGGTGACCAGTCCTCGAACTTGCAGCGGACCATGGTTCTCCATGGTGTTCCCTTTGCTGAAGATCATTGTGTGCAGTTACATGAGATGGTGCTGGATGAATCGGAAAGGTACCTGCTTGAGGGTGAGGCTAAGAAGCTTGAGGAGAGGTTTGGTGATGATGATCTCCGGATTAAGCTGTTATGGCCAAGTCTAAGGAGGAAATGAACAAAAGAGGTGCCGAAACTGCTGGGTCCGAAGGTAAGAATGTTAAGGCCCCATCTGCTATCAGTGATGGGGTCACTTGTAAGAAACCAGGTTATGAAGCTGGATCCCCCCCCCCCGAGGTGAAGATGGCAGAAGGATTATTCTTCCCTCCCACGACCTATGGCAACTCGTGGCACATCAAGGGCGGTCAGAATAAAGCTAAAAGTTAATAAGCGGGAGTGGTCCCTAGGATATTCTGAGTAAGAGAGGGCCAGAATAAAGCTTCAATCTAGGCTTGGAATGCAGGAGGAGTATGAGTCGGCATGGGATTCTATGGACACAGGTGGTAAGTCAGATTACAAATTTTCTGTGGTGGTTGATGGCTTTGGGGTGAGAATTTGTTATCATGGTGCAGAGTTGGATGGTTTTGGTGGCGACATTGACTGATTTTCCCCTTTGTGCACCTTTCTTTTTGGACTATGTTGAGCATATTTTTTGTTTTTTGTTTTTTTCCTTCATGTCTTATTTATAATATATTTTGGGGGGATCCAGAAATAGCCTAGCCCCGAGCCTTCCTTTCCCTAAAAACCCATAAAAACCATAAACCCCTAACAACCTAAAAACTATCTAATAACCCTTTGAACCCATATACATGTTAAAAAATCTAAAAACCATAAAACCCTAAACAACCCAAAAAATCCTAATAATCCAAAAAACCATAAAAATCATAGAAACCTACAAAATGCAAAAAAATCCTAAAAACCCATCAAACTCTAAAAAATTCCCTTAAAATGCCTAAAACATAAAAACCCTAAAACCCCTAAAAAACCTTATGAATATAAAAACATTTAAAACCCATAAAAATAAATAAATGATCAAAATCCTAAAACCCCTAAAAATCTAATATACCATAAAAGTTGTAATATCCCTAAAACCCTAAAACCCTTAAAAATAGTATAATCCCCATGAAATTCCCTAAAATTATAAAAACCCATTAAACATCTAAAAACCACAAAGAAAATAATAAAAACCATAAATAACTTAAAAACCCTAAAATACATAAGAAACAATAAATGACCTATAAGTCCCTAAAAACCTAAAACAACTAAAAACAAAAAAACACCTTAAAACCATAAAAAACCCAAAACCCATAAAACCATTAAAAATCAATAAAATTTATTAAAACCCTTTAATCTCAAAAAATATTTAAAACTATAGAAAACAATGAAAAAAATAAAAACTAAGCAACCCCAAAACCCCATAAAACCACCAAAACCCATGAAAATTCTAAAAACCTAAAACCCTAAAAATCCCTAAAACCACTAAAAATCTAAAAAAATCATTACAATAACTAAAAAGGTAAAAAGAAACTAAAAACATTGAAAACCTCTATGAAAAACATAAAAACAAAAAGCACATAAATCCTCTAAAAACCTAAAAACTCAAAAAACAATTAAAACCCCTAAAACCCCACAAAATCCCTAAAAATTGTAAAAATAATGAAAATCCAAAAAACACTAAAAATCACTAAAAACATAAAAAACTAAAAAATTTAAAAACCCTAAAAAAACTGTAAAAATCATAAAATAATTAAAGCCCATAAAAACATAAAAAACACTAAAATCTCTTAATGACCCTAAATACAACAAAAACCTGAAAAACAATAAAATCACTAAAAACATTAAAATATCCAAAACCCACAAAAAACACCAAAAACCCACTAAAAACATTAAAACCCTTTCAGCCCCTAAAATAACTAATTAAAATAAAAAAAATTAAAAACATTAAAAATGAAAAAACCCCTAAAATCTAAAAAATAACATAAAAAGTCATTAAAACCTAAGAAAACACTAAAAACAATTAAAATCCCAAAACCCATAAAAATACTAAACAATGACGAAAAAATATCTAAGAATATAAAAAACACTAAAATCCCAGATATCCTCTAAGAAAATATTAAAATCCTAAAAATACTTAAAACCCCTAATAGAAAAAAATGATAAAAAATTCCTAAAACCATAAAAACCACTAAAACCGTTGAAATACATAAAAACCATAAAAAAATAAAACTCCAAAAAAACACAAAAATCCCAAAAAACAAAAAAACCAAAAAAATAGAAAAGAAAAACTTAAAAAACTAAAAATACATAAATAAAAAAAAACATAAAAAAACACTAATACATAATACCCTTAGTTACCCACAACTCATCTGTGAATATAGTAGCACTTCAGATCTTGTGATGAGCATTCCTCTCCTCGGTATAGAAGATGAAGATGGAATAGTCAATGGATATGACAATGATGCCCCTCCCTCAGCCCTGGCTAGGGGAGCCAGAGGATGGGACTTCACTATAGAATCTCTTCTTGCCTTCCTCTGATTCTGCATGCTTCCTTGATTTTCAAAAATTGACATTCTCCATAAAGTCCTCTACTGCGAGAATGGTGTGTCTTCATTTCAGATATCTTCTTGGGAGTTCTCTTCTACCTCTTTACTCTTATATCTCACACAGGTGGCTTGATTTAGAAGGAATCAGCCCTATGTGAAGGATTTTCAATTGTTTGTGGCTTCTTCTTGGAATCTCTGTTATCAAAATATTGTAGGGTTTTTGGATTCATAATACTTTCTTATCCGATTTAGGAATGAAGAGGATTTGATTTCAGTCTAGGATTTTCCACCATGGACTATTGATGGACTTTATTTTTATTTGTTCCATTGAAATTTTGACTTTCATCTACATCCTGATCCCATGAGCATGACTCTATGGATTACTCTTCGTGGTCTTTCCCAGCCTTTCCAAAACCTGACCATCCTCCACAACATTGGTAACCTCATCAATATATTTCTTTGTATGGATGCTCAGACTAGTTCTTCATGTCACATTATTATGAATAGGATATGGATAGCGGTGGATGTGTCTAAGGATTTGGGTAATTCTATCAGCATTGAGATTGAAGCTAAACTATGGTGGCATCATATGGTTTTATTTGAATACTGGATTTCTTTCTGTTTGAATTGCCATAGACTAGGCCATCATCCCTATAGTTGTAAGTGTGTTAGTGCCTCTAGCGAGTCTGAATTGTAGAAGTCGATTTCTTCATCTCGTGGTATGAAAAATGTTGATCCTCTAGGTGGGTCATGGAATTCATGGTTTAGGTATACCGAATGGGTACACTAACGTGCCCTCAGTGGATGAACATGTGGTTTTAGGGATTGGGGATGTTCTATTGATGGATGTTAGGAAGTATCCTCCTAAAACGAGGGTTTTAGATGTGTTTGATTTTTTGAAATGTGACTTGGAATCTGTGAATGGTAGGGGTGATGGAGACTAAGGAAGGGTTCTATAGTCTGAGGATAGTGAAGAGGTGGCCGATGGTGCCTCCTTGATTGTTCCCCAGTTCTGATGGTTTGGAGGAGGCCTAGGATTCTTCAGATCAACTTGCAGTGCATAGGGACAATTCTAGTATCCCTTTGCACAATTAGTTTTATGGCTTGGTTTCTGAGGAGCAGTTCCATGTGATGCATATTGTGCAGCTAAAAAAAACTGGTGACATTGAAGAACAACCTGGGTAGACCGCTTTCCCTAGGCTTAAGGGTTCTACTTTTGAACAGAGGGGTAATGATATAGAAGATGTATTCACCTGTGGTGATGTTCTGTTGGATAGTATAGGGGATGAGGATGATGCTACTATGTATGATGGCAGTGTTTCTGTAAATGAATCTCTTACTCAGACTGAAGTGGATGAAACATTGGTGTTGGAGGGAGTGCACGTCTCTCTATCTGCTTTTATTGAGAATGAGCTTGTAGGGTATGATGTGCAGGAGTCTATGGCCAGCCGTGATGCTTGTGTAGGGAGTGAGATGGGGCAAGGATAATCTTCCATTGAGGCTCAGGAGGGAGTACGGGTGGGTCAGGTTGTTAGTGAATAAGATAAAGGATTTTTTTATTTTGGTTGATCCAAGTGATAATGGCTTGGAGGTGGTTAGGAGTGACACTAGTTTTGAGTAGTGGTCGACCTCTTTGAATGCTCTTAGTGATTATGGTATGAGTGTTCTAAATTTGGATCAGAATACTAGAAAACCTGGCAAAGAGCTTATGGTCTAGGACATGATATAATATGAAGTGCTGGTTGAATATACATTTAAATTAAGAAGACTCCCACATCCCCATACATATTGGTATTTTCATGGAGTAGGGTAGAAGGATGAACTTTAACATGGACATGATCCATAAAGAGAGGGATTTGATAGAAGAGGTCATTCTGTATGCGTAGGAAAATAAATCTATAGGCGTCACATCATATCCACTAAAGGGGAAGCTGAGGAAAGATTACTCTAGTTTTCCAAAGATAGTGTCCACCATAACCACCTCCATGGCTTCCAAGAAACATTCCAACAGAGTAGAGAGACTTTCTAAGGTGCAGCTAAATGTGGAGCAATAAAGGATTAGTCAAAACCACATTTCCTTATTCATGCAACATGAATTTGAATGGGATTTGATAGATACTGATGGGGATTCCTGTTATGGTGTGGATAGAGATCCTTACAGTGCAACTTCTTTTTCTGATCTTGGTGGCGATGTTGACTAACTTTTCTATTTTTTGTGTTTTTTGGAATCTTATGGGTTTTGGGTTTGTAGGGGTGTTTGGGGTTTTTTGGGTATGGGTCGATTGACCCTACCCCTCACTTTGGGTTTCCTGCTCTCTTTTTATACATTTTGGGGGATTAGTGATAACCTGGTCCTGATCCTTCCTTGCCCTAAAAACCTTAAACCACTAAAGCCCCTAAAAATTCATAAAACCCTAAAAACATAAAAATATTAACAAAATCCCTAAAAATAACTAAAAATTAAAAATATCATAAAAAACCTAAAAACCCCTAAGAAATCCTTAAAAACCTAAAAATATTAAAAACCCTAAAAATTAAAATGACAAATACTGCTAAAGACCCTAAAATCCTTAAAATCCCCTAAAAACCATAAAACCCATAAAACCCCTAAAAACCATTAAAACCATACGAACGCACAAAAAACTCTAAAAACCCTTTAATCCCCTAAATATGTTAAAACACATTAAAACCCCTATAAACTCAATAAATCTTTACACCCCCCCCCCAAATATAAAAACCCTAAACCCCCTAAAACCCTAAAAACAACTAAAAATACTAAAACCTCGAAAACCATAAAAATATTAAAATATCCTTAAATATCACTAAAAACATAAAAACCCCATACAAACCTTAAAAAACCTTGAAATAAACATTAAAAACCTAAAAACACATGAAACCTCTAAAAATCCTAAAAACAATAAAACCCATAAAATCAAAAAAAAATTAAAACCCCCAAAAATTTGAAAAATTCCATAAAGATACCAAAAAAAATAGAAAACCCTAAAAACCCTGAAGAACACAAATAAAAAAATTAAAAACCTAATAACACAGAAAACCCCAAGAAACCTAAAAACCCCTAAAAACATAAAAGAAACTAAAAACCCTAGTAGGACTAGGGAACTTTGTCATCTGATTTCACCAAGGGCATTTGTTGAATTCGATGCCTTGAAGACTCCTGATGATGCTATCTGGAATGAAGTGGGGGAAGAACTCATATGGGGACAACCTGTTATCTTTGAGTAATGGTTGGTGTTCTACTCTTCTTACTAGAGATTTGGGCATAGTGACCAATCTGTAGGATGCCCTGGCCCTATCAGGGGTGGTGGGTCTATGGCTCGCATGTCCTTTGGTGAGAGCATCCTCCCTCTGGTGGAGGTGAAGGGGACAAAGGGGGTAGCTGGGCCATTATCCTA
Organism: Viscum album; assembly: GCA_963277665.1. Taxonomy (NCBI): domain Eukaryota; kingdom Viridiplantae; phylum Streptophyta; class Magnoliopsida; order Santalales; family Viscaceae; genus Viscum; species Viscum album. The sequence continues at coordinate 1,279,554,136 of OY728136.1, read as the reverse complement.
CCATCCCTCGGTTGATGATGTTTTATGCTCATCTACTTTGCTGGATGGAAGTGATTTAGAGGTTTCCCTGATGGATTTGGTTGGATTCATTGTAAGTCTCTCTGGAGGTGCTGGTGTTTTGAGAGATGCTGATGAGGAGGAAGTGCTTCTGGCTGAGAGGGATAATCGGGTTTCTGCTGAAGGCATTCACGGATGTGGTGGCTCCCCTAAGAGGCAGACAGAGAAGGCTGTTGTGATGGGCCTCTGGAAAGAAAATGTGGAGGATCCTTATGCTATGGAACTGGGATGAGATTATATAGATGGATTGAAGGCTAATGATAGCACCCATGGATCCTTTCCAGCAGTTGAGGTTGATGTGAGTGCTCCAAACAACTCCCAGGTTTCAGCCTTGGTTGAGCTTGTTGTGGTGGATGTGATGGTGGCAGAAGTCCTGAAGGATGTTGTGGTTGCTCAGGGCCCGAGGACTGGGGATGAGTGGAGTTTGTCTTCAGCTGAGGAAAGGTCTATGGCAGAAGAGGAGACCTAGATCCCCAGGGTGCAATATACGAATTGGCGCGATGCCCCTCCGGTTCTGTCCGGGTGTCCCGGCGTGGGGGGACCTGACATGGGGCATGGGCTGTCTCCTCCCTCAGACATCACTAGCGATGCTGAGGATCTTCCCAGTGCCCAGTTTTTTAGCCCTCTACAAGTGAATGCTGGCGCCGCTGGTGATCCGTAAATGGACCTGCAGAGGGCTATGGTCCTTCATGGTGTTACCTCTGCTGAAGATTGTTGTGAGCAGTTGCATGAGATGGTGTGGGTTGAATGGGAAAGGTTCCCACTTGAGGGTGAAGCTGAGAGGCTTGGGAAGAGGTTTACTGAGGCTGATCGCCGGATAAATGCTCCTATGGTCAGGTCAAAGGAGGAAAGAACCAATGGAGGTGCTGAAACTCTTGGTTCAGAATGTAAGAAGGGGAAGGCACCATCGACTGTTAGTGATGGTGTCACTTGTGGGAATTCAGGTGCGGAAGTTGGATCCACTTCCGCTCCTCTGAAGCGAAGGCGGAGGAGGGATTATTCTTCCCTCCCACGTCCCATGGCAACTAAGGCCTCTTCACGAGCTGTCACACTTAATCTAAATGTGAATAAGCGAGAGCGGCTCTCAATTTTCGCTGAGGAATAGAAGGATAGGATAAAGCTGCTATCTAGACTTGGCATGCAAGAGGATTTTGAGTTGGGGTGGGACTAACGTACATGGGTGCTGAGTCAGATTTCATTTTTGCTGATGTGGGGGACTGCTTTGGTGTGGGCATGGGGTATCGTGGTGCAGAGATGGATGATTTTGGTGGCGATGTTGACTGATCCTCGCCTTGTGTGCTTTTCTTTTTTGGACTTTCATGACTTGTTGTTCTATCTTTTTTTTTCTTCCTTTCTTTTTGTGGCCTTCGGGCTGAGGTTGTAATGAGTTTTGGGTGTGGATCGATGGATCCCTCCCCTCCCTTGTCTGCAATGTCTTTGTGTCATTTCTTTTAATAAATTTTCGGGGGTGCTAGGAATAGCTTGGACCCGATCCTTCCTTGCCTAAAAAACCCCCCAAACCCTGAAAATCCCTAAAAGCACAAAAACCCATTAAAATACTAAAAGTCCCTAAAAAACTATTAAAACATAAAACCCACAAAAATATTCAAATCCCATATCAAAAACATTAAAACTTAAAAAACACTTAAAACCCATAAAAAACCAAATAAATTCTTAGACCATAAAACCCATAAACAACTAAAAGCGCTAAAAATTCCTCAAAAATGTAAAAACCAAAAAAAACCATTAAAAATACCTAAAAATACCTAAAAACACAAAAAACCACGAAAAACCATAAGGAAAAATTAAAAAACTAAAAAAATTGAAGTCCCTAGAAAACCTAAAAATTCTCCAAGCCCTAAAAGACAGTAAAATCCCAAAACCACTACAAACCATAAAACCCCAAAACACCTTTTAATAAAATCCTAAGAAACATAAAAAAATAAAAATACTAAAACTATAGAAATCCATTAGTCTTTTAAAGATGTTAAAAAATTATGAAAACCCTTTAAAGCCCTAAAAAACACAAAAACCCACTAAAACCAGAAAAAAACTAAAAACCCTAAAAACCCCAAAAGACCTAAAAATCATAAAAAATCATAAAAGAAATCATAATAAATCCCTAAAATTCCCTAAAACAATAAAAATCCCAAAAGGCTCAAAAAAACCTATGAAAACATTATAAAACTAAAAATAATTAAATCCCCAAAATACCTAAAAAATAATTCAAACCCAAAAAACCTTAAAACCCTAAAATCCCTAAAACCCATAAAGATTATAAAATAAATAAAAATAAATAAAATCCACAAAATGTAAAAACCCCAAAAAACCTATGAAAAAACATAAATAAAAAACCATTATGACACCTAAAAACCCTAAAAAGTTAAATCTCCAAAAACCCTAAAAATACTAAAAACACTATAATAATAAAAAATTACTAAAATCCATAAATAAATCATAAAAATCCAAAAAAATCCCTCAAAATCATGAAAATCAAAGAAAACAATAAAAAATAGAAATACCATTAGAAAAACCTAAAAAACTAAAAATATTAAAACCCCTAAAAATATACAAAATTATGAAAAACCTAAATGTCCCTAAAAATCCTAAAAAACTACAAAATCCCAAAAACCCATAAAACACCTTTATACATTAAAGTTGATAAAAACCCCTAAAAACCATAGAACCCACTAAAACTCTAAAAATTCCCTCAAAACACTAAAAATTACTTAAAATCTCTAAAAATACCTAAAGATGTAAAAAATCATAAAACCCTGAAAACCCCTAAGAAAACCATAAGAACTTGAAAATCATAAAACCCATAAAAAACTAAATAATTCAAAAAACCATTAACCCCCAAAAAACATGAAAATTCAATAAAACTCAAAATCCATAGAAATCCAAAATCCCATAAAAATCCTAAAAAACCCCTATATATCCTGAAAATGTAAAATCCCTAAAATCCTAAGAAATCCTTTAAATCATAAAATAGTTAAAACCCCTAAAACCTCAAAAATTCTAAAACCCTAAAAACCCTAAAACCCCTAACTACCCTAAATAACCAAAAAAAATTTAAAACCCTTACAAACCCAATAAATCCTAAAAAATCATTAAAAATGCATAAAAAAGTAAAAACCCCTAAAAATCCTGAAAAACACTAAGAAACCCTCAAAACACTAAAAACACCTAAATTCCCTAAAAACCTAAAAAAATTAAAAAAAAATCCTAAAACCAATAAAACCCCATACAACCCTTCAAAATCCCTAAAAACCCACAAAACCACAAAAACAATAAAAATCCTAAAAAATCCCTAAAATCATAAAAAACGTAAAAACCCCTAAAAACCAGACAAACCCTAAGAAAATCATAAGTACATTAAAAAAATAAAAACACCTAAAATAACTAAAAAACATTAAATAACCTATAATACTACAAGATACAATAAAAATCAAAAAAACAACTAAAAAATGAAATCCCTAAAAACCATTAGGACACATAAAAATGCTAAAACCCACTAAAAACTCTAAAATCCTCTTAAAACCTAAAAATGATAAAAAATCTCAAAAGAACTAGATTAACACAAAAAATTCAAAAAAACCCCAAAAAACCACAAAACCCATAAAAACCATATATAACCCTAAAACATAAAAATTTCTAAGATAACCTAAAACCCAAAAAAACTGTAAAAATCCCTTAAAATCCCTAAAGGTGTAAAACCATTAAATGCCCTAAAAACCCTAAGGAAACCTTTAAACCCTAGAACACAGTTCAAACCCCTAAAACCTAAAAACACTAGAAACCCTAAAAACCTAAAAGCACTTAAACACCATGATTGATTTAAAACCCATAAAAACTATAAAATCTTAAAAAATGCCAAAAAATCCATATGCATTTAACAAAAATTAAAAACCATGAAACCACTATAACAACCATAAAACCTAAAAACCGTTAAACCTCCTAGAAAACCCAATGACACTAGAAACTCTTAAGAGACCCTAACAACCATAAAACCCTTATAAATAATAAAACCCCAAAAAATGTTAAAAAACGCATAAAAACATAAAAACCCCACTAAAATACCTAAAACCATTTAAACCCCAAAAACATTAAAAAATGCTAAAAACTTTTAAACCCCTTCAAATAAAAAATATGAATTGCAAAAAAATTCTAAAACCATTAAAAACCCTAAAAACCCTCAAAAATATATATAAAATCCTTCATTTCCCTGTCAAAATACCTAAATACCCTAAAAACCATAAAAACCTAAAAACACACAAAAATTCCATGAAATGTAAAAAACTCTAAAACTCAAAAACCCTTAAAGATCCTGAAACCCTAAAAAAACTTAAACACCTAAAATACTAAAAACAAGAAACAAAATTAAAACATATAAAATACTAAAAAACCTTAAAAATTTATAAAATACCTGAAAACACTATAAACCAAATAAGAATCCTAAAAATCCCTAAAAACGATAAAATGTAAAAATTCATAAAAACACAGAAAACTCTATAAAAACCATAAAAACCTAAAAATAACTTAAAACCCCTAAAAACATAAAAATGTTAAAAACCCAAAATCCCCTAAAAACCATTAACCCATTTAAAACTGTAAAACCCCCAAAATCCCTAATAACCCTAGAAACTATAAATATACTAAAAAACCCATAAAACATAAAAAATGTGAATAATATAGAAAATAATTAAGAAAAACATAAAGACCTAAAAAAATTAAAACCCTTAAAAACCCTAAAAACATAGAAAACCCCTGAAAGACCCTATAATCCTAAAACCCCCATAAAACCATAAAATCCCCAAAAACCATTAAAACCCAAAAAACCCTTAAAAACCCAAAAAACCCATATAAATCACTAAAACAATAAACACCCTTTAAACATCAAAATATTTCTATGAACTCTAAAAAACATTGAAACCACTAAAAAATTGAAAACCCCAATAAACCCAAAAAATCCTAAAACCCATAAAAATAATAAAAATTTCTAAAAGTCCAAATATAAAAAAACCCAAAACCCTAAGAAACCCAAAGAAAACCTTAAAAACCTAAAAAACACTTAACACCCCTAAATGTTTTTAAAATGGTAAAACCTTTAAAACCCCTAAAAACAATCAAAATCCCCGGAAAATGTAAAATCCAAAAAAACCAAAATAAATACTAAAAAACCGAAAAAACATAAAAACCCAAAACCCCCTAAAACCCCCCAAAAAAACTTTAAAAATATAAAAACACTTAAAATCCCTAAAATTATGAAAATTATAATACCCCTAAAATACCTTAAAACCCCCTAAAAACCATAAAACCCCTAAAAACCTTCAAACCATTAAAAACCTATAGAACTCCTAAAATCCACTAAAACACCTATAAAATCTTTTAAAAAATATAAATTTAAAAAAATACTGAAACCCTTTTAAAACCAAAAAACCTCTAAAAACCCCTTACCCTAAAAAATGATAAAAAAATTGAAGGAACCTATAACCCATAAATCCCTCAAAATCCACAAAATCCACAAAATCCCCTAATCCCTTTAAAAACCTAATAACCCATAAAGGCACTAAAAACTACTAAAAGCTCTATAATACCTAGAAACACATAAAAATGATAAAAAACTACAAAAAATATTGAAACCCTAAAAACACAAAAAATCTTCAAAATCCATAAAAACACTAAAAATTTATAAAAATCATAAAAATTCTCTAAAAGTACCTAAATACATAAAAAACATAAAAACCTTGAAAAACCCTATGAAAACCTTTTAAAACTAAAACACTTAGAGCCTATAAAAACCCTGAAAACGCAAAAAACCACTAAAAAACCTTAAAATCCTAAAAATCATAAAATCCATCAAACCATAAATACCGTAAAACCCCATTTAATCCTTAATAACCCATAAAAGACACTAAAACATCATAAATCCCCCAAGACGATAAAAAACTCTAAAACCCTTAAAAATCCTAAAAACTAAAAAATACTATTTTTTTTGAAGGTAACATGAATTGGTTTCCCAATCCATGTCAAAGAAAATTTATTAAAACAAAAAAGCGGTTACAATGTACATACGAGGTGCAGATAGCCTACACCAGCAAGCAAATAAAAAACAGCCCATAAGGAAAAACATGTGAAACAAAGGCTGCTAAAAGAAACCCGCCACACAAAAGCCAATAAATGCAGCACATTATGCATTTTGGAAAACATGATCCAAACAGAAAGCATTTGACCAGAATTCCAAGCGCGTCAAAACAGGTATGAAACTTTAGAGGAACAAACCATCAGAACCAGCATCAACAGCACCCAGCTGCTCAACTAGACCAGAATATAGCCTTGCATCCAGAAATCAAAGCAAAAGAGGCCAGGCTCAGGTGATCAGAGAATAATCTTTCCAAAGTAGCCAAGAGTAGGAAAACCAATCTTCATAAATCTGGAACTTCAACATCCCTTGCAGGATCAAAACTTTTCCAAGCATAGATAAGTCAAATAGCACACCATTTGAGCAATTTCACAACCAAACAGGAGCAAGGAAAGTTCAGCAGTAAAAATCTAAGACTTCCATCAAACAGATTCCAGTGAATCACCAAGCTCAGTCAAATTAAATCCAAACAAGGATTGGGCGAACAGTACTGAACAAGAACAAGTAAGCAATACCATCCAACATGAAACCAGAGCCTCGATCTAGGAAGAGGAACCTGTATCATATCATTCAGAATAATCCGGCAAAGGTTCCAGAGGGACTGGTTGAGGGGGCACTACAAATTCAGGTCTTCTAGCAGCAAATGATCTAGTGATAACAGTTCTTTCGTAATTGGTATTGCCTCTATATTTTTTAATTTTCTTTGAAGATGGAGTGATGAAACCATCCAAATCCACGATGGCTTTTTTACCTTTACGATCATTTGGATGAAGAAACTCCCCCACCTTGGGTTGGAGAGGTTCATCTGAATGTGTTTTAGAGTTTTCACACACCTCATTCTCAATATCTTCCTGAGTACTATCTTGCATTTTCACTTCCTCAAGCTGAGGCAGGGAAATGTGAGGGGTAGGCTCTTTAACCAACACAGATGTACTAGCAACCTCTTTGTTTTTAGACTGAGACTCATCCACTTTGTTAATAATATGCAGTTCATCCATGAAAATAGGAGGGGGGGCAGTGACTTCAAGAATAGAGTTAACATAATCAGATATTAGATTATTCTCAACCTGAAAATTATTCATTTCGGAATTCAAGCCAGATTCTGCCAAATTCTTGATATAGCCAGAAGAACCAGCAATATCCTTATGACTTTGCATCCCTTTTTCAACCCATACTTTTTTCCTTATTTTAGAGCTAGCAGGATCCTTTTCACAGTTTTTCGTTGTGTGTCCAAGTCTAAAGCAACTAAGACAGTAATCAGGCAATCTTTCTTAGAGAACCTCTTGTGTAAAACCAAAATCACCATTCTGAATCCAAACTTGATCTGGCAGATGCTGGGAAACATCTATTTCAATACAGATTCTCGCTACAGAGGGTCTAGATAAGAGTTTTGTGGCTGAGTCTAATTTCAGAGGACAGCCAATCAAACTTGCTATTGGGAATAAAGCTGCTTGCTTAAATAGGTGCAAAGGCAATTCAGGGAAATTTACCCATATGGGCACAATAGGAGATTCGGCATACAGGTCAAAAGTAGGGGTCCATTTCAAAATTTTCATGAAGCATCCCCCAAAAGACCAAGATCTCTTCATCCATAGCCTATAGTAATCCTCTTCTGAGTCAAACCGAAAGATAATATGATACGGATTAAGGAGACCCAAACTAAAACCCGTAAAACCTATTGATTCCAAAGACATTCGAAGAAACTTCAACGAAGGTCGACGATTTGTGCATTTACCAACTAAAACAAGCCGAAGATCAGAAGACAGAATGTTTACCTCATCCTCGATAAAAGAAATTGCAAGTTGACCTCGATGCCGAAACTGTTTAGGTTTGATCTGAATTTCAGTGTAAGCATCGATGAAAGCATCACCAGATTTATCCACCACCACATCTGATTTACCCGCAACAACATCTGCATAAGATCGATCTGGTTTAGGGTTAGAAACCCGCGTCGGGTGGCTCTGATGCGCGCTTCGGGTCTCCATACCATATGAGTTTTTTTTCAAAAAACTAAAAAATACTATAAAAACCCAAAAAACTATAAAAACATAAACACCCTAAATGCCCTAAAATACATGAAAATAATTAAAACACCTAAACCCATATTAATATTAAAAAATAACTTAAAATAACTCAAAATATAAAAACCCCTAAAATCCCTAAAAACCCCAAAGAAAACATTAAATCCCCTTAAAATATATAAAATTTCTAAAAGGCCATAAAAATCCAAAAAACCCATAAAATATCTTAAAATTTAAAAAACCATAAAAACATGAAAAAACCCTATGAAACTCATAAAAATGTAAAAAACATAAACCCTTAAAAACTCTAAAAAACTAAAATACCATAAAAATTCTAAAAACCCTAAAAACCCTATAACCTCTAAAAACCCTAAAAACCCCTAGAACATAAAAATACCTAAAAACATTAAACCGCAAATATATAAAAATATTAAAACCCAATAAAAACTATAAAATCTTAGTAAACCCATAAAATTTTTAAGAACTATAAAATATTAAGATTCCCTAAAAAATTAAAAACCACATTCAATGCCCTAATAAATCTTGAAAATGCTAAAAACCATGATACTCTTTAAAACACCTAAAAACCCTAAAACACATAAAAGCCCTAAAAATTCATAAAAAGGTTAAAACCCTGAAACCCCTAAAAACCAAAAGAAAACCATACAAACATAAAAAAAGTTAAAACTCCTAAAACCCTAAAAACAATAATAACACTAAATGAACCTTAAAACCCTAAAAATAACTAAGACCTATACAGCCCATAAAACCCTAAAAACACATAAAAATCAACTAAAACACTGAAAACCCATTAAATCCCTAAAACATTTAAAAAATCAAAAAACCTTAAAAACACAAAAAAACCCTTAAAACCCAAAAAACCCCATAAATATCTTAATATCCCTAAACCCCCTAAAATCTTTCAAAATTAACAAAAACACTAAAAACCCATAAAAAATCAAAAAATCCCAAAAATACAAAAAACACAAAACCCTAAAACCCTTGGAAAACCCAAATAACAACGCAAAAACCAAAAAACACATAAAACACATAAAACACATAAAAACATAAAAACTTCTCAGAACACAAAAAAAACCCAAAAAATCCCAAGAACTACAAAAAACATCATAATCCCTAAAATGTGTAAAAATTCTTAAAATATCTTAAAATCCATAAAAACATAAAAACCCTAAAATCATATAAAATCATAACAAAACCTTAAAACCTAAAACATGTAAATTACTAAATAATCTAAAAAAATGAAAAACACCGTAAAAGACCAAATAAACCCCTCATAAACATAAAACCCCCCAAACCCTTAAAACGCCTAAAACACATCAAATCCCTAAACACCCCCCCCCCCAAAAAACTCTACAACCCATTTAAACCCCTAAAAATGTTAAGAAAACATTAAAACACTAAAAAACCAAAAAAATAAGAAAATAATAAAACCCCAAAAAATCCATTAAAATAAAAAACTATCAAAATGTATAAAAATCATAAAACCCATTAAATACTAAAAATCCATAAAATACATAAAAACATAAAAAAAATCAAAAAATTATGAAAACCAATAATAAAACCTTAAAACTAATAACACTTAGAATAAAAAAAACATAAAAACACTGAAAATATTAATACACACTCAAAACCCTAAAAACCATAATCCCCTTAAAAACCAAAAAAACCCCTAAAAATGAACCGAAACCAAAAAAATACACTAAAAAATATCAACCCTTTAAACCCCTATAAAAAAACAATATAAAACATTAAAACACTAAAAAAAATAAACACCCCATAACCCCAAAAAACATAAAAACACAAAAACTGTAAAAACCTTCAAAACACTAAAAATCCCTAAAACCCCTTAAAAGTATAAAAACCAAAAAATACCTCCAAATTAGAAAAAAAAAATTTAAAAACCCTAAAAACCTAATAAAACCAAAGGAAGAATAAAAAACCTACAAACATTTAAAACCCCTAAAATATAAAAAATTATATTAACCCTAAAACCCTACGAGCCTTAAAAACCCTAAAAACCATAAAAAACCCTAAAACCATAAAAATCCAAAAAACAAAGTCATAAAATACATAAAAACCTAAAAAAAATTAAGTTCCATGAAATCCCCATTTAAAAACATTAAATCCATAAAAAGAATCAATACCCCTAAAAAACCAAAATTGTAAACGACAATAAACCATAAAACCCCTTAAAACCATAAAAATCTAGAAAACCATAAAACCCCTAAAAACCCATGAAAACAGTAAAAAGATAGAAAAAACTATTAAAACATTTTTAAACCCAAAAAAACATTAAAAACTCTAAAAAACAACAAAACCCTAAAAAACCTCTAAAAACCCAAAAACCCAAAAAACCCATACGACACCTCAAAATCCATAAAAACCCTAAAAATCATAAAAAATACATAAAAAAGAAATAAAAACATGAAAACCCCTAAAAAATAAAAATATAACCTTTAAAACAAAAAAAACATAAAACCCATAAAAAACCTAGAAAATATATATAAACCCTAAAAACTCTAAGACCCCTATAATACCCTAAAACCCCTCAAAATCCCAAAAATACCAGAAAAGCGTAAAAAACATAAAAATCACTAATAAATTAAAAACCCTGAAAAACCCAAAGAAGACATTAAAAACCAAAAAGCACTTAAAACACATAAAAATCCAAAAAATCACTAAAACCCCAAAAAACCATACCATCCCTAAAAACCTAAAAACCCATAAACCCCTAAAAACATTAAAAATCCCTAAAACCCAATAAAAACACTAAATAACACCAAAAATAAGAAAATTCATTTAAATCTTTAAAAAATCGAAAAACTATAAAAGCAATGAAACCCATAAAAACACTAAAATACCAAAAAAACTCAAAAAAATCATAAAACCCTAAAAAACCCTAAAAAACCCTAAAATTCCCTTAATCCCCTACAAACCATAAAAAACCTAAAACACCCTAAAACTCCCTAAAAACATAGAATAAATAAAAACCCTAAAAAACTAAAAGAAAATAGTAAAATCATAAAAACAATTAAAACACCTAAAAATCCTAAACATTAAAAAAACCTTAAAACCCCAAAAAACCTTCAAACCCCCTAATAAACCTAAAAACCCATAAAAATCCCAAAACCCTCAAAATCCATAAAATCATAAAAAACCATAAAATATCTTAAAACCTCCCTAAAAAATAAAAACATAATCACACATAAAACCATAAAAACCATTAAATTCCTACACATGATAAATACACTAAAACCCTATGAAGTCCTTAATAACATACAAACCTATAAAACCACCAAAAAAACCTCAAACCCCTAAATTCCCTTTAAAACACTAAAACTAACTAAAAATATTAAAAAACCATTTAAATATATAAAAGTGATAAAAAATATAAAAACCTTAAAAACCCTACAAGAGATAGGGAAAACTATAAAATGCCAAAAAAACAATAAAAACACAGAAAAACCAAAAGAACGTTATAATCCCTAAAACCCGAAATACCATAATGTTCCAAAAAAATGTACTAAATATACATAAAAATTTTAAAACCCATAAAAACAATAAATATTTCTAAGAAAGCCTTAAATACATAAAAAAATTTAAAACACATAAAATATATATAAACGCTAAAAAGCCTAAAAGCCCTAAAAACAAAAAACCACTCAAGGTCCATAAAAACACTAAAAATAAAAAAAAATTATAAAAGATTTCTAAGAATAACTAAAAAAATAAAAAACCTGAAAACAACCATGAAAACATTTAGAGGATAAAAATTATTAAAACCCCTAAAAACATTAAAAACCCTAAAGTCCCAAAAACCCTTATATAATAAAAAACCATAAATATTTTAAAAACACTAAAATAACCTAAATGCCTTCAAACCACTAAAATGATAAAAAACATTTAATCCCATAAAAATATCAAAAACTATAAAAACAATAAAAACCATAAAACCCTTCAAATTCCATAAGAATCGAAAAACCAAAATAAAGATAAATAATCCCCAACAATAACTAAAAACATAAAATCCACAAAAAAATCCTAAAAACTGTTAAGAAATCCTTAAAAACCTAGATACACATAAAATAACTAAATAATGTATTTTTTAAAATCCTAAAAACCTTAAATATTAAAAACCTATATAACCCCTTAAAAACCCTAAAAATCCCTAAAATCCCTAAAACCCCTAAAAAAATATGAATAACTTTAAGAAAGCATTAAAAACCAAAAATCACATAAAACCCATAGGAACTTAAAAAAACCCTAAACCCCCTAAAAAAAATAAAAATACTAAAAACCAAACCCCTAATATCACTTAAAACTCAAAAAACCCTTTAAAACACTAAAAACATGAAAAAACACTAAAAAACTGCAAAAAACTCCAAAATACCTGAAACCCAAAAAACCATAAAATCCTTAAAAAATCTAAAAAACCCTAAAAATCCCTAAACCCCTTAAAAATGATAAAAATAAGAAAAACCCTAAAATAAATATAAATGTAAAAACCTATAAAGACATTAAAATTATAATAAAACCTTAAACACTTAAAAAGACCAAAAAACTGAAAAAAGCTTATACGCCTAAAATACCCTAAAACCATAAAAACCATAAAAAATCCTAAAAGCCTTAATAATTCCTTAAACCCATGAAAACCCTCAAAACCACTAAAAACTATAAAATTGCTTTAAACCCATAAAAATATTAAGAACACTCTAAAATCCTTCAAACCCTTAAAATACTAAAAAACCAAGAACCCCCTAAAAATCCAAAAATCCCAAGAAACCTAAAACCCCTCAAAATTTCAAAAAATCCAAAAAAACAATAAAAATCTTAAAATTTACTAAAAATTAAAAACCCCTAAAAACCATGGAAACACCTAATAAATCCTAAAAAACCTAAAATACACTAAACCACTAAAAATACTAAAAATTAAAAAATCCTTAAAAACCCAAGAACCCTTATAAAACATAAAAACCCTAAAAACCATAAAAAACCCACTAAAAACTATAAAAATACTTTAAAACCATAAAAATGTTAAAAAGATATAAAAAACATTTAAAATCCTTATAAATAAAATAAAAAACCCTAAATCCCCACAAAACATAAAAACACTAAAATCCCTAAAAACTTCATAATCTCTAAAAAACATAAAAACCAAAAAAATCCTATAAATCATTGAAAATATCTTATAATATAAAAAAACTATGAACCATGAAAAACACTAAAACCATTGAAAACATAAATACATTGAAAACCATTAGAACAGAAAAATACTAAAAACCATAATGTCCATAAAAACCCCAAAAACACTAAATTCATAGAAAATCCATAAAAACCCTAAAACCCATAAAAATACAAAACCCCTAAAATTCTGAAAATTGAAAAAAAAAACCCCTAAAACCCCTAAAATAGATAATATACCTTAATACATAAAAACACTTAAAACCCCTAAAAATAATATAACCTTAAAACACGATGAATCCCCAAATCCCAAAAAGCCATAAAATCCTAAAAAATCCCAACAAATCCCTAAAACTGTAAAAACCACTAAAAAACCCAAAAACCCCTTAAACCCCCTTAAAAGTACTATTTCAAAACCCTAAAACCATAAAAATCATAAAACCCCCAAAACAATAAAAATCACTAAAACCCATTAAAATCCCTAAAAACTGAAAAACAATAAAAATCTACAGAAATGATTAAAATTCCCTAAAATGGTAAAAAATCTTAAATTTCCTAAAATCCTTAATAAACCCCTAAAAAACAAAAAAAAACATGAAACCCCTAAAAACCTAACAACATAGACTACCCTAAAAACCCTTATATCTAAAAAACCATAAAAACTACTAAAAACCTTAAAAAATTCTAAAAACCCATAAAATCTCTAAAAAAATACTATTAATTGTAATAACCATATACACCACTAAAAGCATTAAAAATTATAAAAACCCTAAAACCAAAAAAACATAAATCCATAGAACCCCTAAAAATCATAAAACCCTAAAAATCCTTCAAGCCCATATGAAACCATAAATATAATAAAAAGTACTAAAAATATTAAAAATGTAAAAACACTTAAAAACCATGAAAACCACTAAGAAAACCATAAAAATATGTACAACATTAAAACACCTAAATACCTAAAAACAGTAAAAACCCTAAAACCCTCTAAAATCATAAAAACCTTAAAAACCCCTAAAACCTTTTTAAAACCTTAAAATATATAAAAACCCTAATGACCTCTAAAAGCTATAAAAACCCTTTAAACCCTAAATTTTTTTTAAATAAACTAAAAACTTGTAATGGATTAAAAAAAATCTAAAAACATCGATACCCCAATAAAACATTAAAAATCCTATAATCGACAGAAAAACCCAAAAAAAACCTCAAAATCCATTGAACCTCAAATAACCTATAAAAATATTTAAAATACCTATAAGTCCCAAAAATTGTACAAAACACAAAAAACCCTAAAAACCACTCTGAAAACCATAAAAATATAAAAACACTTAAAAAATGATAAAAAAATTTAAAACCCTTAAAGACCATAAAAACCATGAAAACACCTAAAAACCCAAAAAATATAAAACCCCCAAAACACAAAAAACTTTTAAACCCATTTAAACCCCTTAAAATGTAAAAAAAAATCAGAAAACCATAAAACCATAAAACCCTCAAAATCTATAAAAACCATAAAAATCCTAAAAAAAACCAAAAATTCCCTAAAAATGAAAAGAACCCAAAAAACCCAGAAAAAACCTAAGAAAACCATAAAAATATAAAACACTTAAAACCCCTAATAACCTAATAAATTATAAAACCACTAAAAACTCTAAAATGCCTTAAACGCATAAAAGACACGAATACCATAAAACCCCATAAAAAACCATAAAACCCCATAAAAATCCTAAAACCCACTATAAACCATAAAAACACTTTAAACCCCAAAAAAATTTTGAATCTCATAAAACGTTAAATCCCAAAAAACTCAAAAAAAAACAATAAACCCCTAAAAACCCTAAAAACTATTAAATCCTCAAAATCCCTAAAAACCCAAGAAACAATAAAAATTTAAAAAAATCCTTCAAATCCATAAAATATTAAAAAATATATAATTCCCCTGAAACCCCCCAACAAAACCATAAAAACCTGAAAATAATTAAAACCCCTAAAATCCTAAAACACTCTAAGAACTAAAAAACAAGAAACCCTTTAATCCCCTCAAATTTCTTTAAAACACTAAAATAAAAAGAAGCCTTAAAATCACTAAAAACCCCTAAAACATAAAAAAACCTAAAACCCCTTAAAAAAGAAATAAAATCCATAAAAATTACAAACATTTATAACCCCTAAAAACAAAAAAATCATAAAACCCTAAAAAACAATATAAAATATAAAAATTTGCTAAAAATGTAACAAGCTGAAAACCCCTAAAAACCATAAATTACTAAACACACATATAACCCAAAAACACCATAAAAGGCTAAAAACCCTAAAAAGTGCTAAAAATAAAAAAAAAACCAAAAATCATTTTAAACCCTAAAACCCATAAAAACCCTAAAACCCCTTAAAAATCTAAAAAATATTTATAAATCTAAAAAATTAGAAAACTCTAAAAATCGGAAAGCCTCTAAAAAACTAAAAATAAGCCATAAAACCCCAAAAAACAATAAGAAATTCAAAACCCCTAAAAATACTAAAAAATTCCTAAAAACCCCAATACACTATAAAAATCCTAAAAAAGAACTATAAATCATTAAAATCATAAAAACACAAAATTTCCTGAAAAATTCTATGAAAAAATTAAAATCCCAAATAAACTTAAATGCCTAAAACCCTAAAAACTCTAAAACCCCTAAAAACCCTTAATTACCTTAAAACCCCAAAATCCCTCAAAATCCATAAAAACTCTAAAAATCTATAAAAGTACCTAAAAATTACTAAAATTTTTAAAAATAATAAAAAAGGAAAACCTCTAAGAAAACATCATAATATAAAAAAAACTACAAAATCCAAAAAATGCTAAAAATCCTGAAACTTTCTAAAGAACTTAAAACCCCTAAAACCCCTAAAACCTCTCAAACATGTAAAACCCTAAAAATCATAAACACTGATAAAAGATTCTAAAAACTCTAAAACCACTTTAAACCCAAAAATAGTTATAAATCCTTAAAAAAAATTAAAATCCCTAAAAAACCTTCAAAGTCCATTAAAACAAAAAAAATCACTAAACCCCCTAAAAACAATAAAACTGCTAAAATAGCCCAAAAATAATAAAAAACATAAAAAATATTGAAAAAATAAGAAAACATTAAAAAATAATGCCACAATAAAGTCTCAAAAAATCTAAAAATGTTTAAATCCCTAAAAAACCTAGAGAGCATAAAATCTCTAAAAAAATTAAACAACCCTAAAACATAATAACACACTAAATAAACCACTAAAAACTATAAAACACCTTTGAACCCCAAAAAAGTTAAAAACTCTCAAAAACCATAAAACCCCAAAAAACTCCAAAAACACTAATGACCAAAAAAAAAACTAAAACCTCTAAAATATCTAAAAACTCTCAAAATCCATAAAATCCCTAAAAAACAAAAAATTCAAAAAATTCTTTAAAAATCCCTGAAAATGTAAAAAACCCAAAAACCCATGAAAAACCCTAAGAAAATAATAAAAGCTGAAAGAGACATAAACCCCTTAAAAACTAAAGGACACTAAAGTACCTAAAACTCAAAAATCCTTAAAACCCATAAAAACCCATAAAAACCCTAAAAATTTATATAAACCACAATAACCACTAAAAGACAATAAACTACTAAAACAACTAAAAACACTAAAAAACATTAAAACCCATAAAAATATTACAAAAACCAAAAAACCAAAAAAAAATATAACAACTTTTGACACCTTACCCCCCAATCCCTAAAACCCTAAAAAAACAAAAATCCTAAAAAATCCCTAAAATCACAAAAAAAAAGTAAACACCCCTAAAAAACATGAAAACCACTAAGAAACACATAAAAACCATTAAATAATTAAAACCCCAAAAGAAACTAAAAAACACTAATAAACCGAAAAACCTGGAGAAACCCTGAAAACCATAAAAACACCTTAAAACCTTTAAAATCCATAAAACACTAAAAACCCACTAAAACATCTAAAAACCCATTCGACCCCCAAAAACATTAAAAACACTACAGACCATAAAAACTATAAAATGTCAAAAAAATCCATAAAACCCCAAAACACACTCAAAATGACAGAAAACCATATATACCTTAAAACCCCCAAACCCCCTCAAAATCCATAAAAACCATTAAACCATAAAAATACTAAAAATACCTAAACCACCCTAAAAATAGAAAATATGCTAAAAATCCCAGAAAACCCAAAGAAGACCTAAAAAAATAAAACACATAAAACCATTAAAACCTACAATATTCTAAAAACCCTAAAAATAATAAAATCTACTAAAAAATTAAAAAACAATACAAACCCATAAATCCATGAAAACCCACAAAAATTAAAAAAAATACCCTTTAAGCCCCTAAATTTTTTAAATAACAGTAAAACCCCCTTAAAACACAAATAAAACCCCTAAAACCCCAAAAAACCCTAAAAATGCTAAAATAATTAAAACCCCTAAAAACCATCATGTCCATAAAACCTTATGAACCCCCTAGAAATACTAAAAAATCCATAAAAATATATAAAATTTTAAAAAACCATAAAAACCTTGATAAAACCCTATAAAAATCTTAAAAACCTCAAAACACTCAAAAACCCTTAAAACACTAAAAACCCTAAAAACCCTTTAAATAATTTAAAACCATAAGAACCCATAAAATATACTAAAAAAACAAAAACCCCATTATACCCAAAAAAAGTTTAAAAACTCTAAAAAATGTAAAACCCCCAAAACATAAAAAATACCTAAAACCCCAAAAAAACAATACAGACCATAGAAACCCTAAAAACCCTAAACCCCATAAAAATACTTAAAAACTATGAAAACAAAAAAATAACCTAAAACCCCATAAAACACTAGAAAAATCCTAATAAAACATTAAAAACCTAAAATTACATAAACACCATAAAAAATAAAAACTAAAAACTCCCTAAAATGTGAATGCCCTAAAACCACGAAACACCTAAAAACCATTAAAAACATTAAAAACTATAAAACCCCTGAAAACACTAAAATACTAAATAAATAAACTCTTTAAAAACCCATTAAACACAAAAAACTTTAAAAATCATAAAATACCTAAAAACATTATAAAACAATAAGAATCCTAAAAAATCCCTAAAATCGATAAAATATTGAAAATATTAAAAACCCAGAAAAAATCTATGAAAACCATCAAAATCCATGAAAATCCTAAAATCAAAAAAATAAATAAATACTCAAAAACCTGAAAAACATAAAAACCCTAAAACCCCATGAAAACCACCAAGGAAACATTTAAAAAAGAAAAAAACTTAAAATCCATAAAACTATGAAAATGATAAAACCCCAAAAATACCTTAAAAACCCCTTAAAACCATAAAACCCCTAAAAACCTTTAAACCACTAAAAACACATAAAACCCCTAAACTCACTAAAACCCCTAAAACCCTTTTAAAAAATAAAAATTAAAAAAACACTAAAACCCTTTCAAAACCATAATTTTTTTTAAAAACCTAGAAGTCCATAAACATCCATAAAAACCTAAAAACTATAAAAACATTGAAAACCCTTAAGAAAAAATTAAAAACCAAAAAACACTTAAAACCCCTTACCCTAAAAAATGCTAAAAACATTGAAGGATCCTATAACCCATAAATCCCATAAAATTCATAAAATCCACAAAATCCCATAATCCCTTACAAACATAAAAACAGTTAAAACCCCAAAAAAACATATAAAAAGATAAAAAACTAAAAACCTAAAAACCCTAAAAATACCTAAAACCTATAAAGACCATAAAACCCCAAAAACACATAAAAATCAACTAACAACACTAAAAATACATTAAATCCCTAAAAATTTTAAAAAATCTAAAAAACCTTTAATCCCCAAAAAACCCTTTAAACCCAAAAAACCCATAAATACCCTAATAACCTTAAAAACCCTTAAAATTCCTCAAAATTAACAAAAACCCTAAAAACTATAAAAATACTAAAATCCAAAAAAATTCAAAAACACAAAACCATAAAACCCTTGAAAAACCTAAAGTAAAAGCTAAAAACCTAAAAACACATAAAACCCCTAAAAACATAAAAACTGCACAAAATCCAAAAAACCCCGAAACCCCAAAAACAACAAAAAACATCAAAATCCTTAAAAATTTTAAAAACACTAAAATTCCCTTAAATCCATAAAAACATAAAAAACCGTAAAATAATAAAGAAATGGCTACACAAAGAGGAGAGGGAACCCTCATGGTCCCTGGGAAGGATCAGGCTTTTGATCCGAATTCGGGTAGGAACCTCACTGATCCAGTTAGCCATGAAGAGCATTTCCGTTTCTGTAATCCTTTGGTGGAGAATCCATCTCCTCCTACTTCTTCACACCCACCAGTGGTGAGGTGGAATTTTACGGAAGTGGTGAGGTTGGCTTCATCACTATCGTTCACTGATTTTGAATCTCCTTCTCCTGGATGGATTGTTCAGAAGGGGCACATCACCCACGTTGCGGTAAACAGAGAGGCTGTTGAGGATCGAGTTAGTCTGTGTCGATTTTATATCATTTCCAGGGTCCTCGTCCCGAAGGGGGGGAAACTATGGAAATTTTCTAATCATGCGAGTCGTATCTTTGAGGTTTTTGGGGTTCAATGACTGGAATATGATTGCAATGGGGTGTGGATTCTACCATGTGGTGTTCCCCATGGATGAACTGAAAAGGAAATCTTAGAGTTTTGGATCAATTTCCTTTAAGCCAGGGATCCTCATAATAAAGGAATGGGACAGAAACTTTGATCCATCAAATGTGAAAAATACCTTTACGCAAGTGTGGATTCTCTTATTCAAATTGAATTGGCGTTATTGGAATCCTTGGATTTTATGGGATATTTCCTCTGTGGTTGGATTCTTCATTCGCATTGACAAAGAGACTGATAATCCACGGTACGGGCTCTATGCAAGGGTGCTTGTTGATATTGACTTAGAGAGTACCCTCGTTGAAGTGGTGGTCCTTACCATAATTGATGATACCTTGAATCTGGAAATACAGTACAAAAGGAGGCCCATGTTTTTCTCCAATTGTAGCTTCATCGGCCATTCGTTCACTGAGCATCGAAGGTCCAGAATCTGTGGCCTTTGTAATCATAGAGGGCATGAGGACTCTGACTATCCGAGAAAGAGGGTGAAGGGCAAAGGGATGGTCTCTGATGAAATGAAGCATCCTACTGGAATTCCAAGTAACACGGAACCAGAGCATCTATTAGATGTGGGAAACAATGTGGTGGCCAAATTTCTAGTTGGGATGGCCCATGGAGGTGTGGGAGATGCAGAGGCAGTAAGGGATGATAGGGCGTCTACCTCCAAAGATGTCACTGCCCATCTGGGGCCTGAAACTACTATCCCCCCATAGGATAAACTCAGGCCAAGGGTTCATCAAGTTAGTTTATCGTTAATAAGGAGTCACACAGTTCGGATCCTAGCAAGGATGTGGAGAGTGGGGATATTCCCGCTGGTGGTGGTATTGTGTCATAGCCTCCCCTATAGGATTGGACAGCCTTGATAATCCACCAGCCTCTACAAGGATTCCACCTACCAAAACTTCTTGGAAATCACATGGGAATCCAGTGTTCGTATGGGTAATGGGGCAGTGCCACTTACAGCTAAGGATGTGGAGGGTGAAGCCAGTGGGCAACACTCTGACTCTAGGCCGAGTGATTCTACTCAGGTTACAGGACAAGTGGAGTTGGTCGGCCACACTAGAGATACTATCATCCCTAGTAATATTGCATCACCCTCTCATTCTCTCTCTCTAATGCTGGTGGATGCGTGTCCTGTAGATGCAGCTGCACTAGATCAGGAGGGTGGAATCTTGCAGGATAGTAGGGTGTGAACTGATATTGTTGGGGTGCTGGAGCATTCTGGTGGTGCTCTACAGGATATGAGTGGGGCGTTAACTCTGGTCGTCTCATGTAAGGTTGAAAGAAGGATTTATTCTAGTTTCGAGCCTATTGAAGGGCTTTGTGACAACAACAGGTTCACCCCACTCTCTGGTAGCTTCTGGGATGCTGATGGGGTCAATGAACAAGGTCATGGAGAGGGGGCCCATAGGTCTTCTAAAAGTGGAACCCCTGATGAGGAGCAGGTGGTTGGGAATGTGTCTGAACCCACTAAGAAGCCTGTTGGCAGGCCTCCTAAGTATAAAGGCAAGAAAGGAAAAGGGAAAGAAATCGTTCCCCCATCCAAGAAGAAGCAACCTTCTTCTAGGGGTGGGAAAACCTCTTCTTAATGAAGATCATTTTATGGAACTGTAGAGGGTTGGGTAATTTACCAATGACTCGTGCCCTTAAGCATTTAATTTCATCCAAAAATCCAATGCTTCTTAAGATTATAGAACCTATGAATAACTATGATAGCTGGAAGGGCCTTAATTGTTTGAAGTTTGGACATTCTCTTGTTGCTCATAATAACATTGAGAGTGGCATGGAGACTCTTTGGGTTCTCAAGAATGATAGTATTCGATTGTTATCCTTTGAGAGAAGACCTCAAATAATCTCACTACGGATCTAGAATCATAACTCCATTCATACAATTTCTTCTGTATATGCCGCATGTGTTTACACTAGGAGAAGGAAACTATGGAGTGATATGATGAGAATCAATGAACACACTCATTAAAACTGGGTTGTGGTTGGTTATTTCAATACAGTGCTGAGGCCAGATGAAAGGATTGGATCTTCTTTCTCATGCATCACTATATAGGAATTCTCTTGTTGTATTGACCAGTGCAAACTGGTAGAGCTCCCTGTTGTGGGTGATCGCTTCACATGGGGAAGATACACCATCAATGGGAGGCAAGCAAGCAAATTAGATAGATGATCTCTCTAAATCAATGATAGTAGTTCTTCAAGTGCGATAACTGCCACTACTCTCCCTATGTTCAATTCGGATCATAACCCCTTGATGCTTGAAATCAATGATAATAACCATAGGTCCTCTCCTTTTCCATTCAAATTCAACAATTCCTGTATCACCATCCCTGGATGCATGGAAGTGGTTATTAATGGGTGGCGTATCACTTATCATGGTATCCCACACTTTGTTGTGGCAGAAAATCTCAAACGAAAAAAGAGTCTTCTTAAGGAATGGAGTAATATCTCTTTCTCCAAACTTGATGATGACATCATGGCTGCTGAATCCCAGCATGCTCACTGTCAAATAAACAATCAGTAGCAACTCACCCCCTCTGGGGAGGAAATGCAGCTTCACTCGAAGCTGGATGAGCTTTTGGCTCTAAAAGAGAAGCTGGCTAGAAATAAATTTAGCGTGGCCTAGCTCAAGGAAGGGGATAGTAATTCCAAATTCATTCATCGTCTTCATAGGGAGAAAAAATCGAAGAAAGTTTTGAATGTCATCCAGATTAGTGGGGCCTCCTTTTCATCTAAACATGAAATATCCAATGATGTGGTTGATCACTTCAAATCACTTTAAAATGATGTTGGGAATGAGAAGACCCCTATAATTTTTGGATCTATTGATACATGCATTAATGATCAGTAGAATAAGCGTCTTACTGATTCCCCATTTGAGGATAAAGTCAGGTCTACACTTTTTTCTCTGAATATGGACAGCCCTCCCAGGCCAGATGGATTCAGTAATAAGTTCTTCATGTTCTATTGGGATATTCTACATGTGGAGGTCAGTAATGTTGTCAGAGAATTTTTTATATCCTACTTTATTACTCATGGAATGAATTCCCACTTCCTTGCTCTACTGCCAAAGAAAGATAATGCCATGGATATTGGGGATTTGCGTCCAGTGGCGATTGGAAATACTATTCCAATGATAATAAGTAAAATTCTGGCGATCAGGCTGGGGAAGATTGTTGGTGGGATAATCACCCCAAACCAATTTTGGTTTATCCCAGGACGTAATATTTAGAGCTTCCTATATTCTACATTGGAGGGTATCAACATCATGAGGAAAGACTCTAAGTATGGAAGCTTTTCTATGAAGCTGGACATCTCAAAGGCATTTGATACGATCAAATGGAGCTTCATCTTTACAGTTCTCAGCCGGTATGGCTTCTCCTCCTCTTTTATAAAGCTGATCCATACTATCTTTTCCAGTGCTAGGATCTCTGTTCTTGTTAATGGATCCCCAAAGGGGTTCTTTCATTGCTCTCGCAGCGTCAGGCAAGGTGACCCGATTTCTGGCCTCCTCTTTGCTCTGGTTGAGGATTACCATAGAAGATGCATAATTGATCTCATTCAGGCTGGTTTCTATATTCTGATAAATGCTGGGAAGGATCTTTTTTTTCCAAATCATCTTCTATATGAAGATGATATTCTCCTTTTTGGGAAGTTGATAGGCATACCCTATCCTCAATTAAATAACTTCTACAACATTATGAAGAGGTTGCGGGGTAATCGATTAGTTGGAAAAAGTCCTCTATTATTTTTGGAAATGGTATTTCAGCCTCCAAGAAATGCAGAATTGTCAGAAATCTTGGTGTCATGAGGGGTTCCCTCCGTTTCATGTACCTGGGGCTTCCCTTGTTTCAGGGGAAAGTGAAAGGTGGCTACCTTGAGAGAATTTTACTAAAATTCACTGATCAACATGCAGGATGGAAATGAAAATGCTTATCTCAAGTGGGAAGAATTTGATTGATCAACTCTATTATTAAATCTATGTTTGTGCATGCGTTATCCATTTATAGATGGCCGAAATGTCTCATCAAGAGCTTGTAAGCAAAAATCAGAAACTTCACATGGACGGGCTGCATAAATGAGAAGAATCTTGTATCTGTGGCATGGAAAGAATGCACAAAGCCCATCAAAATGGGTGGGCTGGGCATCAAGGACCTCCGGAAATTTAATGATGCCTTAATTGGTAAATTTACATAGAATCTTTTCAACCCGCACTACAAGAGTCTTGACTTCATGAGGGAAAGGTTCACTCCCAAACTATGTGAGGAATTCCCGGGCTTCATACCTTCTTCAGTCTGGACCACAATCAGGTCCTCTTATAGAAACATTATTTCTAACTATAAATGGGAGTTCTCAAGGCATTCGACTTTGAATTGTTAGAAGACCACCTGGGTTGATCGGCACATTAGTGAATCTGTCCAGCCCCCTCAGAATTTTAAGCATTGTTCCATTGCTGATCTCAACAATAACATTAGCGATATTGAAAGCATCCTACCACAGAATATTATCACACAAAAACTAAGTTACAGCTTCATGGACATGGACTGTCATATTTGGAATCCCAACATGGCTGGGATATTGAGTGTGAAGGAGTTTTATCAGACTGAATGTGAGAAGGGAATTCAACCCCCTTCTTGGCTCTCTAAATTTTGGAGGCCCTTCATTCCCCCTTCCAGCCACCTTCGGCTGTGGAAAATTTTGAGAAATAGATTGTCAGTTCAAGATCAGTTGAAAAGGGATGGATGGTGCTTGGCCTCTCCTTGTCTGATCTGTATTCAGGATGAGGAAAATCTAAAACACATTTTCCTTAATTGTCGACTGGCTGTTGGTCTTTGGGAGTATTTGCAGGGCATATTCCAGCAAAAAATCTGCACGGACAGCACGCTGTCTACTCTTTTCAGCAGTTTCGTCGGTGTGCAATGCAGTCAACAGGTTTCCAACCTACTTCTTGATGCTGCTGCGGCCCATGCTTCTTTTGTGTGGGAAGACCAGAATAAAGTGGTTTTTGATAATGCTCCATGCTACCTCCACAATAGTGTGGTGGAGATCTACAAAGTTGTCTGCATGGAGTCTCATATCCAAGATGGTACGATGGATAATGATGTTAATGATCTTATGGTGTTGAGAACTCTCAGAGTTTCTGGAAGATACAGGAAACCATTGGACTTTAAATTCATTCGGTGGATTCCACCAATCCTAGAATGGATAAAAGTCAATGTGGATGGTGCTTCCCTGGGTGCACCCGGTCACTCCGGTTGTGGTGGTATTTTCTGGACATACAGAGGCTTTGTTAAAGGATTCTTTTATCACTTCATTGGAAATGGATGTGCATATGAAGCGGAGCTTTGGCCTATGATTAAGGCTATCCAGTTTACAGTTTACTTTATGTGGAAGTATCTATGGATTGAATCTGACTTGATGTTTTCGGTGGAAGCCCTCAAAAGCAAAACAAGGATAATCCCATGGAGGCTCCTCCCACAATGGGTTGAGTGTCTGAGGATTTCTCAGGGGATGAACATTATAGTCACACATGCATACAGGGAAGCGAACAAGGTGGCGGACATGCTCTCCAAGAAAGCAATTGAGGATGGATTTTCCATGTGGTCATTTGTTGCACCGGAGTTTTGTACTCCCCTTGTGGACTTAGACATGAAGGGTGATTTTGACACTCGGTTGTGTAGACCCTCCCAATAAAGCCTTGTACTTACATTTTTTGTTAATAAATTTTGTGGGGGCAGGATACCCCTGGCCCCGAACCTGGTTTGCTTAAAAGCATAAAAACCATAACAAAAACATAAAACCTACAACATATAAATTCCTAAAAAATCTAAAAAAAATTAAAAACACCATAAAAGACCCTAAAAACCCTAAAATCCCCTTAAAAACCATAAAAAACTCCAAACCCTTAAAACTCTCAAAACCAATAAAATCCCTAAACCCCCCTAAAAACTTTAAAAACCCATTAAACCCCTAAAGAAGTTAAAAAAATTAAAACACCATAAAACCATTAAAAATAAAAAAAATTCTAAATCCGGAAAAATTCAATTAAGAATAAAAAACTCTTAAAATGTACAAAAATCGTAAAACCCATTAAATCTTAAGAACCATAAAATACATAAAAACATAAAAACATCAAAAAACCCTGAAAATTAATAATAAAACCATAAAAACTAAGACCACTTAGAACCACAAAAAAACCTAAAACAGTAAAAACCTTTAAACATAGTGAGAACCATAAAAACCTAAAAACCCATAAAATCCATAAAAATCCCTAAAAATCAATAAAAACCCAAAATATACACTAAAAACAATATCAACCCTTTAATCCTTTATAAACATAAAAACATTATAAAACACTAAAACACTAAAAAACAAAAAAAACCCCAAAACCCCCCAAAAAATAAAAACCCAAAAAACTTTAAAAACCTTAAAAAATAAAAATACCTAAAACCCCTTAAAAATAAAAAAACATAAATATCCCTCCAAATTCCAAAAAAAAATTACAGGAACCCTAAAAACCTAATAAATACAAAGGAAATATAAAAAACTTTAAATCATTAAAAACCTCTAAAATATAAAAAATTCTATCAACCCTAAGAACCCTAAGAGCCTTAAAAACCTTAAAACCCCTCCAAAACCCTAAACCATAAAAATCCAAAAACAATTTCATAAAATACCTAAAATTATAAAAAAAAATAGTAAGTTCCCTAGAACCCAATAACCTTCAAACCCCCTCAAAACCAAAAAAACCCACAAAAATTCAAAAAATCCATAAAGATCCCTAAAATCATAATAAACCTTAAAATAACTTAAAACCTCTAAGAAAATCATAAAAACCTAAACACAATTAAAAACCCTAAAAACCACAAAATTATACAAAAGATAAAAACAATTAAACCCTAAGAAGTACTCAAAAACATACAAACCCATAAAAACCCCATAAACACCTCAAACCCCCCAAATCCCTTGAAATCACTAAAACCTAGTAAAAAAATTTAAAAACCTTTTAAAACCATAAAAGTGATAAAAAATATAAAAACCTTAAAAACCATAAAAGTGATAGGAAAACATTAAAATAAAAAAAACAATAAAAACAAAGAAAAACCAAAAGAAGATATAAAACCAAAAAACCTGAAACACCATAATATTCCAAAAAAATGTACTAAAAATCCCTAAAAATGTAAAACCCCAAAAATACAAAAATAATCCGTTTGAAAACCGTAAAAAACTAAAAAAATTTACAACCCATAAAAAATATATAAACTTTTAAAAGCCTAAACCCCCTAAAAATAAAAAACCACTCAAAGTCCATAAAAACTCTAAAAATAATAAAAATTATAAAAAATCCCTAAGAATCAATAAAAACATAAAAAACCCAAAATCAACGATGAAAACCTTTAAAGGATAAAAATTATTAAAACCCATAAAAACAATAAAAACCCTAAAATCCCCAAAACCCTAATAATAATATAAAACACTAAATATTTTAAAAACAATAAAACACCCTAAAACCCTTAAAACCACTAAACTGATAAAAAAATTAATACCCTAAAAATATTAAAAACACTAAAAAAATAAAAACCCTAAAACCCCTCAAAATCCATAAAATCCTTAAAAACAAAAATAAAGATAAATAATAACAAAAAATAGCTAAAAATTTAAAATCCACAAAAAAACCTAAAAACTTGAAAGAAAACCCTTAAAACCTTGATACACATAAAAAATCTAAACACTATAATTTTTTTAAAAATACTAAAACCCTTAAAACATAAAAACCTATATAACCACCAAAACCCTAAAAAACCCTAAAACCCATAAAAACATAAAAAAATCCCAAAAAATCCATAAAAATGTAAAAACCCTTACAAATTTGAATAATCGTAAAAAAGAATTAAAAACCTAAAATCACAAAAAAAAACCCCATACGAACTTTAAAAAAACCCTAAAACCCCTAAAACACCTAATAACAAATTAAAATAATAAAAACCAATAAAACCCTAAAAATTAATTAAAACAAAAATACCCCATTAAAACACTAAAAACATGAAAAAACACTAAAAACCAGAAAAACACCAAAAAACCTAAAACCCAAAAAACCATAAAATCCTCATAAAATCTAGAAAAACCCACAAAATCCCTAAAACCCATAAAAATGATAAAAATACTAAAAAACCTGAAATCCCTAAAAATGTAAAAAACCACAAAAGACATAAAACTCTAATAAAACCATAAAACCATAAAAACACTTAAAAATACTGAAAAACTCAAAAAAGCTTATACGCCTAAAATACCGTAAAACCATAAAAGCCATATAAAACCTGAATGCCTTAATAAATCCAAAAACCCATAAAACCCCTAAAAACCACTAAAAACTATAAAACCCATTTAAACCTCGAAATTTTTTAAAAACACTCTAAAATCCATCCAACCCTAAGAAAATCTAAAAAAACAAAAAACCCATAAAAATCCTAAAATCCTTAGAAACCCAAAACCCCTCAAAATCCCAAATAATCTAAAAAAACATAAAAAATATTTATAATTACTAAAAATTTAACACCCCTAAAAAAGCATGGAAACCCCTAATAAATCCTTAAAATCCTAAAAAACACTAAACCCCTAAAAATAATTTAAATTATAAAAACCCTTAAAAATACTCAAACCCCCATAAAACATAAAAACCATAAAAAACCATAAAAACCCACTAAAAATTCCAAAAATACTTGAAAACCGTAAATTTTTAAAAATATAAAAAAATAATTTAAATCCCTTATAAATCAAATAAAAAACTCTAAAACCCCACAAACCATAAAAACACTAAAAACCCTAAAAACCACATTATCCTTAAAATTCATAAAAATTGTAAAAATCCAAGAAATCCTTAAAAATCAATTATAATATAAAAACCCTAAGAAACAAGAAAAACACTAAAAACCCTTGAAAACATAAAAACACTATAAACCCTTAGAAATGAAAAATTCTAAAAACCATAAAATCCATAAAAACACAAAAAACACTAGATTCATAGAAAATCCATAAAACCCTAAAAATCAATAAAAATACTAAAACCCATAAAATTACAAAAAAAAATGAAAAAACCCCTACAACACAAAAATATAGATAATATAACTTAATACATAAAGAAAATTAAAACCCCTAAACATTATATACCCCTAAAACTCTAAGAATCCCCAAAACCCAAAGAAAAAACCCAAAAAATGAAAATCCAAAACCCTACTAAGAAGACAGAATGGCGCTGCTCCATCTCTCTCTCTTTCACGATGGCGATTCTCGGCTCCCTTGAAGACGAAGTTGCCGTAATTGATGGATATGGTGGTGCCGCCCCTCCCTGGGATTGGAGGGGTGGCAGATGGGATCCCTATACAAGCAGATCAGGAGTTTTTCCCTCTTTTTCCTAATATAGCGCTTTGCCCGAAATTCCCTCAGTGCCAGAACGGTGTGCCCTCGGTTTCGATTTCTACTCAAGAGCTTTCTTCGGACTATGATCTTATGGATTTGACACTGGTGGTTCGGTTTGGGAGGATTCGGCCTCCTACCGACGTTTTTGATAGGTTTGTTGCCTCTTCTTGGAATCTACGTTAAAGAGCTATTGTAGGGTTACTTGATACTCGGTACTTTTTGGTTCGATTTGGGAATGAGGATTATTTGATCTCGGCCTGGGTCGTGGCACCATGGATTGTTTCTAGTTCTCGGTTCTATTTGTTCCGGTGGAGATTTGATTTCCACATAAATCGTGATCCCCCAAGTGCGGCCTTGTGGGTAACTCTTCCTGGACTTGCACACCCTTTCCAGAATCCCACTATACTTAGGGTCATAGGTAATCTCATTGGACGATTTCTGTGTATGGATGCGCGGAAGAGCACTGCATGTCATCCCTTTGCGCCTCAGATTTGCATAGAGGTGGATGTGTCCAAACCCCCGGTCAATTTGGTCTGTGTCGAGATTGAAGATGATCTCCGGTGGCAGCAGTAGGTTTGTTTTGAATCTTGGGTCTTCTTCTGCTCGACTTTCTACAATTTAGGGCACACTACATCTGTGTGCCGACGTGGAAGCGGCCCCTCTATTCTTGGGCCGCCTTTTGTGGCTCCATCATCATTTTCTAAGATAGTGGCTGGGGGCTCACCCAATATGGGTGTTTTGGCTCGAGATACTGGTGTGGCTGAATACCCTACAAGTCATGTTGCTTTTGAGGAACAGGAGGCTATCACGGTTGGGGATGTTTTGATGCAGGTTAATGGAGGGGTTCAGGCTCGGGTGGAGGTCTATGCCAAGGAGGTTTCTATGGACTTTTAAACAGGGAGTGAGAGGACTCTTGCTGAGGGGGTGGAATCCGCTCCTGGTTTGGGTTCTGGACCACTGAACTCACAGATTGTGTATGTTAGTCAACCGGTTTCACATGGGAAAATGGCCATCCAGTGCCAACCGAAACCCAAGGCCTCGGGCTAGAGCTTGAGGAGGAGGTGCATGGGCCCTTGGACAATGCGGGAGGCGAGATGTCTGCTGAACAAATACATAATAAGGTGCATGACGATGATGCTGGGCATGGTGGAGGGAGTGTGTCCTAGAACCCTCTGGTGGTTGATCCTGGGAGCGCAATGTCTCCTTCTTAGGTGCTGGCTAATGTGTCTACTACCTGGTAGGGGGAGGGAGTGTGGAGCACATTTCTAGTGAATCCGAGATGATTTTGAGCACTTTTGGGATCTTTGATAATGCCGGTGAACGGGAGCATAAGGCGAGGGCTGATCTGAAGACTGATAATGGTGTGAATGCTGCCCAGGTTGAGGGTAATGGGGGTATCCTCACCAGTTCTTTGATGGACAGTTTGGAGTCCTTTTAACCTATTCTGATCATAGTGGATGATTCAAAGGTGTTCATTTCCATCAGAGAAAATGATGTTAATGTTGTTGAAGATGGGATGATTAGGGATAGTGTGGATGAGAACTCCAAACATTTGTTTCTGAAAGCCCTGGCTTTGAAACCTTCTCTTTTGCAGGAGGGAATGGAATCCGAGTGCTTGATGCTCTGGGAGAGTGGCTCGGATGATGGATCTAGGATGAAATCCAACATGGCCCAAATTTTAAATGACAAGGCCATACTCACTGGGAAAGAGAATTTTACTGGGGGCCTGTCCAGGGAGTGTTTTCCACCCCCCACATCTTGTTTTCTCAACCGGGAGGACTCTGTTATACTTGTCCAGGGGAATCATGGTGATCTTTGCACCGCTGCTCTGAAATTAAGGAGGCCAAAGAAGGACTAATCCTCCATTCCAAGAACAGTTTCTACGAGGGCTTCGAGTAAGGCTTCGAAGAACTCCTCTGGTAAGGCGGGGCGGTCTGCTTAAAAGCAGTTGAATGTGGAGCAGGTGAAGTTAAGGGAGTACTACACTAACTTTTTGAAGCAGTATGATTCATCGGAATGGGATTCGGTAGACACTGATGTGGCCTATGGCTATGGTGCTGAGGGAGGCCCCCCTGGTGCAGATTATGATAATGATGGTCGAGACGGCTGGTAGACCCTGTGCTGGATGCTGGTTGTAGGTTGGCTGGGAGATACTGTTGGCTTTGCATTTGGTTTTCTTTCTTTTCTCATTTTGTGTGTCCTTTTGATTTTCTTTTCTTTTGCGTGTGTAGTAAGGGGTTTTCGGGTATGGGTCGTTTGAACCCTCCCCTCCCTTGTATGCTGTGTCTCTTTTTCTTTACTAATAAATTTGGGGGCAACGGGAATAGCCCAACCCTCGAATCTTCCTTACCCCAAAAACCCAAAACCCATAAAAATCCTAAAAAATCCCAACAAATCCCTAAAACTCTAAAAACCAATAAAAACCCAAAAAAACCCCCTAACAACCACTTAAAAGAAATATTTCAAACCCTGAAAACCATAAAAAAATAAAAGCCCCAATACAATAAAAATCTCTAAAACACCTTAAAATCCCTAAAAACGAAAAAACCGCATAAAAATCTTATGAAATCTTTAAAAATCCCTAAAAAGGTCAAAAATATTAAAAACCCTAAAAAACTTATTAAAAACCTAATTAAAAAAAATCTCGAAACCCCTGAAAACTTAAAATCATGGACTACCATAAAAAACTTATATCTATAAAAACAATAAAAACTCTTAAAAAAATTTAAAAAACCCATAAAATACCTTAAAACACACTATAAATTGTAATAACCCTATACACCCCTAAAAGCATTACAAACTCTAAAAACACTAAAACCAAAAAAACCATAGAACCCCTAAAAACCCTAAAATAATCAAAGTCCCTCAAACCCATAGGAAACCACAAATATACTAAAAAGTACTAAAAACATTAAAAATGTAAAAACACCTAAAAAACCTGAAAACCAATAAGAAAACCATAAAAATATGTAAACCCATAAAACACATAAATACCTAAAAACACTAAAAACCCTAAAACCCTCTAAAATCATAAAACCATAAAGACCCCTAAAACCCTTTAAAAACAATAAAATACATAAAAACCCTCAAAACCTCTAAAAGCTCTAAATACCCTTTAATACCCAAAAAATGTTAAAAAAACTAAAAAACATTAATGTTCTAAAAAACTCTAAAAACCTCGATACCCCAAAAAACCAAAAAAATCCTAAAATACACCAAAAACACAAAAAAACCGCAAAATCTATAGAACTTCAAAAAACCTATAAAAATCTTTAAAATCCCTAAAATCCCAAAAAACATACAGAAGAATAAAAATGCTAAAAACCACTAAGTAAACCATAAAAACCTGAAAACAATTAAAAAAATGAAAAAAATAAAAAATTATCAAAACCCATAAAACCCTTAAAGACCATAAAAACCATGAAAACCCCTAAAAACCTAAAAACCACATAAAAACCCCAAAACCACTAAAAACTATAAAAACCATTTAAACCCCTTAAATGATAGAAAAACATATAACCATAAAACCTTAAAATACTAAAAATCTATAAAAACAAAAAAAAAATCCAACAAAAAACAAAAAATTCCCTAAAAATGAAAAGAACCCAAAACGCCCAGAAAAAAATAAGAAAACCATAAAAATATAAAACAATTAAAACCCCTAAAAACCTAATAAATTCTAAAACCACTGAAAACATTAAAATTCCTTAAACCCATAAAAACAATGAAGACCATAAAACACCATAAAAACCATAAAACCCCATAAAAACCCTAAAACCAACTATAAACCCAAAAAAACACTTTAAACCCCTAAAATTGTTCAAAACATTAAAAAATGAAAAATTCCAAAAAACTAAAAAGAAAAACTATAAAAAACTAAAAACCCTAAAAACTGTCAACCCCTCAAAATCCCTAAAAACCCCAAAAAACAATAAAAATTCTAAAAAAACCTTAAAATCCATAAAATATTAAAAAACTATAATACCCCTAAAAACCCCCTACAAAACCTTAAAAACCTGAAAACAATTAAACCCCTAAAATATTTAAAAACACTAAGAACCTTAAAAAACTAGAAACCCTTTAAACCCACCAAATATCTTGAAAACACTAAAAAATTAAAATGCCTTAAAATCATAAAAAACCCCTAAAACATTAAAAAAACCTAAAACCCCTTAAAACCCAATGAAAACCTAAAAACCCTAAAAACACTTATAACCCCTAAAAACCGAAAAAAGTCATAGAACCCTAAAAAAGTAAAAAATAGATAAAACCCTAAAAATGTAACAAGTTGAAAACCCATAAAAACCATAAAAACCTAAAAATAAACATAATCCCAAAACACCTAAAAGTTTAAAAACCCTGAAAACCCTAAAAACCCAAAAAGACCTAAAAATAATAAAAACACATAAAACCCAAAAAATCCCTAAAACCCCATAAAAAATCTAAAAACTAATTAGAAACCTAAAAAATTAGAAAACTCTAAAAATCAAAAAACCCATAAAAGCTAAAACTACGTCTTAAAACTCAAAAAAACCAATAAAAATCCAAACCCCCTAAAAACACTCAAAATTACTAAAAACCCCAAAACATCGTAAAAATCAAAGAAAATAAACAAAAATCCCTAAAAACATAAAAAAACTAAATTCCTTGAAAAAAAATTTGAAAACGTTAAAAACCTAAATACACTTAAAAGCCTAAAAACCCTAAAATCTTTAAAACCCGTAAAAACCCATATACCCTATAAAACCCCAAAAATCCCTCAAAATCCATTAAAACCCCAAAAACCAATAAAAGTACCTAAAAATTCCTAAAAATTTATAAAAATGTAAAATATATTAAAAATATAAAACCTCTAAAAACCATCATAAATAAAAAAACTACAAAACCGTAAAAATACTAAAAATCCAAAAACCCCCTAAAGACCCTAAAACCCCTAAACCCATAAAACCTGTAAAACCCAAAAAATTCATAGAAACTGATAAAAGATTCTAAAAACTCTAAATCCACTTTAGACCCCTAAAAAGTTAAAAATCCATAAAAAACATTAAAAACCCTAAAACCCCTCAATATCCTATAAATCCAAAAAATTCCCTAAACCCCCTAAAAATAATAAAAATCCTAAAATATCCCTAAAATTCCAAAAAAAATAAAAAATCTTGAAAACATAATAAAACCTTAAAAAAAGAATCTTTATACACGTAAACAATCTAAAAAATGTTTGAAACCCTAAAAACCCCCAAAGACCATAAAAACTCTAAAAATCATAAAAGACCCTAAAACATCATAAAACACTAAATAACCCACTAAAAACTCTAAAACCCTTTTGAACCCCTAAAAATTTTAAAAACTCTCCAAAACCATAAAGCCCAAAAAAACTCCAAAAAACGATAAAATTCCAAAAAAACAATAAAACCTCTAAAAACACTAAAAACCCTCAAAATCATTAAAAACCCTAAAAATCCTAAAATGCCTAAAATTCTTTAAGAATACATGAAAATGTAGAAAACTCTAAACCCCTTGAAAACCCCAAAGAAAACATGGAAAACCAAAAAACACAAAAAACCCCTAAAAACTAAAAGTCACTAAAAACACTAAAACCTTAAAATCCCTAAAAGCCCAAAACCCCATAAAACCTTGAAAATCCATATAAACCACAATAAACACTAAAAACACAATAAAAAACTAAAATAGTAAAAAAATATATAAAACATTAAAACCCCAAATTTTTTTAAAAAAACCAAAAAAACCCCAAAAAATATAATAATTTTTAAAACCTTACCCATGAATCCATAAAACCCTAAAACCCCCAAAATCATGAAAAATACCTAAAATCACAAAAAAAAATTAAACACCCATAAAAGACTTGAAAACCACTAAGAAACATATAAAACCCTTAAAATAGTAAAAACCCCGAAAGAAACTAAATACACTAAAAAACCTAAAAATTTGGAGAAACCCTGAAAACCATAAACACTCCTAAAAACATTTAAAATAATTAAAACACTAAACATAAACTAAAAATTCTAAAGACCCATTCGACCCCCAAAAACATTAAAAACTCTACAAACCAAAAAACCCTAAAATGTCAAAAAAAATCTATAAAACCTCCAAACCCCCCTCAAAATGACCTAAAAACCATATATAACTTTAAAATCCCCAACCCCCCTTAAAATCCATAAAACCATAAAAATCATAAAAATACCTAAACCACCCTAAAAATAGAAGATATCCTAAAAATCCAAGAAAACCTAAAAAAATAAAACACATAAAATCCCTAAAAACTAAAAAATTATAAAAACGCTAAAAAAATAAAAGCTATAAAAAAATTAAAAAAAAATAAAAACCCATAGATCCTTAAAAACCCACAAAAAATCAAAAACCCCTTTAAATCCAATAAAATGTTAAATAACATTAAAACTCCATTAAAACACAATTAAAACCGCTAAAACCCCCAAATACCCTAAAAATATTAATATATTAAAACCACTAAAACACCCCAAATCCATAAAAACCTTATGAACCCCTTAGAAATACTAAAAAATACCTTAATATATCAAAAATTGTAAAAAAACCTTAAAAACCTTGAATAAATCCTCTGAAAATCATAAAAATCTCCAAACACTCAAAAACCCTTAAAAACTAAAAACCCTAAAAACCCCTTAAATAATTTAAAACCATAAAACCCTAAAAACCATAAGAACCCATAAAATATACTAAAAAAACACCATTATACCCCAAAATGTTTAAAAACGCTAAAAATGGAAAACCCCAAAAATATATAAAAATACCTGAATCCCTAAAAAACAATAGAAACCATAAAAAACTAAAAACCCTAAACCCCCTAAATATCCGAAATAAACCTGGAAATAAAAAATATCTTAAAAACCCATAAAACACTAGAATAATCCTATGAAAACAATAAAAACCGAAAAATACATAAATCTAATAAAAAATAAAAAAACTAAAACACCTAAAATGTGAATTCCCTAAAACCATAAAACACCTAAAAGCCATTAAAAATCCTTACAAACTATAAAACCCCTAAAAACCACTAGAAACTCAAAAAATACTTTAAACTCCTAAAAATGATAAAAAAATCACTTAATTACATTAAACCCCCTAAAAATAAAAAAACATAAACCCCCCAAAAATCATTAAAACCCTAAAATCACTAAAAATCAGAAAAACCCTAAAATTCATTAAAACCCGTGAAAATTGATAACAAACCTACAAAATACCAATAAATACCTAAAAATATAAAAAAATCCTAAAACCCCGAAAAACCCTAAGAAAACATTAAAGGACTAAAAATATATAAAACCCTTAAAACCTTAATAGTAGGAAAGCCATAAAAATACTAAAAATTAATAATAAATCCCGAAATTCCCTAAAAACATAACAAAAAAAATTTGAAGACCCCTAAAAACCATAAAAACATAAAAACACTGAAATCCCCTAAAAACATAAATAATGTTAAAAAGACAAAAAATCCATAAAAATCTCTATAAACCCTAAACCCACCTAAAACACTAAAAACAGTTTAAATCCCTAAAAATGGTAAGAAAATAAAAAAAAATCCAAAACCCCTAAAATTATAAAATACATTAAAACCACAAAAAAATACCTAAAAACCGAAAAAATTATAAAACCCCATAAATCCCCTCAAAATCCCAATAAACTACAAAAGCTGATAAAAATTATAAATAATCCATAAAAATACCTAAATTGTAAAAACCCCCTAAAAACCCTTGAAAGCCATATGAAAACCATAAAAAAATAAAAATAATAAAGAACCCTTGAAAACCTAAAAACACTAAAACCCTTAAAAACCATAAAAATGATAAATAACATAAAAACCATAAAATCCATAAAACCTTAAAACCACTAGATACTCAAAAAAACCCATTAAACCCTTAAAATGTTAAAAACACTAAAATCCATAAAAACTATAAAAAACAAAAAAAATGAATCTAAAAAACTAGAAATGATCAAAGACCTAAAAATCCAAAACCCCTCAAAATCCCTAAAAACATAAAAACCATAAAAGTCCTAAAAATTACTAATATCTCTAAGAATGTAAAAAATCATAAAACCCCTAAAACCCAATTAGATAACATTTAAAACATTAAAAAAACATAAAATCCCTAAAAACCTAAAAATTGATAAAATCCCTATAAACATTAAAAACACTAAAAACATAAAAATCCAAAAACCCATAAAACCCAACAACACACATAAAAAACAATAAAAAACTAAAAAACATTTAAACTTCTAAAAATGTTAATAAAAATCCAAAAAACAATTAAAATACTAGAAATATCAAAAAATATAACCCCAAAACCAAAAAAACCATAAAACACTAAAC
This sequence comes from Viscum album, assembly GCA_963277665.1. Taxonomy (NCBI): domain Eukaryota; kingdom Viridiplantae; phylum Streptophyta; class Magnoliopsida; order Santalales; family Viscaceae; genus Viscum; species Viscum album. The sequence continues at coordinate 1,279,516,240 of OY728136.1, read as the reverse complement.
CCCTAAAATCCATCAAACTCCCTAAAACCCCTCAAAATCGTAAAAAATCCAAAATAAATTCTTAAAATTCCTAAAAACCAAAAAAACCTAATAACCTTGAAAACCCCTAAGAAAACCATAAAAACCTAAAAAACACTTAAAACCCCTAAAAACATAAAATCACTAAAAACACTAAAAACCATCAAAACACTTAAAATAATAAAACCCCAAAACCAATACAAACCCTAAAAACCCCTAAAAACTATAAAAACCTTTAAACACCTAAAAAAGTAAAAATCACTCTAAAAACCCTCCAAACACCTTAAAACATAAAAAACACTAAAACACAAAAAAACGTAAAACCATAAAAATTGATAAAACCCTCAAAATCCTTAAAACCCAAAAAAATCAATAAAAATAATAAAAAGTCCTGAAAATCCCTAAAAATATAAAAAACACTAAAAACACATAACCCCTATGAAAGCTGTAAAAAAAATCACTAAAATCCCCTAAAAACCTAAAAACCCTAAAAATCATAAAATACCCTAAAAACCCTAAAACCACAACACACCTAAAAATCCACTTAAAATACTAAAAATCTTTTGAACTCTTAATAAAGTTAAAAAAGTCTAAAAATCCTGAAAGTAACCTAAAAACTCAAAAAACCCTAAACTCCAAAATTCCATAAAACCTTAAAAACCATAAAAATTCATAAAAACCCTCTAAAACCACAAAAATCATAAAAATCCTAAAAAATCAAAAAAAATATTTAAAAATGTAAAAAATAATTAAAACCATTGAAACCCAAAAAACCCCTATGTAAACTTTAAAAACCTAAAATATTTGAATCCCCAAAAAACTAATAAATGTTAAAAATAAAAAAACCTTAAAAGACCCTAAAATATATGAAAATCATAAAAACCAGAAAAATGAATAAATAATATTAAAACCTATAAAAACCCTAAAACCCCACTAAAAACCCTAAAAAATATCCCTAACAAATATTAAAACACTAAACACCCTTAAAACCCCAAAAACTAAAAAAACCAAAAACCTAAAAAACCCATAAAAACCCTAAGTTCTAAAAAACCCCAAAACCCATCAAGATGCATCTGGGAAGAGGCCTCTGAGCGGCGGATCTCCTCTCCTCCTCGCGCCGCCTAGGTTTTCCTCTACTTTATTCCCCCTTACTCCTCCGGCGAGGTCCGACCTCGATGCTTCCTGTCCCGCTTCGGCTCGGCAACCGCTGGTGTTGGATTTGCGTGTTCTGGTCGGTCCAGTGGTTTCTTGGTCGCGCCCATATTGCTCCAGATCTGATGCGTTGGGTCTTCGGATGGGGGGATCTTTCCCGGCTTTCCCGATGCGCGTCCCACCTATGGATCTTGCTTCTTGGTGCCTGGTTTCGGGTTCCGAAATGCTGCTAAGGTTCCCCTCTCATTCTTTAGGTTCGTTTCAAACTTCTTGTGTGCCTTGTTTCGGGACCCGGTTTCGTTGCTGCGAAGGTTCCCCTCCCGGCTCAAGGTCACCAGTCGGCCTCTGGAGTGCCTGGTTCGAGACCCGGCTTCGGTTGCTGCTCCCCCTTCCAGCTCCTATTCAGTTTCAGATCTGGTGGTACCGATGTCGGCTTGTCTGCAGGGCTCCTCCGTTTCGTTTGCCTTGCGCCAGATCTGGAGAGCGCGGTGTCAACCCCGGCATGCTCCCGAACCCTCAAATATCTTCCTGGTTCGATGTCGGCTATAGGTATGGCTTGGTGTGCTCAAGTTCGAGTCCTGTTGCTTGGAGGAGGGAGGCTTTGGTTTCTTCTGATTCTCTGTCTCTTGCTGCTTCTTATGGTCTTTGGTTGTGGTTCTATGCACTGGTTTTTGACATGCAATGGAGGATTTGATTTGATGTGGTTGATGGCGAGTTGGTTTGATGGAATGGTTGTCTGGGGAGATCTTGATTGGATGGGATGGTTATGCTTGATTAGTACTGATAGATATTTGCTATGCTGGTTGTTGTTTGGCTGGGATGTGATGGATGCTGGTTTTTTGATTTTTGATGATGCGAGGTGCTAGATGCTGGGATGCTGGATGATTTCTAAATGCTGGCTGTTGGTTAGCTGTGAGCTGCTGGATGCTGGTTAACGCTGGATGTTGTGCTTTTGGATGCTAGTACTGGCTGGATGTGACGTGAGGATGCTGTCGTTGTGTCTATTTTTGTGCCTTTTTCTTTCTTTGTTTTTCTTTCTTTGTTTTTCTTTCTTTGGCGTGGGTTGTAAGGGTTTTTGGGTGTGGGTCGTTCGACCCTTCCCCTCCCTTGTCTGCAGTGTTTGTGTCTTTTTGTTTAATAAATTTTGGGGGGTGCCAGGAATAGCATGGACTCGAGCCTTCTTTGCCCAAAACCCATCAAAATCCTTAAAAATAAAAAAAATCCTAAGAAATCCTAAAAATAAAAAATAGAGTAAAAAAACATTAAAACTATAAAAAAACACTAAAAAATTTAAAACATAAAAACACTTAACACTCGAGAAAACATAAAAATGAAAAAAATCATAAAAACCCCAAAATGTAAAAACCTTAAAAACTGCTAAAATTCTTAAAATCATAAAACTCTCAAACCCCACTAAAAAATATAAAAACCCATTGAAACCCTAAAAATGTAAAAAATAAATAAATCTCAAAAACCCTAAAAATTGAAAAAACCCAAAAAACCCCAAAAAACCATAGGGCCCCTAAAAACCTATAAAACCATTTAAATGAATCAAACCCCTAAATCCCATAAAAATCCTAAAAAATCCCTAAAAATATGTAAACTGTAAAACAACCCCAAAAAACATTCAAAAACCCAAAGAAACTCCTCAAAACATAAAAAAACTCCTAAAATCCAAAAAACATTAAAAACCATTAAAAATAAAAAACCCTAAAAACAAAAAATAATCCATAGGGACCCTAAAACCTATAAAATTCATAAAATCACTAAAAATACCAAAAAACATAAAAAACCCAAAAAAACTAAAAAACCATAACAAAATAATAATAACATAAATACATATAAAACCCGTAAAAACCATAAAAACCTTAAAAACATTAAAATCCCTAAAAACTGACAAAACAATAAAAAGCACTAAAAATTATAAATTCCATTAACATCCCTTAAATAATAAAAAACTATAAAAAAACAAAATAACCCAAAAAAACATTAAGACTCTAAAACCCGTCAAAATCCATAATAACCCTAAAAACCATAAAATTTCTATAAAATCTTTAAAAAACTAAAAAAGAAAAAAACCCTAAAAAATATGAAAAACCCTTTTAAAACCATAGAAACCTAAAAACACATAAAACCCATAAAAACCTAAAACCCTTAAAAACCCTAAAAATTCCAGAAACCCTAAAAAACCAAAAAAAAAAACCAAAAAAACCCCATATATTCTTAAAAAACCCTAAGACCCCATAAAACCCTAAAAACTAGAAAAACATGAAGAAAAACATAGAATCCTAAAACACATAAATCCCCAAAAAACATAAAAATGTTGAAAAGCCTAGAAACCCTAAAAATCCCTAAAAACCATAAAAACACTAAAAACCTTAAAACCCCCTAAAAATACAAGAAAACCATAAAACAATAAAGTCTCTAAAAACCCTTTAAAACCCTAAAAATGATAAAACAAACTAAAAAAAACTTAAAGCACCTTAAAAAATAGAAAAACTCTAAAAACCTAAAACACCATAAAAAACATAAAAATCCCTAAAATAGCTCAATGTCACTAAAAACCTTAAAACCTAAAAGATCCCTAAAAATATGTATAAATTTTAAAAAATTGAAACACTTATGAAAACCATAAAACCCAAAAACATTCAATACATCTAGAAAACCCCCAAAATGTAAAAAAACCAAAAAATCCCAAAAAACCTGTAAAAACACATAAAAACCTTTAAACCCCTAAAAATACATTAAAACCCCCAAAACCACTAAAATATCTAAAAACAATTTAAACCAATAAAATGTTAAATAAGTATAAAAATCCTTACAACAATAAAAAAAATTAAAAATCGTAAAAATCTAAAAAATTCATAAAAATCCCAAAATCCCAAAAAAACTAAAAACCCTAAAAATCTCAAAAAACTATATAAATAATAAAATAACCCAACAAATCCTTAAAAATATAAGAAAACCTAACCATAAAAACCCCTAATAAAACATTAAAACCAAAAAAACTCTTAAAACCCTTAAAAATGTTAAATCCCTTAAAAACCCTAGAATCCTCCAAAAATTATAAAAATCCTTAAAACCCATAAAAATATTAAAAGAATATAAAAGACCCTAAAAACACTAGAAAAAACCCTAAAACCCAAAAAACCCAAAAAAAAACGCTAAAAACCCTAAAAATAATGAAATCCCTCAAAATCCCTAAAATTCCTAAAAACCAAAAACATCCTAATAATCCCAAAAACCTCAAAAAACAAAAAAAATGCTCAGAAATGTCTAAATATTTATGGAAAACTTAAAACCTTAAAACACATAAAATCCAAAAAAACCTAAGAACATTAAAATCCCTAAAAACTGTAAAAATCCACAAAATCCCTAAAAACCCAAAAACCCATTAAAATAAAAAAACCCCTAAGAATCCCAAAAACGTAAAAACCATAAAAACCATGGAAATAAATTTTAAAACATTAAAAACCTAAAAATAGTTAAAAATCATAAAAACATAAATACATTAAAAAGAATAAAAACACCTAAAATACCAAAAACACTAAACCCCCTAAAAACCAAGGATACCCCTAAAAACCGTAAAAACCCCAAAAACCCAAAAAAACCCCTATAAACCCCCAAAAAACTGTAAAAACCATTAAAACCTGTAAAAATGTTAAAAACTATAAAAATTTATTAAACCACTAAAAACCCCTAAAAACCCCAAAAAACCAAAAAAATCCCTAAAAACCTTCAAAATCCGTCAAAACACTAAAAAACTATAAAAATATTAAAAAAAAATAAAATACCTGATAAGAAAACCTCTTAAAACCCTGAAAACCACTAAGAAAACCATAAAAACCTAAAAACACTTAAAATCCCTAAAAATATAAAAAAATTTAAAAACCCAAAAATACCATAAAAACCATAAAACACCTAAGAACTATAAAAAACACTAAAAACTAAAAAAACATATTTAACCAACTAAAAACCATTTAAACACATAAAAATGTTATAAACTCTAAAAACCTTAAAAACCCTCAAATATAAAAAACCCAAAAAACCCAAAAAACCCTAAAACACTAAAAAATCAGAACAACCCTCAAAATCCTTAAAAAATATTAAAATTATAAACATCCTAAAAAGAAATAATAATCCATATAAACATTAAAACCCTAAAAACCACTGAGAAAAACTTAAAAAACTAGAAACTCTTAAAACCTCTAAAAACCTTTAAAATACTAAAAACTCTAAAACACAAAAAATCCCAAAACACAAAAAATCTCAAAAAATCCTAGAATCCATAAAAATCCAAAAAAAATCCTAATAATCCCTATAAATGTAAACAACCCTAAAAACTGAAAAACCCAAAGAAAACATTAAAAACCTAAAAACACATAAAACCCCTAAAATACCTAAAAATGATAAAAACTGTATAATGTCCAAAGAAACCCCCAAACCCGCAAAAGACAACAAAAACCCCAGAACACCATAAAAAACCATAAAACCCATAAAACACTAAAAAGATACTAAAAATAATAAAAAACCATTAAAACCCTAAAAATATTAAAAAAGATTTAAACCCATTAAACCCTATAAACATAAAAAATCCCTAAAATAAAAAAAACCATTGAAACCCTAAATACCAATAAAAGTATAAAAACTATAAAAATCATAAAAAAATCCATAAAAACGCCAAATTTTTTTAAAAAACCCTTAACCCCTTAAAACCAGAAAAACACTTAAAACCCTTAAGAACAAATAAAAACTCCAAAAAACCAAAAACACCTGAATAAACATATAAATTACGTAAACTTTATTAAAGCCTTTAAAAACCATTAAACCCCATTAAAACTCCATAATAACTAAAAAATACAAAAACCCATTAAAACCATAATTTTTTAAAAAAACATTAAAAACATAAAATCTCTGTAAAAAACTTTTAAAAACCCCCAAAACCATAAAACCTCAATATTAAATAAATACTCTATAGACCCTCCGAATCTATAGAAACCCTAAAAATTATAAAAATACTAAAAAATAACTAAACATTCTTAAAACATCCTAAAAATGTAAAAACCCTAAAAAACCCTTAAAAACAAAAAAACAAAAATCCATAATAACCCTAAAAATAATAATAACCCAAAAATCCCTAAAACCCTAAATACACTAAAAACCACAAATTCCCTTAAAAACCTTAAAAACACTAAAACCCATAAATCCTTAAAACCCCGCTAAAATATCTAAAAATCATTTAAAACCCAATAAATGATAAAACCCCCTAAAAAATTTAAAATCATAAAACCTAAAAAAAACTCTAAAATCTCAGAAAGAAAACATAAAAACCCTAAAAACACTAAAAACCATATAAATTTCTAGAAACCCTAAAAACATTAAAAATATGACATAAAATCCCTAAAACCCTTGAAGAAATTTGCAACGTGATACATTACCAGCTAGGAAGTGTCCTATAATCCTTGTTCAACTTTATCATGTTAAGCACCTAGATGTCTAGCTAAAAAATTCTACAAAGGATTAAAATTATTTTGATAAGTTATGAATTAAGAAGAAACACAAAGTTTGCAAGAAAAACATTCAATAATAACATCACCTTCATTTATGATGTTTAAAGAGTAAATGGGGTGTCTATTTATACATAAATGGTGATACAAAATCATAACACCAAGTGTCCCAAGTAAAAAAATCAGAAATGATGTTTTTGAAAATTTTGTCTCATGACCATGAATTTAAGGGACACACATCACAACCATTTGGAATGTAAAGACAACTGTCCCACTATTTTTGGCTTTGAAGAGTCCACGGTGGGTGGGATTTAAATTTGAAGAACACCATTGGATGGGTCTTTAAAATAATATTTGGGACTTAATTAATGTAAATATAGTCCCAAATGATTCCATCAAGAAAGTGTATTGGGGCTCTCTTGGAAACTTCTAGGAATAACCCATTTAAGGTCTTTTTTAATCTCTTAGTCTACTTCCCTGTCATTGGGACACCAAATCCTTGCAATGGGTCTTGTGAAATCTTGTGCATTTCTACCTCCACATCATGTTTGACTTAAAATACTTAATACCCATGTGTTCCATGATCCTCGTCATTCCCTCCCTCCTCTGATGGATTCATCCTAGAATCTAAAAATTTTAAGGGAGAAAGATAAAAAACAATAATAGCAACAAGAACATTTACATAATTTTCATGTAATTCAAGGTTTTAGGTATTGTCATTGATATTCTATAATATTTTTAAAGGTACATATACTCATGGATAATGTTTTGATCTTCATTGCTTCAATAAACTCTCATTTTTTGGTTATTCCATACCAACCCACCTTGATCAAATGTAGCTTATTTCCCACACTTCCTTGCTTGATGACCATATTCTAGTGGTAAAGAAATAATAGAAGAAAGAATTTATGGGTTTAGAGTGTTAATAGAAAAACATTATTTCTTACATATAATAATGATATTCCCCCTATAAATTTCTCTTTATCTCTCTTTATCCTAAAAATAAACTTAATTTTCTGTCAACACTACCTTTTCATGCTAGTTTTCACTCTTGTTTTCAACTCTTTTATTTACCTCATTTATTTTGATGTCACTCATCACTCCATTTTCTCTATTTATTTTTCTAATCATTCTCTATTTTTTATATCCTTTTTTTCTACATTTTTATAATATCTCTTAATCCACAGATGTTCTTGACATGCTTGCAACACCCTCAAGGGTGTATGTATAATCGTCCTCCCATTTTACTCAAAATGAATAACAGTTGGTATAGGCATCATGTGTGTCCCTAATATTAATTTTACCAGGCCTTACCAATAAGATATGACTATAATTCATGGAAACAACATCACATATCCCCTTGTCTTTATACCTCCGAATAGAAAATTGAACTTGTTCTTTCATACTCAATTTAACATCCCCACTATTTCTATCCATAAAAATCTATAAGGCCTAAAATGTGGGATATAGTTAAACACATTTTATCAACCAGCATATCACTTAGTATGTTTTTGAAAAAAACCCATCAATGATCATAATATATAACTTATCTTTTATGAGGCATCCAATATGAATAATGTTCTCCATTTTCTATTGAACATGTTATCATTTGGGTTGGACACTCAAAGAAAGATTTTCCACATGAATTTCTCTATATTTGGGACTCTCTAATTCCCCATATAAACACTCCTAAGGTTGTGGAATTTAATATTTTCTTATGATATATCTAAGGACACCTCCATCATTAAAATAATTATGGTCCTCTTATTTGGGTATTGTGAGGAAAATTTTCCAAATCCTTGAATTTTAAAAATTTTTGTTGTCAAATGATTTGGAAAAAACTATAACCTATATTTTACCTTCGGATTCAAAAAATAATGGTTTTAGTTTAGTCACATCATTTGAATTCATTTTGTGTCCCTTTATATTCTTTTGTGGTTTGGAATCCTTTAACTTAATAGAATATTTATAATCCTAACCATAATATGTAGAGAACATACTTATTTCCTTTTACTCACCTCTATACTTTCATATCCATGAGGATAATATCCTCTATATTTAGATAGTGGTGTGTTTCCACTATGTCTTGAATGCCATGATTGAGGCTGTTCAAAAACCATTCCATGATGGACTCATTATTATTATTGATATAGTCCCAAATCATGATGATCTCCATATAATTATAGATCTCATCAATAATCATTGCTCTTTATTTCAAAACTAACAACATGAGGAACAAATCATGATAATAGTGGCTAGAAATAAGCCTCTTTTTCATTAGTACATTAATCTCCTCCCAAGAATGCATGGTTCATTCTACACATTTTTATAAAATAAATTTTATATAGTGTAACAAAATACTAGGATAGTTCGTGAACTCTATAGCCACCAAATTTACCTTATTTTTCTCCAAATAGTTCTAAAAACCAAAAAAATGCTCTAAATTCTGTTCCAATTACAATTTTGTTTTGGCATCATTCTTTGTTTGGAATGAAGGGATATCCAAATTTAATCTTCTAAGATCATTATTTGGTATCCTCATTGGTTTCATTCTCAAAATTGTTGACTCAGATAAATAAAAAAACTCCTCCTCTTATTCAATGACCATCCACCTTTGTGGAGATATAGAATTGGAAAGGGGTTGTAATTCATCCATTGTCATATTCAACCTTTTGAATTATTCATGTACAGATCTCATCAAAAAAACAATGTATTTTTTATTAGTGTTACTCACCTACAATATTTAAGATTCAAGTTACAATTTTTTAATATAAATAAATTTGTTCTTCACAAACTCCCTCATGTGTTTACACTCAAAAATATTATGTTTTCTCATGTTTCACTCAATTTATGATTTTTTTATAAAAATTACACTCTGTCATTTTACCAATAAAACTCCATTATATATAATTATTTACCAATTTCAAAAACTCTAAAGGATTTTTGGAGTTTTTTAATCCCATACTAGAATTAAAATAAAAAATTCAAAATGTATTCAAGAGGAAAATTTGGGGAGGAGAATATATCAGATGAAAAAAAATTAAAAATAAATGTCGGTCTCAAGATGCTATAATATTTATAAACTTTTAAATTTTTTATTTTTAGGTTCTTTTCATGAATAAATACAATTAAAACAATATAAATTTACAATATTTAAATGTAGGAGAAGAAATAATTTGAAAAATCAAAGGGAATAAATGTGAGTGTTCCATTGTAACATCCCACCCCACTTTGTTGTCTTGATATGTGATAAGGGAGATACCAGGACTTAGGTGACATCCAAAAGTAAAATCATTGTGACATAAAAAATGAAACCAACTGATAAAAAATCAAAATACACCAAAGACACCCAAAATAACTCCCAATATACATCAGCCTCTAAATACACATGACCAACCCAAGGTATCAAGAAGAATTACTAAATATATAGGGTACATTTACTTTACATGTGTCTAGATATATGAAATTTTAAAATGCACTATAGTTATCGTGAAAGGGGTGAGTATAAAACTCAATTGGATTTCCCCAATTAATTTTTAGATCTTTCTACTAGGATTAAACATGTCATGAAACTTATATAAAATAGTTTTAAAACAATTTAAATTAGTTTATATAACACCAAAATATTTTTCCATGGAAAACAATCAAACAAGAATTCAAAAACAATTTTCTCAGGGAATAAATAAATAACTAGAACAATAATTTTTTTAAGGAACAAACAAACTGATTTTAACAATTTCATAATTTATTTTTTAGAATAAAAATTTTTGTTTCCTCACATGCACACAACACAAACAAACACAAAAGTTTTTTTACCATTGATGGTGTAGCTTCATGTCCAAACTTGGTACCTTACATGGTGATACTTTATGACAATAAACCATACCATTCAACTAATGACCAACCATTATTCCCTAATAATATCAAATTATTTTAATAAAATCATTTCAATAAATAATTTTCTTTTACCGACCAACCATAATTTTAAAATCACCATTTTAAAATTATAAAAAATGTTTACCAAAAGGCCATCCAATTACCATGGTTTTAAAAAACATAATTCTAAAAAGAATTCCATAAATTCAAACCATGATTTTTAAAACAATTAAAATAAATTAATTTAATTTTTAATAAAGACTTCATGTTCTAATCAATGGGAGATGATATAGAAGCCACAAACCTCTCAAATATAAGGAAAATGTAGAACATCACATTAACATTAACAAAAGAGATTACATTTTAATGATTCTTAATTATATCTCCTTATCTTAAATTAAAACATTAATATACCATCAATATTTTAATAAAACAATATGGATATATCCTTAATGATCTAGATCAATGATTCCATAATAGGGGAGGAGAACATATCTAAGTAAAATGTTGAATAATGAGCACTTATTAAGGAATCTTAGTCTCCAATGCACTTGGATTCTCCTTGGAATTTATTCTTGATCAAAAGCAATTGTATTCACTACCTTGGTAGAAATTGGAATTTGTTTTATGGAATTTTTATTTTGAATGAGTGGTTTAGGTGGTAAATCAGATTAGATCCACAATTTTTGGGATCTAAATTTCTATAGTGTATGATTAGGGCACACAGTTAGGTAAACCGTTTGTTAAACATGATTGATATACTACCTAAAAATAATCCTCACATTATTGGAGTGAATATTTAAAAAAATAGGGTTCTAATAATATAGTACCATACTATTGAACATTACATGGTTTCATCTAGGCATCAACATGGTTTGGATAAACAATGTTCCTAACTGTGTACCTCACTAGTGCCCACTGTTTCTATTGAATGGTTTCCTAGAGGTGTTTCATGGTTTTTAATAATGGTGCTCAAATTGTACACCTCCAAAATATTCTCAAAACATATCAAATATCCTATAATCCTCCTGAAACAAAATCCAATAATTTTATATAATTGGAATAAAAAAATAAAGGGTTCAGTACCTAAAAATAAGGGCACTATATTATTCCTACCATTGGTCATTCCATCCCATTAAAGTAGAAAAACAGAGTTATCCGTGAAGAGTACTGTACATTACTCTGTCATTTATTATTCAAGCTCCCAAGTTTCAGATTGAATCTAACCATGTTTCTTTAAAACCCACACTAGAATGATTATTTTACCATACATGAATTTATCTTACCTATCTAGAATCCATACTTTCTCATCAACCACCATATCATCTATCCCTAGTTCAATGTGATCCAATCAAATCATGTGGTCATGGTTAGGTTGAAAATTCTTCAATTCATATACAAAAAACTCATTATGTACTGAACTGAACCTTGGTGGAAAAGAAAGTGGATATTCCCCATCACCCACCCATTCATGTATCTCAAAAGGAAATATTTATTAAGGATATTACATTCCGTAATTCCCAAAATGATGGTTCACAATCATTGGAGAGATATTCAAGAATACATGATCTTTTACATAAAATGTCAATGGTAATTGATGATGATCAACATATAATTTATGATGAATTTATACCATCTCCATCCTCATTTTGATTAACTAAATCTTCAATATTCTCTATTACATAAGGATTGGTCAAACTAGTGATGTCCTACTTGTTTCTACCTCAAAAAATAGAGAATGAAAAGGATTCCCATAAAATACATCAAAAGGATCCATATATATAAATTTCTATTAATTATTGTTGTATAAGAAATCCAATAATGATATTTTATCTTTCCATGAGACAAATAAATGTATTACACAACCCCAATGTTTTTCTTCAAATTTTTAGATCATCCTTTCATATTGTTCATCCATTTGAAGATGATACGCCTTGGTCATAGTTAATTGTGTCCCAAGGGATTGTGGTGAATATTCCCAAAAAACTAGATGTAATCATGGGTCCTTTGTCAGATACAATCAATACTAGAACACCATACTACTTTAAAACTTATCACATATATATATATTTTTAGAAATTACTCATCCATATTGGATTAAAGAATATAGTTTAATTGGTAGAATATTTTGTGTCGATCCACTATCAATCATATCGAATCTTGTTTCTAAACCATACGTAGAAGAACAAGACAAAATCCATAGCTATCCTATCCTATTTCCAAATATGAATTTGAAAAGACTCTAGTATGCCTACTAGCCACTGGTTCTCTGCCTTAACATGTTGGGGAGGTAAGGCATTTCAAAAAAAATTATCCCCATTTATTTTTATGTTATTCCCATAAAATTGTGCTTTTAGAGCCTAATACATATTTTGAATTCTATGATGAAAAACCCATCTCAAATAGTGATAATCATGAAGGATTTGTTGCAGAAAAGAGAAAGGTATGACCATACAATATTAAAATCACAACACTAATCTTCGGTCAAGATTCCATCCCACAATAGTCTCCCCACCATTGAGTTTTTATATCATAGAAACACATTCAAAATCAGATGTATGTGCCTCTTTATCCTTATCTACCAAATCAGGAACAAAAGAAATCGAAAAGAAAATAACTAGGCTACCTTGTCCTTCACAATCCAAGAGTATGTTAGAAATCATATGTAGTAGAATCCATTGATTTTAAACCTCTTTCTCTAACTAAATATCTAAATTATGGCTTAATGAATCCACCAAAAAGTTCCCTTTACTCTGTGTATACTTTAAGTCAAAGTCAAACATCTGAATATATGAAATCCAACTTCTTTTTCTTAAATTAAAATAACTTTGGTATAGAATATGTTTCAAGCTCTTATGATCTATAAACATTGTGAATTTCTCGCCAAAAATATATTTATTCCATATCATCAATGAATGGACCACAATAGATTATTATAGATTATGTGTAGATTTGATCTTCATAAGTAACCATAACTTCCATGATTCATAAGAAAAAACACAATTTCTATGTATGAGAACACACCCCAACCAAGACTCTGATGCATCATAAAAATCCACATAGCCTTGTACTGATTCTGGAAATATCATGATCAGTGATGTTTTATGAAAATATTTAAGATCTTGAAAATACTTTTTACATTTATTATTCTATTGTAATGGAAAATATTCTCCTTTTCAAGGATATCATTGGTGAATATAGTCACGTAATTTCATGAAAAAACATTCGTATTAACCATACAGGCCTAGGAAACTGCGTATATCAAAGAAATTATTTGGTGGTTTCCAAGTGATCACAACCTTTATCTTTTCTGGATCCACATAAAACCCTTTTTATTGACAACATGGGAAAGGAAATTTAAATCTTGTATCCAAAAATCATACATCAAATTTTTTTCATATATATGACGATCCTATAAGATACCCAACAATAATAGAATGTGTTTATCATGCTCAAAAATTATCCTAGAATAAACCAGTATATCATCCAGATATACTACCATAAAATAATCCATATACCTTTGAAATATCTGATGCATCAATTTCATAAGGATAGCGGATAAATTAATAATCTTTAAAGGCATTAAAACATACTCATAAGGTCCATATCTACTTCTGAAATCTATATTTGGAATATCCTTCTTTCAAATATATAGTTGGTGATATCCTGAACACAATTTATTTTTAAAGAGACATTGGGATCCCTTCAATTCATCGTATATGTCATCAATGTATGGAAGAGGATATTGATTATTTATCATATCATTATTAATCTTATGGTAATATACAAAAAATAAAATGAGTAATATCATTCTTTTTTTAAAAAATGTTGCCCATAGAGATGTATTATGCCAAATGAACCGTTTTCTTTTCAACTCATACAAGATAAAATTCTATTACTTTACTTTTATTGTTTTCATATGATATTATAGAACTGAGATAGGACTAGTCCCCAGTATGTGATCAATTATAAACTATAATTATATTTTTCGTAGAAATATAGATAAATTATCAAGAAAAACATTAGGAAAACAATCAACAATTTTTGGAAAACTGCTATTATCAATCTTATCCATAGATTCCAATGTCATGTCTTAAAATAGGTGTGATATCATTCTAATATCTAGGGCCAAAAATCCTTCTCCATTACCCTTTAAATTATTATTTCCACTAAAGAGATTCTTGATCTCATCAATAGTTGTAAAACAAACCATTAAAGTGTAATAGTCGATGTGAACTTTCAACTATTTCAATCAATCTGTACCTGTGATTAAGTCATAGACACCCATATCAAGAACAGAAAATTTCCAAAACAATTTATCCCCATAGATAGTAAAAGAACATGATATGAATAATTTTTTTTTCAATATGATTTTGAAGTTTCAAAACTGAGAGCATCATCTCAATATGAAAACCCATAAGATCAAAAATACTAGAAGCAACAAACAAATGTGACACACCTGCATCAAAAAATCTTACATAAGGGTAGCATTCAAAAAAGATCTAACCTCTCACCATCAAAGATTGTGATTGTTCATCCATGGTCACTAGATCAAGTCTATAAAAAAATTTACTTGCTTTTATATTCTCTTTTTCACCCTACAGATATTTCATGAGATGCGGAGTCATGGTATTCCTAGAATCATTGTGGATTCCTCGGTATTTTTATTGAGATCCATTATTCCAAACACTTCCTATCAAAGAATAACATTTAGGATAAGTATGGGATGTGTCCTAATCACTCGAACATAGAGAACTGTGATAATAACACTATATATTTAGTATCTTATTGTAATTGTGACATGATCTTGGTGGTAATATATAATATCTCTTTATATGATCAAGAGAACCAAAATGAAAATAATCAGGCATACCCTCTGGTTTATGAGTAAGATTCACTAATCCCACTGTATGATTCTAATTTTATACCACCACCATGGAAACCTTTGTCCCTCTTCCAGTTCTTCCTAGAATTAAAGTTTCTCTAGGTATTAAAAAGCTTCCTCTAAACATATTTTCTAAGAGAAACGTTTAATCCACTATTTACCTCTTGAAAATCTTTTTATAATATGATATAAAAACCATCAAAATATTTTAGAGGATCTTTAGCCTCAAAACTAATAAAAAATTCACGCTATCAAGAACATACTTCCAAAAAATTCATGTTCAAATCAGACTTAATTCAAAAAACATTCTACATAGTATATCACTATGAGGTTCTCTGGTTTCAAAATTAAAAAGTCTATTGTAATTTCAATCTAGAAAGTATGAGGATAGAATTTTTTTAAACAATTATTCCAAATCATCCCATGTCATGCCTTCTTCCAATTTATCCTGAACTACTAAATCTCACCACTAGAATGCAAGATATTATAGCCTATATGTTTCCAAATTCTGCTTTAACTCCACTAGTGTTAAATGGAAATGGAAGATTTTATTCATCATATTTTCCCTCCCTTATACTTTTACCTACTACGAATCACACTCAAATATGGGTGGATTATTCTTTTAGAACTGATCTGAATATTAAAATTTCATTATTTCGTTTGTTCTTTTCCCTCTTTACACAAACTGGAATTTGTGGACAATACTCTTAACCAACTTTTGGTCCACCCATGGCTCATTTTCAACCACATTTTTAAGAACCTCATCTAGTGGGTTTCTAGGGAACCTCCCTACTGCCATTAACTATAAGCAAAAGGAAACTCTAATTAGAATTAGTATCCAGAAATTTAATTCCTATAAATTTAAAATTTACCACATGAAACATATCAAAACAAGGATTTCAAAAATTCAAAATCTCCACTTTTAAAGGATTTCTAAAAATTCCACCGTGATTTTGAAAATTGAATCATTTTCAATTATTTTTTATAATAAATTGTTTTTCACCAAACCCTTAACCATTACTCAAAATGTATTATATACTCTTAGTGGGAATTAATTTCTATCAATGCATGCCATTCTTTTCTTATTGGATAAACCAATGAGGATAAGGTGAAAAATCAAAAAATCGCCTCAAAACACTCATGTATCCAACTCTCTGGTAACTTGAGTTTCAGAAAAAATAGATTACCTATTCCTTTCTATGATATACATTTGAAGTTCAACAAATAATATCTCCTTGAAACCATCTCAAGAGACATAGAAATAAAATTTCAAATTCAACGAATGAACAAGATGATAGCATTTGTAACAACCCATCCCACCTCATTGGCTTGAGAAGTGATGGGGAGTTATTAAGACTTAGGTGTATTCCCCAAGACACCAAAGGATGAAAATAAATTCCATGTTCCTCATAAAGAGTTGGGGTTAAATTTTCCCATTAATGATAAAATTACCAGACCAATGATAAACATAACAACCAAACATCTTGATGATGTATTAGTACAAAAATTCAAGCCAATTTAGGACTAAACCAAAATAGATTTTCATAATATTAGTATAATCAATGTGACCTAAGAAATGGAAGAAAGTGATAAAAAAAAGGAAACCAACTACAACTCCCAATATGCTCTAAGATCTAAATACACATTCCCAACCAAAGGTATCAAGAAGCATAAATAAATAATTGGGTTTCCATTCCATTACCTATGTCTTGATATATAACATCTAAAAACACACTATAGTCCCCAAGAATGGTATGAGACTAAAACTTATTATGATTTCCTTAATGAATTCCCAGCTTAGGTCATGAGGATTTAACATGTAAAAAATTTATATAATATAATTTTAAAACAATTTAATGAATTTTATATCCAACTGAAATAGTCTTCTAAAGAAAAACAATCAAACAAGCCTTCAAACCCATTTTGTCCAGGAATACGTCAATAACTAACACAATCAATTTTCAATGAATATTAACCAAAATTTTAACCATTTCTAAATTTATGATTTTGAATAAAAATTTCCATTTTCGTACACATCCTCAACAAATACACCCACACAATCATTATGTTAACATTGAAGTTGGATCCCCATGTATATACTTTGTCCCTTTGATGGTAGTACTTCACTACCATTATCCATCCCATTCAACTCATGACCAACATGTATACAAAAATCATAAAAACCCATTTCAATAAACTCATTTTAAAAAATAATTTACTTGAATCAACCAACCATATTTTTATAATGACCATTTTAAAATTATAAAAATTGTTTTCCAAAAAGCCCAAAATTCCCATGGTTTAAAAACCAATACTTCAAATGAGAATTATGTTAAATAAAACCATTATTTAAAAAAAATGAAATAAATTTGAAATCAAGACATAAATTTCTAATAAATATAAGTCCATATAGAATCCACCTACCTCTCAAATGTAAGTAAAAATTAAGAATTACACCACAAATTTAACCAACCAACTTCAAACTTCATGATAATAACATTGATATCACTCCCTTCAATCAAAACAATCAGATACAATCAAAATTGAAATAATATAACATGGATATATCTCCAAAAAAATATAGCAATGATTAAAAAATATGTAAAGAGATGACATCTGAGGAAATTTTTGTAGAACAAGAACTTACAAAATAATACGGGTCTCCAACGTACTTGGATACTTCTATGAATAACTCTTGAATCGAAAAGAATTGTGGGCACCCCCATGGGGGGTAGAGGAATTCATGTTATGGATTTATTAGAAAAATATGGGTTTTTAAGGTAAATCGGATTAAATTCTCAATATTTGGAACTAATTTTCAATGGTGCATGGTTTGGGTGCATGGTTATGGAAAATGTGCATCAAAAATGCCTGATCCACTACCTCTAAACACACCTCGCACAATTAGATAACATGGTTATAAAATATATGTTCCAACCATGTATACCCCAATATATAGAATTTCATGGTTTCTCCTAGTTATCCTCATGGTTTGGGAAAACACTACACCTAAATTTTTTCCTCCCTGGTGTTTACTGTTTTAGTTTCAAGGTTTACTTGAGGTGTTCCACGATTTCTACTAAATGTGATTAAATCGTGAACCTATATAGAATCCTAAAAAACATTCCAAATCTACACTGAACCTCCCAAATCATAACCTAATCATTTTATATACTTAAAATTCATAAATGAAGGGGAATGTACCAGAAACTGGGAGTGATACATGTGGGTTTTAAAATTGTAAATGTTGTCACAAAATTTGAAACTTCTATATCTCAATCATTTAAGATTTTATTTCAATTATTATAGATGTGGAATAAATATTAGATTATAAACTATTGGATGGAAATAATATACATTAAAAATGAAAAATAATTGATTTCCAAAGATGAAGAAAAAAATTGATCAAAATTGATGTTGACCAGATTCGAAGAGAAAAGAATATGGAAGAATGGATTAGAAAATGATGAACTTGATTTATTTCAATTAGGCTCTGATAACAAAGTACATGCGATCCAAGACCTAGTAGGCATATTACTAGGAACCTTGTTCAAGGTTTTCATGTTTATCCCCCCGATCTATGTAAGAAAAAAAGTGATAAAGTCCATAAATGGTAAAAATAAGGAAGAAAGAAGAGAGTTGGTAGAGGTAGAACCTGAAGAGTACATGTCTCTAAAAACACTATCAACAAAACACCATAACGGATGAACAATTAATTGATAGGTCAATAATTAAGGAATAATATAATTTTTTCTTGAAAAACATAGCATAATAAAATTACCTTCATTCATGATGTTAAAAGAGTAAAGTGTATGGCGATTTGTAGCCAAATAGTGATAGAAAAGTCTAACACATAGTTTCTACAAGTTGAAAATAATAAATGATTATTTTGAAAATTTTTAAACATGCCCATGACATTAATGGACAAGTATCACACCCTTTTAGAAAGAAAAGAAAACGACCCCACTACTTTTGAATTAAAAAAATTCCATGTTGCTTGGGCTTGAAATTCAGAGCACACCAAGGGATGAGTCTTGAAAAGCATGTTTGGACCGTAAATAATGCAAATAGTGGTTCAGATGATTCTAGGAAGATAGGGTATAGAGAATACCCATGGTATTACCTAATTAACCAATATAATGACTCCTTTATTCTCTTTTTTTCTCCCTTATCATTAGGACTCCAACTCCTTGCAACGGATCTGGTGCAATCATGTTTATTTGGCCCTCCTCAACAGATCTGCTTTCAACCCCTTCATACCCATGTGTTTATTGATCCTAATCATACCCTAATTAAACCTTAAAAGCATAAAAATAATTAAAACCCATAAAAAACATAAAAATTCTGACAACCATAACAACCCTAAAAACCTTAAATCCAATTATAACATCAAAATACCAAAAAACCCAAACAAATTCCAAAAAATACCTGAAACATAAAAAACCCTAAAAAGATTTGAAACCCCAAAGATAACTATAAAAATCCTAAAATCACATTAATCCTTTAAAAACTAAAAATGAAAAAAATCTTAAAAATCGTAAAAACCCTAAAATCCATAAAACCCTATAAAAACCATAAAACCCCTAAAACCCTATAAAAACCCAGAAAATCCAATAAAACTATAATAACCCATTAAACCCCTAAAAATATTAAAAAACGAAAAAAACCTTAAACCCCTAAAAACTCAAAAAAAATCCAAAACCCCCTAAATGACCATAAAAACCCTAAACCCCCACAAAATCTATAAAAACAAAAAAAATACAAAAAGGCCCTTATATCCCAAAAACATAAAACTATAAAAACTAGTAAAATACCTAAGAAAACCATAAAAACAATTAAAACCCCTAAAACACTAAAAAACTCCAAAACCCAAAAAAATTTATAAAATCCCTAAACACAAAAAACAATAAAAAAACAGAAAAACTCCTAAGACCCTTAAATATAAAAATAATCTAAAACACCTTTGAACCCCTAAAAACGTTAAAAACTATAAAAAACATTAAAAACCTAAAAAACTATAAAAAACCCCTAAAACCCCCCAAAACCATTAAACCATAAGGAACCTAAAAACCCAAAAAACCATATCAACTTGCAAAATTCCTAAAATCCTTTAAAAACTAAAATATCCCAAAATATCCCTAAATATCACTAAAAACATAAAAAAAACCCTAAACATCCTAAAAAATCCAATGAAAAACTTAAAAAACTAAAAGCACATAAAACCCTAAAACCATAGAAAATTGTTAAAACCCCTAAAACCATTCTGACACATAAAAACCATAAATAACTTTAAAACCTATAAAAACCCTAAAAATATTAAAACTATATAGACATTTTAAATGATGAAGAATGTTAAAAAATAATAAAAAACCGTAAAACCACTAATAAATAAAAAATCCCCACGAAAATAAAAAAAATTCCTAAAAACTATAAAAATCACTAAAATAATAAAAATAGTAAAAAATCACTAAAAATACATAAAAATGTAAAAACCACTAAAATCTTGAAAACCCCTACGAAAACCGTAAACACCTAAAAATAATTAAAAAACAAAAAAAAACAAACAAATGTAACCCTAAAAAATCTAGAAAACACCAAAAAACATAAAAACCATGAAAGGCACTGAAACACCTAAAAACCACTAAAAATATAAAAAAACTATAAATCCGTAAAAATATTTAAAAACTCTAAAAGCCATAAAAACATAAAAACTCATAAAACCTCTAAAAACTCTAAAAACCTTAAACCCCCTAAAACCCCCAAAACCATCAAATCCCTAAAACCCATGAAATAATAAACAAATCTCAAAAAAAATCTACAAATATATAGAAATGAAAAAAGCCCAAAAAACCCAGAAGAACCCTAAGAAAACCTAAAAAACCTAAAAACACATTAAACCCATAAAACCCCAAAAAATGTTAAAACCCCTAACAACAACACAAACCCAAATCAACCCTAAAATCCCTTAAAATCCCCCAAAACACCAAAAACCAATACAATACTAAAAATACCTAAAAATATATAAAAATGTAAAAACTATAAAAACCCAGAAAAAACCCTAAGAACCCCATAAATAACTAAAAACACAAAAATCTCCTAAAATAAATAAAAAATCCTAAAAACCATAAAAACCATAAAACCCATTCTAATACCTAAAAACCCACCACAAAATATAACATCCATTTGAGGATATGGGAAAGGGGTTGTAGGTGGTGGCTCCATCTTCTGGTAATGAGAAGTTGTCTATAGGTATTGATGTGCAGGCCCCCTCTCTTAACTATGTTGCTAGTGACAGTTTTGAGCATTCTGGGCATGCTAAAATGGAAGAGGAAGTCGCAGCACGGGGGGTGGCTGGGGAGGATGGCTCAGCAGGAGTGGCTGGTTGCTGTTCCATGGAACTGGTTTTGGCTCCATCAGAGGTGGCGGTTGTGGGGGCTACCAATGATGCTTCCTGCCAAGTGACTGAGCAAGGGGAGGTGGGGGGGGGGCATTTATCGGTGAATAATCTGGAGGAAGTGGCTAGGAAGGGGTCCGGGAAAGGGGAGGGTGCAGGGACAGGGGAGGAGCATGGGCAAGAGGCCCCTGCTGCATGGGGGGAGGGGTTGGAGCCTTTAATGGAGGCTCTCAACAGGTCATTGGTGCACGCTCCTGACCCTCTTGAACTAGCCCCGATTGTAGTGGATGATTCAGGGGTGCTTGTCACTTTTGGATCACAGGATGCTGAATGCGTTGTGGATGGGATGACTAGTGGCAGTGAGATTGGAACCACCAAATGTTTGGCTCTAACTGACATGGCTTCGGGGGTCCTAATGTGATGAGGGTTCCAATGCAGATACCTCTTTTGCAGGAGGGAATGAATCCCCAGTGTTCGATGTTTTGGGGGAGTAGTTCTGATGATGATTCTAGGATGAGATCCAATGTGGCCCAGATTTTGAAGGAAAAGGCCCTACTTGGAGATTGTCCTTATTTTGGGGAAGATAACCTTATAGGGGGCCCTTTCAGAGAGAGGTCTCCGCCTCCCATCTCTTGTTTTCTCAATCAAGAGGTCACTGTTATTCCTGTCCAAAACGAACTTGGTGATGTTGATACTGCAGTACCGAAACTGAGGCGACCAAGGAAGGATTATTCCTCCTTTCTAGGAATGGTTTCTATGAGGGCTTCCAACAATGCTTTCAGGAATTCCTCTGGCAAGGTGGGGCGGTCTGCTAAGAAGCAGCTGAATGTGGAGCAGGAGTAGGTTGATGTGAAGCAGCAAGGCCTCAGAGAGAACTGCGCCACCTTCCTCAAACATTATGAATCATCGGAATGCGAGCTGGTGGAGTCAGATTATTCCAATGGATATGGTGCTCATGGGGACCCGTATGGGGATGGAGAATTCTGACATTCGAATTTTTGTTCCTGCCTCTCTCTATGCTGCTCTCTATGTGGGATTCCTTTTCCTTATTGTTTTTCTTCTTTTTTGGCGTGGGTTGTAAGGGATTTTTGGGTGTGGGTCATTTGACCCCTCCCCTCCTTTTTCTGCTTTGTCTCTTTTTTCATTCTAATAAATTTTGGGGAGTCGAGAATAGCTCGACCCTCGCAACTTCATAGCCCTAAAAACCAGAAAAATAATAAAAACCCTAAAAACCCACCCAAACATAAAAAACACTAAAAACCTTGAAACCCCCTAACAAACCCTTAAAAGCTAAAAAAACATAAAACCACTACAAAAAATAGTAACACTAAAAATCCTAAAAAACCCAAAAACCCAAAAAATCATAAAAAACCCATAAAACAATTTAAAACCATAAAAACCAATAAAACCCATAAAAAACTAAACTCAGTCAAACCCCTTGAAACTCCTAGAACTGTTAAAAAACTCCAAAAACCCATTAAAACCCTATGAGAATAAAAAACCCTAAAACTGAAAAAAAAACATAAACCCCTAAAACACTAAAAAACCCTAAAAACCATCAAAATCCCAAAAAAAATACATAAATCCATAAATATCCTAAGAATCCTGAAAAATACATAAAAAATTAAAGAACCATAAACCCCTGAAAACCCTTAAGAATCCCTAAAACCCCTAAAAATGATAAAACCCAAAAAAACTCTAAATGCCCTAAAATAAAAACCCATAAAAACACTAAAAACTACTAAAAACTCAAAAAAATGTTAAACATTTTAAAATTTTAAAAACATTAAAAACCTTAAGACCCCTAAAAACTAAAAAAACCAGTAACAACTCAAAAAATCATAAAAACAAAAAAACACCCTAAAACCATCAAATTCCATGTAAACTCTAAAAACCATAAAAATCCTTAAAAAAATCCTTTAAAATCCTAAAATCATAAAAAACACTAAAAAACTAGAAAAACATATAAAGATTATAAAAAAATTAAAAAAATTAAAACTACAAAAAAATATAAAATACAATAAGACCCTAAAAAATACTAAAACCCTAACCCCCCCCCCCCAAAAAAATCCACTAAAACACATAAAACGCTAAAAACACACAAAAACTCTAAAACAATTTAAACCCCTAAAAATGTTAAAAAAACTCTTAAAAATTTTAAAACCCTAAAAACTCCAAAAAAACCCCCTTAAACCCCAAAAAACCATAAATCCCTGAAACCCTAAAACCACTAAAAACCCCCAAACCCCTAAAAATCTTAAAAATACATAAAAACATTTAAAAATTTAAAAAAAACCTAAAACCCCAATAAAATGATAACAAACATTAAAAACAAAATAGCATATAAACTACTAAAAAACCTAAAAATGCTAAAAACCCTAAAGAGCATAAAAACCTTCAAAATCGCTAAAAACCCGAATACCATAATGATCCATAAAAAACAATAAAAAATCCCTAAAAACATAAAAAAGACTAAAAATCACAATGAAAACATTAAAAAACAGAAATTACATAAACCCCAAAAAACTTAAAAATGATAAAACCTTATATGACCCTATAAATCCATAAAAATAGTAAAAACCCATAAAAAACATAAACCCCATAAAAGACATAAAAACCCTAAAACCCTATAAAAACATAAAAACCCACTAAAATGTTAAAAATTCCATTAAAACCCTAAAATTGAAATAAAACTCTATAAAACCTTAAAAACCATATGAAACATAAAAAATCCTTAAACCCCCAAAAAACCAAAAAACCCCAAAAAACCCTAAAAAACCATAAACACCCCTTAAAATCCCCAAAAACCAAAAAGCCATAAAAATCCAAAAAATACACCTAAAAATCCATAAAAATGAAAAAACTCTAAAAACCATAAGAAAACCATTAAATCCCAAAAACACTTAAACCCTATAAAAACCAAAAAATAAAAAATACCCTATAAACCCTCAAAATACCCAAATACCCTAAAAAAATAAGAATCTTAAATAATTCCTAAAAACATAAAAACCCTAAAAAAAACTATGAAATCCTTAAGGACCAAAAGACATTTAAAACCCCTAAAACCCTTAAAAATTTTAAAAACCTTAAAACACCCCAAAAAACCTTAAACTGCCTAAAAATAATAAAAACCCCAATAACTCTACCAAGTGTAAAAACATAAAAACCACCAAAAACCCAAAAAAAACAAAAAACAATAAAAACATTTAATCCCAAGAAATGTGAAAAATTATAAAAAAAATAAAAACCATAAAAAGTAAGAAAACCCTAAAAACCCAAAGAAACTGTAAAAACCCTAAAAACCATCAAAATCCCTAAAAAACCTTTAAATATATGAAAATTAAAAAAAAACCCTAAAATGTAAAAACCCCAAAAAACCAAAAAAACCCCTAAGAAAACCTTTAACACCAAAAAACACTAAAACCAACTAAATACCTAAAACACTAAAAACCCTAAAATTCTAAAAATCCATAAAAACCATAAACCCCTAAAACTCATTAAACCCACAAAAAAAAAACCCATAAAAACATAAAACACTAAAAACCCTAAAAACCCATTAAACCCATAAAAACTAGAAACTCTAAAAAACCTGAAAAACCCTAAAATTCCAAAAAAATTGATAAATCCAAAAGAACATAAAACCCCTAAAATTTTTAATTAAACCTAGCAACCCCTAAATCCCTAAAAACCATATAATTCCAAAAAATCCACAAAAATCACTAAAAACAAAAACAAATCCTAAAAACCATGAAAACCCTAAGAAAACCTTAAAAACCTAAAAAAATTAATACCACAAAAATCATAAAAACACTAAAAATCCTAAAAACCCTAAAAACCCTAAAACAATCAAAATCCATAAAAACACTTAAAACCATAAAGCACTAAAAAGAACTAAATATCTCTAAAAATGAAAAAATACCTGGACAAACAAAAGAAAACCTGATAACCCTAATAAAATGTAAGACCCCTAAAATTATAAAAAAATAAATACCCTAAACACCCTAGAAAACCCAAAAAACATAAAAACCCAAAAAACTATAAAAAAAACCCAAAAACCCATAGAACCCAAAAACCCACTAAAAACTCTAAAAAAATTTATACCAATAAAATGTTAAAAATACTCTAAAATCCATAAACCCCTAAAAAATAAAAAACCCATAAACCCAGAAACAAAACATAAAAACCCAAAAAACCCTAAAATCTTCAAAACCCATAAAAATCCTAAAATTCCCAAAAAATATCAGAAAATGAAACAAATCTTAAAAACCATGAAAACGTTAAGAAAAATTTAATATCCTAAAAAACACTTAAAACCCCTAAAGACATAAAAATATGAAAACTATAAATACCCATAAAACCCTAAAACCCATAAAAACCCCTATAAAATTAAAAACCATTAAAAAAATTAAAACCCTAAAATCCAGAAAAAACTCAAAACACCATTTTAGCCCCTAAAAAATTTTAAAACTCTAAAAAACCTTTTATCCCCAAAAATCTTCATAACCCCATAAAACCCCAAAAAACATAAAAACCCGAATAACCCGAAAAAACCTTAAAACCCACAAAATCACTAAAATATATAAAATATAGTAAAAATCATAAATTTATATAAAATTTCTAATAAAAAATCCATAAAAACCATGAAAGAGCCTATAAAAACCATAAAAAACTAAAAAAACTAAAAATACCAAAAAAATAAAAATGTTAAAAACCCTAAAACCCCATGAAACAATAATACCCCGTAAAATACGTAATGTTTTTAAAACCCATAAAACCATATAAAATCACTAAAAACTCTAAAACCCCCATTAAAACCCCTTTTAACCTCTAAAAAAGTTTAAACACTCCAAAAAACATTAAAACCCCAAAAATTAAGAAACCCATAAAACCCAAATATGTCCAATAAAACAAAAAAAATCGTAAAACCAATTAGAAATCCTCAAATTCCCTAAAAATAAAAAAAACATAAAACCCCTAAAAATCGAAAGAAACCCATAAAAACAAAAAAAACACATAGAACCCCTAAAAATACAAAAACCCTAAAAAAATATAAAACCATCAAAATCACTAAAATAAAAAAACATAAAAATCCTAAAAATCCCTAAAATCACAAAAATGTAAAAAAACACTAAAGAACACAGAAAACCCAATGAAAACCTTAAAAACTACAAACAAGTATGACCCCTAAAAGACCCAACCCCCCCAATCCCCAAAACCATGAAATCCCCTAAAAACATTAAAATCCATAAAACTGTTAAAAACCACTAAAAACTATAAATCCATTTAAGCCCCAAAAAAACCTCATAAAATGAAAACCCCTAAA
The DNA here is from genome assembly GCA_963277665.1 of Viscum album. Lineage (NCBI taxonomy): Eukaryota > Viridiplantae > Streptophyta > Magnoliopsida > Santalales > Viscaceae > Viscum > Viscum album. The sequence goes on along the minus strand of OY728136.1, from coordinate 1,279,489,085 downwards.
CACTCATAAAAACCATAAAACCCCAAAAAAACCCCATGAAAAAATCCTAAAACTCATAAAAATCCTATAAGCCATAAAAATCTATGAAAACAAAAAATTCCTAAAAATATAAAAAACCCTAAAAAGATGATAAACCATATAAAACATTAAACCCCTAAAAATCATAAAATACAAAAACCATAGATAACCCTAAAAAACCTTAAAAATCTATAATCCATAAAAGCCCAAAAAACCACCAAACACCTAAATATGCATCAAACCCATAAAAACCCACAAAAAATTTTTAAAAACCCTTTAAACCCCTAAAAATGATAAAAAAAAATCTATAAACCTATAAAACTATAAAAACTATAAAAGGAAATGCTAAAGACCAGAAAACCCGTAAAACCTTAGAAAACCAAAAATCCCTTAAAATGTAAAAGAACCTAAAAAACATGAAAAATCCTAAGTAAACCATAAAAACATAAAACCTCTTAAAACCCTTATGAAACCCAAAAAAATAAAAAACCCTAAAAAACCATAGAACACTAACCCCCCTCAAAATCCCTAAAACCCTAGAAATCCATAAAAATATTAAAAAATCCCTAAAAATCTCTAAACACATAAATATATATATATATTAAAAAAAATTTAATAACCATGAAAAATAATTAGAAAACATTAAAAACCTAAAAACACTAAAACCCCTTAAAGACATAAAAATGATAAAAACTTTAAAAAACCTAACACCCTAAAATCCCCAAAATCCTTATAGACCCCAAAAACAATTTAAACCCCCAATACCCAATTAAATACCTAAAAAACTCTAAAAAATATTTAGACCCCTAAAAATGTTGAATAACAACAAAAAAATTTAAAAACCATAGAGTCAAAAACTGATAAAACCAAGAAAACCATAAAATCTAAAATCACTAAAAACCCAAAAAACCCTCTAAATCTCTAAAACCCCAAAAACCATAAAAATACTAAAAAGCCCCTAAAAATATGTAAAACACTAAAAACCATTAAAACCCATAAGACCTTAAAAACCTAAAAACTGTGAAAACCACAAAGAAATTTTAACATAAAAAACCCTAAATAAAACATAAAAACCCTAAAACCCCCAAAAAAACTCTTAAAACCTCAAAATCCCTAAAAAACCTAAAAACACATAAAATTACTAAAGAATTCCTAAAAATCCCTAATAATGAAAAAACCCTTAAAAACCTTGAAACCCCTGAAAACCCATAAAATATTGAAACAAATAAAACCACTAAAAACCTAAAAAATTAAAAAAACACTAAATTGGATAAAAATAAAAAAACCCTAAAAAACCCTAAAAACCTAAAACCCATAGAAAACCCTAAAAACACTAAAATAACATTAAATCCTAAAAAATCCTCAAATTCCCCAAAACCGTAAAAAACCCTAAAAACCCATAACAACACCTTAAAGACCTGAAAACTATTAAAACACCTATTAATCCAAAAATTGTAAAACACTAAATGAGCATAAAAACAATAACCCCCCCCCCCCAAAAAACAATAAAACCCCCTGAAACCCATAAAACATGTCAATACATATAAAGAAATGAAAAAACTATAAAAAAATTTATACCCTTAAAATGTTAAAAATCTCAAAAATGTAACAAAACCCCTAAAGAACAATAAAAAAAGAAATAAAATCCATAAAAAATATAAAAATCTTAAAAACCCTCAGAATCAATAAAAAAACTAAAACACAAAAAATCATAAAAAATACCAAGAAACCCCTAAAAACAAATAAACCCTAAAAACAAGAAATAACCCTAAGAAAACCTTTAAAACACAATAACACTTAAAACCCCTAAAATCCTAAAAAACATGAAAAACACTAAAAAAATAAAAAACTCTAAAAACCATAACAAACCCTATAAACCATAAAAGACTCTAAAAACCATAAACCCCGCTAAAAACTCTTAAAACCCTTTTAAACCCTAAAAATGTCTATAAAATCTAAAAACCTATACACCCTTCAAAAAACTCTAAAATACCATCAAACTCTAAAAAACCATAAAACCCATAAAGATCCTAATAACCATAAAAATCCTAAAAATCCAAATAATCCTTAAAAATGTAAAAAATACAAAAATCCAAGAAACCCCAAAGATAAGAATAAAAAACTAAAAACATTTACAAACTCAAAAAACCTCAGAAAAATAAAAACCCTTAAAACCCCCAAAACCTAAAAACCCTCAAAATACTTAAAACCTTAAAAAATCCCTAAACCCCCAAAAAAATAATAAAACATAAAAACCCATAAAACCATGAAAATCCCTAAAAAACGTTAAAAACCTAAAAAAATTTAAAACTAATAACAAAACAAAAAATCAGTAAAAACCCTAAAAACCCTAAAACCCATCAAACCATAAAAGAAACTAAAACTGATGAAACCCCTAACCCCCCCCCCCCCCAAATAAAAACCCACCAAATAATATATACACCCCTTAATCCCCTAATTTTTTTTACAAAACACTAAAAACATTAAAATGCCCAAAAAACCAATAAACCTAAAACCCCAAAAAACCCTGAAAACCATAAAAAACTTAAAAACCCCCAACCCCTAAAAATACCTAAAAACCCTAAAACTATAAAATTAAAAAATCCATTAAAATAATAAAAATGTAAAAAAACCTTAAAAAACCCTGAAAAACTAAAGAAAACCTTAAAAACCCAAAAAAGCATAAAACCCCTAAAAACCAACAAAATTCAAAAAACCAGAAAAAACATTAAAAATACTAAAAACCATAAAACCCCTAAAAACCTTAAAAATCTTATAAACAGAAAAGAAAACCATAAAACCCAACTAGAAAATATAAAGATCCTTTAAACCTGGAAAACATTTAAAAAATATACAAAACCATTAAAACCCTAAAAACCCCAAAATCCCTAAAAACCCAAAAACATTAAAAACCAAAAAACTATAAAAATCACTAAAAACCCTCAAAATCCATAAAACCCAAACCATAAAAATTGCTAAATGTCACTATAAATAATAAAATATATAAAAACCCATAAAACCCTCATGAAAACCAAAAAAAATTAAAAACACATAAAACCCCTAGAAACATAAAAAATTCTAAAACACTAAAAACCCTAAAATCTTAATAACTATAAATCCCCAATAGAACCTTAAAAAATATAAAAAACCATAAAAACCCTTAAAACCCAATAAAAATATAAAAAACCTTGAAAACCCTAAAAGTGTTTAAAAACCATATAAAACTATAAAACCCCAAAGAACCTAAAAACACCAAAACCCCTCAAGATTTCAACACACTATAAATATATGAAAATATCCCTGAAACCATAAAACCCAAAAAAATGATAAAAACCATAAAAACCCCTAAGAAAACATTAAAAACAAAAAACCCCTAAAAACATAAAAAATGAAAAAGAAAACCCCTAAAACCCCTAAAACCCCAAAATTCCTTAAAAACTATAATACCTAGAAAATCCCTAAAAACCAATAGTACTCTAAAACCCATATAAACCCCTAAAATGGTTAAAAATGTAAAAAACATAAAACCATTAAAAACTCAATAAACCATGAAAAACCCAAAAAACAAAAAAATCCCAAAACCCTCTAAAAATACCAAAACCCCTAAAACCCTAAAAATACTAAATAACCCCTAGAAATACCAAAAAATAAAAAAAAAACAAAAAAACCATGAAAAATCATAAGAAAATATTAAAAACCCAAAAACAATTTAAACACCTAAAAACCTAAAAAACAATAAAAACCCTAAAACCCCTAAAAACTCTAACACCATAAAAACACTTAATACCCTTAAAACCCCCTAAACCCCATAAATCTATAAAACCCCACTAAAAATTTATAAAAACCCTTTAAACCCCTAAAAACATTAAAAAATTATAAAAAACCTTAAAACTTTAAAAAAGTCACGAAAACCCTAAATCCCAAAAAAACACTAAAACTTTAAAGACCCTAAAAACCATCAGATCAATAAAAACCATTAATACCCATAAAAATAAAAAAAATAGAAAAAAAATCCCTAAAAACATTAAAAATTATAAAATCTTAGAAAACCCCTAAAAACCTTAAATAACATAAAAACACAAAAAATACCTTAAACCCCTTAAAAACCATAAAAATCCTAAAAAAGCCTTAAAAATATAAAAACCCTAAGAACCCTTAAAACCACTAAGAAAATCATAAAAACCTAAACACAATTTCAAACCCTAAAAAACCCCAAAATGATAAAAACTGTAAAAGACCCTAAAAATCCTAAAATCCATAAAAATGATAAAAACCCTAAAAAACCATGAAAGACCCTAAAAACCCATAAAACTATAAAAACCAGTAAAAACTCTAAAATACCATTAAACCCTAAAACGTTAAAAAATATAAAAATCAGAAAAATGCTAAAAAACACAAAAACAAACTAAAACATTAAAAACCCATAAAACCCAAAAAAAACACAAAAAACCCCAAAAAACATCAAAATCTTTAAAACACCAAATAATACATAAAAATCATAAAAATCACTAAAACCACAAAAATTTAAGAAGCACTAAAATAAATGAAAACCCCTAAGAAAACCATAAAAAGCTAAAAACATTTAAATCCATACAAAACATAAAAAATGATAAAAACCCTAAAAACCCTAAAATCCATAAAAACCCCTAAAACCATAAAAAACCTAAAAACCCAAAAAACACATAAAAACCTAATAAATCACTAAAAACTCTAAAACCCCTTTAAACACGTACAATTTTTTTTACAAAATCTATAAAACCCTAAAACCCTAAAAACTCCAAAAAACCATGAAAACCCAAAAAACCCTCATTTTTTTTTAAAAACCATAAAACCCCTCAAAATTCCTAAAAATTATAAATACCATATAAATATAATAAATTCCCTAAAACTATATAAAAAACCTAAATAAAGTGAAAAAAGTTGTGGAAAACATGAAAATTAAAACACTTAAAAACCCTAGAAAACCTAAAAATCACTAAAAATATTTAAAACATTTTAAATCTAAAAAAACCCACCCCCTAAAAACCTTGAATCACCTAAAAACCCAAGAAACCCAAAAATAACTATACAAACCATTTAAACTCGAAAATCATTAATAACTATAAACACCTAAAAAAGCAATAAAAAATCATAAAAAACCATAAAACCCTAAAAATCCATAAAACCCCTGAATGCCCATAAACCACTCAAAATATCTAAAAACCCTAAAAACCAGTCACGAGATCCGGTTGCGGCTGTAGTGTTCTTGTATTTTTTATTCGATATCCCTGCTCTACTTCTTCTTGTCCTAACGGTGGTCCCGGTGTGCTTCATTATTCTCAGGCTCGACTCTATTAGCTTAGAGGGGGAGGCCCTGTTTTCTGATTCCTCTGGTTTCCTGTGCTTCTGATTTTTTGTTGTTGGTGACTAGTTGTGGTATGTGATTTTGGTGATTGATGTTGTTGTTTGCCGACCACTATGTGAGGGATAGTGATGATGCTAATTGATGGTGAATGTGGTGTAGGTGTTTGGATTGGGGCTGCAAGAGGTGGATGTTTGTGGCTTTGTGGTGCGGAAGCTGGGTCGACGAAGTTGCTGTTTATGGTCTGGTGCGGCTGATTACAGGTTCTGATTGGTTTGGTGGTGATTCTAGGGATTTTTCCTTTCTTCATTTGTTGCTTTTGCATGCTTTCTAGTCTTTTGTTTTTCGATTTTTGGGATTGGGTTTATTAGGGGTTTTTGGGCGTGGGTCGTTTGACCCCTCCCCCTTGTCTGCTGCATCTTTTTTTCTAATAAATTGGGGGGGGGTCGGGAATAGCCTGAACCCCATATCTTCCATGCCCTAAAAATATTAATAGACTATGAAAACCCATAAACCCCCTAAAAATTTTAAAAAAACCAAAAACCTAAAAAAACCCTAAAAGCCTAAAAACACTAAAAACCATCAAAATCCATAAAATCCTAAGAAATATAAAAATAAAAACATCCCAAAAAATACCTAGAAACATAAAAAGTATGAAAACCTTAAAAACCCCATAAGAAAAACCATTAAACCCAAAAAAACACTTAAACCCTCTAAATACCTAAAAATTTGTAAAAACCAAAAATCCATAAAAGCCGCAAAATCTCTAAAAACCATAAAACCCATAAAACCCGTAAATATCATAAAATCTTATAAAACCATAAATACTACTAAAAACCCTAAAAACTTTTTAAACCCTAAAACGTTAAAAACTCTAAAAACCCTAAAACCCCCCAAAAACATAAAATCCTAAAACCCTCAAAGTCCCTAAATTCCATAGAAAACCAAATAATCCCTAAAAATCTATAAAAATGTACAAATCCATAAAAACCATGAAAAAAATATTACAAACATAAAAGCACTTTAACCCCCCCCCCCCCAAACCTAAAAACTCAAAAAAACTAAAAAACGCGAAAACCCTAAAAAACACGGAAACCCTAAAACCTGTATAAAACATTAAATTACCTAAAAACAAAAAATAAAAATAAAAATACCCCCAAACCCCTAAAAATCCCTGAAAATGTAAAAAACAATAAAAACCATGAAAAACCCAAAGAAAACCTTAAAATCATGAAACCACTTAAAACCCCTAAAAACATAAAAAACAAAAAAACACCTAAAATTATCTTAAAAATCAGAAATAACATTAGAAAAAATAAAAACCAAATAAAAACTTAAAAAATTATAAAAAACCTAAAACAACTAAAAAATATAATACCCCTTTAAACCTTTAAGAAAATTAAAATCTCTAAAAAACATTAAACATTATAAATAATAAAAAACCCAAAAAACCCAAAAAAACATAACATCCTAAAAACCCAAAAAATACAAAAAAAAAACCATAAACCAATAAAAAAAATAAAAAACCTAAAAAATCCCAAAATCCCAAAAAATGAAAAAATTCCTAAAAACCATAGAAAACCCTAAGAAAACCATAAAAAATAAAAACATTTAAAACACACAAAAAAACCAAATATCACTAAAACCCCTAAAAACCCTAGAAAACCATAAAATCCCTCACAACCATAGAGAACCTTAAAAATATTTTAGACTCCTAGAAACACATAAAAACCCTAAAACGGCTAAAAAATGTAAAAACATTTTAAAACCCTAAAAAGGTTAGAAACTCTAAAAAACCATAAAACCTCAAAATAACATAAATAACCATGAAAACCCAAAGAAACATAAAAACCCTAAAACCCTAAAAGACACTAAAATCATCAAGATCTTTAAAAACCATAAAAAACCATAAAAATCCTATGAAAATCCCTAAAAACCCATATAAACATAAAAACCCAAAAACTCGAAAACCTTAAGAATTTTATAAAACATAAAAACCCATAAAACCTTAAAAACACTAAAAACACTAAAAACCTTAAAAACAATAGAAACTATAAAAACCATAAAACCCTAAAAAATTTAAAAATAATAAAACTGAATAATACTGAAAACCTTAAAAACCCTAAAAATGTTTAAAAAACTCTATAAAACCTTAAAATCTGAAATACTAAAAAACCAAAAAAATTAAAAAAACCATAAAATTGTAAAAAACACTAAAAAACATCAAAAAGACTGAAAACCGTAAAACCATTAAACTCATAAAAATATCAAAAAATACATAAAAATGTAAAAACCCATAAAAACCCTAAAACCCATAAGAAAACCATAATAAACAAATAAAACCCCTAAAAACCTAAAAATGCTAGGAACCCTAAAAACCCATAAAAATAAAAAAAACCATAAAAACCCCTAAAACCCACTAGAAACTATAGAAACCATTTAAACCCATAAAATCATTAAAAAACTCCAAAAATATTCTAAAACATTAAAAACTATGAAAATCTATAAAAATCTCAAAAAAAAATACTAAAAACCAAAAAACAACGCAAAATCCCTAAAACCACTAAAAACTTTAAAAATTATAAAAATACCTGAAAATCCATAAAATATAAAAACCCTAAAATATTGAAAAACCATAAGAATTATTAATCACCTAAAAATTCATAAAACCCTAAAAACCCTAAAAACACCAACAAACCCTAAAAACCATAACCCCCCCCCCCCAAAGAAGAACCCTATGACCCCATTAAAATGATAAAAATCACTAAAAACACTAAAAACCCTTTTAACCCATAAAACTCATATAAATTCATGAAAATCCCAAATATTACCTTAAAATACAAAAACATGATAAAAAACACTAAAACCCAAAAAAACCTAAGAAAACCTTCAAAACATAAAAACACTTTAAACCCCTAAAACCTAAAAATGCTAAAAACTCTAAAAACACTAAAAAACCTAAAACCCAAAATAAAATAAAAACCTGTAAAACATTAAAAATCCCTAAAACCCATAAAACTTTATAAAAACCTCTAAAAACATTAATAAACCATTAAAACCCCCCAAAATGAAAACTACAAAAACCCATTAAAACATTTAAAAGCCTAAAAACTCAAAATAAACCCCCCCAACCAATAAAAACCCTAAACCCCCCCAAAAAACTAATAACCCCCAAATCCCTGAAAAACAAAAAAATATAGTAAAAATTTTAAGTATCGTTCAAATACCAAAAAACATAAAAAGATATACAAACCCTGAAATACCCTAAGAAGATCGTAAAAAACTAAAACCCTAAAAACTCCAAAAAACCTAAAAACACTAAAAAACATATAAACCTTAAAAAAGAAATCCATAAAACTCTAAAAATTCTAAAAACCCTAAAAACCCATAAAAAACCAAAAAACTCACTAAAAATTCGAAAAACCCTATTCTCCACTAAAAGCTGTAAAAAAATTTAAAACAAGTTTAAAACCCAAAAAAAATAAAAATACTAATGAAAACCCAAAAACCCATTAAAACCCAAAAATCGTAAAAAATGGTAAAAATACTTGAAATACCTAAAAATCCTGATGAATAATAAAAATTATAATAAATATCTTAAAATAACTAAAAATGTTAAAATCCTTAAAAATCCTGAAAAAAACCCTAACCAAACCTTAAAATCATTAAACCACTAAAAATTATAAAAAACCATAAAACCCTATACATCCTAAAAACCATATAAACCCCTAATAGGATTAAAACCCCATAAAAACCCAAAATTTCACTAAATTTATAAAAACCCTTAAACCCCTAAAAAAGTTCAGAACTCTAAATTACCTTAAATCCTAGAAAAAACACAAAAAAAAACAATAAAACCACTAGAACCCCTAATAACCCACCAAATCCCAAAAACCCATTAAATCCATAAAAATACTAAAAAATCCCAAAAAATATAAAAACACTAGAAACCCTGAAAAATCCTAAGAAAACAATAAAAATGTAAAAATAATAAAACCACCTAAAAACTGAAAAACACTAAAAAATGAAAACCTTTAAACCATATAGACCACTAAAACATTAAAACCCATAAGACCCATAAAATTACTAAAACCCCAAAAAACTAGTAAAAAATACCCAAATCCTTTAAACACCTAAAAATGATTTAAAAACTCTAAAAAACCTTCAAAGTGTTAAAAAACTCAAAAACCCCTAAATCCTTAAGAAACCATAAAAATCATAAAAGCCTAAAAATTGTACCTCCTTGATAATCCCTAAAAAACTTATATAACAATAAAAATAGAAAAAAACCTAAAAATCATTAAAACCCCAAAAACCCATAAAAACAAGAAAAACTCATTAAAACCTTTAAACCCCTAAAAATGATAAAAAGCCTAGAAATCATAAAAAACCTTAAAACCCCAGAAAATTCATATAAACCCTAAAAAATATATTATCCTATTAAATCCCAAAAATCCCTAAAAACATTAATTACCCATTGAATCCCTTAAAAAACAGAAAATAATTAAAACACCGAAAAAATAAAAAACACTAAAAGCCTAAAAGACCAGAAAAACCCTAAAACCCCTCAAAACCATAAAACCACTAAAAACCGTAAAAAATGTAAAATCAAATAGAAATCCAAAAAACAGTAAAAAATATAAAAACCCTTTAAACCCCTAAAAACATTAAAAAATCTAAAAAACAAGAAAAACCATAAAACAAAAAATAAACCCTAAAACAAAAAACCATTAAAAACATTGAAAATATTCAAAATCCCGGAACACCCTGAAAACCATATAAATCATAAAAAACAAAAAATATCCCAAAAACATATATACTATAAAAACCCTAAGGCCTCTAAGAAAAATATTAAAATCGAAATACAATAAAACCATTAGAAAAATAAAAAATGTTAAAATCCATAAAAAACCTTACAAGATCCTAAAAACCCCAAAAACCATAAAAACCCATAAAACCCTTAATATCCTAAAACCCCCATACAAAAAACTCTAAAAACACCTAAAATCACTCAAAATGTTAATAATATATTAAACATTAAAAACCCTAAAAAATTCAAAAAACCCAAAAAACCCAAAAAAAACCCAAAAAACCTGACCCCCACCCAATTCTTATATCCTAAAAAAATCTATAAATCCTAAAGACACTAAAAGTAATTAATAATTTAAAAACCCATAAAAAATTTAAAACCACTAAAAAACACTTAAAACATAAATACTTATAAAATAACTGTAAACCTAAAAATAACTAAGACCCCTAAAAAACATAAAAATTATAAAATCCATAAAATAAATAAATACCTTAAAAGTATAAAAACACATAAAAACACTAAAAACAGTAAAAAAAATATAAAAACCTTAGAAACCCCTAAAAACGTTAAAAAATAGAAACCCATAAAACCCTAAAAAACTAAAATAACCCTTAAAAATCCAAAAAAAATCATAAAAACCTAAAAAATAGTTAAAACACTCAAAATAACAAAAAACCATACAAATCCTAAACAATTCCTTAATATGAAAACCCCCTCCCCCCCAAAAACCCTGAAACCCCTTGATTCGAGATCCAATAACTGTTAATAAGTGTCCTAGGAACTTTATTCAATGTTCAGACATTGAGAACCCAGCTCTCAAAAAGAAAACAAGTGACGATGGATATAAATGGTATAAATAAGGAAAAAAAGGAGAGAGTTGGTCAAGGTGGATCCCCAAAATAACATTTCCCTAATAACTCAAGCCATTAGATGCCATAATTGATGATCAATCCTTTAATATGTTAAGAATTATGTAGGAACATAATGGATTCAATAAAAACCCACTAAAATGACATTACCTTCATTCATGATATTTAAATAGTACAAGGGGTGGATATTTATATACAAAGAGTGATACAAATGTATGACACCTGGTTTACACAATTCAAAAATCCAAAATGAATATTTTTACAATTGTTTCACATGCCCATGAATTTAAGGGACAAGTATCACAACCTATTAGAAAGTAAAGACAACTATCCCACCACTTTTTAATTTGATGATTACATGGTGGCGTTGGATTAAAAATAATATCACACCATAGGATGGGTCATTAGAATCATTTTTGGGCATTAATTAATGTAAAGATAGGAAAAAATTATTCCCCAATGAAAGGGTATTGGTCATCCCCTTATAATTCTATTGTTAGCCGATTTATGTCATCCTTTATTATCTTGGTCCACTCTCTTGTCATTGGGACACCAAATCCTCTCAACAAATCTTGTGAAATCTTGGAAATTCCACCCTCTTTGTCAAATAAAACATCAACCCATTGTTTTCAATGTGTTCAATGATCCTAATCATTTCATCAAAACTGAAAAGGATTCATCCTAATATTTAAAAATTAAAATGGAGAAATATCATCAACATCAATTGTGACACTAACATTTCCATACCTGTCAGGTAACTCAATATTGTAGGAATTATAATTGATATTATTTAAGTCATAGAATGGTTCATCTCTTCATGGATAATGTTTTGATTTTCATTACTTTGGGATACTTCCTTTTATCATATTTTTCCATACAAAACCACTTGGATCAAATGTATCTCATTTCCAACACTTCCTAGATAAAAGACCATATTCTTGTAACAAAGACACAATATAAGAAGGCACTGATTGTTTATGAGAGTAAGTAGTAAAACATTATCCCTTTTATAGAATCATATGAGTTTCCTCCAGCTCTAAATCTCTCTTTATCTCTCATTTTACTGGCAATAAACTCACTTTTCCATCGATAATCTTGGTTTCACTCTTATTTTCACTCTTATTTTCATCTATTTTGATTCCCTTAATACTTTTGATTGCACTCATCACTCATTTTTTCACTCTTGATTTTTAGATTCTATATATTTTTCCCTCTTTTATTTTTCTCTCTTTTTATAATCTCTCTCAATACTCACTTAGTGTTGATAATATTCCAATATTCTAAACTGTGTATGTACAACATTCATCCCATTGTACTCAAAAGAATAGAGGATATTCTATCCATCATGTGTGACCCTCTAATCAAATTTACAAGTCTTTCCCAGCAAGATATTACTTGCATTCATGGGAACAACATCACATATCAGATTATCCTCATACTTCTTAATAGAAAATGGAACACAAACTTGCTAGTCACATTTTAGTGATGTTTTTCATACATGTTTATATTTTCCATTATATATAATTTTATATATATGTGTGTTAATATTATATATATATGTTTATATTTTATATATATCATATTCATGTGTTAATATATATATATGTTTATATGTTTATATAAATATGTTTATATAAATATTCTTATAGATATATATGTTTATATATATGCATGTGTGTATAAATATATATATGTATGCCCATGTATATAAATATATGTAGATATTTATCCGTGTTTTAAAACACTACTAAAAAATCACTAAAATAGTCCTGTTTTCTTAAAAACGTGCCTAAATTTATAATATATCTATGTGTTTTAATAAATAAATATATGTATATATTTATATTTATATGTATGTATGTGTGTGTTTATATATATATATATATGTTTATATATATGTGTGTGTTTGTGTTTGTGTTTATATATATATATATATCGATGATTCAAATGAGTTATATAAATATAAATATTTTTATTGATGTTTTCAAAAAACATTGTTAAATTAGAGATGTTTTTTATGAACATTTCTAAATTAGCAATGTTTTTCGCGAAATGTTGCTAAATTATTTACCTTTTTAGAAAACATCGCTAAAAAACATCACTAAATTTAAGATTTTTGTAGTGTGATACCAAAGGATATGTGATCAAATACCCTCTATCATGTTTTCTATAAACCTTGTTTATTGTTCTCATGTTGAATACTCTGATCTCCGTAATAAAAAAGTGATAAGGGTTATATAATGTGGAAATAATGAAGAAAGGGGATATTTGGTCTAGGTAGAACCTATAGAGAACTTGTCTCTAAGAAATATAGCTACATGATTCCACAAAGGATGAACCATCCTTTTATAAGTTTAGAATTAAACAAGAACACAATGGTTTCAAGAAAAAATCACCATAATATCATTACCTTCATTCATGATGTTCAAAGAGTACAAGGGGGTGTCTATTTATATCCAAAGACTGATACAATAGTATAATACCAAGTTTCCAAAAGTTAAGAATCCTAAATAATACTTTTGAAAATATTGGAACATGAACATGATGTTAAGAGGCAAGATGCATGCCCTTTTGGAAAGTAAAGAAAACAATCCCACCACTTTTGACTTCACGATTCCATGGTGGGGTGGTCCTGAAATTCGTAGAGCACAATGAGATGGGTCTTTAAAATCTTGTTTGGGACTTAATTATTGTAAATATATTCCCAAATGGTTTCCCCAAGGAAGTGTATTGGGCCTCCACTTGGAATTCCATGACTAGACCATTTAATGCCTCCTTCATTATCTTTCCCCACTCCCTTATCATTGAGCCACCAACTCCTCACAATGGGTCTTGTGTAATCATGTGCATTCCTCCCTCCTAATCAATTCTGCCTTCAACCCCTCAATACCCATGAGTTCCATGATCATCATCAAAGCCTATGAAAACATTCAAAACCTAAAAACACTTAAAAACCCTAAACAAAAAAAAATATTTCACACCCTAAAACCCCCCCAAACCCCTCAAATCTCCCAAAACACTAAAAACCCATAAAAATCCAAAATAGTCAAAAAATACATAAAAAACATAAAAACCCTAAAAACTATGAAAAACCCATAATAATCCCTTAAAAACCTAGAAAAACTTAAAATCCCTAAAAAACCAAAAAACAATAAAAGTCCTAATAACCTTAAAAAACCCCAAAACCAAAAATCCCATTAAAACTACAAAAAACCTTAAAAATCCCAAAAACCATATAAAACCTCCAAAAAACAACTAAACCCCTAAATACCCATTATAAATAAAAACCATAAAAAACCCTTAGAGACCATAAAAACTCAAGAAAAAAGTAAACGCAAAATAAAAAACCCTTAAAACCCTAAAAAGACTCAAAATACCAAAAAACCATGAAAATCATAAAAAACCCTAAAAACCATAAAAACATAAAAACACAAAAATATTATAATTTTTTAAGGAAACCTTAATTACCTAAAAACACATAAAACCCATAAAAACATAAAAAAGATAAATACCTTAAAAAGACTAAAACCCCTAAAAACTTAAGCACCCTAAAACCCATAAAACCCATAAAAACCATTAAAACCCCTAAAAACATATAAAAATCCTTCAAACCATAAAAAACAATAAAAAATCTTTCAACACCTAAAAACAATAAAAAAACTCTAAAACCCATTTAAAACCATAAAAACTCAAAAAAACCCTAAAAACCCCAAAAAAAACCACAAACACTCAGAATCCCTAAATATAACAAAAAATGAAAGAAAACCGTAAAATCATTGAAAACCACTAAGAAAACCTTATAAAACATAAAAAATATAAGACCCATATAAATCATAAAAAACACTAAAAACCATAAAAAACATTAAAACCATAAATACCCCTAAAAACTAAAAAAACCTAAAACCCATAAAATCCCTAAAAACCACTAAATACTATAAAAAGAATTTAAACTCCTAAAATGAAAAAAAATATAAGAAACATTAAAACCCAAAAAAATTCAAAAAAACCATAAAGTCCCAAAAACAAAAAAACCCTAAAACTCTAGAAACCCAAAAAACCCTAAAAAATCATAAAACTACCATAAAAAATTCATACACATAAAAACCTTTGAAAAACCCAATGAAAAGATTTAAAACATAAAATAACTTAAAACCCTTAAAATAAATATAAAAAATGCTAAAGCCATAAAAAACAATAAACACCCTAAAAACTATAAAAACCCTTAAAAACCAAAAAACCCACTAAGAACTCCAAAACCCTCTCAAACCCAAACTACCTTAAAAAATAATAAAAACCATAAAAATCCTAAAAAAATTCAAAAAATCCAAAAAACCAAAAAAACAATTTAAAAATCCTAAAACCCCTACAAATCTTTGAAAACATTAAAAAACCATAAAAATATTTGAAAAACATAAAAATACCAAAAACATAAAAAACCATAAACATCATGAAAATCACTAAGAAAACCTTGAAATCCAAAATATGCTTAAAACCCCCCAAAAAAACCTAAAAATGATAAAAACAATAAAAAACACCAAAAACACTAAAAACCACTAGAACCCCTGAAAACCCTAAAACCTCTAAAAACCCATAATATCGTAAAAAACCGTAAAAATCACCAAAAATGTAAAATATAGTAAAAAACTTTAAAATAACTAAGAATATTTTAACAACCAAGAAGCAATTAAAACCCCTCAGAAAACAAAAAAAATATTAAAAACCCTAAAAGACTTTAAAACCCCAAAACTCCCAAAAAAAAAACAAAAACACCAAAAAACGTTAAAAACCATAAACCCATAGAAAACTTAAAAATAACTAAAAACTATATAACCATTTAAACACCAAAAATTTAAAATATTCATAAATCTTTGAAAAATAAATAAAACATAAAAATGAAAAAAAAAACCATAAAAACACGAAAAACCATCAAAATCCCTAAATCCCATAAAAATCTTAAAAATCATAAAAATACTTACAAATATATAAAAATGTAAAAAACCAAAAAAAACATGAAAACCCATTTTAAATCCTAAAAAACCAAAAAAAATATAAACCCTTATAAAATAGAAAACTCTAAAAGACCAAAAAAAACCAAAAAACCAAAAAAACCCTAAAATCCTTAAAAATAGTCAAAACCTTTAAAAACCATAAAACCCACTAAAAACTCTAAAAACCATTAAATCTATAAAAATGATGAAATACTATAAAAAACCATTATAACCATAAAAAACTCAAAATACCATTAAAACCTAAAAAAACATAAATTTCAAAAATACCCTAAAAATGTTAAAACCCCAAAAAATAATAAATAGTCAAAATATCCCAAAAAAACTTAAAAACCTAGAAAACATAAAAACCATAAAAATCATAAAATCCTATGATACCTTTGAAACCAAAAAACACTTAAAACCAATAAAAACCGAAAAATGATAAAAAACCTAAAAACCCTAAATAATCTAAAAATCCTAAAAATATCTAAAAACCCTAAAATCTATAAAATTTTAAAAAATCCGTAAAAACCCTAAATTCAAAAAAAAACCCTAAAATCCAATAAATACCTAATGAAACCAGAAAATTATAAAAACACATAAAACTCATAATAACATAAAAAATAAAAAAACCTAAAAACCCCTAAAATTAGAAAAACCCTAAAACCAGTAAAAACCCTAAAAACATTAAAAAAATATAAACACCATAAAACACTGAAAAACCAATGAAAATTCAAAAAACTATTTAAAAATCATTCAAAAAACATTAAACACTAATAAACTTATAACCCCACTAAAAATATAATAAATACATAAAATATTTTTAAACCCTAAATACAATAAAATATTAAAAATCTCCAAAAAAGACTAAAAAACTATAAAAAACCTTAAAAAGACATAAAAATCCATGAAAACATAAAAAACACTAAGACCATCAAAACCACAAATAAAACCTTAAAAATTAAAAACACATAAAACCCCTAAGAACATATAAAATAATAAAAACCCAAAAAAATCCTAAAGATAACAATAAAACTACTAACAAACTTAAAACCACAAATAACCCATAAAAACCCTAAAAATCACTAAAATATATAATAATACATTAAACCCATAAAAATGATAAAAAATCTAAAAACCATCAAAACCAAAAAAATAAAAATAAAACTCAAAAACCATAAAACACTAAAAACTACAAAAACCTTTAAACCTTTCAAAATCCATAAAACCCCTAAAAACCATAAAAATCATAAAAATCCAAAAAATACCCAAAAAATTAATAGACCCTAAAACCATGATAACCCAATGAAAACATTAATATCCTAAAAATTCTTAAAACCCCAATAAACCTAAAAATGATAAAATACCTAAAATACCCTAGAAAACTTGAAAACTCTAAAAACCATAAAAACACCAGAAAGCTCAAAAAACCTATTAAAAACATAACAAAAACTCTAAAATACCTTTAAACTATTAAAAATATTTAAAAACTATAAATACCTTTAAAACATAATGAAATAAAAAATCATAAAAACTCATAAAACCCAAAAAACCATAAAAGCTCTAAAACACTTAAAAACCCTAAAAATCTATAAAAACTATAAAAACCATAAAAATCCTAAAAAACCTAAAAATACTTAAAAATATAAAAACAATAAAAACATGAAAACCCTAATAAATCCTTAAAAACAAAAAACACTTAAAACCCCTAAAATCCCAAAAAACCCTAAAACCCATAATATCCAAAAAGTCACAAAAACCTCATAAAAACCCTCAAATAACTAAAAGCCTAAAAAATAATAAAAATACTAAAAAATAACTAAATACCTAATGTTAAGGCCTCCTCAATACCCTATTAATCGACAACACGTTTAAAACCCATAAAGAAGGATGGTGCTTCCTCCGCTCTCTCGCGATGGAGGTCTTCTTCAGCACCCTTGAAGACACTGACGGACTTTGTGCACTGACCTCCCCCTACCGTTGGAGAGGGGCCTCTCACAGATGATCTTCCCTTTGTTTCGTTCACTGCCCCAGAATTTCGGCCCCCTTTTCCATGGATTAATCTTTGACCCAAGGTTTCTGACCTCCTTGATGGGCGTTCGCACCTTCATCTTTCGATCTCGGAGTTTAATGAAGCCTTCGCTTTGCATAATTTGACTTTGGTTTCTCTTTTCACAAAATAGAGGCCCCCAATGGATGTTTTTGATAGATTTTTATTTGAATTTTGGGGTCTTCAGGATTGTGCTATAGAAGGTCTTGTTGACAGCTTTCATATTCTGATTTGTTTTGCATTTGAAGAGGATCTTATTCATGCCTGGTCTTCGGCCCCCCGGTTTTGTGATGGTGCCCAATTTTCATTATTTCAATAGAGTTTTGATATTAATTAGAAATGTGATTCACTGATGGTGGCAACCTGGGTGAGGTTTCCAAAGCTCCCTCTACCCTTCCAGAACTTGTCTATTATCTCTATGTTGGGGAATTTTGTGGGAAGATTTCTTTATGTCGATAGCATGACTCGGGATCTATGCCACCCAGTTGCTCTGAGGGATTTTATCGAGGTGGATGTTTATAAAGCACCAATAGACTTTGTGTGGATTATTGTTGGTGAGGATCTCCGATGGAGGCACTCGGTGATCTTTGAATCCTAGGTTGATTTCTGCTCCTCCTTTCGGTATATCGGCCATATTGATCGGGCCTGCAGGAAAGTCATTAAGGGGTCTGATGGCTTGAATTTCTCCCTAGAGGTTCAAGGTATAAGACATCAGACTTTAGTTGGGGATCCTGGGGCTAAGGATTTATTACCTCCTCAGCCAAAGGTCAGGGACATTTTTTCACTCCTGCGAGCTGATTTCAACTTTGGTGGTGATAAGGTGGCAAGGACGAGTTCTTACACTTTGGGGCCGGATTCTTTAAATAATAGCAGTGGCAAGGTCGATTTCAATGTAGTGGTTGTGAATTATATAGATTGTTTCAATAGTGAATAGGTCAGAGGAAGGTAGGCGAGCATATGTGGGACTTCCTTGCATAATCGGTTCGAGTGTCTGGTTTCTATTGCACATGAGGGTGAAGGTGCGACACAGGGGTTTATGGAGGAGAAAGGGATGTGGAAGGATCAGGATATGATGGATAGGATGGGGGGGGATTCTTTTGTGTCCAGGAATAGAATGGGATCTTAAGCTGTGAGTTGGTTGAACCTGAAATGCTGGATTTGAGTTGTGATGGATCTAGAGATTATGGGATGTAGGTTCTGGTAGCAGGGAATAATGTGGAGGTGGGGAAGGATGGTGTTGAAGATGTTGCTGGACTACAAATTCCTGGAGTGGTGATTGATAAAGATTCTACTAGTGACTTCTATTTTATATCTAGGCAGAAGAAGGTGGTTGAGCAGGGGGTGTTGGATCAGAGGCAGGTGGTGGCTGAGCAGGGGGGAGAGCTTGAGCAAGATGTGGCTCAATAAGAACTAAGGGTGTGATCAAACCGGGGGAGTCCACTCAGCAAGGGGATCTTGAGATGCAGGGCTTGGTGGTATGTGCTGAGATAGATGGAAAATATGCTGCACACGGGGATGTGTATGAGCAAAGGGTTTTGGAAGAACAGGAAGAAGTATCCTCAGTGGTTACCAACGTGGTGGTGGGAGAGACTGGTCGCGAAGGAGTGGCTGTTGGAAGGTTTTCTGGTAATGAGAAGGCATATGCTGGTGACTTTGATTTTAAAAAATGGCAGAATACCTGCCTTGGGAATCCGGAAGTCGCTTGTGAGAATATGGGAAAGGGGGTGCAGGTGGGGTCACCTCCCGTTGGAAATGAGAAGGCGTTCATAGGCTCTTATGTGCAGGTCCTCCAACATAGTGACAGTGTTCAGCATTCTGGACTTGCAGGGGTAGAAGGGGAGGTAGCAGCAAAGGGGCAGTTGGGGAGGGGCAGCTTCTCAGGAAGGCGTCAATGGGAGTGCAGATTTACCTGCCTTAGTGGCTCTAAGCTTGCCTCAGGATTGAGTTTTTGTTCAATGCCCCCTTATTCAGGAGGCCTCCTCTATCCCGGATCAAGTGCATGGAATGGAAGCAGAGGAGCGCTCATTTGAGATCGAGAAGGTGAACGGGATGGATTATGGTCCCACCTCGATCTCCTCAAAGAGGAGGTGGATGCAGGATTACTCCACTCTTCCCAGACCCATGGTTACTTGGGCTTCTTAAAATGTGGTTGAGCTGAAAGTCAAGGTTAATAATCAGGAGCATCTGCACTCCCTGGATCAAAAGAAACGTATGGAGAAGTTTCTGACACTCCTCAATCTCAATGAAGATTATGAGTCAGGATGGGATGACTCTGACTCCTACTTTGCTGATGCAGCTTCTGGATATCGTGCGGATGGTGACCCTTATGGTATGGCTTCTATTTTGGATTTTGGTGGTGACGATGACTGATCTGCTTTCCTCTCCTTCATTGATTTCCATTTGATCTTTCTTTCTTTGGGTTTTTGGGTTGGGGTTGTAATGTGTTTTTGGGTGTGGGTCGTTTGACCCCTCCCCTCCCTTGTATGTTGTGTATTTTCTTTATAAATTTTGGGGGGGGGGGAACATCCTGACCCTCGAATATTCCTTGCCCTATATACCTAAAAATTTAGAAGACCCTAAAATCATGAAAACCCAAAAAAACATGAAAAAAACATCAAAGCCCTAATAAACCTAAAAAACGATAAAACCCTAAAAACTCTAGAAATCGTAAAAAAACCCCTAAAACTATAAAAATGCCTAAAAACCTTAAAAAAATTAAACACATTAAAAATCCACTAAAATATCTTAAAATCATTTAAAGACCTAAAATTTTAAAAAACTCAAAAAACACATTAAAACAATAAAAACTCATAAAACCTCCAGAAAAACCAAAAAACCATAAAAACCCTAAAACTCCTACAAACTCTAAAAACCCTCAAAAAAACTAAAAACTCAAAAAAGACATAAAATTATAAGAAATCTCTAAAAATCCATTAAAATGTTAAAACACTAAAAAATGAATAACAATTGAAAAAAACGTATAAATAGTTAAACCCCTAAAACTCATAGAAACCCTACAAACCATAAAAAACCTTTAAACCCCTAAATACCATAAATTCTATAAGAGCACCTAAAAAAATAAAAAAACCTAAAAACCTGAAAACCCCTAAAATACAATATTGATTCTGTAATCCATTTTAAACCATAAAGTTTTAAAAATTCTAAAAAACCTTGAAACCTGAAACAAACTCAAAAATTTTAAAACCCCAAAAATCTATAAGAATGCTATAAAACATAAAAACCCCTAAAAATCCCTCAAAAACCCAGAAAACACAAAAACCGTGAAAATTATAATGATTACCAAAAAACATAAAAACCCAAAAAAAACCATAAGAAAACCATAAAACCCTCAAATCAGTTTAAACCCCAAAAACATAAAAAAATATGAAACTTTATAAAATCCTTAAGAACCCTAAATGACCTACAAAACACTAAACCCATAAAAATACCTAAAAACCATAAAAACCCTAAAAAAATAAAATTACTAAAATATTCCTATAAACCCCTAAAAAGGAATAAATACATAAAAACCCTAAAAAACATAAGAAAACCAAAAAAAATTAAAAACACTATAAACCCATAAAAAACAAAAACAATGTTAAAAAAACCTAAAAGACCCAAAAAACCATAAAAACCATTAAATGATTTAAAAAACCTAAAATCCCTTAAAAACCATAAACCACTAAAAACTCTAAAAAACTTTTAAATCCATATAAAATTAAGAACTCTATGAAACCTGAAAGACCTAAAAACTCAATTAAACCTAGAAACAAGAAAAACCAACAAAGAACCTAAAAACCATTAAAATCACTATAAACCATAAAAGGAAACAAAAATCTAAAAAATCACTAAAAATGTAAGAAACCCAAAAAAAACATGAAAACCCATAAGAAAACTTTAAAACCTAAAAAAACAAAAACCCCCAAAAAACACCAAAAAACACTAAAAACCCTAAAAAACACTTAAAACCATAAAAATACCTCAAAATACCTAAAAAATTTAAAACCCATAAAAATCCTAAAAAAATCCTTAAAATCCCTAAAAAAATTTAAATCTCTAAAATCCCTAGAAACCATAAGAATACCAAAAAAACTAAAAAAACTTTAAACTGCAGAAAAACATAAAAATGCTAAAAAGCCTAAAAGACCCTAAAAATCCATAAAAACCATAAACCCCATAAAACCTTTAAAAACCCAAAAACCCCAAAAATCCATTAAAACACAACAAACACTAAAAGACCTTAAAATCCATAAATACATTATAAAACACTAAAAACCATAAAAATACTAAAAACAGAAAAGAAACACTAAAAAGCCAAAAAATCCCTAAATCCCCTCAAAATCCCTAAAACCCTAAAATACAATAAAAATAGCTACAACGTAAAAACCCCTATAAAATAGAAACCCAAATAAATCCTTAAAAACTATCAAATTCAAAACCACTAATAAACCTAAAAATTTAAAAAAAACCCTAAAAACCCTAAAACCCATAAAAACCACTAAAACAATAAAAACTATAAAATCCCATTAATACCTTAAAACCCACAAAAACTATTTAAACAATTTAAACCACTTAAAAAATTAAAAAAATATAAAAAAAATAAAACAATAAAAAAAATATACACCCTAAAAATCCTTTATACCAAAATTCCCAAAATCCCCCAAAACAACTCAAAATAACTAAAAACCCTAAAAACCCTAAAAACAATCTAAGAATCACTAAAAAAATAAAAACCACTAAAAACCCTGAAAAACCCTAATAAAAACTTAAAACATTAAAACCCCTAAAAACATAGAAATTATAAAAAAACTAAAAGCCCTAAAACCTCTAAAAACTCAAAAAAAACACCAAAAGCCATCAAAATCTTTAAAAACCAAAAACCCTATAAAAATCCTAAAAATAACCTAAAATCAATATAATTTTAAAAATCCCTAAAAATCCTGAAAAGCACTAAGAAAAACGTAAAAACTGAAAACACTTAAAACCCCTAAAAACACTAAAAAATATAAAAGACCATAAAATCTTAAAAATACGTAGAATCCACTAAAAATCAAAAAACCCCAAAAGACCATAAAAACTCTATAAACTTTGAAAAACCTAAAAGACCACTAAAAATTCTAAAAAAATTAAACTACTAAAAACATTAGAAACACTTGAAAACATAAAAACCCTAAGAAACACAAACGCACTAAAAACCCCTGAAAACCCACAAGACAATTAAATCATAAAACCCCCCAAAACCATCAAAATCCCAAAAATGCCCTAAAATTTCTAAACATCCTAAAAACCCCCAAAATTTATAAAAACAAAAAACACTAAAAACCATAAAAAACATAAGAAAACCTTAAAAACCAAAAAACACTTAAAACCCTAGAAAACCTAAAAATTATTAAAACACTATAAATCCTAAAAACCCTAAAAACTCTCAAAATCTATAAAAAGTATAATATACTTAAAAACCAATTAATATTCATAGAAAAATAAAAAATAAAAAAACCCAAAAAACCACTAATAAATCCTTGAAACAGAAAAATTATTAAAACCCCTAAAAACATAAAAAATTCTAAAAAACATTAAAGTCCCTAAAAACCCTAAAAACCCACTAGAAACCCTAAAACCCCTAAAAATCTTTAAAAAAAAATAAAAACTACAAGAAACAAATAAATACTCTATACCAACAAAACCTCTAAAATTGTTAACATAAATAAAAATTCATAAAAAAATAAAAAACCCAAAAAACCATAAAAACCTAAAATCCCTAAAAGACCCCAACCCATCAATAACCAAAAAGTTATAAAAAACATAAAAAATTCATAAAATCCCTAAAAATATAAAAAACACCAAATACCTTGAAAACACTAAAAACACTTTAAACACCCAAACCCTAAAAACCCTGAAAACCTTAAACCCTAAAAATGATAATGACCCCAAAACCCTAAAACCCTAAAACCCCATAATGAACCTCAAAATCCATACAATATATTAAAATTCTAAAACCATAAAAATCCAAAAAATGCCTAAAAATACCTAAAAATAAAAAATCCCTAAATGTCCATAAAAATTCTAAAAACCTAAAAACACATAACCCACCTAAAAACTAAAAATTGATAAAAACACAAAAAAAACTGAAAAACATAAAAAACCCTAAAAATACTGAAATTCTATAAAAACTGTAAAAACCCAAAGAAAACCATAAAAAACTAAAAACACTAAAAACCCAAAAAAAACCAAAAAAACACTAAAAATCCTAAAACCCCAAAATACCCTAAAAACAAAAAAAAGCTTAAAAACTATACAAACAATAAAAAACCAAAAAAATCCCAAAAAATCACAATAAAATGTAAAACAACCCGAAAAACCCGAAAAACATGAAAAACCTGAAAGCCCCTCCAATCTAAAAAATCCCTAAAAACTATAAAAACCCTAAAAATCCATAAAAATCCCTAAAAACATAAAAAACCCTATAAACCTGAAAACCATAATAAAATCATAGAAACCTAAAAACACATAAAACCCATAAAACCCCAAAAAATGCTAAAACATGTAAATACCCAAAAAATCAAAACACCCTATAAAACCTCAAAATTTCTAAAAACCCATAAAACCAATATAAACTACTAAAAACTCAAAAAACCATTTAAACCATAAAAAACCTAAGAAGACAAAAATATTATAAATATAAAAGTACTAAAAAATGTAAAACCCAAAACCCATAAAACCCCTAAAATCCCTCAATAACCCAAAAAATGTTAATAAAATAAAAAATATATATTTCAAATTACCTAAAAACACTAAAATTTAAAAAAACCATAAAATCCATGAAAAATAATAAGAATCCCTAAAAAACTACCAAACACTTAACCCCCTAAGAAATTAAAAATTCTAAAAATGATATGAATCCTTAATACCCTAAACCCTAAAAATCCATAAAAATGTTGAAGTCCCAAAAAAATCCTAAAAGGCACTAAAAATCCCAAAAAAATGTAACAAACCATAAACACCATAAAAAAATCCTAAATATATTAAAAACCTAAAAATAGTTAAACCACTAAAAAACCTAAAAATGTTTAGACCCTAAAAATCATTAAATAACCATAAAACACCCAAAACCCAAAAAAACCATTTAATCCATAATTTCTAAATACCCTAAAAATCCATAAAAACACCAATAAACCACACTAAATTAAAAAAACATTTAAACCATAAAAAATTTTAAAAATACTGACAAACCATAAAACAGCTAAAAAATCAAAAAATCCCAAAAAACAAAAAAAAACACAATCATCTTAAAACCCCAAAAATCTAAAATCCCAAAAAATTCCAAAAATTTATAAAAACCATGAAAAACCAAATTAAAACCTTAAAAACAAAATAAGTATTAAAACCCATAAAACCTAAAAATTCTAAAACCATAAAAACCCTATAACCACTCAAAATCTATAATAACACAAATGACACATTGAAATCCATAAAAATCTAAAAAAAATCACTAGAAATGTTAAAAACCATAATCACCCAGAAAACCACCAAGAAATCCTTAAAAACCAAAAACCACTTAATATTTCTTAAAAATCTAAAAACAGTAAAAAAACTAAAGGACCCTATAACCCTTAAAACCATAATACCCCTGAAAACCTTCAAAACCATAAAAACTCAAAATACACATAAAAACAACTAAGAAATATAAAAACAACTTAAACCCTTAAAAAACCAAAAAACTATAAAAATCCATTAAACACCTAAAAAATAAAAAAACTCAAAACTCAAAAAACAAAACCATAAAACCCAAAAATCTGAAAAAACCCCTAAAATTATTTAAAATTTCAATAAACCCTAAAAATTCATAAAGGTCCTAAAAATCCCCACAAACATAGAAAACCCTAAAAACCCTAAAAACCCATAAGAAAACCTTATAATCCTAAAAACACATAAAACCCCTAAAAACAAGAAAATGTTGAAAACCCTGAAAACTGTAAATAACCATAGTTCTCCTAAAAACCATAAAAAACCATAAGACTTTAAAAATCATAAAAACTAATAAAAACCAAAAAACCACTAAAAACACTGAAAACACATTAAACCCCCAAACAAGTGAAAAATGCTACAAAACATTTAATCCATAAAACTCCAAAGAACCCAAAAAACCCAAAACCCTCTCTAAAAGACCTAAAAGCCATAAAACTCTTTAAAATCCACAAAAACCAAAAATATAATTAAAAAAATCAAAAATCACTAAAAATGTGAAAATCCTTTTAAAACCATGAAAACCCCTATGAAAAAATTAAAAACCGAAAATAGGTCAAACCACACAAAACCAAAAAGATGTTAATAACAAAAAATACCCCTAAAACCCTTTAAAACCCAAAGCCCTCAAAATCCATAAAATCCTTAAAAACCGTTTAAATATGAAAAGCCCTATAATTTCCTAGAAATGTAAGAAACCCCTAAAAACGAAAACCCGTTATAAAACCTTAAAAACCTAAAAACACTTAATCCCTCATAAAACCTAAAAAAATTGTAATACACTAAAAGAAGCCCAGATTCCTAAAATCCCCTAAAAACCATAAAAATACTAAAAACTTAATAAACCAAAAAATCCATAAAAAACCTAAAAACCCACAAAAAATCTCTAAAAACCATTTACACCCCATGAATTTTTAAAAAAATCTAAAAATGCTTAAAAAACTATAAAAATAAAAAACCCCTGAAAACACAAAAAATACTATAAAACCTTAAAAACCTAAAAAACATGAATCCCTCAAAATCCGTAAAACTATAAAAACCATAAAAATCCTTTAAATACTCGAAATTTTTAAAAAACTAAAAAAACATAAAAACCAGAAAAACATTATGAAAACCTAAAAAACAAATAAAACTTAAAAGCCCGCAAATACATAAAAATTCTAAAATCCCAAAAAAACCATAAAAACCATAAAAATCCTAAAAATACCTAACAACCCCAAACATCATAAAAATCCTAGAAAGACCTAAAAATATCTGAAAACATAAAAAACCCTAAAACCATGAAAACCCCTAAGAAAACCAAAAAAACCAAAAACCCCTTAAATCCCCTAAAAACATAAAAAACACAAAAACCCAAAAAATTCATAAAACTTCTAAAAACACTAAGAACCATAAAACCCCAAGAACAATAAATCAAGTAAAATTTTTAAATAACCATAAAACCACATAAAATGCTAAAAACAACTAAAAATAGATATAAACACTTTAAACCCCTAAAAATGTTAAAAAAATCTAAAAACCTTAACAACCTTTAAAAACTCAAAAAAAACCCCAAAACCAATAAAAAAAAAATAAAACCCCCCAAACCCACTAAAAACCCATAAAATCTCAAAAACCTCTAAAATCCTAAAAAATATCTTAACATCACTAAAATGTAAGAAACCCAAAACACCTAAAATATCCCAAATAAAAACCTAAAATACATTAAAATACATAAAATATATAAGATTCTAAAAACTGGTAAAAACCCTAAAAACCCTTAGAAACCCCTAAAAACCACAGAAATCCTAAAACCCTAAAAATCCATAAAAATCTTAAAAAAGAGCTACAAATACCTAAATGATAAAAAAACCAAAAAATATCTAAGAAAACCTTAAAAATAAAAAAAGAGTTAAAATCCCAAAAATCCCTGAAACGCATAAACCCCTAAAAACATTAAAATCTCTTAAAAACTATTAAAATTATTAAAATCACCACAAAATATAAAATTTATTTGAATACATAAAAATATTAAAAATACTCTTGAAAACCTTAAAAACTATAAAAAACATAAAAATATACCTGAAGAACCTATAGGAACCTTAAAAAAATAAATCATAAAAACCACTAAAAATCCCTAAAACCCAAAAAATGATAACAAAGTCCAAAAATTCACAAAAAAATGTATAAAATCATAAAAAACCTAAAAACCCTAATAAATATTCAAAAACGTAAAAACTCTAAAAAAACCCAAAAAACAAAATACCAAAAAAAAATCTTTGAAACCCTCTAAAAATGTTAAAACCCATTAAAATCCCAAATAAACCCATAGAAAATATTAAAGACATAATAAAATATAAATCCCTATAAATCCTAAAAAAACGGAAAACCTAAAATCCCTCAAAATACCTCAAAAACATAATAACATAAAAACCTTGAAAAATCCCTAAATATCCATAAAAATGTAAAAAACACAAAAAAACTCAAAATACACTAAGAAAAACGTAAAATCCTAAAAAAATTAAAATCAGTAAAAAGCCAAAAAAATTGCTAAAACCCCTTATAAACCCAAAAAACCAAAAAATACACAGACCCTTAAAACCCTTAAAAACACTACAAACCCACGAAACCTTATAAACCCAGTAAAACATTAAAAATCCTTTAACCCCCTAAAAAAGTTAAAAACTCTAAAAACCATACAAACATAATAAACCCAAAATACCCTAAAAAACTAAAAGACAAAAAACCCCAAAAAATTCAACCCCCCTCCCCCCAAATCCCCAAAAACCATAAATCCATTAAAATCATAAAAAATCCATAAAAATCCCTAAAAACATAAAACCCTAAAATCCCTTAAAAACCATTAAAACCTTAAAACCTTAAAAACCTTACAAATGTAAAAAACATACAACCCTTAAAAACCTAAAAATCTCTAAAACTCTAAAAGACCCTAAAAACCATAAAAATTTAAAAAAACAAAAAAACCATAAAAACTCTAAAAAACCATAAAAACCCTAAAACCCAATAAAATATCAAGAAACCGATTTAATCCCAAAAAATTAAAAAAAACTATAAAAAACATTAAGACCATAAAAAACAAAAAATAAAAGAACACAAGAAACCATAAAACCCTAAAAATCCCTAAAACCCTAAACATCCCTAAAAATCCTAAAATTATCAAACATTCCCTAAAAATCTAAAATATCCTAAAATTCTTGAAAACCCATAATAAATCCTTTAAAACCTAAAAACTCTTATATCTCCTAAAAAATTAAAGACCCTAAACAACGACTAAAAACACTAAAAAATCATCAAACTGCCAAAAACATTAAAAAACTCAACAAAACCTTTAAAAAAATAACACAAAAAACGATAAAATCTAAAAAAACAATAAAAACCTAAAAAACACTAAAACCCCAAAAATCCCAAAAATAATAAAAAAATGATAAAAATATGAAATATCCTAAAAAACCAAAAATAAGTAAAAAAACCTAAAACCCTATGAAAACCCTAAAAATATAAAAACACTTATATCCATAAAAACCTCAAAAATGATAAAAATGATAAAAAAACCCTAAAAATCTCGAAAACCCCTAAAAATCGATAAAAATCGAAAAAATCCAAAAATCCCTAAGGACATAAAAAACCCAAAAAAACCCATAAAAAACCTAATAATTCCTTAAAAAAATGAAAAACATACAAAACCCCTAAAAACCTAAAAAAACTCTGAAACCCAAAAAAACAAGCCCCATAAAAACATTATAAACCTTTAAACGCCTTAAAACTCTAAAACCCCAAAAAACATATAAAAACCCACTAAAAACTCAAAAAATTATAATACCCCAAAAAACACCTAAAACACCTAAAAACATTCACAATCCTTGAAGAAAACTATAAAAAAGACACCAAAAAATAAAAAATCACTTAAAATCCTAATAAACGTAAAACCCCCTAAAAACACTAAGAACCCATCAAGAAAACTATAAAACCACCAAAACTCTTAAAATCACTAAAAAACATAAAAGACACAAAAAACCCAAAAAACCCTCAAAACTCATAAAAACCCCAAAAACCTCAAAATCTATAAAAGAACAAAAATCCTATAAATGAACTAAAAATCCATAAATCTAAAAAATACCCTAAAAACTACTAAAATCCTAAATAAAACATCAAAACCTAATAGTACATAAAACTAATAAAAATCCTAAATAACACTAAAAACCTGAAAAACTTCAAAACCCTTGAAAAGACCCTAAACCACTAAACCCCCAATGAACCATAAACCCAAAAAATCATTTATAAATATAAAGGCCCATAAAGACCCTAAAAACAACTAAAACTCTAAAAACACTTTGAACCACTAAAAAATTAATAGAACTCTAAAAAACCATTAATATTCTAAAAGTCTAAGAAAAACATAAAACCCAAAAAAACCCTAAAACTATAAATCCATAAACCCCTAAAAGCTTAAAATCCTAAAACACTAAAACCCCCCAAATTACCTAAAAACCCAAAAACAATCAAAATCATAAAAAATCCCTAGAAATCTATAAAAACATAAAACCCATGAGCACCCTGAAAACCCTGAAAATCACAAACATAACCTTAAAATACTGCAAAAACTTAAAAACACTAAAAAACCTAAAAAATCTAAAAATCCTAAAAACCCTAAAAATACAAAGCCCATAGAAACAATAATACCCCTAAAAACATTAAAAAAACTAAAAACCCAAAAAACTCTAAAAACCATTAAAACTATAAAAACAAATTATTCTACTAAAAATGATAAAAAAACATTAAAAAAACTCTCAAAACACTAAAAATTTAAAAAATATTAAATCATTAAAAAACCATTTAAACACTAAAAACAATATGACACCCTCAAAAACCCTAAAACCCCTAATGAACATTAAAATCCTAAAAATCCATGAAATATATAATCAGGTAAAAACCTATAAAAACTGTGCAAACCTTAAAAACATAAAAACACTTAATCCCTAAAATACCTAAAAAATATAGAATCCCAAAAAACCCTAAAATACTAAAAAACCCATAAATACCTTGATATCTCTAAAAAACAAAAAACATTAAAATTCCAAGAAATCCTAAGAAACATAAAAACCCTAAAAACACCGAAAAACTCTTTGAAAAACAGGAAAACCAAAAAACACTTAAAATCCCAAAAAATGTTAAAAACCTATCCCCCCTAAAAAGACACTTAAAAAACTAAAAAACCTCAAGACCATAAAACCCCTAAAACAATAAAAACCCTAAAACCAATAAAAACACTAAAACCGCTACACACTCTTAAATCCCTTTAAGCACGTAAAAAAGTTAAAAAAATCCAAAAAACATAAAACCCCTAAAATAATAAAAAAGTATTAAAATGACAAAATAACAATAAACCCCTAAAATCCGTAATAAATTTAATCCGTAAAACACTTAAACCCATAAAAAACCAAAAAAATCATAAAAATACCTCAATATTTTTAAAACCCTAAAAACATTGAAAACCCATAAGTTAACCATAATGACCTAAAAAAGTAAAAACCCCTAGAAAACCAAAAAACTCTAACAAAATAAAAATACCCTAATATACCTAAAAACCATAAAAATAATTGTACCTCTAAAAACATTAAAATCCCCTAAAAACACATAAAACCATTAAATATAACTAAAAATTCTAAAACAATTCAAATAAATAAATTTTTTAAAAAACTCCATAAAAATTAAGAACTATAAAAAATCTCTAAAAAACCATAATAATCTTAACAAGGTGAAACAACCCTAAACACAAAAAAATACCATAAAAACCCTGAAATCCCTAAAAACATGAAAACCCTCAAATCCAAAAGTGCCATAAACAACCACAAAATTCTTAAAATCCCTAAAAATTTATAAAATCATGATAACCCTGAAAACAAATAAGAAAACCTTAAAAATATAAAAAATACATAAAACCCCTAAAAAATTTATAAAAAACGAAAAATCCATATAAAACCCAAAAAAACATAACTATCTCTAAAAACCATAAAAATAATAAAATTCTTAAAAAGACCATAAAATTCCCAAACACATAAAAGTACTAGAAACCATTAAAACACTAAGAAATAATTAAAATACTAAAAACACAAAAACCCTTAAAAATATAAAAAATGAAAAAACCCTAAAAACACTAAAAGATCCTTAAAACCCTACGATCCTAAAAAAATAAAACCCCATAAAAACCATTAAAACCCCTATAAACCCAAAAAACCCCATAAAAACACAAAAACCCACATAAAATATAAAAACCCTTTAAAACCCTATAAACCAAAAAAGGATCAAAAACCATAAACACCCAAAAAAACTAAAAAACTTCCTAAAACAATTAAAACTCAAAAAAACCCTAAAAACCCCAAAACCCTCAAAATTCATAAAACCATAATGACCATAAAATCCAAAAGAAACCCGAAAAGCTTAAAAATTAGAAAACCCTAAAACCCTAAAAACCCATAAGAAAACCATTAAAAACTAAAACATGTAAAACATTTAAAAAATCTAATAAATACCAAAAATCCTAATGACCCCTATACCCATAAAAACCCAAAAATCCCTAAAAACCATAAAAACAAAAAAAATCCTAAAATCGCTAAAATCCCTAAGACATAAAAATCTTTAAAAACCCCAATGAAAAATATAAAATTCTATAAACACTTAATTCCCCTAAAAATTGAAAAAACTCTAAACCCCTAAAAAGATACTAAAAGCCCTAAAAACAGATAAAAACCATAAAATCCATAAAAACATTACAAAACCCAAAAAACCCATAAAAATAGAAAAACCCACTAAAACTCTAGAAATCATTAAAAACCCTAAAAATCTTAAAAATGATAAAAACCCTCAAAATCCCTAAAGAACCTAAAAAGCAATAAAATCATAAAAAATACCAAAAAATTACAAAAAACTATAAAAACCCTAAAAATCCAAAAAAATCCCCTATTGAAACCTTAAAATCCTAAAAACACTTAAATGCCCTAAAAACATAAAAACCCTAAAACCATAAAAAAACCATAACATACCCAAAAAACCAAAAAACCCATCAAACTATAACACTACCTGAAAAACATAAGAACCCAAAAACACATAAAACAATAAATTACACTAAAATCTCTAAAAACCATCTAATCCCCTAAAATTGTTTAAAAACCATAAAAACCCAAAAATACTAAAAAACACAAAAAATCCAAAAATCCAAAAAAACCAAAAAAAACTCAAAAATATATAAAAATACCTCAAACACTCAAAATCTCTTAAAAACCCAAAAAATTCTTATAAGTCCCCAAAATGTAAAAACCCTTAAAATCTAGAAAAAACCCCTAAAAATCATACAAACCTAAAAACAACCAAAACCCCTAAAAATACTAGAATATCTAAAACCTCTAAAACCCCCAAAAACCGAATATTCCCCTCAAGATACCTAAAAACCTTATAAATCCATAAAAATCCAAAAAATAAAAAAAATTATAAAATATGTAAAAACCCATAAAAACTTTGAGCAGACCGGGGTTGTATTAGTGGTACCATGTAAGGCGGCCACTCCCTGGCAATGAAACTGGCATAGGTTCAAGTCTCAAGACTCTCGAATTTAGCTGGGGACTAGTGATGCGCAGGTGGTGAGTGCGGCCCAGAATAAGTGTGGCATGTCAATCACCAATACCTCATTACCCACAACTCGTTTGATGGTGGCACACTCTCGTGGGACTCTATCTTGCTCGATGCCTCTCCCAAGTTTTCCCCTAGATCCAGATCGGAGCTTTGACATTGGACCCTTGCTCCTTCACAGTTCTCAGTGATGGCATGCCCTGGATGTGATCTTCGGCCACAGGACAGTGGTGGATTTTGCGTTCCGACGTCTTTGACTTCCCCAAGTTTCTTTTATTTGGGTTTCAGACTTTAACTTGGATTTTCACCGTTTCTTGCATGTCCGGCCTCTGACAGCTACGGTGGTTGCGATGTCTTCTAATTGGTTAGATCTGGAAGTTGAAGTTGACATCTTCTAGTAGCTTCGGACCGTGGTCGTTTTTTCAAATCTGGGGTTTCGGCAGATGGGTCAACACGGTCAAAAGGATCAATAGTAGAGTTGCTTGCTTCAGCATCCAGATTCTCCTCGGAAGGCGCTTTGTTTCTAAAGATGGTGTGACGATATGGTCTGGCAGCGCTGGTTGTGCCCTTCTCGATCCCGCGTTGTAGAAGGTTTGTTCCATGTTCTGTTTCAATTCTTTCCTCGGTTCATGAAGTAGTTGCAGGTGCTTTCCCATCCTTGTCCCTCAGTTTCGTCTCCGCTCAACGCTGTTGATGCTAGATTTGGTTAACCCTTTTGGAAATTCATGTTCTCCTTTTTCCTGGTCGTTCAGTTTTTGCTGAGATTGGTTAGGTGATGTTTCTTGTGCAATTGCTGGTGGTATGCAGTTATCTATGCTACGAGGTGTAGAATGTTGAATGTTGTTTGGGCCAAAGGCATTGATTTCTAGATGTTGAGCTGCTATTCCTTGGGAAAAGATAGGTTTAGATGTGCTCTTTGTTGTTTTATAAGCTACAAGTTGACATGAGCTTGTTGGATTTGAAGAGGTGATGCTTTTTTTTGATGTTGGTGTTGTGGTGTTGTAATTTGTTGGAGGCTTCTATTGGATTCTTGGGAGGATGAGTTTTTCTTGGCATTTTGAGTAGGAGATGCATTTGTTCTGTGTTCTGGCTTCTATCTGTGGTAGTCTGTCTATATTGGTACTATTTGCTGGGGTTGATATGAGGTGTTACTTTCTGGTTCTCTACCTGTGGTTGTGCTACTGGGTTGGTGATTTTGGCACTGGCGGTTCGATGTTGCTTGTGGTGAGTCTTTTGGTGGAAAAGATGTTGTTGCGGATGTGTGTTGTGGTGATGGTGGTTGACATAGGGTTGATGGAGGTTGATGGCTGTGACTTTGTGGTTCTGAAGATTCTATGTTCTCGGTGGTGGATCTTCTTGGTGAGAAGGTGCTATATGATGGATTTTTTGAGCTTCGATGTTGGTCATTGGTTAGTTGTGAGCTGTTGGATGCTGGATGATGGTGGATGATGGGCGGGGGGGGGGGGGGGGGTTCTTGGCTTTGTGTGTCTTTCCTTTTTTCTTTTTTGATTTTTTTGGGGTCTTTTGCGTCTTGGGTTGTAAAGGGTTTTTGGGTGTGGGTCATTTGACCCCTCCCCTCCCTTTTCTTCTATGTCTCTTCTTTTCTTTCTAATAAATTGGGGGGGGGGAGAGAATAGGCTAACCCTCGCATCTTCCTTGCCCTAAAAACCTTGAAAAACCCCTAAGAAAAACAAAGAAATGTAATAACATTGAAAACCCATTAAAACCAAAAAAATGTTAAAAATACTTAAAAACGCTAAAAAATACACTAAAAACCATATAACCAATTATAACCATAAAAGCCATTAAATCTGCAAAAAAACCCAAAAGCCCCTAAAAACCAAACAATCTATAAAAACCCATTAAACCCATAAAAATATTTAAAAATTAAAAAAAATTAAAACCCCAATAAAATGATAAAAACCACTAAAAACATAAAAAACCTAGAAACCATTAAACCATAAAAAACATCACAATCCCTGAAAAACCCTAAAAACACAAAAATCCCTAAAATGGTAAAAAACCCTAAAACCCCAAAAAACGCTAAAAGACCCTAAGAAAACTTTATAACACTTAAAATCCCAAAAAATTTAAAAAAAGGATAAACCCCCCAAAAACACAAAACTCCAAAAATCCTAAAACCCCTCAAAATTCTGAAATAACCCAAAATACCATAAAACTCATATAAAATACCTAAAAATCCTTAAAATTTAAAAAACCCAAAAACCTATGAAAACCCCTATGAAAACCTTAAAAACATAAAAATAATTAATACCTCTATAAACCTAAAAACGCATACAAAACATAAACACCCTAAAAATGGATGAAAACCCTAAAACCGCATAAAACTCTATAATCTCTTTCATTCCATAAAATTTTATAAAACACTTATCAATGCATAAAATCCCTACAAACCAAAAAACCAAATAACCCCCTAAACACATTAACGGAATGAAGCTACTTTCAACAAGAACAGGCTCTCCATTCATGGAGGTGTGATGACAATTCACAATGTGGTTTATGCTGTGTCTCGTATCTAGACCGGATCGATGGATAATGATATCAATGACCTCATTATCCTCCGGCTGCATGGTGTTTCTAGCTGGTCAAAAAAACCATAGGTTCCCAAATTCATCCGCTCCCCTCCAGGATCAAGGTCAGCGTGGATGGTGTGGCCATGGGAACGCCTAGTCTTGCTGGGTGCGATTGGATTTTTTACACATATTGGGGCTTTTTCAAGGGATAATTTCAAAACTTCATTGGTGACAGGTGTGCCCTTGAAGCTGAGATGTGGGCTATGATGAAGTTGGTTAAATATGTGGTTCACTTTTGTTTGAATTTTCTCGAGATTGAATCAGATTCTATGCTTGCGGTAAATGCCCTCAAGAAGAGATCCAGGCATGTCCCCTGGAGGATCCTCCCTCAATGGGTGGAGTGCCTCACCCTCTTCCAAAGACTCAACCTCAATGTGATGTATTCCTACCGGGAGGTGAACTCAGCAGCAGACGCCCTCTACAAACAGGCCATGGTGGAAAGGTCCTCGACGTGGTCCTTTACTACCCCAGCCTTCTGCTCCATGCTTGTGGAATCTAATTTGAAGGGGGATATGTGCACCCAGTTTTGTAATCCCTCCCTGTATTCTATCACTATTTTCCTTCCTTTTGTTTCTCAATAAATTTTTGGGGGATCAGGTTAGCCTGGTCTCGAGCCATCCTTGCCCCTAAACACATTAAAACCACAAAAAACCAAAACAGACCTCACTAAAAACTCTAAAAACGCTTACAACACTTAATAATGTTAAAAATTATAAATATCCTTAAAACATTAAAAATTCATAAAACCCCTAGACTCCAAAAAACCCTAAAAAACCCTAAAACCCTTGAGAAACCCCAATAACCCTGAAAGTCCAAAAAAACACAAAAATCCAAAAAACCCATAAAATACCCTTAAACATAAAAATCCCTAAAAACCCTGAAAACCCTTAAGAAATCCTTAAATCCTTAAAACACATAAAACAGAAAAAATCATATAAATTGAAAAAAATATAAAAAAAATCAGAAAAACCACAAAAGACTCTAAATTGAATTCTATCCACTAAAAACCCTACAAATTATAAAAACCCATATAAATACAAAAAAAAGTAAATACCATAAAAATTATAAACACCCCTAAAAAAATCTTAAAAACCTAAAAATTATTAAATCCCTTAACAACATGAAATTTCTAAAAACCTAAAAAACCTTGAAATTACCCTTAAAATCATAAAATCCAAAAAACAAAAAAAAAACATAAAAAATTTAAAACCCCTAAAATCCATAAGAACCCTAAAAACCAATAAAATATATTATAATCCTTTAAAACCATTTTTTTTAAATATAAAAACCAAGAAACTTCTAATAACTAAAAAACCCTCAAAACCCCAGAAACTGTAAAAATCTAAAAAACCCGTAAAACCACTTAAAATCCCTCAAAATCCCTAAAAACCCTAAAAACTGATAAAAATATTTGGAATACCTAGAAATAATAAAAAAGTAAAAAACCCTAAAAACCCTGAAAACCCCTAAGAAAACATTAAAAACTTAAAAAAATTTAAATACACTATACAACGTAAAATTTTCTAAAAACCATAATAACAACCTAAAACCCCTAAAAACCCATAAAACCCCAAAAAACCTTAAAAACACTAAAAACCTATAAAATTATACAAAACAACTAAAATCTCTAAAAATAATTTAAAACCCTAAAAATGTTTAAAAACGATAAAAAATACTAAATAACTAAAAAACCCAAAAACCATGAAAACCCTAAAACCCTAAGAAACCTAAACACCCTAAGAATTCACAAAAACCTAAAAGGCCATTAAAATCATAAAAATTCCCTAATGGTACTCAAATACCTAAAAACACTAAAAACCTTGAAAAAACAAAAGAAAACCTTAAAAAACTAAAAATAATTTAAACCCTAAATGGCTAAAAATATAGAAAAAACCCTAAAAACCATAAAAACATCTTAAAACCCTAAAAAGCCTCAAAATCCCTAAAAACCATAAAAACCGTAAAAATACTAAAATATCCCTAAAAATCCTTAAAAATATAAAAAACTCTAAGATACTTTAAAAAAACAAAGAAAACATATCAAATAATAAAATATTTAAAACCCCTAAAAAACTAAAACACATAAAAATCCTTAAAAACCCTAAAAGACAATAATTACCCAAAAAACCCTAAAGACCTTAAAAAATCTAAATGTCCTTAAAAATTCTAAAACCCCATAAAAATTTAGAAACCATAAAAACTATAGAAACCTTTAACCCCTAAAAATATTAAAATTTTCTAAAAACCATTCAGGTTAATGAAAAACTCAAAAAAGACCCTAAAAACCAAAAAAAATTAAAACAGTAGAAACACTAAAAATCCTAAAACCCTAAAAACCCATAAAAAACTCAAAAGAGCTATAAAAATCCCTAAAAACATAAAACCAATTAAAATATTGAAAAAATCTATGAAAACCTAAAAACCCTAAAAACAGTTAAAACCACTAAAAAACACGAATAATCTAGAAACCCTAGAATCCCCTAAATATCCTAAAATCCTTTAAAACCCTAAACCCACTAAAAAACATAAACAATCCTAAAAATCATAAAAACACCTAAAAGTACCTAAAAATTTAAAAAACACTAAATATACTGAAAACTCTTAATAAAACAATAAAAATATAAAAGCACTTAAAACCCCTAAAATCCTAAAAAATTCGAAAAACCATAAAACCCCTAAATGACATTAGAACCCTAAAATTCACAAAAACCATCAAAACCCCAAAAAACCTTAAAAACCTAAAATAAAACAAAAACCCTAAAATCCACTAAAATTTTAAAATACCCATTAAACCCCTAGAAATGTTAAGAAACTATAAAAAACCTTTAAAAAGTAAAAAAATAAAAAAACACCTAAAAATAGAAAAACCCAAAAAAATACGCTAAAACCCCTAAAAACCATCACTATCCCTAAAAACTCTAAAAAACATAAAAATCCTCAATATTCCCTAAAAATATCTAAAACATAAAAAACTGTAACAGCCAAGAAGACCCCAGAAAATACCTTTAAACCATAAAAGCACTTAAAACCCATAAAAACATAAAAAATAATGAAATCCCTAAAACGCATCAAAAAACTAAAAAACACTAAAAAACCACAAAATACCTAAAATAATACAAAAATATAAATATCCAAAAAAATCCCAAAAATACATAAGAAAGTAAAAAACCCTAAAACCCTACAACCCACATGAAAACCATAAAAACCAAAAAAACCATAAACACCCTAAAACACTAAAAAAATGAAAGAACATAAAAATCCAAAAAAACCCAGACACACCTTAAAACCCTTAAAAATCCTAAGAACCCATAAAAACCACAAATACAACTAAAAATTCAAAAAACCAAGTATAACACTAAAATGCTGAAAAACTCTAAAAAAATAAAAACCCTAACGAAATAAAAAAACCCAAAAACTCAAAAAACAAGGAAAAACCCTTAAAATCCTAAAAAACCCAAAAACCCTCAAATTAACATAAAACCTCAAAACCATAATTTTTTTTGAAAACCCTAAAACTCCTAAAAAATTTAAAAAAACCGAAAACCTTAAAAAACCCTATTAAAATATTAAAAAACTAAATGAATACAAAACTCCTAAAAACATAAAAAATAAAAAAACCATAAAAACCTTTAACCATCATAAATGACACAGAAACACTCAAAATCCTTAAAAACACTAAAAACCATAAAATCCTGAACACAAATCCCTAAAAATATATAAAAACATAAAAACCTCCAAAATTCTGAAAACCCCTAAGAAAAATATAAAAACACTTTATAACCCTAAAATTGCTAAAAACATTAACAACCGCTTAAAAGGCCATAAACACACTAAAACCCCTAAAAACCCAAAAAACCAAAAAACCCATAAAAACAAAAAAACATAATAATGATTATAAAATCCCATTAATCCCATAAAAATATTAAAAATATATATATAATCTAAAAAACTCTAAAAGCTAAAAAATCTCCTAAAACCCTAGAAATTCCAGAAATTCCCTAAAAATCTAAAAAACACAAAAATCTCTCAAAATCCTGAAAAACATAAAAAAATCATAAAAAATCAAAAATTCCATAAAAGACCCTAAAAATAAGAAAAAATAAAAACCTAAAAAACCTATGAAAAACTTTTAAAAAATAAAATCCCCTAAAATCACTGATGAACCTATAAATGCTAAAAAACCTAAAAAACCGTAAAACCCCTAAAAATCATAAAATCAATAAAACCCTAAAAACCATAAAATATTTAAAAATCCATAAAAATTATTAATAATGTAAAAAACCTTGAGAAAACCTATAAAAACCATAAAATCCTAAAAATGTATAAAATCCCAAAAACCCTAAAAACATAACAAAACACTAAAAGACCCCAAAACCCCCTAAAAACATTAAACACCTAAAACATTACAAAATCATAAAATCACTAAATATAATAAAACCCCTTAAAGGTTGAAAATGTTTGGAAAAATTTAAAAACCATAAAAAAAAAATCAAAATCACCCAAAAAACGAAAAAAAAACCTTAAAAACCAGAAACCCCTAAAAATTCTAGAAAGATTCAATTTCCTTAAAAAGCATAACAAATCTTAAAAACAAAATAAAATCATAAAGAACCCAAAAAATACATAAAAATGTAAATAATCCCGAAAATTTTGATAAAACCTAAAAAAACATTATAAAGAAAAAAAATTAAACCCCTTTAAACCTAAAAAATGCTAAATATCCTCAAAAACCCTAAAAACCCTAAAAACATTCAAATATCTAAATATCATAAAAATATAAAAATGCTATAAAAACCGTACAAATCCATAATAATTTAAAAATCCCTAAAACCCTTAAAAACCAAAATAAAACCTTCAAAATGATAAAAAACATTAAATACGCAAAAACATAAAAACCCTAAAATTACCCTAAATGCCCTAAAATCCCTAAAAACCATAAAGCACCTAAAAACCTATAAATCCCTAAATACATAAAACCCACTAAAAATTATAAAAACCCCATAAACCACTAAAAACATTAAAAACTCTAAAAAACCATAAAACCAATAAAAAATAAAGATAACCCTAAATCCCTAAAAAACCATAAATAACTTAAAACCCTAAAAAACTCCAAAAACCCTCAAAATCTCTAAAAACACCTAAAAACCATAAAAATCCCAATAATTCCGAAATCCATCAAATTATAAAAAACCAAAAAACCCTGAAAACTTATAAGAAAACATTAGAAACATAAAACCACTTACAATCCCAAAATAACCAAAA
The DNA here is from genome assembly GCA_963277665.1 of Viscum album. NCBI lineage: Eukaryota > Viridiplantae > Streptophyta > Magnoliopsida > Santalales > Viscaceae > Viscum > Viscum album. The sequence goes on along the minus strand of OY728136.1, from coordinate 1,279,447,787 downwards.
AACTCTAAAATCCATACAAACCCTTAGACCCCTAAAAAACCATATAATACTCAATTCCCAAAAAAACACTAAAAAATCAGTAAAATCCAAAAAATTAATAAAATCCCTAAAAACATAAAACACCTAAAAACCTGAAAAATCCAAAGAAAATGCTAAAAACCTAAACACACCTAAAAACTTAAAAAAAACCTAGAACTCCAAAAACTCAATAAAACCTTAAAAAGACTCTAAAACCCATAATCCCCCTAAAACCCTAAAAACCCTAAAAACAATAATAGCCCAAAACCCACAAAAAACACTAGAAACAATTTAAACAAGATAAAATGTTAAAAAACACAAAAAATCCTTCGAAACCCAAAACCCAAAAACCGCAGAAAACCATAAAACCCAAAAAATAAAAAATTATAAAAATATAGAAAAATAAAAAAACAAAAATAACCTAAAAAATACCAAAAAATAAATAAATAATATAAAAAATCTATAGAAAACAATAAAACCTAAAAAACTCCTAAAAAACAAATAACCACTAAAAACCATAAAAACCATGAAAACCATATGAATCCTAAAAAAAATAACATAAAAACTATTTAAAATATGTAAAATTCTAGAAACACTAAAACATGTTCAAACAATAGAAAAATCAAAAAACCAAAAAAACTATAAAACCATAAAAAACCTACAAACCCATAATCCCCTAAAAATCGATAAAACCCCTAAAAACCATATAAATCGTTAAAATTTAATAAACCACTAAAAGACATTAAAAATCCAAAGAAAACCTAAAAAACTGAAAAACTCTTACAACCCCTAAAAACTAAAATAATGCCAAACTCCTAAAACCCTATAAAACCTCAAATCCCTAAATACCCTAAAAACTATAAAAATTCTAATATATCCCTAAAGATCCGTAAAAACATAAAAAACGTTAAAAACCCAATAAAAACCTTAAAAACATAAAACACCTAAAAAGATAAAAACATAAAAAAAACCCAAAACCCCTAAAATCCATAATAACCCCTACACACCCCTAAAAACTTAAAAATTACAAAAAACCCCATAAAAACCTACAGAATTAATAAAAACTATAAAAAACCATTAAGTACGTTAAATTTAAAAAAACTCCAAAAAAACTTAGAAGCAATAAAAACCCAAAAAAAACCCCAAAAAAACCAAAAAACAGTCAAAACCCTAAAACCACCAAAATCCATAAAACCCCTAAAAACCATAAAAATTCTAAAAAATCCCTAAAAATACCGAAGAATCTAAAAAGATTAAATAAACAAAAAATTCCAAATAAAACCATAAAAACCAAAAAAACACATAAATCCATAAAAATAGAAAAACCATTACACAACATAAAAAAAATTATAAAAACTTAAAAATCATAAAACCCTCAAAATACCTAAAAACCATAAAAACCTAAAAAGGATATAAAAATCCACAAACTCGTAAATAACTCTGAAAACCCTTAAGAGATCCTTATATACCTAAAAACACTTAAAAAACCAAAAAACCTAAAATATGCTAAAAAAAACATTAAAAGACCTTAAAAAACCTAAAAACACTAAAAATCTATAAAAACCAATAAACCCCCTAAAAACCTAGAGAAACATAAAACCCATAAAAATTATAAAAACCCACAAAAAACTCTAAAAACCTTAAAAATTAAAAACTCTAAATACCATAAAATCCCTAAAAATCTCAAAAACCCTTAAAAATGCCAAAGAATAATAAAATTACAATAAATCCAAAAAAACAGTATAAGTACCTAAAATATCTAAAAAACTAAGTGACGATAAAAATCCTATAAAATACCTACCAATCCCAAAAAAAATAAAAACACGTAAAACCTTGAAAAACCTAAAAATACATAAAATCCCAAAAAAAACTTATATACCTTAAAATCCTTAAAACCCATAAAAATCCTAAAAACCTTGAAAACTCATAAAAATGCTAATAATTCAAAAAAAATACTTAAAAGTATAAAACACTCTACAATCCCTAAAAAATCCCCAGGAAAACAATAAAAATATTAAAACACATAAAAATTTCTAAAAAAACAAAAAACACTCAAAACTATAAAAAATTCTTAAACGACCATAAAACCCCTAAAACCCCTAAAAACATTAAAAACCACTAAAACCATAAAATTATCCTAAACCAAATAAAAACCTAAAATCTCACAAAAATTATAAAAATTATTTAAACACATAAAAACATTAAACACTCTATAAAACCTTAAACCCCCTAAATGACAAAAAAACCCAAAAAGTCCATAAAGACCATCAAAATCCATAAAAACTCTAAAAATTATAAAAATCCTAAAAAATCACCAAAAATCCCATAAAACATAAAAAGAAATACAAACCAAAAAAATCAACAAAACCATCAAAACCTGAAATCATCCAAAACCCCTAAAAAATAAAAATGGTAAAATCCCTTAAAACCCCTAAAAATACTAGAACCCCCTAAAACTGTTTAAATCTCAGAAAACCATAAAAACTCAAAAAAAAAATCATAAAAATTTAAAAATATTGAAACCCTAAAACCTCAAAAATACATAAGAAAACTTTGAAAAACTAAAAACACTTAAAACCCATAGAATAATAGAGCCCTTAATGAACCTAAAAACCATAAACCCCCTAAAAACCATAAAAAATAAAAATAATAAAAACAATAAAACCCACTATAACTATAGAATCTCGATAAACCCATAGAAACATTAAACAACTCTAAAAAATCATAGAAGAAAAAACCTCAAAAATCACATAAAAAAAGAAAAACTATAAGAAACCTAAAGACCCTAAAAACCCTATGAATTCCTAAAAACCATAAAAACCCATAAAAATCCTTGATAAGACAAAAAATTCAAATAAACAGAAAAACAAAAAAACCCAAAGAAAACCATAAAAACCTAAAGACATTTATAAACCCTAAAAAACCTAAACAACACTAAAAATACTAGAAAACCCTAAAAACCATAAAAACCATAAAACTATAAAAACCCTTAAAACCATAAAAACTCTAAAAACCCCATAAAAACCAAAAAACCCATTAAAAACACTAAAAATAATTTAAACCCCTTAAAACATTGAAAAAACATAAAAAAAATTAAACCCTAAAAAACTAAAAAAAAACTAAAAACCATTATACCCCTAAAACCCTAAAAACCATAAAAATCTTATAAAATCACTGAAAATACCTAAAATCATAAAAAACAATAAAAAACATGAATGAACCTAATAAAGATATTTAAACACTAAAAAAACATTAAAACCAAGAGAAACTAAAAATGAAAAAAAAACCCTAAAAATCGAATAAACCATAAAAAACCTTAAAAATTCCTAAAAACATTGAACCTATTAAAATCTATTAAAATCCCATAAAAATAAAAAACCCTAAAACCATCAAAAACCCTAAGAAAACCATAAAATTCTATAAATATTTACACCACTAAAAAACATTAAAACACTAAACACCATAAAAACCCAAAAACCCCAAAAACCATAAGACACCGTAAAATCCTAAAAAACCTAAAATCTATAAATATCCTAAAAATGAATAAAAATATAAAAACCCTTTACATCCTTAAAAATGTAAAAAAACCATAAAAACCAATAAAACCATTGAAAACTAAAAATAACATTGAAAACTAAGAAAATATTAAAAACCCTAAACCCTTAAAAATCCGTAAAATCCCTAAACCTATAAAAATCCTAAAACAACCAAAAAATCCCTAAAAACATAAAAAACCCTAAAACCCCAAAAAAAACCTAAGAAAACTTTAAAAAATTTAAAACACAAAGTATGCCTAAATCAATTAATAACATAAAACCATGAAACCCTAAAAACCCTAAAACCCCCTTAAACCATAAAAATTAATAAAAATACCTAAAAACATAAAATTCCCTAAAACCCCTTAGAAAACCTCAAGAACCAAAAAATTCATAAAACCCATAAAAACGTTAAAATGCTAAAAAACTAAAAAACACAAAACACCCTAAAATCCCAAATAAAATAAAATCTATGAAAACCTTTAAATTCCATAAATCACTAAAAATACATTAAAACCCTAAACAAAACTACAAACTCTAAAACCCATTAATCCCCTAAAAATATTAAATACCTCCAATAACATTTTAAAACCAAAAAACCAAAAACAAAACCCTAAAAACCAAAAATATATAAAACCCCAAAAATCCCTAAAAACACTAAAACCCTCAAAATCACTAAAAACCCAAAAAAACCATTAAATCATAATATATCCCTTAAATTATGTAAAAATATAAACTCTCTAAAAACGCCTAAAACCCCTAAAAACCCTAAAAAACATTAAAACCCCTAGAAAACATAGAAAAAATGTAAAACCCCATAAAACCCTAAAAACCTACTAAATTTTATAAAAACCCTTTAAACCCCTAAAAACATTAAAAATGTAAAAAAACATAAAACCCTAAAAACATAAAAACACAAAAAATGAAAAAAATACCATAAAAACACAAACAACACTAAAAATCCTAAAAATACATAAAAACACAAAAAACCATTAAAATCATAAAAAATCCATAAAATCAGTAAAAAAAATAAAAAACCATAAAATTGATAAGTCTTAATAAAACTATAAAATTATAAAAACACATTAAACAGGTAAAAAACCTCAAAAACGCTTGACACCCCAAAATACCCTAAAAACCGAAAACCCATAAATACTATAAAAAAAATCTTAGACCAAGAAAACTCTAAAAACCCATAAAAACCCTAAAACCCACTAAAAAATATAAAACTCCTTTAAAACCCAGAACATCATAAAAACTCTAAAAAATCATATGAACCCTAGAAAACTCAAAAAAACCCCAAAAACCCAAAAAAACCATTACATCATAAAAACCCAAACACACCTCCAAATCTCTAAAAACACTAAAAACCCATAAAATTACAAAAAATTCCTAAAAATAACTAATTACATAAAAAACCGTAAAAAACTTGAGAAACCTAAGAAAACCATAAAAATATAAAACACATAGAACCCCTAAAAACCTAAAAAACCCAAAAACCATTTAAAACATAAAAACCCCTCAAAATACCAAAAAAACATTAAAATTATAAAAATCCCAAAAAATGTATAAATTCCTTACAAACGTAAAAAACCCATGATAGCTAGAATACGAAAAAAACCTTTATAAACTAAAAACATTTAAAAAAGTTAAAGACCAAAAAAATTCCAAAAACACTAAAAGTCCTGAAAAAGCCTAAAGCCTCTAAAACCCATAAAATACCTAAAACATTAAAAACTGTAAAAATCCATAAAAACCCTGAAAAACAACAAAAATTATAAAAGTAATTTCAACCCCTAAAATCGTTAAAAAAATTTAAACAAATCAAAACTCCTAAAAATACCTAAGTACCCTAAAAAAATAAAATCCTAGAAAATCACTAAAAATCCCAAAAAACGTAAAGAAACACTAAAAATACGTAAAAACCCTATGAAAACTATAAAATCAAAAAAAACATAATAACACTAAAAACACCTCAAAATTATAAAATCATTAAAAGTCCCAAAAAACCATAAAAAAAACCTTACCCTAAAGACCACAAAAACATCTAAAGAGCCATAAAAACCATTAAAAATCAATAAATACTCTTGAAATCCTATAAGACCTTCATTTTTCTAAAATTCTATGAAAATTAAAAACCCTATAATAATTGAAAAAACCCTAAAACCCCAAAAAACAATTAAAACCATTAATCCATTAAAAACTCAAAATCCCATAAAGCCTAAAAACACATAAAAATACTAAGAAAACTGAAAAATTCCTAAAAACCTAAAAAATCATAAAATACTTAAAAGCACTAAGAAAAGAACTATACACACTTCGGCCTCCCAAAAGAATAAATTTTTCAAAGAACACAAAAAAACACTAAATACTATAAATACCCCTTAAACCCCTTAAAATCCCTAAGAATACTAAAAATCCATAAAAATTATAAAATTACCTTAAATCCCTAATTAAATTAAAACCCCTAAATCCCTGTAAAACCCAAAGAAAATCGTAAAAAACTAAATTAACATAAAACCTATAAAAGGCCAAAAAAATACTGAAACACCTAGAAGGCCCTAAAAACACTAAACCCATAAAAGCAATAACCTCCCTGAAACCCTTAAAAATACACAAAAACCCTAAAACCCCACAAAATACTATAAAAACCCATTAAACCCCTAATAATGTTAAAAAAGATAAAAACCATAAAAACCATAAAAAAATAAAAACATATAACAGCCAAAACAGACCATAAATGCCTAAAAAACATCAAAATCCCATAGTACCTTAAAAACTCAGAAAAATACAAGAAAATCCACTAAAAATCCAAAAATATTTAAAGACCCTAAAAACCTACAAAACCTTAATGAAAACTATAAAAATCATAAAACACTTAAAATCAATAAAAAACATAAAATGCAAAAAACCCTATAAAATCTTAAAAACCCTAAACAACCTAATGATCCTATAAAGAAATAATCCTAAAAAAGACACAAAATCCTTATAAAGGTAAACAAACCCTAAAAACAATGAAAAAACCTAAGAAACCCATAAAAAAATCAAACATTTAATACCCCTAAAAACCTATAAATGAAAAAAACCCCTAAAAGACCCTAACACCACCTAAAAACCATAAAATCCCATAAAAACCATAAAAATAATAAAAATCTGGAAAACCAGAATATTTAATAAAACTGAAAGAAGCCATTTAATCCCCTGTGAATTTTTAAAAACCACTAAAACACTTTCAAAACCCACAATTACTCAAAACCCCCTAAAAACAATAAAAACCCTAAAAACCCTAAAAAGCCTCAAACCATCAAATTTCTTCAAACACTAAAATGAAAAAAGAATTATAAAAAATTCATAAATTTTCCTCAAAACATAAAAAACATGAAAACCCAAAAAACCATATGAAAACAAAAAAAACCTAAAACCACTTCAATCCCTAAAAAAACTAAAGATACGAAAACCCAAAAAATACCCAAAAAATCCCTTAAAATAGTAAAAAAAATATAAATATCATAAAAATACTTAAAAATCCCCTAAAATAAAAAACCCCTAAAAACCCTGAAAACCCTAAGACATCCATAAAAACTAAAAAAATTAAACCCCTAAAAACTTTTAAAAAATCCAAAAAACCTTGAATATCTTTAAAACCCTAAAACCCTCAGAATCCCAAAACACCCAAAAAAACTAAATATCTTTAAAAATCTATAAAAATTTAATAAAAAACCTATAAAAACTATAAAAACCTAAAAACACTAAAATCACTTAAAATACCTGAAACCCCTAAAAACCATAAAAATCCTAAAAACACCCTAAAATCTCTTAAAATGTAAAAAATAATAAAACCCCTTAGAAATCATTAATAACATATAAACCCTTTAAACCACTAAAAACCTAAAAAGCTCTAAAGACCCTAAAAAGACCCTATAAACTTAAAAACCCTAAAATCATAAGAAATCATAAAACCCCTAAAATCATTAAAACCATAAACCCCCTAAAATTTCTAAAAAATACTAAAAACTCAAAAAACCCATTAAAAATATAAAAAATGAAAAACTCTAAAAAACCTAAAAATCCTAAAACCTGAAAAAACCCTAAAAATACAAATATTAACAATAAAACCTAAAACCCATAAAAACAAAAAAATACCAAAAAACACAAAACCCCCCTAAAAATGCCTAAAAAAGACCTAAAAATTACTAAAATGTAAAAACCATAAAACCCTGAAAAAATTTAAGATATCATCGAACCCTATAAGTATATAAAACCTCTAAAATAACTAAAAATGATTTAAACTATATAATAACCAAAAGGCTATAAAATCATAAAAACCCTCAAAATTCCTAAAAATTTTAAAAACCATAAAAATTCCAAAAAATTCCATATAAATTTAAATATCTGTTAAACCCTAAAAACACATAAGATAAAATTAAAAACCTAAAAACAAAAAAACCCTAAAATCATAAAAAGAACTTAAAATCCCTAAAACCCATAAAACCAAAAAAATCCACAAAAACATATAAATCAATAAAACCCCTAAAAAACAAAAAAATATAGACATTTTTAACCCCTAAAAGGTTGAAATACTATAAAAAACCATTAAAAACTAATATACTAAAAAACCCCTAAAATTCAGAAAAAAAACATAAAAACCTCACAACCATTAAAACCCTCAATATCCTTAATAATTGTTCAAATCTATAAAAATCCCAAAAAAAGAAAAATTACCTTTAAACCCCTAAAAATATCGAAAACCCCAAACAAAAACATAAAAACATAAAAACACATAAAACCCCTAAAAACTAGTAAATTTTAAAACCCCTAAAACCCCTAAAACATATTAAAAAACATAAAAACTCTAAAAACCATAAAACCCCAAAAAAACTGCAAACTATAAAATCCCTTTAAACATGAAAAAAAGTTAATAAACTCTAAAAAAACCCCTAAAATACTGAAAACCCCTAAAACCCCAAAATAACCACAAAACCCATAAAATCAATAAGAAAAATAAATCCCTAAAATCGTTAACCCATTATAAATACCCAAAAAGATCATAAAAAAATTCCAAAATATTTTAAAAACCCTAAAAACCATGAAAAACCATAAGAAAATCATATTGACCAAAAAATAGTTAAAACCCCAGGAAAACCTAAAAACACTAAAAATCATAGATCCCCTTAAAAACTTATAACCCCCTAAAAACACATAAATTCTATTAAAAACCACTAAAAACTCTAAACCCTTTAACTGAAAAAAATTATGAAAACACAAAAAAAAATACAAACCATAAAAAAACTCTAAAAACCCAAATAATCCTTAAAAAACAACCCTATACACCCAAAATTACAATAAAAATTATAAAAACCTAAAAATATTAAAACCCTCAAATCCAAAAGATCCATAAACAATTGAAAAATTCCTAAAATCCCTAAAAATTTAAAAAACCCTAATAACACTAAACACACATAATAAAACCTTAAAAATATAAAAAATACTGAAAACCCCTAACAACCCTAAAAACGATAAAAACATTATAAAACCCAAGAAACCCTAACAATCCACAAAACCCATAGAAATTATAAAAGTCCAACAAAATACCTTAAAATCCATAAAAAGGTCAAAATCCTAGAAACCTTGAAAACACTAAGAAATACATAAAATAATAAAAAAATTAAAATCCCTTAAAAATATAAAAAATGAAAAAACCCTAAAAACACTAAAATACATTTAAAATCATATTCCCCTAAAAAATCTAAAACCTCATAAAAACCATTAAAAATCCTCAAAACCCTCAAAACCCAAATTAATCCAAAAAACCCACTAAAACTATAGAAACCCTTTTAAACACTAAAAACAATAAAATACACTTAAAACATTAAGCACACTAAAAACTAAATAACTAGATAAAAATGTTTAAAAAATCCTAAAATCCTAAAAGCTTGAAAATTCATAAAACCTTAATGACCATCCAAAAGAAACCTTGAAAAACTAAAAAATTAAAAAACCGTAAACCCAAAAAATCCATAAAAAATCATAAAAACCTAAAACATATAATTTTTTTAAAAAAACTAATAAATACAAAAAATCCTAAAAACCCCTATACCCCTAAAACCCCAAAAATCCCTAAAAACCATAAAAACCAAAAAAGTCATAATTATCCATAAAATCCATAAAAATATAAAAACCTTTAAAACCCCAAAGATAAATATAAAATCATATAAACACTTAAAACCCATAAAAATTGAAAAAACTCTAAACCCCCTAAAAATATGCTAAAAACACGAAAAACACATAAAAACCATAAAATCAATAAAAACCTTACAAAACCCTAAAAGTCCATAAAAATTGAAAAACCCTACTAAAAAGTCTAGAAATCCTTGAAACCCCTAAAACCCATAAAAATAATGAAATCCATTTACTCATAAAAAACTAAAAATCATTAAAAAAAATATAGAAATCATAAAATCCCTTAAAACCCAAAAACCAATAAATTTCCCAAAATCCCTAAAACCCTAAAAATCCATAAAAATCATAAAAATCCTTAAAACTCTTAAAAATTTTAAAAACCCAAAACCCCAAAATATCTAATGAAAAACCTACAGAAATAAAAACCCTTAATAACACGATAAAAAACCATAAAAAATGCTAAAACCCCTAAAAACCATAAAAACAATAAAAACGCTAAAAACTCTCAAAATCCCTAAAAAACCTAAAAACACATAAAATGAAAAAATACCTAGAATTACAAAAAAGTATGAAAACCCTAAAAACCCAACAAACCATAATAAGGTCTTAAAATCCTAAAATCACTTAAAATCCATAAAAACATAAAGACCCTAAAAACCATTGAAAAACCAAAACCTTCCAAAAAAATCCATAAAACCCATCAAACTATAAAACCCTCTAAAAAAATAAAAACACCCAAACCCATAAGACCCTAAATGCAACTAAATAATCTAAAACCCCTTTAAACCACTAAGTTTTTAAAAAAACCATAAAACCCTAAAATTAAAAAACAAACATAAAAAATCCAAAAACCCAAAAAAACCTTAAAACCCCTTAAACAATCAAAATCACAAAAAATGCTAAAAAATTTATATAATTTACAAAAATTTAAAAAACCCTTAAAAGCTAGAAAACCCATAAAAACCATAAAAACCTAAAAACACTTAAAACCCCTAAAAACAATTAAAACTCTAAAAACCCAAAAAACCAAAAAACCCAAAAAAACCCAATAATCCCATAAAATTACCTAAACACCTTTGAAATCCATAAAAATTCAAAAAACACCATAAATTAATAAAAATGTAAAAACCTCTAAAAAAATTGAAAAAATCATATGAAAAAACATAGAAATGTAATAACATTGAAAACCCCTAAAAACTAAAAAAATGTTAAAATTCCTTAAAACCCTAAAAAATACCCTAAAACCATATAACCCCTAAAAACCATAAAAACCCTTAAAATCCATTAAATCCCCAAAATACCCATAAAACCCTAAAAACCAGAAAACCAATAAAAACCCTTAATCCCAAAATTTATTTAAAAAATATAAAAAAACCGCAAAACCCTGATAAAAACATAAAAACCACTAAAAACATAAAAAACATAAAAACCCTAAAACCATAAAATCCCTCACAATCCCTAAGAAAGCTAAAAACCATAAAAATCCTAAAATAAAAAAATACATAAAACGGAAAAAACCCTAAAACACTAAAAGACTATATGAAAACCTTAAAACACTTAACATCCCAAAATATACAAAAAAGGCTAAAACCCATAAAAAACCCTAACCTACAGAAAATTCGTAAAACCCCTACAAATTCCAAAAAACCCCAAAACCCATAAAATTAATATAAAAGACCTAAAAATCCTTAACAAATAAAAAACCACAAAACCCACAAAACCTATAATAAATCCATAAAAACGTAAAAATAATTAATACCCCTAAAAAACTAAACACTCATATAAAACATAAAAACCCAAAAAATGGATGAAAACCCTAACACCACTTAAAACTCTAAAATTTTATTAATCCCATATAACATTATAAAACTCCAAGAAAAACATAAAATCCCTAAAACAAAAAAAAACTATAAAAACCCTATAAACCCCTAAAAACCCTAAAATCCACAAATCCCTAAAAACCTAAAAATCATAAAAATCTATAAAAATCAATAAAAATCAATAAAAATCTTTATAAAATTTAAAAATATCCTAAAACTCATGAAAACCCCTAAGAAAACCTTGATAACATAAAAACCCCTAAAAAACTAAAAATGAAAAAACTCTAAAAACTCTAAAAACCCTAAAAATACCCTAAAACCATAATACTCCTTAAATAAAATAAAATCCCTAAACACATTAAAACCCCATAAAACCTAAGAGACTCTTTTAAAACTCTAAAAACACTTTAAACACTTCAAAATGTTAAAAATTATAAATAACCTTAAAATTCTTTAAAAAATCATTAAAACCCCTGAACCCCAAAAATCCACCAAAACCCTAAAAACCCAGGATAAACCCTAATAACCCACAATGTCCCAAAATACCACAAAAAACCAAAATACCACTAAAATACCCCTAAACATAAAAATCCCTAAAAACCATGAAAACACTTAAGAAAACCGTAAATTCTTATAAGACATAAAACCCCAAAAAATCATATAAAAAACAAAAAACATTAGAAAACCCTAAAAAAAAGGACCCTAAAATGAATTATTACCACTAAAAACCCTAAAAATCATAAAAAACCATAAACCCCTAAAAAAGTAAAAACCCTAAAAAATATAAACACCCCTAACAAAATATTAGAATCCTAAAAATAATTATATCTCATAAAAACCTAAAAAGGATAAAAATCCTAAAAACCTTGAAAATACTCTTAAAAGCCTAAAAACCTTGAAAACAAAAAAATATCATAAAAATTTTCAAACCCCTAAAATACATAAGAACCCTACAAACCAATAAAATCTCTTATAAGCCTTTAAAACCAATTTTTTTTTAAAACATCTAAAAAATCATGAAACCCCTAATAACTAAAAAACCATCAATACCCATGAAACTATAAAAGTCTAAAAAAACCATAAAAACCACTAAAATACCTCGAAATCCCTAAACACCCTCAAAACTCATAAAAATACTTAAAATACCAAAAAATAATTTAATTGTAAAAAACCATAAAACCCTAAAAACAGCTAAGAAATCTTTAAAATCCTAAAAACATTTAAATCCTCTATAAAACCTAAAATTTTCTATAAACCATAATAAGACCCTAAACCCCCTAAAACCCCTAAAAACCCATAAAACCCAAAAAACCCATAAAAACACTAAAAACCATAAAATGCTAAAAAATAACTAAAAACTCTAAAAATATTTTAAACCCCTAAAAATGTTAAAGAACTATAATAAACACTAAAAAATAAAAAAAGCCTTAAAACCATGAAAATCATAAAACCTTAAAAAACCCAAAAATCCTAAGGATTCCCAAAACCCTAAAATGGTATTAAAATCCTAAAAATTTTAAAATGGAATTTGACTACCTAAAAAAACTAAAAACCTTGAAACCCTATAATAAATACTTAAAAACATTATAATAATTAAAACCCCAAAAAATAATAAAAAAACACGAAAAACCATAAAAACTATAAAACACATTTAAACCCTAACACCGCTCAAAATACCTAAAAACCATAAAAAACATAAAATACTAAAATGTCCCCAAAAATCCTTAAAAATATAAAATACCCTAAGTGCCATGAAAAAGATAGAGAAAACCTAAAAAACCTAAAAACATATAAAACCAATAAAAAACTAAAACACAGAAAAAACCTTGAAACCCCTAAAATTCCATAATAACCCTAAAAACCAAAAAGAATATGAAAAATTTTTAAGTCCTTAAAAATTCTAAAAACCCATAAAAAATTAAAAACTCCAAAAACTATTAAAACCCAAAAACCCTAAAATGATAAAAATTCCTAAAACTCTATATGTTAATAAAAAACCCCAAAAACCCCAATGAAACAAAAAAAATTAAAACCATAGAATCACTAAAAATCACTAAAACCTTAAAAACCATAAAAACCTCAAAAGAGACATAAAAAATCCTAAAAACAAAAAAAACATTAAAAACCTCAAAAAATCTAAGAAAACCTAAAAAACTTAAAAACAGTTAAAAACACTAAAAAACCCTAAATAATCTAAAAACCTTAGGAACCCCAAAATATCCTAAAAACTATTCAAACCACTAAAAACTAAAAACAACCCTAACAATCATAAAACCCCCTAAAAGTAACAAAAAATTTCTAAGAACCCTAAAAACCTTGAAAATCCCAAATAAAACCTTAAAAATCTATTAAAACCAAAACTCCCTAAAAACCTAAAAAATTATAAAACCCCTAAAAGACATTAAATCCCTAATATCCACAAAAACCATCAAAACACCTAAAACTTAAAAACCCTAAAATAAAACAAAAACGTGAAAAACCACTAAAAAATCTAAAACCCCTTTAAACCCCTAAATATGTTAAAAAACTCTAAAAACCTTTAAAACGGTAAAATATCCTAAAACCCTAAAACCCCTAAAAACCATCATTATCCCTAAAAACACTAAAAATAATAAAAGTCTTAAATAATCCCTAAGAAGCCTAAAGCATAAAAAACCGTAAAACCCTCAAAGACCACTGAAAATATCTTAAAACCCTAAAAGAACTTAAAACCCCTAAAACCAAAAAATGATATGAAACAAAAAAAAATCCTAAAAAAACTAAAAAAACCCAAAAGAACATAAAAATCCCTAAAACAATACAAAACTATAAAAATCCCAAAAAACCCTAAAATCCATAAAAAAGTAAACAAACATAAAACCCCAAAAACCCATAAGAAAACCTTAAAAACCTAAAAACAAAAAAACCCATAAACACCCTAAAAGGCCCTGAAACTTCCTATAAATAATAAAAACCATAAACACCCCCCCAAAACCATAAAAACCCTAAGTACCCATAAAATCCTAAAAAACACTAAAAACTCAAAAAATCATGTATAACCCAAAAATGATAAAAAAAACTCTAAAAAAAATAAAAACCCAAATGAACAAAAAAACCCAAAAAACTAAAAAAACTAGAAAAAATCCTTAAATTCCTAAAACCCCCAAAAAACCCACAAATCAACATAAAACCCTAAAACCATAATTTTTTTAAAACCCCAAAAAATCTCTAAAAATATAAAAAAACCTAAAACCACGAAAACCCCTAACAAAAAATTAAAAACCTAAATGAAATTATCAATCCTAAAAACCTAAAAAACCCAAAAACCCTAAAAACCCCTAAATATCAAAAAAACACTAAAACACTCAAAATCCCTAAAAACTCTAAATATCATAAAATACTGAAAAAAAGTCCCTAAAAATATATAAAAACATAAAAAACCACTAAAACCTTGTAGAACCCAAAGATAAACATAAAAACACATTAGACCCCTAAAAATGCTAAAAAACCTAAAACCCCATAAAAACCTTAAAACCAAATAAAAACACTGAAAACCAATTAATCCCCTAAAAACATTTAAATAACATAAAAAATCTAAACACTCTAAAAGCTAAAAAATCATCTAAAAACAAAAAAATTCCATAAAGTCCCTAATACACTAAATAACCTTAAAATCTTTCAAAATCCCTAAAAACCTAAAAAATCATAAAAATCCAAAAAAAATCCTAAAATCCCTAAAAACAAAAAATCATAAAAACCCATAAAAACATAAGAAATACTCTAAAAAATAAAATCCTCTAAAATCCCTAATGAACCAAAAAATAATAATAATCCTAAAACACATAAAATCCTTAAAAATATTAAAATCAATAATAACCTAAAAACCATAAAAATCCTTAAAAATCACTAAAAATCCCTAATAATGTAAAAAACCCTGAAATTAACTAATAAAACTTTAAAATCCTAAAAATTCATAAAATCCCAAAATACCTATAAAACATAAAAACACTAAAAGACCCTAAACCCCCTAAAAACATTAAACACCTAAAACATTATAAAAACAAATAATTAATTAAAACATTAATACCCCTTTAAAACCCTAAAAAAGGATGAAAATGTTTGGAAAGCATTAAAAACCATAAAAATCAAAAACACCCTAAAAACATAAAAACCATAAAAATCAGACAACCCTTAAAAATTATCAAAGCCTCAAATTCCCTAAAAACCATATAAAATCATAAAAACCATAAAAATCATAAAAACCATAAAAATCATAAAAAACCCTAAAAATACCTAAAAACATAAATAATCGCTAAACTTTTGATAAAACCTAAGAAAACCTTAAAAACCATAAAAAGATCAAAACCCCTTTAAACCTATAAAATTCTAAAAATCCTAAAAAAACCCTAAAAACTATAATAACTATCAAAATCACAAAATATCATAAAAACCATAAAAATCATAAAAACCCTACAAATCCCTAAAAATTTAAAAATCCCTAAAACCCTTAATCCCCATATAAAACCTTAAAACCCCTAAAAAAATTAAAAGACGCAAAAACCTAAAAAGAGTAAATATACCCTAAATGCCCTAAAACCCCAAAAAAATATAAATCACTTAAATACCTAAAAATTCCCTAAATACATAAAACCCACTAAAAATTATAAAAACCCTATAACCACCTAAAAATATTAAAAACTCTAAAAACAATTAAAAACCATAAAAATTTCAAAAAACCATAAATCACCAAAAAACCATAAATACCCTAAAAACCAAAAAAACAGTAAAAACCCACAAATCCCTAAAAACACCAAAAACTGATAAAAACCCTAATAATCCCAAAATCCATAAAATTTTAAAAAATAAAAAATCCCTGAAAAATCTGTGAAAACCTAAGAAAACTAAAAAAAACTTAAAATCCCAAAATAACCTAAAAACTCTAAAACCATATAAACCCTAAAATACATAAAAACATTAAAATACTCAAAACCCCAAAAAACACTAATAAAAAATTAAAATACAAAAAAACCTAAAATCTCTAAAAACTAAAAAACCCCTAAAAACCTGAAAAATCCTAAGAAAACCAAAAAAACATAAAATCCCTAAAAAGTTAAAAAAACAGAATACCACAAAAAACCTGAAAACCCAAAAAGACTCTAAAAAACATAAACCACCAAAAATCCTAAAAAAAACCCTAAAATCAATAAAAACCCAAAACCCACTAAAAATTCTAGAAATCCATTAAACTTAATAAAACGTTAAAAACATTGAAAATCCTTAGAAACCCAAAAACACAAAAACCCAAGAAAATCATAAAAACCATTAAAACCAAAAAATTCATTAAATTACACAAAAACAAAAAAAACATAACTATTCTAATAAATCCCTAAAGAATATAAAAAATCTATACAAACCCAAAAAACCCAAAAAACACCTAAAAATGATAAAACCACTAAAACGCATAAAAACTCTGAAAACCATATAAAACCTAAAAACCAAAAAATAATATATAAAAAATTAAAACCCATAAAAATATTGAATCCCTAAAACACATTAAAACACTAGAAAACTAAAAAAACCAAAAAACCAAAAAACCCATAAAAATTATAAAAATCTAAAAAACCATAAACCCCTCAAAATCAGTAAAACCCATCAAAACTATAAAAATCCTAAAATGATAAAACCACTAAAAAACATGACAAATAAAAAGAAATCCTAAAAAACTGAAAAACTCTTACAATGCCTAAAAATTGAAATAATGTCAAACCCTGTAAAAACCCTATAAAACCTCAAAATCCCTAAAAACCCTAAAAACTCAAAAAATCCTAAAAAAATACATAAAGATCCCTAAAAACATAAAAACATAAAACCCCTAAAAACCCTAAGAAAACCTTAAAAACATAAAAACTCCTAAAAAACATAAAAACTTCTAAAAATGCCAAACCCTTAAAACCCATAAAAACCACAAAACTCCCCTAAAAATTTAAAAATAACTAAAACCCCATAAACCCCTAAAGAATCAATAAAAACTATAAAAACCTATTAAGTAAATAAATTTTAAAAAAACATTAAAAACCCATAAAAATCATAAAAAATAAAAAGATCCAAAAAACCCTATAAAAGAGTATGAACCCTAAGAACCACCAAATTCCATAAAAATGGTAAAAAACATAAAAATCTGAAAAAAAAATCCCTAAAGATACATAAAAATGTAAAAAACATTAAAAAAACTGAAAATACATAATAAAAACATAAAACCCAAAATACAATTAAAGCCAAAAAAACTGAAAAAACATTAAAAACCCAAAAAATCTAAAAAACTCCTAAAAACCCTAAAAATTCATAAAACCCTCAAAATACCTAAAAACCCATAAATTTTCTAAAAAAGACTCTAAAAATCCAAAAACACATAAATAACTATTATAACCCCTATCGTAGACTAAAAGATCTAAAAACACTTAAAAACATAAAAACCTAAATAATGCTAAAAATCATAAAAAACCTTAAAAGACCCTAAAAACACTAAAAATCCATAAAAACCCATAGAAACCCCTAAAACACTAAAAAACATTGAAACCCATAAAAATGATAAAAACCTATTAAAAATTATAAAAACATAAATTCCCTAAAAATTAAAAATTCTAAAAACCATAAAATCTCGAAAAGAATCTCAAAAACCCCCAAAAATGCCAAAGAATCATAAAATTACAATAAACCTAAAAAACAGTATAACACCTTCAAATATCTTAAAGACTCAAAAACCATATAAATCCTCAAAAAATCCCCAAAAAACACAAAAAACATTAAAAACACTAAAACCTAGAAAAACCTTAAGAAAACCATAAAAACCTAAAAACACTAAAAATTCCTAAAAATCATAAATACGTTAAAAATCTTAAAAGACCCTAAAAATCCTAAAAACCATGAAAAAATATTAAAACGCTATAAAATTCCAAAACAATCCTTGAAAACATGAAACATCCAACAAAACCAAAAAAATCCTCAAGAAAACCATTAAAATTAAAAAACATTGAAAATTTCTTAAAAACCTAAAAACTCTAAAACCCAAATAATTACTAAAAAGACCATAAAAACCCTAAAACCCCTAAAAACCATAAAAACCACATAAAACTATAAAGTTATCCTAAAAATCCCATAAAACCCATAAAACCCTAAAAGCACACAAAAAATATAAGAACCTTTTAAATGTATAAAAACATTATACTACTCTGAAAACATTAAACCCCATAAATGTATCAAAAAACTCCAAAAACAACAAAAACCCAAAAATACCATAAAACCCTCAAAATCTATAAAACCCCTAAATGTTATAAAAATCCTTAAAATTCCCCAAAAATCACAAAAAACGTAGAAAAACTAAAAACCCTTAAAATATCTAAAAAACCATTAAAACCTAAAATCATCTAAGACCCCTACAAACCTAAAAATGGTAATACCCCTTAAAACCCCTAAAAACCCTAAAACCACCTAAAACCCGAAAAATATCAAAAAACCATAAAATCCAAAAAAAATCCAAAAAACCTTAAAACCACTAAAAACATTGAATCCCCTAAAGACATCAATAATCAATAAGAAAACGTTGAAAAACTAAAACCACTTAAAACCCATAAAATGCAAAATCCCTTAAAAAACTTAAAAACCCTATAACCCCTAAAACCTTAAAAACCATAAAAATAATAAAATTTATAAAACCCAATAAAACTATAAAATCCCAATAAACCCATAAATACATTAAACAACACTAAAAAATCCTAGAAATAAAAAAACTCAAAACCCACATAAAAATGGAAAAACTATGAGAACCTTAAATACCCTAAAAACCCTAAAAATTCCTAAAAATGATAGAAACCAATAAAAACCCTCTATAAGCACAAAAAATCATGAGAAACAAAAAAGCCTTAAAACCCTAAGAAAACCAAAAAAACCTAAATACACATATAACCCCTAAAAACCTAAAAACACTAAACCCTAAAAACCATAAAAACCCATAAATCTATAAAAACCATAAAAATCCATAAAAACCACAAAACCTTTAAAAACAGAAAAAATATTTTAAACCCATAAAACATTAAAAAACATAAAAACATATAAACCCTAAAAAACTAAAAAAACAACAATAAATGATTCCCCTAAATCCCCTAAAAGCAGTAAAAACACTCAAAATCCATAAATCCCTAAAAAACAGAAAAATATTAAAAAATCAATAAATATACCAAAAAAAATAAAAACCAATAAAAACCTTGAACAAACCCAATATAATATTAAAACCATAAAACACTTGAAACCCCAAGAAAACATAAAAATGCTAAAAACTGTAGAAACAAAATAAATAATATAACCCCCTTAAATTCCTTAAAAACACTAAACCCATTAAAATCATAAAAATCCCTTAAAATTCATTAAAATTAAAAAAAAAACCTATAACCATGAAAAACCCTAGGAAAACCATGAAAACCCAAAAATAATTAAACACATAAAAAACCTTAAAACACTAAAAACCATAAAAACCCAAAAGATACCATAAAAACCCAAAACCCCTAAAAACCATAAGACTCCTTAAAACCATAAAAAACCTAAAACCTATAAATACCCTAAAAACACTAAAAAATCTAAAAACCTTTTACATCCTTAAAAATGTTAAAAACATTAAAAACAACTAAAAAAATTAAAAACTCAAAAAACCCATAAAAACTAATAAATCTTTAAAACCCTAAACCCCCTACCCCAAAAAAATCTTTAAAATCTCTAAACCTATAAAAATCTAAATACATCCCAAAAATCACAAAAAAACCTAAAAAATCCTAAAACCCAGAAAACCCCTATGAAAACATTAAAAAACAAAAAAACACATAAAAACACTAAAAAACATAAAACCTTAAAACCCCTAAAATCTCTAAAAACCCCTAAAACCCAAAAAAACATAAAATTACTATAACATAAAATTCCCTGAAAACCCTTAAAAAACCTCAAAAACCTAAAAACACATAAAAACCTAAAAACCAAAAAAAATGAAAAAACCCTAAAAAACAAAAAAACATCGCAAAACCCCAAAAACATTAAAATCTATAAAAATCCTTAAAATCCATACAACTTTAAAAATCCATTAAAACTCTAAGCATCACTACAACTCTAAAACCATCCCAACCCCTAAAAATCATAAATAACTCCAAAAACATTTTAAAACCTAAGAACTCAAACAAAACCCTAAAAACAAAAAAACCTAAAACACCTAAAAACCCTAAAACACTAAAACACTCAAAATCACTAAAAGCACAAAATACATAAAATCTTAATAGATCCCTAAAAATACAAAAAAATATAAACACCCCTAAAACCCTAAAAACTATAAAGAAGCACAAAAACACCTAGAAAACATAGAAAAAATGAAATACCCCATAAAACCCCTAAAACATTAAGAAAATGAAAAAACCTAAACCACTAAAAACTGAAAAACCCCAAATAAAATGATAAAAAATCATAAAAGAACTAACAACTCAAAAAATCCTAAAAACCTTAAAATACCTAAAACCCTAAAACTGATTTAAATTATAAAAAATCAATAAAAATCCCTAAAAACATAAAAACCATAACAAAAGGTGAAAACCACTTAATAAAAACTTAAAAACCTAAAAACACATTTAACCCCTAAAAACCTAAAAAATGTTAAACACCGTAAAAGACCCTAAAAACTATAAACCCATAAATATCATAAAAACCCCTAAGTCTAAGAAAACCCTAAAAACCCATAAAAACCCTAAAAAACTATAAACTTTAAAACACATTTAAAACCCAAAAAATGATAAAAACTCTAAAAAACCACATGAACCCAATGAAACTCAAAAAAAATCCAAAGAACCGAAAAAACCATAAAATCATAAAAAATCTTAAAACCCTCTAAATCTCTAAAATCAAAAAACCCCATAAAACTCAAAATAAATTGCAAAAAATCACTAAATACATAAAAACCAAAAAAAAAACTGGAGAAACCCAGGAAAACCAAAGAAACAAAAAACACTTTGAACCCCTAAAAACCTAAAAACAGTTAAAAACATAAAAAAACCTCAAAATGTCTAAAACCTATAAACCATAGAAATCCTAAAAAATATCTAAATTCCCTACAAATGTAAAAAAAACATAGATAGCATGAATAGGAAAAGAAATCCTTTAAAAATCATTTAAAATCCTTAATTACATAAAAAATGCTATAAACACTAAAAGACCCTAAAACCCCAAAGCCCCTAAAAACCATAAAACCCATAAAACATTAAAACCCATAAAAATCCATAAAACCCTAAAAGACCAGTAAAATCTGTAAAATTAATTTTAAACCCAAAATCCATTAAAAAACACTAATCAAATTAAAACCCCTAAAAATACTAAATACCCTGAAAATAATAAAATCCTTGAAAATCCATAAAAATCACAAAAAAACATAGAAACCCTAAAAATCCTGAAAAACCCAATGAAAACCATAAAAAACCCAAAAAAACTAAAAACACCTAAAACAAATCAAAATGATAAAAGCATTAAAATACCCAAAAAACCAAGAAACTGTTACCCTAAAGACCTTTAAAAACACTAAAAATCCATAAAACCATTAAAAACCACTAAAAACTCTAAAAATCCTTCAAAACCTTAATTTTTTTAAAACTCTATGAAAATTAAAAACACTAAAACAATTGAAAAAATACTAAAACCCCAAAAAATCATAAAAACCCTTAAACCCCAAAAAAACAAAAAAATCCCCAAAACCCAAAAAACACATAAAAATACAAAAAAAACTAAAAAATCTAAAAAACTAAAAATATAATGAATCCCATAAAAAAATTAAGAAAAAATTAAAAAACTAAAAACACTTAAACCTCCAAATAACCTAAAAATGATAAAAAACCCCAAAGAACACTAAAAACTATAAATACCACTTAAACCCCTAAAAATACCTAAGAATACTAAAAATCGATAAAAAAATATAAATTTTACAAAAATCCCAAATAACATAAAAACCCCTAATTCCCTAAAAAACCTAAAGAAAATCATAAAAAATTAAATTAACATAAAACCTGTAAAATGCATAAAAAAATACTAAAACCCATAAAAGGACCTAAAAACACTGAACACCTAAAAACAATAAAAACCCATGAAATCCTTAAAAATACATAAAAAACCTAAAACCCCAAAAAAACTATAAAACCCCATTAAACCCATAAGAATGTTAAAAATTTTAAAAAAACATTAAAACCTTAAAAATATAAAATCTTTTAAAATAAAAAAATTGACCATAAAACCCTAAAAACTCTAAAAATCAATAAATACCTAAATACCCTAAAATCACATAAAAATCTAAGAAAATCCCTAAAAATCCTTGAAAACCTAAAAATCATAAAAAAACATGAAAAACCCTAAGAAACCCATAAAAATATAAAAACACTTAAAATCCTGAAAAACATTAAAACTCTAAAAACCCAAAAAAAACACCCAAATGATCCTATAAAATAATAACAATCCTAAAAAAGACCTAAAATCCTTAAAAATATAAGAAACCCCTAAAAACCATGAAAAACCTCATGAAAACCATAAAAAAATACAAATAGTTAAGATCCAAAAAAATGAAAAAAAACCATAAAATCCACTAAAACCCCATAAAAACCATAAAATCCCCTAAAAAACTTTAAAACCTGAAATACCATAAAATTCATAAAAACTCCAAAAAAACTTTTAAACCCCTAAAATTTTTAAAAACCTATAAAACACCTTCAAACCCAAAAATTACTCAAACCCCCTAAAAACAATAAAAACCGTGAGAAGCCTAAAATCATAAATATTTCTAAAAAAACTAAAATTTCAAAAAATAAAATATATGAAAAATACGTAAAATTCCTTAAAAGAAAAAAAACCTGAAAACCCATAAAAACCATAGTAACTTTAAACCACATAAATTCTAAGAAACCCTAAAATACTAAAACCATAAAAACACAAAAAACCTAAAAACCTATAAACCCCTCAAAAACCCTTAAAACGGTAAAAAACTTTAAACATCCTAAAAAATAATGAATTGTCCCTAAAAACAGAAAAACCCCTAAAACCCCCAAAACCCAATGACAACCGTAAAAACTAAAAAAATTCAAAACCCCTAAAAACATAAGAAATCCTACAAATCCTAAATATCTTTAAAACCATAAAATCCATACAAACCCCAAAAATCAAAAAAAACTATAAATCAATAAAAATATTTAAAAATGTAATAAAAACCCTAAAACCCCTATAAAAACCATAAAAACCTAAAATCACTTAAAACCCATTTCAACACAAAAATAATAAAATCCGTAAAAATGTTAAAAACCCTAAAACCCATCAAAATAAAAAAACTCCCTAAAAACCATAAAAATTATAAAACACCCTAAAATCCATAAAAATGTAAAAAACACAAAAACCCCAAAAACCGCTAAGAAAAAATTAAAAACTTATAAACACTTAAAACCCCTAAACACATAAAAAATTCTAAAAACCATAAAAATTCCCTAAAAACTCAATAACCCTAAAATCGAAAGAAATCCTAAAACCTTTAAAATCATTAAAAAAACTAAAATTCATAAAAATCATAAAAACAAGAAAAACTCAAAATACCCTTTAAAACCATAAAAAATTAAAAATGATAAAAACCTTAAAACCCTAAAAAACTCAAAATCCAAAATAATAAAAAACCTATAAAAACCTAAACCCATAAAAACCAATAAAATACTAAAAATCCCTAAAAACCTTTATTAATCCAAAAAAATCCCAAAAAATAAATAAAATGTAAAAAACCATAAAAACCTAAGAAAATTTAATAAATCCTTCGAACCTTAAAATAATTAAAACATATAAAACCCCTAAAAAGCTAAAAACCGTTAAAATCCAAAAGTGCATAATAATCATAAAAACCCAAAAATTTCCTAAAAATATAAAAAACCATAAAAATTCATAAAAATTCCCTAAAAATCACAAAAAAATTATAAATACGTAAAACCATGAAAACCCCAATTAAAAACATAAAAACATAAAAACACAAAAACCCTATAGACCATAAACAGAACATAAAAATCCCTAAAACCTCAAAAACCCAAAAAATTCCTAAAGCCATAAAAATCCCTAAGAACCCTAAAAACCACAAAATAATATAAATACCATTTAAACCCCTAATTTTTTTTGAAAAACTCTAAAAAAAATTAAAACCTAATATATAAAAACCTCCATAAACCCAAAAAAACATAAAAATCCTTACAACTATTAAAACCCTCATAATCCATAAAAATTGTAAAAATCCATGAAAATTCCAAAAAATAAAAAAAACATACACCCCTTAAAAATCTTGAACACCACTAAAAACCATAAAAAACTAAAAACACATAAAACTCCTAAAAACCCAAAAAATAATAAAACCCCTAAAAACCCTAAAACACCTGAAAAAATCGTAAACACCCTAAAAATCCCTAAATATCAAAAAACCATAAAATACCAAAAAAGTCCCAAAAAATCCCTAAAAATATAGAAAACCTCAAAACCCATGAAAAACCCTATAAAATGATTAAAAAAAGAAAATTTTTAAGAATCCTAAAATCATAAATAACTAAAAATCCTAAAACAACATAAAAAGACTGTAAACTCTATAAATCATAAAACCCCTAAAATCCTAAAAAATCTTAAAAGAAACAAAATTCTAGAAAACAATAAAATATCTAACATCCCTTTAAATTCCAAAAAACATTAAAATTTTAAAAAACCCTTAAAAATAGAAGAAAACTCAAAAAATCTCTTAAACACCAAAAAACTTAAAAACCTAAAAAACCCGCAAAATAACTAAAAACACTAAACCCATAAAAACCAAAAAATATATATGTAAAAACCCTAAAACATAAAAAAATGAAAAACATAAAAAAACCAAAATATGATTTCCCAGAAACACATAATACACCTTAAGATCTAAAAAATTCTAAAATCCTTAAAAACACTAGAAACAATATAAAGCATGAAAAACCCACAAATTCCAGAAACCCCATAAAAATCTCGACCCCTAAATAACCATAAAAAACTAAAAAACATAAAATCCCAAAAAATCCCAATGAAAACATTACAAAATAAAAACAAAAAAAACCACTAAAACCCAATAAATATACTCAAAACCAAAAAAACCCCTTAAAGGCCATAGAATCTCTAAAATCCTTAAAAAACATAAACCCGTAAAAACATTCAAAAACCTAAAAACCCATAAAACCATAAACCACAAAAAATACTAAAATAATTTTACCCCCCTAAAAAGTAAAAGGAATATAAAAAACCACTAGAAGAACTAAAACCCAAAAAACAATAAAAACCCTTAAAAAGTAAAAAACATCAAAATCCCTAGAAAACCAAAAAATCCAAAAAAATAAAAAAGGCCCTAAAAATCCCTACAAACATAAAATAACATAAAAACCACCACAAAACACTATGAATACTATAAAACCTATAAAACACTAAAAATACCTAAAAAATCAAAAACCATAAAATCATGGAAAACCCATAAAACCCCTAAAAACCCTACGACACCTAAAATTCTCTAAAACCCCTAAAAATCATAAAACTAAAAAAAAGACCTAAAAATATCTAAAAGCATAAAATATGATAATAACTCTTAAAATAACTCAGAAAACATTGAATACCAAAAGACACTTAAAACCCCTAAATAACCTAATAAATGATAAAAACCCTAAAAAATTGAACAACCCAAAACACCCTAAAAATAATAAATCCCACTAAAAATCATAAAACCTATAAAACCCATAAAAACCATAAAAATTTACTAACCACTCTAAAAAACCATTAAACCTTGAAAAAGGTTAAAAAAATCTAAAAACACAAAAAAACCTAAAAACCCAAAAAACCCACAAAAACCATAAATCAACTCAAAGTTCATAAAATACTTAAAATACCATAAAATTACTGAAATATCCCTAAAAATACATTAATCATAAGAAAACACTAAAGTCCCAGAAATTCCTTATGAAAACCTCAAAATTTTGAAACTCTTAAACCCCTAAAATATTTAAAACCCTAAAAATCTCTTAAAACCATCAAAATTCATAAAAGCCCTGAAAACCCATAAAAACCTAAAAAATACAAAAATATCCCTAAAAATATAATAACCCTAAAAACTCAAAAAAAACTATGAAAAACATAAAAATATAAAAACAATTAAAACTGATTAAAACATTAAAAACACTAAGAACCCTAAAAATATGCCAAAGACCTAAAAAAACCCTAAAATCCATAAAAACACACAAAAATATAAAAACCATAAAAAAATAAAAACCATAAAAATTCACTAAAAACATTAAAATATCATTAAACCAATAAAAATGTAAAAAACACTAAAATTCCCTAAAACCCTAAAAGCCTAAAAACCTTGAAAACCCATAAGAAAAAAAAAATAAAAACACTTAAAACACTTAAAAACCAAAAAAGCATAAAAGTATAAAAAACCATGAAATACCATAAAACCACTAAACACCATTAAAACCCATAAAACCCCAAAAAATATTAAAACCCCCAAAAACCCCCTTACAAGCCACTAAAAAGGTTTTAAACCCCCTAAAACCCCTCAAATTCCATAAAACCCCTAAAAATACATAAAAACTAAAATATATATAAAAAACCATAAAAACCCTAAAAACACATAAAAACATAAATAACTAAAAACCCATAGAACCACTAAAAATTTAAAAAAAACACTGAAACCCTGAAAAAGACCCTAAAACCCATAAAGTCCACTAAAAACCATAAAATCCCTAAAAACATAAAAAACCAAAAAATCCAAAAAAACCCTTAAATACCACTAAAAACTCTTACAACACTTTAAACGCCTAGAAATAATAAAAAACCATATAGAACCTTATAACCCTTAAAAATCCCTAAAAAACCCTAAAAACCCAAAAACCAAAAATTTCTTAAAAACCACTAAAATTCCTCAAATCCCAAAAACCCCTAAAAATCCTAAAAAATCCTTATTAATCTCTAAAAATTTAAAAAAAACCCAAAAAATCCTACATAATCTAGAGAAATAAAAAAATACTGAAAATAAATAAACCCATAAATATTATAAAACCCATAAAAATCATAAAAACCCTAAAACCCCTCAAAATCCCTAAAAGCCTAAAAACCCAAAAATCTTTAAAGAGCCCTAAAAATCCATAAAAACATAAACACCCCAAAAAACCATGAAAACCCCTAAGAAAAACCTAAAAACCTAAAGACAATTAAAATCCCTAAAATCCTAAAAACTAATAAAAAACCAAAAACCCCTTGAATAAAACATCACCCCTAAAGATCTCTAAATACCATAAAAAGCACTAAAACCTTTAGTAACCTAAAAAACCCACTAAAACTATAAAATACTTTTAATCCCCCAAAAATATTTAAAAACTATGAAAACCCATTAAAATTTTAAAATTAAAAAAAGACACTAACCCTCCCCCCCAATAATTCCCTAAATACCCTAATAATCCCAAAAATGCCTCAAAATTCCTAAAACCCACAAAAAATCCTAAAAATTGAAAAAAAATCCATAAAAATGAAAAAACCCTAAAAACACTAAAAATCCCATAAAAACATTAAAAAATACATTAAACCCCTAAAATAAATAAAAGTGTAAAAAAACCAAAAAACACTAAAACCCCTAAAAACATCTAAATCCCTAAAAACCATTGAAGACCATAAAAGTAAAAAATAATCCCTAAAAATGCCTAAAAATGTAAAAACCCCTTGGAAACCCTAAAAATCAATATGAAACCCATAAAACCTAAAAAATCTTAAAAGCCCTAAATACATAAAAATTTTAAAAAACCATAAAAACACAAAAGACCATAAAATACCTTAAACCATAAACACCCCTAAAAACCATTAAAACACTAAACCCCCTAAAACTCTTAAATAACACTAAAAATTCGAAAAACCTTTCTAACCCTATAGAAAGATAAAAAAATCTAAAAATTCCTAAAAACCTACAAATATAAAATAACATAAAACCCAAAAAAAACTTGAAAAACCAAAAAAACAAAAAATCCTTGAAATAAATCAAAATTGATAAAAAATTTAGAAAACCCTAAAAATTATAAAAATTATAAAAACCCATAAAAACGTTAAAAACCTTAATGTCTTGAATAACCATAATAAGACCTTAAAATCCAATAAAACACTTAAAACTGAACCTAAAAAACATTAAATCCTTTAAAAAAAATAAAACCACTAAAATCCTCAAAGTCACCAAAACCCCTAGAAACAAATAAATCCTAAAAAATACAAAAAAAATCCCTATAATATAAATACTCATAAAAAAACAAAAAACCCCAAAGAAACCATTTAAATTCTTAAAACATTTTAAGTAACTAAAAAACCTAAAACCGCTAAAACCCTAAAAACCCTTAAAATCCCCTAAAAACTCCTAAAACCCATAAAACCCATAAAAACCATAAAAACAATAAAAACCCTTAAAACCTAAAAACCCATTAAAACTATAAAACCACTTTAAATCTACCAAAATGGTTATAAAATCTAGAAAACATTAAAATACCTAAAAGAACTCCAAAAAAACAGACAATTAAAACCAAAAAAAAACAAAAAACCCCAAAAATTCCTAAAAACCCTAAAATCCATAAAAATCATACAAATACCTAAAAACCAAAAAAACATAAAACCCCCAAAAAACCCTGATAACCCATAAAAAACTTTCCAAACCTAAAAACACATAAAACCCCCAAAAAAATATACATTAAAATTCAAAAAACACTACAAACCCCAAATATAATCAAAATCCATAAACCCCCTAATCCATCACAAATAATTCTAAAAAAGAATTAAAAATCCCATAAAATTTCAAAAACCTAAATACCCCTGAAAAACCCTAAAGCCCATAAAAACCTTAAAACACATAATACTCCTAAAAAGTATAAAACACCTTAAAAATACGCTAAAACCCCTTAATATTTAGAAATCCCTTAAAACCCATAAAACCCATAAGATCACATAAAAAAATAAAAACCGCTAAATCTCTAAAACCCTTCAAATATATATGTAGGTTTTTGAAAATTCCACAAAGGAGAATAAGAATCCACTTAATTCAAGAAATTATTCTACCCAATTTCCTTTATGGAATTGGGAAAAATTGTGAAGAAGTTGGCACAAGGACAACCAGTCCGCAGACCGGTCCAATACTAACGGTACATGGCCGGTTCCGCGAAGCACCCCCCTCTGCAGACCGCTGTCGTTCACGGAAAAGAGGTGGGGATACTCCGTGAGTGCGAAGTAGCATGGGTGCCAACACGGTCCACTATCATGAACCGCCCTACTGTGAACTGCATCAACCAGCCCGGGCCGCATCCACTGTCATTCGTCGAATGGAGGTGGAACCCAGCGTGGCCGTGAAGCACCCATCGAACCAACTTGGTTCGTGGGTGAGGTGCACACCCCTGAGAGTTGTGGATTGAACAAGTCATCCGAAAACTATGTTTTCGGTCATGGGCATCCGTAAAAGGTGCCTCATGGCCACAATTGACACTCCCCGCCCCCTCTATAAAAGTACATCAAAGGGGAGAAAAGAAGAGATTGATCAGATTTGGGTGGAAGGATTTCAAAGGAAGGAGCTTAGGATTTCACAAACAGCGAAGTTTCAGTTCGTGAAGTAGAACTGGTATGAAGATGGAAACAAATTAAAAAGGAACCGAAAACACAAAACAACTTGGTGAACCGCAAACTTAAAATAACAAAGAAAAATGACCGCGAACCATGGCCCCTCCGTGAATACACTCCCCACAGACCAAGGATTTTATTCCCCTTTTCTGATCTATCGCACCGCATAGTACCCACCTACGTGGGCAAAGCCCCGACCGATGAACCTCCGACCAGCATCGCCCTTAGCCACCGTTACTCGCATGGACCCCTCCTCTTACCAACCTCGTACATGGGCCGAACCCAAATCCAGGAATTCCCCTGGTACGCTGGATTCCTATCAGTTTGCAGACCACCCTAGTTTGCAGACGGCCTCTCCAGCCATGTAGCACCTCCCTACGTGAAGGGCACCACCCCTCATACACCCTTATTGCACGAAAAATCCTTCAGAGTTCCTATTCACCGATCTAGATAAAATCCTTCCAATCTGGAATGATCCTTCATAAACCCCTCATTGGCCCATTCATCGGCCCCAAGCTGAGGCCTCCACCAGAGCCACCGGACCCATGTGATGTAACCTTCAGGCGCATCAGCGTGCCGTTTTGAGTTCACATACCCACGATAGGCGAGGGCTAAAGGGTTTCCCTGGCCCTTGAGTGGATTCTTGAGTCACACCTAGGTCCACATACCCACGGTAGTTTAGATTCCAAGCCCAGGAGTCTCCTTTATGCCCATCCACTTGTTAAGATTGGGACACTTCTTCCATCCCCTAGGAGTGGTGGACTACCCATCAGAAGGAAGCACCCCTACACCTCTGTACTTCCCCACGGCCATAGAAAATGAAGGGATGGATGGGGAAGGGTGCTTCTCCTTTCTTCTTCGGTGTCAAGTCCCTATCCCTTTGGGCTTCATCACAATGGGATTCCATCTTGGAGTAAGCCCCGACATTCCGGGACACTCCATGCATAATCCCCACTTCACTCCCTATGAACGCACCTTTCCCGATGTGATCGTCGGGTCTCAACTGCCTCTTGTTTCTCACACCGAGCATGAATCACGTGGGCTTAGAGTAAACACCGACCCTGACCCCATCCTAACCCGAACTACATGGACTTTGTTCCCTGTCTCCAAGGTAGGGTACGTAGGAAGCCTCCCCGAGGTTCAAGCCCAACAATTGGTCATTCGACCCCCTTTACATCGGTTTACTGACACCTTGGTCCGCCATAGATTGTAAGCCCCATCCCAACCCAATCTACGTGGACTTTGATCCCTGTCTCCAAGGCAGGGTACATAGAAAGCCTCCTTGAGGTTCAAGCCCAACAATCGTTCATTTTGACCCCCTTTACGTCGGTTTACCCACACCTTGGGCCGCCTTAGAGTGTAAGCCCCGTCCCAACCTGAGATACATGGACTTTGATCCCTGTCTCCTAGGAAAGGTATGTAGGAAGCCTCCCCGAGGTTCAAGACCAACAATCGGTCATTCTGACCCCCCTTTACATCGGTTTACCCACACCTTGGGCTGCCTTAGAGTGTAAGCCGCATCCCAATGCAAACTAAGAGGACTTTGATCCATGTTAAGGCATGGTACGTAAGAAGCCTCCATGAGGTTCAATACCATTACCCATTGGACCCCTGGTCCATCTTCACGTCGGTTCTCCAACACCACCTCCATGTGAACAATGAGGACCTTGATCCATGCCAAGGCATCATACGTAGGAAGCCTCCACGAGGTTCAAGCCCAACAATTGGTTGTTCTGACCCCCATCACGCATGTTCATCCTTCATCCCGCATGATGTTAAACTATACTCCAAAACTATGAGGACTATGATTCCCCTCATAAGGATATATAGGAAGCCCGTATCACGAGTTCGATCAAAATTCTCAAGTCGTTATCTGTCCCCTAGGGACGACAATAAACTCCAGAGCTCCCAGTTATGAGGCATTAAATCAGTGTCATCCCAACGAGTCCCAACTCCTCAGAGTCATTAATCCAATGAGGGATGGTAAACCTTGGGCCTAAATGATTCTGAATCCCTATGTTTAAATGACAATTTCTAACTAGGAATAACACATGGATACTATGCTTGGGAATAAACCAAAGATTCAAGAACATATGAATTTGTCTTAAATCTATAAGAGAGTCCCAAAACATGAAATAATTCCCCCCAAAAGGGTGAGATGATCCAGAATTTTCATCCTCTCAACAAATTAGAGTTCTTAAGTGTCACTGGACAAATCGCCCAGCAAACTCCTGCCTTTGGAAAGCAGGTCCAAGTATCACCAGATATGGAATAGTTGGGAATTTAAAACCAATCTGGAATAAAAAATGGTGAACCCGACGTGAATCTTTAACCAAGCATGATGGATTTAACCTAATCTCACTCTGCGCCCCCTTATACTCAAAAGGAGGGCAAAGATAGGTCATTAATTATGCATGGGATCATGAGATGCTTCTTTGATGGGTTTGTAGTTTGTATTTGTTAAAATATTTGATAGGTACCAATCAGAACTCCCTTCAACCCAATGGCATCACAAAGGAACTCACAGGTGCACGGTTCATGCTATGTATTGACTAAACTTCCTCACCAACGAAGGACCTTGTCACCTACCCAAGGTCATCAAGGCTAGGTTTCTGATGCGTTGTTCCGAGAGTACCATTCGAATGGTACTCTCTCGATGGTGGAGGCGGCCATGCACACCCTCCAATTCACCAAGGCCCGCCGGTCTCCTGCCCAACAGTGGTCTCGAAAGAAGACCCAAACGACTCCTATTTCCATATCAACCCATTTTTAGAGTTTATCCCTGGAACGAGACAACTCGTACCTCCATTATCTTAGGGAGGATGATGATATCGTCACATAGGACTTCATCCCCACTGAATGGGGGTTCCTCTCTAAGGCCCCCACCAGAAGGTGTTGTCGCGGTTACGGCACGACTCAATATCCACACACTAAGGAGGATTTCTCCTTGATGATCTAGGCCCACGCTCCCTGAGCTCTAGCCCCGCGGACCACCCAACGAGGGAGACAAATATATAATCAGGGACCAGTCATCACCATTGTCCCTAAGGAGGAGCTATGCTGCCCAGTCAAGGAGGTGTATCGCGATCAGGCACATACATCTGTCAGCTCCCCCAGAGTCCACCATCCAGACATGGGGGCATAATTCGGGCAGGTGCACATCTCCGCCGATCTCTATCAAGCACGTCACTCAAACAGGACGACACCTACCCAGCAGGCACCTCTCCCTGACCAGGGTCGCGAAGCCCACCAACCCGACATAGCGGCGACGCAGTGCCTGCAGGACCATCTCCTAGAAGATGCTCCTGACACCTACCATTCTTATATGGTGGCGATCAACAAAGCCCGCCATCCAGATGTGGAAGAAATTAATAGGCTGGCACGTCTCCCAGCCAACAAAGGCCACTGACTCGATATGGTGGGAATCCAATATATGTAGAGCCATCTCCCTTCAGATGCATGTAAATTCTGCCATCCCGATGTGGCGACAAACGGAGAGACAAGCCTCCGTATCCCAGTAGAGGGGCATATCGTTCACCTGCTCTGACATAAGATAATTGTCAGTACCCACTGACCACCGGAGGACCGGAGCCAAATATTCCTACTCTGATACCAGAATGGGCCTTCATACCTGTTCCTGCCAAAGATATCTCTCTGCATATCCTGGAAATGATGGAGGAGCAGGTATCGATCCCGGATCATATCTTGAAGACTTTCCAAAATGTAATTTCATTAGTGGAAACAACAAGTACTCAGGCCTGTGAGCCCGTCTCCCCAATTTAGGTGACTCTTCTAAGAGACAGGATAGCCTCCATGAAGTAGATAAGCATCCCTGCTTCTGCCTAGGAGGGTCATCAGCCATATTTTTTGATGCAAGGGCAACCAGATCGAGTAGCTTCACTTGTTCCAACTGGGGGACACCTGTCCACCATGGCGTATGCTCCAGAGTAGGAATATATCCCTGCTAAAAGTCAAGTTGTTTGTTGGAATATCCCGGAAGCATCACGAGAACCAATTAGAAGGGGACCCAAAGCTGAATGCCATTATCAACATCACACGGTCCATACTGACCACAAGAAAGCTCCCCGAATGTGCCAAATGCAGCTAGAAAATAAAGAGCGGGTTCACGACTCTGCTCTACTGGAAGCTTGGGTTCCCAATTCCGCTAAGCATATATTGAAGGCTCAAAACCCTACCTTCCCATTACCATGTTATGGGAGTGGCAGTAGCAGTTGCGAAGGTCCTCCCTGCAATGTTGCTACCAGAAGCTCTGAAGGTCCTCCCAAGGGCACCCGCGGGGGCCTCCCCCACGGGCATTTAACGATCAATCATGAGAGTTTATCTTTTCATGTGAGTCATGAAAACCCTCCGCGTGACCAGAAGATTGAGCAGCAAGAATGCCCTCCACTTGTTGCGGTCCACCCTGAAGGTCCTCCTTGGGGTATACACTACAACCACTCTCTATACAGTGGGACCACAGATTATGATAGTAGTCCTCTCTATCATAGTCCCAACTGCAGATTACCTCCCCATAGTGACGTCTCATCACGACAAGAAGGTCCTCCCCTTGTCGTGGCCTGCCCTGAAGGTCCTCTCCAAGGGTTACATTGCAATGACACTCCACGTAGCCAGGCATCATATCACGGTGGTAGTCTGCACCACTCTGATAACGGAGGTCCTCCCCGTAGAGACGTCAATCAACGAGAAGTCCCTCCCCTCGCTGCGGTACATTCTGAAGGCCCTCCCCAGGGTGTACCCCATAGAAATTCTCCCTGCGACAGCTATGATGGTAGTCCTCTCCAACATTACCACCATTCCGAATGTCCTCCCCATGATGGCCCCAAGCAACAAGAAGGTCCTCCACTTGTCGCAGTGTATCTTGAAGGTCCTCCCCAGGATACACATCGAACGACCAACCATGATGGTCATCCTCACCATGATGGCAGTTGTTGTGGAGGCCCTCCCTGTAACAATGCTACGTGGCCAGAAGATCCCCCCCCCTCGCTGCGATATTCCTTGGAGGTCCTCCCCAGGGCGTGCACTGCAAAAGTCCTCTATGCAGTGGGGTGTCAAGTAGTAATGGAAGCCCTTTCCGTTATGATACGGATAGCAGAGGCCGTCCCCGCCTAGACTCCGTTCAACGGGAAGTCCCTCACCTCATTGCGGTACATTATGAAGGCCCTCCCCAGGGTGTACCCTATAGGTTATCTCCTTGCGGAAACTGTGGTGATAGTCCTCACCCTTGAAACTATCATTGCGAAGGTCCTCCCTACATTGACATGTCATATCGACATGAAGGTCCTCCCCCTGCTGAATTAAGAACATAAAAGCCCTCATATTCTGAGGCACTCAGAAGGATGGGATCGAGCATGTCAGAATCCCAGCTACTCACCAACGACACCCTTCTTCGATCAGGAGACGGTCTGAGGCCACGTTCATCTTCTGAACCACACCGAAATCACCCATATGATAATTCAACACCTACCAGCCCCACTACCACCGGACACAATATCGGTCAGCGCCTCATTTGGGCCGACCAGGTAGAGGAATCACTAGCAGAAGAGTATGTTGACATGTTGAACCTGAGGAAATGAATGGCCAGTGAT
This sequence comes from Viscum album, assembly GCA_963277665.1. Taxonomy (NCBI): domain Eukaryota; kingdom Viridiplantae; phylum Streptophyta; class Magnoliopsida; order Santalales; family Viscaceae; genus Viscum; species Viscum album. The sequence goes on along the minus strand of OY728136.1, from coordinate 1,279,411,928 downwards.
GATATCCTAGTTATGTTTTGGCCCATTTCCACCTCTCAATTTGACATACCTATAAAGTTGTCAGAAGAATGTGCGCACGACATCCACTCTAATATATGGGCAACCCTCCACCAACTAAAATCAAGCTTTCTTCCCTATGATGGGTTTGTAGGTCACATAAAGACAATAAGAGACCTCCTGTTTCACATGGACCTAGAAGCTCTTCCTCTGGTGCGACAACCGCAACCTGAGAGGCGTAAAGGAAACATGGAGTTAGCTTGCCTCAATGCTTTGCACTAGCTGCTCCACCTCATTGGCGACGATCCAACAGGGGTCCATATTAGGGGATGGGGAGAACATGCAGCTCTACATTTCACTTGGCTCCCAGCCTAGAAGAACCTGTTCAACGTAGTGTCTTGCAATGCCATCATAGCAAGACAGCGATCGAGTGGTCCCCCTGTTTGGGAAAGGCGACACACCCAACAGAGAGAGGCCTTGAGTAAGTCCCAGAAGCGTCAGGCACGGCGGGAAAAATCCATTCATGAACTCTTAAAGCAGGACACCAAAAGAATACAACAAGACTCACGCCTAATAGAGGCCAATCAGGGGTCATTTCCAGCCTCCCCATAGAGGATTGAGTCGCGAGTGAACTCGGCATCAGATCCAGTTCACCTCTAAATGGGGGCATGCTAGATCAGGCATGTAGCGATAGCAGCAGCCGCTGTCTTAATCCATGGACAACCCCAACCTACATGGATGGGGGAATTTTTAACAACAAATGTCCCTGTAAGACCAATAAAAACAGTAAAAGACTCAACTTCCAAGGAACGGAGCCCGCCCCAACCCTCAGGGCTGGGGGCATTTTTACAACCTCACAACAACCTCCCTCGCGAGGATCATTATTTTCTCATCTAGGGAGGACAGTCAGAAGAGGAGGTTTCTTCCCTATCCTGTCTTTTGAGTCACCATCCACTTAAATAGGGAGGCATACCGTAAGGACGCATCAAATAACTCTCTGCGTCACCCTTCGTCAAGCAATCCAAAAGAAATCCCGAGACAGGAGGGGGAGGACAAGAAAAAGGCGCGAGAGATCCTCTTCCTATTTGGAAGATGACATCTCCTCCACCCCACAATATGCATCCATCAACTCCATATAGGCTAACCACACAGGTGACACCAAAGACGATGAAAATCCGGTTGGATCAGAAGATGATGGTTCCAGTCAGGCTGTGACTCACAACGAACCATCAGGTGTCCACACCTGGAACTAGAGGTCCGCCCTAAATATGGCCTTCTTTCAAGCTAACCCTCCTCCGCTTACCCTGCAAGCTTCCAAAAAGGATAAGAATAAAGGACCATTTACTCGTAACCCGCCCCTTTATCTAGATAAAAACAATCCACTTACGCTTGAAGAGGGATTCTCTCGACAGGAGGAGGACATGAAATAATTGAGGTGGCTTAACTTTGAGCTACTCTGGAGGAACTGTCTGATTGAATGTGCTTCCCAAGAAGAGCCACACCTTGCACTCCCAGCAAGTGAACCTCAAGGACCAAGGTTTGCCCTGGCAGTGGAAGCACGGTCAGGGCCCGCGCCCAATGAGGCACCTGGTCCATCCAACTACCTAAACATGGATTCGGGTAAATACCCAGATATCCCTCTACTTAGGAAGAAACCGGAATGAGTATGTCTGAACCCTTCAAAGGTGTCACAAAAAACATACACACCCTTGGTGTCGGCCAAGCTGGATCCTCAGGCAATGCCTCGGGCTACACTCGCCCAAGACCGGGCCCAACAGGATGTAAACCATGGACTCTCCAGAACCATCGAAGCACTGACAGCTCAATTGGAAGAAATGGAAGGTCGACGCGCTCTAATACAACCAGAGCGGAAGCCCTACCCAGATTGGGTGATCAACACACCTTCTCCACCCAATTTTGTGAGCCATGTATTCCCTATTTTCAATGGTTCAGGAAATCCGGAACAACACTTGATGCACTTTGCATCTTATTGCGGCCCTATGATGGGAACTCCATAACAACAAGAAGTAGTGAATCTCAGATTCTTCATACGGACCATTCAAGGATCTTCCATTGTCTGGTATACGAGTCTACCCACCCAGTCAATAAAAAACAGGGAAGACCTTCGGTAGCAGTTCCTATTCCACTTCAGCTCGACGTTTCCTAAAACAACGGTCAGCGACCTCATGAATTACAAACAGAGGGAGAACAAGAAGGTCTAAGATTTCATTGACAAATGGAAAGGTCTGATCTACTCTCTGAACATGACAATGCCTCAAGATGGGATGCTTTCTATATGCATCGATAATCTTCGAGACGAGCTGCGACCACCGCTCATACCAGTGGAGTGCACCACTGGCTTCCTCCATCTCTCGACCATCGCCCAGAGAATTAAATACTCCTTGCAGCGGACCAATATGATGTCCCAAATATCCTCACAGGCTTCTGCAAAGAGATTAGTTAGAGCTGGAGCATCCTCTGTCACACTCAAGCCATCCCCTATGCCTACTCCACTACCTAGGCCTCCACCAAATCCTCAAGGGACCCCTGTATATCAGCGGTCGCCTCCGCCCAAGCGGTATGATCAGAGAGGATCGAAGCGGAACCAGTTATAGGAACGAAGAAAAAAGTATACTCGTTCCGAGAGGACCAAGTCCGTGGATATTTCATCACCACCATGAATTGTAACTTGCTCCGCCTCCCGGAGCCAAGGAAGCCCGAAGAAGTCGGCCACAATGACATGCTAGATTACTATCCCTACCACCGAATGTTAGGGCACAGTATCCAGGAATGATTCGTCTTTAAAATCCTCCTACAAAGGATAGTAGACTCTGAGTAGGTCGAACTAGGACCACCCCCAACACATGTGACATATATTTCTACCACTGACTCCAAAAAAGGGGAGGGGTGGCATGAAGTCACCAATAAGAAGGGGCAGAAATTTGATAGCTATATAACTTGGAAGACTGTCAACCGAGATTAGGGCATACTCCGAGCTCAATTACAGTAGCTAATGTTGCCGCCAATATCCCCTACTATCGCGCAACTGAAAATATCCGCCTCAAAATCCTCCACGAGCCGGTCATCCATGCGTAATAAAAAAGGGGGGAGACAGGCATAAGAAGAATAGTCCGCAATGAGGCCAAAGTTAGCCTTGACACTATCAGATTTTATACCCTCAGAAGTGGCGCCACGGACACCGGCCCACCAAACGGCACCATCAGGGACAACCGACCTGGGTGACCTGTCACAGGATGAGGATCTAATCTTTTTTTCCATAAACGTCATATATATAATAGAATAGTTCCTTGATGAAGGGTATGGTTATGAACCTGAGTTCCCGACGCAAGGTGCCGGGAGGAGGAATCACAGAGGCGGGGGATACCAGGGAAGGCACAATCGCGGCCGAAACCAACCATATAGTTTTATCCCGACCCAAACTATTAATATCATGGAAAACTATGAGAGAGCCCTTAAAAAGGATCAACAGGAGAAATAATATCCCTCCACCTCCACAAGTGGACACTCTGTCCCTGTCATTTCTTGGTACCCATCAGAGTAGGAACATATTTCTAGCCGCCTAGTGCTCACAAATAGACCGGATGGGGCAAGTCCCCAGAACATGGGAACACTGTCATCCTCCAACCCCGAGACCATTCTTTCCTCGTCACGTGCTCCAACTCCTAAAGTGCCTGCTAAAACTCTCCCACCAGTGGAGATGCATCGGCCATTGGAGCAAAAATACGATATCCTTAAGCATCTGGCATCAGTACCAGCCAGGCTATCAATCCTGGATGCCCTGAGTTTGTCAGCAGATCTCAGGGAGGCACTTATCAATTCCTTTCTCATCCCCCAGAAGTTTCACGCCACGATAGCTGCTACTGAGATTTATCAGACAGAGACTAGCCCAACTGAATGCAATGTGGTTATTTCCTTCACTGATCAGGATGAATATCCCATCATTCAAGGACATATCAAACCACTATATGTGTCCAGCACACTAAATGATGTTGGGATCCGCAAAGTCATTATTCACAACGGCTCCGGATTTAACCTCCTTCCCCTATGAACACTGTAAGTTGGGATATAGTGAGGAAGACGTAATCCTCTCAACCACAACCCTGTTGAGTTATGAATAGAGTGAAAATAAGCCATTGGGACAAATCAAGCTAAAACACCATTTTGGCAACCTTCTGGCCTACTAGGAATTCCTGGTGGTCTAGCAGAACTTATCATTCAATTCCCTTCTTAGAAGGTTGTGGCTCCATAAACACATGGTCATTCCTTCATCCTACCACCAGTGTATCAAATATTGCGTCAATGGACAATGTGAGACATTGAACACTGACAAGGCCCATTTTGAGCTCTCCGAGTCACATTAAATTAACACTGAGTTTTGTGAGAAAAATTAAAATAATCCTTCGCTCGATGGTATTGACTGGATCCCCGCTCCAATTAGTCCGGAAATGGTTCTTGATGACCCCCTCAGGTAGCTTAGTGGAGACTACGTACTACCCATCGACTATGTTGAGAGAAGGGATTCAAGCCTGGACACACACTCGACTGTCCTAATGACTTCAGCCATGATGCCCGAGCAGAGCGGTGTGGAAATAACCGCTGAACCTCAAATTGGCGGCGAATACTTGAGCGAGGATGCCCACAATGCCTCGCCTCCAGAATCACAAGAGCTCATGCTGAGAACTCTCCCTCTGTCGGATCAAGAGGATGAGGGTTTGGAGGGAGATGAGGAGGAATATCTCAGGGATGCACCTCCCGCATTTGAGGAAGGTATCTCCACCACTATGGACGAGCTCAGGGAAATAAACCTAGGTACCGAGGAAGACCCGAGGCCCACTCTCATTAGTGCAGCCATGTCTCCTAAGGAGAATGATGTATATACCTCTTTCCTAAAGCAACACCAGGATGTTTTTTCCTGAAATTACATAGAAATGTCGGGACTCAATCCCAAAGTGGTAGCCCACCACTTCGGTCTACCAGAAGACCACCGAGGCTATAAATAGGCCGCCATAAGAATGCACCACTCACATGCTGCCAAAATAGAGGCTAAAGTCAATAAGATTATTAAAGAAGGCTTCATTTGGGAGGTCCAATACCCCATAAGGTTAGACAAAATTGTCCCCGTTAAGATAAACAACAGAAAAATCCACATCTACATCGATTTTAGAGATCTCAATCAGCACTACCTGAAAGATGATTTCCTGGTCCTGATTACTGAATTATTAATTTATGCAATGGCCAGGTATGAGGCTCTATCCTTCATGGATGGTTATTTTGGGTATAATCTGATCCAGATGGCCCGAGAAGATGAAGAAGCCACTACCTTGAGAGCCTCTCAAGGAATATTCTGTTACAGGGTCATGCCCTTTGGTCTCCAGAACGCTGGTTCCCCATATCAACGCACCATGCATCATATCTTTAAACCATTCCAGGGGAGATTCGGCGAATGTTGGGTGGATGACTTGGTGTTCAATTAAAGACAGTGCTCAGATCACATGTTAGACCTTGAAATCGTCTTCAACAAACTTCGAAAACATAGCCTGAAGATGAATCCCTTGAAATGCGTCTTTGGGGTTACATCAGGGAAATTCCTTGGCTTCATTATATGCCATCGTGGCATCGATGTTGACCCCAAAAAAGACAAAGGCTATCCTTGTCCTACCACATCCCCTCAATCTCACTGATTTGAGAGGATTCCAAGGGTACCTGGCCTACATTAGGCGGTTCATAGCCAACCTGGTAGGAAAATGTTTTCCCTTCACACGGTTAATGAAGAAGGGGGTTATGTACCAATGGAAAGATGACTGTTAAGAGGCGTTCAATAGCCTAAAGAAGTACCTCTTGAGCCCACTAGTGCTCATGCCCCCAGTTGAAGGAAGACATATCATCCTATACGCGACGGCCCTAGAACGGTCACTGGGAGCCTTCCTCGCGTAGAAAAATGACGCCAACAGTGAAAAAAGCCTCTATTACCTTAATCGAACCATGATCGATGCTGAAACTCGATACTCGAACATTGAGAATAGTTGTTTGGACTTGGTATTCACAGTTCAAAAATTACGACATTATATGCATCATCATGTAGTCCATTTGGTCTCGTAGAGTAACCTGGTCAAGTACATCATCAGCCAACCAATGTTGACTGGATACCTATCCCGATGGGTAGTCATCCTGCAGTAGTTTGACATCCGGTTTGTCCCCCAGAAGGCCATTAAAGGCCAGGTGTTAGGATATTTTCTGGAAGAGAACCCCTTGAGAGGGACCACCGTACCAGATGTCAAGTTACCTAATGAAGACATATTCACTATTTAAGAGGAGCTCTCGACATGGGAAATGTACTTCAATGGTGAATCTCGAATCTCGAATGGGAAAAGGATGGAGGATACTAAATTTAACAAGGTGGGTTTGGGGATAATACTCATGTCCCCAGAAAAGGCAGTATTTCCATATTTCTTCCTCCTATCAGAAGGATGTATGAAGAATGAGGTGGAGTATTAATCCCTCATTTCGGGCCTGGAGCTCGCACTCCAGCCACTAGTATGACACATTAATGTAAAAGGTGACTCAGAACTAGTCATCAAGAAAGTCAATGGTGACTATGCTATCAAAAAGGAGGAGTTGATTCCCCTATTTGACCATGTCTGAGGGTAATAGAGGAATTCTCTATAGAACCAACATTGAGCTATATTCCCAGGTATCAGAATGCCATGGTTTATGCATTAGCTAATGCAGCCACATCCCTATCTGAACCAAACTAGGATAAAACAACAATCAGTATTGCTCCTCGTCGAATTGCCCTACCATTTGTTCAGGCCAAGACTAAAGAAATCAATGAAGTCAGTCCTATCCCTGAGCCATATGCTCCTACCACCGGCTGGATGACCCTGATTGCAAACTATCTTCAAATGGGAGAACTCCCATCAGACAGGGATGAATAAGATAAAGTATGGAGAAGGGAAAGAAACTTTTTCCTATACGACGGAATGGGTCAGCAAGAGGTCCTCTACAAATGAGGCCGCGAAAAATTCCTCCTCAAATTCATTGATGGAGAAGAAACTGCAGCTGTCATGACTGAAGTGCATGTCGAAGTATGTAGAGCACATCATTCAGGGTCTAAGATTTCCCATCAGGTTTGAAGGCTTGGGTACTATTGGCCCACCATGGCATGAGATTGCGATCACTTTACCACAAAATGCCACTCATTCCAAATTCATGCCAACTTTATACACCAACCCCTGGAGTTACTTCATCAAGCTAAGTACTCCTAGCCATTTTCTATCTGGGGAATGGATGTCGTAGGACCATATCCTCCCACCACGCCTAAACAATTGAAGTATATCCTCACAAAAAATGACTTCTTTTCCAAATGGGAAGATGTTGTACCCCTCAAGGAAGTTGGGGAAAGAAACATTGTCAGCTTTGTCAAATCCAATATCATCACCAGATTTAGAAACCCTCATACCATACTAACAGATAACAACACCAATTTCTACTCTTCTAAATTGGAGAAACTATACCAAGAATATTGTATCAAGGATAACCACTCATCCCGATACTACGCAACATCCAACAGATAGATAGAGGCTATTAACAAGACCCTGTCCAAAATTCTCTAGAAAATGGTGCACAAAGACAAGAAATCATGGCCAAATAATCATCTTCATACATTGTGGGCTTATCGTACCACAATCCGCACTGCTACTCGGGTTACTCCATACTCATTATTATACATAATAGAAGTGGTCCTGCCCATTGAACTGCAATTGCCCTCGCTCCGTGTTTCCATTTGTAATCAGTTATCCAACGATGAGTAATGAGAAAAACAGCTAGGTGAATTGGAATAGCTAGATGAGAAGCGGTTTCAAACTTTGCACAATATGGAAGTATATTAGAACCAGATCTCACAAGCCTTTAATAAAAAGGTTCGTCTTCGGTCTTTCTGGGAAGAAGAATTGGTGTTGGTCCTCCGGACCCCAATGATACCTGCAAAGAAACCTCCAAAGTTGGATCCAAAATGGTAGGGACCATATATTATACACAAGGTCTACTCCAATGGAGCATATGAAATGATCTCCATGGATGGGAAATTCACCACCTCTCCTACAAATGCGAGGTTTCTGAATAAGTATTTCTCATAATTAAAGGCAGTTTCTGTCCAAGCTATAAGATGTTAAACTGCCAAGCCCCAACAGTCCAAACTCTGTGACCCTAAACTAAGAGTACTTCATCCTCACCACATGACGTTAAATTGAGGGGATTCCATAGAACTACATTAGGCTTGATTCCTGCCCTTACAGGATACGTAGTGACTCCAGGATTCCCCCTCATGGCCCATCTACCCCCGAATAAAACAAAAAAAATGCCTTTTTCCCCCATGCACGGGAAAACCTTACATGGGGTGTTTTTCTCATCCATGTCACAAGACGTTAAACTACCAATCCCCAATGGTCCAAACACTATGACCCTAAACAAAGAATAATTCATCCACACTGCATGATTTTAAAGTACGTGGATTCCAGAGAACTATGTCCGGTTTGATTTCTACCCTTGCAGGATATGTAGTGACGCTAGGATTCCCCATCCTGGCCCATCCACCCCCGAAGAAAACAAAAAAAATGCCTTTTTACCCCCATGAACGGACCAACCCTTCATGGTGTGTATTCATCATCCTTACTGCACGATGTTAAACTACACGGATAAGAAGTTAAAAATGACCTCTCCCCCGTGTATGGACCAGACATTCATGGGGTGTATTCCTCGTCCATACTGCATTCTGTTAAAATGCATGGAAAAGAAGATTTAAAAATGCCCTTTCCCCCATGTATGGACCAGACCTGCATGGGGTGTATTCCTTGTCCTTACCACAGGACGTTAAACTGCACAGATAAGAAAGATAAAAAAATTCCCTCTTTCCCCGTGTATGGACCAGACCTACATGGGCAGTATTGTCCTTCAAGAGAACTATGTTTGGCTTGATTTCTGCCCTTATAGGATACATAGTGATGACAGGATTCCCCATAATGGCCCAAACACCCCCTAATAAAACAAAAAAAATTCTCTTTCCCCCCGTGTATGGACCAGACCTGCACGGGGTGTATTCCTCATCCTCACCACACGACGTTAAACTACATGGATAAGAAACAAAAATTCCCCCTCCCACCCGTGTATGGACCGACCCAACAGGGGTGTACCATTTCAGAGAACTACATACGGCTTGATTCCTGCCTCTTCAGGATATGTAGTGATTCTAGGATCCCCCATCCTGGCCCATCCATCCCTAAATAATGTAAAAAATGCCTTTTACCCCATGTACGGACCAACCCAGCACATGGTGTATTCTTCGTCCTCACCGCACTATGTTAAACTGCATATAATTCATCCTCACCACACAATGTTAAACTGCAAAGACTTTGTCATGACCCACCCAAGATATACGTAAAAATGAGATGGGAATACTCCTTGCACATTTGGATGCATCCTTTCCATACATCAGACTCCACGACTTGGTCAATTGCGGATCTTCATAATCATTCATGGCCATCGGAAGTGGAAAGCTATCGACTTGTGGACACCATTGAATGACTATGCATACCATGACCTCAATGTATTTTCATATTGATAGCCCTGGGCCCGTCCTCCAAAGGCAATATTTCCTTAGGCGGTACTATTCCTAGCTCTGTATGCTTACCAGTCTCAGAGCCCCCATGTCATTTCTCCCAGTCCAAAAATTCATGGGGTAGTGGTTTACAAGATCATTCTCCTCTCACATCCAAACGTTTCCAGGGTATCCCTACATGGTTATCATTTGTATCCACCTGTGGTTCACATGATGATATGAATTTACGAACATCAAGCCCGGGATGGGCTGCATTGACTCGGTAGAAAATTGAGGTGAAGATGTTTCTTGTATTCTTGGACACCGTTATCCCCATATGCCAAACTCTGCACTGTGAGAAATCTTGGATTTTCATAATCATCCATGGCCATTGGAAGTGGACTGTTATTGACCCATGGAACCCTTTGCAAGACTATGCATATCATTTCCTCAGCGGCTATGCATATTCATGGCCCCTGGCCCGTCTACCAAAGGCAAGAGTTCCTCGGGCGGTACTCCTCCTAGCTCCATACACTTACCGGCCTTAGCGCCCCCTTGCCATACCTCCTAATATTGGAAACCCCAAAGTTACAGTTTACACCCTCATTCCCTCACACTTGTTCAAAGTTTACCAGAGCCACTAACTCAGTTTCCTTTCGGGTAATTGTAGTGATAGTCACCCAATGGTTTGAACACTAAGACTGCTAAACTAAAAGTACTTCATCCTTACCGCATGACGTAAAACTACATGGAGTAAAGGTATACCCCATACGTAAGATAAATCGGCATGGTGCACTCTTCAATATTTAACAGCAACCAGGGATGAACATCCCCGACATGTCCAGATATTTCCTTACTCAAACGACAGACTTTGTGGCCTGGTCAATCATGGATCCTCATAATCACTCATGGCCATAAAAAGTGGATATTTATCATCCCATGGACACCTTTTCATGACTATGCATACCATTCCCTCAGCGGTTCTGCATATTGATAGCCCCCGGCCCGTCTACCAAAGGCAATATTTCCTCGGGCGACACTCTTCCTATCCTCATACGCTTACCGGCCTCAGAGCCCCCATCTCATCTCTACTGATCCAAGAAGCCCTAAAACCAGTGTTTACACCATCAACCCCCTCCACTTCTTGGACATGTCGAGATGTCCAGGCCCCGTTACATTATGATCAAGAGTGTACTTTTCAACTGTGTCTTCTATACACGACGTTAAACTGCACAACATCTTAAAAAATGATTCTGGTCCTTGCCACATGACGTTAAAATGCATGGAAATTAAAATGACCCTCGTCCATGCCGCACGACATTAAACTGCACGGTCAGACCTGTTATGGGTTCAGTTAGGAATGGAGGTTCTCCTCTGTCCCTCAGTGCATGGGCTAGACCTGCACAAACCACCGTCTTACACAAGCATGAGAAGGGATGACTTCACCCATTCCCAGGAAATTTAGCCCAGATGTTTCTCCCGTATCCACGTACCATCTCCAAATAAATCACACTTTGTACCCAGAAAGATCCAAAACCTTGTAACCCACCCCTGGTTGTCCCAAATCGCAAACATCCATGAAGTTTCCTAGCTATCAGGAGTATGCAATCATTGACCTAAGGATAGCATTTCATGACTATGCATACCATGCCCTTAGCGGCTCTACATATTGATCTCCCCAAGCTCGTCTACCAAAGGAAAGATTTCTTTATGAAATGCTTCTCTCTGTACGCCCTTTGGACTGTGAGCCCCCATATCCATCTCGGGATTCGGAAACCTTATGAGCAGCAATTTACCAACCTCTTTCATAACCCTTAATGACTATAGTGGAACGTCTTTGAAGAGTTTACCGAGAACCAAGAGAAGACATTCCACTTTGAAGAATGTCCTTGTTGCATGAATTTGAACTGCGCCAAGCCCCAATCATCCTATGTGCTAACTAATTGTGTAGGATAGGGACCTCGGGTCCACACTCTTGATTAATACAAGTCTTCTTAAACCCTTTTATTCATCACAAACCCTTTCTGAACCACCCCTAGTGGTTTTCATAATTCCCCAAGCCACCCATGGTGGTTTCCATAAGCCAGACTTCGATGAAGTCCTATGGCCATCAGAAATGGATAGTCATTGACCTAAGGACACCTTTGCATGACCATGCATACCATTCCCTTAGAGGCTCTTTATATTGATCTCCCTTGGTCTATCTAAAAATGGCAATATTTCCTTAGGTGATGCTCTTCCTACCTCTACACGTCGATACAACTCATGCCTTGAGATATTCCCTGCATGTCATCCAGATATAAACATTTTCTCCCCACATGCATCTGAAGGGTATCAAGACATCTTTTAATAAAAAAAACGTCATTGGGGACCTCGGCCCACCATATCTAGTCAATGTTGTTCAACCTAAAACATCAGTAATGATAATCTTGTCAGTGGAACATTAAACCGCTCACAAAATGAGGAGCAATGCCTGTTAGGCTGAAATCCCAAAAAGGGTGACATAAGAAAAATCCAGACCATACCCGCTGGGTCCACACCAAATGGGCCCAGGAAAAATTAGGGTATTAAAAGAAAAGACAAAAAGTTTGTGGGGTTTTTCTACAAAACCCTAGAAATAGTTAAACTATGCTCGCTGGATCCCATGGTCCAGGAAAAACTTAGAGATCATTTCTTTTTTTATCAATTGTCCTGAACTCTGATTATTCTAAGTTCAGTGAATTATCATATATGACAATCATGTAGAAAAATTTATATCATAGGATATCACATGATAGGACAACAAGAGTGCTAAGGGGAAACACCTATTTGTACCATAACAAAGTTGATAAGAATGGAATCCACAATCCGGAGCCTCCTCTGGCATGAAATGTTATTACAATAGATTTTTAGTGGATTCAATAATTTGTATCAGGCACTGATGAGAATCCTAAATTGCTTAATAGAGATTCTGCAGTAAGGATGTCTCAGCTTATGCCCCAGCCCACAGTGCTTCCGCCTCCTGTGCCGCCTTTGAGTTCGCCCTCATCTCCTCCTCCATCTGCCCCTCCCCTTCTTCAATTATGGTTGTGACATCAGTCTCCTCCTATTGAAACCATTTTATGTAACTTATCAGCACTTCCAGTGGATAACACTGCTTAATGATTTCTCCCTGAAGTCTCGTGACCACCCCGGAATGATCATGAGCTTCTGTTAGGCAAAGCTATTGGGTCATGGAAAGGTAGGATTCATATTGAGCAGTAGAAAGGTGAGATTCGAGATCACCCTTCTTCTCCGGGTCAGTGACCACCTACTTGACTATATCATAAATACCATGATAGTCAAAGCCTTCAAATCCCCGTAGCATAAACAGGTTGCGCATCCTTGGCAATTTCGTCAGCATCTCGGCCATGGGAGTCTGAGAAATCAGCTTCCAAATTTTCTCCCATGCCCTTTTGTGAGAAGGTCGAAGTCTAGAAAGGACTCGCCGATCAGGATCAGAATCACCCCAAAACTAAGACACATACTCTGGGATGAACGTGACCATGGAGGGTCCTAATGCGGCTTCACCCGCAAACTCTGGCGTCGCGGCAACTTCGCCCCCCGCGGTTGTGGTCACAGGCACGATCGGATCCGACGACACAATCGCCAATGACAAAGGTTGTGGTCCTAAAGCCCGAAAGTCGATAAGAAAGATAAATATCCCTAATCAAAGAAGGGAATAGAAAGGAGTATATGGTAATAGATTGAGGAACTTACCCCTAGTCATCAAGGCATCGACATCCTCAAGCTCTGTGCCACCGCGGCCACTCTAGGAAGACACTACATATTCAAGAGGAAAGGGAGTCCTGGGAACCCCTAGAGGTGTCCAGGACCTAAAGCCATACCCAAGGCCAGAAACTCCCAAAGCTCTCCCCAAGCGGTCAGCTACGAAGATAAAGCCTGGGGAAATCACTCCCCCAGTAAACAAAATAATGGTCCGTTCTGAGTTTCCGACAACTGGCCTGATGGCAGGCTCTTCCTCCATCGCCACAGGATCCATTGGGTCTGAGGCAACTGGCCCCATCAGATCTGGGGCCTCTTCGGTTATCACGGGTGCCCCGTCCTCCCCCAAAATTATAAAGGCTGTATGATCAGCGGGAGTCTCAAATTCCAGCTGTTCCTCCACTGACATATCTCTGATTGATGAAGGCAGAAGTAAAGCATCCATATCACTCGCCCCTTCAGCAGGTCCCACTATCTTGTCAAGCTCAGGTGTGGCTGCAGGTGATCCCTCAGATGATAAGGGGGCAGAAGGTACGACCGTTGGGGTAGCCACGACCAGGTCTCTGAGTGGCCCTACACCATGCGCTAAAACAGTTAATAACTAGAAGAATTATAATATACGAGTTGGAAATCGAGGAAACGGGAAGTCATGATTACCCGACGTCCCCTGTCTGAGCTATTCCGATAAATGAAACACCTGATGACATCTTTGGATCTACCCAGGGGACAATTCTTTGCTCAGAATGCTAAGAGGAGATATAGGAGGAAATACCCTAGCTTGGTCCGCAATGGTCGCTTCCATGAGATCAGTTGCGCCAGGAGACCACCCTCGATGATCCCCGTAGCTGAAAAAACATGTTCTACTGTTGCGGTACCACAAGGAGTATACTCTGAGGAAGGAATTTCCCCTTGGGATTCCTAGACACCCTGTATAAAGGGAAGAAACTTTAGAACCTTCACATTAAAGGAGGAGGAAAGCCTGAATGGACGAGTAGGGAAACATCTTCTTCGGGATAGGACAATTGAGGATGTATTATCATCATGGACACCCGAGTAGACCCATAAAGCTGGTTCTGGAGTGAATCAACATATGAATCCATCTACTTCAATGAGATGACTATTTTATCCAGATCCTCTTCCTGCAGCATGTGGGGCGGAGCAAAGATATTTCCAATACCCGGATGCTCGAGAGGGCCCATTTGGAGTAATGCCCAAAACCTCTTCATCTGAGCCACTGGCCCTCAGGTCATCCCAAATTCTCCAGGCACCCGAAAATGCGGATGTAACAGGAACAACTATCCAGTGGGGATCAACCTAAGAGGGTCGGGCCGCAGCATGGGTTGGTTGGGGTGCCAATGGTCATGTTTGTTTTCCGGATCTTGCCTCTACCCTAGAACTCTCTGGAGCTACCTGTGGGAGGGACCTCACGGGCAGGGGGGAATTTCCTCACTTCAGCCGCAACAGGGGGACCACCAAAATCATCGCCCCCTGATGGGTGATAACTTTATTCCCCCTCCTCATCAGTCACCAATCGCAGCATGACCTGGACTCAGTGGGTTAATACCGCATAACCCTGGCATGCATAAATGTAGGCCTTGAGGTCCCGTAGATATCAATCATCCCTCTCTGGGTCCACATCGTTGAGAATTTCAACAAGGGTAGATATGTATCCCATCCTGTCAAATTCCACTTCTGATTCCTGGAGATACTTCCATAGAGAATGGGGGTACTAGCTGCGAAAGGATGACTGGCCATTGAATTCGTCCCATTGACCCCAGGCCTTCGGGAAGGCAGCATCCGTGAGAATAACCAACTCCCTTCGGTCAGCTTTAAGGGCATGAGAGGATACACTTCTGTCCATTAAAATCTTCCATGGAAGCACGAGACTGGTAGGGTTATGAAGAGCCTTTCCCAACCTGGTTTTAGCACTATCCCCCTTTCGCATCGTCTTTCCCTTCGACGGCTTAGGAATTGAGATAGTGGGAACCCACAACCCAAGCTGGACAATCAGGTATGATTGTACCGAGTAGTCGGTATAGCTCTTGGACAAGAAAATCATGGAGTCTGCAAGCATGGGAATAAAAACCTCATAGCCAGTATCTTCCTGGGTAAGCATTAACCATATTTTCCTATCTACCATTAAATGGCGGTTCTCACAGGTGCCATTGAGTGCGGGAGGAAACAGTGCCTGGATGCATCCAAATTGATGTCTGAATCGGCAAGCCACGTACCCCTCACAGATCAGTTCCCCACCAATATGTGCCACCAGAATGCCCTCTCGGAGGGAAAAGAGGTAGCCCTGCTTACTAAACTCCTCTGATATGGTATTCATAATTTCACCAGTCAGGGAGGGATATGGTTAGGAATTGAAATGATTATAACTTGAGATCCGACACGACAGCAGATGCATATTCGGAACCATCTGTTGTCCATCCTTCTCTTGGGTCACCCACTCTTCGGGCATAAACCCACTGGTCATTTGAAAGTATGACCAGAATGTGGTGCCCGGAATCTGGAGAGGGTTGATGAAAGTGTAGCAGTTCTTGATATATGCTCCCAACCATCCCCAGAGAATTTAAAAAGGGTCGGCTACTCATTTTGGCCGATTCCCCTCGGTAATATTTCCCAGCAACCAATAAATATTATCCAGTACTAGGAAAACCATGTTGATGACGTTTCCAGTAGCCAGTTGTGCCACTATAACAAAAGTGGAGACCCACAGGCCACCAGTCTCGCATACGGGAAAGAGCAAGCCACTTAAGAACATGGCCAGAAACGCCACCAAATGGAGCAGTCGATCAACATTCAGGACAAGCTCCCAGCCCCAGTCGTTGAACTGGCCTTACTCCTGGATCATCCAAGAGTTTCCCCTCTTCCTTTGAGACTCCATCATAGGACAGGTCATGGGACTAAATGGAAGATCCATGGATTTTCTCTCTATGGAAAATCCTTGACCCATTCACAATATGGGACAAGCTCTTTGGAAGACCTATCCTTCGACTGCTCTTGGGCCTGGTCAATAAGCTGCTTCACCAAGGGAGTAGTTCTCTCTTTGTTGTCCCACACAAAAGTGGGAGGTAGGAATTCATCATACATACCTCCAACAATGGGGACCCCAGAAATCTGGAAAACATCCCAAAGACTGATACCCATATCCCCATGGACCAGATGGAATATATTGGTATTCGGACTCCAACGGCTCATAAGCTACTTGGCAAGGGCATGGGGCCGATGTGTATAAGTCTGGGACACCCAGGAAGCTTCAAATAAGACCACGACTTTTAATTTCACTTCAAACTCCACACAGCTCTAACGAACCTAGATGGGCCACCCCTAGTCCAATGACATAAATGCCCTCCCAGGCCGGAGGTCCCGGTCCGCTGACCAGCCATGCTGGTTGTTCACCATAGAGTTACGTGCAATGCTCCGGTAATAGTGAAGTGCCCCCTCCTACTGGCATTGTTCTCCTATCGGGGACACAGGAAGGTGATTAAACACAGATCTGGCAGATTTATCCTTTGGGATAAGCCACCCTCTAGCAGATATCATAGATCGAGGGATAGTACTAGTAAAAATACGTTCGGTGGGATTATTGTCATGAGATGGTACTAGAATAGGTGTATCAGACAGAAAAACGAACCCGTATGCAGGAAGGCTGTTGGAAAAGGGGTACTCCCACTGTGACTCGGAGAGCATGTCGGAAAGGAAGGGGTACAATGGGGAGTGGCGGATTCCATCCTTAACAGAGTTGGCCACATCCTTTAGGCGTTGATCACCAATTAGGAGAGGCTTGGCAGCAAGCCTGGGTGCAGGGCGATGAGGAACCATATTTTCTCCCTGCATTATGAAAACCAGACAGATGGTTCATCCAAAATAATAAAAATTTGGAAATAAATAACATGTATTCGGCAAAGGATTCTTTCAAGAGGCCTTCACGACGAGTTCCGTGAGCTAGTCTCAAAATGGGGTTCACGACGCCTACATCCCATGAACCAACCCTACGCGCAACAAGTATGCGGTGCTCTGGCCCATGGAGCGTTGGCCAGAAAACCACGAACCAGGCTGCTCCGTGGAATCTCAATACAAGATTTAAATATTTAAGTTTGTAATCTTAAGAAATTTTTAAAGTCTGGAAGATTTTCAGTCCGCGAACCATAAAAACCGCGGTGCTAGTTCCTATACGGCCCATCGTGACTTAATTTTTAATTGATTAAAAGTGTTAGTTCGTGGCTAGGATATTGGTCCGCAGTGATGGGGGATGTGAATGAGGAATTGTTCGCAGCAGTGAAAACATGTTCGTGGATGAGGAGTTTCACAGAGGAGCAATCATGCGTAGACGAAAGGAAAAATATCCATGTTCGCAAATAATCTGGTAAACAACAGAGGGAAAGGCTCTCCTGTATTTATAGGTGTGGTCCCCTACCGGGTCCACCCCTCTACTGCAAACCATCCACACTTCAGGACCACTCTACATTAGAATAGTCTCCTCTTCGTTCAGATCGGACCCCATTACGATGGGGGGCATTTTTAGGGTCCTGAAAAGTCCACAAAGGAGAATAAGAATCCCCTTAATTCAAGAGAGGATTATACCCAATTTCATTCGAGGAATTGGAAAAAAATGTGAAGAGGTTTGAATAATGAAAACCGGTATGCAGACCGGTCCGATACTAACGGTACACGGTTGGTTCCGCAAAGTGCCCCCCTCCGCGGACCACTGTCGTTTGTGGACCAGAGGTGGGGATCCTCCGGGGGCACGAAGCAGGATGGGTGCCAACCCAGTCCACTATCAGGAATCTCCCCGGGTGTGAAAACTGTCAACCGGCCCGGGCCGCATCCATTGTCATTCGCAGAATGGAGGCGTAAACCTGCGTGTCCACGAAGCACACCTCAAACTGACTTGGTTCACGGGTGAGGCGCACACCCCCGCGAGTTGCGGATTGACCAAGTAATCCGAAAACTGGGTTTTCAGTCATGGGCCTCCACAAAGGTGCCACATGGTCACAATTGAAACCTTTTCCTCCCCTCTGTAAAAGGACAATGAAGGGGAGAAAAGGAGAGATCGATCAGATTCAGGTGGAAGGATTTCAAAGGAAAGAGCTTAGGATTTTTCCAACAGCGATGTTCTGGTTCGCGAACCAGAACAGGTTTGAAGATGAAAACAAATTAATAAGGAACCAAAAATGCATAAAAACATGGTGAACCATGAAATTAAAATAACAAAGAAAAGAAGACCGCAAACCATGGCCCCTCCGCGGTTGCACTCCCCGCGGACCAGGGAGTTTATGCCCCTTTTCCGATCTGTCGCACCGCGTAGCACCCTCCTATGTGGACGAAGGCCTGACCGACAAACCTCCGATCGGCTCCACCCTCGGAGAACACTGCTCGCATGGACCCCTCCGCGTACCAACCTGGTACGCGGGCCGAACCCGAAGCCGCAAACTGCCCTGGTACGCAGGATTCCTATCAATTCGCGAACCACCCTGGTTCACGGACATCCTCTATGGCTGCGTGGCACCTCCCTACACGAAGGGTGCCACCCTTCATACCCCCATGTGGGCCACCAAATCCTTCGGAGTTCCCATTCCCCGAGCTAGATAAAATAATTCCAATCCGGCCTGATCCTTCGCAACCCCATCATTGGCCCATTCATTGGCCCCAAGTCGAGGCCTCCACTAGAGCCACCAGACCCGTGTGATGTAACATTCAGGCACATCAGCACTCCGTTTTGAGTTCACATACCCACGGTAGGCAAGGGCGAAGGGGTTCCCCGGCCCTTGAGCAGATTCCCGAGTCACTCCTGGTTCCAAATACCCATGGTAGTGTAGAGTCCAAGCCCAAGAGTCCCCTTTCTACCCCTACACTTGTAAGTATTGGGACACTTCTCCCCTAACCTGGGAGTGGCAGACTACCCATCAAAAGGAAGAACCCATGCACCTATGTACTTCCCCATGGTCATTGACAAGGAAGGGAAGCATGGGGAAGAGTTCTTCTCCTTTCTTCTTCAGTGTCAAGTCCCTCTCCCTTTGGGCTTCATCACAACGGGAATCCATCTCGGAGTAAGCCCCGACTTTCCAGGCCGCTCCATGTGCAAGCCCCACTTCCCTCCCCATAAACGCACCTTTCGTGACGTGATGGTCGGGTATTTGCTGCCTCTTGTTTCTCACACCGAGAATAACTCATGTGGGCTTAGAGTAAGCACCGACCCTGGCCCCATCACAACCCAAACTACATGGACTTTGATCCCTATATCCTAGGAATGGTACGTAGGAAGCCACCCCGAGGTTCAAGCCCAACAATCTATCATTCCGACCCCAATTACATAAGTTTAACCACACCTTAGGCCGCCTCAGAGTGAAGCCCCATCCCAACCCAAACAATGTGGACTTTGATCCCAGTCTCCTAGGAAGGGTATGTAGGAAGTGTCCCTAACCTTCAAGCCCAAAAATCGGTCATTCCGACCCCCTTTACATCAGTTTACCCACACCTTGATCCGCCTCAGAGTGTAAGCCCCATCCCAACCCAAACTACATGGACTTTGATCTATGTCTCCTAGGTAGTGTATGTAGGAAGCCTTCCCAAGGTTCAATCCCAACAATCGGTCATTCCGACCCCCTTTACGTCGGTTTACCCGCACTTTGGGCCTCCTTAGAGTGTAAGTTCCATCCCAATGTGAACTACGAGGACTTTGATCCATTTTAAGGCATGGTATGTAGGAAGCCTCCACGGGGTTCAAGCCCATTACCCATCAGACCCCTGGTCCATCTTCACGTCGGTTCACTGATACCACCCCCATGTAAACTACAAGTAATTTGATCCATGCCGGGGTATGGTACGTAGGAAGCCTCTATGAGGTTCAAGCCCAACAATCAGCTGTTCTGACCCCCTTCAAGTCGGTTCATCCTTCGTCCCGTATGATGTTAAACTGTACTCCCGAACTATGAGGACTCTGATTCCCCTCACAAGGACACGTAGGAAGCCCATATCATGGGTTCGATCCAAATGCTCAAGTCATTATCTATCCCCCCTGGATGACAATAAACTCCAGAGCACCCAGTTTTGAGGCATTAAATAAGCGTCGTCCCATCGAGTCCCAACTCCTAAGAGTCATTAATCAAATGAGGGATGGTTAACCTCGGGCCTAAATGATTCTGAATCCATGCGTTTACCAGACCATTGAAAACCAGAAATAACCTGTGGATACTATTCTTGGGTATAAACCAAAGATTCATGAACATATGAATACATCTCAAATCTATAAGAGAGTCCTAGAACAAGCAATAATTCCCCCAAAAAAGGTGTCATGAGCCCGAATTCCCATCCTCTCGACCCAAGTGAGTTCTTAAGTGTCACTGGAAAAATTGCCCAGCGAACACCTGCCTTTGGAAAGTAGGTCCACGTAACATCAGATACGGAACCGTTGGGCGTTTCAAACCCAACCGGAATAATATAAAAACGTCAAAAATATTAAAAACATCAAAACTACTTAAAAACTAAAAAACCCTACTAAAACCCAAGAACAACCACAAAACCCTAAAACCCCTAAAATCCCTAAAAACCATCAAAATCCACAAAAAACCTAAAATAATAAAAATACTAAAAGTCCATAAAAATACATAAATAAATAAAAAACACAAAAAACTATGAAAAAACCTAAGAAAGCCTTAAAAACTAAAACACTTAAAACCCCTAAAATGAAAAAAATTCTAAAATCTATAAAAAATACCTTAAAACCCTTTAGAATCCCAAAAACCATAAAATCATGAACAACTCATAAAAATATCTATAAACCTTGAAAAACATTATGAAATCCATAAAAAAATAAAAACACTTAAAACCCCTAAAAACATTAAAAACCCTAAAAGCCCAGTAAAACCTAAAGGACCCTAAAACACCTAAAAATCATAAATACACCTAAAACCCTAAAAAATATATAAAAAACATAAAAACCCAAAAACCCAATAAAAACTCAATAATCTAATTGAACCTATAAAAAAATTAAAAACTCTAAAATAACTTAAAAACCAAAAAACCCCTAAAACCACAAATAACCACAAAACCCCTAAAAAGCCTAACTCCCCCAAAAACCATATAATTATAAAAATCCTTAAAAAAACCAAATAAATTTAAACCCTAAAATCCATAATAAAACATTAAAATCTTTAAAACACTTAAATCTCTAAAAACCTAAAAAGTCCAAAATATACTAAAACCCCCCAAAATCCCTAAAAATATTTAAAACCATAAAAATCCTAAAAAAATACTTAAAAATATAAAAATTGAAAAAAAAACTAAATACCCTAAATGATCCTAAGAAAACTGTAAAAGCCTTAAAATACTTAAAACCCCTAAAGACCAAAAAAATAATAAAAGCCCTAAGAAACATTAAAAGACCCTAAAACCCTAAAGCAGCTAAAAACCATAAAACTCCCTAAAATCATGATAAACATAAGAATACATAAAAAAATAAAAGACTACCAAAAACCTTAAAACCATTTAAAACCCTAAAAAAGATAACAGACTCAAAAAACCATAAAACTCCTAATAAGTTCAAAAAACTGCAAAACCCAACAAAACACTAAAAAATTCCAAAAAACACTAAAACCTATCATAGTCCCTAAAAACCCTAAAAACCAATATAAATACTCAAAAATCACTAAAAATACATGAAAAAACATAAAATCCAAAAAACTAAAAAAATAAAAAACATTAAAAACCCAAAAAAGCATGAAAACCCCTAACACCCAAAAGAAAGCATAACATTTCTAAAAAACCTTAAAATCCAAAATACATAAAAAACCATTAAACTCTAAAAACCCCTAAGAATAAGATAATAACCTAAAAAACTTACATCCCCAAAAAACATAAAAATGCTATAACCCCTAAAACCCTAAAAATATCTCCAAAACCATAAAACATCATTTAAAACTCAAAAAAATCATTAAACACTAAATAATATAATAAAACTCTAAAAACACTTAAAACCCTAAAAACTCAAAATAAACACTAAAACCCGAAATAAATATAAATGCCTAAAACCTCAAAAAAACCACAAAATCCCATAAAACAATAAACACCCTAAATATCCCAAAAAATCCAAAAAAATCCCTAAAAACATAACAAAATGCTAAAAACATTGAAACTCCATTAGAAAACTATAAAATACTAAAAACACTTAAAACCCATAAATACCTAGATAAATATAAAAACACTAAAATACAGTTATACCCTTAAAATCAAAACACCCTCAAAATCCCTAAAAACATAATAGCAACTAAATATCCACAAAAATACAAAAGAAATGAAAAAAAACTAAAACCCTAAAAACCCTTAGAAAACATTAAAAACCTAAAAACACTTGAATCCCATAGAAACAAGAAAATCAAATAACACTAAAATCTAATAATGGCATAAAAACCATAAAACCTCTAAAAACCATAAAACCCACTAAAAATATTTAAAAACCATAAAACCCATAAAATCCCCAAACCCATTAAAAACTATTAAAACACTTTAAAACCATAAAACTCTAAAAACTAAAAAATCCCCTAAAAACAAAAAATCCATAAATTCCCAGAAACCCAAAAAATCCATAAAAACCAAAAAAAATCCTAAAACTCACTAAAAATCTCCAAAAATAGAATAAAATCACATTAAAACCTTGAAAGACCCTAATAAAACCTTATAAAACTAAAAAACAAAAAACCCAAAAAACATAAAAACCCTAAAACCCTAAAAACACCTAGAAACCTAAAATACCCTAAAACTCCTCAAAATCAATTATAAGCCTAAAAATCATAAAAACCCCATAAAATCCAAAAAAATACCTCAAAATCCATTAAATTATTAAAAACCTACAAAACCTTAAAATCCAACCCCCCCCCCCATGAAATCCCTAAAAACATAATAACACATAAACCCCCTAGAAATTTAAAAAACAAGAAAACCCCAATAACCCTGAAATCCCTTAAAACCATAAAACCCCTAAAACCCCATAAAACCCTTCAAAATACCTAGAAAACATAAAAAACTAAAACACCACTAAAACACAAAAAATCCCTTAAAACATTAAAAATGAAAAAAAATATTAATATCATTGAAAACTCTAAACAACTAAAAATAACCCATAAAATCTCAAAAAACCATAAAAACCATAAAAAACACTCAAAATCCCTAAAACCCATAAATACCATAATAATTCCTTATATACCAAAAAAATATTAAAACCCTAAGATGCATAAAAAACTAAAAACCCAAAAAACCTCTCAAAACCCTCAAAATCCAAAAAAATCTATTAAACCCTTAAAAATATCTTAAAAACTCTAAAAGCACCTAAAATACAAAAACACAATAAAACAATAAAACCCAATAAAAATAGAATAACAACTAAAAACTATACAACCCATTTAAACCACTAAAAATGTTAAAAAAATCTAAACCCAAAAATACTTAAAAAACAAAACAAAAAACAAAAAAACCCTAAAATCCGTAAACCCCCTCAAAATCCCTAAAACCCTAAAACCCTAAAAAATACTAAAAATCCTTAAAAATCCCAAAATACATAAGCAATCCTAAAAAACCCGAAAAACCATAAGAAAACCATAAATACCTAAAAACACTTAAAAAACCTAAAAATGATTGAAACCCTAAAAACACTTCAAAATCCATTGAACCCCCAAATCCAAATAAAAATACTTTAAATCCCTTAAAAATTACTAAAGATGAAAAAACACTAAAACCCCAGAAAAAACCCAAATAAAACCTTAAAAACCAAAAAACACCTGAAACCCCAATAAACACAAAAACACAAAAACCCTAAAAAGACACTAAAAACCCTAATAACCCTTAAATATCATAAAAAACCCCTAAAACCATTAAAACCCCCAAAACACCTTTAAACCCTTAAAATCCACTAAAACTATAAAAACAAATCAAAATCCTATAAACATTAAAAAACCCGAAAATCTTTAAAATCCCTAAAAACCCTATAAATCCTGAAAAAGCTCAAAAAACCACGAAAACTGGAAAAAACCTTAAGAACATAAAAACATAAAACCCCTAAAACATAAAAAACTCTAAAAATTCTAAAAATAAAAAAAACAAAAACATACATAAAACCCATAAAATACATAAATAAAATAAAAAATCATTAAACATCTATAAAATCTTTAAATACATCACAAATATTGAAAACTCTAATGATAAAATTAAAACATAGAAACACTTAAAACCCCTAAAAACATAAAAAATACTAATACCCAAGAAAAATATAAAACCCTAAATTTCCTAAAAAAAACCCCAAATACCATAAATTCCCCTAAATCCCCAAAAAACCAGAAAACCCCACTAAAAACATTAAAAATAATTTTACCCTTCAACAAGAAAAGAAAAAAAAACATATAAAACCCTAAAAAATAAAAAAAAATTAAAACCAAAAAAACATAAAAAACCCAAATAACTCTTCAAATACCAAATACCCTAAAACATAAAAATCTTAAAAAGACCCCAAAAATCAATAAAAACATAAAAAACCCTAAAAACCTGAAAAATCCTGAGAATATCATTAAAAAATAATAAAACATAAAACCCATAAAAAACTAAAAATGATGAAAACACCAAAAACCCCCCAAAAACCTAAAAACCCTAAATCCCACAAAATCTGTAAAACCCTAAAAATTATAAAAAATCTAAAAAATCCCTAAATATACCTAAAAAGATAAAAAACCCAAAAAATCCACTATAAAGTCCTTAAAAACCTAAAAACACATAAAATACGAAAAAAATAAAAACTATAAACCCCCTAAATATTTTTTAAACCCTCAAGTCCCATAAAACCAATAAAAACACATAAAAATTCTATAAAACCATAAATTCTTTAAAAACAGAAAAACCCCTAAAAATCCTAACAACCATAAAAAAACATTAAAACCCTAAAAATACTTAAAACCCCTTAAAACATAAAAACACCAAAACACTAAAAACCCTAGAAATACCCTAAAAACCTTTAAAACCCGCTAGAAACCATAAAAGCACCTAAAACCTTAAAAAACCACTAAAATCTATAAAATCACAAAAAACCACTAAAACTGGTAAAAAAATTTAAATCCCTAAAAACATTAAAGAACATTAAAAATACCATTATTATTCTAAAGAAGTCAAAAACTATAAAAACCTAAAAACCAATAAAACCATAAAATCCATAAAATCCCTCTAAATCCTTAGAAAACCCAAAAACCACAAAAATCCTAGAGAATCCCTAAAAATCCCAAAAAATTAGAAATCTCTAAAAACCCTAAAAGACCCTTTGTAAACCTTAAAAACCTATAGACATTTAAAACCTGTAATAAAGCCAAAAAATTAAAAACCCTAAAAATCCCAAAAACCTTTAAAAATATCTCAAAACCCCCAAAACCAAAAAAAATCCTTAATACACTAAAAAAGGTAAATAAAAGGCCATAAAAACACAAAAAAACCCCAAAAACCAATAAAAACCACAAAAAACCAATAAAACGAATAAAAACAACAACAAATTTTAAAAAACAATAAGCCTACAAAAATTTAAAATCTCTAAAAATCATCTAAAACACTAATAACTCAGAAAAACTTTAACCCCCCCCAAACAATAAAAACCCTAAAACCCTTAAAATTTATAAAAATCATCAAAGTTCAAAAAAACCCTTAAAATCCATAAAATACAAAAAAATCCCGAAAAATACTAAATACATAAAAAATTAAAACATTGAACACCCCTATGAAAACCATATAGACATAAAAACATTTGAACCCCTAAAGACCTAAAAACATTTAAAACCCAAAAAACCAAAAAAAAACCTAATAAACCACAAAATCCCAAAAAACCCTAAAAACTATAAAAAATTTTAAAATCCCTAAAAATTGAATAAAAATGTAAAAAATCCTAAAAAACCTAAAAACATAATAAGAACTTAAAAATATAAACCAATTTAAACCCAAAAAACACTAAAAATAATAAAAACCATAAAAAAATTTAAAATACACTTAAAATCCTAAAACCTTTATTAACAATAAAACCCCCTAAAAACCTATAAATATTTAAATACACAAAAAACACATAAAACCCACTAGAAACTCTAAAAATTATTCAAACCCCTAAAACATAAATAAAATATTAAAAACCTTAAAAACTAAAAAAATAGAAAAAAACCTAAATAATTATTAAAAACCCTCAAAATCCCTAAAAACCCAAAAACACATAAAAATTCAATAAATTCCTAAAAATTCATTAAAATCCCCAAAAACATAAAAACCCTAAAAAAAACTTAAAACCCCACTAAAACATTAAAAAATTAAAAAACATAAAACCCTTTATAATTTAAAAAAATGATAAAAACTATAAAGCACTACAAACCCTTAAAAACAATGATAACCCTCAAAATCATGAAAAAACATAAAAATTATAAAAAAAATAAAAATAATCCTTAGAAACATAAAAACCCCCTAAAATCATATAAAAACCCTTATAAACCTTTAAAAATATAAAACACTTTCGATCCCAAAAAACCTAAAAAATTCTTAAAAATCCTTAAGAAACCCTAAAAACATCTTTAAAACCCAAAATCCCCTAAAACTATAAAAACCCATATAAGTCATGAAAACCCTAAAACCCAATAAAGACCCTAAAAACCACTGAAAACTCTAAAACACCATTAAAACTCTAAAAAGTTAAAAAAAATTATCAAAAACATTAAAAATATTAAAATACTAAAACAACCAAAAAAACATAAAACCCTTAAAACCCCTAAAAAGCCCAAAAAACCCAAAAAACCCTTATTTCCCAAGAAAAATCAAAAAATCCTAAAAATACATAAAAACCCATAAAAACAATAAAAATCTTCCATAAATATGATAATACCTTAGAAATACATAAAACCCTAAAAACACGTGAATCCCCAAAATACCTAAAAATGCAAAAAAAACATAAAAAACTATAAAAACCCAAAAACCCAAAAAACCTAAAAATCCCTAAAAACCCTAAAATTTTAACAAATTCTAACAAAGTTTTAAAAATTTCTAAAAAATAAAACACCCTAAAAACCTAGAAAAAACCCTGAGAAAAAAATAAAAACCCAAAAATGATTAAATCCCTTGAAAAGTAAAAAAAATAGTAAAACCCTAAAAGATGCAACCAACCCTAAAAACCGCTAAAAATAGTAAAACACATAAAAACCCTAAGAATGTTAAAAAATTGATTAAACTATTATAACCCATTAAACTTCTAAGAACATTATTTTTTAAAAAAATCTTCAAAACGTGAAATAAATCAAAAGAAACCCTAAAACCCAAAAAATATCATAAAATCCTAAAAAACATAAAAGACGCTAAAACCCCTCAAAATACATAAATAATATTAAAAACCAATAAAAATGGTTAAAAACTCTAAATCCCTAACTAAGTAAAATCACTAAAAAACATAAAAACCGTAGGAAAAACATAGAAAACTAAAAACACATAATCCCCTAAAAATATAAAAATCGTAAAAAACCTAAAACCCTAAAAACACCCAAAACCTCTCAAAATCCATAAGAACCCTAAAAACCATAAAAATCTTAAAAAGGACCTAAATGTTCTAAAAAAATAAAACCCCTGACAACACTATGAAAACATTAAAAACCTAAAATCACTAAAACCACTAAAAATACTAAAAAATGTGAAAAACCCTAAAAACCCAAAAATTACATAAAAACCCCAAACCCCCTAAAAACCTTAAAATCACTGAAAACCTAAAAAAACCTAAACACAACTAAACACTCTAAATACCCTTTAAACCCACAAAAACATTAAAAACACAAAATAAATTAAAATCTACAAAAAACTCAAAAATATAGCTAAACCCCTAGAGAAACATAAAACCCCTAGAAAACATAAAAATCATAAAAATCCAAAAAAAATACCTAAAAATGTAAAAAAAACAATAAATTTGGAAAACCCCTAAGAAATCCATAAAATCCTAAAAATACCTAAAATCATGGAAAAAGACTAAAAATGATAAAAACCCAAAAAACCCAAAACATCCTAAACCCCCTCAATATCATAAAAATAATTACTAACCAAAAAATCCTGAAAAACCAAAAAATTCAAAAAAAATATATAAAACCTTAAAAACCTAGAATAACCCTAAGAAAACCTAAAAAACATAAAAACACTTAAACCCTATAAAATCCTAAAAATGATTAGTATCCTAAAAACACTACAAATCACTAAAAACATAAATATACCAAAAAACCTTTAAAATAATAATAAATCCTTAAACACTAAAATCACTCATCACCCGTAAAAACCTAAGAAACACTTATCACACAGAAAAGTCTAAAAGGCCATAAAAACCCTAAAAATATTACAACCTATAAATCCCCTAAAACATAATAAAAAACCTAGTACCCATGTAAAAACAATAAAACCCTTTAAACTCATAAATTTTTTGAAAAACTCAAAAAAACCTTAAATAACCTAAAAACACAAAAAAATCAAAAACCCTAAAAACAACAAAATACCCAAAAACCCAAAAAAACAAATAAACCTAAAAACCCTAAAAACCCTAAAACCCCTCAAAATCAATAAAAACCCAAAAATCTCATAATAATTCTAAAAAATCTCCATAAATCCCAAAAGATTTAAAAAACCCCTAAAAACCCTAAAAACCATTGAAAACCTTATTAATCCAGAAACAATTAAATCCTCCAACAAATAAAAAAACACTAAAAACCCTAAACAACCTAAAAACTATAAATACCAAAACCCCCCAAAAACATTAAAAACCCAAACCCCAAAAAAATACTAAAAACATAAAAACTCTAAAAACCCATTGAATGCCTAAAAATGATAAAAATACGGTTTAAAATCTCAAAAAACAAAAACAAAAATAAAAAACACCACTAAAAACACAGAAAATATAAAAACCCAAAACCCCTTAAAACCATACAAACCCTCAAAATAACTAAATAAAAAACCCCATAAAATCTCTAACAATACCTAAAATTCCATAAAAAGGTAAAATAACCAAAAATCCCGGAAAACCCATAAGAAAACCTTAAAAAGATAAAACCTAAAAACCTGAAAAAAATATAGAAACCCTAAAAAAAGATAAAACAACCTTAACCCCCTAAGAACGCCCCAAAAAATAATACCATAAAAACCAAAAAAAATCTATAAACCCCTTAAAAATGGTAAAAATCAATAAAAATTATAGAAACCTATAAACCCCTAAAAATGATTAAAAAATGAAAAAACCAAAAAAACCCGAAATATAAATAAATAATCACACTAAAACCTAAAAAACCATAAAAACACTAAACCAATAAAAATCCATTAATGCCCTAATTCTTTTAAATTTATAAAAAATCCCTAAAACCCCTATTTTTTAAAAAAATCATAAAACCCTAAAAAACCTATGAAGACCATAAAAACCTAAAGATACTTAAACCCATAAAAACCTAATAAACGACAAAACCTGATAAACTCTAAAATCCTAAAAAATAATAAATCCCCTCAAAATCCTTAAAAACCCTAAAAATAATAAAAATCCTAAAAACCATATATATCCAAAAAATCCCAAAAAATTCTTAAAAATGTAAAAATTACTAAAGACAAAAAAAACATAAAAACCCCAAATTAAACCCATAAAAACATATAAAATTAAAGAAACCCTAAATGACCTTAAAAATACCATAAAACACTAAACCCATTGAAAAATATAAAAATCATAAAAAGAATAAAAAACCAAAAAACCCATAAAAATTAATAAAAACAATAAAGCCCATTTAAACAACTAAAATTTTTAGAAAACTCTAAAAACCACAAAAAACCCTAAAAACTCACAAAAACCTAAAAATGCTCAAAACCATAAAATCCTAAAATCCCTAAAAACCCTCAAAAGTTTCAAAATCACAAAAAACCCTAAAAACCTATAAAAATATTAGAAGAGGCCTAAATATCCCTCAAACCATAAGGTACACTAAAGTCCATAAAATAACCTAAGAAGTCATTTAAGACCTAAAAACACTTAAAATCCCTAAAAACCTAAAAATTCTAAAAACCCTAAACCCTTAAACCATGTAAAAAACAATAAAAACCAACAAATCCATAAATGTCCTAATAACTTTAAAAACCCTATAATTCCCTAAAATATCTTAAAAACCCATGAAATCCCTAAAACCCCTAAGAAAACCATAATTTCATAAAAACTCTTAAACCCCCAAGAAAACCATAGAAACTCTGAAAACCATGAAAACCTCTAAAAAGACCCTAACCATATAAAATCCATAAAATATTAAATACCCTAAAACCCATAAAAACCTAAAGCCCATTAAAATTTATTAACAGTCATTAAACCCCTAAAATTGTTAAAAACCCTAAAACACCATAAAAGACCAAGAAAATCCAAAATAACAAAAAAACCCTAAAAATCCTAAAATCTGATAAAAACCCTCAAAATTCCTAAAAACCATAAAAACCCATAATAATCCTTAAAAACCTAAAAATCCATAAAAATGTAAAAAATCCCAAAACTCCAAAAAAACCATAAACAATTAAACACCTAAAATCACCTATAACCCCTAAAAATATAAAAATTATTAGAATATTAAAAACTCTTAAAAACACTAAAATCCAATAACCCCCCACCCCCCAAAGAAATCCCTTAAAACCATAAAATCCATAACACATAAAAAAACCATAAACATCCATTACAATGATCAAATCTATAATAATCTAAAAAACCCTACAAAACCCATAAAATCATAAAAATACTTAAGACCCCTTAAATCCTAAAGATGTTTAAACCCCTTAAAACCCTTAAAAGACCCTAAAACCCAAAAAAATGCTAAAAACCATAAAACCCCTAAAACCCTTATAAAACCATTAAAACCCATAAAAACCTTAAAACCACTAAAATCTCTAAAAACCATTTAATCCCATAAAAATGTTAAAAAACTCTAAAAATCCTTAAAACCATGAAAACTCAAAAAACCCTAAAAACCCTAAAAACCCTCAAAATTTTAAAAAACACTAAAAATTCATAAAAACACTAAAAATATCACAAAAATCTCTAAAAAACCCATAAATCATGAAAAACTCTAAGAAAATACTTAACAACTAAAAACACATTAAACCGCTAAAAACCAAAAGAATGTTAAAACCCCTAATAAACACTAGAAACCCTAAAAACCCTAAAAACCCATTAAAATCATAAAAATCACTAATATAAAAATAAATGTAAACCCCCTAAAAACATAAAAACCCCTAATAAAACCTTAAAAACCTAAACAAATATTATACCCCTAAAAAACAAAAAACACAAAAAACCCTAATGACCGCTAAAAATACTCAATAAACCCTAAAAACCCATAAAGCCCAAAAAACCAAAAAACCCTAAAACCCACTAAAAACTCAAAAAACCATTAATAACCTTAAAATGTTAATAAAATTCGTTAAAACCATAAAAAACACAAAAAACACAAAAAAAACTGATAACCCAAGAAAACGTAAAAAGCATCAAAATCAATAAAAACCCAATAAACCATAATAATAATAAAAATCACTAAAAACTCAAAAAAACCTAAAATCCCTAAAAACCCTAAGAAAACCTTAAAAACCTAAAAACACTTAAAACCCCTAAAAACCTAGAAACATTAAAGATC
Organism: Viscum album; assembly: GCA_963277665.1. Taxonomy (NCBI): domain Eukaryota; kingdom Viridiplantae; phylum Streptophyta; class Magnoliopsida; order Santalales; family Viscaceae; genus Viscum; species Viscum album. Next base: position 1,279,379,903 of record OY728136.1, on the reverse strand, counting down.
CTAAAATCCCTAAAACCATTAAAAACACTAAAACCCCTCAAAATCCATAAAACCCTAAAAACCATAAAAATTATATAAAATATTTAAAACTGAAAAATCATAAAAACCCGTAAAATCCCTAAAAAACTATGAACAACTAAAAAACTAGAAAACAAATAAAACACCAAAAAAACTATAAAATCAAAAAACACTATAAGGCCCCCAAAAAATAAAAAACCCCTAAGAAAAATAAAATCCTTAAAAAACAGTAAAACCCATAAAAACGGAAAACTCTAAAAACACTTTAAGCACAAGAAAATTTTTAAAGTCACAAAAAAATATTAAGAACCCTAAAAAACACATGAAAAGCCAAAAACCCTAAAAACGCAACAAAATCCAAAAAACCATAAAAACCCTCGATGCCTTCAAAATCCTTAAGAACTCTAAAAATCATAAAAATCTAAAAATACCTAAAAATACATAATAAAATAAAAAACATTAAAAACCATAAAACCCCTAAGAAAACCTTAAAAACTTAAAATCACTTTAAACCACTAAAAACACTTAAAACCATTAAAAACTCTAAAACCCCTAAAAATAACAAAACCCTAAAAATCCCTCAAACCCTAAAACTCAAAAAAATCCAAAAAAACACTAAAAATAACTAAAAACATAAAATAACATGAAAACCCTAAAAAACACTGAGAAAACCTAAATAATGTAAAAACACTTAAAACTACTAAAAACCTTGATGCACTAAAATCCATAAAAGACTCTAAAAAACCAAATAACTCCTAAAAACCATAAAACCCATAAAAATGTTTAAATCGCATAAAAACAATAAAAAACCAAAAATCACTAAAAAATCTAAAACCCCTTTAACCCATTAAAAAATCTTTAAAATATAAATAAACTGAAAAAGACTAAAGACTAAAGAAAAAAACCCTAAAATACAAAAAACCATAAGTACCCTAAAACCATCAAAATCCATAAAAACACTAAAACCCATAGAAATATAAAAAATAAATAAAAATCCTTAATAATAAAAAAACCTAAAAATCTAAAAAACCCCATAAGAAAACCACAATAACATAAAAACAAATAAAACCCCTAAAACAAAAAAACACTTAAAACCCTATAAAATATAAAAACATAGAAAACTAAAAACAGTTAATATCACTAAATACCCTAAACCCATAAAAATCCTAAAAAATCTCTATATATTTGTAAAAATGTAAAAAACACCTAAAAACTAAGAAACACCCTAAGAAAACTTCAAATCCTAATAGCACTTTAAACCACTAAAACTTGAAAAAAGTAAAAACCCTAAGATCCTAAATATCCTAAAACCCCAGAAATAATAAAACCACTAAAAGCTCTAAAAACCCTATAAACTCTAGAAAACCCTTTAGCCCACAAAAAAGTAAAAAAACTAAAAAAACTCAAAAACTCCAAAAACCTGAAAACCCTTAAAAACCCTAAAACCCCTGAAAACCATCATAAAACCTAAAAACCCTAAAAACACATAAAAACACTCAAAATAACTAAACACATAAAAAATAATATAAATCATAAAAATTACTAAGAAAAACCTAAAAACCAAAAACACTTGAAACCCCTAGTAACCAAAAAACTTTAAATAACATAAACATCTATAAAAACCTTCAAAACCCCACAAAGTCCCTAAAAACAATAAAAACCCTAAAAATCATAAAATACCTAATAGAATAAAATATCTTAAAAACATAAAAACCTAAAAACACCTAAACCCCCAAAAAATTAAAAAAAGATAAAAACCCATAAAATACCCTAAAAACTAAACCCCCAAACCATAAAATCTACTAAAAACCTTACCAAACCTAAATACCCAAAAAAACACTAAAAACCACTAAAAACTTTTAAAACATTTCAAAACACTAAAATAATTAATAAAACTCTTAAAACCCCAAAAACATTAAATATTAAAAAACCTTAAGAAAATCCCTAAAACTCCAAAAAACATGAAATACATAAAACCCTAAAAAGACCTAAAATCCTTAAAAATGAAAAAAACCCAAAAACATGGGACACACTTAAGAATTCCTTAAAAACCTAAATACACCTAAAACCAATAAAGACGTAAAAGTTATAAAAACTCTAAAAATCCATAAAAACCTTAAAAATATGTAAAAATCCAGGAAAATATTTCTAGAATAAAAAACCCCTCAAAATCCCAATAATCCCTAAAACCCATTTAAATATTTAAAAAGCACTAAAAAATCATAAAAATTAAAATATACTAGAAACCTTAAAATCACTAAGAAAACCATAAAAACCTGAACACACTTAAATCCCCTTAAAAATTAAAAATTATAAAACCCCAAAAAATTATAAAAGACCCTAAAACCCTAAAAACCATGAAAACCATAACAACCTGTAAAAATATAAGAAAACTATAATACTTAAAAAACCACAAAAAATTATAAAACCCCTTTAAATCCCTAAAAATATTAAAATTCTCTAAAATCCCTTAAAATCACATAAAACACCAAAAAACTCAAAAAACTATAAAACTCTAAAACCCCTAAAAATCCTTAAAATCCCTAAAGCCCCTAAAAACCAAAAAAATCCAAAAAAATAAATTAAAATATTGAAACAGGTAAATAACCCGAAAATCATTGAAAACCCATAATAAAACCTTAAAAACATAAAAACACACTAAAACCCTAATAAAATAATATCACTAAAGACTCTAAAAACACTAAAAACCCTAAAACACTTAAAATCAATGAAAACCACAACAACACATAAAAACCTAAAAAACACTAAAAATCCCTAAAACCCATAAAATACACTAAAAAACTATAACCATTTAAACCCCTAAAACGTTTAAAGACTCTAAAAACCTTAAAACCCCTAAAAATAAAAAAAAACTTAAAACCCCAAAAAACAATAAAAACACAAAACACACTAAAAACCCCTAAAAACCCTAAATATTCTTTAAAAACTAAAAAACCATTAGAATCCTAAAAATTCATAAAAATACCTATAAATATAAACCCTCTAAAATCCTAGAAAACCCTAATAAAAATATAAAAATCTAAACACACTTAAAACCTCAAAAAAAATCTAAATGCCCAATAATCCCTAAGGACCTAAAAACCCTAAAACCCTAAAAATTATTCAACCCCTAAAACCCATAAAAATCATCAAGAAACCATAAAAATCCCTAAAAGCATAAAAAACTATAAAACCCCAAGGGAACCTAAAAATATAGAAACCCCTAAAATACCAAAAAACCCTTAAAACCAAAAAAACCCTAAAAGTCCCAAAAATCATTTAAAACCCATAAAAACCTTAAAAACCATTATACCCATAAAAAACCAAAAAACCACTATTACTATAAAAACACTTTAAAAAATAATTTTTTTTTAAAAACATTAAAAACCATAAAAACTTTAAAATACTCAAAAAACCCTAAACACCCCAAAAAAGAAACACAAAACCCCTAAAAACTCTCAAAATACCTAAAACCCATAAAAATCATAAAAATATACCAAAACACTCCAAAAAATGTAAAAACACATAAAAACCATGAAAATCCTAAAAACAACCTTAAAAAACTTAAAAAAAGTAAAACCCTTAAAAACCTAAAAACCCCTAAAAACCCTAAAAATCCCTAAAAACCAAAAAACCCTTAAATTCCCTAAAAACACTAAAAAACTATAAAATCGTTAAAAATACCTTGAAATACATAAAAACATGAAACACCATCAAAATCCAAAAAACCCCAATGAAAAGATTTAAACATAAAACACTAAAACATATAAAAAATACTGTAGAATGAGAAAAAAATCCTAATACCCCTAAAAACCATTAACACCCCTAATAACCATAAAAAATCTAAAAACCTATAAAAACAGTAAAAACCCAAGAAAACTCGAAAAACTATTTAATCCCCTAAAATAATAACATACTCATAAAATGAAAAAACCCCTAAAAACACAAAAAAAAACCTATGAACCCAAAAGAATAAAAAAACCCAAAAAAATAAAGAAACCATAATATCCCTAAAAAAATAACCAAAAAATTCCTAAAAATCCCTAAAAACTTGAAAACCCTAAAATCCAAAATAAATCTTAGAAAAACATAAAAACTAGAAAACAATTAAAATACCTAAAAAACTAAAAAACACTAAAAACCCTAGAAACCCTAAAAAACATAAAACCCCTAAAACCCCACAAAACCCTAAAAACCTAAAAATCACAAATAGTCCAAAAAAGACCAAAAAATACATAAAACATAATGGAATTTAGACGTAGATCGGGATCATGCTTGTATATATGGGGACTCCATGGTTGGGTCAATGACTTCAATGTTTTCTATAGTGGAGGGGGCTCAAATAAGGGTGTGGGTTATAGCCTCGTTATTGGTCATGCACCTATTTTGTTTTTCTACCTCAATTATGTTCAGTGGATGCTTCTTTGATGTTTATTCAAATCTAGATAGTGGTTTTCATCTGCGATGGAAATGACTCAGACTTTGTGTGTTGTTACTTTCTTATTAGGCTTCTCTATAGATGTTGCATGATGGACTGGTATTCTCGGTCATCAGTGATGTGATCTTCCCATCTGCTTATAGAGCTGGCGTTGGGAGGATTATCATGGATTCTATAGAAATGTGATGGTTTATGAGAGATGCAGAAGGCGTTGTTCTAGCTTTATGGTGACATGCTTGATTCATTTCTATGGGTTTCCAGATATTCTTGTTATTGGACTACATATAATCTCCAGGTTCATTCCTCACCACTATTTTTGATTTACGATGTTGTTCCTGGTCTGTTTGTGTTTTACAGCAATCGAGACTTGGTCTACAATTTTCTATAGGGAAAAATTTATCTTATTGGTCCCGTGTATCTTGCTGAAGGCTTTGGTTGGATCCTTATTTTATGGATCTTCTATGGTGGTTAATGTTTTGGCTGTGAGTCAATGCTAGTGCTATTTTCTGGGATTGATTTGAGGTGATTTGTGCTGGTTATGCATTGTAGTTTCTAGGATGCTGGAAGAGATGTTTGGGCTGAGAACGGGTTCTTGTCTTGGATACTGGTGGTTTTATGCCCCTAGTTGTGATGCAGGGCACAATATGTTGGAAGGTTGGTTGTTACTTAGCTAGAATGTGATGAAGATAATGTTTTTGTTTCTGGTGTTGGTGGTTCTGTGCTGCTGGCGATGGACCTACCTGGCGTGGTGGTGTTGGATGACATGGAGGCTGGTGATTTTGGTGTTGGTGGCTCTATGTTGATAATGGTGAGTATTTTTTGTGAGAAGCTAAAGGCTGCTAGAAGGTGTGTTGTAAGTCTCTGGTTATTTCATAGATTGGAGGTGCGGAAGGGATGTTATGGTTCTGATGACTAGATCTGATGGTGCTAAGTGTTGGTCTCAATTAGACAATTTGTGTACTGCTATTGTGTCTTGTTTTTTGAGTCTATTTTCCTTTATTTATTTTATTGTTTTCTTTTTCTAGGACTCTTTTTGGATTTTCTGGGTTTGGGGTTTTTAAGGGTTTTTGGGTGTGGGTTGATTGACCCCTCACCTCCCTTGTCTACTGTGTCTTTTTTCTATGAAATTAAAGGTGGTTGGGAATAGCATGACCTTGTACCTTCCTTTCCTTAAAAATCATAAATACCATAAAAATATAAGAAAATATAAAAAATATAAAAAAAACACTTTCAACCCCTAAAAATAAAAAAAACCACTAAAACCCATTTATACCATAAATGTCCTTTTAAACCCTAAAAACCTTTAAAAACCATTAAACCTACTAAAAACTGTAAAAATAAAAATGAACCAAAAAACCACTAAAAAGTCTAAAACCCCATTAAACCCGTAAAGCATTAAAAATTCTAAAAAACCATTAAAAACCTAAAAATGAAAAAAAAAATATCCAAAAAATCCAAAAAAAACAACCCCCCCCCCCAATAACCTAAAAACCCTAAAATCTATTAAAATACCAAAACCCCCAGAAACCCACAAAACCATTAAATACCTAAAAAACACTAAAAATATAAAACACTAAAATCCTAGAAAACCACTCGGAAAACCCTTAAAAACAACAAACACATAAAACCCCTAAAAACTAAAAAATTATAAAAACAAAAAAACACCTAAAACCCTAACATCCCTAAGAACCCTAAATGCCATAAAAAACCTAAAAATCCTAAAAATTCCATTAAAATAGAAAAATACTATAAATTCGGTATACCCCTGAAAAATCTATAGAACCCTAAAAACACATAAAAACACAAAAACCATAAAGAATCCTAAAACCCACTAAAACAATAAAAAATCCCAAAACACTCTAAAAACCCTTTAAACCCCTTTTAAAATTAAAAAAGTTTAAAAACATTAAAAACTCAAAAAAACAATAAAACCCAAAAAACCCATAAAAACCAAAAAAACTACTCAAAATCCCAAAACCCCTAAAAACTATAAAAATATAAAAAATACCCTAGGAATACATAAAACATTAAAAACCCTAAAAAAATTAAAATTACTAAAAAACCTTTAAAAAATAAAAAACAATTAAAAACCCTAAACACCTAAAAATCCACTGAAAACACTAAAAACACTTTAATCCCCTAAATTCATTAATAAACTCTAAAAAATATAGAACCCTAAAAAACAAACCCCCCTATAAATCCTAAAAAACCATACAAACCCTAAATCCCCTAAAACCCTTAAAACCCATCAAAACCCCTATAAACCCGATAAATCTGTAAAAATTATAAAAAATCTATAAAAATCATAAAAATGTAAAAAATACACAGAAAATACCTAAGAAAACCCTAACAAACTAAAAACCATTAAAACCCTTAAAAATATAAAATCACTAAGAACCCTAAAAACCTAAAACCCCATAAACTCCTAAAAACTGTTAAAGCCCCTAATAAACCCTAAAAACCCATAAAAACCCTAAAAACCACTAAAACACTAAAAACAATTTAAATACTTAAAAACCTTTTAAGACATTAACAGACCTTAAAACACCTAAAAACTCCAAAATCCTAAAAACCCCAAAAATCCTTAAAAAACGATAAAAACTCAAAATTCATAAAACCCTATAAAATGATAAAAATCTATTTCCTCTGGAAATGGGGATGAACTTGTTTGTTTAAGGTTCAAATAATACAATCGATTTCTAATGGGTTTATTCATAGAACCGGAAAACTCTAATGATTCTATATCCATTTGGACCTACTTTCCAAAGGTAGGTGCTCATTTGTTTTGGAACGATAAGGCTTAATAATTTGCATTGGTTGAGAGGATGGGAGGTCGGACTCATCACACCTTTTTTAGGGGAATTATTATCTACTCAGAGATTCTCTTTATATATTTAAGTTATGTTCATGAATCCTTATTACACTACTAAGTATGAAAATGATCTTTCCATAAGATCTGACAATCAATGATTTATTATGTATGAGATATAGAGAATAATTTATATGCTTTTGAGTTTTTTCATAGATAGAGAATCATCTGTATTTGTTAGAGATTCTTAGTCAATGGTGTCCTTTAATAGATTATATAATGATCTCTTGGTCATTATGATGACCATACTGGTTTTAAAGCCACTCAGCGGGGCACATTGTGTTTATTGTCATTTAGAAGGACTTGGGATATTTTAGAGTTGGGATCGTACCCACGAATGGGCTACCTATGTATCCTTATTAGAAAAGGAATCAGAACCCACGTAGTTCAGGAATAAAGATATAGTTTAACGTCATATGGGATGGATGAGAATTAATGGGTGATGGTCTTGAACCTCAGAAAGGACTCATACATACTCCACTTTTAAGGTAGATATCAAAGTCCATGTAGTTTGGTTTGAAATTGTGGGGATTACGTATAATTAATGGCCCAAAGAGATGTGTCGTGGTTAATTTTACACTCTAAGCTCATGTAAGTCATGCTCGGTGTGAGAAACAAGAGGTATCAGTAAACATGACAATTTGTGCCACAAAAGATGCAGTCACAAGGAATGATATAGGGCTTATATATGTAAGATTTCCCAAATAGATAAATATCGGGACTTACTTTAGAGAATAATTTTGAGAACAAGGCCTATAATGGTATATGTGATTTATGGAGATTTGGATACTCTAACTTGGGGCTTACTTTTGAGGAGGATGCCCAAATTAAGAGGGGAATTTTGATTGGGTTTTTTCCTGATAAGTAAGCCCAAATCAAAAGAAGTTAAGACTGTTTAAGGGAAATTATGACTGGGAATTGAGAACTGGGGCTTACACCTGAGAATGAGGCCTATGTTAGGAAATTATGACTGGGGATTACTCCTAACGAGGATGCCCATATTTGGGAACTCGGACTGGGGCTTACTCCTGAAAAGGAGGCCTAGTTTAGGAAATTATGATTGGGGCTTACTCCTGAAAAGGAGGACCAGGAATAGGGGACTTGGGGATTACTACTAATGAGGATTCCCATATTTGGGAATTTGAGATTTGAACTTACTCCTGAGAAGGAGGCCCATTTGTTAAGGAAACATGATATTTTAGGACTTATTCCTAGAAAGGAGGCCCAGGTTAATGGAATTTATATGTGGGGATTACTCCTAAGGAAGATTCCCAAATTAGAGAAATTATGAATGGGGCATACTCCTGAAAAGGAGTCCCAAGAATAGGGGACACAGGGATTACTCTTAATGAGGATGCCCATGTTTGGGAATTTGAGATTGGGACATACTCCTGAGAAGGAGGCCCATTTGTTATGGAAACTTGAGATTTTAGGACTTATTCCTGAAAAGGAGGCCCAGGTTAATGGAATTTTTGAGTGGGGCTTACTCCTAAGTAAGATTCCCAAATTAGAGAAATTATTACTGGGGCTTACTCCTGAAGAGGAGTCCTAGGTTAGGGAACTTATCATCTTAAAGGATGAATTTGAATGAAATCTCTCACCCTATTGATTGAATGATATATATAAATCCCAATTTTTTTAAAGATGTTCCACATAATTCATTTCAGATAAGGAAACCAACAAAGGAACCATGCCATAAATAGTTTTGAAGATGGTTCTAAATGCTAAATCATGAAGAGGATAGGTAGATTTGAAGAAAGCAAGTGAATAGGCTGGTGGGGCACCCAAAAAGAGAGAGGCGCACAAGTCCTACGTGGGCGTGCAAGTCATGGTCACGCATGTATATTTGTGTGACACATGGGTACTTGTGCGACGGTCATCCCTTAGGGTAAAACTTGGGTGAAGCTTGGCTCAATCCCTTAGTGTTATTCCTAATGAATTTTAAATGAGTGGCATACAATTTCTATTAAAGGAATAAGGCAGAACGCATGTTTGGCCATTTTTCTTAAGGTATGGCCACTTAGGCGCGTAGGTGTTGATAATTTTCAACACTTAAGCCTTGTTCTCCCTCTTTATACCTTCCAGTATAGGTATGAAATTACCCAAGAAGTGTTCGAAAGGCTTTGAGAAGAGACTAGGGCTCTGGGAGCTCAAATCTATGTTTCTGGATTTTTCATCCCTGAAATGGGGGGCCCAGAAGGGGTATTTATAGGCCGTTGAAGACCCTGTGTGAAATTAACTTAGGGCGCACAAGTCACCTGGGCGACTAATATTAGGCGCTCAAGTATTCTTGTGAGGCCATGGTAAAACTTGCATGACCCAAGTGTAAACAAATACCTCTCCATGTCTTTTTTAATTTTTGATGTTTCATCAAATGATGAATCACTTTGGACTAAGGTATTTCCATTTTTCAGTTATTAGACTCTTTGACGGAAATTAGCGTCAACAAAAGTCCCCCCTCAGAGTTGGAACTGAAAGGAATGAGGATGTGAATCTAAGGTAAATAAGAAGATCAAGGAAGGGTGGCACACAAGTTTTGAGCACGCAGATATCAGCTCGTAGGTGATAGGCACGCAGGTGTGAGTCGCACAGGCTTCAGCGTGTAGGGGTGCAGCCTGGCATATAAAGATGCCCCTCATCCTCGCGCAAATCTCCCAGATATCAAACATTCGAGCTCTCTCTGCACTAGTTTCCTTCTTCATGTATGTTACTTGTTTTCCGCTGGTTATTTTTGTCATGCTTCTATAGAGGTATTTGGACTTGTGTGGTGATACTTGCACGCCCAAAACTTGCGCGACACAACTATACTTGGGCGCCAAAAATGGACTTGCGCTCCTTACTACCTTAGAATTTTTTTAACATTTTTTCACAAATTTTATGAAAAATCAACTCACTTAAGAGTAAATTATTCGACCTTTGTGCAGATTCAATGCCTCATAGAAGAATCGGAACTGCTGATGAACTGGAAAGAAAGTGGATTGATGATATGATGAACATTGTAGGCCATGATTTCTATGATATCTGTGACAACACTCATTCATATTTGGACAAGTACTTGAAAAAGTATCATCATGACATTCCACAAAGCATCTACTTTCCTCTGTATGGCCATGGTCATCTACATGAAGTCAACATTCCAGTGGCAAAGAACTATCTCCCAAATTCTAGGTTTCAGAATTACACCAACAATGGTTCAGCAAATATCTCAAGTGGAGGAGAATTTGTAAATACTAGAATAGTGGAGAAGGCCTATATGATGTATCATAGCCATTGTGTGCCTGATCTAAAACCTCTTAAGCCAGAGCTGCAACCACATTTTTATCCTTCAATCTTCCAAAATTCTCAGATGGATCAATCCAAAGGCTGGAAGAAGAGTTGGGAAATCCATCCTGGAGGAGGTGTGAAGCCAACATGGATGTGAGAATACTGGGTGTGACAAACCTATGTAGATTTTGTCAAGGATTTGAAAGGAATTGTGATATATGAATCCGTCTGGGCTGGGAATATATATGTCTAAAGAAATGATGTGTTTGTACCGGAGCTAATCAGCTACTAGAGCCCAAAAACAAATTCTTTCCATCTGAATCATGGGGAAGTAGAAATGAGTTTGTGGGATGTCTACATGATCTCGGGGGGCTCCAATTCTGGGTGACATTTATGATGAACTCATCCCCCCCCCCCAAACCGACTTGGAATGATTCCGAGAAAACTCTGGCTTTGGATCGGGAGTTATTGAAATTCTTCCACAAGCTCAAGAGTTTAAAGAACTCTCTAACACATTCTAGAAAGGATATTCATCCAAAAGATTGGATTAATATGTTTCTTACAATGATGGAGGAGAAGGATTTGAAGGATAAGGGTCCCACCTGTACTTGCCCTACTACCTGCCCCAGAACAGAGAAGAGTGGTGCTTTTGGCACGTTCTGGCCGACCCTGGAAGCAGGAAAATTTGAGAAGTGTGGATATGATGTAAATCATAGAATCCCCAAAAGACTCGCCTGGTGGGCTTCTTATACTTGTGGATCAGTTTTTATTTTCTTCCAATCAGGGATTCAAAAGGATGTGTCAGGTCAGGGACCTTCGTTGTTGAAGCCAAGTTGGCTAAGAGGATCATGGTTGGGTTGGCCACCCCCATTTTTTGGAATATTCACAGGAGTTTACTCCAGGTATTTATGGGTAAGTCTCCTTTGAGAATTGTGGGACCATTCCACGTTTTGTGGGTATGGATCACCACTCATTTCAAGACATATGTTGTACAGAACAGAGTACATATTCCTGGAAGCTCTTTCAGGCCATTAGTGTTGGCATATTCTAGAATTGCTCTGTTAGCTCTCAATATCTATGATATGAAGGTGAGGCTGAGAATGTTCAAGGAATTAAATTTCTTTCCTTATGGAGACCCTCCAACCGAGCGGTTTGTTGATTATGGAACTGCAGATCTGGAATTGAGGTCATACATGCTGGCTTATAGAGATGGTGTACTGGCCTCCAGGATTGAGAGAGAGATTATATGAGAGGCCTATGCTCCATAAAGATTTTCATGCCAATTCAAGTGTCTACAGTAGACTGTTGTATCCCCTCCTGTGCATGTCAGGTCAGAGCAGCATCCTATGGTTGCCCGATAACTATGGTTGCTGACCTCTACGGAGAAGACTGGGGCTGTGTTTGATCTACCAGTTCATAAAGTGGCGAGTAACTTGACTACATGGTATACCGCGAACTATATAGCATCATACCATTAAGGGGTGTTGAATCATCCAGTTTATCAGGTGGGGAAAATGAAAATAACTATAGAGAGAGAAACCCTTCATCGGTAAGGTGATGCCTTCCCACCAAGATCTGACTCACCAGGTTCCTCACCTAGGGCTAACTCATCATATTCCCAAGATGGGGATGATGAGGCACAACATGCAACAAAGAGGCCTCATGCCAGATATAATACTCCTATTAGAATCAAGATACCAACTCCATCAAATCCTAGTGAGTTACATCATTGGGGTAATTTAATCATCATTACTTTATAGAGTAACAAGTCTTATTTTCTTATCCTTTATCTGTAGTTGTAGGAGCTGGGAAAAAGATAAAGTCTAAGATTGTAGGACCCTCCTCGTAGCCTTCTAGTACACATGTTGAGTATCTATGACCAGAGGTTGTCCAGACATGGAGATGTTTATATTGCGATACTAAAACTGCCTGGCTGGATCTATGCGAGGGGCTAAAAATCCCTGTAATAGGGAATCTTCGGTCTTCTATAGATATCTGTTACAAGGATAACCCCGATGATGTGCAGGATTACATTAAATAGATGAAGATGCTCTTATATTCCATCGACGACTACATTCCAGTAACCAAGAGGGTGATGGAAATGATAGATCGTTGCACCACTGAGGGGACTAGTGGTTCTGGAGATGAGGAGTGGCATGATTACATGGATCCTGAAGATGTAAGTTTCTTTCATTATTTTCATTGCTATTTAATTTTAGTCAAAGCTTTGTTAATCAAGTAAATTACTTTCTTCATCCTACAGCTTGCAAATAATGGAACTACTAAGGTTCCTTCACCATTGTATAGCTCTGGTGGTACTTCCATTGGGGCTAATGAATCTCCTTGAAAGACGGGTGAGTTATCTTTAGGCCAACAAGCTATGGAGGAGGAGTTAGAAATGGCTTTAAACATTCTAATTCCTGTATTTTGAGATGTTGATGTCAACACTCTTCAGAAGCCAAATAAGAAAAGGCATCAAAGGAGGAATTCCACATCTTAACATTTCATCAGTAGTGGTAAGTCCTTCAGATAGTCATGAGTCCTATCCCATGAAAAGATTTCACATACTTCTTGGGATTATAGGGGCTTCTTAAATTTCACCTCTAAGGGAGAGGACTGAACCTCCTTTGAGGATGACAGAAGGTGCTGGTGAACAATCACAGATTCAGGCTGGCTTGGTTGCTCCTAGAGAAGAGCCATCGTCTGTTCCCAGTATCTGTCCTGCTGCTGTTTCAAGAAGAAAAAAGCCTCATTCTGGTAAATTAACAATGCATTATAAGATGTTGAATGAGAACATCAACTGACTTCCATTCTGTGATACTTTAGGTTCAACCCCTACACCGGAACAATTAGCGGCTACTACAACAGGTGCTGCAATTTTATCTGAAGATGTTGTTCGGGATCAGAGGCTGTAGCATGAAGGTCACCAAGAAGACATATCGAGTGCTTCCACTATTGAGACTAACCAGGAATATGAGATAATATTGGATGAAATGATAAAACATGGTGTATCTTTTGAAGATTTTTTAGATCATGTTAAATTACCATGTGATTTAGAAGATTTTGGACATGAGTGTTATCCTTCATCCTGTTAAAATAACTTCTTATTACATCTTTGACCATTATTGGTTCAAATGCGCAGTCCCATCTGAACAAGATGTTGAACCGTCAATGCCTAAATGGAGTACAGATAACCCTACTATTGTAGAGACATTGGCTCAAGTGGAGCTGATCCCAGTAGTGCTTCCTCAAACTCATCCTGAAGATCCTGTTGAAGCTAGAAAAGTTTGGGAGGAGCCTTCTCCTATTGCCGATCTACTATTGGGTAAGAGATAACAATATTTGTGGCCAGTTTCCAATCAACTTTTTTTATCCTTTGAAACTAACCAAAAACATTCAATTGAATATGTTGGGCCGTCAATTTCAGTGGGTAGATCTGGAGGTGAAGCCTCAGCCTCCGTCCCAACGGGAATAGAATTAACAAGGGTCAGGGGGGAGAAGCAGAACATGGTACTTCTCTAAGTGCATTAATCCCAGATTATATTCCCCCTTGTGACAGTGATGTTGAGTCAGACCCAGAAGTACAAAAGGTGCTCCAATTTTCACGATGCAAGGCATGGAAGAACATATAGAAGATCATATCTGAAGTGCCTCTTGAGGATATGTCGTCGAAGATACCATGACTGTCATCCATTTTTGTCATGTTGGGACCTGGTGGTTTCGGATATCAAGCGATCCATTCCATGGTAAAACAAGTCTTCTTATGAAGGGAGCAGGTTCAGAAGTACCATCAAGATTTGACCAGGGTCAGGCTATCAGCCAATATTAATGAATTTGAGGCTACAGAATCCCGAGTTGAGGATGATCATGCTGCCATGTTAAAGGAGATGAAGCATAAGATCAATGAGAAAGTCATCCAGCAGATGCACCTCCAGCAACAGTTAGATGCTGTTTCTAGGGAACATGACCAGCTTAATAATTCATTAGAAGTAGTTCAAGGGAATGGTATGAAATCCATTGTAGATTCCAAGAAAGCACTCCATCAAGATAAAAAGAGTGAAGCTGGTTGAGTGAATGAGATTCAAGTGGCTGCTGATAATGCTCAAGATTCCTTAAATAAAAGGAAAATTTATGTTGACGGCCTTTTGTAATTATTGGAAAAGAGAAGAGACTCCAGTTTGTGGAAGTCCTTCTAATTATTTTGCATCAATGAAAGACACTTTCATCTTCAATCATTTGTGCATGTCTTCTTTTGCTGCCTGCTTTAAATTTTTACCTAAGCTAATGGGCCTAGTAAGCATAGTTAAAATTTTACTAGGATTATTATAAATAACCATACAAACATTGAATATTTTTAATTTCTCAATATTACCTAAATCATACAAGGTATATGTTTAGTGAGATGGGACTTGACTTTTGTTCATAATTCCCTTATCATTTGTGTTCAATTTAAAGTCATGCACATCAGACATAAAAAGGCTAATGTTTAAGGTTGAAATATCTTTGACCGAATGGATTAAAATTTACTCAATTCCTTGATAATTTATCTGAAAACATATTACCACACTCAATTATGGGGGAAAACATGTAAACTATGACTTAATAAATTTAGAATCTGAGGAATGATACAAAAAAGGTCTAAAAGGCATTAGAAGAAGTATTTCCCACGAATGAAGTTACCACTATTTAACAAACCCGTTAAGGGGTTGAATTATGCAGGGCCGGCTAAGGGCATTGGCTGCATAATCAAATAATAGCATCTTTTGGCTGACAGGTCCATTATGTAGACTACTTATGCAAGGCCTCCTAAGGGCACGTGCCGCATAGTTAGGATAAAGAAGACTAAAAAATTTACTTTTCTACTGCTAAAAATCTAGTGGAAGTTTATGGAGATTCAAATTTTCCAAAGAACCAAGTATGCTCTATGGAAAGAGGTACATGAATATAGAGATGATATTTCCAATAATGATTATCAAATAATTGGATGAATGTTACTCTTGTGAAGGTCTGACCCAAACGTAGGGAAGGAAAATATAAACCATAGACTTGAATATTTTCAGATCATGAAAAAGTGTATGAGACAAATATGTTAAGGATGACTATTTTTGTGGATCCCTACATATGGTCATTAAGACAAATAAGTAAAAAAGAAATTTTCCTCACAAGAAGGAAGTTACCATTATTTAACAAACACATTATGAGGTTTAATTATGCAGGGATGCCTAAGGGAATTGGCTGCATAGTCAAATAATAGAATCTTTTGGCTGACAAGTCTGTTATATAAACTGTTTATGCAAGGCCACCTAAGGGCACGTGCTGCATAGTTAGGCAAAAGAACTCTTAGGTATCAGACATTTTGTGACCAGAAATCAAGAAAAGGTTTATGGAGATATAGATGTATTTAAAGATATGAGTATGACACATAAAAATGGGCATTGTTCAATGCATGTAGATATACACAAACCAATGCTAACCATAATCATGTTTTGGTTGGGTCCTGGATTAAGGTGTTGGACTTCACTACATATCACATAAGGATGGGAATCAACACAAACATATTTCTTGAAATACAGTTTGACGTCATGTGGGATGAGAGTTTAGGAAATCATAGATTAGGGTCATAGATCTCAGAACATAATAAGGAACACACATTTTGTGTTTTATAAACTTGATATGAATTAGGACTTGGGTTTTCATACCAAATTCATGTTTTCATAGGGGGACATTTTAGTCAAGGGACTGAAAGTGAAATTTGAGGTTAGGACCAAAGACTTGGAGATGGATTCGAGGGATTCTAGAATGTTCTTACGTATCCCATAATGATGGGAATCAAGCCACATGTAGTTCTTGAAATACCCTTTGTACAGATTCAGTTCGTACAAGTGAATGGTGAAAGGGGACTTTAGTGCAATGATGTATTGACCCAATATTAAATGTTCGGTAATTTCCATGAATTCAAGTAGACTTTGGAATATAACATGATTAAATATCACTATAAATAATGATTCCCTCTCAGGTGAGGGTGTCAAAGAATGTTGTAGTTTCTTGTCATACAGGACAAAAGTGTTGTACAGTTTAACGTCATATAGCAAGTACGATGGTGAACCAATGTAAAAAGTATTGGTTCTGGGGATACATCTAAGATCAACATCATATGAGATGGAGGTGAACCGATGGGAAGATATTTGTTTTGGGCTTGAACCTCAAGAGGTTTCCTACGTACCCATCCTAGAATACAACGATCAAATTCCATGTAGTTCAATTAAAGAATGAATTAGTAATCAAGTTGTTCTTAAAGAAAACGATCTAAAAATGGTGTTGGGACTTACACATGGTTAGTGGCCCAGAGGGGGTGTTATGGTTGAAGTTTACTCTAATCTCACGTGAGTCATACTCGGTGTGAGAAACAAGAGGTAGTAATAACCTTAAGGATGCATAGTTTAATGTCATGTAGGACATATGAAGGGACTATGTTGTTTAAAGTCTTGTAGTGAGGACTATTGGTGTATCACAGTTTAGTGTCATGTATTAGGGATAAAATACAGTATAATTTCATGTAGGACATATTTAAGGGTGCTGTAGAGTTTAGCGTACTGTAGCTAAGACGATGGGGACAATACAGTTTAATGTCATGTTGGATGAAAGGGGGACTATGCAGTTTACTGTCATGTAGTAAGGACAAAAGAGGACACATTTTAACATCATGTTGGAAATATTAGGGATTTATTCATAGTTTAATGTCATGTTGGACTATAGCATAGTTTAACGTCATGTTGGACGATGGTGCAAACAGTTTAAGGTCATATGCATGGACCGTGAATTATGCATTTGTATTATAAAAAATACTTCTTTAGAAAACTAGCATTGGTTGGAGTCATTATGAGTTCTCCATCCATTAAGATTAAAGAATAAGCTCCATTGGAGTAGACCTTATGTATTGAATAAGTTCCCTCCCATTTTGGTTAAATTTTGGGATGTTTCCATTCTGGTATCATTAGAATTCTGAGAACTAATACCAGTTCTCCTCTAATGAATAAATGAAGACGAACTTTTTTGTTGAAAGCTCATGCTATTCAATTCTAATAGAATTCCAAGTGGTGCAAGGTGCAAAATCTTTTCTTATCAAATCACTCCAATTCGTCCAATCTCTTTTCAGATTGTTCATCCATAGATGACTGATCACAAATGGCTACCCTAAGTGAGTGTATTTGAACTTCGATAGGAAAGACTGCTTCTGTTCCATATACCAATGAATATGGAGTTGACCGCGTTGTAGTGCGGGTGGTGGTTCGATAAGCCCATTAATCATGAAAGAGTTAATCGGGACATGTTTTCTTATCTTTATCCACCATCTTATGCAGTATTTTTGAAAAATTATTGTTGATAGCTTCTATTTGGCCATTGGCTGCTGCATGATACTGAGAGTAATGGTTGGAGTTGATGTTGTATTTTTTATACAAATTCCTTACCTCAGATGAACAGAAGTTGGTTCCATTTTCCATCAATATGGTATGAGGGAAAGCAAATATGGTAATGATGTTAGACTTGATGAAGCTAAAAATGGTTTTATAACTAACTTCTTTGAGAGGTATTTCCTCTTCCCATTTGGAAAGGAAGTTAGTAGCAGTAAGAATGTACTTAAACTGATTTGATGTAGATGAAGGATAAGGTCTTACTACATCCATTCCCCGTGTGGAAAATGGCCATGAGTTTTTAGCGGTATGAAGCAACTCTAGGGGTTGATGAATGAAGTTGGCATGTACTTGGCATGAATGAAACTTCTTTGTGACATCAACAGAATCTTGTATCATTGAAGGCCAAAAGTATCCAAGCCTTCGAATTTGATCTGATAGTCTATGTCCAGACTGGTGGGAACCAAAGACTACTACCTGAACTTCTTTCATGACAACCATTGTATATTCACCATCAATGCATCTGAAGAGAATTCCATCAAAACCTCTTTTGTAGAGAATTTTCTCTAGGTGATCTGGTTTATCATAAAGAGTAAAATTGACCACACATCGCCTGATTTGTTCTTTCCCGGCTCTATCAGGTTGAAGTGTTCCATTTTGAAGATATTCCCTGATTGGTGTCATCCATCCTGTAGTATGACCATATGGTTTTTGAATGGGACTAATTTCATTGATTTCCTTTGTTGTAGTTTGAACATAAGGTGAAATTGTACAATTATGGGCAATACTGATGATTGTCTCGTCCTGATTTGGATTTTCCAAAGCTATGGAAATATTAGCCAGTGCATTAGCTTGGGAATTTTGTGATCTCATGACATAAGAAAATGTCGGTTCCAAAGGAAATTCTGCCATTAACTCTATGATGTAATGATACAAAGGGGTTATTTCTTCTTTTCTGATGGCATAATCCCCATTGACTTGTTTGATTACCATGTCTGAATCACCTTTCACTTTTAAGTGATTCACATGTTCTTGAAGCACCAACTCCAATCCTACGATGAGATCTTGGTATTCTGCTTCATTATTTTTACTGCCTCCCAACAATGAGAATGAATAGGGTAGCACTACCTTTTCTGGGGAAATAAGTAAAATTACTAATCCAACTTTTTCGGATTTAGGATCTTCCATTTTCTTCCCTGTTGGACATCTAGAAGCACAATCAAAGTACATTTTCCATGTTTGAAGACTATCTTGAATAGAAAAGACTTATTCATCAGGAATTTCAATATCTAAAGATATATCTTCCACTGAAGGGTGTTCAGAAAGAAAATCATCCAGAGCTTGACCCTTTATTGACTTTTGAGACACAAATTGGATATCAAATTTTTGTAAAACAACTGCCCACCTTGCTAGACATCCTGTAAGAATTGGATGACTAAGGATGAATTTGAGCGGGTTATTGCGAGATACCAATTAAACCTCATGATGTTGCAGGTAGTGTCTCAATTTTTTAACTGCAAAGATTAATGCCAGATAGCACTTTTAAATACTTGAATATCGAGTTTCTGCTTCAAGCATAATCCGACTGAGATAGTAAAGGTTGTTTTCATTCCCAGCATCATTCTTCTTGGCAAGGAAGGCACACAATGATCGCTCTAAAGCTTTCCCATACAGAATAAGTGGCCTTCCTCCAACATGTGGCATTAATACCAGTGGACTCCAAAGATATTTCTTGAGAATAAAAAATGCCTCATGACATTCTTCAGTCCACTGGTAAGTGACTCCCTTATTCATCAATTTGGTGAAGGGTAAAAATTTTATTTCCAGATTCGCGATGAAACGCCGAATATAGGCTATGTGTCCTTGATGTCCTCTCAATTATTTCAAATTATGAGGAGGTGACATACCAAGTATTGACTTTGACTTCTCCAGATCGACTTCGATTCCATGATGGCGTACAACAAAGCTGAGAAATTGTTTCCTGAGTTTTCCCCAAAAGCATATTTCAAGGGGTTCATCTTCAAATTATGTTATTGAAGTTTGTGGAATATGACTTCCAAATCATCCATGTGACTAGAACTTTATTGGATTTAACCACCAAATCATCCACATAATATTCAACAAATTTCCCTAAAATGTGTTTGAGGATACGGTGCATGACATGCTGATATGTTGCGCTAGCATTCTTTAGGACAAAGGGAATTAACCAATAGAAAAACACACCCTGAGGGGCTCTAAAAGTTGTGGAATCTTCATCTTCTGGAGCCATTCAGATTTGATTATATCCAAAATATCCATCCATGATGGAAAGTTTTTCATAGACAGCTCTTACATTAATCAAGAGTTCTGTAATTGGAACTGGAAAATCATCCTTAGGACAATGCCAATTAAGATCTCTGAAATCAATGAAAACTCTAATTTATCTATTATTCTTTTTCATAGGGACAATATTATCCAACCAATTGGGATATTGAACTTTTATAATGAAGTTAGCTTTGATAAGCTTATCCACTTCAGCTTCAATTTTGGAAGCGTATGTTGGGTTTGTTCTTCTTGCGGCTTGATTAAATCCTTGATGTTATTCTGGAAAACCCAAATGATGAGTGGAAACATCGGGATCAATCCCATGAATTTCTGTATAGTTCCAAGAAAATATATCTCTATTTTTCTTTAAACAAGAAATATACATTTCTTTCTCTTCAAGAGTCATGGAAACACTAATTAAAGTGGGGCATGGATCATCTTTTGTACCCAGATTTATTTCTCTGAGTTCATCCAAAGTGGTAGAGATACCGTCTTCAAATGTTGGAGGAGAAACCCGTGAGATCTTCCTCTTCTTCTTCAACACATGTTATCTCTTCTGCTTCTACTTGCATAGTAGATGATGGAGCAGAATTTCCATGATCAGGAGAGTTGTTAAAATTTTACCATCTTGAAGAAGAGGCTTCCATTTCTGACCCTATTGATGATGAAGGGTCTTCCTTGGTTAATAAAGAGGAGATTATGGATTGAGAATTGACATCATCGTCCACCTCTAACAATGCTATAGCTTCTTCTAGACTGGTTGGCGAAGTATAGACTTGCTGGATTTCAGCAGATGAAATGAAGACATCTCCATCTGAGCTTTCATCACTGCTTGGTAAATCACCAATTTCTCCCATTCTGTCTTGCTTGATTTCCATAATTGACATTATGGAAGTTTTTATAAGAGTATTCGGATTCAGGTATATCATTTCAATTTGATTGATTGGCAACACATAATCTTTACTCACATGTGTGAATGGGTTTACTGGAATTTTTTCCAAACCATATGGAGCATTAATATTGGTAACCTCCCTTATTGTGGATTTCTCCTTTCCCTTCATGTGATAGAATTCCGCCTCATTGTATTGATATTCACATGTTTTTAAGGGGTCTTTTTCACCATACAATTTCCCAATTTGACCATCGAAACAATACTTGAGACATTGATTGTATGATGAAGGGATAACCACATGTTGATGTATCCAAGGTCTTCCAAGAAAAACATTAAAGGCTTTATCATGATCAAAAACCATGAAATATGAATTGGATACAAGGTCTTCAAAATGAGTTCTGAGTGTAATCTCACCTAGTGGTTCTTGTTCATTTTTATCATATCCTTGCAACATCAGAGTAGAAGGAGATAAATCAGATTCTGTGACGCCCAATCGACGAAGTGAATGAATGGGAATGAGGTTGACTCCTGAACCATTATCAATGAAATCTCTTCGGATGTCCACACCATTGAACTTGCCAGAAAAATAAAAAGGTCTGATATGTCCATGCACGACATCATCTTCATCTTTATCTATAAAAGATGCCACTGCATGGAATTCTGTAGGATTATTCTCTACATGATAGACTTCAGCCACAAAAATTTCAATTTCAAACTCTTGAGGACTTGAAAAAGCCTCAATGAGTGCCTCCCAAAGATCATTGGATAGGTACAATGCATCCAAAATTGATAACGTGGCAGGTACTTGGGCCAAATGTTTCAAAACATCATATTTTTTATCCAATGGTCTACTTTTTCCAATAGGAGCATGTGGTTTCTCAAGTTCCTTAGAGGTTGATGCTTTAGAAGTAGATGCTTCTTGTATCGGGGTAGGAGTTGAAAATACTCATAGATTTAGAATATTAGACTGAATATGTCTATTTACTTGCTAATAGGAAGTAGGTAGAACCTATAACTGATCCTACAGAATAACTGTACCAGGACTGAATCTGCTATTGGTGGAAGAATTTTCTTGTTCTTGTTGAGCTCGTTGAAGGGCTCTGCCACGAGTTTCTGCTGCATAAACAGTTCTAGTAGGGGTAGAATTAGTATAGTGGTTTTTGGGATATCCACGCCTTCCTTTGTATCCCAGACCTCTGGAACTCCCTCTATTTCCTCTGTTCGATATAGGGAACTCAATCTCATTATGATCGAAGCTGTGACTGGCATAAGGATTTGTTAAATGAATCATATTAATAGAACCAAAAATCAACTCTTCATTTGATTAAAATTCTGCCTAATTAGCCCATTTAGGCTGTTCCATTTGGCTGGGCGGTGCCCGTGGCTTTGATGTAGATGGTATAAAATCTACATGAGTCAAAGACAATTTGGGCTTTAACAAGATATCATCTTCTTCTGATTGTTCCTATTTCTTTGAATTATGTCGTTTCATTGAGGATTTTCCCTCTGATGAAGAGGGTTTTTCTGTGGCATTCATAGCATAAGACACAATTGGTCTTCAATTGCGTTCGCAAAATTGCATGAGTTCGTTTGATCATTTTTCTAACCATCCAATCATCATATTTCTACATATTTTTGTTTTTAACTTCTTGCCACTCGCCTTCTTCCTCTGGATTTGTAGCAGTAACACATGCTACCTCAACTGAAGCACCATTCAATTTGTCTTGTCCCAAGTCCACCATCTTTTGGAGGAGGTCTTTAAAGACAAAACACTCCTGAATGGGATTCCATAAAATCTGATGAAATGGGAAATAATTGGAAAGGTCTTCATCTCCTTCCTTGTTCGGCCTATTGGGCCTTGTCAATTGAACCAAATTATTTTCCATAGAATAAATGAAGTATCCAAGAACTTGTTCATTTAGAAAAGAGTAACTTTTGATCTTTAAATCCTCAAATTGTTTTTGTATTTTATCTATTTGATCATCTTGATGAAATGGCCTCTATTGTTGACACTTAGGAGGTGGATCCCTTCGAGAAGATGAAGGCCTTGAAGTAGAAGCAGGTATAGGTGCTTGTTTAAGCATAACTATAACAATATCTACTTTACCCTTTCTTCTTCCTAGAGCTAATGTAATTACATGAGCTTTATACTTAGTCTTTATAAGAGAGTCTTCAATATGTTGAGTGGTTGATGTAAGGTCTTGAAACCCTCCTGTGTATTTCATAGGGATCAACTGGGTGCGTAATTCATCACGCATATTTGCCTCACAAATTGGAAACAACTCTTCATGAGGGAGTGCTAAACTCAGGGAATATGTTAATCCCTTACAGTGAGAAATGAAATCTGAAACCCTTTAATTCTACCTTTACTTACAATTTGTAAGATAAAAAACTATTGAATTTGGAAATTTTTTTCTGAATTGAAGAAGGAATTGTTGATGCAGATCCTCCCACTCGGTAATCGACCAGGAATGCATTCTTGTATACCAGACAAAAGCAAGCCCTTGTAATGAATGTAAAAACACCTAGGGTAACTACTTCTTATTGTTGAGGGGTTCCCATCATAGGATAGCAACAAGAAACAAAATGTTTTATGTGTTGCTCTGGGTCTCCCGAACCATTAAATATTGGGAATGTGGTACTTGAAAAATTTTATGGGGGAGGAATTGCATCAACCCATTCCGGGTAGGCTCTCTTTTCTGGTTGAAATGGTGCACTATTTCCTTCCATAGCTTCCAACTGAGCTGTTAATGACTCAATGGAAGTAATTAATTTTTTAGAAACATTCGGTTGAGCATGGACCTTTACAGCTGCAATAATTGGAGCATGGATAGGTGTGGCGATCGAGACTGCCACTGATGGTAGTATTGGTGGTTGTTGTTGCACCTGACCCATTGGATTAGACCTATGAGGGTGTTCTAGTAAATGAGGATACTCTTGATCCATCTCAGTAATAATAACAAATTCCCATGACTAACTGACTCCAACACCCATAGGAGGAAGACTACTTTGAAGTAGTTCCACATTCAAACTCCTTAATTCCTTCATTTTCACCTCTTGTTATGGGAATCTTTCGTCTAGTGAAAGTGATTGGCCTTCTCTAGAGGATGTTTATGTAACCTGATTCTTCCCTTTCCCCTTGTTGGATGCCTTTCAAATTTGGGGGAGTCATTTACTGGAAGGAATACCTAAATTCGGGGTAAGACTTTGATTCCGGGTACGCACACCTTCTTCATTTCCTCTATGTGCACAGCTTCTTGAGCAGGAACTTCCTCATCTGATCCTTCTAAATGAGACTTATGTTTTGGAGGATCATCAACAATGGAATTGATGACATTTATTGATGTTTAACTCATTTCATCTCTTCTATTAGCATTTTTGCGATATTGTCTTCTTCCATGTCCCTGATGAGACACTACCTTCTGTTGAGTTGATCCCTCAGAGACTTCTTGATGAATATTTATTTGGAGGGAATCTCCTGATAATTTGGCTCTTTGTTCCTCTTGGGGATTCTTCCCTAATTGAGATAAGACTAAAATTATCTAAGGAAGAGATTGAGGATTTGAAAAAGTCCCCAGTCCGGTGGACTGGGGTTATTCCTTCTGTATCTAGTCAACTCCTTGAATCCTATTTGTTGATCATGAGGGTTGATCCAAAAGAGTCCCCAGTCTGGCAAGCTGGGGTGGATTTTGAGCTTCTACATCTGAGACATTCTTAAAATCTCTCCTGATCTTGCGGACATTAGTCCAGAAATTGGTTGGATGCATCAACCTACATCTACTCAATTCACCTGGTTCAAATGACCGTTGTATGATTTCTGACACTTCTTTCACTTGATGATGTGCATGATCTTAATGAGAAGCATGTTCGATATTCTCATTTTCTAGATGCCAGAGTAATTCGACAACTTGTTCTCTGTATTCCTAATTTTTAGAAGAACTAGTTGAGGACAATTCTTGAGAAAGCCCTTCATTACAAATAAAACCAATTGGTTGTGGCCGGCTGTGAGCAATAAAATTGCCTGAGACCACATTTGGTGGGATTTTTTGATTGGAGAGGAAAGTGAAATGCAGTGCTCCATGAACACCCCATCCCCTGATATGAATACTAGATCAGGCATTAGAAATTAACTGGCATAACCTTCTTAGTGTGCCAAGGCAAGAACGCTGAAGGGCTCTCTGCTTCATTTCAGCCTTTGGATATCGAGAAACTGAGAGAGAGAGAGACCAAATTAATTTTGTGTTGTAACCCTTCTATTATCTTTACATTATTTTCATATTCATCATAAGATAATATTTTCCTTTTTAATTTAAAAGTATTTTTCCACATGTTGAGATGAATATCGTGAATACAATCATCAGTCAACATCTCTGGAATGTCATATTCAGAGTCATCCAAAGTCCAAAACATGACTGGTACTTCACTATTCTTTAGTTTTTTTCTCATATTTATTACTTCCTCTTTATCATTAAATGTAGATTCTTCCACCTGATTAGACCAAAGCTGGTGCTTCTTTGTTGCTTCATCAGATTCAACAATATTGTTAGAATCCAAATTAGAAGACACATGACTCAGGGGTGGTTCAGAAAATGACCTACACCCTGGGCTATCTTCTTGTTGAGAAAGTATTTCACCAGCTCACAATAAAGCATTAGACATGACTGGCTTCACATTTTCAATTGCCTCAAGATAAGAGGACATTATCATCACTACATGTCCATTGGAGAATTTTCCAGGCAATGTGAATTATTACTGTGGAGAGGAATTTCATGGATAGATTCATCATCATGAGGAGGACCACCATGGTGGGTTATATCAAAAGATGAAACATTTTTCTCCTTAATATTCTAGCCACGAAGAGGGTTATCGTGGCACTCATCTGAAGATGATACTTCGAGATTTACTGAACTGTCATGAAGCAAGCCTTCGTGAGGAAGTGTCTGATACAGACCTTCGGAATTAATGTTCCGACTATTGGGAATTGAGAGAGTAGAATCTTGAGTTGCAACAGATAATATTTTGAGTGCATCAAGAACTCTATCATCGAGTAAGGCCTTGCTACAGATTGGCTCTTGATTTCTTGACTGTGCTGGATGGATATTTTTCTTTCATTCCTTCTTAATCAATTTGGGAACCAATTATTGATGAATGTGGTTATTATGGGCAGGTGTATGCCCATGCTCAAGAGAAATAGTCAGGTTAGGCTGATTACCTCCACTCAAATAAGGTGTATGTGCCTGACTTGGTTGTCCGTATGACATGGGGGTGTATGCCCCACAACCCTCATGGACTGGAACAGAGATGCATGTATGTTCTAGAGTGAACTGTTGATATGTCACTCCACTAGTAGGGATAGATTTTCATTTCTTTCCTTGTGATGATGCTGAAGCTGTTATAATATCCTAGTCAGCATCCAGAATATGAGCAGGGATTTTCTTCTGCTCTTTCACCATTTTTAGAATGTGTTTGGTGACTTCAGCTAATGGAACGGGGATACACATCCATTTTGTTTTTGGAGTAGGTGTGTGTTCCTGTTCTTGTCCTCCTTTTCCTGTCAGTGAATTCTGACAGTACTCATGTGTGGGGGAAGAGAGTTGAGTCTGCCTCCTGTTTATCATTGGGGATTTCCAATTGACTTCTCCGGGTGCTACCAAACGAGACTGTTGGTAGGCTTGATCAATACTAGCATGTGTATGTGCCTGCTGATTACACTCTGCCGAACTTGGTTGATGAAATTCCTTCAATACTAGCATATGAGATTGCTGGCAGGATTGATGAGTGTAGGCAGGTGTATGTGCTTGTTTAAAAGTTGCAACACATTGGGTTGGCGGGCTTCATCGTATGTAGTCAGATGAGTATGCTGACTAGCTAATGATTTATAAACAGGTGTATGTTCCTGCCTATAGTACTCTAAAGGAATTGACAGGTGGGAATGGCGTGTTGCTTCCAAAAGAGTCTACTGGACAACGGAATTAAAACGGACCGGTGTGTGTGCCTGATAATTTCTTTCCACCAATTTAGGTTGGTGAACTTCTCCGAAAATGGTAGAGATAAGAACCTGATCACTGTTGACCGGTCATCGCCTCTGTTGGTTCATCTTGCCTACTTGGGTTCGAGGAACCTGAGCCGAACGCCTAGAGATGACACCTTCATCATGTTGATGGCGCACTACCGCATGAGCTTGGCGGTAATTGTTGGTGGGAACCCTCGGGAAGGACTCCTGTTTCCTTGAATTAAGCCCTTGAGTGACCTTCTCATTTACCTCCTCAGAATATGGGAGGGAATGGTGATTGCATTCTGGGGATAATGACCTGAAACGGTTGAATATGGTAGTTAGCACCGCCTACTTCATGATCGCTGGTCGTCGCTGTCTGGATGACCAGGGTGAATTATTGACTTGGAGGGCTTGTCGAGAGGCCTCCAGAGTTGGAATGGTACCGTGTCAACAATATTCCTTAACCATGACATTTTATACCTAGCATTGAAGATGCTGGGTAGGTGATGTCGTCCTCAGAGAAAATGACGATCTAGCAGGATTAACAGTAGAGGTATTCACAACAGAGGCATTCACATGTTTGAACTTAAGAGAATCCATTTCTGTAACGTAGAAGATCTTGGAAAAGAGTGCATATTTGATATAACATACATAATCAAGATATGTTCGGCCACTAAAACTTTTGGATGATCACATATGTTATTGATTGTTTCTTTTCCCTCTCATTGTGTTTAAATAGGGGCCTAACAAATAAATAAAACATCATTTTAACTTGGATAAGGATTCACATCGGGTTCACCATTTTTTGTTTCCTCTGGAAATGGGGATGACCTTTTTTATGGTTCAAACATTCCAATAGATTTTTGATGAGTTCATTTGTAGAACTGGAAACATCCAATGATTCTATATCCATTTGGACATACTTTCCAAAGGTGGGTTTTCATTAGTTGTGGACTGATGAGGCTTAAGAATTTGCATTAGTCAAGAAGATGGGAGGTCGAACTCATCACACCTTTTTTAGGGGAATTATTGTCTACTCCGTGACACTCTATAGATTTAAGTTATGTTCGTGAATCCTTATTACAATACTAAGTATGAAAATGAGCTTTCCTTACGATCTGAAAATCAATGATTTAATATGTATGAGATTTAGAGAATCTTTTATATGTATTTGAGGTTCTTCATCTATAGATAATCATATGTATTTGATAGAGATTTTTAGTCAATGGTATCCTTTAATACATTATATAAATATCTATTGGTCATTATGACAACCAAACTAGTTTTAATGCCACTCAGCAGGGCACTTGAAATTTATTTTCATTCAGAAGGACATGGGAAATTTCAGAGTTGGGATCATACCCACAGATGGGCTACCTAGGTATCCTTGTTAGAAAAGGAATTTGAACCCACGTAGTTTGGGAATTAAAATATAGTTTAACGTCATATGGGACAGATGATAATTAATCAGTGATGGGATTGAACCTCATAAAGGCTTCCTACGTACTCCATTTTTAAGGTAGAGATCAAATTCCACGTAGTTCAGTTTGAAATTTTGGGGCTTACGTATGATTAACATCCCAAAGAGATGTGCCATGGTTACTTTTACACTCTATGCACACGTGTGTCATGCTCAGTGTGAGAAACAAGAGGTATCAGTAAACTTGGAAATTTCTTCCAAAAAATATTTTCGGTCACAAGGAATGATATTGGTCTTATATATGTATGATTGCCTAAATAGATAATGATCATGACTTACTTTAGAGGAGAATCCCGAGAACATGGCCCATAAAGGTATATGTGCTTTATGAAGTTTTTGATACTCTAACATGGGGCTTACTCCTAAGGAGGTTTCCCAAATTAGGATGGGAATTGTGATTGGGTTTTATTCCTGAGAAGGAAGCCCAAATCAAAAGAAGTTAAGACTAGTTAAGGGAAATTATGACTGGGACTTGAGAACTGGGGCTTACTCCGGAGAAGGAGGCCTAGGTTAGGAAACCACGCCTGAAGCTTACTCATAAAAGGAGGCCCAAGTTAGGAAATTATGACTGGGTCTTACTCGTAAGGAGGATGCCCATATTTGGGAACATGGAATGGGGCTTACTTTTGAAAAGGAGGCCCAGGATAGAAAATTATGACTGGGGCTTACTATTGAAAATGAGTCCCAAGAATAGGGGACTTGGGGCTTACTTCTAAGGAGGATGCCCATATTTGGGAATTTGAGATTGGGACTTACTCTTGAGAAGGAGGCCCATTTGTTATGGAAACTTGAGATTTTTGGACTTATTCCTGAAAAGGAGGCCCAGGTTAATGGAATTTATGAGTGGGGCTTCATCCTAAGGAATATGCCCAAATTAGAGAAATTATGAATGGGGCTTACTCTTGAAAAGGAGGCCCATGAATATGGGACTTGGGGCTTACTCTTAAGGAGGATGCCCATATTTGGGAATTCGATATTAGGACTTACTCCTGAGAAGGACGCCCATTTGTTAAGGAAACTTGAGATTTTAGGACTTATTCCTGAAAAGGAGTCCCAGGTTAATGGAATTTATGAGTGGGGATTACTCCTAAGGAAGATGCCAAAATTAGGGAAATTATGACTGGGGCATACTCCTAAAAGGAAGCCCAGGTTAGGGAACTTCTCATCTTAAAGGATGAGTTTGAATGAAATCTCTCACCTTAGTGATTTAAAGATATATATAAATCACTATGTTTTGAAAGATGTTCCACATAATTCCTTTCAGATAAGGAACCCAACAAAGGAACAATGACATAAATGGTTTTGAAGATGGTTCTGAAGGCTAAATCTTGAATAGGAGAGGTGGATTTGACGAAAGCAAGTGAATAGGCAGGAGGGGCACCCAAAAAGATAGAGGCGCGCAAGTCCTGTGTGGGCATGGAAGTCATGGTCGCACATGTATACTTGTGCGAGACATGGGTACTTGCGCGACGGTCAACCCTTAGGTTAAAACTTGGGCAAAGCTTGGGTCAAGCCCTTAGTGTTATCCCTAAAGACTTTTAAATGAGTGGCGTGCAAGTTCTATTGAAGGAATAAGGTGGCATGCAAGTGTGGCCATTTTTCATTAAGGGCTGGCCACTTAGGCGCGTAGGTGTTGATAAGTTTCAACACTTAGACCTTGTTCCCCCTCTTTAGAACTTCCATTCTAGGTAAGAAATTACCTTAGAAGTTTTCGGAAGTCTTTGAGAAGAGTCTAGAGCGTCGGGAGCTCAAATCTGAGTTTCTGGATTTTTCGTCCCTGAAATGGGCAGCCCACAAGGGGTATTTATAGGCATTTGAAGACCTCGGGATAGAATAACATAGGGTGCGCAAGTCACTTGTGCGACCAATATGAGGTGTGCAAGTATACTTGCATGAAAATGGTAAAACATGCGCGACCCAAGGGTAAACAAATCCCTCTTCATGCCTTTGTCAATTTGTGATGTTTCTTCAAAGGATGAATCACTTTGGACAAAGGTGTTTCCCTTTTTCAGTCGTTAGACTCTATGACAGAAAGGAGTGTCAACAAAATCCTAAAAAGTGCCTAAAAATAAGAAAACCTTAAAAATCCAAAAACTAGACACCTTGAAATCCTAAAAAGAACCCCTAATTGCCCTAATAATGAAAAACCCTAAAAAAACCTAAAATTAAAAAAAACCTTAAAAACCCTCAAAATACCTAAAAACCATAAAAAACATAAAAACCCATTAAAATCCATATAAATTTAAGAAAACCCAAAAACATCAAAAAATACATACGAAAACACTAAAAACTAAAAAACACTTAAAACCTCTAAAACCCAATTAACCTCTAAGACCCTAAAATTGAAAAAAAACCTAAAATCCCTTCAAAAACCTAAAACCCATAAAACCAATAAAATCCTTAAAAAATACATAAAAACCCTAAAAACCACTAAAAACACTTAATGCCCTTTAAACTCCATAAAACATTAAAAACATTAAAAACCATTATATCACTAAAAGCTGAAAAACCCCTAAATCCCCTCAAAAAACCACAAAACCCTTAAAATCCATAAAAACCCTCAAAATCCCTAAAAACACTAAAAAACCATAAAAATTCTAAAAAAGTCCTAAAAATGCTAAAAATCATAAAAAACTGAAAAAACCCTATTAGAACCCTAAGTACTTTAAAACTCATAAAACCCCAAAAATCATAAAAAATGCTATAAAATCTAAATCCTAAAAACCCTAATAATCCTAATAAACATAAAAACCTATATAAACCATATATTACCCAACAACTACATAAAACCCTAAAAATCCACTAAAAATCTAAAAAACCATTAACCCCATAAAAGGTTAAAAAACTCAAAAAGAAATTAAAAACCCTAAAAACTCCAATCCTTGAAAACCAAAAAAAACAAAAACATTTAAAAACCCAAAAAATGCTAAAAATCCCAAAAAACCATCGAAATTCGGGAAAAACATGAGAAATACTTAAAGTCATAAAACCCTTAAAACTAGAAAACCCCTAGGAAAAGCTTGAAAAACATAAAACACATAAAAACCCTAAACATTTTAAAAATAGAAAAAACAATAAAAACAATAATAATCCTAAAAAGCATATAACACCTCAAAATGCCTAAAACCCCTTAAAATAATAAAAATACTAAAAATTTATAAAAATCTGAAAAACGTAAAAACCCTATGAACGCCATTAAAAACTAATATCACTTAAAAGCTTTAAAACTCCCCAAAACAACCTCTATCTCTAAAACCTTAAAAAACCATAATACCCCAAAAATCATAAAAAACATAAAACCCCATAAAAACCCTAAAAAAATTAAAAACCAATAAACACATAAAAATGTTAAAAAAATAAGAATACCCAAAAAAGATCAAATAAAAAACCTAAAACCTACCAAAAAACAATAAAAAAAATAATCCCTTAAAAATCCTAAAAACCTCAAAATCCCTCAATCCATAAAAACCATAAAAAAATAAAAAATCCATAAAATCCCTAAAATACTAAAAACCCTAAATCTGTAAAATATAAAAAAACTAAACCCATTAAAAATTTGAAGAAAAACATAAAAATATAAAAAAACATAAAACCACTAAAACTAAAAAGCCCATAAAATGACAAAAATCCCAAGAAAACCTAAATACCTCTAAAAACCACAAAAATAGATAAAATCCTTAAACTCCCCCTAAAATATTAATAAACTACTAAATACTATTTAAACCCCTAAAAACCTTAAATAATGATAAAAAAAAATAAAACCCTAAATAAATCAAAAAATACTAAACTCAAAAAATCCATAAACCGGAATGACCATAAAAATGCCAAAACCCCCCAAAATCTCTAAAAACCTAAAAAATAATAAAAATAATAAAAAATCCCCAAAAGCTTAAAAATATATACATAACCTCCAAAACCCTAATAAAACCTTAAAAACACATAAAACCCTTAAAATTATAAAAACGTAAGAATCCCTAAAAATCCCTAACACCCTAAAAACCTCTAAAACCCCCTCAAAATCAATAAAAAACCCTAAAAATCCAAAAAAATCCATAAAATTCCATAAAATTTTAAAAAACATTAAAACCCTAAAAAATAAAAAAAATAATTTAAAAAAACACTTAAACACGTTATAAAACCTGAAAAATTATAAAACTAATAAAAATCCAAAATGTGCCTAAAACCCTATAAAAATTCTAAAAACTCACTAAATTCTATAAAATGAGTTTAAAACCATTAAAAAATTAAAAACTCTAAAACCATACAAAATACTAAAAACTCAAAAAAACCAAAAAAACCCTAAAAACCATAAACCCCATAAAACCATAAAAATCCTAAAAAGGCCCTAAACATCCCTAAAAACATAAAAACCAAAAAAACCCCAAACCTCCCCCTCCCATAAAACCAAAAAAACCTAAAAACAGTAAAAAACAAAAAGGCCAAAAACTAAAAAATTCCAAATAAACCCTAAAACCCCTAAAAACCATAAAATCCCCTAATTACCTTTAAAACCATAGAATCGATAAAAATCCTAATACCACTAAAAACACTAAAAACACTTTAAACACCTAAAAATGTTGAAAAAAACAAAAAAATCATAAAACCTATAAAACTCAAAAAACCTTAAAACCCTAAAAACACACAAAATACTTCAAAACATTAAAGCCATATAAATCCTTAAAAAGGCATAAAAGCCCCAAAAAAATAAAAAAAACATAAAAACACTAAAACTCACTAAGAAAACCTTAACATGTTAAAAAAATAAAACCACTAAATAACATATGAAATGATAAAAACCCTAAAAACACCTAAAAACCCTCATATGCATATAAACCTAAATAACCATAAAAATCCTAAAAAAATCCCTAAAAACCTTAAACACATAAAAAAACTTAAAAACACTGAAAAAACCTAATAATTTTGTAGAAATATAAAAATAGTTTAAACACCTAAAAACCAAAACATGTTATAACACCTAAAAGACCCTAAAAACTTAAAAACCCCTAAAACCATAAAACACATAAACCATAAAAAATACTAAAGACAAATAAAAACTAATTACTCCATTAAAAACACTAAAAACCCATTAAACCCACCAATCATTGAAATCTCAAAAAAACTTAATAAAGTTTAAAATCATATAATTCTGAAAACCCAAAAAACATAAAACCCTCAAAACCCTAAACACCCCACAAATCCATATAAGCCCTAAAAACCCATAAAATGAAAAAAATCCATAAATATCCATAAAATGTAAAAATCCACAAAATCCCCTAATAAAACCTTAAAAACATAAAAACACATGAAACCCTAGAAAATCTAAAAAGGAAAAAAGCTATAAAAATCCCTAGAAACCCTAAAATTATAAAAACCTCAAAATTCCTTAAAACCATAAAACCCATAAAAATATTAAAAAGACCATTAAAATACAGAAAATATAAAAAAATCTCAATACCCTAAAAAATTATTTGAAAACCATTAAAACTTAAAAAATAATTAAAACCCCTAATAAACTTAAAAATGCTAAAAACCATAAAACCCAAAAGACACTAAAGTGAGTATAAACCATAAAAACCCATAAAAACCATGAAAACAAACAAAAAACTTTGAAAACCCATTAAACCCTTAAAAATGTTAAAAAATATAAAAATCATAAAAGATCTAAAAAACTAAAAAAAACTTCTAAAACCCCCAAAAACCTCAGAAACACTAAAGAACCCTAAAAACTTTTAAAATCTAAAAAAACATAAAAATAAAAAAAATGTATTAAATGCCTAAAAAATCATAAAAATTCCAATAAAAGTTCAAACCCCTAAAAATATTGAGAAAAAAAATCAAAAAAATATATACAAATAAATCCCTTAAAATCCTAAAAACCACAAAAACCCTAAAAACCCCTAAAAACAACAAAATCCTTAAAATTCCTTACAACCCTACAAATCCTTAAAATACCAAAAAATATCTAAAAACATAATAACCCAAAAAAACCAATAAAAAAACATGAGGGACCCTTAAAAACCTAAAAATACATAGAACCCATAAATATCATAAAGACTATAAAACCCTAAAAACCCTAAAAGACTGTAAGACTCCTAAAACACCTACAAAAATAAAAACCTTAAAAAAATTAAAAAAAATTATAAACAATATAAATCCAATAAAACTCTAAAACACCACTAAAACCATAAAAATGTTAAAATAATCTAAATAACATTAAATCCTATAAAAAACAAAAAAAACACTAATAAACCAAAAAACCATTAAAACCCTACAATCCCACAAATCACTAAAAATTTTAAAAACCATAACATTCCAAAATAAAATAAAAATTCATAACTACATAATAAAACCTAAAAACCCTTAAAACCCCATATAAAACCTAAAAACACAAGAAAAACTCAAAATCCCTAAAAACCTAAAAATCGCTAAAAACCCTAAATTACACTAAAAACCCTAAAACCCTAAAAATCCTTAAAAATCATAAGAATCCATAAAAATAATCAAAATGGAGTGAAAACCCTAAAAACATTAAAACCCATAAAAAATGTACAAAAATATAAAAATATCTGAAATCAATAAAAACAAAAAAATCGCTGAAAACCATAATGAACCCAAAAATACCATAAAACCACTAAAAACAATAAAAACCCCTAAAAACCTCAAAAACCATAAAAACCACTAATAACCCTAGAAAAACATTAAAATAATAAAATTTTAAAAATCTATAAAAAATATATATCCCTATAAAACTCAATAAAACCCCTAAATTCGCAAAGAACCCAAAAAACCCAAGAAACCCTAAAAAACCTAAAACAACTCAAAGTCACAAAAAACCATAATAACCATGAGATACAAAAAAAATCCATAAAAATTCCTAAAAAAATATAAACCCTAGATACCTAGAAATACTCTATGAAAACCATAAAACCAATAACCCCTTAAACCTGTAAAAAAACCTAAAACCAAGAAAAAAACCCCATAACGACCATAAAAACCATAAAACCCCCTAAATACAAAAAAAACTACACTACGGGAAAAACGGTTATTGCGACGGGGTATTTGTGACGGGTCTTATTCTAGTTGCAACAACTCTGATGAAAAGGGTTTTTGCGACGAGAATATATTCCCATCGCAAATGGTCAGTTTTTTGCGACGAAAATACAGGGCCTGTCGCAATTTCAATGGCACGGTTTGCACGCCAAAACGCGGGAAAGATATTTGCGACGGGTAGAAGGCTACCCGTTGCAAGTACCCGGTGGTGGTAAATAGTGTTTGCGATGGGGAAATTTCTTTGTCGCAAACAAGTATTCATTCGGTATTATTTGTGATGGGTCCCGTCGCAAATACCCCACCGTGGTAAATACAGTTTTGTTATGAGACTATGTACCTGTCGCAACAGATAATCCAGCGGGAGGTATTTGCAACGGGTCCCGTCGTAAATAACGGCGGCGGTAAATATGAATTTATGATGGGGATATCCTCCCGTCTCAAATACCAGTGGCCGTAAATAGTAATTTGTGACAGGGATATTCGCCTGTCACTAATGGTGTGGCATTAGCGACGAGCCCATCGCAACAACCCTGTTACCCGCCACACGTAATTAATGCGGGCGAAGGTATTTGCAATGGGCCCCGTCATGAATACCGGCGGAGGTAAATAGAAATTTTCGATAGGGATAGCTGCGCGTCGCTAATGGTGGCTATTTGCGACGGGCCCGTCGTAAAAGGCCTTTTACCCGCCACCTCTATTTAGTGCGGGCGAAGCCATTTGCGACGGTATCCCGTCGCAATACCTCGTATTTGCGACGGTCACCCATCGCAAATACGACCATCGAAAATAATCTAACCTATATATACACCCCATCTGTTTTTTTTTCATAACATTCAGATCTCCATTCTTCTCTCTCTCTCATTTTCATATCTGAGCAGAATTTTTTTTTTGTTTTAATTTTTTTTCGAGAAGAGGAAGGAAGGAGTTAGAAGGTGAAAATTATTAATGGTATTTATATTATTTTTAATTGTTAAATTATTTTTAATTGTTACTTTTATTTTTAATTATTAATTTTATTTTTTTTAATAGAATGTTTAGCTATATAGTATAATTAGTTTATGTTCTTGTATCAAATAATCCTTGTCTGGATATGAACAAGTAGAGGCGGCTCTGGCACAGATGTACCTATGAGTGAAAACTCTGACAAGGTGTTTCGAGCTTGACTCGGGGTAACCAGGTACACAACAACGGACCTTGCTTCACTCTTGGTTCTACACTCCCAGGGGATGTTTTGGTAATAATTAGAAATAAATATATAATTATCAAATAATTAAGAAATAATTAGATTTAATTAAAATAATTACCAAATAATTGCGAAATAATTAGATTTAATTGATTAGAAATAATTAGGAAACAATTAAAATAATTAGGAAACAATTAAATTTAATTAGGACACAATTAGATTTAATTAGGAAAAAATTAGATTTAATTAAGAAATAATTAGATATAATTAGGAAACAATTAGTATAATTAAGAAACAATTAGTATAATTAGGAAACAATTAGATTTAATTAGGAAAAAATTAGATTTAATTAGGAAATAATTAGTATAATTAGGAAAATTTATTGACCTCTCATCTACATCAATTTTCTTTTCATTTGTGTGTTGAGGCTTGACAAGAAACTTCTGCCCCCACAGGTAATATCTGCTTTTATTGTCAAAATTATCAACCTCCTCGCCAATATAGAGGTGAGGAGGTTTATAATTTTGATAGTAAAAGCACATATTACATGTGGAGGAAGAAGTTTCCTGTCAACCTCAACACACAAATGAGAAGAAAATTCAGGTAGATGAGTGGTCAATTACGTTTGTTTTTCTATTCATTGATTGAT
Source organism: Viscum album (assembly GCA_963277665.1). Taxonomy (NCBI): domain Eukaryota; kingdom Viridiplantae; phylum Streptophyta; class Magnoliopsida; order Santalales; family Viscaceae; genus Viscum; species Viscum album. The sequence goes on along the minus strand of OY728136.1, from coordinate 1,279,342,349 downwards.
TAACCACCCGACGTATATGCATATCTTTGCATTTCTAATTAATAACATAATTAGTAACATAATTAGTAACATAATTAGTAATATAATTAGTAACATAAATAGTAACATAATATAAAATATTATATTACTCTAATATTAACAGTTAAATAATACTTATAATATATTTATTTTATTATTATATGTTTAATATTTATAAAAAAATAATAATATTATTAAAATTATAAAAAAAAATTATAAAATATTACAATTATCAATATTTTCAACAAGTTTTGCTTTATTCTTAACAGTTCAAATCTTAAAGGGTCGCCAATTTTCAGGTCATTCCCAATAAAAAGTTTATGTCAACCGTTTCCAATGTAAACTCTCTAATTGTTCTTTCTTGGTTGATCACATCGCAGGTAGCATTGCAATATGAAAACCCAAGTCATGTCTTTCTCATTACTTGTGTCATCCTATTGCAACACTACTTGTGAGATGATCAACCATGTAAGAAAAATTATACAGTTTAAATTGGACAAGGTTGACCCAAACTTTTTATTGGGCATGACCTGAAAATTGACGACCCTTTAAGATTTGAACATGTTAAGAATAAAGAAAAATCTATTGGAAATATTGAGATTTGTAATAATTAGTAATAATTACTAATAAAATTAATCAAAAATCAAATAAATTCAAGTACATGGTTATAAATTGGCACAATTTCCAGTGGATTGACGGCTACCTTTTGTTCAACATCTCATATCTTTGATACTTTCTCCCACTGAAATCAGTATGAAAAATGTGCTCTCACGTATGTCAGAGCAAGTTTTTCATACTGATTTCAGTCGGGAGAAAGTTAAAAAGAGATGAGACATCGGACAAATCAGAATAATTAGTAATATAATCTTCACATCGATGATTACAAAATTTAATTTCATTATTCAAGCATATTTCATTTTTCCAAGTATTTCTAAGTATTGATAAATTAATAATAATTAGTGGGGATGATTACAAAACTAACTGTGTCGCCTATAATTGTTGGTAATTATTAATAAATAACTGTAATTATGTATCTTCTTTTTTTAGGATATTGTTTCTTATATCAAAATATTTAACAATAGTAATGGTTTTAAATTTTTTAGAAACATATATATGAATATGGAACAAGGAAATCGACATCAATCATTATTAGATGATCGTGCTAGGATAAATCAGCGCAAAAATCCAAATGGTTCTAGTTTAAATCATGTATATGTTGATGGTGTTGAAGCTTTCTTATCATTTGCATCATCAAAACCGGAATTTGTTTTAGAAGGGAAAATTAAGTTTCATTGTAAAAAATGTCCTCTGAGAACGTTTGAGACATTCGACATCGTTGGGAAACATCTCTTGCGTTATGGTTTTCAATCAGATTGTATTTTTTGGTATCGACACAGTGAACGTAGTTCCAGAGAAGATACTAATAATTTGATTTTGGATCCATCACAGTTTTAGAATTTAGTACATTATGTTGTAGGGTCATCCATTCAACAAACATAAATTGAGAATAATGTTGATATACCTCCCGAGTTGGCACCTTCTGAATTTACTGAGTTGTTCAGGTCTGCTGAGAATGCATTATATCCTGGTTGCAAGATAAGCAAATTAGAAGTAGTTGCAAAATTTATGGCTGTTAAATCAGATAATGGAATGTCAAATAACTATTTTTATCAGATATTTTTTGTGATTAAAGCATTGTTACCTGAAGGAAATTTGCTGCCTGGTAATTATTATGAGAGTAAAAGACTCGTTCGTAATCTTGTCCTTAGTTATCAAAAGTTCCAAGCATGTTCAAACGATTGCATCTTATATTCTGGTGAAAATGAGTCGTTGGATAGTTGTCCCACATGTGGACAATCGAGGTATAATGAAGCTCAATTAGGGAAGTCTGGATTGATTCCTGTAAAATAGTTGATATATTTCCCACTTACACCCAGGTTGCAGCGTTTATTTATGTCTCAGAACATAGCGAAAATGATGTCATGGCACAAAACCAATATTTCAAATGGTAAAAGCTTGGTTCATCTATCTGATGGCGATTCATGGAAACATTTTGATCAAGTGCATCCGTCTTTTGCTTTAGAATCCCGGAACGTGAGATTGGATCTTTCTACTGACGGTTTTTGTCCATTTGGATCTTTTGGTAGTCAGTATTCTTGTTGGCCTGTCTTTATAACTCCCTACAATTTGCCTCCATGGATTTTGATGAAATAGCCTTATATCTTTTTGACATTATTAATCCCAGGACATTTGAAAAAGAATATTGATGTTTATTTGAATCCACTGATTGATGAGTTAAATTTATTGTGGAGTCATGGTGTTGGTACATATGATGCTGCTGCGAAACCGAATTTTGTAATGAAAGCTGCTTTGATGTGGACAATTAGTGACTTCCCAGCATATGGAATGTTATCTGGCTGGAGTACACATGGTCCAAAATAATGTACTTACTGTATGGGAAACAAAAAAGCATTTATGCTCGTGAATGGAAAAAAACCTTGCTATTTTGACTGTCATCACAGATTTCTTCCAATCGATCATCCTTTTCGGAGGAATAAATCTCATTTCAGAAAAGGCATAATTGAAAGAGATGAACCTCAAAAAATGATCTCAGGTACAGAGTTTAAATCAGTTGTATTTTTATTACCTTCCATCACTTTTGGAATGACAATAAACCAATAGAAAATTCATGGTTTTGGGAAAGAACACAATCGGACAAAACGAAGAAGTTTTTGGAATATGCCAAATTGGTCTGATTTGATGGTCCGACACATGTTGGATGTCATGCATATTGAGAAGAACTGTTTTGATAATTTATTTCATACAGTTTTGGATACACCGGTTAAAACCAAAGATAATGTAAAGGCACGATTAGATCTTGACCAAATTTGCAGGCGACCAGAACTTGAATTGTTTGAAAATGTCAGATCACAGAGATTAATGAAGCCAAAAGAAGCTTATACACTGACCAAAGAGAGTCACTTATTATTTTGTCAGTTTATTTCAGATTTGAGACTTCTAGATGGCTATGCTTCGAACTTGGGTAGATGTGTTAAAAATGGTCATATTACCGGATTAAAAATTCATGACTATCATGTTATAATAGAAAGGCTTATGCCTATTGGATTAAGAGGTTTGTTGAATTCTAAGATTTGGGATTCAATAACAGATATATCATATTTTTTCTGAGACATGTGTGCGGTGACAACAGAATACGATACACTAAGAAAACTGGATGAAGATGTTGTTGTAATTATTTGCAAATTGGAAAAAATCTTTCTGTCGGCTTTCTTTGACTCGATAGAACATTTGATATTACATTTTCCACATGAAGAAAAATGTGGAGGTCCGGTTCATTTTCGATAGATGTACCCATTTGAGAGATGCATGCAGAAATTGATGAAAAAAGTCCGTAACAAAGCATCAGTTGAAGGCTCAATTGGTGAAGCTTATTTGAAAGAAGAAATTGCTTTATTCTGCTCTCATTATTTTGAATCTGAATATACCTCAAAATTTAACCGCATGGGCCGGAATGAGGGGAATTTTGATGATGATATGAACAATCAATTATCAGTTTTCAATCAGCCCGAACTTGGCTTTGGTGGAGTTCATGATAGATGGATTTCAGATGATGAACATCATAGAGCTCATACATATGTTCTACTCAACTGTGAAGAAATGTCACCAATTGTATAGTGAGTGCTCTTATCCCTTATTCAATAGATTATGTTACAGTAAATTAATCATATTGTATTTGTAGGTTATATGATGATCATATCAAGAAACAATTTCCACAAATTACAGCAGCTCGCTTAGAAGAACGTTGGTAAACAAAAATTCCTACTGGTTACAAAAACTGGTAACATACATTTTTTTTGGTTTTACATATAAAATCAATTTATTACTTGTAATAGTGATAAATGTTTTAAAAAATTTCAGGTATCTGTACATGCTGATAAGATTGATCGTCGATTGCGTATTTTGAGTAGCCCACCATCCAAAATGGTTAAATCTTATAGTGCATATGTGGTGAATGGTTATCGCTCTCATACACGTGCATATGGGGAATCAAAGAAAACAATGAATAGTGGTGTTTGTTTGAAGGGATCACATCATAGGGATATTGAAGTTGACTTTTACGGCATGATTGAAGAAATTATTGAACTGTGTTATTTGGGATAGAATTATGTAACAATGTTTAAATGTCGATGACTGGATACTGAGAGAGGCCTGCATATTCATCCGACTCATGGAATTGTTGATATTAAACATAAAAGCATTCTTGCAGTAAATGAACCATTTTTATTGGTATCAGCTCTCATTTGACTCCTGCAGCTTATTATGGTACTACTGCGATGTCGGCGTCCAGCTCGAGAGGAGCTCGTGGAGAGACATCATCTTCTACCTCATAGTATCAGGAGCAACTGCATGCTCAGAGTCAGCTTATAGAGGATTTGCGTCAGGGACATGAGCAGATGCGTCAGCAGCACGATGAGGAGATGCGTCGATAGCAGGAGCAAATGCGTCAGCAGTAGGATGAGGAGAGATGTCGATATGAGGAGCAACATCAGGAGTATGGAGTATATGCGTCGTCTGACTCATAGTTTAGGGATGGAGTTTCCTCCACCACCTCCTTCAGGTCCTCCTAGTCCTCCAGATTATCCACCCCCAATGATTTTTTTAGATGTAATAAACATTTGAGTTCGTAGTTTATTGTCATATTAACTATTTACAATTCCTCTTTCATATTGGTATGAATATTACGTGATTTAATTTGTTTTTAATTTTTTTAATATATTATTACTTATTAGTATTATTTTTAATGTCTGCTTATTTTAGTAATATTACTTTTAATATTTTATATTTATTGTTAATATTGAGAAGTTTATAATTTTTTAATTATATTAATATTAATAATATTAATATTATTTTTTCATAAATATGTATGTTTATTTTAATAATAATATTATTATATTAATTTTTTATATTAATAATATTAGTAATATTATTATTATTTTTTGATATTAATATTTCATAATATATAATATTATATTATTTATATTCATATTATTATTATTTTTTGATATTAATATTTTATAATTATATTATATATATATATATATATTATTTATATTATAATAATATAATTTATTTATATTATTAATATTAATAGTATTATTATATAGATAGTTTAATAATAATAATATTATATTAATTATTTATATTATTAATATTAGTATTATTATATTATATTATTTATATTCACATTATTATTATTTTATATTAATATTTCATAATTATATTATATATATATTTTTTTATATTATAATAATATAAATTTTTTATATTATTAATATTATTATTATTTTTATATAATATTATACGATTTGTATTAATTATTTTATTTTTTTCATTTATTTTTAATATTTGCGATGGGTACATTAGCGACGGGAAGCCCCGTCGTAAATGTTTTTTACAGTACCATTTGCGACGGGATGAATACTCGTCGGGAAAACCTTTCTGCGACGGTCCATCGCTAATACTTTCATTGCAAGTATTTTTTTAAATTTTTCATTTTCGACGAGATTCTGACCCGTTACAACTAATATATCTGTGACGGCCCGTCGCAAATACCTTTTTTATATATAAAAAAAACTTATTTGCAAAGAGGGACAAATACTATCGCAAATGATTTTTTTTGCGATGAGACCGCCGCAAAAACACCTATTTGCGACGGGACCGCCGCAAAAACACCTATTTGCGACGCCGTTTTCGGCAACGGGCGATTTACGATGGAGCCCCGTCGCAAATCGCTCGTCACAAATATTCAGTTTTCCTGTAGTGCTCTAAAATACATATAAAAAAACAATAAAAACCATAAAAACCATAAAACCCTAAAAAACTTTTAATACCATAAAACCTAAAAAATACTAAAAACCATAAAATGCCTCAAAACTCAAAAAATAAGAAAAACACTAAATACCAAAAAAATCATAATAATTTAAAAACCCTAAAAATTCCTAATAAACCTCTAATTCTCTAAGACCATAATAAATCATAAAAATCATAAAAATATCTTAAAAAACCAAAAAAAAATTAAAACCCTAAAACCCCTAAAAACACCTATGAAAACATTAAATACCAAAAAAAACACTTAATTCCCCTCAAAACATAAAAAACTCTTAAAACCATAACAAACCTAAAAACCCTAATAACCAAAAATACCTCAAAAATACAAAAAAAACAGAAAAATGAATAAAAACATTAAAAAACATACTAAATAAATTTAAAAACACTTTAAACCCCTTAAAATGTTAAAAACTATAATAACCTTGAAAACCTAAAAAATCATAAAATACATAAAACCCCAATAACCGTCAAAATCCTTAAACACCTTAAAGAAAGATGGTGTCACACTCTCATGGTGATCTCTCCCCCTCGAGGTGGATTCTCGGGTTTCTGTCGGGTTCCCATGAAGATGGCGGTGCTGGTACTTTGCCCCTTCCCTCTCGACCTTGAAGGGAGTGCTTCGTGGTAGTGGTGGGCTGATGCAGAATCTCTCGGTGTGGGAGTTTATCTTCAACGTTTCCATGGGGTGACGCGGATCAGGGTTACTGAAATCTTCCCAGGCCTTCCCTCTCGTGCTGTTGGTGGGAGATCTCAGCGCAGATTAGGGTTTCGGTGACGGAGGACCTCAGCTGTGCTCTCTGGATCAATGGTGACATGTACACCTCAGCTTCGGAAAGCGACAACGTTAACTAGTGTGTCGACACCGGATCCCTTCTCAGCCCCTAATCTTAGTGAGATATCTTTGCAACAATAGTCTTTAATGGGTTTCTCTGGCTGAAAGGTGAAAGGCAATGATGGATTTTTCATATCCCAGCTCTCTGATTCCCAATCTCGCATTGCAGAAGGTTTGTTTTATGTTCTGGTTCGATCCCTTCCTCGGGTTGTGAAGAAGATTCTGGTGCGTTCTCTTCCTAATCTCTTGGCTTCGTCTCTACTCCATTTTTTTGATGCTAGATCCCGTTGGACCTTTTGGAATTCCATGTTCTCATATTTCTTGGTTTTTATGTTAGTTATGAATCATTCAGTTTTGAATAAATAAGTTAGATGAGTTTTTATGCGCACTTTCTAGTAGTATGCAGTTAATTTTTCTATGAGGTGTGAAATGCTGGATGTGGTTCGGTCCGACGGCCTTGATTGATGAATGCTGAGCTATGATTCACTGGGAGTTGATGGGTTCAAATGTGCTGGTTTATATTTTTTTCACTGTAAGTTATCTGGAGCTGGTTGGGTAGGAGGTGGTTATGTTTTTGTTATTAATTCTGGTATTTTGGTGTCGTCGTTTGTCGGAGGTTTCTGCTGGTTTCATGGAAAGATGAGTTTGGCTTCGTTCGTTGAGTGGGATTTTCTTCGGTGTTGCGGTTTGGCTTCTACATGTAGTTTTCTGTGCTATAGTTGGTTTGGTTGTGATTCGTTGTAGGCGCTGGACTTTAGTTATTGATGCTGGTGCTTGGCGATGGTTTTTATTCTTCTACATGGTGGTGAAGATGGTTTGGTTGTGGTTTGAAGTGGATGCTAGCTATTGGTTCTGTTGAGTGGTGCTGCACTTGGTCCGCCTTTGGGTGCTGTGAAGCTGCTTCTTTGTCCCAAAGTGATGAAGGGGAGATTTATGACTTTGGTGCTGATGGTTTTGTGATGATGGCAGTTGATCTTTTTGGTGATAAGGTGCTGGATGCTAGTTTCTGTGAGTTTGGACGTTGTCGCTTGGTTGGTTGTGAGTTGTTGGTTACTAGTGAATGCTGGATGATAGAGCTTCTTATGGCAGAGCTTCTTGGTGAGAAGGTGTTGGATGCTGGAACGTGTGAGATTGAACGCTGGTCGTTGCTTGGATGTGAGCTTTGGATGCTGATTTCTACTTGGATGGGAAGTGATAAAGGGGTGATGGAGCTGCCGGCTGCTGGAATTGGCTGAGAAGGTGCTAAAGCTGCAGTGAGTTTAGTGTTGTTTCTTTTCTTCTTTTGATTTTTTTGTGGTCTTTTGGTGTGTGTTTTTAAGGGCTTTTGGGTGTGGGTTGATTGACCAGGCCCCTCCCTTGTCTGCAGTGTCTTCGTGTCTTTTTTCTAAAAATTTTGGGGGGAGTCAGGAATAGCCTGGCCCCAAGCCTTCCTTGCCCTAAACACCTTAAAAACCATAAAAATAATAATAAATTATAAAAAAACCTATAAACATAAAAACCCTAAAACCCCCAAAGAAAACCTACAAAACATAAAACCCTTAAAATCATAAAAAATTAAAAACCTAAAAACTCTATAAATCCATAAAAACCCCTAAAACTACTAAAATTCCTTAAACATGTAAGAAAACTAAAAAAATCCTTAAAACCCTGAAAAATTCTGGAATACATAATGATCCCTAAAATTTTTAAAAACAATAAGAATCCCTCAATAACCAAAAAACACTTAAAACCATTGAAAACCCAAAAATCACCAAACACCTTAAAAACAAATAAAGACCCTAACATCTCGAAAAAACCCTAAAATATATAAAAATGCCTACAACATTAAAAACCCTAAAAACCCATAAAAATTATGAAACCCACTATAAAATATGAAAACACTTTAAACCCCCAATAACATTAAAAACTCTAAAAACCTAAAAACCATAAAAAAATCAAAAAAAATCCATACCATAAAAACCCTAAAATCCTAAAAACCCTTAAAATCCCTAAAAACCCTAAAACTGATATATATCTTAAAAATCCCTAAAATTCCCAAAAAATGTAAAAACCATGAAAAAAACTATGAAAACATTAAAAACCTAAAAAAATGTAAACAAATAGAAATATAAAAAACACTAAAACCACTAAAAACCCCAAAAACATAAATACTGATAAAATCATCGAAAACCCTAAAACCAATAAAATTCTAAAAAAGACAAAAAAGTCCCAAAAAAATGTTAAAAACTCTAAAAACCTTGAAAACCCATAATAAAACATAAAAACTTAAAATAATTAAATCCCCTAAAAGACTAAAAATGATAAAAAACATAAAAGATAGTCAAGACAGTAGAAAACCATAAAACTCTAATGCCCCATAAAATCATAAAAAACCATGTACTAATAAAAACAAAAAATGCTACTATATAATATAAATACCCTTTAACCACCTAAAAGTGTTAAAAAATCTAAAAACCCTTATGATACATAAGAAACCCCAAAAAACCCAAAAATCCATAAAATCCCAAAACCCCCAAAACTCCTCAAAATTATTTAAAGTGGTCAAAAACCATATAAATCATTAAAAACCCTAAAAATCACTAAAATAGTAAAAAATACAGTAAAAATCCTAAAAATTACAAATAGGACCTTAAAAAAATAACAAAGGTTAAATTCTTAAAAACCTAAACAATGTTAAGAACCCTAAATGACCCCAAAAACCATTAAAACACCTAAAACCATAAATTCCATAAAAACATTAAAAATCATAAATTAACTTAACAACCATTAAAAATTACTAAAAACTAAAAAAACATTTCAAACCCCCAAAAAATTTAAACCTTTAAAAACTGTAAAAATATAATAAATTCAAAAAATCCCCTAAAAATCCAAAAAACCCAAAAAACCCCAAAAACCATAAAAACCCCTAGAAACCCTCAAAATCTCTAAAAATGCATAAAATCCTACAAAATCCATAAAGATTCCTAAAAATGTAAAAAAATATAAAAACCCTGAGAAGTCCTATTAAAACCATAAAATCTAAACAACCCGTAAATCTCATAAAAACCATAAAAATACTAGAAACCCTAAAAACACTAAAAACCATAAACCCGCATAATACATAAAGACCCTAAATTCATAAAAATCATAAATGACCTCGAAATCATAAAAAACATAAATCCCTACAAATTGTGAAAAACAATAATAACATTAAAACCCTAAAAACCAACAAACACTTAAATTACTCAGAACCCCTTAAAACATACAAAATGATGAGAACCTAAAAAACCGAAAAAGTATCCTAAAAACCAAAAAACTAAAACTCCATAAAACCCCTAAAAACATAAAATCACCTAAAACCCCATAAAACACTAAAACCAATTACAAAATCTAAACACCCATTAAACCACTAAAAATGTTAAAAAACTATAAAACATCTAAAATCTAGAAAAACACCATAACACCTCAAACCACTAAAAACCTAAAAACCCAAAAAACTCTAAAAACCCTTAAAATCCATAAAATCCATAAAATCCTTAAAAACCCAAAATTCTTAAAAATCCTTAAAATTACCTAATATCATAGCCAAAAGGTCAGATCCAAACACGCTTGGGCCAAAAAATTTATTAATAAAAAGAAAAGTGCAGAGACAACAGAGAGAAAAAAAGAGAGAGTTTACAAGTCATAATAGTCATGGTCATAACACCCATCCCTGGTCATGTCGTAAGTATCTACCGATTTCCATTCTGATTGAGTCTCATACTGTTTGAGAAACTTTTTATAAACCTTCCTTTTTCGATTTTCTCCATAGATAACTTCTCGGTATCCTTCTTAACAGATGTCCTACTGGTCACTATCCTCAGAACTGTAGAGTAGTCTTTCCTTTGTTTCCTTCTAACTGGGTCAGTCCTGACACCCTCACCGTCAGAGACCCTTTTCTTTTCCCCTCGAACAATTTCACTATATGAAACTATACTCATGTCCATATCTATTTCCTTGGCCTCATCCTGAGTGTCTCCCCACTTGCAGAGGATCGGTTCCCAAAATCCAGGAGTGGAATACTCCGCCCTTTCCTTTGATGCATCAGGGATGTTCCCCCATTTATGAGAGGAAGAAGGTTCTATTTGGACATTCTGTTGTGTAAGAACACTCACCATTAAGACGGGAGAGGGTCTCAGAATCTCAACAGTAGTAGGATCATGAGCTATAGGAGGATCAAAAGATCGAGGAAGAGAAGCATCAATTATAAAATCTTTTCCATTCCTATGAATTGGCAGATCACGAAGGTCTGACTCTATGGGAGGGTCACAGTCCCTGGTGGAAAGCTAAGGAGGGGGAAAAATTCACCTTATGTCGGCAAAGATTGGAGGGGTGCCCTCGCATCCCACACTCCATACATGTAAAGTTTTTACGTCATAACTCCAAAGAATGCCCCAAATCCATGCATTTAGTGGAGAAAAGAGGTTTGTTTTCATATTCAAAATCAATAAGGATTTGATCAGAGGGAATAGAAAGTGTTACCATGTCAATGAGAGTGGATCTAAGATCGACTTCCACTTACATTTTAGAAAATTTCCCATACCTGACATCTATCATCTCCTTATCAAGACGGATGGGTGTTCTAATCACTGTTCCAATATCATGAAAAATATCTGGATGCTAAAGAACCCAATTGATCCCATGAAGACGCACCCATTCCTAGGCGAAGACATTTTTAGTATTGGAGATGTTAATGTCTAGTGACCATTCATGCAGATGAATCCATCCTACCTTTAAAAACATGGACCAAAAGCTCCAAGCTTTAAGCTTCATGTCAGTCGATGGAAACAAGCAGTGAAAGAATCCCTACCCAAGGGAGACACGTTTCCAGTAATTAAAACCCCATAACATCTAAATCCTACGAAATAGATCTTCACATTTCCAGGGCAGCACGCTTTAGGAAGAACAATGCGAGAAATCAAGGAATTCTTACCTAATGCCAATCTTTCAGCAATCACACCTGGGTTGGCCTCAATATGGGCTAGTGAGCCCTTTAAAAGAATCCTCCTTGGATCCTAATTCTATTTCACAGCTGCAGAGGCCTTCATAACATCCATAAAGGATCGCTGCCCACACACGGTGGACAATCCATCCTGCAAATTTCAAGAATTCATAATAATAGAAGGAGTCACCTGCTGTTCAGAGGGATTGCACGTCACCCCTGTTGCATAATCACCCTTCGCCGAAGACCCAACCAGATGAGGAAAATACAGAGCATCTCCAAACCGATGAACCCGATCAGCCCCATCGGGATCCCGACTAGCCCCAACTGGATCTCGAGCAGCAACCAGATCCTTCACAGCTCCAAACTCCCAAACAGCCCCAACCTGATCCCGAGCAGCCGACGCATGCCCCTGATCATACCCAACCATTTTCTAGCTGGCCCAAGTGCAAACCATCTTCCATCCTTGGATCTCCGAGGATCAACCTCGCCGGCAGAGGGAGGCATTACACCGTGAGGCGACGCACGCACACCAGGTGGAAGCGACGACACGCCGCCCAGGACCGCATCATGATCACCAATCCATCTAAGATCAAGGGGATTGAATCTGAGGAAGTGTGGAAGTGCCATCGCCACACCAAAATCCTAGAATCTTCCATCGAGGGTCGCCTCCCACGGCTCTCTCTCGTCCGCCATCCCGTAGATTTAAAATTTAACAACCTAATAACATAAAAAACCCTAATGCCCTTAAAAACCATAAGAAAGTCAAAAAAACTAAAACAAATTAAAACCCATAAAAACTTAAAAAATGCTACAAACACTAAAAACATATAAAATCAAAAAAAAAAAATAAAAAAAACCCATCCAAATAAATAAAAACCCTAAAAATCCTTAAAATCCAAAAAATACCAAAAAACAAAAAAAATATGTAAAAACCCCAAAAACCATGGAAAACCCTATGAAATTTTCTAAAACCTAGAAACACTTAAAAAATCTAAAAACCTAAAAAATTAAAACACCCCAAAACCGAAAAAATATCCCCAAACCCATAAAAACCCTTAAAACACATAAAAATCCATAAAAAATTAAAATGAAAAAAAAACACATTAAAACCATAAAAAAACACAAAAAATATATAAAAAATTCAAACACCTGAAAGCGTTAAAAATGATAAAAACCTAAAAATCCCACAAAACAAAAAAACCTAAAAACCCACAAAAAACCCTAAAACCCTCAAAATCACTAGAAACACAAAAAAACCAAAAAAACCAAGAAAATCCAAAATTTCCTCGAAATAATGAAACTATGAAAAACCCTATGAAATCCTTAAAAACCTAAAATTACATAAAACCCAAAAAAACAAAAAAACATGAAACACCATAAAAAACCATAGAACCATAGAGAACCCTAAACCACTCAAAATTCCTAAAACTCTAAAACCCATTAAACCCTAAAAAGCACTAAAATTCCGTAAAAATGTAAAATACCCAAATAACAATGAATAACATCAAGAAAACATTAAAAACCAAAAAAAATTGTTAACATACATAAAAAACAAAAAACATGAAAACCCCTAAACCCCTAAAAAGACACTAAAAACCTTAAAAACACATAAAATCCCTAAAAACCTAAAAACCTTATAAAAACCATTAAAACCCCAATAATACTCCAAAAACCCTTTAAAATCTCAACAATGTTAAGAAAACTAAAAAAATCTAAAAACCCTAAAAACCCAAAAAATAAAAAAACAATAAAACCCCTAAAAACTCTAAAAAAATCAAAATTAATAAAATCCCAAAAACCAATAAATAATCTAAAAAATCCATAAGAATCCCTAAAAACATATATACCCCTAAAACCCATGAAAACTCTAAATAAAACCACAAAATCCTAGAAATAGTTAAAACCCATAATAGACCCTAAAAACACAAAAAACCCTAAAAACTCATAAAAACACCAAAAAAACCCAAAAAACCCAAAAAACCCTTTAAATACCATAAAATGTTAAAAACTCTAAAAAATCTAAAACGACTAAAAACTAAAAAAACCCTAAAACTGGGAAAAAATATAGAAACTTTTAAAGCCATTAAAACCCCTAAAACCCATCAAAATCGCTAAAAACCCTCAAAACTATACAAACCCTAAAAATATCTAAATTTTTTTAAAAATGTTAAGATCCCTAAAAACACTGATAAACACTGTGAATAGACTAAAATCCAAAGAAACACTTTAAACCCCTGAAAACCATAATTATAAAAACCATAAAATACAATTAAACACTGTAAGAAACCTAGACCCCCTAAAAACCATAAAATACCCATAAAACCCTTATAAACACTGAAACCCTATTAAACCCCAAAAAACAACCAAAACTCTAAAAACCATTTAAACACCTAAAAACAATAAAAATCCAAAAAAACTCATAAAAACCCCAATAACAAAAACAAAAAAAACCTAAAACCAAAATAAAAACCTTCAAACCCATTAACGCCCTCAAAATACCTAAGACGAATAAAAATAGAAAAAAACCCCTTAAAATACCTAAAAATGTAAAAAACCTAAAAAATTACAAAAACTTTAAAAACCTAAAAAAAACCCTAAAACCTATAAAACTTCTAAAAAACCCTAAAAACCTAAAAATCAAAAAATTCATTAAAAATTCCTAAAAACACTAAAAATGTAAAAACGACTAAAACACGAAAACCCCCTATGAAAGACTTAAAAACCGAAAAAACACAAAACCCCTAACAACCAAAAAATCACTAAGAAACCAAAAAAATCCTAAAAAGTGCACGAAAACCATAAAACCCTTAAAAATTTAATAAACCACCTAAAAAACATAAAACCCATAAAAACACAAAACACTAATAGACACTCTAAAACCTATAAACCCGTAAAATTTTAAAAACTCTAAAAACCCATCAAAACATAAAATAAAAAAAACCATAAAAACCAAAAAAAATAAAAGCCCTAGAATCCATAAAAACCCTGAATACCATAAAAATATTTAAAAACCCTAAAATTGAATAATAATATTTAAATTTCAAAACTCTTAAAAGGTAAAACACACTAAACCCCAAAAAAATCACTATGAACCCCATAAAAACCTAAAAATACCTAGGAACTACTAAAATCCTAAAAATGGTAAAAATTATATAAACAATGGAAACCCTAAAATCCATAGAAACCCTAAAAATCATTAAAAACCTAAAGACCCAAAAAATCATAAAAAATCCATAATAATGTAAATTCCCATAAAATATCTGAAAACCCATATAAAATCCCTAAAACCTAAAAAACATAAATCCCCAAAAAACATTAAAAAAATCTAAAGATGGTAAAATTCTATAAAAAGACTCTAAAAACACTAAAACCTGTAAAAAGATAAAAAAACCCAAAACCATAAAAACCCTAAAAACCAATAAAAAACTCTAAAAACCATTTAATCACATAATAATGTTTAAAAACTCTAAAAACATTAAAACCCTACAAACCGTAAAACTCCCCAACTCCCTAAAATCCCATAAACCCATAAAAATTATAAAATAACTAAATATGTAAAAAAACCATAAGAACCGTGAAAACCCCAAGGAAAACCTTATAAACATATAAACACTTCAACACCCTAAAACCTAAAAACCCTAAAAACACAAAAAACATTAAAACCCCTAAAAATACCTAAAAACATAAAAATCATAACAATCATAACAATCCCTAAAAATGTAAAAAACACCGAAACCCCAATGAAAACCTTAAAAACCCCAAAAAATTTAAACCCCTAAAAACCTAAAACCCCCAAATTAACCCCTAAACCCATTAAAAATTATAAAACACCTAAAACCATTAAAATACGAAAAGTCCATAAGATCATAAAACCCTCCAAAAAGTCTAAAGACTCTTTAAATCATTAAAAACATTTAAAAAACTATAAATATAATACAAACATAAAATCTAAAAAACCCATAAAACAAAAATAAATATGAACATAAAAACCCACAAAATCCCTAAAAACAATAATAAACCCTAAAATCAAAAAAAATCCCTGAAAATTTAAAAAACCATAACACCCTGAAAAGACATAGTAAAACCATAAATCCTAAAAGTATATAAACCCATAAAACCTAAAAATATTTGATACTGATAAAACCATAAAACCATAAAGACCATCAAAATCCAAAAAATTCTTAAAAACAATAAAATAATAAAAAATTAATAAAAATGTAAAAACACTAAAAATCCTGAATCACTTATGAAAACCTTAAAAATGAAAAAAAAACTTAAACACACAAAAAATGAAAAAAATATAAATATCATAAAAACTCTTTAAAATAAACTGAAAACCTAAAACCCCCTAAAAAACTTAAAACCAACTAAAAAACATAAAACCACTAAAAACCACAAAAACCCTAAAATTATTTAAATACTCTATGAATGCCTTAATCCACTAAAAACATTAAAACTTCTAAAAACCATAAATACTGAAAAAACTAATAAAACATAAATATATAAAAATCCATAAAAACCATAAAAACCTTAAAAACCATTAATATCACTAAAAGTCCTAGAACTCATTAAATTCTTAAAAAAATACAAAAAATCACAAG
The DNA here is from genome assembly GCA_963277665.1 of Viscum album. NCBI lineage: Eukaryota > Viridiplantae > Streptophyta > Magnoliopsida > Santalales > Viscaceae > Viscum > Viscum album. Next base: position 1,279,326,025 of record OY728136.1, on the reverse strand, counting down.
AACATAAAAATACAAAAAAAACTACAAAACCCTAATAAACCCTTAAAAACCGAAAAAATACTTAAAACCCATTAAACCCAAAAACACTAAAAACAATAAAAACCTTTAAAACCTAAAAACCCATAAATCACCTTAAAATCCATAAAAATGATAGCAAATAAAAAAAATACTAAATAATATAAATTTTCATAAATAGAAAAAACTAAAAACCCTAAAAACCCTAAAAACCCTAAAAATTCCTTCAAAACCAAAAAAAATTAAAACCCCTAAAAACCTAAAATACCACAAAATACCCAAATACCAGAAAAAATCCTAAAAACTGTAAAAACCCTAAAAACACATAAAAACCAAGAAAAATACAAAAAAATTATAAATCCTCTTTAAACCCATAAAATCACTAAAAACTAAAAAAACCCATAATAACCCTAAATAATCAAAAATACTAAAACCCGAAAAAAAACATAAAATGACTAAAATCCTTAATAAAACAATGAATACCCTCAAAATCCCTAAAAACCATATAAATACATAATATTCTTAAAAGTCACTACAACTCCCTAAAAATGTAAAAACAAAAAAAAACAGAAAAATCCTAATAAAACCATAAAAACCTAAAACACTTAGGACTACTAAAACCCAAAAAAATAATAATAAACCATAAAAGACCATAGAAACCTCAAAACCCATAAATTTTTTTAATATCCCATAAAAACCATATAACCTACTAAAAACAGTAAAAACCCATTAAACACCAAAAAATTTTAAAAACTAAAAAAAACCGTCAAAACCCAAAAACACTCAAAAAACCCAAAATTCCAAAAAAACATTAAAACATTAAAACCCAAAATCCCAAAATCCCTAAAAATCTCTCAAAACTCTAAAAATCATTAAAATCCTAAATATCTCTAAAAATCATCTAAAATGTAGAAATCACTGAAAAACCTGGAATCTGTTAAGAAAAACTCAAAAACAAAAAAAATAATTATAACCCCTGAAAACAAAAAAAATAATAAAAACCCTAAAATCCTAGAAACCATAAAAACACCTAAAAACATTAAAAACCCCTAAAAACCCATAAAAACTGTAAAAACCAACTAAAAAACTCTAAAAACTCTTTAAACTTGTAAATTTATTTAAACTATAAAAAACCTAAAAAAATATCTAAAAATGTAAATACCCTTAAAAACCATAAAAACATAATAAAAAATTTAAAACCATTAAAATTAAAATCTATAAAATACCTAAAAACACTAAAAACACTAAAAACTATAAAAACCTTAAAAACCTAAAAACCCTCAAAATACCAAAAATCCTGAAAAAATTTTAAAATATTCCTAAAAATCGAAAAAGTTAAAAACCTTAAAATCTAATAAAACACCTATGAAACCCATAAAAACTTAAAAACACTTAAAACCCCTAAAAACATAAAAATTCTTATATCTCTAAACATAAAATAGAGACCCAAAAATCCCCTAAAACACCTAAGAAACCTAAAAACACACTAAACCTCTAAAACACATAAAAATGCTAAAAATATTAAAAACCCATAATACCCTAAAAACCCTTAAACCCCGAACCCTAACCCCTTGAAACCCTAAAACCCCATAAAAACCTAAAAATCCCTAAAATTCCATTAAAATGTAAATAAACCCTAGAAACCCAAAAAAAACCCCATTGAAAACCTTAAAAATCCTAAAAAGCACTTAAAAATTATAAAAAAATTAAAAATGATAAAAACTATACAACCCCCTAAAATACCCTAAAACCCCTAAAACACTTTAAAATCATGAACCCTTAAAAACCTTAAAAATAATAAAAACCCATGAAACTCAGAAAAAAACACTAATAAATATAAAATAATATTAATCCCTTATAAATGTTAAAAACTCTAAAAAACTGTAAAAGCCAATAAAAACTAAAAACACCAAAAAAACAAAAAAAAACCCATTAAAGAAATAAAAACACTAAATCCCCTCAAACCCCTAAAAATCCCTGAAAACCCTAAAATTCATAAAAATTCAAAAAAAATGGATGAATAGAAGGCTTAATACCAGTCCTCTTCCAAGGATTCCTTGACAGCACCTGCCACTGTGTCCCTTCCTCTCCCTCTGGAGGGGAGGTATTTGTACCTAATGGTGTTGTGGATTTGGTCTTCATCACACCCATCATTCCAGATCATCAAGATCCATTACCTCTAATTGAGATTTTCCTAAAGGATTATAACTTCTATGAAGGATACCTTCATTTAACTATTTTAATCTCAGATTTTCATGTGGCTTCATCAATGCATAGCTTCAAGCTGGTCACCCAATTCATGAAGCGTCAACCCTTGGTGGATTATTTTGATAGATTCATCATTGGATCTTGGGTCCTTCAGAATCAAGCAATGGTAGGGTTTCTTGATGGCTTACACATCATGATTTTCTTTTGAACTAAGGATGATTCAATATTTTATTAGTCCTTGGCACCTAGAAGCTTTAACGGGGCCAGATTATTCCTCTTTAGGTAGAGCTTTGATCTACACATGAACTGGGACTCACCAATGATTGCTTTATGGGATAGGTTTTCAGAACTACCTCTCCCTATTCAAAATCCATCTATCATATGTATGTTAGAGAATCTTGTGGGTAGGTTTCTGTGCCCTGATAATAGGACTCGAGTAATCTTCCATCATGTTTCTCTAAGGGACTATGTTGAGGTCGATGTGTCCAAGGTGCTGGTAGACTTCGTTTAGATTGATGTTGGAAAAGAATTCCAGTATAAGAAATAAGTTATCTTTGAATCATTGGTGGTCTTTTGTTCTCCCTACAAGAAATTGTACCATCTTAGTGCTGACAGTAGGTGTGGGACTAGAAGTATAGGGGGTGTGGGATTGGGGCATAGAGTGACCAATGCAGGAAAGCTGGTTAGGTAGACTGACGTTCCTATGGTTGACATTTATGTTGTGGCAGTGGTGGATGAACAAGATGCTATAGTGGTTGATCATTCTGTTGTGGTAACTATATATGTTCCACCGAATATTGTTAGAAAACTAGCACCTAATCTGAGGGTCTCCTCTATGTTTAAAAGACTAAAACGGGACCTGGGAATTATGTCTGATAAGGGGGTGATGAATTCAAATGAATGGTACAGTAGCATAGTTGTGTAAAAGGGAAGCTCTAAGGTCCCTTGGCAGAATCATATTGATGGTATGGATATTGGGGAGAAGAACCACCTTCAGCAAGATATACATCATAATATGGTATATGGAAGTGATTTTTTGAATGAAGTAAGGTAGGTGAAACATGATGGTGGCTGGTGGGGTGGTGTTAGGGATGGAATTGTTGAAGGGAATCCTAGACATGTTGTTTTCTCTAGGCTTGAGGATATATAATCTGAATAGAAGCTCAAGGATCTACATGATGCCTTGGTCTCTAGAGTGGTTGTTATAGCTAGTTAAAGGGAGTTTCATGGCTCTACTAATGTGGATAATGCTTCCATTAATGATTCAAATGCTCATAATGAGTATCTGGTTTAGCTGCTAGTGGCACACTCAACTATGCAGGTGCTTGTGGCTAGAGGTGATGATCACGAGCGGAGTGAAGCACATGATCTGCATACAAACCAAGTCCTCGATGATGGTTCGAAAAATGATGAGGTAATAATATTGGTGATGGCTCATGGATCCATGTATGTGATTCACTGGAAGAGGCACATGTCAGCTGGGGTTAATTTTCTTATGTTGGTATAGAGAAGGAACCAAGAAAGACTTCCTTGGTTGTGCATGAGGTTGGAAATGGTGTTAAGTTTGATAAGGGGGAGGATATTTTTGGATAGCTGGGTGAACCTTCATCCCAGGATTTTAGACCAGTGCGGAATAGAGGACAACAAATTGATTGAAGAGAAAGACCTGCATTTAGTTCTGGTGGGGAATGAGGAGTTTCATCTTGGAACCAAAAATGTCTAATCCTATGGGACATGTTTTTTTAGAAAAACAATGTGACGTAGTACCCATTTCCGAGTGGTATTGTTCAGGAAGGATTGTAATCACATGTTTATGACCATTGGTGGGTTCGTACTGATGATGACTGTAAAGACACGAAATTTCTGTGGAATTTTTTTTCTGAAATACAATGAAATTTTTTGAGTCTGTGAAAATTTACAGCATGTAATTCTGAGGACTGGTGTGCCCAGAATCAATTTCTGAAGTTTTTTTTGGGTACATTTAGTAAACATATGAGTGAGTTTTTATAACTTTTGAACTGGTGCTCAGAATTGTAATCTGAGGGCACTGTTGAACTCGCAACGTTAATATTCTCTTAAGAAGACCTTCACCTCTATGGAAGATGGTCGGAAATAAAAGATAGTTTTTGGGTTATTAATCAATGAATTAAATAATAATAAAGTTGTTGTTTTTTTTATTTTGGTTGGTTGAAGCCTCTATAAGGAAGTTAGAGGTGGGGACCACCACACCTTAACCTTCCATGAGAGGTTATGGTGGTGGGGTCCACCCAAACCTAACCTATTCTTCATGATTAATATGGTGGGGACCACTGGAGTTTTTAACCCCTTGAAACTCCCCATTAAAGTGGAGAAACCCTCAAACTTCCATTAAGTGTATGGGAGCATCTTAAACTCCCATAACATTAAATTGTGCCAATCCTCCTCATTAAAGTAAATTGTTCCAACCCCATGAATTAATTAGGTGGAACCGATTTAATTAATCCACCCATTTGAATCTTGTGCCAATGATTAAATAATAAATAAACATAATCTATTATTTTGGGTTGGCATTTGTCTTTTGGTGGAACTTGGGAGAGGAGATAGAGTTGAGGGAGAAATATCTCGCCAAAGAAGAATGAAGAATGCATTCTTCTAACAAATAATGACGATGAGGATCATCTTCGACTTCCTTCTTTGGAACCTCCTTCTACATAGAATGTGTTCATATAAAACGAATCAACATCTTCCTTCTCACAGCAATGTTGACGATCAACGAACAAAGGTAGGGGAGTGTTTGATTTGGTCAATACAGTTCTTGTTTCTCATATGTTGTTTTATTCCCTTGAACAGCTTTCTATCTAACTAATGCGGAGGAGTCGAGCCAATCTAACATGGGGGGCCATCCATATGAAACCTACATGCGTGCCCCCTCTGGTGTGAAGCCTACTTGTGAATCTAATTTCATTTCACCCAGGGTCATATTTTTTCCAACAAATAGACCGCTGCAGCCTTCATTTGTATGGATGAATTTCCCTGAATCCCAATTGCTACTCTAGTCAACCCAGTTCTTCACCCAAGTCTTTTGAAACATTCAAGGTAGTTATTTAACACCTAGAGTGAAGGATTTTAAGGAGGATCATAGGAAATAAGTCCTTTTAGTGTTTTAAATCCATAACACTTGCACACCTAAAGCACCCAACCTCCATAAATCATAAACACATGTGTTCCACCTATTCCTTTCATAGGAAATTGAGCACCCCACTTATGGGAATACCTGTGAATACACTTGAAGGTTTGAGTCAAGTCTTTCCCAAGTATTATTTTCCAGGATGTTCATCACTTAAGTGAACATCAGGTCACCCAAGATTACTTGTTCTCCCATACTTGTGCACTAGTACCTACTTGGCCGCCCCTCTTTGATTCACCTACTCTCTTCAGTCTACAAGACATCAAGCCCTCCTCAAAGCCATTCATGGAAAGGCTTCTTCTTCATTGCATCCCTTGTCTGAAATGGATTCTGTTGATACCTCCACCAAAACCTCATAACTTTTCAAATATTTTGGAAAGTATCATCTATATGTCTTCTATTTGGATTTTTATTTCTATAGTCAGAGGTTTCCATCATTTGTTTCACAATGGGGTTAGGATTCATTGAGTTTCTATCGGTTTGTATATCCACAGTAACATGGACCTTTCTCCTAGGAACAATGTTGGGAAGTTCTCAGTTTTGAGGATTAGGTTTTAGGTTCTGACCTCCCCTTCTCATTATAAGACCTAGAAACTCAGGCCTCTAGTAGGGAACGTACGGTTAACACCTACTTTTCCATTTGAACAAAGGAGAAGTCTCTCTCCCCTACCAGGATCAATTTTTTGGCAGCCATGCTAGTTTAAGCCCCAAACCATTCAAGTAAGAGGTTGTAGTCTTGCTTCTCTCTACATTTTTCACCTTCACTCCTTCCATTCATTAGGACCTTGTACAATGTAAATTGAATAGAGTGAAGACTCATCGCCTCGACCTCTTACCAGGTCACCTCGACCTCGTCCACCCTGGTTGTCGTAGGACCACCCTATTCCACCAGTGGAGGAAATTTGTGGGTGCCTTTGTTGAATCTTTTTCATCCTCTTTTTTCTCACACAAAGTATGAATCATGTGGGCTTAGATATTTTTCATGATCACAACATTTTCACAACTTATATAACTATGAGAACTCTGATTTCTATTCAAAACAGGATACATCGGAAGCCTTCTCAGGTCCCGAGCTCATTGGATATCCTCTTTAGGAATCTAACCCTAATTCCCTTAATCTTGGAATCTTTCTTAGGATAAATCACCAAATTAAACACCCAAATCATCAAGGAATAACTTTCATGAAGTAATCCCAAACTCATTTCTCTCAAAGCACTATACTCTCCTATGAGACTTATCAAACTACGTGGGTTTTGATTCCAACCCAAATGGGATATGTAGGAAGCCTCCTTAAGGTTCAAACCCAACACTTCAAATCAACCCTATTCTCCTTGTGCCATATTCCCAATAGAGTCTAATAATACATGTAAACCCCTATCCTTTCCAACTTCCTTGGGATGCTTCGGCATAAGTTCTACACCAAACATTGACTAAGAACCTTTTTCTTTATAAAGTCCTTACCACATGACATTAAATTGTATGCTTAGGTCCTTAACATATGAAATTAAAAGGTACGATCTTTAACATTATGTGGCACTGAACTACGATGGTTTTTATTCCTTTCACAAGGATACGTAGGTATCCCATTGTATGGGTATGATCCCAATATCAAAACAAACCTTTATCTCCCTGGATGACCATTAATTCTCGAGTGCTCCACTGAGTGTCTTAAAAACCAGTATCATCATAATGATGATTAAAATAACCTCTAAATAGTATATGAGAGGATAAAATTGATGGAGAACCTCAAATACATATGGATATATCCATTAATGAAGAACCTCGAATACATATGGATGATTCTAAATTTCACACATGTTAAAAAGTTATTACAAATTTTAGGGTAAACTTACTATATACTTGGTGAAATAATAATGATTCATGAAAATATCTTAAATTTATAAAGAGAGTCTTAGAGTAGAAAATAATTCCCCCCAAAAGGGTGTGATGATTCCGAACTCCCATCCTCTCAACCAATGCACGTTCTTAAGTATCGTAAATTTCAAACTTAAAGAATTCATGCCTTTAGAAAGTAGGTCCATTTTGGATAATGAAATTTTTGGTGTTATCGATTCCATGAATACATCCAATGGAAGCTGCCTAGAAGTAGTGATTCTTAAAACTAGAACACACATTTCATGGAAATACGAAGCAACCCTTTAAACCACTAAAATGTTAAAAACACTCTAAAATACATAAAAACATTAAAAACTCAAAAAAACATAAAAACCCAAAAAAAATCAATAAAAACCATAAAATAATATAAAATCTCCTAAAACACACAAAATCCCTAAAACCGCAAAATATAATAAAAATCTTAAAAAATCACTAAAAATAAATAACAATAAAAAAATTCTAAAAACCATAAAAATCCTTAAGTGAAACTTAAAAACCTAAAAACACCTAAAAATCAACAAAACATTGAAAACCCTAAAACCCCTAAAAAACCAAAAAAACCCAAAAAATCTCAAAAAACACTAAAAACCTAAAAATCCTAAAAAAGCCATAAAATACCTAACAGCGTAAAACCCCTAAAAACCATAAAAACCCTAAAACCCCTAATAAAATCATAAAAATATAAAAACACTTAATTCCCCTAATAACCTCAAAAATGCTAAAAGCCCTGAAACCCTAAAAATATATTGAAAACCCTAAAACTCCCAAAAACCATCAACCCCTACCCCCCCAAACCTCACAAAACTCTAAATACCGATAAAAACCCAAAAACCAATAATAACATTTAAAATATTTCAAACAACTCATAATACCAAAAACTCTACAAAACATTAAAAACCCTAACAACTAAAAAACCCCCAAAAAAACCCTAAACCCTAAAAAATACCAAACCCTAAAAAACAATAAAACCCTCAAAATTCCAAAAAACATAAAACCCCAAAAATACTAAAAATGAAATAAAAATTCCTAAATATGTAAAAAGCCCAAAAAACAAGAATACAACAAAGAAATCCTTAAAGACCTAAAAAATGTAAACCCCTAATAACCCTAATATTATCTAAAACACCTAAAAACCTAAAAACCCTGAGAACCCTAAAACCCAAAAAAAACTCTCAAAATCCCCAAAAACCATAAAAACCATAAAAAACATTAATATTCAATCAAAATACCTAAAAATAAAAAATACCATAAATCCCTAAAAATCCCTAGGAATACATTGAAAACCAAAAAACACATAATTACTTGTATAATTCTAAAAATGATGAAACCCTAAAAAACTCTAAATGACATTAAAAACCATAAAAACCCCTGAAAATCACAAAACCCCATAAAAAAATTTAAAACCCAAATAAAATAAAAACCCTAAAACCTACAAAAAATTCAAAAATAATTTTAAACCCTTTAAAAAATTAAAATCCGCCGAAACCCCTTAAAACCAAAAAACCCCCATAAAAAATACGAAAAAACCTAAAAATACTAAAAATCCTAACAAATCTTAAAAACCATAAATATCCTAAAAATCTGTAAAAATCTATAAAAATGTAAATGTAATTAAAACCGTGAAAACCCCTAAGAAAACTTTAAATACATAAAAACACATAAAATTCCTAAACCCTAATAATGATAAAATAATAAAAACCATAAAACCCCATAACACAAAAATACCATAAATCCCCTAAAAACCTAAAAACCCTTAAAAACCCTTAAAAACAAAAAAAAACTGGAAAAATGCACATAAAAATATAAAAACCACTTAAACCACTAAAAACATTGAAATACTCCAATGAAACCATAAAATATTTAAGAAATAAAAATCCATAAAAATCTAAAAGTATAAGGAAAACATTAAAAACCCTAAAACCACCAAAAACCCCTCAAAATCACTAAAAACCTAAAAAAACCAAAAAAATACTTAAAATCCCTAAAAATGTAGAAAATAACCAAAAAACCCTGAAAACCCATAAGAAAATAATAAAAACAAAAAAACCCTTTAAATTCATAAAAACATAAAATCACTTAAATCCAAAAAACCCCTACAACATCAAAACACTAAAAAAACTAAATTCAATAAAACCCCTAAAAAATATTACCTCCTAAAAATCCCTAAAAATCCCTAAAAACATATAAACCCCTAAAAACCCTAAAAACACTATATAATATTAGAAAAATAAAAACACTTAAAGCTCCTAAAACACCAAAAAACACTAGAAACCAAAAAACTGTTAATGGCCAAAAAAACATTTAATCCCCTAAAAACCATAAAACCCCCAAAAAACTTAAAAACCATATAACCCATAAAAATATATATAACGAATAAATCTCTAAAAACCAATTAAAACCAAAAAAAATTTAAAAACACTAAAAAAATTTAAAACCTTAAAAAACTAAAAAAATCCCTAAATCTCCAAAAAAATCATAAAACCCCGAGAAACCCTCAAAATCCCTAAAAATCATAAAAATCCTAAAAAATACCTAAAAATGTAAAACCATAAAATACTCAAAAACCCATATGAAAAAAATAAAACCCAAAAAAAATAAAATCACAAAAAACCTATAAAAGAAAAAAAAACATAAAAACACTCAAAATCCCTAAAAAACCAAAAAACCAAAAAAAAACCTAAAAAACACCTAAAAATACCTAAAATTGAAAAGGCCTCTAAAAATCCTAGAACCCCTATAAAAACCCTAAAATCTAAAAATAGGTAAAACCACTAAAAACCAAGAAAATTCTAAAAACCCTAAAAGACACAAAAACCCTAATACACCAAAAACCCCGAAAAGACCATAAATCCCTAATACCACTAAACACAAAAAAACTGTTAAAAACATTACAAAATTATAAACACTAATAAAAACTGCAAAAAACCATGAAAAACTCTAAAAACTATTTATTATTTTAAAAGCGATAACATACTCCAAAAAAACGTTAAAAACTCAAAAAACCCCATAAAACCCCTAAAACCCCTAAAATCCCCAAATAGAAAAAACCCCTAAGAAAACCATAAAAACCAAAAAACACTTAAAACACCCAATAATCAAAAACATGCCAACAAATCCAAAATTCCTTGAAACCCTAAACCACCAAAAAAACCCTAAAAATAAAAAAACCCCATTAAAATACAAAAAAACCTAAAATCCTTAAAATTAAAAAAACCCTAAAACCATGAAAATGATAAAAAAAACCTTAAACCCTAAAAATAATTAAAACCCTAAAATACTTGAAAAATCATAAAACCACTAAACACCCTAAAAAGAACCTAAAAACCCACCCCCACCCCCAAAAAACCTCATAAACTCCGCAAAAGCCTTAAAAATATTTAATTCCCATAAAACCCATAAAAACCAACTAATAACTCCAAAAACCGTTTAAACCACTAAAAAAGCTAAAAACCTTAAAAACCCTAAAAAACTCAAAAACCCCAAAACCCAAAAAAACCATCAATCCCTGTAAAATTCTAAAAACCCAAAAAACCCCTCAAAATGGATATAATCACTAAAAAACATTAAAATCCTATAAAATACATAAAATTAAAAAAACAAAAAAATTAAATTAAATTACATTTAAAACCCCTTAAAATCCTAAAAATTCTAAAATACCTAAATACCCAAAAAATCCTAAAACCCAAAAAATCACTAAAATTTATAAAAATCATAAATGACCTTAAAATTCCAAAAAATACAAAAAATTCACAAAAAAACCATGAAAACCCTTAAGAAAGCCATAAAAACCATAAAGCAATTTCAACCTAAAAAAACAAAAACGAAACCCTAAAACCCCAAAAAGAACTTTTAAACATTATAACCCCCTAAAAACCATTAAATTATTTAAATAACTTAAAACCCTTGAAACCCTTAAAACCCCATAAATACCCAAACCACTAAAATGTATAAAAGACATTTAAACCAAAAAAATGTTAAAAAAATTCTAAAAAACCTTAAAATCCTTAAGAACACAAAAATCTAAAAGACAAAATATAATGTAATTCCAAAAAACCAAAAAAATTCCCCCAAAACCATTAAAATCCTTAATAACCCTAAAAACCTTAAAAATTCTAAAAATACCTAAAATCCCTAAAAATTTAAAAATACCTAAAAACTCTAAAACAACTAGGAAAACCATAAAAATATCGAAAACAAGTAAAACCCCTAAAAACACTAAAAATGATAAAAACACTAAAAGCCTGAAAACACTAAAATCCCCTAAAAACCCACAAATCCCTAAGAACCCTAAAAAACATCGAATACATAAGAACCATAAAAACCATAAAACTCATTAAAAATTCCAAAAAACAATAAAATTTATAAAAAACCATGAAAATCCATTAGAAAAATATAAAACCATAAAAACACTTAAAATCCCAAAAACCTTAAAAATTTATAAAACCCCTTAAAACCCTAAAAATTTAAACACCCTTTATACCCTTAAAAACCAGAAAATTTATAAAAACAATAAAACCTCTATAACTCAAAAGAAACCCTAAATACACACAAAAACCCATAAAACCACTAAAAACACTCAAAGTCCATCAAACTCCTAAAAGACGATAAAAATCATAAAAACCCCAAAAAATATTCACAACAAAAAAAACCAAAGAAACAATGAAAAATAATAGGAAATATATAAAAACCTAAAAACACTTAAAACCCTAAAAATCCCAAAACCCATTTAAATCCAAAAAACCCCATCAAAATCCCTAAAATCCATAAAAACCTCAAAAATATAAAAATCATAAAAATTTCCTAAAAGTCCCAAAAAAAAGTAAGAATCCTTAAAAACATGTAAAACCCCTAATAAAACCATAAAAACCTAAAAACACATAAAAACCCTAAAAACCTAAAAAATGGAAAACCCTTAAAATCAGAAAAATTCCCTACAATCAAAAAAAACCCAAAAAACATCTAAATCCCTAAAAAACCAAAAAACCCAAAAAACCCAAACCCCCCCCCCCAACCCTTAAAAACCATAAAAACACTAACAAACCACAGAAAATATAAAATAAATCTAAACCCCTAAAAATATTAAAAAAAGTCTAAATGTCATAAAACACCTAAAAAATCAAAAATTCCCTAAAACCCCATAAAACCATAAAAAACCTAAAAACCTAAAAACCTAAAACCCCTAATGATCCCTAAACCTCTAAAAAAAAGTACTAAAAATATCTAAAAACCCCAAAAAATATATAAACTCTAAAAACACTGAAAACCCCTAAAACCCCTTAAAAACTATAAATAATTAACAACCAAAAAACCTAAAAATTAATTGAAACCCAAAAAACCATAAAAACCCAAAATCTCTCAAAATATCTAAAAACATTAGAACAATAAAATCATAAAATCCCAAATAATCTCTAAAATCATATGAAACCCTTTAACCCAAGGAAAAATATAAAAAACTAAAAATACCCTAAAACCCAAAAATACACTAAAACCATAAATGCTTAAAAACTTTAAAAACCCATAAAAACCCGAAAAAACCCAATAAAACACTAAAACACATTTAAACTCCTAAAAAATAAAAAAAAATCTAAAGAACCATAAAACCTTGAAATATTCAAAATTGTAAAAACCCCAAAAACATAAATACCCTTAAAACCCCAAAACACATCGAATTACATAAACCCATAAATATCCTTAAAATCAATAAAATACCATAAAATTAAAGAACCATAAAAACCTTGAAAACACAAACAAAATCTAAAAAACCTAATTTCACTTAAAACCCCCTAAAAACATAAAAACGCTGAAACACCTAGATACCCTAAAAACGGTAAAAATCACTAAAAACCCTCAATATATCTAAAAACCCTAAAAGAGAAAAAATTCCCTAAAAATCCCAAAAAATCCAGAAGAACATAAAACCACCTCAAGAAACAAAAACCCCCAAGAAATCCATAAAAACCAAAAAAAACTGAAAAAACTAAAAACATAAAAAACTATAAAAAAAACCCTAAAACCCTAAAACCCTAAAAACTCTATAAAACTCTTACAAATCATAAATCACCTAAAAATTTAAAAAATACATTTAAAACGTATAAAAAACCCTAAAAGCACTATCAACACTAAAATACATTTAAACCCATAAAATTTTAAAAAACTAAAAGATAACATAAAAACCAAAAAAATCTGAAAAACCCCCTTAAAACCAAAAAACCCAAAGAAACCCTTGAAAACCCAAAAATCTTCAATGTCCATGAAAACCCCAAAACTGATAAAAATATGAAAAATCCCTAAAAATCCATGAAAATGTAAAAACCTAGAAAAAACCAAAGAAAATTTTAAAAACTTATAAGCACTTAAAAACCATAAAAAAATCAATGAAACACTAAAAGAACTAAAAAACCCAAACCCCTAAAAACCATAAAACCCATCAAAATCACTAAAAATGTAAAAAAAAATAAAAAACATAGAATAACCCACAAAATAAGTAAAAAAGTAAAAAACCCAAAAAACCCAGAAAATAGTTAGAAAACATTTAAATCCTAAAACACTTAAAACCCTTAAAATCTCAAAAAACAATAAAATCATAAAAGACCCAAAAAAATCCAAAAACCCCTAAAACCATAAAACCCAAAAATGATTTAATACCTTTAAAACCCTAAGACACCTCTAAAAACTATAAATACCCTCAAAACCCAAAGACGTTTAAAAACTCTAATAGACTAAAAAAACATCTAAAAATCCTAAAAAATCATACAAATCCTAAAAATCATGAAAACCCTAAAAATCCTAAAAACCCCTAAAACCCAAAAGAACCGTGAAAATAAAAAATCATAAAAATTCCCTGAAAATGTAAAAAGAAGAAAACATAGAAAAACCATAAGAAAACCTTAAAACCCCCAAAACACAAAAAAACTAAAAATGATAATTATCTTAAAAAACCATAAAAACAATAAAACCCATAAAACCCATAAACAACCCTAAAACCCCATAAATACCATAAAAATAACTAAAAGCTCTAAAAACCCATTAAAAACATACATAGTTTTAAAAATACTAAAAAACATAAAACACATAAAGAACTCAAAAACACCTAAAACCCCAAAAAAAAACCATAAAACCACTAAATCACTCAAAATCATAACACCCTAAAATCCCAAAACACCCTATAAACCAATAAAAATACTAAAAAACCACTAAATATCCCTAAAACAAAAAAGTCTCTAAATACGTTAAAAGACCTAAGGAAACATAAAAAACCAAAAAAACAATTAAAACCCCTAAAATTTTAAAAAAAATGATAACCCTAAAAACCCAAAAAAAACACAAAAACCCTAAAACCCCTCAGAATCTCTAACCCTAAAATCCCATAAATATCATTAATTTTTTTAAAAAAATTCAAAACCTCTTAAAACAAGGAAAAGGCCTATAGAAACTTTAAAAAACTAAAAACGTTAAAACCTCTAAAAACCTAAAAATTCTAAAAACCTAAAAAACCAAAAAAGGCCTTAAAACCCTAAGAACACCTAAATCCCAAAAAAACAAAAACTCCTTAAAAATCCATAAAAACAAAAAAACCCACAAAAATATCTAAAAAATATTAAACTCCATAAAATATATAAAATATATAAAAACCATAAAACACTAAAAACTCAAAAATAAAACCCTCAAACCCCTAAAAAACCACAAAAATCATAATCCCCTAAAAATCCCAAAAACTCCTCAAAATCCCTAATATCAATAAAAACCATAAAAACCATAAAAACCATAAAAGGAATTAAAAATCCCAAATCCTTAAAAACCTAAAATCACAAAAAATGCCTAAAAATGTAAAAAAGTTAAAATTTATAAAATCCCTAAAACCCCCCAACAAAACATAATAAACGTAAAACCCCTAAAAACATAATTACTCATAAACTTTATACAACCCCTAAAAACCAATAGAAATATAAAAGACCTTTAAACCCATAAAAATTTTAATAAAATAAAAAAACCATTAAAACCACTAAATTCTCAAAAAAATAACCTAAAATACCTAAAAACACTAAAAACCATAGAAATCCTAAAAAATACCTAAATATACTTAAAGACATAAAAACCACTAAAAAATGAAAAACCCTATGTAGACCTTAAAAAAATTAAACCACTAAAACCCCTAAATAGATAAAAAATTCTAGAAAAACTAAAAAAACATAAAACCCCTAAAAACTCAAAACCCCCCAAAAAGCCTAAACCCCCTAAAAACTCTAAAAATCCAAAAAAACCAAAAAATCACTCAAAATGTATAAACCCTAAACAAAACGAAAACCTTAAAAATATAAAGACACTTAAATCACATAAAAAAATTAAAATGAATCAAAACCCAAAAAAGACCCTAAAATCCTAAAATCCCCTAAAAACCATAAAACCCCTACAACCATAAAAACTGTAAAACCTCAAAATAAACTAAAATCCCACTAAAAACATGTAAAACCTATAAATGACAAAAAATGTTAAAAAACTCAAAAAATATTAAAACTACAAGAAACTCAAATAGAACCTCAAAAACCTCTAATAAACCTAAAAAATTATAAAACCCATAAAAAACATAAAAACTGTAGAATCCCTAATTCCTTAAAAACCATAAAACACAATAAAATAACTAAAACCCCCAAAAATTTGAAAACCCTAAAATTCCTAAAAACACTAGGAAAACCTTAAAAACCTAAAAACACATAAAATCCCTAAAAAACTAAAAATGCCAAAAACCCTAAAAACTGTAAAAGACCATAAATATCCAAAAAACTCTAAAAATCATAAAAACACATTAAATCCTTAAAAACAACTAAAACCCCATAAAACCATACTGATTAAGAAAAATCTAGAATCTATTTAAACCCTTAAAAATGTTTAAAAAGATCTAAAGAACTCGTAAAATTTTTTAACAAATATAAATGACCATAAAACCCAAATAAAAAATAAAACCCCAAAAACAATAGAATGTCTAAAACCCCTGAAAATCCATTGAAACTCTAATAACCCATAAAAATCCCTAATAATAACAAAAACATAAAAATATTTAAATACAATAAAAGAAACTAATAAAACCCTAAAAACATAAAAACACATAAACTCATTGAAACAATAAAAATTCTAGAAACCTAAAAAAACCAAAACACCTTAAAACCCCTAAACCCCTAAAATCCCTACAAACCATAAATATCCTAAAAATCCCTAAAAATCAATAAAAATGAATAAAAACCTTAAAACCTTGAAAAATCCTAAGAAAACCATAAAAACCAAAAAAAATGCTTAAAACCCATATAAATCCAAAAAGCTCTTAGAACCCTAAAAATCCCAAAAGCCACTAAAAATACATAAACCCCTAATAAATCACTAAACACACTCAAATCCATTAAATACCCTATAAAAATTAAAAACCACTAAAAACTAAAAAATACCCTAAAAACCCAAAAAAAACCCGTAAAAAACCTAAAACCATTAAAACCCTTAAAAAATTTAAAACCCATAAAAATCCTTAAAAATCCCTAAAAACATAAAATCTATTAAAACCCCCAGAATTCATTAGAAAATTTCAAAAACACTAAAACATATAAAACACCTAAAAACCTAAAAATTTCAAAAAACCTAAAAATTTCCTAAACACCCTAAAAACAACTAAAAACCATCAAATCCACTGAAAACTTTAAAATTCCTAAAGGCCATAAAAACCCTAAAACCACTAGAATCTATAAAACAATTTTAAACCATAAAATTGTTAAAAAACACTAAATTAACATTATACCCCAAAATACTAACATAATAATAATAACAAAAAAAACCATAAATCCCAAAAAAACTCCAAAACCCACAAATTCCTATAAAAACCTATATACCATATGAATCTTTAACAAGACCTAACAAACAAAAAAACACAAAAAAAACACCCAAAAAACCCCTAAAACCACTAAAAAACCTAAAACCACTAAAAACCCAAAAACAACTGAAACACTAAGAAAACCATAAAAACCTAAAAACACCCAAAACCAAAAAAAATAAATGCAAAAGCCCTAAAAATGCTAAAACCCTTGAAAACCCCTAAAAACCAAAAAACCAATAAAAATCATACAAAATTACTAAAAATCCAAAATATATAATATACCCTTAATACCCTGAAAACCATAAGAAAACCATAGAAACCAAAAAATAGTTAAAACCACGAAAAACAAAAAAAATTCTAAAAACCCTTTAATACCATAAAACGCTTAAGACACTAAAAACAAGAAACACCTAAAACCCTTAAAAAATTAAAAATCCCAATTAAAACTAAAAAAATCACTAAAAACCCTAAAAACACATTAAAACCCAAAAAATTAAAAACTATATAAAAATGAAAAACCCTAAACACCCCAAAAACCCTAATACCCTAAAAACCCCAAAACCAGTAAATTCCCTAAAAAACTAAAAACCGTAAAAAACTATAAAATTCTAAAAGTTCTAAAATATTTATAAAAATTTATAAACCTACAAAACACCTAAGAAAAAATTAAAACATAAAAACACATGAAACCCCTAGAAAATCTAAAAAATGATAAATCTCCCTAAAAATCCCTAGAAACCCAAAAACCCCTAAAAATCATAAAAATCCATAAAAACCATAAAATTTCTAAAAAATTAATTAAAACCCCAAAAATGTAAAAAATATAAATACCCTAAAATCCCAAAGAATATTTTAAAACCAAAAAACAATTAAAACCCCTAAAAACATAAATACGCTAAAAACACTAAATCCACTAAAAATACCCAAAACCCTATTAAAATAACTAAAAAATACCATAAATCCTTAAAACCCCATAAAAAACATCAAAACCCCTTTAAAACCCAAAAAAGTTAAAAACTCTAAATAATTATAAATGACCTAAAAACTCAAACAAGACCAAAAAAACCCAAAAAATACTAAAAACCCAAAAAACATTAAAAATCCTTAAATCCCTTTAAAATAATAAAAAACCTAATAAACCCAGTAAAATCCATAAAAATGTAAAAACCCCTAAAACCCCAAAAAAGTATTGATAGAAACATAAAAACATAAAAATGATTGAAACCCCTAAAAACCTAAAAAATGACAAAAACACAAAAAACCCTAGAATACCATAAAACACTAGAAATCCTTGAAAACCATCAAAATATCTCAAAATACCAAAACACCCTAAAATCAATAAAAATCCTAAAAAATCCGTAAAAAACCTGAAAAATATAAAAAACCATATAACCCCTGAAAAACAATAAGGTAACTATAAAAACCTTAAAATAATGAAAATCTATAAAACATCTAGAAATCATTAAACAAAAACAATTTCTAAAAAAACCATATAAACCCAAAAAATCTAGTAGAAAGTATAAAAATACATTAAAACCCTAAAAATTATAAAAAAAACTCTAACAACCATTAAAACCCCTAAGAACTCAAAAAAACCCTACAACCCCAAAAAACCAAAAAACCCTAAAACATTAAAATTCCCTAGAATCCCATAAAAATCAGTAAAAAATAATTCCTATTAGCATTGTAATCCCTAAAACCCTAAAAACTGTAAATAAAACCATAAAAACATAAGAAAATAAAAAACATAAAAACCTTAAAAAAATACCAAAATCCTTAATAAATACTAAAATCCATCAAAATCACTAAAAAACTAAAAAAACCATAAAACTACTAAAAAATATTTGAAAACCCTAAAATCCTAAAATACCTAAATCCCTAAAAAATATAGGAAAACTATAAAAACATATAAACACTTAAAACAACTAAATAACCTAAAAATATCAAAAACCCTAAAAACCTAAAAATAACATAAACCTATAAAAACAATAAAAACCCCCAAAACCATAAAAATCCTAAAAACCCATAATACCCAAAAGCCAACTAAAATATCTAAAACCCCTTAAACCCCTAAAACCATTAAAAAACTCTAAAAAAATAAAACCCATAAAAAAAGACAAGAAAAACAATAAAAACCCAAAG
This sequence comes from Viscum album, assembly GCA_963277665.1. Lineage (NCBI taxonomy): Eukaryota > Viridiplantae > Streptophyta > Magnoliopsida > Santalales > Viscaceae > Viscum > Viscum album. Next base: position 1,279,306,742 of record OY728136.1, on the reverse strand, counting down.
AAACCCAAAAAATCTGGAAAACCCTAAAAACCGAGAAACCCCTAAACACCATCAATATTAACAAAAAACCTAAAAACCATAAAATACTAAACCATCAATAAAAATATCTAAAAATTTAAAAACACTAGGTAACTTGAAAATCCCTAGGAAAACCAAAAAATCAAAAAGCACTTAAACTAGGAAAAACCTAAATCCCTAAAAAACCCTAAAAAGACTCTAAAAATCATTAAACCACATAAAGAAAAAAACTTTTAAAGCCCTAAAAAACTAAAATCAATAAAAACATTAAATAGCCACTAAAACATTAAAAACCATTCATACACTAAAAATCATAAAAACTATAGAAAATCGTCAAGCCACTTATAACTAAAATAGGTAAAAAACCCAAAAAAAACCCAGCAAACAATAATTATTAAAAACCCTAAAAAACTACAAATTCTCAAAAAACTACAGTAAACAATAAAAATCCTAAAAATTTCGTAAAACTCTAAAAAATCATAGAAGCTATAAAATTCATGAAACCCCCTAAGAAAAACATACAAACCAAAAAACACAGAAGTCCCCTCAAAAACCTAAAAAGCTCAAATACCCTATCAAACGTAAAAAACACTAATAACCAAAAAATTCCCTAACAACCTTAAAAACCCAAAAATGAATAAGAAACCTTAAACCCCCGCTATAAACTCTAAAACCCCATTAAACCCCTAAAAATTTCAGAAACAATAAAAAACCATTAAAACCATAAAAAACTCAAAAAACCCAAAATACTCAAAATAAAACAAAAACCCCAAAGACCATAAAAACCCTAACAGCCCAAAAAATCCCTAAACACCGAAAAACCACGCAAAAATCCTAAAAATCCCTAAAAATCCCTAAAAACATTAAAACAAAAAAATCTCTGAAAGCCCAAAGAAAACCATAAATACCTAACAACACTCAAAACCCCTAAAAACCTGATATTCTATATCATTAAAACCCTAAAATTCCCTAAAGTCCCAAAAAACCAAAAAAAAAATCCTAAAAAAACCATAAAAATCACTACAAATATGAAAACCCCAAAAACATTGAAAAACAATAAAAAAACCTTAAAACACTGAAAATAAATAAAACCCTTGAAAAACCAAAAAACCAAATAAACCCCTAAAAATTATAAAAGGCCATAAAACCTTGAAAAAACCCTAAAATTCATAAATATGCATACAATCTTAAATAAAACCCCTAAACCCATAAAACATTTAAAACCCCAAAAAAATTTCATACCCCCTCAAACCCGTAAAACCAATAAAAACGCTTAAAATCATGAAAACCATAAAAAACACAACAAAACTCAAAAATAAAAAAACACTAAAACCCCAAAACCATAAAATCCCTCAAAATCCTTGAAAAATATAAAAATAATACAAATCTAAAAAATCTTTATAAATCCAAAAAAAACATAAATAACCTGAAAACCCATAAGAAACCAAAAAACCCAAAAACCATAATAATAATAAAGAAGAATGAAAAACAAAACAACATAAAAAATTAAACAACCCTATGAAGACATTAAAAACCTAAAACACTTGAAACGCCTAAAAACCTGAAAATGCTAAAAACCCTAAAAGTCCCCAAAAACTGTTAATAAACTAAAACCATAAAACCCCTATGACCATATAAAACCATAAAAACCATAAAACCCCTAAAACCCACTAAAAACTATTAATCACCTTTAATACCCTAAAAATGTTTAAGAAATATTAAAAACCATAAAACACCTAAAAACCCAAAAAAATATAAAAAATATATATAAAAATAAAAAAAAACCTTATATCCCATAATAACCCTAAATACACGAAAATCACTAAAAATAGTAAAACCCATACAAATTCAAAAAATTACCTAAATATTCCAAATAACATAAAAAGCCCTTAAAATCTTGAAAACCTACAAGAAAAACTTAAAAACATAAAAACTAATTAAAACCCCTAAAATTTTAAAAAATGGTAAAACAATTAAAATTCCCTAAAACCCCTAAAAGGCCCAAAAACCCTACAAACCAATAAAAATCATAAATCCACTAAAACCCTTAAAAACACTATATACACAAAAAATATAAAGAACCACAAAATATCCCAAACACAATTAAACCCCAATGAACATTAAAAACTCTAAAAAAAATTAAAACTCAAAAAATTCAAAAAAAAATCCAAAAATACCATAAAACCCTAAAGAAAATAAAAATCCCTTAAATCCCTCAAAATATCTAATAACCATAAAAATCCAAAAAAATAACTAAAAATCTATAAAAATGTAAAACTCACTAAAACTAATGAGAAATCCCAAGAAAAACTCAAAAACCTAAAAACCCTTAAAATTCCTAAAAATAATAAAAAAATAAAAAACCCTAAAACCCTAAAAAACAAAAATAACCAATAAAACCCCTCAAAATTCCTAAAACCCATAAAAATCATAAAATTCCTCAAAATATAAAAAAACATAAAACCCAAAAGAAAACATAGAAAACCCCTGAAAACATAAAACCCATAAAACACTTAAAACCCCTAAAATTGTTAAAAATTATAAGAACCCTAAAAACCCCAAAATGATCCTAAAATCATTAAAAAGATAAAAAACCCTATAAAACACCAAAAAAACCTTAACGAATCCTAAAAACTCTAAAAAACATTAAAACCTTAAAAACCCTTTAAACCAGTAAAACGTTAAAAGGCTATGAAACAACTTAAAACCCTTATAAAACTAAAACACTATAAATTCCCAAATAACCATAACATCCTAAAAACTCTAAAAAACCTCAAAATCCATAAAAACCCTAAAACCCATTAAAATCCTAAAAAAGTCTTAAAGTCCTTAAAAAGAGAAAAAACCCCTAAGACCCAGGAAAACCCCTAAGAAAACATTAAAAATCTAAAAAATAAAAAAAACCCTAAACACCTAAAAATGAAAGAAACACTATAAAACCCTAAAACCCAAAAAATCACTAAATCCCCCAAAAAACTGAAAAACACTAAAAACAAAAAAAATCCCAAAAAATCCCTACAAACATAGAAACCATAAAATAATGAAAACCCTATGAAAAATCTAAAAACATAAAGCACATAAAAACCTAATAAATATACAAAATTCAAAATTCCTAAAAACCCCAAAATTATCATATAACCCCTAAAACCCATTAAAACCCCTAAAACCATAAAAACCACTGAAAATACAAAAAGGCCTCAAAATCCAAAAAAAATACCCTAGAACCCATAAAAATCAGTAGAAAATATAAAAATATAAAAAAAATAAATACCACAAAACTTGTTAAAACACCAAATATCCTAAAAAACATATATACCCTAAAAACCCCTCCCCCCCAATCCGTAAAAACCGTAAAAACCATAAAAATTCAAAAACTCCCTAAAAATTCCATATAAAGTAAAAAACGAATAATAACCATGAAATACCCTAAGAACACCTAAATAACCTAAATTAATTTAAAACCCTTAAAAATCTGAAAGGTGCTAATCCTATAAAATTCTTAAAACCCCCTAAAAAACATAAACCACTAAAAACCATAAAACATCCTAAGAACTTTAAATTTTCCCAAAAAACCTATTAAAATCCTAGAAACAACTAAAAACCCTAAAAATAAGTAAAACCATAAAAATAAGTGAAACCCATAAATACATAAAAAATTTAAACACAACTAAAAATACCTAGACACCAAAAAACCCAAAAATACCTACAAAAACCATTAGAAAACCTTAAAACCTAAAAACAATTAAACCCTATATAAACACAAAAAACACTAAAAACCATAAATTTTTAAACCCCTAAACCCATAAATATCCACGAAACACTAAAAACCTTAAAAAATACTAGAAAATATAAAAATCCATAAACCATAAATACCCTAAAAACCCAAAAAACCCCAAAGAAAACCATAAAAACTAAAAACACTAAAACCCCCTAAAATAACTAAAAACACTAAATTCTCTAAAAAACAATAAAAATAACCTAAAAATTATATATACCCCTATAAAACATTAAACCCTTAAGAGCATTTTGAAAACCTAAAAACCAATAACAACCGTAAAAAACTACTAAATACTCAAAAAACCATTAAAAATCAAAAAACATTAAAAACACTGAAAAACCATAAATCCTATAAAAACTCAACCCCCCCCCCCCCCTAAAAACACAAAAAACTGTAAAACCCATACAAAACTAAGAACCCCAAAAACACACAATGTCCCTAAAAACCCAAAAAAACCATAAAAATCCAAGAAATCAATAAAAATTCTTAAGAATGTAGAAAACCATAAATCCTAATAACCCATAAGAAAATCATGAAAACCTAAAAATCTTAAAAACTATAATAACCCTAAAAATAACTAAATAACTAAAAAAATAAAAACACTAAAAACAAAAAAATCAAAAAAAACCCCAAAAAACTATAAAACCTAAATAAACTAAAAAAACCTAAAAAAGCAAAAAACCCCAAAAAACCCAAAAACCCTAAAGAACTTCAAAATCCGTCAAAATCATTTAAATCCATAAAAATACCAAAAAAAGGTAAAACCGATAAACACCAAATAAATTCTGAATACCCTAATGAACTAAAAAACTAAAAACCCAAAAAACCCATAAATATCCTAAAAAAATCAATTCAAATACCTAAAAAATAAAACACCCTTAAAACCTAGAAAAATAATAAGAAAACCATAAAACTCTAAAAACTCAAAAAAAACCTAAAAAAACTAACAAAGCATAAAAACCCTAAAACCCCTGAAGAAAACCCCTAAAACCCTTAAAATCCCTAAAACACTAAAAAACCTTAAAAACCATAAAATTCCCTAAAATCATTAAAATGTAAAACCCCAAAAACCCTTGAAGAAACCAAAGAAAACCTCGAAAACCTAAAAATACTTAAACCCCTAAAAAACCAAAAACACTAAATATCCTAAAAACCCTAAAGCCCTAAAAACCACTAAAAATATAAAAAAACTAAAACTTTAAAAAACCCTAAAAACACTTAAAACCCAAAAAACCAATAAATACTCTAAAAACAATTTAAACCATGAAAATCATAGAAAGACTATGAAAACAATAAAACAATAAAAAATCAAAAAACCCAAAATAACAACAAAAACCTAAAAAACCTAAAAACCCTAAAGTCTTTAAAATCCTGAAACCCATATAAAATCCTAAACAACTATCAAAATTCATAAAAATGTAAAAAACTATGAAAACCCATTAAAAACTTTATGAAAATTCAAAAAACCAAAGAACACATAAAACCCTTAAAACCTAAATATGATAAAACCTTAAACACTAAAACCCATAAACACCCAAAACACCTTAAAATCACTATTTCCCTTAAAACTCTAAAAAACATTAAAAATCAATAAAAATACCTAAAAACATAATAAATACTCAAACCCATAAAAACCCTAAGAAAACCATAAAAACAAAATAAAACATAAAATCCACAAGACCCAAAGACATTAAAACCACTAAAATTCCCTAAAAACCTAAAATCTCCATAAAACCAAAAAGACCCTAAAAACCCACTAAAACTCTAAAAAACCTTTAAACCACCAAAAATGTTAAAAAACTATAAAATCCATTAAAACCCTAAAAAATCAAACAAAAATCAAAAAATCCATAGAACACTAAAACTCCCTCAAAATCCATAAAAACTATAAAAAATAAAAAATCCCTAAAAATACATAAAAATTTAAAAACTATATAAACCCTAAGAAAACCATAAATAACTAAAAACATAAAACCCTTAAAAATGCTAAAAATTATAAAAAGAATAAAAACCCTAAAAACCCTAAAATCAATAAAAACAATAAAACCCTCAGAATCCCTATAAACCCTAAAAAAATTAAATTCCTAAAAACACCTAAAAATCCATAAAATGTAAAATAACAAAAAAATATTGAAAACCCCTTAAAAAATTTAAACCTAAAAAACATAAAACCCCTAAAAATAGTTAAAACGATAAAATTCCTAAAGGGCCCTAAAACCCCTAAAACCCCTAAAATCATAAATGCCCTAGAAACCTTAAAAAACATAAAAACTCTAAAACCTCTAAAAATACATTAATAAATCCCAAATTCTTTAATCCATTAAAATTTTTACAAAATATAAAAACCATCAAAAACTTAAAAACTCAACAAAAAACCCTAAAAACCCAAAAAAACCATACAAATCCTAAAAACCCTAAAACCCATTAAAATCCCTAATAATATAAAAAACCATAAAGCCTTAAAAAGCACTAAAAATTCCTAAAACGTAAAAACCCCTAAAAACCATGAAAAAACGAATGAAAACCATAAAAACTCAAAAACAATTAAGAAACCAAAAAACAATTATAACTCTAAAAACCCTAAAAACCCAAAAAAAACTAGAACCACCCTAAAAACATAAAAATCATAAAAAGTCCTTAAAATTCATGAAAATTATAAAAACCCTAAAACCCTATCAAAACCTAAATTAAATAAAAACAATCAAAACCCCTAAAAACATAAAATATGTTAAAAACCCTTAAAACCCCTAAAAAACTAAAAACCTTAAAAGCTCTTAAAAACCATAAAATTGACTACAAACCTTAAAAAAACCATAAAAACCTTAAAAACCAACTAAAAACTCTATAAACCTTTTAAACCCTTAAAAACATTCAAAAAATCTAAAAACCCACCAAAACCCAAAAATATCAAACAAAAACAAAAATCCTAAAATACTAACAATCCCTTATGAAAACAATAAAAACCCTGAAATCCATAAAAACCCTACAACCCTAAAAATCACTAAAAACCATAAAGAAAATAAAATTCCTATAAAGAACTAAAAAAAATTTGGAGTGTAAAATCCCTAAAACACTGAAAACTTCTAAGAAAACATTACAACCGCAAAAATATTACAACCCATAAAAACATGAAAACACTAACAACCCTAAAATCCCTAACTATAAAATCCCTTAAAACCCCTAAAACCCCTTAAAGAATTAAAAATCCATAAATATAACTAAAAACACTAATAACCCTGAAAACTCTATAAAAACCCAAAACCAATAACATTCCTAAAATCCCTACAAAATAAAAAACCCCTCAAAATAGCTAACACCCAATAAAACCATAAAATTATTAAAAAGGCCTAAAAATCCCAAAAAATGAAAAAACACTAAAAACCATGAAAATCCCTCTAAAAAAACATAAAAATTAAAAAACACATAAATCCCCTAAAACCCTAAAAATCAAAAAATACCCAAAAAATCTTTAAAATCCAAAAAATAACAAAATTCCATAAAAAACCTAAAAAACCATAAAAATCTTAAAAATCCCAAAAAATACTGAAAAAATTAAAAACCATGAAATACATTAAGAACACCATAAAACCTAAAAAAACTTTAAACAACTAAGAAACTATAAAACACTAAAACCTCTAAAACCCCTAAAATACACCAAATACCCCAAAAAACTACTAAAACCATAAAAACCCTAAGAACCTTAAAATCCCTAAAATCCCATAAATCTTCTAAAAAAAAGATAAAACCTCTAAAAAACCATTACACCACTAAATTTTTTAAAAACTCTAAAAACCTTAAAAATACTAAAAACTCTTAAAAAATGCTAAAACCCAACAAGAACCATAATAAACCTAAATACATTAGGCCCTAAAAACCATAAAACCCCTCAAATCCCTAAGAATTATAAAAACCCATAAAAAAATCAAAAAAATAACTACAAATCCTTTAAAACATAAAAACCCTAAATTCATAAAAATCCCCTTAGAAAACATTAACAACCTGAAACACATAAAACCCAAAAAATCCTAAAGAAACGCAAAAATATATAAAAAACCTAAAATCGTAAACCCCCTAAAATTCCAAAAAACACTAAAAAACCATAAAAATATATAAAAAAGACATAAAAATCCCTAAAATCATAAAATTACCTACAAACCCAAAAAACTCCTCAGAAAAATAGAAAAACCGAAAAAACCTAAAAACCCCTACAATACCTAAAAACAAAAAGCTCTAAAAACCATAAAAATACCTTAAATACACTAAATACCCATAAAACCAAAAAACTCATAAGAACCTTAAAACATAAAAATAATAATGAAGAAAAATAATCACTAGAAACTCTAAAAACACTTCAAACACCAAAAACTTTAAAAAAATATATAAAAGCATTAAAAAACCTACAAAATAATAAAATCCCATAAAAATTAAAAAACCATAAAAACCATAACACCCCCCCCCCCCCCCAAACACTCAATAATCTATAAAACCCCATAAAAACCATAAAATCATAAAAATTCACAAAAAATCTATAAAAATGTAAAAAAAACTCTAAAACCCCTAAAAAACCTAAGAAAAACATAAAAACCTAAAAACACCGAAAACCCCAAAAAAACCCTAATAATGGAAAAAACTAAATACACCTAAAACACTAAAAACCCTAAAACCCAAAACCATGTAAAAACCCTAAAAAACCTAAATCCCATAAAAACCCTAAAATAAAAAAAACAATAAAAAATCATTAAACATCTAAAAACATTAAAAAACTCTAAAAACATTTAAAACACTAAAAACTCAAAAACATAACCCCTTAAAAACCCCAAAAAACCCAAAAATTCCTAATACAATAAATATCCTCAAAACCCTCCAAGTACCTAAAAAACATAAAATTCTTAAAACACTTAAAATCTCTAAACACCCTAAAGACAGTTAAAAATCCTAAAATCCTAAAATGCCTATAAACCTCTAAAACCCATAAAAATGATAAAAATCAATAAAAATCAATAAAAACATAAAAATTATAAAATCCTTAAAAACCCTATGATAATATTAAAAAACTAAAAAATCTTAAAACCCCTAAAAACCAAAAAAATGGTAAAACCCCTGAAAGGACAAAAATACCCAAAATATCCTTAAAATCATAAAAAACCAAGAAACCATAAAAACCTTAAAAACCTTAAAACCCACTAAATACCCTAAAATACCCTTAAAACACTAAACCTCCTATAACCAAAAAACCCCCCTAGACCTTTACAAACCCTTACAAACCCATAAAAACTTAAAAACCACTAAAAATTATAAAACCCCTTTATAACAATAAAAATGATAAAAAAAACTCCAAAAAACATTAAAAACACTAAAAAACAATAAAAACTAAAAAAACACTAAAACCCAAAAATTCATAAAACCCCATAAAACCATAAAACCCCTCAAAATTCCTAAAAATAGTAAAATACCATAAAATCCTAAAAATCCAAAAAATACCAAAAAATGTAAAAAAACTATAAAAACCTTGAAAACATCTAAGAAAACCATAAAACCCTAAAAACACTTAAACCCCCTACAAACCTAAAAATTTTTAAACCCTAAAGACCCTCAAAATCTAAAAAACCCCTAAAACATAAAATAATTAAAATCACTAAAAATCTAAAAATCCCAAAAAACCCTGAAAGCCATTAAGAAAACCATAAAATCATAAAAACACTTAAAACCACTAAAAACAAAAAATGATACAAACCCTAAAATGATAAAACCTCCTAAAACCCAAGAAACCCCAAAAAATATTAAAACCCATGGAAAATCATAAAAACCCAATAAACCACTAAAAACTATAAGAAAACTTTAAACCACTAAAAAAATTAAAATCTCTAAAATAATTTAAATACCCTAAAAAACCAAATAAAACTAAAAGACCAAAACCCCATAAGAATCGTACAAATCCTCAAGATCCCTAAAATCTCTAAAAACCATAAAAATCCTAAAAAGCCCCAAAAATTATGATCAAACGTAAAATTTCTAAAAAACCCAGAAAAACCCTAAGAATACCTTAAATAGTAAAATAAATAAATAAATACCTTAATCCACAAAAAACCCCTAGAACCATAAAAACCCTAACACCCATCAAAATCCTTAAAAATGATAAAATACTCAAAAAATAATAAAAACATTAACATCCATAAAAATGAAAAAAACCCTAAAAACCCAGAGAACATGAAAAAACATAAAAACATAAAAACCTTTAAAACCCATAAAAAACCTAATAATCCCTAAAAGACCTTAAAAAAATTAAACCCCTAAAACCAATATACCCATAAAACATTAAAAAGACCCTAAAAACACATAAAAACCTAAAATATCCTAAAAACTATAAAAACACTTTAAACCCCAAAAGTTCTAAAAAACACAGAAAACCAATACATAACCTAAAAAAACCTGAAAACCCAAAAAAACTAAAAAAACACTAAAAACCCTAAACAACCTAAAAATCCTAAAAATCCTTAAAAAATAGAAATATCTATAAAATTCATAAAAGGCACTAAAACCCTATAAAAAATTAAAAACCATAAAACCTTGAATAACCCTAAAAAACCATAAAAAACTAAAAACACTTTAACCCCCTAAAAACCTAAAAAATAATAAAAACATTAAAAATACACTAAAACCCAAAAAATCCCTAAAAACCATAGAAACCCCTAAAAACTTTTTATAACCCTAAAACCCCAAAAAATCACTAAAAAAATGAAAACCATTTGAACCCCAAAAATTATTAAAAAACTCCAAAATACCTCAAAACCATAAAACACTCAAAAATCCCAATAAAACAAAAAAAACTCTAAAACCCTCAAAACTAAAAAACTCTAAAAATCCCTAAATACCCTAAAAACCCATAAAATTCGTAAAAATTCACACCAAAAAGCCCCAAAAAATAAAAAAACCCAAAAAAACCTAAAACCCTTAAGAACCCTACCCCTCCCTTGTCTGTTGCGTCTTTTTTATAATAAATTTGGGGGGGGGGGGGTAGGAATAACCTGTCCTTGAACCGTCCTCTTCCCTAAAAATTGAAAAATTCTATAAAACCTAATAATCTTAAAAACTACAAAAAAAACAAAAAACATTAAAAACCCATAAAACCCCATAAAATCTCTAGAAACCTACTAAAACTCTAAGAACCCTTTAAACTTAGTAGAACATTAAAAACTCAAAAAAAATAAAAACTATAAAAACTCAAAATCCAAAAAATCCAAAAACCATAAAAACCAAAAAAATACCAAAAATGTAAAAACTGCTAAAATCCCTAAAATCCATAAGAAAAAATTTTAAACCAAGAAACATACAAAACCCATAATATTCCTAAAAACACTAAAAATCCTAAAAACACTAAAACCCATAAAACCCTCAAAATCCCTAAAATCCCATAAAAATACAATAATATCACTAAAAATATCTAAAAATATAAAAACAATTAAAGCCAAGAAAATCCCTAATAAAACCTTAAAAACATAAAAAACACATAAAACCCCTAAAAACCAAAAAAATATAAAAACTATAAAAACCATAAAAAGACCATAGAAAACCAAAAAACCCCTTAAAACCTAAAAAACCTTAAGAAAATAAAAACAATTAAATCCCCTAAAAACCTCAAAAATGATAAAAATATTAAAAAACAATAAAAACACTAAAAACTCATAAAATTCCCCAAAATCCCATAAAACCCTGAAAACCATAAAAACCATAAAACCCCTCAGAACCCTTAAAATAATAACAATTCTAAAAACCCCTCTAAATCATAAAAAAAGTAACAAAATCTAAAACCATAAGATGACCTGATAAAACATTAAAAACCTAAAAACACATAAAACCCCAAAAAACCAAAAAACCCAAAAAAACCCCTAAATCCTTTAAACCACTAAAAACCCTCAAAAACCTTAAGACCCTAAAAAGCTATAAAAATCATAAAAAGACCATAAAATCCCTAGAAACATTAAAACCCCATAAAAAACCTAAAAACCTAAAAAACCATAAAGACATATAAACACTTAAAACCCCCATAAACCTAAAAATTGACACAACTCCTAAAAAACCTAAAAATCGATAAAAAAATTAAAAACCCTAAAACTTATAAAAACCCTAAAAACTACAAAAACACTAAAAATCCTAAAAAAACTCATATAACCCAAAAAACCCAAAAATCATAAATCATCTAAAAACATTAACAACCATGAAAACCATAAAAGTGATAAAAAAATATAAAAAACATAAAAAATATTTAACAAAAAATACCATAAAAACCCCTAAGAAAACCTTAAAACCCTATAACCCCTTTATAACCCTAAAACCATCAAAAATATAAAAACCCAAAAAAACCCCCTCAAAATCCATAAAACCCTTAAAAACCCATGAAAATACTAAAAAAGGCCAAAAAATCCATTAAAATGTAAAAATACCCAAAATAACCAAAAAACCTGAAAGCCCCCTAAGAAAACATTAACATGCTAAAAACACTTAAAACCCCTAAAAACCTAAAAATGGTAAAAACCATAGAAACCATAAAACCCCCAAAAAATATTAAAAAACCCCTAAAATGCTATAAAAACTCTAAAAATAAATAAAAATGCTTATAAATATTTAAACCCCGAAAAATGTTTTAAATTTTAAAAAACATAATACCCCGAAAAACTCAAAAAAAACGTAAAAATCCAAATACCAAAAAAACTGCAAGTACCCTAAGAAATTTAAAATTCTTTAAACCCCCCAAAAAAACAAAAAAAACATGAAAATCCTAAAAATCAAAAAATATTTGTAAAAACCAAAAAAAAACTAGGAAAACCCCAAATAAGACCTTAATACCCTAAAAACACATAAAACCCATAAAAATCCTAAAAACCCTAAAACCTAAGAAACCATAAAACCCCTCCTAAAACCTAAAAACCCCTAAAACCCCTCATAATACCAAAAAAAACCTATAACCTGTAAAAATACAAAAAAATGTCCCAAAAATCCTGAAAAACATAAATTATCCTATAAACTCTGAAAACCTTTAATAAATCCTTAAAAACCTAAAAATAATTAAAACCCCTAAAATTAAAAATTCAAAAAACCATAAAACCCCGAAAAATACCCTAAAACCGTAAAATTCCTAAAACCTTAAACCCCATAAAACCCATAATAACCTTAAAAAATACTATAAATACATTTAAACCCTTAAAATTATTAAAAAACTCTAAAAACCATAAAACCCTTTTAAAAACTCAAAAAAACCCTTAAACCAAAAAAAACCCATATAACCCTAAAAACACTAAAGAACCCTAAAAACCCAAAATTCCATAAAAATATGAAACATTACACTAAAATTATGTTAAAATTAAAAAACCTTAGAACCCTTTAAAACCCTAAGAAAACCTTAATAACCAAAAAACACTTAAAAACACTAAAAACATAAAAATGAAAAAAAACCATAAAACCCCTAAAACCCCTCAAAAAGAACTGAACCCCCAAAAAAACCATAAAAACCATAAAAACCCTAAAAATATCAAAAAACGTAAAAAGAACTAGAATCCTAGAAAAAAACCTAAGAAATCCTTAAAAACTAAAAAAACATAAAACCTCTAAAAATCCAAAAAAAACCCTAAACCCCTAAAATCCCAAATATCCATAAAAAATATTTAGAACCCAAAAAATCCCTTACACCCTAAAAAATCCTAAAAATCCTAAAAATCGATAAAAATCACTAGTAACAATAAAAACCCAAAACCTTGTAAAATTCTTAAGAAAACCACAGCCACCTAAAAACACATAAAACACCTAAAAACCTAAAAACACTAAATACCATAAAATACCTAAAAACTATAAAAATACACTAAAACATTAAACCTTACAAAACCCCTAAAACCAAAAAAAACTAAAAACTCTAAAAATCCTTAAACGCATAAAATATTAAAAACTCTAAAAACACTTCAAAAAACTATAAATTCACAAAAATAAACCTAGAAACCCCAAAAAAACCATAATGACCATAAAACCCTAAAATTCTAATGAACCATAAAAATCCTAAAAATACCTAAAAACTTGTAAAAATGTTGTTTTTTCTAGGAAAAAATTTCAAAGGAAAATAAAAATGCACCCATAGGTTTGATAAAGGAAGGGAAAAAATTGAAGGAAGAATCGAAGAAAAAGGATGAAGAATCTATAATAGGAAATGGAAAAGGCCAAACCATAAAGAGAAAAACATCATTTGAAAATTGACACTTTTCATGGTGATCCATATGAGAACCATACACAAACCAAATGGTTTGTGTAAGGTAAATGGTTGCACCAGCTCTTTGTGAAAGCTGTCATTCGCAGAATGGAGGTGGATAATTTCTCCCCCACGTACTATTTTTGGCAAAATCAGATAGTTTGTGTGTGAGGTAAAGCATATGGAGTCCCACAAGCGATGTCATTCACGAGACCGAGGTGGTGATTTCTACCCTCATGAACCACAACCCCTTCAAGCCTCTATTGACCATGTCATCTACAAGTTAGTCGATTCATCCTTGGGCTTCAACAAAAGGTTTCATGTAACCCACTTACCGAGAATTTTCATTCATCTATAAAATGACACTGAGGGGGACTAAAGGGGGATGAGGAAATGTTAAACATTGGGAGAATGGATTTCAAAGTTTTGAAGGCACGTAGGAAGAATATAACATTGAAATATGGACTCCTTTGATGATTCAATATAGGTAATGCCCTCCAAGTACCATGAAAGAAGAAAACATAATAGAATTGGAAAAACTGTGAACCATCTTCATCGTTGGAATAAATTCTCATGAACCATAGGACCAATGACTCTTCTTCAAACCTACATCCTGTATTGCAATATTTTATGTATATGGAACCCTAATCTTTGTAGAAAAACGCAATACATCTAGAACTCAACCCTATGTTCCATCGTAGTGCGCAGCTGAATCCTAGCCCCATGTACCACAATGGTACGCAGGCAATGCTTATCCCCGTATAGCGAAGCACTACACATGTAGAACCAAGTTCATCATAGAAAAATGCTATGTGGGGAAAATTTATGTCAATGTACCACTATGATATCTGTATGGGCCCTTAACTTTTATAACAAATTGATATGCAGAAGGAACCCCATCCCACATGAGAAAATAGTACGTGGAATGGGGTATTCTCAGTAATTCTATCCTCCATATCCAATTAGTTCCTTCCACTCCCATTGTGTCAACCGTAATCCCTCTACGATCCAGTCTATTTGAATCAAGGCAAGGCCTCTTACAAAGCCACTAGACCTTCATGATAAAACCATCGGGTGCATTAGCATGACTTTATGAGTTTACATACCCATGGTAAGAAGATTTACATGTGTAATTCTTATAACATTACTGACCCCTGAAATGTTCATAAGTTTACATTTCCATGGTAACCTGGGGTCCAACCATGGGATACCAATGTGAATCATCCCATTCTAGGGATCAAGGGTTCTTACTAGACATTCCCCCTTATGAGGTTCAGTGATGCACATGGGAAATGACAATTTCTTTTCCCTTTGATGAGAAGAAAAATTCCTCCCCTTTCCAATAGACAATTTCAGGGAATCCCTCATGGATTAATCCCATTTATCATAGGAGGTGGTACTCTCTTCACATCCTTTTATGTCGTCTTACTACTACTTTTCCTTTTTCTAATAATAGAAAGCTTGTGGCTTTCTTAATCTTTCACATCCTCTTATTTCCCACACAGCACATGACTCACATGGGCTTAGAAGCTAGTGATGATCTCATAACCAATGAAATTCACATATGAAAATGAACTATGAGACCTATGATTCCCACCATAACTAGGAAACATAGGATGGAAGTCTATGTCCTGAGCTCCAAGGGTATCCTCATCAAAGGCTAACCACAATCATGAACCCCAATTCATTAGGGCCTCCTTTATGGTGTACGTCTAAACTCTAATTTTAAGTGCCTTCTCTGCTGATGTAAGACCCAAATAGTGCCTCCATATAGGAAGCCCTTATGTGTAACCCCATACTACCAAACTATGATGGATTTGATTCCCAAACCACTAGGATATGAATGAATCTTTCTTAAGGCCCAAACCCAATGACAAAACTTACCCTAATGTTTACCAGGCCATATTCCCGATAGGGTCATCCTTTACCCTGAAGACTACATAAATTTTGGGTACCTTGGGTAACTTTATCATAAATCCTGCACCAAATATTGTCAAGGCACCTTCTACCTAGATTTCCTTACTACATAATGTTAAACTACATAGATGGGTCCTCATCACATGACCATAAAAGGTGATATGTCCAAATAAGTGGCAACAAACTACATGGGCTCTAATTCCCATTGTTAGGATATGTAGGTATCCCATCTTATGGGTTTGACCTTGACATTAAAATAGTCTTCATCCCCCCTAGATGAACATAAAATCCCAAACACCTCATCATATGGATTAATTCATAATTGTCTTAGAAAAAAACCAAATAATCCATAATGTGTCTGAAAAAGGGTTACATTGATGAAGAAACCTCAGGTACATACATATGTCTTCATCAATAGAGAACTTCAGACACATGATGATGATTCTGAACCCATGTGTATTTTTAATTGATCTTGCGGCTTGGGGGTTATCAATAGAAACAAGCCTGGGATGAACTAAGAATTCAAAGACATGTGAACATTTTTTAAATATATATGATAGTCCTGGAACAATAAATAATTACCCCCAAAAGGGTTTGATGATCCTGAATTACCATCCTATTGAATAATGTGATTCCTCAAGTGTCGTTGGCAAAACCATTCAGTGAGCACCTAACTTTGGAAAGAAATTCTATAAATCATGGATAAGAGGGTTGTTGGGTTTTTCTGGCTCCATGAATAAACCCTCTGGAAACCATCCAAGGACATCATACCCAACATGGGATAATTTCACAAAATATTATCCCCTATAATCACCCTCCAGGACCACTCAACTATGGAACCTCCTTCATAATACAAGAAAGGACATACTGCCCGGTCTTAGTGAGACCATCTTCCAACCAAAAATCATCCACCATGAAAATTAGGTCGAAACAAAAATGGTGAACCCAATGTGAATCCTTAACCAAGTTGGTAGTGTCACCCCACCTCAAGCCCCTTCACATTAAAAAATAAGTGGGTCAAAAAATATCATAAATTATACCTGTGCTGATGAGATAATACTTTAACAAGGTTTTTTTGTCTATACATGTTATATATTGTAGTAATTATGCAAATATTACTTCAATCCAATGGAATCCCTACTATTTTCTCAGACACACACGTTCACAACCACACAGGCAACTGGGTCCTCAAAGAAGATCAATACACCATCACCCACCCATCATATAAAACACCGTGTTTCAAATGATATGATTAAGAATTACCATAAATATATTACTCTCCCCTTCGTGGAGGTAGAAGGTAATAACTCTGTTACATAAAGCCGCACCTATTACACATGCAACAATGACCGGTGGTCTAGATCTATGTATCCACACTTCCATCCATAATTGTTTCAGAAGCCTATCTCGAGACCGTGATGACGAGTACCTCCCACATCATAGGGAAGTAGATGAAGTAGACACTGATGTCATCATCCCAACTACTCAGGGGACATATGTAAGATCCCCTTCTATAAGAAATCATCATCAATAACATGTAACCTAGTATCCTCATTTTGAAGAGGATATCACATTGAGGTCTCTTTTTGAATTCCAACAGACACATGCCCCTCAGGTATCCCACTGAGGATAATGATCATATACTCAGGATTACGTTATCACCCTTATTACTAAGAATTAGATCGTTCATACAAGCATGGTGGCATGCTATCGGCATGTACACAATCCTACTCCATATTCTGAATCCCACCATGGATATACACTGGCACATTACAATCAGGCACAAATTCCCTCCAATTATGTCCAATCCCATGACACATGTAGATAGGATAATTATAGGCAGATACAAATACTTTCCAATTCACAAGAATCCTGTCATCCAAATCGGATGGAAACCAGCAAAAAGAAGGTACAAATTCCTAATCATGTGTACCAAGACCTCCATCAAAATAGTGTGGAAAACTTTGGACAGTCATAAAAAACTATCAATGCCAATGCACATGCAGACCACCTATCAAATATGGTGGAAATAAACAGACAAGGTCTAATTACTACCTACAACAATGAATCCCACCAGTCTAATATAGTTGAAAGAAAATTTCAGCAGAGTCAAATTTATGGGGATGCATATCAATCCCATGAGACAAATATAGAATAAAATGATAATATGAAAATTCCTACTTGAAAATATAAATCCCACTAGTCCAATACTGTGTAAACTAGAGAAAGTAGCAAGTGTATCCCAGCTAAAAGTTAGGGGAAAAATCGTTCCTCTTCCTTGATAGTAGAGAAATTCCAGTACCCACTGGAAACACATGGAGGATTGGCACAAGTAAAAACTTTCTCCTTCGACATCATAGTGGTCATTTATAACCATTCCATCTAATGACTTATCTCATCACATCCTAGAAAGGATGGGGGATCAAACATTGATTCTAGAACATATCCACCAAACCTATCATGATGTCATCGCATCTGTGGAAAAAGAGAGGATTTGGGCCCATGAACACATCTCTCCAACTGAGGTGATTTATCCACAAAATAAGACAGTTACTCCAGAGCACACATGCATCCCTACTCTAATACAGGATGTTAACTGATCATATTCCATGATACAAGGACACTCATATTTGAAACAAACACCCATTCCTACCGGGGGACACTGGTCCAATGTGGTGGCCACTCCAAGTTAGGAAAATACCCCTACCAGATCTCAATATTCTCATCATCATATCCCAGTGACATTTTGGGAACTTACAAAACATGGACTTGTATATGATGGTGATTAACAACAATAGGTGTCCCCAGTTACCCATAAGAGAGCGCCCAAAATGAAATGTGCCAAAAGAATATGGAAAATGAAGAGCACATTCATGGTTATGCTCTGCTGGAATATGGGGGTTTTATGCAATCAATCTTTTATCAATATATTCTTAAGATCCTGTCAATCCATTATAAATTTATGGAAGTAGAAGTGGTAGTTGCAAAGGTCCTACCCTTAATGTTTTTACCATCATCTCGGATGGCCCACCTCAGAGTACACATGGGGTATTACTTCATGGGAAGAAACAATAGATAAATAGAGCCTATATCTTGAAGAGTTTCATATAATACCTACCCTTTACAAGAAGATAAAATAGAATGAATTTCACCCCCTTGTTGTCGTTCATCTTGGTCGTCTTCCACATGGTATATGCTATGGAAATTCTACCTGCAGTCAGACATCAAGCTATCATGGTAGCCCTATCTATGACTGTAGTCACTACAATGGCCCTCCCTTAGTGAAATAAAGAAACAAGAAGGTCCTCCCCATGAGGTAAACTGTATATATTCTCTATGCACATTGATATCAATCTATGATGGCAGTTATTTCCATGATGTAAATCATTGTAAAGGTCATCCGCATAATAAAAACCAACAACAATAAGATCCCCCCTTACTATGGTTTACCTTGAAGGTCCTCCTCAAGGTAAATACCATATAAAATCTCATTTTGGTCAGACACTAAGTTGTGATGGTAGCCCTCACCACCACAACATCGACTCTGAAGGTCCTCCCCATAGTCAAAATTCATACCAGAAAGAAGGTCCTCCCATCACCAAGTCAAATATAAAAAAGCCATCATATTCAAAGGTGTTTGGAAGGATGAGGCCAGATACACCAGAAACCCTATTGATGACAAGTGATATCCTTTCTTAGTCAGGAGACAGCCTAGGGCCAATCTCATCCCTTGAGCCACCCCTTCACTATTCAGCATCAATGAAATCCCTACCATCCCTCTACTAAGGATGAAATCATCACAATAAATACAATTTGGGTACACCAAGTTGAGGAAGACCTGGAAGAATAATAATTTAATGTGTTTCTCATGAGAAAAAAACTATCCAGTGACAACATACTAATTATATTCATGCCCATAGCCACTTCTCAATTCAACATTCCAAGAGATTTTTTCAAATGAATTCATGCACCAAATTCATCTTAATGTATAGATCAATCTACACTAGTTGAAAATGAAATTTATACCCTTTTATGGGTATGGATACCATGTTAATGTATTGGGGGAGCTTCATCAGCAAATTGACCTTGAAGACCATCTATCTGCATCGCGGCCCCAATAAGAGAGGCAAGAAAAGAACATGAACTAGTCAGCATCCATGAGATGCACATTTTGTGTTGCCTCATCAGTGACGCATCATTTGGTGTTCATTTTTGAGGGTTTGGAGAACATGGAGCTCTATACTTCACCCCATGTCTTGTCCCACAAAACCCACTAGAGGTGAAATTTGGAAATGTTATCATCCCAATATAGGAAGTCTAATGAACTCCTTGCTCATGAAAGGTGTAATGATTAACAAGAACTGACCTTGTGTAAGTCCTAAAAGTGTTAGGCCTGAGGATAGCAAGCCATAAAAAACCACATGAACCCATAAAACAAGTACATTCAGTAGGATTTTCACCTAAGGTAAGCTAATCAATGAGAACTAACCATGTCCCAAGAATAAAATATTTCACATGCAGTTATAGAACCGTATCAGACTCATGGAAGCATGGGAATTCCTATGATCCAAAAGGTGAAAATATAAGTAGAAACTGCGGAAGTACAGGATAAACCACATCCTGTATGGATAGGGGAATTTTTAACACAAAATACCCCCATAAGACCAAAAAATCTAGTCTAAGGAACATAAATAGAAGAATAGAAGAAACCTCATCCCTCAGGGTTGGGGGCAATTTTACCTCAACCACTTGCCCGACAGAAGTCAGTATTTTTCTGAATGGGGCAGATAATAAATAGAGAGATTACTTATTCTGTCCTATCTCATGAATCATATCCCCTGGAATGGAGAAATATGGAGAAGCTATGTCAATGTTCCCTTCGAGTTACCCTTCATCAAGAAACCTGAAGAGGACCTTGGAATGGAAGGAGAAGTTCCAACAAAGGATGGAAGAAGCTCTCCAACCATTTAGCACCTGGTAAGCCACCCTCAGTGTGGTATGAAATGGTGAAAATCATGGATGTCAATCCCATAGACCTCACTGAAGATGACACAAATAATGAGGATGTAGAATATGATGGTTCCCTTCAAGAGGCGGTCCACACCAAGCCTAGTGGTGTTTCTACCTGGAACCAGTGAGTTCCCCTAAACCTAGGAACTTTTTATTATCCAATCAATAATTAACTCTATTTTGGACCACCAAAAACTAGAAGAATAAGAGAAAATTAATACATGACCCACCTCCTATTCCTCATGAAAACATGCCTCTGATGCTCAAGGATAGATTCTCTTGATAAGAGGATGAAATTAATGATCTAAGGAAAATCATCATTGATCTAATGCAAGTAAGAAATCCTATTGTATATGTTCCTCAGGAAGAGCTTCAATATACACTCCCACCATAGATTCCCCTTCCATGAGGTCTCCTCCTAGAAAATGAATCAAGTCCCAGATGATCATCCAATCTCACACTGAGACTATCAATCTATTTGAATCGACCCATTTAAGGATTTTTAATATTTCCCTCCATTGAGGAGAAAACCATAGAGAATATAAGAAAATATACAAATCATTCCCTTGGAAAGTTACCCTCTTCAAGTACCAGCAGATTTAGCAATCCCAATCTTTCCTCCTACTGTACCCGCCCATGCTCAGGACCAACAATACACACATCAAGGTATCATGAATACCATCAATTCATTGGAAGATCAATTGGAATCCATATAAGTGAAACACACTCTGATATATTCAGAGAAGAAACTATACCATGACTTGGTGAGGAACATCCAACCACCACCAATTTTTGGAAACCCCATATTCCAAGTGTTCAATGGTTCCGGTGACCCAGAATAACATCTGACGCTTTCATCATCTTACTATGATCCCATGATGGGAGCCCCAAAACAATAGAAGGCAGCGAAGCTCATATGATTCATGAAAACTCTGCAAGGTTTATCCTTTCTATGGTACTCCAATTTTCAAGCTAATTCAATAATAGGATGGGAGGATCTTTAGTGAAAGTTAATGTTCCAGTTATGTTGAACAATGATAATGAAAATTGTAAATGAACTCAGGAATTAAAAACAATGGGAAAATGATAGGTTTTTAGACATCATGGCTAGATGAAAATTTCAGACATACCCCTTGAACTGAAAACTCCCCCAATATTAAATGCTTGAAATATGCATAGACAAACTCAGCAATGTGTTGCGAACACCACTCATTCTAGTGAAATATACAATTGGGTTCGATATTTATCTACCATTACACAAGGAATATAATATTCCTTAAAGAAGACTAATATCAAGTCCCGAGTAGCCCCATAAACCCCTAGACAAAGAATGGGACGAGTTGAAGTGACTTCTGTTAGGCTTAAGCCACCCTATGCACCAGCTCTAACTCCAAGGTCTGCACCGAATCATGAAGGCCACCTAGGAATAAATATCCACCCCCGACTCTCCAAGATGAGTGAAGAGGAACTTTTCAAAATTAATTCTATGAATGGATGAATAAAGTTTACTCATTTTGAGATGATCAAGCCTATGGATACATTGTAGTTTCTAGGAATTGAAACTTTCTATGACTACTAGAGAAAAATAAGGCTGATGAAAAAGGTCTCAATGACCATCCAAATTAATTTACCTTCTATAAGATACTAGGAAACATCATTCAAAAGTTTTTTTTCTTTAAAGACCTTCTAAAAAGAATGATATATTTCGGGCAAGTCAAGCTGGGACCACTTCCAGCACAAGTGGAATATGTTTCCACCACTGAACCAAATGAATAAGGAGAGTGTAAAATAATCATTAACAAAATGGAACAAAACATAGAAAGTTAGATTACTTAAAATATGGTAAAATGAGCCACTGCCATACTCCAAACACAATTGAAATAACAGATTATGCCCTCAATAGCTCTCGATGTAACACAATTGACATCCTTATCCCCAAAATCCTCCAAAGGTAGAACATCCTAAAGGAGGTCCTACTAGAAAGTAAAAATGAAAGTGAATGATGATGAACTGACACCAAGTACAAATCTAGATTTTACACTCTCAAATTTCATGCTAATATATCTGAAAATATGGGCACTGCCTGACCAAACAGTACCACGGGAGAAAGATGATGAGGTAGATTCATCATCAGATGAGGAAC
Source organism: Viscum album (assembly GCA_963277665.1). NCBI lineage: Eukaryota > Viridiplantae > Streptophyta > Magnoliopsida > Santalales > Viscaceae > Viscum > Viscum album. The sequence goes on along the minus strand of OY728136.1, from coordinate 1,279,283,645 downwards.
TTATTTTTTTCTACATTAATGTAATCCACTTAATGAAGCACTTCTTTGATGAAGAATATGGTTACGAACTAAATTTCCCAACACCTAGTCAAGGAGTTGGAGGAAGTGGTCATAAGATCTAGGTATGTCAAGGGAGACACAGCTATGTAAGAAATCAAGCTTATGGATGCACCTCTGCTCAAACATTCAACATTGCAGAAACCCATGGAAGAACCCTTTAGTAGACCCAATAGGATCAAGGAAACTCTCCCACACCTATAAGAATTCAATCGGGTCCAATATTTTTGGAATATTCATTAGGAGAAAAATATGGGAAAAATTTCCCTTGACATGTGTGAAGACTTACCCGGCCTGATCCACAAAGGACAGAAGCTCATCCAGATCTAGTCCTAAGGACCGACATGACATCATCAAATGATCAAGCTCCTAAACTACATGTTAAAGAGAATCTTGAAGCTGGAAAGCACTAACCTTTAGATCATAAATATGTCATTTTGAAGTAGCTAGCCTAAATACCAGTCAATCTGTCAATCTTGGATGTACTGAATCTATTAGTATATCTTAGGGAAGCACTCATAGAATATTTTCTTTGTCCCTTGGAGTTTAAAGTCAAGGAATCCTCTTTTGAAGTATACCAGATGTATACCCATCATAAATAATGTCACATAATTATATTCATCATGGGTCAAGATGAAGATTCCATCATACAAGGAAACACAGAACCCCTATATGTGTCATACCAGATAAATGGTTTGGATGTCAAAAAATTATTCATTAATAATAGCCATGGAGTCAATCTCTTCTTAGCGTGGACACTTTGTCGGCTAGGATGTAGTAAAGATGATCTTACACCCCACAACACAACATTGTTGGGCTATGCAAAAATCTAGAAGAATCCATTGGGCCAAATCAATATAAAAACTTGTCATTTCCACCTTGTAGCCAGCTCATAAAATTGATCGTTTAGAAAAATAAGGCCTTAAATGTTTTTATAGGAAGGCCCTGGCTATATCAACATGTGTAAATTCCCTCACCATACCATCAGTGCATCAAATATTACATTAATGGAGATAATGGGACATTGAATTAAAATAAATTCCAATTTGATTCCTACAAGTCACACTATATTGATGCAGGGTCCTATGAGACTAAAGGTAATAAAACCTCAGTTGATGGAATTGATTGGGTCACCTACCCAAATGGGAAGTAAATGGTTCCCTCTGACACCTTCAACCAGCACAGTGAGGAGTATGTACTCCTCATAAATAATATTGAGTGTATATGTCCAACCATGGATGTGTACAAAATAGTCCTAATTATTTCAGTCATGGCTACTAAGTCTGATAGTGTTGAAAAATCCACTAATCCCCAAAAAAATTGTGATGGCATGGATAAATATTCCCTTGGACTAACCTCAGAGATACAGATAATCTAGGCCTCACACTCTACTGAAGAAGAGAAAGAATACAATTTTCATTCCCTTAACCCATCCTCTCCATAAGAATCCTCTATGTCAGTCAAATCAGAAGAAGTTTCCTCAGACTCTATATGCCAAAATTGAGACTCTTCTCTCAACTTTGGAGAGATCATCTCAAGAATTGTTTATCCATTAGAAGAAGAATAAGATTAAGAATAATATGCGGAATAATATGGAGAATAAGACTGTAGGGATGCCCCTCCAACATGTGAGGAGGGTATCCTTACCATCGTTGACAAACCTAGGTAAATAAAACTACGAACTAAACAAGACTTGTGGCCCACCCTGATTAGTGAAGCCATGTATTTTGAGGATAAAGAGATCTATAACTCCTTACTAAAGTATAATCAATATTTATTTCACCTAGAACTATATTTAAATTTTAGTCCTTGATCTTGAGGTGGACTCCCACAACCTACGCTTTCCCAATGACCACCATAGCTACACGCAAGCCACTAGAAGGATTCACCTGAATGATGATGCCAAGATAGCGGATGAGGTTAACAAGATCATTATATAAAAATTCATTTGGGAGGTTCAAAATCCTATTTTTATAGAACATATTGTTCCTGTTATAATGAAGAATGGGCAGATCAGAGTCTACATCTACTTTAGAGATCTCAATCAGCACAGCATGAAGGATGACTTCCCGATCCCGATCCCGATCACGGAATTGATGATCAATGAAACTGTTGGATATGATGCTCCCACCATCATGGACCACTATTTAGGATATAAAAAAATCCTAATGTCCCATTAAAATAAAGTATCCACTACCTTTAAGGCCTCGTAGGGAGCATTCTTCTATAGGGTGATTCCCTTTGGGTTAAAAAAATTCCAGTCCCAGACACCAATGTGTTGTGCATCACATATTGAAGACCATCCTTGGAAATTTCATGTAATACTGCATTTATTTCTTAGTGGTTAAATTGTGAAAACGTCTGGACCACCTAAAAGATCTTTAAATACTCTTCAATAAATTATGAAAGCATAGTTTGAAAATAAACCCCCTAAAATGTGCTTTCAACACCACCTTAGGAAAATTCCTTGGCTTTATCGTACGAAATCATTGAATCAATGTTGACCTAAATAGGACAAAGACCATCCTTGGAATGTCACCTCCTCACAACCTCACTAATTTAAGAGGACTTCAAGGATATTTGGACAATATTTATTGCTTCCTATCCAACCTTGAAAGAAAATGTTTTACCCTCACTAAGTTGATGAAAAAGGGGCTTGAATACCAATAGATTGATGATTTTTAGGAAGCATTCGACAATATCAATAAATATCTTCTAATAAAACTAGTGATAATGACACCTGTTGAAAAAAGACCACTCATTCTGTATGTTAATTATTTATAAAATTAACTAGGAACCTTCCTCATGCAAAAGAATGATGCGGAAAGCGAGTAAAACCTTTATTATCTTAGCCAGACCATGATCGATGCTGAGACTCGACATTCAAATTTTCAGAAGAGATTCCCGGGCCTACTATTGGTAGTCTAACAGCTGAGGTACTATCTGTATCACCATGAGGACCATTTGGTCTCTCGTACCAACCAAGTAAAGTATATCCTTAGTTGTCCAATGTTGAATGGATACTTTTCAGGATGGGCGGTCATCTTGTAGCAGCTAGATATACGGTTTTAACCTAAAAAATCCTTCAAAGGTCAAGAGTTATTAAATTTCCTGGAATAACACCCTTCAGTATAAATAAACCCATTGAATAATGAATTATTTTACAAAGAAGTTTTCTCTGTTCAGACGTAATTCCAAACATGGTAGATGCATTTTGATGTTGCATTTAAATGTCCAACAGGGAAAAGAATTGAAAATCCCAATCACCACAATGTAGGACTGGGAGTCATAATCATATCACTAGAAAATGAGACATTTACTTACGCATTCCTTCTATCACATGGGTGCATGAACAATGATGTAGAGTACCATACCCTCATAGTAGTCCTATAATTTGAACATCAAGAATAGGATAAACACCTAATGATAAAAGGTGTCACAGAGCTGGTCATCAAGAAATTTAATGGTGACTATGCCATCAAAAAATAGGAGATAATCCCTTTGGTGAAACATGTCTGAGAACTGATGGTAGATTTCTCATCCAAGAAGATATTGTCTTCTATCCCCTGGTCACAGAATTCATAGGCCGAATCCTTAGTAAATGAACCCAAAGCACTGGTCGACCCATATTAGAATGAAATGGTCATAAGCATTTCCCACCTCCAGATGGTTTTAACATGTTCCCAGTCCAAGATAGAAGAAATCAATGAGATCATTCCCATCTCTAAGATATATGGTCCTACAACTGGCTAGATGAATCCATTAAAAATTAACACCAAAAGAGATAAATCCCACTAGATAGGGATGGAAGGGAGAAAATACGGAGATGGAAAATAAACATTGTGTTTTATGGTGGCACCAAATATAAAAAGGTCTTTTACAAGTGGGGTCTTTATGGGATCCTTCTCAAATGCATTGATGGAGAAGAAAATATTGTCATTGTGAAAGAAGATCATGTTGGATCCTATCATACACATCAATCAGGATCCAATCTCTCTTATCATATTAGAAGGTTTGGATACTATTGGAACACTATGATGAATGATTGTCCCACATTCACAAAAAAAGTGCCATTCCTATCAGGTTCATGCCAATTTCATCCATCGGCCTCTGGAGTCATTTTACACAACCAAATACTACTAGCCATTTTCCATATGGGTATGGGATGTCATGGGGCCCTATCCTCAGGATAAAACCAAGAAATTCAAGTATATTCTCATAGTGACTGACGTATTTTCCAAATGGGAAGAAGCTGCACCCCTCAAGGTGGTTGGAGCAAGATGCATTGTTAGCTTTGTGAAATCCAACATCATCACCAAATTTTGTGTCCCTCATACAATACTGATAGACAAAGGAACCGATTTCTTCTCTGCTAAATTGGACAAGCTATATCAGGAGTATGGAATCTGGGCCGACCATTTATCCCACTACCATTCAGTGCCCAATAGATAGATAGAGGCCTTAAAAAAGATCTTATCCAATAGAATCTAGAAGATGGTAGATAAGGAATAGAAATCATGGTCAGAAAAGCTCATCCATTCTTAGTGGGTTTCTCAGACCATGACCTATACCACCACTAAACCAACCTCATTTTTGTTGGTGTATGAGATAGAATCGGTTATACCTATTAAAGTCCAATAACCCTCTCTCCCCATTCCCATCCAACGTTACGATTTTTTTAATGAAGCAGAGGCAAAAAAAAGACGAAAAGGGGGGGTAGAGGGCCCACCTAGGGGGGGGTGAAAGTAATGTAAGCCAAGGGCATCGCCCCGTACAAGGTCCTCCCCCTCTGGATTAAAATGGGACACATTATAAAAGAAACAAACCGGGGAACTCGGAGAAGCAAGAGATGCCAGATGGTCAGCCACTTTGTTCCCCTCCCTGCACGTGTGAGAGACTCTCACTTGGTTATTGATCTGGAGCTTGCATTTCCTCATGGTATAGGATATGGACCAGGGAGTGGTGACTTTACCCGTTAGAGCATTATGGATAATCCTGGAGTTAGTTTCCATCTCGTTGATGAGAATACCTTTCTCCTTGCAAAAGATAAGGCCGGATAGGGCCACATTAGCCTCCGCCAAAATTGGAGATCCACTTCCATAAAAGATCGAAAAAGCTAGCACTACTCTCCCCCGGGCGTCCCGCACAACCCCTCCTCCATGCATCATACCCATCCCACAGGAGCCATCTGTGTTATGTTTAAGGCCATCCCTAGGAGGTAACCACCGGATCCAACTCCCCAGATGGTTGGCAACATTCTGTGCACCTGTAACCCTCAAACCGAAAAGAGCACCCAGGGACGGGGCCTCCTTCCTGATGGTACCGAGGCCAACCAAGTAATGAAAAAGCCACCTTGTTCTTGCCACAACCTCCCTATCAGAGGATAGGAACCCCTCATACCTGGCATGGTTCCTAGCCTACCATAACACCCAGCACCCCACGATAAAAATGACCTGCCTCGCCGCCAGGTCAGAGCCAGCTCCCAAGGCCCCCTGAACCCAATGCTCCAAGAAGACTTCGATGTTACCACCTGCATCCCCATAGTCTGGTAGAATACCGACAGATATCCAAACCTCGCGTTCCCAACCACCTGTGAAGAAGATGTGGCTTAGGCTTTCTTCACTTTTGAACACACAACATTGGCAGCAGGAAGCCATGCTGATCCCCAGCTGTTTAATATTATCGTCAGATGGAAGGGCGTTGTTCCGAAGCCTCCATGAAAGGAAGAAAAACATAGTCAGCACTCCGTTTCCCCACACCAGATCACACCAACCATCATGATGTCCAGGGGAGGAAACCATCCTCCGGAACTCCATAGAGATGAACAACCCCGAGGAAGAGGGGGTGAAAACACACCTGTCCTGCTCATCATTCATACAAATATCATCGAAAAACTCTTTCTGGTTTGCCTCCAACATATATCTGAAGAACTGGGGATATAAACTCGCCTCTCTGAACTTGATGGTGGGGGCTGGGCACCCCGGATACCCCAGCACAGAACCCGACCAATTAGTCTGCCAGAAGGAGATTAGGCCCTCTCCAATGATCCCCTGGGACAGCGGGAGAAGCGTAGGGATAATATTACTCACCGAAGTCCACAAAGACGACCAAATATTCAAGGCACATGCACCCCCATCCCTGTACCGTTGCATCATGAGCCTACCCCAGAGGGTACGACCCTCAACGATCTCCCATGCAAGCTTCGCCCGAATGGAATGAATCGTAACCCCCAGACTCCTAACGTTTATTCCACCTTCGTCGCTGGGACACGCCATCCTGCTCCATGACACCCAGTGCCTCTTCCCTTCATCCGCTACGTCCCATATAAACTGCAAAAGTACTTTATCAATGGACCTGATCACTCCCTTTGGGACACTTACAGAGGCCAAGGCATGCACCAAAATTGCTGAAAGTACACTGTTCACCAATGTAATCCTCCCCCCAAAGGACAGGAAACAATTTTTCTAGTTCAAGACTCGCTCCGTGATCCTCCCGACCACCTTGTCAAAGTCCTTGGTCTTCAACCTACCTGGGGAAATAGGTGCACCGAGGTATTCCATGGGGAACGAGCCACGTCCCATACCCATAGTCCTCTCCAACCTGTCCACCCTACTCATACTACATGAGCTAGATACAAAGAAATTTCTCTTACCTTTGTTAACCATTTTCCCACTCCAATTTCCATACTCCTCCAAGATCCTGTTAAGTGCATAAATAGATCCCCCTCCCCCATTCATAAAGATCACAGTGTCATCCGCAAACATAAGGTGCGACACCATTGGTAAACCATACTTCCTCCTATATGGCACTATTGCCCCATCTTCTACGCCTCTATCAATAATCTTGCTCAGGGCCTCTTGCTTGAGGATAAAAATGATCATAGATAAGAGGTCTCCTTGCCGCAGGCCTCGAACAGACTTGAAGAAGCCATAAGACTTCCCCATGAACACTAAAGCCATCCAAGGAGAACAGACGTACCTGAAAATCAGATCGCATACCCATTTAGAAAACCCCATAGTATCCAGCATCCTGTTGATAAAGCCCCACTCCATCCTATCATAAGCCTTGTTCATATCCAGATTGAAAACCAGGTTAGACCCACGTGAATTCATGTTCAGGTCCCTCAACAGCTCCTGTTCCAAAGCCACCGCTCCCTGGATCGATCTTCCTTTGACAAAACCGTGTTGTTCTGCTGATACCCATCTGGGAATAAAGCCTGACAACCGTCTGTTAATGATACAAGCCAGGATCTTGTAGGGAACGTTGCACATACTCACAGGCCGATAGTGAGATAGAGAAGTGGGTACATTGATCTTCAGTATCAGCACCAACTTAGTCGCTGCCGCAATCCGTGGGATTACACCCCTGCGGAAGAAATCCTGGATAGCCGAAACAACATCAAATTTAACAACATCCCAAGAGCCCCTATAGAAAGACCCTGAGAAACCGTCCGGACCTGCTGCACTATCAGGGTTCAAACCCCACAAGGCCTCCTGCACCTCCTCTATCTCGGGGACTCTTTATAGAAGCCCATTCTCCCTGTCCGAGACAATCTTGGGGATCCCCTCCCAAAGACTAGCATCCCTCGAGGGATATCCCCGAACCATGCGCTCATTCGGTCCCGTAAGGAGATTCTTAACGAACGACAAGGCCATACCCCCGACCACCTCTCTATCCTCTGTGAACGAGCCATCCTCCAAATCCAGATTTGGGATCACCGCCCGCCTCCTCTCCCTCAAGAAATCATGAAGGTAGGCTGTGTTATTATTGCCCTCCTTGAGCCATTTAGCATTGGAACTTTCCCTCAACTTGCGTTCCTGCGAGAGCACCAAATCCGCCAAGGCACTCCTCTTCTCAGCCAGCTCCTCAAAGGTCCCCTCAACCCACCCATCCTCTAACCGAGCCTCCAACCCCTCAACATCCTGTTTGAGCATAGACAGCTCCTGGTCCCGAGGAGGGATATTCCTGGCCCACACCTGGAGATCACTCTTCAGACGCCTTAGCTTGGAGTTAATAGACCCCCAAGAATACCCTTGAGTAGGCTCCTCCTAGACCTTAGATATCAGCCGATGATAGTCCGGCCTACGCTCCCACTGGCTGCAGAAATAAAAATTCTCCTGCCTAACATCTTCCCTGCACAGAGATACCAACAATGGAGAGTGATCAGAAATACTTCATGATAAGTGGGTAACCTTCACTCTAGGGAACAATGAGATGGTGTGAACGTTAGCAATGCATCGGTCCAGTCTACTCCAACACCGACTTTCACCCTTTCGGTTATTACACCAGGTGAAGGGGTCACAATGGAATCCCAGGTCCATCAGCCCTTTTTCTGCCATAAAATGGACAAAGGATCTACTAGCCCTCCTGGGGAACTCTCATGACCCTTCTTCTCCTCCGGAAGTGCAATGATATTGAATTCTCCACTCACTATCCATGGTTGGTCACCAGGGTCAAAACTGGATAGCTCCGACCACAACAACTCACGCCTTTGAGCATCACAACTCCTGTAAACGAAGGATGCAACCACAGATATACCATCGCACGTAACCCTTGTAGTCATATATTGGTCACCCACCTGAAGAAACTCCACTACTACCTCCCTTTTCCAGAACAACCAAATATGGTTGTTTATAGGCTCCGCATGCATGTATTCATGCATTTTAACCCTACGGGCAAACTCCTTAATTTTTTCAGAACTCTTCTTGTGTTCCAGCACCGCAACCAACGAGGCCTTGTACTTCCTGCATTCTGAAGATATGAAATCCATTTTAACGCTCGCCCCAAGCCTACGGGAGTTCCAGATAATGATAGGAAACATGGGTTGCAAAAAGCCCTAGCTTTGGCCCCAGGACCTCTGGTCTCCTTGTCACTGTAAGCCAAACACTGCCTTCACTGAATTCGCCTCAACATGAGCCTTGTGCGCACTCCCGGGCTCTCACCAGACATGGAAGGAGGAGAGGCCTCCAGAGGACCCAAGGAAGGTGAGCCCTCCCCCCTCCCCCCTCCCCCCACGCAAGATCCCGAGTGACACCGATGCACTACCTGCCAAGTACCTTCATCCTCACTAGCCCCTACTAGGTCGGGGCCGACCGAACCCAAGAGCGGGCCCGACCTCCCACCAGTGGTAAAACGGTCCTCAAGATGAGCCACGCAAACCTGCAGCACCGACTCACCATTGGGAGCCTAACCATGGGGTCTGGCCCCCAAGGTCCTTAACACCTCCTTCGAAGCACCACTGGAACCAAGGCCCCACTGAGCGGGGAGAGGGGGTACCCCAGCACTAGGCACACTAAGGGAGAACTCGAGCATGGCTCCATCAAGAAGTAGTTGCCCTGGAATGCTGGAGGAGGCGACGGGAGACGAGCGCCGCGGCCGGAACCTGGGAGAAAAAACAGAGCCGACGACCTTGATAGGAGGGACCTCCTAGCAAGAAGGTAAGGGAGACAACACCTCTCCGGATGCGTGATCAAGAAGCAAGTAAGGGGCCAAAGGGGCAGGAAAAGCCAGCACTAGATCCTCCCCTGAGCCTGCCTCCTCCGGACAAACAGGAGGCCTCCCCCAAGAGATGTTACAACGGACTCCTGGTCTGCTCTTCCGACATTGCTGCAGAGAGTGGACCTATAGACAACACGAGGGGCAGAACCGAGGGAACACAGGGTACACTAAGTCAAGAACCCAGTCCATGGCATTTGGCACCTTCAGGGAGAGCTTCTCCGGTGGAGGAGCGGACAGCTCCATTTCAACGCAGATCCTGGGCACCATGGTCGAATCCCCCCGCCTGGTGCTCAAAGCTGTGCAAAGGAAGCGCCCCAAGGATTCCCCAATGGTCTTCAAGAAGGTGCCGTTTTGGAAGGGTAACGGCAGGCCCGGAAGAGAAACCCAAACCGCAGCGCGAGAGCACTCCCTGCCCCTATGGACCGCCAGCGACCACCGAGACAAGTTGAAACGAAACCGCCCCAAAGATCTTGGATCCATGCACCAGGAAAACATGAATTCCTCCTCCGAAGCCAACACCAGACAAAATGCATTCCGATGAATCAGCGAGACGCGAGCCTCCTCCTAAAGGCCCCAAGAATCTATGAAGCGTTTAAAAACCTACGGGGAAGGTAGCGGAGCGCCAAACTGAGCTACGAGCGTCCACTTGAGCCCGTCAAGTGCTTCCTAAAAGGCTATCTCAGGCGCCACCAGGGATACGAGGTAGCCCTCCCTCGTTACCGAGTGAGAGAATGGACCAACCTCTTGGAAGCACGGCTCTCCCGGACGATTACCATGCAGAACATCTCTGAAAGAGCGCGACACGACTCCTGAGCTGGGCTTCGAGACCGGAGTCCCCTTGGCCGGAGGCCCACCAAACTCCTGTCGGCCGGATCCACAGACCTGTGCAGCCTGAGTCAGGACAGATGAGGAAGCGAGAGGACAGGGGGCCGCAACGGTCGGAAAATTCGAAAAACCTTCAGGCGCGTGAGGCGCATTCTCCGTGGAAGCCATTTTTCCATTGTAATGAATACCCAATATCATATTCTCTCCCCATTCCCATATTTAAACATATATCCATAGATTTGTAGTTATAGAAATTTATTGATGAGTTGGAGTGATTGGATGAGAAAATATTTCACACATTGAACTATTTGAGGGTTTATCAAAACTAGATTGCACTTTCCTTCTACAAAAAGGTTAACCTCTGATCATTCCTCAAAGGAGTAATGGTTTTGGTCCTCAGAACCCTGACGATAATCGGAAAGAATCCTATAAAATTGGAACCAAAGTGTGAAGGACTATACATCATACATAAGGTATACTATAACATAGAATATTCACTAATTTCAATGGATATACAGCTTTCCACAGCTTTCACCAATGTAATGATCCTGAAGAATTACTATGTGTAACCATGTAAATTTCATCTTATCTACAAGACGTTAAAATTCATAGTACCATATGCATCCATTTTTTATGAACATAAACTACATAGAATCATCGTCCTCGCTGTATGAGGTTAAAATTCATGGTGATCATTTCATCTTGACCAATGATTCGTTTCACATGATTCAGATCTATGTGGTAGAAATACAAAATTCCCCTATTCTTATATTTTATTCAGATCCAAATGGGAAGTATTTTTATCTAGAAATATGTGTGTCTTGATTCCATCCTTATAGGATACGTTGTGACACTCAGATTCTACATCCTTGTCTAGCCACTATCCAAAAAAAGGTCCCCCTGTGTATGAGTCAGATCCACGTATAAGTAATTCACAGAACTACGTACTGCTTGATATCTGATATAGAAGGAAACGTAAAGACACCCTGACCCTAAGTCTTTTTCCAACCACCACATTATAAAAATTCTTCTATTTTACCCTCCACCACCCCTATATTGTAATCTAATCCTTTTCTATTCCCTATTTTTCACACCGTTCATGGCTCATGTGATCTTAGGAATGGTAGTAAAAAATTTACCCGATAAAAATAGAGGGTAGAGGTACATGAAATGACCATCATGTCAATAGAATTATTCAAGACTCCCTCCTTGTGTATGGGTCATACCAGTGTAGGGGGGATTCTAGAACTATGGGTTTATGGATTCCTTCCCTTGTAGGAAATGTAGTGATGCCTGAATCCTACATCTGGGTCTGGACACCTCCAAAAAATGTCCCTCTCCCTGTTTAAGGACCAAGCCTAAGAAATGATTCCAATTTATAGAACTATGTGTGGATTTATTCTTATTTTCATAGGATTTGTAGTGATTCCCATATTCTACATACTCTTCCAGATTCTATTAAAAAAAATCCCCCCTATGTATGGTTCCACCCAATGGTGGGGGGATTTATGGAATTACACCTAATTATTATCCCCATGAGGAGATGTAATGGCACCTAGATCTCCAAGTATGTGTCCATCTACAATAATAGAACAAAAAAGTAAAACACCCCCACTATTTTTTATGTTATCCATGGGTTGAGAATACACCCCAACATCCCCTTATTTTCCACATCGATCATAGCTCACATGAGTTCATGGGTTTGGTAGAGAGTTCCCCACATGGTTAATTTGTATCAAACCATAGGAGAGTTACCTTGGTCCTATTGGAAGGAACTTAAAAGAAATGATAGGGTCTTCCTCTCCATATTGGAGAACCCAAAATTCTTTTCTGCAAGACATTAAACTACATGGTACCTCTAAAACCCTGTGTGTCTTTTTTCTTATTTTCATAGGATGTGTAGTGACGCTCGAATCACACATCTTAGGACCATCCTCACAAAATGGAAAAAAAATAAAAATAACCCCAATCTCCTACACTTAAATGTAGATATACATGGGATATTCCAAATCTTGATTTCTACAGCTTGGAATTTTCAAAGATCATGCCCCCACATATGAGTCAGATCTATGTAGAGTGTTAGCCGAATTAGGTTAAATATCTTGAGAAGGGGGCGAATCAGGGTATGATAGATTAAAAAACTACTGCTTCAGGTCTTGTTTCATCATTAAACAAAACACCCTTCTATATTCTTCCCATAGAAATATATGAATAGAAATGAAATATACACAAGACAGTGATTTTTACTTGGTTCACCCTCACTAGTCTACGTTCAAGGAGCATATAGTGATGTTGTTACAATGTACTAAATCCACTAAGGATCAATTCCAAATAACAAGGTTTGGGTTAGATCACTTCTAGGCCTAGGCTCAGTAACTTTATAATATTTAGGGTATAATCACTACATTCCCAATGGTCAATACCTCTGTTTGATTCTCTTGCTCACTTCTAGTAAAAAGGATCAATTTATTCCTCTTCCTTCGGTCACTACTCTTAGATGGGATCCACTCAAAGTTTATATACTTGCAGGGCCCTTAATTTTCAATAAATAACACATCCTTAACTATTTGTAGATGCTCTGTTGAAGTCTATTTTTCACCCAAATATGAAATCCACATTCTATTATATTGTTAGTTTAGCATAAATTTCTTTCACAAACTATTTATGTACCTTTGTGAACCACCTTCTTCCTCTATTAAATGTGATGTACAACATAGCATGTATGCTTCATGGAATACCTCTTCCAAGTACTGACTTCATATTCCACTTCTGTGTACCACTTTTTCAAAAAAAAATTTGTGAACTATATATATGAACCACCTCTTTTTCTACAGAATTATTTCTTCTATGGACTGCTCATTCTTTGGACCACTTCTTCTCCTTTCGTTGAATCCTCCTCACAAACTACTTCACCCTTCGTTGAATTCTCCCATGGGAACCACATTCAAAATTCACCAAATTCCCATAGAAAAGTTGTTTTCTTATAAAAAATAACTCTACATAATGATGGGATTAACACTCCATATATTTGAAAATAAATCCAAAAATCCGCTAATCCGAGATTTTCCCAAATTGTCACCGGGTACTATGCTCCTGCAAACTGTTTTTTTCTACGTGGTCTGCCTACCGCCACTCTTACATAGAAGAACAAAAAATCACCACATTGTTTATGCCAACAATAAGTGATCCCTCAAGCTGCAAGCCTTTTGTGTACCTTTGGACTGTCATGAAATGGAATCCTTTCCATAAATCATGAGCCTCCCCGTGAACCGTTTTCAGTTCCCAGATTGTGTTCCATCTATCGCAGTCCGCATAGTACTACTATGAAGATAAATACCTTTTTAAAAATTCCTTCTTCCTTCCAGGTACCACCTTTCATGGTCTTCAAACTATCCTTTGTGATCCATGAATAGTGAACCCTTTTGTGAAAACCTTCTTTTTCCCAAAACAAACTTCTGATTTTGAGGCAAAAAAATTTGGAAAAACTATGAAACTGTGCCAGCTTAAAAACTTGCTTCACCAAATACCAACCATACACATTTGTGGTCATCTATCTTATTCAAAAAACACAATCAAACTCAAAAACACAAATATGACACATTTAGGGTTTTTTCCCAACAATCTCTCCCTTTGAGTTTGTTGACAACTTTATAAAATTTGAAACCACATTAATGATCCTTCAATAATCCATTATTTTATTTGTGCAATTAAGATAGCAATCAAATATTTACTCAAAACACACTCTAATCCCACAAGAGAAATGCTCAGCATGAGAAACAATATTATAATGTAAATTTCATCAATGAATTACTTCACTTTATTCCAAAACCACTCTTTTTCATTCATCGTGAACCTCACCTATCGTGATATGTATCCTTTTATCGATCACTTATAGCATCATCTTATTTAACATTACCCCTCTTTCAATGCTCTTCCTAATAGCATCAACTCACCCAATATCACTACTTCACCCACCAGCTTCACCTCAAGTCTTGACTATGACATTTCTCCCTTTTAATAGCCATAATTTATCCTCCTATGTAAAATAACCTAAAGGTCATGTATTTTTTGTCTAAAAAAGGGTAAATAACACATATAGGGACATTAGGAAGAACACACCATACCCTTGGGAGAGGGGGAGTCCCATAGCCACACTTTTTTCAAGTGTGGGAATTCAACAGAACTCTCAAAGCCAGTCAATGCCTTTCAAATGCTTTCTTGGGAAAGGACTTTATTTGAATGTATGTAACCTGTAGTTCTGTATGTAAATAATCAAAAATCAGAAGACCATCCTCCACCTTCCCCTTGATGAAATGATACTTGATTACAATTTTATTTTTCCTTGAGTGATAGACTGATTTTTTTTTAAGATTCATAGAACTTGAATTATCGCAATAGATTCTGATTATAGACTTCACTTCAATTCCCATATCCTCAAGATGATGCTTCATCCACTGTAAATGTGTGCACATTTGAGTATCCACAACATATTTATCTTTTACAGTACTCAATGAAATATAATATTGTTTCTTTCATAGAAAAGAAATACACAATCCTTTAAGATAGAATACACCACCTGATATTTATTTTCTATCATCTACTGAACCCACCCAGTCCACATCTATATAACTCTTTCTGAAAACTTTTATTATACATCAAACTAAAATCCACAGTTCCCTTGATATACCAAAGTATTATTTTCATAACAAGAATGTGGGTTTCCTTGGGATAACTTTTATATATTTCAAATTGGCATGTGGTAAAAACAATATCAGGTATTTATTCTATTACGTACAATAAACTACCAATGATTTTCCTATATTCAATGATATTTACTATATTTCCTTCATCATCCTGTGAAATTTTCATCCAGGAATCCATCAGAGTTTTCATCTCCTTAGAATTATTCATTCCAAATCTTTTCAAAACCTCCTTATCATATTTTTATTGAGGAATAAATAATCTATTGTTTCTTTATTTCACTTGTAACCCAAGTAAAAAATGTCAATACACCAATCATTGATATTTTGAACTCACTTTTCATGAATTTTTAAAATTTTATACACTGTGCTTCATCTGATCCACTGAAGATTATGTCATATATATATATATACTATCACCATCATCCTTTGATCACTTTCATTATTAACATACAAATTTTAATTAACTCAACCACACTAGAAACCAATATTCTTCAGAAGAAAAAATAGCCTTTAATACCACGCTCTTGGTGCTTACTTCAAACCATATAAATCCTTCTTTAGTCAAAAAACAATTTCCGCATATTCATGAATGAGAAAACCATCCGGATGCTCAATATAAACATCTTCTTCCAAAACACCATTCAAAAATGCTGACATGATGTCCATCTAGAAAAATTTGAACTTTCTTTATAAATCTGTGGACAAGAATAATCTGATTATCTTTATCCTTACAAGAAGTGAAAATGTCTCATCAACATCAATTCCCTCAATCTGAGAGTACCCTTTTCACAATAATCTTTCTTTTTTTCAAATCATTGTGAATTATTCAATAATTTTATTATGAAAAACTATTTCATCCTGATGAAATTCTTGTCTTCTGGCCTCGAAACAATCTTCCATGTCTAGTTCTTCTCAAATTGATCAAGCTCTTCATTTATAGCCTAAACACAATTATCATCTCTAGCTACTTCATTAAAATATTTAGCCTCTACATATGATAAGTATGATACTTTTTTAGAGTATTCATCCACCTTATCTTCATTGGAGATATCTGATCACCAATTATGTTTGGTCTATAAATTTTGGCTCATATATTTTGACATTGTGTGTATATTGAATTTTTCTCATCCTTTTCATTATCTAAATATTATTCCATATCAACATCAAGGACTATAGCATCCCATGATGAGCTTATCTCTTCCTCACTATCCTCCCAAACTAATCATGTATTTTCTGAAGATTTATCTCATCCTCTATTAATGTTACATCAAGGATTTCAACAACCTTTCACAGCCACATATTGAAGAATTTATATGATTTTCTATTAATTGAGTAGCCAAGATATATCCCTTCATCTCCACAGGATTAAAACTTCATGTTTTTCTTCTTATTTAGAATGAAAAAATACTTCTGAATACTTGAAGGTACTTTATTGTTGGATTATTTCTATACTAAATCTCATATTGATTAATCTATTGTTTTGGAAAAATAAATCTCTATTTTATGTGTAAGAAGATGTCATCATCACCAGTTTCCAAAAACTCTCTGGTATATCATTCACAATGATCATTGTTCTATCCTGGTTGTTGATATTTTTTTCTTTAAATAACTCCATTTTTTGGAGTTCTCTAAACTAAAACTTGATGGCTTATCCAATGTTTCATGAGATAACCCTTTACTTGGTTATTCGTGAAATTGGTTCCATTATCTTTTTAGATCTGATGGTTTTTTTTTGACCTATCATCTTTTCAAATTCCAATCGACATCTTGTAATTCAACCAAACACCTCAAACCTATGGGTGATGATTTATGCCCATACCATTATGCTAAAATCATCAATGAAGAGGACATAATATCTCCTCCCATCAATAAATCTTGGTGAAATTGGTTTGAACATGTCAATATGAACCAACTCGAGAAATTTTATTGACATTTTATCTTTTTCCTTATATGCATTTTAAATGATATTACCTTAATGGAAGGCATAACATGTATGGGTACGATCATGTGATAATATAGGGAGATCTTGAGAAGCATCATATTTCACCAGATCATCCACGAAAATTTGTCTTAGGTGGCCAAGATTGTTATTCCATAACTTGTTTTCTTATTAATTTAATAGGAAGCACATATCTTCTTCTCCACAGAAAAGGTAAATATTTCTTTTAGTACACTTTCCATAAAAAAATACACCATATTTTTCCTTGAAGACACATAATTTATTTGAAAATATTATAGAGTATTCTGCTAACACTAAGAAATTTGTGACTGATCCCTTCAACAACTAAGAAATCAACATGTCTCATGTCTTTTCCCCCAAACTGGGATTTTTTCAAGCCAATAATCTTCAGGCCTTCACCATTTCCAAATCATATTATATATTCATTATTATACCTGATTCTAGTAACTATAAATTTATCATATGTCAAATGAGTTTGAATCCACTCTCAATAATCCATATTTCAGTGCAATCTGATTCTTCAAAACCAATCTCATAAACCACTTTTTATTCATCTATGTTCTTATTTTTCATCCATATTTTTGACTTCATACCTCATACTAATTTAAAAACAAGATCTTCTTTGAGGTATGATGGGATATATTAATATTTCAATACTGAAAATTGATTCTACACTTCAAATCATTTGGAAGAACATTTAATTGCTTCTTAAAACCACATTCATTATATGTCCGTACATTTCTCTACATTATTAAGGAATAATATTTTTTTTATGTGCCTTAATCCTCCACACTTGAAATAATGGCCATAAAATCAACTTCTAGAAAATTGAGTTCTGTATGGAGGATTTGGTGGATCCTATTCCTTTCAGTACCTATTGGATATGGAACATACATTTTGTGAGTGACCCATATTTTCACAATAATAACATTTCATGCAGGTTGCATTCTTATGTTGAAATACTGCTCCACTTTTTCTGAATTAAGTTCTCTAATTTTTATTGATTCATTCCCAAATCAATCTTCAATCTCAGAGTGGGAGCTTGTGGTCTAACTCTAACCATTACTTCTTTATTTTTTATCAATCCCCACACCAGCTGTATTATTCTAATCAACCGTTTTCTTTTCCAAAAACTTTGTTTTCTGATTCACTGGAACTCTAAAATCTACTTTTCCTTATTTTTTTTCATTTGAATCCTACTTTGCTGGAATCAATAGTTTCTCCTGATCATTTACTTATCTTCACATACTGACAAATTACCCTTCATGCTCTTCGATATATTTTATCTGATATTTTCCAATATTAGTCAAACTATAGATATATCTTTTTTGTTCTTCAATTTTGTGTTTGTACCCAAGAACATTTTTAGAGATTTCTAGTATTGAAGAAATCAATTTTTCAATT
This sequence comes from Viscum album, assembly GCA_963277665.1. Taxonomy (NCBI): domain Eukaryota; kingdom Viridiplantae; phylum Streptophyta; class Magnoliopsida; order Santalales; family Viscaceae; genus Viscum; species Viscum album. The sequence goes on along the minus strand of OY728136.1, from coordinate 1,279,265,198 downwards.
CCTTTTTTCATTTTAGACTTCTCTTCAACCTTCTATTTCATATAGAGTTTGAAATCATTAACCAATTTTTTGGATATTTTGTTTTGGATATCCAAGCATCTATCTCTCCAATATAAGCTTCTAATTCATCCTGAAGGTAAACTCTTCCTACTAATTATCCCTTATCACTATTGTTATATTCATCTATTGGATAATTTCCCACAACTACCACCATACAATCTAATTTGTGATCCTTTCAGTCCTCTATCTCTTTTAACTCAAATTTTTCTAAAATTTCACTTTATTTTGAAAGTAGATTATTCTTTTTAAAGAATTTTCTCTTTTCACTACTCCAAACATTCACATTAGTTGAATAATTATTCTTTGTAGTTTCATCATTTTCCTCATCTTCATATTCAATCATCGTAGCAAGCACTTTTTCAAAATTTCCAATAATTCCACATTGGATACATGAATGCAGAGGCTAGCCATTGAACTTTCCTATTCCTATATTCATATTTGAAGAGAGAAATGACATGAAATCATACAATTTGTCTTTTTCCTAAATATCTTTAATAGGGATCTTCCTCCTGACCTTGAATACCACTTTTTGGGACTTCTATTTTTATGCAACATTATTACAATCATTTACCATTTTTTATACAAGAAGAGTAATGGGTAAGTTGTCTAATGTCAGCTTCTTTGGATCTTTATCTTCAAATACAGAATCCTTCAGATTAAACCAAGGTGGAATTTTTCTCAAGATATGCTTAAAATCATTATATATTCAATAATTTCTCTGATCCCATGTATGACTTCCATGAAAACATTCACCTGATCAAATAATTTATCAATAGAATCATTAGGGTGAATTCTGAGATCCACATATTTTCTCCATAGAACCTGAATATTTTCTTCTCCGACTTTTGAGTCACCCCATAAATGTTAAATAAATTTTCCCACATAGCATGTGATTCTTTACATGAAATCACATTTATATAGAATTAATTTTATTGGGCTCCCCCTAAATTATTAATCCCTTTATCATCAGTATCCAATTCCCTTCAACCAGCTTCTAATAAAGAACCACTATCTATATTGGCTGATATTCCATTCATAGCTACTGTAAAGACATCCTTTTAAAATTATAGGAAGTAGTATTGCATCTGTTTCTTCCATAATTGAAAATTGTTTCCATTTAAGATTAGAATCCTTTTGTGATTTAAATCCTCTATTTATTATACTAAGAGATAACCAATTACATTCAAACTTTCCCAATGATACCAATTGTTATCCCAATTAGGTTAAATACTTTACGATGGGGGGATAAATTAGGGTATGATAGATTGATACAAATTCCCCTTCATATCTTGTTTTGTCATTACAAATACTCTCTTCTATCATATTCTCATGGAAATTTGTGAATAAAAATGAAATAATTAATGATACACAAGGATTTTTCCTTGCTTCACCCTCATTGGGTCATGAACAAGGAGCATAAAATGTCGTTGTGATGATGTACCAAATCAACTAAGGTTCACTACCAAATTACAAGGTTTGGGATATATCACTTTTATGCCCAGGATCACTACCTTAAAAAGATTTATGGTATGCTCACTACATTCCCAAGGGTCAATCCCAATGTCTCTTTCTTTAGCTCACTACCAATTTAAAGGATCATCGTCTTCCTCTTCCTTCAGTAACTACTCTTGGAAGAAATCTACTCACAGTTTATGGACTTATAGGTCCCTTAATTTGCATGAAATCACACATACTCAACCATTGGTAGATGCTGTGTTGAAATAAATTTTTTAGAAGTAGATGAAATCCACTTTCCCATTTACTATTAGTTTGTTGAAATTACCTTTGTGAACTACTTAAGTCCCTTCACGAATCACCTCCTTCATGAACTGTATTGCACCATGTAGTGTGCGTGCTTTTTGGAACACCTCCTCTCTATACAACCTTTTCATTCTACTTCAACGTACCACTTCTGATAACTGTATTCTTGAACCACCTCTTCTTTTATAGAATTCCTTCTTTTATAAACTTCTCCTTTTTCAGACCACTTCCTATCCTTTCGCAGAATCCTCCTAATGAACTACTTCACTCTTCGCCAACTTCTCCCTCACGAACCACTTTCATATTTCACCATATTTATTGAGAAAATATTTTTTCTTATAAAAAATATCTCTATATAATGATGAGATTAGAAATAATTATATTGGATTATAGATCTGATAAATCCATTAATATGATATTTACACAAATCTTCACCACATATTGTGCTCTCACGAACCTTTCTAAACTACATGGTCTGTATACCACCACTCTTCCTTCAAGGAACCTCAAATCACCAACTCATTTTTTCCAATGACAAGTCATCCCCTGAACTTTAATCCCTTTCTGTACCATTTTCCTCTCACAAACTATGATCCTTCTTATAAAATATGAGCCTCCTTGTGAACCATTTTTAGTTTGTGGTTCACGTACCATTCTTCTCAGTCTGCACAATGCTTCTATGAGGAAAAATTCCTTTACCGAAATTCTATCGTCGTTTCATGTAACCCCTTTCATGGTCCACACATTTTCCATCATGATCCATGATATGTGTACCCTTCTGCAAAAAAAATTTCTTTTCCAAAAACAAACTCCAGATTTTGAGGCCCAAAAATTTTGAAAATGTTGGGAAAGTATTCCACCTTAAAAAAACTACTTTGTAAAATACCATCCATACTCATTTTCAGTCATATGAATTTTTCAACAAACAAAATCACACCCAAAACCAACTAGAGGGAACCTTGAGGGACATTTTCCCAACATAGGTGGATATATATTTCATAGGTAATCATGGACATGACATTTCTTATATACCTAGAAACCTCTTTTTTCTCCATAAAACTCAATTCTTTAGGAAATATTGGATCCCAATGATCATCAGTGTCCATTGGAAATGGACAGTCATTACGAGGACTCCTTTTTTTTCATGACCACAATGCCTCGGTGGCTCTGCATACATTTCCCACAAAAAAAGGCCTATCAACCAAAGAAAATATTGTCCTTTGGATTGGATTTTACTACATACATACACCAAACAACTCCTAAGCCCCATTTCATTTCTCTTGATTCAAGAGATCCCTGAGTCATGTTTTACACTTTCTCGGTCCCTCACGTCTCAGGTACACTAGAATATCCAGGCGCAATTAGCCCCTATTTTCTCATGGTTTCTATGAAAATTCATCACTACAGCATGACATTAATCTTTATAACCTACATCCTTGCTGGAAGATGAAAAATGTAGGGATCCATAAAATCCATCTCCATTCACATCGGTATTCCCATGTCCTGGTCGCATGACCGCAAACTACATGGTACAACCAAAACTATGCATCTCTTGATTTTTACTCAGATAGTACATGTGGTATCACCCAGATCCTATGATCTGGACCCACTCACTGAGTTTATAAAAAATATCCCCCTCCTTATGTAAAATAGGAGACTCCCAAATAGGATCCTTTTGTGGGGCCTTATCTAGTGTAATCAAATGTCTCCTGTTCACATCAGACCATCAATATCCTCACTGTATGATAATAAACTGCATGGTGTCCACCTCCTCCCTACACAATGATAATTGCATGATAAAATATCCTTTTTGTTTAATGACAAACTACACAACACCACCAATAATATAAAATTATTCCTTCCACAATTAAGCAATCACTAGGTGGGGGAATAAAACCCTTTCTAACACTAATTTCTCACATCGAGCATAGATCACCTGGGATTAGGGGTTTGTAATGCATTTCCCCACAAAGACATACAAAATAAATCCTTAATAGAAGGTCCTGGTGGAAATAACTTAAAAGGAACATTATAGTTATTTTCCCCCATTAATGGGGATCCCAAAGTCCTAAGCATAAAACATTAAATTTATAGGAATCCAAAATAAGGATAAAAATTCCACTCCCCTATGTATAGATCAAGATTATGCAGGGAGTATAATTGCAAGATACATGGATCTTTAAACCCTGGTCTGGATTCAAAAAACATTCCCTACCCTATATATGAATCAGATCTATGTAGGAGGGTCCCAAATTCTATGGATAATCATGGCCTAAATGTTTCTAATATTCCTAGACACTTATTTACCAACCATCAAACTCTGTTATTCAAGGGATTTTTGATATTAAAGAATAGCCACTATCATTGGAAATGGAAGTTTAGTGTCGCACATAAAATATTGTTTTACTATCCACACAATTCCATAGTGGCTCTATATAATTTTCCCATGAAAAGGCCTTCTGAAAAATGGAAAATTTTTCCTCATGAGAGGATTTTCCTAGTTTTGTACACACAATGACTTACAAGTCCCACATCATTCCTCCTGATCCACAAAAATCTTGTAGTTATGTTTTATAAGTTTCTTCCTACTCACATGTTGGAGGTGTCAAGACATCTCAGCCTGGTTATCTTTTAGTGAATTAGGGATTTTATATCAATGTCATAATCGCATGACATTATAATAGTGTGATGCATGATACCTAATGTTCACTCTTGGGTACAAATAGATCAAAGGGTGTTTCTCCTATGATCCTACTTGTGAGAAAAAAATCAACAAGAGAAAATACAATATGAGACCCATCACATGGGTGAACTCATCTATAAGGTAAAAATATCTCATACCTATGTGTGAATTAGATTCCCATATAGATAATTTCAATAGAACTACATTAGAATTGATTCCTATTTTCTTTGGACACATAGTGACACTTGAACTGTATATTTTTGGTATAGCTGTGAAATAAAAATTTCCCCCTCTTCCCCGCGCACGGGTCAAACCTATGCAGGGAACCTCTCTACTTATGTCAGGGGAGAGCATCAATACCAAATTCTGAGAAATTATGACCTGAAATGCCCTCTTTTTTGTTTAGGAACCCTCTTTTTCACAAACCATACTTTGTGTCTGGAATGGTCTGAATCCCAATAATCATCCATGGCCATTAGATATTCAAGTTCAATATCCTTAATGCACTTTTGTTTGACTATGTACACAATTCCCTAACGGCTCTTCATAAGTTTCCTATAAAACAACTTGTCAATCAAATGAAAATTTTTCACTAGGAGAGGTTTTTATTACTTCTTTACACCCATATGAAGTTTTTATCTGACCTCACTCCTTGGTTTTAGAAACACTCTGAATTACAGTTTACATCTTATCTCCCCATTCATGTCTGGAGATTATAGATCATTTATGGTCAAAATAACATGAAAAGGTAATGTCATTTACCCCTCTAGTCAGTTTGAAATGACTTTAAATCAAGAGTCTCAAATTTCCTGGTTTAACGACATTAAAAAGACCATACTCTAGCCCTCCGTTATAAAATTCAATTCCATTTGGGAGCAGTTTCTAGAACAATACCAATATGAACTCCCCTATTACTTCCATACATCATCCCTCCAACATGCCAACCATTATGGTATTCCAATGAAAAAACAAAACGAAATTTCCTTTATATATCTAGGCCATTGGGAATGGAAAATCAATGTCTCACAAACAACTTTGTTTAACTATGCACACAATGCCCCGACAACATTGTATTAGTTTACCCACAAAAAGGACCTATCAACCAAAGTAAAATTCATTCTCATTAGAGGATTTTTTCCATCTCTGTATGCCCTATATCTTCAATGCCCCATATCATATCCCATACTTAGAAACCACAAAATCAGGGTCGAGAAAAAAATCTCTCTTCTGTGAAGGAAAATTATTGGCACATCCTTGGTCCCTAACCCCTAATTGGGGCCCTCTCCCAACAATTCATGTTCAAATATATTCAACATAAAATATAATTCATGGTAGTTTTGATCTAAAAAAATTAAACTAACCATACAAAAAGATAAAACTCTCCAGGATGAAAACCTCCAAAGGTAACCCTAGTAAAAAAGTGAATTACCATCTCGCTAAATGTACACATCGTACGATTTAGGTAAAATTTTGAGAAATCAAAATATAAAAAGAGTCATAAATCTAGTTATGTCTAAAACATATAAAGGTCAGCCTAATAAAAAGTGAAGTCATATCCACTAATCCTACACCAAATCAAGCTTAGTAAAAAATTAGAAAACAATAATAAAAATACATAAATATTGTAAGGCATTTCATGTGGCCCCAGAAATAGTCTAGTTACGCTTTCTGTATCCCTCGACTCAAGAAAAAATTAGACCATGACATAATTATATTATTTATCCCCGATTGTGACTCAAATTGACATCCAATTGAGATTATGAGTACCAAATGTAGTTAATCTTGATTTATTTACATTACAGGAATATATAAATGAGAAGCATTATAGAGAAAAAAATCATTTCATTATGTAAAAATGGATGTACATCCACCATCTGGGGTCTCTCCCTGATGATTGAGTAGAAGAAAAAACTATCACAAGATAATCAAAAAGATTAAATTGAATCCCAATTATATCTATCCAGTAGATCAATAATTGTATGACAGGGGCCATAAAGAGATCATTCCAAATCAGTCCTCTGTGTAGATTCATCTTTAATCTCTAGGCATTCTTGTTTCATAATGGCTATGAAATCTCTGACATTTTATTTTATAACTTCATAATTGGAACTTGATGATGTTAGTTTCACCTTTAGCAGGGCCACATGATCCTCGCACTCCTATAACTCTTCTATTTGGGTGATCACTTGGTCATGAAAATTTTCTTCCTTAGCCATTATGTGGTGCAGCTCCTCAGTAATATCCCGAAATGTCATTTTTTGGTGATGTGAGGCATTGAATTGATCCATGTTTATTTTATAAGAGGTTATATCCTATCGAGCTACAAAAATCTGGTATGTGATGTGGTGTAGGTGTTGGTAGTCAAAGTCACCTAAACCTAAGTCAATAAATTTCCTCTAGGGGGTGTCCTTTAAATCATCAAATTCTGGCATAGGGGTTGTGATTTTTTTTTATAAATTTGAATCCATTCCCATTTCAGTACAACTCAGAGTCTCCTAATGGAATTGGAACCATAGATTTTCTCCTCTTCCATAATAGGTATGAATTCATGTAATGACATCACAACAGATGTAGTCATCATGGGATGGGTTACCCCAGTGGGGGAACCTTCCCTCTCTATAAATGGATTGACATCTAGGACTATACATGAGGGGTTGATGACAACTTTATGGATACCCAATGATGTCTCACTCAAACCATCTTCAATAGGACCACAAACCATATCACCCAGAGACAGGGAGTTTCAGTCGCTCTCCATGGATATCAATGTCAAAGAAGAATTCCCCTCCAAAAGAATGTGGCAGATGATATATCGCCTTCTTATAATAGGAACAGCGGGAGTAAGTGAAATCAACACGGTTTAAATGGGACTGGAATTAGACAAGGTCCTTTTCACCCATCAGACATGTCTAGCTAGAGCACTGTCAGAATAAAATCCTCCCACAATTGGGTGTACTCTAATAATAAGTGAGTTGAGGCCACTTCATAAGGAATAAGAACTTCTAGACCAATATCTGCCCATGTAATCATCAGCCATAATTTGCAAAGGATTACCATATGATATTACTTTGTGACCTGGGTGACTGGGATTAATGTGACTCATTGAAGACATCTAAATTGTCTTGATAAACTATAAGAAGCATAAGGTTCATAGATAGTAATTCTATCTAAATGAGCGGTCATGATTTAATACTGAAATGTAATGATATAAAAACACACTTCTAAATAACCCCACCCATCATCTTCTACTAACCTATGATGTATGTAGTAAGGAATGAAAATAGAATAAGAAATATGAATCAATAATTAAATTATTCTGTCAACAATTAAATACTTAGGGTGCACAGAAGAGATGTTGAGAAGAGTTGGATGGAATACAGAATGAGGAACCATTGTGATATGTCAATATTTATAATAGGGGATGTTATCTTCTATACAAACATAAAAAAATTGAAATGTCCCTCTGAGATGATGAGAAGTCATCCTTTCCTGTATGTGCCCCCAATAACTCACAAATTTAAGAAAGGGTGGGAATGGCTTGGTTGAGGGGTTGTCCCTTAGCTAGTGTGGCTTCCATCATTAAAGTTCAGGCCCAAACACCAGTACAAACATCACAGGATTGAAAGAGTTGCCTACTTAAAAACATAGCAATGAAACCATCCAATAAAATTTAAAGAGATATGTCTGCTGGACCTCATAACCCCAAGCGGTGTATCGAATTTCCGATAGGGTTTCATAGTAAGAACCAAGAATGAGTCATGACTGTTGGGATAGATGGGGTCACCTATGGAAAACACTCAACCTTGGCCCATTCACCTACAAGAATAGAATTGTACAGTCCTCAAATGAAATGAGCGAATGAGCATGAAGAGGCTGACCGAGTAGTCTCTCTAACATGATCTGCAAATCCATCACCGGTTGTGGTACCTGCAAGGGGCATCATCCTGGAGTCCAATGTTATAAAGTGGCAGTAGACTGTATAGCGGGTAAGCAATAATCTCCAAAAAATTAGATCTATAAAAATACCCTCTGAAGGTATTATTCTAGAATGAATGTTACCTTTAATGTTCATGGCCATAATCACCCTTGTTTTGGTCGCATCTAGATAAGTGAGGGGAAGATTCATTGTTGTATTTGAAAAATAACATTAAATCAAAGGTTATCCTAAAAATGGAAAATTACTGAAGAAAAGTCAAAATATTAATGGCCACATGTCTGAATGTTCTATGAGGATTACCATCTACAAACCCTTAGTCCCTGGAAATAATCGTCCAAAAACTGATAGTTCATGGAAGCATAGAAGGCGTTGGCCCGAGAAGGGTTGGCCAGCGAAATGATGGTTCATGGAATAAGAAAGTCACACCCTTAACCTTATTATGAGAAAATTTGAACTCACCATTTGAAGGTTCAAGATTCAGATCATGGATTCAGAAATTGGTTCATAGATGGAGGTGTCCTGATTGATTTACAGTATGTGGAAGCAATCAAATAAGAGAAATCACAGGAGCATCTGGTTAGCCGGGTAAAATGGTAAAAGAAAATTTAGAAAGTCCCCCCTTATATTGGAATGGTATCCTTTTATGGGTATAGACTTATACCACAAAATGAATTATGTCAGGACCACTTCCAACATTGGAATAACAACCTCTTCATCTTGATCGGAACCCATTCCGATGGGGGGCTTTTGTTAGGTTATAAAAATATTGTAAAGGGAATGAAAAATAATCACATAGGTTTGAAAAATGAAGGAAAATAATTTGAAGAAAAAATAGAAGAGTAATTATAAATAGTATAGAATAGAAAAAGGAAAAGGATAGACCATGAAATAAAAAACATCATTCATGAACCACCGCTTTGCAAGGTGGTCCATCCTTGAACCATCTGTGAACCAAATGGTTAGTAGAAGGAAAATGGAAGTATCATCTCTACATGAATTCTATAGTTCATCAAATTGAGGTGGAGAATTGAACCCCCACAATCCATTTTCAATAGAACTGGATAGTTCACAGGTGAAGAGAAGAAAATTGTGTCCCATAAATGATGTCGTTCGTGGGACCTAGGTGGTGATTTCCGCCAACAGGAACCGCAACCCCTGCGAACCTCTGTGGACCAAGTCATCCCTGGGTCAGGTGAATTTTCATGGGATTCTACAAAAGTTGATGTAAAACCCACTTAATCATCACTTTTTTTCTTCTATAAAAGGACCCCATAAGGGGATGAAGGGGAAGAAGGAATTTTGAATCTTTGAGGGAACATATTTTAGAGTTTTGAAGGCACATAGGAAGAAGACCACCATGAATGATGGAATCATTTGATGATTCCCCAAAGTTAAATCCCACTGTGTACCATGAAAGAATAAAACATAATAATAATTCGCCAAACTACCAACCATCATCCTCCACAAAAGATATTTTCACAAACAATATGACAATTTCCCCTTATTCAAAGTTAGTACCATATAGCAGTTTTTTAAATGGATGGAACACTATTCCACATATAACGTTGTTACATGGCTTGAACTCAACCCCGCATACCATCATAGTACATGATGGGATCCCAACACGACATACCACAATGGTACGTGGGCAATGCTCAGCCCCACGTAGCAAAACACTATGCAGGAAGAACCCGGTTCCATATAACAAAACACTATGTGGGCCAAAGTTAGGTCATAATATCACTATGGTGCATGCAAGGACCCTTCACCTATATAGAAACACACTACAAGGAAGGAACCCCATACCACATGAGAAAATGGTACACTAAATTGGGTATTCTCAAGTGTTCCACCATCTGGCTCCAATCAGTTCCTTCCAATCCCATCATGTCATCCATAGTCCCTTCATGATCCAGTCTATATGAATCAGGACAAGGCCTATTCAAAATCCACCAGAATCATATGATAAAAACATTTTGAGAATCAGTATGACCTTATGAATTTACATACCAATGGTAAGTGGAGTCCTGTGGGTAATTCATGTAATGGTACAGACTCCCTAAATGTTCACAAGATTACATTCCCATGGTAACCTGGGGTCCAACCTTGGGATACCAATGTGAATCTATCTATTCTAGGGATCAAGGGTAATCAATAGCCTTTTCCTTCGATGAGGTTCATTGATAAACATGGAAAATCATGGTTTCTTTTCCCTTTGCTGAGAAGAAACATTCCTCCCCTTTTTCAGAACCAATTTCATGGAATCCCTCCCAGAGTAAGCCCCATTGATCATAGGAGGTGGCACTCTCACCCCAGCCTCTTCTGCTGTCCTCCCCCTTCTTTTTCATCAATAGGGAAGATAATGTGTGTGGATTTTTGAATCACTAAAATTGTCTTATTTCTCACACCGCACATGAATCATGTGGTCATCGAGGCTAGTTATGATCAGAGCACCCACACAATCCACTTCCCAAAATGAACTATGATACCTTTGATTCCCACCATAATTGAGATATGTAGGATGCATGTCTAAGGCCTGAGCTTAGAGGGTGTCATCATTAAAGGCTAACCCCAATCATGAATCACAATTCTTCAAGGCCTCCTTTATGGTGTAAGTCCCAACTCTGATTTTTAAGCTTTTTCTCTATTGATGTAAACCCAAAATAATTCTTCATTCATGAGAAGATTATATACGTAAGCCCCATTATACCGAACTATGAGGGCTTTTATTCCCAACCAACTGAGATGCATAGGAAGCCTCCTCGAGGTCCAAAACCAACATCGAAACTTTAGCAAATTTTTTTCAGGAAATATTCTCAGTAGGTTCACCCTTTACCCCAAATACTAAATCACTTCCGGGTACCTTGGGCTGCCTCATCATAAGTCCCAAAAGAAATATTGACTAGGAACCTTCCGCCAAGACATCCTTGATTCTTGATATTAAACTACAATGATGTCTCCTCATCACATGACTTCAAAAGGTGATGTGTCTAGTTAAGTGGTACCGAACTACGTGGGATCTAATTCATTAGATTGGATACATAGGATTCCCATATTATGGGTTTGACACCAACATCAAAATAGTCTCCATCCCCCTGGATGACGATAATCTCCAGAGCGCCTCATCATATGTCTTAAATCATAATTGTTTTGGAAAAAGACTAGAGAATCTCTATTGTGTCAAAAAAATAGTTACATTGATGAAGAACCTAAGATACATACAGATGTCTTCATAAGTATAGAAACCCGGATATATACAGATGATTCCAAACCCATGCATATTTCTGATTGATCTTGCGACTTTGGGGAAATCCGTGAATACATGAATGGGGATGAACGAAGGATTCATGAACATTATAACATTGATTAAATCTATAAAAGAGTCTAGAAATAGATAATAATTCCCCCAAAAGGGTGTGATGAGCCTGAATTCGCATCCTCTCAACCCAAATGAGTCCACAAGTGTCATTGTCCAAACCATCCAGTGAGCGCCAGGCTTTGGAAAGCAGGCCCATGAATCAGGGATTAAAGGGTTGTTGGGTGTTTCTAGATCTGCGAATAATCCCCTTGGAGGCCATTTGAGGACATTGTACCGAATGTGGGTTGGTTTCAAAAATACTTAATCCCTACAGTCACCCTCTAAGACCACTCAACTATGGAACCTTCTTCATAATATAAGAAAAGATATACTGTATAGTCCCGGTGGGACCTTATCATCCACCAAAAAGGGTTCACAATACGAATCAGGTTGAAAAAAATTTAAAAAACCATAAAACCATGGAAAACACTATGAAAACCATAAAAACCTAAAAACACATAAAACTCCTAAAAAACCTAATAATGTTTAAAACCTAAAAAACCTAAAACCCCCTAAAACCCATCAAAAGCCCTAAAAACCCATATAAATCCAAAAGAACACATAAAAATTATTTATAACATATAAACCAAAAAAACCTTGAAAACCCCTAAGAAAACTCTAAAATTATGAAAACACTTTAAACCCCAAAAAAACATAAAAACTCTAAAATCTCTAAAAAACCCTAAAACCCTAAAAACATAAAATACCTTGAAAATACCTTAAAACAATAAAAAAAAATAAAAACCTTAAAAATCCCTAATAAATCATACAAATGTAAAAAATTATAAAAACCCTAAAGACCAAATAGAAAACCTCAAAAACCTAAAAACACATAAAACCTCTAAAAACCAAAAAAATACAAAAAACCATAAAATCCATAAAAACCAATAATACCTTAAAAACCCTAAAAATCCATAAAAACCCTAAAACCTACAAAAATATCTAAAACCCTTTATACCCCTAAAGTGTTAAAAAATTCTAAATTCACATAAAAGTCTAAAAAACTAAAAAAAACCCAAAAAACAATAAAAACCCTAAAAACCCCTAAACAACCTAAAATCAATAAAAATCATTAAAAAAACATAACAATCCCAAAAAACATAAAAATAGTTAGGAAACCTAAAACCCCATAAGAATAACATAAAATCATAAAAACACTTAATAACCCTAAAAACATAGAAAAAATAAAAACCTAAAAAGCCAAAAAAACCAAAAAAACCCTAAAAATTCCTAAAAACCCTAAAACCCCATAAAAATCCTAAAAAAGATTTAAAAATACATAAAAATGAAAAAAACTATAAAACCATGAAAACCCCTAATAGTGACTCAAAAAACATACATCACTAAAAAATCCTATAAAACATAAAAAAATCTAAACCCCTAAACCCCCCCAAAAAAATCCTAAAACCCTAAAAATCATAAAATCCCAAAAAACCCAAAAAACCCCATAAAAACACAAAAAACCACTAAAAATTTTAAAAATCATTAAACCCAAAAAAATGTTAAAAAAAACTCCAAAACCCTTCAAAACCCTAAAAACAAAAAAAACCCCAAAACCATATAAAACTTTAAAACCTTACAAAACCTGAAACCCCCACACCCTAAAAATAAGAAAAATCCAAAAAAACTCTAAAAATCCCTGAAAGCTTAAAAATATTAAATACCCTGAAAAACCCTAAAAACCAAATTAATGTTAAAACAATTAAAGTTCTAAAAAGTATAGAAATTATAAAAACCCTTTGAAACCATAAAAACCCTCAAAAACCTAAAACCCCAAAAAACTATAGAATCCCAAAAAATCCCTAAAAATATAAAAACCCAAAACCATTGAAAATATTAAGAAAAACATAAAAACATAAAAACACTTAAAAACCTAAAAAACGTAGAAATTATAAAAACCATAAAACCATCAAAAACCCTAAAATCCATAAACCACAAAAAAAACCTTTAAAAAATATAAACACCCATAAAATAATAAAAACACATAAAAACTAAAATCCCATTGAACCCCAATAATATTATAAAATATAAGAGTCCTTTGAACCCCTAAAAACTCAAAAAACACTAAGAACCAAAAATAACTATAAAACCCCAAAAAATCATAAATCCCATAAAACCCCTAAAAATCTTTTAAACTCCTAAAAATCCTAAAATTTCGAAATATATCTAAAAATGTAAAAAACCCCAAAACCCTGAATTCCCTAACATAAACTTTGGATCCAAAAAATACATAAAACACCTAAAAAACTAAAAATGAATAAACCCTAAAAAACCTCAAAATCCCCAAAAACACTAAAAAATAATAAAAATCATGAATATACTATAAAATAAATAAAATGATAAATAAACACAAAAAACCTTTAAAACCCCTAATAAAACATTAAAAACATAAAACACACAAACCCCTAAAAGCTTATAAATTGGTAAAACCCCTAGAAATTCCAAAAACCCTAAAAACATTAGAAATAATAAAATCCCTAAAACCCATAATAACCCTATAAACCCATTAAAAACTCTTAAATCCATTAATCCCTTAAAGCGTTAACAAACTCAAAAAATATTAAAACCCTAAAAAACATTTAAACCCCCAAGAAAACCCAAAACCATAAAGCCCTAAATTTCCATAAAACCCGAAAATACCTCAAAATCCCTAAAAACCCGAAAAACCATAAAATCCTAAAAAGTCCCTAAAACCCCATAAATATGTAAAAACCCCTAACAAACCCTATAAAAACCATACAATCCTAAAAACTATAAAAAACAATAAAAACACTAAAAACCCCAAAATGCAGAAACCCTAAAAACCTAAACCCTCAAAATCTATTAAAAATATTAAAACAATAAAAATCCTAAAATAGCCCAAAAAATCCCTAAAAACAAAAAAACCCAAAAACCCTAAACACCCCTAAGAAAACCTTAAAACCATTTAAAAAATTAAAACCCCTAAAAACCAAATAATTTCTATAAAACCTAGCAAACTCTATGAACTATAAAACCCATAAAACCCTAAAAATGATAAAACCACTAAAAACCATTAAAAAACATAAAATTCCATAAACATTTTTAAAACCACTAAAAACTCTTTAAAACCATAAAAACTGTGAAAACCCTAAAAAATAAAAAATCCCTAAAAACTCAAAAAAACTTAAGAATATAAAAATACCATAATTCGCCAAAAAACCTTGAAAACCAAAAAAACCCTTAAAATCCTAAAAACCATAAAAACCATAAAAACCTAAACAATCCCTAAAAATTCCAAAAAAAATATAAAAACACATGAAAACCCCTTAAAAACATAAAATAGAAAGAACAAGTAAAATACCTAAAATACCTAAAACCACAAAAAACCCTAAAACCCTAAAAACAAACAAAATATGTAAAAATCCTAAAAAACATAAAAAAGCTAAAAAAGAAGTCTAAATACTTAAAATATAAAAACCACTAAATACCCTAAAAACTATATAAAACCTTAACAATCGAAAGACACATAAAACCCTTAAAACATAAAAATATCTAAAAACCAAAAGACACCAAAAACCATAAAAAACATTAAAATTCCCTAAAACCCTAAAACAACTAAAAACTCTAAAATCCCATTAAAACCTAAAAAAACATTAAAAACACAAAAAACCTTCAAAACCCTAAAACTGGAAGAAACCTTAATACCCCAAAAAAAACAAAAAACCCAAAAAACCCAAAAAACCCTAAAAACCCTAGAAACCATAAAAACCATAAAATCCTAAAAAAATGCCTAATTATATAAAAACCCTAAAAACATGAAAAATAATAAGAAACCCTAAAAACATAAACCCATAAAAACCTAAAAAATATGAATAATGATAAACACTTAAAAACTCTAAACACACTAAAAAACTTTAAAACCCCTCAAAATCCACAAAAACCCTAAACACCATAAAAATACTAAAAACCCATAAAAATCAAAAAAAATAAAAACCCTTTAAACCCTTGAAAACCCATTACAAAACCTTATAGACTAAAAAACATGTAAAACAAATAAAATACTAAAAATTATAAAAACCCTAAAAACCTATATTCCATAAAAACTATAAAATCCATAAAACCCCCTAAAAACTAAGAACCCATAAAAACTATAAACTATCTAGAACTCTAAAATTCCATTAAGCCACTGTTTTTTAAAAAAACTATAGAAAACCCAAAAACCCTAAAAACACTCAAATTCCATAAAAATCTTAAAAAATCAAAAAATTATAAAAAAATCCCTAAAATCCCTTAAAATTTAACTTCACTAAAACCCCTAAACATTTTTATGGAAACCTGAAAGCACTATAAACCCCTATAAACAAAAAAAATTAAAAACGCTGAAAACAATAAAAACCCTCAAAATTGATAAAAACCTTAAAATCTATAAAATCCCTAAAAAACTAAGAAGTCGCTAAAAATGTAAACCCCCCAAAAACCTTGAAATCACTACGAAAACCTTAACAACCTAAAACAATTTAAAACACATAAAAACCTAAAAAACACTAAAAACTGATAAAAACCTTAAAACCAATACAAAATATAAAAAACCATTTGAACACCTAAAATTTTAAAAAACACTAAAAACCCTTAAAACCATAAATAATAAAAAAACACCTAAAACACAAAAATTCATAAAAATACATGAATCCCTAAAACCCTCAAAAAAGTAAAAACCATAAAAACCATAAAAAACCATATAAATCCAAATAATCCCTAAAAACATAAAAACACTAAAAAACCAAAGAACCATAACAAAACCTTAAAAACCTAAAAACATATTAAACCCCTAAAAACTACATAGTTCTAAAAACCATTCAAAACACTAAAAACCCTCAAAATCCCTAAAAACCCTAAAAACCATATAAATCATTAAAAGGCCCAAAATATACCAAAAAACATAAAAAACCCTAAAAACCTTTAAATTCCCTAAGAATCCTTAAATACTTAAAAATAATTAAAAACACTAAAAACACTAAAAACCTATAAAATTTAAAATTATAAAAACCCTAAAAACTCCCTAAAACCCTTATAAATCCCATAAAAACCCAAAAAACTACTAAAAATATATAAACCTCTAAAACTGCTAAAAACATTAAAAACTCTATAGAGGTGTAAAACACTAAATAACTCAAAAAACCCTAAAATCCTAAAAAATTCCTAAATCCCCTAAAATTCATAGTTACAATAAAAATCCATAAAAACCTTAAAAATGAAAATCCAAAAAAATACCTATAAATCCCTAAAAACATAAAAGCTCCGAAAAACCATGAAAAAATCTAAGAAAACCTTAAAAACCTAAAAACACGTAAAACCCCTAAAAACACATGAAAATATTAAAAACCATAAAACCCAAAAAAACCCTTAAATTCCTTAAATATCCCTAAAAACCTTAAAAACCATTAAAACCCAAAAAAATTCCAAAAAATCATATTAAAACCCCCAAAACCCTAATAAACCCTATGAAATAAAAAAATTCAAAAATCCTAAAATCCCATAAAATACCTAAAAATACAAAAAAAAACGTTAAAAACCATAAAAAACTTTGAAACCATAAATACCAAAAATACACCTAATAACCATAAAAACACTAAAAACATAAAAAACCAGTAAAAACATTTAATACATTTTAAAACACTATTAAATTAAAACCTATACAATTCCTTAAACCCCCAAAAAAACTCAAAAAACCATTAAAATAAAAAAAACCATAAAAACTCTAAAACCATAAAAACCCTAAAAACCCTAAAAAACATTAAAACCATAAAAATAATAAAAAAACAATAAAAGTACATAAAAACATAAAAACCCCTGAAACACACAAATCCCATTATCAAAACATTAAAAACCTATAAACACCTAAAAAACATCATAACCTAAAAAAAACTAAATCATTGGAAACCATAAAACACCTCAAAATTCCTCAAAATACCTAAAAACCATAAAAATATAAAAGAAAGACCTAATAATAAGTAAAAACATAAAACAACCTAAAAATTAAAAATCCCAAAAAAAATAACATTAACCCAAAGAAATTTAAACCCCTAAAAATGAAAAAAATAAAGTTAAAAACTTTTAGTAAAACCCTAAAACCATAAAAACCATAAAACCCTTAAAAACCATAAAACCCCTAAAAAACCATACACCCTAAAACCAACTAATGTCTCTAAAAACACTTTAAACCCCTAAAAATTTTAAGCACTCTATATTTTTAAAACCCTAATAACTAAGAAAATCCCAAAGAAACCCCAAAAAACTAAAAAAACATAATACTCGAAAAAACCCTCAAAATAACTAAAACCCATAAAACCATAAAAAATAAATAAAAACCCTAAAATCCGTAAAATTTATAAACCCCTAAAAACCAAAAAAAACTACAAGAAACCCTAATACTAATTAAAACCCCTAAAACCCTAAAACACTAAAAAACGTAAAAACACTAAAAACACTAGAAAACCTAAAACCTCTAATAACCATCAAAATCAATCCAAACATAAAAACTAAAAAAACTATAACAAACCAAAAAAATCCTAAAAATTTAAAAACCAATAAAAAACATAAAAACCCACAGGAAAACATTAAAAATATAAAAACACATAAAACCCCTAAAAATCAAAAAGATGATAAAAACCCTAAAAACCCACTAAAAACATTAAAAACCTTTAAAAACCTAAAAATTTTAAAAACTCTAAAAACATTAAAATCCTAAAAACTCAAAAAAACCTTTAATACCCAAAAAAACTCTGAAAACCATAAAAGAGCTAAAATTCCTCAAAATCCCTAAAAACCCTAAAACCATAAAAATCCTAAAAAACACTCAAAATACCAAAAACATAAAACCCTAAAACCAAAAAAAACCAAAATAAAACCTATAAAAACTAAAAAAAATTAAAACCCCTCAAAAATTATAAAACCCAAAAAAGATTAAAGCCCTAAAAATCCATAAAACCCTTAAAATCATATTAATCTCAAAAAAACTATAAAGATCCCTAAAAATGAAAAAACAATTCTAAAAAACTTCAAAACTCCTAAAAAGGCTATTAAAAACCTAAAAATAATTAAAATAACTAAAAACCCTAAAAAATTATTAAGATCTCCAAAACCATAAAATACCTTAAAACCCTAAAAACACATAAAAAACACAATAAACATTAAAAACTTCTAAACACCCATAATCCTATTTAAAACTAGTTAAAACCTAAAACCCCTTTTAACAACTAAAAACATAAAAACTCAAAAGCAACATAAAAATCCCTAAAAACTCAAAAAAACACTAAAAATATAATAAGCCTAAAATCCAAAAAACTCAAAGAAATCCATAAAATCCCAAAAATATCCTTGAATGCACTAAATATTCCTAAAAACATAAAACCCTAAAAAAATGAAAATACTCCAAAACATTAATTTTTTTTAAAAACAATTAAATCCCTTTTCAAACCAAAAAAAGTTAAAAACCCTCAAAATCATTAGAAACCCTAAAAACAATATAAATCCTAAAAAATCCATAATAATTAGTAAAAATCTCTAAAAACTAAAAAACCTTAATAACCTTGAAAGCCCCTATGAAAACAATAAAAACATTAAAACCTAAAAACAAATAAAACCCCGAAAAACCTAAAAATTGCTAAAAACAATAAAATATCCTAAAATCCCCTAAAATCCATAAATACCCTAATACCCATAAATATCCCTAAAACCTTTGAAAACCCTAAAAACCCTAAATAACCCTAAAACCCAACTAAAATTCTTAAAACCCTATAAAACCTAAAAACCTGAAAAAACTCAAAAAAAATATTAAAAACCCTTAAAACTCAAAAAACCCCTAAAACCCAAAAACCCATTAAAAAATTAAATATCAGAAAAATCAACCCCGGAATGCTCCTGAACCCTCAAATGTCTTCCTGGTTCGATGTCGGCTCTAGGTATGGCTTGGTGTGCTCAAGTTCGAGTCCTGTTGCTTGGAGGAGGGAGGCTTTGGTTTCTTTTGATTCTCTGTCTCTTGCTGCTACTTATGGTCTTTGGTTGTGGTTCTATGCACTGGTTTTTGACATGAAATGGAGGATTTGATTTGATGTGGTTGATGGCGTGTTGGTTTGATGGAATGGTTGTCTGGGGAGAGCTTGATTGGATGGGATGGTTATGCTGCGTGGCTGTGATGTTTTGGTGTTGGTGCTGGATGCTGTTCTGGTGCTGGTTGGCTGGATGGTGTTGTGGTCTATTTTTCTGGTGGTGAATGGTTGTGGTTGTTTGAAATTTTGATGTTGGTACTGATATATATTTGCTATGCTGGTTTTTGTTTGGCTGGGATGTGCTGGATGCTGGTTTTTTGAGTTTTGATGATGCGAGGTGCTGGATGCTGGGATGCTGGATGATGTCTAAATGCTGGTTGTTGGTTAGCTGTGAGCTGCTGGATGCTGGTTAACGCTAGATGTTGTGCTGTTGGATGCTGGTACTGGCTGGATGTGACGTGAGGATGCTACGGTTGTGTCTGTTTTTGTGCCTTTTTCTTTCTTTGTTTTTCTTTCTTTGTTTTTCTTTCTTTGGCGTGGGTTGTAAGGGTTTTTGGGTGTGGGTCGTTCGACCCCTCCCCTCCCTTGTCTGCAGTGTTTGTGTCTTTTTGTTTAATAAATTTTGGGGGTGCCAGGAATAGCCTGGACCCGAGCCTTCTTTTCCCTTATAAATATCTAAAAATATAAATATCCTAACAAATCATGAAAACCCCTAAGAAAAACTTAAAAACATATAAATTCTTAAAACACCTAAAAAATATAAAACACACTAGAAATATTAAATAACCTAAAAATCAAAAATACCAAAAAAATCCTAAAAACATAAAAATCCTTATAACCCAATAATAATAATAAAACCCAATTAAACCCATAAATATGTTTAAAAACTCTAAAAAAATTAGAAACAATAAAAAATTAACAAAAAATTAAAAACCCAAAATACCGTAAAACCCAAATATCTTATGAAAATCCCTAAAACCCCAAAAAAACCCTAAAATCCATTAAAATTGTAAAGAAGCCCAAAAATTCCATAAAAACATAAATTCCCAAAAAACCCAAAAAACACCTAATAAAAAAATTAAAATTGAATCCACATAAAACCATTAAAATCAAAATACCCTAAAACCCCATAAATCCCCTAAAATCCCTAAAAAGACTCCAAATCTTTAAGACCTTAAAACCCCAAAAAAATCCTAAAACGGACTAAAAATCACTAAAGATATAAAAAACCCTACAAACCGAGAAAAAACCCTAAGTATACCTTAAAAACCTAAAAACACATAAAATTAAAAAAAATTTAAACCCACCTATAACCCCTTTCAATCCAAAAATACCATAAAAACAATAAAAATCCCAAAAAACCTTAAAACCCCTAAAACCCCAAAAAACCCTTAAACGCCACTAAAAACAATAAAAATCCTTTAAACCTCTAAAAACGTCAAAAAAATATAAAAACTCATTAAAAATATAAAATTTAAAGAAACCCCTAAAAACCACAGAAACTCAAAAAAACCATAAAATCATGAAAAACCCTAAAACCCCAAAAAACCATAAAAATCTTAAAAATCATAAAAAAAAATGTTAAAATGACTAAAATCATGAAAATATCAAAAACATTAAATAAATAAAAACCTTTAAAACGCCTAAAAACATAAAAACTATAAAAATCCTAAAAACCCAAAAACCCCTAAGAAACCCTCAAAACATACATATCACTTAAAACACTAAAACCATATAAAAATCCAAAAACAATTCCCTAAAATCCCTAAAAATGTAACATCCCAAAAAAACCTTGAAAACCCCTAAGAAAAACTAAAAATCTAAAAACACCTTAAACCCCTAAGAGCATCAAAACTCTAAGAACCCTAAAAACCTTAAAACCCAAAATCCCTAAAAATCACTAAAACCTTTAAAACCCTAAAACATATAAAAAATTAAACCCCTAAATACTCTAAAAACTCTTTAAACCACTAAGATGATAAAAACCATAAAAACTCAAAAAAACCCTAAAAACTAAAAAAACCTTAATAAATCAAAAAAATATAAAAAAAACCCTAAAACCCAAAAAACCCTCAAAAACCCCATAAAAACCATATAAACAATAAAATCCACAAAAATAATAAAAAATCCCAAAAAATCCATAAAATTGTAAAAAACCATAAAACCCATAAATGAACTAAGAAAAAATTAAAATCCAAAAAACACATAAAACTAGTAAAAACATAAAATATGCTAAAAACACTATAGAACCCAATAAACCCTAAAACCCCTGAAGCCACTCAAAATACCTCAACCCCCTAAAAAACATAAAAATACTAAAAAGTCTTAAAAATCCCTATAAACATTCCAAAAACCTTAAAAATGCAAAAGAAAAACAAAAGAACCTAAAAACAATTAAAACCCCAAAAACTAAAAACACTAGAAAAGTTAAAACCAAAATAAACAATAAAACCCTAAAAACTGAAAAACCCTGAAAACCTTAAAAACATAAAAAACATTAAAATTCTAGAAAAGATAATAAATTTCATAAAAATAAAAAAACCTAAAAAAACTGAAAACCATTATGAAAATCAAGAAAACCTACATAAATAAACCCCTAAAAACCTAAAAATCAGAAAAACCATAAAAACCCATAAAAACCTAAAACTAACTTAAGAACCCTAAAAACCTAAATACCACAAAAATACTAAAAAACCCCTAAGAATCCAAAAAAATGTAAAACAACTAAAAAACCTAAAAAACCTAATCAAACTTTAATCCCTAAAAAACCTAAAAAACTCTAAAAACCCTAAAACACCCTAAAAACCAAAAAAATCGTAAATCCCCTAAAAACATTTAAATCCCTAAAAACCATAAAAACCAACTAAAAACATTTAAAACACATTTCACCCATAAGAAGGTTAAAAAACAATAAAAAACTTACAACCATAAAAAATCAAAAGAACCATAAAAACCGAAAGAACCCTAAAACCCAAAAAAAACTATCAAATCCTAAAAAAACCTAAAAACTATAAAAATAATTAAAAACCCCTAAAAATACCTAAAAACATAAATACCCAAAAAATCATGGAAAACACCATGAAAAATATAAAAACAAAAAAAACACTTAAAACCCTTAAAGACCTAAAAAAATATAAAAACCTAAAACCCATTACCTCATAAAAACCCTCAAAATCCCTAAAAACCTAAAACCATAAAAATCCTATAAAATCCTTAAAATCCATAAAAATTTTAAACCCCCCCCCCCACAAACCTTGAAAACCCATAATAAATCTAGTATGCTTTCCCTTTCATGGTGTTAACCCAGAGTTTTTTCTCTAGTTTCGGTGTGTCGATGGTTCAGGGTTTATTTCTCTGTGGTTTTAATCTGCTACTTTGGATCACTTTCCTGGTGGCTTGGTGCGTTTGTCGCACTCTTCATCTGGTTATGCTGGTCAAGATGGTTCTTATTTTCTTGATGGATTTGTCTCTGCTATGGATTGTGGTGTGGTTTGATGCAAGATATTGGTTAGCTAGAGCCGCATGTGTTAGAGGGGATGATGGAGGTGAGGGATGCCAGAAACTGAGGTTCTGGATGTTGCTTGCTGTTTGTCTAGGATGTGATGATGCTAAGGTTTATGTGTTTGGTGCTGGTAATTCTGTGTTACTGATGATGGATCTGCTTGGTGAGGATTCATTGGATGCTGGGAAGTGTGTGCTGGCTGGTGGTTCTCCTGGGTGTGGTATACTTGATGTTGTCTGGATTATAGGTTCTGGATACTAGAAACTGAACTGCTGGTGTTATTGGTGGTGAGCTGCTGAATGTTGGTGAAGGTTAGGCTTGCGATTTTGATGCTGGTGGTTTGGTGGTGCTAGGTGCTGGTGATTCTCTGCTGTTGGATGATGGTGGTTCTAGATGCTGGATAATGCTGGGATAGGAGATGCTGAAGGTGCTTTTTTTGCATTACTGTTGGTTGCTGATTGGCTGGGAGATGCTACTGGATGCTGGTTGATGATGGTGATGATGATGGTTTCTACTTGGTGTTGTGTGTTTTCTGTTTGGGTTGGTTTTGCTTCTTTTCTTATTTTATTTTTCTTTTTTAGTGTGGGATTTAAGGGTTTTTTTGGGTGTGGGTCGTTTGACGCCTCCCGTCCCTTGTCTGCTGGGTCTCTTTTTTTCTTTCTAATAAATTTGGGGGGGGGGGGTCGGGAATAGCCCGACCCTTGCATATTCCTTATCCTAAAACCCCATAAACCCTAAAGTCCCTAAAAGTCTCAATAAACTGTTAACACCGAAAAAAACATAAAAAACATAAGGGCACTAAAACCCTAAACAAACCCCTAAAACCCAAAAAATCCACAAAAATCCATAAAAAACCACAAAATTACTAAATATAATAAAAAACTATGAAAAAATTACAACCCTAAAATGGTTTAAAACCCTAAAAACATAATAAATGATAAAATCCCTAAAAAACCAGAAAACCAAAAAAAACCCATAAATCCCTTCAAATCCATAAAAATTCTAAATATTACTAAGATTACCTAAAAATATAAAAACCCTAAAATCAATGAGAAAACATATGAAAACCTTAAAAACATAAAATCACAAAAAAAACCTAAAATTCTAAAAACACTTAAAACCCTAAAAACTATAAACTCTGGAAAAACCATATAATCCCTAAAAACTATAAAAACCATAAAAAAATAAAAAACCTAAAAACACAATAAAAACTATAAAATAAGATTAAAACCCTAAAATCATTAAAAATTCTGTAAAAACCCCTGAAACCACTAAAAGGTCAAAAAAACCCTAAAACTCTAATATCACCTAAAAATCTATTAATTCCCTTAAACCTCAAAATTTATAAAAAAATACCTGAAAATCCATAAAAACCCTGAATGTCCCTATGAAAACATTCAAAACATAAAAACCCTTAAAGCCCCTAAAACCTAAAACAATTTAAGAACCCTAAAAAACCCAAAAAAAACCCTCAAAATCCCTAATACTAAAAAAATAAAAATCCTAAAAATCCCAAAAAATAAATAAAAAACATAAAACCCTAAAAACCATAAAACCCCTTAAAAACATTAAAAACATAAATTAATTAAAACTCCTTTAAACCATAAAAATATTCAAACCCCTAGAAGACTCTAAAGACCCTAAAAACATAAAAAACCCTTAAAACCCCCAAACCCCACTACAAAATCTAAAATTATATTAAACCCCTAAAACATAAAAAAAGTATATAAAATCTTTAAAAATATACAAAAATAAAAAACCCAAAAAACCCAAAAAAACAAAAAACCCAAAAAACTAAAAAAAACCAAAATAATCGTGAAAATCTCTTTAAACCCTAAAAATCATAAAAATACTAAACAAGCTGTAAAAATCCCTAAAAACAAAAAACACTATAAAAAAACTGAAAAATCCAAATAAACCATTTAAAACCTAAAAACACATAAATCCCTAAAAAACCAAAAAATTGTAGCAACCCTAAAACCCCTAAAACCCAAAAACCCTAAAAACCCTTAAAAATATTTAAACCCCCCAAAACCCATAAAATCTATAAAAACCACTAAAGACACTAAAATATTTTAAACACCAAAAATTATTAAAAAAACTTTAGAAAATATTTAAACTCATAAAAAATCTAAAAATTTCCCAAAAACCCCTAAAAATAATAAAAACCAAAAAAACAAAAAAATCTTTAAAACCCCTAAAAATATATATCTAACTTAAGACCCATCAAAAACATAAAAATGATCTAAAAATATATAAAAATGCAAAAACCCTAAAAGCCCTAAAACCCCAATGAAAATAGTAATAACCTAAAAACTACTAAAAAACTAGAAAAATACTAAAACCCCTAAAACCCCTCAAAACCCTAACCCCCCTCCCAAAACATCAAAATCCTTAAAACCCTAAAACCCCAAAAAATCCCAAAAAATCCATAAAATACCAAAAAAACCCCCACACCCCTTGAAAACCCCTAATAAACACGTAAAAATATAAAACTTTAAAAATACCTAAAAACTGAAAAAATGATAAAAACCCAAAAAACCTAAAAAAACATAAACCATTTAAAACCAAAAAAACCCTAAAAACCATAAGAACACAAAAAACCCTAAAAAACTAATGTCTATAAATACACATTAAACCCCTAAATTATTAAAAAAAATTAAAACCCTTCAAACCATAAAAAACTCATAAAATTCTAAAAACCAAAAAAATTATAACCCATAAAACCCTCAAAATACATAAAACACCAAAAACCCAAAAAACCATTATAATACATAAAATACCTAAAGATTTAAAAAACCATAAATATCCTGAAAACCCCAAAGAAAACATAAAAACCTAAAAACAAGTAAAACCCCTAAAAACTAAAAAATATTGAAAAACATTAAAACACTAAAATCCATAAAAATCCCTAAAAACCTAAAAACCACTAAAACTCATAAAAACCCTAAAACACTAAAAACTATAAAAAACCCATTAAACCCCTATAAACATTAAAAACTCTAAAAACTTTAAAACCCGTAAAATGAAAAAAATAAATACCAAAAAAACCATAAAAACACTCAAAATCCCTAAAATGCTTAAAATGGAATATAAATACCAAAAATCACTAAATCATCCATAAAAATATAAAAAAACCATAAAAACCATGATGAAAACCTCAAAAACATAAACAAATATAAACCCCTAAAAACCAAGAAGATGGTAAAACCCCTAATACCCCTAAAAACCATAAAAACCCCTAAACACCATAAGAAACCTAAAACCCATTAAAATATAAAACCACTAAAAAACCTAAAAACCGTTTAAATACCAAAAAATGTTAAAAGTCTAAAAATCCGTAAAACCCTTAAAAACACAAAAAAAATGAACCACCTAAAAAATAATTAAACCTCTAAAAACCAATAAAAACCCTTAAAATCCCTAATACCCTAAAAACCATGAAAATACTAAAATACACTAAAAATACCAAGAAATTTAAAAATCCATGAAAACCCATAAGAGGAACTTAAAAAACTAAAAACACATAAAACCCTTAAAACCTAAAAACACTAAAACCCTAAAAACCGTAAAATCACTTAGAATCCTTAAAAACATAAAAACCCTAAAACCCTCAAAAACCAAAAGAAGACTATAAAAACCTAAAAACCCCTAATCCCACCAAAAACTAAAAAATTATTTAAACCATAATAACCCAAAAGACCCTAAAAATAATAAAAACACATAAAACTGAAAAAATTACTATAATCCTAATAAAACCCTTAAAAAATACTAAAAACTCAAAAACCACTATAAACCCATGAAATCATTAAAAACCCCAAAAACCCTAAAAAATAAAAAAAATCCCAGAAAACCCCCAAAAAACCCCAAAAAACCCTAAAAAATCTTTAAAAACCATGAAAACCATAAAAATCCTAAAAAAATAAATATCCCTAAAAACCAAAAAACCCCTGAAAATAATAAAAAAACCCCTAAAAATTTTAAAAACCTAAAAACACATAAAGCCCATTAAAGCCTAAAAATTCTAAAAACCCTAAAATACCTCAAGATCTAAAAAACCCTAAGAACCATCATAATCCTAAAAAATCTATAAAAACTATAAAAAATAAAAAAACCCTACCAACCATGGAAAACACTAAGAAAACATAAAAAGACTTAAAAACCCTAAAAAACTAAAAAAATTCTAAAATCCATAAAATCCCTAAACACGACAAGCTTGAAGATGAAGATGATTAATGTGCCTCGCCCTCCCCCCTCCGCAGGGGAGGGTCCCCCATTGGTTATCCATGATGACCGTCTATTTGTCCCATTCTCAGTACCTGATTTCTTCCCCCTTTTCCTCAGGATGAGATTTTCCCTAAAGTTACTGACTTACATGAAAGAAATCTACATCCCCATCTATCGATGGAGGAATTAAACAAAGCCTCTACCCTATATATACTGACCTTGGTTGCTTAATTCTAGAATTAGGGACTTTTGGTGGATGTTTTTGAAAGATTCATGTTTGAAAATTGGGACCTCCTGGATCATGCCATGGTAGGACTCGTTGACAACAGACACATCCGGATTCGCTTTACGTTAGAGGAGGATATGATTCTTTCTTGGTCTGTGGCTCCAAGGAAATGTAATGGCGATCTTTTCTCCCTATCCTAGTAGATAATTGACCTACATCTTAACCGTGACTCACTGATGGTGCAATCTTGGGATAGATTTCCTGAAATTCCCCTTCCCTTTCAAAATTTCTCCATCATTTCCATGTTGAAAAATCTAGTGGTAAGGTTCTAATGTGTGGATAGTAGAATGAGGGCTATTTTCCACCCTGTTTCCCCAAGGGCATTTATTGAGATTGATGTATCAAAAAAATAGGTTGATATTGTTTGGATTGTTTTTGGTGAGAAGCTTAGGTGGAAGCAACCTGTGATTTTTGAGTCGTGGACTGATTTTTGCTCCTACTATTGGAAACTGGGACATAGTTTATATGCTTGTAGGTGTGCCATCAGGAATTGTGGTTCTTTTCATTGAGCGCAGAAGGGGGATGGTGAAGGGAGGCACAATCAGGGTGAGGTGCATGAGGCAATGCACATGGATCCTCTTCTCTTGAAGTCTGGTTTAGAGGGCCAGGCTCGGGTGGGGGTTCATATTAATAAGGTTGTAGCGGCTGTTTCAAGTGAGCATGAATAGACTGCTGCCGAGGGGGTGCCTTCTGCTTTTGGTCCTAGTTCTGGATAACTGAGCCCAAGGATTTTACAGGCTGATCTACTAGTTGTGTTAGGGGAACATGGAGCTGTTGATCAAGGATTAGGGATAATGGTTGTTCAGTGCCAACCGGAGCCCAAGGTGAGTGATATCTTCAAGAGACTGAGGAGAGACATGTAGCTCCCGGATGCTAGAAGTTTTGAAATTAGGGAGGATGCTGCTGGTGGGATGCATGTTTCCACTGATAATAGTATGATGAGGAGGCTAGATGCATCTCCAACTTCCAATCACTTTAAAGGGCTGGAAACTGAGGAGGATGTTCAAGGGTCACCACATGGTGACTCTAGGTGTATGAGGAATACTGAACATGGGTGTGAGGTGGAGGATTCTAATGCTGGGCATGATAGAGGAAGTGTGGACCTGAGTGCTAAGGAAGTTATGATATGTCTGGACACCACTGGGCACTTGGGGGGTGCATATGAGAGTGAAAAAAGGGACATGAAAGTGTTGGTTCATTGTTGTGAGGAGGTTGCTATGGATGAGGAGAAAGGACGCAAGCTTCCTGGGGAGGAGGCGCTCGGGTCCCAAGATGCTGATTTTGAGAATGTAAGGCTGGATACACAGATATTGAGTGAGGAATAGGTTGTTGCTGATAGGTGTGATAAAGGGGGTGTGGCCCAGAATAATAGTGGGACTGAGCCGGGATTTTCAGGCCAGACTAGAGGGGCTACATCCTTGGTGGCTAATGGAGTACTTGCAGATCAACCTAGAGGTGCAAAGATGGAGGTGGTAGTAACTGCACCTTGCGAAGTTGCTGAGTAGAGGGTGTTAGAAAAATAGGAAAAAGAGAAAGTGGAGGAGCAGAGGAGAGTGGGAAAGTTAGGGGGTGGTTGAACAAGGGGGAATGTTGGCGATCTGGGTGGTGTCTGGGCAGGGGGAGGGAGCTGAGAAGTGGAATCTTCCTGAGCAGGGGGTTGCCACTGCATAGGAGAAGGTGATGAGGCATGCCCTAGAAGCATACAAGGAGACTCTTGTGGACAGGACAGGATGTATGAGTTTGTATGAGTTGGAGCTGCCGAATCTCCAGGGGGATAAAAGTAGTCTGCCGAGGGAGGAGAGGAAGGCTAGTGTGGTGTCCCTTCTTCTTACTAGGGAGGAACCTGCACCTGTGGATTCGAGTGTGACGTAGGGTGGGGTCCTTTTTTCCCTTAATCAGGAATCCACCTTCATCCCTGACCATGATTATTTCTAGGAGGATCGTAGAAGGATGAATCATAATATGAATACAATCATCAATGAGATAGACTTGCTCGAGGTGTTCATGCCAGATGGGAAGGAAAACAAACCTGCATGGGTATCTTCAGATCCTCGAAAGAGGAAACCGAGAAAGGAATATTCGACCTTGCCTAAGACATTGTCCACGAGAGCCTCTTGCAAAGCTAAGGCGGTTTCCCCTGGCAGGGGAGGTCATCCTGTCAAGGCACAGCTGAATTCAGAGCAGCAATGCCTTAGAGAGTATTACACTGCCTTCCAAAAGAAATATGATTCATCCGAATGGGAGTCAATGGAGTCAGATGCTTATTCTGGTTATGGTGCTAATGGGGACCCTTATGGGGATGGAGACATTGACTTGTTGGATGAGAAGTGCTGAAGATGCTGCGGTGTTTTTTCTTTTTTGATTTTTCTTTCTTTTTGTCT
The DNA here is from genome assembly GCA_963277665.1 of Viscum album. Lineage (NCBI taxonomy): Eukaryota > Viridiplantae > Streptophyta > Magnoliopsida > Santalales > Viscaceae > Viscum > Viscum album. The sequence continues at coordinate 1,279,234,994 of OY728136.1, read as the reverse complement.
CTTTTGTGTCTTGGGTTGTAAAGGTTTTTTGGGTGTGGGTTGATTGACCCCTCCCCTCCCTTGTCTGCTGGTTCTTTTTTATTAATAAATTCGAGGGGGTCGGGAATAGCCTGGCCTCACACCTCATCTACCCTATATACCTTTAAAACCCTAAAAATTTTAAACACCTAAAAAACCAAAAAGAACATAAAACCCCTAAAACCCAAAAAATTCATTAAATCCCTCAAAATTCATAGATACCTTAAATATCTTAAAAATAATAAAAACCCAAAAAATCCATAAGAGATTCATAAAAACATAAAAAAGCTTAAGACACTAAAAGAACATATAAATGAAAAAAAAATCCTAAAAACCCTTAAACACCTCAAAATCCCAAAAACCATAAAAATACTAAAAATTCATTAAAATTCCTAAAAATATAAAAAACCATAAAGACCATGAAAATACATGAAAAACCCATGGAAACCTATGAAATATTTAACCCCCCAATGTTAACCCCTAAAAATCCCTACTTCCCCAAAAATGAAAAAAATATACAAAATCTTTATAAATACCTAAAAACTTATAAACCCTAAAAACATTGAAAAACACAATACAATTTTATAAACTTAATAACACTTAAAACCCCTAAATAACCTAAAAACATAAAAACCCAAAAAATATATAAAAATTATAAAACCCCAAAAATAATCTTGAAACCCCTAAAAACACTCAAAATCCCAAAAAAATCTTAAAAATCCATTAAAATGCTAAAAATTCCTAAAAATACATATGAACCCAAAAACCCAAAAAGTAAGAAAAATTCTAAGAAAATTTTAAAAACTAAAAAACCTAAAAAACTCTAAATAATATAAAAACTCTAAAAACACATAAAACCCTGAAAACCTTAGACAACCTAAAACCCTCAAAATCCACAAAAACTCTAAAAATGATAAATATAATAAAAATACCTAAAACCCTAAAACATAAAACCCCATAAAAACACTAAAACCACATGTGAAAACATTAAACAACAAAAGACACTTAAAAATCTAAAAACCTAAAATCTCTATAAATCCTAAAAACCCATAAAAACCCTAAAACCCTAAAAACTATAAAACCCATAGAAACCATAAAATCAATAAAAACTCTAAAAACCAATAAAAACTCTATGGACCCTTTAAACCTTAAAAATTATAAAAAAACTATAAAACCATAAAAAATTGGAAAAAAACTCAAAAAACCAAAAAAAAACCCAAAACCCCTTAAATCCCTAAAAAACCCCAAATACACTCAAAATCCATAAAAATAGTTAAAACACATAACAACCCTAAAACCCCTAAAACCCTAAAAATTTAAAAACCTTAAAAATTCTAAAAAATTCGTAGAAAACATGAAAAACCTAAATACACAAAAATCCCCTAAAAACCTAACAAAAGCTAAAAAGCCCAAAACCATTAATATCCCTAAAAACCCTGAAAACCATAAAAATCATAAAAATCCATAAAAATCATAAAAACATAATAAAACCATAAAAACACTAAGAAAAACTTAGAAAACAAAGAACACATAAAACACATAAAAACCCAAAAAAATATTTAAAACCCAAAAACACCAAAATACAATAAAAGCATAAAACCATAAAACCATAAAAACAATAAAAACCATAAAACCCCCAAAAACTATAAAACCACATAAAATCCCCAGAATCTTCTAAAAACTAAAAAAAATCATTAAATGAATAAAACATCTAAAAATTATTAAAACCATAAAACCCTAGAAAACATAAAATCCCCTTAAACCTCTAAGAACTATAAAATCCCTAAAAACCAATAAAATCCCTAAAAACCATAAAAACCTAAAATCTAAAAAAACCTTAACATTACCTAAAAAGGTAAAAAACCCTAAAAACCAATAAAAATTCTAATAAAACCAAAACACCAAAATACGATTAAGAATCTTAAAAACATAAAAATGCTGAATTCTCTAAAAACCCTAAAACCCTAAAATCTCTAAAAACCCTCAAAATCCCTAAAACCATACAAAAAATAAAAATCCTAATTAATCCCTAAAAACATCAAAACCCAAAACACCCCCCTAAAATCTCAATGAAAACCATAAACACCTAAAAAACTTAAGCCCCCTAAAAACATAAAAATGCTAAAACCCCTGAAAGACACAAAACCCCCTAAAACCTATAAAAACCAATAATACCCTTCATAAACATGAAATCCCATAAATAATAAAAATTCCACTAAATAATCTAAAAAACATTAAACCCCTAAAAATGTTAAGAACATTGAAAACATTTTAAACCCTAAAAATTTGATAATACCCAAAAAACCCAAAAAACCCCATGAAAACCAAAAAAACAAAAAAAAACCCCTCAAAATCCCTAAAAACCCTAAAAAGGAAAAAAAATCTTACGAGGATATAAAAAAATAAATACATAAAAACTGCTATAAATCCTGAAAGTCCCTTAGAAAAACATAAAAACCAAAAAACACTTAAAAACCCTAAAAACCAAAAAAACACTAAAAACCCTAAAAAATATTTAAAAAAACAAAACCCCTAAAACTGTAAAATAAAAAAACCCCATAAATCTCTAGAAACCACAAAATCTATAAAAATTAATTATACCCCTAAAAATGTTATAAAACTGTAAAAAAATATAAAAACCTTGTAATACTAAAAAACCCTAAAAACCCAAAAACCCATAAAAACCATAAAAACCTAAAAACCTAAAAAAATGTAAAATTCATCAAAACACCTAAAAGTACATAAAAAAAACCCTAAAAACCTGTACGAAACATTAAACACCTAAAACACATAAAACCCCTAAAAAACTAAAAAATTCAAAAATCCTTAAAAACCCTAAAACCCTAAAACTCTAAAAAATTATAAACTAGGTCAAAATTCATAAAAATATAAAACACCAAAAAAATCCTTAAAAATTTTCTAAAATCCAAAAAACATAAAAACATCAAAAAATCCAGAAACACCTTGATAAAACCATAAAAAATAAAAAGACTTAACACCCCTAAAACCTAAAAAAACAATAAAATCCCAAAAACCATAAAAAAAATTAAAACCCCACTAAAAATAAACAACCTTTAACCCATGAAAACATTAATAAACAAAAAAAATCATAAAACCGCTAAAATTGAAAAATTCTGTAAAAACACCAAAACCACATAAAAACCCTAAAACCCATCAAAATCCATAAAAATCTTGAAAAACATAAACTCTTAAAATATGTCCAAAAACCCCAAAATATGTAAAAAAACACTATAAACCAAAAAAACTAAATGAAAACCATAAAAAATAAAATAACTAAAAACTCCATAAACTGAGGAAATAGTAAAAACATAAAATCCCTAAAAACCTAAAAAACCCAAAAAACCTTAAAACCCTTAAAAACCCATAAAAACCAAAAGACCAGTAATACATATAAAAAACCATTAAAACCATTAAAATGTTTGGAATATCTAAAAACATCTAACACCGTAAAAAACTATAAAAACCCTAAAAACATAAAATTCATTTAAAACCCTATAAAACCCAAAAAACTCTCCAAATCTCTAAAAACCCTAAAACTCTAAAATAGTAAAAATCCTAAAAAATCCTTAAAAATATTTAAAAAAAAGTAAAAAACAATAAAACCCATAAAAACACTAAAAACACTAAAAACATAAAAACACTTAAAACCCCTAAAATCCTAAAAAAAGATAAAACCCATTAAAACACTAAAATCCCCCAAATTCAATAAAACTGATAAAAAACCTACATACCCAAAATACCTAAAAATTTAAAAACCCAAAAAACCCCAAAAAACCTTACAAAAACCATAATAACCATGAAACATTTGAAATCCAAAAATAACATAAAAATGAAAAAATTATAAAAACCCTTTAAATACCCAAAACTATAAAAACACATAAAACCCTTAAAACCCCATAAAAACCCTAAGAATCCACTATAAACAATAAAAACACATTAAAACCAAAAAACATTAAAAACACTCAAAACCTTAAATATATATAGAATACTCCACAACGCTAAAAACAAAAAAAAATGCATAAAAACATTAAAACCCCTAAAAAATCCCTAAAAACGATAAAACCATAAAAATACTATGGAAACCCTAAAAATACATAAAAACATAAGAAATCATAGAAACCCAGATACCCCATAATAGAACCTAAAGAATCTAAAAATACATAAATTCTATGAAAACCCAACAAATTTCTAAAATCCAAAAAATCCCTGAAGCAAAAAAATTCATTTGAATCCTCAAAATCCCAAAAAACCATACACCCCATAAAGATCCTAATAATCACAAAAAATCCCTAAAATGGTAAAAAAAACCCAATACCTTAGAAGAATCCTAAGAAGACCATAAAAACCCTAAAACACACAAAACCCATAAGAATCATAAGAAACACTATATCCCCTTAAATACCATAAAAACAATAGATCCCTAAAAACCAATAAAACCCCTAAAACCATAAAAAGGAATAAAATCACTTAAAAACCCTTAAACCACTAAAAAATATAAAAACCCATTTAAACGCATAAAAGCTTTAAAAACTCTAAACACATTAAAAACTATAAAAATTCCAAAAAACCATAAAGAAAATTAAAAAATTAAGAAACCCTAAAAACCTAAAAATCCATACACCATAAAAAATAAAAAATAATTAAAAATCTGTAAATGTCCATAAAAATGTAAAAAAATTTAAAAAACATCAATCACCAAAGAAACCCATTAAAACATAAAAACACAAAATAGTCCAAAAAAATTGAAAAATTCTAAAAATACTATAAAATCCTAAAATCCCTAAAACCCATAAAAACCCCCAAAAACCTTAAAACCCCTAAAATCCCGAAAAAACATAAAAAACCAAAAAAACTCTAAAACTGTTTAAACCCCTAAAAATGTTTAAATTTTTTTAAAACCTTAAAACCCCTAAAAAATTAAAAACCCATTGAAAACCAATAAAACCGTAAACCCTTCAGAAAAAAATCCCTAAAACCATAAAATTCCTAAAAAATGCATAAAAATCCCAAAAAAAATTAGAAACCCTAAAACATTGAAAAACTCTAAGAAAACCAAAAAAAACCTAAAAAAATTGTAACTCCGAATAGACTAAAAACCCTAAATATCCCCCAAAACCATAAAAATCCCATAAAACACTAAAACCCCATTAAAATACTAAAAAGTAATTAAAATATAAAAAAAAAATAAAAACAATAAAAACACTTAAAATCCCTAAAAAATCCTTAAAAACCTAAAAACACTTTAAACCCCTAATGAAACTAGAAATTGTAAAAACCCTAAAAACCCTAAAACACATAAAACCCCTAAAAACAATAAGAACCCTTAAAACCTTAGAATCCATAAAAAACCCATAAAACCCTAAAAACACCAACAAATATAAAATCACTTTAAACCCCTATAAACATTAAAAAAACTATAAAAATAATAAAACCCTAAAAAACTCAAAAAGGAAACAAAAAATACAAAAAACCATAAAATATCTAAAAACCCTAAAAATTCCTAATACAACCAAAAATCTATAAAACCCCTAAATCCCACAAAAATAAAAAAATATCTCTAAAATATCTAAAAAAGTAAAAAAAAAACCCAAAATCCTCTAAAAACCACTATAAAATCCTTAAAAACCTAAAAACTGTGAAAACCCCTGAAATCCTAAAAATGTTAAAACCATAAAACCAATAAAAACCTAAAACCCTTAAAATCCCTAAAAATTCTGAAATCCTAAAAATATTAGAAATCCCTACAATTGTGGATCTCCCGACAGATCTCTTCTTATTCTCTCTCTATGGATTTCCTAGGGATGCTTGGGTGTGGAGGTGGTGGTCAGCCTGCGGGCCTTCTCCTCAATGCATGTTTATTTTATGGAGTGGTCATCTTTAACTAATCACCACATTGGAACCCTCATAGATTCTCAAAATAATGAAATTCCTAAAAGGATTTTATGGGCAGAGGAAGTTGTGGTTTTAGAGGTCATTGGTTTTGGAGATAAGAATATATAATTTCATATATCTGAGTAGTCGATAGATTCTTAAATGGATATGGTTGATGTGGGTGGTGATGCATTAGTGACCCCTGGGATATTTGAGTTGGTGGATGATGGTGTAGTGGTTAAGAGGATTATGGATTCACTAGTTCCTTCCATGGTTTCCCAAGTGGATGTCCGCAAGAATATTGTTATGAACAGGGGTTCTGTAGTTCGTGGTATAGTAGGAGGCTTAGTGGATGTAGATGCGTCTCTACATGATATGGTGTTGTTCATTGAGAACATAATTCCATGCCCAGATCTGGTCAAGGTTGGAGTTGCAATGATGTTTGTAGTTCATATCACATATGTTTTTGCAACTGTGAAGTTTTTGAACTCCTCGAGTCTTAATTGAGTTCATGTTGGTGGTCCTATGAAGGGTATGGGTTCTATTGTTGCTTATTTATTTGTGGAGGAACCTTTATTATCTATTATAATCAGGGATTATGTATTCCAGATTTTCTAGTTGGAGGTATGAACGTGAGAGTCTCTTTATCTTCATCGATTCTAAAAATAGTGGTATTTCCTTGATATGAAACTGTTGTTCCAGTAGGTGTCTAGAATTACCTTCAATTTATGGGGGAGTGATTTAATTATAATGATCTTCAATGATGAATTATTTTACTTCTTCAGTTTTCTTCTATATTGAAATCTTATGGATGTGTTATCATGAAGGCATTGGATTTTTGCAGAAAGATCTATAGTTCTTGGAATTTGGATTCTTAGAATATTCCTTGATAAGGAATCATTACATCTATTTCTAGTATGGGTGAATCTTTAGATTGTGCCTCTTGAAGCATGGATGGTGGAGGTATCGATTTATATTGTGACTACAGTTAGGAAACCCCTATTTTATGATAAAGCAATAGTCGAGATCATCCTGATCAACTTTTCATGTTTTGGTATTGAAATTTCAACTAAGTGGGAACTTCTTGAGTTGATTGCTATTGATTTCTTCACCAACCCATTCAAATATATACATGTGAAGTATGGATGGGTGCCAAATGAATCTATCCATTTTAGGATTTTTTAGGAATGATTTCAATTAGGGAATGAAGATGCATCATGATGATCCTAAATTGGGTTAGACTAAGGTCTCTTCAAGGATGTGAATTTACAAGTAGATGGATCAGCCCCCTATTACAATTCGTGATCAAACTAGTAATATTACTTCTCATCTACTAAATAATTCTACAAGATATTCAAATATTGTTTCATCTTCCCCTAGATCCTCTTTTATTGTGATGAAGGTGTTTGAGGGGGAGGATTATCACTCTCCAAAGGTTGTTTCCTATATTTTTCATATGTCTTCGGCTATGCATTATCTATCAGAGAAGGGAAGGTCATTGTGTCTACACCTACTTAATATTTTCCTTCTATTGATACTATGGGGAAGGTGGATTCAGTATCTTGTTATATTGTTGGTTCTTCATTATTGGTCACTCTAGGTATCAAGAAGGATGGGTATTATTCTCTGTGCTTGGGATATCATGGCCATGTTAGCCATTTTTCATCAGTTTTTAGTGGTAATCCTCTTAGGGTCAAGAGTATAAGGGTTGATTAATTTGATTTAAAGAGGGTTCCAATAAATCATAGACCCATTTATATGGGTTATATTCCCCAATTGGATTCCAATGTTTAACCTTTGTGTTTGGGGGTGGGGTTCCTACACCCCATTCATGTATTGGGAGATGGATTTAGGTTCATTGGAGGAGGAGGATTTTTTTTTGTCAGTGGAATTATTTTGGAGGTGCGAGGTTCCTAGGTTTTCCTTTTCCATCATCATATTTTACAATGATGTTTATGGTTTCATTGTGGTATTTTTAGGGCAGTTTACTTTTCCAAGGCATTTATCCATTACCAACATAGGTCACTGATTTACTGTTCTTACTCCTTGAGATATTTTTTTGTGGGAGGTCCTAATCAATACATGTTGGTTTTTGGATTTTTCATTTTGTTAGGTGTGGGTGGGAACTGTGGGTGTTGAGGTCCTCTATGATTTATTTCTCTTCAAGTTCGATGGTGGATGGATCAAGGGTTCTCATAGATATATTAGTGTTATTTTACCAATATCAAAATTTCTCTAATGATTCTATTTTAGCTGGTTTAATGGAATATACTAGTGATGTTGCTTCTTTCGACCTTGTTTCATGTTGGTTAATGGGATGTGTTTTCGACTCGTGATTGGTTTTACATTATGCATCCTCAATTTTAGATTCTTTCTTCTAGATTTTTGTCATTGGAATGTCATTATCACTACATAACAGTTTTTCATGGGTGTTTCATGGTTGGATAAAATGACAGAAAATGTTTTCTTTCCCTTAGGTTACTTCAATGATCGAAGTCTTCTTTTGTTCTTGTGTGTATAGTACAATATTTTTCTTTCTGCTGGATTTTGACCAATGTTTTTGGATTTATAGGATTAGTGTGCCTTCATAGACATTGGATGTTAGCTGAAATCCCTAGTTCATGCGTTTTCTAGATTTCATCTCAATGTCCAGTGATAATGATTCTTCCAGCTTTAGTGGGCCTCTTTGGAGCCCCTGATTCAAGTATTTTTTGGTTATCATCTATAGATTTTTGGTGATTTCTTCAGTGTCCTTGACCTCATCTACTTTATGGAATCTTGTTCATTAAGACATTTTCATCCATTCTCAGGGTATTCTTATGGTCGCTTCTGGGTAGGTTTATTTCTCCTCAGTTTTGAGGGTGGATGGTTCTAGGATTTATATTTTTAGGTTTGATATGGTTTCGTCATCAACATCAGGTTAGAGATGGATGTTTTTTTGTGCTTCTAGTTTTGGTTTGTGTGGATTTTTTATTCATCGGATGGTTCTTTTATTCTTTCAGCTTTGTCTCTTTCTGTCAATGATGAAAGTTTTCAACCCTTGTTTTGACTTCCTGATGGATGCTACTTCATAATTTGGAGATGATAATCCTATTTGACATTGGTTCATGCAGTTGGTGTTCTTCTTTTGGTTATTTGGTTCTCTTGGTTCTATGGTTGTTTTCATCTTGTCCGAAATCTTTTTGTAGGAGTTGGAATTACTATTTCCTAGGTAAGAAGGTTTAGGCTTAGCTGTAGGGGGTGGATGGATGTCATCAGGATAAATTAAAAGGTGGAATTTGGTCTATGGTGATGACTTGAGAGGTATCATGGGACCTGTTTCATTGTTGGGTTGTGGTGGGTTGGAGTTTGGGTTGGTCTGTACCATTGTGGTTGTTAGTGAAAGCTTCGGGTTGTGGTGGTCTGGGTTGTTAGTAGAACTATAATTGTGATATTAGCTAACATAGAGTCCAAATGAATGTTGTGGGTAAGGTTGTGATTTTTGTGGTAGGAAGGATGTATTTGTTTTTTTGGATGGGGTGTTGGAGTGGAGTTGACTATTGTTGGGTGCTAATTTTGGGATCCTTGATGGTGGCTGGTTGGTTTTCTATAGGGTATCTTGAGAATTGGTTTCCCCTAGAAAGAGTTTAGATAGTAATGTTTGGTGGTGTAGTCTATGTGTGTTGGGGTGTGCAGCTGGCCTTAGTCGTTTTCAGGTGCTTTTTGTGGACTGGGGAGATGGATTGTTCTTTTATCATCTTGGAGGAACTATTGATGCTTTTTTTTATGGCTTGCATGACTAGCATCATGCTAGCTGATTCACCCATGGGATAACGTTGTGTTCTTCAATTTCTATTAATTTTATTATTTTCTATATTCTATATTCATTTTAAAAAAATAAAAATATAAAAAAACCCTAAAATTTCTAAAAAGAGTAAAAAATCATAAAAATTCTTGAAATAAATATGAAAACCTTGAAAACATAAAAAACACTAAAACCCCTAAAAACCTAAAAAACACTTAATATACTAAAATACCCTAAAGGCCCTAAAAAACATAAAACCATAAATAACCATAAAACCCCATTAACCCTAAAACCACTAAAAACTCTAAAAACCCTTTAAACCCCTAAAAAATTAAAAAACTGTAAAAAAAAATAAACCCTTAATAAATCAAAAAAAATCCCTAAAACCCAAAAAACCAATAGAAACTATAAATCCCTAAAAATCCTAAAACCCCAAAAAATCCCTAAAACCCTCGAAAACATAAACACCCTTAAAAGCCTGAAAAATCCATAAAAACACCAAAACCCAAATAAAATGAAAACTCCTAATAAAACCATTAAAACTTTAAAACACTTAAAAACCATAAAAATCTAAATATCTCTGAAAAACTAAAAAACATAAAAATCCTAAAAACCAAAAAATACCCTAAAATCCTTAAAATCCTTAAAATCTGTAAAAACCCATAAAACACTAAACACCACTAAAAACTCTGAACACTTTTAAACCCTTATAAATTTTTTAAAAATCTAAATCCACCATTAAAGCCATAAAAACATAGAAAAAATTCCTAAAACCCCAAAAAACCACTGAAACCCTAAAATCCCTAAAAACCCTCAAACCCTCAAAATCCCTAAAACCCCAAAACCCATAAAATTCTAAAAAAATCCTAAAAAACTAGAAAATATAAAAACCACTAAAACCCTTAAAAACCAAAAAAAACCGATAAAAACCTAAAAGAGAATAAACACGGATTTTTTTCTAAAAATACTAAGAAACCATAAAAATCCATAAAACTCCTGAAAATCACTAAAACCCCTAAGAACCGTAAAACCCCTAAAAATCATAAAAAATTCCTAAAAATAAAAAATAATGTAAAATCCCCTAAAACTCTGAAAAAGGTTAATATACCCTTAAAAACAAAAAAAATACATAAAATTTCTAAAGAACCTAAAAACACTAAATTTTGATCAGTATGTTATGATCATGGTGGAAGTATACTTAAGTCCATACATTATTTATAATATAATTCATCCATCATTATATGATCATATCACTCTAAGTGTTGAATTTTAAAGACTACATAATTTCTATATATATTTACAAATTATTGGTTATGTCAAATATAATTTTTTTGAGAATGTGGTTTTCTATTTTTATACATTAAGAGGGAATAGTGAGTCTTAATATAGGAAGAAATTGAAGAGGCAAGTAGTACATAATATGGTGGTTTTAATGGATGACAAACAATCCCCTCTTGATATATGTAATGAGCATGTTAATGTTGGTCCTTTATAAATAGCTGAGCAGCCTTCTCAGAAGCTGGAACAAGTCACTAAAGAGACTCTAGACAATGTTCAAGAGTTAGAGATTCATGAGCAACTCTAGATGGAAGAAGTAAAACCTAAACATGGAGATTTGATAATGGATCATTCTCCACTTATTATCGTTATTCTAACTATGAAACATTCAAACCCAGGTGGTAGTGAGAAGCTCTTGACGATCTAGGAGTAAATCAATGAATTACGAGTAATGTAGGGAATATATGGAAAATGGGATGATATAGAAGATGATTCCCCCAAAAATCCTATATTTAAGCATTGTCTAAGGGGGACGATTTGATGGATGATAATGGTTTTCAAGCCATCATTCCTACGAAATCAAGACATATGAAAGACTACTCCTATCAACATCCCACCCTGGTTACTAGGTCTCAAGGACCCTTATACACTAAGTCATATTGGTACGATGATTATGACTCTTCTAATCAATTTGATTATGATCTATGATGTTTTTTTCTTGGAAAGAAAGAGTTACTGTTTGTATAACCCCATCCATATTCAATTTTTAACTTCTTTTTATTTTATATTAAAAGGGGATTTTCCTTTTTTTCACCATAAAACGCTTAAAAACCATAAAAATAATAATACATCATAAAACTCCTAAAACCGAATAAAAACAATAAGAAATATTTAAACCCCAAAACATGTTAAAAAATATATAATACCCCATAAAAACCCTAAAAACAAAAAAACCCATTAAGAACCCAAAAATAAACCATAAACACCAAAAAACCCAAAAAACCCTCAAAATCCTTAAAAACTAAAAAAACCCATAAAAATCATAAAAATCCATAAAACAATAAAAATATAAAAAACCCTAATATTCTGGGAAAGCAATAATAAAACCATAAAAATGTAAAAACACATAAAACCCCTAAAAAACTAAAAAGCTATAAAAAATTTAAATCCCATAAATACCCCAAAAAGACTAAAATCCTTAAAAACCATAAAATTCCCTAAAAACATTAAAAAAACCAAAAACCCATAAAACCCCTAGAAAACCACTAAAAAATTTAAAATTATTTTAACCCATGAAAAATTTAAAAAAATCTATAATACTATGAAGGAAATAAAAAATATAAAAACCCATAAAAACCCAAAACCCACATAAAAACCATAAAAACCATAAAAAATTATAAAACCCATCAAAATCCCCAAATCCCTTAAAATCTAAAAAAAATCTCAAAATCCTTGAAAACCCCTAATAAACTAATAAAATCATAAAATCACTTAAAACCCCTAAACCCATAAAAAGAGAAAAAAAACACAAAAACCATAAAAACCTAAATATCCTAAAATTCCATAAGAACCCTAAAAACCAGAAAAAATCCTAAAAATCCTTAAAAATCCATAAAAACATAAAAAACACTAAAACCCTTAAAACACTAAAAAATCCATGAAAACCTTAAAACACCTAAAACCCATAAAACTTGAAAATTACTAAATAGTATTAAAAATAATAAAACCCTAAAATCTCTAAAAACCATAAAATCCAAAAAAAACCATACAAACCACATAAAAAAATAAAACCCCCAAAAATAACTACATAATTAAAAACCTTATAAACCCTTTAAAATGTTAAAAACTATAAAAGTCTAAAAAAACTCAAAAAACTCAAAAAAACCCTAAAACCCAAAACACCATAAATACCCTAAAACCCCTAACAATCCCTAAAAATCCAAAAAAATACAAATTCATAAAAATCCTTAAAAATTCTCAAAACATAAAAATCCATTGAAACCATAAAACCCCCTAAAAACCAATAAAATCATAAAAATAATTAGAACTCCCAAAAAACCTAAAAATTCTAAAAACAATAAAAAACCCTAAAAATACCTAAAACCCCTCAAAATCCCTAAAAACTCTAAAAAACCATAAAAATCCATAAACGTGACTAAAAATAAAAACTATAAATACCCTAAAATCCCTATGAAAAACGTAAAACAAAAAAAACATCTAAAACATCAAAAAACACTTAAAATTATAAAGACCTTAACAGACCCAAAAAAACCCCAAAAACAACTAAAAACCATAAAAACCCAAAAAAATATTAAAACCCCAAAACCCCATAAAAACCACTAAAAATCTAAAAACCCTTTCAACCCGTAAAAAACCCAAAAACTCTAAAATACCATAAAACCATAAAAAACTCAAAAAACCCTTAAAACTCAATAAAACCTAACATTCCTACAGTCCCTAAAAACCCATAAAAATACAAAAACTCCCTAAACACTACAAATCCATAAAATTCATAAAAAATCCCCAAAATATAAAAAAAAACTAAAAATTCCCCCAAAACCATGACAACCCCTAAGAAATACTCAACAACCTAAAATCGCATAAATATTGAAAAATCCTAAAAAACACTAAAACCCCAAAAAACTGTAAAATCCATAAAACCCATAAAAACCGTAAAAACCCATTAAACCTCAAACCCCATTAAAAAAATATGAGGTCTATTTAAAACCCTAATAACACTAAAAACTCCTAAAAATCTCAAATACCTAAATAACTGAAAAAAACTAAATTGTAAAAAAATCATAAAATGATAAAAACACACATAATATTCAAAACCCCTAAACACCCAAAAACCCATTAAATTCCAAAAAATCCATAAAAACCGTAAAAACGTAAGTGACCCTAAAACCTTGAAAATCCACAAATCCATAAAACCTACTAACACTATAAACCCCTAAAAACCTAAAAATGATAAAGAACCTAAAACTTCTAAAACCCCTCAAAATCACTAAATAACCTAAAAACATAAAAAGACTAAAAAATATCTAGAAATGTAAAACCCCCTAAAAACCCAGAAAATCCCTAAGAAATCCTTAAAAACCTAATAACACTTACAACCCTATAAAACCTAAAAAATTATAAGAAACATTAAATCCCTAAAAACCAAAAAAACTATAAAACCCCTAAAAACATTAAAAACCCTGAATATCCATAAAAACCCTTAAAACCATAAAAACCCTAAAAATCCAAAAACCCATCAAAATCCATAAAAACCTGGAAAATAAAAAAATCATAATGAAACAAAAAAATACTAAAATTTAAAAAACCATAATTATCATAAATTTCCATAATAAAACCTTGAAAACATAAAAAAAAATTTAGACCCCTCAAAAACCAAAAAACGGTGAAAACCATAAAAATAATAAATTCCCAAAAAATCCAAAATACCATAAAAACCATAAAAAACAATAAAAATAATAAAAAAACCTAAAACCATAAAATTTGAAAATCCCATAAAATCTAAAAGACTCATAAAAACATTAAAACCTAAAAAAGATTAAAAAAACATAAATATCCTAAAAACGTTAGAACCTCTAAAAACCCATAAAACCCTTAAAGACCTTAAAACCCCTAAAAAACCAAAAATCACACTAAAATCTCTAAAAACACTTTAAACCCTTACAAATTTTAACTAAATCTCTAAAATTATTTAAAAATCCCAAAAAACTCAAAAAAAACCAAAACCAAAAAATAAAAAAATCTTTAAAAATCCTCAAAAATCCCTAAATTTCACAAAAAACAAAAAAAATAAAAACCCTTAAAAACCCTAAGAAAAAATTAAATAAACATTAAACCCCTAAGAATCGTTAAAAACACAAAATCCCAAAATAACATTTAAAATCCTAAAAACCATAAAAATAATAAAAACCATAAACCACTAAAAATCATAAATATCCTAAAACCCCATAAAAACACTAAAAACTACAAAAAAATTGAAGACCCTTTAAACCCATAAAAATTTTAAAAAGCACCCAAAATATTAATAACACTAAAAACAAAAAAAAACATACAAACTAAAAAACCCATAAAAACATAAATCACAAAAAAAAACCAAAAAATCTCTAAAAATCGCCAGAAAAAATAAAAAAAACCATAAAAACCCTGAAATACCCTAATAAAACCTTAAAACCCAAAGAAACATAAAACCCGTAAAAAACCTAAAAATCCATAAAAACCCTAAAACCCCTAAAACCCTAAAACCCTATGAAACCTCAAAATCCATAAAAACCTTAAAATATCATAAAAATCCTAATAAATCCCTAAAGATAACTAAAAAATAAAAAAATAAAAAACTCTATAGACCCCAAGAAAAACATAATAAACAAAACCTCTTAAAACTCTTAAAAACTAAAAAAACACGAAAACCCTTAAACACCCCAAATCCCTTAAAACCATAAAAACTCCTAAAAACCATAGAAAAAATAAAAACCCATGAACATCGTAAAAATCGATAAAATATCTAAAAAACATTTAAATCTCTAAATCATTAAAAAATCTAAAAAACCTTTAAAACCCTAAAAACTCATAGAAAACCCTTAAAAACCTTGAAAAATATAAAAACTCTAAAACCCTATTATCTCTAAACCCCCTCAAAATCCATAAAAACTAATAAAACAATAAAAATAATAATAATCCCCCTACAAAATCCCTAAAAATGTTAATAACCCTAAAAATTGTGTAAACCCCATTTGAAATTATAAAACCCTAAAAACACTTAAAAACCTAAAAACACTAAAAATCTATACAAACATTAAAGTCCCACCAAATGATCAAGCCCCACTAAGACCCCCAAAATCCCTTTAAAGCCCAAAAAAATTAAAAACACTAAAACCCATGATAACAATAATAAAAAAATTCTAAAACCCCCAAAAACCCAAAAACCCCATAAAAATCCTAAAAAAATAGAAATATGTAAAAATATAAACAACTAAAAATACTAAAAACACTAAGAAAATATTAAAACCTAAAAACACTTAAAACCCATCAAAACCGTAAAATCCATAAAAATCCCTAAAAAACATAAAAATCATAAAAAACTAAAAATATCTAAAAACATAAAAAGAAATAAAACCGTGAAAACCCCTAAGAAACCCTTAACAACCTAAAAACAATTAAAACCCCCAAAAATTCTAAAAAATTCTAAAAACCCTAAAAAACCAAAAAATCATAACCCCCAAAACCATAAAAAACCTAAAACCCTAAAAATACTAAAAAATCTAAGACACCATTAAACCCCTAAAATTGTAAACACTCTAAGAAACATTAAAATCCCTAAAAACTGAAAAAACCCTTAAACCCTCAAAATATAATTGAAACCCTAAAACCCCTAAAAATCCACAAAAAACCTAAAAACCATAAAGTTCCTAAAAATCACTAAAAATTTAAAAACCCATAAAACCTTGTAAAATATTTAAGGACACATTTTTTTAAAAGAGATGAGACCTTTCCAAGAGAATAAAGGATCTTTTATTGAGAAAAAAACCAAATTACTTGAGTCTAATAATAGGAGTCTTATCAAAATTCCTCTTAAGAAGAGTTAAGAACTCATCAGGAAGTTGATCATACCAAATAAAATCAACACCACTGACACCATTATTTGTAAGGCCATCTGCCACTGAGTTAGATTCTCTCTAAGTGTTTGTTATGATATAATTCTTAGATTAAAGAGAATCTATGAAATTGATCCAATGATTAGTGAGATCCAAAATAAGTAAAGCAATCCCAACCAGATAACTAAAATAATAATAGTAAAATCACTCTCATGGAAGATGTTATTACACCCATGTCTCTTATCATTCTCCACCCAACAATAATGCCTTGCATCTTAGTCCAAACTGAAGAGGGAACACCACATGAACCATGAAAAAAATAGAAAACTCCTCCTTAGTGATCTCTAAAGATAGAACCATAGCCAAGCGACCTGGACTGCCTCGAGAAGCTCCATCACAGTTTACTTTAATCTATCCGAAAAACGATGAAGCCATAAAAATTCTAAAGTTCCTTAAGGTGGTCGGAAAGAACCATTTACTCCAATACAATTTATAATAGTAAATTCATAATTTGAATTTTAATAGAAATGTTTTATTGGTATGCTAGCCTCAAAAAACATCATGAACATGAGAAATAGAAAGTTCGGGCTGGGAAGGACTCACCAGAATGAAGGAATTAGTTATAGATGTACCAAATGTAGGGAAGCATCATTGATGTAGTGTCCAAGAAGAGACCCATCATCTGATTGGAAAGGTAGAGGGATCCCTAACTCTACATGAAGTCATGATTGAGTAAAATATATGGAAGAGAGATTTCAAACAGGTCTTCAAAGGCTTTCAACATTGAATCAACAACAACACATATTAGAAAAAGATGATCTTCATCCTCCCTATTCAGATGGAAAAGAGCACATGAGGAGAATAAAGAGATTTCACATGTTTGAAGATAACAATCTGTTGGGATTTTCAAATGATCAACTCTCCAAGACAATATAGTTCGAGAGGGAATGATGATGATTTTATGTAACCCCTTCATCCACTAAAAGTCTGTATTACAGTGCAAGGAAACCCTGTAAAATAGCTTAGAGGAAAGAAAAACATTAACAACAGGTTTCCATGACCATGAATCCTCCATGTTAGAGAAGTAATACTTATTGAAAATGTTAATAATATGATTCAGAAGGCCCTCCATGTTCTCAAGTTGTTCCTCAATAGAAATATTCAAATCCAATGTAGTGTTTTCACCCACCACCAAATCGAAAAGGTGAGTACCACACCAGTTCGCCTTCCAAAAATCAATAGATGAATCCTTGGAAACCAACCATATCATGTGAGAGTCAATTGAGGAAAAAATGGGTTTGGAGGCAGGCCACATAGAGGAATCTAGACGATTAAAAGAAACAATATTAATCCTATTCATAAATTTAGCATGAGGGAAAGAAAGATCCTTAACATTTTTATTGAAGAGTCTCTACACAAAAGAAACTTGCAAATAATCATTGAAGATTTCACAATTTTTTATACTGAATACCCCTACATCATAAGGTTTACAACAATTATTCCAAGACACCATAGCCAATTTTCTTCTCAACAATGTTTCCACTCTAGATGGATTTCTTGAGAAAAATACCGATATTTCTTATGATAGAAATATGATATTTATGCACCATATAGGAGTAATCAAACTTGAAGAAAATGATAGATTTTACCAGGAAAACCCGACCAGCCATGGAGAGAGTTTTTCCTTTCTAAGTAGAAAGTTTTCTTCTAACCATACTAAGAATATCAAGGAAATAACAAGCTTTAGGCCTCCCCAAAAATAATGGTACCCCCAAATAATTGAAAGCAAGGGACCCCTCATGAATTACCAACTCTCTATCAATATCAATCTTTCTAGGAATAGAGATATTCCTACCAATTAAACAAAAGATTTTTCCCAACTTATCTCTTGACTAGAGATTAAATAATACTGAGAATGGGATCATTTTATATTTATTATATTTCTCTTATCTCTCTAGGTTAAAATGATAATATCATCACCATAAAATAGAGTATTAGGAGCTAAAAGTCCTCAATCAGCATTAATATCCATTATTTTCCCATTTCATTCCATGATAGAGAGAAGTATACTAAGGTATGCCTCTATGATAGAAAAAATAATAGCAAAAAGGGGTTCACCCTGTATGACCCCTCTAGTACAATCAAAAAACACATTAGGAGACCGATTAATAAGAATAAAGATGTGGGAAGAGCAGAAAATGGTATTGATACAATCAATAAAGACAACATTAAACCCAAACATATCAAGAACCTTGAAAATTAATCTTCAATCCCTTATTTAAAAAGATTTCATGACATCAAGATTAAGGAAAATATTTCCACCCCTGGTGAATTTCATTAACAGGTTAACACATTCCAAAGTAGTGATGATAAATTCTTAGATTGATCTCCATTTAATAAAAAAATTATTGGGAGAAACAATATTTCTTGCAATCAAGGCCAACCTTGTATCCAAGATTTTACGAATGATTTTTTAGATAGTGTAAACCAATACAAATGTCCTAAAGAGATGTATATAATTGATATTATCCACCACTAGAATGAGTTCCATAAAATGGTCATTAAAACCATGAGGAAGAGCACCCCTATTAAAAAATGTGTGACAAGCCTCAAGACATCAGTTTGAATAATTTCCTACTATGTATGGAAGAAGAAATTGCCAAATACATCTAGTCCTAGGAAACATTCATATTTAAGACTGATGGATACTTAATTAATCTCAAAATTCAAGGGAAAATGGTAAGATTGATGTTGTCTTCATGATACAAATGTCTGGGAATGATTCCCTCCATTGTATCATTAGGAAGGGAAACCCCATTGAAAATATCTTTGAAATAATTAATCACATGATCTAATAGATCCCCCCATGTTATCAATAATAATATCCCCATTTTATAACAATGATAAAATCCTGAATAACTTCCTGATTTTCTAAAGTGAATTGAAAAAAATTGGATTTCCTATCACCATCCTTCATCCACTTTTCCTAAAAAATGTCCCATTTTAAGGAATCCATGAGATTTAAAAGATTATTCAGCTTAGTAATACTCTTAGATTCACCCTGAACACCAATAGAAAAGTCATATAGGGTAATTTTCTCCTAAAAATTTCAAAGATAAGATTCATGGGGGGAAATTTCCTAGTCAAGGGAACTAAAGAGTTCTTTGCTACAACTGTTAAGAGTTATTTTAAGGAGATCAATCTTGATAATAATAGAAAATTTATCCTTCCATAAATTCAAAGTGTTCCATTTCTGTTCAACAATGCGTCTACACTCAGTGTGAGTAATCTAGAACTTGTTGAACCTAAAAGTAAAGGAGGTCAGGGATCCTTACTCACTAAGTCAACTTAAATAATATGATGATATGAATTGAATCTAGACAAGAATTTTCATGATATAGAACCCCAAGAGTTATAAAAATATTCATTGAAAAAATCCCTCTCAATTCTTTGATAAAATAACCTATTTAAGAACATCATGTACCAAGTATATTTATCTCCAATTAGGTTAACCTCAAACAACCCATTATAATCAATAAAAGCTCTAAACTCCCTGGAGGAAATAGAATTATACATGGACCCCAACATCTCATCTAGATTCAAGATGTAATTAAAATCTCCAAAGACCAACCAAGGACTATAGATAACTGAATTGAGATCCTCAATATCTTTCCATAATCTTCTATGGTCCTAATAATTCTTATGAGCATACACAAAGGTATAGAAATATTGAGACCCAAGGTACTTGAATGAACAGATGATGTGTTTCTCAATTCTATAAATAATGGAAATATCTGATATGGAGTAATGAGCCATAAAACATAGCATCTTGATCCCAGACCAACAACTATTAATGCTAACTAAATGAAATCCAATTTTTTTATTAGCAAGGATAGAATAAAAGACTCTTTCATGTTCAGAAAGAAAAATAAGAAGAGGCCTATGATGTTCAAGGAAAATATATAGAGACCTTATAGTGTCACAATTGGCCAAGCCCTTGAAATTCAAGAAAAGAATATTCATTTAAATTTGAGGCTGAGGATGAGACCCCCATTTTTGGTTCCTAAAACTTTTATCTTTCATAGTAGGGGGGTCTACCAACATTCCTTTTGGGGTTGAGAGAATACTAAAGGAGGTCATTAATATCAGAGGTGTTAAGATCTCCATTCCCTATTTTGAGAAGTAGCCCTCTGTCAACATTTCCTATCATCGGCCTAATAATATCTATAGCACCATAAATGCATATATTGGGATCCACTAGATCTAAACCATCATCATTAGGAGCCTTAGAAGGGAGAACATGAGTAATACCACTTCTATGAAACAAGATATTTTCAGTTGAAAGTGTACCAAAACCAGGTAATACTGGATTACATTGATCCTAATTCAATACAAGACTAAGATAAATTTTAGGGGGATGCATCAATGTAAGGTTTGATGAAAATGGGTCACTTAGGACTATTTCACTAAGTCAAGAAGAAAGCTGTGTACTAGGATGCATCACTGCTAGGTTTGGAATAACTAGGCCACATTGGGTTGCTGCACTGAGAAGGCTAATAGAAACCTATGAACTGGGATGCATCACTATAGGATTTGGTTAAACTGGGTCGCATCGAACTGTTGCATGAATAAGGCTATCATAAACCTATATACAAGAAGAAAAAGGGAATGGATCGTCCAGGTTGATGCAGAATTCTGGACTAGAAAGAACCTACCCTTCCTACATGAATCTATGCAAGTGTGTGATGTATTATGAGATTTCTTGGAGAATGATATTTTCTTCCTTTTCATTTTGGACAGTGAAATCTAGATTATAGACATCATTTGAGATGGTAGAGACTAGAACATGATAATCTAGAGTGTAAACCATAGATGGGGAACCAGGCATATCATTATTTACATTGTCCTCTTCCCAAACTAAGTCATCCCATGATTTATTCAAGGGTGAGGAAGGTCTAGATTTAGATAGATCATGATCATTGAATGAGGATCTATCAAGATGAACCTTAATGGGATGTGATGGGTTAGTCTGCTTCTTAGTAACTCCTTTTTTTCAACCAAAACATTTTTTTATATTTCTATTCCTATTAGCATCAGTCTAATCTATGGTCTTAGGATCTTCATTGACCTTCTTCTGTAGCACTCTTTAATTAGAAACTGAATATCCCACTATCTTACATACATCACAAAAAGGGGGAACATTTTCATACTCAACTTTTATTTCAGTCTTGCTTCCATTTGCAAGGAAGGAGATGCCGACAGGACTTTTTATTTCCTAGTTAACATCCACAAGAATCAGATCAAAGAAACCAAGATCTCCATCCAATGTATTATGATCCTATATAATGGTAGTACTAAGGCATGGGGCAAGGTCATTAAGGATCCTTGGGTGCCAATATACCCAATTTCGACTATATAACCTAACCCATATTTGGGCGTTGAATTGATTGATATTGAAAGGATTTAATATAACATTCCATTTAGATAATCTAAGAACACTAGGTTTGAGTTGAAAATTTTTATAGCTCCATGCTGAGATCAAATATTCCTTGGAGTTAAATATGATGTGTAAATACCCTCTCCCAATAATAATTTTCCTCCAATCTCAGTTTCCCCAATAGTGAGACACCCTATTTTTGAGATCATCATAAGACCAAGGTCTATCTCCCTCTGAGTAAATAATGCAGCCTAGGATCGAGAACTTACATAGGTTGATCTATTATTTCAAGGACTCCAGATCATCCAACATCAAGAAACCACCATTTTTGAGTCTTGTAATGTTGGAGACCATAAATAATCCTCCTTGATTGGATCCGACGAACAAAAAAGTGCCTCTACAAAAGATAAACCCTTGTTCTTCAAAATCGATGGCTCTTGTGGATCTGAAGATTTGATCTAATCCATCCTCAAGGATTGATCATATTTGAAATCCAATTCCCACTCATGATTAATTGAATGCATTGATGAAATCAAAGAAGAGGCCAAAAAATCTAAGAATATCTATTCCCATTGACAAGATCTAGGTCACCCTCTCTCACCATCCAATCTTATAAGGTAATGTCAATTGCCTTGATTGGAAAGAAGATAAGATCTTCTATAGTCTTTCATCTATATATTTAAATGGGATCTATTCCCTAAGTAAACATTAATAACGTAAAAACACTTAAACCCCTAAAATACCTAAAAACGCTAAAAATCATAAAGACCTAAAAACCCATAAAATTTCTAAAAACCACAAAAATCCAAACAAACCAAAAAAATCCATAAAATCATAAAAAAATTAAAACCCTGAAAACCCCTAAGAAACTCATAATGGCTTAAAAACACTTAAAACCCTTATAAACTAAAAAATGATAAAAACACTAAAATATCCCCAAAACCATAAAAACCTATAGAAAACATAAAACTTCAAAAATATCTTCAACACCCCAAAATCTATAAAATAACCCAAAACCCAAAAAAAATTCTAAAACCCCATTTAACACAAAAAACATTAAAAATTATAAAAAATAGTAAACCCATTAAAACTAAAAAACCATAAAAACCCAAAAAAATACCATAGAAAATAAAAATCCATAAAAGTCTAAATCCCCGAAAAATCCAAAAAACCCTTAGGCACCCTAAAAATCCTTTAATGCCCTAAAAAATTATATATCCTAAAAACACTAAAAATCCCTAAAAACGTAAAAAACACTAAACCCTAATAAAACTTAAAAAGCTATAAACACTTAAAACCCTAAAATCCTTAAAAACCATAGAAACCCCTAAATGCGATAAAGCCCCTAAAAACCCATCAAAACCCTAAAAACCATTAAATAAATAAAAAACCTTTAAATCTATGAAAACATTAAAAAATTTAAAAACCCAAAAAAAATCCTAAAAACCATAAAAATAAAAAAAACACATGAAAATACTAAAAATCCCCTAAAAATACATAAAAAAGAAAAAAAACCCTAAAAACCCTGAAAACTTGAAGAAAACCTTAAAAAAATAAAAACACAGGGGACCCCTCAAAATGATAAAAACCATAAAAATTCTAATACCCTAAAAATCCTAAAAGTCCATAAAAACGATAAAACCCAAAAAAATCTTAAAAATCACTAAAAATAAATAAAAGGTAAAAGTAGCATAGAAACCCTAAAACCCCTAAGAAAATATTAAAAACCAAGAAACACATAAAACACCTATAACCAAAAAAATTAAAACAACCATAAAACTCTAAAAACTCAAAAAACCATAAAAACCATAAAAACCCCTAAAATCTATAAAACTTGTAAAAACAAAAAAACAATAAAAACCAATAAAAAATATATAAATCCATTACAAACCTAAAAATGTTAAAAATATAAAAACTATACATATCCTAACAACTAAAAAATCCCCAAAAACCCAAAACCCCATAAAAACCATGAAACCCTTAAAAACATAAAATCCCATAAAATCCCAAAAAACCATAGAAAAAATAAAAAAATTAAAAAACCCCCAAAAAAAAATAAAAACATAAAGACCCAAAAAACATTGATAAATCCTAATAAAACATTAAAAAAATTTAAACACTTAAAACCACTAAAATATCTAAAAAGTGATAAAACCTCGAATAACCATAAAAACCAAAAAAAACTCAAAATCCTCGAAAACCCTAAAACCCAATTAATATCCTAAAAAATCCATAAAAATACATAAAAATATAAACACCCTTAAAAACCTTTAATAAATTCATAAAATCCTAAAAATACATAAAAACCCTAAAATATGAAAAACCCTAAAACCCCCCAAAACAACCCAAAAAACACTAAAAATCCATAAAAAACTAAAAAACCATTAAAATACTAAAGAACCCTAAAAATATCTTAATTTTTAAAAAACCATAAAACCCTAAAATAACATAAGAAAATCATAAAAATCATAAAACACTTAAAACCCCTAAAAACATAACTAATTCCAAAAAACCCTAAAATTAGAAAAAAAAAACAAAAAACTGCTTCAAAATCACTAATAATCTCAAAAAATCCTAAAAAAGCAATAAAAATTACTAAATTTTTTTTTAAAAAACCTAGGAATCTTGAAAACCCCTATGTAAACCATAAAAACACAAAAAACACATAAAACCACTAAAAAATAAAAAAAACCTAAAACCCCCAAACCCCTAAATGAACTGCTAGCTCACCCCTTGGCTCGATTGTCCTCTGCATGAACTTATGCAAGTTCCACAAGGTCTGCAACACATGACTATCAGTGAGCTCAACGCCAGGATTATGGAACTGGATGGAATTCTGCTATCACACATCATCTCCCAGATCCGTTGTTACAACTACGTTGATTCGGACACTCTCCTATGGAATCCGGATCTGATTGGCCAGCTACAGCAAGGGGTTTCTACGAGCATGAATGTCGGCAAGGTCCTGACCCCCCCTCATGGCTTCTAAAATATAAGTGTCAATTCATTCCCCCTATACACTTTCTTCTTCTTCGGAAAATTTGGAGGCGTAGGTTGCTTATGCATGGACATCTTCAAAAAACTGGGTTGCAGATTGCCTCGGTCTACAGCATCTATTTGCGTGGTGCTGAAAGCATACAACACCTCTTTATTGATTGCAATCTTACACATAGATTATGGAGCTACATGCAGGATGTTTTTGGTCTCCGCTTACCTCTTAGAACCTTTTCTCAACGGATGCTTTTTATCAATGATTTTAGCTGAAGTGAGCAGCTTCATAACCTCCTTCTTGCAGCATCGGCAGCCACTGTCTCTCTCCTATGGACTGCAAGAAATTGTACTATGTTTTGGAACAAATCATGCTCCACGCATGAGGGTATTATTTCCATGCATAGTGCTGTTCAGCTGGCTGGGAGTCTCCAATCATGTACGATGAACAACTGCTTCAATGATCTTGTTACACTCCGCACCCTTGGTGTCCCTGGCAGGTGAAAAAAACCAATGTTGATGAAGTATATTAGATGGATTCCACCAATCTTGTCATGGATCAAAGTTAATGTTGATGGTGCGGCGGATGGCTCACCAGGCCCTTCAGGTTGTGGTGGGGTCTTCCATACTTGTCGTGGAATTTTCAAGGGTATTTTCTATCACTATATTGGGAATGGATGTGGTTATGAGGCCGAGATTTGGGTTATTATCAAGGCTGTTCGTTTTTCAATTCAATTTGGGTGGTTGCATCTATGGATCGAATCGGATTCAATGCTTGCAGTGGAGGTGCATCACCAAAACTCAAGGAAGGTTCCATGGCGGCTTCTTCCTCAGTGGATTGAATGCCTTAGCCTATCCAAGAAGCTGACTCTCAGGATCTCTCATGCATATAGGGAAGTCAATATGGTGGCTGATGCTCTCTCCAAGATGGCTATTGAAGATTTCTTCTCACAGTGGTCATTCATTGCTCCTTCCTTTTGCACGTCTCATGTAGCCTCTCACATGATGGGTGCTACCCGCACACGAATGTACAAGTCCCCCCTGTAATGTTTTGTACCTTTTCTTTTTATTAATTGAGGCGCCAAGCTTTCTGCTTGGCACGCGCCTTCTTTTCCCAAACCCCAAAAAACACTCAATATCCACAAAACTCTAAAAATTTTGAAAAACTAAATGCCCTAAAAATCCCTAAAAAGGATAAAAACCCTAAAAACACTAAAAACACCTAAGAAAACATTAAAACCCTTCAAAACTCTAAAAACATTATAAACCCAAAGTTCCCAAAAAAAACCCCAACAAACCTTAAGACCCCTAAAAACCATAAAAATCCTAAAACCCCATAAATTACCTAAAACCACTAAAAAAATATAAAAACCCATTTAACACTAAAAGGGTTAAAAACTCTATAAACTCATAAAAGCAATAAAAAAATAAAAAAATCCTAAAAACCCTAAAAACCATAGAACCCAAACCCCCTCAGAATCCCAAGAAACCCTAAAACCACATCAAAAAATAAAAATCCTTAGAATACCTATAAACTTAAAAAACCAAAAAACTCATAAAACTCCTCTGAAAACCTTAAAAACCTAAAAACAGTTAAAATCAATAAAAAAACCTAAAAACAAAAAACATTAAAAAACCCTAAAATCCCTAAATCCCCTCAAAATCCATAGAAACCCTAAAAATCCATAAAAATCATTAAAATCCCAAAAAAATATATAATAAACCCAAAAAACATTGAAAACCCATAGGAAAACCCCAAAAACTAAAAAAATCCTAAAAACCATAAAAACACACAAATGCCTTTAAAACCCCCAAATTCCCATAATAATTATAAAAACACCTAAAACCTATAAAACCCCTTTAAATTCCTATAGGGTCCTGAAAAATCCGCAAAGGAGATTATACCCAAATCCCCAAAGAATTAGGGAAAGTAATCAAAGAAGGGACACAAACATGACCGGTCCACGGACCGGTCCCATGGAAGCACAACGTGGCTAGGCCCCGCGAGTCACCCCCCTTCGCGAACCATTGTCATTCGTGAAATGGAGGTGGAGAGCCTCCGTGATCGTGAGGCAGGATGGGCGTTAGTCCGGTTCACTATAAACGAACCACCCCAACCATAGACCGCGTCGATCGGTTCAAGCCGCACCCACTGTCGTTCACGGAATGGAGGCAGAACCCTTTGCAACTGCGGAGCACTCCCTGAGTTCGCCTCATGGAGGGGGGGGGGAAGCGTTCAATACCCTCCGCGAATCGCGGATTGACCAAGTCAGCCGTGA
Source organism: Viscum album (assembly GCA_963277665.1). Lineage (NCBI taxonomy): Eukaryota > Viridiplantae > Streptophyta > Magnoliopsida > Santalales > Viscaceae > Viscum > Viscum album. Next base: position 1,279,207,709 of record OY728136.1, on the reverse strand, counting down.
ACTGGGTATTTGGTTATTGGACTCCGCAAGAGGTGTCGTATTTCCACAGATACATCCCTTTCCCCACTATATAAAAGGGGGCCAAGGGGGAAAGAAAAATAGGAGAGATCGGAGAACTGGAATCGGATTCAGAGGGATTGGAGATTCGGAAGGAGATCAGTTGAAGGAAGTCTTCCAATTTCACAAACAGGGAAATTCCCATCCGCGAACCACAACAGGTATACGAATTAACAAGGAATTGGAAGACGCATAATAATTTGGTGAACCGTGAACCTAAAAATAACAAAAAATGAGAATCGAGAACCATACCCCCTCCGTGGATGACTTCCCCGTGGACCAGGGAATTTATGCCTCTTTTCCCATCTGTCGTACTACGTAGCACTCTCCCACGCGGTAGAAGCTCCAACCAACGAGCCTCTGATCGGCACCGCCCTTGGCCGCCGCTGCCCGCCTGGAACCCTCTGTGAACCACCCTGGTTCGTAGATTGAACCTGAAACTGCGAACCACCCTGGTTCGCGGAGTGAACCCAAAGCCGCGAACCACTCTGTTTAGTGGGACGCAAATCAGTCCGCGGACCACCCTGGTTCATGAACGGCTTCTCCGGCCTCGTGGCACTTCCCCGCATAAAGGGTTCCACCACCCATACATCTCAGTGACTCACCAAATACTTCGGTGTTCTCATTTCCAGAGCCAGGTAAAATCCTTCTGATCCAGCTAAGTCCTCTGCGACTCCCTCATTGCCTTGTTCATCGGCCCCGAGCCAAGGCCTCTACTGGAGCCACCAGATCCATGTGGTGTAAAGTTAAGGTGCATCAGCGTGCCATTTTGAGTTCACGTACCCATTGTAAACAGTGGAAAAGGGGTTTCCCTGACCCTTGAGCAGATTCTCAAAGCATTCCTGGGTTCACATTCCCATGGTAATGTGGAGCATGAGCTTGAGAATCCCTTTTCTGCCCCTCCACTTGTTGAGATTCCCTCAGAGATGGTAAAATAGCCATCAGAAGGAAGGCCTCATGCACTACAAGAGCGGAGATGGGCACAAGAGCACCCCATTTTCCCTCTCCCATGGGGCTTTGTCACCCCAAAAATCCATCTCGGGTTAATCCCCGACCCTTTGGGCCTCCTCAGAGTGTAAGCCCCAATTCATCACCCTGGGACGCTTCATGCGTAACCCCCACTCCGCTTCTCATGGACGCACCTTTCGCGATGTGATCCTCTGGTCCTTGCTGCCTCTTGTTTCTCACACCGAGCATGACTCACGTGGGCTTAGAGTAAGCATTGACCATGACATCCTACCATGGGCCTCCTTAGAGTTTAAGCCCCAATCCATAATTATGTGCCTCCTCAAAGTGTAATCACCAATCCATCATTTTGGTCCTCCTCAGAGTGTAAGCCCCAATCCATTATTCTGGGCCTCCTCAGAGTGTAATCCCTAATCCATCATTCTGGGCTGCCCCGGAGCATAAGCCCCAAGCCATAAGACAACTACAAGGACTTTGATCCATGCCCAAGCATGGTACGTAGGAAGCCTCCACGAGGTCCAAGCCCACCACTCGGTCGTTTCTTCACACCGAGTTCCACCCTCATCCAGCATGATGTTTAACAATATATACGAACTTCGTGGACTTTGATCCCTGCCTCCTAGGCAGGGTATGTAGGAAGCCTACCTGAGGTTCAAGCCTAACAACCGGTCGATCTGATCATCTCCACACTGGTTCACCTCACCACTCCTAGTGCCGCCTCAAGTGAGTTACAACCCTTCAGGGTCATTAATCCAACAAGGGATGGTAAGCCTTGGGCAAAAATGATTCTGAACCCCTGCGTCCAGTTGGCCATTTCCCACCAAGGTTAAATCTGTGGATACTATGTTTGGGTATAAACCAAAGATTCGCGAACATATAAATACATCTTAAATCTATAAGAGAGTCCTGGAACAAGAAATAATTCCCCCCAAAAGGGGTGTGATGAGACCAACTTCCCATCCTCTCAACCAATGTGAGTTCTTAAGATTCGCTGGTCAAACCATCTGGCGAATGCCTTCCATTGGAAAGTAGGTCCTTCATTCATTGGATATGGAGCCGTTGGGCGTTTCATGGCCGAAAACCAGAACGAAAAAAAAAGTGGTGAACCTGACGTGAATCTTTAACCAAACATGACAGATTGAACATAATCCCACCTTCTGCCCCCATATGCTCTAAAGGAGGGCCAAGCAAGGTCATTAATTACGCACGAGATTATGAGATGCTGCTTTGATGGTTCTGCTGCTTGTATTTTCTAAAATGTTTTGCAGGTACCACTTTCAGAACTCCCTTCGATCCAATGGAATCACAAAGGAACTCACAAGTGCACGTTTCTAACAACGTAAGGACGAGACTTCCTCAACAACGGAGGACCCCGTCCCCCACCCAGTGTCTTCAATGATGGGTTTCAGACATGCTGATCTGAGAGTACCACGTGAACGATACTCTCCCAATGGTGGAGGTGGCCATGCACACCCTTCAATCCGTCAAGATTCACCGGTCGCCTGCCCAGCTGTGACCGCAAAGGCAGATCTAGACAGCCCGTGTCGCTGTCTCCAACCGTTTCGGGAGTCTATCCCCGGAATGAGATAATGCATACCTCCCTTATCTTAGGGAGGTGGATGAGGTCGACGTTGAGGACCTCATCCCCACAGAACGGGGGTTCCGCTCCAAGGCCCCTATTGGAAGGCATCATCACGGTCACACCATGAACCGACATCCTTACGCTGAGTAGGATGTCTCCCCAAGGATTCATGCCCACGCTCCCCGAGCTCCAGCCCCTCGGACCGCCCGACAAGAGCGGCAGACGCACAGTCGGGGACGGGTCATCACCCTAAACCCTAAGGAGGAGCTCCGCTACCCAGCCACGGAGACATACCATGAATAGGCACCTACACATGTTCACTACTCCCAAGCCCGCCATCCATACATGGAGGCATCATACGAGCCGGCGCGCATCCCCTCCGAGCTTCATTAAGCCCGTTTCTCATGCAGGATGGCACTTAATAGGAATACACCTCTCCCTACCCAGGGTCGTGAAGCCCACCATCTTGATGTGGTGGCGACCCGGCACCTGTAGGACCAGCTCCTGGCAGTTGCTTCAGACGCCCTCCATCCTGATATGGTGGCGATCAACAAAGCCCACCACCCAGATTTGGCAGCAAATCATAGGCGGGCACGTCTCCCCGCCAACAAAGGCCACCGACTCAATAAGGTGGGAAACCAATATATGCAGGGCCAGCTCCCTGTGGATGTAAGAAAATTCCACCACCCCGATGTGGTTGCAAATAGAGAGAGAAACCGGCATATCCCAGTACAGGGGCAGATTTGTTCACCTACCCCAACATAGGAGAATTGTCAGTACCCACTGACCATTGGAGGACCGGAGCAGGATATTCCTACTTCGATACCAGAATGGGACTTCATACCTGTTCCATCCAAAAATGTCTCTTTACATATCCTGGCAATGATGGAGGAGCTGGTATCGATCCTAGATCATATCTTGCAGACTTTCCAGAATGTAATTGCATCAGCAACAACAACAAGGACTCGGGCCCATGAGCATGTCTCCCCAATTGAGGCGACTCATTTGAGAGACGAGATAGCTGGCTCAAAGCAGATCTTCATCCCTGATTCTGCCCAGGAGGGTCACCGGCCATATTCCACGATGCAAGGGCAACCGGATCGAGAAACATCACTCTTTCCCACTAGGGGACACTCATCCATCATAGTGGATGCTCCAAAGCAGGCATATATCCCTGTTAAAAGTCAAGATGTTTGTCGGCGTATCTCGGTGGCATCCTAAGACACAATTAGACAGGTACCCAAAGGAGGTTAAGGCCGTTGTCAACAGTAGATGGTCCCTGCTGCCTGCAAAAGAGCGCCCCGAACGCGCCGAAGGCAGCCAGAAAATAAAGAGAAAGTTCGTGAGTCTTCTCTTCTGGAAGCTGGGGTTCCCGACGCTGCTAAGCATGCATCAAAGGCTTGATACCCTGCCCACCCATTACCATATTATGGGAGAAGTAGTGGAAGTTGTGATGGTCCTCCCCGCAATGTCGCTACCAACAGTTTTGAAGGTCCTCCTCGAAGCACTCGTGGGGGCTTCCCCCGTGGGAATATAACGATCGGTCACGAGAGCTTCTCTCTTGATGCGAGTAATGGAAACCCTCAACGTGACCAGAAGATCAAGTAGCAAAAAGGTCCTTCACATGCTGTGGTCCACTCTGAAGGTCCGCCCTATGGTATACACTACAATCACTCTCCATGCAATGGGACCACAGATTGTTATGGTGGTCCTCGCGATCATAGTCGCAACTACAGGGGTCCTCCCCGTAGTGATGTCTCATCACGACAAGAAGGCCATCCCCTTGTCGTGGCCTTCCCTGAAGTTCCTCCCCAGGGGTCACGATGCAACAGGACTCCACGCAGCCAGGCATCAGGTCATGGTGGTAGTCCTTGCCACCCTGATAATGGAGGTCCTCCCTGTAGAGACGTCGAGCAAAGAGAAGGCCCTCCCCTCATTGCGGTACATTCTGGAGGCCCTCCCCAGGATATATCCCATAGATATTCTCCCTGCGGCAGTATTAATTGTAGTGCTCACCATTTCCGCTGCTGTGATGGTAGTCCTCGCCACCACAGACGCCATTGCCAAGGTCCTTAATGGAATGGCCCCAAGAGATAAGAAGATCCTCCCCTTGTCACAGCATGTCCTGAAGGTCCTCTCCAGGATGCATGTCGAATGTCAAGCCATGATGGTCATCCTCACCATAATGGCAGTTTTTGTGAAGGTCCTCCCCGTAACAACGCTACGCAGCCAGAAGGTCCTCCCTTTACTGCAACATGACTTGGAGGTCCTCCCTAGGGTGTGCACTGCAAAAGTCCTCTATGAAGTGAAGCATAAAGCAGTAACAGTAGTCCTCTCCATTATGGCTTTCATTGCAAAGGTCCTCCCTATGATGGCATATTATTTTGACAGGAAGTCCCTCCCCCTGCTGAAGCATGCACTGAAAGGCAATCGTATGTCGAGGAACTCAGAAGGACGGGATCGAGCATGTCAGATTCCCAGCTTGTCTCTAGCGACGCCCTTCTTCGATCAGGAGCCGTTCCAGGGCCGCGTTCATCTTCTGAAACACCTCGGAATCTCCCACAAGACAATTCGATACCTACCAGTCCCACTGCCTCCTACTAAAGTGATCACCTTAGTTGGGCTGATCAGGTATAGGAATCACTGGCATAGGAGAATGCTGATATGTTGCACCTAAGGAAACGATTGGGTATGAATGATATACCAGTTATTTTTTGTCCCAAGACCACCCCTCAGCATGACATACCCAGGGAGTTGTCGGAAGGATTCATGCATGGCATCCGCCAGAATCTATGGAAGACCCTCCCTCAGCTAAAATCGAGCTTTCTTCCCTATGATTAGTATGTAGACCACGTCAAGATGATAGGGGACCTCCTGCGTCACATTGACCTGGAGGCCCTTTCCTCGATGTAACAACAACTCCCCGAGAGGCGCAAAGGGAATATGGAGGCAGCTTGCCTCCATGCACTGCACGAACTACGCTGCCTCATTGGTGACGCTCTGATGGGAGTCCATATCAGAGGATGGGGGGAACATGGAGCTCTTCATTTCACTCCACTCCCCGCCCAGAAGAACCTGTTCGTTATGGTGTCTTGCAACGTCGTCACATCAAGACGACAATCGGGTGGACCCCCTGTTTAGGAAAGGCAACAAAACCAATATAGTCGAGCCTTGAGTAATTACTAGAAGCATCAGGACTAGCGGGAACAAGACATTCAAGAACTCTTGAATCAGGCCACCGAGAGCATCCAGAAGGCCTCTCGCCTAAGAGAGTCCAATCAGCGATCTTTTCCCGCCTCCCTAGAAGGGACTAATTCACAGGTGAATTCGGCACCAGATCCGGTTCACCCCCAGATGGGGGCACACAAGATCAGGAAGGTCATGATAGCCGTAGCCACTACCACAATCTTGGTTCAACCCCAGCCTGCAGAGCTGGGGGCATTTTTAACAACAAATGCACCCATAAGACTAATAAAACTGGGAAGCTACTCAATGTACAGGGAACGGAGCCAACCCCAGCCCTCAGGACTGGGGGCATTATTACCCCCTCAACAACAACCTCCCTCACGAGAGTTGGTATTCTCTAGTCTAGTGAGGGCAGTAAGAAGAGGAGGCTCCTGTCCTATCCCATCATATAGATCATCATCCCCTCTGAGAGGAAGGCGCACCGTAAGGTCGCATAAAAGAACTCTTTGCGTCACCCTTCGACAAGAAGTTCAAAGGAAATCCCAGGACACAAAAGGGAAGGCCAACAGAAGATGTGGGAGATCCTCTTCCTATTTTGAAGATGACGTCCCATCCACCCCGCAATATGCATTCATCAATGCCATAGAGGCTAACCCCGCGGGTGACACTGGAGAAATTGAAAATCCGGACGGATCAGGAGACGACGGTTTCGGTCAGGATGTGGCTCACAATGAACCCCCAAGAATGTACACCCGGAACCAGAGGGTTGCTTTAAATATGGCCGCCTGTTCAGATAACCTCCCTCCGCCTACCCTGCAAGCTTCCATCAAGGATAGAAATAAAGGAACGGTTACCCTTAACCTGTTCTCTTCTCTCGATAAAAAAGAGCCACTCACGCTCGAAGAGAGGTTTTCTCGCAGGAAGAAGAGATGAAATAATTGAGGCGGCTTAAAGCCAAGCTACTCCAGAGGAACTGCTTTATTGAAAGTGTGTCCCAAGAAGAGCCACATCATTCACTCCCAACAAGTGCACCTCAAAGGATAAGTTTTGCCCCGGCAAACGAAATATGGCCAGGGCTCCCGTCTAATGAGGCGCCTGGACCGTCCAACTACCTAGATGTGGATCTAGACGAATATCATGATTCCCCTCCATTCAGGAAGCAACCGGAGCGAGTACGCCTGAACCCGCCGAAGGTGCCACAAATGGGACGCGCAGCCTTGGTTCCAGCCAACCGGGACCCTCAGGAAATTCCTCGGGCTATGCCTACCCAGGACCGGGCCCAACAGGATGTAAACGAGGGACTTGACAACACCATCGAGGCACAGCTCGATTGGAAGCAATGGAAGGTCGACGCGCTCCGATATAGCCGGAGCGGAAACCCTACCCAGATTGGGTGACCAACACAGCACCTCCACCAAATTTTGGGAGCCATGTATTCCTCATATTCAATGGATCTGGCAATCCAGAGCAGCATTTGATGCACTACGCATCCTATTGAGACCCTATGATGGGAACTCTGGAACAACAAGAAGTAGTGAAACTCAGATTCTTTGTACGGAACATGCAAGGATCCACCTTTGTCTGGTATACGAGTCTGCCGGCCCAGACGATAAAGAGTTGGGAGGACCTTCGACAGTAGTTGATGTTCCACTTCAGCTCAACGTTGCCTAAAATAATGGTCAGTGATCTCATGAACTTCAAGTAGAGGGAGAACGAGAGGGTCTAATATTTCATCGCCAGATGGAAAGGCCCGACCTATTCTCTGAACAGACAAATGCCTCAAGATGAGATGCTTACCATATGCATTGATAATCTTAGAGATGAGCTACAAACACCGCTCATACTAGTGGAGTGCACCACTGGCTTCTGCCATCTCTCGTCCATTTCCCAGAGAATTGAGGACTCCCTGCAACGGACAAATTCAAAGTCCCGAATAGCCTCACAGGCTCCTGCGAAAAGAGCCCCTAGAGCTGAAGTGTCTGCTGTCACACTCAAGACGGCCCCTATTCCCACTCCGCCGCTCAGGCCTCCACCAAATCATCAAGGCCCCCCTCTATATCAGCGGCCGCCCCCACCTAAATAGAGTGATCGTAGTGGACCGAAGCGGAATCAGTTTGAGGAATGAAGAAAAAATTATACACATTCTGAGACGATCATGTTCATCGATACTTCATTTCATCCATGAACTGCAACTTTATCCACCTCCCAGAGCAAAGGAAACCTAAATATGTCAACCGCGATGACAAGCCATATTACAGCCCCTACCATCAGATTTTGGGGAACAGTATCTGAGAATGCTTCGTCCTCAACGACCTCCTACAAAGGATGGTAGATTCCAAAAAAGTTGAGCTGGGACCACCCCCGGCACATGTGGCATGTATCACTACCACCGAATATGACAAAGAGAAGGGGTGGAAGAAAGTAACTAGCAAGCAAGGGTAGAAATTTGATAACTGGATGACTTGGAAGACTATCAACCGAGCCCAGGGCATACTCCGATCTCAACTACAGCATCCGATGTTGTCACCAACAGCCCCTGAAGCCGCAGAGCCGACAGCATCGGCCTCACAATCCTTTAAAAGTCGATCATCTAGGCAGATTCAAAGGAGGAAACAATCACAAGAGGATCATTCCGCTGTGGGGAAAGGGTTAGTCCTAACTCTGGAAGATTTCATGCCCTCGAATTTGGCACCACGGGCACCGACCCACCAAACGGCGCCATCAGAGACAACCAACCAGGTTGACCTGTGAGAGGATGAAGGGCCAATTTTTGGTTCTATCAACATCATCCATCTCATGGAATAATTCCCTGATGAAGGGTTTGACTACGAACCCGAGTTCCCTATACGAGGAGTTGGGAGGAGGAATCGCAGAGGCAGAGGATACCAGGGGAGGCGCAGCCGTGGCCGAAACCAACCCTAGGGTTGGACCCCGGCCCAGACCGTCAATATTGTGGAAACCCATGGGAGAGCCCTTCAAAGGGTTCAGAAGGAGAGGGAATGCCCCTCCACTTCCATAAGCGGCCACTCTGGACCTGTTGTACTACGATACCCGCCATAGGAGGAGAAAGTTTCTGGTCGCCTTGTGCGCACAAACAGACCAGCCAGGCCAAGTCCTCAAAACACAGGAATGCCATCAGCATCCATCCCTACGGCCGGTCCCTCCTTGTGAAATTCTCCAGCTCCCAAATCACCCGCCAAGACTATCCCGCCAATGGAGAAGCGTCAGCCGCTGGAGAAAAAATATGATATCTTAATCAGCTGGTATTGGTACCATCCAAGATGTCAATCCTGGATTCCCTGGGTTTTTCATCCGACCTTAAGGAGGCGCTTATCGAAGCTTTGATCATCCCCCAGGAGTTTCATGTTGAGGTAGCTGCCGCCGAAATTTACAGGACAAAGACTGGCTCGGCTGAATGCAACGCGTTGATTTCCTTCACCGATCAGGATGAAGACGCCATCATGCAAGGACACATTAGACAACTATATGTGTCTGCCACACTGAATGGTATTGGAATCTGAAAAGTCTTTATAGACAATGGCTCTGGAGTTAACCTCCTCCCTCTATGGACACTCCGTAAGTTGGGCCACAGTGAGGACGATCTAATTCCCTCGGCAACAACTCTGTTGGGTTACGAAAAGAGTGAGCAGAAACCAATGGGACAAATTAAGCTGAAGACCCATTTTGGTGACCTGGTAGCCTACACGAAACTCCTGGTGGTTCGGAAGAGCACAACATTCAATGCCCTGCTGGGAAGGCCTTGGCTCCATAAGCACATGGCCGTTCCTTCATCATACCACTAGTGTATCAAGTACCGCGTCAATGGAAAAAGAGGGATGTTGCATGAAGACAAGGACCCTTTTGAGCTCTCCGAGTCACATTACATCGACGTTAGAATCTATGAGAAAAAGAAGAATAAGCCTTCCGTCGACGGCATCAACTGGATCCCTACTCCAAATGTCCTGGTAATGGTCCCTGATGACCCCCTTCGGCAGCTTGGTAGAGATTATGTCATTCCCATCAACCATGTGGAAGGTAGGAGTTCATGTACGGACATGAATTCGGATGTCCTCATTACTTAATCCACGAATTCCAAGCACGAAAATATGGTAACCTTTACCAACCCTCGATTTAGGGACGAATACTCAAGAAGTGATGCCCACGATGCCTCTCCCTCAAACCCTCGAAGGCTCAGACCGGAAACTCTCTCCTCGTCAAATCAAGAAGATGAGGACTTGGGAGAAGAAGAGGGGGAAGATCTCAGAGATGCACCTCCCGCATTTGAGGAGGGAATCTCCACCACTGTGGAGGAACTTAGGGAAATAAACATGGGTACCGAAGAGGAAATGAGGCCCACTCTCATTAGTGCGGCCATTCCCCCTGAAGTACATGAGGTATATACCTCCTTCCTAAGGCAACACTAGGATGTCTTTGCCTGGAATTACACAGAAATGCCAGGACTCGATCCTGAGGTAGCGACGCATCACCTGGGTCTTCCAGAAGTCTACTGGGGCTATAAACAGGCCGTTAGAAGGACACACCCCTCACATGCTGCCAAGATAGAGGCTGAATTTGATAAGCTCATTAAAGAAGGATTCATCAGGGAGGTCCAGTACCCCATTTGGTTGGCCAATATCATCCTTTTCAAGAAAAATAATGGGAAAATCCGCTTCTTCATTGACTTTAGAGACCTTAATCGGCATTTCCCAAAAGATGAATTCTCGGTTCCAATAACTGAGTTGTTAATTGATGCAAAGGATGGGTATGAGGCTCTATCCTTCATGGATGGATATACTGGATATAATCAAATCAGGATGGCCTAAGAAGATGAAGAAGCCACAGCCTTTAGGGCCCCTCAAGGGGTATTCTATTACAGGGTCATGCCCTTTGGTCTCAAGAATGCTGAAGCCACGTATCAGCATGCCATGCATCTGATCTTTAAGTTGTTCCTGGGTAAATTCATTGAATGTTACGGGTATGACCTAGTAGTCAAGTCTAGACAGTGCTCGTATCACCTCTCGGACCTTGAGACCGTCTTCAACCAGCTCTGAAAACATAGATTGAAGATGATTCCCTTGAAATTCGCCTTTGGGTTTACCTCAGGGAGATTTCTTAGCTTCACCGTACACCATTGTGGCATCGAAGTCGACACTAAGAAGACGAAGGCTATCCTGAGCATGACACCTCCTTGAAATCTCACTGAGCTGAGGGGATTCCAAGGACACCTAGCCTATATTAAGCGGTTCATAGCCAACCTGGCAGGAAAATGTTTTCCCTTCACTAGGTTGATGAAAAAGGGGGTCACGTACCAATGGACGGACGACTTACAAGACGCCTTAGACAACTTGAAGAAGTACCTCTTAATCCCACCGGTGCTCATTCCCCCGGTTGAAGTAAGACCTCTTGTTCTATATGTGATAGCCCTAGAGTGATCACTGGGAGCCTTCCTCACACAAATGAATGATGCCGGCAGCAAAAACATTCTCTATTACCTCAGTCGAACCCTGATTGATGCTGAGACTTGATAATCAAATATCGAGAAAAGTTTTCCGGCCTTGGTCTTCGTGGTTGAAAATTTGTGACATTATTTTCAGCATCATGAGGTCCATTTGATCTCACGGAGTAACCCGCTCAAGTACATCCACAGTCACCCGATGCTAACCGGAAGTCTATCCCGATGGGCTGTCATCCTGCAATAGTTCGACATATGGTTCGTACTCAAAAATCCATCAAGGGCAAGGAATTAGTAGAATTTCTGGCAGAGAACCCTTCAACAGGGACCACTGCACCAGACGCTGAACTACCTGATGAATATATCTTCTCGGTCCAAGAAGAGTTCCCAGCATGGGAAATGTACTTTGATGGTGCATCCCGAAGCCCCACCAGGAAGAGGATGGAGGATCCCAAATTCAACAAAGTGGGCCTGGGGGTAATACTCGTGTCCCCAGAGAAGGCAGTTTTTCCGTATTCCTTATTCCTGTCAGATGGATGTACAAACAATGAATCGGAATATCAATCCCCCATTGTAGGCCAGGAGCTCGCACTCCAGGCACAAGTACAACACCTTAAGATAAAAGGTGACTCGGAGCTGGTCATCCAGCAAGTCAATGGTGACTATACTATAAAAAATGAAGAGCTGATCCCCTTGTTTGACCATGTCTAAGGGATAATGGATGATTTCTCCATAGAACCAACATTGAATTATATTCCCCGGTCCTAGAACGCTCAGGATGATAAATTATCCAATGCGGCCACATCCCTAGTAGACCCCAACCGGGATGAAACGATCATTAGTATTTCTCGCCGTTGAATGGTATTTCCATTTGTTCATGCTAAGACGGAAGAAATCCACGAAGTCAGTCCTGTCCCCAAGACGTATGCTCCTGCAACCGGCTGAATGATCCTCATCACGAACTACCTTCAACAGGGAGATCTTCCATCATACAGGGCTTAACGAGAGCAAATACGAAGAAGGGCAATCAATTTTTTCCTATATGGTGGCACGGGTTAGCAAGAGTTCCTCTACAAATGAGGCCTCGATGGAGTACTCCTCATATGAATTGACGGAGAAGAAACCACCACCGTCATGACTGAAGTACATGCAAGAGCGTGTGAATCACATAAACTGGGGACCAAGCTTTCCCATCAGGTTCGAAGGCTTGGGTACTACTGGCCTACAGTGGTACGAGATTGTGAGCATTTTACCACCAAATCCCACTCATGCAAGATTCATGTCAACTTCATACACTAGCCCCTGGAGTTACTTCATCAAGCTAAGTACTCCTAGACATTTTCCATCTGGGGGATGGACGTTGTGGGTCCATATCCTCCTGCCACGGCCAAACAGCTGAAGTATGTCCTCATGAAAACTGACTTCTTTTCTAAATGGGAAGAAGTTATAAACCTCAAGGAAGCCGGGACAAGAAATATTGTCCGCTTCATGAAAACCAATATCATCACCAGATTTGGTGTCCCACATTCTATACAGATGGACAACGGCACCAATTTCTGCTCTGCTGAGTTGGAAAAGTTATACCATGAGTATGGTATCAAGGCTAAAAACTCATCCCACTACCATGCAGCTGCCAACGGACAGATAGAATATTTCAACAAGACCCTTTACAACATCCTCTAGAAAATGGTGGACAAAGACAAGAAGTCCTGGCTGGATAAACTCCTCCATGAAGTGTGGGCTTATCGATCCACAATCTGCACTGCTACTCAGTCTACCCTGTACTCATTGGTGTAAGACACAAAGGTGGTTCTGCCCATTGAACTCCAACTTCCCCCACTCTATGTTGCCATCTGTGATCAATTATCCGATGATGAGTAGTCAGAAAAGTGGATAGGTGAATTGGAACAACTATACGAGAAGAATCTGCACACTACGCACCACCTGGAAGTGTACCAGAATCAGATTTCACGAGCCTTCAACAAAAATTTCTACCTCCGGTCTTTCTTGGAAGGAGAATTAGTGCTGGTTCTCTGGACCCCAATGATACCTGGCAAGAAGCCTCTAAATTTGGAGCCCAAATGGGAAGGATCATAAGTTATACACAAGGTCTACTCCAACAGAGCATATACCATGATCTCTATGGACATACAATTTACAACTGCTCCTACAAATGCGAGAATCCTGAAGAAGTATTTCGCATAGAAACCGAAAGTGATCTCGTCCTTATCGCATGACGTTAAAATGCATAGATTTTGTCTGAGCTACATGAATTTAAACTTCCATGCACCTATTGTCCTTACCGCACGCCATTAAACTGCACGGATAATAAGAGTCAAGAATGATCCCTCCCCCTGTGTACGGACCAGACCTACATGGGGTGTATTCCTCGTCCTCACCGCACGACGTTAAACTTCGCAGAACCCCCTTCTTTTTCTTTTTATTTTCATGTTCGGTCACCTATGTATATACCGAATGACGTTAAAATGCATGGATTTCGTCCGAGCTTCATGACGTTAAACTGCCAAGCACCCAATTGTCCAAACTCTATCGCCTTAAATTAAGAGTATTTCTCCCACACTTCATGATGTTAAACTGCACAGACTGGGTGATTTAAAAATTCCCTCTTCTCTTGGGTACGGACCAGACCTACACAAGGGTGTATTGTCTTTCAGAGAACTATGTGAGGCTTGATTACTGCCCTCATAGGATACGTAGTGACACCAGAATTCCACACCCTGGCCCAGCCATCTCAAAAAGGAAAAAAATGCCCATTCCCCCGTGTACGGACCAGACATGCACGGGGTGTATTCATGTCCTCACTGCATGACGTTAAAATGCATGGAATCCAATAATACCCCCTATTCTAACCACATGACGTTAAACTGTATGGACCTCATCCTCACCACACGACGTTAAACTATAGGGATTTCATAGAACTATGTGCGGCTTAATTCCTGCCCTCGCAGGATACATAGTGACACCAGGATCCCCTATCCTGGCCCATCCACTCCCTAATAAATGCCTTATTCCCCCCGTATATATACCAAACATGCACAGGGTGTATCCCTCATCCTCACCACATGATGTTAAACTGCACGGAAAATGAGTTTTAACAATGCCCCTTCCCATGTGTCCCGACCGGCCCTGCTCGGGGTGTACTTATTTCAGAGAACTACTTGCGGCTTGATTCATTACCTCACAGGATACGTAGTGACACCAAGGTTCCCCATCCTAGCCCAGCCCCCCTGAATAAATAATAAAAATGCCTTTTCACCCCGTGTACGAACCAAACCGGAATGGGGTGTACTTCTCGTCCTTACCGCATGACGTAAAACTGCATGGATAGCAAGATTTAAAAATGCTCCCTTTTCCCCGTGTATGGGCTGGACCTGCACGGGGAGTATTTCTGCATCCTTGTCGCACGACGTTAAACTGCACGGATGATAATGTTAAAAATACCTCTTCTCCCCATATACGGACCAAACCAGCACGGGGTGTATACTTTGTCCTCACCGCAATACTTTAAACTGCACGGACTTCATCTTCACCGCATGACACTAAACTTCACGGACTTTTTCACGACCCACCCAAGACACAAGGCGATACGAGATGGATGTAGTCCTTGCACATTTGGATTCATCCTCTCCATACACCAGACTCCATGACCCGGAAACTTATGGATCTTCATAACCACTCATGGCCATCGGAGGTGGAAAGTCATCGACCCATGGAAATCGTTGCATGACTATGCCTACCATGCCCTCAGCGGCTCTGCATAATGATATCCCCTAGCTCGTCTAACAAAGATAAGATTTCCTCGGGCGGTACTCTTCCTAGCCACGTATGCTTACCAGCCTCATAGCCCCCATACCATACCTCCTGATCCAGAAGTTTATGGTGAAGTGGTTTACAAGTTCATTCCCTATTTCACATCCAGTTGTTGCCATGGTATCCCTATCTGGCTAGCCTATGTGACTGTCAGTGGTTCATATAGCGACCTGCATCAACAAACATCAAGCCAGGACTAGGATACTTTGACTCAATGGACAATTGTGGTGAAGATGTTTCTTGTATACCCAGACACCATTATCCCCACATGCCGAACACTGCACTGTGAGAAATCACATATTTTCATAATCATTCATGCCCATCAGAAGTGGAATGTTATTGACCCGAGGACACCTTTGTATGACTATGAATACCATGCCCCCAGAGGCTCTGCATAATGATAGCCCTTGGCTCATCCATCAAAGGCAATATTTCCTCAGGCGGTACTCCTCCTAGCTCTGTACGCCTACTAGCCTCAGAGCCCCCATACCATACCTCCTGATCCGGGAAAGTTCAAAGTTGCAGTTTATAACTTTCATCCCCCACCTTGTTCTAAGTATACTAGAAGTTGTTGACCTAGTTATCCTCCGAGTGACTGCATAAATAGTCACCCAATGGTTTGAGCTCTATGACCGATAAAATAGGAGTACCTCGTCTTTACCACATGACGTTAAAATGTGTGTAATGAAGGCATACCCCTGTGCACAAAAAAATATCAGTGCAGGTGGATCCTTGAAACTCAATAAGAAACCAATGACATATATCCCCGACATGTCCAGACATTCTCCTACCAAATGACAGACTTCGTGGCCCAGATAATTGCAGATCCTCATAACCATTCCTGGCCATAGGAATTGGAAAGTCATCGACCCGTGGAAACATTTTCATGACTATGCATACCATGCCCTTAGCGGCTCTGCATATTGATATCCCCTAGCCTGATTACCAAAGGCATGATTTCCACAAGCGATACTCTTCCATTCCCCATAAGATTACAGGCCTCAGACCCCACATATCATATCTCTTGATCCAAGAGGCCCCTGAACCATGATTTACACCAATCAAACCCACCCCCACGTCTGGAGCATGTTAAGGTATTCAAACCCAGTTGCATTCTGATGAAGAGAAGCATTTGCAAAAAAAAATCCCCGTCCTCGCTGCATGACAGTAAACTACATAGCAACCTTCAAAAAAAATCCCTGTCCTCGCTTCATGACAGTAAACTGAAAAACAACCTTCAAAAAACACCTCTCTTCTTTGTTGCATGATGCTATACTACGTGAATTATGTCCCAACCGCATGATGATAAACCACGCGGTCATACTCGTCATGGGTTAAATGAGAAACATAGGATTTTTTCTCTATTCTTCAGTGCACAGGTCATACCTGTACGAACCACCACCTTGCACCAGCGTGAGAAAGAATTACTTCACCCATTCTTGGGAAGTTCAGTCCAGATATTTCCCCCATATTCAGGAACCCTCTCATAAAAAGCCATACCATGTACTCAGAAAAATATGAACTCTCATAATCCACCCCTGGAGGTCCCAAATCTCAACTTCCCTGAAGTTTCTCAACTATCGGAAGCGGATAGTTTTTGACTTAATTACACCTTTGTATGACTATGCATACCATTCCCTCAGTGGATCTGCATATTGATCACCCCTGGCCCATCTATCAAAGGAAAGATTTCCTTAGGCAATGATTCTCTCCATACACCTCTTGGCCTATGAGCCCCCATTTCTATTCTAGGATTCGGAAACCCTCTGAGCCATAGTTTACCAACCACTTTCACAACCCTGCATGAATATGGTGGAACGTCCTTGAGAAGATTACTAAGAACTAAGATAAGTCATTCCATTTTAATGATGTCCCAGCTGCATTAATTTAAACTGCATCAAGCCTCAACCATCCCTTATGCTAACTAAAAGCATAGGGAGGTGGTCCCCAGACCACGCTCCTAATTAGTACGGATGTTCCCAAAACCCTTTAAGATGTCACACTTCCCTTCTAAGCCACGCCATGTGGTTTTTATAATTTTCCATGCCACCCATCGTGGTTCCTATATGCCGGACTTCCATGAAGTCCCCTAGCCATCAGAAAAGGATAAGTCTTTGACATAAGGACACCTTTGCATGACTATGCATACCATGCCCTTAGCGGCTCTGCATATTGATCGCCCCTGGAACGTCTACCAAAGGCAAGACATCCTTAGGCAATGCTCTTCCTACCTTCGTACGCTGATGCGACTCCCATGCCTTGAGACATGCCCTACATGTCATCCAAACATGTTTTCCCCCATGTGTGTTCAGAAGAGTATTGAGACATCCTTTAATCAGTTAATCCCTGTTGGGGCACTCGCCCCACCATATTTGGTCAAAGTTGTTCGACCTAAAACATCAGTACTGATAGTCTTGACAGCGTGACTTTAACCCGCTCACCAAAGAAAGAGGCACAAAGCCTGTTAGGCTGAAAACCTGAAAAAGGTGACCAAAGAAAAATCTGGGTTATACCAACTGGGTCCACACTAAATGGGCCCAAGAAAAATTAGGGCATTAAATGAAGAAGACAAAAAGTTTGTGGGGTTTTCCTATAAAACCCTATTAATTGTCAGACTATGCTCGCTAGATCTCATGGTCTAGGAAAAAATTAGAGCTTGTCTTCCTGAGCTATGATTAGTTCTGATTTTGTGAATTGTTAGTTTCCCAACAATTATTCTAAGTAAAAATTAAATTCCACAACAACAAGTGATTGATAGAAACTGTGTTTCATTCGAACCAAAAAGGTGAGGAAGTCCACAAGCCGGGGTCTCTCCTTCACATGAAAAAAGAGGGGGGGGGGACAGAGGATTAAGTAAAACAGGGGATACAAAAGTTACCATGATAATTATAAAGGAACCTAACTCGCTCTCCCCTCTAGATCAGCGACCGCGTGGCAAAGGTCGTTTCAGGACTATTCCAACACTGCCTTCTCCCTAGTTTCAACCTCAGCCAGCGAGCGGATATGCTCCCCTGCGGTTTAGAGATCATTGATCCCTTTTCTTGTAGCTTCAAGATGACCAGTCATAGACGATAGCTGATCCCTCAGCATCGTGGCCCGTTCTTCACATTTATGCAACTCGTAGGATAGGATGGCTGCCTGATCTTGAGAGACCGCCTCTTGTTCTATCAGTTGATGGAGCCTGGTTGTGGTTTCCTCCAATGTTCAGGCCCCAAAACGAGTAGTGTCAAAGTGAGAAAGCTTGAATTTATTAGTGACAGCTTCCTCACGGGCCATGTCAACTTGGCAAGTAAGAGAATAGAACTGCTGATAGTCAAAGCCACCTAACCCCAAACCCAGGAAGAGCTAACGAAGAGTTTCAGTTTTAGTTTCCATTTCGGCTAAAGGGGTTTCAGTGGTGATTTCACATATTCGAGGCCAGGACCACCTGCGCACTGCCCGATGGTCCTCCATGGTATGTGGATCTTTGGTATCCTCACTGGGCGACACGAGAATAAAGTCTGGCATGGCAGCCCGCGCGAACGTGTGATCACTAGAATTTGACTCTGAAGCTGGAAAGTCTAGAGCCTCTAACCCCGATTCAAGCTTGGGGACCAAGTTTTTAAGCCCAGTATAGACCGGCGGGACCTCTAGGATGGTCTCACTGGGACCCGACACCATAGGTTTGTCCTCATCCATGCACAAGAAGGATGAATTTGTCTGAACTGCGGCAACCGTAGGATTGGGAGAGGAAATTTATCTAAGTCGCTTTGAAAGATGAGCCATTAGTCGATCCTCCCTTAAGAATGATGAGGAAGGTGTGGTGGATTCAGAATCCACCACACCTTCTGATTTGGGAACATTCTGGATAGCCTTCCCTAGGATCCCATCAGGATAGTATTTTACCCCTGTTTTTGCATACTCCATGGAAAGGAAGGAAACTGCCCCATATCAGGTAGGGGAATATTTGCATCAAATCCCTCATGTGACAGCATCAGCCACCACTGAAGAAGTATGGCCAGGTGTAGTCCTCGAGCCCAAGGAGTGGGAAGGGAAGCTTGGACTTGAATACACCCAAACTGACGAGAAAAGAAATACGGGACATATAGCTCGCACAGAGAAACCCCGTCGATCCATGCAGACAGAAACCCGTCCCGTAGAGAGATCATATAAGAGTGATCCTCCAGGCTCCCCCGGTGATTGTCAACTAAGATGCCAGAAGGGGTGGGGTAGGGAGTGTAGATGAACTGGCGGAAGTCGCTCAGGAGCTTGAGAACTTCACCAGAGATGAGGGACTTAAAGTGAACTCCGGATATATCCAGTAGGGTAGGTCGAAAGGTAGGAAGCGGGATGGCCATGTTGCGACGATACTCATAACAGCGACAATGATCTGCCACCCAACCATAAAAAAATTTAAATGGTATGCTTAGACTGTAGGGTGACCCGCCCACCTGCATGTGGCTCAGTAGCTCATAGATATGGGCCAAAGTGGGCATGGCTAAATTCACTAGGCGGCCCTCTGCTAACTCAGCCGCCATCATCAAAGTGCAGGCCCAGACACCTAGATTAACATCCCGGGAATGAAATAGCCAGCCGCTCAAAAACATAGAAAACAGACCAGACAACCAAAGCATAGGCGACACACCAGGGTGCACCTCGTAACCCCATGAAAGGTAGTTTCCTGCCTCTAGAACCACCCAGTAGGAACCTGGGGATGTTCATGATCACTGATAAGGGTGTGTCTTGGGGCGCTTGATCTTCGACACATGACAAGTAGTGTTCAGAAATAACCCTATACAAGTGCTATACGGAATAAGCGAGTGGGCATGCAAGGCCTAACCCAGTGACTGCTCCGCCATTTCCAAAAGCTCCTTCGCCAATAAAGGCACCTGTTCAACATCTTCCCATGGGTCGGGAGTGGGCAAAAAATCATCATACATCTCTCCAGCAATCGACTGTCCTCTTATCTGGTAGATGTCCCATAGACTAATGCCGACTTCACCATGGGCAAGGTGGAATGTATTAGTACTTGAACACGAGCGACTGAACAGGTCGGGTAGGATCATATATGGTGGGTAAGCAGCAAATTGGGAAGCCCACACTGCGGAGTATAGATTGACTGCCTCCATTGAATCAGGAGACTCCTGACAATGATGATGGATCCAGAAACCCCAGGCCCAATCAATTGAGAAGAGCCCGCCGGACTGAAGATCCCACCTGGGACCCACCCTATGTTAGGATCCCTTCGATCAAGGTTGATAATAGAAGGGTAGTCCTTAAGGACATTTTTCTGAGAAAATTATTTAGTGCGCTGATCACTTTGGGTCCAAACAGAGCCCCTCAGAATAAAGGCATTTTTCAATCCAAAATCAGAGATTATCTCCCCAGATTGGGTGAGGTTTTCCTGAATGCATTTTGAAGGTGCTTTTAGGAAAGGAGAAGGGAGACCTGAGAAATTAGGGTGGATAGGGACGTCATCCTGAAGAACGAAGCCGTAGAGTGGGAGCCGATTGGATAATGGATAACTCAAAAACTCCGAAGAGATTAGGTTCTTCAATGCACCATCATCAGGAATGATAGACCGACTAGGGTCTTCTTTGATGCCCTTCAATCTGTGAGTAATAGCTGAACATCTCTCTGAACCAATTGGGAGTGGCTCTACAGCAGGCCTCAGTGCAGAATGAGGAGGAACCATATTTTCTCCCTGCATAGTAGGAGCCAACAATTGGTTAGTCCAGAATAAAGGTCTGAAAAAAAACTATCAAATGAGTGGTTAAAGGGCCTTCATAATCAAAATACTCAAGGAGGCCTTGGAGGATGGTTCACGATGACTTCATCCCTCGAACCAGACTTCGTGAAATCAGTCCGAAAATCCCTGGCCTGTGAAGCGTTGGCCAGGAAACCGTGAACCGAGCCGCTCCAAAGAATTTAAATCCTGAGTTTATTCATAAGACTCAAAAACTTTATAAAGATAGAGATATTTTTAGTCCGTGGAGCATCGAAACCGTGAAGCAAGTTCCTCCGCAACCCATCATCACTTACTTTTTAATTAGTTAAGAGTAATGGTTCACGGTTGGGAAGTTGGTCAGTGGATAAAGGCGACTGCGAAAAAGGAATGGTTCGTAGAGGTCACTGCCGGTTCGCGGACAAGGCACTTCGCGCAGGAGCAAAAACGTAGAGGCCAAGAAGCTCTGGTTTCGTGAGGAATTCAGTAAAGGAAAAATGGAGGGATCCCCGTATTTATAGGCATGGTCCCCTACTGGGTCCACCTTTCTACCACAAACCATATCAGTTTCAGGACCACTCTGAATCGGAATGGCCTCCTCTTCGTTCCGATCGGACCCCATTCTGATGGGGGGCATTTGTAGGGTCCTGATAAATCCGCAAAGGAGATTCTACCCAAATCCCCAAATAATTGGGAAAAGTAATCAAAGAAGGGACACAAATAGGACCGGTCCGAGAACCGGTCCCATGGAAGCACAACGTGGCCAGGCCCCATGAGGCACCCCCCTCTGCGAACCATTGTCCTTCTTGAAATGGAGGCGGAGAGCCTTGGCGGTCGAGAGGCAGGATGGGCGCCAGTCCGGTTCACCATAAATGAACCGCCCCAACCATGGACCACGTCGACCGATTCAAGCTGCACTCGCTGTGGTTCACGGAATGGGGGAGAACACCCTATGTTCTCCTCACAGAGGGGAGGGGGAGCCTTCAATACCCACCACGAATCGCGGATTGACCAAGTCAGCCATGAACCAGTTATTCGGTAATGGGCCTCCGAAAAAGGTGTCGTATGGCCACAGATACATCCCTTTCCCCACTCTATAAAAGGGGACCAAGGGGGAAAGAAAAAGATGAGAGATCAGAGAACTGGAATCAGATTCGGAGGGATTGGAGATTCGGAAGGAGATCGGTTGAAGGAAGGCTTCGGATTTCGCAAACAGTGAAATTCCCATCCGCGAACCATAGCAGGTATACGAATTAACAAGGAATTTGAAAACGCATAATAATTTGGTGAACCGAGAACCTAAAAATAATGAAAAAGGAGAACTATGAACCATACCCCCTCCGTTGATGACTTCCCCGTGTACCAGGGAATTTATGCCTCTTTTCCCATCCGTCGTACCGCGTAGCACTCTCCCACACGGGCGAAGCCCCGACCGACGAGCCTCCGATTGGCGGTGCCCTTGGCCTCTGCTGCCCACCTGGAACCCTCCGCGAACCACCCTGGTTCGCGGATTGAACCCGAAGCCACGAACCACCCAGGTACACAGATCGAACCCAAAGACGCGAACAACTCTAGGTTACAGGACGCCAATCAGTCCTCGGACAACCCTGGTTCGCAGATGGCTTCTCCAGCCGCGTGGCACTTCCCCGCGTGAAGGGCGCCACCACCCATACCTCTCAGTGGCTTGCCAAATACTTCAGTGTTCTCATTTCCAGAGCCAGGTAAAATACTTCTGATCTAGCCAAGTCCTCCGTGACTCCCTCACTGGCCTATCCATCGGCCCTGAGCCAAGGCCTCCACTGGAGCCACCAGATCCGCGTGGTGTAATTTTAGGCTCATCAGCATGCCATTTTGAGTTCACATACCCACAGTAAACAGGTTCAAAGGGGTTTCCTCAACCCTTGATTTGATTCCTGAAGCATTCCTAGGTTCAAATCCCATGGTAATGTAGATCCTGATCTCGGGAATCCCTTTTCTGCTCCTCCACTTATTGAGAGTCCCTTAGAGATGGTAAAATAGCCATCAGAAGGAATCCCTCATGCACTACAAGAGAGGATATGGGCACAGGAGCACCCCCTTTTCCCTCTACCGCTAGGATTTGTCTCCACGGGCGTCCATCTTGGAGTAAGCCCCGACCCTCTGGGCCTCCTCAGAGTGTAAGCCCGAATTCATCACCCTGGGCCGCTTCATACGTAAGCCCCACTCCACTTCTCACTGACGCACATTTCGCGATGTGATCCTCTGGTCCCTGCTGCCTCTTGTTTCTCACACCGAGCATGACTCACGTGGGATTAGAGTAAGCATCGACCATGACATCCTACCATGGGCCTCCTCAGATTGTAAGCCCCAATCCATCATTATGGGCCTCCTTAGAGTGTAGGACACAATCCATCATTCTGGACCTCCTCAGAGTGTAATCCCCAATCCATAAGGGAAATATGGGGACTTTGATCCATGCCAAAACATGGTACGTAGGAAGCCTCCATGAGGTTCAAGACCACCACTCGGTCGTTTCTTCACGCCGAGTTCCACCCTCATCCAGCATGACGTTAAACTGTATATATGAACTACGTGGACTTTGATCCCTTCCTCCTAAGTAGGGTATGTAGGAAGCCTCCCTGAGGTTCCATCCCAACAACCGGTCGATCCGATCATCTCCACACCGGTTCACCGCGCTACTCTTAGTGTCTCCTCAAGCGAGTTCCAACCCTTCGGGGTCATTAATCCAACGAGGGATGGTAATCCTCGGGCATAAATGATTACGAACACTTGCGTCCAGTTGACCATAGCCCACCAAGGTTAAATCCGTGGATACTATGTTTGGGTATAAACCAAAGATTCGCGAACATATGAATACGTCTTAAATCTATTAAAGAGTCTCGAAACAGGCAATAATTTCCCTTAAAGGGGTGTGATGAGCCCGACTTCCCATCCTCTCGACCAATGAGAGTTCCTAAGATTCACTGGTCAAACTATCCGGCAAACGCCTGCCTTTGGAAAGCATGTCCATCAATCATTGGATATGGAGTCTTTGGCCGTTTCGTAGCCAAAAACCAGAACGAAAAAATTCCAAAAAACAATAAAAAACTCTAAAACCCCTTTAAAACCCTAAAAACTCAACCCCCCCTAAAAACCAAAAAACCAAAAAACCCCCAAAAAAACCCCACAAAGTTCCTCAAATGTGTAAAAACCAAAAAAATCCTAAAAACCCCTAAAAATACCTAAAAACCAAAACCCCTTAAAATTTCAAAAAATCCCTAAAAACCCAAAAAACCACAAAACTCTTAAAAATCCTAAAAAATCCTAAAATAGATCTAAAAAATAAAACCCATAAAAATATAAAAAATAACAAGAAAAATGTAATAAAATACAAACCCTGAAACCCTAAAAACACCTAATAAAACACTAAACAACTAAAAAAACTTAATATCCATAAAAACCTTTAAAATTCTAAAAACCCTAAAAATAATAAAAATCATCAGAATAACTAAAAAAATCCATCAAAATCATAAACCATCAATAAAAATATGTAAAACGTAAAAAACCACAAGAACCATGAAAACCCCTAAGAAAAAAAGTACCTAAAAATTACTAAAACCCCAAAAAATATTAAAAATGTTAAAAACCATTAAAAACCCTAAAGACCCAAAACCCCCCAAAAACCCTTAAAACCCTAAAAACCCATAAATTCTTAATGAACAACTAACAACTCTAATAAACCATTAAAGGCATAAAAACACTAACAATACTTAACAAACCCAAAAAACTCTAAAAATTTTAAAAATACCAAAAACCCCAAAAAACCCAAAAAACCATAAACAAAACAAAAATACATAAACTCCTCAAAATAAAAAACATTAAAACCCCATAAAAATATTAAAAAGTACAAAAAATATTTAAAAACCTAAAAAAATCATAGAATCTTTGAAACCACATAATAAAACCATAAAACCTAAAAATGATTAAAACCCCTAAAATCGCAAAAATGTTAAACCCCTAAAAACCTGTGTACCCAAAAACACTAAAACACCCTAAAAACATAAAAACATTTAAAAACCATAAAAACCAAAATTAACAACAAAGATCAATTTATACCCCTAAAAATTATAAAAATCTAAAAAACCATAAAATTCATAAAAACTAAAAAAACCTAAAACACCAAAAAACTCATAAAAACGAAAAAAACTAGAAAAACCCCTAAAAACTAAAAATCGCTAAAAACCCTAAAAAAATAAAAAAACAACATGAAAATGTATAAACATGTAAAAACCCCTAAAACCACTAAAGAACAATAAGAAACCATTAAAAACAAAAAAACACTTAAATCTCCCAAAAATGAATAAAACCCTAAAAATTCTAAAAACCCTCAAATCCCAAAAAACACTAAAAAGGAATAAAAATCATTAGAAATCCATAAAATCCCTAAAAACATAAAAAAAACATAAAAAACATTAACACCCTGGTAAAATCATAAAAACATAAAAACACATAAATCCACTAAAAATATAAACAATGTCAGAACCCATAAAAGACCCTAAAAAACCTAAAGAATGTAAAAAATCCCTAAAAACATAAAAACCCTAAAGACCCATTAAAAAACTAAAAAAAATAAAAACAGAAAAAACCCTTTACACCATTAAGAATAAAAAAACACTAAAAACACATAAAATACCAAAATAATCAAAAAACCCTAAAAATGAAAATAAAAAACATAAAACCGTTAAAAACGCTAAAAATCTCTAAAAACCTGAAAAACCATAAAAATCATAAAAAATTACAAAAAATTCGAAAAAGGTTAAGAATCCTATTACCCTTACAACCCTTAATAAAACCATAACCCCCCCCCCCCCAAAAAAAATAAATTCCATAAAAAACATAAAAAGTGATAAAAACCCAAAAATCCCAAAAAACCTTAAAATCCATAAAAATCTTAAAAACTCTAAAAATCAATAATGATTGAAATACCCACCAAAATCTCTAAAAATCCATTAAATCTCAAAAAACTGTTAAAAATATATAATTTTTTAAAACACTAAAACATTAAATACCCAAAAAAGTAAAAAAACCATAAATCCCTAAAAACACCTAAAACCTATCAAAATCCCAAAAACCCTTAAAAACCATAAAAATCCAAAATAAATCACTAAAACTCTATCAAAATGTAAAAACCCTAAAAACATTGATAAAATAACAAAAAATTTAAAATATAAAAACACTTAAAACCCCTAAAACCCTAAAAAATACTAACATAATTAAAAAACCCCAAAGACCCTAAAAACGCCTAAAACGCAAAAATTCTCTAAAAAGGATAAAAATCTTAAAAATCCATAAAAATCCATAAAAAGATAAAAACATTAAAAAATATACAAACCATTATGATAAACATAAAAGTCTAAAAATATTTAAAACCCCAAAAAACCGTTAATATAGTTCAAAACTCTAAAAGACCATTAAATCCCAAAAAAACCTAGAAATCATAAAACAATATAAAACCATAAAAAACCCAAAAAAACTAAAAACAATAAAAGCTATAAAAATGATTTAGAACATTAAGAATGTTAAAAAACTATAAAAACCCTTAAAACCCCTAAAAACTTGAAAAACAAAAAATCCAAAAAAACCCAAAAACCCTAAAAAACACTTAAACCCCTCAAAATCCCAAAAATCATAAAAACACATAAAAATCCATAAAATGACCTAAAAATAATTAAAAATGTAAAAAACACCATAAAAATCATAATAACCCCAAATAAAACCTCAAAACCCTAAAAATTCATAAAAGTACTGAAAATACTAAAAAAACTAAATAGCCTAAAACCCTTAAAACCCCTCAAACCTCTCAAAATCTCCAAAAACCCAAAAAAAAACAGCAACAAACCTAAAATATCCCTAAAAATCCAAAAAAATGTAAAAATCCCTAAAAACCAAATAAATTCTCATGACACCCTTAAAAACCTAAAAACACTTAAAATCCCTAAAAATTGAAAACATTAAAAACCTTAAAAGAATCTAAGAGACCCTAAAAATCCCAAAATACGTTAAAATCCCTAAAACCCCATTTTTTTCCTAAAAATTCAATTAATCTCTAATAACACTTTAAATATCTAAAAATGTTTAAAAAAATATAAAAAAACTTAGAAACCCTAAAAACACAAAATCCTAAACACCTAAAAAACCATAAAAACCTTAAAAACTATATAAATGCTCAGAATCCCTAATACACTAAATAGCATAAAATCCTTCAAAAATCCCCAAAAATCCCTAAAAACATAAAAACACACTAAAAACCATGAAAAAAACCATATAATCCCATAAAACATAATAAATACTTAAAACCCCTAAAAACCTAAAAATGCTGAAAACCTCAAAATCCCTAAAACCCTAAAATCCATCAAAATCCCCAAAAAACTAAAAATCCATTAAAATCATGAAATATCCCTAATAATAAAACAAAACATAAAAACCCCAAAAAAAACTAAAAACCCCTAATAAAACATTAAAAACCTTATACGCTTAAAATCCTAATACGCTTAAAACCCCTAAGAATAAAAAAATGCTAAATAGCCTAAAAACCCTAAAACCCCTAAGAGACCCTAAAAGACCCTTAATCCCCTAAAACTGCCTAAAACCCCTAAAACTCATAAAAACCTTAAAACCCTAGAAAGTATATAAAACCCCTAAAAATAATAAAAAATATAAAAAACCTTTAAACCCCTAAAATGATAAAAACATTAAATAACCTTTAATACCATAAAAATAAAAAAATCCCTAAAACCCCAAAAATACTATAAAACCCTAAAAACCACCAAAATATCTAAAAAACCTAAAAACCATAATAATATTCAAAAAATCCTAAAAATGCCTAAAATTTAAAAAAACCTATAAAAACCAAACCTTGAAAAACCTAAGAAAAAATAAAAAAACCAGAAACACTAAAAACCTGGGAAAAACATAAAAAATGATAAAAAAGATAAAACCCATAAAACCCCAAAACCAAAAAACATATAAAACCCCTAAACCATCTAAAAACCCTTGAAAACCCGAAAAGCCATTAAAAATTTAAAAACCCTTTAAACCCCAAGATGTTTTAAAAAATTCTAAAAATTAATAGACACACTAGATAACTAAAAATAGCCTATGCCCCCAAAAAACCATAAACACCGAAAAAAACCCTAAAGACCATAAAAAATACATAAAACCCCTAAAACCCACAAAATCCTAAAAATATATAAAATATCCTAATATTATAAAAAACCCTAAAAAACCGAGAGAAAAAATTAAAAACCTAAAAACACTTTAAATCCCTAAAACATAAAAATGATAAAAATCCTAAAAATCCTAAAACCCCTAACAATCCATTTAAAACCTCAAAATCCATAAAACCCCTAAAAGTCATAAATATCCTAAAAACCACTAGTTTTTTTAAATGTAAAAAATCAAAAAACACCAAAACTCCCTAAGAAAACATTAAAAACCATAAAATAAATAAAATCCCTTAAAGCTAAGAATGTTAAAAACCATAAAATACCTAAAAAAATCAAAAACCTAATAAAAACCAACCAATCCATAAAAACCCTAAAAAACCCTAAATCCACTAGAAACCACTAAAACCCTAAAACCCTTTAAAACATTAAAAATACTAAAACCCTAAAAAATAAAAAAAAACTCCTAAATACTATAAAAACAAAAAATTACTAAAAAACCCAGAAAAACACTATGAAAATATTATAAAACTGAAAATACATAGAACCCCTAAAACGTTAAATATGCTAAAACCTAAAATAACATAAAATCCATAAAAACCTAAACACATAAAAAACATTAAAAACCAAGAAAATCCAAAAAAACCCTAAATAGTTCTAAAATCTTAAAAAACAAGAAAAATCCTTAGAAAACCTTGAAAACCTAAAAATAATTAAACCATTAAAAGCTAAAAACCTAAAAAAATCATTAAAAACCTTAACACCCCTAAAACCATAAAACTCATAAAATCCTTTAAAACCATATAAACCCATAAAAACTCTAAAACACCCTAAAATTCTCTAAAACCCTTTAAACCTCTAAAAAAATTTAAACCCCTAAAAACTCATAAAAAACTCAAAATAAATGATTAAAACCCTAAAATACATAAATATCCTAAAACCCCTCAAAAACACTAAAAACATAAAAACCCAAAAAAAATCCCAAAAAAGACCTAGAATACCTAAAAATTTAACTTGTAAAATTCCTTAAGAACCATAATAAAACCATAAAAAACTATAAACACATAAACCCCATAAATACCCTAAAAAAGTAAAAACCTAGAAAAAACAAAAAACCCAAAAAATCCATAAACCCCAAAAAATTCCTAAAAACCCGAATGACCAATAAAAATATTAAAAAATACCTATAAATCCCAAAAAAATTAAACACCAATAAGAAAACCTTAAAAGGATCAACATACATAAAACCCCAAAAACTAGAAAAAAACACCAGAAAACCTAAACCCCCCAAAAAAATACCGAAAAAATCAAAAAATTACATAAAACAATAAAAACCCCTGAAACATTTAAAAAACCATAAAAAACCGAAAAAATAAAATAAAATTCATAAAACTGAAAAAACAATAAAAACCCCTAAAAATTTTAAAAACCCTAAAAACCTGTAAAACCCCTAAAAATACACTAAAAACTCTAAATACCATTAAACCACTAAAAACATAAAAAAATCTAAAAAACTTTTATACATTGAAAAATAAAAAATCCCATAATAACCTAAAAAATCATAATAATTAAAGATTTCGTAAATACCTAATACCCCTCAGAATTTCTAATAATCTTAAAGAACATAAAAATCCAAAAGACTCCCTAAATCCCAAAAAAGCCACCAAAAACCATGAAAATCCATAAGAAAAATTTTAAAACCTAAAACACATTTAACCACTAAAAACCTAAAAAATTATAAAACCTTTAAAACACATAAAAACCCTAAAATAGGTTAAAACTATTAAAATACCAAAAAAAATCATCCAAAACCATTAAAATCCTAAAAATCCCTAATAGTTCCTAAAAATAAAAAAAAACTAAAAAAACTAATATAACATAAAAAACAAAAATAAAAATAAAACTCTTAAAAATATAAAAATTTTAAAAACCCTAATGTCTATAAAAACATAAAAACCATAAAACCCAAAGAAAATCTAAAAACCGTAAAAAACATAAAATCCTGAAGAAACCAAAAAATGATAAAAAAAACCCAAAAAATGGTTAAAACCCTTAAAAATCATAAAACCCCTCAAAATACCTAATCACACTAAAAAGTAAAAAAATCCTAAAAATATCTAAAATCCATAAAAACATAAAAAAACCCTTAAAAACATGAAACCCCCTAAAAACCCTTAAAAATGAAAACACATAAACCCCCTAAAAATAAAAAAACTCTAAAACCGTTAAAAAGATCCTAAAAATCCTAAAACACCCTGAAACCCTAAAACCACCTACAAACCTTTAAAACCCATTAAAACCATAAAACACTAAAAACCGATAAAAACTATAAAAATCATTTAAACTCGTAAAAACATTAAAAAGCTCCAAAACCCTTAAAATCCTTAAAAACTAAAAAACTCCAAAAAAACAATAAAATCCCTAGATAACTATAAAAGTAATAAAAAAATACATATAAATATCTAAAAACTTAAAACCCCTAAAAATTCTATAAAAATTCTAATGAAACCTTAATATATATAAAAACAAATAAAACCACAAAAAACAAAAAAAAACCGTTAAGGACCCTAAAAACCCTAAAAACCATAAAAACATTAAAAACCATAATAACCCTTAAAAAATAAAAACACTAAAAACCAATACAACTAATAAAACCCACTAAAAATAATATAAACCCTCTAAACCTAAAAAAATGTTAAAAAATAATAAGAAACCCTAAAACCCCTAAAAAATCAAAAAAAAACCATAAAACCCAAAAACATTAAAGACCCTAAAAAACCTAAAATCCCTCAAAAACCTTAAACCCCCTAAAAACCCTAAAAATAGAAAAAATAATTAAAAATACCTAAGAAACAAAAAATAAACAAACCCTAAAAACACTGAAAACATTATTAAAACCTTAAAAACCATATAACACTTTGAACTCGTAAAAATCTAAAAACACCAAAAACCCAAAAACCCATAAAAAACAAAAAAACCCTAAAACCATAAAACAACCAGAAAACCCCTAAAACCCCTAAACCCCACTAAAATTTCTAAAAACCTGTTGATTAGAGTAAATTACTCAAGTGGGGAGGGGTGAATTGAGTAACTATAAAAACTTCTTTTAAAAGTATTTATAAAAAGTTTTCCCCAAAGATAAAATACAACCTAGTTAATCAAGGTTATACTATTATAAGAGTTTGACTATTTAAATAACTTTTTAGAGGATCAATTAATTCTCAGTAATCTTAATTTTTGTTATTAATATTACTTTTGAAGTTATTATACTAAGACAAGCCCGTTATAACTTCTTTCCATGACAAACTATCAAAGTGAAATTAGAGATTTCTGAATTATATATTAAATTAATAAAATAGAGAAGACTAATTTAAGCAGAAAATGGGATATGAAACAAGTGGTTCAATCTCAAGCCGAGACCTAATCCACTCCACTTTGTGATCACCTACCACCATGCAGTTTATATAAATAAACTTTGATCCACACTCTGGATCGGAGTTAACACCAGTACTCAGTTTGTCCAGGACACATAGGGACCTCTTCCACAGTTTTCATAGGGACAACATAACCATGCCACACAGGGACCTCTTCCACACTTATTATTGGTTATACACAAGAGTACGAGAAAGGTTGAGTAAGTATATCTGGTATCCTTCAGTTCAATTCAATAAACAGAGTTTGTTGTTCTACAGGTACACACTCTGATTGAATGGTAATAAAAAGATACACAATAGAGCAGAAATATGGGGATGGGTTTAGAGATGCTTTGAGTGTTTGTCTTTACAGCTTTCGACTTCTGAAATGAAGTAGATACGGTGTTCAAGTACTTGTTTGTAAAACATAGTGTCTCGATTCCTCTTGTGCTCTTTGTAAGTTTCAATAGAGCAAATATGTTCTCCAAGCTTCAAATATGCTTCATGTGTTCTTCATCAGTGTCATGTTGCATGTAGTGGGCCTTTCTTTTGAAAACTTTCTCTAATTACGGTATTCGTTACCGTGCTCACGACCTTGTTTTTTTTTGTTTTTTATATTGCTCTTGATTCTCGGTCACAATTCTCTTTTATCATGGAAATGAATTTTTTGGAGCTGATAGGTTGCATGTATTCTGCACCTCGTACCTCGTATTGTCTGATGATATTTCTACAAAGAAACATTAATTATGTCAGTGCATTAAAATCATCAAATATGATTGTTAGAAATTAAGTTGAATGAAAACAAAATAGTTTGAGAAACAGTGTCACGGTAATCATGGAAATGGTGTCTCCTTCACACGGTGTCTAGATTGATCAAGGTTTATGAATATCATGTTGTCTCATGGTCACGGTGTCTAGCAGTCATGGTGTCTTGTTCATGGTCTCTGCTTCACGGTGTCTTGCTTCACGGTGTCTGATTCATGGTGTATTTCTTTAAAGTGTGTTGCTTCATGGAATCTTTCTTACGGGTTTCTTGCTTCACGATTTCTTGCTTCACGGTGTCTTTCTTCACAGTGATATAAAGACATAGCCAGTGGCAGACTCATGGGGACTCAGACATTTCAATGTAACTGTATCCAGACTTAAGTATTGATGATAATAGAATTTATTATACTTAAGTATTTTTCATATAAGGTATTATGATAGTAGATCAAAGATGGTATAAAGTTAGTAAACTGAATACAGATCAATTAAGATCTTGAATGGATCTTGTTAAATCATGAGAAAACATTAAAAATAAATACAGATGATTTGATGAAATTTACTAGAGTTAACTAGGTTTAATAATATTTTTGATTATTAAAACTTGATTAATACATGAGGATTCCAACAATCTCCCCCTTTTGGGGAAAAAAATCATGTAAAGTTAAAGTGTATATTGGATTCAACTATAGAGATAAATGGCTATTATATAGAAATTTATTCCCATTTTGGGATTATCAAAAATATGGAGTATGAGAAGCCCAAAATGCACATTCCATTAAGAGAAAACAAGGTTCAGTACAAAACAAAAGAGCAATAAAAAATCAAAAGCATAGCTATAAAAAAGGTGTAATCACTATTATTCTTTAGGGGATGTCCTTCTCTTTTCCTTTATCAGCAGTGGTAGAAGAGGAAGCCATCGGGGCAGAGGTCGAGGTAGAAGAATTCAGTGAGGTGGTTGATAAAGAGGGTAAAGGAAGGCCTTCCAAGACTAAGGGATCCATGGTAGGAGAAGTTGAAGATCTAGGTAGTTGTTGATCAAGAATCACTGGCCTGATCTGACATAGTGCTTGGCCAACATACCTGGTGGTGGAGGATATGGTAGAGGTGAAGGTAGGCAACCCAGGTATGAGAGGTGTAGCTGCTAGAGTAACAATGGATGTACTATGGACATGAAGATAGGGTCTCATAAGTTTGATGAAATCTGTAATGATCTCTCCACCATATTGCATGGCTTTTTCAAAACCATCCTTGTTCTCCATAAACTTGTCCAAAAATCGAGTAAACACTATGAGCTTATGGACATGGGTCTTGAAAGCTTGACTTAGAGGGAGAATCCACAGATTTTATACAAGATACATGAAATGGGTTATCATATCGGTCTTGGAAAAGATTCTGTTGATGTAGAAATACACTTTCTTGGAAATATCTTGCTGATAATCATTAGCAATTTTAGAGTGGATTTGTACTAGGTCAAGAACTCTATCACTGTTCTTGATGACTTCAGATAAAGAAGCCATATTAAAACTAATGAGTTTGTTTTGAAGCTCTTATTTGACTACAATTCTGAGAAGATCGCTGTGCAATGAGGATTTAGTGGATTGACCAGATGCTTTGAAAGTTGTACTAGAGATTTTAGTTGATTCAGAACCTTTTGAAGACACCCTATATACTCATCAGTGAGTTTATTAATATTGGAAAGAAGCTCTTTAATTTACTTCACAATTCTTTTGTTCCTTTCAGCGATATTTTCATCTAAGGATTCTAGATAAGGTTGAATCTGGGACACACCAACCTATGGGATTTGAGGAGCAAGAACTTCTACAGGAGGAGCAACAGGCTAAGATCTCAAATCAAACTCTCTCTGCATGTCTTCAACCATACTTGAAATGGTCTTCACTTCATTACTGAGCTAATTATTTTCAACTCTTACTTCTTGAATCTCATGAAGCATCATAGTTTTTATTTCCAAATAATTTTCTCCAATAATATTAAGGCATCTATCTCACTTATATTTGTCACAGGACGAGGTTGGTTATTCATGAGTTCCTCAACTCCAGATAAGAGGGTAGCACCATATTTTTTCATATCATCCTTACTCACAAATGTTGGCTATTCAGATAAGGGATCTGGAGTAAAGACTGGTACATGCTCAGGATCCTTCTCAGGTGCAATATTGGAGACTTATTTCCACTAAAATATAGAGGAAAGATCAATTCTGGTCTCTATAACCTACTGAGAGTCATCCACATCAGAGAAACTGGGAAATTTATACTGAGTGTCTACAAGAAATGACTCAGTTGGATGTGAGGCTTCAATAGACTCAAGACTTGGGGTTTTCTCCCCCTCAATAGGTGACTCCTTCTCAGGACTGAGAGGCTTAAGATCTTGGACTAATTCCACAGACACAACTCTATGTTCCTCACTCATTTACTGTATACCCAGCTGAAAAGATATCTCCATTCATTATTCAGCTGAAGGAATGATTTCAGAAACAGATTGTTCCATAGGGAGTTCCTCAAGATTGTCCTATTGAAAAATAGGTAGCTCTTCCTCTATAGGCTCTTCCATGTCATGCTTTTATGATTCTTTGAAAACTGATTCTGTTTCATCCTCGGGTTGAATTTCTAGATTAATAGCTTATTTAGGAACATGAACTTCTTCTTTAAGAACATCAGGAGGAGCAGTTTTCATGTCTTTCTCAATAGTAATAGCTTCCCTAGGTGGCACTACAACCTGTTCTTCCTCTTCTTTAGGATACTAAACTATCTCATCTGGTTCCAAACCAGGGTCAGAAATGTATTTTGGTCTTGAGGGATAATCCACAGGATTGAATTTCTCAGAAACTCTATCATTGTCTTCCACCCATTTCTTTTTCCACGGATTCCAGTTTATCTTCTTTCTTTTGATATTGGATTTTGATAGGAAGTACCAACAGTCCTTATTTACTTCCTCATTAGGTCCAACCATACCTTTGGAAATAAGTATGGATGAGATTATCCGATAGAAAAATAGAGAAGTTTACATGGATGTGACTTTGATCAACTCACACAATGGGTGTATGATATACTAGCACAGGTTAATATTATGCCCATTTTTCATGAGGTGAATCAAAAACACATCTTGATATTTTAAAATAGCAAAATCACTTTTTCTTGGTCTAACCAAATTCTGTATAAACAAGTTTATTAGCCTTGATTCTCCATCAAATTCAGCAGCAATGGCTCTCTTCTGGTTCCATTTACAGTTATGGTTTTCAGGGAATCATCTAAATAAAATAATTCAGTTGAAGGTGGAGGTCCTCTCTAATAATCCTCCCAGATGCCTTCATGAGTTATCCTAAGGCATGAAATCCATAACCTCGAAGAGAATGAGAATCTTTATCAATTGACCCAACTTCTTACAACATAACTATCACCATAATCGAAGTAGAATTGAATGTACTGGTAAAACTGTGCCACTAACCTAGGGTATATGGGTCAATCTTCCTTCAAGAACCATTCTAACCATCCCTGTTGTTCTAACACTTTCAATAATAGAGACTTACAAAATAGAAGACATTTGGGGAAAATATCTTTCTCAGGTACAACAACATGGTTTACCATATTATGATTTAAAGGTCTTTTGGGTATCATATTAGGTGAAATCTTCTTCTTCTTTGAGCTTTGATTCTTAGGTTTCAATGATGAAGGACATTTCTTTCTTGGAATTCACTAAAGGTTCGAGTGAGAGAAGGGTTGTAGGGATGAAGAAGGTCTCAAAATGAGAAAGCAGAAGAATCCTCGAGTGAAGAATCGAGTGATACTTTCTTTTTTTTATAATTTAGGAATACCAAACACTGGAAAAATAAAAACACGGGAAAATAAAAAAGGTGAAAAGTATAATTTCTATGATACGAGTTTAAAGAAAAACATAAATAATTTTTACGGTGAGACAGTGTCTGGTTGTTATGGTGAGATAGTATATGAGCTTCACGGTGAGACCATGAATGAACTTCTCAGTGTCCGTTACGGTGAGAAAGTAAACATCAAACAGTAAGTACAAAATACTAACTATGATATCGTAAACATAATACTTTACGGTGAGACAATAAACATGGGAGACAGTAACTGAGAAACCATAATCATGAAACAGTAAATTATAACATAGTAATATGTCAAACATTAAGACCTGAAACAATAACTAGTAAGGTATGTATTTTAGATTTATCATTCCTTGTTCATTTATAATGTAGTCTATCCTCTTAGAATATAATGGTTTATTGAATATATCAGCATTTTCATATTCTGTACCAATGAATTCCAAAGTGATATAACTTTTTGATAATGATCTCTCAAAAAGTGATGTTTGTGCTTTTTCCTACAATGTGAAACATGATTCTTTGAGATGTTAATATCACTTGTGTTGTCACATTTTATAGGTACATGTCTGAATTGATATCCATAATCAAGTAATGTGTGTTTCATCCACAAAATTTGTGCACAATAATAACTGGTAACAATGTATTCAGCTTCTGCAATAGATAATACAATTTTTTTCTTACTACACCATGATACTAGTGACTTTCCTAAAAGGTGACATGTTCCAAAGGTGGTTTTTCTATCTAAATTACAGCCACCGAAGTCATCATTAGAATAAATAACCAATTTAAATTATTATCCTTTAGGATAAAACAATCAACATTGGGTGTATGCTTGCGGTATTTGAAAATTCTCTTTACAACATTTAAATGAGATTCCTTAGGTTTTTCTTGAAAACGACCACACATACACACAGTAAACATAATTTCAAAAAAACTAGCAGTTAATTAAAGTAATCTTCCAATCATTCTTCTATAAGTGCTTTGATCAAAAGATTTTCCATCTTCATCAAGATCCAACATACAAGTGGTACTCATGGGAGTGTTAATACTTTTAGTGCTATCCAATCCAAAACATTTTAGAAGATCTATAGTATATTTACTTTGGGTTAAAACAATTACACCATTGTTTTAAATGATTTGAAATCCAAGAAAGAATTTTAGTTCACCCATTAAACTCACTTCAAATTCATTTTGCATCATTTTAGATAAATCTACACCTAAATAAATCTTCAAAGATCCAAAAATAATGTCATCTACATAGATTTTAACAACTAAAACGTCATTATAAATTTATTTTATAAATATGGTTGGATCATCTACCACATTTTAAAAACCTTTGGAAGTAATAAATGTACTCAATATGTCATACCAAGCTCTTGGATCTTGCTTTAAACCATATAAATCTTTTGATTGTTAAAAAATTTGATTTTGGAAAATAGGGGTTTTTAAAACCAAGGTGTTGTTAAACAAAAACATCCTCATATATATACTCATTTAAGAATACACTCTTAACATCCATTTGATATATTTTTAAATTAAGATGTGCAGCATAGGCAAGAAGGATTCTGATGGCTTCATGTATGGCTACTGGTGAAAAGGTCTCCTCATAGTCAATTCCTTCATCTTGACTATAACCTTGTGCAACTAGTCTAGCCTTGTTTCTAACTATGTTACTAGATTCATCTACCTTATTTCTAAATACCCATTTAGTGCCTATGGTGAAAGTGTCCTTGGGTCTTTCAACAGGTTTCCAAACTTTGTTCTTTTCAAAGTGATTAAGTTCTTCTTGCATAGCCTTCACCCAAAATTCATCATTGATAGAATCATTAATGTTTTAAGGTTTAATTTTTGACATGAAGACATGATGTTAAACCTGATTTCTAAGAGAATATCTAGTTTGTGTTACTTTTTCTATGTCTCCAACAACAGCATCCAAGGTATGGTTCTTAAGGGTTCTAACAGTTCTAGAAAAAGAAGGACTAGTGATTTCAAGTTCATCAACAGATTCCGGTTCATTGTGACTTGATTCTAGGGATGTTTCAGAGTTGGTAGTTTTCTTAGATTATTTCATAGAATAATTTTAGGGTTTTGAATTGATGTTCATATTTGATACATCATCCTCCAAATTATCTAGGATGGTTTAAGGCCCATGTGGTCCTCTTTCATCAAATTTGATAAGAACAGATTCTTCCACATGTTTAGTTATTTTATTGAAAACCCTATAGCTTTACTATACATGGAATATCCTAAAAAGATACAGTCATCAATTTTTGATGCAAATTTGTCATGATTTTCTATGGTATTAAGAATTTAGAATTTCCAACCAAAAAGTTTGAAGTAGCTAACCTTGGGTTTTCTATTGATCCATAATTCTTAAGGAGTCCTCTTAGGAGTATTTATGATCAAAACCTTATTGATTATATAGAACGTTGTATTGATTTCTTCAGTCCAAAAATAAATAGGTAAGTCATATTCACTAAGCATTGTTCTAGAAATCTCTTGTAGGGTTCTATTTCTTCTCTTTACAACTCCATTATACTGAGGTGTTCTAAGGGTAGAGAAATTGTGATTATAAACATTTTGTGATAAAAATGATTCAAACTGTTGATTTTCAAACTCATGTCCATGATCACTTCTTAAGCATTTAATTATAATTCCACTAAAATTTTCTACAAAATCGGCATAATTAGTAAAATAAGAGAAAACTTCACTTTTGTGAGCCATAAAGAAGGTCCAAGTATATCTAGAAAAGTCATATACAAGAACATAAACATAGTGCCTCACATATAAAATAGAAACTCTAGATGGTCCAAACAAATTCATGTTAACCAGTTCAAGAGGTTGACAT
This sequence comes from Viscum album, assembly GCA_963277665.1. Lineage (NCBI taxonomy): Eukaryota > Viridiplantae > Streptophyta > Magnoliopsida > Santalales > Viscaceae > Viscum > Viscum album. Next base: position 1,279,168,844 of record OY728136.1, on the reverse strand, counting down.
GCTGACAGTTCTTTATTTGGTTTGAAAGAAACTTTGTGTTGTTTTCCCTTTTGACAGGGATTACACACCTTGTCATTTGGAAACTCAAGTTTGGGTAAGTCTTTAACTAGGCTTTTTCTAGAAAGCATTAAAGGGAGTGAACATTACAGTTTCCTAGTCCCCTATGCTAGAGCCAAGATTATTTATGAAATATACATAACCATGAAGCATTTTAAAAAGATAAAGAATATAAATTAACAGAATAAAATATTTACATTTCTTAATGCATAAAATACTAATTCATCTTTATAATTGAGGACATTACAAGCATCATTTCCAAATCTAACCTGAAATACATCATCACATAATTGTGAGATAATAAGAAGGTTGTATTTTAAACCATAAACAAATAATACTTTAGAAATTAAAACTGAGTTAGAGTTACTGATTTGGCCTAGGGAAATAATCATTCTCTTGGCATTGTCACCAAATGTGACATGTCCTCTATCTAATTTTATCATGTTCTTGAAGCATGAGAATTCTCCTATCCTGTGACTTGAACATCCACTTTCCAAGTACCATAGACTTTTGCAGGATCTCTTTAAGCTGTTTTCCTACAAAAAGATTAGGAAAAAACAAATTTTGGTACCCATACTTGTTTGGGTCCAGTAATATTAGTAATAAGTGCTTTAGGAACCCATATTTTCCTCATAGGTTTCTTATAATCATTTTCTAAAGTATTTGAAAAATAAACTTCATTCGGTCAAAAAAATATTGAAATATTAGAACATGTATCATGAATTGAATTAGTTGATTTAATTCCAGAGTTGGGAGTAAAACTTTATGTCCTAGATCTTGAAACAAACTTTGTTCTACCAAGATTTCTTTTACCAGGTTGATAACCAATGCCCCTGTTGTATTTAGGGGAAATCTATTTTCCTAACATTTGTGTAAGGGTATTTTCTCAATTAGTAAACTTTTCTAAATCACTATTTAATTTCTTATTAGAATTTTTTAACTCATTGTTTAATTTGAGAAGTTGATCATTTTTTCATTTTCAATAATAAGATCATATTTAACATTCAAAGTGATGCATGTTGTTTCTTCAATGATTTATATTTGTCTTTTAGTTCATTTCATGTCTCTTAAAGCATGTTATAGTAGTCAAACATTTAATCATAAGTCATTTTTTCAGAGTTAGTTTATCTTCATAATTGTATGAGTTATGTACAGAAGAGTCCAGTGATACCTCATATGTGTTTGTCATAAAACACATACTGGATTTGTTAGCATATTCATCATGTGATGTCTCTGAGTTGCTTGAACTATCCTCAAAATCACTCCAGGTTTCTTTCATTTCCATTTTGTACATCCTGTCCTTGTCCTCGTATATCTTTTTGTACATGAGCTTTGGACAATAATCCTTTATATGTCCTTTTCAATTACATTCATAGAAAAAAAATTCATCAGTTGTGTCACTTATTTTCCAGTCCTTATTCCAGTTTCCTTTTTGGTCATATTTTCCCCTAAAGTTAGGCTTTCTGAAAAATTTCTTCCTTTTGTAAAATCATTTGAATCTTCTGGCTAGTTGATTCATCTCCTCATCATTGTCAAATGATGATTTTTCACTGGTGGAACTTTCTATAGAAGCTTCCAGTTTCCCTTTGTCTTTGTGCTTAGAGGTGGTGGTATTGAATGCATCAAATTTTATCTTTGAATCATCCTCCCCTTTATTGACTTTTAGCTCTTCCTCATACATCATCAGTTTCCCAATGAGTTATTTTATAGGCAGTTTGCTGATGTCACGCGATTCTCTAATAGAGATAGAGGTTCCCCTCCATCTGTCAGGTAGACATCTAAGGATTCTCATGATCTGTTCCACGGCAGTGAATTCTCTTCCAAGAGAAATCATTGTGTTGATGATCTCATTGAACCTATGATACATGTTAGAAATAGGATCATCATGTTTCATTTTAAAATTATCATATTTGATAGTATATGTGTTAAGTATCATTTCTTTTACTCTAGATGTTATTTCATGTGAGACAGATAGGGTATCCCAAATTTCATGGGTAGTCTTACATGCAGAAATTCTATTAAACTCGTCATCTCTTAATGAGCAGTATAAAGAATTCATAGCGTTGTAGTTGTTATTATAGGCATTTTTGGTAGTTTTATCTTATGTGATTCTATCTGTAGTAGGAATTTTGTATTTATCTATAATGGTTGATCAAATTTCAAAACTCATACTCTCAAAATGAATTTTCATTTTAATTCCCATTCAGCATAATTGGTTCCATTAAAGAATGGTGGTCTATTGGTTGTATCACCTTCCAATATATTATCCATAATAAAGTATGACTTTAAAAGAGATATAAATTTATAATTAACAGAAATTTTTAGATCTTTAAAGTACAACTACAATCACAGTTGAATATAATTACACAAAGTACCAATAAACAACTTATGATACCAAATGTTGGTTGAAGTAGATTACTCAAGAGTGGAAGGGTGAATTGATTAACTATAAAAATTTCCTTTAAAAGTATTTATAAAAAGGTTTCCACAATGATTAAATATAAACCAGTTAATCAAGGTTATACTGTTTTAAGAGTTTGACTGTTTAAATAACTTCATAGAAGATTGATTAATTATCCGTGATCTTAATTTGTGTTATTAATATTACTTTTGAAGTTATTATACTAAGACAAGATAGTTATAACTTCTTTCCAAGACTAACTATCAAAGTGAAATTAGAGATTTATGAATTATATAGTAATTTAATAAAACAGAGAATACTAATTTAAGCAGCACATCAGATATGAAACAAGTGGTTCAGTCTCAAGTCGAGACCTAATCCACTCCACTTGGTGATCACATTCCCCCAAGCAGTTTATATAAATAATCTTTGATCCACACCCTGGATCGGGGTTAACACCAGTACTCAGACTGTTGAGGCCACACAGGGACCTCTTCCATAGTTTTTGTGGGGAAAAAATAACTAGTCCACACAGGGACCACTTCCAAATTTATCCGTGGGAATATACAAGATCAAGAGAAAGGTTGAGTAAGGATATCTTGTATCCTTAATTTTAATGCAGCAAACAGAGCATGTTGTTCTATAGGTACGCACTCTACTCAAAAGGTAATAAATAGATACACAATAGAGAAAAAATATGGATATGGGTTTAAAGATGCTCTGAGTGTTTTTCTTTGTATCTTTGGACTTCTGAGATGAAGCAAATGCAGAGTTCAAGTACTTGTTTGTAAAATAGAGTTTTTTTATTCAGATTGTGTTCTTCGTAAGGTTAAAAAGAGCGAAGATGTTATCTAAGCTTCAAATATGCTTCGTGTGTTCTTCATCTGTGTCTATTTTCATGCAGTGGGCCTTTCATTTGAAAACATTCTCTAAGTATGTTCTTTGTTATTGTGCTCACGACCTTGTTTTTTTTTGTATCGCTCTTGATTCATGGTCACACTTCGCTTTTATCTTGGAAATTCATGTGTTGGAGCCAACATGTTTCATGTATTTTGCACCTCGTACCTCATATCGTTCGATGAATGTCTACAATGAAACATTAATTATGTCAGTGCATTAAAATCATAAAATATAACCATTATAAATTTAATTGAAAGATGACAAAATAGTTTAAGAAACGGTGGCACAGTAAGTCAAGGAAATGGTTTCTCCTTCACACGGTGTCTAGATTGATCAAACTGTTTGAGTGTCACAGTGTCTCATGGTCACGGTGTCTCACGGTCACAGTGTGTTGTTGACGGAGTCTACTTCACGGTGTCTTGCTTCATGATGTCTACTTAACGGTGTCTTGCTTCATGGTGTCTTGCTTCATGATGTCTTGCTTCACGGTGTCTTTCTTCATGGTGTCTTGCTTCACGGTGTCTTGCTTCGCGGTGTCTTGCTTCAAGATTTCTTTCTTCACGATGTTTGCTTCAAGGAGTCTTGCTTCACGGTGTCTTGCTTCATGGTGTCTTGCTTCACGGTTCCAGAAAGACATAGCCAGTGGCAGACTCATGGTGTCCCGGACTTTTCAAAGTAACTGTGTTTAGAGTTAAGTAATGATGATAAAAAAATGGATTAGAGCTAATCATTTTTCAAAGAATGTATTATGAGAGTAAATCAATGATTGTATAAAGTAAGTAAAGTGAATATAGATCAATTAAGATCTTGATTGGATCTTCTTGAAGCATGAGAAAACTTTAAAAATAAATACACATGATTTGATAAAATTTACAGGATTTAACAAGGTTGAATAAAATTTGTGATCAATAAAACATGATTAATACATGAGGATTCCAACAAAACCCTTTCCATAATTAAATATGTAGAAAATATATAAAAATCTCTAAAATCCTAAAAACTCAAAAAAACCCTGAAAACTGAAAAAAACAATAAAAACACTAGAAACCCTAAAAAATCCAAAAAACCACAAAATATATATAAAAAGAAAACTTCCATTAAATATATAAAATAAATAAGAAAAAACATATAACCTCATAAGAACCCTATGAAATCCAAAAACCTATAAAACATAAAACCCCTAAAAATATTAAAAACACTAAAAAACCTGAAAAAATATATAAAAATACCTAAAATTCCCTAAATATGTAAGAAAAATCTAGAAACCCTGAATACCCCTAAGAGATCCTCAAAAACCTAAAAACACTAAAATCCCATAAAATATATAAAAATTCAAAAAACCATAGAAGACACTAAAAAATTTTAAATACCTTTAGAACCCCTAAATATACCTAAAAACTTAAAACACCAGTAAAAACTCAAAAATCTTTTTAATCCCCTAAAAAAATAAAAACACTAAAAGACCTTAAAACTTTGAAACACTAAAAAACCCTTAAAAACCAAAAAACCCTAAAATCCATAAAATTCTCAAAATCCCAAGAAACCCTAAAAAATCATAAAAATCGTAAAAGACCCCCTAAAAATATATATACATGTTTAATACATTAAAAAACCTAAGATACCATTAAAATTATAAAAACATGTTAAACCCCTAAAAACAAAAAATTCCCAAACATTATAATCCCTAAAATCCTAAAAAGAATAAAATCCATGAAACCCCTACAACTTTTAAAAAACAAAAAACATATAAAAGACCACTAAAACTCTAAAAACACATTAAACATATCAAAACATTAAAAACTCTAAAAAATACTTAAACTCTAAATACTAAAAAGAATCATAAAAACCAAATAAACCAAAAAACCAGAAAAACAATAAAAAACATAAAAAACCCTAAAAACCCTCACAGTCCCTAAAAACCCTAATGACCATAAAAATCCTAAAAAACTATAAAAATCCCTAAAAATGTAAAAACTTTAAAAAAACCAAGAATAATCCCAAGAAAACCATAAAGAAATAAAAACACATAATACTCCTAAACACATAAATAATTCTAAAACCCCTAAATATCACTAAAACCTGTAAGACCCAGAACATCCCTAAAAACTATAAAACCCTAAAAATCCTAAAAAGGTATGCAAATGCCTAAAAATGTAAAAAACCTCTAAAAACATGAAAAACCCTAATAAATCCTTAAACTTTAAAAATATTTAAAACTACTAAAAAAACTAAAAACAGTAAAAACCCTAAATTACCCTAAAAACATTCCAAAATCCAAAAAACACAAAAAACCATAAAATTCAAAAAAAATCTCTAAAAAGAACTAAAAGCATAAAAATGATAAAAACCCTTAAAAGCCTTAACAAAACCTTCAAAACCTAAAAACACATGAAAAACCTAAGAAAAAAATGATAAAAATACTAAATACCCTAAAAAGACTTTAAAAACCCATAAACTATAAATCCCTAAAAACCAAAAAACTGCTAAATAACACATAAAACCCTAAATATACACAAACTCTTTAAACCCCTAAAATGTTAAAAAACACAAATTAACCTTCAAACTCTAAAAAAACTCAAAAACAAAACCATTACTAGAAATTTAGGCTATAGCCATAGTTTATAACCTAGTCTATAAGTAAAAAAATTGTGGTTATATGTAATAGCCATAGTTTAGTGGATGTTGCTCATATTTCCATGGAAATAAGGCCATGGATATAACCATGGGTTCTAAACATGGATATAACTTTTGCCACATTTAATTATATCCACAGTTAAATTTTTTTGTGATAGGTGTAATGTATCAATTCAAAATCATGGCTATATGTCTACTAACATGGTTTAAAAATGTGGAAATATCCTATAGATATTGTAAAAATTGTTATTCCAAATTTATAATACAAGTTTAATAGTAAAAATATTTATCCACTACATCTTCCACATGACCTAAAATACTAATATAAGGTTAATACTAAAAAATTGTATGGCTGCATCATTGTGCATTACCAATTCAATATTAAAAAATTGTTATAAAAATGAACTTATACCACTAAAAAACACAGTTTTCCACCCACAACACTTCTATAGAATTTCCAAACTGAGGGATGAATAAAAATCCAAATGATGGGGATTACAGGAATGTATATAGGATGTTTTTATTGAGAGTGAACTCATATACTTTAGTCGAGCATATCGACTTCCCAAGCACGCATTGAAGCCATGAAATTTCATTCTTCATGTAGTCTACACATTTATAAAAGATATTATTTTTCAGAATTTAAATAGATATTTCTATATATAGTAGTAAAACCCTCTATCTTCATTGCTTCTTCTTACCTCTGACTGAATATGACTCTCTTTTCATCACCACTAGCACATGAAAACTCCTTTGCCAACTTCTCCAGGCTCTCCACAATTATATCCTTTGAAGTGAGTTATATCTTTCCATCATGGCTCAATCTGCACCTATCATTGATGAAGGTCACTAATAAATCCATGTCACAACCACCTGTAAGTTAGACCATATAACTACATATCCAACAATGAAAATATACTACAATAATAGATCATCCAAATATCTACTACTACCTATAAGAACCAACAAGACACATTATAGAATTACATATCCACCAGAGTACACCATCATAGTTTGATACTATAATACTCATTAGTAAACACCTATGTTTTTAGCATATATGAAATACATACAGATGTATTATTTTGATCAATTTACTAATTTACATGAATATGGATGAAAATAACTTGACAACTATTTTTCAATAAAATCAATTTATAAGTAGATAATTAAGTACCGTGAAATAAATATCAACTATAAATGAAAACATCTTATATTTTATAGATCCATTCCTAGAAAACCATCTTTGATCCGAATACATTAAACAAATATGAACATCACAGGGCAATAAGGATTCCCACCCCATTGAGCTAACCTCATCATATTTCAGTTAGTGGTTGAGTTACTGGTAACACCCCATCTCATAGAAATGGGAAGGTATATACCATATTTATTTCTATAACTAATTAATGGAAATTTTAAATGGTCATACACGCACATGGAACAAAAAACCATACCATATTTCATGCCTATATATAATTTATATGATATCAAAAATACCCCTACCAAGTTTCTCATTTTCTATCAAAGCGGTATCCATAATCAACAAAACCATACAATGTATTAAAATAATTATGATCATTATAATAGAGAATGATATGTTGGATATATCAAATATATAGTCATGTTGGGGAAATAATTATGACATAAAAATTTATACACTTGATAATTTAAAAATTAGATCAACTATATTATTCAATATCATTCATCATATACAAAACCTAATTTACACTTTACAAAATTATAATATAATAAAATGAAATACATGTATATTACATTATGGTTTCTAAAAAGGTAAAAAGTATTAAGATAACCATAAAATAGTTTATAAAACATCATTTTTTCAAGATACATAAGACATAAGTGAAACCACAACTATGTTATGTGGGATGAGAATTTTATTGGATTTTTAATACCTATCCAGACAATTCAATAACTATTTCATGGGTAGTATCCAAGGTGTATTAAAAAAATTATAGGTAATTGACCATGTATAATATTTTTTTATAGCCAATACATAGAAAAAACATCCTGGATAAAGGGTTAATGGTGGTTTAATTGATGAATTTAAGATACCCTTTTTAAATTTATATTCTTCTAAAAACTGATTTTCATACATAAATTTTAATTTTGGGATAACATACATTCATTTTTTCAAATTTGTCATCAATTTTACTTTTAACCTGATACATATAGAAAATATAGTGTGAAATATATTTTACAGGGTAAGTGGTTTCATAAAACCATGTTTTGTAAAAAAGGATACATAAGGTCAGGAATGACTCTATGATATAATAAATAAGACATAAGGGACAGTTTTCAAAAAATGATATCTTATTTGAGTTGGTCCTCAATTAGTAAAACCAATTAATTTTAGGAATAACATCATTACATTACCCATGAAATCAACACATCCATTATTTTACAACCAATGAAACTCTTAATTGATGTTATGTATGGATGGTTTTAACTCATGCTGGTTTAATTGGGAAATAATGATTCCCTCAGTAATAAAGGTTTATGATACAAGATGGTATGTGAGTATTTGAAATACAATTACATTATCCATGTTTGTCAGCATACCTAACTAAGAAGTAAAGTTTCATAATTATTAAATTTTTATATAGGTTGAAGTGGAAAACATTTAGGGTAACTGTAATGGTCCAACAACCTCAAAAATTTTATTCATTAACAAAGAGGATTTAAATTATGCATACATCTATAAAAAATATAACTCTTTCCTAGCCTTAAATAAATTTAATGAGTTTTAATTCCATAAAAAAATATAAAATTGAGTAAAATTATGTATTTCTGTAATTTCATTAAAAACCAAGAAAAAAATTTCTGATTTATTACCAATTTATTAAACCACTAAAAATGTTCACCACCCTACATATAATTATTCATAAATCAGAAATGAATGGTATCAGTTTTAAACATCAAGTATGTTTGGTAAATATTAACATGTTAGAGGTGGTATCAATATTAATATGTCCAAAAAAAATCCATAAATCACATATTCTAATTTATCAATTTATAATAACTAATTAAAACCCTTATTCAAAACTAAATCAAGTGATTTGATATTTTTTCTTAAGTATAAAATGGATAATTTGTTTAGAGATTATTCAAATGTATAACTTTGGTAATTATAAAAAACAATTACTTCATGAATTTAGTAAATACATATAATTTGACTAATTAGATTAAGAAAAACAGTGGTAGATAAACCTAAATAATATGATAAGGAATTTCATATGGGTTGGAAGGACCTATCAGTCAATTAACATCAATGGGTCTTTTCTTGTATTGTACTAGAATCACATCAAACTCTAAAAATACAAAAACACAACCCACAATCATTTAAAATGAATTACAATTGAAACCAAAACAACAGCATTGCTAACTTAACAGATACCAAGATGAAACCTTTGTAGAACAACAAGATAATTAAACTAGTAAATAATCTGGATAATGACAGAATTAAACCTATTATAAATTTCCAAAAATCACAGAACACGATTAAGAAAATACTAAGAAAATTTCCACATCAATGCATAATCAAAATATTTTACAACCACTAAGAAATCACTCGTGTAAGTCTTGTTTAACTCATATAATAGGAAAATAAGGAACATGATTGGATTTTACCATGATTATAGTTAACTACATAATCATGAGATCAATTTAAAATAAATATGTTGAGAAAAATTGAATAAAATGAAATAATATAGGAGAGGGTGATATCATTATATATTTATAAATGAAAATATCTATTGGTAACAACATGATAAAAAGTAATTGGAAGAAGATGAGTGGGAGGCCATAAGGATTCATGAGAGAGGACCCCATTCGTCTGGGAAAAGTATAGTTTGAAGGTGGGGAGTGAAGGGGAAAATACGTTTGGAGAGAAAAGAAAAAATTTCCATGCTTTTAAGAGAAAATTTATATAGGCATATTTGGTCCCTATTGGACGTCCACTAGTTACTCGATGGTCATCATGAACCACCCCATACAACCCATCCCCTCTTTTTACCCTACTGTAAATTACTTATAACACATCAAATATGATAAACTGTTAGAAAAAATAAGCTATGTTTGTTCTATTTTAGTAAAAATGCTTGTGTTTATGGTATGTTTTACATGAATTGTAATGAAGGTATAAAAATATTTAGAAGCATCATAGAAACTATATAAATCATACGATTTTTAGTTGAATTAGATGATTTTGGGATGATTGGGAGTCAAAAAAATTCTTAATGTGAGAAAGACATCATGTGATGGGAAATGAAATGAAAGGAAATATAAAATAGAAAGAGTAAAATAGAGATAATTTTGAAGATACATCACCATATTTAGAAATTTTATGCTATCTAGATTATAAAATTTAACAATGTTGAATACCCTAAAAACCTATATAAATCATTTAACCCCTAAAAACCTTTAAACATCCTAAAAACCTTTAAAACCACTAAAAATATAGAAACCATTTAAACCCCTAAAAACATTAGAAACATCCAAAAATCCAAAACACCCCTAAAAACTCAAAAAAAATCTATAAGAATTAAAAAACCCCTAAAAACCCTAAAAACCATTAAACCCTCAAAATCCCTAAAAACCCTAAAAAACATAAAAATCCAAAAAGAAATGTAAAAATCCCAATAAAAGTTAAATACAATAAAAAACCACGAACACCCATAATAAATCCTTAAAAATCCAAAAAAACATTAAACCTTTAAGAAACCTAAAAAATGAAAGAAGCCCCTAAAAATCCATTAAAAGACTAAAAACCATAAAATCTATTAACCCTTAAAAACCTTAAAACTTCTAAAAACCCATAACAATGTAAAAACCATTAAAACTGTATAATACCTCCAAATCCCTAAAAACATTAAAAACTCTAAAAAACACTTAAAGCCCTAATAACTCAAAAAAAAACCTAAAACCCCCAAAAAACCATTAATCCCCTAAAAAATATCAAAATCCCAAAACATACTAAAAAACTAAAAAAATAATACAAAATACATAATAATCCCTAAAATCATTGAAAACACCAAAGAAATCCCTATAACCTAAAAACACTTAAAACCCCTAAAAACATATAAAATGTGAAAATCCTTAAAACCCTAAAAATACTAAAAAACCTAAAAACCTAAAAATCCGTAAAACAATAAAAAACCATAAAAATCATAAAAATATAGCTAAAAATCCCTAAAAATTTAAAATTCAATTAATACAATGAAAAACTTTATGAAATCCTTGAAAGACTAAAAACAGAAAATACTGTAAAAACCCAAAAAATGCCAAAACCCATAAAAACCTTAAAACCCACAAAGACCCAAAAAACCATAAAATTCATAAACCCATAAATACAACTAAAAATATTTAATACCCATAAACAATTAAAACCGACTAAAAATCTAAAACCCTTTAATCCCTATAAATGTTAAAAACACTGAAAAAATTAAAAATGCTAAAAAAATCAAAAAATCCCATAAAAAACCAACGAAAAATAAGAAACAAAAACCAAAAAAATCCAAAAAACTCCTAAAACAATGAGAATCCTAATAGAGCCGTAAAAAATACATAAAACACTAAAAACTCCAAAAAACCCTGTGAATAAATGCTAAGAAAAATATAAAAACGTTAACACAATTAAAGCCTCTAAAAAACCTGAAAACCCATAAAAACCATTAAAACCTTGAAACCCCTAAAAACTCTAATACCACCCAAAATCCTTAAATAACCTAAAAAAACAAACTAAAAATTTCTAAAATCTTTAAAGACCATAAATCCCTGAAAACCCTAAGAAAACCTTAAAAGCTAAAAAACATTAAACCCCTAAAATCCATAAAACCCCTAAAACCTGAAAACCCCATAAAACCAAAAAAAACCCTAAAAACTCAAAACCCCTTTAAAACCCTAAAAAAGTTAAAAAATTTAAAAAAGATTCAAATCCTTAAAACTAAAAAAAAACACTAAAACCCTAAAAAAATATAAAAAACCTAAATCCCAAAACACCCTAAAAATGGTAAAGCCCCATGAATTCAAAAAAAATCACTAAAACAAAAAACCCCCCATGACCCCTGAAAAACCCCTAAAACCACAGAAAACCTATTAAATCGAAATACAATTTAAAACCTTAAAAACCGAAAAAAACCTCTAAAGCCCATACAAACCCTAAAATTCATAAAAACCCCTATAAATCATAAAAAACCAAAAGCAACTACTAAAAAAATCTAAAAAACCTTTAAACCCCTAAAAATGTAAATAAATTTAGAACACTTAAAAACTATAAAAACTGAAAATACACCTAAAACCCCAAAAAATAACAACTAAAAACCATATATCCCTCAAAATCCCACAACACATAAAAAAACATAAAGAATCTCAAAAAATCTCAAAAAATGTAAAAACCCTAAAACCTAGGAAAACCCTCAAGAAACCTTAAAAACCGGAAACACTTAAAACCCCTAAAAATAAAAAAGCTAAAAACCATAGAAACCATTAAAACCACTAAAACCCTGCAAAATATCTAAAAACCATTAAAAACTATAAAAATCCTAAAAAATACCTAAATATCCATAAAAATGTAAAAAACCCTAAAACCCCTGAAAAACCCAAAGAAATCCTTAAAAATTTAAAATACATAAAACCCCTAAAAACCAAAATATGCTAAACCCCAAAGAAAACCTAAAAATCCCTAAAACAGTAAAAACCCTGAAAAACATTAACACCCCTAAAAACCTATAAAACCACTAAAGTATCTAAACCCCTTAAAATCCTTATAAACATTAAAAACCCTAAAAAACCTAAAAAACCATAAAAAACTAAAAAACATTAAAAAAACCATAAATTGCCTGAAACCCCATAAAACACTAAAATTTCCTAAAATCCTAAAACCCATAAAAACCTAAAAATCTCTAAAAACAAAAATAAATATCATGAAAACCCATAAGAAAAAAATAACAACCCAGAAACACTTAAACCCCCTAAAAACCTATAATCTTCTAAAAATGATTAATCCTTAAAATATCTAAGAATCCCTAAATACCTGCTAAGTCTCTAAAACCCTAAAAAACCATAAAATTCATAAAAATACATAAAATGGTAAAAAAATATAAAAACCTTAACCCCCCCCCCCAATAAAACCCTAGAAACCTAAAAACACTTAAAACCCCCAAAAGCATTTAAATCGCTAAAAACCCATCATGACCCTTAAACCCATAAACCCCCTATATACCATAAAAACCACTAAAACCATAAAGAACCCATAAACACCCTAAAAAACCCAAAAGCATTATCCATTTTAAACCACTAAAACATTAGAAACACTAATATACCTTAAAACCCCTAATAAACTCTAAAATCCACAAAAATCCCAAAAACCGATATAAACATTTAAACCCCTAAAAATACTAAAAATCCATTATAACCCAAAAGTAGCCATAAAAATCCTAAAAACCCAAAAAATACCTAAAAATTATAAAACCATAAAATCCCTGAAAATCCTATGAAGACATTAAAAACCAAAAACCACTTAAAACCCCAAAAAACATTAAGAAATCTAAAAACCCTAGAACTGAAAAAACCTTAACACCTTAAAAACTAAACACCCCCTATAAACCATAAAAATCTATAAAACACATAAAAATCAACTAAAAACTCTAAAAAACATTTAAACACCTATAAACGATAAAAAACTCTAAAGCAACTTAAAATCCTTAAAAACTCAAAATAACCCCAAAAACCCTAAAAACCATAAAATTCGTGAAAAAAAACACTAAAAAACTAAAAATCCTCAAAAACCATAAACATCATGAAATCCTATAAAATATAAAAAACTAACAAAAACTTTAAAAACACTATGAAAAACATAAGAACATTAAATCCAAAAAATTAAAAAAACCCTAAAAACACTACCAATACATAAAATCCCATAAAAATCATAAAAATCCCTAAAAATACTTATAAACATAGAAAAATCAAAATACAATGAAAACCCTAAAAAACCTAAAAACCCTCAAAATCACTAAATGCCATAAAAATCCTAAAATCCCTAAGAATACAAATAAACATAAAACACCCAAAAATTCCTATGAAAACCATAATAATCTAAAGACGCTTAAAATATGTAAAACAAATTTGCAAAAAAACCTAAAAGTAACCTAAAAACCGAAAACCCCTGAAAACCATAAAAACCCCTAAAAAAGTGGAAACCCCTCATAATCCTAAAAACCAATAAATACATTAAAATCTATTTAAACTCCAACAAATTTTAAAAAAACTATGAAAACCATAAAACCCTAAAACTCAAAAAAACCCTAAAACCCATAAAAATCATAAAATCATTAAAATTCCCTAAAAATAAAAAACCCTATTAACCCTTAAATTCATCTGAGAAAACCGAAATAACATAAAACACATATAATCAATAAAAACCTAAAAGTGCTAAAAACCCAAAAACCCAAAAAACACCAAAACCCTCAAAATCCCTAAAAACTCTAAAACCCAGAAAAATCCTAAAAATACATAAAAATATAAAAATACCTATAATCCCTAAAAAACCCTAAGAAAACATGAAAAAAATTCAAACCAATAATAAACTGGCAAACAATAAAAACCTAAAAAACAATACAAACTCTCAAAACCTTAAAATATGAAACCAATAAAAATTATAAAAAACCACTAACAAATCTAAATATCATAAGACACCTCAAACATTAAAAAAATATAAAAATTAAATAAAACAGTAATAAACTAAAAAAATACTTAAAATAAAAATAAAACCCATAACTCCCTAAAACTCTAAAAACCCAAAAATCGAAAAAACTCTAAAAACAAAAAATATCCAAAAAATCCCAAAAAATACATAATAATGTAAAAAACCATAAAAAAACCTAAAAACCTTGGGAAAACCATAGACACCTAAAAACATCTAAAAACACTTAAAAACCCAAAAAACATACAAAATGATAAAAACACTAAAAATCATTAAAAATACTTAAAATCATAAACCCCTAAAAATGATAAATAACTCTAAAATCCATAAATCCCTATCAATCACAAAAAATTATAAAAACCCTCTGAACTCCTAAAAATATTAAAAACTCTAAAAAATCATAAAAAAAATTAAAAACTTAGAAACCCTAAAAATACAAAAAAACCAAAAAAACCCTAAAAACCTCTAAAAACCTCTAAAATGTGTTAAAACCCAAAAAACCATAAAAACCAAAAAAATACGTAAAAAAATAGAAAAAACATGAAAAACCCATAAGAAAACCTTAAAAACATAAAACATTTAAAACCTCTAAAAACATAAATACACTAAAAAACCTAAAACGCCCTAAAATCCTCATTACCCTCAAAATTTTTTAAACACCCAAAAACTATAAAAATCATATAAAAACCCCAAAAACATAAAAACACTAAAAACCCTAAAACCCCATAAAACCTTATAAATCTAAAAACCCTTAAATCCCCTAAAAACATAAAACAACTAAAAACCATAAAACCACTAAAATCCATGAAAACTCCAAGACACAAAAAATCCTTATAAACATAAAAAACCATTAGACCCATAAAATATAAAAAACCACTAAATACATTAAAAACCTTTAAAACCATAAAGAACTCAAAAACCAATAAAACCCCCCAAACCCATAAAAACCCTAAAACATTGAAAACCCTAAAACCCCTCAATGTCCCTAAAAACCCTAAACAATAATAAAATTTCTAAAAAACCGTAAAAATGTAATAAATCCTATAACTCCATAAAACTCGTAAGAAATCCTAAAAACATAAACCCACTTATAACCCCTAGAAAACAAAAAATGATAAAAATACCTAAAACACCTAAAAAACATAAATATTTTAAAAACCCATTAAACCATAAAAACCATTAAACCCCATAAAACAACTAAAATCACTACAAAATATAACACCCATTTAAACTGAAAAAATGATAAAAAACCTAAAAAACCATTAAAACACTATAAAACATCTCTTAGAACCATAAAAACCCTAAAAACCTCATAATACCAAAAAACGGTAAAAACTCACTAAAATCCAAAAAACACATAAAATCCCAATAAAAGTAAAAAACCTGAAAACTCGAAAGGACCTGAAGAAAAACATAAAAACCAAAAAACACTTTAAATCCCTAGAAAACCTAAACACCTTAAAATCCCTAAAAACAAATAAAACCCTAAAAAACAAAAAAAACACACAAAACCCCATAAAACATAAAAACCTATAAAAACACTAAAAACAACTAAAAAAGTTAAAAACAATCGAAAACCCTAAAAATTTTAAACACTATAAAAAACCTGAAAACCCAATAAAAAGTAAAACAAACCAAAAAACCCTAAAATCATAAAAATGAAAAACTCTCAAAATACCTAATATCCTTAAAAACCATAAAAATCCTAAAAAATCCCAAAAAATACGTAAAAATTTAAAACACACTAAAAACCCTAAAAGCCACTATAAAAATCATAAAACTCATAAAACACATAAAACCCCTAATAAACTAAAAAACACTAAAACCCCTAAAAATCTTTAAAAACTCTTAAAAACCAACAAACCCTAAAACCCCTTAAAACCGTAAAAAAACTAAAAACCCATAAAATCACTCAAAACCACTAAAAACTATAAAAATCCATTAAACCGAATTCTTTTTAAAGCTCTAAAAATATCAAAACCCAAAAAAATAAAAAAAACCCAAATACTCCAAAAAACAATAAAAAACCAAAAAACCATAATATACAAAAAAACCATCAAAATCATTGAAAATAAAAAAACATACAAAAATTAATAATATTCCTTAAAAACGTTAAAAACCAAAAAAAACATTAAACACATATAACATCCTTAAAGCCTAAAAAAATTATGAACACTAAAAACACTAAAAATGATAAAACACTAAAAAACCAAAAAACATTAAATCCCCTAAAAATCATAAAAACTCTTAGAAACCATAAAATACCTAAACTCTATAAAAATTATAAAAACCCATGGAAAACTCTAAAATACCTTTAAACCCTAAAATTATTAAAAAACTCTAAAAACCATTAAATCTATAAATGCTCAAAAAAACACTAAATGCCCAAAAAACCATAAAAACTGAAAACCCCTCGAAATTCCTAAAAACCCAAAAAAACTATAAAAATAAAAAAAATGTTCATAAAAATCCAGAAAAATGTAAATAACCATAAAACTCTGAAAACCCCCTAATAAAACCTTCAAACAAAAAAATACTCAAAAGCCCTAAAAATATAAAAAAATTCTAATATCCAAAAAAACCAAAAAACCAAAAAACCCTATAAAACACTAAAAATCCCCCAAAACACTAAAAACCATAAAAATACTAAACAACACTAAATTTCCATAAAACATAAAAACAAATACTTAAAAACCTAAAAAAACATTAATAAAATCTTCAAAACAATTGAAACTTCTAAAAAACTAAAAGACGAAAAAACTCTAAAAACACTAAAAACAATAAAAACACTAAACAACGTTAAAACCCATAAAAACATATAAAAAACCAAAACCAATTAAAAATTCTTAAATCCCTTTAATCCCCTAAATATTATAAAAACACTAAAATGTATTAAAACCCAAAAAAAATTAACAAACCATTACTCTCGAAAAAACAATAAAAACCATAAAAACAATGAAACCCTCTAAAACACCTCAAATCCCTAAAAAAGATAAAAACATAAAAATCCTAAAAAAACATACAAATCCCAACACCAAAAAACCTATGAAAACCAAAAAAACCTAAAACATTGAAAGTGATAAAGGACAAAAAAGATTAATAACCCTAAAAACCCTAAAAAAAATCAAAATCACTAAAATCCCTAAAAACCAAAAAAATGCTAAAAAATACCCCAAAACATTAAAAAACCTTAAAAACACTAAATACCATAAAAATATTAATAACCTTAAAAACCTAAATACATTTAAAACCCATAAAAAACGAAATAATGCTAAAAACCCAAAAAAGACCCTAAAACCCAAGAACCCAAAAAAAACCATAGAAACCCCTAAAAACATAAACAAATGAAAAAAACCTAAATAGGCTAAAACCTACTAAATACTCTAAAACACCTTTAAACCCCTAAAAACATAAAAAAACTCAAAATAATTAAAACACTAAAAATCTAAATAAACCAAAATATCCCAAAAACCATAAAAAATATAAAAACCATGAAATTCCATAAAACCCCCCACATCCCACAAAAATAGTAAAAGTACATAAAAATGCATAAAACCCTAAAAACCCTAAACAACTCTAAGAAACCATTAAAACCTAAAAACTCTTAAAACCCATAAGAACCCTAAAAAATATAAAACCCCTAAAACTCGAAAACCCCTTAAAACACTAAATCCCTTCAAAATTCCAATAAAAATAAAAAACCATAAAATCCAAAAAATACCTAAAAATATAAAAATACCCCTAAAATCGATGAAAATTCCAGATAATGCTTAAAAACCCTAAAAAAATTCAAAATCCCTAAAAACCTAAAAATTTCAAAAAACCATATAAAATCAAAAAAATATACAAAAAACACTAAAATCGAGAGAAAAACCCAAAATCCTTAAAAACCCATATTAAATGAAAAACCCCAAATAATCTCTAAAAATAATAAAAAAACATTAAAATAATAAATATGTTAAAAACTAGAAAAACCATAACACTAAAAAACTCGAAAAAATCCAAAAACCCCCAAAACCATAAAACCCTAAAAATCCAAAAAACCCTTAATGTCCATAAAAACTCTAAAAAACATAAAAATCATAAAGATCCACAACCTTCCTAAAAAACATAAAAAAACCTATTTAAATATTTAAAACCCAAATCCCCAAAAACCCCTAAAACCTAAGAAAGGTTAAAACCCAAAAAACATATAAAGATACCCTAAAAAGAAAAAAACCCATAAAATCCACAAAAACCACTAGAAAGAATAAAAACTCTTAAAATCCCATAAAACAAAAAAAAACAACTAAAAACACTAAAATCCTTTCAAACCCATAAAATTTTAAAAAACTCAAATGAACCATAAAACCCCAAAAAACTCAAAAAATCCTTAAACCCCAAAAAACTATAAAAAACAAAAAACCCCCCAAACCCCCAAAACCATAAAAATACCTTAAGAAAAAAAAACCATTAAAATTATAAAAATCCATAAAAATCCCTAAAAATGTAAACAACAATAAAATCCTTGTAAATCCATATGAAAACCTTAAAAACATTAAATATCTTTAATACTATAAAAATCATACAATGTTTTAAAACCATAAAATCACTAATAATCCCCAAAAAATAAAAAACCATAAAAATCATAAAAAATTATAAAAAATCAAAAAATGCCTAAAAACATTAAAAAACCCAAAACCCAGAAAAAAATCTAATAAAACCTTATAAACCTACCAACATTTAATACCCCTAAAACCTAAAAATGTTGTATCCCCTTAAAACCCCTAAAAATTCCCTAAAACCTCAAACAACCCATAAAAACCATAACAACACATAAAACCATAAATCACCTAAAAACATTAAAACCCCTAAAAAATAAAAAAACCTTAAAAACAATAAAAACTATACAAACCCTTTAAACCCCCAAAATTTTTAAAAATCTCTAAAACCCATTAAAAACCATATAAACCTAAGAAATCCTAAAATACCAAAAAACATAAAACCCTCAAAATCCATAAATACTATAAAAATCCTAAAAACGCCATAAAAATCCATAAAATGGTAAAAACCCTAAAACCATGAAAACCCAAAAGTAACGTCGAAACACCTAAAAATACTTAAACCCCTAAAACCTAAAAAATGTAAAAAACTGTAAGAACACTAAAACCCTAAAAACAAAAAAAACCTAACAAATCTGTAAAAACCCAAAAAACCAAAAAAAATCATTAAAATCACTAAAAATCCATAAAAATATAAAAAACCTAAAAACCCTAAAAACCTAAGAAAACATTAAAAACATAAAAACACTTAAACCCCTAAAAACCAAAAAAAATTAAAAACCATAAAACACCGAAATATACCCTAAAATCCCTGAAATCTCCTAAAACCCATTAAACCCCCTAAAAACCATAAAACCCTTGCAAACCCATATAATTCTTAGAAACCAATTAAAACTCTAAAAACTCTTTAAGCTCTGAAAAATGATAAAAAAAACTCTAAAAACCATTAAAAAATTGAGAAAACTAAAAAAACCCAAATCCAATTAAAACCCTTAAACCCCTCAAAATCCCAAAAAACCCAAAAATTTATAAAAACCTAATAAAACCCCAAAAAATCTATAAAAAAGAAAAAATCCCGAAACACCAAAAAAATAATAAACACCCATAAAAACCCAAAAACAATTAAAACACCTAAACCCCTCAAAATTATAAAACCCCTAAAACTATAAAAATCCTTAAAATTCCCTAAAAACCTAAAAAACATAAATCCCAAAAAAACATAAAATTATTAGAACCCCTAATAAGAGTCTAAATTTTAACGCACCAACCCTAGAAGCCCAGAGTCAGTGCATTTTTACATATCATTGGAATGATCATAAATGATCAAGTCTAGAAAGGCCGAATAGTTTAGTAGCCTTGGAAGTACTATATACATTCATAAGGTTTACATTACATAATAAAATGAAAAACTACAACAACATTGTCTCCATAGACAACACTGAGATCCCATAGACTACCCCTCGAGGTCAGTCATAATATGATTCTTTTCATCTTGGGAAAATAAAACATAGAATGTGGTGATCTCAGAAGCTTAATAAGGATAATATTATAGCGGAAACTTTCATAAATAAGCATAAACATTTAAGGTAGTGTATAAGACTAGAACAAAAGCCTTTTAAAAAATAAATTCAATATAATATGGCAAAGATAAAATCAAATAATTCCATTTACTTATTCACATGGATATTATACTAGTCTAATGATCACATGCAATATCAATAAACACTTTAATAATGATGGAATGCATAATTCCAGACTATCATAACCACATAGTCAAGGCCTTATGGCAAGACAACAAATATGATTTTGTCAAGGCCTTATTCCAAGACACAAGTTTGTCTCATGAGACCTACCAATTCATAGAGGAGTAATATTGGGCTCCACCCATCACTTACTAAGTTCAATGCATTCCTCATATTAAAAGTTTGAAACATAACATAAACATTCATATTAAAACTAGCATATGAAATGTCAATAATTTATCCACAAACCATGAACGGTATAAAAATAGCACATCCACAGTCAAACTTATATCTATCAATACAATATGGAAGATTGTGTTGTAAAATATTATCCCCAATTGAGAATAAGGAAAGATATCGACATAGATGAAAATAATCATCAAAAAAATTTGAGGGATATACCCCCCTTTTTCTTGAAAACATTTAAAAGTCACACTATTTGTTAAGAATACATTTAAAAATAGATTTTTGAATAAAATTTTCCCATACAACTTTGAAACTTTTAAAAGGAATTTTAATTTTAAAACATTAATGTCTCTATAAAAAAATCTTCAAAACTATTTTTAAAACATGGACATTAATAAGAAAGATTTAGAATAATAAATCTTTAAAACATTTAAAATGATATTTTAGTAAGAGTTCCTAACCAAAAGATAGAAACATGAATAGAAATAATTGAGGAAATAAAAACTTTATAATATCATGAGAATAAAGGTATTCATGATATACTATGTCAAATTACATTATATGAACCATATAAAAGTGATTTGGTGTATAACAACAAAGAAGTCTCAATGGAATGTAAATTGAGATGAAATCTCTTATAAAGACCATATCCATAGGTTAGGTATAAATAAATGACATAAAAATGTGTGAAAAATATAAATACACTCAGTATGATTGGATATAAATTGTAAATCAATCATAGGACATTCACACATATTCTTGTAAAAACAAAACCATTGAATTGGATGTTTAACTCAACAAATGGAGATTGAGTTTAAATAACTCTTATCAAGTTCATATTGATGACTTGAGAATTTATCAATGGAGTGATTATGTGTATGAAAAGTATATACAAATAAAGAGGAGTGGAAATTATGACATAAGAATATGAATAGTGATTCCACACATAATCTTGGAGTAAAATAATCAATGAAGTATGTGTAAAGTTGAATGAATGGAAATTGAAATTTGAAATTCCCTTATCGATTTGGTAATATAAAAAACATACACACATGAAATAAGGATCATACAATTATGATATAAATATAAATAAATTAAAGTATATCACACAATGAATACAATCATGGGTAGTACACACACCACATGCAATAAATAAGTGGTGAACAATGGCACTCTCACAGAATTATAAGTGAGATAAGAAACCCCTTACTTGTACTTTTTACATGGTAAAGGGTAGGTTTACCTACATTATAATGGTGAAATAATTTTTGTTTAATTATACATGAATTATATACATTAATATAACATAATATATGATCTTTTAACATTGATTTTTTAATAATATCTTAATATTATTGTCGTTTCAGGTGTTAACAGATTCATTTTCCTTTATATTATTAGTTATGTGAGCCATATTTGTTATGGCTGGTATGTATCTTATTCATATACAGAATTATATCATGTCTATAAACATTATTTTTAATCATCCAATGAAATTTAGTCTTTAATGGATACTATAGGGAATGAATCTCATCACATTCGTGGAGACGGTAATCCGTACGTACGCACGAGAGACAATATCAATTTTTTGATATTAAAATAATATATAATTGGATGGTATATCATATATAAAGAATAATTATCTTTTTATATTTATTATTTACATGAATTTCACATCATTATTATACCCATCCAAATAATAAAGTATTAAATAACAATTAAACCACGACGTGGAGACTGTAATTCGTACGTACGCACCTATAGTGAAATGTCATTCAGAGGATAGATAGAATAATGAAGATGGTTGTACCATATTTATAATAACTTCACAGTATATAGATGATACTGGATTTATTATTTTAGAATGGAAATAACAAAAAAAGAAGAAGTGGAAGAAGAAAAGAACTTGAAAGAGGGTTGTGAAATTATTACCTCTTCTCTTGGTTCTTCCTTTTGATTTGATCA
Source organism: Viscum album (assembly GCA_963277665.1). Classification (NCBI taxonomy): domain Eukaryota; kingdom Viridiplantae; phylum Streptophyta; class Magnoliopsida; order Santalales; family Viscaceae; genus Viscum; species Viscum album. Next base: position 1,279,145,696 of record OY728136.1, on the reverse strand, counting down.
AAAGGGATCTTTATGATGGATTTATGAAAAAAGGAGGGATTATAAGATGAATTTAACGAAGTTTAGAGGATATTTGGGCAGGGTTTGGCCAATCCAAAAGTCTTTGAAGGTGTGAATTAGTGAATAGGGGGAGTTCCCTTTTATAAGAGGGGTGACGGGAACCTTAGGAAAAGCTAGAAATATTATTTTATAATAAACTCATATTTGGTATATAATCGATCAAAAGTAGATTATTTAAAGGTTAAAGTGGAGATAGGTCTAAAACCACTATACCAATATGTTTTAGATAGGTTTGGGTCACTATATTAACTTTATCTTTTTTATTTAACTCTTAGTTAAATAGATTGATATTTACCATGTCTCTTTTTATTTTTATATTATATAGTTAATAAACTTAATATATACTTTCAATACACCCCCAAGTGGTCCATTAATTATACACCTATCATTATATAAGTATTTTTTCCTAACCTTAGATTTTTTAGAATAGAATATTAATTAATAATATAATATTTGTTTTAAAAACTCATTTATGTCAATTTTGAAACTATTTAATAATTGATTTTTTGTAAAGTCATAAAAACTTTATTAATTCGAAAAAAATTCATTTAAGAAATAATCAAATGTCATATTAACCAATAAATTTTTTTGATGTCATCAAAACTTCCAAATAATATTTTTTTAACATTTATAATACCAATTATTTGATTCTTTCATTAATAAGGAAAAAATTGCATCATTATTGTGTCATAAATAAATTTAATTATTCAATGTCTAAAAATTTTAAATAAAACACCATTATGTAGGAAATATTTTTATCTTTCTAATGAATATTTATAGTCGAAAATATAACATATATAACCCTATGTAATAATTGTTTTTCTAAAAGATATATGCTTATGTCATTTTTGTATTTACTTTAACTTAATTAATATAAAGTGTCATTATCACTTAAAAGTGGCTCCATGGGGTCCCAAAATCCACCCAAAGATGTACATGGTCGGACATGTATCAACCAATAGTGTTGGGACACGTTTTAGGGTAATTTTATATTATTATAATATTATTTTTTTACCCTTATTTACCGGATTTACCCTTTAACCATGGTAAATAAAATATTTACCGAAGTAATTATTCAAAATGTATAAAAATAAAGGTTACCTATTACAAAATTTCTATCTACTGATTATAAATATGAAATCTTTTTTTATAAATTCAAAACACAGAAGTGGTAGAAATTAATTTAAAATTAATTCCTGTTGTCAAAACAAAGAGCATGCTTTTTAAGAAATAATAACTATCAAAATATTGACACTTGTTTATGTCTAGTTTAAATGTGAAATTACATCTAATTACCAATATTGGATTAAATGGTAAAAATATATTATAATTATAATTTAAAACCTCTCAATGTTATAATTTATCACTATAAATTATTTGGATTAAAAAAGTTTTTTTAATTAATGTTTAGTATTTTTTCACTATTCATCAAAATTTGAATGTTTTCTAAAAACTATAAAAAATTCACCCTAGGCTAATTTTGATATTCTAAATCCAAAACTGATGTCCATTTTTAAAGATAAAATTTATAAAATTTCAAAAAGTGGGTATTACTATTCATAACATATAGTTTGATAGGTTGGGGTGTGTGTTAGAACTCGAAGTTGCGTACAACACACGCTACTGTATTATTCAAAGGGAATCGTACCATGGAAGCTTGGGGTGTTACATTCTCCCCTACTTCAAATAATTTCATCCTTGAAATTTTTTTAAAATTGGTATTTAGAATATAATTGAAATTCCCACCTTAGAAAAAGAGTCAATAAAACAATCACTTTAAAATAAAGAAAGAGAAGTACAAAGGCCACCGAAGATAACCCATACCAGGATTACATGTAGGAATTCATGGATAATCTAAGTGTCATGTTCTGATGGATAGGGATAGAAAACATGATCAGGAGAATTTAGAAAAAATAAAACCACCAACTTGTGATGGGACAAATGGTCATTAGTCTCCCAGTAGGAAAAGTAAACGGACAACATTTTTTTGTTTTAAGTTAGACTAAATAAATATGAGGAATTAATTTATGAGATTTACTAAGAACCTAAATAGATATACTTACTTTTTAAGTACAGTTTCATTCTTTAATAATTTTTTACCAATAACTCATTTTTTTAAATGATGAGTATTCAAGAAGACATGGTCAGATAGGAAGAGATAGAATAAACTTCAATAGAATCACATGATCCATGCAGGATAAACTGTATATTTACCTTGTATTTAGAGATTAATAAAAACCAAAATGGTTAGTATAATATCTGATGATCCCCCAAAAGTATATTACATTAGATAAAGAAACACTAATCTTAATTTCTAAAACTAAACCAAGAATACCCCAAAGTTAAATAAATACCATTCAATAAACAATTGTCCTCAAAATCCTTAAATATAATCCAAACTAATATAGAAACCCAAAACATAGAAGAATTTAGTTTTGTAGTCTTCCATGTTAAATTGTATCTCCAAATGACATCAACTACTCTTAAAGTCACATACATAAAACTAATTTACCCAATAACATATTCTCTATTATTGGTTAATAATTTCTATAAATAACCCAAATCACAATAATTTCACAATAAAAAAATAGATAAAAATCCACCATTACTCCTCAAATGAAATCACATAGTATTCTATTTTCCTTGGGGATGTAGTGTATCCAACAAAGCGAACATCTTAAAAAATAACATTTATCACTTAATCACCGAATCATTTTCCTATACTAAGGGTATTTATTTGATAAGTCATAAGATCCAAAATCAACTTATTATTCATCAATAAAATCATTTAACTAAAAATAATTAGTCACACTAACCAGGGACTTCACGTAGTCTAGTGGTAGGTGATAAATCCCAATCACACATTGGTTGTGGGTTTGATTCCCACATCTTTGTCCGACGTGATGGGTTTTCACACGGTCTACATGTTGTCCTTTTTCAAAAACTATATTTTATAACATTACAAAAATGAGATAAATTCCTCAAAATAACCATAACATAATTTAACCAAAAATTTTATCTCATACATTGCATTTTCATCCCAAAATATAATAACATGTAATTGCCTCAAACCCAATGATCATATAAAACCAAATGGTTATTTATAACTATATCCACAAGAGAAAATAGAAGTATTCCTAAAATATAATTTTCACATTAAAAACTGCAGAGTTACAAATAAAATAGAAAATTATTCCAAAGTAATCCCCTCAACAAGAAGTATTAGTACTTTTAAATATTTATCTAACCATTTATTTCCACATAGATTCTTCTTTGACCAAGAAAATATCCTATAGATTAGGGCATTCACTTAGGAAATGGCCAGGTCCCCTACATTTATGGAAAATGACTGTAAATGGATTCTTGGGACTATTTTTATTTTCTTCCATAGTACTCTTCATTTTTCCTCAGCAATTCTTCACTTTATGTCCTTTTTCCAGCACGTAAAGCATTTCTCTTGGTCCATTGAGACACTTTCTTGGGTGTCTCCTTCCACATTTCATGCATGATGGAAATTAAGGATTCTTTTATCTATGGTCTCCACTGCTGGAGCTCTTATCATTCATCACCTTTCTATTCTTTGTTAAGTCTGGGAGTTTGTTAATATATTTGTTGTTGATCGTATTTTTGGAAAACTTATTTTTCATGAACATGATATCTTTTATGACTATCAAAATTCCATTTTTTTTCTCATTTCCACCATTGTTCCCACCTTGTACATCATTCTCAAAGTTATTATGACTTCCTTGGAATCCATCCATTAACTAAAACCAGAAAGCATTGTGTGAGTAACAGTAGTCATAAAATCATTTAGAGAGTATCATGACACCATATTCTTAATTTGAAACACCTTAGTATTAACCAAGGTCATTTATTCTCATCTTATATTAAAATAATTCAAATCATTTTGTAAATAAAATGTAAATTATACTAAGCATATCCCGCAGAAGTGTTGTAACCAAGAGTGCAACAAGGCCCGTTGTCATGCACCAGTTCCCGTTCGAGTTTAGCTCAAAGTAGTTTTTTTTTTGGTTTTACCTCTAGGTACATCTGTTCCAGAGCTGCCTCTACCTACTCATATCTAGACAGCGATGTATTGCTCAGAAAACTCACAAAATCTCTACAATACCAAAATTCTAGGAAGTTCTTCTATACTAATCCTAAAAGTCCATCTTAGGTCTATGTGATCTAGTCAGAGATTATCTAAATCTAGTTTCCAAGGTTTGTACTAAACTTACTCTAATAACATCTATCATTCCCCAACCCTAGAAGTCTAGAGTCTGTGAATTATTACGTATCATTGGCATGATCATAAAAGATCATGTCTCAAAAGACCGATTAGTTTAGTAGTCTTGGAAGTACTAGATACATTTAAAAGGTTTACATTACATAATAATATGGAAAACAACAAAAACATTTTCTTCATAGAAAACACTGAGATCCCATAGAATATCCCTGGAGGTCATTCATAATATGCTTCTTTGCATCTTGGGAAAATAAAACATAGAAAGGGGTGAACTCAGATGCTCAGTAAGGATAATATTATTGCAGAAACATTCATAAATAAGCATAAACATTTATGGCAGTGTATAAGACTAGAACAAAATCATTTTAAACATGAATTTCATTATAATATAGAAAAGATAAAATCAAATAATACCAATTAATTATTCACATGGGTATTCTACTAGTCAAATGATCACATGAAATATCAAAATGATGGAATGCATAATGTCAGACTATTATAACCACAGTGTCAAGGCCTTGTGCCAAGACTACAAATAAGATTTTGTCAAGACCTTGTCCCAAGACACTAGTTTGTCTTATGAGACCTACCAATGCATCGAGGAGCTATAGCGGGCTCCACCAATCACTTACAATGTCCAATGCATTCCTCATATGAAAAATTTGAAACATAATATAAACATTCATATTAAAACTAGCATACTAAATGTCAATACTTTATCCACAAACCATGAATGGTATAAAATAGCACATCCACATTGAAACATAACTTATTCAATAAAATATGGAAGATTGTATTGTAACATATTAACCTTAATTGGGAATAAGGAAAGATATTGACATAGATAAAAATAATCATCAAAACTATTTGAGAGAAATATCCCCCTTTTTCTTGAAATCATTTAAAAGTCACACTATTTGTCAAGAAGTCATTTAAAAATAGATTTTTGAATCAAATTGTCCCATACCACATTGAAACTTTTAAGAGGAATTTTAATTTTAAAACATTAATGACCATATAAATAAATCTTCAAAAATATTTTTAAAAAATGGACATTAATAAGAAAGATTTACAATAATAAATCATTATAACATTTTAAATGATATTTTTTTAGTGTTCCTAACCAAAAGAGAGACACATGAATACAAATAATTGAGGTAATAAAAACTTTATAATATAATTAGAATAATGGGATTCAAGATATACTATTTCAACGTACATTATATGCACCATATAAAAGTGATTTTGTGTATAACAACAAAGATGTCTCAATGGAATGTAAATTGAGATGAAATCTCTTAAAAAGATTGTATCCTTTGGTTAATTAAAAATGAACGACATAATTATGTTTGACACATATAAATACACTAAATATGATTGGATATTCACTGTAAATCAATTATAGGACATTCAAACATATTCTTGTAAAAACAACACCAATTGATTGGATGTTTAACTCTACACATGGATATTGAGTTAAAATTACTCTTATCAATTTCATATTGATGACTTGAGAATTTATCAATTATTTGATTATGTGTATCAAAAGTATATCCATAGCAATGGCAGTGGAAATTATGACCTAAGCAAATGGATAGTGATTCCACACATAATCTTGGAGTAAAATAATCAATGAAGTATGTGTAAAGCCGAATGAGAGGAAATTGAAATTTTAAATTCCCTTATCGATTTGGTAACTTACAAAACATACACCCATGAAAGAAGGATCATAATATGATGATGTAAATATATATAAAATAAAGTATATTACACAATGAATACAATCATGGGAAGTACACACACCACATGCAATAAATAAGTGGTGAACAATGAAAATCTCACGGAATTAAAAGTGAGATAAGAAACCCCTTACTTGTACTTTTTTCCTTTTTTGAGGGTAGGTTAACCTCCATTATAATGGTGAAATAATTGTTATTGAATTATAAAAGAATTATATACAATAATATGATATCATATATGATATTTTAACATTTATTTTTTTAATAATATCTTAGTATTATTGTCGTTTCGGGTGTTACAAGATTCATTTTCCTTTATATTCATTGTTTTGTGAGCCATATATGTTATGGATGGGATGTATCTTATTCATATACAGAATTATATCATGTTTACAAAAATTATTTTTAATCATAAAATTAAATTTATTCTTGAATGGATAAGATGGAGAATGAATCTCATCGCGTTCATGGAGATGGTAATCCGTACGTCCGCACGAGCGACAATATAACTATTTTGATAATAAAATAATATAGAATTGGATGCTATATCATATATAAAGAATCATTATCATGTTATATTTTTTTATTTACATGAATTAAATATCATTATTATACCTATCCAAATAATAATGTATTGAATAACAATTACACCACGACGTGGAGACGGTAATTCGTATGTACGCATGTATGCTAACCTGTCATTCCGAGGATGGATAGAATAGTGAAGATGGTTGTACCATATATATAATAACTTCACAATATATTTATGATACTAGAGTTATTATTTTAGAATGTAAATAACAAAAAATAAGAAGTGGAAGAAGAAAAGAACTTGAAAGAGGGTGGTGAAATTATTACCTCTTCTTTGGGTTCTTCCTTTTCATTTGATCAAAAGGGCTCTTTAAGTTGGATTTATGACCAAATGAGGGCCTCTAGGATGATTCCAGGGATGTTTAGAGGATATTTTTATAGGTTCTGGCCGATACAAAAGGCTTTGGAGGTGTGAATTAGTGAGTAGGGGGAGTGCCCTTTTATAAGAGGGGTGAGGGGCACCTTAGGAAAAGCTAGAAATATTATTTTATAATAAATTCATATTCAGTTTTTAATGGATCCAAAGTGTATTATTTAAAGGTTAAGGTGGGTATAGGTCTAAAAAAACTCAAAAAATATGTTTTAGACAATATTCAGTCATTATATTAACTTTATATTTTTGATTTAACTCTTAGTCAAATAGTTTGACATTTACAATGTCTCTTTGTATTTTTATATTATATAGTTAATAAACATACTATATAATTCCAAGAGACCCCCAAGTGGTCCATTAATGATACACATATCATTATATAAGTCCTTTCGTCGAACCTTATATTTTTAGGAATAGAATATCAATTAATAATATAATATTTGTTTTAAAAACTCATTTATGTCAATTTTGACACTATTTAATAATTGATTTTTTTAAAGTCTTAAAAACATTATTAATTCGAACCAAATTAATTTAAGCAATCCTAAAATGTCATATTAACCAATAAATTTAGTGTATGTCATCAAAACAATCATATTATTTTATTATAACATTTATAATACCAATTATTTGATTCTTTCATTAATAAGGAAATACTACATCATTATTGTGTCATAAATAAATTTAATTCATCAATGTATAAAAATTATAAATAAAATAGCATTATGTAGGAAATTTATTTATATTTATAAGGAATATTTAAAGTTGAATATAAAACATATATAGCCATATATAATTTTTTTTTTCAAAATGATATATGCTTATGTCATTTTTGTATTTACTGTAACTTAATTAATATAATGTTTCATTATAACTTACAAGTGGCTTTATGGGGTCCCAAAATCGACCCAAAGATGCCCATGGTCGGACAGGTATCAAACAATTGGGTTAGGAAACGTTTTAGGGTAATTTAATATTATTATAATATTATTTTTTTACCCTTATTTACTGGATTTACCCTATAACCATTGTAAATGAAATATTTACCATAGTAATTATTGAAAATGTATAAAAATAAAATTTACCTATTTAAAAAATATTGAACTTATGATTCTAAATATTGAATCCATTTTTATAAATTCAAAACACCAAAGTGGCAGAAATTAATTTAAAATTAATTCCCATTGTCAAAACAAAGATCGTGTTTTTTATGAAATAATAACTATCAAAAGATTGACACTTGTTTTTGACTAGTTTAAATGAGAAATTACAACCAATTACCAATGTTGGATTAAATGGTAAAAATATATTCTAATTATACTTTAAACCTCTCAATATTATAATTTTTCACTATAAATTATTTGGATTAAAAAAGTTGTTTTTAATTAATGTCTAATATTTTTTTCACTATTCATCAAAATTTGAATGTTTTCTAAAAAATATAAAAAATTCACCCTAGGCTAATTTTGATATTCCAAATCCATAAATGATGTCCATTTTGAAATATAAAATTTATAAAATTTAGAAAGATGAGTATTACTATTCATAACAGCTAGTTTGATTGGTTGTGGTGTGTGTTAGAACTCGAAGTTGCGTACAAAACACGCTATTGTATTATTCAAAGGAAGCGTACCGTGGAAGCTTGGGGTGTTAAATAAAACCCCTAAACCCCAAAAAACCTTAGAAACAATAAATTCCCTAATACCCCCTTTGAACTCTAAAAACACTTTAAACCCTTAAAACATTTAAAAAACTCTAAAAACAATAAAAACCCTAAAAATACCCCTTAAAACCCAAAAAAACAATAATATTCCTAAAACTCCTAAAAATACCTAAAAATTATAATACACCAAAAAATATTATAGAAGACCTAAAAAGACCTAAAAATTGAAAAAACCAAAAAACCATAATAAAAAATTAAAAACATAGTAAACTTTATCCCCTTGAAAACCCAAAAAATGAAAAAAAACACCAAAAAACAAAAAACTCTAACTCACTCAAAATCCCTAAAATCCCAAAACACCATAAAATTCTAAAAAATACCCAAAAATCATGAAAAAATAAAAATAAAAAAAAACCATGAAAAAACTTATGAAAAACTGGAAAACCTTTAAACACTTTAAACCCCTAAACCTGGAAAACATTACAAACCTTCAAAACCCATAAGACCCCTAGAAACCTTAAAAGCACTCAAAATCCCTAAAATCCCTAAAAACTATAAAAATTCTAGAAATCCCTCAAAATCCCTAAAAACCATAAAGACCCATAAATTTCCTAAAACATCTCTTAAATCCCTAAAAAATAGTCATTCCTAAAACCCTAAGAAACTTGAAGAAAACCTTAAAAACCTAAAAACACATGAAACCCTTAAAAACATAAAAACACTAAAACCCAAAAAATTTTAAAACCCCATAAACACTAAAAACACAAAAAATTATAAAACCCTATAAACCTCTTAAAATGTTAAAAATAATAAAAAACATTAAAACACCTAAAAAACTCAAAAATAGCCTATAATACAGAAAACCCCCTAAAAACTGTAAAAACACTTAAAATCCATAAAATCCCTACATAAACATAAAAATATTAAAAATAAAAAAATCTATCTAAAAACATAAAAAACAATAAAATCTCTAAAACCCATAAGAAAACATTATAATCCTAAAAAACACATAAAACCCCTAATAACTAAAAAACTCTAGAACCCCTAAAAACCATAAAAACCCTAAATCCCATAAAACACCTTAACCAAACCAGATAATAAAAACCCATAAAATAACTAAAACCCTATAAAACCCTTAAATACCCTTTAATCCCCAAAAAACATGAAAACACTAAAAGCCTTTTAAAACTCTAAGAACTGAAGAAACCCCTAAAAACTATAAAAATAATAAAAATACATGAAAATAACTAAGAACATAAAAACTCCAAAAACTATGAGAAACCATAAAAAACATTAAAACCTAAAAAAATTCTAAAACACTAAAAAAATTAAACCTTTTAAACCCCAAAAAATTTATAAAATCCCATAAAAACCTTAAAAATCCTAGAACCTTATAAAAATCGAAAAAACCCATAAAAATCTCTAAAATCCATTGAATCCCTAAAGTCATTAAAGAACTAAAAAATCTTTAAAACCCCTAAAAACTCTAAAAATCCCCTAAAACCCAAAAAAGACAAAAAACCTGAAAACCCCTAAAAATACCTAAAAATTTAGAAACTCTATAAACCCTAAAACCCCCCAACGAAACCATACAAATCGAAAAACAATTAAAACAACTAAAAAAATTCTAAAAACTCTAAAAATACTAAAAACCATAAAACCCTAAAACCCATAAAACCCCTAAAAACACTAAAAACCCATAAAAACGCAAAAAACACTTAAAAATCCCTAAAAATGTAAAAATTACTCAAAAACCTAAAAATCCATATGAAATCCATAAAAACCTAAAAACACATAAAACCCCTAAAAAAGGCGCTAAATACCATAAAAAAACCCATAAAACATTAAATCCCATACAAACCTTAAAATTAATAAGAACCCATAATAACCATAAAACCACTTAAAATACAAAAATTAATTTAAACCCCTAAAAATGTTAAAAACTCTAAAAACACTTAAAGCCTTAAGAAAAAACTAAAAAACCCTTAAACCCCAAAAAATAAAAAATCTTAATAACTCTAAAGATCCCTAAAACACCTCAAAATCACTAAAAATCCTAATAATCCAAAGAAATCCATAAAAATACCTAAAAGTATAAAAAACCAACAAAACCATAAAAAAATCTATGAAAACAAAAAAAACTGAAAACATTTTAAACCACTATAAACCTAAAAAAACTAAAATACCTAAAAAACCTAAAGAACACCTAAAAACCTTCAAAATCCATAAAAAATATAAAAATCTTAAAAAAATCTCTCAAAATACGAAATAACATTAAACCCCTAAATACTGTAAAAACTCTTAAGAAACCCATACAAAACTAAAAACAATTTAAACCTTTCAAAACCCAAATAACTCTAAAAACCTTAAAATCCCAAAAAAGACCCTAATACCCTCAGAACCCCTAAAACCCACCAAAACCCTAAAGACCTTAAAACCCCTAAAAATCAATAAAAACTATAAAAATCACAAAAATCACTAAAAACATTAATCCCCTAAAATTGAAAAAAATGTATAAAAATCCTCAAAACCCCTAAATACATTACAAATCCCTAAAAACCCAAAAAACACTACAAACCTCAAATCCCCTCAAAATCCCAAAGATGTCAAAAATCCCATAAAATTTTAAAATGCCCAAAAAATCATTTAAAACGTAAAAATACCTAAAAACAATAAAAATACTAATAAAACATTAAGAACATAAAAACACATAAAACCCTAAAATGTTAAAAAAATCGTAAGCCGCTCAAAATCCTTAAAAAATAAAAACCCATAAAAGTACCTAAAATTTTTAAATACTCTAAAACCCATGAAAACCCATGAGAAAACATTAAAAACCTAAAAATAATTAAAACACCTAAAAACAAAATAACACTCAAAACCCAAAAAATCATAAAAGGAACCTAAAAACCATGACAATTCATAAAAAATCCTAAAATCCATAAAACATCAGAAACTCGTAAAAATTCCAACAAACTAAAAAATTTTAAACCCTTTAAACCTATAAAAAATTAAAAACACTAAATGAACATAACAACCCAAAATACTAAGAAAACCATAAACCCAAAAAACCATAATACCCATAAGTCCCAAAAAACATCAATGTCCCTAAAACCCATTAAAATCATAAAAATCAATAAAATTCATAAAAATCTTGAAAAATATTCAAAAGCTTAAATACCCAATGAAATCATTTAAAACCTAAAAAAAATTAAAACCTCTAAAAATTTAAAAATTGTTGAACCCAAAAAACCCCTAAAGCGACCCTAAAATCTCGAACACTCGTAAAACCCATAAAAAAGCCTAGAAAATTTGAAGAACTAAAATCTACTAAAAATCTAAAAACCAATAAAAACTCTTAAAACCCTTCAAACTCAAAAAATGTTAAAAAACACAAAAAACCATAAAAACCCTGATTTAATCAAAACAAAACCCTAAAACAACAAAAATCCTTAAATCCCCTACAACCCCAAATAAACTATAAAAACCCCTCAAAATCACCAAAAACCCTAAAAACAAGTAAAAATTATATAAATCCATAAAACAATTAAGAAAAATAACACCACTAAAACCGCGAAAAACAATAAGAGAACCTTAAAAAAATAAAACCCCTAAAAATCATAAAATAGGCTAAAACCCCCAAAAGACCCCTATAACCCCTCAAAATACATAAAACATGAAAAACCAAAAAAATATTAGAAAATCACAGAAAAATACCTAAAAACATAAAAACATAAAAACACAAAACCCTGAAAACCCCTTTGAAAACCGTAGAAGGCCTAAAACCACTTAATACCACTAAAAACTATATTTTTTTGTAATTTTCTAAAACCCCAAAAAAGGACCTAAAAACACTAAAAATCCGTAAAAACCCTAAAACCCTTAAATAAATTAAAAACCCTAAAACTCATAAAACTCTAAAAACACACTATAAACTTTAAACACCCATTAAAACCCAAAAATGTTAAAAAAAATACTCTAAAACCCAATAAAACACCTAAAAAATAAAATAAACCCTAAAACCACAAAAACCCCTAAAATACCTCAAAATATCTAAAAAACATAAAAGGCATAAAATCCTAAAAGCCCTAAAAATATTTAAAATGGTAAAAACCCCTAAAAACCCTAAAAACCCCAAAGAAAACATTAAAACCCTAAAAATTTAAATCCATTGAAAACCTAAAAAATGCTAAAAAATGGAAAATCCATAAAACCCACAAAATCCAAAAAACCCAAAAAACCAAAATATCACAGAAAATATCGAGAAGGCTGAAAAAATAAAAAACCCTAAAAATACTAAGAAAACATTAAGAACCTAAAAACACTTGAAATCACTAAAAACCCTAAAAATTATAGAACTCTATAAATCCCCAAAATAAACCCCAAAATCACTAAAACCCCTAAAAAATAAACCCCCTAAAACTCATAAAACCCATAAAACCCATAGATACCAATAAAAACTCTAATCACTCTTTAAACCCCTAAAAATGATAAAAACACTATAAATATATTAAAACCCATAGAGAACTAAAACCACCCTAAAAACACAGAAAAACAAAAAAACCCCAATATTCATAAAACCCCCCAAAATACCTAAAAAATAATAAAACCATTGAAATCTTGAACACCCAAAAAAATCTCTAGAAATTTAAAAAACACTAAAAATATGAAAAATCCTAAGAAAACCCTAAAAACCTAAAAATACTTAAAACCCCTAAAACACCCTCAAAATCAATGAAACACCTAAAACCCATAAAAATCCTTAAATTCCATAAAAATGCATCAAAACATGAAAAAAACTTAAAAATCCTTACAGAATCTAAGAAAACCTTAAAATACTGTATACACTTAAATGCCTAAAAACCTAAAAAATTGTTTAAACCCATTAGAAGACCCTAAAAACCCCTAAAACCAATAAAATCCATAAACAACCCTTATAACTCTAAAACCCCTTTAAAAACCTAAAAAACTATAAAACTCTAAAACCTAAAAACCCTAAAAAACACAAAAAAAACCCATTAAATCCCAAAAAATCCATAAAAACCCTAAAAACCAAAAAATCCCTAAAAACCAAATGAACTAAAAAATATGATATAATTCACCAAAAATTCTTAAAATGTAAAAAAACATAAAACCATGAAGCCAATAAGAAAACATTAAAAACCCAAAACACTAATACCACTTAAAAAAACATGATAAAAACTCTAAATAACCAAAAAACCCTAAAAACCGTAAAAATCCTAAAAATACTTAAAACCCAATAAAATATAAAAAATAAAAAAAACCATGAAAAACCATTAGAACAAACTAAAAAACTAAAAACACATAATACCCATAAAAACAATAAAAATGATAAAAACACAAAAAACCCAAAAATTTAAAAACCATAAAATCCCAGAAAACCCAAAAAAGCATAAAAATATTAGAAATCCCTAAACATACCTAAACATTTATAATGCCCTGGATGCCCCTAAAAAAACCTTAAATTTAAAAAAACATGTAGGACCCCTCCAAAACATAAATAATGATAGAAGTAATAAAAATACCTAAAAATACCCTAAAATCCTAAAACACATAAAAACCATAAAAACCATTAAACAATAAAAACACATAAAAAAATAAACCCACTAAAAACTCTAAAAATCATTAAAAACCATAAAACCCCTAAAACCCCATATAACTCAAAAAAATTATGATAACCCTAAAATTCAAAAAACCATAAAAACCATAAATAACCCTAATAAAACCATAAAAACATAAGAACACAAAAAAACCTATAAAACAAAAAAAATGCAAAAAATCCTATAAACTTTAAAAATTATAATAAATCATAAAAACCCTCAAAATCCATTAAATCCCTAAAAACCTAAAAAATCCTAGAAAATCCCGAAAATCCATAAAATGTAAATTACCCTAAATATCTTGAACAACCATAAGAAAATCATAAAAATGTAAAATCAATTAAAAACACTTAATCCACCAAAAATTCTAAAAAAAATTAAACCCAGAAAAACCTTAAAATTATTAAAAAATTTAAAGGCCCAAAAAATGACAAAAAATACTATAAACCCCAAAAAACATAAAACCCCTAAAACCCAAAAAAACTCTAAAACCCCCAAAAAATATAAAAAACCCTAAGAACCCATAAGAATCATAAAATGTATCTGAAAAAATGAAAAACCATAAAATCCCTGAAAAAACCTAAGAAAACCATAAAAAAATAAAAACTCTTAAAACCTCTAAAAACCAAAAAAATGATAAAAACCCTAAAAACATTAAAAACCCTAAAACCCCAAAAAAACCTTAAGAACCCCTAAAAAGTCCCAAAACTCCTTTTTTGCCCTAAAAATATTTGAAAACACTTTAAATACTACAAACCCATTAAAACTCACATAATACCCTAACCCCCTCATCATAAAAACATAAAAACCATAAAAACACAAAAAACCATCCAAATACAAAAAAACAATATATAAATAAAAAAATCAATGAAAATCCCTAAAACCATAAAAACAAAAAAATGAAGGGAAACACTAAGATGAACATAAAAACCTAAAACCTATTAAACACCCTAAAAACCTAAAAAATGATAAAAGCCCTCAATGTCCCCAGAACCCCTAAAAACGTATAAAAACCATAAAAAAACTATAAATCCCAAAAAATGAAAAAAAAACCCTTGAAAAACTTTGAAAATCATAATAAAAAAACATAACTCCCCTAAAAACCTAAAAAAAATAAAAACTCTGAAATCCCTAAAAGTCCCTAAAAACCTTAAAAACCCTTAAAACCCATAAAAACACCAAAACCCCATATAATAAAAAAAAACCCATAAAAACCCTAAGAACCTCTAAAAACACTAAAAACATTTAACCCCTAAAAACTCAAAAAATAATAATAAAAAATCTGAAAAACATTTAAGACCATAAAAACACAAAAAACCCTAAAACCCCTAAAAACTATAAAAACCCTAAAATCCAAAAAAAACACTAAACCCCCTCAAAATCCATAAAAATCAAAAAAATTATTAAAAACCATAAAAATACATAAAAACATAATCAAACCTAAAAAATCAAGAAAACCCATATGAAAACCTTAAATCTCTAAGAACAATTAAAACCCCTAAAAACAAAAATACTAAAATCACTATACAACCATAAAACCCTAATAACTCTTAAAATTCTTAAAAACCCTGAAAATGATAAAAATCATTAAAGTCCATAAAAGTCTCTAAAATGTAAAAAACCCAAAAACCTTGAAGACACTTAAGTGAACCTTAAAAACATAAAAACATTTAAAACCCAAAATAGTGAAAAAACTCTAAATGACCATAAAAAACCTCTAAAGCCATAAAAATTCCTCAAACCTGAAAAACCAAAAAACACCATAAAAATAATAAAAACAAATAAAAACTCTAAAAACACATTAAACACCAAGATATGTTAAAATTTCTAAAAACCCTCAAAATCCTAAAAAACCTCGAAATCCTTGAAAACCATAAAATTTCTAAAAACCTTTAAAATTCCAAAAAAATGAAAAAAAACCTTAAGGACCATGTAAACCCCTAAGAAAAAGTTAAAAATACTAAAAACACTTAAAACCCCAAAAAAACTAAGAAACGCTAAAGAACACTGTGAAATACTTAAAAACATAAAATCACATAAAACCCCTAAAACCCAAAAAAAATTAAACACCCTAAATCCCCCTAGGATGACCCTAAAACCCCCCAAAATCCAAAAACCCTTAAAGTTATAGAAACACTTAAAATGTAAAAACCCACTAAACTCTCTAAAAACCATTTAATGCTTTAAAAACATTTAGAACATTAAAATATTTTAAACCACTAAAAACTCAAAAAACCCTAAAAACCCAAAACACCATTAAAATCATAAAAACCATAAAACCCCTAGAAATTCCTAAAACCAATAAAAATCCTAAATAATCCCTAAAACCCCAAAAAATGTAAAAACCCTTAAAAACCCTAAAACCCCCCAAAAAACCATATAATATAATAACACATTAAACACTTAAAAAACTAAAATAGTCTAAAAACCATAAAATCCCTATGAACCCTTGAAATCCTTAAAAACTTGAAAACCCCATAAAAATCCTAAAAAATTCCAAAAATCTCGAAAATAATAAAAAAAAACCCTAAAAAGTATGTTGAGAATGAGGACCAATAACCCTTAATTATTTCCATGGATCATGAATTCCATCCTCTTATGAAAAGTGGGAAAACTATGAGGGTTGGTATTCCATATCTAATTCTTAAAAAGGGAGTTTTGAGGTGGAGAAATGGTTTAGTGCAGTATGTTTTAGAGAATAGTCTCCCTTTATTAATGATTTCAATAATCACTAAGATTGTTTTAGGGAAGGATCTCATAAAAACCCTAAGTAATGATGATTGATTCTTCTTATTCGGGTTTGTCTTGTCCTGTAATCTGGTGGATATTCTCTTGAGCGGCCATCGGTTCTTTGCATGTCATTGTATGGTTCTTCAAACATGGATATCGGGCATTTTTTTTAATAAAGAATCCTTCTCTATTTTTCTATTTGGGTGAATGTTTGAAATATTTCACTTGATTATTTGTCTATGGAAGGTCCCTACTACATAAAAATTTTAGTTTGTATGCCTCTATTTTCAGATAAGGCCATATTCGAGGTTAGAATAATTAATTTTTTCACTTTTTGTTGATGTATCAGATGAGCAGGATCATCCATAGAAAATAATTTTGAATTTTGGTTCAAGTTATTCATACTTCATTAGAGTCTATTATAGTTGGGTTCTAAAATCTTTTATATTTTGTAAAATATTTGGGCATCATTTGAATTAATGAAAGATTCATTTTTAGAAGTATTCCCATTAAAGTTGGTCTATGGTTACTCCTAAGAATTAGTTTTCTAAGAAGAAGGAGGCTTCATTTGTTCTGGATCCTTCTCTAAAAGTCAAACTTCCTAATAGTTCCTTTACTACATGTTTATAAGGAAATCCCTCTAGGTAGGTAGAAAAGGATCCTCATGGAGATTCCACTTTTTTATTTTTTATGTTATTCTCCTTCCTCAGGGGTCAGTCCCTCTACTCAGGTTACATTGTTTCTGTACAGATATGAGGACCATGGTTTTTCAACCCGAAACTCCTTTGAATATTTATTGTCGATCCATACCTATCAAGATGCCACTATATCTATTTCTCCTCATTATTATAATTCATTTAAGTCTTTTTGGGGGGTGGTGGGTTAATTCTAAGGGTAAAAGATTTATGATTGTACTTTGAATTACCTTCTTGATAGTGGGGAAAGACGGTACCTTCCTCTCCATTCCCAGTGAATCTTAATCAAACCAGTCCAAATTCCTTTATTTTATGAAATAATCTTCTGAGGGATACGATTATTAGGGTGGATGAATGTGTTTATAAGTGGTTTTTAGTCAGTACTGGACCCAGGTTAATTGGCTCTATTCCCTTATTAGTTTCCAATGGATGAGCTATTTTAAGGTCCCAAGGTCATGGGTGGAGGAAGTTGGTCAATGAATTTTTTTCAGTGGTGGGAGGTTCTCTTGATTTGCATGTGATATCATCAGAATTCATGTCAGTGTTTTGGGTTTCATCAAATTTCTATGGGTAGGTGGGTAATTGACTGGCTTGTTGATGGTTTTCTCATCTTTAATTCCAGTTTTGTTGGCTCAGGTTATGAGGTGTGTTGGCATCAGGTGGTGTTCATCATTCATCAGGAATTTATGGGTGTTGTAGCTTTAGAGAAAGTGTCATTTCACTTAACTTGGGGTTTCCATAATGGTTTTTGTTTCTTATGGTTCGAGGGTGTCTAGTTCTGGGATTGAAGTTCAATGGTGTGATTTGGGGGCTCATCATATTTAATTTCCATTAATGTTTATGGTTCATCACTATTATTTTGTCTCTTCATTTTTGAGGGGGATGTCTCTGAGCTTGAATGTTTTAGATAGTCATGGTGGCCACTTTCATTTTTTTTCTACAGAAGTTCATTACAATGGGGTTGGGGTCTCGGTTCAGAGTGGTCATTAGAAGTAAGTCCACATCATTATGTGGCAGAAAATTATGGGTGACATGGTTTTCTATACTGTAATAGGTTTCCTCTCTATGTTAGACCTAAGGATGATAGATTTTTTGGTTTGAGGTTGGTTAGTTCTTGGATTTTAGGATTGAGGTGTGAGATGGTTCCCCTTCAACATCAGATCATAAATGGAGGTATTTCAACTCTTCTGGTATGGTTATTTTCTACTTCTTGTCTTGTTAGTCTATGATAATTCTTCTTCCAGATTCATATTCTTCCATTGATATCGTAGGTCTAGCAGGTGAGAATAGGAAATATGGATTTATTGACCATGATGGGTCAAATGAATCATCATCATCTTCTTATTGAAGATAAAGGTTCTTCAAGACTCATAGTTTGGGTTTTTGGTACTTCTTGCTGCATCAGCCAGTGATACTTCTATTGGATTCATGTTATTACATCAACGTCATACGTTTATCAATGTTTTTTGGACTAACATCTAGAATTTTTATTATCAATTGGATTTACAGGTCCTATTTTTCTTTGGTTTGTACTGGTGGTGATATTTTTTATGGTCGTAGGTTCTCATGTTTCTATGGTCACCGCCAGCTGTTTTGATGACTTTTGGAAGGTTTGGTCTATAAGGGGGTTATGGTTCTATGTATTTCATGAGGTATCAAGGTTGGGT
The DNA here is from genome assembly GCA_963277665.1 of Viscum album. Lineage (NCBI taxonomy): Eukaryota > Viridiplantae > Streptophyta > Magnoliopsida > Santalales > Viscaceae > Viscum > Viscum album. The sequence continues at coordinate 1,279,126,311 of OY728136.1, read as the reverse complement.
AGTTAGATATTTTATAATAGTGATTTGCTGAAGGATGGTGGTGTTGTCTATGGAGGCCAATATTTTGTGTGAATGTCTCTATTTTTTACTATGGTTGGTTGCTAGTTCTTGGTCATTTGGATGGAGGTTGGGTTTGGTTTTGGTGGGGGGGGGGGGTAAATGGTACAGGGGTATCCATGGTCTAGTTATTATTCTTTGCATGAAAAGTTTATACCGGGTAAGGTGCTCTTATTTTTCTAGGATGGTGCTTGAAGAATTTATTTTTCTTGTGTTGGATAATTGTTGTTAGGTGGTAGGTAACTAATGATTGAGTTGGCTGAGTGGTGGCATTTGATTTTGTCTTTGGTGGTTGCTATTTTTTAATGAATTTGGACTCATATGGTGGACAGTGGATAGCTGTCATAGGCCTTAGGTTTTCTTCTTTTTATGTTTCTATTGGACTTCAAGTCAGTTGATTCACCTTATGGTGATTTCATTACTTTCTTTTTATATATACTACATTCTATTTATCTTGCAAAAAAATCATTCAAACCCCTAAAAATGTTTTAAAAAATCTAAAAGCTTTAAAAACCCTAAAAATTCAACCACCCCAGAAAACCCAAAGAACCACAAAAACCCTAAAAATAAATAAAACTCTAAACACCTCAAAAAAATTTAAAAAACTTTCAAAAAACACCTAAAAATATAAAAAAAAACCATATAAATCCCTGAAAATGTAGTAACACATAAAAACCGTGAATACCCTAAGAAACCCTTAACAGCATAATAACACTTAAAACCCCTAAAGACACTAATAATTCTGAAACCCCAATAAAAACCCTGATAACAGTAAAACCCCTCAAAATCCCTAAAACCCATAAAAATCCAAAAAAGCCTTAAAAATCACTAAAATCATAAAAAATTATAAAAACCCTAAACACCCAAAGAAAAAATTAAAAATATAGAAACACATAAAACCCCTAAAACCCAAAAAATACAAAAAAACCCAAAAAACAATAAAACCCCTCAAATTCCCTAAAATCCCAAAAACCCATAAAATCCTAAAAAGCACTAAAAACCCTTAAAACATAAACACCCCTAAAACCCTAGAAACCCCTATGAAAACCTTGAAAACCTTAAAACCATTTAAACACCTATAACAAAAAAACACAAAAACTTGTAAAACCATAAAAACCCTAAAAACTAAAAAAAACCCATAAAACCCCTAAACTCCAAAAAAACCCAAATACATATTAAAATCCTAAAAATCTAATAAAAACTCTAAAACCCCGTTAAATCCATTAGAACGTTAAAAACTCTCAAACCCCCTAAAAGTTAAAAAACATGAAATTCCAAAAATCCATAAAAACCCCTAAAACCCTAAAAACATAAAATTAATTAAAAGGATTTAAAATCATTAAAATTTAAAAATCTTTATAAAGCATGAAAACCCTAAGGCAACCATAAAACCATTTAAATGCATAAAACCCCTAAAAACCTAAAAAATGATAAAAAACCCTAAAACCTCCCAAAAAAACCTCACAATCCCTAAAATTCATAAAAACCATAAAAATACTAATCCCTAAATTCAAAAAAACATAAAAACACCCTAAAACCCCTAACAAACCCTATGAAAACCTAAAAAACCTAAAAACTATTAAAACCCATAAATACTTAAAAATTCTAAAAACCCTAAAAATACCATAAAACCAGAAAATCCCTAAAAAATATAAAAACCCTAAATCCCTTAAAACCCCCTAAAAACTCATAATAACTCTAAAGCCCCATTAAAAACTCAAAATACACTCTAAACCACAAAATAAACCATAAAAAACAATTTAAAACCATAAAAACTAAAAAAAATAACACAAAAAACATAAAAACCATAAAAACTCAAAAATCCCTCAAAATCCCAAAAACCCCTAAAAACCATAAAATTAATAAAAATTTACTAAAAATACCTAAAAATATAAAAACACATAAAACCCCTAAAACACTTAAGAAAACATTAAAACCTTGAAAACACATAAAACCTTTAAAGAAACCTGAAAAATTCTGAAACCCATAAAACCCCTAAAACCATAAAAATCCCAAAAAATTAAAAACTCCCAAAAACCAAAAAAACACTATGAAAAAAAAATTAAAAACCTAAATACACTTACACCCCCTAAAAACCTTGAAAATGATCAAAGCCTAAATACCAAAAAAGATGAAAAAAATCTTAAAAACCATATAACACATAAAAAAAATAAAAAACTAAAAAATTTTAAATCCCCTAAAACCCAAAAAACCCCACTAAAAACTATTAAAACCATTTAATCCCATAAAACATTAAAAAATCTATAAATGTTCAAAACCCATAAATATATAAAAAATCTAAAACTAAGAAATCAAAAAATGCCGAAAAATAAAAAAAACATTAAAAAAATATAACATAAAACCCCAAAAAATCCCTGAAACCTGAAAAAAACCATAAAAATCCTAAAAATACATATATTTACTAAAAAATGTAAAAACCCTAAAACCCCTAATAAAATCTTAAAATCCTAAAACACCTAAAACAGATAAAAACCCTAAAATCCTAAAAATCCTAAAAACCATCAAACCCCCAAAAAACCATAAAAACAAAAAAAAATCCATATAAGACTAAAAAAAATAAAAATCTAAAAAAAATCCATAAAATCCAAAAAATAGAAAAAACCTAAAAACTCAGAAAACCCCTTGGAAAACCTAAAAACTCTTAAATCCCCAAAAAAATAAAAATCTCTAAATATCATACAAAACCTAAAAACACCTAAAAATCCTAAAATGTGTTAAAACTAATAAAACCCTAAAAACATAGACACCATAAAAACCCTAAAACCCATAAAAACCCTCAAAACTCACTAAATACTCTAAAAACCCTTTAAACCCCTAAAAATATTAAAAAAATATAAAAACCTGAAAACCCCTAAAACTCTATAAAATACAATTATTGATAAAAAAAATAAAAACCCTCAAAAACCTAAAACATCCCTCAAAATCCCTAAAAACACTAAAACCATATATATCTAAAAAAAGACCTAAAAATAACTAAAAAGTAACAAACCTAGAAACCCTAAAAACCTTATAAAAACATAAAAATCCTAACCACACAAAAAAACCTAAAATCCCTAAAAACATGAAAATCCATAAAAACCCTAAAAGTCTTAAAAACCATAAAAATCCCAAAAAACCATAAAAATAATAAATACTCTACAAATTTAAAACACCCTAAAAACACTAAAAACCCTATGAAAACCATAACAACATAAAAATTTCTACAACCCAAAAAAACCCTAAAAATTAACTACAAACCATAAAAATACATAATAACCTAAACACCCTAAAAAAACTCTAAAATCCCTAAAAACCCTTAAACACACAAAAAACACTAAAAACCTAAAAAACCATAAAAAACCTAAATAAAACCTAAAAATCCTAAAAACCCCTAAAACGCCATAAATATCCTAAAAATTCATATAAAACCCCGATAATCCTTAAAAGAGAAAAAACCAGTAAAAACACTAAAAACCAGAAGAAATATTTAAAAACATAAAAACCATAAAAACCCTAAAAAATATAAAAATATCTATAAACACTAAAAAACCAAATACACTAAAAATCCTTAAAACCCTAAATTTCATATAAAATCCATAAAAAAATAAAAATTCATAAAAACATAAAAAAATTAAAAATCCTAAAAATCCCTATGAAAAAATTAAATACCAAAAGACACTTAAAATCCCAAAAAATCCTAAAACACATAAAAAACCTAGAAAATGCTAAAAATCCTAGAAAACACAAAAAACAATCAAAATCCGTAAAACCCATAAAATCCATAAAATCCATAAAAACAATAAAAATACCTAAAAATGTAAAAAACCCACAATTCTCTAAAAAACAATAAGAAAACCTTAAAAACATAAAAACACATAAAACCACTAAAAAACGTAAAAACGCATTATAAAACCATAAATTACCATAAAACGACACCAAAACCCCTAAAAAATAGAAAAATATAGACACCCCTAAAACCTTAAAAACTCTAAAACCCCATAAAAACCCACAAAACCACTAAAATTCTAAAAACACTTAAAACCCTAAAACCCCATCAAAACCCTCAAATCCCACAAAATCCCTAAATTCCATAAAAACCATAAAAATCCTTAAAACACATAAGATCACTAAAACATAAAAACCATAAAAACCTAAAAAATTCCCCAAGAGACCCTTAAAAACCAAACAACAGATAAAACCCATAAAGAACCCAAAAAATGTTAAAATCCATAAAACCCAATAAAGACCATAAAAACCCTAAAAATCATAAAATCACTAAAACCCCATATCTAACTCTATAAACCCTCTATAACTCTAAAAATACTTTAAACTCCTAAAAAATTAAAATTCTATAAAAAACCTAAAATACCCTAAATACTCAAAAAATGATAAAAAACATTAAAACCCCAAAACCCATAAAATACCTCAAAATACCTTAAAACCCTAAAACCATAAAAATAATAAAAGGAATTAAGAATCACTAAAAATGTATAAAACAGAGAAAAAATAATAAAAACATAAAATCAAAGAGCACTTTAAATGCATAAAAACATAAAAATTCTATAACCCCTAAACTACTAAAAAACCCCAAAACCCTCAAAATCCCTAAAATCCCTAAAAGTAATAAAAATTTTAAAAAAAATCTATAAAACTACTAAAATCATAAAAAACCATAGAAACCCTAAAAACCCATAATTTAAATCATAAAAACTTCTAAACACATAATAACCATAGAAGGATAAAAACCCAAAAGACCCTAAAACCCCTAAATCCATGAAAACCCCTAAAAACTAAAAACAATAATACTAAAATTTCACTTTAAACCACTAAAAATTTTAAAAACCCTAAAAAATTACAAAAACACAAAAAAATCTAAAAACCCTAAAGACTAAAAAAACCATAAAACATTGAAAATCATTAAAAACTCAAAAAAATCCATGAAATCCTTAAAAACATAAATACCCTAAAAACCATGAAAACCCATAAGAAACCCTTAACCCCTAAAGACACTATAAACTATTAAAACCTAAAAGTAATTTAAAACCCTAAAACCCCCAAAAACCCTAAAACCCCATAATACACTCAAAATCCCTAAAACCTATAACAAACCTAAAAATCTTCCAAAATCCATAAAATTCATTAAACGCATAACAAACCTGTAAAAACCAAGAGAAAACCTTAAATACCTAAAATCATTTAAATCCCATAAACCCTAAAAATACTAAAAACTCTAAAAACCCTAAAAAGAATCTAATTACACTAAAAACCCCTAACAACCATAAAAACCCCTAATAACCATTAAAAACCATAGAATCCGATAAAACACTTAAAAATCACTAAAAACACTAAAACCCCTTTAAACTCCTTAAAATGTCAAAAAACACTAAAAACCTTAAAACCCCAAAATATCATAATAACCCCAAAACCCAAAAAAAATATAAACCCTATAATCTCTAAAAACCCTAAAACCCCTCAAAATACCAAACCCCACAAAAAAAGTACTAAAAACCAATGAATCCAAAAAAACATAAAAAACCCTAAAACCCTGATAAAACTTAAAAAAATATTAAAAACTTAAAAAAAACAGTTAAAATGACTAAAAAATCTAAAAATTGTTAAAAACCCAAAAAACCATGAAAGCCCCTGAAACCTTAAAAACCCTAAAAACCCATAAAACCAACTAAAAAATATAAAATCTCTTAAAAAATATAAATTAATTTAAAACTATAAAAACATTAAATGCCCTAAAAAATAAAAAAACTGTACAACCCCAAAAATCATAAATCCCTAAAAACCCTAAACCCCCTCAAAATTCTAATAAAACCTAAAACCCCATAAAATCAAAAAAAGTCCCTAAAAATTTCTAAAAATGTAAAAATGAAAAAGCTACCTGAAAAACTATAATAAATCCTTAAAAATATAAAACCTAAAATCCATAAAAAACCTAAAACCCCAAAAATTCCCTAAGAACCCATAAAAATCATAATGAATACCTAAAAATCCAAAAAATCATTGAAAAATAATAAAAAAACCCTAAAAACCACCAATAAAACCTTAAAAACCTAAAAACACTTAAAACCCCAAAAAACTAAATAACACTAAAAACTATAAAAACCTAAAATGACCCAGATAACCCTTAATAACAATAAAACACGTAAAAACATAAAAAACACTAAAACATATAAAAACCCAATAAAAACAATAACAAAAATTTAATCCCATAACTTGAAAAAATGATTTTAAACCCTAATTTTTTTAAAATACTATGAGAAACCATAAAACCATAAAAAATTCAAAAAAAAACCTACAAACCAAAAAACCCATAAAAACCCTAAAACCCCTAAAAATCCACAAACACCCTAAAAAATATAAAAATATTGAAAAGTCCTAAAATCCTTTAAAAATAGAAAACACTTAAAACCATGAAACCCCTGAAGAAACCATTAAAAACATAAAACTCTTAAAACTGATAGAAACTAAAAATGATAAAAACCCGAAAACCCTAAAAATCCCTAAAACACATCAAAAATACATAAACCACTAAGACCCATAAAATCAAAAAAAATACATTTAAATACCTAAAATATTTAAAACCCCAAAAACCTATATAAACACTATGAAAGCCTTAAAACATGAAAATACTTAAAACACATAAAGAGTCTAAAAAATCCGAAAACACTAAAGATCCCTAAAAGACCCTAAATCCCTAAAAACCATAAAAAACAAAATATCCTTAAAAATAATAAAAAATTATAAAAATTATAAAAACACACTAAATATTCTTCGATAAATTTAAAACACTAAAAATTTTAAAATAGTTTAAAAATTTTAAAAAACAAAAAAACCAAAAACTCCATAAAATTCAAAAAAACACTAAAATACCATACAAATGAAAAATAAAACATTAAAACCCAAAAAATGTAAAAAAAACCTAAAAACCATGAAAAACCCTAAAAAATATTAAAATTAAAAAAACACTTAAAACCTATAAAAAAAATGAAAAAAAACCTAAAAATCCTAAAAACTCTAAAAACCCATTAAAAACCTTAAAACCACGAATACCATAAAAATACTTAAAATCCATAAAACTTACTAAAATCGTAAAAACCCCTAAGAACCAATAAAACCCTAGGAAATCCTAAAAATCATAAAAAACACTTAAAACTGCTAAAAAGTCATAAACATTCTAGAACCCTAACAAACCATAAAACCCATAAAAACCCTAAAACCCCTCAAAATCAATAAAAATGATTTAAAGCTATTAAAACTCTATAAAATCAAAAAAAAAGCAAAAAATGTGACAAAACTTAAAAACCTAAAAATCACAAAGAAAACATTAAATACATAAAAACACTTAAAACACATAAAACAGTAAAAAAACTCTAAAACCTCCAAAAAGACCCTAAAACCCTAAACAATCATAAAACCCATAAACCCCCCAAAAAATCCCTTAAGACCACTAAATTACTATTAAATATATATAACCTATTTAAAACTATAAAAAACAATGAAAACCATAAAATAATAAAAAACTCTAAAAATTTAAAATCCCTAAAAACATTGAAAAAACATAAGAACCATAAAAAGAATAAAACCTCTAAAAACTTTATAACCCTGAAAAACCTTAAAAGTCCTCAAAAACCATAAAAATACTAAAAAATCACTAAAAATGAAAAAAAACTATATAAACACTGAAAAAACATAAGAAACCTTAATAATCAGAAAACACTTAAAACTCATAAAAAGTATAAAAATGATTAAACCCCTTAAAACCCAAAAAATATCTTAAAATCCATTAAAACACTAAAAACCCCTAATATACCTAAAAATCCAATAAAATCCATTAAACCCATAAAAAAATAAATAACCCTAAAACAACAAAAACCCCTAAGAATCATGAAAAACCATAAAAACCCCCCAAACCAATAAAATCATATAAACCAACAGAAACTCCAAAAACCCTTTAAACCCCTAAAAACATTAAAAAACTCTAAAAAACCATAAAACCATAAAACAATATAAAATACTCTATAAACCAAAAAAATCAGAAAAACCCAAAAACCCATTAAAATCCCTAAAACCCTCAAAATCCTTAAAACAGAAAAAAAACCCAAAAAAACCCCTTAAGAATCATTAAAATATTCAATAAATAAATAAAATTCCTAAAACCTTAGAAATGCATAATAAACCCATAAAAACCAAAAATCACTTACCACCCCCCCCCCCCCCCCCGCAAATAAAAATGCCAAAAACCCAAAAAAAACCTTAAATCCTCCAAAATCCTTAAAAACCCTAAAAACAATAAAATCATACAAAAATACCTTACACGTAAAAAACACTAAATACCCCTAAGAAAAACATAAATTCCAAAAATCACTTGTACCCCTATAGAAACTAAAAAAATCTAACAACCCTAAAAGACCCTAAAATCCCTAAAACCCTTAAAATCCTTAAAGACCCAAAAAAATATAAAAATTATATAAAAATCCTAAAAACCCCTAAAATGAAAAGAAAACTAAAACCTCTGAAAACCCTATGAAGACCAAAAAAACTTAAAAACACTTATAACCCCTAAAAACCTAAAAAACACTAACCCCCCCCCCCCACCCAAATCCAAAAAATACCCTAAATACCCTAAATATGTCTAAAAATAATAAAACCCCCTAAAACCCCTAAACCCCATAAAAACCTTAAAAACCATTGAAAATATAAATACCCTTCAAACCCGCAAAAAAGTAAAAACATTAACAAACACTAAACCCAAAAAAAACTCAAAAAATTAAAAACCAAAAATCTGTAAAAATCCCTTACACCCTAAAAATTAAGGAAAATCCTAAAATGCCCTATAAATCCCTAAAAACCTAAAATACCAAAAAAAAACTCAGAAAATGCCAAAGAAAGAATTAAAAACCAAAAATCACATAAATTCCCTAAAAATTTAATATTGTTAAAAGCCTAACACTCCCTAGAACACCTAAAACCCTAAAACACCCCCAAAATATTTAAGGACCCTAAAAACCCTAAAAATCTTATAAAATCCATTAAAAACCCTAAAATGTAAAAAACCCTAAATACCTATAAACTCAAATAAAACAATAACAACCTAAAAAAACATAAAAAACATAAAAACCTAAAACAATTTAAAGCCCTAAAACACCATAAACCCTAAAACCCCTAAAAACCATTAAAAATATTAAAATATTAAAAAACCCCAAAACCCATAAAAACCGTAAAACCCCAAAACCACAATGAAGACTCTAAAAAAATTAAATCCATGAAAGAATTAAAAATCTCTAAAAAACCATATATCCTAAAAAACTCAAAAAAACTAAAAAACAAAAAATTATATAAAACCTCAAAATCCCCAAATCCCTAAAACCCATAAAAAAGATCAAAATTCTAAAAAATCCCTATGAATACCTAAAAACATAAACACCCCTAAAACCATAAGAAAACAATAAAAACCTAAAAATGCACAAAACCCCCAATACCAAAAAATTCTAAAATCCAGAAAAACCATAAAAAAATTAAAACCCCTCAAAATACTTAAAATCCATAAAAACCCTAAAAAACCATAAAAATCCAAAAAAATAAAAAAAATCCCTAAAAACCTAAAATCACTGAAAAACCCTAAAAACATGCAAGAAAAATTTTAAAATATAAAAAACCTAAACCCATAAAAATATATAATTTCTAATAACCCTTAAAATACCCTAAAACCAATAAACTCAATTCAAACTATAAAACACCAAAAAACATTAAAAAACCCTAAAAACAATAAAAATCTGTAAAACCCACTAAAACTATAAAAACCTTTAGTCCATTAAAAACATTTAAAACACTATAAAACCGAAATAACACTAAAAATTCCATAATCCCAAAAAACCATAAAATCCATAAAATCCTAAAAACCCAAAAATTGATAAAAAATTGATAAAACTCATAAGAATTCTAATAGACCTCAAAAAATTCCAAAAAACATAAAAAACTCTAAAAAACCAAAGAAAGCCATAAAAACAAAAAATACTTATATCCCCTAAAAACCTAAAAACACTGCAAACCATAAAAACCCCTTAAACCAATCAAAATACCTAAAAACCAAAAACGATCTACCAAAGTAATAAAAATCCCTAAAAAAGTAAAAAACCTTTACACCCATAATAACTCTATGAAAACCTTAAACACATTAAAAAACTTAAAACCACTAAAAAACTAAAAATTTTAAAAACACTTAAAACCCTAAAAAATTCATAAAAAAAGCAAATCCCGTAAAAAACATAAAACCCCTAAAACCCATTCAATATCTAAAATGGAATAAAAACCCTAAAAACATAAAAAAATATCTAAAACCCCTAAAAACCCCTAAAAACCATATAATACTCTAAAAATATTAAAAACATTATAAAATAAAAAAAACTAAAATCCCCAAAAACCATAAACCCTAAAAACCTTAGAGACCTAAATATTCTCAAAAAACCCCAAAACTTCTTAAAAATCCATAAAATCATTAGAAAACCTAAAAACCATTAATCATCCTATGAAAGCCTTTAAAACCTAAAAACAATTAAAACCCCTAAAATCCTAAAAAACATTAAAGCCCCTATAAACAACTGAAAACCCTAAAAACATCTAAACACCATCAAAATTCCTAAAATTCTAAAAACCAAAAAATCCAAAAAAAAACATTGAAAACCCCAAAAAATCCCATAATAACCTATAAGAAAACCATAAAAAACTAAAAAAACATAAAATCCATAAAATATTATAAAATATGACATTTACTTTGAAATATATTTCATCGTCTTAACAAAAAAAACTTTAGAATGCTTAGTACACTAATACCCCAGAAATGCCTAAAACCCATAAAAATAGCGAAAACCCTTAAAACCACATAAAAAACTAAAATCCACTAAAACACTAAAAACCCTCTAAGCCCATAAAAATATTAATAAACTCAAAAAATTAAAACTCCAAAAAAACTAATAAAGAAATCCTAAACTCCAAAAAAACAAAAAAAACCCTTAAAATCCCTAAAACCCATAAAATACAAAAAAAATCCCTAAAAATCCTTAAATACATAAAATCCCTAAAACCACTCAAAAACTCTAAGATAACCATGTAAACCTAAAAAAACTTTAAATACCTAAAATCCAAAAAAAACCAAAAATCTCTAAAAACCATTGGAATCCATAAAAACCCAAAAAAAACATAAAAATCCAAAAAAAATCTATAAAATCAATATAAATGTTAAAAATTGTAAAAACACTAAAAACCCAAAGATAACATCAAAATATTAAGAAATTGAAAAATTAAAAAAACCCTAAAATTCTAAAAACATTAAAAACACTAAAATACCCTAAAACCCTATAACCCCATGAAAAACAAAAAAAACCCTAAAACATTAAAAAAACTAAAAATCCTTAAAACCCTATAACCCCCTAAAAATTATAAAAACCCATCAAATGACTATAAACATTAAAAATAAAAATAACTTTAAACCCTACAAAACTCAAAAAAACCCTAAAAATTTAAAAACCAAAAAAACCAAAAAAACCCAAAAATCCCTCAAAAACCCAAAAAACCCAAAAAACCATAGAAATCATAATAAAGCCCTTAAAAACACCTAAAACCTAAAAAACATAAATACCTCAAAACCTCTAATAAAACCATAAAAACCTATCCTTGAAAAAATATTGAAAATATAAAAAGACATAAAACCATTAAAAACCCAAAAAACACTAAAACCCATAAAAACCGAAACCCCCTAAAATCCCCAGAAAATCCTCAAAATCCCTAAAAACCCTAAAACCCCTAAAAACCTATAAAAACCCAAATATGGCACGAAAATTTTTTAACAAATAAAAAACCCATAAAACCCTAAAAATTCCTATAAAATCTTTAAAAATATAAAAAAAATTGAACAGCCTGAAAACCCTAAAAATTCTAAAAACCCTATAAAACCCTAAAATACCCTTAAAATCATAACCCCCAAACCCTAAAAACCATTAAAAACACTAAAACACTTTAAAACACCATGAAAATCTAAAATCCATTTAACCCCTTAAAAATGTTAAAAAACTATAAGAAACCATAAATCCACTAAAAAACTGAAAAAACACCTTAAAACCAAAAAAAACAACAGAGCTCATAAAAATCCAAAAAACCATTAAAACCACTCAAAATCCCTAAAAACACTAAATACCATAAAAACGATAAATATATAAAAAATCCATGAAAAATTCAAAAAAAAAGTATAAACCCCTAAAAACCATAAAAACCCATAAGAAAATCTTAAAAATCTAAAAACAATTAAAACACCTTAAAACATAAAAAAATGCTAAAAACCCTAAAATCACTAGAACTAAAAAATAAAAAAAACACAAAAAACCCTAAAAAACCTAAAAAACAATAATAAAACTTTTACAACATAAAACTGTTAAAACCCCTAGAAACATAAAAATTCTAAAAACCATAAAATGACCCTAAAACCCCTAAAAACATTCAAAAGCCCCTAAAACCCAATAAAAACCACTAAAACCCCACTAAAAACTATAAAAGTTCTTTAAGACCCAAAAAATGTTAAAAAACGCTAAAACCCCATAAAAATGCTAAAAAACTCAAAACCCCTAAAAAATAAAAAAAACCCATAAAATCCCTAAAACCACTAAAAATCCTAAAAATCCCTAAAATCTCTAACACCCATAGAAATCATAAAAATCCCTAAAAATAACTAAAGACATAAAAGGCCTTAAACCCTGAAAAACCCTAAGTAAACCTTAAATATATAAAACACTTTAAACCCTTAAAAACCAAAAAATTCTAAAAACCCATAAAACCCTCAAAATCCCTAAAACCATTAAAAACATAAAAATCCTACAACATACCTAAAAATATCTTTGAATTTTAAAAACCCTAAAACTCCTAAAAACCCCTATGAATACTTCAAAACCTAAAAAAATGTAAAAAACCTAGAGAACCTAAATACTAAAACACTAAAAAGAACCTAAAACCCATAAGAACCATAAAACCCCTTTAATATTTAAAAACTCAAAACCCCAATAAAAATCCTAAAAACACTAAGAACTCTACAACCCCTTTAACTACCAAAAACATTTAGAAAATCTAAAATTATGAAAACTCTTAAAAACTAAAAAAACCCCTAAAATCCATAAAAACATAAAAACTATAAAAAACCCTAAAAATGTCAAAATCCCTAAAAATAATAAAAATCCTAAAAAATCCCAAAAAACCATAAAAATCCTCAAAACCCCTAAAAATCTTTGAAAACATAAAAACCCCAAAAATCATTAAAACCTCTAAAACTATAAAAATGATTAAAAGCCAAAAAACCGTCAAACCAATAAAGATGCCTAAAACCCTACAAACCATAAAAACCTAAAAATAAAAAAGATTTTTCAAAATTGTAAAAAACCCTAAAAACCCCGAAAACCCATAAGAAAACCAAAAAAACCTAAAATCAATTAAAACCCCTAAAATCCTAAAAATTATAAAAACCCTAAATGTCCTTAAAACCCTAATAACCTAATGTGATATTATCAGTGATTCCTGATCTTCACAATGTAGGGTTTTTTATGAAGTATGTGGTTTGGTTCTATGTGGCAGATTAGGGGTGCAAATAGTTGATTCAAGTAGTCAATCAATGCTATAATAAGTGTGTCCTACTACTTAGACAACACACATAAGGGATGAATGTGATGTCCAATACCTACAACAATGAACCATGATTGGGGCGCATAATTGGGGGCTTTATGATCTTGGATAACTAATAAAACATATAGATTTACAAAGCATGAATGCACAAGGCCATGGTGAAAAATCAAAATAATCCTCACACAATGGAGAGAAAAAAAGAAGAAAATCTATATTACTATATTGAATGCCATACAAGGGCCAAGGAGTTGATATTTATACCCAAGGGATTTTACATTAGTCAAATATCTAATACCCAGAGTTTATAAAGGTAAAACCTACCGTGTCCCATTAAATTTAAAAAGATAAAATCTTACAGAATCTTTTTTAGAAATGAAGCATATGTATTGACACTAATTTTCCACCAAATGTGACTTTGATAACATAGCACAATGAATTTTACTTTAGTGTCCAAATATTCCATACTAGAATATCCAGGTGGGAAAGGCTATTTCTCTCGGAATCCAGGGATGACCGCCTTGATGGGAGGTTCAAACATTCTGATCGGTTTCTAACAGGTTTGTTCGTAGAACCGGAAACATCCAATGATTCCACATCCATTCTTACCTACTTTACAAAGGTAGGTTCTCATTAGTTTGTGGATTGATGAGGCTTAGGAAATTGCATTGGTCGAGAGGAAGGGAGGTCGGACTCATCACACCTTTTTGAGGGGAATTGTTGTCTACTCCGGGACTCTCTTTATAGATCTAAGTTATGTTCGTGAATCCTTATTACAGTACCAAGTATAAAATGAACTTTCCTTTAGATCTGACAATCAATGATTAAATATGTAGGAAATTTAGAGAATCTTTTATATGTATTCGAGGTTCTTCATCGATAGAGAATCATCTGTATTTATTAGAGATTCTTGGTCAATGGTACCCTTCGACGCATTTATATAGAAGTATCTTGGTCATTAAGATGACCATGCTAGTTTTAATGGCACTCAGTGGGGCACTTGAGGTTTATTTTCATTCAGAAGGAAATAGATTATTTTAGAGTTGGGATAGAACCCGTAGATGGGATACCTACGTATCCTTTGTTTAGAAAAGGAATCAGAACCCACGTAGTTCGAGTAAGGGAGTATGATTTTTATGATTGATGGATCAAAGAAGGATGTCACAATTACTTTTACACTATAAGCTCACGTGAGTCATGCTCGGTGTGAGAAACAAGAGGTATTGGTAAAAAGTAGACAATTATTCCCTGAAAGAAGAAATCATAAGAAATAATTTGGGGCTTATGTATGTATGATTGCCCAGATAAATGAAGGTTGGGATTTACTTTAGGGAAGAAATCCAGGAACAGGGTCCATAAAGGTATATGTGCTTCATGGAGATTTTGAATACTCTAACTTGGGGCTCACTCCTGAAAAGTAGGCCCAAATTAGGAGAAGACTTATGATTGGGTTTTACTCCTCAAAATGAATCCCAGATCAAAGGTAAATTAGGATTGGTTAAGATAAATTAAGACTGGGGCTTACTCTTGAAAAGGAGGCCTAGGCCAAGGATTAAGGTTTGGGGCTTACTCCTGAGGAGGATGCCCAAATTAGGGGACTGGGGCTTACTCCTAAGGAGGATGCCTAGATTTGGTAACTTTAATAATTGGGGCTTACAACTAAGGAGGATGCCCAAGTTAAGAATTATGACTGGGACTTACTCCTAAAAAGGAGGCCCATATTTGAGACTGGGGCTTACTTTTGAAAAGGAAGACCAGGTTAGGGGATCTAGGGCTTACTCCTAAGAGGATGCCCAAATTATACAACTTATGACTGGGGATTATTCGTAAAAAGGAGACCCAGGTTAATGATTTTATCATCATAAAGGATGAGGTTGAATGAATGAAATCTCAATCTTTAGTGACATAAAGATGTGTAAATCACTAGTTTTTGAGAGATATTCCACAGAATTCCTTTCAGATAAAGAATTCAAATCAAGAAATCATGCCATAAATGGATTTCAAGAGTGTCTTGAAGACTGAATCTGGAATAGGAAAGGTGGAATGGCTTAAGAGTGGTGAAATGGGCAAGAAAGGCACCCAAAAAGGTAGGGGCGCGCAAGTCCTTGCAGGCACGCAGGAACTGCGTGGGCACGTAAGTTCTGGCCGCGCAGGTATGCCTGCGCGACACATGCTGTACTTGCGCGATGGTTAACCAACAGGGTAATACTTGAGTTACTCGTGATTAAAGCCTTTAGAATCCTCTTGAGGTTCTTTCAGAAGAGGGGAGCGCAAGTTCTATTGAAGGAGCAAGGCATCACGCAAGTGTGGCCTTTTCCTGTAAGGGCTGACCACTCAGGCACGCAAGTGTTGATGAGTTTCAACACTTAGGCCTTCCTCCCCCTCTTTAGATCATCCGTTCTAGGTAAGAAATTACCTTAGAAGTACTTAGGATGCTTTGAGAAGAGACTAGGGTGTCGGGAGCTCAAATCTGAGTTTCTGGAAAAAACTCCTCCTCAAATGGGGGCCCACATGGTCTATTTATAGGCAGGAGAAGACCCCGGGCGGTTATTACATAGGTCGCACAAGTCACATGCGCGACCACTAGATGGCACACAAGTGGACTTGCACGACCGTGATAGAACTTGCGCGGCACCTATGATTTTGATCCCTTGTTCATCCCTTTGTTGATTTTTGATATTTTCTTCAAAGGATGAAATCAATTTGTGCTAAGTCATTTCCTTTTACATTCCTTTGGACTCTGTGAAGAAAAATGAGAATCAACAAAATTCCCCCCTTAGAGTTAGATCCGAAAGAAATGAGGATGTGACTCTGAGGAAAAGAAGACATCCAAAGGAAAGGTGGCGTGCAAGTCTTGATGGCGCAGAGGGCGGCGCGCAAGTGCGCATCGCACAGGGCCTGGGCGCACTGGGTGTATGCACACATATAGGCCTCCTGGCCTATAAATACGTGGTCATTGGCCGCGCTTCGCATCTGATTCCGAATTCTCGAGCTCTCACCGCGCAAGTAATCTTCTTTCCACTGTTTCCTCACTGTCGCGCTGCTGTCAAGGTAATAGGACTTGTGCGGTGAAATCATGCGCGACAAAAACTTGCGCGAAACATTTAACACTTGCGTGACACATCCATACTTGTGTTCCTTAATGCCTTAGCCATTTTTTCGAATTTCTTTCAAAAAGTTTCTGAAAAATCAATCCATTTAAGAGTTAATTTATTCAACTCATGTGCAGAATCAATGGCTCTCAAGGGAATTGGAATGGCTGATGAAATGGATAGCAAGCAGATTGATGACATGATGAACATCATTGTCCATGATTACTATGATATCTGCGACAACACTCTCCCAGATTTGGCTAAGTATTTGAATAAATATTATCTTAATTTCCCACAGAGCATCTATCTGCCTCTATATGGTCATGGTCATTTGCAATGAGTCAATGTTCTAGATGCAAAGAACTATACGCTTGAAATGAAGCTGCACTGCTACTCATTTATTTCGGTTATGCTGTGAATTAAGAGCAACAACAATGGTGTGAACTTTCAAATTCTTCCTCCATGTCATTTCCTTGCAGATATGAAAATGGAAAACCCATGGGTTGAAAAAAAAATTGTTGCTGATTGGTGGAGAGAAGATAAACATGGCATTAGATCAATATCTGAAAAGAGTACTCTCTCCAAATGGTTCTTTACTTCCAATGCTCCATTCTAAAATCCATGTATCCAACTTCTAAGTCTCTTGGACAGAAACAGAGTCACTGTTTGATCAGCATAAAATTTTCTCAAACCGCACTCAAGAACATCCTTTTACAATTGTTCCATGAAGAGCTCCTATCATTGCATCTCTTATTGTATCCAGTTGAATGAATGAATTCCAGGTGGTTGCTGATGAAGCTTGGGATGTCGTAAATCAAATGAAGACTTATGTTGAAAGCCTCTTGTAATTATTGAAAAAGAGAAGAGACTCCAGTCTGTGGATGTCCTCTTATCTCCTATGTATCAATGAAAAACTCGTTCATCCTCAATAATTTGTACCTGCATTCTATTTTTCTACATGCTTTAGATTTTACCTAAGCCAATGGTCCTAGTAAGCATAGTTTGATTTTTACTAGGATTAATGTAAATGACCCTACAAACTTCGAACCTTTTAATTGCTCAATGTTACCTAAATCATACAAAATGTATGTTTAGTGAGCTGGGAACTTGACTTTTATTCAGAGTTCACCTGTCTTTTGTGGGCAGTTTAAAGTCATGCACATCGGACATAAAAAGGATAATGTTTAAGGTCGAAATAACTTTGACTGAAATGGATTAGAATTCACTCAATTCCTTGAAAATTCATCAAAAAATATATTACCATACTCAAGTATGAGGGAAAATATGTAAGCTACAACTTAAGAATATTTGAATCTGAGGAATGATATGAAAAAGAGCTAAAAGGCATTAGAAGAAGTAGTTTCCAAGAATGAAGTTACCATTATTTAACAAACCTGTTAGGGGGTTGAATTATGTAGGGCCACCTAAGGGCATTGGCTGCATAGTTAAATAAAATAGTATCTTTTGGATAACAAGTCTGTTATGTAGACTGTTTATGCAAGGCCGCCTATGGGCACATGCTGCATAGTCAGGAAAAAGAACTCTCAGAAATTTACTTTCCTAGTGCTAAAATCCAGTGAATGTTTATGGAGATTCAAATATTCCAAAGTATAGAGTTTGATATATGGGAAGAGGTACATGAATTTGGAGAAGATATTTCCAAACAATATTATCGAAGAACTGGATGAGTATCACTCCTATGAAGGTCTGACCCAAACGTAGGGAAGGATAATATAAACCATATACTTGAATACTTTCAGATCATGAAAAAGGATATGGGACAAATATGTTAAGGATGGCTATTTTTGCGGATCTCTGCATACTATCGTGTAGTACAAATAAGGGAAAAAGAGGCATTCTTCCCAAGAATAAAGTTACCACTATCCAAAAAACCCATTCGGGGGTTGAATTATACAGGGCCACCTAAGGGCATTAGCTGCATAGTCAAATAATAGTATCTTTTGGCTAACAAGTCTTTTATGTAGACTGTTTATGCAAGGCCGTCTATGGGCACGTACTGCATAGTCAGACAAAAGAACTCTCAGAAGTTTGACATTTTTTTGACTAGAAGTCATGAAAAGGGTTATGAGGATCTGAAAATATTTAAGGTTAGGATTATGACACATAAATATGGGTATTTTTCAATGTATACAGAGATACATAGATCAATGCTAACCATAATCATGTTGTGGCTGGGTCCTGAATTGAAATGTTGGACTTCACTACGTATCCCATAAGGATGAGAATCAAGCCATACGTAGTTCGTAAACTACAGTTTAATGTCGTGTGGGACAAAAGGATTAGAGATCTAAGTTTAGGGTCATAGAGCTTGGACCATTGTAAGAAATACACAATGTGTGTTTTCATGGGGACTTTTCAGCCAAGGGACTGAAAATGGAATTTGGGGTTAGGCCCAAAGACTTAGGGCTGGATTTGAGGGACAGTCGAACGTTCCTACATATCCCATAAGGATGGGAATCAAGCCAACGTAGTTCTAGAAATACCCTCTGTACAAATTTGGTTCGTACATGTGAAGGGTGAAAGGGGACTTTAGTGCAATGATGGTTTAAACCAATATAAATGGTTCAGGCATTGCCATATATGCACGTAGTCTTTGAAATGAAACATGATTGAAAAATCAATGAAAATAATGGTTCCCTCTCAGGTGAGGGTATCAAAGAAATTTGTAATTTATTGTCATGCTGGAAAAAAGTGTTGTATAGTTTAACGTCGTATAACAAGGACGAAAGTGAGCCAATGTAAAGATATTGATTCTAAGGGAGGTTTCACGAATTAACATCGTATGAGATGGAGATGAACTGACGTGAAGAGATTGGTTTTGATCTTGAACCTTGGGAGGTTGCCTACATACCCAGCCTAGAAGGCAAGGATCAAAGTCTGTGTAGTCTAATTAAAGAATGAATTAATGATCAAGTTGTTCTTGGGGACAATGACCTAAAAAATGATGTTAGGACTTACACATGGTTAGCGGCCCAAGAGAATGTTATGGTTGAGGTTTTCTCTAAGCTCACGTGAGTCATAATCAGTGTGAGAAACAAGAGGTAACCACAACCTTAACGATGCATTGTTTAATGTCATGTTGGACATATAACGGAACAATGCAGTTTAAAGTTGTGCAGTTAGGAGTATTGGTGTTGCACAGTTTAGTGTCATGTAGCAGGGACAAAATACAGTTTAATGTCATGTAAGACATATCACGGACTTTCTGTATAGTTTAGCATCATGTAGTTAGGACGATGGGGATAATAGAGTTTAACATCATGTTGGACGAAAGGGGGACTATGCAGTTTAATGTCATGCAGGGAGGACAAAAGAGTACACAATTTTAACGTCATGTTAGACGCATTGGGGATTTTTTCCCCACAGTTTAACATCATGTTGGATGAAAGTGATAATAGTTTAAGGTCATATAGGACCTTTGATGATTATGTAGTTTAACGTCTTTCCGGATGTATGGGACTTTTATACAGTTTAGCATCATGTATTTAGGATGTCACAGTTTAACGTCTTGCTGGACGTAAGGGACTTGAAAATATTTTAGGGTCATATGCATAGTGTAAAACCCGAGATTTTTATGAGTAATATTTTGTTTTTATATATCATCAAAGGAATATTTCAATACCTACTAGCTTGTCTTACTTTACACGCAATCGCGACCTTCCTTAATAGCTTGCATTGTACGCAATACCGAGTTTCACTAAACGACGATATGCTATTAAAATATTATTTAAAATAGCCATTATGAATAGTAATAATCACTTTTAGAAATTTTATCTTTCAAAATGGACTTCATTTTTGGATTTGGAATACCGAAATTAGCCTAGGGTAAAAATTTTTTATTTTTTTGAAAACTTTCAATTTTTGATGAATAGTGAAACCACTAAGTGGTAGGTTAAAAACTGAATTTTGCATAAAAATTAATTTTACCGCTTCTGTGAATGGAATTTCGAAAATCCTATAGACACAGTTGATATCAGTAAGTAAAATGTGGTTCAATGAGATAAAAATAATTTTTTGGTGAATAGTAACTTTTTACTTTTTTTTACCGCGGTTAATAGTAAATAGGCTAACTAAGGGTAAATATGATATTACTATTACCATAACACATGTCCTAATTCTATTGGATAAGTGTAATTCGACCAAAAATAACCTTATGAATATAATATGACCATTTAGGTCCACTTGGATTAGATTATGACATTTAATATTATTTTATTTAATGAATAGTTAAAATAGTTAAAATCAAAGTTTAATAACTAAAACATTTTTAATATGGGTTTATAAATAAGATAAATTCGATTATAAATATTCATTAGAAAGCTAAAAATATTTCCTACATAATGATATTTTATTTATAATTTGTAGACTTTAAATTAATTAATTTATTTATGACACAACGATGATGCAGTAATTACCCTTTTAAGGAAATGTTAACATAATTGATGTTATAAATGCCCAAATAAATATAATTTGAGACTTTTTATGAATTCCACTAATTTTCTAGGTTACTATGATATATTAGTGTTGATTTAATCAACTTTGTTCGAACATATAATTCTGTTATGAATTTCACAAAAATCATATATCAAATAGTGCCAAAATTGACACAAAATAGTTTTTAAATAAATATTATATTATTAATTGTTATTTTATACCTAAAAATATAAGGTTCGGCCAAATGACTTAGATAAGGATATATATATTAATAATAAACAACTTGGGGTTCGTTTGGCATTTTATAGTAAGTGTATTAACCATATAGTGTAAGAAAACAAAAAGACACGGTAAAAGTTAAATTATTTAACTTAAAGTTAAATCTAATTGATAAGGTTAAAATAATAACCTAAACTTGTCTAAATACTATTGGTTGATAGGATTTTGACCCATCCCCACTTTACCTTCTAAATAAGACCCTTTGGAACCATTATAAACCGATTTTGACTTTAATATAAAATAATATTTTGAGATATTCCTAAGGTGCCCCTCTTCTCCCTTATAAAAGGGCACCTCCTCCCCCTCCTACTCACACCAATTTGAGCACTCAAGCTCGGAAAACCCCTGCCAAAATCCCTTCTCCACTTCCCTAGAATAATCCTAGAGGTCCTGGTATTCTTCAAAGACCAATCTTAGTTCCCTAAGTGGAGGATTCAAAGAGGCGTTTAAAAGAAGAGGTATTATCCATTACCGATCTTTTCAATTTATTTCTTCCTCAACTTCTTCTTCTTTAGTTGTTTCATGATAAATTAATAAAATCAGTATTACTTACATACTGATATGTTATTATAAATATGAAACAACCCTAATTCACCTTCTATCCATCCTACGGAAAAATGAAATCACTGCGCGTGCGTACGTACGGAATACCATCTCCACGCCGTGGTGTAATATATTTTCCACCACCACCTTACTTGGATGGGTATAATGGTGTAAATAATGACTATATATGACTATTAAAAAGTGATATTCATTCTGAAATAGTATACATACACTCCAATACAATTCCACGAACATAGGAACGATATCATCACTCGTGCGTACGTACGGAATACCGTCTCCACGATGTGATGCGACTCGTTCTACATGATCATCATTACATAGTAATTATATAAATGAATTTAATGAATAAATATGATATATGTTACACTAATACCATTCTGGATATAAGGTATCTATAACCTTAAAAGAAGAATAAGAATTTATTCGGCAAAATATGCATAAGAACAAAAGGCAATAAAGACCCGAGTAACAAGTAACAATGAAATATTACTAATAAGAAGCTAAGAATATGACCATATATGATATCATATCAACATGTATGATTCTGTAGTAATTCAATAAAATTATTTAAACCATTATACAGGAGCTTCGGACACGTACAAAGCAAACCGGACCTAAGGTAAGGGGAAATATCACAATCTCATTTTTATCCGAGATTGTTTATACTTTGGTATTTACTGGGGTGTATTTTATCATCCACATCCATGTTCCCTAAATATGTAATATTTTTTCCATCCACTTACAATAGTTTAAATCCAATTTTACCCTTCGGTGAGTTTTTAGTAAAGAATATGAAAGGAATCTTTTGTCGTTTTTTTCGTACGAGGCACTTTTTGACTTTTCCGACAAAAGTACGAAGAATGTTTTTTTAACTTATACGGCATGAATGGATTTTTTTAAAACATTATTTCCAAGAAGAATCCTTTACAAGTTTTCAAGTTTATTTTTAATAAACTTCTTTTAGTTTATATTTGTATGACATGTTAAGAAAAGATAAGTGTTTTTGAAGAAGAAAGGATATTTTCCTCAAGAATGGACTTCAAGTGTTTTATCAAAATTATTTTCCATCTAAGATAATAAAGGGTTCTGTTTTTATCCCTATTATTACATTGATTTGATTATGTTGTGAGGGAATTATTTTTATGAAGTCATTTACCTTATATGATTTGTTTTATGATGTCATGATGTTTCAAGAATCCCATTTTTGTTACATGTGTTATGCGATGATGTATGATTTATGATTATGTGGCACACATAAGAAAGGATTCATTATAAGATGGGTGGGACCTATATCTCCCTCCAATGCATTGGGTAAAGATTTATATCTCATGAGATAGACATGGCTAGAACGGAAGGTTATTTCGGTTCAGTGATACAGGACTGAAACGAGGAGTGAACTCGGTTCAAAAATGGACTTTGTCCGCTAAGATAGTATTGTCAATGAGTCATGACTAACAAGAAATGATTTTCCATGATTATGTGTTAATGCCACAAAGTTTCAAGTTTTATGTTATGATTATGGGAATCTCATTTTCACTTCTCTGATTTATTCCATGTTAAGATATTATGATCTCTTTTGCAGGCTATGATTTTCAAAAAGATATGATATGATTTTTATTTCCTTTATTTGCCCTTGCTGAGCATTTGAGCTCACCCTTTTTTGTATGTTTTCTTTTCCCCAGGTCAGGAAGATGGATATTAAGTAGAATATGCTAAAAGGGACCCTATATATGATGAAATAAATGGGAGACACTATAGAAGATTTATGAACCAGTTGTTTATGTTTCCCAGTTTCTAAAGACACTATACCTATACGGTCCTTTGTGGTTTTGGCATATGTTGTAATAAGTGTGCTTCAATTTTGAAGTATTAACAATGTATGTAAATTATGGGTCGTTATAGTTGGTATCAGAGGAAAGGTATGGTCAACCTTTGGAAACTAGGATGCGAAAGCCTTCATAAGAACCCTAAGGATAATTCTAAGCATGGAACACAATATTAGTGTTTTAGAAATGGCCATGAATACCCTAGGATAAGACCTTAAGTGTGAAATTTTATTCTTGATTATGTGGTTTTCCTATTATAATTAGTGTTGCTCACACTATTATTATTGGTTTTAGTCAATGGTTGGAACCCGGAGGAACCGTCTTAATGCGGAATGCGACGGGCAATGCAATGATTGTCCCCCTGAGCAACCAAACGTTATGGGAGATGGAATGCAAAATCTTGTATCCATGCTCACACAACTTTCTCAAGCTATGAATCATGCAGGATTTCCAAACGAGCAAAGGAAGGAGCAAAATTATATTGAATCCTTCATGAGATAGCGTCCACCTTCATTCAGCGGGTCTACTGATCCATTAGTTGCTGAACAATGGATTAGTACTACTGAAAAGATATTTTCAGTTCTTCAATGTTCTGATCATGATAAAGTCATCTTAGCGTTGTATCATTTGGAAGGTGATGCCGATCAATGGTGGAATATTATTAAGAATATGAGGCAAAGGGATGAAATTGAGTCCATGGAATGGGATGAGTTCAAGAACTTATTTTTCAATTAGTACTTCCCTCGTATTCTCCGAACAAAGATGGAGAAAGAGTTTCTCGAACTGAAGCAAAAGGATGATGAATCTTTTGGTACCTATGAAGCAAATTTTACAAGACTTCCAAGGTACGCTTCTGGTATTATTATCCAACCTGAGAGTAATATCGATCGATTCTCTAGTGGCTTAAAACCAATTCTTCGAAGGGCCTTAGCCATAAGGGACTTCAATAGCTATGATGAAATCATTCGATGTGCTCTCAAAGTTGAGATGGAGATTGGAGTAACCCATCAATCATATGGGTTTGATAAGAAGAGGAAAATGGAATTCAAAGAAAAATCTAAAGAGCACACTGAAAAGAAGATGAGCTTTCCCTTATGCTCAAAGTGTGGAAAGAAACATGGAGGGAGTTGTCTTAAAGGGACAAGTAAATGTTTCAAATGTGGAAAGGAAGGTCATAGGGCATTTGAATGTCGTGATAATGGGAAGAAGATGTCTAATGATGCAAACAAAGGAAGGGATACACAAAATGAACCTATTACACTTCAATGTTTCAAGTTCAAGGAGATGGGTCATTATGCCAATCAATGCCCAAATCCAAGGGTTGATGATGATGGTCAACGTTAACAAACTCTTAAGGCTAAAGACAAAGGAAAGTCACATGTAATTTCTATTAGCGATGTGGAGTACGATGACGATGTGGTGAAAGGTACACTTACCATCCACTCTAAAGTAGCAAATGTTTTATTTGATTCTGGATCCACCCACTCTTTTATTTCTGAAAAATTTTCTAAGGGTATCACCATATTACCTCAATAATTAGATGTTGAGTTACCTGTGACAACACCTAATGGCACAACAGTCGCATCAAAAGTTTATAATTCTTCTCCGATTGAAGTTTGTGGGAAAGTGCTTCCTACAAATCTTGTGATGTTTCCTATAGTGTAATTTTATGTGATTCTTGGCATGGATTGGATTTCTCTACATGGAGCTCATATCAATTTCCAAAGAAGGGAAGTCACATTTCATATTCCAGATCAATATACGATCGTCTATCGATGTAAGGATGAATATAACCTTCCTGTGGAAATTCCTTCCATCTTATGGGTCTTGATTCCACTAAATGAAGGTTATTTATCTCAAATGGTTGGTGATAAACTCATGATTAATAATATGCCCATCGTACGGGAGTTTGATGATGTCTTTCCGGAGGAATTACTGGGTCTTCCACCAAATCGTGAAGTTGAGTTTTCAATAGAACTTGTACCGGGTGCTTTGCCTATTTCAAAGACACCTTATAGAATGGCCCCAATTGAGTTGCAGGAATTGAAGAAGAAACTCCAAGAGAATATTGATAAGGGATTCATACGCCTTAGTGCGTCACTTTGGGGAGCACCTGTTCTATTTGTTAAGAAGAAAGATGGATCAATGAGACTCTGCATTGATTATCGAGAACTTAACAAGATCACTATCAAGAACAAATATCCTCTCCCATGCATTGATGACTTATTTGACCAACTACGCAGAGCTCAATACTTTTCCAAGATTGATCTTCGTTCAGGGTATCATCAATTAAGGGTCAAAAGGGAGTATATACCAAAGACGGATTTCCGTACAAGGTATGGACACTATGAATTTATAGTGATGCCATTTGGTCTTACTAATGCCCCTGCTATCTTCATGGATCTAATGAATATAGTCTTTAGAGACTCTCTTGATCAATTTGTGGTAGTCTTTATAGACGATATTCTTGTCTATTCAAAGAGAAAGGAAGACCACGAAGATCACTTGAGAATTATATTGAAGACCCTGAGAAAGGAGAAGCTTTATGCCAAATTTACCAAGTGTGAATTTTGGCTTCAAAAAGTTGCATTTTTGGGTAACATAATCTCAAAAGAGGGGATATCTGTGAATCCAGAAAAAACAGAGGTTATCGAAAGATGGTCGAGACCAACAACAGTAACTGAGATTCAAAGTTTTCTTGGTTTGGCTGGATATTATAGACGTTTTGTAAAAGATTTTTCACGATTATCTAATCCACTCACCAAGTTGACTCGGAAAGGAGTTAAGTTTGTTTGGATATAGGAATGTGAAGAGAATTTCAAGGAGTTGAAAAGAAGGTTATCCAGTGCACCTGTGCTCACACTGCCTTGTTGTGGAAAAAGGTTTGTGATCTACAGTGATGCATCCAAGAAGGGATTGGGGTGTGTTATTATGAAAACCGATATGGTGATAGCTTATTCCTCACGACAGTTGAAAATCCATGAGCAAAATTACCCAACACATGATTTGGAGTTAGCTGTGGTAATCATTGCATTAAAGATTTGGAGGAATTACCTTTATGGTGAAAGGTGTGATATTTATACTGATCATAAAAGTTTAAAGTATATTTTCACACAAAAGGAGCTGAATATGCATCGAAGAAGATGGTTGGAGCTGATTAAGGATTATGACTGATCAATCCATTACCACCTTGGGAAAGCAAACAAGGTGGCAGATGCATTAAGTTGACAAGACCATGCTAGTTTATCCATGATGAGGATCACAAAAGATCCAATATTTATGGATTTACAAAGGATGGATCTTGGAATTATAATTGAAGGGGAAAAATCTTATCTTTCTCAAATGAATGTTCAACCATCTATACATGTAAAGATTAAAGAGGCACAGAAAGAAGATGTAGAGTTACAAAAGAAGGTGAGAAATGTTCCTGAATTCAACCTTGATTGTGATGGGTTAATAATGTTTAGGAATCGGGTTTGTGTTCCTCCCATCCCCGAATTAAAGAAGGAGCTGCTAGATGAGGCTCATAGTTCTTCATTCTTTATTCATCCTGGAAGCATGAAGATGTATAGGGACCTGAAACAGTACTTCTGGTGGGATGGCATGAAAAGAGATGTTGCTGAATATGTCTCTCGATGCTTGGTTTGTCAACAAGTTAAAGCTGAGAGACAGAAGTCTAAGGGGATGTTACAACCATTACCCACACCCTAATGGAAATGGGAAAAAATCTCTATGGACTTGGTCACAGGACTTCCTAAAACATCCAAAGGCAATAATGCTATCTGGGTCAGTTGATCATCTTACAAAGTCTGCACACTTCATTGCTATTAGAGAGGATTTCTCTCTAGATCAACTTGCCAGGATATATGTAAAGGAAGTGGTAATATTGCATGGAGTACAACTTTCTATTATATCTGATTGGGATACGAGATTTACCTCGAACTTCTGGCGAAGTCTTCAGCATACTCTGGATACAGAGTTGAGTTTCAGCACTGCTTATCATCCTCAGACAGACGGTCAGTATGAGAGAACAATTCAAACCCTAGAAGATATGTTGAGAGCTTGCTCTATGGATTTAAAAGGAGGTTGGGATCAACACCTACCTTTGGTGAAATTTTCTTATAATAATAGCTTTCACTCCAGTATTCAGATGGCTCTTTATGAAGCTCTCTATGGAAAGAAATGCAGGACTCCAACTTGCTGGGATGAAGTTGGGGAAAGAAAGCTATTAGGACCTGATCTCGTTGATGAAATGGCAGAAAAGGTCAGATCTATTCAACAACACATAAGAGAAGCTCAGATTCGACAGAAAAGTTATGCCGACAACCGAAGAAAAGACCTAGAGTTTGAAGTGGGTGATAAAGTGTTCTTACGAATATCTCCCTGGAAGAAGGTTATGAGATTTGGAAAGAAGGGGAAGTTGAGCCCTAGATATATCGGTCCTTTCGAAATACTGGATCGTGTTGGAAAGGTAGCTTACCGATTGGCGCTTCCACCGAATCTCTCTCAAGTTCACGATGTGTTCCATGTATCTCTCCTAAGAAAGTACATACCAGATCCTTCACATGTACTTAGCTCAGAAGTTGTACCGCTGGAGCAAGATCTTTCTTATGAAGAACAACCGATAGAGATTCTGGATCGTAGCGAAAAATTCCTACGAAACAAGACCACTCTATTGGTGAATGTTTTATGGAGGAACCACCAACTTGAAGAAGCTACATGGGAGCTTGAGGATATGATGAGGGAGAAGTATCCTCATCTGTTTGTTACAAAGTGACGAATTTTGAGGGCGAAATTCTTTTTAAGGGGGGTAGAATGTAACACCCGAGATTTTTATGAGTAATATTCTGTTTTTATATATCATCAAAGGAATCTTTCACTACGTACTAGCTTGGCTTACTTTACACGCAATTGCGACCTTCCTTAATAGCTTGCGTTGTACGCAATACCGAGTTTCTCTAAACGACGATATGCTATTAAAATATTATTTAAAATAGCCGTTATGAATAGTAATATCCACTTTTTGAAATTTCATCTTTAAAAATGGACTTCATTTTTGGATTCGAAATACCGAAATTAGCCTAGGGTGAAATTTTGGTATTTTTCTGAAAACTTTCAATTTTTGATGAATAGTGAAACCACTAAGTGGTAGGTTAAAAACTGAATTTTGCATAAAACTTAATTTTACTGCTTCTGTGAAGGGAATTTCGAAAATCCGACAGACACGGTTGATATCAGTAAGTAAAATGTGGTTCAATGAGATAAAAATAATTTTTTTGTGAATAGTAACTTTTTACTTTTTTTTTACCGCGGTTAATAGTAAATAGGGTAACTAAGGGTAAATATGATATTACTATTACCGTAACACATTTCCTAATTCTATTGGATAAGTTTAATTCGACCAAAAACAACCTTATGAATATAATATGGCCATTTAGGTCCACTTGGATTAGATTATGACATTTAATATTATTTTATTTAATGAATAGTTAAAATAGTTAAAATCAAAGTTTAATAACTAAAACATTTTTAATATGGGTTTATACATAAGATAAATTCTATTATGAATATTCATTAGAAAGATAAAACTATTTCCTACATAATGATATTTTATTAATAATTTTTAGACTTTAAATAAATTAATTTATTTATGACACAACGATGATGCAGTAATTACCCTTTTAAGGAAATGTTAACATAATTGATGTTATAAATGCCCAAATAAATGTAATTTGAGACTTTTTACGAATTCCACTAATTTTCTAGGTTACTATGATATATTAGTGTTGATTTAATCAACTTGGTTCGAACATATAATTCTGTTACAACTTTCACAAAAATCATATATCAAATAGTTTCAAAATAGACACAATATAGTTTTTAAATCAAATATTATATTATTAATTGTTATTTTATACCTAAAAATCTAAGGTTCATCCAAATGACTTATATAAGGATATATATATTAATAATAAACAACTTGGGGTTCGTTTTTCATGTTATAGTAAGTGTATTAACCATATAGTTTAAGAAAACAAAAAGACACGGTAAAAGTTAAATTATTTAACTTAGAGTTAAATCTAATTGATAAGGTTAAAATAATAACCTAAACTTGTCTAAATCCTATTGGATGATAGGATTTCGACCCATCCCCACTTTACCTTCGAAATAAGACCCTTTGGAACCATTATAAACCGATTTTGACATTAATATAAAATAATATTTTGAGATATTCCTAAGGTGCCCCTCTTCTCCCTTATAAAAGGGCACCTCCTCCCCCTCCTCCTCACACCAATTTGAGCACTCAAGCTCGTCAAAACCCTGACAAAATCACTTCTCCACTTCTCTATAATAATCCTAGAGGTCCTGGTATTCTTCAAAGACCAATCTTAGTTCCCTAAGTGGAGGATTCAAAGAGGCGTTTAAAAGAAGAGGTATTATCCATTACCGATCTTTTCAATTTCTTTCTTCCTCAACTTCTTCTTCTTTAGTTGTTTCATGATAAAGTAATAACATCAGTATTACTTACATACTGATATGTTATTATAAATATGAAACAACCCTAATTCACCTTCTATCCATCCTACGGAAAAATGAAATCACCGCGCGTGCGTACGTACGGAATACCGTCTCCACGCCGTGGTGTAATCTATTTTCCACCACCACCTTACTTGGATGGGTATAATGGTGTAAATAATGACTATATATGACTATTAAAAAGTGATATTGATTCTGAAATAGTATACATACACTCCAATACAATTCCACGATCATAGAAATGATATCATCACTCGTGCGTACGTACGGAATACCGTCTCCACGATGTGATGCGACTCGTTCTACATGATCATCATTACATAGTAATTATATAAATGAATTGAATGAATAAATATGATATATGTTAAACTAATACCATTCTGGATATAAGGTATCTATAACCTTAAAATA
Organism: Viscum album; assembly: GCA_963277665.1. NCBI lineage: Eukaryota > Viridiplantae > Streptophyta > Magnoliopsida > Santalales > Viscaceae > Viscum > Viscum album. Next base: position 1,279,095,422 of record OY728136.1, on the reverse strand, counting down.
AGAATAAGAATTTATTCGGCAAAACATGCATAAGAACAAAAGGCAATAAAGACCCGAGTAACAAGTAACAATGAAATATTACTAATAAGAAGCTAAGAATATGACCATATATGATATCATATCAATATTTATGATTCTGTAATAAGTCAATAACATTATTTAAACCATTATACAGGATCTTCGGACATATACAAAGCAAATCGGACCTAAGGTAAGGGGAAATATCACAATCTCATTTTTATCCGAGATTGTTTATACTTTGGTATTTACTAGGGTGTATTTTATCATCCACATCCATGTTCCCTCAATATGTAATATTTTTTCCATCCACTTACAATAGTTTAAATCCAGTTTTACCCTTCAGTGATTTTTTAGTAAAGAATATGAAAGGAATCTTTTGTCGTTTTTTTCGTACGAGGCACTTTTTGACTTTTCCGACAAAAGTATGAAGAATGTTTTTTTAACTTATACGGCATGAATTGATTTATTTAAAACATTATTTCCAAGAAGCTTCCTTTACAAGTTTTAAAGTTTATTTTTAATCAACTTCTTTTAGTTTATAATTGTATGACATGTTAAGAAAAGAAAAGTGTTTTTGAAGAAGAAAGGATATTTTCCTCAAGAATGGAGTTCAAGTGTTTTATCAAAATTATTTTCCATCTATGATAATAAAGGGTTCTGTTTTTATCCCTATTATTACATTTATTTGATTATGTTGTGAGGGAATTATTTTTATGAAGTCATTTACCTTATATGATTTGTTTTATGATGTCATGATGTTTCAAGAATCCCATTTTTGTTACATGTGTTATGCGATGATGTATGATTTATGATTATGTGGCACACATAAGAAAGGATTCATTATAAGATGGGTGGGACCTATATCTCCCTACAATGCATTGGGAAAAGATTTATATCTCATGAGATAGACATGGGTGGAATGGAAGGTTATTTCGGTTCAGTGATACAGGACTGAAATGAGGAGTGAACTCGGTTCAGAAATGGACTTTGTCCACTAAGATAGTCTTGGCAATGAGTAATGACTAACAAGAAATGATTTTCTATGATTATGTGTGCATGCCACAAAGTTTCAAGTTTTATGTTATGATTATGGGTATCTCATTTTCACTTCTATGATTTATTCCATGTTAAGATATTATGATCTCTTTTGCAGGCTATGATTTTCAAAAAGATATGATATGATTTTTATTTCCTTTATTTTCCCTTGTTGAGCATTTGAGCTCACCCTTTTTTGTATGTTTTCTTTTCCCCAGGTCAGGAAGATGGATATTAATTAGAATATGCTAAAAGGGACCCTAGATATGATGAAATAAATTGGAGACACTGTAGAAGATTTATGAACCAGTTGTTTATGTTTCCCAGTTTCTAAAGACACTATACCTGTACGGTCCTTTGTTGTTTTGGCATATGTTTTAATAAGTGTGCTTCAATTTTGTAGTATTAACAATGTATGTAAAGTATGGTTCGTTATACATAGACTGTTTATGATGCAGTTTAAGGTCATACAGGACCTAGTTGCAGTTTAAGGTCATACTGGACCATTTAGGGAACTTTTTCACAGTTTAACGTCATGTGGGATGAAAGTACAAATCGTTTAAGGTCATATGTATAGACCGTTGCTATATATTTTAACGTCATATAGCAAGGACGAGAAAGGTACTTTGCAGTTTATACAAAATACTTCTTAAAAAATCTGGCATTTGTTGGAGTAGTGATGAGTTCTCCATCCATTGAGATTAATGAATAAGCTCCATTGGAGTAGACCCTATGTATTGAATAAGGTCCTTCCCATTTTGGCTCAAGATTAGGAGGTTTCATTATTGGTATCATTGGAGTTATGATAAATAATACCAATTCTCCCTGATTTAATGAACGAAGAAGAACTTTTTCGTTAAATTCTCATGCTATTTGATTCTGATAGACTTCCAAGTGGTGCAAAGTGCACAATCTTATCTCTTCTAACCATTCCAATTCATTCAATCGCTTTTGATATTGTTCATATATAGATGATTGATCACAAATGGAAACTCTGAGTGAGGGTAGTTGAACTTCAATGGGCAAGACGGGTTCTGTTCCATATACCAATGAATATGGAGTTGATCGAGTTGTAGTGCGGGTGGTAGTCCGATAATCCCATAAAGCATGAAAGATTTTATCAGGCTAGCACCTCTTATCTTTATCTACCATGTTTTGCAGTATATTTGAAAGAGTATTGTTAAAGGCTTCTATCTGGCCTTTGGCCGCTGTATGATACTGAGATGAATGGTTGGATTTGATGTTGTATTCTTGATACAACATCTTCATCTCGGATGAACAGAAATTGGTGCCATTGTCCGTCAATATGGTATGAGGGACACCAAATCTGGTAATGATGTTAGACTTTATGAAGCTAACATCACATTTATAACTGACTTCCTTGAGATGTATTTCCTCTGCCCATTTGGAAAAGAAATCAGTAGCAGTAAGAATGTACTTAAACTGCTTGGCCATAGCCGAAGGGTAAGGTCCCACCACATCCATCTCCCATGTGGAAAATGGCCATGAGTATTTAGCTGTATGAAGCCACTCTAGAGGTTGATGAATGAAGTTGGCATGTACTTGGCATGAATGACACTACTTTGTGAAATCGACACAATCTCGTATCATTGAAGGCCAAAAGTATCCAAGCCTTTGAATCTGATCAGACAGTCTATGTCCAGACTGGTGGGCACCACAGACTCTGCATGCACTTCTTTAATGACAGCCATTGTCTCTTCACCATCAATGCATCTCAAGAGAACTCCATCAAAACCACGTTTGTAGAGAATTTTCTCTCGGTGATCTGGACTATCATAAAGAGTAAAATTAACCACACGTCGCCAGATTTTTTCTTTTTCAGCTTTATCAAGTGGAAGTGATTCATTTTGAAGGTAGTCTCTGATAGGTTACATCTATCCTATAGTATGACCATACGGTTCAGGAATGGGACAAATTTCATTAATTTCCTCTGTTCTGATCTAAACATAAGGTGAAATTACATAACGGTGGGAAATACTGATGGTTGTCTCGTCCCGATTTGGATCTTCCAGAGCTGTGGCTATATTAGCCAATGCATCAGCTTGAGAATTTTGTGATCTTAGGACATAAGAGAATGTCGGTTCCAAAGGGAATTCCGCCATTAATTCTCTGACATAATTATACAAAGGGAATAGTTCTTCTTTTCTGATGGCATAATCCCCATTGACTTGTTTGATTACCAGGTCTGAATCACCTTTTACCTTTAAGTGATTCACTTGTGCTTGAAGTGATAATTCCAAACCTACGATGAGGGCTTGGTATTCTGCTTCATTATTGGTACCACCTTCCCAAATTAAAAAGGAATAATTTAACACTACCTTTCTTGATAAATGAGCACAATTCCTAAGACAAATTTGTTGAATTTAGGATTTTCCATTTTCCTCCCTGTTGGACTTCTGGAAGCACTATCAAAACACATTTCCCATTCCTGAGGGCTTTCTTGAATAGAGAAGACTTCTTCATCAGGGAGTTCAATATCTGAAGATGTTTCTTCCCCTGAAGGGTGTTCAGCTAAGAAATCAGCCAGAGCTTGGCCCATTATTGCCTTTTGAGACACATACTGAATGTCGAATTGCTGCAAAATAACTGCCCACCTTGCCAGACGTCCTGTAAGCATTGGATGACTTTGGATAAATTTGAGCGGGTTATTGCGAGATACCAATTGGACCTCGTGATGTTGCAGGTAGTGTCTCAACTTTTGAACTACAAAGATTAATGCTAGGTAGCACTTCTCAATACTTGAATACCGGGTTTCTGCTTCAAGCATGGTTCAACTGAGATAGTAGAGGTTGTTTTCATTTCTAACATCATTCTTTTGAGCAAGGAAGGCACCCAATGATCGCTCTAGCGCTGTCACGTAGAGGATAAGAGGTCTTCCTTCAACAGGTGTCATGAGTACCAGTGGACTCAAGAGGTATTTCTTAAGAATATCGAATGCTTCATGACATTCTTCAGTCCATTGATAAGTGACTCCCTTCATCATAAATTTGGTTAAGGGTAATCTTTTGCCTACTAAATTGGCGATGAAACGCCGAATATAGGCTAAGTGTCCTTGAAGTCCTCTTAATTCTTTCAAATTTTGAGGAGGTGACATACCAAGGATTGACTTGGTCTTCTTAGGATCGACTTCAATACCACGATGGTGTACAAAAAAGCAGAGAAATTTTCCTGAGGTTACCCCAAAATCACATTTTAAGGGGTTCATCTTCAAATTATGTTGTCGAAACTTGTAGAATATGACTTCCAAATCATCCAAGTGATTAGAACATTTTTTGGATTTAACTACCAAATCTTCTACATAGCATTCAACAAAATTCCCTAAGAAGGGTTTGAAGATACGATGCATGGCACGATGATAAGTTGCACCCGCATTCTTTAAGCCAAAGGGCATTACCCGGTAGAAAAACACACCCTGAGGGGCTCTGAAGGCTGTAGATTCCTCAACTTCTAGGGCCATTCGGATCTGATTATATCTGGAATATCCATCCAAGAAGGAAATTACTTCATAGCTAGATGTTTCATCAATTAGAAGTTCTATAATCGGAACTGGGAAATCATCCTTAGGAAAATGCTGATTAAGATCTCTAAAATCGATGAAAACTCTAATTTGTCTGTTCTTTTTCTTTACAGGGAAAATATTAGCCAACCATTTGGGATATTGAACTTCTTTGACGAAGTTAGCTTTGATAATCTTATCCACTTCAGCTTCAATTTTGGAAGCATAAGTTGGGTGTGTTCTTCTCGCGGCTTGCTTAAATCCTCTATGTTCTTTAGGTAAACCCAAATGATGAGTAGAAACATCAGGATCAAGCCCGAACATTTCTATATAGTTCTAGGAAAATATATCTCTTTTTTTCTTTATAAAAGAAATATACATCTCTTGCTCTTCAAGAGTCATGGCCACACTGATTAAAGTGGGGCGTGGATCTCGTTTTGTACCCAGATTTATATCTCTGAGTTCATCCACAGTGGTAGAGATACCCTCTTCAAATGCTAGAGGAGAATCTCTGAGATCTTCCTCTTCTTCTTCTTCATGTGTTATTTCTTCCATTTCTACTTGAATAGTAGATGATAAAGTAGAATTCTCATGATCCAAAGAGATGTAAAAATTTGCATATCTTGAAGAAGAAGCTTCAATTTCTGACCCGATTGATGATGAAGGGTCTTCTTTGGGTAATAAAGAAGAGATGATGGATTGAGAATCGACATCATTGTTCACCTCTGATGTTGTTATAACTTCTTCTGGCCTAATTGGCGAAGCATAGACTTGTTGGATTTCAGCAAATGAAATGAAGACATCACCATTTGTGCTTTCATCACTGCTTGGTAGATTACCATTTTCTCCCATGTTTTCTGGCTCAATTGCCGTAATTGACATTATGGATCTTTCCATAAGAGTATTTTGATTTAGGTCTATCTTGTCAATTTGACTGATAGGCAACACATAATCTGTACTCACATGTGTAAATGGATTTACTATAATTTTTTCCAAACGATATGGAGCATTAACTTTGGTAATCTTCTTTGTTATGGATTTCTCCCTTTGCTTCATGTGATAGAATTCCACCTCAAGGTATTGAGACTCACATGTCTTGAACGGGGCCTTATCACCATACAATGTCCCAACTTGACCATCGAAACAATATTTGATACATAGATGGTATAATGAAGGGATAGCCGCATGTTGATGTTTCCAGGGTCTTCAAGCATGATGTTGAAGGCTGAGTCTTGATCAACAACCATGAAATCTGAATTGTATACAAGATCTCCAAACTGATTTCTGAGTGTAACTTCACCCAGTGGTTCTTGTTCATTTTTATCATATCCCTTTAGCATCATGGTGGAAGGAGATAAATCAGATTCTGTGAGGCCTAATCGACGAAGTGTACGAATGGGCATGAGGTTGACTCCTGAACCATTATCAATGAAATCCCTTCAAACATCCACCCCATTGACATTTCCAGACAAGTACAATGGTCTAATATGTCCATGCACAACATCATGTTAATCTTCATCAGTAAAAGATATTATTGCATGGAATTCTGCAGGATTATTCTCTATGTGATAGACTTCAGCTGCAGTAATTTCAGTTTCAAACTCCTGAGGATTTGACAAAGCCTCGATGAGTGCTTCCCAAAGATCTTTTGATAGATTCAGAGCATCCAGAATTGATAACTTGGCTGGTACTTGCACCAAGTGTTTCAATATATCATACTTTTCATCTAGAGGTCTGTGTTTCCCAATAGGAATATATGGTTTAGCAGGTACCTTGGAAGCAGATTCTTTGGAAGTTTATTCATCTTGTATTGGGAAAGAAGTTGGAAATATTCATGGTTTTGGAATATTACACCGATTAAATCCATTTAATTGATGAGAGGAAGAAGATGGAACCTTCAACCGGTCTTCCAAAATAACTGTGGCAGGACTGAATTTGCTATTGGTAGAAGAACTTGCTTGTTCTTGTTGAGCTCGCTGAAGGGCTCTACCATGAGTTTCTGCTGCGTACACAGTTCTACCAGTGGTAGAATTGGAATAGTGGCTTCTGAACGATCCACATCTTCCCCTGTATCCTGAGCCCCTGGAACTTCCTCTGATTCCTCCGTTTGATATAGGGAATTCAGGCTAATTGAAATTGAAACTGCGACTGGCATATGGATCTGTTAATTGAATCATATTAACAGAACCAAAGATTAACTCTTCGTCTAATGAAGACTCTGCCTGATTAGACTGTATAGGTTGTGCCGTTTGGTGGGGCGGTGCCCATGGATTTGAAGTAGATGCCATGAAGTCCACCAAAGTCAAAGACAACTTATGCTTTGACACATATTCATCTTCTTCTAATTCTTTTTCTTTCTTTGAATCATGTCGTTTCTTTGAGGACTTTCCCTCTGACAAAGAGGGTTTTTCCGCAACCTTCATGGTAGAAGACACAATTGGTTTATTTAATTGTGTTTGTAAAATAGCATGAGTTCAATTGACTGTCTTTATGACCATCCAATCATCATACTTCTGTGCATTTTTTCTTTTGACTTCTTTCCATTCACCTTCCTCCTCTGGAACTGTAGTAGTGACACATGCTACCTGGGCTGAGGAGCCTTTCAATTTGACTTGTCCCGAGTCTACCATCTTATTCAGGAGGTATTTGAAGAAAAAACACTCCTGGATGGGATTCCCCAACATTTGATGAAAAGGGAAATAATTGGGACGGCCATCATCTCTTTTCTTGTTTAGCCTCTTGGGCATTGGCAATTGAACTAAATTGTTTTCCAGAGCTGAAATGAAATAACCAAGAACTTGTTCATTTCGAAAAGATTATCTTTTTCTCTTCATATCCTCAAATTTTTTTCACCTTTGATCCTTTTGATCGTCTGGATGAAAAGGCCATTGTTTTTGGCACTCAGAAGGTGGAGCCCTTCGAGAAGATGAAGGTTTTGAGGTAGAAATAAGTACAAGTGCTTGTTTAAGCATAACTGTAGCAGTTTCTGCTTTACCCATTCTCCTTCCTAGAGCTGATTGAATTACATTAGATTTAGCCTTAGCCTATATAAGGGAATCTTCAATCTGGTGAGCGATTGAAGTAAGGTCTCGAAACCCTCCTTTGTATTTCATAGGGATTAACAGCGTGCGTAATTCATCACGTAGATTTACCACACAGATTGGCAACAATTATTCTTGAGGGAGTGCTAAACTCAAGTAATATTTTAATCCCTTCCATCGAGAAATGAAATTAGAAACCCTTTCATTCTCCCTTTGCTTACAGTTTGTAAGATCAAAAACTGTTGTCTTTGGTAAAGTTGAGCTGAACTGAAGGAGGAATTTTTGGCGAAGATCCTACCATCTGGTAATTAACCTGGATTGAAAGCATGTATACCAAACAAAAGCTGTTCCTTGCAAGGTTCGCACGAAACATCTTAGTTTCACTGCTTCTTGCTACTCTGGAGTTCCCATCATAGGATCGCAACAAGACACATAATGCATCAATTGCTATTCAGGATCACCTGATCCATTGAAAGTAGGGAATACATGGTTCCCAAAATTGGATGGAGAAGAAATTGAATCTACCCATTCAGGGTAAACATTCTTTTCTGGTTGAACTTGCGCACGCTTTCCTTCCATAGTTTCTAACCGACCTGTTAATGACTCAATAGTAGTTATTAACTTTTGAGAAACATCCAGTTGAACTTGGACTTGGGTAGGTGAAATGACTGGAGCTTTGAAAGATGTGGTGATTGGTGCTGCAACTGATGGTATTACTGCCAACTGTTGTTTCACTTGACCCATAGGATTAGACTTCTGAGGGTGTACTGATAGAGGAGGATATTCTTGATCTATCTCATTAGCTGTAACAAATTACTTTGGCTGACTGACTCCAGCATGCTTAAGAAGAAGACTACTCTGAAGTAGTTCTGTATTCAACCTTCTTAATTCCTTCATTTCTTCCTCCTATTGTGAAAACCTCTACTCTAGTGAGAGCGATTGACCTTATCCAGAGGAAGGATATGTAACCTGGTTCTTTCCCTTCCCTTTGTTGGATCCTTTTTGGAGAAGGGGAAGTGGGTTACTCGAAGAATTACCTAGTTTCTGAGTAATCATTTGACTTCATGTACACACACATTCTTCATTTGTGTTAGTGCATACATATTCTTGAGTAGGAACCTCTTCATCTGAGTCCCCTGAGTGATCCTCATCTGGTGGATCAGAAACAACGGCATTGATGACATTGATTGATGCATAACTCCTCACATCCATTCTATCATCATTTCTATGATATTGTCTTCTTCCATGTCTTCGATGAGACATTTCCTTTTGTTGATTCGATACCTCAGGAACTTCTTGACAACCCGTAATTTGGAGGGAATCTCCTGATAATTTGGCTCTTCGTTCTTCTTGAGGTTTCTTCCCCAATCGATAAAAGACCGACTTTCTCTAAGGAGGGGATTGATGATTTGAAAAAGTCCCCAGTCCAGTGGACTGGGGCAGTTCCTGCTATTCTCACTCAACTCCCCAAATCCTTTTTGTTGATTCCGAGGGTTGGTTTAAAAGAGTCCCCAGTCTGGCGAGCTGGGGTGGTTCTAGACATACTATGTATGAGATTTTCTTGAAATTCCCCATGATCTTGAGAACCTTTGTCTGGAAATTAGCTGGATGCATTAACCTGTATCCGCTTTTATCTCCCAGTTCAAAAGACCGTTGGATTATTTTCGACACTTCTGTCACTTGGTGACGTACTTGCTCCAAACGAGAGGCCTGTTCAATATTCTCATTTTCTTGATGCAAGAGTAATTCGACAACTTGTTCTCTATATTCTTGATTTTGAGAGGAACTAGTTGAAGCCTGTTCTTAGGAAACATTTTGATTACAAACAAAGCCCATTGACTGTGACCGGCCATGGGAAATAACATTGCATGAGACCATTTTCTGCGGGCTTTGCTGACTGGAGAGCACCGTGGAATGTAGTGCTCCATGAACACCCCATCCTCTAACAAGAATACCAGATGGGTCATTGGTAATTAACTGACACAATCTTCATAGTGTTCCAAGGCATGAACGTTGCATGGATGTCTGCTTCTTTTCAACCTTCGAATATCGAGAGACTGATAAATATGCCAAATCAATCTGACATTGTAACCCTTCTATTATCATAAGATGATTTTCATATTCATAATAAGATAATACTTTCTTTTTCAACTGACAAAGAGTTTTCTATATGTTGAGACGAATATCATGAACTTCATCTTCCGTTAACATTTCTGGAATATTATACTGAGAGTCAGCCAGAGGCCAAAACATGACTCGCACTTCACCATTCGCCAGTTGTTTTCTCATGTTCACCATTTTATCTTTATCATTTGATGAAGATTCTTCTACATGATTTGACCAGAGTTGGTGTTTCCTGGTTGCTTCATTGGATTCCATAGGATTGGTAGAGAAATCATTGATCAAACTAGAAGACGCATGACTTAGGGGTGGTTCGGTGAATAACCTACACCCTGGGCTATCTTCTGATTGAGAAAGTATTTCACCTGCTAGCGATGAAGCTTCAGACATGACTGGTTTCACGTTTGCAAGTGCCTCAAGATAAGAGGGCTTTCTCGGCACTACATTGTCCGCAAGAGCATTTTCTGGGAAATGTGCATCACTACTGTGGAGAGGACAATCCCAGCGAAATTCATCATCATGGGGAGGACCACCATAATGGGTTAAAAAAAAAGATGGGATCTGTTTCTCCTTGGTCTTCTGACCACACAGAGGGTTCCTGTGGCTCTCATCTGAAGATGAAACTTTGAGATCGACCGAATTGTCAGGAAGAAAGCCTTCATGAGGAAGTGTATGTTGAAGACCTTCAGAATTAATGTTCCCACTATTGGGAAATGAGGGAGTAGAATCTTGAATTTCATCAGATAATTGTCTGAGGGCTTCAAGAACTCCAGCATTGAGCAAGGTCTTGTTATAGATTAGATCATGATCTCCTGACTGTGCTGGGCGGGTATTTTTCTTAGACGCCTTCTTACTCGCCTTGGAAACCACTTGTTGACGAAAGTGGCTGCACTGAGCAGGTGTATATGCCTGATCAGGAAAGATGTCCCGGTTAGGTTGACGATCTCTACTCAAATCAGGTGTATGTGCCTGACTTGGTTGTCCATATGCTATGGGGGAGTATGCCCCACAACCCTCTTGGAATGGAACAGATGTATGTGTCTGTTCTAGAGTTAATTGTCGATATATCACTCCACTGGTTGGGATAGATTTATGTGTCTTTCCCTAAGATGCTACTGAAGTTGTTATAATATCCTGGTAGGCATCCAGAATATGAACAGGGATTTGCTTCTGCTCTTTCACCATTGATCGAATATTCTCAGTGACTTCAGCTGCCGTAACGGGAATATATGTCCATTCTGGGCTTGGAGCAGGTGTATGTGCCTGCTCGTGTCCTCCATTTCGTGTCAGTGAATCCTGACAGTACTCAAGTGTGGGGGAATAGAGTTGAGTCTGCCTCCTATTTGTTGTCAGGGCTTTCTGACTAACTTCTCCGAATGCTACCAAGCGAGACTGTTGATAGGATTCATTAATACTAGTTAATTTATGTGCCTGCTGATTGCACTTCGCTAAACGTGGTTGACAAGATCCATCATATGTAGTCAGAAGAGCCTGCTAGCTAGCTGATGATGTATAAACAGGTGTATGTTCCTACCTATAGTACTCCACCGGAATTGCCTGGCGGGATTGGCGTGATGCTGTCAGACGAGTCTGCTGGACAGCGGAATTAAAATGGGCAGGTGTGTGTGCCTTCTCGTTGCTTGCCACCAAGTTAGGTTGGTGGAATTCTCCAGAGATGGCATAGATGAGAACCCGCTTACTGATGACTGGATTCCGCCTCTGGTGGTTCGTCTTGCTTGCTCGGGTTCGAAGAACCTGAGCCGAACACCTGGAGTCGGTACCATCATCATGTTGAGGGTGTACTTCCGCACATGTCTGGCGGAGATTGTTGGTGGGATCCCTCAGGAAAGACTCATGTCTGTTTGAATTAAGGTCCTGAAGGACCTGCTCATTCACCTCCCCAGAATAAGGGAGCTAATGGTGATTTCATTCTGGGGATAACGACCTGAAATGGTTGGAGATGGTAGTCAGCACTACCAGCTTCTTGATCACTGGTCGTCGTTGTCTGGATGACCGATGTTCGTTGTTTACTTGGAGGTCTTGTCAGGAAACCTCTAGAGTTGGGATGGTACTGTTTTGACGGTACTCCTTAGCCAGTGCATTTGATACCCAGCGTTGAAGACGCTGAGTGGGTTATATTGTCCTAAAAGCAGACGATGATCCAGCAGGAGTAGCAGTAGTGGCATTTGCAGTAGCAGTATTCACAGGTGTGAACTTGAGAGCAGCCATTCTAGAAATACATAAGATCTTTGGAAAAGAGTGCCTGTTTGATATAATAGACGTAATAAAGATAAATTCAGCCACTACATCTTTTGGATGAGAACATACGTCAATGATTGTTTTTGTTGGCCCTCTCATTGAGTTTTAAATAGGGGCCTAACAAATAGGTAAAACATCATTTTAACTTGGTTAAGAATTCACGTCGGGTTCACCATTTTTGTTTCCCTCGGAATCCGGGGATGACCGCCATGATGGGAGGTTCAAACATTCCGATTGGTTTCTAACGGGTTTGTTCATAGAACCGGAAAGATCCAATGATTCCACATCCATTCGGACCTACTTTCCAAAGGTAGGTGCTCATTAGTTTTTGGACTGATGAGGATTAGGAATTTTCATTGGTCGAGATGATGGGAGGTCGGACTCATCACACCTTTTTGAGGGGAATTGTTGTCTACTCCGAGACTCTCTTTATAGATCTATGTTGTGTTCATGAATCCTTATTACATTACCAAATATAAAATTATCTTTCCTTCAGATCTGACAATCAATGATTAAATATGTAGAAAATTTAGAGAATATTTTATATGTATTCAAGGTTCTTCATCGATAGAGAATCATCTGTATTTATTAGAGATTCTTGGTCAATGGTACCCTTCGACACATTTATATAGAAGTCTCTTGGTCATTATGATGACCCTGCTGGTTTTAAAGCCACTCAGTGGGGCACTTGAGGTTTATTTTCATTTAGAAGGACATGGATTATTTTAGTGTTGGGATCGAACCCGTAGACGGGCTACCTACGTATCCTTTGTTTAGAAAAATAATCCGAACCCACGTAGTTCGAGTAAGGGAGTATGATGTTTATGATTTATGGCTCAAAGAAGGATGTCAAAATTACTTTTACACTCTAATCTCAAGTGATTCATGCTCAGTGTGAGAAACAATAGGTATTGGTAAAAATTAGACAATTGTGCCATGAAAGATGCAGTCATAAGAAATAATGTGGGGCTTATGTATGTATGACTGCCTAGATAAATGAAGGTTATGATTTACTTTAGGGAACAAATCCAGGAACAGGGTCCATAAAGGCATATGTGCTTCATGGAGATTTTAAATACTCTAACTTGGGGCTTAATCCTGAAAAGGAGGCCCAAATTAGGGGAAGACTTATGATTGGGTTTTACTCTTGAAAAGGAATCCCAGATCAAAGGTAAATTAGGACTGGTTAAGAGAAATTAAGACTGGGGCTTACTCCTAAAAAGGAGGCCCATGTCATGGATTAAGGTTTAGGCTTACTCCTGAGGAGGATGCCCAAATTAGGGGATTGGGGCTTACTCCTAAGGATGATGCCCAGATTTGAGAACTTTAAGAATTGGGGATTACTCCTAAGTAGGATGCCCAAGTTAAGAATTATGACTGGGACTTACTCCGGAAAAGAAGGCCCATATTTGAGAATGGGGCTTACTCCTGAAAATGAAGACCAGGTTAGGGGATCTAGGTCTTACTCCTAAGAGGATTCCCAAATTAGAGGACTTATGACTGGGGATTATTCCTGAAAAGGAGACCCAGGTTAAGGATTCTCTCGTCTTAACGGATGAGGTTGAATGAATGAAATATCAATCTTTAGTGACATAAAGATGTGTAAATCACTAGGTTTTGAGATATATTCCATAGAATTCCTTTCATATAATGAAGTCAAATCAATAAATCATGCCATAAAATGGCTTTAAAGAGTGTCTTGAAGACTGAATCTTGAATAGGAAAGGTGGAATGTCTTATGAGGGGTGAAATGGGAATGAAAGGCACCCAAAAGGCAGGGGTGCACAAGTCCTGGCAGGCGCGTAGGTACTTCGTGGGCGCGCAAGTCCTGGTCGCGCAGGTATGCCTGCGCGACACATGCTGTACTTACGTAAAGGTTAACTAGTAGGGTAATACTTGAGAGACTCTTGATTAAATCCTTTAGAATCCTCTTCAGGTTCTTCCAGAATAGGGGAGCGCAAGTTCTATTGAAGGAGAAAGGCATCGCGCACGTGTGTCCTTTTCCCTTAAGGGATGGCCACTCAGACGCGCAAGTGTTGATGAGTTTCAACACTTAGGCCTTCCTCCCCCTCTTTAGATCTTTTGTTCTAGGAAAGAAATTACCTTAGAAGTGCTTCAGAAGCTTTGAGAAGAGACTAGGGCGCCGAGAGCTCAAATACGAGTTTTTGGAAAAATTCCTCCTCGAATGGGGGGCCCACATAGTCTATTTATAGGCAGGAGAAGACCTCGGGCGGTTATTACATATGTCGTGCAAGTCACTTGCGCGACCACTAGACGGCACACAAGTGGACTTGCGCGACCGTGATAGAACTTGCGCGACACCTGTGCTTCTGATCCCTTGTTCATGCCTTTGTTGATTTTTGATATTTTCATAAAAGGATGAAATCAATTTGTTCTAAGTCATTTCCCTTTACATTCCTTTGGACTCTGTGATGAAAAATTAGTGTCAACAAAGGCTTCTAAAATTCATGCATCCATGCGGTAAAAGCTTAAAAAATCATGTTTCCCTTAAATAAGTAAAATAATTAGCTTATTTTCTACATCCATTAATGGTGAGATCCATTAGGCCTTCAATGAAGAAAAATGGGCACCCATGGTATCATTCAACCTCTTTAATATCCCTCACATCATCGAGCCATGAAAATCTAATTCCTACACCCAAGAATTCGACATGGTACCTTCAACATGGTTCAAATCATCATCGTTTTTCTAAAAAGGTTTCATCCCCAACTCTTCGTCTTGTACAACCAAGAAATGAGAAAGATTAGAATCATCGAATGTATCCCTTACACCATACTCACCTAGAAAAGCTATCTTGTAAGCATTGTTTTTAGTCTTCTCAAGCATTCAGAAAGTTCTATCTCCTTATGGCATGAGTTTTGATTTTTCTTGTCAGAAACTCATTCCTTTCACATATGAATGCTTACTAAGTCACTAGGCTCTAACAACACTTACTTGTGACCCTTGTTTTTAAGTTAAATTTATTTTAGGCTCATTCACTTGATATCTTACGTTTCCTTTTCATGTAGTTTCTAGATGAATGTTGCATGCCCTTTTTCATTCATATTAGTTTATTCATCCATTGGTAAAGGAACTAGATCAATAAGGGAAAGGGATTAAAGCCATAAACAATTTCATATGTTGAATATTGAGTAGTATAATTATTATCCCTATTATATGTGAATTAATCTTTCGGAAAACACTCCTCCTAAGTCATGATATTCTTTTTAACAATTGTCCACATAAGGGATAATAGTTTCTAATTAACCATCTCTATTTTCCCATCAGTTTTCGTAATAATAATAGTGTAGAGTAGTAACTTTGTGCCATTTTTTCTCCTTGAGATCTTCTAAAAGTAACTGAGTATTTTTTTGTCTCTTTCTAGCATAATCATCCTTGGAATTCCATAGTTTTTGAATACTTCATGAATAAAAAACATTGTAATGCTAGTGTCATCATCTATTTTGTGACAAGGAATAAAATGATTCATTTTAGAAAACAGATCCACCATAAGATAATGGAATATATCCCCCTCTTTTTCCTATGTAACCCAAAAATAAAGATCATTGGTATATACTCCCAAGGGGTTCTTGGGAATATGATATGAAGATATAATCCATCTAGGATAAGTTTAGATTTTTCATAATGGCATAAAATTCACTTTCCCATAATTTGTTAAATATATCTAAACATTATAGGTCAATAAAAATTCTCACTAGGAACACATAATTTTTTTGTAATACTAATATTTTTCGTTTACCCACCATAATGTGACTCATTTAGTGAAATTAAATGGACAGATCGATTGGCTGTACAAATTTTATCAATCTAGAAGAAGAGTCCATCTAGTAAATAATACTTTTCCAGACTAACTCCAGAATTACAGTGACCATAAGGTTCACCAAAATAAATATTAGTGGCTTATAAATCCTTAATTTATTCAAAATCAATGATTTTAGAATCCATAAAGGATAAAATATAATATCTACATGAAAGTGAATTGACCACAATATTTTCTTTACCCGTTTTATGCTTGATGACATAGGGTAATGATTCAGTGAATTCCATTTATCCATCATGTATTCTATTTTGTTTATATCATCTCATAAGATATTTAAGAGACTCATAACTAGAATGGATCACAAATCCATTAGGCCAACGATAATGTTTCTAGTACTCTAAATAGTACATACACCTCTTTATCATATGTATCATAGTTTAGAGATTGGCCATTTTACTTCTCACTAAATAAATTAACATTCCTTATTTAATGACAAATCCTCATATTCCAATTTCTCTTGCATCAAATTCAATTTCAAAGGTATTATCAAATTCCAATAGTGGAAGAAGAGGTTCATTTTTGAGTCTCTATTTGAGTTCTTGGAGATACTTTTTGTGGGTTTTCCCCCATTTTAAATGAATTTTCTTCTTTGTTAACTCATTTAACGGCACTTCAAGTGTGTTGAAGTCCTTCACATGTCTTCTATAAAATCTACAAAGCCCGTGGAAACTTCTTAACTTTCTGATTGAGGTGGAATTCATACACTCTTTAATGTCCTTGATCTTCTCAATATCTACCTGAACTCTATCACCACTTACCAAAAATCCAATGACATTTTTTTATTGACATAAGATTCACACGTTTTAATGTTTGAAAACGAAAATTCATTTTTTAACCCATATTTGAATTTTCTTAAGTGACCACCATGTTCTTAAAATTTCATACTATACACCAAAATATCATCAATGTAAACTACCAAAATATTTCCCATATATTCACATACGACATGATTAATTAACCTAATAAATGTGTTATGCACATTAGTGAGACAAAATAGAATGACTAAACATTCATAAAGTTTATGTTTTGTATTAAATTCAATATTCCATTCATCTCTTTATTTCATCCTAACGTGATGCTATCCACTTATTAAATAAATTTTTGATAAATTAGTATATCCATTTAACTCATCTATAATATCATATAACCTAGGGATATGATGATGATAACGGATTGTGATTTTATTGATGTATCTACCGTCTATTCAAATTATTCTTGTCACATACATTGTGGGAACCAAAAGCGCTGGTACAACACATGGATTAAGTCTCTCTAACATATCCCACATTCAAATAATCATGAACTTTCATTTGAATTTATTTCCCCCCTCTATGATGGTGCGATATTCATTGTTTTTTGGTAGTGATGCTCTAGGTATGTGTTTAATTTGATTATCAATACCTCTAATGGGTGGAAAACCAAGTGGCACATCTTCTAGAAACACATCATCAAATTCCTTCAACAAAGACTCAAAAACATGTATCCAAAGATATGTTAATTCATTAGTGTTCAACAATGCCTATTTCAACATAAGTACTGAAAGGTTTTTTCTGAGAAATCAAATCATCCTTAACATCAGTATTTTTTCCCAACATTACACTTTTATCTCCCCTCAAATCTTTTTTTCACTCTTTATTTTTCTTTGATATCCATTTCTTTTTCTATATCAGTTTTTCTTTTTCCCTTATTCTATCCTTTTTCATTTTTTCTCTTTTTTCCTAATCACTCAATTTTTTATTTTCTCACAAAAATTTTATCTTCCAAAATTTATTTGCGGGACATATGCTTTAGTGTTATTGTTCCTCTTGATGTAAAAAATATTTATAGTTCAAGAACCCATCATTAATAACATGTTGATTGCACTGCCATGGTCGACCAAACATAAATTGAAAAAACTTAATAGGGAAAAAATCACACAATAACTCATCCTTGTATTTATTGATGGTGAAAAATAACTTTAACTATATCTGAACCTTCATCTCTCCCAAATCATTCATCAAATGAAACTGATATGGATGTTGATGCTTCAATGTTGGAAGTCCCAACTTCCCCACCAACATAGTGCTCTCTACATTTATATATCTTCGAACATAAATAATAACTCTATATACCTTCATATGTATATTAAACTATATATGGAAAAGGTTATCTCACTGATCCTTCTATCCAATGTTCATTTTATCACTTATAACTCTCCTAGTGATAAGAATCATTCCATCTTCTACAAATTATCCATTGTCAATTTTAGAGGATTCCTCCTCTTCCTCATTCGAGATATCTCTATGAGTCATCCATTATCCAAACTTCTGGATAGTCATGGTGTGTGTGTTTTGGAATTCACTTGAAATATGACCCCATTCTTGACATTTGAAACATCTAATATCTTGTTTCCTTTTTTTGTTAGTATCAATAGTAGGTTTCTTAGGTAGAATAATTACCTTGTCACTTTTGTGATCAATCGAATCATTTTTCTTTTAATGGTTCTCCAATATCCTTCCATCAATTTCTTCATGCAGTGAAAGGGGTGGTTGGTTTCATCATGTTTCTCCTCCTTTTGATTTTTTTCTTGATCTTGGTGGTTTGGTGGACCGTGTCTTGTATCTCCCATGGTAGTACATCTCCACTTGATCAAAAATATTCTGATTAGTCCCATGAAAAAATGGTTCCATGGTTTCCTTAGGATACTCCTCAATGTTGGGTAGAATCATGTCAATTTTCATCTCTATATATTAATCATAAACACTCTTACTCCCTTGGGTGAGGTACTGATGTTTTTTGTAGAGATATCAATGGTAATTTGAGGGAACAAACTACTCTGCATGGAGAAATTAATGTCATCCCAATGGATGATAGGGTATCTTCCATATCTTTCCCTCTTCTTTTCTATTTCGTCCCTCAAAATTAAAGAATAATATGAAAATTTAAGGGAATAATGTTTGAACTTTTTCTCCTTGGAATATGGTTAGTTTGAAAACCCTTGCTCAATCTACATATCCCACTCAATGTATGCTTCTAGATTATTTTTTCCTTAAATAAGGTAACATTCAACTTAATTTCTATATGGATTTCATCAACATATAGTCTTATTTGGACTCATATAGGCTATTTTAACCTTCTCCAATTTTGTGAGACATACTCAAAGTCATCATTGAAGTAATCCATCTCTACCTCCATGATGTGGGGGAAATGAGGAGATGGAGCGCACAATGGGTTATCAAGGATCATCCATGGGCTTGGTTGATTCTCCTAGTTTTCAATCCTCTCATGTGGCACCTCTAACTTACTATCATGAAGCCTCATGAAATGGGTCACCAATTCTTATATTTAGAGTCATGTTGCTTATAGTGTGGGAGATCTACTTCAACTTCCTTCATCTATAGCATGAGAAATTCTCTTCCCATGACTTCCTACTATGATATGTAACAAAAACACACACAAGGTGAGATAAACACAATGACACACACACACAATCTCTCTCAAAAACATGTGATGATACACACACACACAATATGTACACACTCACACACATAATATTTACACACTCACACACACAAGGATACATCCTCACACATGGAAGATATAAAAACTCATGCACATAAGGATACACACTCACCCATTAAAGATATACACGCTCATACAGAAAAGGATACACACTCACACATGCATGATATACACACTCACACACACACACACGGATACACACATATAAGTATTTTGGTTTCTTATTTATACCAACTCCCAACACTAAATTAAAATCCCAAGCTCTAATGAAATCTAATACCTTATTTGGAGTGATAATGTTCCACCAATCCTTCCCAAATCAATATTTAGTTGGGGTATGGTTAAACACAATCTATTTGAGTGTTCAAGGGTTAAAAATGTTAAGGGGTGGAAAATAAGGTAGAAATTTTGGGTAAATAGCGAAAAATGGTTGATGGGTCTAATCAAGGGGGTTTTACTGATTGCAGAACATAAGAAAAATTAATAAAAGTATGATAAACAAATATGATGATGAATTAAAATGATTTAGAAAGTGATTTAAGGAAATGTAAAGTTATAAAAATTTAAAGGATGAGGAATAAGTAACAATATCCATTTTTTCATTTTGTTTTTTCTCGTCAAATATTCCCAAAATATCTGGGCTTAGTGTTTTAAAGTTCAATATGATTAATGAAGTTAGACTTTTTATTGAAATATCTCAATTAATGATGTTTTTAGTTTTAAAAATAAAAAAAATATGAGGGGAGAAACATTGATTTTTTTCCGGTTAATAAAAGAATATATATAATTAAATGAAAGGAGAAGATGGAAGAATAACTGGCTCAATGTAAAATATGTCAGTATTGCACAACATAGGCCAATTTTGGACGTTTTTAAAAAAAATAATTTTTAAAATAGGTTAATAATATGGAAATATAAGAAGGGTAATGGATATATGGGATAGCAAATGGTGATATATTATCACCACGTCAATGAGATCACTGATGCCAACTGTTGTGAGATGCTCAGGGTGGACCGGTCTTCATAGCGTAGGGCTATAGATGAAGTATTCAGTTCGAGGATAAGATGAAGATGATGTGTATGGTTAGTGTATGCATGTATTGAATCTATCATATAAGTAGAATGACCAATCACTTGCACAACACAGTCAAGGGAGGTATGTGGTGGTCAATCCACCCAACAACACACTTGGGTTAATGTGCATAATTGGGGGCTCTATTATCTTGGATCACCAATCTAACTTGTAGATTGACAAGGTAATGATGAAAAAGATAAAGGGGAAAACCAAAACATTCCTCACACAAAATAGAGAAAAATAATAATAATCACTCTATTAAAATATTTAAGGCCTTACAAGTTCAATAGGGGTGGCTATTTATAGCCAAGAGGTGATACTACAGTCAATGGTCCAATACCACAATGTTATAAAATCTAAACCTACTATTTTCCCTTAAATTCAAAAAATATGAACTCTAACAAAAAAAATTTTCAGAAAAGTTGAACATGTATTTTCATATATAGCCCACTATATTTTAATTTGAGTACCTAGACAAACTGATTTGACTTTGGTGTCTAAATATTCCATTCTATAATCTCCATGTGTGAAAGGATTACAAAATTCCTTCAACCATGTGGTCAATGCTTAAAACAACTTGTTTCGCCTTGAATAAGCAAGATAATGGGCCCATTTTATTTATCCATGAAAGGTGAGATCTATTAGGCCTTTAATTAAGTGAGATGATAACCCATTGTACCATCCAGCCTCTTTAATCTCCCTCACATCCTCAATACTTACAAATTCAAATCCTCCACCCAGTCAATCGACTCGGTGCCTTCAAAAGGGTTCTCATCAAAACCCATTAAAACCATAAAAACACTAAAACCATAAAAAAACCTAAAAACCATAAAACCAAAAAAAAACTCTAAAAATCCTTTAAACCCCCAAAAATGTTAAAAAATCTAAAAATAGATAAAAAATAAAAAAACTCAAAAAAACCCTAAAACCCAATGAAAATAAAAAAACCCCTAAAAATCCCTAAAAATCCTCAAAATCCCTAAAAATCATAAAATCCATAAAATCCCCAAAATGTAATAAACCCTAAAAGCCATATGAAAACCTTAAAAACCTAAAAACACTTAAAACACTAAAATCCCTAAAAAACCTAAATCCCCTAAAAAATCAATCCCTCCAAACCCACAAAAACCTTAAAAATCATAAAAATCATAAAAATCATAGAAAATCCCTAAAAATACCTAAAAATATAAAAACCCCTAAAACCCCCAAATAAATCCTTACAAATTCAAAAACCTTCAAAACCCATAAAACCTAAAAAAACACTAATAACCTTAAAGAACCCTAAAAATATAAAAAACACTACAACAATTGAAAACCCCATAAAATCCATAAAGCACTAAAAACTCTAAAAGTCCTTTAAATACCTAAAGTGCCAGAAGAAGAATGATGGCGGTGCACTCTCCTGGTGCTCTCTTCCCCTTGACGCGTCTGTTAGGGTTTCTGCCAAATTCACATGGAGATGGAGGTGCTAGATCATTTCCCCTTACCTCTCGGTCTTATAGGGGGCGCTCGTGGTGGTGTTGGGCTGATGCAGAGTCCTTCGATGCAATAGTTTCTCTTCGGTGGCATCACATTTTCCATGAGACAGCACAGATCGGGGATTCACCACCCTTCATGGCCCTTCCCTCTCTGCTTTTGGAGGGAGATCTCGTCACCTCATCTGCGTTCTCTAGATCAAAGGCGACAAGTGCTCTTCTGCTTCGACAAGCGATGGTGTTGACCAGTGTGTTGGCACTAGATCCCTTATCGGCCACTACTTATTGGGGGAGATCTTGGCAACAATAGTATTCAATAGTGTTCTCTGGTTTAAAGGTGAAAGGTGTTCTTCGGTGGCTTCCTCTTTTCTGAGCGGCGACTTCAGTTGTGTTTTTGTTGTCTCTGGAAGCGGCGCGGAATGGTTTTGCTTCTCTTCGACGTGGGTTTTCAGGAAATGACGGATATTTTTTCTATCATATCTTCTATTCTTGATCCCTCTTTGTAGACGTTTTGTTATATGTTTTGATTCGATCTATTCCTCAGTTCGTGAAGCAGCTACAGGTGCATACTCATCCTAGTCTCTCGGATTCGTCTCCTCTCCATGCTGTTGATGCTAGATTTGGTCGTAACTTTTGTAATTCCATGTTCTCCTATTTCTGGGTTGTGATTTTGGTTATGAATCCTTACGGTTTCTGTTTTCTAGTTTTTCTGTGATGGGTTAGGTGATTTTTGATGTGCAACTGGTTGTGGTATGCGGTAAGCTATGCTACGTGGTTTAGAATGCTGAATGTTGTTTGGTCTGAAGGCCTTGATTTCTGGATGTTGATATGCGATTCCTTGGGAGATGATGGGCTTAGATATACTATTCGTTGTTTTATGAGTATAAAGTTGATAGAAGATGGATGTCTTATAGGCGATGATGCTTTTATTGTTGATGCTGGTGTTTCGGTGTCGTCGTTTGTCAGAGGTTGCTGTTGGGTTCTTGGGAAGATGAGATTGGCTTGGAATTCTAAGCAGGAGATGCATCTGTGCTACATTTTGGCTACAATCTATGGTTTTCTATCGATGTTGGTGCTATTTCCTGGGATTGATATGAGGTGATATTTTCTGGTTATGCGCGGGGTTCCTGGGTTGCTGGAATGGCTGCTTGGGCTTCACAGTAGTTCTTTCTTTGGATGATGGTGGTTCTCTACCCGTGGTTGTGTTGCTGGGTTGGTGATTTTGGCATTGGTGGTTCGATGTCACTTGTAGTGAGTATTTTGGTGGAAAAGTTGTTTCTTATTGATGGGTGATGGTGTGATGGTGTTTGACATGGGTCTGAGGGAGGTTGATTGTTGTGACTTTGTGGTGCTGAAGTTGGTTTCGTGAAACGGCTGACGATTATTTTGGTGTTGTTGGATGATAGTTGATGATTGGTGGATTTGGGGCAGATGGATGTTTGCTGCTGGTCAGTTGGGAGGTGATGTTGGGGACTTCATTTTTTTTCATCTTGTTTGGATTTGTGTGTTTTTTCATTTTATATTTTTCATTTTTTGGGGTCTTCTGTGTCTTGGGTTGTAAGGGTTTTTGGTTGTGGGTTGATTCACCCCTCCCTTCCCTTGTCTATTGTTTCTTTTTCTTCATAATAAATTTTGACTGGGTTGGGAATATCCTGGCCTCACACCTCCTCTTCCCTAAAAGTGTCACAAGAAATCTAGAAACCAAAAAACCCTAAAAAATTAAAGAAATGTTAAATCCCCAAAAAATCAAAAAAAACCCAAAAAAAACCCCTAAAAATCCTAAAAATCCCTAGAAAATAAAAAAAATATTAAAACCCTGAAAACCCCTAAGAAAACCTTAAAATCCAAAAAACAATTAAAACCCCTAAAAACAAAAAGAAATTTGAAACCATAAAAACCATAAAAGCCATAAAACTCTTTAAACCCCTAAAAACCATATAAATTCTAAAAAAATCCCTAAAAATCCCTAAAAATTTTAAAAACCAAAAAACACTAGGAAATCATTAAGATATTAAAAACTAATGAAAACAATTAAATACCCAAAAATCCTAAAAAATATTAAAAACCCTAAAAGGCCTAAAAATACCCTAAAAACCCCAAAAACCCCTAAAACCCATAAAACCCCCTAAAAACCATAAAAACCCATAAAACCCATAAAACCACAATAAAACTCTAAAAACCTTTTAAACCCCAAGAAACATTAAAAAACCTAAAAAATATTAAGAACCTACAAAACCATAAAAAAACCTAAAGCCAAAAGGAAACCATAAAAACCCTAAAACCCCTCAAAAGGCCCTAAAAATTCCTATAAATTTAAAAACCACTAAAATCCTAAAGAAACCTCAAAATACCTTAAAAACAAAGAACATTTAAAACCCTTAAAAACCTAAAAAATACTAAAAATTCTAAAAATCCAAAAAGAATTCCCAAAACCAAAAACGTTTTAAAACCCTAAAAACCATAAAATTTCTATAAAATTCCTAAAAATACCTAAATATGTAAAAATTCCTTGAAACCTTGAAACCCCCTATTAAATCCTAAAAACTGTAAAAATGCTAAAGACACTTAAACCATAAACCCAATAAAAACCTTAAAAACCCATAAAAGCCTTAAAAACCCATAAAAACCTAAAAATAAACTAAAAATACTAAAGACCCTTTAAATCCCTAAATTTTTTAAAAACCACTTAAAAATCTGAAAACCCCTAAAAACTCAAAAAAACAGTAAAACCGAAAAAACCAAAAAACCCCTAAATTCCCTCAAAATCCCTCAAAACCATAAAAACCAATAAAAATCCCAAATAATCACTAAAAATTCCTAAAAATATAAATAAACCTAAACACCTTTAAAACCATAAGAAAAAAATTAAAACCTAAACACACTTAAAAAACCTAAAAACCTGAAAAATTCTAAAATCCTTAAAAACCCAAAAACACTAAAAAACTCTAAAAATCATCAAAATCACTATAAACCTTGTTTACACTCCACATTTTCAAGGGGTAAAAATATTATGAATATCACCTTATTAATGTTAAAGTAGTGAATATCCCCAGAAGGATTCAAAGAAAATTTCCCTAACCAGACTGCATACACACCTTGCTGCATCAAAAGGCATGCACAACCCCCTTGGATGGCCAAAAAGTTATATCCACCCCTACGTGTTGAACCTACAAAAATCACATTCTTTTTGGACCTACATACCACAAATGTTTTTCCACACCTATACTGGACACCTACGGTGAGCACCTGTGTGCGGGACCTATGTGGAAAACCGCCTTTGACCAGGGTCCCCTATTTTCCTATAAATTAGATGCTTAGGATCCTTATTTGAATAACTATAATATCAGAAGAAGTACCCAAGCTCTAGTCACACATCCTATTTATCTAAGTCTCTTAAAAAACCTTTTGGTGTCCCTTTTTAACCAAATAGATGATCTAATTGATGGGTACAGTGGGATCAAAGTCCCTCTGGGGTCAAAAATACATGACCCTTGTGTGAGGACCCCATTTCACCTAGTTAAAAAACAACTAGACAAGGCCCTTACCTAATCGGGAACTTTCATGAGGCCCATCCTAGACCACCTGAGGAGAGCCCTAGGGCCTAGTCTAAAGCCTCACCCAAGTTTTTTCCCCATGTGGTCCATTTCCCAAGGAATATCTACCCTGAACAGGCCTATACCCCCTATGTATGACGCACTTCTATTTCCACTCAAACCTTGCATCTGGCATCTCTACCCCCTGAGCCAGGACTTATGCAAACCCCTCTTTGAGTCCTATTCTAAGCCACCAATTGCAGGTATCCTCTTCCTTTGGATCCCTTTTTAGAGAAGAAATAAGGTGAAACCACCACTGAAACCTCTAGACTTTAAAACCCATGGGAAGATCACAACTATGTGTCTTCCAATTGGTTATGCATTCCTACGGTTAGAATTTCCATGTACTTGTCCTACCAAATTTTTAATGTTCTTAGGGTATATGTGGATGTGAATTCCTATGGTCACGATGACCCCAAACCTAGGGGAGGTGTTAGATATTTCATGGTCTTGGGTACTATGTATAGGACCATTTCCTTCATTATTCATCTCTAAGACTCAGAGCCTCTAATTCCAAGTGGGGAGAGGGAGGATAATGATTTCATTTCATTTTTACATGGATTGACATCCTCCTCTCCCAATGCAGAACCAATTTTAAGGCATCCCTTCTAGAATATACCCCTAGTATTTCTTATGGAGGTTTCACTATTTTTCCTCTTCAACCTGAGGGTCGTGTTCACACAAGTAGTCAGACTTGACTATCCTAAATATGTACCAGGAGATCAAATTGGAACATCCAACCCCCTTTTTCTTCTCTCATTGCCATATCCTATTCCAATAGTTTAGGAGGAGAAGTGTATGGTTTTCCTAATATTAATCTTCCTATTTTTTTTAACATTAATGAATTTCTCATCTTGACTCATGGTCTTAGAGGATAGCCATGACCATGGAATTCACACAATCAGATGCATGTTTTGTCATAGAATCTTCTTTCAGATCTTCCTCTCACCTTCCTTCATAGTTCCTCCATAAGCATGGGTCCTCAAGGTCATGTATCGAACCTAAATAAAAAGTGTATTGTGTGGTTTCTTGTATATTCCTTTTCCTCTTGTTTATCAAACCATTCATGACCCATGTGGTCATATAGTTTGATGGTGTTCATGATATCCACATGATCCCATTCTGTTTGGGCATTATTCAATGTGTAAGACCCACCCAATCAGGGTATGTTCCTCATGAATAAGACCTGAAATAAATCCTTTGGTCCTAATTCAGTGTGTAATATCAAACCAAATAGGGCCTTCTATATGTTATAACACCCTAATCATAACCCACCCATATTTATTCACCTAAGGAATCATTTTTCGGAGTAAAACCCAACCAAACTTCAAATAACCATGGCTTAAGTCACTCCACGTGTTCCCAAACTCATCAAGGGAATCCTATTTAGGAATATAACCCAACTTAATCCTCTCAATGGGATATAGTCCCCTGTGAAATAAATATAAGGGCCTCTATAGGCATAGGTTGTTATAACTAAACTATGTGGGCTTTGATTGCCATCAAAATGAGATACAAAAGAATCCTTCTTGAGGTCCAAAATTGGAACCCTAAATCAACTCCATTATCTTTGGAACTCACTCCCATAAGAGCCTTATTAAACCTGAGAATTCATATCCCTTCTAGATTCCCCTGCGCCACTCTAGTGTAAGTCCTGCACTGAACATTGATTAGGAACCTTCTACCTTGACTTCCTTGGTAGACAACATTAAATTGAAAGGTTTTGTTCTTATCACATGTCCTTAAATGGAATGATGTGACCCACTAAATGAAATTGAACTACATGAGTTCTGATTCATTCTACAAGGATATGTATAAATCCCATTTGTGGGTCCAAACCTAACATTAAAACAACTCCCTTCTCATTGGATGTCAAAAAACTATAGAGTTCCCCATTGTGTGGCTAGAAAACCAAAATCATCTTAATATTGAACAGAAAATAATTATTTGATGAAGAACTGAAAATATATATAGATTATTCTAAATTCTATACAAGAAAACAATTAATTGTTAACTCAAGGTTGACCCACATCATTCTTTGGAATTAATGAAGGATTCATGAACCTATCTTAAATCTTTAAGAGAGTCCTGAACTAGGAAATAATTCCCCCTAAGAGAGTGTGATGATCCTGACCTCCCATACTCTCTAACAATGTGATTTCTTAATAATCATTTGAAAAACATCCCAATGAGTGCTTGCCTTTAGAAAGTAGTCCCCTCACATGTATAGAACCAACTATTGGGTTATTCTTTTTCCATAAACAAACCCATTAGAAAGTGTTTGGAAATAGTGAACCCGACCAGTATGATTTCACAAAACTCACACCCCCTAAAATTGACTGTTGTGAGAACACTTTTTTCATTGAAAATATAAAATGGTGAAATCGATGTGAATCCTTAACGAAGATGAGTTTGTTTCCCACCTTTCAGTCCACATTCACTCTCAAAATGAAAGAGGGGCAAGAAAGAAAATCAATCATGCATGTGTTCTTTAAAATGATATGCTTATTTTATAGGGGTTTCTTGTTTGTGTTTTTTATATTTTTAGTCACTTTCATTCTAGACTCCCTTCAATCCAATGTCTTCCTTCCAGATTTCACTAACATATTCCCCAACTAGTGCTCATATTGGGTCTTAATCCAAGAAAAGGATACCATCACCAACCTAGTGTCTTAAATGTTGGATCTCATACCCACTGGAAAAGGAGTACAACAAAAATATTATAATATTGACCTTGGAGGATGACTGACAAGACCTCTGATTTCTAATCCTTACTGTTCATCTAGTCAGTGATGACCAGTGGTCTAGAAGCATACAGTACCAATCACTGTATTCAACCATTTTGGGATATTATCCATAAAACATGACAACCAGTACCTCCCCTATATTTAATAGGTAGATCATGAGGAAACATAAAATGTCACTCAAAAGTCATAGGGTTCCTTCCAAAGTTATACTTTGAGTAATCACAACTGCAAATTCCATGTGGCAGTAAACCCTCAACCTGATGAGGGTGCATTATTTGGCCATCTGTCCTAGGTCATCCAAATTTGTGCATGTAAGATGGACTTATAGGGGAAGATAATGGTCAACAGGGAGGAGTTCCACACACCTCATACCTTTACGGAATCTCACAAATCAAATTCTATGGTCGACAGGGAGTGAGAACATACCCCCACCCACCCTAATTAAGCAATCCAGAAAACTGACCTAGCTGCATCTGAGAAATCACTCTATTAGAATCCAATGAAATATTGTGAGATGGAACATACAACTTCATGCATAGACCAATCCTAATACTATAATATTATATTAACATTCAAATAATCCCATTATGAAATTTTGGAAGCAAGCTATGAGGAGGCACACACAACTTTCTAAATTCATCAAGTATGATAGCAGTTTTGTCTGGCATCACCCAGAGAAGTATGTTAGAAATTCCTGGGGATAAATAGAGGGGAATACCCAACTCTATACCCCCACATATGAGTATTTTCAATATCAAATAGCATCAAATAGATTATAGTAGTAGGTACACACACATACTCCAGATAAGTAATGGGAATATATATCCATTCCAATCACTGAAGTCACCTAGTATATCCTGAAAATGGTGAAAGTGAATATGAATATCCCTTCCAAAATCCTACAGACTATTCATGACATCATCATAGTGACAATAGTAGTTAAAAATGGAAAGAAACATATCTATGTGCACAAAAATGGGGTGTCTCATCAGTATGTCACCCTGAAGTAGACACACAACTCTTCCCCCACCCATGATGGTTGTGGGGAAAACACCTTTGTGATATACGAAAAATCAGATTGGGAACACATACCCATAACAATCAGAGGTAATCGGCCTATCCCAATGTATACTCCAAGTAATGATCAAACCCCTTCCAATGAAAAACACTTCCCCAGTCAGTGGTCCCACTCACTCAATGGAAGGCATCCAAAAATAAGCCTCACCAAAAACTAATAAAAAACAATGATCCAATTTATGATCGCTCTCTAATAAATGATAGAGTTCTTGAATCCCTCAAAAGATTATAAGTTGAATCTCAAGATCCCCCCCCCCATTATCAAATTATGGGGGTAGTAATAGTAATTTCAAAGGTCCTACTTGGACACTTCACTATAAATGATTTCTTTATGACCTTAATTTGATCGATCTCGAGAGCCTATCTCTTGATTAGAGTCACGACATCCCTCCACATGGCCAAAATATCTAATGGAGAGTGTTTTTTCACCTTGCATTAATCCACCATGGTAATCATCACTATGATGAAAATTACTGTCAATGTTACATCTAGAATATTATTTCATGTTGTCAAGAAAATCCTTCACTTGACAATGTAGTCATGAGAAATCCCCCTTATCGCAAGGCACTATCAAAAACAAGGTAAGTCATGTCTTATTCCTTGTTAGTGAAAAATCAAATTATTTGTCAACTAAAAAATATCCATAAATGATGGTCATTCTCTGAAACACCCTTGGGCCACCTACCTTCTAGTGTAACATAGGAATTCCCTACCAATCATGTTTCTAATAATAAATCGGAAAGAAAGAATAAACTATGGTTAGATCAGGTAGAGGATCCTTTATAAAAATATGAAGATGACATAATAAACATGAGAAAACATCTATCTAAATATGACATAATAGATATGTTCTATCCATTATCCACCCCTCAATATATCAATCCAGAAGCATTGTTAGAAGATTGTGTTTATGAAATCCTCTTGAATATATGGACAAATCTTCATCACTTGAGAATAAAATTATTACTCTATAATGAGTATCAAATTCTTGTCGATGTAATATAATGGACACAACATCAAATTGAATTGGTAGTTCTCCTAGTTTCATTAAATCCATAGAGATAGCAAGGATCCCTTCAATGTGCATTCCTCAGCATGTTAAAAATCTTGAAAAAATTGGTCGTAGATTCCCAATATTGAAATCATATTAGAGGATGGGGTGCACAAGGAACGTTAAATTTCAATATGTTCCATAACAATAAAGTTCTTCTGAATGTCTTATCATGCAATGTAATAGATTTAAACCATCTTTAGAAAACAAAACCTCTTCACAACCGCAGATGTTCTCAACAAAAACAGGCCTCTTCCGAATCGGGATTTCATTAGGATGGAAGAGAGTAGTCTATTGAGAGAATATTTCATCAAGAATTTAAAAATATCATCCAAGCCTCCCATTTGGTAGAAGTCAATCATCAGATAGTGAAAATGTCAGAAATAGTGAAAAAATCATTCGAAGTGGTTGATTCAAGAGAATAAAAATGATGAATCCAAACCATGTTTAGAAAAACAAAATACAAAATTTGAAGGTAATATGTGATATTATAGTCCATGACAGTTCATAAGAATCCACAACCCATAGGGATATGGTTTTCTTAAGCCATCTTTTGGGTAAAAAAACAAGGTCTGAATTGTTGTGAAATTTTAAGGCGAACGACGACAACCCTTAGGACTTAGGGATTTTTCACCCCCAATAACCACCTCATCAGTTGAAATTATTCTTCTCCCAATTAAAGGAAACTCTATAGAATGGATCCTCTAAGTCGATCCCATACCATGACGTGGTACCCTCATTGGGAATATCCATGACTGAACTATTTGGGGATTCCCTTCAAATAACCATCCGTCAAACAGCTCCTAGATAACTAACAAATAAGTGGATGAGGCCTGGTGGAGGGAGTAGAAAATAGAAGTCTCATATAGAAACTAATATAATTTCTACCATGCATTATGATTTAGTAAATTTCATTAATACCATCCTTAGAAATCCTATAGAACACGTGGCCAATTTAAAGAAGAAGTCAGAGGAGAAATATTTTGTTCATAATGTAGTCCACACTGAAATAATTATAGGAGGTGTGCATAACTAGAAAAAAATGTTTTCAATAAATCTAGGTATTCCATCAAATCATCCCACATTACCTCTTTGAAATTAATCTAGTAGGGAAGAGGGAAAGGGTTAGATTTTTCCTCACCTACCCCCCTAGAGAGGTTAATCCTCTTCCACTTGTGGAATTATTTTATAAATTGGATGAGGAGATGAAATAATTAATGAGACTCAATGCTGAAATACTCTTAGGAAACCTTTATTCTGGATATACTCTACAAGAAGTTCCTCAACTCACACCTTAAATAAGAGTAAATCAGTAAAGGGGTTTCATCATAGCACCTAATGTGGATCTGAAACACCCCCATCAACATTTGATACAAACGCCCAATATACATGGATCCCATAGTAGTAGATCATGAATTTCCTCTATTGGTCGCGCAACTAGAATAGGGTCAAGTACGTCCTTATAGGTCTTCCCCTATAATAATCCCACAAAATATATCAATGATGCCACCACCTATATCCCTACTAGCTACTGCACTTGCTCATGATATATCCCATACATACATTCCTTGAGGACTTATAAATGATCTTGAGTTGCTCATGGATCAATTGGAAGTCATGGAGGAATGGTGTGTGCTAATACAATCAGAAAAGAATCCTTAAAACTAATGGGTACAAACAACTCCTCCCCCATCAAACTTCCAGAACCCAAAATTTCCAATTTTTAATGTATTGGGAGACCTGGAGCAGTATTTGATGTGTTCCATCTCTTAATATGATTCCATGATGGGGACCCCTGAAAAATATGAGGTATTGAAACTCAGGTTCTTTATGAAATCATTGTAGGGACCATCCTCTGTATAGTAAACTAGTTTTTTGGCTCCATCAATTACAGGATGGGAAGACCTCTGTCATATGTTTCTCTTTCATTTCATCTTGACACTTTAGAATATAACATTCCTCGAACTCTCAAACTAAAAATAGTGGGATTATTAAAGGGTATCATATTTAATTACCTAGTGGAAAGGGATGACATACTCCCAGAACCTAATTCTCACTCAAGAAGATTTTTTCCCATATGAACAGAGGATCTTCACGATGAGCTACACACTCAACATATCCATGTGAAATACACAGGATTTTTTCGGGACCTCATCGTGATATCCCAAAGAGTGGAAGACTCCATTTTAGAGACTAAATCTAAGTGTAGAGTAATTTTGTTATCTCATGTAAGAATAATAAGGGAGTTATATGCTTCTACTGTTACACATAAGAAGGACCTTATAATCACTCCTTCTGCAAACCCAATATTGTATTGTGTGATATAACCTCCTGAGCATCAAAGACCCACCCCCCCCCCCTCTTCAAGATTATCAAAGAGTTAAATGTTGAAAAAAGACTGCGAATATGAAAAATAAGGTCTATTTTTTCCTAAATAACCCATTCCCCAACTACTTCATATCGACATTAGAAAACAACATGATCAAGTTGTGAAGGCCCAAAAAGCCTAGAAAAGATGATAATGATCTCCTAAATTATTTCCCCTTACATCATGTACTAGGGAAAAACATATAAAAGTGTTTAGTTTTCAAAAAAATCTTGAAAAATATGGACAACTTTGGGAACATGAAACTGAGAAATTCACATGATCAAGTGGCATGTATTTTGACCATTGATCAAGGGGAGTATAATAAATGGTATGAAGATAATAGTAAGGGTACATATAATTTCAATGACTGTATTTTCATAAATATGATCAAATAAAATCATTCTATCCTCTAATAATATTTTTGGCATCCGACTGTGCCTCTGGCTGCTTCCTCTACAACAAAGACAAATCCATCGAATGCATAGTCTTCTAAAAGAATGTCTTCAAAAAGAATGAAATGTCCATAAGAGTATGAAGAAAATTCATGATGATGAGACTATTACTAATAAAATGTAGTCTTTTTAATTTAGTGTACATTATGATAACAGTCTCAAAAATCATTGGCACCAGCCATCCAAATGGTAAAATAAGAGTCAACCTACCAGGAGGAATCTTCATCAGAAGAGCAGTTGATTCAAAATTCCATTAATTTTATCAACTTTATGGATCACTTCTCAGATAATAAGCATGATTATGAACCAGAATTCTATGATCCTAATTGGGCAACTAAGAGAATATGCCTTCATAGTTTAGGATCAAAGGGAAGACAATGTCCTTTCAATAGTCATTACTTTAACTACATCCCCAATCAAATTTTATACACATCTAAATCTTAAGGGAGAGATTTATATCAATATTAGTTAGAAAAAAATGTTCTCCCACAAATTTCAATGTTTTTCCCTGACACCATAATCCTGGATGATTGACTAGAGAATATTTCATCTCCTAATAAACCTCAGCATGCATGCGAACCTTGGGACCCTAATCCACCAATAGAATAAACACCTCCAACTCTTATTCCAAGTGTTGGCCCATCTACATCAGGTTATTCATATCCCAAAGAATATGAAAAAGAACATACCCAAGATGGGAAATGAAAGCCATTGGATAGGAAGTATGATGTTTTGAAGAAATTAACCTTAGTATCGGCCATGTTTTCAATCCTAGATACTCTGATTCTATCAAAATACCTCCCAGAAGCACTCATAGTGGCCTTGTCGATCCCTCATGAATTTTATGTTGAGGTTGTTGTAGATGAAGTGTATTATGTAGAGAATAATCCCATAGAATGAAACATGATCGTTTAATTCATAGAACAGGTTTAGGAAACTATCATATAAGGAAACATTAGACCCTTTAATATAACTTTCAAGATAAATGAGATTGATATCTGACAAGACTTCAATGAGAATGGCTCAAGAGTCAGCCTCATCCCAATTTGAACACTTTGTCAGCTGGGTTTCAAGGAATCTCACTTATCTCCCTCTACCATAATGTTACAATGTTATGTAAAGAACAAGAAAAGACTCTTTGTAATATGATACTAAGGACTCATTTTCGGGATCTTGTGTATGACTCACAATTCATGGATGTTTGGTAGGATGCAGTATTTAATGTTCGGCTAGGAAGACCTTGGATACATTAGTATACAATTATCCCCTCAACAAACTTCCAATGCCTCAAATATTGTTTCAATGGTCAAATTAGAAAATTTTATGGTGAAAATCTACATTCAAATATTTTTTGTCACAATACATTAACGTAGTATTCTACCATAAGGAAGAGAAATAATTCAAGGATGATAATATCACCCGGATTAATGCCCAAAGTTGTCAAGAGATTATTTCGGATAATACCTGAAGTAGATCAGTACAAAGTATGTGCCACCCCTCAATTAAATTAAATGGGTGGGACAAAATTCAAACAAATATTCCATGAATTCCTTGATTTCATTAGAGACAACTAAACCCAATAGCATAAGAGGTGTTTTCAACTATCTGAATAGTGATGGAATCCTAGATTAAATTATTTTAATTCCAACACCTAAGCTCAAAGAAATCTTGTTCTATCATTTGGGATGGAATAAATTTTCATGTAAATGAGGTAAAATGAATATGTTCACTCTCTTCCCCTCATCCCCCATTTAAACTCCAAAAGACCTCACACCAGTAAGAGATCCTGAAATGGTTTCTTTGTCTTCTAGATACCCAAATGACAAATCTTACACTAACTTTGAGAAAATATCTCCATAAACTAATTATCAAGAAGAGGAGGAATTTGTAATGAATGGGGAAGAGGAATAATAGGGCGAATTTAGGGATTTTCCACTAGAATTTGAGGAAGGTTTCTCTGCTATTGTTGATGAGATCAAGGAGGTAAATCTGGGTAAAAAATAAGATTCATGACCCACTTTGATCAATGCAGACATTACCTATGAAGAACATGATGTATATAATTCCTTATTTAAGCAAAACTATGATGAATTTTCCTAGAATTAAAAAGATATTCCAAGCCTCTATCCCACGATGTCCACCCATCACATGGTTTTTCCAGAAGACAATCCGGGATACATATATGAAACAGGAAGGACACACCAAACTCACATATCCAAAATTGAGGAAAAAGTAGACAACCTCATCAAGTATAACATCATAAAAGATGTGAAATATCAAAAATGGATAGCCAAAATTGTCTCTGTGAAGATGAATAATGGGAAAATTAGATTTTTCATTGATTTCAAAGATCCCAATCTACATTCTCAGAAGTATTGATTCTCAGTTCCAATCACAGAACTCCTGATTGATGTAACGACTGGTTATCAAGACATCTCCTTCATGGTTCAATATTCAAATTATAACCATGTTCATATTGCCCCAAAAAATAAATAATCCACCAACTTCAAATACCCCAGGGAGTATTATTCTATTATGTAATGCCCTTCGTCTTGAAGAATGCCTACACCACATAGCAACGTTTCAGGCATCACATCTTTGAACCCTTATAGGGGATGTTTTTCTAATTTTATGTTGATGATATAGTGTTTAATTATTGAAAATGTTATGAAAACCTATCCAACCTAGATACCATCTTCAATAAGCTATGACAAAATAGCCCAATGATGAACCCCTTAAAATGTTCATTCAGAGTAACCTTGGGTAAGTTTATCTCCTTCTTTGTATTCCATAACAACATCACATTTGACCCTAATAAAACAAAATATATCCTAGAATGTGATATCCTAAAAACATTCATGATTTGTGAGGAATTCAAGGAATCCTGGCCTATAACCAATTCTTCATAGCCAACCTCATAGAAAAATGTCTTCCTATAATTAGACTGATGAATAATGGGGTCACATTTCAATGGATAAGTGACTTCCAAGAAGCAGTTGAAATCCTCAAGAAATATCTAATGATTCCATTAGTATTAATGACGGGTGTATAGGGAAATATAATCATCTGGTATGTGACAGCCCTATAGAAATCACTAGGAAAATTCCTCATGAAAAATAATGATGTTGGGAAATAAAACAGCCTTTATAACATTAGTATAAACATTCCTTATGTCGATACTCATTATTTATACATCGAGAATAGCTTCCTATCCTTAATATTTGTGGTTCAGAAAATGAGTTTCAACATGTAGCACCATGAATTCCAATTAGTCTCTCGCAATAATCGGCTT
Organism: Viscum album; assembly: GCA_963277665.1. NCBI lineage: Eukaryota > Viridiplantae > Streptophyta > Magnoliopsida > Santalales > Viscaceae > Viscum > Viscum album. Next base: position 1,279,058,956 of record OY728136.1, on the reverse strand, counting down.
AAATACATCCTCAATTGTCCTATGGTGATAGGATATATGGTATGGTGGGTGGTTATTCTATAGATGTTCGATATGAAATTCCTACCTTCGAAAGAATTGAAAGGTCAAAACATTGTATTTTTCCATGAAGAAGACTTGTCTATAGAAAGAACATAATTAAGTACTAAATTTCTAGATGAAGAGATATTATCCATTAAAGGAATTCCACTAATGTGGGAAAGGTATTTTTATGGAGAATCCAGGATCCCAACAAGGAGGATAATGAAAGACCTTAAAATCAATATATTTGGGTTCTGGATCATGTTAATTTCCCTAGAGAAGGTAGTTTTACTTTACACTTTCTTATTGTCTTATGGTTGTAATAATGATGATGTAAAGTATCAAGACCTCATTAAAGTCTTGGAACTGGAACTCCAAATACTAGTGGACCACCTAGAGGTGATATTTGATTCATATTTGGTAATTAAACATATCAACAGGTATTATGTCTTTAGAAAATAAGAGATAATACCCCTGCTCAACTATGTTTGAGGGTTGATGGAATAATGTCCCTCAGATCCCACATTATCTCACATCCCATGATCATAGAATGCATAGTAAGATTCATTTTCAAATGAATTCATATCTATAGAAGATCCAACTCATGATGAAACAGTCATTAGAATTTCCCAACATAGAATGGTCTCATCCTTTGTTCGAGTCATAAAATAGGAGAATAATGGATTAAGTCATATCCCTAAACTATATGGTCCTATCACTGGGTTGATAATTACAATCTTGGGATACCTTCAATATGGAATACTCCCATTGGATATATAAGAGAAAGAGAAAATATGGCAGCAAGTAGTCAACGTAGCTCTTTATAATGGGCCAGATCACTAAAAAGTCATCTATAATAAAGGATTTAATTGATTCTTCTACTGATATATTGTGGGAGGATAGACAATTGTTGTCATAATTTGAGTACACACCAGATCTTGTGGTTCCCACCAATCAGGATATAATATTTCCAACCAAATCTGATTTATAGGATACTTTTATCCATAAATGACATAGGATTGTATAGAATTCACCATGAAATGAAATTCCCTCCATGTGCATGCCAACTTAATCCATAAACCCTATAATTTTCTACATAAATACAACACTATTTTACATTTTCCATATGAGGAATAGATGTTATGGGTCCATACTCTCCATCTACGGTCAAACAGTTTAAATAAATCTTAACTGCTTCCAATTTCTTCTCCAAATGATAGGAGGAAATACCCCTCAATGAATTGGGTGCCAAAATAATTTTTATCTTTGTTAAATAAAACATTAATACTATATTTCTATCCCTCATACAATAATAATCGAAAATGGAAGCAATTTCTATTCAACTGATGTGGAAAATCTATATCAAGAGTACAATATAAAATCCATCCATTCATCCTGTTGTCATGTAGTGAATAATGGAAGGATAGAGGTCATCAACAAGACCATTTAGAAAACTCTAGATGATGGTGGATAATGATAAAAAAAATTGGACTGACAAGTGTCTCCAAGACTCATGGGATTTCGAGAATATAACCTGTACTGCCACACAAGAAACCCCATACTCACTGGTATATGGAATAAAATTAGTCCTACCCATTAAGGTTCAATTACCATCACCCTATATTTCCATATATTATTGACTCTCCATAGATGAAAAATCCCAGAAATAGTTGGATGAATTATAGAAAATTGATGAAAAAATATTTCACACATTGTATCACTTGGAAGTCTATAAAAATCAGATAGAAAAAACATTTAACAAGAAGGCCTACCTACATTAATTCCTCTGAGTAGAACTATTATTGGTCCTTATGACATTGATGATATTGGGATGAAATCCTATGAAACTTGAACCAATGTGGGAAAGACCTTACTCATTACACAGGGTCCTCTATAAAAACTATTATTCCTTAATCTAAATGGATAGAGAAATCATTACGGCCCTGATCAATGGAAGGTTCCTGAATAAATATTTCATCTAGTCACATGAAGTCACATCCATGTTGTAGGACATTAAATTGGGTAGTTAGTGCTTCTCATATAACCTTAAAAGGAATGAAATAATTTCTATGTCGTGTGACATTAAACTTCAAAACATCATCATCCTTTTCACACAAATATAAACTAGATGACATATGGTCTGAGTCATATGGCCTAAAACTAAAAGATTCAATTTTTCCTCACCACATGAAATTTAAAATCATGTCTAACATCTCTCTCCTTTGATGTAAATAAACCCACAAAAACACCACAAGATGAGACATTCCTCATGGTCCCTTAAATATGGGCCTCCATCTCGAGTGTTAGTACTAATCACATCCCTTTAACCTCTCAATATTCCAAGATGATCTCTTAGCTAGACTTGTGGAATAAAATACATTAATCTCTCATGAACAAGCTCCATTCACATCATTGCCACTCCATAATGGAATATGGGACCTTGTTATGAGTATAAGTTCCAACATTATAACATCCTTACCACATGACCTAAATCTGCATGGCCAATGTCTTCATTGAATTATAATAAACTTCATGATCCTTTCAAGAACTACCTGTTGATTTATTCTCGTTCAAATGGGATATGTAGTGAAGCTCGAACCTCTCATCTCGGTTCCAATCATGATGAAGGATACGAAAATCAAAAAAATTCCCTATATATGAATCATATCTATAGAGGTATCTTTTCAATAACATGGGGGTTGATTCTCATTACACTGAGATGCGTGGTGACACCTATACCTCATGTATTAGGCCCAACCATTATTCTGGAAAACATTAAATCCCCCTATCCCCACGTCAAATATTGATTGGTGTGAGGAATAATTCATCCTGATCTACATGTGGATTGAGTCTCATTCTAGTGAGATATATTGTGACACCTATATTTTAATCATTGGGCATAGTAGTATCTTTTCCTTTCATTCACATCAGTTCATCTTCTTCCTCACCACATGGAATTAAAATTCATGGGATTTCAAGAACTACATATGGATTGATTCTCATCTTAATGTGATATGTAGTGATTCCTAGATCATAACTCCTTGCCCATCCACAATATAAATAATAATTTCCATATCATTCAATTGAAATTGGATTACTGTGGTGGGAAAAACATTTTTTACTTCTTGTTTCTGACACTAAGTATAGATCATGTGGGCTTAGGAGTTTTGGTAAAATAATTCCCTACATATGTAAGGAATATCAGTTTAAATTTGAATTATGATGGTTTTTTCTACAAGAAAAAAGGAAAACTATATGTCTTTTCCACATGAATTTGAAATACATGGAGTTATCAAGAACAATGTGTGGCATGATTCTCATTCTAATGAGATTTTTAGTGACATAAAAATCTTAAATCATTGGCCTAGTCAAAAAAAAACCATAAAATTCGTCATTATCGTGTGTATGAGTTAGGTCTACATGAGGGGATGCAATATAGTTTCTAACCCTATACATGAGGCCATGTATGAAAAAAAACCTTTTCCCCCTCCACACATGAATTCAATCATTGTGGGGGATATTTAGTTTAGAAAAACATATAGCTTGATTATTTCTTTAATGATATAGTCAGTGATGCTCAGGTCCTACGACCTGGTCCAGTTGAAATATTCCTTTTTTCACATCAAGTTACCTTCATCCATACTGCTGGACATTAAACTACATGGCTGATATCATGGAGACATGACTTTAAACCGCATTGTAACTCAAGAACTATGTGTGACGTGATTTTCATCTAGTGTGATACATAGTGACACCTAAGCCTCATGTCGTAGTCCCATCTATGGGATAAAGGAAAGCACTCCCTCTTCTCTATACAAAAAAAGATCAACACATGATATTTTAATTAGGGTCCCCTCATTAAGGGATCCACCAAGTAAATAGAGATGTCCCCTTCAATATATGAGTTAGATCGATGAAAGGGACTCTACAATTCATGGCCAATACCAGTACAAATTCTTTCTTCATGCTTGTAAACTTCCCCTACCCACATCATACTCCTAATCTTGGTCATTTTTTGATCTCTATAATCTATCATCAACTCTTGATGATATAATGTCTCATATCTGAGGACTCCTTATTTTGAAATTGTTGTAACATGACCCTATTGGATTTACATCGGTCACCCACAAAATGGTCTTATCGGACGAATTATGAAACTATTTTTCTATTATTTAATATTCCCCTATTGGATTTTCATAAAACATCCCACAAAATGTATTTACGGACTTGTGCTAAGTTCACCCTTGGTAGAAGCATGTTTTGTACATGTAAGATTTGGTGAAATTTTGATGGATTCCACGATTAAAATTTATTATGCGGTCATCCCTCTCATATGTTTACCATATCCTTTTCCCCAATTTGAAAACCCCCAAGACTATGGTTTACAAAGTGATCCTTCATGTCTAAAGTATGCTGGAATAATCTTGGACTGGTAAGACACATATCACCCATAATTTCCATAATTCTAGGGTCCTAGTCATTTGAACTAAAACTATAGGAACTATATTTCATGTGGTTAGCTCAGACTGGCATAGGGAACCTTTCCCTCCAAATATCAGTTAATTAGGACATAAAATTCTCCTCTAATATTCAAGTAGCTTCCTTCCACAAGCCTGGTTTTGTGCCTGGTGAAATACAAATATCCATAAACTTTATTCGTCCATCAGCAAGAGAATGGTGGAATTCTTGATAACTTCTTTATATGACTATGTTGTAAAACTACCGCAAATTTATTTTCATATTGTATCCCACAAAATGGGTTTATCAGCTAAAGGATGTCGTTATTGATTATACTGTAACACACTCTAGTTTTCTTTGAATAAAGTATCCCACAAACCGGGCTTGTCAACTAGTGGTAAATTATTTCCTCAGGAGGGACCACCAATACCTCTATAATCCCTTACTTTATACAAATCCTCAGATATGGACATCTGTAGATTATATCTTATGACATTACCTTCCCCAATCTTGAATATGTTCATACATTCTTTTATAGATTACCCATATTGGGAGATTTATGAACCTTTTGGTCAAAGCTAAAGACCTTAAATTATATCCCCCATAAATTCCTTGTGGTATTCCTTTAAAGTTAATTGCATAACATCCTATTCATAAGATGTTAAATTGTATAGAAACATCCATTTCATAAGCTAATAAACTACATGGTCAATGTCTGTGTCACATGACATTAAACTGAATGATGTCTTGATCTTTTTTATGGATGGGCCTCCCCCTCTCTTCAGTAATCTAACAAAATATACCATCTTACACCCAAGAAAAATTTGTGTAGGAGTGGTTTCCCATTCATGAACAATGAAAAATATGTTGATCTCTTGATTTTCGTACATTTCCCTTGGAAAACCACCCATCATGGTCATAAGAAATCAAAATCTCTATAAACTCCCCTCGTCCATCAACAATAGAATGTCATAATTCATAAAAATACATTTTCCTGACTATGATATAACACACCCCAGTTGGATTTTTATAAAGTATCCTAAAAAGGGTTTCCAGCCGAAAGATTCCACTATTTATTATTTAGTAAAATTTCATAGTTGTCTTTGTATAAAACACCCAAAAATGGGTTTGTTAACCATAGGTAACTTCATCATTAGAATATACCTCCTATATTCTCGAATATCATGTTATGGATCTACAAAACACAAAATCGGGGCTCCTAATTCCCCTATGTGTGTCTGAAGAATGCCATAATGTTCATGGAAAACAATCCATGTTCGAGTAATCATTTCAAAATTTATGGTCAAATATATTCTACCTAAAACACAAGTATAATTATTCTAAATCTTAAGACATTAAACTACCAAAAGAATAGATATAGTACTCACCATATTGAAATCCCACAAAGGGAAATATGGAAAAAATTCATGTATCAACTCTCTAGACTAGAAATCCACGTGGTTTAGGAAAAAAAATCAAGAAATGGAAAGAAAAAAGGAAAAAACATGTTAGGATGAAAACACAAAAGGGTAGTCTAATCAAAATCCAAGTCTCACCCACTAAGACATCCAAATATTGGACTTAGGAAAAAATTAGGATGATGACATAAAAAAGAAAAAAAATTGTGGGGTTTGTTCATATAACCTTATTAATAGCGGCACTATGCTTTGTATTCCCAATGGATTATACAAAACATAGAATGCTATATCATCCTATTCATTGAAATTATAACATGATGACATTCAATTAAATGAGTCATTCTTTAATGTTTTATTATGATTATAGTAAGTATAAAAATGAATGAAAAAGGGATTGGGAACAAAAATCCATTAAATTTATATTTCAAAATGTCGGGGAACTTCCACACACTAGATCCTCTCTTCTAGGTTTTATAGTTTTTATTCAAAAAAGGATTTGATAAGTTGAACTATACCCCGAATAAATTACTATATCTTGATAAAACTCAGTCAATTATGTTGCAATAGCCTCCTCATCTTTATGAATATTCTCCTACATTGCACCAACATCATATCTTCTTTATGTTTAAAACTCTTCCAAGTATCTATGATGTTCTACTACCTCTTGCTTTATATAAATTAATTCTTCATTGAGGTGAATTATTTTGGGATACTTTTAATCAATGAGATCTTGGTTCTCCTCCATCTTATTGGAGTGGGTGAACTTATCTTGGATTATGGTACCTCTGAGTTACTCAAATTATACCACTATATATATCTCTTCTATCCATGATCATCATTACTCTCCCCTTTACTGAAATATCAACTTCACCGCATTATGAATATCATGGTAATTGAATCCATTATTTCCTATCATGGAAGCTTGAACCGAAATTAGTGAAGCTGTAATGAAAAGACTTCAAGGGGCATCTCTTTGATTATCTTCCAGATATCCCAAAATACCAAATGGCGTGTAGTTTGGAAAGACTCATGTGTATCTAGTTCAGACTCAGATACTCTATTATAGGGAGAGACATAATTTAGGATTGATTCACTAAAAATTTATACTTTTAATCCATCCAAAATAGACCAAACTATATATATCAATGTTGGTGGAATTGGGATGGAAACCCCCAACTCAGGCCCAATTGCCGAAGCTGATGGTGATGAATAGATGATGACACTTCAAATCAACATGATGAGGTAAACATGTAGAAATAGAAGTGAAGTGGCCATAATATTTGATAGAACTCACCTGTTGTCGGGTCTTCCATGGGTATTGATACCTCCTTGAATGTCATGGCCTTAACTCTCAGAGCTAGGACCTACTGACCCAGAACATCCTCCTATGTTTTTTCAGCATCTGGAATCAGAGTCTCTTGAGAATTTACAACTTTTTGATTCTCATCCATTACTCCCTAAACAATAGGAGTTTGTTGGACTTGGATTAAATTTTCATGAAGTTCCTTGCAAATGTTCTTTAAAGAAAAATATGCACAAGTTAACCATTGATGTAAGGAATCCGCAGAGAAAAAAACCATATATGATTGGAAAATTTAAGAATGATAAAACTACATCCATCCAATTACCTATGGAAATCGTCACACTCCTAGAGGGATACTAGAATATCAATGTATTGATTAATTATATACATTAATTCATGATAACTAGCCTCAAGTGTAACAAAATCCTCACTTATGGGGGCATCCAAGGCGTGTTTCTCAAAACCCAAATGGGTTCATCCATCGACCACATTTACGAAATAATCATCAGAAACAAATTTTTTAGTCCTTGTGGAGTTAGTTTTATCGTCAACACCTTAACTTTACTATCCGAGATTCCCATTAGCCCCTTCCAGAGTGATATTGGGACCAACATTGACTGCCATAGGGTCTTTGGGTGTAGGCAAGGGATATGAAATATCATGAGAAGAGGAATGTTTGAAACAACACATGACATTCAAATGAGTTAATATGATGTTACCATGAACCTATCCCATATCTATAGGAATGCAGGTGGATGTGGATTTATCTCTTGATTATTCATCCATCATAATTATGGATTCATCAGTATGGGTCTACACCTTCGCCAAAGCATCCTCCTCGATCCTTTTAGGATCGGTGCCAAACCCCATGTGGGAGGAAAGAGAAATAGATTATACAAAATTAAAGCATAGTTAGAAGAGTATGTAAAACAAGTAATGATATCAAATGACAATATGAAGACTTACTGTGTCACAGGAGTCGAGCCAACATTATTGCCCTCTTTCACTTCCTCTATCAAGATGGAGAAGGGTCCACCTCTATCCTCTTGGAAATAGAGACTTGAGGTTATTATTTAGGAGTTACCACTACTATATCCTCCATCATGGTGAAATATCCCATGGAATGTTTAGGGGACCCAAGGGCCTTGTTCACTGTCCTAATGGGAGTTCTTGTGGTCCCATACCTTGGTCACCCAAGTGAATTTGTTGCTACTACTTATTATCATTTTTCTTCTTATTCTACTCCAAGATTCAAGTTAAAATACCCACGAGATTAATAATAGTGGGTAAAAGAGATGAAAATGTAAGGGAGAAAGTGAGATACATTATAAGGTTCAGGGTATTCATTCCATTCTTCCTTAAGATGAAAAACTACCTCTCAAGCATTCATCAGTCCAACATTACAAAGAATCACTTTGTTAATGAGATATGATAATCAATTGTGTATATCAAGGTCTATAATTACTGAAGATACCTCATCACCTCAGAAAAATAACTTTTAGGGTGGAGATCATAGGTTACTCTTATATCTCCCAACTTTGGTATTCACATGTCTATCTGGAAGAACATCCAATTCATCTCTAACATCACAAGTCACGCTCTACTAAGCTCATATCACTAAGGGTCACACATAATTTGACTCTAATGTGGCTGGATACTGGGACAATCTGATTCCTTTTGATTTGGAAGCCTCTCTAGGACTCTTTTCTATCATGGTATAATGGGTGGTAAGAGAACGAGTATCCTCCCAATGGTGACGACTAGACTTCCATGGCATAAGAGGTGTGGTCTTTGTAACCCTATCCTGACTAGTGATATTTACCTGATATCACTTCAATGGATCTAGAGCCTCAGCATCATCATATTTGGCTTGAGATTTTTTACCATGCACACCACAACCATCATTTTCCATAGTCATAACCTGATAAAAACCTTTCATCAAATCCCTCCATGTGAATTAAGTGATCCATGACTTTGAATAAAAATACTCTATCCCAATTGATGCATTCAATGGAGGCAACATGATTGAAATTTTGGATACCTCTAAGGACATTAGGATCCATAACCTTTTCTCTATCATCAGATATTTCTCAATCCTAACATTCATAGGGGGAATTATGCCTTATTGTTGAAGAAATTTAAACCGGTTATATAACTAATACAGATAATAAGCCTCATAGATGATCTCATTATAAATGAGAGACTATAATACTATATCTATGAATGATATCATAAATGAACTCAGTTCATAATCATTGTCCTTTACATCATCAGTAAATGTCCTTATTGGTGGGTTAAAAAAAGAAGTTGAATTATTTGAACCCAACTAGCTTCTTCAACACTTCATCATATGTTAGTTTTAGAGGCCATATTCCAAAAATAGCCTGAAAAAATATGCGGAATCAGTTTTTGAGTATTATAAATAGGAAGAGAATGACATATGAATTGAAGTATATTGAAATCCACCCCCACAACACTTGAAATGGCCCTGAAATTATAATAGTAGCCTTACCATTGTACGTATGCAGTAAGCACTGGTAAATTCATACCAACATAGGGGTAGCCAACCCTATATACATACCATGGTCTAGTTTTTTTCTGATAAAAATTGTCTCTAGCCATATATTTCCATTGGACATGAGGACCAGAAGTTGATAAATCCATAGCCACATATCAAAAAATCCATCCAGGTGAGTCTTCACATCAACCTTGAGATTGACCTTATAACCCTAATAGGTATATTTTCCCTTCTCTAATGTAGTACAAAATGATCAAGGAGAACCCCAATTATCTAAAGTGTGTCATAGTTTAGAGAATATTCAAGTGGGACCTTCTCCTATCGATTCTATAAAAGCATTCATCCACGCAGTCAGATAGATGTTATCACTAGGATTAGGATATTTGTTCTACAATTTCTTCATTACCTTGAAGAGCCCATGGGCCAAAGGTGGTGTCCATTCAGCATCATACTATGTTACCTTTAGTGTGATGAACTCATTATAAATATCCCCAAGAATGGTACCTCTAGATATTATATATACATCTTGTAGGATAATGAAAACCTCACCATACATTAGATAGAAGGAATTTTTTTCTGGACTCTATTAGCTCAACAACCCAGGGATGATTTTTGGGTTATTGTAAACATAAGTTTTTTCTACCCAAATAGACTCATAGAAATGTATGTCTTATATATCATTTTTGAATTAAACACAATATTCACACACCCAATATGCCTATATCCCCTTGTTCCTGAATCCTCCTCAAGAGCAAAAGTCCCAGTCCTCCTTCTTGCCTTGCGTCTGATCTATCATTGAAGTATGGAATGTCAATTCATAACAATGAGGCTTTGATTATTAGGTATGCAGATTTAGATCTAGAGTTCAACTACTGTGAAGCATGATACATCCCAGGCAATCGTTTCCTTTCATAATATAAAACCCTAGGAGGAAATTAATGCAAAAGGGAAGTTGGGGTTATTCACAAACCATGAATTCGTGAAGTTTCTCTGAACACCTAGGATAAAAGCCTCCATCAAAAGTCCATTATAATTCAATGGTAGGTAATCTATTCATGTGTAATCATGTTGATATAGTGCCAAATAATTCTCCAAATCTGGGAGGGCAGGTTTAACCATGCAATAGTAATATGATCCAACAACATTGATCATCACAAAATAATGTGAAATAGCTTGTTCAGTATAATTCCTCAAATATTCCACTGAAAAGCTATAATAATGCACCAATTTCTCACATTAAGTTAAAATACTAACAGACAAAAAAGTTAAAATTTTGACATTGAGGAATTAAAAATTTTGGAAAAGAAAAGAACTCATGCAAACCTTTCAATAAGGATCCACACACATCCCTCTCAACAAAGCCTCTTGGGAAAGCCCCTCAACCAGATGCCTCATCTAGACTCCTCCTTGAGGTTACTCTACATATCACTATCTCCCAAGTGTTTTTACTATAGGAAGTTATTTGATAGACCTTTATAAAATTAAAAGCATGGAATAGCTAAGCATATGATCTATATGATGAGAGAAAAAATCACCCACTTGGAATGTGAGAAAAATGACAAAGTGGCAAGTGGTATTTATTGAAGAAGTGGGCCTTCACACTAGCTGTGAAGAAAAACAAAAAAAAAATTCCTAAACCTGCCTATGCATTCATCCCTTTGCATCAGAATTCCCGTAGATCCCTCCATGAGGGACCCAAAAGGTGCACCCACCGCTACGTGTGACACCTGCACAAAGAAATAGTGGTATGGAATTATGTGTCCCAGAATATTTTCCAACCCTATGCGAGACACCTACATAGATCACCTACACCTGAGACATGTGTGTAAAACCAAATTTTACTTGGGTCCCCTATTTGAATATAAATAACACACTTGGCCTCCTCATTTAAATAACTAGAGAATTGAATGAAGCCCCCAAGTTTTGGTCGCATAACCCAATCACCCAGGTCTCCCAAAAACCCTTCAAGTAGACCTTTGAAACCTAATAGAAGAGAAAATTGAGGTAGATAGTGGGATCAGAGTCCCTCCAGTGTCTGAAATACATGACACCTACGTGAGGACACCATTTTCCCCTAGGGGACAAACTCACGCATGAGGCCCCTTCTAAAATCGAGGACCTATGTGAGACCCATCCAAGGCCACCTAAGGAGATCCCTAGTTCCTAGGATAAAGAATCTACGATATGTTGTTTCCTAGGTGTTACATTGACCCTGGAATATCCATCCCTCGTAGACCTATATCCCCCTATGTAAGGCACTTCTATTACCTTATAGTCACTACATGATGCATTTCAGCCTCTAATCCTAGATCTGTGTGATCCCCTCTTTGATCCCTCTTCCAAGACACTAATGGAAGGGATAATATTACTTTGGATCAATTTTCATAGATGGACCAATTTGAAACCTCCATTGAAACCCTTGGACATGAAAAACAATGGCAATAGGCACAATAGAATGTCTACCATTTGGAGATGCATTCCTATAGTCAGAGGATTCCCACACCTATCATACACGATGGTTAGGGTAGTCAGGGTGCACATGGATGTGAATTACTATGGTCACAGGGACCATGAACCCGGTGGTGGTGTTAGGGAGTTCCTAATATTGGGCACTAGGTTTATGATCATACCCTTTCCAACCCGTCTCTAACACCAAAATCCTCAGGTTCTAGTTGGGGAGGGGGAGGATCACACTTGAATTTCCTTTTGACATGGAATGACATCCTCCTCTTCCACTATATAACTAATTTTAGGGAATACCTCCTCAATTAATCCCCTATACTTCCTTTATGGAGTCTCACTCTTTCTCCACATCACCTAGATGGTGATGTCTATACAGGTATTCATTCCTGACTGTCCTAGATATGCAATGGGAGAGGGAACAGGTACATCGAATCCCATTTTTCATCTCCCATCACCCTATACCCTTCCACCAGTACAGGATGAGATGTGTTTGGTTTTCTAGATCTTCCAATTCCTCTTGTTTCTCATATTCAAGCATGAATCATGATGACTCTTGGGCTTAGAGGATATCCATGACCACGACATTCATAGAATCAGATGCATGTTTTGGCAGATAATCTTTTTTCAGATCATCCTATAACCTTCCTTCAGAGTGCCTCCACAAGCATGTGTGCTCAATGTCATGTATCCAACCTAAGTAAAAAGAATATTGTGTGATTTTATAGATCTTTTGTTTCATATTGTTTCTCACACCAAGCATAACTCAAGTAATCTTAGTGGTTGATGGTGTTCATGACATCCACATGATACCAAACCATTTGGGCCTCAATCAAAGTGTAAGCCCTAACCAATTAGAGAATCCTCATCAAGAATATTTTTTAAAATAAAACATGTTGGGAATAATTAAAAGTGTATGTCCCAAACAACCAGAGCCTCAGATTCATTATAAGACCCAAATCATAACCAAACCATATTTAGTCACCTAGGTCATCCTTTTCAGGAGTAATCCATATCCAGACTTCAAATCATTATGGTTCATGTCACTCCACATGTCCCAAACTCAACAAGGGAATCCTCCTCAAAAATAAGCCACAACATAATCCTCTAAAAGTTCCACACTCTCCTATGAGACAAATCCAATGCCCTCAATTGTCATAGGTCCTTATAAACAAACTATGTGGGATTTAATTTTCATCCAAACGGGATGCATAGGAAGCCACCCCAATGTCTAAACCCATCACCCAAAATAATCCCCATTATATATGGACTTCACTCCTTGAAGATTATTATTAAATCCAGAAATTCATATCCCTTATAGGTTCCCTTGGGATGCCCCATAATAATTCCCTCGCTAAATTTTGACTAGGCACCTTCCACCAATACATTCTAGTTGCATGATGCTAAACTGAATAGTTTGGTCCTTATCACATGACCATAAAAGGTATGATATGCCACACTAAATGAAACTAAACTATGTGGGATCTGATTCCATTCACAAGATGTAGTAAGCCCATTTGTGGGTCTGATCTCGAAATTAAAACAACTCCTGTATCCCTGGATGAAAAGACACTGTAAAGCACCCCATCGTGTTGATAGAAAACCATCATTGTCATAATAATGAACAAATAATATCTAATCAGTATGAAGAGGATACATTAGATGGTTATTATCAGAAAAATATAGATAAATCTGTTAATGAATATCCATATATACATACATATGATTCTAAATTCCATACATTCTGACAATTGATTCTTAATTCAATGGTGACCCACATCATACTTGGGAATTAATGAAGGATTCATGATCTTAACTTAAATATATAAGTGAATCTCATAGTAGGAAACAATTCCCCACAATGGGTGTGAAGAGATCAAACTCCCATCCCCTCAACCAATGTGAGTTCTTAAGCATTGTTCAAAAAATTCCCCAATGAGTGTCTGCCTTTGGAAAGCAGGTCCCTCACAGATATTGAACAATTGGCTATTTCCGGCTCTACGAACAAACTAGTTAGAAACTATTCTAAAATAGTGAACCTGATGAGTATGATTTCACATAACTCACTCTCCCTGTAACTAATCATCAAAAGATCATGGATTTGTGAGAAATAACCCTGAAAACAATAAAAATCCTGAAAATTCCTTTAAAATCCCTAAAAACATAAAAAACCCAAAAAAACCATAAAAACCATATGAAATCATTAAACCCTAAAACACTTAAAATCCATAAAAATTAAAAAAAATCACAATTCATTTAATAATTTTTTATTTTTTCATTGAAAAAAATTATAAAAAATGGTAAAACCATAAGACTCTAAAAACACTAAACCCCCTAGAAACTATAAAATCCATAAAAAATATTAAAACCCTAAAACCCATAAATACCCAAAAAAACTGCTAAAAACTATAAAATACCTTTAAAAAAATTAAACAGTCTTTGAAAACATAAAACCCTTAAAAACTCGAAAACCCATTAAAAATCACAAAACCCCTAAAAATCAACAAAAATACTAAACATCATAAATATCCTAAAAATACTTAAAATAACTAAAAACCTAAAAAATAATAAAAAACCAGAAAACCCTATAAAAACCTTAGAACTCTTAAAACCCCTAAAAAACTGAAAACCCCCGTGAAATCATAAAACTATAAAACCCAAAAAACCCTAAAAACCCCTAAAAACTCAAAAATACCTTAAAAAATATAAAATCCACTTAAAACATTAAAAATAATTTAAACCCCTAAATAATTAGAAACTATAAAAACCATAAAACATCTAAAACATAAAAAAACCCAAAAAACTCAAAATAACATACACCACTAAAACCCTAGACCCTCAAAATCCCAAAATGATCAATGAAACTGTAAAAAATAAAATCCCTATAACAACCTTTAAAAAAAATAAGAAAACCATAAAAACCTAAAAGCACTTAAAACCCCTAGAAACCATAAAAATCAATAAAATCCCTAAAAACCCTATAATCTCTCAAAATCCCAAAAAATATGAAAAACACACAAAAAAACAAAAAATTCCCTAAAATTCCCAAAACTACGTAATAAAAATAAAAACCATGAAAACCCTTAAGAATACCTTAAATACATATAAATACTCAAGAACCCTAAAAAACCTAAAAATGTAAAAAAACCATCAAAAACCTGAAAAGATCCAAAAAATCTAAAAAACCATTTAGAAACAATAAAACTTCTAAATCCTTAAAATCCCTTAAAACCCATAAAAACCCCCAAACCAATTAATACTCTAAAAATCCATTAAACATCTATTTTTTTAAAAAAATCTAAAAAACCCTCTAAACCCTAAAAAACACTAAAAAACACTTAAACCCCCAAAATAACCATAAAACCCCCGAAACAACTAATTTCCCTAAAATCCCGAAAAAAATCACTAAAAATTCCAAAAAATGTAAAAAACGCTAAAAATTCAAAAAATCCATAAGAAAAACATAAAAACCTAATAACCAATAAAGCCCTAAAAACCCAAAATGTGCTAAAAACCATAAAAATATTAAAAAAATCAAAAAACTCCTTAAAATTTTAAAACCCCTCAAAATATTTAAAATACTTAAGAAAAACTTAAATACCTAAAAACACCAAAAACCATAAAACCCCTAATCACCTAAAAAATCATCAAAATCCATAAAACCCCTAAAAACCAAGTAAAAATTCTAAAACACTTTTAAACCCCTAAAAATTAAATAAAACTACAAAAAACATTTAAAAACCTAAAAACTCAAAAAAATTCCTAATTACCTAAAAACCCATAAACCCCTTAAAACACTTGAAAAATATAAAACCTTAAAAAATTAAAAAAAACTAAAACCCATAAAAATCATTAAAATCCCTAAAAATAACTAAACTATTAAAAACCTATAAAAACCTTTAAAACCCATAAGAAAACCTAAAAACCCTAAAAATACTTAAAACAAAAAAAAACATAAAAATGCTAAAATATCCAAAACACACTAAAAAACCTAAAAACCCAAAACAACTCAAAATCCCAAACAACCCTAAAAAAATAAAAATCTTAACAAATGCCTAAAAACATATAAGACACTAATAAACATTAGAAAACCTTAAAAACTAATAACACTTGAAACAACTAAAAACCTGAAATACACCAATTTCTTTGAAATATATTTCTCTTTTCCTTGTAAAAAACTGGAAAATTTTAAAAACCCAAAAAAATACTAAAAATATCTTAGAAAGACCCTAAAACCCCTCGAAAACCTAAAAAACCCTAAAAACCATAAAAACCTATAAAAACCCATAAAAACCTAAAAAACACTAAAAACTCTAAAAAAAATTTAAACCCCTAAAAACATTAAGAAGATAGAGGAGATGGATCAAGAAAGGGGGCTCGATGGAGATGGGGATCTTGCACTGCCTCTGGCCGCGCCACCCCCTGCCTGCAAGGTGGAGTCAGTTCTAGCTATGCTAGAGGTATGTGGCCACAATGAGCTCTTCCAACTTTGTAATCACTCATCATCTGAGATTGGTGCGGCTGGTGAAGCACCAAAGGCATCGAGGCTGTAGCTTAACTTTGTAGAGGTGGAGAAATATGCAATTTAACTTACCTTAACTGATTTTGATCCTCCCTCTCCTGGTCAGGTCATTTGAAAGAGGGAAGTGTATCATGTTTCGGATAATCGAGAGGTAGTGGAGGAAAGGCACAGCTTATGTTGATTATCCATTATTTCTTGTGTGTTGACCCCGAAGGTTGAGTGGCTCTGTAAATTTCATGATCTCATTAATCGGGTCATGGAGATCTGGGGCTTCTTCAAATGGAGAATGACTGCTATGGGGCTGGGATTTTATCATATTGTCTTCCCATCGGATGAATGGAAGTGACGGGCTTGGAGTTTCAGCTCCCTCAACTTAAAGCCTGGTCTCTTCAGGATCCAAGAGTGGGATCGGAATTTTGACACTTTGACTATCAAGAACACCTCTGTGCAAGTATGGATTCAAACATGTAAGCTTATATGGCTTAATTGGCACCCTCGGATTCTTTGGAACATTTCCTCTTCGGTGGGCTATCCTATATGCATTGAAAAGGAGACAAAAAATCTAAGGTATGGGCATTATGATCGTGTCCTCATTAAAGTTTATTTAGCTTCTACACTTATTTAAGAAGTGGTGCTTAACACTGATGAAGACAGATTCATGCTAAAGATTCGGTATGAGCGCAAACCCCGGTTTTGCCTCCATTGTAATCTATTTGGAAACCTCATCTCTGACTGTTGATGATTGAAGGTGTGCACCAAGTGAAACCTTAAAGGGAATACTACTAAATCCTACAACAGAAAATCAGGAGTAGGAGGAGGGACAATGACCCCAAGCCAAGCAATAGCTCCCTCCCAACCTGGTCCTATTGTGGATGGATGTCCTACGGAGCAACCTTCATCAAGGAAGGTTCCAGAGGTTAATGTTACATTCTGTCAAGAGACCCCCCCCCCACATACAGGGAGCTGCTGTTGGCAATAACCCCCCCCCCCCCCCCCCCTCGTTGACCAGTTGGCTGCCTTAGAGCCCACTGCTCCCAGCCAGTAAAAAGTCATGCCTGAGCCTGGCATGATCTCAAATCATGCTGCTGGATAGGCAGCAATGGCTGAGCCTGGCCAGACATCCACTCATTCTAGTCCTACCATGGTGGGGAGCCCTGTCTGTTGCCAGGAAGTGTCCCCTCCCTTCCAGGGGTGGATGATGAGCTGGTACCCCTTTCAATTCAAGGGCCCCCTATCATCCTTGGCCCGGAGAAGGACTGCCTGCCTCTGGCCCACCTGTCATTTTCTGACGATTCCTTTACAGTTGTGTCCTCTAGCAAGGCTACACGATGAGACATAGTCATGAGTGCCTCCCATGTGACACTCTGCCCCATGAACAAGTTCATGCCTCTCAGTGGTAGCTTCTGGGATGATGAGGCTGATGAGTAGAATGATGAGGTGGTGGAAGTGTCTTCCAGGTCGGATGATGAGAGCCCAGCACATGAAGCTGGCTCTCAACCTCTGAATGCCTTGGGCCTTAAATATCGGATTGCTGAAGCTGATCCTTCCACTAAGAAACTTAAAATACAGAAAACGCCTAAAAACCATAAAAACACTAAAAAATCAAAAACATTGTGACCCAAAAAACCAAAAAACACTAAAAACCATAAAAAACAAAAACAATTCCCTAAAAACCATAAAAAATAATTAAAATTATAAAAAAGAAAAAAATCCCTAAAAAAATAAAAAACATGAAAATCCTTGAAAAACCTATGAAAAATTAAAAAACTTAAAATACATAAAATGCCTAAAAACCTAAAAAATGATAAAAACCCTAAAAACCCAAAAAAAACCCCCTAAAAACCCAATCAAAAATTGAAAACACTAAAAACACCTACAAACATTAAAAATACCTAAAAATAATAAACATCCATAAAAATTCCTAAAAACATAAAAACCACTAAAACCCTAAAAACCCTGATAAAATATTAAAAACCTAAAAATGGTTAAATCCCCTAAAAGCATAAAAACCCATAAAAGACCTTAAAAGACACCAAAACCCCTAAAAACAATAAATAAACCCAAAAAACATAATAACCCCAAAACCCATAAAACCGATTAAACCTAAAAAACCACTTATTACTCATAAAATTCTCTAAAACCCTTAAAATGTTAGAAAACTGTAAATCTCAAAAACACTAAAAAACTGGAAAAAAAACCCCTAAGACAGCAAAATTAACCATAAAAACCCTAAACCCTAAAAATCCCTAAAACTCCCTAAAACTCTTATAAAAGCATAAAAATTCTATAAAAATACCTAAAAATATCTAAAAATATAAAAAACCCTAAAACCCTAAAAACCCTAATGAAACTTTAAAAACATAAAAACCCCTAAAAACCTATAAAACATAAAAAACTACAAAGAACCATAAAAAATCTAAAAATACCAAAAAACCTTATAAAACATAAGAATAATAAAATCCAAACATATTCCTAAAACATATGAACCCCAAAAACACATAATAAAATGTTAAAAAACTAAAAACACTTAATACCCCTAAAAAACACTAAAAACCCCTAAGCCCCAAAAATATATAAAACCCATAAAATCCTAAAAATGTCTTAAAAATACCTAAAACATAAAAATCCTAAAACCCCCATGAAAACCATAAAAAAATAAAAATAATTAAAACTCCTAAAAACCTAAAATACATTGAAAACCATAAAAACCATAAAATACCTTAAAACCTCAAAACCCACAAAAAATTAAAAAACCCTAAAGACCATAAAAAATACTAAAAACTGTAAAAATCATTTTTATGTGAGATGCTTTGGGTGGATTTATCTTCACAACATAGGGTGTAAGATGAAAGATATGTTTCGGGGCTAAGTGGCGGGTGATG
The DNA here is from genome assembly GCA_963277665.1 of Viscum album. NCBI lineage: Eukaryota > Viridiplantae > Streptophyta > Magnoliopsida > Santalales > Viscaceae > Viscum > Viscum album. Next base: position 1,279,039,356 of record OY728136.1, on the reverse strand, counting down.
GGTTTGGATACTTGAAGCAAGTATTCTACTAAAGCTATATGGAGTGTGGCCTATTACATAAAAATAAAAAATAAGGGATGGATATGATGGAAAATACACACAAAAAACCACATGGGTTAAGGTATTAAACTCGTGGTTTATGATCTTGGATCACTAATCTAAATTTTAGATTAACAAGGAAAGAATGCACAATAGTAAGGGGGAAATTGGAAAAATCCTAACACAATCACTAGTACAAAAACCATTTTTTACGTCGGTTTTTTTTCTTTTTAACGTCGGTTTTTAGGCGACATTATTGCGAGCGACATTAAAAATATTATTTTTTACGTCGGTTATTTAATAACCGACGTAAAAAATGGGGTAATATAGTTTTTAACGTCGGTTTTTAAAAAACCGACGTGAAATACATTCTGTAAATGGTGATAAGAAGCCATTTTTTACGTCGGTTTTTGAAAAAACCAACGTTATAAGTCATTTTTTACGTTGGTTATTAAATAACCGACATAAAAAATGTTTACAATATTGTAGAAAATTTTCTAAGCTTTCATTTGACAGGTCATAGAGCTCAAACGGATTTACGGATCAAAAGTTATGACCATCAGAAGTTTGATATTTTTTTCGAAGAAAGATTGAATGAGCCAACCGTAGCTTCATATTAGAAAGAATTTTTGAATCCGTAGGAGGATTTGTAGTTTTATCATGATATAAAGAATCATCCATCATTATAATAAATTAACAATCGTTAAATGGTATATGAATTAAGAAAACTACTCATAGAAAATATAAATCATGGGAAAATAATTACAAATACCTTGATGAGGTCATGGAAATAAGAAATTGTTGATTCACGTTGAAGATAAAACAAGTTGATTCGGTGGAACGATGATGGTTGAATGAAATAATCGTAAAATGGTATGTCATTTAAGAAAACAAATCATAAAAACCATAAACCATGGATGCATGATTAAATATACCTTGACGAGATCGCGGAAAGAAGAAATAATTGATTCGCGCTTGAGAGAAAAAGAGTAGATTTGGGGGAACGATAATGGTTGAAATAAATGATCGTAAAATTAAGATGGGTGTATAATGGAAACATATAATTGATATTCTATGAGAAAACGCGGTATTAAAAATTTTAGGCGGCAATTCAAAATTTCGATGCCGCGATGTAAAAAAATTGAAATTTCGCGTTCGCGGGATATTAAAATTTTCATTCACGTCGGTTTTATGATAACCGACGTGAAAAGATATTAAAATTTTCATTTATTTTTCACGTCGTTTATTATAAAACTGACGTGAAAAATCAATCTTTGTCACTCTTTCACGTCGGTTATTAAATAACCGACGTGAAAAATCAATTTTCATGACTTTTTCATGTCGGTTATTTAATAACCGACGTTAAAAGGTATTATTCACGTCGGTTATTTCATAACCGACGTGAAAAGTATTTACAAAAATGTAGTTCATTTCTCAAGATTTAATTAGACAGGTCACGGAGCTCAAACGGAGTTTCGGATTAAAAGTTATGGCCTTCTGAAGTTTGACATCCTTAAGACATCGTTCAGAGATGATCAACTTCTGAAGGCCATAACTTTTAATCCCTAACTCCGTTTGAGCTCCGTGACCTGTCAAATTAAAGATTTAGAAATGAAATACATTTTTGTAAACATTTTTCACGTTGGTTATGAAATAACCGACGTGAAAAATACCTTTTAACGTCGGTTATTAAATAACCAACGTGGAAAATCAATTTTCGTGACTTTTTCACGTCGGTTATTTAATAACCGACGTTAAAAGTTTTTTTTCACATCGGTTATTTCATAACCAAAGTGAAAAATGTTTACAAAAATTTAGTTCATTTTTCAAGCTTTAATTTGACAGGTCACAGAGCTCAAACGGAGTTACGGATTAAAAGTTATGGCCTTCAGAAGTTGGACATCCTTAAGACATCGTTTAGAGATGATCAACTTCTGAAGGTCATAACTTTTAATCCGTAACTCCGTTTGAACTCTGTGACCTGTCAAATTAAAGATTTAGAAATGAACTACATTTTTGTAAACATTTTTCACATCGGTTATTAAATAACCGACGTGAAAAATCAATTTTCGTGACTTTTTCTCGTCGGTTATTTGATAACCGAAGTGAAAAATGTTTACAAAAATGTAGTTCATTTCTCAGGCTTTAATTTGACAGGTCACAGAGCTCAAACGGAGTTACGGATTAAAAGTTATGGCCTTCAGAAGTTGGACATCCTTAAGACATCGTTTAGAGATGATCAAATTCTGAAGGCCATAACTTTTAATCCGTAACTCCGTTTGAGCTCCGTGACCTGTCAAATTAAAGCTTGAGAAATGAACTACATTTTTGTAAACATTTTTCACGTCGGTTATTCCATAACCGATGTGAAAAAGTCACGAAAATTTATTTTTCATGTCGGTTATTTAATAACTGACGTGAAAAATAAGTGGAAATTTTAATATATTTTCCTAGAAAAGGATTTTTCACGTCCGTTATTTAATAACCGACGTGGAAAAGTGATGTACATTGATTTTTAACGTCGGTTATATAATAACCGATGTGAAAAATCAAATAAAATGGATTTTTAAAGTCGGTTCTTATATGACCGACGTGAAAAATCGATTTTTAGATATTTTCACGTCGGTTCTAAAAAACCGACGTGAAAAATGGTGACGTAAAAAAATGTTTTTGTACTAGTGAATAGAATGAAACAAATAATAATCTCTATATTACAAACAAGAATTCCATAAATTTGTGATGGGTATGGATATTTGTAGCCATGGTGAGATAAAATATTCAACTGTCTAATACTCTAAATTCTTAAAGGCTAAACCAAAATTTCTCCTGTAATGTAAAAAAGATAAATCATGCCACATACTTTTTCAAACATTGTCACATAACCTTCAACTATAGCCCCCCATATTTGAATTTATTGCCTAATCATTCCATTATATTATTATACATGTTGGAAAGGCTTCCAAAATTCCTGAAACCATGTGTCCCAATCATTAAACATCACGGTTGGGGTTTAATAAGAGAGATAATATCCCCATTTTTCACTTCCATCCATGAACATTGGGTTTAGTCCTTTTAATTCTGAAAGACGGGACCATTCTCCTACTTTTAGTCTCTTTAATTATTCATTTCGTTATTGGAACTTGAAACTCCAACTCTATACATTCCATCAACACAATTTCAACTATCGGTTTCATATCACCCCCTCTTGAAAGGAAGTTATCCAAAACTCTTCATCATCTACATCCAAATATGAGGAATGGTTAGAAACATTAAAAAATAAAATTTCATCATACTCACAATGCAATGATATCTTGTAATCAATCACATAAATTACATGGTATGGTCCATCTCCATGTATCTTGAGTTTTTTTACTTTCATTTCTTTTGAAACCTCCCCAGCTTCTTTGGTTTCCCATTGTATTGTTTGATATGTTTTTTTCCATCCACATTTATATTTTACAATGATGTCAATGAAACATGATCAATAGGGGTAAGGAGGTTAAATCTAAAAGGAAATAAATTTGGATAGAATTGGGTTATATAGTGATCACCCATTTTGTAAGAATACTCTACATGTGATAGACCCTTCGTCCAATCATTTAGACCCATGATGTAGTTAATAGATATGTGATTTTCTTTTGTCTCTTATAGGTTTTCATGGTATGATTTGGAACTTGGTATTGATGCACTGGAAATGGTTCTTATTTGATACTCAATACCTATAATAGGTGGAAAACCTTTTGACACCTCTTGGGGAAACAAATTGTCAATTTCCTACAGTAAAGACTCACCAATATGTTTCAAAGGAGATGTTTAGTGATTACTATTTAACATCACATCTTTGTACCACTAGTACAAAAACCATTTTTTACGTCGGTTTTTTTTCTTTTTAACGTCGGTTTTTAGGCGACGTTATTGCGAGCGACGTTAAAAATATGATTTTTTACGTCGGTTATTTAATAACCGACGTAAAAAATGGGGTAATATATTTTTTAACGTCGGTTTTTAAAAAACCGACGTGAAATACATTCTGTAAATGGCGATAAGAAGCCATTTTTTACGTCGGTTTTTGAAAAAAACGACGTTATAAGTCATTTTTTACGTCGGTTATTAAATAACCTACGTAAAAAATGTTTACAATATTGTAGAAAATTTTGTACGCTTTCATTTGACAGGTCATAGAGCTCGAACGGATTTACGGATCAAAAGTTATGACCATCATAGGTTTGATATTTTTTTCGAAGAAAGGTTGAATGAGCCAACCGTAGCTTCATATTAGAAAGAATTTTTGAATCCGTTGGAGGATTTGTAGTTTTATCATGATATAAAGAATCATCCATCATTATAATAAATTAACAATCGTTAAATGGTATATAAATTAAGAAAACTACTCATAGAAAATATAAATCATGGGAAAATAATTACAAATACCTTGATGAGGTCACGGAAATAAGAAATTGTTGATTCACGTTGAAGATAAAACAAGTTGATTCAGTGGAACGATGATGGTTGAATGAAATAATCGTAAAATGGTATGTCATTTAAGAAAACAAATCATAAAAACCATAAACCATGGATGCATGATTAAATATACCTTGACGAGATCGCGGAAAGAAGAAATAATTGATTCACGTTTGAGAGAAAAACAGTAGATTTGGGGGAACGATAATGGTTGAAATAAATGATCGTAAAATTAAGATGGGTGTATAATGGAAACATATAATTGAGATTATATGAGAAAACGCGGTATTGAAAATTTTAGGCGGCAATTCAAAATTTCGATGCCGCGATGTAAAAAAATTGAAATTTCGCGTTCGCGGGATATTAAAATTTTCATTCACGTCGGTTTTATGATAACCGACGTGAAAAGATATTAAAATTTTCATTTATTTTTCACGTCGGTTATTATAAAACCGACGTGAAAAATCAATCTTCGTCACTCCATAATGGATTATGGGACCCTGTTATGAGTATAAGTTCCAACATTATAACATCCTTACCACATGACCTAAATCTGCATGGCCAATGTCTTCATTGCATTATAATAAACTTCATGATCCTTTCAAGAACTACCTGTTGATTTATTCTCGTTCAAATGGGATATGTAGTGAAGCTCGAACCTCTCATCTCGGTTCCAATCATGATTAAGGATACGAAAATCAAAAAATTTCCCTATATATGAATCATATCTATAGAGGTATCTTTTCAATAACATGGGGGTTGATTCTCATTACACTGAGATGGGTGGTGACACCTATACCTCATGTATTAGGCCCAACCATTATTCTGGAAAACATTAAATCCCCCTATCCCCACGTCAAATATTGATTGGTGTGAGGAATAATTCATCCTGATCTACATGTGGATTGAGTCTCATTCTAATGAGATATATTGTGACACCTATATTTTAATCATTGGGCATAGTAGTATCTTTTCCTTTCATTCACATCAGTTCATCTTCTTCCTCACCACATGAAATTAAAATTCATGGGATTTCAAGAACTACATATGGATTGATTCCCATCTTAATGTGATATGTAGTGATTCCAAGATCATAACTCCTTGCCCATCCACAATATAAATAATAATTTCCATATCATTCAATTGAAATTGGATTACTGTGGTGGGAAAAACATTTTTTACTTCTTGTTTCTGACACTAAGTATAGATCATGTGGGCTTAGGAGTTTTGGTAAAATAATTCCCTACATATGTAAGGAATATCAGTTTAAATTTGAATTATGATGGTTTTGTCTACAAGAAAAAAAGAAAAAATATATGTCTTTTCCACATGAATTTGAAATACATGGAGTTCTCAAGAACAATGTGTGGCATGATTCTCATTCTAATGAGATTTTTAGTGACATAAAAATCTTAAATCATTGGCCTAGTCTAAAAAAAATCATAAAATTCTTCATTATCGTGTGTATGAGTTAGGTCTACATGAGGGGATCCAATATAGGTTCTCACCCTATACATGAGCCCATGTATGAAAAAAAACCTTTTCCCCCTCCACACATGAATTCAATCATTGTGGGGGATATTTAGTTTAGAAAAACATATAGCTTGATTATTTCTTTAATGATATAGTCAGTGATGCTCAGGTCCTACGACCTGGTCCAGTTGAAATATTCCTTTTTTCACATCAAGTTACCTTTATCCATACTGCTGGACATTAAACTACATGGCTGATATCATGGAGACTTGACTTTAAACCGCATTGTAACTCAAGAACTATGTGTGACGTGATTTTCATCTAGTGAGATACATAGTGACACCTAAGCCTCATGTCGTAGTCCCATATATGGGATAAAGGAAAGCACTCCCTCTTCTCTATACAAACAAAGATCAAAACATGATATTTTAATTAGGGTCCCCTCATTAAGGGATCCACCAAGGAAATAGAGATGTCCCCTTCAATATATGAGTTAGATCGATGAAAGGGACTCTAAAATTCATGGCCAATACGAGTACAAATTCTTTCTTCATGCTTGTAAACTTCCCCTACCCACATCATACTCCTAATCTTGGACATTTTTTGATCTCTATAATCTATCTTCAACTCTCGATGATAGAATGTCTCATATCTGAGGACTCCTTATTTTGACATTGTTGTAACATGACCCTATTGGATTTACATCGGTCACCCACAAAATGGTCTTATCGGACGAATTATGAAACTATTTTTCTATTATTTAATATTCCCCTGTTGGATTTGCATAAAACATCCCACAAAATGTATTTACGGACTTGTGCTAAGTTCACCCTTGGTAGAAGCATGTTTTGTACATGTAAGATTTGGTGAAATTTTGATGGATTCCACGATTAAAATTTAGTATGCGGTCATCCCTCTCATATGTTTACCATATCCTTTTCCCCAATTTGAAAACCCCCAAGACTATGGTTTACAAAGTGATCCTTCATGTCTAAAGTATGCTGGAATGATCTTGGATTGGTAAGACACATATCACCCATAATTTCCATAATTCTAGGGTCCTAGGCATTTGAACTAAAACTATAGGAACTATATTTCATGTGCTTAGCTCAGACTGGAATAGGGAACCTTTCCCTCCAAATATCATTTAATTCGGACATAAAATTCGCCTCTAATATTCAAGTAGCTTCCTTCCACAAGCCTGGTTTTATTCCTGGTGAAATACAAATATCCATAAACTTTATTCGTTCATCAGCAAGAGAATTGTGGAATTCTTGATAACTTCTTTATATGACTATGTTGTAAAATTACCGCAAATGTATTTTCATATTGTATCCCACAAAATGGGTTTATCAGCTAAAGGATGCCATTATTGATTATACTGTAACACACTCTAGTTTTCTTTAAATAAAGTATCCCACAAACCGGGCTTGTCAACTAGTGGTAAATTTTTTCCTCAGGAGGGACCACCAATACCTCTATAATCCCTTACTTTATACAAATCCTCAGATATGGACATATGTAGATTATATCTTATGACATTACCTTCCCCAATCTTGAATATGTTCATACATTCTTTGATAGATTACCCATATTGGGAGATTTATGAACCTTTTGGTCAAAGCTAAAGACCTTAAATTATATCCCCCATAAATTCCTTGTTGTATTCCTTTAAAGTTAATTGCATAACATCCTATTCATAAGATGTTAAATTGTATAGAAACATCCATTTCATAAGCTAATAAACTACATGGTCAATGTCTGCGTCACATGACATTAAACTGAATGATGTCTTGATCTTTTTTATGGATGGGCCTCCCCCTCTCTTCAGTAATCTAACAAAATATACCATCTTACACCCAAGAAAAATTTGTGTAGGAGTGGTTTCCCATTCATGAACAATGAAAAATATGTTGATCTCTTGATTTTCGTAAATTTCCCTTGGAAAACAACCCATCATGGTCATAAGAAATCAAAATCTCTATAAACTCCCCTCGTCCATCAACAATAGAATGTCATAATTCATAAAAATACATTTTCCTGACTATGATATAACACACCCCAGTTGGATTTTTATAAAGTATCCTAAAAAGGGTTTCCAGCCGAAATATTCCACTATTTATTATTTAGTAAAATTTCATAGTTTTCTTTGTATAAAACACCCAAAAATGGGTTTGTTAACCATAGGTAACTTCATCATTAGAATATACCTCCTATATTCTCTAATATCATGTTATGGATCTACAAAACACAAAATCGGGGCTCCTAATTCCCCTATGTGTGTCTGAAGAATGCCATAATGTTCATGGAAAACAATCCATGTTCGAGTAATCATTTCAAACTTTATGGTCAAATATATTCTACCTAAAACACAAGTATAATTAGTCTGAATCTTAAGACATTAAACTACCAAAATAATAGATATAGTACTCACCATATTGAAATCCCACAAAGGGAAATATGGAAAAAATTCATGTATCAACTCTCTAGACCAGAAATCCACGTGGTTTAGGAAAAAAATCAACAAATTGAAAGAAAAAAGGAAAAAACATGTTAGGATGAAAACACAAAAGGGTAGTCTAATCAAAATCCAAGTCTCACCCACTAAGCCATCCAAATATTGGACTTAGGAAAAATTAGGATGATGACATAAAAAAGAAAAATAATTGTGGGGTTTGTTCATATAACCTTATTAATAGTGGCACTATGCTTTGTATTCCCCATGGATTATACAAAACATAGAATGCTATATCATCCTATTCATTGAAATTATAACATGATGACATTCAATTAAATGAGTCATTCTTTAATGTTTTATTATGATTATAGTAAGTATAAAAATGAATGAAAAAGGGATTGGGAACAAAAATCCATTAAATTTATATTTCAAAATGTCAGGGAACTTCCACACACTAGATCCTCTCTTCTAGGTTTTATAGTTTTTCTTCAAAAATGGATTTGATAAGTTGAACTATACCCCGAATAAATTACTATATCTTGATAAAACTCAGTCAATTATGTTGAAATAGCCTCCTCATCTTTATGAATATTCTCCTACATTGCACCAACATCATATCTTCTTTATGTTTAAAACTCTTCCAAGTATCTATGATGTTCTACTACCTCTTGCTTTATATAAATTAATTCTTAATTGAGGTGAATTATTTTGGGATACTTTTCATCAATGAGATCTTGGTTCTCCTCCAGCTTATTGGAGTGGATGAACTTATCTTGGATTATGGTACCTCTGAGTTACTCAAATTATACCACTATATATATCTCTTCTATCCATGATCTTCATTACTCTCCCCTTTACTGAAAGATCAAATTCACCGCATTATGAATATCCTGGTAATTGAATCCATTATTTCCTATCATGGAAGCTTGAACTGAAATTAGTGAAGCTGTAATGAAAAGACTTCAAGGGGCATCTCTTTGATTATCTTCCAGATATCCCAAAAGACCAAATGGCGTGTAGTTTGGAAAGACTCATGTGTATCTAGTTCAGAATAAGAAACTCTATTATAGGGAGAGACATAATTTTGGATTAATGCACTAAAAATTTATACTTTTAATCCATCAAAAATATACCAAACTATATATATCAATGTTGGTGGAATTGGGATGGAAACCCCCAACTCAGGCCCAATTGCCAAAGCTGATGGTGATGAATAGATGATGACACTTGAAATCAACACGATGAGGTAAACATGTAGAAATAGAAGTGAAGTGGCCATAATATTTGATAGAACTCACCTGTTGTCGGGTCTTCCATGGGTATTGATACCTCCTTGAATGTCATGGCCTTAACTCTCAGAGCTAGGACCTACTGACCCAGAACATCCTCCTAAGTTTATTCAGCATCTGGAATCAGAGTCTCTTGAGAATTTACAACTTTTTGATTCTCATCCATTACTCCCTAAACAATAGGTGTTTGTTGGACTTGGATTAAATTTTCATGAAGTTCCTTGCAAATGTTCTTTAAAGAAAAATATGCACAAGTTAACCATTGATGTAAGGAATCCGCAGAGAAAAAAACCATATATGATTGGAAAATTTAAGAATGATAAAACTACATCCATCCAATTACCTATGGAAATCGTCACACTCCTAGAGGGATACTAGAATATCAATGTATTGATTAATTATATACATTAATTCATGATAACTAGCCTCAAGTGTAACAAAATCCTCACTTATGGGGGCATCCAAGGCGTGTTTCTCAAAACCCAAATGGGTTCATCCATCGACCACATTTACGAAATAATCATCAGAAACAAATTTTTTAGTCCTTTTGGAGTTAGTTTTATCGTCAACACCTTAACTTTACTATCCGAGATTCCCATTAGCCCCTTCCAGAGTGATATTGGGACCAACATTGACTGCCATAGGGTCTTTGGGTGTAGGCAAGGGATATGAAATATCATGAGAAGAGGAATGTTTGAAACAACACATGACATTCAAATGAGTTAATATGATGTTACCATGAACCTATCCCATATCTATAGGAATGCAGGTGGATGTGGATTTATCTCTTGATTATTCATCCATCATAATTATGGATTCATCAGTATGGGTCTACACCTTCGCCAAAGCATCCTCCTCGATCCTTTTAGGATCGGTGCCAAACCCCATGTGGGAGGAAAGAGAAATAGATTATACAAAATTAAAGCATAGTTAGAAGAGTATGTAAAACAAGTAATGATATCAAATGACAATATGAAGACTTACTGTGTCACAGGCGTCGAGCCAACATTATTGCCCTCTTTCACTTCCTCTATCAAGATGGAGAAGGGTCCACCTCTATCCTCTTGGAAATAGAGACTTGAGGTTATTATTTAGGAGTTACCACTACTATATCCTCCATCATGGTGAAATATCCCATGGAATGTTTAGGGGACCCAAGGGCCTTGTTCACTGTCCTAATGGGAGTTCTTGTGGTCCCATACCTTGGTCACCCAAGTGAATTTGTTGCTACTACTTATTATCCTTTTTCTTCTTATTCTACTCCAAGATTCAAGTTAAAATACCCACGAGATTAATAATAGTGGGTAAAAGAGATGAAAATGTAAGGTAGAAAGTGAGATACATTATAAGGTTCAGGGTATTCATTCCATTCTTCCTTAAGATGAAAAACTACCTCTCAAGCATTCATCAGTCCAACATTACAAAGAATCACTTTGTTAATGAGATATGATAATCAATTGTGTATATCAAGGTCTATAATTACTGAAGATACCTCATCACCTCAAAAAAATCACTTTTAGGGTGGAGATCATAGGTTACTCTTAAATCTCCAAACTTTGGTATTCACATGTCTATCTGGAAGAACATCCAATTCATCTCTAACATCACAAGTCACGCTCTACTAAGCTCATATCACTAAGGGTCACACATAATTTGACACTATTGTGGCTGGATACTGGGACAATATGATTCCTTTTGATTTGGAAGCCTCTCTAGGACTCTTTTATATCATGGTATAATGGGTGGTAAGAGAACGAGTATCCTCCCAATGGTGACGACTAGACTTCCATGGCATAAGAGGTGTGGTCTTTGTAACCCTATCCTGACTAGTGATATTTACCTGAGATCACTTCAATGGATCTAGAGCCTCAGCATCATCATATTTGGCTTGATATTTTTTACCATGCAAACCACAACCATCATTTTCCACAGTCATAACCTGATAAAAACCTTTCATCCAATCCCTCCATGTGAATTAAGTGATCCATGACTTTGAATAAAAATACTCTATCCCAATTGATGCATTCAATGGAGGCAACATGATTGAAATTTTGGATACCTCTAAGGACATTAGGATCCATAACCATTTCTCTACCATCAGATATTTCTCAATCCTAACATTCATAGGGGGAATTATGCCTTATTGTTGATGAAATTTAAACCGGTTATATAACTAATACAGATAATAAGCCTCATAGATGATCTCATTATAAATGAGAGCCTATAATACTATATCTATGAATGATATCATAAATGAACTCAGTTCATAATCATTGTCCTTTACATCATCAGTAAATGTCCTTATTGGTGGGTTAAAAAAAGAAGTTGAATTATTTGAACCCAACTAGCTTCTTCAACACTTCATCATATGTTAGTTTTAAAGGCCATATTCCAAAAATAGCCTGAAAAATTATGCGGAATCAGTTTTTGAGTATTATAAATAGGAAGAGAATGACATATGAATTGAAGTATATTGAAATCCACCCCCACAACACTTGAAATGGCCCTGAAATTATAATAGTAGCCTTACCATTGTACGTATGCAGTAAGCACTGGTAAATTCATACCAACACAGGGGTAGCCACCCCTATATACATCCCCTGGTCTAGTTTTTTTTTGATAAAAATTGTCTCTAGCCATATATTTCCATTGGACATGAGGACCAGAAGTTGATAAATCCATAGCCACATATCAAGGAATCCATCCAGGTGAGTCTTCGCATCAACCTTGATATTGACCTTATAACCCTAACAGGTATATTTTCCCTTCTCTAATGTAGTACAAAATGATCAAGGAGAACCCCAATTCTCTAAAGTGTGTCATAGTGTAGAGAATATTCAAGTGGGACCTTCTCCTATCGATTCTATAAAAGCATTCATCCACGCACTCAGATAGATGTTATCACTAGGATTAGGATATTTGTTCTACAATTTCTTCATTACCTTGAAGAGCCCATGGGCCAAAGGTGGTGTCCATTCAGCATCATACTATGTTACCTTTAGTGTGATGAACTCATTATAAATATCCCCAAGAATGGTACCTCTAGATATTATATATACATCTTGTAGGATAATGAAAACCTCACCATACATCAGATAGAAGGAATTTTTTTCTGGACTCTATTAGCTCAACAACCCAGGGATGATTTTTGGGTTATTGTAAACATAAGTTTTTTCTACCCAAATAGCCTCATAGAAATGTATGTCTTATATATAATTTTTGAATTAAACACAATATTGACACACCCAATATGCATATATCCCCTTTTTCCTGAGTCCTCCTCAAGAGAAAAAGTCCCAGTCCTCCTTCTTGCCTTGCGTCTGATCTATCATTGAAGTATGGAATGTCAATTCATAACAATGAGGCTTTGATTATTAGGCATGTAGATTTAGATCTAGAGTTCAACTACTGTGAAGAATGATACATCCCAGGAAATCGTTTCCTTTCTTAATATAAACACCCTAGGAGGAAATTAATGAAAAAGGGAAGTTGGGGTTATTCACAAACCATGAATTCGTGAAGTTTCTCTGAACACCTAGGATAAAAGTCTCCATAAAAAGTCCATTATAATTCAATGGTAAGTAATCTATTCATGTGTAATCATGTTGATATAGTTCCAAATAAGTCTCCAAATCTGGGAGGGCAGGTTTAACCATGCAATAGTAATATGATCCAACAACATTGATCATCACAAAAGAATGTGAAATAGCTTGTTCAGTATAATTCCTCAAAGATTCCATTGAAAAACTATAATAATGCACCAATTTCTCCCATTAAGTTAAAATACTAACAGACAAAAAAGTTAAAATTTTGACATTGAGGAATTAAAAATTTTGGAAAAGAAAAGAACTCATGCAAACCTTTCAATAAGGATCCACACACATCCCTCTCAACAAAGCCTCTTGGGAAAGCCCCTCAACCAGATGCCTCATCTAGACTCCTACTTGAGGTTACTCTACATATCACTATCTCCCAAGTGTTTTTACTATAGGAAGTTATTTGATAGACCTTTATGAAATTAAAAGCATGGAATAGCTAAGAATATGATCTATATGATGAGAGAAAAAATCACCCACTTGGAATGTGAGAAAAATGACAAAGTGGCCAGTGGTATTTATTGAAGAAGTGGGCCTTCACACTAGCTGTGAAGAAAAACAAAAAAAAAATCATAAACCTGCCTACGCATTCACCCCTTTGCATCAGAATTCCCGTAGATCCCTCCATGAGGGACCCAAAAGGTGCACCCACCCCTATGTGTGACACCTGCACAAAGAAATAGTGGTATAGAATTATGTGTCCCAGAATATTTTCCACCCCTATGCGAGACACCTACATAGATCACCTACACCTGAGACATGTGTGTAAAACCAAATTTTACTTGGGTCCCCTATTTGACTATAAATAACACACTTGGCCTCCTCATTTAAATAACTAGAGAAATGAATGAAGCCCCTAAGTTTGGGTCGCATAACCCAATCACCCAGGTCTCCCAAAAACCCTTCAAGTAGACCTTTGAAACCTAATAGAAGAGAAAATTGAGGTAGATAGTGGGATCAGAGTCCCTCCAGTGTCTGAAATACATGACACCTACGTGAGGACACCATTTTCCCCTAGGGGACAAACTCATGCATGAGGCCCCTTCTAAAATCGAGGACCTATGTGAGACCCATCCAAGGCCACCTAAGGAGATCCCTAGTTCCTAGGATAAAGAATCTACCATATGTTGTTTCCTAGGTGTTACATTGACCCTGGAATATCCATCCCTCGTAGACCTATATCCCCCTATGTAAGGCACTTCTATTACATTATAGTCACTACACGATGCATTTAAGCCTCTAATCCTAGATCTGTGTGAGCCCCTCTTTGATCCCTCTTCCAAGACACTAATGGAAGGGATAATATTACTTTGGATCAATTTTCATAGATGGACCAATTTGAAACCTCCATTGAAACCCTTGGACATGAAAAACAATGGCAATAGGAACAATAGAATGTCTACCATTTGGAGATACATTCCTATAGTCAGAGGATTCCCACACCTATCATACAAGATGGTTAGGGTAGTCAGGGTGCACATGGATGTGAATTACTATGGTCACAGGGACCATGAACCCGGTGGTGGTGTTAGGGAGTTCCTAATATTGGGCACTAGGTTTATGATCATACCCTTTCCAACACGTCTCTAACACCAAAATCCTCAGGTTCTACGTGGGGAGGGGGAGGATCACACTTGAATTTCCTTTTGACATGGAATGACATCCTCCTCTTCCACTATATAAGTAATTTTAGGGAATACCTCCTCAATTAATCCCCTATACTTCCTTTATGGAGTCTCACTCTTTCTCCACATCACCTAGATGGTGATGTCTATACAGGTATTCATACCTGACTGTCCTAGATATGCAATGGCAGAGGGAACAGGTACATCGAATCCCATTTTTCATCTCCCATCACCCTATACCCTTCCACCAGTACAGGATGAGATGTGTTTGGTTTTCTAGATCTTCCAATTCCTCTTGTTTCTCATATTCAAGCATGAATCATGATGACTCTTGGGCTTAGAGGATATCCATGAACACGACATTCATAGAATCAGATGCATGTTTTGGCAGATAATCTTTTTTCAGATCATCCTATAACCTTCCTTCAGAGTGCCTCCACAAGCATGTGTGCTCAATGTCATGTATCCAACCTAAGTAAAAAGAATATTGTGTGGTTTTATAGATCTTTTGTTTCATATTGTTTCTCACACAAAGCATAACTCAAGTAATCTTAGTGGTTGATGGTGGTCATGACATCCACATGATACCAAACCATTTGGGCCTCAATCAAAGTGTAAGCCCTAACCAATTAGAGAATCCTCATCAAGAATATTTTTTAAAATAAAACATGTTGGGCATAATTAAAAGTGTATGTCCCAAACAACAAGAGCCTCAGATTCATTATAAGACCCAAATCATAACCAAACCATATTTAGTCACCTAGGTCATCCTTTTCAGGAGTAATCCATATCCATACTTCAAATCATTATGGTTCATGTCACTCCACATGTCAAAAACTCATCAAGGGAATCCTCCTCAAAAATAAGCCACAACATAATCCTCTAAAAGTTCCACACTCTCCTATGAGACAAATCCAATGCCCTCCATTGTCATAGGTCCTTATAAACAAACTATGTGGGATTTAATTTTCATCCAAATGGGATGCATAGGAAGCCACCCCAATGTCTAAACCCATCAACCAAAATAATCCCCATTATATATGGACTTCACTCCTTGAAGATTATTATTAAATCCAGAAATTCATATCCCTTACAGGTTCCCTTGGGATGCCCCATAATAATTCACTCACTAAATTTTGACTAGGCACCTTCCACTAATACATTCTAGTTGCATGATGCTAAACTGAATAGTTTGGTCCTTATCACATGACCATAAAAGGTATGATATGCCCCACTAAATGAAACTAAACTATGTGGGATCTGATTCCATTCACAAGATGTAGTAAGCCCATTTGTGGGTCTGATCGCGACAATAAAACAACTCCTGTATCCCTGGATGAAAAGACACTCCAAAGCACCCCACCGTGTTGATAGAAAACCATCATTGTCATAATAATGAACAAATAATATCTAATCAGTATGAAGAGGATACATTAGATAGTTATTCTCAGAAAAATATAGATAAATCCGTTAATGAATATCCATATATACATACATATGATTCTAAATTCCATACATTCTGACAATTGATTGTTAATTCAATGGTGACCCACATCATACTTGGGAATTAATGAAGGATTCATGATCTTAACTTAAATATATAAGTGAATCTCATAGTAGGAAACAATTCCCCACAATGGGTGTGAAGAGATCAAACTCCCATCCCCTCGACCAATGTGAGTTCTTAAGCATTGTTCAAAAAATTCCCCAATGAGTGTCTGCCTTTGGAAAGCAGTTCCCTCACAGATATTGAACAATTGGCTATTTCCGGCTCTACGAACAAACTAGTTAGAAACTATTCTAAAATAGTGAACCTGATGAGTATGATTTCACATAACTCACTCTCCCTGTAATTAATCATCAAAAGATCATGGATTTGTGAGAAATAACCCTGCAAACAATAAAAATCCTGAAAATTCCTTTAAAATCCCTAAAAACATAAAAAACCCAAAAAACCCATAAAAACATATGAAATCATTAAACCCTAAAACACTTAAAATCCATAAAAATTAAAAAAAAATCACAATTCATTTAATAATTTTTTATTTTTTCATTGAAAAAAATCCTAAAAAATGGTAAAACCATAAGACTCTAAAAACACTAAACCCCCTAGAAACTATAGAAATCCATAAAAAATATTAAAACCCTAAAACCCATAAATACCCAAAAAAACTGCTAAAAACTATAAAATACCTTTAAAAAAAATTAAACAGTCTTTGAAAACATAAAACCCTTAAAAACTCGAAAACCCATAAAAAATCACAAAACCCCTAAAAATCAACAAAAATACTAAACATCATAAATATCCTAAAAATACCTAAAATAACTAAAAACCTAAAAAATAATAAAAACCTAGAAAACCCTATAAAAACCTTATAACTCTTAAAATCCCTAAAAAACTGAAAACCCCCGTGAAATCATAAAACTATAAAACCCAAAAAACCCTAAAAAACCCTAAAAATTCAAAAATACCTTAAAAATATAAAATCCACTTAAAACACTAAAAATATTTTAAACCCCTAAATAATTAAAAACTATAAAAACCATAAATCATTTAAAACATAAAAAACCCAAAAAAACTCAAAATACCATACACCACTAAAACCCTAGACCCTCAAAATCCCAAAATGATCAATGAAACTGTAAAAAATAAAATCCCCATAACAACCTTTAAAAAAAATAAGAAAACCATAAAAACCTAAAAACACTTAAAACCCCTAGAAACCATAAAAATCAATAAAATCCCTAAAAACCCTATATTCTCTCAAAATCCCAAAAAATATGAAAAACACACAAAAAAAACAAAAAATTCCCTAAAATTCCCAAAAAAACGTAATAAAAATAAAAACCATGAAAACCCTTAAGAATACCTTAAATACATATAAATACTCAAGAACCCTAAAAAACCTAAAAATGTAAAAAAACCATCAAAAACCTGAAAAGATCCAAAAAATCTAAAAACCCATTTAGAAACAATAAAACTTCTAAATCCTTAAAATCCCTTAAAACCCATAAAAACCCCCAAACCAATTAATACTCTAAAAATCCATTAAACATCTATTTTTAAAAAAAAAATCTAAAAAACCCTCTAAACCCTAAAAAACACTAAAAAACACTTAAACCCCCAAAATATCCATAAAACCCCCGAAACAACTAATTTCCCTAAAATCCCGAAAAAAATCACTAAAAATTCTAAAAAATGTAAAAAACGCTAAAAATTCAAAAAATCCATAAGAAAAACATAAAAACCTAATAACCAATAAAGCCCTAAAAACCCAAAATGTGCTAAAAACCATAAAAATATTAAAAAAAATCCAAAAACTCCTTAAAATTTTAAAAAACCCTCAAAATATTTAAAATACTTAAGAAAAACTTAAATACCTAAAAACACCAAAAACCATAAAACCCCTAATCACCTAAAAAATCATCAAAATCCATAAAACCCCTAAAACCAAGTAAAAATTCTAAAACACTTTTAAACCCCAAAAAATTAAATAAAACTCCAAAAGACATTTAAAAACCTAAAAACTCAAAAAAATTCCTAATTACCTAAAAACCCATAAACCCCTTAAAACACTTGAAAAATATAAAACCCTAAAAAATTAAAAAAAAACTAAAACCCATAAAAATCATTAAAATCCCTAAAAATCCCTAAACTATTAAAAACCTATAAAAACCTTTAAAACCCATAAGAAAACCTAAAAACCCTAAAAATTCTTAAAACAAAAAAATACATAAAAATGCTAAAATATCGAAAACACACTAAAAAACCTAAAAACCCAAAACAACTCAAAATCCCAAACAACCCTAAAAAAATAAAAATCCTAACAAATGCCTAAAAACATATAAGACACTAATAAACATTAGAAAACCTTAAAAACTAATAACACTTGAAACAACTAAAAACCTGAAATACACCAATTTCTTTGAAATATATTTCTCTTTTCCTTGTAAAAAACTGGAAAATTTTAAAAACCCTAAAAAATACTAAAAATATCTTAGAAAGAACCTAAAACCCCTCGAAAACCTAAAAAACCCTAAAAACCATAAAAACCTATAAAAACCCAAAAAAACCTAAAAAACACTAAAAACTCTAAAAAACATTTAAACCCCTAAAAACATTAAGAAGATAGAGGAGATGGCTCAAGGAAGGGGGATCGATAGAGATGGGGATCTTGCACAGCCTCTGGCCGCGCCGCCCCCTGCCTGCAAGGTGGAGTCAGTTCTAGCTATGCTAGAGGTATGTGGCCACAATGAGCTCTTCCAACTTTGTAATCACTCATCATCTGGGATCGGTGCGGCCGGTGAAGCACCAAAGGCATCGAGGCTGAAGCTTAACTTTGTAGAGGTGGAGAAATATGCAATTTAACTTACCTTAACTGATTTTGATCCTCCCTCTCCTGGTCAGGTCATGTGAAAGAGGGAAGTGTATCATGTTTCGGATAATCGAGATGTAGTGGAAGAAAGGCGCATCTTATGTTGATTATCCATTATTTCCGGGGTGTTGACCCCGAAGGTTGAGTGGCTCTGTAAAGTTCATGATCTCATTAATCAGGTCATGGAGATCTGGGGCTTCTTCAAATGGAGAATGACTGCTATGGGGCTGGGATTTTATCATATTGTCTTCCCATCGGATGAATGGAAGTGACGGGCTTGGAGTTTCAGCTCCCTCAACTTAAAGCCTGGTCTCTTCAGGATCCAAGAGTGGGATCGGAATTTTGACACTTTGACTGTCAAGAACACCTCTGTGCAAGTATGGATTCAAACATGTAAGCTTATTTGGCTTAATTGGCACCCTCGGATTCTTTGGAACATTTCCTCTTCGGTGGGATATCCTATATTCATTGAAAAGGAGACAAAAAATCTAAGGTATGAGCATTATGATCGTGTCCTCATTAAAGTTTATTTAGCTTCTACACTTATTTAAGAAGTGGTTCTTAACACTGATGAAGACAGATTCATGCTAGAGATTCGGTATGAGCGCAAACCCCGGTTTTGCCTCCATTGTAATCTATTTGGAAACCTCATCTCTGACTGTTGATGATTGTAGGTGTGCACCTAGTGAAACCTTAAAGGGAATACTACTAAATCCTACAATAGAAAATCAGGAGTAGTAGGAGGGAAAATGACCCCAAGCCAAGCAATAGCTCCCTCCCAACATTGTCCTATTGTGGATGGATGTCATACGGAGCAACTTTCATCAAGGAAGGTTCCAGAGGTTAATGTTACATTCTGTCAAGAGACCCCCCCCCCCACATGCAGGGAGCTGCTGTTGGGAATAACCCCCCCCCCTCACTGACCAGTTGGCTGCCTTAGAGCCCACTGCTCCCAGCCAGTAAAAAGTCATGCCTGAGCCTGGCATGATCTCAAATCATGCTGCTGGATAGGCAGCAATGGCTGATCCTAGCCAGACATCCACTCATTCTAGTCCTACCATGGTGGGGAGCCCTGTCTTTTGCCAGGAAGTGTCCCCTCCCTTTCAGGGGTGGATGATGAGCTGGTACCCCTTTCAATTCAAGGGCCCCCTATCATCCTTGGCCTGGAGAAGGACTGCCTGCCTCTGGCCCACCTGTCATTTTCTGACGATTCCTTTACAGTTGTGTCCTCTAGCAAGGCTACACGATGAGACATAGTCATGAGTGCCTCCCATGTGACACTCTGCCCCATGAACAAGTTCATGCCTCTCAGTGGTAGCTTCTGGGATGATGAGGCTGATGAGTAGAATGATGAGGTGGTGGAAGTGTCTACCAGGTCGGATGACGAGAGCCCAGCACATGAAGCTGGCTCTCAACCTCTGAATGCCTTGGGCCTTAAATATCGGATTGCTGAAGCTGATCCTTCCACTAGGAAACTTAAAATACATAAAACGCCTAAAAACCATAAAAACACTAAAAAATCAAAAACATTGTGACCCAAAAAACCAAAAAACACTAAAAACCATAAAAAACAAAAACAATTCCCTAAAAACCATAAAAAATAAATAA
Organism: Viscum album; assembly: GCA_963277665.1. Taxonomy (NCBI): domain Eukaryota; kingdom Viridiplantae; phylum Streptophyta; class Magnoliopsida; order Santalales; family Viscaceae; genus Viscum; species Viscum album. Next base: position 1,279,018,431 of record OY728136.1, on the reverse strand, counting down.
AATTATAAAAAAGAAAAAAAATCCCTAAAAAAATAAAGAACATGAAAATCCTTGAAAAACCTATGAAAAATTAAAAAACATAAAATACATAAAATGCCTAAAAACCTAAAAAATGATAAAAACCCTAAAAAGCCAAACCCCCCCCCCCTAAAAACCCAATCAAAAATTGAAAACACTAAAAACACCTACAAACATTAAAAATACCTAAAAATAATAAACATCCATAAAAATTCCTAAAAACATAAAAACCACTAAAACCCTAAAAACCCTGACAAAATATTAAAAACCTAAAAATGGTTAAATCCCCTAAAAGCATAAAAACCCATAAAAGACCTTAAAAGACACCAAAACCCCTAAAAACAATAAATAAACCCAAAAAACATAATAACCCCAAAACCCATAAAACCGATTAAACCTAAAAAACCACTAATTACTCATAAAATTCTCCAAAACCCTTAAAATGTTAGAAAACTGTAAATCTCAAAAACACTAAAAAACTGAAAAAAACCCCTAAGACAGCAAAATTAACCATAAAAACCCTAAACCCTAAAAATCCCTAAAACTCTTATAAAAGCATAAAAATTCTATAAAAATACCTAAAAATATCTAAAAATATAAAAAACCCTAAAACCCTAAAAACCCTAATGAAACTTTAAAAACATAAAAACCCTTAAAAACCTATAAAACATAAAAAACTACAAAGAACCATAAAAACTCAAAAAATACCAAAAAACCTTATAAAACATAATAATAATAAAATCCCAACATATTCCTAAAACATATGAACCCCAAAAACCCATAATAAAATGTTAAAAAACTAAAAACACTTAATACCCCTAAAAAACACTAAAAACCCCTAAACCCCAAAAATATATAAAACCCATAAAATCCTAAAAATGTCTTAAAAATACCTAAAACATAAAAATCCTAAAACCCCCATGAAAACCATAAAAAAATAAAAATACTTAAAACTCCTAAAAACCTAAAATACATTGAAAACCATAAAAACCATAAAATACCTTAAAACCTCAAAACCCACAAAAAATTAAAAAACCCTAAAGACCATCAAAAATACTAAAAACTGTAAAAATAATTTTTATGTGAGATTCTTTGGGTGGATTTATCTTCACAACATAGGGTGTAAGATGACAGATATGTTTCGTGGCTAAGTGGTGGGTGATGGGTTTGGATACTTGAAGCAAGTATTCTACTAAAGCTATATGGAGTGTGGCCTATTACATAAAAATAAAAAATAAGGGATGGATATGATGGAAAATACACACAAAAAATCACATGGGTTAAGGTATTAAAATCGTGGGTATTTTTAATCTCGTGGGTATTTTAACTTGAATCTTGGAGTAGAATAAGAAGAAAAAGGATAATAAGTAGTAGCAACAAATTCACTTGGGTGACCAAGGTATGGGACCACAAGAACTCCCATTAGGACAGTGAACAAGGCCCTTGGGTCCCCTAAACATTCCATGGGATATTTCACGAGATTAATAATAGTGGGTAAAAGAGATGAAAATGTAAGGGAGAAAGTGAGATACATTATAAGGTTCAGGATACGAAAATCAAAAAATTTCCCTATATATGAATCATATCTATAGAGGTATCTTTTCAATAACATGGGGGTTGATTCTCATTACACTGAGATGCGTGGTGACACCTATACCTCATGTATTAGGCCCAACCATTATTCTGGAAAACATTAAATCCCCCTATCCCCACGTCAAATATTGATTGGTGTGAGGAATAATTCATCCTGATCTACATGTGGATTGAGTCTCATTCTAGTGAGATATATTGTGACACCTATATTTTAATCATTGGGCATAGTAGTATCTTTTCCTTTCATTCACATCAGTTCATCTTCTTCCTCACCACATGGAATTAAAATTCATGGGATTTCAAGAACTACATATGGATTGATTCTCATCTTAATGTGATATGTAGTGATTCCTAGATCATAACTCCTTGCCCATCCACAATATAAATAATAATTTCCATATCATTCAATTGAAATTTGATTACTATGGTGGGAAAAACATTTTTTACTTCTTGTTTCTGAAACTAAGTATAGATCATGTGGGCTTAGGAGTTTTGGTAAAATAATTCCCTACATATGTAAGGAATATCAGTTTAAATTTGAATTATGATGGTTTTGTCTACAAGAAAAAAAGGAAAAATATGTCTTTTCCACATGAATTTGAAATACATGGAGTTCTCAAGAACAATGTGTGGCATGATTCTCATTCTAATGAGATTTTTAGTGACATAAAAATCTTAAATCATTGGCCTAGTCACAAAAAAACCATAAAATTCTTCATTATCGTGTTTATGAGTTAGGTCTACATGAGGGGATCCAATATAGGTTCTCACCCTATACATGAGCCCATGTATGAAAAAAAAACCTTTTCCCCCTCCACACATGAATTCAATCATTGTGGGGGATATTTAGTTTAGAAAAACATATAGCTTGATTATTTCTTTAATGATATAGTCAGTGATGCTCAGGTCCTACGACCTGGTCCAGTTGAAATATTCCTTTTTTCACATCAAGTTACCATCATCCATACTGCTGGACATTAAAATACATGGCTGATATCATGGAGACATGACTTTAAACCGCATTGTAACTCTAGAACTATGTGTGACGTGATTTTCATCTAGTGAGATACATAGTGACACCTAAGCCTCATGTCGTAGTCCCATCTATGGGATAAAGGAAAAAACTCCCTCTTCTCTATACAAACAAAGATCAACACATGATATTTTAATTAGGGTCCTATCATTAAGGGATCCACCAAGGAAATAGAGATGTCCCCTTCAATATATGAGTTAGATCGATGAAAGGGACTCTACAATTCATGGCCAATACCAGTACAAATTCTTTCTTCATGCTTGTAAACTTCCCCTACCCACATCATACTCCTAATCTTGGACATTTTTTGATCTCTATAATCTATCATCAACTCTCGATGATAGAATTTATCATATCTGAGGACTCCTTATTTTGACATTGTTGTAACATGACCCTATTGGATTTACATCGGTCACCCACAAAATGGTCTTATCGGACGAATTATGAAACTATTATTATATTATTTAATATTCCCCTATTGTATTTGCATAAAACATCCCACAAAATGTATTTACGGACTTGTGCTAAGTTCACCCTTGGTAGAAGCATGTTTTGTACATGTAAGATTTGGTGAAATTTTGATGGATTCCACGATTAAAATTTAGTATGCGGTCATCCCTCTCATATGTTTACCATATCCTTTTCCCCAATTTGAAAACCCCCAAGACTATGGTTTACAAAGTGATCCTTCATGTCTAAATTATGCTGGAATGATCTTGGACTGGTAAGACACATATCACCCATAATTTCCATAATTCTAGGGTCCTAGGCATTTGAACTAAAACTATAGGAACTATATTTCATGTGCATAGCTCAGACTGGCATAGGGAACCTTTCCCTCCAAATATCAGTTAATTTGGACATAAAATTATCCTCTAATATTCAAGTAGCTTCCTTCCACAAGCCTGGTTTTGTGCCTGGTGAAATACAAATATCCATAAACTTTATTCGTCCATCAGCAAGAGAATGGTGGAATTATTGATAACTTCTTTATATGACTATGTTGTAAAATTACCGCAAATGTATTTTCATATTGTATCCCACAAAATGGGTTTATCAGCTAAAGGATGCCATTATTGATTATACTGTAACACACTCTAGTTTTCTTTGAATAAAGTATCCCACAAACCGGGCTTGTCAACTAGTGGTAAATTTTTTCCTCAGGAGGGACCACCAATACCTCTATAATCCCTTACTTTATACAAATCCTCAGATATGGACATCTGTAGATTATATCTTATGACATTACCTTCCCCAATCTTGAATATGTTCATACATTCTTTGATAGATTACCCATATTGGGAGATTTATGAACCTTTTGGTCAAAGCTAAAGACCTTAAATTATATCCCCCATAAATTCCTTATTGTATTCCTTTAAAGTTAATTGCATAAAATCCTATTCATAAGATGTTAAATTGTATAGAAACATCCATTTCATAAGCTAATAAACTACATGGTCAATGTCTGCGTCACATGACATTAAACTGAATGATGTCTTGATCTTTTTTATGGACGGGCCTCCCCCTCTCTTCAGTAATCTAAAAAAATATACCATCTTACACCCAAGAAAAATTTGTGTAGGAGTGGTTTCCCATTCATGAACAATGAAAAATATGTTGATCTCTTGATTTTCGTAAATTTCCCTTGGAAAACCACCGATCATGGTCATAAGAAATCAAAATCTCTATAAACTCCCCTCGTCCATCAACAATAGAATGTCATAATTCATAAAAATACATTTTCCTGACTATGATATAACACACCCCATTTGGATTTTTATAAAGTATCCTAAAAAGGGTTTCCAGCCGAAAGATTCCACTATTTATTATTTAGTAAAATTTCATAGTTGTCTTTGTATAAAACACCCAAAAATGGGTTTGTTAACCATAGTTAACTTCATCATTAGAATATACCTCCTATATTCTCGAATATCATGTTATGGATCTACAAAACACAAAATCGGGGCTCCTAATTCCCCTATGTGTGTCTGAAGAATGCCATAATGTTCATGGAAAACAATCCATGTTCGAGTAATCATTTCAAAATTTATGGTCAAATATATTCTACCTAAAACACAAGTATAATTAGTCTGAATCTTAAGACATTAAACTACCAAAAGAATAGATATAGTACTCACCATATTGAAATCCCACAAAGGGAAATATGGAAAAAAATTCATGTATCAACTCTCTAGACCAGAAATCCACGTGGTTTAGGAAAAAAATCAAGAAATGGAAAGAAAAAAGGAAAAAAACATGTTAGGATGAAAACACAAAAGGGTAGTCTAATCAAAATCCAAGTCTCACCCACTAAGCCATCCAAATATTGGACTTAGGAAAAAATTAGGATGATGACATAAAAAAGAAAAAAAATTGTGGGGTTTGTTCATATAACCTTATTAATAGCAGCACTATGCTTTGTATTCCCAATGGATTATACAAAACATAGAATGCTATATCAACCTATTCATTGAAATTATAACACGATGACATTCAATTAAATGAGTCATTCTTTAATGTTTTATTATGATTATAGTAAGTATAAAAATGAATGAAAAAGGGATTGGGAACAAAAATCCATTAAATTTATATTTCAAAATGTCGGGGAACTTCCACACGCTAGATCCTCTCTTCTAGGTTTTATAATTTTTCTTCAAAAACGGATTTGATAAGTTGAACTATACCCCGAATAAATTACTATATCTTGATAAAACTCAGTCAATTATGTTGCAATAGCCTCCTCATCTTTATGAATATTCTCCTACATTGCACCAACATCATATCTTATTTATGTTTAAAACTCTTCCAAGTATCTATGATGTTCTACTACCTCTTGCTTTATATAAATTAATTCTTCATTGAGGTGAATTATTTTGGGATACTTTTCATCAATGAGATCTTGGTACTCCTCCAGCATATTGGAGTGGATGAACTTATCTTGGATTATGGTACCTCTGAGTTACTCAAATTATACCACTATATATATCTCTTCTATCCATGATCTTCATTACTCTCCCCTTTACTGAAAGATCAACTTCACCGCATTATGAATATCATGGTAATTGAATCCATTATTTCCTATCATGGAAGCTTGAACCGAAATTAGTGAAGCTGTAATGAAAAGACTTCAAGGGGCATCTCTTTGATTATCTTCCAGATATCCCAAAAGACCAAATGGCATGTAGTTTGGAAAGACTCATGTGTATCTAGTTCAGACTCAGATACTCTATTATAGGGAGAGACATAATTTAGGATTAATGCACTAAAAATTTATACTTTTAATCCATCCAAAATAGACCAAACTATATATATCAATGTTGGTGGAATTGGGATGGAAACCCCCAACTCAGGCCCAATTCACGAAGTTGATGGTGATGAATAGATGATGACACTTCAAATCAACATGATGAGGTAAACATGTAGAAATAGAAGTGAAGTGGCCATAATATTTGATAGAACTCACCTGTTGTCGGGTCTTCCATGGGTATTGATACCTCCTTGAATGTCATGGCCTTAACTCTCAGAGCTAGGACCTACTGACCCAGAACATCCTCCTAAGTTTTTTCAGCATCTGGAATCAGAGTCTCTTGAGAATTTACAACTTTTTGATTCTCATCCATTACTCCCTAAACAATAGGAGTTTGTTGGACTTGGATTAAATTTTCATGAAGTTCCTTGCAAATGTTCTTTAAAGAAAAATATGCACAAGTTAACCATTGATGTAAGGAATCCGCAGAGAAAAAAACCATATATGATTGGAAAATTTAAGAATGATAAAACTACATCCATCCAATTACCTATGGAAATCGTCACACTCCTAGAGGGATACTAGAATATCAATGTATTGATTAATTATATACATTAATTCATGATAACTAGCCTCAAGTGTAACAAAATCCTCACTTATGGGGGCATCCAAGGCGTGTTTCTCAAAACCCAAATGGGTTCATCCATCGACCACATTTACGAAATAATCATCAGAAACAAATTTTTTAGTCCTTGTGGAGTTAGTTTTATCGTCAACACCTTAACTTTACGATCTGAGATTCCCATTAGCCCCTTCCAGAGTGATATTGGGACCAACATTGACTGCCATAGGGTCTTTGGGTGTAGGCAAGGGATATGAAATATCATGAGAAGAGGAATGTTTGAAACAACACATGACATTCAAATGAGTTAATATGATGTTACCATGAACCTATCCCATATCTATAGGAATTCAGGTGGATGTGGATTTATCTCTTGATTATTCATCCATCATAATTATGGATTCATCAGTATGGGTCTACACCTTCGCCAAAGCATCCTCCTCGATCCTTTTAGGATCGGTGCCAAACCCCATGTGGGAGGAAAGAGAAATAGATTATAAAAAATTAAAGCATAGTTAGAAGTGTATGTAAAACAAGTAATGATATCAAATGACAATATGAAGACTTACTGTGTCACAGGCGTCGAGCCAACATTATTGCCCTCTTTCACTTCCTCTATCAAGATGGAGAAGGGTCCACCTCTATCCTCTTGGAAATAGAGACTTGAGGTTATTATTTAGAAGTTACCACTACTATATCCTCCATCATGGTGAAATATCCCATGGAATGTTTAGGGGACCCAAGGGCCTTGTTCACTGTCCTAATGGGAGTTCTTGTGGTCCCATACCTTGGTCACCCAAGTGAATTTGTTGCTACTACTTATTATCCTTTTTCTTCTTATTCTACTCCAAGATTCAAGTTAAAATACCCACGAGATTAATAATAGTGGGTAAAAGAGATGAAAATGTAAGGGAGAAAGTGAGATACATTATAAGGTTCAGGGTATTCATTCCATTCTTCCTTAAGATGAAAAACTACCTCTCAAGCATTCATCAGTCCAACATTACAAAGAATCACTTTGTTAATGAGATATGATAATCAATTGTGTATATCAAGGTCTATAATTACTGAAGATACCTCATCACCTCAGAAAAATAACTTTTAGGGTGGAGATCATAGGTTACTCTTATATCTCCCAACTTTGGTATTCACATGTCTATCTGGAAGAACATCCAATTCATCTATAACATCACAAGTCACGCTCTACTAAGCTCATATCACTAAGGGTCACACATAATTTGACTCTAATGTGGCTGGATACTGGGACAATATGATTCCTTTTGATTTGGAAGCCTCTCTAGGACTCTTTTCTATCATGGTATAATGGGTGGTAAGAGAATGATTATCCTCCCAATGGTGACGACTAGACTTCCATGGCATAAGAGGTGTGGTCTTTGTAACCCTATCCTGACTAGTGATATTTACCTGAGATCACTTCAATGGATCTAGAGCCTCAACATCATCATATTTGGCTTGAGATTTTTTACCATGCAAACCACAACCATCATTTTCCACAGTCATAACCTGATAAAAACCTTTCATCAAATCCCTCCATGTGAATTAAGTGATCCATGACTTTGAATAAAAATACTCTATCCCAATTGATGCATTCAATGGAGGCAACATGATTGAAATTTTGGATACCTCTAAGGACATTAGGATCCATAAACTTTTCTCTACCATCAGATATTTCTCAATCCTAACATTCATAGGGGGAATTATGCCTTATTGTTGAAGAAATGTAAACCGGTTATATAACTAATACAGATAATAAGCCTCATAGATGATCTCATTATAAATGAGATCCTATAATACTATATCTATGAATGATATCATAAATGAACTCAGTTCATAATCATTGTCCTTTACATCATCAGTAAATGTCCTTATTGGTGGGTTAAAAAAAGAAGTTGAATTATTTGAACCCAACTAGCTTCTTCAACACTTCATCATATGTTAGTTTTAGAGGCCATATTCCAAAAATAGCCTGAAAAAATATGCGGAATCAGTTTTTGAGTATTATAAATAGGAAGAGAATGACATATGAATTGAAGTATATTGAAATCCACCCCCACAACACTTGAAATGACCCTGAAATTATAATAGTAGCCTTACCATTGTACGTATGCAGTAAGCACTGGTAAATTCATACCAACACAGGGGTAGCCAACCCTATATACATCCCCTGGTCTAGTTTTTTTCTGATAAAAATTGTCTCTAGCTATATATTTCCATTGGACATGAGGACCAGAAGTTGATAAATCCATAGCCACATATCAAAAAATCCATCCAGGTGAGTCTTCACATCAACCTTGAGATTGACCTTATAACCATAATAGGTATATTTTCCCTTCTCTAATGTAGTACAAAATGATCAAGGAGAACCCCAATTCTCTAAAGTGTGTCATAGTGTAGAGAATATTCAAGTGGGACCTTCTCCTATCGATTCAATAAAAGCATTCATCCACGCAGTCAGATAGATGTTATCACTAGGATTAGGATATTTGTTCTACAATTTCTTCATTACCTTGAAGAGCCCATGGGCCAAAGGTGGTGTCCATTCAGCATCATATTATGTTACCTTTAGTGTGATGAACTCATTATAAATATCCCCAAGAATGGTACCTCTAGATATTATATATACATCTTGTAGGATAATGAAAACCTCACCATACATCAGATAGAAGGAATTTTTTTCTGGACTCTATTAGCTCAACAACCCAGGGATGATTTTTGGGTTATTGTAAACATAAGTTTTTTCTACCCAAATAGCCTCATAGAAATGTATGTCTTATATATCATTTTTGAATTAAACACAATATTCACACACCCAATATGCCTATATCCCCTTGTTCCTGAATCCTCCTCAAGAGCAAAAGTCCCAGTCCTCCTTCTTGCCTTGCGTCTGATCTATCATTGAAGTATGGAATGTCAATTCATAACAATGAGGCTTTGATTATTAGGTATGCAGATTTAGATCTAGCGTTCAACTACTGTGAAGCATGATACATCCCAGGCAATCGTTTCCTTTCATAATATAAAACCCTAGGAGGAAATTAATGCAAAAGGGAAGTTGGGGTTATTCACAAACTATGAATTCGTGAAGTTTCTCTGAACACCTAGGATAAAATCCTCCATCAAAAGTCCATTATAATTCAATGGTAGGTAATCTATTCATGTGTAATCATGTTGATATAGTTCCAAATAATTCTCCAAATCTGGGAGGGCAGGTTTAACCATGCAATAGTAATATGATCCAACAACATTGATCATCACAAAAGAATGTGAAATAGCTTGTTCAGTATAATTCCTCAAAGATTCCACTGAAAAACTATAATAATGCACCAATTTCTCCCATTAAGTTAAAATACTAACAGAAAAAAAAGTTAAAATTTTGACATTGAGGAATTAAAAATTTTGGAAAAGAAAAGAACTCATGCAAACCTTTCAATAAGGATCCACACACATCCCTCTCAACAAAGCCTCTTGGGAAAACCCCTCAACCAGATGCCTCATCTAGACTCCTCCTTGAGGTTACTCTACATATCACTATCTCCCAAGTGTTTTTACTATAGGAAGTTATTTGATAGACCTTTATGAAATTAAAAGCATGGAATAGCTAAGAATATGATCTATATGATGAGAGAAAAAATCACCCACTTGGAATGTGAGAAAAATGACAAAGTGGCAAGTGGTATTTATTGAAGAAGTGGGCCTTCACACTAGCTGTGAAGAAAAACAAAAAAAAATTCCTAAACCTGCCTACGCATTCACCCCTTTGCATCAGAATTCCCGTAGATCCCTCCATGAGGGACCCAAAAGGTGCACCCACCCCTACGTGTGACACCTGCACAAAGAAATAGTGGTATGGAATTATGTGTCCCAGAATATTTTCCACCCCTATGCGAGACACCTACATAGATCACCTACACCTGAGACATGTGTGTAAAACCAAATTTTACTTGGGTCCCCTATTTGACTATAAATAACACACTTGGCCTCCTCATTTAAATAACTAGAGAATTGAATGAAGCCCCCAAGTTTTGGTCGCATAACCCAATCACCCAGGTCTCCCAAAAACCCTTCAAGTAGACCTTTGAAACCTAATAGAAGAGAAAATCGAGGTAGATAGTGGGATCAGAGTCCCTCCAATGTCTGAAATACATGACACCTACGTGAGGACACCATTTTCCCCTAGGGGACAAACTCATGCATGAGGCCCCTTCTAAAATTGAGGACCTATGTGAGACCCATCCAAGGCCACCTAAGGAGATCCCTAGTTCCTAGGATAAAGAATCTACCATATGTTGTTTCCTAGGTGTTACATTGACCCTGGAATATCCATCCCTCGTAGACCTATATCCCCCTATGTAAGGCACTTCTATTACCTTATAGTCACTACATGATGCATTTCAGCCTCTAATCCTAGATCTGTGTGAGCCCCTCTTTGATCCCTCTTCCAAGACACTAATGGAAGGGATAATATTACTTTGGATCAATTTTCATAGATGGACCAATTTGAAACCTCCATTGAAACCCTTGGACATGAAAAACAATGGCAATAGGCACAATAGAATGTCTACCACGTCAGAGGATTCCCACACCTATCATACAAGATGGTTAGGGTAGTCAGGGTGCACATGGATGTGAATTACTATGGTCACAGGGACCATGAACCCGGTGGTGGTGTTAGGGAGTTCCTAATATTGGGAACTAGGTTTATGATCATACCCTTTCCAACCTGTCTCTAACACCAAAATCCTCAGGTTCTAGGTGGGGAGGGGGAGGATCACACTTGAATTTCCTTTTGACATGGAATGACGTCCTCCTCTTCCACTATATAACTAATTTTAGGGAATACCTCCTCAATTAATCCCCTATACTTCCTTTATGGAGTCTCACTCTTTCTCCACATCACCTAGATGGTGATGTCTATACAGGTATTCATACCTGACTGTCCTAGATATGCAATGGGAGAGGGAACAGGTACATCGAATCCCATTTTTCATCTCCCATCACCCTATACCCTTCCACCAGTACAGGATGAGATGTGTTTGGTTTTCTAGATCTTCCAATTCATCTTGTTTCTCATATTCAAGCATGAATCATGATGACTCTTGGGCTTAGAGGATATCCATGACCACGACATTCATAGAATCAGATGCATGTTTTGGCAGATAATCTTTTTTCAGATCATCCTATAACCTTCCTTTAGAGTGCCTCCACAAGCATGTGTGCTCAATGTCATGTATCCAACCTAAGTAAAAAGAATATTGTGTGGTTTTATAGATCTTTTGTTTCATATTGTTTCTCACACCAAGCATAACTCAATTAATCTTAGTGGTTGATGGTGGTCATGACATCCACATGATACCAAACCATTTGGGCCTCAATCAAAGTGTAAGCCCTAACCAATTAGAGAATCCTCATCAAGAATATTTTTTAAAATAAAACATGTTGGGCATAATTAAAAGTGTATGTCCCAAACAACCAGAGCCTCAGATTCATTATAAGACCCAAATCATAACCAAACCATATTTAGTCACCTAGGTCATCCTTTTCAGGAGTAATCCATATCCAGACTTCAAATCATTATGGTTCATGTCACTCCACATGTCCCAAACTCAACAAGGGAATCCTCCTCAAAAATAAGCCACAACATAATCCTCTAAAAGTTCCACACTCTCCTATGAGACAAATCCAATGCCCTCCATTGTCATAGGTCCTTATAAACAAACTATGTGGGATTTAATTTTCATCCAAACGGGATGCATAGAAAGCCACCCCAATGTCTGAACCCATCACCCAAAATAATCCCCATTATATATGGACTTCACTCCTTGAAGATTATTATTAAATCCATAAATTCATATCCCTTACAGGTTCCCTTGGGATGCCCCATAATAATTCCCTCACTAAATTTTGACTAGGCACCTTCCACCAATACATTCTAGTTGCATGATGCTAAACTGAATAGTTTGGTCCTTATAACATGACCATAAAAGGTATGATATGCCACACTAAATGAAACTAAACTATGTGGGATTTGATTCCATTCACAAGATTTAGTAAGCCCATTTGTGGGTCTGATCGCGACATTAAAACAACTCCTGTATCCCTGGATGAAAAGACACTCCAAAGCACCCCACCGTGTTGATAGAAAACCATTATTGTCATAATAATGAACAAATAATATCTAATCAGTATGAAGAGGATACATTAGATGGTTATTCTCAGAAAAATATAGATAAATCTGTTAATGAATATCCATATATACATACATATGATTCTAAATTCCATAAATTCTGAAAATTGATTGTTAATTCAATGGTGACCCACATCATACTTGGGAATTAATGAAGGATTAATGATCTTAACTTAAATATATAAGTGAATATCATAGTAGGAAAAAATTCCCCACAATGGGTGTGAAGAGATCAAACTCCCATCCCCTCGACCAATGTGAGTTCTTAAGCATTGTTCAAAAAATTCCCCAATGAGTGTCTGCCTTTGGAAAGCAGGTCCCTCACAGATATTGAACAATTGGCTATTTCCGGCTCTACGAACAAACTAGTTAGAAACTATTCTAAAATAGTGAACCTGATGAGTATGATTTCACATAACTCACTCTCCCTGTAATTAATCATCAAAAGATCATGGATTTGTGAGAAATAACCCTGCAAACAATAAAAATCCTGAAAATTCCTTTAAAATCCCTAAAAACATAAAAAACCCAAAAAACCATAAAAACCATATGAAATCATTAAACCCTAAAACACTTAAAATCCATAAAAATTAAAAAAAATCACAATTCATTTAATAATTTTTTATTTTTTCATTGAAAAAAATTATAAAAAATGGTAAAACCATAAGACTCTAAAAACACTAAACCCCCTAGAAACTATAGAAATCCATAAAAAATATTAAAACCCTAAAACCCATAAATACCCAAAAAAACTGCTAAAAACTATAAAATACCTTTAAAAAAATTAAACAGTCTTTGAAAACATAAAACCCTTAAAAACTCGAAAACCCATAAAAAATCACAAAACCCCTAAAAATCAACAAAAATTCTAAACATCATAAATATCCTAAAAATACCTAAAATAACTAAAAACCTAAAAAATAATAAAAACCCAGAAAACCCTATAAAAACCTTAGAACTCTTAAAACCCCTAAAAAACTGAAAACCCCCGTGAAATCATAAAACTATAAAACCCAAAAAACCCTAAAAATCCCTAAAAACTCAAAAATACCTTAAAAAATATAAAATCCACTTAAAACACTAAAAATAATTTAAACCCCTAAATAATTAGAAACTATAAAAACCATAAAACATCTAAAACATAAAAAAACCCAAAAAAACTCAAAATACCATACACCACTAAAACCCTAGACCCTCGAAATCCCAAAATGATCAATGAAACTGTAAAAAATAAAATCCCCATAACAACCTTTAAAAAAAATAAGAAAACCATAAAAACCCAAAAACACTTAAAACCCATAGAAACCATAAAAATCAATAAAATCCCTAAAAACCCTATAATCTTTCAAAATCCCAAAAAATATGAAAAACACACAAAAAAAACAAAAAATTCCCTAAAATTCCCAAAAAAACGTAATAAAAATAAAAACCATGAAAACCCTTAAGAATACCTTAAATACATATAAATACTCAAGAACCCTAAAAACCTAAAAATGTAAAAAAACCATCAAAAACCTGAAAAGATCCAAAAAATCTAAAAACCCATTTAGAAACAATAAAACTTCTAAATCCTTAAAATCCCTTAAAACCCATAAAAACCCCCAAACCAATTAATACTCTAAAAATCCATTAAACATCTATTTTTTAAAAAAAAATCTAAAAAACCCTCTAAACCCTAAAAAACACTAAAAAACACTTAAACCCCCAAAATAACCATAAAACCCCCGAAACAACTAATTTCCCTAAAATCTCGAAAAAAATCACTAAAAATTCCAAAAAATGTAAAAAACGCTAAAAATTCAAAAAATCCATAAGAAAAACATAAAAACCTAATAACCAATAAAGCCCTAAAAACCCAAAATCTGCTAAAAACCATAAAAATATTAAAAAAATCCAAAAACTCCTTAAAATTTTAAAAACCCCTCAAAATATTTAAAATACTTAAGAAAAACTTAAATACCTAAAAACACCAAAAACCATAAAACCCCTAATCACCTAAAATATCATCAAAATCCATAAAACCCCTAAAAACCAAGTAAAAATTCTAAAACAATTTTAAACCCCTAAAAATTAAATAAAACTCCAAAAAACATTTAAAAACCTAAAAACTCAAAAAAAATCCTAATTACCTAAAAACCCATAAACCCCTTAAAACACTTGAAAAATATAAAACCCTAAAAAATTAAAAAAAAAACTAAAACCCATAAAAATCATTAAAATCCCTAAAAATACCTAAACTATTAAAAACCTATAAAAACCTTTAAAACCCATAAGAAAACCTAAAAACCCTAAAAATACTTAAAACAAAAAAAAAAACATAAAAATGCTAAAATATCGAAAACACACTAAAAAACCTAAAAACCCAAAACAACTCAAAATCCCAAACAACCCTAAAAAAATAAAAATCCTAACAAATGCCTAAAAACATATAAGACACTAATAAACATTAGAAAACCTTAAAAACTAATAACACTTGAAACAACTAAAAACCTGAAATACACCAATTTCTTTGAAATATATTTCTCTTTTCCTTGTAAAAAACTGGGAAATTTTAAAAACCCTAAAAAATACTAAAAATATCTTAGAAAGACACTAAAACCCCTCGAAAACCTAAAAAACCCTAAAAACCATAAAAACCTATAAAAACCCATAAAAACCTAAAAAACAATAAAAACTCTAAAAAAAATTTAAACCCCTAAAAACATTAAGAAGATAGAGGAGATGGCTCAAGAAAGGGGGCTCGATGGAGATGGGGATCTTGCACTGCCTCTGGCCGCGCCGCCCCCTGCTTGCAAGGTGAAGTCAGTTCTAGCTATGCTAGAGGTATGTGGCCACAATGAGCTCTTCCAACTTTGTAATCACTCATCATCTGGGATCGGTGCGGCCGGTGAAGCACCAAAGGCATCGAGGCTGAAGCTTAACTTTGTAGAGGTGGAGAAATATGCAATTTAACTTACCTTAACTGATTTTGATCCTCCCTCTTCTGGTCAGGTCATTTGAAAGAGGGAAGTGTATCATGTTTCGGATAATCGAGAGGTAGTGGAGGAAAGGCACAACTTATGTTGATTATCCATTATTTCCTGGGCGTTGACCCCGAAGGTTGAGTGGCTCTGTAAATTTCATGATCTCATTAATCGGGTCATGGAGATATGGGGCTTCTTCAAATGGAGAATGACTGCTATGGGGCTGGGATTTTATCATATTGTCTTCCCATCGGATGAATGGAAGTGACGGGCTTGGAGTTTCAGCTCCCTCAACCTAAAGCCTGGTCTCTTCAGGATCCAAGAGTGGGATCGGAATTTTGACACTTTGACTGTCAAGAACACCTCTGTGCAAGTATGGATTCAAACATGTAAGCTTATTTGGCTTAATTGGCACCCTCGGATTCTTTGGAACATTTCCTCTTCGGTGGGCTATCCTATATGCATTGAAAAGGAGACAAAAAATCTAAGGTATGGGCATTATGATCGTGTCCTCATTAAAGTTTATTTAGCTTCTACACTTATTTAAGAAGTAGTGCTTAACACTGATGAAGACAGATTCATGCTAGAGATTCGGTATGAGCGCAAACCCCGGTTTTGCCTCCATTGTAATCTATTTGGAAACCTCATCTCTGACTGTTGATGATTGAAGGTGTGCACCAAGTGAAACCTTAAAGGGAATACTACTAAATCCTACAACAGAAAATCAGGAGTAGGAGGGACAATGACCCCAAGCCAAGAAATAGCTCCCTCCCAACCTGGTCCTATTGTGGATGGATGTCCTACGGAGCAACCTTCATCAAGGAAGGTTCCAGAGGTTAATGTTACATTCTGTCAAGAGACCCCCCCCCCCCCACATGCAGGGAGCTGCTGTTGGGAATAACCCCCCCCCCCCCCCTCGCTGACCAGTTGGCTGCCTTAGAGCCCACTGCTCCCAGCCAGTAAAAAGTCATGCCTGAGCCTGGCATGATCTCAAATCATGCTGCTGGATAGGCAGCAATGGCTGAGCCTGGCCAGACATCCACTCATTCTAGTCCTACCATGGTGGGGAGCCCTGTCTGTTGCCAGGAAGTGTCCCCTCCCTTCCAGGGGTGGATGATGAGCTGGTACCCCTTTCAATTCAAGGGCCCCCTATCATCGTTGGCCCGGAGAAGGACTTCCTACCTCTGGCCCACCTGTCATTTTCTGACGATTCCTTTACAGTTGTGTCCTCTAGCAAGGCTACACGATGAGACACAGTCATGAGTGCCTCCCATGTGACACTCTGCCCCATGAACAAGTTCATGCCTCTCAGTGGTAGCTTCTGGGATGATGAGGCTGATGAGTAGAATGATGAGGTGGTGGAAGTGTCTACCAGGTCGGATGACGAGAGCCCAGCACATGAAGCTGGCTCTCAACCTCTGAATTCCTTGGGCCTTAAATATCGGATTGCTGAAGCTGATCCTTCCACTAAGAAACTTAAAATACATAAAATTCCTAAAAACCATAAAAACACTAAAAAATCAAAAACATTGTGACCCAAAAAACCAAAAAACACTAAAAACCATAAAAACAAAAACAATTCCCTAAAAACCATAAAAAATAATTAAAATTATAAAAAAGAAAAAAAATCCCTAAAAAAATAAAAAACCTGAAAATCCTTGAAGAACCTATGAAAAATTAAAAAACTTAAAATACATAAAATGCCTAAAAACCTAAAAAATGATAAAAACCCTAAAAACCCAAAAAAAACCCCCTAAAAACCCAATCAAAAATTGAAAAAACTAAAAACACCTACAAACATTAAAAATACCTAAAAATAATAAACATCCATAAAAATTCCTAAAAACATAAAAACCACTAAAACCCTCAAAACCCTGATAAAATATTAAAAACCTAAAAATGGATAAATCCCCTAAAAGCATAAAAACCCATAAAAGACCTTAAAAGAAACCAAAACCCCTAAAAACAATAAATAAACCCAAAAAACATAATAACCCCAAAACCCATAAAACCGATTAAACCTAAAAAACCACTAATTACTCATAAAATTCTCTAAAACCCTTAAAATGTTAGAAAACTGTAAATCTCAAAAACACTAAAAAACTGAAAAAAAACCCCTAAGACAGCAAAATTAGCCATAAAAACCCTAAACCCTAAAAATCCCTAAAACTCCCTAAAACTCTTATAAAAGCATAAAAATTCTATAAAAATACCTAAAAATATCTAAAAATATAAAAAACCCTAAAACCCTAAAAACCCTAATGAAACTTTAAAAACATAAAAACCCCTAAAAACCTATAAAACATAAAAAACTACAAAGAACCATAAAAACTCTAAAAATACCAAAAAACCTTATAAAACATAATAATAATAAAATCCCAACACATTCCTAAAACATATGAACCCCAAAAACCCATAATAAAATGTTAAAAAACTAAAAACACTTAATACCCCTAAAAAACACTAAAAACCCCTAAACCCCAAAAATATATAAAACCCATAAAATCCTAAAAATGTCTTAAAAATACCTAAAACATAAAAATCCTAAAACCCCCATGAAAACCATAAAAAAATAAAAATACTTAAAACTCCTAAAAACCTAAAATACATTGAAAACCATAAAAACCATAAAATACCTTAAAACCTCAAAACCCACAAAAAATTAAAAAACCCTAAAGACCATCAAAAATACTAAAAACTGTAAAAATCATTTTTATGTGAGATTCTTTGGGTGGCTTTATCTTCACAACATAGGGTGTAAGATGACAAATATGTTTCTGGGCTAAGTGGAGGGTGATGGGTTTGGATACTTGAAGCAAGTATTCTACTAAAGCTATATGGAGTGTGGCCTATTACATAAAAATAAAAAATAAGGGATGGATATGATGGAAAATACACACAAAAAATCACATGGGTTAAGGTATTAAAATCGTGGTTTGTGATCTTGGATCACTAATCTAAATTTTAGATTAACAAGGAAAGAATGCACAATAGTAAGGGTGAAATTGGAACAATCCTAACACAATCACTAGTACAAAAACCATTTTTTACGTTGGTTTTTAGGCGACGTTATTGCGAGCGACGTTAAAAATATGATTTTTTACGTCGGTTATTTAATAACCGACGTAAAAAATGGGGTAATATAGTTTTTAACATCGGTTTTTAAAAAACCAACGTGAAATACATTCTGCAAATGGCGATAAGAAGCCATTTTTTACGTCGGTTTTTGAAAAAACCAACGTTATAAGTCATTTTTTACGTCGGTTATTAAATAACCGATGTAAAAAATGTTTAAAATATTGTAGAAAATTTTCTAAGCTTTCATTTTATAGGTCATAGAGCTCAAACGGATTTACGGATCAAAAGTTATGACCATCAGAAGTTTGATATTTTTTTCGAAGAAAGATTGAATGAGACAACCGTAACTTCATATTAGAAAGAATTTTTGAATCCATATGAGGATTTGTAGTTTTATCATGATATAATGAATCATCCATCATTATAATAAATTAACAATCGTTAAATGGTATATCAATTAAGAAAACTACTCATAGAAAATATAAAGCATGGGAAAATAATTACAAATACCTTGATGAGGTCACGGAAATAAGAAATTGTTGATTCACGTTGAAGATAAAACAAGTTGATTCGGTGGAACGATGATGGTTGAATGAAATAATCGTAAAATGGTATGTCATTTAAGAAAACAAATCATAAAAACCATAAACCATGGATGCATGATTAAATATACCTTGACGAGATCGCGGAAAGAAGAAATAATTGATTCGCGCTTCATAGAAAAAGAGTAGATTTGGGGGAACGATAATGGTTGAAATAAATGTTCGTAAAATTAAGATGGGTGTATAATGGAAACATATAATTGAGATTCTATGAGAAAATGCGGTATTAAAAATTTTAGGCGGCAATTCAAAATTTCGATGCCGCGATGTAAAAAAATTGAAATTTCGCGTTCGCGGGATATTAAAATTTTCATTCACGTCGGTTTTATGATAACCGATGTGAAAAGATATTAAAATTTTCATTTATTTTTCACATTGGTTATTATAAAACTGACGTGAAAAATCAATCTTCTTTACTCTTTCACGTCGGTTATTAAATAACCGACGTGAAAAATCAATTTTCATGACTTTTTCACGTCGGTTATTTAATAACCTACGTTAAAAGGTATTATTCACGTCGGTTATTTCATAACCGACCTGAAAAGTATTTACAAAAATGTAGTTCATTTCTCAAGCTTTAATTTGACAGGTCACGGAGCTCAAACAGAGTTTCGGATTAAAAGTTATGGCCTTCTGAAGTTTGACATCCTTAAGACATCGTTTAGAGATGATCAACTTCTGAAGGCCATAACTTTTAATCCGTAACTCCGTTTGAGCTCCGTGACCTGTCAAATTAAAGCTTGAGAAATGAACTAAATTTTTGTAAACATTTTTCACGTCGTTTATTAAATAACCGACGTCAAAAAGTCAAGAAAATTGATATTTCACGTCGGTTATTTGATAGCCGACGTGAAAAATAAGTGAAACTTTTAATATATTTTCCTGGAAAAGGATTTTTCACATCGGTTATTTAATAACCGACGTGGAAAAGTGATGTACATTGATTTTTAACGTCGGTTATATAATAACTGACGTGAAAAATCAAATAAAATGGATTTTTAACGTCGGTTCTTATATGACCGACGTGAAAAATCGATTTTTAGATATTTTCACGTCGGTTCTAAAAAACCGACGAGAAAAATGGTGACGTAAAAAATGTTTTTGTACTAGTGAATAGAATGAAACAAATATTAATCTCTATATTACAAACAAGAATTCTATAAATTTGTGATGGGTATGGATATTTGTAGCCATGGTGAGATAAAATATTCAACTGTCTAATACTCTAAATTCTTAAAGGCTAAACCAAAATTTATCCTGTAATGTAAAAAAGATAAATCATGCCACATACTTTTTCAAACATTGTCACATAACCTTCAACTATAGCCCCCCATATTTGAATTTATTGCCTAATCATTCCATTATATTATTATACATGTTGGAAAGGCTTCCAAAATTCCTGAAACCATGTGTCCCAATCATTAAACATCATGGTTGGGGTTTAATAAGAGAGATAATATCCCCATTTTTCACTTCCATCCATGAACATTGGGTTTAGTCCTTTTAATTCTGAAAGACGGGACCATGCTCCTACTTTTAGTCTCTTTAATTATTCATTTCGTTATTGGAACTTGAAACTCCAACTCTATACATTCCATCAACACAATTTCAACTATCGGTTTCATATCACCCCCTCTTGAAAGGAAGTTATCCAAAACTCTTCATCATCTACATCCAAATATGAGGAATGGTTAGAAACATTAAAAAATAAAATTTCATCATACTCACAATGCAATGATATCTTGTAATCAATCACATAAATTACATGGTATGGTCCATCTCCATGTATCTTGAGTTTTTTTACATTCATTTCTTTTGAAACCTCCCCAGCTTCTTTGGTTTCCCATTGTATTGTTTGATATGTTTTTTTCCTTCCACATTTATACTTTACAATGATGTCAATGAAACATGATCAATAGGGGTAAAGAGGTTAAATCTAAAAGTAAATAAATTTGGATAGAATTGGGTTATATAGTGATCACCCATTTTGTAAGAATACTCTACATGTGATAGACCCTTCGTCCAATCATTTAGACCCATGATGTAGTTAATAGATATGTGATTTTCTTTTGTCTCTTATAGGTTTTCATGGTATGATTTGGAACTTGGTATTGATGCACTGGAAATGGTTCTTATTTGATACTCAATACCTATAATAGGTGGAAAACCTTTTGACACCACTTGGGGAAACAAATTGTCAATTTCCTACAGTAAAGACTCACCAATATGTTTCAAAGGAGATGTTAAGTGATTACTATTTAACAGCACATCTTTGTACCACTAGTACAAAAACCATTTTTTAGGTCGGTTTTTTTTTGCTTTTTAACGTCGGTTTTTAGGCGACGTTATTGCGAGCGATGTTAAAAATATGATTTTTTACGTCGGTTATTTAATAACCGACATAAAAAATGGGGTAATATAGTTTTTAACATCGGTTTTTAAAAAACCGACGTGAAATACATTCTGTAAATGGCGATAAGAAGCCATTTTTTACGTCGGTTTTTGAAAAAACCGACGTTATAAGTCATTTTTTACGTGGGTTAATAAATAACCGACGTAAAAAATGTTTGTAGAAAATTTTCTAAGCTTTCATTTGACAGGTCATAGAGCTCAAACGGATTTACGGATCAAAAGTTATGACCATCAGAAGTTTGATATTTTTTTCAAAGAAAGATTGAATGAGCCAACCGTAGCTTCATATTAGAAAGAATTTTTGAATCCGTAAGAGGATTTGTAGTTTTATCATGGTATAAAGAATAATCCATCATTATAATAAATTAATAATCGTTAAATGGTATATCAATTAAGAAAAATACTCATAGAAAATATAAATCATGGGAAAATAATTACAAATACCTTGATGAGGTCACAGAAATAAGAAATTGTTGATTCACGTTGATGATAAAACAAGTTGATTCGGTGGAACGATGATGGTTGAATGAAATAATCGTAAAATTTTATGTCATTTAAGAAAACAAATCATAAAAACCATAAACCATGGATGCATGATTAAATATACCTTGACGAGATCGTGGAAAGAAGAAATAATTGATTCGCACTTGAGAGAAAAAGAGTAGATTTGGGGGAACGATAATGGTTGAAATAAATGATCGTAAAATTAAGATGGGTGTATAATGGAAACATATAATTGAGATTCTATGAGAAAATGCGGTATTAAAAATTTTAGGCGGCAATTCAAAATTTCGATGCCGCGATGTAAAAAAATTGAAATTTCGCGTTCGCGGGATATTAAAATTTTCATTCACGTCGGTTTTATGATAACCGACGTGAAAAGATATTAAAATATTCATTTATTTTTCTCGTCGGTTATTATAAAACCGACGTGAAAAATCAATCTTCGTCACACTTTCACGTCGGTTATTAAATAACCGACGTGAAAAATCAATTTTCATGACTTTTTCACGTCGGTTATTTAATAACCGATGTTAAAAGGTATTATTCACGTCAGTTATTTCATAACCGACATGAAAAGTATTTACAAAAATGTAGTTCATTTCTCAAGCTTTAATTTGACAGGTCACGGAGCTCAAACGGAGTTTCGGATTAAAAGTTATGGCCTTCTGAAGTTTGACATCCTTAAGACATCGTTTAGAGATGATCAACTTTTAAAGGCCATAACTTGTAATCCGTAACTCCGTTTGAGCTCCGTGACCTGTCAAATTAAAGCTTTAGAAATGAACTACATTTTTGTAAACATTTTTCACGTCGGTTATGAAATAACCTACGTGGAAAATACCTTTTAACGTCGGTTATTAAATAACCGACTCGTGACTTTTTCACGTCGGTTATTTAATAACCGACTTTAAAAGATATTTTTCACGTCGGTTATTTCATAACCGACGTGAAAAATGTTTACAAAAATGTAGTTCATTTCTCAAGCTTTAATTTGACAGGTCACAGAGCTCAAACGGAGTTACGGATTAAAAGTTATGGCCTTCATAAGTTGGACATCCTTAAGACATCGTTTAGAGATTATCAACTTCTGAAGGCCATAACTTTTAATCCGTAACTCTGTTTGAGCTCCGTGACCTGTCAAATTAAAGCTTGAGAAATGAACTACATTTTTGTAAACATTTTTCACGTCGTTTATGAAATAAGCGACGTGAAAAATACCTTTTAACGTCGGTTATTAAATAACTGACGTGAAAAATTCACGAAAATTGATTTTTCACGTCGGTTATTTAATAACCGATGTGAAAAATAAGTGAAAATTTTAATATATTTTCATTGAAAAGGATTTTTCACATCGGTTATTTAAGAACCGACGTGGAAAAGTGATGTACATTGATTTTTTACGTCGGTTATATAATAACCGACGTGAAAAATCAAATAAAATGGATTTTTAACGTCGGTTCTTATATGACCGACGTGAAAAATCGATTTTTAGATATTTTCACGTCAGTTCTAAAAAACCGACGTGAAAAATGGTGACGTAAAAAAATGTTTTTGTACTAGTGAATAGAATGAAACAAATAATAATATCTATATTACAAACAAGAATTCCATAAATTTATGATGGGTATGGATATTTGTAGACATTGTGAGATAAAATATTCAACTGTCTAATACTCTAAATTCTTAAAGGCTAAACCAAAATTTCTCCTGTAATGTAAAAAAGATAAATCATGCCACATACTTTTTCAAACATTGTCACATAACCTTCAACTATAGCCCCCCATATTTGAATTTATTGCCTAATCATTCCATTATATTATTATACATGTTGGAAAGGCTTCCAAAATTCCTGAAACCATGTGTCCCAATCATTAAACATCATGGTTGGGGTTTAATAAGAGAGATAATATCCCCATTTTTCACTTCCATCCATGAACATTGGGTTTAGTCCTTTTAATTCTGAAAGACGGGACCATGCTCATAATTTTAGTCTCTTTAATTATTCATTTCATTATTGGAACTTGAAACTCCAACTCTATACATTCCTTCAACACAATTTCAACTATCGGTTTCATATCACCCCCTCTTGAAAGGAAGTTATCCAAAACTCTTCATCATCTACATCCAAATATGAGGAATGGTTAGAAACATTAAAAAATAAAATTTCATCATACTCACAATGCAATGATATCTTGTAATCAATCACATAAATTACATGGTATGGTCCATCTCCATGTATCTTGAGTTTTTTTACTTTCATTTCTTTTGAAACCTCCCCAGCTTCTTTGGTTTCCCATTGTATTGTTTGATATGTTTTTTTCCTTCCACATTTATACTTTACAATGATGTCAATGAAACATGATCAATAGGGGTAAGGAGGTTAAATCTAAAAGGAAATAAATTTGGATAGAATTGGGTTATATAGTGATCACCCATTTTTTATGAATACTCTACATGTGATAGACCCTTCGTCCAATCATTTAGACCCATGATGTAGTTAATAGATATGTGATTTTATTTTTTCTCTTATAGGTTTTCATGGTATGATTTGGAACTTGGTATTGATGAACTGGAAATGGTTCTTATTTGATACTCAATACCTATAATAGGTGGAAAACCTTTTGACACCTCTTGGGGAAACAAATTGTCAATTTCCTACAGTAAAGACTCACCAATATGTTTCAAAGGAGATGTTAATTGATTACTATTTAACACCACATCTTTGTACCACTAGTACAAAAACCGTTTTTTACGTCGGTTTTTTTTGCTTTTTAACGTCAGTTTTTAGGAGATGTTATTGCGAGCGACGTTAAAAATATGATTTTTTACGTCGGTTATTTAATAACTGACGTAAAAAATGGGGTAATATAGTTTTTAAGGTCGGTTTTTGAAAAATCGACGTGAAATACTTTCTGTAAATGGCGATAAGAAGCCATTTTTTACGTCGGTTTTTGAAAAAACCGACGTTATAAGTCATTTCTTACGTCGGTTATTAAATAAACGACGTAAAAAATGTTTACCATATTGTAGAAAATTTTCTAAGCTTTCATTTGACAGGTCATATAACTCAAACGGATTTACGGATCAAAAGTTATGACCATCAGAAGTTTGATATTTTTTTCAAAGAAAGATTGAATGAGCCAACCGTAGCTTCATATTAGAAAGAATTTTTGAATCCGTAGGAGGATTTGTAGTTTTATCATGATATAAAGAATCATCCATCATTATAATAAATTAACAATCGTTAAATGGTATATCAATTAAGAAAAATACTCATAGAAAATATAAATCATGGGAAAATAATTAAAATACCTTGATGAGGTCACAGAAATAAGAAATTGTTGATTCACGTTGAAGATAAAACAAGTTGATTCGGTGGAACGATGATGGTTGAATGAAATAATCGTAAAATGGTATGTCATTTAAGAAAAAAAATCATAAAAACCATAAACCATGGATGCATGATTAAATATACCTTGACGAGATCGCGGAAAGAAGAAATAATTGATTCGTGTTTGAGAGAAAAAGAGTAGATTTGGGGGAACGATAATTGTTAAAATAAATGATCGTAAAATTAAGATGGGTGTATAATGGAAACATATAATTGAGATTCTATGAGAAAACGCGGTATTAAAAATTTTAGGCGGCAATTCAAAATTTCGATGCCGCGATATAAAAAAATTGAAATTTCGCGTTCGTGGGATATTAAAATTTTCATTCACGTCGGTTTTATGATAACTGACATGAAAAGATATTAAAATTTTCATTTATTTTTCACGTCGGTTATTATAAAACCGACGTGAAAAATCAATCTTCGTCACTCTTTCACGTCGGTTATTAAATAACCGACGTGAAAAATCAATTTTCATGACTTTTTCACGTCGGCTATTTAATAACCGACATTAAAAGGTATTATTCACGTCGGTTATTTCATAACCGACGTGAAAAGTATTTACAAAAATGTATTTCATTTCTCAAGCTTTAATTTGACAGGTCACGGAGCTCAAACGGAGTTTCGGATTAAAAGTTATGGCCTTCAGAAGTTTGACATCCTTAAGACATCGTTTAGAGATGATCAACTTCTGAAGGCCATAACTTTTAATCCGTAACTCTGTTTGAGCTCCGTGACCTGTCAAATTAAAGCTTGAGAAATGAACTACATTTTTGTAAACATTTTTCACGTCGGTTATGAAATAACCGACGTGGAAAATCAATTTTCGTGACTTTTTCACGTCGGTTATTTCATAACCGACGTGAAAAATGTTTACAAAAATGTAGTTCATTTCTCAAGCTTTAATTTGATAGGTCACAGAGCTCAAACGGAGTTACGGATTAAAAGTTATGGCCTTCATATGTTGGACATCCTTAAGACATCGTTTAGAGATGATCAACTTCTGAAGGCCATAACTTTTAATCCGTAACTCCGTTTGAGCTCCGTGACCTGTCAAATTAAAGCTTGAGAAATGAACTACATTTTTGTAACCGACGTGAAAAATAACTTTTAACGTCGGTTATTAAATAACCGACGTGAAAAAGTCACGAAAATTGATTTTTCACGTCGGTTATTTAATAACCGATGTGAAAAATAAGTGAAAATTTTAATATATTTTCATTGAAAAGGATTTTTCACGTCCGTTATTTAAGAACCGACGTGGAAAAGTGATGTACATTGATTTTTAATGTCGGTTATATAATAACCGACGTGAAAAATCAAATAAAATGGATTTTTAACGTTGGTTCTTATATGACCGACGTGAAAAATCGATTTTTAGATATTTTCACGTCAGTTCTAAAAAACCGACGTGAAAAACGGTGACGTAAAAAATGTTTTTGTACTGGTGAATAGAATGAAACAAATAATAATATCTATACCAGGAAGGTCTGAACCAGGCATAAACCTGGTCTCGCAAATTTATTAAAAGAAAAGTGAAAGTAAAGTCAGGAGAAAATAAAATGCTACATAACATCAAAACCATATGCATCCTTTTCCCCATCATCAGATAACTCATCACCAGGATCAGCTGACTCCCATTCAGAAGATTTGCATTTGCGCATCATCTCAAGGTACATATTTTTCTTCCGCAGCATTTCCTCAGACAACTTCTCTTTGACCGGCCGTTTTCCACTGAGTCCTTTATCCCTCTTCGGGGACCCTCCTCTTCGTTTTACACTGTACCCATTTGCAATGACATTTTCTTGTGACACTCCAATCTTGTGTGCAGACCTTGTAGCCTTCCCACTAGAAGCTCTCGTAGTCATAGGCATTGGCAAGTGAGAATAGTCCTTCCGCGGCCTTCTTCGTGGTGGGTCAGTCCTCACTTTCTCCTCCACAGACACTTTATCTTTGCAACCCTCAACCATATCACTATAGGAGGGTTGAACCATACCACCATCATTTTCTTTCTCGCTATCAGAGCAGTCCCCCCATTTACCAGAAATGTGCATCACCCTATACCCGCCCTTCACACCTTGATCCTGTTGAGATTGACTGTTGGAATCCATGTATCTTGAGTTTTTTTACCTTCATTTCTATTGAAACCTCCCCAGCTTCTTTGGTTTCCCAATGTATTGTTTGATATGTTTTTTTCCTTCCACATTTATACATTACAATGATGTCAATGAAACATGATCGATAGGGGTAAAGAGGTTAAATCTAAAAGGAAATAAATTTGGATAGAATTGGGTTATATAGTGATCACCCATTTTGTAAGAATACTCTAAATGTGATAGACCCTTCGTCCAATCATTTAGACCCATGATGTAGTTAATAGATATGTGATTTTATTTTTTCTCTTATAGGTTTTCATGGTATGATTTGGAACTTGGTATTGATGAACTAGAAATGGTTCTTATTTGATACTCAATACCTATAATAGGTGGAAAACCTTTTGACACCTCTTGGGGAAACAAATTGTCAATTTCCTACAGTAAAGACTCACCAATATGTTTCAAAGGAGATGTTAAGTGATTACTATTTAACATCACATCTTTGTATTAATAGAATGAAACAAATAATAATATCTATATTACAAACAAGAATTCCATAAATTTGTGATGGGTATGGATATTTGTAGCCATGGTGAGATAAAATATTCAACTGTCTAATACTCTAAATTCTTAAAGGCTAAACAAAAATTTCTCCTGTAATGTAAAAAAGATAAATCATGCCACATACTTTTTCAAACATTGTCACATAACCTTCAACTATAGCCCCCCATATTTGAATTTATTGCCTAATCATTCCATTATATTATTATACATGTTGGAAAGGCTTCCAAAATTCCTAAAACCATGTGTCCCAATCATTAAACATCATGGTTGGGGTTTAATAAGAGAGATAATATCCCCATTTTTCACTTCCATCCATGAACATTGGGTTGTCCTTTTAATTCTGAAAGACGGGACCATGCTCCTACATTTAGTCTCTTTAATTATTCATTTCATTATTGGAACTTGAAACTCCAACTCTATACATTCCATCAACACAATTTCAACTATCGGTTTCATATCACCCCCTCTTGAAAGGAAGTTATCCAAAACTCTTCATCATCTACATCCAAATATGAGGAATGGTTAGAAACATTAAAAAATAAAATTTCATCATACTCACAATGCAATGATATCTTGTAATCAATCACATAAATTACATGGTATGGTCCATCTCCATGTATCTTGAGTTTTTTTACTTTCATTTCTTTTGAAACCTCCCCAGCTTCTTTGGTTTCCCATTGTATTGTTTGATATGTTTTTTTCCTTCCACATTTATACTTTACAATGATGTCAATGAAACATGATCAATAGGGGTAAGGAGGTTAAATCTAAAAGGAAATAAATTTGGATAGAATTGGGTTATATAGTGATCACCCATTTTGTAAGAATACTCTACATGTGATAGACCCTTCGTCCAATCATTTAGACCCATGATGTAGTTAATAGATATGTGATTTTATTTTTTTCTCTTATAGGTTTTCATGGTATGATTTGGAACTTGGTATTGATGAACTGGAAATGGTTCTTATTTGATACTCAATACCTATAATAGGTGGAAAACCTTTTGACACCTCTTGGGGAAACAAATTGTCAATTTCCTACAGTAAAAACTCACTAATATGTTTCAAAGGAGATGTTAAGTGATTACTATTTAACATCACATCTTTGTACCACTAGTACAAAAACCATTTTTTACGTCAGTTTTTTTTTTCTTTTTAACGTCGGTTTTTAGGCGACGTTATTGCGAGCGACGTTAAAAATATGATTTTTTACGTCGGTTATTTAATAACCGACGTAAAAAATGGGGTAATATAGTTTTTAACGTCGGTTTTTAAAAAACCGACGTGAAATACATTCTGTAAATGGCGATAAGAAGCCATTTTTTACGTCGGTTTTTGAAAAAACCGACGTTATAAGTCATTTCTTACGTCGGTTATTAAATAACAGACGTAAAAAATGTTTACCATATTGTAGAAAATTTTCTAAGCTTTCATTTGACAGGTCATAGAGCTCAAACGGATTTACGGATCAAAAGTTATGACCATCAGAAGTTTGATATTTTTTTCGAAGAAAGATTGAATGAGCCAACCGTAGCTTCATATTAGAAAGAATTTTTGAATCCGTAGGAGGATTTGTAGTTTTATCATGATATAAAGAATCATCCATCATTATAATAAATTAACAATCGTTAAATGGTATATCAATTAAGAAAAATACTGATAGAAAATATAAATCATGGGAAAATAATTACAAATACCTTGATGAGGTCACGGAAATAAGAAATTGTTGATTCACGTTGAAGATAAAACAAGTTGATTCGGTGGAACGATGATGGTTGAATGAAATAATCGTAAAATGGTATGTCATTTAAGAAAAAAAATCATAAAAACCATAAACCATGGATGCATGATTAAATATACCATGACGAGATCACGGAAAGAAGAAATAATTGATTCGCGTTTGAGAGAAAAAGAGTAGATTTGGGAGAACGATAATGGTTGAAATAAATGATCGTAAAATTAAGATGGGTGTATAATGGAAACATATAATTGAGATTCTATGAGAAAACGCGGTATTAAAAATTTTAGGCGGCAATTCAAAATTTCAATGCCGCGATGTAAAAAAATTGAAATTTCACGTTCGCGGGATATTAAAATTTTCATTCACGTCGGTTTTATGATAACTGACGTGAAAAGATATTAAAATTTTCATTTATTTTTCACGTCGGTTATTATAAAACCGACGTGAAAAATCAATCTTCGTCACTCTTTCACGTCGGTTATTAAATAACCGACGTGAAAAATCAATTTTGATGACTTTTTCACGTCGGCTATTTAATAACCGACGTTAAAAGGTATTATTCACGTCGGTTATTTCATAACCGACGTGAAAAGTATTTACAAAAATGTAGTTCATTTCTCAAACTTTAATTTGACAGGTCACGGAGCTCAAACGGAGTTTCGGATTAAAAGTTATGGCCTTCTGAAGTTTGACATCCTTAAGACATCGTTTAGAGATGATCAACTTCTGAAGGTCATAACTTTTAATCCGTAACTCCGTTTGAACTCCGTGACCTGTCAAATTAAAGATTTAGAAATGAACTACATTTTTGTAAACATTTTTCACGTCGGTTATTAAATAACCGACGCGGAAAATCAATTTTCGTGACTTTTTCACGTCTTTTATTTCATAACCGACGAGAAAAATGATTACAAAAATGTAGTTTATTTCTCAAGCTTTAATTTGACAGGTCACAGAGCTCAAATGGAGTTACGGATTAAAAGTTATGGCCTTCAGAAGTTGGACATCCTTAAGACATCGTTTAGAGATGATCAACTTCTGAAGGCCATAACTTTTAATCCGTAACTCCGTTTGAGCTCCGTGACCTGTCAAATTAAAGCTTGAGAAATGAACTACATTTTTGTAAACATTTTTCACGTCGGTTATGAAATAACTGACGTGCAAAATACCTTTTAACGTCGGTTATTAAATAACCGACGTGAAAAAGTCACGAAAATTGATTTTTCACGTCGGTTATTTAATAACCGACGTGAAAAATAAGTAAAAATTTTAATATATTTTCCTGGAAAAGGATTTTTCACGTCGGTTATTTAACAACCGACGTGGAAAAGTGATGTACATTGATTTTTAATGTCGGTTATATAATAACCGACGTGAAAAATCAAATAAAATGGATTTTTAACGTCGGTTCTTTTATGACCGACGTGAAAAATCGATTTTTAGATATTTTCACGTCGGTTCTAAAAAACCGACGTGAAAAATGGTGACGTAAAAAAATGTTTTTGTACTAGTGTACATAAGTATAAAAATGTTTTGTTGAGATATCAAAGCATTTTTACCCTCAACATTTTCTTACAACATCTCACTTTCCCCCTCTTCAGAACTTTTTACCACTTGAATTTTTTTTACTATCAATTTATTTTCTTATTTTATTTCCTCTTTTCCCCATTCTCTCTTTTTTTTTATTTTTCCATCTTGTTTTCACCATCACTATTTTTATATTATATCTCAAAATGTTACCAAAATTGTTTGGGTGAAATCAGGATGAGGGTTATAGGTTCCCCTCAGATAACAAAATAACGACGGTTCAAGAACCCATCTTGAGTAACACACTAATCATAATGCCATGGTAGAAACAATAACAAATAGAAAACCTTCGTAGTAACAACATCACACAATAACTCATCCTTGTATTTACCAATGCTAAAAAATACCTTCAACTATTTGGAAACCATCATTTCTCCACAATCATTAAACCACTGAAGCCGATATGGATTTTGATTCTTCAAAGTCAGAAGTCCAAATCTCTCAACCAACTAGGTGATATTTTTGTTTCTATATCTTCCTCCGTAAAAAATAACACTACATACAATCCCATGGATATTTCAAAATTTAGGGAAAATGTTCTATCACTGATCCTTCACTCCAATGGTCATTTTTTCCTTATAAATCTCCCAGTTACAAGAATCTCACTATATTCTGCAAATTTTCCATTGTCAATTTTTGTGGATTCCTCCACTTCATCCTCCAATATCTCTCTATTGGTCTCCTATTATCCATACATTTTCATGGTCATGGTGCATTAGTTTGGTAATTCTCTAGAAATTTAACCCCTTGAAATTTGAAACATTGAATATCCCAACTCCTTGTTTGGTTAGTCTCAACACTAGGTTTATTAGGTTGAAGAATTACCTTGTCACTTTTGAGATCAATCACCTCTTTTGCCTTTAATAGTTCTTTAATCTATTTACATTAATTACATAATGGATTTAAAATGGTAGTGGGGTTATTCATGTTTCTCCTCGTTTTTTCTTTATCTTTGTGTCTTGGTGGATCATATATTATATATCCACATGGTGGTACATCTCTACTAGGTCGATAATCTCTTTATTGATCCCATGTAAAAAAGTGCACCTCAGTTACCTTCGAATCCTTTTCATGTATAGTCAAATCATGGAAAATTTCATTTCCTTGCAGTAAAATTCAACACTGTTACTCCCTTGGGTGAGGTTTTGATGTTTTTTATTGGGATCTCTATAGTAATGTGAGAGAATAAACTGATTTCACATGAAAAATTTCATGTCATCCCAAGTGTTGATTAGATGTCTACGATATATTTTCCTCTCATTTTGAATTTGACCCTAAAAAATTAAATAATATGAAAAAATTTAAGGTAATAATGTTTGAACTTTTTCTCTTCATAATATTCATTGCATGAATACACTTGCTAAATCTACATCTCCCACTATAAGTATGATACCAGATCAATTTTTTCCTTGAAAATATGGAACCATCACCTTAATACCCCCAAGGATGTCATCACCATGTGGTATTATTTTTCATCTTCGAGATTATTGGAAGAAACTCCTCATTTGTGAAACGTCTTCAAAATCATCATCAATGTTATCTATCTCTTCCTCCATGATGTTGGGGCGATGTGGAGTTGGTGAAAATTGTGGGTTATCATGGATCATCCATAGGATTGGTTGATTCTCCATATTTTCAATCCTCTCATGTAGAACCTCAAACATCCTATCAATAATCATCTCAAAATGGATCACCAAATCATTTATTTGGAGTGTAATTTATTCTGGTGTAGGAGATCTACATCAACATACATCATTTCTAGAATGATTAATTATATTACCATGATATGTAACACAAACAAAAAGACGAATAGGGAAATGAACAAAAAATGATACACACACACTCAGACATGAAATGACACACACACACAAATAATATATACACACACTAAAAAGATGTAAAAACTCACATATGAAATGACACACACATACATAAGATATACACACTCACAAGATGTAAAAACTCACACAAACAAACTGCACACAGTCATACACAAAAGGATACACACTCACACATGAAATATATACACACAGATGAAAAAAGGACACACACTCATGTGGGAAATATATAAATAGTCACATTCACATATATACTTACTCACAAATGAAATATATTCACACTCAGGAACACAAGTATTCACACAAATGATTATTTTTTTCTTATTTCTCCCCACTCTCAATCATCAATTCAAATATAAATCACTTATGAAATATAATACCTTTCTCGGGTGATCAAGTGCCCCAATCCTTACCATATCAATATTGTGTTGGGGGATGGTTTAACATATCCATTTTGAGTGGTAGAGGGTTAAAAATGGTAGAGGGTGGAAAATAATGTAAAAAATATGGGTAAATAGTGTAAAATTGTGGATGGGTGTAATAAAGGGGTTTTGTATGATTTTGAAATTTATACAAATTAATGAAAATATGAGACAAATATGATTCATTAATAATTTAAAATGAAAATAATATTATATATATAAATGTAAAGTTCTAATAATGTAAAGTATGATGAATAATTAATTGTATCCACTTATTTTTCTTTTTTTTCAAATATCATCAAAATATTTTTTCTTATTTTCTTAAATAACTAGATGATGAATGGGGAGTGATAAATTTTTTTTGAAATATCTCAAAGTAAGGATGTTCATAGTTTTAAAAATCATAAAATTATGAGGTGAGAGAAATTAAATTTTTGATGGATGCAATTAAAATATAAAAAAATAAATGGGAAAGGAATAAGGATGAATTCTTGGATCAATGTAAAATATTTCAATCCTGCACAACATATGAAAATTATGGATGTTTTAAAAAAATGTGTTCTTTGAATGGATGGATAATATGGGAATATTTGAAGGGTAACAGATAAAATTATTATAAATTAAGGGATATATTCCCACCATGTCTACTAGAGATCTGATAACAAATGACGTGAGAGACATGGGGTGGGACTATCATTAATGTTCAGGGAGGAGGATGATGAATATTATTTAGGGATAAGGGTAAGATGATAAGATTGGATAGTGGAAGTGTAGAGACCCAAGCTTGATATACATGGACATTACATTTCTTTTTTAGAATACTTAATACACAGCACAAACAAAATCCCAACGACTGTATTAGTTTAGTGACTTTGAAAACATGGAACAAAATCTTCTAATTATGGTCAAAGATCTTCAACATATCCCATAAAGATCTTCCCCTTTTGTTTTCATACCTAAAATCATTCTTTATATCCTAAGGAAAAGAAAACATAAAAATGGTGTGCTCAAATTCTCGGTAAGGGTAAACATGGGGAACATGAAACAAACCATAAACATTTTAATGCAAAAACATGAACATAAAGTTTAAAATTAAAACTTTTGAGCAATGACATAAATATTGGAATTACGTAAGGCATTGATCATAAAGGTATATAAAAAATGATATAATAACATTAGAATAAAACATGTAATTGTGGAAAACTAATAATTTTTTTACGATTTCTATAGTACCCAAGGCATTGCGACCAACACCATCATAGTGGAAAAAATACATTACTGAATAGGGTTTACTTGCCATTCCAATCATGTACTACTGAACTAGATTTAACTTTAGTTATATTAATTTCTATCTCATGAGATATAAATCATTACCCAATGTATGGGATGGAGATATAGGTCTCACCCATCTCATATTTAAATCATTCTTACATGTGCCACCAAAATATAAATCATTCATCATAGCATAACCCGTGAAATAAAATGGGATTCTTAAACATCATTTCATTATAACATAATCTATATAAGGTAAATGGACATAATAAAAATAATTCCATCATAAAAAATAAAATCAATGTAATAATAGGGATAGAAACATAACCCTATGTCATCTTATATAGAAAATAATTTTGATAAAACACTTGATCTTAATTCCTGGGGAAAATATCCTTTCTTCATTAAAAACATTTTCTTTCTCAAAATATCATGAAATTTTAAAAAAAATAATTTAGGGTAAAATAAACTTGAAATATTTTATAGGAATCTTCATGGAAATAATTCATTAATAATAGTTAAAAATCCCTTCATACCGTATAAGTTAAAAAAATTTCTTTGTAATTTTATCAGAAAATTCAAAAAGTACCTTTTATGGTAAACAAAAAAAGAATCCTTCCATACCATGTACAAAAAGTAAAAAATGGGTAAAAATAACTTTAAACATACATAGAATATTGTTAAACATTTTATTAAAACATTTTTATTAAACATGGACATGGATGATGAATATATTCCCAGAAAATACTTACATATAAACAATCTTGGATAAAAATGAGATTGCAAAATTATCCCTTACCATAGGTTTGATTTCTTCCATATGTGTCTGAAACTCTTATATAGTGAGTTTAAAAATATTATTAACTTGTATCATAACCATAATAATATTTATTATATCAAATATGATTCACTTATGACTTTATATTACCCGTTCATTTGTCAATTCCAAGTTAAAGCAACATTTTGGTTAATAATCATTTCATTTATCATATGTGTTTGGACTTGTTATTATTAATATGATTACTTAGATCAGGATTTTACTTACTTCCAAAATGTAAAAAATGATTTATATATCATATACATTCAGTGTATAAATATATATAATAGATCGATAAATGGAATGGAATACACCGTTCATGGAGATTGTAGACCGTATGTACGCATAAATATTGTTTTCGTTTCCATTTTAAATTCAATTGAAGTAAGTAAATAAAATATATGTATATATACACATAAATACAGTAGATTTATTTTTTCATATATGTCATGATTATTTATTATATATACTTTATAATCATTCTAGAATGGTTAACATGGAAAATGAATCTCATCACATCGTGGGAAAGTAATTCGCATATAGGCACGAGCGATGATATCCTTCCCATGGTTGTTAAAATGTATTTAATTAGATGGTTTATAATATCTTAGAATTAGTATCATTTTCTAATAATAATATATAGTTATTATTTCCACCATTATAATCGTCCATGTAAGGTGGTGGGGGAAAACATATTACACCACAGCAATGAGATGGTAATCTCTACATACACACGCGTGATGATTTCATTTCTCATAGGATGGATTGAAGGTTGAATAGGGTTATTTCTTATTTATAATAACATATCAGTATATGAGTGATACCGATGTTATTACTTTATAATGAAAAAATTAAAGAAGATGATGTTCAAGAAGAAATAAATTTGAAATAACCTGTAGAAGAGATTACCTCTTCCTTGACATGCCTCCATTAAATTTCCTCTTAGGGAACTACATTTGGTCTTTTTAGAAGACCAGAACCTATAGAGTGCAGGTAGGTAAGTTTAGAAGATAAATGGGAAGGGGTTGGCTGAGCTTGAAAGCTGAAAATGGAGTTAAGTAGAGAGATAGAGGGTGGCCTTTTATAAGAGAGGAGAGAGGAACATTAAAAAAGTTCCAAAATATTAATTTATTATAAATTTAATTTTGATTTATAATGGAACAAAAATTATTTAATTCTAAGATAAATGATTTTATTTAGAATACCCATCATCCAATAAATTTTTTTCATGTTTTGAAAAAAAATTAATCCTTATATTTTCGGCTTTACCTTTATTTTAACCTTTTTAATCATAACGTGATATCTTTTTATTTACACATTGTGGTTTAATGTAATTACAATATAATGTCAAAAGACCAAACAAAAGTTATTTATGGAATATTTGGACTTATATTAACCATTTGTAGGTATCTTATATTTTTTGAAATTTAATATCATTTACTAAACTATTTTATGTTTTAAGTTATGAATTTTGTCAATCTTGGACACTATTCATACTTGACTTTTATAAAAATTCATAAAAAACTTATTTCATCGAACCAAAGGAATTAAATAAAACCTAATATTTCAATATCATTCATAAAACTCGTGGATGACATCAAAATAACCAAATTAAATTTGTTTTAATATTTATAAATTCATTTATTTTAATCTTTCATTAATGAGGTAATCACTACATCATAATTATGTCAAAAATAAATATAATTATCTAATTTATAAAATTTATAAATAAAATACCATGATGTAGGAAATATATTTATATTTATAATTACTATTTATAGACACAGATATCTATTATATAACACCATATTAAAATTGATTTAGTAAAAGATATATGTTTAGGTTATAATTATCTTTACTTTAAATTAATTCTTATAAAGTGACATTTCACATCCAAGTAAATCCATGGGGACCCAAAATCGACCCAAGGATGACCATGATCAAAAATATCTCACCAATAGAATTAGGTAATTCTTTAGGGTAGTTTAATATTATTATAATATTATTTTTTACCCTTATTTACCAGATTTACCCTTTAACCCTGGTAAATAAAATAATTACTGAAGTTACTATTCATAATGTCAAAAAATAAAAAATACATATTTACAAAATTTGAACCTTATGATTAAAAACATGGAATCCATTTTTCCAAATTCAAAACACAGAAGTTGTAGTAATTATTTTAAAATTAATATTGTTGTCGAAAAAACGGGTTTTTGTTTAAAACATTGCAAAAGATTGAAATGTTTTTACATATCAATTCAATGAAAAATTAATGAAATTGAATTAAAATGTCTTAAAATATAAAAATATATTTTATTTATACTTTAAAAACATTATGTAATATATTTTAACTATATAAATTATTTCAATGAAAAAATATGTTCTCAATTAAAATATAGCATATTTTCACTATTCATCAAAATATAAATATTATCAAAAAAGTATCAACAATTTATGAAAAGTGAAGTTTTATGTCCTGATTCAAAATAAGAGGTTTATATTGTCAAATATAACTTTTAAATGTGTCAAAAACTAGAATTAAAATGGATGTGACATCAAAAGGTGGTAAACTTGAATTTTTTAAAAAATACTTCTTTTATCCAAAAAATTAATTTTGTTCTCATATCATGTATAAGATGAATGATAAGGTTATATAAAATTAAATATGTGGTTAATAATATTCATAATGGCTCTTTTATATCCCATTAAATAATAATACTTTAATAATTTATGGTTATTTAGTGAAACTCTGTATTGCCTACAACACAAGCTATCGAGGAATGTTTCTCTTGTGTGTAACATAAGACAAGTTAGTGTTGTGTGTAGTGAAAGCTTCCTTTGGAGTTGCATATAACATAATCTAAGCTTTGTTCATTTATTCATTGAAAAGAATCTATTCTCAGTGTTGCGTTAAATGAATTTTATCAGAAGAACTTGAAATTGTGTTCAACACAACCCAATAATAGTGTTGCATATACTTCTAGACAATACGGTGTTGTGTATTGCACCAGATAATATTGGTGTAGAGTAAAACACAAGACATAAAATAAATTAAAATAATCAATCTCATAAAATTTCATGGTGTTACATTCTTCCCCCCTTAAAATGAATTTCACCCTCAAAATTCATTGGGGTTATAAGTGGTTTACTACATGAAAGTTTATTTGATATAAACCCACATCATAAAGAGGAATAATAAAACTTAATTTAAAAAAAATAATTTACTATTTAATGGGTTTCCACATAAGATAACATGTTTTGGAATTGAAATCATGGATATAGAAGAGAAATCGAACAGTCGTGATCTGATGGATAGTGACTGAGAACAAGGTTTAGAGAAAACTTAACTCCCAAAAACGCATAAATCAATGGTGATTTAAGGGATCATATGATTCATCAGATAAGAAAGTACTGGGA
The DNA here is from genome assembly GCA_963277665.1 of Viscum album. NCBI lineage: Eukaryota > Viridiplantae > Streptophyta > Magnoliopsida > Santalales > Viscaceae > Viscum > Viscum album. Next base: position 1,278,979,007 of record OY728136.1, on the reverse strand, counting down.
TAACATTTTTGGTTTTCAAGATCCTTTTCTTAAATATTAAGAACATGAGGGGAAATACTTACTTGATTTTAGTACAATCTCATCATTGGTCATGCCTTGAAGAATTTCCACTTCATCTCTAATTTAAAGAAATGAAGTTGAATTTTTCATTCTTGAAGTGTTAGTAGATCATGCGATAGAAGGATATTTCATTCCATCTATCTCAATAAAAAGTTTAGAATAGTTTATCAAATAAGAATAAGTCCACCTATAGTGAGATAATACATTAATATAACAAACTTAAAATAGAAAATAACTTATATTATCTATAAATGGATTACAATAAAATCCTTCCAAAATATAAAACTTTAGAAAGAGGTGAACTAAATCGACTTAACAATTTCTCACATATCTTATTAGGCAGTTCTTGGTTATCACATTTCAAACATGTGAATACCTTAGTCATGTATTCTCAAGAAACATGAATTACTGTAGAACATTAGTGAAAACATGAATGCTATCAAAAGTTAACTCTTTCCTCAAACCAAAATCCCAAAAATTCTATATACTCAAACCATGATATAAAATTTTCCTTATATTATTCTTGATCTCATTAACACTATTATATATCTCATTATCTTTATATCCCTTCATTATGTGCATATCATGTGATTTCCAAAAATATCTAAATAACCTTTCATGGTTACTATTACCGTTAAACATATACTTTCAAATACTTAAGGAAAAACAACTGTGTAATAATCCTTAGATGTTTCTTTATTCCATAGTACCATTAAATTACTTATACAATATTAATCTTGATAAACATGAAATAATTCCACTACCTTTTTAAACCATTTAATGAGCTTCATCATTTTATTCCTCAACACTTCCATCATCTCATTTATCATTTGTAGTCTCTTCATCATCAACAACATAAATACTACCCATACTAACATTATAATTCTTTTAATGATATTTTCCCTTAGGGAACCGATTGTCATAATGCATGTATATTCCACATTTAAAACATTTAACATTTTTTGATGTCTTATTAATACCATTATCTTTGTCCATTGTGTTAATGGATCCTTTCCCTTTTGTAGTTACTGGATTGGGGTCCTTCTTTTAAACATCCAAAGAATCTTCCAATTCCTTTGAAAAATTCTCCTTGATGTCTCTTCCCATGTGATTTACATGAGGAAAATTGAACTTTGTTTCCTCTATTATCACCTTGAAACTCCATATTTCTCTTATTAGCTGGGTCAGGAATCATACCAAAGTTGAGGTTATTGATCATATTATGCGATTGCTGATTAGGCCTAATAATTATGTTTAGCCTTCCAAATCCTATTTCATTTTGTTTATCATTAAGAATATCATTCCATTGTCCATCATATTCTCTATTAACATGAATCCTCCTACTTCCATCCATTTTCTAAAACCCAAAAATAACAGTGTGAGTGGAAAAAATCATACTAGTAAAAAACATAGTCAAGGGGGAGTAATTTCCATCACTAACATCTTGGGTTTAATCTTAGGCTATTCATGATCATTGTCACAATTCTAGGACTATAACCTATACTTATACTTAACCTTAGGGAAATCCCCAAACATTCCATAGAAATATCTCTACTGATCTCACTAAATTTTTCACGTCCTAGTTTCCAAATGTTACCTAAACCTTTTCTCTGATACTAACTATAGAGACCCAAGCATGACGTACATGGACATTACATTTATTTTATGGAATAATTAATGCATGACACAAACAAAAACCCAAATACTATATTAGTTTAGTGCCTTCGGAAACTGAGAACAATATATTCTAAACATGTTAAAAGATATTTAGCATCTCTATCACAAACCAACCTAGTTCAACCCTGAACCGGTCACCAAAGTCGATCTGCGGCAATGCTCAAGAAGGTTCCCCAATCCTCCCGAGTAGGCAACAAGCGCCAAGGCATAATCAGAGAATGAATGATATTGATTTCTCCCAAAGTAAATAAATAAATAATTAGAAATACAAAAGATCATCCTAGAATAATTAAATAAAAAATTCCTAAACAAGAACAAAATAAAATAAGACTAACCAAACTCGATGTACGAACTAACTCTATGTGACCCCATGGGTCACTACTCAACTCAATGATAAAGCCTTTCCCAAGGAAAGCACACCAAAGCTTAAGCCTGCACAAAAACTAAAAATAGAAAAGTACTATTGGCGTGAGTATTAAAACATAGTACTCTAGCCTGATATCTATTTCCAATGCATTGCCTTTAAAATAAATGAAACACCATTTCAAGTTTGGACTAAAATTTATAAAAGTAAGTTTTTATAAATATTTTACATAAAAACAAAGTACCAACCATTTCTCTTAATAATTTTCAAATATATATTCATTTCATTAGTTTTAATGGAATTTTATAAAGGGGAAAGTGATATTTATATTTTTAGATGTGTACATAGAGGATAAAACACATCCATTTAAAAATCATTTTCAGAAACCTAACTAAAATAGTTTACCACTTTCCAAGAAAAACTATTACACAAAAATGAAAAATTGTAAGTGCAAAACAATGGAAATTTAGATATGCATACAAGTATTATATTCATCACTACAAGTAACTGAATGTCAATAGACATGGGTGATCCTAGGAGATAGAGAATAATCCAGAAGACACCAATACATGAGATGTCATCCTTGTTGACGTGTCAAACAGGATGAAATCAAAATGCTCAAACTCTCGGTCATCCTTTCTCAGTCAGGCCGAGGGAAAATCCCATAGCAATGAACCCAAACATATCTGCCTACTATGGACCACTAGTAAGTACCATAACCTAACAATGCGGAAATCATTTTCAGAATATTCTCTCAATATGCTAGGTTACCATGTCTCAAGTATTTAGAGATGGGGTGATCCAACCGATTCTAGTCGAGCAGCCATTCACAATATATATATATATATATATAATCATAACGCACATCAGGTCTCACCCCGAGTCTCCCATAGGATTCTTATGATGCATTAAAATAAAACAGTTATAACAGTTTCCATTTAAAGAGCCCTACCATTAGATTTTGATAATTCTTAACAAGGACCTCCCACCCACTTCAGGAAATAGAGGCACGAGAATCCCCCAAAGAGGGTTTTCATAATAAATATATATATAATTATTAAACTTCTTGAAATGTCCAAACGGGCCCTTAAACATTCACAATCAAAGCATTATCTCAAAATTAAAATTCTTTTTCAAAAGTGGTGTCAAGCACACTATTTGAAATCAAACATTTATAAACACTATTCAAATCATTACTTTTTCACATCTAAACAAAACTGTTTTACACACACACACCAACCAGACCACAGTTCAACAGTTCACGTCAAACAGATTAAAAATCCCCAACTATTCTTTTTAATTTAAAATCATTTAAAATATTTTTCACAAAATCCACATTTACCAACACAGAAATGTATTTTTTAAAGGGGTGAAAACACACCAAAACACCTTGAATAGGAACATTCATTATAAAAAAATTTCAACCACACCATTTATCAGCAGCACATGAAATGTTCATCAAAATAGTTTCTAATTAACCCTCAACAAGATTCCAAAAACATGTTCCATCTGAAAAACATATTTAAATCATTAAATTTGGTTCTAAGAGTCAAAAACAAGGTAAAAAACAAGACATTTAATTAAACAAACAATATTTATAATTGAAATAAAAAGACCTTATTTTTTTAACAAAACCATATTTTAACTACCAATTTGCATCTGAAAAAAATTAACCAGACATTGAACAATAATTAATAGCACATATATATAGGGTTCAAGCAGCTGTAAATAGATTCAACATAAAATATGAAAGACAATGTAATGGGAACCTACCTCATAACCAAGGCACGATGACAACACTCACTCAGAATTGAGGCGTGATGCCCACACTCACTCATATTCAATGAGTGATGATAATTTTCACTTAGAATCACTTCATGCGGGTTTTAAAAATCCTAAACCTACCAATAAAAACCCATAATCAACAAAATCCACAATTCCACAATAGTAATAATAATAATAAGAAACAACTAGAAGAAACAAATGGACCAGTAATTAGGTGGATAAACCATAGTTTACCAGCCGAGTGAGGATTGTGCGCTGCCCCAGGAGGAGGCAAGAGGTGGTAAGGATCTCTGGTGGGAAGGAGGGAGAGGTGCTGGGTCTAAGAGCTATTGCTGCTCACTGAGAGAAAGGAGATGAGGATGGATCTATTTTGTGTGAGGGGAAAGAGGCGGTGATGGTTAATGGAGGCATCCAGGCAGTCCGGTGATGCAGTTCATTCGAGCGCTGCAATGGGGAAGAAGAACTGGGGCACTAGAAGAAGCAGAAGTAATTGAGTTGCGCTGCTGAATAGAGTGGATGGCTGGGATGCACCTGGTGTGCTGAGTGGCAATGACTGGGGCACACACAATAAAGTAGAACAAGGTAGTAGAGGGTGTTCAAGGGAGGTCGGGGGGATCCATTCTCACTCGGAATAATGGGAGGGATAGCCGATATGCCAAGAGAATGATTGGGATATGGGAAGCGGGCTATATGTTTTCGATAGAGGAGGCGACTTGGAGGCGCGCCGCATGAAAGGGAGAGTGGTGAGCGAGTAACCCTAAAAGAAAAAAGGGTTAATAAAAAAAACTAAAATTATATATATATATTTAAAATTATAATTACTAAATAGTATGAATCTAATAATAATAATAATAAAAGGAATAATAATAATTATTATATGGATATTAATAATAGTGATATAAATAGTAATAATTGTAATGATAAAATAAAAATAAACAAGGTATTCATATCATTGTAATAATAATAAATTTTTTGTAACGACAATAAAATTTTAAATGACACAATTGATTAACATTTATTTATTCAATTTAATTCTTCAAAGATGAAACAACCATGCAGGTTCCTGGTCAAAGTCGCATGGCATCGTGCTCCGCCCATGCATCCAACGATGTCAGACCCAAAACACACACTTCTTATCAAAAACTCAGAAACATTGTCTGGGACTCACCCTAGACCGCAGCAAAAAAATTAAAGGCAGAAAAATAATTAAAATAAAATAGAATCATAGGTCAGGGTGTGACAATTCTCCCCACCATAACTCTTTCCATCTCTAGAAAGAAACGACATCATTCAATCGATTGATCAACACCTAGGGGTTATACAAAAACAGGATCCAACCACTTAACCCAAGGACACTTCATCAACCAAATGCGGGACTCATCCTCATTGCCTGAAATAAATCACCAGGGGAGGGGAGGTCTGAGTGAACTCCCCACCATAAGAACTCAACTATAATCTGATAATGACTTAAGAGAATACCTAGAGATATGGTGGGTATCCCCACCATAATAAACCAAACTACTAGCGACCAAATAGAAATCCAACTTAAACCTGTACAAGGCCTTACATAATCTAGAAAGAACAAAGCAAGTACATCTAAACATTTCACTCCCGATTAAAAGGGATAGGAGTTAAACCAGTAACTCCACACAAACTAAAAACCCTAAACCCAAGGGATGGGAGGGAGAGCCCAAAGATTAGATCAATGAAACTACGATGGAAAACTACTCATGAATCATCACATCGATTTGGACACAAACCAAAGCCACAAATATTTCACATGGGTGCTCCATGCAAGTCCACTGATTGATAACTCGCATCCTAAAGGAAAAATTACTGACATTGAATGAGGGAAAATTCCATCATGCTCTTTGAGAAAATAGTAAGTTTATAATGACAAACATACCACAATAGACATGCTAAAACTGCCTCACCACAACGATAGAGGAAAAACCTTAACCAGATTCTTTGAAATTCCCCTAGATTTCTTAACTAGGAGTAGACTTCACTCTGAGGCCTTTTGGCTAGAGCTTTGATGGATGAAGTGTCTCCTACCTCGCAGTCAGGTTCTGATAATCCCAATAAGAAATATACAACTTTTGATTTTACAAAATAAGAGACAGGATTTTAAAAAGAAAGCCACACTAGCATTGAAAACTGGAGTACATAAAAAGACCCATGACATTCCCATACATTTCAAAACCCAAAACAACATCAGTACACTATAATGATAAGAGATCTCTTACACTGGATGGAAATATACAGATAAATCTTTAAACAAAAACCCCACAACACATCACTTCTGAGAAATTCCTCCATGACACTTTCTAGTAAGTCCCTGATAGAATCATTATAAGTGACCCAAACGTCCGCAAGCATGATAGGGATTAGGAGTAATTTGGAAGGATGAACTCTTGTGACCCAGCTTACCACACTGAAAACACACAATGATCTCACGCTCTGAAGAGGATGATGAAAGATTCTGAGGACTTTTTATTCTACGACATTCTCCATCAACTTTCAATTGCTTCCTCATCTCCTTTCCCGAATCTTCACCACAACTCAAAGGGATCAAAGGATGAAAGAATACTTCAAGATCTCTTATCTTCGCAGCTTCAACATGAAAAGACTATCTAACCACATAGACAAATGAAGTTAAGTTGGACTCCAACACCTTCGACTATAGATTGGGGCATAGGACCACCTCGAAGCATCGAGCCTTTATAGAGTCATATGGGACATAACCTGAATCATACGAGACTAGCTCGATAAAGAACTGGAAATATCCCAACATGGATCGGTTTCCCTACTGCAGACAACACATCTCCATCCCCTTTCTCAACCTTTATTCCTTTGAGAAATACTGACGAATGAATAAAGCCTTAATGAATACCCATTTAAGCTCTTTATGAGTCTTGTTCAGAGACAATTACTTCCACCACATCCACAGTGAACCTTCATGCATGAATGTTGAAAACATGACCTTCAACGACTCGAGAAACTCAATGAGGTTAAAGTCTCATTAAGTCATCTACATCCACTCCTCCACTATAGAAGGGTATTCTTAAACATAAAATAGAGGTGGATCTAGCTTCCGAAACTCAGGAAATAAATCCTTAGTTTGATCAATCGTACCACGATCGCCCATCAAAGCATCAAGGGGACAACCGTTGGACCAGAAAAGTCAATAACCCAATCAAGGACAACTAAATAAATAAAGTCCTAAAAATGAAACACCTCATGGATGATAAGATTTACACATAAGAAAAAATATATATCATAACATCAAAACTTTTCTCCTTGAAAACATATTTAATTTAAAACATTCTTGGTGGGTTAACACTAGTCATTGGTATTCCTTAGTGTCTCACTCACATGCATGTTTTTGTGCCTTGTGCATCCAACCATAATACCATAAATCCATTTATATTCCAACAAACCACTATGAATGTGAGCACCCCTAGGAACACTAAGGATAAAACAAAACAACTTCATTTTCCAAAAACAAATCTTTCATCCCATTTCTATTAAAACAATCCACAAATTAAACATGTCATTGAAAACAACCATTTTTTTCAAAACCAATTTTTTTATAATTAAAACCACTCCTAGAAGTTAGAGGAGACCCAAAACATCTCAACAAGGGAACTAGTGTTGGTGGGTGAGTTTTACATATGGTTGGCGGCCATATTCCAATCACGCCATTGATACAGAGAGCCTTTTAGGGCCATACCCCTAGCTCCACATGGATTTCCAGGCCATGTGGGTTCAGGAGGACAATTAAACTAACACCCTTTTTCATATCCCAATCACAAAACATTTCATAAAAACACAAATAAAGTAAATAAATCATTTTTCCCATTGAAACCTAAGGATTAGAACAAGCAAGAGTTTGTGATGTTTTTCCCTCCCCTACCCCTTGAGTCCCAAAAATCCTACTCCATCTACCTTGACACCCCAAATAACAAAGGGTGCTCTAAAAAGTGAGGTCTGATAAGATAAAACATCCTATAATACCATTTTGTCATGAACCAACCTTGTTTGACCTGGAATCAGTCTCCCGAGCCGATATGCTGCAAGGCCTGATAGGCATTCCCAATCCTTTCGGGCTGGCGACAAGTACTAGGGAATCAGTAGAGAAAAAATGGGAATAATTTCACCCAATGAAAATAAGTAAATCAGTAGAAATAATAAAGAGAATCACAAATTAATTAACAAAAAAAATAAATTATCAAGAACAAAAGAAAATATTACTAACCTAACTCGACATCCAAACTAACTCAGTGTGACCCCATAGGTCACTCCCCGACTGAACGATCAAGTGTCGCCCAAGGTGAGCGCACCCAAGTTGGAGCCGACAAAAACACTAAAAACATGAAAGGACTATAGGTGTGAGTATTAAAACTCAGTAGGATACCCTGATATATATTCCTAATGAACTACCTTTAAAATAAAATAAACACCATTTCAAGTTTGGTCTACAATTTATAAAAGTATGTTTTTATAAATATTTTACTTAAAAAAACAAAGTACTAACCATGGCCGTTAACTATTTAAAATCTAGATTCATTTCATTAGTGTCAATGGAATTTTAGAAAGCGGAAAGTGATGTTTATATTTTTAGATTTGTACAATGAGGATCAAAACAATTAATTTAAAACCCAATTTTAGAAACCTAATTAAAACCAGTTTACCACTTTCCAAGAAAAAATACACAAAAATTAACAAGAGTAAGTACAAAACAATGGAAATGTAGATATGCATACAAGTAATATATTCATCACTACATGTAAGTGAAAGTCAATAGGCATGGTTGATCCTAGGAGATCAAGAATAATCCAGAAGAAACCAATAATGAGACTTCATCCTCGTTGACATGTCACACACAATGAAATCAAAACACTCAAATGCTCAGCCATCCTTTCTTAGGCATGCCAAGAAAAAAACCCATAGTAGTGAACCCAAACATATCCGCCTACTATGAGCCACTGGTCAGTACCATAACCTACTAGTGCAGTAATCAATCTCAGAATATTATCTCAATATGCTAGGTTCCCATGTCTCAAGTATTTAGAAAGGGGGTGAACCAACTGATGCCATCCAAGCATCCAATCACAGTATTTATATAATAATAACACAAAACAGGTCTCACCCCGCGTCTCTCCTAGGATTCATCTCATGACTTAAAATAAAACACTTATAATAGGTTCCAACTGAAGAACCCTAACATTAGATTCCGATAATCCCTAACAAGGACCTCCCACCCAGTGCAGGAAATTGAGGCACGAGAATCACCCAATGAGGGTTTTAATAATATATATATATATATATATATATATATTAAACTTCATGAAATGGCCAAATGGGCCCTTAAACATTCATAGTCAAAGCCTTATGTCAAAATGAAAATGCTTTTTCAAAAGTGGTGTCAAGAACACCATTTCCACTCAACTATTTATAAACATCCTTCAAAGCATTCATTTTGCACTTCAAAAAAAACTATTTTACACACACACCAACTAGACCACAATTCAACACTTCATGTTAAACATATTAAAAATACCCATCTATTAATTTATTTTAAAAGCATTTAATTTTTTTTCACAAATTCCATGTTTACCAACAAACAAATGCATTTTTAAGGGGTTCAAACACACCAAAACACCTTGAACCAAAACATTGTTTTAAAAGAAAATTTCATCCATACCACTTATCATCAGCACATGCAATGTTCATCAAAAAAGTTTCTAATTAACACTCAACAAGATTCCAAAAACAAGTTCCATATGAAAACCTTATTTAAATCGTTAAATCAGGCTATAAGAGTCACAAACCAGGTGCAAAACTAATAATACATTTAATTAAACAAAAAGTGTGAATAATTGTTATAAAAGAGACTTATTTTTTCACAAAACCATAAATAAACTACCAATTCACATCATAAATAAATTAACCAGACATTTAACAATAATAAATAGAAATTGTATATAGGGAAAAAATAGCAGGAAATAAATGCAGCATAAATTCTAAAAAATAGTGCAGTGGGAACATACCTCAGAGAAAAGTTGTGATGACAACTCTCTCTCAGAATTGAGGTGTGAGGACAATGCTCACTCATAATCAAGGAGCAACGACAATGCTCACTCAGAATCACTTCGTGTGGGTTCTAATAATCCTTAACCTACCAATAAGAACCCTTAATAATTAAAACCCATAATCCAACAATAGTAATAATAATAATAATAATAATAAGTAACAATTGGGGGAAACAAATCGAATAATAATTAGGTGGATAGAACATGGTTTACTAGCTAGGTGGAGGCTGCACGCTGTACTAGGAGCACGATAGAGGTGGGCAAGAGCACTAGTGGGAAGGAGGGAGAGGTGGTGGGTCTGAGGGATGCTGTTGCTCGCTAAGAGGAAAGGCGATGTGGCTGGATCTATTATGTGTGAGCGGAAAGAGGTGGTGCTAGTTAAGAGAGGTGGTTGGGTGGTTTTGTGGTGCTATTCGTTTGAGCGTAGCAAAGGGGAAGAAGTGATGGGGTGCTGGAAGAAGCAGGAGTGACTGAGTTGCACTATTGAACAGAGAGGATGGCTGGGATATGCCTGGTGTGCTGACCAGGAAAGACTGGGGAGAACATAGTAGTGGAGACCAAGGAAATAGTGGGTGTCCAATGGAGGCTGAGGGGGGGGGATCCTTACTTGCTCAAACAATGGGAGGGCTGGACGCTGTGCTGGGAGAAGGACCGGGATGGGGGAAGCGGGCTACAGGGTTGCGATGGAGGAAGCAGCTAGGAGGCGAACCACATGCATGGGTGAGAGGTGAGTGAGTAACCCTAAAAGAAGAAGGGTTATTAAAAAAAAGAATGAAATATATATATATATATATATATAATAAAACTTCTAATTACTAAATAGTTTGAATCTAATAATAAAAAAAATATTAATAATAATTATTCTATGGATAATAATAGTAGTGATATAAATAGTAATAATTTTAATGATAAAATAAAAATAATCATGGTGTTCATATAATTGTAATAATAATAATTTTTTTAAAGATAATAAAAATTTTAAATGATTCAATTAATTAACATTTATTTATTCAATTTAATTCTTCAAAGACGAAATGAAAACATATTTTCCTAGGTGAAGGTGCATGGAATCGCACTCTGCCAGTGCGTCCAATGACGTCGAACCTAAAACATGGACTTTTTAAAAAAAACTCAGAAACATTGTCTGGGACTTACCCTGGACTGCAAAGAAAAAATTAGATGTAAAAAAATAATTAATATAAAATAGCATCGTAGGTCGTGTGTGACAATCTCCCATAAAGATCTTCCCCTTTAGATTTACTACCCAAAACCTTTCTTTATATCATGGGGAAAAGAAAACATAAAAAGGGTGAGCTCAAATTCTTAGTAAGGGTAAACCTGGAGAATATAAAACAAACTATAAACATTTGAACATAAAAACATGAAAATAACATTTAAACCTCAAAATCATGAGCAAGGAAATAAATCATGGCAGTATGTAAGACATGGATTATAAAAGAAAATTAAACATGATAGAATAGAATTGGAATAAAAAATGTAATTTTGGAGAACTAATAAGAACTTATTATTATTTCCATAGATGACAAGGCATTGCTTCCAAAACAATCATAGTGGAAAAAATCCATTACTGAATCGGGTTACTTGTTGTTCAAGCCATGTATTACTGAACCAGATTTACCTTCCATTCCAATCATGTTTATATCATGAGATATAAATATTTACCCAATAAATTGGTGGGAGATATAGTTCCCACCCACCTCATAATTCAATCATTCTTACAAGTTCCACAAAAAGATAAGTCATTCATTATAGCATAACCCATGAAATAAAATGGGATTCTTAAACATCATTTGATCATAACATAATCCATATAAGATAAATGGACTTCTTAAAAATAATTCCATCATAAAAATATCAAATAAATTTAATAACATGGATAGAAACATAACCCTATATCATATTATATGGAAAATAATTTTTATAAAACACATGAGCATAATTCTTGAGGAAAATATCCTTTCTTCTTTAGAAACATCTGCTTTTCTCAAAATTACAAGAAATTTTAGAAGAAAATAATTTAGTTGAAAATAAACATTAAATAGTGGAGAGTAAGATTCTTGGAAATAAGGTGTTAATAATATGCAAAAATCAGATCATTCCCTATATGTTAAAAAAACATTCTCTTTATAATTTTACTGGTAAAGTCAAAAAGTACATTTTATAGTAATCAAAAGAAAGATTCCTTCCATACAATGTAGTAAAAATAAAAAATGGGTAAAAATTAATTTAAACATAAATATAAGAATGGTAATAATTTTATGAAAAAATTTTTATAATACATGGACATGGATTATTAATATATTCCCAAAAATACTGACGTATAAAATATCTCAGATAAAAATTAGATTGCAAAATTATCCCTTACCTTAGGTCTGATTTCTTCCATATGTGTCTAAAACTCCTATATAGTGGGTTTTAACGTATTATTAACCTGTAAAAAATCCATAATAATATTTATGATATCATATATGATTCACTTACAACTTTATATTACCCGTTCATTTGTCAATTCCATGTTAAAGCAACGTTTTGGGTAATAATCATTACATTTATCGTATGTGTTTGGACTTTTTATTATTTATATGATGACCTAGATCATGATTTACTTACTTCTAGAATGTAAAACATTATTTATATATCATATATATTCTGTATATAAATATACATAATATATCGATAAGTGAAATGGAATACATCGTTCATGGAGACGGTAGGTTGTACGCACGCATGAACTTTGTTTTCATTTCCTTATTAAATTGAATGGACGTAAGTAAATGACAAATATATATATACATAAATAAATTATCATTATTATGTCATATATTTCATTATTATTTATTATATATACTTTATAATCATTCTTGAATGGTTAACATAGAGAATGAATCTCATCGCGTCGTGGAGATGGTAAGTCGTACGTACGCACGAGCGACGATATCCTTCTCATAGTTGTTGAATGGTATTGTAGTGTATGGTTTATAATATCTCATAATTAGTATAATGTTATAATAACCTTATATAGTTATGATTTCCACCATTATAACCATCCTGGTAAGGTGGTGGTGAAAAACAGATTACACCACAATGTGGAGATGATAATCCGTTTGTACTCACATGTGATGATTCCGTTTTTCATAGGATGGATAGAAGGTAAAATAGGTTTGTTTAATATTTATAATAACATATAATAATATTAATGATACCATTTTTATTACTTTATAATTAAAAAACTAAAGAAGATGATGTTGAAAAAGAAATAAATTTGAAAGAATTGGTAGAAGAGATTACCTATTCCTTGACGTGCCTCCTTTAAATTTCCTCTTAGGACACTAGAGTTGGTTTTTTGAGATACACAGAGCCTCTAGAGGGTAACTATGGATGTTTAGAAGAGAAATATGTTGGGTTTTTACAAAATTTTAGGCTCAAAATAGAGTGAAGAGGAGAGGAAGAAGCTTCCCTTTTATAAGAGAAGATAAGGGCACTTTAGGAAAGTTCCACAATATTAATTTATTATAAATTAAATTTATATTTAAAATAGTCCAAAACTTATTTAATTCTTGGATAATATTATTTTTTTTAAATAACCTTCATACAATAATTTTTTTTCAAGTTTTTAATATTTTTTATCCTTATCTTTTTTGTTTTACCCTTATTTTACCCTTTTTATCTTACCGTGATATCATGTTATTTACATATTTTGGGATAATGTAATTACTATGTCATGTAAAAAGACCCAAAAAATGATATTTACGACATATTTGGACTTATATTAAACATTTTTTTGAATATTATATTTTTAGTAATTTAATATCATTTAATAAACTATTTAATGTTTTATGTTACAAATTGTGTCAATTTTAGAAACTATGCATACTTGACTTTTTTAGAAAATCGTAATAAAACAATTAATTTGAACGAAAGGAATTAAATAAAAGATAATATGTAAATATAAACCCAAAAATTCATTTATGACATCAAAATAACCAAATTAAAATTGTTTAAATATTTATAAATTCATGTATTTGAATATTTCATTAATTATGTAATCACTACATCAAAATTGTGTCAAAAATAAATATATTTATATAATTTCTAAATATTATAAATAAAATACCATTATATAGGAAATATTTTTAGCTTTATAATTATTATTTATAGAAATAGTGATATGTTATATAACCCCATATACAAATTGATTTATTAAAAGATATATGTTTAAGTTATAATTATCTTTAACTGAAATTAATTCTTATAAAGTGTCATTTTCACATCCAAGAAAATCCATGGGGTCCCATATCGACCTAAGGATTCACATGGTTGTACATATGTAATCTAATAGGATTAGGGCATGTTTTAGGGTAGTTTAATATTATTATTATATTATTTTTTACCCTTATTTACTATATTTACCCTTTAACCATGGTAAATAAAATAATTACTGAAGTTACTATTCATAATGTCAAAAAAAGTGCCTATTTACACAATTTGAATATTATGATTACAAATATTGAATCCATTTATATAAATTTAGAACACAAAATTTGTACTAATTAATTTAAAATTAATCCCGTTGTCGAAAAAATAGGTTTTTATTCAAAACATTGCAAAAGATTGAAATGTTATTACATAGCAATTCAATGTAAAATTAATGAAAATTATTTAAATTGTATTAAAATATAAAAATATATTTTATTTATACTTTAAAAAAATTCATCAATATATATTAGACATATAAATTATTTCGATTAAATTTTTTTTTAATTTAAATTTAGGGTATTTTCAATATTCATAAAAATATGAAAGTTATCAAAAATTTATCCAAAGTAAATTTTTATGTCCTGATTAATATTAATAAGTTTCTCTTGTCTAATATAACTTATAAAAGTGTCAAAAACTATTTTTACAATGGATGCTCCATCAAAAGGAGGTAAAACTGTATTATTTTGAAAAATACTTCTTTTATCCAAAAAATAAATTTTGTTTACATATCATGTGTAAGATGAATTATAATGTTATTTAAAATAAAAAATGTGGTTAATAATATTCATAATGGAAATTTTATATCCCATTAAATAATATAATTTTTATAATATATCATTGTTTAGTGAAACTCGGTATTGTGTACAACACAAGACAAGTTATTATTGCATGTAGTGAAAGATTCATTTGGTGTTGCGTATAATATAATCCAAGTTTAGTTCATTTATGAATTAAAAAAATCTATTCTTAGTGATTCATGAAATTAATTCTATCAAAAGAACTTGAAATTGTGTTCAACATAATCCAATAATAGTGTTGTGTATACTTCAAGCTAATATGGTGTTATGTATAGCACAAGCTAATCTTGGTGTAACATACAACACAAGACATCAAATAAATTAAAATAATATATCTCATAAAATCTAGGGTTGTTACAAGAAGAATATAGTCAACTAACTCTATATAGAAGATGACCAACTACTTAGACAACACACTCAAGGGAGGGATGTGATGGTCAATCCATACAACAACACACTTGGGTTGATGCACAAAATTAGGGGCTTTGTGATATTGGATCACCAATATAACTTTCACATTCAAAAAGAAATAATAAAAAATATAAAGGGTAAAATTGGAATAATCCACATACAATAGAGAGAAACAAATCATATGATATATATTACAATCTTGAATTCTATAAATGTGCCATGGGGTGGCTATTTATAACCAATCGGTGATACGATATTTAGGGGTCTAATAACCTAAATTAATATATGATAATCCTACTTTGTTCCATTAAAGTAAAAAATATAATTTATACCAAATTAATTTTGGAAAATTAGCACAAAACATACCAACTATAGCCCACCAAATTTGACTTTGATTGCATAGACCACCAGATTTGACATCAGTGACCAAATATTCCATTATAGAAATCTCCATGTCGGATAGGCTTCCAAAATTCATACAACCACATGATGCAATATTTAAAAATCATGTTTAGTATTGAATAAGTTATATAATAGGACCATTTTCCACTTCCCTGCATGGAAATTAGGTTTGGGCCTTTTAATGTGAAAAAATGGCATCCCATTGCAACTTGTAGTATCTTTAATTCTTCTTGTCATTATTGGGCCTTGGAAATGATAGATTTGGTTTCTTAAGACCAACTTATTATAATTTTATTACATGCATATTTTATGTATTGAATATTAATTTAATGAATTATTAGATATTGTTCAATTCTTCTATGTGGAATTAATGTAATAATGTTCCAGATTATTTTTTGTAATGATAAGGTCAAAATAGTTCCCCGATATGATGGGAAACATGAAGTGATATGACAATATTCTTAATATAGGTCCACAGTAGCATAACATGCTATGATGGGAAACATTGTATTTATACCACTAGGTGCGAGTGCTCATAATAGGATGAAGCTTCTTCTCATGAATTCTTCACATGGTAATCTCCAAGATATGAGATTATAATAACACACCTTCTAGTAGAAATTCCACTTGTTTTGGTATCATACTATATTCCTATTTGCAAGGATTTTTAATGGTCCTTATAGTTTAATACTATCATTAAGGTATTCCATGACTCGCATACTTAGATTTACTGAACAAAACTGTCACACCATATGTTGGAAAGAAGTAGGGTATGTTAGGTTCATCACGATTGACATGTCATTAATGGATAATTTGAGGAAGTATTTTTACCTTCCATATTTATTGAAGATGATATATTATCCCTTTTATTAGAATAGAACCATCAAATTAAATTCCCTGGACATGGTGTAACAACATGTTTATTTCAAATAGTCAATGAAAGATTTAAAAAGTAAATCGGTTGATGACACTTTTGTTCAATGTGATTGATAAAATATTTTGAAAGATAGAATATATTACACAATTGACATTAATATGTGGCTGTCTACATTAAAATATTATGTTTCTTCTCCTGGGTTACTTGACCCATTACTAGATAGTAATCTAGGACTTTAGGAAAGATCTCATAATTCTAACAAGAAAGAACCCTAGAGCGTGACACATTATGTGTTTCCATTGATCTCGATTAAATTATATTTGACTTTAATTAATTTAATAAATATTATTCCCAAGTATGATGAATAATTTTATTCAATTTATATTGATTGCATATATTAAAAAAAATATTTATTTATTGAAATTTAAATGAAAATATATTTATTTATTTTATTGAATATTTAATATATATTTATTCACTAGTATGTCAATGAAATATTTAATTATGAATAAAATTTTATTCGGTTGTTTAATAAATGTGAGAGGAGTTCAAACAGACCAAGACTATGTCTAGTGATAAATATTAATTAACAATACAGTAAAATAATATTTGTTATTGTGCAAGTCGGAGAACACCAAAAAATAACAACATTAACATTATTATTACGAGACATGGAGTTTGTTAAATGTAATAAATATTATTTAATGGATGAAATGAAATTATATAATATTTTAAGCTAACACATACCTCTATAAATAGATATATATGTTTATTGTGTAGATAATATGAAAATTGAGAATATATATTCTTATCGGACAACAATTTATCTCACAACTCATCCTCCACATTCTCTCTCAAGAATAAGAAGAAAAATAGAGATTTCATGAAGACCAAAAAATAAATGATCAAGAATGAATAAAAAAAGACTTTCGACACTCTGTGCTAGAACCTAAAGATCAATTGGTGTTGCTTGCGGATCATAAAATAACATGTGGATCACCATTAGAGGGATTCTATCCTTAGATCCTCACAACACAACAAAGGTAATCTGAAAGGGTATTTTTGGATGATCAACATTTACCAATGAAGATAGTTCCTAAGCATAGATATATAAATCATCAAATAATAATAAATTATTTATAAATTTGACATGAAAAATCCTCACTCATGGTTTCAATAAATTATTATTAAAATAAATTTTAATATTTTTTCCACCACTACACGCTTCTGCTGCACCTAGAACCAATAAGTGGAATTATATAAGTCACATTTAAATTTATAATTATTTAATTGTTTATTGATCTATATTAAATGTGGTTAGAATTTTTTTCACATTATTCATTATTTAATATGAATTTTATTTACATGTTATTAAAATATTAATCTGGTATTTTCACTGTTTCTTTTTCTTATGGGTTTAAGAACAGATGAAGAACAACCAGATATTCCATCGAGAAGTGAAAAATATTTGTCTAGTAAAACTGTGTAACACAATGTGTATCCATATCACACATCATGTACCAATATGTATTGTACCTAGATGAGATGATAAATTAATTACATGCAGTTCATTTATTTCACAACATGTGTTGATCGGGCCAACCTTGCACATGATAAATAGATACATGGCATGTATCGATCTTGTACACACTGTGTAGTCTAGGTATGTTAACAGGTTGAAGCCCCATGAATTTGACTTAGATACACAAAAACCAAGGTACACGAAGTGTAACTGGACTATACAAACCATGTAGTCTCCCATTAAAACACAACATTAAAAATTACTTTAAATTTATAATTGATTTATTAAAGACTTATTTTATTGATTGGAACACCAATGTGTGTTTAAAAATTTAATAATCTATTTCATTATTTTTAAATTCTCAATTAATTTATTGTAGTAAATTTTCATTATTGGTTATTAAGTTTATTTTCAAATAATTTCATAAATTATGGGTGTCTTTAATTAAGTTCATAATATCATTAAAATGAAAGGGAATTAATTAATTAATGCAAGATTTTTAATCTCAATAATACTGATCAAATAAAGAAATGAATTATAACATGTTACTTTTCCATATTCATTGCATGTATGACTATCCATGAGATTGACCAAGACATTGGTATGAATTTGATGTTTTAATTTAATTATTTCATGGGCTTGAAATTATTTATTATTGAATTAAATGATGGAATGTGAGTCATCCCTCCCTCTATTATTATGTAGTTCCTACATGTCAATGGATATTTATTCCATACCATTTTAACCAATCATTTGGTTCTCCTCACTTTCTTGTGAGTTATAAATACATGGAATTAATGGAGTATCATAATATGTGTGGAGGTAGTCAAGATGAAACTTTAATGACACCAAGTTATGTGATAAACAAGTGTATAGGGGGAATGTTGTAACTCATTCCTAGACTAGAAAAAGGTGTTATTTCCCCTATGTCATAGGTATATTTAATGTACTCTTATTAAATTAACTAATATATAATGCTCATGGATGGGTCATTTAATTAATTTTTTATTCATTTCTCAACAATTATTTTTTATGGACGCAAGGACACAATCAAATAAGTATATTAATTAATTTGAAAAGATAGAATTTAAATATATGTGTTACTAATAAATGTTTTATCTAACATGGTTAATTAATTAAGTAGCATCCAATTAATATTAACAAGACATATAAAGGATAAAACAAGATAAAATTTATGCATAATAAGCTAAATAAAATAATTATGCATAAATTTTCTATCCCACATGGTTAATTAATTTAGTAACATACACTTAATTTTAACAAGACATGTAAAAGATAAAAAAAGGTAAAAACTATGAATAAATAATTAAAATACCTCAACCTAATTTTAAGTCAGACTAAGCCTTCCATTACTTGATTAGGAACAAAAATTGATAAAACTAAGTGTTTGACCAGCCCATGTTGGGACACATGCATTTATAAGGGGAGTTCTTATGTGTGTTTTTGATTGAATTAACCATTTTAAATCAATATAAGTATCCATTTCTAGACTTTGTGTAATTTGGAGGCATATTTTGGGGAAATCAAAGTAATTATTTCATGATTGGGGAATTATCTCAATGGATCAAGAAGTTTCAATCCCATTATTTTCAAAGCCTTTTCTACCTAAATACCTTCAATTATCTTTACCAACCATCATTTGGGTTATGATAAGGGGAATATGGATCCTTGACAGTAAAATGTTAAGGAAACTAGACATTCCAAGTTCAATGGTGAGGGGTATTTGGAGTTTTCAAAATAGTGGACGATTTAATATAGAAAATTAATTTATTATATCTCACATAATTTTTATTCAAGAAAATGTACTTATAATATGATCTTTTAATTGTTGAATAAAATGGAATTTTCTTTATCCACATTATCCTTGATATAAATATTGGATAAATACAACCTTCTAACTAGAAGTAAATTCTTGGAGTGATTTATACGCCTTCATGCTGTTCTATGCCATGAAATGAAATCTTACATGCTAGAATCCTTAATTCTTGATCTTCCCGATAAGGAGGAATGCGATGAAGAGTTCCTAATCTATGAAAAACATTTTACCGACACGATCAATGTTCAATGTTTTATGATTTCATCAATTTCAAGTGAACTCATGAAGTTTCATGAAAACATGGATACAAATATCATACTTGATCATCTCCATGGTCTTTACCAGTATAGAGATAGATGTGATCATTTTTGATATTTCTAGAGGACTATTTCAGGTTAATATTATAAAGGTGCCCCATATAGACCCCATGTAGTCAATATCATTGGTCACATTGAGCGCCTTGAGGTTCTAAGATTTAAACAACCCGAAGAACTGGTCATCAATATCATTATAGAAACACTTGATCAGAGCTTCTCTAAATTGGTTGCGAATTTTAATATGAAAGCATTGGGAAATATTTGCTAGATCTTTTCACTCTTCTTCTCCAGGTTGGTAAGGATACAAAGAGTGATAATACTTCCATCCTTATGGTGATCAAATAGAAATGAAAAGAGAATATATTTAAGCCCAAAAAAATTTCAAATCCCTCCAAGAAGAGGAAGATCATGGGAAAAGCAAGGTAACATGATTTTTTCTATTGTTCATGTTGTAAGAAGGTATACTAGAAGAAAAAATAAGCCTATCCAAAGAATCAAGGGGAAGATTTAGGTGAATTTTTTATCAAGTTCAATTTATCTATTTATACAAATTTGATATTAAATAAAACTTATGGTGCTCACATATGTATTAAAATACATAAACCATTTACCTTTAGAAATATTTACCAAGGATAGGTAGATCTATGAGTATCTAATATAGCTAAACATGAATTTTTAGCTATCAAGGACTACCCCCTCATGTTGATGACTAAATTGATATTTATTTCAAAAGGATGTTACTATGTTCCATCTGTTACCAAAAACAATATATATGTATCTAGAATTGATACAGATGTATTTTTTTTCAAATTTAAAATTTAATATTGATTCTTTAATAAATTTATAATTTTCTATGGAAAGGCACAATTAAATAATAGTCTTAATGTTTTGGATTATATGAACCACGCAACAAAAATCGATAATGCGGTTAATTCAAATTACTCGCACCACACCGAACTCTAGAATCACTAGCGAGGTCGTGTAAATTTTAATAACCGACGTGAAAAATAAGTGAAAATTTTAATATATTTTCCTGGAAAAGGATTTTTCACGTCGGTTATTTAATAACCGACGTGGAAAAGTGATATACATTGTTTTTTAACGTCGGTTATATAATAACCGACGTGAAAAATCAAATAAAATGGATTTTTAACGTCGGTTCTTATATGACCGACGTGAAAAATCGATTTTTAGATATTTTCACGTCGGTTCTAAAAAACCGACGTGAAAAATGGTGACGTAAAAAAATGTTTTTGTACTAGTGAATAGAATGAAACAAATAATAATCTCTATATTATAAACAAGAATTCCATAAATTTTTGATGGGTATGGATATTTGTAGCCATGGTGAGATAAAATATTCAACTGTCTAATACTCTAAATTCTTAAAGGCTAAACCAAAATTTCTCCTGTAATGTAAAAAAGATAAATCATGCCACATACTTTTTCAAACATTGTCACATAACCTTCAACTATAGCCCCCCATATTTGAATTTATTGCCTAATCATTCCATTATATTATTATACATGTTGGAAAGGCTTCCAAAATTCCTGAAACCATGTGTCCCAATCATTAAACATCATGGTTGGGGTTTAATAAGAGAGATAATATCCCCATTTTTCACTTCCATCCATGAACATTGGGTTTAGTCCTTTTAATTCTGAAAGACGGGACCATGCTCCTACTTTTAGTCTCTCTAATTATTCATTTCATTATTGGAACTTGAAACTCCAACTCTATACATTCCATCAACACAATTTCAACTATCGGTTTCATATCACCCCCTCTTGAAAGGAAGTTATACAAAACTCTTCATCATCTACATCCAAATATGAGGAATGGTTAGAAACATTAAAAAATAAAATTTCATTATACTCACAATGCAATGATATCTTGTAATCAATCACATAAATTACATGGTATGGTCCATCTCCATGTATCTTGAGTTTTTTTACTTTCATTTCTTTTGAAACCTCCCCAGCTTCTTTGGTTTCCCATTTTATTGTTTGATATGTTTTTTTCCTTCCACATTTTACTTTACAATGATTTCAATGAAACATGATCAATAGGGGTAAAGAGTTTAAATCTAAAAGGAAATAAATTTGGATAGAATTGGGTTATATAGTGATCAGCCATTTTGTAAGAATACTCTACATGTGATAGACCCTTCATCCAATCATTTAGACCCATGATTTAGTTAATAGATATGTGATTTTCTTTTGTCTCTTATAGGTTTTCATGGTATGATTTGGAACTTGGTATTGATGCACTGGAAATGGTTCTTATTTGATACTCAATACCTATAATAGGTGGAAAACCTTTTGACACCTCTTGGGGAAACAAATTTTCAATTTCCTACAGTAAAGACTCACCAATATATTTCAAAGGATATGTTAAGTGATTACTATTTAACATCACATCTTTGTACCACTAGTAAAAAAACCATTTTTTACGTCGGTTTTTTTTGCTTTTTAACGTCGGTTTTTAGGCGACGTTATTGCGAGCGACGTTAAAAATATGATTTTTTACGTCGGTTATTTAATAACAGACGTAAAAAATGGGGTAATATAGTTTTTAACGTCGGTTTTTAAAAAAACGACGTGAAATACATTCTGTAAATGGCGATAAGAAGCCATTTTTTACCTCGGTTTTTGAAAAAACCGACGTTATAAGTAATTTTTTACGTCGGTTATTAAATAACCGACGTAAAAAATATTTACAATATTGTAGAAAATTTTCTAAGCTTTCATTTGACAGGTCATAGAGCTCAAACGGATTTACGGATCAAAAGTTATGACCATCAGAAGTTTGATATTTTTTTCGAAGAAAGATTGAATGAGCCAACCGTAGCTTCATATTAGAAAGAATTTTTGAATCCGTAGAAGGATTTGTAGTTTTATCATGATATAAAGAATCATCCATCATTATAATAAATTAACAATCGTTAAATGGTATATCAATTAAGAAAACTACTCATAGAAAATATAAATCATGGGAAAATAATTACAAATACCTTGATGAGGTCACAGAAATAAGAAATTGTTGATTCACGTTGAAGATAAAACATGTTGATTCGGTGGAACGATGATGGTTGAATGAAATAATCGTAAAATGGTATGTCATTTAAGAAAAAAAATCATAAAAACCATAAACCATGGATGCATGATTAAATATACCTTGATGAGATCGCGGAAAGAAGAAATAATTGATTCGCGTTTGAGAGAAAAAGAGTAGATTTGGGGGAACGATAATGGTTGAAATAAATGATCGTAAAATTAAGATGGGTGTATAATGGAAACATATAATTGATATTATATGAGAAAACGCGATATTAAAAATTTTAGGCGGCAATTCAAAATTTCGATGCCGCGATGTAAAAAAATTGAAATTTCACGTTCGCGGGATATTAAAATTTTCATTCACGTCGGTTTTATGATAACCGACGTGAAAAGATATTAAAATTTTCATTTATTTTTCACGTTGGTTATTATAAAACCGATGTGAAAAATCAATCTTCGTCACTCTTTCACGTCGGTTATTAAATAACCGACGTGAAAAATCAATTTTCATGACTTTTTCACGTCGGTTATTTAATAACTGACGTTAAAAGGTATTATTCACGTCGGTTATTTCATAAACGACGTGAAAAGTATTTACAAAAATGTAGTTCATTTCTCAAGCTTTAATTTTACAGGTCACGGAGCTCCAACGGAGTTTCGGATTAAAAGTTATGGCCTTCTGAAGTTTGACATCCTTAAGACATCGTTTAGAGATGATCAACTTCTGAAATCCATAACTTTTAATCCGTAACTCCTTTTGAGCTCCGTGACCTGTCAAATTAAAGATTTAGAAATGAACTACATTTTTGTAAACATTTTTCACGTCGGTCATGAAATAACCTACGTGGAAAATACCTTTTAACGTCGGTTATTAAATAACCGACGTGGAAAATCAATTTCCGTGACTTTTTCACGTCGGTTATTTAATAACCGACTTTAAAAGTTATTTTTCACGTCGGTTATTTCATAACCGACGTGAAAAATGTTTACCAAAATTTAGTTCATTTCTCAATCTTTAATTTGATAGGTCACAGAGCTCAAACAGAGTTACGGATTAAAAGTTATGGCCTTCAGAAGTTGGACATCCTTAAGACATCGTTTAGAGATGATCAACTTCTGAAGGCCATAACTTTTAATCCGTAACTCCGTTTGAGCTCCGTGACCTGTCAAATTAAATCTTGAGAAATGAACTACATTTTTGTAAACATTTTTCACGTCGGTTATGAAATAATCGACGTGAAAAATACCTTTTAACGTCGGTTATTAAATAACCGACGTGAAAAAGTCACGGAAATTGATTTTTCACGTCGGTTATTTAATAACCGACGTGGAAAAGTGATGTACATTTATTTTTAACGTCGTTTATATAATAACCGACGTGAAAAATCAAATAAAATGGATTTTTAACGTCGGTTCTTATATGACAGACGTGAAAAATCGATATTTAGATATTTTCACGTCGGTTCTAAAAAACCGACGTGAAAAATGGTGACGTAAAAAAAATTTTTTGTACTAGTAAATTGAATGAAACAAATAATAATCTCTATATTACAAACAAGAATTCCATAAATTTGTGATGGGTATGGATATTTGTAGCCATGGTGAGATAAAATATTCAACTGTCTAATACTCTAAATTCTTAAAGGCTAAACCAAAATTTCTCCTGTAATGTAAAAAAGTTAAATCATGCCACATAATTTTTCAAAAATTGTCACATAACCTTCAACTATAGCCCCCCATATTTGAATTTATTGCCTAATCATTCCATTATATTATTATACATGATGGAAAGGCTTCCAAAATTCCTGAAACCATGTGTCCCAATCATTAAACATCATGGTTGGGGTTTAATAAGAGAGATAATATCCCCATTTTTCACTTCCATCCATGAACATTGGGTTTAGTCCTTTTCATTCTGAAAGACGGGACCATGCTCCTACTTTTAGTCTCTTTAATTATTCATTTCATTATTGGAACTTGAAACTCCAACTCTATACATTTCATCAACACAATTTCAACTATCAGTTTCATATCACCCCCTCTTGAAAGGAAGTTATCCAAAACTCTTCATCATCTACATCCAAATATGAGGAATGGTTAGAAACATTAAAAAATAAAATTTCATCATACTCACAATGCAATGATATCTTGTAATCAATCACATAAATTACATGGTATGGTCCATCTCCATGTATCTTGAGTTTTTTTACTTTCATTTATTTTGAAACCTCCCCAGCTTCTTTGGTTTCCCATTGTATTGTTTGATATGTTTTTTTCCTTCCACATTTATACTTTACAATGATGTCAATGAAACATGATCAATAGGGGTAAGGAGGTTAAATATAAAAGGAAATAAATTTGGATAGAATTGGGTTATATAGTGATCACCCATTTTGTAAGAATACTCTACATGTGATAGACCCTTCGTCCAATCATTTAGAACCATGATGTAGTTAATAGATATGTGATTTTCTTTTGTCTCTTATAGGTTTTCATGGTATGATTTGGAACTTGGTATTGATGCACTGGAAATGGTTCTTATTTGATACTCAATACCTATAATAGGTGGAAAACCTTTTGACACCTCTTGGGGAAACAAATTTTCAATTTACTACAGTAAAGACTCACCAATATGTTTCAAAGGAGATGTTAAGTGATTACTATTTAACATCACATCTTTGTACCACTAGTACAAAAACCATTTTTACGTCGGTTTTTTTTTGCTTTTTAACGTCGGTTTTTAGGCGACGTTATTGCGAGCGACGTTAAAAATATGATTTTTTACGTCGGTTATTTAATAACCGACGTAAAAAATGGGGTAATATAGTTTTTAACGTCGGTTTTTAAAAAACCGACGTGAAATACATTCTGTAAATGGCGATAAGAAGCCATTTTTTACGTCGGTTTTTGAAAAAACCGACGTTATAAGTCATTTCTTACGTCGGTTATTAAATAACCGACGTAAAAAATGTTTACCATATTGTAGAAAATTTTCTAAGCTTTCATTTGACAGGTCATAGAGCTCAAACGGATTTACGGATCAAAAGTTATGACCACCAGAAGTTTGATATTTTTTTCGAAGAAAGATTGAATGAGCCAACCGTAGCTTCATATTAGAAAGAATTTTTGAATCCGTATGAGGATTTTTAATTTTATCATGATATAAAGAATCATCCAACATTATAATAAATTAACAATCATTAAATGGTATATCAATTAAGAAAACTACTCATAGAAAATATAAATCATGGGAAAATAATTACAAATACCTTGATGAGGTCACGAAAATAAGAAATTGTTGATTCACGTTGAAGATAAAACAAGTTGATTCGGTGGAACGATGATGTTTGAATGAAATAATCATAAAATGGTATGTCATTTAAGAAAACAAATCATAAAAACCATAAACCATGGATGCATGATTAAATATACCTTGATGAGATCGCGGAAAGAAGAAATAATTGATTTGCGTTTGAGAGAAAAAGAGTAGATTTGGGGGAACGATAATGGTTGAAATAAATGATCATAAAATTAAGATGGGAGTATAATGGAAACATATAATTGAGATTCTATGAGAAAACGCAGTATTAAAAATTTTAGGAGGCAATTCAAAATTTCGATGCCGCGATGTAAAAAAATTGAAATTTCGCGTTCGCGGGATATTAAAATTTTCATTCACGTCGGTTTTATGATAACCGACGTGAAAATATATTAAAATTTTCATTTATTTTTCACGTCGGTTATTATAAAACCGACGTGAAAAATCAATCTTCGTCACTCTTTCACGTCGGTTATTAAATAACCGACGTGAAAAATCAATTTTCATGACTTTTTCACGTCGGTTATTTAATAACCGACGTTAAAAGGTATTATTCACGTCGGTTATTTCATAACCGACATGAAAAGTATTTAAAAAAATGTAGTTCATTTCTCAAGCTTTAATTTGACAGGTCACAGAGCTCAAACGGAGTCACGAAAATTGATTTTTCACGTCAGTTATTTAATAACCGACGTGAAAAATAAGTGAAAATTTTAATATATTTTCCTGGAAAAGGATTTTTCACGTCGGTTATTTAATAACCGACGTGGAAAAGTGATGTACATTGATTTTTAACGTCGGTTATATAATAACCGACGTGAAAAATCAAATAAAATGGATTTTTAACGTCGGTTCTTATATGACCGACGTGAAAAATCGATTTTTAGATATTTTCACGTCGGTTCTAAAAAACCGACGTGAAAAATGGTGACGTAAAAAAATGTTTTTGTACTAGTGTACATAATTATAAAAATGTTTTGTTGAGATATCAAAGCATTTTTACCCTCAATATTTTCTTACAACATCTCACTTTCCCCCTCTCCAGAACTTTTTACCACTTGAATTTTCTTTACTCTCAATTTATTTTCTTATTTTATTTCCTCTTTTCCCCATTCTCTCTTTTTTTCCCTCTTGTTTTCACCATCACTATTTTTATATTATATCTCAAAATGTTACCAAAATTGTTTGGGTGAAATCAGGATGAGTGTTATAGGTTCCCCTCAGATAACAAAATAACGACGGTTCAAGAACCCATCATGAGTAACACACTAATCATAATGCCATGGTAGAACCAATAACAAATAGAAAACCTTCGTAGTAACAACATCACACAATAACTCATCCTTGTATTTACCAATGCTAAAAAATACCTTCAACTATTTAGAAACCATCATTTCTCCACAATCATTAAACCACTGAAGCCGATATGGATTTTGATTCTTCAAAGTTAGAAGTCCAAATCTCTCAACCAACTAGGTGATATTTTTGTTTCTATATCTTCCTCTGTAAAAAATAACACTACATACAATCCCATGGATATTTCAAAATTTAGGGAAAATGTTCTATCACTGACACTTCACTCTAATGGTCATTTTTTCCTTATAAATCTCCCAGTTACAAGAATCTCACTATATTCTGAAAATTTTCCATTGTCAATTTTTGTGGATTCCTCCACTTCATCCTCCAATATCTCTCTATTGGTCTCCTATTATCCATACATTTTCATGGTCATGGTGCATTAGTTTGGTAATTCTCTAGAAATGTAACCCCTTGAAATTTGAAACATTGAATATCCCAACTTCTTGTTTGGTTAGTCTCAACACTAGGTTTATTAGGTTGAATAATTACCTTGTCACTTTTGAGATCAATCACCTCTTTCGCCTTTAATAGTTCTTTAATCTATTTACATTAATTACATAATGGATTTAAAGTGGTAGTGGGGTTATTCATGTTTCTCCTTGTTTTTTCTTTATCTTTGTGTCTTGGTGGATCATATCTTATATATCCACATGGTGGTACATCTCTACTAGGTCGATAATCTCTTTATTGATCCCATGTAAAAAAGTGCACCTCAGTTACCTTCGAATCCTTTTCATGTATAGTCAAATCATGGAAATTTTCATTTCATTGCAGTAAAATTCAACACTGTTACTCCCTTGGGTGAGGTTTTGATGTTTTTTATTGGGATCTCTATAGTAATGTGAGAGAATAAACTGATTTCACATGAAAAATTTCATGTCATCCCAAGTGTTGATTAGATGTCTATGATATATTTTCCTCTCATTTTGAATTTGACCCTAAAAAATTAAATAATACGAAAAAATTTAAGGTAATAATGTTTGAACTTTTTCTCTTCATAATATTCATTGCATGAATACACTTGCTAAATCTACATCTCCCACTATAAGTATGATACCAGATCAGTTTCTTCCTTGAAAATATGGAACCATCACCTTAATACCCCCAAGGATGTCATCACCATGTGGTATTATTTTTCCTCTTCGAGATTATTGGAAGAAACTCCTCATTTGTGAAACGTCTTCAAAATAATCATCAATGTTATCTATCTCTTCCTCCATGATGTTGGGGCGATGTAGAGTTCTTGAAAATTGTGGGTTATCATGGATCATCCATAGGCTTGGTTGATTCTCCATATTTTCAATCCTCTCATGTAGCACCTCAAACATCCTATCAATAATCATCTCAAAATGGATCACCAAATCATTTATTTGGAGTGTAATTTATTCTGGTGTAGGAGATCTACATCAACATACTTCATTTCTAGAATGATTAATTATATTACCATGATATGTAACACAAACAAAAAGACGAATAGGGAAATGAACAAAAAATGATACACACACACTCAGACATGAAATGACACACACACACAAATAATATATACACACACTAAAAAGATGTAAAAACTCACATATGAAATGACACACACATACATAAGATATACACACTCACAAGATGTAAAAACTCACACAAACTAACTGTACACAGTCATACACAAAAGGATACACACTCACACATGAAATATATACACACAGATGAAAAAAGGACACACACTCATGCGGGAAATATATAAATAGTCACATTCACATATATACTTACTCACAGATGAAATATATTCACACTCAGGAACACAAGTATTCACAAACATGATTATTTTTTTCTTATTTCTCCCCACTCTCAATCATCAATTCAAATATAAATCACTTATGAAATATAATAACTTTCTCGGGTGATCAAGTGCCCCAATCCTTACCATATCAATATTGTGTTGGGGGATGGTTTAACATATCTATTTTTAGTGGTAGAGGGTTAAAAATGGTAGAGGGTGGAAAATAATGTAAAAAATATGGGTAAATAGTGTAAAATTGTGGATGGGTGTAATAAAGGGGTTTTGTATGATTTTGAAATTTATACAAATTAATGAAAATATGAGACAAATATGATTCATTAATAATTTAAAATGAAAATAATATTATATATATAAATGTAAAGTTCTAATAATTTAAAGTATGATGAATAATTAATTGTATCCACTTATTTTTCTTTTTTTTTTCAAATATCATCAAAATATTTTTGCTTATTTTCTTAAAGAACTAGATGATGAATGGGGAGTGATAAATTTTTTTTGAAATATCTCAAAGTAAGGATGTTCATAGTTTTAAAAATCATAAAATTATGAGGTGAGAGAAATTAAATTTTTGATGGATACAATTAAAATATATAAAAATAAATGGGAAAGGAATAAGGATGAATTCTTGGATCAATGTAAAATATTTCAATCCTGCACAACATAGGAAAATTATGGATGTTTTAAAAAAATGTGTTCTTTGAATGGATGGATAATATGGAAATATTTGAAGGGTAACAGATAAAATTATTATAAATTAAGGGATAGATTCCCACCATGTCTACTAGAGATCTGATAACAAATGACGTGAGAGACATGGGGTGGGACTATCATTAATGTGCAGGGAGGAGGATGATGAATATTATTTAGGGATAAGGGTAAGATGATAAGATTGGATAGTGGAAGTGTAGAGACCCAAGCTTGATATACATGGACATTACATTTCTTTTTTAGAATACTTAATACACAGCACAAACAAAATCCCAACGACTTTATTTGTTTAGTGACTTTGAAAACATGGAACAAAATCTTCTAATTATGGTCAAAGATCTTCAACATCTCCCATAAAGATCTTCCCCTTTTGTTTTCCTACCTAAAATCATTCTTTATATCCTAAGGAAAAGAAAACATAAAAATGGTGTGCTCAAATTCTCGGTAAGGGTAAACATGGGGAACATGAAACAAACCATAAACATTTGAATGAAAAAACATGAACATAAAGTTTAAACTTAAAACTTTTGAGCAATGACATAAATATTGGAATTACGTAAGGCATTGATCATAAAGTTATATAAAAAATGATATAATAACATTAGAATAAAACATGTAATTGTGGAAAACTAATAATTTTTTTATGATTTCTATAGTACCCAAGGCATTGCGACCAACACCATCATAGTGGAAAAAATACATTACTGAATAGGGTTTACTTGCCATTCCAATCATGTACTACTGAACTAGATTTAACTTTAGTTATATTAATTTCTATATCATGAGATATAAATCATTACCCAATGTATGGGATGGAGATATAGGTCTCACCCATCTCATATTTAAATCATTCTTACATGTTCCACCAAAATATAAATCATTCATCATAGCATAACCCATGAAATAAAATGGGATTCTTAAACATCATTTCATTATAACATAATCTATATAAGATAAATGGAAATAATAAAAATAATTCCATCATAAAAAATAAAATCAATGTAATAATAGGGATAGAAACATAACCCTATGTCATCTTATATAGAAAATAATTTTGATAAAACACTTGATCTTAATTCCTGGGGAAAATATCATTTCTTCATTAAAAACATTTTCTTTCTCAAAATATCATGAAATTTTAAAAGAAAATAATTTAGGGTAAAATAAACTTGAAATATTTTATAGGAATTTTCATTTAAATAATTCATTAATAATAGTTAAAAATCCCTTCATACCGTATAAGTTAAAAAAAATTCCTTGTAATTTTATCAGAAAATTCAAAAAGTACCTTTTATGGTAAACAAAAAAAGAATCCTTCCATACCATGTACAAAAAGTAAAAATTGGGTAAAAATAACTTTAAACATACATAGAATATTGTTAAACATTTTATTAAAAAATTTTAATTAAACATGGACATGGATGATGAATATATTCCCAGAAAATACTTACATATAAACAATCTTGGATAAAAATGAGATTGCAAAATTATCCCTTACCATAGGTTTGATTTCTTTCATATGTGTCTAAAACTCTTATATAGTGAGTTTAAAAATATTATTAACTTGTATCATAACCATAATAATATTTATTATATCAAATATGATTCACTTATGACTTTATATTACCCGTTCATTTGTCAATTCCAAGTTAAAGCAACATTTTGGTTAATAATCATTTCATTTATCATATGTGTTTGGACTTGTTATTATTAATATGATTACTTAGATCAGGATTTTACTTACTTCCAAAATGTAAAACATGATTTATATATCATATACATTCAGTGTATAAATATATATAATAGATCGATAAATGGAATGGAATACACCGTTCATGGAGATTTTAGACTGTATGTACGCATAAATGTTGTTTTCGTTTCCATTTTAAATTCAATTGAAGTAAGTAAATAAAATATATGTATATATACACATAAATACAGTAGATTTATTTTTTCATATATGTCATGATTATTTATTATATATACTTTATAATCATTCTAGAATGGTTAACATGGAAAATGAATCTCATCACATCGTGGGAAAGTAATTCGCATATAGGCACGAGCGATGATATCCTTACCATAGTTGTTAAAATGTATTTAATTAGATGGTTTATAATATCTTAGAATTAGTATCATTTTCTAATAATAATATATAGTTATTATTTCCACCATTATAACCATCCATGTAAGGTGGTGGGGGAAAACATATTACACCACAGCAATGAGATGGTAATCTCTACATAAACACGCGCGATGATTTCATTTCTCATAGGATGGATTGAAGGTTGAATAGGTTTATTTCTTATTTATAATAACATATCAGTATATGAGTGATACTGATGTTATTACTTTATAATGAAAAAATTAAAGATGAAGTTCAAGAAGAAATAAATTTGAAATAACCAGTAGAAGAGATTACCTCTTCCTTGACATGCCTCCATTAAATTTTTTCTTAGGGAACTACATTTGGTGTTTTTAGAAGACCAGAACCTATAGAGTGCAGGTAGGTAAGTTTAGAAGATAAATGGGAAGGGGTTGGCTGAGCTTGAAAGCTGAAAATGGAGTTAAGTGGAGAGATAGAGGGTGACCTTTTATAAGAGAGGAGAGAGGAACATTAAAAAAGTTCCAAAATATTAATTTATTATAAATTTAATTTCGATTTATAATGGAACAAAAATTATTTAATTCTAAGATAAATGATTTTATTTCGAATACCCGTCATCCAATAAATTTTTTTCAAGTTTTGAAAAAAAATTAATCCTTATATTTTCGGCTTTACCCTTATTTTAACCTTTTTAATCATAACGTGATATCTTTTTATTTACACATTGTGGATTAATGTAATTACAATATAATGTCAAAAGACCAAACAAAAGTTATTTATGGCATATTTGGACTTATATTAACCATTTGGAGGTATCTTATATTTTTTGAAATTTAATATCATTTACTAAACTAATTTATGTTTTAAGTTATGAATTTTGTCAATCTTGGACACTATTCATACTTGAATTTTATAAAAATTCATAAAAAACTTATTTCATCGAACCAAAGGAATTAAATAAAACCTAATATTTCAATATCATTCATAAAACTCGTGGATGACATCAAAATAACCAAATTAAATTTGTTTTAATATTTATAAATTCATTTATTTTAATCTTTCATTAATGAGGTAATCACTACATCATAATTATGTAAAAAAAATATAATTATCTAATTTATAAAATTTATAAATAAAATACCATGATGTAGGAAATATATTTAGATTTATAATTACTATTTATAGACACAGATATCTATTATATAACCCCATATTAAAATTGATTTAGTAAAAGATATATGTTTAGGTTATAATTATCTTTACTTTAAATTAATTCTTATAAAGTGAAATTTCACATCCAAGTAAATCCATGGGGACCCAAAATCGACCCAAGGATTACCATGATCAAAAATATCTCACCAATAGAATTAGGTAATTCTTTAGGGTAGTTTAATATTATTATAATATTATTTTTTACCCTTATTTACCAGATTTACCCTTTAACCCTGGTAAATAAAATAATTACTGAAGTTACTATTCATAATGTCAAAAAATAAAAAATACCTATTTACAAAATTTGAACCTTATGATTAAATACATGGAATCCATTTTTCCATACTCAAAACACAGAAGTTGTAGTAATTATTTTAAAATTAATATTGTTGTCGAAAAAACGGGTTTTTGTTTAAAACATTGCAAAAGATTGAAATGTTTTTACATATGAATTCAATGTAAAATTAATGAAATTGACTTACAATGTCTTAAAATATAAAAATATATTTTATTTATACTTTAAAAACATTATGTAATATATTTTAACTATATAAATTATTTCAATGAAAAAATATGTTCTCAATTAAAATATAGCATATTTTCACTATTCATAAAAATATAAATATTATCAAAAAAGTATCAAAAATTTATGAAAAGTGAAGTTTTATGTCCTAATTCAAAATAAGAGGTTTATATTGTCAAATATAACTTTTAAATGTGTCAAAAACTAGAATTAAAATGGATGTGACATCAAAAGGTGGTAAACTTGAATTTTTTAAAAAATACTTCTTTTATCCAAAAAATTAATTTTGTTCTCATATCATGTGTAAGATGAATGATAAGGTTATATAAAATTAAAGATGTGGTTAATAATATTCATAATGGCTCTTTTATATCCCATTAAATAATAATACTTTAATAATTTATGGTTATTTAGTGAAACTCTGTATTGCGTACAACACAAGCTATCGAGGAATGTTTCTCTTGTGTGTAACATAAGACAAGTTAGTGTTGTGTGCAGTGAAAGCTTCCTTTGGAGTTGCATATAACATAATCTAAGCATTGTTCATTTATTAATTGAAAAGAATCTATTCTCGATGTTGCGTTAAATGAATTTTATCAGAAGAACTTGAAATTGTGTTCAACACAACCCAGTAATAGTGTTGCATATACTTCCAGACAATATGGTGTTGTGTATTGCACAAGATAATATTGGTGTAGAGTAAAACAAAAGACATAAAATAAATTAAAATAATCAATCTCATAAAATTTCATGGTGTTACATTCTTCCCCCTTAAAATGAATTTCACCCTCAAAATTCATTGGGGTTATAAGTGGTTTACTACATGAAAGTTTATTTCATATAAAGCCACATCATAAAGAGGAATACTAAAACTTAATTTAAAAAAAATAATTTACTATTTAATGGGTTTCCACATAAGATTACATGGGTTGGAATTGAAATCATGGATATAGAAGAGAAATCGAACAGTCGTGATCTGATGGATAGTGACTGAGAACAAGGTTTAGAGAAAACTTAACTCCCAAAAATGCATAAATCAATGGTGATTTAAGGGATCATATGATTCATCAGATAAGAAAGTACTAGGATAACATTTTTTCTTTTCAAGATCCTTTTCTTAAAGATTAAGAACATGAGGGGAAATACTTACTTGATTTTAGTACAATCTCATCATTGGTCATGCCTTGAAGAATTTCCACTTCATCTCTAATTTAAAGAAATGAAGTTGAATTTTTCATTCTTGAAGTGTTAGTAGATCATGCGATAGAAGGATATTTCATTCCATCTATCTCAATAAAAAGTTTCGAATAGTTTATCAAATAAGAATAAGTCCACCTATAGTGAGATAATACATTAATAGTACTCTAGCCTGATATCTATTTCCAATGCACTACCTTTAAAAAACACCATTTCAAGTTTGGACTAAAATTTTTAAAAGTAAGTTTTTATAAATATTTTACATAAAAACAAAGTACCAACCATTTCTCTTAATAATTGTCAAATATATATTCATTTCATTAGTTTCAATGGAATTTTATAAAGGGAAAGTGATATTTATATTTTTAGATGTGTACATAGAGGATAAAACACATCCATTTAAAAATCATTTTCAGAAACCTAACTAAAATAGTTTACCACTTTCCAAGAAAAACTATTACACAAATATGAAAAATTGTAATTACAAAACAATGGAAATTTAGATATGCATACAAGTATTATATTCATCACTGCAAGTAACTGAATGTCAATAGACATGGGTGATCCTAGGAGATAGAGAATAATCCAGAAGACACCAATACATGAGATGTCATCCTTGTTGATGTGTCAAACAGGATGAAATCAAAATGCTCAAACTCTCGGTCATCCTTTCTCAGTCAGGCTGAGGGAAATCCCATAGCAATGAACCCAAACATATCTTCCTACTATGGACAACTAGTCAGTACCATAACCTAACAATGCAGAAATCATTTTCAGAATATTCTCTCAATATGCTAGGTTCCCATGTCTCAAGTATTTAGAGATGGGGTGATCCAACCGATTCTAGCCGAGCAGCCATTCACAATATATATATATATATATATATATATATATATATATATATAATCATAACGCACATCAGGTCTCACCCCGAGTCTCCCATAGGATTCTTATGATGCATTAAAATAAAACAGTTATAATAGTTTCAATTTAAAGAGCCCTACCATTAGATTTTGATAATTCCTAACAAGGACCTCCCACCCACTTCAGGAAATAGAGGCACGAGAATCCCCCAAAGAGGGTTTTCATAATAAATATATATATATTTATTAAACTTCTTGAAATGTCCAAACGGGCCCTTAAACATTCACAATCAAAGAATTATCTCAAAATTAAAATTCTTTTTCAAAAGTGGTGCAAGCACACTATTTGAAATCAAAAATTTATAAACACTATTCAAATCATTACTTTTTCACATCTAAACAAAACCGTTTTACACACACACACCAACCAGACCACAGTTCAACAGTTCACGTCAAACAGATTAAAAATCCCCAACTATTCTTTTTAATTTAAAATCATTTAAAATATTTTTCACAAAATCCATTACCAACACAGAAATGTATTTTTTAAAGGGGTGAAAACACACCAAAACACCTTGAATAGGAACATTCATTATAAATAAAATTTCAACCACACCATTTATCAGCAGCACATGAAATGTTCATCAAAATAGTTTCTAATTAACCCTCAACAAGATTCCAAAAACATGTTCCATCCGAAAAACATATTTAAATCATTAAATTTGGTTCTAAGAGTCAAAAACAAGGTAAAAAACAAGACATTTAATTGAACAAACAATATTTATAATTGAAATAAAAAGACCTTATTTTTTTAACAAAACCATATTTTAACTACCAATTTTCATCTGAAATAAATTAACCCGACATTGAACAATAATTAATAGCACATATATATAGGGTTCAAGCAGCTGTAAATAGATTCAACATAAAATATAAAAGACAATGTAATGGGAACCTACCTCATAACCAAGGCACGATGACAACACTCACTCAGAATTGAGGCGTGATGCCCACACTCACTCATATTCAATGAGTGATGATAATTTTCACATAGAATCACTTCATGCGGGTTTTAAAAATCCTAAACCTACCAATAAAAACCCATAATCAACAAAATCCACAATTCCACAATAGTAATAATAATAATAATAATAATAATAATAATAAGAAACAACTAGAAGAAAAAAATGGACCAGTAATTAGGTGGATAAACCATAGTTTACCTGCCGAGTGAGGATTGTGCGCTGCCCCAGGAGGAGGCAAGAGGTGGTAAGGATCTCTGGTGGGAAGAAGGGAGAGGTGCTGGGTCTAAGAGCTATTGCTGCTCCCTGAGAGAAAGGAGACGAGGCTGGATCTATTTTGTGTGAGGGGAAAGAGGCGGTGATGGTTAATGGAGGTGTCCAGGCAGTCCGGTGATGCAGTTCATTCGAGTGCTGCAATGGGGAAGAAGAACTGGGGCACTAGAAGAAGCAGAAGTAATTGAGTTGCGCCGCTGAATAGAGTGGATGGCTGGGATGCGCCTGGTGTGCTGAGTGGCAATGACTGGGGCACACACAATAAAGTAGAACAAGGAAGTAGAGGGTGTTCAAGGGAGGTCGGGGGGATCCATTCTCA
Source organism: Viscum album (assembly GCA_963277665.1). Classification (NCBI taxonomy): domain Eukaryota; kingdom Viridiplantae; phylum Streptophyta; class Magnoliopsida; order Santalales; family Viscaceae; genus Viscum; species Viscum album. The sequence goes on along the minus strand of OY728136.1, from coordinate 1,278,940,828 downwards.
CTCGGAATAATGGGAGGGATAGCCGATACGCCAAGATAATGATCGGGATATGGGAAGCGGGCTATATGTTTTCGACAGAGGAGGCGACTTGGAGGCGCGCCGTATGAAAGGGAGAGTGGTGAGCGAGTAACCCTAAAAGAAAAAAGGGTTAATAAAAAAACAACTAAAATTATATATATATATTTATACTTATAATTACTAAATAGTATGAATCTAATAATAATAATAATAAAAGGAATAATAATAATTATTATATAGATATTAATAATAGTGATATAAATAGTAATAATTGTAATGATAAAATAAAAATAAACAAGGTATTCATATCATTGTAATAATAATAAATTTTTTGTAATGACAATAAAATTTTAAATGACACAATTGATTAACATTTATTTATTCAATTTAATTATTTAAAGATGAAACAACCATGCAGGTTCCTGGTCAAGGTCGCATGGCATCGTGCTCTGCCCATGCATCCAACGATGTCAGACCCAAAACACACACTTCTTATAAAAAACTCAGAAACATTGCCTGGGACTCACCATAGACCGCAGCAAAAAAATTAAAGGCAGAAAAATAATTAAAATAAAATAGCATCATAGGTCAGGGAGTGACAATTCTCCCCACCATAACTCTTTCCATCTCTAGAAAGCAACGACATAATTCAATCGATTGATCAACACCTAGGGGTTATACAAAAACAGGATCCAACCACTTAACCCAAGGACACTTCATCAACCAACTGCGGGACTCATCCTCATTGCCTGAAATAAATCACCAGGGGAGGGGAGGTCTGAGTGAACTCCCCACCATAAGAACTCAGCTATAATCTGATAACGACTTAAGAGAATACCTAGAGAGATGGTGGGTATCCCCACCATAATAAACCAAACTACTAGCGACCAAATAGAAATCCAACTTAGACCTGTACAAGGCCTTACATAATCTAGAAAGAACAAAGCAAGTACATCTAAACATTTCACTCCCGATTAAAAGGGATAGGAGTTAAACCAGAAACTCCACACAAACTAAAAACCCTAACCCCAAGGGATGGGAGGGAGAGCCCAAAGATTAGATCAACGAAACTACGATGGACAACTACTCATGAATCATCACATCGATTTGGACACAAACCAAAGACGCAAATATTTCACATGGGTGCTTCATGTAAGTCCACTGATTGATAACTCGCATCCTAAAGGAAAAATTACTAACATTGAATGAGGGAAAATTCCATCATGCTCTTTGAGAAAATAGTAAGTTTATAATGACATACATACCACAATAGACATGCTAAAACTGCCTCACCACAACGATAGAGGAAAAACCTTAACCAGATTCTTTGAAATTCCCCTAGATTTCTTAACTAGGAGTAGACTTCACTCTGAGGCCCTTTGGCTAGAGCTTTGATGGATGAAGTGTCTCCTACCTCGCAGTCAGGTTCTGATAATCCCAATAATAAATATACAACTTTTGATTTTACAAAATAAGAGACAGGATTTTAAAAAGAATGCCACACTAGCATTGAAACTAGAGTACATAAAAAGACCCATGACATTCCCATACATTTCAAAACTCAAAACAACATCAGTACACTATAATGATAAGAGATCTCTTACACTGGATGGAAATATACAGATAAATCTTTAAACCAAAACCCCACAACACATCACTTCTGAGAAATTACTCCATGACACTTCCTAGTAAGTCCCTGATAGAATCATTATAAGTGACCCAAACGTCCGCAAGCATGATAGGGATTAGGAGTAATTTGGAAGGATGAACTCTTGTGACCCAGCTTACCACACTGAAAACACACAATGATCTCACGCTCTGAAGAGGATGATGAAAGATTCTGAGGCCTTTTTATTCTACGACATTCTCCATCAACTTTCAATTGCTTCCTCATCTCCTTTCCCGAATCTTCACCACAACTCAAAGGGATCAAAGGATGAAAGAATACTTCAAGAACTCATATCTTCGCAGCTTCAACATGAAAAGACTATCTAACCACATTGAAAAATGAAGTTAAGTTGGACTCCAACACCTTCGACTATAGATTGGGGAATAGGACCACCTTGAAGCATCGAGCCTTTATAGAGTCATATGGGACATAACCTGAATCATACGAGACTAGCTCGACAAAGAACTGGAAATATACCAACATGGATCGGTTTCCCTACTGCAGACAACACATCTCCTTAAAAACCTTAAATATCCATAAAATTCTTAAAAATCTATAAAAATCCAAAAAACCCTAAAAATCCCTGAAATCATAAAAACGTATAAAAAATAAGAAAATCCACAATAAAACAAAAAAACAAAAAAACACTAAAAACTCTTAAAAATACAAATAACACAAAAAACCCTAAAGCATCGTTTATCCCCTAAATCCATAAAACCTTAAGATTCCATAAAAACTTAAAAACCCATAAAATTCCTAAAAATACAAAAAATCCTTAAAAATGAAAAATATATAAAAAACCGAAAAACCCCTATGAAAACATTAACACCATAAATATACTTAATACCCCTAAACACAAAAAAAATCTAAAACCCTACAAAATCCTAAATATACCCTAAGAACACTAAAACCAAAAAACAATAAAAACCTTTGAAATCCCAGAAAACCCATAAAAGACCTAAAACCCCTCTAAAAACACTAAAAGAACAATAAACCTCTAAAAATTTTTAGAATCTAAAAAAATAAAAAAACCATAAAAACTATAAGAAAAACTTAAAATCACAAAAACCCACAAAAGCTCGAGAATGAAACAAACCCCAAAAACCCCAAAAAAATTACTCAAAATTAAAAAAATAAAAAAAAAACCTAAAAACACACAAAACGACTATGAAAACATTAAAAACCTAAAAACACATAAAAATCCTAAAACCCAAAAAAATGCAGAAACCCCTAAATAAATATTAAAACCCCAAAACCATCAAAATTCTAAAAAACCCAGAAAACCATAAAAATCCTAAAAATCCATCAATACAAAAAGAACTCTAAAAATCTGAAAAACCATAAGAAATCCTTAAAACCCCATAAAAACATAAAAAAGGTAAAAACTCTAAAAAACACTAAAACCCCTAAAAACGATGAAACCCAAAAATACCTTTAAAACCCTAAATACTAATAAAAACCCATAAAACCCATATAAATTCATAACCCCTTTAAAAAACTAATAATGAAAACAAATATATATAAAAAACGTAAATCCATAAAAAATAAAAATTCTATAAAACCTCTAAAAACCCATAAAACCATTATAAACCAAAAAACCCCTAAAACCCCTCAAAATCCCTAAAAACCCTAAAAACCATAAAATTACTAAAAATTCCATAAAAATCCCTAAAAATATAATAAACCCTTGAAAACCCATAAAACACTAACAATACCTTAAAAACCAAAAAATACATCAATATACTAAAAAACCTAAAAATTTTAAATTCCAAAAAAAACCCTAAAACCCCAAAAACCCTACAAACTCGAAAGTCACTAAAAACCCTAAAAACCCAAAAAAACACTCAAAAGCCCAAAAAATCTACAAAAAACCAAAAACCCAAAATCCCTAAAAACACAAAAAACCTTTATAACCATAAAAACCAAAAAATACTTAATACTCCTAAACCCCTAAAAACAATAAAAACATAAAAATACACTAAAACAATTAAAATCCTTAAAAACCCCATAAAAACCATAAAACCCCTAAAACCCAATAAAAACCCTAAAACCATTAAAATTTATAAAAACCCTTTGATACACTAAAAAAATTTACAACTAAAAAATTATAAAAACCTAAAAAAATTGAAAAAACCAAGAAAACACAAAAATACATAAAAACCAAAAAAACCAAATATCACTCAAAATCCAAAAAATTCTTAAAAACCATGAAAACCCATAAATACCCCCCCAAAATCTCTAAAATGTTAACAACACATAAAACATTGAAAATACCTAATAAAACAATAAAAATATAAAAATAATTAATACAACCTGAAACCATCAAAAATGAAAAATCCAACCCTAAAACCCAAAACTATCCCCAGTCAATAAAACCCCTAAAACCCAACAAATGTAGTAAAATGTTAACATATCCCTTAAATGTAAAAATTTCTAAAAAACGCGATTACCCTTAAGAAAACCATAAAAACATAAAACACTTAAAAACAATTAAAAAAACCTAAAAATTATTAAATCCCTAAAATCACTAAAACACTCTAATATCCCTAAAATTAATTGAAACCACAAAACCCCATAAAAATACTAAAAAAGATCTCAATATTATAAAAAAGATAAAAATTCAAAAAACACTAATAACTTCTAAGAAAACCATAAAACCCTAAAAATACATAAAACACATAAAAAACCTAAAAAGTGTAGAAACAACAAGAAATCATAAAATAATTAAAATATGTAGAAACCTTAATAGACCCTAAAAACCTATAAATAACCTAAAATACCACTAAGAACTATAAAAAACCATTAAATCCCTAAATATGTGAAAAACTCTAAAAACCACAAAAAACCTAAAACAAAAAGAACGTAAAAACCCATAAAACCCTTAATATTTTCAAAATCCCCAAACACCATTTAAACCAAAAAAATAATAAAAAATATTTAAAAATACGAAAAAATGTAAAAAATACTAAATACCCTAAAAAACCCTAAGAAACACTTATTGAAAAACCCCAATAAGCTAAATGCCTCAGAGTGGCAGATTGTCTCCTCTCCTAGCGCTGTTAGGGTTCTCCAACAGATATTCTCCCTTACTCCACCGGTGTGGACTTGTCTTAGGGACAGCTGCATCGTTTTATCATGGCGTCGATGGAGGATGGTTCCATGTGTCCTAGCTTTGTCTCTGACTCAGTGGCAGCTCCATCGTGCCTTGCAAATTTGAGATATGGCTTCGTCTTTGGATCATTTGATGCTAGTTCTGGTTCCCGTAGAGGTGGCTTCGACACTCCAACCTTTAGGATCCGTCATCAGCTTCAGCATGCATTGACTTTGTGTGATCCATATTTGTTTTTACAGCTCAATGTCGTCCTTTCTTGATCATGGACCTCGTTTAGGATTCATTTGATTGAAGAAGGGTTTAGTGCTCTTAGTGATGGCTTTGGTGTTCCCCTATCCTCGGGATCATTTCATGTCTATTATGCGCTCATCATCTGCTCCAAGTTGCTTGTTTCCAGCTGCATTGGTCCCCATGGCCCTCCACATCGGGGTATAGTTGTGACTATGGTGTTCTCGGTGTCAGAACCGTCCTGCTCAATGATGGTTTTTCCTTATATCTTTGGGATTCTGGCCTAGCTTCATCTTAGCTCGACATCGGTTCTGGCATGCTCCGGTCTGCTTGGGGTTGGCTCTTGCGGCTCAGATGGGGGGAGGCCCTACTTTTTATTTCTTATTTAGGGTGATTCTAGGTTTGGGTTGGCATTTATAGGGTATTGGTTACTTGGATGTGAATTTGGGTGGTTATTTGGAAGTGGTGAAAGTGCCTTTGGCAGTTGCTGGATTCTTGGGATAATGAATGATGTTGTTGTAGATTTGTTTTGGTTGGTGATTTTGGTGTTTTGGGTTGCTGGTTACCTGTTGGTGATTGCTGGAAGATGATGATGATGCTTTCTGATGAATGTTGTGATGGTGATAGGCTTTGGGGTTGCTGGAGGTTGGTGTTTGTGGCTTCTAAGTGCTGAAGCTAGTTCAGTGTTTGATTTTTTGTGTCTATTTCTTTATTTGTTTGCTTTTTTGGGATTGTATTTCGGTATGGGTCATTTGGATCTACCCCTCCATTGTCTACTGCATCTCTATTTCTAATATATTTTGGGGGGGTTGAGAATAGCCTATCCCTACACCCCCCTTCCCCTAAAAAAACTTAAAAACATAAAACACATAAAGCCCTGAAAAAAGATAACATGCAACCCCCCACCCTCTCAAAATCCATAAAAACGCTAAAAATACTACCCCCACTCAAAATCCCTAAAACCCCTAAAAACCATAAAATATAAAAAACCCCCTAAAATCCCTTAAATGTATAAAACCCTCAAAACAATAAAAACCCAAGAAAACCATAAAAATATAAAAACCATTAAAACCCATAAAAACCATAAAAACACTAAAAAATCTCAAAAAACCACAAACCGTATGAACCATAAAAACCCCCAAAATCAATAAAAAAATTTAAACCCACAAAATCCTAAAAAACCATAACCTCCAAAAAAACAAAAAAAACCTAAAAACCTAGTAAAATCCTAAAACCCAAAAAACCACTAAAAACTCTAAAAACAATTTAATCCCATAAAAATGTCAAAAACCTAATGACCTATAAAACCCTAAAACCCACAAATAATTATAAAAAACCATTTAGTCCCCTAAAAACAGTACAAACTCTAGAGAACCTTAAACCCCTAAAAACTCACTAATAACATAAAACCCCCAAAAACCATAAAAACCCTAAAACCCCTAAAAATAAATAAAAACCCAATATCTTAAATATCCTAAAAACGCTTACAATTTCAAAAAATGTAAAAAACCTAATACCCTAAAACCACTATGAAATCCATGAAAACCTAAAACCACTTAAAACCCACAAAAATATAAAATATGAAAAAAAACTCTAAATCCACCAAAAAACTAGTAAATATAAAAAAACCTTCAAAGTCCATAAAAATACCAAAAAATATAAAACACAAAAAAACCTGGAAAAAACCTATGAAAACCTTAAAACCTAAAAAACATAAAACCACTAAAAAAAATAAAAATGATAAAAAACCTTAAAATACCCTAAAATCCTAAAGCCCCTAAAAAAGAAAAACCCCTTATAACCCCTAAAAACCATAAAATAATATAAAAATCCTAAAACCCACTAAAAAAACAAAAATACATTAAACCCCTAAAATGTTAGAAAACATTTAAAACCCATAAAAACCTTATACAACTAAATAATACACTATAACATAAAAACCCTCAAAATCCCTAAAACCCCTAAAAACCATAAATATCTCAAAAATCTTTAAATATAACTCAAAATGTAAAAAATACTAAAAACTTAAAAACCCTAATAATACCTTAGAAAAAAACACATAATATCTTTAAAAAACAAACAAATTCTAAAAACTCTAAAAACCCTGCACCCCCTGAAAATCCATAAAAACCATAAACACCATAGAACTATTAAAAATAACTAAAAATCCCTAAAAACCTAAAACACCCTGAATCCCCGAAAGCCATAAGAAAATATAAAAACCTAAAATCACATAAAACCGCTAAAAATTTCAAAATGCTAAAAAAACCTAAAAACCTCTAAAACCCGTCAAAATCCCTAAAACCCTAGAAAAATAAAATCCCTAAAAATCCCTAAAAACATAAAAAACCAGGAAAACGTTGAAACCCCAATGAAATCATTAAAAACATAAAAACAAATAAAACCCAAAAAATACCTAATAAGGATAAAAACCCTAAGAACCCAAAAACTACCCAAAAAATGCTATAAATCATTGATAACATTAAAAATCATAAAATACCATAAAAACCCTAAACAACCCTAAAAACCCATAAATAATTAATAACATTAAAAATCATAAAATACCATAACAACACTACAACCCACTAAAAACTCTAAAAACACTTTAACCCCTAAAAATGATAAAAAGATCTAAAAAACCTCAAAAATCCAAAATAAAACCCTAAAAACCCAAGAAACCAAAAAACCTCAAAATCCATAAAAACCAGAAAAACCTAAAAAATATATAAAATATTTAAAAACATTAAAACCCTTCAATACCCTAAAACCCCCTCAGAAAAAAAAATAAAAAACATAAAACCTAAAAAATCCCTAAAAACCCATAATATCCTAAAAATCCCTAAAAATCCCTAAAAATGTAAAACCTCATAAAACACCGAAAATCCATAAGAAAACCATAAAAAAAATCCATAAAGTCCTAAAAATCACTAAAAACCAAGAAAACCCTAAAATACCCTAAAATAAAAAAATACCTCAAAACCCCTAAGAACCCCCAAAAACCATAAAACCCATTAAACCAAATAAAATCATTAAAAACCCAATAAAAATATGCAAACCAATAAAACACCTATAAATATTAAAAAAAATCAAAAAATGTAAAAATTCCATACAAAATTCAAAACCTTGTAATACATAAAATCCTAAAAACCCTAAAATCCTTAACATACTGTAAATCCATAAAACCCATAAAAATCCCAAAAAATCCAAAAAAATATCTAAAAATCCATAAAATTCTAAAAACCTTTAAAACAATAAATAAATACATAAAAATTTAATAACATATGATACCCCAAAAAATCCAAAAAATTATAAAAACCCTATAACCATAAACACCATAAAAACCCCACAAAATCCCTCAAAATCCAAAAAGACATAAAAATCTCTAAAAATATACAAAAAACATAAAATACCATAAAATACCTAAATATTCTAAGAAAACATTAAAACAATAAAAACACTTAAAACCCCAAAAAAATCTAAATATACTAATTACTATGATATATATTTATTTTTGACTCCCAAAAAAACGAAAAAACCCTAAAAACCCTAAAACACACAAAAAACCCTAAAACCCAAAAAACAATAAAACCCCAAAAAAACATAAAAACACTATAAAAATAATAAAAACCCTTTAATCCCCTAAAATGTAAAAAAACTCTAAAACTCGTAAAAACCCTAAAACTGTAAAAACCCCTATAAACCTTCAGAACCCCTAGGAAAACCATGAATACCTAAAAACACTTAAACACCTAAATAACCTAAAAAATGCTAAAAACCCAAAAAACTCAAAAACCCCCTAAAACACTAAAATCCCCAAAACCCCTCAAAATCTCTATGTTCCCTGAAAGTCATAAAAAACCTAAAAAATACCTAAAAATGATGAAACCTAGAAAAACCCTGGGAAACCAAAAGAAAACCATAAAAACCTAAAAAATATTAGAATCCATAAAAACCTAAAAATGATAAAGACCCTAAAACACAAAAACACTATGAAAACAATAAAAAAACCTCAAAACATCAAAATCCTTAGAAACCTTTAAAAACATTAAAGATTCATAAAAGCCATAAAACCACCTAAAAATTCTAATAACACTTAAAACCCCTAAAACATGAGAAAACTCTATATAACCTTAAAAAAACAAAAAACTAAAAATAGAACTAAAAATAAAAATTAAAAATTAAAACCATTAAAATGATAAAAAAATCATAAAACCCATAAACACTATAAATGCCCTAAAAACCCTCAAAATATATAAAAAGCTAAAAACCAATAAAAATACTAAAAAATCATTAAAAATACCAAAAAAATTGTAAAAAAAAACAAACTGAAAACCCCTAATAAAACCATAAGGACCTGAAAATACATAAAACCCCAAAAACCCAGAAATTATAAAAACACTAAAAACCCCTAAAACACTAAATAGGATGGTGGATGAGTCTCTGTGTTCCTCTCCCGCTCGTGTTTTCCTTGGTGGTTGCTTCCCTTCAGAGTACGTCTTCTCCGGCACGGTGGTGACTTCTCTGTGGGTTTGGCTTCTAATGTGCCCGCTTTTATAGTGCTTTAGCTCCCTCCTATCGAGGTATGTTTCTTCTGGTTTGGTGGTTCTCGGGCATCAACATCAGATTAAGGCTTCAACAATGGAGGAGTAGGCCAGATCTAGTTCCTCTGGTGTGAGGCTTTGAAGTTTCATGGAGGAGTGCTCCGGATGTAGACCTTTTTCATGTGGCGTTGTAGATCTTGGGAGAAGCTTCTCAGATTTGGAATTTTTAAATTTCATCTTTGTAGTCCCTTAGAGGAGCTGGCTAGTTCTGGATGTCACGACATGTGGAATTTCATATCATCATTCCTTATTACGCACGAGATGAAATATTGGTGGTGACATGATTCAATGGTTCTCTATGAATTCATGGTGGAAGGTGTTTCTAGGTTACTTTTCAAGCTTATTACTCTTCGAGAAATGGTTTTTCTCATGTAATCGGTCTTGGATCTCTTCACATGATGGCTCTTGCAGCTGCGAGGATTGAATTTGGTGGTTCTGGAAGCTTTGCAAAGACTTGTGGTTTTGGTTAGGCTTGGTATGTCGGGTGTTGATACAAGTTATTCGGATCGAATTACATTTCTTAGTGAAACAAAGTCCCCGGTTTCATCCTCGTATCTCAAAGTAGATACAGATTATTCTTGTGGTATGGTTCCTTGGGATGGTCTCTGTTTCAGGCAGAAGATTCAGGTTTGTGCCTGTAGTTCCACAGTTGCACCTTCAATTCACTATTTTGAGTCAGTACTGCTTAAGGGGAGGTGCAATCTGGCCATGTTGATGCTTTGTGGTGTGCTTGTGGGGAATAACCATCTCATTGGAGCAGATTTGAGCTCTGAGGGGTGCGAGGTGATGTGGATTGGTGGCGATGGGTGCCAATTTATGGATGATTCTTAGTCAAGAGGTGATGGATGCTTGAAGATGGGCTGTGGTAGTTTGGGGGTTGGTTGGTTGGGAGGTGCTAGTTGCTGGACACTAAGATGTGTTATGATAGGAGATAATTATTTAGGGGGTACTGGATGCTAGAATTTGAGCTGCTGGAAGCTAGTTTCTACTTGGCTAAGAGGAATAACTAGGTCCTTGAATGGTGGGTGATTTGTTGTGGTTTGTGTGGTGGGTAATTTGGTTTTTTGCGATGGTAGTTGTCAGTTGCTGATTGATGATAGGTGATGATGGTTCTTGCTGATGAATTTTTTGATAGTGTATGGATTTGGGGATGATGGAGTTGGTGTTTGGGGCTTCGTGGTGCTGAATCTTGTTCTACGTTTGGTTTTTTTGTGTCTTTTTTTTGTTTTCTTTTCTGGGATTGTATATGGGTAGGGGTCTGACTCTTCCCCTCTATTGTCTGATGCGTCTCTTTTTCTAATAAATTTTGGGGGGTCGGGAATAGCCTGGCACCTGAATCTTCCTTGCCCTAAAACCCTAAAAACCCCTCAACATCCCAAAAAATTGTAAAAACAAAAAAAACTAATAAAACACCCCAAAAACCCAATAAAAATATAAAAAACCAAAAACCCTAATAAAACATTAAAACCCCAAAAAAATGCACGAAACACTTAAAAAGCCTAAAAACAACTAAAATGCCTCAAAATACATAAAAATACTAAAAACCCATAAACAACATAAAATTTTCATAAAAATCCCTAAGGATATAAAGGACCCTAGAAACCCTAAAGAACACAAAAAACTATAAAACCCAAAATGAACATTAAACCCCTAAAAAACTAAAAAATGGTAAAAACCCTAAAAACTATAAAAACCTCAAAAGATTCTAAAAATCATATGACCACTAAAACATAAAAACCCTTAAAATTATAATAACCCTAAAATCCCATAATACAACAAAAAATGTAAAATTACATTATACCCCTAAAAACATTGAAAAACTCTAAAAAACATAAAACCCTAAAAACTCCAAAACAAAAACATAAAAAATCCTCGAAATCAAAAAAAAAAGCAAAAAAGAAACATAAAATCCAAAAAGGAAGTCAAATTCCATAATAATGTTAAAAAACCATAAAACCCATAAAACCCCTTAAAATCCATTAAAACATAAAAACACTTAAAAACTATAAAAACCTAAAAAATCTAAAACCCATAAAAACACTCAAATACTTTAAAAACTATAAAAATCATAAAAATCAAAAAAACCCTTAAAAATACATAAAAACATAAAAACACTAAAAACTTTTAAAACCTCTACAAAAATTAAAATCCTGAAAACACTAAAAACCCCCTACAAACCAAAAGGGGATCTCCCTCCTGATGTGGTGATCTCCAAGGTTTCCTCTTCGAACCCTCTTCAGCGGATTCATTGATCTCATCCAGTTTAGGATTTTTTATGTGGATGGTGTTCTATTCGAGATGTCTCCTTCCCTGGTGCGATTGTGGGAGACGAGGCGGATGCTTGATGGTGATGGTCTTTGGTGGTTTGTTTATGAGAAATGCGGTGACGACTTAGTCTGGATTTTGTGACATTTTGGCGCAGCTCTGGTAGATCTGGATCCTCATTAGGTGTCATCTTCATGATCCTCAGTGTTGTTGCTCCGCATGATCCATGGTGGCGGCATCGATGGCTTTCCGGTGGTCAGGGCGTAGTCTTTGATGTTGATGGTGAAGTCAACACTATTTCCAGATCTGAGTTCTCATTGGTTTTAATCTGGATTCGTGCTTCGCTGCTTGGTTTTGTCCCTGATGGATCTTCTAATCTAGTACGTTATCTGTCATGTGGTGTAAATTCATCAATTTCTTAGGGTGCCGGTGGATTTTGTTTTCCTCTTGATGCAATTTAGTCAATGTTTGTCCTTTATCCTACTACGGTTTGTTCTGCATTTGGAGTGGCTTGATGGCTGGGCAGGCCATTTGGTTAGTGTTCTGTATGAGTCTCTGGTTCAGATGGTGCTAGATATTTTGATGCTTTCGATGCTGCTAAAGCAATCAATTTGTGTTAATGTGAGAAATAGGTTGGTTTTCATTGCTGGTTTTCATAGTGTGGAAGGAGAGATCGGCTGCAAGAAATGGTGGAGTTGGATACTTCTTGTTGTTGGGATAGGACGAGATGGAGTTTTTGGTTGCGAGTATGGTGCTGGTTGTTCTAAGGAAATGATTAATAATGGTAACGCTGCTCTGGGATGGTTGTCGTATGGCTGTAATGCGATGAAGATTACGATTTGTAAATTGGTGTTGATGGCTCTGTGCTGCATGTGGTGGACCATCTTGGTGAGGAGGTGATGGATGATGGTTTCTACTTGGATGTGAGCTCTCATTGCTGTTTTTTGTGTGTCTTTTGGTGCTGATCGTTCTGTGTTGGTGGTGGTGGTTTGTTTTGATGAGGAGATGATGGATGCTAGTTTTTGTGCGATTTGATGTTGGTCATTACTTGGTTGTGAGCTGCTCGATGCTGGTTAGATGGTTTATGGTGATGGTTGCTGCTTAGCTCTTTGGTTTTTGGTTTTTGGTTTGGTTTTCCTTTGCTTTGTTACTGTGGGGGGGGGGGGGGTCGAGGATTGGGGTTGTTAATGGTTTTTGGGTTTGGGTCTTTCGACCCTTCCCCTCCCTTGTCTGTTGCATCTTTTTTTTCTAATAAATTTGTGCGGGTAAAGAATAGTCTCACCCTCACATCTTCCTTTACCTAAAAACCTAAAAAAATGATTAAGACCTTAAAACCCTAAATATTACCACGGAACCGTAAAACCCCTAAACCCATAAAATTCCCCTAAAACCAACAAAAAACCTAAACACCCATAAAATCCGTAAGGACCACTAAAAAAATTTAAAACCACTTTAATTCCTTAAATTCTTTCAAAAAATCTCTAAAAACCATTAAATAACTAAAAACACTAAAATCCTCAAACAACCCTAAAAACCGCTAAAACCACTAAAATTTCTTAAAACCCCTGAAAGCCCTCAAAATCCACAAAACCCTAAAATCACTAAAAATGTAAAAGTCCCAAAAACTCTAAAGATCCCCAAGAAAACTTTAAAACCATAAAACATATAAAACCCCTAAAAACTAAAAACCCTAAAATCCCAAAATGTCCCAAAACCCATAAAAATCCTAAAACCCCTCAAATTAAGTAAAACCCCTAAAACCAATAAAATTCATCAAAAATTCCTAAAGATCCCAAATAACCCCAGAAACCATGAAAAACCATATTAAATCCTTAAAAAATAAAAATACTTAAAACCCTTAAAAACATAGAAATTCTAAAAACCCTAAAAAGTGTCTAAATACATAAACACCTAAAACCATAAAATCCCTTAAAAACCATAAAACCCCTAAAACCAATAAAAACACTAAAACAACTAAAAATTGTAAAAATTCATTAAACCCCTAAAAATGATAAAAAAACTCTAAATACCATAAAACCCCTAAAAACTATAAACATACGAAAAAATAATGAAAATCAATAAAATCCTTAAAAACCCTAAAATGAAAGAAACTGTCAAAATATCCGCCAAAATACCTAAAACATAAAAAACATAGAAAACCTAAAAAACATTGAGAAACATTAAAAACCTAAAACACATAAAACCCCTAAAATACTACAAAAATTCTAATAACCCTAAAACCCCCCAAAACACTATGAAATCTCAAAACACCGTAACAACCCTAAAAAAACTAAAACCTATAAAAATACTAGAAAAAACCTAAATATCCATAAATATATATAAAACCCTAACGACCATAATAACCCCAAATAAAACCTTAATAGTTAAAAACACTTCACCAAATAAAAATCCTAAATTTTTTTAAAAAAACAAAAAAACACTAAAAAACTCAAAAAACCCCTTGATCCACAAATAACTATAAAACCCCTAAAAAATCAAAACCCTCGAATTACCTAAAAAATATAATACAATATAAATATTTAAAATAACTAAAAATCCTTTAAAACAATAAAAACCCTAAAAACCCTGAAAAACCTAAATAAAACCTTTAAAACCTAAAAACACAAATACTCCTAAAAACCCTCAAAATCACAAAAAACCCTAAAACCCCATAAAAATACTCAAAATCTCTAAAAATTACTATAAACATACTAATCCATAAAAATTTGAATCCCCTTTAAAAAACCAATTAAACCTAAAAATAGTTAAACCCAATAAAAAACTAAAAAATATTCTAAAAAACTTTAAAATCCCTAATAACCAAAAAAATTACTTAAAATACTAAAATCCCCAAAAAAATATCAAAAGAAAAAAAACCCAAAACCCTAAGGAAAACATAAGAACCTAAAAAAACATAAAACACCTAAAATATAAAAACCTTTAAAACCCTGAAAAAAGCTAAGAAAATCATAAAAACCTAAAAACACATTAAACCCCACAAAAACCTAAAAATTCTAAAACAACAAAAAAACCCCAATAACCCTAAAACCTATAAAAACCCAAAAAACCGTTTTAAAAAATATTAAAACCATAAAAAATCACAAAAAACAATAAAAACCGTTTAAACCCCAAAAACTGTTATGAACTCTAAAGACCATAAAACCCTAAAAACTAAAAAGAAATCCAAAACCCTAAAACACTAAAATAAACCCTAAATCCCCTATAAATGCATAAAACCCCTAAAACCTGTAAAAATTTTAAAAACCCATAAAATTCCCTATAATCTAAAAAAGACCTTAAAACCCATGAAAAACCTAAGAAAAGCATACAAATTAAAAAAATATTTAAAACCTACAATATTACAAAAAAATGATAAAAAAACTACAAAATCCTAAAAAACCTAAAAACACTAAAAACCATAAAACCCCTAAACACTTAAAAAACCCTAAATTCCCATAAAAACCAAAAACACACTAGAAACTCTAAAAACACGTTAAATCTGTTAAAATGTAAAAAACACCAAAATATCATAGAAACCCTACAAACTCAAAAAAAAACAAAAAATCCCAAAAAATAATAAAAAACGTAAAAACCTAAAAACTCACAAAATTCCTAAAAGAGCTAAAAACCATAAATATACTCAAAATCAATAAAAATAACTAAAAATGTAAAAAACCCATAAAACCATTGAAAAAACCCTAAACATACTTAAAAACCTAAAAACACTTAAACACCTAAAAAACAAAAAATAATAAAAATCCTAAAAAAATAAACCCCCTAAAAACCCAAAAATCATTCAAAATCCATAAAACCCCTAAAAACTTGAAAAATCATAAAAATTCCCAAAAAATGTAAAAAATATATAAAAAGGTAGAAACCCGTGGGAAAATATTAAAGACATAAAAACCCATAAATCTGCTAAAAACCAAAAAAATGATAAAAGCCCTACAAACTATAAAACTACCCTAATCCGCTAAAAAATAAAACCCAAATAACAACAAAAATTCCAAAATAATAAATAAAACCCCTAAAAATCACTAAAATCTCGAAAAAAACCCTTAAAACCACAAAAAAATTAAAAAATATAAATAACTTTAAAACCCCAAAAAAACAAAAAACGAGCATCCCTAAATCTCCAAAATACTTTAAAATACATAAAAACACTAAAAACCCTCAAATTCCTTAAAAACCCTAATAATCCTAAAAATCCGTAAAAATTATTAAAACCCCCAAAACATAAAAAACGGTAAAAACCGTAAAATCGATAATAACCCTAAAAACCAATAAAATACTAAAACCCACTAAAAACTATAAAAACCCTATAAACCCCTAAATAAGATAAGAATATCTAAAAAACCTTATAAAATTTAATAAAATAAAAAGAACTCTTAAAACCCTTAAAACCATCCAAATATCTAAAAACATTAAAAACAATAAAAATAATAAAACCCTAAAAATCTATAAGAACATCAAGACCCTAAAAACCTCGAGCATCCCAAAAAGACCGTAAAAAATAAATAACACTTAAAACCCTAAAAAAACCTAAAACCGCTAAAAACAAAAAAAATCTAAAAACCCATAGAAACCCTAAAACACTAAAAACTATTAAAACCCATTAAACCCCTAAAAACATCAAAAAACTATAAAAACCATTAAAACCATAGAAAAAATAAAAAAACCTTAAAATATGAATAAAAAATAAAAACAAAAAAACCAAAAAAAAACCCTAAAATCCCAAAAAAAATCCCTAAAACCCTATAAGATTATCAAAATCCTAAAAAATACCTAATGAATATAAAAGAGGTAAAAAACCCTGAAAACATGAAATATCTTATGAAAACCTAAAAAACCTAAAAACACTTACAACCACTAAAACCTAAAAATTCTAAAAACCAAGTAAAAGCCTAAAAGCCCTAAATACCATAAAACCCCAAAAAATGTATTTCCCTAATATCATTAAAAAATATAAAAACCATGTAAACCCCTAAAAATGATAAAAACTCTAAAAAAACCCTTAACAATCCTTAAAAAATTAAAAAACTTTAAAACTCCCAAAATCCCCAAAATGCCAAAAAACACTTAAAAATCCTCAAAAATACCTAAAAACCCTAAAAACACAACAATCCCTAAAAAAATAAAAACCCTATGAAATCCCCAAAAAGATAAAACACATTAACCCCCTAAAAACATAAAAACTTTTAAAACCCTAAAACCAGGTAAAAACCACGAAACCCCAAAAAATATTTAAAAAATGTAAAAACCCTTAAAAATTTAACACCCAAAAAAAGTATATAAACCATTTAGATCCATTAAAATGTTAAAAAACCTCTAAAAATCCCAACAACTCAAAAAAACAATAACACCCCAAAAAGTGCATAAAAATCCTAAAACCCATAAAACGCTAATTCTTTCAAAATCTCTAAAAAACACTAAGAATCCATAAAAATAATAAAAAATATATAAAAATCCCTAAAAATGTAAATATATTTAAAAAACCTTTAAATAAACTAAGAATATATTTAAAACATAAAAACAAAAAAAAACCCCCCTTAAAAACCTAAAAGTCGCTAAAAATTCTAAAAATCCCTACAACTCTCAGAATCCCTAAAACCCCCAAAAACCCTACAAAACCTAAAAAAATAATAAAAATACATAAATATGTAAAATAGTATAAAAACCCCAGAAAAAACATAATAAAACCTTAAAATCTATAAAAAATTTATAATCTCTAATAATCCAAAAAAATTCAAAACCCCTATAATCCCTAAAAATACCCTAAAACTCTAAAAACTCATAATGGTCAAAATACCCCTAAAAACATTAAAACCCACAAAAACCCCCATTAAAATCCATAGAAAAATAGTAAATTCAATAAACCATTTAAACCCGTAAAAACTTTAAAAAACTCTAAAAATCATTCAGAAACCAAAAAAAAACTAAAAAACCATAAAACTCTAAGAAAACCTTAAACCCTAAAAATGCTAAAAGGACAAAAAACCCTCAAAATACCTAAAAATAATAATGACTAAAAAATGTTTAAAAATTCCATAAAAATCCCTAAAAAAGTAATGAACACTAAAAACCATAAAAACCCTAAGATAACCTTAAAAATATAAAACGTTAAATCCCAATAAAAAGTTAATAATAAAAAAATATACTAAAAATCCTAAAACCATAAAATTCCTTAAAAACCTCGACACCCATAATATCAATAAAAACCCTAAAATAGTAAAAAATCTAAAAAAACCTTTAAACACCTAAAAACATTAAAAATATCTAAAACCATTAAATCCCCTGAAAAACTCCAACAACTAAAAAATACCAATACCCATAAAATCTATAAAAATCGCCATATCCCTAAAAAAACATAAATTTTTATGAAATCCATAAAATACCTAAAAAGGTAAAAAATCATAAATAACATGAAAACAAAAGAAAACCTTAAATACATAAAAACAATTAATACAATTAAAATATTAAAAATGATAAAACCACTAAAAATATTAAAAAGGACCAATAACATAAAAGAAATCCCTTAAAATCATAAAACCCCCTAAAAACATCAAAAACCCCTAAAACCCTAACAATATTAAAACACATAAAACCTTTAAAACCCCAAAAAACTAAAAAACCCCAAAAAACAAAAAAAAACATAAATACAGTCAAAATACCTACAAACCATAAATCCCATAAAAATACATACATACACTAAATCCCATAAAAAATCCTTAAATAATCCCTAAAAAGCAATAATAATGTAAAAAATTGGAAATCCCCTAAGAAAGTCTTAAAAACATAAATACACTTAAAACCACTAAAAACCATAAAACCCATAAAAACCTTAAAGACTCTATAAACCCATAAAACCCTTAAAAAATAAAAAGAATTAAATCTATTCAAACCCCTATAAATTTAAAAAACACTAAAACCCTTTAAAAACAAAAAAACTCAAAAAACCCTAAAAACCATTTAAACCCTCAAAATTCTTAAAAACTATAAATACCCCTAAAAATAATAAAACTCACATTGAAATCCCAAAAATATAGAACCTATAAATACCATGAAAACCATAAGAAAACCTTTAAAACCAAAAATCACTTAAAACCCCAAAAAAACATAAAACTGCTAAAAACCCAAAAAAACACAATCCCCAAAAAGCAATAAAACCCAAAAACTCATAAAAACCCTAAAACAACATAAAACCATAAAAACCCAATAATATCTATAAAAACCATTTAAAACCCTAAAAATGTTAAAATAATAAAACCCATTAAATTTATTAATACTAAAAAAATCCAAAAATCACAAAAATCCCATAAACCCGTTAAAACCCTAAAACCCCCTCAAAATCACTAAAAACCTAAAAATCATAAACACCCTAAGAAAACCCTAAAAAATGAAAATGTTAAAACACCCTAAAACCCTGAAGATCCATAAGAAACTCTTAAAAAACTAAAAACACATAAAACCCCAAAAAACCAGAAAAACTCTAAAAACCATTGAAACACTAAAAAATCTAAAAACCCATAAAACCCCATAAAATATTAGAAAACAATAATACCCTATAAAGACCACTAAAAATCTAAAAAACCATTCAACCACTAAAAACCTTAAAACCCCAATAATCCCATAAAACCCCCTAAAAAACTTAAATCCTCATAAAACCCCTAAAACCACCCAAAACCCCTAAAACACATAAAACCCAAAAAATCCCTCAAAACATTAAAAACCCAAAAAATTATTAAAAAACACAAAATATCCAAAAAAACATAAAAACCCCTCAAAACCCTAAGACATCCTTAAAAACCTAAACGGCTTAAAACCCAAAAAACATAAAAACATTAAACACCCAAAAAAAGTTAAAAATAACATGAGAACCCATGAAATCCCTAAAAACCATAAAAACCATTAAAACCATAAAACCCTAAAATTCCATAAAAACCAACTAAAAACTATAAAAACCCTTTAATGCCTAAAAAAAATAAAAAATACAAACATTGTAAAAACCATGAAAACTAAAAAAACCACTAAACCCCCAACAATCCATAAAAAACCCAAAAAACACTAAAAATGAAAAACACCCTATAAATAATAAAAATCATAATATGTCCTAAAATTAAATAAAATGTAAAAAACTCTAAAAAACATGAAAACCCATAGTAAGTCCTTAAAAACCTAAAAACATTTAAAAACCCTAAAAATGATTTTTTACAACCTTAGAAACCCTAAAACCATAAAAATAGCTAAACACCATTAAATCCATAAAATACACTAAAAACAATAAAACCCCTTTAAACCACTAAAAATGTTAAAATACTCTAAAAAACATTAATACCACTAACTAACTCCCAACTAATCCTAAAAATAGAAAAACCATAAAAATAATAAAAACACTAAAATCCCCTAAAACCCTCAAAATCTCTAAAAGCCATAAATATCCTAAATATTCCCTTAAAACACCTAAAAAGTAAAAAAACCTAAAAACGTTGAAAATCCCTTAAAATCCTTAATAAAATAAAATCACTTAAAACCCCTAAAAACATAAAAGGATAAAAATGTTTAAAACCCATTAGACCCCCTAACAATAATAAAAACCCTAAAACCCACTTAAAACTATGAAACTTTTCTGAAACCCTTAAGAAATAAAAAAAACAAAACAAATCCATAAAACACAAAAATAAAATAAAAACAAAAAAACCCTAGAAACCCTCAAAATATTTAAAAACACTAAAAACTATAAGAATCCTAAAACATTCATAAAAATCCCAAAAAACCTAAAAAAACTACAAAAACTAAAAACCCCTAAGAAAAGGAAAATAAATACCTAAAAACACAATAATCCCTATAAATCCTAAAAACTCAAAATAACCTAAAACCCATAAAATTAATTAAAACCTAAAAAATCATTAAAAAATATTAATATTTCCCTAAAAACCACTAAAATGTAAAAACCCTTAAAAACCCCTAATAAATCCCAAAAAATTAAAAACACAAAAAACCCAAAAATTGTAAAAATTCTAAAACACTAAAAACTCTAATGAAACCTAAAATTCTCAACAAACTATAAAAACCTTAATAACCCTAAAAAACTATAAAAATCCTTAAAATCACTAAAAAATCTTAAAACACATCAAACCCATAAAAATGTTAAGAAACACTAAAAACCTTATAGAACTACAAAACACAAAAAAGAAACCCTAAAAACAATAAAAAACATAAAACCCTAAAAACCTTAAAACCCTTATAGTCCCTAAAAACTATATATATCATAAAAATATTAATAATCCCAAAAAATCTTTAAAAACATAAAAAACCCTCAAAAACCCCTAAAAACCACCAAAAACCCCTAAAACCCTAGATACCTAATACCCCTTAACATCCCCGAAACCCTAAAACCCATAAAAATAATAAAAATCCCTAAAAATCCATAAAAATATAAATAAATCCTAAAAATATTGAAAACACCTAAAACCCATAAAAATCTAAAAATAAAAAAAACCACAAAAAAACCTAAAATGCTAAAAATTGAAGAGACCCAAAAATCCCAAAAACCCTAACCCCCCCCCCCCAAAAAAACCCTAAAAAAACTAATAACCCACAAAATCCCTAAAACCCCTCAAAAACACTAAAAACTATTTAAACCTTTGAAAACATTAAAAAACTCCCAAAAACCTGAAAAACCCATGAAAAACTAAGAAAACCAAAATCCTAAAAAAACCACAAACACCGTAAAAAACAAAAAAAATCCCTGAAATCTGTCAAAATACCTAAAACCCCTAAATATCATAATAATCCTAAATTATTATAGAAAATAACAAAAAATGTAAAACCCAAAAAACCATGGAAAACCATAAAAAATCATAAAAATTAAAAAGAACATAAAACTGCTAAAAAAATAAAATGCCAAAAACCTAGAAACCCTCCCCCAAACCCATGAAACCCTAAAAACCAAAAAGAACCCTCTAACCACATAAAATATCTAAAACTACACTACAAATCTAAAAACTCTTTAGTCCACTAAAATTATTAAAAACTAAAAAAACCACTACAAACCATAAAAAACTCAAAAAAACCCTAAAACCCCAAAAAGAATAAAAACCCTCAAACCCTTAAGACCATAAAAATATTTAAAAACTATAAAAACCCATAAAATACTGAAAATTACCTAAAAATCTATAAAAATGTAAAAAAAGGACCCTAATAAAACCATCAAAACCTAAAAACACGTAAAAACCTTTAAAAATAAAAAATACTCTAAAACCTTTAAAGTCCATAAAAACCCAAAATCTATAAAATCCTTAAAAATAAAGAAAACACAAAAAACTAGAAAAATGAAAAAAAAAACAAAAAAAATCCATTTAAACCCCAAAAAACATTAAAAAACAATAAAAAGATAAAATAACTGTAATAACTAAAAAACCCCAAAAATCCCAAAAACAAAAAAATCTTATTACCCCTAAAATCCATAAAAAACGTTCCAGATCGCTAAAGACCATTAAAATACAAAAAACACTAAAAATACCTAAAAATGTAAAAAAATCCTAAAAAGCATAAAACCCCTATGAAAACCATAAAAACCTAAAAAAATAAAACGTCTAAAAATAATAGAAAATGATAAAACCCAAAAAACCCCTAAAATACCATAAAAACCAAAAGGCCCTTATAATCCATAAAACCCCCTAAAACCCGTAAAAAACCTTTAAACCACATAAAAAACCTAAAAGCCCACTAAAAACTCTAAAACCCATTAAAACACTAAAAAATATTTAAATCCCTAAAAAACTAAAGAGAGCCTAAAAATACAAAACAACCATTAAACCCCTAAAACCATCAAAATCCATAAAACCCAAAAAAACCATTAAAAACATAAAAAAGCACTAAAATTCCCATGAAGTGTAAAAAACCCCCAAAAACCCCAACAAACCCAAAGAAAACATTAAAATCATAAAAATACTTAAAATAGATAGAAATCTAAAAATCCAACAAATAATGAAAAACCCAAAACCCATAAAAACATTAAAAAATATGAAAAACCCAAAAAACCCTTCAAAAACTGATATATCCCCAAAAAACCATAAAAACCATAAAAACAAGAAAAACACAAAACCCCTCAAAATCCCTAAAAACCATTGAAAACATAAAAATCGTTAAAATCCATAAAAATCCATATAAACATAAAAACCCTAAAACCCATGAAAAACCCTTATAAAACAATAAAAAACTAAAACTACGTTAAACCACTAAAACACAAAACACATTAAAAACAATAAAAACCCTATCAACATTAAAACCCCTAAAACCATAAAATACCCTACACACCCATAAGATCCATAAAAACTACTAAAAAATCATAAAAAAAATTTAAAACTCAAAAACGTTAAAAAACAATAAAAAGCCAAAAAAACCCTAAAAAACTCAAAATACCCAAAAAAATCCCCAAAAACAAAAAAACCTTCAAAATCCCTAAAAACCCTAAAATATAAAAAAATCCTAAAAAATACCAAAAAATCCATAAAAATGTAAAAAACCGAAAAATATCTAAAATCCCAATGAAATCATTAAAAACATAAAAAATGCTTAAGAACCCTAAAAAATAAATAAAATGCAAAAATCCCAAAAAAAAGATAAAAAATCATAAACACCATAACCCTAAAAAAACAGTAAACACCATAAAAACTAATCAAATCACTAAAAACCCACTAAAAACACTAAAACACCTTTAAACCCCAAATCTTTTTAAAAACTCTAAAAACCCTCAATCCCGTAAAAACTCCAAAACACCAAAAAACTAAAAAACCCCTAAAAACCTTAAAAACCCTAAAAGATCATTTAAATACATAAAATCCCATAAAATATAAAAAACACACAAATTCCAAAAAACCCCAAAGAAAACCTAAAATGATTAAAACTCTTAAAACATAATAAAAAACTTAAAAACACTAAAACCCCTAAAAACAATAAAAACCATTAAATCAATAAAACCCCAAAAAAATTGAAACCCCTAAACCCCTATAAAATCCCTTAAACCACTAAAATCTTGAAAAAATCTTTGAACCTGTAAAATCCATTGAAACATTAAAAAACCATAAAACCCCTAAAAAACTAAAAAAAACACAAAAACCCTAAATAACAAAAAACCCATAAACACTACACCCCTAAAATTACCCAAAACATTCAAAATCCCTAAAAACCCAAGAAACCATTAAAACCCTTAAAAACCCCAAAAAATCACAAAACCATAAAAACCCTAAAACCCCATAAAAATATAAAAACCCTATAAAAACAATAAAAACTTTTTAATCCGCAGAAAATGTAAAAAAACTCTAAAAACCATAAAAACCCTAAAACTATAAAAACCCTTATAAACCTTCAAAACCCCTAGGAAAACCATGAATACCTAAAAACACATAAACCCCTAATTAACCTAAAAATGATAAAAACCCTAAGAACCCAAAACCCCCAAAAAACACTAAAATCTAGAAAACCCCTCGAAATCCCTAAATCCCTGAAAATCATAAAAAACCTAAAAAATACCTAAAAATTAAGAAACCCCTAAAAACCCTGGGAACTGCAAAGAAAACCATAAAAACTTAAATAATATAAAAATCCATAAAAACCTAAAAATTCTAAAGACCCCAAAACCCTAAAATACTATGAAAACAAAAAAACCAACAAAAAACCCTTAAAAATCTTTAAAAGTATTAAAAATTCATAAAAACCATAAAACCACCTTAAAACACTAGAAACCATTCAAACCCCTAAAACATGAAAAAACTCTAAATAAACATAAAAAATCTAAAAACTAAAAATAGAACTAAAAATCCCAAAAAAAACATAAAACCATAAAAATGATAATAAATCATAAAAACCATAACAAATCTAAATACCCTAAAAACTCTCAAAATCTATAAAAAGCTAAAAACCAATAAAAATACTAAAAAATCCTTAAAAATACCAAAAAATGTAAATAACAAAACAAACTAAAAACCCCTAATAAAACCATAAGGACCTAAAAATACATAAAACCCCAAAACCCAAAAATGATAAAAACACTAAAAACCCCTAAAACCTTAAAGAGGATGGTGGCTGAGTCTCCGTGTTCCTCTCCCACTCATGTTTTCCTTGGGGTTCGCTTCCCCTCAGAGTGATTCTTCTCCGACATGGCGGTGACTTCTCTGGGGGTTTGGATTCTTAGGTGGTAGCATTCATAGTGCTTTAGCTCCCTCCTATCAATGTACGTTTCTTATGGTTTGGTGGTTCATGGGAATCAGCTTCTGATGAAGGCTTCAACCATGTAAAAGAAGACTTGATCTAGTCTCCCTGGTGTTCAATGTTGCAGTTTCATGGTGGAGTGGTTTGGATCTAGTCTTTCATTCATGTGGCATTGAAAATTCAGGGAGGAGCTTCACAGATCTGTAATTTTCAGATTGCGGTGTTGCAGTCCCTTAGTGGAGTAGGCCAGTTCTAGATGTCACGACATGTGGAATTTCAGATATTAGTTACTTATCACTCACAAGAGGAAATATTTGTGGTGACAGGCTTCAATGGTTCTCCACAATTTGATGGCGACAGGTGTTTCTAGGTTCCTTTTCAAGCTTATTCCTCTTCGATAAATGTTTTTTCTCAGGTACATAGTCCTGGATCTCTCCACAGGATGGATCTTATGGCAGCGAGGTTTGTATTTGGCGGTCCTGGAAGCTGTGAAATGAGTTGTGGTTTTGGCTAGGCTTGGTACGTTGGGTTTTGATACAAGTTCTTCGGATCAAATTAAAGTCCACATTGGAGGAAAGTCCCAGATTTCATCATCTTCTCTCAAAGTAGATACATATTATTCTTGTGTTCTGGTTCTTTGGGCCAGTCTAAGTTTCAAGTAGAAGATGCAGGGTTGTTCCTGTGGTTCCACGGTTAAACCTTTGGTTCACTCTTTTGAGGTATTATGGCATAAGGAGAGGTGCGATCTAGCCTTGTTGATGCTTTGTGGTGTGCTTGTGGGGATTAACCATCTTATTGGAGAATATTTGAGCTCTGAGGGGTGCGAGGTGATGTGAATTGGTGGCAATGGGTGCCAATTTCTGGAAGATTATTTGTCAGGAGGCGATGGATGCTTGAAGCTAGGCTATGGAAGATTGGGAGTTGGTTGGTTGGGAGGTGTTGGTTACTGGACACTGAGATGTGTTATGATGGGAGATAATTGTTTAGGGGGTACTGGATGCTGGAATCTGAGCTGCTGGAAGCTAGTTTCTACTTGGATAAGAGGAATACCTAGGTCCATGAATGGTTGGTGATTTGTTGTGATTTGTTGTGGTGGGTAATTTTGTTTTTTTGCGATGGTAGTTGTCGGTTTTTGATTGATGATAGGTGATGATAGTTCTTGCTGATGGATGTTGTGATGGTGTTTGGATTTGGGGTTGCAGAAGTTGGTGTTTGGGGCTTCATGGTGCTTAAGTTGGTTATATGTTTTGTTTTTTTGTGTCTTTTTTTCTTTTATTTGTTTTCTTTCTGGGATGGTATTTGGGTTGGGGTCATTTGACTCTTCCCCTCCCTTTTCTGATGCATCTCTTTTTTCTAATAATATTTTTTTGGGGTGGGGGGGGGGGGGTTGGGAATAGCCTGACTCCTACATCTTCCTTGCCCTAAAACCCAAAAAACCCCTCAACTTCCCAAAAAAACATAAAAAGCCAAAAATAAAGTAATAAAACCCCACTAAAACCCAATAAAATTATAAAAAACCAAAAACCCTAATAAAACATTAAAAACCAAAAAATGTAATAAACCACTAAAATGCCTAACAATATCTAAAATGTCTCAAAATATTTAAAAATACTAAAAACCCATAAATAACCTAAAAAATTTCTTAAAAATTCCTAAGGATGTAAAGAAACCTAGAAACCCTAAATAACTCTAAAAACTATAAAACCCTAAAAGAACATTAAACCCCTAAAAAACTAAAAAATAGTAAAAACCCTAAAAACCATAAAAAACCAAATAGATTTTTAAAATCCTAAGACCACTAAAACATAAAAACCCTTAAAATTACAAGAACCCTAAAATCCCATAAAATAAAAAAATGCAAAATTCCATTATACCACTAAACACATTGAAAAACTCTAAAACCTTTAAACCCTAAAAACACAAAAACAAAAATACACAAAATCCTCAAAATCCACTAAAACACAAAAAGAACCATAAAATCGAAAAAGGAAGTAAAATTCCAAAAAAAAGTTAAAAAACCCTTAAAACCTTTAAAACCCCTTAGAAAACTATTAAAACATAAAAAAACTTAAAACCTATAAATACTTAAAAACACTCAAAACCCTAAAAAACTCAAAACCCCTAAAAACACTCAAATACTGTAAAAACTATAAATATCATAAAAATCTAAAAAACCCTTAAAAATACATAAAAATATAAAAACACTAAAAACCTTTAAAAACTCTAAAAAAAATAAAAACCTAAAAACACTAAAAACCCCTAAAAACCTAAAGGGGCTCTCCCTCCCGATGCGGCGATCTCCAGGGTTTCCTCTTGGAACCCTCTTCGGTGGCTTCTTTGATCGCGTCCAGTATAGGCTTGGTGATGTGGATGGTGTTCTATTCGAGAGGTCTCCTTCCCTTGTGTGATTGTGGGAGACGAGGAAGATTCTTGATGGAGATGGGCTCTGGTGGTTTGTTTTTGGGAAATGCGGTGACGGTTAGGTCTGGATTTTGCGACGTTTTGGCTCAACTCTGGTAGAATTGGATCCTCCTCAGGCGTAGTCTTCACGATCCCTAGTCTGGGTGCTCTGCATGATGCTTGGTGGTGGCATCGATGGCTTCCCAGTGGTCAGGGCATAGTCACAGAGGTCGATGGTGAAGTCAATGCTATTTCATGATCTGAGTTCTCAATGGTTTTACTCTAGCTTGCTACTTCATAGATTGGTTTCGTCTCTGATGGCTCTTTTTATATGGTTTGTTATCTCTCATGCGGTGTGGATTCCTCAATTTGTTGGGGCGCCGGTGGATTTTGTTTTCCTCTTTCTACAGTTTAGTCAATGTTTGTTATTTTTAATGATATGGTTTGTTCTGTTTGTGGAGTGGCTTGATGGCTGGGCAGGCCATTTGTTTAGGGTTCTGTATGAGTCTCTGGTTGATATGGTGCTAGAACTTTTGATGCTTTTGATGCTGCTGGGGAAATCAGTGTGTGCTGTTGTGAGAAATAGTTTGTTTGCCGTTGCTGGTTTTTGTGGTGTGGAAGGAGAGATTGGTTGCAGGAAATGGTGGCGTTGGTTACTGCTTGTTGTTGGGATGAGACGTGATGGAGATGTTCGTTGCGATTATGGTGCTGGTAGTTCTAAAGAAATGATTAATGATGGTGACACTGCTTTGGGCTGGTTGTTGTTTGGCTGGAATGTGATGAAGATTACGGGTTGTAAATTGGTGCTGATGGTTCTGTGCTGCTTGCAGTGGACCTTCTTTGTGAGGAGGTAATGGATTCTGTATTTTGTGAGAATGGATGATAGTTGTTGCTTGGATGTGAGCTCTCGTTCCTGGTTTTTTTTTTGCCTTTTGGTGTTGATCAATCTGTGATAGTGGTGGTGGTTCTTTTTGATGAGGAGATACTGGATGCTGATTTTTGTGCAATTTGATATTGGTCATTGCTTGGTTGTGAGCTGTTGGATGCTGGTTATATAGATGATGGTGATGGTTTCTACTTGTCTCTTAGGTTTTTTGTTTTTTGTTAGGTTTTTCTTTTCATTTTTACTATTTTGAGGGGTATTTTTCGAGTATTGGGGTTGTTAAGGATTTTTGGGTGTGGTTCATTCGACCCTTCCCCTCCCTTGTCTGCTGCATCTTTTTTTCTAATAAATTTGTGGGGGTAATGAATAGCCTAACCCTCACATCTTCCTTTCCATAAAAATCTAAAACAATGATTAAAACCTTAAAACCATAAAAATTCCATAGGAACCCTGAAAGCCCTAAAACTATAAAAAAACCCTAAAACCCACAAAAAAACCTAAAAACCCATAAAATTCGTAAGAACCACTAAAAACGTTAAAACCACTTTAATTCCCTAATTATTTTAAAAAACACTAAAACCCATTAAATACCTAAAAACACTAAAAACCTCAAACAACCCTAAAACCCCTAAAACCCCATAAATTCCTTAAAACCACTAAAAGCCCTCAAAATCCACAAAACCATAAAATCCCTAAAAATGTAAAAGTCCCAAAAAATCTAAAGATCCCCAAGAAGACTTTAAAACCTTAAAACACATAAAACCCCTAAAAACTAAAAACACTGAAATCCCAAAATGACCCAAAACCCCTAAAAATCCTAAAACTCCTCAAAATAAGTAAAACCCCTAGAACCCATAAAATTCATAAAAAATCCCTAAAGATCCCAAATAACCCCAAAACCATGAAAACCCATAATAAATCCATAAAAAATAAAAATACAAAAATCCCTAAAAATATAGAAATTATAGGAACCCTAAAAAGTCTCTAAAAACATAAACACCTAAATCCATAAAATCCCATAAAAAACATAAAACCCCTAAAACCAATAAAAACCCTAAAACAACTAAAAATTGTAAAAAGCCTTTAAACCCATAAAAATGATAAAAACTCTAAAAACCATAAAACCCCTAAAAACTATAAAAATACGAAAAAATATTGAAAATAAATAAATTCCTTAAAAACCCTAAAACACAAGAAACTGTCAAAATATCCGTAATAATACCTAAAAAAATAAAAAACATAAAAAACCTAAAAAACCTTGAGAAAACATTAAAACCATAAAAACAAACAAAACCCCTAAAATACTACAAAAATTCTAATAACCCTAAAACCCCAAAAAACACTACGAAATCTCAAAACACCGTAACAACCCTAAAAAACCTAAAACCTATAAAAATACTAGAAAAACCCTGAATATCCAAAAAAATATAAAAAACCCTAAACCCTTGAAAACCCCAAATAAAACCTTAACAGTTAAAAACACTTCAACCAATAAAAAACATAAAAAAATTAAAAAAACAGTAAAACACTAAAAAACTCAAAAAACCCACTAAATCCACAAAAATCAATAAAAACCCTAAAAAATCAAAACCCTCAAATTCCCAAAAAAACTAAAATACCATATAAATCCTTAAAATCCCAAAAAATCCCTTACCTAAATAAAACATTTAAAACATAAAAACACAAATACACCTAAAAACCCTGAAAATCACAAAAAACCCTAAAACCGTATAAAAATCCAAAAAATCTCTAAAAATTACTAAAAACATAAAAATCCATAAAAATTTGAAACCCCCTTATAAAACCATTAAAACCTAAAAATAGTTAAAACCTAAAAATACCTAAAGAAAATATTCTAAAAAACCTTAAAATCCCAAATAATCAAAATAGTACTAAAACTACTAAAATCCCCAAAAAATATCAAAAGAAATCAAAAAAACCCAAAACCCTAATGAAAACATAAGAACCTAAAAAAACATAAAACACCTAAAATATATAAACCCATAAAACCCTAAAAGAATCTAAGAAAAACATAAAAACATAAAAACACTTTAAACCCCAAAAAAACCTAAATATTATAATACCCCAAACCCTTATAACCCTAAAACCTATAAAAACCCCAAAAATCATAAAAATATATTAAAACCATAAAAAACCACAAAAAACTATAAAAACCCTTTAAACCACAAAAATAGTTATGAACTCTAAAAAAACATAAAAACCCTAAAAACTAAAAAGAAATCCAAAAAACCCTAAAACACTAAAATAAACCCTAAATCCCCTAAAAATGCATAAAACCCCTAAAACCCATAAAAATCCTAAAAATCCCCAAAAATCCCTAAAATTTAAAAAAAGACCTTAAAACACCTAAAAAATATAAAAATAATAAAAATTCCAAAGAAATGTAAAAAAATATAAAAAGGTGGAAAACCATATAAAAATATTAAAAACCTAAAAACACATAAAATCGTTAAAAACCAAAAAATTGTTAAAAGCCCTAAAAACCATAAAGATTCCCTAATCCGCTATAAAATAAAACACCAAATATACCAAAAAATTCCATAAAACACATAAAAACCCTAAAATAACTAAAATCCCAAAAAAAAACAAAAAACCACTAAAAACATTAATAAATCTAAATAACGTTAAAACCCTAAAAAACAAAAAACAAACATCCCTAAAACCCCAAAATATTATAAAATACATAAAAACACTAAAAACCCTCAAAAACCCTAAAAACCCAAATAATCCTAAAAATCCATAAAAATAATTAAAACCCCAAATACCTAAAAAAGGATAAAAACCGAAAAAACCATAATAACCCTAAAAACCAATAAAACACTAATAACCACTTTAAACTATAAAAACCATTTAAACCACTAAATATGTTAAAAATATCTAAAAAACATTATAAAACTTAAGAAACTAAATAGAAATCTTAAAACCCTTAAAACCATCAAAATATTTAAAAACATTAAAAAAAATAAAAATCCTAAAACACTAAAAATCTATAAGAAGATCGAGACCCTAATAACCTCGAGCATCTAAAAAGAATGTAAAAACATAAAAACCACTTAAAACCGTTAAAATTCCTAAAACCCCTAAAAAACCTAAAAACCCATAGAAAACCAAAAACACTAAAAACTATTAAAACCCTTTAAACCCCTAAAAACAAAAAAAAAACTATAAAAAAACTTAAAATCACAACAAAAATAAAAAAACATTACAACATGAAAAAAATAAAAATAAAAAACAATAAAAACCCTAAAATCCAAAAAAAATCCTAAAACCCCTATAAAATGATCAAAATTCTTAAAAATACCTAATGAATCCTAAATATGTAAAAGAACCTAAAATATTGAAATATCCTATGAAAAAATTAAAAACATAAAAACACTTACAACCACAAAAAACATAAAAAAGATAAAAAAACCAAGTAAAACCCTAAAATCCCTAAATAACATAAAACCCGCAAAAAATAAATTCCATAAAAATTATTAAAATTTTTAAAAACCATATACACCACTAAAAATGTTAAAAACTCTAAAAACCATTAAAAATCCTAAACATCTAAAAAACCTTTAAACTCCCAAAGTCCATAAAATGCAAAAAAACCCATAAAAATCCTTAAAAATACCTAAAAAACCCCTAAAAGCATTTCAATCTCTAAAAAAATAAAACCCTATAAAATCCCAGAAAAGATAAAACACTTTAACCTCCTAAAAACATAGAAACATTAAAAACCCTAAAAACCACTAAAAACCATGAAAACCCCTAAAAATATTTAAAAAACATAAAAACCCTTAAAAATTAAACACCCAAATAAACTATAAAAACCATTTAGATCCCTTAAAATGTTAAAAAACTCAAAAAACTCTAACAACTCAAAAAAAAGAATAACACCCCAAAAAGTCCATAAAAATCAAAAAACCCATAAAACCCCTATTTCTTTTAAAATCCCTAAAAACTATATGAATCCTTAAAAATACTAAAAAATCACTAAAAATCCCTAAAAATGTAATTAAATGTAAAAAACCTTGAAATAGCATAAGAAAATCTTTAAAACCGAAAAACACTTTAAACCCCTTAAAAAACTAAATGTTTCTAAAAATCCTAAAAAACTATACAACTCTCAGAATCCCTAAAACCCCAAAAAACCATAAAAAACATAAAAAATTCATAAATATATAGAAAAATTTAAAATACTCTAAAAGCCCCAGAAAAACCATAATAAAACCTTAAAATCTAGAAAACATTTACAATCCCTAATAATCCAAAAAAATTCAAAACCCCTATAATCCCTAAAAATACCCTAAAACTCTAAAAACATCTAAAGGTCAAAATAACCCTAAAAACCTTAAAACCCCCAAAAAATCTAATAAAAATCCATTTAAAACCAGTAAACTAAATAAACTATTTAAAACCATAAAAACGTTAAGAAATGTTAAAAATCATTCCAAATCGAAAAAAAAATAAAAAAACCATAAAACTATAAAAAACATTAAAACCCTAATAACTCTAAAAAGACAAAAAAACCCTCAATAACCCTAAAAATAATAAAAACAAGAAAAATATTTAAAAATTCCATAAAATTCCCTTAAAAAATAAAGAACACTAAAAAACTTAAAAAAACTAAGATAACCATAAAAATATAAAACATTAAAACCCCATAAAAACATAAAAACAATAAAATAAACAAAAAATAATAAAACCCTAAAAACCATAATATTCCATAAAAACCTCAACACCCTTTAATATCCATAAAAAACCTAAACACAGTAAAAACTCTAAAAAACCTTTAAACTCTTAAAAACATCAAAAAACTGTAAAAACCACTAAAACCCCTCAAAAACTCCAAAAACTAAAAAATTACCAAAATCCATAAAATCCATAAAAACCTCCATACCCTAAAAACAAAAAAACCATAAAATCCTATGAAATTCATAGAATACCTAAAATGGAAAAAAATCTTAAATATCATGAAAACCATAAGGAAACCTTAAAATCCTAAAAACCATTAATACCATTTAAATCTTAAAAATGATAGAACCCCTAAAAATAATAAAAAGGGCCAATAACACAAAAGAAAACCCAAAAAATCATAAAACCCCCAAAAAACTTCAAAAACCCCTAAAACCCATAAAAACATGAGAACCCCACTAAAAACTCTAAAAACACTTTAAAACCCTAACAATATTAAAACGCATAAACCCTTTAAAGCACTAAAAAACTAAAAAACCCCTAAAACACACAAAAAGCATAAAAAAGTCAAATACCTACAAAACCCTAAGTCCCCTAAAAATACATATATGCCTTAAATCCCATAAAAAATCCTTAAATAATCCCTAAAAATCAATAATACTAAAAAAACTAGAAATCCCCTAAGAAATCCTTAAAAACATAAATACACTTAAAACCACAAAAAACCATAAAACCCATAAAAACCATAAAACCCTATAAACCCATAAAACCCTTAAAAACAATAAAAACAATAAAATCAATTAAAACACTTAAAAAGTTAAAAACTCTAAAACCCATTATGAACAAAAAAACTAAAAAAACCGTAAAAATATTTTAAACACTCTAAATTCTTAAAAATAACAAATACCCCTAAAAATATTAAAATTCACTAAAAAATCCTAAAAATATAGAACCTATAAATACAATAAAAATCATAAGAAAACCTTGAAAACCGAAAATCACTTAAAACTCTAAAAAAACATAAAACTGCTAAAAACCTAAAAAACACGAACCCCTAAAAACAATAAAACCCATAAACACATAAAAACCCTAAAACCACGTAAAACCATAAAAACCAAATAAAAACTATAAAAACCATTTAAACCCCTAAAAATGTAAAAACATAAAAACCATTAAATTTATTAATACTAAAAATGTCCTAAAATCAGAAAAAACCCATAAACTCCTTAAAACCCTAAAAACCCCTCAAAATCACAAAAAACTTAAAAAACATAAATTCTCTAAGAAAACCCTACAAAACATGAAAATGTTAAAACACCCTAAACCCTAAAAATACATAAGAAATCATTAAAAAACTAAAAACACATAAAACCCCTAAAAACTCGAAAAACACTAAAAACCATTGAAACCCTAAAAACTCTAAAAACCCATGAAACCCCATAAAATATTAAAAACCATAAAACCCTTGAAAGACCACTAAAAAATCTAAAAAACTTTTAAACCACTAAAAACCTTAAAACCCCATAAAAACCCATAAAATCCCTAAAAACCTTAAATCCCCCTAAAAACCCTAAAACCACCCAAAACCACTAAAACCCATAAAAATCCAAAAAATATCTTAAAACATTAAAAACACATAAAAATATTAAAATTCACTAAATATCCCAAAAAACATAAAAAACCCTAAAAACACTAAGATTTAATTAAAAACCTAAACTTCTTAAAACCCCAAAAACATAAAAATGGTAAATACCCAAAAAAAGATAAAAAGAACCTAAAAACCCTAAAAATCCCTAAAAACCATAAAAACCATTAAAACCATAAAACCCTAAAATTCCATAAAAACCCTAAAAACCCTCTAAAAACTCTAAAAACCCTATAATTCCTAAAAACAATAAAAAAATCCGAAAACTATAAAAACCATAAATACTAAAAAAACCACTAAACCCTCCAATAATCCATAAAAACCCAAAAAACACTAAAAACAAAAAACACCCTATAAATAATAAAAATCACAATAAGTCATATAATTAAATAAAATGTAAAAAACTCTAAAAAACATGAAAACCCATAGTAAATCCCTAAAAACCTAAAAACATTTAAAAACCCTTAAAATAATTTTTTGTGAAAACCTTAGAAACCCTAAAACCATAAAAACAGCTAAACACCATAAAACCCATAAAATACACTAAAAACTATAAAACCCCTTTAAACCCCTAAAAATGTTAAAATACTTTAAAAAACCTTAAAACCCCTAAATAACTCCAAACGAATCTTAAAAATAGAAAAACCATAAAAATACTAAAAACACTAAAATCCCCTAAATCCCACAAAATCCCTAAAAGCCATAAATATCCTACAAATTCACTAAAAACCCCTAAAATGTAATAAAACCCTCAAAACCTTGAAAATCCCTAAAAATCCTTAATAAAATAAATTCACTTAAAACCCCTAAAAAAATAAAAAGGTAAAAATCATTAAAACCCATTAACCCCCCCCTCCCCCTCACAATAATAAATTCCCTAAAACCCACTTAAAACTATGAAACTCCTTTGAAACCCTTAAGAAATAAAAAAACTCTAAAAATCCCCAAAACACAAAAAATTAAAAAAAACAAAAAAAAACCCTAGAAACCCTCAAAATCGCTAAAAACACTAAAAACTATAAAAATCCTAAAATATCCCTAAAAATCCCAAAAACCATAAAAACACAATAAAACTAAAACCCCTATGAAAATAAAAAAATACCTAAAAACACATAAAACCCCTATAAATCATAAAAACACAAAAAAAACCTAAAACACCTAAAACCCATCAAATTCCCTAAAACAAAAAAAATAAAAAAAATCCTAATAATTCCCTAAATACCCCTAAAATGTAAAAACCCTTAAAAACACATAATAAATCCCAAAAAATTAAAAAAAATTAAAACCCCTAAAAAATATAAAAATTCTAAAACCCTAATGAAACTTAAAAATCTCAAAACCATAAAAACCTTAATATCCCTAAAAACCTCTAAAAATCCTTAAAATCACTAAAAAACTCTAAAAACCCATCAAACACATAAGAATGTTATGAAAATATAAAACCTTATAACACTACAAAACAAAAAAAAAAAATAAACCCAATAAACCCACAAAAAACCTAAAACCCTAAAAACCTTTAAACCCCCATAGTTGCTAAAAACAATAAATATCATAAGAATACTAAACAATACCTAAAAATCTTTAAAAACCTAAAAATCCCTAACAAACCATAAAACCCACCTAAAAACCATAAAAAAACTAGAAACCTAATACCCATTAAAAACCCCAAAACCCTAAAACCCATAAAAATAATAAAAATCACTAAAAATACCTAAAAACATAAAACCCCTAAATATCTTGAAAACCTTTAAAACCCATAAAAATATAAAAATACAAAAACCAAAAAAAACCCTAAAAATGCTAAAAACTGAAAAGACTCAAAAATCCCAAAAACTCCAACCCCACCTCCCAGAAACCCTTAAAAACACTAATAACCCACAAAATCCCTAAAACCCCACAAAAACACTAAAAACTTTTTAAGCCTCTGAAAACATTAAAAAACTCCAACAAACCTGAAAATACCATGAAAACCTATGAAAACCTAAATCCTAAAAAAACCAAACACTGTAAAAAACAAAAAAATCCCTAAAATCCGTCAAAATACCTAAAAATCTTAAAAATCATAATAATCCTATAAGATTCTAAAAAATAAAAAAAATTAGAACCAAAAAAACCATGAAAAACCATAAGAAAAACATAAAAACCTAAAATAACTTAAAACCCATAAAAAAATAAAATGACAAAAACCTAGAAACTCTCCCCCAAACCCATTAAACCCAAAAATCCATAAAGAGCCCTATAACAACATAAAATCCATAAAACTCCACTAAAAATCTTAAAACACTTTAGTCCCCTAAAATTATTAAAAACTACAAAAACCATTAAAAACCATAAAAAAACTCATAAAATCCTAAAACCCCAAAAAAGAATAAAAACCCTCAAAACCCTTATGACCATCAATATCTTTAAAAACTCTGAAAATCAATAAAATATTACAAAATACCTAAAAATCTATAAAAATGTAAAAATGACCCTAATAAAACCATCAAAACCTAAAAACACTTAAAACTCGTAAAAATAAAAAATACTCTAAAACCCATAAAAACTATAAAATCTATAAAACCCTTATAAATATAGAAAACACTAAAAACTAGTAAAACCATAAAAACTCAAAAATCCATTTAAACAACAAAAAACATTAAAAAAACTCTAAAAATATAAAATAACAGTGAAAACTCAAATAAACCATACAATACCAAAAACAAAAAATCCTTATGATCCCTAAAATCCATAAAAACGTTCCAAATCCCTAAAAATTATTAAAATAAAAAAACACTAAAAATACATAAAAATGTAAAAAAAGCATAAAAAGCATAAAAAACCTAAAAATACAATAAAAACTTAAAAAAATTAAAACCTCTATAAATAATAGAAACTGATTAGACCCATACGAACCCTAAAATACCCTAAAACCCAAAAGGCCCTTATAATCCATAAAACCCCCTAAAAACCGTAAAACCCCTTTAAACCACATAAAAAAACTAAAAGCCCACTAAAAACACTAAAACCCATAAAAACCACAAAAAATGTGAAAAAACATTAAAAAATATTTAGATCCCTAAAAAACTAAAGACAACCTAAAAATCCAAAACAACCATTAAACACCTAAAAACCACCAAAATCCATAGAAACACAAAAAACCATTAAAAACCTAAAATATCCCAAAAAATCCCATGAAATGTAAAAAACCCTAAAAACCCTAACAAACCCAAAGAAAACATTAAAATCATAAAAATAAATAAAATAGAAAAAAATCTAAAAATCCAAAAAACCATAAAAAACACAAAACCCATAAAAACATTAAATACCCTAAAAACTATAAAACCCACTAAAAATGAGAAAAACAATTTAACTCCTAAAAACATTAAAAAACATAAAAAACCCTAAAATCCCTTGAAAAAATAATATATCCCCAAAAAACTAGATAAACATTAAAAACAAGAAAAACACAAAACCCATCAAAATCCCTAAAAACCATAAAAACATAAAAATAGTTAAAATCCAAAAAAATCTATAAAAACATAAAAACCCTAAAACACATGAAAACCCTAATAAAACAATAAAAATCTAAAAACGCTTTAAACCACTAAAACACAAAAAACACTAAAAATCATAAAAACCCTATAAACATTTAAACCCCTAAAAACCATAAAATACCTTGAAGACCTATCAGACCCATAAAAACTACTAAAATCTCTAAAAATAATTTAATACTCAAAAATGTTAAAATACTATAAAAAGCCATAAACCCCTAAAATACTCAAAAAAACCCAAAAAAAACTCCCCAAAAACCAAATAAACTTCAATATCCCTAAAAACCCTAAAATATAAAAAAAATCCTAAAAAAGACCAAAAAATCCATTAAAATGTAAAAAACCCAAAAATATCTATAATCCCTATGAAATTATTAAAAACATAAAAACAATTAAAAACCCTAGAAACTAAAAATGATAAAATCCCAAAAAAGATAAAAAAATCATAAAAACCGTAACCATCCTAAAAACTATAAACTCCATAAAAACTAATAAAATCACTAAAAACACACTAAAACCCTAAAAAAACATTATACCACTAAAAATTTAAAAACTCTAAAACCCCAAAACACCTAAAGACTCAAAAAACCCTTAAAACCCAAAAAATTGAAAAACCCCTAAAACCCAAAAAATTGAAAAACCCCTAAAACCCAAAAAATTGAAAAACCCCTAAAAACCTAAACCCCTAAAAGATCATTTAAATACCTAAAACCCATTAAAATATAAAAAACAAAAAATTTCTACAAAACCCCAAAGAGAACCTAAAACCCTTAAAACTCTTAAAACCTCAAATAAAACCTAAAAACACTAATACCCCTAAAACCCATAAAAATAATTAAATCACGAAAACGAAAAAAACATTTGAAACCCCTAAATCAAGAAGCCTCCTCTATCCCGAAACAAGTGCATGAAATGGAAGCGGAGGAGCACTCATTTGAGATTGAAAAGGTGAAAGGGATGGATGATGGTCCCACCTCAAACTCCTCAAACATGAGGAGGAAAAGGTATTACTCCACTCTCCCTAGACCCAGGGTTTCTTGGGTGTCTTCAAAGGTGGTTAAGCTGAAATTAAAGGTTAATAATTGGGAGAAGCCGCACTCTCTGGAACAAAGAAAATACAGGGACAAGTTTCCGATTCTCCTCAAACTTAATGAGAATTATGAGTTAGGATGGGATGACTTTGACTCCTGATTTGATGATGTGGCCTCTAGATATGGTTTGAATGGTGACCCTTATGGTGTGGCTTCTGTTTCAAATTTTGGTGATGATGTTGACTGATCTGTTTTCTTTTCCTTCTTTGTTTTCCTTTTGATCTTTTCTTTTTTGGGGTCTTTGGGTTGGGGTTGTAAAGGGTTCTTCGGTGTGGGTCATTTGACCCCTCCCCTCCCTTGTCTACGGTGTCTTTTCTTTAATAAATTTGGGTGGGGGTGAGAATAGATTGACCCTCGAATCTTCCGTGCTCTAAACCCCCATAAAATCCCTTTAACCACTAAATTCTCAAAAAACTCTTTAAACCTGTAAAATCAATTGAAACATTAAAAAACCATAAAACCAGTCAAAAAATCAAAATAACATAAAAAACCTAAAACACAAAAAAACCCAAAATCAATAAACCCCTAAAAAATACCCAAAACTTTCAAAATCCCTAAAAACCTCAGAAACCATAAAAACCCTTAAATAACCCCTAAAAATCCCAAAAAATTTGAAAAAAATAAAAAACAAAAACAAAAAACCCTAAAACCCTAAAAACCGTAACAAAAACTTAAAACCCTAATTACACCTAAACCCCCTAAAAACAATAAACCCCCAAATAAACCTAGATAACCCCTAAAATGTAGAAAACTATTAACCCCTAAATACTATAAAAAACCGAAACAACCATAAAGCCCCTAAAATCATTAAATCCTCTAAAATTCCTTTAAACCCCTAAAAACAATAAAAAACTATTAATACCTTAATGTTGGGTCGGAATAAAAAGGGGAATGATGGCAAGAGGGGGGTGAATTGCCTTTTAAAAAAAAGATTAACAATTTAAAAATCAAAGTAAAGTGCAGCGGAAATAAAGAGGCAATCACACAAGAAATTGATAACGGAGTTCGGCCAAAACCCGGCCTACGTCTCCGCTCCCAACTCAACCGTTGAGAGATTCCTACCGCTTGCTTTTCAATGGTTTTATCAAGAAACCCACTAGGCTTTGAGGTAGCACTAGGACCTATTACAGCTTGCTTTTTGTGGTTTAGCAAGAACCCACTTGCTTTCAATGGTTTAGCAAGAACCCACTAGCCTTTTTAACGGGTGAAGGCTAGCTCACCGAAACACAAGCCTTTTAAAAGGAAAGGCTTGAAGAAACCTCTTCACACCTTAATGGTGGTGTGAAACCCAAAAGAAAGGGGGATGAGAAAAGGGTTTGGGGTTTGTAGGCACAAACCCAATTTTAAAGCTCAAAATAAATAAACAAGAAAAACCGTATTGTTGAGAAGCCTTGGGCGCCAAAGGTTGAATGGAGTTGAAGACGTGCACTCCCAAGCTTCTATGGTGGTGCTCCTTGGATGTGGAATTGGATTGGAGCAGTTGTGGTTCCCTTGGAGCAATCTGCCGGAGGTTTGCCAAATGAGAAGAATTGTGTTCGTTGGCTTCACAAAGCTTAATTATGGTCCGGCAATTGTTCCGGGGCTTCAAGGTCCTTTATTTATAGAGGGGGAACCCTCATATGGCCGTTGGAGGCCTTTGGAGCCGTTGGAAAGGCTTTCGGAGCCGTTGGGAGGCAAGTGGAGCAGCCTGGTCAAAGCTCCAACGGCTAGTTTGACTGGATCCCCCGGCTGGCCGGTACAGTCCCACCGGCTGGCCGGTGCCTTGGCAGTGGAGGAGAATTCTGGTCCAGGCTCCACCGGTCGACCGGTGCCAGAGCCACCGGCTGGCCGGTGGTGAGGCAGTAGCAAACCCTGTTCATTCTGGGTGCCACCGGCTGGCCGGTGCTTGGCCACCGGTCGGCCGGTGTGGAGGCAGTGGCTCTGCCTTTGAGTCTGGGTGCCACCGGCTGGCCGCTGGTGTGCCACCGGCTGGCCGGTGGTCTGGATAGAAGGATGCCTTCTGTCCAGGCTCCATTGGCTGACCGGTGGTGAAGCCACCGGTTGGCCGGTGGACTGAATTTCAGTCCACTTTGCCTTCTTTCTTTCTTGGCCCAATTCCTTGGCCACCTGATTTGATTCCTATCAACCAAAAACACTTGAAACAAGGTTAAACACATATGAAAGTGATTGTGATCATGAAAATCAAAGAGTGTGGGGTACAACAATCTCCCCCTATTTTGATGATCACAATCACTTATCTAAGCAATGTAAAAACTGAAATTGAAAGGAAATGCTAAGCACGATGAAAAGGATTCTCCCCCAATCAATCAAGAAATTTCTCCCCCTTTGTGATTATCAAAATGGCGTGGGGCATAAAACTTGATTGAGGGAAGGCTTTGAAAAACAAGATAGAGATATTTTAAACCAAATGAAATTTGAAATTTTTGAATCAAAAATTGAATTGAAAAATTGAATGAAAAATTGAATAACAGTTTGAATTGAAAGTTTTGAAATCAAAAATTGAAATTTGAAATTTGAAACCAAAAGTTGAAATTGAAAGTTTGAAAAAATTTGAAATTGAAAAGCTTAATCAATCCTAACTCCCCCTAAATAAAAACAATAAATCACCGGGGAGAGGGATTTTGAAAAGAGACAATTTTAGGCCCGGAGAGACTCGCAAGAAGGGATTTTTCAATCCAAACTTGTTTCATGGCGGGTCTTCTCCTATAAAACTCATCCGAAAAGAAAATAGACTTTGGTTGACCGTACCGGGCATTTTTACAATTACATTCATAAATAAGGTGCCCTGTTTTCTTGCAATAATTGCAAAATTTATAACAAGAGCTCCCCCTTACAAAAATAGTGGGTGCATGGGAGGAGGAAGCTATATTTGTGTATCCTAGCCCTTGGGTGGTTCTTGAAATTCGTTGAGAACCAAGGATATTGTTCAAATTGTGTTCCCCTTGGGTGAACTTAGCTAGGGTCTCCCTTAGGTCTTTGATGGTTGAT
Organism: Viscum album; assembly: GCA_963277665.1. NCBI lineage: Eukaryota > Viridiplantae > Streptophyta > Magnoliopsida > Santalales > Viscaceae > Viscum > Viscum album. The sequence goes on along the minus strand of OY728136.1, from coordinate 1,278,898,482 downwards.
TCCATGGAATCAACATTTGGAAAATTTTGGATTTTAAGGGACATCTCCTCCTTCTCTTTGAGAAGTTGTTCTTTTTCGGAGGAAAGTTTTTTGAAAGACTTTTTCAAAGAAACAAATTTTGAAGAAAGCTCATGAAAACCATTTTCAAGTTGGTCTCTAGCATGTGAGAGTTCCTCATAAGACAAATGATTAAAAGAATTTGAAGAACTAGAGGAGGAAGAGGAGGAAGAGGAGGAGGATACCTCATGTTTTGCCATTAGGCAATTATTACCATTGTCGCTCGAGGAGAAAGAAGAGAAGGAGGAGCTATCACTACAAGTTTTCTTTGAAGCCTTCTTCTTCTTCTTCTTGGCCCTTTTCTTGTGGAGTGAGCAATTGGGCACGGATTCTTCATCGGGTTCCTGCTTTGGAGCGGGTTCTTGCTTTTGAGCCTTCTTAGTGCCTTCATGGGTAAGTTCTAAAAGCTTCCAAATATCATGAGAAGATGTGCAAGAAGAAATATGATCAAAAACATTACGATCTAACCCACAATGTAGAGCATTCATGGCTTTGCCATCTAGCTCGAAATTCGCAATGTCGGTGGGGGTCCATTTAGACTCATCGATAGAAGTGAGGGTAAAACCATGCATGACAATTTTAAAAATTGGATAACCAATACTTTTAAGAAATGTGGCCATGCGGGTTTTCCAAAAACAATAATCAGTTCCATCAAAGAATGGAGCACGATCCAAAGAAAATCCTTCGGGGGATTGAGAGGAAGAAGCGGTAGAAGCCATCAAAAAAAAATAGGATCTTTAATTTGAAATCGGTTAAGGAATTATTCAAAAACCTCCCTCTGATACCAATTGTTGGGTCGGAATAAAAAGGGGAATGATGGCAAGAGGGGGGTGAATTGCCTTTTAAAAAAAAGATTAACAATTTAAAAATCAAAGTAAAGTGCAGCGGAAATAAAGAGGCAATCACACAAGAAATTGATAACGGAGTTCGGCCAAAACCCGGCCTACGTCTCCGCTCCCAACTCAACCGTTGAGAGATTCCTACCGCTTGCTTTTCAATGGTTTTAGCAAGAAACCCACTAGGCTTTGAGGTAGCACTAGGACCTATTACAGCTTGCTTTTTGTGGTTTAGCAAGAACCCACTTGCTTTCAATGGTTTAGCAAGAACCCACTAGCCTTTTTAACGGGTGAAGGCTAGCTCACCGAAACACAAGCCTTTTAAAAGGAAAGGCTTGAAGAAACCTCTTCACACCTTAATGGTGGTGTGAAACCCAAAATAAAGGGGGATGAGAAAAGGGTTTGGGGTTTGTAGGCACAAACCCAATTTTAAAGCTCAAAATAAATAAACAAGAAAAACCGTATTGTTGAGAAGCCTTGGGCGCCAAAGGTTGAATGGAGTTGAAGACGTGCACTCCCAAGCTTCTATGGTGGTGCTCCTTGGATGTGGAATTGGATTGGAGCAGTTGTGGTTCCCTTGGAGCAATCCGCCGGAGGTTTGCCAAATGAGAAGAATTGTGTTCGTTGGCTTCACAAAGCTTAATTATGGTCCGGCAATTGTTCCGGGGCTTCAAGGTCCTTTATTTATAGAGGGGGAACCCTCATATGGCCGTTGGAGGCCTTTGGAGCCGTTGGAAAGGCTTTCGAAGCCGTTGGGAGGCAAGTGGAGCAGCCTGGTCAAAGCTCCAACGGCTAGTTTGACTGGATCCACCGGCTGGCCGGTACAGTCCCACCGGCTGGCCGGTGCCTTGGCAGTGGAGGAGAATTCTGGTCCAGGCTCCACCGGTCGACCAGTGCCAGAGCCACCGGCTGGCCGGTGGTGAGGCAGTAGCAAACCCTGTTCATTCTGGGTGCCACCGGCTGGCCGGTGCTTGGCCACCGGTTGGCCGGTGTGGAGGCAGTGGCTCTGCCTTTGAGTCTGGGTGACACCGGCTGGCCGCTGGTGTGCCACCGGCTGGCCGGTGGTCTAGACAGAAGGATGCCTTCTGTCCAGGCTCCATCGGCTGACCGGTGGTGAAGCCACCGGTTGGCCGGTGGACTGAATTTCAGTCCACTTTGCCTTCTTTCTTTCTTGGCCCAATTCCTTGGCCACCTGATTTGATTCCTATCAACCAAAAACACTTGAAACAAGGTTAAACACATATGAAAGTGATTGTGATCATGAAAATCAAAGAGTGTGGGGTACAACACTTAAAACCCCTTAAAACATTAAAAAAGTATAAAACTCAAAAAATATGAAAACCATAAAAACCATCAAGTTTCCTAAAACCATAAAAATCATAAAATACTAGTAAAACCCCTAAAAATTATAAACACATAAAATGAATCAAAACCACTAATAAAACCCAAAAAAATAACACTACATAAAACCCATAAAATCCCTAAAACCCATAAAACCCCAAAAAAACTTTAAACCCCCTAAAAACAAGTAAAAATCTAAAACACACTAAAAATATAAGATCCCTTAAACCACTAAATGATTAAAATATCTAAAAAACATAAGTCCCTAAATACCCTCAAAAACCAAAAACAACCATGACAACCATTAAAACAAAAAAAAACCCCAAAAACCTAGAAAATCCATAAAAACAATAAATACCCATAAAAATCATGAAATTATCTAAAATTCCCAAAAAAACCCTAAAAACTTCTAAGAAAATCCTAAAACACTAAAAACCCATTAAAGACCCAAAAACCATGAAATAATTAAAGATATAAAATCGATAATAACATTGAAATCCCTAAAACCCATAAAACCCCTAAAAACATTAAAAACCTAAAACCCCCTAAAACCCAAAAAGACTAATAAAACCTTAATATTCCATTTAAAACACCAAAATTTTAAAATATATATAAAACCATAAAAACCCTAAAAACACAAAAATATCCTAAAATGAAAAAAACCACAAAAACCACAAACCCCTCCAAATCCCTAAAACCCTTAAAAATAATAAAATCCCTAAAAAATTCATAAAAATATCTAAAAATGTATAACCCTTAAAAACCCTGAAATCCTTATGAAAAATAGAAAACTGAAAAACACTTAAAACCCAAAAATATCTAAATACACTAGAGCTCTAAAGACCCTATGAACCCTAAAAACCATAAAAACCTTTAATTACCATAAAAAACTAAAACCCATAAAAATATATAAACCACTAAAAACTCTAAAAACCATTTATACCCCTAAAATCATTAAGAACTCTATAAAAAAAGTAAAAACTAGAAAAACCCCTAAAACCACTAAAAATCTCAAAAAATACCCTATATATCCCTAAAAACAAAAAAAATTAATAAAAATTATAAATAACCTCTAAAAATCCATAAAAACATTTAAATCCCTAAAAACATGAAAAATTCTAAAAAACTGGAGAAACCAAAAAAACATAAAACTCCTAAAAACCCTAAAAAACAATTAAATTCTAAAAACCCTAAAAACCATTCAAACCGTCAAAATCCCTAAAAACCCTTCAAATGTAAAAAATACTCAAAAATCCCAAAAAAATCAAAAAAAACATAAAACCTCTAAAAACCAAAATAACCATAATAAAACCTTAAAATATTAAAACATATAAAATCACTAAAAAACATAAAAATGATAAATTTAATTAAAAAACCAAAGGGCCCAAAAAACCTCAACCCCATAAAAACATTAAAACCCCACAAAAACCTTTAAACCCTCTAAAACCCAATAAAACCCAAAAAAGCACTAAAAACACTAAAAAGCCTTCCAACCCCTGAAAATGTAAAAAAATATAAAAACTCTTTAAAACCACAAATAAAACTCAAAAACCAACCCCCACCCCCCATAAAAACAATAGAACCCTAAAACACTAAAAATCCTCAAGAACCAAAAAAATCTCTTAACAGCCATAAAAATCCTAAATAAGACCTAAAAATCCTTAAAAACATAAATAACCCTAAAAACCTAGAAAACCCAAAAAAACATTAATAACAAAAAAAAACATAAAACACCTAAAACACAAAAAATGTTAAAAATCATAAAAACCACTATAAACACTAAAAACCCTTAAAAACCATAAAGATCTATAAATCCAAAAAATCCCAAAACAATCTATAAAATTTTAAAAACCCTAAACCCCTAAATACCTTCAAGAAAACCATTAAAACCTACAAAAAAATAAAACCCTAAAAAAATAAAAAACACTAAAAACCCTAAAACCCTAAAAATACCCTAAAACCATAAAACCCCCGAAAACCTGTAAAAAACCAAAAATAATTAAAAACCCAAATAACCAAAAAACCCCCAAAACCACTAAAAAATCTTTATATCCTTTAAGACCAAATTTTTTTTAAACAACTATAACAAAATATAAAACCCCAAAAAATTCAAAAAACACATAAAAACCCTACAAACCCTAAAACCATAAAAACCATCAAAATAGCTAAACACCTTAAATATAAATAAATATTACAAAAATTCTTAAAAAATCTGTAAAAATATCTAAAAATGTAAGGAGCACAAAAAAATTGAAACCCATAAGAAAAACATAAGAAACTAAATACAATTATAACCCTTAAAACCCTAAAAAAAATAAAAACCATAAAAATTCTAAAAACCCCCAAAATCTATAAAAACAATAAAAACATAAAAATACTAAAAATCTCTAAAACATCCTAAAAACATAAAAAATTATAGAAACCCTAAACAAATCCTAAGAAAATTTTAAAAACCAAAAAATATTTCGAACTCCAAAAAAACTAAAAACATTAAAACCCCTAAAAGAACCTATGATTAGGATGATGGAGACTTATCTCCCTCACGATAGATATTCTCCTCTCTCACAATAAGTATAAAGATGATGTTAAATTTTGAACCTCGCCCTCCCCCCTTCGTGGGGGAGGGGCCTCCGCTGGTTCTAGTTGATGAGTGTCTGTTTGTTCCGTTCTTGGATCCTGGTCTACTCCCCCTTTTCCACGGGTTGAGATTTGTCCTAAGGTACCTGATTTAATTGAAGGATGTCCATAGCTCCAGCTATTGATGGTGGATTTCAATGATGCATCTACCCTGCAAAGGCTGACCCTGGTCACTCAATTTTAGATCTGGAGACCTTCAGTGGATGTTTTTGACAGATTTTTTTTGAACAATGGGACATCATAGATTGCGCTACAATAGGACTGGTTGATAGTAGTCACATATTGATTTTCTTTTCATTAGAGGAGGATCTAGTTTATGGTTGGTCCATAGCTCTAAGAAGATGAAACAATGCTTGTTTCTCCATTTCCTGGTGGATCTTTGATCAGAATTTGAACCATGACTCATCAATGGTGGAATCTTGGGTTAGATTTTCGCAAATTCCCCTTCCTTTTCAAAATTTCTCCATTATTTCTATGTTGGGGAATCTGGTGAGAAGATTATTATTTTTGGATAGTAGAACTGGGGCCCTCACTAGTGCAGAAAAAGTTTTTTACGTCACCATTTTTTACGTCGGTTATATAAAACCGACGTCATAATATGTAAAACGAGGTTTTTTACGTCGGTTATTTCTTAACCGACATAAAAACCTGTGTTCAGTACACATTTCACGTCGGTTATTTTTATAACCGACGTTATTAATCGCGCGGCTTTGTTTTTTACGTCGGTTATTTTTATAACCGACGTAAAAAACGCGGTTTTCGAAGGCCCTTTGACGTCGGTTATTCAATAACCGACGTAACAAACGCGGTTTTTGAAGGCTTTTTTACGTCGGTTATAAAATAACCGACGTAAAAAAACGCGGATTTTGAGCCCTTTATAACGTCGGTTATAAAATAACCGACGTAAAAAATGAATTGGAGGAAGGTTTTTACGTCGGTTATTGAAATAACCGACGTTATAAATGTTTTTAAAACAATTATCACGTCGGTTATTGAATAACTGATGTGATAACTCATTTAAAAATTTACCCAGACCCGTGGATTGTCATTCGCGAGTTTACCTTCGACAGTCGCGACTCGTCTCTCTCGCGCGTAAACCCGAATCGGCTCGTCCATTTCGTTGGTTTAGATTCGTTTTGCGATCATCGTTTCTCATATTTAATCTCCTCGGATCAATCATCTAAACTCGCAGCACTCAGGTAATCCTCCCACTCGTTCGTTTTTTTTCGCGGATAGTAAATATATATGTGTTGTGATTTTTTTGTTGAAACTAGCTAAGATTCTTCGATTGCGAACCCTTTTAACTCGTTTTGGCACCATAATCTTATTTATCATCCCTAGATCTATTTGTTCGACTTGCAATATTGAGTAATTTTATGATTTCACTAATTTTTCATCGTTTTCTATAAATCCCCGAGAGGGTTGGGGCGTGTCCATTTGGATGGGTTGCCCTTTTACAGTTGTTACTACTTTATTCACACACAACCATGGCATAGGTGCATGGATTTGGGGTCGGGGGGTGTCCAGGGGGGTTTACAAGGGGGTGGGTGGGTGTGGGGGGCTGTCCAAGGGTGTGGGTTGGTGTTGGGGGGTGTCTAGGGGGGTGTCCAAGGGGGTAGGGGGTGGGGGTGGTGTTTAGGAGGGGTGGGGGGCTGTCCAGAGGGTTGGGGGGTGTCCAGGGGGGTGTCCAAGCAGGTCGGGGGTGGGGGGTTGTGTCCAGGAGGGGTGGGGGTGCTTTCTAGAGGGGTCGGGGGCTGTCCAGAGGGGTTAGGGGGTGTCCAGGGTGGTGTCCAAGGGGATGGGTGGGTGTGGGGGGCTGTCCAAGGGGGAGGCGGCCTGTCCAGAGGGTCGGTGGGGTGTCTAGGGGGGTGTCCAAGGGGGTGGATGGGTGTGGGGGCCTGTCCAAGTGGGTGGCGGCCTCTCCAGAGGGTATTTGGGGTTGTCCGGGTGGGTGGGGGGGCTGTCCAGAGGGTTGGGGGATGTCCAGGGGGTGTCCAAGGGGGTAGGGGGTGGGGGGTGGTGTCCAGGAGGGGCGGGGGGCTGTCCAGAGGGGTCGGGGGGTGTCCAGGGGGGTTTACAAGGGGGTGGGTGGGTGTGGGGGGCTGTCCAAGGGTGTGGGTGGGTGTTGGGGGGTGTCCAGGGGGGTTTCCAAGGGGGTAGGGGGTGGGTGGTGGTGTTTAGGAGGGGTGGGGGGGCTGTCCAGAGGGTTGGGGGGTGTCCAGGGGGTGTCCAAGCAGGTCGGGGGTGGGGGGTTGTGTCCAGGAGGGGTGGGGGTGCTTTCTAGAGGGGTCGGGGGCTGTCCAGAGGGGTCGGGGGGTGTCCAGGGTGGTGTCCAAGGGGATGGGTGGGTGTGGGGGGCTGTCCAAGGGGGTGGCGGCCTGTCCAGAGGGGTCGGTGGGGTGTCCAGGGGGGTGTCCAAGGGGGTGGATGGGTGTGGGGGGCTGTCCAGGTGGGTGGCGGCCTCTCCAGAGGGTATTTGGGGTTGTCCGGGTGGGTGGGGGGCTGTCCAGAGGGTTGGGGGATGTCCAGGGGGGTGTCCAAGGGGGTAGGGGGTGGGGTGTGGTGTCCAGGAGGGGCAGGGGGCTGTCCAGAGGGGTCGGGGGGTGTCCAGGGGGGTTTACAAGGGGGTGGGTGGGTGTGGGGGGCTGTCCAAGGGTGTGGGTGGGTGTTGGGGGGTGTCCAGGGGGGTGTCCAAGGGGGTAGGGGGTGGGTGGTGGTGTTTAGGAGGGGTGGGGGGGCTGTCCAGAGGGTTGGGGGGTGTCCAGGGGGGTGTCCAAGCAGGTCGGGGGAGGGGGGTTGTGTCCAGGAGGGGTGGGGGTGCTTTCTAGAGGGGTCGGGGGGTGTCCAGGGTGGTGTCCAAGGGGATGGGTGGGTGTGGGGGGCTGTCCAAGGGGGTGGCGGCCTGTCCAGAGGGGTCGGTGGGGGTGTCTAGGGGGGTGTCCAAGGGGGTGGATGGGTGTGGGGGGCTGTCCAAGGGGGTGGATGGGTGTGGGGGGCTGTCTAAGTGGGTGGCGGCCTCTCCAGAGGGTATTTGGGGTTTTCCGGGTGGGTGGGGGGCTGCCCAGAGGGTTGGGGGATGTCTAGGGGGTGTCCAAGGGGGTAGGGGGTGGGGGGTGTTGTCTAGGAGGGGTGGGGGCTGTCCAGAGGGGTCGGGGGGTGTCCAGGGGGGTTTACAAGGGGGTGGGTGGGTGTGGGGGGCTGTCCAAGGGTGTGGGTGGGCGTTGGGGGTGTCCAGGGGGGTGTCCAAGGGGGTAGGGGGTGGGGGTGGTGTTTAGGAGGGGTGGGGGGGCTGTCCAGAGGGTTGGGGGGTGTCCAGGGGGGTGTCCAAGCAGGTCGGGGGTGGGGGGTTGTGTCCAGGAGGGGTGGGGGCTGTCTAGAGGGGTCGGGGGGTGTCCAGGGGGGTTTACACATCGATTTGTTTTATATTTCAAAATTGTTATATTCAAATTATGATTTTTTTCATATAAACATATATTTGTCTTATCTAAAAAATATATATATTTTTGCTATTTGTTATAGGTAATAATGAGTCGAAGTTGGATTACGGCACATCGAATGAGCAATGAATATGAGGAAGGTGTTGATGCCTTTTTGGAATTTGCTAAACGAAATGTTCCAAGTAGTGACATTTTTTTCTGTCCATGCCTGAAATGTCTGAATATGAAGAAGTTGAAAAGTAGAGAGATAAAAGATCATCTGATTTGTCATGGTTTCAATCCGAGTTACAACCCTTGGATTTGGCATGGCGAAACTGGACAGAATGTCACTGATGATAATGAATTGCAAGATGGTAACTCTGATGGAATTGAAGAAATGATTCGCGATATTGTAGCAGAACAAATTGAGATAGAACCGAGAGTTGCACGTCTATATGGTGATGCCGAAAAACCATTATATCTTGGTTGTACAGATTTTACGGTTTTGTCGGCGGTGTTAAGATTGATTAACCTGAAGGCGAAACATGGATGGAGTGACAGAAGTTTTACAGAGCTGCTACAATTGATGAAAGACATTCTTCCAAAAGATAACGATCTTCCAGATTCACATTATAAGGCCAAAAAAATATTATGCCCGATGGGATTGGGATACAGGAAAATACATGCCTGTCCGAATGACTGCATTATATATAGGAAGGAATATGAATTTCTGAAAGAGTGTCCTAAATGTGGGACATCACGGTATAAGGTGAAAGAAAAATCACAAGCTGATGTAGAGATTACAAATCTCCCTTCAAAGGTATTTTGGTATCTTTCTATAATTCCTCGTTTCAAACGTTTATTTGCTAATTCACATGATGCAAAAAGGTTAAGATGGCATGCTGATGAGCGGGTATGTGATGGAAAAATACGTCATCCAGCTGATTGTCCACAATGGAAGAAAATTGATGCCCAGTACCCTACATTTGGAAATGAAATTAGAAATCTGAGACTAGGCTTGTGCACAGATGGAATGAATCCATACCGAACCCTCAGTAGCACACATAGTTCATGGCCTGTTTTATTGGTAATTTACAACCTCTCTCCTGAAGTTTGTATGAAGCGCAAATATGTCATGTTGAGTATCATGATCTCTGGTCCAAAGCAACCCGACAATGATATTGATGTATACTTGTCACCGCTGATTGATGATTTGAAACTGTTATGGACTGATGGTATTAGGGTGTATGATTCTTATAAAATGGAATATTTTCAACTGCATGCAGTGCTTCTATTCACTATAAATGACTTCCCAGCATATGGAAATTTGTCTGGATATAGTGTTAAAGGGCATAAAGCATGTCCAATTTGCGAACAACAGACGTCATATTGTCAATTGCATCATGGGAGGAAAACAGTGTACATGGGTCATCGAAAGTTTTTGCCTATGGATCACCCTTATAGAAGACTAAAAAAGGCATTCAATGGCTCACAAGAATTTGATACTGCTCCTCAACCTTTATCCCCAGAATTGTATTTTGAGAGGGTGAAAAACCTTGATGTGACATTGGGAAAGACACATAAATCTGGTAATGATAGACATATTTGGAAGAAAAGGTCAATATTTTTTGAGCTACCATATTGGAGGTATCATGAAGTCAAACATAATATTGATGTCATGCACGTGGAGAAGAATATCTGTGATTCTTTGATCGGAACATTGCTAGAAATTAAAGGAAAGACAAAAGATGGGTTGAATGCAAGGTTAGACCTACTGTCAATGGGAATACGTTTGGAGTTAGCTCCCACTCCTAAAGGAAGACGAACATTTCTTCCCCCGGCTTGTCATACATTATCGAAGAGGGAGAAAAGTAGCTTCTGTCAGTGTCTTCATGATATCAAAGTGCCTCAAGGTTATTCTTCAAATGTAAAAAATTTTGTCTCATTGAAAGACTTGAAGTTGATAGGTATGAAATCACATGATTGTCATGTCATGATGCAACAAATTCTACCAGTTGCACTGCGTGGAATATTGCCCATCCGTGTCAGAAAGACTATAATGAGGTTGTGTTATTTTTTCAATTCAATTTGCAACAAGGCGATTGATGTGAATGCTTTGAACATTTTGGAAAAGGATGCAATTTTTATACTTTGTCATTTGGAAATGTATTTTCCTCCAACTTTTTTTGATATGATGGTGCATTTACTGATTCATCTGGTTCGAGAAATAAGGCTTTGTGGACCTGTATATCTTCGTTGGATGTATCCTTTTGAAAGGTATATGAAAATATTAAAGGGATATGTTAAAAATCCATATCGACCTGAAGCCTCCATTATTGAAAAGTATATTTCCGAGGAGGTAGCAGAGTTTTGTACGAGCTACTTGGCTACGGCGCAACACATAGGTTTTCCTCCATCTCGCCATGAACGGGTTAATAATGAGGGAAAGGTGATTCGTGGCTTGAAAGTCAAATCACTGTCAGCTGAACATATGAAGAAGTTAGAATCATACATCTTGAATAACATAGCTGATGTTCAACCGTATATCACATTGCATATTAATGAGTTGAAACAATCTCATCCAAAGAAGAAAGAAATGTGGATTTTGAATGAGCACAACAAAACTTTTTTTCCATGGTTTAAAAAGACCTTGCTTGGTAGATCAGATGTATCAGAGACATTAAAATGGATAGTGGGTGGTCCATCTTTAAATGTGATAACATGGTCCGCTTATGACATTAATGGCTATACATTTCATACGAAAGCTCAGGGCAACAGAAGTGCAGTTCAGAATAGTGGTGTATTGGTGTTTGCAGAAGCAATGCATTTTTCGAGTGCTAAGGACAGAAACCCAATTTCGGCATCAAGTGCATATTATGGAGTGATTGAAGACATATGGGAGGCTGATTACTTTAAAATTAAAGTTCCCGTTTTTAACTGTAAATGGTTTATCGGTAACAACAGTGTCAGACACGATGAATTTGGAATGACACTTGTTAATCTGAATAGATTGGAAGACACAGCTGATTCTTTTATAATGGCAACACATTCCAAACAAATTTTCTATGTAGTAGATCAATCAGATATGCAGTGAGCTGTTGTTTTACAAGGGAAAAACCAATATGTTGGTGAGGATGAATTTGATGAAGATGCTGATTTATGTGAGATCCCTACTTCCATGGAAAGATTAACAGAACATAATGATGAGTATGTTGAAGACATGGTTTGTGCCATAAGGAACGATCACGACGAAGGAATTTGGGAAAACAATCCAACTGTACATTCCTAAAATTACAGGTAACACAAGTTTATTTCTTGTTTACATTTAGTTTTTTCATATAATGTTAGATACTGTAAATTTTTTACTTATTAAAATATGTATCAAACCAAAACGATAAAACAATAAAAACCGTAAAGAGGAGAAGTCCTGGGCGCACCGACCGGCCGGTGCTGAGCCAGCGGCCGGATGGTGGTCCAGACAGAGAGCTTTCCTCTCTGTCTGAACCACCGGCCGGTGGACCAGACAGAGCCTTCCTCTCTGTCTGGATCACCAGCGGCCGGCCGGTGTTGAGCCAGCGGCCGACCGGTGGTTCAGACAGAGAGGAAGGCTCTCTGTCTGGTCCACCGGCCGGCCGCTGGATCACCACCGGCCGCCCGGTGGACCAGACAGAGAGCCTTCCTCTCTGTCTGGATCACCGGCGGCCGGCCGGTGATGAGCCAGCGGCCGGCCGGTGGTTTAGACAGAGAGGAAGGCTCTCTGTCTGGTCCACCGGCCGGCCGGTGGTGATCCAGCGGCCGGCCGGTGGCATCAGTGAGTCCACTTTTCAGCTTTCTTGGGCCAACTCCTTGGCAACCTTTTGCCTGTGTTTACCATGTTTATCATTGTTTAACATGCTTACCATATTACCAATGTTTACTATTATGTAATTTAGTACACTTTTCTATTTGTGAACTAATGTTTGTTTTTTTGATTTGAAGGAAAATGACAGATCAATCAGTTGATCAACCACATGATTCTGGAGATGAGCATATTGGTCATACATCTGGGGAGGAACATTCACATGCTCCTATTACGAAAAAGAGTTCAAAGGTTGGTAAGCGTGGGTGCACATGTTTACCAAAATTATCACTTGCCCGTACGAAGGAGGAGAGGATAGTCGTGGAGTTTGATGATGATGATCTTCCTAGAGGTCCAAATGCTAAAGATTTTAAGGGTTTTGTAGCAACTCAGGCTAAGAGCAAAGTAAGCATTCTCTATGATGATTGGAGAAGTGTGGATAAGGCGATAATTTCTCAGCTGTGGGAGACCATTTTGGTAAGATCTTTTGCTATTGTTTGACTGTTCTTTAAATGTTTCTAGTATATATAATATTTTAACCTCTTTTTTATCAGATGACATTTGATATTCCTGACACTGGAGGAGTCAGGAAGAAATGCTTATCATTGGCTGCTAGGAGATGGAGGGATTTCAAATCAACCCTCTCATCTGATTTCATTTATGGTCATAGGAGTCGTGAGAATCCATGTCGTATATATCCTTTTATAGATGAAGACACATGGAGAGAATTTTTTGAAAGTAGAAGAAAAGAATCATTTTTGGTAAGGGCAATGTAAACTTTTATAAGCTTTCTTATATAAATGATCTTATTATTGTTTTGTTAATGATTACTTATTCTTAATTTACAGCAAACAAGGAAAGCTCATCAAGAGATCCAATCTAAAAATGTATACCCTCATAGTTTATCTCGGGGAGGGTATGCATTATTGGAAGAACAAATGATGGCAGAAAAATTTCAACAACTAAGAGCTGAGTCTTCAAGCTCTGGAGAGGTGGCCCCTCCATCCCCTCCATCTAGACATGAGAAATGGAAAAGAGCTCGGAAGGGCAAAAAAGGACAATATCTTTCGGAAGAATCGAGACTCGTAGTTGAGAGGATTGTAAGATATCTATTTTATTTATTTAAGTTTACTATTTTCATCATATATTTCCAATCATTATAGAAATGTTCAATTAATTATTACAGGACTCCCTTGAGGAGCAGAGTTCACAGGGGACATTTACACCATCTGGGAGGGAAGATATTTTATCTGTGGCATTGGGAAAGCCCGAACATCCTGGCCGTGTAAGAGGATATCCGGCAGGTGTATCGGTAAGAAAAGTGTTGCCACGTTCCTCAACTTCTAACGTTGAGGGAGTTTATAAAAAAAAATAGAATCCTTGGAGGCTGAAGTCCATAATATTAATGCGACAATGGAGGACAAGATTAGAGCATCAGTGCAGTTAATGTTTGCAGACTTGCAAAGACAATTTCAGGGTGCAGCTCCCACTCCACCTCTCCCAGTAGCTCCCACTCCCCCACCTCAGCCTGCAGACCCCATTTTTGATCCTCCTCCTCCGCCGCAGCTACCTACTTATTGTGAGTTGTATGTTGATGATCCTCAACATCATATAGTTGCATATGGGATGGTATATTGTATAGGAGATACAGTTCATCATCAACAGTTAGAGGTAGAGAATCAGAGGGTCACTGTACAGGATATTATAGATAGATCAGCTCAGATACCATTACCTACAGATGAGGTGACGACAGTTGGACATAGTATCGGCCATTTTTTACTTTGGCCATCCAGACTTCTTCGACTCATTACCATAGAGGTATGGATGTTATATCTTTTATTTTATATTTTTATTAATGTTTTATCATTTGAAAACTAATATATTTTTCTATTTATTTTTACAGGAATACTTCAAAGGTAAAGAAATACTGTATAGACAACAACAAAGACAGATAGCTATGACATCAGATGCAGATACTAGCAGTCTTGACAAATTGTCAAGATATTCAAATTTGTTGGCGGATCATTATGACTTTACAATGGAAGCTCATGTCTGTGGACGTGAACTATGTGTGGGGATTATGAAAACTGATATCATGGATTTTGTCACTGGAGATAAGTTGGGCATCAACGTGGTGCAAATTTTTATCATGTAAGTCTTAACACCTTTTCCTTGCGTTATATTTATTAAAAATGTATACTTATGTCTGCTTTGTATTAGGTATATGTATAAAATTTGTGAGATGAATGAGCTGACAGATGTATATGGATTCGTGGACCCACAATTGATTTCCCCTGAAGCATGTGCATTGGATGAGGAACAAAGAATGCTTTATATTGCTGATAGATTTGAAAAGAATGTAATCACACAATGTTGGATGATGCCTTTTTGTGAGAGGTATGAAACACATCCCTCTCAAAGAGTTAATTATCTTTTAACATAAAAAACCACTAACGTTAAATTTCCTTTTCTCAGGGATCATTGGATGTTAGGGGTTTTTTGCCCTAGGGAGAAAACACTTTATTGGATATGCTCTCTCCATGATGATGTGCGAGAAAGTTTTAAGAATATATTGGAAACGTAAGTTTCAATTTCACAATAGTTTTATATATTATAATGAATTTTAAATTTACCCCATTCGTATTATTTTCTAACAGGGCATGGGTCCACTTTTGAAAAAGCGCAAAGAAAAGGAATTACAAGATCAAATATGTACATGCGAAGGTAAATATCCATTTATAATTTGTACATTTTGATTTATTACATAAAAATAATATATTGAATTTACACTCATTCAAACAGAAATGTCATGAGCAACAAGGCATCATCGAATGCGGATATTACATGTTAAGATTTATGTATGAAATAATAACAACTGGGACAGTTCTGAGTTTTGACCTGGTAAGATTTCCTCTTTCTCATAATATTTCAATTTGATTTATTCATTATACACGTTGACTACTATCCTTTTCCTTTGTAGCTTTTTGATGACCCTCAACCCTTTACTGCTGAAGATATCAAACACTTACAAGTGGAGTGGTCAAATTATTTTACAGGTTTGATTGAATTTTAGTTGTTTGTAATGTAAAATGTAATTTTGAATATTGTCAATGTAATTGTGTATTTCGTAGTCGTTTAGGTTGGATTTAGTTTTTTTTGAAGTTGACAGTGTAAGTTTTGAATGTTATATAAGTGAATGTTTAATTTTTCTCTACTTCTTGTTTTGGTCTACTGTTGATGGTTTTTCTGGTCTGGATTTTGGTATGGGGGGAGAGGTTCCAAGGGGGTGGGTGGGTGTTTGGGGGGTGTCCAAGGGATATGGGAGGGGTGTCCAAGGTGTGTTTGGGGCTGTCCTAGGGGTCGGGGGGGGGGGTGTAAATGAGGGTGGGGGGTGTCCAAGGGGTGGGGGTGTCCAAGGGATATGGGAGGGGTGTCCAAGGTGTGTTTGGGGCTGTCCAAGGAGTCGGTTGGGTGTAAATGAGGGTGGGGGGGGGGGGCTGTCCAAGGGGTGGGGGGGTGTCCAAGTGGTGGGGGGTGTCCAAGCGATATAGGAGGGGTGTCCAAGGGGTGTTTGGGGCTGTCCAAGGGGATGGGGGGGTTTCCAAGGGGTAGGGGGGGTTTCCAAGGGGTCGGGGGGGGGGGGGTGTCCAGGGGGTGGGGGGCTGTCCAAGGGGTGGGGGGTGTCCAAGGGGTGGGGGGGTGTCCAAGGGATATGGGAGGGGTGTCCAAGGGGTGTTTGGGGTTGTCCTAGTGTTCGGGGGGTGTAAATGAGGGTGGGGGGGGGGCTGTCGAAGGGGTGGGGGGTGTCCAAGGGGTGGGGGGGTGTCCAAGGTGTCTGGGAGTTCTGTCCAAGGGGCCGGTTGGGTGTAAATGAGGGGGGGGGGGGTGTTCAAGGGGTCTGGGAGGGCTGTCAAGGTGTGGGGGGGGTGTCCAATGGGTGTTTGAGGCTGTACTAGGGGTCTTGGGGGTGTAAATGAGGGTGGGGGGGCTGTCCAAGGGGTGGGGGGGTGTCCAAGGGGTGGAGGGTGTCCAAGGGATATGGGAGGGGTGTCCAATGGGTGTTTGAGGCTGTACTAGGGGTCGTGGGGGTGTAAATGAGGGTGGGGGGCTGTCCAAGGGGTGGGGGGTGTCCAAGGGTTGTGGTGGGGATCCAATGTGGTGGGGGAGGGCTGGCCAGGTTGTTAGGTGGGTATAGATGAGGGTGGGGTTCAGTTGGGGCTTGGGGGAGGGCTGGCATGGTTATTTTTGTTTGGTTTCTGGTTGCTTTTTGGTGAGAGCAGTGCAATTATTTAAAAAAAAAAAATTTCTTTCACGTCGGTTATTTTATAACCGACGTGGTAAATAAATCGGTAGGGGTTTATCACGTCGGGTTTTTCTAGAACCGACGTGATAAACCGTTCCCGGGGATTTTATCATGTCGGTTCTTAATATAACCGACATGCTAAAAGGCCTGGGAATCGATTTACCACGTCGGTTATTGGATAACCGACGTGCTAAAACGTTTCCCAGGCCTTTTTATCACGTCGGTTTCCTAAATAACCGACGTGATAATAGGCCAGGGGAAGGGTTTATCACGTCGGTTATGACATAACCGACGTGATAAACGATATCCCAGGCGTTTTATCACGTCGGTTTAGGGAATAACCGACGTGATAAAGCCCCCCGCGCATATTTATCACGTCGGTTATTATATGAACCGACGTGATAACCACCGTGATGTTAGGGATATTACGACGGTTTTAAATAACCGACGTAAAAAACGTTATTTATAACGTCGTCCGTATTAACGTCGCCTAAAAAACGACGTAAATAATAAAAAATAACCGACGTAAAAAATGTTTTCTGCACTAGTGCCTTTATCACCGTGTATCCCCAAGGGCCTCTATTTAGATTGATGTATCTAATGGACCTGTTGATTTTGTTTGGATTGTTGCTAGTGATGATCTTTGGTGGAAACATCCTATGATTTTTGATCCGTTGATTGATTTTTATTCCTCCTATCAGTATATGGTAGATTGTATATGATATTACAGGTGTGATGGTAGAAAATTTGGTGTCTTGAATCATGCTCAAGAGGTGGCGGGTGAAGGGAAGCTGAATCGGGGCATGGTGCAGAAGGTTGTGCACCCAAATCCTCAACTATTGAATTTGGTTCAGGTTGAGTTTCGTGAAGGGGGTAAGGCTCAGGTGGGGGTTCATATTCAGGAGGTATTTGTGTCTATTTCAAGTGGGAATAAAAATACTGGTGCTGAAGGGGTTGCATCTGTAATTGGTATAGGTTCTGGACCACAAACCCCAAAGATTATGTGGGATGGTCTTCTGATTGTGTTGGGGGGCCATGGGCCTGTAGTACGCGATCACAGTTCTGGGAAAGAGGCTATTTAGTGCCAACCAAAGCCCAAGGTGAGTGATATTTTCAAGCGATTTAGGAGTTACTTGAAGGTTTTTTTGCTGTAAGTTTATTATACAAGGAGGTTTCCACTGGTGGAAAGTCTATTTCCTCTGATAGAAGTATGAAGTAGAGGAAAGAAGATGTTCCAACATTAAATCACTTTGAAGGGCTAGATATTAAAGAGGATGTGCAAGGCTCTCCGATTGTTGATTATGGGAGTGTGAGGTCTGCTTTATAGGAGAGTGATGTGTAGGCCTTCACTAATGGGTGTGATGGAGGGGGTGTGGCTCATAATGATAGTTACGCTGAGATATTGTTGGACACCACTAAGCTCTCTGATGGTGGCAGTGAGCAACAGAAAAGGGAGTTGTAGGTTCTTTCCCACAATATTTATGGGATTGTTGTGGATGAAGGGCATGTTAGCAGGCTGCCTGGGGAGGAGAGGCCATGGTCTATAGCAATTGATTCTAAGAGTGAGTGGTTTGTTTTACACATGCTGAGTGAGGTGTGTGTTGTCGTTACTGGGTGTGGTAGAGGGAGTGTGGTCCTGAATACTAGTAAATCTTTACTGATGTTGGACATTTTGGGGTACTTGGATGGTGCTAATGAGTAGGAGAAAATGGAGATGTAGGGGCTTGTTCACTATAGTGATGGGATGGTTGATAATGAGCCCTCTTTCAAGGGGGGTGTAAACAGGATACCTAGGGAGGAGGGGAAATTGCAGCTGGGCCTGGCTGGTGTGGTGTCCCCTCCTTCTCTTGCTATCGAGGAACCTGCCCTATTGGTTCCTAATGTGTCGTAGTTTGGGGTTCTTACTGCATGTTCCCTAATTCATGAAACCTACTTCATCCTTGATAAAGATTTTTTAGGAGGATGGAAGAATGATGAATAAAAATATGGATACGATCATTAAGTAGGGGGCCTTTCTTGAGGTGGTCATTCCTTATGGGAAGGAAAACCAACCTGCAGGGGTCTCTCCAATCCCCGGAAGTGGAAGATGAGGAAGGAATATTATACATTGACAAATACAGTGTCCATGAGATCCTCTTTCAAAGATAAGGAAGTTCCCCCCAGGCAGGGGAGGTTAATCTGTCATGGCGCGGCTGAATGTTGAGCAGCAACTTCTTAGAGATTATTATAATACTTTCTAAAATCAACATGAATCATCTTAATGGGAGTCATTGGATTCAAATTCTTCTTCTAGTTATGGTGATGATGGAGACTCATATGGGGATGAAGACATTGATTTTTTGTTACTTCTTCTTTATCTTCTAATTTTCAAGGTTTTTGGGGTTTTGGTGTCTTCGGGGTCTAGGGTTTTTTGGTGTGGGTTGTTTGGCCCCGCCCTTCCCTTGTCTGCTTTTCTTTTCTTTTAATAAATTTTTGGAGGCTTGGAATATCCTGGTCTTGCATATTTCATTCCTAGAAAAGATCCTAAAATACCTAACAAACCAAAAACATGAAAATATCCTAAGAATCTTGAAAACCATAAAAACCCCAAAACAACAATAAATCCCTAAAAACCCACTAAAATGTTAAAAAATATAAAAATATAAACCCATGAAAACTAAAAAACCCCTAAAAACCCCCAAACCCCTAAAACACCCTAAAAGGTTTAGGATATTGATGAAGGAATAATTAATTTGTGTAGAGTTATGGCTACTATATTGAATTGTGTCCTTCTATGTTATGGCTGGTTTGGTTGTGAATCATTGACGGTTCTGGATTTTGTTAATGTTGAGTGGCACTGGAAGTTGTCTGGACATTGGGTGTTGGGTTATACTTTTGAATGTGCTACTAAGTGTGAAATTATGGAAGTTGACCAGACAAGAGGTTATTGTTGATAGAATTTTAGTTTCAGGGTGATGGTTTTACTTGTCTGGGTTGTGGTGAAAGATGTTGGTGCTTGGTGATGGTTGTTGCTTCACTGTGTGGCCATTAAGGTGAGAATTATGACTTTGATGTTGGAGATTATGTGATAATGGCAGAGGATATGCCTGGAATGGATTCTATAGATGATGAACATGGTGTTGTGGTCTGCTGGTTACTGTGTGGCTGGGAGATGTTGTTGGATTTGTTCCTGATTTTTTGCTTTTATGGTATTGGGTGTCTTTTGGGTTTTTGGGGACTTTTGGGTTTCATGGGGGTGTCTAGGGATTTTGGGTGTGGGTTGATTGACCCCAACCCTCCCTTTTCTGCAGTGTATTATTTCTAATAAATTATGGGGCGCCAAAAATAGCCTGGCCTCACACCTACTTTTCCATAAAAACCCTAAAACCCATTAAAATCCCTAAAACCATTAAAATCCTAAAACAAATCCCTAAAAATACATAAAAATGAAAAAACCCAAAAAACCAAAAAAACCTTAAAACTAAATTAAAAACCTAAAAACACCTAAAACCACAAAAAACACTAAAATCCATCAAAAACCCATAACACCCCAAAACCCCTAAAAAACCAAAAAACACAAAAAAAACACGAAAATCCCACTAAAAATACTAAAAAACATTTAAACCCATGGAATCATTTAAAAACTCAAAATTTTGTTAAGCCCATAAAAAATCAAAAAATTCTAAAAATCACCCCCCCATAAAAGCATTATAACCCTGAAAAAACCCTACAAAATCACGTAATACCTAAAAAAATAAAAAACCATCAAAATCACAAAAGTCCCTAAAATCCCTAAAAATTTAAAGACACTAAAAACCATGAAAACACTAATAGAACTATAAAAACCTAAAAATATTTAAACGTTTAAAAAAATAAAAAAACACTAAAAACTATAAAGAACTCTAAAATCATAAAAACACTTAAAACTCTAAAAAACACAAAAACCTATAAAAATCCTAAAAATCCTTAAAAATCTCATAAAACCTTGAAAATACCTAACAATGACATAAAAACCTAAAAACAATTAAAACCCCTAAAACCCCATAAATACACTACAAACCCTAAACAACCCAAAAATACCTTAAAAATACTAAAAACCATTAAAAATCATAAAAACCAGTAAAATCATAAAAACCCAAAACCCCCAAAGAAACCCTAAAAGCCACAGAAAACACTGAAAATATTTTAAACCCCTATAGATGTTAAAAACTCTAAAAAACCGTTAAAACACTAATTACTCAATAAAACCCTAAAAACTTAAAAAAACCATAAAAACCCTGAAAAAATCAAAAAATCCTCAAAAATCCCGATAAATCCAAAAAACCCATAAAAATCCTAAAAAATCCATAAAATTACCTTAAAACGTAAAAACTCTAAAAACCATGTACACCCCTAAGAAAAAAATAAAAACCAAAAAACACTTAATACACTAAAAAACCTATAAAACTCTTAAAAAACCCTAAAAATGAAAAAAAATCTCTAAAAAACATAAATATATTAAAAATTCCTAAGAAAACTTAAAAATATAAAAACCCTAAAACCTTAAAAAACCATAAAAAAAATTAAAACTGTTTAAATCCCTAAAACTCCTAAAAATGAAAATACCCTAAAAACCCTAAAAATACACTAAAACCCTAAAACCCCTAAAAATCATAGAATCTTCTGAAAACAATAAAAAAGTGAAAACCCATTAGAAACTCTAAAACCCCATTAGATTCATAAAATGATAAAAATATCCAATAGAACCGTTAAACCCCTAAAAATCAATAAATTCATAAAAACCTGTAAAATCCTAAAAACCCTAAAAACCCTAAAAACCCTAAAAACCCTAAAAAATCATAAAAAACCCAAAAAATTATAAAAAGCCAAAAAATACTTAAAAACCCTAAAAACCATAAAATCCTAAACAATACCTAAAAATTAATACAAGAGTAAAGAAACCGTAAACCTTGAAACCACCTAAGAAACCGATAGAAACATAGAAACACTTAAACCCCCTAAAAACCTATAAATCAATCAAACCCTAACACCCTAAAAACCCAAGAACCCCTCAAAATCCTTAAGAACACTAAAAACCAAAAAATTCCTGAAAAAATCCCCAAAATACCTTAAAATTTCAAAAACCCTTCAACCACGAAAATCATACGAAAACCATAAAAACTAATAAATGAATATAAAACCTAAAAAATGAAAAACAACACTAAAAATCCCTTAAAAAATAAAAAATACTAAAAAAATAAAATCCATAAAAACCATAAAACCCTAAAAACCAACAAAAACTATAAAACCCACTAAAAACACTATGAAAACCATTAAAATCAAAACAAAATTATAAAAAACTCTAAAACCATAAAAAAATATGAGAACCATAAAGCTCCAAAAAACCATAAAACTCTAAAAACCCCTAAAAATCTATAAAACCCTAAAAATGATAAAAAATACATAAAAAGACTGTAAAATACCAAAAATCATAAAAAAAACCAAAACCTAAAAAATCCTTAAGAAAACCTTGATAACCAAAAAACACATAAAATCCCTAAAAAACTATAAAACTAAAAAACTCTAAAAACCCTTAAAACCCTAAGAGAACCAAAAATCCCTAAAAATCCCTAAAAATAGAAAAACTATTAAAATCCTTAAATGGACCTGAAAATACCTTAAAATGTAAATAACCCTGAAAACATGAAAAACCCCTACTAAATCGTTAAAATTCAAAAAAAACATAAAACCCCAAAAAACATCAAAATTTTTAAGAATCCTAAGAGACACTAAAAACCCAAAAAAACAATAAAAAGCCCTAAAATCCTTAAAAACACTAAACCACTAAAAACTCTAAAAACCCTTTAAACCCCTAAAAACATTAAATAACAATAAAAAACTATAAAACCATTTAAAAAATTTATATAAAACCATAAATACACAAAAAATGATAAGAAACCAAAAACACTTCAAAACCCTCAAAATCCCAAAATCCCATACAAATCCTAAAAAATTCCAAAAAATCTCTAAAAACAAAAAAATCCGGAAAACCATGAAAACCCCAAGGATAACCTAAGAAACCTAAAAACACTTAAAAAACTAAGAAACCCAAATAATACTAATAACCCTAAAAGACCCGAAAACCCATAATAATTACTAAAAACATAAAAATCCTTGAAAACCCATAAAAAGCCTGAAAACACACTAAAAATGATAAAAAAATCAAACCCCTCAAAAACATTAAAAACAATAAAGAAATAAAAAAACATAAAAACCCAAAAAATCATAGAAACCCTAAACACCAATATAACCTTAAAAACCTAATAACCCTCAAATTCCATAAAAATCCTAAAAATTCATAAAAATGATAAAAAATACCTAAGAATGCCTAAAAGTTAAAAAAATCCTAAATACCCAAAAAAAAACCCTTAGAAATCCTTAAACCCTAAAAAAATTAAACCCCTAAAAACATAAAAACACTAAAAACATTAAATAAACCCTATTGTGTTATAAAACCCATAATGGAATGTGAGAATGCCTACATGGATTTGGTAAGAGATATAATCAACCCAAAAGAAAGATAAAAAATTGTTAAAGTCTGTGAAGCCATAAAGGAGGCCTTGGTCCTCAATAGAAATATTGCTTTGTAGAACCCCACTCGTTATGGAGACCTATAAATTAAAAATAATTTGAGGAATGAGATGTTTTCTTCCAACATCCTATAAATGAAAACTCATTTTCATATTATTGCATCATTTTTGGTTTCCTTCAAATGAAAACTCTTTGGCGGGTGCCAATGGTCTTTCCCCCATCTCGGAAATTTAAACTTATTTTCGGGCACCCATGATCTTTTTACCATCCCACAAACATAAATTTGTTTATAGGAACTAATGAAATTTTATGGTTCCCAAAAACAAAAAAAACATTTTTATGTTTGTGGAATACTTTTTGGGTTTCTGAAAATAGAGAATACCTACAGTCAACTTGGACCGGCAATCATAGAATGATGTTATTTTTATTCCTTTATAAAAACCCTAAAGGGGGATCTGAAAGGAAGATGGAAAAAAATGAGATATGGTGTGGGATAAATCATTTTCTATAGGTAAATTTAACACATAACGTTATGGGGGAAATGAAAGTCACTTGACCATCCACATACCCAAGACCCTTTGCAGACACCATCCCACAAACAATTTACATATGATCTCATTGTGGGATATCATCCAATATAGATAAAGGATATGTAGAAGGATCAATACCCCATGTATTAAAATTATATGTATAATAATTTCATACCTGTATTAGAAAATGCTATATGGATGGGACCCAAAGCCTTGTAGGAAAATTATATGTGAAGGGAACCCCATCACATGTAGAAAAGTTCTATCTAGAATGGGGAATGATAGAGTGTTTTCTTGTAATTCTCTTGTTGCTTTCATCTTTCATAGATTTTTTTCCCAAATTTTCTCCTCTGTGAGTTGTCTTAGTGACCTTCTCCATCGATGACTTTTTTGAAAAGTCTGAGGCCCCTTATTTCCCCCTTTGTGAATTACCAGACCAAGGACTCTCTCAAACCCACCAGACTTCTATACTGAAATCAAAGGGCAAGCTATAATTTCATATCCATCTTAAATTTCCATGTTAAATGAAGTATTATTGGTAATGTACTTAAAAAGGGGATCCTTGGAATGATCGTGATCATACATTTCCATGTTAACGATGTTCCCAACCATAAGTATGGTTATATGTGGCTCTTCGGGTTAGGAAGATACATCCTTGGCCCATAGGCATTACCTCTTCCTCCCTTCCACATGTCAAAAGGGGAAGAAGGGAGGATCTTCCACTTACGGATTCCATCCTATAGTAATCCACTATTCCTTGTGGTGGGTTGTATCAATTGGTACATGTGACTATCATGGATATCAAAACAAAAGAGGGGATGGAAACATTAAGGCCCTTTCTCTCTGCCACCATCTCTTCCTCGTCCACCAAAAGATGAAGGAGGTTGTGTGATTTTTTAGATATTCAACTTCCACTAGTTTATCACACTGAGAATGACTCACGTGGTCTTAGAATTTAGTTATGATTATGAAATATTCATGATCAAATGATTGTCTCCGTCAAGAGTCCTTATGATGGATCTTCCTCTCACCTTTACATGGGCTTCCTCATAGGTGTAAGCCCCAACCAAGCCTCTGAATCATCATGAGTTGAGACTTTATTGATGATTCTGGAAACATGGGCCTCCTCTATAGGTGTAATCCCCAACCCTTTATAATTACATGGGATTTATTCTCAGCTAATTGAGATACATATGAAGCCTACCTAGGGTCCAAACCCAACACCCAAATTCTCCCTATTATTCTCCAGGCTACATTCATTATAGGGTCTTATCTACCTAGGAGGTTATATCTCTTTCATACCCATCAGAACACTTTAACATAAGTCACATACAAACCCTCAACTAGGCATATGTCTTTTATAAATCCTTTATAAATGACATTAAACAACATGACTTGGTCCTTATCACATGACATTAAAAGTTATGATGTGTCTTGTTATGTGGAACCAAACTACCTAGATTCTGAGTCTTTTCTCAAATATACACAGGATGCACGTCTCATTATACTGATCCCTATATTAAAAAAACTATCATCTCCCCGGAAGATGATAAATTCTAGAGTGCACCATTGTGTCGTTTAAAATTAGCATTGTAATAATAAATGACTAAAGAATCTATAGTCCATATAAAAAAAGTTAACATTGATTGAGAACCTCATACACATATAGATATCCCCATCGATGGAGAACCTTGGATACATACAGATGATTCTAAATCAATTCATTCTAATAATTGATTGTGATATAAGGTTGACCCATGATTCATTCAAGAGATTTAATAAGGGATTAATGAACATATATTGAATCTATAATAGAGTTATGGTGTAGTTATTAATTCCCATCAATGGTTGTGATGAGACCAAACTTGCATCCTCTCAACCAATATGAGTTCTTAAGTATCATTGGTTATGTTCCCCAGTAAGTGTCTTCCTTTGAAAATCGGGTCCATGTGTAATCATAGATATGAGACCCATTGGGTGTTTCTAGTTCAATAAAAAAAATACCCATTGGAAACTAACCCATCATAAACAGGCATGAAACAATAATGGTGAACTAGACATGAATAACTATGCAACATTCCATCCCCAAAACTAAAACATCGTCCCATGATTTTTTCTCTGAAAAATGGTGAACCCGAAGTGAATCCTTAACCAAGAAGGTTTTTTCCTATATGTTAGACCCCTTCCATACTCTCAAAAAATAAAAGCAGTCCAAACATGAATATGAAATGATCAATTTTGCATGTGTTCTTATTTGATGAGGTTTTATTGTTTTTTTTCTACCACCTATATTTCTGAATATTTTCACCATAACATATTTCAATAAAAATGGTTTCTCACCATTTCTTATAGAATTTTACATCAGCAAATAGAAAGTTTGGGTCCTCAACTAAATATAGGATACCATCATCCACATATCATCTTCAATGATGGGTTTCAAACACGTTGGTCTGGGGGTACCACCAAAACAACACTCTTCTAACCCTAGAGGAATCTATATTAGTCCTCTATCTTATGAATCCTTTCCATTTATCTATTAAATGATAGTTGATGAACTAAGCACAAATGGCACTAATTTCCATCTCAAACATTTTAGGAGTCTGTCCCTGAAATATGATAATGAGTTCATCTCATATGTTAGGGAGGATAATCAATTGGTCTCTAGAATATTTTTGTTGGTGTCACATGGGTCCCTTTTGAGTGTTCCTGCTAGCATTCACTGCCAATAACACCACACAACCCAATATCCTCACCATGAAGAGGACACTTCCCAATAGGTTCTGACCCAATTCATTCAGATTGGGTCCCCCAACACGTCCTATAGAGGTAAAAAGTAAAACAACCAGGGAAATGAAAATATTCAGGTTCCTACTAAAGAATACCACCAGTCAAAT
Organism: Viscum album; assembly: GCA_963277665.1. Classification (NCBI taxonomy): domain Eukaryota; kingdom Viridiplantae; phylum Streptophyta; class Magnoliopsida; order Santalales; family Viscaceae; genus Viscum; species Viscum album. The sequence continues at coordinate 1,278,872,081 of OY728136.1, read as the reverse complement.
ACAATAAAAAACTATGAGAATATTCTAATCCATTCTTATGTATATTAATACCTCTAGTAAAATACATCTGAAAAAATTTAGCAGATACTAATCTATTCTCATGAATATAAATCCCACTGGTAAAATATGGAGAAAATATATGATTAGATTAAAATATCTTATCATGAATATCAATCCCCAAGTCAAAAATTATGGAAAACTATGACAATTTTAAAATCTATGCTAATACATATCAACCCGCTAGTAAAATATGGTGGAAAATGTAGGATATAGTAAGAATACCTTAGCTATGAACTAGGGGTAGTCTCATATTCTTCATCCAAAAATAAAATGGGTAGATGTCCTTATATCTGATAAGTATTTTTTTACATAACATCATATCAATAAAGGATGTCTATAAATTGATTCCTATAAAAATCATATAAACTTACCAAAATGTGATCATGTCAACATCGATAGTTAGGTTTCAGGAACATGACCCTACCTCCTTAAGTAGAGTGACTCACTCATACATTAGGAGGGTCACTCTGGAATATATGTACACACCTCTTCCAGTCACAGAGGTTCATCTATAACATTCATTGATAAATGAATAACAATATCAGGTATATATCCTCATTCTAACTGGGGTTCACCTTCCCATTTTGGGGGACACTCTAGGGTAGTCATATATCCATGCTAAAATTCAAAAAATCAAAAACATTCTCTGATATCAATATGGGAGCTACCTAAACTAACACATATGAAATTTAATCACCACTCACAACATGTAGTTCTATCTTCCCATGGGAGAACATTGAAAAATAAATCCCATCTTTGTAATTTGAAAATTTTAGTGTAAACTCATTGAGTTACTCTATAAAAGGATGGAGTCATTGATTCCATTAAAAATATATCAATGGTATCTTGTAATCCAAAAAATACATTAAAAATAATGGAATTGGTAGTATCAGTCACAGACTTCCTCCCTATGACACTACTACCAGCAGCTATAGAGGTTCTCCCCAGATTATTTATTATGAAGACTTTTCTTGTGGGAATAATTTGATCGATCATGAGAGAGAATTTCCTAATGAGTTCCACATAACACTCCTTATTTACAAAAAATCAATCTATAATATGGTTCACCTCTAAAAAATAAAATATAAGAAATACCTCATATTATGATGTTCTTGGAAGGATGGGGTCAGTGATGCCTGACACACTATCAATGATAGGGAAAATTATTTCTTCAATCATAAGATGGTTTGAGGAAATGGTTACCCTTAGGACCACCTCCATATTATTTCCATTCTACTAAGACCCCCACTATCCCCATTTCTTGTAAAAGAGTAGTTGTGAATCACCAATGTTGGGATGATTAAGTGGAAGAATCGCTGATAGAATAACAAAACAAATCACTACTTGTGAGAATAAAACTGGCTAGGGATAATATACTCATCATGTTTTGTTCCTCATCCACTTCACAGGTCAACAACTCATAGGTACTGTTAAAAGAGTGCTTACACGATATCTATATGAGACTCTAGACAATTATCTTCCACCAAAAGATATGTTATTTCTTTACAATAGGTATAAAGACCGCGTTAATGTATTGAGAATGATTCCTTTTCATATCGACATGGAATCCCTTATAGCACCATGGAGACCATGATCATAGGAGTTGTGGATTAATATTGAACTGGAATGCCTCAACGCATTACATAAATTATTCAATCTAATCATTAACATTTCACCTAGTGTTCATATATAGGAATTTGGTGAGCATATATCTTTTCATTTCACCACTTTCCCCAGTCCAAAAAAATCCACAAAATGTGTCATCCTTTTATTGTCATTTCTCCATGGAAGGTATCAAAAGAGAGTCCCACCTAGGAAATATGGCTCAATCGGCCTAAATTGGCTATGAATAAGTCTCAATATCATTGGGATTGATGATAGAAATTATTCAAAAACTCCTGAATCAGGAAATATTGAATATTAAACACAATTCTTACTTAAGGGAAGCCTATCATTAGTCACTAATAATGCCTTTAAAAGTAGGTGGTTCACTATTAGATCATGCATTTCACTCATCTCATGCTCAAATGAGGATGTGTAATATCCTGATAATGGTAATAGTAGCACCAGCCACTGTAGTATGGGATTAACACCAACTCATAGGGCTATGGGAATTTTTAACATAAAACCCCCCTTCAAAGCTGAAAAAATAAGACATGAGAGTGAAAATAGAAGAAGTGGGGAAACCCAAGCGAATAGGGTTAGGGGAATTTTTACCCTAACCTCCTCTTCAAAATAGATCAGTCTTTTCTCATTTTTTGGTGACACTAAGAAATGTGGTCTCCCAGTTTTTCCCATCTCATGACCCATGTCCCTCATAAGGGACATGTATAACAAGGTTGTGTGGATGTACCCACCAAGTAATTCTTCACTAAGAATCTCTACTAGTATCATATAAATGAGGGAATAGGTCTAATAAAGAGAACAAAAACCCCACATATCATTTGATTACCAATATGAAATCTACAATGTAGTATGTGTTGATTAACTTCATATGAATCACTCCTTTAGATGGAACCAAAGATAATTCCAATATAGATGAGAATGGATAGGATGGTTTTATTTAGAATGTGGACCACACTATGCTAAATGAAGAAGGTGTGAACACAAATAATTGTAAGCATTCCAAAAGACTGGGTGCCTTGAAAAATGTCCACCAATACCCCCTTGATGAGTTTCTACCAAGAAAAATTTTAAAGGTAAAGACGTTCCTCACCCACCTCCCAAAGAGGTCAAACCCCCACACTTGAGGAGTGATTCTCTTAGAAGTAGGAAGAGATGAAGGGGATAATAAGACTCAATGTATAAAAACATCACAATATTCAGAGGGGATATTTTCTTTAAGATGATCCACATCTAACACTGCATGCCAATATACCCCAACAAAGAGGGTTTGTAGAAGTGAAATAACATAATCAAAAGAATATTCTCAATATGAGGTACTAACAACCTATATATTTGGATCTTATAATAGCATTTCAAGAGTTACTTATATTGGTTACACAACCAGGGATAGGTTAGACACATCATTATAGGCTAGCCCCAACATGTTACCCATGGCTAGTACCAGAAGAACCACCATAGTTGGCCCTACCTGTTGTTATCCCTGTTCAAGCTCCTATTCAATCCAAAATTCATCAAGGGAATATCAACTCCATCGAATCATTGAAAATATTATTGGAATATATGGAGGAAATTAGAACCCTAGAAAAACCATAATGGAAGCCTGAACCTGAGTGGGTGACCAAGATCCCACCCCCATCAAATTTTGGGTGCTCTGTGTTTTGAGAATTTATTGGACTAGGAGATCCAGAGCATCATATGACACATTTGGTATGCTTTTGTGATCTCTTGATTGAAAACCCTACACAATAAGAAGTTTTGAAACTAATATGATTTGTGAAAACCCTATAAGGGACATCAATCATATGGTATATTAGTTGTACAAATTGGTCAATCACTAGATAGAAAAATCTCCATTGGAAGTTTCTCATTCAATTCAAATAAACACTATAAAAGAAAACGATCCTTGACCTCTTGAAATATAAAAAATTGGAGAATGAGATGGTCTCATATTTCATTTCTACATAGAATGGGATGACTTACTCCTTAAACCCACAACTTCCCCAAGAATATTTTGGTTCTCTCATTATAGAGAACCTTTATGTTGATCTGCAAATGCCACTCATCCTGGTAAGATATATGGGAGGGTTTTGGGTTCTATCCATAATCTCTAAATGAATATAATATTCCATCCAGTTAAATAATCTCAAGTACATAATGATTCCATCATCCTAGGGAAGAGATTGGGAAAGTCAGAGGTTGCTACCGTCACAACTAAGCCAATATCTATGGCAGCTCCTTCTTCAAAACCCACACCAGATCATGTGACACCCCTTGAGTGTTAATATAAACAAATAACTCATTAGGATAAGAAGATGGGAATAATGTGAAATCCATTCATGCAGTGAAAGAATAACATTTATTCATTCTGGGATGAGCAAATTTTCTTTATATAAGCTATGGAAAATGATCTACTATACTTTCTAGAGTCTAATAGGCCCGATCAAGTTGGTCTTGATGATCAGAAAAATTATTCCCCATATCAAAAAATGATGAGTGGAAAAATTATATAGTGATTCATCTTTGAATACATCCTTTATAAAATAGTGGACTCTAGGAAAGTAATGTTGTGAAAACTGCCAATGCAAATAGTGTATGTTTTATCTACTTCTATGGAGAAAGGAGGTGAGTGGAAATATGTTTATAGAAAATGAACAAAATATTATAGATATTGGATTAATAAAAAAAACAATCTACCAAACTCATTATATCCTTCAAGAACAGTTAAATCAATTAGCTATTCCCCCATCCACTCTTTTGTGACACATGTTACTCCATCAACATTGTAGTCCTCCAAAATCTAGTCTTCAAAAAATGACATTATTGGAAGGGTAGGGAGTAAATGAAATAATATGAACCTATTACAAGTAAAAAAATTTCTTTTAATCTATTATAATTTATGAATTTATTTTCAAAGCAACAAGTGCTGCCATGACAAATTGTTCCAATAAAAATGGTCAGCCGGACAGAATCCTCATCAAATAAGAAATCAATATTTGGTTTTATTATAGTCATTCATTTAATGGATCCATTCTATGATGAAGAGTATGGATATGAACCTATGATCCCCACAACTAATTGGGGAACTGGAGGAAGAGGTCATAGGATTCAAGGGTACAAGGAAGACGCACCCATGGTTGGAACAAAAATTCTAGCTACATCCATACTCGGACTATCAGTTCCATCAAAACTCATAGAATATCCTTTCAATGAGTCCAAAATGAGAAGTTAAATTCCCATATATATGATAATATATTCTATAACGTAGTCATACTGGAATATCAGTCATAGGTTGTACAAGTGTCTCATCACCCCTGGAAGGCATGCAAACTTGCTCGGACTAACCCACCGAGCAAAGGAGCACCATCAACACTTGTTTTTAAGGTAGATACACCTATATCAAGTACTTATGATCCTAAAATTATCTAGAAATGGAATCCAAAAACCAGATATCACATGGCTCTAAATTATAAGTATGAAATCATAAAGTAATTATCCATGGTGTCAGCAAAGTTTTCGATCCTGGAAGACCAAATCTTGTCAAAAAACCTCACAGAATAACTCATAGAGGATCTTCTGGGCCCACAAGAGTTTGAAACAGGGGTTTACACTGTTGAAGTATATTTGACGAGATCGATCCTATAGAATGTCACATGGTTGTATTATTTATAGATAATGATAATCATGTTATCATACATGGACACATATGACCCTTGTACATGAATAGAAGGTAAAGGTTATCGATGTCCAATGGTCTTTCATTGACATTGGCTTAGGGGTTTAATCTCATTCTAGTGTGGTCACTTCACTGGATGGGATATAATTATTCTACCCTAACAACATCCTTTATGGTGAAAAATGATTATGAAAAAAGAGAGAATGATCCCCTAGTCCCAATCAAGCTCAAGGTTTAGTTTAGGGACCCTATATCTAAGTCAAAAATATTGGTCATTTGAAAGGATATGACCTTAAATGTTTTCATAGGAAGACATTACATGCATCAGAATTAGAAAATCCTCAACTCATACCATAATTTCATCAAATACTGTATTAATGGAAAAAATAATAAATTTTATGTTGATAAGGCCTCGTTCAAATCTTCTGAGTCACATTATATCAATGTATGATTCTATTAGAGGGAGGGAAACAACCCATGGTTGACAGTTTCACTCAGTTCACTACCCCAAATAACCTATAAATGATATTGACAAACCCATTTAAGTATCTTAGTAAAGACTACATGATACTGATAATCTATTTTGAGTATATGAGTCTAAATTTAGGTACATATTCAATAACCTTAATGATGTTAAAGATGAAAAATGAGCCTGGAATCATTGAAAAGGTCACTAACTCCCCTAAAAGTGGTAAAATATTATATGAAAATTCCCTCATTCCATCCCCTAAGCTTTAAAAAACACAAACCTAATCAACTGAGTTAGAATAGGTTATACTATCACCAAGGGAGAATGAAGATAATCCTTCTCTATCCCCCACACTAACCCCTATAAACATTCCAAGATACTCCGCATTTTCATATGGATTGGAGGAATTCACTTCATCATTCAAATGTTAGAATAATGAATCCCCTTCTATATATGAAGATATTGATCCATTAAATAACCCTCTATAGAACAGGAGAAAGAAGGGGAGGAAGGGGAAGAGGAGGAGGACTAGAGGGACTCCCCTACAACAATTGAGGTTAGTTTACCTACCACAGTTTATGAACTATAAGAGACAAATATGGGTACAAAAGATTACCCAAGACCCACTTTGATCAGTGCAGCTATAAGATCCCATCTTTTTCTAGGTACGTACCTCTTTGAGTTTTCATTTTCACCTTGGTGGCCAAGTCTTGTTTGGTGACAAAGATCCTTTCGGGGTAAAATGACTTAATGTTCATGTATTTCTACTTGTTTGAACAAACACATACTTAGGTTGTGTGAAAATTTTAGAAAAACCGAGAGGATCCATGTAGGGAGTGATTTAGGGTTTTTTTTAATTAATGAATTTCGTGTATGAATGGGTCAAGTGTTACCAATGATTCTTAGTATGTTGGAATCTTTAATGGAGGTTAAGGTTTTTTTATATGGATAAATGGGATGAAAAACATACTAAATAATAGTTACATGCTGTATAATTATATTAAACATCATATATTATTTGATTTCAATAAATAATTATTTGAGGCAATTAGGTTTTTGGAATATCCCTATAAAAGGAAATATATGATTTTTTACCATATTACATGAAGTGTAATTTATTGATCATGTTTTTAAAATAGTGCGATGTGGTTGATTTTGTTACCAGCTCACATGCAACTTCCACCTCTAGAAGCTAGGTCAGTTTTTAGGCCTTTTTGGAGTTCCTCTCTTAGTTTTAGACATCCTGATCACAAATATGATCATTGGGAAGTGGGTTTTCTTCATTTTTCATCTTCTCCATCATCATTATATAATAATTATGGTGTAATATCTTGACTATGTGCATTAATGGTTTTCATATTGATTAGATATGATCTAGAATCCTTTATTTGGTAATCTAAAGTTTCTTCCTTGTGAGAGTTTTCCATTACCTGAATTCTTTGATCCTCAGTTAAAGGTAGGGTGTTTAAACCTTAACCAAAACGTGTTATAATTTTCAAGTATATGTAGCATTAAAATTGTACCAAAATATGTTCTCCTTAATATATTGAATGTTTTGTTGGATTATTACATGTAGTTTATTTAGCTCAAAATGGTTTTGACCTGGATTGTTTTCTACCATTCAGGTGAGCTAACTCTTGATTATAAATGAATTATATAGTGGTTGAGAGTGTGTTTATCATGGGATATATTTTGTTGGGTTTCTAGATATATTTTGACCTTGTATTGGCTTGTTTATTGAGATAATTGGTATGTTATGGTTATGACCAATTGATATATGAAATGGTCAATTGAAATATGTATGGTAATTTACATAATTAACCATTTTTTCTAATGTTGTGATATTTTGATATCCTTGTTGGTATGATATGTGTTGTGGTATCTATGGCGATAATCTTATATGAATGAACTATTATTAGAGAGGGGATATCACCCTGATGTTGGTCATTTGAGAGAATCTACCCTCCTTTACACAATACAAATTCATATATGATTGATTTCCCATTCATGTCTAGTGTCAATACAGATTCCACCTTTATTATTAGACACCTTCCCTTGATAAACTAACATCTATGGTATTGAAAAATCTGAATATACATAAACTATCCATCCATTAGTAATAAATTCTATAGAATACCTATGTTTGACTATTCATTGATATTCACCATTGGCTCTACATGAGTCACCCAAAAAATGGGGTCCTATCAACCAATGGAACATTTTTTCATAGGAGATAATTTTTTTATTTCGGTATTCCCCAATCAACCATATGCTAAAAACAAATTTTATTACATGTTCTATGATCACTCCTCATATAAATTTATCACATCATGATTTATATTTAGAAATAACATGATAATTACTGAAAAATATCCTTTTGTACCACTAAAGAATGTTAAAAAATTTCTTTTATAGTGAACCCTTTTTGTGTTATCATTATGTGACTCATGTTCAAAGTTGTTCGACCTAAAATACCAGCTCATGGTCCTACAAGACCCTAAACAACCAAATTTAAATCATTTTTCTATTACAAAAATTTCTAGTTAAAAACATTAACATAGGGAAATTCCAAAAAGAAATAAAATTCTAATATTAATATTAAAATTGAAATTGAAATCCATAATGAAGAGAAAAATTATAAAAAATCCTCAAAATTTCCATTTTTTAGAAAAATTCTGGTGGAACAACCACATTCTCGAGTCTCTCTTTGAAATTATTAGACAGTGAGAAAGAAATGATGTGGTTATAGTGAAAATTTAACATCTATATTCAACATTTAACTAAACACCTGACGTGAGACATTAAAGTATTTCTTGAGGTTGGTTCTATGTACAACTTCATCCTTGGCTACAGGTGCATCTATTCTACCAAACATTCAGATCTGGATTTTTTTGTCTAATGGTTTCCATCCTCATATTTACTAATGAGATATATTCCATCCTTATAGAATCATGATCCACATATTATTACCGCTCTACAGTCTCTATAATGATCTAATTATGAAGTAGAGTTTCTTCAATATCTAAGAGATGTAGATCAACATCATTATCATTTATAGATTCTGCATGGTGGTTGGAAAGATTGAAAATGATAAGATCACATTCACAGGAATGTAGCTCCTCCAAAGTAACAAGAACTTTTTTGAATAGGGAATTTTATTTTTGGAAATCAAAACAACCTATAACTAAGCCATGTATAATCTAAAAAAGGATGCCCACTTTATCATTAATATTTTCTAAATGAGTATCCGTGATGATAGTATGCACTTGGTTCCAAGACTATTTTTACAAGATATGGTATTTTATATGACTGTCAGAAATTCATCAATCACTTACTTGTGTTTATTCTTTGAGATTGAAGTAGAAAGTTTAGAATCACTTGCTGGAATTATAAATGTCTTTTTCACTGGGATCAACATCAGTAGAGTTTCCAATAGTTTCATCCAACATTACAGGGTATACACTATTCCCAACAAAAGGGGAACATGAAGATTCATCTCCCTATGAATTATTAGGATGCTTGAGTGCATGTTTTTCCTCCTCAAAAATTGATAAAGGAAATGTGATAGATAGGGAACTCAAACAATCCAATAGTTTATGAACCCATCAGATCGGTTTCCCAAATAATTCATCCTGATAGTATTCCACCCATGTTTTGGCATAAACCCATGAAAAATTGGTGGGAGTATTTATATAGGATAAATAAACTGCCATGATAGTGTCATCCTACATAATCATCAACTATAGTTGATGGAGGATGGCTTGGTGTGATTCCTTTTTAATCCCATTGAAGGGTAAGAATGAAACTTGTTATAGACATTCAATTTTTTTTATAAATATTAAGGGATTTTACATATCAGAAATGGTAAATACATCTATATAAGTAATCAAAATTATACAACACAATGAGATGATATAAGAGTGTTATTATGATGTTCCCCCTCCATTAAAATTTACCATTCTAGAAGATTTTGGATAAGGTATGAAAGAAAATTAGGTGATATCCTTTAACAAATCAATTTCAATATCAAAACCCAAATATTTTGGGTGAACATCCATAACATTGAGAAACATGGGGAGGTAAGAAGAATGAGGATACATTGTAATATACATGTAATCTTAATATTTAAATATCACTACTACCCATCCATATAAAAATTACAATGTTCCACTAAGGTGATGTGGGGATTTTCTCTTCTGTATATGACCCAAAAACTTAAAGATATGAGAAAGAGTGGGTAAAACTATGTTTGTGGGTTATGTATTCTCAAATGTGGTCACCATCATCATGGTACAAACTCTGAAGCTGCTATAATCATCACAAGATAGAAAGAACCACCCACTCAGGAACATGGAAAATAATCATGCCAACCCAAAGTCCTGGGATATGTATGGCCAGATCATGTAACACTATATAGTATATTGGTATGCCTAGATATTATCCCAATACAAACTCATATAACCTCATGATTTTTGGGTTGGGTGATTCATGGTGCAACAAAAATTCTCTTTCAAACAACTAACTTACATAAACGTTTTTATCCAATCACTAATAGGAATAAGTGAACGACTATGGAGGGGATGAACAGGCGATTTATCTACCTAGATCAGTAATTCTTTAGCTAATATAGAAGAATATTTTTGATATTCATATATTTTTTTAGTAGGGAGGAACTAATAAAACATGTTACCAAGTATTTTAATTCCCCGTAGTTGGTAGAAATCCAAAAAAAACTGATTCCAACTTTAACATGTTGTAGGCGGAAGGTGTTGGTGCTCGAACACCAATGAAAAATGAATTAAGGAAGGATCTCATTTGGTGAATATACTAATGAATGGGAAACCCATCCTGCTTGGTACAATTTAATGACCTCAAACCATTCAATAAAATACACACAATTTATGCATTCCCATAAGGACCAATTTCCTTCACCAAAGAAACTCTCATCAAAACAAAGATCCCATTTTAAACACCACCCTTAGTGGGGATCACTTCATGAGAGGTTGAAAATGGATTGATAATTTTAGATAACGGATTGCAAGGATATTTCATAGTTGTGTTGACTGTTCTGAGACTAAGAAGATACATTAAGAATGAAGACCTTAACTTGATCTCATTCATAGTTGATGTGTACCAGAACATAAATTTTCACTTGAACATGATAGAAGGAAACTTCAAACCAAAATATTTGAGTTCTAACTAGTTGTTGGTATTGGTCCATCATTGTGAATTACAAAGTTTTATATGGGTAATTTTTTAGAAAAATGATAGTCTAAAATATTTGTTAAAAGAATACTCTCCAAAATACATTCCTAATGGAGGATGCAATATTGGAGGTCAGATTAGATGTTATCAACAATATCTTATATTCTCTCAATCACAGTCATGAAAAACAGTTTTATGGGATCAATTTTATCTAGGTAAAGAAAAATTCAGTGAAAATAATATCAGATTCAAATTCAAATTTTGTAAAACTGCATAGTTTTGTGTGGACTACTAAGCACTAAGCCACTATTTAGATTAAAAACCACTAAGACTCCATTAATAACACCATATCACTATGAGGGAATCATTAAGCTCTCATGAATATGACCATATCGCTTTGCTGGTGATAAAAAATACCATTTGAAAGTGATTTCATTTGAATATGTAGAAAATTCATCTCTAAAGGATAATGCTACATGGGGGGTAACAAGTGATGAAGGATCCACAAAGTGTCAATTTTCATGAAATTTATATAATGGAAAAATGAAACTTGGCCCCCTTTCTATAGGTGTGAGCCTTACTACGGGTTCACATGCACACCTAAACCTGATCCAAATGGGGACCAACATCTTAATTATAATAATATCTTTTTTATCTTGATCACATCTCATTATGATTGGGGGAATGTTTTGTGTCCTAAAAACCATGCATAGAATGTGAAAAGGCCTCCATGAATTTTGAAAAAGTGATAATCAACCAGAAAGAATGTTAGAGAATTATTAAATACTATGAAGCCGAAAAGGATGTGTTGGATCCAAATAGAAATCTCATTATGTGGATCACATCTATTAATGTAATTCCACAAAAAAATCATTTTAGGAATGAGAAGTGGTTTTCTATAACCACGTAAAAGAAAAATTGTTTACGGGCACCAATGGTCCTTCCGGCGTCCCGCAAATGAAAAGTCATTTGCAGGTGCCAACAATATTTTTTCCTTCCCAATAATGAAAAAATCATTTGAAGGCTCCGATAGTATTTAATCCATCCTTAAAATTAAAAAACATTTGCGGGTGGCATGGTCCTTTTCTGGCTCATTAAAATGAAAATTCATTTGTGGGGTTGTGAAGTCCTTTTTTGTTTATAGCAAATGGGGAAGCCCCACTGTCGGTGTGGACTAGTTATCATGGAAGGTTATTATTTCTATTTCTCTATAAAAGACCTATAGGGGGTACCGAATAAATACACACGAAAAATTCCAGATATGGGGAGGGAGAAATTATTTTTAGTAGGTAAACCTCTTGTATAATGTTACGAGAGAAAGGAAAATCACCCCAACCATCAACATACCCAAGACCCTTTGTAGACTCCATCCCATGAACTATCTATCGATGATATCATTCCAAGCCATAAACCCCTATAAAAAAGGCTACGTTGAATGATCAATGACCCACGTAGAAAAATGTTATGCCGATGGATTTCACACACATGTAGAAAATTTCTATGCGGAAAAAAACCCAAACCCGCATAGAAAAACAGTATGTGGAGGGACCCCCATCACGTGTGGAAAAGTGTTACACAGAATGGGGAATACTAGGTTTATTCATTATCTCTCTCTCATTTATTTCTTATTACATAGCCTTTTGCCCTATTTTGGGCCTTCAGTGATCCGTCTTAATGTTATTATCTATCAAAGTATTTTCCGTAATGAGAAAGTACCCATATGGCCTCCTTAATGAAGTACCACACTAAGGGCTGTCCCAAATCCAACAGACATGTATGATCAAATAAAATGGTACACTAGCATGCCCTCTTGATCATATGTTCATGTGCCAAATGAGGTTATATTAGTAATATACTTAACAAAGGGGTCCTCTGGAAGATCTTGATCTTACATTACCATGGAAATGATGGTCCCAATCATACGAATGGTTCCTAGTGGATCACTGAGCCAAACGACAACATCTGTGGCCCATAGGCATGTTCTTTTCCTTTATTCCTCCTCCTAAAAGTGGAAGAAGGGAGGATCTTTACCTTAGGTCATCCCTCCTAGAGTAAGATACTATTATTTATTATGATCCATATCAATGGGTATATGTGACTATCTTGGATTTCAGAAAAAAGAAGAGAAATACACATGAAGGCCCTTTCTCTCTCCCACGTCAGCTTGACCTCGTTCGCCAAAAGATTATGGATATTATGTGGTCTGTAATATCTTTGAATTCCCCTTGTTTCTCACACTGATAATGACTCATGTGGGATTAGAGGTTAGTTCTTATCATGACATCTACATAATAAAATGACTATCTTGGTCAAGAGTCCTTATGATAGATCTCCCACTATCTTTGAAATGGGAATCCTCCAAGATGTAAGCCCCAACCAAGCCTCCAAATCATCATGTCTGTAGACTTTCCCCGTGATTTTATAGAATTGGTCCTCCTTCATAAGTGTAATACCCAACCCTTATGAACTATACATGCTTTGATTCCCGAATAACTAGAATATGTAGGAAGCTTCCCCAAGATCTAAACCCAACACCCAAATTCACCCTAATGTTATCTAGACTGCACTTCCGGTAGGGTCTTATACACCAGGGATGCCATATCCCTTCCAAGCCAATCAGTCTGCTTCAGCATAAGTCCCACACCAAACCACGTCTAGGAATATTTCAACTATATTTCCATGCCACATGACATTAAACTACATTGGTTGACCATTATCACATGACCTTAAAATGAATGATGTATCCTATTAAGTGGCACTGATATACATGGATTCTGATTCAATTCCCAAGGATATATAACAAGAACATCTCATGTGCTAGATCCTAATATCAAAACAACTATCATCACCCAAGACGATGATAAATTTTAGATAACCCCACTACGTGGCATAAAATCCACATCATAATAATAAACGACTGAAGAATCTCCATTCCATGTGGAATAGGGTAACATTGATTGAGAACCTTAGATACAAATTGATATCCCCATCAATAGAACACCTCATATATATTTATAAAGTCTAAATAAATTCATGGTAATAATTTATTTTGATATAAGGTTGAACATAATTTCATACATGGGATTTAATAATGGATTCATGGACATATCTTAAATCTATAAGAGAGTCCGAAAGTGGAAAATAATTCCCCTCTAAATGGGGTGATGAACCCATCATCTAATCCCCTCAACCAATGCTAGTTCTTAAGTATCGCTTGCCAAGTTTCCCAATGAGCGCTTACCTTTGGAAAGCTGGTCCATGAGTTTTCAAAGATATAAGATCCATTGGGTTTTTACCCATCCATGAAAAAACCCCATTGGAAACTGACCCATCACGAACTGGCATGAAACAATAACGGTGATCATGACATGAATAATTGTGCAACATTCCAACCCCCATAATCAACCATATGCCAATGTTTTTTTTGGTGAAACAATCCCCAAAAATCCTAAAACCATAAATCCCCTAAAAAACTTTAAAAACCAAATAACCCATAAAAACACTAAAACCACTAAAAACTCAAAAAACCCTTTAAAACCATAAAAATTTTAAAAACTCTAAAAACCCTTGAAACACTAAAAACCCCTTGAAACCAAAAAAAAACAAAAAAAACAAAAATTCATAAAAACCCTAAATATTTTATGAAATTTCTAAAAATACCTAAAAATATAAAAAAACCCAAAAAAACCTTGAGAACCACTAATAAAACCTTAAAAACCTAAAATTCCAAAAAAACCTATAAAACCCTCAAAATCCCTTAAAACCTTAAAAACCATTAAAATCCAAAAAATACCTAAAATCCATAAAAACATAAAAACCCAAAACCCCTAAATAATCCTAAGAAAATATTTAAAGTCATAAATTTTATAAAAAAATCCCCAAAAATCCATATAAACATAATAATCCCAAAATACCATGAAAAAACACTTAGAAACCCTAAAAAACCTAAAAACACTTGAAACCCCTAAAAAACTAAAAGCACTAAAACCCTTAAAAGAACCTGAAACCCCTAAAAACATAAAATGCCTAAAAACCATAAAAACACTAAAATCCCATAATAATCCAAAAAACCATTAAAAAATATGAAACCTTTTAAACCCATAAAAAATTTAAAAACAATTAAGACCTTTAAAACCCTTAAAATCTCTATAACCCGTGAAAACCCATAAAATCAAAAAAAAACATAAAAACCCTAAAAACCCTAAAAACCATAAAAATACTAAAAAATACCTAGAAATCCAAAAAAAACATAAAAACAGTAAAAACCATGAAAACCCCTATGAAAATCATAAAAACCTATATAAAATTAAATCCACATAAAGATAAAAAATGTTAAAAACTCTAAAAACCCCAAAATCCTTAAAACCCCTAAAAACCATAAAACCCCTTAAAACCATAAAATATAAAAAAATCCCACTAAAAACTCTAAAAACCATTTAAACACCTCAAATAGTTAAAAAAAATCTAAAAACATTTAACCCCTAACAAAACCGAAAAAACCGAAAAAACCACAAAAAAACCCTTAAAACACATTATAAACTCCCTAAATCCCTAAAATCCATAAAAATCCTATAAAACCCTAAAATATATTCTACAAAAAAAACCTAATAAATGAAAATAGATAATAAAACATTAATAACCTAAAAATGCATAAAACCCTTAAAAACATAAAAAATGCTAAAAACCCTAAAAGACTTAGAAACCCTAAAAACCCTAAAACCCTCAAAATCCCTAAAAACTCTAAAAACATAAAAATACTAAAAAATATTAAAAAATCATTAAAAACATAAAAAAACCTAAAACCACTAAAAACCCCAACAAAACCTTAAAACCCTAAAAACACTTAATCCCCTAAAAACCTAAAAAACACTAAAACCCTAAAACTCCTAAAAACCCTAAAAAACCATAAAAACCTAGAAACATTAAAAACATTAAAAACCCATAAAAACCATACAAAACACTAAAAACTCTAAAACCCTTAAAACATCCAATTTTTTAAAATAACTATAAGAAACCTTAAAACCATAAAAACTCAAAAAAATACCAAAACCCAAAAAACCCTAAAAATACAAAAAAAAACAAAAAAACCATAAAATCCAAAAAGAATCCCTTAAAATTAAAAAAAAACCTAAAAACCCATAAGAAAATCTTTACAAACAAAATACACTTAAAACCTGTAAGAAACCTAAAAATACAAAAACCCTAAAAGGATAAAAGGCCCAAAAACCACAAAACCATTAATCCCATAAAACCTTAAAAAACTCCAAAAATAATAAAACTAATAAACACTATAAAACCCATTAAACCCTTCTAAACATCAAAAAACTATAAAGAACCTTAGAATGCTTAAAAAATAAAAAAACCCTATAAACCAAAAGAAAACCAAAAAAACCAAAACACCCTCATTACCCAAAAAACCCTCAAAATCATAAAACCTAAAAAACCCTAAAAGTCCATAAAAATCACTAAAAACCCCAAAAAATACAAATACCACTAAAAACCCTGAAAAGAACTAAGAAAACCATAAAACCCAAAAATTAACTAAATCACCCTAAAACACAAAAAACCACAAAATCCCCAGAAATGTTAAAAAAATAAAAACCCTGAATGACTAAAATATCCTTAAGAAAGCAAAAATTACTAAAAACTCTGAAAATACCTAATAAAACCATAAAAAAAATCACATAAAATACCTAAAACCTAAAAAACCTAAAATTATAAAAAACCTAAAAATCCTAAAAAGTCCCTAACCCCCCCCCCCAACACCAGTAAATACCATAAAACCATTAAAACAATTATAAAACCCTAAAATCCTATAAAACATGACAAAACCAATGAAAAATAAAAAAACACTAAAACCCCTAAAGATGTTAAATCATCTAAAAACCATAAAATCCATAAAACTCAAAGAAACCATTAAACCCTCCAAAAATCATAAAAACCCAAAAAACCCCCAAAAAACCCCTAAAAGTCCATAAAAATCCCTAAAAACCCTAAAACCCCATAAAAATACTAAAAAAGTTGTAAATTTACCTAAAAATTTAAACACCCTAAAAACCTTGATATAATATTGGAAAACCATAAAAACCAAAAAATAATTAAAAACCATAAAAACGTAAAAAAACCATAAAAACCCTAAAAACCCTAAAGCCCTAATAAACATTAAAATCCCTAAAACCACTAAAAACCATAAAAACCCTAAAAACACTAAAAACAAAAAAACCCACAAAAATCCTAAAATCCATAAAAATTAGAAAATATAAAAAACAATAAAACACCTGAAAACCCCTTAGAAAACCTTAAAAACCTAAAAACCCAAAAATACCTTAAAAAACTAAAATTGGTAAAACCCTAAAAACCCCTAAAAACAATGAAAACCAAAAAACAAAAAAAAAACATTAAAAACCCCTTAAACTCAAAAAAATATAAACTCAAATATTTTTTTGAACCCATAAAGAGTTAAAAAACACTAAAAAGCCTTAATAATCCCAAAAAACTCAAAAAAATCCTAAATACCTAAAAAACCATAAAACTCCCTCTAGATCTTTTAAAACCCTAAAAAACCTTGAAAATTCTAAAAATATAATAAAAACTTCTTAAAATATAAAAAAACCAAAAAAACCTAAAAAAACAACAAGAAAAACATTAAAAACTAAAAACACGTAATACCCCGTAAAAACCCAAAAAAAACCTTAAAATATCCTTAAAAACCTCAAGTCCCTAAAAATCCAAAAAAAACCAAAAAATGAAAAAAATTCCTAAAATGATTAAAATTTTAAAAAACAAAAAACCCCTAATAAACCCTTAAAACCTAAAAAAACATAAAAAATCTATAAATTCTAAAAACCTGAATTGAAACTAAAATGTTAAAAAAAACAAAAAAAACCACCAAAAAGCTTAAAAACCCTAAAACCACACCAAAATCACTAAAATCATTAAAAAACCCATTAAACCCCTACAAATGTTAAAGACTCTAAAAACCCTTTAAAACCCTCCTTTTGTCCAAAATATCATTCAGAAAGATGGTCCACCTCTAAAAATAAAATATTAAAAATACCTCATATTCTAATGTTCCTGGAAGGATGGGGTTAGTCATTATTGAAACGTAATCAATGATAGGAAAAATTCATTCTTTAATCAGAAGATGGTCTAAGGCAATGGTCATCCTTCAAACCACCTCCCGATCATTTCTATTCTATTAAAACACCCAATTTCCCCATTTCTTATGAAAAAATAGTCAGGAATAACCAATTTTCGGTAGATGAAGTGGAGGAATCCCTGAGAGAAGAATAAAAAAATTCTTCATGTGAGAAGAAACTGGCTAGGGATAATATACTCAGCATGTTTTGTTCCTCATCCACTTCTTAGGTTGACATACTATTGGTATTGTTAGAAGAGTGCATACATGACATCCATATGAGACTCTAGACAACTCTCTTCCACCAAAAGATAAGTGATTTATTTACAATACGTATAAATATCATGTTAAAGTATTGGGAGAGATTCATTTTCAGATCAACATGGTATCTTTTCCAGCTATATAGATACCATGATCATAGGATTATTGGAATGAAATTGAACTTGAATTCCTCAATTCATTACATAAATTATTCAATATAATCATTGACACCCCACATATTGTTCATATCTGGGTATGGAGAAAACACAGATCTTTTCATTTCACCTCATGACCTGGTCCAAAAAATCGATAAAATATGACATCTTATAATGACATTTATCCATTGAAGCTATCAAAATGGACCCCCACCTAGGAAATATGGCTCACTCGACATGAACCGGCCCTGAATAAGTCTCAAAAGCATTGAGATTGATGAGATAAATCATTCAAAAACTATTGAATCAGGAAATCACAAACATTAAACAAGCTTTTATCTTAAGGGAATTATATCAACAGGAACTATTAATTCCCTTAGAAGTAGGTGGTTCGCTTTTAGATCATGCATTTTACTCATCTCATGCTCAAGTCAGGTTTTTTAATATCATGTTAGTGGTGACCATTGCACCAGCCACCATTGTATAGGATCTGCCCCAACTCATAGGGTTGTGGGAATTTTTAACAAAAAACCCCCTTTCGAAGCTGAAAAATTATAACATGGGCATGAAATGGAATAATGGGGGAAATCCAAGAAAAAAAGTGTTAGGGTAATTTTTACCCTAACCCGATCTTCAATAGAGTTTAACATTTTCCTGTTTGAGGGAGACACCAAGAAATGGTTTCTCCAAGTTTGTCCCATCTCATTACCCATGTCCGTCATAAGGGACACATATAACAAGGTTGTGTGGAAGTTCCCTCCAAGTCACGATTCACTATGAATATCCAATAGAATCACATAAATTATATAAGAGGCCCAAAAAAGTAATAAAAAACCCTCATATTATTCAATGACCAATACAAAATCTACAACGTATTATGTGTTAGTGAATGTCATAGGAATCACTCCTGTGGATGGAACCAACAATGAAACCAATAAAGAGGAGAAAAGAGAGGATGGTTCCATTCAAAATGTAGAACATAGTAAGTTAAATTAATAAGGTGTTCATGCAAAAAATTTTAAGATTTCCAAAATTCTGGGGGCTTAGAAAAATGTTCCACCACTACCCCCTCAAGGATTTTCTACTAAGGAAAATTTAAAGTTAAAGACGTTCCCCAACCACCTTCCAAAGAAGTAAAAGCCCTCACACATGACAAGTGATTATCTTTGAATGACGAAGAGATGAAAGGGATGAGAATAATAAATTTAAAAAACATCACGACATTCATTGGGGATATTTTCTACAAGAAGAGCCTCATCTGAAATTGCTTGCTGATATACCCCAACAAAAAGAGTGTGTTGAAGTGAACTAAAGTGATGAAGAGATTCTACTCAATATGGGTTACTAAAAACCTATATTTTTCGATCCAAAAATATCATATTGGGAGTTCCCTATATTGGGTACACAACTAGGGCTAGGTTAGACACATCATTATAGGCTTTCCCCTATAGGTCACCCATGGCTCGTACCAGAAGAACCACCATAGCTGGCCATACATATTTTTTTCCCTGTTCATGATCGTATTCAACGCAACATTCATCAAGGAGATTTCATCTCCATAAAATCATTGAAAACATTATAGTAATTGAAGGAGGAACATCGACCCCGGGTACAACTAGAATGAAAGCCTCAACCTGAATGGTTGACCCGGATCCCACCCCCACTACATTTTGGGATCCCTATGTTTAAAAAATTTATTGGCCCAGGAGACCTAGAGCATCATATGGCACATTTTGTGTAGCATTGTGATCCTATTATTAAAAATACTACACAATAAGAAGTAGTGATTATGATATGATTTGTGAACACCCTAAAAAGGGAAAAATTCATATGGTATATTAGTTTTACAACTTGTTCAATCACAAGATAGGAAAATATCCATTGAATGTTTCTCATTCAGTTCAAATCAACACTATAAAAGAAAATGATCCTTGAACCCTTTAACTATAAAAAATTTGAGAATGAGGGGTATCATATTTCATTTCTAGGTAGAATGGGAAGACTTACTCCCTGAACCTATAACTTTCCCAAGAATATTTGATTTCTCTTATTATAGAGAACCTTCGTGATGATTTTCAAATGCCGCTAATACAGGTAAGAAATACGGGTGGGTTTTGGGTTCTCTCCCCAATATCTCAATGAATTTAATATTCCATATAGTAAAATAATATCATGTTCAGAATGATTCCATCATCCATGGGGAAGAGAATAGGGAAGTCATAGGTTTCTACTATCACACTTAAGCCAACCACTACGCCTGCTCCGGCTCCAAAACCCACCCCAAATCATAAGACACCCCCTGAAAATTAATAGATACAACCAAATAATTAGGATTAGAAGAGGGGGACAAGTAAAAATCCATTAACAGAACGAAATAAAAATGTTTATTTATTCTGTGATGAGAAATTATTCTTTATAGAAGGTATGGACAATGATCTACTCTACTTTCAAGAGTCCAAGAGGCTCGATCTGGTTGGTCTTGATGATCAAAAAAATTATTTATGTTGTCACTAGATGTTTGGTGAAACAATTCTTGAATTATTCATCTTCAAATACATCCTGCAAAAAACAGTATACTCTAGGAATGTAATGTTTTTGAAACCCCCAACACAAATAGTGTATGTTTCAGCTACCTCTATGGAGAATGGAGGTGAGGGGAAATATGTTTCTAGAAAAGTAACACAAAATTTTTGAGATTAGATGACTCAATAAAATCAACCAAACTCATTCTATCCTCCAAGAATAGTTAAAGAAACTATTTATGACCCCATCCACTCCTTCGTGAAACATATTACTCAATCAGCTTCGCAATCCTCCAAAATCCAGTCTTCTAAAAAATTGAAATAGTAGGAAGGGTGGGGAGTGAATTAAAGAATATGAACCTATTACAAGGGAAAACATGTCATTGAATCTCTTAGAATTTATTCCTTTAATTTCAAAATAATGGGCACTGCCCCACCAAACTGTACCACTAAAAGTGATCAGCCATAAAAAATCCTCATCGAATGAGGAATCAATAATTGGTTTTATTAATGTCATTCATTTAATGGATTAATTCTCCGATGATGAGTATAGATATAAGCCTAAGTTCCCCACACCTAATTGGGGAACTATAGGTATAGGTCATAGGAGCCAATGGTACTTGGAAGACGCACTCATGGTAAGAACCAAAATTCTAGCTACATCCATACTCGGACTATCAGTGCCATTAAAAATCCTAGAAGATTCCTTCAGTGAAAACAAAAAGGGAAGGGAAATCCACATGTATATGATAATATATTCCCTAAACTGGTCATATTGTAATATCAATCATATGTTGTACAAGTGTCTCATCACCACTAGAAGGCATACATACCTGCTCGACCTAACCCAGCGAGGATAGGAGCACAATAAAATCTTGTTTTTAGGGATAATCCACCTATATCAAGTACTTAAGCTTTAAAAATTATCTTGAAAGAGAATATAAAAACTAGAAAGAACATTCCTATAGCTTATAAGTATGATATATTAAATTAATTATCCTTGGTGACGGCCAAGTTGTCGATCTAAGAAGCTCTGAGTGTGTCAAAACACCTCAAGGAATCACTCATAGAGGATCTTATGAGCCCCCAAGAGTTTGAAATTTAGACCTATGATATTGAAGTCTATTGGGTGAGATTAATCCTATATAATGTAACCTTGTTATATTATTTATAAGGAAATATAAACATGTTATTATACAGGGACACATCGGACCCTTGTACATGAATGGAAGGATAAATGGTATCAATGTCCAATGGTCTTTTATTGATATTTTCATAGGGGTATACTCTCATTCCAATGTGGAAACTTCACTGGTTGGGATACAATGATTCTACCCTAAATAAATCCTCCATGGTTCAAAATGATTATGAAAAAAGAGAGAAAGATCCCCTAGTCCAAATCAAGCTTAGGGATTATATTGGGGACCGTATATCTAGGTCAAAAATTTTGGTCTTTTAAAAGGATACGACCTTAAATGTTTTTCGAGGAAGGAATTGTATGCATCAGTATGTGAAAATCCCCTGATCTTACCATAACTACCTCAAATACTATATTAATGGATCAATTATTAAATTGTGTGATGATAAGATCTCGTTTGAATATTTTGAGTCACATTATATCAATGGATGATTCTATTAGAGGGAGTGTAAAAACCCATGGTTGATAGTTTTACTCAGTTAACTACCCCAAATGAGGTATAAATGATATCGACCAACCCATTTAAGAATCTTAGAAAAGATTACATGATACCCATAATCTAGTTTGAGTATATGAGTCTAAATTTACGCACATATTCAACAACCTTCATGATGTTAAATACAAAAACTAATCCTAGAAGCATTGAAAAGATTACTGACTCTCCCGAAAGTTGTAAAATATTTGATTAAAATGCACTCATTCCTTACCCTATGCTTTAAAAAACTCCTACCTCATCAACTAAGTTATAAGAGGTTGTCTTTCCACAAGAGATCGTGATGATAATCCTTATATATCCCTCACTCCACCCCCTCTGAAGTTTCTAGGATACCCCAAATTGTTGGATGGATTGGAAGAAGTCACCTCATCTTTCAGATGAAATAACATCGAATCCCCTCCTATATATGGTGATATTGATCCATTAAATGGTCCAATATCATACATAAGGAAGAGGGCGAGGAAGAGGAAGAAGAGGAGGACCGGAGTGACGCCCCTGCATAATTTGAGGTGCGTGTACCTACCACTATTTATGAACTGAGAGAGACCAATATGGGTACATAAGATGACCCAAGACCCACATTGAACAATGCACCTATAAGATTATACCTTTTTTCAGGTACGTACCTCTTTGAGTTTTCATTTTCACCTTGGTGGGAAATTATCATTTGGATACGGAGAGCCTTTTTTGGGTAAAATGAATTAATGTTCATGGATTTATGTTTTTTTGAATAAAAACACAATTGGGTTGTTAGAAAACATTAAAAAACTAGATAGGATCCATTCAGGGAGTGATTTAGGGTTTTTGTTTGAATTAATGAATTAGAGTGTGAATGGGTCAAGTGTTTCCACTAGTTCTCATTATGTTGGAAGCCTTAATAGAGGTTCAAATTTTTTATAAGGAGAAATGGGATGAAAACATTCTACAAAATAGTTAAATGTCGTGTATCTATAATACATGTCATTTAATAATTTATAGACACATGTTGTGAAGTGTTACAATATGTGAACTGATTCATGAAATGAAAGGAATACATTTTAAGCACTTATACTAAAATTCATATAATATTTTATTTTAATAAATAATAATTTGAGGCAATGATTTTTTTAGAATATACCTATAAAAAGAAATAACTTAATTATTACCATATTACATGTTGTGTAATTTCATGACCATATTTTCAAAATAGTGCAGTGTGGTTGATTTTATTACCAACTCACATGCAGCTTTTACCTTTGGACCCTAGGTCTGTTTCTAGGCATTTATGGAGTTCATCTCTTAGCTTTAGATGTCCTGATCACACATATAATCCCTGGTAAGTGGTTTTGCTTCATTTTTTGTCTTCTTTATAATCATTCACTAATCATTGTGATTTAATATCATTACTATGTGAATTGATGGTTTTCATCTTTATTAGTTTTGATCTAGGATTCTTCTTGTGGTAATCTAAATCTTCTTTATTGTGGTAGTTTTCCATTAGAGGCATTATTTGATCATCAATTAAAGGTAAAAGGTCTAAACCTTAACCCTATGGTGTGATATTTTTCTTGTATATATATTATTGAAATTGTGACAATTAATGTTCTCCTTATTTTTTTGAAGGTTGAATTGGATTATTACATGTAGTCTATTTGGTTCCAAATGGTTTTGACCTGGCTTGTGTCTACCGTTCAGGTGATCAAACCCTTGATTCTGTGTGTTTATCATGGAATATATTTTTATTGATTTCTTGATATAGTTTCACCTACGGTTGGATTTTTTATCGAGATTACTAGAATGTTTTGGTTATGATCGATTAATATATGAAATTGTCTATTGAAAGAACAATGATAATTTACATAATTAACCATTTTTTCTAATGATGTGATATTTTGATATCTTTGTTGGTATGATATGTGTTGTGATATCTATAGTGAGAAGCTTATATGATTCAACTCTTATTATAGAGAGGACTCCATGCTGATATTGGTCATATGAGGGAATGTAACCTCCTTTAAACAATAAAAATTAATGTATGATTGATTTCCCATCCATGTCTAGTGTCAATACAGATGCCCCCTTAATTCTAATACACCTACACTTGATAAAGTACCCTCTATGATATTGAAAAGTATTAATATTCAAGAACTATCAATCCATTTGTAATAAATTCTAGATGAGACCAACGTTTGACTATGAATTTATATTCACCATTGGCTCTACATGAGTCACCCACAAAAAAGTGGTCCTATCAACCAGAGGCACATTTTTCCTCAAGAGATTATTTTTCTATTTCTGTATTCCCAAAACAACCATATACTTAAAACTAATTTTAAAACATGTTCCATGATCACTACTCATATAATTTTCTCACATCAAGATTTATATTTAGAAATAAAATGATAATTACTCAAAATTATCCTTTTGTACAACTAAATAATGTTAAAAAATTCTCGGATGGTGATCCCTTCATGGGTTATCATTTTGTGACTCACGGTCAAAGTTGTTCAACCTAAAATACTAGCTTCTATTTCTATAAGACCCTAAACTACTAGATTTAAAAAAAATATTCCAACAATTTAAATTTAAATACATTAATATAGGTAAATTCCAACAAGAAAGAAAATTCTAGTATTAATATTAAAATTGTATAGTAAATCCATAATGAAGAGGAAAATTATTAAAAATCCTCAAAATTTCCATTTTTTGGAAACATTCTAATGGAAAAACCATATTCTTGAGTCTCTCCTTGAAATTATTAGACAATGAGAAATAAATTAAGTGGTTATAGTGAAACATGAACTTCTGAAATAAACCTGTCACCAAATTCCTAAAGTGAGGCATTAAGGGATTACTTGAGGTTGCTTCTCTGTACAGCTTGATCCTTGGATAGTAGATGCATCTGTTTAACCAATGCATTCAGATCAAGAATTTTTTGTCTAATGGTTTCAAGACTTATATTTTCTAATGATATATATTCCTTTATTATGGAATTGTGATCTACATATTATTACAGCTCTACAATATTTACAACGATCGAATTATGAAGTAAAGTTTCTTCAATATCTAAGTGATGTAGCTCAACATCAGTATCCTTTAAAGATTCTTCATGGTGGTTGGAAATACGGAGAATGATAAGATCACATTCACAATAATCTAACTCCTCTATATTAACATTAAATTTGTGAAAAAGGGAATGTGATTTTTGGTAATTGATCCCACCTATAACTAAGACATGTAAAATCTAAAAAATAATGCCTGCTTGATCAGTAATATTTTCTAAAGGAGTCTCCATGATGCTAGTATTATCATGGTTCCAAGACCATTTTTTCATCCTATGATATTTGATTGTAACATTGGGGTCCAAATCTTGTTCACCTATTTCTATAGGTATAAAATATGAGATCACCTTTTTTAGACATGATTTTTCCCAGTTTCTATATACCCGTGGGAAATTACACTATAACTTACTTTCTGATTATTCTTTAAAACTGAAATAGAAATTTTGGAATCACTCAGTGAAATTATCAATGTATTTTTCACTAGGATTAGCATCATTAGGGTTTCAAATAGTATCATCCAATAAAACTTGGTCTACACTATTCCCCCCGAAGGGGAACATGAAGATGTCGCTCCCTCTGAATGGTTAGGATGTTTGACTACATGTTTTTCCTCCACAAAAATTGATAAAGGACATGTGATATTTAGGGAAATAAAATAATCCAATATTTTATTCTCCCATCATATCAGTTTCTCCAATAATCCATCTAGATAGTATTCCACACATGATTTGGATAAACCCATGAAAAATTTGTGGGAGCATGTATGGAGGGTAACTAAATTTCCATGATATAGTCCTCACACAACA
This sequence comes from Viscum album, assembly GCA_963277665.1. NCBI lineage: Eukaryota > Viridiplantae > Streptophyta > Magnoliopsida > Santalales > Viscaceae > Viscum > Viscum album. Next base: position 1,278,845,431 of record OY728136.1, on the reverse strand, counting down.
TCATCAACCATATTTGATGGTGGATAGATTAGCGCGATTCAATTTTAATCCCAATGATGGGTAAGAATGAAACATGTTACATACATACAAAATTCTATTTAAATCTATAGCGAGTTTACAACTCATAAATTGACGCTGTATCTATCTAAGTAGTCGAAATTATATCATGAAATTAGATGATGTAAGACTGTTATTATGAAGTTCCACCTATATTATCATTTACCATTCTAGAATGTGCTAGATAAGGGATGAATGAAAATTAGGGGAAATCCTTTAACAACTCAATGGTATGGTCAAACACCTATGATTTTGGGTGAACATCCACAATGTTGAGAAACATGGGGAGGAAATTAGAATGATGATCCATTGCAATATACTTTCATTATTAATATTTAAATATCTCTGCTACCCAGGCATATAAAAATTAAAATGGTCCACTAAGGTGTTACAGAGGTCTTCTCTTCGGTATATGACCCAAAAACAAATTGATATGAGAATGTGTGGATAAAAATAATTTTTTGGCTTTTTCCTCCACCAAAGTGGCCAACATAATCATGGTGCAGGCTCTGAAGCTAGTATAATCATCATAAGACAGAAAGAACCACCCACTTTGGGACATGGAAAATAGTCATACCAACCCAAAGTCTTGGGATATGTCTGGATAGATCCTGTAACCCCATATATTTTGTTATTCTTCATGGATAGTATCCCAATACAAATTTAGAGCACCTTGGGATTGTTGGGTTGGATGAGTCATGGTGCTCCAAAACTTCACTTTCAAACCACTAACATGCATAAACATTTTTATCGAATCACTAAAAGGAATAAAGGGAATGAATATGGATGGTATGACCAAGTGATTTCCCTTCCAAGACAAGTAATTATTTTTTTTATATAGAAAAAAATTTATTATCTTCATTGGATTTTGCAGGAGGGAGGAACCCATCAAACATGTTACCAAGAATATGAATTCTTCTTCTTTGGTAGAAATCCAAAAAAATTTATTCCAACTTCACCATGTGGTAGGTAGAAGATGTTAGTTCTCAAACAACAATGACTAATTAATTCAGGAAGGATCTCATTTATTGAATATACTAAAGAATGGGAAACCCATCCTTCTTAGTACAAGTTAACGACCTCAAACCATTCAATAAAATACACTCATTTTAGGCATACCGAGAATGACCAAGCCTATTCATCGAATAAAATCTCTCCAAAATGAAGATCCCATTTTGATCTCCACCCATAGTGGGGATAAATTCATAATAGGTTGAAAATGGATGGATAATGTTGGATAAAAGATTTCAAGGATATTTCTTGGTTGTGTTGATTGCTCTGAGTCAAAGAAGATCCATTTAGAATGAAAACCTTAACATGATCTCATTCAAAGGTGATTTTCCACACAATATAAATGTTCATTCGAACACGATCGAAGGACACATTAAACCAAACTGTTGGAGAGTTCTAACTGGTTGATGGGATTGGAACATCGTTATGAATTCCAAAGTTGTATATGGATAATTTTTCAGGGAAATGATAGTCTAGAATATTTGGTGAAAAGAGACTCTCCAAAATACCTTCCTTAGGGAGGATGAAATATTGGAGGTCAGATTAGACGTTATCATAAATATCTTATCTACTCTCAATAGCAGTCATAAAAAATAGTTTTGTGGGATCCATTTTATCTCAGAAAAGAAAAATCAGTGAAAATAATATCAGATTAAAATTAAATGATTGGAAAACATCATAGTTTTGTTCAGACTGTGAATCAATAATCCACTATGTATATTAAAAACCACTAAGACTCCATGATTAACACCTTATCATTATGAGGGAATCATTAAGCTTATATGAAGATTACTGTATCGCTGTGTTGGTGAGAAAAAAATACCATTCTCAAGTGATGACATTTGATTATGTAGAAAATTCATCTCCAAAGGGTAATTCTACATGGGGGGAAGAGAGCGATGAAGGATTGAAAAACTGTCAATTCGCAAAAACATTTGGTAAAGGACAAATGAACCTTGGCACCCTTTTTGTAGGTGTGGGCCCAATTATGGGTTCACAAGCATTCCAAAACTTGATCCAAATTGGGACCAACATATTAATCGTAATCATACTATTTTTATCTTTATCAAAGCCCATTTTTATGGGGGTAATGTTTTGGGCCTTGAAAACCCCACATGGAAAGTGAAAAGGCTTCCATGAATTTGGTACAAGGGATCATCAGCTCGAAAGAATGTTGGATAATTATTAATGTTCATGAAGCTGAAAATGAGGGCTTGGTTCCAAATTGAAATTTTGAAATTTGGATCACCTCTATGAATGTAATCCCACAAAAAATATATTGAGAGATTATATTTTGTTTTCTATAATCCCATAAAATAGAATTATTTTGTGGGCATTGATGGTCTTTCCTGCATCCCGCAAAATTAAAGTCATTTGCGGGTGCCAATAGTATTTTTTCCGTCTCATTAATGAAAAAATCTTTTGCAGGATCCGATAAACTTATGCCATCATTCATATGAAAACAAATTTTTTGGTGTTAAGGTCCTATTCTAGCTCCATAAAATTAAAATTCATTTGTGGGGCTATGATGTCATTTTTGGTTTCCAACAAATGGGGAAGCCCTGCAGGCGATGTGAACTGGTTATCACGGTAGATGATTATTTCTGTTCCTCTATAAAATCCCAAGAGGGGGACCCAAATGAAGACACATGAAAAACCAAGAGAAGGTATGGGGGAAATAATTTTGAGTAGGTAAACCTCTTGTATACTATTAAGAGAGAAAGGAAAATCACCCGACAATCAGCATACCCAAGGCCCTTTGTGGACACTATCCTGTGAACTATCTGTTGATGATGTCATTTCAATCCATCAATCCATGTGGAAAAAGGCTACCTAGAATAGTCAATAACCCACATAGAAGAATGTTATGCATAAGTATTCCATACACATGTAGAAAAATGATATATGGACATAACCCAAACCCTTATAGAAAAACGGAATATGGAGGGACCCCCATCACGTATGGAAAAGTACTACATGGAATTGGGAATACTGAGTTGATTCACTATACATATCTCATTTATTTCTTATGATATAGAATATATCTCTAGTTTGTCCCTTCTATGAACTATCTTAGTGGTATTCTCCATCAATGTATTTTACGTTAAGAGCATGTAACCATATGGCCCCTTTGTGAAGTACAACACTAAGGGCTCTCCCAAAGCTAGAGGACGTGTATGATCAAATCAAAGGGCACACTAGCATGCCCTCTTGATCATACATTCGTGTAAAAAATTATGTTATATTTTAAACCTAGATAATGAGGGTATCCTTAGAAATATCTTGATCATAAATTCCCATGGTAATTAGGGTCCCAACCTTATGTATGATACTTGGTGGATACCTAAGCCATAAATATACATCTGTGGCATATAAGCATGTTCTCTTATTATATTCCACCAATCAAAAATGGAAAAGGGAGGATCTTCGCCATAGTTCATCCCTCCTCAAGCGGGAGCCTATTATTTCTTGTGAGCCATATCAATGGTTATATGTGAATATCGTGTATTTTTTTAATTAAAGAAGAGACATACACACCAAGGGCCTTTCTTTCTCTCATATCACCCTGACCTCATCCACCAGCAGATGAATGAGATTTTGTGGTTTGTAATATCTTTTAATTCCTCTTATTTCTCACACTTATAATGAATCATCTGGGATAAAGGGTTAGTTTTTATCATGACATCTACCTAATCAAATGACTATCTTGGTCAAGAGTCCTTATGATAGATTTCCCTCTAACTTTGACATGAGAATCCTCGTAGATTTAAGGCCCAACCAAGCCTCCAAACTATCATGAGTCGAAACTTTCCTCATGATTTCATAAACACGGGACTCCTCCATATGTGTATCCCCCAACCCTTCAGAACTATGCGGTCTTTGAATACCGACTAATTGAGATACGTAGAATGTCGCCCTAAGATCCAAACCCAACACCCAAATTCACCCTAATGTTATCTGGATTGCACTTACAGTAGGGTCTTATCCACCTTGGAGGCCATATCCCTTCCAGGCCAATCGGTCCGCTTCAACATAATTCCCACACCAATCTTTGTCTATGAATATTTCACCTATATGTCCATTCCACATGACATTAAACTCAATTTTTTAACCCTTATCACATGACTGTAAAAGGTATGATGTATCTGGTTAAGTGGAAGCAATCTACATGGGTTCTGATTCCATTCACGAGGATATATAGGAAGATCATCTCATGGGCCTGATCTTGATATCAAAACAATTCTCATCACCCTAGATGATGATACTTTCTAGAGAACCCCACTTTGTGGCATAAAATCCACATCGTAATAATAAAGGACAAAATAATCTCTAGTCCACATGAAAAAGGGTAACATTGATGGAGAACCTCAGAAATATATTGATATCCCCATTGATAGAGAACCTCATATATATTTTAATAATTCTAAATCAATTCATGATATTAATTGATTACGATATAAGGTTGAAAGTTATTTTGTACTTGGGATTTAATAAAGGATTCATGAACTCTTCTTAAATCTATAAGAGAGTCCCATAGTTGGAAATAATTCCCCTCAAAAGGGTGTGATGAACCCGACCAGAATCCTGTCGAAAAATGTGAGTTCTTAAGTATCGCTAGACAAGATTCACAATAAGCACCTGCCTTTGGAAAGAAAGTCCATGAGTCTTCACAGATATGGGATCCATTGGGTTTTCCCCATCCATGAAAAAACCCCATTGGAAACTAACCCATCACGAACAGGAGCAAAACAATAATGGTGAAAATGACGTGAATAATTGTGAAACATTCCATCCCCCACAATCTACCATATGCCTTTGATTTTGTGTCAAAACAAACCCCAAAACCCTAAAATCATAAAACCATATACCCCCTAAAAACCATTAAAAACCAAAAAATCTATAAAAACACTAAAAACCCACTAAAAACAAAAAAAAACCCGTTAAAACCCTAAAAAATTTAAATACTCTAAAAACCCTTCAAAACACCAAAAAACCCTAGAAACCCACAAAAAACAAAAAAAACCCAAAAAAAAGAAACCCTAAAACCCCTAAAAACCCTAGAAACACTAAAAATACTTAAAACCCTAAGAAATTCCGAAAAATCCCAAAAAATATAAAAAACCTAAAATCCATGAAAACGTCTCATAAAACCTTAAAAACCTAAAAGCACTTAACAACATTAAAAACCTAAAATTCCAAAAAAACCCATAAAACCCTTAAAATCCATAAAAACAATAAAAACCCTTAATATCCAAGATCCATAAAATCCTTAAAATAATAAAAAACCCAAAACTCCTCAAAAATCCTAAGAAAAACATAAAAGGTATAAAAGTTATAAAAAATACATAAAAATCACTTAAAACATAAAATTACGAAAAAACCATGAAGACCCATTATAAAACCTAAAAAAACTAAAAACACTTGAAAACCATAAAAAACCTAAAAATAATAAAACCCCGAAAAGAACCTGAAAACCCTAAAACCACTAAAAACCATAAAACCCCTAAAAACCCTAAAAAAACTAAAAACACATAAAAACACTAAAACACTAAAAAAATATGAAACCCTTTAAACCCATAAAACATTTAAAAACTATAAAAACTATTAAAACCCTTAAAATCTAAATAACACGTAAAAACAAAAAAACTGAAAAACTAAAAACCCTAAAAATCCTAAAAATCCTAAAAAATACCTAAAAATCCCAAAAAAACATAAAAATCCCAAAATACAATGAGAATCCCTCTGAAATTAATAAAAACATATAAATAATTAAAACCCATAATGATCCAAGAAAATGCTACAAACCGTAAATCCCACAAAATCCCTAAAAACCATAAACCCCTAAAAACATAAAAAAATCATAAAATCCCACCAAAACCTCTAAAACCCTTCAAAACCCATAAAACATTAGAAAAACTAAAAATCATTAAACTCCTAAGAAACTCAAAAAACCCCTAAAAACCCAAAAAACCCAAAAACTCTTAAAAACCATTATAAACCATATAAATCTCTAAAATCCATAAAAACCCCAAAATACCCTAATATTCCTTACACATATAAAAAACCCAAAAAACCCAGAAGAAATCTAATAAAATGTTAAAAACCTAAAAATGCTTAAAAAACGAAAAAAACCAAAAACAATTCCAAAAACCATAAATACCCTAGAAACCATAAAAACCATAAAAACACTCAAAATCCTTAAAAATCGTAAAAAAATCATTAAAATCATTAAAAATCACTAAGAACATAAACACCCCTAAAACTACTAAAAACCCCTATGAAACCTTTAAAAACCTAAAAACACTTAATCCACTAAAACCCTATAAAATTTTGAAATCCTCAAACCCCTGATAACCGAAAAAACCATAAAATACCTAAAAATCGTAAAAACCCTAAAAACATATAAAAACCCTACAAACCACTAAAAACTCTAAAACCCTTTAAACCACCAAATTTATAAAAACAATAAAAAACCTTAAAACCATAAAAAACTGAAAAAAATTTCTAAACCCCAAAGAAACCATAAAAATACTAAAAAAACCTAAAAACCATATAAATCCCTAAAAACCTGAAAACCACAAAAAGACTAAATAAATCCCTAAAATTACCAAAAACATAAAAAACCTGGAATTACCAAAAAACATATTAACCACAAAAATACACTTAAATCCTATAATAAACAAAAAAAATACTAAAAATCCTAGAAATCAATAAAAGGCCCCAAAACCCTAAATCATTAAACCCCTAAATACCATAAAAACCCCCATAAACCAAAAAACCAATAAACAATCTAAAACCCTTAAAACACCTATAATCATTAAAAACCTATAAAAAACTTTAAAACACTAAAAAAATCAAAAAACCCCTACAAACCCAAAGAAAACCAGAAAACTGAAAACACCCTCATCACCCAAAATACCCTCAAATTCACTAAAATCACTAAAAACATAAAACCCTAAAAAACTAAGAAACAATAAAAACCAATAAAAACTCTAAAAATCCACAAAATCACAAAAAATGATAAAAAAAGTAAAAATCATGAAAGCCCAAAATATCCCTAAAAAGGAAAAATCCTAAAAAAATGGAAAAAAACTAAGAAAACCATAAAAAATCACTTAAAGTCCCTAAATACCTAAAAAACCAAAAACCACTAAAATGTCCATAAAACCCCCCACACCCGTAAATAATAGAAAACTCATAAAACCATTAATAAACCCTAAAATATTATAAAAACCCAAAAAACCACTACAAAATAAAATAAAACACTAAACCCCCTAAAAATATTAAATCATCTAAATACCATAAAAACCATAAAAAACTCAAAGAAAACATTCAACCCATCAAAAACCATAAAAACAAAAAACCCCCCAAAACCCCTAAAAGTACATAAATATCCCTAAAACCCCTAAAATCACAAAAAAAAGTTTTAAATATACCTAAAAATATAAACACCCTAAAAACCTTGAAAATATATTGGAAAACCATAAAAAAAATAATTAAAACACAAAAAAAACCTAAAAAACCATAAACACCCTAAAAACCCTAAAAACCCTAAAAGCCTTAAAAAACCTCAAAATCCATAAAATACCTTAAAACACTAAAAACCCTAAAACCCATAAAAATACTAAAAACCCTAAAAATCAATAAAAATATAAAAAACAATAAAACCCAGGAAAACCTATTAGAAAACCATAAAAACCAAAAAACATTTAATCCCCTTAAAAACTAAAAATGATAAAACCCTATAAACCCAAAAAAACCCATAAAACCATGAAAACCAAAAAACACCAAATAACCATAAAAACCCTTAAACTCAAAAAAAAAATTGAAAAGAAACTAAAAACTCTAAAAATTAGTTAAACATTTATAGAGTTAAAAATAATCTCAAAACCCTTAATAACCAAAAAAAAACTCAAAGAATTCCTAAATACCCAAAAAAGAAAAAAAACCCTAAAAACACAAAAAATCCCTAAAACCCTAAAAACAAATAAAATTCCTAAAGATACTATAAGAACCATTAAAATGGAAAAAAAAACATGAAAAACCCCCAAGAAAAACATTAAAACCTAAAATCACTCAAAACCCCTAAAAACCTATAAAATCCTTAAAATATCCCAAAAAACCTCAAATACCTAAAAACCCTAAAAACCTTAAAAATCCCAATAATTATTAAAAATGTAAAAACTGTAAAAACCCCTAAGAAAACCATAAAACCTAAAAAAACTTAAAAATCCTAAAAATGAAAAAAAACCAAAATAGAAAATAAAAACTAAACAAAACCAAAAAAACACTAAAAACCATAAAACCATAAAACCACACCAAAATCACAAAGAATATTAAAATTCCTTTAAACCCCTAAAAATGTTAAAAACTCTAAAGAACCATAAAACCCTAGAAAACATCAAAAATCCCTAAAATCCCAAAAAACCCTTAAAAACCTAAAAACCCCTAAAAACCCTAAAAACCCCTAAAAACCCTAAAACATATAAAATGCTAAAAAATCCCTCAAATAAATAAAAAATATAAAAACACTAAAAAAAGAAACCCTTAAACACCTAAAAACACATGAAACACATAGGAACCTCTTAAAACCCTAAAAACATTAAATAACCTGAAAAAAAAACATAAAAACCCTAAAGTCCTTTAGAAACCGTAAAAACCCATAAAAACCCAAAAAACTAAAAAAATCTAAGAAACCTTTAAACCCTTAAAAACTTTAAAAACTCTAAAAAAACCTCAAAACCCGAAATAATTCAAAAAAATCCCCAAACCCACTAAAAAATAAATACCCTAAAAAACATAAACCACTAAAACCCCCAAAAACCTTAAAAACCCTTAAAACCTTTAAAAACCCTAAAAACCCTTAAACCCATTAAAATTCCAAAAAAAATTTATGAAATCCTAAAAATGTATAGAACACTAAAAAACATTAAATCCCATAAGAAATCCTAAAAACATAAAAATAATTAAATATACTAAAAACCCAGAAAATAATATAACATTAAAAAACCCTAAAAGACACTGAAAATACTATAACCCCCCCCCAAACTAAAAAAAACCCCTAAAAACATTACAAACAACAAAAACCAATAAAAACACTAAAATACCACTAAAAACTCTAAAAACCATTTAAACCTCCAAAACACTAAAAAACTATAAAAATCATAAAAACCATAAAAACCAAAAACACCCTAAAAATCCAAAAGATTATAAAACCATAAAACCCCTAAAAACCCTCAAAATCCCTAAAAACCCTAAAATCCATAAAAATACCTAAAAATACATAATACATAAAATCCCATAAAAACCATGAAAATACCTAAGAAATATTTACAAACCTAAAACCATTTAGAACCCATAAAAATGCTAAAAACATAAAAAAAAACAAAAAACTCCAAAAACCCTATGAAACCTAAAAAACCATAAAACCCCTAAAATCCTTAAAAACCACAAACCCATAAAACCCTATAAAGCCAATTAAAACATCTAATTACCTTTAAAACCTTAATATTGTTAAAAAACTATATAAAACCTTTAAAACCATAAAAAAATAAAAAAACCCAAAAAACCCAAAACAACCATAAATTATAAAAACCCAAAAAAAACTTTAAAACCCGTAAAAATCCCTAAAACCCCAAAACATAAAAATATCATAAAACATCCTAAAAAATATCTAAAAATTTTAAAATCCCTAAAAACCCAAAAAAACTATAAAATACTCAAAAAAACCAAAAACACTAAAAACCCAAAAGACCAATGAAAACACTAAAAATCTTAAACCCCCAAAACCCCTAAAAATATTAAGAACTCTAAAAGTCCCTAAATAACATAAAAACATAAAAATCCTAAAAGTACCTAAAAATACCTAAGAACGTAAAAAAACTAAAACCCTTACAAATATACAAGAAAAAACTTCAAAACCAAAAGACACTTAAAACACCTATAATCCTAAAAAAATGAAAAAAAGCCTATAACACCGTAAAACTGAAAAAAACCCTTAAAAAGAATAAATCAGCCTAAAAAAATTTTAAACCCTAAAAGCCATAAAAATTCTAAAGACCAATAAAATCTCTGAAAACTCTTTAAATGCCTAAAAATGTTAAAATAAAATATAAATAACCATTATAACCATAAAAAATAAAAAAAACCACTAAACCCCAAAAATATTATAAAACCAAAATAAACCTAAAACCCATAAAACCCCTAAAATCCCATAACAACTTAAAATAAATCAATAAAAATAAAAAAAATATATAAACATATAAATAATCTAAAAACCCCAATGAAATGATTAATAATTCAAAACCCCTTAAAACACTAGAAAACCAAAAAAATGCTAAAACCTTAAAAAACCATAAAAACAATAAAAACCATTAAAACCCAAAGACCCCATAAAAACCACTAAAATTTATAAAAAACACATTAAACCCATAAAAATGTAAAAAACTATAAAAAACAATAAAACCCCTAAAAACTAAAAAGCCAAAAATCACAAAAGTCCCATAAACCCCTAAAAACCATAAAACCTTAAAATACATCAAAATACCTAATACAATAAAAAATAATAAAAATCCTCAAAAATAATAACAAATACCTTATAATATAAAAATCTGTAAAATCATTAAAAAATCCTAAGAAAACCTCAAAAACCTAAAAATGATAAAAAAATCCTAAAATACCTAAAAACGCTAAAAATGCTAATCCCCTAAAAACCCAAAAAAAAACATTCAAAATCCCTAAAACCCCTAAAAACCATAAAAAAGATAAAAATATATAAAAATCACTAAAAATATAAAAAATACTATAAAACCTAAAAAAACCCTAAGAAAATCTTAAATACCAAAAACCCATAAAAACCCTAAAAACATAAAACCCGCTAAAAACCAAAGAAATCAAAAAAATCAAAAAAATCTAAAAAAAATACCCCAAAAACCATAAAAAAAATTAGAAAACCCATAAAAACCACTAAAAACACTAAAATCCATTTAAAACCATAAAAAGTTAAAAACTCAAAAAACCTTAAACCCCTAAAAAACTAAAAATACATAAAACCCCCTAAAATCACCCTAAACCCCCTAAAACCCCTCAAAATACTTAAAACCCCCCCGAAAACCATAAAAATAATAACATAGACTCAAAATCCCTAAAAATGTAATACACCAAAAAAACCCTAAGAAAACCTTAATAATAAAAAAACACTTAAAACCCCTAAAAAATTGAAAAAATGCTAAAATCCATAAAAACCTAAAACCATAAAAACCTATAAAAAACTAAAAATGTATAAAAACCATAAAAAAATTAAAATCATAAAAAACCATAATAATACCTCAAAACATAAAAAGATTAAAATCTCAAAAAAAACCCCCTAAGAAACCCCTAAAAACATAAAAACACATAAAATCCCTAAAAATATAAAAAACTCTAAAAATCCTAAAAACCCTAAGAAGACCCTAATACCTCAAAAACCACTAAAAATTATAAAAACCCCTTTAAACCGATAAAATAATTAAAAACACTAAAAATAGTTAAAAAGCTAAAAAACTGAGAAAAACCCTAAATACCTGAAAAAAACATAAACAACATAAAAACCCTAAAACCCCATAAAATCTCGAAAATCGTAAAAATAATAAAAAAACTCTATATATCTCTAAAAACATAATAATCCCAAACATCTATGAAAAACTTTAATAAAACCATAAAAAAATTTAAACCACAACAACCAACAAAACCCAAAAAACATTAAAAATCATAAAGACTGTTAAAATCTATAAAACCCCTAAAAACCATAAAAATCAAAAAAAAAACTCAAAAATTTTCTAAAACCTAAATAAACCTAAAAACCTTGAAAATCCCTAAGAAAACATAAAAAACTAATAACACTTAAAACCCATAAAAAATACATAAACACTAAACCTCTAAAAGACCCTTAAAACCCTAAAAAACCCTAAAAAACTAAAAACCTAAAAACCCAAAAACCCAAAAACACTGACAATCATAAAAAACTAAAAATAACTAAAAACTATAAAAACAAATCAAACCCAAAAATTGATAAAAACACTAAAAACCTAAAAAATGTAAAAACATAAAAAAATATTTTTAAAAAAACAAAAAAAATTAATCCTTGAAAATCGCTAAAAACCCTAAAAATCCTAATAAATCTTAACAAGACATAAAATTCCTACAAAATCCAAAAAAATCTGATAAAATTATTCTCTTGATATATTTTACCCACAATTTCACTTCCTCCTCTCTCAGTGTGTCTTCTATGGCGTAGCGGTGCGCCTCCCCTCTCACGGTTTGTCTCCTCTGGCTCGACGGTGCCTCTACTCCTCTTGCAGTGCATCTCCTCTAGCTGGGCGGTGCCAACGTGGATATGGATTCTTGGGAATCATCTCCAGATAAAAAAGTCATCCATGGATAATCTGGTCATATATAGATTTTCCTTTGAGCGACGTTTAATATCCACCTTTGGCTTCGTCCAAAACTCATCATATTTGGGTGGCACCATTTCTTCTTTGGAAGCATGGAGATTTTCTAGACGATGTGTGGATTTTATTTGGAAATGAGTCTATTCTGGTCATGGAAGAGTTGTGTGGCCTCAGCTTCACTCTCTAGGGAGGGGTCATATTTGGCCGCAGTGTTGCAGCAGAAACACTCTTCAGTGATCGCTGTAGGTTGGATGGTTTTGTCAGGGGATGCACAATTGTTGTCTTTAAGGGTATGGTGTTGTCTTTGGCACTAGTGTTTAGAGTGTAGATGGATTCATGGAGTCTAGACACTATAATTTTTTGGTGGATGTTGGAAGCTGGTGTGGAATTGTGTGGTTGGGTAGGTTGTGGAGCTATGTTGCTGGTTGTGAAATGGAGCTGAGAGCAGGTACTGGTGGTTCTGTGTTAATTGCATTGATTATCCCTATTGACGGATGGGAGCTGCTTGGTGATAGTAGCTAGATGATTGATTTTGATTGGCTAGGAGGTACTAGATGTTGGAAGCTAATCTTTTAGTTGATATGTTTTCTTGATTAAGAGCTACTGGAGGTGTTGTTGGCATATTGTTCAAGCAATGTTTGGGGGTGTTGCTAGAATGGTTGTGAGTAGCTGATGGAATTGTTTATGGATTTTATGTGAGGTTTTGGGAACTATCTAGTGAATTTGTTAGAATAATGGGTTTCTTTAGGGGTTGTTTGGAGCTAGGTTCTGACCAAGGGGTGGTCGGTTCTATGGAATGGTGCCGGTAGTGGGTGATGGTTGTCCTGTGTTGTTGGTTGTGCTGCTGGGTGTGAAATATTAGGAAAAAATTGGTTAGGAAGCATTGGATGCTGTAAAATGAAATGATGGATTATGGTTGATGCTTGGCAGGGATGCTATGAAGGTGATGTTTAGGTTTTTGTGTTATTGTTTACCCCATGATATATCTCATGTTGAGCATGGGTTGTTTGACCCCTGCCCCCCTCTTCGTTGGCTCTTCTTATATCTAATAAATTTTGGGGGGCCAATAATAGCTTGGTCTTGCGCCTTCTTTTCCCTTAGAAAACCATATAAACATAAAAATACTTAAACCCCCCAAAATGCCTAAAAATTCTAAATGACCATAAAAACCCTAAAACACAAAACAAGTAAACACCATTAGAAACCATAAAACCTTAAACCCCAAAAAACACATAAACATTCTAAAAACCACTAAAACTCTAATGACCTTTACACACCAAAAAATGTTAAAAAACACTAAAAAACCTGAAAAACTATAAAAATCAATAAAACCCAAAAACCCCCCAAAAAACATAAAAACACATAAAACCCAACCCCCCCATAAAATCCCTAAAATCCATAAAAACAATAAAAATCCTAAAAAAGAATAAAAACCCTAAAAGAGAAAAAAATCCATAAATCCCTAAACACCCCTATGAAAACATTAAAAAACTAAAAACACTTAAACCTACAAAAAATCTAATAAGCAATAAAAACCCTAAAAAATCACTAAACTGTCAAAAAAACTAAAAACAATATTAAAAAAAACCATAAAAATACATAAAAATGATAAAAACACAAAAACCCTAATAAACCCTATGAAATTCATAAAAACCAAAGAACACAAAAATCTCCTAAAAGACCTAAAAACACTAAAAACTCTTAAAACCCTAAAAGGCCCCAAAACCCTAAAAATCACAACAAACCATAAAAACCCTATAAACCATAAAAAAACATAAAACCCCATAAACAAATTAAAAACAACTAAAAACTCAAAAAACCCTTTTAACACAATAAAATAATTAAAAAACACTAAAAACCCATTAAAACCCTAAAAACAAAAAAAAACCCTAAAAACAAAAAAACCCTAAAAACATAAAAATTCATAAATATACTAAAAAATCCCTAAAATCCCTAAAAACATAAAAAACATAAAAGCACTAAAAAACATAAAAAACAATAAAACATAAAATCACTTAAAACCCCTAAAAATCTAAAAAATGATAAAAACCCTAAAGACCATAAAATCCTTAAAAAACACTAAAACCCATAAAACCCCTCAAGATAGCTCAAAAACCTAAAAACCCATAAATGTCTTAAAAAGACCTAAAATCTCTAAAAACATAAAAATACTAAAAACCCTAAAAACTCATAATAATATATTAAAAACCAAAAAATTCATAACACCGAAAAAATTGAAAAAACACTAAAAACCCTAAAGGGACCCTAAAACTATAAAAACTAATAAAAACTACGAAAACCATAAAAACCCTAAAAACCATTAAAACATAAAAACATAAAAAACCCTAAATACTCTTAAAAACATGAAATATTGTTAAGCCCCTAAAAAATTTAAAAATCTCTAAACACCCTAAAAAACCCTAAAATACTCAACAATTCCCGAGAACCCAAAATAACAACAAAAACCAAAAAAACCTTAAAAAACTAAGAACAATAAAAATAAATATAATCTCTAAAAACCAATATAAATTTTAAAAACTTCTTAAAATCCTTAAAAACGTAAAAAAAAATATGAAATGCTAAAAACACAAAAAAAACCCTACAACCCTAAAAAAACACTAAAACGCCCGAAATTCCATTAAAAGTGTAAAAAATAAAAAAAACCTAAGAAATCCCTGAAAACCCAAAAAATATAAAAACCCTAAAAACACATTAGAAAACATGAAAAAACTAAAAACATAAAACTATAAAATTCATAAAAAATGAAAAACCCTTAAGGACCCGAAAACCCGAAAACCCCATAAAACCATAAAAACATTAAAAAATTATTAAACCCAATAAAAAACCTAAAAACACTAAATACTCAGAAATACCATTAAGCACCTAAAAATTTCAAGAAATTATAAAAAACTTAGAAAATATTATAAACTCAAAAAAAAACTAAAACCCCCAAAACAATAAAAATTGTAAAAACACTAAAAACCAAATAAAATCGCTAAAGATCTCTAAAAATTCCTAAAATTATTAAAAATTCCTAAAAATCCATGATAATTTAGAAAACATTAAAAACCAATAAATAACCAAATAAAACCATAAAAATATAAAAAAACATAAAACCCATAAAAACCTAAAAACACTAAAACCCATAAAAAACTAAAAAACCCTAAAACCCGTAAAACCCCCAAAAACCAAAAAAAATCCATAAAAACTAATAAAAACCTAAAAGCCACAAAAAACTCAAAAAAAACTTTAAACCCCCTAAACAAATTAAAAAATATCAAAAAAATTAAAAAACCAAAAAAAATTAAAGGACTTCTTCCGGACTGCATCTATACCACATAGGGATAACTCCAATTTTATTTCCTTGCTTCCGAAGTTGGAGAATGCGATTGACATCAAGGATTTTCACCTAGTTGCACTTGGGAACACTATCCTGAAGGTCATCAGTAAAATAATTATTATCAGGTTGTCAAATATCCCCAATGATATTGTTACTCCAAATCAGTTTGGATCTGTTGCAGGAAGAAATATTAAAAGTTGTTTATATATTGCCTCTGAGGGAGTTAATGCTATGCGTAGGAAAACCAGACATGGCAGCTTTTCTCTAAAGCTTGACATCTCCAAATCATTTTACACAATTAGATGGAGTTTCATCTTTGATATCCTTGTAAAATATGGTTTCTCTGGAAATTTCATCATGATTATAAAATCTATCCTAGAGAGTGCAAGAATGTATTTCATGATAAATGGATCCCCAAAAGGATTCTTTCACTACTCTTGTGGAGTCCGGCAATGGTACCCCCTATCAGGTCTTATTTTTTCCATTTCTGAGAATTATTTAAGCCGTTGTCTTATTGGCTTGGTTAATTATAGCTTCTTCACACCTCTTAAAGAATGTAGGGATCTTTATGTACCATCTCATATGCTCTATGCTGATGATATCATTCTTTTTGGGGAAGCATACCATACAACACTTAATTCAATAAAGATGCCCTTACGACATTATGAGGAGGTTGCAGGGCAATCTATTAGGTGAAGGAAATCATTCATAATCTTTGGAAATGTAATCTCCAATTATAGGCAGATACGATATGCCCATCTTATGGGTGTGAAGAGGAGCTCATTACCATTTACGTACCTCAGGGTTCCTCTCTTTTGGGGCAAGCCAAGATGTTCTCACTTTGAATCGATTGCGGAAAGAGCCATCAACAAACATGCCTGGTGGAAAGGGAAATCTCTGTCACAAGCAGGAAGGGATTGTCTGATCAATTCGGTTTTAATACCCATGCTGATGCATGCCTTCTCGATTTACAAGTGGCCGATTAGTCTGCTTAAGAAAATGCAAAATAAAATCAGAAACTTCATGTGGACGGGATGCATCAATGAAAGGAAGCTTGTCACAGTGGCCTGGAAAAAGTGTACGGAACCAATTAACATTGGCAGCCTTGGTATCAAGGACTTAAGGAAGTTCAATGAGTCACTCCTGGGTAAGTTTGTCTGGAATCTGATCAATTATAGAAATGAAGGCCTGGATTTCCTCAATGATAGGTTTGTTTGCAGGCTGATGAATGAATCTACTGGCTATTCTCTCTCTTAGGTTTGGCCATCCATCAAGGCAACATACCATGATATTATCTCCAATTCAATGTGGATTGTCTCGAAGCAATCTATCCTGAACTGCTGGACCATTACTTGGTTGGACACTCCGCAAAATACAATACTTCAGCCACCGAATAACATGCAGAATATGCAAATTTCTGAGTTTTTGCAGAATTTTTACGACCTGGCTTGCATGCTTCCGAGCATGATAGCCATGGAAATAAAGAGATATAAATTTGTCAATGTTGATGCTTTAGTGTGGAAGCCGGATCGGTGCGGAATTCTTGATACCAAATGATTATATCGGCACAAATGTGATCATAGCTCCTCTGTTCCAGCGTGGCTTTCCAAATTTAGAAAGACGTTTATTCCTCCTTCAAGGTAGATTTTCCTATGGAAAATATGGAAAGGAATACTGCCTCTACATGGAGAGCTAAAACTGTCCGGATGGCAGATTTTTTCAGGCTGTAACATTTGCTTGTGGGCAGTGGAAACTAGTAGTCATCTTTTCATACACTACAGTATGGATTCTGAGCTATGGATTTATATTCAGGATGTCTTTGGAATTCATCTTAATTTGAGTA
Organism: Viscum album; assembly: GCA_963277665.1. Taxonomy (NCBI): domain Eukaryota; kingdom Viridiplantae; phylum Streptophyta; class Magnoliopsida; order Santalales; family Viscaceae; genus Viscum; species Viscum album. Next base: position 1,278,827,751 of record OY728136.1, on the reverse strand, counting down.
GGCAACATGAGTTGGTGATTCTTCTCATTGCAGTAACTGAGGTCGGCCTAAGCCCACAGCTTCACAATCTTCTCCTATCAGCGGTGGTGGCACTACTCTCCTATGTTTGGTTTGCCAGAAATGCGGTGGCACATCGGAATAAAACAGGTTCTTTCCATGAAGGGGTGGTGAGCATTCACATGGCTATCCATGCGGCGACATGTATCAAGAATGGGGAGATGAATAATGATATGAATGACTTCCTGGTCTTGCACAAAATTGGAATTCCAGGGAGATGAAAAATACCAAAGATGATGAAATTTATTAGGTGGATCCCTTCGATAGCAGGCTATATCAAGGTCAACGTTGATGGTGATGCCATGGGTGCGCCGGGTCCTTCAGGATGTGGCGGGGTATTTCGTACATCTCGGGGCTTTGTAAAATGATGCTTTTACCACTTCCTTGGGAGCGGTACCGTGTATGAGGCAGAACTTTGGGCCATCATAAAAGAGATTCAATATGCAACCCATTTCAGATGGAATAAGCTCTGGATTGAATCTGATTCATCATTGGCGGTGGAGGCCTTCAAGAAGTAGTCACGACTTATACCATGGAAACTTCTCCAACACTGGGTCGAGTGCCTCGATGCTGCCAAGACTCTTACCTTGAGCATCTCACATGCATATAGGGAGGCAAACTGGGTTGCAGATGCTCTCTCCAAGAGATCGATTAATGACGGGACTTCGGTATGGTCTTTCAGGACTCCAGACTTCCGTTTGTCTTCAGTTGACTCAGACATGAAGGGGACGGCCCACACCAGGATATACAAGCCTCCTTTGTAATGCTTTGTACTTTACTTTTATTTTCTTTAATAAATCATGGGATCATATTTGTCTGACCCCACACCTTTTCTTCCCTAAGAAAACCTTAAAAACCATAAAACACAAAAACCACTAAGAAACATAAAAAACACTAAAAACCCGAAAACCATAAAAAACCATACAAACCCTTAAATTACAAAAAACACTTAAAAACATAAAAATAAAAAAACCCCAAAAACACTAAATACTTAAAAATAAAAAAAACCATGAAAACCTATAAGAAAATCATTAAAACATAGAAGTCATAAACCCCTAAAAATCCTAAAATATGGAAAAAAACATTAAAACCCTAAAAACCCTAAAAACTATAAATACCCCTAAACAATAAAAACCCTAATTATAATAAAAACCCTCAAAAAACTAAAAAGTATAAAACACTTTTATACAATAAAACCATTAAAAACACTAAAATCCTTTAAAACCCTAAAAACTGAAAAAATGAAAAAAATAATAAATACAATAAATACAATAAAAACCGTTAAAACCCTCAAAATAGAAAATAACCCTAGAACCCTAAAACCCATATGAAAACCTAAAATCCATAAAGACCCTAAAAAGTACTAAATTTATCATAAAAACCATGAATCCCCTATAAATTTAAAAAACGCGAAAAAACATTAACACCCCCAAAAACCATAAAAAACCCAAAAAACCCAAAAAAACCAAAAAACCCATCAAAATATCTAGAAATAATAGAACCCAAATAATTACTAAAAACACTAAAAATCACTAAAAATGTATGAAACTCTAAAACCCCATAAAAAACCTATGAAAAAATTCTAAATCTAAAATAAATAAAGCAGCTAAAAATCAAAAGACTCAAAAAACCCAAAAGTCTTTAAAACCCAAAAAATACATAAATACCATAAACCCCTAAAAAACTATACAAACACATAAAAAACAAGAACCCTAAAATCCACAAAATAATATAAAAATCATTCAAACCCCCAAAAATGATAAAAACCTCTAAAAACCTTAATACACTAAATAGCTCAAAAAAACCTAAAAACCGAAAATACACAGAAGTACCATAAAACTCCTAAAAACACTATAAGAATAAAATTACTATGCCCCTAAAAAATACCTAAAAAGGCAATAAGAATCATTAAAAGTTAAAACACCTAAAAACCTAGAAAACCCCTAAGAAAATATTAAAAAACTCAACACACTTAAACGCATTAAATAAATAAAAAATGCCAATACCCTAAAAAACTAAAACTGTAAAAACCCTAAAATCCCTAATAATCCTTAAATTACCTAAAAACCATAAATTATTTTACTAATCCAAAAAAATCTATTAAAACATTAAAATCCCTAAAACCGAGAATAAATGTCATGAAAACCTTAAAAAACTAAAAACAGTCCAAACCTTAAAACCATTAAAAAACCTAAAAACCTTTAATGACTTGAAAAATTACAAACCCCATAAACCCAAGATGCCGCTAAAAACTATAAAAACATTAAAATCACTAAAAACTCTAAAAAACCTTCAAACCCTAGATAATGTTTAAAACCCCTAAAAACCCTAAAACCACAAAAAACAATAAATACCCTAAAACCCGAAAACCACCTAAAAACCTCAAAAATCCCTAAAAAAATAAAAAAACTATAGAAACCATTAAAAATACCAAGAAATAGATAAAAAATTTACATACCCTTAACACCCATAAGAAACATTAAAAAACTAAAAACTCTTAAACCCTTAAAAAACCAAAAAAACGTTAAAAACCATAGATAATCCTAAAAATAATAAAAATCTTAAAAATCCTTTAAATCCTTAAAATCCTAAAAAACTATAATGTCTTACAAAATCTATAAATATTTGAAAAACGTAGAAACCCCTAAAAACCTAAAAACCACTAAAAAATCATTAAACCATAAAAACTCTAAAAACCCATAAAAACTAAAACCCACTAAAAACCATAAAACATTTAAAATACTATAATAACCATAAAACCCCCTAAAAACCAAAAAAAATCCTAAAAACCTCAAAACACCCAAAAAATGCATAAGACCACTTGAAAATCACTAAAAACTCTAAAATCCCGTTAAACTCCTAACAATGTTGAGAAACTCTAAAAAACAATTAAAACCCTAACAAACTAAGAAAACCATAAAACCAAAAAAAATACCAAAAAAATCTAAAAAACCTAAATCCCTTAAAAATCCCTAAACACTGTAAAAGAAAATAAAAATTCTAAAAAACCCTAAAAATATCTAAGAACATAAAAACCCCCAAAAATCCTGAAAACCCCTAAGATAACATCAAAAACCAAAAAACACTAAAATCCCATAAATGTTTCTAAAAACCATAGAAACCCTAAATCACACTAAAACCCTTAAAAACCATAAAAATCCCAAAAAAACCTAAAATCCTCAAAAACCCATTAAAACTGTGGGAAACACTAAAAACATTAAAAACCCTTTAAATAGCTAAAAACGTTTGAAAACTCTAAAAAACCTTCAAAACACTAACGAACTCAAGCCCCCCTAAAAATTACAAGAAAATATAAAAACCCTAGAAACCCTAAAAAAATAAAAATCCCTAAAAAACATAAAAACCCTAAAAATATTTAAAATCCCTAAAAATACCAAAAAATGTTAAAAAACATAAAAACAATGAAAACCCCTTAAAAACCTAAATACCCAAAAACACATAAAACATTTAAAATCCCAAAAAAAATTAAAAATCTTAAAAAACCTTACAGACACTAAAACTAATAAAAATCCTAAATTATCCCTAATAATCCATTAAAATATAAAAAACTATAAAAATTCTAAAACCCCAAAGAAGACAATAAAAAAATTAAAAACCATAACACCCCTAAAATCCCCTCTTTCTGTGGACTTTGGGCTGAGGTCGTAAGGGATTTTGGCTGTGGATCGGTGGATCCCTCCCCTCCCTTGTTTGCAGTGTCTGTGTCTTTTCTTTTAATAAAATTTTGGGGGGTCCCAGGAATAGCCTGGACCTAAGCCTTCCTTGCCATAAGACCCCTAAAAACATAAAAAACGTGAAAAAACCTATAAACCCAAAATCCTTTAAAAATAATAAAACTTGTAAAATCTATAAAACCCCAAAACCCCTAAAAACACAAAACCACTAAAAAACCTAAAAACCCGTTTAAACCCATAAAGGTGTTAAAAAACTCTTAAAAACCGTAAAACCCATAAAAACTCAAAAAACATCTACAAAACCCTAAAAACATTAAAATATCTAAATAAACGTTAAAACCCTAACTTACAAAAAAATTTAAAACACAAAAAAACAAAAATACTGAAAACCCCTCAAAATCCTTAAAAAGCATAAAAATCATTAAAACCCTAAAAATCCATAAAATCCCTAATACTATAAAAACCCATAAAAACACAAAAAACACTTAGAAGTCCTTAAAATTAATATAAACCCCATAAACCACTAAAAGTTTTAAAAAATCCCAAAAAAACATTAAACCATAAATAAATCAAAAAACACCTAAAAATCAAGAGAACCCAAAAACTCCCCAAAAAGAAACAAAACCCCCCAAAACCCTAAAACCCAAAAACCCTCAAAGTCCCTAAAACTCTAAAAACCCATATAAATTCTAAAAAAGGCATCAAAATCACTAAAAATTCAAGAACCCCTAAAAACAATGAAAAACCCTAAGAAAACCAAAAACACAATAAAATAATTAAAACCCCTAAAAACCGTAAAAATGATTAAATGGATATAAACCCTACAGACCCCAAAAGCCTTAAAAAATTTTAAATACCCTAAAAACCCTTAAAACTTAAAAAAACTAAAAATCATTAGAAACCATAGAACCCACTGAATACTCTAAAAACCTATAAACCTCAAAAAAGATAAAAACCTATAAAAAACATAAAATCTTAAATAACTCAAAACCCCCTAAAATGCTGAGAAAACCATAAAAATAAAAAATATAAAAAACCTTAAACACCCTTAAATTCCCTAAAAACCATAAAATGACACAAAAATCTTAAAAGGGTAAAAAAATCCTTCAAAATGTAAAAAATATAAAAAATTTGAAAAAAACTAACAAATCCTTAAATACCATAAACCCTAGAAATCTTTAAAAACCAAAAACCATGAAAAATTATTAAAACCCTAAGCACCCAAAAAACGCTAAAACACGGAAGCAACCCAAAAAACCCATAAAAATCCAAAAAATAGCCATAAAAATCCCTAAAACGTAAAAGAACCTAAAACATATAAAACACTTAGGAAAAAATTAACAAACTAAACACACTTTAAACATCTAAAATACTAAAAACTGTTAAAAAGATCGATCAAACACTAAAACCCCTAAAACCATAAAACACTAAAAAACTTAAAGACACCTAAATCCCAATAAAAAATCTAAAAATCACTAATTACTCTTAAAATAAATTAAAACCAACAAAATTTTGAGAAATAATAATTCCATTACACAAAAAAAAATTAGAAAACCCCTAAATCCCAAAAAACCCACTACTAACCCATAAAAACTTTGAAAATGTGAAAAACGGGTTCGTCGGGCTTTGCATCTACTTCGCGCGAGCATTGGCATTGCGCTTGGTTCGACACTGTCTGTCCGGATCTGAAGAGGTGCAGGATTTTTTCTCATTGATCTTGCTACTGACGAAGGTATAGTCGCTATGTCCTGTGTCCAACTGATTTTGCTGGCTTGTGTGTTCTTGTTTGGTGGCTGGACTGGTTCTGTGTTGCTGCTTCGGCTAGACTTTGGTTGGATTTTTCATTACTGGCCTCCCCCAAAGCTATTGTTGCGGAGAAGGATTGGTGCTGCTTTTTGGCTGGTTTTTTGGATTTGTTGTGGATGCTTTCTGCCGGTTCTGTTGGGTGCCGATGATTCATGTTCTGTTGATGTTGTTTGTTCTATGCTGTTGGAAAGGGACCTTCTTGGTGAGAAGGTATTGGGTGCTGGATGCAGGTATTTTGTTGATTTTGAGTGGATGGTGTATGGTGAATGCTGGATGACGTGTGGCTGGTTGGTATTTGCTGCTGCTGTGGATGAGTTTGTTGTTGTGCTGCTGTAGTGGAAGTGGGATGCTGGGAAATGGTTGGTGGTCGAAAGAGGTGCTGGCTGTCTGAAAATGAGGATGCTGGTTGGCTGGTTGCTGCAGATGGATGTTGTTTGCTGCTGTAGTCTGAATGCTGGTTGTTGGTTAGCTGTGAGCTGCTGGATGCTGGTTAATGCTGGATGTAGTGCTGTTGGATGCTGGTACTGGTTGGATGTGATGTGATGATGCTGCAGTTGAGTCTGTTTTTGTGCCTTTTTCTTTCTTTGTTTTTCTTTCTTTGGCGTGGGTTGTAAGGGTTTTTGGGTGTGGGTCGTTCGACCCCTCCCCTCCCTTGTCTGCAGTGTTTGTGTCTTTTTGTTTAATAAATTTTGGGGGGGGGGGGGGGGTGCCAGGAATAGCCTGGACCCGAGCCTTCTTTGCCTAATAAAAAATTTAAACCCTAAAAACTCTTAAAACCCCCAAAAAACCTAAAAAACACTAAAACCCTAAAAGATCCTAAATCCCCCTAAAACATAAAAAACCATAGAAACCCCTTAAAACATAAAAAACATAAAAACCCTAAAACCCTCAAAACCAATAAAACCCATAAGAGACCTAAAAATGTTAAAATCTTTAAAAAATCAGAAAACCTTAAGAAACTCAAAAAACCTCTGAAACCCCAAATAAACAACAAAAACCTAAAAACCCTCAAAATCACTAAACAACCTAAAAATCATAAAAATATAAAAATCCCTAAAAATCTGTAATATGTTAAAGACTCAAAACCCCTAAAAACCCTAAGAAAACCATAAAAACAGAATCACATTAATCCACAAAAAACTTTATAAATGAAAAAACCTTTAAAATGCATTAAACCCTAAATAACTGAAATCCCCTCAATATCCGTAAAAAATAAAAAACCACAAAATCCTAAAAATACCCTAAAAATTCATAAATATGTAAAACCCCATAAAACAATGAAAACACCTAAAAACATTAAAATAGAAAAAACACATAAAATGCCAAAAAAAACAAAATTGCAAAGAACCCTAAAGACACTAAATATTATAATTCCCTCTAACACAAAAAAACCAAAAAAACCTCAAAAAACCCTAAAAGTCCCTTAAAACCCCCAAAACACTAGAAACTAAAAAAAACCCATAAACATAAAAACACTAAAACCACTATAAAACCCTAAAAACCATAAAAATCATAAAAATTTCATAAAAATCCATAGAAACCTAAAATACCAAAATACCATGAAAACCCAAATGAAAATAATATAACCAAAAAACACTCCTAAACAATGGAAAATAATAAAAGACTATAAAACCCCTTGAAAACTTTAAAAACCCTAAAACCATAAAACTCTAAAAACCATATAAAACCTTAAAAACTGATTAAAACAACAAAACCTAACTAAAAAAATTAGAAATTACCTTTAAAACAATAAATATACTAAAAACACGAAGAAACCTTAAAAACTAAACAAAACCATTAAAAACACAAAATAAACTAAAAACCATAAAATGCTAAAAAAATCTTAAAACCCTCAAAATCCTTAAAGTCCCTAAAAAGTCATAAAAATCCTAAAAAGGTCCTAAAATTCCCTTAAAATTTATAAAACAATAAAAACCCTGAAAAAACATTAAAACATAAAAACACATAAAACCTCTAAAAAACCATGACACATTAAAATCCACAAAAAATCCTAAAAATTATAATAAACACTAAAAACCCTCAAAAAATCCCTAAACCCACAATAAACATTAAAAATCCTAAACAACCCAAAAAATACCTAAAATGTAAAAACCCCTAAACACCATAAAAAAGAGTTATAAAACCTTAAAAACTAAAAAAACCCTAAACCCACTAAAAACATATAAAATGCTAATAACCCTATAAAACCATAAAACCATCAAAACTAAAAAAAACCCTAGAAACATTTAAAAGACTAAAACCCCATTAAAAACCCACTAAAAACTCTAAAACACATTTAAATCCCTAAAAAATTAAAAACCTTGAAAATCATTTAAACCATAAAAAACTAAAAAAAACCCATTAAAAATCCAATAAAAAAATTAAAATTCACTCAACCCTAAAAAACCTAAAAATAATAAAAATCCCAAAAAATGCGTGAAAAAATAAAAATCATTTGAAGGCTAATAAATATATTAAAAAATTAAAATACATAAACCTTAAAAATCCATAAGAAAAATTTAGTTGTAAAAAAATTAAAAAACATTAAAATCCTAAAAATAAAAAATAAAGTAAAAAACCATAAACCCACCTCCAAATCCGTAACAACCTCAAAACCCTAAAAACCCATAATCCCTAAAAACCCAGTTAAATCACTAAAAACCCTTCGCACCCCTAAACCAATTAAAAGGCTCTAAGAAACCTTAAATATCCTAAAGAACTTTAAACAACCCTCAAAACCCATAAAACACATAAAACACTAAAAAACAAATAAAACCCCAAAAAATCACTAAAAATTCTTAAACCCCAAGAAAATCCTTAAAACCCCTTAAATCCCTAAAACTGTAAAAAAAAATAAAAACCATGTAAACCCTAAGAAAACCATAAAATAAAAAATACACTTAAAACACCTAAAAATATATAAAATGCCAAAAATACTTATAGCCCAAAAAACAATAAAAAGTCACAAAATACCTAAAAACCCTAAAAACCATAAAAATTCAAAAAACACAAAAACATACAAACTATAAAAACCCATAAAACCATTAAAAAGCCTACAAAAACCATGAAAAACAAAAAATAATTAAAACTCCAAAAAACATAAAATATGCTAAAACCCCTAAAAACTCCAAAACCCATAAAAACCATAAAAAACCCCAAACTGTAAAAACCAAAAAAACCTTAAAACTCTTGGAATTCATAAAGGCATAATAAAATTCTAAAAACCTTTGAAATCCAAAAATAATAAAACCAAAATACCACCAAAAAACCAAAAACACAAAATAACCAAAAAACCCCATAAAATCCTTAATAATAATAAAAATCCTAAAAAAGACATAGAATCCATTATAACCTTAAAACCCTAAAAACCTAAAAATCCTTAAGAAAATATTGAACCCCTAAAAAACATAAAACCCACCAAAACCCGAGAAATGCTAAAACCCATGAAAAAACTGCCTAAAATTCCCTAAACTCCAAAAAACCTAATAACCCTCAAAATTGATGGAAACCCTAATAAACCATAAATAACCTAAGACCCCTAAAAACTATCTAAAAACCAAAAAAATCGTAAAACCCTGAAGTAGCATATGAAAAATCTAATAAACCAAAAACTCTAAAAACACCTTAAAATAATAGAAACCCTAAATGGCCTTAAAACCCATAAAATCTATAAAACCACTAAAACCTGAAAAATTATAGACACCCTAAAACCCAAAAAAACTAAAACACTAAATAACCATAAAGTACAAAAATCTAAAAAAACACTTAAAAACCTAAGAAAACATAAAACCCATCAACATCCTAAAATACCCTAAAAACCATAAAATTCCAAAAACCCTTAAAATACCTAAAAAATAAAAAAACCCTAAGAAAAAAATAAACAAATAAAACTACTTAAACCCCCAAAAAATCCTAAAAAATTCTAAAACCCCTAAAGAACTCTAAAAACCTCTAGAAGCACTTAAAACCCTAAAACAGCTATAAGCCTTTAAAACCGTAAAAACACATAAAACCCTAAAACACTAAAATCTATAAAAACAATTTTAATTCCAAAAAAATATTATTTTAAAAAAAAACTTAAAACACATAAAAACAAAAAAACATGAAAAATAAAAAAACTAAAAATCCCACCAACCATAAACCCCCTAAAAACCATCAAAATCATTAAAATCAGAAAAAAAATAAAAAAACCTAAAAAAAACCTAAAAATATAAAAAATCCTTAACACCTTGAAAACCCTAAGAAAACCATAAATACCTAAAAACCCTTAAAACACCAAAAAATCCAAAAAAAATACTATAAATACTAACACCCTAAAATACATAAATAACCATAAAACACCTCAAAATCTCAAAAAACCCAAAAAATAATAAAAATCGTCAGAAATAAAAAAAAATACTTACAACTGTATAACCCCTAAAACCCTAAAAACATAAAAAAAACATAAAAACATAAAAAAATAAAAACCTAAAAACATAAAAATGGTAAGACACTCAATGGCCCTAAAATCCCTAAAATTATCTAAAGACCATAAAACCTATTCAATCCTTTAATGAAACCCTCAAAACACATAAAAACCAAAAAACCCCACCAAAAACTCCAAATCCCCTTTAAACCCCAAAAAAATGATACAAAAAATTGAAAAAACATAAAATCCAAACAAATAAAAAAACACTAAAAACCTAGAAAACAAAAAAAAACCATAAAAACCCATAAAACTGAAAAAAATCCCTAAAAACCCTAAAAACCAAAAAATTATAAGAAAACCCATAAAATAGGAAAAAATAAAATACACCAAAAACCTTGAAAGACAATAAAAAACCATAGTAACCCAAAACACATTAAATCCCTACAAACCTAAAAACTCTAAAAACCAATAAAATTACAAAAACATAAAAACATTAAAAAATACAAAAATACAAAAAACGTGAAAACAAATTTAAACCCCAAAAAACCCTAAAATCGACTAAAAACTGAGAAAACACATTAATCACCTAAAAATGAGAAAAACTATAAAAAATATAAAAAAACAAAAAATTTAAAAAACCCATGATAACCTATGAAACCCAAAAACCCAAAAATACCCAAAAAACCCTAAAAATATTAATAACACTATAACCCCTAAAACCCTAAAAAACTATACAAATTCAAGAAAAAGATATAAATCCATAAAAAACCCTAAAACCCATGAAAAACACTAAGAAAACATCAAAACCCAAAAAATACTTACAACCCCTAAAAACATAAAAAACACTAAAACCCTACTAACTCTAAAATCCCTCAAATTCCCTATAAAGACTAAAAAATATTAAAATAATAAAATCCCTAAAATCCCAAAGAACACAAAAAAATTAAAAACCTTGAAAAAACTAAAAACTATTAAAATAATAAAATCCCTAAAAATATCGAAAAACAAAAAAAAATAAAAACCATGAAAACACTGAAAAATATTAAAAACCTAAAAATAATTAAAACACTTAAAAAACCTAAAAAACAATAAAAATCTTAAAAATTATTAAAACCAAAAAACCCATGAAAACCAAAAGACCCCTAAAAACCAAAAATCCCCTAAATCCCCACAAAAAAAATCATAAAAAATTGTAAAAAAAAAAAATAAACCCCAAAAAATATTATATAACTCTAAAATTTTTAAAAACATTGAAAACTCAAAAAATCCCCAAAAAGAAAAAAACATAAAAACCCTGAAACACTATAAAACACTAAAACTATCTAAATCCTTAAAAATAATAAAACAATAAAAATCATATTAACTCTCAAAAAATCCTTATAAATGATAAAAATCCTAAAAACCATGAAAAAAAATCAGAAAACCCCAAAGAAAACATTAATAACATAAAAACATCTGAACCCCATAAAAACCTATGAAAATCTTAAATACCTAAAAACTCATAACAACCATAAAAACCATAAACCCCTTAAAACCCATAAAAAACCATAAAACCCCATAAAACAATAAATAAAACCAAAAACACTAAAAACCCATTTAACCCATAAAAATGTTAAAAACACTAAAAACCATAAAAACAATAAAAAGTAAAAGGCCCTCAAAATCCTAAAACAAAAAACCCCTAAACCCTTAAAAACCCTCAAAATCTCTAAAAAACCAAAAACCCAAAAATCCATAAAACTCCCTAAAGGTCACTAAAAAGTTAAAATCAATAAAAACCCTCCAAAACACTAAAAAACTAGATAACTAGACAACTCTTAAAACCCCTAAAAAACTAAAAAACACTAAATCGATAAAAACCACAAAACCCTCAAAATCAATAAAAACCATAAAAATTTATAAAAATCACAAAAAATTCCTAGAAATCCTTAAAAATGTAAACCCCCATTAAAACCCAGAAAACACAAAGAAAAATAAATAAAAACCTAAAAAATCATAAAAAACATTGAAATTCTAAAAAACACTAAAAGGTATAAAAAACATAAACAACCAAAAAAACCAAAAAACTATAAGGAGCATATGACCCCTAAAAACCATAAAACCCCTAAAACAGCTAAAAACCCACTAAAAATTCAAAATACCTTTTAAACACTTAAGAACATTAAAAAAACATTAGAACCCCATTAAAGCCAAGAAAATTCAAAAAACACCTGAAACACCTGAAAACCTAAAGACCCTAAAAACACTAAAAATATGTGAAAATCCAAAAAAAATCCAAAAAAATAAAAATTATGTAAAAAACCAAAAAATCTTAAATCCCAAAAGAAAACTTTAAAAACCATAAACAATTAAATCCACTAAAATTCTAAAAAATCTAAAAACACTATGCACCGCTAAACCCATAATAAACCCCCAAATCCATCAAAATCCCAAAAAAACATAAAACCCAAAAATATACTAAAATGCCCTAAAAATATATAATAACATATTAAACCCTAAAAACATCAAAAAACCCTTTTAAAACCATAAAAACCCAAAAACACATGAAATCCATAAAAATGTTAAAAAGAGAAAAAACTAAAAGACTCGAAAAACGTAAAGCCCATAAAACCATAAAATATTGGAAAACCCTTAAAATACCTTTTAAACACATAAAACACTAGAAACCAATAGAAAGCCTAAAACCCTTTAAACACCTAAAAAGGATTAAAAATATAAAAAAATTAAATTTCTAAAAAACTGAAAAAAAACCCATTATTAACAGAAAAAACCTCAAACCCCTCAAAAAACCTAAAAACCATTAAAACCATCAAACCATGAAAAATCCTACAAAAACCATGAAAACCAAAAAATAATTAAAACCCCAAAAAACCTAAAAGATGCTAAAACCCCTAAAACACTAAAACCCATAAAAATCATAAAAAACCCAAAACTGTAAAACCCAAAAAAACCTTAAAAACTCTTGGAATTCTTAAAGGCATAATAAAATTCTTAATTCCTTTAAAATACAAAAAAAAAATAAAACCAAAATACCCCCAAAAAACCAAAAACACAAAATAACCAAAAAAAAACCCATAAAATCCTAAAAAATAATAAAAATCCTAAAAAATACTTAGAATCCATTAAAACCTTAAAACCCTAAAAAACATAAAAATCCTTAAGAAAATATTGAACCCCTAAAAACCATAAAACCCCCCAAAACCCTAAAAATGCTAAAACCCACGAAAACCCCCCAAAAAATCCCAAAACTCCAAAAAACCTAATAACCCTCCAAATTGATGGAAACCCTAAAAACCATAAATAACCTAAGACCCCTAAAATTATCTAAAAACCTAAAAAATCGTAAAACCCTAAAGTTTCATATGAAAAATCCCAAAAACTAAAAACACTAAAAACACCTAAAAATAGTAGAAACCCTAAATGGCCTTAAAACCCATAAAATCTATAAAACTGCTAAAACTCGAAAAACTATAGACCCCCTAAAACCCAAAGAAACTAAACCACTAAATAGCCATAAAGTACAAAAAATCTCAAAAAACACCTAAAAACCTAAGAAAACATAAAACCCATCAACATCCTAAAATACCATAAAAGCCATAAAAATCCAAAAACCCTTAAAATCCCTAATAAAATAAAAAACCATAAGAAAAACATAAAAAAAACTACTTAAACCCCCCAAACAATCATGAAAAATGCTAAAAACCCTAAAGAACTCTAAAAACCCCTAAAAGCACTTAAAACCCTAACACCCCTATAAACCTTTAAAATCGTAAAAACACATAAAACCCTAAAACACAAAAATCTATAAAAACAATTTAACAAAAAATATTATTTTTAAAAAAACCTTAAAACCCCTAAAAACAAAAAAACAAGAAAATAAAAAAACTTAAAATCCCACCAACCATAAACCCCCTAAAAAACCATCAAAATCATTAAAATCAGAAAAAACTAAAAAATCCTAAAAAATACCTAAAATTTTAAAAAATATTTAACACCTTGAAAACCCTAAGAAAACCATAAATAACTAAATACCCTTAAAACCCCAAAAAATCCTAAAAATTACTAGAAATCCTAACACTCTAAAATACATAAATAACCATAAAACCCCTCAAAATCTCAAAAAACCCAAAGAATAATAAAAATCATCAGAAAGAAAAAAATACTTACAACTGTAAACCCCTAAAACCCTAAAAAACATAAGAAACACTTAAAAACCTAAAAAATAATCCCCTAAAACATAAAAATGGTAAGACACTCAATGGCCCTAAAATCCATAAAATTATCTAAAGACTATAAAAACCATTCAAACCTTTAATGAATCCCTCAAAACACATTAAAACCCAAAACCCACCAAAAACTCCAAATCCCCTTTAAACCCCAGAAAATGATACAAAAAATTGAAAAAACATAAAATCCAAAAAAATCAAAAAACACTACAACCTAGAAAACAAAAAAACACATAAAAACCCTAAAAACACATAAAACCTAAAAAAATCCCTAAAAACCCTAAAAACCAAAAAATTCTAAGAAAACCCTAAAATTAGGAAAAAATAAAATACCCCAAAACCCTTGAAAGACAATAAAAAACCATAATAACCTAAAACACGTTAAATCCCTACAAACCTAAAAACTCTAAAAACCAATAAAATCACAAAAACAAAAAAAAAACACTAAAAACTACAAAAATACAAAAAACATTAAAAAAAATTATACCCCAAAAAACCCCTAAATCCGATTAAAAACTGAGAAAACACATTAAAAACCTAAAAATGAAAAAAAAACTCTAAAAAAATATAAAAACCCAAAAAATTTAAAAAGCCCATGATAACCTATGGAAACCCAAAAAACCCAAAAAAAACCCTAGAAACACTAAAAACCCTAAAAATATTAATAACCCTAAAACCCATAAAAACCTAAAAAACTATAAAAGTCCAAGAAAAAGATATAAATCCATAAAAAACCCTAAAACCCATGAAAACACTAAGAAAACATCATAACCCTAAAAATACTTACAACCCCTAAAAACCAAAAAAAACACTAAAACCCTACTAACTCTAAAATCCCTCAAATTACATATAAAGACTAATAAATATAAAAATAATAAAATCCCTAAAATACCAAAGAACACAAAAAAATTAAAAACCTTGAAAACACTAAAAACTATTAAAATAATAAAATTTCTAAAAATACCGAAAAACAAATAAAATAAAAACCATAAAAACACTGAAAAACATTAAAAACCTAAAAATAATTAAAACACTTAGAAACCCTAAAAAACAATAAAAACCCTAAACAAATATTAAAACAAAATAACCCCTGAAATCCAAAAAACCCCTAAAAACCAAAAATACCCTAAAACCCCACAAAAAACAAAAAAACCATGAAAAATTGTAAAAAAACATTAAACCCCAAAAAATATTATATAACTCCAAAATTTTTAAAAACATTGAAAACTCAAAAAACCACCAAAAAGAAAAAAACATAAAAACCATAAAACACTATAAAACACTAAAACTGTCAAAATCCTTAAAAATCGTAAAACAATAAAAATCATATTAAATCTCAAAAAATCCTTACAAATGTAAAAAATCCTAAAAACCATGAAAAAAAATCTGAAAACCCCAAATAAAACATTAATAACATAAAAACATCTGAACCCCATAAAAACCTAAAAAAATATTAAATACCTAAAAAATCATAACAACCATAAAAACAATAAAACCCTAAAAAACCATAAAAAACCATAAAACCCCATAAAACAATAAATAAAACCAAAAACACTAAAAACCCATTTAACCCATAAAAAATTTAAAAACACTAAAAACCTTAAAAACAATAAAAAGTAAAAAGCTTTGAAAATCCTAAAACAAAAAACCCCTAAACCCTTAAAAACCCTCAAAATCCCTAAAAAACTAAAAACCCTAAAATCCTTAAAAATCCCTAAAGGTCACTAAAAAGTTAAAATCAATTAAAACAGTCCAAAACACTAAAAAACCAGATAACTAGAAAACTCTTAAAACCCCTAAAAAACTAAAAAACACTAAATCTATAAAAACCATAAAACCATCAAAATCAATAAAAACCATAAAAATTCTTAAAAATCATAAAAAAATTCCTAGAAATCATTAAAAATGTCAACCCCCATTAAAACCCAGAAAACAAAAAGAAAAATAAATAAAAAAACCTAAAAAAACATAAAACCTTTTAAATTATAAAAAACAATAAAAGTTATAAAAAAATTAAACTACCAAAAAAACCAAAAACCCCTAATGAGGATATGACCCCTAAAAACCATAAAACCCCTAAAACCGCTAAAAACCCACTAAAAATTCAAAAAACCTTTTAAACACATAAGAACATTAAAAAAACATTAGAACTCCATTAAAGCCAAGAAAATTCAAAAAACCCCCAAAACACCCAAAAACCTAAAGACCCTAAAAACACTAAACCCTCTAAAAATCCCTAAAAACACTGAAAATATGTGAAAATCCTAAAATATCCAATAAAATAAAAATAATGAAAAAAAAATAAAAAAACATAAATCCCAAAAGAAAACTATTAAAACCTTAAAGAATTGAAAACACTAAAAACTCTTAAAAACCCTAAAAGGCCCCAAATCCCAAAAAATCACAACAAACCATAAAAACATTATAAACCATAAAAAACATAAAACCCCACAGACAAATTAAAAACTACTAAAAACTCAAAAAAATCCTTTTCAAACAATAAAATAATTAAAAAACTCTAAAAACCGATTAAAACCCTAAAAAATAAAAAAACCATAAAAACATAAAAACCCTAAAAACATAAAAATTCATAAAAATACTAAAAAATCCCTAAAAAACCCTAAAAACATAAAAAAACCTAAAAGCACTAAAAAACATAAAAAAAATAAAACATAAAATCACATAAAACCCCTAAAAATCTAAAAAATAATAAAAACAATAGAGACCATAAAAACCTTAAAAAACACTAAAACCCATAAAACCCCTCAAAATAGCTCAAAAACCTAAAAAACCATAAATGTCTTAAAAAACCCTAAAATCTATAAAAACATAAAAATACTAAAAACCCTAAAAACTCATAATAATATATTAAAAACCAAAAAATTCATAACACCGAAAAAATTGAAAGAACACTAAAAACCTTAAAGGACCCTAAAACTATAAAAACAAATAAAAACTTCGAAAAACCATAAAAACCCTAAAAACATTAAAACATAAAAACCAGAAAAACCCTAAATACTCTTTAAAAAATGTAATATTGTTTAACCACTAAAAATTTTAAAAATCTCTAAACACCCTAAAAACACTAAAATACTCAAAAATTCCCTAGAACCCAAAATAACAACAAAAACCTTAAAAACCTTAAAAAAATAAAAAGAATCAAAATAAATATAATACCTAAAAACCCATATAAATCATAAAAACTCCTTAAAATCCAAAAAATACGTAAAAAACAAGAAGAAAATCTAAGAACACAAAAAACCCTACAACCCTAAAAAAAACTAAAACACCCTAAAATCCATTAAAAGTGTAAAAAATAATAAAAAACCTAAAAATTCCCTGACAACCCAAAAAATATAAAATCCCCTAAAAAAACATTAGAAAACATGAAAAAAACTAAACACATAAAACAATAAAATTCATAAAAAATGAAAAACCCTTAAGGAACCGGAAACCCCAAAAACCCCATAAAAACATAAAAACGTTAAAAAATTATTAAACCCAATAAAACCCTAAATACACTAAATACTCAAAAAACCCATTAAGCACCTAAAAATGTCACAAAATTATAAAAAACATAGAAAATCTTATAAACTCAAAAAAAACTAAAACCCCAAAAAACAATAAAAATTGTAAAAACCCTAAAAACCAAATAAAATCGCTAAAGATCTCAAAAAATCCATAAAATTCCTAAAAATTCCTAAAAATACTAGAAAATTTAGAAAACATTAAAAACCAAGAAACAACCAAATAAAACCATAAAAACCTAAAAAAACATAAAACCCATAAAACCCCCAAAAACCATAAAATCCATAGAAACTCATAAAAACATAAAAGCCACAAACAACTCAAAATACACTTTAAACCCCCTAAAAAAATTAAAAAATATCAAAAACATTAAAAAAACTAAAAAATTAAAAAATATCAAGAACATTAAAAACCCTAAAAAACTCAAAAAGCCAGGAAATCTGTAAAACCCTAAAAACCCCAAACCCAAAAACTACCAAAAAACCCTAAATCCATAAAAATCCCTAAAAATCCCTAAAAACATAAAAAACCCGAAAAAAATTAAAACCCCTAGGAAAACCTTAAAAATCATAAAACACAAAAACCTCTAAGAAACATAAAAAACACTAAAAACCCGAAAACCATAAAAAACCTTTAAAACCCTTAAATTTCAAAAAACCCTTAAAAATATAAAAATTAAAAAACTCCAAAAACACTAAATACATAAAAATAAAAAAACCATCGAAACCTCTAAGAAAATCATTAAAACATAGAAGTCCTAAACCCCTAAAAATCCTAAAATATGGAAAAAACATTAAAAACCTAAAAAACCCTAAAAACTATAAATACCCCTAAACCATAAAAACCCTAAAACTAATAAAAACCATCAAAACAACTAAAAAGCATACAATAATCATATCCAATAAAATATTAAAAACACTAAAAATCTTTAAAACCCTAAAAAACTGAAAAAATGAAAAAATAATAAATACAATAAAAACCATTAAAACCCTCAAAATAGAAAATAACCCGAGAACCCTAAAAACCATATGAAAACCTAAAATCCATAAAGACCCTAAAAAGTACTAAAAATATCATATGAACCATGAATCCCCTATAAATTTAAAAAACGCGAAAAAACATTAACACCCCCAAAAACCATAAAAAACCCAAAAAACCCAAAAAAACAAAAAAACCCATCAAAATATCTAGAAATAATAGAACCCAAATAATTACTAAAAACACTAAAAATCACTAAAAATGTATGAAACTCTAAAACCCCATAAAAAACCTATGAAAAAATTCTAAATCTAAAATAAATAAAGCGGCTAAAAATCAAAAGACTCAAAAAACCCAAAAGTCTTTAAAACCCAAAAAATATATAAATACAATAAACCCCTAAAAACCTATACAAACACATAAAAAAACAAGAACCATAAAATCCACAAAATAATATAAAAATCATTCAAACCCCCAAAAATGATAAAAACCTCTAAAAACCTTAATACACTAAAAAGCTCAAAAAAACCTAAAAACCGAAAATACACAGAAGTACCCTAAAACTCCTAAAAACACTATAAGAATAAAAATTACTATTCCCCTTGAAAAAATAAAACACCTAAAAAGGAAATAAGAATCATTAAAAGTTAAAACACCTAAAAACCCAGAAAACCCCTAAGAAAATATTAAAAACTCAAAAACACTTAAACACCTTAAATAAATAAAAAATGTCAATACCCTAAAAAACTAAAACTGTAAAAACCCTAAAATCCATAAAAATCCTTAAATTACCTAAAAACCATAAATTTTTTTACTAATCAAAAAAATCTCTTAAAACATAAAAATCCCTAAAACCTAGAATAAATGTCATGAAAACCTTAAAAAACTAAAAACAATAAAAACCTTTAAACCCTTAAAAACACTAAAAACCTTTAATGACTTGAAAAATTACAAACCCCATAAACCCAAGAAGTCGCTAAAAACCATAAAAACATTAAAATCACTAAGAACTCTAAAAAACCTTCAAACCCTAGATAATGTTTAAAAACCCTAAAACCCATAAAAATCGTAATAATAAAAAACCCTAAAACAACCAAAAAAAAAATAAATACCCTAAATCCTTAAATCCACCTAAAAACCTCAAAATCCCTAAAAAATAAAATCCTGTAGAAGTCATTAAAAATACAAAGAAATAGATAAAAATTTTACATACCCTTAACACCGATAAGAAACATTAAAAAACTAAAAACTCTTAAACCCTTAAAAAACCAAAAAAAACGTTAAAACCCATAGATAACCTAAAAAATAATAAAAATATTAAAAAATCCTTTAAATCCTTGAAATCCTAAAAAACCATAATGTCTAAAAAAATCCACAAATATTTGAAAAACGTAGAAACCCCTAAAAAACCTAAAAACCAGTAAAAAAATCATTAAACCCTAAAAACTACATAAACCCATAAAAAACTAAAACCCAATAAAAATCATAAAACATTAAAAATACTATAATAACCATAAAACCCCCTAAAAACCAAAAAAAAATCCTAAAAACCTCAAAACACCCAAAAAATGCATAAGACCACTTGAAAATCACTAAAAACTCTAAAATCCATTTAAACTCCTAACAATGTTGAGAAACTCTAAAAACCCATTAAAACCCTAAAAAACTATGAAAACCATAAAGCCAAAAAAATACCATAAAAATCTAAAAAACTTAAATCCCCTAAAAATCCCTAAACACTATAAAAGAAAATAAAAATTCTAAAAAACCCTAAAAATATCTAAGAACATAAAAAACCCCAAAAATCCTGAAAACCCCTAAGAAAACCTAAAAAACCAAAAAAAACTAAAATCCCCTAGAATTTTTTAAAAACCTTAAAAACCCTAAATCACACTAAAACCCATAAAAACCATAAAAATCCCAAAAAAACCTAAAATCCTCAAAAACCCATTAAAACTGTGTGAGACACTAAAAACATTAGAAACCCTTTAAACAGCTAAAAACGTTTGAAAACACTAAAAAACCTTCAAAACACTAAATAACTCAAACCTCCCTTAAAATTACAAAAAAAAAATATAAAAACCCTAGAAACCATAAAATGAATCAAAATCCCTAAAAAACATAAAAACCCTAAAAATATTTGAAAACCCTAAAAATACCAAAAATGTTAAAAAACATAAAAACCATGAATACCCCTTAAAAAATCTAAAAACCCAAAAACACATAAAACATTTAAAATCCCAAAAAAATTAAAAATATTCAAAAACCTTATAGACACTAAAACCACTAAAACCTATAAAAATCCAAAATAATCCCTAATAATCCATAAAAATATAAAAAACTCTAAAAATCATAAAACCCCAAAGAAGACAATAAAAAAAATTAAAAATCATAAGACCCCTAAAAACATAAAAAATGCAAAAAACCCTATAAAACAAAAATCCTCTAAAAATAATAAAACTTGTAAAATCCATAAAACCCCAAAACCCCTAAAAACACTAAAACCACTAAAAAACCTACATACCCGTTTAAACCCTTAAAGATGTTAAAAAACTCTTAAAAACCATAAAACCCAAAAAACTCAAAAAACATCTACAAAACCCAAAAAACATTAAAAAATCTAAAATAAACCTTAAACCCCTAATTTACAAAAAAATTAAAAACACAACAAAACAAAAATACTGAAAACCCCTCAAAATCCTTAAAAATCCTAAAAATCATAAAAACCCTAAAAAACCATAAAATCCCTAAAACAATAAAAACCCATAAAGAACAAAAAAACACGTACAAGTCCTTAAAATTAATATAAATCCTATAAACCACTAAAAATGTTAAAAAATCCCAAAAATAACATTAAACCATAAATAAATCAAAAAACCACTAAAAAATCAATAGAACCCTCAAACTCCCCAAAAAGAAACAAAACCCCCCAAAACTCTAAAACAGAAAAACCCTCAAAGTACCCAAAAACTCTAAAAACCCATATAAATTCTAAAAAAGGCATCAAAATCACTAAAAATTCATGAACCCCTAAAAACAAGGAAAAACCCTTAGAAAACCAAAAACACAATAAAATAATTAAAACCCCTAAAAACCGTAAAAATGATTAAATGGATAAAAACCCAACAGACCCCAAAAGCCTTAAAAATTCCTAAATACCCTAAAAACCCTTAAAACATAAAAAACCCTAAAAATCATTAGAAACCATAGAACCCACTGAATACTCTAAAAAACTTATAAACCTTAAAAAAGATAAAAACCTCTAAAACCCATAAAATCCTAAATAACTCAAAAAAACCCTAAAACGCTGAGAAAACCATAAAAATATAAAATATAAAAAAACCCTAAACACCCTTAAATTCCCTAAAAACCATAAAAACAACACAAAAATCCTAAAAGGGTCTAAAAATTCCCTCAAAATGTAAAAAATACTAAAAAATTGAAAAAATCTAAAAAATCCATAAATACCCTAAAACCCTAGAAACCTTTAAAAACCAAAAACAATGAAAAATTATTAAAACCCTAAACACCCAAAAAATGCTAAAACTCTGAAGCAACCCTAAAAACCCACAAAAATCCAAAAAATAGCCATAAAAATCCCTAAAACGTAAGAGAACCTAAAACTTATAAAACGATTGGGAAAAAATTAACAAACTAAACACACTTTAAACATCTAAAAACCTAAAAACTGTTAAAAAGACCGAACAAACACTAAAACCCCTAAATCCATAAAACACTTAAAACCTTAAAGACACCTAAAACCTAATAAAAAATCTAACAAACACTAATAACTCTTAATATAAATTAAAACCATCAAAATTTTGAGAAATAAGAATTCCTTTACACAAAAAAAATTAGAAAAACCCTAAATCCACAAAAACCCACTAAAAACCCATAAAAACTTTGAAAATGTGAAAAACTGCAAAATCAATAAAAAATATAAAAACCCGAAAAGAACAAAAAATCAATAAAAATTTATTATAATGTATAAAACCACAAAAACCTCCAATACCCTAAAAAATAGTAACAAATATAAAAGTAATTAAAACCCCTAAAACATAAAAAACACAAAAAACACAAAAAAACAATAAAAATCCTAAAAAAATTTCAATATCTTAAAAACCACTAAAAAGCATAAAAATCATAAAAAATCACAAAAAAATCTTAAAACATAAAAAATAAGAAAACCATAAAAATATAAAAAAACTTAGGAACCCTAAAACGTAAAAAATTCTAAAAATCATGATAACAACTAAAATGACCCTAAAACCCTAACATCCATTAAATCCATAAAAATATTAAAACCCCATTGAAACTCTAAAAATACACTAAAAACTCTAAAACCCATTTAAACCTATAAAAATGATACGAAACCCTAAAAACCCTTTAAAACAAAAAAACATAAAAAACAATGAAAATACAAATAAACCTATACAACTCTAAAACCCCCCAAAATCCCTAAAAACCCTAAAACACCATCAAAATTATAAAAACACATTAAAATTCCTAATAACATAGAAAAACATTGAAAACAATGAAAACCCTAAGGAATCCTTAAAAACTAAAACACATTAAAAACCCCTAAAAATCTAAAAACCATAAAAAACCGTAAAACCTTAAAAAACCATTAAAACCGTCAAAATCCCCAAAAAACCAAAAGACCATAAAATTACTAAAAACCCTAAAAATGTCTAAAAATGTAAAAAGTCATAAAAAACCATGAAAACCTTTATAAAAACTTTAAACCCTAAAAACTCTTAAAACCCCAAAAAAACCTAAAAAAACTAAAACCCTTAAAGATCCTAAATCCCCCTAAAACATAAAAAAACCATAGAAACCCCTTAAAACATAAAAAATCTGAAAGCCCTAAAATCCTAAAAACCACTAAAACCCATAAGAGACCTTAAAAATGTTAAAATCTCTAAAAAATTAGAAAACCTTAAGAAACTCAAAAAACCTCTGAAACCCCAAATAAACCACAAAAACCTAAAAACCCTCAAAATCACTAAACAACCTAAAAACCATAAAAATATAAAAATCCCTAAAAATCCGTAAGAAGATAAAAACCCAAAACCCCAAAAACCCTAAGAAAACCTAAAAAACATAAACACATTAGTCCACAAAAAACCTTAAAAATGCAAAAACCTTTAAAATGCTTTAAAACCCTAAATAACTGAAATCCCCTCAATATCCGTAAAAAATAGAAAACCACAAAAATCCTAAAAAAACCCTAAAAATTTATAAATATATAAAACCCCACAAAACAATGAAAATAACTAAATACATTAAAATAGAAAAAAAACATAAAATGACAAAAAACCAAAAATGCAAAGAACCCTAAAGACCCTAAATATTATAATTCCCTCTAACACCAAAAAAACCAACAAAAAACTTCAAAAAAACCAAAAAGTCCCTTAAAACGCCTAAAACACTAGAAAATAAAAAAACCTATAAACATAAAAATACTAAAACCACTATGAAACCCTAAAAACCATAAAAATAAAAAAAATTCATAAAAATCCATAAAAACCTAAAATACCAAAATACCATGAAAACCCTAATGAAAATAATATAACCAAAAAACACTCCTAAACAATGGAAAATAATAAAAGACTATAAAACCCCTTGAAAACTGTAAAAACCAAAAAACCATCAAACTCTAAAAACCATATAAAACCTTAAAAACCGATTAAAACGATAAAACCTAACTAAAAAAATTAGAAATACCCTTTAAAACAATAAATATACTAAAAACAATAAGAAACCATAAAAACTAAGCAAAACCATTAAAAACACAAAATAACCTAAAAACCATAAAATGCTAAAAAAACCTTAAAACCCTCAAAATCCCTAAAACCCTAAAAAGTCATTAAAATCCTAAAAATGTCCAAAAATTCTTTTAAAATTTATAAAACAATAAAAACCCTAAAAAAACATTAAAACAAAAAAATACATAAAACCTCTAAAAAAGCTGGACACATTAAAATCCATAAAAAATCCAAAAAATCACAATAAACACTAAAAACCCTCAAAAAATTCCCTAAACCCACAAAAAACCTTAAAAATCCTAAACAACCCAAAAAATACCTAAAATGTAAAAAACCCTAAACAACCATGAAAAAAGAGTTATAAAACCTTAAAAACCAAAAAAAAACCCTAAACCCACTAAAAACATATAAAATGCTAATAACCCTATAAAACCATAAAACCATAAAAACTATAAAAAAACCCTAGAAACATTTAAAAGACTAAAAACCCATTAAAACCCCCGTAAAAACTCAAAAACACATTTAAATCCCTAGAAAATTAAAAACCTTAAAAATAATTTAGACCATAAAAAACTAAAAAACCCATTAAAAAGCCAAAAAACCATTAAAATTCAATGAACCCTAAAAACCCTAAATACATTAAAAATCCCAAAAAATGCGTGAAAAAATAAAAATCATTTGAAGACTATAAATATATTAAAAAATTAAAATACCTAAACCTTAAGAATCCATAAGAAAACATTAGTTGTAAAAAAATTAAAAAACATTAATATCCTAAAAATAAAAAATAACCGAAAAACCCATAAACCCACCTCAAAATCCGTAAAAACCTCAAAACCCTAAAAACCAATAATCCCTAAAAACTCAGTTAAAACACTAAAAACCCTTCGCACCCCTAAACCAATTAAAAGGATCTATAAAAGCTTAAATATCCTAAAGAACTGTAAACAACCCTCAAAACCCATAAAACACATAAAACACTAAAAAACCATTAAAACCCCAAAATATCACTAAAAATTCTAAAACCCCAAGAAAATCCTTAAAACCCCTTAAATCCTTAAAACTATAAAAAACAATAAAAACCATGTAAACCCTACGAAAACCATAAAATAAAAAATACACTTAAATCACCTAAAAATATATAAAATGCCAAAAATACTAATAGCCCTAAACACCATAAAAAGTCACAAAATACCTAAAAACCCTAAAACCCGGAAAAATTCAAAAAACACAAAAACATCCAAACTATAAAAAACCATAAAACCATAAAAAATCCGACAAAAACCATGAAAAACAAAAAATAATTAAAACCCAAAAAAACCTAAAAGATGCTAAAACCCCTAAAAACTCCAAAACCCATAAAAACCATAAAAAACCCAAAACTGTAAAAACCAAAAAAACCTTAAAAACTCTCAGAATTCATAAAGGCATAATAAAATTCTAAAAACCTTTAAAATCCAAAAAAATTTAAACCAAAATACCATCAACAAACCAAAAACAAAAAATAACCAAAAAACCCATAAAATCCTTAAAAATAATAAAAATCCTAAAAAAGACATAGAATCCATTAAAACCTTAAAACTCTAGAAAACATAAAAATCCTTAAGAAAATATTAAACCCCTAAAAAATATAAAACCCCCAAAAACCCTAGAAATTATAAAACCCATGAAAAAACCTTCTGAAAATCCCAAAACTCCAAAAAACCTAACAACCCTCAAAATTGATGGAAACCCTAAAAACCAAAAATAACCTAAGACCCCTAAAAATATCTAAAAACCTAAAAAATCGTAAAACCCTGAAGTAGCATATGAAAAATCTAAAAATCTAAAAACACTAAAAACACCTTAAAATAATAGAAACCCTAAATGGACTTAAAATTCATAAAATCTATAAAACCGCTAAAACCTGAAAAACTAGAGACCCCATAAAACCCAAAAAAACTAAAACACTAAATAACCATGAAGTACAAAAAATCTAAAAAAAACACCTAAAAACCTAAGAAAACATAAATCCCATCAACATCCTAAAATAACCTAAAGACCATAAAAATCCAAAAAATATTAAAATCCCTAAAAAATAAAATAACCCAAAGAAAAACATAAACAAATAAAACTACTTAAACACCCAAAAAATCTTAAAAAATTCTAAAAACCCTAAAGAACTTTAAAAACCCCTAAAATCACTTAAAACCCTAAAACCCCTATAAGCCTCTAAAACCGTAAAAACACATAAAAACTTAAAACACTAAAATCTATAAAAACATTTTTAATTCAAAAAAAAAATTATTTTTAAAAAAACCTTAAAACCCATAAAAACAAAAAAAATTAAAAATAAAAAAAAATAAAAAACCCACCAACCATAAACCCCCTAAAAACCATCAAAATCATTAAAATCAGAAAAAACTAAAAAATCCTAAAAAATACCTAAAAATATAAAAAATCCTTAACACCTTGAAAACCCTAAAAAAACCATAAATACCTAAAAACCCTTAAAACCCCAAAAAATCCTAAAAAATACTATAAATACTAACACCCTAAAATGAATAAATAACCATAAAATCCCTCAAAATCTCAAAAAACCAAAAAAATAATAATAATCAGAAAGAAAGAAAAAAAATACATACAACTGTAAAACCCCTAAAACCCTAAAAACATAAGAAAAATGTAAAAACCTAAAAAAATAAACCCCAAAAAACATAAAAATGGTAAGACACTCGATGGCCATAAAAACCCTAAAATTCTCTAAAGACCATGAAACCAATTCAAACCTTTAATGAAACCCTCAAAAAACATAAAAACCCAGAAAACCCACCAAAAACTCAAAAATACCCTTTAAACCCCAAAAAATGATACAAAAAATTGAAAAAACATAAAATCCAAACAAATCAAAAAACACTAAAAACCTAGAAAATAAAAAACCATAAAAACCCTAAAAACCCATAAAACCGAAAAAAATCCCCAAAAACCCTAAAAACCAAAAAATTATAAGAAAATCCTAAAATTAGGAAAATATAAAATACCCCAAAACCCTTGAAAGACAATAAAAAACCATAATAACCTAAAACACATTAAATCCCTACAAACATAAAAACTCTAAAAACCAATAAAATTTCAAAAACATAAAAACACTAAAAAATACAAAAATAAAAAAAAACATGAAAAAAACTTTAAACCCCAAAAAAACCCTAAAATCAACTAAAAACTGAGAAACCACATTAATCACCTAAAAATAAAAAAAAATATAAAAAATATAAAAAACCAAAAAATTTAAAAAACCCATGATAACCTATGAAAACCCAAAAAACCCAAAAAAATCCCTAGAAACCCTAAAAACCCTAAAAATATTAATAACCCTACAACCCCTAAAACATTAATAGACTATAAAAATCCAAGAAAAAGATATAAATCCATAAAAAACCCTAAAACCCATGAAAAACACTAAGAAAACATCAAAACCCTAAAAATACTTAAAACCCCTAAAAACCTAAAAAACACTAAAACCCTACTGACTCTAAAATCCCTCAAATTTCCAATAAAGACTAAGAAATATTAAAATAATAAAATCCCTAACATCCTAAAGAAGCCAAAAAATTAAAAACTTTGAAAACACTAAAAACTATTTAAATAATAAAATCCCTAAAAATCCCAAAAAAAAATAAAAACCATGAAAACACTGAAAAACATTAAAAACCTAAAATTTATTAAAATACATAAAAAACCCAAAAAAACAATAAAAAACCTAAAAAATATTAAAACCAAAAAATCCCATGAAAACCAAAAGACCCCTAAAAACAAAAAATGCCCTAAAACCCCAAAAAAAATCATGAAAAATTTTAAAAAAACATTAAACCCTAAAAAATATTATATAACTCCAAAATTTTTAAAAACATTGAAAACTCAAAAAATCACCAAAAAGAAAAAAAACATAAAAACCCTAAAACACTATAAAACACTTAAACTGTCTAAATCCATAAAAATCATAAAATAATAAAAACCATATTAAGTCTCAAAAAATCCTTATAAATGTTAAAAATCCTAGAAACCATGAAAAAAAATCTAAAAACCCCAACAACACATTAATAACATAAAAACATCTGAAGCTCATAAAAACCTAAGAAAATATTAAATACCTGAATACTCATAACAACCATAAAAACAATAAAACACTTAAAAACCATAATAAACCATAAACCCCATAAAACAATAAATAAAACCAAAAACACTAAAAACCCATTTAACCCATAAAAAAGTTAAAAACACTAAAAACCTTAAAAATAATAAAAAGTAAAAAGCCATGAAAATCCTAAAACAAAAAACCCCTAAAACCTTAAAAACCCTCAAAATCCCTAAAAAACCAAAAACCCTAAAATCCATAAAAATCGCTTAAGGTCGCTAAAAAGTTAAAATCAATAAAAACCCTCCAAAACACTAAAAACCAGATAACTAGAAATCTCTTAAAACCCCTAAAAAACTAAAAAACACTAAATCGGTAAAAACCATAAAACCCTCAAAATAAAAAAAAACCATAAAAATTCTTCAAAATCACAAAAAAATTCCTAGAAATTCTTAAAAATGTAAACCCCCATTAAAACCCAGAAAAAACAAAGAGAAACAAATTAAAACCTAAACAAACATAAAAAACCATGAAATTCTAAAAAACACTAAAAGTTATAAAAAAACCTAAACTACCAAAAAAACCAAAAAACCATAATGAGCATATACCCCTAAAAACCATAAATCCCCTAAAACTGCTAAAAACCCACTAAAAATTCAAAAAACCATTTAAATACAGAAGAACATTAAAAAAAATTAGAACCCCATTAAAGCCAAGAAAATTCAAAAAACCCCTAAAACACCCAAAACCCTAAAGACCCTAAAAACACTATACCCTCTAAAAATCCCTTAAAACACTAAAAATATGTGAAAATCCTAAAAAATCCAAAAAAATAAAAATTATGTAAAAAAACCAAAAATTATTAAATCCTAAAATAAAACTTTAAAAACCATAAAAAATTAAATCCACTATAAATCTAAAAAATCTAAAAACACTATGCACCCCCAAACCCATAATAAACCCCCAAATCCATCAAAATCCCAAAAAAACATAAAACCCAAAAATATAGTAAAATGCCCTAAAAATATATAATAACATATTAAACCCTAAAAACCTCAAAACACTATTTTAAAACCATATAAACCTAAAAACACATGAAATCCATAAAAACGTTAAAAATATAAAACACTAAAAGAACCTAAAAACATAATGCCCATAAAACCATAAAATCGTGTAAAACCCTTAAAAAACCTTTTAAACACATAAAACACTAGAAACCAATAGAAAGCCTAAAACCCTTTAAACACCTAAAAAGGATTAAAAATATAAAAGAAAATAAAAATTCTAAAAAACTGAAAAAACCCATTAATAACAGAAAAAACCATAAAAACCGTCAAAAAACCTAAAAACCATAAAAATCCTAAAAAACAAAAAAAAACCTAAAAATGTAAAAACCCGAAAACCCATGAAAAAACCCTAAGAAAGCATTAAAAACTTAAAAAACATAAAACTCATAAAAAACCTAAAAATGAAAAAACTATAAAATACCTAAAACCCCTAAACCCCCTCAAAATCCCTAGAAGCCAAAAAATCCCTAAAAACCATAAAATTCATTAAAAATCACTAAAAACGTAAAAATAATAAATACCCCAAAAGAATATAATATAATCTTAAAAGAATAAAAGTTTTTACAACCCCTAAAAAACCTAAAAAACTCCAAAAACCCAAAAAAACTACTAAAAATTCTAAAAAACATAAAAACCCATAAAAACAACTAAAAACCTTACAAACAAAAAAACCCATAAAACCCTCAAGAATCACTAAGAACTCAAAGAACCCTTTAAACCCATAAAAATTTAATGAAATATAAAAACCTTAAAACCCTAAAAAATAAAATAAACATTAAAAACAAGAAAACCCCAAAAACAAAAAAAAAACCTAAAAGCTTGTAAAACATTAAAAACCTGTAAAAATAAAAAAAATCACTAAAATCTGATAAAATATAAAAAACCAAAAAACCCCCTAAAACCCCCAAAGAAAACCATAAAACCCCTAAAAAACATAAAACGCTAAAAGAAACAAAAAACGCAAAAAAACCCTGAGAAACTCTAAAATCCTGGATAATCCAAAAACCCCAAAATCCCCTAAAAAACCATAACAATATTATCAAATAATTAAAAATACCTAAAAACATTGGAAACCCATTTAAAAATACTATAATAACCATAAAACCCAATAAAAACCAAAAAAAAATCCTAAAAACCTCAAAACACCCAAAAAATGCATAAGACCACTGGAAAATCACTAAGAACTCTAAAATCCCTTTAAACTCCTAACAATGTTGAAATACTCTAAAAACTGATTAAAACCCTAACAAACTATGAAAACCATAAAACCAAAAAAATACCATAAAAATCTAAAAAACTTAAATCCCCTAAAAATCCCTAAATACTATAAAAGAAAATAAAAATTCTAAAAAACCCTATAAATATATAAGAACAACAAATACCCCAAAAATCCTTAAAACCCCTAAGATAACCTCAAAAACCAAAAAACACTAAAATCCCCTAGAATTTTTTAAAAACCTTAACAACCCTAAATCACACTAAAACCCATAAAAACCATAAAAATCCCAAAAAAACCTAAAATCTTGAAAAACCCATTAAAACTGTTGGAAACACTAGAAACATTAGAAACCATTTAAATAGCTAAAAACGTTTGAAAACTCTAAAAAACCTTCAAAACACTAAATAACTCAAACCCCCCTAAAAATTACAAAAAAAATATAAAAACCCTAGAAACCATAAAAAGAATCAAAATCCCTAAAAAACATAAAAACCCAAAAAATATTTGAAATCCCAAAAAATACCAAAAAATGTTAGAAAACATAAAAACCATGAATACCCCTTAAAAAACCTAAAAACCCAAAAACACATAAAACATTTAAAATCCCAAAAAAAAATTATAACTATTAAAAAACCTTGTAGACACTAAAACCACTAAAAACCGTAAAAATCCAAAATAATCCCTAATAATCCATAAAAATATAAGAAACTATAAAAATCCTAAAACCCCAAAGAAGACAATAAAAAAATTAAAAACCATAAGACCCCTAAAAAAATAAAAAATGCGAAAAACCCTAAAAAAAAAACCTCTAAAAATAATAAAACATGTAAAATCCATAAAACCCCAAAACCCCTAAAAACACTAAAACCACTAAAAAACCTACATACCCGTTTAAACCCTTAAAGACGTTATAAAACTCTCAAAAACCATAAAACCCATAAAAACTCAAAAAACATCTACAAAACCCTAAAAACATTAAATACTATAAAATAAATCTTAAAACCCAAACATACAAAAAAATTAAAAACACAACAAAACCAAAATACTGAAAACCCCTTAAAATCCTTAAAAAGCCTAAAAATCATAAAAACCCTAAAAATCCATAAAATCCCTAAAACTATAAAAACCCATAAAAAAACAAAAAAACACTTACAAGTACTTAAAATTAATATAAACCCTATAAACCACTAAAAATGTTAAAAAATCCCAAAAAAACATTAAACCATAAATAAATCAAAAAACCCCTAAAAAATCAATAGAACCCTCAAACTCCCCAAAAAGAAACAAAACCCCCCAAAACCCTAAAACCCAAAAATCCTCAAAGTCCCTTAAAACTCTAAAAACCCATATAAATTCTAAAAAAGGCATCAAAATCACTAAAAATTCATGAACACCTAAAAACAATGAAAAAACCTAAGAAAACCAAAAACACAATAAAATAATTAAAACCCCTAAAACCCGTAAAAATGATTAAATGGATAAAAACCCAACCGACCCCAAAAGCCTTAAAAATTCCTAAATACTCTAAAAACCCTTAAAACATAAAAAACCCTATAAATCATTAGAAACCATAGAACCCACTGAATACTCTAAAAAACCTATAAACCTCAAAAAACATAAAAACATCTAAAAACCATAAAATCCTAAATAACTCAAAAAAACCCTAAAACGCTGAGAAAACCATAAAAATAAAACATATAAAAAACACTAAACACCCTTAAATTACCTAAAAACCATAAAAACAACACAAAAATCCTAAAAGGGTCAAAAAATCCCTCAAAATGTTAAAAATACTAAAAAATTGAAAAAAGCTAACAAATCCTTAAATACCCTAAAACCCTAGAAACCTTTAAAAACAAAAAACAATGAAAAATTATTAAAACCCTAAACACCCAAAAAACGCTAAAACTATGAAGCAACCCTAAAACCCCATAGAAATCCAAAAAATAGCCATACAAATCCCTAAAACCTAAAAGAACCTAAAAATTATAAAACTCTTAGGAAAAAATTAACAAAATAAACACACTTTAAACATCTAAAAACCTAAAAGCTGTTAAAAAGACCGAACAAACACTAAAACCCATTAAACCATAAAACACTAAAAACCATAAAGACACCTAAAACCCAATAAAAAATCTAAAAAACACTAAAAACTCTTAAAATAAATTAAAACCATCAAAATTTTGAGAAATAAGAATTCCTTTACACAAAAAAATAGAAAACCCCTAAATCCCCAACAACCCACTATAAACCCATAAAAACCTTGAAAATGTGAAAAACTGCAAAATCAATAAAAAATATAAAATCCCAAAAAGAAAAAAAAACCATAAAAATTTATTATAATGTATAAAACCACAAAAACCTCCAATACCCTAAAAACTAGTAAAAAATATAAAACGAATTAAAACCCTTAAAACATAAAAAACACAAAAAACAAAAAAAAAACAATAAAAATCCTAAAAAAATTTCAATATCTTAAAAACCACTAAAAACCATAAAAATAATAAACAAATCATAAACAAATATTAAAACATAAAAAAAAAATAATAAAACCATAAAAATATAAAAAAACTTAGGAACACTAAAATATAAAAAATTCTAAAAATCATGACAACAACTAAAATGACCCTAAAACGCTAACATCCATAAAATCCATAAAAATCCTAAAACCCCATTGAAACTCTAAAAATCCACTAAAAAATCTAAAACCCATTTAAACCTATAAAAATGATACGAAACCCTAAAAAACCTTTAAAACAAAAAAACATAAAAAACAATAAAAATACAAATAAACTTATACAACTCTAAAACCCCCAAAATCCCTAAAAACGCTAAAACTCCCTCAAAATTATAAAAACACATTAAAATTCCTAATAACATAGAAAAACTATGAAAACAATGAAAACCCTAATGAATCCTTAAAAACCAAAACACATTAAAAACCCCTAAAAATCTAAAATCCATAAAAACCGCAAAACCTTAAAAAACCATTAAAACCGTCAAAATCCCAAAAAAAAAACAAAAGACCAGAAAATTCTTAAAAACCCTAAAAATGTCTAAAAATGTAAAAAGTCATAAAAAAACCATGAAAACCCTTATAAAAACTTTAAACCCTAAAAACTCTTAAAACCCCAAAAAAACCTAAAAACACTAAAACCCTAAAAGATCCTAAATCCCCTTAAAACATAAAAAACCATAGAAACCCCTGAAAACATAAAAAATCTAAAAACCCTAAAATCCTTAAAACCACTAAAACCCATAAGAGACCCTAAATATGTTAAAATCTCTAAAAAATCAGAAAACCTTAAGAAACTCAAAGAACCTCTGAAACCCCAAATAAACCATAAAAACCTAAAAACCCTCACAATCATTAAACAACCTAAAAACCATAAAAATATAAAAATCCCTAAAAATCCCTAAGAAGTTAAAAACCCAAAACCCCTAAAAACCCTAAGAAAACCTTAAAAACATAAACACATTAATCCACAAAAAACCTTAAAAATGAAAAAACCTTTTAAATGCATTAATACCCTAAATAACTGAAATCCCCTCAATATCCGTTAAAAATAGAAAACCCCAAAAATCATAAAAAATCCCTAAAAATTCATAAATATGTAAATCCCCATAAAACAATGAAAATAACTAAAATCATTAAAATAGAAAAAAAACAATTAAAATTCCAAAAAACCAAAAATGCAAAGAACCCTAAAGACCCTAAATATTATAATTCCCTCTAACACCAAAAAACCAATAAAAACCTCAAAAACCCCTAAAAGTCCCTTAAAACCCCTAAAACACTAGAAAATAAAAAAACCCATAAACATAAAAACACTAAAACCACTATGAAACCCTAAAAACCATAAAAATCAAAAAGAAATCATAAAAAATACATAAAAACCTAAAATACCAAAATACCATGAAAACCCTAATGAAAATAATATAACCAAAAAACACTCCTAAATAACAGAAAATAATAAAATACTATAAAACCCCTTGAAAACTGAAAAAACCCTAAAACCATAAAACTCTAAAAACCATATAAAACCTTAAAAATCGATTAAAACAATAAAAACTAACTAAAAAAATTAGAAATCCCCTTTAAAATATTAATATACTAAAAACAAGAAGAAACCATAAAAACTAAACAAAACCATTAAAAACAAAAAATAACCTAAAAACCATAAAATGCTAAAAAAACTTAAAACATTCAAAATCCCTAAAACCCTAAAAAGTCATAAAAATACTAAAAATGTCCTAAAATTCCTTTAAAATTTATAAAATAATAAAAACTCTGAAAAAACATTAAGACAAAAAAATACATAAAACCTCTAAAAAATATGGACACATTAAAATCCATAAAAAATCCTAAAAATCATAATAAACACTAAAAACCCTCAAAAAATCCCTAAACCCACAAAAAACGTTAAAAATCCTAGACAATCCAAAAAATACCTAAAATGTAAAAAACCCTAAACAACCATGAAAAAGAGTTATAAAACCTTAAAAAAAACCCTAAACCCACTAAAAACATATAAAATTCTAATAACCATATAAAACCATAAAACCATAAAAACTATAAAAAACCCTAGAAATATTTAAAAGACGAAAAACCAATTAAAACCCCCCTAAAAACTCTAATACACATTTAAATCCCTAAAAAATTCAAAACCTTATAAATCATTTAAACCATAAAAAACTAAAAAACCCATTAAAAAGCCAAAAAAACCATTAAAATTCAATGAACCCTAAAAAACCTAAAAACAATAAAAATCCCAAAAAAATGCGTGAAAAAATAAAAATCATTTGAAGACTATAGAATATATTAAAAAATTAAAATACATAAACCTTAAAAATCCATAAGAAAACTTTAGTTGTAAAAAAATTAAAAAACATTAAAATCCTAAAAATAAAAAATAACCTAGACAACCATAAACCCACCTCAAAATCCGTAAAAACCTCAAAACCCTAAAAACCCATAATCCCTAAAAACTCAGTTAAAACACTAAAAACCCTTCACACCCCTAAACCAATTAAATGTCTCTAAGAAAGCTTAAATATCCTAAAGAACTGTAAACAACCATCAAAACCCATAAAACACATAAAACACTAAAAAACCAATAAAAGCCCAAAAAATCACTAAAAATTCTAAAACCCCAAGAAAATCCTTAAAACCCCTTAAATCCCTAAAACTGTAAAAAAAAATAAAAACCATGTAATCCCTAAGAAAACCATAAAATACAAAATACACTTAAAACACCTAAAAATATATAAAATACCAAAAATACTAATATGCCTAAACACCATAAAAAGTCACAAAATACCTAAAAATCCTAAAACACATAAAAATCCAAAAAACAAAAAAACATCCAATTTATAAAAAACCATAAAACCATTAAAAATCCTACAAAAACCATGAAAAACAAAAAATAATTAAAACCCCAAAAAACCTAAAAGATGCTAAAACCCCTAAAAACTCCAAAACCCATAAAAACAATAAAAAAAACCAAAACTGTAAAAACCAAAAAAACCCTTAAAAACTCTTGGAATTCATAAAGGCAAAATAAAATTCTAAAAACCTTTAAAATCCAAAAATATAAAACCAAAATACCACGAAAAAACCAAAAAAACAAAATAACCAAAAAAACCCATAAAATCCTTAAAAATAATAAAAATCCTAAAAAAGACATAGAATCCATTAAAACCTTAAAACCCTAGAAAACATAAAAATCCTTAAGAAAATATTGAACCCCTAAAAAACATAAAACCCCCCAAAACCCTAGAAATGTTAAAACCCATGAAAAAACTCCTTGAAAATTCAAACTCCAAAAAACCTAATAACACTCAAAATTGATGGAAAAACTAAAAACCATAAATAACCTAAGACCCCTAAAAATATATAAAAACCTAAAAATAGTAAAACCCTGATGTAGCATATGAAAAATCTAAAAAACTTAAAACACTAAAAACACCTTAAAATAATAGAAACCCTAAATTTCCTTAAAACACATAAAATATATAAAACCGCTAAAACCTGAAAAAACTCTAGACCCCATAAAACCCAAAAAAAACTAAAACACTAAATAACCATAAATTACAAAAAATCAAAAAAAAAAACACCTAAAAACCTAAGAAAACATAAAACCCATCAACATCCTAAAATAACCTAAAAACCATAAAAATCCAAAAACCCTTAAAATCCCTAAAAAATGAAAAAACCCTAAGAAAAACATAAACAAATAAAACTACTTAAACCCCCAAAAAATCTTAAAAAATGGTAAAAACCCTAAAGAACTCTAAAAACCCCTAAAAGCACTTAAAACCCTAAAACCCCTATAAGCCTTTAAAACCGTAAAAACACATAAAACCCTAAAACACTAAAATCAATAAAAACATTTTTAATTCCAAAAAAACATTATTTTTAAAAAAAACTTAAAACCCATAAAAACAAAAAAAAATAAAAAATAAAAAAAAACATAAAATCCCACCAACGATAAACCCCCTAAAAACCATCAAAATCATTAAAATCAGAAAAGGCTAAAAATCCTAAAAAATACCTAAAAATATAAAAAATCCTTAACACCTTGAAAACCCTAAGAAAACCATAAATACCTAAAAACACTTAAAATCCCAAAAAATCCTAAAAAATAATATAAATACTAACACCCTAAACTACGTAAATAACCATAAAACTCCTCAAAATCTTAAAAAACCAAAATAATAATAAAAATTGTCAGAAAAAAAAAGATACCTACACCTGTAAAACCCCTAAAACCCTAAAAACATAAGAAAAACGTAAAAACCTAAAAAATATAAACCCCTAAAAACATAAAAATGGTAAGACACTCAATAGACCTAAAATCCCTAAAATTCTCTAAAGACCATAAAACCCATTCAAACCTTTAATGAAACCCTCAAAACACATAAAAACCCAAAAACCCCACCAAAAACTCCAAATACCCTTTAAACCCCAAAAAAATGATACAAAAAATTGAAAAAACATAGAATCCAAACAAATCAAAAAACACTAAAAACCTAGAAAACAAAAAAACCATAAAAAACCTAAAACCCATAAAACCGAAAAAATCCCTAAAAACCATAAAAACAAAAAAATTATAAGAGAACCCTAAAATTAGGAAAAAATAAAATACACCAAAACCCTTGAAAGACAATAAAAAACCATAATAACCTAAAACACATTAAATACCTACAAACATAAAAACTCTAAAACCCAATAAAATTAAAAAAACATAAAAACACTGAAAAATACAAAAATACAAAAAACATGAAAAAAACTTTAAACCCCCAAAAAACCCTAAAATCGACTAAAAACTGGGAAAACACATTAATCACCTAAAAATGAAAAACAACTATAAAAAAATATAAAAAACCAAAAAAATTTAAAAACCCATGATAACCTATGAAAACCCAAAAAACCCAAAAAAAACCCTAGAAACCCTAAAACATCTAAAAATATTAATAACCCTACAACCCCTAAAACCCTAAAAAACTATACAAATCCAATAAAAAGATATAAATCCATAAAAAAAACCCTAAAACCCATGAAAAACACTAAGAAAACATCAAAACCCTAAAAATACTTACAACCCCTAAAAACCTAAAAAACACTAAAACCCTACTGACTCTAAAATCCCTCAAATTCCCTATAAAGACTAAAAAATATTAAAATAATAAAATCCCTAAAATCCCAAAGAACACAAAAAAATTAAAAACATTTAAAGCACTAAAAACTATTTAAATAATAAAATCCCTAAAAATCCTGAAAAAAAATAAAAACCATGAAACCCCTGAAAAACATTAAAAACCTAAAAATAATCAAAACACATAAAAACCTAAAAAACAATAAAAACCCTAAAAAATATTAAAACCAAAAAAACCCATGAAAACCAAAAGACCCCTAAAAACAAAAAATACCCTAAAACCCCACAAAAAACAAAAAAAAAATCATGAAAAATTTTAAAAAAACATTAAACCCCAAAAAATATTATATAACTCCAAAATTTTTAAAAACATTGAAAACTCAAAAAATCCCCAAAAAGAAAAAAACATAAAAACCCTAAAACACTATAAAACACTAAAACTGTCTAAATCCTTAAAAATCTTAAAAAAATAAAAATCATATTATGTCTCAAAAAATCTTTAAAAATGATTAAAATCCTTGAAACCATGAAAAAAAATCTAAAAACCCCAAAGAAAACATTAATAACATAAAAACATCTAAACCCCATAAAAACCTAAGAAAATATTAAATACCTAAAAACTCATAACAACCATAAAAACCATAAAACACTTAAAAACCATTAAAAACCATAAACCCCATAAAACAATAAATAAAACCAAAAATACTAAAAACCCATTTAACCCATAAAAAATTTAAAAACACTAAAAACCTTAAAAACAATAAAAAGTAAAAAGCCCTGAAAATCCTAAAACAAAAAACCCCTAAAAACTTAAAAACCCTCAAAATCCCTAAAAACCCAAAAACCCTAAAATCCATAAAAATCCCTAAATGTCGCTAAAAAGTTAAATTCTATATAAAAACCCTCCAAAACACTAAAAACCAGATAACTAGAAAACACTTAAAACCCCTAAAAAACTAAAAAACACTAAATCAATAAAATCCATAAAACACTCAAAATCAATAAAAACCATAAAAATTCTTAAAAATCACAACAAATTCCTAGAAATCCTTAAAAATGTAAGCCCCCATTAAAACCCAGAAAACACAAAGAAAAATAAATAAAAACCTAAAAAACATAAAAACCCTTGAAATTCTAAAAAACACTAAAAGTTATAAAAAAACCTAAACTACCAAAAAACCAAAAAACCATAATGAGCATATACCCTTAAAAACCATAAATCCCCTAAAACCGCTAAAAACCCACTAAAAATTAAAAAAACCTTTTAAATACATAAGAACATTAAAAAAACATTAGAACCCCATTAAAGACAAGAAAATTCAAAAAACCCCTAAAACACCCAAAAATCTGAAGACCCTAAAAACATTATACCCTCTAAAAATCCCTTAAAACAGTAAAAATGTGTGAAAATCCTAAAAAATCCAAAAAATTAAAATTATGTAAAAACCCAAAAAATTCTTAAATCCCAAAACAAAACTTTAACAACATTTTCCAATTAAATCCACTATAATTTTAAAATCTAAAAACACTACGCACCCCCAAACCCATAATAAACCCCCAAATCCATCAAAATCCCAAAAAAACATAAAACCCAAAAATATACTAAAATGACCTTAAAATCTATAATAACATATTAAACCCTAAAAACCTCAAAACACCCTTTTAAAACCATAAAAACCTAAAAACACATGAAATCCATAAAAATGTTAAAAAGAGAAAACACTAAAAGACCCTAAAAACATAAAGCCCATAAAACCATAAAATCGTGTAAAACCCTTAAAAAACCTTTTAAACACATAAAACACTAGAAGCCAATAGAAATCCTAAAACCCTTTAAACACCTAAAAAGGATTAAAAATATGAAAGAAAATTAAAATGCTAAAAAACGGAAAATAACCCATTAATAACAGAAAAAACCTTAAAAACACTCAAAAAACCTAAAAACCATAAAAATCCTAAAAAACAAAAAGACCTAAAAATGTAAAAACCCAAAAACCCATGAAAAAACCCTTTGAAAGCATTAAAAACTTAAAAAACATAAAACTCATAAAAAACATAAAAACGAAAAAACCATAAAATACCTAAAACCCCTAAACCCCCTCAAAATCTCTAGAAGCCAAAAAATCCCTAGAAACCATAAAATTCATTAAAAATCACTAAAAACGTAAAAAATAATAAAAACCCCA
The DNA here is from genome assembly GCA_963277665.1 of Viscum album. NCBI lineage: Eukaryota > Viridiplantae > Streptophyta > Magnoliopsida > Santalales > Viscaceae > Viscum > Viscum album. The sequence goes on along the minus strand of OY728136.1, from coordinate 1,278,787,041 downwards.
AAATAATATAATATAATCATAAAAGAATAAAAGTTTTTACAACCCCTAAAAACCTAAAAAACTCCAAAAACCCAAAAAAAAACTACTAAAAATTCTAAAAAACATAAAAACCCATAAAAACAACTAAAAACCATACAAACAAAAAAACCCATAAAACCCTCAAGAATCACTAAGAACTCAAAGAACCCTTTAAACCCCTAAAAATTTAATGAAATATAAAAACCTTAAAACCCTAAAAAATAAAATAAACATTAAAAACAAGAAAACCCCAAAAAGAAAAAAACCCTAAAAGCTTGTAAAACATTAAAAACCCGTAAAAATAAAAAAATCCCTAAAATCCGATAAAATATAAAAAACCAAAAAACCCCCCTAAACCCCCAAAGAAAACGATAAAACCCCTAAAAACATAAAATTCTAAAAGAAACAAAAAACGCAAAAAAAACCCTGAGAAACCCTAAAATCCTGGATAATCCAAAAACCACAAAAACCCCTAAAAATCAAATAAAATTTATGAAATAATTAAAAATACCTAAAAACATTGGAAACCCTAATAACCCTAAAAAACCTTAAGAAAGTCGTAAAACCCCGAATAACATAAAATCCCTAAAAATACTAACCCCCCAACCCTAAAAACCCAAAAATCCTAAAACACCAATAAAACCCATAAAAAATAAAAACCCATAAAAACATTAAACACCACTAAATACTCTAAAAACCCTTTAAAATAGAAAAATTGTTAAAAACTGAAAAATAAAATGTCTAAAACAAAAAAACCCCTTAAACTCCTAAAACCCCTTATAACCATAAAAACCATAAAAACATAAAAAACCAAAAAAATCCCTAAAGATTGCTAAAAAATTCAAAAACCCTAAAACCTTGAGAAAAATTAAGAAAACCATAAAAACATAACAATACATAAAACCCCTAAAAACCAAAAAATGGATGAAAACCCTAAAAACCATAAAAATCCTTAAAAATATTAAAAACCAAAAAAAATCATAATAAATTCCTAAAAATCTATAAAAACATTTAAAACCCTAAAATCTTGAATAACCCTAAGAAAATATTAAAAACCATAAAAAAATTAAACCACAAAAAAACCTAAAAATGTTAAAACCCTAAATAACTCTTAAAACTATAAAACACCTGAATACTATAAAACATCCTCCTAAACCATAAAATCATAAAATGCAATTAATAACATTAAAATACAATTAAACCACTAATTTTTTTTAAAACACTTAAAAACCATAAAAAACTAAAAAACATAAAAAACCCCTAAAATCCCTAAAATCTAAAAATAACCTAAAATCCTAAAAAGCCCCTAATCCCTTAAAATCCTTAAAAACCCTTAAAAATTTTCCAAAAGCACTAAAAATACCTAAAAATGTAAAATCACAAAAAATAAAAAAAAACCATAGGAAAACCTTAAAACCAAATAAAACTATAAAACACCATTAAACCCCAAAAACATTAAAACCCTAAAAACAATAAAAATCCTAAAAAAACAAAAAAAACCCTAAAAACACTCAAAAATTCTAAAAACCCCTAAAATCCCAAAAAACATAAAAAACCATAATCCTTGAAAAACCATAAGACAACTTTAAAACCCTAAAAACACTGAGGAACCCTAAAAACATAAAAATGGTAAACACCCTAAAAACCCTAAAAACCACTAAAAATGATAAAAACAATAAACCCTTAAAAACACTAAAAATATATCAAACTAATAAAAATATTTAACAACTACAACAACCTTTATACCCCTTAAAAACTCATAAAACCATAAAACCCCAAAATATCTATAAAAACAATAAAAAACCTAAAAACAGTCAAAGTATCTAATAACACTAAAAACAAAAAAAAATCCTAAAAAAATCCAGAAGAACCTAAAGAAACCTAAAACCCCTGAAAATCAAAAATCCCATAAAACCCAATAAAACCTATAAAACCACACTAAAAAAAATTAAAACCCTTTGAACCCCAAAATATCTTAAAAAAAATAAGAAACCTTCAAAACCCTAAAATACTCAAAAAAACCTAAAACCCAAAAAAAGAAAAAAAACCCATAAAAAAACCAAAACAACCATAAACCCATTAAATACCTAAAAACCATAAAAATCCATAAAACCATAAACCCCTTAAAATACGAAAAAACCCTTAAATCCATTTAAATACAAAAATCCCTAAAATTCCCTAAAAATGTAAAAATCCATAAAACTACTAAAAACATTAAAAATAAAAAAAGAAATAAAACCCCAAAAAACTATCATCATCTTTATAATTTAAATTTTGATTAAGGAAATAAATGGGGGGAAATAAGACATGAGAAGATGTGGCATCAAAGGATAGCAAGAGCCTAAGGTAACAAAAAATAGTGAAGACCAAGTGCATCCCCTCTCACCAGATTGAACCCATTTGGCTTCAAGATGAGAAAATTATATAAGCATATGGGGTCTGGAATAAGGAAATCAAGAGAAGAATAGTGGTCAGTGAATTGGTTACTTATATGCAATGTCAGGACCACTATGGTTTTGTTATTAATCATGCCCTAGAATTTTTTGTTGATGTAGGGAATAAACCAATGAGTGGAACTAATTCCATGTAGGGAATTATGAAGGATCATTGATTCGGTTTCATCCTAAGATAAATAAATCCACTTCTAGAGTAATAATATATGACTATAGAGCAACGCCTTAACTCCACCTAGAGGTAGGATCAATGACCTAGGTGGGCAGAAAAATCCATGATGACTGAACTAGTGGAGCCGTGGATGACCCTTCCTTAGTGTAAGACCCCCATATTTCAAGACCTATTAGTATTTATTTTTTGGGACGTGGAGGTGGTCTAGAAACCCTAGTGCCCCTTGTGCAGCTACTACTAGGATGGGAATCATGATTATTCACCAGATAAAATTTAAGGTTGGTAGTCTCCCTCTAGTTAGAGATGATTTTGACCATATCTAGTATGAGGTTCTTAGTTTTGATGATGATGGACCTACTTGAGATCGATAACCCATCATGCCTAACATTTTTCCTAGCCTACCATAAGCTCTGAAAACATGCATGCAGAACTATGGTTTGGGCAACCTCTTCGGACCCCTCTCTCCACTACTGTGGAACCACCATTCTAAGAATGGATGATCAGTCATGTTATCAGGATGGAGAGTAGTGAACTCACCAAAGAAATTCCACATCACACTCACCTAGTAACCCACAAAGAATAATGGCTCACACTCTCCTCCCTCTGATTTTTACAACATGAACATTTTAAAGCCATCAGTATGCCTCATAGAGAGATGTTTTAATATGTGGGAATAGCCTTGTTTTGTATCCTCAATGTGAGAAATTTTTACTTCAAGGGGTTTCATTTGGGCCAAATGACCTTATTAAAAATATTGGAATGATCATGAAAATCCAAAGTTAACTAGAAATCCCTTTTGGAGAAGTCCTCCGAGGAGGAAAATAGAGTGAAGATGCATCTATCATATTCAGAGTTATGTTTTATGGGGTTAATAGTGTGTTGTTCGGCCTCATCCAATATAGCCTTTTTTTAAAAAATCTTTAAAAATCCCTAAAAATGGAAAAACCTTAAATACCTATAAAATCCCAAATAAAATAATAATCCCCTAGAAACACTTAGGAACCTTAAAAATTAAATAAATCCAAAAACCATAAAAGAACCTAAATCCCATAAAACACATAAAACCCTAAAAACCTTAAAAAATCCTAACAAACCAAAAAAGCCCTAAAAATACTAAATACAAGAAAAACCCTTTAAACCTCTAAAAATGTTAAAAATCTCTTAAAAAATATAAAACCCTAATAAAATTAAAAACAAACTCTAAAAGAAATAAAAACCCAAAAAATGCTAAAAACCCTCAAAAATTTTAAAAAACTTAAAAACCATAAAATTCCAAAAAACATACCTAAAAAGGACAAAATAGCTAAAACCCCTAAAAACCTGAAACTCCAAAAGAAAACAATAAAAATTTAAAACACTTAAAACACCTAAGAATATAAAAAAAATCCAATAAAACCCCTAAAATTTTAAATAAATCTAAAAACCATAAAATCCCAATCAAACTCAGAAAAACCATTAAAACCCAAAGAACCATAAAAATAATAAAAACCCTAAAAAACCCAAAAAAAACTCTAAAACCATAAAAATACAAAAAAATACCAAAAAACTAAAAACTGTAAAAAAACCATAATGACCCAGAAAACATATCAGAAAATATTAGAAACCTAAAGTCAATTAGAACCGCGAAAAAAGATAAAAATCTAAAAAATAATAAAAAACAATAAAAACCCAAAAAACACTTTAGAATCTCTAAAACCCTAAAAACCATAAAAATTATAACTAATCACTAAGAAATACCTATTACTATAAAACCAACTAAAAATACCTATGAAATGTTAAAAAACTAAAAACACATAAAGCACATAAAAACCTAATAAATGCTTAAACCCTAAAAAACAATAAAACCCCCAAAAACCATAAAGACTATAAAAACCCTTACAACCCATTAAAAAACCTTAATATAAACTAAAAACCATAATACCCTAAAAAACATAAAACCCCAAAAAACCCAAAATAAGACAAAATACCATAAAAAATCCCAGAAAACCTTAATAAGAATTAAAGTCCTAGAATTCCATAAAAATATCTAAAAAATATAAAAAAATTAAAAACCCAAGAAAATGTTAAAAACCTAAAAACACTTAAAACCCTAAAAAACATAACAAACACTAAAAACATAAATAAATTATTAAACCCCTAAATATTCAAAAAAACCTTTAAAACAACTAAAATCCATAAAAAATACTAAATACAAAAAAAAGATAAAACCACTAAAAACTCTAAAAAAATATTAAAATAACAAAATATTAAGAACTATAAAAAAACATAAAAACAATAAAAACTCAAAAGAACCTAAAAAATAACACACTAAAAAACTAAAAAACCAAAATACCAAAAAACCTAAATTATCATAAAAATACCTAAGAATGAAAAAACCAAAAAAACCATGAAAAACATTAGGAAAAATATACAAATGTATAAAATATTCAAAACCCTCGAAAACCTAAAAATGATAAAAACAATAAAAATAATAAAAAACTCTAAGGACTATAAAATCCATAAACTTCCCTAAAAACCTTAAAAACATTTAAAACCCATAAAAAGAATAAAAACCATTAAAAACATTAAAATCATTTAAACCTATCAAATATTAAAGAACGTTAATAAATCTTAGAAACCTTAACAAAATAAAAAATTTGTAAAATAAAAAAACCATAAGAAACCCCCAAAAACCTAAAAACTCATAAAATCCCTAAAAATCATAAAAAAGTAAAAATCCTAAAGAAATCCCCAAAAATTTCTAAAATCATAGAAACACTAAAACCCCTAAAAACAACGAAGAAATCCTTAAACCCATAGTAAACTCAATACCCCTAAAAATCCAAAAAATGCCAAAAAATGCTAAATACCCCTCAAAAGCTTTAAAAACCCCCCCAAACCCCTCAAAAATAAAAAAAACCATAAAACCCAAAAAAATACTAAATGATCCTTTAAAAAACTAAAAAACTAAAAAACCCAAATCCCTTAAAAACCCTATGAAAACCTTAAAAAATTAAAAACCCTAAAAAAGCCTTGAAATCCAGAAAGACCCTAAAACCCCCCAAAACCCTAAAAACCATTAAACCTGTAAAAAATTAGAAAAGCATAGAAACCATAAAATCCCTAAAAACATAAAATATCAAGAATCCTAATAAACCCCTAAATTTTGTAAGAATCTCTAAAAAATTATACAACCCTAAAAAATCATAAAAATCCAAAAAATCATAAAAACACTAAAAACCATAAAAACCCCTAAAAATATCAAAATAATAAACACCGTAAAAAATAAAATTCTACAAAAGATCTAAAAATTGACAAAAACATAAAAACCAATAAAAACCTTTAAAACCCCTAATAATAACATAAAAACATAAAAACACTTAAAAGGCCTAAAAGAATAAAAAAATACTAAAACAAAATTATCCCTAAAATCAATAAAATCCTTAAAAACATATAAAGAACCCTAGAACCCATATAAAACCCTAAAAACCACTAAAACTCTTAAAACTTGATAAAATCCTAAAACTCTAAAAACCTGATAAAATCCTTAAAATGTTAAAATTCTTTAAAAACCCTTAAAAACCTTAAAAATCAAAAAATAGAAAACCCCCAAGAAACAAAAAAAATCCTAAAACCCCAAATAACCCCTAAACCACTCAAAAACCATAAAACCCCAAAAAACCATAAAAATATTAAAAATTGATTAAAAATAAAAACGCATAAAAAACCATAAAATGATAATAATCCTAAGAAGCCCTTAAAAAACACCTAAAACCACAAAAAAGAAAGTAAAAATGCTAAAAACCTAATAAACCCCTAAAAACCTTAAAAAATACCTAAAGCCCATAAAAATAAAAAAAATATCTCAAAATTCCCTAAAATTCCCAAAAAACATTAATAATCCTAAAATCCCTTAAAACCCAAATAAATCCTTAAAAACCTAATACACGTAAACCCCATAAAAAAGTTACATCAGAGGCATATTCGATGATTGATTTCCTAACCTGGGATCTCAACTTGGATGGTGCTTCAAACATGCGGCCTTTTTAGATTTGGTTCCCTTTGAGGGCAGTCTCCACTGCGTCTGCTCATGTTGTGGACAAGGCTCTTCAGGTGCTACATTTCGGACACCATTCAGAAAAATTATTGGGGCTTTAGGTTTTTTTCTGTGGCAGATGGATTTGGTTAGATACTACTCCCGGGATGTGCAATGAGGTACAACTTTATGTTCTCCTTTTTTTACTAGTTTTGATCTTCTAGTATGACTTGGTTCTTGATGTTTTAAATTTTGGTGGTTCTTATTCTCGGAATGTTGATTTTGGATCTTGAGTTTGGCAAAGGGTGGAGTTCCTATCATGCTGTTGGTTTGGAGCTGGTGGTTTCAATTTTTTGGATGTCGGATATTGATTAGTGTGAAGGTGATGGATGCTTTTATGGTTGTCGCTCGTTCAGTTGTGTGTTGTTGGTGTTGTCTGATGGGTTTGATGCAAGGTGTTTTCAGGATCTGGATTAGACTAAGGACTTTCGGGTGATGTGTAATGGTCCTAGGTGTGGGTGTTGGTGGTCCTATGCTCCTCTTGATGGTGATATGCTGGATGATGCCTGGTTAAAAGGTCTTGGTTGCTGCAAATCAAAGATATGGATGCCCTTTCCTGATTTGATGTGGAATGTTGGTTGTTGCTTATGTGTGATGATCTTGGTTCGGTTCTTCTTGGGTTGGGGCTGCTGGAAGCCGACTTTTAGTGGTAATGTTGATGCATGATGTTTTGATGTTCTACTAGGTGACTGTTGGATTTGGATGCAGGGGTGCGGCTACTCACTGTTGTCGTTCCCCTTGGCTCGTGTGCCCACCTCCACTCTTGCTTCCCTCCCCATCACATTGGACTCCATCTTGGTCTGGTATGATGGTTCATGTGGAGGTTTTGGGATGGTGTTGGTGGTTCATCTCGACACTAAGGGCACGTCTTAGTGGGGTGGCACTATTAAGTGGTAGAGGCTTCAGAAACTAATATTGGAGTTTAGGCAGATGGTTGTCAAACCAGGTACGGTGATGAAATATGGTGGTGCTGAGACAAGGTCTTATTGTCGGTCTGCTGACATTTTGTTGATGAATGTTGATGAAGTTGATGCTGATGGTTACGATGCTATTGGATGATGGTTTCTGTTTGGCTGTAATTTGTTAGTATAAATGCTGGTCACTGTTTGGCTTTGAGCTATAGGATGCTGGTTAATGTTGGATGATAGTGATGGTTGCTACATGGTTCTTGTGTGTTTTTTTCTTGGTTTTGTTTTGTTTCTTGACTTTTTTGGTTTTCTTTTTTGGGTTTGGTGTGTTTATGGGTTTTTAGGTGTGGGTTGTTTGACCCCTCCCCTCCCTTGTCTGCAGCGTCTTTTTTCCTAATAAATTTCGGGGTGGTTGGGAATAGCTTGACCATCGTATCTTCCCTGCCCCTAAGAAAATTAAAAAACATTTAAATCGACTAAACCCCTAATAAGGACTAAAACTCTAAAAACACTTAAAATACTAAAAATGTTATAAATATATAATAAAACATATAACCCCTAACAAACTCAAAAAAACCCTAAAACCATAAAAAACCATAAAAACCATTAAAATTTAAAAACTATAAAACCTCTAAAAATCCTTAAAACCCTAAAAACCAATAAAAATCCAAAAAAATCCATAAAATACCTAAAAAATAATAAAATCAAATAAAAACTCTAAGAAAAACATAAAAAACTAAACACTTTAAACAAAAATAACCTAAAAATTCTAAAACCCTAAACCCCTCAAAATCCATAAATACCTAAATTCGCATGTAAATCCTAAAAGAGCATTATAAATCCAAAAAAAAAAACTAAGAAAACCTAAGAACACCAAAAACCCCTTTGATAATATTTAAAATTTTAAAAATCACAATACCGAAAAATATATAAAAAACACTAAAAACACAAAAGGACACATAAAACCCTAAAACCCCTAAAAACCATAAAAACCCAAAAAACCAGAAAAACCCTCAAAACTAATAAAAATATTAAAATCCACTAAATAATCTAAAAACCATTCAAACCATGATTAATGGTAAAAATATCTAAATATCCATAAAAACACGAAAAAATAAAAAAAAAACATAACCCCTCTAAAAAAACTAAAACACCAAAACCCCATAATATCCCTAAAACCCCCAAAAATTGAAAACATCATAAAAAATATCTAAAAACATAAAAAAATAAAAAACCCTTAAAACCATAAAGAAAAAATTAAATAACTAAAACACTTAAAACCACTAATAAACCTAAAAATATCTAAAAATACCCTAAACCCCTTTAAACACCCTAAAAACCATAAAAACTTCCAAAACCCCATAGAAACCCAAAAAATCATAAAAACCCTAAAAATATTAAAAACCCTCAAACACCTCAAAAACCCAAAACACCTTATAAAACCATAAAATTCCTAAAAATTACTTAAAAATTTCAAAAATATAAAAATCCCTTAAAACTGTAAAAAACCTATGAAAATCATTAAAACCAAAAAACACTTAAATCCCAAAAAACTACAAAAACTAAAAACATAAAAAACCCAAAAAACCATAAAAACAGTCATAATCTCTAAAAACTCTAAAAACCATAAAAATTCAAAAAACATAAGAATCATTCAAAAATCCAAAACCATAAAATTTCTAAAAAATACTAAGAAAACTATAAAAAGAATAAAACATTTAAATTTCCTAATAACAAAAAAACATTAAAACCCCTAAGAAACCTAAAAACCATAAATCCCATTAAAACCCTAAAAATAACTAAAAACTCTAAAAAAACATTTAACACCTAAAATTGATAAAAACTCTAAAAAACCTTAAATCCCAAATTTTTTTTAAAAAAACTAAACACCCAAAGTACTATAAAACACAAAATATTTATAAAAATCATAAAAGATCAAAAAATTCTAAGAAATATCTAAAAATACATAAAAACATAAAAACCGTAAAAAACCGTAAAAAACCCTATGAAAACCTTAAAAACATAAAAAAAACATAAATCCCCTAAAAAATATTAAATACAAAAATACCCAAAAACATAAAAACTCAAAAACCTTAAAACCCTCAAAACAATAAAAAACCCAAAAAGACTATAAAAACATAAAAAATAGGCTAAAAAATATAAGATCCGTTTAAACCCCTAAAAAAATTAAAATGTCTGAAAACCCAAAAATCCTAAAAAACTAAAAAAACCCTTCAAAATTGAAAAATCATAAAACCACTAAAACCTAATTTTTTTAAACCCCAAAAATCCCCAAAAATCCTTAAAAATTCTAAAAAACCTTAAAAATCAATAAAAACATAAAAAACCTTTTTAAAACCCAAAAAATGAAAATGTTGACAAACCAAAAAAAATATCAAACACCCTAAAAACCCAAAAAATATTAAAATATCCCTAGAAACTTTAAAAACCTCTAAAAAACATAAAATCCCCTAAAACATTAAAAACCCTAAAACCCTATAAAAGACTAAAACAACCACTAAAAATTCTAAAAACCCTTTAAAACAAATGAAATGGTAGAAAACTTTGAAAAAATATAGAGACAGTATAAAACTCAAAAATAACTATAAAAACCTATAAAACCATTGAAACCCTCAAAACCCCTAAATCCCCTAAAAACTAAAAAAATTATGAAGAATCTCTAAAATGACTAAAAAAACCCTAAAACTCCTAAAATAGTAAGAAAACATTGATAGCCCTAAAATTACATTAAAAATCTAAGAAAAATTAAACACATAAAATGTTAAAATATACAAAAAATAAAAAACTCTAAAAACTCAAGAAAAGCCTAAAAACCCCAAAACCAATAAAAAACCAGAATCCCTAAAAACTCTAAAAGTCCCTAAAACCCCTCAAAATCTCTAAAAAACCTAAAAATTAAAAAAAACCAAAAATTACTCAAAAACATAAAAATCCAACAAAACTTGAAAACCCTAGAGAAAATATTAAAATCTTAAAACCATTTAAACCAGGTAAAAAACAAAAAAAATGCTAAAACCCTAAACAACCCCAAAACCAATAAAAACAATACAAATCCTGAAAATCCCCTAAAATCTAAATAATCATAAAATTCATAAAAAATCCCCAAAAAACCTTAAAAAAGTAAAAATCCCTGAAAACCATATGAAACCCATAAAAACATAAAATCACATAAAAACACTAAAAAACCAAAAAAATAATTTGAACCCAAAAATATCCAAAATATATAAAACCAATAAAAATCATAAACCCCCTAAAAAATAAAAAATCATAAAAAAACATAAAACCCTTAAAAACCACTGAAAAACCTAATACTCAATAAACCTATAAAAATGTAAAAATGCTCTAAAAATTCTTAAAACCCATAAAAACTCAAAAATCCAAATAACCCAGAAAAATAAAAAACCACTAAAAACCATAAAATTCACAAAAATATAAAAATCCATAGAAAATTACTAAATCCCCTAAAAATCCCTAATAAAATAAAAATACTTAAAACCCTTAAAAACATAAAAAACCTGAAAAACATAAAATCACAATAAATCTAAAAATTATTAAAAAATCTAAAATACCATAAAACCCTCAAAATCCACAAAACACTAAAAACCATAGTGATATTAAAAAACCATAAAAATTTAAAAAATAATAAACCCCATTAAAACCTTTTAAAAACCGAAAGAAACCCATAAAAACATAAAAAATTATAAAAACCAAAAAGCCCCTAAAACCCCCAAAAAATCCTAAAACCATATAACCCCAAAAAACAATAAAAACCCTAAAAACCTATGAAACCCCTGAAAATAATTAGATAAATAAAAACCATTTGAACCCTGAAAAACATTAAAAAAATTAAAGAAACTTAAAAATAGAAAAACTACAAAAATTCCCTAAAATCCTAAATAAGTCATAGAATCCAAAAAAACATTCAAACTAACTAAAATCTCAAAAAACAATAAAAATACTAAAAATAACTAAAATAATATAAAAGAAAAAATACTAAAACCCCCTAAAATAATCTAATAATACCTTAAAAACCTAAAAAAACATAAAATTCTTAAAAACCTAAAAAATATTAAAAACCTTAAAACCCCTAAAAGACCCTAAAACCCCTAAAACATCAAAAAAACCCAAAAACTATAAAAATACCAAAAACTATTAAAAACCCGAAACCCCACAAAACCTTATAAACAATAAAAAAATCTAAACAACAATTAAACCCAAATTTTTTTTAAAAACACTAAAAATCCTTAATACCCACCGAAAAACCCAAAAATCCCAAAAACCATATAAATAATGAAAACACTTAAAAAATAAATTTCCTAAAAAACACTAAAAACCATAAAAGAGTAAAAATCCCTAAAAACATAAAACACCCCAAAACCACTAAAAGAACTCTATGAAAACGTAAAAAATCTAAAAAGATTTAAAATCCCTGAAAACAATTAAAACACTGAACCCCATAAAATCCATAAATTCATAAAAACCATAATCCCCATAAAACACCTAAGACCTCTAAAAACATTAAAAGTTTTTTAAACCCCAAAAAACATTAAAAAAACTCTAAAAAAATAGAAAAAACCTAATGAACCAAAAAACTAAAACCTTAAAAACACATAAAAATCCTAAAATAACCTAAAACCCCTCAAAACCCCTAAAAACATAAATACTATAAAATCCCAAAAAAATCCCTAAAAACATGAAGAAACCTAGAAACCATAAAAAACCAAAATAAATCCTTGAAAACATAAACACTCAATAAACCCTAATAAATAAAAAAACAAACACCTTAAAAACCTTTAAACCCCTCAAAACCCTCAAAATCACTATAAACCCAAAAAAACTATTAAAATCCTTAAAATACTTCAAAATACATACAAATTAATAACCCTAAATACCATGAAAACCCAAAAAAACCTTTAAAAACCTAAAACACATCAAACACCTAAGAACCTTTAAACACTAAAGACCGTAAAAAAATTAAAAGGCCTAAACCCATGAAAAGTATAAAAACTCTTTCAAACCTTAAAACCGATCAAAACCCATGAAAACCATAAAAAACTAATAAAAACTCAAAAAAACTATCTAAACCTTTTAAAAATTTTAAAACTCTAAAAAACATTTTCACCCCTAAAAAACTCAAAAAAACCTACAACCCCAAAAAACCATAAGCATCATAAAAACCCTAAAAACACTCAAAATAGTAAAGTTCCTAAAAACTGTAAAATTCCTAAAAACCAAATAAATCCCAAAAAATATAAAAAAAACTTAAACGCCTAAAAATACCTTAAGAAAACCTTCTATAACCTAAAAAACTTAAAACCCCTAAAACATAAAAATTCTAAAAACCCTAAAAACCGTTAAAACAATAAAACCTGAAAACCCCTCAAAATCACCAAAAAGCCCAAAAAACCATAAAAAACCAAAAAATATATCTATAAATCCATAAAAACATAACCCCCCCCCCATACCCAAAAAAACCAAATGAAAACCTAAAAAAATAACAAAACATAAAATCCCTATACATCTCAAAAATTTCTAAAAACCCTAAAAGACCTGAAAAACACTAATAACCCCTAACCCCCTAAAAACCCATAAAAACAAAAAAACCAATAAAAATATAAAACCCATTAAACTAGTAAAAACATTAAAAATATCTAAAAAAAGTTAAACTATACTTAAAAAAACCCTAAAAACCCAAAAAACCAAGAAATGCTAACCCCCCACCCCCCCAAACCCCCCAATATCCCTAAAAACACATAATACCCATAAAAACATTAAAAAATTGAAAAAAAAACCAAAATAAATATAAAATGACCAATTTTTTTGAAGCCCTATGATAAACATAAAAGCCTAAAGCCCCTTAAAACCCCAAAAAAATTAATTTAAGATAAAAACCTAAAAACACTAAAAACCCAAGAAAACCTCAAAATCCCTAAAACCCCTAAAACCCATAATAATAATAAAAAATCTCAAAAAATACCGAAAATTGTAAAATAACCTTTAAACCCGAAAAAAACACTATGAAAAGCTTAAAAACATAAAAACACATAAATCCCCTTAAAACCTGATAAATTCTAAACATCTTAAATAAAAAAGAAACTATAAAACACATAAAACCATAAAACCCTATAAAAACATGAAAACCCCTAAAAACCATTGAAACCCTAGGATTAACTGAAAAATCTACAAACCCTATAAACACCTAAAAACATTAAAGACCAATAAAACACACAAGAATAAATAAAACGTTAAAAACCACTAGACAAAAGAAATAAAAAAACCCCAAAAAAAACCTTAAACCCAACAAAATACCTAAAATCCAAAAAAACCTATAAAAATCATAAATACCCCTAAATTGCATAAAAATGTACAAAATAATAAAAATCCCAAAACCTTAAAAACCTAAAAAAACTTGAAATAAGTAAAAACCTAAAACATGATAAAAAACCTAAAAACATAAAAACCTTACAAACCCTAATAACCCTCAAAATCTCGTAAAACCCAAAAAACTATAAAAATATTTAAAAAGCTCTAAAAATCCCTATAATAGAAAAAAACCACAAAAAACTCTAAAAACACTAACAAATCCTTAAAACTAAGAAATATTAGAAACCTCTAAAAACCTAAATAACTCTAACAACCCAAAAAGACCCTAAAACCTTAAACCCCACAAAAATTGTAATACCCTTTTAAACCATCAAAATCCTTAAAAACACATAAACCCAAAAAAAAATCTAAAACCAATTTAAACAAATATATATTAAAAAAACTCTAAAAACATTAAAACCCCTAAATAACTCAAAAAACACCTAAAAACATGAAAAAACGATAAAAACACAAAACCCCTCAAAATACCTAAAAACACAAAAAATACATAAAAATCCATAAAAAACACAGAAAATCCCTAAAAACATAAAACCCCTAAAAACATTGTAATCCTATAATAAAACCATAAAACCATAGAACACTTGAAACCTATGATAAATATAAAAATTCTATAATCCCTAAAACCCTAAAAACCATAAAATCCCAAAAAAACCAAAAAACCCTTATAAATTCTAAAAAACCCAAAAAATGAAAAAATAAAAAAACCATGAAACCATAAAACCTCTAAGAAAACCATAAAAGCCAAAAAACACTTACAACCACTAAAAACTTTAAAAAACTCTAAAACCCCAAAATGATGCTAAGGACCCTAAAATCTCATAAAAAACTATAAAACATCTAAAAACCACTGAATACCCTAAAATCCCATAAAAACCTAATACAACAAAAACCTACAAAAACCATTTAAATACATAAAAACATTAAAAAACTACATAAACCATCAAAACCCCTAAAAACATGAAAACCCATAAAAACCTAAAAAAACATAAAAAACCCTAAAACTCAAAAACCCCTAAAAACACCTAAAACTCCATAAAACCTTTTAAAAAACAAAATACTAAAATCCCAAAAATACTTAAAACTAAATAAAGTGCTAAAAACCCAAGAAATTCCATAAGGAAACCTTAAAAAACACATAAAACCCCTAACCAACCAATGAAATTCTTTGAACGGTAAAAAAACTATAAACCCATTGAAATCTATAAAAACAACATAACACATAAAAAACCTAACAAAATCACTAAAAATCCCAAAAAACAAAAATAACCATATAGATTTTGTATACCTCAGAGGAAACCATAAGAAAATAAAAACACTTAAAATCGAAAAAAACCTAAAAACACTAAAACTGCTAAAAGACCATAAAAACTATAGAAACCCCTAAAAATAATAAAAACAACAAAACCCCCATAAAAATATGAAAACTCACTAAAAAATCTAAAAAATATTTAATCCCCTAAAAACTGTTAAACTTCTGAAAAAGATAAAAAAATACTCTAAAAAGTATCTAAAAACCATCAAAACACAAATATAACTATAAAACCTAAATAACATAAAAACCCAAAAAACCAAAAATATCTTTAAAAAGCCCAAAAAATCACTAAAGAATTTAAAACTCTAAAAAACCTAAAAAACCTAGGAAACCATAAAATAAGAAAACACATAAAAACCTTAATCTAGTAAAATACCTAAAAATAATAAAAACCATAAAAACCTAGAAAACCCTAAAACCCCTCAATATCACAAAAAATAAAAAAACAATAAAATTCATAAAATAACCCAAAAAATCTCTACAAACATAAAAACCAAAAACCCAAAAAATTTTCAGAAAACCATAAAACCCAAAAAACAAATAAAACCCATAAAAAACTAAAAATGATAAAAACACTAGAAGACCCTGAAAACCATAAAACCCCTAAAAAACCAACAAAACCAATAAAAAACATAAACCCGCCTAAAATATCAAATAACCCTCTGAACCCCTAAAAATGTTACAAATAATCTAAAATAATCATAAAACCCTAAAAAACTTGAAAAACAATCCTAAAACCCCCAAAACCTGTAAATACACTATAAACCCCCAAATTGCATAAAAATCCTAAAAACATACAAAACCTAAAAATCCATAAAATCCCTAAAAGGGTAAATATTCCTAAAAAAGAAATACCAAAAGAAAACAATTAAAAACATAAAAACACATATAACACCTAAAAATTATAAAAACACAAAAAATTTAAAAAATCCTAAAAACACTAAAAATCCCTAAAACCCCTCAAAATACCTAAATATCTAAAAACCATAAAAATCATAAAAAATCATTAAAAATCCATAAAATCATAATAAACCTTAAAAATTTTAAAATTCCCTTTGAAAAACATAAAAATCCTTCAAACACCTGAACAACCTAAATAGCCTAAAAAAGATAAAAAATCCTAAAAAAATAAAAACCATAAAACCCATAAAACCCACAAATCCCCCTAAAAACTATAAAAACACAAAACCCCTATAAAAAAACTAATATACAATAAAAACATAAAAAACAATATAAATCCCTAAAAATGCTTAAAACTCTTAAAATCCATTAAAGCCCTAAAAACTAAAAAAATCATAAAAAGAAAAAAATGATAAAACCATAAAACCTAAAACCCCAAAACCTTCAAAATCTCTAAAAACCCTAAAAGTCATGAAAATCTTAGAATATTCTATAAAATTTTAAAAAACCATAAAACCCTAAAAATCATAAGGAAACCTTAAAAACCTAAAAACACATAAAACAACTAAAAACCTAAAACATGTTAAAAAAAATTAATAGACCAGACAACCCTAAAAATAGTGAAATTCTATAAACCATCAACAACCACAAAAACCATGAAATCCCACTAAAATCTCTAAAAACCATTTAAACATTTAAAAACACTTAAAAACATATAAAAACATAAAATTCAAAAAACTCTAAAAAACCCTAAAATACAAAATAAAACCCCAGAAACCCAAAAACATAATCAAAATAAAAAATTATAAAAATTATAAGAATAATAAAAAATCCCCAAAAATCTAAACACATAAATCCCCTAAAAACCAATTAGACCCCAAACAAATGATAAAAAACAAAAAAACACTTAAAACCCCTAAAAAGCTAGAAAATGATAAAACCCCTAAAGACCCCTAAAACCACTAAAAACATAAAACACCTCAAAATCTCAAAAAATAAAAATAAAAATCATAAAATGTAGCTGAGAAAAACTGCAAAAGAAATAACCTAAAAACACTTAAATCCTCTAAAAACCTAAAAATGCAAAAAAAAAACACTAAAAGACCCTAAAGACCCCTCAAAAACTATAAAACTCCGAAATAACATAAAAATCATGAAAACCCACAAAACCCTAAAAACCAAATAAAACTCTAAAACCACTTTAAACCAGTTGAAATATTAAAAAAAATTCTAAAAACTTAAAAAAATAAGAATCTTGACAAAAAAACAAAAAAAACCAAACAACCCATAAAAACCTTATAGACCCCTAAAACCCCTAAAAAATCCATAAAAACATTAAAAATCTAAAAAATCCAAAACATCCCTAAAATTCCCTAAAAATGAAAAAAAAATTATTAAATCTTAATAAACCACAAGAAAAAATAAAAATACACTTTAATTCATTAAATAATATAAAATAATAAAACCACTACAAACTCAAAAATCCTAGAAACTCAAAAACCAATCCAAAATCCTAAAACCCCTAAAAACATAAAAATCTTAAAAATTCAAAACAATACATAAAATTGTAAAAACCCCTAAAACCAAAAGAAAACGTAAAAAAGTCTAAAAACACTTTAAACCCCTAAAAAAATTCTAAAAACCCTATATGCCCATAAAAACTGTGAAAACACATAAAAACCAAAAAAACCCTAAAAAATTAAAAACCCATAAAAAACCCTGAAAGAATCTAAAAACTAAAAAAAACCATTAAAATATTAAACACCTTAAAATCCCTAAATCTGGAAGAAAACCCCAAAAACCAAAAAAACCAAAAAAACTCTAAACCCAAAAAAACATCAAAATCCCCAAACACCCTAATAACCATAAAAATATTAAAAAATCCATATAAATCCATAATACATAAAAAAATGCTAAAAACCATGAGAAAACCCTAAGAAAACACTAAAACCATAAATACATTTAAAAATACTAAAAACCCTAAAATGATAAAAACCTTAAAAAATCATAAAAACTATAAAATACCCTAAAACTCCTCAAATTAACTAAAAACCCTATAACCTGAAAATTCTTAAAAATTAACGAAATATACCTAAAAACATAAAATCGATAAAAATCTCAAAAATCCCTAAGAAAACTATAAATTCCTAATAACACTTGAAACTCCTTAAACCCTAAAAATTATAACCCTTTAAAAATATTCTAAAACCCTAAAACCCATAAAAATTATAAAAACCAAAAAACCAAGAAAAATATGAAAACCCCGTTAAAAAATCTTAGAACCATTTGAACCACTAAAAATGTTAAAAAAATAAAAGAAATATTTAAAACCCTAAAACACTCAAAAAAAACTCCAAATATACAAAAAAACAAAAAACCCCTAAAACCCAAAAAACCTCGAACCCTCCCTATCATAAAAACCCTAAAAACCCTTAAAAACCTAAAAAATCCGTTAAAGTCCATAAAAATGTAAAAATCCATTAAACCCTTGAAAAAAACAATGAAAACCTTAAACACCTAATAACTCTAAAATCCCCAAAAAACAAAAAAAATGCTAAATACCCTAATAACCCTAAAATCATCAAAATCAGAAAATACCCTAATATACAATAAAAATCCTAAAAATCCATAAAAATCCATAAAATTATAAAAATCCATTAAAACCATTAAAATCCCTAATAATACCTTAAAACCCTAAAAACTCTTTAAACCCCCCAAAAAATAAAAATTCTAAAAAACCTGATAAACCCCAACAATCACAAAAACCCTAAATATAACAAAAATACCTAAAAATCCTAGAAACCATAAAAAATAATAAAATCCCTAACAATCCCTAAAAACATTGAAATCCCTGAAATCCATGAAAACCATATGAAAACTCTAAAAATATAAAAAACATAAAACCACTAAAACATAAAAAACACTAAAATTCCTAAAATACCCTAAAAAATCTCAAACACCCAAAAACTAAATACCCATAAAAACATTAAAAAACGAAACAACCCATAAAAACCCGGAAACCATTAAAAATGTTAAATCCTATTATAACCGTAAAAGCATGAAAATCTATAAAAACATTAAACCCCTCTAAAAATATAAAAATCTAATCCTCCAATAATATAATAAAACACTAAAACTAATATAACCATGAAACCCTCATAATCCATAAAACTCTATGAAACCTTACAAACCATAAAAAGTACCTAAAAATCTCTAAAAATGTAAAAAATCCTTATAATATTTAAATGTAAAATCAAATAACCCCGAAAAACATAAAAAACCAAAAACCATCAATATACCCTAGAAACTAAAATACCTCAAAACCCTTAAAAATATTTATAAACCCTAAAAACTATAAAAATCCTAAAAACCTCTAAAAATTCCAAAAAATGTAAAAACCCATAAAAATCTTATAATACCCTCTGTAAAAATTTATGTCCTAAAATCATTTAAAACCACTAAAACCCAAAAGAAAAATAAAATATTGATAGACCCTAAAGCCCTAAAAATCCCTAAAAGCATTAAAATTGTCTGAAAACCATAAGGTAATCTAAAAATACCAAAAAACCCTAAAAACCACTAAAAATCATTGAACCCCAAATAATGTTATGAATCTATGAAAACTATAAAACCTCGTGGAAACACAAAAATACTACTAAAAATCGAAAAAATGGTAAAATCCCTTAAAACCCTAAAAACCCTAAAAATCATCAAAAACCCTAAAAAACAATTAAAATGAGAAAAAAATAATAAAAAACCTTAAAAATCCCTAAAATCATCAAATTAAATAAAACCATGAAGAAAAAAAAGAAAGCATTAAAAACATAAAATCAAATAAAACCCATAATAAACCTAAAAACACTAAACAACCTAATAACCATAAAAACCCTAAAAACCATAAAAATACCCAACATCCCAAAAAACCATAAAAATATAAAAGATCCCTAAAAAGACTAAAAATGTAAAAAACCTTAAAAACCATAAGAAAACCATAAAAATATAAAAACACTTTTAACCACAAAATACTAAAAACCCTAAAAGTCCCTAAAATACCAAAAAACAAAAAACCCTAAAATCCTTAAAAAAATATTAAACTGATTTTCCCTAAAAACCACTAAAACATTAAAAACACCTTAAAACCCTAAAACATTAAAAAATTATAAAAACCTATAAAACTCTTGAAAACATAAAAAACCAAAAAAACATTGATAAACCTAAAAACCATTAAAATTCCAAAAAAACACTAAAAATCCTAAATTCCTACAAATCCCTAAAATGATAAAGAACCCAAAAAAAACAAAAAACCCTAACATACCCCAAAAACCAAAAAACATAAATACCCAAAAACCTAAAAATGATAAAATCCTTAAAAGGAATAAATCCCTAAAAACATTTAAAATCATAAAAACCCTTGAATCCACTAAAAACCATAAAAAAATAAAATCATAAAAATCACTTAAAATCCCTAAAAATCTAAAGAACCGTAAAACCATAAAAACATTTAGAAAAACATAAAAACAACAATATAGTTATATACCAAAAATACAGGAAAAAAAATTAAGAACACTAAAAGAATCTAAAAACAAATAAAAAGAATAAAACCCCGAAAAATCAGAAAAACCCTTAAGACCCATAAAAAACCAATAAAAACCCTAAATCCTTATAAAACCATCCATACCATTAAAACCCAAAAAACATAAAAATAATCAAAATCTCTAAAACCCTAAAAACAAGAAAACCCTAAAACCCTAAAAACCATAAAAACCGTAAAAACCTACAAACAAATAAAATCCCTAGAAACCTTAAAACACTAAAAACCATAAAAACACTAAAACCCTAAAACCATAAAAATACAAATAAACCCTAAAACCATAAAAATCTTAAAATTCCCAAAAAATTCCGAAATACATAAAAAACCCAAAACACTAAAAAAATAAGAAATCCTTAAAAAAACAAAAAACATATAAGGCCCCAAAAAACATGAAAACAATAAAATCTGTAAAAACACACAACATCCTATAAATTCCTAGAAACCATAAAAATCCTAAAAGCCCTTAAAATTCATAAAAATGTGAAAAAAAAATTAAAAAACACTATGAAAATCATAAAAATCCAAAAAAAACACTTAAACCCCTAAAAAATAATTTCTAAAAACCATAAAGTACCCTAAAACACTTAAACCCCCAATATGATGTATCAATAGGTGATGGAGAAAAGGATGGAGGAGACCGAGGCACGGAGAGACCAGAACCCGGTGCGAGTGATGAACCCTAATGATAATTTCAGATCATTTGCGAATGTGGTTGCTAGGAGAGTTGAATGGGTATCTTTTCAAGTAAATGCGGGTACTAAAACTCGAATCAAGCCCAAATTATATTGTCCTCGTGGACAAGCAGCGGTCTCTTTCTCAACTAAAGAGGTAAAAACACTTGCATCAGACGTGCACTTTTCTCTTGTTGGCAAATTTTTGAATCGTCGACCTTCTTTGAAGTATTTCAGATCTTCGCTGGAAGCCTTGGGATTCAGGGGTTTTTATATAGGTCCCCTCAACCCCTCACATGTTATATTTAGATTTGGCTCAGAAAAATATTATTATAGGCTTTGGCTCAAGCGATCATGGTTTTTTTGTGGTTATTTCATGAAAGTTCTCAAATGGAAACTATATTTTGATCTGTATACTGAGTCTCCTATTGTACCGATTTGGGTAGGATTTCTTGAGCTACCCCTTCACATGTTCAATCAAGCAGCGCTATTTCCTATTGCTAGTCTTATTGGAAATCCGTTAAGGATAGATTCAGAAACAAAATTCCTTTCCAGGCCATCTATTCCTAGAATATGCATAGAAATTGATGTTTCACAACATTTTCCCCTGCACATTTGGATTCAGAGTGTTGAACATGGTTTATATCAGGAGATTTTCTATGATAGGCTGCCTGATTATTCTCACAAATGCCTTAGCCTTGGCCATCCAAATAACAGTTGTGTTAAAAGTAATTTTTTCCCTAAGATTTGGATGCCCACTTGGATTTAAAATAGTACCAAAGATGGCCCTTATAATAACTATAAAAAAGAAAAAATTGAAAATAATATTTGATTGGATCAAACCCAAACCCCTGAGAGTCATATTTCGGATTTCATAACATCATTCCTTGATAGAACTATTGTCCCTCCACTAACTAAGGAAGAACCCATTAAGAATCATCTCTCTCACTCAAATGAAAAGAGGGAAATATATTGCCATGATCCAATTACTCTTGAAGAACTGAATGATCACATAAAGTCTCAAAAGGATGATGGTAAGGATCATATTGTTGCTCTGGATTCCAGTAACTCCTCAATTGAGGAAGAGGATAAACCTAGCCAAACTGAGGAGTCCTATTTAATGTATATGGCCAAGAAAGTAAAAAAACTTATGGTGGATGCGGATAGATTTATCACTCCAAATATGAAGAAAACAAGGAGACGTAAAGATTATTCGCATACAGAAAAGACCATTGTTACTAGATCATTGGATGCTTCCAAGAGGGAATCTACTGAAAAAGTGCAAGAAAAACCTATGATTTGTGAATCAATCATTCTTTTATATTAATTCTCATAGTATTTCACAGAACAAGAGATCCATTATTGGAACAAACATATGGAAAGGAAACAAGAAATTTCCCATCGAGAACTTCAACATGGTGTGATTTCTACTGAACAATATCTCAACATAAAATGTTTCATTTTCAATTAAAGGATGAAGATGTCTATTCGGTCTCCTTGACTCCATTTTTGTCCTTTTTCAGTCTATGATGTTTTTTCAGTCTGCTGGGAATGCGGTTGCACTTGTTTTTTGACAAATCTTTTCTATGATCTTTTATATTTTCATATACTTCTAATTTGTCTAGTTATTGCTGACATGATTGCTTTATGGATTGGTTTTCTTTATCATTTGATTGTGTTTGACTCTATGAGTTTATTTACCTATGTTTGGGCTAGTTCTTGAGTCTGGTACACTTGTTCTGTTCAGTTTTCCCCTGGTTATATTTTTATTTTCATGTTGTATTTTGGTTTGAAGATGACTCCTTGGGATTTTAGCTAGTATGATTCTGCATGGCTTGATGATTGATTTACTATTTGAGAAGATCTCTCCCTTTCATGTTGGTCTCCTTCTGTTGTTATTCCAGAATTAGATTTTTTAATGCATTGAATCTGGCTTTGGGTTTTTTATGTTCAGCTGAGTGGTGTTAGCCGAATTCTGAATGGATTTTGTTCCTGGTTGGCATCTTGATATCTTTTTGATCATGATATTCTTTAGCTAGATATTATTTGTGATCTGAGGTTAATGTGGGTGTGCATATGATATGGTTTAATTGTTTGATATTTGGAGATAGTAGACCTTTTTTCTGCTTCAGCTGCTTCACTCTTGTATTGCTAATTTCTGGACTTGTTGCTGGCCTTTCTCCATGCTGAGTAGTTCTATTTTACTTCTCTACAATCTGTTTACATGGATTGATATTTATTTTTACAATTTGTTTGCTGTTGTCTTTTCTGATTTGCTGAGGAATTTGATGAGGCGCTAAAAGAAAGACATCCTTTGGATTTGAGGGCTAAGGAAAGATGGAGTTGGATGGCACACCTACTTGTTTGACGGAAGGTCATGCTGCCTATTTTTTGGAAGTCTTTAATTCTAGAATTTGGTATGTTTGATATACCTTCCTTATATTCCCAACAACTGCCCGCTGGTGTAAGTTCTTTACACCTCGTGTTTGTAATGCTACATTTTGATTTTAATAAATTCTTCTGGGGGAATGAATTAGTAATCCAATTCATGTAACCATCCTTAAAAAAAATTAAACTCCCAAAACCATAAAAACCGTTAAAACATTAAAAAAAATGAAAAACAAAAAAACCCCAAAAAACTAATAAAAACACTAAAAATATATCAAACCCCTAAAATGTTAAAAACTCTAAAAAACCCTAATAACCTTAAAAAACCTAAAACCTAGAAAAACAACAAATTTATATAACCCTAAAAATGATAAAAACAGTTTAAAATCCATAATAATCCAAAAAAATGTAATGAACCCATGAACCCCTAAAAAATACTATGAAAAACAAAAAACTAAAAAACACTTCAAACCCCTATAAACCAAAAATATGTCAAGAACCCCAAAAAACCAAACTCCCCCAACCGTTTAATTCCATAAAAACATATATAATTACTAAAAAGTCCCTAAAAATACCCATAAATGAGAAAACCACTAAAATGGCAGAGAACATATAAGAAAATAGTAAAAAACTAAAATCACATAAAACCCCTAAAACCTAAAACATGAAAAACCCAAAAGGCCATCAAGACTCTAAAACTCCCTAAAAACATTAAAAACTCCTAAATACTCAAAAACCAATTAAAACTCTATAAACCCTTTAAACCCCAAAAAATGTTAAAAACCTCTAAATCCTTTAAAAATATAAAAAAATTAAAAAAAAACATAAAACCACAAAAAAAACAATAAAAAATATAAAAATCCCAAAAAAAATCTAAACCCAAAATATATCTAAAACCCCTATAAACAATATAATTTAAAAAAAAACCCATAAAAATTTAAAAAACCTAAAAAAAACATAAGAATACATAAAATTCTAAAAAACATAACACCCATTTAAAACCAAAAAATATTATTAGAACCATAAAAACCCTTAAACCCCCCCCCATCAACCATCAACATCCCTAAAAACCTAAAACCCATAAAAATTCCAAAAAGTTTTGATAAATTCCTAAAATATAAAAAACTACTAAAAACCCCTAAAAACACTAAAAATCCTCAAAATCAATAAAACCCTAAAAATTCCTAAATATTATAAATAATCCCTAAATATCCCTAAAAATGTAAAAAAAAACCTAAAAACCTAGAAAACGCATAACCAAACTATAAAAACCTAAAAAAACACAAAATAATTAAAAATCCTAAATCCATTAAAAACCTTAAAGGACACTAAATACAATAAAAACCCCTAAAAACCGTAAAAACCCTGAAAACCCCACAAAACTAGAAAAATAAAAAAAATATAAAGACCCATTATATCCATAAAAATGTAAAAAATCTCTATGAATCATTAAAATACATAAACACTCAAAAATCCCTAAATACCTAAAAACCCCATACAACCCTAAAAAATCCAAATCCCCCCAAAGTCCCTAAAACCCCTAAAACCCATTAAATTCATAAAAATGCCCTTAAAATCCAAAAAATCCTAAGAAAAATTTAAACCCCTAATAAACACAATAAAAACATAAAAAATAAATCACATAAAACCCCCAAAAATTAAGAAAAATTTTAAAACACCAAAAAAACCTTTAAAACCCTAATACTCAAAAAAACCCTCAAAATCCCAAAAACTCCAAAAAATAATAAAATTTATAAAAAATCCATAAAAATAAATAAAAATGTTAAAAACCCCTAAACCCTATAAAACCTCCTATGAGAACCATAAATATATAAAATCATTTAAAACTCGTAAAACCCAAAAATAAAATGCTAAATACCATAGAAACCATAAAAATCATAAAATCCCTAAAAACCCCTAAAAACCATAAAAACCCACAAACGTCTTTAAAACCTCTAAAAACCTCTAGAAACACTAAAAACCTTTAAACCGCTAATTGTTTTTTGACAAAATATAAAAACCCATAAAATCCCACAAAATCATGAAAAAAACAAAAAAAGAACATAAACCCCACAAAACCCTAAAAACCCTAAAACGATTCAAAATATCCAAATTCCCTAAAATCTATAGAAATTATAAAAAATACCTAAAAATACCGAAAAAGGTAAAAAATACTAAAGACCATGAAAACCCCTAAGAAACCCATAAAAACAAAAAAAAATCATAAATCCCTTAAAATCATAAAAAAATCATAAGAACCCTAAATGCCCAAAAAACCAAAAAATTGACTAAACACTCTAAAAATATCTAAAAACCCAAAAAATTATTAAAAAGCCTAAGAACCTATAAAAATAAAAAAGTTAAAAAATTCCCTAAAAATTTAAAAACAGTAAAAAAATATAAAAACTAATAACAAAAAACCCTACAAACCCTTAGAATGTTAGAAATCCTAAAAGATAAAAAAACTAAAACCCCTAAAATTCATAAAACTTCCTAATAACCATAAAAACCTAAAAATCAATAAAACCCCTAAAAAAACTTAAAAATTTTAAAATTGAATTATACCCCATAAAATGATAAAAAAATATAAAAAACATTAAACCATAAAAAATGAAAAAATCCACCAAACCCTAAAAAACCCATAAAAACCCTAAAAACCCGAAACCCATTCAAAATCAATAAAAACCATAAAAACAAGTTAAATCCTTAGAATTCCCTATATATCCCTAAAAAACCCCCCAAAACCTATGAAAATTTAAAAGGAAAACTTAAAAACCTAAAAAATACATAAAACCCCTAAAAACCTAAAAATGCTAGAAACCATATGTAGGGTCCTGAAAAATCCGAAAAGGAGATTCTACCCAAATCTCCCAAAGAATTGGGGCAAATAATCAAAGAAGGGACACAAATAGGACCGGTCCGTGAACTGGTCCCATGGAAGCACAACGTGGCCAGGCCCTGTGAGGCACCCCCTCCGCAAACCATTGTCATTCACATAATGGAGGCGGAGAGCCTCCACGATCGCGAGGCGGGTTGGGCGCCAGTCTGGTTCACCTTCACGAACAGCCACAACCGTGGACCGCATCGACCTGTTCAATCCACACCCACTGTCGTTTGCGGAATAGAGGTGGAACCCTCCACAGCCGTGGAGCACTCCCTGAATTCACCACACGGGGGTGGGGGGAAGCGTTAAATACCCACCGTGAATCGTAGATTGACCAAGTCAGCTGTAAACAGGGTATTTGGTTATGGGCCTCCGCAAAAGGTGTCTCATGGTCACAGATACATCCCTTTCCCCACCCTATAAAAGGATACCAAGGGGGAAATAAAGAGGGATCAAAGAACTGGAATCGGATTCGGAGGAATTGGAGATTCGGAAGGAGACCGGTTGAAGGAAGGCTTCGGATTTCGCAAACAGAGAAATTCCCACCTGCGAACCACAATAGGTATATGAATTAACAAGGAATTGGAAAACGCATAATAATTTGGTGAGACGTGAACCTAAAATAACAAAAAAGGAGAACTGTGAACCATACCCTCTCCACGGATGACTTCCCTGCGGACCAGGGATTTTATGCCTCTTTTCCAATCTATCGCACCGCGTAGCACTCTCCTACATGGGAAAAGCCCCGACCAACGAGCCTCCGACCGGCGCCACCCTTGGCCGCTACTGCCCTCCTGAAATCCTCCGTGAACCACCCTGGTACGTGGATTGAACCCAAATCCGCGAACCACCCAAGTTCACGGGATTCCAATCAGTCCGTGGACCACCCTAGTTCATGGAAGGCTTCTCCAGCCACGTGAAAATTCCCCACACAAATGGCACCACAACCCATACCTCTCGGTGGCTTGCCAAATACTTCGGTGTTCTCATTTCCCGAGCCAGATAAAATCCTTCTGATCCAGCCAAGTCCTCTGCGACACCCTAATTGGCCTATTCATCAACCCTGGGCTGAGGCCTCCACCAGAGCCACCAGATCTGTTTGGTGTAACTTTTAAGCGCATCAGTGCGCCATTTTGAGTTCACATACCCATAGAAAATAGGGGAAAAGGGGATTCCCCGACCCTTGAGCTGATTCTCAAAGCATTCCTGGGTTTACATTCCCAAGGTAATGTGGAGTCTGAGCTTGGGAATCCCCTTTCTACCCCTCCACTTGTTGAGAGTTCCTCATAGATGGTAAAATATCCATCAGAAGAAATCCCTCATGCACTGCAAGAGAGGATATAGGCACAGGAGCACCCCCTTTCTCTCTCCCATTGGGATCCATTGCCATGGGCATCCATATAGGAGTAAGCCCCGACCACATGGGCCGCCCTCATGCGTAAGCCCCACTCCACTTCTCACGGACTCGCCTCTCGTGGCGTGATCCTCTGGTCCCTGATGCCTCTTGTTTCTCACACCGAGGATGACTCAAGTGGGCTTGGAGTAAGCATCAACCATGAAATCCTCTTATGGGCATCCTCAGAGTGTAAGCCTCAATCCACACTATGGGCCTCCTCGGAGTGTAAGCCCCAATCCATTATATCGGGCTGCCTCATAGCGTAAGTCCCAAGCCAATGCGAACTACATGGACTTTGATCTTGGCCCCCTAGGCAGGGTACATAGAAAGCCTCCATGAGGTTCAAGCCCGACCACCAAAGGACCCCCGGGTCCACCTTCATGTCGGTACTTCGACGCTCTCCATTCAAACTATGTGGACTTTGATCCCTGTCCCCTAGGCAGGGTACGTAGGAAGCCTCCCTGAGGTTCAAGCCTGATAACCGGTTGATTCAGCTGTCCTCACATCGGTTCACCATGATGCACCTAGTGTCGCCTCAAGTGAATTCCGACTCTTCGGGGTCGTTAATCCAACGAGGGATGGTAAACCTCGGTCATAAATGATTCTGAACCCCTACGTCATGTTGACCATTTCCCACCAAGGTTAAATCTATGGATACATGTTTGGGTATAAACCAAAGATTCGCGAACATATAAATATGTCTTAAATCTATAAGAGAGTCCCGGAACAGGCACTAATTTCCCCCCAAAAAGGGTTGTGATGAGCCCGACTTCCCATCCTCTCAACCAATGTGAGTTCTTAAGAGTCGCTGGTCAGACCATCTGGTAAACGCCTGCCTTTGGAATGTAGGTCCATAAATCATTGTATATGGAGCATTTGGGCATTTCGAGGCCTGAAAAACCAAAACGAATCAAAAAATGGTTAACCCGACGAGAATCTTTAACCAAATATGAAAAATTCAACTTAATCCCACCCTTTGGCCCCTCATGCTCTAAAGGAGGGCCAAGAAAGGTCATTAATTACACATGGGATTATTAGATGCTACTTTGACGGGTTTTCTACTTGTATTTGCTAAAAAATTTTGCAGATAACACTTTCAGAACTCCCTTAAATCCAATGGCATCACAAAGGAACTCACAAGTGAGCGTTTCCAACAACTCAAGGATGAGACTTCCTCAACATTGGAGGACCCCGTCACCCACCCAGTGTCTTCAATGCTGGGTTTCGGACGTGATGATCCAAGAGTACCATGTGAATGGTACTCTCCCAACGGTGGTGGTGGCCATGCATGCCCTCCAAACCATCATGATTCGTCGGTCGCCTACCCAGCAGCGACCGAAAAGGTGGATCCGGATAGCCCTTGTTGTTGTATCCAACCGTTTCGGGAGTCTATCCCTAGAACAAAACAATGCATACCTCCCTTATCTTAGGTAGGTGGATGAGGTTGACGTTGAGGACTTCATCCCCACCGAACGGGGGTTCTTCTCCAAGGCCCCCGTAGGAAGACTTCATCGCGGTCACGACATGACCTGACATCCTTGCGCTGAGGAGGATGCCTCCCCGAGGATTCAGGCCCACACTCCCCGAGCTACAGCCCCTCAGACCGCCCAATGAGGGAGGAAAACGTACAATCAGGGACTGGTCATTACCCTGGTCCCTAAGGAGGAGCTCCACTACCCAACCACGGATACGTACCACAAACAGGCACCTACACCTGTTCGCTCCTCCCGTGCCCGCCATCCAGACATGGCTGCATCACACAAGCTGGCACGCATCCCTGCCGAGCTCCATCAAGCTCGTCGCTCACACAACACAACACTTACTCAGCAAGCACCTCTCCCTACCTAGGGTTGTGAAGCCCCCCAGCATGACGTGGTGGTGAACCGAAACCTGTAGGACTAGCTTCTGGCATTTGGTCCTGACACCCGCTATCTTGACATGGTGGAAATCGACAATGCCCGCCACCAAAATGTGGCAGAAAATCATAGGTGGGAATGTCTCCCCGCCAACAAGGGCCACCGAATTGATACAGTGGGAAACCAATATATGCAGGGCTAGATCTATGTGGGTGCAACCAAATTCCGCCACCCCGATGTGGCAGAAAATGGAGAGATAAACTGGCGTATCCCGGTATAGGGGCAGATTTGTTCTCCTACCCTGACACAGGAGAATTGTCAGTACCCACTAACCACTGGAGGACTAGAGAAGTATATTCCTACTCCGATACAGGAATGGGACTTCATACCCGTTCCAGCCAGAGATTTCTCTCTACATATCCTGGAAATGATGGAGGAGCAGGTATCGATCCCAGATCATATCTTTCATACTTTCCAGCATGTAATTGCATCAGCAGCAACAACAAGGACTCGGGCCCATGATCCCATCTCCCCAATTGAGGCGACTCAACTAAGAGACGAGATAGCCACCTCGGAACAAATCTGCATCCTTGATTCTACCCAGGAGGGTCGTTGGCTATATTTCACGACGCAAGGGAAACCAGATTGAGCAGCTTCACTCATTCCAACTGGGGGACACCCGTCCATCATGGTGGATGCTCCAGAGCAAGCATATATCCCTGATAAAATCCATGATGTTCATCGGAATTTCTTGGCAGCATCACGGGACCCAATTAGACAGGGATGCAAAGGAGGGGAAGGTTGTTACCAACATCAGATGGTCCCCGCTGCCTATAAAAGAGCACCCCAAATGCGCCGAAGGCAGCCGGAAAAAAAAGAGCGGGTTCATGACTCTGTTCTACTGGAAGCTGGGGTTCACAACGCCTCTAAGCACACGTCAATGGTTCAGAACCCTGCCCACCCATTACCATATTATGGGAGAATCAGTAGCAGTTGCAAAGGTCCTCCCAGCAATGTTGCTACCAACAGCTCTGAAGGTCCTCCCCAGAGCACCCATGGGGGCATCCCCCGCAAGTATATAATGATCGGCCATGAAAGCTCCTCTACTGATGCGAGTCACTTAAACCCTCCACAAGACCAGAAGATTGAGCAGCAAGAAGGCCCTCCACTTGCTGCGGTCCACCCTGAAGGTCCCCCCCCCCCCCCGGGGGTATACACTGCAATCACTCTCCATGAAGTGGGACCACATATTGTGATGGTAGTCCTCGCTATCATACCCGCAACTACAAAGTCCCTCCCCGTAGTGACGTCTCATCATGACAAGAAGGCCCTCCCCTTGTCGTGGCCTTCCCTGAAAGTCCTCCCTGGGGGTTACGCTGCAATGGAACTCCACGTATCCGGGAATCAAATCATGGTGGTAGTCCTCGCCACCCTGATAACGGAGGTCCTCCCCATAGAGACGTCAAGCAACGATAAGGCCCTCCCCTCATTGCGGTACATTCTAGAGGCCCTCCACAGTATGTATCTCGTAGATATTCTCCCTACAACATCAGTAATGGTAGTCCTCACCATTTCCATAGATATTATGGTTTCCCTCGCCACCACGGCCGCCATTGCAAAGGTCCTCCCTGCAATGGCCCCAAGAAACAAGAAGTTCCTACCATTTTCACGACGTGTCCTGAAGGTCCTCCCCAGGATGAGAGTCGAATGTCAAGCCATGATGGTCATCCTCACCGTGATGGAAATTGTTGCGAAGGTCCTCCCCATAACGACGCTACGCAGCCACAAGGTCCTCCCCTTGCTGCGACATGCCTTGGAGGTCCTCCCGAGGGTGTGCACTCCAAAAGTCATATATGCGGTGAAGCATCAAGAAGTAATGGTAGTCCTCTCCATTACGCCCGCCATTGTGGAGGTCCTCCCCACGATGACATATTATTTCAATAGGAAGGCCCTCCCCCTACCGAAGCAAGCACCAAAAGGCCCTCGTATGCCGAGGCACTCAGAAGGACGGGATCGAGCATGTCAGATTCCCAGCTTGTCGCTAGCGATGCCCTTCTTCAATCAGGAGTCGTTCTAGTGCCACTTTCATCTTCTAAACCACCTCGGAATTGCCCACAAGACAATTCAATACCTACCGGTCCCACTGCCTCTGACTACAGTGAACGCCTTAGTTGGGCCGAACAGGTGGAGGAGTCACTAGCGGAGGAGTATGTCGATATGCTTCCCCTGTGGAAACGACTGGCAAGGATGATATACCAGTTATGTTTTGGCACACATCCACCTCGCAGTTCGACATAAATAGAGAGTTTTCGGGAGAATGTATGCACGCAATCTGCCATAATATATGGACGAACCTCCGTCGGCTGAAATAGAGCTTCCTGCCCTATGACGGGTATGTAGACCACGTCAAGACGATAAGCGACCTCCTACGTCACATCGACCTGAAGGCCCTTTCCTCGACGCGACAACAATGCCCCAAGAGGCTCAAAGGGAACATGGAGATAGCCTGCCTCCATGCACTGCATGAGCTGCACTGCCTCAGCAGTGACGCTCCAACAGGAGTCCATATCAAGGGATGGGGGGAACACGGAGCTCTACATTTCACTCTGCTCCCCACCCAGAAAAACTTTTTTGGCATGGTGTCTTGCAACGTCATCACGACAAGACGGCAATCGAGTGGACCCCATGTTCAGGAAAGGCAACACACCCAACACAGTCGGGCCTTGAGTATGTACCAGAAGCGTTAGGCCCAATGAAAAGAATCCATTAAAAAACTCCTGAATCAGGCCACCGAGAGCATACAGCAGGCATCTCGCCTCAGAGAGGCCAATCAGCGATCTTTTCCTGCCTCCCCAGAAGGGACTGATTCACAAGTGAACTTGGAACCAAATCTGGTTCACCCCCGGATGGGAGCACGCGAGATCAGGTAGGTCGCAATAGCCACAGCCACTACCGCAATCCAAGGTCAACCCCAGCCTGTAGGGATGGGGGAATTTTTAACAACAAATTCCCCCTTAAAACCAATAAAACTGGGAAGAGACTCAACGTCCAGGGAATGGAGCCAGCCACACCCCTCAGATATGGGGGCATTATTACCCCCTCAACAAAAACCTCCCCCATAAGAGTCAGTATTCTCTCATTTAGGGAGGACAGTCAGAAGACAAGGTACCCGTCCTATACCTTCATTTGAATCATCATCCCCTCCGAGAGGAAGGCACACCGTAAGGTCGCATTAATGGACTCTCCGCGTCACCCTTCGTCAAGAGTTCTGAAGGTAATCCCAGGTCATGAAAGGGAAGGCCATCCGAAGACGCGGGAGATCCTATTCCTATTTGGAAGATGACATCCCCTCCACCCCACAATATGCGTTCATCAAAGCCATAGAGGCTAACCCCATGGGTGACACCTGGGAAAATGAAAATCTGGACGGATCGGGAGACGACAGTTCCGGTAAGGCTGTGACTCGCAATGAACCCCCAGGTGTGCACACCCGGAACTAGAGGGCTGCCTTAAATATGTCCGATCCTTCAGCTAACCTCCCTCCTCTTACCCTGTGAGCTTCGAAAAAGGATAAGAATAAATGAACAGTTACCCTTAACCCGTCCCCTTCTCACGATAAAAATGAGCCACTCATGCTCGAAGAGAGGTTCCCTCGACATGAAGAAGAGATGAAAGAATTGAGTCGAATTAATGCCAAGCTTCTCTAGAGGAACTGCCTTATTGAAAGCGCGTCCCAAGAAGAGCCACATCATGCACTCCCAGCAAGTGCACCTCAAAGGCTATGTCTTTCCCCGAAAAACGAAGCACGATCAGGGCTCCTGCCCAATGAGGCTCCTGGTTTGTCCAGCTACCTAAACATGGATGATGAATACCAGGATTTACCCCCACTTAGGAGGCAACTGAAGCAAGTACGCCCGAACCCTCCGAGGGTACCCTGAATGGAAACTGCACCCTTTGTGCCAGCCAATCCAGATCCTAAGGCAATGCCTCAGGTTACGCCTGCCCAGGACCAGGCCCAACAAGATGTAAAACAAGGACTCACCAACACCATCGAGGCACTAACAGCTCGATTTGAAGCGATGGAAGGACGATGTGCCCCGATAAAGCTGGAGCGGAAACCCTACCTAGATTGGTTGACCAACACACCACCTCCACCAAATTTTTGGAGCCCTGTATTCCACATCTTCAATAGATCAGGTGATCTAGAGCAGCATTTGATGCACTACGCATCCAATTGAGACCCTATGATGGGAACTCTGGAACAACAAGAAGCAGTGAAACTCAGATGCTTCGTACGGACCTTACAAGGGTCTGCCTTCATCTGGTACACGAGTCTGCCGGCCCAGTCAATAAAGAGCTGGGAGGACCTCTAGCAGTAGTTCCTATTCCACTTCAGCTCAACGCTGCCTAAAACAATGGTCAGCGATCCCATGAACTGCAAGTAGAGGGAGAACGAGAGGATCTTAGATTTCATCGCCAGATAGAAAGGTCTGACAAGTTTTCTGAACAGACCAATGCCTCAAGATGAGATGCTAGCCATATGCATCAATAATCTTAAAGATGAGCTACGAACACCACTTATACCGGTGGAGTGCACCACTGGCTTCCTCCATATCTCGGCTATTGCCCAGAAAATTGAGGACTCCATACAGCGGACTAATTCAATGTCCCGAATTTCCTCGCAAGCTCATTTGAAAAGAGCCTATAGGGATGAAGCGTCTGCTGTCACACTCAAGCCATCCCCTGTTCCTGCTCTACCGCTCAGGCCTCCACCAAATCGTCAAGGGCCTCCTGCATATCAGCAACCACCCTCGCCTAAACAGGATGATCAGCGAGGATCAAACCGGAACCAGTTTGAGGAACGAAGAAAAAAATTATACTCATTCTAGGACGATTAAGTCCGCAACTACTTCATTACTGCCATGAACTGCAACTTTATCCACCACCCGGAGCTGAGGAGACCAGAAGAAGTCAGTCGTGATGAAAGGACAGATTACTACCTCTACCATCGGATGTTGGGGCACAGTATCTGAGAATGCTTCGTCTTCAAAGACCTCCTGTAGAGGATTTTAGATTCCGGACAAGTCAAGCAGGGACCACCCCCATCACAAGTGGCATGTATCTCTACCACTGACTCCGACAAAGAGGTGGTATGGAAAAAAGTCACCAGTATACAAGGGCATAAATTTGACAACTGGATGACTCGAAAGACTATCAACCGAGCCCAGGGCATACTCCAGCACAACTATAGCAGTCGGTGTTACCACCAACAGCCCCTGAAGCCGCAGAGCCGACAACATCATCCTCACAATCCTCTATGAGCTGGTCATCCTGGCAGAGTCGAAGGAGGAAACAATCACAAGAAGAGCAGTCCTCGACGGGTCCAAAGTTAGTCCCGACCTTGGCAGACTTTATGCCCTTGAATTTGGCACCACGGGCACCGACCCACCAATTGGAACTATCAGAGACAACTGACCAGGTTGACCTGTCAGAGTATGAAGAGCCAATTTTTGGTTCTATCAACGTCATCCATCTCATGGAATCATTCACTGAAGAAGGTTATGATTAAGAACCCGAGTTCCCTGCACGAGGAACTGGGAGGAGGAACCGCAGAGGTACGGGATACCAGGGGAGGCACTGCCACGGCCGAAACCAACCCTATGGCTGGACCCTGGCCCAAACCGTTAATATCGTGGAAAATTGTGGGAGAACCCTTTAGTAGACTCAGTAAGAGAGGGAACTCCCCTCTACCTCCACAAGCAGCCACTCTGGCCCTGTTTTTCTGCGATACCCACCAGAGGAGGAGAAAGTGTCTGGTCGTCTAGTGTGCACAAATAGACCAGTCGGTCCAAGTCCTCAAAATTCATGAATTCCATCAATGTCCATCCCCACGGCCGGCCCCTCCTCGTCAAATTCTCCAGCTCCCAAAGCACCCGCTGAGACTCTCCAGCCAATGGAGAAGCATCGACCGCTGGAGAAAAAATACGACATCCTTATGCAGTTGGTGTCAATACCAGCCAAGTTTTCAATCCTGGAAGCCCAGGGTTTGTCATCCGACCTTAGGGAGGTGCTTATCGAAGCTTTGATCAGCCTCCAGGAGTTTCAAGCTGAGGTAGCTGCCGCCGAGATTTACCGGACGGAGACTGGCCTGGCTGAATGCAATGTGGTGATTTCCTTCACCGATCAGGATGAAGACACCATCATGCAAGGACACATCAGACTGCTATATGTGTCCAGCACGATGAATGGTATTGTGATCCGGAAATTCTTTATAGACAATGGCTCTGGAGTTAACCTCCTTCCCCTATGGACACTCTGTAAGCTGGGATACAGTGAGGACGATCTAATTCCCTCAGCCACAACTTTGTTGGGTTACAAAAAGAGTGAGAAGAAACCAATGGGACAAATTAAGCTAAATACCCATTTTGGTGACCTTGTAGCCTACATGGAATTCCTGGTGGTCCGGCAGAGCACAGCATTCAATGCCCTACTGGGAAGGCCATGGCTCCATAAGCACATGGTCGTTCCTTCATCCTACCACCAGTGTATCACTGCGTCAATAGACAAAGTGGGACGTTGCATGCCGACAAGTCCCCTTTCGATCTCTCCATGTCACATTACATCGATGCCGAGTTCTATGAGAAAAAGAAAAAAAACCTTTGGTCGATGGAGTCGACTGGATCCCCACTCCAAATGGCCTGGAAATGGTTCCTGACGACCCCCATAGGCAGCTTGGTAGAGATTATGTCTTTCCCATCAACCACGTGGAAGGTAGGAATTCAAGTCTGGAAACGCACTCGGATTTCCTCATGAATTAAGCCATCAAGACCGAGTGTGACAATGTGGGAACATCCGCTGACCCTCAATCGAGGGGGTGAAAGCTCGAGCAAGGACGCCCACGACACCTCGCCTCCATACTTCCAAGAACTCATGATGGGAGCTCACTCCTCGTCAGACCAAGAAGATGAGGATTTGCAAGAAGAAGAGGGGGAAGATCTCAGGGATGCACCTCCCTCATTTGAAGAAGGTATCTCCACTACTATGGACAAACTCGGGGAAATAAACCTAGGTACTGAGGAAGACCCGAGGCCAACTCTCATTATTGTGGCCATGTCTCCCAAGGAAAAAAAGGTATATACCTCCTTCCTAAGGCAACACCGGGATGTATTCTCCTGGAATTACACGAAAATTCCAGGAATCGATCCCGAGGTAGTGACGCATCACCTGGGTCTTCCAGAAGACCATTGGGGCTACAAACAGGCTGCTAGAAGGAAACACCCCTCACATGCTACCAAGATAGATGCTGAATTCAATAAGCTCATTAAAGAAGTCTTCATTCAAGAGGTCCAGTACCCCATTTGTTTGGCCAATATTATCCCCATCAAGAAAACGAATGGAAAAATATGCGTCTTCATTGACTTCAGAGACCTTAATCGGCATTTTCTGAAAGTCGACTTCCCGATTCCAATCACCAAGTTGTTAATTGATGCAACGACCGGGTATGAGGCTCTATCCTTCATGGACGTCTATTCTGGATATAATCAAATCAATATGGCCTGAGAAGAAGAAGAATCCACTGCCTTCAGGGCCCCTCAAGGGGTATTCTATTACAGGGTCATTCCCTTTGGTCTCAAGAATGCGGGCGCCACGTATCAGCGTGCCATGCATCGGATCTTTAAGTCGTTCCTAGGGATATTCGTTGAATGTTACGTGGATGACCTAGTGGTCAAGTCCAGACAGCGCTCAGATCACCTATCAGTCCTTGAGACCGTCTTCAACAAGATCCGATAGCATGGCTTGAAGACGAACCCCTTGAAATGGGCCTTTGGGGTTACCTCAGGGAAATTCCTTGGCTTCTTTGTATGCCAGCGTGGCATCGAAGTTGACCCTGAGAAGACGAAGGCTATCCTGAGCCTTCCAACTCCCCAAAATCTCACTGAGTTAAGGGGATTCCAAGGACACCTAAACTATATTAGGTGGTTCATAGCCAACTTGGTAGTAAAATGTTTGCCTTTCACCATGTTAATGAAGAAGGGGGTCACGTACCAATGGATGGATGACTGCCAAGAGGGGTTTGAAAACTTGAAGAAGTACCACTTAAGCCCATTGGTGCTCATTCCCCCGATTGAAGGAAGACCTCTCATTCTATATGTGATGGCCCTAGAGTCATCACTGGGAGACTTCCTCACACAAAAGAATGACGAGGGCAGTGAAAACAGTCTCTATTACCTCAGTCGAACCATGATTGTTGCTAAGACTCGATAATCAAATATCGATATGAGCTGTCCGGCCTTGGTCTTCGCGGTTCAAAAGATGCGACATTATCTACAACATCATAAAGTCTATTTGATCTCGCTGAGTAACCCGCTCAATTACATCCTCAGTCGCCCGATTCTAACAAGATGCCTATCCCGATGGGCGGTCATCCTGCAACAGTTTGACATCTGGTTCGTGCCTCAAAAAGCCATCAAGGGCCAGGCATTAGCAGACTTTCTGGCAGATCACCCTTTAATAGGGACCACTGCATTGGACACCGAACTACCTAATGAAGATATCTTCTCGGTCCAAGTGGATTTCCCAGCATGGGAAAAGTACTTTGATGGTGCGTCCTGAAGCCTTGCCGAGAAGCGGATGGAGGATATGAGATTCAACAAAGTGGGTCTGGGGATAATACTCGTGTCCCCAGAAAAGTATGTTTTGCTGTATTCCTTCCTCCTATCATAGGGATGTACAAACAATGAAGTGGAATATGAAGCTCTCATTGCAGGCATGGAGTTCGCACTCCAGGAACAAGTATAGCACCTTAAGGTAAATGGTGACTCGGAGTTGGTCATCAAGAAATTCAATGGTGACTATGCTATTAAAAAGGAGGAGCAAATCCCCATGTTTGACCATGTTTTAGGGCTAATGGCTGAGTTCTCCACAGAACCAACATTGGCTTATATTCCCCGATCTAAGAATTTTCAGGCTGATGCATTAGGCAACGCGTCCACATCCCTAGCCGACCCAGAACAGGTTGAAACGGTCATCCGTATTGCTCACCGTTGAATGATATTTCCATTTTTTCAAGATAAGACGGAAGAAATACACAAAGTCAGTCCTGTCCCTGAGCCATATGCTCCTTCCACTAGCTGGATTATCCCCATTGTGAACTACCTTCAATGGGGAGAGCTTCCATTAGACAGGGAAGAACGAGAGAAAATACGGAGAAGGGAAATCAATTTTTTCCTCTATGGTGGCGTGGGCCAGCAATAGGTCCTCTATAAACGAGGCCTCGATGTATTGCTCCTCAGATGCATTGACGAAGAAGAAACCACTGTCGTCATGACTGAAGTACATGCATGAGCGTGTGGAGCACATCAAATGGGGACCAAGATTTCCCATCAGGTTCGAAGGCTTGGGTACTACTGGCCCACAGTGGCACGAGACTGCGAGCATTTTACTGCAAAATGCCACTCATGCCAGATTCATGCCAACTTCATACACCAGCCCCTAGAGTTACTTCATCAAGCTAAGTACTCCTGGCTGTTTTCTGTCTGTGGGATGGATGTCGTGGGACCATATCCTCCCGCCACGGCCAAACAGCTGAAGTATAACCTCACGACAACCGACTTCTTTTCCAAATGGGCAGAATCCATACCCCTCAAGGAAGTCATGGCAAGAAATATTGTCATCTTCGTCAAGACCAATATCATCACCAGATTTGGTGTCCCTCATACTATACTGACAGAAAACAGCACCAATTTCTGGTATGCTGAGTGGGAAAAGCTATACCACAAGTATGGTATCAAGGCTAACCACTAACCCCGCTACCATGCAGTGGCCAACAAACAGATAGAAGCTTTCAACACGGCCCTATCCAACATCCTCCAAAAAATGGTAGACAAAGACAAGAAGTCATGGATGGATAAACTCCTCCATGCATTGTGGGCTTATCGAACCACAATCTGCACCGCTACTTGGTCTTCCCCGTACTCATTGGTGTACAACACAGAGGTGGTCCTGCCCATTGAAATCCAACTTCCCTCACTCCGTGTTTCCATCTGTGATCAATTATCTGATGATGAGCAGTCATAAAAGCGGCTAGGTGAATTGGAACAGCTTGACGAGAAGAAACTATACACTCTACACCACCTGGATGTGTACCAGAACCGGATTTCATGAGCCTTCAACAAAAAGGTCCACCTCCAATATTTCTTGGAAGGAGAATTAGTGTTGGTCCTCCGGACCCCAATGATGCCCGGCAAGAAGCCTCCAAAGATGGAGCCCAAGTGGGAGGGACCATATGTTGTACAAAAGTTCTACTCCAACGGAGCATATGCCCTGGTCTCCATGGATGGGAAATTCAGCACGACTCCTACCAATGCGAGATTCCTGAAGTAGTACTTCTCATAGAGACCAAGAAGTATCTTCATCCTTACCGCACGACGATAAACTGCATGGACGAAGAAAAAAAATGAGATATATTCATCTTCCGAGCTGCATGACGTTAAACTACCAAGAACTAAATAGTCCAAACTCTATGACCTTAAACTAAGAGTATTTAGTCCTTACCACATGATGATAAACTGCATGGACTTCGTCCTTACCACACAACAATAAACTACACAGATGTAGAAAAAAATGAGATGTATTCATCGTCCGAGCTGCATGACATTAAACTGCCAAGCACCCAAAGGTCTAAACTCTATGAACTTAAACTATGATTATTTCATCCTCACAGCATGACGTTAAATTGAACGGATAGGGAAATTTAAAAATGCCCTCTTCCCCTGTGTACGGACCAAACCTGCATGGGTTGTATCGTCTATTAGAGAACTACGTGAGGCTTGATTACTACCCTCGTAGGATACGTAGTGACGCCAGAATTCTACACCCTAGCCCATCCACCTCAAAAAGAAAAACAAAAATTCCCATTCCCCCGTGTACGGACCGGACTTGCACGGGGTGTATTCACGTTCTCACTGCATGAAATTAAACTGCATGGAGTCCGTTCTTACTGCATGATGCTAAATTGCACGGATAACAATAGTTAAGAATGCCCATCCCCCCGTGTATGGACTGGACCTGCATGGGGTGTATTCATTGTCCGAACTAAATTACATTAAACTGCCAAGCACCCAATGGTCCAAACTCTATGACCTTAAACTAGGAGTATCACGTCCTCACCACATGGTGTTAAACTACACGAAATCTAATAATACCCCTCGTCCTCACTGCATGACGTTAAAACAACACGGATTTCAGAGAACTACATATGGATTGATTCCTACCCTCATAGGATACGTAGCGATTCTAGGATCCCAATTCTTAGTCTAGCCCCATGAATAAAAAAATGCCCTTTCCCCCTGTGTGCGAACTAGACCGGCATGTGGTGCACTTCTCATCCTTACCACACGGAGTTAAACTGTAGGGACAATGATGTTAAAAATTCCCCCTTCCCCCATGTACGGATGAGACCTGCATGGGGTGTAAATCTTCGTCCTTACAACATAACGATAAACTGCATGGACTTCGTCCTTACCGCATGATGATAAACTGCACAGACTTCATCCTTACCGCATAACGATAAACTGCACGGACTTCGTCCTCACCGCATGATGCTAAACTATATGGACTTCATCGCGACCCACCCAAGACACATGGAGATACGATATGGAGATACTCCTTTCACATTTGGATGCATCCTCTCCATACATCAGACTCCATGACCCAGTTAATTATGGATCTTCATAACCACTCATGGCCATCGGAAGTGGAAAGTCATCAACCCATGGACACCTTTGCATGACTATGCATACCATTCCCTCAGTGGCTCTACATAATGATAGCCCCTGGCTCATCTACCGAAGGAATGATTTCCTCAGGAGGTACTCTTCCTAGCTCCATACGCTTACCAACCTCAAAGAACCCATTGCATACCTTCTGATCCAAATGTTTATGGCGAGGTGGTTTACAAGTTCAATCCCCTTTTTCACATCCAGGTGTTGTCAGGATATCCCTATCTGGATAGCCTATGTGTCTGCCAGTGGTTCATATAGCGACATGCATCAAAAAACATCAAGCCAGGACTAGGATACTTTGACTCAACACACAATTGTAGTGAAGATGTTTCTTGTATACCCGGACACCATTATCCCCACGTGCCGAACATTGCACTGTGAACAATCACGGATTTTCATAATCATTCATGGCCATCATAAGTGGAAAGTTATCGACCCAGGGACACCTTTGTATGACTATACATACCATTCCCTCAGCGGCTCTGCATATTGCTAGCCCATGGCCCGTCCATCAAAGGAAACATTTCCTCAGGCGGTACTCTTCCTAGCTCCGTACGCCTACTGGCCTC
Organism: Viscum album; assembly: GCA_963277665.1. Lineage (NCBI taxonomy): Eukaryota > Viridiplantae > Streptophyta > Magnoliopsida > Santalales > Viscaceae > Viscum > Viscum album. The sequence goes on along the minus strand of OY728136.1, from coordinate 1,278,744,660 downwards.
AGAGCCCCCACACCATAACTCCTGATCCAAGAAAGCTCAAAGTTTTAGTTTACGACCTTCATCCCCCACCTTGATCCATGTATATTAGAACATATTGACTCAGTTATCCTTAGAGTGACCGCAATAATAGTGACCCAATGGTTCGAGATCTATGACCGATAAACTAGGTGTACTTAGTCCTTACCGCCTAACGTTAAACTGCATGGAATGAAGGCACACCCTCGCGCACAAAAAAAGAGAGAAAAGATCAGCATAGGGGGGCTCTTTGAAACTCAACAAGCAACCAGGGACAGAAATCCCCGATATGTCCAGACATTCTCTTGCCAAATTACAGATTTCGTGTCCTGGATAATTGTGAATCCTCATAACCATTCATGTCCATCGGAAGTGGAAATTCATCGACCTGTGGACACCTTTGTACAACTATGCATATCATGCCCTCAGCGGCTCTGCATAATGATAGCCCCTGGCTCATCCATCAAAGGCATGATTTCCACAGGCGATGCTCTTCCTAGCTCCGTACGCTTACCGGCCTCAGAGCCCCCATTTCACCTCTCCTGATCCAAGAAGCCCCAGAACCATGATTTACACCAACCAACCCCCCCCCCCCCACGTCTGGGGCATGTTGAGGTATTCAAGCCCAGTTATATTCTGATGATGAGTGGCCTTTGCACCTACGTCCTCACTGCATGACATTAAAATGCACGGAATATCTTGGCCACTTGGCATGAAACTGCAAAGGCCAAGCATTAACCATCCAGGGAAATGCCTCCAATTGCAAGTGTTTTCACTGGTCCAAAAAAATGCCCCCGTCCTCACTACATGATGTTAAACTGCACAGAAACCTTCAAAAATTCCTCTCGTCCATACCGCACGATGTTAAACTGCACGGAATATGTCCCAACCACATGACGATAAAAGACACGGCCATACTTGTCATGGGGTCAATGAGAAACTGATGCTTTTCTCCATCCTTCAGTGCATGGGTCAGACATACACGAACCACCGCCTCACACTAGTGTGAGAAATAATTACTTCACCCATTATCAGGATGTTTAGTCTAGATATTTCTCCCCTATACAGGCACCCTCTCATCATAATCCATACTCTGTACTCAGAAAAAAATCCGAACTCTCATAAGCCACCCCTAGTGGTCCCAAATCTCAACTTCCCGGAAGTTGCCCGGCTATCAGAAGTGGATAGTCTTTGACTTAAGGACACCTTTGTATGACTATGCATACCATGCCATCAGCGGCCATGTATATTGATCACACCTGATGTGTCTAACAAAGGAAATATTTCTTTAGGAAATTCTTCTCTTCGTACGCCTCTTGGCCTCTGAGCCCCCATTTCTATCTCGGGATTCGGAAAACCTCTGAGCTATAGATTACCAACCTCTTTCACAATCCTACCTGAATGTGGTGGAACGTCTTTGATAAGATTACGGAGAACTAGAAGAGGTCGTTCCATTTCAGATGATGTCCCAACTACATGACTTCAAATTGCGCCAAGCCCCAACCATTTTTTACGCTAGATAAATGCGTAGGATAGGAACCTTGCTTCCACACTCTTGATTGATATAGATGTTATAAAAACATTTCATACATCACATACCCTTTCCAAGCCACCCCCGGAGGTTTTCATTTTTTCCAAACCATCCATCTTGTTTTCAATGAGCTGGACTTCCTTGAAGTCCCCAGGCCATCGGAAATGGATAATTCTTTGACTTAAGGATACCTTTGAATGACTATGCATACCATGACCTCAACGGCTCTGCATATTGATCACCCCTGGCCCGTCTAACAAAGGCACGTTTTCCTTAGGCAATAATCTTCCTACCTCTGTACGCCAACACGAATCTTATATCTTGAGACATGACCTGCATGCCATTCAAATTTAAACATGTTTCCCCTCACGTGTGTCAGAATAGTACTGAGACATCTTTTAATCAGTTGAACCCCATTGGGGCCCTCGCCCCACCATATTTGGTCAATGTTGTTCGACCTAAAACATCAGTAGTGATAGTCTTGACGTCGGGACTTTAAACCACTCACAAAATAAAGAGGCACAAAGCCTGCTAGGAAAAAAACCGAAAATGGTGACCTAAGCAAAAGTCGTATTATACCCACTGGGTCAACAATAAATGGGACCTCGAAAAATCAGGGCATTAAAAGAAAAAAAAGAGACAAAATTTTTTTTAGGGGTTTCCTACAAAACCCTAGCAATAGTCAAACTATGATCGTTGAACCCCATGGTCTAGGAAATAGTTAGAGCTTGTTTTCATGAGTTATGATTAATTCTGATTCAGTGAATTGTTCTATTCACAACAATTGTTCTAAGAAACAATAAAATTTCAAAGCAACAAGTGATTGACAGAGACTGTGTTTCATTTGAAGAAAAAAGGGAGAACGTCCACAAGCTGGGGTCTCTCCTTCACACAAAAAAGGGGGAAGAGGGGTAAGTAAAACATGGGATACAAAAGTGGCTCTGATAGTTATAAAGAAGCCTGACTCGCTCTCCCCACCAGATCAGCGACCGCGCGGCGAAGGTAATTGCAGGATTGTTCCAACACTGCCTTCTCCCTGGTTTCAACCCCAGCCACCGGACGGATACACTCCACTATGGTTTGGAGGTCATTGATCCGTTTTATAGTAGCTTCAAGATGACCAGTTATAGTCGATAACTGATCCCTCAGCATCGCGGCCCGTTCATCGCATTCATGCAACTCGGAGGATAGGATGGTCTCTTGAACTCGAGATATCACCTCCCGTGGTATCAGTTGATAGAGTTTTGTTGTGGTTTCCTCCATGGTTCGGACCCCACAATGAGTGGTATCGAAGTGAGAAAGCTTGCATTCATTAGTGATTGCTTCCTCACGGGCCATGAAAACTTGGTAAGAAAGAGAATGGAATTGCTTATAGTCAATGCCACCTGACCCCAAACCCAGGAAGAGCGGACGCAGATCTTCATTTTTAGTTTCCAATTTGGATAAAGGGCTTTCAGTGATGATTTCAAAGATTCGGGGCCAGGCCCACCTGCGCACTACCTGATGGTCCGCCATGGTACGAGGATCTTTGGTATCCTCACTGGACGACACGAGAACAAAGTCTGGCATGGCAGCCCACACGGATGGGTGCTCGCTAGAAGTTGACTACAAAGCTGGAAAGTCTGGATCCTCTAACCCTGGTTAAGGCTTGGGGACCAAGTTTCTATGCCTGGTATTGACTGGCGGAACCTCCGGGATGGCCTCGCTGGGACCCAAAACCATAGGGTCGTCCTCATCCACACACAAGAAGGATGAATTTGTCTAAACTGCGTCCACGACAGGGTTGGGAGAGGAAAGTTCTCTTAATCACTTTGATCAACAAGAAATTAGCCATCCCTCCCTTAAAACTAATGAGGAAGGTGTGGTGGATGCAGTAGCCACCATACCTCCTGATTTGGGAATCTTTCGGACAGCCTTCCCTAGGATCCCATCAGAATAGTATTTTACCCATGTTCTGCATACTCCATGGAAAGGCCAGTAGCTGCCCCCGTATCAGGCAGGGGAATGCTTGCGTCAGATCCCTCCCGCGTCATTATCATCCACCACGGACGAAGTATGGCCATGTGTAGTCCTTGAGCTTGAGATGGGGTAAGGGAAATTTGGACTTGCATGCACCTGAATGGGCGAGAAAAGAGATACAGTACATATGGATCGTATAGAGAAACTCCGTCGATTCGTGCAGACAGAAACCCATCCCGCATGGAGATCATGTAAGAACGCTCCTCCAGGCTCCCCTAGTGGTTTTCAACTAATATTCAAGAAGGGGTGGGGTAGGGAGTGAAGATGAATTTAGAGAAGTCACTCAGAAGCTCAAGGACATTACTAGAATTGAGGGACTTCAAGCGAACTCCAGCTATATCCAGTAGGGTAGGCCGAAAGGTAGGAAGCAGGATGGCCGTGTTGTGACGATACTCATAACAACGACAATGATCCGCCACCAAGCCATACAAAAATTTAAATGGCCTGCTCAAACGGTAGGGTGACCAAACCAACGGCATGTGGCTCATTAGTTCATAGATATAGGCCAAAGTGGGCATGGCTAAATTCACCAGGTGGCCCTCTGCTAACTCAGCCACCATCATCAAAGTGCAGGCCCGGACACCATGGTTAACATCCCAGGAAGGAAATAGCCAGCCGCTCAAAAACATAGCAAACAGACCAGCCAACCGGAGCATAGGCGATACACCAGGGCGCACCTCGTAACCCCATGAAAGGTAGTTTCCCGCCTCCAGAACCGCCCAATAGGAACCTGGTGAGGTTCGTGATTGCTGAGAAGGGTGTGTCCAATGGCGCTTGATCTTTGACACAGGACCAGTAGTGTTCAAGAATAACCCTATCCAGGTATCATAGGGAATGAGAGAGCGGGCACACAATGCCTTACCCAATGACTGCTCTGAAATAACCAACAGCTCCTTTGCCAATAAAGGCACCTGTTCGACATCGTCCCATGCGTCAGGAGTGGGAAAAAAATTTTCATACATCTCTCCATTAATCGGCAGTCCTCCTATCTGGTAGATGTACGATAGAATAATGCCGACTTCACCATGGGAAAGGTGGAAAGTATTAGTACTTGAACACCAGCGGCTGAATAGGTCAGGCAGGATCAGAGATGGTGGGTAAAAAGTAAATTGGGAAGCCCACACTATGGAGTATAGATTGACTGCTTCCAGTTAATCGAGAGACTCCTGACAATGATGATAGACCCAAAAAGCCAAGGCCCAATCATTTGAGAAGAGCCCGCCAGACCGAAGATCCCACCTGGGAACCCACCCCGTGTCAAGATACCTTCGATCAAGGTTGATAATAGAAGGGTAGTCCATAAGGATAACTTTCTGAGAAAAGACTTGATTGCACTGATCGCTTTGGGTCTAGACAGAGCCCCTTAGAATAAATGTGTTTTTCGGATCAAAATTAGAGATTATCTCCCCGGATTGGTTATGGTTTTCCTGAATGAATTTTTATGGCACTTTCAGGAAAGGAGAAGGCAGAAATGAGAAAGTAGGGTGGATATGGACATCATCCTGAAGACCAAAGCCATAGAGCGGGAGCCGATTTGATAATGGATAACTCAGAAACTCTGGAGAGAGCAGGTTCTTCAATACACCGTCATCAGGAATGATGGGCCGACTAGGGTCTTCTTTGACGCCCTTCGCTCTGTGAATCATAGTTTAACGTCTCTTTAAGCCAGTTGAGAGGGGCTCTACAGCAGGCCTCGGCGCAGAATGAGGGGGAACCATATTTTGGCCCTGCACAGTGGGAGCCAACAATCGGTCAGTTCAGAATGAAAATCTGGACAAAAATAACCAGATATAGGGTTAGGGAGCCTTTATAATCAAAATTAGCAATGAGGCCTTGGAGTATGGTTCACGATGACATCATCCCGCGAACCAACCCTTCGCAAAATCAGTCCACGAAGCCCTAGCCCGTGGAGCGTTGGACAGGAAACCACATACCAAGTCGCTCCGTGGAATTTCAATCCCGAGTTTAAGTGATTATGTTCAGAAGACTCGGATACTTTTTAATATTCAAGAGATTTTTAGTCCGCAGAGCATCAAAACGGTGAAGCAAGTTCCTCCGCAGCCCATCATAACTTACTTTTTAATTAATTAAGAGTAATGGTTCGTAGTTGGGAAGTTGGTTTGTAGGTGAAGGCGACCACGAAGAAGGAATGGTTCACGGAGGTCACTGTCAGTTCGCGAACGAGGCACTTCACGGAGGAGCGAACACGTGGAGGTGAAGGAGCTCTGGTTTCGCGAAGAATTCGATAAAGGAAAAGTGAAGGGCTCCCCATATTTATAGGCGTGGTCCCCTACCAGGTCCACATTTCTACTGCAAATCATCTCAGTTTCAGGACCACTTTGCATCGTAATGGCCTCCTCTTCATTCTGATTGGACCCCATTCCGATGGGGGGTATTTATAGGGTCCTGAAAAATCCAAAAAGGAGATTCTACCCAAATCCCCCAAATAATTGGGGCAAATAATCAAATAAGGGACACAAACAGGACTGGTCCACGAACCGGTCCCATGGAAGTGCAACGTGGCCAGGCCCGGCGAGGACCCCCCTCCGCGAACCATTATCGTTCACGAAATGGAGGCGGAGAACCTCTGCGGTCACGAGGAAGGATGGGCGCTAGTCCGGTTCACCATCACGAACCGCCCCAACCATGGCCGCGTTGACCGGTTCAAGTCGCACCTGCTGTTGTTCGTGGAATAGAGGTGGCACCCTCTGCAGCCATGGAGCCCTCCCTGTGTTCGCATCGCGAAGGGGGGGGGGAGCGTTCAATACCCACCGCGAATCGCAGATTTACCAAGTCAGCTGTAAACCGGGTATTTGGTTATGGGCCTACGCAAAAGGTTCCACGTGTCCATAGATACATCCCTTTCCCCATTCTATAAAAGGATACCAAGGGGGAAAGAAAGAGGGATCAGAGAACTGGAATCAAATTCGAAGGGATTGGAGATTCAGAAGGAGATCAGTTGAAGGAAGGATTTGGATTTCACAAACAGCGAAATTCCCACATGTGAACCACAGAAGGTATATGAATTAACAAGGAATAGGAAAATGTATAATAATTTGGTGAGTCATGAACCTAAAATAACAAAAAAATGATAATCACGAACCATACCCCATCCGTGGATGACTTCCCCATGGACCAGGGAGTTTATGCCTCTTTTCCCATCTGTCACACCGCGTAGCACTCTCCTACACGGGCGAACCCCGACCGACGAGCCTCCGACCGGCGCACCCCTTGGCCACCACTGCGCGTCTGGAACCCTCCATGAACCACCCTGGTTCGCAGGACGCCAATCAGTCTGCTGACCACCATGGTTCGTGGATGGCTTCTCCAGCTGCATGACACTTCCCCATGCGAATGGTGCCACAACCCATACCTCTCGGTGGCTCACCAAATACTTCAGTGTTCTCATTTCCCGAGCCAGATAAAATCCTTCTAATCCACCCATGTCCTCCATGACTCCCTTATTAGCCTATTCATCAGCCCCAGGCCGAGGCCTCCACCAGAGCCACCGGATCCGCATGGTGTAACTTTCAAGCGCATCAGGGCACCATTTTGAGTTCACATACCCATGGTAAACAGGGGCAAAGGGGTTGCCCCGACCCTTGAGCAGATTCCCGAAGCATTCCTGGGTTCACATTCCCACGATAATGTGGAGTCTGAGCTCAGGAATACCCTGTTTTCCCCTCCACTTGATGAGGGTTCCTCAAAGATGGAAAAATAGCCATCATAAGGAAGCCTTCATGCACTACAGGAGAGGAGATGGGCAGAGGAGCACCCCCTTTCCCACTCTCACTGGGATCCATCACCCTGGGCATCCATATAGGAGTAATCCCCAACCTCATGGGCCACCCTCATGCATAAGCCTCACTCCACTTCTCACGGACGCACCTCTCGCAACGTGATCCTCTGGTCCCTGCTGCCTCTTGTTTCTCACACCGAGCATGGATCATGTGGGATTAGTGTAAACAATAACCATGACATTCTCTTATGGGCCTCCTCAGAGTGTAAGCCCCAATCCACACTATGGGCCTCCTCAGAGTGTAAGCCCCAATCCATTATTCCAGTTTGTCTCAGAGCGTAAGTACCAAGCCAATACGAACTACGTGGACTTTGATCCCTGCCCCCTAGGCAGGGTATGTAGGAATCCTCCAAGAGGTTCAAGACCGACCACCAACGGACCCCCGGGTCAACCTTCATGTCGGTTTTTCAATGCTCTCTATTCAAACTATGTGGAATTTGATCCCTATCCCCTAGGCAGGGTACATAGGAATCCTCTCTAAGGTTCAAGCCAGACAACTGGTTGATCCAACTGTCCTCACATCGGTTCACCACGCCGCTCCTAATGCCGCCTCAAGTGAGTTCTGACTCTTCAGGGTCGTTAATCTAATGAGGGATGGTAAACCTCGGGCATAAATGATTCCAAACCCCTGCGTCCAGTTGACCATTTCCCACCAAGGTTAAATCCATGGATACATGTTTGGGTATAAACCAAAGATTCACGGACATATGAATACGTCTTAAATATATAAGAGAGTCCTGAAACATGCAATAATTTCCCCCCAAAAAGGGTGTGATGAGCCCGACTTCCCATCCTATCGACCAATGTGAGTTCTTAAGAGTCGCAGGTCAGACCATCCGAAAAACTCCTTCCTTTGGAAAGCAGGTCCATCAATCATTGGATACGGAGCCGTTGGGTGTTTCGAGGCCTGAAAAACCGAAACAAAACATAATAAAAACCCAAAAAAACCCTCAAAATAACTAAAAACCATTAATATCCTAAAAAACCTAAAAATCAGATAAAACATAAAAAACCATAAAAAATAGAAAAACCCTAAGAAAACACTATAAAGAAAAAAACACATAAAACCCCGAAAAACCTAAAAAAACTAAAACCCCCAAAAAACCAGAATCTCTAATAATTCAAAAAACCCTTAAAATACCTAAAACCCCTAAAACACGATAAAATCCTAAAGAGCCTTAAAAATCCCTTAAAATGTTTTAAATCCTAAAAACCCCAAAACCCTTATAAAATCCTTAAAAAAATGAAAAACTAAAAACCACTAAAATCAAAAAAACCAAAAAACTGTAAAAGCCCAAAAAACACTAAAGCCCCCTAAAAACCTTAAAAACCCCTAGAAACCTTAAAAAACCCAAAAAAATATAGATATCCTAAAAACCCACTATACACTCTTAAACCCCTCTAAAACCTTATAAACAGTAAAAATATAAAAAAATAAACATGTCAATAAAAACCAAAAATGAAACAAAACCCCTAAAACCCCAAAAGAATCAGAAAACCCATAAATCCCTAAAAACCCATACACCCTCATTATCCCTAAAAACAATAAAAATCATAAAAATGAAAAACAAATAACTTAAAAATCCCTAAAAATGTTATACAACCCTCAAACCCTGATTAACCTTAAGAAAACCATAGAAAACTAAAAAACCAAAACCCCTTAAACACCTAAAAATCCTAGAAATCCCTAAAAACAATAAAAACACGAAAAACACTCAAAATACATAAGATCCCTACTAAACTATAATAATAATAAATCCATAAAAACGCCTAAAACATAAAAAACCATAATACTCTTGAAAAACCCAACAAAAACATTAAAAACCATCAAAACACTCTAAACCCCTAAAAATTAAAAAATTCTAACCACCCTAAGAACATTAAAATCCTAAAACCCCATAAAATAATAAAAACCCATAAAACCTTTAAAACCCCCAAAAACCCTAAAACCATACTAAGGAATATAAAACCCCTTTAAACCCCTAAAAAGTTCAAAATTACTAAAAAATAAAATCGTAAAAAAATAAAAAAACCCACTAAAACCCAAAAAATCAAAAAACCTAAAAATGTTAAAAAATCCAAGAAACCCTAAAAATTACTAAAAATCCTAAAAACATATAAAATAGATAAACTATCATTAAAAACCCCTAAATATAAAAAACCCAGAAAACCCCTTATAAAACCATAAAAATTGAAAATACATTAAACCCCAAAAAATGTAAAAACATTAAAAACCCTTAAAGAACCTAAAATACCCTAAAACCACTAAAAATAATAAACCTTTAAAAAATATTAAAAAACCATAAACACAATGAAAACATCAAAACCCACTGAAAACTCTTGAAACACTTTAAAACTCTAAATAATTAAAAATATTAAAAACCATAAAGGCCCTAAAAAACTCATAAAAAAACAAAAAAAAACAAAAACAAAAACAAAAACCCGAAAAAACCAATAAACCCCCAAAACCCCTTGAAAACATAAAATCTCTAAGAATCTACAAAAGACCTAAAAACTATAAAAATACTACCATGAAAAAAAATCCTAAAAATGAAAAACACAATAATAACCCTAATAAATCCTTTGAAAAAGTTAAAAACCTAGAAAACTTAAAGCCCCAAAAAACCTAAAAAATAAAGAAACCATAAAAACCCAAAATACCCTAATACCCTAAAATAAATAAAAATACCAAAAACCCCTATAAACCAAATAAATTCAAAGAATAGCTAAAAATCCAAAAAACCATAAAAAAATTTAAAAACAATGATAACCAATAAGAAATCATTAAAAACCTAAAAAAACATAACCCCCAAAAACCCTAAAAAAGGATTAAAACCCTAAAAGTCCCTAAATACCCAGAACCCCCTAAAACCCAAAAAACACTAAAAAAATAAAAGTCCCTTAAAAATAACCCTAAAAAGACACTAAAACATCTAAAAACCCTTAAGAACCCATAAAATACACAAAAACCCCAAACCCTCAAAAGTCCCAAAATATAATAAAACCCTAAAATCCCTAAAAAGTAATAAAAATCCCAAAACACATAAAAAATACTAAGAAAATAGAAAAAATATAAATAAAATTAAAACCCAATAAACACTTAATACCAATAAAAACACTAAATATGCTAAAAACCCTAAAAATATATATAAACCCTAAAAACCCTCAAATCCCAAAGATACCTATAAAGAAAAAATTCCAAAATAATCACTAAAATCCGTAAAAACATAAAAGAACTAAAAAATTGGAAAACCCTAAGAAAACCTAAAAAACAAAAGAAAATTAAATACCCTTAAAAAACAAAATACTAAAACCCCTAAAGAAAGTTAAAAAACTAAAATCCATAAAACCAAAAAAACCCTAAAATCATAAAAACTCTTAAAAACAATAATACCAGTAAGAAATATTAATAATGAAAAAAACCATTAAAATTCATAAATATATTTATAAAATCAAATAAAATCATAAGATCCCTAAAAATAAAAAACACCGTAAAACTCCCAAAAAAACACCAAAAACTCTAAAAACCCTAAAACCCATAAAAATATGTAAAAACCTAGATATCCTTGAAAATCCAAAAATAATCCAAATAAAATCCTAAAAGTGTAAAAAAATCTAAAAACTCTGAAGAAATTCTTAAAAGCCTAAAAAACTAAAACCTTATAAAAATACTAAAAACACAAAATACCTTAAACCATAAAAACCCTAAAACCATCAAAATCCCTTAGAACCCTAAAAACCCTAAAAAAATAAAAATCCTAAAAAACCGTAAAAATTCCCAATAATATAAAAACCCTAAAACCTAAAAAACCACAAACAACACCTTAAAACCCTAAAAAAACTTGAAACCAATTAAAACCTAAAAAGTGATAAAAAATATAACAAACCATAACACCCTGAAACCCATTAAATTATCTAAAACCATAATAAAACCTAAAACCCAAAAAATACCTAGAAAATATTAAAAAAAATTATCCCCTAAAAATGTTAAAAACTATGAAAAATATTAAAAACACTAAATACTAAAAATCCCTGAAAATCCCACAATATCATAAAAACTGTACGAACAATATGAAAATCCCAAAGAACACAAAAACAAATTAAAGAACTAAAACATATAAAAACACATAAGAACCTAATAAATTCTAAAACCCCAAAAAGAAATTAAGTAACTAAAACTTATAAAAACCTTAAAACCCCTTAAAAAGTTTAAAAATCACAAAAAAAACCCTAAAAACTTTTGAAAACAAAAGAAAAACAATTTAAATACATAAAAAATTAAAGGACTATAAAAAAATAAAAACATGTAAATATAAAAAACACTAAAACCTCCAAAAAATCTAGAAAAACCCTAAAACCCGAAAAAAAACCCTAGAAAACATTAAATCCCTAAAAACCAGAAAAATCCTAAAAATCCTAAAAAATTACTAAAATTCCTTAATAATTTTAAGAACCATAAAACACTTCAAAACCCCTATGAAAAACATAAGAACTGTAAAACCATGTAAAACCTGTAAAAAACCTACATAATTCTAAAACACCTAAAAATCCCAAAAAACCATAAAAATCCCTAAAAAACCAAAAAAACCAAAAAAACCCTAAGATCCTAAATAATCGCTAAAAATCACAAAAAAAACATAATAAAATCCTAAAAATGATGAAAACCTCTATGAAAAACATAAAATCGTTAAAATAGTTTAAATTCTTAAGAGCCTAAACAGAGGTAAAACCCAAAAAGGCCTAAAAACACTAATAAAACACCTAAAAACCATTGAATATGATAAACCCATAAAAAATACTAGAAAAACAATAAAAACTCTAAAAATCCTTCCAACATACAAAAACGCTAAAAAATCTAAAAACCATAAAACCCTAAAAAACTAAAAAAACCCAAAAAAAACCCAAAAACCCCTTAACCACCCCCTACCCTACCAAAAAATCCGTTATTATCTCTAAAACCACTAGAAAATACATAAAAATCAAAAAAATTACTAAAAATTCCTAAACCCATAAAAAAATGAAAAACATGAAAAACTGAATGAAACCCTTATAAACCCAAAAACACTTCAAACCCATAAAATCCAAAAAAAGGCTAAAATCCCTAAAAATCATAAAACCCCTAGAAACCCTTGATACCCTCAATATCTGAAAAAAAGAATCCAAAAAACCCATAAAATATTAAATAATAACTAAAAATTCATAAAGAACAAAAAAAATCCCCAAAAACCATGAGAAACACTATGAAAACCATAAAAACATAAAAACACCTAAATTCCTTAAAAATGAAAAAACCTGAAAAGGCCAAAAAACCCCGAAAATCCCTTAAAACCATAAAACCCTTAAAAACCATAAAAAACAATAAAACACCATAAAAATTATTGAAACCCCTTAAAAACTCTAATAACTCTGAAACCCCTTTGAACCCCTAAAAACATTACAAAAAACTAAAAAAACATTAAAAACAAAAAACCACAAAAAACCCTAAACCCCCCCCCCCCCAAAAAAAACTATTAAAACCCATCAAATCTTAAAAAATCATAAAAAAAAAATCCATAAAAACTCTAAAAAACCATAAAAGTAAAAAAACCATAAAAATCTCTAAAAATATTAAAAATTTTAAACCCCAAGAAAAACCCTAAAAAAAATTAAATACCAAAAAAACAATTAAAACACCTAAAAACATTTAAAACACTAAAAATACACTAAAACCCTAAAAACGTAAAATCCAAAAAACCAAGAAATCCAAAAAACCCTTATGACCCCTTGAATCCAAAAAACCAAAAACCCAATAAAATTCCTAAGAAATACATAAAAATCCAAAATAAATTTACAAATCCTTTAAAACCATTAAAAACCAAAAACCATAAATCCATAAAAAAACATAACCCCCTGAAAAATAGTAAAAATGAAAAAAAAATCATAAAACACCTAGAAATCCTCAAAATACCTAAGAACACAAAAAAATCATAAAAATCCAAAAACCCCTAAGAATCAAAAAAAATATAAAAACACAAAAAAGTGAAAAACAATACAGAAAACTTTAAAACCCTAAAAAAGTAAACCATAAAATTCCTAGAAACATTAAGATATCATAGGTATCAAAAACCCCCAAAACGACCATAAAAACCTATAATAAAATTAAAACCATTAAAACCTCATTAAAATAATCAAATCACTAAAAATTCTAAAACCACTTTAAAACCCTAAATTTTTTTAAAAACACTAAAATCACATAAAACCCAAAACAAAACAAAAATCCCTAAAACCCCCTAAAAACTACCAAAATCCATTGATATCCAAAAACCCATAAAAATCCTAAAATAGCACCAAAAACACAAAAAAAAATAGAAAAACCCTAAAACCCTTGAAAACCCTTATGAAAATATTAAAAACCTAAAACACATAAAACCCCCCAAAACCTAAAAAATTCTACAAACCATAAAAAATTGTAAAAACCATAAAAACTTGAAAATACATAAAAACCATGAAAACAAAAAAATCCTAAAAAAGTACTAAAATTACTTAAAATTTAAAAAACCCTTAAAACCCTGACAACCCTAAGAAAAAAATTTAAATTTTGAAAACATGTAATGCCCCTAAAAAATGATAAAACCCCTAAAAGACCCAAAAAACCAAAAAAACCAAAAAAACCATTAAAACCGTAAAAACCCCAAAACCCCATTAAAACCTCAAAAATCACTAAAATCTTTAAAATCCATTTAAACCCCTAAAACATTAAAAAAAATCTGAAATACTTTAAAACCCTAAAAAACTCCAATTAAACCTAATACCCCAAAACCCATAAAACCATAAAACCTTAAAATCTATAAACCCTATTAAAATCCTTAAAAACCCTAAAAACATAAATATACTAAAAAAAATCATTAAGAAACCCTAAAAATGTAAAAAAACCTAAAAAAATATGAAAACCAGTAAGATGCAATTTAAGTTCTTAAAATAATTTAAACAAAAAAATCAAAAATATTCTAAAAACCATATGACACCCTAAAATCTATAAAAACCCGAAAAAAATTAAAAAACATAACCCCCCCCCCAACAATTAAACCCACTAAAACAATAAAAATCCTTGAAACCCATAAAAATGTGTAAAAAATACTAAAAAAACCCTAAAAATATTGGAAAAAATATAAAACCCCCCAAATCCATAAAAACCCTAAATACCCCTAAATACCATCAAAATACCTAAAAAATAAAATCCCTTTAATTTTGTTAAAAATGTCATAAAAATCCAAAAAAATGAAAAAAACCCTGAAATCCCCTTAAAATACTATGAAATCCATAAAACCAAAAACCTTTAGAAACTCAAAAATCACAAATAAGCTAAAATCACTAAAACAAAAAAACCAAAAAAAACCCATAAAATCTCTATGAACAGTAGAAATCCTAAAAATACATAAAATCCAAAAAATAAACAAAACATAAACTACACCATAAAATCATAAGAAAACATTAAAAATCATTTAAAATAAATAAAAAACCGAAAAACACTAAAACCCCTAAGAGACCCTCGAAACCTAAAAACCCCAAAAAACAATGTAAACCCCTAAAAACCTCAAAACCCCTAAAACCCCTAAAACCCATAAAACCCTAAACCCGACTAAAAACTCAAAGACCCCATTTAAACACTAAAAATTTATAATAATTCTCAAAAAAATGGTTGAAAACTCAAAAACCTCTAAAAAAGAAAAAACTAAAAAAACCAAAAAACCGTCAAAATCCAAAATAAACCCTAAAATACCATAATTATTCTAAGCAAATCCATAAAAATTCCTAAAAACATAAAAAAACATAAAATAAACTAAAAACCCCTAAGAAAACCCTGACAACATAAACACACATTAAACAACTAAAAAATGAAAAATGATATAACTAAAAAACCCTAAAACCCCTAAAAATAAAAAAATTCCTAAAAACCCTTAAAAATTATAAAAAAATCCCCAAAAATCCCTAAAAACAAAAAAACCCCTCAAAACCATGGAAAAACCAAATAGAAAAAAGATATCCTAAAAACACTTAATCCCATAAAATCCAAAAATCCTCTAAAAACTATAAAAGAACCTAAAACCCATAAAAACCTCTTAAAACCCAAAAAACCTTAAAAACTAATCAAACCAATATAAATTGTAAAACCAAAAAAAACCCAAAAAACTATTTAAATGATTAAAATACTCAAAAACCCCCTAAACCCCATAAAAAGACTAATAATCCTAAAAAACATTAATATACTCAAAATCTCTAAAAAAACATCAAAACAATAAAAATCCTAAAAAAGTCTTAAAAATCCCTAAAAACATGAAAACCCTTAAAACCCTAAGAAACCCATACAAATATTAAAACACATAAAGCCCTAAAGAAACATAAAATTTTAAAAAAAAAATAGAAAACCAAAAAAAATAACTTAAACTCTAAAAACCCTCAAAATCACTAAAACCCCTAAAACCCACAAATTCCTAAAAAATCACAAACAAATTTCCGAGAACTTAAAAACCCCTAAAAACCCTAAAAACCAAATGAAAACCATAAAAACATAAAAAAAATCCTAAAACCCCTGAAGGCTAAAAATTATAAAACCCCAAAATATCCTAAAAACCATAAAACCCCTAAACACCATAAAAACCCCAAAAAAAACCTTGGGGTGTACAAAACATCCATAAATCCCCAAAATACCACTAAAACTATAAAAACCCTGTCAAACCCACAAAAACATTACAAAACTCTAAAAAATTTCAGGAACCTTATAAAATCAAAATAATCCCAACAAACCAAAAAATCCAAAAAAACCCTAAAACCGAAAAAAACCCCTAAAAACCGCCAAAACCCCTAAAATTCACAAAACCCCTAATATAATAAAAATCATACAAAATTCCCAAAAATCCCTAAATACATTAAAACCATAAAACTCCAAAAAACCTTAAGCGCACCATGAAAACCAAAAAACATTTAAAACACCTAAAAAACTCAAAAAACGTTAAAATCTAGAAAAAAACCTTGAAAATATAAAAACGATTAAACCCCTCAAAATCCCAAAAAACATAAAAATCATTAAAATGCCAATAAATTTTTAAAAAATGTAAAAAATAAAAAAAACCCTAAAATTATTTAAAATAACATTAAAAATATAAACACACTTAAAAAATCTATGAACTTTAAAATGCTGGTATTCCTAGAATACTCTAAAAACCCTAACCCCCCACCCAATAAACCATATACCCTTAAAAGTGGTAAAAACCACTAAAAACAAAAAAAACATCTAAAAACACTAAAACTCAATAAGAACCCTATGAACATTAAATTTTCTAAAAAACCATAAAAACCCTAAAAACACAAAAAAAACTAAAAACCCAAAAACCTAAAAAAACCATAATGCCTTAAAAATCCATAATGCCCCCAAATCCAATAAACTCATAAAAAACAATAAAAATCCCAAAATAATTCTCTAAAAACCATGAAAACATAAAAACCTTTAATAACCTAATAATCCATAAGAAAAACGTAAAAATATTAAAAAAAAATAACTATAAAAATATAAAAAATATAAAAAACCATAAAAACAAAAAAAACCAAAAAACCCTAAAAACCTCAAAATCCAAAAAAAATCTAAAAACCATAAATATTCTAAAAAATCACAAAAAAATCAAATAATATTTTAAAACCCTAAAACCTTGAAAACCAATAATGAAACCTTAAAACTCTAAAAACACTTAAAACCCCTTAAATTCTAAAAAATGTAAAAAACTCGAAAACTCCATAAAAACAATAAAAAACACTGAAACCATATAACCCCCTAAAAACCATTAAAAACTAAAAAAACATAACCCCCCAAAAAACTCAAAAAACCCCAAAACACCCTAAAATCCATAAAACCCCTCAAAATCAATACAAACCATAAAATACATAAAATTCAAAAAAAAATATTAAGAATCAATAAAAACAAAAAAAAATATAAACAAAAAAACCCATAATAAAGCCATAAGAGCATAAAAACAAATAAATCCCCTAAAAATAATAATATACAATAAAACCCTAATAGACCCCCAAACAATAAAAAATCATAAAATCATAAAACCCCTAGAACCCATAAATAGATTCAAACCCTAAAACCAATAAAAACTCTACAAAACCTTTAAGCCCCTAAAAATGTTAAAAACCTAAAAAAATCTGCAAAACCCCTAAAAATACAAAAAAAATCCAAAAAACAAAAAAAACTACCATAGATATCCAATCCCCCATGAAAACCATTAAAATCCCTAAAACCATAAAAATAATAAAAATAAAATAAAATGACAAAAAATCCCTAAAAATGTAAACCCCACTAAAAACAACAAAATACATTATGAAAAACAAAAAACCTAAAAAAATTAAAACTTATAAAAATCTAAATAAAGCTAAAACCAATTAAAAACTATAAAAACCCTCATAATCACTAAAAAAGGTAAAACCGAAATAAAATAATCATCCCAATAAAATACATAAAAACATAAGAAAACCCAAAAAATATAAAAAAATACTCTTAAACCATAAAAACCCAAAAAACAAATAAAACCCCTAAAAACCATAAAAACAATAAATACCATAAAATACCCTAAAAACACTGAAACCCTAAAACCCCTAAAACCATATAAACCATAAATTACAATAAAAACCATAAAACCACTAAAACCCTCTAAAGCCCTGAAAATGGTAAAACATCTAAAAATTCCTTAAAACCCAAAAAACTAAAAAAAACATAAAAACCCTTAAAAACCTAAAAATCTCTAAACCCCTTAAATTTATATACAAAACATAAAACCCTATATAAATTATAAAGAATGATAAAAATGATGAAAAACATAAAAAGGCCTAAAAACATTAAAACCCAAGGCAAACCATAGAAACCTAAAAGCACATAATCCCCCTAGAATCCTAAAAAATGTTAAAACCGCTAAAAAAATTCCAAAACAATAAAAACCTTAACAACTAACAAAATCCCTAAAAATCGAAGAAGCCAAAAAAATCCAATAAAATACCTAAAACTCCCTAAAAACATAAAAAACCAAAAAACCATGAAAAACCCTAGAAATCATTAAAAACCTATAAACTCTAAATAAAACTATATATTTTTAAAAACTAAAAAATACCTAAAAACTTAAGACCCATAAAACCCAATAAATACTTAAAAACCCCAAACCCATAAAACCACTAAAACTAAATAAAAATTATAATAACCATTTAAAACATTATAAATTTTGAATAACACTAAAAAAATTAAAACCCTAAAAACAAAAAATAACCATTAAAACCCCCAAAAAACCAAAAAAATCATAAAAATCATAAAAAACCCTAAAACCCTAAAAACACATAAAATTACTAAAATTCACTAAAATTACTTAAAAACATAAAATCTCTTAAAAACCCTATGAAAATCTAAAAAACATAAAACCCTAAAAATATGAAAATGATAAAACAATAAAAAACTTCTAAACCCCAAAATATGGTAAAAATGAATAAAACCCTAAATACAATTAAAAAACCTTAAAATTCCTAAAAATCACAAAAATTTAAAAACCACTAAAACCCCTAAAAACACTATGATAACCGTAAAAACCTAAAAACACATTGAACCCCTAAAAATCCAAAGAAATTCTAATGAACTTAAAACGCTATGAGAACACTAAAAACTAGTAAAAACCATGAAAACTATAAACAACCATTAAAACCCCTAAAAACTGATAAAAACCCTAAACCCCCACTCAAATCCCACTAAAATTACTTAAAATCCCAAAGAAATTAGAAAATGAAAAAACAATTAAACACCCTAAAACCCTAAAAACCCTAAAACCAATAAAAATCACTAAAAATGTAAAAACCCATAAACCCCTAAAAACGCTGAAAACTCTAAAATCCCTTTAAACCCTTAGAAAAGGTAAAAACTTTAAAAACCATGAAAAACCAAAAAATTAAATAAAACATAAAAAACCAATAAATACATAAAACCATAAGACCCCAAAAAACTCTAAAACCCCCGAAATTCCTCAAAACCCCTAAAAATAAAAAACTAAAAATTTTCTATAAAATATTTAAAAATAAAAATAATCTTAACACACCTAAAAACCTATCAAAAACCCTTAAAAACATAAAATCGCATAAAACCACTAAAAACATAAAAAAACCAGAAAAACTAAAAAAACCTCAATTTCATAAAAATAATATAAACCCTTGAAATCCCTAAAAGACCTTAAAAACCTAAAACATCCAAAAAATCCATAAAAACCTTGAAAAATATTTGAAAAACTTACACAATTAAAACCCATTAAAATTAGAAAAAATATTAATAATTTAAAACCCCTAAAATATCCAAGGAAATATAAAACCACCTAAAAACCAAAAACCATAAAAATCATAAAACCCCAAGCCCCGCTAAAACCCCTCAATTGCACCAAAAACCATTAAAAACTCACAAAAAAATAAATCCCCCAAAATAAGAAACAAAAACCCCAAAAACCAAAAATACCTATTAAATCCCTAAAACCCTGAAAACCCTAAAAATCCAAAAAAAAGACATAAAAATCCATTAAAACATAAAAAATCGTAAAAACCCTGAAATACCCTAAGAAATCCATAAAAACCTAAAAACACTTAAAACCCCAAAAAACTGAAAAACAGTAAAACCCTAAATACCATTTGTCCCCTAAAATAATAAAAAAATAAAAACCCATAAAAACCCTAAAAACCACAAAAAACTCTAGAAACATTTTAATCCCCTAAAAATGATAAAAAAATTCGAAAAACCTGAAAAATGAAAAAATGAAAAAAATACCCTAAAACACTAAAACTCCTCAAAATCCTAAAAACCATAAAATCATAAAAATCATAAAAAACAATAATATTAAATAAAAACCTAAAAACCATGAAAACCCATAAGAAAAATATAATAACAAAAAAATATGGAAAATCCTTAAAAACCATGGGATCGTAGCTGAGTATCTAGGTGCTCTCCCTTTGTGATTCCCAAGGTTGTATCACCCTCTCCCATATGGACCTCTGCAACTTCTTGAAAGTGTATATAGACATTCTGTGGTCTATGGGTAGTCTCGAATGATAGACTGGATCAGTGATAGATGCAGCTATTCTCATCGGCGATGTGGCGTAAGGTATGGAGGGTATGAATGGCTCATTCTCGATTGATGATGATGCAGCTCTAAAAGATGGCTCTGGATCTGAGTTTGCAGTGATTTATCTAGTGTCGCTATGGTGAAAGCCTGGTGCAATGGGCATTCCAATGAATATGCAGTGTTGTTATCAGCATAGAACATAGACCTGTTTGTCAGATCTGGGTTCTATCTTGGTAGTTCGGCTCTCTTGGGTTTCGGCATGGCGATTCTCGTCGAAGGTGCGATGATATGGTCTGGTGGCTTTGGATGGGCCCATATAGGTCACCGATGAAGCAGTTGGATCCATGTTTAGGAGTTATTTGCTGGAATCTCCAGCTTTATGATAGTGAAATGTGGGTGCGGCGGGCTTTGGGACGTCTTGTTGGTGGCATGATTAGTCTTTCACTTGGATCTTTAATTCCATATCTAAGTCTTGGAGGGTTTTTATAGATCTTTTTGAATCATGACGGGTTACAGAGGATGCATAGGGAGATGATACAGATTCTTCTTTCTAGTTCCTCATCTTCTTCTTTGGTTAATTCTGGTTATTAAGGTCTGATCAAGTTGTTCTATATTCTAGTTACTATACTGGAATATGGATTTCTGAGTTGTGGTTTGTTTGGTTCTTTTTCCTTTCTGGTGCTGGATATTGGTTTTGTTGTGAGGTGGTAGGAACTGTCTAGTTCGATGGGTTATCTGGTTCTGGGTCTGTACAAAGAGTTATGGGTGTGGAAGAATAGTTATAGATGTGTGTGTTAGTGGTCTTGTATTTCTAGCTGTTCTACTAGGTGTGAAATGATGTAAGCTGACTGATCATGGCTTGATGGTTGCTGGAATCTGAGTTAATGAGTGATGGTTGTTACATGGTTGTGAAGTAATAAAGGTGATTTTTTTGATTTTCATGCTACTGGTTCTGTATTGTTGGTAGTGGATATGCTTGGAAAATAGGTGATGGGTGATGGAAACGGTGCTCCAGGATGTTGGTAGCTGATTGGTTTTGAGATGCTAATGGAGTTGATTTTGACATTCTTTTTTGTCTATTTTTGAGTTCCATATGTGTTTATTTGGGGATTTGGTGTTTTTTTGGGGTGTCTATGATTTTTGGATGTGGGTTGATTCACCTCACACCTCCGTTGTTTGTTGTGTATTTTTTCTAATAGATATTGGGGGGTCCAGAATAGCCTGGTCCCGAGCCTGCTTTTCCTTAAAATCCTAAAAAATCAAAAAATCCTAAAACCTAAAAATATCAATAGAAACCCTAATAAACAATTAAAATCATAAAAAATTCCAAAAATATAAAAGTCCCTAAAAACCGTGAAAACCCATAATAAGACATTAAATACATAAAAATGTGTAAAACCACTAAAAATAAAAAAACATTAATATCTCTAAAAGACCCTATAAGATTTAAAAACCCAAAAAACCCATTTAAAATTGTAAAACCAATAAAAACACTAAAACCCTAAAAAAAATATAACCCCTTAAAACCCCAAAAAACATTAAAATTATCTAAAAAGCCAAAAAAACCTATGAACTCAAAACAAAAATGAAAAACCCAAAACCCATTAAGACACTAAAACCCCAAAAACCTTAAAAAACTCAAAATTACTAAAACCCCCATAGAAATAAAATATTTCTAAATAAATAATAAAAAATAAAAAAAAGTAATACCGTTAATACCTTGAAAAATTCTAGAAAACATAAAAATGTAAAAATACTTTAAACCACTAAAAACATAAAAAATAGAGAAAACCAAAATACCATAACAACCCTAAAAATCCAAAAAACCCATCAGACCCCCTAAAAACCATTAAAACTCATATGAACACATCAAAACCCAAAAACCATAGAAACACTAAAAACCCTTAAAAACATATAAATGATAAACAAGTCCTAAAAAACTTAAAACCATTAAAAAAGTAAAAACCCCCAAAAAACCCTTAAAACCCTAAAACCCATCCAAATCCATAAAAACCAAAAATCTATAAATATCATAAAATATCCCTAAAAACATAAACAACCATTATAACCCTAAAACCCTTTGTGAAATCCCTAAAAAAGAAAAATCCATAAAACAACTATAAAATGAAAAAATCACTAAAAAACCTTAAACAATAAGAGACACTAAAAACCCGAAAAATCCCCAAAAAACATAATAAACCTTAAAAATCCATAAAAATACCAAAAAATGTAAAACCCCTAAAAACCCTAATAAAGACAAGAAAAATAAAAAAACATAAAACTCCTAAAAAACCTATAAAATGCTAAAAACACAAAAATAAATAAATCTCTAAATCACCTAAAAACCATAAAAACCCACAAAAATCCTATAACCTACTAAAAAATATAAAAATGTTTTAAACCGTTAAAAAATAAAAAACTCTAATAAAGTCATAAAACACGAAAAAATAAAAAATACACTAAAACCCAAAAAACTGTAAAAACCCTAAATCCCACAAAATCCCTTAAAACCCCAAAACACTAAAAATCCCAAAAATATTAAAATCTATTATAATGTAAAAACTCTAAAAATATAAAAAATAATTGGAAAACCATTGAAACCTAAAAACACATAAAACCGCTAAAAAACCTAAAAATGATAAAATCCTAAAATCTTTAAAACCCTAAACCCCTCAGAATATGTAAAAACAATAAAAAATAAAAAGAAACTAAAAAACCTCCTCCAAAATTAATAAAAACAAAAATAACCCATTGGAACCATTTGAAGACCTCAAAAACCTAAAAACATAGAAACACTTACAAATCTCAAAGCGATAAAACCCCTAAAACCCCTAAAAAACATAAAATACCTAAAAACCTAAAAACTGATAAATATCCTAAAAAATACCAAGAGATAAATAAATAACTTCAAAACCCTTAAAACCATGAAAAACCCAAAGAAAATATGAAAAATATAAATATATGTGAAACTCCTAAAAATAATAAAAATTCTAAAACCTAAAGACCCTAAAAACCCAAAAAAATCAAAAAAAACCTAAAAACATTAAAGACCCCTAAAACACAGAGAACCCTAAGAAAATACTAAAATATCAAAAAACCATCAAAACCTCTAAAATTTTCAAAAACTCAAAATACCATAAAACCCCAAGGAAAACTCAAAAAAACTCTAAAACTGCAAAAAAAAAACATAAAAATAATAAAAAAACCCTTAAAATCCCAAAAATCGTAGAAAGCATAAAAATCATTATAAATATGGAAATTTTCCAAAAAACGTAAAAATCATAAAAAATGTGAAAAACACAAAGGAAACATTAAAAATGTAAAAACAATTAAAATATATAGACACTTAAAAAACACTAAAAATCCTAAAAGACACTAAAAACCATAAAAAGCCATAAAACCCCGCAAAATACCAAAACCACTAAATAGAATAAAAATCATAAAAAATACATAAAGATTCCTAAAAACATAAAAAAAACTAAGAAGAATGAAAATACCAAATAAAATTATAAAAACATTAACCACATAGAACCCCTAAAAAAATAAAAAATGCAAACACCCCTAAAAGACCGACAAACCCTAAAAACCCCTAAAACCAAAAAAACATCTAAAAATATAAAAAATTAAAAAATTAATAAAACTCAATAAAATCTATAAAATCATATAAATACCTAAAAAAATTAAAAAATAATAAAAACTATAAAATAACCAAAAAATAAAAAACCCTTAACACCCAAATGACTCCAAAAATGATAAAAACCCTAAAAACCCATAAAAATCCAAAATAAACCCTAAAACCCATAAAAAATAAATAACCTTAAAACCCCTAAAAACATTATAAAAACATTAAAAGTATAAAAACAATTAAAACCACTAAATACTAAATAATCCTAGAAACCATAAAAATGAAACGACTGTTAAAATAAATAACATCGATAAAACCCATAAAAATCCTAAAAATCCCCAACAAATACCTAAGAATGTAAATAACCAAAAAAATGAAAATGCAAAGAAAACCATAAAACTAAAAATAATTAAAAACCCTAAAAAACCTATAAATTTCTAAAACCCCCAAAAACAATAATACCCCTAAACCCCCTCAATATCACTAGAAACCCAAGAAAAACTAAAAATCTAAAAATCCACTAAAAAATATAACAAGGTAAAAACCCTAAAAACACTAATAAAACCCCTATGAAAACATCAAAAACCTAAAAACACATAAAATACCTTAAAATAATAAAAATTATAGACAACCTAAATCCCCTAAAACCCTTAAAATCACTAAAAAACCATAAAATTCCTAAAAAATCCCAAAAAATCCCTAAAAATATAAAAACCCTAAAACGCATAAAACCCTTAAGCAAACCATAATAACAAAAAAAACTTAAAACCACTTAAAACCAAAAAAATAGTAAACCCCTAAAAGAACGAAAAAACCTAAATCCTCATAAAAACTATAAAAACACCTAAAAACCTTAAAAACCATAAAACCCTTAAATCCCTAAAATCCACTAATAGTGCTAAAATCCCTTTAAACCCCAAAATTGTTATAAACTATCTAAAATCACTAAAACACTAAAAATATCAAAAAACGCTAAAAATTTAATAAAAATTATACAACCCACGAAACCATAGAAACATATAAAAACCCTCAAAATCTATAAAAATTATAAAAACCATACATAACCTAAAAACCCCAAAAATATCTAAAAAAATAAAAACCCTAAAAAACCTAATTACCCAAAAAACTATAAAAACCATAAAACCCATTAAAATCCATAAAAACCAAACGAATCATAAATACCCCCAAAAAACCCAAAAAAACAAAAACAACCCTAAAGTCCTGAAAACCCCCTAAGAAAACAATAAAATTATAGAAACACGTAAAACCTATCAATAGAAAAAAAAATATAAAACCCTTAAATACCCCAAAAATCATAAAACCCCTAAAAACCATAAAACTCCAAATAACCAATAAAACCACTAAAAACCCCTAAAACCCATAAAAACCTAAAAACCATAAAATATCTATAAACCCTTTAAACTCGTGATTTTTTTGTAAAAATAATGTCAAATAATTTTACAACCCTAAAACACTCGAAAAACTTCCTAAACACACAATAAAGAATAAAAACTACAAAAACCAAAAAAAAACCCCTCAAAACCCTTAATTTCCATAAATATTCCAAAAAAATGGAAAAAATCCTTTAAACCACTAAAAATATATAAAATAGGGAAAATTTTAAAAAACTAAAAAACACTAATAAAACCAAAAATACATAAAAAAATGTAAATCCATTAAAAACCATTAAAATGATGGAAACCCTAAATACCCTAAATCCTCTAAAACCCATAAAAATCCTAAAAAACTATAAATATCCCAAAAAACCCACAAAAAACTATGGAACCCATTTAAATCTGTAAAAACATTAAAAAAATATAAAATAACATCTAAAACCAAAAAACTCAACGAAACCCAAAAAATTGAAAAAAACCATAAAACCCATAAAAACCATCAAAATTCCTAAGGACTCTAAACCCCCATAAAATTTATAAATAAACTAAAAAAAATCCATAAAATGTGAAAATCCCTAAAACCCTAAAAACCCTGAAGAAAGCCTTAAAACCCAGAAAACATGTAAATCCCCTAAAAACCTAAAAATGTTAAAAAAACCCTGAATGACCCTAAAAGGAAATCAAAACTACTAAAAACCTAGAAATATATAAAACAACTAAAAATCCCCCAAAACGAATAAAATCCCTAGAAAACAACTTAAAACTCTAAATACTCATAAAACCCTAAAAAATCCTAAAAACCATTAAGTGTAAAAACACTAAAACCTTAAAAAACATTATAAAATTTTTAAAAAGATAAAAAAATGGAAATACCCTAAATGTTACTACATTCAATAAAACCCCTAAAAAAACCCTCTTAAAAAATAAAAAACCCCAAAAACCCATAAAACCTTAAATACCAATGAATGATATAAAATCCCTTTAAACCCCCAAAATGTAAAAAACTATAAAACACCATACAAAACCTAAAATTTAAAAAAAACCAAAAACACAAATAAAATAAAACCCCTTAAACCTTTAAAATCTTAACAAACCAAAAAACACACAAAATGTATAAAAACACTTTAAAAACCTAAAATCATTAAAAACTCTAAAAGAATTAAAACCCAGAAAAAAACCCAAAAAGAGACCAAAACCATAAAAACCCTAAAAACCATAAAAATATTTAAAAACCTCTACAATTCTAAGGAAAAAAAAGATGGCTGCTCTACTCCGCCCCCGCGATGGCGCTTCTGCCGCTTCATTGCTGGCTTGAAGACGACAACATGGCTACATCCTGGACTCCCACCTCAGTGGAAGAGGGGTCTCTACTGCCCCTATTAAAGACAGGTTCTCACATTTCTCAGATCCTGATTCATTTCATGCTTTCCTTCGGATTGATCTCTACCCTAAGGTGTCGGGCTTGCACGAAGGGATGTCAAAGCTTCCTCTATCGATTTCAGAGTTCAACAAGGAATCTGCCCTCCATAGCCCGACCCTGGTAGCAAATTTCTTGAATCGGCATCCCCAATTTAATGTTTTTGACCGGTTTTTGTTCGATCATTATGATCTCAAAGACCACACCACTATTGGTTTGGTTAACTCTAGACACAATTTGATTCAGTTCTTGTTTGAGGATGACCTTATTTGGGCCTGGTCAATAGCTCCTCGGAGGTGTGATGCCACTCATTTATCCCTTTTTTGTTGGAACTTTGAATTCCATTTAAATTGTGACTCCCCACAGATGGAAATCTGGGTAAAGTTCCATGAACTCCCCAACCCTTTCAAAATTTATTCATTATTAATATGCTATGAAATTTGGTCTGATGGTTTCTTTGTGTGGATAGTCGAACCAGGGCCCTTTGTCATCTAGTTTCCCCGAGGGATTATGTTGAAATTGATGTCCTGAAGGAACCCAATGACTTCATCTAGATTGAAATTGGTGAAGAAGATGTTGTTTTTTGAATCATGGGTGAATATTTACGCCTTGTGCTTTACTCTTGGTCATATGAAAAGGGATTGCAGATGTAGGGATGGCATTGCGGCTTGGGTTTTTCAAAGAGGCCATCTCCTTGATGGTAAGCTCAACAGGGGACCTGGAGCTGAAGAATGACGCTAATCAGGATTCTCTACTAAATGCTCGGAGGGGTGGTAAGATGGAGGGAGGGGGATCATCCCCCCAGCTGGGTGCGGAAAAACAAATTTCGGTCAGGTACATATTTACGTGTATGAAGGGTGATCTGGGACTAGGGGTAATGCCTCTTCCGAAGCGGGGGATGACACTCCTGGTGGTTTTGGAGTCATCGTCTGGAAGTCTGATCCTACTAGGGGATTGGGCTTGGCATTAAATCCATCTTTTCATGGCACGAATATGGTGCCTTTTCTAATCCCTCTAGGGATGTTGGAAGTGGCACCGAGCTGGATTTGTTCTCAAATCGGTTCAATGGCCTGAACCCTCTGGAATCTATAGGAATTGAGGAAGGGGGTCAAGAAGGACTAGAACTGTAAGAGGAGGTAGCTGATGATGTCCTCCAGAAGGTAGAACTACCTTCCCCAATGATGGTTTATGGGCCTTGGGTGTGGAACCCCTCCGACCCACTGTTCCCTCTTTGGAGCAAGCATTATTGGTCTCTATTGTGCTTGGACTTGGTCTGAGTGACTCCCCTCAGCCCATGATGCAACTTGGTAGTCCTCATGTTGATAAGAGGAGCATCCAGTAGCGTGATTGGAACTCGTCTATTATTCTGTTTGAGAATTTTCCTCCTTGTGTTGAATTGTCTGACCCAATTATGTTGGACTGTTCGGAAATCCCGCATGAGCATCATATATATGATATCTTTCCTAAGACAGACCTGCAGCCAGCGATCTTTCTTGGGGGGTGAGAATGACGAACACATACGGCTAAGAGAAATCATGGGGGACCGTGATGATCTTATGTATGCCAGCTTGAATAGGATCAAGAGGGTGCAAGAGAATATGGGCTTTTCTAACTCCTCCTGCAGTAATTAGAATAGAAAGCTGCAGTCTGATCCGGAATGTAGCAAAAAAGGTAACATGGTTGCTCTTACTGTCACTGATCACCGGAAGGCCGAGATGATGAGTGACCCTCCAGTGAAACAGAGGGCTAGGAGGGATTACTCCTCCCTACCTAGGCTAATAGCTACTAGGTCCTCCTCCAAGGCCATCAAAGGTAATGGCGGTGCACCTGGCAGGGAAGACCGGGCTACCAAACCGAAGCCGGATGTGAAACTCAAGAAGTACTATGAATCCTTTCTCAAGCAATATGAATCTTTTGAATGGGAGTCGGCGGACTCGGATGCGTCCTCAAGATATGGCACTGATGGGGACCCCTTCGGGGATGGTGATTTTGTTTCGTAGTCATCTCTCCTTTTTCTTCTTGGTATTTTTGAACTTTTTTATGGGGTTTTTGGGTTTTGGGTGTGAGTTGTTTGGCCCCACCCCTCCCTTGTTTGTTGTAGTTTTCTCTTTTTTAATATATTTGGGGGGCCAGGAATAGCCTGGCCTCACACCTTCCTTACCCCAATGATTCATAAAAATGTTAAAAATTATAAAACAACGAACACCCATAAGAAAACCCGTAAAAACCTAAAAATACATAAAACCCATAAAATGTAAAAGTTATAAAAATTCTAAAAACCATAAAAACACCTAAAATCATAAAATCCCTAAAAACCATAAAACCCATAAAAACTTTAAAAATCAATAAAAATTAAAATAACCCTATAAACCCCTTAAAATGTTACGAAACTCAAAAAACCATAAAAACATAAAAACCCCTCAAAAAATAAAATGGATCCCTAACACCATAAAAATCATAAAAAGATAAATTTTTTTAAAAATACCAGAAAAATGTAACAACCACTAAAACCCACAAAACCCTGAAAACCCAAAAAAATTAATCAAAATCCTAAGAAATATATAAATTCGATTTAAACATAAAAAACCCCTAAAAACCATAAGAAAACCTTAAAAACATAAAAAGATAGAAAACCCAAAAAACCCCAAAAGTCCTAAAAAACCTAAAAGAATCCAAAAACCCTAAAAATGCCTAAAAACAATTAACTGCTAAAAGTATTAAAGATCCCTAAAACCCCAAAAATACCCTAAAACCAAATAAAATATATATAACCCTTTAAACACTAAGAATGATTAAAAATATAAAAAGACATAAAAACCCAAAAAGAGTCAAAAAAATCATAAATCCCCAAAAACCCATAAAATCAATAAATAACCTTAAAACCAATAAAAACCCTCAAAATAACTAAAAACCCTAAAAAACATAAAAACCCGTATAAAATCACTAAAATCTCTAAAATCATAAAAAAAAATCGCAAAACCCCTAATAAAACCATATAAAAAAACACACTTAAAACACCTAAAAACTTAAAAATGTTAAAAACCAGAAATGCCCTTAAGAAATCTAAAATCCCTAAAAACCGTAAAAACCCATAAAACTGTAAAACTCATAAAAACACATTAAAACCCTAAAATCCAACTTCAAAAACATTAAACACTTTAAACCCATAAAATATAAAAAACTGGAAAAAACTTAAAAACCCTAAAAAACTCAAAAAAAAACCTTGAAACCACAAAAAAAACCAACAGTACCGTAAAAATCTTAAAATAAAAAAAATCTCTAAAACCCTAAAAAATATTAAAAGCATTAAAAATACCTAAAAATATAATAAGTCCTAAATCCATGAAAAACATAAGAAAACATTAAAATCCTAAATACACTTAAACCCCCTAAAACCTAAAAAAAAGATAAAACCCCTAAAAAATACCCTTAAAATCATTAAAACTGTAAAATCCTTAAAAATACTAAAATCCCTAAAATCCCTAAAAACTAATAAAATCCTAAATACATTGAAACACCCTTATAAAACCTTAAACAACTAAAAATACATGATGCTCTTAAAAAAGTAAAAAATAATAAAAAGCCTAAAAGACCATAAAACCTCTAAAAGCATCTAAAAACCATAGAACCCCTAAAAACATTAAAACCCCTTAAAATCCACATAAAACATAAAATAATATGAAAAATTTTAAAAACAATTTTAACCCCTATATATGTTAAAAACACTAAAAACCATAAATCCCCAAAAAAGTTAAAAATACCATAAAACCCCAAAAAATAAAAAGAAACCCAAAAATTCCCATAAATCCTTAACAATATTTAAGAACCATAAAAATCCAAAAATTCTGAAAAATCCGAAAAAATCCCTAAAAATATAAAAAACACTAGATATCCAAAAAAATAATTAATAACCTAAAAACACCTAAAACCCATTATAAACCTTAAATTGAAAAAAAAAATTAAAATACACTAATGTCTATAAAACCATTTGTAACCCCTAAACCCCTTTAATACCCTAAAAATCTGTAAAAACCTAAAACCCACTAAAAAATATAAAAACCCTTAAAACCCCTAAAAATATTAAAAACCTTAAACATCTATAAAATGCTTCAAAACTCAAATAAACCCAAAAGACCAAAAAATAAATAAAAAAGTTAAAAACACAAAAAACCCTCAAAATCCATAAAAATCATAAAATCCCTAAAAAGCCTTAAAATCCCTAAAAAACTAAAAAACTCTAAAAACCCTGAAAAAACATTAAGAAAACCTTAAAACCCTAAAAACACTTAAAACCCCTAAAATATTAAAATAACTAAATCCCCTAAAGCCATTAAAACCTATAAACCCTTAAAATCATTAAAAACACTAAAAACAATAAAAATCTTAAAGATGATTTAAAATACCTATAAAATTGAATATCATAAAACCCCTTATAATGCTGATAAAAACTAAAAACAGTTAAAACACCTAAATACATACAACCCCCAAAAAACCTAAGAAAACTCTAAAACCCCTAAAACTTTAAAAACCATAAAAATATTTAATACATAAAAATCCTAATACATATAATAACTGTTCAAACCGACTAAAAACAATAACAACACTTTAAACCCCAAAAAACATTAAAAACAATAAAAACCCATAATAAACCTAAAAACTAAAAAAACTCTAAAACCCCAAGAAACCAAATAACCCTAAAAATCGAAAAAAATCTAAAACCCCTAAAATCTATTAAATCTTTATGACCCATAAAAATCCTAAAAAATCAATAAAAATATGTAAAATCATAAAAACCATATGATACCCGAAGAACATGAAGAAAAAATTAAAACATAAAAACTCTTATAACGCCTAAAAACAAAAAAATGCAAAAATCGCTAAAAAAATAAAAATCTTTAAAAATAATAAAATCAGAAAATCCAAAAAACCTGCTAAAAATCCCAAAAATCCTTAAAACAACTAGACTAGCTGAATCCCCCTTAGAAACCCTAAAAACCAAAAGCCACTTTAAACCCGTAGAACCTAACAAAATTATAAAATCCATAATAGACCCTAAAAACCCAAAACCACCTAAAAACAAAAAAACCTAAAACCCCCCAAAAAATAACAAAAATCTAAAAACCTATAAAAACCCTAAAATCCCCTAAAAATTCTATAAACCCTTTAAACACCTGTAAACATTGAAAAAAATAAGATGTACTTTAATGCCCTAAAAACTACAAAAACACTAAAAACCTAGAATACAATAAAAACCCTAAAAACCCCAAAAAAACCCAAAACCTTCAAAATCCCTAAGAAACCTTAAAACCATAAAAATCATAATATATACCTAAAAACCCTAAAAATGTAAAAAACACAACAAAACCAGAAAAAACTAAAAGAATATTTTAAAAACCTAAAAATATTAGAAACCCCTACAAACCTAATAATGAAAAAAATCACTAAAAACTAAAAAAAACCATTAAACCCCAAAAAACGTTAAAATTATAAAACAATCATTAAACCCTAAAAGCTCAAAACCAAACGTACAATCCAAAAAACCATAAAACCCCAAAAAAACCCTAAAAACCCATAAAATCAAAAAAAAATACCTAAAAATATTTAAATACTAAAAAACTCCTAAAATCCCTAAAACATAAAAAACCCAAAAACATGTAAACCCATTTGAAAACCAAAAAATTTAAAAACACATAAAACCCTTAAATCTAAAAAATCCAAAAACCATAAATGATCCTAAAATCATTAAATCCCATAAGAACAATAAACCCCATTTAAATTTTAAATATTCATAAAACCCATAAAACCACTAAGAACATTAAAATCCCTTAAAACCCTAAAAACATTAAAAATTATAATTTTTTTTAAAACCCTATTTTTTTAAAAAATAAAAAAAACCCTAAAAACTGTCAAAAATCCCAAAAAAATATAAAAATGCATAAAATAATAAAAAATCAAAAAAAGTACATGAGAAAAGTTTAAAAAATTAACAAACCATCAAAAAAACTTGAAAAACTATAAAATCCAAACCCCCCCCCCCCCTTTAAACCTCTAGAAAACCAAAAAACACTAAAAACCCTAAAATACCTTTAAAACACTAAAATCCCTAAAAACCATAAAAATCACATAAATACCTAAATGTATAAAAATATAAAATCCCAAAAACCCCTAAGAAAGACTTAAAAACACTTAATACCCATAAAAACCAAAAAATGATGAGAACCATAAAAACCATAAAACCCCAAAACCTTAAAAACCCTAAAAAAACTTAAAACATATAAAACCCAAAACACCCTATAATCCTACTAAAACCTATAATAAACCCTTAATAACCTAAATAAGGTTTAAAAAACAAGCACCATAAGAACCTAAAATTTCCGTGAAAAATCAAGAAACAACAAAACCCTGAACTGCTAAAAACCCTAGAAACCTTCAAAATTCTTGAAAACCCTAAAAACCATAAACATTCTAAACAATACATAATATCCCAGAAAATGTAAAAAATAATAAAAATCCTGAGAAGACCTAAGAAAACGATAAAAACATAAAACTAATTAAAACCCCTAAAAACCTAAAAATGGTAAAAATCCTTAAAAATATTATTAAAGCCTAAAAACCCTTAATATCCCTAAAAACCATAAACCCCCATAAAAATCTGAAAAATCCATAAAAATATCTAAAAATGTAAAGAAATCCTAAAAATTATAAATAACTGAATAATACTTAAAAAAGTAAAAATACATAAAACCCATAAAAACCTAAAAAATTAAAACCCCAAAATGACCTTAAAAATCCTAAACACCCAAAAAACCAATAAAAACCCAAAAAACCCATAAAAAACCGAAAAAACCCATAGAAAACCGAAAAATAGAAGAAAAAACCAAGAACCCTTTAAATCCCTAAAAATATTAAAAACTATAAAAACTATAAAAATAAAATAAACTCATAAAACCCCCTAAAAACAGAAACAAACATAAGAAACCTCACAAATCCATAAAATGTATAATTCCCTGAAATCTTTAAAACACATAAGAAAACATTAAAAACCCAAAAAATAGATAAAACCATTAAAAAACTAAAAAACAGTAAAAACCTAAAATCTATAAAACCCGAAAAAACTATAGAAACCATAAAGACCCTTAAAACCCATTAAAATCAAAAAATCCCCAAAAACTCAAAAAACAAATAATTACTCCATAATCTATTGAAAACCTTAATAATGTCAAAAAAATCAAACAATCTTAAAAACAATAAAAAACTAAAAAAAATTCAAAATAATAAAAAACCATAATAACCCTAAACATTGTAAAAAACCTAAAATCCATCAAATTCCCAAAAATCCATAAAATAAAAATAAAATACTAAAAATCCATAAATATCCCTTAAATTTTAAAAAAATCAGGAAGTCCCTAAAAACCCGTATGAAATCCTTAAAAACCTTAAAACAACTAAAACACCAAAAAACATAAAAATGATAAAAAAACATGAAAATTAAAAAACACTAAAAAAACTAAAACCCTCAATATCCTCAAAAACCCTAAAACAAAAGAATATCCGGAAAAATTGCTAAAATACCCAAAAAAATGGAAAAACCCAAAAGAAACCTAAAAGCCCCTAAGAAAACTATAAAAACCTCCACATGCTGTAAACCCCTTAAAAACATAAAAAATCTAAAAACCCTAAAATCCTAAAACCATATAAATCCCTAAAATCCTTAAAACCCCTAAAAACCATAAAACCCACAAAACCCATAAAACCCCAAAAGCCCATTAAAACCCAAAAGCACACTAAAACTCTAATGTACCCTTTAAACACCTAAAAACATTAAAAAATAAAAAAATAAAAATTCCTAAAAAACACAAAAATCTATAAAAAACCAGAAAAACAATAACAACACTACAAACCCTAAAACGTTAAAAATCAGAAAATCACTAATAACCCTAACAATCATAAAAATCATTAAAAATCTGAAAATATAACAAAAAATGTATGAAATTCTAAAAACTAGGAAAACCCCTCAAAATCAATAATAAACCCTTAAAAACATAAAAATATTTAAAACCCATCAACCATAAAGAAATTTTAATACCCTAAAAACCATAAAAATACTAAAACCAAAAAAATCCACCCCCCCTGAAAAAAATTATATAATAACATGAAACACCCACTAAAAATCTGAAAAACCATTCATCCCATAAGAACATTTTAAAACTATAAAAAACCTTAAAACACTAAAAAACTCAAATAAACCATAAAAACCCTACAACCTAAAAACCATCAAATTTTTTGAAAATATTAAATACCATAAAAATCATAAAAATCAATTAAATCCTAAAATATATAAAAACCAAAAAAATACCTGAAAAACCATAATAAAAATAAAAAACCCTTAACGTAATAAAAATCCCAAAAACCCAAAAACCACAAAAAACACCAAAAACCATCAAAAATCCTAAAAACCATAAAAATAAAAAAAGATCCTAAAAACCCAATAAAAATCAATAAGAAATGTAAAAAATTCTAAAAAAAATATTAACCATAAGAAAACCATTAACCCCCCCCCCCCCCACCCCCAAAAAAAACCCTAAAACCTAAAAAATGATAAAAATTCAAAATCACCTAAAAACCAAAAAATACCTAAAAACTTATAGATACCCTAAAGGTCCACTAAAACCTCAAAAACACCTTAAAACGCATAAAAATATTTAAAATCTATAAAAATACTTAAAAAATAATAATAAACACAAAAAAACAAAAAATCAATAAAAATTCTAAAAACCATAAAACCCCTTATCAACCCCCAAAAACCCTAAAAATCCTAAAAACCATAAAATTCATAAAAATCACTAAAAATTCATAAAAATGTAAAAAACACAAAAACCATTAAAACCCCCAATAAATACTCAAATCCCTTAAAACATTAAAACTTTTAAAAACCTAAAAAATGTTAAAACCCCAAAAAACAAAAAAAAACGTTAAAATCCCTTAAAGCTGTTAAATAAAAAAACCATATAAATCCTAAAAAATAACAAAAGAAGTAAAAAGACCAAATATATTGAAATTTTTTAAGAAACCACTAAAAACCTAAAAATACATAAAAACCCTAAAAAATAAAAACTCTTAAGATACTAAAGACCCTTAAAACCCCTAAAACTAAAAAAACCGAAAACCCTTTAAAACCTCAAAAACTCTAAAAACACAAAAAAAAACCCAAAAAACCAAAAAATATCTAAAAATAATTTTAACATAAAAATTTGATTAAAAAGTGCTAAAAACTTAAACCCCTAAAAACTAAAAACACAATAAAAATATAAAACACCCATAAAACCCTAAAAATCCCAAAAACCCTTTAAAATCCCTAACAACCCCCAAAACCCATAAAAATATAAAAAACCCTACATGACCATAAAAATGAAAAACCGGAGAAACCCTAATACCCTAAGATAATCATAAAAACCCAGAAACACTTAAAACCCCTAAAAGTGTAAAAACACTATAAATGCTAAAAACCTAAAAACCATAAAAACCCTTAAAATCTTCAAAATCCCTAAAATCCCATAAAACCCATAAAAATCATAAAAAATATCTAATAATATAGATAGTAAAAAAACCCTAAAAACCTAGAAAACACCCAATAAAACCTTAATAACATGAAAACACTTTGAACCCCTAAAATCCAAAAAAACTCTAAAAATAATAAAATACCATAAAACCCCAAAAATTGATAAAAACCAAAAAACCATTAAAAACCATAATAACCCATAAAATCCTTCAATATCCCTATGAACTCTAAGAAATATTAAAACCCTAAACAAATTAAAAAACTATAGAAAACCATAAATCCCCAAGAAAAACAAAAAAAAACCCAAAAATGGTAAAAACTCTAAATCCCCTAAAAACCCCCCAAAATCCCTAAAACCCCATAAACCCATATAAATCCTAAAAAATGTAGAATAATACCTAAAACATATCAAAACATATAAACCCTAAAAACCATAAGAAACCATTAAAAAGGAAAAACACATAAAATCACAACAAAACCTAAAAACTCCAAAAACTCTAAAAACTCTAAAAACCCTAAATTCCCTAAAACCCATAAAACCACATAAAAACATTAAAAACCCTAAAAACTCATTAAAATCCTAAAAACCAACTAAAAACTCAAAAACCCCATTAAACCCTGAAAAAATTAAAAACTCAAAAAAACTCTAAAAACATAAAAACCCCTATAAACTCATAAAAAACAAAAAAATCCCCAAAAACCCAATAATTACTTAATAACCCTAAAAATATAAAACCCCTAAAAATACAAAAATCCATAAAATCCTAAAAAAGACCTAAAAATTCATAAAAACATAAAAAACCCCTCAAATCCCAAATGAAAACCTTAATAACCAAAATAAAATTTTAAAACAAGAAAACTTGAAAATGATCAAAGTTCTATAAACCATAAGTACCTCTAAAAACCCGAAAAAAACTATGAAAATTCAAAACCACTAAAAACAATAAGTACACTTGAAAACCATAAAAATTTAAAAAAATTAAAAAAACTATAAAACTATAAAATCCCTAAAACCAAAAACAACCAAAACAGTACCCTAAATCCCCTCAAAACCCCTAAAACCCATCAGATTCCCAAAAACACCAGAAAACTAAAACAAATAAAAATTATATAAAATATAAAAAAACACTAAACTCCTTGATAAACCATCATAAATATTTTAAACATAAAAACACTTAAGACGACCATATAGCCTAAAAACACTAAAAACCCCAAAAACCAAAAAAAAAGCTAAACACCTCAAAATCTCTAAAAACCATAAAAATCATAAAAATCCAAAAAAATTGACCTAAAACCCTAAATAGTAAAAAAAATAAAAAAAGTAAAAATCCATAAGAAAAACTTAAAAAGATAAACACATTTAAAATATATAAAAAAAACTCTTTAAACCCTAAAATACCATAAAAACCCTAAAAATCATAAAAACCCTATAAAACATAAATATTTTAATACCCCATAAAATCTTAAATAGCCACTAAAAACACTAAAAATAGATTTACACCACT
Source organism: Viscum album (assembly GCA_963277665.1). Lineage (NCBI taxonomy): Eukaryota > Viridiplantae > Streptophyta > Magnoliopsida > Santalales > Viscaceae > Viscum > Viscum album. Next base: position 1,278,706,684 of record OY728136.1, on the reverse strand, counting down.
CAAAAAATTAAAAAAATCTAAAAAAATATATAAAAAACTCAAAAAAACCCTAAATCATAAAATAAATATTAAACCACTTAAAAAACCCTAAAATCCTTAAAAACCATCAATATCCTTAGAACCCCTAAAACCCCATAAAACTATAAAAATCCTAAAAATTCGCTCTAAATCCTTAGAAAAATAAAAAGCACTAAAAAGATGAAAACCTCTTAGAAAAATTGAAAAACCTAAAATGAGTTATAACCTGTGTAGGGTCCTAAAAAAATCTGCAAAGGATCAGGCAAATGTGGAAAATACTCAAGGAAAGTGAAGCAGGAACCGGTCCGCAGACTGGTCTAATGTTAATGATGCATGGACGGATCGGCAAAGCATCCCTCCTCCATGGACCGTCATCGTTCACAAGATTTTGGTAGAGATCCTCCGCGGTCGTGAGGCGGTACAAGCACCAACCCGGTTCACCATTCCGGACTGACCCAGTTGTGAGCTGCATCAGCATTCCCAAACCGACTCCACTGTCGTTCGCAAAATGGAGGAGGAACCCTTCACGGCCATGAAGCACTCCCTGAGTTTGGTTCTCAGAGGAGTGTTTAATGCCCTGTGAATTGTGGATTGACTAAGTCATCCATGAACCAGGTTTTTGTTCATGGGCCTCGGCAAAAGGTGCCACATGACTACAGATACATCTCTTCTCTCACTCTATAAAAGGAGTCCGAGGGGGAAGAGGTAGGGGATTCGGATTCGGAAGGAGAACAAAGAGGAGATTGGTCAGATTCAGGTGGAAGGATTTTAAAGGAAGGCTTAGGATTTCGGAAGTTCCAGTTTGCGAACCAGGGCAGGTATGAACGTGGGAACAAACTTATAGGGAACCAAAAAGGCATAGTAACTTAGTGAACTGTGAAATTTAATTAATAGACAAGATATGAACACAAACCAGGGTCCCTCTGCGGATGTACTCTCCACAGAACAGGGAGTTTATGCCTCTTTTCCGATCTGCCATGCCACATAGCACCCTCCTACGCGAGTGAAGCCCCGACCGAAGAGCCTCCAACTAGTGCCGCCCTTGGCCACTGTTGTTTTCATGGATCCCTCCAGGGACCACCCTAGTTTTCAGATCAAACCTGGAGCTGCGAACCACCTTGGTTCGCGGGATGGCCATCAGTCTGCGGACCGCCATGGTTAGCGGATCGAACCCGGAGCCGCGAACCACCTTGGTTTGTGGGATTCCCATCAGCCTGAAGACCACCATGGTTCGCGGACGGCCTCTACAGCCACGTAGCACTTCCCTATGCGAAGATTTCCGCCACCCATACCCCTGTGTGGCCTGCCAAAACCTTCAGATATCCCATTCCCCGAGCTAGAAAAAATCCTCCCAATTTCAATCCAGCCTGATCCTTCACAACCTCCTCATTTCCCTACTCATCATCCTCGAGCTTAGGTCTCCACCAGAGCCACCAGATCCTTGTGGTGTAACCCTCATGTGCATCAATGCACCATTTTGAGTTCACATACCCATGGTAAACAGGGGCGAAGGGGTTTCCTTGACCCTTGGGAAGATTCCCGAAGCATGCCTGGGTTCACATTCCCATGGTAATGCGAGGTCTGAGGCCATGATCTCCCTTCTTGACTCTACTCACTAGGATGGTGGACTGCATGCTTCGGTGGTCGGGCACTTCTCCCCTCCCCAAAGAGGGGGTGGCATACCCATCAGAAGGCAGTTGTCCCGATGCACCTCGGTAATTCCTCGGGTACTTCTCCGGGGAACAAGAGAGGTGACGGGAATAAGAGCACACCTTTCCCTCTCCCGCTGCGATTTGTCAACATGGGCATCCATCTCGGAGTAATCCCCAACTTTATGGGTCTCCCTCATGCATAAGCCCCACTCCACTTCTCACGAGCGCACCTTTCGCGACGTGATCCTCTGGTCCCTGCTGCCTCTTGTTTCTCACACCGAGCATGACTCACGTGGGCTAACAGTAAGCATCAACCATGACATCCACTTATGGCCCTCCACAGAGTGCAAGCCCCAATCCATCACCATGGGCCTCCTCTGAGTGTATACCCCAATCCATCACCCTGGGCCTCCTCAAAGTGTAAGCCCCAATCCATCACCCTGGGCCTCCTCAGAATGTAAGCCCCAATCCATCTCCCAAGGCCTACTAAGAGTGTATGCCCCAATCCATAATTCTGGGCTGCCTCAGAGCATAAGTCCCAAGCCAATGAGAACTATGAGGACTTTGATTCCTTACCACAGGGATATGTAGGAAGCCTCCATGAGGTTCAAGCCCGATCACCAATGGACTCCTGGGTCCACCTTCACGTCGGTTCTCTGATGCTCCCCTTTTGAACTATGTGGACTTTGATCAATGTCCCATAAGAAGGGTACATAGGAAGCCTCCATGAGGTTCAAGCTCAACAACCGGTTGATCTGACTATCTTCACATCGGTTCACTGTGCCACTCCTAGTGCTGCCTCAATGAGTTCCGACTCCTCCGGGTCATTAATCCAACGAGGGATGGTAAACCTCGGGCATAAATGATTCTGAACCTCTCTGTTCAGCTGACCATTTCCAACCAAGATAAATCCATGGATACTATTCTTGGGTATAATCCAAAGATTCGTGAACATATGAATACGTCTTAAATATATAAGAGTGTCCCGGAACAAGAAATAATTCCCCCCAAAAGGGTGCAATGAGCCTGACTACCCATCCTCTCGACCATTGTGAGATCTTAAACGTCGCTGGTCAGACCATCTGGCAAACACCTGCCTTTGGAAAGTAGGTCCATGCATCATCGGATGCGGAACCGTGGGGAGTTTTGAGACTGACCTGAAACAAAAATGGCGAACCCGACGTGAATCTTAAACCAAGCATGACGGATTTAACTTAATCCCACCATTTTCCCCCTTTTACTCACAAGGATGGCCAAGAGAGGTCATTAATTACGCATCGGATCATGAGATGATGCTTTGACTGGTTTTCTGTTTGTATTTGTTGAAATGTTTTACAGGTACTATAAAAAACTCCCTTCGATCCAATGGCATCCCGAAGGAACTCACAAGCACATGATTCCAACTATGCAATGACAGGACTTCCTCGCCTATGGAGGACCCTGTCACCCACCCAGCGTCTTCAACGCTGGGTCTCAGATGTGCTGATCCGAGATTACCGCTTGAGAGGTACTCTCCCAACGGTGGAGGCAGCCATGCACGCCCTCTAATCCGCTACAACTCGCCGGTCACCTGCCCAGCAACATCCAGAAAGGCAGATCCAGACAGCCCCTATTGGTGTCTCCAACCGTTTTGGGAGTCTATCCCCGAAACGGGACAATGCGTACCTCCCATATCTTAGGGAGGAGGATGAGGTCGACATTGAGGACTTCATCCCCACCGAATGGGGGTTCTGCTCCATGGCCCCCACCAATAGACGTCATCACTGTCACGCCGCGATTCAACATTCTCACACTGAGGAGGATATCTCCCCGAGGATTCAGTCCCACGCTCCCCGAGCTCCAACCCCTTGGACCGCCCGATGAGGGTGGAAGACGTACAATCAGGGACTGGTCATCACCCTAGTCCTTGAGGAGGAGCTCCAATGCCCAGCCACGGAGACGTACCACGAACAGGCACCTACACCTGGTCACTCCTCCCGAGCCCTCCATCCATACATGGAGGCATCATACAAGCCGGCGCGCATCCCTGTCGAGCTCCATCAAGCTCGTCGCTCGCCCAGGACGACACTTACCAGGAAAGAAACTCTCCCTACCCAGGGTCTTCAATCCCACCAACCTGACATGGTGGCGACCTGATGCCTGCAGGACCATCTCCTAGCAGATGCTTCTGACGTCCTCCATCCTGATATGGTGGAAATCAACAAATCCCGCCACCCAGATGTGGCGGAAAATCATAGTCGGTCACATCTCCCCGCCAACAAAGCCCACCGACTTGATATGGTGGGAAACCTTATATGTAGGTACAGCTCCCTATGGGTGCATGAAAAGTCCTCCATCCTGATGTGGTGGCCAACAGAGAGATAAACCGGCGTATCCCGGTACAGGGGTAGATTCGTTCACCCACCCCGAAACAGGAGAATTGTCAGTACCCACTAACCACTGGAGGACCGGAGCAGGATATTCCTACTCTGATACCGGAATGGGCCTTCATACCTGTTCCATCCAATGATGTCTCTCTGTATATCCTGAAAATGATGGAGGAGCAGGTATCGATCCCAGATCATATCTTGCAAACTTTCCAGAAGGTAATTGCATAAGCTGCAACAACAAGGACTCGGGCCCATGAGCCCGTCTCCCCAATTGAGGAAATTCATCTGAGAGACGAGATAGCCGCCTTAGAGCATATCTGCATCCCTGCTTCTGCCCAGGAGGGTCACTGGCCATATTCCGTGACTCAAGGGCAACTGAATCGAGCAGATTCACTCATTCCAACTGGGGGACACCCATCCATCATGGTGGATTCTCCAGAGAAGGCATATATCCCTGCTAAAAGTGAAGATCTTCGTCAGCGTATCCCGTAAGCATCACGGGACCCAATTAGATAGGGACCCAATGTTGAAGGTCGTTTTCAACAGCAGACAGTCTCCACTGCCCACAAAAGAGCACCCTGAACGCACCAAAGGCAGCTGAAAAATAAAGTGGGAGTTCATGACTCCGCTCTGCTAGAAGATGGGGTTCCCAACACCGCTAAGAATACATCAATGGCTCAGAACCCTACCCATCCATTACCATATTATGGGATTGTCAGTAGCAGTTGCGAAGGTCCTCCCCGCAATGTTTCTACCATCAGCTCGGAAGGTCCTCCCCAGAGCACCCATGGGGGCCTCCCCCGCGAGCATATAACGATCGATCATGAGAGATCCTCTTTTGATGAGATTCAGGGAAACCCTACATGTGGCCAGAAGATTGAGTAGAAAGAAGGTCCTCCACTTACTGCAGTCCACCCTGAAGGTCCTCCCCGGGGTATACACTACAAACACTCTCCATGCAGTGGGACCACAGATTATGATAGTAGTCTTCACTATCATAGTCGCATCTGCAGAGGCCCTCCCCACAGTGACGTCTCATCAGGAAAAGAAGGCCCTCCCCTTGTCGTGGCCTGCCCTGAGGGTCCTCCCCAAGGGTTACATTGCAATGAAACTCCACGCAGCCAGGCATCAGATCATGGTGGTAGTCATCTGCACCCTGGTAATGGAGGTCCTCCCCATAGAGAATTCAAGAAACGATAAGGCCCTCCCCTCATTATGGTACATTCTGGAGGCCCTCCCGAGGATGTTTCACATGGATATTATCCATGCGGTAGTAGTAATGGTAGTCCTCTCCATTTCCACATCTGTGATGGTAGTCCTCACCACCACTACTACCATTGTGAAGGTCCTCCTCGCATTGGCCCCAAGAAACAAGAAGGTCCTCCCCTTGTCGCAGTGTGTCCTGAAGGTCCACCATAGGATGAAAATCGAACGTAAAGCCATGAAGGTCATCCTCACCATGATGGTAGTTGTTGCAAAGGTCCTCCCTGTAATGATTCTACGCAACCAGAAGGTCCTCCCCTTGCTGCAAAACGCCTTGCAGGTCCTCCCCAGGGTGTGCACTGCAAAAGTCCTCTATATGGTGAAGCATCAAGCAGTAATGGAATTCCTCGCCATTGCCACAGTTGTGATGTTAGTCCTCGCCACCACGACCACCATTGTGAAGGTCCTCCTCAGATTGGCCCCAAGAAACAACAATGTCCTCCCCTTATCGAAGTGTGTCCTGAAGGTCCTCCGCAGGATGCACATCGAACATCAAGCCATGATGTTCATCCTCACCATGAAGGTAGTTGTTGAGAAGGTCCTCCCCGTAACCACTCTACGCAGCCAAAAGGTCCTCCCCTTACTGCGACATGCCTTAGAGGTCACCCCTAGGGTGCACACCACAAAATTCCTCTATGCAATGAAGCATCAAGCAGTAATGGTAGTCCTCACCATTACATCCGCCATGGCGGAGGTCCTCCCCATGATGACATATCATATCGACCAGAAGGTCCTCCTCCAGCTGAATCAAGCACAGAAAATCCCTCGTATGCCGAGGCACATAGAAGGACGGGATCAAGCATGTCAGATTCCTAGTTAGTCACTGACGACATCCTTGTGCAATCAGGAGACGGTCCAGGGCCACGTTCATCCTTTGGATCACCTCAGAATCTCCCACATAATGATTCAGCACCTACAACTCCCACTACCTCTGACCACATTGGAAGTAAGCGTCTTAGTTGGGCCAACTAGGTAGAGGAGTCACTAGCGGAGGAGTGTGCTGATATGCTACACCTGAGGAAAAGACTGGCCAGGGATGATATACCAGTTATGTTTTGGCCTTCGGCCACCACTCAATTAGACATAACCAGAGAGTTTTCAGAAGAATGTGTGCAAAACATCCACCATAATATATGGAAAACCCTCCGCCAACTGAAATCAAGATTTTATCCCTACTATGCGTATGTAGACCATGTCAAGACAATAGGAGACCTCTTGCGTCACATAGACCTGGAAGCTCTTCCTTTATCACAGAAACAATGACCCGAGAGGCGTAAAGGAAACATGGAGATACCCAACCTCCATGCGCTGCACCAGCTGCGCCGCCTCATCGGTGACGCTCCGACGGGAGTCCATAGCAGGGGATGGGGAGAACATGGATCTCTATAATTCACTCTGCCCCCCGCCCAGAAGAACCCGTTAGGCGTGGTGTCCTGCAACATCATCACGTCAAGATGGAAATCGAGTGGTCTCTCTATTTAGGAAAGGCAACACACCCAGCAGAGTCAGGACTTGAGTAAGTCCCAGAAGCGTCAGGCCCAATGGGAACAATCTAATAAATAACTCATAAATCAGGCCACCAAGAGCATACAATAGGCCTCTCTCCTAAGAGACTCCAATCAGCGATCTATGCCTGCCTCCCCAGAAGGGATTGATTCACAGAAGAACTCGGCACCAAACCCAGTTCACCCCCGAATGGGGGAACGCAAGATCAAGAAGGTAGTGCTAGCCGCAGCCACTACTGCAATCCAGGGTCAACCCTAGCCTGCAGGGCTGGGGGAATTTTTATAAACAATTCCCCCATAAGACCAATTAAACTGGGAAGAGACTCGATGTCCAAGGAATGGAGCCAATCCCAGCCCTCAGGGATGGGGGAATTATTACCCCCTCAACAACAACCTCCCCCACGAGAGTCAGTATTCTCTCGTCTAGGGAGGAAAATCAGAAGAGGAGGTCCCCATCCTATCCCATCATTCAAATTATCATCCCTTCTGAGAGGAAGGCGCACTGTAATGTCGCATCAAAGAACTCTTCACATCACCCTTCATCAAGAAGTCCGAAGGCAATCCCAGGTCACGAAAGGGAAGCTCAGTAGAAGACGCGGTAGATCCTCATCCAATTTGCTAGATGGAATCATCTCCACCCTGAGATATGAATCTATCAACATCATAGTGGTTAACCCCATGGGTGACACCAGAGATGATGCAAATCAAGATGGATCAGGAGATGATAATTCCGGTCAGGTTGTGACTCACAACGAACCACCATGTGTGCACACCTGGAGCTATAGGGACACCCTAAATATGGTCGTTCTTCCAGAGAATCCTCCTATGCCTACCCCACAAGCATCCAACAAGGATAAGAACAAAGGACTAGTTACCCTTAACCCGCCGCCTTCTCTTGACAATGATAATCCACTCACGCTCGAAGAGAGATTCACTCGATAGGAAGAGGAGATGAAAGAATTGAGACGGCTTAACGCCGAGCTACTCCAGAGGAACTGCCTTATCGAAAGTGCATCCTAGGAGGATCCACATCATGCAATCCCAACAAGTGCACCTCAATGACTAAGGTTTTCCCTAGAAAATGAAACACAGTCAAGGCTCCCATCCAACGAGGCGCCCAACCTGTCCAACTACCTAAACGTAGATTCGGATGAATACCAAGACTTCCCTCAACTCTGGAAGCAACAAGAGCGAGTACGCCTGAACCCTCCGAAGGTGACACAAACGGCACACACACCCCTGGTGCGAGCCAGTCTAGATCCCTAGGCAATGCTTCGAGCTATGCCTACCCAGGACCGGGCCCAACAGGATGTAAACCAGGGTCTCGCCAACACCATTGAGGCATGAACAGCTCGATTGGATGTGATCAAAGGTCGATGCATTCTGGTACAGCCAGAGCGGAAACACTACCCTAATTGGGTGAGCAACACACCACCTCCACCCAATTTTGGGAGCTCTGTATTCCCTATCTTCAATGGATCAGGCGATCTGGAACAACATCTGATGCACTATACATCCTATTACGACCCTATGGTGGCAACTTCGGAGCAAAAAGAAGCGGTAAAACTCAGATGCTTCATACAGAACGTGCAAGGATCTACCTTTTTTGGTATACGAGTCTGCCAGCCCAGTCAATAAAGAGTTGGGAAGACCTTCGGTAGCAGTTCCTGTTCCACTTCAACTCAACGTTGCCTAAAACAACGGTCAACAATCTCATGAACTGCAAGCATAGGGAGAATGAGAGGGTCTCAGATTTCATCACCAGATGGAAATATCTGACCTATTCCCTGAATATTCCAATGCCTCAAGATGAGGTGCTAGACATATGCATCGATAATCTTTGAGATGAGATGTGAACACCACTCATACTAGTGGATTGCACCACTGGCTTCCGCCATCTCTCGGCCATTGCCCATAGAATTGAGTACTCCCTGTAGTGGACTAATTCAATGTAACGAATAACCTCATAGGCTACTGCAAAAAGATCCCCTAGAGCTGAAGTGTCCACTGTCACACTCAAGCCGGCCCCTGTGCCTGCTCCACCACTCAGGCCTCCACCAAATCGTCAAGGGCCTCCTGCATATCAGTGGCTGCCTCCACCTAAACAGGATGATCTGTGAGGACCAAAGCAGAACCAGTTTGAGGAACGATGAAAAAAAGTATACTCATTCCAAGATGATCAATTCTGCGGCTACTTCATTGATGCCATGAACTGCAACTTGCTCCGCCTCCCGGAGCTAAGGAAACATGAATATTTCGACCGCGATGACTGGCCATATTACTACCCCTACCATCGGATGTTGGGGCACAGTATCCGAGAATGCTTCGTCTTCAAGGTCATCCTGCAGAGGATGGTAGAATCTGGACAGGTCGAGCTGGGACCACCCCTAGCACAAGTGGCATGTATCTCTACCACCGACTCCGACAAAGAGGAGGGGTTGTAGAAAGTCACCAGAAATAAGGGGTAGAAATTTGACAACTGGATGACTCAGAAGACTATCAACCGAGCCTAGGACATACTCCGAGCTCAACTACAGTATCCAGTGTTGCCACCAACAACCCCTGATTCTGTAGAGCCGACAATATCAACCTCAAAACCCTCCACGAGCCGATGATCCGGGCATAATCGAAGAACGAGGAAACAATCGAAATAGGAGTAGTCTGTGACAGGGCCAAAGTTAGTCCCAAACTTGGCAGATTATATGTCCTCGAATTTGGTGCCACGGGCACCGACCCACCAAACGGAACCATTAGGGACAAACTAAAAGTTTGACCTGTTAGAGGATGAAGAGCCAATATTTGGTTCTATTAACATAATTCTTCTTATGTAATAATTCCCTAATGAAGTGTATGGTTACGAGCCCAAGCTCCCCACACAAGGAGTTGGGAGGAGGAATCGAAGAGGTAGGGGCTACCAGGTGAGGCGCAACCATGGCCAAAACCAACGCTACAGTTGGACACCGGCCCAAATCGTTAATATCATAGAAATCCTTGGGAGATCCCTTCAACAGACTCAGTAGGAGAAAGAATGCCCCTCCACCTCCACAAGCAGGCACTCTGGCCCTGTTGTTCCGCAATACCCACCAGAGGAGGAGAATGTGTCTGGCCACTTGGTGTGCGCAAACAGACCGGCCGAGACAAGTCCTCAAAACGTGAGAACACCATCGATATTTGTCCCCTCAGTCAGGCCCTCCTCGTCGAATGTTCCATCCCCTAAAGCACCCGCTATGACTCTCCCGCCAACAGAGAAGCGTCAACCACTAGAGTAGAAATACGATATCCTTAAGCAGATGGTATCGGTACTAGCCAAGATGTAAATTCTCGATGCCCTAAGTCTGTCAGCAGACCTCAGGGAGGCGCTTATAGAATCTTTGATCAGCCCCCAAGAGTTTCAAGCTGAGGTAGCTGCCGCCGAAATTTATCGGACGAAGACTGACCCGGCTAAATGTAATGCGGTGATTTCCTTCACCGATCAGGATGAAGATGCCATCATGCAAAGACACATCAGACCACTATATGTGTCTGACACACTTAATGGTATTGAGATCCAGAAATTCTTTATAGAAAATGGATCTGGAGTTAACCTCATTCCCTTATAGAAACTCCGTAAGTTGGTCTACAGTGAGGACGACCTAATTCCCTCGGCCACAACTCTGTTGGGTTACGATAAGAGTGAGTAGAAGCCAATGAGACAAAGTAAGCTAAAGACCCATTTTGGTGACCTGATAGCCTACATGGAATTCCTGGTGGTCTGTTAAAGCACAACATTCAATGCCCTGCTGGGGAGGTCGTGGCTCCATAAGCACATGGTCGTTCCTTCATACTACCACCAGTGTATAATGTACTGCATCAATAGACAATGTGGGACACTGCATGCTGACAAGGCCCCTTTCGAGCTCTTTGAGTAACACTATATTGACACAAGGTTCTATGAGAAAAATAAAAATATGCCTTTGGTCAATGGTGTCAACTGGATCCCCACTCCAAATGGCTTGGAAATGGTTCCTGATGACCCCCTCGAGCACCTTGGCAGAGACTACGTACTTCCCATCAACCATATTGAAAGAAGGGGTTCATGTTCAGACACACAGTCAACTATATTCATGACTTCAACCACAACGGCCGAGCGTGACAATGCAAGAACGTCCACCAACCCATAATCGGTGGACGAATACTTGAGCGGGGTTGCCCACGACACCTCGCCATCAAACCCCCGAGAACCTATGCCAGAAACTCTCCCCCCATCAGATCAAGAAGGTGAGGATTTGGGAGAAGAAGAGGGGGAAGATCCTAGGGATGCACCTTCTGCATTTGAGGAGGGTATCTCCACCACAGTGGACGAGCTCAGGGAAATAAACCTGGGCACCAAGGATGATCTGAGGCCTACTCTCATTAGTGAATCCATGTCCCTCAAGGAGCACGAGGTATATACCCCTTTCTTGAGGCAAAATCGGGATGTTTTTTCCTGTAATTACACAGAAATGTCGGGACTCGATCCCAAAGTGACGACGCATCACCTGGACCTTCCAGAAGACCACCATGGCTATAAACAGGCCGCCAGAAGGACGCATCCCTCACATGCTGTCAAAATAGTGGCTAAAGTAAACAAGCTCATTAAAGAATTATTTATTCAGGAGGTCTAGTACCCCATTTGGTTGGCCAACATCATCCCAGTCATGAAAAAGAATAGACAAATCTGTATCTGCCTTGACTTCAGAGATCTTAATCGGTATTGTCTGAAAGATGATTTCCCGGTCCCAATCACAGAATTATTTATCGATGCGACGGCCGAGTACGAGGCTCAATCATTCATGGATGGCTATTCTGGATATAATCAGTTCAGGATGGCCTGAGAAGACAATGAAGCCACTACCTTCAGGGCCAGTCAAGGGGTATTCTATTATAGGGTCATGCCCTTTGGTCTCAAGAACATTGGCACCACATATCAGTGTGCCATGCATCGGATATTTAAACCGTTCCTGGGTAAATTCGTTGAATGTTACGTGGATGACCTGGTGGTCAAGTACAGACATCACTCGAATCACCTGTCAGACCTTGAGAACATCTTCAAAAAACTTTGATAGCATAGCTTGAAGATGAACCCCTTGAAATGCGCTTTTTGGGTTACCTTAGGAAAATTCCTTGGCTTCGTCATATGCCATCATGGCATCAAAGTCGACCCTAAGAAGACAAAGGATATCCTTGGATTACCACCTCCCTGAAATCTCACTGAGTTTACGGGATTCCAAGGACACCTAGCCTATATTAGGCTGTTCATAGCCAACCTGGCAGGAAAATGTTTGCCCTTCAACGTGTTAATGAAGAAGGGGGTCACGTACCAATGGACGGATGACTGAAAAGAGGCGTTCGATGACTTGAAGAAGTACCTCTTAAACCCACCGAATCTCAGGACCCTGGTTGAAGGAAGACCTCTCATATTGTACGTGACAACCTTAGAGCATTCACTAGGAGCCTTCCTCACACAAAAGGATGACGTCGGCATTGAAAACTGTATCTATTACCTCCGTCGAACCATGATTGATGTTGATACTCGATACTCAAACATTGAGAAGATCTGTTTAGCCTTGGTCTTCTTGGTTTAAAAGTTGCGACATTATCTGCAGCATCATGAAGTCCATTTGATCTCATAGAGTAACCTACTCAAGTACATCCTCAACCACTCGATGCTAACTAGACACCTATCCCTATGGGCGGTCATCCTGCAACAGTTTGACATCCGTTTTGTTCCTCAGAAAGCCATCAAGGGTTAGGCATTAGCAGACATTCTAGCAGAGAACCCTTTGGCAGGGACCACTACCATGGACGTTGAATTACCTGATGAAGACATCTTCGAGGTTCAAGAGGAGCTCCCAACATGGTAAATGTACTTCGACGACGCCACCTAATGCCCAACTGGGAAGATGATGGAGGGTCCCAGATTCAACAAAGTGGGTTTGAGAATAGTACTTGTGTCCCCAGAAAAGGCAGTCTTGCCATATTCATTCTCCTATTAGAAGGATGTATGAACAATGAAGCGGAATATCAAGCTCTCATTGCAGGCCTGGAACTCACACTCCAGGCACAAGTACAACACCTTATGGTAAAAGGTGACCCGTAACTGGTGGTCAAGAAAGTCAATGGTGACTATACTCTTAAAAAGGAGGAGTTCATCCCCCTGTTTGACCATGTCTGAGGGTTAATGGAAGAATTCTCCATAGGACCAACATTGACCTATATTCCCCAGTCTTAGAATACTCACGTTGATGCATTAGCCAACACGGCCACAACACTAGTGGACCTAGGCCAGGATGAAACAGTTCTCAGTATTTCTCATCGTCTAATGGTATTGCCATTTGTTCATACCAAGATGGAACAAATCCACGAAGTCAGTCCTATCCCTGAGCCATATGCCCCTGCCACCGGCTGGATGAACCCCATTGCAAACTACCTTCAATGGGGAGAACTTCCATCAGACAGGGTTGAACGAGAGAAAATATGGAGAAGGGAAATCAACTTTGTCCTATATGGCGGTGTAGGTCAGCAAGAGGACCTCTACAAATGAGGCCCCTATGGAGTGCTCCTCAGATGCATGATGGAGAATAAACTAATGTCTTAATTAATGAAGTACATGCTAGAGCATGTGGAGCACATCAACCGGGGACCAAGCTTTCCCATCAGGTTCGAAGGCTTGGGTACTACTGGCCCAGAGTGGCACAAGACTACAAGCATTTTACTGCAAAATTCTACTCATGCCATAGTCATGCCAACTTCATACACCAACCCCCAAAGTTACTTCATTAATCCAAGTAATCCTTTCCATTTTCTGTCTGGGGGATGGACATCATGGTACCATATCCTCCCCCCACGGCCAAACAGATGAACTATATCCTCACGACAACCGACTTCTTTTCCAAATAGGAATAATCCATACCCCTCAAGGAAGTCTGGGAAAGAAATATTGTCAGCTTTGTGAAGACGAATATCATCACCATATTTGCTGTCCCTCATACCATATTGATGGACAACGACACCAACTTCTGCTCTGCTGAATTGGAGAAACTATACCACGAGTATGGTATCAAGGATAACCACTCATCCCCAGACCATGAAATGGCCAACGGACAGATAGAGGCTTTCAACAAGACCCTATCCAAAATTCTCCAGAAAATGGTGGAAAAAGACAAGAAATCATGGCTGGATAAACTCCTCCATGCATTGTGGGCTTATCGAAGCACAATTCACACCGCTTCTCGGGCTACCCCATACTCATTGGTGTATGACATAGAGGTGGTCCTCCCCATTGAACTCCAACTTCCCTCACTCCGTGTTGCCATCTGTGATCAATTACATAATGATGAGTGGTCAGAAAAGCATCTAGGTGAATTGTAACTACTCAAAGAGAAGAGGTTTCACACTATGCACCATCTGGAGGTATACCAGAACTGGATTGCACGAGCCTTCAACAAAAAGGTTCGTCTTCGGTCATTCTTGGGAGGAGAATTAGTGTTGGTCCTCCAGACCCCAATGATACCCTGCAAGAAGCCTCCAAAGCTGGAGCCCAAGTGGGGGGACCATATGTTGTACACAATATCTACTCTAATGGAGCATATACCCTGATCTCCATGGACGGAAAATTTACAAACGCTCCTATATATGAGAGATTTCTGAAGAAGTATTTTGCATAATAACTAAAGGTGTACTATTCTTCGTCTGAGCTTCATGACGTAAACTGCCAAGCACCCAATGGTCAAAACTCTATGAAATTAAACTAAGAGAATTACGTCCTCACCACATGACGTTAAATTAGATGGAGTCCTTCCTCACCGTATGACGTTAAATTGCATGGAGTTCATCCTTACCGCATGTTGTTAAACTGCACGGAATCTAATAATGGTTCTATATCCTCACTACATGACATTAAACTGCATGGAGTTCGTCCTTACCACACGATGTTAAACTACACAGAATCTAATAATACCCCTCATCCTAACCACATGACGTTAAATTGTATGGATTTCGTCCTTACCGCACGACGTTAAACTACACAGATAATAAGATTTAAAAATGTCTTTTTCCCCCGTGTACGGACCAGACCAGCATGGAGTGTATTCCTCGTCCTAACCTCTTGACGTTAAACTTCACAGATTTCAGAGAACTATGTACGACCTGATTCCTGCCCTCATAGGATACGTAGTGATGTCAGGATCCCATGTCCTGGCCCAACCACTCCCAAATAAAAGTTAAAAATGCCTTATTATCCCTGTTTATGGACCAGATATGCACAGGGTGTATCCCTCGTCCTCACTGCACGACATTAAACTGCACGGACAAGAAGTTTTAAGAATGCCCCTATCCCCTCGTGTATGGACCAAACCTGCACGGGGTGTACTTATTTTAGAGAACTACGCATGTCTTGATTCATGCCCTCACAGGATACGTAGTGACGCTAGGATTCCCCGTCCGGGCCCAACCACCTCCAAATGAAATAAAATATAAGTTAGGCAATGTCCCATTCCACGGTGTATGGAACAACCCTTTATGGGGTGTACTTCTTCTAGAGAACTATGTGTGGCTTGATGCCTGTCCTGGACCAACCCCCTTAATAAAAGATAAAAACTCCCTTTCCCCCCCAATGTACGGACCAGACCGGCACGGGGTTTACTCCTCTTCCTTACCGCACAACATTAAACTAAACAGACAATAATGTTAAAAATTACCGTCTCCCCTGTGTATGGACCAGACCTGCACGGGGTGTACGTTTTTAACATTATTGTCTGTTTAGTTTAATGTTGTGCGGTAAGGAAGAGGAGTACACCCCGTGTATGGACCAGACCTGCACGGGGTGTACGTTTTTCATAGAACTAAATATGGCTTGATTTCTACCCTCGCAGGATATGTAGTGACACCAGGATTTTCCATCCTGGCCTAGACACCTCTAAATAAAATAAAATAAAAGTTAGACAATGTCCCCTTCCCCTGTGTACGGATCAGCCCTGCACAGGGTGTAATTCTTTCAGAGAACTACGTCTGTCTTGATTTCTACCCTCACAGGATATGTAGTGATTCCTGGGTTCCCTGTCCAGGCCCATCCCCCTGAATAAAAGATAAAAATTCCCTTTCCCCTCGTGTATGGACCAGACCGGCATGGGGTGTACTCCTCGTCCTTAACGCACGACGTTAAACTGCACGAACAATAATGTCAAAATGCCCCCTACCTCCCCCCTTTGTACGGACCAGACCTACATGGACTTCGTCCTTACTGCAAGACAGTAAAATGCATGGACTTTGTCCTCACCGCATGACGTTAAACTGCACGGACTTCATCCTCACCGCATGACAGTAAACTGCACAGTCTTCGTCCTCACCGCATGACTCTAAACTGCACAGACTTCATCCTCACCACATGACGTTAAACTGCACAGAATTCATCACGACCCACCCAAGACACATGAAAATACGAGATGGAGATACTCCTTGAACATTTGGATTTATCCTCTCCAGACATCAGACTCGATGACCCGGACAATTATGGATCTTCATAACCATTCATATCCATCGGAAGTAGAAGGTCATCGACCCATGGACACCTTTTCATGACTATGCATACCATGCCCTCAGTGGCTCTGCATAATGATTTCCCTTGGCTCATCTACCAAAGGCAAGATTTCCACAGGCGACACTCTTCCTAGCTCCGTATGCTTATTGGGCTCAGAGCCCCCATACCATACCTCCTAATCCAGAAGTTTATGGAGAAGTGGTTTACAAGTCTATCCCCTCTTCACATCCATGTGTTGCCAGGGTATCCCTACCTGGCTAGCCTATGTGTCCACTGGTGGTTCACATAGAGACCTGCATCAAAAAACATCAAGCTATGACTAGGATACTTTGACTCAACAGACAATTACAGTGAAGATGTTTCTTGTATACTTGGACACCATTTTCCCCATGTGCTGAACTTTGAACTATGAGCGACCGCAGATCCTCATAATCATTCACGGTCATCAGAAGTGGAAAGTCATCGACTCGGGGACACCTTTGTATGAATATACATACCATGACCTCAGCGGATCTGCGTAATGATAGCACATGGCCCATCCATCAAAGGAAAGATTTCCATGGGTGATACTCTTCCTAGATCTGTACGCTTACCGGCCTCAGAGCCCCCACACCACACCTCCTGATCCGGGAAAACTCAAAGTTGCAGTTTACAACCTTCATCCCCAACCTTGTTCCAAGTATATTAGAGCATGTTGACCCAGTTATCCTTCAAGTGACTGCAGCAATAGTCACCCAATGGTCCAAGCTCTATGACCTCTAAACTAGGAGTACCTCTTCCTTACCACACGATGTTAAATTGCATGGAGTGAAGGTACACCCCTGCGTGCAAAATAAATCAGCACATGGAGCTCTCTATGCTTTAACAGCAACTAGGTCCAAGTATGTCAGACATGTTTAGACATTTCCTTCCCCCATGAGAGACTTCGTGGCCCGGATAATTGTGATTCTTCATAACTATTCATGGACATCAGAAGTGGAATGTCATCGACTCGGAGGAACCTTTGCATGAATATGAATACCATGCCCTCAGCGGCTCTGCATATTGATATCCCCTAGCCCTTCTACCAAAGGCAAGATTTCCCTGGGCGATACTATTCCAAGCTCTATATTCTAACGGGCCTCAGAGCCTCCGTGTAATCTCTCCTGATCCAAGAATCCCCAGAACCATGATTTACACCATCAACCCCCTCCACGTCATGTACATGCCAGGATACTCGGGCCCGGTTACATTCTAATCAAGAGCGGACTTTTTAACTATGTCCTTGCCGCATGATGTCAAATGGAACGGAAAACATCTTGGCCACTTGACATAAGGCTTCAAAGACCAATAATTAAACATCCAGAGGAATGCCTCCAAAAAATCATTTTCACTTGTTTAATAATGCTCCTCGTCCTAACCACACGATGTTAAACTACACGATCAATCATCCTTGTTGCACGACGTTAAACTATACAGCATTAGCAAAGGAAAGAAAAATGCCCCCGTCCTCACTACATGATGTTAAATTGCACGACATCCTTTAATAAGTCTCTTAATCTTTAATGTACAACGCTAAACTACACGGGAAAACCAGTTACGGGTTCAGTAATGAACAGAGTCTTTTCTCTATCCTTCAGTGCACGGGTCAGACCGACATAAGCCACCATCTCACACCCACATGAGAAGGGATTAATTCACCCATTCTCAGGAAGTTCAGTCTAGACATTTCCCCCCTATCTAGGAAACCTTTCATCAGAAACCATACTTTGCACTCAGAAAAGAGCTGGACTCTCATAAGCCACCCCTAGTGGTCCAAAATCTCAACTTCCCTGAAATTTCTTGGCTATCGGGGGAATAAAATCGTTGACCTAAGGGCATCTTTGCATGACTATGCATACCATGCCCTCATTGGCTCTTCATATTGATCTCTCCTGGCTCGTCTACCAAAGGATGGATTTCCATAGGAAATGCTTCTCTCTATACGCCTCTTGGCCTCTAAGCCCACATGTCTATCCCGAGATTCGAAAACCCTCTGAGCTACATTTTACCAACCTCTTTCACAATTCTGGTTGAATAATGTGGAACGTCTCTGACAAGATTACCAAGGACCAGGAGAATTCATTTCATTCTAGATGATGTCCTAGGTGCATGACTTCAAACTACGCCATGCTTCAACCATCCATTACGCTAACTAAATGTGTAGAAAAGTGGTTTCCCAACCACACACCTAATTAATACAGATGTTCTCAAAACATTTCAGACGTCACATACCCTTTCCGATCAATCCCCATTCGTTTTCATAATTCTCCAAGCCAACCATGGTGTTTTCCATGAGCTAGACTTTCATGAAGTCCTATGGCCATCAGAAATGGAGAGTCATTGACATAAGGACACCATTGCCTGACTATGCATACCATGCCCTTAGCGGATCTGCATATTGAACACCACTAGCCTGTCTACCAAAGGCAAGATTTCTTTTGGAGATTCTCCTCCTACCTCTATACACTGACGCGGCTCCCATGCCTTGAGACATGCCATCCATGTCGTTCAAATTTAAAAATGTTTCCTGCCACATGCGTCTGAAGAGTATTGAGACATCTTTTAATCAACCAAACCTCATTGGGCTCTTTCTACACCATACTTGGTCAAATATGCTCGACCTAAAACATCAGTAATGATAGCCTTGATAGCGGTACTTTAAACCTCCCATGAAAAGAGGCACAAAGCCTGTTAGGCTGAAAACTCGAAAAGGGCGACCTAAGAAAAAGTCAGGCCATACCCGCTGGGTCCACACTAAATGGGCCCAGGAAAAATTAGGGAATTAAAAGAAAAGACAAAAAGTTTGTGGGGTTTTCAATAGTACCCTAGAAATAGTCAAACTGTGCTCACTGAGTCCCTTGGATCAGGCAAAATTTAGAGCATTGTCCAATCACTCATCGTTTTACAGGACCACCCTACATCAGAATAGCCTCTTCTTTGTTCCGATCAGACCCCATTCTGATGGGGGCATTTGTAGGGTCCCGAAAAAAATCTTCAAAGGATTAGGAAAATGTGGAAAATACTCAAGGAAGGAGAAGGAGGAACCAGTTCGCAGACCGGTCTAATGTCAACGATGCACGACCGGTTCCGCGAAGCGTCCCTCCTCCGCGGACCGTCGTCGTTCGCGAGATGGAGGCAGAGATCCTCTGCGTTCGCGAGGTGGGACATTCGCCAACCAATTTCACCATTTTGGACCGCCCCAGCTATGAGATGTGTTAGCGAGACCGAACCGCCTCCGCTATTGTTCATGAAATGGATGCAGAACCCTCCGCAGCTGCGAAGCACTCCTCGAGATTAGTTAGCAGAGGAGTGTTTAATGCCCCAGGAATTTTAGATTGACTAAGTCATACGTGAACTAGATTTTTGGTCATTGGCCCCCGCAAAACGTGCTGCATGACCATAGATACATCTCTTACCCCACTCTATAAAAGGAGTCCGAGGAGGAAGAGGAAGGGGATTTTCATTCAGATGGAGAACAAAGAGGAGATCGCTCAGATTCGGGTTGAAGGATTTCAAAAGTTCCAGTTCGCGAACGAGGGTAGGTATGAACCTGGGAAAGAACTAATACGGAACCAAAAAGGCATAATAACTTGGTGAACCACGAATATGAAATAAAAAACAAGAGAAGACCACGAACCAGGGTCCCTCCGCGGATGTACTTCCCATGGACTAGAGAGTTTATGCCTCTTTTCCGATCCAACGTGCCGCGTAACTCCCTCCTACGCGGGCGAAGCCCCGACCGACGAGACTCTGGCCGGTGCCACCCTTGGGCGCCACTACCTGCATGAAACCCTCTGCAGACCACCCTGGTTCGTGGATCAAACCCGGAGCCACGAACCACCTCGGTTCGTGGGATGCCCAATAGTCCACAAACCACCATGGTTTGCGGATCGAACCCGGAGCTGTGAATCACCTTAGTTCGCGGGATTCCCAACAGTCTGCAGACCACCATGGTTCACAGATGGCCTCTCCAGCTGCGTAGCACTTCCCTACGCGAAGGGAACCACCACCCATACCGTTGTGTGGCCTTCAAAAACCTTCGGAATTCCCATTCCCCGAGCTAGATAAAATCCTCCCAATTTCAATCCGGCCTGATCCTTCGCAACCTCCTCATTGGCCTACTAATCGGCCCTGAGCCAAAGCCTCCACCAGAGCCACCAGATCCGTGTTGTGTAACCCTCAGGTGCATCAACGTGCCGTTTTGAGTTCACATACCCACAATAAACAGGGGCGAAGGGGTTTCCCCGACCCTTGGGTAGATTCCCAAAGCATTCCTGGGTTCACATTCCCACGGTAATGTGGGGTCTGAGGCCGAGAGCCCCCTTCCTACCTCTACTCGTCAGGATGGGGGACTGCACGATTCGGCGGTCGGGAACTTCTCTCCTCCCCAGAGAGGTGGCGGCATACCCATCAGAATGCTGCCGTCCCCATGCACATCGGTACTTCCCTGGGTACTTCCTCGGGGAACAAGAGAGGTGACGGGCAAAGGAGCACCCCTTTCCCTCTCCCGCTGCAATTTGTCTCCATGGGCCTCCACCTCGGAGTAAGCCCCGACTTTATGGGCTTCCCTCATGTGTAAGCCCCACTCCACATCTAATCGACACACCTTTCACAACGTGATCCTCTAGTCCCTGCTGCCTCTTATTTCTCACACCGAGCATGACTCACGTGGGCTTATTGTAAGCATCGACCATGACATCCTCTTATGGGCCTCCTCAGAGTGTTATCCTCATTCCATCATTATGGGCATCCTCATAGTGTAATCCCCAATCCATCACCCTGGGCCTCCTCAGAGTGTAAGCCCCAATCCATCACCCTGGGCCTCCTCAGAGTCTAAGCCCCAATCCATCACCCTGGGCCTCCTCAGAGTGTAAGACCCAATCCATCGCCCTAGGCCTCCTCAGAGTGTAAGCCCAAATACATCATTCTGGGTTTCCCTAGAGCGTAAGTCACAAGCCAATGCGAACTACAAGGACATTGATTCCCTACCACAGGGATAGGTAGGAATCCTCCATGAGGTTCAAGCCCGATCACCAACAGACTCCTGGGTCCACCTTCACGTCGGTTCTCTGACGCTCCCCTTTTGAACTACGTGGACTTTGATCCCTGTCCCCTAGGCTGGGTACGTAGGAAGTCTCTATGAGGTTCAAGCCCAACAACTGGTCGTTCCGACTATCTTCACATCGGTTCACCGCGCCACTCCTAGTTCCGCCTCAATGAGTTCCAACTCTTCAAGGTCATTAATCCAACGAGGGATCGTAAACCTCGAGCATAAATGATTTTGAACCCCTGTGTTCAGTTGACCATTTCCAACCAAGAGAGATCCATGGATACTATGCTTGGGTATAAACTAAAGATTCGCGAACATATGAATACGTCTTAAATCTATAAGAGAGTCCTGAAACATGCAATAATTCCGCCCAAAATGGTGCGATGAGCCCGACTTCCCATCCTCTTGACCAATGTGAGTTCTTAAGCGTCGCTGGTCAGACCATCCGACGAATGCCTGCCTTTGGAAATAAGGTCCATGCATCATCATATATGGAACCGTTGGGCGTTTCGAGACTGACCCGAAACAACCCCTTAAAAAAACAAAAATCTAAATACCCATAAAACCCATAAAACCCATAAAACCCATAAAACCTAAAAAACCACCTAAAATCCCATAAAAACAAAAAAATCCTAATAAAAATTTAAAACCCTTTTAAAACCTTAGAAATGATAAAAAAATATAAAAACCATAATAACCCTAAAAACTAAGAAAACCCTAAACCCCAAAAAATCCATAAAGCCCCTAAAAACCAAAAAATCCTTATAAACCTTACATCACCATAAATATACAAAAATACATAAAATGCGAAAAACCCTAAAAACCTTGAAAACCCCAAAGAGGTCCTTAAAACCTAAAAACATTAAAACCACTAAAAACCTAAATAAAGATAAAAACCCAAAAAACCATTACAAATATTGAAGACCAAAAAACCTAAAACCTTTAAAATCATTAAAAACACTAAAACGTATAAAAACCATAAAAATCAATAAAAAATATAATAACCCTTTAATCTCCAAATATGTTAAAAACATTAAAAAACATGAAACCCCTAAAAACTAAAAAAACTCTAAATCCCAAAAAACCCCATTAAAATTTGAAAAATACACAAAATATATATAAAAACATAAAAATCCCAAAAAACCTTTGAAAAACTCTACTAAAACCCAAAAAAACTAAAAACCCAAAAAAACCATAAAACGCCAAAAACCTTAATATCATAAAAACCCTCAAAAACCCTAAAAACACAAAAACAATAAAAATCCTATAAAATATCTGAAAATATATAAAACACTAAAACCAGAAAAAATCCACTGAAAACCAAAAAAAACCCTAAAAACATTTAAAACCGCAAAATATGCCAAGAATACTAAAAGACCCAAAACCCCCTAAAAACTATAATAACCCCTAAAAACATTAAAATCCATAAAAACCCATAAAAAGATAAAAAACCAATTAAAAACTATAGAAACCCTTTATAAAAAAAACAATAAAGACTCTAAAAACCGTTAAATCCCTAAAATTTAGAAAAACTCTAAAATCCCCAAAAACCCTTAAACCCCAAAAAACTCTAAAAACCCTCAAAATCTTAAAAACCAATAAATTTATAAAAATAAATAAAAAATCCCTAAAAATGAAAAAAAACTCTAAAAACCATTAAAACCCCTAAGAAAACATTAAAAATATTTGAAACACTTATAACCCCTAAAACATAAAAATGATAAAAACTCTAAAAAATTCTAAAACCCAAAACCTAGATAACACCTAAAACCATAAACATCCCTAATAACCTATTAAACCAAAAAAATCCTCCAATGAACACTGAAACCATTTAAACCCCTAAAAATGTAAAAAACTCAAGAAAACCTTAAAATCCTTAAAATCAAAAAAAAAACTGCAAAAACCAAACAAAACCATAACAACCCATAAAACCTTAAAATACACTAAAACTATAAGAATCTATAAAAAACATAAATAACAATAAAAATCCCAAAATGGATTTAAAAATACTGAAAATGTAAAAACCATAAACAGCCTTAAGAAAACCTTAAAAACAATTAAACACATAAAATCCCTAAAACCCTAGAATTGCAAAAAACCCCAAAAAACCCAAAAAACCCAAAATTCCACACAATCTCCTAAAACATTTAAAAACACTAAAAACCCATAAAAATCCTAAAATACATCTAAAAACATAAATGTCCCTTTCAACCTCTAAAAACCCTAAAACCTTATAAAACACTAAGAAATACTTAAAAACTAAAACACTTAAAACTCTTAAAAACCTAAAAAATTAAAAAAAACAAAGCGCTAAAAACCATAAAACCCCTAAAAATTATAAAAACCATGAAAATCCCTCAAAAAAATTAAAAAACTCTAAAAACCAATAAAACCATAAAAACCATAAAAACCCCTAAAAACCCCAAAAAACAAAAAAAAAATCACATAAAATCCTAATAAACATAAATCCAATTTAAAAACAAGATTAAAAAAATCCAAAAAAGACCTAAAAATCCCTAAAATTGTAAAATACGAAAAAACCCCACAAAATATGTATGAATACTATAAAAACCTAAAAACAATTAAAACCATGAATAACCTAAAAATGTTAAAAACTCTTAATACCATGAAACCCCTAAAATTATCTACAAATATTAAAATACTTCAAACCCCTAAAACCATAAATTCTAAATAATCTATAAAAAACATAAAGTATAAATAAACTAGAATCCCCTAATCAAACCAGAAAACCTAAAAAACATTAAAAACCCTAAATATCTAAAAAATGATAATATCCCATAAATACCCTAAAAACCACAAACCCCAAAAGACCATAAAACCCCCCAAACCCTTAAAAACTAATAATAACCCTTAAACCAATTAATACTCTAAAAACCTTTTAATTCACTTAAAAGGTGAAGAAATCTAAAACACTGTAACACCCTAAAAATTCAAAAATCTCCAAAAACCATAAAACCTTAAAAACCATAAAAACTTATAAAATTTCTCAAAATACATAAAAACCCTAAAACCCTTAAAAATACATAAAAATGTAAAAAAAACCCAAAATACCTAAAAAGTATAAGAAATCCTTAAAAATAAAAAAAACATAAAACCCTCGAAATCCTAAAAGCACTAAAAACCATAAACCCCCTAAAACCCTAAAAACCTAAAAAACCCCTAAAACCATAAACCCTAAAATCCATTAAAACTTAAAACGCCACACAAAAATATAAGAAAAGTTTAAACATGTAAAAATGTTAATGACTATAAATAAACCTTGAAACCGCTAAAATTTACAAAATCCATAAAACCCAACAAATGAATAAAACCTTAAAACCCATGAAACCTCCAAAAATACCTAAAACCCATATAAATTAATAAAAAAACTAAGAAATCACATAAAATACCTAAAAAATACTACAAGAAACTGAATCCCCCTAAGAAACCCTGAAAATCATAAAAACACCAAAAACCCCTAAAACACTATAAATGATAAAATCCCTAAAACCCCAGATAAACCTTAAAACCCATTGAAACCCTAAAACCCTAAAACCAAAAAACACTAAAAACTACTAAAAACACAAAATCCCATTAAAACAATTAAAAGTGATAAAAATACTCAAAAACCCCATAAAACCCCTAAAAATCAAAAACAAACAAAACCCCTGGAAAACCAAAAAAACCCTAAAAACCCTAAAAACCTCAAAATCCATAAAATCTCTTTAAACCAATACAAAACAATACCTAAAACCTCTAAAAATTAAGAAACCCTAAATTCCTTACAAACTCTAGGAATACCTTAAAAAACAAAAAACACTTAAAATCTCAAAAAAAATACTATAAAAGCCTAAAACCCCTAAAGACCCTAAAGTCTCTAAAAACCATAAAAGCACCCCTAAAATCCCAAAAAACATAAAAACCCATAAAAATAAAAATCAACCATAATACATCCTTAAAAACCTAAAAACACTTAAAACCCCTAAAAACTAAAAATTATAAATACCCAAAAAAACCTCTAAAATTCCTAAAAATATTAAAAACCATATGGACCCATAAAAAAACGCATGACCCTAAAAAATCAATATAAACATTCAAACTCACTAAAAACTCTAAAAACCTTTTAACTCATAAACATTTTAAAATCTCTAAAAAAACAAAAACTCTAAAAAACTAAAAAAACCTAAAAAGCTAAAAAGCATAAAACTATAAACCCTAAGCCCACTTAATATCTATAAAACCCCCAAATCCCATAAAAATCTTAGAAGCCCTAAAAATTCATAAAAATGTAAAAAAACCTAAAAATCCTGTAGAGACTTAAGAAAACATTAAAAACCTAACAACACATAAACCCTAAAAACCTAAAAAAAACTCTTAAACCCTAAATCCCTAAAACCCTAAAAATGAACAAATTAATAAAAACCACTAAAATAATAAAAAACATAAAACCCCATAAACATCCTAAAACCCACTAAAATCTCTAAAAACCATTTAAACCCTAAAAATGGTAAAAAAATATAAAACCCCATAAAAATAAAAAAATACGCTAAAACCCACTAAAATACCTCATAATCCCTAAAAACCATAAAAACTATAAAAATCCTAAAAAATACTAAAAATCACCAAAATTTAAAAGAGTCTAAAAATATTGAACTACTCTAATTAAACCATAAGATCCTAAAACTAATTAAGACCCCTTAGAGACCTTGAAATACTAAAAATTCTAAAATATACTAAAACCAAGAAAACCTAAAATCCTAAAAAATCCTAAGAACATTAAAAACCGTAAAAACACATAACACGATAAAAACCATAAAAACCCACAAACCCCTAAACACGTTAAAAAACATAAAATAACATAAATTCCCTAGAAACTCAACCCCCCCTAAAACTCTAAAAATAATAATAACCATGAAACCCCTAAAAACCCTAATACCATCAAAATCCATAAAAACCCTAAAAACCATAAAAATCCTAATAAATATCAAAAAATACCTTAAAATGTAAAAAACCCCGAAAACATAGAAAACCCCATTGAAATACATAAAAATCTAAAAACCATTAAAACCCCAAAAAAAACATAAATAATAAAAAACCAAAAAAATTAAATTTCTAAATAACCATAAAACCCTTAAAATTTATAAAAACAAAAAAAATCCCATAACAACCCAAAATATCCCTAAAAATATAAAAAAACCCTAAACCTTGAAGAAAACAAAGAAAACCTTTAAAACATAATAACACATTAAACCCCTAAAAATCTAAAATACAATAAAGACTCTAAAAATACCCTAAAACCCCTAAACCCCATAAAACCCCTAATCACTTAAAAACCCCAAAAACCTAAAAACCATATAAAAAATTCCAAATCTGTTTTGAACAGCAAAAAAATAATAAAAAATATAAAAACCTTAAAGGCACTAATAACTAAAAAACATCATAAAACCCCAAAAAACCATAAAAATTATAAAACCCCTTAAAACCCTCTAAATCACTAAAAATCCTAAAAACAATAAAATAAAAAAAACCATAAAATCTCTAAATATAATATAAGCCTTAAATAAAATTAAAAAATTTATGAAATCCAAATAAAATTAAGAATAGTTAAAACCCATAAAAACCTAAAAATTGATTAAAAACATAGAAACCCAAAAACCCTAAAAACTATAAAACCACTAAAAAATAAAAAAAACCTAAAAACTTATAAAACACCTAAAACCCCACAAAAGAAAAAATCATTTTAAACAATAAAAAGACCATAAAAACACAATAAAATGTAAAAACCATAAAAATCTAGATAACCACAAAGAAAACTATAAAAGCCTAAAACTCTTAAAACCCATAAAATACTAAAATACGCTAAAAAACATAAAACCCTTAAAATTAAAAAAAACCTAAAAGAACATAAAATTCCTAATAAATACCTAAAAATCCCTAAAAACATAAATAACCCAAAAAACCCCTATAAAATCCCTCAAAAAATAATAAAAAACTAAAAGACATTAAACCCCTATAAACATGAAAACTCTAGTACACTAAAAACCATAAAAACCCAAAAAACCTTAAAACCCCTAAAACCCTAAAACCCCTAAAAACCTTAAAAACCACTAAACCCCCAAAAAAACCCAAAAACATTTTATATTTATAAAATCCCTTTAAATCCTTAAAAACTATAAAAGACTCTAAAAACCATAATACATGTAAAAATTCAAAAAACCCCTAAAATCCAAAAAAAAACCCCTTAAAACCATAAAAATCGTAAAAACCATATGTATTCCAAAAAACCCTAAAAAACTAAAAATCAAAAAAAAATCCCTAAAACCCTTAAAAATGTAAAAAAAATCATCAAAACCATGTGAAATCCTATGAAACCCATAAAAAAGTAAAAAACTTAAAACCCTTAAAAACTAAAAAATTCTAAATCCCTAAAAATCCATTAAAACAAGAAAGCACTAAAACACGTATAAATGCCTAAAAACAATAAAAAATCCTAAAAACCCACAAAAATCCTAAAACCAAAAAAATACAATAACCATTAAACCCATAAAAACATTAGAAAAAAAATTACCATAAACCCCTAAAAAATTAATAAAACCCCTAAATCCATGAAAACTCATGAAAACCATAAAACCATAAACAACCCTAAAACCCCTTAAAAGCCCTAAAAACCATAAATCCATAAATCCCAAAAAATTGCTAAAATGCCTAAAATTGTTTGAACCCATAAAAACCCCAAAGAAAACCTTAAAAATATTAAATACACTTAAACCCATAAAAACCTAAAAATTTATAACAACCCTAAAAACCCTAATACCCTTAAATAACATTAAAAAAATAAAATCGCAAAATCAATTTAAACCCCTAAAACCCTATAAAACCCCTAAAAACCACTAAAAACGTAAATTCTTTTAAACCCCAAAAAAGTTAAGAACTCTAAAAGTATTAAAAATATAAAAAATTTAATCCCCAAAAGACCATAAATATCATAAAACCAGAAAATTCCTCAAAATCCATAAAAACCATATAAATTCTAAAAATCTCTTAAAACATAAAAAACCCTCAAACCCGGAAAAGCTCTAAAAACTATAAAAATCTAAAAACACATAAAATCCCTATAAACCAAAAAAAATCTACAACTCAAAAAAACCCATAAAACCCCAAAACCCTAAAAACCCAAAAAATCATTTTAAGCCCCCTAACAACGAATAAAAACCCTTAAAACCACTAAACTCCAAAAAACCTATTAAAATAAAAAAACGCAAAAGGAACCCCTAAAACCCCATTGAAAACCTAACAGAACTAAAAAACTATAGAAACCATATAAATCCATTAAAACACTAAAAACCATAAAAATATTAAAAAGTCCATAAAAATACATAAAAATATTAAAATACATAAAAACCCCGAGAAAATGTATGAAAAACATAAAAAAATAAAAACATAAAATAAATCTAAAACCCCTAAAACCCCTAAAACCTAAAAAGGATAAAACCCCTAAATACCCAAAAACCCCTAAAAAACTAAAACCATAAAACCCCTAAAAACATTAAAACACAAAAAAACATAAAAAAAAACTAAAACTCCTTTAAACCCTAAAAAAGCTAAAAACTCTATAAACCATTCAAACCCTTTTAACCTAAAAAAACCTTAAACCCCAAAAAAACATAACAACACAAAAAATCCTAAAATACCATAACACCCTCAAAATCATTAAAAATGATAAAAACACAAAACAAATTCCTTAAAAAATACCTATAATCCCAAAACATGTAAAAACCATAAATACCATGAAAACCCTAAAAAAATAAAAACACAAAAAAAACCCTAAAAAATAAAAAAATATAAAACACCTTAAACCCCGAAGAATACCAAAAAAACCCTAAATCCCATACAAACCCCTTAAAACAATAAAACCCATAAAAACACATAAAAACAATAAAAACCTACAAAAAAACACTAAAAATATTTTAAACCCATAATAATGTTTAAAAACTATAAATAACCTTAAAAAAATAAGAAATTAAAAAAATATGAAACAAAAAAAAAACAAAAAAAACCTTTATAACCCTAAAACACCTAAAACCACCAGCTCCCTAAACCCCCTAAAAATCAATAAAAATCTATAAATCCCTAAAAAATTTTAAAATGTCAAAAAACCCTAAGACCCTGATATACCCTCTGAAAATCTTACAAACCTAAAAAATCATACAACCCCTAAAAACAGAAATATTTCAAAAATGATAAATATCATAAAAAATCATAAAACCCTAAAAACATTTAAACTACTAAATACTAAAAAAACTGTAAAACTAGAAAAACCATAAGACCACTAAAAACTCCAAAAACCCTAAAAATCATAAAATCCTTCTGATTACCTAAAAAACATAAAAACCAAAAAAACTCCACAAAATCTTGAAAAGTCACTAAAAATGTTAAAACCCCTAAAATCCTTGAAAACCCCAAAGAAACCCATAACAACCTAAATCACTTAAAACCCATAAAAAACTAAAAAATTAAAAATAAACTAAAAATCCATAAAAACCTAAAAAACATAACCCCCACCCCAATGTATCAACTATAATAGTCCATGAAACCATAAAACCACAATAATGCTATAAAAAACGTTTAAACCCATAAAAATCATAAAAAACTATAAAAACCATTAAAACACTTTGAAAGTAAAAAACCCAAAAAACAATAAAAAAACTAATACCTAAAAAACATAAAAATCCTCAAAACCCCGAAAAATAATAATGAACCATAAAATCCTAAAAAGTCCTAAAATCTCTAAAAATTTAAAAAAACAGAAAACCCCCAAAAATCATAAATAAACGATAAAAGCCTATACACAATTAAAATAAGTAAAAAAGATAAACACACTCCAAACCCTAAAAAACAATAATAACCCTAAAACTATAAACCCCCTTATAATCCTAAAAACCCTAAAAAAGCTAAAATCCCAATAAAAATCTAAAAGTACAACAAACCCATAAAAATTATACAAATTTCTAAAAACCTGAAAACAACAAAAAACTCAAAAAAAATACCCCAAATAAAGCATTAAAAACCTAAAAACAATCCCCCCCAACATAAAAAATATAAAACCCCAAAAAACTTGAAAAAACCAAAAAACATGAAAACCCCACAAAAACTCAAAAAAAAAACAATAAAAACAACAAAAAACTCTAAACACCATTAAACAAATAAAAAAATAAAAAAATATAAAAAACATTTAAACCATAAAAACTTGAAAATAATAATAAAATATATAAATCCCTCAAAACCCACAAAATCAATAAAAAATCCATAAATTCCAAAAAAATGTAAAAAACCCTAAAACCCATGAGAGACCCTAACAAATCCATAAAAACATAAAAACACATAACCCCCCCCCCCAAACCTAAAATGATAAAAACCAAACAAACCCCTTAAAAATCTAAAACCCTAAACCCATCAAAATCCCTTAAACCCATTAAAATATTAAAATGCCCTAAAAATCCCTAAAAATGTAAAAAATAAAAATTAAAAACCATAAGAAATAATTAAAAATAATAAAACACATAAAACACCCAAAAAACCTACAAATTATAAAAACCTTAAAAACCCAAAAAACCCAAAAAACACTAAAATCACAAAAACATTATGAAATCTAAAATAACATAAAATCCAAAAAAACTAAAAAAATGATAAAACGTAAAAAAACCTAAAACCATAAAAACCCTTATAATTCGTTAAAAACCTAAAAACACTTAAAACACATAATAACCTAAAAATTATAAAATTCATAAAAACAAAAAATCTCTCAAAACCCATAAAAATAGTGAAAATCATATAAATCCTAAAAAAGATCTAAAAATCCCTAAAAATGCAAAAACACCTAAAAATCCTAAAAACTATAATAAAACCATAAAATCATAAAAGCACATAAAACACCAAAACACCTAAATAACGCTAAAAACCATAGAAACCCTAAAACGTCCTAATACCCTAAAACCCTAAAAACCCTAAAATCCAAAAACCCCAAAACCCCAAAACCCCAAAAAAATATAGAAATCCAAAAAATCCCTAAAATATGAAAAATTGTAAAAATCCTAAAAACCCTAAGAACACCTTAAAAATATTAAACACATAATATCCCTAAAAAAATATAAAACCATAAAACCCCTCAAAGACCCTAAAAACACTAAGAACTCTAAAAACCATAAAAAAAAAATTTAAAACACCTAAATACCATAATATCATAAACCAAAAAAATTATAAAACCTCTTTAAACGAATAAAAACACAAAAAAACTCTAAAAATCACAAGAACCCTAAAAACTAAAAAAGATAAAAATTGAAAAACCCATAACACCCCTAAAAACCCTAAAACACCCTAAAAATACTCTAAATTCCAAAAAACTCAAAAAAAACAAATAAATTCTAAATTCCCTAAAAAAGTCCGTAAAGACACGAAAAACCCTAATACCCATGAAATCACTAAGAATACCATAAAAAAATAACAACAAATAAATCCCTAAAGACCTATAAAACCCTAAAATATAATTAAATCATAAAAAACATGAACCCCCTAAAAATCCCTAAAACTCTTAAAAACAATAAAAATTGTAAAAACCCCAAAAAATTCCAAAAAAGTAAGAAACTCTAAAAACACTAAAAACTCTTAAAACACTTTAAAAACCTAGAAAACAATATCAACACTAGAGTCCCTAAAAATTAAAAAAACCCCTAAAAATCATTAAATCCATTAAAAATATTTAAATACAATAAAAAACATAAAAACTCATGAAAACCTAAAAAACATCTAAAATTATAAAAACCATTTAATCCTTTAAAATTGTTAACAAACTATAAAATCACTTTAAAACCATAAATCTATAAAATACCTAAAAATATAAATAACCTAAAAACCCCAAATAACCCCAAAACCATCAAAATCTATAATACCCTAAAAGATGGATTAAAAATATAAAAGCACTAAAAACAATAAAAACATAAAAAACACTTAAAATAATGAAATTTCATAAAAAAAATTAAAAATATAGATTCACTTATTACCCATAAAAACATAAAAATTATAAAAACCCTAGATGTACCTAAACACCCTAAAAACCATAAAAATCCATAAGAACCATAAAACCCAAAAAACTCCTAAAACTGTAAAAAGAACTAAAAACTCTAAATAACCATTTATTCCAATGAAAATGTTAAAAACTATAAAAAAACATAAAATTACAAAAAGATAAAAAACATAAAAATATGGAATACCATAAAACCCCACAAAAATGATGAAACCCCTTAAAATCTATAAAATCCCTAAAAACCCAAAAAAATCCTAACATTCCTTATAATAAAAAAACATAAAATGACAAAAAAACCTTGAAAATCCTTAAGAAAATCATAAATACCTTAAACAATTAAAACCCATAAAAACATAAAAATTGATAAAAACCAGAAATACCCCTAAAACCATAAAAACCCTAAAAACCATCAAAATCCCAAAATTCTCAAAAAGTCCTAAAAATCATAAAAATACCTAAAAATAAATAATAATAAAAATACATAAAACCAATAAAAAACACTATGAAAAAATTAAAAACCAAAAATCACATTAAACCCCTAAAAATACAAAATACTAAAAATCCTAAAATACGTTAAAAACTCAAAAACCCTTAAAAATAATATAAAAATATAAAAACCCATAAACATGCTGAAAATCGACTAAAAAATATAGAAACCCATTAAACCCCAAAAATGAAAAGAAAAATCTAGAAATATTGTAATACCTAAAATACTAAAAAAACCCTAATACCATAAAAAATCCCTAAACCCCTCAAAATCTCCAAAAACCCAAAAAACCATCAAAATCCTAAAAATTCCAAAAAAAATCCCTAAAAATACAATAAACTATAAAAACCATGACAAAACCAAAGAAAAACAAAAAACTAAAAGCACTTAATACACCTGCAACCTAAAAAACTATACAAATAATAAATACCAAAAAACCCCTAAAACCCTAAAATCCCTAAATATCCTAATGACCATAAATATTCTAAAAGTTCCCTAAAAATATCTTAAATCATAAAACCCATAAATACCCTTAAAATTCTACAGTAACCATAAGTACATAAATACACATAAAACCCCTAAAACTCATAAAAATCATAAAAAACCTAAAAAACCCTAAAAAGAACCTAGAAACCCTAAAAACCATAAATACACCAAAAATCATAAAAACTAAAAACCTTAAAACCCTAAAAACTCAAAAACACCTTTAAACCCATAGAATGATAAAAACTCTAAAAACATTAAAAGTGAAAAAACTCCAATAGAAACCCTAACAACTCCAAAAAACCATAAAACCCCTAAAAAACATAAAAAGTAATAAAAAATCTCAAAATCACAAAAACCCATATAAACCATAAAAATAATAAAAAATCCTAAAATGTAAATAACCCTAAATACCCAAAAAACACTAAGATAAACATAGAAACCGAAAACTAGTTAAAATACCTAAAAGTAAAAAAAATATATAAAAACCCTAAAGTCTGTAAATCCTATAAAAACTAATAAAAACTATGAAACCGCCCAAAACCCCCTAAAAACCCACTAAAAACTATAAAAAACCTTGACCCCATAAAAATGTTAAAAAAACTATAAAACCCATAAATACCCTGAAAACTCAATAAAAAATTAAAACCTTAAAAAACATGAAAACAAAAAAAACCCTAAAAAACTCTAAACACCCCCATATTCCCTAAAAAATAAAAACATAAAAATCCTAAAAAACACCTAAAAATCCATAAAAACATAAAAATAACCTTAATCCATAAACACCCTAAATAAAATAATACCTTAAAAACTAAAATCGCATAAAATCACCAAAGATCTAAAAATTTCCAAATTCCCTAAAAACCCGTAAAACCCTAAAACATGAAATTAAATAAAAATACCTAATAACCATTAAAAAAATCCTAAAAATCCCTAAAAATTCCTAAAATAATTAAAAAATCCCTTAAAACCCTAAAAACCCCTATATAAACCATAAAAACACTAAAAACACTAAAAAATATTAAAACCCCTAAAAAATCAGAAACCCCTAAAAACCCAAAAAACAATTAAATCTTAAAACCTATAAATATCCCAAAAAACCAAAAAACCCATAAAATCCCTTAAAAATAACTAAAAACCTAAAACCCCTAAAAACCTTTAAAAACCTAAGATAACCATAAAACCCTAAAAACACTTAAATTACATAAAACACCAAAAATTATTAAAAAATATAAGAAACTAAAACCCTTAAAAAACTAAGTATCCATAAATACCATCAAATTCCATAAAAACCATAAACATCATAAAAAATCCTAAAAACCCCAAAAATCATAAAAACTATAAAAAACCATAAAAATTATAAGAAATCCTTAAAAACCTAAAATTTCTTTAAACCGCAAAAAATCAGAAAACGAAACAAATATTAAACCCCCTAACAACCCTAAAAACCCTAAAACTCATAAAAATCACTAAAAAGGTAAAAACCCATAAACCCCTAAAAATGCAAAAAACACTAAAATCCCATTAAACCCATAGAAAAGTTAATAGCATTAACAACCCTACAATCCCAAAAAATTAAATAAACCATAAAAACCCAAACAAACATAAAACCATAAGACCCCAAAAACTCTAAAACCACTGAAATCTCTCAAAACCCCTAAAAAATAAAAAACATAAAAATATCTAAAAAATCTTTAAAAAGACAAAAATCCTAACCAACCTAAAAACCTATCAAAAAACCTTAAAACATAAAAACACATAAAACCACTAAAAACATAAAAAACCAAGAAACCCTAAAAAACATCAGTTTCTTAAAAATAATATAACCACTTGAATCCCCTAAAAGACCTAAAAAACCTAAAACATCCAAAAAATCCATAAAAACCTTGAAAACTATTTGAAAACCTTACACAATTAAAACCCGTTAAAACCCAAAAAAATCAAAAAAATTAAAAAACCCTAAAAGATCCTACGAAATATAAAACCACCTAAAACAAAAAAACCGTAAAAATAATAAAACCACATGCCCCCTAAAACCCCTCAATTGCTCCAAAAATCATTAAAAACTCAAAAAAAAAACTAAAACCCCCAAAATAAGATACAAAAACCCTAATAAGCAAAAATACCTATAAATTACCTAAAACCTTGAAAACCCTCAAAATCCCAAAAAAGATATAAAAATCCATTAAAACATAAAAAACCGTAAAAACATTTAAAACCCCTAAGAAAGCAATAAAAACCTAAAAACAGTTAAAACCCCTAAAAAACTAAAAACACTAAAACCCTAAATACCATTCATCCCCTAAAATAATAAAAAAATAAAAACCCATAAAAACCCTAAAAATAACCAAAATCTCTAGAAACATTTTAATCCCCTAAAAATGATAAAACAATTCTAAAAAACCTGAAAAATGAAAAAAATGAAAAAAACCCTAAAACCATAACTCTCCTCAGAATCCCAAAAACCATAAAACCTTAAAAATCCTAAAAAACCATAAGATTACATAAAAAACTAAAATCCGTGAAAACCAATAAGAAAAATATAGTAAAAAAATCTTGAAAATCCCTAAAAACAATAGGATGGCGGCTGAGTCTCTAGGTTCTCTCCCTTCGTGATTCCCAATACTGTATCCCCCTCTCCCCTATGGAAGTCCACAAATTCTTGGCAGTGTCTATGGACTCTCTATGGTCTACGGGTAGTCTCGATAGATCAACTGGCTCAGTGATAGATGCAACTATTCTCATCGGCGAGGTGGCGTGAAGGTATGGCCTGTTTGAATGGATCAATCTCGGTTAATAGTGAAGCAGCTATCAAAGATAACTCTGGTTCTAATTTTTCAATTATTTCTCTAGTTTTAAGATGGTGAAAGGCTGGTTCTATAGGTGTTCCGATGACAAGGAAGTGTTGTTCTTAGTGCAGAACATAGACCTGTTTGTCAGATCTGGGTTCAGTCTTGGCAGTTCGGCTCTCTTCGTGTTCGGCATGGATATTCTCATCAAAGGTGAGATGAGATGGTATGGTGGCTTTGGATGGTCCCATCTCGGTCACCTATGAAGCAGCAGGCTATAGGTTTATGAGTGATTTGCTGGTGTATCTAGCTTTACGATAGTGAATGGTGTGTGAGGCGAGCTTTGCGACGTCTTCGTGGTGGCATGATCAGTCTTGCACTTGGATCTTCACTTCCATATCTAAGTCTCAGAGGGGTTTTCTAGCACTTTTGGATTTATGGCGGGTTACAGTCAATGCATAGGGAGATGACACGGGTTCGTGTTTCTAGTTCCCCATCTTCATCTTTTGTTAATTCTTGTGATGACGGTCTGATCAAGTTGTTTTATGTTCTAGTTGCTATCCTGGAATATGGATTTCTTAGTTTTGGTTGGTTTGGATCTTTTTTTTTTGGTGCAGGATATTGGTTTTGTTGTGAGGTGGTGGGAATTGTCTAGCTGGATGGGCTATCTGGTTCTGGGTCTATACAAGGAGTTACGACTTTAGCAGAATGGTTCTAGATGTGGGTGTTGGTGGTCTTGTGTTTCTAGCTGTGTTACTAGGTGTGAAATGATGTTTGCTGACTGATCATGACATGATGGTTGTTGGAATCTGAGTTGATGGGTGATGGTTTCTGCTTGGCTATGATGTAATGAAAGTGATTTTTTTATTTTGATGCTACTGGTTTTGTATTGATGGTAGTGGATATGCTTGGAAAGGAGGTGATGGGTGATGGAAACTGTGCTGCAGGATGCTGGTTGCTGATTGGTTTTGAGATGCTGATGGAGATGATTTTGACTTTCTTCTTTGTCCGGTTTTGTGTTCCCTTTGTTTTTCTTGGGGGATTTGGTGTTTAGTTGTGGGTGTCTAGGGTTTTTGTATGTGGGTTGATTGACCTCGACCCTCCCTTTTTTGTTGTGTATTTTCTCTAATAGATATTGGGGGGGGGGGGTCGAGAGTAGCCTGTTTTCGAGCCTTTTTTTTCCTTAAAAAAAAAAAATCTAAAAACCCTAAAACCCCAAAATATCAACAAGAACCCTAAAACCATTAAAATCCTAAAAATTACCAAAAATATAAAATTCCCTAAAAACTGTGAAAAACCTTAATAAAACATTAAAAACATAAAAATGTGTAGAACCACTAAAAACAAAAAAAACGTTAATATCTCTAAAAGACCCTATAGGATTTAAAATCCCCCAAAACCGTGAAATATTGTAAAACCAATAAAAATACCAAAACCCTAATAAAATATATAACCCCTTAAAACCCGTAAAAACATTAAAAATCTATAAAAAACCTCCAAAAATATAATAACTCAAAACAAAAACGAAAAAACCAAAACCCATTAATACACTAAAACCCCCAAAGAAACATAAAATTTATAAATAAATCCCCAAAAAAGTAATAACGTTAATACCATGAATAATTATAAAAAACACAAAAATGTAAAAATACTTAAAACCATTAAAAACATAATAAACTGAGAAACCCAAAATAGAATAACAACCCTAAAAATCATAAATACCATAAAAAACACTAAAAACCATTAAAACTCATATGAACACGTCAAGACCCAAAAAACCCAAAAACTCTAAAAACCCTTTAAAATATAAAAATATTAAAAAAGTCCTAAAAATCTTAAAACCATTTAAAAACTCAAAAAAACCTAAACACCTCAAAATCCCCAAAAACCCAAAAAACCATCAAAATCCTAAAAATTCATAAAAATTCACTAAAAATACAAAAAACTATAAAAACCATGACAAAACCTAAGAAAAAAACTAAAATCACTTAATACACATAAAACCTAAAAACTATACAAAAAATAAAAACCAAAAAAACCCCTAAAACCCTAAAATCCCTAAATATCCTAATGACCATAAATATACTAAAAGGTCCCTAAAATTTTCTAAAATCAAAGAACCCATAAATACCCATAAAAATCTACGGTAACCATAAATACCTAAATAAACATAAAACCCCTAAAACCCATAAAAATGATAAAAAAACCTAAAAACTCTAAAAAGAACCTAAAACCCCTAAAAACGATAAAAACACCAAAAATCATAAAAACTAAAAACCTTGAAACCCTAAAACTTTGAAAACACCTTTAAACCCAGAGAACGATAAAAAACTCTAAAAAAATTAAAAATAAAAAAACTCCAATAGAACCCCTAACAACTACAAAAAACCATAAAATCCCTAAACAACATAAAAAGTAATAAAAAACCTCAAAATCAAAAAAAAAACCCTATAAACCATAAAAATACTAAAAAATCATAAAATGTCAACAACCATAAATACCCAAAAAAACACTATGATAAACATAAAAACCTAAAATTAGTTAAAATACTTGAAAGTAAAAAAATATATAAAAACCC
The DNA here is from genome assembly GCA_963277665.1 of Viscum album. NCBI lineage: Eukaryota > Viridiplantae > Streptophyta > Magnoliopsida > Santalales > Viscaceae > Viscum > Viscum album. The sequence continues at coordinate 1,278,667,833 of OY728136.1, read as the reverse complement.
TAAAGTTTGTAAATCCTTTAAAAACCAATAGAAACTATAAAAACTCTGAAACCCCTCAAAACCCCCTAAAAACTCCAAAAAACCTTAACCCCCTAAAAATGTTAAAAAAATATAAAACCCATAAATACCATAAAAACTCAATAAAAAAATAAAACCTTAAAGAACATGAAAACAGAAAAACCTTAAAAAACTCTAAACACCCCCAAATTCCCTAAAAATAATAAAAACATAAAAAGCCCAAAAAACACCTAAAAATTCCTAAAAACAAAAAAATAACCTTAATCCATAAACACCCTAAATAAAATAATCCCTTAAAAACTAAAATCACATTAAATCACTAATGACCTAAAAAATTCCAAATTCCCTATAAACCCGTAAAAACCTAAAAACAAGAAATTACATCAAAATACATAATAACCGTTAAAAAATCCTAAAATTCCCTAAAATTCCATAAAATAATTAAAAAATTCCTTAAAACCCTATAAACCCCAATGTAAACCATAAAAACATTAAAAACACTAAAAATTATTAAAACCCCTAAAAAATCAGAAACCCCTAAAAACCCAAAAAACAATAAAATACTAAAACCCATCAATATCCCAAATAACCAAAAAACCCATAAAATTCCTTAAAAATACCTAAAAACCTAAAAACCACTAAAAACCTTGAAAACCCTAAGATAACCATAAAACCCTAAAAACACTTAAATTACATAAAACACCAAAAATTATTAAAAAATATTAGAAACTAAAACCATTAAAAAACTAAGTAGCCATAAATAACTTCAAATTCAATAAAAATCATAAACATCATAAAAAATCCTAAAAATCCCAAAAATCATAAAACTATAAAAACCATAAAAAATCTACGAAATCCTTAAAAACCTAAAATTTCTTTAATCTGCAAAAAAATTAGAAAACAAAAAAATATTAAACACCCTAACAACCCTAAAAACCCCAAAACTCATAAAAATTACTAAAAAGGTAAAAACCCATAGACCCCTAAAAATGCTGCAAACACTAAAATCCCTTTAAACACATATAAAAGTTAACAACATTAAAAACCCTACAAACCCGAAAAATTAAATAAAGCATAAAAACCCAAAAAAATACATAAATCCATAAGACCCCAAAAAACTCTAAAACCACTGAAATCCCTCAAAACCCCAAAAAAATAAAAAACTTAAAAATATCTATAAAATATTTAAAAAGAATTTTTTTAACCAACCTAAAAACCTATAAAAAACCTTAAAAACATAAAAACACATAAAACCACTAATAAAATAAAAAACCAAGAAACCCTAAAAACATCAATTTCTTAAAAATAATATAAACCATTTAATTCCCTAAAAGACCTAAAAACCTAAAACATCCAAAGAATCCATAAAAACTTTGAAAACTCTTTGAAAACCTTACACAACTAAAACCCATTTAAACCCAAAAAAATTAAAATAATTAAAAAACACAAAAATATCCTAGGAAATATAAATCCACCTAAAAACCAAAAAACCTTAAAAATAATAAAACCCCATGCCCCCCTATAACCCCTCAATTTCTCAAAAATTCATTAAAAAACTCAAAAAAAAACTCAAAAAAAAAAAACTAAAACCCCCAAAATAAGATACAAAAACCCTAATAACCAAAATACCTATAAAATCCCAAAAACGCTGCAAAACCTAAAAATCCCAAAAAAGATATAAAAATACATTAAAACATAAAAACCAGTAAAAACCCTGAAAACCCCTATGAATGCAATAAAAACCTAAAAACAGTTAAAACCCCTAAAAACCTAATAACACTAAAACCCTAAATACCATTAATCCACTAAAATAATAAAAAAATAAAAACCCATAAAAACACTAAAAACAACCAAAATCCCAAGAAAAATTTTCATCCCCTAAAAATGATAAACAAATTCTAAAAAACCTGAAAAATGAAAAAAATGAAAAAAACCCTAAAACCATAAATCTCCTCAAAATCCCAAAAAACCATAAAACCATAAAAATCCTAAAAACCATAAGATTACATAAAAACAGAAAAAAATGAAAACCCATAAGAAAAATATAATAAATAAAATATTGAAAATCCTTAAAAACAATAGGATGGTGGTTGAGTCTCTAGCTTCTCTTCCTTCGTGATTCCCAAGGCTGTATCCCCCTCTCCCCTACGAACCTCCACAAATTTTTGGAAGTGTCTATAGACTCTCTATGGTCTATAGGTAGTCTCGACAGATCAATTGGCTCAGTTATAGATGCAACTATTCTCATCAGCGATGTGGCGTGAAGGTATGACAGGTTTGAATGGATCATTCTCGGTTGATGGTGAATTAGCTCTCAAATAAGGCTCTAGATCAGAGTTTTCAATAATTTCTCTAGTTTGGCGATGGTGAAAGGCTGGTGAGATGGGTTTACCGATGACTAGGTGGTGTTGTTCTCTATGCAGAACATAGACCTGTTTGTCAGATCTGGGTTCGGTCTTGGCAGTTCGGCTCTCTTCGTGTTCGGCATGGCTATTCTCGTCAAAGGTGCGATGAGATGGTCTGGCAGCTTTGGATGGTCCCATCTCGGTCACCGATGAAGCAACAAACTATAGGTTTAGGAGTGATTTGCTGATGTCTCCGTCTTTACGATAGTGAATGGTGGGTGCAGCGGGCTTTGCGACGCCTTCGCGGTGGCATGATCAGTCTTGCACTTGGATCTTTACTTGCAAATCTAAGTCTCGTAGGGTTTTTCTAGCACTTTTGGATTCATGACGGGTTACAGAGGATACATAGGGAGATGATACAGGTTTGTGTTTCTAGTTCCCCATCTTCATATTTTGTTAATTCGTGTGATGAAGGTCTGATCAAGTCATTCTATGTTCTAGTTACTATGCTGGAATATGGATTTTTTAGTTGTGGTTGGTTTGGATCTTTTTTCTTTTTGGTGCTGGGTATTGGTTTTGTTGTGAGGTGGTGGGAACTATCTTCCTGAGTGGGATATCTGGTTCTGGGTCTATACAAAGTGTTACGGCTTCGACAGAATGGTTCTAGATGTGGGTGTTTGTGGTCTTGTGTTTCTAGCTGTGCTACTAGGTGTGAAATGATGTATCTTGACTGATCATGACATGATGGTTGCTAGAATCTGAGTTGATGGGTGGTGGTTTCTGCTTGGTTGTGATGTAATGAAGGTGATTTTTTTGATTTTGATGCTAATGGTTCGGTATTTATGGTAGTGGATATGCTTGGAAAGGAGGTGATGGGTGATGGAAACGGTGCTGAAGGATGCTAGTTGCTGATTGGTTTTGAGATGCTGATGGAGATGATTTTGACTTTCTTCTTTGTCGGGTTTTGTGTGCCATTTGTGTTTCTTGGGGGATTTGGTGTTTTGTTGTGGGTGTCTAGGGTTTTTGGATGTGGGTTGATTGACGTCGCCCCTCCCTTGTTTGTTGTGTATTTTTTCTAATTGATATTGGGGGGGTCGAGAATAGCCTGGTTTCGAGCCTGCTTTCCCATAAAAACCAAAAAAATCTAAAAACCCTAAAACCCCAAAATATCAACAGAAACCCTAAAACCATTAAAATCCTAAAAAATTACCAAAATTATAAAATTCCATAAAAATGGTAAAAACCCATAATAAAACATTAAAAACATAAAAATGTGTAAAACCACTAAAAACAAAAAAACGTTAATATCTCTAAAAGACCCTATAAGATTTAAAATCCCCAAAAAACCATAAAAAATTATAAAACCAATAAAAAAACCAAAACCCTAATAAAATATATAACCCCTTAAAACCCCTAAAAACAATAAAAATCTCAAAAAACCTCGAAAAATCTAATAACTCAAAAAAAAACGAAAAACCCAAACCCATTAATACACTAAAACCCTAAAAACATTTAAAAACTCAAAGTCACTAAAACCCCCAAAAAAACATAAAATTTATAAATAAACCCCCAAAAAATTAATACCGTTAATACCTTGAAAAATTATAAAAAACATAAAAATGTAAAAATACATAAAACCATTAAAAAGCTAATAAATTGAGAAACCCAAAATAGCATAACACCCCTAAAAATCAGAAAAACCATCAAAAACACTAAAAACCATTAAAACTCATATGAACATGTTAAGACCCAAAAACCCCCAAAACTCTAAAAATCCTTAAAAACATAAAAATATTAAAAAATTCCTAAATACCTTAAAGCCATTTAAAAACTCAAAAAAACCTAAAACCCCCAAAAAACCATTAAAACCCTAAAACCCATCCAAATCCATAAAAACCTAAAATATATAAAAATCATAAAATATCCCTAAAACCCCTAAAAACATAAACAACCATTAAAACCCTAAAAAACTTTATGAAATCGATAAAAAATTAAAAATTCTTAAAATAGCTATAAAACCAAAAAAATCACTTAAAATCCTTAATCTTTTAGAGACCCTAAAAACCGTCAAAATCCCCAAAAAAACATAATAAACCTTAACAAATCCATAAAAATACCTAAAAATGTAAAACCCCTAAAAACCCTAACAAATACAAGAAAAAAAAACTTAAAACCCCTAAAAAACCTATAAAATGATAAAAACACAAAATAACCTAAAATCCCTAAATCACCTAAAAACCATAAAAACCCTAAAAATCCCATAACCTACTAAAAATTATAAAAACTTTTTAAGCCCCTGAAAATAAAAAACTCTAAAAAAGTCATAAAACTCGAAAAAAATCAAAAAACACTAAAATCCAAAAAACTAGAAAAACCCTATATCCCTCAAAGAACCTTAAAACCCCAAAACAATAAAATCCAAAAAATATTAAAATCTATTATAATGTAAAAACTCTAAAGACTTTAAAAACTAATAGGAAAACCATTGAAACATAAAGACACATAAAAGGGCTAGGAAACCTAAAAATGATAAAATCCTAAAATCCTAAAAACCCTAAACCCCTCATAATTCGTAAAACCCCTAAAAAATAAAAAAATAAACATAAAAATCACCCCACCACAAATTCATAAAAACCAAAAAAAACCCATAGGAACCATTTAAAAACCTCAAAAACCTAAAAACACATAAAACACTTACAAATATCAAAGCGATAAAACCCCTAAACCCCTAAAAAACCTAAAATCCCTAAAAACCTAAAAAATGATAAATATCCTAAAAATCCCAAGAGATCAATAAATAACATCAAAAACCCTCAAACCATGAAAAACCCAAAGAAAACATGAAAAATCAAAATATATGTAAAACTCCTAAAAATAATAAAAATGCTAAAACTTAAAGAACCTAAAAACCCTAAAAATGATAAAAAAACATAAAAACCTTAAAGGCACCTAAAACCTAGAGAATCCTAAGAAAATACTAAAATATCAAAAATCCATCAAAGCCCCGATAATTGTCAAAAACTCAAAAAACCATAAAACCCATAGAAAAACTCAAAAAAAAAATCTAAAACTGCAAAAAAACCTAAAAATAATAAAAAAACCCCTCAAAATACCAAAAATCATAGAAAGAATAAAATCATTATAAATATGGAAATTTACCAAAAAAACATAAAAACCCTAAAAACGTCAAAAAAACAAATAAAACCTAAAAAACCTACCAACAATTAAAACAAAAAGACACTTAAAAACACGATAAATACTAAAAACCATTAAAAACCATAAAAACCCTTAAAAACCCTCAAAATACCAAAACCACTAAAAAGAATAAAAATCATAAAAATTACACGAAGATTCCTAAAAAAATAAAAAATATTAAGAAGAATGAAAATCCCAAATAAAATTTTAAAAACATTAAACACATATAACCCCTAAAAACATAAAAAACGCAAAAACCCCTAAAAGACCCACAATCCCTAAAAACCCATAAAACCCAAAAAACATCTAAAAACATGAAAAAGATAAAAAGAATAAAACCCAATAAAGTCTTTAAAATCCTATAAATCTCTAAAAACATTAAAAAATAATAAAAACGTTTAAATCACAAAAAACTCAAAAACCCTTAACACCCAAAAGGCTCCAAAAATTATAAAAACCCTAAAAACCCATAAAAATCCAAAATAACCCCTAAAACCCATAAAATATAAAAAAATTTAAACCCCAAAAAAATTATGAAAACATTATAATCATAAAAGAAATTAAAACACCTAAATACTAAAAAACCCCAGAAACCATAAAAAATGTCTGTTAAAATAAATAACATCCATAAAACCCCTAAAATTCCTAGAAATCCCAAAAAAATACCTAAAAATGTAAATAACCCAAACAAATGAAAACCCAAAGAAAAAAATAAAACTAAAAAATATTTAAAAACCCTAAAACCTAAAAAAATTTAAAACCCCCCAAAAACAATAATACCCCTAAACCCCCTCAATATCACTAGAAATCTTAGAAAACATAAAAATGTAAAATTAGAGTAAAAAGTATAACAAGGTAAAAAGCCTAAAAACACTGAAAAACCCTAATGAAAACATCAAAAACCTAAAAAAATTTAAAATACCTTAAAATCATAAAAAATTATAAAAAACCTAAATCCCCTAAAACCCTTAAAATCCAGGAAAACCATAAAATTCCTAAGAAATTCCAAAAAATCCCTATAAATATAAAAACCCTAAAATGCAGAAAACCCTTAAGCAAACCATAATAAACCATAATAACAAAAAACACTTAAAATCACTAAAAACTAAAAAATTATTAAACCCCTAAAAGACCTTAAAAACCATAAATCCTCATAAAAACTATAAAACACCTAAATACATTAAAAACCATAAAACCTTTAAATCCTTAAAAACAACTAAAAGTGTTAAAATCCCTGTAAACCCCAAAAATAGTTAAAAACTATATAAAATAATTAAAAGACTAAAAATATCAAAAAACCCTAAAAATTTAATAAATATCATAAAACCCATGAAATTGTAGAAACACTTAAAACCCCTAAAAATCTATAAATATTATAAGAACCGTACAAAACCTAAAAACCCAAAAAAATATCTAAAAATATATAAAAAAACCTATAACCCTAAAAAACCCTAAAAACCTTAAAAACTAAAAACACTTAATCGTCCAAAAAAACATAAAAACCCTAAAAACACTAAGTACCCAAAAAACACTAAAAACCCTAAAAGGCATTAAAATCTATAAAAACCCCAGGAATCCTAAAACCCCCCCAAAAAATCCAAAAAAAAACCTAAAATCCTAAAAACTGCCTAAGAAAACCTTAAAATTCTAGAAAAACATAAAAACCATCAATGCCAAAAAAATTATAAAACCCTTAAAATACCCAAAAATCATAAAACCCCTAAAAAAATAAAACTCCAAAAAACCAATAAAACCACTAAAACCCCTAAAACCCATAAGAACCTAAAAAACAAAATAAATCTAAACACCCTTTAAACTCGTGTTTTTTTTTGTAAAAATAATCTAAAATAATTTTATAAACTTAAAACACTCTAAAAACATCCTAAACATGAAAAATGCATAAAAACTACAAAAAACAAAAAAAAACCCTAAAAACCCTTAAATTCCCACAAAATTCCAAAAAATGGAAAAAATACTATAAACACACTAAAATACATATATAGTAGTGAAAACCATAAAAAACAGAAAAACACTAATAAAACCTAAAATACATAAAAATGTAAAACCATTAAAAACCTTTAAAATGATGGAAACTCTAAAATACCCTAAGTCCTCTAAAACACATAAAAACCATAAAAAACAATTAAAATCCCAAAAACCCACAAAAACTATGGTACCCCTTTAAATCCATAAAAACATTAAAAACTGTAAAATAAAATCTAAATCCTAAAAACTCAAAGAAACCCAAGAAACTGAAAAAAACCAATAAAACCCATAAAAACCATCAAAATCCCTAAGTATCCTAAACCCACATAAAATTCCTATATAAACTAAAAAAATCCTTAAAATGTGAAAATCCATAAAAACCCTAAACACCCTGAAGAAAACCTTAAAACCCAGAAAACAAGTAAATCCCCTAGAAAGCTAAAAATGTTAAAAAAACCCAAATGACCCTAAAAAGACATTAAAACTCCTAAGAACTATATAAATACCTAAAATAACTAAAAATTCCCAAAAAAAATAAAATCCCTAAAAAACCACTTAAAGCTGTAAATACTCATAAAACCCAAAAAAATCATAAAAACCATTATGTGTAAAAACACTAAAACCTTAAACAACATTATAAAAATTTTAAAAACCTAAAAAAATGGTAAACACCCTCAATGTTACTATATACAATAAAACCCCTAAAAACAAAAACCATCTTAAAAATTAAAAAAACACAAATAACCCATAAACATCTAAATAAAAATGAATAATATAAAATCCATTTAAACACCAAAAAATGAAAAAATTATATAAAACACCATACAAAACCTAAAATTTAAAAAAAATCCAAAAACTCAAATAGAATAAAACCCCTTAAAACCTTAAAAACCATAAAACCCCTAAAAATCAACTAAAAGTATAAAAATACTTCAAAAACCTAAAATCCTTAAAAACTCTAAATTCATTAAAACCCAGAAAAAACCCAAGAAGAAACCAAAACCATAAAACCCTAAACACCATAAAAATATTTAAAAACCCATACAATTCATAAATAAAGAAAATATGGATGCTCTGCTCCTCCCCCGCGATGGCGCTCCTGTAGCTTCATCACTGGCTTGAATACAATGACATGGTTGCGTCCTGACCTCCCCCCTCTATAGGGGAGGGGCCGCCACTACCCCTGTTAAAGACAGGTTCTCACCTTTCTCAGATCCACATTCATTTCATTCTTTCCTGTGGATTTATCTCTACCCTAAGGTGCTGGGCTTGCACGAAGGGCTGCCGAAGCTTCCTCTGTCGATTGCAGAGTTCAACAAGGAATATGCCTGCTATAACCTGATTCTGGTAGCCATGTTCTTGAATTGGCATCCCCCAATTAATGTTTTTGACCGGTTTGTGTTCTTGCATTAGGTTCTCAAGGAACGTGCCACTGTTGGTTTGGTTGACTCCGGCCACTTTTTGATTCAGTTCTTGTTGGAGGATGACCTTATCTAGGCCTGGTCAACAACTCCTCGTAGGTTTGATGCTGCTTGTTTCTCCCTTTTCTAGTGAAACATTGAATTACATTTAAATCATGACTCCCCACTTATGGAAATTTGGGTAAGGTTCCCTGAACGCCCCCTACCCTTTCAAAATATGTCCATTATTACTAAGCTGGGAAATTTGGTCGGATGGTTTCTATGTGTGGATAGTCGAACCGGGGCCCTTCGTCATCCAGTTGCCCCAAGGGTTTGTGTTGAAATTGATGTCTCAAAGGAACCAGTTGACTTCATCTGGATTTAAATTGGTGAACATCTTCGATGGAAGAAGACGGTGGTTTTCAAATCATGGGTGAATTTGTACACCTCGTGCTTTACTCTTGGTCATATGAAAAGGGATTTCACATGTAGGGATGGCATGGCAGCTTAGTTTGGAAAGGAGGATATCTCCTCGATGTTAAGCTCAACAGGGGACCTGGAGGTGAAGAATGATGCCAATCAGGATTCTCTGCTAGATGCTTGGAGTGGTGACAGGATGAAGGGAGGGGGATCATCCCCCTAGCTGGGTGTGGACGAACAAATTTTGGTCAAGGACATCTTTATATGAATGAAGGGTGATTTTGGACTAGGGGGTTATGCCTCTTCTGAAGCAGGGGATGACACTCCTGGTGGAGTTGAGGTCGTGGTCTTGCAGTCTGATCCTTCTAGGGGCATGAGCTTGGCATTAAAGTCTTCTTGTCATGGCATGGAGATGGTGCCTTTGCCAAGCCCTCTAGTGGATGTTGGAAGTCGGGCTGAGCTAGGTTTATTCTCAAATCAGTTCAATGGCCTGGAACCTCTAGAATCTGTGAGAATTGTGGAAGGGGGTCAAGAAGGACTGGAAATGTAGGAGGAGGAAGCTGCTGATGTCCCCCAGGAGGCAGAACTACCTTCCCCCAATGATGGTTTATGGGCCTTGGGTGTGGAACCCCCTGGCCCACTATGCCCTCTTTGGAGCAAGCACTGTTGGTCTCTACTATGCCTGGACTTGGTTTGAGTGATTCCCCTCATCCCATGATTCATCTTGGTAGTCCTCATGTAGATACGAGGAGCATCGAGCAGCCTGACAAGAACTTGGCTATTGTTCTGTTTGAGAAGTTGCCTCCCTGTGTTGAATTGTCTGACCTAATTATGTTGGACTGTTCGGAAATCCCGCTTGAGCAGAATATATATGATATCTTTCATATGCCAGACCTGCAGCCAGTGATCTTTCTTGGGGATGAGAATGAAGAACACATACGGCTAGGAGAAATCATGGGGGACCATGATGACCTTATGTATGCCAGCATGAACAGGATCAAGAGGGTGCAAGAGAAGATGGGACTCTCTGACTCCTCTGGCGGTAATTAGAATAGAAGGCTGCAGTCTGATCTTGAATGTATCAAGAAAGGTGACATGGTTGTACCTGCTGTCACTGCTCACAGGAAGGCCAAGATGATGAGTGACCCTTCAGGGAAACAGAGGGCTAGGATGGACTACTCCTCCCTGCCTAGGTCAATAGCTATTGGGGCCTCCTCCAAGGCCAGCAAAGGTAACAGAGGTGCACTTGGTAGGCAAGACCAGGCTACCAAACCGAAGCTGGATGTGAAACTCAAGAAGTATTTTGAACCCTTTCTCAAGCAATATAAATCTTCTGAATGGGAGTTAGTGGACTCGGATGCGTCCTCGGGCTATGGTGCTGATCAGGACCCCTTTGGGGATGGTGATTTTGTTTCGTAGTCATCTCTCCTTTTGCTTCTTGGGATTTTTGATCTTTTGTTTTGTTGGGGTTTTCGGGGTTTTGAGTGTGAGTCATTTGGCCCCACCCCTCCCTTTTCAGTTGTAGTTTTCTCTTTTTTAATATATTTGGGGGGTCAGAAATAGCCCGGAATCACACCTTCATTGCCTCTACAAATCATATAAATGTAAAAAATGGTAAAACAACGAACACCCATAAGAAAACCATAAAAACCTAAAAATACTTAAAACCCATAAAATGCAAAAGAGAAAAAAATTCTAAAAACCATAAAACACCCAAAATCATAACATCCCTAAAAACTATAAAACTAATAAAAACCCCAAAAATCAGTAAAAATTATAATAACCTTATAAACTTCATTAAATGTTATGAAACACAAAAAACCATAAAAACATAAAAAACACTCAGAAAACAAAATGGATCCCTAACACCATAAAAATCATAAAAACATAAAAATAACGTAAAAATACAAAATAATGTAAATACCCTTAAAACATGAAAAAAATACTATGGAAACCATAAAAAACAAAATCACATAAAATTCCTAAAAACCCTAAAACCCACAAAACCCTGAAAACACAAAAAATCAATCAAAATCCTCAGAAATCTATAAATTCCATTTAAACATAAAATACCTTAAAAACAATAATAAAACCTAAAAAAAATTAAAACATGGAAGACCAAAAAACCCCAAAAATCTTAAAAAACATAAAAGACTCCAAAAACCCAAAAAACGCCTAAAAACCATTTACCCCTAAGAGTATTAAATATCCCTAAAACCCCACAAATACCCTAAAACCAACTAAAAAATATATAACCCTTTAAACAATAAGAATGATTAAAAATATAAAAAGACAAAAAAACCCAAAAAAAATTTAGAAATCCCCAAAACCCATAAAATCAATAAAAAACCTAAAAACCAATAAAAACACTAAAAAAAATTAAAAACCCTAAAAACCGATTAAAAATCGTATAAAATCACTAAAATCCCTAAAAATATAAAAAAAATAAAACCCTAATAAAACCTTAAAAATCAAAAAACAGGTAAAACCCCTAAAAACCTAAAAATGTTAAAAACTATAAAAGCCCTTAATAAAGCAAAAATCCATAAAAATCATAAAAAACCCATAAAACTGTAAAACCCCTAAAAACACATTAAAACCCTAAAATCCCACTTAAAAAAATTTAAACACTCTAAACCCATAAAATTTTAAAAAACTACAAAAAACATAAAAACCCTAAAAAACTCAAAAAACCATGAAACCACAAAAAACCTAATAGTATCATTAAAACCCTAAACTCAAAAAAAACCATACAACCATAAAAAAATAGAAATAATTAAAAATACATAAAAATATATTAATTCCTAAATCCATGAAAAACATAATAAAACATTAAAAACCTAAATACACTTAAGCCCCCTAAAAACCAAAAAAAAAGATAAGACCCCATATAAAATTAAATACCCCCAAAATTAGTAAAACCGTAAAAACCGTAAAAATACTTAAAGCCCTAAAATCCCTAAAAAAATAAAATCCTAAAAACATAGAAACACCCTTAGAAAAGCTTAAACTACTAAAAATAAATGAAGTTTTTAATAGAGTAAAAAATAATAAAAAGCCTAAAAGACCATAAAACACCTAAAAACATCTAAAAACCTTAAAACCCAAAAAAAGTAAAATAAACCATAAAAACCTAAAAAAGCCCAAAAAACCCAAAAACCTGTGTATCCTTAAGAATATTTAAGATCCATAAAAATCCTAAAAATCCAAAAAAAATCTTTAAAAATATATAAAAAACTAGAAATCTAAAAAAAGAAATCCTAAATTACATAAAAACACCTAAACCCCATTATAAACCTCAAATTGAAAAAACATTAAAATACACTAATGTCTATAAAACCATTTGTAACCCCTAAACCCCTTTAATACCCTAAATAATCTGTAAAATCCGAAAACCCACTAAAAAATCTAAAAACCCATAAAACCACTAAAAATATTAAAAACTCTAAAAATCCATAAAATTTGTAAAAACTCAAAGAAACCCAAAATACAAAAAAAAGTTAAAAACCCTAAAAACCCTCAAAATCCCTAAAAATCATAAAAGCCCTAAAAAGCCTTAAAATCCCTAAAAAACTAAAAAACTATAAAAACCCTAAAAAACATTAAGAAAACCTTAAAATCCTAAATACACTTAAAACCCCTAAAATCCTAAAAAAAACTAAAACCCCTAAAACCATTAAAACCTATAAACCCTTAAAATCATTAAAAACACTAAAAACAATTAAAATCATAAAGAAGCTTTACAATTACTATAAAAATGAATACCATAAACCCCCTTAGAACCCTGATAAAACCTAAAAACACTTAAAACCTATAAATTCATACAACCCCCAAAAAACCTAAGAAAACTCTAAAACCCCTAAAACTATAAAAATCCTTAATACATAAAAAACCAAAATAACCATAAAAGTCATTGAAACCCACTAAATAATAAAAACAACTTACACCCCCAAAAAAATTAAAAATAATAAAAAAACTATAATAACCCTAAAAACTAAAAAATATCTAAAAACTCCAAGAAACCAAATAACCCTAAAAATCGAAAAAAACCCTAAAACCCCTAAAAATCAATAAAAAATTTATAACCCATAAAAATCCTAAAAAAATTAAAAATAAGTAAAATAATCAAAACCCTATGATACCTAAGGAAGATGAATATAAAATTAAAACATAAAAACTCTTATAATGCCTAAAAAATGCAAAAATCCCTAAAAAACAATAAAAATCTTACGAAATAATAAAATTAGAAAATCCAAAAAAACCCCTAAAAATACCAAAAAACATAAAGAACTCTAGATAAGCTGAATCCCCCTTAGATGACCCTAAAAATCTAAAACCACATTAAGCCCTCTAAAACCTAAAAAAATTCTAAAATCCATAATAAACCCTAAAAACTGAAAAAACCCCTAAATACAAAAAAACCCTCAGAGCCCATAAAAAACAAAAATCTAAAAACCTATAAAAACCCTAAAATCAACTAAAAATTATATAAACCCTTTAAACACATAGAAACATTAAAAAAATTTTAAAAAGTACTTTGAAAACCTAAAAACTAAAAAAACACTAAAACCCCAGAAAACAATAAAAACCCTAAAAACCCAAAAAAACCAAAAACCTTAAAAATCCCTAAGAAACCTAAAAACCATAAATTCTTAATATATACCTAAAAACCCTAAAAATGTAAAAAACACTACAATCCCAGAAAAACTAAAATAAAATATTTAAAACCTAAAAACATTAAAAACGCCTACAAACCTAAAAATGAAAAAAAATCACTAAAAACATAAAAAACCATTAAACCCCAAAAACGTTAAAAATAATAAAACAGTCATAAAACCCTAAAAACTCAAAACCAAACGTAAAATCCCAAATACCATAAAACCCCAAAAAAATCCTAGAACCCCAAAAATTCAACAAAATACCTAAAAATATTAAAATTCGAAAAAACCCCTAAAAATCCCTAAAACAAAAAAACCCAAAAATCATGTAAACCCAAATGAAAACCATAAAATTTTAAAAACACATAAAACCTTTAAAATCTAAAAAAATAAAAAAACTATAAAAGTACATAAAATCATTAAATTCCATAAAAAACATAAACCCCATTTAAATTTTAAAAATTCATAGAACCCATAAAACCACTAAGAACATAAAAATCCCATAAAACCCTAAAAAAATTTAAAAATTTAAAAAAAAATTAAAAACCATATTTTTTTAAAAAAACCAAAAAACCCTGAAAATTGTCAAAATTTCCAAAAAATATAAAAACCCATAAAATAAAAAAAATACATAATAAATGTTAAAAACATTTAAAAAACATCAAAAACACTTGAAAAACTATAAAATCCAAAAAACACTTTAAACCTCTAGAAAACCAAAAAACAATAAAAACCCTAAAATACCTTTAAGAAACGAAAATCCCTAAAAACCATAAAAATCACTTAAATACCTAAATATCTAAAAATCTAAAATCCAAAAAACCCCTTAGAAAACCTTAAAAACCAAAAAACACTTAATATCCCAAAAAACCATAAAATGATGAAAACCATATGTAGGGTCCTGAAAAAAATCCACAAAGGAGAATGATGATCCCCTTTAACTAAAGAGAGATTCTTCCCAATTTCCCCTCAAAAGGATTAGGCAAATGTGGTCAATATTTAAGGATGGCAATGGTGGAATCGGTCCGTGGACCAGTCTAATGATAACGATGCACGACTGGTTCCGTGAAGCATCCCTCCTCTGCGGACCGTCGTCCTTCATGAGATGGAGGTGGAGATCCTCCTTGGTCATGAGGTGAGACAGGCACCAACCTGGTTCACCATTCCGAACTGCCCCAACCATGAGCTGTGTCAGCCAGCCCAAACCGCCTTCGCTGTCATTTGTGAAATGGAGGTGGAACCCTCCGTGGTCGCGAAGCCCTCACCGAGTTTGGTTCGCGGAGGAGTGTTTAATACCCCACAAATTAAGGATTGACCAAGTCATCCTTGAACCGGGTTTTTGGTCATGGGCCTCCATAAAATGTGCCGAATGACCATAGATACATCCTTTTCCCTGGTCTATAAAAGTAGTTTGAAAAAGAAGAGGAGGATAGAGAATGGAGAGGAGATCGGTCAGATTTTGGTGGATGGATTTCGAAGGAAGGCTTAGAATTTTGGAAGATCCAGTTCGCAAACCAGAGCAGGTATGAACATGGGAACGAACTAATAAGGAACCAAAAAAAACACATAATAACTTGGTAAACCGCGAACATAAAATAAAAAAGAAGAGAAAACCGTGAACCAGGGTCCCTCCGTGAATGTACTCCCCACGGACCAGGGAGTTTATACCTCTTTTTCGATCCGCCACACCGCAAAACACCCTACTACGCGGGAGAAGCCCCGACCAACAAGCCTCAATCCGGCGTCGCCCATGGCTGTTGCTGCCTGCTTGGATCCCTCCGTGGACCACCCTGGTTCTCAGATCGAACCCGGAGCCATGAACCACCTTGGTTCGCGGGATGCCCATTAGTCCGCAGACCACCCTGGTTCGTGGATAGATTCTCCAGCTGCATAGAACTTCCCTACGTGAAGGGCGCCACCACCCATACCCCTGTGTGGCATGAAAAAACCTTCGGAGTTCCCATTCCCAAAGCCAGATAAAATCCATACAATTTCAATCAAGCCGGATCCTTCGCAACCTCCTCATTGGCCTACTCATCGGCCCTGAGCTGAGGCCTCCACCGGAGCCACCAGATCTGTGTGGTTTTATCCTCAGGCACATCAGCACGCCGTTTTGTGTTCACATACCCACCTTAAACATGGGAAAAGGGGGTTCCCCCGACCCTTGGGCAGATTTCTGAAGCATGCCTGGGTTCACATTCCCACGATAATGTGGGGTCTGAGACCGAGAGCCCCTTTTCTACCTCTACTCGCCAGAATGGGGGACTGCATGCTTCGGTGGTTGGGCACTTCTCCCCTCCCCATAGAGGGGGCATCATACCCATCCGAAGGCAGCCATCCCCATGAACCTCGGTACTTCCCCGGGGAACAAGAGATGTGATGGGCATAGAAGCACCCCTTTCCTTCTCCCGATGCGCTTTGTCGCCATGGGCGTCCATCCCGGAGTAAGCCCCGACTTTATGGGCCGCCCTCATGCATAACCCCCACTCCACTTCTCACGGACGCACCTTTCGCGACATGATCCTTTGGTCCCTACTGCCTCTTGGTTCTCACAATGATCATGACTCGTGTGGGCTTAGAGTAAGCATCGACCATGACATCCTCTTATGGGACTCCTCAGAGTGTAAGCCCCAATCCATTACCCTGGGCCTCCTTAGAGTGTAAGCCCCAATCCATCATTCCGGGCTGCCTCATAGCGTAAGTCCCAAGCCAATGCAAACTACAAGGACATTGATTCCCTACCATAGAGATACATATGAAGCCTCCATGAGGTTCAAGCTCGATCACCAATGGACCCCTGGGTTCCGGCCCTCCCATTTGAACTACGTGGACTTTGATCCCTATCCCCTAGGCAGGGTACGTATGAAGTCTCCATGAGGTTCAACCCTAACAACCAGTTGATCCGACTATCTTCACATCGGTTCACCGGGCCACTCTTAGTGCCGCCTCAATGAGTTCTGACTCCTCAGGGTCATTAATACAACTAGGGATGGTAAACCTCAAGAATAAATTATTTCAAACCCCTGCGTTCATCTGCCCATTGCCAACCTGGAGAAATCCGTGGATACTATGGTTGGGTATAAACCAAAGATTCGTGAACATATGAATACGTCTTAAATCTATAAGAGAGTCCCGTAACATGCAATAATTCCCCCCAAAATGGTGGCATGAGCCCGAATTCCCATCTTCTCAACCAATGTGAGTTCTTAAGCATCACTGGCCAAACCATCCGGTGAACACCTACCCATGGAAAGTTGGTCCACACGTCATCGGATACGGAATCGTTGGGCGTTTCAAGACCAACCCAAAAAAATGGTGATCCCGATGTGAATCTTTAACCAAGAATTATGGATTTAACCTAATCCCACCCTTTTCCCCCTTATACTCTCAAGGAAGGCCAATCAAGTTCATTAAATACAAATGGGATCATAAGGTGCTGCTTTAAGGGGTTTTCTGTTTTTATTTGTTAAAATGTTTTACAGGTACTATACAAAACTCCCTTCAATACAATGGTGTCCCGAAGGAACTAACACGCGCGTGCTTCCAACAATGCAATGACCGGACGTCCTCACCAACAGAGGACCCCATCACCCACCAAGCATCTTCAACGCTGGGTCTCGGATGAGCTGATCCGAGAGTACCACGTGAATTGTACTCTCCCAATGGTGGAGGAATCCATGCATGCCCTCTAATCCGCCAGAACACACTGGTCGGCTACCGAGCAGCAGCTGAAAAGGCAGATACAGACATCCCATGTTGTTGTCTCCAACTGTTTCGGGAGTCTGTCCCTGGAACAGGACAATGCGTACCTCCCTTATCTTAGTGAGTCAGATGAGGTCGACACTGAGGACTTCATCCCCACCAAACGGGGGTTCCGATCCAAGGCCCCCACCAGCAGACGTCGTCGCGGTCATGTCGTGACTCAACATCCTCGCACCGAGGATGATGTCTCCCCGAGGATACAGGCCCACGCTCCCCGAGCTCTGGCCCCTCGGACTACACAATGAGGGAGGATAACGTACAATCAGGGACCGGTCTTCACCCTGGTCCCTAAGGAGGAGCTCCCCTGCCCAGCCACAGAGACGTACCATGAAGAGGCACCTACACCTATTCACTCCTCCCAAGCCCACCATCTACACATGGTGACATCATACAAGTCGGCCTGCATCCCTGCCGAGCTCCATCAAGAACGTCTCTCACACAGGATGACACTTACCAGGCAGGAACCTCTCCCTACCCAAGGTCATGAATCCCACCAACCTGACGTAGTGGCAACCTGGAACCTGCAGGACCAGCTCTTAGAAGTTTCTTCTGATGTCGGCCATCTTGATATGGTGGCGATCTATAATGCCCGCCACCCAGATGTGGTGGTAATTCATAGGCGGGCACGTCTCCCCACCAAAAAGTCCACCGACTCAATATGGTGGGAAACCAATATATGAAGGGCCATCACCCTGCAGATGCACGTAAAGTCCGATATCCAGATGTGGAGGAAAAAAGAGAGAAAAATTGGTGTATCCCAGTACAGGGGCAGATTCGTTCACCTGCCCCGACACAGGAGAATTGTCAGTACCCACTGACCACTGGAGGACCAGAGTAGGATATTCCTACTTCGATACTAGAATGGGCCTTCATACCACTTCCAACCAAAGATGTCTCTCTGCATATCCTAGAAATGATGGAGGAGCAGGTATCGATCCCAGATCATATGTTGCAGACTTTCCATAATGTATTTGCATCAGCGGCAACATCAAGGATTCGGGCTCACGAGCTCGTCTCCCCAATTGAGGCGACTCATCTGAGAGATGATATAGCTGCCTTGGAGCAGATCAGCATCCCTGCTTCTACACAGGAGGGTCACCAGCCATATTCCGCGATGCAAGGTCAAAAGGATCGAGAAGCTTCACTCGTTCCAACTGGGGGACACCCGTCCATCACGGTGGATGCTCCAGAGCAGGAATATATCTCTGCTAAAAGTCAAGATGTTCGTCGGCATATCCTAGTAGTATCACGAGACCCAATTAGATAGGGACCCAAAGGGTAAGGCCATTGTCAACAGCAGACGGTCCCCACTACCCACAAAAGAGCACCCCGAATGTGCCAAAAGCGTCCAGAAAATAAAGATGGAGTTCATGACTCTGCTCTGTTGGAATATGGGGTTCCCAAAGACTCTAAGCATACAATAAAGGCTCATCACCCATAACATCCATTACCTTATTATGGTAGTGGTAGTAGTTTTTGCAATGGTCCTCCTCGAAATCTTGCTACCTGCAGCTTTGAAGGACATCCACTGAGAACCCGTCGGGGCCTCCCCCATGGGAATATAATGATCGATCACAAGAGCTCCTCTTTTGATGTACGTCACGGAAACACTCCACGTGGCCAGAATATCGATCAGCAAGAAGGTCCTCCAATTACTGCGGTCCACCTTGAAGGTCCTCCTCGGGGTATACGCTGCAAACACTCTTCATGTAGTGCGACCACAGATTATGATAGTAGTCCTCGCTATCATAGTCGCAACTGCAGAGTCCCTCCCCGCAGTGACGTATCATCATGACAAGAAGGCCCTCCCCTTATCGTGGCCTTCCCTGAAGGTCCTCCCCAGGGGTTACGTTGAAACAACACTCTGCACAGTCAGGCATCAGATCACGGTGGTAGTCCTCTCCACCCTAATAATGGAGGTCCTCCCCGTATAGATGTCAAGCAACGAGAAGGCCCTCCCCTCGTTTCGGTACATTTTGTAGAACCTCCCTAGGATGTATCCCAAATATATTCTCCCTGCGGCAGTAGTAATGGTAGTCCTCACCATTGCCACAGTTGTGATGGTAGTCCTCACCACCATGGCCGCCATTGTGAAGGTCCTCCCCGCATTGGCCCCAAGAAACAAAAAGGTCATCCCCTTGTTGCAGTGTGTCCTGAAGGTCCTCCTCAGGATGCACATCGAACATCAATCCATGATGGTCATCCTCAACATGATACTAGTTGTTTTAAAGGTCCTCCCCGTAATGACACTACGCAGCCAGAAGGCACTCCCTTTGCTACGACACGCCTTGGAGGTCCTCCCGAGGGTGTGCACTACAAAAGTCCTCTATGCAGTGATGCCTTAAGAAGTAATGGTATTCCTCACCATTACGGCCTCCATTGCAGAGGTCCTCCCCACGATGACATATCATATCGACAGTAAGGTCCTCCCCCTACCGAATCAATCACCGAAAAGCCCTCATATGTAGAGGCACTCAGAAGGACAGGATCAAGCATGTCAGATTCCCAGTTAGTCTCCAACAACATCCTTATGCAATCAAGAGACGGTCCAGGGCCCCGTTCATCCTCTGAACCACCTCAAAATAGACCACTTAATGATTCATCACCTACCAGTCCCACTACCTCCGACCACATTGGCAGCGAGCATCTCAGTTGGGCCGACCAGGTAGAGGAGTCACTAGCAGAGGAGTATGCCGATATGTTGCACCTGAGGAAACGACTGGCCAGGGATGATATACCAGTAATGTTTTGGCCTACGAACACCTCTCAGTTCAATATACCTAGAGAGTTGTCTGAATAATACATGCACGGCATCCGCCATAATATATGGACAACCCTCCGCTGACAGAAATCAAGATTCTTACCCTACGACGGGTATGTAGACCATATCAAGATAATAAGGGACCTCTTGTGTCACATCCACCTGGAAGATATTCCAACAGTGACCCGAGAGGTCTAATGGAAACATAAAGATAGCCTGCCTCCGTGCGCTGCACCAGCTGTACCGCCTCATCAGTGATGCTTCGACGAGAGTCCATATCAGGGGATGGGGAGAACATGGATCTCTGCATTTCACTTCACTCCCCACCCAGAAGAACCCATTCAGCGTGGTGTCTTGCAACGTCATCACATCAAGATGAAAATAGAGTGGTCTATCTATTTAGGAAAGGAAACACACCTAGAAAAGTCAGGCCTTGAGTAAGTCCCAGAAGCATCAGGCCCGATAGGAACAAGCCATTCAAGAACTCCTGAATCAGGCCACCGAGAGCATACAACAGGCCTCTAGCCTAAGAGAGGCCAATCAGTGATATTTTCCTGCCTCCCCAGAAAGGGAATGATTCACAAAAAAACTTGGCACCAAACCTAGATCACCCCCGAATGGGGGAACTGAAGATCAGGCAGGTAGCGATCGCCATAACCACTGACCCAAACCAGGGTCAACCCCGGCCTGCAGGGCTGGGGCATTTTTAACAAAAATTCCCTCGTAAGACCAATAAAACCGGGAATAGACTCGATGTCCAAGGAATGGAGCCAACCTCAGCCCTCAGGGCTGGGGGTATTATTACCCCCTCAACAACATCCTCCCCCACGAGAGTCGGTATTCTCTTGTCTAGGGAGGAAAATTAGAAGAAGAGGTTCTTGTCCTATCCCATCATTTGAATCATCATCCCCTCAGAGAGGAAGGCACATCGTAAGGTCGCACCAAAGAACCCTCTGCATCACCCTTCGTCAAGAAGTTCGAAGGAAATCCCAAGTCACGAAAGGGAAGGCCAGCCGAAGACGCGGGAGATCGTCTTCCCATTTGGAAGATGACATCATGTCTGCCCCGCGATATGCATCTATCAATTTCATAGAGGTTAACCCCACGGGTGACACCAGAGATACTGAAAATCAGGAGGTATCGGTAGATGATAGTTCCAGTCAGGCTGTGACTCACAACGAACCACCAGGTGTGCACACCCGGAACTAGAGGGTCGCCCTAAATACGTCCTTCCTTCCATCCAACCCTCCTCTGCCTACCCTACAAGCTTCGAAAAAGGATAAGAACAAAGGAATGGTTACCCTTAACCCACCTCCTTCTCTCCACAAAGATGATCCACTCACGATGGAAGAGAGATTCGCTCGACAGGAAAAGAAGATGAAAGAATTGAGGTGGATTAACACCGAGCTACTCCAACGGAACCACCTTATTGAAAGTGTGTCCTAGGAGGAGCCACATCATGCACTCCCAACAAGTGCACCTCAAAGACTAAGGTTTGCCCCGACAAAAGAAATACGTTAGGGCTCCTATCCAATGAGGCGCTTAACCCATTCAACTACCTAAACGTAGATTTAGATGAATAACAAGACTTAACTCCACTCAAGAAGAAACCAGAGCGAGTACGCTTGAACCCTCTGAAGGTGCCAAAAACGGCACACGCACCGATGGTGCTGGCCAATCTGAATCCTTAGGCAATGCCTCGAGCTATTCTTGCCTAGGTCTGGGCCCAATAGGATGTAAACCAGGGTCTCACCAACACCATCGAGGCACTAACAGCTCGATTGGAAGTAATGGAAGGTCGACGCGCTCTGATATAGCTAGAGCGGAAACCCTACCCGGATTGGGTGAGCAACACACCGCCTCCACCCAATTTTGGGAGCCTTGTATTCCCTATATTCAAAGTATTCGGCGATCCATAATAGCATTTGATGCACTATGCATCCTACTGCGACCCTTTGATGGGATCTATAAAGCAACAAGAAGCATTAAAAATCAGATGCTTCGTTTGGACCTTGCAAGGATCTACCTTCCTATGGTATACGAGTCTGCTAACCCAGTCAATAAAGACCTGGGAAGACCTTCGTAGTAGTTTCTATTCCACTTCAGCTCAATGTTTCCTAAAACAACGGTCAACGATCTCATTAACTGCAAGCAGAGGGAGAATGAGAGGGTCTCAGATTTCATCGCCAGATGGAAAGGTCTGACCTATTCCCTGAATAGGCCAATACCTCAAGATGAGATGGTAGCCATATGAATCGATAATCTTTGAGATGAGATGCGAACACTGATCATACTAGTGGAGTTCACCACTGGCTTCTGCCATCTCTAGGCCATTGCCCATAGAATTGAGGACTCCTTGAAGCGGACTAATTTGAATTCCTGAATATCCTCACATACTCCCATGAAAAGTGACCCTATAGATGAAGCGTCTGCTGCCACACTCAAGCCAGCCCCTGTGCCTGCTACACCGCTTAGGCCTCCACCAATTATTCAAGGGCCTCCTGCATATTAGTGGTCACCTCTGCCTAAACGGGACGATCAGCGAGGACCGAAGCGGAACTAGTTTGAGGAATGAAGAAAAAAAGTATTCTTGTTATGAGACAATCAAGTCTTTGACTACTTCATTGCCGCCATGAACTACAACTTGCTCCACCTCCCGGAGTCGAGGAAACCTGAAGTGGTCGGCCGCGATGATAGGCCAGATTACTGCCCCTACCATCGGATGTTGGGGCACAGTATCTGAGAATGATTCGTCTTCAAAGACCTCCTGCAGAGGATGGTATAATCTGGATAGGTCGAGATGGGACCACCCTTAGCACAAGTGGCATGTATCTCTACCGACGAATCTGACAAAGAGGAGGGGTGGAAGAAAGTCACCAGTAAGAAGCGGTAGAAATTTGAAAATTGGATGACTCGGAAGACTATCAACCGAGCCCAGTGCATACTCCAAACTCAACTACAACAGCTAGTGTTTCCACCAACATCCCCTGAAGCCACAGAGCCGACAGTATCGACCTCACAACCCTCCATGAGCCGGTCATTCGGGAGTAATCGAAGGAGGAAACAATCGCAATAGGAGTAGTCCACGATGGGGGAAAAGTTAGTCCTGACCCTGGCAGATTATATGCCCTCGAATTTGGCGCCACAGTCACCGACCCACCAAATGGAACCATCACGGACAACCGACCAGGTTGACCTGTCATAGGATGAAGAGCCAATCTTTGGTTCTATTAACTTCATCCATCTTATGGAATCATTCCCTGATAAAGGGCATGGTTACGAACCTGAGAACCCTACATGAGGAGCTGGGAGGAGGAATCATTGAGGTAGGGGATACCAGGGGAGGTTCAGCCGTGACCGAAACCAACCCTATGGTTAGACCCCGACCCAAACCGTTAGTATTGCAGAAACCCGTGGTAGAGCCCTTCAATGGACTCAGTAGGAGAAAGAATGACCCTCCACCTCTATATGCAGCCACTCTGGCCCTATTACTTTGTGATACCCACCAGAGGAGGAACAAGTGTCTGGCCGCCTAGTGTGCACAAACAGACCGGTCGGGCTAAGTCCTCAAAATACAGGAACACCATCGATATCCAACCCCGCGGCCGGTCCCTCCTCGTTAAATGATCCAACCCCTAAAGAACCCGCTAAGAATCTCTTGCCAATGGAGAAGCATCGGCCAGTGGAGTAGAAATACGATATCCTTAAGTAGCTGGCATCAGTACCAGCCAAGATGTCAATCCTCGATGCCCTAATTTTGTCAACAGACCACAGGGAGGCACTTATAGAAGCTTTGATCAGCCCCTAATAGTTTCAAGCCATGGTAGCTGCCACTGAAATTTACCAGACAGAGACTGACCCTGCTAAATGAAATGCGGAGATTTCCTTCACCGATAAGGATGAATATTCCATCATGTAAGGACACATCAGACCACTATATGTGTCCGGCACACTGATTGGTATTGAGATCCAAAATGTCTTTATAGAAAATGGCTCTGGAGTTAACCTCCTTCTCCTACGGACACTCCGTAAGTTGAGCTACAGTGAGGACGAGCTAATTCCCTTGGCCAAAACTCTATTGGGTTACGACAAGAGTGAGCAGAATCCAATGGAAAAAATTAAGAAAATGACCCATTTTGGTGACCTAGTAGCCTACACAAAATTCCTGGTGGTCTGGTAGAGCACAACATTCAATGACCTACTTGGAAGGCCATGGCTACATAAGCACATGGTCGTTCCTTCATTATACCACCAGTGTATCAAGTATTGCGTCAATGGACATAGTGTAACATTTCACATCGACAAGGCCACTTTCGAGCTCTCTGAGTCACATTACATTGACTTCAGGTTCTATGAGAAATAGAAAAAGAAGCTTTTGGTCGATGGTGTTGACTGGATCCCCGCTCCAAATGGCCTATAAATGGTTCCGGATGACCCCCTTAGGCATCTTGGCAGAGATTATGTCCTTCCCGTAAACCATG
This sequence comes from Viscum album, assembly GCA_963277665.1. Classification (NCBI taxonomy): domain Eukaryota; kingdom Viridiplantae; phylum Streptophyta; class Magnoliopsida; order Santalales; family Viscaceae; genus Viscum; species Viscum album. The sequence goes on along the minus strand of OY728136.1, from coordinate 1,278,642,807 downwards.
TTGAGAGTAGGAGTTCAAGTACGGACACACACTCAGATGTACTCATGACTTTAGCCACGATGGTTGAGCATGAAAATGCGGGAACGTCCGCCACCCTCGATCTGGGGACAAATACACAAGTGGGGATGCCCACGATGCCTCTCCGTCAAAACCTCGAAGGCTCAGACCAGAAACTATCCCCCCGTTGGATCAAGAAGATGAGGACTTGGGAGAAGAAGAGGAGGAAGATCTTTAGGATGCACCTCCCGCATTTGAGGAGGGTATCTCCACCACGATGGACGAGCTCAGGGAAATAAACCTGGGTACCGAGGAAGATCTAAGGCCTAATCTCATTAGTGCAGCCATGTCCCCCAAGGAGCATGAGGTATATACCTCTTTCCTGAGGCAACAACAGGATGTTTTTTCCTTGAAATACACAGAAATTTTGGGACTCGATCCCAATGTGACGACGCATCACCTGGGTCTTCCAGAAGACCACCAAGGCTATAAACAGGTCGCCAGAAGGACGCACCCCTCACATGCCACCAAAATAGAGGCTGAAGTCGATAATCTCATTAAAGTAGGCTTCATTCGGGAGGTCCAATACCCCATTTGGTTGGACAACATTGTCCATGTCAAGAAAAAGAAGGGAAAAATCGGTGCCTACATTGACTTCAGAGGTCTCAATCATCATTGTTCGAAATATGATATCCTGGTCCCGATCACCGAATTATTAATTGATGCGACGGCTAGGTACGAGGCTCTATCCTTCATGGAAGGCTATTCTGGATATAATCAAATTAGGATGGCCCGAGAAGACGAAGAATTCACTACCTTCATTGCCCCTCAAGGGGTATTCTATTACAGGGTTATGTCATTTGGTCTCAAGAATGCTGGCGCCACATATCAGTGTGCCATGCATCAGATCATTAAACCGTTCATGAGGAAATTCATTGAATGGTACATGGATGACCTGGTGGTCAAGTCCAGATAGCGCTCGTATCACCTATCAAACCTTGAGACCGTATTCAACAAACTCCGACAACATAGCTTGAAGATTAACCCCTTGAAATGCGCCTTTGGGGTTACCTTAGGGAAATTCCTTGGCTTCGTTGTACGCCATTGTGGCATCAAAGTCGACCCAAAGAAGACAAAGGCTATCCTTGGATTACCACCTCCCTGAAATCACACTGAGTTGAGGGGATTCCAAGGAAACCTAGCCTATATTAGGCTGTTCATAGCCAACATGGCGGGAAAATGTTTTCCCTCTACCAGGTTAATAAAGAAGGGAGTCACATACCAATGGATAGATAACTACCAGGAGGCGTTTGAAAGCCTAAAGAGGTACCTCTTAATTCAACCAGTGCTCATGCCCCCCGGTTGAAGGAAGACCTCTCCTCCTATACGTGATGGCCCTAGAACAGTCACTGGGAGCCTTCCTCACACAAAAGAACGATGCTGGTAGTGAAAACACTCTCTATTACCTCAGAAGAATAATGATTAATGCTGAGAATCGATACTCAAACATCGAGAAGACCTATTTGGTCTTGTTCTTCATGGTTCCAATGTTGCGACATTATCTACAGCATCATGAATTCCATTTGGTCTCACAAAATAACCCGCTAAAGTAAATACTCAGCTGTTCGATGCTGACTGGGCACCTATCTCGATGGGCAGTCATCCTGCAACAGTTTGACATCTCGTTTGTGCCTCAGAAGCCCATCAAGGGCCGGGCATTAGCAAACTTTCTGGCAGGGCACCCCTCAGTAGGGACTACCACACTAGACATTGAGCTATCGGATGAAGACATACTAACGGTTCAAGAGGAGCTCCCAACATGGGAAATGTACTTAGACGGCGCATCCCAAAGCCCAACAGGGAAGAGGATGGAGGATCCCAGATTCAACAAAGTGGGTTTGGAAATAATACTAGTGTCCTCAGAAAAGGCAGTCTTTCCATATTCCTTCCTCATATCAGAATGATGTATGAACAATGAATTAGAATATCAAGCTCTCATTGCAGGCCTGGAACTCGCACTCTAGGCATAAGTACAACACATTAAGATAAACTGTTAATCGGAACTGGTCATCAAACAAGTCAATGGTGACTACGCTATTAAAAAGGAGGAGCTGATCCCCCTGTTTGACCATGTCCGAGGGTTAATGGGATAATTCACCATAGAACCAACATTGACCTATATTCCCCACTCTCAGAATGCTAAGGCTGATGCATTATCCAATGTAGCCACAACCCTAGTTTACCCAGGCCAGGATGAAATGGTTATCAGTATTTCTCACCGTCGAATAGTATATCCATTTGTTCAGAACAAGACGAAAGAAATCTAGGAAGTCAGTCCTATCCCTGATCCATATGTTCCTGCCACCGACTGGATGACCCCCATTCCAAACTACCTGTAATGGGGAGAACATCCATAAGACAGGGATGAACGAGAGAAAATACGGAGAAGGGGAATCAACATTATCCAATATGGCGGCACATGTCAGCAAGAGGTCCTCTACAAATGAGGCCTCGATGGAGTGCTCCTTAGATGCATTGATGGAGAAGAAACCATTGTCGTAATAAATGAAGTACATGCCAGAGCGTGTGGAGAAAATAAACTGGGGACCATGCTTTCCCATCAGGTTCAAAGGCTTGGGTACTAATGGCCAATAGTGGCACGAGACTGCGAGCATTTTACCGCAAAATGCCACTCATTCCATATTCAAGCCAGCTTCATACACCAACCCCCGAAGTTACTTCATCAAGACAAGTACTCCTGGCCGTTTTCCATATGGGGGATGGACGTCGTGGGACCATATCCTCCCACCACGACCAAATAGCTGAATTATATCCTCACGACAATCGACTTCTTTTCCAAATGGGCAGAATACATACCCCTCAAGGACGTCGGGGCAAGAAATATTGTCAGCTTTGTGAAGACCAATATCATCACCAGATTTGGTGTCCCTAATACCATACTGACAGACAATGGCACGAACTTCTGCTCTACTTAATAGGAGTAACTCTACCATGAGAATGGTATCAAGGCTAACCACTCATCCCGCTACCATGTAAGGGCCAACAGACAGATAGAGGCTTTCCACAAGAACCTGTCCAACATTCTCCAGAAAATGGTGGACAAAGACAAGAAGTAATGGCCAGATAAACTCCTCCATGCATTGTGGGGTTATCAAACCACAATCCGCACCGCTACTCAGGCTACCCCGTACTCATTGGTGTACGGTACAGAGGCGGTCTTGCCCATTGAACTCTAACTTCCCTCACTCCGTGTTGCCACATGTGATCAATTATCTGATGATGAGTAGTCAGAAAAGCGGCTAGGTGAATTGGAATAGCTAGATGAGAATATTTTGCACACTTTTCACCATCTGGAGGTATAATAGAACCGGATCGCACGAGCCATCAACAAAAAGGTTCATCTTTGGTCTTTCTTGGAAGTATAATTAGTGTTGGTCCTCCGGACCCCAATAATACCTAGAAAGAAGCCTCCAAAGATGGAGCCCAAATGGGAGGGACCATAGGTTGTAAACAAAGTCTACTCCAATAGAGCATATACCCTGATCTCCATGAACGGGCAAGTCACCATGGCTCCTACAAATGCGAGATTCCTAAAGAAGTATTTCGCATAGAAACTGAAAGTGGAGAACATCCTCACCTCATGATGTTAAATTGTGTGGAGTAAATCCTCACCGCATGATGTTAAACTGCATGGAGTACATCCTTACCGCATGACGTTAAACAACACAGAATCTAATAATACCCCATATCCTAACCACATGATGTTAAATTGTATGGCTTATGTCCTCACCGAATGATGTTAAACTGCATGGAGCTCATCCTTACCGCACAACGTTAAAATTCAAGAAATATAATAATACCCCACTTCCTAACCACATGACATTAAACTGCATGGCTTACATCCTCACCGCATGATGTTAAACTGTATGGAGCTCATCCTTACCACATGACATTAAACTGCATGGAATCTAATAATACCCCATGTCCTAACCACATGACATTAAACTGTATGGCTTATGTCCTCACCCCATGACGTTAAACTGCATGGAGATTGTCCTTACCGCACGACGTTAAACTGCACAGAATCTAATAATACCCCACGTCATAACCACAAGACATTAAACCATATAACTTACGTCCTCACCGCATGACGTTAAACTGTATGGAGTTCTTTTTTAACGCACGACGTTAAACTGCACGGAATATAATAATACCCCACGTCCTAACCACATGAAATTAAACTATATGGAATACGTCCTCAACACATGACATTAAACTGCATGGAGTTCATCCTTACCGCATGATGTTAAACTGCACAGAATCTAATAATACGCCTCATCCTAACCATATGATGTTAAACTGTATGGATTTCGTCTTTACCGCACGACGTAAAACTGTACAGATAATAAAAGTTAAAAATGACTTCTCCCCCTGTGTATGTACCAGACCTGCATGGGGTGTATTCCTCATCCTCACCGCCTGATGTTAAACTGCACGGATTTCAGAGAACTACGTACAGCTTGTTTCCTGCCCTCACAGAATACATAGTAATGCTAGGATCCCCTATTCTGGCCCATACACTCTCAAATAAATGTTAAGAATGCTCCCTCCCCCATGTATGGACCAGAAATACATGGGGTTTATTCCTCGTCCTCACCGCATGACGTTAAACTGCTCGGATTTTAGAGAACTATGTACGACTTGATTCCTGCCCTCGCAGGATATGTAGTGATGCCGGATCCCCTATTCTGGCCCAGCCACTCCCAAATAAAAGATAAAAATGCCTTCTTCCCCCCATGTACTGACCAGACCTGCATTGGTTGTATCCCTCGTCCTCACCGCACGACTTTAAACTATAGGGACAAGAATTATTTACAATGCCCCTCTCCCCCCGTGTATAGAACAGACCTGCACAGGGTGTACTTCTTCCATAGAACTACGTGCGGGTTGATTCCTGCCCTCACAGGATACATAGTGATGCCAGGGTGCCCAGTCCTGGCCCAGCCCCCTGAATAAAAGATAAAAATTCCCTTTACCCCCGTGTACAAACCAGACCAGCACGGGGTGTACTCCTCGTCCTTACCGCACGACGTAAAACTGCATGGATAGCAAGATTTAAAAATTCTCCTTTTTCCCCGTGTATGGGATAGACCTGCACAGGTTGTATTTTTGCGTCCTTGCTGCACGAAGTTAAACTAAACTGACAATAATGTTAGAAATGCCCCATTCCCTCATGTACAGACCATACCTGCTTGGGGTGTATACTTCATCCTTACCACATGACGTTAAACTGCACAGACTTCGTCCTCACCGCATGACATTAAACTGCCCGGACTTCGTCGCGACCCACCCATGACACATGGTGAAACAAGATGGAGATACTCCATTCACATTTGGATGAATCCTCTCCGTACATCATACTCCACGACCCAGATAATTATGGATCTTCATAACCATTCATGGCCATCGGAAGTGGAAAGTCATCGACTCGTGGACACCTTTGCAGGACTATGCATACCATACCCTCAGCGGCTCTGCAAATTGATAGTCCCTGTCCCATCCATCCAAGGAAAGATTTTTTATGGCGACACTCTTCCTAGCACCATACGGCTACCTGCCACAGAGCCCCCATATCATATCTCCCAATCCAAAAAAAATATTGAGTAGTGTTTTACAAGTTCATTCCCCTTTTCACATCCATATGTTACTAGGGTACCCCTACCTGGCTTGCCTATGTGTCCGATGGTGGTTCACATAGCGACCTGCATCAACGAACGTCACACCCGGACTAGGCTACTGTGACTCAATAGACAGTTGCAGTGAAGATGTTTCTTGTATGCTCGGAAACCACTATACCCATGAGACGAACTCTGTACTATAAGCAATCTCAGATTTTCATAATCATTCATGGCCATCGAAAGTGGAATGTTATTGACACATGGACACCTTTGTATGAATATGCATACCATGCCCTCAGTGGCTCTGCATAATGATAGCCCCTGGCTCATCCATCAAAGGAAAAATTTCCTTGGGTGGTACTCTTCCTAGCTATGTATGCTTACCGGCCTCAGAGCCCCCACACCATGTCTCCTGATCCGAGAAACCTCAAAGTTGCAGTTTAAAACCTTCATCCCCCACCTGGTTCCGAGTATATTAGAGCATGTTAGCTCAGTTGTCCTTTGAGTGACTATAGCAATAGTCACCTAGTGGTCTAAGCTCTATGACCGCTAAACTAGCAGTACTTCGTCCTTACCGCATGATGTTAAATTGCATGGAGTAAAGGTACACCCCCGCATGCAAAATAAACTAGCACAGGGAGCTCTCTAAGATTTAACAGCAACCAGGGCCGAGTATGCACGACATGTTCAGACATTTCCTTCCCCGATGATAGACTTCGTGGCCCGGATAATTGCGGATCTTCATAACCATTCATGGCCATCGGAAGTTGAAATCCTTCGACCTAGAGACACCTTTGCATGACTATTCATACCATGCCCTCAGCGGCTCTGCATATTGATAGCCCATGGCCCGTCTACCAAATGAAAGAATTCCCTGGGCGATACTCTTCCTCGATTCGTACGCTTACCGACCTCAGAGCCTTCGTGTCATCTCTCATGATCCAAGAAGCCCTAGAACCATGATTTACACCATCAACCTTCCTCCACATCTTGGACAATCCATGATACTCGGGCTCTTTTACGTTCTAATAAAGAGGGACTTTTTTAACTACGTCCTTGCCGCATGACGTCAAATGGCACGGAGCACATCTTGGCCGCCTGACATAGGGCTACAAAGACCAAGAATTAATCATACATGGGAATTCCTCCAACAACAAGAATTTTCACTAGTTTAATAATTCTCCTCATCCTTACCACACGACATTAAAATGCACGGTCAATCGTCCTTGCTGCATGACGTTAAACTGCACAACATTGGCAATGGAAAGAAAAATGCCTCCCCATCCTCACTACATGATGTTAAACTGCACAACATCCTTTAATAATACTCTTCGTCTTTACCGCATGATGCTAAACTGCACGGTCAAACCCATCACAGGTTCAGTAAGGAATAGAGGCTTTTCACTATCCTTTAGTGCACGGGTCAGACCGGCACAAGCCACCATCTCACACCTGCATGATAAGGGATTACTTCACCCATTCTCGGTATGTTCAGTCTAGATGTATCCCCCGTATCCAGGCACCCTTCCATCATAAACCATACTCTATACTTAGAAAAATCCGAACTCTCAGAAGCCACCCCGGTGGTCCCAAATCTCAACTTCCCTGAAGTTTCTTGGCTATCAGGGGAATACAATCATTGACCTAAGGAAACCTTTTCATGACTATTCATACCATGCCCTCAGTGAGTCTGCATATTGATCGCCTTTGTCCCGTTTACCAAAGGCATGATTTCCTTAGGCAATTCTTCTCTCCGTACGCCTCTTGGCCTCAGAGCCCCCATGTATATCCCAATATTCAGAAACTCTCTGAGTTACAGTTTACCAACCTCTTTCACAACCCTGCATGAATATGGTGGAACGTCTCTGACAAGATTAACGAGGACCAGAAGAAGTCGTTCCATTCTAGATGATGTCCTAGCTGCTTGACATTAAACTGCATCAAACCCCAACCGTCATTTAGGCTTGATAAATGTGTAGGATAGGAACCTTGCTTCCACACTCCTGATTGATTCAGATGTTCTCAAAACCTTTCAGACATCACATACCCTTTGCGAGCCACCCCCGGTGGTTTTCATAATTCTCCAAGCCTCCCATGGTGGTTTCCATAAGCCGGAATTTCATGAAGTCCTATGGCCATCAGAAATGGAGAGTCATTAACTTAAGGACACCATTGCACGACTATGCATACCATGCCCTTAGCAGCTCTGCATATTGATTTCCCCTGGCATATCTACCAAAGTCAAGATTTCCTTAGGCAATACTCCTCCCATCACTGCATGCTGACGCGGCTCCCATGCCTTGAGGCACGCCCTACATCTCTTTCAAATTTAAAGACACTCCATCCCAAATGTGTCAAAATGACACCGAGACATCTTTTAATCAACCAAACCCCATTGGGGCCCTTGCCCCACCATATTTGGTCAAAGATTTTTGACCTAAAACATTAGTAATGATAGTCTTGACGGCAAGACTTTAAACCTCCCAAGAAAAGAGGAACATAGCCTGTTAGGCTGAAAACCCGAAAAGGGTACCGAAGCAAAAGTCAGGCCATACCCGCTGGGTTCACACTAAATTACCCCAGGAAAAATTAGGTCATTAAAATAAAAGACAAAAAAATTGTAGGGATTTTCTACGAATCCCTAGCAATAGTCAAAATATCCTTGCTGGATCCCATGATCCAGGAAAAAGTTAGAGCTCGTTTTATTTTTATCAATGGTCCTGGACTCTGATTATTCTATGTTCGAGGAATTAACATATGCAGTGATCATGCCAAATAATTTCTATCACTGGAGATGACAATAAGAGCATTGAGGAGAAATATTTCTTTATTTCATAACAATGTTGGTCGGAAGGGAATCCATAATCTGAAGCCTCCTCTAGCGTAAAAGGTTATTATAAGAGGTTTTAAGAGGATTCAAAAAGTTGTATCAGGCACTGGTGAAAATCCTTGATTTTTTGAGATAGATTCTGCAGTAAGGCCGTTTTAGCTTCTGCACCATCCCGAAACTCTTCTGCCTTCTGGGCCACCATTGTGCTCGCCCTCATTTCCTCCTCCATCAGCCAGTCCCCTTCTTCAATTATGATGGCAACGTTGGAATCTTACTGCTTTAGTCGCTGTATCTCATTCCTCATCACTTCCATGTGAGAATGATGCTCAATAACTTCTCCCTCGAGCCTCGCAACTACCCCGACGTGATCATGAGCCTCTGTTAGGCAAAGTTGTTGGGTTGTAGAAGGGTAAGCTTTAGATTGGGCAGTAAAAAGGCGATATTCAAAACTACCCAGTATTTCCCGGTCACCAACCACCTTTTTTAATATGTCATAAACACCATGATAGAAAAATCCATCAAATCCCAACAGCATAATCAAATTGCGTAGCCTCGGTAATTTGTTCGGCATCTCAACCAAGGGAGTTTTAGAGATCAGCCTCCAAATTTTCTCCGAAGCCCTTTTGCGAGCAGGCCGATGACTATAAAGACATTTTGATTGGGATCAGAATCACTCCTGGACAAGGACACATACTTGGGGATGAACGTCACTAAGGATGGACCCGATGTAGTTTCACCTGCAAACTCTGGCACTGCGGTAACTTCACCCTCAACAGTTGTGGTCATAGGCACGGTTGGGTCTGACGACACAATCGCCAGCACCAAAGTTTGTGATCCTGAAGCCTAAGAGTCAATTAGACAGATAAGTACCCCTAACTATAAAAGGGAAGAAAAAGGAGTTAGTGGAAAAAGATCGGGAAGCTTACTCCTGATCATCAAAGCGTCAGCATCCTCAAGCTCCGCACTACTGTGACATCCACTCGAGGAAGATTCTACATCCTCAAAAGGCAAAGAAGCCCTTGGAATCACCAGGGGAATCCATGATCTATGACCATACCCAAGGCCATAAAATCACAATGCTTCCTCTAAGCGATCAGCTACGAAGATCAAGCCCTGGGAAATCACTCCACCGGTTAATAAAATGATAGCCCGCTCCGAGTTCCCGATGACTGGCAGGATGGAAGGCTCCTCCTAGATCACCATGGGAGCCACTGGGTCTGAGGTAGTTGGCCACGTCAGATCTGAGGCCTCTTCGGTAATCATCGGCACCCCATCCTCGCTCGAAATTATAGAGGCTGTAGGATCGGTTGCAGTCTCGGCTTCTATTTATCTCTCCTCGGACATATCTTTGGTAGATAAAGTGGTAAGGATAGAATCTATGTCATTTTCATCATCATTGGGGCCCATTGTCTCGTCACGGTCAAGGGTGACTACGGGTGATCCCCCATATGATAAAGGGACAAGAAGTACTTTCACTTGGGTAGCCACGACCAGGTTTCCGAATAGTTTTGCACCGTAGCGCCAGAAAAGTCAACAACTGACAGAATCATGGAATACTAGTCGGTAATCAATGAAATGATAAGTCATGATTACCTGACACCCCCTTCCTGATCCGTTCCAAAAAACAGGATGCCTGCTGACTCCTCTGGATATGCCCCAGGGACAATTACTTTCTTGGAACACTGGGAGGAGCTGGGGGAGGAAAGGCCCTAGTTGGGTTCGCAATGGTCACCTCCATAAGCTCAACTACGCTAGGAGACCCCTCCTTGGTGATCCCCATGGCTATGAATGCGTTTTCACCTGCCACGGTCCCACATGGAGTATACTCTAGGGAGGTAATTTCCCCCTAGGATTCCTCGGCGCCCTGCATAAAAAAGAATGGGGGGGGGGGGGGGAGAAACCTTAGAACCTTCAAAATAAAGGAGGAAGAAAGCCATAATGGGCATCAAATCAACCTCTTCTTCAAGGTCGGACAATTTAGGATGTCTAATCATCATGGACACTTGGGTGGTCCCACAGAGCCGGTTTCAGAGTGAGCACACGTATGCGTCCATCTCCTTCAATGACGCGACTATGTCACCCAAGTCCTCTTCCAAGTGAAGGTGTGGCAGAGCGAAGATAACCCCAATACCTAGGAGCATGAGAGGGCTCATTTGGAGTGATGCCCAAACCTCTTAATCTAAGCCCCTGACCCTCAAGTCTTCCCAAATCCTCCATGCATCCGGGAATGCGGCCGTAATAGGAACGACTAGCCTAGAAGGATCAACTTGAGAGGGTCGGGCAGTGATAGGGGCTGATAGGGGCGCTAATGGACGTATTTGTGTTCCGGATCTCGCCACCGCCCTAGAACTCTATGGGGATACCTGTGGATGGGACATCCCATGTAGGGAGGATAATTCCCTTGCATCAGCCATGACGAGGAGATCATCGAAATCATCGCCCCCTGAAGAGTGGTCACTTACTTCCCCCTCCTCATCAGTCACTGGGTGTAGCATGGTCTGGAATCAGTGGGTTAATACTATGCAACCCTGGAACACATAAACATAGGCTTTGAGATCCTAGAGATACTGATTGACCCGCTATAGGTCCACATCATAAAGGATGTCAACAGGGGCAGATATTTAGCCAAACCTATCAAATGCCACTTCTGATTCCTGAAGATACTTCCAAAGAGAATGGGGGTACTGGATACGGAAGGATGATCAACCTTTGAATTCATCCCATTGGCCCCAAGCCGTCAAGAAGGAAACATCTGCAGGAATAACCAACCCCCCTCGGGCGGCTTCGAGGGCATGAGAGGATACACCTCTTTCTGTTAAAATATTCTCTGGGAGCACTGTACCAGACAGGTGGTGAAGGACTTTGCCAGAACTAGTTGAAGAACCATCCCACTTTCTCTTCCTCTTTCCCATTGATGGCTTGGGACTTGAGATAGTAGGCACCAATGTCCATAGCTGGACATTTTGGTATGATTGTACCCAGGAGTCAGCATATTTCTTGTATAAGAAGGGTGTAGAGTCTGCAAGCATGGGGGTCATAAACTCGTAGCCAGTATCCTCCTGGGTAAACATTAACCACATTTTCCTGGACACCAATAAATTACGATTCTCGCGAGCACCATTATGTGTGGGAGGACACAGTGCCTGGACGCAGCCAAATTGGATCTCAAATCGGCAAGGTGCATACCCCTCACAGATCAGTTCCCCGCCAATATGAGCTACCAGAATAACCTCTCAGAGGGAAAAGAGGTATCCCTGCTTGCTAAACTCCTCTATTATGGTGTTTGTGATTGCACCAGTTGGGGAAAAGAATGGATGGAAATTGAAATGATCATAACACGAGATTTGACTCGATAACAGACGCTTGTTCCGAACTGTCTGTTGATTATCCTTCTCTTGGGTCGCCCACTCTTCAGGCATAACCCCGCTGGTCAGTTGCAAGTGTGGAAGGAATGTGGTTCCTAGAATCTAAAGAGGGTTGACGAAGGTGTAGTAGTTTTTGATATGAAGGCATAGCCATCCCCAAAGAATCTGAAAAGGGTCGGACACTCGGTTTGGCCAGCTCCCATCGGTAATATTACCGAGCAACCGGTAAATCCTAGCCAGTACTGGGATGGCAAGGTTCATAACGTTGTCGGTAGCCAATTGTTCCTCCATGAAAAAGGTAAAGAGTTGTATGCCGCTAGACTCGCGTACAGGCAATAGCCAGCCACTCAAAAACATGGCCAGAAACGCTGCTAGATGAAGCAGCCGATCGACATCTGGGACAAGCTCCCAGCTCCAGTCGTTGAATTGGCCTTGCTCCAGGTTCATCCAATAGCCACCCCTCTGCTTTCGAGACTCCATTGTAGGGAAGGTCATGGGCCAATGCTGAAGAGCTACAGACTGGCTCTCTGTGGAAAAAGCTTTGATCCAGTCGCAATACGAGACAAGCTGTCTCAGAGACGTATCCTTTGAATTCTCCTCGCGACGAGGGACAAGCTTTCTCGAAGATGTATCCTTCGAACATTCCTAGGATAGATCGACGAGCCACTTCACCAAGGGAGGGGTTCTCCCTTCGTCATCCCATATAGAAGGGGGAGGCAAGAATTCGTCATACATACCCCCGTCAATGGGGACCCTTGAAATTTAAAGGATATCCCAAAGACTAATGCCCACCTCCTCATGGACTAGATGAAAGGTGTTGGTGTCTGGGCTCCAATGGCTCATATGTTTCCTGGAGAGGGCTTGAGGCCGGTAAGTATAGGTTTGGGACACCCAGGGAGCTTCATACAAGCCTACGACTTGCAATTCTTCCTCGAACTCCACACAGCATTGGCGGACCAAGATGGGCCACCCCCAATCCAAGGACATAAATGCTCCTACAGGTCGAAGGTCCCAATTCATTGACCAACCATGCTGGTTTCTTACCATGGCATTATGGGCAATGCTCCGGTAGTAGTGAATAGTTCCTTCCTGTTGACGTTGTTCTCCTGTCAGAGATACTAGAAGGTGATTCAACACAGATCCTACAGTTGTATCACTCGGGGTAGGATGCCCAATGACAGGTATCACGAACCGAGGGATAGTGGTAGTAAATATCCATGCTTCAGGATTTTTGTCACGGGACGGTACCGGAGTCGGGGTATCAGACAGAAAACTGAACCCATAGGTTGGAAGGCTGTTAGAAAAGGTGTACTTCTACTGTGACTTGGAGAGGCGGTTAGCAAGAAAGTAAGATAGTGGGGAGTGGCGGATTCTGTCCTGAACAGAGCTGGACATGTCCTTCAGGCGTTGATCACCAATTGGGAGAGGCTCTACAGCAAGCCGAGGTGCAGAACGAGGGGGAACCATATTTTCTCCCTGCATGAAGAAATCCAACAAGCGTTTAGTCTGGAAGAAAAAAAATTCGAACAAAAATACCAAATTTATTGCTAAGGATCAGTTGAGGATCCTTCATAGCAATGTACGTGAGGAGGCCTCGAAGGTTGGTTCACGATGACAGCATCTTGAGAACCATCCCTTCGCAAAAGTAGTCAGCAAAACCCCAGCCCGTGGAGTGTTGGCCAGGAAACTGTGGACTAGGTTTCTCTATGGAATTTCAATCCCAAATTTAAGTGGTTATGTTCGGAAGACTTATAAACTTTTAATGTTTATAAGATTTTAGTCTGCGGAGCATCGAAACCGCGGAGCATCGAAACCGCGGAGCACCAAAACCGCGAAGCGACTTCCTACACGGTCCGTCATGACTTAAGTTTTAATTAATTAAAAGTGTTAGTTTCTGGTTGGGATTTTGATCCACTGATGAAGAAATGCGCGAACGAGAAATGGTTTGCGGAAGTAGCATCCGGTTCGCGGACGAAGCATTTCGCGAAGGAACAAGGACACACACACAAAAAATATCTGGTTTCACGAAGAATCTGGTAATGGACAAATGAAGGGCCCCCCATATTTATAGGCGTGGTCCCCTACCAGGTACACCTCTCTCCTGTGAACTAACCGAGTTTCAGGACCACTCTGCATCGGATTAGCCTCCTCTTCGTTCCGATCTGACCCCATTCTGATGGGGGGCTTTTGTAGGGTCCGAAAAAAAATCCGCAAAGGAGAATGATGATACCCTTTAACTCAAGGGAGATTCTGCCCACTTTACCCTGAAATGGATATGGAAAATGTGGGAAATACTCAAGGATGGAGAAAGAGGAACCGGTCCACGGACCGGTCTAATGTTAACGATGCATGACCGGTTCTGCGAAGCGTCCCTCCTCCGTGAACAGTCGTCCTTCGCGTGATGGAGGCGGAGATCCTCCGCAGTCATGAGGCAGGACAGGCGCCAACCCGGTTCACCATTCTAGACCACCCCAACTTTGAGCTGTGTCAGCCGGCCCGAACCGCCTCCGCTGTCATTCACGAAATGGAGGAGGAACCCTCCGCGACAGAGAAGCACTCCCTGAGTTTGGTCTGCGGATAAGTGTTTAATACCCCGCGAATTACAGATTTACCAATTCATCCGTGAACCGGGTTTTCAGTCATGGGCCTCTAAAAAAGGTGCCACATGACCATATATACATCCTTTTCCCAACTCTATAAAAGGATATTGAAAAATAATAGGAGGAGAGAGAACAGAGAGGATATCGGTCAGATTCAGGTGGAAGGATTTCGAAGGAAGGCTTAGGATTTTAGAAGTTCAAGTTCGCGAACCAGAGCAGGTATGAACCTGGGAACGAACTAATTAGGAACCAAAAAAATGCATAATAACTTGGTAAACATTGAACTTAAAATAAGAAATAATAGAAAACCACAAACCAAGGTCCATCCGCGGATGTACTCCCCGTGGACCAGGGATTTTATGCCTCTTTATAGATCTGCCGCACTGCGTAGCACCCTCCAACGTGGGAAAAGCCCCAACCGACGAGCCTCCGACCGACATTGCCCTTGGCCGCCGCTACCTACATGGAACCCTTCGCAGACCACCCTGGTTAACGGATCGAACCTGTAGCGATGAACCACCTTGGTTTGCGGGATGCCCATCAGTCCGCGGACCACCCTTGTTGGCGAACGACTTCTCCAGCAGCGTAGCACTTCCCTACACGAAGGGCACCCCCACCCATACCCCTGTGTGGCCTACTAAAACCTTCGGAGTTCCCATTCCATCATCCAGATAAAATCCTTCCAATTTCAATCCGACCTGATCCTTCGCAACCTCTTCATTGGCCTACTCATCAGCCCCGAGCCGAGGCCTCCACCAGAGCCACCATATCCGTGTGGTGTAATCCTCTGGCGCATCAGCGCGCCGTTTTGAGTTCACATACCCACAGTAAACAGGGGCAAAGGGGTTTCCCCAACCCTTGGGAGTATTCTCGAAGAATGCCTTGGTTCACATTCCCACGGTAATGAGGGTTCTAATCCTGAGAGTCCCCTTTCTGCCTCTACTCACCACGATGGGGGACTGCACGCTTTGGCGATCGGGCACTTCTCCCCTCCCCAGAGAGGGGGCAGCATACCCATTCGAAGGTAGACATCCCCATGCACCTTGGTACTACCCCGGGTACTTCCCTGGGGAACAAGAGAGGTGACGGGCATAGGAGAACCCCTTTCCCTATCCTGCTGCGCTTTGTCACCATTGGCGTCCATCCCAAAGTAAGCCCCGACTTTATGAGCCGCCCTCATGCGTAGGCCCCACTCCACTTCTCTTGGACGCACCTTTCGCGACGTGATCATCTGGTCCCTACTGCCTCTTGTTTCTCACACCAAGCAAGAATCATGTGGGGTTAGAGTAAGCATCGACCATGAAATCCTCTTATGGGACTCCTCAGAGTGTAAGCCCCAATCCATTGCCCAGGGAATCCTCAGACTGTAAGCCCTAATCCATCATTCTGGTTTTCCTCAGAGCGTAAGTCCCAAGCCAATGCGAACTACGAGGCCTTTAATTCCCTACCACAGGGATACGTAGGAAGCCTCCATGAGGTTCATACCCGGTCCCCAATGGACCCCCGGGTTCTGGCTCTTCCATTCGAACTACGTGGACTTTGATCCCTGTCCCCTAGGCAAGGTACATTGGAATCCTCCATGAGGTTCAAGCCCAATAACCGGTCGATCTGACTATCTTCACATTGGTTCATCGCACCACTCCTAGTGCCTCCACAATGAGTTCTGACTCCTCGAGGTCATTAATCCAATGAGGGATGGTAAACCTCAGGCATAAATGATTCCAAGCCCCTGCGTTCAACTGACCATTGCCAACCAGGAGAAATCCTTGGATACTATGCTTGGGTATAATCCAAAGATTCGGGAACATATGAATGCGTCTTAAATCTATAAGAGAGTCCCGAAACATGCAATAATCCCCCCCAAAAGAGTACGATGAGCCCGAATTCCCATCCTCTCGACCAATGTGAGTTCTTAAGCATCGCTAGCCAAACCATCCGGTGAATAGCTGCCTTTGGAAAGCAAGTCCACCTGTCATCGAATACGGAACCGTTGGGCATTTCGAGATCAACTCGAAACACCATAAAAACCCTAAAACCCTAAAACCTTTAAAACCCCACAAAAACATGAAAACATATAAAACCCAAAACACCCTAAAATCCTACTAAAACCTATAATAAACCAATAATAACCTAAAAAAGTTTTAGAAAATAAACACCATAAGACCCTAAAACATCCCTAAAAACCCAAGAAACAACAAAAACCCTAAAAACCACTAAAAACCCTAGAAACCTTCAAAATTATAAAAAACCCTAAAAATGATAAACATCTTAAAAAATACTTAATATCCCAAAAACTTTAAAAAATAATAAAAATATTGAGAAGCCCTAAGAAAACCATAAAAACATTAAAATAATTAAAACCCCTAAAAACCCTAAAATGATAAAAATCCTTAAAAATTATAATAGACCCTCAGAACCCTTAATATCCCTAAAAAAAGAAAACCCCATAAAAATCTAAAAAATCCATAAAAATATCTATAAATTTAAAAAAATCCGAAAAACTATAAAAAACTGAAGAAACCATAAAAAAGTAAAATTACATAAAACCCCAAAAATCCTAACAAACACTAAAAACCCAAAATAACCTTAAAAATCATAAACACCCATTAAACCAATAAAAACCCCAAAAACCCATAGAAAACCCATAAAACCAATAAAAAACCAAGAACCCTTTAAACCCCTATAAATATAAAAAAAATATAAAAAACCTTAAAAATAAAAAAGAACTCATAAAACCCCCTAAAAAAGAAACAAACATAAAAACCCTCACAAATCCATAAAACGTATAATTCCCTAAAATCTTGAAAACCCATAAGAAATCATTACAAAACCTAAAAATACTTAAAGCCATTAAAAAACTAAAAAATTGTGAAAACCTAAAAACTATAAAACCCAGAAAACTATAGAAACCATAAAGACAAATAAGAACCATTAAAATCAACAAATCCCAAAAAACCCAAAAAACAAATAATTACTCCAAAATCCATTGAAAACCTTAATAATGTCAAAAAAACATTAAATAATCATAAAAACCATAAAAACTAAAAAACCCAAAATAAAGAAAACCATAATAACCCTAAAAATTGTAAAAACACCTAAACTCCCTCAAAATACCAAAAATCCATAAAATAAAATAAAAATTCTAAAAATCCATAAATATCCCTTAAAATTTAAAAAACCATGAAGACCCCAAAACCCCTAAGAAATCCTTGAAAAACTTAAAACACCTGAAACCCCATAAAAACCTAAAAATTATAAAAAAACACTAAAAATCCAAAAACACTAAAAAACCAAAACCCTCAATATCCTCAAAAACCCTAAAACAAAATAAAATCTGAAAAAATCCCTAAAAATACAAAAAAATGGAAAAAACCAAAAGAAACTTGAAATCCCCAAAGAAAACTATAAAAACCTCCACATGTTGGAAACCCCTTAAAAATATAAATACTCTAAAAACCCTAAAATACTAAAACCTAATAAATCCCCAAAATCCTCAAAACCCCTAAAACCCATAAAACCCGCAAAACCCACAAAACCCAAAAACCCCATTAAAACCCTAAAACACACTAAAACTCTAAAGTACCCTTTAAACACCAAAAAACAGTAAAAAATCAAAAAATATAAAGAATTCTCAAAAAGTCAAAAATCCTTAAAATACCAGAATAACAATAATAACACTACAAACCCTAAAACTCCAAAACTCAAAATATCCCTAATAACCCTAAAAATAATAAAAATCATAAAAAATTCGAAAAAAATAACAAAAAATCAAAGAAATTATAAAAAACATGAAAACCCTCTCAAAATTAACAAGAAACCCATAAAAACATAAAAAAATTTAATACCCAGCAACCATAAAAATGTTTAAAACCCTAAAAACCATAAAATACTAAAACCCATGAAATCCACCCCCCACAAAAATTCAAAAAAAAAACATGAAACACCCACTAAAAATCTAAAAACTCTTGAAACCCATAAGAACATTTTAAAACTCTAAAAAACCTTAAACTCCTAAAAATTTTAAATAAACCCTAAAAACCCAAAAACCCAAAAACCATAAAATTCCTTGAAAATATTAAATACCATAAAAATCGTAAAAAATAAATTAAATCCTTAAAAATATAGAAACCAAAAAATACGAGAAAACTCGTAATTTAAAATAAAAACCCCTTAACGTAATAAAATCCCCAAAACCCCTACAACCCTTAAAAACACTAAAAAACATCAAAAATGCAAAAAATAATAAAAAAGATCCTAAAATCCACTAAAAATCAATAAAAAATGTGAAAAACTATAAAAAACACAATAACTATAAGAAAACCATTACCCCCCCAAAGAAAAACCTGAAAAACTAAAAAATGATAAAAATTTAAAATCACTGTGGCCACGGGTCTGTGGATGGTATGTGTGAAGATGCAGGTTTGCTTCTCTGGTTCCGTTTTCCTGTTCTTGGATCTTACTGCTGATGAAGGTATGGCTATACTGTGTTGTGTTCATTGTGTTATGCTGGTCTGCGTGTTCTTGAATTGTGGCTGATTTGGTTTTGTGTTGTTGTCACTACTTGGTCACTTGATCTTGAGTTGTTATATGATGTTTTCTACTGGTTGTTGGTTCTCTCATAACTTGCTGCAGAACTGTGATCGGATTTTAAGTTGCTGGATGATGTCTGTTCTAGGTGTAATCCTTGGCGAGCTGCGGTTTTTGTTTTGGCAAAAATGTGTTTGTCTGAGAATGCTGTGTATTGGTGGCTGCTGGAATGCTGCTTGGATGAGAGGTGATGATTTTGGCCTGGTGCTGATGGTTTATGTTGTTGCTTGCTGTGGTTGTGGTGACTGGATGATTTGCTGCTGATCATGTCTGATGGGCTGGCTGTATGATGAGGCTGCTCTCCCTGATAGTGTGTCATTGACTCGAACACCCACCACTACTCTGGCCACCCTTCCCAATGTACCGGACCCCACATTGGTCTGGTATGATGATTTTTGTGGAGGCCTTGGGATGGTGCTGGTGGTAGCATCCAGGGTCAGGGTCATATCGCGGTGGAGTGGATTTGATGTCTGCTGGTTGCTGGTTGCTGATTGCTGGAAGATGATGATGGATGTTGTGGTCTACAGTTTCTATTGTTTTTTGATACTGTAGGTTGTGATTGGCTGTGATGTTGGAGCTGGTGTTGTTGGTTGCTGGGGCTGGTCGGATTGGAGGTGTTGTTTCTGCTGCGAGGCTGTGATGTTTGGTTTTGGTGCAAGATGCTGATGTTGGCTGGACAAGATGTGTGGATGTTGTTGGGGCTGGTTGGATTGGATGTGTTGTTTCTGCTGCTTGGCTGTGATGTTTGGGATTGGTTCTGGATGATGTTGTTGGCTGAACAAGATGTGTGGACGCTGCTGTTGTGTTTTGTTTTCTGTCTTGTTCTCCGATTTTGTTTTTTTTTTGATTTTCCTTTTTGGGGTCTTTTGCTATGAAGGGTTTTTGGTTGTGGGTCATTTGACCCCTCCCTTCCCTTGTCTGTTCTGTCTTTTTTATTCTTAATAAATTTGGGGGGTTCGGGAATAGTCCGACCCTCGCATCTTCCCTTCCCTTAAAAACAAAAAAAAAAACAAAAAAACCCTAAAAACCCAAAAATCAATAAAAACTAAAAAACCATAAAATCACTTAACAACCCCCCAAACCCTAAAAATCCTAAAACCCCTAAATTTCATAAAAATCACTAAAAATTCATAAAAATGTAAAAAACCACAAAAACCATGAAAAACCCCAAGAAAGACTTAAAACCCTAAAACAATTAAAACTCTGAAAAACCTAAAAAAGGCTAAAACCCCTAAAAACCAAAAAAAACATTAAAATAACTTTAAAACAGTTAAATAAAAAACCATATAAATACAAAAAATACCAAAAGAAATAAAAACACCAAATACAGTGAAATTTTTTAAGAAACCACTAAAAACCTGAAAATACATAAAACACCTAAAAAAGATAGACTCTTAAGATACTAAAGACCCTTAAAACACCTAAAACCGAAAAAACAAAAAAAACCCTTAAAACCTCAAAAACTCTAAAAACAAAAAAACCCTAAAAACCAAATAATATCTAAAAACACTTTCAACCACAAAAAATGATTAAAAAGCACTAAAAACCTTAAGACCCTAACAACTAAAAAAACTAAAAAAATCTAAAACACCCATAAAACCCTAAAAATTCCAAAAACAATTTAAAATCCCTAAAAACCCTAGAAACCATAAAAATACAAAAAACCCTACATGACCATAAAAATAAAAAACTAGAGAAACCATAAAACCCTAAGATAAACATAAAAAACTAAGAACATATAAAACCCATAAAAGCGTAAAAACACTAAAAACGCTAAAAACCCTAAAAACCCTAAAAACCCTAAAAACCATCAAAATACCTAAATACCCATAAAACATGTTAAAATCCTAAAAAAATATCTAAAAATATAGAAAGGAAAAAACCCTAAAAACCTTGAAAACCCCCAATAAAACCTTAATAACATGAAAACACTTTTAACCCCTAAAATCCAAAAAACTCTAAAAATGATAATAGAGCGTAAAACGCCTAAAATTGATAAAAATCCCTAAACCATTAAAAACCATAATTACCCATAAAATCCAAAAATATCCCTAAGAAATATAAAAAAATATAAACCCCTAAACAAATTAAAAAAAATATAAAAAACCATAAATCCCCTAGAAACACAAAAAAACACCCAAAAAAGACAAATACCCTAAATCCCCTAAAAAACCCCAAAATCCCTAAAAACGCATAAACCCATAACAATCCTTAAAATCTAGAAAAATACCTAAACCATATCAAAACCTAAAAATCCTAAAAACTGTATGGAAACATGAAAAACCGAAAAACACATAAAATTACAAAAAAACCTAAAGATGCCAAAAACCCTAAAAACCCTAAAATCCCTAAAACCCATAAAACCAGCTAATAAAATTAAAAACCCTAAAAATCCATAAAAACTATAAAACCAAACTAAAAAAATCAAAAACCCCATTAAACCCCAAAAACATTAAAAACTCAAAAAAAAAATCTAAAAAACATTAAAACCCCTAAAACTCAAGAAAAAACAAAAATCCCCAAAAAATCCAATAATTCCTTAATAACCCTAAAAATATAAAACCCCTAAAAATAATAAAAATCATAAAATCCCAAAAATGACCTAGAAATTCATAAAAACCTGAAAAACCCTAAAATCCTCAAAGAAAACCTTAAAAACCAAAAACAATTTAAACACAAGAGAATGTGAAAATGCTCAAAGTATTATAAACCATAAATTCCTTTAAAAGCCATAAAAAACTAAGAAACATCAAAACCACTAAAAAAATAAACACACTTGAAATCCATAAAAACGTTAAAAAATTAAAAACAATAAAAAACTAAAAAATCCCTAAAACCAAAAAAAAAACCAAAATAGTGCCCTAAATCTTCTTAAAGCTCTTAAAGACCATCAAGTTCCCTAAAACATCAAAAAAATAAAAAAATAAAAATTATCTAAAAATATAAAAAACACTAAACACCTTGATAAACCATCATAAATCTGTAAAACCTAAAAAAACATAAGACGACCAAATAGCCTAAAAACAATAAAAACCCAAAAAACCAAAAAAAAACCTAAACACCTCAAAATCACTAAAAACCATAAAAATCATAAAAATCTAAATCAAAATGACCTAAAACCCTAAATAGTAAAAAAATTAAAAAACCTAAAAATCCATAAGAAACCTGAAAAATATAAACACATTTAAAACTTATAAAAACAATAAAACTCTTGAAACCCTATAAGAACATAACAACCCTAAAAAGAATAAAAACACGAAAAAATTTAAAGATTTAAAAACCCCATAAAAACTCCAAAAGCCACTAAAAACTCTAAAAACCTATTTAAACCACTCAAAACATTAAAAAACCCTAAAAACAAAAAATATATAATAAACTGAAAAAGAACCCCTAAATCAAAAAATAAATATTAAACCCCTTAAAAAACTAAAATCCTTAAAAATCAAGAATATCCTTAAAACCCCTAAAACCCTATAATACTATAAAAATACTAAAAAATCCTTCCTAATCCTTAAAAAAATAAAAATCCCTAAAACTGTTAAAAACGTCTAAGAAAAATTTAAAAACCTAAAATGAGTTAAAACCCCGTAAAAAAAACAAAAATCTAAATACCCATAAAACCCATAAAACCCTAAAACCCTTAAAACCAAAAAAACCACATAAAATTCCGTTAAAACAAAAAATCCTCATAAAACTCTAAAACCCTTTTAAAACCCTAAAAATGATAAAAAAAATATAAAAACCATAATAAACCTAAAAACTAAAAAAACCCTAAACCTCAAAAAACCCATAAAGACCCTAGATATCAAAAAATCCTTATAAACCTTACATCACCATAAATATCACAAAATAAATAAAATGTAAAAAAACCTTAAAAATCCTGAAAACCCCAAAGAGGTCCTTAAAAACCTAAAAACATTAAAACCCCTAAAAACGAAATAAGGATAAAAACCCAAAAAACCCATACAAACCATAAAGACCAAAAAACATAAAACATTTCAAAGTATTAAAAACCCTAAAACATATAAAAACCATAAAAATCAATAAAAAATATAATAGCCCATTAATCCCCAAATTTGTTAAAAACATTAAAAAACATGAAACCCCTAAGAACACAAAAAAACTATAAATCACAAAAACCCATTAAAATTTGAAACATTGAAAAAATATCCATAGAAAACATAAAAATTCGAAAAAACCATTAAAAAACTCTACTAAACTCGAAAAAACAATAGACCCTAAAAAACCCTAAAATTCCAAAAACCCTAAAATCATAAAAACCCTCAAAATCCTTAAAAACACAAAAAACCAAAAAAAATCCTATAAAAGCTTTGAAAACCCCTCAAAATCCTAAAAACCCATATAATTATAAAAATAACTAAAAATCTCTAAAACTGAAAAAAAAATCTAAAACCCATTGAAACCCCTAAGAAAACCTTAAAAATATTTGAAACACTTATAACCCCTAAAACATAAAAATGATAATAACTCTAAAAAATCATAAAACCTAAAACCTAGAAAACACCTAAACCATAAACATCCCTAATAACCTATAAAACAAAAAAATCATAGAAAAAAAAATACTAAATCCATTTAAAACCCTAAAAATGTAAAAACCTCAAGAAAAACTTAAAATCCTTAAAAACAAAAAAAACCAAAAAAACCTAACAGAACCATAACAACCCACAAAACCTTAAAATACACTAAATTTATAAGAATCTATAAAAAACCTAAAAAACAATAAAAATAATAAATTGTATTTAAAAATACCAAAAAAATAAAAACCAAAAACACCACTAAGAAAACCTTAAAAACAACTAAACTCATAAAATCCATAAAACTATAAAAATAAAAGAACCCAAAAAACCCAAAATTCCACACATCTCCTAAATCATTTAAAAACACTAAAAACCTATAAAAATCCTAAAATACATCTAAAAACACGAAAGCCCCTTTCAACCTCTAAAACCCCTAAAAACCCTAAAACCCATAAAAATCCTAAGAACTCAAAAAACCTCAAATTCCCTAAACACTCTAAACCAGAAAAATTCAAAAAAAATCACTAAAAAAGAAGAAACCCTAAAACCCTACAAAACACTAAGAAATACTTAAAAACCTAAAACACTTAAAACTCCTAAAAACCTAATAAAATCTAAAAAAACAAGAAAACCCTAAAAACCATAAAAATCTAAAAATTATAAACACCATGAAAACCCCTGAAAACATTAAGAAACACTACAAAACCATAAAACTATAGAAACCTCAAAAACCCTAAAAATGAAAAAAAAAAACAAAAAACCACTTAAAATCCTAAAAACCTTAAATCCGCTATAAAAACTAAAAAAAATCCAAAAAATACCTTAAAATCCCCAAAATTTTAAAATATGAAAAAACCCCACAAAATATGTAATAATGTTATAAAAACCTAAAAACAATTAAAACCACGAATAACATAAAATTGTTAAAAAATCTTAAAACCGTGAAACCACTAAAATTCTCTACAAATATTAAAATACTTAAAACCACTGAAACCATAATTTCTTGAAAATATATAAAAAAAACAAAAAATAATAACATCCCCTAATAAAACAATATAACCTAAAAACACTTAAAACCCTAAAAATCTAAAAATGGTAAAATCCCATTAAGACCCTAAAAACCAAAAACCCCAAAAGACCATAAAACCCCCTAAAACCCTTAAAAACTAATAATAACCCTAAAACCAATTAATAATCTAAAAACAATTTAAGTCATTTAAAAGTTTAGGAACTCTAAAACACTGTAAAACCCTAAAAACTCAAAAAACCCAAAAAAAATAAAAACCTTACAAACCATAAAAACATATAAAATCTATCAAAATCTATAAAAACCCTATAACCCTAAAAAATACATAAAAATTTAAACAAACCCTAAATACCTAAAAACTCTAAGAAATCCTTAAAAAATAAAAAAACATAAAACCCTAAAAAACCAAAAAGCATTAAAAACCATAAAACCCCCTAAAACCCTAAAAACCCCAAAACCACTAAAACCCTTAAAATCCATTAAAATGTAAAACCCCACAATAAAATATAAGGAAAATTTAAACATGTAAAAAATTTTAATGACTTTAAAAAAACCTTAAAACCCCTAAAATTTAAAAAATCCATAAAACCTAACAGATCAATAAAACATTAAAAACCCTAAAACCTCCAAAAATCCCTAAAACCCATATAAATCAATAAAAAACTAAGAAATCACATAAAATCCCTAAAAAATAACCAAAAATATTGAATCCCCCTAAAAAACCCTTAAAAGCATAATAACACCTAAAACCTCTAAAAAACTATAAATGATAAAAACCCTAAAACCCATGATAAACCCTGAAAACCATTGAAAACCGAAAACCAAAAAACACTAAAAACTACTAAAAACAAAAAAACCCATTTAAAAAAATAAAAGTGATAAAAATACTCAAAACCCCCATAAAATCCATAAGAACTCAACAAAAAACAAAACCCCTGGAAATGCAAAAAACCACTAAAACCCCTGAAAACCTCAAAATCCAAAAAAACTCTAAAAACCAATAAATAAATACATAAAATCACTAAAAATTAAGAAACCGTAAATTCCTTAAAAACTCTATGAAGAACTTAAAAACACTTAAAATACCAAAAATAGCATAAAATCCTAAAACCCCTAAATACCATATAGACTCTAAAAACCATAAAGCACCCCTAAAATCCAAAAAAAACATAAAAACCCCTAAAAACCATAATAAACCATAATAAATCCTTAAAAAACTTAAAACACTTAAAACCCTAAAAAACTAAAATTTTTAAACACCCAAAAACCCCCTAAAATTCCTAAAAATATTTAAACCCATATGAACCCATAAAAACCTGCATGACTTTAAAAAATCCATACAAGCCCTAAAAGTCACTAAAAACTCTAAAAAACTTTTAACTCCTAAACATGTTAAAATCTCTAAAAAACATAAAATTCTAAAAAACTAAAAAAAACCTAAAAACCTAAAAAAGCATAAACCACTAAAACCATAAACCCACTTAATATCTATAAAACCCCCAAATACCATAAAATTCTTAGAAGCCCTAAAAAACCATAAAAATGTAAAAAAGCCTAAAAATCCTAAAGAGACTTAAGAAAACATTAAAAACCTAAAAAAACATAAACCCATAAAAACCTAAAAAACTCTTAAACACTAAAACCCTAAAATGAATAAATTAATAAAAAACCCCGAAAACAATAAAAAACATAAAACCCTATAGACATCCTAAAACCCACTAAAAAATATAAAAACCATTTAACCACTAAAAATGGTAAAAAATATAAAACCCCATAAAAATAAAAAAATATGCTAAAACCCCTAAAATACCTCAGAATCTTTAAAAACCATAAAAACAACTAAAATCCTAAAAAATACTAAAAATAACTAAAATTTAAAATCAACCTAGAAATACTAAACTACCATAATTAAACCCTAAAACTCTAAAAATAACTAAGACCCTTAGAGACCAAGAAATACTAAAAATTATAACAGATACTAAAACCAAGAAATCCTAAAATCCTAAAAAATCCTAAGATCATTAAAAACCCTAAAAACACATAACAACATAAAAACCAGAAAAAATAAAATAAAAAACCCATAAGCCCATAAACATGTTAAAAAATTAAAATAACTTTAAATCCCTAGAAACTCAAACCCCCCCATTAAAACTCCAAAAATAATAATAACCATGAAACCCCTAAAAACCCTAATACCATCAAAATCCATAAAAACCCTAAAAACAATAAAAATCCAGATAAATATAAAAAAATACCTTAAAATATAAAAAACCCCTAAAACATAGAAAACCCCATTTAGATACATAAAAAGATAAAAACAATTAAAACCCCCAAAAAACAAAAATAAGCTAAAACCCTAAAACCCTTAAAATTTATAAAAACAAAAAAATCCCATAACCCCCTAAAAATTCCCAAAAAATATAAAAAAACCCTAAACCTTTAAACATCCAAAGAAAACCTTTAAAACATAATACCACATTAAACCCATAAAAATGTAAAATACGCTAAAGACTCTAAAAATTCCCTAAAACACCTAAACCCCATAAAACCCCTAATCACTTAAAAACCCCAAAACCCTAAAAACCATCTAAAAAATTACAAATCTCTTTCAAAAAACAAAAAATAATAAAAACAATATAAACCTTAAAGGCACTAAGAACTAAAAAAATCATAAAACCCCAAAAAACCATAAAAAATATAAAACCCCTTAAAACCCTCAAAATCACAAAAAATCTTAAAAACCACAAAAAACATAAAATCCCTAAAAATAATATAAGGCTTAAATAAAATTAAAAAATTTATGAAATCAAAAAAAAATTAAGAATAGTTAAGAGCCATAAAAATCTAAAAATAGATTAAAACATAAAAACCCCCAAAACCCTAAAATTTATAAAACCCATAAAAAATAAAAAAAACACTAAAAACTGATAAAACACATAAAACCCCACAAAAACAAAAAATATTTAAACAATAAAAATTTTAAGGAACACTAAAAGACATTAAAAAACCTAAAAACTCAAAAAACCCTAAAAACCCCCCAAAACCCTAAACTCCTTAATAAACCTAATAATCCTAAATATATTTAAAATCTTAAAAACACCTAAAAATGTTAAACCCCTAAAAACCCTGAGAACCACAAAGAAAACTATAAAAGCCTGAAACTCTGAAAACCCATAAAATACTAAAATACGCTAAAAACATACAACCCTAAAAATTCCTAAAAAACTAAAAACCATAAAAATCCTAATAAATACCTACAAATTACTAAAAACATAAAAAACCCAAAAACCCCCGGAAAAATCCCTCGAAAAATCGTAAAAAACTAAAACACATTAAACCCCTAAAAACCTGAAAACTCTAAATACACTAAAAACCATAAAAACCCTAAAAACCATAAAACCCCTAAACCCCTAAAACCCCTAAAAACCCTAAAAACCTCTAAAACCCTATAAAACCCCAATAACATTTCAAATTTATAATGCCCTTTAAATTATTAAAAACCATAAAGACTCTAAAAACCGTAACACATGTAAAAATTCAAAAAACTCCTAAAAACCCAAAAAACCATTAAAACCCTAAAAACCCTAAAAAATCATAAAAACCATAGAAATCCCAAAAAAACACTAAAAAACTAAATGTCCAAAAAAAATCCCTGAAACCCCTAAAAATTTAAAAAAATCATCAAAAATATGTGAAATCCTATGAAAACCATAAAAACTAAAAACACTTAAAACCCTTAAAAACTAAAAAATGATAAATCCATAAAATTCATTAAAACACAAAAGCACTGAAACACATAAAAATTCCTAAAGAAAATAAAAAATCCTAAAAACCCATAAAATGCTAAAACCAAAAAAGATCCAATATCCTTTAAACCCATAAAAACATTAGAAAAAAATTACCATAAACCCCAAAAAAATAAAAAACCGCTAAAATCCATGAAAACTCACAAAAACCATAAAACCATAAACAACCCTAAAACCCCTCAAAAGCCCTAAAAACCATAAAACCATAAATCCCAAAAAATCGCTAAAAATGCCTAAAATTGTTAAAAACCATAAAAAACCCAAAAAACACCTTAAAAATCCTAAATACACTTAAACCCATAAAAACCTAAAAATTTATAAAAACCCTATAAAACCTAATACCCTTAAAGACCATTAAAAACATAAAATTGTAAAATCTATTAAAAACCCTAAAAACCACTAAAAAACTTAAAATCGTTTAAAATCAAAAATAGTTAATAACTCTAAAAGCATTAAAAATATAAAAAATTAAAACCCCCAAAATCCATAAAAAACAAAAAAACCATAAAATCTTTCAAAATCATTAAAAACCATAGAAATTCTAAAAATATCTAAAAACGTAAAAAACCCTAAAACCCTGAAAAACATTAAAAACCATAAAAATCTAAGAACAAATAAAATCCCTAAATACCAAAAAAATCTACGACCCCTAAAAACTCATAAAACCCCAAAACCCTAATAATAACCCAAAAAACCGTTAAAGCCCCCTAGAAATGAATAAAAACCCTTAAAACCACTATACTCCAAGAAACCCATTAAAATCTAAAAAAACACAAAAGGAACCCCTAAAACCCCATTGAAAACATAAAAGCACTAAAATACCATATAAACTATATTAATCCATTAAAACACTAAAAAAATAAAAAAATATTAAAAAGACCCTAAAATACATAAAATTTTTAAAATATATAAAACCTCTAAGAAACTACAAGAAAAACATAAAAACATAAAAAAACTTTAAACCCCTACAAACCTAAAAAGGATAAAACCCCTAAAGCCCAAAAACCCCTAAAAACATTAAAAACACAAAAAACCATAAAAAACTAAAACTCCTTTAATACTAGAAAAAAGCTAAAAACTCTATAAACCATTAAAACCCTAAAAATCTAAAAAAATCTTAAACCCCCCAAAACCATAACAACACAAAAATTACGATAAATCCATAACACCCTCAAAATCCTCAAAAATGATAAAAAAAAACAAAAAATCCTTAAAAAAATTCTATCTAGATTTGGTTTCCATCGGTTCTGTGTGGTCCGGATTTGGGTATCTAAGTCGATGTCATCCTTTCCAAATTTGGGATTTCTTTGTGGCCGCAAGAGATTGGTGTTGAATTTGGTGTTCTTGGTGTCCGATTTAGCATTCCCCTATCTGCGGGTTCTCGTTGTGGCCTCCTCGCGTTTGCTACTGCCTCCGGATTAATTTGCAATATGCGGCAGACTCCTCCTAGTTCTCGAGATTTTGTCTTTATTGTGGGTTTGTGGTGCTGTTCTGGCCACAAAATCCCAGCCCGGCTTCTTCCCGGCTTGATAATGGTTCTGGTGTGCCTTGGTTTTCTTGGTTTTCGTTCCACTGGCTTGGAGGGGGGCGTGTTTGTTGCTTCCTCTAATTTCTTGTGACTTTGTTCATTTGCTGTTGGTTCTTTGTTTTGGTGGATGTTGGATATGATTTCTGCTGCTGGTTCTATTTGTTGATTGCTGGTCAATGATTCTGATTGGTGGTGAATGCGGTGATGGTGATTTGATTGAGGCTACTAGAAGTTTTTTGTGTCTTTGTGGTCCTGATGATAGACTATTGATGTTGCTGCTCTTGGTTGATCTTGCTGGATGCAGGTTGCTGATGTGTTGAGTTGTGATGTTGATGGCTACTGAAGAAGGTGGTGGGTGGCTTGGTCTGGACTCTCTGTTGGTCTAGATGATGGCTTATGTTTCTGGTGCTGGTGGATGTGTGCTGCTGGTGGTGAACTTTCTTAGAAAGAATGCGCTAGATACTGGAAATTGTGATGCTAGATGCTGGTTGCTAATGAGCTGGGAGGTGTTGAAGCCGCGGTTTATGGTCTTGCTGCTACTGGATGATGATTGTTGTTTGAGATTAGATGATGGTCATTGGTTTGATGTGAGCTGCTGGATGCTGGTTGTTGTTGGATGGTGGTGGTGGCTGCTTGGCTTTTTTTGTTTCTTCTTTTCTCATTTTTGATTTTTCTTCTTTTGGGGTCCTTTGTGTTTTGGTTTATAAGGGTTTTTGGGTGTGGGTTGTTTGAACCCTCCCCTCCCTTGTCTGATGTGTCTCTTTTTTCTCTCTAATAAATTTGGGGTGGGGGTCGGGAATAGCCCGACCCTCGCATCTTCCTAACCCTAAAATCCATGAAGACCCCAAACAAAACCATAACAACCTAAATCACTTAAAACCCATAAAAACCCATAAAAACATAAAAAATTATAAATACATTAAAAATTCATAAAAAAACCTAAAAACCATAACCCCCCATAATGTATCAACTATAAAACCCCATAAAACCATAAAACCACAATAAAGCTATAAAAACCCGTTAAACCCATAAAAATGTTAAAAAAAACTATAAAAACCATTAAAATACTTTGAAATTAAAAAAAACACAAAAAACCATAAATAACTAAATCCTAAAAAACATAAAAATACTCAAAACCCTAAAAAATAATAATAAACCTCAAAATCCTTAAAAGACCTAAAATCTCTAAAAATATAAAAAAACATAAACCCCCCGAAAATCATAAATAAACCATAAAAAACCTATACACACTCAAAACAAGTAAAAAAGATAAACACACTCCAAACCCTAAAAAACCCTAATAACCCTAAAACCATAAAACCCATTAAAATCCTAAAAATCCCTAAAAATAAAAAGAACCACTAAAAATCTAAAAACACAATAAACCCCTAAAAGTGATAAAAATTTCTAAAAACCTAAAGACCACTAAAAACTCAAAAAATACCCCAAAACCCAAGAAAAACATGAAAACCTAAAATCCCTCAGAATACCTAAAGACTATAAAAAACATAAAAACCCTAAAAATATTGAAAAACTCTAAAAACATAGGAACACTAAAACCCTGAAAATCCATAATAAAACATTAAAAACCTAAAAAAACTCCCCCCACAAACATAAAAAATATCTAAAACCCCAGAAAACTTGAAAAAATCACAAAAAAAACAAAAAAAAACTCTAAAAACCCAAAAAAAATTCTAAAACCCATTAGACACAAAAAAACATTAAAAAATCCAAAAAACTATAGAACCAAAAACACTTTAAAATAACAATAAAGAATAAAAACCCTCAAAATTAATAAAAAAACCATAAATTCCCAAAAAATTTAAAAACCCCTAAAAACCTTGAGAGACCCTAATAAATCCATAAAAACATAAAAACACTTAAAACTCCCCCAAACCTAAAATGATAAAAATTTAAAAACCCTAAAAACTCTAAAACCCCAAACCCATCAAAATCCCTAAAACCCATTAAAATATTAAAAGGCCATAAAAATCCCAAAAAATGAAAAAAATCAAAAAAAAAATCTAAAAAACCCTACGAAATAATTAAAAAAAATTAAAACACATAAACCCCCAAAAAACTTACAAATGATAAAAACCTTAATATACCAAAAAATGCAAAAACCAAAAAATCCCTAAAAATCATTATGAAATCTAAATGACCTTAAAATCCAAAAAAAACACTAAAAACAATAAAACGTAAAAAACCTAAAACCATAAAAACTGTCATAATTATTTAAACACCGAAAAACTCTTAAAACACCTAAAACCCTAAAAATAATAAAACTAATAATAAAACAAAAAACCCTCAAAACTAATAAAAATAGTGAAAATCATATAAATCCTAAAAAAAACCTAAAAATCCCTAAAAATCTAAAAACCCCTAAAAATCCTAAAAGCCATAATAAAACCATAAAATCATAAAAGCACATAAAATAACAAAACACCAAAATAACGCTAAAAAATATAGAAACCCTAAAACCCCCTAAAACCCTAAAACTCTAAAAACCCTAAAAACACTTAAATCCCAAAAACCCCAAAAAAGCCAAAAAACTATAGAAATCCAAAAAAGACCTAAAATCCAGAAAATAGTAAAAACCCTAAAAACCCTAAGAACACCTTAAAAATATTAAAACACATAATACCCCTAAGAAAATATAAAACCATTAAACCCCTAAAAGACCCTAAAAACACTAAAACCATTAAAAACAATAAAACACATAAAAACATTAAAACCCAAAAATACCATAATACCCTAAACAAAAAAATATAATACCCCTTTAAACTAATAAAAACTGTAAAAAAAACTCTAAAAACCACAAGAACCCGAAAAACTAAAGAAACAATAAAAATAAAAAAACCCATAAGACCACTAAAAACCATAAAACACCCTAAAAACACTCTAAATACCTAAAAACACAAAAAAACAAATAAAATTGTAAATTTCCTGGAAAAGTTCCTAAAAACATGAAAACCCGTAATACCCATGAAAATCACTAAGAAAAACATAAAAAAATAAAAAAAATACCAAAAGACCTATAAAACCGAAAAAATAATTAAATCATAAAAAACATAAACACCTTAAAAATACCTAAATTCCTAAAAACAATAAAAGACATAAAAACCCCCAAAAAATTCCAAAAAAACTAAGAAACTCTAAAAACACTGAAAACACTAAGAAATCCATAAAACCAAAAAACTCTTAAAATCCTTTAAAAAATTAGAAAACAATATCCACACTAAGGTCCCTAAAAATCCAAAACCCCTAAAAAGCATAAAATCCTTTAAAAAAATTTAAAAACAATAAAAAACATAAAAACCCATCAATCCCTAAAAACCATCTAAAATTATAAAAACCATTTAATCACCTAAAAATTTTAACAAATGATAAAGTCACTTTAAAACCCTAAATCTATGAAATAACTAAAAATATAAAAAAAACATAAAAAACCCCAAATAACACCAAAACCCTCAAAATCTATAATACCCCGAAAGATAGATAACAACCCTTAAAAGCCCTAAAAATCAATAAAAACGTAAAAAAACATTTAAAATGATGAAATTTTCTTAAATCCATAAAAATATAGTCACTTAAACCCCATAAAAACATAAAAATTATAAAAACCCTAAATGTACCTAAACACCCTAAAAACCATAAAAATCCATAAGAACCATAAAACCTAAAAAACTCATAAAACCGTAAAAAGAACTAAAAACTCTAAATAACCATTTAATCCAATGAAATCATTAAAAACAATAAAAAAACTTAAAACGCCTAAAAAATAAAATATATAAAAATATGGAAAACCATAAAACCCCAAAAAAATGATGAAACACCTTAAAATCCTTAAAATCCCTAAAAACCCATATAAATCCTGAAAATCCTTAAAATCAGAAAAACATAAAATAACCATAAAATCCCAAAAAACCCTTAAGAAAATCATAAATACAAAAAACACTTAAAACCCATAAAAATATAAAAATTGATTAAAACTAGAAAAACACCTAAAACTATAAAAACCCTAAAACAATCAAAATTCCAAAATTCCCTAAAATTCCTAAAAATCCCTAAAAATATAAAAAATAAAAACCTTAAAACAAATAAAAAACCTATAAAAAAATTAAAAACCAAAATTCAGTTTAAAACTTTAAAAATGAATAATACTAAAAATCATAAAAACCTTTAAAAACCCAAAAACCCTAAAAAATAATATAAAAATATAAAAACCCATAAAAACGCTGAAAATCAACTAAAAAAATATAGAAACCCTTTAAACCCAAAAAAATGAAAAAAACTCTAAAATATTATAAAACATAAAAAACTACGAAAACACTAATACCATAAAAAATCCCTAAACCCCTCAGAATCCACAAAACACAAAAAACCATCAAAATCTTAAAAAATCAAAAAAAACCCATAAAAATACAAAAAACCATAAAAACCATGACAAAACCTAAGAAAAACTAAAAACACTAAAATCACTTAATAAACCTAAAACCTAAAAAACTATAAAAATAATAAAAAAACAAAAAAACCCAAAAAACCCAAAAAAATCCTTAAGAATCCAAATGACCATATAAATACTAAAAGGTCCCTAAAATTTTCTGAAATCTTAAAACCCATAAATACCCTTAAAAATATATGATAACCATAAATACCTAAATAAAAATAAAACCCCTAAAACTCATAAAAATGATAAAAAAACCTAAAAAACCTAAAAACCTTAAGGAACCTAAAATCCCTAAAAACCATAAAAAGAAAAAAATCATAAAAGCTAAAACCATGAATCCCTAAAAACATGAAAACACCTTTAAACCCATAGAACGACAAAAAACTCTAAAAACATTAAAAATAAAAAAAACTCCAATAGAAACCCTAACAACCCCAAATAACCAACAAACCCCTAAACAACCTAAAAAGTAATAAAAACTCTCAAAATCACTAAAAACCCTATAAACCATAAAAATAATAGAAATCCATAAAATGTAAAAAACCCTAAAATACCAAAGAAAAACCCAAATAAAAACATAAAAATCGAAAAGTAGATAAAATACCTGAACGTAAAAAATAAAATAAAATAATTGTAAAGTCTGTAAATCCTATAAAAACCTTTAAAAACTATAAAAACTCTAAAACACCCCAAAACCCTAAAACCCCCCTAAAAAATCTAAAAACATTAAACCCCTAAGAATGTTAAAAAAACTATAAAACCCATAAATATCCTTAAAACTCAATAAAAAAATAAAACCCCAAAAAACTTGAAAACAGAAAAACCCTAAAAAACCCTAAACACCCCCAAATTCCCTAATAATACTAAAGACATAAAAATCTAAAAAAACACCTAAAATCCCTAAAAACATAAAAAAACTTAATCCATAAACACCCTAAATAATAAATAATAACTTAAAAACTGAAATCACATAAAATCCCTAAAGTCCTAAAAATTGCCAAAATAACTAAAAACTTGTAAAACCCTAAAAACATGAAATTAAATCAAAATAACTAATAACCATTAAAAATCCTAAAAAATCCTTAAAATTTCTTAAAAACATTACAAAATCCCATAAAAACCTAAAAAACTATGTACCCCATAAAAACCTAAAAACATTTAAGACCCCAAAACATCATAAAAATGATAAAAACACTAAATGAACCTTAAAACCCCTTAAAATCTTAAAATCCTATAAAACCATAAAAATAAATTAAAATATATAACAACCATAAAAACCCACTAAAAACTCTAAAATTCCTGAACCCCTTAAAACATAAATAAATTAAAGACCATATAACCTGTAAAAAACTAAAAATCCTTAAAAACCCCAAAAACCATAGATACCCGAAACTCTATAATACATGAAAAACACTACAAATCAAAAAATTATAATAATCCAAAATTGTCCATAAAAATGTAAAAATCCCTAAAAACCATGAAAATTCATTAAAACCCCTTAAAAACCAAAAAACACTTAAAACCCAGAAAAAATAAAAGATCCTAAAATCCATAAAAGAGTCTAAAAAACATAAAACCATAAAACCATAAAAAAAACAAAAAAAATATATAAATACACTTTAAACCCTTAACAATGTTAATGAACTCTATGAAACCATAGAAACCCAAAAAACACAAAAAAATACTAAAAAAACATAAAACCTTTAAAACCAATAAAAACCCTAAAACCCCTCAAAATACATAAAAACCATAAACCCCATAAGAATCCTAAAAAATCCTTAAAATCCCTATTAATATAAATAACCATAAAAAGCAAGAAAATTGTTATAAAAATGAAGAACCTAAAAAACATAAAACCCCTAAAAAACTATGAAATGCAAAAAACTCTAAGAAAACCAAAAAAACAAAAAACCCATTAAAAAACCTAAAAACCTTAAACCCATAAAACCACATAAAAACCCTAAACCAACTAAAAAGTATCAAACCATTTAAGCCCCTAAATATTTTAATAAACTCTAAAAAACCATAAGAACTATAAAAAACATAAAAAACAGAAAAAAATCAATGAAAACCTTAATAACCCAAAATCCAAAAAAAACCAAAAAACTATAAGAACCATCAAAATCCCTAAATACAATAAAAACATAAAAAACATAAAAAATCCATAAAATCTATAAATATGTAAAAAATATAAAAACTATGAAAACCCATAAGAAAATAGTACAACCCTAAAAACACCCCAACCCCATAAAAACCGAAATCATTCTAAAAACCCTAAGAAACCCTAAAACTGATATAACCTGAAAAATCATTAAAAATTTAAAACAATAAAAACCGTAAAACCCATAATTCACAAAAAGTGACCAAAAAAGCTTAAAACACGTTAAAAACCTATAAATGAAAACAAAATCTTAAAAACCTAAAAACACTAATAACTAAAATAACCCAAAAAGGCTATAAAACTTATAAAAACCCTAAAACCCCCCAAAACCATCAAAATACCTAAAACTCTATTAACCCTAAAAATCATAATAAAAACCTAAATTCCATAAATATATAGAAAACCCCTAACACATGATCTAAGACCTTCTAGGAAGTGTCCTTGGAATCTTGTTCGAAATTTTCATATTGAATACCAGGATCGCTATAAAAAACTATTGATAAGGGATATAAATGATGGAAATAAGGAAGAAATTATTGAAATGGTAAAGGTGGAAACAAAACAAAACTTTTCTCTAAGAAAACTACCGACAAGGCACCAAAAATGATGAAAAATACGTTGGTAAGTCATTAATTTATTAAGAGAAAAAAATATTTTATTAAAAACTCCCCATAAGAACATTACCATTATTAATAATGTTCAAAGAGTACAAGGGTTGTATATTTATAGAGAAAGCATGATAAAAATTTATAACACCTTATTTCTATAATTCAAAAAGCCTAAATGATAATGTTGACAATTTTGGAACATACCCATCCCATTAAATGACATATAACACACCTTTTTGAATTATAAATACAATTATCCCATTACTCTTGAGTTTAATGATTCCATGGTTGGGGTGGGGTTTATCTTTATAGAACACCATGGGTTGGGTGTTTTCAACCATGATTTATCTTTAATTAATATATATATATTTATTAATTCTTTCCTTAATCAATGGTATGGGTCATCCTCTTAGAATTATTTGATTAACTCATTTTAGTCTTCCTTAAATCTCTTAGTATGTTCCTTTTCCATTGGGACACTAAATCCTCACAACAGGGCTTGTGAAATCTTTTGTATTATACCCTACCCATCTAGTACACTTTAAAGCCTTTAACTCACATGTGTTTCATTATACACATTATCCCCTCCCTCCTCAAAAGGATTTATTATTGAATCTAAAAATTCAATGTGAGAAATATCATCAAATGGTGACAATAATATTTCCATTTCTTTCATGTAACTCAACATTATATGCATTATCATTTATCTTATCTAAGACTAGTAAATGTCAATATCCTCATGGATGAATTTTTTACTTTAATTACTCATCGAACTTCACTTTTATCTATTTTTTCCATACCAAACCCTTAGGACCAAATTTAGCTCATTTACAACACATCCTTGCTTGATCCCCATATTCTTGTAATAAAGACACTACACCAGTATGAATTAATGTGTTAAGAGATTTACTGGTAAAACATTCTCCCTTTCAATGAATCTTATGATTCCCCCCCACTGAATTTATCTTTATCTCTATTTTTTCCTAAAATTAAACTCTCTTTTTCTCCATCATTCTTGTTTTTAGTCTTGTTTTAAACACTTTTCTTTCCCTAATACTTTTTTATATCACTCATTACTCCATTTTCAATCTTATTTTTTTCATTCTCGCTATTTTTTCTCTCTTTTATTTTTCTATAATTTCATAATATATCTCAATATTCATTTGTATTTTTATAATATTCCAATATCATCAAGGGTGTAAGTATATCTGACCTCACTTGGCACTCAAAATAATAGGGTTGGTGAATCTATCATGTGCTAACCTCTTATCAAGTTTCTAAGGCCTCCCAACAATATATGACTCTCATGCATGGGAAAAAAATCACATATCACATTTTCATAATAATTCCCAATAGAAAATGGTCTTTGCACTTCCTTAATCACTTTTACATCCACACAATTATTTAAAAATTACAATCTATATGGCCTTGGATGGTTGGTTGTCATTATATACATTTTTAAAACCATTAAAATACATGAAAAATTTGTGAAACTCCCCAATCAGTGATCATCATATATAACAAGTCTTTGATAAGGAATCTACTATGAAAATTTTTCTCCCTTTTCAATTGATCATGTTATCTATCAACTTAATCACTCAAAAAACGTGTTTATATAAGAGTTTATACATGTACATGGCTCTCTATTTACATATCAAAACACTCCTCAAGTGGTGTAATTTCATCTATTTTTGAGATATCAATAAGAACATATCCATAATCCAAAATAACCATGGACCTATTATTTGGGAATTATGAGGAAAAATTTCTAAATCCTTGACATTTGAAACATTTTATAACACATGTTTTTGAAGCTCCCTAACCCTCCATTTTACCTTTGGATTTTGAAAATAATGGTTTCGATTTCTTCAAATACTTTGAATCTTTCTATGTCCAATACATGTACTTGTGGTTTTTAATCCTAGAACTTGAAACAATATTTATAATCCTTACTATATGATGTTGGAAAAATTCTTATTGCCTTTATATGCCTCTCATCTTTAGTACTAAGGTGAATAAAATCATCCATGTCTAAATAGTGGTTCATATCCACTATAATATGAATGTAATAGTTCAGGACATTCAAAAAACATTTCATGGTGGCCTCCCAATCCTCATCAATATTTTCCTGAATCGTGATGATCTCCATCTCTTTATGATACTCCTCAAAACTCAAGGATCATTTATTCAAACCCAGAATCTTGAGGAAAAAAATTGTGATAATTGTGGCTAGAAATAATCCTCTTATAAATTGCTAATTTTGTCTATTCACTGGTGTGGATGTATATCTCTCCACTTTACCGACAGCTCAATTATATTCAGTCCCAAAAAATACTAGCATAATCGATGAATTGAACATCCATATAATTCACCTTATTCTCATCTGAATAGTTATAGAAACAAAAAAAAAATTATCTAACATTCATTACCATTCCAAGAATGTTTTTGGGATAATTAATTCCTTCGAATGAAGAGATCCTCAATTTTACTCCTCCAAGAATTTTGGTTTTCCTCCATGGTGGTTTATTTACCTTAATTGATGACTATTAAAAATTAGGGAACTCATCCACTTTTTCAATGACAATTATTTATGGTGGTGATATAGAATTGGAAGGGGATTAAAATTCATCCATCTTCACATTCAACCTTTGGAATTGTTCTTATGCATACATCATGAACAATATAATTTCCATTTAGTTGATGTTACTAGTCTCTTAAATTTAATAATTCAATAATAAAATTTAAATATAGAGGAGGATGGACCTCACACACTCAATCATTTGCTTACACTCGAAAATATTATGTTTTATCATGTTCAACACAATTTTTTTAACAAAATTCAACACTATTACCTTTTACCACTCTACTTGATTCTTATAGTTTTCTTACCCAATTTTAACAAATAAAAAGTGTCGTTTGAGAATTTCACTCCTAGAATACAATTCAACGATAAAAATAAAAATTTATTCATGAGAAAAATGTGGGAAAGGGAATATAATAGATGATGAAAAATGATAAATTGATTTAGGACACAAGATGATGCAATTAATTAGATTTTTTTGATTTTTTGCTCTTTTTTTAATAAATGAATTAGTAAAAATATTATGTTTCAATATGTAAATGTCATAGAATTGAAAATTTTAATCCTAAAATGGAATCAAAGTGAGAGCTTCACTGTATAAGCTCACCCCGACTAATAGTCGTGTGAAGTGATGGGGGTGCTACTATGCCTTAAGTGAATCTACCAAGACACCAATGGCTGAAAATAAATGCCAAGGGAATCATAAATAGTTGGGGGATTATTTCACCATTTAAGATAAAATGGCCAATAAATGATAACCATAACAACCAAACATCTTAATAATGCCTAAGTACAAAAATTAAATCCAAACCAAGACTAAACCAAAAGAAAGTATCAGAGTACAAGTAGAATAAATGGAACATAACCAATGGAACCCAAGTAATAACACAACCAAAAGTCCCCAAAGAAAAATACAAAAACTCATGGTCTTATCCAATCTTCAAATCCACATGCCCAACCTATGGTATCAAGAAGCGCTAGTAAATAAATAGGATTCCTTACCTTTACCTGTGTCCTGATATATAACATATAAAATCACACCATAGTTTCCAAGAATGTGGTGAGTATAAAACACTGAAATATTTCACCAATGAATCCCCAAATCATTCCACTAGTATTGAACATGTTTGAAAATTTATATAAAATATTTTAAAAATAATTTATTGT
This sequence comes from Viscum album, assembly GCA_963277665.1. Classification (NCBI taxonomy): domain Eukaryota; kingdom Viridiplantae; phylum Streptophyta; class Magnoliopsida; order Santalales; family Viscaceae; genus Viscum; species Viscum album. The sequence continues at coordinate 1,278,601,863 of OY728136.1, read as the reverse complement.
AGTTTATATTATAAAAACATTGCTTTCCAAGGATAACAATCAACAAATTTATCAAACACATTTTCTCAAGCAATACATCAATAACTAACACATAAAATTATCAAGTAACATCAATAAGAATTTTAACCATTAATAAATTTATGATTTGGTATAAAAAATTTCATGTCCACACACATACTTAACATTAATATATATTCAATATTGGTGTTAACAATGATAGTGGAACTTGACATCGATACTCCACCCCTTTGATGGTAGTACTTCACAACCATTATCCATCCCATTAAAATAATTCCCAACCATTATGAAAAGTGATATCAAACTATTTCAATAAATACATTTGAAAAAATAATTTAATTACATAAACCAACAATAATTTAAAATTACCATTTTAAAATTATAAACAATAGTTTTCCAAAATTTTTTAAAATTACCAGGATTTAAAAAACCATAATTCAAAGTATGAGTTTCATAAATTCAAACCATGATTTTAAAAAATATTTCTAGAAATAAAAGTATTTTTAAATCAAGACATCAAGTTATAATCAAGGGGAGTCAAGATATAATCCATATACATCTAAAATATATGTGAAAATAGAGAATGATATGAAAACTTTAACAAACTATCTTAAATCATCAATATTCAGACATAGATATGTTTCCCATGAACAAAAAAAAAATTAATTTACCAAAAATACTAACATCAAATAACATGGATATATCCCCAAAAAACTAGGTCCAAGATTCCATAAGAGGTAATTATAAGAGATATAATGAAAATGTGGAAGAATGAGTACTTATCAATGAAACAGGGTATCCAATTCACTTGTATTTTACTAGGAATCACTCCTTGATTTAAAGGAAGTATATCCACCTCATTATGAGGAGTAATAATCCATGTTATTGCATGTTTAAGGGAGAAATTGGTGGTTTTAGGATGTAAATTTGATTAGATTTTCAATTTTTGGATCTAATTTTCCATATTGCATGGTTAGGGTGAACGACTAGTAAAACCTTGTGCTAACTTCCCTTGATCCACAACCTAAAAACATACCTCAAATAGTTGGATCACATAGTTATAAAAACTTTTAACCAACCTTTCCATTCCCCCTATCCATCTTTACATAATTTATACAGAGCATCTGTATGGTTTATGAAAACACTGTGCCTAACCATGTACCTCCCCAATGTCCACTATATCAGTTGCATAGTTTCCTAGAGGTTTTTAATATTTTATAATAACCACACTCTAACCATGGACCTCCATAAATTCCTAAAAAATGTGAAAGATACTCTAAAAATCCTAAAATATAACCCATCAAATTTATATATTTTATATACATAAATAAATGGTCATGTAATTGAAATTGGGGGTGTTATAATTTACCCACAATTGGCCTTTTCGTCCCTGAAATGTAGAAAAAATAGGGTTTCCCATATAAAGTTTCGGTCAATCTTGTGTCATTTCCATTTCATTCCCTAAAGTTCCCTTCTTAGTCTAACCATGTTTAAATCAAACCCACACTAGAACAATTATTTTTCCATGAAAGACATTTTTTCCTAAAGCGAATCTATACCAGCTCATAAACCACCATAGCATCCATCTCTAAGTCAATGTGATCCAATAAAATAACATTGTTGTGGTCAGATTTATTGTTCTTAAATAGAGATATATGAAACACATTAGGCAATTCAATGAACCTTGGTAGTAAATCTAAATGATATTTCTCTTAGAACACCCATTTAATTATCTAAAATGGGAATATTTATAAAAGAGAAAACATTATCCACTTCCCAAAATGACAATTCCAAATCCATGGAGAGATTATCAAGAACATATTATCACTCACCTCAAATGAAAATTTTCATTGACGATGATCCATATATGATTTTTAGTAACTTTATTCTGTATCCATCATATTTCTGATTAATAAAATATTATTCATTGTCTTTTGAAAAAGGCTTAGTCCAACTAGTTAAGTATTACTTATTTCTAACAAAAAAATGGATAACGATAAGGTTGATCACACACTAATTCAAAATAATCCTTAGGTATGAATTCTTGATAACTTTAGTTTAATGATAACTCTACTAATGTTATTGGATCCTCGCATGAGCCACCAAAATCCATTACACAAACCATAAGAATATCCTCCATTTTTTATATTCCTTTTGGATTGTCCATCTATTTTTAGATGATACATTATTCTCCTATAATAATTGAGTCCCAAGGTAATTCTATCTATATTTATAAAAATGAGATGTTAACCTTGGGTCTCTATTATATAAAATCAATATTGGGACACCATACCCCTTTACAACTTCTCATATATAGATATTTTACAATTCCTCCACCATACTCTATTCATTAATAAGGATGAAATGGGATCACATTGCGAGATAATAAACTATCACCCATATGGAATATTATATCCAAATAGCCCTTGGTACACCTGTTATAAAATACGTAGCTTTCTACTCTCATTTTAACATAATAATTTGTAAAGAATGCATCATAATCATTGGCCATTGGTGTTTTTCCTTAAACTGCTAATAGGTGAGGCATCTCAAAACAAACTCAGCTACCTTTATTTCCTATTCATCCCAAAAATAAAGGTTTCTTGTATTGTTCTTTTCATATGGTTTATATGGATGATGGGAAGCCACCACCTTCTGTGATGTGGCCTCCCATCTTGGAGGCTTCCCTAGGGATTTTGGGGGAGGGGAGAGATACAACAGATGGGATGGAACATCAAGTGCATAATGGTAGTGTGATGAATACTGATAGAGTTAATATTTTATTTATTTTTTATATGTATTTCAAATATTTAAACCCCCAAAATTTATCAATTTAATTTTAATTTCATCATTTTTGGATTTATGGTATGTTTTGTGTTAAAATTTGAATGTTTCTTAATTTTTGGAATTTAATAGACTTATATGTTTTGGTAATTCAACCATATCTCTTATAATATATTCTCAATTTATGTGGTCTCTTTTTTGTAGGAACCATGGAGGTTTTGGATAAAAAATTGTCTTCTGGGAAATGATATAATTCAGCCATCAAGGGACCCTAAAAATTCCATTAATGTGGAGAAAGATTCTTGACGACCATGTGGACTGAACATCAGTTAATCAATAATAAATCCGTAATAATAGTGTGAATTATGTTTATTTCAATATGAATGGTCAAATAAGTCATATATTCGTATCTATGTTAAATATCATGGAGATTGAGATTCATTAAGTCGGGTATTGTATTAGAAACATTGAAGGATGATTTTTGGAAATCTCACTGAAAAAAAGTCATCCTCAATAAATATTACATATCATTCTCTATAACAGTAAAATTAATTTAATATTTGGAGTAACGAAAGGAAATTTGATTTGGATAATTCTATAAAAAGGGACCTTTGGGGGATTCGAGAAGGAGGGGTTCCAACTGGGAGAAAACTTTTAGAGGACAGAATCTATTGGACACTTTTTCTTCTTTTCTTTTTCTTTCATTATTTTTCATAGGTTTGTAATTACTTCTCCTTCCCCATAAATCTCGATTACCATGACCATGTTTGGGTAAACATTTGGTGTTATTTTAGAGGGGTGGGATTTTAATTTTTTAATGCTTGAGTTCATGAACATTATTGAATATGAATTCTATATCTTTTCTATAATTTAGTTTTCAATTTCATATAGTGGTATTTATTATCAAGTGCGATCGTATTTGATTTTTTATTCCATTATTGATTTTTTCATTGGTCAATGATAATTATATTTCTTTACTAGGTTTTGGTTTATATACGATGGAATAGACCAATGGTTAGTGGAGAAGTACTCGGTGATCATCAGTACATGTGAAAGTGGTGGTGAATGTTTTTGATTGCTTGAGATAAACAAGACCCGATCAGGTATTTCCCAAGTCAATTGAGGATATTTAATACAACTCTCATGCACATGTAATGAGAGTAGACAAAATTGATATCTTGGAAAGGAATTCTCTCACCATCACCATTCAACCAAAGGAGTGAGAGGAAATGATCATGGAATCTCACTTTAAACAATAAAGAAGAAGAGGTTTGAATAAAAAAAGGATAATATTACAATTAGAAAAATGACCACAACCTATTCACCCTTCTCATATCATAGTTTTCAATATTTTATTCTATTAATTTGTTTCATTCCATTTTTAATTTTCTTTCCAAAACCAGTTAAATCTCAGAAACCACCCATTTTTTCTTTAATTAAGTGACAAACGAAATTGTTGTACACTCCTCTCTAGAGACAATCTAGGTTAACCACTTTACTACATTTTAACTTAGGGTATATTTTTTCTCACACCCCATGATAGGCACATGTCAAAAAATGGCATCATTGCTAGGGAGGTAGTGCTAAAAGTTTTTTTCTTATTTTCTCTTTGTTTTCTCATTTGTTATTTTCATTCCAAAGATTCATGACAAAAACATCAAACACTGAACCATTCCCCATTGAACATGAAATTAAAAGAAATTTGTTGAATTGGATCAAAATACTCAATTTAAAACCTAAATTTGAGGAAATTTCTCTTACAGACTCGCGTGAAACTACAAGTGTTCACTCTGAGGCTGTTATCATGGCTGGAAATCAAAACCCAACACATAGAGACCTTTATACCCCACACTTTCTTAATAAAAATTATCAACTTTTCATGTTAGTGTTACAAAAATATTTTGAGATGAAACCTAATATGAAAGCTAATATGAGACCTTTGTTCACACATGTTTTCATAACTGGCAGACCACGTGGAGTAGCTAAGGAACAAGAAAAGTGGAAGGAATTCCAATTTTCATTGGAAAGAGCTTCTAAATAATGGTTGTATAGTCTAAAACTTGAAGATGTGGATGACTGGAATCACTTTGTGAGATGATTCATGTGAATATTCTTCCCCTCCTCCAGAAGTAGAGCCATCATAAAGGAGATCTATTCCATCAAACAATCATCTGGAGAAACCTTATACGAGTACTGGGAATGATTTAAAAATATATGTGTCATCTGCCCCCATCAATCCATAGAGGAGAATCACAATCATGTCTTTTTACATCAAGACTTACTGGACAATGATAGGAACCTTATTAATGCATCATCTGAAGGTGCATTGATTGACAAGTCACCAAAAGAAGCCAATGTTTTGAATGAGAAGATTTCTTAGAACTCATAACAGTTCGGTACAAGAGGTATTCATGAGGTATAAATTTCTCATCCATCACCCTTACTAGAAACTAAGATTGAAGAGCTAACTAGTTTAGTGAAACAGATGGACTTGAAACAAGTGGGTGACCCAGAAGAACTGGCTAAGGTATGTGGTTTAAGCTCATCAATTGATCATTTCACTGACTAATGTGCTAAAATACAAGGAATGGCAACATGTGTGGCATCTTTTCAGCAAAATTAATTCCAAAAAAATCTAGGATGGAGATAGCTAAACCATTTTTAAAATGGGTTTGGAAATTTCTATAATCAATCTAGACCCCCATTCCAAAAAAAATCCAAAACCCCCCACCATTTCATCAAAATCAATCTTATAGCCAGCCTTCTCACTACCAACCACCCACTTTCTTTAAACCCTATGAGCAATCGTCAACCATTGTACAACCCATAATTCTGAACCAACACCTTATATCTGATATTGAGGAACTGAAAGACACTGTAAAAGATTTTTCCACTAATTTTGAAGGTATCATGGAAATACTAACAAAACAATCCTAGGGATATTCATTCCAAAACAATCCCAAACCTAAAGGATATTGTCAGCATGATAACAACAAGAAGTGGAAAAGAGCTCGCACCACCAATATCCCATGAACCTGAAACAAGACCACCTATGTTGAGGGATAATGAAGTTATAAAATCTAAAAATTATATGAAAAAGTATTGTAAAGAAGAGAAAAAAGAAATTCAAGAGAAGGATAGGCCAAAGAAGAAGAGAAGAGAAACACCATTTCAAAGACAACAAAGGGAGAAGAAAGAATTACCCCCTCCATTTCCATCAAGGATGGTTGAATCAAAGAAATTGCAGGTGGAAGCACTTCAAAAAGAAATCTTGGACACCTTCTATAAAGTGGAAATCAATATCCCATTACATAAAGCAGTAATAAAAATCCAAAGTATTCTAAATTTTTGAAGGATATTTGCACCAAGAAGAGGAAACTTCAAGGGAATGAAAGGATCAACTTGGGAAGAAGTTTCCATCCCTTATCACACCAAAATTATTAACCAAATTTCAAGATCCAGGGATGTTTTCCCTTCCATGCACCATTGGTTCTTTAAATTTCAATAATGATTTGTGTGATCTAGGTTATTAAATTATTGTATTTCCTCACTCAGTATACACTTATTTTCAGATGGGAGTCTTGAAGCCCACAAGATTGGGGGTCCAGCTTGCAAATAGATCCACTTTTTTCCCTGTAGGAGTTTTGGAGGATGTCCTTGTAAAATTCAAATATCTCTTATTCCTAGTTGACTTCTATGTGCTAAATATGGAAGAATATAGGATCATGTCACATTCACCCATCATTTTGGGGATACATTTCTTGAAGACCTCTAAAACCATCATCAATGCCCACAAGGGGACACTCACCATGGAGTTTGGAGAGAACTCTATCCACTTCAATATTTTTGAATCCATTATGCCCCCATAGGATAATCACTCGCTGTTTTCAATTTCCCATGAAGTTGGTATAGAAACCATTGAAGAATCAGGTATTCTCTATAAATTCTTAGACATTGGGGAGAATTCTTCCATTGGAAGTATCATTGAACATGTGGATGCCCAAGATGCGGAAGATTCTGACTTCATGTGGAAGGAAGATGTAAAATCTCATCTCTTTGATGATTTTTTAAATGATGAAGAATATGGTATAGTTTCTTGTGTACAAGAGGTAAAAAAAATAGATGTTGGAAACATCAATTTAGTTTCATCGCATGAGAATTCCCCTGATATGGAACTCAAACCACTCCACACATATTTGAAATATGTGTACCTTAGGGATGGAGAGAAACTTCTAGTGATAATTGCTAATAATCTCTCTAAAACCCAAGAGAAATCATTAATACATCTTTTGAGAGAGAATATATAAGGGATAGGGTGGAGTTTAGGTGATATTCCAATAATCAACCCAAAAATATGTTCACATAGAATTTTTCTTGAGGGAGATTCCAAACCTGTCAGATAGACCCAATAAAGGTTGAGTACCACTTTATTGAAGGTTGTGAAGAAAGATATTGTGAAGCTATTGGAATATGATATTATCTATCCCCTATCAGATTCAAAGTGGGTTAGCCCAATTCATGTAGTTCCAAAAAAACTGGCCTATCCACTGGGAGGAATGAAAAGAATGAATTAATCCCTATAAGAATTCAAAATAGCTGGACAGTGTGCATTGATTTTAGGAAGTTGAATCAGGTCACTCAGAAAGATCATTTCCCCATTCCTTTCATTGATCATATGTTATAGAGATTGGTTGGGAGAACTAATTAATGTTTTTTGGATGGATTTTCAGGTTATTTCTAGGTACCCATTGCTCCTGAGGATTATGAGAAGACAACCATTACATGTTCTTTTGGAACTTTTTCATATAAAAGGATTCTATTTGGATTATTTAATTCTCCAGGTAAATTTCATAGGTTCATGGTACGTATATTTTCTGGTCACATTGATCATTTCGTAGAGTTTTTCCTTGATTATTTCATGGTTTTCGAAAACTCTTTTAATCAATGTTTGAAAAATCTAGAATTTTTTTTGAAACCCTGCATTGAAAATAATTTTGTTTTAAATTATGGAAAGTGTCATTTCATGGTTGAGAGACAGATTGTTCATGGGCATGTCATTTCTAAAAAGGGAATTGATGTTGATAAGTCAAAAATTGAAGTGATAAATTCATTTCCTTACCCAACTTGTGTGAAGCATGTTATATCTTTTTAGGACATTTTGGATTCTATAGGAGGTTTATCAAGAATTTTAGTAAGATTTATCTTCTTATCTCTAGATTTATTTTGAAAGATACTGATTTTAATTTCAATGGTGCATGTAGGGAATCCGTTGATGAGCTGAAGAGGAGATTGATTGAACCACCTGTGATGCAGTCACCATATTGGGAAGAACCATTTGAGCTACTTTGTCATGCTTCCAACCAAGAAGTTGGAGCAGTCCTTTCTCAGTGAATTGAGGGAATTTTGAAAGTCATTGAATATTCTTCAAGAACCTTTGATGTGGATTAATTCAATTACTCAACCACGGAAAAATAGTTTTTATCAGTATTTTTGGATTGGGAAAATTTAGATCATATATTCTTTGAACTAAAGTCACTGTATTTTCTGATCATGCAGCTATTAGGTACTTGATGAAGAACGTTGAAGTTAAATTGATGATAGTGAAATAGATGTTGCTACTGTAGGAGTTCAACATAGATATCAAGGATAATAAGGGATCTAAAAACCAAGTGGATGATTATTTAAGAAGACTTCCCAACACTGTTGAAGCTCAAATTCTATAAAAAGAATAAATAAATGATCACCTTCCATGAGAGAAGTTTTACTTTATTGAAGGAGAAGTACCTTTTTATGTTGACATGGTTAATTTTATAGTAACATCTCAGGTCCCATATCATTTTAATTCTCACAAAATTAACAAACAAAAAAGCTGAATCTAGATATTACATTTGGGATGATCCATTTCTTTGGAAGATTTTCAATGAACAAGTTATAAGAATATATTTTCCTGAGAGTGAAATTGGTTCTGTATTTGTGTTTTGTTAGACATTAGCTTGTGGAGGCCACTTTGGACCTCAAAGGATAGCAAGGAATGTTTTGGAATCTGGACTTTATTGTCTGGCCATTTTTAAAGATTCTCATGAATTTTTCAAAAGGTGTTCAAAATGTTAGTTTTCTAGAATCATTTCCAAGAGACAAGAAATGACACAACAACCACTTAATTTTTTTGAGATTATTGAAGTATAGGGGATACATATTATGGGCCCTTTCCCAATTTCACTTGGAAATTCTTATGTCTTGCTTGCGGTTGATTATGCTTCCAAATGGGTGGAAGCAAAACCCACCAGGACTGATGATGCAAAATTTGTCTTTGATTTTCTCTGGGCTAACATATTTTATAGGTTTGGAGTTCCAAAAGAAATCATCAGTGATCAAGGGACTCAATTTTTCAATAGTATAATGGATGATTTTCTAAAGAATTATGGGGTGCATCATAAAATATCAACACCCTATCACCCACAAACAAATGGTCAAGTTGAAGTGTCCAATAGGAAAATCAAAGGAATTTTGAAGAATAATGTTAAAACAAATAGGAAGTATTGGAGCCAGAGTTTAGAAGACACATTATTGGATTATAGGACAGCCTACAAGACCCCACTAGGAATGAGCCCATATAGGCTGATTTATTGGAAAAGTTGTCACCTACCTGTGGAACTGGAGCATAAGGTGTATTGGGATGTGAGGAAGATGAATTTGGATCATGAACATGCTGGGAAAGAGAGGAGGATAAAATTGCAGGAGATGGAAGAAATTATAAGAGAAGAATTTGAAAATTCTAAGATTTACAAAGAGAGAACAAGAGTGGATCATGACAAGCTGATCCAACCAAAATAATTCCATATTGGAGATAAAGTGTTTCTTTTCAATTCAAGACTCAAGCTGATGCCAGGTAAACATCATTCCGGATGGGAGGGTCCATTTATAGTTACTCATGTATATCCTTTCGAATATATGCATATTGTCAAATATGGAGATTAGAAACCATTCACTATTAATGGGAATAGGATAATGAAATTCCAAGGGTCCATTCCATCAGATTTAGTGGAGGAGATTCCGCTCATCCAACCTGTCTACCAATAAATCAGGTCGTACCTCTCCTTTACACTTACTAGTTTTTAGTGAATCAATTAGAAATATACATACATATTAAATCTACTTGAATGCATTGAGGACATTGTGTCATTTAAGTGTGGGGGAGGGATCCTTTGTAGTTTAGGATTTTCATTTTGTGTTTGTTTGTCAAAAAAATGAGTGTTTTCAAGAATTTTGTGTTTATTTTTTACTTTTTATTTGCGTGTTTATGAAACTTTTGAGCTAAAATGATTATAATTTCCATTTTTAAAACCCATTTCATTGAATGGACCCATTTATTCCATGAAATTGATCATAAATGAATGCTGAAAATGATTTTGTTTCAAGTCAAATTCTTTTGGAATTTCATGAAGAATACTCTGATTTTTGAATATCATGCCACATTTCACTATCTATATCTTTAAAATCACTTTCTTGTGAGGCTTCTGAACCATTTTTTTCATTTTCATTACATTCAACTCATTTCTTGAGAGAACCAAAACATGCTTGTTAAAAACTTGATTTGATCATTCCTTTCAAAACATGAGGGTTTGGGGTACATGTGTTTTAAATGATTGAGGAATTTATTTTTTTAAGCCCCTTTTCAAGATAATCCCTTTAATTCTGGACTACCATGTAAATTTAATCCTTATAGACCATAGAATCCAAGAATATCATATTAGGTTCTCCACATTATAAGACAATTTTATCTTATCCAACGTGCTCTTGAAGTGAAATTTCATGATCTAGTTGAACTTAAGTGTGGGGGAAGATGTCTTCTGTTGTGGTACCGCATATGGTGAATATTTGGGTGGAAAATAAATTGTTGAAGATATGTGAAGGCTTATGAAAAATTATTCTATTAAAATATGTGCATTTTCTGGAGCTTTCATAATAAGAGAAGCTGTTCATTTTCAAGAGCATATAATGACGGAAGAAAGCTGTGCATTTTCTGGAGCTTTCAAGAGAAATCATGTTTGAGAGGATTAAAATTGTTGCTACTAAAATGATGAGATATTTCAACATTTCTAGATTTTTCATGATGATAGAGCTGAATTTATACTAAGGGGAGTGAGGAGGATTCCATAATTGAGTGAAAATTATAATTGAGAAAGTTTACTTCAAAAAGAGCCAAACCATCCCCACTCAGCCTCAAAATTTTTTTACATAAAAATCCTACCAACCAAAAGCCACAGAACAACCCAACAAAGTCCTAATGATAAAAACAAGTCCTTGACTCACATCAGGTAGAGAATTAGGATTTTTTCAAACCTATGGTGACCCTTGCATTGGTTTGGATGAGAAAAACATTATTGAAAATTGATATTTGTGAGATGAGGGAAAAATTAATGCGAGGTAGGGAATCATTAATTTGGAGAAAGATTATGGATGCCCATGTGGACCCCACATCAGTTAATCAATCATAAATTGGTCATAATAGCTCCAATTAAGGTGATTCTAATTTTGATGGTCAACCAATTCAGATATTCATATTTCTGTTGAATATCATGGGGATTGAGATTCATTATGTCGGGCATTGCATGGGAATCAATGAAGGAAGATTTTGTGGAAATCTCATAGAGAAGAAGTCATCCTAAATAAATATTACATATAATTATCTATAATAGTCAAATTAATTTTAGATTTGGTGGATCGAAAGGAATTTTGATGTTGAGAATCCTATAAGAAGGGACCTTTGGGTGATTCAAGAAGGAGGGGTGCCAACCAGGAGAAAACTATCAGAGGACAGAATCTATTTGACATTTTTTCATCTTTTCTTTTTATTTATTTATTTTTCATAGTTTTGTAAGCCATATACTTCCCCATCAATATTGATTACCCTTAACATGGTGTGGTAATAATTTTGAGTGATTTTGGAATGGTAGGTTTTCTATTTTGTAATGCTTGAGTTCATGAAATTTATTGAATAAAAATTCTATATCTTTTCCGCAATGTTGTTTTCAATGTCATATTGTGATTTTTATAATCAAGTGCGATTGTATTTGATTTTTTATTTCGTTATTTATTTTTTCTTTGGTCAAAGATCATTATCTCCATCCGCTATGTTCTGGTTTATATACGATGTAATATACCAATGCTTAGTGGTGAAGTACTCATCGATCGTCAGTACTTGTGAAAGTGGTGGTGGATGTTTTTGATTTCTTGGGATAAACAAGACCCGATCGGGTATTACCCAAGTCAATTGAGGATATTTACTACAACTCTCATGAACATGGAAGAAGAGTACACCAAACATAGATCTCGGTAAGGAATTCTCTCACCATCACCATTCGACCAAAGGTGTGAGAGGAAAGGATCTTAGAATCTCACTTCAAACAACATAGCAGAAGAGGTTGGAATAAAATAAAACAAGGATAATATTACAATTAAAAAGCTGACCCCGAACTAATCACCCTTATCTTATCATAGTTTTCAATATTTTATTCTATTAATTTGTTTCATTCAATTTTTAATTTTCTTTCCAAAACCAATTAAATCTTAAAAACCACCCATTTTTTATCTTATTAAGTGACAAACGTAATTGTTGTGCGCTCCTCTCTGGAGACAATCTAGATTATCTAATTTACTACATTTTAACATAGGTTATATTTATTTTTGTCACACCCCACGATAGGCACGTGTCAAATACACAGGTTGGGATCACATTGTGAAACTGGTTTTCAAGTTTAGATTCTGAGGAGTTAAGTCGTGAGTAGAAATACATGGAATTGGGGATGACTACAGCAGAGGGGCACATTACATACCCTGATGCATTGTCTAATCTGGATGTTGATTTGGGAGAGGGGAATTAGATGAATAACAATGATGGTTATCATGAATAAATTCAATTGGACCAGAATGATTCCTCTGGGAATGAGGAAAGGAATTAAGATCTGGTCATGAGGATAGGCCGTTGGACTAGAGGAAATAGAACTAGGTTGTTGGTGATTATCATGAGGAATGATAGGTTCAGGTCATGCAGTTTGTTTTGGTGGTGCAAGAAGGGGTATTTGATGATAATTTTAACTGTTTGGTTCTGGAGGAAATGGATATGGGGGACACAAATGTGTAGATATAGTTTATGGGATGTTTTTTTGAGAAATTGGGTGGATTTGATTGGGTAGTGCATGTTCCAGGTGATGGGGATCAATGTAATAAAATGAAAAAGGTAAATTTCCAGGAGGAAAATCAGAAGCTCCATAGTTCTTCGAAAATATATGATAAATTGCATGATGTCACTGATGATGAAAACATGAATGAAATTAGTAATTATGAGGCCTTGAGTTGTGATAATGCTTCATCCAGTGATTTCATCTTGCATAGGAGGGGGAATGAGTTTGTAGGGTTCATTTTTTCCACATCAAGAGGAGGTCAAGGAAGGACTATTCCAATTTTCCAAGGTTCGTTTCTACCAGGTCCTCTTTTAAGTAATTTAAAATGATTTTTTCTAATTCCAAGTCCCTCAAAGATAAGTTTAACTTGGAAGAACAATGGCCTAGGAAGATATATTTTTCAATCTTCATGTAGCATAAATATTCACAATCTGAATGGGAATCGGTGGATGATGGAGCAGCTTCTGATTGTGGACAATGTGTCGATGGTGACCCATTTGATATGTAGTTTTATTTGGATTTGGGTATGGGTTTGTTAACTCTGACCATTTTTTTGTAATGTTTTTCCTTTAATTTTTTTATTAATGTTTAGGGGTCCAAGCATGCTTGGTCATAATCTATCTTTTTCTAAAAACCATAAAACCGCCCTAAAAAACGTAAACAACCCAAACAAAACCCATATAAACCCTAAAAATTCTAAGACTTCTAAAAATAATTTAAAATAATAACATAATAAAAAAGTACTAAAAATCCATAAAACCCTTAAAAATTTAAATAAAAAATCTAAATACTAAAAAAACCCTAAAACCTTAAAAAAATGAAAACCATCAAAATAATAAAAAACATAAAAAATCCAAAATCCCTAAAAACATAAAAAACATTAAAACCCAAAAACCCTAAGAAAATCATAAAAACCTAATAAAACTTTAAACCTCTAGAAACCTGAAAAGTTATAAAAATCTTAAAAACCCTAAAACCACCTAAAACCATAAAAAACCTATAAAAACCGTATAAAATTGAAAATCATTAAAAGGACCTATAAATATTTAAAAATTCAAAAACCCCTAAGAACCCTGAAATCCCCCAAGAAAATCATAAAAAACCAGAAACACTAAAACCCATAAATCCCAAAATAAACATCTAAGAACCCAAAAATTTATAAAACCCCTGAAAACATTAAAAACCCTAAAATCCAAAAAATCCCTAAAACCAATAAAAATAGTAAAAACCCATTAAATCAGTAAAAACATTAAAAACACTGAAGACCCTTAACCCCATAAAAACTAAGAAAACATCTAAAAATCCATAAAAACCTATAAATACCATAGAAAACACTAAAACCATCAATAATAATAAAAACACAAAGATTCCACAGAATCCCTAAAAATACATAAAACATAAAAAACATAAAACCCCGAAAAACAATAAGAAAACAATAAAAACCTAAAAACACTTAAAACCTTTAAAACCCCTAAAAATGAAAAAAAACATTAAATATCCTAAAACCCTAAAAACAATATAACTCTCTAAAAACTATAAAAAAACATAAAAAACCTTAAAAACATAGGGAACCCTAAAATAATGAAAACCCATTAGAAATCCTTAGAACCAAAAACACTTAAAATCCCTAAAAAATAAAAAGAACTTCAAAAAAAACCTTAAAAACTATAAATACAACAGAAAAAATTCCAAAACCTAGGAAAAACTATTAAAACCCAAAAAACTAAAAACTCTAAAAACCCTTTGAACCCCTAAATTTGTCAAGAAAACTCTAAATAATTAAAAACTAGATGAAAATGAAAAAAACCCAAAAACGCTAGATACCCTAAAAACCATAAAATCCCATAATCAATATAAAAACCTTATAAACCCATAAAAACCCTAAACCCACCGAAAACATTAAACACACTGGAAGCATATAAAAAAATTAAAAACCTTAAAACCCTAAAGACCCTAAAAACCAACAAAATCCCAAAAACCCAAAAAAAACTATAAAAATACTAAAAAATTCTAAAAAATACATAAAATTACCTGAAAACCCTTAAAAACAATGAAAATACCTAAGAAAACAATAAAAACTAAAACATTTAAAACCACTAAAAACACTTCATAATGATAAAAAAACACAAATCTTCTAAAACCCTAATAAATCCAAAAATCAATAAGAACCCTACAAACCATAAAATCCCTAAAACGTAAATAAACCAAAACCATGAAAAATCCTGAGAAAACTATTAAACTATGAACAAATTAAAACCCATAAAAACATAAAAAATGTAAAAAACACTTAAAACGCCAAAAAACCATAAACCACCAAAAACTATAAAAAACACTAAAACCACATAAAATCCCTAAAACCACTAAAAAATTTAAACACCCGTTGAACACATAATAATGTTAAAAAATATAAAAAACATTTTAAACCAAAAAAACTATAATACATCATAGAAACCCCAAAAAACATTAAAACCCCAAAACCGGAAAAACATAAAAACCATCAAAAACCCTAAAAACCCAAAAAATCCTAAAAAATACCATAATATTTAAAAATGATAAAAACCCAAAAAACAATAAAAAAGTAATAAAGATAAAAAACCCAAAAACTCTAAAAACACTAAACCCCCTAAAATACCATAATACCCTCAAAATTCCCAAAACACTAAATACGGTAAAAAACATTAAAAGACAAAAAAATCCATAAAATTGAAAAAAAAATCTAGAAACACAAAAATATAAAATGAAAACCTTAAAAACCCAAGACACTTAAAACCATAAAAACATAAAAACCCTAAAATCCCTAAAAGACTATAAAAAACCTATAATCCTATAAAAATATAAAAACCCCTAAAACACATAAAAACATAGAAATCACTTAAAATCTTCCAAACCCAGTAGAAAAAAAATCTAAGAAACATTTGAACCCCTAAAACGTAAAAAACACCAAAAAACATTAAACAAACTAAAAACTAAAAAAAACCCAAATAACCCAAAAAAACAAAAATTACCCTAACAATCACAAGAAACCCTCAAAACACCTAAAAACCTTAAATACCATAAACATCTTTTGAAGGAAATAAAAATATAGAAAAAAGTAAAAACCTATAAAATCCCTTAAGGACTCAAAGAAATACTTAAAAACCAAATAACACTTCAAACAATTAAAAACATAAAATACAATAAAAACCCTATAACCTGTAAAAATACATAAAAATTTATAACAACTCTAAAAACCCCTTAAAACAATAAAAAAATTTAAAAATATAAAAACCCATTAAAATCCTAAAAACTCATAAAAACCATAAAAACAAAAAACTTAAAAAAAATCACAAAAACCCCCAATACTACCATAACACCATTAAAAATAATATTAGTCTTGAAAAAAACAATATAAATCTTAAAATTTTTAAAAAACCTTATGATCCCTGATAACCCATAAAAAATCCAATAAAACCTAAAAATACATAAAGCCCCTAAAAACCTAAAGACCCCCAAAAAACCCCCTAAACCCATAAATACCATAAATACTCCCAAAACCCTGAAAATAAGGAAAACATTATATCCCATAAAATTTGTAAAAAATACATAAAAATCCTCACAAATTTATAAAACCCTAAATTTTTTTTAAAAAACCTTAAAAATCTAAACAAACATTAAACCCCTAAAAACATAAAAAAACTCAAAAACACAAAAACCAAAAAACCCCAAAAAACAGTATAAAAACATAAAACCCATAAACCCTCTAAAAACCAACTAAAAATATTGAAAACTTTAAAAACCATAAAACATGTAAAAAACTCAAAAAAACTCTAAAAAACCCAAACAAACAAAAAAAATTTGAAAACCCTAAAAAACCATAAATTCCCTAAAAACCCTAAAATCCATAAAATCCATAAAATCCTTAAAAATCCTTAATAAGCCTAAAAAAATTCCATAAAAACATTAAAAACCCTAAAAAACTGGAAACGCATAAGAAAGCCTTAAGACCAAAAAACATTTAAATCCCTAAAAAACATAAAAATTGATAAAACACCTAAAACCCTAAAAACCCTAAAACCCTCAAAATCACAATAAACCTAAAAACCCATAAAAAATTTAAAAAAGAAAAAAAAATCACTAAAAACATAAATAACCCTAAAAATATTGAAATATGATAAGGAAATAATAAAAATCTAAAAACCCTTAAAACCCTACAGAAAGATGTCGCTGCTCTCTCCCGGTCCTCTCCCAACGCAGCGATTTCTAGGGTTCCATCCTAGAATCCTCTTCAACGGTTTGGCTGATCTCTCCTTATTTAGGCTTTGTGATTTGGATGGTTTTCTGTTCGAGAGGCATTCTCCCCTAGTGCGATGGTGGTTTTCGAGGAGGATGGATGACGACACTGAGTTTGGGTTGGTTGTTTCAGGTTGTGGTGGTGGTGGCTTGGTCTAGATTTTGCATCGATTTGGATCAGCTTTCTTAGATCTAGAATCTCCTTTCCTTGGCGGCGGCGGTGATGCCTTTCATATGATCTGGATGAAGCTGAAGAGGTTGATGGTGAAGTCAATGTAGGCGCAATGGATGTTTCGACGAATGAACACAGGTGTGCTCGGCACGATGGATATTTGGTGCATCAAGACGCACTGGTGGTTTTTCAAGGGGGAGTTCTGGCATCGCCATGGTGATATGAGGGTTCAACGGGCTTTTCATTTTCTTCGCGCTGGCGTTTACGGCTCTGCAACTAGTTCTGCGCTACTTGTCCGGACCTGAGGAAGGACTTGCTGGCTTCTCTGGCTTCTCGACGGGTCTTCGTGGACGCATAGGGTGCAAATGCAGGTTTTCCCTTCTGGATCTAATTTCTTGTTCTTGGATCTTGCTGCTAACGAAGGTATGATCACACTGTGTTGTGTTCTCTTTGATTTGCTGGTCTGTGTCTTTTTAACCGGTGGCTAGCGTGGTTTTGAGTTTCTATTTCTGCTGAATGCGTTTTGGATGCTGTTGTGGTTTCGTTGTGGATGCTGACTATCAGTTCTTTTGGGTAGTGATAATTATCGTTCTGTTGATGCTGATGGTCCTATGTTGCTGTAGAGGGGCCTTCTTGATGAGAAGGTGCTAGGTGCTGGACCTTGTGAGATTGGACGTGAGTCTTTGGTTGGCTTTGAGTTGCTGGTTGCTGGTGAATGCTGGATGATGTGTGTTTGTTTGGGTTTTGACACTGCTACGGATGAGTCTGTTGTTGTGATGCTAGTCGATGGTTGCTATTTGTTGGAAGGTGATGTTTGCTGCGTTCAGTTGCGCTTGTGCTGTGGTTTGATGCTGCTGGTTGTGGTTGGCTGTGATGCTGGTTTTGGTGTTGTTGGTTGTTGGGGCTGGTTGGTTTGGATGGATTATTGCTGCTATGTTGCTATGATGATTGGATGTGGTGCTGCTGGATGCTGGTACTGGCTGGATGTGACGTGATGATGCTGATGTTGTTTCTGTTTTGAGTCCTTTTCTTTCTTTGATTTTCTTTTCTTTTTTGGAGTGGGTTTTAAGGGGCTTTTGGGTGCGGTTCGTTTGACCCCTCCCCTCCCTTGTCTGCTGTGTCTCTTTTTTTCTTTCTAATAAATTTGTGGGCGCCGGGAATAGCCCGACCCTCGCATAGTCCTTGCCCTTAAAAACCCTACAAACCAAAAAAATTCCTAAAATCATATAACCCAAAAAAACCATAGAAACCTTAAAAAAATTAAAAAGATTAATACCCTTAAACATGAAAAAAAACCTTAAATCCATTAAGAACTCTGAAAACATATTAATCACCTAAAAAATTAATTTAATTATAAAAAACATAAAAACCCTAAAAACTCATAAAACCTACCCCCCAAAAGAATAATAAGAACTCTAAAAACCCCAAAGTACCCCAAAGCCCTAAAAACAGAAAAATCATAAAAACCTAAATATTCATAAGAACATAACAAAACTGTAGAAGAAATGAAAAACAAAAGAACAATTAAATCCCGTAAAAACAGGGAAAAAATAAAAAAATACTAAACACCCCTTAAAACCAAAAAAAATTTATATAACACCTCAATATCTTAAAAAATCCAAAAAAAAACATTAAAATAAAAAAAATCCCAAAAACTTTCTAAAAATTAAAAAAACCCTAAAATCCTTGAACACCCCAAAGAATAAAAATTATAAAACCTAAATACAATTAAACACCTACAAATATAAAATCCACAAAACCTTAAACCACCCAAAAACCCTTATCCCACCAAACTATAAAAATTATTAAAACATTAAAAAGTAGTCAATATCCAAAAAAACACTAAAAATATATAATCCCTTTAAACAACTAAAATTTTAAATAAACTAAAAAATGTTTAAACCCATAAAAACTAAGAAAAACACTAATGCCCCAAAAAAACCATTAAAACCCAAAAATCCCTAAAACCATCAAAATTCTGAAAAACTATTAAAACCATAAAATCCAAAAATATGAATAAAAATCCAAAAAAACATTAAATCTCCTAAAACTATAAAAATCCCTTAATATGATAAAAACACCAAAAAACCCTAAAACCCTAAAAATGCTAAAAATCCTAAAATGCCCTAAAACTCCAAAAAACCATTATACCCAAAAAGGATTAAAACCCAAAAATGAAAAACCACCCCTTAAAATCACTTACAAATATAAAAGCCATTTAATCCCCTAATAAAATTAAAAACTCTAAAAAACCTTTAAAATTCTTAAAAACTAAAAAACCCTAGAAACCCAAAGAAAATGATAAAAACCCTAACACACTAAACACCCCCCCAAAAAACCCCCAAAAACCCTAAATACATAAAAATCACAATAAATCCATAAAACCCTAAAAATATAAAAAAACTATGAAACACCTAAAAAATACAAAAAAAGTATTAAAAACCTAAAAACACATAAAACCACTAAATCCCTAAAAATGCTAAAAACCTTAAAAACCCCTAAAACACTAAACCCCCTCAAAAATCCAATAAGAACCCTAAAAAAATTTAATGTCATAAAAATTCCATAAAAACATAAAAATGATAAAAACCTAAAAATCTTAAAAACCCCCTAAGAAAAACATGTGAACCAAAAACACTAAAACCCCTTTAAAACATAAAAAATGCTGCAAAGCCAAAAAAACCTAACAAACCCTAAAAACCCAAAAAATGAAAAAACAATAAAAACCCTAAAAATCACTAAAAAACTAAAAAACAGTGAAACCTACAAAACATTTAAAGTACTGAAATCATTACAAAATTATACAACACAAAATAAAAATAAAATTTAAAATATTTATAAAATAGTAAAACCCCCAAAAAACCCTTCATAATCCCTAAAAACCCTATACACCCATAAAAATACTGATATTTCCCTAAAAATCCCTAATAATAAAAAAACCAAAAAAACGCAAAAAACCCAAAAAAACTTAAACAACTAGAAAATCTATAAAACACGTAAAAAAAATGAAAATGAAAAAGACCATTTATTTCACTGAAAACATTAAAAAATATTAAAACCCCCAAAATAAAAAAAAACTCAAAATAAACCTAAAATTTTAAAAATCAATAAAATCTAAAAAACCCAAAAAATATCCCTCAAAACCCCCAAAATCCTTTGAAACCCATTAAAAATCCTTAAAAATCCCAAAAAATACCTATTAATATAAAAACCATATAAACCCTAAAAACCCAAACTACATTAAAAAACCCCTAAAATGTTTTAAAACACTCAAACCCACTAAAAACTGAGAAAACTATTTAAAGAACTAAAAAAATAAAAAAAATATTAAAATCCTTAAAACCCAAAAAATCTCTAAATGATCCTAAATTTTAAAAATCCATAAAACATTAAAAACCAAAAAAACCACAAAATCCAAAAAAACCATAAGAACCTAGAAAAGCTCCTAAAAATCCCAAAAATTACCTATTGATATAAAAACCATAAAAACATTGAAAACCCTCAATACCCATAAAACGAAAAAAACACTTAAAAGGAACTAAACCCCTAAAAATAGGAAAAATTCTAGAAACCCTAAAACTCTAAAAAACCTAAAAACAGTAAAACTGTAAAACCACTAAAAATATCTTAAAATCATAAAACCCATAAAAACCCAATAAAATCCCCATAAATTCCCATAAATCCGTCAAAACCTAAAATCCCTATAAACCCTAGAATTCCATATGAAAAAATTAAAAACCTAAAAACACATAAAACAAGCTTAAAACCCTAAAAATATTCTAAAAACCCTAAAACACCTAGAAACCCCTATAATTCAAAAGAATTAAGAAACCCATAAAAACATAAATACACTAATTAACCCTAAAACCCCCTAAAACCACTAAAAAACATAATACCATTTAAAAAACTCTAAAAAAATATTAAACCCCATAAAAATGACAAACACTAAAAACAAAAAAAACCATAAAAATAAGAAAAACCTAAAAACACTCAAAATCTCTAAAAACCTAATAAATCCATAAAATCCTAAAAAATCCATAGAACACCCTAAAAACATTAAAACCCATAAAAACCTAGAAAAAAATAAAATACCTTAAAATCATAAAAACACTTTAAACCACTAAAAAACCAAACAGACGCTGAAAGACAAAAAACCCAAAAAATAATGAAAATCCATAAAAACTCTAAAAACAAAAAAAATCATAAAATCCCAAAGAAGCCCAAAAAATGTAATAAAACCTAAAATTCCTAAGAAATTATTGAAATCCTTAAAATAGTTAAAAACCCAAAAAAACATCAAAACACAATAAATCCAAAAAAAACACTTAAATCCATAAAAACCATAAAAATCCATAAAAACCCTAAATTCACATAAAAACCGACAACAATGTATAAAAACTCATTAAACCACAAATAATGTACAAAAAACTCAAAAAAACCATAAGATTTTTTTAAACCCCCCTAAAACCCTAAAAAGACTATAAAACCCCTAAAACCCTAAAAACACTCAAATTCCCTAAAAAACCTAAAAAACCATAAAAAATAATTAATAGAACTAAAAATACCAAAAAAATTGAAAACCTTAATAACTCTAAGACCCCAATAAAGGCATAAAAACCAAAATAAATTAAAACCCCTAGACCCCACAAAAATCCCTAAAAACCCAAAAATCCCAAACATCCCTCAAAATCCCTAAAACCCCACAGAATCCTATAAATACTATATATGCACCAAAACCCCTGAAAAATCCATAAAAACCATATAAAAATAATTAAAAGGACATAAAATATCTAGAAACGTAAAAATCCATAAGAAACCTAAAACCCCCAAAGTAAACCTCAACAAACTAGAAACATTAAAAACTCATAAATCCAAAAATAAACCTTTAAAACCCTTAAAATCATAAAAACCCTAAAATCCATAAAAACCTAAAACCCATAAAATCCTCAAAACCACTAAAAAATAGTAAAAAATAAATAAATCTCTAAAATCATTAAAAAATCTAAAAACCCTTAAAACCATAAAAACTAAAAAAAACCACTAAAAACCCTAGAAACCCATAAAAACCATAGAAAAACCCTAGAATCATCAAAAACCCTAAAAACACTAAGAACCCATAGAATCCCAAAAAATAAATATAACTCAAATACCATATAACCCTGAAAAATGAAAAAAAAGAAAAAAACCAAAAAACATAAGAAACCTCTGAAACCCCTAAAAAATGAAAAAATCCTAAAAAACCCAATAACCATAGAAAATCAAACTCTATAAAAACTCAAAAAACCATAAAAATATAAAAAAGCCCTTAAAACATATAGAACCCTAAAAATAATGAAAACCCTTAAGAAAACAATAAAAACTAAAACACTTAAAATCCCAAAAAAATCTAAAAACTCCAAAAAACCTTTAAAACCTAAATACACTAGAAAAACATCAAAACCCCCATGAAAAACTATTAAAACCCTAAAAAGAAACTAAAAACTCTAAAAACCATTAAAACCCCTAGAATTGTTATGAAAAATCTAAATAACTAAAACTATAAAAACCAACAAATTTCCTGAAACCTTAAAAACCATATAAATCTCAAAAAATCCTAAAAAGTACATAAAAGTACCTGTAAAATGCCTAAAAACTATGAAAATACATAAGAAAACCTGAAAACCTAAAATATTTAAAACCATTGAAAACCCTTCATACTGTTAAAAACCCTAAACCCCCTAAGAACCCTAATAACTCCCAAAATCTATAAGAACTCTACAATCCATAAAAATCCCTAAAACATAAATAACCAAAAACTAAGAAAAACACTAAGAATACCAAGAAACCCTAAAAAACTTAAAACCCATAAAAACATAAAAAATTGTAAAAACCCAAAAAACACCTAAAACCATAAAATAACCAAAAATAATAAAAACCCCTAAAACCTCCTAGAATCCCTAAAACCACTAAAAACTCAGAACACACTTTGAACACATAAATATGTTAATAAAACATAAAAACCATATTACTCTAAAAATAAAAGACCCCATAAAAACCCAAAAAAATTAAAATAAAAAAAACCCAAAAAATTAAAAAATCATCCAAATCCACTAAATATTTAAAAATTCTAAAAAAACATAAAAAACCCAAAGAAATTAATAAAAATCCAAAAACCCCCAATAACCCTAAAAACACTAAAACCCATAAAATACCATAATACCCTCAAAATTCCTAAAAACACTATAAACCATGAAAATTATTAAAAGACATAAAAATCCCTAAAATTGTAAAAAACCATAAAAACCCAGAAATACAAATTGAAAACATTAAAAACCAAAAACACTTAACACCCAAAAATTCTAAAAATCACTAAAACCCCTAAAAGACTATAAAATCCCTATAAACCTATAAAACATAAAACCCCAAAATACCTTAAACCCAATAAAAACTAAAAACCCTAATAACACAAAAAAAGAAAAACCTTAAAAATTACTAGAAACCCTCAAAACACCTAAAAACCCTAAAAACCCTAAACATCATAAAAAATAAATAAAATACTATAAAAAATTAAAAAACTGTAAAATCCTTGAAGGACTCAACGAAATACTTAAAAACCTAAAAACACATAAAACCACTAAAAACGTAAAATACACTAAAATCACTATAATGAATAAAAATCCCTAAAAATTACTAAAAAAATCTAAAAACCCCTTACAATAGTAAAACCGTTTAAAAATATAAAAACCCATTAAAATTCTAAAAACAGAAAAAAACCATAAAAACCCAAAATAAAATATAAAAAATCAAAAACCCTAAAAAAACCCATAAAACCATAAAACCCCTAAAAGTAATATTAATTATGAAAAATACAATAAAAATCCTAAAAAAAATCAAAATTACCATTAAAACCATGAAAATCCATAATAAATTCTTTAAAACCTAAAAATGCATAAAGCTCCAAATAAACCATAAACCCCCAAAACCCCTAAAAACCATAAAAACTGTAAATACCAAAAAACCCTGAAAATTAGATAAATCATTAAATTTCATAAAATTTCTAAAAAATACATCAAACAACCAAAAATGTATAAAACCCTAAAATAATCAAAGAAAACATTAAAAATCTAAAAAACATTAAAACCATAAAAAACTCAAAAACACTAAAACCATAAAACCCCTAAAAACATTAAAAACCATAAAACCCATAAACCCTCTTAAAAACCACTAAAAATCCAAATATCCATTGAACCCCTAAAAATATTAAAAACATTAAAAACCATAAAAGTTGTAAAAAACTCAAAAAACCCCAAAAACCAAAATAAACGATAAAACCATGAAAACCTTGAAAACCCATAAAACCCCTAAAACCCTAAAAACTCTAAAAACCATAAAAATACCCTAAAAACAAAAAATTTTAT
This sequence comes from Viscum album, assembly GCA_963277665.1. Classification (NCBI taxonomy): domain Eukaryota; kingdom Viridiplantae; phylum Streptophyta; class Magnoliopsida; order Santalales; family Viscaceae; genus Viscum; species Viscum album. The sequence goes on along the minus strand of OY728136.1, from coordinate 1,278,577,039 downwards.
AAAATCCAAAATATAAACATTGTCATTTAAACACTTAAACCCCAATAAAAAAACTAAAAATTCTTAAAAATACCAAAAAACTATATAACCCCTACAAAAAAATAAAAATATATGAAAATTTTAGAAACATAATATATAAAAAACACAAAAAACGCAAAAATGATAAAAATACAAGAATATGTTAAATAATATAAAACACTTTAACCCCCAAAAAACATTAAAAAGCTCTAAAAACAAATAAAAACCCTAAAAACATAGAAAAAAACCCAAAAAAAACATAAAACCTTAATGACCCTAGAAACCCTAAATCCCCTCAAAATTCCCCAAAACCTAAAAAACCATAAAGTTCCTAAAAGCCCAAAAATATCTAATACTTTTAAAACCCTTAAACCCACTAAATCCTTAAAAAACTTAAAATAAAAGACACTTAAAATACAAAAAAAAACTAAAAGGTGGTAAAAACCTTAAAAACCCTAAAAACTGTTAGACCACCTAAAAACCAAAAAAACCTATAAAATCCATAAAACATAAAAAAAACTCTAAAAACTATTTTGTGAACTAAAAAACATTTAAACCTCATATATATTTTAAATACTCTAACAGCCATTTACACACTAAAATTCTAGAAACCCTTTAAAAACACCAAAACTCTATAAAACCGAAAACCCGTAAAAACCCTAAAATCCCTCAAAATTCCAAAAAACACTAAAAAAATTTAAAATCCAAAAAATATCCTAAAATGTCCAAAAAATAAAAAAAACCCCTAAAAATATGAAAAACCCAAAGAAAATCCTAAAAAACTATACCAAACACAAAAGCCCCTAAAAACATAAAAAATGCTAAAACCCTAAAACCATAAAACATTCAAAACATTCAATAAAAATTAAAATACTAAAAACCATAGAAAATATAAAAAATACAAAAAACATCTAACAACATCAAAAGACCATAAAAAACTGAAAAACTAGGAAAAAAATAAAAACCTAAAAGCATTGAAATCTTAAAAAATACTAAAAAGGGAGTAAAACCCCTAAACACTCCTTAAACATAAAAACCCTAAAATCCATTAAACCCATAAAAACAAAAAAAAACCCACATTAATCCTAAAAACCACTAAGAAAAAATAAATACCTTTTAAACCCATAAAAATGTTAAAATATTTAAAAACCCTTAAAAGCATAAAAAGTCAAAAAAAACACTAAAACCCAGAAAACCGATAAAAACCCTAAAAGACTTAAAATCCTTAAAAAACCTAAATCGAAAATAATCCAAAAGAACCCTAAAATCCATAAAAACGAAAAAAACCCAAAAAAATCCCCAAAATCGTTAAAAACTATCAAAACCCTAAAAACAATAAAAACCCTCAAATTACCTAAAATAATTAGAATATAATAAAAATCATACAACCATTAAAATCCTTTAAACGATAAAAATCCTAAAAAAATAAGAAAACCTTAAAACCTAATACCACTTAAAACCCCTAAAAATATAGAAATGTTAAAAACCATAAACAACAACAAAAACATTAAAACCCATTAAAAGTCTAAAAATCCCTAAGGACATTAAAACCCCTAAATCCCATAAAAAATCAAAAGACCACTGAAAATATAAAACCCCTTTAAACACTGAAAAATGTTAATAAAATCTTAAAAAATTTTGAATACAAAAAAATTAAAAAACCCAGTAAAATCCAAAAAAACATAAAACCCTAAAAACCTTAAAATCCAAAAAACTCCTCCGAATCCCTAAAATCACAAAAAAACATAAAAAAGTCACCAAAATCCCTAAATATGTAAAAAAACATAAAAACACTAAAACCCATAAGAAAACATTAAAAAAATAGAAACATTTCAATCCCCTAAAATTCTAAAAAATTCAAAAAACCCGAAATTCACAAAAAACCCCAATGAACCATATAACTATAGAACCCATAAAAACCATAAAACCCTAAAAACTCAAAAAGAATCTTAAAAAACTCTAAAGTCATTTTAAACCCATAAAAATGTTAAAAACTCTAAAAACCATAAAAACACAAAAAACATGAAAAATAACCTAAAATCACCAAAAAACCAAGAAAACCTTTATTTATAAACTCTCGTAACCCCGCACATAATCATTAAATCCCTAAAACCTAAAAAATCCCTAAAAAATCCCTAAAAACCAAAACACATAAAACCCCTTAAAACACAGAAAAACTCTATGGAAATGAAAAAAACCTAAAAATAGTTAAAATCTCCAAAAAACCTAAGACACACTAAAAACAACAAAACCCCTAAAACTTCTAAAAAACCCTCAAAATATATACAAATCCTAAAAACCATAAATATACAAAAGAAATCCCAAAAAATCCAGAATAACCCTAATAACCTTGAATAATCCTAAGAAATCATTACAAACCAACAAAACATTTAAACACCCTAAAACATAAAAATTGATTGAAAGTGTAAAAAGGTGATAAAAACCAAAAATAACCAAAAATATTAAAATCCATAAAAATAAAGAATTACCCAAAACCCACTAAAATTATAAAATTTTTTAAACCCTTATAATCATTTAAAAACTAAAAAAAAACCTTAATCTGTCCCCCCATTAAACTCCAAAAAACCCAAAAAAACAATAAAAACAATAAAATCAATAAAAACCATAAAAACCCTCAAAATCCCAAAAAACCCCTAAAAACTATAAAAATACTTAAAATCTCTAAAAATACCTAAAAAATATAATCCCCCTATAAACATTAAAAACCCATAATAAAACCTTGAAACCCAAAAATCACATAAATACCCTAAAATGCTAAAAAAAACATAAAAAACCCTGAAAATTATAAAACCCCTCAAAATCCTAAAGATAACAAAAAAACCATTAAAATAATAAAAATTGTATACAATACCTATAAATCCCAAAAAATATAATCCCCCTAGAACCCTAGAAAACCCATACTGAAAAAATAAAAACCAAAAAAGAATATAAAAACTCTAAAACCCTATAAAATGTTAAAATCTGAAAATCCCAAAAGTGGACCTAAAACCTCTAAAAATCCGAAAACCCCTAAAAACCATAAAACCTATAAAAACATTAAAAACACATAAAACCCAAATAAACCCTAAAATCCCTAAAACACTATAACCCTTTAAACCCCTAAAATTGTTAAAAAAACTATTAAAACCTTCAAAACCCCAAAAAACTCTACCAACCACTAAAAACCCAAAAAACCCATAAAAATGAAAAAACCTAAAAACTCTAAAACCATAAAAATACCAACAAACCCTAAAAAGCCATAAAAATCCTAAAAAATCTGTAAAAATCTCTGAAAACCCAAAAACCCAAAAACCCCTTTAGAAAACCTTGAAAACCCAAAAACAATTAAAACCCCTAGAAACCAAAAACCTCTAAAACCATAAACACCCCTAAAAATTTTAAAAACACTAATAACCTTAAAACACCTCATAATCCCTAAAACCTCAAAGAAAACCATAACATTCTAAAAAATCCCAAAAATACATAAAAACATAAAAATCTCTAAAACCTCAAAAATAATCCCAAAAAATCCCTAAGAAATCCTTAAAAATAGACAAACACATAAAACCCTAAAAATCTAAAAAATGGTCAAAACACTAAATCCTTAAAAATACCTAAAAACCACCAAACCCCAAAGAACATTTAAAAATCCTATAACAATAAAAACCCAAAAAAAACAACTAAAAATATAAAAAACTCTATAAACCTCTAAATTCAATAAGAAAATCCAAAACCCCTTAAAAATAGTAGAAACTAGAAATATCCTTAATAATCCAATAAAACATAAAACCTTCAAAACATTTTAAAACACAAAATTAAAATAAAAATACAAAAAATCAATAAAAATTCCTTAAAACATTAAAACTACAAAAACCCCTTAAAAACATTAAGAAAACATAAAAACCTAAAAACACTTAAAACTAATAAAAAACTAAATAGGATAAAACCCTTAAATAACCCCAAACCCATATAAAACTCAAAAATACCTAAAAACATAAAAAATCATAAAATCCTAAAAATCCCTTAAATCCCTAGAAACGTAGAAAACAATAAAACCCAAAAAACCCTAAGAAAACATTGATAACCTTAAAACACATCAAACCCATAGAAAAGAAAAGTAATAATAAAGACCCTAAAACCCCTAAAAATACACTAAAACCATTAAAAATCCTAAAAATTATAAAAACCCCTAAAAACCATAAAAACCCCAAAATCCCAAAAAACCCCTAAAACCAACAATAATCTATGAAACACCATTTAACGCCTTATAATGTTAAAAAACTATTAAAAACTATTAAAAATCCTAAAAAACTAAATAAAACATATTCAACACCCAAAAAACCTAAAAACCCTAAATCCCCTAAAAATGAGATACCCTCAAAATCCCTAAATTCCCTAAAAACCCATAAGAATGCAAAAAAAATCCCTAAAAATCCCTAAAAAGTTAAAACTCAAAACACCCCTTAAAAACATTAGAAACTAAATAAATTAAGACCCCTAAAACCCTAAAATAACTAAAAAAACGAAAAAATCTAAAGTAATTGTAAATTTACAATAAACCGGTAAAAATACTAAAAATCATTAAAAATCCATAAAAACCATAAAAAATCCAAACAAAACCATGAAACCTAGAACCAATTAAAATCCCTAAAAACATAAAAATATAATGACCCAAAAATACCATAAAAAACATAAAACCCAAAACATCCATAAAAACTATAAAACCATTAAAAACACTAAAACCCATAAAACCAATAAAAACATTTTAAAACTCTAAAACTGTTGGAATCCAAAAAATTAAAAATCCCATAAATCCCAAATAACAAAGAAAACCATAAAAATAATAAAAATATGAAAAACACTTAAAATCCCCAAAAAACCCTAAAACCCAATGAAATTTGAAAACCCCCTAAAAATGTAATAAACGATAAAAACCATAAAACCCTAAAAACCCTAAATCTCAAACACTAAACACCCTGGGAACCTAAAGAATGCTAAAAACACTAAAAACTCAAAAAACCAGATACCCTTAAAACTATAAAAACACCCAAAAAAAATTTAAAACCTAAAAACCCAAAAAATCCACATAAAACACTAAAAACTATAAAACCCTTTATACCAATAAAGATATTTAAAAACTAAAAAACATTAAAACCCATAAAACTCAAAAAAACATAAAAATATTAAAAATAATAAATAACATAATAACCCTAAAAATCCATATTAACCCTAAAACTCCTAAAAACCCATAAAAATCCTAAAATCCCCAAAATATTTAAAAACCTTAAACAAGCCTGAAAAACATTAAAAACCTAAAAAAAATTTAAAAAACTAAAAAAACTAAAGATGGAAAAAACCCAAAAAAACACCCTAGAAACCCCCACAACCCCCCATAATCTCTAAAAACAAAAAAATATAAAACCCTTGAAAAGGTCAATAAATACCAAAAAGACATGAAAACACCAAAGATATTGAAAATCATTAAGAAAACCTTAAAAACCTAAAACCCTTAGAATCCCTAAAATATAAAAAACGTTTAAATCCTCTAAAAACCCTAAAAATCATAAAAACCATAAATAAACTAAATACCTTAAAATTCCAAAAAACCCATTAAAAACATAAAGAAATTAAAAACTATAAAACCCTTTAAACAACTAAAAATAATAAAAAATATATAAAATCCTCAAAAAATATAAAAAAATAAAAAAAATCCCATAATCACCCAAAAAACCCATGAAACCCATAAAACCCTAAGAATACCATATAAACCGAAAAATGATAAAAACCCAAAAATCCAAATAACCCTTAAAATCATTTAAATCCCTAAAACCCATAAAAATTAATTTAAAACCATAAAAATCCAAAAAAATCCCTAAAAAGTGAAAAACCCTAAAATATTTAAAACCCTAAGAAAACCATAAAAACCTAAAAAAACTTTAATTTCATAAAAACCTAAAAGACAATTAAAACCCTAAAAACCTTAAACCTATGAAAACCATAAAACTCATAAAACATAAATACCCTAAAAACCTAACAAATAATTTAAAAACAATTAAAACCACAAAATTTTTTACATAACACTAAAAAATTAAAACCCAAAAAACACAAAAAAATACTTAATACCCCTAAAAACTATAAAAACCCCAAAAATGACTATATACCATAAAAACACATAAAACCATAAAATTCCCTAAAAATATATAAAAACATAATAAATCACAAAAAAAACTTGATAAAACTTTAAAAACCTAAAAACCCCTTAAAAATCAAACAACATTAAAAACATTGAAAACCTAAAAAACCCTTAATAACTCAATAAAAACATAAAAATTTTGAAAACACCAAAGACCTCCGATAGTCTTGCTCCAAAAACCTATAGTCACAAAGGTCTATCAGTGATTGCATTCTCAAAATATGAGGTACAAGCTCTTTCTTCTGATCTTAGATTTGTACTTGTAAGTCACTTTATCAAGAATCACCCTTGTTCTTTATACACAAAACCCTTGAGAACATTAGATTCACTAATTTTAAAATTGGGCTTCTGAATTCCTTGAATGTCGTATTTCTGTTCTCTTCAGACAATTACTACTATAGATTCTGGATTTGAGGATCTTGGTCCTTTGGGGGGTCTGCTATGAAGGTCTTCAAGTGGTCTTCGGACTTCGACATTGGTTCCGAGCCCCCCTTATACAAATCTGGATAGGATTCCCAAGTTTACCGTTACATATGTTTAAGAAGCATGCTATTTATTCAATTTCTGGTATTTTTGGACTTCGGATTATATTAGACACGGCTACCTTAAACCTGTCTAGACCTTCAGTAGCTATGATTTGCAATGAGGTCGATATCTCTTGATATTTTCCATCTCGTTTCTGGATTCAAAATTTATATAAAGGATTCATCCAAGAGGTTGTTTTTGAAAATGTTCATCCTTACTTTAAATTTTGTTTCAAAATTGGCCATTTGACGAAGGAATGTGATACCCAAAGAGTTGAACCCCCACAACCTCGTTGCTAGTCAATTTGGAAGGCAAAAACTGACTCTAAAAGTATCATAGATGATAAACCAGTGGATAACACTTTGATCCCAAACATCATGGATATCCCCAGGCCTCCTAATGATATATCAGCACCAAGGGACAATATGATTCTCCAGAAGGGTCAAATAAATACCACTATGGAAATGGGTGAGCTCCCTTCCAAGGAGATTTCACCTATAGTTGTGTCTACAAATAACCATCAAAGTCCTATGACTCCTCATGAGGTTGTATTGAGAGTGCAATTGCATGATGATACTCTGTAGGATGTTGAAAAAGAGAGGTGTGATCCTTCTGAAAGTAGTGATTCACCAAATAAAGAAGATAAATCTACTCATATTGAGGAAGAATATTTGAGAGCCTTGGCCAGGAAAGGAAAAAATCCAATTGTTGATGCAGATGGGTTCATCACCCCCAGCCCCAAAAAAACAAGGAAACATAGATATTACTCCCAAATTGAAAGAACTATAGTCACAAGATATTTGTACATTTCAAGAAGGGAATTATCTCCCCCCGACACAACTTAATATATAGAAGACAAGAAACATGATGAAGGGGCTGAGAAGCAGAATCTGCCCGTTTGTGAAGATCCTGAATCTTCGGTGAAACATAGAGATGAAATTCTGTACAATTCCCTTAGAAAAGGGGAGATTTCAAAAGACACCTTCCTTTCTATTAAACAAGACATTTTCAATGATAAATTTAAGGGAGAGTTTCAAAAAACTCCCTAATGTTTATTTGATAGCCTTTGATAGTTGTTTCATTATTGATTGATAGCCTCACTACTCATTACTTCTATTTCTTTCATCTGAGGACTATATGTGTAATGATGCTGCTCCTCCTTGGAAGTTTCTATTCTGGATTTCTGGTTTCATCTACCTTTCTTCTCCATGCATTTCAATATTTCTTGAACTATTCTGAATGGTTTTTAGAAGCTAGTTTTTGGGAAGTCCTTTGCGGTTTGATACTGGTGGTTTGTTTCAGACTTTATGCTGCTTACTTATCTTCATATTGGATTATTGGGACTTTTCCGCTCTATTGATTTTGTTTGGAGTATGGGACTATTTATGAGATGGTGTGGCTGTTTTTTAATGAAATCTGAGATCTTTTTATCTATTATAATTTGGTGATATTTAGATATGCTGATATTGCCACATTTTCTTCGATTTGAGTTTCTATGTTGGCTGAGTTTTGAAGATCAACCTGTATTGAATGAAGCTATAATTTTATCTCCAGATCCCCTGGGAAGCATGCTTGGAAAGCTGAGTTTGGTGATCTGGGGATCTTCACTGAATTGGATAGGGAGTGTTTGCAAATGCATATTTTAGCAGTTTGTTTTCTCTGAAGAATTGTTTTTTATCCATCTTTGAATTTCAGACATCTGGTCTACTTATGCACCCTTGGTGTTGTCCTAGAGTTTTCTGCTCTATTTTATTGGAATCTTGCGGTTCTTTTTGGATGGTTCATTTCTTATGGGGTGTTCAATTGAGGGATCTGGACCGGCATTTTTAATTGGCTGATGGGTTTAATGATCTGATTTTCATTCCAGCATACTGAATTCTCTTGATCTATTACTTTGAAGGACTCCTTTCATGGTTTTTTAGTTTTGAAGAATGTGTAGGCCAGGAATGGGGGACCATATGGGTAGCCTTCCTGGTGAAGTTTGGGTAATTCTTCAATTATACCAATCCAGACTTCCTTAATTTCACATTCTTGGGACAGTGCAAGACTCTCACTTGGCAAGGCATTGCCTTTAAGGATGGTTATGAGGATGTCACTTCTGTCTTGTTTTTGTTTTGATTTTTTGTTGTGTTTTCAATTGAAAATCATGTTCTAGGTCTGCCATAGGTACCTCCTCTAATGCCATGTTGGTGTAAGCACTTTACACCTTGTGATTGTACTCTATTTCTTGTATGTTTTAATAAATTCCTTTGGAGTGATGAACTGGGAAACCAGCTCATGTCTCCGCACTACTTAAAAAAACAAAACTCCAAAAACGTTAATTACAATAAGAAATCAAATAAAACTATAAAACCAAAATAAACCATAAGAACCCTAAAACCACCAAAAAACAATAAAACCTCTCAAAATCCCTAAAAACCAAAAAACCCAACAAAAATAGAAAAAGACTAAAAAATACCAAAAAACCTAAAACCCATTAAAATCATGTATACCTATAATAAGTCCATAAAATTCAACCCAATTAAAAAACCTAAAAACCGTAAAAATAATAAAATCTCTAAAAGACCCAAAAACCAAAAAACACCCAAAAATCACTAAAACCCCTAAAAACAATTAAATTTATAAAATTTCCTAAAAAACTCTAAAAATATAAAAAAAACCTAAAACTATCAAAACCCTAGGAAATACATAAAATCTAAATAACACTTAAAACCCATAAAACCCTAAGACATACTAAAAACCCTAAAAGACCCTGAAAACCATAAATGCCTAAAAACTATGAAAAAAATTAAAAACCCATAAAAACAATAAAACCCACTAAAAACTCAAAACCCCTTTAAAACCCTATAAACATTAAACAACTTATAAAACATTATAACCCCTAAAAAAGCAAAAAAATTAACAATAAAACCCTAAAAACCCTTAAAAACTGTCAAAATACTTAAAAACCCCAAACAAACCCTTAAACCCAAAAATTTCTAAAAACCCTTAAAATCCTAAAAACCATAATATAAATAAAAAACATTAACAACCCATGAAAAACATAAAACCAAATAAAAACTCTAAAAAACCCATTAATCCTCTAAAAACATTTAAAAAATCTAAAAATATTAAAAATACTATAAATCCCCAAAATTCCTAAAAACAAAAAAAACCATAAAATCCTAAACACCCTAAAAACATCAAAATCCCTTAAATTCCTAAAAAACCAAAAAACCCAAAAAACACCCAAAAACATAAAAAACCTAAAAGCCCAAAAAACACTATGTTAACCTAAAAAAATGAAAAAACACCTAAAACTACTAAAAAGTTAAAAATATTAAAAAACACTAGAAAATACTTAAAATATTTAAAGCACTAAAAATATAAAACTCCTAAGAATTCTCTAAAAATTCATAAAATGGAAAATAATTTAAAAACCATGATAACCTTAATAATGAATAAAAAGAAAAAACCCCTTAAAAAACCTAAAAACTAAAAAACCAAAAAAAGCTAAAAACAATGAAAATAACTAATAGTTATAAAAACTATAAAACACCTAAAAATCATAAAAACAAAATAACACCTTAAAACCCTAAAATCAATAAAAAAATTACAACCCATAAAAACCTTAAAGCCAATAAAAACTCTACAAACCCTTCAGAACACAAAAGAACTAAACAACTCTAAGAAACTGTAAAGCCCCTAACAAAAAAATGATAACAACTTTTAAAACACTCAAAATTCTTAAAAACCATAAAAACTAAAAAATTCATTAAAAGAACCAAAAAATAAATAAATACCCCTAAAAAATATAAAAAAACCAAAGAAAACCTTAAAAACCAAAAGGAATAAAAACCACTAAAAACATAAAAATGCTCAAAATCCTAAAAAACCTAAAACACCATAAACAGTTAAATTCCATAAATCCCTAAATAACCAAAAAAATCCTAAAAGGCCATAAAAATCCCTAAAACAAAAAAAAACGTAAAAAAAATGTAAAATCCTAAAAAAATTTTAAAACCCAAAAAAATATAAAGCCCCCCAAAAAACGAAAAACACTAAAAACCCTTAAATAACCAAATAACCCAAAAAATGCATAAAAACAAAAAAAAATTAAAATCATAATAAACCCTAAATACTATATAAACCCTAAAATCAACTAAAAACACTAAAAACTAATTCACCCCTAAAACATTTAAAAATATATAAAAACCCATCAATTCCATAAGATGCCTAAAAATCCAAAGACTCCCCAAAAAATATAAAAACCCTAAAATCCCATAAAAGCATCAATATTTTTAATAACCCTAAAAAATTATAAAACATGTATAAACCATAAAATACTGAAAACCACTAAAATTCATAAAAACATAAAAAAACCAAACAACCTTGAAAACACCTATGGAAACCATAAAAACATAAGAAACAAAAAACCCCTAAAAACCTAAAAATACCTAAGAATCCTAAATAACCCTAAAACCTCCTAAAACCCCTATAAACCCTAAAAAGGAAAAAACATTAAAAAATCCAAAAAGACATAAGCCCCCAAAAAACTGACTAAAAACTAATAAAACCCTTTAATCCAATAAAAACAATTATAATGTACCGAAATACTTAAAAACCTAAAATAATCTATAAAATCCCAAGAAACCCAAAATACCATAAAAACCCTAAAAACCCTAATCCCCTAAAAACCTATGCCCCTAAAAACCCTAAAACACCAAAAACCCCATAAGAACGCTAAAATCCATAAAAACAAAAAAATCCTAAAAACACCTAAAACCCCCTAAATTCATAAAATACCCTAAACACCAAAAAAACAACCAATAAAACATTAAAAAAACACCAATAAAAACATTAAAAACTCTATAATACACTAATGACCTTAAAACCCTTAACCCCCCCCCCCCCCCAAATCCCAAAAATCCTTAAAAGCATTAAAAATCCTAAAAGAACCTAAAATCCCTAAAAATGTAAAGAAACCTAAAAAACCCAAAAAAAAACCCTAATAATACCTTAAATACTTATAACACATAGAATCACAAATAACCTAATCAATGTAAAAAACCAAAAAAATTATAAAAACCAAAACCTAAAGAACTTTAAAAACTCAAAAAACACATAAAATCCCTCAAACCCACAAAAAAAATACTGAAAAACATGTGAGGCACCTAAAACGTAATAAAACTCTAAATAACCATAAAAACCCCTTCAAAAATTACCTAAAAATCCATTAAGCCCTAAATAACAAAAAACGCTACAAAACACTAAAGAAAACATTAAAAATCTAAAAAAAATTATAACCCAAGAGAAATAATTTTTTTATAAAAAACCACAAAAACAATAAAGATACCATAAAACCCCTTAAAAAACATAAAACCCCAAAAAATATATAAACACCCCTAAAAATACAAAGAACCATAAAAAACTAAGAAAAAATACAAAAACACTTTAAATCCCTAAAATCATCACACATCAATGAAAACCCATAAAAACCCTAAAAACTCAAAAAAAGCCTTAAACCCCATAAAACCATCAAAACCTAAAAGCTATCAAAATAAAGAAAAATCATAAAATTCCTAAAAAATCCAAAAAATCGATAAAAATGTAAAAAACCATGAAGAAAATTATGAAAACCTTAAAAACCTGAAAACACATTAACCACCTAAAAATTCCAAGAATGATAAAAACCCCAAAACAACTAAAAACTCTAAAACACCATTAAACACATAGAAATATTAAAAAACAAAAAAAAACAAAAAAAAACCCTAAAAACCCATAAAACTATAGTAGTCCAAAAAACATAAAACCAAAATACACTAAAAAACCCTAACACCCCTTGAAATACCTATAAGAAAAAATCCATAAAAATATTCAAAAATACCCAATAATGCCTAAAAACATAAAAACCCTAAAAAACCTAAGAAAACCATAAAAACCTAAAAACAATTACAACCCATAAAAACCTAATAGGGAAAACCCCTTTAAAACACTAAAATTCCTCGAACCACATAATGAAAATTAATATTTTATTGAAATAAACCTCCTTTTAAGGGCTGAGTGGGGACCCTTCATGACATCTAGACATAAAAAGGAAAACCAAAATCTAACAGACCAGAAGTAAAGATAAAAAACAACCCTCACTACATGAGAGAAGCTCCTCCCTACAATAGAAAACATTAATTCTAGCTTTTGTTGTCTCATCATAGAATGACTAATAGTCCTGTGCCAAAGAGCACGGTTCTCGTACAGATGGACAAACACATACCCTAAAAAACATCTGATTCCAAAAAACCATGAAACAATAAATCCTATTTTCCCTGAACCTCATATAGAGCAGCTTCTTGTGGGAGAATTATTGGAGAATCCCACGTGCTGTGGACCACCAAAACCAAAACCAAATTCACTTCCAGAAAAGAAACATTGTCCTCCTTCCATCCAAATAAGATAAAAATTACAATTAAAAATCAAACATAAACCGAATAACAATCTTGTTTCCAACTGAGAATAAAATGTCATTTTCAGCTCTAATATATGGATTCCTATTGGAAGAAGGTGAGTAAAACTATTTAGGGAAAGAAAAAGGCTCTCGTATAGCCGAACATCCAGAAAACCAACACTAAAACATGGATTCAGCAAAAGGAGAAACCAACACCATCACACAGACTTATCAAAACGAAACAGCTCATCCCAAACCATATAAGACTGCAAAAAATCTAAAGAAGAAGAAGATCCCCAGTATGTGAGAAGATTGTCCCACCACCTAGATATCATCACCACAAACTAGTTCACATGCAAAGAACATGACGAATCACCCCCACACACTCCAGAGAAAAGGCAGAGTCCTTACGCTACTGGATATGGGAACTCGGTTGCAGGCCCACACCGCGCTGCCATTAGAGACCCTACTTAGCGTGGAAGGAATCAGGTGAGGAGGGGCCATCAATGGTCCAAAAGGAAAGGTGATTGAATCCACGAATCTCTATTGAAAAAGAGGATATGCCACCAGATCTCACAGAGCACATTGAGGGGCGTTGCGTCAACCTAAAGAAAACCTTAATAAAAACACCAAAACACCAAAACACTAAAAACATAAAATACATAAAATACCTTAAAACCTATAAAATCCATAAAATTCCTAAAACCAAATAACACCCAAAAATGGCATAAAAAACCTAAAAACTAATACGAATTCTAAAAACCCTTTGAAACCCTATTATTGTTAAAATACATGAAAAGCATTAAAAACCTAAGAAACTCAAAAAAACCATAGAAACTCAAAAAAAACATAAAATATCTCAAAACCCAAAAAACATTAAAACCTCTCAAACACCTAAAAACCCTAAAACCCTAAAAACCAATAAAAGTCCAAAGAAGGCCCTACAAATCCCAAAAAACTTAAAGATTCCTAAAAACCCAACATAACACTAAGGAAACCTTAAAAACATAAAAATACATAGAAACACTAAGAAACCAATAAATTATAAAAATAAAAAAACCAAGGCCCCCAAAACCCCAAACAACCATAAAACACTTATAAGATTAAAAAACACTAAAACCCATAAAAACCCAAAAAACAAATAAAAACAATAAATACCCTTTAAACTCATAAATCACTAAAGTAGATAAAAAAACCATTCAAACACAAAAAAAAATAAAAAATACCCTAAAACCCCCCAAAAAATAATATATAAACCCTAAAACCCCTAAAAACGCTAAAAACCTAATAACCCCTAAAAACCCTACAAACCATAAACATCCAAAAAAATCCCCAAAAATCAGTACAAATGTAGCAAATCCTGAAAACCCAAAAAACCCCAATGAAATACTTAAAAACCTAAAAGCACCTAAACCCCATAAAAAATAAAAATGATAAAACCACAAAAACCTCAAAACCATTAAGCCACTAAAATCCCTTAAAACGCTAAAGACCATAAAAACCCTAAAAATATAAAAAAGACCAAATAATCCATGAAAATGTAAAAACCATAAAAACCATAAAAACCCCTAAGAAAATAATAAACTACTTGAAACACTTAAAACCACTAAAAAATCTAAAACTTAAATCCCCTAAAAACAATAAAAACCATAAAATCCCATAAAAACCCATAAAACCCACTAAAAACTCAAAAACCCTTTAAACGCATAAAAACACAAAAAACCCTTGAATCCCTAAAAACAGTATACCCAAAAAATTCTAAAAAACTCAAAAACTGACAAACAATGTAAAAAATCATAAAAACCAATAAAAATCATACAAACCTAAAAAACACTAAAAACCCCAAAACACCTAAAAAACTCAATAAAATGAAAAATAATAAAATACACTAAAACCAATAAAAACCTAAAACCTCTACAAACAACATAAAAATGTAAAAATCATTTAAACCCTAAAACTATATAAAACTCTAAAAACCTTAAAACCAAAAAAAACTAAAAAAACCCCTAAAAACAAAAAAAATAAAAAAAGCCTAAAAATTTGAAAAAACCCTAAAAATCTTTAATATCATGAAAAACTATAAAAACCATAATAATCTTATAAAATCCATAAGAATCCCAAAAAAATATAAAAAAGCATAAAAACCCTAAAGAACACACAGAAACCCATAAAATGGTAAAAATACATGAAACACCTAAAAATCCTAGAAAATGACAAAAACCCAAAAAATTGCAAAAACCATAAAAACCCTTAAAACTACTAAAACCATAAAAACATATAAAACCCAAAAAAACCAAAAAACAAACTAAAAAATATTAATAAACTCTAAAAATATTTTGAACACAAAAATTTCTAAAAAAAACACTAAAAACCCAAAAATCCTAGAAAACACTTAAAAGGCTAAATAAAATCTAATAAACCACAAAATCCCTAAATCCCCTAAAAACCATAAAACTCATAAAATTCCTTGAAAATCCCAAGAAATGTATAAATCCAGAAAGACCAATAAAATCCTAGGAAAACCATAAAAACATAAAATTAATAAAACTCTTAAAAAACCTAAAATATGATAAAAACTCTAAATAACTCTAAAAACCCTCAAAATCCATAAACCTTAAAAACCCATAAAAATATTAAAAAATCCCTAAAAAAGTATAATATCCTAAAAACCTAAAACCCCAAAAGAAACCCTTAAAAACCAAAAAAAAAATAATAATTAACACCCATAAAAACATAATAATTTCTAAAAACCGTAAAAGACCCTAAAAACACCAAAAACCCCTAAAACCAAAAAAAACATTGAAACCCTATAAAAACATTAAAACCCCACTAAAAACTCTAAAAACTCTTTGAAACAGTAAAAAACTTTTAAAACCCTATGAAATCTTTAAAACCCAAAAAATCTAAAAAACCCTAAAAGCCCAAAAACCTCCATAAAAACCCTACAAACCCTAAAAATCCCTAAAATCACTGAAAACAATAAATATCCTATTCAATCGCTCAAAATTCCTAAAATGTAAAAAACCATAAAAACTTAAAAACCCAAAATAAAACCTTGAAAACCATTAAATAATTAAAACCCATAAAAACCTAAAAATGTTATAAACCATAAAAACCCTAAAACCCAAACAACCATAAAATACCTAAAAAAATTAAAAACCCATAAAATCCTATAAATTCACAAAAAGTAAAAAACCCTTTAAAACCCAAAAAGCACTAAAAAAAATTATAAAATCTTAGATCTAAAGAAAAAGTCCAATAACTCTAATGATCAAAAAACCAACCCCCTAAAAACCCTAAAAAATCTAAAAATCTCTAAAAATCCTAAAAACGTAAAAACCCCAAAAAACCCTGAAAACCACTAGAAAATATTTCAACCCTAGAAACAATTAAAACCCCTAAAAACGTAAAACTCTTCAAACCCTAAAAACCCATAAACCCCCTAAAATCTAAGAAAAATTTAAAAATCCCTAAAACCCCATAAAAACAAAAAAAACTGAAAACTATAAAATCCCATCAAACCTTGAAAATGTAAAAAACTCTATAAAAAAAACTTAAAACTCAAAATCACCCTAAAACACCAAAAAACACCAAAAACCCGAGAAACTGATAAAAACATTCAAAATCCCTATAAACATAAACATCATAAAACAATAAAAACCTTAGAAATCCCTAAAAACATAAAAACCCTAAATAACTAAAAAGCCCTAAAAAAACCATAAAAACCTCTAAAAACTTAAATCCCATAAAAACAATAAAATAGTTTAAAACACTAAAAAACCCTAAATGACCATAAAATCCTAATAACCCAAAAAACCAAAAAACCCCTAAAGCCTTAAGAAACCCCAAAACCCTAAAAACCCTAAAACAAATAAAAACTCAAAAAATAGATTAAACCCCAAAAAATATTAAAAAATATAAAGGCCAATAAAAAACATTAAAAATAACAAAACCATAAATAACCATTAAAACCATAAAACCCCAAAACCATAAAAAACTCCAAAACCCTCAAAATCCCTTAAAACTACTAAAATCTTAAAAAATCCAAAAAATTACTAAAAATAAAAAAAACTCTGTAACCCCTGAAATACCCTAAGAAAACATTAAAATAATTGAAACATTGAATAACCCTAAATAACATGAAATCCATAAAAATTTTAATACCCTTAAAAATTCTAAAACCCATAAAACCCTAAAGACCTATTTAAAACATAAAACCTCATAAAAACCCATAAAACCCTAAAAAAATCACCAACGACTCTAAAAATACATTAAACCATTAAAAAAGTTAAAAACTCTAAAAAACCTATAAACCCTAAAAAACTAAAAAAACTAAATACCATAAATACCATGAAAACCTTAAAAACATAAAAAAACAACAAAACTGCCAAAACCATCAACTGTATAAACTCCTAAAAATCAATATGAATCATGAAATATATAAAAAATTCAAAAGGACCTGAAAAACCTATGAAAACTTAAAAAGAATAAAAACACTTAAAAACGCAAAAGTCCTAAAAACACCAAAAACCATAAAAACCATAAAACCCTAAAACCTCCTAAACCCCTAAAAACCCACAAGAATCCAAAAAACCGTAGAAATTACTAAAAACATAGAAAACCTATAACCGTAGAAAAACTGTAAGAAAAAAAATAAAATTTAAAACACTTAAACTGATAAGAAACCTGAAATGCGATAAAACCCCAAATGAAACAAAAACCACTAAATTCCCCTATATAATCATATAACACATAAAAACATAAAACCCTTAAAAACCATAAAAACCATAAAAACCATAAAAACCATGAAAACCATAAAAACTATAAAAACCATAAAATCATAAAAAATTCTAAAAAACAATTAAACCCCTAAAAAATGTAAAAACAAAAAAAAATTCCTTAAAACCCATAAAAATACTACGAAAACATATTAAAACCCTCAAAATACCTAAATACCCTAAAAATAAAAATCCAAATAATACCTAAAATTCTGTAAAAACATTAAAAACCTTAAACAACCTAAAAAACCATACTAAAACCATATAATATTTAGAATAATTAAAATAACTAGAAAAATCTAAAAATTCTAAAAACATTAATAACCCTAAAAAGCCCTAAAAATCATAAAAACCATGAAACCCATAAAAACCTCAAAAAACACTAAAAATACAAAAAATCCAATCAAGACCACTAGAAACTCTAAAAACACTTTAAATGTCTAAAACAATTAAATACTATAAAAACCATAAAACCCTAATAAATTAAAAACAAAAAAAAACAAAAAAAAATCCAAAAAAACATTAAACCCAAAAAATCCCTCTAAATCCGGGAAAATAATTAAAACCATTTATAAAAATAATACCATTTAAAAAAATCTAAAAAACTTTAATCCCCATTAAACGAGAAACACTAAAAACAAAAAAACACATAAAAATCAGTAAAACCTAAAATCCCTCAAAATTCCTAAAAACCTAATAAACCCATAAAATATAAAAAACAACCAAAAACTATAAAAACCATTTACACCCTTAATAATATTGAGAAAAAAATCACAATATATCAAAACCTAAAAAAATAAAAAAACAAAAAAAAAACAAAAAATTTTTAATAGCCTCAAATTCCCTAAAAACAATAAAACGCAAAAAAAAAATATAAACCCTTAAAAATACATAAAAAATTAAAAACACTTAAAAACCATAAAAGACCTTAAGAAAACCTAAAAATATTAAAAAAATTTAAAACCCATAGAAATACTAAAAATCCCAAAACCATAAAACCCTAAAAACTGTAAAAACCCTAAAAAAATCGCAAAAAACCTAAAAACCCATAATTTTTCAAAAAAAATCCCTAAAAACCCATTAAACAAAAAAAAATAGAAATACGTGAGAAAACATAAAAAAATATTAAAAACCAAAAAATACTTCAAACCCATAAAAAATATAATATGATAAAACCCTAAAATACCAAAAAAATACCCTAAAACAATTAAACACTCTAAAACCCCATTAAAACCCTAAAAATTATAAAACCACTTAAAACCACTTATAACACACCAAAAAATATTTAAAAACTATTAAACCACTAAAAACACTGAAAACCATAAAATACCTTAAAACCCATAAAAAATCAAAAGACCCCTAAATACCAAAAAAATAAAATACCCTAACCCTCTAAAAAGACTTAAACCCCCTCAAAATCCATAAAAAATGTAAAATCCATAGAAATACTAAAAAATTCTCTAATAATCACTAAAAATGTATAAAAACATTAAAAACCTCAAAACTGATAGAAAATTTTAAAATCCTAAAAATAATAAAACAATTTGAAACCTAAAAATGCTAAAAACAATAATAACATTAAAAACCCATAAAAACGATAAAACCCCTAAACCCTTAAAAAACCCTAAAACCCAAAAAAAACTCGAAAAAATACTAAAAACTCTATAAAACCATTTAACCCTTAAACCATGAAAAAATTTAAAAAAAATATTTAAAACCCTAAAAAAGAATAAAATCCCTTAAAACCAAAAATACAATAAAACCATAAAAACCTTAAAACCCCCCAATATTATTAAAACCCCAAAACCCATAAAAATCCTAAATAATCCTTAAAATCCATAAAAAAAAATAAAAATTCAAAGTACCCCTAAAAACCCCTAAGATAACATTAAAAACCTAAATACACTTATCAAACCTAAAAATTCTAAATATACTAAAACACAAAAAACCATAAAACATATAAAAACACTTAATATCCCTAAGAAATCTAACAAACCATAAAAATCCTAAAAAATCCCTAAAAATACCTAAAAAGTAAAAACCCCTTAATACCATTAAAAACCTAAAAACAACAATAAAAATCTAAAAACACTTAAAACTCCTAAAAACCTAGAAACGACAAAAACCCTAAAATAACCTAAAGCCCCTAAAACCTCATAAAATCAATAAAACCCCCAAAATTATAATACCCCTAAACCATAAAAACCACTAATAACTCTAATAACCCTTTAGACCCCTATAAATGATAAAAAGTCATAAATACATCAAACCCCTAAAAAATTAACAAAATCCCAAAATACCCCTAAAAACCATAGAAGACCTTAATACCCCTAAAACCCCCAAAAATTTCTACGCACTATAAAACCCGTAAAAATCCAAAAAAATCCCTAAAAACGTAAAACACCTAAAAACCTAAAAACACCTAAGAAGACATTGAAAACCAAAAAACACATAAAAACCTAAAAATGATAAAAAAAATTTAACCCCCCCCCCCATACCCGAAAAACGATAGAAACCAATAAAACATAAATATCCTTAAAAACCCTAAAATACCATAAAAGCATAAAAAGTCTTAAAAATCCTAAATACATTAGAAACCATAAAAACCTAAAAACCATAATAAATCCATAAAAACCTAAATACACTTAAACCCTTAAAACCTTAAAAATGAAAAAAATTCTAAAAACACTTAAAGACCCTAAAAACCCAAAAACCCTTAAAACCCACAAAACCCCTAAAAGCCATAAAAACCCTAAAAATATGAAATTCTCTAAAAACCACTAAAATGAAAAAAAATTAAACACCTAAAAATTTGAAAAACTATAAAAAATAATATAAAACCTAAAAATTAAAAAATCCCTGAAAACCCAAAAAAATCTTAAAATCCATAAAAGTCCAAAAAAATGCTAAAAGTCTATAAAAATACTAAAAAATAACTAAATTCCCAAAAACTAAAAAATAAGTAAAAACTATCAAAAACCCTAGTAAAACCTAAAAAACCAAAATATAGTTAAAATCCCTAGAAAATATATGAAACCCTAAAACCCTTAAAACCATTGTACCCCTATAAACACAAACAAAACCAAATCAGTAAAAACCCATTGAATCCTTTAAAATATTAAATTATCACTAAAATTCCCAAAAAACAAAGAAAACTAAAATACAATATGACATAAGAAAACTTTACATAATTGAAAACACTTAAAACCACTAAATAACCTAAAACGCTAAAAACACTAAATGAATCTAAAACCTAAAAAACCATAAAACCTATAAAAATCGTAAAAACCTATAAATTCCTTAAAAATAATGAAAAGTAGTAAAAACCCATTAAACCCCAAAAAAAGATAAAATCTCTAAAAATTATTAATTAACTAAAAAACAATAAAAAACCCCTAAAAACTCCCAAAACCATAAATACTCTAAAAAACCCTAAAAACCATAAAACCTTCAAAATCATTAAAAAACATAAAATACCATAAAAATTGTAAAAATTCATAAAAAATTAAAAACATAAAATAACCTAAAAACGTAAAAAAAGCTAATAAAAACTAAAAACCCTAAAAAACCTCAAACACCTAAAAACCTAAAATTTTAATGAAAATCGTAAAACACTAAAAACATTAAAAACCCTAAAAATCATAAAATAACACAAAACTATAAATCCCTAAAAACTCATAAAAACCCTAAAACCAATTAACTGGATAAAGAACCTTCTAAACCATAAAAATGATAAAAATATATAAAGACCCTCAGAACCACAAAAAAACCTTTTATACCCCAAAAAACTGAAAAACCCCCAAAAGACCAGAAACCCCTAAAAACCATAAGAACCCCCGAAAATCATTTGAAATAAATAAAACCCATAATAACTCTAGAACCCAAAAAACACTAAAAACCCTTAAATATCCAAAAACACTCAAAAAACCAAATAACATAAATAACTATAAAAAATACCCTAAAAGCCTAAAAATCCCAAAAAACCCTATAATACAAAAAAACCTATAAATTCCCTGAACATCCTCTATAACATATAAAAATAAAAAAACTTGAAAACCCTTTATAATACCATAAAAACTAAAACCGTATAAAACCACAATAACCTAAATTTCTATAAAAACCTGAGAAAACCCAAAAAACCCTGAAAAACCCAAAAACCCCGAAAAGCCTTTAATATCTTAAAAAATCCGTAAAATCCATAAAAATGAAAAAAATCATTATAAAACTAATAAAAACATAAATAAATGAAACCACCCTTATACCACAATAATCCTACAAAACAGTAAAACCATAAAACCCCTAAAAATTTATAAAACCCAAAACATCATAAAAATCCTAAAACCATAAAAATCTTAAAGGACCTATAAAAACCTAAAATTTAAAAAATCCTAAATACCATAAATACAAATTAGAAAAAATTAAAATCCTAAAAGCACTTGAAACCCTTAAAAAACCTGTAAAATGATAAAAAACATAAAAAATAATAAAAACACTAAAATCTCTAAAACCATAAAAAACCTAAAAACCATAAAAACACTAAAACCCCTAAAACAGATAAAAACCACTAAAAACTATAAGAACCCATTAAAACTCTAAAAAATTAAATGAAATAAAAAAACACCTTAAAACCATAAAAAAATTAAAAAACCACAAAAAACCAGAAAAACAATAAAAACCATAAAACCCCTCTAGACCCTCAAAATCCTTGAAAACTATTAAAACCCATAAAAATACTAAGGACACCTAAAAAATCCATAAAATATAAAAAAACCTAAACCCATGATAAAAAATAAGAAAATATTAAAAGCCTAAAAATATTAAAAGCCCATATAAATCTAAAAACACTAAAATCCCTAAAACCCCTAAAGACCCTAAATACATGAAACAAACCTAAAACCCATAAAACCACTAAAAACCTTGAAAACCCCTAAAACCCCTTAAAAACTTAAAAACCTATAAAAAATAAAAATTTTAATATCATTTAAACCCATAAAAACCATGAAAAACTCTAACAATCCATAAAATCCCTAACAGAATCAAAAATCCTAAAAACCAAAAAATCCTAAAATATCCCCACAACATCATAAAGATGTAGAAACCCCAAAATCCCTGAAAACCCCTATGAAATCCTTAAAACATAAAAAAATAAAACCCATTAAAACTTAAAAAACATGAAAACCTCTAAAAACCATTGGAACCCTATAAATTACTAAAAATTTGTAAATATCCACAAAACCCAAAACCCAAAAAAGCCTAAAAACCCCAAAAAATATCTAAAACATTAAAAAAAAAATAAAAACCATAAACATCCTATGAACACCTTAAAAAAATATAAACACATAAAATAAATAGTAACATAGAAAACTATGAACCCCTAAAACCATAAAAATATCCCAAAAACAAACACCCCCATAAAATCTACAAAAATCGTTATGACATTAAAAACCAAAACATCCCAATAAACCCAAAAAATCACTAAAACTCTAAAATCCATTTAATCCCACAAAAAAGATAAAAAATCTAAAAACCCATAAAATCACTAAAAAGTATAAAAAACCAAAACAACCCACAAAACATAAAAACCCTAAAAACCTATAAAAACCCTAAAATCCCTGAGAAAACATTGAAAACCAAAAACCCAAAAAAACCCTAAAATTGTAAAAACCATATACACCCACAAAACCCAAAAAAATCACTGAAAACTCTAAAAAAATCTTCTTCCCCCTGAAAACATTTAAAAATATAAATAACATTAAATAACCTAAAAAACCCAAAAAAAACTTCTAAAACCAAATAAACATAAGAACCCTAAAACACATAAAAAATCCGGAAAAATTGAAATCCACAAAATCCTAAAAACCATTAAAACCATAACAAAGCCCTATCAATCTATAAAAATGTAAAAACCATGAAAACACCTATGAAATCCTTAGAAACCCGAAAGATAATTAAAAACCTCCAAAACCCAAATAAATGGTAAAACCCCCAAAACCCCTAAAAACCCCAAAAATATTAAAAATCCATAAAAATAATAAAAACACTAAAAATACAAAAATGTAAAAAACCCCTAATACCAAAAAAACAATAAAAAATCCTTAAAATACTAAAACACTTAAAACCCCTAAAAACAAAATAGTTTTACAAGCCATAAAAACCATAAAATGTTCGTAAAACCATGAGAACCCTAAAACCAATTAAAACCTCCAAAAACCTTAAAAACCCTAAAAACCCATAAAACCCCAAAACCACTAAAAAATATAAAAACCCATTATTCCCAATTAAAATGTTAAAAACTAAATATAATAATAAAAACCTTAAAAATATCAAAAATTAATAAAAAAAATTAATCATAAAAATCATAAAACCCCTCCAAATCTGAAAAAAAATATAGAAAACGATAAAAATTATTAAAAATCCCTAAAATATAAAAAAATGAAAAAAAACCCTAAAATCCCCTTAGAAAAATGAAAAAAATGAAAAAATGAATTAATACCCCTAAAAAACCGCAAAACTGATATAAACCCTAAAAACCATCACAATACCTAAAACCCTTAAAAACATTAAAAATCCTAAAAAAGTAGGAAATATTATTAAAAACCAAAAAAAACCTAAAAACCATGAAATAACCTAATAAAACTGAAATGTCCAAAAATAATTAAAACCCTTAAACACCTATAGAATAATAAAAACCTTAAAAGGGTAAAAAGTATTTATAAACCCTAAAAACCAATCAAAACATAAAAACACATAAAACACATAAAACCATAAAAACACTAATAAATAAAAATACTAAATCCCTATAAATTTCAAAAAACAATAGAAAACCTTAAAAACCCTAAAAAATAAAAAACCCGTTAAAACCAAAAAAACCATTAAAAACCCTAAAGTCCTTAAAAACCATAAAAACCCGCAAAATCCCTAAAAAAATAAAACCCACAAAAAACCTAAAGACCCTTAGAAACCCATAAAAACCTAAAAACACTTACAACACCCAAATCCTACAAAATTATAAAAATCAAAAAACCCATTAGAATACCATAAAACACCAAAAAACCATAATAATTCAAAATATCCTTAAAAATCCCCAAAAACATAAAAACACTAAAAACCCTAAAACCCCTTAAGAAGACCTGAATATCCTAAAAACACTTAAGACCCATAAAAAGCTAAATATGCTTTAAACCATAAAATAAACCTAAAAACTCTAAAAAACAAAAAAACATAAACCCCTTAAAACCCATAAAACCCCTAAAAACAACTAAAAACTCTAAAACCCTCCAAACCTCTAAAAAATATAAAAAACATTAAAACCAAAAAAATGCAAAAATCCCCAAAACCCCATAAATTATTAAAACACTACAAAACCTTAAAAAATTTAAAACCCTAAAAATCCCTAAAAACCATAAATTCCATAAAATTTATAAAAATCCATAAAAATAACTAATAAATAAAAAAGCCTGAAACCCTGAAAAACCCTTTGATAACCTTAAAAAACAGAAACACTTAAACCACTAAAAACCCAAAAAATATGAAAATACTATAATCACTAAAAATACATTATAAGACATAAAACCCCTAACTACCTTAAAAAAACCTAAAATCCTTATAACTATAAAAACCCAATTAAAACTCAAAAAACATTTTGAACCCCTAAAAACATTAAAAAACTATAAAAACCCTTCAAAATCCTAAAGAAAAAAACACTTAAAATCAAAAAATCTATAAAACTCTTAAGTCCCTAAAAACTACTTAAAATATTCAAAATTCCTAAAAAACAAAAAAATCATAAAAATCATAAAAATAACAAAAACTACCAAATAATGTAAAAAATACTAAAAACATGAAAAACCTATAGAAAATCATAAAAACCAAAAATAACTAAAAGACCTATAATGAGTTAAAACCCCCTAAAAACCCTAAAAATACAATAAAACCCATAAAAACCATAAAAATATAAAAATACTTTAGAATCCTTAAAATATGAAAAACCCTAATACCTTTGAAAACCCCTAAGAAAACCAAAAAAAACCCAAAAACACTTAATACCCCTAAAATATTATAAAATTATTGATATGCTAAAAATAACCTACACGAACATAAAACCCCCAAAAACACATAAAAACCATAAAAACATAAATACCTTAAAAAAACCTAAATACCTATAAAACCCTAAAACCAAAAAAATCCAAAAACCCTCTAAACATTTAAAATTTTAAAAAAAATTCAAAAATTATAAAACCCAAAATACTCAAAGAAAATCCAAAATCCAAAATAACATAAAAACCCTAAGAACCCTCAGAATCCCTAAAAAACTAAAAATAATCAACATACTAAAATTTTTTAAAACAAAATCCCTAAAATGTCAAATACAATAAAAATCATTAAACGATCAAAGAAAACATTAAAAACATAACAACACTTAAAACATCTAAAATCCTAAAAAATAATAAAATACCTAAATAATATAAAAATTCTAATAATAACTAAAAATGAAAAACCCTAAAAACCTTAAAATTCAATCAGAAAACATTAAAACCATTAAAATATTTAAAACACTTAAATACATAAAAACTGAAAAACCATAAACCCCCTAAAGACCCTCAAAACCATAAAACCCCTAGAAACTCGTTAAACGTAAAAACATTAAAAACTCACTAAAACTCAAAAACAATTCAAACACATAAAAATATTGATACACTAAAAAATTAAAAAAACCCCTAAAAACACAAAAATCTATAAAAAATAATCCCAAAAACCATTAAAATCCCTAAAGAGATACAAAATCCAAAAAACCCCCTAAACCCATAAAAATCCATATAAATCACTATAGATATCCAAAAAGAAAAAAAACTAAATATCCTATTAAACCCCTATAAAAACATTGAGTGGAAAAAACACATAAAACCCATAAAATTAGAAATTGCTAAAAACCCCAAAAATACTAAAACCATAGAAAACCCTAAAAATCCTAAAAATCTCTAAAACCCCTAAAACTAATAAACTCATAAAATCCCTTAAAATCCCTAAAAATGTAAAAAACCCTAAACCCCTTAAAAACAATAAGAAAACCATAAATAAACATAAAACTCCTAAAAACATAAAAATGATAAAAATCCTAGAAACTATAAAAATAAAATAAAAGAAATAAATACACCTAAAACCTTAAAAGTCCTTAAAACCCCTAAAACCCAAAAAACCATAAAAACTAAAAACCCATAAAACACCAAAACCCAATAAAAACTCTAAAAACCATTTTAAACACAAAAACATTAAAAAACTCTAAAAAATATTAAAAATCTTAGTAACTCAAATAAAAAACTCTAAAAGCACAAAAAACGTGAAAACACTCAAATTCCCTAAAAACCCTAAAAATCCATAAAAATCATAAAAATCCCTAAAAATAAACCACAGAGTAAAAAAAAATACTAGAACCCCATAAAACCGTTAATAAATTGTTAAAAACCTAAAACCCCTAACCCCTCCTAAAATCCATAAAATCCCAAAACCCAAAAAAATATATAAAAATCCCTTAATGCATTAAAAAACATAAGCCCCCTAAAAACCCCAAAGAAAACATTAAAAAATAAAACACATAATATCCCTAAAAATAAAAAAAGGATAAACACCCTATAATACTGGAAAGAAGACCCTAGAAGTTGATAAGAACCTTAAAACACAAAAAACATTTAACCCCCCAACCCTTAAAAACCCTAAAACCCACTAAAAAAATTCTGAAACCCTTTATTAAACTAAAAACATAAAAACTCTAAAAAACCTTAAAATCCCAGAAAAACGCAAAATACCCTAAAAATCCAATAAAACCCATAAAACCCCTAAAAACCTTAAAAACCCTAAAACCTTCAAAATACATAAAACCCCAAAAACCGTAAAAATACTAAAATATCTTTAAAAATATCTAAAAATTTAACAGGCCCTAAAAAACCTATAATAACCTTACAAATTGTTTAAATATTAAAAAACATAAATATCCTAAAAAATATAAAATTTTCGAAAAACCTCAAAAAAACCATAAAATAACCTAAAAGCCAAGAAATCCGTAAATGATTAAAAAACTAAAAAAACCAAAAAAACCCCTAAAACCCCACTAAAACATTAAGAACACTTTAAACCCTTAAAATGATAAAAAAAATTAAAACCCTAAAATAACTACAAAAATAAAAAAATATCTACAATCCATTAAATCATAAAACCCCAAAACCCCAAAACCCCAAAACCCTAAAACCCCAAAAATCCATTGAAACTCTAAAAACCCATCAGTATCTAAAAAATCCCTAAAAATACCAAAAACATAAATAACTCAAAACCCCTTAAAACCCCAAAGAAAACCATAAAACCCAATAAAAATTGAAACCACTAAAAAAGAATAATAATAAGACCCTAAAACATTAACCAACCATAAAACCCTAAAAATCCCTAAACCCCCTTAACCCATTAAAAATCATATAAATTCCCTAAAAATATATAATAACCTAAAAAATTATATAAACCCTTAAAACCCCCAAGGAAACCTTAAAAAACAATAAACACATAAATCTTAAAAATGCTAAAAATCCTTAAACCCAAAAAAACAACCAATTATTAAAAATGATAGAAACCAATAAAATCCAAAAAAATAATTCAAAACCACCAAAAATATAACAAAACCTTAAAACACTAAAAAAACTTAAGAAAACAATTAAATCCTAAAAAAATAAAATCCCAAAAATCCAAAAAAGGATAAAACCCAAAAAATAATTTAAACTCAAAAAACACTCGAATTCCATAAACACTCTAAAACCATAAAAATCCTAAAAAATATTTAAAAATACAAAATATTATTGGAAAACCTAAAAACCCTAAGAAAATCATTGAAACCTAAAAACACTTAAAACAACTAAAAATGCTATAACCCTAAAAACCTTAAAAAGATCCAAAAAATATAAAACCCCAAAAAAACCATAAAACACCATAAGAACCCTAAAAATATGATACCCAAAAAATAATAAAAACTATAAACCCTTAAATTTCCTAAAAATGTTTAAAAAACACTAAAAAACTTTAAAACCCATGAAAACCTAAAAAACACTAAAACTGATAAAAATACGAAAAAATTCCCTAAGAAACCTCAAAATCCATAATAATAGTAAAAAAATAATAAAAGTGACCTATAGATACTTAAATTTTAACAAATCCTAAACCCCTTAAAAGCAAAGAAGACATAAAAACAGTAAAAAATACTAAAACACCTAAAAACATAAAAATGATAAAAAACTGTAAAGTCCCTAAAAAACATTAAAATCCTCAGAATCCCTAAAAACCTTAAAAAAATAAATTTTTTAAAAAAATTAAAACCCCAAAATACATAATCCCCCGAGAACCATGAAATCCCCTAAAAAAATGTAAAAAAACTAAAATCACATAAAATCCCTAAAAATTCTAAAAAAGGTAAAAACCCAAAAACCCAAAAAACAAACCAAAAAACCAAAAAACCAAAAAACCATAAATGCTTAGAATCATAAAAATAATTAAAAAACCTATGAACTATAAAACCCCACCAAAAACTCTAAAAACTATTTAAATCCCTAAAACCCATAAAAGCCTAAAAAACATAAACACTAAAAACTCAAATTGGTCGAGAGGATGGGATGTCGGGCTCATCGCACCGTTTTGGGGGGAATTATTGTCTTTTCCGAGAATCTATTATAGATTTAAGACGTATTTATATGTTCAGAAATCTTTGGTTTATAGCCATGCATATAATCCACAGATTTCTCTTGGTTGGAAATGGTCAGCTGAACGCAGGGGTTTAGAATCATTTAGGCCAGTGATTTACCATCCATCATTGGATTAATGACTCTGAAGAATTTGGACACATCAAGATGGTTCTAGGAGTAGCTCGATGAACCAATGTGAAGAAAGTCAGATCGACCAGTTGTTGGGATTGAACCTCAGGGAGGCTTCCTACGTACCCTGCCTAGGAGACAGGGAACAAAGTCCGCGTAGTTCGAATATAGGTGTCAGAGAACCGACATGAAGGAGGACCTGGGGGTCTGGTTGTGATCGGGTTTGAACCTCGGGGAGGCCTCTTAGGTATCCCTATGGTAGGAGATAAAAGTCCTCGTAGTTCGCATTGACTTGGGACTTACGCTCTGAGGCTGCCCAGAATGATGGATTGGGGATTACACTCTGAGGAGGCCTAGGGTGACGGATTGGAGCTTACACTTTGAGGAGGCCCATAAGAGGATGTCATGGTCGATTCTCACTCTAAGCCCACATGAGTCATGCTCGATGTGAGAAATAAGATGCAGTAGGGATTAGACGATCATATCGCAAAAGGTGTGTCCGTGAGAAGTGAAGTCAGGCTTACACATAGGGCGGCCCATAAGGTCGGGGCATACTTCGCGATGGACACCCATGGAGACAAAGCATAGAGGGAGAGGTAAATGGGGTGCTCCTGTTCCCATATCCTATCTTGTAGTGCATGGGGGCTCCCTTTTTATGCGTATTTTACCACCCCCGAGGAGCCCTTAACAAGTGGAGGGGCGGAAAGGGGACTCCCGAGCTCAGACTCCACATTACTGTAGGAATGTGATCCCATGAATGCTTCGAGAATCTGCTCAAGGGTTGGAGTAACCCCTTCGCCTCTACTTACCATGGGTATGTGAACTTAAAATGGCGTGCTGATTCACCTGAGGGTTACATCACACGGATCCGATGGTTCTAGTGGAGGCCTCAGCTCGGTGTCCATGAGTAGGCCAATGAAGAGGTTGTGAAGGATCAGGCCAGATTGAAATTGGAAGGATTTTATCTAGCATGGGGAATGGTAACTCCAAAGGTTTTGGAAGGCCATGAAGGGGTATGGGTGGTTGCGCCCTTCGTGTAAGGAAGTGCTACATGGCTGGAGAGGCTGTCCGCGAGCCAGGCTGGCCCACAGACTGATTGGTCGTCCGTGAACCAGGAGGGTCTAAGGACTGACTGGCCGTCCACGAACTAGGAGGGTTCGTGGACTGATTGGAACCCCGCGAACCATGGTGGATCATAGCTCCAGGTTCGATCCGAAAACTAGGGTGGTCCGAGGAGGGTTCCATGCAGGCAGTGGCAGCCAAGGGCGGTGCCGGCTGGAGGCTCATCGGTTGGGGATTCTCCCACGTAGGAGGGTGCTACGTGGCGCGGCGGATCGAAAAAGAGGCACAAACTCCCTGGTCCGCAGGGATTACATCCGCGAAGGGACCCTGGTTCATGTTCTTATCTTGTTTTTTATTTAATTTTCGCGATCCACCAAGTTATTATTACTTTTTGGTTCTTTATTAGTTAGGTCCAAGGTTCATACCTGCTCCGGTTCGTGAACTGGAACTTCCAAAATCCTAATCCTTCCTTCGAAATCCTTCCACCCAAATCTGATCGATCTCCTTTCCTTCCTACTTCTGAATCCCAAAAAAATCCCTCCTGTCCTCTTCCCCCTCATTCTACTTTTATATAGTGGGGGAAGAGATGTATCTATGGTCATGTGGCACCTTTTGCGGAGGCCCATGAACCAAAACCCGGTTCATGGATGACTTGGTCAATCCACTATTCGCGGGGCATTAAACACTCCTCCTCCGCGGACTGAACTCGGGAAGTGCTTCATGGCCACGGAGGGTTACATCTCCATTTCGTGAATGACAGCGAAGGCGGTTTGGGCCGGATGACATTGCTCATGGCTGGAGCGGTCCGGAATGGTGAACCGGGTTGGCAACTTTCCCACCTCGTGACCCTGGAGGATCTCCTCCTTCATCTCGTGAACGACGATGGTCCGCGGAGGAGGGACGCTTCACGGAACCGGTCGTGCATCGTTAACATTATACCACTCCGCGAACAGGTTCCTCCTTCGCCATCATTGATTATTCTCCTCATTCTCCCATCCCTTTTAGGGGGAGTTGGGTAGAATCTATCTTGAGTTAAATTATCCTTTGCGTATTTTTTAGGACCTTTCAAATGACCCCCATTAGAATGGGGTCGATCAAAATGAAGAGGAGGCTATTCCGATGCAGAGTGGTCCTGAAACTCGAGTAGTTCGTGGTATAGAGGTGGAACCAGTAGGGGATTGCTCCTATAAATACGGAGGGCCCTTCATTTTTTCATTACTGTATTCTTCATGAAACCAGATCTTTTGTACTTGTCTGCCTCCGCGTGCTTTTTCCTTCATGAAACACTTCATCCACGAACCAGCTGCTACTTCCTCGAACCATTTCTCATTCGCTCCGTTCTTCATTTGCGGATCAACATCCCAGCCATGAACTAATACTTTTAATTAATTAAAAATTAAGTCAAGACGGGCAGCATAGGAACTCGCTTCGAGGTTTTGGTGTTCCGTGGTTTTGATGCTCCGCGGTTTCGATGCCCTGCAGACTAAAATCTTCCGAACTTTAAAAGTTTCTAAGTCTTCCGATATTAACCACATAACTTTTGGATTGAAATTCTGCGGAGCAACTTGGTTTGTGGTTTTCGGGCTAATGCTCCCCGAGCTAGGGTTTCGCGGACTACTTTCATGAGGGGATGGTTCGCGAGATGTTGTCAGCGTGAACCATCCTTCGAGGCCTCCTCACGGACTTTGCTATGAAGGATCCTCAATTGATCCTCACCCATATATTCGGTATTTTGTCCAAGATTTATTATTTTTTGACTAACCATTTTTTGGCTTTTGTTGTGTAGGGAGAAAATATGGTTACCCATCATTCTGCACTGAGGCCTGCTACAGAGCCTCTTCCAATTAGTTTAGGGAGACATTTAGCCATGATTCACAGACCAGAGAACATCCAAGAGGACCATAGTCGTTCCATCAATCCTAACGATGGTTTCTTGAAATACTTGTTCCCTCATGATCTCCTGGATTATCTAATATCAAATCAGCTTCCTCTTCATGGATTCAGTCTTCAAGATTATGTCCCTATTCACCCCACTTTCTCAGGTCTTCCTTCCTAATTCTTGGAAGCGTCGTCCAAGTGTATTCAGGCGAACCTTTCCTAATCGAGGGAGATGGATTCTGACTTTGACCAGAAAGACACCTTCATTTTGAGAGGCTCTATTTGGACCCAAAGTGATCAGCATGCCCGAAACATTTCTCAGGAAGCTGTCTTCAAGAGTTACACTTCTATTATCAACCTTACTCGAGTAGATCCTGATGTGGGGTGGATTCCTAGGTGGGATATTCGGTCTAGCGAGCTCTCCTCAAATGACTGGTCCTGGGATTTCTAGGTCCATCATCACTACTGGGAGTCTGCCGAATCATTGGAAGCAGTCAATTTATACTCTATAGTGTGGGCTTCACAATTTTCTATTTTCCCACCATCCATGGTCCTGCCATACCTACTCAGTCACTGGTGTTCAAGAACTAATACTTTCCACCTTTCCCACGGTGAAGTTGGCATTAGTCTGTGGGATATCTATCAATTGGGAGGTCTCCCCATTATTGGTGAAATGTATGACGAATTTTTGCCTGCTGCTGACACATGGGACGACGAAAAACAAGTTCCTTTATTGGCGAGGGATCTACTGGTTATGGCGGAGAAATCACTGGGTCATGCCTTGAGGGACCATTCTCTTATTCCCTGTAGTACCTAGATAGGGTTATTTCTGAGCACCACTAGTCCTGTGCTGAAGATCAAGCGCCCCAAGACTCATCCTTCTCAATAGTCACGAACCTCCCCAGGTTCCTACTGGGCGGTTCTAGAGGTGGGTGACTACCTTTCATGAGGTTACGAGGTGCGCCCCGATGTGCAACCTATGATCCCTCTGTCAGGTTTGTTTGCTATGTTCTTGAGCAGGTAGTTATTCCCTTCTCAGTATATTAATCCTAGCGTCATGGCTTGCACCCTGATAATGGTAGTTGAGCTGGCAGAGGGCCGCCTAGTGAATTTGGTCGTGCCCACATTGGCTTGTATTTATGAATTTATGGGTCACATGCAGAAGAGAGGGTCACCCTTCCGTCTGAGTGGGACATTTCAACTTTTGTAAGGCTGGGTAGCGAATCATTTTCGCTGTTATGAGTATCGTCACAACACGGTCATCCTGCTTCCAACTTTTCGGCCTACCATGCTTGATATAGTTGGAGTTCGCTTGAAATCTCTCAGCTCTGGTGAATTCCTCGAGCTTCTACGTGACTTCTCCCAGATTTCCTTCACTCCCTACCCACCCCTTCTGGCGTCTTAGTTGACAACCGTTGGGGGAGCCTGGAGGAGTATTCTTACATGATCTCTTTGCGGGATGGATTTCTGTTTGCGCGGATCGAAGGGGTTTCATTTAGCGAGATGTATGTACCGTATCGTTTTTCTCGCCGGTTTGGGTGTATTCAAGTCCATGTTTCTCTTCCCCCTCCTTGGTCTCGAGGACTGCACCCAGCCATACTTAGTCAATGGTGGCTGATGCTGATGCAGGAGGGATCTAACACGAGCATTCCCCTGCCTGTCGTGGGGGCATCCGCCGACCTTTCCATAGAGTATGAAAAAGTGTTGAAAAAACACTATCCCGATAGGATCCTCGGGAAGACCATCCGGAAGGTTCCCAAATCAAGAGGTACCGTGGAGGTTTCCCCCACTGCACCTTCCTCATTAGCTCTAAGGGAAGATCTACTGATGGCTCGTTGATCAATGTGACTCAGGGGATTTTCCTCTCCCTACCCTGCGGTGGCCAAAGTTCAGACGAATTCATCCTTCTGGGATGTTTATGAGGACGACCATGTGGTTCTAGGTCCTAAAGAGAAAATTCCTGATTTTTTTCCAGTTGATATCGGGCTTAGCAACTTGATCCCCAAGCCTGAACCGGGGTTAGAGGCCACAAACTTTCCATATTCATAACCAACTTCTAGCGAGCACATGCCTATGCTGGTTGCAATGCCGGATTTCGTTCCCGTGCTATCCGGAGAGGATACCAAAGATCATCATGCCATGGTGGACCACCGGGTTATGCCTAGGTGGGCCTGGCCTCATATTTGTGAGATCGTTGATGAAACTCCTCTTTCTGAAATTGCAACTAAGATCGAAGCTCTTCGATAGCTCTTCCTGGGTTTGGGTTTGGGTGGCTTTGACTATCGGCCGTTCCATTCTCTTTCTTGCCAAGTTGTCATGGCCCGTGAGGAAGCTGCCCCTGGTGAATGAAAACTTTCTCACTTTGCTTCTGCTCATTGTGGGACCCGAGCCCTGAAGGAATCCACAATACAGCTCTATCAGCTAATAGCATAGGAGGCGATCTCTCAAGACCAGGCAGCCGTCATATCCTCCGAGTTACCTGAATGTGAATAATGGGCAACGATGTTGAGGAACCAGTTTTCAGCTGTGACTGGTCATCTTCAAGCCACCAGAAAATGGATCAATGATCTCCAAACAATAGTGGAGCATACTTGTCCGGTGACTGAGGTTGAAGCCAGGGAGAAGGCCATGTCGGAACAGTCTTGCAACGACATCCGCCACACGGTCGTTGATCTGGTGGAGAGAGCAAGTCAGGATCCTTTATGACTATCAGAGCCACTCTTGTACTCTCTATTTTACTTACCCCTCTCCCCTTTTTTGGTGAGGGAGAGACCCCAGCTTGTGGACGTCCTCCCCTTTTTGTTCGAATGAAATACAATCTATGTCAATCACTTGTCACTGTAAAATTTGATTGTTACTAGAACAATTGTTGTGTAAGTAAGAACTCAATAAATCAGAATTAATCATAACTCAGGAAAACAAACTCTAACTTTTTCCTAGACCATGGGGTCCAGCAAGCATAGTTAGACTATTGCTAGGGTTTTGTAGAAAATCCCTACAAAATTTTTGTCTTTTCTTTTAACACCCTAATTTTTCCAGGTTCCATTTAGTGTGGACCCCGCGGGTATGACCCAAATTTTTCTTAGGTCACCCTTTTCGGGTTTTTGGCCTAATAGTCTTTGTGCCTCTTTTGTGAGCGGTTTAAAGTCCCGCCATTAAGACTATCATTAATGATGTTTTAGGTCGAACAACATTGACCAAATATAGTGGGGCAAAGGCCTCAATGGGGTTTGGTTGATCAAAAGATGTCTCAGTGTCTTTCAGACTCATGTGGAGGGAGCATTTTAGATTTTAATGACACGCATGGCATGTTTGAAGGCATGGGAGCCGCGTCGACGTACAGAGGTAGGAGGATCTTTGCCTAAGAAAATCTCTCCTTTGGTAGACAGGCCAGGGGTGATCAATATGCAGAGCCGTTGAGGGCATGGTATGCATAGTCATGAAAAGGTGTCCTTAAGTCAATGAATCTCCATTTCTGAGGGCCATAGAACTTCATGAAAGTCCGGATCATGGAAACCACCATGGGTGTCCTGGAAAAGGGTATGTGATGTCTGAAAGGTTTTGAGAACATATGTATTAATCAGGGGTGTGGTCGGGAAGCCACTTTCCCACGCATTTAGTTAGCATAAGCGATGGTTGAAGCTTGGCACAGTTTAAAGTCATGCAGTATGGACATCATCTAGAATGGAATGACTTCTCCAGGTCCCTGGTAATCTTGTCAGAGACGTTCCACCATATTCAAGCAGAATTGTAAAATAGGTTGGTAAACTGTTTCTCAGAGGGTTTCTGAATCTTGGGATAGACATGGGTGCACATAGGCCAAGAGGCGTATGTAGAGAATCATTGGATAAGGAAATCCTGCCTTTGGTAGATGGTCCAGGGGCGATGGGCATGGTATGAATAGTCATGCAAATGTGTCCTTAGTTCAATGATTGTATTCCCCCAATAGCCAAGAAACATCAGGGAAGTTGAGATTTGGGACCACCAGGGGTGTCTTATGAGAGTACTACTTTTTATGAGTACAAAGTATGATTTATGATTAAAGGGTGCCTGTATATGGGGGAAACATCTAGTCTAAACTTCTCAAGAATGGGTGAAGTAATCCCTTCTCACGTGAGTGTGAGATGGTGGCTTGTTCTGGTCTGACCTGTGCACTGAAGGACAGAGAAAGTCCTCCGTTACTTACTGAACTCGTGATGGGTTTGACCGTGCAGTTTAGCATCATGCGGTAAAGACGAAGAGCATTATTAAAGGATGCTGTGTAGTTTAACGTCATGCAGTGAGGATAAGGGGGCCTTTTTCTTTCCTTTTCCAATGCTATGGAGTTTAACATCGTGCAGCAAGGACGATTGACTGTGCAGTTTAACGTCATGTGGTAAGGATGAGGAGCATTATTAAACTAGTGAAAATGATTGTTGTTGGAGGCATTCCACTGCATGATTAATTCTTGGTCTTTGCAGTCTTACACAAAGTGGCCAAGATGTAATCTATTCCATTTGACTTCATGCGGCAATGACATAGTTAAAAGGGCCGCTCTTGATTAGAATGTAACCGGGCCCGAGTATCCTGGCATGTCCAAGACGTGGAGGGGGGTTGATGGTGTAAATCATGGTTTCAGGGCTTCTTGGATCAGGAGAGATGACATAGAGGCTCTGAGGCCGGTAAGCGTATAGATCTAGGAAGAGTATCACTCGGGGAAATATTTCCTTTGGTAGACGAGCCAGGGGCTATCAATATGCAGAGCCGTTGATGGCATGGTATGCATAGTCATGCAAAGGTGTCTCCGGGTCGATGACATTCCACTTCCGATGGCCATGAATGGTTATGAAGATCCGAAATTATTTGGGCCATGAAGTCTGTCATTGGGGAAGGAAATGTATGAACATGTCAAGAATACTCGGCCCTAGTTTCTATTAAATCTAAGACAGCTCCTAGTGCTGATATATTTTGCGTGTGTGGGTGTACCTTTACTCCATGCAGTTTAAAGTCGTGCGGTTAGGACAAGGTACTCCTAGTTTAGTGGTCATAGAGCTCGGACCATTAAGTGACTATTGCTGCAGTCACTCGAAGGATAACTGGGTCAAAATGCTCTAATATACTTGGAACAAGGTGGGGGATGAAGGATGTAAACTGCAACATTGAGTTTTACCGGATCAGGAGGTGTGGCATGGGGGCTCTGAGGCCGGTAAGCGTACAGAGCAAGGAAGAGTATCGCCCAAGGAAATCTTGCCTTTAATGAATGAGCCAGGGGCTATCATTATGCAGAGCCGCTGAGGGCATGGTATGGATAATTGTACAAAGGTGTCCCCAGGTCGATTAATTTCAACTTCCAATGGCCGTGAATGATTATGAGGATCCGCGGTTTCTCATAGTGCAGAGTTAGGCATGTCGGGATAATGGTGTTCGAGTATACAAGAAACATCTTCACTACAATTGTCTGTTGAGTCAAAGTAGACTAGTCCTGGCTTGATGTTCATTGATGCAGGTCACTATGTGAACCACCAGTGGACACATAAGCTAGACAGGTAGGGATACCCTGGAAACACTTGGATGTGAAGAGGCGATGAACTTGTAAACCACTTCAACATAATCTTCTGAATCAGGAGGTATGGTATGGGGGCTCCAAGGCCGATAAGCGTACGGAGCTAGGAAGAGTGTCACCTGTGGAAATATTTCCTTTGTAGATGAGCCAGAGGATATCATTATGAAGATCCACTGAGGGCATGGTATGAATAGTCATGCAAAGGTGTCCATGGGTCGATGAACTTCCACTTTTGATGGCTATGAATGGTTATAAAGATCTATAATTGTCCGGGTCGTGGAGTCTGATGTATGGAGAGGATTCACCCAAATGTGCAAGGAGTATCTCCATCTCGTATCACCGTGTGTCTTGGGTGGGTCGCGAAGAAGTCCGTGTAGATTAATGTCATGCGGTGAGGACGAAGTCCGTGCAGTTTAACATCATGCGGTAAGGAAAAAGTCTGTGCAGTTTAACGTCATGTGGTAAGGACGAAGTCCGTACAGTTTAAACTCATGTAGTAAGGACGAGGTATACACCCCGTGCAATTCTGGTCCGTACACAGGGGGAAGGGTGGATTTTTAACATTATTGTCTGTGCAGTTTAACGTTGTGCGGTGAGGACGCAAAAATACATCTCATGCAGGTCTAGTCCATACATGGGGAAAAGGGATCATTTTTAAATATTTCTATCCATGCAGTTTTACGTTGTGCGGTAAGGACGAGGAGTACAACCCATGCCGGTCTGGTCCATACATGGGGGTAAGGGAATTTTTATCTTTTATTCAGGGGCTGGGC
Organism: Viscum album; assembly: GCA_963277665.1. Taxonomy (NCBI): domain Eukaryota; kingdom Viridiplantae; phylum Streptophyta; class Magnoliopsida; order Santalales; family Viscaceae; genus Viscum; species Viscum album. Next base: position 1,278,538,006 of record OY728136.1, on the reverse strand, counting down.
CAGGATGGGGAACCCTGGCGTCACTACGTATCCTGTAAGGGAAGGAATCAATCCGCATGTAGTTCTCTGGAAGAAGTACGCCCCGTACAGGGATGGTCCATACACGGGGGAAGGGGACATTGTCTAACTTTTATTCTATTTCATTTGGAGGTGGTTGGGCCAGGAATGGGGATCCCAGCATCACTAGGTATCTTATAAGGGCAGGAATCAAGCCATACGTAGTTCTCTTAAATAAGTACACCCCGTGCAGGTCTGGTCTATACATGGGGGGGGGGGGAGAGGGGAATTTTTGATACTTCTTGTCCATGTAGTTTAACGTTGTGTGGTGAAGATGAGGGATACACCCCGTGCAGGTCTCGTCCGTACATGGGGGGGGGGGAAGAAGGCATTTTTAACTTTTATTTGGGATTGGATGGGCGAGGACAGGGGATCCCGGTGTCACTACGTATCCTGCGAGGGCAGGAATGAAGCCATACATAGTTCACTGAAATCCATGCAGTTGAACATCATGCAGTGAGGACGATGAATACACCCCATGTAGGTCTGGTCCATACACGGGGGAAGGCATTTTTAAATCTTATTATCCATACAGTTTAACATCGTGCGGTAAGGACAAAAAAAATAAGGTTTAAAGTCATGTGGTTAGGATGAGGGGTGTTATTAGACCCTGTGTAGTTTAACATCATGCAATAAGGATGAAATCCATGCATTTTAACATCATGAGGTGAGGACATAATGCTCTTAGTTTAAGGTCATAGAGTTTAAACCATTTGGTGCTTGGCAGTTTAACATCCTGCAGCTCAGACGATAACTGCTTTTAGTTATGCCGGTGCAGATGAAATACTCTTAGTTTGAGGTCATGGAGCTTGGACTGTTGGGTGCTTGGCGGTTTAACGTCCTGCATCTCAAACGATAGCTGATTTTAGTTATTATGCGAAATACTTCTTCAGGAATCTCACATTTGTAAGAGCAGTTGTAAATTTTCCGTCCATAGAGATTAGAGTATATGCTCTATTAGAGTAGATCTTGTGTACAACGTATGGTCCCTCCCACTTGGGCTCCAGCTTTAGAGGCTTCTTGCCGGGTATCATTGGGGTCCAGGGGACCAAAACTAATTCTCCTTCCAAGAATGACCGAAGATGAACCTTTTTGTTGAAGGCTTGTGTGATCTGATTATGGTATACCTCCAGATGGTTCAAAGTGTGAAACCGCATCTCGTCTAGCTGTTCCAATTCACCTAGCCACTTTTCTAACTGCTCATCGTTAGATAATTGATCATAGATGGCAACACGAAGTGAGGGAAGTTGGAGTTCAATGGGAAGAACTACCACTGTGTCGTACACCAATGAGTATGGGGTGGCCCAATTAGTAGGGTGGACTGTGGTTTCATAAGCCCACAATGCATGAAGGAGTTTATCCGGCCCTGAAATATTATCTTCATCCCCCATTTTCTGGAGAATGTTGGATAGGGTCTTGTTGAAATCCACTATCTGTCCATTGGCTGTTGCATGGTTGCGGGATGAGTGGTTAGGCTTGATACCATACTCGTGGTATAGTTTCTCCAATTGAGCAGAGCAGAAGTTGGTGCCGTTGTCCGTCAGTATGGTATGAGGGACACCAAATCTGGTGATGATATTGGTTTTCACAAAGCTGACGATATTTCTTGACCTGACTTCCTTGAGGGGTATGGCTTCTACCCATTTGGAAAAGAAGTCAGTTTCCGTGAGGATATACTTCATCTGTTTGGCCATGGCGGGAGGATATGGTCCCACGACGTCCATCCCCAAAACAGCAAATGGCTAGGAGTACTTCGCTTGATGAAGTAACTCCGGGGGTTAGTGTAAGAAGTTGGCATGGATCTGGCATGAGTGGAATTTTGTTGTAAAATGCTCGCACTCTCGTGCCATTGTGGGCTAGTAGTACCAAATCCTTCGAACTTGATGGGAAAGCTTGGTCCCCAATTGATGTGCTCCACACACTCCGGCATCTAATTAATTCATTATAGCAACAGTTTTTCTCCATCAATGCATTCGAGGAGCACTCCATCGAGGCCTCGTTTGTAGAGGAACTCTTGCTGACCCGCACCGCCATATAGGACAAAGTTTATTTCCCTTCTCCGTATTTTCTCTCGTTCAGCCATGTCTGATGGAAGTTATCCCCGTTGATAGTAGTTTGCAATGGGGGTCATCCAGCCGGTGGCAGGAGCATATGGCTCGGGGATAGGACTAACTTCATGAATTTCTTCCATCTTGGTCTGAACAAATGGGAATACAATTCGACGATGAGTAATACTGATAACTGTTTCATCTTGGCCTGGGTTATCTAGGGTTGTGGCCGTGTTGGCTAATGCATCAGCCTAAGCATTCTGAGATCGAGGAATATAGGTCAATGTTGGTTCTATGGATAATTCCACCATTAACCATCAGACATGGTCAAAAAATGGTATTATCTCCTCATTTTTAATAGCGTAGTCACCATTTACTTTCTTGATGACCAGTTCTGAGTCACCTTTTACCTTATGGTGTTGTACTTATGCCTGGAGATCGAGTTCAAGGCCTTCAATGAGAGCTTGATATTACGCTTCATTGTTTGTACATCCTTCTGATAGGAGGAAAGAATATGGAAAGACTGCCTTTTCTGGGGACAGGAGTATTATTCCCAATCCCACTTTGTTGGATCTAGGATCCTCCATCCTCTTCCTGGTTGGTCTTCGGGATGCGTCGTCGAAGTATATTTCCCATGCTGAGAATTCCTCTCGAACTGAGAAGAAGTCTTCATCAGGTAATTCAATGTCTGGTGTAGTGATCCCTGACAAAGGGTGCTCTTCCAGAAATTCTACTAATGCCTGACCCTTGATGGATTTCTGAGGTACAAACCAAATGTCAAACTGTTGCAGGTTGACCACCCATCTGGATAGGCGCCCTGTTAGCATCGGGCGGATGAGGATGTACTTGAGCTAGTTACTTCACGAGATCAAATGGAATTTATGAGGCTGCAGATAATGTCGCAAATTTTGAACTGTAAAGGCCAAGGCTAAACAACTCTTCTCGATATTTGAGTATCGAGTCTCAGCATCAATCATTATTTAGCTGAGGTAATAGAGACTGTTTTAACTGCCCACGTCATTCTTTTGTTCGAGGAAGGCACCCAATGATCTCTCTAAGGTTGTCACGTACAAGATGAGAGGTCTTACTTCAATCGGGGGCATGATAACTAGTGGACTTAATAGGTACTTCTTGAAGTTGTCGAACGCCTCTTGGCATTCATCCATCCATTGGTACGTGACCCACTTCTTCATTAACCTGGTAAAGGGAAAACATTTTCCTGCCAGGTTGGCTATGAACCGCCTAATATAGGCTAGGTGCCCTTGGAATGCTCTCAAATCAGTGAGGTTGTAGGGAGGTGGTATTCCAAGGATAAACTTTTTTTTCAGGGTTGACTTTGATGTCTTGATGGCGTACAATGAAGCCAAGGAATTTCCCTGAGGTTACCCCGAAGGTGCATTTCAAGGGGTTCATCTTCAAGCTATACTGTCGAAGTTTGTGTAATACGGTCTCAAGGTCTGAAAGGTGATCTGAACACTGTCTGGACTTGACCACTAGGTCATCCACGTAACATTCAATGAATTTCCCCAGGAACTGTTTAAAGATCTGATGCATGGCACGTTGATATGTGGCGTTGGCATTCATGACACCAAAGGGCATGACCATGTAACAGAATACCCTTTGAGGGGCTGAGAAGGCAGTGGATTTTTCGTCTTCTATGGCCATCCTGATTTGATTATATCCAGAATAGTCTTCCATGAAGGATAAAGTCTCATACCTATCCATCGCATCAATTAATAATTCGGTGATCCGGATCGGGAAATCATCTTTCAGACAATGTCGATTGAGATCTCTGAAGTCAATGTAGACGCGGATTTGTCCATTATTTTTCTTGATAGGGACGAGGTTGGCCAACCAAATTGGGTACTGGATATCCCGAATGAATCCTACTTTAATGATCTTATCGACTTCAGCCTCTATTTTGGAGGCATGTGCGGGATGCGTCCTTATAGCAGCCTGTTTATAGCCCCGTTGGTCTTCTGGAAGACCCAGGTGATGTGTCGCCACTTCAGGATTGAGTCCCGACATTTTTGTGTAATTCCAAGCAAAAACATCCCGATGTTGCCTCAGGAAAGAGGTATATACCTCTTTCTCCTCAGGGGACATGGCTGCACTAATGAGAGTAGGCCTCAGATCTTCATTTGTACCTAGGTCTATTTCCCTGAGCTCATCCACCGTGGTGGAGATACCCTCCTCAAATGCAAGAGGTGCATCCCAGAGATCTCCCCCCTCTTCTTCTCCCAAATCCTCATATTCTTGATCTGATGAGGGGAATGCTCCCAGCACAGGTTCTTGGGAATCTCGAGGTGAGGTAGAGGCATCGTGGGCATCCCTGCTTGAGCATTCATCCCCAGATTGTGGGTTGGAAGATGTTACAGCATTGTTAAGCTCAGCCATTGCGGCTGATGTCATGAGGACATCTGAGTGCATGTCCTTACTTGAACTCCTACTCTCAACATGGTTGATGGGCAGGAAATAATCTCTACCAAGCTGCCTGAGGGGGTCATCAGGAACCATTTTCAGGCCATTTGGAGCGGGGATCCAGTCAACACCATCGACCAAAGGCTTCTTTTTATTTTTCTCATAGAACCCAACTTCAATGTAATGTGACTCAGAGATCTCGGAAGGGGGTTTGTTAGTGTGCAATGTTCCACTTTTTCCATTGATGCAATACTTGATACACTGGTGGTAGGATGAAGGAACAACCATGTGCTTATGAAGCCACAGCCTTCCCAGCAGGGCATTGAATTCTGTGCTTTGCCGACCACCATGAATTCCATGTAGGCTACCAGGACACCAAAACGGGTCTTTAGCTTAATTTTACCAATTGGTTTTTTCTCACTCTTGTCGTAACCCAACAGATTCATGGACAAGGGTATTAGAACGTCCTCACTGTAGCCAAACTTACGGAGTGTCTGTAGGGGAAGGAGGTTAACTCCAGAGCCATTTTCTATTAAGACTTTCCGGATCTCAACACCATTAAGTGTGCTGGACACATATAGTGGTCTAATGTGTCCTTTCATAATGGAATCTTCATCTAGATCGGTGAAGGAAATCACCGTATTGCATTCAGCCGGGTCAGTCTCCATCTAGTAAATTTCGATGGTAGCTACCTTGGATTGAAACTTCTGGGGACTGATCAAAGCTTCTATAATCACCTCCCTAAGGTCTGCTGATAGACATAGGGAATCGAGGATTGACAGCTTGGCTGGTACCGATGCCAACTGCTTAAGGATATTGTATTTCTGCTCTAGTGGCCGACGATTCTCCGTTGGAGGGAGATTCTTAGTGGGTGCTTTAGGGGCTGTAGAATTTGATGAGGAGGGACCGGCCGCGGGGTTGGATATCGATGGCGTTCCTGCGTTTTGAGGACTTGGCCTGGACGGTCTATTTGTGCGCACTAGGCGGTCAGACACATGTTCCTCCTCTTGTGGGTATCACAGAACAACAGGGCCAAAGTGGCTGCTTGTGGAGGCGGAGGGGCATTCTTTCTCCTACCGAGTCTTTTGAAGGGCTCTTCCACGGGTTTCCGTGATATTAACGGTTTGGTTTGGGGTCCAACCGTAGGGTTCGTTTCGGCCGTGGCTGCGTCACCCCTAGTATCCCCTACCTATTCGATTCCTCCTCCCAGCTCTTTATGCAAGGAAATCGGGTTCATATCCATATCATTCATCACAGAATTATTCCATAAGATGGATGACGTTAATAGAACCAAATATTGGCTCTTCATCCTCTGACAAGTCAACCTTGTCGGTTGTCCCTGATGGTGCCATTTGGTGGGTCAGTGCCCATGGCTCCAAATTCGAGGGCATATAATCTGCCAGGGTCGGGACTAAAATTGGCCCCATCACAGACTACTCCTCTTGAAATTGTTTCCTCCTTCGTGGATTACGCCCGGTTAACCGGATCGTGGATGGTTGTGAGGTCAATACTATCAGCTCTACGACTTCAGGGGTTGTTGGTGGTAACACTAGCTGCTGTAGTTGAGCGCGAAGTATGCCTTGGGCTCGGTTGATAGTCTTCCGAGTCATCCAGTTGTCAAATTTCTTCCGCTACTTACTGGTGACTTTTTTCTACCCCTACTCTTTGTTGGATTCAGTGGTAAAAATACATGCCATAGGTGTCGGGGGTGGTCCCAGCTCGACCTGTCCGGAGTCTACCATCCTCTACAGGAGGTCTTTGAAGACGAAGCATTCTCGGATACTGTGCCCCAACATCCAATGGTAGGGGCATTAATCTGGCCTATCATCGCGGCTGACCTCTTCATGTTTCCTCGGCTCCGGGAGACAGAGAAAGTTGCAGTTCATGGCATCAATGAAGTAACTACAGACTTGATCATCTCAGAATGATTATACTTTTTGTCTTTGTTCCTCAAACTGGTTCTGCTTCGGTCCTCGCTGATCTTCCCATTTAGGAAGAGGCGACCACTGATATGTAGGAGGCCCTTGACAATTTGGTGGAGGCCTGATCGGTGGAGCGGGCACATGGGCCAACATTAGTGTGACAGCGGACGCTTCAGATCTAGGGGCTCTATTCGCATGAGCCTACAAGGATATTCTGGACTTTGAATTAGTCCGCTGTAGGGAGCCCTCAATTCTCTGGGCAATGGTTGAGAGATGGTGGAAGCTAGTGGTGCACTCCACTGGTCTGAGCGATGTTCACAGCTCATCTCAAAGATTATCGATGAATATGGCTAGCATCTCATCTTGAGGCATTGGTTTGTTCAGGGAATAGGTCAGACCTTTCCATCTGGTGATGAAATATGAGACCCACCCGTTCTCCCTCTGCTTGCAGTTCATGAGGTCGCTCACCATTGTTTTAGGAAGCGTTGAAATGAAGTGGAACAAGAACTGCTGTCGAAGTTCTTCCCAGCTCTTTATTGACTAGGATTGTAGACTCGTATACCAGACGAAGGCAGATCATTGCAAGGTCCGTACGAAGCATATGAGTTTCACTGCTTCTTATTGTTCCGGAGTCCCCATAATAGGGTCGCAATAAGACGTGTAGTGAATCAAATGTTGTTCCGGATCACCTGACCCATTGAAGATAGGGAATATAGGGATCCCAAAATTTGTTGGAGGTGGTGTGTTGCTCACCCAATCTAGGTAGAGTTTCCTCTCTGGTTGTATCAGAGCGCGTCGACCTTCCATCGCTTCCAATCAAGCTATTAGTGCCTCGATGTTTTTGGTGAGACCCTGGTTTACATCCTGCTGGGCCCAGTCCTGGGCACGTGTAGCCCGAGGCATTGCCTGAGGATCCAGATTGGCCAGCACCAGGGGTGCGTGTGCTATTTGTCACACCTTCAGAGGTTTCAGGTGTACTAGCTATGGTTTCTTCCGTAGTGGAGGGAAGTCTTGGTATTCATCTGAATCTATGTTTAGGTTGTTGGACAGGTCAGGCGCCTCATTAGACGGGAACCCTAAATGTATTTCGTTTACTGGGGAAAACCTTAGTTTTTGAGGTGCACTTGTTGGGAGTGCATGATGTGGCTCCTCCTGGGATGCGCTTTCAATAAGGCAATACCTATAGAGTAGCTCGGCCTTAAGCCGCCTCAATTCTTTCATCTCCTCTTCCTGTTGTGCGAATCTCTCTTAGAGCGTGAGTGGATCATCATTGTTGAGTGAAGGAGGCGGTTTAATGGTAACCAGTCCTTTGTTCTTATCCTTGTTGGATGGTTGTAGAGTAGGAGGAGGAGGGTTGGCTGGAAGGATGGCCATATTTAGGGCGGCCCTCTGGTTCTGGGTGTGCACACTTGGTGGTTCGTTGTGAGTCACAGCCTGACCAAAACTATCGTCTCCCGATCCCTCTGGATGTGCAGTATCTCTGGTGTCACCCATGCGGTTAACCTTTATGACATTGGTAGATGCAAATTGCGGGGCGGAGAAGATTTCATCTTCCAAATGGGAAGAGGTTCTCCCGCGTCTTATGTTGTCCTTCCCTTTCGTGACCTAGGATTTCCTCCGGAATTCTTGATGAAGGGTGACACTGAGAGTTCTTTGATGTGACCTTACGGTGCACCATCCTCTCGGAGGGGATGCTGATTCGAATGATGGGATAGGACGGGGACCCCCTCTTCTGATTGTCCTCCCTAGATGAGAGAATACTGACTCTCATGGGGGAGGTTTTTGTTGAGGGGGTAATAATGCCCCCAGCCCTGAGGGCTAGGGTTGGCTCCATTCCTTGGACATCAAGTCTCTTCTCAGTTTTATTGGTTTTACAGGGGCATTTTTTGTTAAAAATTCCCCCAGCTCTGCAGGCTAGGGTTGACCCTGGATTACGGTAGTGGTTGTGGCTATCGCTACCTACTTGAGCTTACGTGCCCCCATTCGGGGGTGAACTGGGTTTGGTGTCGATTTCTTCTATGAATCAATCCCTTCTGGGGACGCACACAAAGATTGATGATTGGCCTCTCTTAGGCAAGAGTCATGTTTTATGATCTCTGTGGCCTGATTCAAGAGTTATTTAATGGCTTGTTCCCATCGGGCCTGACGCTTTTTGGACTTACTCAAGGCCTAACTCTACTGGGTGTGTTGCCTTTCTTGAATAGGGAGACCACTCGATTTTCATCTTGACGTGATGACGTGGAAAGAAAACATGACAAAAGTGTTATTATGGGTTGGGATCAGAGTGAAATTTAGAGCTCCATGTTCTCCCCATCCCCTGATATAGACTCCCGTCGGAGCATCACCGATGAGGCAGCACAGCTGGTACAGCGCACGGAGGCAGGTTATCTCCATGTTTCCTTTACGCCTCCCATGCCGTTGTTGCCATGCTGAAGGAAGAGATTCCAGGTCGATGTGACGCAATAGGTCCCTTATTGTCTTGACATGGTCTACATACCATTCATAGGGCAGGAAGATTGATTTCAGTCGGTAGAGGGTTTTCCATATATTATGGAAGATTCCATGCACGCATTCTTACGAGAATTCTCTGGGTATGTCGAACTGAGAGTTGGCCGTAGGCCAAAACATAACTGGTACATCATCCCTGGCCAGTCATTTCCTCAGGTGCATCATATTTTCATATTCCCATGCTAGTGACTTCTCTACCGGTACGCCCCAACTGAGACACTTGATGCCAATGTGGTCGGAGGCAGTGGGACCAGTAAGTGCTGAATCATTATGTGGGAGATTCTGAGGTGGTTCAGAGGATGAACACAACCATGGACCGTCTCCTGATTCTAGAAGGATGTTGTTGGCGACTAACTATGAATCTGACATGCTTGATCTTGTCCTTCTAAGTGACTCGGCATATGAGGGCTTTTCGGTGATTGATTTGGCAGGAGGAGGATCTTCCTATCGATATAATATGTCATCACATGGAGGAGCTCTACAATGGAGTCCGTAATGGAGAGGACTACCATTAATTCTTGATTCTTCACTACATAGAGGACTTTTGCAGTGGACACCCTGGGGAGGACCTCCAAGGCATGTCACAGCAAGGGGAGAACCCTCAGACTGCATAGAATTGTTACAGGGAGGACCTTCACAATAACTGCCATCATGGGGAGGATGACCATCATGGCTTGACGTTTGATGTGCATCCTGGGGAGGACCTTAAGAACACACTGCGAAAAGGGGAGGACCTTTTTATTGCTTGGGTCCAATGCAGGGAGGACCTTCACAATGGTGACCATGGAGGCGAGGACTACCATCACAGCTGTGAAAATGGAGAGGACTACCATTACTGCTGCCGTAGGGAGAATATCTGTGGGATACATCCTGGGGAGGGCCTACATAATGTACCACAACGAGGGGAGGTCCTTCTCGTTTCTTAACGTCTCTACGGGGAGGACCTCCATTATCAGGGTGGAGAGGACTACCACCATGATCTGATGCTTGACTGTGTGGAGTTCCATTGCAGCGTAACCCCTATGGAGGACCTTCAGGGAAGGCTACGATAAGGGGAGGACCTTCATGTCATGATGAGACGTCACTGTGGGGAGGGCCTCCGTAGTTGTGACTATGATAGCGAGGACTACTATCATAATCTATGGTCCCACTGCATGGAGAGGGTTTGCAGCGTATACCCCAGGGAGGACCTTCAGGGTGGACCGCAAAAATTGGAGGACCTTCTTGTTGCGCGATCTTCTAGTCACGTGGAGGGTTTCTATGACTCGCATCAAAAGAGGAGCTCTCGTGATCAATCGTTATATGCTCGTGGGGGAGGCCCCCACGGGTGCTCTATGGAGGACCTTCAGAGCTACTGGTAGCAACATTGTGGGGAGGACCTTCGCAACTGCTACTACCACTCCCATAATATGGTAATGGATGGGAAAGGTCCTCAGCCTTTGATGTATGCTTAGTGGCGTTGAGAACCCCATATTCTAGAATAGTGGAGTCATGAACTCCTTTTTTATTTTCCACTTGTCTTTGGAGCATTCGGGGCGCTCTTTTGGAGGTAGTGGGGACCGTCTGCTTTTGACAACGACCTTTACCTTTGGGTCCTTTTCTAATTGGGTACCGTGATGCTGTCTGGATATGCCGACAAACATCTTGACTTTTAGCAGGGATATATACCTACTCTGGAGCATCCAGCATGATGTACGGGTGTCCCCCAGTTGGAACGAGTGAAGCTGCTTGATCTAGTTGCCCTTACGTCGTGGAATATGGCCGGTGAACCTCCTGGGCAGAAGCATGGATTCAGATCTGCTCCGAGGTGGCTATCTCGTCTCTCAGATGAGTCGCCTCAATTGGGGAGACTAGATCACAAGCCCGAGTCCTTGCTATTTCTGCTGATGTAATTACATTCTGGAAATTCTGCAAGATCTGACCTGGGATCGATAGCTGCTCCTCCATCATTGCCAGGATATGTAGAGAGACATAATTGGCTGGAATGGGTATGAAGGCCCATTCTAGTATCGGATTAGGAATATCCTACTCTGGTTCTCCGGTGGTCAGTGGATACTGACAATTATCCTATGTCGGGGCAGGTGAACGAATCTGCCCCTATACTAGGATTCGTCGACTTATCTCTCCGTTTGGCGCCACATCGGGGTGGCAGATTTTACTTGCATCCATAGGGAGCTGGCCCTACATATATTGGTTTCCCACCGTATTGAGTCGGTAGCCTTTTTTGGCGGGGAGACATGACCGCCTATGATTTGCCACCACATTTGGGTGGCGGGCTTTGTTGATCGCCACCATATCAGGATTGTGGGCGTTAGAAGAAACTGCTAGGAGCTGGTCCTGCAGGCACCGGGTCGCCACCACCTCTGGTTGGTGGGCTTCACGAACTTGGGAAGGGAGAGGTGCATGCCTGGTAAGTGCCATCCTATGCGAGCTATGAGTTTGATGGAGATTGGTGGGGATGCATGTTGGCTTGTATGATGTCATCATGTCTGGATGGCGGGCTCGGGAGGAGCGAACAGGTGTAAGTACCTGTTCGTGGTACGTTTCCATGGCTGGGCAGCGGAACTCCTCCTCAGGGACCAGGGTGATGACCGGTCCCTGATTGTATATATGCCGCCTACGTCGGGCGGTCCGAGGGGCCAAAGATCACTGAGCGTGTGCCTGAATCCTCGAGAAGACATCATCCTCGGCATGAGGATGTCGAATCGCTGCGCGACCGCGATGACGTCTTCCGGCGGGGCCTTGGAGCGTAACCCCCATTTGGTGGGGATGAAGTCCTCAACATCGACCTCATCTGCCTCCCTATGATAAGGGAGGTACGTGTTGCCCTGTTCCAGGGATAGACTCTCAAAATTGTTGGAGACAGCAATAGGGGCTATCTGGATCTACCTTTGCGGCCGCTACTGGGAAGGCGACGGGGGAGTTCTGGCGGATTGGAGGGCATGCATGGCTGCCTTTACTGTTGGGAGATTACCGTTCATGTGGTACTCTCGGATTAGCGCATCCAAGACCCAGCATTGAAGACACTGGGTGGGTGATGGGGTCCTCCAATTGTGAGGATGCCCGGTTATTACGTAGTTGGAAGCACACGCTTGTCTGTTCCTTTGGGACACCATTGGATCAAAGGGAGTTATGTATAGTACCTGTAAAATATTTTAACAAATAAAAACAACAAACCCCTCAAAGCAGCATCTCATGATCCCATGCATAATTAATGACCTTGCTTGACCATCCTTGTGAGTAAAAGGGGGACCAGGGTGGGATTAAGTTAAATTCGTCATTTTTGGTTAAAGATTCACATCAGGTTCACCATTTTTGTTCCAGGTTTCAATATCGAAAAGCCCAACGGTTCTGTATCTGACGATGCGCAGACCTGCTTTCCAAAGGAAGGTATTCACCAGATGGTCTGACCAGCGACGCTTAAGAACTCACATTGGTCGAGAGGATGGGAAGTCGGGCTCATCGCAACCATTTGGGGGGAATTATTGCCTGTTCCAGGACTCTATTATATATTTAATATGTATTCATATGTTCTTGAATCTTTTGTTTATACCCAAGCATAGTATCCACAGATTTCTCTTGGTTGGAAATGGTCAGCTGAACACAGGGGTTTAGAATCATTTAGGCCAGAGGTTTACCATACCTCATTGGATTAATGACTTTGAAGAATTTGGACTCATCGAGACGGTGCTAGGAGTAGCTCGGTGAACCGATGTGAAGATAGTCGGATCGACCAGTTGTTAGGCTGGAACCTCAGGGAGGATTCCTACATACCCTGCCTAGGAGACAGGGATCAAAGTCCATGTAGTTCTAATCGGGGTGTTGGAGAACCGAAGTGAAGGTGGAACCAGGGGTCCGGTTTTGATCGGGATTGAACCTCGGGGAGGCTTCCTACATATCCCTATGGTAGGGAATCAAATTCCTCGTAGTTCTCATTGACTTGGGACTTACACTCTAAGGCAGCCCAAAATGATGGATTGGGGATTACACTCTGAGGAGGCCGAGGGTGACAGATTGGGGATTACACTCTGAGGAGGCCCATAAGAGGATGTCACGGTCGATTCTCACTCTAAGCCCACGTGAGTCATGCTCGGTGTGAGAAACAAGAGGCAGAAGGGACAAGATGGTCATGTCGTGAAAGGTGCGTCTGTGAGAAGTGAAGTGAGGATTATGCATAGGGCCTCCAATAAGGCCGGGGCTTACTCTGAGATGGATGCCCATGGTGACAAATTATAGAGGGAGAGGGAAAGGGGGTGATCCTGTGCCCATCTCCTCTCTTATAGTGCATGAGGGCTACCTTCTGATGGGTATTTTACCACCCCCGAGGAGACCTTAACAAGTGGAGGGGCGGAAAGGGGACTCCCGAGCTTAGACTCCACATTACCATGGGAATGTAAACCCAAAAAATATTTGGGAATCTGCTCAAGGGTTGGGGAAACCCCTTCACCTCTACATACCATGGGTATGTGAACTCAAAATTGCACACTGATGCACCTGAGGGTTACATCACACAGATCCGGTGGCTCTGGTGGAGGCCTCAGCTTGGGGCCTATGAGTAGTCCAATGAGGAGGTTGTGAAGGATCATGCCAGATTGAAATTGGATGGATTTTAGTTGGCTCAGGGAATGGGAACTCCAAAGGTTTTGGTAGGCCACGCAGGGGTATGGGTGGTGGCGGCCTTCGCGTAAGGAAGTGCTACGTAGCTGGAGAGGCCGTACGCGAGCCAGGGTGGCCCGCAGACTAATTGGACGTCCGCGAACCAGGAGTTTCAGCAGACTGACTGACCGTCCGCGAACTAGAAGGGTTCACGGACTGATTGGAATCATGTGAACCAAGGTGGTTCGCGGCTCCAGGTTCAATCCACGAACCAGAGTGGTCTGCGGAGGGTTCCATGCTGGCAGTGGCAGCCAAGGGAAGCACCGGCCGGAGGCTCGTTGGTCAGGGCTTCGCCCGAATAGGAGGGTGCTACGCGGCGCGACGGATCTGAAAAGAGGCATAAACTCCCTAGTCTGCGGGGAGTACATCCGCGGAGGGACCCTGGTTCGTGGTCTTATATTGTTTGTTATTTTAAGTTCATGATTCACCAAGTCATTATTCCTTTTTAGTTCTTTATTAGTTCTGTCTCAGGTTCATACCTGCTTCGGTTCACGAACTGGAACTTCCAAAATCCTAAGCCTTCCTTGGAAATCCTTCCACCCGAATCTGATCGATCTCCTTTCCGTCGTCCTTCTGAATCCTAGAAAAAAATCCCTCCACTCCTCTTTCCCCTCAGTCTCCTTTTATAGAGTTGGGGAAGATATGTTTCTATGGTCATGTGGCACCATTTGCGGAGGCGCATGACTGAAAATCCGATTCACGGATGACTTGGTCAATCCGTAGTTCACGGGGCATTAAACACTCCTCCTCCGTGGACTGAACTCGGTAAGTGCTTCATGGAGGTGGAGGATTCCGTCTCCATTTCACGAACGATAGCGGAGGCGGTTCGGGGCAGCTGATGAAGCTCGTAGATGGGGTGGTCCGGAATGGTGAACCAGGTTGGCGCCTGTCCCGCCTTGTGACCGTGGGGGATCTCCACCTCCATCTCGTGAACGACGATGGTCTGCGGAGGAGGGATGCTTCGCGGAACCGGCTGTGCGTCATTAACATTAGACCGGCCCGCGGACCGGTTCCTCCTTCGCAAACCTTGATTATTCTCCATATTTTTCCATCCCTTTGAGGGGGAGTTGGGTAGAATCTTCCTTGTGTTAAATTCTACATTGCGGATTTTTCAGGACCTTACAACCGATAAAACCCTAAAAACAGCAGAAGAAAAACATAAAAACATAAAACCCCTAAACCCCCTAAAAATGGTAAAATACCTAAAATCTCTAAAACCCCAAAAAATAATAAAACCCCATAAAACCATAAATAACACTTAAAATCACCGAAAACTATGCAAACCCATTAAACCACAAAAAAATGTTTAAAATATCTAAAATACTCAAAAAACTCTAAAACCCCAAAAAACTATAAAAACTCCCAAAATTCTAAAAACCCATAAAACCTCAAAAGACCCTCAGAGTCCCAAAAATTCTAAAAACCATAAAAATCCTAAAAAATAAATAAAAATTAGTAAAAACATAAAAACCCGTAAGGGCACCGATAAACCCCAAGAAAACCATAAAAACCAAAAAATACATTAAAACCCTAAAAACCTAAAAACACTAAAATCTAAAATCCTTGAAAACTCTAAACAACCCTAAGTGCCCTGAATATGCATAAAAACACTAAAAACCATTAAAATCCTAAAACAGGCCAAAAATTCTATAAAAACATATAACCCCTAAAAACATAAATAAAAACTTAAAAACCTGAAAAAACTTAAAACCCCATTAAAATTATAATAAACCTAAAACGTTATGAAAAATCCTAGAAATCCAAATAATCATAAAACCCCTAGAACCCTTAAAACCCCTAAAAACCTGGAAACCCCTTAAAAATAATAAAAAATTATTAAACACACAAAAACATTAAAAAATATAAAATACATAACAACCCAAAATAACTAAAAAACCCACAAATCTGAAAAAAACCATAATACCAAAAGACCCTAAAAATCCAAATAACTCTCAAAATACCTAAACCCCCTAAAAACCATAAAAATCGTAAAATAGACTAAAAAATCCATAAAAATGTGAAAACATGGAAAAACTCTGGAAACCCCTATGAAAACCATAAACATCTAAAAACACATAAAAACGCAAAATAACTAATAACTATAAAAACATAGAAAACTGTAAAAACCCTAAAATTCATTTAAAATCATAAAAACCATAAAAATCCTAAGAATTCCTTCAAAATACATAAAAATATAAAAAATACTATAATCCAAAAAAACCCTACGAAAAATTTAAAAACATAAAAACACCTAAAATACCAAAAAAATTGTAAATACCATAAAAACCATAAACACCCCCCAAAATAATCCCTTAAAATCATCAAAATTCCTTAAAACATAAAAAATATAAAAACCCTGAAAACCCATTAAAAACATTAAAAACAAAAAAATATTAAAACGAATAAAAACCCTGAAACCCCTAAATATAAAAACACCCTAAAACTCCCTAAGAACATAGAAATCAACAAGAACCCTAAAAAACACTAAAAATTTAAAAACAAGTTAAACAACTAAAAACGTTAAAAAGAATAAAAAATCATAAAAAACCAAAAAAAAAACTAAAAAATTCTCAAAAACACAAGAAAACATAAAAATTCTAGAAGCTGTAAAAACCCGAAAACCATAAAGTCCCTAAAACCCCCAAAAAACCATGAAAATCCACCAAAATACTAAAAAAATCATAAAAAGTAAAAAACACGAAAACATAAAAAACACTAACAAAACTTAAAAATCTAAAAAACATACAATTGTGAAAAAAATAAAAATTCTTAAAAACACTAAAAATCATTAGACCATAAAAACCCTCAAAATCCACCAAAACATTAAATACCCATAGAAATCCTAAAATATCCCTAAAAATTCATAAAATTTAAAAAACCACTAAAACCACTGAAAAAGCCTATGAAAACCATTAAAACCTAAAACCACATAAAACACCTAACAACCTAAAAAATAATCAAACACCTTAAAACCCTAAATGTCCAAAAAACCCAAAAACATGAAAACCCTAAAAACCATAAAAGCCCAAAAACCTATAAAACCCTAAAAATAACTATGAATTCTAAATACCCATTAAGCACCTCAAGACATAAAAAATTCTAAAAAACTTCAAACCCCATAAACACTCAAAGAAACCCCTAATAACCCAAAAACCCATAAAAACCCTAAAAAAATAAAAATCCCTAAAAATCCATAAAATTGTAAAGACCCATGAAACCCTAGAAACCACAAAGAAAACCATAAAAATCTAAATATATTTATAACCCATAAAAACACAAAAACTGTCAAAACCATAAAAAATACAAAACCCCTAAAACCTTAAGGGCTGAGAACACAATAAAACTCTAAGAACCATAAAATCTCTAAAACCCCATTAAACACATAAAATTTTAATACCCCCCCAAACCCCTTGAAAACATTAAAAACTCAAACCCCCTCCCCCTCCCCCCACACCCAAAAAACCCTAAAAACCCCAAAACCCACCCCCCCAAATATCTAAAAACCCTTAAAACAATAAAAATCCCAAAAATCCAAAAAAATACATAAAAAGTGAAAACATTAAAATCTCTGAAAACACAAATAAGACCTTAAAACCCTAAAAACACTTTAAACCCCTAAAACCGAAAAAATACTAAAAACCTGGAAACCCAAAAAACCCTCAAAATCTCTTAAAATATTAAACGGAATAAAAAACATAAAAAATCCATATAAAGAACCTTAAATCCTTGAAAAACCATAATAAAACCTTAAAATCCTAAAAACACTTAAAAACCAAAAATACTAAAATACTAAAAATCCTAAAAACCCTAAATGACCATAAACCCCCTAAAAATAATAAAAAACTCCTAATAAACTAAAAAACCCATAATAACCATAAAAACCCATTAAAACACTAAAAACCCTTTAAACTGATACAAATGTTGAAAACATTAGAAAACATTAAAAACCCTAAAAACAAGAATAATCCTAACCCCCCCCCCCCCCAATCCATAAAACACTAGAAACACTAAAACCACTAATGATCCTCAAAATTTCGAAAAACCATATAAACCATAAGAATCATTAAAACTAGTAGAAATGAAAAAATCCTAAAAAACTTTGAAAACCCAAACAAAACCATAAAAACCCAAAAAAACACACAACCCCAAAAATCTAAAAATTCCAAAACAAACCCTAAAAATCCCTAAAATCTCTAAAAACCCTAAAATTCATTAAAATTCATAAAACCACTCAAAATCCTTAAAAACCCTAAATACATTTAAATCATAAAAATTACCTAAATTCCTGAAAAACCTAAAACACCTAAAAAACTTGAAACCCTTTACGAAAAATTAAAAAACATAAAAACATAAAACCTAAAAAACACTAAAAACATAAAAATCTTGAAATGGTCTTAAAAACACCAAACCCAAAAAACTATAAAACCCCCCTAAAAACCTTAAAAAGAAAAAAATGTATAAAAACTATAAAAATGACTAAAAAGTATAAAAACACTTGAAACCCATCAAAATGATAAAAACTCTAAAAAACCGTAAAAAAAAAACTAATAACAACCACAAAACACAAAAACCAGAAAATCCCGAAAATCCAAACAAAAACCCCTAAAATCTTCAAAATCCCTAAAGACCCTTAAAATGAAAAATCCCAAAAAATCATTAAAAATCCCTAAAATTTATAAGCACTTAAAAACATGAGAACCCCTAAAAAAAATTAAAAATTAAAAAATAGTTAAAAAAAAATAAAACCTAAAAAATTATAAATACCCTAAAAAATATAAAAATAGTAAAACCGTTAATATCCCTAAAAACTATAAAAACCAAAAAAACATAATAAATAATCCCTAGAAATACGTCAAAATGCTAAAACCCCCAAAAAACAAAAAACAACATAAAACCCTAAAAGGACTCTAAATATCATAAAACTTGTAAACCCCATAAAACCCCCAAGAATCATAAATACCCTAATAAGTTATAAAATCCTATACCACTAAAAACTCTAAAAACAATTTAAACTACTAATTTTTTTTAAAAAAAATCTAAAAAACTTTAAAAACCCTAAAAAACACAATGAAAAACCCAAACCACCAGAGAAAACATAAAAAACCAAAAACCGTAACACCCCCTAAAAACCCTCAAAATCCCTTAAAACCATAAAATTCCTAAAAAATCTGTAAAAATCCCAAAAATGTAAAAAAACCTAAAAAACGTGAAAACCCTATGAAAACATTAAAAATCATTAAACACTTTAATACAATAAAAACCTAAATAAAACTAGAAATCCTAAAAAACATGAAAGACATTTAAAAAATTCCCAAAATCATAAATAACCATATAAATCCCAAAAAATCCCTATAAATCCCAAAAAAATTAAAAAGAATTAAAAAAATTAAATCTCTTATAAAAACATTAAATTCCAAAAAACCCTTAAAACACCTAAAAATCCTAAATAAATTGCTGAAAAAATTAAACGACGATAAAATCCAAAAAAACACAAACAACCAAAAAATTATATAACATCCCAAAAAAATTTAAACCCTTAAAATATTAAAAAACACTAAAAACAAAAAACCCAAAAAAAACATAAAACCCCTCAAAATCCCTAGAACCCTAAAAAATAATAAAATCCTAAAAAGTTCATCAAAATAACTAAAAAGGTAAAAAACCCTAAAAACCATGAAAATCCATAGAACACCTTAAAACCTAAAACCACATAAACCCCCTAAAACCTTAAAAAACCTAAACCCCAAAAAAATCTTAAAACCCCAAAACCCTAAAAATGGTAAAAATACATAAAAACAATAAAACTCTTAGAAATAAATTAATCCCCTAAATATACAATAAACACACTAAAAACCCTTTAACCCCATAAAACTATTAGATATAGGAGATACATAAAAAGATGGTGGTGCTCTCCCCTAGTTCTCTCTCCCGCTCGTCGTGACTTCAAGGTCTTCCCTCGGATCTTGCTCGGGGTCATGGTTATGGATCCCTGTCCTGTCCTTCTCGGTGGAGGTATGCCTTTGTAGTTCTCTACAGATCCAAGGATATAGTGGTTTACTTCCTATGGTGGCTTCTAATTTCCAGAGTGTTGTTTCTTCTTGGTCTTCTGGCTTCAGATTCAAGCTTCTATCGACTTTCTTGCCCTTGTGTTCGGGCTATGGCGGCTCTCGAGGTTGCAAATCTCATTGTGGATTCAGAATGTATTTTCCCAGAAAGTGGTGAAGAGGTCAACTCTTAGGCATCTGGAAACCCTAGCGGTCTTCGGTCGCAGTTTTAGATCTTTTTTGAGGAGATGGGTTCTACACAGATGGGTCGTCGGCTTCAAAGTCTTAATCGGTGGAGGGGGTTTCACTACGGGCGTGGGTTCTGGCCTCTTCGATGATGCAGTGTGGTTGTCTGGTTCTTTTAGTCGTTGTTTCTACATTATCACCATCTACTTGAAGTAAGCTTGGGAGATGTGTGGATCTTATAGCATCGTGTCGATTCTTGTTGGATGCGGAAGAAATATTAGGTTCGTGTACTATCTTTAATTCATGATATTGTTCTTGGTTTGGTTGTTTTCTATGGTGATCTGGCTTCAGTCTTTAATTCCTGGCGGTGCCAAAGTGGTCTTTTTGGCCCCACGTATATTTCTGAAACTTTTGGTTTGTTTCTTCTGCTATGGATTTGCTATGGTGGCGGACGGTCTTGCTATGGGTCTATGTTGGTGCTATTTTCTGAGTTTGGTATGAGGTGCTACTTTCTGGTTACGCGTTGTGGTTCCTTGGTCCTGGAAGGTCCTTTTGGGCTACGCACCGGTTCTTTCTTTGGTTGATGGTGGTTTTCTACTTGTGGTTGTGCTGCTGGGTGTGTTATGCTGGAATGATGGATGTTACTTGGATGGGATGTGAGGAAGATGAGGCTTTTGTTTATGGTGCTTGTGGTTTTGTCCGACTGGTCATGGATCTACCTTGTATGGTGGCCCTGGATAAAGTGGAGGTTAGTGATTTTGGTGCTGTTGGTTCGATGTCGCTGGTGCGATGAAGTTGTTTTGATGAAAATATAGAGGTTTATTTGGGTTTTGGTAGATGATTTTGATGTTTGCTAGATTTGGTGTTGATGGATTCTTGCTGCTGATGGTGATGGTGCTGCTACTGGATGTTGGTTGCTGCTTGGTTAGGTCTGCGGTTGGATATTTCTTGTTTGGCTTTGTGTGTTTTTTCTTTTTTGATCTTTCTTTTTTTGGGGTCTTTTGCATCTTGGGTTTGTAAAGGGTTTTTGGGTGCGGGTTGTTTGACCACTCCCCTCCCTTGTCATTGCGTCTTTTTTTTCTTAATAATTTTTTTGGGGGGGGGGGGGGGTCAGGAATAGCCTGATCCTCGCATCTTCCTTGCCCCTAAAACTGTTAAAACCCCATAAAAACCCTAAAGAATCAAAAAAACACCTAAAATTCCTAAAACACCCCAAACCCCAAATAATATATAAAAACACCAATGACCCATAAAAATCCTTAAAAATCTGTAAAAATCCCCAAAAATTTAAAAACCCTAAAAACCATGAACACCTCTACGAAAACCATTAGAATCTAAAATAATTAAATCCCCTAAAAACCCCAATGAACGTTAAAAATCCTAAAAAACGTAAAACCCCTAAAACCTTAATACTCTAAAAATCCATAAAACCATAAAACTAATAAAAACAATAATAACAATTTAAAATACAAAAAATATAAAAAACTCTAAAAATCCATAATCCCCAAAAAAGTTCCAAAACCCCCAAAACCAAGAAAACCATAAAAACCTCTAAAAGCCATAAATATTCTAAAATCCCTAAAAATTCCTAAAATTGTAAAAAATCCTAAAAATACCTGGAAAAACATAAGAAACCCTTTAAAATTAAAACTCTAAAAAACATTAAAAACACTAAGTAACCTAAAAATACAAAAACCCTAAAAATATCTAAAAAACATAAATACAATAAAAATCCTAAAAAGCATTAAAAATCTCAAAAATGTAAAAAACCCAAAAAACATAAAAATAACTAACAATCTTATAAACCTAAAAACACTTAAAAACCTTAAAAACATAAAAATTCTAAAAACCATAAAACCCCAAGAAACACTAACACCCAAGAAAATCTATAAACCATTAAAACACAAAAAAATCATAAAATATAAATAAAAATAGTAAAAAAACACTAAAAACACTAAAATTACCTATGAAAACCTTCAAAACCATAAAACTCTCATATCACATAAAATACATTTAAAATGATAAAAACCCAAAATTCCTTAAAAACCCTAAAACAACTAAAAACCTAAAAACCCCTAAAATATATTAAAATCCTTAAAACCCATAAAACCCCTAAAACCCGATAAATACTCTTAAAATACATTAAACACAAAAAATGATTAAAAACTCAAAAAAACCAAAAACCCCTACAATGTCAAAAAATCCATAAAAACCATAAAACCCAAAAAACCCCATCAAAACCCTAAAATCCTCAAAACCCTTAAATACCCAGAACCCCATAAAAATATAAAAAATCACTCAAAATAAATAAAAATATAAAAAACCATGAATATACATAAGAAATCCTTTAAAAACTAAAAACACTTTGAATCCTTAAGAATGTAAAATGATAAAAACCTTAATAAACCATAAAACCATAAAAACTATAAAAAAACACATAAAACACATAAAATCCCTAAAAACCATTAAAATACAAAAACCCCCCAAAAATTTCATAAAAATATAAAAACACCAAAACATTAAAAACCTCTAAGAAAACCTCAAGAACAAAAAAGCACATAAAGACCCTAAGAATCCTAAAAATACTAAAACCCGTAAAACACCCTAAAAACCCTAAATCCATTGAAACCCATAAAAACCATTAAAATCATTAAAAACCATAAAACCCTGAAAAACAATAACTCCCGCTATATACTATAAAAACCCAATATACCACTAAAAGCATTTAAAAAGCACTAAAAACAATTAAACACCATAAAAACTAAAAAACCCCCCAAAACCCCAAAAAATAAAAACTCAAAAAAAAACACTAAAAACCCTAAAAATCCATTAATACCCAAAAACTCATAAAAATACAAAAAAATCCATAAGAATCTGTTAAAACATAAAAAAACCTAAAAACCTAGAAACCAATATGAAAACCATAAATCCTAAAAACACTTAAAATCACTAAAAAATCAAAAAAAATAACGAAAACCCTAAAAACCATACAATCCCTAAACCCCTCGAAATCCATAAAACCATTAAAATAATAAAAATCCAACAAAACCACTAAAATCTCTAAATGGTTAAAAATCCAAAAATACATAAAAACACATGAAAAACTTAATAAAATCCTAAATTAATAAACTAAATTAAAACACCTAAATCCCTTAAAAAAGGCTAAAACCATAGAAGAACTAAAAATCCATATTAACAATAAAATGGATAAAATCTCAAAATCCCCTAAAACCCCTTAAAATGATAAAAAACTATAAAAATATTTAAAACCCAAAATACATAGAAAATACCTAAGACCCAAAAAACATAAAATAATAAAACCTTAAAACACTAAAAACCCTTAAAATACCCAAAAACCTGAAAAACCTTTAAAATCATTCAAAATATCTAAAAATCCCTAAAAACATAAAAACAATAAAAACGCTAAAAACGTCTAAGAATACATTCAAAACATAAAAAAGCATAAAAATTTAAAGAACCTAAAAAATGTAAAAAACCCTAAGGTCCTTAAAACACATAACAATCTTCAAAATCTTTAATACCCCCCAAAATAAGAAAAATCATAAAAAATATAAAAATTCTAAAAAAAGATCTAAAAAAACAAAACTCTCAGAAAACACTTAGAAAAACATTAAAATATTAAAAAATTTAAAACCCCTAAAATCCTAAATTATGTTAAAAACACTAAAAACACTAAAAAGAACCGAAATCCCTCAAAAACTCTAAAATCATAGAACCCCTAAAAACCCCTTAAACCCCCTAGAAATATAAAAAACCCTTAAAACATATTAAAAACAATAAAAACATTTCAAACCACCATATATGTTAAAAAACAATAAAAAAAATTAAATACCCAAAAAAAATCAAAAAACCAAAACAAAAACAAAAAACCCTAAAAACCATCAAAATCCAAATAACCTAAAAACAATAAAAGGAATAAAAATCCCTAAAAATCACTAAAAATGTAAAAAAACACTAAAAACCTTGAATGACCTATGGAAAAAATAAAAAACTAGAAACACTAAAACCCTTAAATACCTAAAAAACAAAAAATCCTAAAATCCTAAAACCCTAATACTCTAAAAACAACTAAATAAACTAAAAACCATAAAACATAGTAAAAAACTGTAAATATCCCTAAAAATAATAAAACCCCTAAAAATTTTGAAAACCACAATAAAAACTTTAAAACAAAAAACAATTAAAACACCTAAAAATATAAAAAATATTAAAGGATATAAAAAAACATAAAAAAAACCTAGAACCCCTAAAACCATAAAACCCTAAAAGCCAAAAAAACAATAGAAACCACTAAAAACTATGAAATCCTATTAAAACCCTAATAACATTAAAAAATACTACAAACCCATAATAATGTTATAAATCAAAATAAAACCTCTAAACCCCAAAATAATATAAGAACCTAATATCCATAAAACCCTAAAGCCCCTCAAAATTCCCAAAAAAACTATAAAAACACAAAACAATACCTAGAAATACCTAAAACATAAAATACCATAAAACTCTAAATACCAAAAGAAAACCATAAAAACCTAAAGAAACATAAAATCCTAAAAAAATTTGAATCCTAAAACCCAAAAAACCAAAAAACCCCTCAAAATCCATAAAATCCCTAAACACCCATAAAAATATAAAAAATCCTTAAATATCCATAAAAACATAAAAACACATAAAAACCCTGAAACCCCAAAAAATAGTAAAAAATGTTGAACCCCAATAAAATATTTAAATCCTTAAAACTATTAAAAACCCTTAAAAAATAAAAAACCATAAACCCCATAAAAACCCTAAAAACATCTAAAAATTATAAAAACAGATTAATCCCTTAAAAATGTTAAAAAAATATAAAAAATGAAAAATTATATGGCTAAAGATGTGTTTTGGTTGTATTTGTTGTCAATATATTAATATGTTTTTTATATTTAAGAAAGATATTTTGTTGAAAAATATGTTTTAGAAGTAAAGAAATCACCTAGTATTGTTTTAAGTGAAAATCATACTGATCATCTTATTCAATAAATTAGACACACAATTCTTGAAAAGGTCCATCAGATTGAGGATAATCTTATTGGAAGAAAATAATCATCAGACTCACCCTGAGTCTGGATTTAATTTTTTGATCATAACAGGGATGAATCAGAGTCTGTATGACTACCATATAAATCTAATGATGTATTTATATTTTTTCAATAAAAAAAATTCATAAGTTAGGTGAGACTCTTTTAAGGCAAGCTTAAGGAAATGAAGGAGGAATATGTGCTAATAATAGTATTAAGCATCAGATTCCAATAGAAAGTGATTCCAATCATATTTAGGAAAAAATATTCAAAAATATGGTATTTAGCATCCGATTGGGGGAAAATTTTTGGCCAATCATATTCAAGCCAATCATATTCAAGACCAATATATTTAGGATTGAATTGGAATGAAGATTCTAGGAAGTTAAAATAATTTCCTACAAAATTCAGATAATGTAGAAGATGATATCAAACATATTCAATGTCATGAAGGATGTAATGATACTAGAATATGTTTTTTGAAAGAATAAAGATGATATTGTTGAAGCTTTCTGGTCTCATGATCAGCTTAATTATCATACTGAATAAAGATTTGTTTAAAGGTTGAAGAGGATGATCGTAAATACGGTGATGGTTTTCAGTAAGATGAAAATCCAAGAGATCAAAATCCTCAGATAAATAATTTTATGACCATCGTATTTAGAAATGAAATAATCCACTGATATCATTCCATCAGATTCAGTATGTCACTGTATTTATCAGAGGGAGAATTTTTAGTACTGAAAATTAATTGGTATTGTATTTATAAGAGAAATAAAAAATCTTATTTTTTCCATTTTATTGAATAGTTTGGTCAAGGGCTATCTTATTGATGTTGACATCGATTCATCTTTATAATGAAAATATGAAATGGAAGTGGTTGAATAAGATTGAATGAAATTGATGACCTCATCAAAATGAAGAAATCAGAATGAGACTTGCATCCAAGAATTATAATGATAAAACATAGGTTTCCCTTAATACATTCGGTGAAGAGAAACATAATGAGGAAACTGTTGTTTTACATTTTTCTTCATCATAATGAGGAAAATTATAATGGAAATAATAATAGAGTACCACAATCAGACTGAAATTTGCTAAGAAGACTAAAGTTTTCTATTTCCCCAGACATGCAATTTGTAAGGAGAATCATTGTGGGGAAATAATATCATGAAATCAGATTGGATAATTGGAATCATAATGATATTTTTAAATAAATTATGAATCATATATGAATTTTTGATAAGATTTGACATGGTTTGAGAAGAAAAAATAAAAGTTTAAAAGCATTTAAGAAGATTTAAATGCATCTATAATTTAAGGGAAATTAAAATTTCGGGAAATTTGGTTATGTATGAACAATTTTGGGAATATTTCCTATAAAATATTTATATCACCTATAAAATGTAATGTAAATTGTACATTTTTATATATGTATTATTCTGTAATGGAATAAAGAAGGTCAAGCATTGAATTATTCAAGAGAGAAGAATTTTACGGATTGAATTTTCATAAA
Organism: Viscum album; assembly: GCA_963277665.1. Classification (NCBI taxonomy): domain Eukaryota; kingdom Viridiplantae; phylum Streptophyta; class Magnoliopsida; order Santalales; family Viscaceae; genus Viscum; species Viscum album. The sequence goes on along the minus strand of OY728136.1, from coordinate 1,278,511,570 downwards.
GTAGTCATGCTGAACAAAAGTAGAAAGGATATGAGACATGATTATATTAATTTGATCATCATATTTAGATGGATAAAATATTTGATATGATAATTAAACTGTGAAAATTTTACTGGGATTTATGGATTGACGAATAATTAGTTCAGAATTTACTCAGCTATATTCTAACAGACATAAACACTTCCTATATTAAGAAATCTAACTTGGGAATCTAACATGGAAATCAGACTAAGTTATATTATGAAGTCCAATACATTCTTACCATATTTTGGATAAGAAAGTGAAGAATTTTTTTGAATGATCATATTTTTTAATGTTGATAAAGAATCACTGTAACGTTTTTTTTACAAAAAATTTATTACCTCAATTCTAATAAAAATAAAACACAAACTATTTTATTTTTTACATTTTTATTGGTGATTTTAAGTGAATATCCTACTCATTTTATTCAACACAAGTTGATTTTTTTTATATTGTATTTTGTGGTATTGTATTATTTAAAAACCATAAAAAGAACTTAGCTACTCTTGTTGAGTTGGGAATCTTCTTAATTCTTGTGTTCCTATGAATATAGAATTGATTTTCTTAAGAAAGTAAAGAAATATTTATTTGGAGGTGAAGGCTGTTTCATTAGTAATGATATGTAAAAGAAAAAGATTTCACTAATTCACCCCTCCCCCTCTCATTGATACTTGGATCGTAAAAGGTACTTATAGCTGGTATCATAGGGAAGGTTCCCTCTATTTATTCTTTATTGAAGTTTTAAAAAATAATTAATGATGGATAATATGAGTTCTGTGAATATTAAGGGGATTCTAATATTAAATTATAGTAATTATTAAATCTAAAAATGTAGATTTATATAATATATTATGAATTTTGGTGTATGAACTTTAAAAACTATTATATATGGTTTCTCTCCTATTATTTAGAATGATCCTCTCAAAAATTCTAATAAAGAAAACCATAAAAATGATGGAAGAGATAATAATTATTTACTCTCATTAATTTATGAAAGTGAGTTTCTAAGAGTAAAATGTGTTTCCACAACCTAGGTATTTGGGATAATATGAACAAAAATTATGAAAGAAATTCAAATGTGAAAAAGTTTAAGTTACAAATCATGTTATTGAAGTATGAAGATCTGAATATGGGTGGGTACGAATCTGTTGGTGACTTCTTTACCAGGGTGAATGAAATTATTTTCACTATCAAAGGTATTCATGAATAGTTTGAAGATTCTAATATTATTGAAATTTTCTTTAGAATTATTCGTGAAAATTCTGATGCTAATGTTTCTGTATTAGAGGATAGAGATCCCAATACATTATCTCTATATAGTTTTCATAGTAGTCTCATCACATATGAGATGACAAGGAAAAATGTATGAATGTAAAAAAAAATTCTATTGAGAAATTTCTATCAAAGAAACCAACAAAGAAAAATTTTAGATGGTTCCTGAGGAAGTTGATGTTGTTCACTCTGACTCTAAAAAATGAGGTATGTAAAAATAATGATGAATTTTTATCCATGTTTACTAAAAATCTGAAAAGGGTTAAAAGAATTTGTAAAGTGGTAATTCCCATAAAAGTTTTTAGTTGTGGATTCATTGGTCACTTTGTTTCCAATTTTTCTATAATAGTAGATAAATAAGAAAGCGATGAAGATGAAAGAAGACCAACAATATCTTGGGAGAAAAGGGTGATAAGGAAGAATCCTATTTCAAATGGAAATATAAGAAGTTGTCCAAATCCAAAAATAGAATATTTATGTCTAATTATATTTACATTGAAGTGTTTACAAATGTTTTTGAAGAAAACATGTTTAATGAAATATTTAAATTTGAAATTTCTTCGTAGTTGTGAAAGTAGTTGTTCTAAAGAAAAAGAAGAAAAAGACAAGAAAATTTAGTCTGGATAGTCTATTATTAATATTGGATAGAATAAATTAATTAAAATTGTTAATAATTAAGAGTTCAATATCAGCAGTTCTGAAGAAGAATAAAATTGATTATAATATCATTTGAAATAAGAATTGAAAGAATTCCTGAGATATTTTTGGTGGCTTCAGAAAAAAATCAGGAAGTTGAATAGTGAATAACCTATAAAAATCAATAATATTTTTCTAATGAAAAATATAGGATGCCAAATGAGATTGATTATTTGAAAATGTATTTTGAAAAGGAAAACATTCTTAATGGAGATCTGGAAGTAATGCTGGAGGAAAAATAAAATGATTTGGAACATGTCCAATAAAAACTTTATAAAGTTGAATAGAGTGTTAGAAGTTTCAATAATTCTATATTAGATGTTTGTGAAAGAATTTGATCAAATAAAACTAAGAAGGATAAAAATTTATCTTCAGGGGTTAAGAAGAAATATAGAAGTGTGTATAAAAAGTGGAATACTGGGAATGTAATGTATGGTTCTAAGACCATTAATGTTAAGAAATCAGATGTTTCTAAAAATCTTGTGTCTGATTTTTTTGTTATACTTCTAGTTTTTATAAGGATAAAAAGAATACCAAAACAAAAAGGAATATTCTATGTGATAATTGAAAAATTGGTGGTGATAAAGGTTATGATAATAAAAATAAGAATTTTGTTGAGAAACATGCTCAAAACTCTGAATAGTATGAAAGTTTCACAAGAAAATATTTTTTCTATAGATATTACTAGTATAGTAGTGGATTCAAACATATAGTAAATATGTTTTGGTTCAACCAACAACATTACTACTATTCCATGAGTTATAGAAGGAAGTGTTTCCTGAGGATATGATCCTTTGAAAAGAAGATTTCTGAGAAAGGATGTATTGAATTGTGGGAAAAGAAAACACGCTAAATCTAAAAAGAAATAGTGTTCAGTTATCAGGACAGAATAAGTTGATATTGAGAGAATGTTGGAAGAATTAAAAAATAAGCTAAATCAAATGGGAATAAAAATAATTAGAAATATGTGAGAAAATTTTATAAAAATATTTCAAAATATTATGATTTAATATTTCAAAAATGATAAAAGATATGTGAGAAAGATAAGAATGTAACTATAAGTTTGATGGCTATCTTATTATCCCAAGAAAAAGACATGGATATTATCTTAATAAATAAATGTAAGAAATATTTTACTTAAGTTGACGAAAATTCGACTTCATTATTAGAAGATTCTATATTTAAAAATAATCTTTTTTATTAAATTTGAGAAGGATGAACAAAATGAGGAAAATACATCAAATTCAAAATATACGAAAAAGAAAAAAAACCAAGACAAATAGAGAAATCTCAGTCCAATGTATTCATCTAAGAAAAAATGGCGGTTCTTACTTATTCCCAAAATTTTTATAATTGTACTAACTTCTAGAGAGTAGTAGGATTTGAAATAAGAAATCTGTTGTATGAATCTCTTACTAATCATGTAAAATAATGTATTGAGATAATGAAAAATGTTTTTGAGAAATCTGTGTTTTTACACTTGGGATTTTATTATATGTTTATTGAGATGGGTGGAGGTTACTTTTAACCTAATCAAATTCTTTCTAGATTTCCAAATAAATAATAATTTTGGAAGAAACATGAGAATACATTACATGAATGTTGTATATGAAAAACATTGATAAACTAAATTATACACTCTTTTTTTCTACATTATATTTTCACACATTTACATAGAGTTTTTAATTTAAAGGTTCTTTTTTATTAAACTCATGTGATACCTATGTGGAATAAAATTATCAATATTTAGAGAGGAGACATCCCAACCCCGGGAAATATGATCATATTTCAATTTTTCATAAAAAAATTTTATGGACAATTTGAATTTGATTATAGTTAAGGGGGAGAAAAAAGGAATATGGGAGATAAGAAATAAAGGGATAAAGAAAATAACGTGGAAAAGAAAAAGTGAGAAATGAAAACAATACAACATATGGTTTAAAAAGAAATATTGTATTGAAGTGATTTAAGTAGGTTTTGACAACAAAAACCAAGGGGGAGATTGTTATACCAAGTAGTGTTTTAGTTTTATATATTTTAAATAGATAAATATTTTTATTTTATTAAATAATGAGATTTTTTTATCAAGGATGTTTAAGAAAAAAATAAATAAACTCACTTTGATTTTGTTGAAAATTGTATCGATAATATTATTCAAGAAATCATAATCATAATTCTTGAAAGGCTCTATCAGATTGATGAGATGTTTGCTGGAACAATTTTTCATCATAATCAACTTGAGTCTAGAATAAAAGGATTGATTATAATGTGGAAGAATCTAAGTATCAATGGCTATGATATAAACCTAATGGTGGTTTTTTTGTTTTTTAATTAAGAAAAGTTATAATTTAACATGGAGTCTTGTGATTCATTATTGAAAAAATAATGGGGGAGATCAAGTGATAAATATCATATCGAGCATCGGATAGGGAGAAAATGTGATTCCAATCATATTCAGGACAATAAAATTCAATAAAATATAATTGAGCACTAAAATAGGATAAAAGGTTTCACACGTCATATTCAAGCCAATAATATTCAAAAAAGTCATATTCACGTTCATATTGGAAAGAATATTCTAGGAAGTTACTATAATTTTGTTGGGTAGTTAGATGATGTTGAAGCTGATATTTAACATAATCAAATTTATGAAGGAAGCCATAATAAAAGAAGAAGTTTGTGAAAGGATAAAGTTGAAAAATTAAAATCTTATTTGTCTAAATATTATCATAATGATATTACTGAATGAATATTTTTTTAATGGTTGAAGAAGATGATCATAACAAAGGTACTAGTTTTCAGTCAGATCAAAATCTAAAAGATCTAAATCCTCATAGAAATAAGTTAATGAGAATCATATTCAGAAAAATAGAACACACTGATATCATTCCAACAGATTTAGTATGTCATCAGATTCATCATATTCAACATTTTAAGAACTTATAGTTTTTTGGTATCATATTTAGAAGATAAAGAAGAAATATTATTTTTTCAATTTATTTAATCAATTTGGTCATGATCCCTAATATTTAAGTTGATTTTGATTTATATTTATGACTAAAATATGATGTTGATGTGGTTTAATGAGTTTGAAATAATCTGATGACCTTATCCTAATGAATAAATTGAAATGAGAGTTTGTTTCAAGAATCGTAATGAGAAAACTTATGTTTCTCTTAATATATTTGGTATAGAGAAACGTAATGGGGAAACGATTGTTTTACATTTTTCTTCATCGTAATGAGATATATCATAATAGAAATCTGAAGAGAGAACTATAATTAGACTAAAAATATCTAAGAAGACTAAAGCAGTCTATTTCTTCATACAAGAAAATCATATTGAAAATCACAATGAAGAAATCATATCAGGTAATTAGAGCAGATAATCAGAACTAAACTAATGGTTTTGAAAAAAATTATAAAGGAGAGATAAATTTGTGAGAAGAATAGAGAAGGTTTGGGAGAAAATAACAATAGTTTATAAGTATTGATAATTCATAAATGAATCCTAAATTTAACCAATATTGAAATTTTGGGATATTTGGCTTAAAGGGAAATGTTTTGAGAGTCCTCCCTAACCCACATTTTGATCACTTATAAAATTGAATGTATTTTATAATTTATTATAGATGTATTGTCCATGAAATGAATAGAGAAGGCATAGAAAATAATAATTCTTGTTAGATGAAGTTTTAAGATTGAGTTTTCTAAAAGAAGTCTTTCCAGAAAGAAGAATAAATGAAAGGAGAAAAGATGACATTCAATTGATCATCGTATTCAGCTAGTTACCATTTTGGGCTAGATCATTTGATTGTGAAATTTTTATTGGGATTTCAAGATTAAATAATATATAGTTTTGAATTGTCTCAACCATATTCTAACAGACATATATATTTTCCATACTTAGCATTCAGACTTGGAAATTGGACTAGGAAATCAAATTGAGTTTTATTAAAAATTCCAACAAGGTCTTACCATCTTCTGAGTAAGAAATTAAAAATTGTTTTGAATTATCATATTTGTGAAATTTTATCAACAAGAACTATACCAAGTTTGTTACAAAAATTATATTACGTTATTTGTGTTGGAAATTGATAACACAATATTAGATTATTCACATAATGATACACATGTTCAAGGGCATATCCTACTCATTTCATTCCACATAAAATGATTGATTTCTAGTGGATTTTCTAGTATCAGATTATTTAGAAACCATATGAAGAACATAGATACTCTTATTGAGGAGTGATCTTTGTAAATTATTGTGTTCATGTGGATGTGTGTTTGATTTTTTTTCTACAAGGATAGAAATATTTAACATGAGGATAAGGTTGATTCAATAGTAAGTAAATGTAAAAGAAAAAGATATCAAAAATTCACCCTCCCCTATCAGTAATACCTAGATCCTAACTAGGCACTTACAAAAACCGTATAAAACTCAAAAAACCCTAAAACACCCAAAAGCCAATAAACACCCTAAAAACCATAAAACCCCTCAACATCCCAAAAAAACCTAAAAACCCTAAAAACCATGAGAAATATCAATAATCAAAAAAATCAAAAAACAAATAAAACACAAAAAACCCCTAAGAAACCCATAAATATATTAACACACCAAAAAACCTAAAAACAATAAAAACCATAAAACCCATCAAAGCCCTTAAAACCCTAAAAATCCCTAAAACCATTAATAAACAATAAAATTCCAAAAAAAAGAACTAAAATTCTATAAAAATGATAAAATTCTTAAAAAACATGAAATCCTAAGAAAATTTTAAAACCCTAAACCCCAAAAAGACTCCAAAACCCTTAAAACCCATACAACACCTAAAAAATCATAAAAACCCATTAAAACACTTAAACACACAAAAAACCTTAACCACCCTTTAAAACAATAAAAACATAAGAACTATTATAATGATTAAAACCCAAAAATATATATATAAAACTATCAATAGCAAAAATATCCATAAAACCCCAAAAAAGACACTAAAAACCTTAAAACCCCATAAAATCCCTCAAACCCTAAAAACCCCTTAACATCCTAAAAATTTATAAAAGTCCTTAATAAAATAAAAAACACTAAAAACACAAAGAAACCCAAGGAAAACCTTAAAAACCTAAACAAACTTAAAATCCCTAAAACCCTAAAAATAAAATATACTCTAAACCCCTAAAAGACCAAAAAACTCTCAAAATACCTCAAAATGCCAAATAACCCATTAAAATCCTTCAAAATCCCTAAATATCTCTAAAATGTAAAAAACCCAAAAAAAATATTAAAACCACTAAGAAACCCATAAAAATCTAAAATCATTTAAAACCTCAAGAAACCAAAAAAATTATAACACCCACAAACCCTAAAAATCCCCTATAACCATAACACTGGTAAAACCCATAAAAACCACTAAAACATTAAAAACCCAAAAAACACATAGAAAACATAAAACCCACTAAAACACTAAAATATTTTTAAACACCTAAAACATTAAAAACTATATAAAACCTATAAAAAGATAAAAACCCCAAAATCCTTACAAAACTAAAATAAAAACACATATCCTCAATATACTAAAATACGAAAATAAAACCCCTCAAAAACTGTAAAACCCCTAAAAACCCCTAAATATCCTAAAAATAACTAGAAATCTCTAAAAACATAAATAAACCCGTAAAAAACCCTAAAAACCCTTTAAAATTCCCAGAACCTCATAACATATAAAAACCTAAAATGATATAAAAATCCTTATAAATGCCATAAAAATTCCATAAAACCATGAAAACCTTTATGAATAAAATAATAATCTAAAAAAAAATAAAGCCCCTAAAAATCCAGACACTAAAAATATAATACCCCTAAATGATCATAAAACCCAAAAAAATCCCAGTACCAAAAAACCACAAAAATTCCAAGTACCAAAAAACCCCCCAAAACCCAAAAAACCATAGAACCCCGAACAACCCATAAAATCTATAAAAATAATTAAAACCTATAAACCCCTTTTAAAAACTACAAACATTAAAAAAATTCAAACCATAAAATTCATAAAAACAAAAAAACATAAAACCCTAAAAACCCTACTTTCCCTCAATATCTCTAAAAACCCTTAATAACATAAAAAGTTAAAAAATCCAGAAAATCCTTAAAACCTAAAAAACCATAGACCCTAAAACCCTAAGAAAACCATGTAAACCTAAAAAAACATAAAACCCTTAAAAATCTAAATAATTCTAAACACCTTCAAATCATAAAACACCTAAAAACAAAACAACAATGTAAAAACCCTAAAACACTAAAAAATCTAAATACCCTCTAAATCCCAATTTTTTTTAAAAACTCTTAAAAACCATAAAAACCTAATAAACACAAAGAAAACTCTAAAGCCAAAAAAACCCATTAAAACGTTAAAATTACTAAAAGCCTCAAAATTGTAAAAAAACCCTAAAAACCATAAAATCCTAAAAATCACAAAAATCCACAAAAACATAAAAAACACTAAAATTACATAAAATGCTAAGAATACCTTAAAAACTAAAAATACATAAAAACACTAACAATAAATAATGTTAATCCCCTTAAAATCCTAAAAATATTAAAACCATAACACCCTTAAATACCATAAATACACTAAAACCCAAAAAATACCATAAAGAACTAAAAAAACTCTAAAAACTCATTAAACAAAAAATGTTAAAAAACAATAAAACCCCCAAAAAATAAAAAAATCGGAAATCCTTAAAATCCATCAAAATCACTAAAATCCTCATAAATAATAAAAATACTAAAAAATGCCTAAAAATGCCTTAAAACTTGAAGTACCTGAAGAAAACCTTAAAACTATAAAAAGAATTTAAATCCCTAAGAAATCTAAAATACACAAATACCCCTAAACCCCTAAAGCACCCTAAAATCCAAATAATATCCAAAAAACCATAAAAACATTAAAAACCATAAATAACATTATAAACCAAAAAAGAAACTAAAAACTCTAAAAACCCTTTAACCCCAAAAATGTTAAAAACACTAGAAACCTTAAGAACCCTAAAATACAAAAAAAAACCTTAATAATCAAACAAATCTGTAATAACCGTAAAAACCCTAAAAACCCTAAAAAACTTATACCACTCAAAATTGATAAAAAAACATAAAAACCACAAAGACCCTAAAAATCACAACAATCCCTAAAAATATAAAATACTATAAAAACAAAGAAAATCCTAAGAAAACATTAAAAACATAAAAACATTAAAAACTCCTAAAATCCAAAAATACACTAAAAACCAGAAAAAACTAAAAAACATTTAAACCCTCAATAATTCCAATCAACCATAAAAATTAAAAAAATAACATGAAATTCACTAAAAATCACAAAAAATGTTAAAAAATAATAACTATGAAAAAGATAAAGATAACCATGAAAACCAAAAAATACTTTAAACCCCTAAAAAAAATAAAAACTACTAAAACCCCTAAAAACTCTAAAAACCTAAAAAATCCTTTAAAACCCCAAAACCCCATACAAACCATAAAACTCTAAAAACAATAAAAATCATAAAAACTTCTCAAAACACTAAAAACCCTTAAAAACCCTAAAACCCCAAAAAAACCTCTAAAACCCACAAAACCACCAAAAAAAACCTCTAAAATATATATTGTCAAAAACCATTAAACCCATCTAAATACTAAAAAACCTTAAACCCATAAAAACCCAGAAAACCCCTATAAACCATTTAAATCATAAAACAACTAAAAATTACCTAAAATGAGAAACCCCTAAAACCATAAAAATCCCTAAGAAACATTGAAAAACAAAAAAAAAACAATTAAGATGGCTAAAAAACATAAACAATCTAAAAACCCCAAAAAATTCTATAAATACCCTACTCTAAATCCTCTGAAAATCATAACACTCACTAGAAATTAGTAAAAAACCTAAAATCTTATAAAACGCTAAACTCCCACTAAAAACTCTAAAACCCATTAAAACACTAAAATCGTGAAAAATCCATTAGAAACCTTAAAACCCCTAAAAAATTAAAACCCCCAAGAAAACCATAAAACCGTAAAAACCTTTAGACACCCTTAAAATACCTAAAAACACTAAAATTTATAAATACCTAAATAAATTAGTAGAAATCCCTAAAAATGTAAAAAACACTAAAACCCATGGAAAGAAAATAAAAAATCATAAAAATATAACAATACATAAAATATCTAAAGTGTAAAAAATAATAAAAGACTGAAAACCATAAAACCCCTATAAACCCTAAAAACTCTCAAAATTCCCAAATTCCCTAAAAACATAAAAGAACAAAAAATTCCTTAAAATCCCTATAAACATAAAATAATCATGAAAACCCCTATAAAAACCATAAAAACCTAAAAACACTTAAATCCCTTTTAAACCTAAATGTTCTAAAAACCCTAAAACCCTCTAAAAATATTAAAAACCATATCAACCCATAAAATCAAAAAAACACTAAAATCTATAAGTCCCATTTAAAACTATAAAATCATTATAAAACCAAAAAAACCATAAAAACCATAAAAATCATGAAAAAAACCAAAAAACATAAAAACCCTAAACCTTAGAAAACCCAGAAACACCTCTAAAAACATAAAAACCGTAAAACCATAAAAACTTTTAAAATCCCTAAAAATCACTAAAAACATAAAAAATCGTAAAAACCATGAAAACCCTAAGAAAATCCATAAAATCTTAAGTACACATAAAACCCATAAAAATTATAAAAAACTACTAAAAACCCTAAAACCCCAAAAACCCAAAAAACCTCAAAATCCCTAAAAACCCTAAAAATCCATAAAACCCATTAAATACACTTAATGTCCAAAAGATTTAAAAGCTATAAAAACCCTAAAACCCCATATGATAACCATAGAATCCAAAACACACTTAAAACACCTAAAACACCTAAAGTAGACAAAAACTTTATAAAGCCTATAATGAACCTAAACAACCTAAAACTCCCTAAATCAATTAAAACCCATATAACCTTAAAAACCCCACCAACCCTTAAAACCCTAAAACCCTACAAAAAACCAAAAAAAACCATAATATCGCTAAAAATATTATTAAACATACAAAAAATAAAAACCAATAAAAATAAAAATAAACCTAAAACCCAAAAAAAACCCAAATCCCTAAACCCCAAAAAAAACCCTAAACCCCCGCAAAATCACTAAAATCCCTAAAATCCCTAAAAACATAAAAAACACTAAAAGTACGTAAAAATGTAAAAATCTATAAAAAATTGAAAACACCTAGAAAATCTAAAAGAACTAAAAACCGCTAAAATCCCAAAAAAATCAAAAGTCCAAAAACCCATATAACCCTAATAAACCACAAATAGCCCCAAAATCCTAAAATCATAAAACCCTATAGAAATCCTAGAAATCCCAAAAAAATACATCAAATGTAAAAACCCTAAGAAAACCTTGAAAACATAAGAAGACATAAATTCCCAAAAAACATGAAAAATTATAAAACCCTTAAAAACGCAAAAATGACACTAAAAACCCTTGAAACAGATAAAAACCATAATGTCCTTAAAACCTAAAAAACTGTAAGGCCCCATAAAAATACTTAAAGCCATAAAAAACTCTAAAAATGATTTAAACCCCTTCAAATGTTAAAAACAATAAAACTCTAACAATCATAAGAAAAAACAATAAAAATACAAAAAAAATCATAAACTCCCTAAAACCCCAAATTTTTTGAAAAACATAAAAATCCATATAAACTCTAAAAAAATCATAAAAATCCAAAAAAATACATTAATATATGTAATAACATAAAGAATCGTAAATACCCTTAGAAACCCAAAGAAACCCATGAAAACCCAAGAACACCATAAAATCCCTAAAAATATATAAAAACCCTAAAACCCCAAAACCCCCCACAAAACACTCTGAAAATCCATAAAAACCCAAAACCCTATAATAATCCTAAAAATATAACCATCATCCCTAAAACTATAAAAACCCTAAAACCCTGAAAACCCATAAGAAAACCATAAAAACCATGAAAACAATTATAACCCCTAAAAAATTGAAAACACTAAAAAAATGAATAGACCATAAAAACCCCTAAAACCCAAGAACCCCCTCAAAACCATAAAAATATTAAAAATATCTAAAAAATATTCCAACCCACTAAAATAAAAAAACAACCTAAATACATTAAAAAACTCAAAGACCTAAAAAACCCTAAAAAACTCAAAAAACCATAATCCCCCAAAAACCATAAAAACTGAAAAATAATAAAAATCTCTAATGACCTCAAAATACCCATAAATCCAAAAAACAAAAGAATCCAAAAAAATCCCTCAAAATTCCTCAAAATGTAAAAAAACCTAAAACAATAAAACACTTAATAAAACCTTAAAAATCCTATAAAAATTTATAACCCCTAAATAAAAAAAATCTGTAAAAACCCTATAAACCCCTAAAACCACTAAAAATCCCTAAAATCCCTCAATGTCCCTGAAAACACAAAAATCAAAAAAGATCCAATAAAATTAAAAAAAATCCATAAAATCATAATACACTAAAAACCCTCAGAACCCTAAGAAAACCTTAAAATTGGAAATCACTTAAATCCTCTAAAAAACTAAATACGTAAACAACTGAGAAAACCATAAAATGACCCAATGGCCCTAAAACCACTAAAACACATAAAAACCCAAAAACCACAAAGGACCCATCACATTAAAAATAAAATAAAAACACTAAAAACCCTTTAATCCGAAAAAACATTGAGAACTCTAAAAATATTTTAAAACTCCAAAACCATAAGAAGTCTTAAAATCTAAACAAAAAATAAACCAAAAAACACTTCAAGATACCTTAAAACCCTAAAAAATGCTTCGAAATCCTTAAAAATACCTAAAATTTTAAAAACCCTAAAAACACTAAAAACCGCTATGAAATAAAATAAAACCAAAAAATTCTTAAAACCCCTAAAAACCTAAAAATTAAAAAATCCCTAAAAACCGTTAGAATTCTTAAAAATCCAAAAAACAAAAAAATACTAAAAAATCCCACAAATCCCTAAAGATGTAAAAAAATATAAAATCCCTGAAACCCCATAAGAAAAATGTAAATACTAAAAAACCCTTAAAACCCAAATAAACCTAAAAAATGATAAAACCCCCAAAGACCTTCAAAACCCTAAAAACAACTAAGAACAATGAAAAACCCCAAAACCTTAAAAACCCCTAAAACCCCTATAAACCCATTAAAACTCTAAAAATGAAAGAAAATATAAAAACTTCTAATCCCATAAAAACTTTAAATAATACTAAAAAACATAAAACCCCTAAAAACACATCATTACCATAAAATAAAAAAAACAATAAAAACCCTAAACTCTATCAAGATCCAAAAAACCCCAAAAATCATAAAATTCCTTTAAAATCACAAAAATACCAAAAGACATAATAACCCATAGAAACTCTAAAAACCCTAAAAAACCATTTAACCCTAAAACACTTAAAATACCTAAAAACCAAATAACCTGAAAACCCAAAAGAACTCTAAGAAACCACTAATGTTTAATGAACCAACAAACGAATTAAAATCCTAAAAAAGTCATAAAAATACCTAAAATAGTAAAAAACCATAAAATCCTTAAAAACCAATAAGAAAGATTTCAAAACCTAAAAACACATAAAACACATAAAACTGTAAAAACACTAAACTTGAAAACCATTAAAACTCCAAAAATCCTAAACCCTTTAAAACCCATAAAACCACTTAACATAGTAAAAAAATTTAAACCCCTATTGTTTTAGAAAACTCTAAAAAAATTTATAAACACAAAAAAACCCAAAAAACCCCAAAAAATAATAAATTCCATAAATCTATAAAAATAATCAAAATCCCAAATAATCTAAACAAATAATAAAAATAATAACAAATTTATCAAACCCCATAAAAACATAAATAACCCAAAAACCCCAAAAAAGTGCTAAAAAAAATAAAATACCAAAAAATAAAAAATACTCTAAAAGCCCTCAAAATCCCTAGAAAACCTAAACACCGTAAAAATAAATATAAATATTTAAAAATATAAAAACCCTAAAAACATAGAAAAAACCATAAGTAAAAAATTAAAAATATAAAAACTCTTCAAACACCTATAAAATATAAAAATGCTAAAAAACTAATAACCGTACAAATGCCAAAAAAACCTAATAATTTATAATCCCCTAAAAACTAAAAGACCAAAAAATGCACTAAAAATCCAAATAATTCACTAAAATTCAATAAAATTGCAAAAAAACCTTGAAGACATTTCAGAAAACCCTAAAATCTTAAAATGAATTTAAACCCCTAAAATCTAAAAAATGCTAAAAAAATAAAGCCCCAAAAGACCCTAAAATCTATAAAAACCATAAAGACCCCTAAAACCATAAAAAACGTTAAAAAACCTATAAAATATTAAAACACTTTGAACCCCTATAAAAATTTAAAAAATCCAAAAAACATTAAAACCCAAAAAACTAAAAAACACTAAAACCCCAAAAATCCCAAAACCCATAAAAACCAAAAATATCACTTAAAATCCTATGAAAATATTAAAAACCTAAAAACATAAAAATTACTAAAAACCAAAAAAGCAGAAAACCCTAAACCCCCTAAAAATCCTAAAAATCATTAAAAAACATAAAAACTATAAAAATCCTAAAAAATACCTAAAAATACCATAAAACGTAAGGAATCCTAAAAACATGGAAGGAAACAATGAAAACAACAAAAATATAAAATAATTAAGACCCCTAGAAAACATAAAAAACCCAAAAACATAAAAAGACCAAAAAAACAATAAAAACCCTAAAATCCTTAAAAAACATAAATCCCCTAAAATAATAATAAACCCAAAAAACCCATAAAATTTTAAAATAAGTCTTAAAACTCTAAAACACCTTAAAACCCCTAAAACATTAATTGGATCTAAAAAACTGTAAAAGTCGTTTATAACCAAAAAACCAAAAAACCCCAAAAAACCCAAAAAATCCTAAAAACCCCTAAAAATCTGAAAAACAATAAAACCCATAAAAATTTATAAATTACCCTAAAGATAACTAAATACATAAAAACCTAAAAATACTGAATAACACCAAGAAAACCTTAAAACCCTAAAAAACAACGTTAATTCTCTAAAAACCTTAAAAACCTCTTAAAATCCTAAAAAACCTAAAACCCCTCAAAATCACTAAATTAACTAAAACCTTAAAAATCCTAAATAATATAAAAAAAATCCAAAAATTGAACCCCCCCCCAAAAACCCTGAAACCCCTAATAAAACATTAATAACTCTTAAAATAGTAATTTTTATAAAGTCGAAAAACCATAAAAATCCTCAAATCGATTAAATGACTTAAAACAATAAAAAATAAATAATAACCTTAAAGGACCTCTAAAACTAATAAAAAATTTAAACCCTTATAAACATTTAAAAACCATAAAAACATTAGAACCCAAAAAAACTCAAAAAAACATAAAATTAATAATAATATCATTAAAACCCTAAAAAACTCAAAATCCCTAAAACCCATAAAATAAAAAAAATTATAAATTATAAAAAAATCCCTAAAAATGTAAAAAATCCTAAAAATACAAAAAAACACTATAAAAACATTTGAATCCTAAAACAAGAAGAACCCCTAAGACCCTAAAAAATTCCAAAAACAAAAAAACCCAAAATTTTCCTAAAAACCATAAAAACTCCGAACAAATTTAAAAAAATATAAAATTATATACCCACTGAAAGATCTAAAAATGAAACAAACTAAAAAAACCCTTATAACTGAAAAAAACATATAAACTGTAAAAACCATAAAACCCTAAAAACCCTTAAAATCCCTAAACACCTAAAAACCCATAAATCCTAAAAATGTTGTAAAAATCCCTGAAAAATTATAGAAATCTAAAAATATTGAAAAATTATAATAATATTGTAAAATATAACACTTTAAACCCCTAAAACCTAAAATACACTAAATACCATAAAAACAATAAAACCCCTTAATACTTGAAAAACCCTGAAAACCCAAAAAAACCTTAAAAACCACTAAAAATATTAAAAACCTTTGAGCCTCTAAAACGGTTAAAAGTTTCTATAATCATTTATACCCATTAAAGCCCTAGAAAAAACTACAAATCTAAAAAATCCAACAAAACCTTAAAAAATGTAAAACCCTAAAACCCACAAAATCACTAAAAACCCTAAAAATAGAAATTAAACCTAAAAAAGACCCAAAAATCCCAAAAAATATTAAAAAACCTAAAAAACTCAAAAACACTAAATACCCAAAAAATAAGTAAAATCCATAAACCCCAAAAAAATCCTAAAAATGACCATAAATTCCATGGAACACACAAAACCTAAAAAACCCTAAAGAATCCAATGAAAAATTTACAAACCTTAAAATACATAACACCCCAAGAAATCTAAAAATGCTAAAACCCCTAAACACCCTTCAAATCGAAAACCAATAAAAACATTAAAACCCCTTAAACTCATAAAAATCTTAAAAACAACAAAAAATATAAAAACCCTATAAAATATTTAAAATGTAAAAAAAAAGAAAAACAAAAAAAACCCAAAAAATCAATAATACCCTACAATAAAAAAAACATAAAACCATAAAAAACATAAAACCATCAAATTCCTTCAGAACCCTAAAAATAAAAAAATCTTAAAAAATACCTAAAATTATTAAAAAATGTTAAAACCCATAAAATCCTAAGAAAACATTAAAAACTAAAACACTTAAAACCTATAAATAATTAAAAAAGTTATATATAGTAAAAAACCCCTAAACCCCCTAAAAACCCTCAAAATCCCTAAGAACACTAAAAATTGTAAAAATTATAAAAACATTGAAAATATCTAAAATATACAAATCCATAAATATCATGAAAAACCAAAAAACAATTAAAGAAACCAAAACATTAAAATGATAAAACATCTAAAAACCATAAAAACCACTAAAAATAAAAATTATTAAAATCCATAAAAACCCTAAACCCACCGAAAAACAATTAAAACACTTAATACATTAGAAAAACACTAAAAATGTTTAAAACCATAAAAACTCAAAAAACCCCTAAATATAAAAAAACACCTAAAAATCTAAAAACCCTAAAAATCCTAAATATACATGAAAACTCTAAAAACCATAAACATCCTAAAAATCCCATAAATCCCTAAAAATGTAAAAAATCAGAAAATCCCTAAAAACCCCAAAGAAAACCTTAAAAAAAATAAAACTACTAAATACTTGTAAAAAAGATAAAAACACTAAAAACCCTGAATCCCCTAAAACCCATAAAAATATTAAAAAATAAAAACCCCTAAAATTCCACTATAAATTATAAAAACCCTCTAAATGCATAAAATAAATAAAAACTCTAACTAACCATAAAAACCCTAAAAAATCAAAAATAGTAGAACTAAAAAAAAATAATAAAAACTCCAAAATACACTAAAACATTTAGAATCTCAAATAACCCTAAAAACCATAGCATCCTAAAAGACCCTAAAAATACCTTAAAATTTAAAAACCCCTAATAACACATTAAGAACATTAAGAAATAATTTGAATCCTAAAAACACATCAACTCATAAAAACCTAAAAAATTATAAAAATCATAAGAAACCTAAAAACCACGAAACCAAAAAAACCCTATAAACACATTAAGAAACCATAATAACCCCTAAAAACAGAAAAACCAAGAAAAACTATAAAATCATTTAAAAACATAAAAATGTGAAAAACATATAAACCGATAAAAAATAAAAAACCCTTAAAAACCATAAAACCCATAAAACCCATCAATGTCCAAAAAAACATTAAAAACCATAAATATCAGAAAAATCACTAAAAATGTAAAAAACCCTGAAATCCTGGAAAACCCCTATAAAAACCTTATTAACCAGAAAAACACATTAAACCCTTAAAAATCATACATACCCTAAAACCTCAAATAATCACTAAAAACCAACTAAATACTCTAAAACCCCTTTAACTACATAAAAATATTAAAAATATCTAAAAACCATAAAATTATAAAAAAACCCTAAAACCCATAAAACACCATAGAAACCATTAAAACCCAAAATAAAAAATCCAAAAAAACATAAAATACCCCAAAAAACTATAAAAAACTAAAAAAATACCTAAAAATCAATAAAAATTTGAAAACACCTCAAAACATGGGAAACCCTACAAAAACATAAAAACATAAAAATACATGAAATCCCTAAAAGACATAAAACATGAAAAAAACCAAAAAACATAAACCCTTAAAAACAATAAAACCCCATGAAAACCATAAAAAACCCCAAAATCCCATAATTCATTAAAAACCACTAAAACCCCTTTTAATCCATAAAAAAATATAAAACTCTACAAAAACATAACACCCTAAAAAAATTAAGAAAACTTGAATCCCCTAAAAACCATAAATCACTAAAGACCCTTAAAACTATACAACCCCACAAAATCCCTAAAAACCTAAAAAATATAAAGATAAAAAAATTCCCTAAAATTCTATAAAAACATAACAAATCCAAAAAACGTAAAAAAAATTAAGAAAACATTAAAAAACTAAGAACCCATTAATAATCTAAAAACCTATAAAATGCTAAAAAACCTTAAGTACCCAAAAAGTCTTAAAAAACATTAAAAAACATAAATTCCATTAAACCCTTAAAAACACATATGACCCCTAAAAAACACTAAAAACTCTAAAACCCTTTAAACATCTAAAAAAAGTTCATCTCAAAAAAACCGTAAAACACTTAAAAACATAAAACCCATAAATAACCAAAAAAATCTCAAAATCCATAAAATCCCTTAAAAACCATTAATTAAAAAAATCCTAAAAATCCCTAAAATGTCAAAAACCATTCAAAACTAAAAAACCTTAAGAATATGTTAAAAACAAAAAAACTAATAAATCCCATAAAAACATTAATATTATGAAAAACATAAAAACTATAAAAACCATAAAATCCCTAAAAACCAAAAAGAACCCTAAAAACCATTAAAAACACTAAAAACCCTAAACCCAAAAAAACTTTAAACCCCCTTAAAACCAATAAAAATGTTAAAAAAAATCTAAAAACATTTAAAACCCCTAAAATAACAAAAAAACCATAAAACACATAAAATATATTAAAATCCCAAAAAACTCCAAAACCTATAAAAAGTCCAAAAATGAAATAAATAACCCTAAAAATGTAGAAAATGATAAAATCCCTGAAAAAACTAACGAAACAATTAGAAAATTAAAAACACTTTAAACCCCTAAAAACATTAAAAACCAAAAATAACCCTAAAAACAATCAGAACCCCTAAAAACCTTATAAGAACCTAAAAGCGATAAAATTATTAAAAATCACTAAAAACAATGAAAATCCTTTAAAAAATTAAAAAACATAAAAGTCTAAAATAACTAAAATAATCATAAAATCCTAGAAAAACCAAAAAAACCAAACAACCCTAGAAAACCCTAAAAATTACTAAAACTGTTAAATACCGTAACAATAATATATAAATAAAAATCCCTCAAAATAAAAAAAACTCATAGACTCTAATGAAAACCTTAAATCCCAAAAATAATATTAATCCCCTAAAACCTAAAAAAATTAAAAAACGCCAAAAAACCCAAAAAACCTTAAAAATGTTGAAAACCATTAAACCCATAAAAACAATAAATACCCATAAAACCACAAAAAACTTTAAAACACTTTTATACCCATAAAAATGTTAAAAAATTTAAAAAACATAAAAACAAAAAAAACCCAAAAAACCCCTAAACACCTAAAACAAACAAAACCCATAAAAACTATAAAAACTCATTAACCCCCTCAAATCCCTCAAACCCTAAAAATTGTAAAAACCTAAAATAGACATAAAATTTACTAAAAACAATAAAAACCCTAAAAACTCTATAACACCCTATGAAAACCTTGAAAACCCCAAAACACAAAAACCCATAAAAACATAAAATCACTAAAAAATCAAAAAACAATAAAAAAAACCCAAAAACCTAAAATCCCCTGAAATACATAAAAATCTTTAAAAACCCATAAAACCATAAAAATAGTCTAAAAAATTTAAAAACCATTTAAAACCCAAAAAACATTAAAAAATATAAAAACCATTCAAACACCAATAAAATTCCAAAAAAAAAATCATTAAAAACTGAGAAAATAAAAAATCCCTAAAAACCAACAAAATCCCTAAAAACCTTAAAAACCATAAAAAATTGTAAAGAGACAAAAAAATCTCTAAAAATGTAAAATAACCTAAAACACCTAAACCCCCTAAGAAAACATTATAATCCAAAAAACACTTTAAACCCATAAAATCTAAAAAAATTCTAAAACCCAAAAAACGTAAAATATACTAAAAACTGTGAAATTCCTAAAAACCTATATAATGAAGAAAACACTAAAACCCACTAAAAACTATATAATCCTTTTATAATCCAAAAACGTTAAAAAACTATAAAAACAGAAAAAATGTAAAAAATAAAAAAGATCCCTAAAACCCCAAAAATCATAAAAACCCGAAAAACTCAAAAAAACCTCAAAACCCAAAAAATCCCTCCAACCCTAAAAACCATAAAATTTTAAAAGCTCCTTAACTCCCCCTAATAATATAGAAACCACTAAAACCCTAAAAACCCTATGAAAACTTATAAACCAAAAAAAATAAAACCCAAAAAAACTAAAAAAGAAAAATACACTAAAAACACTAAACACCGCTAAAACCATAAAACCCCTAAAACCCATAAAAACACATAAAACCCAAAAAACCACAAATACACACTAAAAACTATAAAAACCACATTAATAACCAAATAATGATAAAAAAATATAAAAATCATTTAAAACCCAAAAATTCACAGAAAACTATAAAAACTAAAAAAACATAAAATACTAAAAAACATAAAATTCCTGAATAACATAAAAACCATAAAATTTTAAAAAAGGGCTTAAATACCTTAAAATTTTAATAATCCCTGAAAAAACCTATGAAAACCAAAAAAAACCTAATAACACTTGACCCCCTGAAATCCTAAAAAATGATAAATATCTTAAATACTAAAAAACCCTAAAAAAAACAATAAAAACTGCCAAAAATATTAAAAACCCTAAAAACCCATCAAAACCCTAAAACAACAAAAAAAACTCTAAAAAAAACTTTTAAATCCCTAAAGTGGTCAATAAATTATAAAAAAATCACAAAAACCCTAAAAATAAAAAATATAAAAAACTTAAAAAATAATAAAACCAGAAACAACCGAACAACACGAATACCATTAAAATCCCTATAATCCCTAAAAAGGATTAAATCCTAAAAATCCCTAAAAATACCTAAAATCAAAAAAAACCCATAAAAACTATGAAAACCTCTTAGAAAACATTAATAACCAAAAAACAATCAAAACTCCTACAAAACCTAAAAAATGATAAAAATCTAAAAAAACTTAAAACCCAAACAAACACAGAACCACCTAGAAATGTTAAAAACCCTAAAACCCATAAAAATGATATATTCTATAAATAACCCATTTGATCAAATAAAAATGTTAAAAAACACTATAACCCCCTTAAAACACCTAAAAACTTGAAAAATCCCTAAACCTAGAAAAACCCTAAACCCCTGTAAAAACAATTGAACCCCAATTAAAATCTATACACAATTTAAACCCTTAATGGAATGAAAAACACTAAAAACCATTAAAATCCATATAAACTCAAGAAATACCATAAAATCCAAATAAATATTTAAAACCCTAAAAAGGTAAAAATACCTAAACCTAAAATATAATAAAACCCCTAAAAACCATAAAACCCCCTAAAAAGTAAAAACTATAAAATCCATAAAAACCTTAAAACCCTCCAAAAAACAATTTAAACCCCTAAAAACATTAGAAAAACTCTAAAAATGATAAAACCCTTAAAAATAAAAAACCTATAAATTCACAAAAACACATAAAAACCTAAAAACCATACAAATCCTAAAAATCCCTAAAAACCCTAAAAACCATAAACATCCTAAAAATCCCAAAAATCCCTAAAACCCAAAAAAATCAAAAATTCCTTGAAAATCCCTAAGAAAACCTTAAAAAAATATAACCAATAAAAACCTATGAAAAAGAAAAAAAACTAAAGACTTTAAATCCCCTAAACCCCAGAAAATATTAAAAAACAAAAAACCCTAAAATCCCTCTAAAAATTCTAAAAACCCTTTGAACCCCACAAATAATTAAAAACTCTAACAAACCATAAAAACCCAAAAACCTCCAAAACACTAAAAACCCAAAAAACAATAAAAACTCTAAAATACACTTGAAATTGTCAGAATCCCAAATAACCCTAAAAACTATAGCATCCTTAATAACCCTAAAAATACCTTAAAATGTAAAAAACACTAAAACCCCATTAAAAACACTATGAAATAATTTGAAACAGAAAAATCACTTAAACCTGTAAAAACATAAAAAACAGTACAAATAATATAAAACCTAAAAACCACCAATCCAAAAAACCATATGAACAACATAAGAAACCATAAAAATCCATAAAAAAATAAAAACCAAAAAAACTATAAAACCCTTTAAATATAAAAATGTGAAAAAATCTAAAAACCTATAAAAACAGTTAAACCAATAAAAACCTTTAAACCCATAAAACCCCTAGAACCCCTCAAAATTCCTCAAAACCCTAAAAACCATAACTTTCCAAAAAATCACTACAAATCTAAAAAAACCCTAAAATCCCTAAAACCTCTTATAAAAACCTTAGTAAACAAAAAACACTCTAAACCCCTAAAAACCTTAAATACCCTAAAACCACAAAAAACACTAAAATCCAAAAAAACACTCTAAAATCCCTTTAAAAACCTAAAAAATCTTTAAAATATTTAAAACTCATAAAAGGATAAAAAATAAAAAAACCCCTAAAACACCATTGAAACCATTAAACCCCAAAAAAACAAAAAAAAAACACTGAAAAATCCATAAAAAAAATAAAAACACTACAAATTACCTAAATCCATAAAATTTTAAAAACACCTAAAAACATGGAAAACCTTAAGAAAAACATAAAAACCTAAAAATACATGCAATCCATAAAACACATAAAAATCAAAAAAACCCTAAATACCCTAAACCTAGTAACTGTAAAACCCCAAGAAAACCTTAAAAACACCAAAACCCCATCAAAACCATAAAAATCACTAAAAACCCATTAAAACCCTAAAAAACATTAAAAACTATAAAAACCCTGACAATCCTAAAAAACATAAGAAAAAACAGAAGCCCCCAAAATACTATAAACCCCTAATGTCCTTTAAAACTATACAACCCCAAAACATCCCTAAAAACCTAAAAACATAAATATAAAAACATTTCCTAAAATTTCCTAAAAACATTGAAAACCTAAAACACTGAAAAACACAAAGAAAACTTCAAAAACCAAAAAACCCATAAATATCCTAAAACTTAGAAAATGCTAAAAAACCTAAATAACCCAAAATTCCTTAAAAACATTAAAAAACATAAATTCCCTAAAACCCTTTAAAACCCATATGACCCTTAAAAACCATTGAAAACGCTAAAAACCCATTAATCATCTGAAATAATTTATAAAGAATAAAAACAATAAAACAACAAAAATCCTAAAAACTCAAAAAAACCACGAACCCATAAAACACATAAATAACAAAAATACACTCAAAATCCAAAAAATCCATAAAAACCCATAAATTCAAAAAAAATCCTGAAAATCAATAAAATGTAAAAAAACACAAAAAAACTAGAAAACCATTAACATGTGTTAAAAACCTAAAAACCAATAAATTTCATAAAATCATAAATATGATAAAAACAATAAAAACTATGAAAACCATAAAAACCCTTAAATACCATAAAACCCTAAAAACCGTTAAAAAATATAAATACCCTAAAACCCAATAAAAACATTAAACCCCCTTTAAACCCCTAAAAATGTTTAAAAACTTCTAAAAACGATAAAACCCCTTTAAATAACAAAAAACCCATATACACCCTAAAATCCCTTAAAATACCTAAAAACCATAAAACCTATAAAAAGTCTAAAAATGAAATAAAAATCGCTAAAAATGTAAAAAATAATAAAATCCATGAAAAAACTAATGAAAATATTAGAAACTTAAAAACACATAAAACTTCTAAAAACCCTAAAACCCCAAAAAAAACATTATAAAACCATAAAATTGATAAAATAATTGAAATTCACTTAAAAATGAAAAACACTTTAAATACTAAAAACTATAAGATTCCCAAATAATTATGAAAATCCAAAAAACATAGAAATACCAAAAAAACCCAAAAACCCCAAAAACTATAAAAATAAAAAAAGCTACTACATTCCATAAAAACAAAAAAATCCCTAAAAAGCACAAGAAAGTAAAAATCAAAGGACGTAATGAAAACAATAAATCCCCAAAATCACATTAAACCCCTAAAACTAAAAAAAACAAAAATCCCCAAAAACCAAAAAACTCAAAAAATTATGAAAACTATTTAACCAATAAAAACATTAAACACCCCTAAAAACACCTAAAACCCAAAAAACACTAAAAACTCTAACAACCCTTTCAACCCATAAAAATTATGAAAAAATTGAAAAAAATTCAATCAAATAAATCTCAAAAAACCCCTAAACACCTAAAACCCCCCAAAACCCCATAAAAACTATATAAACGCATACACCCCCTCAAAATCCCTCAAACCCTAAAAACCATAAAAACCTAAAATGGACAGAAATTTTTTGAAAAACATTAAAAACTATGAAACTCCTTCAAAAAACCTTGAAAACCCAAAAAAAATTAAAATAAATAAAAACCTAAAATCACTATAAAACCCAAAATAACAATAAATACCCTAAAACCCCCAAAAAAACAATAAATCCCCTAAAAACCTTAAAATTCCTTAAATCCCTATAAAAACAATAAAAATGCACGAAAAAAATCTAAAAAACATTTATAATCCAATAAAATTAAAAAATATTAAAACCTTTTAAACATATAAAAAAATCAAAAAAATCATGGAAAGCTGAAAAATATAAAAACCCTGAAACCCCAAAAAAAATTCTAAAAACCAACCAAATCCCTAGAAACCATAAAAATCATAAAAAAATAAATAAAAATCCTTATAAATTTAAAATTACCTAAAACCTTTAAACCCCCCTATGAAAAATGTATAATCCAAAAAATACTTTAAACCCCTAAAAAACCAAAATAATGTAAAAATCTCTAAAAACCCCAAAAAATACTAAAAATCCAAAATCCCTGGAAAACATAAAAAATGAAAAAATAATAAAAACCACTAAGAACTATATAAGCCCTTTATACTCAAAAACGCTAAAAAACTATAAAAACAAAAAAACAGTAAAAAATAAAAATGCACCCTGAATCCTTAAAAACTTGAAAAGTCAAAAAACCCTAGAAACTCATAAAATCCTTACATCCCTAAAAACAATAAAATCCTAAAACCACATTAACACCCCCTAATAATGTAAAAATACCTAAAATTATAAAAACCCTTATAAATACTTGAAATCCCAACAAACAATTACAACCCAAAAAAATTAAAAACAAAAAAACACTAAAAACACTAAAAAACCCTAAAACCATAAAATCCCTAAAAACCAGAAATAACTAAAAAGCCATAAAACCCAATAAAAACACTAAAAACCCCATTGATACTTGGAAAATTATAAGAAAATCTAAAAAAATTGAAAACCCCAGAAACTACAGAAAAACTAAAAAATCATAAAATGTTAAAACCATTTGAATTTCTCCGAAACATGAAAATCATAAAATTTCTAAAAAGGTATTAAATTCCCTAAAATAGAAAATTCCAAGAAAACACCTATGAAAACCATAAAATTCTATAAACACTTGACCATATGAAAAACTAAAAAATGATAAATATCATAGAAACACAAAAACCCCAAGAAAAATTAAAACATTAAAAACTGCTAAAAATATTAAAAGCCATAATAACCTATAAAAAATATAAAACCATTGAAAAAAACTCTAAAAATTAATTTTAAATCCTTAAATATGTCAAAACATTATCTAAAATCATAAAAACCATAAAAAATTAAAAAAAAGTAAACTCAAAAAAGCATAAAACCAGAAAAACCGTAAAAACCTGAATAACCTCCAAATCCAAAATATCCTTAAAAACAGTTAAAATCCTAAATATCTTAAAAATTCATAAAACCCCCTAATAACCCTGAGAACCTCTTAGAAAACATTAAAAACCAAAAAACACTTAAAACCCATAAGAAACCTAAAATATAATAAAACCCTAAAAACACTTAAAACAATAACAACCATAAATACATGAAGAAATATTAAAAACACTAAAACCCATAAAATTTGATAAAAACTACAAACAAAACCTTTGGTTCCCAAAAATTGTTAAAAAAATGATATAACCCCCTTAAAACCCTAAAAACACAAAAAATCATTAAACGTAGAAAAACAGAACCCCCCCCCCAAAACCCCAAAATTTTTAAAAAACCAGTAAAAATCTATAAACCATTTAAACACCTAAGGGCATGAAAAACACTAGAAACACTTAAAATCCAAATAAACTCAAAAAATACCATAAAAAAGAAAAAAAAATTAAAAACCATCAATGGTGAAAACACCCAAAACCCTCAAATCCCTTTAAAAATATAAAATCCATAAAATTCCTAAAATATCCATAAAAATCCCTAAAAATGTAAAGAACCCTAATACCCTTTAATACACCAAGAAATGATTAAAAAATACACTTTAAACAGCGAAAAACCTAAAAAATATGAAAAACCCTTAAATACCATAAAACCCTAAAACCGTATAAAAACATTAAATATCCATTAATTCAGCAAAACATTCAAAAAATCTAAAAAACCATTGATCCCATGAAATCCAAACTACCATAAAAACCCAAAAAACATAAAAACCATAAAATACCTAAAATCCCTAAAACCCCCAAAAAAACCCAAAAAACTATAAAAATCGTCAAATTCCCTAAATATGCTTAAAAATTTGTAAAACACAAAAAAAACCTAAAACCCCTATAAACCCCTTAGAAAAAAATAAAATCCAAAAAACAATCAAAACCATTAAAATCCCTAAAAACACCAAAAAAACAATAAAAATATTAAAAATTACCTAAGAATCCCAAAAATGTAAAAAAACCCCTAGAAACCCCTAAAACCCCTAAAACCCATAAAATTATAAAAACACTTATAACCCCTAAAAACTAAAAAGGTTAAACCCTTAATAGACTTAAAAATACAAGATAAACTATAAAACCCCAAAAAACCATGTAACCCCTAAAACTAATAAAAATCATATATACCCATGAAACCCCTAAAAATAACTAATAACCCTAAAAGGATTAATACCCTAAATACCTTAAAAACACCCTAGAAAACCCATAGAAATCATAAAAACCCCTATTACACTTAATAAACATAAAATCAAATAAAAAAGTGATAAAAATCTATTCCCCCTTGAAAAATCAAAAGAGTTACAAAAATTATAAAAAACCCATCAAAACCTAAAAAAATCTCCAATAAACCCAAAAAACCCAAAAAAAACAACAAAACCCTTAAAACCATAAATACCCCAAAAAACAAAAAAGTACCTAATAAACATAAAACCCCATTAAAATCCAAAAAATCCCTAAAAATCAATAAATATGTAAAAACACCGATAATCCTTGAAAATTGTAAGAAAAGGGTAAAAACCTTAAAACACTTAGAACCCCAAAAAACATAAAAATACTAAATCGCTAAAAAACACTAACCCTGCCCCCCCAAATCTAAATATCACAAAAAACATAAAAATACCAAAAAAATAAGAAAACATTAAAAACTATAAGAAAAAATTTGAAACCTAAAAAAAAAAATAAAGAACCCAAAAAACTAAAAACACTAAAATCATTACGAATACCCTAAAAAACTAAAAACCCTTAAAATACATGAAAACCTTGAAACCCTAAAACCCCTAAAAACCAAAAAAACTCTCTAAACCCTTTAAACCCCTAAAAAGATAAAAAACTCTTAAAATCCTAAAAAAATCAAAAAACCCATATAATTTATAAAAACCCTACAAATCCCTAAAAACATATAAATTATAAAAACTTTGAACAACTCTAAGGAAACCTTAAAAACATAAAAATACATAAAACCCCTAAAAACCTAAAAATTATAAAAAACCAAAATAATCCTTATAACCTTCAAAATTCATAAAAACCCCAAAAACCTAATTTTTTTTTAAAAACACATAAAAATAACTAAAAACGTAAGATATTCTAAAACTACTGAAAAACCCTAAGAAAACATTAATAACCTAAAAACACTTTAAACCCCTATAATACTAAAAATGTTAAAGACCATAAAAACCTCAGAAGACCCTATAAACTCTAAAAACCTCTAAATTCATTAAACATCTAAAACCATAAAAAAAACCTAAATTCCCATAAAACACTAAAAACCCTCTATAACTAAAATAACTATTTAAAACTATAAAAATGTTTAAATTCAATAAAAACCCATAAAAACCCTAAAATCCCCTAAAAATCCCCAAAAATAAAAAACCCCTTAAAACCCTAAAACCCCCAAAAAAACATCAAAATACATAAATACCATTAAAGCTAAAAAAAATATTAAAAAATCCCTAAAAAATATATAACATAAAAAAGCAACTTAAAACACTAAATATTCTAATGAAATCCTTGAAAATCCAAAGACACTTAAAACCCAAAAAAAACAAAAAATTATAAAAACCATAAAATACCCTAAATCCCCTCAAAATCATAAAGAATCCCTGAGAATACCAAAACACATACAAAATCATAAAATCCATGGAGAACCCTAAAAAACCTGAAAAACCTAAAATAATTAAAACATCTAAAAATATTTTAAACACTATAAACCCTAAACTTTAAATAGGACCATAATCACACTAAATCCCTCCAAAAAACCACTAAAATCCCTTAAAAACATTAAAAACACATTTGACACCTAAAAGTGTTAAAAACTCTAAAATAACCAGAAAACCCCCCAAAACTAAAAAAACCCTAAAACTACCAAAATCAATAAAACCCCTTAAAACCCTAAATCCCCTCAAAATCCCGAAAAACCATAATAACCGTAAAAATCTGTAAAAGTCCCCAAATATTCCAAAATATGTAAAACCCTTAAAAACGTATAAAACCTATAAAAACCTCAAAAATATAAGAAAACTTAAAACCTTAGAAACACAAAAAAATGATTAAAACCCTAAAACCTTAGAAACTATAAAAAACCTTAAACCCCCACAAAATTCCTAAAAATTGTAAAACCCAATAAAAATCCTTAAATGCCCGAAAAATCCCTAAAAATCTGAAAAACACTAAACACCCCTAAGAAAATATTAGATACAAAAAAATAATTACAAAACCTAAAAAAACCAAAAAACACCTTCAATCACAAAAAACCCCCAAATCTATAAAAACCATAAACCTCGAAATAAATAAAAAAACTAAGAAAACCACTTAAAAATCAAAATACCATTAAAACCCCTAAAACCGTTAGAAAAATAAAAAAACATTAAAACCCTTATAATCTGAAATAAACCCCAAAACCCCAAAAACAATAAAAACTCTAAAAACCATAAACCCTCAAAATCCCTTGAAAAACTAAAATGCATAAAATCTTAATAAATCCCTAAAATTCCCGAAAAACATAAAAACAAAAAAATCGCTGAAACCCCATAATAAAACCATAAGAAACAAAAAACACTTAGAACCCATAAAAACAAAACAACACTTAAAAACCTATGAATTCCTAATATACATAAGACACACCAAAACCCACAAAATACATAAAATTAAGAAAAAATAAAAAATTCCCTTAAAGCCCTTAAAATGCAATAAATTATAAAAACCCCTGAAGATACCTAAGAAAATATTAGAAACATTAAAACATTTAAAACCCATAAAAACATAAAACCCCCGTAAAATCTATAAAACCCATCAAACCCCTCATAATCCCTAAAAACCCAAAAATTGATAAAAATTCTAAAAATCCCTTAAAATCCCGAAACACGTAAAAAACCATAAAAACCAGAAAAAACCCCAATGGAAACCTTAAAATCCAAAAAACATTATACCCATAAAAAACTAAAAAATTGATGAAAACCCAAAAAACCCCACAAAAGAAACTAAAACCTAAAAAACCTTAAAAACAATAAAATCATAAATACCAAAAATCCCATAAAAACATAAAACCCACTAAAACTACTAAAACCACTTCAAAATGATAAAAATAACTCTAAATACATAAAACCCTTAAAAGCTCTGAAAACCCTAAAGAACAAAAAAACCATAAAAACACTAAAAACACTTATTATATCTAAAAACCCAGAAACCCCATAAAAACATAAAAATTTATAAAACCAACTTACAATTTTTAAAAAACCCTAAAGGTTGTAAAAACCCAATTAAAGTAATAAAAACCAAAAAATAATTAAACCCCCAAAAATTAAAAAAAACCATTAAAAACATAAAAACCAAAATAAAATCCCTCAAAATACCTCAAACCCATATAGAAAAATAAAAATTCTACAAATATGAAAAAAATACATAAAAACATTAAAAAATGCAAAAACCATGAAATCTTTTATGAAAACATTAAAAAATAAAGAACACATAAAACTCCTAAAAAATTAAAATTCTAAAAACCCTAAAAACACTAAGATGGCCCCCAAAACCCTAAAAACCATAAAATCCCATAAAATCACAAAAAAAACCAAAAAGTCTCATTAAAACCACTAAAATATAACAAACCATTTAAACCCATAAAAAATTAATAAAACAATAAAAACCATTACCAATATTTTGAAACTAAAAAACCCCTAAGACCCAAAACCCCCAATAAAACCCTTAAAGCCGTAAAAACCCCAATATCCCCTCAAAATCCCAAAACCCATAAAAACCATAAACATCTAAAAAAATAACTAAAAATTTTATAAATTTTAAAAAAACCCTAAAAACATGTGAAAAAAATTATGAAAACATTAAAAACGTAAAAAAACCTAGAACACCTAAAAACCTAAAATTAATAAAAACCCTAAAACCCTAAAAACCCTCAAAATCAATAATGCCCTAAAAACTATAAAATTTTTTAAAAATTCACAAAAATACCGAAAAATCTAAAAAACCTAAAAAACCTAAAAACCCTTAAGAATACCTTGAAAAACAAATACACATAAAACCATTTAAAACACTAAAAAACACTTAAACCCTTTAAAACCCCTAAAAATGGTAAAAACCATAAAAACCATAAAAACCCATTAAAACAATAAAAACCTAAATCACCGATGAAACATAAAAAACATAAAATCCCACTACAAACTCCAAAACCCCTTTAAAACCATAAATTTTTTGAAAAACTCTCAAAACCCTAAAAACACACAAAACACTAAAATCCCATAAAACCAAAAAACCCTAAAACCATAAAAACAATCAAAACCCCTAAAAATAAATAAAACTCCAAAAAACCTAGAAACTCTAACACCCTATAAAAACAGAAAAAACTATTGGAACCACTAAAAACCATAAAACCCCAAAAACAAATATTAAAAAAAAAAATTGAAAACATTAAAAAGATATAATAAATTCATAAAAAAAAATAAAACCACTTCAAAATCCATAAAAACCTATAATTGTTAAAACTCTTAAATACCCTAATAAAAATAAATCACCTAAAACCACCAAAATCCCATAAAACCAAAAAAAACTCATAAAAATAATTAAATTTTTTCTAAAAATCCCCTCAAATATATAAACCTTAAATACCTTGAAAACCTCTAAGAAATCTATAAAATCCAAAAATCATTTAAAACCCCTGAAAAATTTAAAAACAGTAAAAACACAAAAAACCATAAAACCATAAAAACCTGAAAACCCCTCATAATCCGTAAAAATTTTAATATTAAAAAAATCCAAAAAACCCCTAAAAACATAAAATACAGTAAAAAAATTTAAAATCCCTAGAAAATCCTTAAAAACATAAATAATCTTAAGAAACATAAAAAACCTGATGATGCTCGAACCCCTAAAAAACCCTTAAAACCATCAAAATCGCTAATAACACTAAAAACCCATAAAAATCCAAAAAAATATCAAAAAAATCCATAAAACATAAAAAGCGATACAAATTTGGAAAACCCTAAGAAACCCTTAAGAACCTAAAAAACACATTCAACCCCTAAGAACATTAAAACACAAAAAAACATAAAAATCTCTAAAAAGACACTAAAAACCACTAAAAGATCTAAAAAATCATAAAACCCTAAAAACAAAAAAAAAAACTTGAAAAACCCAAACCAATAAACCCTAAAATCCCCTATTAACATGAAATATCCCGAAAAAACCCTAAAAACCATAAATATCATAAAAATACCAAAAATTAAAAAAAAACATAAAAACCCCTAAAGAACATAGAAACCCTATGAAAACCTTAAAAACCTAAAACACATAAATCTTATAAATCAAAAAAACAATAAAAACCCTTAAAACCAAAAAAGATAAATCCCTCAAATTCCCTAAACATTTGAAAACATTTAAAATCCTAAGAAATCCATAAAGTAATCTGTAGAGGTAAAAAATCATAAAAATCCAAAATATCCCTAAGGGAACCATAAAAACCTAAAATCACTTAAAATAACAAAAATCAAAAAACATGTTAAAAGTAATTAGAATCATTAAAAATTCACTACTCCTCTCAAATATCTAAAAATATTTGCTACCTATAAAAAAGTTTTTAACCCCCCTAAAACACTAAAAACCCACTAAAAACACTACAAACCTTTTAATCATTATTTTTTTATAAAACTCTAAAAAGACATAAAATCCCTAAAAACTGAAAATAAAACATAGATATAAAAAGACCCTAAACCCCTAGAAAACTTGATAACCCTCAAAATCTGTAAAAACACTAAAAACCCAAAAATTCAAAAAAAACCCTAAAAATACCAACAAAAATAGACACTAAAAACCCTAAAAACTCTATAGAAAACCATAAAAACCATCAAACAATTAAACCCCAAAAAATGCTAAAAAGGCTAAAAACTGTAATACACCCTACAAAACCTAAAAACCCTAAAAACTGTAAAAACCCACAAATTCCTAAATTTATTCAAAAACAGAAAATTCTTATTAATGCACTAATAATCCCTCAATATGTTAAAAATATAAAAAACCATGAAAATCCTTGAAAACCCTAAGAAAACACACAAAACCTAAAATTAATAAAAAAAATAAAAACCATGATACTATAAAAACTCAAATAACTCTTAAACCCATAAAAAATTAAAACCCCTAAAACATTAAAAACCTCTGATCTCTATAAAATCCAAAATAACAATTAAAAACACTAAAAACCCATTGAACAAATACAAATGTTAAGAAATAATAAATAACATTTAAAACATGAAAACTAAAAAACTAAAGAAAACCATAAAAATAATAAACCCTTAAAAAACATAAAAAACCATTGAAACCATAAAAATGTAAAAAACGTGAAAACCATAAGAAAAACTTAAAAACATATAAAAAATTAAATCCCCTAAAAAACTAAAAATGATAAAACGCATAAAATATTTAAAAATAATATAAACCATAAAAACAATCAGAGTCCCTAAAATCCATAAAAATAGATAAATATCCAAAATAATCCCTAAAATCCCTAAAATCCCTAAAATCCCTAAAAATGTAAGGAAACCAAAAAAACATAAAACCCCTAAAACCCTAAATATACTAAAACCCATAGAAACAGTAAAAGTCCCTTGAAACCCTAACACACTAAAAACTATAAAACCATGAAACTATTAGAAAATAGAAAAACCCACAAATTCCCATTAAACACCTAAAATGTTGAAAAAACTATAAAAACAATAAAAATAAAAATAAAACATTAAAAACCCCTAAAAACCAAAAAACCCAAAAAACCCAAAAAACCCAAAAAACACTTAAAAACCTAAAAGATCATAAAAATCCTAAAAAATATTTAAATATCTCTTAAAACCTAAAAAATCCTACAACCAATAATAATCACAAATAAAACCCTAAAAACCAAAAAAATACAACCACTAAAAACCAAAAATAATAAAAACCCAAAAAACACAAAAGTCCCTAAAAACCCTAAAAATCATAAAAATCATAAAAAATAAATAAAAATAAGTAAAAATGTAAAAACCTTAAAAACCCTGAAAATGATATAAAAACCATAAAAACATAAAAGCATGAATAACACCAAGAAATCCTAAAAATGCTAAAAACCATAAAACCCCTAAAAATACCATAAAATCCCAAAACCCCAAAAAACCATAAAAACAAAAAAAAACAAAAAAACACGAAAACCACTAAAAATCACTAAAACATATAACCCTTTATACCTATAAAATTTTAATAACTATAAAAAAACTTAAAACAATAAAAATGTGAAAAAAACCCTAAAACCCCAAAAAAGAAACATGAAACCCCTTAAAACATAAAAACCCTAAAAACCATTAAAATCCTAAATTTCATAAAATAATTTAAAAATATAAAATATCCTAATACCCTGAAAACCCCTAAAAACCTTAAAAACCATAAAAAACATTAAACCCCCAAAACCTAAAAACCTAAAAACTCCAAATAACTTAAAAACCCTAAAATTCCTCAAAATCCCTAAAAACCATAAAAACCATAAAAACGCTAAAAACCATAAAACACCCAAAAACCTTAAAAACCCTGAAGACCTCTAAAAACTGAAAAGACTCTTTAAAACCATAAAAATGATAAAAAAATCTAATGAACATTAAAAATCATAAAAACACAAAGAAAACCCCCTAAAATCCCAGAAAACCCAGAAAACCCCTAAAAAACCAAAACCCCCTAAAAATCTTTAAAACTCATACACCAAAAAATCCTAAAAATGTCCCTAAATTAACATTGAAATGTAAGAAACCCAAAAAATGAATAAACCCCATGAAATATTTAAGATTTGAAAAAACATTTAAAACCCATAAAAATTAAAACAAATGAAAAATGACACAAAACCTCCAAAACCCCAAATATCCCAAAAAAACATAAAATCCTAAAAAATCAATACAAATCATGATTAATGTAAAAAAAACTGAAACCATAAAAAACCAAATTAAACCATATAAAACTACGAAAACTTAAAACCCCCAAAATAATATAAAAACACTAAAAACCCTAAAATCCCCAAAAAATGTAAAAAAAAATGAAAAACCATGAGAAAACCAATGAAATAGATAAAAACCTAAAACACATAAAACCCCATATATATACCTAAAAACCCTAAAAACCCTATAAAACCTATAAACTCCATAAAACAATAAAACCCCTAAAAATACATAAAAATCCTAAAAAATTCAAAAAAAAGCATAAAAACAGAAAAATCCATAAAACCCTAAACAACCCTTAGAATAACATAAATAGTAAAAAACACATAAAACCTGTAAAACCATAAAAATTCAAAAAACCCTATAAACCCTAAAAACTTTAAATATCCCTAAAAAATTAAAAAAGTAATAGACCCATAAAAATAATAGAAAGAAACTAAAACCTATAAAAACCTTTTAAACACCTAAAAATGGTAAAAACACTAAAAAACATAAAATATAAAAATAAAATAAAAAAACCCCAAAAATATAACAACAAAATTCATAAAATTCCATTAAAACCATAAAAATATTAAAAAAAATAAAATCCCACAAAAATATAAAATACACTAAACCCTAAAAACCCATAAGAAAACCTTGAAACCCTAAAAACACATTAAAATCCTAAAATAATAAACACCATAAAATATAAAAACTTTAAAACCCCTCAAACTCCCTAAAAACCCAAAAATCCATAAAAATCCTAGAAAATCCATAAAACCCTTAAAACCCCTAAAAATAATCAAATGCCCTAACAAATCCTTAAAAACCAAATGATACATAGATCCCCTAAAATATTGAAAACTCATATGAAAACATTAAAACCTGAAAACACTTAAAACCCATAGAAACCTTAAAAACAATAAAAACCCTAAAAATACATAAAACCCATAAAATTTGAAAGATAATCAAAATCCATAAAATCCCAAAAAAACATAAAAATCATTATGAAGACAAAAAAACCCCAAAATACGTAAAAACCCATAAAAACATTGAAACCATTAAGAAAAAATTAACAACCTACAAACACTAAATCGATTAAAAAACAAAAAAGAAATCAAACCCCTAAAAGAATCTAAAACCCCTTACAACACATAAAGACCCTAAAAATCATTTAAATCATAAAACCCTAAAAAAACAATAAAAAACTCAAAAAACTATTTAATCCCCTAAAAATAATAAAAACTCTACAAAACCATAAATCCCTAAAATCAAAAAAAAGCCTAAGAACCAAAAAAAACATAATACATTAAACCCATAAATGACCCTAAAACCCTCACAAAACCATAAAACCATAAAAATTCTCTAAATCATAAAAAAATGCCTGTAAAAATTAAAATCCAAAAAAACATATAACCCCTAATGAAAACTATAATGACCTAAAAACACTAAAAACCCTAAAAACTAAATAATATATAAACCTTAAAACCCTTAAAGACCATAAAACCACAAAAAACATATAATACCCCTATAATCCTATAAAGACCCTAAAACCCTAAATACCCTAAAAACTCTAAAACCCCTTAACGACCCAAAAACATAAAAAAAATAAATTAAAAAATAAAACACCAAAAAACAGAAGAATAAAAACAATACACCAAAAAAAAAAAACCCAAAATAACTGAAGGACCCTAAAACAACTTAAAATCCAAAAATAACCATAAAAATCCAAAAAATCCCTATAATCACTAAAAACCTAAAAAACCAAAAACCCTTAAAAAACATAACAAACCTTAAAATTATAAAAACATATAAAAATCATAAAATTACTAATAATTCTAAAACCGTTCAAATCCTTAAAAACATCAAACTCCATGAAATTCACAAAATTCACAAAATTCAAAAAAAATCAAAAAAATTGAAAAAAACCCTAAAATACCTAAAAATAATAAAACCCTTAAAAAATTAATAAACCCTAACCCCATAAAGATGGTGCTGGATTCGGATGCTCTCCCCTCATGATGGAGTTCCCCGTCTTCCCACAGGAGGCCGCCGGTGTAGCTGATGGCGCTGGTAGTACCACCTCTCCCTGGGTCGTAGCCAGGGGGTGGTGGATGGTGCTTCTTCACAATGCTCTTTCTATCCGTTTACTGACCCCGCACTACTTCCAGGCTATCCAGAGGTGGATTTTTTCCCTAAAGATCTAGGCGGAGTCAAGGGAGTGTCGTCGGTTCTGATTTCGAATCACGAGTTCTTCCTGGATTCTGGACTCCTTGATTTTATGCTGGTGATTCAGTTTGGGATGCCCCGACCTCCGGTAGATGTCTTTGACATGGTTGTTTCTTCTACGTGGAAGCTCCATGAAATGGTAGTCGTCGGTCTTCTCGATCCTTGACATTTGTAGATCTATTTTACGAATGAGGAAGACATGATCACGGCTTGGGTGTTTGCTCCAAGGAAAGTGGATGGGTTTCACTTTTCCTTGTTTCGTTGGTCCTTTGATTTCCATCTGAAGCGTGATCCTTCAGTCATTGAAATTTGTGTCACGCTTCCTGGGTTGGCCCTCCCTTTATAGAATCCTGCTTTTCTCCACATCATCAGAAATCTTATTGGTAGGTTCTTTTACATGGACTCCCGCACTCGTGTGGTTTTTCACCCCATCACCCCAAGGATTTGTGTGGAGGTTGATATCTCCAAGGACCCGGATGATTTGGTTTGCATCGTGGTTAAACGAGAGATCCTATGGCATCAACAGGTTTGTTTCGAATCATGGTTTATGTTCTATTCGATCTATCGGCAAATAGGTCACTCGACTACTCAGTGTCTTGGTTGTGCTGGCACTGTTAGACCTGTCTTGCAGAAACCTTTTGCTCATGGCTTTGATCTAGGAGATGTTAGAGGTGATGGATCGGTTCATGCTACTCCTATTGTCCACTCCTTAGAGGAATAATTGATAGAGAATGACCCATAAAAGGATCCAAAACCTTCCACTATGGATGTTTTTGATAGGCTGAGGATGGATCTTCTTGGTACGGAAGTTGTTGGTGAGGAGGGGTCAGATGGTACCCTAGGTGGCAGCTGCAATAAAGAGGCGTTGAAATATTTTATTAGGAGAGATAAGGAGGTGGTGAATCTGGATACTGCTCTTGAAGATGTTGGGCAGGGCGGTAGGGTCTTAACGCCTGATGCAGGGGTGTTCTTTGGGACCCTAGCTGAAAATGGGAGCATTTCTGCTTACCTCCACAAGTTTTCTGGAGGAAAAATGAATGTCACCTATGGGATATCCATTTGCAACCTATTTGAGGGATTGGGGCATTTGGAAAGCCATGGTGATGATGCTTGCAATGATTGGCAGCATGATACTCAGCATGGTGATGCGCCTCTGGGTATTCGTGGTGGCCCGGTCCTCTGTCTTGAGCAGCTGCAGGCCACACTGGAGGCCTTTGAATGTCTTGAGGTAGCTGGCCATGTTGACTGTGGAAGGCAGAACACTGGTATTTCTAAAGGGGATCACGCCGCACGGCCTGCTTCTGATGGAGCTGCTGTGACGTGCCCCCTTCTTCTTGAAACCATATCCCCGGATGATAGGCAGTTGGTCCCGGCTGCGGGGGATGTTTTAGATGTGTGTGTTCCCGAAGGGGATATCACGACTAAGACTGATGAGGCTAGTATAGGGGTTGATAATAACGTTGTACCTAGTGCCAGTGCTGCAGTGGATGAATCTGATGGGCTTGATGGTGTGCGTGCTACTCAGCCTGCTTGTACTGAGGATTTGACATGTGTTTTTATGGTGTGCTCTGATCTGCATGAACGAAGTTATGATGATAATGGGAATCCGTTCCCGGTCGCAGTGTATTTTTCAAATGTGCATGTTCCCAAAGGGATACTTCATGCTCAGATTGATAAGTATGGACAAATAGGATCTCTTTTCTAGACCAAGATACTAAAGGACTTGACCTTGGAGGTCTCCAATGTGATTCCAACAGCAGTGCATAAATCCATCTTACAAAACGAACTGGATATACATGGCGAAATGGCTTGGGCGGAGGGCCCTGATGATGAATCAAGAATGAACTTCAACATGGCACAGATAATGAAGGAGAAGGCTATGATTGGTAATGAACTCCCTCTTAGGTTCGAGAACCTTACAGGTGGCTCATCTGGGGAGGGGGCTATTGAGGGGTCAATCCCCACTGTTTTCTATATGAATAAAGAGGACACTATTATCCCCGTTCAGGATAAATTTTATGCTAGTGTCGCATCTAACCCACGAAAGAGGAAGCTGACGAAGTACTATTCCTCCCTGCCAAAGATAGTGGCAACTAGGGCATCCAGTAAAGCAGTGAAGAACTCCTCTGGCATGGTGGGGCGGTCTGGAAAGAAGCAACTGAATGTGGAGCAGGTGCAGCTTGATGTGAATCTGCAACGCCTCAGATATTACGACACCTCCTTCCTTAAACAATATGAATCATCTGAATGGGAGTCGGTGGAGTCAGATGCTTCCAATGGATATGGTGCTGATGGGGATCTGTATGGAGATGGAGAATTCTGACCTCTAAATTGGTGTTCCTTCCTCTCTCTCTTATGCTCTATGTGTGTTTTTCCTTTTTGTTTTCCCCCTTTTTTTGGCGTGGGTTGTAAGGGATTTTTGGGTGTGTGTCGTTTGGCCCCTCCCCTCTCTTGTCTGTTGTGTCTCTTTTTTATTTCAAATAAACATGGGGGGGGGGTGGGAATAGCCTGACCCTCACATCTTCTTTTCCTAACCCCATAAAAACCCTAAAACCCAAATAAATAATAAAATTCATTTTCACCCCTAAAAATGTTAAAAACTCTAAAAACCTTAAAACCCCTAAAACTCAAAAATACCCCTAAAAACCTAAATACCATAAAAATACTAAAAACCTAAAAATCCATAAAACCCTAAAAAATACTAAAAATCATAAAATTAATAAAAATACTAAAAATCCATAAAAAATCACTTAAACCCCAGAAAAACCTAAGTAACCCCTCAAAAACCCTAAAACAAATCAAACCCCTAAGGGACCTGAAATGATAAAACCCCCAAAAACCCAAATCCTTAAAAACCCATAAAACCCCTCAAAATCCCAAAAAAAACATAAAAAATAATAAAAATACTAAAAATGTATCAAAATCTCAAAAAATATAAAAACCCCTCAGAAAATAATAAAACCTAAAAACACTTAAAACCCCTAAACCCCCTAAAAACACTAATAACCCTAAAACCAACTAATAACCGTAACGCACCTCAAATCAATAAACCCTAATAAAATTATAAAACCATAAAAACCCATTTAAAACCAAAAACGTCCCTAAATACTACAAAACCCTTTCAAGAGATTAAATGTTAAAACAATCTAAAAAAAATAAAAACCTTGAAAAGCAGAAAAACCTAAAATCCAAAAAAACCCATAAAACCCAAGAAACCCTAAAATCAATAGAAACCCTCAAAATCACTAAAATCCACAAAAATCATAACAATCAAAAAAATCATAAATATCCTAAAAATCACAAAAAATCTAAAAATTTATAAAAATCCTGATAGACCCTAAGAAAACAAAAAAAAATCATTAATATACTTACAACCCATAAATCTCCTAAATTTATAAAAGGTATAAAAACCCAAAAAAACCAAAAACCCATCAAATCCCTAAAAACAAAATAATTGAAATACTAAAAAGCCTTCAGAATTTCTAAAATAATAAAAAACCCTAAAAACCAAGAAACATTCAAAGAAAAAATTAATAAACTAAATGCACTTAAACACCCAAAAAACAAAAAAAATCTAAAACCCCTAAAAATCACAAAAAATACCCCAAAACACTTAAGTACCATTTAAACCACCTAAAACATTAAAACCCAGCGAAAACCCATATAAAACCCTAAAACTCACTAAAAACCAAAAAACAATTAAACCCCAAAACAGTAAAACTCTAATAAACCTTAAAATCCATAAAAAACTAAAAATATGAAAACCCAAAAAATCATAAAAACACTAAAAATACCAAAAACCCCCAAAAAATTAAAATATATGAAAACCCCAAAAATCACAAAAAACATAAAAAACCCTAAAACCCTGAAAAATCTATATAAAACATTAAAATCATAAAAACACATAAAAACCCCCAAAACCCTTAAAAATTCTAAAACCCCAAAATAATTTCTCAAAAACCTAAAAACCTAAAAACCCCCAAAATTCATAAAAATCGTTAATGTCCATAATAAAAAATATAACTAAAAATACATAATAATACTTAATAACATAAAAAACATACAAATCATGAAAACCCCTAAAACATTGAAAACCTAAAAACACTTTAAATGCTTAAAAAACCAAAAAATAATAAAAACTCAAAATACCATAAAATCATTAAAAGAGTCTAAAAACAAAAAAAACCCTTAAACCAAAAAACCATTAAAAACATTACAATACATGAAAATCCATAAAATACTAAAAACCCACCAAAACTCTAAAAACATTAAAAAATCTAAAAAACCTTAAAAACTAAAAAACCAAAAAAACCCTAAAACCATAAAAACTATAAAACCCTCAAAATTTATAAATACCTTATATAACCATAAAAATCCAAAAAAACGCTAAAAATCCCTAAAACCTTAAAAATCATCAAAACCTTGAATTCCCATAAGAAAACCATAAAACCCTAAAAACTCAAAAAACTACTAAAAAACTAATAAATTGTAAATAAAAAAGAAAACCATAATGAACCCCTTAAAATTACTGAGCCAATAAAGACATAGAAATATTTAAAAATCCCTATACATAAATAAAAACGTAAAACCCTCTAAAGCCATAAAAAACCCAAACAAAACCTTAAAAACCGAAAAACCCTAAAAACCCCTTAAAATCAAAAAATACTAACATCTTAAAAATCTAGAAGACCCCAGATACACAAATACCCCTGAAAATTATAAAACCACAAAAATTCATAAAAAAATAAAACAACATAAATTACCATATATCCACTAAAAACTCTAAAAACAATTTAAACCATTAATAATGTTAAAAACTACTAAAAATCCCTAGAAACCCTAAAAACTCTAAAAACGTTAAAAACCAGAAAATACAATAAAAACTCTAAGAACCCCAAATAATCCTTAAAAATCTTAAAATCATTAAAAACCTTAAAATCCTAAAAAAATTGTAAAAGTCCTTAAAATGATAAAATTCATAAAAACCAAAAAAATAATACTTTAAACCTCAAAAAATATACAATCCCTAAATACAAAAAATGAAAAAAATAATAATAATAAAACACTCTTAAAAATAGAAAACCCCCTAAAAACTATAAAACCACATAAAATCCATCAAAACCAT
This sequence comes from Viscum album, assembly GCA_963277665.1. NCBI lineage: Eukaryota > Viridiplantae > Streptophyta > Magnoliopsida > Santalales > Viscaceae > Viscum > Viscum album. The sequence goes on along the minus strand of OY728136.1, from coordinate 1,278,468,973 downwards.
AAAAACGGTAAAAACACAACAACCAAGAAGAATATTAATAAATCTATAAGAATCCATGAATATGTAAAAACACCTAAAACCCAAACAAATCCTATGAAAACTTTAAAAGCATAAAAACATTTAAAATTTATATAAAACAAAAAAAACTAAAAACCCTAAAAGTCAAAAATGAAACTAAAAACCATTAAAACCATTAAAATTTTTATATTACCCCTAAAAACAATAATAACATAAAAAATACATCAAATATCTAAATACCTTCAAACCCCCAAAATGATAAAAACACTAAAAACCTCAAACGAAAAAAACTTAAAACACCCTAGAAACCTAAAAAACCATAACAGCCCTACCAACCATAACAACCCCTAAATCCCTCAAAATTTCTAAATATCCTAAAAACACAAAAGGATCTAGAAAAACGACTATAAATCACTAAAAACATAAAACCCCCCAAAAACTATGAAAACCCATAGGAAAACCTTAAAACCCAAAAGTCACTTAAAACCCCTAAAAACAATAAAATCCCTAACACACCTTCAAACCCATAAACTCCTAAAAATCCATAAAACCCCAAAAAACCATAAAATTCTAAAAAATTCCAAAAATCCCAAACAAAGTTAAAACCCAAAAACCTCTGTAAACCCTTAAGAAAACCATAAAAATCTAAAAACACTTAAAATACCTAAAAAACTAAAAACCTTAAAAATCCTAAAATTCCATAAAAGTCCCTAAATACATAAATCCCCTAAAAACCTTAAAAACACCAAAACCCTTAAAAATAAATAAAACCCCCTAAGCACTCTAAAAACCAATAATAACTCTAAAAACCCTCTAAACCCCTAAAACATTCAAATTTTAGAAAAAACACATAAAAAACATAAAAACACCAAAATTCCATAAAAACAAAAAATACCATAAAATCCCTAAAACATAAAATCCCTCAAAATTCATAATGACCCAAAAAATGATAAAATTTCAAAAAATACATAAAAACATAAAATCCTCTAAAACCCTTAAGAAAACCTTAAAATACTAAGAACACATAACCCCCCATAAAACCCTAAAAACTACTTAAAACACAAAAAAACCATTAAACCTATTAAAACCTAAAAAATTGTGAAAACAAATTAAAACACTAAAAATTTAATATTAACTGTAAAACCCCAAAAAATATATAAAAAATTCTTAATACCCAAAACCCCCTAAAAATCCCCAAAATCTCTATAAACCTTAAAAACCCTAAAAACACTAAAAATTCATTTAAACATAAAAAAATCTAAATGCTCTTTAAAAACAAAGGAATAATATAAAAAATATAAAACCCCTAAAAACAAAAAAATGATAAAAAAAGTAAAAAAAACCCAATCCCTAAAAACTATAAATCCTTAAAACCCTAAAAACCAATAAAAATAAGAAAAAATCCATAAAATCTCTAAAAAGTAAAAAACCCTGACAAAACCTAAGAATACATTCAAAACCTAAAAAACAAAAAACCCATAAAATTTGAAAAATTCTAAAAACAAAAAAAGAGCCCTAAAAGACCTGAAATACCCAAAACCCTCCTTAAAAACCATAAAAACATAAAGTATTAAAAACCCTAAAAGACTATAAAAATCCTAAAAACTATTAAAAACATTAAAATTACATTACATCCATAAAAAATTTAAAAAAACTCTAAAATCCATCATAAACCCTAAAAACACAAAAATACCCAAACACTAAAAAAACCATAAAACCCAAGAAACCCTAAAAAACTAAAAACCCCAAAAAATCCCTAAACCTATCAGAAGCATAAAAACCAATAAATTCCCCAATAATGTAAAACCACTAAAAACACTAAAAATTCCTTGTAAAACCATTAAATCCTAAAATCACTTACAACACTTAAAAAATGAGAAAAAATTAAAAATATTTAAAACACTAAAAGAGTATGTTAAAACTATTAATATTCTAAAAACCTATAAAAACCCCTACAAACATTAAAAGGACCTAAAAACTAATAAAAACTATAAAACCCAAAAAAAGTCTAAAATTCCATTAAATGCATAAAAATGTAAAAAATATCTAAAAACATTAAAATCCCTTACAACTCAAAAAACCCCTAAAACCCAAAAAACCATAAAAACCATAAAAACCCCAAAACCATAAAAACCAAAAAATCCCTAAAAACCCACAAAAACAAAAAATAGTCCTAGAAATCCCTAAAATCTCCAACAAACCCTAAAAACCCATACAAGACTAAAAACACTTAAAACCACCAAAACCTACAAAATTGTAAAAAGAAAAAGACCTCCAAATTCCTATTAAACACTAAAACCCTCAAAAAGAGTAAAAACCCAAAAAAGAATAAAATATAAAAATTCATAAATATCACTAAAAAAATAAAAACCCTAAAAGAAATGAAAACCTCTAATTAAACATTCAATTCTTGAAAAAACATAAAACCCTAAAAAATAATAACGCTAAAAAACATGAAAACCCCAAAAATCCTATAACCAAGAAAAACCATAAAATAATAAAATCCCTGGAAAACCATAAAATCAATAAAAACCTATAAGATCATAAAACCAATTAAAAAATTTAAAACATCTTTAAATCATTAATTTTTTTTAAAAACTCCAAATAATTTAAAAATCCTAAAAAAATTAAAAACTAATAAAACTTTATAAAAACCATAAAAACCCTTAAATAACTAAAAAATAAAAATCCACAAAACCCAAAAAACCTATAAAAATCCTTAAAAAGTCCAAAAATCCTTAAAAATAAAGAAAAATCTAAAAAACCTAAAAACCACTTAAAAAACCATAAAAAATAAAAAACACATAAAACCCCTCAAAAACAAAAAATTGAAAAAATAACCATAAAGTACCCTAAAACATATTATAATTCCTAAAAACACTAAAATGATTAAAAATCCTAATAAATCCCTTTAAACCTTAAAAACGCAAAGACCATAAACCCTTAAAAATCCCTAATAAAACATTAAAAACCTCAATAAACTTAAAACCAATAAAAACATAAAAATGCTAAAAATCATAAAAACCCAAAAGAACCCTAAGACACTAAAAACACTCAAAATCCATAAAAACTAAAAAAACCCTAAAAATCATGCAAAATCCAAATAAAGCCTTAAAACCCTAAAAACAGTTAAAATCCCTACAAAACATAAAAGTGAAAAATAAACTGAAACCCCTAAAAGACTTAATAAATACCCTAAAAATCTATAAAAATGTAAAAAAACCTTCAAACCATGAAAACCCTTAAGAAAACCATAGAAAAATTAAAACACTTAAAATCCCTAAAACCCCTAAAAACAGAAAAACCCAAAAAAACCATAAAAGGCCATAAAAACCATAAACCCCCAATAAACTATAAAAATCCCTAAAACCCTTAAAATTAAAAAATCCAATAAAAAACATAAAACAACTAAAAATAAAAAAAAACCATTTAAACCCCTTAAAACATTAAAATACATTAAAATCCTAAAAAACTCTAAAAATCCTGAAAAAACTAAAAACATTGTATAAGACCAAAAACACCAAAAAACATCTTAAATTCATAAAAACATAATGATCCTAAAAATACCCCAAAAATCATGAAAACCATAAAAAACCATAAAAACATTAAATCCCCTAAAAAACCATAAAAACCTAAGAACACATAAAACCAATAAAATTCATAAAAATTTATAAAAAACTTTAATTCCCTAAAATATCCTAAAACCGTCAAAATCCATAAAACACATGAAAAACTGAAAAATTATTAAAAAAATTAAAAAAAAACATAAAAAAAAACAAAAAAGAACAAAATACACTTCAAACCCCTAAAATCCTAAAACCTGCTAAAAACCCTAATAGACCCCAAATAACCACAAATGCCTAAAACCCATCGAAATCCATAGAGACACTGTAAAACCATAAAATCAATAAAATTCCTTAAAAACATAAAAATGTATAAAGTACACTAAAACCAAAAGAAAATATTGAAACCCTAAAAAAATTTAAATACTTAAAAATTAAAAAATTAAAACCCCTAAAAACTCTCAAGATCCATAAAAACCCATAAAAATCTTCAAAAATTACAAAAAGATACCTAAGAAATAAAAAACACCCCCAAACCCTTAGAAACACATACAAAACCATAAAACCCTAAGAAACATAAAAGATGGAAGAACCTAAAAAATGAAAAAACCCCAAAATACCCAAAATATCGCATTAAAATAAAAAACACCCCTAAAAACAATCAAGAATTTAAAAACCAATAAAACAACTAAAACCAAAAAATACACCAAAAACAATATAAATGACCAAAAATCATAAAAACCCTCTAAAACCCCTTTAGACATTTATAAACTCAAAAAACCCTAAAAATAATAAATATCCCTAAAAACATAAAAACCATCAAAAAACAAAAATAATAAAAATAATCCAAAAATATCCACAATATCCTAAAAATGTAAAACCTCAAACCATAAAAGACCTAATAAAACCATAAAAACCTAAAAATTACTAAAACTCATAAAAATCCTAGAAGTGAAAAAAACCTTAAAAACCCCTAAAAACCCTAAAACCCCTAAAACCCTCAAAATCAATAAAAATCATAAAAAACAATAAAAAAAGACAAAAAATCCCTAAAAACATGAAAACCCCGATAATCTAGAAAACCCATAAGAAAAATATAAAAACCTAAAAAAGTAAATTCTTTTATAAAACCTAAAAAATCCTGAAATCCCAAAAAGACCATAAAAACCCTAAAGACCCCTAAAATATATAAATCCCCTAAAACAATAAAAACCCAAAAAATCCCAAAAATCAATAAAACCACTAAAAATACTAGAATCCCTTTAAATCCATAAAAATGTTTTAAAACTCTAAAAACTCTTAAAAACCCTATGCAACACAAAAAACCCTAAAATCTCATAAGATCTACGAAACCCATAAAACCCTACAAAAATCTAAAACATATCAAAATCTATAAAAACATAAAAAAATAAAATTCCAAAAAAGTCCTATAATCCCTAAAAATATAAAAAACTAAAACGCTAAAAAATCCTAAGAAAACATTAAAACCCTAAAAACTATTAAAAGCCTAAAAAACCTAAAAAATTCAAAATCCTTAAAGCATCCTAACCCTCCCCCACCGAAATCCCTGAAAGCCCTAAAATCCATAAAAATCAAAAAATCCCTAAAAACATAAAAAGGGATAAAACCCTGAAAACCCCAAAGAAATCCTCAAAAACGTAAAACACTTAACACACATAAAAACATAAAAAACTATGAAAACCCTAAACCCATAAAAATGATAAAAACATTAGAAAACTCTAAAACCCCATAATACCCTTAAAGACATTCAAAATCCCTAAAACCCTATGAAACCATAAAAATCCCAAAAATTCCATAAAAATTCCAAAAAACCAAAAAACCCAAATAACCACCAAATATCTTTAAAAACGTCAAAAACCTAAAAACACATAATATTTATAAAACCCTAAAAAGGATAAAAAAACTAAAAAACTCCTAAAATCTTGAAAAAACCATAAAACCCTCACAATACCTAAAAACCATACAAATACTAAAAAATACCTAAAACCCCTAAATTGTAAGTACCCTAAAAATACCTGGAAATCCATAAGAAAAGCTTAAAATCCTAAACACACTTAAAATCTCTAAAAAATATAAAATGGTGAGAACACTGTAAGGCCCTAAAAATCCTAAAAAATAATAAATACCATAAAAACCCCTAAAACCCATTAAATAACCCTAAAAACCTATAAATTCCAAATAACTTTTAAAATTAGAAAATCCTTTTAAACCCTAAAAACATTAAAAAACTCTAAAAATATTTAAAACCAAAAAAACACAAAAAAACTCAGAAAAACCAAAAAATCGAAATACATATAAAGTTTTGAAACCGTAAAAACACAAAAAACCCTGAAAACCCATAAATCCCTAAAAACTCTAAAAACACATTAGAATCCAAAAAAAAAAATACATAAGAACCCTAGAAATGTAAAAACCATAAAAATATTAAATACAGTAAAGAAACCTTGAAAACCTAAAACACGTAAAACCCCAAATACCCTAGAAACACTAAATACCCAAAAAGTTCCTAAAACCATAAAACCCATAGATACTATGAAAACCCTAAAACAATTAAATACACTAAACAAACATAAATCCATAAAACCGTTAAAAAGTTATAAAAACCATTAAATCCCTAAATAAGTTTAAAAATATTATAACAATAAAAATAAAAAAAACTTAAAAAACCCATAAATACCAAAAAACCCATGTTAACCCTAAAACCCCAAATAACCCTCAAAATCCCTAAAAACCCTAAAGTCCCATAAAAATCATTAAAAATCCCTAAAAACTGAAAAAATGTAAAAAAAATAAAAAACCAGAACACCCCTAGGAAAACCTTAAAACCCACAAAATAATAAAAACACCCAAAAACAAAAAAAACAGTAAAATTCTAAAAGACCCTAAAAACCCAAAACCACAAAAAAACATTAAACCCCCAAAAAACGTAAATAACCATAATAATCAGAAAACCAATAAAACCATAAAAACCACACAAAACTCTGAAACCATTTGAAACTTTAAGGAAAATAAAAAACTCTTAAAAACCATAAAATCCCTAAAAATATAAATTTAAAATCCAAAAAAACATAAAAAACATAAAAACACATAAAAATAAAAATCCCTAAAAACCCTAAAACAAATTTTTTTTAATAATTCCCTTAAAATAAAGAAAATATAAAAATCCGTAAAAACACAAAAACCCACTTAAAATCCCTTAAAACCTAAAAACTCATATAAACCCACAAAAACATAAAACGCCTCAAAATCCTTAAAACCCCATAAAATCATAACAATACTAAAAAAATCTCTAAAATTTCATAAAAATGTAAAAAATAGATAATACCCTAGAAACACTTAAGAAAAATAAAAAAACTAAAAAACCATAAACCCCTGAAAACATAAAAACGTTGAAAACCCTAAAAGTCCCATAAAAAACCCTAAAATCCAAAAAACCTATAAAAACATTAAAAACCCTAAAAACCATAAAAACCTAAAACAACAAAAAATCTATAAATGATTAAATAAGTATAAATTATTTAAAAATTACAACTTTTAAAACCCTTAAGATATCAAAAAAACCCAAAAAACTAAAAAACACTAAAACCCCAAAAAAACACTCAAAACACCTAAATCAAATCCAAATCCCTAAAAATCCTAAAACCGCATAAAAATAAAAAAATAAATACATAAGAAACATTAAAACCCATTAAAACCAAATAAAATATTAAAAATCTAAAAAAACCCAAAACCCCTAAAAACATAAAAAATGCTAAAAACCCAAACACCACACAAAACCAGAAGACCCTCAAATATTTAAAAAAACAAGAACGAATAAAAAACCTAAAAAATCACTACAAATACTTAAAATTGTTAACAACCCCAAAACCCATAATAATGAATAAGAGAACCATAAAAAATTAAAAACACCTAAAACCCCAAAACCCCAAAAAATAATCTAAAATATGAAAAAGACTATAAAACCCCAAAAGTACAATAAAAGCCCAAAAAACTCCATAAAAATTAAATACAATAGAACCACATAGAATCCATAAAAACCCACTAAAAAATACAAATACCCTTTCAATCACAAAAAATTTAAGAAACTCTAAAAAATTTAAAAGCATAAAGACTCAAAATAACCCTTACAAACCCAAAAAACCACTAATACCCCTTGAAAATCCATAAAAACCTAGAAACCCATAAAATATAAAAAAAGGCCAAAAATTTCTTAAAAATGTCAAAAAATTCTAAAAACCCCGAGAAACACTAAGAAAACCATAAAATTCTGAAAATACAAAAAACACTAAAACCCAAAAAACTATAAAAACCCCTGAAAGAAATCAAAATCCCTAAACAACCAAAAAACAATAAAATCCTTAAAAATCCCTAAAATAACTAAAAATGTAAAAAACCTTAAAAACCTGAAAAATTCCCTAAGAAATCCATAAAAAAATTAACACCTAAAGACCTAATAATGCTATAATCACTAAATGTCTCATAACCTAAACCCCCTATAAACCATATAGAATGTAGAAACCTTGAAAACCCTAAAAAACAAAACCTCTAAGTCTCTAAAAACTATTGAAAACCTAAAAATGAAAAAAACTATAAAAACCGTAAAATCCTTAACGTACTAAAAAAACCCAAAAAACCATAAAAACATAAAAATCATAAAATCCCCCAGAACCCATCAAAATCTTAAAAACCCTATTAAAAAATAATAATGCCCTATTAAACTATAAAAATTTTAAAAACCCTAAAAACCTATAAAAACACTATGAAAACGCTAAAAAACAAAAAACACATAAAACCCCAAAAACCCTAAAAATTTACAGAAACAAAAAAAACCCCCTAAAAGTCATTAAACACCCAAAAATCCCTAAAACCTCAAAAAAACCATAATAATCCTTAATATCCCGCAAAATACCATAAAACATAAAAACCATAAAACAGAAAAAAAAACTAAGAGAATGTTAATACATAAAAAAAATCCAGACCACCAAAAATCTAAAAAACCATAAAAACCATGTTGTCCCTAATAACTTTAAACCCCCTAAAATCATAAAAACAATTTATTTTTTAAATAATCCTAAAAACATATAGGACCATAAATGACACATAAAATTCTAAAAACCATTAAAACAAATAAAAATATTAAAAACCTATAAAAAACTCACAAACCCTAAATTCAAAAAAGAATAAAAGAACCTTGAATATCTCTAAATCCATTAAAATCCCTAAAACCCATAAAAACTATTAAAATCATATAAAATCGCTAAAAATATCTAAAAATATAAAAAACCCTAAAAACTCTAAAACACATAAGAAACACTTAAAAACATAAACACAATTAATAATCCTAAAAATTCAAAACACCATAAAAACAGTAAAATCCCAATAAAACAATTAAAATTCACAAAAACAATAATTAACCATAAATATCCTAAAATACATAAAAATCCCTAAAACTATAAAAAACTCAAAAAATTTGAAAAACCTCTATGAATCCCTAAAAACATAAAACATTTAAAATATATAAAAAACCTAAAAATTCTAAAACCCCTAAAAACACTAAAAACCATAAAACTCTGCAAAATCTATAAAACCCTAAAAATCATAAAAATCAAAAAAAATCGTTAGAAATACCTAATAAAATAAAACCCCCTAAAACCCTTGAAACCCTTTATAAAAACATTAAAAACATAAAAACACTTAAACCCCCCAAAAAACCTAAAATATGAAACAAACCACAACATACCCGAAAAACCCTAAAAATCATAAAAACCCCTAGTAATTTGAAAACACCATTATATCCAATAAAAACTATAAAACACACTAAAAACTATAAAACCCCATTAAATCCCTAAAAACTACAAAACCCTCAAAATATCTAAAAGCACTAAAACCCCCTAAAATTAAAAAATTCCTAAAAGTACATAAAAATATAAAAATCCCTAAAACCAACGGAAAATGACACGAAATACCAAAAGAATAAAAGCACATTAAACCCATAAATTATTAAAAAGGTGTTTTACACCTAAAAACAACTTAAACCCCAAAAAACCATAAAACCCTTAAAAACCAAAAAATCCCCTTAAAAAAACAACAAACCTAAAAACCACTAAAAACTATAAAACCAATTTTAATTCATAAAAATTTTAAAAAACTGTAAAGACTGTAAAACCTTAAGAAAACTAAAAAACCCTAAAAACATAAAAAAATAATAAAACCCATAAATACAATTACAAATCCAAAAACCCCTAAACGCTAAAAATAAAAAAAATCCTTAAAAAACCTAAAATTTATTAAAAAAATTAAAACCCACTAAAACCCTTAAAACTCTAATAAATCCTTAAAAATCTAAAAAACATAAAACCCCAAAAAAACAAAAAAAAGAAATATAAATCCCCTAAAAACCCTAATACCATAATCCCAAAAAATCCTTAATATCACTAAAAATAATAAAAAACATAACAAATCAATAAAATTAATTAAAAATGTAAAAACCGTAAAAAACTATTAAACCCATAAGAAAACATTAAAAACACAAAAAAACATAAAAACTATCAAAACATAAAACACACCAAAAGACCTAATGACAAGAAAATAAAAAAAACCCCTACAAAACCATAAGAGACACTAAAACAATAAAAACCAAAAAACCAATAAATACCCTAAATCTAAAAAAGTATAAAACCGCTTTAAACCCCTAAAAAATTAAACCCCCCGAAAACACTTAATGCCTAAAAAATAAAAAAACATAAAAACCGAAAAAATAAGAAAAACCATAAACTGCCTAAAAACCCTAAAATCCCTAAAAACCCAGTTTTAATAAAAATCCTACGAAATCCCTAAAAATCTATAAGTATGTAAAAAACATTAAAACAACTAAAAAAACATATGAAAAACTTAATAACATAAGACCCCTTAAAAACACTAGAATCCTTAAATATGATGAAACCCCTAAAACCCATAAAAACTCCAATACCGCAAAAATCATCAAATTTACTATAAAAATTAAAAACAATAGAAATCATTAAAATCCCTAAACACCCCCAAAAACATAAAAACATAAAAAAATTTAAAACCCCTAAGATGAACATGAAAACCAAAAAACATATAAATTTTTTAAAAATTAATAAGGAAAAGACCATAAAAAATTAAATACCCTCAAACCCCTAAACCCCCTAAAAAATCCCTTAAAATATTAAAAACTTATGAAAATTTTATAAAATAATTTAATGTCCCAAAAAACATTTTAAACTTTAAAAACTAGAAAACCCCAGTGAAATCCTTAAAACCCTAAAAACACTTAAAACCCCAATAAAACCTAAAAAACCAAAAAACCCAAAAGACCATAAAACCCTTAAATACCCTGAAAACAATAAAATACACTAAAACCTAAAAAACCTTAATCAACCCTAAAACCCAACTAAAAACTCTAGAAACCCATTATACCCATTAAAAATTAAAAAAAAAACATAAACCCAAAAAACCTATAAAACCCCTAAGCAACTAAAAACCCACTAAATCCCCTTAGAATCCTAAAAAACATTAAATCCCATTAAAATCACAAATACCCTAAGACACATAAAAATCATAAAAATGCCTTAAAATCATTAAAAACCTAAAAAACCCTAAAAAGCATCAAAATTCATTATAAAACCATAAAAACCAAAAAAACCATCTAAACCCCTAAGAACATAAAAAATCTAAAGACATGAAAACCCTAAATATCCCTAGACCCAAAAATTCCCTAAAAACCCAATTGAATAAAAGATTTATAAAATAACTCAAGTAAAAATAACAATAAACCCAAAAAAACTATAAAAACCCTTAAAATATATAAAAACAAAAAAACCATAAAACACTTAAAAATACCTAAAGTCGCTTAAAAGGTAAAAAACCATAAAAATTATAATAAACCCTATGAAATCCACAAAAAATAGAAATAATCAAGACACCCTAAAAATCTTAAAACCCTAAAATAGTAACAGTCCCTAAAAACCGTAAAAACCCATTCAAATTCTAAAAAATAACTAATAATCCTTAAAAACATAAAAAAATCTAAAAACCATAAAAAATTAAAATTTGTAAAAATCTAAAAAAATCCATAAAAACAAAAAAACCATAAAACCCTTAAAACCCCAAAGAATCCCATAAGAACCTAATTAGCATAAACACATTAGAATAACCTTTAAACCACCAAAACCCTAAAGAATCTAAAATGATGAAACACCCCTAAAAACCATAAAAACCTATAAAACCTATAAAATCCCTATAAACTATAAAAACATTAAAAATCCGCTAAAAACTCTGAAACCCATTTAAGCCCATAAAAACATTAAAAGCTAAAAAATAAATAGTAAAACCCTATGAAACTCTAAAAACCCCAAAAACTATAAAACCCATAAAAACCTAAAAACCTTAATACCCCTAAAATCTCTAAAACCCCTTAAAACCCCAAAATTACCAAAATTCCTTAAAAACTAAAAAACACATGAAATACTAGAAAACCTCTTAGAAAATCATAAAAACTGAAGAACACATAAAACCCTTATAAAACCTCAAAAATAATAAAAACCATAGAAACCCTTAAAACCCAAAAAAAAAGATAAAACCATCAAAATCATTATAAACCCTACAACATTAAAATCTCAAAAAACACTATAAAAATCAAATAAAAATTAAAAAACTATGGAAACCCCTAATAAAAAATAAAAAATCAAGAAAAATGTAAAACCCATAAAAACAAAAAAACGCTAAAAACATAAAAGTCTATAAAATCCATTAAACCCCCTAAAACAATAAAACTCTTAAAAACCATAAAAGGCCATAATAACCAAATAACCTTAAAACCCACTAAAAACTATGAAAACCTTATAAACCTCTAATAACATTAAAAATATTAAAACCCCCAAAAATAAAAGAAACCCCATAAAACCTTAAAAAACACTAAAAATCCTAAAAACCCTAAAATCCCTAAAAACCTAAAAACCAAAAAAATAATTGAAAAAGAACATAAAATCACTGAAAATATAAAAACATTAAAAATATTGGAAACCCCTAAGAAACCCATAAAAACCTAAAAACACATAAAATCCATAAAAAACATAAAAACTCTAAAACAATTAAGAAATCCTAAAAACCCAAAAAACCCTCAAAATCCTGAAAGCCAATAAAAATTATAAAAATAATAAATAATACATAAATATAACTAAAAATAAAAAACCCTACAGATCATATGAAAAGAAATTAAAAACCTAAATAAACACTAAAACCCACTAAAACACATAAAAACACAAAACCCCCCAAAAACACAAAAAACCCTCAAACCCCTCAAAATCCCTAAAATAGCTTAAAATTATAAAAATCATAAAGTCCTTAAAAATTTCTAAAAATTTCAAAACCCCATAAAATCCTGGAAAACACTAAGAAACCAGAAAATTCTAAAAATAATAAAAACCCCTAAAAACATGAAAAAATGATAAAAACCCTAAAATACCCTTAAAACGAAAAAAACGCTAAAATCCATAAATCCACCTAAGAAACATAAAAACCCATTAAAATCAATAACCCATAAAAGAAACCAAATATGTACAACTCTTTAAACCACTAAAATCATTATAGAACATTATAAAATCAAAAGATGTCTAAAAACACAAAAAAATAACCATAAAATAAAAAAAACTAAAAAACATAAAAAACCCAAATACAAAAAACCCCCCATCAAAATACCAATAATGTAAATAGACATAAATATCATAAAAAATTGAAAATCCATAAAACCTAAAATTCCTAAAATCCTTATGACAACATTGAAATCCTAAAATCAATTAAAACCCCTAAAAACCCTAAGAAAAAATGGCGGCGGACTCCCCTGGTTCTCTCTCCCTCTCGACGCGGATTCTAGGGTTTTTGCAAGCTTCCTCTAGCGGTTGTGATGGCAGATTTATGCTCTTTCCCTATCGTGCTCACGAGCGGTGCTCTTGGCGGAGGCAGTTTGGTGAAGATATTTTCAGTGCGGCTTTGGTTTTCCAATCGGCGGCGTTGGTCGAGTTTTCAGCACCTGATGCTTTCACGACCTTGCTCTTTCACGATTGCGGGGGTAGATCTGGGCGTCTTCGAGCTTCATCTTCATTCTCCAGAACACCGGCAGCAAGCGCTTTTTGGAATTTTCTTCCATTCTGAGCAATGATGTTGCTCGGGACTCCGGCGTCTCTGGAAGCGTGGAATGCTGTTGGTTCGGCTAGGTCTTGGTCGTCGGGCGATTGTGTTGCTTCCTCAGACCAGATCTCTATTTCCTGTTCTCGCGATGCTGATGAAGGTTTGGTTTTTGCTCTAGCTTGCCCTAGTTCTCGATTTGCGATGCTGATGCAGGTGTGTGCTCGACCCGTTCCCTTGGTTTCATCTCTGTTTCACACTGTTGATGCGATATTGGGTTGGATTTCTTGGCTCTTCATGTTATTCTATTTACTGGTCGTGTTTACAGGTGTGAGTAAATGTGAGTTCTGTTTTCGTATCTGCTAAGAGGTGTTAGACATGGCTTGGTGATGCTCCGCAATTTTTCTCTTTCCAAAAAATTCTGGATGTTATGGTTTGGTACTGGTTATGGTTGCTAGTGGTGTGCTGTTAGTTGTACTGTGAGGTGTGGATTTCCTCAAGCTGTTTGGGTTGAAGGATTTGGTTGCTGGTTGTTTGATGGGTTTGGAGGATGCTGCTGGTTTCTTGGGTAGATGGGACTGGCAGGGCATGATCTGCTTCATGCTGTTAATGAAGGGTTTGTAATGTTGTGCTGTACTATGGATGATGTACCGGACCATGGTCAACTGTGTTATGGTTGGCGTGGTTGTGAATTGATGCGAGTGATGATTCTTGATTGGCTGAGAGGTGGTAATGATGAATGATGTTGGTGCTTGGTGATGGTTGCGGTTTTGCTGAGGGGAGATGAAGGATGCTGGTTGGTGATGGTTGCTGTTTTGCTGAGAGGTGACGAAGGATGCTGGTTGGTGACGGTTCTATGCTACTGGATGCTGGTTGATGATGGATGGTGGTGGTGGCTGCTTGACTTTGTGTGTTTTTTCTTTTTTTTTCTTTTTTTTATTCTTCTTTTTTGGGGTCTTTTACGTCTTTGGTTGTGAAGGGTTTTTTGGTGTTTTTCATTTGACCCCTCCCCTCCCTTGACTGCTGTGTCTCTTTTTTACTTTTTAATAAATTTGGGGGGGGGGGGGGGTAATAGCCCGACCCTCGCATCTTCCTTGCACTAAAAACCCTAAAAATGCTAAAACCCATAAAAATCTGTAAAAACCCCTAAAACACTAAAATCCAATAAAATCGTAAAATATACTAAATCCCATACAAACCTGAAAAAGGAATTCTAAAAACCCTTTAAACCCATAATAATGTTAAAAATTCTAAAAATTCAAAATCCCAAAAACCCTAAAATCCATTAAAATAAGAAAACCCCATAAAATTTCAAAAAACATAAAATTCCTGAAAACCTTTAAGAAAACCTTAAAATACTATGCAATTACAATACCAAAAAGTCATATAAAATGCATGAAATCCCATAAAACCCATAAAACCTTCAAAATTTTTAAAAACACTAGAACACCCTAAGAATTAAAAAAAATACCAAAAAATACTAAGAAAGGAAAAAAATTGAAAAACACAAGAAAACCCTTAATAAACCCATTAAAACCTAAAATTAACTACAACTGATAAAAATCTAATGACATTAAAAACCATAAAAACTCAAAAGAGCCTAAATAACATAAAATCCCTAAAAACCGTAAAACTTGTAAATGCCTTAAAAACTCTAAAACCCCATAAAAACACTAAAAACTAATAAATAATATAAAACAATAAGAGACTTATAAAAACCCTTAAAAACCAAAAAACCTTACAACCCTAAAAATCACAAACACCAATATTAATCCTCAAATTCCCCGAAATCCTTAAAATTCCATAATATACTAAAAAATCCCTAAAAATACCTAAAAACATAAACCCCTTAAAAATCATAAATCCCATATAAAATCATTAAAAACCAAAAAACACAAAAATATAAAAAAAACTTGAAATGCTAAAAACCTTAAAAACCCAAAAAAATCACTAAAAATCATAAAAATCATAAAAATGAACTAAATATCAAAACAAAATGTAAAAAATCACAAGAACCCTGAAGAACCCTTAAGAAAACCTTGAATCCATAAAACAGTTAATACCTATAACAACCTAAAATGCTAAAAACCATAAAAACCCCAAAAAACCCCTAAAACCACAAAAAACTACAAACCATTAAAAATATCAAAAAAACCTAAAACCCATTAAACCCTAAATACAACTAAAAACACTGAAAACCATTCAAACTCAAAAAAGTCAAAAAAATCCATTAAAATCCAAAAAAATCATAAGAACATAAAAACCCCAAAAAACCATTTAATTCTTTAATATACATAAAAACATAAAATTTCAAAAATTATGTAAAAATAAAAAATAATTTTCAAAACCCCATAACACTTAAAATCCCAAAGGAATCCTTAAAAACAAAAAATAGTACTTAAAACACTTAAAACACTAAAAAATTCTAAACACCCTAAAAATCCTTAAACCCACCAAATCCCCAGAAACCCGAAATGTCATAAAAATCCAAAAAAAGTATATAAAAATATAAAAAACCACAGTAACTGGAAAAACCGAATGAATGCATTAAAAACTAAAAACACTTAAAACTCCAAAAAACCAAAAAATGCTAATTTTTTAAAACCCCCTAATGGTCATAAAGTCCTTAAATCTCCAAAAACCATAAAAATCCTTAAATCATTAAAAACCCTAAAACCCCCATAAAAACCCTAAAAACTAGTAAAGACTATAAAAATAGTATAATCCCATAAAAATATTAAAACCTTAGAACCACGTTAAAACCCCTACAAAGCTCAATAAAATTCTAAATCCCTATAAAAACAATAAAACCCTTAAAAATTTCTAAAACACCACAAAATCCATAAAAACACATAGAAATGTAAAAAACACTAAAAAAATAAACATCCCAAATAAAATCATAAAACATAAAAATTATTGAAACCCCTAAAAGATAATAAAAATAAAAACGCAAAAAATCATAAAAAACTTGAAAATCGTTAAAAAGGCTAAAAACCATAAGATTCATAAAAATATCTAAAAATCCCAAAAAATGTAAAAACCTTAAAATCAATAAAACCATAAAAACCCTTAAAACCTAAAAACACTCAAAACCCTGAAAACCCTAAAAAACATAAAAACCCTATATACACTAAAAACCCTAAACCCACTTAAACCACAAAAAGTCATAAAACCATCTAAAAACTATTAAACCCATAAAAACACTAAAACCCACAAAATACTATAGAATCCAATTAAACCCATAAAATGATAAAAAATCTTAAAATTCATAAAATCATAAAAAATTAATAAAAAACTCTAAAAAACCAACGGAACCATAAAAACTCCTAAAACCCTAAAAATAACCAAAAACACATAAAAATACCTAAAACCCCTTAAACCTATTATAATAATAAAGTATCCTAAAATTCCTTGAAAACATAAAATTTCCTAAAAACAATGAAATTCTAAAATAAATTCCTAAAAAATAAAAACACTAAAACACCTAAAACCCCATAAAAACCCTAAAACCATTAAAAAAACGCATAAAAAATTGAAACATAAAAACACATAAACCCAATAAACATCACTGCCAACTCTAAAAAACCATTAAACCCCAAATATGTAAAAAACTAAACCAAACATTAAAACCCTTAAAAATAAAAACCCTAAAATTCTAAAAGAACCATAAATACACCTAAAACTCTTTAAAATCTCAAAATACCCTAAAATACATTAAAATTCTAAAAGTACTAAAAATATCAAAAAACATAAAAAATGAAAAATCCCGGGAAACCCTAAAAAACCATAAAAATACTTACAGCACTTAAATACCTGAAAATGCCAAAAACCCAAAAAATCCAAAAACTCCCTAAATACCCTAAATCCCATCAAAATACCTAAAACACTAAAAATCAATAATAATCCAAACAATCCATAAAAATCACTAACAAGGTAAAAACCCTAAAAGATCCTAAAATAAAAAATAACATTATAACCCCAAAAATCCCTAGAAACATTAAAATCACATAAAACCCAATAAACCCCTAAAAAATCACTTTTACTCAAAAATACCTTAAAACCACTAAAATTTTAAAATACAATAATGAAAATTAAAAACATAAATACTAAATGAAATCCTAAAAAACCATAAAACCCTAAAAACATTAAAAAACCCTGAAAGACTAAAACCACTCAAAATCCCTAAACACCGTGAATCCCAAACTGTGTAATCCCTTGAGAAAACCATAAAAATCTAAAAATATTTAAAACTCCTAAAAAATCTAAGAAACAAAAAAAAACCGAAATAACCATAAAAACCATAAAAACCATAGAATTTGATAAAAACCCTAAAACCCAAAAATTCCTAGAAAATAACAAAAATCCTAAGAACATAAAAACCCTTAAAACACTAAAAACCCAAAAGAACAACATAAATACCTAAAAGCACAAGAAACCCCTAAAACCTAAAATACGCTAAAATTCCAAAAACTCTAAGACACAAAAAACCCATAAAACCATAAAAACATTTAAAAACCTAAAAACCCCTAAAAACCTATAAAAACTCTAAAATCCCAAAAAAACCCTCTAAACATCAAAATGTATAAAAACCCTAAAAACCAAAAAAATGATAAAAAGTCCTTAAATTCATTAATATGGTTAAAACTATGATAGTCCAAAAAAAGACATTATTAGCATAAAAACACCTAAAACCCCTAAAAATCCACCAAATTCTAAAAATCTTAAAAACATTAAAATCATGAAAACCCCTAAAACTCATTAAATTCCTAAAATCCATAGAAACAAAAAAATCCTAAAAACCTTGAAAACCCATATAAACAACAAAAAACATAAAAAAATTAACACAATTAAAAAACAAAAAAAAGATGAAAACCATAAAACCCATAAGACCTATAAAATAAATAAACCCTCAAAGTCCTTAAAACCATAAAAACTATAAAGACCTAAAATATCACAAATAACTCCTAAAATATAAAAACACTTAAAATTTATGACAAACCCTAAGAAAATCATGAAAACCGAAAATTAGATAAAAACCCTAAAGAATGTAAAATTGCTTAAAACCATAAAAAAACCCTAAAACCCCCTAAGAGTAGAAAAAATCCATAAAACCAATAAAAGCCCAAATAACCCACAGAATCTCGAAAAATAATTTATAATCCTAAAATCTTTTAAAAACAATAAAAACCATTAAAATACTGAAGAACTAAAAAACCCTAAACCCCCTAATAACAAAAAATGATCTCAGAATCCTTATAAAAATCTAATAATAAAAAACCCATAAAACCCTGAAATCCCCTAAGAAAACCTTAAAAAACATAATACCCCTAAAAACATAAAATAGAGAAACCTAGAAAACATCTTAAAAACCCAAAAAAAAATAAAACCCCTTTAAATACCTAAAATCATAAACATAAGAAACACTTATAAAAAATCTGTTAAAATCACTAAATATATCAAAAACCATGAAAACACTAAAAAACACAATGAAAATTATTGAAAAAAACACTTAAAACACCTAAAAAAATAAAAATTATAAATACCATAAAATTCCCAAAAAATTCAAAACAACTAAAATCCCCAAAACCTCCTAAAACAATAAAAACCCCTAAAAATGAAAAAATCACTAAAAAATATAAACACCCATTAAACCCCTAAAAATGATAAAATAATCTAAACCCCCTAAATATCCCTAAAAACTAGAAACCACTAAAACCCCCCAAAAAAACATAAAAAACCTAAAACTTTTTAAAAACACTCTAAATCATTAAAAATCTGAAAAACCATAAAATTTATAAAATATACCAAAAAATCATTTCAACTTTTTTTAAAAAATATACTAAAATCCCAATTAACCTGTAAGAATACCTAAAAACCCAAAAAACACTTAAAACCCAAAAAAACATAAAATAATAAAAACCCCAACTCCTAAAAATGATAAAATCATCAAATTACCTAAAAACTCTAAAAAAAATTAAAATACTAATAAAATCCCAACAAATCCCTACAAAAAAACCCCCCAAAATACCTAAAAATCAATAAGAAACCATTATAATCCTAAATTCATTTAAAACCCTTAAAAACCAAATAATAATAAAACCCTAAAATAACCTAAATTAATTAAACATAAGAAACTAAAAAATCAGGAAAAACCTTTAAAAACCCATAAAAACCTAAAACCAATAAAAACACATGAATCCCTTCAAAACCCTAAATTTTTTAAGAAACACTAAAAACCCTTTAAAACTCTAAAATCTAATAAAAATTAACCCCCCCCCCCCAAAATAATCAAAATCCATAAAAACACAAAAAAAATCCTAAGGACTCTCAAAACTTTGAAACTGATAATTTTGTTTAAAAAACCAGAATATAGCTATAAATTACTAAAAAATTAAAACCATTAAAACCCAAATAAATCCAAAAACAAAACTAAAAAACTAAAACGCATAAAATCCCTAAAATATAAAACACACTAAAAACCATAAAAACCCCTATAAACACTAAAACCCCAAAAAAATCCTCAAAATTTATAAAAACCATAAATCCCATAAAAATTATAAAAAAGGATAAAATTCCCTAAAAATATAAAAAAACCTAAAACACTATAAAAATAAAAAAAAATTATTAATAACCTATAAACATTTAGGACCCAAAAACACCAAAACTATTAAAATACCATAAACCCCTAAGTCCACATAAAATCATAAAAACTCATGAAACCACTTAGAACACAAAAAACCCATAAAAACACAAAACACCACTAAAAACTCCAAGAAGCATTTAAACTCTAAAAAACATTAAAAGCTCTAAAAACCATTAAATCCCCTGAAAACTCAAAAAAACATAGAACTAAAATAAAATACATAAAACCCCTAACAACACTAAGAAACCAAAACCCCAAAACACCCGAATATCCTAAAAACCCATAAAAATACTAAAAAATCCCTAAAATTTATTGAAATCATAAAAAAATATTAAACTATTGAAAACCCGCAAAAAACCCTTAAAAACCTAAACACAATTAAAATCCATAAATTCTAAAATTGTTAAAAAATTTAAAAACAATAAAACCATAAATATCCCTAAAACCCCTCAAAATAAAAAAACCCTAAAAACAGTATAAAATTCATTAAAATACATAAAATCTCTAAAAACATAAAAACACTAAAAAAACTATGAAACCCCTAAAAACCCTAAAAACTTATAAAAACATTAAAACAATAAAAACATAGAAATGATAAAAATAGAAATGGCTCTAAAAACCCAAAACACATTAAAACCATAAAAATCAATAAAAATTTTAAAAACTACAAAACCCCATTAAAATGATAAAAACCACATAGAACTATAAAAACACTTTAAGACAAAAAAATTTAAGAACCTAAAAACCTAAAAACCATAAAAAATTAATATCATAACTTAAAATCCAAAAAACAATAAAATCCTAAAACCCTCAAATTCCCAAAAAATCCTAAAAAGAAAAAAAAATCATAAAAAATACCGATAAATCAATATAAACATACAAAACCATAATAACCCCTATTAAATCCATAGATATATAATCATAGTTAAAAACCATAAAAACCTTAATAACACTAGAAAAACATAAAATATGCCAAAAATCCTAAAATGATGCAAAAAACCATAAAACCCCTAAAATCCATAAAAACACATAAACCCCATAAAACATCTAAAATCACTAAAAATTATTTAAGTCCCATAAACCCACCAAAAAAATAAAAACTCTAAAAACCATAAAAACAATAATAAACTCATAAAACCCCTAAAAACCAAAAAAAACCAAAAAACCACTAAAACCCTAAAAATCCAAAGGCCCTCAAAATCCCTAAAATCCCCAAAACCCATAAAAATAATAAAACACCTAAGATTCCTAAAAATTTAAAACCACTAAAAACCTTAAACCCCTAATAATTCCATTAAAATATAAAAATACTATAAACCACTAAAAAGATAAAAATGACAAAAACCCTAAATACTCCAAAACCATTAAAACGCCTCAAAATCTCTAAAAACCCAAAGAACAGTAAAAATCCTCTAAATTACATAAAATATATAAAAAATAAAAACCCATAATACCCAAAAAAACCCAAAGAGAAATTACAAAATACTTAAAACACATTAAACCATAGAAAACCTAAAAATCACTAATAACCATAAAAACTGAAAAAACCCTAAACACACCCAAAAACTATAAAATCTATAAAACCTTAAAATCCCTAAAACCCAATAAAGACCATTAAAATTCAATAAAATGTTAAAAAAAAATTTCACACTTAAAACATTAAAAAACTAAAACAATTTAAAAACGATAAAAATATTTCAAAAACCGTAAAATTCTTAGAAAAACATAAAAACACAATAAAGACCTAAAAAAATAAAAATCACTAAAACCCTAAAACCATAAAAATTATAAAAATACCAAAAGGCTCATAAGAAATAGTGAACACATAAAATCCATGAAAACATTAATATATCCCAAAAAACCTAAATAAAATTGAAAACCCTAAAAACCTAAACAATTTTAAAAACACTAAATCCCCCCAACCCTTTAAAATCCCAAAAATCCCTAAAAATCCATAAAATTCATAGAAATTTCAAAAAAAAAATTACAATAACCATAAAAATCCTAAAAATCCTACACCCCTAAGAAAACCTTAAATACATAAAAAATTGTTAAGAAATAATTAAAAACCTAAAAACTATTAAAACACCTAAAAATCTAAAAAAAATCAAAATCCCATAAAACCCCCCACCCCTAAAACCCCTTAAAATCACTAAAAACCCTTAAATTCCATAAAATTCTTAAAACTCCATAAAAATACCTAAAAATATAAAAACCCTAAAAATCCTAAACACCCCTAAGAAAACCTTAATGTCTTAAAACACATAAATACCCTAAAAACTAAAAAAACATTGAAAATAATAAAAGCCATTAATAACCCTAAATAAATAAAAACCATAAACCCATAAAAAACTTAAAAAACCTAAATATGCAAAAAACCCCCTTAAAACCCACATAAAACTATAAAAACCCTACAAAACCCTAAAAACATAAAAACTAAAAAATCCTTTTAAAATAAAAAATAATTAAAAAACCCCTAAAACCCCAGGAAACTATAAAAAACTTAAAAACCCAAAAAAGCAGAAAATTTCAAAAGACCCATTAAATTATTTAAAATGACCTAAAAATACAAAAAACATATAAATTTCTATAATCCCTAAAAACACATAAAAAATTTAAACCGTAAAAAAATGAATACAAAAAAACTAAAAAAAGTCTAAAACCCCAAAAAACACAAAAAAATTAAAAATCCTTAATACCCTAAAAATCACTAAAAACCACTAAAACCCCCTAATAATCTTCACAAAGACGAAAAAATTCATAAAAACATAAAAAATCCCAAAATTCATGAAATGAAATAAGAAAAACTGAACACATAAAAAATTAAAACAGCTAAATAACATTAAAAACTGCAAAACAGCCTAAAAATCCAGAAAACACCTAAAAACCTAAACACCCCTAATTACCTTTAAAAACAATAGAATCCCATAAAAACCATATAAAAATAAAAAAATGTTAAAACCCTATAAACCTGTAAAAATTTTAAAAACACTAAAAAACCCTAAAACCTCTATAAAAATAAGGAAAATCTAAAAAATCAAAAAAAACCATAATGATTCAAAAAACCCAAAACCCCTCAAAGTTGATAAACACTCTAAAACCCCATAAAGATAAATAAATTCCTAAAAATTAAAAAATTAATAACATTCCCTAAATACCATGAATAACCTTTAGAAAACCTTAAAAACTAAAAAAACACATAAGACCCCTAAATACATTGAAACGCTAAAAACCGTAAAACCCTTAAAATCACCAAAAATCCCTAAAGAGTCCCTAAAATTCTAAAAAATCTAAAAAATACTTTCAATCCCTAAAACCCTTGATATATCATTAAAATACTAAATCATTTGATCGATATAAAAAACTAAAAAATGATAAAAATGCTAAAAACCATAAAAAACCTCATAACCATAAAAATCCTATAAATCCCAAAAAAATACCTAAAAATGAAAAAACCCTAAAAACCTTGAAAAAACCCAAATAAAACATTTGATAACAAATAAAACATAAAACCCCTAAAAAATTTAAAAATGATAAGATCATAATATACGTAAAAATCTAATAACCCTAAGAAAATATGAAAACCTCTGAAACCATAAAAATACTAAAAACCCATTAAAACCATTAAACCTCACTAAAAACTCTAAAAAAAATTTAAATCACTAAAATACTAAAAACTAAAAAAACCATTTAAACCCCTAATAACTCAAGAAAAATCTGAAAACCCAAAGAACTATAAAAATAATGCAAACCATAAAACCACTAAAACCCTCAAAATTCATAGAGACTATAAAAACCATAAAATTCCAAAATAGGAAAAAATTGTAATAATTAAAAAATCCCTAAAACTAATGAAAACCCCTAACTAAACCATAAAAAATCATATAAAACCCTTGAAAAGAAAAAAATGGTGAAAATCCCATAGAACCCTAAATACCCTCAAAATCCCAAAAACCCAAAAAATAATACTAATAGTAAAAAATCCATAAAAATCACAAAAATAATAAAAACCTACAAAACCATGAAAAAAATAAAAAACATAAAAAAATAAAAAGACATTAAACCCCTAAAAACCATAAAACCCCTTAAAACCATAAAACCCAATGAAAATCAATAAAAACCCCAAAACATATAAAATATATTAAAATAAAGTGTACCCATAAAACATTAAAAAATTAAATAATACTGAAATACATGAAAAACTAAAAAAAATAAAATCCCAAAAAACACTAAACCCTGCAAAATCTATAGAAGCTCTAAAAACAAAATTTATACAAAAAATACATAAAAATATATAAAAATAAAAGATCTAAAAACCATAAGAGGACATAAAAAAACACCTAAACACCCTAAATCCTAAAAATAAAATAAAACCCTAAAACCCCTAAAATCCAAAAAAAAACATCAAAGTCACTAAAAATGGTAAAAAAACCTTTAAAATCCAAAAAAAATCCCTTTAAATCCTTAAAATTATAAATACCCTAAAATCAGAAAAAATCCATAAGAAATCCCTAAAACCCAATAAATAATTAAATATCTTAGAAGTCCTAAAAGAATAAAACCCCTAAAAAACCTAAAATCAAAAAAACCCCTAAAATAATAAAACCCTTAAAAACCATATAAACCCTAAATATCCATAAAAACTCTGAAACCACTAAAAACTATAATTCACTATAAACCCATAAAAATGATAAAAAATCAAAAGATCCATACAAACACTAAAAAATAAAAAAAACACAAAAAATCATAAAAACCTGAATAAACTTAACATCCCTCAGAATCCATAAAAACATAAGAACAATTCTGAAAAGTCCCTAAAAATCCCTAAAAACATGAAAAACCTTCAAAACTCTAATGACCTCTAAGATAACCATAAAAAACAAGAAACACTGAAAATCTATAAAAAACCTAAAATATTATAAGAATCTAAAAAAGTCCCTTAAAACCAAAAAACCTGAAAATCCCTAAAAACACTAAAATCTATAAATATCATAGAATAATGCTAAAAACCCATAAAAACATAAAAACCATAAAAACCCTAAATATCCAATAAAAATCTAAAAGCCCTAAAAAAATTTAGAACCCTAAAAACCTAAAATCTCTATAAACCGTTAAATTCCATAAAACCCTAAAAACCATAATGTCCACAAAACTCGTAAAAACAATAAAAACCCATAAAACCCTAAAACCCCACTGAGATCTCTAAAAACTGTTTAAACCCATAAAACGTTAAAAATGCTAAAAAAATTAAAAATCCTAAATAATCAAAATAAACCTTTAAACGCCCCAAAAAAAACCCTAAAACCCAAAAAACCTTATGAAATAATAACAACCCACAAATCCCTAAAATCACTAAGAAGAAAAATAGACTCTCTCTCCTGATGCTTCCTTGACAGTACCGGAGGTGATCCTCCCTCCCCCCTATGGGGGAGGGTCTTCTGCTGGATGGGAATCTGAAGATGGTCTTCATCCCTCCTACCATTCCTGATCTTCTTCCCCCTTTCCCCCAAATTTAGAATTTCTCAAAGGTTCCAGATTTATATGAAGGCTTCCCCCAATTATCCTTACCGGACTTGGAGTGTCACTCGGCCTCTTCACTTCATAGCTTAACCCTAGTTGCTCGGTTCTTGATGATTCTTCCTTCGGTGGTGGCTTTTGACAGGTTTTTTTTGGATCTTGGAATCTTCAAGATTGGGCCATGGTAGGGTTGTTGGATGGATGACACTTGATTATCCAATTTTCTTCTGATGAAGAATTGATATGTGCTTGGTCTATAGCCCCTCGAAGCTTCAATAGAGCTAGTTTCTTTCTCTTCAGGTGGATTTTTGACCTATACATGAATCGTGATTCACCAATGGTTGCGTCATGGGTAAGGTTCCCGAAACTCCCCCTTCCATTTCATAATCCTTCCATTATCTATATGATTTGTAATATTGTGGTTCGGTACCATTTTTCGGATAGCAGGACTGAAGCGATTTGCCACCCAGTTTCCCCAACAGTCTGTGTTGAACTAGAAGTTTCAATGCCCCCGGTAGAATTTGTGTGGATTACGATTTGGAAAGGGAATTACACTACAAATAGCTGGTGGTTTTTAAGTAGGTTGTGGTGTTCTGTTATAGGTGTAAGCATTTGGTAAATTATATTTCCTATTAGAGACGAGGTTTTAGTAGTAATGGAGCAATGGAAACGGATTATGGGATGGTTGGGTTAGCTGATCGGACAGTGATGGTGGAGAACCAAAGGAATGCTGAGACAGGGAATCTCTTCCAGAGTAAAATTCCGCATGATCCAGCTAACAATGCCCGTGCATAGGTGTCAGATGGGAGTACTCAAGTGGTGGAAGTCCAGATAAAGGATGGGTTTACATCTGTAAGGTTGTGCAATGATGATCTAAAAGAGCAGGGGCAGGCTGCAAGTCTATAGAAGGTATAGGCTTCGGGTGATGTTGTGCTGTGCAACGGGTCTGGCTCGCTGGAGTCAGATGGGGAAGAGGTTGCACATGAGCTGGTGACACAATCAACTCCTGGTGACCTGGACGTTGAGGCTCTTTATGGAAGTGGGCAGGATGGGGCTGGGGAGAGTCTGGCTATATTGGAGGGCCATGGGTTTGCAACAGGTTCTATCAGTTTAGAGAAAGTTGCTGCTGAGTGCCAAATAGATCCCAAGGTTAGTGATGTTCTCAAGCGATTGAGGAGCGACTTGAAACTCTCGGATGCTGGAAGTTCTCTTTGTAAAGAGTTTTCTACTGGTGGGGTATCTACATCCCATGATAATAGATTGAAACAGAAGCAGGAATTCATTGTGACTTTCAATGACTTTGACGGGCTGGAGCTTGAGGAAGTGTTGCAAGGGTCTCCATATGCTAATATTGGGTGTGTGAGGTCTGCTACACAGAGTGAGGTGAAGGCTGACGCTGCTGAGAGTGAGGGAGGAAGTGTGTCCCCAAATGCTAATGAACATACTCGTGTTCTCAATAATGATGGGTTCATGGTTTTTGGGAGAGTAAGCAGGATGGATGGGGACAAGAGGCCTGATGCATAGGAGAAAGGGGTGCAGGCTACTTTTGTTGATGATAGTGGGGATGGAGGCAGTGCGGTCCCAGTTGCTGGCAAGGATATGCTACCGCTAGACATCATTGGGCCCATGGTTGCTATTGGGGAGCAAGGGAAAAGGATTTTTCAGGGACTGGAAAATGCACTCTCTTTCTAGGGGGGGTGAGGGAAAGCTTCCTGGGGGGGGGGGGATTTTGTAGCTATCCCTGAATGGTGGAGCGCCCCCTCTTTGTCTGGGTTCTTTGGAACCTACGGTGGTCTCGGGCATGCTGCATTGTGGGATGGTGGAGGAACAGGGGCAATGGATTTTTGGAGGAGGTTGCTGATGAGGGGAGAGTGCCTAAGGAAGGGAATGTGTTTTTCCAAGGGGAGGGGACTGGAACAGGGGATGATCACAAACAGGGAGAAGCTACTGCAAAGGAGGAAATGATAGGGCTGCCCATAGAGGTGCATGAAGAGTCCCTGACTGATAGGTCTATCTGTTTGGACTTGCATGATGTTGGGGGGACGATACTGCCTAGGGAGGATGGGAAAGGACCGCTGGTTGCTATTTTTGGGAGTGCAGAAACACCTACCATAATGGTTCCAAGCTTTCTATAGCATGATTATTTTGTTGAGTGCCCCCTAAATCAGGAAGCCTCCTTTATCCCGAATCAAGAACGTGATCATGGCATGGAGGTGGGGAAGCGTTCCAATGAGTTCGATCAGGTGAAAGGTTATGGTCCCACCTATGCCTCCTCAAAGAGGAGGGTGAAGATGAATTATTCCACCCTTCCAAGACCCATGGATACCTGGGCATCATCAAAGGCAGTTAAGCTGAAAATTAAAGTTAATCATTAGGAGCAGCAGTGTTCCCTGGAATAAGAAAAACACAGGGAGAAGTTTCTAATGCTCCTCAAACTTAATGAGGAATACGAGTCAGGGTGGGATGACTCTGACTCCTGATTTGATGATGCAGCATCCGAATATGGTGCGGATGGTGTCCCTTGTGGTGCGGCTTCGGTTTCGTACTTTGGTTGTTATGTTGACTGATTTGTTGTCTTTTTGGTTTTTTTCTCGTTTTTTGATTTTTGATTTTGGGTCTTTTTCATTTTGGGTTTTAAGGGTTCTTGGGTATAGGTTGTTTGACCCCTCCCCTCCCTTGTCTGTTGTGTCTCTTTTTCTTTCTAATAAATTTGGGGGTAGGGAATAGCTCGACCCTCACATCATCCTTTACCTAAAATCACTAAAAGATATATAAAACAAAAAAGAACTCTAAAAAACCAAAAAAAACAAGAAAAACATAAAATCTTCAAGAAAACCTTAAAAACAAAGAAACTCTAGAATCCCAAAAGAAAACATAAAATTTATAAATACCCTTTGATCCTAAAAACTATAAAACCTTAAAAACCCTAAAAATCCCTAAAAACACATAAAGATCCCAAAAAACACCCCTAATCTATAAAAATGTAAAAAATCCTTAAATGGTGAAAACCCCTAAAAACCATAAAAACAAAAACAACTTAAAATTACTAAGAATATAAAAAATTCAAAAAATTCAAAAGGATTTTAAATAACTGAAAACCCTAAAATCCATCAAAACCCAAAAAGTAATAAAAAATCCTAAAAACCCTAAAAATCATAAAAAATCCTAAAACCCTTTAATACGCTAAAAATATAATCATGCCCTAAAACCCCATAAAAACTCTAAAAACTAATAAAATCCCACAAATTCTAAAAAAAACAATGCCCCCAAAAACTCTTAAAACCATAAATAAACCCCAAAATCCGTAAAACCCCTAAAACCATAAAATTCCTAAAAAATCCACAAAAATCACTAAAAATATAAAAACCCTAAAAAATACAAACCCCAAGAAAACCATAAAAACATAAAACCACATAAAACACCTAGAAAAAATATAAACACTAAAAACCATAAAATACTCAAAAAATAATCGATGTCTGTAAAAAATCTAAAAACCATAAAACTCCTAACAAGATCTAAAATTGTAGAATCCCTTAAAACAATTAAAAATCATTATAATATTTTAAATACCTTAATATAATTAAAACCCCTAAAATAAAAATTAATAAAAACACTAATATACCATAAAAACCATACAAATCCCCTAAAACCATAAAAATAACAAAAAACCCATAAAAACACTAAAAATCCATAATTCGATGAAAAATACTAAAAAAATATAAAACCATTTTAACCCTTAAAAAAATTAAGAAGGAATAAAAAACATTAAAACCCATAAAAACCAAAAAAACATAAAAAAATAGTATAAAAAACTTAAAAACAAAAAAACCATTAAAATTTCTAGAAAACATAAATGAGCATAAAAACTGTAGAACAGACCAAAAATCCTTAAAATGTAAACACCCATAAAAACTAAGAAAACCCCTATGAAAAACATGAAAATATTAAATCATTTAAAACCCCTATAAACACCTAAAAATGATAAAGACCCTTAAAGACCCCAAAAAAATAAAAACCACTGAAAACCATAAAAACCCTTAAAAACCTAAAAACCATAAAAACTGTAAAAACCCAATAAAAACTATAATTACCCTTTTTACCAAAATAAGTGAAAATAGTAATAAAAAATTTTAAACCCATAAAAACACAAAAAACCACTAAATACCCCAAGACCATAAAACATTAAAACCCCAAAAAATGCCAAAACACTCAAAATCCTTAAAACCCAAAAAACCATAAAAATCTCGAAAAATCACTAAAATACCCTAGAAACATAAAAATCATTAACAATTATGAAAACTGTTATGTAAAAAATTAAAACCTAATAACCAATAAAATTCATAGAAACATAAAAACTCTAAAAATCCAAAAAAAACCAATGACCCCTAAAAAAACCCAAACAACCATAAAAACCGATCAAACCCCCAAAACCATAAAAATATTAAAAGCCCAAAAAACCCTAAAACATAAAAAACCTATAATTCTCTTGAATCCCCTATGAAACCCTTAAATACTTAAGAACACTTTAAACCACAAAAAAAACTAGAAAACATTAAAAACCATAAAGGACACTAAACCCCCCCCCCCAAAACCCCATTAAAAACCCCGTAAAGCCCTTCAAAACCCCTAAACCCCATAAATACCCTAAAAACATCTAAAACCTAAAAAAAGACTTCAATACACTAAAAATATAAAAAAAATCTAAAACTCATTAAATACATGAAAAATCTTGAAAACATTCCCAAAAAAGAAAAAAATATAAAAACATGAAAGTCCCTCAGATTCCCAAAAAACCCTAAAAACTAGAAAAATCCTAAAATATCCCAAAAATATTTAAAAATTTAAAAAGTGATAAAAACCATAAGGTTCTATGCTTCTTATGGTGTATCAAAATATGGTCATCAGGAAGTGTCACCACTTATTGCATTGTTTGGTTTCAGGAGGTTCTGGAGGAGTCACATTTAGATGAGGTTCTGCGGCAGTGATCTGGGGATTTGGGTTTCTTGGGGGAGTCTCTAGATTTTTTACAGTATAAAGAGGATGGTGATTGGAACTGCTATGGAGGATTTAGTTACTTCTCAAAGGTTTTAGGAGGTATAGATGAGATCGTCTTGGCACTGGGATGTGTAGAATTTTCAGGTTCGTTCGTCTAGTTTCTCATTTATGTTTAATTATTTTGATGAAGGGATTGTTATTTTTTGTTGCTTTATGGATGCTATATTGGTCTAAGGGATTCTGGGTTGTGGATGTTTTGGCTATAAACTATTGAGGGTGTTAGATTTTGGTTTTTTTAGTGGCACTGGATGTTTCCATGCCTTTGGGTACTGCGGATGGTGGTGATTTAGTCTGTTGGCTAGTATGTCCATTTGTTTAGAGGTTTCCAATTTGAGTTTCTAGTTTATATGGCTTTGGTTTGATCGTTTTTTTGCTTCTATTGTGTAAATTGGCATGTGCCGATGTGAGGGGTTAGTTGTCTACTTCTGCTGGTTTACAAGGTGCAAAAGGAATTACTCGATATCAGAAACTATGGTGCTGGATTCTATTTGCTTCTAGGCTAGGATGTAATGAATTTGTTGTTTTGGGAATGGGTGTTGGTGGTCCTGTGTTTTTGGATATTTTTACAGGTGTGAAATGGTGGAAGCTGGCAAAATAAGAGGTTTTGGATGCTAGGACCTGAGCTGTGTGTTTATGTATATTTCTTGGCTGGGTACAGTTGAAGAGGTTGTTGGATATTAGAAACTAAGGTGTTGGAGGTTGGATGGGAATGATGAAGACGATGTCGATGAACTTGCTGATGGTGGTTCTATGTTGCTTTAAATTGATCTGGATGCTGAAAAATTTGTTGTAGGATGTTGGTTACTGTTTGGCTAGGAGATACTGATGGAGATGGTTTTTTTCTTCTTTTTTGGTCTTGTGTATCTTTTGGGTTTTTTGGAGACTTTTTTGTTTTGTGGGGGTGTCCAGGATTTTTGGTTGTTGGTTGATTAACCACGTCCCTCCCTTGTCTGTTGTTTCATTTTCTAATAAATTTTTGGGGCTAGGAATAGCCTGGCCTTGCACCTTCTTTTCCATATGAAAAACATAAAAATAATAAAAAAGACTTAAAACACCTAAAAATCCTAAGAACCCTAAAAACCCTGAATCCCAAAAAAGTCCCCAAACCCAACAAAATCACTAAAAATCATAAAAATCCTAAAAAGCAATTAAAATCCCTAAAAATTTCAAAAATATAAAAACATTAAAAAAACTATAAAAAGCTAAAAAACATAAAAACATTAAAAATTATGAAATTATAAAAACCTTAAAAGACCCTATAAAAACTTAAAAAGCATAAAACCCCTAAACCATCAAAAATCCAGAAAATCCCCCAAAAGACCTAAACACCATATAGATAATAAAAATCCTTTATAATTACTAATAATCCATAGAAACATTGAAAACTCTAAAAACTAGAAAAATCCTGAAGAAAACCATAAAAATAGAACCCCCTTACAAACCCTAAAATGATAAAAAAAAACCTAAAACTACCTCAAACCCATCAAAATCCCTAAAAAACATAAAATACCATAAAAATGATGAAAAAACCAAAAACACTAAAATCCACAATAAAAACCATAAACAACTAAAAAACATAAAACTGCTAAAAATAATAAAGAATGATAAAAACCCTAAAGGACCCTAAATACTCTAAAACCACTAAAACCCATAAAACCCCTAAAAACCAAAAAACCCACAAATACCCTAGAAAATACTAAAAACTCTAAAACCCATATAAACATATAAAAATGTTAAAAAACTATAAAAACATTAAAAACCCTAAAAAACACAAAAAACCTAAAAACTGTTCAATCTTATAAAACCTAAAAATTCCTAAAAATCTTTAAAATCCCTAAAACCCCCAAAACCATAAATTCCTAAAAAAATACATAGAAATCCTAAAAACATATAAAAGAATAAAAACCCTAAAACCCCTAAGAAAACATTAAAAACCTAAAATTACATAAAACCTCCAAAAACAGAAAAATAATAAAAACATTAAAAACCTTAAAAATCATAAAACCCCTATAAATTCCTATAACCCTATAAATCATAAAAAATCTCAAAAAATAAATAACTATTTAAAAACCTAAAAACCATAAAATTCAAAAATCCAAAATTAAGAAAATAAAAAACACTTAAAACCCCTAAAGAAATAAAAAATGCTAAAAACCCTAAAAGACCCTAAAACCCTAAAAAACCAAAAAACAATAAAACCCATTAAGACCCCTAAATAATTAAAATACCTAATACCCCCCAAAACCCAAAAAACCCACTAAGAACTCTAAAACCCCATTAATCTCCTAAAAAATTTAAAAACTATTAAAATCCCAAAAAATGTCGTAGAAAACAACACAAATTAAAAGAAATCCATAACCCCCAACCTCTAAAGTCTATCAAATCCCTAAAAACTATAATGGTCTTGAACATCCTTAAATTCACTAAAAATTTAAAAACCTTCAAAAAACATTAAAAAACCTTAAAAACTAAAAACACATAAAACACATAAGAACCTAAAAGTTCTAAATCCCTAAAAACATTAAAAATCTAAAAATTCCCAAAAAAAACTAAGACCCACAAAAACACTGAAAAACCATAATATAACCTCAAAAATCTAAAAAATAATAAAATACATAAATACCATAAAATACGTAAATACCTAAAATACCCCAAAACCCAAAAAATCTAAAACCCAACTAAATTCTTTAAAATCCTTTAAAACCCCTAAAACATCAAAAACTCTAAAAATTATAAAAGCCTTAAAAACATGGAAACCCAAATATCTTTAAATACAATAAAACCCAAAAACAATAAAAGCACAAAATACCCTAAAAACCATAAATATCATAAAAAATCATTAAAAATCCAAAAAATATTAAGAAAATTATAATGGCCTAAAAATATAAACCCAAAAAAACAATAAATATTTCTAAAAATCCTAAAAATCCTATAAAAACTTAAAACCCTCAAAATAATTAAACCTTAAACAACCAAAAAAATTATAATAAAATACAAAAAAAATTGTAAAAAATTTTAAAAACCCAAAAATAATGAAAGAAAACCTTAAAAAACTAAACATAAATAAAACCCCAAAAAACCTAAAAATTTGTAAAAAATCAAAAACACCCTAAAGCCTAAAAACCATTAAAAATCATAAAAATCCCTAAAAACCATAATCCCCCTATAACCCCTAAAACCCATAAAAACCATAAAACCCACTAAAAGATCTAAATTACATTTAAACTTCAAAATATTTTAACAATCTAAAAAATCCTAAAAACCTTTAAAAACAAAAACACCCTAAAACCACATTTAAACCCTCAAATCTATAGAAATCCATAAAAGCATAAAAATCATAAAATCCCTAAAAATGTGAAAAAAAAATAAAAATTCGAAAACCCCTAAGAAAACACTAAAACACTGAAAACCTTTAGGACTTTTGGATTTTGTGGGGTTGTCTAGGGTTTCTGGGTGTGGTTTAATTGACCCCACCCCTCTCTTGTATTCTTTGTCTTTTTTAATAATAAAGTTTGGGGAGCCATGAATAGCCTAGACATGCATCTTCCATGCCTTAAAAACCTCAAAAAACCCCTAAAACTCAATTAAAGGCCTAAAAAACCTAAAAAATATATAAACACTTCAAAACCCCTAAAAATATTATAAACTCTAAAAAAACTATATGTCCCAAAAACATCAAAGAAACCCTGAAAACACAAAATCCACATAAAAAACCTAAACCCCTAAAATCGTTAAAAACCTCAAAATTCACTAAAACACTAATCATCTATAAAATCCTAAAAACAAAAAAAATCGAAAAAAATATAATGAAACACAAAAACCATCAAAAAATAAAATATAACCTTAAAAACCAAAAAAAAAATCATAAAACCCTTAAGAAACCAAAAAAAAATGCTAAAAACTCTAAAAATCCTTCAAAACCCTAAAAATCCCTCAAAAAACTCAAAATCCATATGAATTCAAAAAAAACTCAAAAAAATCTGAAAAATACCTAAAAATGTAAAACCCCCCATGAAAACATTAAAAAAAAATATCAACCCCCACAAAATGTAAAAATTAATAAAACCCTAAAACTTCTAAAACCCCATTAGTAACCATTTAAAACCAAAAAACACATAAAACCCATAAAACCTAAAAATTCATAAAATGTTAAAAGGCCCTAAAATCGCTAAAACCCCATAAAAATCATAAAACCAAAAAAACCATAGAAAATCCTAAAATCCATAAATACCATGAAAACTAATAAAAATTGTATATAATGTCTTAGAAATTCCATGTAATTTTTTTATTATTTGGAATTATTCTGAGACCACGTGCTCTGACAGAATGTGATTCCGAGGCCTAGGGAGCCCAAAATAGAATTTGGAACTTTTTTAAGGTACGTTTAGTAAACACACAAGCAGGTTTTTCAAAATTTTGAATTGGTGATCAAATCAGTAATATGAGGACATTGTTGGATTTGGAATGCTGGGATTCACCTACAATATACTTAAATTCTGTTGGGAAGGGTCCAACAGAAATTTTTATTTTCCTAATTTTCTATAAAAATAATAAAATAACATAAAAATTTATTTTATATTCCTTCACATCCGTTGAGCAGAAGATGGTGATGTTGTGGTGAGGTGATGAGGTTATGACGAGGTGCATTAATGAGGTTCATTAATGGCACATATCATGTAGTTTAATGATGCACTAAAGGAATCATAACAGCGTAGCTATTTCATAAATGAAACTGTGCAATGATGCGACATCACAGTGTAACTGAAACATTCTGACATGATTTCATTTTTATGGTTTAATGCATTGGTGTATGTATAATTAATCATAAAGGATTATCAAATAATCCTCCAATTAACATCCACCCCAATAATAAATTATGAACTCCATCAAGACTTCACCAATTTCGACAAACCTCAAAGAATGGAGTCAGAAGTGATGACGTCGATGCATTGAACTCTCAAGGAATATCATTATGGAATCCAAAGTCAGTGAGGTAGGGGTTTGATTTTTATTTTAAATCTCTTCCACGCTCTTATTTTTATCTAGAAATGATGAACACAGATCAACACATTGACAAGATGATTTGAGATTTGTGCATTTATGCTGGTGGGTGAATTTTCTTGGAGATTATTTATCTGGGATTCCAACCTAACATGAAATGATTGAATTTTAATCACTGAACCTCCATCATGATTTAAAACTCTATCATGGAGGGCTTAGGACTACACAAACATGGATCAAGTGCCTCCTACAATTATTTCTTTGTGGTTATATTCTCAAAGTGGTGACCATTCTATTTTGGGGCATGAGAAGGGATGGAGGCAACCCAAGAGGCCTGTAGGTGAAGATGGATTAGAAAACAGACCACTGGAGGAACTCTGGTGGCCCACAGAATGTGTCGATGGCACCACATAACCAGCACGGTGGTGGTCGATGCCAACCTATCTCATCTCAGAAACGGATGAAGTTGACCCTCACCGGCTGTGATAGAGGAAGACCACACGCTGCAAAGATAGGAGACCTTGGCCAACTGGGCGTAGCAGCGGGAGTTACGATGCCGGGCGGGCACCGTGTGGAGGGACAACATGCATTCTCAAGGCTAGCAGAGTCCGGAAATGGTTGGGTTCTACATCCCTATTGGGTGGCTCACCAATGGTCTTCCCCTAGAGGACCAGGCAAGGGCTGGAAAGTCAGATCAACATTGGCAGGCTGATGTCATGCCCTTTGGGTGGGGCTAGACTAGACCCAGTCGCTGGGCGACCCAGCTGGCTGGATCCTCAACCAAACTAGGCCAGGTCTAGTGATGCCTATGAGGCCTGGATCACATGATTGGATGGAATAGACTGACCCTAACCCGAACAAGGTCAGTTTGTGTCCATCAAATTAAACTAGGGTATGTGGGGGCCCTATTCCGGGTTAGTCGGGTCGATCTGGCCTGGTCGGACCAAGCCTCATCGCAACTAGGCCCCTGTTTACTAAAATGGTTGTATCTCGCAAACAACATGTCTGACTGACAAACTATTTGCAGAATTGGGACTCCCTGGATGAGGGGGATATTTTTTTCTTTATTTTGGTAACTTTCATGGATTTCACGGTGTGAAAAATGGCATGAGGAGTGGTTCTCCCATGCACATCGTGTATGGATCCCTGGGGTTGGCTGAGACCTGAAGATTTCTCGAGAATGGACCAGTGGGAAGGGGATCTTTATAAACTGGAAAGCCTGCAATGGGGAGTGGCTTTGTGTGACCTGGTATACCAACAATACATTACTAGAGAAGTACCTTAGTTCGACCACAGTGGGAAGAAGCTCTATGTGACCTGACAAGTCCTTGGTGTAGAGCGACACTGTGTGACCCAACATACACCAGGTACTCATCCGGGATGAGTACCACAACCATCCATGGTTAGTCGGAAGCAGCTCTATGTGACCCGGAAGGCCCACAGTAATCGATAGAGGATGATTTCTCCAGCAGCTGAGGATTTTGATGATATGACTAATAATGCTACAATCACTACATAGAATATACCTTTTGTGAGTTGTCTCATGCTTCGTTCTTTATTTTGAGTATTTTGTGTTCTCTTTCCTTTTTTTGGGTCCCACTGAGTTTCTTGTTATTCACCCCTACATGGGCCCTGCCCATAAATGTTGTGTCCCATAAAAATGATCGACACTTCGACCGAGACCTTGGTGTACCAGGACCCGGTGGAGCCCAGTTAGACAGGACTGATTGACGCTTTGTGTATTTGGTGGCCTAGGAACATGTGGGGCCCAGTAGGAATAGGCGGATGAGACGTACTTCTTCGGCTCCCAATAACATCACTACTCTTACGATTAAGTGGGGTTTTCCATAGATGGTCGTCAGCGCTCCTTTATTAATTTTTTTTTTCAGTTGTTTTATTTTGGTTGGAATTCTGGCCCACTTGCTTTTAGTTGTACTTTGTACTCAGTCTTTTTTTAGTATACATGTTTTTCCCCTTTTAATGTTTTGGGATGTGGTTGGGCATGTTTTTTTGTCTACAGGGACTCAGGAAAATGCTTCCCACTTACAGTTTGACGCCTTTAATGCTTGTCACCATCACCTAGCCTTCGGGAGGTGGGATTGGGGTAGTCACGACACGGGCCCTAGAGGATGGGTTGTGACAGTGTATCACCATTTAAATCCATAAAAACATTTAAAAACTATAAAAAATCATAAAAACAATTAAAAAAATTAAAACAAACCTAAAAACTCTAAAAACAAATTAAAACCATAAAACCCATAAAAACCCTAAAAACCCTAAACCTAACTAAAAAATAAAAAAAACCAAAAAACCCTAAAGAATACCTAAAATTTAAAAATGTCTAAAACCAATAAAAACCCTAATGAAAACCTAAAACATAAAAACACTTAAAACCCATTGAACTGCTAAAAATGGAAAAACCCCTAAAAACATGAAAACCCCTAAAAACAATAAAAACACAAAAAAGCTTTAAAACCCCTTAAATCCCTTGAAAATATAAAAACTACTAAATACTCTAAAAACACTTTTATCCCTTAAAACATTAAAAAACTAAAAAAAACTTAAAAACCATAAAATACACAAAATAAAAATAAAATTAAAAATAAAAACCATAAAACCCTAAAAACCCTCGAATCCTAAAAAACCTAAAAACCGCATTAAAATACTGCAAAATCCATAAAAATCCCTAATAATTTTAAATTCCCTAAAAACGATGAATACCATAAAAATACCTTAAAACCTAAAAATACTTTAAACTCCTAAAATTTAAAAAACCCTACAACCCTAAAAATTAAAATAAACCTAAAATAATAATAATAAAATATCCCTAAAAATTCCAAAAAACGTAAAATAGCCCAAAAGCCCTCAAAACATTGAGAAATACTTAAAAACCTAAAGACACATAACACTGTTAATAACTTAAAAAAACTAAAAACCATTAAATACCACAAAAACAAAAAAACCATAGACCCTCTAAGAACCGTAAATATACCTTATACCCCTAAAATCCCACTAAAAACTATAATAACCCTTTAATCCTCTAAAAACAAAAAATTTCTAAAAACATTAAGACCCCAAATAACTCAAAAACTTTAAAAACAAGAAAATATTAAAAACCCAAAATCCCCAAAATCCCTAGAAAACCACAAAAACCATGAAAATCCCTAAAAACCAAAAATATCATAAATTTTTTAAAAGGACCAAATTAACCCTAAAACATAAAAAGGCCTAGAAAACCCAGAAAACCCCTATAAATATTTTAAAAATATAAAATCACTAAAACCCCATACAAACTCAAAAAAATTATAAAACCCCTAAAAGAAAATAAAAATATGAAACCCCTAAAAGCCAAAAAACCCAAAATCCCATAAAACCCTACAACCCATTGAAACCCCCCAAAACCAACTAAAAACTATAAAAATCCATTAATCTCTAAAAATCATTAAAACTCTAAATAACCTTAAATACCCAAATAAAAAATCCCTAAAACTCTAATAAAGCCATAAAAACCTTAAAATCCCTAAAATCTTTGAAATCCCAAAAATCCCAAAAACCCGAAGAACCCCTAAAATTCTAAAAAATCCATAATAGTCCTTAAAAACATAAAAACCATAAAATTCCTAAACAACCTTATAAAACCTAAACAACATAAAGAAACATAATTCCTTTTAAAATACCTAAAAACACTAGAACCCTAAAAACACAAAATGCCCTAAAAACCCTAAAACCTTCAAAATCTGTTTCACCTTAAAAAAATCCCTAAAAATGCAAAATTCTCCCAAAAACGTTAAAAATATAAGAAAACATTAAAATCCCGAAAACAATTAAAAACCCTAAAATACATAAAACTGGCAAAAACACTAAAAAATCCAAAAACCCTTAGCCCATTAAAAGCCATAAACACCTAAGAACTAGAAAAAACAAAAAAATAAAATAGTAACCTAAAACCCAACTAAACACTCTAAAACCCTTTAGAACCCTAATATGTTAAAAAACTCTAGAAACCCATTAAAGCCCTAAAAATCCAAAAATCCCAAAAAACCAAAAAAACACCATAAAAACCATAAAACATATGAAAATCAAAGAATTCCAAATAAACAAGAATTATTGTAAAAAATCCTTAAGAACACATAAGAAATAAAAATCCCTAAACACCTTTAAAACCCAAATTAAACATTAAAATATAATAAGTCAAAAAATCCTAGAAAAAATTCAAAAAACTCTAAAACCCCTAAAAACCTAAAAACACTAAAAATCATAAAAAATCAACAAAATCATAAAATTCCAAAAAACCAAAAAATGAAAATTACATAAAAAACACTAAAGACAATGAAAACCCAAAGAAAACATGAAATACCTAATGTCACTTAAAACCTTTAAAAATGATAAAAACTAAAACACCTTAAAATAGTAAAAACCAAAAAAAAAAAAAGAAATCCCCTCAAAAATCCTTTTAAAAACACTATAACCCAGAAAACCCTAAAACTAATAAAAACTCTAAAAATGCTTATAACACCTGAAAACGTTAAAAATTATAAAATCAGAAATTCCATAAAAACTCAAATAATACCTAAACCCCTAAATAAACATAAAAACCCTAAAAATAATTAAAATCATCAAAATATATAAAAAATAAAAAAACTAATAAAAATCCTATAAAATCCCACAAAATCCCTAAAAACGTAAAAATCCATAAAAACTATGAAAACCCTTAAGGAAACCATGAATCCTAAAAACACCTAAAATCCCAAAAACATAAAAATGTTAAAAAATAAAAAAAACAATAAAACCCTAAAAATTATTTATAACATTAAAACCATAAAATTCCAAAAAATTACTGCAAATGTAAAGAACCCAAAAAAACCCCTAAACCCCATAGGAAAACCATAAAATACTATAATCACTTTAAAAAGTTAAATACCCTAAAAACGTAAAAACCCTGAAACCTTAAAATCCCCCAGAATTCTTCAAAACCCCAAAACACATAAAAATCATAAAAATCCATAAAAATGTAAAAAACCCTGAAAGTAGAGAAAAAAACAAATGAATAAATTAAAATCCTAAAAAACATAAAACCCCTAAAAAACATAAAAATGCTAAAAATCATAAAAGATCCTATAAACCCAAAACCCCTAAAACCATAAAAAACCAAAAAACCTTAACAAAACCATAAAACCCCTAAAAACCGCTAAAAAATATAGAAACCCTTTAAACCCCTATGATCATTATAAAACTGTAAAAAGCCATTAAAATAAGAATGAACCAAAGAACCCTAAAAACCCAACAAACAGTAAAAACTGTAAAAACCCCCCAAAACCCTAAAACCCATCAAAATTCATAAAAGACTTAAAAACAATAAAAATTGTAAAAAATACCTAAAAACAAAAAAAAATAAAAATACATAAAAATAATGAAAACCCTAATAAAACGTAAAAACATAAAAAAATAAACTCCCAAATAAAACTATAAAAACCCTTAAAACGACTAATAACTCGGAAAAACTAGAAAAACCTGAATATCCCAAGAAACCCTGAAAACCCATAAAAGCCTAAAAAATACCTACAATTTCCAAAAATCATAAAAAAAACACAAAAAACTTAGAAATACTATAAAAAACCCTTAAGACCCTAAAAAATATGAAACCACTAAAAACATTAATAACCCAAAGCACCATAAAAACCCTAAACCCCTAAAAACTATAAAATCCCATAAAAACATAAAACAACCCATAAAAATGAAGAAAAAACTAAAAAACTAAAAAAAATTAATTCCCTAACAACATTAAAAAACTATAAAAAACCACAAAACTCCTAAAAATCTTAGAAAAAACTAAAATCCCAAAAAAACTATAAAACCCTAAAAACACACAAAACCTCTAAAACATAAAAAGTCTAAAAAAATTCATATGAATCACTAAAAATACCTTGAAATGCTCAAATACCTAAAAATTCTAAAAACCCCTGAGAAAACCTTAAAAACCGAAAAACAATAAAAACCCCAAAAAACCAAAAAACCGCAAAATATCCTAAATACCCTAAAAATACTAAATATAGATTTAAACTCTAAAAATCCAAAAAACACTAAAATGTGTAAAAAATCCTAAAAATTCCATAGAAATACCAAAAAAACATAAAAAACTAATAAACCACAGAACCCATAAAAAACCCTTAAAACCTAAAAAACATATAACCCATAAAACCTAAAATGATAAAAACCAAAAAAAACCAAAAACTATAAAACCCCAAAACCCATAAAACCCATATAACCCTTCAAAAACATAAAACCCCATTAATACCCAAAAACTACTCAAACTCTAAAAACCCATTAAACCCTTAAAAATGATAAAAAAACTCTAAAAACATTAAAATCCCAAAAAAACGTAATAAAAACCATAACACACTAAAAGCCCTAAATATCCTCAAAATCATTTAAAACCCTAAAACATTCCTAAAAATCCATTAAAATTTAAAAAACCCTAAATACTCAGAAAAAACCCTATGAAAACCTGAAAATCCTGAAAACAATTAAAACCCCTAAAAATCAAAAAATGCTAAAAACACACAAAATGCTAAAAATTACAAAAAAGTATTAAAATACCAAAAAATACTTAAAAGTTAAAAACACTAAAAACCCAAAGAAAATAGAAAACACTAAAAAACATTAAACCCATAAAAACCTAAAAATAGAATAAACCCTAAATGACCCTAAATACCTGTTAAAACTATAAAAATTCCTAAAAACTATAAAAACCCAAAAATCCATAAAAACCATAAAACGAACTAAAACCTCTAAAATCTAAAAGAAACCAAAAAAATCCTAAACCCCTCCCCCACTAAACCATAAAACCCCAAAAATCATAAGTAAGCCTAAAACACTCAAAATCCCTAAAAATAATAAAACCCAAAAAATAATAAAATCCCTAGAAATAACTAAAAACATAAAAAACTATAAAACACTAAGAAATGATTAAAAAAATTAAGTCCCCAAAAAACCTAAAAAAATTAAATTCCCTAAAATAATCCAAAACCCCCAAAGTCCAAAAAATTCATTAAAATCCATTAAATCCTAAAAATTCCCTAAAAATCCAAAAAATGTAAAACACTAAAAACAATGAAACCCCTTAAGAAAACACGAAAAACATAAAAACCTAAAAACACTCAAAACCCCTGAAATACTATAAAATGATAAAAACTGAAAATTTCAATAAAAACCCTAAAAACCCTAAGAAACATAAAACACCCTAAAACCAAAAAATTCTAAAAACTCTAAAAATACTAAGACCCCTTTAATCGCCTAAAAACGTTAAAAACCAAAAAACCTTAAAACCCATATAAAACAAAAAAATATATTAAAAACACAAAAAAATCATAAAACACAAAAAAGACTAAAACCCCTTAAAATCCCTAAAAACCCTAAAAACCATTAAATTTTTAAAAATCCCTAAAAATCCGTAAAAACATAAAAACCCCTAAAACTGATGGAAACGCCTAAGTAACCCATAAAAACAATAATAAATAAACCCCCAAAAATTCTAAAAACCATAAAACCCATCAAACTCCTTAAAACCCAAAAAAAAACAAAAAAAAATCCAAAAAAATCTCAAAAATCCCAAATAAAACATAAATCATAAAAAAACCTTAAAAACTTAATAAAATCATAAAAACAAAAAAAATACATAAAGTCAAAAACCCAAAA
The DNA here is from genome assembly GCA_963277665.1 of Viscum album. Classification (NCBI taxonomy): domain Eukaryota; kingdom Viridiplantae; phylum Streptophyta; class Magnoliopsida; order Santalales; family Viscaceae; genus Viscum; species Viscum album. The sequence goes on along the minus strand of OY728136.1, from coordinate 1,278,425,314 downwards.
ATACCTGAAAATTAATAAAACTAATAAAAACCTAAAAACCCCTAAAAACCGTAAAAAAAATTAAAATAAGATAAAAACCCTAAATAACCACTAAAAATATAAAAAACCTTTAAAACCCTTAAAATTTAATATTACTTTATAAAAAATAAAATCCCATAAAAACTAGAAAAACATAAAAACCCAAAAACTATAAGATCCCTAAAAATTCCAAAAAACCTAAAAACCCCATAAAAATAAAAAAACAACCTTAAAATCACTTAAAAAATTAAAAAAATGTAAAAACCTTAAAAACCCCTAAGAAAACCATAAAAATCTAAAAATAATTAAAACCGGTAAAAACATAATAAACACTAAAAACCCAAGAAGACCCTAAAATCCCTAAACCACCTAAAAACTATAAAACCCTTAAAATACATAAAACCCTAAAAACCCTTTAAAACCCTAAAACCCCATTAAAAACTCTAATAACCCTTTAAACCCCTAAAAGGGTAAAATACTCTAAAAAACATTACAACCCATAAAAACTCAAAAAACCCTTACAACCCAAAAAACCCTAAATACCCCAAAAAACCCTAAAACCCTTAAAATCCCTAAAACCAATAAAAATAATAAAAACCAAAAAATCCCAAAACAATACCTAATAGATTTAAAAAGTAATAAAAATCCTAAAAATCCCTAAGAAACCCTTAAGACCCAAAAAATAGAAAAAAATGCCAAAAATAAACTAAAAAAATTAAAAACCTTTAAAAATCTTTGAAACCATAAAAACACATCAATATCATTAAAAACCCTAAAGAAGCATAAAATTAGTAAAATACCCAAAAAATATTTAAAAATATAAAAAACATAAAAAACTTTAAAACACTAAGTAATATTTAATACCTAAAACCCTTAAAACCCCTAAAAAGATAAAAAACTCTAAAAATACTAGAAGACCATAAAAGCCCATAATATCTTTAAAACCCCTATAAACATTAAAAACCATAAACCCATAAAAATACTAAAAATCAATAAAAATAATAATAAACCATTAAACCAAAAAAGACATTAAAAAACACTAAAACCCCATAAAAACCATAAAATAAAATAAAAAACCCTATAACCTAAAAAAAAATAAAACCAAAAAAATCCAAAAATCCCCAAAAACCATAATAAATATTAAAAAAATAAAAAAAATCCAAAAAATCCTAAATTTTCCATAAATATCCTTTAAAACTGAAAATTTTCCCAAACCCCTAAAAACCTTAAGATAAAAATTAAACCCAAAAAACACTAAATATCAATTTAAAACCTAAAAATAAAAAAAAAACTCATAAAACCCTAATCACCCTAAAATCCCTTAAAACCATCAAAATCCCCAAATACCCTAAAGTGGCCATAAAAATTCTAAATTTTTTTCTAAAAGTCACTAAAAATTTAAAACCCTCTGAAAACACTAAGAAACTCCTAAAAAACAAAAAACTCCTAAAACCTATAAAAATAAAAATTCTAAAAACTATAAATGACCATAGATCCCCTAAAAATATCTAAAACGCAGAAAACACCTAAAATATTAAGAAAACGCATGAAACATAAAAAATAGATAAAAACTCCCAAACCCATTTAAAACCATAGAAATGATAAAAAAGTTTAGATCTTCTTAAAAACTCTAAAAAATAAATAAAAAACCCAAATTTCCAAAAAAAATAACTCATAAATCCCTAATATCCCTAAAAAATATAAAAAACCTAAAAACTTCTAAATAATCCATAAAATCATTAAAAACAATAAAAACCCTGAAAAACACTAATGAATCCTTAATATATATATATATAACCCATAAAAACAGAAAAATGATATAAACCATTAAAAACCCTAAAAACCCTTAAAATCGCAAAACCCCCTTAAAACCATAAAATATTAAAAAACAAAGAAAAATATCTAAAAACATAAGAAACAATAAAAACCCATAGAAAAACTTAAAACCGAATAAAATAAAACCCCTATAAATATAAAGAACACTAAAACCCCTAAATGATCCCAAGAACTTTAAAACCCCTAAACTCCATAAAACACAAAAAAACCTTATAAAACCCTTAAACCCCATAAAAAGCCTAAAAAATACTAAAAACACTAAAATCCCTTTAAACACCATGAAACATAAAAAACTCTAAAAAAATAATACCATAAAAACTCAAAAAATACAAAATAATGAAAAATAGTTAAAACCCCAAAAAGCCATAAAAATCCAAAGAAACCCTTAAACCCATTAAAATAAAAAAAATCTTAAATTACTATGAAAATGAAAAAAAATTTATAAAATCGTATGAAACCCTAAAAACCCTTTGGAAACCTTAAAAACATAAAAAACATCAACCCCTAAAACTCTTAGAAATTCATAAACGATGAAAAATCTTAAAAATCCTACAAATCCCAAAAACCATAAAAAACAATAAACTCCTAAAAATACGTAAATATCCTTAGAAGAATAAAATCCTTAAAAACACGGAAAAACCCTAAGAAACAATTAAAAAACTAAAAAAGACTTAAAACCGGTTAAAAACATAAAAATGATAAATACTGTAAAACATCCTAAAAACACTAAACACCCCTAAAATAATAAAAACCCCTAAAATATATAGAAACCCTAAAAACCTATAAAAAACTAAAAAATATAAAAAAAATAAGAACCCATTATACCAATAAAAACCATAAAAACACTAAAAACAAAAAAAAACTAAAACAACCCATCAAAAATTAAATATCCATTAAAACTCTAAACACGTTACCAACCCTCAAAATCAATAAAACCCATAAGAATCTATAAAAACCTAAAAATCTGAAAAATCCAAAAAATAAATAAATAAAACCCTAAGAACCTTGAAAACACTAAGAAAACCTTAAAAACCATAAAACACATAAATCTAATAAAAATAAAATAGCAATAAAAACCCTAAAAACATAAAAACACTAAAAATAATAAAACCCTAAACCCCCCCCCCCCCAAATATGAAAGATCCTAAAAATCTTAAAAATCCATATAATACAAAAAAATGTAATTTTTCTTAAACACCCTAAAACCCCTAAGATAACCCCAAAATCGTAAAAACACTATAATAACCTAAAAATCACTAAAATCCCTCAAAGACCTTAAAATCACTAAAATCTATAAAACCCTATAAAATGAATAAAACCACATAAAAACCTCAAAAAACTAACCCCCCATAAAATCACTAAAACCCACAAAAAACTCAAAAAAACCTTTAAACCAATATAAATTCTAAAAAACTATAAAAACCATAAAACACATAAAAACGAAAAAACCCCCAAAAAATCATAAAAACCCTGAAACCCTAAAAAATCATAAAAATGAAAAAAACATAAAACCCCAAAAAACAATAAAATCATAAAAATCCCTAAAACCCAAAAAACCTTGAAAATAGTTTGATGAATATAAAAATATTAAACTTTTAAAAACCCCTAAATTCCTAAAAATAGATAAAACCCCCCAAAACCATCACAATCCATAAAAAACCAAAAAAAATAAAAATCCAAAAAATAACATAAAAGACAAATAAATCATTAAAAACAATACAAACCTTGAAATTCTTTAAGAAAACTTTAAAAACCAAAAACAATAAAAATAATTTAAAAATATAAAAAACCAAAAAGACGCTGAAAATCTAAATAACACCAAAAACTATAAAAACACCAAAAAACATAAAAAATCATAACAACCCATAAAAACCATAAATATTACTCAAAACACAAAAAATACATTAACCCCCAAAAAATTTTAAGAACTCAAAGAATCTATAAAAACCTTAAAATACTCAATAAAAAAAATAAAAACAATGAAAAAATAAAAAATCCCTAAAAATCCATAAAAATATAAAAACCCAAAAAACAATTAAGAAACTATAAGATACCCATAAAAATATAAAATAATTTAAACCCCTTAACACCCCAAATAATTCTAAAACCCTCAAAAAACCAAAAAAACCAAAAAAACCCTCCAAATAAATAAAAATCCAAAAACACAAAAAATCTTTAAAAATCCATATAAATCCCTAAAAATGTTAAAAACACAAAAAAAAGTAAAACCCCTTTAAAAACGTAAAAATATATAAAAATTAAAACCAATAAGACACTAAAAATGCCAAAAACAATAAAAGACCTTAAAAACAATAAAACCAATAAAAACCATAAAACCCAAAAAAAACATTCAAGCCCCTTAAAATCCTAAAAATTCACTAAAAACAATGAAAACCCTTAAAACCTAGAAATCAATAAAAGAACTCTAAGAATGCTTAAAACCCATAAAAACTCAAAAAAAACATAAAAACCCATAAAACCCATAAGACCCTAAAACCACTCCAAATAACTAAAATCCCTAAAAACCATAAAAACATAATGAATCCCTAAATTTCCAAAAATAAGTAGAAAACTGTAAAACATCTTAAAAACTATATAAAATCATTAAAAACCTTAAAACACTGAAAATTTTTAAAATCTAAAAAGACAGAAATGAATAAAACACACTAAAACCCTCAAACACCTTAAAATCTCTAAAAAACCTAATTATCCATAAATTTTCTAAAAACCCCCAAAATACCATGAAATTTATTAAATCTTAAAAACCAGGAAAATCCCTTATAAAACCTTAAGTCCATATTAAAATTTTTAACCCTTAAAAACCTAAAAACGCATGACACTCTAAGAGCCTAAATCCCTAAAACCCCATAAAAAATAAGAACCTATAAAAAACATAAAATCCCTAAAAACACATAAAACCGAAATTAAACCACAATAATCTCTAAAACCCTTTTAGAACCATAAATATTTAAAAAACAAAAAAAACCATAAAAACACTAAAAAATCCATAAAACCCTAAATACCAAAAGAAACCCCATAAAAATATTAAAACTCCTAAAAAATAAAACCCTTCAATATCCCTAAGCCCTACAAACCCTTATAAACCCTAAGAAAACATTAAAACCTTAAATCAAATAAAACTCCAAAACTGATAAAAACACTAAGAACCCTATCACCAAACTGAAAATTCTTTCAAACCCCTAAACCCCCTCAAAATTCCTAAGAAACCTAGAATAAAATAAAAATCCTAAAAACAGAAAAAATCGCTATAAATATAAAAAACCCTGAAAACACTACAAACCATTAAAAACATAAAAATACATAAATCCCCTAAAAACCAAAAAACACTAAAAATACTTGATGACCCTAAACACAATAAAATCCATAAATCCGTTAAAAATATTAAAAACCATAAAAAACATAAAACCCCTAAAACACTAAAAAGGCTACAACCCCTTTAGACACATTAAACTGTTAAAAACTAAATAAAACAATAAAATCCTTAAAAACTTAAAAAAATAAAATAAAATCACAATATTTCAAAAAACCCTAAAACCCTGAAAAATCCATAAAAACCTAAAAACCTATAATGATCCTAAAAAATACATAAATATCCTTAGAATTTAAAAACCCTAAAAACATGAAACCTTAAAAATTTCCATCATAAAAAAAATAACTTAAGACGCTTAAAAAACATAAAATTGTAAAAGCCCTAAAAACACTAAAAATTCTTTAAAACACTAAAACCATAAAATCCCTAAAAATATTACAAAACATAATTTTTTTAAACTTCAATACTCTATAAAACCATAAATAATCATTAAAACCTTGAGAAAACCAAATAAAAAATTAAATACAAAAAAAACATAAAACTCAAAAAAAACATAAAAATGTTTTAATCCTTAAAATACCCAAAAAATTCTAAAAACACCTAAAACCCAAAAAAACACCTAAAACCTACTATCAACCATTAAAACTATAAAAGAACTTTAAAATTATAAAAACACATCAAACCTCAAAAAAATGTTAAAAATTTATAAAAATCCTTTAAACCCCAAAAAAGAGAAAAACCATAAAATCTCCCAAAAAACTAAATAAATAATAAAATCCATAGATACCCTAAAACCAATAAAAATAAATAAAACCCTAAAAACGATAAAAAAAAATCACAAAATCTCATAAATCCTATAAAAACAAAAAGACCCTAAAAACAATGAAATCCCTAAGAAAACCTAAAAACATAAAAACACTTAAAACCCCTAAAAGCCTAAAATACATTAAAATCCCTAAAACCCTAAAAACTCTAAAAACCCAAAAAAAATCTTGAATCCTATAAAATCCCTAAAAATTGAAAAAACCATAAAAATACTAATAATCCCTAGAATTCCATAAAGATATAAAAGCACATAAACCCCTGGAAAACAATAAGAAAATTTTCAAAACTAAAAAACACATAAAACCCCTAAAAAATTAGAAAAACAAATAACCCAAAAAGTCCTTAGAAACCTATAAAAACCATGAAAAACCTAAAAAACCATAAAATCCCATGAGAAACAAAAAAAATTGATTTAAACCCCTAAAAATGATAAAAACATTATCAATTCATAAAACCCCAAAAAAACTCAAAAAAACACCTCGAACCAATAAACCCTAAAACACCATAAACCCTAAAAAACCACCCCCCCCCCCCCTCATGAATCCTAAATCTCAAAAAACTTGTAAAAATTTCAAAATCCCAAAAATTCATTAAAAATGTAAAAACCCTAATAACCATAAAAACCCTGATGAAAAACATAAAAACTGAAAAAACACATAAAACCCTAAAAATCCTAAGAAATATTATTAATGCTAAATAACCATTAAAACACAAAACAAAATACCTAAAATCCATAAAAACCTTAAAAATATTAAAACAATTCTAAAAATTCCAAAATTCATAAAAACACAAAAAAACACTGAAACCCCTTAAAACCCATGAAAACACCAAAAATGATCATAAAAACTCAATACACTTAAAACTACAAAAAAAAAATCCCTAAAACCCTTAAAAACATTAAATAACATAAAAATCATAAAAACCATAAAAACCCATAAAAACCCAAAACCACTAAGAACTCTAAAAAACATTAAACCCCTTAAAATGTGAAAAAACTCTAAACAACTTTAAATAACCTAAAAACTCAAAATAACCCAAAATCCCCCAAAAAACCATAAAGAACATAAAATTCCCTAAAGACATCTAAAATGCATAAAAACAGTAAAAATACCTAAAAATTCCAAAATTAAACAAACACTAAAATCTCTGAAAAATCCTAGGATAATATTAAAAACCTAAAAAATTATAAATCCTTAAAAATATAATTAATTATAAAATCCCTAAAACCCCTAAAATCTCCAAAAAAACCTTTAAACCCCTAAAAATCCCAAGACCCTAAAAACCATAAAATTCATAAAAATCACTAAAAGTCTTAAAAAATTTTAAAAACCCTTAAAACAAAAAATAACGTAGAAAGACCTTAAAAATAAAAAAACTCTTAAAACCCTTAAAATCTAAAAAATGAAAAATGTCATAAAAGTCCTTAAGAAACAAAAAACCCTAAAACCCTTAAAAACTCAAAATCCAAATAAAAACTAAAAATCCACAAAAAAATATAAAAAACTGACAAACAATTAAAATGTAAAGAATCTCTGAAAACCTTCAAACCCCTAAAATATCAAAAAAGTCATGAAAACCCAAAAATTTCAATAACCCCAATAACCACTAAAAACCCTAATAAACTATAGAATTCATAAAATCCATAGAATTACCTAAAAAAATGAAAAACCCTAAAACCGAAAAACCCCCTAAAATCATTAAATTTTTTAAAAAACATAAAAACCAAATATAACCTAAAAATTATAAAAATTCAAAACAACCCAAAAACCCTTAAAGTCCCTAAATCATAAAAAAACATAAAAATCCAAAAAAATACCACAAATCCCTAAATATGTTAAATACCTTGAACTCCCCCATGAAATATTGAAAAATATAAAAAATAATTAGATCCCCTAAAACCCATAAAACTTTAAAAACCCTAAAACACCATAAAACACTAAAAATCCCTAAAAACCATAAAATCTCTAAAAACCTTAAAAACCAAAAAAACCAAAAAAACCACTAAACGCCTTTAAAACCCAAAAAAACCATAAAAAACTAAATACATAAAAAATCTAAAATACTCAAGAAAACCCCTAGAAACACACAAAACCATAAAAATACTAAAAATCCTTAAAACCCATAAAAGACCATAAAAATCTAAAAAAATCTCAAAAAATACCAAAAAATATAAAAACCCTAAAAACCTATAAATCATAAAAACTCTTAACATCCCAAAAACATAAACCCACCTAAAAACCCAAAAAATCTAAGAAAATATTAGAAACATAAAAACACATAAAACCCATACAAATCATAAATGTCACTGAAAACTCTAAAAGACCATAAAACACCTAAAAACATAAAAACCCCTAAAATCTATAAAAACCCTAAAAATTTTAAAAACCTGAAACCCCCTTAAAACCCCTAAAATCCATAAAAACTATAAAAACCATAAAAACCCCTAAAACACTAAAAACCAAAAATGTGGGAGACTCTCCGGCCCTCTCGGCCTTCTGGGAGACTCTCGTGGCGGTAGTTGTTCGATGCTGAGTCCTTCGGGGCAGATGATGCTCTTCGACGGCTTCACATTTCCTCTGGTTTAGTGATGATTTGTGCTTACAGGGGTAGATCTGGGAAGCTCCAGCCTTCAGTAGCACTATCAGGAAAAAAGGCAGCAGGCTTCAGTGGTCCTTCCTCGTTTCGGCTCTCAACATCTTGATCTCGCAATGCTGAGGATGGGTCAATAGGGTCAAGGACCTCATCAGAAAAGGTTACAGCAGCCCGGCCGAAGGTGGAGAGGGATTCATTGGCGGACATGGGCTCTTTGATGATGCTCGGTGTTCTGAGGCTTTTCATCAGTTTTTCTACGGTGCGGGCTCTCCGATCTACAGGTCAACAACGTGCTCTAATGTTTCAGATCGGAGGCTTTGGCATGGCCTGGTTTCTCTAGCGGTCTGGCTCAGTTTTGACAGTTCCTGCTCCAGGTGTGCGGCGTCTCGGATCCAAGGAGGTTTGGTCCAGATCTGATCTTTTCTCGGTGCGGCGGTGCACTACCATGGAGAATCCCCTCAGATCTAGTGTGTGGCAGTCTTGTCAGTATTTTTCGATCCTTGAAGCTGTGTTGGGAGACTTTTCTTTAGTCTGGCTTGACCTTCCAGGTAATTGTTCTGATTTCACTTTGTGTCTCTCAACGCGGAAGCGGGCTTGTTCTTGGACTTCTCTTCTGTGGTATAATCTTGTTGCTAGTCTAGATAAGTGCTATGTTCTGGGCTCTCTGTTTGGCAATGGTGGTTGTTTCCCGGATTGTGGTGGGATTGGATTGGTGTGAGTTTTTAGTTCTGTTCTGAGGTATTGGATGATGTCTGCTCTTGGTGTGAGAGTTCTGTGGTGCTTGTGGTGGATCTCCTCGGTTGGGAGGTGCTGGATACTGGTCTTTGTGAAGAAGAACGATGATTGTTGTATGGATGTGCTGGATTCTGGTCTTTGTGAGTCTAGATACGGGTTGCTGCTTGGTGGTGAGCTGCGGAATGCTGGTAATGGTGGGGCTTGTGTTTGGGATGTTGGTGGTTCGGTGACGTTGTTTGATGGTGGTTCTGGATTCTGGTTGCTGCTTGGATATGAGGTGTTGAAGCTGCGGTTTATGGTCGTACTGCTATTGGATGTTGTTTGCTGTTTGAGTTTGGATGCTGGTTCTTGGTTAGTTGTGAGGTGCTGGATGCTGGGATGCTGGATGATGGTGGTGGCTGCTTTGCTCTGTGTGTTTTCTTTTTTCGTTCTTGAATTTTCTTTTTTTTTTGGGTCTTTTGTCTTAGGTCGTTAAGGGTTTTTGGGTGTGGTTCGATTGACCCATCCCCTCCCTTGTCAGCTGAGTCTCTTTTTTACTTATAATAAATTTGGAGGGGGGGGGGGGTCGGGAATAACCTGACCCTCACATCTTCTTTTCCCTAAAAACCCATAAAAATCCCTTAAAACCATCAAACCCATAGAAACTCTAAAAACCCTTTAAAGTCTTAAAAATTTTAATGGACTTTTCAAAATCCTAAGACAATAAAATATTAAAAATACCCAAAACCCAAAAAACGAAATAACCCATAAAACACTAGAAAATAGTAAAATTCCAAAAACCCTCATAATACAAAAAACCCCTTAAAATCATAAACAACCCAAAAATCCCTAAAATGAAAAAACCTCAAAATCTTGAAAACCCCTAAGAAAAAAAAATCCTAAGAAAACATGAACCCTCCCCACAAAAACCTAAATAGAGCTAAAAACCCTACAACCTATAAAAACACTTCAACCCCTCAAAATCTTTAAAAGACATAAAAAATCATAAAAATCCTCAAAAATGATAAAATACCTGAAAACATATCAATCCCTAATATTCTTAAAAATACATATCAAAATAATAAAAATCTTGAAACAGATAAAACCCCTAAAATACAGAAATAAATATAAAAACACTAAAAGACACTAAAATCCTTGGAAACCATTAAAAACCAAGAAACCTCTAAATACCTTTAAAACCCTAAAAGCCAATAAAAACCCATGAAAACTCTAAAACCCCCATAAACCCTCTAAAATGAGAAAATACTCTAGATTTCAATAAAATTACTAAAAAACTCAAAAGCACCCTAAAAACCTAAAAACAATAAAAACCCTAAAAACCTTAAAAACTAAAAAAATACCTAAAAACCTTAAAACCCATAAAAATCCTAAAAAATCCTAAAAAAATCTATAAAAATATAAAAAAACAAAACACCTTCAAAAATCCATGGAAAACATTAAAACCCTAAAACACCTAAAACACATAAAAATACTAAAAATTCATTAAACCCCAAAAAACGTTATTACCCATAATAATCCTCAGAATCCATAAAACCATATAATCCCATAAAAATTCGATAATGCCAAAAATATCCATAAAAACAAAAAAAAACCTAAAAAGGCCCAAAACCAATAAGAAAACCTTAAAAAGAAAAAAAAATGAAACCACTAAAAATAAAAAAATTCTTAAAAAACCAAAAAGACCCTAAAACCCTAAAAACACCAAAAAACCAAAAAACTCTAAAAACCATTAAATCCCCTAAAATCCAAAAAACCCACTAAAACTCTAAACACCCTTTAATATTCTAAAAATAGTAAAAAACTATAAACAACCATAAATTCCCATAAAAATATAAAAACCCATAAAACCCAAAAAATAGACAATATCCTAAAAACCCTTAAAAACAAAAAAAATCCTCAAAATACCATAAAACTGCCTCAAAATAAGAAAATCCAAAAAACTCAGAAATACTCTTAGAAAAACTAAAAACACTTAACACCACTAAAACCTAAAAAAATTAAAAAACACTAAAAACCCAAACACTAAAAAATCCCAAAAACCCATGAAATCCATAAAAAACCAACAAAAATTCTTAAAATACCCCAAAAATACAAAATATAGTTAAAACCTTGAAAATCATGAAAAAACCTAAGAAAACCATAAAAACAAAAAAAATACTACAAGAACCTTAGGCCATAAAAAATTCTAAAAACCATAAAAATCCATTAAACCATAAAAAACCTATAAACTCATCTAAACCATACAAATCCCTTAAAAACTCTAAAATCCATTTAAATCCTAAAATCATAAATAAATCCAAATATTTTACAAACCTAAAACACTCTATAAAACACCTAAAACATCAAAAAAACATATAATCCTAAAACCCATAAAACCACTAAAAAACTCAATATCCTTCAAAACCCAAAAACCCATAAAACCCCTATAAATCCCCAACAATCTCTAAAAAAGCATATAACCATGGAAACCCCTATGAAAAAAATTAAAAACATAAAAAACACATAAACCCCATAAAACACTAAAGAAGCCTAAAACCATAAGAACCTAAATATCCCAAAAATTCCTTAAAATAATTAAAACTCCTAAAAACCTATAAAAATAAAAAAAACCCTAAAATATATTAAAACATATAAAAACTCAAAAAACCTGAAAACCCATATCAAATCGTTGAAAACCTAAAAACACTTAAACCCCTAAAAACAAAAAAATGCTAAAATCCATAAAACTCCCTAAAACACTAAAAACTAAAAAACACCTAAAAATGTTAAAAACCCTAAAAACCATAAACACTTAAAAACTGCTAAAAACTAAAACAATCATTGAAACCCCTAAAATTTTAAAAACTATGAAACCCATAAAGACACTAAAAACCAAAAAACCCAAAAAACCCAAAAAACCTAAATACCCTCAAAATCTCTAAAATCCATAAATGTATACAAAATTTAGACCCCGTTAGACAAAATTAAAATCCAAAAAACACTGAAACCCTAAAAAATCTAAAAAATGATTAAAATTATAAAAAATAATAAAAAATAATAATAAAACAAAAAAAACCTATAAACCCTTAAAATCCATAAAACCCCTATAAACCATAAAAAAGATTAAAATTCCATAAAAGTCCATAAATTTATAAAACCACCTAAAATCCCTATATAAACTAATAAAACTATAAAATAATATAAACACTTAAAACCCAAAAAAATAAAATGAATTCTAAAAACCTTAAAGCCACTAAAAACCTTAAAGCCACTAAAAACCTTAAAGCCACTAAAAACCTTAAAACCCGTAGAAACCCCTAAAAACCCTAAAAACACATAAAAATAAAAAATACACTAAAACCCACTAAAAACACTAAAATCCAATCAAGCCCCCAAAATGTTAAATAAATCAAAACCCCTTAAAAACATAAATAATCTAAAACCCCCCAAAACCCCCCAAAAAACATAAAATCCCTCAAAATCCCTAAAAACTAGATAAAACCATAAAAATACTATAAATATAAAAAAATATCTAAAAACATAAAACACCTAATAAACATGAAAAAATAGAAGAAAACATTAAAAAGATAAAAATACATAAAACACCTATAAACCTTAAAATTTTAACAACACTAAAAACCCTAAAAACCATTGAAAAGCCAAAAAACCATAAAATTATTAAAATCACTAAAATGTAAAGAACACTATAAACTATAAAAAAACATAAGAACCCCATAAAAATACTTAAAAGCCTAAAATACATGAAAACTCTAAAACCCTAAAAATAATAAAACCTGTAAAAGCATAAAGACCCCTACACCCCGTAAAACCCCCGTATCCACTATGAAATCTAAAACAACATTAAATCCCTAAAATGTTAAAAATATCTAAAATAACAAAAAACCCTTAATAAACTCAAAAAAACACTTAAAATAAAAAAAATATAACAACACTAAAAACAAATAATAGACTCCTTAAACACCTCAAAATCCCCAAAAATCCAAAAAGCCATAAAATTCCTAAAAAATCCCTATAAATCACTACAAAAGTACAAAATCGAAAAGATCAAAAAGATCCTAAAAAAACATAATAGTATCAAAACCAAAAAACACTAAAAATCCCAAAACACTTAAATCTACTAAAATCCATCAAAATTAAAAAAACCCCAAAAATGCATAAAAATACTAAAAATACATAAAAATGTAAATAACCCTAAAAAATATAAAAAACCCTAAGGAACCATTATAAGTTTATGAAACCCTAAAACACCAGAAAACCCTAAAATCCCTAAAAACTGAAAAGCCATAAAAACTAAAAAAATTTAAAAACCCATAAAAACCTTAAGAACTCCACTAATAACTATAAAATCCATTTTAAACCCTTTAAAAGACTTAAAAAATTTTATAACCCATTAAACCTCTAAAAACTCAAAAAAAAAACACTAAAAACACCCAAATCAATAAAACCGTAAACCCTTAAAAACCATTAAATACCTCAAAATCCCTAAAAACCCGAAAAATTCAAAAAAACCTACAAAGACCAAAAATTACCTAAAAATATAAAAAATCCTAGAAACCAAAACACCCCTAAGAAAACATTAAAAAAACACTTAAAACCCCTAAAAACCAAAAAATGCTAAAAACCCTATAAACAACATAAAAGAATATTTTTTAAAAAATAACACTAAAAATCTTAAAAAACATAAAAACCCATAAATCCCATAAAAACCTTCGAAATACTATAAAAACATAAAAAACATAAAATATCTAAAACCCTGAAAAACACTAGAAACCATAAAAGATCTAAAAACCCATAAAACCCATAAAAACCATTGAAACCCTTAATATCAATAAAAACCATCGAAATACAATAAAAATATACAACCCTATAAACCCCTAAAACAGAAAAAACTCTAAAACCCTTTACAACTATAAAAACTCATAAAACATGAAAAGCACGAAAACCCCTAAAAATAATAAAAACCCAAAACCCCTGAAAATTCAAAAAACCCAAAAATCGTGAAAAATCCTAAAAACATACCAAAAACACTAAAAACCATTCAAACCTAAAAACAAGGAAAAACCTTAAAATCCTAAAAAACATTAAAATCCCTAAAAACCTTAAACCCCGAAAAACCATAAAACACCTAAAAACCATTAAAAAAATAAAACCCATAAAAACATAAAAACCCTAAAGACTATAAAAACCGTTTAAACCATAAAGTTTTAAAATACTCTAAAAATTTTTAAATCCGAAACAACTCAATAAATAAGAAAAAAACTCAAACATCCATAAAACATAAAAGAGCCTAAAACCCATAAAATCCCTAAAAAAATAAAAACCTGTGAAAATAAAAAAAAATATATAAAAATACCTAAAAAGGTAATAAACCCTAAAAATCAAAGTAACCCCTATGAAAACCTATATAAAACCCATAAAATCCATAAAATACTTAAGACCCTTAAAAACCTAAAAAAACTAAGAACTGTTAAGGACCATAAATCCATTAAAACCCCTAAAAATAATAGAATAATAAAAAAATTAAAAACCCTCAAAACTTGTAAGTCCCTGAAAACCCTAAACCCCTAAAAATCCATAAACCCCATAAATATAATAAAAGTAGAAAAAATCCCTAAAAATACCTAAAAATGGGAAACCCTAAAAAATTATAATCATTAAAAAAACCATTAAATCACAATTCCACTTAAAGCTGTAAACCCCCCAAAATCCCGAAAACACATAAAAACCTGAAAAATATCTAAAAAATAAAAAAATCCACAAAATTTACCGAAAAAAATAAAACCCTAAAAACATGAGAATCCCTAATAAAACCTTAAAAACCTAAAAACACTTAAGAAACCTAAAAACACTAAAAACTTAAAAGACCCTAGAAACCCTAAAACAAAACAAAAAAGTAAAACCCCTAAAAACCATAAAAAACCATAAAATCCTTCAAAATATTAAGGATCACTATATAATATAGAAACCCTTTAAAACTCTAAACGTTTTAAAAACTCAAAACAACCTTTGAAACCCAAAAATCATAAAAAAATCACCCAAATCCCAAAAAACATAAAAACCCCCAAAAATAGTAATGAAAATCTTAAAACCCTCATAATCCATAAAAATATTTAAAAAATACCTAAAAAACCTAGATACATAAAAAACCCCAAAAATTTTTAAAACCCATAAGAAAACAATAAAAACATAAAAAAACATAAGACACCTGAACAGCCGAAAAAAATCTAAGATCCTAAAAAACACTAAAATCCCTAGAAATCTTCAAAATACCTAATATCCCTCAAAACCCTAAATATCCTTATAAATACATACAAATCCCAAAAAAACATAAAAAACCATAAAGCACTGAAAACCGTTCAAAAAACTTAAACAACCTAAAAACACTTAAAACCCCCTAAACACATAAAAAAGATAAAAACCCAAAAAGACCATAAAAAATAAAATCCCCTTAAACCATAAAAACCCCTTAAAAAATAAAAAACATAAAACCTAAAACACCTTAAAACACACTAAAAACTCTAAAAATCATTTAAACTCATAAAAAATTAAAAATCACTAAAAAATTTTAAACCCCCAAAAAAACTAAAATAAAAATACCAAAACCCAAAAAAACCATAAAATCCATAAAAACACTAATGTCTCGTAAAAACCCATAAAAACACGCAAAATCCCTAAAACCCAAAATACCTTAAAATTTATAAATGCAAAAAAATCCCTAAATATAAAAAATGGAAAAAACCCAGAAAAAATTGAAGAAAACTAAAAACAATCATGGAATCCTAAAAAAAATTTAAAAACCCTAAATCTCCTAAAACCCTTAAAAACCAGGGAAGTCCCTAAAAACTCTAGAAACCGTAAAAATCGTAAATAAATACATAAAAATCCCTAAAATTTTAAAATTACCTAAAACCCCATAAACCCTAAAAAACAAACACCCCTCAAGATCCCTAAATCACTAAAAAGTATTAAAAATTCCCAAATCCCTAAAATTCATTACAAATGTAAAAAACCTAAGAACCATTAAAACCCCTATGAAAAACATAAAAACTAAAAACACATAAAACCCAAAAAAAAACCTAAGAAACCTAAATAAAACTAAATATCCATTAAAATAAAAAAAAAAATCCTTAAAATCTTTAAAAACCTTAAAAATCTTAAAAATTTCTAAAAATTCCAAAAATCAGAAAAACACAAAAAACACTAGAACCCCTTAAAAACTATGAAAGCCTAGAAAATAATCATAAAAACTTAAAAACACATAAAAACACAAAAAATATTAAAAAACATAAAACACTAAACCCTTAAAAACCATAAAACCCATAAAATCCATAAAAACACTAAAAACCCATAAAAACCCAAAACCACTAAGAACTCTAAAAAAACATTAAACCCATTAAGATTCTAAAAAACTCTAAACAACATCAATACCCTAAAAAATATAAATTACACCCTAAATTACCAAAAAACTATAAAGACCATAAAGGTCTCTATAGACTTATAAAATGAATAAGAACCCTAAAAATACCTAAAAATCCCAAAATAAAAAACCCTAAAATCTCAGAAAAATCCTTTGATTACACTAAAAACCTAAAAAATCATAAATCCAAGAAAACATAAATAATTCTAAAATCCCTAAAACCCCTAAAAATCACAAAAAAATTTAAAACCCCTTAAATTCCCAAAATACCCTAAAGACCAAAAAATTTGTAAAAATAACTAAAAATCTTTAAAAATGTAAAACACCCTTAAAACCAAAAATAACGTAGAAAATTATTAAAAATAAATAACTCTTAAAACCCTTAAAAACAAACAACCATTAAAAAACTAAAATCCAAATAAAAGAACTAAAAATTAATAAAAAATTATTAAAAACTGACAAACCACTAAAAGGTAAAGAAACTCTGAAAACCATAAAACCCTTAAAATATCAAAATAAGTCATCAAAACCCAAAGGAACAAAAAAATCCCAATAACCCATAAAAATTCCTAAAAACCCCAATAAACAATATAAATTCAAAAAATCCATAAAATACCTAAAAACTTTAAAAACCCTAAAACCCTAAAAACCCCTAAAATCCTTAAAACCATAAAAAACATAAAACACATATATAACCTAAAAATGCTAAAAAACCAAAAAAAAACCCCAAAACCATCAAAGTCCCTAAGCATAAAAAACATAAAAATCCTAAAAAATACCTCAAATCCCAAAATATGATAAAACCCATGAAAATACTATGAAAACCTAAAAAATCTAAAAAATACTTAGATATCCACAAAACCCTAAAAATGATAAAAACCCTAAAACACCATAAAACAATAAAAACCCCTAAAAACCATAAAATCACTAAACACCATAAAAACCATAAAAACAAAAAAAACCACTAAAACCCCTTTTAATCCCTAAAAACCATAAAAAACTAAAAACATTAAAAACCTAAAATACTCAAGAAAACCCATAAAAACATGAAAAACAATAAATACCCTAAAAAGCCTAAAAATCCCTAAAACACCTAAAAATCCATAAAAATCCCAAAATTCCCCAAAAAATCCCAAAAAATAACAACAAATGTAAAAACACTAAAAACCTAAAATCCTATAAGAAAATAATAAAATCGAAAAAAATTAAGAAAATCCTAAAAAACAAAAAAATGGTAAAAATCCAAAATACCCCAAAAAACCCAATAAATCACTAGAAACCCTAAAAACCATAAAAATCATAAAAAAACCTAAAATCCTAAAAATGTAACCCCCCCCCAAATCAAAGAAAATATTAGAAATATAAAAACACATAAAACCCCCCAAAAACCTAAATGTCACTAAAAACCCTAAAAGACCCTAAAACCCCTAATATACAAAAAATACCATAAAACCCTTAAACCCACAAAAAACACTAAAAACCTTTTAAATCCCTAAAAACTGTAATAACCATCATAATCCCTAAGACCCTAAAAAACCATAATTACCATTAAATTTCCATAAATAACCCTAAAAATATAAAAACCCTTAAAACCCATTCAACTCATAAGATAACCACAAAAACCAAAAAATGTTAAAACCCAAAAACCCTAAACATGATAAAAACACTTAAAACCCCAAGAATCATTAAAAACCCTAAAACATTCCTAAAATCACAAAAACCATAAAAATCCCAGAACCCATAAAACCCCATAAATGTGTAAAAAACCTAAAAACATAAAAAACTATAATAATTCCTCCAAAACAAAAAAAAACTCTCAAAACCCCTAAATACAAAAAAATGATAAAACCCTAAATGAACCTAAAACCCTAAAAAATCTCTAAATATCATCAAGACCCGTAAAAACATTAAAAACCCCTAAAAATCAATAACAACCCATAAAAACCCTCAATCCCATAGAAACTCTACAAACCCTTTAAAGTCCTTAAAATGATAAAAGACCCTTCAAAACCCTAAGACCATAAAATATTAAAAATACACTAAAACCCAAAAAAGAAAAAAACCCATAAGCACTAGAAAAAAGTAAATCCCCAAAAACCCTCACAATCCTTAAAACCAATTGAAATCATAAACAATCTAAAAAACATAAAAATCCCTAAAATGAATAAACCTAAAAAACTTGAAAACCCCTAAGAAAATCTATAAATCATAAGAAAACATAAACCCCCTGAAACCTAAATAAATCTAAAAACCCTAAAACCTATAGAAACCCTTCAACCCCGCAAAATCCTTAAAATACATAAAAAATCCTTAAAATCCCCAAAAAGCCATCAAATCACTAAAAACATATTAATCCTTAAAATTCATAAAAATCAATATCAAAACAATAAAAATCTAGAAACAGATAAAACCCCTAAAATCCAAAAAAAATCTAAATACCTATAAAGACTATAAAAACCTTGAAAACACTTAAAAACATAGAAACCTCTAAATACCTTAAAAACCCTAAAAGATAATAAAAAACCACTAAAACTATAAAACCCCCATAAAGTATCTAAAATGATAAAAAACTCTATATTTCATTAAAATTACTAAAAAAACTTAAAATCACCCTAAAAACCAAAAAACAATAAAAAACCTAAAAACCTTAAAAACTAATAAAATACCAAAAAACAATAAAAACCATAAAAATAATAAAAATTCCCAAAATATATATAAAAATATAAAAAACCAAATATACATACAAAAATCCTTGGAAAAAATTAAAAACCTAAAACACTTAAAACACATAAAAATACTGAAAATTCTAAAAACCCTAAAAAACATTAAGACCCATAAGAAACCTCGAATCCAAAAAACCATATAATCCCATAAAAATCCAACAAAGCACTCAAAATCCATAAAACAAAAAACCCAAAAATTCCTAAAACCAATAGGAAAACCTTAAAAACCAAAAAACAAATGAAACCACTAAAAAGCTAAAAAATGTTATAAAACCAAAAAAATCCTTAATATCCTAAAACCCCCAAAAAACCCTAAAATCTCTAAAAAAAATTAAATCCCCTAAAATCCAAAAACCCGACTAAAACTATAAAAACCCTTTAATCTTGTAGAAATAATAATAAAACACTAAAAAACCTTAAAAACCCTTAAAAATATAAAAACCCTAAATATACAAAAAACCATAAGATCCAAAAAACCCTAAAAATCCCTAAACCCCTAAAACCCAACAGTATCCAAAAGAACATAAAAATCAAAAAAAAACCTCAAAATACCCTAAAACTACCTCAAAATAGGAAAATCTAAAAAACCCTAAAATACTCTAAGAAATCCTAAAAATTCATAACACCACTAAAACCTCAAAATATAAAAAACACTAAAAACCCTAAAACTAAAAAATCCCAAAAAAAAAACCCATAAATCCATTAAAAACCAAAAAAATTCCTACAAAACCCAAAAAAAAAAATAAAACATTGGAAACCATGAAAAATCTTATGAAATCCATAAAAACCATAAAATACTAAAAAACCTAAAACCATACAAAATTCTAAAAAAAATATAAATCTCTAAAATCTTAAAAAATTTAAAAAATCATCTAAACCATAAAATTCCCCTAAAAACTATAAAACCCATTTAAATCCCTAAAACATTAAAATAATATAAATATTTTAAAACCCTAAAAAACTATTTAAAACACCTAAACCCTCGAAAACTATAAAATTTTAAAACCCATAAAACCACTAAAAAGGATCAATATCCTTCAAAACTAATAACCCCAAAAAACACCTAAAAATCTATTATAATCTCCAAAAACATATAAAATCATAAAATCATAAAAACCCCTAAGAAAAAAATAAAAACATAAAAAACAAATAAAACCCCTAAAACCCTAAAGAAGGCTAAAACCCTAAGAACCTAAAAATCCCAAAAACTCCTCAAAATCGTTAAAACTCCTCAAAACCTATAAAAATAAAAAAAATCCTTAAAAAGTTTTAAAACATTGAAAAACTCTAAAAAACCTGAAAACCCATAACAAATCCTTGAAAACCTAAAAACACTTAAGACCTCTAAAAACAAAAAATTCTAAAATCCATAAAACACCCTAAAACCTTAAAAACCAAAAAACCCCAAAAATTGTAAAAAACACTAAAAACTATAAAACACATAAAAACCTGCTAAAAACTATAACAATCATTTGAACCCCTAAAAATTTTAAAAACTCTAAAACCCATAAAGACACTAAAACTAAAAAACCCAAAAAACCCTAAAAACCTAAACACCCACAAAATCCCTTAAATACATAAATGTATAAATACCTTAGAACCCCTAAGATATAATAATAATAAAAAATACACTAAATCCCTATAAATTATAAAAAATGATAAAAAAAATAAAAAAAATAAAAAAAACCCCCAAATAACCTATAAACCCAAAAAATCCATAAAACCCCTAAAACCCATAAAAATTATTAAAATTCCCTAAAAATCCCTAAATTTGTAATTACACCTAAAATCCATAAATACACTAATTAAACTATAAAATCATATAAACTCTAAAACCCCCCAAAAAAGATAACGAATTCTAAAAATCATAAAGCCATTCAAAACCCTTAAACCCATAGAATCACTTAAAAACCATAAAACACCTAAAATAATAAATACACTGAAACCAACTAAAAGCACAAAAAATCTAATCAAATCCCTATAAACATTATATAACTAAAAAACCCATTAAAAGCATAAAAAATCGTAAACCCCCCTATAAACCTAAAAAACATAAAACCCCTCAAAATCCCTAAAAACTAAATAAAATCATAAGAAACCTAAAAAAATAAATAGAATACCTAAAAACGTAAAAACCCTAATAATCATGAAAAATATCAAGAAAAACATAAAAAAGATAAATACACTTAAAACAACTAAAAACCTAAAAATGAAAACAAAACTTTAAACCCTAAAAACCATCGAAAATCCAAAAAACCATAAAAATATTAAAATCACTAAAATGTACTGACCCCTCTAAACCATAAAAATATATGAACCCCATAAAAACACTTAAAACCCTAAAATACATGAAAACTTTAAAACCCATAAAAAACATAATGACACCTAAACCCCATAAAACCCCCAAACCACAAAGAAATATAAAAATACGTTAAATCCCAAAAATGTTAAAAAAATTATAAAAGAACTTACAAACCTTAAAAAACTCAAAAAACAATAAAAATAGAAAACAATTACTACACTAAAAACAAAAAATAGACCCCTTAAACCCCTCTAAATCTCTAAATATCCAAATACCATAAAAATCCTAAAAAACCCCTAAAACCTTAAGAAAAGTAAAAACTCTACAAGCATATAAAACCCTACGAAAACATTAATATTATCAAAACCCAAAATCCCAAAACCCCTAAAATCCCTCAAAATTCCAAAATACCCAAAAACACATAAAATTGTTCAAAATCCATAAAAATTTAAATTACCCTAAAAATATTAAAATCCCTAAGGAAGACCTATAAATTCATGAAACCCTAAAACACCAGAAAACCCCTAAAATCCGTAAAATCCTAGAACCCCTAAAAACCTTAAAAATATTTAAAACCCATAAAAACAAAAAATAATCCCTAAAAAATATAAAACCATTATAAACACCTAAATACTTAAAAATTTATAAAACCCATTAAACCACTTAATTTCAAAATACCCCAAAAAATCAAAAAACAAAAAAAAAACCCCTAAACCCTTAAAACGATTTGTTTTGTGGTTTTGGACTCGAAACGCCCAACGGTTCCGTATCCGATGACGCGTGGACCAGCTTTACAATAGTAGGTGTTCACAGGATGGTCCAACCAGTGACTCTTAAGAACTCACATTGGTCAAGAGGATGGGAAGTCGGGCTCATCGCACCCTTTTGGGGGGGAATTATTGCCTGTTTAGGTACTCTCTTATAGATTTAAGACGTATTCATATGTTTGCGAATCTTTGGTTTACACCCCACATAGTATCCATTAATTTAACCCTGGTGGGAAATGGTCAACTAGACGCAGGGGGTTCAGAATCATTTAGGCATGAGGTTTACCATCCCTCATTGGATTAATGACCATGAGGATTCAGAACTCATTGAGGTGGCACTAGGAGTGGCACGATGAACCGATGTGAGGATAATCAGATCGACCAGTAATTGGGATTGAACCTCATGGAGGCTTCCTATTTACCCTGCCTAAGAGGTAGGGATCAAAGTCCACATAGTTTGAATGGGAATGTCAAAGAACTGACGTGAATGTGGACCTGGGGGTCCAAAGGTGGTCGGGCTTGAACCTCTTGGACGCTTCCTACGTACCCTACCTAGGAGACCGGGATCAAAGTCTACGTAGTTCATTTGGGAATGGGGCTTACACTCTGAGGCAACCCAGGGAGATATATTTGGGATTACACTCTAAGGAGGCTGAAGTTTTGGATTGGGGATTACACTCTGAGGAGGCCCATGGTGATGGATTGGGGCTTACACTCTGAGGAGGCCCAAGGTGTGGATTGGGGAATTCACTCTGAGGAGGCCCATAAGAGGATGTCATGGTCGATGCTTAATCTAAGCCCACACGAGTCATGCTCTGTGTGAGAAACAACAGGAGACAGGGACTAGAGGATTGCGTCGCGAAAGGTGCGTCCCGTGAGAAGTGGAGTGGGTCTTACACATAAAGGCGACCCATAAAGTCGGTGCTTACTCTGGGTTGGTGCCAATGGTGTCTTCCTCATGTCTATCAATGAGGTAATCCCAACCCATTGGTGGGTTGAGGAATATAATGGGGGCTAACGCCTATGCACAAGTGCATAAGAGGGATAATTCCAAGGGCGTTGGAATCAGTCCGAACAAAAGAAGATGAAAAGTGTGAATTACATGCCCGACATTCAGAACACAATGAGGGTGGCGTGGTGATGGAGGATAACTATTGAGAATGTTCGAAACACATCATTCATATCACGTTAGCCTGAAATGGGGATGAACAAATGAGGGTCGACTACTGACCATATTCGAAACACAGGACCTATCTCGAAGTGTTGCCCAAAGTCTTCTAGGGAGTTGTCCTAGGATGGTAGGTGAGCCGATGTGGCATGAGACTAGGCTGTTAGGGGGTCCCTTCAGACATGGAAGAGTATGAAGATCCTAATTAAGGAAAAGAAGAGCGTGGGGTGGAGTGATGGAATGATTGAATGGATTCTAGCACTCTTGATGTTATGCCACTGTAAACATAGCATAAGGAACCTCTTTCATAGAGAAAGAGGCATCCAATTATTGAATGATGGGGTATTCTATAGTTTATAGTCATGTAGAGAGGACTATTTCCATATATTTTAAGGTTATATGGATAGGATGAGGGTCATATAGTTTAACATCATGTGGTCAGGATGATGGTCGTATAGTTTAATGTCATGTGGTCAGGACGACTAGGTAGGAGAGACCTAGTAATGGTTAGTGTGGGACTTACACAATGGAGTCCCTTTATGGATGAACCTAGAAAAAGGATCTAGGTAATGGGGTTATAGAAGAGTCATTAGGAATAGCTCGACTCATAGAATTTATAAGACGGATGTTGGGGCAGCACAAGGGTGCAATGGAAAATCCCGACATCGCGGTCTGAAAAGTTCACGGTGCAACTCTCCATTTTTCATGGTGGTCAGTGACGATAACAAAGGGATCGACACAGAGGGCTAGGAATGAAGCCCAACACTGACCCGAGTGGGGGTGCAGGGGTGTAGCCCCTGTGGTATGGACCCACGAGTGCATGGTGTTTTCCGCATGGGGCGGGCCACGGAGGAGCTGTCCGCGAAGGAGGTGGCTACGAGGGACGGGGCGCATGTGGCTCGCAGTTTGGTTGTCTGCGAAGGGTGTCTGTGAAGGAGCTGGCTGTGAGGGAGAAGGCCGCAAAGGACTAGGCCATGGAGTAATGTACCGCTAAGGGCTAGCTATGAAGGAGATGGCCATGAAGGAGCTGGCCACGAAGGACTGTCCATGGAGGAGATGTTCATTCTTGAAGGGTGTCTGCAAAGGGGCTGGCGCCCGTCCTACTTCGCACCCACGGAGGGGTTCCGCCTCCATTTTGCAAACGACACTGGTCCGCGGAAAGGTTGTCCTTGGAGGGACTAACCGCGAAGTAAATGGCCTCTATGGGTTGGCCACGGAGGAGCTGGCCACACGTGGTTCACAGAATTGTTTCTCCTCTCCGTGGAAGAGTTCATTCGCGGATGATATGGGGTCCGCGGATGGTCGCAGAACACCACTGGGAACAATTCCTCCAGTGTCTCCCGACGGGGTTTCACCCATCCTTCCTCTATTTTTTTCCATCACCCCTCGGTGACTATTTATAAAGTCGTGAAGAGGTTGTACACACAAAACTCTTTGCGGAATCCCATGAAGGGATCCCCACCTGCGGATGACTCGGTCAACCGACATTTATGCAACCAAGTTTTTTAGAATTTCTCCACGGTCGTGCACCACTCATCCTCTATCTTGCGAACAACAGCTTTCCACGGAGGGGGTGGCTCGCAGTGGTGGACTGGCTTGGAACCCATCCTACTTCACACCCATGGAGGGTCCCCACCTATATTTTGCCGATGACGCTGGTCTGTGGAATTTCCAGAGGGCGGTCTGCCGAACCGACCACGTGCTGATGCTGGGAGCCGGTGCACGGACCTATTCGGTCCTTTTCCAAGTATTTTGGTAATTGGATTTCCCCTTGCAGAATTTTCAAGAACCTACAAATGCCCCCCATCAGAATGAGGTCCAATCGGGATGAAGAGGAGGTAATTCCGATTTAGATTGGTCCTGAAAATCAATGAGTGATTGGACAATGCTCTAAATTTTTCCTGAGCCAAGGGACTCAGCGAGCACAATTCAACTTTTTCTAGGGTTTTATAGGAAAACCCCACAAATTTTTTGTCTTTTCTTTTAATAACTCAATTTTTCCTAGGCCCATTTGGTGTGGGACCAGCGGGTATGGCCCGACTTTTGCTTAGGTCGCCCTTTCCAGGTTTTCGGCCTAACAGGATTTGTGCCTCTTTTATTGGGTGGTTTAAAGTCTCTCCATCAATACTATCATTACTGATGTTTTAGGTCAAACATATTTAACCAAATATGGTTGGGAAGGGTTTCCAATGTGGTTTAGCTGATTAAAAGATGCCTCAATACTCTTCAGAGGAACGTGGGGAGAAACATATTTAAATTTGAATGACATGCAGGGCATGTCTCAAGGCATGGGAGTCACGTCGGCGTACAGAGGTAGGAAGAGCATTGCCTAAGAATATATTTCCTTTGGTAGACAGGACAGGGGATATCAATATGCAGATCCGTTGAGGGAATGGTATGCATAGTCGTAAAAAGGTGTCCTTAATTCAATGAATGTCCATTTCTAATGGCCCGGGGACTTCATGGAGGTCCGGATCATAGAAACCACCATGGGTTGCTTAGAGAACTATGAAAACCACCGGGGGTGTCTTGGAAAGGGTATGTGACCTCTGAAAGGTTTTGAGAACATCTTTATCAATCAGGGGTGTGGTCGGAAGACCACTTCCCTACTCATTAGCGTAAGGGATGGTTGAAGCTTGGCACAGTTTAAAGTCATGCATCTTGGACATCATTTAAAAATTGAACGACTTCTCTTGGTCCTTGGTAATCTTGCCAGAGACGTTCCACCATATTCAGGAAGGGTTGTGAAAGAGGATGGTAAACAATAACTTAGAGGGTTTCCGAATCCCAGGATAGACATGGGGGCTCAGAGGCCAAGAGGCGTACAAAGAGAAGCATTGCCTAAGAAAATATTGCCTTTGGTAGACGGGCAAGGGGCGATCAATATGAAGAGCCACTGAGGGAATGGTATTCATAGAAGTAAAAAAGGTTTCCTCAGGTCAATGATTGTATTCCACAGAAAGCCAAGCAACATTAGGGAAGTTGAGATTTGGGACCACCAGGGGTGACTTATGAGAGTCTATATTTTTCTGAGTACACTGTATCATTTATGATGAGAGGATGCCTGGATACGAGGGAAAAATCTAGACTGAACTCCCTGAGAATGGGTGAAGTAATACCTTCTCATGCGGGTGTGAGACGGTGACTTGTGTTGGTCTGACCCACACACTAAAGGAGAGAGAAAAGCCTATGTTCCTCACTAAACCCATGGAGGGTTTGACCATGCTGTTTAGCATCATTCGGTAAGGACGAAGAGAAATATTAAAGGATGCTGTGAAGTTTAACATCATGCAGCGAGGACGGGGGGCATTTTTCTTTCCTTTTACAATGCTTTTTAGTTTAACGTCGTGCAACAAGGATGATTGGCCATGTAGTTTAACGTCGTTTGGTAAGGGTGTAGTTAAAAAGGCCACACTTGATTTGGATGTTTTTGGGCCTGAGTATCCTGGAATGTCCAAGACGTGAAGGGGGGGGTAATGGTGTAAATCATGGGTCTGGGGCTTCCTAGATCAGGAGAGATGATATGGGGGCTTTGAGGCCAGTAAGTGTATGGAGCTAGGAAGAGTGTCGCCTGAGGAAATCTTACCTTTGGTGGATGAGTTAGGGGTTATCATTATGCAGAGCCGCTAAGGGCATGGTATGTATAGTCATACAAAGGTGTCCCTAGGTCAATGACTTTCCACTTATGATGTCCATTAATGGTTATGAAGATCCAAAATTATCCGGGCCACAAATTATGTCATCGGGGAAGGAAATGTATGAACATGTTGGGCCTAATCGGACCTGATTGCCATTAAAGTTTAGAGATCTCCCTATGCTAATTTACATTGTGCGCGGGGGTTTACCTTTACTCTATTTAGTTTAACATCGTGTGGTAAGGACAAGGTACTCCTAGTTTAGCGGTCATAGAGCGCGGACCATTGAGTGACTATTTCTACAGTCGATTGAAGGATAAATGGGTCAACATGTTCTGATATACATGGAACAAGGCGGGGGATGAAGGTTGTAAACTGCAACTTTGAGCATCCTGGATCACGAGTTGTGGTGTGGGGGCTCTGAGGCCAGTAAGAGTATGGAGCTAGGAAGAGTACCGCCCGAGGTAATCTTTCATTTGACGGACAAGCCATGGGCTATCATTAGGCAGAGCCGCTAAGGGAATGGTATGCATAGTCATACAAAGGTGTCCTCGGGTCGATAACTTTCCACATCCGATGGCCATGAATGATTATGAGAATCTACAATTTCTCACAGTACAGAGTTTGGAACGTGGGGATAATGGTGTCTAGGTATACAAGAAATATATTCACTGCAATTTTCCATTGATTTAATGTAGCCTAGTCCTAGCTTGATGTTCTTTGATGTAGGTCGCTATGTCAACCACCTGCAGACACATAGGCTATCCAGATTGGGATACCATGGAAACACTTGTATGTGAAAAGAGGAATGAACATGTAAAATACTTATCCATAAACTTATGGATTAGGACGTATGGTATGGGGACCCTGAGGCCGGTAAGCGTACGGAGCTAGGAAGATTGTCGCCTGTGGAAATCATGCCTTCGATAGATGAGCCAGGGGCTATCATTATGCAGAGCCGCTAAGGGCATGGTATTCATAGTCATTCAAAGTTGTCCACGGGTCAATGACTTTCCACTTCTGATAGCCTTGAATGGTTATGAAGATCCATAATTATTCAGGTCATGGAGTCTGGTGTATGGAGAGGATGAAACCAAATGTGCAAGGAGTATCTCCATCTCATATCGCCATGTGTCTTGGGTGTCTCACGATGAATTCCGTGCAGTTTAACGTCATGCGGTGAGGATGAAGTCTGTGCACTTTAACGTCATGTGGTAAGGATGATGTATACACCCCGTGCAGGTCTGGTCCATACACGAGGGAAGGCAGCATTCTTAACATTATTTTCCATGCAGTTTAACATCGTGTGGCAAGGATGCAAAAGTACACCCTATGCAGGTCTGGTCCGTACACAGGGAAAAAGGGAGCATTTTAAATCTTTCTATTCGTGCAATTTTAGGTCGTTCGGTAAGGACGAGGAGTACACCTCGTGTCAGTCTGGTCCGTACACGGGGGGGGGGGGGGATTTCATCTTTTATTCAGGGGCTGGGCCAGGACGGGGAACCCTAGCATCACTACGTATCCTACGAGGGCAGGAATCAATCCTTACATAGTTCTTTAGAATAAGTACACCTCGTGCAGAGTTGGTCTATACATGGGGGAAGGGGACATCATCAAAACTTCTCACCCATGTAGTTTAACATCGTATGGCGAGGACGAGGTAAACACCCCATGTAGGTCTGGTCATACATGGGGGAAAGTGCATTTTCATCATTTATTAAGGGCCTGGGCTAGGACGGGGAAACCTGTCATCACTATGTATCCTGTGAGGGCTAGAATCAAGCTGTACGTAGTTCTCTGGAAGAAGTACACCCCGTGTAGAGCTGGTCCGTACATGAGGGAAGGGGAAATTGTCAAAACTTACCATCTGTGTAGTTTAACATAGTTCAGTGAGGACGAGGTACAAAACCTGTGCAGGTTTGGTCTATACATGATGGAAATGGAATTTTCATCTTTTATTCAGGGGATGGGCCAAGACGGGGAACCCTATCGTCACTACATATCCTGTAGGGAAAGGAATCAAGCTGTACGTAGTTCTCTAAAATCCATGCAGTTTAACGTCTTGCGGTAAGGATGAGGAATGCACCCCATGCAGTTTTGGTCCATACGTGGGGGAAAGAGGAATTTTTAACCTTTATTATCCATGTAGTTTAACATCATGCGGTAAGGATGAAATCCATATAGTTTAACGTCATGTGGTTAGGACGAGGAATACACCCCATGTAGGTCTGGTCCATACACGGGGGGAGGGAGCATTCTTAACTTTTATTTGGGAGTGGTTGGGCCAGGATAAGGGATCCTGGCGTCACTACGTATCCTGTGAGGGTAGGAATCAAGCCATACATAGTTCTATGAAATCATTGCAGTTTAACGTCATGCGGTGAGGACGACTTCCTTATAGTTTAACGTCATGTGGTAATAACGAGGGGTATTATTAGATTCCATGTAGTTTAATGTCATGTGGTGAGGACATGAATACACCTTGTGTAGGACTTGTCTATACACAGGGGAAGAGGAATTTTTGTTTTTGAGGTGGTTGGGCCAGGGTGTGGAATTTTGGGGTCGCTACGTATCCTGCAAGGGCAGGAACAAGCCCCACGTAGTTCTCTAAAACACGATACACCCCGTATAGGTCTAGTCCGTACACAGGGGAAGTGGGAATTTTTAAATCATCTTGTCTGGACTATTGGGTGCTTGGCAGTTTAACGTCATGCAGCTTGGACGAACTCCGTGAAGTTTAACATCATGCGGTAAGGAAGTAGGTGACCCGGCATGAAAGAAAAAAAGGGGGTCTGTGCAGTTTAACGTCGTGCTATGAGGAAGACTTCTGTGCAGTTTAATGTCATGCGGTAAAGACTTATTCCACTTTTGTTTTCTATGAAAAATAATTTTTTAGGAATCTCACATTTGTAAGAGCAGTTGTAAATTGTTCATCCATAGAGATCAGGGTATATGCTCCGTTGGAGTAGACTTTGTGTACAACGTATTGTCCCTCCCTTTGGGTTCTATCTTTGGAGGATTCTTGCAGGGTATCATTGGGGTTCGGAGGACCAACACTAATTATCCTTCGAAGAAAGACCTAATATGAACCTTTTTGTTGAAAGCTCGTGCGATCCAGTTCTAGTAGATTTCCAGATAGTGCAAAGTGTGCAGCCGCTTCTCGTCCAGCTGTTCCAATTCACCTAGCTGCTTTTCTGACTGCTCATCATCAGACAATTGATCACAGATGGCAACATGAAGTGAGGGAAGTTAGAGTTCAATGGGCAGGACCGCCTTCGTGCCGTACACCAATGAGTACGGGGTGGCTCGAGTAGTGGGTTGGATTGTGGTGCGATAAGCCCACAATGCATGGAGGAGTTTATCCGCCCTTGAATTCTTGTCTTTTTCCACCATTTTCTGGATAATGTTGGACAGGGTCTTGTTGAAAGCCTCTATCTATCCATTGGCCACTGAATGGTAGCAGGATTACTGATTAGACTTGATACCATATTTGCGGTATAGTTTCTCCACTTCGGCAGAGCAGAAGTTGGGGACATTGTTCGTCAGTATGATATGAGGGACACAAAATCTGGTGATGATTCTGGTCTTCACAAAGCTGAAAATATTTCTCACCCTGACTTCCTTGAGGGGTATGGCCTCTGCCCATTTGGAAAAGAAGTTAGTTGCTATGAGGATATACTTAAACTGTTTGGTCATGGTGGGAGGATATGGTCCCACGACGTCTATCCCCCAGACTGAAAACTTCCAAGAGTACATGGCTTGATGAAGTAACTCTGGGGGTTGGTGTATAAATTGGCATGAATTTGGCATGATTGGAATTTTTTAGTAGAACGCTCGCAGTCTCGTGCCACTATAGGCCAGTATTACCCAAGCCTTCAAACATGATGGGAAATCTTGGTCCCTGGTTGATGTGCTCCACATGCTCCTCCATGTAATTCATTCATCACAGCGGCGGTTTCTTCTCCATCAGTGCATCTGAGGAGAACTACGTCGAGGCCTCATTTTTAGAGGACCTCTTGCTCACCCACGCCTCCATATAGTAAAAAGTTGATTGCCCTCCTCCGTATTGGCTCTCGTTCAGCCCTATCTGATGGAAGTTCTCCCCGTTGAAGGTAGTTTGGAATGGGGGTCATCCATCCGGTGGCAGGAGCGCATGGATCGGGGACAGGACTGACTTTGTGGATTTCTTCTGTCTTGGTCTGAACAAATGGAAATACCATTCGACAGTAAGCAATAATGATAACTGTTTCATCCTGGCCTGGGTCAGCTAGGGCTGTGGCCGCATTGGCTAATACATCCGCTTGAGCATTCTGAGACTAAGGAATATTTGTCAATGTTGGTTTTGTGGAGAATTCCGCCATTAACCCTCAGATATGGTCAAACAGGGGGATCATCTCCTCCTTTTTAATAGCATAGTCACCATTGACTTTCTTTAGAACCAGCTCTAAGTCACCGTTTACCATAAGGTGTTGTACTTGTGCCTGGCGTGCAAGTTCCAGGCCTGTAATGAGAGATTGATATTCCACTTCATTGTTCGTACATCCTTCTGATAAGAGGAAGAAATATGACAGGACTGTCTTGTCTGGGAACACAAGTATTATCCCCAAACCCACTTTTTTGAATCTGGGATCCTCCATCCTGTTCCCGGTTGGGCTTCGAGATGCGCCATCGAAGTACATTTCCCATGCTGGGAACTCCTCTCGAACCGAGAAAATGTCTTCATCAGGTAGCTTGGCGTCTGGTGTAGTGGTCCCTATCAAAGAGTGCTTTGCCGGAAATTTTTCTAATTCATGACCTTTTGATGGCTTTATGAGGCACAAACCGAATATCAAACTATTGTCAGGTGACCGCCCATCGGGATAGGCATCCGGTTAGCATCAGGCGGCTGAGAATGTACTTGATCGGGTTACTATGTGAGATAAAATAGACTTCATAATGCTGCATATAATTTTGAAACTTTTGAACTGCAAAGACCAAGGCCAAACAGTTCTTCTCGATATTTGAGTATCGTGCCTCAGCATCAATCATTGTTCGGCTGAGGTAATAGAGACTGTTTTCACTTCCCGCGTCATTCTTTTGTGCGAGGAAGGATCCCAATGATCGCTCTAAGGCTATCACGTACAAGATGAGGGGTCTTCCTTCAACCAGGGTCATGAGAACTGGTGGGTTTAAGAGGTACTTCTTCATGTTTTCAAACACTTCTTGGCAGTCATCCGTCTATTGGTACGTGACCCCCTTTTTCATTAATCTGGTGAAGGGAAAACATTTGTCTGCCATGTTGACTATGAACCACTTGATATAGGCTAGGTGTCCTTGGAATCCCCTCAACTCAGTGAGGTTTCGGGGATGCAATAGGCCAAGGATATCCTTTTCCTTCTCAGGGTCGACTTTGATGCCACGATGGCGTACGACGCAGCCAAGGAATTTCCCTAAGGTAACCCCGAAGGCTCATTTCAAGGGGTTTATCATCAAGCTACGCAGTCAGAGCTAGCTGAAGACAGTTTCAAGGTCCGACAGTTGATCTGAGCATTGTCTGGACTTGACCACTAGGTCATCCACGTAACATTCAATGAATTTCCCCAGGAACAGTTTAAAGGTCCAATGCATGGCACGCTGATATGTGGCGCCAGCATTCTTGAGACCAATGGGCATGACCCTGTAAAACAATACCCACTTTGGTGCCCTGAAGGCAGTATATTCTTCATCTTCTTGGGGCATCATGATTTGGTTATATCCATAATAGTCATCCATGAAGGATAGAGCCTCATTCCCAGCTGTCGCATTGATTAACAATTCGGTGATCGGGACCGGGAAATCATCTTTCAGGCAATGCCAATTGAGATCTCTGAAGTCCATGCGGACGCAGATTTTTCTATTCTTTTTATTGACAGGGACGATGTTGGACAACCAAATGGGGTACTGGACCTCTTGCATGAAGCCTAATTTATTGAGCTTATCTACTTTATCATCTATTTTGGCAGCATGTGAGGGATGCGTCCTTCTGGAGGCCTATTTATTGCCCCGGTGGTCTTCTGGAAGAACTAGGTGGTGCTTCACCACTTCAGGATTGAGTCAAGGAATTTCCATGTAATTCCATGTGAAAAAATCCTGATGTTGCCTCAGGAAAGAGGTATATACCTCGTGCTCCTCGGGGGACATGGCTGCACTAATGAGAGTAGGCCTCGAATCTTCCTCAGTACCCAAGATTATTTCCCTGAGTTCGTACACACTGGTGGAGATACCTTCCTCAAATGTAGGAGGCGCATCCCTAATATCTTCCCCCTCTTCATCTCCCATGTCCTCATCTTCTTGATCCGATGAGGAGAGAGCTCCTGACACGAGCTCTTGGGAGTCCGGAGGTGAGGTGTTGTGGGCGTCCTTACTCGAGTATTCATCCCCAGATTGAGGGTTGGTGGACGTTCCCACATTTTCATACTCGGCCATTATGGCTGAAGTCATGAGGACATCTGAGTGCATGGCCGGACATGAACTGCTACTCTCAACGTGGTTTATGGGAAGGACATAATATCCACCAAGCTGCCTGAGGGGGTTATCAGGAACCATGTATAGGCTGTTTGGAGCGGGGATCCAGTCGACACCATCGACCAAAAGATTCTTTTTCTTTTGCTCATAGAACCCGACGTCGATGTAATGTTACTTAGATAGCTCTAAAGGGGCCTTGTCAGCGTGCAATTTTCCAATTTTTCCATTGACGCAGTACTTGATACACTGGTGATAAGATGAAGGATCGACCATGTGCTTTTGGAGCCACGGCCTTCCCAGCAGGACATTGAATGCTGTGCTCTGCCGGACCACCAAGAATTCTATGTAGGGTACTATGTCACCAATATGGGTATTTATATTGATTTTTTCCATTGTTTTATGCTCACTCTTTTCATAACCCAGCAGAGTTTTGGCCTAGGGAATTAGGTTGTCCTCATTATAGCCCAACTTACAGAGTGTCTGTAGGGGAAGGTGGTTAACTCCAAAGCCATTGTCTAGAAAGACCTTCTGGATCTCAATAACATTCAGTGTGCCGGACACATATAGTGGTCTGATGTGTTCTTGCATGATAGTATCTTCATCCTTATCGGTGAAGGAAATCACTGCATTGCATTCAGCTGGGTCAGTCTCCATCTGGTAAATCTCGGCGGCAGCTACCTCGGCTTGAAACTCCTTGGGGCTGATCAAAGCTTATATAAGTGCCTCCCTAAGGTCTACTGATAGACT
This sequence comes from Viscum album, assembly GCA_963277665.1. Classification (NCBI taxonomy): domain Eukaryota; kingdom Viridiplantae; phylum Streptophyta; class Magnoliopsida; order Santalales; family Viscaceae; genus Viscum; species Viscum album. Next base: position 1,278,390,735 of record OY728136.1, on the reverse strand, counting down.
TAGGGCATCTAGGATTGATAGCTTGGCAGGTACCGATGCCAGCTTCTTAAGGATATCATATTTCTACTCTAGTGGCCAAAGATTCTCCATTGGTGGGAGAGTATTGGTGAGTGATTTAGGGGATGAAGCATTTGACGAGGAGGGACCGGCCGTGAGGTCTAATAGCGATGGTGCTCCCAGGTTTTGAAGACTTGGCCCAGCTGATCTTTTTGTGCGCACTAGGTGGCCAGACACTTGCTCCTCCTCTGGTGGGTATCGCAGAACAATAGGGTCAGAGTGACTGCTTGTAGAGATGGAGGGACATTCCTTTTCTTTCTGAGTCCATTGAAGGGTTCTCCCATGGGTTTCTGCAATATTAACGGTTTGGGCCGAGGTCCAACTGTAGGGTTGGTTTCGGTCGCGGCTGTGCCTCCCCTGGTATTCCCTACCTCTGCGGTTCCTCCTCCCAGTTCCTCATGCAGGGAACTCGGGTTCATAACTATACCCTTCGTTAGGGAATGATTCCATAAGACGGATGACGTTAATAGAACCAATGATTGGCTCTTCATCCTATGACTAGTCAACCTGGTCAGTTGTCCCTGATGGTGTCGTTTGGTGGGTTGGTGCCCGTGGTGCCAAATTCGAGGACATATAATCTTCTAGGGTAGGGACTAACTTTGGCCCCTTCATGGACTACTCCTCTTGTGATTGTTTCCTCCTTCTATTACGCCCAGATGAAAAGCTCGTGGAGGGTTGTGAGGTCGATACTGTCGGCTATGCAGCTTCAAGGGATGTTGGTGGGAACAATGGATACTGTAGTTGAGCTAGGAGTATTCCCTAGGCTCGGTTGATAGTCTTCTGAGTCATCCAGTTGTAAAATTTCTACCCCTTCTTGCTGGTGACTTTCTTCCACCCCTCCTCTTTGTCGGAGTCGGTCGTAGAGATACATGCCACATGTGCTGGGGGTGGTCCCAGCTCAACCTTCTTTGAGTCTACCATCCTATGCAAAAGGTCCTTGAAGACGAAGCACTCTTGGATACTGTGTCCCAACATCCTATGGAAGGGTCAACAATCTGGCCTGTCATCACCACCAACCTCTTCAGGTTTCTTCGGCTTCGGAAGGCAGAGAAAGTTGCAATTCATGGCGGTAATGAAGTAGCCCTGGACTTGATCGTCCTGGAACGAGTATAATTTTTGTCTTCATTCCTCAAACTGGTTCTGATTCGGTCCTCGCTGATCATCCCATTTAGGTGGAGGTGGCCGCTAATATGCAGGATGCCCTTGATGATTTGGTGGAGGCCTGAGCAGTGGAGCGGGCATAGGGGCCAGCTTGAGTGTGACAGTGGATGCTTCAGCTCTAGGGGCTCTTTTCGAAGGATCCTGCAAGGATATTTGGGACATCGAATTATTCCACTGCATGGTGTCCTCAATTCTCTGGGCAATGGATGGGAGATGGCAGAAGCCAGTGGTGCACTCCACTGGTATGAGCGGTGTTCGCAAATCATCTCGAAGATTATCGATGCATATGGCTAGCATATCATCTTGAGGCATTTTTCTATTCATAGAATAGGTCAGACCTTTCCATCTTGTGATGAAATCAGAGACCCTCTCGTTCTCCCTCTGCTTGCAGTTCATGAGATCACTGACCATTGTTTTAGGCAAGGTTGAGCTGAAGTGGAATAGGAACTGCTACTGAAGGTCATCCAAAATCTTTATTGACTGGGCTGGCAGACTCGTATACCAAATGAAGGTGGATCCTTGCAAGGTCCGTACGATGAATATGAGTTTCACTGCTTCTTTTTGTTCCAAAGTTCCCATCATAGGGTCGCAATATGATGCGTAGTGCATTAAATGTTGTTCTGGATTGCCTAACCCATTCAAGATAGTGAATACAGGGCTCCCAAAATTGGGTGGAGGTGGTGTGTTGGTCACCCAATCTGGGTAGGGTTACCGCTCTGGCTATATTGGAGTGTGTCGACCTTCCATCGCTTCCAATCGAGCTATTAGTTCCTCGATGGTGTTGGTGAGACGCTGGTTTACATTCTGTTGGGCCCAGTCATGGGAAAGCGTAGCCCGAGGCACTACTTGAGGATCCAAATTGGCCGGCACCAAGGGTGTGTGTGCCGTTTGTGGTACCTTCGAAGGGTTCAGGTGTACTCACTCCGGTTGCTTCCTGAGTGGAGGGAAGTCTTGGTATTCATCTAAATCTACGTTTAGGTATTTGGACGGGTCGGGCGCCTCGTTGGATGGTATCCCTGACCATGTTTCGTTTTTCGGGGAAAGCCTTATCCTTTGAGGTGCACATGCTGTGGGTGCATGATGCGGTTCCTCCTGGGATTCACTTTCAATAAGGCGGTTCCTCTGGGGTAGCTCAGCGTTAAGCTGCCGTAATTCTTTCATCTCCTCTTCCTGTCAAGTGAATCTCTCTTCGAGCGTGAGTGGCTCATTTTTTTCAAGAGAAGGATGCGAGTTAAGGGTAACCAATCCTATTTTATTATCCCTGTTGGAAGCACATTGGGTAGGCGGTGGAGGGTTTCTTGGAAGGATGACCATATTTATGGTGGCCCTCTGGTTCCGGGTGTGCACACCTGGTGGTTCATTGTGAGTCACAGCTTGACCGGAACTATCGTCTCCTGATCCATCCAGATTTTCATTTTCACTGGTGTCAACCATGGGGTTAGCCTCTATGGCATTGAAGAATTCATATCGAGGCGTGGAGGGGATGTCATCTTCCAAATGGGAAGAGGATCTCCCATGTCTTCCGATGGCCTTCCCTTTTCTGTCCTGAGATTGCCTTCAGACTTCTTGACGAAGAGTGATGCGGAGAGTTCTTTGACGCGACCTTATGGTGAACCTTCCTCTCAGAGGGGATGATGATTCAAATGATGGGATAGGATAGGAAACTCCTCTTCTGATTGTCCTCCCTAGACGAGAGAACACTAACTCTCATGGGGGAGGTTGTTGTTGAGGGGGTAATAATGCTCCCAGCCCTGAGGGCTGGGGTTGGCTCCATTCCTTGGACAATGAGTCTCTTCCTGGTTTTATTTGTCTTATGGGGGAATTTTTTGTTAAAAATGCCCCCATCCCTGCAGGCTGGGGTTGACTCTGGATTGCGGCAGTGGATGCGGCTATCACTACCTGCCTAACCTCGCGTGCCCCCATTTGGGGCTGAACCGGATTTGGTGCCAAATTCACCTGTGGATCAATCCCTTTTGGGGAGGTAGTTAAAGATCGTTGATTGGCCTCTCTTAGGTGAGAGGCCTGTTTTATGCTCTCGGTGGCCTGATTTAGGAGTACATGAATGGCTTATTCCTATCGGTCCTGACGATTCTGGGACTTACTCAAGGCCTGACTTTGCTGGGTGTGTTGCCTTTCCTGAATAGAGAGACCACTCGATTACCGTCTTGATGTGATGATGTTGCAAGACACCATGTCGAACGAGTTTTTCTGGTCATGGAGAAGAGTGAAATGCAGAGCTCCATGTTCTCTCTAACCCCTGATATGGAATCCCGTCAGAGTGTCACCGATGAGGTGGCGCAGCTGGTGTAGCGCATGGAGGCAGGCTATCTCCATGTTTCCTTTATGCCTATTGGGTCACTGTTGTCAGGCTGAAGGAAGAGCTTCCAGGTCAATGTGACCCAAGAGATCCCCTATTTTCTTGACATGGTTTACTTAACCATCGTAGGGAAGGAAGCTTGATTTCAATCGGCGGAGGGTTGTCCAAATATTATGGTGGATGACATGCACGCATTCCTCTTAAAACACTCTGGGTATGTCGAACTGATAGGTGGCCGTAGGACAAAACATAACTGGTATATCATCCCTGGCCAGTTGTTTCCTCAGGTGTAGCATATTGGCATACCCCTCCGCTAGTGATTTCTCTACCTGGTCAGCCCAAATGAGATGCTCACTGTTAGTGTAGTCATAGGTAGTGTGACCGGTAGGTGCTAAATCATTATGTGGGAGATTACGAGGTGGTTCATAGGATGAACATGGCCCCGGACCATCTCCTGATTGCAGAAGGATGTCTTTGGCGAGTAACTGGTAACTTGACATGCTTGATCCCATCCTTCGGAGTGCCTCGGCATACGAGTTCTTTTCTGTGCTTGATTCGGCAGGAGGAGGACCTTACTGTCGATATAATACGTCAACGTGGGGAGGACCTCCGCGATGGTGGCCGTAATGGCGAGGACTACCATTACTACTTGATGCTTCACTGCATAGAGGATTTTTGCAGTGCACACCCTGGGGAGGGCCTCCAAGGCGTGTTGCAGTAAGGGGAGGACCTTCTGGCTGCGTAGCGTCATTACGGGGAGGACCTTTGCAACAACTGCCATCATGGTGAGGATGACCATCATGGATTGACCGTCGACGTGCTTCCTAGGGAGGACCTTCAAGACACTCCGCGACAAGGGGAGGACCTTCTTGTTTCTTGCGGCTATTGCGGGGAGGGCCTTCGCAATGGCGGCCATGGTGGAGAGGAATACCATCACAGCTGCGGAAATGGCGTGGACTAACATTACTAATTCATCAGGGAGAATATTTGTGGGATACATCCTGGGGAGGGCCTCCAGAATGTACCGCAACGAGGGGAGGGTCTTCTCATTTCTTGACGTCTCTACGGGGAGGACCTCCGTTATCGGGGAAGAGAGGACTACCACTGTGATGTGATGCATGGATGCATGGAGTTTCATTGCAGCGTAACCCTGGGAGAGTACCTTCAGGGCAGGTGATGACAAGGGGAGGGCCTTCTTGCCATGATGAGACGTCAGTGCATAGAGGGCCTTTGTAGTTGTGACTATGATAGTGAGGAATACTATCATAATCTATTGTCCCACTGCATGGAGAGTGATTGCAGTGTATACCCCGGGGAGGACCTTCAGGGTGGACAGAAGCAAGTGGAGGAACTTATTGCTACTCGATCTTCTGGTCACATGGAGGGTTTCCGTGACTCGCATCAAAAGAGCAGCTATCGTGATCAATCGTTATATTCTCATGGGGGAGTCCCCCATGGGTGCTCTGGGGAGGACCTTTAGAGCTGCTGGTAGCAACGTTGTGTGGAGGACCTTCGCAACTGCTACTGCCACTCCCATAATATGGTAATGGGTGGGAAAGGCTCTGAGCTTGAGATGTGTGATTAGTGGCGTTGGGAACCCCACCATTCAGCAGAGTGGAGTAATGAACTCCCTCTTTATTTTCTGGTTGCCTTTGGCATGTTCGGGGTGCTCTTTTACAGGAAGTGGGGACCGTATGCTATTGAAAAAAACCTTCACCTTTGGGTCCTTGTCCAATTGGGTCCCATGATGCTGCCAGGATATTCCAAAGAGCATCTTGACTTTTAGTAGGGATATATGCCTGCTCTGGAGCATCTACCGTGATTGATGGGTGTCCCCCAGTTGGAACGACTGAAGCAGCTCGATCCGGTTGCCCTTTCTTCGCAGAATATGGAGGGTGACCCTCCTTGGCAAGAAGCATGGATGCAGATCTGCTCTAAGGCATCTATCTGTTCTCTCAGATGAGTCGCCTCAATTGGGGAGACGGGCTCACGAGCCAGAGTCCTCGCTGTTGCCGCTGATGCAATTACATTCGGGAAAGTTTTCAAGATATGATCTGGGATCGATACCTGCTCCTCCATCATTTCCCGGATATCTAGAGAGTCATCTTTGGCTAGAAAAGGTATGAAGTCCCATTCTGGTATCGTAGTAGGAATATCCTACTCCGGTCCTCCGGTGGTCAGTGGGTACTGACAATTCTCCTATGTCAGGGTAGGTGAATGAATCTACCCTTGTACTAGGATACATCAGTTTATCTCTCTATTTTCCACCACATCGGGATGGCAGACTTTACTTGCATCCGTAGGGATCTGGACCTACATATATTCATTTCCCCATATATCGAGTCGATGGCCTTTGTTGGTAGGGATTCGTGCTCGCCTATGATTTTCCTCCACATCTGGGTGGCGGGCTTTGCTGATCGCCACCATATTAGGATGTCGGGTGTCAAAAGAAACTGCTAGGAGCTGGTCCTGCAGGCACCAGGTCTCCACCACGTCAAGTTGTTGGGCTTCACGACCCTGGGTAGGGAGAGGTGCCTACCTGGTAAGTGTCATCTTGTGTGAGAGACGGGCTTGATGGAGCTCGGAGAGGGTGCGTGCCAACTCGTACGATGCTACCATTTCTAGATGGAGGGCTCGGGAGGAGCGAACAGATGTAGGTGCCTATTCGTGGTACGTCTCTGTGGCTGGGTAGTGGAGCTCCTTTTCAGTGGCCAAGGTGATGAACAGTCCTCGATTGTACGTATGCCGCCCTCATCGGGTGGTCTGAGGGGTCGGAGCTTGGGGAGCATGGGACTGAGTCCTCGGAGAGGCATCCTCCATGGTGCGAGAATATATAATCATGGCGTGACCATGATGATGTCTTCCGGGGGGCCATGGAGCAGAACCCCCATTCGGTTAGGTTGAATTCCTCAATATCGACCTCATCCACCTCCCTAAGATAAGGGATGTACGCATTGTTCCATTCCGAGGATAGACTCCTCAAATGGTTGGAGACCGCAATAGGGGTTGTCTGGATCTGCCTTTGCGGCCGCTGCTGGGCAGGAAACCGGCGAGTTCTGGTGGATTGGAGGGCATGCATGACCACCTCCACCATTGGGAGAGTACCGTTCACGTGGTACTCTTAGATCAGCGCGTCCGACACCCAGCGTTGAAGACACTGGGTGGGTGACAGGGTCCTCTGTTGGTGAGGATGCTTGGTCGTTGCGTAGCCAGAAGTGCGCACTTTCGAGTTCCTTTGTGATTCCATTGTATCAAAGGGAGTTCTGAAGGTAGTACCTATAAATAATTTTAACAAATACAAGCAGAAAACCCATCAAAGAAGCATCTCATGATCCCATTTATAGTTAATGATCTTTCTTGGCCCTCCATGTGAGTAAAAGGGGGCACAGGGTGGGATTAAGTTAAATCTGTCATGCCTGGTTAAAGATTCTCGTCAAGTTCACCATTTTTTGTTTCTTGGTTTCGGCCACGAAATGGCCAATGGTTCCATATCCGATAACGCGTGGACCTGCTTTCCAAATGCAGGTGTTCGTCAGATGGTCTGACCAGCGACTCTTAAGAACTCACATTGTTTGAGAGGATGGGAATTCGGGCTCATCGTACCCTTTTTGGGGGAATTATTGCATGTTCCGGGACTCTCTTATAGATTTAAAATGTATTCATATGATCGAGAGTCTTTGGTTTATACCCTAACATAGTATCCACAGATTTAACCCTGGTGGGAAATGGTCAACTGGAGGTAGGGGGTTCGAAATCATTTAGGCCTGAGGTTTACCATCCCTCATTGGATTAATGACCACGAGGAGTAAGAACACATTGAGCCGACACTAGGAGTTGTGCGGTGAACCATTGTGAGGACAGTCAGATCGACCGGTTGTTGTGCTTGAACCTCATGGAGGCTTTTTGCGTACCCTTCTTAGGAGGTAGGGATCAAAGTCCATGTAGTCTGAATGGGAGTGTCGGAGAACCGACGTGAATGTGGAACCGGGGGTCTGAAGGTAGTCGGGCTTGAACCACTTGGAGGCTTCCTACGTAACTTGCCATGGAGGCAGGGATCAAATTCCACGTAGTTTGCATGGGCATGAGGCTTACGCTCTGAGATAGCCCAGGGCAATGGATTGAGGCTTACACTCTGTGGAGGTCCAAGATTTGGATTGGGGATTAAACTCTGAGGAGGCCCATGGTGATGGATTGGGGCATACACTCTGAGGAGGCCCAAGGTGTGGATTGGGGCCTACACTCTAAGGAGGCCAATAAGAGGATTTCATGGTCGATTCTTACACTAAACCCACGTGAGTCATGCTCGGTGTGAGAAAAAAGAGGCAGTAGGGTCCAGAGGATCATGTCGCCAATGGTGGGTCTGTGAGAAGTGGAGTAGGGCTTACGCATAAAGGTGTCCCATAAAGTCGGGGCTTACTCCAGGTTGGATTCCCATTGTGTCTTCCTCATGTCTGGCCATGAGGGCATCCCAACCCATTGGTGGGATGAGGATTAGAATGGGGGATAACTCATATGTGCAAGTGCACAAGCGGGATAACGCCAAGGGCGTTTGAATCTGTCCGAACAAAGGGAGATGAAAAAAGTAAATTACATGACCGAAATTCAGAACACAATGTGGGTGGCATGGTGACGGAGGATAACTGTTGACCATGTTCGAATCATAGTATTCATATCTTGTTAGTCTGAGATGGGGAAAAACAAATGAGGGTCGACTGCTGACCATATTTGAAACACTGGACCTATCTCGAAGTGTTGTCCAAAGTCATCCGGGGCATTGGCCCAGGATGGTAGGTGAGCCGATGCGGCATGAGACCAGACCATGTGGGGGTCTCTTAAGACATGGAAGAGTATGAAGATCTGAATGAAGGACACACAAAGCGTGGGGTGGAGGGATGGAATGTTTGAATGGATTCCAACGCTCTTGATGTTATCCCACTGTAAACATAGCATAAGGCATCTCTTACATGGAGAAAGAGGCATCCAATTATTGAATGATAGGGAATGCTATAGTTTATAGTCATGTAGAGAGGTCTGTTTCCATATATTTTAAGTTCATATGGATAGGATGAGGGCCATACAATTTAACGTCATGTGGTCAGGACGATGTCCATACAGTTTAACGTCATGTGGTCAGGACGACTAGGTAGGAGAGACCTAGCAATGGTTGGTTTGGGACTTACGCAAGGGCGGACCTTTATAGATGAACCTATAAAAAGGAGCTATGTAATGGGGTTATATGAGAGTGATGAGGAATAGATCGACTAATTTAATTTATAAGACAGATGTTGGGGTGGCACAAGGGTGAAATGGAAAATCCCGACATCGCGGCATGAAAAGTTCTTGGTGCGAGTCTCCATTTTTCATGGGGGTCAGTGATGGTAGCGAAGGGACCGACCCAGAGCGCCGGGACTGAAGACCAGCACTGACCCAAGTGGGGGAGCGGGGGCGTAGCCCCCGCGGTATGGACCTATGAGTGCATGGTGTTTTCTGCATGGGGCAGGCCTCGAAGGAGCTGTCCGCGAAGGAGATGGCCGTGAGGGACTGGTCGCATGTGGTTCGCAGTTTGGCTGTCTGTGAAGGGTGTCCATGAAGGAGCTGGCCGCGAGGGACCAGGCTGCAAAGGACTAGGCCGCAGAGGAATGTACCGCTAAGGGATGGCCGCGAAGGAGCTGGCCGTGAAGGACTGTCCGCGGAGGAGATGGTCGTTCACGAAGGGTGTCTGTAAAGGGGCTGGCACCCGTCCTACTTCGCGCCCGCGGAGTGGTTCCGCCTCCATTTAATGAAAGACACTGGTCCGCAGAGGGGGTAGCTGCGGAGGGACTATCCGTAAAGGAAATGGCCGCTATGGGCTGGCCGTAGAGGAGCTGGCCGCACGTGGTTTGCGGACTGGTTTCCCCTCTCCGCAGGAGAGTTCATCCGCGAATGATATGGGGTCCGCGGATGGCCGCGGAACACCATTGGGAGCGATTCCTCCTGTGTCTCCCCACAATTTTACACCCATTCTTCTTCTCTTTTTTCTCATCGCCCCTCGATGACTATTTGTATAGTCGTGAAGAGGTTGTACAAAGGGTACTCTTTGCGGAAGCCCGTGAAGGGATCCCCACCTGCGGACGACTCGGTCAACCGACATTTATGGAACCAAGTTTTGCAGAATTGCTCCACGGCCATGCACCACTGCGCCTCTATCCCGCGAACAACAGAAGTCCACAGAGGAGGCGGCTCGTGGCGGTGGACAGGCCAAGCACCCATCCTGCTTCGCACCCATAGAGGGTCCCCACCTCTATTTTGCGGACGACGGTGGTCCGAGGAATTGCTAGAGGGCAGTCTGCCAAACCGACCGTGTGCTGTTGCTGGGAGCCAGTGCGTGGACCGGTTTGGTTCTTTTCAAAGTCTTGAAGTAATTGGATTTCCCCCTTGCAGAATTTTAAGGACCCTACACCATTAAACACCTCAAAATCCTTAAAAACCCTAAAAATCCATAAAACCTACAAAAGACCTAAAAATCCATAAAAATATAAAAATCCCTAAAAACCAAAACAACCATAAGAAAAAAATTTAAAAAACACTTAAAACAATTACAAATCAAAAAATGATAAAAACCCTAAAAACCCTAAAAACCCTTTAAAAAATATTTTTTAAAAAATATCCCTAAAATCCCTAAATACATAATAACCCATAAATCCCATAGAAAAACATAAAAATGCCACAAAAATATAAAAACATAAAATAACTAAAAACCCTGAAAAACACTAGAAACCATAAAAGATCCAAAATCCCATAAACCCCTAAAAACCATTAAAACCCATAAAATCAATAAAAAATAGAAATAAAACAAAAAACTAAAACCCTTTAAACAAAAAAACATAAAAAACTCTAAAAAACCTTAAATCCTATAAAAACTCATAAAACCTAAAAAAGAAAGAAAAAAACTAAAACCCCTCAAAGTCCAAAAAAAACCCAAAATTCGTTAAAAACCCTACAAAATTCCTAAAAACCCTAAAAATCATTCAAACATAAAAACAATGAAAAACCTTAAAATCCTAAAAAACATTAAAATCCCTAAAAAACCCTAACCCTTTAGAAATCATAAAAACCCCTAAAAACCATTAAAAAACAAAAACCCATAAAAACATAAAACCACAAAAAACTATAAAAACCCTTTAAACTGCTAAAATTTTAAAATACTCTAAAAATATTTAAAACCAAAAAAACTCAATAAATATGGAAAAAAACTCAAAAAAACCCTAAAACATAAAAGATACTAAAATCCGGAAATTCCCAAAAAACCATAAAAACCTATGAAAATGCTAAAAAATACATAAAAATTAATAAAAAGGTAAAAAAACCCTAAAATACCTGAAAAACCCCTAGGAAAACCTATATGAAACCCATAAACCCTTAAAATACTTAAGATCCCTAAAAACCATAAAAATGCTAAAAACCTTAATGGACCATAAAACTGTTAAAACCTCTCAAAATAATAGAAACCTAAAAAAATTAAAAATCCTCAAAACACATAAGACCCTAAAAATAACAAAATACATTAAATACCCTTCTAACCCCTTTATAATTTACAAAACTCTAGAAATAGTAAAAACCCTAAAACAACAAAAAACCAAAACAAACCCTAAACCTCTAAAAATCCATAAAACCCGAAAAATAATGAAATTAGAAAAAATCCCTAAAAATAACAAAATATGGAAAAATCCTAAAAAAATTATAATCATTAATAAAACCATAAAATTATAATATCACTTAAATCCCTAAAACCCTAAAAAACCAGAAAACCTCTAAAAACCTGAAAAATATCTAAAAATAAAAAAAAATCCATAAATCTTTTTAAATACCTAAAACCTCTAAAAAATGAGAAACCCTAATAAAACCATAAAAAGCTAAAAACAATTAAAAACATAAAAACACTAAAAAACTAAAGACCCTACAAACCATAAAAACACTAAAATCCCTCAAAATCATAAGTACCACTAAATACTATTAAAACCCTTTAAAGCCCTAAAAATTTTAAAAACTCAAAATAACCTTTGAAACCCTAAAATCATAAAAAACCCAAAAATCCCAAAAATCATAAATGACCCTAAAAATAGTAATGAAAATCCTAAAACCCTCAAAATACATAAAAATGATAAAAAATATATAAAAATACCTAGATACATAAACCCACCAAAAATTCTAAAAACCCCTATGAAAACCATAAAAACATAAAAACACTTAAGTCACCTAAACAAATGAAAAAACTCTAAAATCCAGAAAAAAATAAAAAATCCTTAAAAAACTTAAATATCCTAATAAATTCATACAAATCCCAAAAAACATAAAAATCCCTAAAACATTCAAAACATTTCAAAAAACATAAAAAACCACAAAACACTTAAAACCCCCTAGAAACCTAAAAATGATTAAACCCCAAAAAGTCTGCAAAAACATAAATTCCCCTTAAACCATAAAACCCCTAAAAACTATAAAATTCATAAAACATAAAACCCCATAAAACACACTAAAAAATCTAAAAAACATTTAAACCCATAAAAAATTATAAATCACTAAAAACTGTTAAACCTGCTAATAAACTAATATAAAAACACCAAGACCCCCAAAAAGACATAAAGTCCATAAATACTAAAAATCATAAAACCCTTAAAACCATAAAAACCATAAAAATCATATAAAATACCTAAAAATCCATAAAAATGTAAAGTTAACTAAAACCCCTAAACCCACTATGAAAAACTTAAAATAAAAAAAACACTTTAAACCCGTAAAAAAGCAAAATAAAGCTAAAACACTAAAAAACCAAAAAATACTAAAAATCCTAAAACCCTTGAAAACATAAAAATTAAAAAAATAATAAAAAAAACTATATACTCTATAATATCTTTATACTCCTTAAAGTAAATAAATTATAAAAAACATAAAAACAGTACAAAAATATAAATGAACCCGAATGCCACAAAATCAATAAAAACTCAAAAACTCAAAAAACCCTAGAATCGAATAAAATCCTTACATCCCTAAAAACCCTAAAATCCTAATAGCTCATCAACTCCCCATAATAATGTAAAAATCCATACAACTCTAAGAACCCCTATGTAAACTTGAAAAATCAAAAAACAATTACAACCCCAAAAAAACTAAAAATGGAAAAAACACTAAAAACCCCAAAAACCATAAAAACACTAAAAATCATAAAAGACCTAAAACACCATAAAACACACTAAAAATCCCATTGATCCTCAAAAAATGATAAAAAACATAAAAAAGATAAAAATCCCCAGCAATCTTAGAAAAAATAAAAAAACATAAAATGTTAAAACCTTTTGAATCCCTCAAAAACATAAAAACCATAAAATTCTTAAAAATGTCTTAAATTCCCTAAAATAGAAAAATTCTTGGAAACACCTAAAAACCATAAAAAACCTAAAAAAACTTAACCCCATGAAAACCTAAAAAATTATAAATATCATAAAAACACTAAAACTCTAAAAAGAATAAAAACAACTAAAAATATTAAAAACTATAGTAACCCATAAAAAACTTAAATCCACTCAAAATAATTTAAAATTACTTTTAAATTCTTAAAGGTTTAAAAAAATTATAAAAAATCATAAAAACCCTAAAAAATAAAAAAAATGTAAAAAACTATAAAAACCATATAACTAGAGAAACTGTAAAAAAACATAATTTCCTCATATTCAAAAATATCCTATAAAACTATAGAAATCCAAAAAAATATTAAAAAACCCTAAAAACCCATAATAACCCTAAAAACCTATAAGAAAACATTAAAAACCAAAAAACACATAAAACCCCTACAAAACATAAAAAATGATAAAACCCTAAAAACACTTAAAACCATAACAACCATAAAATCACCTAGAAGTATTAAAAACCCTTAAGCCCATAAAAATTGTAAAAACTCAAACAACCCCTTTGTTTCACTAAAATTGTTAACAATGATATAACCCCCTTGAAAAACCTAAAAACATGAAAAATCTCTAAATGCCAAAAAACCCAAAACCCCCCAAAAAACCCAAAAACTATAAAAAAACCCACAAAACTCTATAAACCATTTAAACCCCTAAAGGAATGAAAAACACTAAAAATGATAAAAATCCATATAATTTCAAAAAATATCATAAAATATCAAAAAAAAAATTAAAAATCCTAAAAGGTGAAAATACCCAAAACACTAAAATCCATTAATAAATCTATAATCCATAAAAGTTTTAAAACATCACTAAAAATACCTAAAAATTCAATGAACCCTAAAACCCCTTAGTTCCCCAAGAAAATCTTGAAAATACACTTTAAACTTCTAAAAACCTAAAAAAATCTGAAAAACCCTTTAAAACCTTAAAACCCTAAAATCTTAAAACCATTAAAACCCTTTAAAACCATAAAACCCCTAAAACACTATAAAAACATTAAATATACATTAATTCAGTAAAATATTCCAAAAATCTAAAATACCTTAAAACCCATAAAAGAAAAAATACCATAACAACCCAAAGATCACAAAAAACCATAAAACCCGAAAATCCCTAAACCCCTATAATATCCCTAAAATCCCAAATAACTATAGAAGTCCTCATATTCCCTAAAAATACATAAAAATTTATAAAACACAAAAAACCCTAAAAACCCCTTAGAATGACCTAAAATCCCAAAACACCAAAAAACTCTAAATCCTAAAAACTACTAATATCCCTAAAAAATCCTAAAAACCATCAAAACCATAAAAATCCCTAAAGACACGAAAAAACAATAAAAATACTAAAAATACCATAGGAATCCCAAAACTGAAAAAATTCCTAAAAACCCCGAAAATCCCTAAAAACCCATAAACACATAAAAACACTTAAAACCCTTAAAACCTTAAAATGATAAGCCCTTAAAAACCTTAAAAATACATGAAAAAAACTAAAACTCATAAAAACCATATAACCCCTAAAACCCATAAAAATCATAAATACCCATGAAACCCCTAAAAATAACTAATAACCCTAAACAAGCTAAATACCCAAAAAACCATTAAAACACTATAGGAAACCCATAGAAATCATAAAACCCATATTAAACTTAAAAAAACATCAAACCCAATAAAAACTAAAAAAATCTATACCCCCTTTAAAACCGAAAAGAGTTACAGAAATTATAAAAACCCCATCAAAACCTAAAAAAATGCTAAAAAACCATAAAAACCTAAAAACTGTAAATACCCCGAAAAAACCCCAAAATCCCTAAAACCCTAAAACCTCATTAAACCCCTAAATATTTATAAAAATCAATAAATATGTAAATACACCAATAATCCATGGAAATTGTAAGAAAATGATAAAAACCATAAATCACATAAAACAATAAAAAAACTAAAAACTATATATCACTAAAAACCACTAACCCCCCCCCCCCCTCAAATGAAAAAATCCCTAAAAACATAAAAATAAAAAAAAAATAAAAAACCATTAAAAACTATAATAAAACATTAAAAAAAATAAAGCACCCAAAAAACTAAAATCACTAAAAGCATTACAAATACTCTAAAATCTAAAAACCCCAAAAAACCATAAAACGCCATGAAACCCTAAAAAAACAAAAAAAATTGGAAACCCCTTTAAACCCCAAAAATGATCAAAACTCTTTAAACTCTTACAAATCCTAAAAATTCAAATGAAACACCAAAACCCAAAAAAACTCATAAAACTCTTTAAAAAACCTAAAAACTCAAAAAACCCCATAAAATTTATAAAAATAGTTCAAATCCCTAAAAAAATAAAAATTATAAAAACTATGAACAACCTTAAAAAACCTTAAAAACCAAAAAATACTTAAAACCCCTAAAAACCTAAAAATTCTAGAAAAAACAAAAACAATTCTCATAACCTTGAAAATACTTTAAAAGCTTAAAAACCTAAAAAATACTAAAAAGAAATAAAAATAACTAAAACTGTAAAAAACCCTAAAACTCTTCAAAACCCCTAAGAAGACCTTAATAGCCTAAAAAAACATTAATCCACTATAATCCTAAAAATGATAAAGACCATAAAAACATCATAAGACCTTAAAAACACTAAAAACCTCTAAAACCATTAAAACTCTAAAACCATAAAATAACATAAATTCACATAAAACACAAAAAACCATCTGAAACTAAAAAAACCCTTTAAAAACATAAAAATGTTAAAATTCACTAAAAACCCATAAAAACCCTAAAACCCCTAAAACCCCCAAAAAACCCAAAAAACCCCTTAAACCCCAAAACCCCCCCAAAAACATCAAAATACATAATGTCCCTAAAAACAAAAAAAATCCTAAGAAAATCCCTAAATATCTAAAACATAAAAAATCCCTTAAAACACTAAAAATTCCAATGGAGCCCATAATAATAAAAAACACTTAAAACCCAAAAAAACATCAAAATACCAAAAACCATAAAAGACCCTAAACCCCCTAAAAAATCTTTATAAATCCTTAAAGCGACCAAAATCATAAAAAAATTATAAAAATACCAAAACACATAAAAAATAATAAAATCCTTGGAAAACCATAAGAAGACTTGAAAAACCTAAAACAATTAAAACATCTAAAAACCTTTTAAACACTAAAAACCCTAAAAAAATAAATAGGACCCTAAACACACTAAATCCCCCCAAAAAACCACTTAACCCCTAAAAACATTAAAAAACCATTAGACACTTAAAATTGTTAAAAACACTAAAATAACCTAAAACCCCCCAAAAACTCAAAAACAAACAATAACCCCCCCCCCCCCCCAAATAAAACCCATTAAAACCCTAAAACTCCTAAAACCCATCAAAATCCATAAAAACCATAAAAATCCATTAAAATACAAAAATATTCCAAAATGTGTAAAAACCCTAAAAAACCATAAAAACCCTAACAAAACCTCAAAAAGAAAATAACACTTCAAACCCTATGAAAATAAAAATGATTAAAACCCTACACCCCCAGAAACTATAAAAAACATTAAACCCATTCAAAATCCCTAAAATCATAAAAACCAATAAAAATCCTAAAATGCCCTGAAAATACATAAATACATGAAAAACACTAAAAACCCCTCAGAAAATATTAAATACCAAAAATCAATTACAACCCCTAAAAAAAACCTTCAATGAAAAAAACCCCTAAATCCATAAAAAAACATAAACATCTAAACACATAAAAAAATAAAAAAACCACATAAAACACAAAAAACCATTAAAACCTCTAAAAATGTTAAAATAATAAAAAAACATTAAAACCCCTATAATATCAAATAAACCACCAAAACCCTTAAAAAAATAAAAACTCTAAAAACCATAAAACCCTCAAAATTCCTTGAATAACTAAAACCCATAAAAATCCTAACAAATCCCCAAAATTCCTTAAAAACATAAAAAACACAAAAATTGAGAAAACCCCATAATAAAACCATAAAAACAAAAAACACCTAAAACCCATAAAAACATAACCACACTAAAAGCCCTATGAAATCCTAAGAAACCTAAAAAAACTGCAAAACTCTCAAAATCCCTAAAATTAAGAAAAAACCTAAAAATCCATAAAAATCCCTTAAAATTTAATAAAATATAAAAAACCATAAAGATTCTTAAGAAAACATAAGAAGCATAAAAACATTTAAAACCCATATAAACAGTAAACCCCCCTAAATTACATAAACCCTATCAAACCCCTCATAATCCTTAAAACCCCTAAAATTGATAAAAATACGAAAAACACTAAAAACGTAAAAAACAATAAAAACTTGAGAAAACCCCAATGAAAATCATCAAATCCTAAAAAAATTAGACCCCTAAAAAACTAAAAAATGCTGAAAACCATAAAACCCCATGAAATAACCTAAAACCCTAAAAACCTCAAAAACAAAAAAAAATTCATAAAAAACCCAAATCCTATAAAAAAATATAAAACCCACTAAAACTAATAAAACCCCATAAAATGTTAAAAAAATCTAAAACCAGAAAACCCTTAAAACCTCAAAAAACCCTAAAAACCAAAAAACCATAAAAACACTAAAAACACTAATTATCTCTAAAAACCCTGAAACCCCATAAAAACAAATACAGTTATAAAACCAACTAAAATTTTTTAAAACCCCTAAACTCCATGAAAACCCTATGAAAGTAATAAAAACCGAAAATTATGTAAAGCCCCCCAAAATGTTAAAAACCATTATAAATCATAAAAACTAAAAACCCCTCAAATCCCTAAAACACATATAAAAAACAAAAATACTAAAAATTTACAAATATACACAAAAAGATTAATAAATGTAAAAACCATAATATCCTTTAAGAAATCCTTTAAAACTAAAGAACACATAAAACTCCTAAATAATCAAAAATGAAAAAGAACTAAAAACACTAAGAAGGCCCCAAAAACCCTAAAAACCATAAAATACGTTAAATACTCAAAAAAACGTAAAGGCTCATAAAAACCACAAAAACTCAACAAACCATTTAAACCCATGATACATTTAAAAACTATAAAAACCATTATCAACATTTTGAAACAAAAAAAAACCAAAATACCCAGTAAACAATAAAACCCCTTAATGATGTAAAAAACCATATAACTCCTCAAATTCCCCAAACCCCTAAAATCAATAAAAATATTACAAAATAACTAAAATTTTAAAAAAATGTAAAAAACCCCTAAAAAATGAAAAAAAATTACAAAAACATTATAATCCTAAAATCACATAGAACACCTAAAAACCCTAAAATTGCTAAAAACCCTAAAATCCTAAAACCCCTAAAAACCCTCAAAATCCATAAAGCCCTAAAAAACATTAAAATCATTAAAAATCCACAAAAATACCGAAAATGTAAAAAAAGCTAAAAACCATAAAATCCCTTAAGAATACCTTGACAACCAAACATACTTAAAACCCTTTAAAACCTAAAAACACTAAAACACCTTAAAACCCCTAAAACAATAAAAACCCATAAAACACATAATAAATAAATCCCCGAAGAAACATAAAGAACCTAAAATTTCACTACAAACATTAAAACCACTTTAAAACCATAAATTTTTAGAAAAACATTAAAAACCCTAAAAACACAAAAAACACTAAAATCCCAAAAAACCAAAAAACCCAAAAAAAACATAAAACCACTAAAAACACTTAAAACACAGAAAACGTAAAAACTCTAAAACCCCATAAGAAACATAAAAAACTATAAGAAACCCTGAAAAGCATAAAACTATAAAAAAATATAAAAATATAAAAATATATATAAAAATAAAAAATTATATAAAATCCATAAAAAATAAAAACAATAAAAAATCCACAAAATCCTAAAATTGTTAAAACGCTAAAATACCCTAATGACCTTAAATCCTTTAAAAAACACCAGAATCCCTCAAAACAAATAAAACTAATAAAAATATTTAAAAATCCAAAAAAATCAAATCAAATATATAAACCATAAAGACCATGAAAACCCAAATGAAATAAATTAAAACAAAAAATCATTTAAAACTCCTAAAAAAATAAAATCACTAACACCCATAAAAACCATAAAAACCATAAAAACCATAAAAACCATAGAAACCCTAAAAACCCTCATAATCCATAAGAACCCTAATAATTAAAAGATCCAAAGAATCCCTAAAAACATAAAATACACTAAATACATTTTAAATCCCTAGAAAATCCTTAAATACCAAAATACTCTTAACAACCCTAAAATACCTCATGATGATAGAACCCCAAAAAACCCCTAAAACTGTCAAAATCCCTAATCCAAATAAAAATATATAAATATCAAAAAAATCTAAAAATCCAAAAAACATAAAAAACAATTAAAATGTTGAAAACCCTAAGAAAACCTAAAGAACCTAAAAAAACACATTAAACCCGTAAAAATCAAATAAACATAAAACAATAAAAATTACTAAAAATACCCTAAAAACCACTAAAAGATCTAAACAAATTTCAAAACCCTAAAAAATAAAGAAACACTCGAAAATCATAAAAAACCAATAAACTATAAAAACCCCTATTAACATTAAATATCTCGAAAAACCCTAAAACCATAAAAATAATAAAAATACCTAAAAATCAGAAAAAAGAACATAAAAAACCCTAAATACCATGGAAAACCCTATGAAAACCTTAAAAACCTAAAAACACATAAAACCGATAAATATCTAAAAATAATAAATTCTCTAAAAATCAAATAAACTAAATCCCTTAAATTCCTGAAACATGTGAAACACCTTTAAAGTCATATAAAATCCATAAAGTATCCTACATAGGTAAAAAATCATAAATCCCTAAATAACCCTAAGAGAACAATAAAAACATAAAATCACTTAAAATAAAAAACACCTAAAAATGCTAAAAATAATTAGAATCCTTAAAAATTCACTACTCCCCTAAAATATGTAAAAATCATTAATTCCTATAAAAAGTTTTAAACCCCCCTAAAACACTGAAAATCCACTTAAAAACTAAAAACCCTTTAAATCAATAATTTTTATTTATAAAACTATACAAAAACATAAAAACCCTAAAAATTTAAAATGCATATTATATAAAAAGACCTTAAACCCCAGAAAATCCCAATAACCCTCAAAATACATAAAATCATAAAATCCCAAAAAATAAAAAAAACCATAAAAATCCCAACAAGAAAAAAATAAAAAACCCTAAAAACATAAAAGAAAACCATAAAAACTACAAAACAATGAAACCCCTAAAAATGATAAAAATTCTAAAAACACTAGTACACCATAAAAAACCTAAAAACCCTAAAAACATTAAAAACCCTCAAATCCCCAAAACTACAAAAAAAAATCCTAAAAATGCACTAATAATCCCTAAATATGTTAAAAATATATAAACCCATCAAAAACCTTGGAAAAAACCTAAGAAAACACTCAAAACCTAAAAACAATAAAAAAACCCTAAGGGTGACGTGCACACCCGGTTAAGGGTGACGTGCACGCCCAGTTGTCGTGGCTGACTTGAAGGGTGACATGCACACCCGGTTATGTAACCCCCCTTGTGGAACTCTGTTTGTCCTTTTCTTTTTTGGTTAATTTGGGGGGGGGGGCTATGCTTTGCTTGTCCTTTTCTGTCTGCTGGTGGGAGCGGCCTCCCTCGGGTGGAGGTGAAGGGGACGATTGGGGAGGTTTCCCACTCTGTGGCTACCGATGTGCCCTGCTCGTCTCCTATGTTGGCTGGTAATGGGTTAGAAATCTCTCTGATGGATTCGGGTGTCTTCTTGGTGAGTCTGGAAGCAAGCGCCGGTGTCTCAGGGAATGCTGTTGAGGATAAAGTCATGCTCATTGAGGGAGGAATTCATGGCTCTGTTGAAGATGTTCACGGGTCTGGTGAAGATATTAGGAAGAAAACTGAGATAGATAGGACAATTGCGATGGATGTCTGGCAAGGAAATGTGAAAAATTTCTGCAAGGATCTAGGATGGAATGACACAACTGGCTTAAAGGTTGATGAGAATTCTGGTGGATCTGCTCTAACGGATGAGGCTCCTGTGAATGTTTCTCAGGCTGCAGGTTCGGCTGAGCCTGCCATGGTTGGGGTGCGGGTGGAAGATGCTGCAAAGGAGGATTCTGTTTCTCAGAAAACCAGGTCTGGAGATGACTGGAGTTCATGCTCAGTTGAGGAAAAGCCCATACTGGATGGGGATATAGACTGGCGTGATGCCCCGCTGGCCCTGCATGGGTATCCTGGCGTGGGGGGACCTGGCAAGGGGCCTGGTTTATCATTCCCCTCTGACGGCAGTGCTGAGGACCTTCCTAGTGACCAGCTCCGATATGCTGGTGATGCTGGTGGTCCTTCCACAGACCTGCAGAGGGCGATGATCCTTCATGGTGTTCCCTCTGCTGAAGACTTTTGTGTGCAGCTCCGTGAGATGGTATGGGTTGAAAGGGAACGGTTCCCTCTTGAAGATGAGGCAAGGAGGCTTGGGGAGAGGTTTACTGAGGCTGGTCAACGGATAAATGCTGTTATGGTCACATCAAGGGAGAAAAAAATCAGCAGAGGTGCTGAAACACTTGAGGCAGAATGCAAGAAGGGCAAGGCACCATTAGCCGCTAGTGATGGTGGCAATGGAACAAAGATGTCTGCTGCGGGAACCTCATCTGCCCCACAAAGAAGAAGAAGGAGGAGGGACTACTCTGCCCTCCCACGCCCAATGGCAACTAGGGCCTCCTCACGAGCTGTCAAACTGAATCTAAAGGTGAATAAGCGAGAGAGGCCTTATTTTTCTGCTGAGCAGGTAAAAGCTATGGAGAAGCTGCGGTCCAGACTTGGCATGCAAGAATATTTTGACCCTGGATGGGACTCAATGGACCAGGGTGATGAATCAGATTTTATCTTTGCGAAGGATGGCAGCGGCTTTGGTGTTGGCATGGGGTTTCTTGATGCGGAGCTGGAAGATTTTGGCGGTGATGTTGACTGACCTACTCTCTATGTGATTTTCTTTTGGACACTGTGTCTTTTTTGGTCTTGCGCTTTGTTTCTGTTTTTTTATTTCCTTTTGTGCCCCCCGGGCTGAGGTCGTAAGGGGTTTTGGGTGTGGATTGATTGATCCCTCCCCTCCCTTGTCTGCAGTGTCTGTTTCCTTTATTTATAAATTTTGGGGGGTTCTGGGAATAGCCTGGACTTGTGCCTTCTTTGCCCTAAAAACACAAAAAACCCAAAAAACCTAATGAAAACCCCTAAAAAATCTAAGAACACTTTAAACCCCAAAAGATCATAAAAATCCTAAAAAATACATAAATATCCCAGAAAATGTGAAAAATCATACAACCACTAATAAACCTTAATAAAACCATAAAAACCAAAAAAAAAACATACAACAACTACGAACCTAAAAATGATAAAATCCTAAAAACGCAAAAGTCCCTAAAACCCCTAAAAATTCTAAAAATCATAAAAAATCTATAAAAATAATTAAAAAAGTCAAAACCTTAAAAACCATGAAAAAGTATATGAAAACTATAAAAACCTAAAAGCACAAATAAACTAAAGATATCCTTAAAAAATCTAAAAACCCCAAAACCCCTAAAAATACCCTGAAATCCCTAAACCCTTAAAACCTGAAAAAACCCAAAAACCCATTAAAAACAGGAAAACCACTAAAACCCCGAAAATCACTAAAAAAATATAACCCATTATACCTCTAAAATGTTAAAAACTCTAAAAACCCATAAAACACTAAATAAGTGAAAAAACACTAAAAATCCGAAAAGAAACATAAAACCCCTTAAAAACCTAAAAACCCTAAAAACCATTAAAATCCTAAATTCCATAAAATTATTTAAAAATATAAAATACTCTAATACCCTGAAAACCCCTAAAATTCTTAAAAACCTTAAAAAACGTTAAACCCCCAAAAACCTAAAAAACTAAAAACTCCAAAGACCTTAAAACCCTAAAATTCCTCCAAATCCATAAAAACTATAGAATCCTTAAAAATCAGTTAGAATCTATAAAGTCTGTAAAAATATGAAAACCCTAAAAACCATAAAAATATTTAGAAAATGATAAAAACCTAAAAATACATTAAACCCCTAAAAACCATAAAATGAAAAAAAACCTAAAACCTTTATAAGATCCAAAAGTTACTAAAACCCTAAAATACTAAAAAACCCCTCAAAATCCATTGTAACTGTAAAAACCACTAAAATCACTAAAAAATCATTAAACCCTAAGGATGTTAAAAACAATAAAAACCGTAAGACCCTAAAAACAAGAAAAGCCAAAACTATAATAACTGATAAAATCCCTCGAGACTCTAAAAATTCCTAAAAACTATCAAAATCCCTAAAATCCCTAAAAACTATAAAAAAATACCTACAAATCCATAAAATTGTGAAAACTTAAAACTCATAAAAAACAAAATAAAACCATCAAACCCTAAAAACTATTAGAACAACTAAAAAACTAAAAAAATTATAAAAAACCTAAAACCCGTATAACACCCCAAATTTCTAAAAACTCTACAAATTTATTTAAATCCTAAAAGGCCTTAAAAATACCAAAAATTTAAATACCTTGAAATCCCTAAAAACACTAGGAAAATAACAAAAAACTAAAAAAAACTAAAAACACCTAAAAACCAAAAAATTATAAAAACATTAAAAATCCTAAAATCCATAAAATCCCTAAAACCAAAAAAAAAAATCTTAAAACTGATAAAAACCCTAAAAATAATTAAAAACTCTAAAATAACTTTAAATCGAAAAAATATCTAAAAACACTATAAGACATATAAAACCTGAAAAATCAAGAAAATTGCTAAAAACTAAAAATACCATAAATTTCCTTAAAACATAAAAACTCTCAAAATTACTAAATTTTTTAAAAAACATAAAATTCCTTAAAAATCTATATAAATCCTGAAAAACATAAAAACCCCTACAAAAAATGAAAATCCCTATTAAAACCACAAAATTATAAATTTCCTTTAAACCCTATAAACCCTAAAACATGCTAAAAACCATAAAAACCTAAAACCCATGAAAACCCTAAAATCCATTAAAAACCCTAAAAACCCTAATAATGATAAAATAAAATAAAACCCCTAAAAATATCAAAAATGGTAAAAACCCCTTAAAACACGAAAAACCTTATGCCAACATTAAAAACAAAGAAACAATCAAAACCACTAAAAACCTAAAATATCTAAAACCCCTATGAACCCTACGAAACCCTAAGAAACTGAAAACCACAAAACCCCTCAAAACATAAAAAATCCTAAAAGACCAAAAAATCCTTAAGACCACTAAAAACTCTAAATACCATTTAGAAGCCTGATAATTTTTAAAAACAGAAATCTCTAAAAACGCTATAACCCCTCAAAATTTTTGAAGTCCCTAAAAACCAATAAAAATCTCTAAAAATATAAAAATCCAAAAAACCCATTAAAACATTAATAAAACCTTAAAACCCTAAAACACTTCAAACCCCTAAAAAACTAAAAATGCTAAAAACCCTAAAACCCCTAAATACCTAAAAATCCCTAAACCCATCAAAATCCCAAAAAACTATAAAATCTAAAAAACTCCATAAAAACCATTAAAATTAAAGGAACCTAAAAAGATCTAATAAAACATTAAAAACCAAAGAACACATAAAGCTCCTAAAAACCTAAAAATCTTGAAAACCCTAAAACCCATAAAAATCTGTAAATATACCTAAAACATAAATTCCCTAAAAACTCTCACAAAACCAAAGAAACTATAAAAAACTAAATACACTTAAAAACACTAAAAACCCTAAAAATTATAAAAACCCAAAAATTCCCGAAAAGACTCTAAAAATCCAAAAACCATAAAAATCCCCAAAATAATTAAAAAAACTTTTAAACTAACTAAAAACTACAAAACCATAAAAATCCACAAAAAAATTAAAAAAACCTTTAAACCAACTAAAACTCTAAATCCCTTTAAACCGATAAACACTCTAAAGACCTTAAAAACACTAAAAATTTAAAATAACAAAAAAAAATAGAAAAAACATCAAATTTCAAAATATACAGAAAAACCCAAATTCCATAAAATCATAAAAATCCATAAAAACATAAAAAACTATAAAACCCCTCATAACCACTAAGAAAACCTTAAAACCAAAAAAACACATAAAACCCCTAACAACATAAAAACTCTAAAAACATTTAAAAACCATAAAAAACTAAAAAATCTCAGTATCTATAAAACCCTAAAGACCCTAAAATCCTTAAAAATATCTAAAAATTCAAAAAAAATTCAAAAAACCCTAAAAATCGGAAGAAACCCACAAAAACATAAAATCATATACAACCCATAAAAACATAAAAAACACTAAAAATCCTAAAAACACATAAAAGACCCAATAAACCCTAAAAACCCCTAAAGAAGATAAATACCCTAAAAATACATAAAAAACTAAAAATCCATTAAAACAATAAAACCCTTTTAAACTGTAAAAAATGAAAGAAAAACTATAAAAACCCTAATAACTCAAAAAAAAAAACAAAAAAACCCAATAAAACCATAAAAAAAACCCAAATTCCATAAAACCCTAAAAATCACTTAAAACCATAAAAACCATAAAAAACGTAAAAATTCCTTGAGAATTAAAATTCCTTAAAACGCCTTAAGACAACTAATAAAACCTAAAAAGGAGAAAAACACTTAAAACACCTAAAAACATAAAAACCCCTAAAACCCCCTAAAAACCCCAAAACCCAAAAAAAACCACAAAATCCCTTAAAACAAAAAAACACAGAATCCTAAAAATCCCTAAAAATTTATAAAGCCCAAATAAACTTGAAAATACATAAAAAACATTAAAACTGAAAATAATTAAAACCCCCCAAAACCTAGAAGACCCTAAAAACACCAAATTCCCTTAAAGACCCTAAACAACCTAAAACCCCTACAAATCATGAAAACCAATAAAAACAATAAAAACCTAATATCACGAAAAAATTTAATACCCATTTATACACATAGAAACATTAAAAAATCATAAAACTATAAATATCTAAAAACACAAAACTCTATAAGAACCTAAAAACCATAAATATCCTAAAAGACCTAAAATGTCTAAAACATTAAAAACCTTTAAAACCTGAAAAACCCAAATAAAACCATAAAAACCTAAAAACACATAAAATCCCTAAAAACTAAAAATGATAGAAACCCCAAAACCCATAAATCTCCTAAAAATAAAAAAAAATTCAAAATCACTAAAAATTATAAAGAACCCTAAAATCAAAAAAAATCCCTAAAATCTCCAAAAAATCAAAAAACCCTAAAACCCTGAAAACCATAAGAAAACCATAAAACCAGATAAAAATCCTAAAAATGATAAAACCTCTAAAAATTAGAAAAGATCATATAACTCTTGAAAACCCCAAAAAACAATAATACACCCAAAAACAATTAAAACCATGAAGAGCTCTAAAAACCCAAAAACACATTAAAACCCTAAAAATAATAAAAAAAATATAATGAACATTAAAAATAATAAAAACTCAAAGAAAACCCCATAAAATCCAAAAAATCCAATAAAAAAACTAAAAAAACCAAAACCCCCTAAAAATCCATAAAAATATTAAAGCAAAAAAATCCTAAAAAGTCCATAAAAATTTTAAAAATGTAAATAAACCAAAAAAACTCGAATAAACCCTAAAAAACCTCAAAATATGAAAAAATTTAAAACCTGTAAAAGATAAAACAAATGAAAAATGACCTATAACCCCTAAAACCCCAAATATCCCTAAATACCATAAAATCCAAAAAAATCATTACAAATCACTAAAAATGTAAAAAAACTAAAACCCTAAAAAACCAAATAAAACCATATAAAAATACGAACAATTAGAGCTCCAAAATAACATAAAAAAACTAAAAACCCTTAAATCTATAAATATATAGAAACATGAAAAACCAGGAAAAAACTAGAGAAATAGTTAAAAACCTAAAGCACATATATACCTAAAACCCCTAAAACCCCTATAAAACCTAAAAACACTAAAAACCCGAAAACCCCTAAAAACATAAAAAAATCCAAAAAAATACATAAAATGAATAAAAACATAAAAATCCATAAAAACCCCAAACAACCCTAAGAAAAACGTATATAGTTAAAATCATGTAAAACCAATAAAACCATAAAAATGCAAAAAAACCCTAAAAACCCTAAAATCGTAAAAACTCTTAAAAATATTAAAAAATTATAGACCCATAAAATGAACCAAAAGCAACTAAAACCTATAAAAACCATTTAAACAGCTAAATTTTTTAAAAATAATAAAAAACCATAGAAAACAAAAAAAACTAAAAAAATCTTAAAAACCCAAAAACTCACCAAAAATAATAATCAAAATCCATTGAAACCATAAAAATATAAATATAAAATAAAATTCCATAAAAAATATAAAATAACCTAAAACCCTAAAACCCATATAAAAACCTTGAAAACATAAAAACACATTAAAACCCTAAAAAAATAAAACCCATAAAAAAAATAAAAACTCTAAAACCCCTCAAATTCCCTACAAATGAAAAAATCAATAAAAATACTAGAAAATCCATAAAAACGTAAAACCCCCAAAAAACAATGAAATACCCTAAAAAAACCTTAAAAATCAAATGACACATAAATCCCCTAAAACCTTGAAAACCCGTAGGAAAACCTTAAAACCCGAAAACACTTAAATCACATAGAAACCTAAAAAACAATAAAACCCATAAAAATACATAAAACACATAAAAACCCTAAAAACAATCTAAATCCCCAAAAACCCAAAAAACATAAAAATCATAATGAAGATAAAAAACCACTAAAAATGGAAAAAACCCATAAAAACATTGAAACCTTTAAGAATAAAAACAACTTACACACACTAAATCTATTAAAAAAATCAAAACCCTAAATTACTCTAAACCCCATTAAACCCCATAAAAACTCTAAAAACCATTAAAACCATAAAACCCAAAAAAACACTATAAACTCCAAAAATTATTTAAACCACAGAAAATATTAAAAAAACTAGAAAACCATAAACCCCTAAAATTTAAAAAACCCTAAATACCAAAAAAACAATAACACATTAAAACCTTAAATGACCTTAGAACCCCCACAAAACCCTAAAACCCTAAAAATCATAAAAATCATAAAAATAAAATAAAAATACATACAAAAATTAAAACCCTTCAAAATTGGAACCCCTTATGAAAACCATAAAGATATAAAAACACAAAAATCATTAAAAATCTAAAAAATGTATAAACCCTAAAAACCCTTAAAGACAATAAAACCCCAAAAAACATATAATACCTCTATAATCCTTTAAAGACCCTAAAACCCCAAACACCCTAAAAACTCTAAAACCCCTTAATGACCCAAAAAATAAAAAAAATCAGATAACACATAAAAACATCAAAAATTAGTAGAAAAAACCAAACTCCCAAAAAATACAAAAACCCCCAAAAAACAAAAAAGACCCTAAAAGCTCTTAAAATCCAAAAAAACCATAAAAAGCCAATACATCCTTATAGTCACTAAAATCATAAAAAACAAAACAAAACATTAGAATTATAAAAACACATAAATCCTCTAAAAATCCAAATAATCCTAAAACCCTTAAAATACTTAAAAACGTCAAACCCCATAAAATTCCCAAAATTCTCTAAAAATCCAAAAAGATTGAAATAGCCCAAAATTGCTAAAAATCTCAAAGAATCCACTAAAACATTAAAACAATTAAAACCCCTAAAAGTCCATAAAATCCTTTATAGTAATAAAAACCCATAAAACCCTTTTAGAATGATGAAACCCCATACAATTCCAAATAATTTGAAAACACCATAAAACCGTAAAAATCATTGAAAACTTCTAAAATCCCGAAAAAGGTAAAAAAAATAACTAATAGCCTGAAATCCCCTAAGAAAACCATTAATTTCTAAAATTAATTAAAACCCCTAAATCTCAGAAAATTATAAAAACACCAAATGACACTAAAAGCCCTAAAATCCTTAAAAACCATAAATCCCTTAAAACATTAATAAATCTTAAACCCATAAAACCTTAAAACCCAAAAAATACTAAAAATCATTGTCTCCCCTAAAAAAATTAAAAAATCTAAAAACCTTTCAACCCCTAAAACATAAAAAACCCCAAAAACCCAAATACCATAAAAATCATAAAAACCTAAAAATTCAAAAAACCCTAAAAATAACTAAAAATTACAAAAATAATAAAAATACTAAAAATCCAAAAAAATCACTAAAACCACAGAAAAACCTAAGAAACCCCTAAAAACCCATTAAACACTTCAAACACCTAAGAGACCTAAAATGGTAAAAAACCCAAACCCCAAATCGCAAAAACCCATAAAACCCCTAAAAATCCAAAAAAAAAAAACATAAAAATACTAAAAATACTAAAAATCTATCAAAATCCAAAAAAAAACTAAAAAACCCTCCAAAAATCATAAAACCTAAAAACACTTAAAACCCCTAAAAAACATAAAAACACTAATAACCCTAAAACCAACTAAAAAACCTAAAACACCTAAAATCAATAAACCCTAAAAATGATATAACACCCTAAAAAGACATTTAAAACCCAAAACATCACTAAAAAATACAAAACCCTTTCAACACATTAAATGTTAAAACACTGAAAATAACCATTAAAACCCTAAAAAGTAAAAAAACTAAAAAAACCAAAAAAAACCCATAAAAACCCTAAAAAACCTAAAATCACTACAAACCCTCAAAATCACTAAAATACATAAAAATCTTTAAAATCATAAAAAACATAAAAAACCTATATATCAGAAAAAAATCTAAAAAATTCTAAACACCCTGATATACCCTAAGAAAACAAAAAATCCCTTAAAATACTTAAAACCCATAAAACTTCTAAAAATTCTAAAAGCAATAAAAACCCAAAAATCCCTCAAAATCCCTAAAAACAAAATAATAGAAATACTAAAAAGCCTTAAAAGTTTCTAAAAAAGTAAAAAACCCTAAAAACATTGAATCATTACATGAAAACATTAATAAACTAAAATCACTTAAACACCATTAAAAACTAAAAAATTATAAACCCCTAAAAATCCATCAATAGACCCTAAAACTCTTAAGAACCATATAAACCACTAAAAACCGTAAAACCCACTCAAAACCCATATAAACCCTACAAGATCAATAAAACAAGAAAACCAATTAAACCCCAAAAACATTAAAACTCTAATAAACCTTAAAAACCATTAAAAACTAAAAAACCCAAAAACCCAAAAAATTATAAAAACACTAAAAATACAAATAAACCCAAAAAATTAAAATATAAGAAAAATAAAAAAATCACAAAAATGTAAAAAACCCTAAAACCCTAAAAATTCCTTAGAAAACATTAAAATCATAAAAACACATAAAACCCCCCAAACCTTAAAAAATGAAAAAACCAAAAAAAAATCTCAAAAACCTAAAAACCCAAAAAATTAAAAAAAGTATTTAATGTCCATAAAAAAATAAAAAAATCTACAAATCCCTCAAAATACATAATAACATAAAAATCTTAAAAATCATGAAAACCTTTGAAAACCATAAAAACCTAAAAACACATAAAATTCAAAATAAAAAATACAATAATAATAACCCAAAATAGCTTAAAATCCATAAAGCAGTCTAAAAACCAAAAAAACCCTAAAAAACACAAACCCCTCAAAACATTACAAACCATAACAATCCATAAAAAATTAACAAACCACTAAAACTATAAAAACATTAAAAACTCAAAAACCATCAAAACCAAAAAAACCAAAAAATCCTAAAAACTTAAAAAACTAAAAAACCCTCAAAATCTATAAAATCCTTTAATAACCATAAAAATCCATAAAAATCCCTAAAAATCTGTAGAACCCTAAAAATTATTAAATCCTTAAATACTGATAAGAATACCATAAAACCCTAAAAACTCATAAAACCCCTAAAAACCAAATAAATTATAAATAAACAAGAAAAGAATAAAACCCTAATGAACCCATTAAAATCACTAAACCCTAAAAATATTGAAATATTTAAAAATCCCTAAACATAAATAAAAACATAAAAACCCCTAAAACCATAAAAATCCCAAAAAAAACTTTAAAAACCTAAAAAAAATTAAATCCCCTAAAAAATACTAATGCCTTAAAAATATAGAAGACCCCAAATACCCAAATACCCCCTAAAAATTATAAAACCACTAAAATTCATAAAAACCTAAAACCACATAAATTACCATAAATACACTAAATAGTTAAAAACCCATTTAAACACAAAAATATGATAAAAATTCTAAAAATTCCATAAAACCCTAAAAACTCTAAAAACCTTAAAAACCATAAAATACCATAAAAAACTCTAAGAACCAAAATAATCCTTAAAAATTACCAAATTCCTAAAAAACATAAAATCCTAAAAAATCTGTAAAATCCCTTAAAAATGATAAAATCTCTAAATCCCAAAGAAATCCTTTAAAACTAAATAAATATAAAATCTCTAAAAACATTAAAATTCAAAAAAACGCGCTTAAAAATATTAAAAACCCCTAATAAACTATAAAACCGCAGAAAAAACATCAAAAGCATAAAAAATGGAGAAAAATCCTTAAATATCACTAAAAAAATAAAAAACTAAAAGCCTGGAGAAACCATTAAAAAACCTTAAAATCCTAAAAACACGTAAAACCCCTAAAAACCTAAAAAACCATAAAAACCATAAAAACCCTAAAAACCCATAAAAACCTAAGAACCCATAAAAGCATAAAAAATAGTAAAACCTTAAATCCCAAAACCCTCAAAAACCATAAAACCTCACAATAATACTTTAAGACCCAAATAACGTTAAATGAATATAGAATCCTTAAAAATGCTAAATAATTAAAAAAAACAGAAACCAAAAAAACCCATAAAAGCCGTAAAACCCCTAAAACCCCTCAAAATATATAAAATCCCAATAACCAAGAAGAATCTTAACAAATCTATAAAAATCCATAAATATGTTAAAACCCCTAAAAACCCAAACAAAACCATGGAAAACCATAAAAACATAATAACACTACAAAATTATAAAAAACCTAAAAAAACACTAAAAACCCTAAAACCCAATAAAGAAACTAAAACCCATTAAAGCCCTTAAAAACCTCATATTATCCCTAAAAATCAATAAAATCAGAAAAATACTTAAAAAACCTAAAAATCATTAGACCCCCAAAATGATAAAAATACTAAAAACTTCAAACGATAAAAACTAAAAAGCCCTTGAAACCTAAAACAACTATAACAACTCTACCAACCATAATAACCCCTAAATCCCTAAAAATTCCTAAAAATACTAATTAACCAAAAGAATCTTTAAAAAGGACTATAAATCCCTAAAAATAGAAAAAACCAAAAAAAACTACGAAAAATCCGTAAAAAAACCTTAAAACCCAAAAGTCACTTAAAACCCCTAAAAACAATAAAATCTTTAACAGACCCTAAACTGAAAAAACCCCTAAAATCCCTAAAACCCCAAAAAACCATAAAATCCTAAAAAATACCTAAAATCCCAAACAATGTTAAAACCCAAAAACCTCTGTAAACCTATAAGAAAACTATAAAAACATAAAAATACTTAAAATACTTAAAAAATTAAAAACCTTAATAGTCATAAAATTCCCTAAAAGTACCTAATAACATAAATCCCCTAAAAACTCTAAAATCCCCAAAACTCTGAAAAATCAATAAAACCCCAAAACCACTCAAAAAATCAATCAAAACTCTAAAAATCCTCTAATCCCCTAGAACATTAAAAATTTATAAAAACCCATAATAAACATAAAAACAAAAAAATGCCATAAAACCCAAAAAAACCAAAAAAACCCTAAAACATAAAATACCTAAATTTTCATAACAACCGAGAAAAAGATAAAAATCCCTACAAATCCATAAAAACATAAAAACCTCTAAAATGCCAAAGAAATCCATAAAAAATAAAAACCCATAAAACCCATCAAAAAACCTAAAAACCCTAAAACCCACCAAATTGGCCATAAACAACCCTAAACCCAAAAAAACTCATAAAACCTAAAAAACCCCTAAAAACCATAAAACCATAAAAACATCAAAATATACTAAATACCATTAAACCTCTTAAAACATTAAAAATTATAAAAAAACCATTAAAACACTAAAAATTTAACCGTAAAACCCCAAAAATATATAAAAAATTGAAAATACCCTAAACCCCCTAAAAATCCTCAAAATATCTATAAACCCTAAAATCCCTAAAAATCCATTTAAACATAAAAAACAATAAATTCACTTTAAATCCAAAGGAATAACTTAAAAACATAAAAAAGCATAAAACACATAAAAACCAGAAAAAAGAAAAAAAAGAAAAAATCCAAAACCCTAAAAAACCATAATTCCTTAAAACCATAAAAACCAATAAAAATACAAAAAACATCCATAAAAATACCAAAAAAGTAAAAAAAAACCCTAAGAACCCTTAATAATACCTTAAAACCTACAAAACATAAAACCACTAAAAACTAAAAAGTTATAAAACCCCAAAAGAGCCCTAAAAGACTTGAAATTCCAAAAAAACCCCTTAAAAACCATAAAACCCTTAAGGACATAAAAACCCTAGAAGACCATAAAAGCCCTAAAAACTGTTAAAATCATTAAAATTACATTAAATCCCTAAACAAGTTAAAAAAAATCTAAAATCTATAATAAATTGTAAAAACTCAAAATTACCCTAACAACAAAAAAACCATAAAACCCCAAAATTCTTAAAAAACCTAAACCCCCAAAAATCTCTAAACCCCTAAAAACCATAAAACACCTAAAATCCCAAAAAATGTAAAACCCCTAAAACCACTAAAAATCCCAGTAAAACCATAAAAACCTAAAATCACTTAAATCTCCTAACAAACTAGAAAATTATAAAAACATTAAAAGCACTAAAAAGTCTGTAAAAACTCTAAAAAATCCGAAAAACTATAAAAACCCCTACAAACATTAAATAGACCTAAAACCCAATAAAAACTATAAAACCAAAAAAACAATAAAATCCTATTGAATGCATAAAAATGTAAAAAATATCTAAAAACATTGAAAACCCTTACAAATCAAAAAACCCTTAAAAACAAAAAAAACAATAAAAACCATACATACCCCAAGAACATAAAAACCATAAAATCCATAAAAACCCCACAAAAAAAGTTCTAGAAATCTGTACAATCCCCAAAAAACCATACAAGGCTAAAAACACTCAAAACCACCAAAACCTAAGAATTGTTAAAAAACAAAAAGACCTCCAAAATCCTATTAAAAACCGAAACCCTAAAATGAGTAAAAACCCAAAAAACCATAAAATATAAAAAAATATTATATATCACTAAAAAAATAAGAAACCCTAAAATAACTCAAACCCCCTAATTATAATTAAAATCATAAAAAACCATAAAACCCTGAAAACATAATAACGCTAAAAAAACTGGGAAACCCCGACAATCCTAAAACCAATAAAAACCATAAAAATAATAAAACCCCCGGAAAAACATAAAAATCTCTAAAAACATTGAAAAAACTTACAACACAAAAACCCCCAAAAACCCAAAAACCATAAAAACCCTAAAACCCCAAAACCATAAAAACCATAAAACCCCTAAAAATCTAAAAAAAACCCAAAAAAGCCAAAGAATTCCCTAAAATCATCAAAAACCCCTACAAAAACTATACAGGCCTAAAAACTCTTTAAACCCTTAAAACCTACGAAATGTTTAAAACCAAAAATATCTCAAAACCCCATTAGGAGGGGGTATTGTAGCAGCACTGTAGCATACTGTAGTAATGAGAGCACTGTAACAATGACTGGAACTATAGCGGCGGAAGGTAACTGTTGCAGTGGCAGGTCACTATAGCAGTGGTAGGGTACTATAGCAGAGGCAGGGTACTATAATAGTGGAGGGTACTGTGTGGTACTATAACAACGTGAGTATTGTAGAAGAACTATTCAAAGAATAGGCTTTGGGCCAAAAAATATGTTCTACAGGCCACGTAATATGCTAAATGACCACCCGGCCTCCGGGCTATGTAATGGGTATCCCACTACATAGTTAAAGATGTATTCTCTTTGCTTTAATAATAAATTAGGCTCTGTCCCCAACCTGTTACTAAAACCCTCAAAATGAGTAAAAATACAAAAAACAATAAAATGTAAATAATCCTAAATATCACTAAAAAAAATAAGCAACCCTAAAATAATTAAAAACCCCTAATTAAACTTTAAATTCCAAAAAAACAAAAAACCCCTAAAATAGAATAAGGATAAAAAACCCTGAAACCCCAAAAAATCCTAAAACCTATAAAAATCATAAAAACAATAAACCCCCCTTGAAAACAATAAAATCCCAAAAAACACATAAGATCATAAAACCCATTAAAAACTCTAAAACCCATTAAAAACCTTAAAATGTTTAAAAGCACTAAATAAATTTAAAACCCTAAAAACATTAAAAACCATAAAACCTCGAAAAACCCATAACAACCATTAATTCCCTAAAAAACAAAAAATATCAAAAAATATCAAAAAACCTATAAAAATCCTAAAAAAGTCATACAAATCCTTAAAAAAAGAAAAACCTTAAAAACCATAAAACCCTAATAAAACCATAAAAAGTAAAAACACTTAAAACTCCTAAAAACAAAAAAAATGAAAAAAACCTTAAAGAACCCTAAAACATCTTATAAGTCTTAAAACCCTAAAATGAATAAAAATCATGAAAGATACCTTTAAACCAAAAAAACATAAAAACCAAAAAACACATGAAAATCCCCAATAAATCATTAAAAACCTCAAAAAACATAAAACCCATAAAATCATAAAAAATTCTAAAAATTATAAAAACCAAAAGAACTCTAAGACACTAAAAACACTCAAAATCAATAAAAACTATAAAGTATCATAAAAATCCAAAAGGATCCCTAAAAATAAATAAAAACAAAAAACCCCTAAAAATCATGAAAAATCCAAAGAATACCTCAAAAACATAAAAATAGTTCAAACCCCTAGAAAACATAAAAATGAAAAATTCTCTAAAACCCCTAAAAGCACAAATACAAACCCTAAAAATCCATAAAAACGTAAAAAAACCTTAAAAAATTAAAACCCTTAATAAAACTTTAGAAAAATAAAAACACTTAAAATCCCTAAAACCCCTAAAAATAGAAAACTACAAAAATCCAGAAAAGACCTTAAAAACCCTAAACCCCTGAAAAACCATTAAAACCCCTAAAACACATAAAAATTGCAGAATCCAATAAAAAATGAAACCACTAAAAATAAAAAAACCCTTTAAAATCCTAAAAACATTAAAAAACATTAAAATCCTAAAAAACTCAAAAACCCTTTAAAAAACTAAAAATTTTGTATAAGCCCAAAACCCCCCAAAAAAATCACCCAAAAATGACCAAAATCCAAAAAACATATAGATCCTAAAAATAAACTAAAAAACATGAAAACTATAAAAAACCATAAACCCTGAAAAACCCCTAAGAAAACCATTAAAACCAAAGAATACATAAAACCACTAAAATTCGTAAATATTATAAAAACCATTAATTCTGTAAAATATCTTAAAACCCTCAAATTCCATAAAACCATTGAAAAACCAAAAAATATGAAACTTTTTAAAAAAAAATAAAAACATAAAAACATAAAAAACTATAAACACTTAAGACCCTAAAATTCTAAAACATTCTAAAAAACCTAAAAGAACCTAAAGAACCTCAAATACCTAAAAACATCAAAATCCATAGAGACGCTATAAAACCATAAAATCGATAAAAATTCCTAAAAAACCTAAAAAATAAGAAAACACTAAAAACCATAAGAAAACCTTGAAACCCTAAAAATAATTAAATTACTTAAAAACTGAAAAAAAAAGTTAAAACCCCTAAAAACTCTCCAGATCCATAAAAACCCATAAAAATCCTCAAAAATTACAAAATAATACCTAAAAAATAAAAAAAAACATCTAAAAAACATTGAAAACACATACAAAACCATAATACCCTAAAACAATTAAAACCCCTATGAACCTAAAAAATGATGAAACCCAAAAAAAACCAAAATACCCATTAAAATATAAAACACCCCGAAAATCCATCAAAAATTATAAAACGAATAAAAGAACTAAAACCACTAAATACTCCCAAAACAATTTAAACACCCAAAAATGATAAAAACCCTCTAAAACCACTTTAAATCTTTATAAACTCAAAAAACACTAAAAATAATAAATATCCATAAAAAACATAAAAACCAACAAAATCCCTAAAAATAAAAAAAATAATAATAATCCAAAAATTTCCACAAAATCTAAAAAAATGAAAAACCCTAAAAACACTAATAAAACATTAAAATCCAAAAAACACTTAAAATACATAAAAATACTAGAAGTGATAAAAAAACATAAAACCCTAGAAAACATTAAAATCTATAAAATCATAACAATCAATAAAAATCACAAAAAAATAAAAAAAAATAGAAAAAAGAAACCCTAAAAACATAAAAACCCGGATAATCCAGAAAAACCATAAGAAAAACCTAAAAACCTAAAAAAATTAAAATCCTTAAAAAACCTAAAAAATGCTAAAAACTCTAAAATACCATAAAAACCCTAAAGACCCCTAAAATCCATAAAGCCCCTAAAAAGATAAAAACCTAAAAAAACCCAAAAAAAAATATTTACAACCTCTAAAAATACTAAAATCCCTTTAAATACAAAAAAATGTTAATAACTCTAAAACCAAATAAAAACCCTAAAAACACAAAAAACCATAAAATCTCATAAAATCTGCAAAACCCTTAAACCCCTAAAAAACTCTAAAACCTATCAAAATCCATAAAAACACTAAAAAAATTAAATTCCAAAAAAAGTCCTAAAATTCCTAAAATTATAAGAAAAACTACAACCCTGAAAAAATCTAAGAAAACATTAAAACTATGAAAAATATTAAAATCACTAAAAAACCTAAAAAATTAAAAATCCTTAAACACCCTAACCCTCTTCCCCCCCCAGAAATCTTTGAGAACTATAAAATCCAAAAAAATTAGCGATTTTTAGGTATAATTAATTTTTTAGCGGTTTTAGGGTTTTCTTTGGTTTGGTTTTTTGGGTTTTTTGGGATTGTTTTGTAGTTTTTAGGATTTTAAGGTTTTTATAGAGTTTTTTAACATCTATAGGGGTTTAAAGGGTTATAAATTTTTATTGGGGTTTAGGCAAAGAAGGCATAGACCAAGTAGAGAGCTTAGTGCCTCAAATAATTAAGAAAGGAAATGTACAAGGCATTACATGGGGGATTTGTACATTCGAGTACGTGTAGTACCCTTCATGTCAGAGTCAGCAAGGGATGCACAAAAAGAAGGAGTAATAAAAGACCACAGTGAGCAGCATTCTTCAATATCCATTTTAGAAAGAACATCAGATACTATATTAACTTCCCTCTATGGGTGAGTGATCCTGAGAGTCAGATTCCTGGATAAGATAAGTCATTTAACCCATTGGGGTAGATGCCTCCATGGAACCTTTTTAGAATTTTGACAAAGAGCCTCCACTACAAGCATCGAGTCAGATTCGATCCAGAGATACATCCACCCAAATTGGTTTGCAAAACGTATAGCCTTGATGATAGCCCAGAGCTTTGCCTCATAGGCACAGCCATTCCCAATGAAATGATAAAAATGCCCTTGACAAAGCCTCAATAGTTGTGGAAAACACCACCATAGCCTGAAGGACTTGGGGACCCTGATGCCGCACCATCAATATTAACTTTTATCCATAATGGGATTGGTGGGATCCATCGGATGAACTTCATCCACATTGGGTTTTTAACCCTGCCAGAAACCCCAAGAGTGCGGAGAGTGACAAGATCATTAAAGAAGTTATTCATAGTACCTATTTGGATACACCCAACCATTCAAAAAACACTATTCATGGAGATAATACCCTCATGTATGGAACATGATTTATTATGGAACATAGAATAAGTCCTCAAAGCCGATAAGAAGGCAACAGTTGTTGTTGATGCAACAAGAATATGGTTATTAATTTGCTCACTGCAATTGAATTATGTAATAAAAATCATCCTTTTGAAAAAGGTTACAGAAGGAAAATAGAGACCATAGACATCTTGTATGTGATTCCATAATCTCTACACAAGGTTGCATTCAAAAAATAGGTTTTGTACACTTTCACCATCCTATAGACAGAGGCTGCAGACCGAAACAAGATGCCATCCAGCTCTTTGCAACTGACAATGCATAGGCAGCCGATTTCTCCAGATCCTCCAAAGAATAATGAAGTGTATATGGGGAATGAATTAGCACTTAATGTTTAGAAGCTATGAGGGGGAGTCTTGACCTTTCCAGCATTTTTGATTATAGAACTCCCTTACAGTGAGCTGACCAATCAGATTTGGCTTCCAGATGATAGTATCAAAGTCAATGTATCTGTAGCGCTGAATCTGGGAAGTGATGTGCACCGATAAAATTCCATCCAGCTCCATCAGCCATGCGTTGAGATCATTAATGGACATTTTTTAGAGGCCTTGAGGTACCTACAAAATTTCATCAAGAGGAAAGTAAATACATGGAGTTATCCAACAGTTCAAATTGGAATTCTTTGAAACAGCCCAAACCGACTGAGAAATAATGTCCTTATATGAGGATTTAATTGTGGACCAAACAGAGGAGAGCATGTATCCAGTATAGCCATTTCACAAGTGGGAAGTAAACCTTTCTTTAAGAAATTCTAGTTCCCCCTCCATGTGTGTGAAGATATTCCATGTGAATTTAGAATGAAAAGCCTCATTAAAAACCCTGAGGTCCTTAATTCCAAGACAACCCATTTCAATTGGTTTAATGCAGTCCTTCCATGCAACAATTACCAATTTTATTTCATTAATGCATCTTTTCCATGAAAAGTTCCAAATCCTGGCTTTAAGAGATTTAATCAGACTTACCGGCCATCTATATATGGAAAAGACATGAACAAACATCGAGGTGATGACAGAGTTGATAAGATATACTCTGCCTGCTTGAGATAGGGACTTTACCTTCCATTTACCTAGCTGCTATGTGATGTTGACAGAGATTATTTCTAAGTGGAAATGCTTTGAATTACACAAAAAATGTGGAACCCTAATGTAATTGAATGGAAAGGATCCTTTTTTGACACCAATGAATCTGAAAATTCTATTCTGCCACATAGAGGAACTTCCTTTCCCAAAGAAAATAGATGATTTGCTCCAGATGATGGCCTGTCCAGAAACATCTTCATAATGAGTAAATATTTTCTGGATAGGTGATATAGTTTGCATAATAGCCTAGCCAAAGATAATAATATCGTCAACATAAAAAAGCTGTGAAGGTACAAAAGAGTCCTTCCTAGCATGGATAGGACAATAGAAGCCATCCATCATTGCATTCGTAACAAAGTGACTCAAATAATCTTCTGCAAGTGAAAACAAGATTCCATAAATTAGATCCCCCTGTATGACCCCTAGTGAACATTAAAAGAAAACTTTTGGTGCCTTGTTAACCAGAACAAAAATTCTGGCACTGTCCAAGATGGTACAAATCCAACTGATAAATTTGCTTGATAACCCAGACATGTGCATAACCTTGAAGGGAAAGTTCCATTGAATGGTGTCAAATTCTATGGACATATCCAATTTCAAAGAAAAAGACACATGCTTGTATTTCTTCCTCATGATGTTCACTCCTTCATAAGCCATATATAGTTAGTTTTGGATGCTTCGCCCAGGAACAAAGCCAAATTGATTGGGTGTGATCATGTTGCCAACAAATCTTCTCCAACCTAATGATAATAATTTTTCTAATAATCTTTGGGATGGTGATTCCAATAGAAATAGGTCTAAAATCCCCAATATCAATTGAAACTTCATTTTTGGGAAGAAGGGAAATAAAATTGGATTTGGATCCAAAGGGAATTGATCCTGAGACAAAGAAGTCCCTAACATCATTGGTAATTTCTGTATAAAAGATATCCCAATAGAAAATGAAGAACTTGTTGCTAAATCCATCAGGTCCAGGGGTGCTTTTAGAATTCAGCGAAAAAAGACCAGATTTAACTTCATCCTTAAAAGAGGTAGAGGTCATGACATTATTTTTTGAGTCATACACACGTTTCTTAACACATTCAGTAATTGGGGAAGAACGAATCATGTTATCATCATTATAAAGATCTTTTAAATGATCAACAACAGCTTCAGAGAGCTCCTTCTCCTCAACCGGGGTTGTACCATTAATTCAGATAAGATTGGGTCCTTTATGAACCCTTTTCTCCCATTGCAATCGATGGAAGATATTTGAGTTTCTATAACCATCTTTGATCCATCGAAAATTGAATTGATTTTTTTTCCAGATTTTCATTAAGAGAAATATGATCATCAAGTTTTTTGTGAAGCTCATGTTCCTCACGAGTAGGAAAATCCCCTTGCTAATTGATTTCTTGAAAAGATGCTAGATGATATTACACATCCTTGATCTCATCATCAATTCTAGAGAAATGGAGTTTACTCCAAACTTTAAGCAGAGTTTGGGTTTTCTTAAGCTTTGAAGAAAACACAAAATGAGGACTACCATGAAAAATGGAGTTCCAACCATCATGAACAACTTCCCTACAACTGGGAATTAACAGCCAGGCATTGTTGAATTTGAAAGGTATTTGGGTGAGTCTTATGCTGCCCTCACGAATGTCAAAAACAATTGGATTATGATTCAGAATTAAATTTGGGAACAGTAAATCCTGAAATGTTATATAGAGCACCAACATCATTGACTTTCATAAAGCACCTATCGATTTTGCTGGCTTTCCTCCTATTGACAATTAATCTTCCCCAAGTGAATTTAGCACCAGAAATAGGGACTTCAATGAGGTTTCATTGATCCACACTGCAATGAAACTCATTTTCAGAAGTTCAGGATAAATAAGGACCAATTTTTTCATATGGGCAAAGAATAACATTGAAATCACCAATGAAGACCCAATTGTGAGATATATTCTCACTAAGAGTAGATAGATCACCCCAAAGATCACTTCTTCTAATGTAAGATAAATAATCATAAAAAAATAGAAAGAGAAGGGAATATCTTGCAGCTAGGTTTGAACTGCGATTTGTTGTTGACTAATCTCAAGATTATCAAGTTGCAAGTCATTGTGTCTCAAAACCCATAAGGTTTTAAGATTTACAGCACCTCTGTTTTATGCAATAAGCATGTGACCTATAGAGTCCAAATTTAAATTCTTCAAATTTTTAAAATATTTTAAAGGCTTAGAGTCCCCTTGGACAACCGGAGCACATGTAGTGTCCTTAGGCTGCTCAAGAGGAACTGTTTGCCCTGCATTATTATGGGATGAGCCACTGGGCTTAAGAGGAACCGAAGAACTTATAGATTCGTTCAATTTATCAACAGGAACATCTTTATCAGAATAAACAGGAGCTGGACCATTCTTCTCAGGGAGGGCCAAAGCACTTGTAGTGACCATGAGTTGTTC
This sequence comes from Viscum album, assembly GCA_963277665.1. NCBI lineage: Eukaryota > Viridiplantae > Streptophyta > Magnoliopsida > Santalales > Viscaceae > Viscum > Viscum album. The sequence continues at coordinate 1,278,348,067 of OY728136.1, read as the reverse complement.
AATAGAGACAACTTGTTCAGCATTATCAGGATCTAAGCCATTGGGACTATTAACCAGTTCCGACGAAACTGGAGCACCAGTTTTGATGTTTTCATTGCCTTGAAATGTGAAAGATGTATCTTTGTGGGTCACTTATTTCTTTTTGGAAGCTTGACATGAACTGTCTTCATGGGCTTTTTCCTTACAAATGCTACATTTCTTCAACCTCCTGCATTCATTGAGGGAGTGACCTAGAAATAAGCAATTACTACAGAACTTGGGTCTACTTTCCTATTTAATTTCTAGCATGATACTGTCATCCAGTGTGTTTAACACCACTTCTTCAACCAGAGTATTGGCCATGTCAACTTCAACAAGGAATCGAGCATTATGGCCATATCTTGGGTTGTCAGTTTCCCTATCAATATGGATAGGAAAACCTACCAAGGAAGCAATGTCCCACAAAATTCATGGATGCCAATAAAACCAATTCAATTTGTAGATGCAGATCCAAACTTGAGTGAAAGTGTTATTTACACTTGTTGGATCAAAATTGTGATCCCAGTCTTGAATCCGTAAAAGACCATGCTTGAGAGAAAGTGATCCAAAACTCCAGGAATGTCGTTTATGCTCATACAATGGAAAAACAATGTGATAGAAGCCTCATCCCATGGCCGTCATTTTCTAGTCCAAAAAAACCCTAGATCTCATCAACTCTCTTTACAAGATCTATAAATCTCCATAGTCTCTCTCACTTGGGAATGACCAACCGTGTAACGATGAAGAATTTAGAGAGCTCAGTTCTCTCCTCAATAGCCTCCCTATTGGTAGAAACATGAGCCCTTAATCCCTTATTAATAACACAACCAGGGGAGGGGATGCTAAAATCAGAGAAAGAGGATAAATCCGTAGATTTGACAACCGCATAAAATTTTTTTTTGACACATCCAAGGAAGAATCCTCTAATTGATCAGGTTTAAAAAACAGGGATTGCAAAATTGGAAAAGAAAATTATACACATCAGGTTCAAAATCAGGTTTTTTCATGAGATTTGCCACTTCTCGACTCAAGGAAGTCAACGTGCGTGCAGGTTCCACAGAATCGCCCAATCCCCCTGCATGCTCAGCCATCCTTTCTTCCTTTGTGTGGTTTAGGGTTTCTATGGATTTTTAGGGGTTTTAAGGTTTTATGGGTCTTATGGTTTTTCGGGGTTTTAGGATTTTAATGGCCTTTTATGATTTTTAGGGTTTTTACATTTTTAGGTGTTTAGGGGTTGTAACTGTTCTTATGTTTTTAAGGGATTTCTTAATTTTTTTTTGTTTTTTGGGTTTTATGTTTTAAGGAATTTTAGGGTATTTTAGTATTTTTTCGGTTTTAGTGTTTTTATGGATATTGAGGGTTTTACGAGTTTTTAGGGGTTTGGGGTTTTTATGGTTTTTAGAATTTTTAGGTTTTTAGCGGTTTTAAGTGTTTTTAGGTTTCTAATGTTTTCTTAGGATTTTTCAGGGTTTTAGGATTTTTATTTTTTATGTATTTTTAGGGATTTTTTGAGTTTTAATATCTTTTATGGATTTATGGATTTGGATTGTTTCTTATTTTTTAGGGTTTTTAGCATTTTTATGTTTTTTGGGGTGTTAAATTTTTTAAGGTATTTAATGACTTCTTAAGAAGTTTTCAGGGTTATTAGATGTTTTTAGGTTTTTAGTGCAATTTAAAAATTTATAAGGATTTTTAAAATTTTTATGATTTTTAGGGGTTTAATTTTATCTTAGGGTTTTTAGGGTTCATTAATGTTTTGAGTGGTATTTATATTCTTAGGGGTTTTAAGTGTTTTTAGGGATTTATATTTTTATTAGGGTTTTTTAGTGTTTTATTATTTTTTTACACTTTTAGAAATTTTAAAGGCCTTTTTGGATTTTTTTTATTTTTAACAGTTTTTAGGTATTTTTAGGTTTTTATAGTGGTTGGGGGGTATAGCGTTTTTATGGTTTCTTTGGGGTTTTAGGGTTTTTTTAGTTTTAAGTGTTTTTGGGGGTTTTCATAATTTTTTATCATTTTTAGGGGTTTAAATGGTTTGAAGAATTTTAGTGGTTTTTTAGGGTTGTTATGAGTCTTTAGGGTATTTTAAGGGCTTTAGTGTATTTTATTGTTTTTGGGAGTTTTTTCGACTTTTAGGTAATTTCTTAGGGTTTTTATTGTTTTCATATTTTTTAGGTTTTTAGGGGTTTTAAGTCCATATTTTTATTTTTATGGTTATAGTATGGGTTTTTGGATGTTTTATGTTTTTGGGGCTAGGAAGATGTGAGGGTTGGGCTATTCCCGGCCCACCCATATTTATTAGCAAGAAAAAATGAGACACATCAGACAAGGGAGGGTAGGGGTCAAATGACCTGCACCCAAAAACCCCTTACAACCCATGCCAAAGGAAGAAAAAAAGAAAGAAAATGACTCAAAAACAGAAATAAAAGCGGCATAATCATGTCACATACATCCATTACCAACATCCAGCATCACCACATCCAATCATCAAAGCAACACAGCAGCAGTAATACCTCCAGACCAACCAGCCCCAACAACCAACAACACCAAATCCAGCATCACAGCCAAACACAACCAGCAGCATCAAACTATAACACAAGCAAAACCGAACGCAGAAAACATCACCAACAGCATTCCCCAGCCAACCAGCCACCGACATCCAGCACACGTCTACCAGCCTTCCCCACCACAATCATCATAATCCGCACCAGCGGGGTCCCCCTCAGCACCATAACTAAAGGCCGCATCAGTTTCTACTGAATCCCACTCAGAAGAATCATACTGCCTCATGAAGTTGGTGTAGTATTCCCTTAACTTCACCTGCTCCACATTCAGCTGATTCTTAGCAGACTGCCCCACCTTTCCAGAGGAATTATTTGAAGATTTGCTGGAGGCCCTTGTAGATACCATTCTCAGAATAGAAGAGTATTCCTTCCTTGGCCTCCTCACTTTTAGAGCTGCAGTGCCAATATCACTATGCTTTCATTGGATAGAGAAAACAGTGTCCTCCTGGTTGAGAAAATATGTTGTGGGAGTTGGGAACCACTCCTTGGACAGGCCCCCTACAAAAGTTTCCTTCCCAGAAAGAAAGGCCTTGTCCTTTATAATGTGGTCCATGTTGGATTTCATCCCAGAACCATCATCAGAGCCACTCTCCCAAAGCATCGAACACTCGGATTCCATTCCCTCTGGAAAAATAGAAGATTGAATAGGTACAATCATCACATTGGGGTCTTCTAAAGCCATCTCTTTCAGAACCAAACGTTTTGAGTTCTCATCCTCGTTGTCCTTAATCATCCCATCCTCAACAAAATTCACATCATACGTCTCTGAAGCATCCACTGCAATCGGAACTGGATCAAAGGGTTCTGAAGTGCTCATCAAAGACCTGGTGAGGACACCCCCATCACCCTCGACCTAGGAAGCATTCACACCATTCTCGACCCCCAGATCAGCCCTTGCCTTATGCTCCCATTCACCAGCACTATCAAGGATCCCAAAGTGCTCAATATTAACCCAGCTTCACTAGCATGCTAGTCCATATTCCCTCCCCCTGTCCAGTTGCAAGAACATCCATCAGCTCCTAAAAAGGAGGCTTTTCACTCCCAGCATCATCCATAGGAGGATTTCGGGACATGATCCCTCCACCATGCCCTGCTGCAGCAGCCTGCACCTTATTCTGTATCTTTTCAGCAAAGATCTCATATCCTGCATTTTCCAAGGGCCCTTGCACCTCCTTATCAAACTCTAGCCCAGTAGAAACCTCAATTCAAAGAGAACTTCTAGCATCAGGGAGCTCTAGATCACTCCCCAAGTTCTTGAAAATATCATGCACCCTGGGTTTCGGTTGACACTGGATAACCACTTTCTCAACACTGTGTTTATCCTCTGCAGACCCAATTCCCTCAACCACAACTGGAGAGAAATCTTGCACCACCTTCTTCACCGCACCAAGGTCCTGGTTCCCTTCACCTACCACCTCATGATCAAGATTAAAAACACCACAAATCATTACACCACACCTACAAGACTGAGAACTGTGACCCGGATGCCAACAGAAAGAGCAGAAATCAGTCCATGACTCGAAGGTAATAGGTTGCTTCCACCGAAGCTCCTCACCAATAGACATCCAAACAAAGTCATCCTATCCTTTAGAAGCATCAATTTCAACAAAATCCCTTAGAGAAACTTGGTGACAAAGGGCCTGAGTCCTACTATACACACATAAGAACCTTCCCACAAGATTTCCCTGCATAGAGATAACGGAATATTTTTGAAATGGATGGGGTTGTTTCGGAAAAATAACCCATGAGGAAACCATCAGAGAGTATCAATTCATGTATAGATCAAAGATGCACTGAGAAAGAACAAACTGGGCACCACTGCATCTTCTTAGAGCCACATACCATGCATTGACCAGATCCTCCTCTAATGCAAAGCGAATCAAGATATGACCACTATCAAGGAGACTTACCATAGCACGATCTTGGAGGTCCTGTTTTCAATCACAAATCTGTCAAAAACATCCACCAAAGGTCTCCAATTCAAGAACCGAGCCACCAAGTTCAGCTTATGTAAATCAGAGGCCTCATTGAACTCCGCAATTGATAACCGGAGCTACAGATAGCCTTTTTGAAAATCAGGTACCTTAGGGAAAATATCAATACGCAGAAAAGGGGAAGCAGGTCTAGATCTGAGAACCGAGAAAAAGGAAGGTTATCAACCGGAGCCAGTGGAGCCCCCCCCCTGTGAAGGGGGGAGGCCAGGGCGCAAGAGCGATCGTCATCTTCAAGCTTTCTGGGGAAAAGGAGAATCGCCATCACGAGAGAGCTGAACTGCCATCCTTTTATGGTCTTTTTCTAAAAAATGTGTTGTTGGGTAACGAGGTATTGAGCAGGCCTGCCCACCTGCGCGTTGCACGTCCCCAACTAGGCCAAAGGTGGCCAATCCTTGGGCTTAGGCCAGTTCCACACGGGGTCGAGGGGATGAGAGGATCGATGGCATATAGCGTGCATTGCCTTTGCGAGGACTCGAACCCAGAACCTCGAAGACAGGATTCCACCGCCTTGAACCAACTCACCCAGCCTCTGCGGGCTTATTTGTTTTAGGGATTTGAAGTCTTTTCTAGGATTTGTAATTTTTTTTGGTATTTTGAGGGTTATTTGGATTTTAGGGGTTTAATGGTTTTTTATTATTTTAGTATTTTTTAGGATGTCAATGTTTTAGGAGTTTTTTAGGTTTATAATGTTCTCATAGGGGTTTTAAGGGTTTTATGATGTTTTATGTTTTTAAGTATTTTAATGTATTTTTTGGATTTTATGGTTTTTTAGGGTTTTCATGGATTTTGAGGGTTTTTAAGGTTTTATGGTTTTTAAAATTTTTGGAGAATTTTTTACATTTTTAGAGTTTTTAGAGTTTTTAGTTTTTATTTTTCATTTTTATGGGTTTTTATCATTTCTTAATTTTTTTGGGGTTTTTTATTTTTATGGTCTTTTAGAGATTTTTTGGTTTTTTATAAATTTTTATGTTTTTTGGGGTTTTAAGAGTTTTTCGGTTTTTATGTTTTTCATTGATTTTTGTAGGGTTTTGACTTTTTAAAGAATTTTAGAGATTATTTGGATTTTTATTGTTTTTAGGGATTTGAGGGTTTTTGGGTTTTTGGGTATTTTATTGTTTTTAGGGTTTTAGAGTTTTTAGGTTTTTAAGGGATTGAACTATTTTTAGTTTTTTTAATTTTTATTGGGGTTTTCAGGGATTTTAGGTTTTATTAAAAAAATTTGAATTTTTATTGTCATTTATGATTTTAATGAATTTTTAGGGTTTTCGGGATTTTGAGGGTTTTTAGGGTTTTTAGGGTTTTATAGTTTTTAGGGTTTTTTTGTTTTAGGGTTTTAAGGGTTTTTAGAGTCTTCAACATTTTTACGGGTTTAATGTGTTTTCATGGGTTTTGGTTGTTTTTAGGTGATTTAGGGGGTTTTAGTATTTTTAAGGGTACTATAACTATCATTAGTTTTGGAATATTATATTTTTATTTTTTTGTATTTTTAGGTTTTTAGGGTTTTTATTTATGTTTTTATGGTTTTCTATGGGTGTTTCAGAATTTTTTTGGGTTTTTACATTTTTAGAGAATTTATGGGAATTTTTTATTTTTATATATTTTTGGGGTGTTTTAGGGTATTAGGGTTTTTATGGGGTTTTAAGGTTTTTAGCGTTTTAGGATTTTGAATAGTTTTTATGTTTTCAATGTTTTCATAGGATTTTCATGGTTTTTAGGGTTTTTAGTGTTTTTATGGATTTTTGGGTCCTTTTAGTTTTTTTGTTTTTTTTATGGGTTTTATGGATTTTGAGGGGGTTTAAGGGATTTATAGGTAATATGGTCTTATGTTTTTTTAGTTCTTTGGGGTTTTTGGAATTTTTAGTGCTTTTAATATTTTTTATATTTTTTAATGTTTTTAAAGGTTAAATATTTCTTTCAGATTTAGTTTTTTATTGTTTTTTGGTTTTTTAGGTTTATTAAGATTTTTAGTGGTTTTTTGGATTTTTGGGGTCTTATGGTATTTTGGTTCATTAGGGTATTTATGGTTTTATGTGATTTTAGGATTTTTAGGGGTTTTATGTTTTTTAATTATTTTAATATTTTATTATTATATTTTCTGGGTTTTTAGATTTTTTACTTTTTTAGTTATTTTTAGGGTTTTTTCTTTGTATTTATGGGATTTAAGTATTTTTAAGGATTTTCATGGATTTTTTTTTATTTTTTATTGTTTTTAGGGTTTTGGATTTTCTAGTAATATTTATGCTTTTAATGTGTTTTAATTGTTCTTAGGTATTTAGCTTTTATTAATGGTTTTTCATGGTTTTTAGAGTTTTTTATTTTTCTAGGAACTTTAGGTATTTTTTAGGAATATAATTGTTTTTAGGGGTTTTCATAGTGTGAAGCTTTTTTTGGTTTCTTTGGGTTTTATGTTTTTTTGGGTTTTTAGATTTTTGTTTTTAGGTATTTTAATTATTCTTAAAAAATTTTAAGTTTTTTTGATTTTAATGGTTTAATAGATATTTTAGCTGTTTTAGGGGTTTTGTGGATTTTAAATGTTTTTAGGGGTTTATGGATTTTAGGGGGTTTAGGGTTGTTATGGTATTTTAGGGTTTTCTTCATTTTTGACTTTTTTATGTTTTTAGGGGTTTTATATTTTTATGTTTTTTAATCTGTTCTTATAATTTTAACGGGTTTTTATGAATTTTTTTCGGTTTTTTAGATTTTTATTGTTTTCAGGGTATTCTGTAAATTTTATGGATTTTAAGGCTTTTTAGGCTTTTAAGGGTTTTTTCTATTTTTTTAGTTTTTAGGTGTTTTATGTGTTTTTAAGTTTTTAATGATTTCGTAGTGGATTTTTCTTCATTATTTGTAAGAATTTGTTATAATTTGTATGGTCTTTTATGGTATTATAGATTTTGATGGTTTGTATGTGTTTTTAAGGGTTTTAATTTTTTTTGGGTTTTTTTGTTTTGTTTTAGTGATTTTTTGAGTTTCTTTTTGATTTAAAGGATTTTTAATAAATTTTTTCATTTTTTGGGAATCAAGGGTTATTGGAGTAATCAATGGTTTTTAATATTTTATGGGTATTTAGGGTTTTTAATGTTTGTATATGTTTTTATAGGTTTTAGGTATTTAGTGTATTTTTTGGGTTTTTAGGGTTTTTTGAGTATTTAGATCTTTTAGGGGTTTTATGATTTTATGTTTTAAGTTTTCCTTTTGGGTTTTTAGCTTTTTTTGGGATTTTATGTTTTTAGGTATTTTTAGTGTTTTTTAGGATTTTTTTTTGGTTTTTAGGGATTTTGATGATTTATAATTGGTATTAGAGATTTTGGGGTATCTTTTGGTGTTTAGTGTTTTTAATGTCTTAGGGGTATTAAATATTTTCATGTTTTTAAGGACATCTAAAGTTTTTTCTAATGTTATAGAGTTTTTTATATTTTCAAATATTTTTAGTTATGTTATAGTATTTTTCAGGTATTTAGGGTTTTTAGATATTTTTAAGGGGTTTGGGGTTTTGTGGTTTTTATGGTTTTTCTTAGTTTTTATTTTTTTAGTTTTAAGTGTTCTTATGGTTTTTAGAGTTTTTTTTCTTTTTTATGGATTCAATGTGTTTTTATATTTTTTATTGGTTTTAGTTCTTTTCTAGAGTTTTTCGGTTTTGGGGGGTTTTAATTTTTTTAGGGGTTCTAGTTTTTTTTAGTTTTTTGGTTTTTTACCATTTTTCTATATTTTGGGTTTTTAATTGTTTTTATTTCTTATTATTTTCTTAGGGATTTTTACGGTTTTAAATATTTTTATGTTTTTTTGGGATTTTTAGATATTTTTAGGATTTTAATGGTTCTTTAGGGTTTTTTTGGATTTTGAAGGTTTTTAGGGTTTTCAGGGTTTAGTGTTTTTTAAGGTTTTTAACATTTTTATCTTTTTTTGGGGTTTAATGTGTTTTTAGGTTTTAAATATTTTCTTATGGTTCCTCAAGGATTTAGGGGTTTTTTATGATTTGAGGTATTTGAATGTATATTTTAATATTCTAATGGTTTTTGGGGGAGTTTATTTGTATTTTTTTGAGTTTTTTTTAATTTTCTATGGTTTTTTAGAATTTTTCATATTTTAAGTGTTTAAAGGGTGTCATATTTTTAGGGGATTTATGTGTTTTTATGGGGGTTTTGGGGTTTTTATAGTATTTAGGGTTTTATGTTTTTTAGATGTTTTTGTGGTTTTAAGGACTTTTAAGGGTTTTTTTGGGTTTTTAGCATTTTTAGGTTCTTAGGGCGTTTAGGTGTTTTACGGTTTTTATGGTTTTCAGAGGGCTTTTTGGATTTTTTAAAATTTTGAAGATTTTTAGGAATTTGTTTTAGGATTTCATGGATTTTCTAGGTTTTTATAGATTATGAGTTGTTTTAGTGGATTAAGGGGGTTTAGTGTTTTTAAGGGTTTTAGAGTTTTTAGATTTTTAGGGGGTTTAAGTGTTTTTATGTTTTTATTATATTTTTTATAGATTATGGTTTTTTTCAATTTTAGTGATTTTTAAGAATTATTTTTTTTTTATTATTATTTTTATGGATTTTTAGGTTTCTGGTTCTTGTAGGGTTTTTATGGATTTAATGGGGTTTTGGGTTTTTATGCATTTTTTAGTTTTTTAGGCTTTCTAATAGTCTTTATATTTTTTTACTTTTGTAAGTGTTCAATGGGTTTTTGGAGTTTTTAATGTGGTTTTACTATCTTTATAGGGTATTAAGGTTTATTAAGGTTTTAGGGGACTTTATGGTATTTATCGTTTCTTAGAGGTTTTAAAGTCTTCGATGGGTTTCCAGGAGATTAATATTTTTTTGGTTTTTTGGGGTTTTTATTTTTTTAATGTTTTTATGGTTTTCTTAGGGATTTTCTGGGTATTTTTGAGTTTTTTACGTTTACATGGATTTTTATGGTTTTTTAATATTTTAATGGTTTTTATGGTTATTTTGAATTTTTTGTGATTTTGTGGGATTTTAGGTTTTTTTGGGGTTTAGGATTTTTTGGTTTTAATTTTTTTTATAGAGGTTCTACGGTTTTTTATAATTTTATATCATATTTATTTTTTAAAGGTATTTTATATTTTTTAGATAGTTTAACAATTTTTATGGGTTTGGGGGGGTTTTAATGTTTTTTGGGGTTTTATAGTTTTAGGTATTTTTCTGGTTTTAGGGTCTTTTGGGATTTTTAATCTTTATTGAGTTTTTTAGGTTTTTGGGGTTTTATTTTTTTTTTGGTTTTTAATGTTCTGTTATGGTTTTTTAGAGTATTTAGGTGTTTTTATGTTTTTAGGGATTTTTGGGGCATTTTAGAAATTTTTTTTAAGGATTTTATGAATTTTCAGGGGTTGTCGGGGTTTTTCGTTTCATTAACATTTATTGTTTTAAGGGTTTTAGTTTTTTTGTTTTTATTAATGTTTTTCAAGGTTTTATGGTTTTTATGTTTTTTGGGGTTTTATGGTTTTTTTAGATTATTTTACTTTTTAGTGTATTTAGTTATTTTAATAGCTTTTTAGGGTTTTTCGGGTTTTAGAGATTTTGGGATTTTTAGGGGTTTTAGTGTTTTTATTTATTTAATGTTTTCATAAGTTTTTTTCAAGTTGTTTTTTGAGTTAATAATTTTTAGGGGTTATTTTAGGCCTTTAAATTGTTTTTATGGGTTTTAGGATTTTTACGGATTTTGAGGTTTTTAAGATTTTTTTAGGGTTTTATAGGTTTTTTGGTTGTTTGGTGTTTTTGGTGGATTTTATTATTTTAGGATTGTATGGTTTTTTTAGTTTTTTAACATTTTTAAGGTTTTAAATGGTTTTTAGAGTTAGACATGGGGTTTTATGGTTTTTTTCGAATTTTAATATTCTTAGGGTATTTATGGTTGTTAGGGGTTTTAGGGTTTTTAGGGTCTTTTAGGGTTTTTAGGGTTTTTAGGGTTTTTAGGGTTTTTAGCCTTTTCAGTTTTTTTATGGGTTTTAAGCGATTTAGGTTTTTTATGTTTTTAGGGGTTTTCAGGATTTTTTAGGGTTTTAATGTCATCAATATTTTTTATAATTTTTCATGATTTTTATGATTTATTAGGGTTTTTATTATTTTGATGGTTTTTATAATTTTTTATCATTTATTGGGTTTTTAGGGATTTTTGTATTTTTTGGTTATTTTTTGGTTTTATGTTTTTTAGGTTTTTATGGTTTTTAGAAGATTTTTCAAGGTTATTCTGGAAGTTAATTTCGTAGTAATTTTTATGTATTTATTATTATTTTTTGTGTTTTTGTATTTTTTAGATACTTTGAAGTATTTTATGATTTTTAGGTGTTTTAGGAGATTTATGGGTTTTTTAGTTTTTAGGGTTTTTAGGGTTTTTTTAGTTATTTTGGGTTTTGAATGTTTTTTAGTGGAAATTATTAATTTTTGGGGTTTAATTGGGTTTTATAGTTTTTATTGTTTTTATAGTATCTCTATGGGGTTTAGGCTTTTTTAATATTTTTAAGGGTTTCATAGTTTTTGGGGTGTTTTAGTGTTTTTAATGTCTTTTTAGGGTTTTTTGCATTTTTTGGTTTTTAGAGGTTTTAAATGTTTTCTGGTTTTTAAGGGTTTCTTTGGTTTTTTCAGGATTTTTTTTGGGTGGGGGTTTACATTTTTATATATTTTTACGTCATTTTTATGATTTTTATGGTTTTTTAGTTTTTTTGGGATTTTAGGGGTTTAGGGTTTTTTAGTGTTTTAGGGTATTTTAACGTTTTTTGTATTTTTTATGTTTTTATGTAGTTTTGGGGATTTAAGAGTTTTTATATTTTTAAGGTCTTCATAATATTTTATAGGGTTTTTAAATTTTTTAGGTTTTAGGGATTTTGTGTTTTTTTAGATTTTTTTTTGTTTTTACAGTTTTTATGGGTTTTTAGGATTTTGATGTTTTTAGGAGTTATTTATGGTTTCTATTAGTTTTAAGAGTTCTTTAACGCTGTTTAGGGTTTAAAGGGGTTTTAGAGTTTTTAGTGGTTTAGGGTTATATGATTTTATGTTTTTTTAATATTTTTAGGGGTTTTTAATGTTTTTAGGGGTTTTATGGTTTTTAGAAGTTCTAAGGGTTCTTACCATTTTTAATGTATTTACAGGGTTTATGCTTTCTCATTTCATTACGATTTTCTTTGGATTTTCTATGATTTTGTTTTTTTAAATTTTTTTGGGATTTTTATGGATGTTTATGATTTTTAATTGATTCTTGGTATTTTAGGTATTTTAATCGTATTTAAAATTTATTTGGGTTTTAGGGGTTTTATGTATTTTTAGGTTTTTAGGGTATTTTAGTTGTTTTTATTTTTTTAGAGTTTTTTTAGATTTTTAGGTGTTTGAAGTGGTTTTAGGCCATTTTGGATGACTTAGGGTCTTTCCGTGTTTTATTATTTTTTACATTTTCTAGATTTTTAGTGGCTTTTTCGGATTTTTTAGGTTTTTAGGGTCTTAAGGGACTTTCAGGGGTTTAGAGGTTTTTTTATGTTTTTAGGGTTTTAAAGGTTTTTATTGTTTTTTATGTTTTAGGGTTTTAAGTGATTTTATGTTTTAAAGGTTCACTTACAGATTTTAATGTTTTAATGTTTATTACATTTTTCAGGATTTTTCGGATTTATAGGATTTTTATGGGGTTTTAGGGTTTTTAAGGATTTCAGGATTTGTAGGGTTATTTGGGTTTTTAGTTTTTATGGTTTTTTAGTTTTTAGTTTTTTTTTAGTTTTTTATTTTTTTTATGTTTATTCATAGTTTTTTAACGTTTTTAATTGTTTAATGGGGTTTTATAGATTTTAGTCCTCTTTTAGGGTTTTCATACGGTTTTAGGAGTTTTTAAGGTATTTATGAGGTTTTAATGTTTTTAGTACTTTTATAGAATCAGGGTATTTTTTGGATTTTCTTGGATTTTTAGAGTTCGTAGGTATTTTGGGATTTATTTTTTAAAGATTTAAATGTTTTTTAGAGTTTTTTCTATGTTTTTTTGATTTTTACATTTTTTGGGGATTTAAGGGGGGTTTTCAATTTTTGGTCATTAGGGTTTTCATGGATTTTCATGGTTTTTATGGTTTTTAGGGTTTTAGTGTTTTTTATATTTTTAGGGGTTTAAGGTTTTTTAGAGTTTTTAACATTTTTAGTGGTCTAAAGGGTTTTTAGCATTTTAGTGGTTTTCGGGTTTTTTATGAGTTTTTAGGTGTTTTTAGGGGGTTTAGGGGTTTTATGGTTTTTAGGGGTTTTTCTTGTTTTAGGTTAATTTTAGGGGTTTTTATGTGTTTTAATGTTTTTAGGTGTTCTTAAGTTTTTATGGTTTCTATTGGGTTTTTTGGATTTTTAGGGTTTTTACATTTCTAATGATTTTTAGAGATTTTGTGGTTTTATAGTTTTTACTATACTTTGGGATTTTCACGGTTAATAATGTTTTAAGGGTTTTTAGCTTTTTCAAAGTTTTTCTCATTTTTTTGGTTTTTTGGGGTTTAAAGTGTTTTTATGTTTATGTTTTAAAGGGTTTTTAGGATTTTTTATGTTCTTATGGATTTTTAGGGAATTTTAAGTTTTTATAGTTTTTTAGGGTTTTTAATGGTTATGGGTATTTTAGGGGTTTTTATGGTTTTTAGGATATTTTAGGCATTTTAGTATTATTTATGTCTTTTAGGGTTTTTAAGTGTGTTTTGTTTTTATAATTTTCTTAGGGTTTTCAGGTTTTTTAATATTTTTTACAATTTTAGGGATTTTTAAGGGAATTTTTGGATTTTTACGATTTTTAAGTGGTTTTAGGGGTTTTTAGGGTATTTAGGGGTTTTAGGGTTTTTAATATTTTTTCTGCTTTTTATAGTTTATTATTGTTTTTATATTTTTATTATTTTCTTAAGTTTTTTCAAGGTTATTATGGTTTTTTATGTTTTTAGTGATTTTTAGTCCTTTTAGGATTTTTATGGTTTTTAGTGTTTTTATTGATTTTGATGGTTTTAGGGTTTCTATAGTTTTTATGGTTTTATGCTTTTTGGTCTATTAGGATTTTATTTATTTTTTTGGTTTTTGATGTTTTTTGGGTGTATTTTTTTAATTTTTTTAGGATTTTAAATGGTTTTTAATGTTTTTAGAGGGTTTTTAGTGTTTTTAGGGATTTCAATGTCTTAAGTGGTTTTGTGATTTTAGTTGGGTTTAGGGGTTTTAGTGTCTTTTAGGGTATTTTGAATTTTTAGGTTTTTATAGGTTTTAAGTGTTTTTTTGTTTTTAATATTTTTTAGGGGTTTTTATGTTTTTAGGGGTTTTTATGGATTTATGAAATTTAGGTATTTTTTATGATTTTTATTTGTTTTAGGGTTTTAGGGATTTTGAATGTTTTTAAGGTTTTTAATGGTTTTCATATTTTTTTTGGTTTTTAGAGGATTCAAGTGTTTTTATATTTTTCTGGATTTCTTAGGGAATATCATTTTTTAGTGTTTTTATGTTTTTACTAATTTTTTATGATTTTTTAGGATTTTATTGTTTTTTTCTATGGATTTTGAGGGTTTTTTGAGTGTTTATGTTTTTTTTAAAATTATTACCATTTTTAGGGATATAAATGGGTTTTACTGTTTGTAGTGGTTATATCTGTTTTATTAGTTTTAGTGGTTTTATGGACTTTAGGGGTTTTGGGGCTTTTAGGGGTTTTTAGAGTTTTTAGGGTCTTCTACATTTTCCAGGGATTTAAAGTTTTTTCATTTTTTATGGATTTTAAGTGGTTTAGGTTTTTATGGTTTATAAGGATTTTTTAATGATTTTAGGGTTTTTATTGTTTTAGGTATTTTTAGGTATTTTTTTAATTTTTATTTCTTTTTGGGTTTTTATGGTTTTTTAGGGTTTTATAATTTTATAGGTTTTTATGTTTTAGGTGTTTTTTTATTTTTTTTTGTTTTAAGGGTTTTTAATATTTTATAACATTTATTAATGTGTTTGACATGTTTTTAGAGTTTTTAGTGGTTATTTAGTGTCTTATTGTTTCTTAGAGTTTTTTAGGGTTTATAGGGTTTTTATAGTTTTTGGAATTTTTTTGGGTCTTTAGGGTTTTTGTATTTTACTGTTTTTTGGTTTTATGGGTTTTAAGTGTTATTAGTTCTTTTTCAGTTTTATTAGGGTTTTTAGGATTTTTAGGGTTTTTACATTCTAAAGATTTATAAGGATTTTTAGTATTTTAATTATTTTTAGGGTTTTTTGGTTTTTATTGGTTTTATTTTTTTTCAGGTTTTCTTTGTGGGTTTTTGTATTTTTTTTTAGTTTTATAAATTTTTAGGTAGTTTTAGTGATTTTATAACATTTTTAAGGATTTTTAGGGTTTTTAGGTAGCTTTTGACTTTGGGGGGGGGAGGGTTTGGTTTTTTAAAGTTTTTTTAATATTTTGTGGTTTTAAATGGTTTTTACAGTTTTTATAATTTTTATGGTTTTTATAGGTTTTTAGATGTTTTTATTTTTTAGGGATTTTATTGGTTTTCTTGGATTAGGTATTTTAGGGTTTCTAGGGGTTTTGTGTTTTTTGGTGTTTATAGGTTTTAATGGGGTTTTAGGGTTTTTTGGGGGATTTAGATTTTGTTTTACATTTTTAGTGTTTCATGATTTTTTTGTATTTTTAGGATTTTAAGGGTTTTCAATTTTGGGGGATATTTAGGGGTTTTAGCATTTTTGGTATTTTAAGGGGTTTAAGTGTTTTCAGTTTTTTACGGTTTTCTATGAGATTTTTAGGGGTTTTATGTTTTTTTATGTTTTTATGAATAGTTTGGTATTTTGAAGTATTTTTAGGGTTTTTAGAATTATTATCGATTTTGAGGGTTATTGGGTTTTTTAATAGGTTATTAATGTTTTTTGTGATTTCTAGGGGTTTTTGTGTTATTTACGTATTTATTGATTTATAGGGATTTTTCATATTTTAATGGGTTTTAAGGTTTTTAGGGATTTTGTGGGTTTTTAATGTTTTTTTTTATTTTTGAAGGTTTTTTATTTTTAGATTTTTAATGATTTATAGAATTTTTAAATGTTTTTTGGGGATTGTAAGGTTTTTAGAGTTTTGAGTGGTTTTTTAGGGTTTTTTATGGGTGTTTACAGTGTTTAAGTGTTTTTGGGGCTTTATGTTTTCTAATGTTTTAGGGGTGTTTAGGATTTTAGTGGTTTTTATATTTTTTAGGATTATAAGTGTTTTTAGGTTTTTAATTTTTTCTTAGGATTTTTTGGTTTTTATAAATTTTTAGGGTTTTTAGGGGGTTTATGGATTTATAGGGTTTTAGTGTTTTATTCGGATTTTTAGGGTTCTAGGGTTTTTAGAATTTAATGTGTTTTTTTATTGTTTTAAGGGATTTTTTAAGCTTTTATGTGTTTTTTTTATTTTTTTATGTTTTAAAAAATTTATGTGTTTAATGTGATTATAGATATTTTTAGTGGGTTTTTAGAGTTTTTTTGGGTTTTGAGGTTGTTTAATGTTTTTATGGGTTTTTAGGTTTTTATGTGTTTTAAGGTTTTTGTGGTTTTTTTGTTTTTTTGGATTTTTAGTTAATTTTAGGATTTTTTTTGTTTTTTATGGTTTTTATGGGTTTTTAGGATTTTTAGGCATTTTGAGGGTTTTTTAGTTTTTAGGGTTTTTAGAGTTTCTATGGTTTTTTATGTTTTTATGTGTTTTTCGAATTTTAAGGTTTTTTATTGTTGTCAAGTTTTTATGGTTTTTTACTTTTTAGGGAGTTTTATGGATTTTTTAGGATTTTATGATTTTAGGGTTTGGAAATAATTTTAGTGTTTTAAATGTTCTATATTGATTTTAGGGTTTTTAGCATTTTTAGGTTTTTTATGTGATTTAAGAGGTTTTAGTGGTTATTTTTGTTTATTTGTGTTTTATGGTTTTATACCGGCATTTGACATTTTTTGAGTTTAAAGGGTTTTTAATGTTTTTTGTGGATTTCTAGGGTTTTTACTGGTTTTATGGGGTTTTTTAGGATTTTAGGGTTTTTAGGTGTTTTTGAGAATTTTAGGATTTTTAGTGTCCTTTTAGGGATTTATTGTGTTTTTACTGGTTTTATGGTTTTTAGGGTATCATGTTTTTTTAGGTTTTTATGTTTTTATAGTGTTTTTAGTGGTTTTTAGGGTTTTGAGGCGGTTTTAATATTTTTAATTGTGTTTTTGGTTCTTAAGGGGGTTTTGTGTTTTGTAGGTTGTTTTGGGATATTTTGGGGTTTTTAGCATTTTTAGGTTTTTCAATGGTTTTTTTATGTTTTTAATGTTTTGTTTGGGATTTTCAGGGATTTTAGTTTTTTTACTTATTTAATGATTTTTACATATTTTTACGGTTTATATTGGTTTTATAGTTTTATGGTTTTTAGTAGTTTTGGTGTTTTCAGTGTTTATAGGTTTTTTAGTGTTTTTAGTGTTTTTTGAGTTTTTGGGTTTTTATGGTATTGTTAGTTTTCTCACATTTTTTTTGTGTTTAAAGGGTTAGTAGAGTTTATTGTGGTTTTTTTGGATTTTATGGGGTTTTAAGTTTGTTACGCAATTATGGGGTTTCATGTTATTTAGTGTTTTGCAGGTATTTTAGGTTTTTAGGGTTTATAGCATTTTTTAGGGGTTTTAAGTGGTTTTTGGATATAATAGTTTTCTAATGGGTTTTCAGGGTTTTTAGTGGTTTTTATATTTTTATTTATTTTTAGGAATTTTATGGTTTTTAGGGTTTTAGGGATTTTAGGGTTTTAGTGTATTTTGGGATTTTATGTGGTTTTTTTAGTTTTATAGTTTTTACGTGCATTTTATGTTTCTAGGGGATTTAAGGTTTTTAGATTTTTTTTATCATTTTTAAGAGTTTAAAATGATTCTTGTTTTTTAGTGGGGTTTTAGGGTTTTTATGGGTGTATAGGGTTTTGAAATGTTTTTAGGGGTTTACATGGGTTTTAGGGGTATGGGCAAAGAAGGCGTGTGCCAAGCAGAAAGCTTGGCGCCTCAATTAATAAAAAGAAAAGGTACAAAACATTACAGGGGGGGACTTGTACATTCGTGTGCGGGTAGCACCAATATGTCAGAGGCTACATGAGACGTGGAAAAGGAAGTAGCAATGAATGACCACCGTGAGCAGCAATCTTCAATAGCCATCTTGGAGAGAGAATCGGCCACCATATTGACTTCCCTATATGCATGAGAGATCCTGAGAGTCAGGTTCTGGGATAGGCTAAGGAATTCAATCCACTGAGGAAGAAGCCGCCATGGAACCTTCCTTGAGTTTTGGCGAAGCGCCTCCACTGCAAGCATTGAATTCGATTCGATCCATAGATGCAACCACCCAAATTGAATTGCAAAACGAACAGCCTTGATAATAGCCCAAGGCTCTGCCTCATAAGCACATCCATTCCCAATGTAGTGATAGAAAATACCCTTGACAAATCCTTGACAAGTACGGAAGACCCCACCACAACCTGAAGGGCCCGGTGAGCCTACCGCCGCACCATCAACATTAACATTGATCCATAATGGGATTGGTGGAATCCATCTAATTTACTTCATCAACATTGGTTTTTTGCACCTACCAGGGACACCAAGGGTGCGGAGTGTAACCAGATCATTGAAGCAGTTGTTCATCGTACCTGATTGGAGACTCCCAGCCAGCTGAACAACACTATGCATGGAAATAATACCCTCATGTGTGGAGAATGATTTTTTTCGAAACATAGCAGAATTTCTTGCAGCCCATATGAAAGAGACAATGGCTACCGATGCTGCAATAAGGAGGTTATGAAGCTACTCACTGCAGCTAAAATCATTGATAAAAAGCATCCGTTGAGAAAATGTTTCAGGAGGTAAGTGGAGACCAAAAACATCCTGCATGTAGCTCCATAATCTATGTGCAGGATTGCAATCAATAAAGAGGTGTTGTATGCTTTCAGCACCTCGCAAACAGATGTTGCATACCGAGGCAATCTGCAACCTAGTTTTTTGAAGCTGTCCATGCATAGGCAACCTACGCCTCCAAATTTTCCAAAGAAGATGAAAGTGTCTAGGGGGAATGAATTGACAGTTATATTTCAGAAGCCATGAGGGGGGGTCAGGACCTTGCCAATATTCATGCTCGTAGAAACCCCTTGCAGTGAGCTGGCCAATCAGATCCGGCTTCCATAGGAGAGTGTCCAAATCAACGTAGTTGTACCAACAGATCTGGGAGATGATTTGTGATGGAAGAATTCCATCCAGCTCCATCAGTCTGGCATTGAGCTCACTAATAGTCATGTGTTGCAGACCTTGTGGAACTTTCATAAGTTCATGCAAAGGAAAATCGAGCCAAGGGGTGAGCCAGCAGTTCAGATTGGATTGTCTTGAAACAGTCCAGATAGATTGATAGATAATATTATGAAATGAGGATTTAATTGTGGTCCATACCGAGGAGAGCATATACCCAGTGTAGCCATTATACAAGTGGGCAGTGAATCGTTCTTTAAGAAAATCCAGCTCACCTTCCTTGTGCACGAAGAGATTCCAGGTGAATTTAGCCAACAAGGCCTCATTGAAAGCCCTGAGATCTTTAATTCCAATACCACCCATGTTAATGGGTTTGATAAAGTCTTTCCATGCAACAGTTACCAATTTCTTTTCACTAATGCATCCTGTCCATGACAAGATTTGAATCTTGGCTTGAAGGGATTTGATCAGACTTACCGTCCATCTATATAAAGAGAAGGAATGAACAAACTTTTATGTGATAATGAAATTGATAAGGAAAACTCTTCCTGATTGAGACAGAGACTTTCCCTTCCATTTAGCTAGTTGTTGGGTGATATCAACAGAAATGCTTTCCAAGTCGTAGCGCTTTTCCCTCCCCCAGAAGAGGGGAACCCCAAGGTAATTAAAAGGCAGAGATCCTTTTTTAACGCCAAGACATCTAATGATTCTGTTTTGCCTCACTGAGGAGCACCCTTTCCCAAAAACAATAGATGATTTACACCAACTGATTGCCTGCCCAACATCATCTTCATAGTGATTGAAGATTTTCCAGATAGCTAAGATAGTTCGCATATTAGCCTGCCCAAATAGAAGGATATCGTCAGTATAAAAAAGGTGTGAGGGTACATAGGAGTCCTTGCTGGCTTTGAAAGGGCAATATAATCTAGCCATCATTGCATGTGTAACAATATGACTCAGGTAATCTTCTGCAAGTTCAAAGAGAATTCCAGAGTGAGGGTCTCCCTGTCTGACCCCTCGTGAACATTGAAAAAAACCTTTTGGCGCCCCATTAATCAGAACAGAAATTCTATCACTCTCCAAAATAGAAGAGATCATACTAATAAATTTGGATGAGAAACCATACATACCCAACACCCTAAACATAAAATACCACTTAATGGTATCAAAAGCTTTGGATATATCTAGTTTAAGAGAAAAGGTCCCATATTTGACTTTCTTTCTCATGATATTCACTCCTTCAGAGGCCATATATAAACATCTTTGAATGTTTCGCCCAGGAACAAAGACAAATTGATTAGGATTGATAATGGAACCAACAAACTTCCCGAACCTGGTGATGATGATTTTTCTAATAATATTTGGAATGGTGTTTCCAATGGCAATGGGATGAAAGTCACCGATGTCTATAGCAGCTTCTTTTTTGGGAAGCAGAGCAATGAAGTTGGAGTTTGCTCCAAATGGCAATGATCTTGAGATGAAGAACTCCCTGACAACATTGGTAATTTCTGCATGAAAGATATCCCAATAAAAGATGAAGAATTTTTTGGTGAATCCATCCGGACTAGGGGCACTTTCAGAATTGAGAGAGAAGAGACAAGATTTGACTTCATCTTCAAGAGGAGGAGAGGTTAGATCATTGTTCTGTGAGTCATTCACACACTACTCAATACAGTCGACAACCAAGGCTAAGGGAGGGGTACCATCATCATTATAAAGAGCTTTAAAATGGTAAACAACAGCATCAGAGAGCTCTTTCTCCTCAACCAAGGTTGCCCCATTGATTCGGATACGATTAGGTCCTTTATAGACCCTTTTATCCCGTTGTAAGTGATGAAAGAACTTTGAGTTTCTGTCACCATCCTTGAGCCATCGAGCACTGAATTGGTGCTTTGCCAAATTATCTTTGAGAGCAATAAGATCATCAATATTTTTGTGAAACGAAAGTTCCTCATGGGTAGGAACAACCCCCTGCTGATTGTTTTCTTGGAAAAACTCCAGGTGAGATTGTGCATCCTTGATATCCTCATCAATTCTGGAGAAAGAGAGCTTACTCCAAGCTTTAAGAAGGATTTTGATTCTCCTAAGCTTTGAGGCAACCACAAAGTAAGGAGAGCCATGGAAAGTGGAGTTCCATCCATCAAGAACAACTTCCCTACATCCTGGGATTGAGAGCCAGGCATTGTTAAATTTGAAGGGTAAGGGAGAAAGTCTCCTAATATCCTCCCAAATAGAGACAACAATGGGATTATGATTAGAGTTAAATTTAGGGAGAGTAAACCCTGAGATGTCCAATGGAGCACAAGCATCATTGACGTGAATGAAGCACCTATCAATTTTGCTGGCTTGCCTCCCATTTACAGTGAACCTTCCCCAGATGAATTCGGAGCCTGCCATAGGAACTTCAATGAGATTACATTGATCCACACAGTACTGAAAATCCTGAGCAGAAAAACGGAGAAAATGGGGGCCAGTTTTTTCATCAGGACTCAAAACAACATTGAAGTCACCAGTGATGACCCAATTGTGATTCATGATCTCACTGAGGGTAGCTAAATCTGCCCAGAGTTCTCTTCTTCTGATGTAAGAGCAAGAGGCATAGACAAAAGAGAAGGCGAGGGGAATGTCCTGCATCTGGATGTGAACTGAAATAACCTGGTGACAAATCTCAAAAGACTCAAGCATCAAGTCCTTGTGTCGAAGCACCCATAGTGATTCAATATTACCAGCACCTCTATTATGAGCAATAAATGAGTACCCAAGCGATGCCCAGTTGAAACCCTTATAGTGATCAAAGCTAATAAGAGGCTCAGCAATGGCCACAAGATAGGGTTTGTTGATAGTAAGGAAATGTCGAAGGGCTGCTGCAGTGGGAGAGTTCCCAATCTACTGACAATTCCAAAAAATCAGCTTCATTGACAGGATTTTGAGTTGCCTCCTTGGTGAGGCATGCCTTTTGTATTCTTGGAAGGGGCACCTTTACTTTTCCCTCCTTGCTTTGGAGGTCTTCCAGGAGGTTTCTTAATGACTTACTCAATGTTTGGCAACTCATGAGTAGAGGCCATAAGAGAATCCTCAAGGATAACATCTGCATCTTGGATGTCATCAACTTGATCAACCCAGAATTTCCCAGATAGGGGGGAGAAGGCATTAGTAACACATATCCCGTCATTACGAGGAATTTCAATGAGTTTGGCCTTATTGGAAATTCCTGCAGGAATAGGAGAAAATACCTCAGCCATACCAGCAAGAGAAGGTGCATCCGACTGAGTAGTTGCATCGTGTACTCTGCTGGGTGAGTGAATTCTAGGAGCAGAAGAATCCGATAATGCAGCAATCCCCGGAGGGGCCCCAAGCGGAGGAGCCCCATCAGTAATATTAAATTGCTTAGCAGAAGCATCTGCTATATGCACATCATGCACGCTGCTGACTGCAGGAGTGAATTGTGGAGGCTGAGCAGGTGCACCATATGCACTTATGAAATTAGAAGTTGCATCAGGCTGGACACACGACAGAGGATCAGCAGGGGACACAATGGTCACTGGATCTGAATTAGCCACAGTAGAGGGACCTGTAGAATTAATAACCTGCTCAACTGGAGCCACCGATTTGCAAGAGATGAGAGACAAGATAGCTGTATCATGGACACTGGCAGCAACTATTCGGTCAGCGGGAGCCACTGCTATGCAAGAATCAGAAGGCTGAGAAGGTACAACCTGGACACTGCTGGAAGATGCAAGACCAGGTGCATCAGGCTGGGCAAGTGAATTTTGCACAATAGGAAGCACAACAGAGGCTCCAGGAGAGGTAGAAACTGCATGAGTAGTATGCCCAGCATTGGGAGCATTAGAATCCCCGACCATAGTCGAAGAAATGGGATCACAAACCTTCTCAGGAACAACAGATTGGTCTGGGACCCCACTTTTTCCTGCATTGTTGCTTCCAACTTGCAGGGGGGAGTAACAGAATTCACTGCATCCTTCTGGGTTTCATTATTGTTCAAAGCTTGACATGACCCATACTCATGCCCTCACACCTTACAAATGTTACAAGTCTTTAATCACCTGCATTCATTGATAGAGTGACCAAGAAAGTGGAAATTGCTGTAGAACATGGGTCTTCTTTCATACTGTATTTCCAGCACGATGCTGTTATCCAGAGTGTTCAGAACCACTTCTTCAACCAAAGTATTGGCCATGTCAATTTCAACAAGAACTCTAGCATAGTGACCAAATCTCGGATTATCAGTTTCCCTGTCAATCCGAATAGGAAAACCAACCGAGGAGGCAATGTCCCACAAAATTCGAGGGTGCCAATTTAGCCAATTCAATTTGCAAATACGAATCCAAACCTGGGAAAAAGTATTTTTGATTCTTGTTGGATCAAAATTACGGTCCCAGTCCTGAATCCGCAGCAGGCCAGGCTTAAACGAAAGTGATCCAAAACTCCAAGTAAGTCTTTTGTGCTCATCAGAGGGAAAACGATGTGATAAAAGCCACGGCCCATGGCTGTCATTTTCCAGTCCGAAAAACCCCATAGTTCTGCAACCCGCTTGGAAAGCTCAACAAATCTCCATAATTTTCCACCCTTAGTCATGATCACCCGAGTAATGATCGAAAATTTGCAGAGGTTAATGCTTTCTTCAATTGCTTCCTGATTGGCAGAAACATGAGCTCTTTTCCCTTTCTTAATGACACACCCTGGGGAGGGGATGCCGAAATTAGAGAAAGATGAGGAACTCGCAGACTTAACGACCTCAGCAAAGTTCTTCTTTGGTGCATCTAGAGGTGATGCCAAAGATTGACCTGGTTTTGCAACACGAGGATTACAAAGCTGAAAGAGTACATTGTGCCCAATGGGCTCAGAATCAGGGATTTTGTGGCTTTTATTATTTTTAGGGTTTTTATGGTCATTTTTGGGTTTTTAGGGGTTTTTTTATTTTTTTTGTTTTTAAGGTGTTTTGGAGTTTTTTATTTCTTTATAGTTTTTAAGTTTTTTTAGAGTTTTTAGTGGGGTTTTTAGGGGTTTTAGAGAAATTTAGGGGTTTTATGGTTTTATGGGTTTTAAGGTTTTTTGGGGGGTTTATTATTTTTAGGGTGTTTTACGGTTTCTTATGGTTTTTAGTGTATTTAGGGTTTTTGCGACTTTTGTGATTTTAGGTTTTTATGGTTTTTGGGGTTTTATGGGATTTATTTTTTTTCACGTTTTTTGGGTTTTTTACTGATTTTAAAGGTTTTTCATTTTTTAGGGTTTTTTATTATTTTGAGAGGTTTTATTTTTTTAGCAGTTTTCAGTTTTCTATGGGGTTTTTAGGTTTCTTTGATATTTTTATGGTTTTATGTTATAATGAGTTTTTTTATCATTTTTGGGTTTTTAAAGTGTTATTAGAGATTTTAGTGTGTTTTTAGGAATTTATTTGTTTTTAGGATCATTATGGTATTTTGGGGGTTTGAATATTTTTAGTGTTTTTAAGGATTTAATTTTTTTAGTATTATAGATTTTTTTTATATTTTAGGGTTCTTAGGTGTTTTTAGGATTCTGATGTTTTCTAATGGGTTATGAGCGTTTTTATGGATTTTACATTTTTAAATATTTTGATTTATTTTTTATGATTTTTTGGGTTTTTAGGGTTTTAAGGGATTTTGAGGGGTTTACGGTATTTTGGGATTTTTATGTTTTTATGTTTTTAGGTGTTTATGTTTTTATGGTTTTTTAGGTATTTTAGTGTTTTTAAACATTTTTAGGTGTTTAAAGGGTTTCTAGATTCTTCGTGGGTTTTTAGGTTTTTTATGGGTTTATAGGGGTTTTTAATGTTTTTAGGGGTTTCTATGGGGTTTAGGTGTTTGGGGGGGTTTTAGGATCTTTTATGGGATTTTATGGTTTTTAATGGGTTTTATGTGTTTTTGGAGTTTTAAGTGTTTTTATGTTTTCAATGTTTTCTTTTGATTTTTAGGGGTTTTAGGGATTTTTTACATTTTTGTGAATTTTCGGGAGTTTTTATAAATTTTATGGGATTTTAAGAATTTTGAGGGATTATATAGTTATATAGGGCTTCTACGTTACATTTTTGTTTTTAGAATTTGTTAGTTTTTAGGGGTTTAAATATTTTTTAGGTATTTAGGGTTTTCTTATTGTTTTCAATTTTTTTATGTTTTCCTATATTTTTATAGATTATTTGGATTTTTATAATTTTCAATGTTTTTAAGGATTTTCAGGGTTTTATGGTTTTTTAGGGTTTTAGGGGTTTTATGTTTTTTTGGTTTTTTACATTTTTATGTGTTTTAGAGTTTTATTATTTTTATATTTTTTTATCATTTTCAGTGGAAAAAATGGTTTTTAAGGTAATTTTTGGGGTTTAAGGGTTTTTAATTTTTTCTAGTGTTATTATGGTTTTTATAGGTTTTCTTGGTTTTTAGGGTTATTGAATATTTTTACTATTCTTTAAGGTTTTTAGTTAATTTATGATTTTTATGATTTTTAAGGGTTTTCAGGGTATTACGTATTTCTTAGGGGTTTTCATGGTTTTTATTGGTTTTTATGTTTTTAGGGTTTTTATGGATTTTTTTGTTTGTTTTTTTGGGTTTTCATAGAATATAGCTTTATTTTTGGTTTTTATGGATTTAGGGTTTTGAAGGATTTATATTTTTATATATTTTTAGGATTTTTATGTTTTATATGGGTTTTGGGGGATTTGGGTGTTTTTAGGGTTTTTATGGTTTTATGGTTTCTGCAGTTTTTTCAGTTTTAGAGTTTTTACGTGTTTTAAATTTTTTTAATATTTTATGGGATGAAAGGGTTTTTAGATTTTTTAGTGTTTTTATGGGTTTTAGTGTTTTAGGAGGTTTTTATGGGTTTTAATTATTTTCTGTATTTTTATGGGTTTTAATTGTTTTAAGGGTTGTTAGAGGGTTTTAGGGTTTTATGGTTTTTAATGTTTTTAAGTTTTTTAGTGTTTTATGTTTTTTATGTTTTAAGGTTTTTGTTAGGAGTTTTTAGGGGTTTTAAATTTTTTTTATGTTTTTAGGGTTTTTTGGGTTTTTTAGGATTTTTATGCATTTTAGGGGATTTAGGGATTTTGAGGGTTTTTTGGTTTTTTGGGTTTTTAGTGTTGTTTTATTATTTTATAGTTTTTTTTGGTTTTTAATAATTTTTTAACATTTTTAGGAGTTTAAAGTGTTTTATTGGTTTTTAGTGGTTTAGTTTTTATCAGGTTTTTGAGGGGTTTTATGGTTTTTAGGGGTTTTTATATCATTTAGGGTCTTTTTAGGGTCCTTCCCATATTTTATTTTTTAGAGGTTTTAAGTGTTTTTAAATTTCTATGGGCTTTATGTGTTCTTAGTTTTTTTGTATTCACTTTGGGTTTTTCAATGTTTTTGAGGTATTTAGAGATTTTTAGAATTTTTTTTGTATTTATATTTTTTTAGAGTTTTTGGGAATTTTAGGGTTTTCAAGGTGTTTCCAGTTTTTTGGTTTTTTGGATTTTTAAGGTTTTTAGCATAATTTATATTTTTAGAAGGTTGAATTTTTTTTAGGTTTTTATGGTTTTCTTCGGGATTTCAAGAATTGTAAGGGTCTTTAATATTTTTTGAATTTTTATTATAATTTTTAGGATTTTAGGCTATTTTAGGGTTTTTAGGGTTTTTATGATTTTTTAGGGTTTTTGGGTTTTTGGGTTTTTAGGGTTTTATTTTGTTTTTTGGAGTTTTTATGGTTTTTTATGATTTTTAAAACTATTTAGGGGTTTAAATGTTTTTACCCTTTTTTGGGTTTTAGGGATTTGATGTGGCTTTTTGGGTTTTTTTGGGTTTATTAAGGTATTTAGGGTTTTTATGGGTTTTGGGGATTTTAAGAATTTTATGGTTTTTTAGGGTTTATAGTGTTTTAATGTTTGAAAGTGTCTTATGTGTTTCTAGGTTTTTTTAGATTTCCTTAAGGTGGTTCAGGTTTTAGGGTGTTTTATATTTTTTTGGGATATGACAGAATTTTTATGAATTTTAGGTGGTTTAAGGGTTTTAGGGAATTTTGTGGTTTTTGAGAATTTTAGTGTTTTTAGAGGTTTCTTTGTTTTTTTGTTTTTTTCATTTTTAGTGATTTTGCTAGTTTTACGAATTTTTGTGGTTTCTAGATTTTTTTAACATTTTTAGGTTTATTAGATTTTTTATTGGTTTTTTATGTTTTAACTATTTTTAAGGTTTTTATGGATTTTTATTATTTTAGGGTTTTAAGGTATTTTTATTGTTTTTATCAGTTTTACATATATAAGGGTTTTAAGTGTTTTTAGGTTTTTAAAATAATATTAGGTTTTTCATTGTTATAATGAATTATTAGGTTCTTGTAGAATTATTTTTCATTTTTAGGATTTTTAAGGTTTTTTGGGTTCTTAGGGATTTTGGGGGGTTTTGGGTTTTTTTGGGTATGTTGGTTTTTTTGGGTTTTTATAATTTTTTAGGCTTTTATAGGTTTTATCTTTTGTTATTGTTTTAAGGTTTCCTAATGTTTTTTCAGGGATTTTAATTTTTTTAGGGATTTTAGCGATTATTTAGGATTTTTATGTGTTTTTAGGTTTTTTAGAGATTTTGATGGGTTTATGGTTTTTAAGAGGTTTTATGGTTTCTTTGGGTTTATGGTTGTTTTTAATTTTAGAGGTTATATGGGGTTTTTATAAATTTTTATCATCTATAGAGGTTTCAAGGGTTTTAGGAGTTTTTAGTAGTTTTTTTTGTTTTTTTATTTTTATGTGTTTCTAAAATTTTTGGGGTTTTATTGTTTATTGGTGTTTTTATGGTTTATAGGATATTTTTAGATTTTTACATTTTTTAGAGATTTTTTGATTTTTTGGGTGTTTTAATTATTTTGATAAGGTTTTTCAGGGATTTAATGGGGTTTTAATTATATAGGGATTTTTAGGCTTTTATAAATGTTTAGGGTTTTAGTGTTATTGGGGATTTTTAGGGGTTTTACGGCCTTTTAACGTTTTTATGATTTTTAGGGTGTTTATAATTTTTAGGTTTTAGGGATTTTAAGTGTTTTAGGTTCTTAAGGTTTTCCTAGGGTTCTTCAGGGTCTTTATGGTTTTTAGAAATTTTGTAATTTTTAGGTGTTTTTATGAATTTTATGGTAATTTGGGGTTTTACACATTTTGAAGGTTTTTGGGGTTTTTAGGGTTTTTTGTAATTTTTAGTGTTTTATGGGTTTTTATAAATTTTTATCATTTTTATAAGTTTAACGGGTTTTTAGTGTTTTTTGTAGTTTTTTGGGTTTTATGGGTTTTTAAGGCGTTTAGGTGTTTTATGATTTTTATGGATTTTTATGTTTTTTTGGGTTTTTTGGGTTTTTGCATTTTTATAATTTTAGGTTTTTATGGGTTTAATGTGTTTTTAGTTTTTCAATGTTTTATTACGGTTTTAAGGGTTTTAGGGGTCTTTACATTTGTAGTGATTTGAAGACTTTTTTAATATTTTTATGGGTTTTAGGGTTTTTATGGATTTTGAGGGGTTTTAGGTTTTTTATGGGTTTTAGGGGTATTATGGTTTTTATCAAATTTATTTTTTTGGTGTTTTAAGTGATTTTAGGTTTTTAATGTTTTCTTAGGGATTTTTAGGGTTTTTATGTTTTTAATTATATTTAGGGATTTTATGGATTGAAATGTTTTTATGGTTTTCTTTGGGATTTTAGGGGTTTTTTAAATTTTATGGTAATTTATATTTTTTGGATTTTATTAATTTTTTATTTTTTTATGGTATTTAAAATTTTAAACTTTTTAGTGGTTTAAAGGGTTTTAGAGTTTTCTGCGGGTTTTTTGGTTTTAAGATTTCTTATGGGTTTTCATAGTTTTTAAGAGTTTTGGGGGGTTTTAGGGCCTTTTGGGGTTTTTAGTGTTTTTTGGTATTTTGAGGTTTTATGTTTTTATAGGTATTTAATATTTTCTTAGTATTTTATGTTTATTAAGGGATTTTTTTTTGTTTTTAGGGATTTTTATGCCATCTTTTGGTTTTTTATTTTATTATATTTTTTATTTATTTTTTTGATTTTAGGGGTTTAATGGGTTTTATGATTTTTAAATATATTAAGAATTTTTAGGTTTTAATGGTTTTTCCAATATTTTTTTAGTTTTTTAGGGTTTTTAGGGAAGTTTTATGGATTTTTACTACTTTTTAGGGTTTTTAGGGAGTTGGGGTTTTATGGGTTTTTAAGGGTTTTAGGGTTTTAAAGGTTTTTTTGTGGTTTTAGGGTTTCCTTTGAGTTTTTTAGTGGTTTTAATTTTTTTTATATACTTTTAACATTCATAGGGATTTAAATTTTTTTAGAGTACTTTGTTATTTTGAGGGGTTTGGGAGGTTTTATAGTTTCTTTAATGTTTTTATGGTGTTCCATTTTTTAGGTGTTTTAGGGTTTTGAGGGTCTTTTAGGGTTTTAGGGTTTTTTTCAATTTTTGAGTTTTTTTGGGTATTTCATATTTTCTTTGGGGTTTTTAATGATTTTAGGGGTTTTATATTTTTTTGGAATTTTAGCTTTTTTATTTTTATGGTTTTCAGGGTTTTGGGGATTTTGAGAGATTTTAGGGAATTTTACGGTTTTTAGGGGTTTTTAGAGTTTTATTCTTGGTTTTTATGTGTTTAAGTGTTTTTAGGTTTTTAATTAGGGGTTTTTTTAGTTTTAGGGGTTTTTACATTTTCATGTATTTTTACATGTTTTTTCTGCTTTTTATGTTTTTTTTTGGGTTTTAGAGATTTTTAGGGGGGGTTTTTAGTTTTTTGGGATTTTTGTTATTTTAAGATTTTTACCATTTTAAAGGTTTTTTAGAATTTTTTAATTTTTTAAGAGTTTTATATAGTTTTCAATGTTTTTAATGTTTTTAAGGATTTTTATGGGCTTTGAGGTTTTTTTATGGTATTTAGGGGTTTTAATATTTTTATGGGTTTTTAGGGGTTTAAATGTCTTTTTAGGGTTTTAGGGATTTTTAACTTGTTTTAGGTTTTTGAGGAGTTGAATGTCTTTTTAGGTTTTTAATGTTTTCATATTTTTTTAGGGTTTTAGGGGTTTTTACTTTTTTAGGGATTTTTATGATTTGTATGGTCCTTGGAGATTTTGAGAATTTTTATGGTTTTTTTGTAGTTTTTATGTTTTTAGGGTTTTTTTTATTTTTTTTGGTCTTCAGGGGTTTTAATTGTTTTAGTTATTAAACTTTATCTCATGTTTTTTCATTATTTTAGTGTTTTTTTACATTTTAATGGGTTCGAGAATTTTTATCAGATTTTTATAGTTTTTAGGTTTTTTTCAATTTTTAGGGATTTTTAGGTTTTATGTTTTTAATCTTTTAGAGTTTTTAAGGTGTTTTTAAAGTCTTTTTAAAATTTTTAGCAAATTAAAATATTTTTAGAGTTTTTATTGGGTTTTTAGGTTTTTTATATGTATTTCTAATTCTTATGGTTTTTAGGTGGTTTTTAGGTGGTTTTAAGGTTTTAGGGGTTTAGGGTTTTTAGGGACTTTATTTGGTTTTTAGGTTTTCTGTAATTTTTAAATGTTGAGGGGGGAGGGTTTAATTGTTTTTAGTTTTTAATATTTTCATAGGGGTTTTTCAGTTTTTCTAGGTTTGTACATTTTTAGTGATTTATAGGGATTTTTATTATTTTTATGGGTTTTAGTAATTTTAGTGATTTTGCATTGTTTTTTTGTATTTTAGGGGTTTTAGGATTTTTAGAGGTTTTAGGGTTTTTATGGTTTATAGTTTTTTCAATGTTTTTTAGGTTTTATGTGTTGTTTTTAGGTTTTTACTATTTTATTGGGATTTTTAGGGGTTTTCAGAATTTTCATGTTTTTTTGGGTTTTTATGGATTTTTGGTTTTTAAGGTTTTTAAGGGTTTTATGGTTTTTATTGTTTTTTGTGATCTTAAAATTTATTTGCGTGTTTAGGGGTTTTATTGTTTTTTAGAGTTTATTAACATTTTTAGGGTTTTAATGTTTTTTAGATTTTTTAGTTGTTTTTAACGGATATTGTTTTTCAATTTTTTATAGTTTTTTTTATGTTTTATAGGGTTTTACGGTTTTTATGGTATATTTGTGGTTTTGGTATTTTCTATTTTTTAGTGGTTTTATGTTTTATTAGGTTTAATGGTTTTCTTAGGGTTTTAAGGTTTTGAGTTTTTTTTATATATCAAGGAATTTTTAGTGATTTATAGTGATTTTAATGGATTTTAGGGTTTTAAGGAATTTCAGGGTTTTTAGAGGATTCTAGGGTTTTTATGTTTTTAATGGGTTTTAGGGTTTTTTTAATAAAAATTTTCTTTTTATGGTTTTTTAGAGTATTTATCATTTTTAGGGTTATAAAGGGTTTCTATAGTTGTCATGGGTTTCATGGGGTATTTAATGTTTTTCTTGGTTTTTATGGTTTTTAGGGGTATGATTTTTAAGGGCTTTAAGGTTTTGGGGTCATTTTAATGTTTTTAGGGTTTTAAATTTTTTTAGTTATTTAGGTGTTTTTTTGTGTTCTCTTGTTTTTAAATATTTTTAGGAAATTTAGGGTTTTAGGATTTTCTATGTTTTTATGTATTTTTAATAAATTTTACTGTTTTTATGTTTTTTAGGTTCTAAGGGAAAGGAAGGCTCGGGGCCAGGCTATTCCTGACCACCCCAAAATTAATTAGAAAAAAACACAGCATACAAGGGAGGGGTGGGGTCAATCAACCCACACCCAAGAACCCTGGACACCCCTGAAAAAATCCAAAAGTCCCAAAAACCCAAAAAGACACACAAAACGAGAAAGGAAAGAGAATGAAAAGCATCACCAATAACATTTCCAGCCAACCAGAAACCAGCATCCAGCACAGGTCTACCAGCCTTCCCCACCATCATCATCATAATCCACACCGGGGGGTCTCCCTCATCACCATATCCAGAGGCCACATCGGTGTCTACCTACTCCCACTCAGAAGAATCATACTACCTCTTGAAGTTGGTGTAGTATTCCCTTAACTTCACTTGCTCCACATTCAGCTACTTCTTAGAAGATGGCCCCACCTTGATAGAGGAATTCTTCGAATCTTTGCTGGAGGCCCTCGTAGATACCATTCTCGGAATGGAAGAGCAGTCCTTCCTTGGCCTCCTCACTTTTAGGGAAGCAGTGCCAATATCACCATGCATCCCCTGGATAGAGATAACACTATCCTCTTGGTTGAGAAAACATGAGGTGGGAGGTTGAAACCACTCCCTGGACAACCCCCCAGCAAAATTTTCCTACCCAGCAAGAAAGGCCGTGTCCTTCAAAATGTGGCCCATGATGGATTTCATCCTAGAAACAACATCAGAACCACTCTCCCAAAGCATCGAACACTCAGATTAAATTCCCTCCTACAAAAGAGAAGACTGCATAGGTACAATCATCACATTGGGGTCCTCCCAAGCCATGTATTTCAGAACCAAACATTTTGAGTTCTCATCCTCATTGTCCCTAATCATCCCATCCTCAACAAAATTCACATCATGAACCTCCGAAGCATCCACTGTGATCAGAAATAGATCAAATGGTTCTGAAGTGCTCATCAAAGACCTGGTGAAGACACCCCCATCACCCTCAGCCTGGGAAGGATTCACACCATTATCGACCCCCAGATCAGCCCTTGCCTTATCCTCCCATTCACCAGCACTATCAAGGCTCCCAAAAGTGCTCAATATCATCCCAGATTCACTTTCATGCTGGTCCACATTCCCTCCCTCATGTCCAGTAGAAAGCACATCCGTCAGTACCTGAAGAGGAGGCTTCACACTCCCAGCCTCAGCCACTGGAGGATCCTGCGACACGCTCCCTCTACCATGCCCATCATCAGTGGAATGCACCTTATTCTATATCTGTTCAGCAGAGATCTCACATCACGTATTGTCTGGGGGCTCTTGTACCTCCTTCTCAGACTCCAGCCCAGCAGAAACCTTCATGCCAAGATAACTTCCAGCATCCAGGAGCCTGAAATTACTCCTCAATAGCTTGAAAATATCATGCACCTTGGGTTCTGGTTGACACTGGACAACCACTTTCCCAACGCTGTGATTATCCACTGCAGACCCAACTCCCTCAAGCACAACTGGAGGGCTATCTTGCACCGCCTTCTGCACCACGCCAAGGTCCTGGTTCCCTTCACCTGCCACCTCTTGATCACGATTCAAAACACCACAACTCAAGACACCATGCCTACAAGCCCAAGGACTATGACCCAGATGCCAACAAGAGGAGTAGAAATCAGTCCATGACTTGAAGTTAACAGGTTGCTTCCACCGAAGCTCCTCACCAACAATAATCCAAACAAAGTCAACCGGTCCTTTAGAAGAATCAAATTCAATAAAATCCATTAGGGAAACTAGGTGACAAAGGCCACGAGTCCTACTATACACACACAAAAACCTTCCCACATGATTTCCCAGCATAGAGATAATGGAAAAGTTTTGAAATGGAAGGGGCAGTTCCAGAAAAATAACCCACGATGCAACCATCAGAGAGTCTTGATTCAAGTACAGATCAAATATCCACAGAGAATGAAAAAACCAGGCACCATCTCATCTTATTGGAGCCACAGACCAAGCATTGACTAGATCCTCCTCTGATGCAAAACGAATCAAGATATGACCACTATCAAGAATACCTACTATATAGAGATCTTGGAGGCCCCATTTTTCAAACAAAAATCTATCAAAAACATCCAGTGGAGGTCACCAATTCAAGAATTGAGCCACCATGGTCATCCTATGCAGAGTAGATGCCTCATTGAACTCCGCAATCGATAACCGGAGCTGCTGATAACCTTCTTAAAAATCAGGTACCTTAGGCCAAATATTAATTTGTGGAAAATTGGAAAGTATGTCTGGATCCGAGAATGGAACAAAAGGATAGTCATCAATAGGATCAAGTAGAGGCCCCTCCCCCATGAAGGGGGGAGGCCGAGGCACAACATCGATCATCATCTTCAAGCTTGCCGTGGGAGAGTAGAATCACCATCGCAAGAGAGCCGAGCTGCCATCATCTTAAGGGATCTTTAGGTTCATAGGGTATTTATGGGGTTTTAGGGATTTTATAAATTTTTATTTTTTTACGAGTTTTACGTATTGTTAGTTTTTAAAGATTTTATTAGGGGGTTTCAGCGTTTTTATGGCAAGGAAGCAACAAGGTCTAGCTATTCCTGGCCCCCCAATATTTAATGAATGAAAAGAAATCCTGACAAGGGAGGGATGGGGACAAATGAACCCCACCGAAAAATTGTGGACCCCATAAGAGACTAAAAAACCCCAAAGAGCTCAAAAATTATAAGAGGAAGAAACAACAACTATAAATCAACATCTCCATCCCCATATGGATCCCCATCATCACCTTAACCAAATGAACCATCTGACTCCATCGAATCCCATTTAGATGATTCATATTTCTTGAGGAAGGCAGTGTAATAATCCCTGATATTTTTCTGCTCCACATTCAGTTATGTTGTGATAGACCGACCTCCCCTACCAAAGTCATTTTTCTTAGCTTTGCAGGAGGATCTGGTGGACATAGTCTTGGGAAAATTAGAGTTTTCTTACCTTTTCATCCTATTTCGGGGATCTAAAGAGACCCCTGCAGATG
Source organism: Viscum album (assembly GCA_963277665.1). Classification (NCBI taxonomy): domain Eukaryota; kingdom Viridiplantae; phylum Streptophyta; class Magnoliopsida; order Santalales; family Viscaceae; genus Viscum; species Viscum album. The sequence goes on along the minus strand of OY728136.1, from coordinate 1,278,313,731 downwards.
GTTCTCCTTCCCATATCGAATGGACTCCTCTAGAAAGGTCCTCTTTTTAATGTTCATATCCATACTTTGGTTCATCATTCTACCATCATCGTGGAAATGGTATTGATCGGGGATGATGGAGGCTTCCTAGTTAAGGGAATAGTCAGAAAGAACCCTACACTGTAACTTGTTAGGAACCACCAAGGAAGGTTCCTTTAGAGACAATAAAAGAGAGGTCACCATGCCAGCCAACACCAACTACATGCCCTTATCCTCCTTCAAATAAGGAAAAACAACATCACTAGTATGCCCAACTATGTTTTCCACCTAAAAATCAGGCATAATAAGAGTTAATTCCCCTCTTCCCTTGGCAGCTTGATTACTTTCCCTTGGAAAGAAGGATAGACAACAGGATTATCATCAGGCTCAACACTTTCACTCAGAAAAGCATGAGCATCCTAAATACCCTACATCACCCTTTTCTATTACTCAACAGCACCATCTGAGCACCTAGTGGTGTTTAACATTAACTAGGATTCAGTACTATTCTAGGACACACTCCCTCCACCACACCCTATAGTGATAGCCTACACATTACTCCCCAACTGTACAGCAGACCTCACACTCCCAGTATCAGTAATTGGAGACCCTTTCACCTCCTCCTTCAACTCTATCCATTCAAAGAGATTTAAGGTTGGAACAGATTCCTACCTCTGCTTCAGACTGCTAATAAAAGAAATAGGCATCCCAAAAGCAACCCCCCCCCCCACATAGAGCCCCCTGTACCATAACTACTTAAAGAATTTATATAATCCTAAATCTTCAAGTTGCTCCTCAATCCATTCAGAATATCACTCACCTTGGGCTCTTATTGACACCAAAAACCGCATCCACAAAACAGAAGTCACCTATTGCAAGACCATGTTCCCCCAGTAAAATCAGAAGACCAGCCCGCAAAATCTTCAGGCTCAGTGGTCCAGGACCCAGACCAATTTCAGGTGGCACCCTTGAACTCAGAGTGGCATCACTCTAGTCTAACCCCACCGCAAAAACCTTTTGATAATCAACAGGTGATTTATATGTTTCACTGGATGCCTCACAAAAAAAATACATATCATCACTAGCTCTATTGAGACACCAACAACATAGCTTATAATGACCCAGATTTTTACAAGAAGAATGGAAACCCACCCATGATTCAAAGACAACCAGCTATTTGTATCGAAATTCTACACCAATAACAATCCATACAAACTAAACGGGTGTATTAGATGCATCAAATTTGACAAAAACTCATGGAGCCACATGATGAAAAACTGCATGGGTCCTTCTATACAAGAAAATATACCTTCCCAAAAAATTTCCAAGCAAAGAAATAATCAATAGATTTTTAAAAGGAAGGGGGAGATCAAGGAAACAAGACCAATTTTAAATCATCGGTGAATCAAGATTCATATAAAGATCAAATCTCCATCTAAAGAAGAAGAACAAGTAACCATTAAATATACGGGGATCTTAGAACCATGCCAGAGTTATATCCTCCTCTATTGAAAACTGAATCATAATGTGTTGTCCTTCAGTTAATCCTACTGTTTTATGATCATGAAGACCCCATGATTCAAACACAAAACTATCAAATGAGTCCACTAAGGGTCTCTAGTTCTTGAATCCAGTATCCAGCATCAAGATATGGAGGTACAAGGCTATATTAAACTTCTAGATCGATATTGGGAATTGTGGGTGGCCTTTATACAAATCAAGAACCTTGGGTAAAATTTCAATCCAGGGAAATAGCCATAGAAAATCAGGGATGTAGAATGGGACAAAAGAATTTCGATTATCATCAAGGATCAGTGAGGGACCCTCCCATACAGATGGTGCAGGGAGAGGTGTAGTCTATGTCATCATCAATTGGAAGAAGTGGCACGACCATCGTGAGAGCAAAGCGGAGGTGTGGCCATTTCTCTCTTTTAAGGTTTGTTTGTAAACAGGTTCCTGGTTTTTATGGTTTTTTATGTGTTTAGGGATTTTGTTTTTTATTTTAGGTTTTTTATGGTTTTTTGGATTTTTAGGGATATTGAGGGGTTTTATGGTTTTTAGGTTTTTACTATTTTTTAGTTTTTATGTGTTTTTAGGGTGTATAATTTTTTTTGATTATTTCAATGTTTTTAGGGGTTTAAATGGTTTTTATGGGTTTTAGTGTTTTTATGTTTTTAGTATATTTTATGTTTATTAGGGTATTTTACGGTTTTAAAGGTATTTTATGGTTTTTAGAAATTTTTATGGTTTTAAGATTTTTATGGTTTTTAGGTGTTTTTATTTTCTAAGGTTTTCTTTCCATTTTTTTACGGTTTTTATGGGTTTTTATATTATTAAGGATTTTTTAGTGTTTTTTACGATTTTTATGGTTTTTGGGGGTTTTATGGATTTTTAGGGGATTAATGGTTTTAATTATTATTTTTTTTACGGTATTAATGGTTTTTTAATGATTTTTTATGTTTTTCGGGATGTAGAGCATTTTTAGAGATTTTATGGGTTTTATCATTTTAAATGTTTTAGAGGGTTTTATGCCTTTTATGGTTATTAGGGTCTTTAGGTTCTTCTTAGAGGTTTTATGGTTTTAATGTTTTTTGTGGTTTATGAGTTTTTTTTTGTTTAATGTTTTCTTATGGGGTTTTGGAGGTTTTGGGGTATTTATATTTTTAGGAATTTTTCGAAATTCATTTTTTTTAAGGTTTTATGGTTTTTAGGGGTTTAAAGAGATTTTTAGGTTTTTATGGTTTTATTAAGGGTCATTATGGTTTTTTATGTTTTTAGGAAATTTTAGTGTTTTTTAGACTTTTAATGACTATTTGGTTTTTAGGAATTTTTTGGGTTTTTAGGGTTTTAATGGTTTTTATTGTTTGTTGGTTTTTTTGAGTTTTTTCTTTTTTAATGTTTTTAGAGTTTTTTATCTTTTTTAGGGGTCTAAAAAGTATTAAAATTTTTGAGCAGTTTTTACAGTTTTTTTGTGTAGTTATGGTTTTTAGGATATTTGGGGTTTTATGGTTTTTATGGGTTTTAGGGGTTCCAGGTTATTTTAGGGTCTCTTAGTGTTTTTATCAATTTTTTGGATTTTTATTGGTTTGAAGTGGTTTTTTTGTTTTCATGGTTTTCTTTGGGTTTTTAGTGGGATTTGGGTTTTTTAGGTTTTTTTATTTTTTACAAATTTTTATAATGTTTATGGTTTTTAGGGTTTTATTGATTTTTTGGGGGTTTTGGGATTTTTAGGGATTTTTAGTGTTTTAGGGTATTCAGAGTTTTTTTGGTTTTTAGCATTTTTTATTATTTTTAGTTTTTTAGGTTTTATTATGGTTTTTAGGGTTTGTATGGTTTTTTAAATTTTTTTGAATTTTTTGGAATTGAAGGTTTTTCATGTTTTTTACGGTTTTTATGCATTTTGATGTGTTTTCATGTTTTTTGGGTTTTTCTGGGTTTTAATGGGTTTTTGGTTTTAGGGAATTTTTCAGTTTTTAAGGTTTTAAAGGTTTTTTATTGTTTTTTTTATAATTTTAAGGGTTTAAAGGGTTTTAATATTTATTGTGAATTTTTAGGGTTTTTATAGTGTTTTAGGGGGTTTTAAGGGTTTTATAGGTTTTATGGTTTTATGAGTTTTAATTGTTGTTAGTGTATTTTGATTTTTTTAATGTTTTCTAGTTTTTATGGGTTTTATGTCTTTTTAGTTCTTAGGATTTTCTTACGGGTTATTGGTTATTAAGGGTTTTAAATTTTTAGGGATTTCTCATGTAGTTTTGAGGATATTTATTGTTTTTAGTGTTTTATGGATTAGGATGGCTTTGAAGGTTTATACTATTTTTAGGGTTATTATGGTTTATAGCATCTTTAGGTTTTCAAGAGTTTTATCTTTTTTTTGTCATTACGGCTTTCTTAGAAATTTTCAGAATTTTATGTTTTTTTAGTTTTTAGGGATTTGAAGGGATTTTTAGGATTTTTATGGTTATTAGGTTATTTGGGATTTTCATTATTTTTAGTATTTTTATGGTTTTCAATGTTTTTGGGGTTTTTTTTCAGTTTTTTATCTTTTTAGGGGTTTTGAAATTTTTTTGAGTTTTTAAAATTTATTGGGGTGTAAAGGATCTTTAGAGTTTTTGTGGTATTTAGATTTTGAACGGGTTGTAGGGTTTCAAGGGTTTGAAGAGTTTTGTGGGTTTTAGGGTTTTCAGGGGTTTTATGGTCATTTATAGTTTTTATACTTTTTATATTATTAGGGGGTTTAAGTGTTTTTAGGTTTTTATTTTTTTGGATTGGGGTTTTTATATTTTTTGTCTTTTTTATGTTTTCATAGATTTTTAAGGAATTTTTTAGGATTTTTTTTGGGTTTTTGTGTTTTTTTGACATTTTAGTGTATTTAATTGTCTTAGGGTTTTGGGGGATTTATTGTTTTTAAGGGTTTATGGGATTTTTGGGGTTTTGGGTCTTTTAGGGTTTTTATCATTTTTTATGTATCTTAGGGGTTTCATTTGTTTTTAGAGTTTTAATATTTTCTTAGATATTTTTAGGACAATAGAGGTTTTTACATATTTAGGGATTTTTAGTGTTTTTTATTATTTTAATGGGTTTTTTGGGATTTGGCATATTTTATGGAATTTGAGGTTTTTTAGTTTTCTTGTGGTTTTAGTGTTTTAGTATTTTAAGGATTTCTTATTCTTTTTTAGTGTTTTCATGGGTTTTTACATTTTTAGGTATTATAGGGAATTTTAGTATATTTATAGTTTTTAGGGGATTTAAGGATTTTGAGGGTTTTTTGGGTTTTTATTGATTTTTTGTGGTTTTATTATTTTTTGATATTTTTAGGGGTTTTTAGGATTTTTAGAGTTTTTTGAAAACATTAAGGGTTTAAATGGTTTTTGAGTTTATAGCGTGTATTTTATTAAATTATTCAGATGTTTTAATATTTTTCGGGTTTATTATTTTTATGGGTTTTAGGGTTTTTAATGTCTCTTTGGGTATTTAGGGTTTTTATATTTTTTTAGGTTTTTAGATTTTTTATGCATTTTTAGGTTTTTATGGGTTTATTAGAGGTTTTTAGGGTTATTAGGGATTTTTTATGGATTTTTATGTTTTTATGATAATTAAGGGTTTTTAGGGCTTCTATTGGTTTTTAGTTTTTTCTTCATTTTTTTAGGTTTTTAAGAGTTTTATGTGTTTTTTTGATTCTAAGGTCTTCTTATATTTCATTATGGAGTTTAGGGTTTTTAATGTTTTCTTCAAATTTTTTGGTGATTTTTTAGGATTTTTAAGGTTTGTAGGATTTTTTATGGTTTTTATGTTTTTTTATCTATTTTATGGTCTTGAAGGATTTTTATTGTTTTTAGTGAGTTTTTTGAGTTTTTATTGTTTTCGGGGGTTTTATAGATTATGGGTTCTTTGGAGTATTTTTGGGTTTTAAATGGTTTAATCATTATTTATGATTTTATGTGTCTATGTGTTTTTAGGTTTTTATGGTTCTTAGGGTTCTTTGAGGGTTTTTACAATCTTTTAGGTTTTTAGGGATTTTTAGGGGTTTTTAGGATTATTGTTGTTTTTATAGTTTTTTATGGTTTTTTTGGTTTTTATCAATTTTTAGGGGATTTATGGTTTTCAGGGTTATTAGTATTTTTACGTTTTTAGATGATTTGTGTGATTTTTGGTTTTTAAGGCTTTTATAAGAGTTTTTAGGGTTTTACGTATTTTTACCTTCATAGGGAGTTTAGGACTTTTTAGTGATTTGATAATTTTTAGGGTTTTTGTGGTTTTAATGTTTTTCTAATTTTTAGTGGTTTTTTTGGGTTTTATAGTATTTTATAGTTAGATTTTTTAAACATTTTTCGTTTTTTAAAATTGTTTTAGACTCTTTACTGGTTTTTAGGGTTTTTTGGGTTTTATTATTTTTAAGCGTTTCAAGGGTTTGTATTTTTTTGGTTATTTAGAGTCTTTTAGTGGTTTTTGGTATTTTTATAATTTTTAAGGTTTTTAGAGGTTAAATAAAATTTATAATTTTTTTAATATTTTCATGATTTTCAGGGTTTTTAATTGGTTTTTGGCATTTTATGTACATTTTTAGTATTTTAAATATTTTAGGGTTTTTAGATAATTTCTAGCAGTTTTAGTATTTTTTTGAGTTTTTAGAGATTTTGAGGTGTTTCAGGGGTCACTACTGTTTTATGGGTTTTATCTTTTTTATGTTGCTTAAAGGGTTTTTACTATTTTTTTGGTTTTCAGGGTTTTCTTAGGGGTTTTGGGTTTTTTATTTTTTAGGGATTTTAATTTATTTTTTGTATTTTTATGGTTTTTATGGTTTTTTATGTATTTTGAGTGTTTTTAAAAAAAAAAATCATTTTTATGGTATTTAAATTTTTTAAGGATTTTATTATTTTATAGTTTGGTAGAGTTTTTGTACTTTTTTAATTTCATGGGGATTTAATATTTTTCATATTTTTTAAATTTTTAGGTGTTTAATGTATTTTTATAATTTTAGTGGGTTTTTTGTGTTTTTAGGGTACTTATTGTTTTTAAGGGTGTTATGGTTTTTAAGGTTGTTAGTGGTTTTAGGTTCTTTTAGGATTTTCTCATTTTAAGGTCTTTTAGGGGTTTTATGTGTCTTTAGGTTTTTATGTTTTCCATAGAGTTTTTTGGGTTTTTAGGGTCTTTTATGTTTTATGAGTTTTATACATTTTTTACAATTTTAATAGAATTTTTTAGTGTTTATGGATTTTGAGGTTTTCTATAGTTTTTAGGGATTTTAGGATTTTTATGGTCTTTTAAGGTTTTAGTTATCATGAGGTTTTTATGGGTTTTAAATCTTTTATGGATATTTTATATTTTAGTGTTTTTATGTTTTTAGGGTATTTATTTGTTATTTGGTTTTTAAGGTTTTCTTAGTGTTTTATATTTTTTTTGCTTTTAGGGATTTTTAGGGATTTATTAGTATTTTTATGGTTTTTGATTTTCTTGAGTTTTTTAATGTTTTTAATGTTCTTAATGTGTTTTAATTTTTTTAGAGGAATAATGGGGATTTATAGTTTTTAGTGATTTTCTATGGTTTTAGGTTTTTATGGTTTTATGGGTTTTTAGGTTTGTTGGGGGTTTTAGGTTGATTTTAGTGTTTTAGGGATTTTAGTATTTTTAGGTTTTTATGGATTTTAGATGTATTTTGGTTTTTAGGATTTTATTATGGAATTTAATTGATTTTAGGGGTTTTTAATTTTTTATGGACTTTAGGTCTTTTATTAATTTTATAGTTTTTTATGTTTTTTGTTGATTTTGATGGATTTATAATTTTTGAGTATTATTTTTGTGTTTTTATGGGTTTTAGGGTTTTTATTATTTTTTGGGTTTAATGGTATTTAGGTGTTTTAGGGTTGTAAGGGTATTTTACGGGTTTTATAGTTTTTAGGTTTTAAGGGGTTTAAGTGTTTTTAGGGTTTATGGTTTTATAATATTTTTTCATTTATTATAAGGGATTTTACTTTTTGATGGATTTTTAGGGGGTTTTAGGTTTTTATTTTATTTTAGGTTTTTAGTGATTTTGAGAGAATTTATGGGTTTTTTGGTGTTCTTATGTTTTTTTGGATTTTACAGTATTTTTTATTTTTTCAATTATTTTAATGTTTTTTAATTATTTTAAATGTTTTAGTGGTTTAAATATAATTTATATTTTTTAGTTCTTTTATGGGTTTTATGTGTTTTATGGTTTTTACGGGTTTTATAGTTTTTAGGTTTTTTACCTTTTATATGCTTTTTAGGTTATACTGGTTTTAATTGTTTCAATATTTTTGAGCATTTCTTTTTTTCATATTTTTCATGTTTATTTATGTTTTTATGGATTTTAGGGATTTTTTAGAACTTTAATGAATTTTAGGGTTTTTAGGATTTTCAAGGTTTTTAGGGGTTTTCAATGGTTTTATGTTTTTTATGGTTGTTTGGTGTTTTATGTTTTTTTATTTTTATTATGTTTTTAATGGGTTTTTATTATTTTTTATAATTTTTAGGTATTTAATGTGTTTTTTGGGTTTTAAGTGGTATTTTTGGTTTTTTGGGATTTTAATGTTTTTTATGTTTTTAGGAGTTTTTTGGGTCTTTAGGGTCTTTTCTAGCTTTTAGTATTTTTAGGTTTTTATGGCATCAAAGTGATTTTAGGTTTTGAAGGTGGTTTTTTGGGGTTTTAAGAGTGTTCTTACATTATAGTTATTTTTAGTTCTTTTTATAAATTTTAGGGTCTTATAGGTTTTTTGAGGGTATTTATGTATTTTAAGGTTTTCTTGGTTTTTTGTGTTTCTTTTGTTTTTTTTATTTTTTAGAGATTTTTCTGAATTTTTATTGTTTTAATGGGGTTTTAGCATTTTTATTTTTTATTTAGGGTTTTCATGGGGTTTTTATGTTTTTAAGGGTTTTTAGTGTTTTTAGGGGGTTTAGAGTTTTTAAATCCATACTAGGATTTTTTTGATTTTTTATTATTTCAGGTATTTTTGGTATTTTTTATTTTTTAGGTATTTAAGGTTTTCTTATAATATTTCAAGATTTTTAAACAGTTTTTACAATTTTTAGGATTGTTTGGGATTTTATAGATTTTTTTTTTATTTTTTGATCTTTATAGATTTTGAGGGTTTTTAGCAATTTTAATTTTTTTAGAAGTTTAAAAAAAATTTAGTTTCTTATAGATTCTATGCGTTTTTACGATTTTAAGGTTTTCTTAGGGGTTTTTTGGTTTTCTTAATTTTATCAATATTTAGTTATTTTTTGGGATTTTTTATTTTTTTATGGTTTTTAGGATTTTTAGGAATATTGAGTGTTTTTAGGGTTTTTAGGGTTTTGTTTGGTTTTTTTGGGGTTTTGGGATTGTTTTATGGTTTTTAGGATTTTAATGTTTTTATAGAGTTTTTTAACATCTATATGGATTTAAAGGGTTATATAATATTTAGTGGGGTTTAGGGTTTCTATGGATTTTTAGGGGTTTTAAGGTTTTATTGGTCTTATGGTTTGTAGGTTTTTTAGGAATTTAATGGCCTTTTATGTTTTATAGGTGTTTTAACGTTTTTTAGTATTTTAGGAATTGTAATTGTTCTTATGTTTTTAAGGGATTTCTTAAAATTTTCATGTTTTTTTGGGGTTTTAACTTTTAGGGAATTTTAGGGCATTTTATGATTTTTTTTGTTTTAGTGTTTTTATGGATTTTGAGGGTTTTGGGTGGTTTTGGGGGGTTTTTGGTTTTTATGGTTTTTAAAAATTTTAGGTTTTTAGTGGTTTAAGTGTTTTTAAGTTTCTAATGTTTTCTTAGGTTTTTTTAGGGTTTTTAGTTTTTTTTTATTTTTTATGAATTTTTTGTGATTTTTGGAGTTTTAATGTCTTTTAAGGATTTAAGGATTTTGAGGGTTTCTTATTGTTTAGGGTTTTTAGCATTTTTAGGTTTATGGGGGGTTTAATTTTTTTAGGTATTTAATGATTTTTAGGATTTTTCAATGTTATTAGATTTTTTTAGGTTTTTAATGAATTTAATACATTTATTAGGATTTATTAGGATTTTTATGATTTTTAGTGGTTTAATGTTATCTTAGGGTTTTAGGGTTCATTAATGATTTTAGTAGTTTCTATATTTTTAGGGGTTTTATGTGTTTTTAGAGTATTATGTTTTTGTTATGGGTTTTTAGTTTTTTCATGTTTTCTTTACAGTTTTAACAATTTTAAAGGTGTTTTATGAATATTTGTGAGTTTTATCAGTTTTTATGTATTTTGAGGTTTTTAATGGTGTTTTGGGGGGTTAGAGAGTTTTTATTTTATCTTTGGGGGTTTTAGGGTTTTTTTAGTTTTAAGTGTTTTTGAGGGTTTTCATAGTTTTTTAACATATTTATGGGTTTAAATGGTTTGAAGAGTTTTTAGTGGGTTTTTAGGGTTGTTATGAGTCTTTAGGGTATTTTAAGGGCTTTAGTGGATTTTATTGTTTTGGGGATTTTTTTTATTTTAGGGATTTCATAGGTTTTTTGAGTTTTCATCCTTTTTAGGTTTTTAGGGGTTTTAAGTGATTTTTTTATTTTTATGGTTTTATTATGGGTTTTTGGATGTTTTATGTTTTTAGGGATTTGAACTCTTTTTTAGGATTTGTAATTTTTTTGGGATTTTCAGGGTTTTTAGGATTTTAGGGGCTTAATGGTTTTTTTATTGTTTTAGTGATTTTTAGGATGTCAAGTTTTTAGGAGTTTTTTATGCTTCTAATGTTTTTAGAGGGGTATTCAAGGTTTTTCTGCGGTTTTATGTTTTTATGTATTTTAATGTATTTTTTGGAATTTATTATTTTTAGGGTTTTCATCGATTTTGAGAGTTTTTAAGGTTTTATGGTTTTTAATATTTTTGAATATTTTTTTACATTTTTATAGGTTTATAGAGTTTTTAGTTGTTTTTTTGCGTTTTTATGGGGTTTTAGGGTTTCTCAATGTTTTTAGGGGTTTTCTTATTTTTATGGTCTTTTAGAGATTTTTTGGATTTTTAGAAATTTTTATGTTTTGGGGGGTTTTAAGAGTATTTAGGTTTTTATGTTTTTCTTAGGTTTTTTATGGTTTTGACTTTTCTATAGATTTTTATAGATTATTTATATTTTTATGGTTTTTAAGGGTTTGATGGATTTGGGTTTTTAGGTATTTTATGTTTTCTAGGGTTTTAGAGTATTTAGGTTTTTATGGGTTTGGACAATTCTTAGTTTTTTTAATTTTCATAGGTGTTTTCTGGGTTTTTAGGTTTTATTAAAAAATATTGGATTTTTAGTGTCATTTTTGATTTTTATAAATTTTTAGGGTTTTTGGGATTTTGAGGGTTTTTAGGGTTTCAGGGTTTTATAGTTTTTATGGGTTTTTTAGTTTTAGGGTTTCATGGGTTTTTATAGTTTTCAACATTTTTACGGGTTTAATGTGTTTTCATGGTTTTTGGTTGTTTTTAGGTGGTTTAGGGGGTTTTAAAATTTTTAGGGGTTCTATAATTATCAAGAGTTTCGGAATATTTTTATTGTTTTTTGATTTTTTATTTTTAGGTTATTTAGGATTTTTTATTTATGTTTCTAAGGTTTTATAAGAAGGTTTCAGTATTTTTTGGGTTTTTAGATTTTTAGATATTTTTTGGGAATTTCTTTTTTATTTTTATGGATTTTTTGGGTGTTTAGGGTATTAGGGGTTTTAATGGGGTTTTAGGGATTTTATCATTTTAATAATTTGAAGATTTTTTAGGTTTTCAATGTTTTATTCGGATTTTCATCTTTTTTACTGTTTTTAGTGTATTTATGGATTTTTGGGGACTTTTTGTTTTTTTTGTTTGTTTTTATGGGTTTTATGGATTTTGAGGGGTTTCAGGGGATTTATAGGTAATATGGTTTTTATATTTTTTTAGTTTTGGGTTTTTTTTTATTTTTAGGTCTTTTAATATTTTTTAGAGTTGTTAATGTTTTTAAAGGTTTAAATGATTTTTCAGATTTATTTTTTTATTCTTTTTTGTATTTTATGAGTTTTTAAGATTTTTAGTGGTTTATGGTTTTTGGGGTCTTATGGTATTTTGGTTTTTTATGGTTTTAGGGTTTTAAGTGATTTTAGGTTTTTAGGGGTTTTATGTTTTTTAATTATTTTAATATTTTATTAGTATTTTTTCAGGGTTTTTAGATCATTTAAATTTTTAGGTATTTTTAGGGTTTCTTCTCTGTATTTATGGGTTTTATGTAATTTTAAGATTTTCTTGTATTTTTCGGTTTTTTATGGTTTTTAGGGTTTTGGAGTTTTTATTAATATTTATGATTTTTAGGTGTTTTAATTGTTTTTAGGTTTTTAGGTTTTATTAGGGTTTTTTCATGGTTTTTATATTTTTTTAATTTTTTATGCATTTGAGGTTTTTTTAGGAATTTTTTGGTTTTTAGCATTTTTCATAGTGTGAGTATATTTTGGTTACTTTGGGTTTTATGTTTTTTTTGGATTTTTAGATTTTTATTGTTAGGTATTTTAATTATTTTTAGAAATTTTTAACAGTTTAGGAGATTAAAGTTTTATTAGTTATTTTAGTTATTTAGGGGTTTTGTGGATTTTAATGGTTTTTAGGGGTTTATGGATTTTAGGGGGTTTGGGGTAGTTATTGTATTTTTAGGGTTTTCTTGTTTTTAGCGTTTTTTATGTTTTTAATGGTTTTATGTTTGTATGTTTTTTAAGATATTCTTATTGTTTTTACAGGTTTGTATGAATTTTTTGGGTTTTTTATATTTTTTATTATTTTCAGAGTTTTCTGTAATTTTTAGGGATTTTAAGATTTTTTTGGGTTTTAAGGGTTTTTTTGTTTTTGTTTTTTTAGTTTTTACAGGTTTTATGTGTTTTTATGTTTATAAGGATTTATTAATGGATTTTATATATTTTTATTTTCTTTATAGGTAATAATTTTTTAGGATTTTTATTTTCTTTAATGTGTTATAGATTTTGATGGTTTGTATGTGTTTTTAAGGGTTTATATTTTTATGGGTAATTTGGTTTTTTTGTGATTTTTGAGTTTCTTTTGGATTTAATGTTTTTTAATAGTTTTTAACATTTTTGGGGATTTAGGGTTATTAAAGTAATCAATGGTTTTTAATATTTTATGGTAATTTAGGGTTTTTAATGTTTTTATGGGTTTTTATGGGTTTTAGGGATTTAGTGTATTTTTTGGGTTTTTAGGGTTTTTTGAGTACTTAGATTTTTTAGGGGTTTTATGTTTTTATGTTCTAAGTTTTTCTTTTGGGTTTTTATGGTTTTTTGGGAATTTATTCTTTTAGATATTTTTAGTCATTTTAGGATTTTTATGGTTTTTATAGATTTTGATGATTTATAGGGGGTATTAGAGATTTAGGGTTTTTTTGGGTATTAAGTGTTTTCAATGTTCTATGGGTATTAAGTGTTTTCATGTTTTTAAGGCCTTCTTATAGTTTTTCTAATGTTCTATAGTTTTTTATATTTTTAAATATTTTTAGTTATGTTATAGTATTTTTCTTGTTTTTAGAGTTTTTTGATATTTTGAGGTGGTTTGGGATTTGGTGGTTTTTATGGGTTTTCTTAGCTTTTATTATTATTGTTTTAATGTTTCTTATGGTTTTTAGAGATTTGTTTTTTCTTTTTTAATTTTTTAATGTGTTTTTAGATTTTTAGTGGTTTTACTTCTTTTCTAGAGTTTTTGGGTTTTGGGGGGTTTAATTTTTTTTAAGGGTTCTAGTTTTTTTTATGGTTTTTTGGGTTTTTACCATTTTTCTATATTTTGGGGTTTTAAGTTTATTTATTTATTTTTTATTTTCTTAGGTATTTTCATTGTTTTTAGGATTTTTTACGTTTTTAGGTATTTTTATATATTTATAAGATTTTAATGGTTTTCCAGGGTTTTTAGGGACTCTGACGGTTTTTAGGGTTTTTTAAAGGTTTTTATCATTTTTATCTTTTTTGGGGTTTAAAGTGTTTTTAGGTTTTTAATATTTTTATATGGTTTCTCAAGGATTTAGAGGTTTTTTATGATTTGAGGTATTTTTATGTATCTTTTAAGATTCTTATGGTTTTTTGGGGAGTTTTTTCATATTTTTTGAGTTTTTTTTATTTTCTATGATTTTTTGGAATTTTTAATATTTTTAATTGTTTAAAGGGTGTCATATTTTTTGGGGATTTCTATGTTATTATAGTTTTTTTGGGTTTTTACCGTATTTAGGGTTTTATTGTTTTTAAATATTTTAGAGGTTTAAAGGTCTTTTAAGGGTTTTCGTGATTTTACGTGTTTTTAGGTTCTTAGGGTATTTCGGTGTTTTAAGGTTTTTATGGTTTTCATAGGGAATTTTGGATTTTTTACAATTTTAAAGATTTTTATGGATTTTTTAGGAAATCATGGTTTCTCTAGGTTTTTAAATATTATTAGTTGTTTTAGTGGATTTAGGGTGGTTAGTGTTTTTAAGGGTTTTATAGTTTTTAGGTTTTTTAGGGTGTTTAACTGTTTTTATGTTTTTCTTATATTTTTTAGGGATTGTGGTTTTTTGCAATTTTAGTGATTTGTAGGAAATTTATTTATTTATTTTTTTATATTTTTTATGGATTTTGTGGTTTCTGGTGGTTTTCAATGTTTTTATGGATTTTATAGGTTTTTTTTGAGTTATTAGGCGTTTTTTAGTTTTTTAGGGTTTTTAGTGGTCTTTTGAATTTTCAACATTTTTAAGTGTTTAATTGGTTTTTAGAGTTTTTAATGGGGTTTTACTATTTTTATAGTGATTTAAGGTTTATTTATGTTTTAGGGGCTTTTATGGTATTTATCGGTTCTTAGGGTTTTTAGGGTCTTCGATGGTTTTTCAAGAGTTTAAGAATTTTTTGGTTTTTAGGGGTTTTTAATTTTTTAATGTTTTTATGGTTTTCTTAGAGATGTTCAGGGTATTTTTTGGTTTTTTAGGTTTACATGGATTTCTAGTATTTTTTAATATTTTAATGGTTTTTATGGTTACTTTAAATTTTGAGTGATTTTGTGGGATTTTAGGTTTTCTTGGGGGTTATGAATTTTTTTTGTTTTTTTTTTATTTTTTAGAGGTTCTAATGTTGTTTAGAATTTTATAAACTTTTTTTGTTTAAAGTGATTTTATATTTTTTAGATAGTTTAAAGAATTTTAGGGGTTTTGGGGGGTTTAAATTTTTTTAGGTGTTTTATAGTTTTAGGTATTTTTCTAGTTTTCAGGGTCTTTTTGATTTTTTAATCTTTATTGAGTTATTTAAGTTTTGGGGGTTTTAAATTTTTTAGGTTTTTTATTTTTTGTTATGGTTTTTCAGAGTATTTAGGGGTTTTTATATTTTTATGGATTTTTGGGGCATTTTAGTAATTTTTTGTTTTTAAGGATTTTACATATTTTGAGGGGTTCTCGTGTTTTTTCGGTTCATTAACGTTTATTTTTTAAGTGTTTTAGGTTTTTTTGGTTTTTGATTTTTTATAAATGTTTTTAATGTTTATGGTTTTTATGTTTTTTTGTTTGGTGGTTTATTTAGATTATTTTAGTTTTTAGTGTTTTTTGTGATTTTAATGGTTTTTTTTATTTTTCGGGATTTTAGGATTTTAGAATTTTTGGGTTTTTAGGGGTATTAGTGGTTTTAGGTTTTTAATGTTTTCATAGGTTTTTTCAGTTTCTTTTTTGAGTTATTAGCTTTTAGGAGATATTTTAGGCCTTTTAAATGTTTTTATGGTTTTTAGGATTTTTTCAGATTTTGAGGTTTTTTAGGGTTTTTCAAAGTTTTATAGGTTTTTTGGTAGTTTGGTGTTTGTTGGTGGATTTTATTATTTTTGAAATATATGGTTTTTTTAGTTTTTGAACATTTTTAAGGGTTTAAAGAATTTTTAAAGTTACCAATGGGGTTCTATGGTTTTTTTGGATTTTAAATTTTCTTTGGCTTTTTATGGTTATTAGGGATTTTTGTGTTTTTAGGGTCTTTTAGGGTATTTAGGGTTTTTAGCCTTTTCAGGTTTCTTATGGGTTTTATGTGTTTTAGGTGTTTTAGGATTATTTTGGGGTTTTCAGGATTTTTAGGGTTTTAATGTTTTCAATACTTTTTAGACTTTTGCATGATTTTTATGATTTGTTATGGTTTTTAGTTATTTTGATGGTTTTTATAATTTTTTAGTACTTTCTGGGGTTTTAGGGATTTTATCATTTTTGTGGGTTTTTATTGGATTTATGTTTTTTAGGTTTTTAATGTTTTTATAATATTTTCTGGGTTTTTGTGGAAGTTAATTTCATACTGATTGTTAGGGATTTATTAGTAATTTATGTGTTTTAGTATTTTTAGATATTTTGAATTATTTTATGATTTCTTAGGGGTTTTATGAGGTTTATGGTTTTTTTAGTTTTTAAGGTTTTTGGGTTATTTTTGGTTTTGATGATTTTTAGAGGATTTTAACAATTTTTGGGGTTTAATTGGGTTTTATAGTTTTTATTGGTTTTATATTATTTCTATGGGGTTTAGGAAATTTTAATATTATTAAGGGTTTATAGTTTTTTTTGGTGTTTTAGGGTTTTTAGTGTCTTTTTATGGTTTTTTTGCATTTTTTGTTTTTAGACGTTTTAAATGTTTTTTTGATTTTTATGGGGGTTCTTTGGGTTTTTTAGGATTTTTCTAGGGGGATACATTTTAAGATATTTTTACATCATTTTTATGATTTTTATGGTTTTTTTAGTATTTCTTTGGGATTTTGAGGGGTTTAGGGTTTTTTTAGGGTTTTAGGGTTTTTTAGCATTTTATGTATTTTTTATTTTTCTTAAGTAATTTTGGGGATTAAAGAGTTTTTATATTTTTAAGGTTTTCATAAGGTTTTTTAGGGTCTTTAAATATTTTTAGGTTCTTGGGATTTGAGGTTGTTTAGTATTTTTTTGGTTTTCTCAGTTTTTATGTGTTTTTAGTATTTTAAAGTTTTTTATGAGTTATTTCTGGTTTCTATTATTTTTCAGATTTCTTTAATGTTATTTTGGGTTTAAATGGGTTTTAGACATTTTAGTGGTTTTAGGGTTTTTATTTTTTTAGGGTTTTTAATGTTTTAGGGGTTTTTAATGTTTTTAAGGGTTTTATATTTTTTAGGAGTTTTAAGGGTTCTTACCATTTTTTATGTTTTTACAAGGTTTACGCCTTTTAATTTCATTAAGATTTTCTTTGGATTTTCTTGTTTTTTGGGTTTTTTACATTTTTGTGATTTTTATGGATTTTTTAATATTTTTAAGTGTTTCTCAGGATTTTAGGGATTTTAATCGGATTTAGAATTTATTTGTGTTTTAGGGGTTTTATGTATTTTTAGGTTTTTAGGTTATTTTAGTTATTTATTGTTTTTAGAGTTTTTTAGATTTTTAGGGGTTTCAAGTGTTTTTAGGTCTTTTAGGATATCTTAGGGTTTTTTCTTGTTTTAGGGTTTTTTACATTTTCAGGATTTTTATTGGCTTTTTATGACTTTTATAGGTTTTTAGGGTTTTAAGGGACTTTGGGGGTTTTAGGTTTTTTTACGTTTTTAGAGTTTTTTTATGGTTCTTAGTGTTTTTTAGGTTTTATGTTTTTAAGTGTTTTAGGTTTTAAAGGTTTACTTACAGATTTTAATATTTTAGTATTTAATAAATTTTTTAGGATTTTTTAGATTTTTAGGTTTTTTATTGGGTTTATGGATTTTTAATGATTTTTGGGTTTGTAAGGTTATTTGGGTTTTTAGTTTTTTATGGTTATTTAGGTTTTAGGGGTTTTTTAGTCTTTTAGTATTTTTATGTTTTTTCAGAGTTTTTTAACATTTTTAAGTGTTTAAAGGGGTTTTAGATATTTTATTCCACTTTTAGGTTTTTTCATACGGTTTTAGGTGCTTTTAAGGTATTTACAAGTTTTTAATTTTTTAGTGCTTTTTATGAATTTAGGGTATTTTTTGGATTTTCTAGGATTTTTTGTGTTTTTAGGTTTTTTGCGATTTATTTTTTTAGGTTTTGAAGGATTCCTTTGCGTTTTTTCTGTGATTTTAGGTTTTTTACATTTTTTGGGATTTAAGGGAGGTTTACATTTTTATGGTCATTAGGGTTTTAGGGATTTACAGGGTTTTATGGATTTTAGGGTTTTTTGTGTTTTTGGGTTTTAGTGTTTTATAGTTTTTAGGGGTTTAAGGTTTTTTAGAGTTTTTAACTTTTTTAGTGGTCTAAAGGGTTTTTAGCATTTTAGTGGTTTTCAGGGTTTTTATGAGTTTTTAGTTTTTTAGGGGTTTTATGGGTTTTATGGTTTTTAGGTGTTTTTCTGGTTTTAGGTTAATTTTAGGGGCTTTTAGGGGTTTTAACTTTTTTAAGTGTTTTTAGGTTTTTACGATTTCCATTGGGTTTTTAGGATTTTTACATTTCTAATGATTTTTTGGGATTTTGTGGTTTTATGGTTTTTACTGTATTTTGAGATTTTCACGGTTCTTAATGTTTTTAAGGGTTTTTAGATTTTTCAATGTTTTTCCAATTTTTAGGTTTTTTGTGGTTTAAAGTGTTTTCCGGTTTACAGTTTTTAAGAGATTTTATGTATTTTTATGTTCTTATGGATTTTTAGTGATTTTTAGCATTTTTATAGTTTTTTAGGGTTTTTAAGGATTATGGGGAAAGGAAGTTGCGAGGGTCGGGCTATTCCTAGCCCCCCCCCCCCCAAATTTATTAGAAAGATAAAAAGATAACCGGCAGACAAGGGAGGGAGGGGTCAAACAAACCACACCCAAAAAACCGTTTTAAGGATTATCGGGATTTTCTGGGTTTTAAAGGTTTTTAGGAATTTTTAGGCATTTTAGTATTATTTTGGTCTTTTAGGGTTTTTAAGTGTTTTTGGTTTTTATAATTTTCTTACGGTTTTCTGGTTTTTTAATATTTTTTAATATTTTTATGGAATTTCAATGGAATTTTTGGATTTTTAAGACTTTTTAGGGGGTTTTAGGTGTTTGTAGTGCATTTAGGGGTTTTAGGGTTTTCAACATTTTTTATGTTTTTTAGTGTTTTATATATTTATTATTTTCTTATGGGGTTTCAGGGTTATTAGGGTTTTTTATGTTTTTAGTGATTTTTTGTCCTTTTAGGATTTTTAGGGTTTTTAGTGTTTTTAGTGATTTTAAGGTTTTTAGGGTTTTTATATTTTTTAAGGTTTTATGATTTTTAGTCTATTAAGAATTTTTTTTTTAATTTTTTATGGTTTTATGTTTTTTGAGAGTATTTTTTAATTTTTTAGGATTTTAAATGGTTTTCAGTGTTTTTAGAGGGTTATTAGTGTTTTTAAGGATTTTAATGTTTTTAAGGGCTTTTTTGATTTTAGTTGGTTTAGCTGTTTTAGTGACTTTTAGGTAATTTGATTTTTTATTTTTTTGTAGGTTTTAAGTGTTTTTTTGTTTTTAATATTTTTAGTGGTTTTTATGTTTTTAGGGTTTTTTATGGTTTTATGGAATTTTGGGATTTTTTATGATTTTTATTTGTTTTACGGTTTTAAGGATTTTGATGGTTTTATGGGTTTTTGCATTTTTTTTGGTTTTTATAGGATTAAATGGTTTTTATTTTTTTATTTATTTCATAGGGTATATCAGTTTTTAGTGTTTTTATGTTTTTACTGATTTTGTAGGCTTTTTTAGGATTTTATGGTTTTTTCTGATGATTTTGATGGTTTTTTGAGTGTTTATGTTTTTTTAAAATTTTTACCATTTTTAGGGATTTAAATGGGTTTTATAGTTTTTAGTGGATATAGGGTTTTTATTAGTTTTAGTGGTTTTAATGGCCTTTATATGTTTTAGGGGTTTTTATAGTTTTTAGTGTCTTTTACATTTTCTAGGGTTTTAAAGTTTTTTTGGTTTTTTATGGATTTTAAGTGATTTAGGATTTTATTGTTTTTAAGGAATTCTCAATTATTTTAGGGTATTTTATTATTTTACGGTTTTTTAGGTTTTTTTTTGGATTTTTATTCCTTTTTAGGTTTTTTATTTTTTTAGGGTTTTATAATTTTATGGTTTTTTATGTTATTAGGAGTTTTTAAATTTTCTTTGTTTTAAGTAATTTGAAAGTTTTATAACATTTATTAATGGTTTTGATATTTTTTTAGATTTTATAGTGGTATTTTAGTGTTTTATGTGTTTTTAGGGTTTTCAACGGATTATAGAGTTTTTATAGTTTTTGGAGTTTTTTGCGTCTTTAGGGTTTTAGTATTTTAGTGTTTTTTATGGGTTTTAAGTGTTATTAGTTTTTTTTACACTTTTATTAGGGGTTTTAGAATTTTTAGGGTATTTAAATTTTTAAGGAATTTTAAGGATTTTTAAAATTTTAATTATTTTTAGGGTTTTATGGTTTTTAGGGGTTTTTGGTTTCTTTTTGTTTTTATGGGTTTTTATTGGTTTTTCGGATTTTTTTTGGATTTTATACATTTTTAGTTATTTATAGTGATTTTTTCAAATATTTACGGATTTTTATGGTCTTTAGGTTGCTTTTGACTTTTGGGGGGGGGGGGTTGGTTTTTTAAAGTTTTTCTTAAATATTTTAAAGCTGAAGAAGCGCGGAAGTCACCACTGTCTTGAGGCCGAAGATCACATCCTGGGAATTCCATCGCTGAGAATTGGGAAGGGGTCCATTATTACTATTCTTTGGGGTTTTATGGGTTTTTAGGGGTTTTTGGGTTTTAGGGGTTTTTTGGTTTTCTCGGGTTTTAGGGGTTTTAGGGTCTTCTTGGGGTTTTTAGGGTTTTAGAGTTTATTATGTTGTTAAGGGTTTTAACTAATTTTAGATTTTTATGGTTTTCATAGCTTATACAGTGGTTTTTAGTGTTTTTTATGTTTTCAAGGATTTCAATGGATTTTAAGGATTTTTATAGTTTTTTAGAGTTTTATGGATTTTTATAGGTTTAATGGTTTTACGGGTTTTAGGGTTTTCATGTGGTTTTAACATTAATTATGTTTTTAATGGTTTATGAGTTTTAAGGTAATTTAGGTTTTCTTAGGGGTTTTTAGGGTTTTTCAAGTTTTTATAGTTTCATTGAATTTTAGGGATTTTTTAGATTTTTATAGTTTTTAGGGTTTTTAGCGATTTTGAGTGATTTTAGGGTTTTTATGTTTTTAGGAGTTTTATGGTTTTTTTGGTATTTAGGGTTCTTTAGTTTTTGAGGGTTTTATGTTTTTAGAGTTTTTTACATTTTTTGGGGTTTAAGGGTTTTTAATATTTTGGTGGGGTTGTAGTGTTTTTATTGGTTTTAGGGGTTTTAATGTTTTTAAAGGGTTTTATGGTTTTTAAGGGTTTTAGTATATTTTTAGGGATTTTATGTGTTTTAGATGTTTTTAGGTTTTTATGGGTTTTATGTTTTTTTAGTTTTTATGGGTTTCTTACGGATTTTAGGTTTTTAATGTTTTTTTTGTTTTAGAGATTTTTGGGATTATTATTTTTTATAGATTATACGGATTCTGAGGGGTTTGGGGTGTTTAATAGGGGTTTTATAATATTTTATTTTTTTATGGGTTTTTAGGTTATTTAGGGTTTTTTACTTTTTTAGGGATTTTTAGGTTTTTTCTAAAGATTTATTATTTTGAGGGGTTTTCAGGATTTTTAGAGGTTTTCGGGGTTATATGTGTTTTTCTGAATTTTTAGGGTTTTAAAGGGTTTTTAGAGTTTTAAATAATTAAGGGTTTAAATGGTTTGAATATTTTTATTTATTCATTTGGGGGTTTTGGGTTTGTTGGGGTTTTATGGTTTTAAGGGTTTTTTGGGGTGTTAGGGCCTTCTAGGGTTTTTACCGTTTTTAGGATTTTTATGTGTTTTAATTTTTTAAGGGTTTTATGGTTTTTTATTGTTTTTATGGTTTTTTACTTATTTTGGGATTTTTTAAGATTTTAGGGTTATTAGGGTTGTGGGGGGGGGGGGTGGTGAGGTGTTTTGATGGGTTTTAGGGGGTTTTAGGGTTTCATAGGATTTTTAGTAATTTTTAGGTTTTTATAGGATTTAATGGTTTTTCTAATTTTAAGGATTTATTATGGGTTTTAAGGGTTTTTAGATCTTTTTTTCATTTTTTTTCAAATTCTATGGGGTTTTTCTTTTTTTATGGGTCTTTAGGGTTTTATGGATTTTGATGGTTTTCAGGGATTTTGGGTTTTTATTGTTATAGGGGTTTTAGAGATGTTTTATTTTTAGTAATTTTACGCGATTCGTTATTTTTTAGTGGGTTTTAGAGTTTTATGGGTTATTAGTAATTCATAAGGATTTTAGTGCTTTCAGGTATTTAGGGTGTTTTTTGGGTTTTATAGGGTTTTTTATTTTTTAGTTCTTTTAGTGGTTTTAAGTGTTTTTTGGTTTTTACGGTTTTTTTTTGGTTTTTTCATGGTTTTTAAATTTTTCAGGATTCATATAGGGTCTTATGATTTTTAAAGTTTTTAGTGATTTTTTGGGTTTTTATGTTTTTTTGTGGTGATTTATAGATTTAGGGTTTTTTTATGTTTTGGGGGGTTTAATGTGTTATTATTTTTTCTTTGTTTTCTTATAGATTTTCACTATTTTTAAGGTATTTTATGTTTTTATGTATTTTTAGAAAGTTTTATGTATTTTTATGGGTTTTACGATTTTTAGGTCTTCTATAGGTTTTAAGGGTTTTATGGTTTTTAGTATTTCTATTTTTTTATATTTTTAAATGAGTTTTAAATTTTTTATTGGGTTATTTTGTTTTAATTTGTTTTTAGAGTTTTAATGTTTTTAGGGGTTTTATGGGTTTTAGGGGCACTTAGGGGTTTTAGTGTGTTTTAATGATTTTTTTAGGGTTTCTAGCAGTTGTTAGTTTTTTATTGTCTATGTTTTTTGTGATTTTAAGGTTTTATTAAGGGGTTTTTATTTTCATTAGGTTTTTATGTGTTTTTAGGGTTTTTAGGAAATTTTAGTATTTTTTTGGTTTTTAGGGGTTTTAGGGATTTTGTGGTTATTTAGGGTTTTTACGGTAATTAGTATTTTTAGTTTTTTAGGTGTTTGTATTATTTTTACAATTTAATTTTTTTCATACTGGTATTTAGGGTTTTAAGGGATTTTTCTTTTTTTAGGAATTTTTTGGGTTTTTTTGATTTTTATCGGTTGTAGGGTCTGTTGGGATTTTGACGGTTTTCAGGTTTTTATGGTTACTTTTTTTTTTATTTTATTTATTGATTTTTTTTATAGTTTTTTGGGGGGTTAATGTTTATTTATGGTTCTTTATATTTTCTATGGCTTGAAATGGTTTTGTATAAGTTTCTTTGGTTTCTTAAGGGTTTCATGGGTTTCTAGGGTTTTTATCTTTTTTTTGGGTCTTTTGGGGGGGTTTTTTGAGGTTTTTCTTTTCCATAATTTTTAGGTTTTTATGGGTTTATATGTTTTTAGGTATTAATTTATTTCATAAGGTGTTAGATTTTTTTTTATTTTTAGGGATTTTTTTGGATATTTAGGATTTTATGGGTTTGTAGAGGTTTAATTGATTTTTAGGGGGTTTAGTGATTTCTAGGGTTTTAGGGTCTTTATTTTTTTGGTTTTATGAGTTTTTTAATAATTTTTTATATTTTTAGAGTTTTTTAACTTTTTACGGGTTTAAAGGGGTTTTTGAGTTTTTAGTGGGATTGGGGTTTTTATGGGTATTTAGTTTTTTATGATTTAGGGGTTTTAATGGTTTTTAGGGGTTTAAAGGGTTTTTAGATCTTTATTGTTTTTTAAGAAATTAAAGCTTTTTAGCGGTTTTATGTGTTTTATTTTTTTATGGTTTTTATAGGGGCTTTCATTGATTTAGGTTTTTTATGGTTTTAGATATATTTATGGATTTTAAGGATTTTGTTGGTTTTTTGGGTTTCTAAGGAATGTAATCAGTTTTAGGGTTTTATGGGTTTTCTTCAGATTTAACAATTTTTATGTGTATTTGTGTTTTTAATATTTTTTTTATATTTTTAGGGTTGTTAGGATTTTACATGTTTTTCAGGTATTTTTAAGGATTTTATGGGGTTTTAAGGCTTTTATTTTTTTGCATTTTAGTATTTTTTTAAGGATTTTAGGGTTTTATGTTTTTTTTGATATTTTATTAATTGATTTCAAGGTTTATAGAGTTTTTAAAATTTTTAGGGATGAAGGGGTTTTATAGTTTTTATTGTTTTTATTTGATGTTTATGGTTTTTGAATGTATTTTAAGGGTTTTGGTTTTAAGGTGTTTTTTTTGGGTTTTAGGGTTTTTGGTGTTTTTAGGTTTTTTTGGGGTTTAATGTGTTTTTTTTATGTGATTTCCATTTTTTTTCTTGGGTTTTTGGGTTTTTGGTTTTTTATTACTTTCTTGTGTATTTTTTGGTAATTTTTAAGGTTTTTATGCTTTTTATTTTTTATAGGTATTATGATGGTTTTTACGGTATTTTAGAGATTTTAGGGTTTTTATTGTACATTAGGGGTTTGATAAAGTTTTAGGTTTTATGTGTTTTAAGTGTTTTAGGTTATTATGGTTTTCTTATGGGCTTGATTATTTTTAGGGCATTTTTCGTTTTTTGGATTTATAGTGATTTTTTAGGATTTCTATGTTTTTAAGGCAGTTATGGATTTTGAGGGACTTTAAGGTTTTATTCTTTTAGGTTTTTTAAGGTTTTTAGAGTGTTTTAACAATTTTTTGGGATTTTTAGTGGTTTTAGAGTTCTTAGTGGGTTTTAGAGGTTTTATGGGTATTTGGTGTTTTTAAAATTTTTAGGGGTGTTATTGTTTTAGGGTTTTCATGGTCTTATTTTGGATTTTTTTTTGGATTTTTAGCATTTTTTTTTATTTTAGGGGTTTAAATTATTTTTCTTTTCTTTAGGTTTTATCAGGTTTTTTTCATGGGTTTTGCCATCTTTTTTGTAACTTTTTGATATTTTTTATAATTTTAATGGTTATTTCGGTTTCTTTGTATTATGGGAATATTTAGGGGTTTTAGGGTTTATATGGTTCTTTAGGGATTTTAGCATTATTTTGGTTTTTATGGGTTTTAATTATTATTAGGTTTTTATGGTCTTCTTAGGTTTTTTCAAGGATATAATGGTTTTTTTATGTTTTTAATAATTTTTAGGTATTTTTATGAATTTTTTATGTTTTTAGGGTTTTTGGGGATTTGGAGATTTTTTATAGGTTTTTAGCATTTTTTTTGTTTTTAAAGGTTTTAAGAGTTTTTATTTTTTCATAGTTTTCTAAGTTATTTTCAACATTTTCTAAATTTATAGGGATTTTAAGTTCCCTTTTGATATTTATTATTTTTAGGGTTTTCAGTGATATTTAGGGGTTTTAGGGTTTTTTATGTTTTTTGGGGTTTTGGGGGGTTTTTTTGAGTTGTTAGTTTTTTAATGGTTTTTATTGTTTTTTAAAAAATTGTGGGTTTAAAAGGTTATTATATTTTTCAAATGTTTTTTAGTTATTATAGGTTGTTGGGTTTTTATAATTTTTTGGGTTTTTGTGATTTTTAGAGGTTTTTAGGCTTTTAGGGTTTTAGGGTCCTTGTAGACTTTTTAGGTTTATTATCATTTTTAAGTATTTAAGGGATTTTATGTTTTTTAGGTTGTAATGGTATTCATATTGGTTTTAGTTTTTATTGGGTTTTTTAAATTTTTATGGATTTTAGGTATTTTTTTATGATTTTTATGTCTTTTGTGGGTTTTTTTTGGGATTTGGAGGGATTTATGGTTTTTATAATATTTTTAGGTTTCTTATAGGTTTTAAGTATTTTTAGGTTTTTAAGGTTTTTATAGGGTTTTTCAAGATTTTAGGGTTTTTTATTTTCAAGGGATTTTGTAGGATTTATATCAGTTTTTTTTGGTTTTAGGTATTTCGAGGTATTTTGGAATTTTAAAAATATTTGGGTTTATATGAATTTTTTCGATTTTATGGGTCTTTTGAGTTTTTGTGATTTTTATGGATTTTTGTATTTTTTTTGTATTTTTTATGTGTTTTAATTTTTTAGTGTGTTGTTATGATTTATATCTTATTTTAGTGTTTTTATGGTTTTTGTAGGGTTTATATGTTTTTAGGGGTTTTATGTTTTTTAGGGTTTTGGTGTTGATAGAAATTTAGGAGTTTTAAATGTTTTCATTTTTTCATTTTTTTTGTATTTCCATGGTTTTTGCGTTTTTTACATTTTTTAGGGATGCTTAAGGTTATTTATAAATTTTATTGCTTTATATGGTGTTTGGGTATTTTGAGTGTTTTTAGGGGTTTTATGGATGTAGGGTTTTATAGGGTTTTAGATATTTATGTTTTTGAGTGTTTTCATGTTTATTTCAGGTTTTTAAGGTTTTCATAGGGTTTTCTTGGGTTTTCAAGGTTTTTACATTTTTAGGAATTTTTTGTGAATTTTTTGGAATTTTATATTTTTTACGGTTTTTAGGGAATTTGACGGTTTTAAATATTTTTTCGGGGTTTAGGGTTTTTATACATTTTTTGTTGTAGGGTTTCTTAAACATTTTTTAGGGTTTAAAGGTATTTTATATTTTTTTAGTGGTTGTTTAAAATTTTAATGGGTATTTAGGATTTTTACATGTTTTAGTGGTTTTTATGGGGTTTTTGGGTTTTAGGGTCTATTTATGGGGTTTTAGATTATTCCGGTTTTTATTGGTTTATGTGTTTTTTGTTTTTAAGGTATTATTAGAGATTTTAAGGGGTTTTATGGGTTTTTATATTTCTAGATATTTTTATAGATTTTTATGGATTTTATTATTTTCATTATTTTTTGGGTTTTAGGTATTTTAAGGGGTTTAGAGATTTTTTGGTTTTTTATTGTTTTATGGTTTTTTGGGGTTTTGGGGATTTTGAGTATTTTTTGGTTTTAAAGGGTTTTTAATTTTTTAACATTTTTAAGGGTTTATAGGGTTTTTAGAGTTCTTGATAGTTTTTTTGTGGTTTTTTGTTTTTAGGTATTTTAATGTTTTTTTTTGGTTTTTACGGTTTTACAATCCTCTATTATTCTTAGGGTTTTTAGAATTTTTAGGTTTTTATAAGTATTTTTTGTTTTTTATTTCTTAAGGATTTTAGGGTTTTTTACATTTTTATGGAATTTAGAGATTTTTTATGATATTTAGGGTTTTTAGAGTTTATAGGGATTTTGATAATTTTTTGGGTTATTTAGGGTTGTTATGGGTGTTTAAGGTTTTTAGGGTTTCTAACAATTTTAGAGCTTTTATGTTTTTTACTTGTTTTTAAGTTCTTATGGTTTTATTTTTATTTATCAGGGTTTTTTACATTTTTATGGATATTTTGTATTTTTATGCTTTTTTGGGGTTTTAAGGATTTTGTGGGTTTTTTGGGGTTTATTGGGTTTTTGGTGTTTTCCGCATTTTTAATGGTTTTTAGATATTTTATCAATTTTAGAAGATTAAATGGTTTTTAGTGTTTCTAGTTGGTTGTTAGGGTTTTATGGGTATTCAATGTTTTTCGAGGTTCTTAGGGGTTTTCATATTTTTAGGGTATCATTATGATTTTTTCGTTTTTTGTTCAGTTTTTAGGGGTTTTAATGTTTATAGGATTTTAGTGATTTATTATTTTTTTCGAAAATTTTGGGTTTTAAATGTTCTTAGGTATTTTCAGGGATGTTTTAGCATTTTTATGTTTTTTTGGGGTTTTAGTGACTTTGAGGGATTTTAGGGGTTTTTATCCTTTTTAGAGTTTTTTCGGGTTTTAGGGGTTTTATATGTTATTTGGTCTTATGGTTATTTTGAGGGTTTTAGGGTTTTGGGAGATTTTTTTATGTTTTAATGGATTTTATGACTATTTTAATATTTTTATGGTTTTTAGGGTTTTTATGGATTTTTAGGGTTTTAAAGGTCTTTTAGGGTTTTAAATTATTTTTTATTTTTAGGGTTTTTTTATTTTTTATATTTTCTAAATTTTTTAGTGTATTTATCATTTATAGTGGTTTAATTGGATTTTATTGATTTTCATTGTTTTATGATTTTATGGGAGTTTTATAATATTTAAGGGGTTGTGTGATGTTTAGGGAGTTTATTGGTTTTAAATTGTTTAGGTTTTTAAAGGTTTTCTTATGTTTTTTCTAGGTTTTATGGGGTTTTTTCAATTTTATTGATTTTTATGATTTTTATGGTTACTATGTTTTTAGGGATTTTGAGGGTTTTATGATTTTATAGTTTTTATGGTTTTTTAGGGTATTTAATTTTTATAGAATTTTTTGGGGTTTAAGATGGATTTATGTTTTTTTGGTTTTATTAAGGTTTTTTAAAGTTTTTTTCGATTTTTTTAATTTTTAAAGATTTTTTAGGTTTTTTATTTTTTAGTTATTTTTGGATTTTTATGGTTTTTCGGGTTTTTTTGGTTTTTTTTGGTTTTTTTGGTTTCTTTTGGGTTTTTATTGTATTTTTGTGTTTTTCTAGTTTTTTAATGGGTTTTTAGGGTTTTATAGGATCTTTATAGTTTATGGGGTATATAGGTTTTAAGAGATTTATATTTTTATTGTTCTTTTTGGGGTTTTAGGGTTTTTAACATTTTTTGGTTTTTTAGGAGTTTACAGGTTTTTTGGGATTTTATGTTTTTGGGATGTTTATAATAATTGTTTTGGATTTGAAGGTTTTTTAAGGTTTTTATTTTTTTAGGGTTTTTAGGGTTTTTTTGGGTATTTTATATTTTCAATGTTTTTAAATTTTGTAGGTTTTTAGTTGTTTTAAGTGTTTTTAGGTTTTATGGTTTTCATTGGGTTTTTCAGTATTATAGATTTTTTGGAGTTTTAAAGATTTTTATGGGTTTTTTGGTTTTTTGGGATTTTGTAGGTTTTTCGGTATTTACGATTTTTATGGTTGTTGGGTTTTAGGGTTTTTTCCGTATTTTAGGGTGTTTCAGGGTTTTTCTATTTTTCTATCATTTTTAGTGGGTTAATGGGTATTTAGTGTTTTTAGATATTTTATTTTTGTATGTGGTTTTAAGGTTTTTTAGGTTTTAGTGGTTTTTATGGTATTTAGGGGTTATTGGGTGTTTTGGGGGTATTTTAAGGGTTTTCTTAGGGTTTTTAGTTTTTTTTAGGTTTTTTAGGGGTTTTCAAGCTTTGGGATTTATTTTTTTCATTCTCTTTTTTAGGGTTTTTTCAGTTTTTTATATTTTTAGGCATTTTAAACATTTTTTAAATATTTTTAGAGTTTTTAAGGATTTTGATGGTTTTTTGGGTTCTTTTAGGGTTTTTAGTGTTTTTTTAGTGTTTTAGGGTTTTTTATATTTTGGATTCTATTGTTTTGTAGGAGTTTTCAGGGTATTTAGGATTTTATGTTTTGTGGATATTTAATAATTTTTTATAATATTTATGGTTTTAAGGTATTTTTAAGGGTTTAGATTTTTAATGGGTTTTTTGGGGTTTTACGGTTTTTTTAGTTTATTCTTGGTTTTTAAGGTATTTATAGTTTTTGAAATTTTTATGGGATTAGAGGGTTCTTAAAATTTTTTGTGGTTTTTAGTGTTTTATATGTTTTTATGGTTTTAGGATTTTTATGGGTTTTAAGGGTTATTGTGGTTTTTTTATCTTTCTAGGTTTTTTGGGTTTTTATATTTTTTTAAGGATTTTTAGGGGTTTTAATTGTTCTTATATTTTTATGTTTTTTACTAGGTATTTTTAGGATCTTTAAGGTTTTTGTACATTCTTAGTTATTATTATGGTTTTATTGTGATTTTTATAGTTTTTGGTGTTTTTAGGGATTTTGATTGGTTTTACCTTTAATAAGAGTTTTTAGGGATTTTTAGTAGTTTTAGTGATTTTTATGTTTATATGGAATTTGTGTTTTTTAGGTTTTTATGGTTTTCATAGGGTTTTATAGAGTTTTAGGGGTGTTTATATATTTTGGAATTTTTTGTGTCTAGGATTTTTATGATTTTTCTAGGTTTTTAGTGATTTGATGGTTTTTACTATTTTTTGTTTTTTATGGTCAATTTGCTTTTTTAGGGTATCTTTGAGTTTGTATGTTCTTTAATGGTTTATAGATTTTTGAATGTTTTTAAGGGTATAATGGTTTTTAAGTGTTTTAGTAGTTTCTGTGTTTTTATGTGGTTTGACTGTTTATAAATTTTTTTAGGGATATTTAGGTTTTTAGGGGGGTTTTGGGTTTTAATTCATTTTACTGTTTTTTGGAATTTTTTATATTTTCTGGGGATTAAGTAATTTTAGGTTTTGAAGGCCATGTGAAGGGTCTTCATGGGTTTTAGGGCTTCTTAAATTTTTAGGGATATTGAGAGATTTTAAGGGTTATTAGATTTTTTATGGGTTTTAGGGATTTTATTGTTTTTAGAATATTTTGTTCTTTAATTATTATTAGGTTTTTAATGTTTTATTAGGGTTTTTTTATGATTTATGGATTTTTAGGGATTTTTAATATTTTTATATATTTTTAGGTTTTTTAGGGACTGTAAGGTTTTTTTGATTTTTTGTGTTATTATATATTGGATGGTTTTTTGGGTACATTTTGTTGTTTTTTAAGGATATTATAAATTTTTAGATTTAATTAAAAATTTTAGGTTTTTAATCATTTTTAAGAGATTTTGATTGTTTTTGTAGATTTTATTGGTTTTTTAACTTTTTTAGTGGTTTAGGGTGTATTTAGGGTTTTTAGAATTTTTAGAGTATTTTTAGTTTTCAGGGGTTTTTAGAGAGTTATGTTTGTACGGTTTTCTTAAGGGGTTTAAGGGTTTTTTTGGTTTTAGGATTTTTTATGATTTTTATTGGTTTTAAGTGTTTTGGGGGATTTTGAGGAGGTTTTATGGTTTTTAGATATTTTGACATTTTTTAGGGTTTTATGGACTAAGTGTTTTTTAGGTTTTTATAATTTTTGAGTTTCTTATAGGCTTGAAATGTTTTTGGGTTTTTACAGTATTCTTATGGTTTTTTAATTCATTAGGTTTTTTATGTTGTCAAGGATTTTTAAGGATTTTTTTGGTTTTTTATGAGTTTTTTGGAATTTTGATTGTTTTTAGGGATTTTGGGGTTTTGCAGTGGGAGGAGGTTATGGTTTTTTGGGATAATTAGGGTTATTTAAAGTTTTTATGGGTTTTAAGGGGTTTTAGAGTTTTTTAACATCTTATGGATTGAAAGAGGTTTTAGTTATTTTTAGGGGTTTTTTGTTATTTTGGGATTTAAGGTGTCATAGGGTTTTATGGTTTATAGAGGACTTTAGGTATTTAAATGTATTTTTTTGGTTCTTTAGGGTTTTTAGAATTTTTTTGTTTTTAGGGGTTTTATGTGTTTTTAGGTTTTTAATGTTTTCATAGATTTTTTCTGAGATTTCAAGTATTTTAGGTTATTGGGAAATTTATTGGATTTTTTTTGGATTTTTATTGGTTTTTAGGGTTCATAGGGATTTTTAGTGTTATTTGGAATTTTAGAGTTTTTCATACTTTTAGTCATTTTTTTGGTTTTTAGGGTTGTTAAGTTCTATTAGGTTTTTAATGTTTTCTTAGCGTTATTCTCGGTTTTTATGGGTTTTTAATAATTTTTGGATTTATACGTTTTATTAGGATTTTTAAGGATTTTAAGGATTTAAGGGATTTTGTGGGTTTTAGGGGTTTTAGTGTTTTTATTACTCTTTTATTTTTTAAAGGATTAATGTTTCTTTGGTTTTTAAGGTTTTTTAAGGATATTTTAAGGTTTAATGGGTTTTTTACAGTTTTAGGTATTTTTAGGATTTTTTATGTTTTTTATTGTTTTTTTGAGTTTCTTTTGGTATTTGAGGGCTTTTAGTGTTTTAGTTGTTTTAGGGGTTTTATTATATATTTGTGTTTTTAGAGTGTTTTTTTGTTTTTTAGGAGTTTTAATATTTTTAGGTATTTTTATGGTTTTTAGGGATTTTCATATTTTTATGTTCTTTTAGGTTTTCTACCTATTTTAGGTATTTTTGGAGTTTTATGTGTTTTTTGGGTTTTTATGGTTTTCTTAGGGGTTTTCACGGTTTTTAGAGTTTTTTTCTTTTTAAGTGATTTTTTGGTATTTTTTAGGATTTTTATGATTATTTAAGGATTTTGAGGGTCTTTAGGTTTATATTGATTTTTCATTTTTTTTTGGTTTTTGTGTTTTTTGTGCGTTAAGGGGTCTTAAATTTTTTTAGGTTTTTTAGGTTTTCTTTCGGTTTTCTGGGTTTTGAGGGTTTTTAATATTTTTAGATATTTTTATTGATTTTTAAAAATTTAAGAGTTTTTTGGGTTTTTAGGGATTTTGAGGGTTTTTATGGGTTTAATGGGTTTTTAGGAGTTTTTAGTGTTTTTAGGGTTTTATAGGTTTTGAGAGTTTTAAACAATTTTTGTGTTTTTAATGGGTTTTATAGGTTTGGTTCTTTTTAAGGTTTTTTATGGTTTTTATTTTTTTTATGGGTATTATATGTTTTTTCTATCTTAGTGGTTTTAGGGTCATCTTAGGGGTTTTAGCGTTTTTATTATTATTTAGATTTTTTGGGGAGTTATATATTTTTATTTTTATGTATTTTATTCAATTTTTCAAAAAAAATAGGGTGTTTATATTTTTTTGGATTTATAGGGTTTTTAGGGTTCTTATTATTTTTTAGGGTTTTAGAGATTTTGATTTTTTAAGGTTTTTTGGGTTTTAGGGAATTTAGTGTTTTTAGGTTTTTGTGGGTTAAAATTGTTTTAATATATTTAAATATTTCCTAAGGGTTTTCAGGAATTTTAGGGGTTTTATAAGTTTAGATATTTTCAAGGTTTTTTATGATATTTTTGGTTTTTAGTGGTTTTTGGAATTTTGAGGGGTTGTAAGGTTTTTAGAAATTTTTGGGTTTTTTTGGGTTTTTAGTGTTTTTTTTTGTGTTTTTATGGGTTTTTATTTTTGTTGTGTCTTTATCATTTTTAGGGGTTTATTGTGTTTTTAGTGTTTTTAGTGGATCTTCTGGGTTTTTCTGGGGGTTTTAGTTATTTTATAGTTCTTAGTGGTTTTTAGTGGTTTTAGGGGTTTTCTCGTATTTTTGTTCTTTTTTGGGTTTTTAGGGTTTTATCATTTTTCAGTTTTAGGGTTTAAAGTGTTTATTGGTTTTTAAGGTTTTTGTAGGCTTTTTTGGTTTTTAGGGGTTTTTACATTTTAATAGATCTTTATGGATTTTTAGGATATTTAAGGGTTTTTGGGATTTAAGGGATTTTGACTGTTTTTTGGGTTTTGGGTTTTTTTTAACATTTTTTAGTTTTTTAAGGGTTTTAAGTGTTATAGTTTTTTAGGGTTTTGGTAGTTTTTTTCTTTTTTAGGGTTTCATTACATTTTCATTGATTTTTTTGATTTTTTATGATTTTTATTATTTTTACTCATTTTAGTGATTTTGAGGTTAATATAGTTTTTTGTTTCTTTTGGGTTTTTTCAAGATTTTTGGGTTTTCATAGATTTTATGTTTGCGGAGTTTTTTATCACATTTATGGTTTTATAATTTTTCTTGATTTTAATGTTTTTTATGGGATTTATAGTTTTTTGGGTATTTAGTGATTTTTATGTTTTTAGGGGTCTTAATGGTTTTAGTGTCTTTTTATGGTATTTTTGTGTTTTTAGCTATTTTTAGGGGTTTTAAGTGATTTTAGGTTTTTATGATTATCTTAGGTGTTTTCAAGGTTGTTTACATTTTTTTGGTATTTTAGGGATATATTAATATTTTTGTATTTATTTAGGGTTTTTAGGTATTTTGGAGGTTTTTAGTGTTTTTAGGTTAGAATTTTAGGTTTTAATAAGTGTGTTTAGGTTTATTAGGGTTTTTCATGTATTTAGATATTTTTATACATTTTTATGGTTTTTAGGGGTATCAAGGATTTTTTTTAGTGTGTATGGATTTTAGGTACTTTTTAGCTGTATATGTGTTTTATTATTTGTTTAATTTTTTTTAAACATTTTTTGGTATTTAAAGTGTTTTAGTTTTTGGGTTTTTAGGGCTTTAAGGGTTTTAGAGTTTTATGGATTTTTAGGGTTTTTAGGGATTGTAAGGGGTTTTTTTGTTTTTTGGGTTTTTAGGTATTTGACGGCTTTTTTGGTTTTTGGGTACATTTTGGAGTTTTTTAGGGATATTATGGATTTTTAGAGTTAATTAACATTTTTAGGTTTTTAAAGGGTTTTAAGAGTTTGGGGGGGGGGGGGGTTTGTGGATTTTATTGGGTTTTTAAGGTTGTTAGGGGTTTAGTGTGTTTTTATGGTTTGTATCATTTTTAGAGTATTTTCAGTTTTTAGGGTTTTAAGAGATTTAGGTTTGTAAGGTTTTCTTAAGGGTTTTAAGGGTTATTACATTTTTAGGATCTTTTCTATTTTTTATTGGGTTTTTATGTTTTGTGAGATTTGGAGAAGGTTTTATATTTTTTAGGGATTTTGATGTTTTTAGGTTTTTTATGGACTTAATGGTTTTTACGTTTTTAGCACTTTTAAATTTATTTGGGTTTTGAAATATATTTTTTTTGGTTTTTACTGTATTCTTGTGATTTTTAATTTTTATGGTTTTTTATGCTTTCAAGGATTATTAAGGATTTGTTTTTTTTTTGAGGAATTTTGAGTGTTTTTAGGGTTTTGGGGTTTTGCTGGGGGGGGGGGGGGGGGGGTTATGGTTTTTGGGTTAATTATGGGTATTTTGAGTATTTATGGTCGTAAGGGGTTTTAGAGTTTTTTAACATTTTATGGATTTAAATGTGTTTTAGGGTTTTTAGTTATTTTTAAGGTGTATTTTGGTATTTTGGGTTTTAAGGTGTCTTTGGGTTTTATGGTTTTTAGTAGATTTTAGGTATTTAAATGTAATTTTTTTGTTCTTTAGGGTCTTTATATTTTTTTATTTTTTAATGGATTTATGTTTTTTTGATTTCCATTGATTTCATAGATTTTTTATGGGTTTTATGGTTTTTTATGTTTTTAGGATCTTTGGTGGATTTTTCTAGATTTTTATTGGTTTTTAGGGTTTTTTTGGGATTTTTAGTGTTATTAGGGTTTTTAGAGTTTTTCATATTTTTAGCATTTTATTGTTTTTAGGGTTATTAAGTTCTTTTATATTTTTAATGTTTTCATAGTGTTATTCTAGTTTTTATGGGTTTTTACATTTTTATGGATTTATAGGGATTGTTAGGATTTTTATGGATTTTAAGGATTAAAGGGATTTTGAGGGTTTTAGGGGTTTTAGGGGTTTTTATTGTTTTTATCATTATTTTAGTTTTTAAATGTTTTAAGTTTTTTTTGGTTTTTAAGGTTTTTTAAAGATTTTTTAAGGTTTTAAGGGTTTTTAACTTTTTTTTGGGAATTTTATGATTTTTATTGTTTTTTTATTTTTTGGGGATTTTGAGACCTTTTAGTGTTTTTATGGTTTTATGGGTTTTATTATATATTTTTGTTTTTAGAGTGTTTTAATATTTTTAGTGATTTTTATGGTTTTTATGGATTTTGGGATTTTTAAGGTCTTTTAGGTTTTCAACATATTTTAGGTATTTTAGGGGTGTTAACTATTTTTTCGGTTTTATGGTTTTCTTAGGGATTTTCATGGGTTTTAGGGTTTTTTAAGTGATTTTTTGGTATTTTTTACGATTCTTATGACTATTTATGGATTTTGAGGGTCTTTAAGGTTTATAGGGATTTTTCATTTTTATTTTGGGTTTTAGTGCTTTTAGGTGTCTTAAATGTTTTTATGTTTTTAAGGTTTTCTTAAGGTTTTTAGGGTTTTTGATGGTTTTCAATATTTTTAGATATTTTAATTGATTTGTAATTTTTTTATGGTTTATTGGGTTTTTATGGGTTTTGAGGGTTTTATGGTTTTTTTGGGTTTTTAGGGATTTTTATAGTTTTTAGCAGTTTTATAGGTTTTGAGAGTTTTAAACATTTTAGGGTTTTAAATGGGTTTGGGAGGTTTTGGTTTTTTATGGGTTTTTATGGTTTTTATGGTTTTTATGGGTATTATGGGTTTTCCCTATCTTAGTGGTTTTAGGGTCTTTTCAGAGTTTTTAGTATTATTTAGGTTTTTTAGGGGTGTTATGTATTTTAATTTTTTATGTATTTCGTATTTTTTAAAAAAATATTAAGTCTTTTTGCATTTTTTTGGATTTTTAGGGTTTTAGGTATTTTATTTTTTTAAAGGGTTTTGGGATTTTGATTTTTTTAGGGTTTTTTGGGTTAATTTGGCGTTTAGTGTTTTTAGGTTTGTATGGGTTTAAATTGTTTTAATATAAATAAATATTTCATAATGTTTTTTAGTGTTTTTAGGGGTTTTACGTGTTTATATATTTTCACTGTTTTTAGGATATTTGTGGTTTTTAGGGGGGTTTTTTGGAATTTTGAGGGGTTGTATGGTTTTTAGGGATTTTAGGCTTTTCTGGGTTTTTAGTGGTTTTTTGAGTTTGTATGGTATTTTATATTTTTAGTGTTTTTTAACATTTTTAGGGGTTTAAAGTGTTTTTAGAGTTTTTAGTGGTTTTTGGGTTTTTTTGGGTGTTTTAGTGTTTTTACAATTCTTACTGGTTTTTAAAGGTTGTAGGGGTTTTATAGTTTTTATGTTTTCTTAAGGGTTTTTAGGGTTTTAAGTGTTTATTTTTTTATGGTTTTGTGGGATTTTTTTGGGTTTTTATGGTTTTTTACGTTTTGATAGATCTTTATGGATTTTTAGGATTTTTAAGGGTTTTATGGTTTTTAGGGATTTTGAGTTTTTTTTGGATTATTAGGCTTTTTATCATTTTTACGATTTTTGGGGGTTTTAAGTGTTACATGTTTTTAGGGTTTTAATAGTTTTTTTCATTTTTATAGTTTTTTTACATTTTCATTTATTGTTTTTTGATTATTTAGTATTTTTTGGTTTTTAGTGGTTTTAGGGATTTTGAGGATTATATGGTTTTTTTTTGTTTTTTCGGGTTTTTTTGGTTTTCAGAGATGTTATGTTTTTATAGTTATTTTTATCAATTTTATGGTTTTATAATTTTTAGCGGTTTTAATGGTTTTTATGCGCTTTAGGGTTTTTAGGGGTTTTAGGGGTTTTTATGTTTTTAGGGGTTTTAAATGTTTTAGTGTCTTTTTATGGATTTTTTTTTATTTTAGCTATTTTTAGGGGTTTGAAGTGATTTTAGGTTTTTACGATTATCTTAGGGGTTGTCAAGGTTGTTTACATTTTTTCGGATTTTAGGGATATTTTAATATTTTTATAGTTATTTTGGGTTTTTAGGTATTTTGTGGGTTTATTGTGTTTTTTGGTGTTTTACCATTTTAGGTTTTAAGGTTTTAATATTTATTAGGTTTCAATAAATGTGTTTAGGTTTTTTAGTGTTTTTTATGTATTTAGATAATTTTCTAGATTTTTATGGGTTTTAGGGGTTTAAAAAGATTTTTGTGGTTTGTATTGATTTTAGGTGTTTTAGGGGTTTTGTGTATTTTTTTGTTTTTTTGGGATTTTTTAGATTTGTAGGAGTTTTAATGTTTGTTCAGTTTTTTTAACATTTTTATGTATTTAAAGGGTTTTAGTTTTTTATTGGGGTTTTAGGGTTTTACAGGTTTTAGGGTTTTATTGGTTTTAGGGGTTTTATGGTTTTTATGATTTTAGCGTTTTTAGATTTTTAAGGGTTTTTAGTGTTTCTTATTTTTTTAAGGGTTTCATAGGGCGTTTTAGGGGGTTTATAGGTTATTTTTAAACTTTTCAAGATTTTGTTCTGATTTTTTATGGTTTTTGTAGTGTTTTCGGGTATCTAGAGATTTTGAGGGTTTTGATTCTGTTTATGGTTTTTTGGGTTTTGAGAGTTTCATTTGTTTTTTTAGGAGTTTACGAGTTTTTAGAGTGTTTAGTGGGGAGTTTGGGGGTTTTTTGTGATTATTGGATATTTTAATGTTATTTGGGGTTTTATTATCTTTTGGATTCTTAGGTTTTTTACTGTTTTAGGGGTTTTAACATTTTATATATTTTTATGGATTTAAAGTGTTTCTAGGTTTTTAATGTTGTCTTTGGGTTTTCTGGGGTTTTTTTATCTTTTTATGAACTTTTAGGGTTTTTTGTTATTTTTTGATTTTCTTCATGATTTTGAGTGTTTTTAGGGTTTTTAGTGGTTTTTAGTTTTTTGGGGTTTTAGGGGTGTTTTCAGTTTTTAATGGGTTTTATGGTTTTTTTCAGTTTTTAACATTTTTATGGGTTTAATGGATTTTAGAGTTTATATTTTTTTAGGGTTTCTATGGGGTTATAGGGATTTTACGGTTTTACAGTTTTTTGGATTATTAGGATCTTTTAAAGGTTTTTAGGGATTTTATAATTTTTTAGGTTTTCAGGGGTTTTAAGTGTTGTTATGTTTATAAAATTCTATTAGAGTTTTTTAGTATTTTTTTGTTTTTTTGTATTTTTAGGTATTTTTTGGTTTTTTATGGTTATTATGCGTTTTTGTGATATTTAGAGTTTGTACGCTTTTGGGATTTTAATGTTTTTAGCGTTTTTAGGGGATATAAATGTTTTAGGGTTTTATGGTTGTCTGAGGGTTTATCTTAGATTTATAGGTTACTTTATGTTTTTAAGGATTTTTAGTGTTATTTTGGATTTTTATGGATTTTATGGTTTTTACATGTTTTTAGGTTTTTTATGCTTTTTGGGTTTTAGTGTTTTTTTTTGTTTTTAGGGTTTTTAAGATTTGTTAGTTTTTTTACATTTTTTATAGTTTGAAGGTTTTTTAGATATTTTAGTGGTTAGGGTTTTATAGGTTTTTATTTTCTTTATGCGTTTTAGAGGGTTTTAGTGTTTTTAGGTTCTTTCACATTTTTTGGGGGTTCTAGGGGTTTAATGTGTTTTTAGTGTTTTATGGGTTTTTATGGGTTTTTAAATTTTTATGGTTTTCTTTTGTATCTTTAGGTTTTCTAATTATTTTTCTATTTTTTTAGATTTTTATGATTTTTAGGATTTTTATGGGATTTAGGATTTATTTTGATTTTTAGGGTTTTTATGTTTTTTCTGGGGTTTTAAGGATGTTTTACTTTTTAGGGTTTTTATGGTTTTTTAGATTTTTTTATTGTTTTAGGGGGTTTAGAGTTTTTAGAGGATTTTTAAGGATTTTATTGGGGTTTTAGTTTCTCTATAAGGTTTGTATGGGTTTTTAGGGTTCTAAGTGGCTTATAGTGTTTTTAGGGTATTTTAGGGTTTGTTATTATATTTATTTTTTTAGGGGTTGAATATTTTTTTATGTTTTTAAGGATTTCTTAGGAGTTGTCAAGATTTATATACTTTTTAATGTTTTTTGGGATTTTTTGGGGCTTTTAGTATTTTTATCAATTTTAGAGCACTAATTTCTTTTGATGGATTTATGGTTTTTAGGTTGTTTAGGGAATTGGGGTTTTTAACACGTTTCAAGATTTTAAAATTTTTATATGTTTTTATTTTTTTCAAGGATTTATTAAGGGTTTTCAGGGTTTTTTGGGTTTTCATGATTTTATTGATTTTTTGGGATTTCTTTGGAATTTTTCTGGTTCTTAGGGATTTTATAGAATTTGAGGTGTTTTCGGGTTTTTTGAGGTTTTATGGTTTTTTTGGTGTTTTAGGGTTTTTTTGAGTTTTGTGGATTTAATGGGTATTTATATTTTTTTAAACGTTTTTAGGTGTTTAATGGGTTAGTTGAGTTTTATGTGGGGTTTTAAGGTTTTTGTTGGTTGTTAGAGTTTTTTAATGTTTTTAGGAGTTTTATGGTTTTTAGCCATTTCTTGGGAATTTAGGGAATTTTAGGGTTTTTTAGTTTATTTAATTTTTATTATTTTTAAAAATTTTGAATATTTTTAGGTTTTTTATATTTTCTTAAGGTTTTTAGGGGATTTAGATTTATTCTGTTTTAGGTATTTTTAAGTATTTTTAGGATTATTTTGTTTTTTTGGTTTTTTGGTATTTTGATGGGTTTTAGGGTTTTTAGTGTTTTTAGTGTTTTCAGGTTTTTAGGGAAGTTTTTTATTTTTTGGTTTTAAGGTTTTTTTAGCGTTAATCATGTTTTTAAGTTTTTTTACCCTTTTAATAATTTTTGGGGATTTTTTAAAAGTTAAATATTTTTTGGGTTTTAGGGATTTTGAGGGGTTTAAATGTTTTTAGGGTTTTAGGGTCTTTATTTTTATTTTTGGGTTTTTAGGGTTTTTTTGGGTTTTCAGGGGTTTTAGTGTTATTAATGATTTTAGGGGTTTAAATAGTTTTTATAGTTTGTTGGGTTTCTTATTTATTCTATGGGGTTTTAAGATTTTTATTGTTTTTAGTGATTTTAATGGGTTTTTTGGTTTTAGGGTATTTTATGTGTTTTTAGGATTTTTAGCATTTTTTACGGTTTTAGGTGTTTTATGTGTTTTTAGGATTTTGATGTTTTGTTAGGCTTCTTCAGGGTTTTAAAGTTTTTTATGTTTTTTAGAATTGTTAGGCATTTTTAAATTATTTTTGGGTTTTCTTATTATTTTTTGTGATTTTGAGTCCTTTTATGACTTTTTAGTGTTTTAATGGGTTTTTAAGGAAAAGAAGGTGTAGGACCAGTCTATTCTTGGATCCAAAATATTTATTGGAAAAAATAAGAGCAAAAAAAGATATGGGTAGGGTCAAACAATCCATTCCCAAAAAGAGCTAATATATGGGGTCACCAACAGCACCAAAACCAAAAAAAACACCTTCGTCACCTCCTAGCCATCAGCATCGACCATCCCACAGCATAGTTTTCTGCATCAAGAACCTCCTAACAAATAATATCACATAATTTGACACCCAGTAGTAAAAAAATAACACACTACCACCAACACCCACTCCTAACACCATTCCGCAAAACCAAGCACACCTTGGTTAGAACTGATCTCCAAATAGCCCCTCCAGTAACCCATTATTCGCACAACATCACCAGATGTTGTGCCAAACACCCCACATAAAATCCAGTAACTAATACCAATAGCACCTCACAACCATTCCATCCACACCACCCAACTAGCACTCGAATGGTATAGAAACATCACCTCCAACACCTCCGAAGAACGCAGTAAAAATTAACCAGTAGAACAACTTCCAGCATCCAATACCTCCTAGACAATCGAAACCCATAATCCTACAACTCGATAAAAGTAGATCCCAACAAAAAGTAGGGAGAAACAAAGTAATCAATACAGAACCACTATCACCCACTCCCAACTCCCTTTCATAGCTAGCAGCATAGCTCCACAAACAACCCATAGACACCCTGCCACACTAGCTTCTAACATCAAGCATCCAATTCCTATATATGGACAAGTATCATCGAGATTCACTCTAAACACCATTATAAAGACAACATTATCCCCTTCAAGACAATAGTAGGACATCCAATGAAAAAACTGACCAACCCGCTATAATCTCTGAAGAGTGTGTCTACTAAAACATTGTTACTATATTTGACCCCTCAATGGAGAGTGAAGTCGAAGCCAAGTCCGCCAAGCACAGCCACAGCTAGAACTAACCCCTTTTAAATGAAAAACCACACGTAATCTAGAAAATCTCCACACTACCTTGGAATAACTCAAACCACTCGAAGCTGATGAGCTATGGCCAAAGATTCAAAATCTAGATCCGACCAACTCATCCATGGATGAAGCCATCATCCGATGCCAATGAATGAGAATCCCTAGATGTGAAGGCTCCACCGAGCCAGAGGAGATGCATCGCGAGAGGAGGAGACCCACCGCCGAGCCAGAGGAGATGCACCGCGAGAGAATGAGAAGAACCACCAAGCTGGAGGAGACGCGCAACGAGAAGAAGAAGTAGTAGTGCTGGGAAACCCTAGCACAAGAGGATCCCAGAGACTCTTCTTCTATAAAACATGTATTTAGGTTACAAGGTATATGTGTGGCCCCACCACCTATTCCCGGCACATCCCCAGTGAGGCCTAAGCGGTCAATCCTTGGTCTTAGGGCAGTTCTTAATAGGGAGAGGAGCCATGAGAGGTTATAATGGAATATAGTGCACATTTCCTTACGAGTACTCAAACCTCAACCCTCGGGGTCAGAACACTACCAACAGCAACCAACTCACTCATACCACATGTGAAAACGTGTCTTCACGTAACAATGTATAGGTGCATCCTCACCACCTATGTTCCACACGTCCCCAGTGAGGCCCAAAGTGGTCATCCTTGGGCTTAGGCCCATTCCCGAATGGGAAGAGGGTCCCTTGAGAGGTTATAATGGAATATAGCACATTTTCCTTGGAGGAATCAAACATGGAACATAAGGTTCAGGATTCCACTTCTAGTAATCAACTCACCCATGCCTCATTGGCTTTCATGGGGTTTTTAGGGTTTTTCACATTTTATGTTTTTTTTGGTATTTTACGTGTTTTTAAGTATTTATGAAATTTTAGTGTTCTTTTGATTTTTAGGGTTGTATGTTTTTAGGTATTTTAGAGATTTTATAGGGATTTTATGGGGTTTCTACGGTATTAGGGATTTTTATGTTTTTAGCGTTTTTATGTGTTTAAGGTGTTTTTTTTGTTTTTCGGGTTTTATGGTTTTTTATTTTTTAGGGTTTTATTGTTTTTTTATATTTTAAAATTTTTATGGGGTTTAAATGGTTTTTATAGTTTCTAGTGTTTAGATGAGGTTTTAAGAGTTTTAATGGTTTTTTTTGTTTTAGGGGTTCAAATGATTGTTTTTCAATTTTAGGAGTTTTTTTTGGATATTTAGGATTTTTTTATTTTTTAGGTTTTTATGGTTTTATTTTTTTATAGTTTTTAAGGGTTTATTAGTATTTTAGATGTTTTTTATGTTTTTTAGGTTTTTAGGGTTTTTAAGTTTTTTGAGAATTTTTATGCTTTATTATGAATTTTTGGGGGTTTTGGGTTTTGTTGGTTTTTTAGAGTTTTTATGGTG
The DNA here is from genome assembly GCA_963277665.1 of Viscum album. Classification (NCBI taxonomy): domain Eukaryota; kingdom Viridiplantae; phylum Streptophyta; class Magnoliopsida; order Santalales; family Viscaceae; genus Viscum; species Viscum album. The sequence goes on along the minus strand of OY728136.1, from coordinate 1,278,271,475 downwards.
TTTTTCATTTTTATGCATTTTGGTGTTTTACGCTTTTTTAGGTTTTTATGTTTTTCTTATTTTTTTTTTATGTTTTTTACATTTTTATGGGTTTTAGGGTGTTTTTAGGATTTTTATGTTTTTAGGTGATTTTGGGGATTGTTGAGGGTATTTAGGGTTATTTAGGGAATTATGGTTATATATTTGTTTTTGGGGATTTAGAGCGTTTGAAGTGTCTTTTGTTATTTTTAAATCATTTTATTAGTTTTCTATAGTTTTTAGGGCTTTAGGGTGTCTTTAGGTTTTTTAGAGTTTTTTAGTTTTTTCGGTTTTTTTAGAGTTTTAGGTTAGTAAGGGTTTCTAAGTGGTTGTTAGGGTTTTATGGTTTTTTTTGTTATTTAGTTTTTTTTATTTTATTTTTTAGTGTTTTTTGGGATTTTGAGGTGGTTTTCTGTGTTTTAGGGATTTTATCTCTTTTTAGGGATTTTATAGACTTATTTGTTTTTAGTTTTTTAGAATTCTTAAGTTTTGTAGGGGTTTGAATAATTTTTTGGGATTCTACAATATTCTAATGTGTTTTTTAGTTTTTGAGGTTTTTTATGTTTCTAGGGACTTTTAGAGATTTTTTTTCTTATGTGTTTTTTGTAATTTTGAGTGTTTTTATGGTTAATGGGGTTTGGGGGTGGTTTATATTTTTTTGGGTTAAATAGGGGTCTTTTGAGTTTTTAAGGTTTTTAAGGGGTTTTAAGGTTTTTTTAACATTTTATGGATTTAAAGGGATTTAGGGTTTTTAGTTCATTTTATGGGTTTTTTATGGTAATTTTGGTTTTATGTTTTCTTAGTGTTTTATGTTTTTTAGGGGATTTTAGGGATTTGAATGTATTTTTTTGGGTTTTTTGGGGTTTTCATATTTTTATGGTTTTTTAAGGGTTTTAAGTATTTTTTCATTTTTAATATTTTCTTAGATTTTTTATGGGTTTTAATTTTTTTTATGTTTTTATGAAAATTGATGGATTTTTTAGAATATTATTGGTTTTTAGGGTTTTTAGGGATTTTTAGTGTTATTAGGGTTTTTAGAGTTTTTTGGATTTTTAGTTTTTTTTAGGGTTGTTAAGTGATTTTAGGTTTTTAATGTTTTCTTAGGTCTATTTAGGCATTTTAGGGGGGTTTTTTCATTTTTATGGATTTGTAGGGCTTGTTATAATTTTTATGTATTTTATAGATTTAAGGGATTTTGAGGGTTTAAATGCTTTTTGTGTTTTTATCAGTCTATTATTTTTTTGAGGATTTTAAGTGGTTTTTGGGTTTTAAGGTATTCATTTGTTTTTTTTAAGGTTTAAAGGGTTTTCAATTTTTTTTGGTATTTTTAGGGTATTTATTAATATTTTTATTGTTTTCTTAGATTTTTGGGATTTTGAGAGGTTTTTTGTTTTAGTGGTTTTATGTTTTTTATTATATTTTTAAGTTTTTATATTTTTTTTTCTGTTTTTTGGGGTTTTAATATTTTTACAGATTTTATGGTTTTTATGGGTTTTCATATATTTATGGTCTTTTAGGTTCTCTAGATATTTTAGGTATTATAGTGGTTTTATGTGTTTTTGGTTTTTTATGGTTTTCATAAGGTTATTCACAATTTTTAAGGTTATTTACATTTAACGGGGTTTTTTGGGATTTTTTAGGATTTTTATGATTATTTATGTATTTTGAGGGTCTTTAGGGTTTAGAGGGATTTTTTAGTGTTTCATTTTAATGGATTTTAGTTTTTTTAGGGGTTCTAAATGTTTTTAGGTATTTAAGGTTTTCTTATGGTTTTTATGTTTTGGGTTTTTTTATAATTTTATATATATTTTTTGTTTTTTAGGATTTTTATGGTTTTTGGGTTTTAGGTATTTTGAGGGTTTTTTTGGTTTTTTTGGGTTTTTAGGGGGTTTTAGAGCTTTTTGGGGTTTTATAAGTTTTGAGAGTTTTAAATAATTTTAGGGTTTTAGATGTTTGGTTCTCTTAGGGGTTTTTAGGGTTTTTAAGATTTTGAGGGGTATTATGGGTTTTTTCTATCTTTTTGTTTTTTGGGTCTTTTTACTGTTTTTAGTGTTTTTAGTATTTTTTAGGTTTTTAGGGGTTTTATGTATTTTTTATTTTTTATGTATTTCTTTCAATTATTTAAAAAATTAAACGTTTTTACATTGTTTTTTTTAGGATTTTTTAGGATACTTAAGGGTTTTTAGGGGTTTTAGGGAATTTGATTTTTTTAGGGTTTTTGGGTTTCTATGAGTTTAGTGTTTTTAGGTTTTTATGGGTTTAAATTGTTTTAATATTTTTAATGATTTCCAAAGGATTTCCATGTTTTTAGGGTTTTTTACGAGTTTAGGGATTTTCTGGTATTTTTTAGGATTTTTTTGGTTTTTAGGGGTTTTTGGAATTTTGAGTGGTTGTAAGGTTTTTATAGATTTATGGGTTTTTTCAGTTTTTAGTGTTTTTTTGAGTTTTTATGGGTTTTTATATTTTTCATGTTTTAATCATTTTTAGGGGTTTAATGTGTTTTCAGAGTTTTTAGTGGGTTTTTTGGGTTTTTCTTAGGGTTTTAGTGTTTTTATAGTTTTTGTGTTTTTTTATGGATTTTAGGGGTTTTATGGTTTTTGTGTGTTTTTTTGGGTTTTTAGGGTTTTATAATTTTTAGGTTTTTAGGGGTTTTAAGTTTTTATTGGTTTTTATGGTTCTCTAAGGGGTTTTTTAGTTTTTTGGGGTTTTTACATTTTAATGGATCCTTAGGGATTTTAAGGGGTTTTAAGGGCTTTTAGGTGTTTTATGGATTTGGAGTGTTTTTCCGGTTTTTTTAGGGTTTTTTGAATTTTTATGATTTTTATGAGTTTTATGTGTTATAAGTTTTTTTTATTTGTTTTTTATCAATTTTTTTAATTTTTTTTTTTACATTTTCTTTAATTTTTTTTAATTTATAGGATTTTTATGGTTTTTTGCGATTTTAGGGATTTTGGGATTTATATGGTTTTTTTTTTGGTTTTTAGAGTTTTTAAGAGATTGTGTGCTTTTAGTGTTTTTTCCATTTTTTATGGATTTATTATTTTTAGTGGTTTTAATGGTTTTTATGGGATTTATGGTTTTTATGGGTTTTATTGGGTTTTTATTTTTTTAGGGGTTTTTATGGTTTTAGGGGATTTTATGGTCTTCTAGTGTTTTTAGCTATTTTTAGTGGTTTTAAGTGTTTTTAGATTTTTATGATTATCTTTATTGTTTTTAGGGTTGTTTACATTTTTTTGGGATTTTTGGGTAATTTTTAATATTTATATTATTATTTCTTGTTTTTAGTGATTTTGTCGGTTTTAGTGTTTTTAGGTGTTTTATCATTTTAGGTTTTTAGGGGGTTTAGGGTTTTAATATTTTTTAGGATTTCATAAGTGTATTTAAGGTTTTTAAGGAATTTAATGTATTTAGATATATTTCTAGATTTTTATGGTTTTTATGGTTATTAGGGATTTTTTGGTTTTTATGGTTTTAAGGTGTTTTAGAGGTTTTGTGTCTTTTCTGGTTTTTTGGGGTTTTTTTAGATTTTTAGGGTTTTAAGGATTGTTTTATTTATGTAAAAAAAAAATTTTGTTTAAAGGGTTTAAATGTTTTTATTTGGTTTTTAGGGTTTTATGTGTAATAGGGTTTTGTAATATTTAGGGGTTTTATGGTTTTTATGTTTTTAGCATTTTTTGATTTTTAATGGTTTAAAGTAATTTTAGTTTTTTAAGGTTTTCTTAGAGGTTTTCAGGGTTTTAGATTTTTTACATTTTTCAGGATTTTGTAGTGATTTTTTTGCAGTTTTTGTAGAGTTTTAGGGATTTTAGGGATTTATAGAGTTTTGACGGTTTTTATGGTTTTGGGGGTTTTAAGAGTTTTTTTGATTTTTTCAAGGTTTAATGAATTTTATATTTTTTTAGTGGGGTGTTTGGGGGTTTTTTGTTTCTGTATAATTGTTTAAAATTTTTAGGGGTTTTAATGTCATGAGGGGTCTTAGATTTTTTAAAGTTTTGGGTTTTTAACATTTTTTAGATTTTTAAGGATTTAAAGTGTTTTTAGGATTTTTATTGTTTTCTTTGGGTTTTATGTGTTTTTAGGGTTTTTTATCTTTTTATAAACTTCTAGAGATTTATATGATTTTATGGGTTTTTCACGATTTTGAGTGTTTTAGGGGTTTTTGGGGTTTTTACGGGGTTTTTTAGTTTTACGGGGTTTAAGGTTTTTATTCATTTTTTAACATTTTAAGGGTTTAAAGGGTATTTAGTGTTTTTAGTAGTTTTTTGGTTTTTTATGGGGTTTTAGGAAATTTACAATTTCTAGGGAGTTTTTTGATTATTAAAATATTTTATGGGATTTTATTACATTTTAGGTTTTTAGGGGTCTTGAGTGTTGTTAATTTTTTAATATTATATTAGGTTTTTTAGGTTTTTTTATGTTTTTTTGGTTTTTTAGGGATTTTTTGGATTTTTATGGTTTTTTAGTGTTTTAGTGATTTTTAGTGATTTTTTGTTTTTTTTTTCTTTTAATGTTTTTAGTATTTTTAAGGGATATATGTGTTTATGTTTTTATGATTTTCTGAGGTGTTTTTAGGGTTTTAAGATTGTTTTATTTTTTCAAGGATTTTGAGGGTTGTATGAATTTTTAGTGATTTTAAGGGTTTGAACATGTTTTTTTCTTTTTTATGTTTTTTAGGGTTTTTAGTTTTTTTTAGTTTTTTTAGGGTTTTTAATATTTGTTAGATATTTTTACGTTTTTTTATTTTGAAGGGTTTTTAGATATTTTAGTGGTTTCTTAGGGTATTATGGGTTTTTAGGTTTTTAAGGTTTTTATAGGGTTTTATGGTTTTTAGGGTTTTTCGGGTCTTTCACATTTTTTGAGTTTCTAGGGGTTTTAAGTTTTATAAGAGATTTATGGGTTTCTAATTTTTTTTATGTTTTTTATGGTTTTTATTTTTATTGGTATTTGTACGGTTTCTAAGGATTTTTATGGTCTTTAGGAATTTTATGGTTTTTTGGATTTTTATGGGTTTTAAGATTTTTTTGTTTTGATTTTTAGGGTTTTTATGGTTCTTTTGGGTTTTTATAGATTTTTTATTTTTTTTTGTTTTTATGGTTTCTTATTTTTTTTATTATTTTATGGGGTTTAGATTTTGTGGAGGATTTTTAGTGATTTTAGGGGGTTTATGGTTTCTATAAGGTTTTTGTGGGTTTTGTGGTTGTAAGTGGATTTTAGGGTTTTTAGGGTATTTTAGGGTTCTTATTATTTTTAGTTTTTTTGTTTAATGTTTTTTATGGTTTTATGGTTTTCTTATGGGTTTTTAGGATTTATAGAGTTTTTAATTAATTTTGGGATTTTTCAGGCCTTTTAGTATTTTTATCAATTTTTAGGGTGCTAAGGTATTTTAAGGGATTTTTGGTTTTAAGGGTTTTTAGGGATTTGGGATTTTTTAGCACATTTTAAGATTTTTAAGGGTTTTACATGTTTTTATTTTTTTAAGGATTTCATAGGGGTTTTCTGGGTTTTTATGATTTTTATGATATTTTTTTGAGATTTTGTAGGATTTTTCTGGTTCTTAGGGTTTTTAGAGATGTTGATGTGTTTTAAGATATTTTGGGTTTTTATGGTTTTTTTTGGTTTTTGTGAGTTTGGAGTCTTTTATGTGTATTTATAGGTTTTTAACGTTTTTCGGGTTTTAATGGGGGTTTTTTGAGTTTTTTGGGGGATTTATGGTTTTTGTTGGTTGTTAGAGATTTTAAAGGTTTTTAGAAGTTTTATGGTTTTTAGTCGTTTCTTGGGATTTTATGGACTTTTATGGGTTTTCAGTTTTTAGCATTATTATTTTTTTAGGTATTTTGACTGTTTTTAGGTTTTTAATGTTTTCTTAGGGTTTTTAGGGGATTTAGTTTTATTATGTCTTATATAATTTTAGGTATTTTTAGGATTATTTTATTTTTATGGTTTTTTGTTATTTTTAGGGGTTTTATGGGTTTTAGAGTTTTCTACATTTTTCGAGATTTTGTAGTGATTTTTTATGGTTTTTGTAGAGGTTTAGGGCTTTTAGGGATTTTTAGAGTTTTGATGTTTTTATGGTTTTGGGGGTTTTCAGAGTTTTTTTTTATTTTTTCGAGGTTTAAAGGTTTTTATATTTTTTAGTGGGGTGTTTGGGGTTTTTTGGTTTTTATAATTGTTTAATTTTTTTCAGGTATTTAATGTCATTAAAGGTCTTAGATTTTTTAAAGTTTTTGGGTTTTTAAGATTTTTTAGATTTTTAAGGATTTAAAATGTTTTTAGGTTTTTTATTGTTTTCTTTGGGTTTTATGGGTTTTTAGGGTTTTTTTATCTTTTTATGAACAACTAGAGATTTATTTGATTTTATGCGTCTTTCACGATTTTGAGTCTTTTATGGTTGTTTTGGGTTTTTACGGGGTTTTTGAGTGTTTAAGGGGTTTAAGGTTTTTTTTCATTTTTTAACATTTTTTTGGGTTTAAAGGGTATTTAGAGTTTTTAGTGGTTTTTTGGTTTTTTATGGGGTTTTAATAATTTTACAATTTCTAGGGTGTTTTTGGATTATTAGGATATTTTAAGGTATTTTATTATTTTTGAGGTTTTTAGGGGTCTTAAGTGTTGTTAATTTTTTAATATTATATTATGGTTTTTAGGGTTTTTATGTTTTTTTTGTATTTTTAGGGATTTTTTGGATTTTTATAGTTTTTAGTGTCTTAGTGATTTTTATTGTTTGTTTTGTTTTTTGCCTTTTAATTTTTTTAGTGTTTTTAGGGGATATATGTGTTTATGGTTTTATGATTATCTGAGGTGTTTTCATGGTTTTTAAGGTTATTTTATGTTTTTAAGGCTTCTGAGGGTTGTTTGAATTTTTATTGATCTTAAGGGTTTTTAAATGTTTTTTGTTTTTTATGTTTTTTTGGGTTATAGTGTTTTTTATTTTTTTAGGGTTTTTAAGATTTGTTATATTTTTTTATGTTTTTTTATATTGAATGTTTTTTATATATTTTAGTGGTTTCTTAGGGTATTATGGGTTTTTAGGTATTTAAGGTTTTTAGAGGGTTTTATGGTTTTTAGGGTTTTACGGGTCTTTCACATTTTTTGGGTTTCTAGGCGTTTTAATTGTTTTAAGAGATTTATGGGTTTATAATGTTTTTTATGTTTTTTATGGTTTTAATGTTTTTTTTGGTATTTGAAGGGTTTCTAAGGATTTTTATTGTTTTTTGGATTTTTATTGGTTTTTGGATTTTTATGGGTTTTAGTATTTTTTTGTTTTGATTTTTAGGGTTTTTATGGTTCTCTTGGGTTTTTAATGGATTTTTTATTTTTTATGGTTTTTATGGTTTTTATGGTTTTTTATTTTTTTTATTATTTTATGGGGTTTATAGTTTTTAGATGTTTTTTAGTTATTTAGGGGGGTTTATGGTTTCTATAAGGTTTTTGTGGGTTTTCTGGTTGTAAGTGAATTTTAGAGTTTTTAGGGTATTTTATGGTTCTTACTATTTTTAATTAATTTATTGATGTTTCAGGCCTTTTAGTATTTTTATCATTTTTTAGGTTGCTAAGGTATTTTGAGGGATTTTTGGTTTTAAGGGTTTTTTGGAATTCGACGGTTTTTAGAACATTTTATGATTTTTAAGGGTTTTACATGTTTTTATTTTTTTTAGGATTTCGTAGGGGTTTTCTGGGTTTTTATGATTTTTTTGATTTTTTTTTGGGATTTTTTAGGATTTTTCTGATTCTTAGGGTTTTTAGAGACGTTGATGTGTTTTCGTGTTTTTTTTTTGGGGTTTTATGGTATTTTTGTTTTATGGTTTTGTGAGTTCTGAGTCTTTCATGGGGTTTTATAGTTTTTTAACGTTTTTTGGGTTTTAATGGGCGTTTTTGAGTTTTTTGGGGGGTTTTAAGGTTTTTGTCGGTTGTTAGGGATTTTAAAGGATTTTAGAAGTTTTATGGTTTTTAGCCATTTCTTGGGATTTTATGGACTTTTTAGGGGTTTTTAGTTTTTATCATTTTTATGTTTTTAGGGATTTTGAGTGTTTTTAGGTTTTTAATGTTTTCTTAGGGTTTTTAGGGGATTTAGTATTATTATGTTTTATATAATTTTAGGTATTTTTATGATTATTGTGTTTTTAAGGTTTTTTGTTATTTTTAGAGGTTTTATGAGGTTTAGAGTTTTTTACATTTTTTTGGATTTTGTAGTGATTTTTTATGGTTTTTGTAGAGTTTTAGAGATTTTAGGGATTTTGAGAGTTTTTACGGTTTTTATGGTTTTGGGGGTTTTGAGAGTTTTTTTGATTTTTTCAATGAATAAAGGTTTTTATATTTTTTTTAGTGTGGTGTTTTGGGGTTTTTTGTGTTTTTATAATTGTTTAATGTTTTTAGGGGTTTTAATGTAATTAGGGGTCTTATATTTTTTAATGTATTTGGGTTTTTAACATTTTTTATATTTTTAAGGATTTAAAGTGTTTTTTGGATTTTTATTGTTTTCTTTGGGTTTTATGGGGTTTTAGGGTTTTTTAATCATTTTATGAACTTCAAGAGATTTATATGATTTTATGGGTTTTTCCGGATTTTGAGTGTTTTAGGGGTTTTTTGGGTTTTTACGGGGTTTTTTAGTTTTTAAGGGGTTTAAGGTTTTTTTTCATTTTTTAACATTTTTAAGGGTTTAATGGTTATTTAGAGTTTTTAGTGGTTTTTTGGTTTTTTATGGGGTTTTAGGAATTTTACAATTTCTAGGGTGTTTTTAGATTATGAGGATATTTTAAGGGATTTTATTATTTTTTAGGTTTTTAGGGGTCATAAGTGTTGTTAATTTTTTAATATTATATTAGGGTTTTTAGGGTTTTTTATGTTTCTTTGGAATTTTAGGGAATTTTTGGATTTTTATGGTTTTTTAGTGTTTTAGTGATTTTTACTTTTTGTTTTTTTTTCTTTTACTTTTTTTAGTGTTTTTAGGGGATATATGTGGTTATGGTTTAATGATTTTCTGAGGTGTTTTTAGGGTTTTTAAAATTATTTTATGTTTTTAAGGATTTTGAGGGTTGTTTGAATTTTTAGTGATTTTAAGGGTTTGTACATGTTTTTTGGTTTTTTATATTTTTTTGGGGTTTTAGTGTTATTTTAGTTTTTTAGGATTTTTAAGATTTGTTATATTTTTTTTACATTTTTTTATTTTGAAGTGTTTTTAGATATTTTAGTGGTTTCTTAGGGTATTATGGGTTTTTAAGTTTTTAAGGTTTTTAGAGGGTTTTAGGGTTTTTAGGGTTTTTCATGTATTTCACATTTTTTGGGTTCCTATGGGTTTTAAGTGTTTTAAGAGATTTATGTGTTTCTAACGTTTTTTATGTTTTTTATGGTTTTTATGTTTTTTGGGTATTTATAGGGTTTCTAAGGATTTTTATGGTTTTTAGGATTTTTTTGGTTTTTTGGATTTTTATGGTTTTTTGGATTTTTATGGGTTTTAGGATTTTTCTGTTTTGATTTTTAGGGTTTTTCGGGGTTTCTATAGATTTTTTATTTTTTATGGTTTTTATGGATTTTTATTTTTTTATTTTTTTATGGTGTTTAGAGTTTTTAGAGGATTTTTAGTGATATTAGGGGGGTTTTATGGTTTCTATACGATTTTTGTGGGTTTTGTGGTTGTAAGTGACTTTTAGGATTTTTAGGTTATTTTAGGGTTCTTACTATTTTTATTTTTTTTTGTTTAAAGTGTTTTTATGGTTTTATGGTTTTGTTATGGGTTTTTAGGATTTATAGAGTTTTTAATTAATTTAGTGATTTTTCAGGCCTTTTATTATTTTTACCATTATTTAGGGTGCTAAGGTATTTTTAGGGATTTTTGGTTTCAAGGGATTTTAGGGATTTGAGGGTTTTTAGCACATTTGAATATTTTTAAGGGTTTTACATGTTTTTATTTTTTTAAGGATTTTGTAGGGGTTTTCTGTGTTTTTTATGATTTTTTTTGATTTTTTTGGGATTTTTTAGGATTTTTCTGTTTCTTAGGGTTTTTAGAGACGTTGATGTGTTTTCGGGTTTATTTGGGTTTTTATGGTTTTTTTGTTTTAGGGTCTTGTGAATTTTGAGTCTTTTATGGTTTTTTATAGTTTTTAATGTTTTTTGGGTTTTAATGGGGTTTTTTGAGTTTTTTGGGGGTTTTATGGTTTTTTTGGGTTGTTAGAGATTTTAATGGTTTTTAGATGTTTTATGGTTTTTAGCAATTTCTTGGGATTTTATGGATTTTTTAGGGGTTTTCAGTTTTTTTCATTTTTATGTTTTTATGGTTTTGAGTGTTTTTAGGTTTTTAATGTTTTCTTAGGGTTTTTAGGGGATTTAAATTTATTATGTTTTATATAATTTTAGGTATTTTTAGGATTATTGTGTTTTTATCGGTTTTTGTTATTTTTTGGGGTTTTATGGGTTTTAGGGTTTTTTACTGTTTTTAGTGTTTTTAGGTTTTTAGAGGTGTTATTTTTTTTGGATTTTAAGGTTTTATTAGGGTTACTCATGATTTTATGGTTTTTTTACTTTTTTAATTATTCTTATATATTTTTTTAAAAGTTCTATGTTTTGTAGGGTTTTTGGGATTTTGAGGCGTTTCAATGTTTTTAGGGTTTTTATGGATTTTTCGGTTTTTTTAGTTTTAAGGGGTTTATTGATTTCAACAATATTAGGGGATTAAATAATTTTTATAGTTTTTTGGGTTTTTTGTTTTCTATGAGGTTTTTCGATTTGTAATGTTTTTATTGATTATTATAGTTTTTTTGGGTTTAGGGTATTTTAAGGGTTTTTAGGCATTTAGAATTTTTTACGTTCTTAGGGGTTTTAAGTGATTTTAGTTTTCTGATGTTTTGTTAGGGTTTTTTGGGGTTTTTTGGGTTTTTATGTTTTTTGGTATTTTTATGCATTTTAGGTTCTTTATGGGGTTTTTAATAAATTTGGGGATACTGAGACTTTTTATGTCCTTTTTGAGTTTTAAAGGGTTTTTAGGGAATGGAAGGTGCATGACTAGTCTATTATTGTCTCCCCCAAGTTTATTAGAAAAAAGAAGAGCAAACAAAGATATGGGTGGGGTCAAACATCCCAATTCCAAAAAGAGCCACTACATGGGGTCACCAACAACACCAAAACCATAAACAACACCTTCATCACCTCCCAACCAAGCTATATCCATCATCTAACAGCTTAGTTTCCAGCATCTAGAACCTCTTAACCAATAAACTCATAGTATTTCATCACTAGAAACATAGCCAATAACACAAAACCACTATTACCCACTCCCAACACAATTCTACAGAACCCAGCACACCTTGGTCAGAACCGAGCTCCGAACAACCCATCCAGTAACCCAGTATTCGCACGGCATCACCAGATAGCTCCCATCACCCCGTATCAAATCCAGTAACCAATACCAGTAGTACATCACAACCATTCCATCCACACCACCCAAACAGCACTCGAATAGTATAGAAACATCACCTCCATCACATCTTTAGAAAACAGTAAAAATTAATAAGTAGCTCATCTTCCAGCATCTAGTACCTCCTAGACAATCAAAACCCTCATCAAAAAAGTCTAACCTAGTTGCACCAAGCAAAAAACAGAGAAAAATAAAGGAATCAACATTGAACCACCAACACTTTCTCTCAAATCCATTTCACATCCTGCATCATAGCTCCATAAACTACCCAGCCCCAACCTGCCAAACCATCTTCAAAGATCCAAAATCCATTTCCAGCATCTGGACCAGTAGCATCCAGCATCACTCTAAACACCAGTGCAAAGACAACACCATCCCCTTCAAGAAAATAGTAGCACATCCAATGAAAATACCGAACAACCCACTATGATCGCCTAACAGTGTATCTACTACAACACTATGATTATATTTGTCCCCTCAATGGAGAGAAAATCCAATGCCAAGGCCTCCAAGCACCCCCACAGCTAGAACTGACCCCTTTCCGAAGAAAAGTCACACATCATCAAGAAAATATCAATGATGTTATGGAATAAGTCGTACCACTCGAAGTTGATGAGCTACAACCAAAGCTTAAAAAAATAGATCTGGCCCACTCCTCCATGAATGAAGCCATCATCTGAAGCCGATTCTTGAGAATCCCCAATTGTGAAGGCACCATCAATCCAGAGGATATGTAACGTGAGTAGAGGAGAGGCACCACTGAGCCAAAGGAGATGCACCGTGAGACGAGGAGATGCACCACTTATCCGGAGGTGACGCGCAAGGAGAGAAGGAAGTGGCAGTGCTGGGAAACCATAGCACAAGAGGAACCCTGAGACTTAGCCTCCATGAATTGTGTATTTGTGTAACAAGATATTGGTATGGCCGCAACACCTTCACCCCACACATCCCCAGTGTAGCCCAAGGTGGCCATCCTTGGGCATAGGCCAGTTCCCAATGGGGTAGAGGGTCCCATGAGAGGTTATAATGGAATATAGTGCACATTTCCTAGTGAGTACTCGAACCTAGAACCTACAGGTCAGGGCACTATCCCCAATAACCAAATCACTCATACCCTCTGGGAAAATGAGTATTCAGGTAATGAGTTATAGGTTTTTCCTTAACACCTACGCACCACACATTCTTAGTGAGGCCCAAGGTGTCCAACCTTGGGCATAGGCAAGTTCCCAATGGGGTAGAAGGTCCAATGACAAGTTATAATGGAATATATTGCACATTTCCTTATAAGGACTCGATAATGGAACCTTGGTTTTAAGACCCCAACGCTAGTAACCAACTCACTCATGCCTCACAGGCTTTTATGGGGTTTTTAGGGGTTTTTACATTTTGAGGTTTTTTGGGATTTTAAATGTTTGAAGGTATTTAATTATTTTTTTGGTTCCTTTTCTTTTTAGGGTTTTATGTTTTAGGTATTTTTGTTATTTTTTAGGTTTTTATGGGGTTTCAGTAGTTTTAGTAATATATAGCGGTTTTAGCAATTTTAGGTGTTTTAGGGTTTTTTGGGTTTTTTTTGGATTTAAGATTTTTTACTATTTAGGGTTTTAAGGTTTTCTTGAGTTTTTAAACATATTTATGGGATTAAATGTTTTTTATTGTTTCTAGTGGTTTTCTAGGGTTTTATGGGTTTTAATGGGTTTTATGGGTTTTTGGGGTTAAATGTTTTTTTAGGGTCTTTTAGGGATATTTAAGATTTTTTCCTTTTTTATTTTTTTATGGTTTTAATTGTCTCTTGTTTTTAATATTTTTTTATTATTTTAGATTATTTTTAAGTTTTTTAGGTTTTTAGGGTTTTTAAGATTTTTGATAATTTTTATGCTTTACTAGGCATTGTGTGGGGTTTGGGGTTTTTTTATTTTTATGGTATTTAGGGGGATTTTATTATTTAGATGTTTTTGTGTTTTAAACTCTTTTAGGTTCATAATATTTTCTTATGGGCTTTCATAGTTTTTATTTTTTTTCTATTTCTAAGGGTTTTATGGTGTTTTTAGAATTTTTATGTGTTTAGGGGTGTTAGGGAATGTTGGGGGTTTTTAGGGTTTTTTTATAAAATTAGGGTAATATAGTTTTTAGGGGTTTTAGGGTTTTTTTAGTTTTTTTGTTTTTCCATGGTTTTTATAATTTTTAAATTTTTTAGGGTTTGAAATGTTTTTTATGGTTTTTAATTATTTCCATGTTTTCATGTTTTCATATAGTTTTTTATGGTTTTAGGTGGTTTTTAAATTTTTTTGGATTTTAATCTTTCTTTCAATTTTTATGGTTTTTAGGGTTTTTATAAATATTGATGTATTTTGGGGTTTTAGGGTTTTTACCAATTTTTAATTTTTTAGGGGTTTTTAGTGTTTTTAGGTGTTTTTAAGTTTCATAATGATTTTTAGGGGTTTTAATATTTTTAGGTGTTATTGGCGTTTTATTATTTTTTTGGTTTTAGGAGGTTTTCATGAGTTTATTTTTGGGTTTTATTATTTTTATAGGTTTCAATCATTTTTATAGGTTTCTATCATTTTTAATGGTTTAAATGGTTTTTAGACTTTTTAGTTGTTTTTAGTGATTTGATGGATTTGTAAGGTTTTTATCGGATTTAGGGGTTTTATGTTTTTTGGGGGTTTTAGGGTTTTTAGGGTTTTTTATGTTTTTCTGTTTTTTATGATTTTTTAGGTTTTTATTGGTTTTAATTATTTTTAAATTTTTAAGGTTTTCATGTGGTTTTTTAGGTTTTTTACATATTTACGGATTTTTTTTTTGAATTTTTATGAATTATTATATTTTTTATAGATTTTATGGGTTTCAAGAGTTTTTAGATTTTTTAATGTTTTTTTATGTTTCTTTGGTTTTTAATTTTTTTTATTTTATATATTTCTTAGAGTTTTTTGTTTTTTTATGGTTTTTACATTTTTAAGGATTTTTACGGTATTTTAATATGTTTATCTGTTTTAAGGTTTTTTATATTTTTAGGTTTTTTTGGGTTTTTATGATTTTTTGGGGGTTTTTGGATTTTTGGGGATTAACAGGTTTTAACGGTTTTTATAGTTTTTTTTATGTTTTAGGGGTTTAAAGGGTTTTTAGATTTTTTGTGTTCTTTAGGATTTTCTTATGTTTTATGGTTTTAGGGTTTTTTGTGGTATTTATGTTTTTTATACTTGCTAGGGTATTTAGGGTCTTCAAAGGGTTTTTAGGTTTCTTAGTGTTTTTATGTTTTTTAGAGTATTTTATTTTTTTTTAGGTTTTTACTATTTCATAGACTATTTTAGGTTTTTAGGGTTGTTTAGGGTTTATTTAGTGCTTTTTTATAATTTTTTGTTTATAGGGGTTTTAGGGATTTTTAGGGTTTCTAAGGATTTTATTATTCTAAAGGTTTTTATGGGTTTATGGATGTTTGATTTTTTTTTTGAGTTTCTAGGGGTTTTAAGGATTTTATTATTTTTTAATATTTTTAGGGGACTAAAGGGTTTTGGAGTTTTTATTTTTATTTTATGGTTTTTTACAGGTTTTTAATGGTTTTAGGGGTTTTTCTGGGTTATTGTATTTTTAGGGCCTTTTTAGGGTTTATATATTTTTTTAGTGTTTTTAGATTTATAGTGGATTAAAGTGTTTTTGGTTTTTAATGTTTGTCTTTGGGGTTTTACTGTTTGTTACCGTTTACGTACTTTTAGGGGGGTTTCAAATTTTAGGGTTTTTTTGGGGTTTTAGGTATTTTAAGTGTGTTTAGGGGTTTTGGGTTTTTTTTTACATTTTTAGGTTTTAATGGTTTCCTTCTTTTTTTGGTTTTTTAGCGTTTTTTTTTGTTTTTTTATTTTTAGGGTTTTTAGTGATTTTAATGGTTTTTTAGGGTTTTTAAGACATATATGGTTTTTTAGGATTTAGGGTTTTTAATTTTTTTAGTGTTTTTTAATGTTTTTAGTGGTTAAAAGGTTTTTTGAGTTTTTTGTTGTTTTTAGTGGTGTTTTTTGTGTTTTTATGGGTTTTAGGGGATTTGAAAGGTTTTATAGGTTTTTATGTTTTTTGGGGTTTTAATGGGTTTGAGTCTTTTTTTGGGTTTTTAGCAATTTTTATGTATTTCAGTGGTTTATGTGTTTTGAGGTATTTCTTGTTATCATAAGGGTTTCCAGTGTTTTAGTTTTTTTATGAATTTTGGGATTTTTTGGGGGGTTTTAGGATTTTTAGGGTTTTTAGCATTTTAGTTATTTTGAGAGTTTTTAAGACTTTTTAGGGTTTTATCTTTTTTAGGTTTTTTCTGGGATTTATTTGTTTTCAAGTTTTAGGGTTTTAATTTATTTTTTTAGATTTTTTTGGGTTCTTAGGGATTTTAGGGATTTAAAACATTTTTATGGTTATTTAGGGTATTTAATTATTTTTAGGGATTTTAGAATTTTAGGCTTTTATGGTTTTTTTTTTGGTTTTAGGGTTTTTAGTTTTTAGGTTATTTATGGTTATTAATATTTTTTTTAACATTTTTATTTGTTTAATGTTATTTTAGAGTTTCTATTTATTTTTTTTTGTTTTTATGGGTTTTGGAGGGGCTTTTTTGGTATTTATGTGTTTTTATGGCTTTAGGGTGTTTCAAGTATATTTTTGAGTTTTAGGGTTTTATATTTTTTCGGATTTTAAGTGTTTATTAGTTTTTATGGATTACATATCATTTTTGAAGGTTTTTTTGTATTCATACATTCTTATGGAATTTTATAGTTTTTAGGATTTTATGGTTTTTCGGTTTTTTAGGAATTTGTTGGTTTTTATGGTGTTTAGGGTTTTATGTTTTTTATTTATTTTTATGGATTTTTTATTTTTTATGGGTTTTATGGTTTTGTAGAGTTTTTAAGCATATTTTGGGATTTAAAAGGGGTTTTTTAGTTTTTTAATGGGTTTTAGGGTTTTCTTAGGGTTTTTAGGGTTTTAAGGCTTCTATGGTTTTAGGGGGGTTTAGGTTTTTAGGGTCATTTATTAGTTTTTAGTGTTTTTAAAATATTTATGTTTTTGGGGATTAAATGTTTTTAGGCTTTTATGGTTCTATTAGGCCTTTTAGGATTTTTTGTTTTTTTCTACCTTTGGGGTTTTTTGAATTTTATGTGGTTTTAGGTTCATTAAGGATATTATCGGTTTTTTGGGGGGATATTTGGTTTTACTTGAATTTTTATGGATTTTAAGGTCTTTAATGTTTTTAAAAAATTTGAAGAGTTTAATGGGTTTTAATCGTTTTTAGGGGTTTTGGGGTTTTTAATTTTTTAAGAGATTTTTATTGTTTTAGGGTATTTAGGGTTTCTTATTGTATTAAGGTATTTTTAGGTTCTTTAAGAGTTTTAATTTTTTTTAGGTTTTTATGGATTTCCTTGGTGTTTTCAATGTTTTTATTTTTTTTACATTTTCAAGGATATTTATGGTTATTTTCATATTTTTATAGATTTTTAGGTGTTTCATGGTTTATTTGTTTTTAGAGTTTGTAGCAATTTTAAGGCTTTTTAGAAGTTTTAAGTGTTTTTATATTTTTATTGTTTTTTTTTTGGTGTTTTAGTTTTCTGGTGTGTTTTTAGGTGATTTTTATTTTCTATAGTATTTTACTATTTTTAAGGGTTTAAATGGTTTCTACCTTATTACTAGTTTTTATGGGTTTTATTATTTTTTGTGTATTTTGGGTTTTGGGGGGCTTTAACATAAATTAAGTTTTTAGGGGTTTAAATTTTTTAAATTTCTTTATGGGTTTAAAATTTTTAATGGTTTTTAAGGATTTATTAGGGGGTTTCGGGGTTTATAGGAATTTTAATGGTTTTTAATATTTTTATGGTTCCTCAATGTTTTTAGATATTTTGAGTGTTTTTAGGGTTTTTTATGGTATTTTTTAGGGTTTTAATGGTTTTTTTCGTTTAATAGTGTCTTTAAGGTTTTTAGAGTTTTTTTTATCATTTTTAGGGGATTAAAGGTTTTTTATATATTTTTGTAGTTTTTAGGTTTTTATTTTTGTTTAGGGGTTTTATGGTTTTTAGGGTTTTTACTGTCTTTTCGGGTTTTTATGGCTTTTTTAGAATTTAATTGTTTTAGTGATTCATGGTTTTCATAGGCTAATTTATTATTTTTAGCGATTTTTAGGTTTTTAGGGATTTTTAGGGATTTTTTAGTATTTTTATATTTTTAACGTTTTTTGGTTTTGTAGGGTTTTCATGGTATTATGCGATATTAGGTTTTTAGGGTTTTTATGTTTTTTTGGTTGGTAATTTTTTCTTATGGTTTTTTAGGGGTTTTAAGGTTTTTTACAATTTTAGGGATTTTTGGGCTTTTATATGATTTTTATGGGTTTTAGGGTTTTTAGGGTTTTTTGGGGGTTTTAGGTTTTTTACGGTATTTAGGGATTTAATGTTTTTTTGGGTCTTAGGGTGTGTTGATTATTTTTGGGTTTTTAATGGGTTATAGTGTTTTTAATATTTTTTAAGTGTTTAAATGGTTATTTTATGTTTTTAGAGGCTATTAGGGGTTTTATATGTTTTTACAGTTTCTTAAGGTTTTTAGGGGTTTTTGGGTTTTTGGGTTTTTATGTTTTTAAGGGATTTTAGGGTTTTTAGAGATTTTTTATTTAAGTGGTTTTAAGGGTTTATAGGTTATATATTTTTTATAAAGGGTTCTCAGGGTATTTAGGGATGTTAGTTTTTGGGTGTTTTTTTTTTGCGTTTTAAGGATTTTAATGGTTTTTATGGTTTTTAGGCATTTTGAAGGATTTAGGGGTTCTTTAGGGTTTTTAAGGTTTTTATGTTTTTTTGGATTTTTATGAGTTTTTTGTGCTTTTACGGTATTAATGAATTTTAGAGTTTTTTAAAAAAAATTGGTTTTAAGGGTGTTATAGTTTTTATTTGGGGGGGGGGGTTTATAGGTTTTCAGTATTTTTTAAGGTTTTTGGGCGGGTTTAAAAGGCTATTATTGGTGTTTATGTTGATTTTAAGGATTATAAGGGGTTTTTTTGTATTTTTTTGGTTTTTTGGGTTTTTTTAATTGTTTTTAGGTTTTATGTTTTCCTTAAGGGTTTTTAGGTTTTTTTGGGTTTTTTTGTTTTTTTGTATTTTTAGGAAAAATTTGGATTTTTTTAGGTTTTATGGGGTTTTTTAATATTTGGAAGAGTTTTAGGGTTTTTAGGGTTTTTATCATTTTTACAATTTTTAGGGATTTAATTGTTTATAACTTTTAAATTTTTTTTATAAGTATTTATTTGGATTTTATGTTTTAGGGATTTTTTTGGATTTTTATTAATTTTTATGGGATTTTAGGGTTTTATGGGTTTTTGAGGGGTTTTACAGTTTTTAGAGTTTTATTGAATTTGTTACTGGTTTTAATGTTTTTAAAATTATTAATGTTTTATGGGTTTAAATAAATTTTAGTTTTTTTCATGGTTTTAATGGGTTTTAATATAATTTTAGTGGATTTAAGTGTTTTTTGTGTTTTTTGGGATTTTAGAGATTTTAGGGATTTTAGCGTTTTTAGGATTTTATGATTTTATGATTTTTTTTAGGTTTTATCTTTTTCTATGGGGTTTTTATGAATTTTAGGTGGTTTTACATTTTTATGGATTTTCAATTATTTTTAGGATTTTGGTTGATATTTAGGATATTTAGGAATTAAAAGGGTTTTTAGGGGGTTTAGTGTTTTTATAAATTTTTGTGTTTTTATATTTTTTTGTGTTATTAGGGTTTTTATGGTATTTTTAGTATCTTAGTTTTTTATGGGTTTCAATGGTTTATTTATTTTTAGTGGTTTTTAGTATTTTTATGGGTTTTTATGGTTTTTAAAATTTTTTTATGGTTTTTATGGGTTTTAGGGGTTTTATCGTATTTAGGGAATTTTAGAATTTTTACAATTTTTTAGGATTTAATCATTTCTAGTTTTTTAAGGTTTTCATATGGTTTTCTAGTTTTTTTTATGATTTTTTACGTTTGTTGGGATATTTAGGATTTTTTGGGTTTTTTTGGTTTTTCGGGTTTTTAGGGTTTTTTAGCAATTTTAGGATTTTTACGATTTTATTTTTTGGGGGGTTTTTTAGTGGTTTTATTTTTTGTGGGGTTTTAAGTGTTTTTAGGCTTTAATGGGTTTTTAAGGTTTTTCTTTATTTCTAGTCTTTTTTATGTTTTTAGGGATTTTAGTTATTCTTTAATATTTTTATGTATTTTAGAGTATATAAGGATTTTGTGAGTATTTTTGGGTATTTTTGGTTTTTAAATGTTTTTTTGGGTTTACGTGTTTTTAGAGTTTTTTTTAACATTTTTGGTGTTTTAAAGGTATTTAAGATTCATAGTGGGTTATTTTTATTTTAATATAGTTTTAGGGTTTTAATGGTTTTTTGGTATTTTTATGGTTTTAGGGTGTTTTGGTGTCTTCTTTAATGTTTTTAGGGTTTTTAACCTATTTTTGGGTTTTTGGGGGTTTAAGGATCTTTAGGTTTTTATGGGTTTTAAGGTTTTCATAGTGTTTTATATGATTTTATGTTAATTACATTTTTAGTTTTTCGAAATCTATTAGTGTTTTTATGGTTTTTAGTGTTTTTTGGATTTTGATGGTTTCTTAGGGTTTTAGGATTTTTAGGGATTTTTATGTTTTTTTCATTTTTATTTTTCTTTGGGATTTCATGTGTTTTTAGGTTTTTTCAATGTTTTTAGGGGATTTTACATTTATAAGGATTTCTATGTACTTATTAGGTTTTTTATTATTTTTATAGTTTTTATGGATTTTGAGGGTTCTCAGGGTTTTAGGTTTTTTATGGTTTTTTATGGTTTTTTTTGGGTTTTAGGCTTTCTTTGGAGTTTTTTAATGTTTTTTAGGGTTTTAATGTGTTTAGGGGATTAAAAAGTTTTTAGAGTTTTTCATTGTTTTTTAGGTTTTACTGTTTTTTTGGGGGGGGTGGGGGTTTATAGTTATTAGGTGTTTTTATTCGTTTTAGGTGTTTTAGGGATTTTAGATTATTTTTAGCATTTTTAGGTTTTTTATGTATTTTATGTGTGTTTATGTTTTTGAGGTTTTATTAGGTTTCTTTAGGAATTTTATAGTTTTAGGATTTTAGATATTTTTATGGGTTTTTTAGGATTTATATGGTTTTTAGAGGTTTTAGAGATTTTGAGGGTTGTTATGGTTTTTGTTTTTTATATGTTTTTTGGGTTTTCAAGGGATGTTAAGTTTTTAGGGTTTTGAGGGTTTATTAGAGTTATTTAATTTTTTATGGGTTTAATGCTTTTTTAGTTTTTTTAGTTTTTTTAGTAGTTTTTAGTGTTTTTATAGAATTTTAGAGGATTTTATGGTTTTTAGCGGTTTTATGGTTTTTATGTTTTTTAATTTTTTTTGGGTTTTTAGGGTAAGTATTTTTTTTGTTTTAATGTTTTTATTAGGGGTTTCTATGGTTTTTAGAGTTTTCAAGTCTTTTTGGATTTTTAGGGGTTTTATAAGATTATTTTGGATTTTTTGGTTTTTTTGGTTTTATGAGGTGTTTTAGGGGTTTTTAGTGTTTTCATGGTATTTATGTTTTTTAGTGTTTTTCATTTTCTTCGGATTTTATGTTTTTTTATGTTTTATGGTTTTCAATGTTTTTTATAGGTGATTTGAATTTTTTATGTTTTCAGTGATTTTTTGGGATTGTTAGTATTTTTATTGGTTTTTAGGGTTTTTAGTGATTATTATGGTTTTGTGGTTATTGTTTCTTTTCGATTTAAGGGTTTTTGAGAGTTTTTAATCAATTATTTGTGTTTTAATGGGGTTTTGGATTATTTAGATGGTTTTATTATTTTACCATTTTTAGATTTTTAGGGGTTTTATGTGTTTTTTATGTCTTTAAGGTTTTCTAATGTTTTATTCTAGTTTGTATGTTTTTTTTGGATTTTTAGGGAATTTTTTTGACTTTCATGGTTCTTACGGTTTTTAAGGATTTTGAGGGTTTTAGGTTTTTTATGGTTTTATCCATTTTATGGTTTTTTGGGTTTTAATTGTATTTATGGTTTTATGATTTTCTTTGGGTTCTTTTGTTTTTTGTAATTTTTAATGACTTTCTAGATTTTTTATGTTTTATTGGGTTTTTAGGGATTTTGAGGGATTTTATAGTTTTCATGTTTTTTTGGGTTTTTAGGGTCTTTAGGTTTTTTAGGGTTCTTTGATTTTTTTAGTGTTTTAAGGGTATTTAGAGTAGTTTTTTGCATTTTTAGTTGATCAAAGGGTTTTTAGAGTTTTTCATGGTTTTTAGAGTTTTATGGGTTTTTAGTTGTATTCATGTTTTTTGAGGATTTTTTGGTTTTTCTAAATGTTAGTGATTTTTATGTGTTTTAGTATTATTTATCTTTTTTAGGTGTTTTAATTTTTTTGGGTTTATGGTTCTCTTTGGGTTTTTTGGGTTTAAATATTTTTAAGGTTTTGGGATTTTTTGGGATTTTTTAGTATATTTATTATTTCTTTGGATTTTTTAGGTTTTTGAGGTTTTTAATTTTTTTTTATCATTTTT
Source organism: Viscum album (assembly GCA_963277665.1). Lineage (NCBI taxonomy): Eukaryota > Viridiplantae > Streptophyta > Magnoliopsida > Santalales > Viscaceae > Viscum > Viscum album. Next base: position 1,278,249,543 of record OY728136.1, on the reverse strand, counting down.
AGGTTTTTAGTGGTTTAATTGTTTTTTAATGATTTCTTAAGGGTTTTCAAGGTTTTAAGTGTTTTTTAATTTTTTATTATTTTTTGGGATTTTTTAGATTTTCTATTTCTTTTAATATTTTTTTTTATATTTTGAGGGTTTTTTGGGTTATTTATAGTATTTATGGGTTTTAAGGTTTTTTACAGTCTTTAGAGTTTTTTTAGGGGTTTTAATAATTTTCAGATTGTTTTAATGTTTTAGGGGATTAAAGAGTTTTTATAGTTTTTAGTGTTTTATGGATTTTATGTGTGTCTAATGATTTTTAGGATTTTGAGGGGATTTTATGTTTTTAGGGGTTTTAGTGACATTTTATTGTTTTTGGGGTTTAAACAATTTCTAGGTATTTTAGGGATTTTATGTTTTTTAGGGGGGTTTTAGGTTTTTTGGGGTTTTCAACATTTTTATGGATTTTTAATTTTTATTTATTTGAATGGGAATTTTTTGATTTATATAGTCTAATAGGTTTTTTAGGTTTTTTTGAAAAGATTTAGGGTTTTATAAGTTTTAGGTTTTTAGGTTTTTTAGCACATTTATATTTTTAGGGGATTTAAGTGTTTTTAGGTTTTTAAGGTTATGCTAGGGGTTTTCAGGGATTTTATGGTTTTTATGTTTTTTGGTATTTTTTTGTATTTTTTAGTATTTATATGGTTTTTATGATTTTTATGGATTTTTGTGTTTTTTTTTGCGTTTTGGTTTTTTTGTTCTTTCTGATATTCTTATGGGTTTTAATATTTTTAGAGTTTTTAATATTTTTTAGGGTTTATAAGGTTTTATGAGTTTTTAGTGATTTTTAGGGGGTTTATGGTTTTTAATGTTAATAGGAGTTTTATGGTTTTTATGTATTTTAGGGTTTTGGGGTTTTTAGAGATTTTAGTGTTTCTGAGGCTTTGGGGGGTTTATGTGTTTTTTGGTTTTTATGTTTTTCTTAGGGGTTTTCAAGGATTTTTGTGTTTTCTATGTTTTTAGGGAATTTAGGTATTTTTTTACGATATTTACGGTTTTATGTTTTATAGGGTTTTCAGGGTTTTATGCTATTTTTGGTGTTTTTGGGTTTTTAGCGTCTTTTAGGTTTTTTAACGGTTTAAAGTGTTTTTACGATTTTAGGTTTTTCATAGGGTTTTTCTAGGTTTTTAGGTTTTTTAAATTTTTAGTTATTTTTATGTCCTTTTTATGATTTTTATGGTTTTTCTAGTTTTTATGATTTTTTACTGTTTTTAGGGTATTTATGGTTCTTAGGGTTTTTATAGGGTTTTGGTGTTTTTGGTGTTTTTTGAGTTATTTAGGGTTTTTAATATATTTTGTTGATTTTTTTACATTTTTTATTGGTCAAAATGGTTTTTAGAGTTTTTTGTGTGCTTTAAGTGGATTGGGGTGTTTAATATATTTAGGGCCTTTTTATCATTTTATGGAGTTTTAGGGACTCTTTAGGGTTTCTAGGGTTTTTATCATTCTAAGGGTTTTTTATTTTTTTATGTGTTTTTTGGTTTTTAATATTTTCTTAGTGTTGTTCATGGTTTTTAGGTCGTTTTACATCTTTAGGTATTTTTATGAATTTTTAATAATTTTTCTGGTTTTTAGGTGTTTTAGTTATTTGTTAGGGATTAGGGATTTTTAGGATTTTATGTTTTTTTTTTATAGTTTGATTAGGGTTTTTATGTTTTTTTTTGGGTTTTATTATTATTCGGTATTTTTAGGTATTTTTAGGCTATTTATCATATTTTAGGGTTTTTATGGATTTTTTGGGGGTTTAATGGTTTTTTTAAGGTTTTATGGTTTTTTGAGTTTTTTTTAGGGGTCATAAGGTTGTTCACTAACAAAGTACATCAACCAGCACCAAATAATCCAACAGCCAACAACTCTCGATGCCCCGCACCCCACCACAGAGCTAACAACACACCACCAGCACCCAAACCCAGGACCAGGCCGTAGCACCTAGCACCCAAAAGACAGAAACCAGCTCATGGAAATCAACCTAGCAGAATCACACAACATCACCAGACCATGCCTAAAAAATTCCTAGAAAATCCAGTAACCAGAACCCGCAATGGCTCAGGACCAGCACCACAACCAAAGAACCATAGGTGTTAAGACTCAAAGACTTCAAAACAGAACCAGCATCAACAATGAGTAGCAAGGGAAGAATCATACGCACCTGAAAATGAAATTTCCTCTCAAACTGATGCCAAGCAGCTATCATTTGTGCCCCATGAAACCCTTGAGAAGATCTAAGAGCCCCCATCACAGCCTCAAGCACCAACCACCAAAGACTACCACAGATCCAAAGAATCCACCAGGAAACAACCAGCCGCAGATCAAAGCCGTCGAAACTCACCTTAATAAAATGTGTAGAAGACCAAAGCAACAAATCAGGAGTGATCACCCATCATTGAGGCCAGAATCTGCATCGCTGGTGGACCCTGCTCCATCGTTGAGGCTGCCGACTCTATTGACCTGCCAGAGGTCCCAAATCTTCGTTTTCAACCTCGATCCATGATAGAAATCCATGATGGAAGCCAACCGCCAATGAGCATTCATCGCCACAAGCCAGATCAGAACTATCTGAGTCCGCAGCAACCTGCGCAACCTCCAAAGAGAAAAGAACCCAAGCATGCCAACAAATAAATAGAAACCCTTTCGAAGCCGAGAGCAAGGGATTTAGGGGTTTTTTTGGTATTTTTTGTTTTATGGTTTCTTGGTGTTTTATGGTTTTTAGGGGATTTTAGGGATTTAAATGTATTTTTTTGGGTTTTTGTGGTTTTTAGATTCATTTCGGTTTTTTAGGTGTTTTAAGTGTTTTTTCGTTTTTAGTATTTTCTTGGAGTTTTTTTGGGGTTTTCATATTTTTTATGTTTTTATGAAAATTGATGGATTTTTTTAGATTTCTATTGGTTTTTAGGGTTTTTAAGGATTTTTAGTGTTATTATGGGTTTTATAGTTTTTTACATTTTTTGTTTTTGTTTTTATAGGGGTGTTAAGTGATTTTAGGTTTCTAATGTTTTATTAGGGAAATTTAGGCATTTTAGGAGTTTTTTTTGTTTTTTCGTTGGATTTTTTAAGGTTTAAAGGGTTTTTATTTTTTTGGGGATTTTTATGGTATTTTTTTATGACTTTTATTGTTTTTTTATTTTTTTAGGATTTTGAGGGGTTTTTTTGTTTTACTGGTTTTAGTATTTTTATTATATTTTTGGGTTTTTATATTTTTTTCTATTTTTTAGGGGTTTTAAAATTTGTACATATTTTATAGTTTTTATGGATTTTCGTATATTTACGGTATTTTAGGTTTTCTAGATATTTTAGTTATTTTAGAGATTTTATGTGTTTTTTGTTTTTTATGGTTTTCATAAGGTTTTTTATAATTTTTAGGGTTTTTTACATTTTAAGGAATTTTTTGGTATTTTTTGGTATTTTTTAAGATTTTTATTATTATTTAGGTATTTTAAGGGTCTTTAGGGTTTATAGGGATTTTTCAGTGTTTCGTTTTTTGGGAATTTAGTGCTTTTAGGGGTTTTAAATGTTTTTAGGTATTTAAGATTTTTTATGGTTTTTATATTTTGGGTGTTTTATATTTTTTGTATATTTTTATTGGTTTTTAGGATTTTTTTGGTTTTTGGGTTTTAGGTATTTTGAGGGTTTTTGTGGTTTTTTGGGTTTTTAGGGGTTTTTAGTGCTTTTTGGGGTTTTATAGGTTTTGAGAGTTTTAAACATTTTTAGGGTTTTAAGGGGGTTTTAGAAGTTTGGTTCTCTTATGGTTGTTTATGGTTTTTATGATTTTTAGGGGTATTATGGGTTTTTTCAATCTTATTGTTTTTAGGGTCTTTTTACTGTTATTAGCATTTTTAGTATTTTTTAGGTTTTTAGGGGTTTTATGTATTTTTTATTTTTTAAGTATTTCATTCAATTTTTTAAAAAATTAATGGTTTTTACATGGTTTTGGAGTTTTAAAGTTTTTTAGGATACTTATGGGTTTTTAGGGGTTTTAGGGATTTTGATTTATTTAGGTTTTTTGGGTTCCTAGGGTGTTCAGTGTTTTTAGGTTTTTATGGGTTTAAATTGTTTTAATATATTTATATATTTCCAAAGGTTTTTCATGTTTTTAGGGTTTTTTACGAGTTTAGGGATTTTAATTTATTTTTTCGATATTTTTTTAAGGGTTTTTGTAATTTTGAGTGGTTGTAAGGTTTTTTTAGATTTTTGGGTTTTTTTGGTTTTTAGTGTTATTTGAATTTTTATGGGTTTTTATATTTTTCGTGTTGTTATCATTTTTAGGGGTTTAAAGTGTTTTCATAGTTTTTTATGGGTTTTTTGGGTTTTTCTTAGGTTTTTAGTGTTTTAATAGTTTTTATGGTTTTTATGGATTATAGGGGTTTTATGGTTTTGTGTGTTTTTTTGGGGTTTTAGGGTTTTATAATTTTTAGGTTTTTATGGGTTTTAAGTATTTATTGGTTTTTATGGTTTTATAAGGGGTTTTTTTAGTTTTTTAGGGTTTTTAAATTTTAATGGATCTTTAGGGATTTTTAAGGGGTTTTTAGGGTTTTTAGGGGTTTTAGGAATTTGGAGTGTTTTTCAGGTTTTTTAGGGTTTTTAGAATTTTTATGCTTTTTAGGAGTTTTATGTGTTATATATTTTTATGTTTTTATTTGATCTTTTTTCAATTTTTTATTGTTTTTTACATTTTCTTTGATTTTAATGATATTTTATGAATTTTATGGTTTTTAGCGATTTTAGGGATTTGGGGCTTTATATCGTTTTTTGTGGGGGTTTATAGAGTTTTCAGAGATTGTATTTTTTTAGTGTTTTTTCCCAATTTTTATGGATTTATTATTTTTAGTGGTTTTTATGGTTTTTATGGGCATTATGTTTTTAGGGGTTTTATAGGTTTTTTATGTTTTTAAGGGTTCTTAAGGTTTTTTTGGATTTTATAGACTTCTGGTGTTTTTAGCTATTTTTAGGGGTTTTATGTGTTTTTAGATTTTTATGATTATCTTTGGTGTTTTTAGGGTTGTTTCCATTTTTTGGGATTTTTGGGGAATTTTTAATATTTTTATTATTATTTCAGGTTTTTAGTGATTTTGTGGGTATTAGTGTTTTTAGGTGTTTTAACATTTTATGTTTTTAGGGGGTTTTAGGGTTTTAATATTTTTTTAGGTTTTCATAAGTTTATTTAGGGTTTTTAGGGATTTTCATGTATTTAGATATTTTTCCAGATTTTTATGGTTTTTAGGGTTATTGGGGATTTTGTGGTTTTTATGGTTTTTAGGTGTTTTAGAGGTTTTGTGTCTTTCCTGGTTTTTTTGGGTTTTTTTAGATTTTTTAGGGCTTTAAGGATTGTTTTATTTTTGTAAACATTTTTAGTTTTTTAAAGGGATTTAATGTTTTTATTTGGTTTTTAGGGTTTTATGTGTTTTAGGGCATTGTGGGATTTAGGGGTATTATTGTTTTTATGTTTTTATCATTTTTAGATTTTTAACGGTTTAAAGTTCTTTTAGGTTTTTAAGGGTTTTTTAGGGGTTTTCAAGGTTTTAGAGTTTTTACATTTTTCGGGATTTTGTAGTGATTTGTTATGGTTTTTTTAGAGTATTAGGGACTTTAGGGATTTTTAGAGTTTTGACGGTTTTTATGGTTTTGGGGGTTTTGAGAGTTCTTTTTATTCTTTTTGGGTGTAAAGGTTTTTATATTTTTTAGTGGGGTGTTTGGGGGTTTTTTGTGTTTGTATAATTGTCTAATTTTTTAGGGGTTTTAATGTCTTTAGGGGTCTTAGATTTTTTAATGTTTTTTGGTTTTTAACATTTTTTAGATTTTTATGGATTTAAACTGTTTTTAATATTTTTATTGTTTTCTTTGGGTTTTATGGGTTTTTAGGGGTTTTTATCTTTTTATGAACTTTTAGAGATTTATATGATTTTAAGGTTTTTTCACGATTTTGAGTGTTTTTTGGGTTTTTTGGGTTTTTACGGGGTTTTTTGAGTTTTTTAGGGGTTTAAGGTTTTTTTTCATTTTTTAACATTTTTAACGGTTTAAAGGGTATTTAGAGTTTTAGTGGTTTTTTGGTTTTCTATGGAGTTTTAGGGATTTTACAATTTCTAGTGTGTTTTTGGATTATTAGGATATTTTGAGGGATTTTATTATTTTTTAGGTTTTTAACGGTTTTATGTTTTGTTAATTTTTTAATATTTTATTAGGGCTTTTCGGGTTTTTTTGTTTTTCTGAATTGTTAGGCATTTTTTGGTTTTTATGGTTTTTAAGTGTTTTAGTGATTTTTAGAGTTTTTTTTGTTTTTTTTCTTTTAATGTTTTTAGTGTTTTTAGGGGATATATGTGTTTATGGTTTTATAATTTTCTGAGGTGTTTTCAGGGTTTTTTAGGTATTTTTATGTTTTTAAGGATTTTGAGGGTTTTTTGAATTTTTAGTGATTTTAAGGGTTTGTAAATGTTTTATTATTATTTTTATGTTTTTTGGGGTTTTTGGTTTTTTTAGTTATTTAGAGTTTTTAAGATATGTTATATTTTTTTAAATTTTTTTATTTTGAAGGGTTTTTAGATATTTTAAAGGATTCTTAGGGTATTATGGGATTTTAGGATTTTTGAGTTTTTTAGAGGGTTTTATGGTTTTTATGGTTTTTCAGGTCTTTCACATTTTTTGGGTTTCTAGGGGTTTAAATTGTTTTAATAGATTTATGGGTTCTTAATGATTTTTATGTTTTTTATGGTTTTTTTATGTTTTTTGGTATTTATAGGGTTTCTACGGATTTTTATGGTTTTTTGGATTTGTATGGGTTTTAGTATTTTTTTTTGTTTTGATGTTTAGGGTTTTATGGTTCTTCGGGGTTTTTATAGATTTTTTATTTTTTAGGGTTTTTATGGTTTTTTATTGTTTTTATTATTTTATGGGGTTTATAGTTTTTAGAGTATTTTTAATGATTTTAGGGGGATTTTATGGTTTCTATAAGCTTTGAATGGGTTTGTGGTTGTAAGTGACTTTTATGGTTGTTAGGGTATTTTAGTGTTCTTACTGTTTTTATTTTTTTGTGTTTAAAGTGTTTTTATGGTTTTAAGGTTATCATAGGGGTTTTTAGGATTTATAGAGTTTTTAATTATTTTAGGGATTTTTCATGCCTTTTAGTATTTTTATAATTTTTTAGGGTTCTAAGGTATTTTGAGGGATTTTTGGTTTTAAGGGTTTTTAGGGATTTGAGGGTTTTTAGCACATTTTATGATTTTTAAGGGTTTTACATGTTTTTATTTTATTTAAGGATTTCGTAGGGGTGTTTTGGGTTTTTATGATTTTTATGATTTTTTTGGGATTTTGTAGGATTTTTCTGGTTCTTAGGGTTTTTAGAGACGTTGATGTGTTTTGGGTGTTTTTGGGTTTTTATGGGTTTTTTTGTTTTAGGGTTTTGTGACTTTTGAGTGTTTTATAGGTTTTTAGGGTTTTTTAACGTTTTTTGGGTTTTAATGTGGTTTTTTGAGTTTTTTGGGCGTTTTTTAGGTTTTTTTGGGTTGTTAGAGTTTTTAAAGTTTTTTATGAGTTTTATGGTTTTTAGCGATTTCTTGTGATTTTATGGACTTTTAGGGGTTTTTAGTTTTTATCATTTTTATGTTTTTTATGGATTTTGAGTGTTTTTAGGTTTTTAATGTTTTCATAGGGTTTTTAAAGGATTTAGTTTTATTATTTTTTATATAATTTTAGGTATTTTTAGGATTATTGTGTTTTTTAGGTTTTTTGTTATTTTTAAGGGTTTTATGGGTTTTAGGGTATTATACTGTATTTAGTGTTTTTAGGTTTTTAGGTGTGTTATTTGTTTTTTTTTATTTTAAGTTTTTATTAGTGTTACTCATGTTTTTTTTTGTTTTTTACCTTTTTAATTATTCTTATAGATTTATTTAGAAGTTCTAAGTTTTTTAGGGTTTTTGGGATTTTTAGGTGTTTCAATGTTTTTAGGGTTTTTATGGTTTTTTGTGTTTTTTTAGTTTTAAGGGGTTTATTGTTTTTAACAATTTTAGGGGTTTAAAATGTTTTTATAGTTTGTAGGGTTTTTATGTTTTCTATGAGGTTTTTGGATGTGTAATGTTTTTAATGATTATTATAGCATTTTTGTGTTTAGGGTATTATAAGGGTTTTTAGGCATTTTGAATTTTTTAGGTTCTTAGGGGTTTTAAGTGCTTTTAGGATTCTGATGTTTTTCTTAGGGTTCTTTTGGTTTTTTTGGGTTTTTATGTTTTTGGTATTTTTATTCATTTTTAGGTTCTTTATGAATTTTATAATATATTAGGGGATTTTGAGACTTTTTATGATTTTTTTGTGTTTTAAAGGGTTTTTAGGGAATGGAAGGTGCATGACCAGTCTATTATTGGCTCCCCCAAATTTATTAGAAAAATAAGGGCCAAAAAAGATATGTGTGGCGTCAAACATCCCATTTCCAAAAAGAGCCACACATGGGGTCACCAACAGCACCAAAACCATAAACAACACCTTCATCACCTCCCAACCAAGTTATATCCATCATCCAGCAGCTCCGTTTCCAGCATCTAGAACCTCTTAACCAATAAGCTCCCAGTATTTCACCACTAGAAACATAGCAAATAACACAAGACCACCAGTACCCACTCCCAACACAATTCTACAGAACCCAGCACACCTTGGTCAGAACCGAGCTCCGAACAACCCCTCCAGAAACCCAGTATTCGCACACCATCACCAGATAGCACCCAACACCCCGCATCAAATCCAGTAACCAATACCAGTAGTAAATCACAACCATTCCATCCACACCACCCAACCAACACTCGAATAGTTTAGAAACATCACCTCTATCACCTCCTTTGCATGAAGTAAAAATTAACCAGTATCTCATCTTCCTGCATCTAGTACCTCCTAGACAATCAAAACCCTCATCCAAAAAGTTTAACCGAGTAGCTCCAAGCCAAAAATAGAGAAAAACAAAGGAATCAACATAAAACCACCAACACTTTCTCCCAACTCCATTTCACATCATATCTCCACAAAGTACCCAGCCACAACTTTCCAAACCATCTTCAAATATCCAACATCCATTTCCAGCATCAGGACAAGTAACATCCAGCATCACTCTAAACACCAGTGAAAAGACAATTCCATCCCCTTCAAGACAACAGTAGCGCATCCAATGAAAATACCGAGAAACCCGCTATGATCGCCTAAGAGTGTATCTACTACAACACTATGACTATATTTGACCCCTCGGCAGAGAGAAAAGCCAATGCCAAGGCTGCCAAGAACCCCCATATCCAGAACTGACCCGTTTCCAAAGAAAAGTCACACATCATCTAGAAAAGCTCAACGATGTCATGGAATAAGTCGTACCACCTGAAGCTGATGAGATAAAACCAAATATTCACAATCTAGATCTGACCCAATCCTCCTTGAATGACTCTATCATCTGAAGCCGATTCTTGAGAATCCCTAATTGTGAAGGCACCGTCGAGCCAGAGGAGATGTACCGCGAGTGGAGGAGAGGCACCACTGAGCCGGAGGAGATGCACCATGAGGGGAGTAGATGAACCACTGAGCCGGAGGAGATGCGTAATGAAAGGAGGAAGTGGCAGTGCTTGGAAACCCTAGCACAAGAGGAACACTGAGACTCGGCCTCCATAAATCGTGTATTCGGGTAACAAGATATAGGTGTGGCCTCAACACCTGTGCCCCACACATCCCCAGTGTGTCCCATGGTGGCCATACATGGGATTAGGTCTGTTTCCAATGGGGTAGAGGGTCCCATGAGAGGTTATAATGGAATATGGTGCACTTTTCCTAGTGATTACTCGACCCTAGAACCTACGGGTCAGGACACTCTCGCCAATAACCAACTCACTCATACCCCACAGGAAAATGTGTATTTACCTAATTATTTTTAGGTTTTTCCTCAACACCTGCACGCCACACATTCCTAGTGAGGCCTAAAGTGTCCAACCATGGGATTAGGCAAGATCACAATGGGGTAGAGGGGCCCACGAGAGGTTATAATGGAATATATTGCATATTTCTTTGCAAGGAATCGAACATGGAACCTTGGTTTTAGGATGCCTCTTCTAGTAACCAACTCACTCATGCCTCGCAGACTTTTATGGGGTTTTTAGGGGTTTTCACATGTTGAGGTTTTTTTGGGATTTTAAATGTATTAAAATATTTAAGGATTTTTTTGGTTCCTTTTATTTTTATGGTTTTATGTTTTAGGTATTTTAGCTATTTTCTATGTTTTTATGGGGTTTCAGTGGTTTTTGTAATATTTTGGGATTTTAGAAATTTTAGGTGTTTTAGGGATTTTTGGGTTTTTTGGGATTTAGGGTTTTTTATTTTTTAGGTTTTTAAGGTTTTTTTGAGTTTTTAAACATTTTAGGGGTTTAAATGGTTTTTATTGTTTCTATTGGGTTTATAGTGTTTTATTGGTTTTATGGGTTTAGGGGGTTAAATGATTTTTCAGTGTTTTAGGGTCTTTATAGGGATATTTAGGATTTTTTTTCTTTTTTAGGTTTTTAGGGTTTTAATTGTTTCTTTTTTTATGTTTTTCTTAGTAATTTAAATGATTTTAGGTTTTTAGGTTCTTAGGGTTTTTAGGATTTTTTATAATTTTTATTCTTTATTAGGCATTATGTGGGGTTTGGGTTTTTTGTGTTTTTAGGGTTTTTAGGGGGATTTTATTTTTTAGGTGTTTTGTTGTTTTACACTTTTTTAGGTCTTTGATGTTTTCTTATAGGTTTCCATAGGTTTTATTGTTTTCTATTTTAGGGGGATTATGGTGTTTTTAGGATTTTTATGTTTTTAGGGGTGTTGGGGAATGTTGAGGGTTTTTTATAGAATTAGGGTTATATATTTTTTGGGGTTTTAGTTTATTTTTTTTCTTTTTTAGTTTTTCCATGGTTTTTATTATTTTTAAATGTTTTTATTGAATTAAATTTTTTTTATAGTTTTTATTTTTCTTAGGGTTATTATGGGTTTTTAGGGTATTTTATGGTGTTAGTTGTTTTTACAGTTTTTAAGGGGTTTATGGTTTTAATGGTTTTTATGGCCGTAATATTGTTTTGGTTTTTGGGGTTTAAATTGTTTTCATGTTTTCATGTTTTCTTATAGTTTTTTAGGGTTTTAGGGGCAATGAAGATGATAGGGTCGGGCTAGTCCCCCCCCCCCCCAAATTTATTAGAAAGAAAAAAAGAGACACAACAGAAAAGGGAGGGGAGGGGTCAAATGACCCACACCCAAAAAAAACCCTTACAACACAAGATGCAAAAGACCCCAAAAAAGAAAAAAAAAGAAAAAAATAAAAAACAAACATGGCCAAGAAACCAACACCATCATCCAGCATTAACCGGCAACTAGAAGCTCACACCAAACCAACTACCAGCTTTCAAACTCAAACAACAATCAACATCCAGTAGAAGCACGATCATAAACCATAGCTTCAGCAACTCCCAGCTCAGCAGGAAACCACATCCAGCATCACAATTTCCCTCATCTAGTGCATTCCAGCATCTAGCAGCACCGCACCTAATCATCATAGAAACATAGCAGCAGCACACTTCCAAACTAACCAGCCCCAGTAACCAACAACACCAATCCCAACATCGTAACCAATCACATCTAGCACCATGAATCCACCGCACGAGCACCGAAAACCAACGCAGCCAGCATCACCTCGCAGCAACCAATAGCACCAAAGCAGATCATGCCTTGCAAATCCCATATGCCCAAGAAACCAGCAGCAACCTCCTAAACTATCTCTTAAGTGGTAACATCTTAACAACCAGCAACCAATTCCTTCAACTCAAGCAGCTTGTATCAATCCACATCTCATAGCGTGACTAACAGCGCACCACCAGCCACCATACCCAGTACCAAACCGCAACATCCAGAATTTCACAACAGTCTGAGACAATTGAAAGCCACAACGCATGATAATCCAGAACTCATGATTTTCAACACCCTTACGATCCAGCAGCAACAATAAACCATGGCCCAACCAATCATCATTATTATAGCAGCCCACAAGACCACACAAAGCACCTCCAAATTCCAAAATAGCATCCAAAAAGCCACAACAAACCAAAAGACAAACATCAGCATAAAACGAAGCAAGTAGAAAACGAACCTTGCCTCCCCGATCGAGGATCACTATCGTCAGATCCGAAGGTCTTGAGACCCTATAAACAGATTCCATATCCGTCGAGCCCGCACCACATCACTTCAAAAATCCATCCAAAGCGAAGCAAAAAAGGACCGAGAAGCACCACCGGAGCCCAGATCTGTCAAGGATAATCCCTGAAGCCTGTGGACGCACCTCCAGTCGTACGAAAACCACGCCATACATTCCTATGAAGGTATTGAATGCGTGAGCCATGAGCCTCTTGAAGAAGGTCAATAGCACATATCCATTCCAGCAAGAAGCCCCACCGCCAAAGACCGCATCTTCATCACACCGTAAGGACTTTAAAGGATCAGCAAAGCCACCGAGAAGGGTTCAAGGAGGAGCTCCTGGGAAATGTGAAATCAGGAGAGAAACTAGAGAGAGTGGCGAAATCCTCTTTGCCTTTTCTTCTTTTTAGGTTTTTAGGGGGTTTTTACATTTTTTGGGATTTTAATCTTTCTTTAAATTTTTATGGTTTTAGGGTTTTTATAAATATTGATGTATATGGGGATTTTAGAGTTTTTAACAAATTTTAGGATTTTCGGGGTTTTACGGGATTTTAAGTGTTTTTATGTTTCATAATAATTTTGATGGGTTTTAAGATTGTTTAGGTGTTATTGGAGGTTTTTTATTTTTTTTTGGTTTTAGGATATTTTCTTGAGTTTATTTTGGGGTTTTAATATTTTTATAGGTTTCAAACATTTTTATAGGTTTCTTTAATTTTTAATGGTTTTAAGGGTTTTTAGAGTTTTTAGTTGTTTTTATTATTTTGATGGATTTGTAAGGTTTTTACCGAATTTAGGGGTTTTATGTTTTTTGGGGGTTTTAGGGTGTTTAGGGTATTTTTAGGTTTTTAGGTTATTTATGATTTTTTAGGTTTTTATTGGTTTTAATTGTTTTTATATTTTTATGGTTTTCGTGTGTTTTTTAGGTTTTTAGGGTTTTTTACATCTTTAAGGATTTTTTTTTGAATTTTTATGAATATTTAGGTTTTTTATAGATTTTATGGTTTTCAAGGGTTTTTATATTTATTTATGGTTTTTATGTTTCTTTAGATTTTATGTGTTTTTTTTATTTTATAAATTTATTATAGTTTTTTGTATTTTATGGTTTATTATATTTTTAACGATTTTTATGGTTTTAAAATATTTTTATCTGTTTTATGGTTTTTTATATTTTTTGGGTTTTTATGGTTTTTTTGGGGTTCTGGGACTTTTGGGGTTTAAAAGGTTTTAATGGTTTTTATAGTTTTTTTATGTTTTAGGGGTTTAAAGGGTTTTTAGAGTTTTTGTGTTCTTTTGGATTTTCTTTTGTTTTTATGTTTTTTAGTGTTTTTTGTGGTTTTTATGTTTTTTATAGTTGTTAGGGTATTTATGGTCTTTTTAGGGTTTTTAGGTTTCCCGGTGTTTTTAAGTTTTTTAGAGTTTTTTATTTTTTTAGGTTTTTAATGTTTTTTAGATTATTTAAGGTTTTTTAGGGTTTTTTATGGTCTCTTTAATGCTTTTTTACAATTTTTTTGTTTTTAAGGGTTTTAGGGATTTTTAGTGTTTCTAAGGATTTTATGATTTTAAATGATTTTATGGTTTTATGGATGTTTAAGGGTTTTTTTAGTTTTTATAGGTTTTAGGGATTTTATTATTTTTTAATATTTTTAGGGGCTAAAGGGTTTTAGAGTTTTTATTTTGATTTTATGGGGTTTTATGGGTTTTTAATGGTTTTAGGGGTTTTTTGGTTTATTGTATTTTTAGGGCCTTTTAAGTTTTTTATATTTTTTAGTGTTTTTAGATTTTTAGGGGATTAAAGTGTTTTTGGTTTTTTAATGATTACCTTTAGAGTTTTACTGTTTGTTAAATTTTAGGTACTTTTAGGGTGGTTACAAATTTTATGATTTTTTTGGGTTTTTAGGTATTTTGGGTGTGTTTAGGGGATTAGGGGTTTTTTTATATTTTTAGTTTTTTTAGGGGTTTTAATTTTTGTTTTTTAAAGGTTTGCATCATTTTTTTCTGGTTTTTTATGTTTTTTTTGTATTTTTAAGGTTTTTAAATATTTTTATGGGTTTTTAGGGTTTTTAAGTCATATATGGTTTTTGGGGATTTGGGGTTTTTAATGTTTTCAGAGTTTTTTAAAAATTTTAAGTGGTTAAAGGGTTATAGAGTTTTTTGTGGTTTTTTGTTGTGTTTTTTAGGTTTTTATGTGTTTGAGGGTTTTTGAAAGGTTTTATAGGTTTTTATATTTTTTGGGGTTTTATTGGGGTTGAGGCTCTTTTTGGGTATTTAGCAATTTTTATGTTTTTTTAGTGGTTTATATGTTTCGAGGATTTTCATGTTATCATAGGGGTTTTAGTGTTTTATTTTTTGATGACTCTTGGGATTTTTGGGGGGTTTCTTAGGATTTTAAGGTTTTTATGGTTTTAGGGATTTTGAGAGTTTTTATGATTTTTTAGGGTTTTATCTTTTTTTTTGTTTTTTCTGGGTTTTATGTGTTTTCAGGTTTTATGGTTTTCATCGATTTTTTTAGTTTTTAGTGTTTTTAAGGGATTTTATGGATTTTGATTATTTTTATGGTTATTTAAGGTATTTAATTATTTTTAGTGATTTCAAAATTTTAGGGTTTTATGGTTTTCTTGGGTTTTAGGATTTTTTAGTCTTTAGGTTATTTATGGTTATTAAGAGTTTTTTTAACATTTTTAGTTGTTTAATGTTTTTTAGAGTTTTTAGTGGGTTTTTTTTGTTTTTATGGTTTTTGAAGGGGTTTTGTTTGGTATTTATGTGTTTTTATGGCTTTAGGGGGTTTCAAGTATTTTTTGGATTTTTTGGGTTTTAGATTTTTTTGGATTTTAAGTGTTTTTTGGTTTTTATCGTTTACATATTATTTTTTGATGGTTTTTTTGGTATTCTTATATTCTTATAGAATTTTATAGTTTTTAGGATTTTATGGTTTTAGGGTTTTTTAAAAATTTGTATATTTTTATGGTTTTTAGTGTTTTTATGGATTTTTTTATTTTTTTATGGGTTTTATTGTTTTTCAGAGTTTTTAAACATAATTTGGGGTTTAAAAGGTGTTTTTTAGTCTTTTAGTGGGTTTTAGGGTTTTTAGGGTTTTTATGGTTTTAGTCATTTTATGTTTTTGGGCGGGTTTATGTTTTTAGGGTCATTTATTGGTATTTATTGTTTTTAGAATTTTTAGGTTTTATGGGATTAAAGTGTTTTGAGGTTTTTATGGTTCTATTAGGCTTTTTATGATTTTTTTTGTTTTTAGCTACCTTTGTGGTTTTTTGCATTTTATGTGGTTTTAGTTTCTTTAAGGATATTATGGGTTTTTACGTGGATTTTTAGTTTTATTTGAATTTTTAGGGATTTTATGGTCATTAATGTTTTTAAAAATTTTGAAGAGTTTAAATTGTTTTAATCATTTTTAGGGGTTTTAGGGGTTTTAAGGTTTTACGATATTTTTATTGTTTCATGGTATTTTGGTTTTCTTATGGTTTTCTAGTATTTTTATGTTCTTTAGTAGTTTTAAGTGTTTTAGGTTTTTATGGTTTTCCTTGGTTTTTTCAATGTTTTTATGGTTTCTTACATTTTTAAGGATATTTATCGGTTTTTTTGAATTTTTATAGATTTTTTGGTGTTTTAGGGTTTTTTCATTTTTAGGGTTTGTAGCAATTTTACAGATTTTTAGAAGTTTTATGTGTTTTTATATTTTACTATTTTTTTTGGTGTTTTAGGTTTTTTTGTGTTTTTAGGTGATTTTTATTTTTTAGAGTATTTTACTATTTTTAGGGGTTTAAATGGTTTTTAATTTTTTAGTAGTTTTTAGTGGTTTTATTATTTTTTGAGTTTTTTGGGTTTTGGGTGGTTTTAACATAAATTAGGTTTTTAGGGGTTTGGGGTTTTTAGGTATTTTAATGGTTTTTAATATTTTTATGTTTCCTCAATGTTTTTAGGAATTTTGAGTGTTTTTAGGGGTTTTAGGTATTTTTGGGGTTTTAATGGTTTTTTTAGTTTTTTAGAGTTTTTATGGTTTTTAGAGTTTGTTTAACATTTTTAGGGGATTAAAGGTTTTATATAGATTTTAGTAGTTTTTGGGGTTTTATTTTTGTTTAGGGGTTTTATGGTTTTTAGGGTTTTTACGATATTTTAGGGTTTTTATAGTTTTTTCGGAATTTAATTGTTTTAGTGTTTCAGGGTATTCTTAGGGTACTTTAGTATTTTTAGATTTTTTAGGTTTTTATAGATTTGTAGTGATTTTTTAGTATTTTTATGTTTGTAATATTTTTTTTGGTTTTTTCGGGTTTTCAGGGTATTTGGCGATATTAGGTTATTAGGGTTTTTATGTTTTTTTGGTTGATAATTTTTTCTTAAGGGTTTTTAGGGGTTTTATGTTTTTTTAAATTTTTAGGGATTTTTGGGCTTTTTAGGATTTTTATGGTTTTTAGAGGTTTTTTTAGTTTTTTAGTGTTTTTAATGGTTTATAGTGTTTTTAATATTTTTTACGTGTTTAAAAGTTTTTTTAAATTTTCAAGTGGATTTTAGGGGTTTTATAGGTTTTAACAGTTTCTTATGTTTTTAGGGGTTTTAGGGTTTTTTGGATTTTTATGTTTTTAAGGGATTTTAGGGTTCTTAGAGATTTTTAGATTTTAGTGGTTTTAAGGGTTTATAGGATTTTAATTTTTTCTTAGGTGTTCTCAGGGTATTTAGGGATCTTATTATTTGGGTTTTTTTGGATTTTAAGGATTTTAATTGTTTTAATGGTTTTTAGATATTTTGAAGGATTTATGGGTTCTTTAGGGTTTTTAAGGGTTTTATGTTTTTTTAGAGTTTTAAGAGTTTTTTTTTTGTTTTTACAGTTTTAAAGGTTTTTAGAGTTTTTTAAAATTTGTTTTGGTTTGAAGGGTTTTATAGTTTGTATTTTTATTGGGGGTTTTATAGGTTTTTAGTATTTTTTAAGGTTTCTAAGAGGGTTTTAAAGGATATTATTGGTGTTTTGGTTCATTTTAAGGCTTTTAAGGGTTTTTTGTATTTTTCGGTTTTTTGGGTTTTTTAATTGTTTTTAGGTTTTATATTTTCCATAAGGGTTTTTAGGTTTTTTTGGTTCATATGTTTTTAGTTATGTTTAGGGAAAATTAGGATTTTTATAGGTTTTAAGGGGTTTGTTGGGATTTGGAGGAGTTTTGGGGGTTTTAGGGTTTTTAGAGTTTTTAGCATTTTTATGATTTTTATGGATTTTATTATTTATAAGTATTTAATTTTAGAAGAGGTATTTCTTTGGATTTTTATGTTTTAGGGATTTTTTTTGGATTTTTATTAATTTTTATGGGGTTTTAGAGTTTTTATGGATTTTGAGGGGGTTTTGAGTTTTTAGAGTTTTTATTGAGTTTGTTAGTGGTTTTAATGTATCTAAAATTTTTAATTTTTTATGGGTATAAATAATTTTAAGACTTTTTCATGGTTTTTAGGTTTTAATGGAATTTTAGGGGTTTTAAGTGTTTTTTGGGTTTTATGGGTTTTTAGAGATTTTTGGGTTTCTAGCTTTTTTAGGATTTTAGGGTTTTATGATTTTTTAGGGTATAACAATTTTTTAAGGGGTTTTTATGATTTTTAGGTGGTTTTACGTTTTTAGGGATTTTTAATTATTTTTTGGATTTTTTGTTGATATTTAGGATTTTTAGGAATTAAAAGTGTTTTTAAGGGGTTTAGTGTTTTTATGATATTTTGTGGTCTTATATTTTTTTGGGTTATTAGGGTTTTAAGGTAATTTGAGTATCTTAATTTGTTTATGGGTTTCAATTGGTTTTTATTTTTAGTGTGGTTTAGTATTTTTATGGGTTTTTATGGTTTTTAAAATTTTTCTATGGTTTTTATGGTTTTTAGGGGTTTTATGGTATTTAGGGAATTTTTGAATTTTCGGAATTTTTTAAGCATTAATAATTTGTATGTTTTTAGGGTTTTTATATTTTTTTTCTAGTTTTTTAAGGTATTTTACATTTTTTGGGATATTTAAGAATTTTTTTGGGTTTTTTTTTTGTTTTTTAGAGTTTTTAGGGATTTTTAGCGGTTATAGGATTTTTACGATATCACTTTTTTAGTGTTTTTAGTGTTTTTATTTTTTAGATGGTTTAAAGTGTTATTAGGCTTTAATGGGTTTTTAATATTTTTCCTTATTTATAGTCTTTTTTATGTTTTTATGGATTTTAGCTATTCTTTAAGATTTTTATGGCATTAAGGGTTTATAAGGATTTTGTGAGTTTTTTGGGATTTTTAATGTTTTTTTGGGGTTTAAGGGTTTTTACAGTTTTTTTAAACATTTTTGGTGTTTTAAAGTTATTTTAGAGTCATAGTGGGTTATTTTGATTTTAATTTATTTTTAGGGTTTTAAGGTTTTTTGGGTATTTTTATGGTTTTACGGTGTTTTGTGGACTTTTTTAAAGCTTTTAGGGTTTTAAACCTATTTTAGGGGGTTTTGGGGTTTAAGGATCATTAGGTTTTTAGGGGTTTTATGGTTTTCATAGTGTTTTATATGATTTTATGTGTTTCACATTTTTAGTTTTTAGGGATCTATTAGTATTTTTATGGGTTTTAGTGTTATTTAGATTTTGATGGTTTCTTGAGTTTTTAGGATTTTTAGGGATTTTTTTGTTTTTTTTATTATTAGGTTTCTTTGGGATTTTATGTGTTTTTAGTTTTTTTCTAAAGGGTTTAAGGGGATTTTACATTTATAATAATTTTATGTACTAATTACAATTTGTCTGATTTTTAGAGTTTTTAGGGATATTGAGGGTTCTCAGGGTTTTATGTTTTTTAAGGTTTTTTTCGGTTTTTGGGTTTCTTTGGAGTTTTTTTAAGTTTTTTAGGGTTTTATTGTCTTTAGGGGATTAAAAAGATTTTAGAGTCTTTCATTGTTTTTTAAGGTTTTATTTATTTTTTTGGGGGGGGGGTTTAAGGTTTTTTGGGGTTTTTATAGTTTTTAAGGGTTTTAGGTATTTTAGATTATTTTTAGTGTTTTTAGGGTTTTTAGCGTTTTCAGGTTTCTTTATGTGTTTTATGTGTGTTTATGTTTTTAAGGTTTTATTAGGGTTCTTTAGGAATTTTATTGTTTTAGGATTTTAGATAATTTTATGGATTTTTTAGGATTTATATGGTTTCTAGAGTTTTTAAAGATTTTGAGGGGTGTTATGGTTTTTGAAATTTATATGTTTTTTGGGGGTTTCAAGGGATTTTGAGTTTTAGGGGTTTGAGGGTTTTTTAGAGTTTTTATAATTTTTATGGGTTTAATGGTTTTTTAGAGATTTTAGTAGTTTTTGGGGTTTTTATTGATTTGTAGAGGATTTTTTTTGGCTTTTATGGTTTTTATGGTTTTTAATTTTTTTTGGGTTTTTTGGGGATTTAAGTATTTTTTTGGTTTTTAGTTTTTAATTAGGTGTTTCTATGGTTTTTAGTGTTTTTAAGTCATTATGTATTTTTAGGGGTTTTATAGGATTATTTCGGATTTTTAGGGTTTTTAGGTTTTATGTGGGGTTTATGGGTTTTTGGTGTTTTCAAGGTATTTATGTTTTTTAATGTTTTTCATTTTCATCGGATTTTATGTGTTTTTATGTTTTATGGTTTTCATAGTTTTTTGTAGGGGATTTTAATTTTTTATGTTTTTAGGGATTTTTTTGGGTTTGTTAGTATTTTTATGGGTTTTTAGGGTTTTAGTGATTATTAGGGTTTTTTGGTTTTTGTTTCTTTTTGATTTAAGGGTTTTTGAGAGTTTTTAATCAATTATTTGATTTTTAATGGGGTTTTGGATTATTTTGTTGGTTTTAGTGTTTTACCATTTTTATGGTTTTAGGGGTTCTATGTGTTGTTATGTTTTTAATGTTTTTAATGTTTTTTTCTAGTTTTTAAGTTTTTATGGATTTTTAGGGATTTTTTGGACTTTCATAGTTCATAGGGTTTTTAAGGATTTTGAGGGTTTTTTGGTTTTTTATGGTTTTAGTAATTTATGTTTTTTTGGGTTTTAAATGTATTTAGGGTTTTATGATTTTCTTAGGGTTCTTTTGTTTTTTGTGATTTTTAATGACTTTTTAGATTTTTTATGTTTTATTGGGTTTTTAGGGATTTTGAGGGATTTTATAGTTTTTATGATTTTTGTGTTTTGAGGGTTTTAAGGGGTTTTTGAGTTTTTTAGTGTTTTAAAGGAATTTAGAGTTCTTTTTTGAATTTTTAGTTGTTCAAAGGGTTTTTAGAGTTTTTCATGGTTTTTAGAGTTTCATGGGTTTTTAGTTGTATTTAAGGTTTTCAGAGGACTTTTTGGTTTTTACAGTTTTTAGAGATTTTTCAAAGTTTTATTATTATTTATCTTTTTTATGTGTTTTAATTTTTTTGGGGTTAATGTTCTCTTTAGGTTTTTTGGGTTCTAATATTTTTTTACTGTTTTTGGGATTTTTGATATTTTTTAGTATATTTATTATTTCTTTGGATTTTTTAGTATTTTGAGGTTTTTACAGTTTTTTATCATTTTTAGGTTTTTCAGGGTTTAATTTTTTTAAATGTTTTCTTAGGGGTTTTCAAGGTTTTGCGTTTTTTTTAATTTTTTATTATTTTATTGGATTTTTTAGATTTTATATTACTTTAATAAAATTATATTTTGAGGGTTTTTGGGTTATTTATGGTATTTATGGGTTTTAAGGTTTTTTAGGGTCTTTAGTGTTTTTTTTTGTTTTTTGGGGTTTTAATGATTTTTAGAGTGTTTTAATTTTTTTAGGGGATTAAAGGGTTTTTATAGTTTTTAGTGTTTTAAGACTTTTATGTGTGTCTAATGATATTTAGGATTTTGAGGGGATTTTATGTTTTTAGGGTTTTTAGTGACATTTTAGTGTTTTAGTTGTTTAATCACATTCTATGTATTTTAGGGCTTTTATTTTTTTTGGGGGGGGGGGGGTTGGGTTTTCAGGGGTTTTCAACATTTTTATGGATTTTTAATTTTTATTTATTTTAAAGGAAATTTTTACGTTTTATAGTCTAATTGGGGTTTTAGGTATTTTGAGGAGTTTTAGGGTTTTTATGGGGTTTTGGGTTTTAGTATTTTTTATCACTTTTGTGTTTTTAGGGGATTTAAGTGTTTTTAGGTTTTTAAGGTTAAGCTAGGGTGTTTCAGGGTTTTTATGGTTTTTATGTTTTTTTGGTATTTTTGGTATTTGTTAGGATTTATATGGTTTTTATGATTTTTTTTGATTTTTGTGTTTTATGGGGTGTTTTGGTTTTTTTTTCTTTCTGAGATTCTTATGGGTTTTAATATTTTTAAAGTTTTTAATATTTTTTAGGGTTTATAGAGTTTTATGAGTTTTTAGTTGTTTTAGGGGGTTTATGGTTTTTATGGTTTTTAGGGGTTTTATGGTTTTTATGTATTTTAGCGTTTTGGGGTTTTTAGGGATTTTTGTGTTTCTTAGGTTTTGGGGGGTTTATGTGTTTTTTGTGTTTTTTTTTTGTTTTTCTTAGGGGTTTTAAGGTTTTTTGGGTTTTCTATGTTCTTAGGAATTTTAGGTATTTTTTAGGATATTTATGGTTTTATGGTTTATAGGGTTTTCAGGGTTTTATGCTGTTTTTAGTGTTTTAGGGTTTTTATCGTCTTTTAGGTTAAGGGTTTAAATTGTTTTAAGGATTTTAGGTTTTTCATAGGGTTTTCTAGGTTTTTAGGTTTTTTATATTTTTAGATATTTTTATGTCCGTTTTAGGATTTTTATGAATTTTTTAGGATTTTTTGGGTTTTTAGGGTATTTAGGGTTCTTAGGGTTTTTATAGGATTTTGGGGTTTTTTGTGTTTTTTGAGTTATTTAGGGTTTTTAATATTTTTTTTATTTTTTTACATTTTTATTGGTCAAAATAGTTTTTGGATTTTTTTTTGCTTTAAGTGGATTTGGGGGTGTTCAATATATTTAGGGTCTTTTTATCATTTTATGAGGTTCTAGGGACATTGGGGTTTTTAGGGTTTTTATCATTCTAAGGGTTTTTAAAGTTTTTTGTTTTTTATTTGTTTTTAGATTTTTAATGTTTTCTTAGTGTTCTGCATGGTTTTTAGGTCGTTTTACATCTTTGGGGAATTTTAGGTATTTTTAATAATTTTTCTGGTTTTTAGGTGTTTTAGTTTTTGTTAGGGTTTAGGAATTTTTGGGATTTTAGGGTTATAAGTTTTTTCGGTTTTTATAGTTTGATTAGGGTTTTTTATGTTTTTTGGGGTTTTATTATTTTTAGAGATTTTTGCGGATTTTTAGGATATTTTTCAAATTTTATGGTTTTTATGGATTTATTGGGGGTTTAAGGGTTTTTTATGGTTTTTATGGTTTTTCGAGTTTTTCTTTTTTTTTTGTTTAGGGGTCATAAGGTTGTTCATTTTTTTTAATTTTGTTTTGTTTTAAAGGGTTTTTAATGGTTTTAGTAGTTTTTTATCGTTTATATGGGTTTATATGGGTTTATATGGTTTTTATAGTTTATAGGGGTTTTATGGGTTTTTGGTGTTTTAGGGGCCTTTGTGGTTTTAATGGGTTTTGTATGGTTTTTTTTATTTTTGGTGTTTTTATCATTTTTATGTTTTTAGGGTGTGTATATGATTTTAGAATTTTAAACTTTTTCATAGGTTTTTTTGTGGTTTTCTGTTTTTTACTGTTTTCGGATTTTTAAGAATTTTTATGGTGTTTGAGATTTTTCAGTTTTTTGGGAATTTAGGGTTTTATCGGTTTTTTTAGGGTTTTCAGTATTTCATAGATTTTTATGTATTTGAAGTGTTTTTTGGTTTTTAATTTCTTTTTAGAGTTTTTTACAGTTTTTACTATTTTTCATTATTAGGTATTTTAATGGAATTTTTTGGATTTTGATGGTTTTATGGGTTTTATGGATTTGAAGGATTTGAGGAGTTTTAGGTTTTTTATGAGTTTTTTGGTTTTTTATGGTTTTTTTAAATTATTAGAGGTTTTATTAATTTTAGAGGTTTCTACCAATTTTTTCGGATTAAAAGGTTTTTAATTTTTTATTAGTTATTAGAGTTTTTATGTGATTTTTTGGATTTTTAAGGCTTTTAAGGGATTTTATGATTTTTTAGGGTTTTTAGTATTTTATGTTTTTTAGGTGTTTTAATTATTTTTAGATTTTTATGTTTTTTATTGTTTTTATGGTTTTTATCATTCCTTTTATGTTTTTAGTGATTTCATTGTATTTTTCAGATGTTTTATGGTTTTTACTACTTTCAGGGATTTATAGGGTTTTATTGATTTTATGTTTTTGGGGGAGGGGTAAGGATTTTTTGAGTTTGTTTATGTTGTATATGGTTTTTAGAGTTTTTTTACATTTTTAGGTGTTTAAAGGGTTCTAGAGTTTTTATGGTTTTATCGGTATTAAGGGGGTTTTGAGATTTCTAAGGCTATTGGGGTGTTTAGTGTTTTTCGGATTTTTATCTTTTTTAGGGTTTTAAGTTATTTTAGGTTTATATGAATTTCTTTGGATTTTAGGGTTTTTTGTTTCTAATGGGTTTAAGGATTTTTTAGATCATTTAGAATTTTTAGTTGTTTAAAACGGTTTATTGTGTTTAGTGGGTTTTTGGGATTTTATGGTTTTTTTCATTTTTAAGTTTTTTTTGGTGTTTTATGGTTTTTATTGTTTTTAGAGTGTCTAGTATTTTATAGTTTTTCTTAGAATTTAAGTTTTTTTAGGTTTTTAATTATTTATTAAGAGGTTTCATGGATTTTAGGGGTTTTTACGTTTTTAGGGATTTTAATTGTTTATGTGGTTTTTATGGATTTTTAGGGGGTTTAAGGGTTTTTTTGTTTTTAAGGGTTTTATAGATTTTTTAGGTTTTTCAGTGTTTTTAATCATTTTTTGGGAATAAGGGGCTTTTATATATTTTTGTGGGTTTTAAGTGTTTCATAGGTTTCTACGGTTTTAACGGTTTTTGGGGATTTTATGTTTTTAGGGGTTTATGGTTTTCCTTGCCTTTTTAGGATTTTAAGTGTTTTTTAGTTTTTAGGGGTTTTAGTGTAATTATATTTTGATAATATTCTTATGGGTATTCAATGTTTTTATGTTTTTTTATGTTCTTAAGAATTTTTAGGGATTTTAAATGGATTTTTTTGTTTTAGCGTCTTTAGGGAATTTGAGATTTTTTTTGGATTTATAGTTTTTAGGTTTTTGTTGTTTTCAGTTTTTCAGGGGTTTTAGGTGTTTTTATGGGTTTCTTTTAGTTTTTCAAGGTTTTAGGGTTTTTTACTTACTAATGGGTTTTTAGGGGCTTATTATTATTTTTATAGTTTTTGGTGTTTTTAAAGATTTTTAGAGTTTTTAAAATTTTTTGTTCTTCAATTTTTTTGGTTATTTGGGTTTTTTTTAATTTTTTAGGATTTTTAATGTTTTTAGAGTTTTTAAATCTTTTATGGGTTAAAAGATATTATTTAATTTTTTATGTGTTTTGGGGTTATTATTTGGCTTTAGGGGTTTTTAATGTCTTTATGGGTTTTATGTTTTCTAGGGTTTTTTTGTGTTTTTAGGGATTAATGGGGCTTCAACTATTTATAGCATTTGAATGTTTTCTTATGGGTTTTTGGGTTATAGAATTTTTTTGGTTCTTTCGGATTTTTAGGGCATTTTTTTGGATTTTTATCATTTTTAGGATTTTTATATTTTTATGGATTTTGGGGGGTTTTAATAATTTATATTGTTTTTTTGAATTTTAATGATATTATTGTTTTTAGGGGTTTTATCATTTTCTGGTTTTAGGATATTATATTTTTAGGTTTTTAGTGTTTTTATATTGTTTTATGTTTTTAAGGTATTTTCTATTTTTAGGGATATTTGATGAATTTAAAGGTTTTTTATGTTTTTAGGGATTTTGAGGCTTTTTCTAGACTAATATTATTTTTAAGTAATTTTTTATTTTTAGAGGATTTTAGAGTTTTTTAATGTTTTATGTTTTTTTATTATTTTTTTTGGGGTTGATTGTTTTTTAGTGTTTTTAGTGGGGTTTTAGGGTCTTCAAGGTTTAGGGTTTATAGAGGCATTATACTTTTTAGTGTTTTTGAGTGTTTTAAGGTTTTCTTTTGGGTTTTCATTGGTTTTAATGTTTTTTTTTACATTTTTTCGATTTTTAGATATTTACTAGTATTTTTATCAGTTTATTTGTTTTTATGGATTTTGATGGTGTTTCAGATTTTTAGGATTTCAAGGTTATTATAGGATTTTACATTTCTTAGGTGTATTAGGTGTTTTTGGTTTTTATAGTTTTTTTAGGTTTTTTATAGTTTTTTATGTTTATGGATTGTTTTTTGGTTTTTTGGGATTTGAGGGATTTGAGGAGTTCTAGAGTAATTATGAGTATTCAAAAAATTTTATGGTTATTTTTTTTAATTTTTAGTGTTTTTTAGTTTTTTGAGGATTCTAACATTTTTGGGTTTTATAAGGTTTTTATGTTTTTGTAGTTATAGGGGGTTAATGCGATTTTATGTTTTTTAATGATTTTAATGGTTTTTATGGTTATTAGGGCATTTAGGGTTTTTTATGTTTTTTAGTGTGTTTAGGTTTTTAGGGGTTTTAAGTGTTTTTAGGGTATTAATGATTCCTTAGGGTTTTTAGGGTTTTTATCATTTTTTACATTTTTAGGGATGTTTTGGTATTTTTTGGAGTTTTATGGTTTTTAGTGTGTCATGGGATTTAGAGTGTTTGTAATGTTTTTATGTTTTTTGGGGGGTTTTAAGGTTTTGTTGAGTTTTTTATGATTTTTATAGTTTTTAGAGTCTTTTATAAAAATTAGGGGTTTAAAGGGTTCTAATGTGTTTATTTTTTTATGGGTTTTAAAGGGTTTTTAAAGATTATTTGATGTTTTTGGGGGTTTTAGGGTTTGGAGAGTATTTTAGGTTTTTGGGGTTTTATGCGTTTTTAGGTTTTTGTTGTTTTTTTCAGTTTTAGAGATTTATTGTTTTTTAGGATTTTAGGTTTTTTTAGATATTTTAGAATTTTATTGGTTTAAATTTATTTTAGTGTTTTTGTGGGTTGTTATGTATTTTTATTATTTTTAAGGTTTTTAGCTGCATTTATGGTCTTTAGGGTATTTAGTGTTTTTTAGGTTTTTAAAGGTTTTAGGGTTTTATGGATTTTAAAGCTTTCTTAGGGGGTTTCATGGTTTTTATAGGTTTTTAAATTTTTATGTTTTTTATCATTTTTAAGGATTTTTAGGATTTTTAGTGATTTCAAGGGTTTTAGGGTTTTAATGGTTTTTTTATGTTTTTGGGGTTTTTTGTTTATGGGTTTTTAGGAATTTGTACAGTTTTCAAAAAAAATTGGGGTTTAAAGGGATTATTGTTATTTTAGTTGTTTTTATGGATTTTATAGGTTTCAATGGTTTTTAAGGTTTTGGGGGATTTTATAGTTTTTAGGGTTTTTTTGGATTTTAGGGTATTTTTTATTTATATTGTATTTTAGTTTTCTAGGGATATTTGTGTCTAAATTTTTTTAATATTTTCATAGGAGATTTAGGTTTTTTATGGATATTTATGTTTTTAGTGATTTTGAGGGATTTTAAATGCATTTTTTTTTGTTTTTAGTGTTTTTAGAAAATTTGAGAGTTTTTTGGTTTTTAGGGTTTTTAGGTTTTTAGTGTTTTGACGTTTTCTGGGGTTTTAGGTGTTCTTTTATTGGTACATTTTTTAAGATTTTTCATGGTTTTAGGGTTTTTACTTATTAATGGATTTTAGAGCCTTATTATTATTTTTATGGGTTTTTTTGGTTTTTATGGATTTTGAGAGTTTTTAGGATTTTTTTAATGTTTTTAGAGTTTTATGGTTTTTTTGAATTTTTTTGGAATGTTTTAGTATTTTTATGGTTTTTAGAGTTTTTAATGATTTAGGGGTTAAAATGGATTATATAATTTTTACTGGTTTTGGGTTGTTATTTGGTTTTTGGTGTTTTTAATGTTGCTAGGGGGTTTTATGGTTTCTAGCGGTTTTTTGTGTTTTTAGGGTTTATAGGGGTTTTAAGTGTTTTTAGGGTTTGAAGGTTTTAATGGGTTTTTGGGTTTTAGGTTTTTAGAGTTTTTATGTCTTTTGATATTTTTAGGAATTTTTTTGGGATTTTTATTGTTCATTTTAGATTTTTTTATATTTTTTTGAATTTTTAGGAATTTTAGGGATTTTGAGGGTTTTTTGGGATTTTAGGGCTTTATTGTTTTTAGGGTTTATAACCATTTTTGGTTTTTATGTTATTAAGTTTTTTTTGGTATTTAATGTTTTTTAGTGTTTCCAATGCATTTAGGGTATTTTTTTGGCATATTTGAGGATTTTAATGGTTTTTTATGTTTTCAGGGATTTTGAGGGGTTTTAGGGTTTATTAGGTTTTTTACTGTTTTTTGGTTTTTATGGATTTTTTGAGTGTTTTTGGGATTTAGGGTTTTTCAGAGTCTCTAACATTTTTGGGAGGTTAGAGGGGTTTTTAGTGTTTTTAATGGGCTTTAGGTTTTTAATGGGGTTTTAGAATTTTAACGCATTTTAAGGGTTTTAGGGTTTTTAGGGTTTTTAGCATTTTTTAGGCTTTTGGGAAAGAAAGATGGGAGGGTAAGCCTATTCCTAACCCCCCCCCCCACCCCACAAATTTATTTAAGAAAAGACGCAATAGACAATGGAGGGGAGGGGTCAAACAACTCACACACAAAATCCTTTACAACCCCAAACCCAAAAAACCCCAAAAAAGAAAACCCAAAAAGCTCACAAAGCCAAACAATGCAGGAAATCAGAAAAGTCCCCAACATCACCTCCTATCCAATCAGAAACTAACATCCAGCAGCACCAAAACCACCAATCAGAAACTATCACCCTACAGCACTGAAACCATCTACAGTAATTTCACCAACCCATCTTTATCTCCACAAAGTCAGAACCACCAACCTCTTGCAGCCCCATACCAAACACTATCA
Source organism: Viscum album (assembly GCA_963277665.1). Lineage (NCBI taxonomy): Eukaryota > Viridiplantae > Streptophyta > Magnoliopsida > Santalales > Viscaceae > Viscum > Viscum album. The sequence goes on along the minus strand of OY728136.1, from coordinate 1,278,221,423 downwards.
CTACATTAACCATCAAGAAACAATATCCTCCATCAATCAGCAATCATATTATCATTTCACATAATCTATAAACCATCACCTTCAACATCAGCATCTCTTTCAACACTTTATTGTCAGGGTATTCTTTCCAGCCAAGCACAACAAGCATCCAGCATCACAAGTTCCAGAAACCAGAACCACACCAAAAACTCCTATCCAAGCATCCATCACCTCCCGACCAATCATCTTCCAGCATGATCAGACAGAACCCATAGCAACCCATGATCATAGTAGTAAAAACAAGTAAAAAACACCACTATTGATTCACAACTAATCCATCCACACCAAAACCTGCACTCGAGCAAAGCTGCAACACCTTTTTCACCGCCTTTATACACAAAAAATGACAACCAGTAGGTTTTTAAGGTTTTCATTGGGTTTTTATTTTTTTATTATGTTTTTTTAAATTTTTTAGTATTTTCTATTATTTTTTGGGGTTTTTTGGGTTTTTAGGGATTTTTATTGTGTTTCAAAATTTTTATGGTTTTTAGGTTTTTAAGGGTTTTAATATTTCTTAATTTTTTACGTGTTTTAGTTTTTTATATTTTACTTAGTGTTTTTAGTGTTTTTTAAATTTTTAGTTATTTTTAGGGATCTTTAAGTATTTTATGGTATTTACTGATTTTAGGGATTTTCAGGGGTTTTTGGATTTCTATTGTTTTATGCAGTTTTTCTATTTTAAGGTTATTTTGAGTTTTTAGGGTTTGTAAGGGTTTCTATAGTTTTTTACATATATCAGGGGTCTAATGGGTTTTTATAGTTTGTAGTGGGTTTTTTAGTTTTTCAGGTGTTTTTAGGTTTTTTGGTATTTTCTTATTTTTTTTGGGGGGTGGGGGTTTATGTGTTTTTTGGTTTTTCAAGGTGTTCTTAGCGGGTTTTAGGTTGGGGGGGGGGGGTTACATCTTTAGTGATTTTTTAGAATTTTTTTGGTATTTAAGTTTTCATGGTATTTTGATGGGTTTTCCGGTTTTGGGGATTTTTTTTTGTTTTTGGGGGTTTGAGGTCTTTTTTTGTGTTTTTATTGTTTTTATGTCTTTTATGGTTTTTTATCATTTTTTGTGGTTAAAGGGTTTTTAGAGTTTTTAATGGATATTAGGGGTTTTATGGATTGTTCATGGTTTTTAAGGATTTTAGGGGTTTTGGTTTTTAGGGGTTATGGGTTATTAATGATTTTAGTATTTTATGGAATTTAAATGTTTTAATGTTTTTAACATTTTCATAGGTTTTAAGGTTTTTAATGTTTTTTGTGATTTTAGGGATTTTTATTATTTTTATGTTTTATTATGGTTGTTAGGGATTTTATTGATTTTTAGGGTTTTTAGGTTTTTAGGGGTCGTAATTTTGTTATGTTTTTAATGGTTTCTTAAAATTTTTCATGGTTTTTTGGGTTTTTTATATTTTTAAGGATCCTTAAGGATTTTTATTTTTTAAGGTTTTTTTTGAATTTTATGAGATTTTGAAGGTTTTTAGGATTTTTATGGTTTTATGGTTTTTAACGATTTTATGGGTTTTTTGGTTTTTGGTGTTTTTTGAGTTTTTAGGGTTTAAAATGTTTTTTTATTTTTTTTATCAATTTTAGGGGTTTTAAGGGTTTTTATAGTTTTTTGTGTTTTCTAGTTTTTATGGGGTTTGAGGGTTTTCATATTTTAGCGAGTTTTAGGCCCTTTTTAGGAATTTTAGGGTTCTTAGCGTTTTCTGGGTTTATAGGGGTAATAAGAGTGTTTTGATTTTTCTGGTTCTATTAGGGCAAGAACGATGCGAGGGTCGGGCTATTCACGGCCCCCCAAATTTATTAGAAAGAAAAAAAGTGACTCAGCAGACAAGGGAGGGGAGGGGTCAAACAACCCACACCCAAAAACCCCTTACAACCCACGCCAAAAAAGAAAAATCAGAAAAGAAAACCCAACAAGCACACCCAGGTCCAAGCAGCAACCATCATCATCATCCAGCAGCATCCAACATCCAACAGCTCACAACCAAGACATGACCAGCTTCCAACCTCACATATACCAGCATCCAGCACCTTCTCACCAAAAAAAGCCATCACTAGAAGCACATAACCATCAGCACCAGAATCACACAAGAGACAGCTACCAGATTTCACTTCCATACAGCAACCATCCTCCATTCGCACAAGATTCAGCATGCAGCACCTCCTCACAAAGAAGGTGCCCCGCAAGTAGCACCGAGCCAAAAGCACCAAATTCCTTCTCACAAACATCATCGTATTCCAGCCAAACAACAGCCAGCCATCATACCAAAGCAAACCAACTACCAGTAGCTTTCCACCTTCACCATAGATTAGCCAGAAAAATCGTACCCAGCTGTAGTCAGGGGAAAAACCAGCCACATCCAAAACAGACCAGGTCAAACAGCCCTTCCAGTATTCAAGACCGCTTATCCCTACAGCCTCCACCTTACAACACATAGAAGTACATCCAACCACACAACATCCAATAGTACAGGGCCACCAGCACCCCAGATTAGATCCAACAGCTTCATCACAGCCCAGCTCGCCAGCAAGCAACAATTTCCAAAATGCACCAAAACCATTCACGCCTTGCAAACAATCATCAGCACACAAAGTGCATCTCACCTCGGCACACATCAAATTCGAGAACCAACACCAGAAAAGGTTCGCATCCAAAATAGCCATGATCACAAAGCAACAAAAGCTATAATGCAAAAACATTGAACCATAAAATTCAGCAACGCAGCCATTTACTGCCAGACGGACCAGATCCCAACATGACCAGAGAAAGCTAGCAATAGTGGGAGGCGACCGCAGAGCGGAAGAACCAATTCGAACAACGGTCCGAACCAAAACACATACCAGCCTTGCAGACACCACCGGCGGTCCAGAACTATAGAACGAAGTCAACGCGGCCAGAAACAAGCCAGATCTGAACCACTCCTCTGAGGAAAGCAACGCTCCGAGCAAACTAGATCTGAGAATCTCCACCAACGATCCGCAACACCAGAGACCAGATCCAGTCCAATTCTCCAAGAAGCTGTAGATCCGTGTGCTGGAGAGGCTAGATCTGACCCGATCTTCTATGGTTGACTTCTGCATCTGAGACTAACACAAGGGAAACTGCAAACACAGCACAGATCCAGATCCAGGAGAAACATACCGCAGGCGCAGGTAGCAGCAGCGCTGTGAAGACCGACGCCGGAGAATCCACAAACGAAAGGGAAGCGTCGTCACGCCATGGGAGAAGCATCGCGAGAGGAGAGCACGAGAGCATCCGGGGGAAACATCCTCCATCTTCTCTCCAAAACATGTTGTATGGGTAACGAGGTATAGGGCTGGCCTGCCCACCTGCGCGCCGCACGCCCCCAGCTAGGCCCAAGGTGGCCAACCCTTGGGCTTGGGCCAGTTCCCACGGAGTCGAGGGGACGAGAGGTTCGCTGACAAATGGTGCGAGTTGCCTTTGTGAGGACTCGAACCCGGAACCTCAGCGACGGGTCGCCACCGCCTTGAACCAACACACCTAGCCCCCGCGGGCAAACGTGTTGTATGGGTAACGAGGTATAGGGCTGGCCTGCCCACCTGCGTGTCGCACGCCCCCAGCTAGTCCCAAGGTGGCCAACCCTTGGGCTTGGGCCAGTTCCCACGGAGTCGAGCGGACGAGAGGTTCGCTGACAAATGGTGTGCGTTGCCTTTGTGAGGACTCGAACCCGGAACCTCAGCGATGGGTCGCCACCGCCTTGAACCAACTCACCCAACCCCCACTGGCGAAAACGTGTTGTATGGGTAACGAGGTATAGGGCTGGCATGCCCACCTGCGCGCCGCACGCCCCCAGCTAGGCCCAAGGTGGCCAACCCTTGGGCTTGGGCCAGTTCCCACGGAGTCGAGGGGACAAGAGGTTTGCTGACAAATGGTGCGTGTTGCCTTTGTGAGGACTCGAACCCGGAACCTCAGCGACGGGTCGCCACCGCCTTGAACCAACTCACCCAGCCCCCACGGGCCAAACGTGTTGTATGGGTAACGAGGTATTGGGCTGGCCTGCCCACCTGCGTGCCGCACGCCCCCAGCTAGGCCCAAGGTGGACAACCCTTGGGCTTGGGCCAGTTCCCACAGAGTCGAGGGGACGAGAGGTTCGCTGACAAATGGTGCGCGTTGCCTTTGTGAGGACTCGAACCCGGAACCTCAGCGACGGGTCGCCACCACCTTGAACCAACTCACCCAGCCCCCACGGGCTTCTGGTTCTATTAGGGGTTTTCAAGGTTTTTTTGGTATTTTAAATTTTTATGGATACTGTGGGATTTTCTAGGATTTTTATTGTTTTTTTATTGTTTTTTGAGATTTTTTTGGGGTTTTAGGGTGTTTTAGGGTTTTTAGCATTTTTATGGTTTCTTTGGTTTTTACGGTTTTTTGAGATTCTTATGGGTGTTAAGGTTTTTTAGAGTTTATAAATATTTTTAGGATTTAAAATGAGTTTTACAGTTTTTAGGGGGGTTTAGCATATTATGGGATTTTGTGGTCTTTATGGTATTTAGGGGTTTTATAGTTTCTAAGGGATTTATTGTTTTTAGGGGTTTTGGGTTTTTAGGTTTTTTTGGGTTTTTTTCATTTTTTATTTTTTTAGGGGATTAATGCTTTTTATATTTCTACATTTTTATATAAGTTTTTTTTAGGTTTTGAAGGTTTTTAATGATTTTTACGGTTTTTTACATTTTAGTGATTTTTATGTATTTTTATGATTTTTATGGTTTTAGGGGTTTTAGGGATTCTAAGTGGTTTTAGAGAGTTTTATGATTTATATGGCTTTAATTAGGTTTTAGGGGTTTTATGTTTTTTAGGATTTCAATGTTTCCTATAGTTAATTTGGAGCAGATTAATAGGTTTTTAGTTTTTTAAGGGTTTAATGAGTTTTATGGGTTTTATGGGTTTTTAGGGATTTTATTGATTTTTAGGGTTTTTATAGTTTGTAGTTGTTTTTAGGGTTTTAGAGTCTTTTAGGGTTTTATGGTTTTTAGAATTTTTATGTGTTTTAGGGGTTTTATGCGTTTTTATTTTTTAAGGTTTGCATAGAGTGTTTAAGGGTTTTAGGGGTTTTTTATGTTTTAAGGTTTTTTTTATTTTTTAGAATTTTATGGTTTTTAGGGTTATTAGGGATTTTGAGGGGTTTTTAGGGGTTTTAGAAATTTTAATGTATTTTATTTTTTAGGGGTTTTAATTATTTTAGGTTTTAATTTTTTTCATTGAGAATTTGATATTGTTTAGGTTTTTTTATGTTTTTTCGGAATTTTTTGTATTTTTATGGTTTTTATAGATTTTGTGGATTTTTGGAGTTTTATAGTTATCTGGTATTTTATGGTTTTTTTTGTTTTAAGGTTTTTTTTTGTTTTAAGGTTTTTCATATTTTTTTTAAAAAAGAGTAGTTTAACAGGCTTTTATAGTTTTTAGTAGTTTTTAGGGTTTTATGGGTTTTATGGTTTTTAATTTCTCTTTATTGGTTTTATGTTTTTTATAGGTTATATGAGGTTATAGGATCTTTTTAAAATTTTATAGGGATTTTCGAATTTGTTGGTTTTTAGAGGTTTTAAGTGTTATTAGGTTTTTAATATTTACTTAAGGGTTTTCAAGGTTTTTAGGGTTTTTATGTATTTAATTATTTTTATGCTTTTAGAATAATTAAATGTATTATTAGTGTTCTTAGGGATTTTGAAGTGTTTTACGTTTCTTTATAGGGTTTAGAGTTGATAAGGTTTTTTAGTGTTTTCTACATTTTTATGAGTTTTAACTGTTTTTAGGTTTGTAGTGTTTTCTTAGGGGTTGTCATGAATTTCAGGGTTTTTTACATTTTAAGGATTTTTATGTCTTTTTTTGGATCATTAGGGTCTTTAATTGTTTTTAATTTTAAGAGGTTTTAGTTTTTTTTTGGATTTTGATGGTTTTTAGGGTTTTTAGCGGTTTTATGGTTTTCTAGATGTTTTGGTGTTTTTTGGATGTTTTGGGGTTTATTTGATTTTTATGGGTTTTAACATTTCTATGGGGTTTATTTTTCTTTTGAGTTTTTTTGTGGGTTGTAAGATTTTTAATGATTTTTATATTTTTTATGATTTTTATAGTTTTTTGGGAATTTGAGGTTTTTTTAAGATTTTTAACCTTTTTATGTTTTTATGGAATTTAATTTTTTTAGGTTTTTAATGATTTATTAGGGGTTTTCAGCAGTATTAGAAATTTTTACATTTTTAGTGATTGTTTGGGATTTTTAGGAATCTTTTTCTGTTTATAGGGATTTTAAGGGTTTTAGGATTGTTAATGTTTTGGGGAAATTTTAGGGTTTTCAACAATTGTGTTTTTGGATTTTTAAGTGTTTTTGGGGTTTATGGTTTTCTTAGGGTTTTTCCATTGTTTTAGGGTTTTTATGGTTTTAAAAATTTCGAGGTGTTTTTTTGACTATTATGGTTTTTAGTGGTTTTTTGGATTTTGAGGGGTTTTAGTGCTTTTATGGATTTTGGGGTGTTTTAGTGTTTTTTTGAGTTTTTTTGGTTTTTCAATCTCTTTATATTTTTTTAATGTTTTTATGGATTAAAGGATTTTTAGAGTATTTAGTGGGGTTTTATGGGTTTTATGAGGTTTTAGGATTTTTAATGTTTTTATGGGTTTCAGTGCGGTTTTGGGTTTATGAGGTTTTTTATAGATTTTAGGGTTTTATGTGTTTTAAATTTTTACGGTTATCATATGTTTTTAGGGTGTTTATAATTTTTTAGTTTTTACTGAATTTTAGGATTTTCTTTGGATTTCTATTATTTAGGGGTTTTTAGGATTTTGAGGGGTTGTAGGGTTTTTAACAGTTTTTAGTGTTTTATAGGTTTTAGGGTTTTTTTGTATTTTGGTGGTTTTTTAGGTTTTCTTAGGGTTTATAGGTGTTTTTATGTTTTTATGGATTTATTTGGATTTATTTGGATTTTTATGTGTTTTAGGGGTTTTTAGGTATTTTGAGTGGTTTGTGGGTTCTCAATGGTTTTAAGGTTTCCATGGTTGTTTTTGGGTTTTTAGGGTTTTTGGTGTCTTTACTATTTCAATGGTTTTTTTGAAAAAATTAACCTTTTTGGGGTTTAAAAGGGTTTTTAAAGTTTTTACTATTTTTAGTGTTTTTATAGGTTTTAGGGTTTTAAAGATTTTTAGGTTTTTAGGGGTTTTTATTGTTTTTAGGGGTTTAAAGGTCTTTTTAGAGACTTTTAGGGTTTTTTATTTTTATGCTTTTTGAGTATTTAAGTGTTTTTTGGTTTTTAAGGTTCTCTTAGTGGTTTTATGGGTTTTGTGTTTTTTTTTACATTTTTAGGGATTTTAGGGATTTTTATGTTTTTATGGTTTTTTGGGGTTTTATTGGGTTTTGATGTGATTTATGAGTTTCCTGTTTTTTATAATTTTTAGGAATTTTAGTGTTTTAAGTGTTTTTAGGTTTTTTAGGTTTTCTTAATGGTTTTCTTGGTTTCTATGACTTTTTATTTTTTAGGGATTTTTTCAGGATTTTTTAGGTTTTTATGGTATTTATGATTTTTATGATTTTTAGGGATTTTGAGGAATGATAGGGTTGTTTAGAGTTTTTAGGAATTTTATGGTGTTCTCGGCCTTTTAGTGTTTTTTAGGGTTTTAATGTTTTTAGAGTATTTTAACAATTTTAGGGGATTAAATGGTTTTTAGAGTTTTTAGTGGTGTTAGAGTTATTATAGGTTTCTATAGATTTTTATGGTATTATGGGTTTCAGATTTTTTATGGGATTTAGGGTCTTTAAGGGTTTTTAGGGTTTTTGATGTTTTTAGTTTTTTAAGGGTTTTAAGTGGTTGGAGGGTTTAAATATTTTCTTTGTGTTTTTTAGGGTGTTTAGGATTTCTTATGTTTTTTTGGGAATTTTTTGGTTTTATTTTCTTATTATTATTTCTCAGGGTTATTGGTATTTTGAGTGTTTTATGATTTTTATTTTTTATTGTTTTTTAGGGTTTTTAGGTTTTTATGGATTTTATGTGTTTTTAGTATTTTTTTTCTTAGTGGTTTTTAGGATTTTTACGGTTTTTTTTGTTTTTATGGATTTTAGGTCCCTTTTATGATTTTTATCATTTTTTAGTGATTTTAGGGATTTTTAGTGTTTTAGGGTTTTTAGTTTTTTTACGGGTTTTTTGTATTTTAGTGTTTTTTGAGTGTTTAGGGTGTTTAAGGTTTTTCAAATTTTTTTAACCTTTTAAAGGGAATATTGGGTTTTAGATTATTTAGTGGGTTTTTAGGGTTTCTGGGGGTTTAGGGTTTTTTCATGTTTTTATGGGTTTTATTGTTTTTAGGAGTTTTATGATATTTTAGGGTCTTAATTATTTTTATCAATTTTTAGTTGTTCTATGTGTTTTTAGGGGTTTGAGGTTATCATAAGTTTTTTAAGGGTATTTTTGGTTTTTATGTTTAAGGGGTTTCTTGGGATTTTTATGGATTTTTATGGTTTTTAGGGATTTTAAGGGTTTTAATCATTTTTTAGGGTTTTTAAGGGGTTTAAGTGTTTTTTATATTTTTATGATTTTCTTAGGTTTTTTTAAGGTTTATAGGTTTTTTACCTCTTTATGGATTTTTATTTCCCTTTTATGATTTTTTTTGTTTTAATGATTCTTAGGGGTTTTAGGGTTTTTTTACAGTTATTAGCATTTTTATGTTTTTAGAAGTTTAAATTTTGTTCATTTCCATTGTTTTCAAAGGGTATTTCAGGGTTTTTAAAGTTTATTATGTTTTTATATATTTTTATATAATTCTTATGAAGTTAAATTGTTCAGGATTTTTAGCGATTTATAGGGGTTTTAAGGTTTTTTTTCATTTTTTGGTTTTTTACGGTTTCTACAGTATTTTGGGTTTTTATGGTTTTTTTGTGTTTTTTGGATATTAAAGGTTTTTTATAGTTCTTTAACATTTTTAGGGGTTTAAGGGGTTTTAGAGTTTTAGGGTGGTTTAGGGTTTTCATTTGTTTTAAGGGTTTTATATGTTTTTAGGGGTTTTTATGATTTTTAGAGGTTTTAGGGTTTTTAGTGCCTTTTTAGGGACTTTTAGGGTTTTTAGAATTTTCTAGGTTTTTAGGGGTTATATGTGTTTTTAGGTTTTTAAAGATTTTTTATGTTTTTTCACAGTTTTCATGTTTTTTTACGTTTTCAAAAAAAAAGTTAGGGATTTTTTAAGATTTTTATGGTTTTCAGGGTTTTTAGTGATTTTGAGGATTTTAGGGTTTTTAGTGCTTTGATGTTTTTATGGGTTTTAAGTGTTTTTATACTTTTGAGGTTTTCATAGAATTGTTCATGGATTTTTGTTTTTTTTATGTTTTTGGGGATTTTTTTTATTATTAAGAATTTTTTGGATTTTAGGGTATTTTGGGATTTTGAGGGGTTTTAGTGATTTTATGTTTTTTTGGATTTTTATGCTTTTTTAATATTTTTAATATTTTTGATATTTTTTTATGTATATTTATATTTTTAGAGTTTTAAAATATTTTTTACAGTTCTTATAGTGTTTTTAGGGGTTTTATGTGGTTTTAGGGTAATTCAAGTTTTTATGGGTTTTGTGGTTTTTATGTGTTTAGGGTTTTTAGTGTTATTTTAGGTTCTTAGATTTTTTAGATTTTTTATAGGTTTAAATGTTTTAGTTTTTTATGTTTTTATTATGTTTTATTGGGTTTTTTACAATTTTTTTGGTTTTTAAGTACTTTTAGGGGTTATCGGGTTTTTATGGATTTTTTAGGTTTTTAGGATTTTTTTAATTCTTAGGGTTTCTAATTTTTTTAGAGTTTTTAACATTTTTAGGGGTTTGAATTGTTTTTAGAGTTTTTATTGGTTTTATGGGTTTTTACAAGTTTAAATTTTTTAGGGGTATTTATGGTTTTTAGGGGTATTGTGGTTTTATTGAATTTTAGGGACTTTTGTATTTTTTTTATTTTTTGGTGTTTTAAATGTTTTAGGTTTTTAAGTATTTCTTTGGGTTGTTCTGGTTTTTTTATTTTTTATGATTCTTGGTATTTTTAGGTCTATTTTATGATTTTTATTATTTTTTAGTGTTTTTAGGGATTTTGAGGGATTTTAGTGTTTTTGGTCTTTGGTTTTTTTTTTTACCATTTTTTATGTTTTTAGGGACTTTATGTGTTTTAGGTTTTTAATTTTTTCTTCCATGTTTTTGGGGTTTTTTTAATTTTTTGTGATTTTTATGGATTTTTATAACTTTTATGGGTTTTTTGGGTTTTTGTAATTTTTGTGAATTTTTGAGTATTTTTACGAATTTTATTGTTTTTTGGGTATTTAGTATTTTCATGTTTTTAGGTGTTTAAACATTTTTTATGATTTAATGTTGTTCTTATGGTTTTTCATGTTTTTTAGTCTTTTTAAATTTTTTATGATTTTTATGGTTTTTATCGGGTTTTCAGGGTTTTTAGAGTTTTTTTGGTTTTTTTGGATTTTAATTGGTTTTAAGTTTTTAATTTTTTTTTCTTAGGGTTTTTCAGGGTTATTACATATTTTACATTTTTTTGGATTTTTAGGGATTTTTTAGGATTTTTATGGTTTTTAGAGATTTTATAAATTTTGAGTGGTTTAGGGTTTTAAGGGATTTTATGGTTTTTAGGTTGTTAGGGTTTTTTGAGTTGCTATGTTTTTTATGGTTTTGTAAAGTATTTTAAAAAATTTAGGGTTTTAAAGTGTTGTTTTAGTTTTTATTGCTTTCTAGGGAATTGATGGGTTTTAGGATTTTAAGGAGGCTTAAATGGTTTTGGGTTTCTATTGGTTTTTTAGAATTTTTATATTTTTTAGTTGTTTATGTGTTTTTATGTTTATATGGTATTCTTATGTTGCTTTTAGGTTTCTTAGGGTTTTTTGTGTTTTTAGGTATTATTTGGGATATTTTATAATTTGTATAGTTTTGTAGGAATTTTAGGTATTTTGATTGTCATTAGGGTTGTTTAGGGCAGAAGAGGTGTGAGGCCAGGCTATTCCCGACTGCCTCAAAATTTATTATGAAAAAAAAGAAATACAGACGAGGGAGGGGAGGGTTCAATCAACCCACACCCAAAAACCCTAACAACCCAAGACACAAGAGACCCCAAAAAATAAAAATAAAAAAAGAAGACACACAAAGACAAACAAGCAGAAAAACAAAGAAGTCCCCAACATCACCTCCCAACCGATCAGAAGAAAACATCAATCCGCACCAAATCTAGCAATCATCAACTATCATCCAGCAACACCAAAATCATCATTTGTCGTTTCACAAAACCAACATCAGCACCACAAAGTCACAACCATCAACCTTTATCAGCCCCAAGTCAAACACCATCACAACAGCACCCATCAAGAAGCAACATCTTTTCCACCAAAAGACTCGCAACAAGAGACATCGAACCACCAGTGCTAGAATCACCAACCCAGCTGCACAACCACATGCAGAGAACCGCCAGTATCCAAAGAAAGAACCAGTGCGCAGCCCAAGCAGCCCTTCCAATAAACCAGGAACCATAGTGCATAACCAGAAAGTAGCACCTTATATCAATCCCAGCAAATAGTTCCAACATCGACAGAAAACCATAGATAGCAGCCAAAACGCAGCATAGATGCATCTCCTGCTCAGAATGCCAGCCAATATCATCTTCCCAACAAACAATAATAAACCTTCGACAAACGATGGCACTAAAACACCAACATCAACAAAAAAAATCATCACCGCCTCCAAGCCAACCAGCTCCTATCAATATGCAGCTCATAAAACAGCGACCAGCAGATCCGGACCCATCGTCTCCCAAGGAATCGTAGCTCAACATCCAGCAATCAAGGCATTCGAACCAAACAACATTCAGCATTCCACACCTCGTAGCATAGCAAACCGCATACCACCAGTAATTGCCCATCAAAAATTGCCTAACCCATCTCAGTAAAACCAAACACCAGAACCCGTAAGGATTCATAACCAAAATCAAAACCAGGAAATTGGAGAACATGGAATTCCAAAAGGTCCGACCGAATCTAGCATCAACAAAATTGAGCGGAGATGATGCTGAGATACCAGGATGAGTACACACATGCAGCAGCTTCACGAACTGATGAAAGGATCGAATCATAACATAGAATAAACCTTATGAAATGTGGTATCGAGAATCGGAGATCCGATAGAAAAGAGTCATCGTTGCCGGACGACCCACGCCGAAGAGAAGTAAAACTGTTCCATGCCGCTTCCAGAGACAATGGAAACACAACCAAAGCTGCCGATCGGAAAGAAGGAAGCCACAAAAGAACAATTTTTTCCTTTGAACCGGAGAACACTGTTGAAGACCGATTTTGATGAGATCTCCCCCCATAAGCAGGGGCCAAGAAGGGATCTGGTTCCGACACATCGGTCAGCGATGTCGCTTGCTGAAGCCAAAGAGCACTTATCAACTTTGATCCAAAGAATGTAGATGAGGTGATGAGATCTCCCTCCAAAAGTAGAGAGGGAAGGGTCACAAAGGGTGATAAAACCCCAATCCGCACCACCTCGTGGAAAATGTGATGCCGTCAAAGAGAAACTGCTGCACCGAAGGACTCTCCATCAGCCTTCCACCGCCACGAGCGCCCCCCCACAAGGCCGAGAGGGAAGGGAGGGTTGTTTAGGGTTTTTAGGATTTTTAGGTGGTTTTATAGTTTTTATAGTTTTAAAATTTTTCAGAGTTTTAAACATTATTAGGCATATAAAGGTTTTTTAGAGTTTTTAGTGGGTTTTTTAATTTTACGGGGTTTTAGGGTTTTTATGGTTTTTAGGGGGTATTATTGTTTCTAGTGGTTTTTATAGTTTTAGGGTTCTTTATAGTTTTTAACGTTTTTTTGGTTTATAGCGTTTTTATATTTTTAATGTTTTCTTAGGGTTTTCAGGCATTTTATAGATTTTAACATTTTATGGATTTTTAGGTCATTTTAGGGGTTTTAGATATGTTTAGAGTTTTTTGGTTTTGGGGTTTTGTTTTGTTTTTAGGTGTTTTAATTGTTTTTAGGTTTCTTATGGTTTTATATGATTTTTATGGGTTTTAAATATGTAGACATTATTTGGGTTTTTTTATGATTTTAAGGGTTTTTATTAACAATGAAGGTTTTTAAGTTTATTTTTATTTTGTGTGTTTTTATGGTTTTGGGGGTTTTTTGGGGTTTTATGGTATATTTTAAATAAATGCTGTTTAGGGGTTTAAGGTGTTTTAATATTTTTTAGTGGGTCTTTATTGTTTTTATGGGTTTTTAGGTTTTTACGGTATTTTTGGGGGTTTTATGGTCCTGGGGGTTTTATGGTTTTTAGGATATTTTAGGGGTTGTATCATTTTTAGGTTTTTTGGGGTTTTATGTGTTATTAGGGTTTTAAGGTTTTTTTTTTGGTTTTTTTCGTTTTTAGTGTTTTTTTTTGTTTTTAGGGATTTTTTTACCTTTTTAGTATTTTTATGTTTTTTTGTCTTTAGGATTTTTAGCGTTTTTAGAGATTTTAGTGTTTTCTAGGTTTTTAGGGGGTTTTAGTTATTTTATGGGTTTTTAGTTTTTCTTAGGATTTTCATTGTTCTTAGGGGGTTTTACATTTTTAGTGATTTTTAGGGATATTTAATATTTTTATGGTTTTTAGGTATTTTTTTGGTTTTTATGATATTTTATGGTTTTAAAGATTTATGTGGTTTTTAGATTCTTTTAAAAAATATATCAGCTAAAAGGGTTTTTAGAGTTTTTATTATTTTTAGGGTTTTATTGGTTTTTAGGAATTTTTATTTTTTTAGGGTTTTTTATGTTTTTTAGGGTTTTTTATATTTTTTAGGGTTTTTATAATATTTATTTTTTTAGGGATTTTATGAAATTTAGGTTTTTGAGGTCTTCTTAGAGTTTTTGTCACACCTAGACCATTAAAATTATTTTATTTTTTTTATTTCTTAGATTTGGATATTTTTATCAAGGTTTAGGTGGAGTGTTGGTTTTAAATATTTGATTATTGGTAATTTTAGTGGGTTTCGGGCCGGTGCACAGGCACCGCACGATTATCTATAACTGTGGGGTGGGCCAAGGTAACCGTGCATTTTCCCAATATATAAAATAAATAAATTTTATGAAAATAAAATTTAAAACAATGTTTTAATAATAATAATGAGGATGATAACATTATTATTATTGGAAATGAAATAAATATTATTATTATAATTAATTTTAGTTTGAGTTTTTTTTTCAAACCATAATTGGATTCCCATCTCCTTTCTCTCCCATAGTGTAGACCCATATTGCATGACCCACCTACTATGCATCCTCATCCTCCAACACCTCCTCCCCCTCTCAATTTGGACCTCCTGCTTGCACCGCCCCCTTGCACTGCCTCTCCCACTCGCACCGCCAACTTGCACCAGAACTCCACCACTAGCCACTTCCCTCTGGCCATTCCCCTTGCTATGCGTGACACCCTCCGGCACAAACCCCCTCTAGTTCCATATCTGTTCGCATCTCCCTCTCCAGTAAACCAAATCACTTTGGTGGCCCCATACTCTCCTCCTCCAAAGTGTTTTTCCGTAATTTTTTTTTGGATTTTCTTTAATTTTTCAAAACCATAATAAATATGGATGTGTTCAGTTTGGTTTTTATGGATTCTTTGGGGGTGTATATTACTCCTATAGATATAATATTCCTCCTTCGAGATTCATGTCGCATTATCACTCAATATATAGGTGTTTCCATTCATTTACATTCCAATTGAATTTATATGATTCTTGGGTGTTATTAACTAGTTTTTAAAACATGATTGAAATCTTTTTAATTCCCTTGGTTAAATTATAACTATGTTTTCTTGATGATTTTATTTTCTAAAAATATTTTTTGAAGTAAAACTCTTATTATGGATTTGTTTTCTTATGAAAAATGAGTTTCAAAATGGGATTCATGAGCTTTAGGGGAGAAATTGAAATGGTTTGTTGATGATTTAACTTTTAAATATTTTATAAAATTGATTCAATTGTGACTTGGGATTTTCACGTGGAACATAATGATTTCTTTAAGCATGGTTTGGATCTTTTTTTGGAAGAGCTCTTTTTATTTAAGAACTCTTGTCGTATTTTGTAATTAAGTGAAATGGTTTGTTATTTATTAAAGGTAGAGTGGTGTTTTAGTAGGTTCTTTCTAAAGTTTTCATGTATGTTAGGTGTTCCATTTTTTGTTGGCACATCCATGGGTACACTAGGAGCACACATGGATGTTCCCTCAAATGAATATGTTGTTTTCTTGAAATCTTGGTTTCTTAAAAGGTTCTTTGTTTTCTAAATTATTTTGATTTACTATGATGTTTCTAAAAGTGGTTTAAAAAAAGAAATATAAGAAGGTAATGCATGTTTGGAAATAATTAGTGAAATGGAGATTTCACAATGTTTTGAAAAATGGTTTTTGAATTGCTTTGGTAAATGAATTCAGGGTGTGAAAAACTTAAAGGCCCATTTAGAACTATTCACTTTAAAATGATGTTTCCTTAGACCTTGATTTATTTAATGTTTTGTTGGTTTCTAAATAATTTTTCTTTCTGCGTTTTGAAGAAATTTAATTTTTTCGTATTTTTTATTTTTGGGTGCCTGATAACTTATCCAGAGCACATGGACTTTGTTGACGTAATTTCAAGTTGTCGCTCATGAGGATACCTTACGCGCATGTGACAGGGTAATGAATATATATATATATATATATATATATATTCTATCTTTGTACATATTCCCTAATGGTTCGAGGAATATGTGCACTACATCTAGGGATATTTATATATATGTATAAGTATTAATGTATATTCATGTAAGTGCAGAAGGGGTGGTTTGAGAAGTCATCATCTAAAGAGGTTTGTATGAGGTAAGATCTATATGAATTCACCTTTAAATTTAGGAATCATTTATTTCTTTCCTTTCACACATAGTTTTTATATTAATAATTGATATATAATTGTTATTGAAATATTATGTCTGGAATTGGAGTGGTTTATTTCTTATAATGTATTGCAATAAATGGTTTGAAAATGTTTTTCACATCATTTTCTTGGGAAAATGCCTTGTTGGAATTTATTAATGTGTTTTAGATTTAAAATGGTGACTTTATTTTCTTAAATGCGTGTATAAGTGGATTTTTTGTTTTGAAATGGGTGTGTGTTGGTTATTTTTGGAAATGGTTTAGTGTTAAATGGTTTCTTGAGGCCCATTTGGTACATGTGAAAAATGAATTACTTTGAAAACTCTCTTTGTGATGCACCTCTTGACATGTTGGATGTTGATGGGAATGGGTGGGCCTTGGATGGGACTTCCCTTGTGTGTTGGTGGTATAAGGAAAGAGGTATAAAATCCCTTGGAGTAATCCATGGGTGATTTTTTGTGTTTGTTTATTGTTTAAGATAAAAATGCATATGTTGGATTTCTTGGATGGTATTTGTTGACTCAAACCCTTTTTAGTCTAAATATGGTAACCTATCATAGCGAGTTAAATTTCAATGAATGATTGTTGGACTATTTTAGATCATGTCCTGGATAGTGGCCCTTAGTTGGGGGATATTTTGTATTTGTTGCTATGGGTTTCGACCCTTCAATTATGCTAGGTAGGGTGACGATCATGCATTTGAGCATTATGATGTCATCAGGTAGGGAATTCCATTAGGGTGAGTCACATGTATAGTATGTTCATGATTATTCATGATATCCTAGGTTCTCCCATGTTGTCTAGTACTCATTTATCTACAGAAAATGATTGAGATGCATATGATTGTTGGTTACTCGTGTGTGATATTTTTTCATTTCTCATGTTGTATGTTTGTTGATCTTTTTTCCATACATAGTGTAGCTTCTTACAAAAAATGGTAAAATTGTTTCAAGCGTTTCTGGAAAAAGGTTTTGAAAATATTTTACACTTTCTTCCTCCCTTTTTAGTGTAAACATTACCTCCTTTAAAATGCTAATTTTTGCTTCTTAAGAAGGGAATCCGATTTTTTTAATTGAAAAGGGAAATGGGACATGATTTTTTGTTAGAATAAAATGTGTGAAAAACTAGTTTTATACATTTTTTTTTTCAAACTTTAAATTTGTGGTTATTTATTTAAAGACATTTTATATGGGAAAATATTTTTTAGTCATACCTACTAATTTTTAATACTCAGGCCTATATTTTATGTTTGTTTTTAGCTTTGGGTGCTTCGTCTTGATCTAATTCAGTCACCATAGTGTGAAATTAGTGTCAGGTCATTGGTGACCATAGGGTCACATAGATTTATTTAATGTTTTATTTTCTCACTGATTCTATTTTTTGTTTTCATTTTTCAATTTTTATTTATTTACTTTTCTATCATTTATGTGGAAAATAATTCCCATCTATTTAATTTTGATGCCCGAAACTAGTTTCAAACCCATGGGGAATAGGAATGACCATCATGCCTTTTCACATACTGGCTTGGTATACTGGTTTGTGGTTAACACAGGTTGGTTCATGAAAAAATGGTATCATATGAGACCCTTGTTATTTTGGGTGTCTAGTAGATGGATATTAGGACTATCCTGACATAGTAGGTTGGTTGTGTGTCGGTTCCTGATCACCAGTGCTCATGACGAGACCTGAGTTACGAGGGGTACTCTAGGGATTGAGTCTTTATCTTGTCTTGGTTTTATTTTGGATTGAATTATTAAAAAGTAGGTAAGCCATTGTCACATTGAAAGATAACATGGAGTAGTGACCCATGTCGAGTCTGAGTGAATGGTTCAAGTGCCTCATAGTTATTGATTCTTACATGGGGCATGGATCATACTATGTCGACGAGTTAAGAGTAACTTCGAGTCCCTTACTCATGTGGTTTATTAGAAGTTTTTTTCTGTTTGGTTCTAGTTTGTGTGAGTGTATTTTGAAAATATAAATGGTTTTGGAATGAAATTTATTTATTTCATGTGGTTAGAAATTGTGTAGGTGGATTTCAAAATGAAATTGGATTTAAAAATGGAAAATAGATTCTTCTCAATGGTTTTCAAATTGGTAAAATGGGGTTTCAAGAAAATTTTTTGGCTTAAAAAAGTGGTGCACACTAGGATTTGATGTGGAAAAGAGATATGTGACCCTTGGTAAACTTTATGGAAGGTCACATCGGTGTAGGGTATGTATGAAAATTGTGTGGGGAAACTCATCCATGGATGATGTAAGTTTAATTTGATAGAAACACATGTGATGGTTCATAAGATTCTACGGGTGTGTGTTTGAGATTAGAGGCTTATCCTTGTTTCATAAAGAGAATTTTTAAAGGAGAAAATGGATTCAAAAAAAGGGTATTTTTTTCAGAATAGGGGTTGGTTTTGTAAAAAGTGGATTGGTGTTTTGAAGTGGCCTTATAATAATTAAATCTTTATATTTAAATGGAGATAGTGGATATTAAAAAGTGAATATTTGGTAATTCATATATGTGTTTGTCTTATTATCTTTTTGTTTTGGTTTGAGATATTATTCTTGATTATGATTAATATAGATGTTGGATTTGGTTTTATGTTTCTCATATTGTTTAGAAAATTCGTGATTCTGCTTGAATTTTGAATGTTTATCATGTTTATTGTGGTTTTTTAGTGGAAGTGGAGTTTCCTGAAGAGTGATAGTGTGTTTTTGGGTTGTTAGGAACTCCTGAGGTTGCTATGTTTCAAGCTGTTTTGGGTTTGGTTGAGGGTATAACCTTTGTCTAATGGAAATAACCCCCCCATCATTGATAGTTGGGATGATGTGTTATGTTTTTATGTCTATATTTTTATAATGATTAATACCCAAGGAGGTAAAGAAAAATAAGAGGTAAGGGCTCATGTGTGTTCAACAAGGCCTGCAGATGATGAAGGTCTATGATTACCACATCAGTGAGTTGGTTTTCGGAGAGAATGTGGTTGGAAATATGGTATTTCCTTTCATTCATAAAGGTTCCCCGTATGGAGAGAAGTGGATGCTGGAGGAAACTATCTCTCAGGAATCTTTTTTGTTGGTTCTGGTTTCTAGTTCATCATACTATTCTATGGTTTTCCATTAGGGTGGCCAGTTCCGGCATTCAAAGTAATCTTGTCGTATCCCTCCTAAGATATTCCATCGTTGTGGTTGTCTAGGATATCTAGAGAAGTTCTTTAGGAATTGTTACTCTAATAAGGGGTTATTAACAAGATATTCTCATACCTAACTATGTAGAAAGAGATTCTTTAGCCGTCAAATATAGATCCATAGGTCTTGGGGTGAAGCTGATGCGGAGTTAGGGTATCCAGGGGTATGTGAGACCTTGTCCCACTTCTTTATCTTTTATTTTAGAATAGTTACATTTTAAATTTCCTTATTCATATTTTCCTACTATTATAAGTTCAACATTTTGGATGATAGTGTGATAAACTAATATTTTTGTGATCTTAGTGGTTCGGTTCTTCTGAATTTGGCCTCTAGAATCATTTGTTTTTCAGAAATCTATTTGGCCATTATGTTGGTTAGTCTTAGTTTTATTAGTGATCGTTTAGAGATGTGAGTGCTTGGGGAGATCGATGTTTGTAATTGTGTTCGAGTTCAATGTTTGGTTTAGTTCTTCTCTTGGGTAGGGTTGAGAGCTCTAGGTTTCACTAGAGGGGTTGTCTTTCTCATGCTAAGGAAGTTGGATTTGTTTATGTTGGGAGTTTTAGATCGATGTGGGAGATTCATATTTCCATTACTGTTTTTATTGGGATTTCCTTCATCTAGATGATGCAGTTTGTTGGGATACCTTATAATGGGATTTCTGTTTATGTCTTGGCAGTGTGGTTTAGTTGTGTGGGGAAGTAGAATGAGTTAATATGGTGGTTCCATAGTTCCTAGTTGTGATAAGGGTGTTGTTTTGTTAGTGTGGAATGGTTTAATTAACCCCTAGTGTCCCAGTTACGGGGTCTCTCTACAGTGGGTTACCTATTTATGTTGGGGTAGTGTTTTTGGGGGTTTCAATTTCTGGGCTAGTTGAATCCTTATAGTGGGGAGAACCCTCTCATTCTATCCCCCTGTTTTGGATTGTGGTTTTTTCTAGATTAGTTGGGTATGACATGGGAAATAAATAGTCACCATGGAATTTCTTTTTTCTTCTCGTTGTGTTTGGGCATGGACTCAGTTTTTTATTAACTTTATACTTGGTGACTATTTGGGGGAATAAAGGTTTTTGGGGGGGAGAATTTTTATACTTAGACCATTAAAATTATTTTATTTTATTATTTCTTGGCTTTGGATATTACCATCATGGTTTGGGTTGAGTATTGGTTTCAAAATTTAAATTTTTGGTAATATTAGTGGTATTCAGACCAGTGCACGGGCACCACATGGTTAGCGGTAATTGTGCAGTTAGCCCAAGTGACTTTTCGGTTTCCTAATATTTAAAATAAATAAATTTTATTAAAGAAAAATTTAAAATAATCTTTTAATAATAATAATGATGATGATAATATTCTAATTATCATTAGAAATGAAATAAATATTATTATAATTATCAGTTTTGGTTTTAGGTTTTCTTTTGCTTTTTATAATACTAAATGGGTTCCCCTCCCCTTTCTCTCCCATGGTGTAGCCCAGTCCATTGTGAACCCCCTCCTATGCACCTTCTTCCTCAATCACAGCCTCTCCCTTCTCTGTTTGGACCTCCTCCTTGCACCGCCATGTTGCACCACCTCTCCTCTTCACACTGCCCCTTAAGCCAGACATCCACCACCAGCCACTTCCCTCCAGTGGTTCCCCTCACATGGCGTAATATCCTCTACATGCCTCTATCTTTATCACAAACCCCCTCTGGTGCCATCATTGACCTTTTCTCCCTCTCTCACGAGATGCATCACCCGGTGGTCTCCTCTCTCTAGTGGTCACATCCTCTCCTTCTCCATGGATTTTTCCTTCAAATGTTAGTATTCTTAATCAATTTGAATGAACCCTAATAAATAGGGTTGTTCTCGGTTTGGTTTTTATGGATGTTATGGGGTAATGATTACTTTTAGGGGTATACTCTTCCTCTTTTGAGAGTCTTGTCGCATTAGCACTCAACTGGTAGGTAGTTCCATGTATTTTCAATAAAATTAAATCCATATGATGCTTGTGTGTTATTAATTAATTTTTTAAACATTATTTGAATCTTTTTAACACCCTTGGTTAAATTATCATGGTGTTTTATTGATGATTTGTTTTTCTAAAAATATCATTCAAAGTGAAACTCTTATTGAGCTTATGTTTTCTTAAACTAAAAGTGTTTGATAAGGGGATGCTTGAAATTAGGGGTAAAATTGAAATGGTTATGTCATGTTTTACCTTTAAAATTTTTTAGAAAATTAATTCAATTATGACTTGGTATTTTTATGTTAAATATATTTATTTCTTTAAGTGTGTTTTGAAACATGTTTGGAAGCGCACTTTTGGTTTATGAACTATTGTTTCATTTTGTAATTATATGAAATGGTTAGGTATGGGTTAAATGGAGAGTGGTGTTTTTTGAGGTGATTTATAAATGTTTCATGGATATTAGGTTTTCCATTACATGTTAGCACATCCAGGGGTGCACTAGGTGCACCCATGGATGATCCCTCAAATGAAGATGGTGTTTCCAAAATGGCTCTTTTTTAATCTTGGTTTTTTAAATGGTTATTTTCTTTCTCAACGATTTTGGTTATTTGTGTGGTTTATAAAAGTGGTTCAAAAAATGAAATCTAAGAATGGTGTAACTTTATGTAAATTCTTAGTGAAAAGGATATTTCACATTGTTTGGAAAAATGGTTTTTAATTACTTTGGTAAATGCATTCGGGGTGGGAAAAAAATAACAGCCCATTTGGTACTACTCACGTTAAAATCATTTTTACATAGACCTTGATTTATTTAATGGTGTATTAGTTTCTAAATAATGCTTGTTCTTTTTTGGGATTAATTTTATTTTAGGGGTTTTTTTATTTTTTATTTGTAGGTAAACTTTCCAGAGTATTTGGACCTTATTGATGCAATTTTGTGTCGTCGCTCATGATGATGTCTTACTCGCATGTACATGGGGTAATGCATATATATATAGGCCCTCTTTGTACATATTATCTCATGGAATAAGGAATATGAAAACTAAATCTAAAGGTATATATATATATAAGTTCATATGTGTGTAAGTGCAAAAGGGGCAGTTTGAAAAAGTCATTGTCAAAAAGCGACATGTTTGAGGTAGGATCTCTATGCATTGACCTTCAAATTTAAGAATAATTTATTTCTTGTAATTTTCAACTAGTTTTTATATTAATTATTGATATAATTTTTTTTAAAAAAATTGTCTTAAATTAGAGTGATTTAATTCTTATAATGTATTGCAATAAATTGTGTGATTGTATTTTTCATGTCAATTGCTTAGTGAGATGACTCTTTAGACTTTATAAATGTGTTTTACATTTAAAATGGTGACTTGGGTTTCTTAAATGAGTGTTTAATTAGATTTTTGGTTTTTAAAATAGTATTTTGTTTGTTCTTTTAGAAATGTATTAGTGTTAAATAGTTTCTTGAGTCATGTTTGGTACCTTTTTAAAATTAATTACATTGAAAAATATCTTTCTGATGCACCTATTTCTTTGATGAATTTTGATTTGAATAGATGGGACTTCCCTCGTGTGTTTATAGTTGAAGGAAAGAGGGAGAAAATCTATTGGAGTGATTCAAGGGTGATTTTGTTATGTGTGTTGATTATGTAAGATGAAAATTCATGTGTTGGATTTCTTGGATGGAATTTTTTGACTCAAACCTTTTTTAATAAACATGGGAACTTGGAATAATGATCAAATTTTTGGTGAATGATTTCTACACTAGTTTAGATTACACACTGGCTAGTGGCCCATAACAGGGGGATATTTTGTTTTTATTGATATGGGATTGGGTCCATCGTTCATGCTAGATAGGGAAAGGATCAGGTGTCTAGCAATTATGATGTCATCAAGTATGGAATTCCTTCGGGATGAGTCACATGTATAGTACATTCATGGTTATTCATAATCTCTTAGGTTCTCTCATTTTGTCTGGTACTTAGTTATCTATGACAAATGATCAAGATGCATGTACCAGTTGGCTAATCCTGTGTGGTGTTTTCCATTGCCTGTGTTGTATGTTTGTTGATCTAGTTTCCTTTCTTAGTGTATCTTCTTGATAAAAATGATAAAATGGTTTCATGTGTTTATGGAAAAAGGTTTTGAGAATTATTTACACTTACTTTCATCCTCTTTAGTATAAATATCAACTCCTTTAAAATTCATGTGTCTTATTATTAAAATGGGAATCTTGTTTTTTTAATTTAAAAAGTCAATGGATTGTGATTTTTTTAATAAGAAAACATGTGAAAACCCAGTTTTATATATTTTATTTAAAACTTGATATTTATGTATATTTATTTATAGAAAATTCATATAGGAATATATTGTTTAGGAATTACTACTGATTATTAATACTCACACCTACAGTTTTTATTTGTTTTTAGATTTTTGTGCTTCTTCTTTCTTCGATGTTTTCGACATATTGCGACGTCGATTTCAAGTTGGTAGTAACCCATAGGGTCACATAGTGGTATGTAATGTTTTATTTTCTCATTTCTTTTAGTTTTAATTTTCTTTGTTCAGTTATTATTTATTTATATTTAATTTATGGTAAAATTCATTCCCACCTATTTAATTTTGATTCTCATCACTAGTTTCTAGCCCATGTATATCAAGAATGCCCATCGTGCCTTGTCGCGGACCAACTCAGGGTTTTCTTGGGTTGGTTCGTGATAGTTTTTCAATGTCTTTATTTTTTTATGTTTTAGGTATTTTTTATGATTTATATGTATTTTTAGGGTTTTTGGGTATTTTTGGAGATTTTAGGGGATTAAAGGTCTTGTAGAGTTTTTATAATTTTTTAGGTTTTGTAGGGGTTTATGTTTTTTTTATATTTTATGGATTTTTTAGTGTTTTTAGGGTTAATAGGTGTTTTTACAT
The DNA here is from genome assembly GCA_963277665.1 of Viscum album. NCBI lineage: Eukaryota > Viridiplantae > Streptophyta > Magnoliopsida > Santalales > Viscaceae > Viscum > Viscum album. Next base: position 1,278,197,434 of record OY728136.1, on the reverse strand, counting down.
TTAAATGGATATTTTGGATTTTTATATGATTTTTTTGGGTTTTTGGGTTTTTATGTATTTTGAGGGGGTTTGGGGTTTTTAAAGGTTTTTCGGGTTTTTGGGTTTTTAGGTTTATTTTAGATAAATATGATTTTTAATATTTATTATAGTTGTTAACATTTTTAGGGGTTTAAAGGGTTTTTAGACATTTTAAAACGTTTTAGGGTTTTATGGGTTTTTAAGGTTTTTTATGTTTTTAGGGTTTTTTGGTTTTTTGGAATTTTTAAGTGTTTTAAGGGGTTTTAATGTTTTTAGATTTTTTTGGGTTTTTAGGGGTTTTATGAGTTTTTAAGATTTTATGATTTTCTTAGGGGGTTTTAATGTTTTTAGTATTTTGTTACATTTTAAGTATTTGTATACATTTTTAGGTTTTTTGAGTTTTTAATGGATTTTATGTATTTTTAGGGTTTTTCTTTTTTTTTGGGTTTTTAGGGGTTTCTTGGAGTTTTTTTAGGGTTTTTATATTTTTTAATGTTTCTATGTGTTTAATGGTTTTTTAGATTTTTTAGTGGGTTTCAGGGTCTTTATGTGCTTGAGGTTTTTTTAATGTTTTTAGGGTATTTATAGTTTTATGGGTTATTTATGGTTTTAGGGTATTTTAATGTTTTTTGTGTTTTTTGTTTTTTAATTATTAGGGGTTTTAAGTGTTTCTAGGTTTATATGGTTTTCCTGGGTTTTTAGGGGTTTTATGATTTTTTATGTTTTTTTTATTTTAGGTATTTTGTAGGATTTTTAGGGGTTTTAGGGTTTTAGGGATTTTGATGGTTTTTAATTTTTTTAGTGCTTTTAGGATTTTAGGGTTTTTAGAATTTTTAGTTTTTTTGGGGGGGTTTAATTATTTTTAGTTATTTAAGGGTTTCTTAGTGTAGTTCAATATTTTAAGGGGTTTTTACAATATCAATTATTTTTATGATTTCTATGTTTTTAGGGTTTTTAAGGATTTTGAGTGGTTTCAGGGTTTTTCAGGTTTTTGTGTATTTTTGGGTTATTAGGAATTTTCTTAATGTCTTGAAGTTATTTTAATTTTTTTATAATTTTTTACAATTTTAGGGGATTAAATATATTATAGGGTTTTCATTTTTTGGGTTTTTATAGGTTTTAGGGTTCCTTATGGGTTTTGGGAGATTTATAGTTTTTAGGGGTTTTCGGGTTTTTAAGGTCTTTTAGGGTTTTAAGAATATTATGAAATTTTTAAGTTTTTAGGGGTTTAAACTGGTTTTAGGTTTTTAAGGTCTTATAATGGTTTTTCTAGGTTTATAGGGTTTTTTAAATTTTTTGGTATTTTTTATTTTTATGGTTTTATTCGGTTTTTGAGATTTTACGAGTTTTTTAGAGTTTATAGGTTTCTTTGTGTTTTTACTGTTCATTAGGTTTTTAGGTGCTTTTAGAGTTTTAAAGTTTTTATGGTTTTATTTGGGTTTTTAGAGGTTTTAGGTTTTCTATGTTATTCAGAAGTTATATATTTTTTGGGTTTTAGGGTTTTAGGGTATTTTGCAATTTTGAGTGTGTTTTGGTTTTGTTTGGTTTTTTTGGTTTTTAGGATTTTTTGATTTTTTTACAGTTTTTAAGGTTCTTTAGTTTTTTTACCATTTTTGGGATTTAATTGGTTTTTAGTGTTTTTAGTGTATTTAGGGTTCTTATGAGGTTTTATGGTTTTTATTATTTTCTAAGGATTTATATTTGTACGGATTTTTAAACTGATTTATGATTTTTAGGGTTTTAATCATTTTTTTTTAATTTTTATAGGGTTTTAAGTTCTTTTTTGTTTTAAGGTTTTCATGGGGGTTTTTGGGTGTTAGTGTTTTTTTAGAAATTTTTAAGGACTTTTTTGGATTTTTAGGGGTTTTTAGTGTTTTGAGGGATTTTGAGAGTATTTATGGTTGTAGGGTTTTTAGGGGTTTTATTGTTTTTAGGGTTTTAATGGTTTTTAGTATTTTTGGTTATAATGGTTTTATTTGGGTTTTCAAAGTTTTAGGAGTTTTGTGTTTATAGGTATTTTTAAGATTGATTTAATAATTTTCTCTTTAACCATTTTTAAGAGATTTTTATGGTTTTTTGGGAATTTATTGTTTTTTTGATTTTTTTGTGTTTTTTTATTTTTTATGGATTTTTAGAGATTTTTAGAATTTTAAGGGTTTTAAAGAGGTTATATAATATTTATCAATTTTTTTGTATATTTATGGGTTTTAAGGTTGTTAGGGGTCCTATGTTTTTATGTGTTTTACGGAAATTTATGGATTTTTAAGTTTTTTTTTGTTCTTTAAGTTTTTAGGGGTCTAATGTTTTTTTAATTTTTTAATTTTTTTATGGGTTTCCTGGGTTTTTAAGTTTTTTTTATATTTCTAGGGATTTTTATTTATTTTTATAATTTTAATGGGGTTTTTGGGTTTTTGGGTTTTTTAATGTTTTTAGGTTTGTTATGTTTTTAGGGGTTTTAAGTGATTTTATTTTTTAAAGGGTTTCTAAGGGGTTCATAGGGTTTTATGGTTTATTTCCTTTTTTGGGGATATTTTTGTATTTTTATGGATTTTTATGGATTTTCTATAGTTTTTAACGCTTTTAGGGGTTTAAAGGGCTTTGATGTTTATGTGGGGTTTTGGGGTTTTTATAGTTTTTAGGATTTTGTAGCAGTTTTTATTGGTTTTAGGGTCTTTTCGGGTTTTTAGGGTTTTTGATTCTTTATATATTTTAAGGGTTCTAATTGTTTTTAGGATTTTATGATTTTTTCAGGGGTTTTAGAGTGTTTACGATTTTTATGTTTTTATGGATTTTTATGGTTTTTAGGGTTTTATGGATTTTGATGGGTTTTAGGTGTTTTAGTATTTTTTAGGGTTTTAGCAATGTTTAGGTTTTAAAGGGTTTTAAGTGTTTTTAGGTTTTTATGTTTTTCTTAATTATAATAATTTTTTTAGGTTTTTTTGTTTTGTGATATTTTTATAGTTTCTAACTATTTTTAACAATTTTTAGAGTTTTAGGTAATTTTTGGGTTTTTAGGGTTTCATGGTTTTGGGTTTTTTTGGTGTTTTTTGGAGTTTTTATGCGTTTTAAAGTGTTATTAGAGTTTTTTAAACTTTTTTAAGGGTTTAATGAGGTTTTAGAGTTTTTGGTTGTATTATGGGTTTTTATGGTTTTGATGGATTTTAAGGTTTTTAGAGGTTTTTATGAATTTTAGTTGCTTTAAGGTATTTAGGTTCTTTTTAGGGGTTTTCATGGTTTTTAATGTCTCTTAGGTTTTTAGGGGTTTTATGTGTATTTAGGTTTTTATGTTTTTCTTAGGTGTTTCTAGGTATTTTGGGTTTTTTATGTATTTAGGTATTTAAACATATTTTTTACTATTCCTATGGGTTTTTAGGGTTCTTAGGGATTTTTAGGGTATTTTCAGTTTTAGTGGTTTTATTGTTTTTAGGGGTTTTGGCGTTTTTAGTTTTTTTTTGTTTTAATCATTTTATGTTTTTTATGACTTTCCTGGATTTTACAGTGATTTTAACGTTTTATATGTTTTTTGAAATATTTAGGATTTTTATGGATTTTAGGGTTTTTAGGGATTTTGGGGGTTTTATTTCTTTTTTAGGGTTTGGTGGGTTTTTTTTAGATTTTTGGGTTTTTAAGGGTTTTTAGAATTTTTTAATGTTTTTAGGGAATTAAATTGTTTTTATTGTTTTTTGTGGGTTTTTAGGTTAGTTTTGTTGGTTTTTAGGGGTTTAAAATGCTTTTAGCGATTTCTATGGTTTTTAGGGGTTTTTAGGGTCTTTTTAGGGGTTTTAGGGATTTTATCATTTTTTAGGATTTAGGGGTTTTAAGTGGTCTTTGGTTTTTTAGATTTTCTTAATGGTTTTCATGGTTCTTAGGGTTTTTTACATTTCATGGATTTTATATGCATTTATGTTCTTTTATGGTATTTAGGGATTTTAGGGGTTTTTGGATTTTTTAAGGATTTTTAGGGTTTTTAGGGTTTTTAGGTTTTTAGGGGTTTTAAGTGTTTATAGATTTATATGGATTTCATACAGGTTTCCCAGTTTTTTTTTTGGTTTTTTATGTTTAAAAAAAATTTTGGGATTTCATCGGATTTTATTGTTTTTTTGGTTTTAGTTATTTTGATGGGGTTTTTTATTTTTTCAATTTTTTGGCTTCTTTTGATTTTTTAGGGTTTTAAGTATTTTTAGTGCATTTATCCATTATAGGGGTTTAAATGGTTTTAATAGTTTTTATTTTTTTATGGATTTTTTAAATTTTTTTTTGGATTTTTACGGGTTTTAGGGTTTTTATGGATTTTAGGGTTTTTAGGGCATTTGTATGAATTTATAGAGTTTTTAGCAATTTTTTAGGGGTTTTGAGTGATTTGATGATTTTTTTTATTTTCATAGGTTTTAGGGGTTTTAGGGGTTTTTATATTTTAGTGATTTTGAGGATTTTCATTTTTTTGGGTTTTTAGAGATTTTGTGGGATTTTAGGGATTTCTAGGGGTTAGGATTTTTAGGGTTTTTAGCATATTATAGGTTTTAAGTGATTTGGGTTTTTTTCAGTTTTTATGTTTTTCTAATGGGTTTTCATTATTTTTTGGGGTTTTTTGGTATATTTCTTATGATTTTTTATAAATTTTATATTTTTGTACGTTCTTACGGATTTTGGGGGGTTGAAGGTTTTTATGGTTTTTTGAGATTCTAGATGGTTTTTGAGTTTTTTAATGTTTTTAAGATTTTCAAAATATTTTTTACCATTTTAGGGGTTTAATGGGTTTTTATAGATTTTTGTGTTTGTAGGGTATTTATGGGTTTATAAGTTATTTATATTTTTGAGGGGATTTACAAATTATAGTTATTTTTAGGGTTTTGGGTCTTTTAGGGTTTTTTTTGGATTTTTAGTGTTTATTGTGTATTTGGTGGTTTTTAGAGATTTTTTTTATGATTAATGGTTTTTAGGGTTTTTAAGGGTTTTAGCGATATTGAGGGGTTTTAGTGTTTTTAGTTTTTTTATGTTTGTATCATTTTATAGGTTTTTTAGGGGATTAAAGGGACTTTAGGTTTTAAAGGTTTTCTTTGGGTTTCTCAGGGTTTTATTGTTTTTTTTTCATTTTTATGGAATTTTATGGCTACTTTAAGATTTTTTTGGTTTTTTTGGTATTTTAGATCTTTTGACGGTTTTAAGGTATTTTAGGGGTTTTAAGGTTTTTGTGGTAATTTATGTTTTTAGATTATTTTGAATTTTTTTGGGTTTTACTATTTTTTATAGCTTTTCACGGTTTTAGAGGATTATAGGTTTTTTATTTTTATTTCATGGGTTTTTGGGTTTTTATGGGGTTTTGGGGTTTTTAATGTTTTATTGGGTTTTATTGTTTTTAGGGGTTCTATTATTTTAGGGTCCTTCATAATTTTTATTGTTTTTAGAATTTTTATATTTTTACCAGTTTATAGTGTTTTTAGGTTTTTAAGGTCTTCCTAGGGGGTTTCAAGATTTTTTTACTTTTTTAGGGATTTTTATGGATTTTTTATGATTTTTATAGTTTTTTTGTGTTTTCATGGATTTTGAGTGTTTTTTACTATTTCATGGTTTTGGGGGGTTTAAGTGGATTTAGTGTTTCCAGTTTTCAGGGATTTTATGTGTTTTTTGGTTATTGTGATTTTCTTAAAAGTTTTGAAGGTTTTTATGGTTTATAATGTTTTTAGATTTTTTTAGGTATTTTTGGGATTTTTATGGGTATTTAGGGTTTTAGGGATTTTGGGTGTTTTAGGGGGTTTTAGGGTTTTTATGATTGTAGGGTCCTGAAAAATCTGCAAAAGAGATTCTAACCAGATCCCCCAAAATAATTGGGGAAAAGAATGGAGAAAAATCAAAGAGGGAAACAAGCAGACCGGTCTGCAGACTGGTCCCATGAAAACGCAACGTGGACAGGCCCCGTGAAGCACACCCTCTGCGAACCATCATCATTCGCAGAATCAAGGCGGAAATCCTCCACGATCACGAGGTAGGATGGGAGCCAATCTGGTTCACCGTCATGAACCACCCCAACCACGGACCACGTCGACCGGTAAAGATGCATCCGCTGTCATTTGCAGAATGGAGGCGGAACCCTCCGCAGCCGCGAAACACTCTCTAAGCTCGGTTCGCAAGGTGGGGAGAGAAGCGATCAATACCCACCGTGAACTATGGATGGACCAAGTCAGCTGTAAACTGGGTATTCACTAATGGGTCTTCGCAAAAAGGTTTCGCGTGACCACAGATACATCTCTTTCCCCACTCTATAAAAAGAGACTGAGGGGGAAAGGAGGAGGGATTCAGATATTTGGATTTGGACGATTTGAATGTGGAGGAAGAGAAGAGTGATCAGACTCGGGTAGAAGGATTTTGAACGAAGGTGTCAGATTTCTCAAACAGCGAACTTCCAGTTCACGAACCAGAGCAGGTATAAAACTGGGAACGAACTAATAAGGAACCAAAAACGCATAATAATTTGGTGAATCACAAACTCGAAATAACATAAAAAGAGAAGACCGTGAAGCATAGCCCCTCGGCAGATGCACTCCCCACAGACCAGGGAGTTTATGCCTCTTTTCCAACCCGTTGCACCGTGTAGCACCCTCCTACATGGGTAAAGCCTCGACCGACGAACCCCCGATCGGTGCTGCCCTTGGCCGCCGATGCTCGCGTGGAACCCTCCACGTACCCCCTGGTACGCGAGCCGAACCCGAAGCCATGAACCACCCTGGTTCATGGGATTCTTGCTATACAGCGAACCACCCTGGTTCGCGGGATGCCAACCAGTGTGCGGACCCTCCTGGTTTGCGGACGACCTCTTAGTTCCCGGACCCTCCTGGTTCGTGGATGGCCTCTTAGTCCGCGGACCACCCTGGTTCACGGACCGCCCCTCTAGCCGTGTAGCACTTCCCTATTCGAAGGGCATCAAAACATTCATAGTTCCTATTCCCCGAGCCAAATAGAATCTTTCCAATCTAGCTCAATCCCTCGTGACTCTTTCACGGGCCTACTCATCGGCCCCGAGCTGAGTCCTCCACCAGAGCCACCGAATCCATGTGGTGTAACCCTCAGGTGCATCAGCGCGCCTTTTTGAGTTCACATACCCATGGTAAAATAGAGGTGAAGGGGTTTCCCCAACCGTTGAGCAGATTTACGAAGCATTCCTGGGTTCACATTCCCATGGTAATGTGGAGTCTGAGCTCGGGAATCCCTTTTCTGCCCCTCTACATGCCAAGGGTTTCTCAGGGTGGTAAAATACCCATCAGAAGGGAGCCCTCATGCACTACAAAAGAGGAGATGGGGACCGGAGCACCCCCTTTCCCTCTCCCAATGCACATTATCACTATGGGCCTCCACAGAGTGTAAGCCCCAATCTATCTCCATGGGGTTCTCTAATGCGTAAGCCCTACTCCACTTCTCACGGACACACCTTTCACAACGTGATCCTCTAGTCCCTGCTGCCTCTTATCTCTCACACTAAGCATGACTCACGTGGGATTAAAGTAAGCATCGACCATGACATCCTCTTATGGGCCTCCTCAGAGTGTAAGCCCCAATCCACCCTATGGGCCTCCTCAGAGTGTAAGCCCATATCCATCATTCTGGGATGCCTCAGAGAATAAGTCCCCAGACGATCCAAACTACATGGACATTGATCCCTGTCTCCTAGGCAGGGTACGTAGCAAGCCTCTCTGAGGTTCAAGCACAATAACTGGTCATTCTAACCCCCTTTCACATCGGTTTACCAACATATTGGGCATCCTCAGAGTGTAAGCCTCAATCCACCCTATGGACCTCCTCATAGTGTAAGACCCAATCCATCATTCTGGGCTGCCTTAGAGCATAATTCCTATGCCGATTAGAACTATGTAGACTTTGATCCTTGTCTCCTAGGAAGGGTACGTACGAAGCCTCCCTGAGGTTCAAGCCCAACAACCGGTCGATCCGACTATCTTCACATCGGTTCACCAAGTCAATCCTAGTGCTGCCTCAATGAGTTCTGAATCCATGGGTTCATTAATCCAACAAGGGATGGTAATCCTCAGGCCTAAATGAATCTGAATCCCCTATGTCCAGTTGACCATTACCAATCAAGGGTTAAATTTGTGGATTCTATGTTTGGGTATAAACCAAAGAATCAGGAACATTTGAATACGTCATAAGTCTATAAGAGAGTCCCGTAACAGGCAATAATTCCCAGAAAAAGGGTGTGATGAGCTCGACTTCCCATCCTCTGGACCAGTGTGAGTTCTTAAGCGTCACTAGTCAGACCATGTAGCGAATTCCTTCCTTTGTAAATCAGGTCCGCGCATCATCAGATACGAAGCCGTTGGGTGTTTCGAGGCAGAAACCACGAAACCGTGATACAAAAAAATGGTGAACCCGACGTGAATCTTTAACCAAGAATGATTGATTTAATTTAATCCCCCCATGTGCCCCCTTTTACTCACAAGGAGGTCCAAGAAAGGTCATTAATTACACATGGGATCATGAGATGCTGCTTTGATGGGTTTGCTGCTTGTATTTGCTAAAATGTTTTGGAGGTGATACACAGAACTACCATCGATCCAATGGCATCCCGAAGGAACTCACAAGCGTGTGCTTCCAGCTACACAATGACAGTACTTCCTCACCTACGGAGGACCCCGTCACCCACCCAGTGTCTTCAACGCTGGGTCTCGGACGCACTGATCTGAGAGAATCGTGTGAACGGTACTCTCCCAACAGTGGAGGTATCCATTAACGCCCTCCAATCTGCCAGAACTCGCCGGTCGCCTGCCCAGAAGCGGCTGCAAAGGCAGATCCATACTGCCCCTTGTTGCTGTCTCCAACCGTTTTGGGAGTCTATCCCTGAAACGGGAAAATTCATACCTCCCTTATGTTAGGGAGGTGGATGAGGTCATTGTTGAGGAATTCATCCCCACCGAATGGGGGTTCCACTCCAAGGCCCCTGTTGGCAGACGTCATCGTGGTCACACCGAGATTCAACATCCTCGCGCCGAGGAGGATGTCTCCCTGAGGATTTAGGCCCATGCTCCCAGAGCTCCGGCCCCTCGGATCGCCCGACGAGGGCGGTAGACGTACAATCGGGGACCGGTCATTACCCTGGTCCCTGAGGAGGAGTTCTGCTGCCCAGCCACAGGGACATACCACAAATAGGTACCTACACCTATTCGCTCCTCCCAAGTCCGCCATCCAGACATGGAAGCATCATACGAGCCGGCGTTCATCCCCACCGAGCTCCATCAAGCTCGTCGCTCACACAGGATGACACATACTAGGTAGGCACCTCTCCCCACCTAGGGTCGGGAAGCCCACCAACCTGATGTGGTGGTGACCCGACACCTGCAGGACCAGCTCCTAGAAGTTCCTTCTGACGCCCGCCATCCTGATATGGTGGCGATCAACAATGCTCGCCACCCAGATGTGGCAGCACATCATAGGCGGGCACGTCTCCCCGCTAGAAAAGGCCACCAACTCGATATGGTGGGAAACCAATATATGCACGGCCAGCTCCCTATAAATGCAAGTAAATTATTCCACCCTGATGTGGCGCAAAACAGAGAGATAAACCAGTGTATCCCGGTGCAGGGGCAGATTCGTTCACCTGCCCTGACACAGGATAATTGTCAGTACCCACTGACCACCAGAGGACTAGAGCAGGATATTCCTACTCTGATACTGGAATGGGCCTTCATAACTGTTCTATCCAAAGATGTCTCTCTACATATCCTGTCAATGATGGAGGAGTAGGTATCGATCCTAGATCATATCTTACAGACTTTCCAGAATGTAATTGCATCAGCTACAACAGCAAGGACTCGGACCCATGAGCCCGTCTCCCCAATTGAGGCGACTCATCTAAGAGACAAGATTTCCACCTCAGAGCAGATCTGCATCCCTGCTTCAACCCAGGAGGGTCGCTAGCCATATTCCGTGATGTAAGGGCAATCATATCGAGCAGCTACACTCGTTCCAACTGGGGGACACCCGTCCATCATGGAGGATGCTCTAGAGAAGGAATATATCCCTGCTAAAAGTCAATATTATCATTGGCGTATCCCAGCAACGTCACGGGGCATAATTAGAAAGGGACCCAAAGGAGGTGAAGGCCGTTGTCAATAGCAGATGGTCCCCGCTGCCCTCAAAAGAGTGCCCCGAACACTTCAATGGCAGCTGGAAAATAAAGAGGGAGTTCATGACTCCACTCTGATGGAAGATGGGGTTCCCAATGCTTCTAAGCATACATCAAAGGCTCAGAACCCTACCCACCCATTACCATATTATGGGAGTGGCAGTAGCAGTTGCAAAGGTCCTCCCTGCAATTTCGCTACCAGCAGCTCTGAAGGTCCTCCCCAGAGCACCTGTGGGGGCCTCCCCCACAGGGATATAACGATCAATCACAAGAGCTCCTCTTTTGATGCGAGTCACGGAAACCATCCACATAACCATAAGATCGAGCAGCAAGAAGGTCCTCCCCTTGCTGCATTCCACCCTGATGGTCCTCCCCGGGGTATACACTGCAATCATTGTCAATGCAGTGGGACCACAGATTATGATAGTAGTCCCCACTATCATAGTTTCAACTACAGAGGCCCTCCCCTCAGTGACGCCTCATCATGAAAAGAAGGTCCTCCCCTTGTCATTGCCTGCCCTGAAGGTCCCCCCAGAGGTTACGCTGCAACAGAACTCCATGCAGCCAGGCATCAGATCACGGTGGTAGTCCTCACCACCCTGATAACGGAGGTCCTCCCCTTAGAGACATCAATCAACGAGAAGGCCCTCCCCGCGTTGCGGTACATTCTGGAGGTCCTCCCCATAGAGACATCAATCAACGAGAAGGCCCTCCCCGCGTTGCGGTACATTCTGGAGGCCCTCCCCAAGATGTATCCCGCAGATATTCTCTCTGCGGTAGCAGTAATGGTAGTCCTCGCCATTGCCGCAGCTGTGATGGTAGTCCTCGCCACCAAGACCGACATTCCGAAGGTCCTCCCCACATTGGCCCAAAGCAACATGAAGGTCCTCCCCCTATAGCGGTGTTTCCTAAAGGTCTTCCCCAGGATGCACATCGAATGTCAATACATGATGGTCATCCTCACCATGATGGAAGTTGTTGCAAAGGTCCTCCCCATAACGATGCTATGCAGACAGAAGGTCCTTAAATTGCTGCAACATGCCTCGGATGTCCTCCCTAGGGTGTGAAATGAAAAATTCCTCTATGCGGTGAAGCATCAAGCATTAATGGTAGTCCTCGCCATTATGCCCGCCATTGCGGAGGTCCTCCCCGCGATGACATTTCATATCGACAGGAATGTCCTCCCCCTGCCGAATCAAGCACCGAAAATCCCTCATATGCTAAGGCACTTAGAAGGATAGGATCGAGCATTTCATATTCCTAGCTTGTCACTGGTGACATCCATCTACAATCAGAAGATTGTCCAGGGCCACATTCATCCTCTGAACCACCTCAGAATCGCAAAAATAATGACTCAGCACCTACCCGTCCCACTGCCTCCAACTACATTGGCTACGAGCATCTTAGTTGGGCCGACGAGGTAATGTAGTCACTAGTGGAGGAGTATGCCGATATGTTGAACCTAAGGAAAAAACTGGCTAGGGATGATATACCAGTTATGTTTTTTCCTACGACCACCTCTCAATTCGAAATTCCCAGAGAGTTGTCAGAAGAATGCATTCACGGCATCCGCCATAATATATGGACAACCCTCCGCCGACTGAAATCAAGCTTCCTACCCTACGACAGGTATGTAGACCACGTCAAGGCAATTGGATACCTCCTACATCACATCGACCTGGAAGCTCTTACTTCAGCACGACAACAGCGACCCGAGAGGTGTAAAGGAAACATAGAGATAGCCTGCCTCTGTGTGCTGCAACAGATACGCCGCTTCATCAGTGACGCTCCAACGGGAGTCTATATCAGGGGATGTGGGAACATGGAGCTCTGTGTTTCACTCTGATCCCCACCCATAAAAACTCATTAGGCATGGTTTCTTGCATCCTCATCATGTCAAGAAGACAATCGAGTGGTCTCTGTATTCAGGAAAGGCAACACACCTAGCAGAGCCAGGCCTGGAATATGTCCCAGAAGCATTAGGCCCGGCAGGAACGAGCCATTCAAGAACTCCTGAATCAGGCTGCCGAGAGCATACAACAGGCCTCTCGCCTAAGAGAGACCAATTATAGATCTTTTCATACCTCCCCAGTAGGGATTGATTCGCAGAAGAACTCGGCACCAAACCTAGCTCACCATCGAATGGGGGCACATGAGATCAGGTAGGTCTCGATATCAGCAGTCACTGCCACAATCCAGGGTCAACCCTAGCCTGCAGTTCTGGGGGAATTTTTAACAAAAAATGCCCTCGTAAGACCAATAAAACTGGTAAGAGACTCAATGTCTAAGGAACATAGACAACCCTATCCCTCAGGGATGGGGGCATTATTACCCCCTCAACAACAACCTCCCCCACGAGAATCAGTATTCACTCATCTAGGGAGGATAGTCAGAAGAGGATGTTTCCATCCTATCTCTTCATTTGAATCATCATCCCTTCCGAGAGGAAGGCGCACCATAAGGTTGCATCAAAGAACTCTTCGTGTCACCCTTTGTCAAGAAGTCTGAAGGCAATCCCGGGACACAAAAGTGAAGGCCGAAAGAAGATACGGGAGATCCTCTTCCCATTTGGAAGATGACATGTTCTCCACCCCGCGATATGCATCTATCAACATCATAGAGGTTAACCCCATGGGTGACACTGTGGAAAATGAAAATCTGGATGGATCAGGAGATGATAGTTTCGGTCAGGCTGTGACTCACAACGAACAACCAGGTGTGCACACCTGGAACTAGAGGTCCGCCCTAAATATTTCCATCCTTCCATCCAATCCTCCTCCGCCTACCCAGCGAGCTTCCAACAGGGATAAGAACAAAGGAATGGTTACCCTAAACCTGCCTCCTTCTCTTGAAAAAGATGACCCACTCACGCTCGAAGAGATATTTCATTGACAGGAAGAGGAGATTAAATAATTATGGGGACTTAACACTGAGATACTCCAGAGGAACTGCCTTATTGAAAGTGCGTCCTAGGAGGAACCGCATCATGCACTCCTAGAAAGTGCACCTCAAAGGCTAAGGTTTGCCCCGACAAACGAAATACAGTCAGGGATCCCATCCAATGAGGCGCACGGGCTGTCCAACTACCTAAACGTAGATTCGGATGAATACCAAGACTTCCGTCCACTCAGAAAGAAACCGGATCCAGTACACCTGAACTCTTCGAAGGTGCCACAAACGGAACATGCACCCCTGGTGCCGGCAAATCCGGATCCTCATGCAATGCCTCAGGCTACGGCTGCCCAGGACCGGGCCCAACATGATGTAAACCAGGGTCTCACCAACACCATCGAGGCACTAATAGCTCGATTGGAAGTGATGGAAGGTCGACGCGCTCAGATACATCCAGAACGGAAACCCTACCCAGATTGGGTGAGAAACAAACCACCTCCACCCAATTTTGGAAGCCATGTATTCCCTATCTTCAATGGATCAGGAGATCTGGAGCAACATCTGATGAACTACGCATCCTATTGCGAACCTATTATGGGAACTCCAGAGCAACAAGAAGCAGTGAAACTCAGATACTTCATATGGACCTTGCAAGGATCCGCCTTCGTTTGGTATACGAGTCTGCCAGCCCAGTCAATAAAGAGATGGGAAGACCTTCGGAAGTAGTTCCTGTTCCACTTTAGCTCAACATTTCTTAAAACAACGGTCAGCGATCTCATGAACTACAAGCAGAGGGAGAACGAGAGGGTCTCATATTTCATTGCCATATGGAAAGGTCTGACCTATTCTCTGAACATGCCGATTCCTCAAGATGAGATGCTAGCCATATGAGTCGATAATCTTCAAGACGAGCTGCGAACACTGCTCATACTAGTGGAGTGCACCACTGGCTTCCACCATCTCTCGACCATCGCCCAGAGAATTGAGGACTCCCTGCAATGGACTCATTCAAAGTCCCGAATAGCCTCGCAAGCCCCTACGAAAAGGGCCGCTCGAGCTAAAGCGTCTGCTGTCACACTCAAGCCGGCTACTATGCCTGCTCCATCGCTCAAGCCTCCACCAAATCGTCAAGGGACTCTTGCATATCAGCGGTCGCCTCTGTTTAAACGGGACGATCAGCGAGGACCGAAGCGGAACTAGTTTTAGGAACAAAGACAAGAAGTATACTCGTTCCGAGATGATAAAGCCCACATCTACTTCATTGTTTCCATGAACTGCAACATGCTCCACCTTCCGGATCTGAGGAAACCTAAAGAGGTCGGCCATGATGACAGGCCATATTACTACACCTTCCATCGGATGTTGGGACATAGTATCTGAGAATGATTCATCTTCAAAGACCTTCTTCAGAGGATGGTAGACTCTTGGTAGGTCGAGCTGGGACCTCCCCCAGCACATGTGGCATGTATCTCTACCACCGACTCTGACAAAGAGGAGGGGTGGAAGAAAGTCACCAGCAAACCGGGGCAGAAATTTGACAACTGGATGACTCGGAAGACTATCAACCGAGCCCAGGGAATACTCTGAGCCCTACTATAGCAGCCGATGTTGCCACCAATAGCCTCTGGAGCCACAGAGCCGACAGTATAGGCCTCACAATCCTCCACGAGCCGGTTATCCGGGTGTAATCAAAGAAAGAGGAAACAATTGAAAGAGTATCAATCCACGATGGGGACAAAGTTTGTCCTGACCTTGGTAGATTATATGCCCTCAAATTTGGTTCCATGGGCACCGACCCACCAAACGGCACCCTTAGGGACAACTGACCAGGTTGACCTGTCAGAGGATGAAGAGCCAATCTTTGGTTCTATTAATTCCATCCATCTTATGGAATCATTCCCTGATGAAGGGTATGGTTATGAACTCGAGTTCCCTACATGAGGAACCGAGAGGAGGAATCGCAGTGGTACGAGGTACCAGGGGAGGCGTAGCCATGGCCAAAACCAACCCTGCGGTTGGAACCCAGCCCAAACCATTAATATTTCCAAAACCCATGGGAGATCCCTTCAACGGACTCAGAAAGAGAAGGAATGCCCCTCCACCTCCACAAGAAGCCACTTTGGACCTGTTGTTCTGCGATACCCACCAGAGGAGGAGCAAGTGTCTGGCCACCCAGTGCGCACAAAAAGACTTACCGAGATAAGTCCTCAAAACTCCAGAGTGACATCGATATCTGACTTCGTAGTTGTACCCTCCTCGTCAAATTCCCCAGCCCATAAATCACCCACCAAGACTCTCCCACCAACGGAGAAGCATCGGACGCTGGAGCAGAAATATGATATCCTTAAGCAGCTGGCATCGGTACCAGCCAAGCTGTCCATCCTGGATTCCCTGAGTCTATCATCAGACCTTAGGGAGGCTCTTATATAAGCTTTTATCATCCCCTAAGAGTTTGAAGCCGAGGTAGCCGACACTTAAATTTACCAGACGGAGACTGACCCGACTGAATGTAATGCGGTGATTTCCTTCATCGATTAGGATGAGGACGCCATCATGAAAGGACACATCAGACCACTATATGTGTCTAGCACACTGAATGGTATTGAGATCCAGAAAGTCTTTATAGACAATGGCTCTGGAGTTAACCTCCTCCCCTTATGGACACTCCGTAAGTTGGGCTACAGTGAGGACGACCTAATTCCCTCGGCCACAACTCTGTTGGGTTATTACAAGAGTGAGTAGAAACCAATGGGTCAAATTAAGCTAAAGACCCATTTTGGTGACCTGGTAGCCAACAACGAATTCCTGGTGGTCCGGCAGAGCACAGCATTCAATGACCTACTGGGAAGGTCGTGGCTCCATAAGCACATGGTCGTTCCTTAATCCTATCACCAGTGTATTAAGTATTGCGTCAATGGACAAAGTGGAACATTTCACGCTGACAGGGCCCCTTTCAAGCTCTCCGAGTCACATTACATTGACGTCGGGTTCTATGAGAAAAAGAAAAAGAAGCCTTTGGTCGATGGTGTTGATTAGATCCCCGCTCCAAATGGCCCAGAAATGGTTCTTGATGACCCCCTCAGGCAGCTTGGCAGAGAATATGTCCTTCCAATCAACCATTTTGAGAGTAGGAGTTCAAGTACGGACATGCACTCGGATGACCTCATGACTTCTGCCACGTTGGTTAGGCACGACAATGGGAGAACTTTTTCCAACCCTCGATCTAGGGACGAATACTCAAGCGGGGATGCCCACGATGCGTCTCCCTCAATCCCCTAAGAACCCGTGTCAGGAACTCTCTCCTCGTCGGATCAAGAAGATGATGACTTGGGAGAAGAAGAGGGGGAAGATCTCAGGGACGTGCCTCCTATATTTGAGGAAGGTATCTCCACCACTGTGGACGAACTCCGGGAAATAAACCTGGGTACCGAGGAATATCTGAGGCCTACTCTCATTAGTTCACCCATGTCCCCCGAGGAGCACGAGGTATATACCTATTTCTTAAGGCAACAACGGGGTGTTTTCACATGGAATTACATGGAAATGCCGGGACTCGATCCCGAAGTGGCGACGCACCACCTAGGTCTTCCAGAAGATCACTAATGCTATAAACAGGCCGCCAAAAGGACGCATCCCTCACATGCCGCCAAAATAGAGGCTAAAGTCGACAAGCTAATTAAAGCAGGCTTCATTCGAGAGGTCCAGTACCCCATTTGGTTGGCCAAAATCATCCCTGTCAAGAAAAAGAACGAAAAAATCTGCGTCTTCATTGACTTTAGAGATCTCAATCAGCATTGTCCAAAGGATGATTTCCCTGTTACGATCACTGAATTATTAATTGATGCGACGACTAAGTATGAGGACCTATCCTTCATGGACAGCTATTCTGGATATAATCAAATTAGGATGGCCCGAGAAGACGAAGAACCCACTAACTTCAGGGCCCCTCAATGGGTATTCTGTTACAGGGCCATGCCCTTTGGTCTCAAGAATGCTGGCACCACCTTTCATCGTGCCATGCATCGGATCTTTAAACCATTTCTGGGGAAATTCGTTGAATGTTACATAGATGACCAAGTGGTCGAGTATAAACAACCCTTGGAGCACCTGTCAGACCTTGAGACCATCTTCAAAAATCTTCGACAGCATAGCTTGAAGATGAACCCCTTGAAATGCGCCTTTGGGGTTACCTCAGGGAAATTCCTTGGTTTTGTCGTACGCCATCGTGGAATCGAAGTCAACCCTGAGAAGACAAAGGCTATCCTTGGTCTGCCACCTCCCCACAATCTCACCAAGTTGAGGGGATTCCAAGGACACCTAGCCTATATTTTGACGGTTCATAGCCAACCTTGCAGGCAAATGTTTTCCCTTCACAAGGTTAATAAAGAAGGGGGTCACGTACCAATGGAAGGATGACTGCCAAGAGGCATTCAAAAACTTGATAAATTATCTCTTAATCCCACTAGTGCTCAAGCCCCCTATTGAAGGAAAACCTCTCATCTTGTACGTGACATCCTTAGAGAGATCATTGGGAGCCTTCCTCGCACCAAAGAATGATGTCGGCTGTGAAAACAGTATCTATTACCTTAGCCGAACACTGATTGATGTTGATACTCGATACTCAAATATTGAGAAGAACTGTTTGGACATGGTCTTCATAGTTCAAAAGTTGCGACATTATCTGCAGCATCATGATGTCTACTTGATCTCGCGACGTAACCCGCTCAAGTACATCCTTAGCCGCCTGATTCTAACCGGACGCCTATCCCGATAGGCGGTCATCCTGCAACAGTTTGACATCTAGTTTGTGCCTTAGAAATCCATCAAGGGTCTGAAATTAGTTAAATTTCTGGCAGAGAACCCTTTGACATGGACCACTACACCAGACACCGAGCTACTTGATGAAGACATCTTCTCAGTTCGAGAGGAGTTCCCAGCATGGGAAATGTACTTAGACGGCACATCCCGAAGCCCAACCGGGAAGAGGATGGAGGATCCCAGATTCAGCAAAGTGGGTTTGGGGATAATACTCGTGTCCCCAGAAAAGGTAGTCTTGTCATATTCCTTCCTCCCATCATAGGGATGTATGAACAATGAAGCGGAATATCAAGCTCTCATTGTAGTCTTGGAACTCACACTCCAGGCACAAGTACAACACCTTAAGGTAAAAGGTGACTCGGAGCTGGTCATCAAGCAAGTCAATGGTGACTATGATATTAAAAAGGAGGAGCTGATCCCCCTATTTTACCATGTCCAAAGGTTAATTGCAGAATCCTCCACAGAACCAACATTGACCTACATTCCCCAGTCTCAGAACGCTCAGGAGGATGCATTAGCCAACCCGGCCACAACCCTAGCTGACCCAGTCCGGGATGAAATGGTTATCATTATTGCTCACCGTCAAATGGTATTTCATTTTTTTAAGACCAAGATGGAAGAAATACATGAAGTCAGTCCTATCCTCGAGTCATATGCTCTTGCCACTGGCTGGATGACCCCCATTGCAAACTACCTTCAACGAGGAGAACATCCATCCGACAAGACTGAACGAGAGCAAATACAGAGGGAAATCAACTTTGTCCTATATAGCGGCGTGTGTCAGCAAGAGGTCATCTACAAATGAGGCCTCGACGGAGTGCTCCTCAGATGCATTGATGGAGAAGAAATCTCTGCCGTAATGAATGAAGTACATGCAGGAGCATGTGGAGCACATCAAACAAGGACCAAACATTCCAGCAGGTTTGAAGGCTTGGGTACTACTGGCCTATAGTGGCACAAGACTGCAAGCATTTTACTGAAAAATGCCACTCATGCCAAATTCATGCCAACTTCATACACCAACCCCCAAAGTTACTCCATCAAGACAAGTACTCCTTGCCATTTTCCATGTGGGGAATGGACGTCATGGGACCATATCCTCCCACCACGGCCAAACAGTTGAAGTATATTTCACGTCAACCGACTTATTTTCCAAATGGGCAGAAGACATACCCCTCAAGGAAGTCGGGGCAAGAAATATTGTCAGCTGTGTGAAGACCAATATCATCACCATATTTGGCGTCCCTCATACCATACTGATGGACAACAGCACCAACTTCTGATCTACCGAAATGGAGAAACTATACCAAGAATATGGTATCAATGCTAACCATTCATCCCGCTACCATGCAGCAGCCAACGAAGAGATAGAGGCTTTCAATAAGACCCTGTCCAACATTCTCCAGAAAATATTGGAAAAAGACAAGAATTCGTGGCCAGATAAACTCTTCCATGCATTGTGGGCTTATCAAACCACAATCTGCACTGCTACTTGGGATTCCCCGTAATCATTGGTGTACGTCACAGAGGCGGGCCTGCCCATTGAACTCCAACTCCCCTCACTCCGTGTTTCAATCTGTGATCAACTGTTTGGTGATGAGCAGTCAGAAAAGTGGATAGGTGAATTGGAGAAGCTAGACGAGAATCAGTTGCACACATTGAACCATATGGACATATACTAGAACCGGATCTCACGAGGCTTCAACAAAAAGGTCCGCCTCTGGTCTTTCTTGAAAGGAGAATTGGTATTGGTCCTTCGGAATCCAATGATACTTGGAAGGAAACCTCCAAAGCTGTAGCCCAAGTGGGAGGGGCCATATGTTGTATACAAGGTCTACTCCAATGGAGCATATACCCTGATCTCCATGGATTGACAATTCATAACTGCTCCTACAAATGAGAGATTCCTAAAGAAATATATCTCATAGAGACCAGATGTATGTACATCCTCACCGCATGATGTTTAACTACATAGAGTTCGTCCTTACCGTACGGTGTTAAATTGAACAGATAATAAGAGTCAAGAATGCTCCCTCTCCCTGTGTATGGACCCGACCTGCACGGGGTGTATTTACATCCTCACCGCATGACGTTAAACTGCATGGAGTTCGTCCTTACCGCACAACGTTAAACTACATGGATAATAAGAGTCAAGAATTCTCCCTCTCCTGTTGTATGGAATAGACCTGCACGGGGTTTATTTACATCCTCACTGCATGACGTTAAACTTCATGGAGTTCTTCCTTACTGCACGATGTTAAACTGCATGAATAACAAGAGTCAAGAATTCTCCCTCCGCCGTGTATGGACCAGACCTGCATGGGGTGAATTCATGTCCTCACCGCATGATGTTAAACTGCTTGGAATCTAATAATACCCCTCGTCCAAACCACATGACGTTAAACTGTATGGCTTTCGTCCTCACTGCATGACGTTAAACTGTACGGATTTCAGAGAACAACATATAGCTTGATTCTTGCCCTCGCAGGATACATAGTGATGCTGGGATCCCCTATCCTGGCCTAGCCACTCCCTAATAAATTCCTTCTTTCCCCCGTGTATAGACTAGACCTGCACGGGGTGTATCCCTTGTCCTCACTGCAAGATGTTAAACTGCACAGACAATAAGTTTTAACAATGCCCCTCTCCCCCCGTGTATGGACCAGAACTGCACGGGGTGTACCTCTTTCAGAGAACTATGTACAACTTGATTCTGGCCCAAGCATGATAAGTAGTGATGCCAGGGTTCCCAGTCATGGACTAACCCCCTGAATAAAAGATAAAAATTCCCTTCTCCCCATGTAAGAACCAGAGCGAAACGGGGTGTACTTCTCGTCCTTACCGCACGACATAAAACTGCTTGGATAGCAAGATTTAAAAATACTCCCTTTTCCCCGTGTGTGGGCTAGACCTATACGGGGAGTATTTTTGCATCCTTGTCGCACGACGTTAAACTACACAGACAATAATATTAAAAATTTCCTTTCCCCCGTTCAAGGACCAGACCTGCACGGGGTGTATACTTCGTCCATACCGCATGATGTTAAACTGCACGGACTTCGTCCTCACCACATGAAATTAAACTGCACGGACTTCCTCACGACCCACCCAAGACACATGGAGATACGAGATAGAGATACTCCTTGCACATTTGGATGCATCCTTTCCATACATAAGACTCCATGACCCGAATAATTATGGATCTTCATAACCACTCATGGGCATCGGATGTGGAAAGTTATCAACCCGGGGACACCTTTGTACGACTATGCATACCATGCCCTCAGCGGCTCTGCATAATGATAGCCCCCGGATCGTCCATCAAAGGTAAGATTTCCTTGGGCGGTACCTTTCCTAGTTCTGTATGCATACCAGTCTCAAAGCCCCTGTATCACATCTCCGGATCCAAATGTTTATGGAGACGTGGTTTACAAGTTCATTCCCCTTTTCACATCCAAGTGTTACCAGGGTATCCCTATCTCGCTAGCCTATGTGTCCGCTGGTGGTTTACATAGCAACCTACATCAATGAACATCAAGCCAAGACTAGGCTACGTTGACTCAATAGACAATCATGGTGAAGATGTTTCTTGTATACTCGGATACCATTATCCCCACATGCCGAACTCTGCACTATGAGAAATCGTGGATTCTCATAATCATTCACGGCCATCCAAAGTGGAACGTAATCGAACCATGTACACCTTTGCATGACTATGCATACCATTCCCTCAGCAGCTCTACATAATGATAGCCCCTGGCTCGTCCATCAAAGGCAAGATTTTTTCGGGTGGTACTCTTCCTAGCTCCGTACGATTACCGGCCTCAGAGCCCCCACGCCATACATCCTGATCCGGGAAAACTCAAAGTTGTAGTTTACAACCTTCATTACCCACCTTGTTCTAAGTATATCATAACATGTTGACCCAGTTATCCTTTGAGTGACTGTATCAATAGTCACCCAAAAGTCTGAGCTCTATGATCGATAAACTAGCAGTACTTCATCCTTCCCACATGATGTTAAACTGCATGAAATAAAGGTACACCCTCGTGTGCAAAATAAATCAGCGCAGAGAGTTCTCTGAGCTTTAACAGCAACCTGGGCCGAGTATGCCCGACATTTCTAGACATTTTCCAACCAAATGGCAAACTTCATGACCCAGATAATTACGGATCCTTATAACCATTCACGACCATCAGAAGTGGAATGTAATCGACCCGTGGACACCTTTGCATGACTATGGATACCATTCCCTCAGTGGCTCCGCATATTGATATCCCCTGGCCTGTTTACCAAAGGCAAGATTTCCACAGGTGATAATCTTTCTAGCTCCATACACTTACTGGTTTCAGAGCCCCCATATCACCTCTCCTGATCCATGATACCCTAGAACCATGATTTACACCGATCAACCCCCCTCCACGTCTGGGGCATGTTGAGATATTTAAGGCTAGTTACATTATGATGAAGAGCGGCCTTTGCAACTATGTCCATACCGCATGACGTTAAACTGCACGGGACATCTTGGCCGCTTGGAATAAAACTGCAAAGACAAAGCATTAACCATCCAGGGAAATGCCTCCAACCACATGTGTTTTCACTGGCTTAAAAAAATTCCCCCCGTCCTCGCTGCATGACGTTATACGGAACATAAACCTTTAAATAACGTCCCTCGTACTTACCTCATGACGCTAAACTGCATGGAATACTTCCTAACAACGTGACAATAAACTTCACGGTCAAACCTACCACGAGTTTAGTAAGGAACATAGGATTTTCTCTGTCCTTCAGTGCATGGGTTAGACCGGCACAGGTCACCATCTCACACCCGTGTGAGAATGGATTACTTCACCCATTCTCAGGAAGTTTAGTCTAGATGTTTCCCCCATATCCAGGCACCCTCTCATCATAAACCATAATCTGCACTTAGAAAAAGACAAACTCTCATAAGCCACCCCTGGTGGTCCTAAACCCCAACATCCCTGAAGTTTCTTGGATATCAGAGGAATACAATCATTGACCTAAGGACACCTTTGCATGACTATGCATACCATGCCATCAGCGGCTCTTCGTATTGATAGCCCTAGCCTGTCTACCAAAGGCAAGATTTCATTAATCAATGCTTCTCTCTGTACGCCTCATGGACCTGGAGCCCCCATGTCTATCTCGGGATTCAGAAACCCTCTGAGCTATATTTTACCAATCTCTTTCACATCCCTACCTGAATATGGTGGAACGCCTTTGACAAGAGTTCTGAGAACTAGGAGAAGTCATTCCATTTGAAATAATGTCCCAGCTGCATGACTTTAAACTGCGCCAAGCTTCAACAATCCCTTACACTAACTAAAATGTGTAAGGAAGTGGTGTCCTGACCACGCTTCTGATTAGTACGGATGTTCAAAAAACCCTTTCAGATGTTACAATCCCCTTCTGAGCCACCCCTGGTGGTTTTCATAATTTTCCAAGCCACCCATCATGGTTTCCATGAGCCGGACTTCCATGAAGTCCCCTGGCCATCAGAAATGGATAATCATTGACTTAAGGACACCTTTGTAAGACTATGCATACCATGCCCTCAATAGCTCTGCATATTGATCACCATTGGCCCATCTACCAAAGGCAAGACTTGCTTAGGAAATTCTCTTCCTACCTATGCACGCTGATGTGGCTCCCATGCCTTGAGACATGCCCTGCATGTCGTCCAAATATGTTTTCCCCCACATGCGTCTGAAGGGTATTAAGACATATTCTAGTCAACCAAACCTCATTGGGGCCCTCTCCCCACCATGTTTGGTCAAAGCTGTTCGACCCAAAACATCAATAATGATAGTCTTGTCAGCGGGTCTTTAAACCAATAAAAAAAATAGGCACATAGCATGTTAGGCCGAAAACCCAAAAAGGGAGAACTAAGAAAAAGTCAGGCCATACCCACTGGGTTCACACTAAATGAGCCCAGGAAAAATCAGTGTATTAACAGAAAAGACAAAATGTTTATGTAGATTGTCTATAAATCCCTAGCAATAGTTGAACTATGCACGCGGGATCCCATGGTCTAAGCAAAAGTTAGAGCTTGTTTTATTTTTATCAATGGTCTTGAACTCTGATTATTCTATGTTCGAGGAATTAACATATGCAGTGATCATGCCAAATAATTTTTATCATAGGAGAAGACAACAAGAGCATTGAGGATAAATATTTCTTTGTTCCCTAACAAAGTTGCTAGGAAGGGCATCCACAATCTGAAGCCTCCTCTAGCGTGAAAGGTTATTATAGGATGTTTTCGGAGGATTCAAAAAGTTGTATCAGGTGCTGGTGAGAATCCTCGATTGTTTGAGAAAGATTTTACAGTAAGGCCATTTCAGCTTCTGTACCATCACACAACTCTTCCGCCTCCTAGACCACCTTCGTGCTCGCCCTCATTTTCTCCTCCATATGCTGCTCTCCTTCTTAAATTATGGCGGAAATGTTGGCCTCTTCATATTGTAGCCATTGTATCTCATTCCTCACCCCCTCCAGGTGAGAACGCTGCTCAATGACTTCTCCCTGGAGCCTCACAACTACCCCGGTGTGATCATGAGCTTCTATTAGGAAAAGCTGTCGGGTTGTGGAAATGTAGGCTTCAGACTGGGCAGAAAAAAAGGCGATATTCGAAACCACCCATTCTTTCCCGATTAGTAACCACCTGCTTGAATATGTCATAAACACCATGATAGTCAAAGACGTCAAATCCTTTCAGCATAAAAAGTTGCATAGCCTCGGTAATTTGGTCGCCATCTCAACCAAAGGCGTTTGAGAGATCAACATCCAGATTTTATCCCAGGACCTTTGATGAGCAGGCCGAAGATTGGAAATGACTTGTTGATCAGGCTCGTAATCACTCCCGGACATGGACACATACTCGGGGATGAACGTCACCAAGGAGGGACCTGACACGGTTTCACCCGCAAACTCTGGCACTACAGAAAATTCACCCCAGACAGTTATGGTCATAGGCATGGAGGGGTCTGACGACGCAATCGCCAATGCCATGGGATGAGGTCCTGAAGCCCAAGAGTCAATCAGACAGATAAGTAACCCTAATCAGGAAAGGGAAGAAAAAGGAGTGAGTGGGAAAAGATCAGGAAGCTTACTCCTGATCGTCAAGGTGTCGACATCCTCAAGCTTTGCACCGCCATGATGGCCACTCGAGGAAGATGCTAAATTCTTAAACGGAAGAGGAGCCCTGAGAATCCCTAGAGGTTACCGGGACCTCTAGCCATACCCGAGGCCAGCAACTCCCATAGCTTCCCCCAAGCGACCAGCTAAGTAAATCAAGCCCGGGGAAATCATTCCCCTGGTAAATAAAATGATGGCCCGCTCGGGGTTCCCGATGATTGGACTGATGGAAGGTTTCTCCTCTAGTGCCACGGGACCCACTAGGTCTGAAATAGCTGGCCCCGTCAGATATAAGGCTTCTTCGGTAACCATCGGCACCCCATCCTCGCCCACAATCATAGAGGCTGTAGGATCGGAGGGAGTCTCGGCTTCAAGTTGTCCCTCCACGGACATATCTCTAGTATATGAAGGGGTAGGGAGAGCATCCATGTCATTTTCCCCGATAGTGGGTCCCATTATCTCTTCATGCTCAGGGGTGACTGCGCTTGATTCCCCAGATGATGAAGGGATTAGAAGTACAATTTCTTGGGTAGCCGCAACCAGATCCCCGAGTGGCCGTACACCATACGCCAAAACAGATAATGACTGACAGAGTCAGAATATGAAAGTTTGAAATCAAACAAATGGGAAGTCATGATTACCCAATGTCCCCTATCTGAGTCGTTCCGATAAATGGAAAGCTTGTTGCCATCTCTGGATCTTCCTAGTGGAAAGTTCGCCCAGAATTCCGGGAGGAGCTGGAGGAGAAAAGACCCTAGCTGGATCTGCAATGGTCACCTCCATAAGCTCATCCGCGCTAGGGGACCCCTCCTCGATGACCCCCCGTGGGTGAAATCACATGCTCACCCACTGCGGTACCACGTGGAGTATACTCCAAAGAGGGAATTTCCACTAATTCAGGATTTATAATCATCATGGACACCCGAGTGGACCTGTAGAGTCGGTTTCAGAGTGAGCTCACATATACCTCCATATCCTTCAATGACGCGACTATGTCACCCAAGTCCTCTTCCAACTAAAGGTTTTGTGGAGTAAAGATAACCCCAATACCTAGAAGCTTGAGAGGGTTCATTTAGATTGATTCCCAAACCTCTTCGTCTGAGCCCCAGGACCTCAAGTCATCCCAAATCCTCCATGCATTTGGTAATGTGGTCGTAATGGGAACGACTAGCCTAGAAGGACCAACCTGAGAGGGTCGGGTAGTGGCGGGGGCTGGTAGAGGAACCGAAGGCCGTGTTTGTGCTTCAGATATCTCCACCGCCCTAGAACTCTCTAGGACTATCAGTGGATGGGATCTCATTGGTAGGGATGGGATTCCCTGGCTTTAGCCATGACATGGAGATCATCGAAATCATCATCCCCTAAAGTGTGGCCACTTCCTTCCCCCTCTTCATCAGTCACCAGATGCATCATGGGTTGTACTCTATGGGTTAATATTGCGTGAACCTGGTGCGTGTAAATATAGGCTTTGAGGTCCTGGAGATAACGACTGACACGCTCTGGGTCCACATCATAAAGGATGTCAATAGGGGAAGATATGTAGCCCAACCCGTCAAATGACACTTCCAATTCCTGAAGATACTGCCACAGAGAATGGGGGTACTAGCTACGGAAGGCTGACCGACCTTTAAATTCGTTCCATTGGCCCCAGGCCATCGGGAAGGCATCATCTGCTGGAATAACAACCCCCCTTCAGGCAGCCTCAAGGGAATGAGAGGATACACCTCTGTCTGTTAAGATCTTCCCCGGAAGCACGGGACCAGCAGGGTGGCGAAGGACTTTGCCCGGCCTAGTTAAAGCTTCGTCCCCCTTCCACTTCCTCTTGCCCTTTGAAGGCTTGGGACTTGAAATGGTAGGCACCAACATCCCTAGCTGGACATTTGGATATGATTGCACCCAGGAGTCAGCATAATTCTTGGATAAGAAGGGTGTGAAGTTTACAAGCATGAGGGTCACAACCTCGCAGTCAGTATCCTCTCAGGTAAACATTAACCACAGTTGTCTGGCCACCATTAAATGTCAGTTATCACAGGAACCATTGAGTGTGGGGGAAAATTGTTCTTGGACGTAGCCAAATTGACACCCAAATTGGCAAGGTGCATACACCTCACACATCAGTTCCCCACCAATACAAGCCACTAGGATAACCTCTCAGATGGAAAAGAGGTAGCCCCGCTTTCTAAACTTCTCTATTATGGTGTTCCTGACTGCACCATTTGGAGAAGAGAACGGGTGGAAATTAAAATGATCATAACATGAGATTAAACTTGATAACAGATGCATATTTTGAGCATGTTGTTGATTTTCCTTCTCTTGGGTCACCCACTCTTCGGGCATAACCCCGCTGGTCAGTTGCAAGTATGTCTGGAATGTGGTGCCCTGAATATGAAGAGGGTTGGTGAAGGTGTAGCAGTTCTTGACATGAACACATAGCCATCCCCATAGTATCTGAAAAGGACTGGCCACTCGGTTTGGTCAGCTCCAATCGGTAATATTACCAAGAAATCGGTAAATCTTGGCCATAACTGGGATGGCTAGGTTGATAACGTTGATGGTACCCAATTGTGCCGCCATGAAAAAGGTAGAGACCCGTACGCCTCTAGAATCACGTACATGCAATAGCCAGCCGCTCAAAAATATGGCTAGAAATGCCTCCAGACGAAGTGACTGATCAACATCTAGGAAAAACTTCCAACCCCAGTCGTTGAATTGGCCTTGCTCCAGGTTCATCCAATAGCTTCCCTTATGCTTTCGGGACTCCATTATAGGGAAGGTCGTGGGCCTACATGGAAGAGCTATAGACTGGCTCTCTCTAGAAGAATCCTTGATCAAGTCACGATATGGGATAGGCTATCTCACAGACGTATCTTTCGGATGCTCCTCACGACCAGGGATATGTTTTTTTGGAGAGGTATCCTTCGAATGTTCCTAGGACAGATCAATGAGAGGCTTCACCAAGGGAGGGGTTCTCCCTTCATAGTCTCGCACAGAAGGGAGAGACAAGAATTCAATGTACATACCCCCAAAAATGTGGACCCCTGAAATCTGAAAGATGCCCCAAAGACTAATTCCCACCACCCCGTGGACTAGATGAAAGGTGTTGGTGTCTGGGCTCCAACGGCTCAGAAGTTTCCTGGCGAGGGCTTGAGGCTGGTAGGTATAAGTCTGGGACACCCATGCACCTTCATACAAGCCTATGGCTTGCAATTCTACCTTGAACTCTGCATAGCTCTGGCGGACCCAGAAGGGCCACCCCCAATCCAAGGACTTAAATGCTTCTCCCTATCGGAGATCCTAATTCGCTGCCCAGCCATGCTGGTCACTTACCATGGCGTTGAGGGTGATGCTTCATTAGCAGTGGATTGCTCCTTCTTGCTGACATTGTTCTCCTGTCGGAGACACTGGAAGGTGATTCAACACAGATCCGACAGCTGTCTCCCTCGGGGCCAGCCACCCGTTGACAAGTATCGTGAACCAAGGGATGGTAGCAGTGAATAACCATGATTTAGGATTTTTTTTCATGAGATGGTACTGTAATCGTGGTATCGGACAACAAACCGAACCCATAGGTAGGAAGGTTGTTAGAAAAGGGGTACTCCTACTATGGATTGGAGAGCCGGCGGCAAGAAAGGAAGACAGTGGGCAGTGGCGGACTCCATCCTGAACAGAGCTGAGCATGTCCTTCAGGCATTGATCTCCAATTGGGAGTGGCTCGACAGCAGGGCTTGGTGCAGAACGAGGGGGAACCATATTTTCTCCTTGCACAATGAGAGCCAACAATTGGTTAGTCCGGAATAAAATAAAACTTGGACAAAATACAAAATATATAGCTGATGATCAATTAAGGAGTCTTCATAAAAAATGTCTGCAAGGAGGCCTTGAAGGATGGTTCACGATGACATCATCCCGTGAACCAGCCCTTCGCGAAAAAAATTCGCGAAACCCTGGCCCGAAGAGTGTTGGCTTGGAAACCGTTAGCCAAGATACTCCACGGAATCTCAATCACTAATTTAGGTGATTAAGTTCATAAGACCTAGAAACTTTTAATGTTAAAGAGATTTTTTTCCACGGAGCATCGAAACCGCGGAGCATCGAAACCACGGAGCATCGAAACCGCGAAGCACCAAAACCGTGGAGCACCAAAACTGTGAAGCAAGTTCCTCCACAGCCTGTCATGACTTACTTTTTAATTAATTAAGAGTAATGGTTCGTGATTGGGGAATTGGTTCGCGGTTGAATGAGACCACGAAGATGGAATGGTTCGTGGAAGTCGTAGCCGATTCCCAGACGAAGTGCTTCATGAAGGAACGAGTACGTGGAGGCGAGGGAGTTTTGGTTTTGCAAAGAATTCGGTAAAGGAAAAATGAAGGGCCCGCGTATTTATAGGTGTGGTCCCCTATTGGGTCCACTACCCTACCCAAACCATCTCAGTTTGAGGACCACTTCGCATCGGAATGGCCTCCTCTTCGTTCTGATAGGACCCCATTCCAATGGGGGGCATTTGTAGGGTCCTGAAAAATCCGCAATGGAGATTCTACCAGGATCCCCCAAAATAATTGGGGAAAAGAATGGAGAAATTTGGAGAGGTATCCTTCGAATGTTCCTAGGACAGATCAATGAGCCGCTTCACCAAGGGAGGGGTTCTCCCTTCATAGTCTCGCACAGAAGGGAGAGACAAGAATTCAATGTACATACCCCCAAAAATGTGGACTCCTGAAATCTGAAAGATGCCCCAAAGACTAATTCCCACCACCCCATGGAATAGATGAAAGGTGTTGGTGTCCGGGCTCCAACGGCTCAGAAGTTTCATGGCGAGGGCTTGAGGCTGGTAGGTATAAGTCTGGGACACCCATGCACCTTCATACAAGCCTATGGCTTGCAATTCTACCTTGAACTTTGCATAGCTCTGGCGGACCCAGAAGGGCCACCCCCAATCCAAGGACTTAAATGCTTCTCCCTGTCGGAGATCCTGATTCGCTGCCCAGCCATGCTGGTCACTTACCATGGCGTTGAGGGTGATGCTTCATTAGCAGTGGATTGCTCCTTCTTGCTGACATTGTTCTCCTGTCGGAGACACTGTAAGGTGATTCAACACAGATCCGACAGCTGTCTCCCTCGGGGCCAGCCACCCGTTGACAGGTATCGTGAACCGAGGGATAGTAGAAGTGAATATCCATGATTTAGGATTTTTTTCATGAGATGGTACCGTAATCGTGGTATCAGACAACAAACCGAACCCATAGGTAGGAAGGTTGTTAGAAAAGGGGTACTCCTGCTATGGATTGGAGAGCCGGCCGGCAAGAAAGGAAGACAGTGGGCAGTGGCGGACTCCATCCTGAACAGAGCTGATCATGTCCTTCAGGCATTGATCTCCAATTGGGAGTGGCTCCACAGCAGGGCTCGGTGCAGAACGAGGGGGAACCATATTTTCTCCTTGCACAATGAGAGCCAACAATTGGTTAGTCCGGAATAAAATAAAACTTGGACAAAATACCAAATATATAGCTGATGATCAATTAAGGAGTCTTCATAAGAAATGTCCGCAAGGAGACCTTGAAGGATGGTTCACGATGACATCATCCCGTGAACCAGCCCTTTGCGAAAAAAATTCGCGAAACCCTGGCCCGCAGAGTGTTGTCTTGGAAACCGTGAACCAAGATACTCCACAGAATCTCAATCACTAATTTAGGTGATTAAGTTCATAAGACCTAGAAACTTTTAATGTTAAAGATATTTTTTTCCATGGAGCATCGAAACCGCGGAGCATCGAAACCACGGAGCATCGAAACGGTGAAGCACCAAAACCGTGGAGCACCAAAACTGTGAAGCAAGTTCCTCCGCAGCCTGTCATGACTTACTTTTTAATTAATTAAGAGTAATGGTTCGTGATTGGGGAATTTGTTCGCGGTTGAAGGAGACCACGAAGATGGAATGGTTCGTGGAAGTCGTAACCAATTCCCAGAAGAAGTGCTTCGTGAAGGAACGAGTACGTGGAGGCGAGGGAGTTTTGGTTTTGCAAAGAATTCGGTAACGGAAAAATGAAGGGCCCGCGTATTTATAGGTGTGGTCCCCTATTGGGTCCACTACCCTACCCAAACCACCTCAGTTTGAGGACCACTTCGCATCGGAATGGCCTCCTCTTCGTTCTGATAGGACCCCATTCCAATGGGGGCATTTGTAGGGTCCTGAAAAATCAGTAATGGACATTCTACCCAGATCCCCCAAAATAATTGGGGAAAAGAATGGAGAAAAATCAAATAGGGAAACAAGAAAAACAGTCCGCAGACCGGTCCAATGAAAATGAAATGTGGTCAGGCCCCGCGAAGCACCCCCTCCACGAACCAATGTCGTCTCAGAATGAAGGAGGAGATCCTCCGTGGTCGAGTGGCAGGATGTGCGCTGATCCAGTTCACCATCATGAACCACCCCAACCGTGGACCGTGTCTACCGGTTCAAGCCGCATCCGCTATCGTTCGCGGATTGGAGGCAAAACCCTCTACGGCCGCAAAGCATTACCTGAGCTCGGTTTGTGTGGGGGGGAGGGGGGAGAAGCATTCAATACCCACCGCAAACTACGGATTGACCAAGTCAACTGTAAACCGGGTATTCGGTCATGTTCCTCTGCAGAAGGTGTTGCGAGACTGTAGATACATCTCCTACCCTACTTTATAAAAGGATACAGAGGGGGAAAGGAGGAGGGATTCAAGGATTCACACTCGGACACTTCAAATGCGGAGGAAGAGAAGAGCGACCAGACTCAGGTGGAAGGATTTCTAAGGAAGGCTTCATATTTTACAAACAGTGATGTTCTAGTTCATGAACCAGAGTAGGCATAAACCTAGGAATGAACTAATAAGGAACTGAAAATGAATAATAATTTGGTGAACCAAAAACTCAAAATAAAATAAAAAGATAAGACCTCTAACCATAGCCTCTCTGCGGATGCAATCCCCGCAGACCAGAGAGTTTATGCCTCTTTTTCGACCCATTGCACCGCGTAACACCCTCCTACGTAGGTGAAGCCTCGAATGACGAACCACATATCGACGCCGCCCTTTGCTACCGCTGCTCACGTGGAACCCTATGCGTACCCCCTGGTACGCGGGCCGAACCCAAATCCGCGAACCACCTTGGTTCGCGGGATGCTCGCCAGACCACAAACCGCCCTGGTTCGCAAAATGCCAACCAGTCTGTGGACCCTCCTGGTTCGCGGACGGCCTCTTATTTCGCAGACCCTCTAGGTTCGCGGACGACCTCTTAGTTTACGGACCCTCTTGGTTTGCAGACAACCGCTTAGTCCACAGACCACCCTGGTTCACAGATTGCCCCTCCATCCATGTAGCACTTCCCTACACGAAGGGCACCAAAACATTCGAATTTCCTATTCCCTGAGCCAAATAGAATCTTTCCAATCTAGCCCGATCCCCTGTGAATCTTTCATGGGCCTACCCATCGGCCCCGAGCCGAGGCCTCCACCAGAGCCATCGGATCTATGTGGTGTAACCCTCAGGTGCATCAGCACACCGTTTTGAGTTCACATACCCACGGTAAATAGAGGTGAAGGGGTTTCCCCGACCCTTGAGCAGATTTCCAAAGAATTCCTGGGTTCACATTCCCACATTAATGTGGAGTATGAGCTTGAGAGTCCCTTTGCTTCCCCTCTACTTGCCTAGGGCTTCTCAGGGTGGTAAAATACCCATCAGAAGGGAGCCCTCATGCACTGCAAGAGAGGAGATGGGGACAGGAGAACCCACTTTTCCCTCTCCCACTATGCTTTATCACTATGGGCCTCTTTATAGTGTAATCCCCAATCTATAGACATGGGCCGCTCTCATGTGTAAGCCCCACTCGACTTCTCACGGACACACCTTTTGCAACATGATCATCTGGTACCTGCTGCCTCTTATTTCTCACACCGAGCACGACTCACGTGGGCTTAGAGTAAGCATCGACCATGACATCCTCTTATGGGCCTCCTCATAGTGTAATCCCCAATCCACCCTATGGGCCTCCTCAGAGTGTAAGCCCCAATCCATCATTTCGGGCCACATCAAAGCATATGTCCCAAGATGATCCGAACTAAGTGGACTTTGATCCCTGTCTCTTAGGCGAGGTATGTAGGAATCCTCTCTGAGGTTCAAGCACAATAACGGTTCATTCTGACCCCCTTTCACGTCAGTTTACCAACACCTTGGGCCTCCTTAGAGTGTGATCCCCAATCCACCCTATGGGCATCCTTATAGTGTATGCCCCAATCCATCATTCTAGGCCACCTCAGAGCATAAGTCCCAAGCCCATTCAAACTATGTGGACTTTGATCCCTGTCTCCTAGGCAAGGTACGTAGGAAGCCTCATTAAGGTTCAATCCCAACAATCAGTCGATCTGGATAACTTCACATCGGTTCACCGAGTCACTCCTAGTGCCGCCTCACTGAGTTTCGACTCCATGGGGTCATTAATCCAACGAGGGATGGTAAAACTCATGCCTAACTGATTTTGAACCCCCTGCATCAAGTTGACCATTTCCAATCATGGGTTAAATCCATGGATATTATGTTTGTGTATAAACCAAAGATTCATGAAAATGTGAATACATCTTAAATCTATATGAGAGTCCCGGAGCAGGCAATAATTCCCCCTAAAAGGGTAAGATGAGCCCAAATTCCCATCCTCTCGACCAATGTGAGTTCTTAAGCATTGCTGGTCAGACCATCCGGCAAAATCCTACCTTTGGAAAATAGGTCCGCGTATCATCGGATACGAAGTCATTGGGTGTTTTGAGGCAGAAACCACGAAACCACAAAACAATGATTTTTTTGGGTTTTTTGAGTTTTCAGGGTTTTCGGATGTTTTAGAGTTTTTTTAACATTTATAGGAGTTTGGACTGGTTTATGAGTTTTTAGTGTTTTTATTGGTTTTTAATAGTTTTAGGGGTTTTATGTGTTTTTTGGGTTTTAGTATTTGTAGGAATTTTTATTTTTTATCTTTTTTAGATTTTTTAATTTTTTTATGGATTTTAATTGTTTTTAGGTTTTCATTATTTTATTAGGACTTTTTAGTATTTGGTGGTTTTTAAATTATTAAGGTTTTTAGGCCTCATTTAGGTTTTTATGGTATTTAGGGTTTCTAATGATTTTTAGGGGTTCTAGGACTTTTTAGGTTTTTTAGATTTTTTTGGGTTTTAGGGGTTTTTTGGGTTTTATAGGGTTATTTATGTTTATTTTTTGAGTTTTTAACAATTTTAGAGATTTAAACAATTTTTTGAGTTTTTAGTGGGGGGGCTTATATTTTTATGGGTTTTTAGGTTTTTTAAGGGGTTTAGGGGTATTTATGTTTTTTCTAGTTTTTAGGGATTTTAGGATCTTTTAGGTTTTTAGAGTTCTTAGTTTTTCAAGGTTTTTATGTGTTTTTAGGTTTTTATGGTTTTTAAATGGGTTTTAATGGTTTTTAGGGTTTTTTTAGATTTTAGGTATTTTTGTATTTTTAGTATTTTTTTTGGTTTTAAGGGTTTTTATGTATTTTGATGGTTTTAGAGTTTTTATATTTTTTTAGTTTTTTAGGGGTTTAAAGTGTTTTTTAGTTTTTAATGTTTTCTTATGGATTTTTAGTTTTTTTAGGGTTTCTAAAGTTTTAGTTTTTTAGGTATTTTTTATGATTTTTATGCTCTTAATTTTTTAAGGATTTTGAGGGTTTTAGGGTTTTCAAGGGAATTTAATAATTTTATGGTTTTTTTGGGTTTTTAGGGCTTTTTTGTGTTTTTTAAGGTTTTTAGGTTTTTAGAGTCTTTCAATTTCTATAGTGGATTAATGGTTTTTTGTGTTTTAAGTTGGGTTTAAGGGGGTTTATTTGTTTTTATGGTTTCAATGTTTTTTTGTTTTTCATTGTTATTAGAAGGTTTTAGGGTTTCTAGTGTATTTTTAGGGATTTTAGAATTTTTTGGGGTTTTAGGGGTTTTATGTGTTTTGAGGTTATTTAGGATTTATTAAGGTTTTATAGGAATTTTTTGGGGGTTTTACATTTTGGATATTTTTATGGATTTTAGTGTTTGTAGGTATTTTAACGGTTTTAGGGATTTTTATTGTTTTTATGGTTTTTAGAATTTTTTCAGATTTCAGGGGTTTTAAATGTTTTTTTTGTTTTTATGGTGTTCAAGGGGGTTTTTGGGTAATTTTATGTTTTTATAGATTTTGAGGGATATTTTAGGATTTTAGGGTTTTTTGGGGTGTTGAGGGTTTTTAGTGTTTTTAGTCTATTTAGGGTTTCATTATTTATTTGGATTTCAGGGGTTTTTTAGTTTTTTAGTGGGTTTAAATATTTTTAGAGATTTTTTAACAGTTTTAAGGGTGTTCTTTGTTTTTATTGGTTTTTAGGTTTTTATGGTTTTTTATGGATTTTATGGGTTTTAGTGTTTTTAATGGTTTCTTATAGTTTTTTATCATTTTTTCATCTTTGGGGGGTTTTATGTGTTTTTATGTTTTTATGATATTCATAGGGGGGTTCAATGATTTTTTTATGTTTTTAGGTATTTTTAGTTATTTTTGGGGATTTTTATTGTATTTTAGGGTTTTTAGTGATTTTTATGGTTTTTAGGGTTTTTACAGATTTTAAATATTGTAAGTATTTTTAGGGTTTTATTTATTTTTATGTTTTTAATGTTTTTAGAGAATTTTATAGGTTTTAGGGGTTTTTTATGTTTTTAGGTGTTTCAGGGATTTTTTAGAATTTTTATAAATTTTAGTGATTTTGAGGGGGTTTAGGGGTTTTTGTGTTTTTAGGGCAAAGAAGGTGTGAGGCCAGGCTATTCCTACACCCCCCACCCAAATTATTAAAATAAAATAAAAGAAGAAAATGGTGGGGTGGTGCCAAACAACCCACACCAAAAAACACTGGACCTATACACACCAAAACCCCAAAA
The DNA here is from genome assembly GCA_963277665.1 of Viscum album. Taxonomy (NCBI): domain Eukaryota; kingdom Viridiplantae; phylum Streptophyta; class Magnoliopsida; order Santalales; family Viscaceae; genus Viscum; species Viscum album. The sequence continues at coordinate 1,278,161,507 of OY728136.1, read as the reverse complement.
GACCTGGAAAGCGGGATAGAAAGAAGCAAGCACTACAAATCAACATCTCCATCCCCATATGGGCCCCCATTAGCACCATAACCAGTGGAAGAATCTAGCTCCACTAAATCCCATTCAGATGATTCATATTTCTTTAGTAAGGAAATTTAATACTCTCTTAGATGTTGTTTCTCCGCATTCAGCTATGCCTTGAAAAACCGACCTTCCCAGCCAGAGGCAACTTCATTAACTTTGCAAGAGGCTCTCGTGGATGCTGTCTTTCAAAAATTTGAATAGTCCTTTCTTGGCATCCTCTTTTTTGAATCTAAAGAGACCCCTACAGGTTTTTTTCCTTCCCATGTTGAAAGGCCACCTCAAGAAATTTCCTCTCCTTAATGATCATAACCATATTTTGATTCATCCTTCTACCATCCTTCTAGAAAAAATCTTGATCAGGGATGAATGAGGCTTCTTGATTTAGGGAACAGTCAGCAAGAACCCCACACTGCGGCATGTTAGGGACCACCAGGGCAGGTTCCTCAATAGCCAAACAAGGGGGTGACACCACACTAGCCAGGACCAGCTAAAATTTCTACTGCTCCATAGGCAGCTTGCTTACTTCCCCCTATCAAGAAGGATCATTCTTCCCAATCCCCTATATCACCCTTTTCCCCTACTCACTAGCACCATCCGAGTTCCCAATGATGTCAAACATTGGCTCTCTTTCATTATCATTTGGGGCCGCACTCCCTCCATCATTCCTATTAGTGACAACCAACACCTCATTTAATGCATGTACAATAAACCTCACACTCCAAGCATCAGCAACCAGAGACCCTTTTTTAGTTTTTTACATTTTTCATAAGGGTTTTCAGGAGTTTTTCACCTTTAATGTTTTTAAGAAATTTGATGGCTTTTTTATTTTTATTATTTTTAACGATTTTAGGTATTTTGAAGGGTTATAGGGTTTTTTACGATTTTTAGTGGTTTTTAGGGATTTTATTATATTTTAGGTTTTTAAATTTTGTTATGGATTTTTTTGTTTTGAAGGGTTTCATAGGTTTTCTCAGTTTATCAGTGGGGTATTTTTTATGGATTCCTGGGGATTTTTTAAAATTTTTACAGTTTCTATGAGCATTAGGTATTTTTCGGTTTTTAAGGTTTTAAGGATTTTCATGGTTTTCTTAGGGTTTTCTAGGGTTTCATTGTTTTTTATGTTTTTATTGATTTTTTTTATTTTTATGGCATTTTAGGTTTTTTTGGAATTATGAAATATTTTATGGGATTTTGGGGTTTTTGGGTTTTTATTGTTTTATGGGGTTTTATGGGTTTTTTTTGTGTTTTTAGGGCTTTTTAGGTTTTTAGTGGTTTAAAGAGTTTTTAGTGTTCTTAATGGTTTTAGTGTTATTAGTGTTCTTTATAGGATTTAAGGTTTTTATTTGTTTTTACAGTTTCATGGGTATTTAGGTTTTTTAGGATTTTTTAGTGTTTTAGGATTTTTATGTGTTTTTATGTTTGTTAGTTTTTTATACGATTTTTTCTATTTTAGGGTATTTTTACTTTTTATGGATTTTTTGGGATTGTTTCAGTTTTTATGGTTTGTATATATTGTTGGTGTTTTTTGGTTTTTTATTTAGTTTTAAGGATTTTTATGAATTTTTAATGTTTTTTAAAAAAAAATTTGATTTAGAGGGTTTTAAATATTTAGTGGATTATGTTTTTTATTGGATTTTAAGGTTTTTCTGTGTTTATATGATTTTTAGGGGTTTTCGGGAATTTATTTTCTTTTTAGTGCCTTTTAGAGTATTTAGTGTTTTTGTAGGTTTTTAGGGATTATATTGGTTTTTATGTTTTTTTATTAATGTTAGCTTTTTATTATTTCCTAGTTTTTTACATTATTATGAATTTCTATGAATTTATAATTATATTTATCATTCTATAAGATTTTAATGATTTTGAGTATTTCTAGGGGTTTTTAGGTGTTTTAGGTTTTTTAGGTTTTTTATGTTTATTTAGGGGTTTTCGGGATTTTAATTTTTTTATATTCTTTTGGTTTTTAGGATATTTTTCAGATTTTTAGGGTTTTTATAGATTTTGAGGGGTTTAGGGGTTTTTATGTTTTTTTGGATTTTATTGGTTTTTATGCGTTCTATATTTTTTTTGTTTTTTTAGGGGTTTTAAAGTATTTTATAGTTTTTAATGTTTTATGGGTGAATTTTTTTTATAAATTTTTAGTGGTTTTTTGAGATTTTATTGGTTTTACGGATTTTATTTTTTTTTTATTTTTTTGAGGTTTTATGGTTTTTAGCATTTTTATGTTTTTAGGGGTTTTACGTGTTTTAGGTTTTTATGATTTTATTAGGGTTTTTAGGTGTTTATGGTTTTTTAGGATTTTATGAATTTTAAGGTATTTATTAGATTTTAATGGTTTTTAGTGTTTTTTATATTTTGAGGGGGTTTTATATTTTTTTAGGGTTTTCAGGGTTTTTATAGTCTTTTTAGGTTTCTAGGGTTTTTTTTTGTTTTTTATGGGTTTATGGATTTTAATTTTTTTGATGTTTTAGCAGTTTCAAGGGTTATTTGAGTTTTCAGTAGTTATTTATGATTTTTATGTGTTTTAATTATTTTTATGGTTTCTAGCGTATCCTAGGGTTTGTTTCATTTTTTAGGTTTTTAGGGGTTTTAAGTGTTATTTTATTTTTATGGTTTTGTTTAAGGTTTTCAAGGGTTTTACATTTTTATGGATTTTTAGGTTTTTAGGGTTTATAAGGATTTCGAGGGTTGTATACTTTCTAGTGTCTTAATAGGGTTTTACGATTTTCATCATATTTTAAGTCTTTTGGGGATTTCATTTTTTTATCTTTTTAAGGTTTTCTTATGGTTTTTATGATTTTAGGGGTTTTTTATCGATTTTTTGGGATTTTTAGGATTTTATGGTTTTATATGGTTTTTAGAGAATTTTAGGGTTTTAAGGGTTTTAGGGTTTTAGCATGTTTTAGTATTGTTATTGTTTTTAAGTGTTTTTATGATTTTATGGTTTTATTTGGGTTTTTAGGGTTTTTTCCATTTTTAGTAAATTTAGGGTTTTTTTATTTTTATTCTTTTTCGGGTTTTTAGGGATTTTGAGGGATATTTATGATTTTGAGGGTTTCTAGGGTTTTTATAATTTTTTAGGTTTTAGGGGATTTAATTTTTATATTTTTTAGGATTTTCTGGTATTTTATGGTATTTTATGTTTCTATTGGGTTTTTAGGTTGTTTATATTTCTTTTTAAACTTCAGGGTTTTTAAGGACTTTGAGGTTTTTTATAGTTTTTATGTTTTCACGGTTTTTATGGTTTTTTGAGTTTTTATGTGTTTTATGTTATTTTAGATTTTTCATATTCTTGATAAGATTAATGGAATTTTGAAGTTTTTAGTGGTTTTATGGGTTTTTAGGATTTTTAAGATTTTATGTGTTTTTATGGGTTTTAGGGTTTTTTTGGGTTTTTAGGGTTTTTAAGGTTTTTATCGTTTTTTAGGGATTTCGGTGTTTTAATTGGTTTTTTGTTTTATTTTTTTCTTTGGGTTTCTCAAGGTTTACATTTTTGTACATTTTTTGAGATTTTAAAAAACATTATTGGATTGGTAGTGGTTTTTAGGGTTTTAGGGATTTGAGGGTTTTTTGGCAAGGAAGATGCGGGGGTCGGGCTATTCCTTGCCCCCCCAAATTTATTAAAAAGAAAAAAGAGACACAACACACAAGGGAGGGGAGGGGTCAATCGACCCACAACCAAAAACCCTTAACGACCCAAGACAAAAGACCCAAAAAAGAAAAGATAAGAACGAAAAAAGAAAAAACACACAAAACAAAGCAGTCGCCACCATCATCCAGCATCAACCAGCATCCAGCAGCTCCCAGCTAACCAACATCCAACATCCAAACTCAAACAACAATCCAAATCCATCAGCAGCACAACCCTAAAACACAGCTTCAACACCTCCCATACAAGAATCAACCAGCATCCAGAACCATGAGCATCCAACATCACAAAACCACCAGCATCCAACATCACATAACCACCAGCATCCAACATCACATAACCACCAGCATCATCATTCAGCAGATCACCACCAAGCAGAAGCTAGCATCCAAGCACACAAAGCAGCGGCCAACATCCAATCTCACATGATCCAGCATCCAACACCTCCTCACCAAGGAGATCCACCATACAAAGCACCCTCATCCAGCATTCATTAGCAAACAGCAGTTCGTAGCCAAACTAGAACCAACATCCCAACCCACAAAGTCCAGTATCCAGCACCTTCCCACTAAGCAGATCAACCGCTAGCAGCATAGAACAATCAGCACACCTATGCTCATAACCCAACCATAGCACCCAAAGCAGCATCCAGTGCCACTTGACAAAACCAAATTCCAGCATCCGCAAAAAAACAGACGCATAGAAACACCCACACCCACCCGTGATGCTAGGCCATAGCACACATGAAACCATGTCCAAAACATCACCCAGATAATACAGCAACAACTCACAATCAAACCAGCCACAGCTCATGAAATCACAATATAGAGAAGCATCCAAACTGCACAAAATGGCCATCATTTCATCAAAAACATGGTGCAAAAGATAAACAGAAGAAAATAAGGCACGAACCTGCATTTTTCATGAAAAATGGTACCGAGCCAACTGGAAATCCCAAACCAAAGATCTAGTTAGGCCTCCGCCGAACCAAAAAAGATCGATACGCCTCTTCCAAAGCCTCCCCAGCAGCCCATCACTCCCATCATCAATTCCATAGAGCAGAACCTCCAAAGGAATAATCCGTTGCAAGCCAGGGGACATAGATCTGCCGTGAGAAGCCGAGAAGCAAAGACATACTCAAGAGAAAAAGGGAAAGACCCTAGCCTCCATGAACTTGAAGCACCATGCCTAGGGAAGACCAGATCCAACCCTCCCCATCGAAGCTATGTGAAGCCGCATGCCAGTAGGACCAGATCTGATCAAATCCGCCATGGATCTGAAATGCCACACAGAGGAGAGGCCAGATCTGAACCATCTCACCGAAGCACGAATAATTCGCACGCCCGAAATCTTAGATCTAACCCGTTTGTTCTTAAAAGAAGCTATTGAACGGAATAGCCGCCAGAGAAGATATCCTAGGACACCATCAAGCCATAGAAAACACACCTCGAGAGGGGGGAGCAGCAACACTGAGCAAATCGACGCTTGAGAATCCATAACCACGCCGAAGAAGCGACATTTGCAGATGGAATGCCCCTGGAGAGCTGAAGCGATAGAGAAACCAGGCAATGCGGGCTTCATCTCTTTTATTTAAAGTTTTTGGGTGTTTTTTCTGAGGTTTTTTGGTATTTTAGAGTATTTATGATTTTTTCTGTTTTAAGGGGTTTTATGAGTTCATAAGGTTTTTAATTATATTAGATTTTTTTACGTTTTTAGGTGATTAATGTGTTTTAGATATATTTTTGGGTTTTTAGGGTTTTTATGGGTTTAGTGTTTTATGTTTTTAGGGGGTTTTATTGTTTTTAGGGGTTTTTACATTTTGGAGTTTTTTGTTATTTACAATATTTACCATTTTTAGGTTTTTTGGGGGCTTTAATAGTTTTTATGTTTTTAATGATTTCTTTTTATTTTTCAAGGTTTTATGGTTATTTATGTTTTATGGTTTTCTTTGGATTTAATACTTTTTTGTGGGTTGTTTGGGTTTTGATCAATTTTTTGGGTTTTTAGTTTCTTTTATAGATTTTGGGTTTTTGGGGTTTTTATCATATTTAGTTTTTTAGGTGCTTTAGTGTCTTTAGGTTTTTAATGTTTTCTTTGGAATTTTTAGGGGGTTTAGAATTTTTTATGGTCTTTGGGATTTTTATGGATTTTTAATGATTTTTATGTTCATTGGTGTTTTTAGGGATGTTGGGGGGGGGGGGGGTTAGGGTATTTTTTGGTTCTTATAGTTTTTTGGGTTTTTAGGGATTTTGTGACTTTTTAGGGTTTTTACAGTTTTATAGGTTTTTTTATTTTTTAGGTCTTTTAAGGGGTTTTTTTGATTATTTAGTGGTTTTTATAGTTTTTATTGTTTTTTATGTTTTTATTTTTTTGGGGGGTTTTTAAGGTCTTTTAGGGGTTTATAATGTTTTTTGGTTTTTGGAGATTTTGAGTGTTTTTATGATTATTAGCGTTTTTATGTTTCTTTAGAGTTATTAAGGATTTTTTGTGTATAATATTTTAGAGTATTTATTAGTTTTGAGGGTTTCATGTGCGTTTATATTTTTTAATTATTTTAGGGTTTTTATTATTTTATGTTTTTTTAAAGGATCGGGGAGAAGCCTCAATTTTCCTATTAAAGAAAATACCTCTTTTGATTAGATAGAGGGAGACCCATTAAATAGCCTAAAGGACGAAGGCCAAGTGGCATGAATACAAGGATTAAAAGCCCATTTTTGGCTGAAAGGGACCTTTAGTGAATTTTACTGCTAAAATACCTGGGATCTTGTAGTACCTGTTATCGTACCACTGCCTCTACAGTTTCTGCTATAGTTCTTCCGCTGCTATAATGTCATCGCTGCTACAGTTTTGCCACTACTAAAGTTTTCTATAGTACCCAAAAAAATTCTTCCATGCTCGGATTCAATCGTAGATCATTTGGATTCCAAGAATAATCTTGTAACACTAAGTTACATGATCATTGTTTTTAATGTTTTAGGGTTTTTTAGGATTTTTAGTGTTTTTAGTTTTTTAAGAATTTTATGTTTTTTAGGGTTTTGTGGGTTTCTTTCAGTTTTCATGTATTTTAAAAAAATTTTATGTTATTAGGGATATTTTTAAGATCTTTAATGAATTTTATGGTTTTTAGTTCTTTCATGGATTCAGAGAGGTTTTAATATTTTTATTTTTTTAGGTTTTAAGGTTTTTTGTGTTTTTTTCTTTTTACAATTTTTATATTTTTTACCTTTTTAGTGGTTTAAATGGTTTTAGTGTTTTTATAGTTTTAGTGTTTTTAAGGGTTTTAGGTATTTTTAGGTTTTTGGGGGTTTTATGTGTTTTTAGTGTTTTTTAGGTTTATTGTGGATTTATTTTATTTATGTTTGACTGGTTTTTTTGGGTTTTAGGGTTTATTATTATTTTAAGGGTTTTATGGTTTGGGAATTTTTTATCATTTTTAGTTGTTTAAAGGGAGTTTAGTGTTTTTATAGGATTTAGGGTTTTTAGGGATTTTATGTTTTTTTTGGATTTTAGGGGTTTTTTTTGATGTTATGGGGTTTTAAGGATTTGTATATTATTTTAACATTATTAGGGGTTTAAGTGGTTTTTATAGATTTTAGTGGGTTTTTAGTGGTTTTATGGGTTTCGATGGTTTTTACGCTTTGGGGGATTTTATGTTTTTAGTGGATTTATGGCTTAGGGTCTTTTTTCGATTTTTAATGTCTTATAGTTTTTGTGGGGGTTCTTAGTATCTTTTTGTTTTTAAAATTTTCATAGTAAATTTCAGGGCTTTTATGGTTTTTTATGTTTTTAGTGATTTTAGGTATTTTGATTGATTTTTTATGATTTTTAGGGAATTTTAGTGTTTGTAGGATTTTAATGTTCTTTATGTTTTTTGTTTTGTAATATTTTTATGTGTTTTTTTATTTTATGGTTTTATTAATGTTTTTCATATTTTTTAGTGTTATCTACTTATTAATGTATTTTTAGGACCTTATTAAGTATTTTATGTTTTTTTTGTTCTTAATAATTTTGAGAGTTTCTAGGAATTTTTAGTGTTTTTCAGTTTTTATGGATTTTTTGTGTTCTTAATGTTTTTTGAATATTTTAGGTTTTTCAAGGGTTTTTAGAGTTTTTAATGTTTTAAGGGTTAAAAGGGATTGTATAGTTTTTAATCGTTTTTATGTTTTTAATTTGAATTTAGAGTCTTTTAATTTTTTTAGGGATTTTTATGGTTTCTAGGGGTTTTTTTGTTTTAGTTATTATAGGGGTTTTAAGTTTTTTGGGGTTTAATGGTTTTCTTTTGGGTTTTATTGTTTCATTGTTTTAGGGTTTTTTATGTTTTTTGGTATTTTTAGGGATATATATAGGATTTTTATGGGTTTTTTGAATTATTTGGGATTTTGAGAATTTTTAGGGGTTTTTGGGTTTAAGGCTTTTTTATTTATTAGGGGTTTATGGATTTTTAGAGTATTTTAACATTTTTAAGTGTTTAAAGGGGGTTTAGTGGGTTTTTAGGTTTATATGGGTTTTTAGTATTTTGGGAAATTTTTTAGGGGTTTTATAAATTTTATGTGTTTTTAGTGTTTTTGGAGGCATTTAAGAGTTTTTTTTGTGTTTTTAGAGTATTTTAGGTTTTTATAGGTTTTAATTGATTTAAGGTTTTTAAGTTTCCCTAGGGTGTTTTCAATATTTTTAAAATTGTAAGGTATTTTTACGATTTTTAGTGTTTTTATGGTTTTTTGGGTTGTTAGTGTTTTTGATGGTTTTTAGTGCTTCTAGGGTTTTAATGTTTTTAGAATTTTTAGAATTTTTTGTTTTTTGGGTTCTTAAGTGTATTTAGGTTTTCAATGTTATCATAGGGTTTTCAATGTTTTAAGGGTATTTTTCATTTTTTGAGATACTTGATGATTTTAATGGTTTTTAAAATTTTTGTGGATTTTAAGGGCTTTAGGGGTTCTTCAGGTTTATTAGGGTTTTTAAGGTTTTATGGATTTTAGGGGTTTTTTTATTTTTTTACGGTTTTAATTTTTTTGGGAGTTATTAATGTTATTATGGTTTAAAGGGTTTTTTAGTGTTTTTATGGGATCTTTAGGTTTTTGGATTTAAGATTTTAAAACATTTAGGGGTCTTATGGTTTTACAGTTTTAGGGGTCTTAATGTTTTGGACGTTTTATGATTTTTAGTGGGTTTAAGTGTTTTTAGGTTTTGGACATTTTATTTGGGGTTTCAAAGGTTTTTATGGTTTTTTATGTTTTTGGGATTTGTAGGGATTTTTTAGGATTTTTATGCATTTTTTTGTTTTTTATTAATTTTAATGTTTTTTCATATTTTTTAGGGTTTTAAGGTTTTTATGGGTTTTATTATTTTTAGCATTTTAGTCATTTTATGTTTTTATTGTTTTCTTAAGGGTTTTCAGGGTTTTTTGATTTTTTTATTTTTAGGGAATTTTATGGATTTTTATTAATTTTATGTTTTTTAATGATTTTTGGTTTTTAGGATGTTTTAGGATTTTTACTGATTTTATCTATTTTTTTGTTTTAGGTTATCTTTAGTTTTAGGGTTTTTATGGATTTTTAAAGTTTTTTTACGTATATAGAGGTTTAAAGGGTTTTTATATTTTTTTAGATGGTGTATAGGATTTGTAATGGTTTTTGGGTTTTTAAGGTTTTAAGGTTGTTTTATGGTTATTAGGCATTTTTATGTTCTTAGGGTCTTTTTAGGTTTTTAGGTTTTTTATCATTTTTTAGGTTTCTTAGGAGTTTTAATCATTTATATGATTTTATGGTTTCGTAGAGGATTTTATTGTTTATTGGGTAATTTTATTTTTAGGGATTTTTATTATTTTTTAGGACTTTTATGGTTTTGAGGTATTCTTAGATTTTGAGGGGATTTAGGGTTTTTAGGGTTCTTAGTGTTTTTAGGTTTTTAGGGATTTTATGTATTTTTAGGTTTTTAATGTTTTTTAACAGCTTTTTAGGGGTTTTATAGTTTTTTACAGTTATAGGATTTATTTTCAAATTTTTATGAGTTTTTTACGGTTTTTATGGAATTTGATGGGTTTCATGGGTTTTTTGGGTTTTAGGGTTTTTTTAGGTTTTTTGGATTTCTTTTGAGTTTTTAGAGTTTTAGAGTTTTTATTAATTTTAAGGGTTTTTAGGTTTTTAAGGTTTTTTATGGATTTTATGGGTTTTATGGTTTTATGGGGTTTTAAGGATTTTATGGCCTTTTAGTGTTTTTAGGGTATTAGCATTTTTATGTTTTTATGGGTTTTAAGTGTATTTAAATTTTTATGGATTTCTAAGGGTTTTATGGGGTTTTATGTGTTTTGGTATTTTTATATATTTTTTAGCATTTTTTAGGTTTTTTATTTTTTTTGGTTATTTAGGAATTTTGAGAGATTTTAGGGCTTTTTTAGGGGATTTGGGTTTTTTTAGGGTTTTGGGGAGATTTTTAGAGTTTCTATGTGTATTTTAGGGTTTTTAATGTTAATAAAGTTTTTTCCCATTTTAAGGGGTTTTAAGGGTTTTTATAATTTTGAGCGGTTTTTAGGGTTTTAAATGTTTTTAGGGTTTTATGGGATTTATGTTTATTTATGTGTTTTAAAATCTTTTAAGGTTTTATGCATTTAGTGTTAATCAGAGTTTTAAGAGCTTTTAGATTTTTAAAGTATTATAAGGGTTTTTATCGTTTTTAGAGTTTTTTATATCTTTTTGTAAATTTTAGTGACTATTAAGGATTTCTTTAGAGAATTTATGGATTATTTAGGTTTTTACAGTTTTTTAGGGAGGTTTTAGGTTCTTAGGGTTTTTAGTGTTTTTATATTTTTAGGGGTTTCAAGTGTTTTTTCCGTTTATAAATTTTTTTAGAGGTTTTAGTGTTTTTTAATTTTTTAGGTATTTTTAGGATTTTTTTTAGGTTTTTTAGGGACTCTTAGGGGTTTTAGTATCTTTAATTGTTTTAGGGTTTTTATGGTTTTTTCAGGTTTTATGGTGTTTCAATTATTTAGCAATTTTAAGGTTCTATATTTTATCTTTTTTAGATGTTTAATGGATTTTTTTTGTTTTTACTGGTTTTTATGGTTTTTATGGTTTTTATAGGCTTTTTGGTTTTTTGGTTTTTTAAATTTTTAGGAGTTTTTAAGGTTGTTAGGGGTTTTGGTTCATTTTATGGTTTTTAAAGAAAAATTGGTATTTAGGGGTTTTAATTTATTTTAGGTTTTTTTGTTTTTTTTGGGTTTTTTCAGGGGTTTAGGTTTTTTTCTGTTTTTAGATAAATTTTATGATTTTTAGGAAATTTATGGTTCTTTAGGGTTTTTATGGATTTTTGGGGGTTTTAGTGTTCTCTAGTGCTTTAGTGGTTAATAGGGTTTTTTGTATTTTTTATGTTTTTTTGGATTTTAAATTGTTTTTTGGTTTTAAGGCTTTCTTAGGGGATTTTAGTGTATTTTTGGGGGGTAAATTTTTAGGTATTTTTAGAGATGTTTTATAATTTTCATTGGTTTTTAGTTTTTTAGGGATTAGGTGGTTTTGGGGGGGGGGGTATTTAAGAGTTTTTTGGGTATTAGGGGGGTTTTAGAAGTTTTTTTGTGATTTTTGGTGTTTTATGGTTTTTAATGTTTTATAAACATTTTAATGGGTTAAACAAGTTTTTTGTTTTTTAGAGTTTTTAGAGGGTTTAGGGTATATAAGGATTTATCATGGGTTTTAAGGATTTTAGGAGTCAAATATATTTTAGGGGTGTTAAGGTTTTTAATGCTTGAGCATTTTTAGGTTTTTAGGGGTTTTAAATGTTTTTAGGGTTTAAATGTTTTCTTAGGGTTTTATAGGGGTTTTAGGGGGTTTGATGCTTTCAGGTAATCTAAGAATTTTTAGGATTTTTATGGTTTCTTAGGGGTGTTCAGGATTTAGAGGGGTTTTTGGGTTTTCTGGTGTTTTACGATTTTCAATTTTTTTAGAAGTTTTAATTATTTTTTACTTCATTAAGGGTTTCTTAGGGTTTTTCATGGTTTAAAGTTTTTTTATTTTTAGGGATCTTTATGAATTTTTATAATTTTTATGATTTTTAGAAGTTTTTTATATTTTTATGGTTTGGGTGGGGGTTAGGGTTTTAATGGTTTATCGGTTTTATGGTTTTTTGAGTTTTTAGGGATTTTATAGTTTTTAGTTTTTTATCATTTTTAGGGGTTTAAAGGTTTTTTAGAGTTTTTAGTGTTTTTTATGTTTTTTTGTTTTAGGGAACTTATGGTTTTTACGGTATTTTATGGTTTTAGGGGTTTTAAGGGTTTTTAGTGTATTTTATGGTAATTATAATTTTCTGTGTTTTTAAGGGTTTTATGTGTTTTTCTGTTTTTACAGATTTATTATGGATTTTCTAGGTTTTTTTTAAAAACAAATTTCAGTCTTTTTTGGATTTTTCAGGATTTTTTTGGTATTTTTGTGCTTTTATATATTTTTTGGGGTTTTAGGGTGTTTTATGGTTTTTACGATTTTTATGGTTTCATAGGGTTTTATGGTTCTTTTTGAGTTTCATAGTGGTTATAAGGTTTTTAGAGTTTTTTTTTATGTTTTTTGGGTTTAAAATGATTTTTAGAGTTTTTAGTATGTTCATAGGTTGTTATGGGTTTTTACGGTTCTTCTGGTTTTTAGGGGTTTTGTAGGTTGTATGGGTCTTTTAGGTTATTAGGTATTTTAGGGTTTTTAGCATTTATTTGTTTTTTAGGGTTTAATGTGTTTCTTCATTTTGTTATTTTTCGTATGGGTTTTTGGGTTTTTTTACATTTTTATGCATTTTTAGGGATTTTTTAGTATTTTTATTGTTTTTATGGTTTTTTGGTATTTTCACAGTTCTATAGTTTTTTGGGGTTTTTAGGGTTTCTTGTGGTTTTAAGTGTTTTTAGATTTTTATGGTTTTTTCTGATTTTTATGGGTTTGTACATTTTTTGAGATTTTTAGGTTTTTTTGTAATTTTATGGTTTTTTGGGGTTTTAGTGATTTTAAGGGCTCTTAGGGGATTTATGATTTTTTTGGTTTGGTTATTTTTTATTTAGGGGTTTTTACGTTTTCTGGGTTTTCATGGTTTTCTATAGTTTTTTAACATTTTTATGGGATTAAATGGGTTTTTAGAGTTTTTTTGGTTTTTTAGGGTTTTTATGGATTTTTAGGGGTTTTATGGGTTTTTAGATGTTTTATGGGTTTTTATGGTTTTTATGGTTTTTAGGTGTTTTTTTGGTTATAAGGTCTTTTTCTGGTTTTTTAGGGTTTTACGATTTTTTTTATGTTTTAGGGGTTTTAAGTATTTTTAGTTATTAATTTTTTTAGAGTTTTTTTATGGTTTTAGATTTTTTATGTTTTAGACATTTTTAGGGATTATTTAGAATTTTTATGCTTTGTTAGGGTTTTAATGGATTTTGGGAAATTTTTAGGGTTTTGCGGTTTTTCGAGTTTTTTGGGGTTTTTGGATTTTTATTGTCTTTTCGGGTTTTATGGGGTTATTATTGTTTTAGGATTTTATGGTTTTCAAATGGGTTTTGATATTATTTAGGATTTTTTATGTTTTTAGGGAAATTTAAGGATTTTTTTTGAATTTTTAGGGTTTTTATGGATTTTGGGTTTTTTGGTGTTTTATGGTTTTTAATGATTTTATGATTTTTTGGGTTTTAAGGTTTTTTTTGTGTTTTTATGGGGTTTAAGGTTTTCATAGTAATTAAAAAAATAGCGGTTTGATGTTTTTTTAGAGTTTTTAGTGGATTTTAGGGTTTTTATGCTTTTTATGGTATTTATGGTTTTCGGTGTTTTATGATTATTATAGGTTTTTAGGGATTTTATGGTCTTTATAAGATTTTATAGGGTTTTTAGATTCCTTTGGTTTTATTGGTTTTATGTGATTTTATGTTTTTATGGTTTTATTAAGGGTTTTCAAGTTTTTTTGAATCTTTATGTTATTAGGGATTTTTAGGGATTTTTAGGAATTTAATGTGTTTTTAGTGTTCTGAGGGATTTGAGGTGTTTTAGGATTTTTATGGGGTTTACTTTTGTTTATTATTTTTAATGATTTTTCGGTTTTTAGGGGTTTTAACTATATTTAGTTCATTATTTTTTCTTATGGTTCTTCATGAATTTCAGGGTTTTTAAAATTTTTAGGAATTTTTAGGACTTTTTTGGATCTTTATGGTATTTAGTGGGTTTTGGGATTTTGATGGTTTTTGGAAGTTTTTTGGGTTGTTGGATGTTTATGGTTTTTGAGTTTTTTGTTTTTAAGTGTTTTTGAGTTATTTTTATCATTTTCAGGTGTTTAAAGTGTTCTTTTAGTTTTTAGTTGTCTTTAGAGTTTTTATGTTTTTTAGGATTTTTTATGGTTTTTAGATATTTTTATGGGTTTTTGGGTGTTTTATTGTCTTTTATGTTTTTTTGGTTTATTAGGTTTTTAGGGGTTTTATGTGTTTTAGGTTTTTTACGTTTTCTTAGGGGGTTTCAAGGTTTAAGGGTTTTTTTTCACTTTTTGGGATTTCATGGGATTTTTTGTATTTTTATTGGTTTTTGTGTGTAGGGATTTTGAGGGGTTTTAGGTTTTCTATGGTTTGGGGAAATTTAGGGTTTTTAATGTTTTTTGTGTTTTAAGTGTTTTTTTGTTTTTGAGGTTTTCTTAGGGTTTTTGGATTTTTAGGGACTTTTACAGATTTAAGGATTTTGATTACTTTTCTATGATTATTATGGGTTTTAGGGATTTTAGAGATTTTGAGGGGGTTTAGTGTTTTTAAAGATTTTTTTGGGTTTTTTAGATTTTTTTTAGCTTTATAGGTTTTTTAGTTTTTTAAAATTTTTGTCTATTTTTATGCATTTAAAGGCTTCTTAGAATATTTATTGGGATTTTGAGGTTTTTATGGGGTATTAGGGTTTTTAATGTTTTAGGGGATTTTATGGGTTTTTGGGGGTTTTGGGTTTTTGGGATCTTTTATAAAATTAGTATTTTTGGTGTTTTGGGTTATCTAGGGATTTTAAGTGTTTTTAGGTTTTTAAGATTATCTTATGTTTTTTAGGGTTCTTAGGGTTTTTTTAGTTTGTGAGAAATTTTATGTTTTTCTAATTTTTAAGGCTTTATGGGGTTTATAGGTTTTATCTGTTTTTTAGGTTTTTAAATTTTTCTTTCAGATTTTAGGAGTTTATGGAATTTTATATTGTTAGTGTTTTTAGGAATTTTTTTGGATTTTTATGGGTTTTTAGGGTTTGTTGGGATTTTTTGGGTTTTGTGTGTTTTCTAGTGTTTTTATGGTTTTTTATTTTATTTTTATTTTTACGGTTTTTTATGTCTTAGGGTTTTAATGCTTTTTGTGTCTTTAGGGTTTAAATGGGTTTTTATATTTTTTTACATTATTAGGGTATTAAAGGATTTTTAGTGTTTTTATTGGTTTTTACTATTTTTATAGGTTTTAATATTTTATTGGTTTTAGTGGCTTTTATTGTTTTTAGGTGTTTTAGCCTATTTTATGGGCATTTAGGGTATTTAGTGTTTTTAGGTTTTGTTTGAGTTTTTAAGTATTTTTAGGTTTCGAGGTTTTCTTATGTGTTTTTGTGTTTTTTCTGGTTTTTTACATTACTAGAGATTTTTTAGATTTTTAAGGTTTTTATTTTTTTTAGGGTTTTTATGGGTTTTTTTGGTTTTTAAGATTTTGTTGGGTTCTTTTGATTTTTACCTTTTTCATTGTTTTAATGGTTTTTATAGGTTTTGTTTGTGGTTTTTAGGGTTTTGATAGATTTTTATGTTATTAGGGATTTTTTAAAGATTTTTTAGGATTTTTATGGTTTTCATGGTTTTCATTGTTTTTAGGGATTTTGTTGATTTTTATAGTTTTATAGTTTTTATAGGGTTTTTTGGTTTTTTTTCACCTTTTAGTGTTCTTTTTGAGTTTTTAGGGTTTTAATGGTTTTTTGGGTTTTTAAACGTTTTTAGGGGTTTAATGGGTTCTTAGATTTTTTAGTGGTTTTAGGGTTTTAAAGGTTTTTATATATTTTTACAGTTTAAGGGGTTTTATAAATTTTTATGGGTTTTAGGGTCATTTAGGTTTTTAGGGTTTTTAGTGTTTTTAGGTTTTTTTTGGGTTTTAATGGTTTTTTAGGGTTTTAAGGTTTTCTTTCAGGGTTTTCAGGGTTTTTAGGGCAAGGAAGATGTGAGGGTCGGCCTATTCCTGACCCCCCAAAATTTATTAGAAAGAAAAAGACACATAGTAGAAAAGGGAGGAGTTTTATAAATTTTTATGGGTTTTAGGGTCATTTAGGTTTTTAGGGTTTCTTTTGTTTTTAGGTTTTTTATAGGTTTTAATGGTTTTATGGGATTTTAGTGTTTTTTAGGTTTTTAGGGGTTTCAAGTATTTTTGGGTTTTTAATGTTTTTTGGGTGGTTTTATAATTTTTAGGGTATTTAATTTTTTTAAGTATTTTTAGGTCCTCTTTAGGATTTTTATTGTTTGTTAGTGTTTTTAGGGATTTAGAGGGTTTTAGGGTTTTTTGTATTTTTATGGTATTTTTATTTTAGTGGTTTTTTATAATTTAGGGGTTTACTAGTTTTTTATTGTTTTTTAACATTTTTAGGGGCTCAAAGTGTTTTTAGAGTATTTAGTGTTTTTTAAGGTTTTATGGGGTTTTTGGGTTTTTTCATGTTTTTAGGGGATTTAGGGTTCTTAGGGGTTTTTATATTTTTTTGCCTATTTTAGGGTTTTTTATGGTTTTTAGCTATTTTAGTGGTTTTATGAACTTTTTTTGTTTTTAAGTTTATCTTAAGGTTTTTAAGGTTATTTAGGGTTTTTATGTTTTTTGGGATTTTTAGGGATTTTTATGGATTTTTTTGGAAATTTATTGTTTTTAGGGATTTTGAGGGTTTTTAATGTTTTTTGGTTTTTTAAAGGTTTTAATTGTTTTTATATTATTAAATTTTTTCTTAGGTTCTTAGGGTTTTTAGGTTTTTATTATTTTTTTAGGGATTTTTATGGACTTTTTAGTATTTTTATGGTTTTAATGGTTCTTAGGGTTTTATGAGTTTTATGTGTGTTTAAGGTTTTCTTAGGGTATTTCATGGTTTTTAGGGTTTATTATGTTTTTAGAATTTTTTTGAAATTTTTTAGGATTTTTATTTTTTTAAGGTTATTAGGGATTTTGAGGGTTTTAATGGTTTTTTCATTTATTGAGGTTTTAGGGGTTTTATGGTCTTGGGGGGTTTTAGTGTTTTTTTAGTTTTTAGGGGTTTTAAGGTTTTCTTACTATTCTGTAACTTTTTGAGGGGTTTAACGATTTTTAGAGTTTAGGGGGTTTGGGGGTGTTTATATGTTTTTAGGTTTTTCAATGTTTTTTGGGTTTTTTTATGTTTATAGGGGATTAAGGTTTTTTGTGTCTTTTTAGGGTATTGTTGAGATTTTAGTTTTTTTAGGTTTCTTAGGGGTTATAAGTGTTTTTAGTTTTTCAAGGATTGGTTATAGTTTTTTAGTTTTATCAGGGTTTTTACGTTTTTAGGAATTTTTAGGTCTTTTTTTAATATTTTTATTCTTTTATAGGGTTTTTAGTGATTTTCAGGTTTTTAGGTTTTTAATCATTTTTAGGTTTTTTATGGGTGTTCAGTGTTTTTATACTTTTAAGGTTTTATTAGGGATTTTTAGTGTTTTTAGGGTTTTATTTTTATTTAGATTATTAGGATTTTTTTGGTTATTAGGGTTTTTTAGAGTTTGTTCGTTTTTAGGGTTTTTATGGATTTTATGTTTTTTTGGGTTTTTTGGTTTTTTTTGAGATTTTTAGGGTTTTTGATCATTTATAGTTTTTAAAAATTTTAGGGGTTTAATGTATTTGTTATAGTTTTTAGTCGGTTTTAGGGGGTTTTTTGGGTTTTAGTGTTTTTTAAAATTTTATGGTTTTTTATAGTTTTTAGGGGTTTTATGGTTTTTAGTGTTTTTTATGGTTCTTAGTGTTTTTAGATTTTTTAAAGGACTAATTTTTTTAGGTTTTTACGGATTTATTATTGCTTTGTAAGTTTTTATAGTTTTTTTTGTGTTTTTAGGGATTTTTAGGGGTTATAGTGTTTTTTATAGTTTTTTACATTTTTTGGGTTTGAAGGGTTTTTATAGTTTTTAATGGTTATTATTGTTTTTAAGGTTTTTTAATGTTTTTAAGGGTATTTTTGGTTTTTAGATGTTTTATGATTTTAGGTTATTTTTCATTTTTATTAATTTTAGGTGTTTTAAGTGTTTTAGGTATTTAAGGTTTTCTTAGGCTTGTTCATGGTTTTTAGGTTTTTTTTTATTTTTTGGTATTTTTATCTCTTATTTAGGATTTTTATTGTCTTTTAGGGTTTTTATTGATTTTGAGGGGTTTTTAGGTTTTTATATTTTTATGTCTTTTATGGTTTTTACCATTTTTTAGGTTTTAGGGGTTTTAAGTGTTTTTAGGTGTTTAATGTTTTCTTATGGTTTTTTTTGAGTTTTAATCATTTTTTACATTTTTATGGATTTTTAGGGATTTAAATAATTTTTATAGGCTTTAGGGTATTTCGTTATTTTGAGCATTTTGGTGGATATTTATATTTTTTATGGTTTTTTGGGTTATTAACGTTTTTTAGGTTTTTAGGTGTTTTAAGTATTTTTTGGATTTCAAGGTTTTCTTAGGGATTTTCATGTTTTTTAGGCTTTTTACATTTATTCACATCTTTAAGGATTTTTTATGTTTTTAGGGTTCTTATAGTTTTGTATGGATATAGAGGGTTTTTAGAGTTTTATGGGTTTTACTGTTTTTTAGTGTTTTAGATTTTTATGGATTTTAAGTGTTTTTAGATTTTTAGTTTCTTTCTTATTTTTTTTAGGATTATTATATTTTTTATGTTTTAATATATTTTTAGGGATTTTCTATAATTTTTATGTTTTTTAGATTTTTTTTTGGGATTTTGAACGATTTTTGGGTTTTTATATTTTTTATGCTTTTAGGGTTTTTTGAGTTAATATGGTTTTAAAGGTATTTTATAATTTTTTAAAATTTGTAGGGGTTAAATTTATTGTTATAGTTCTTATAGTTTTTTAGGGTATTAATGCATTTGTTGGTTTTTAGGTGGTTTTATGGTTTTTAGAGGGTTTTTTGAGTTTTAGGGGGTTTATATTTTTTACATTTTTAGGGGTTTACGTGTTTTTTGGGTTTTAAGGTTTTATTATTAGGTTTTCAAGGTTATTAATGGTTTTTACATTTTTAGGAATTTTTAGGGATATTTCATGATATTTATAGTTTTGTAGGATTTATAGGTATTTTGATTGTCTTTATGGATGTTTGGGGTTTTTATGGTTTTTTTTGGGTTTTTAGGGGG
Source organism: Viscum album (assembly GCA_963277665.1). Lineage (NCBI taxonomy): Eukaryota > Viridiplantae > Streptophyta > Magnoliopsida > Santalales > Viscaceae > Viscum > Viscum album. The sequence continues at coordinate 1,278,142,481 of OY728136.1, read as the reverse complement.
TTTTAGGGTTTTTATGGTTTGAATATTTTTAGTAGTTTTTAATGTTTTTAGAGGTTTAAAGGGGTTTTTATGGGGTTTTACGGTTTTTAAAGTTTTTAGGGGTTTTATGGTTTCTGGTGGTTTATATTATTTTTAGGGTTCTTTATGGTTTTAACATTTTTTTAGTTTCTTTGAAGTTTTAAGTATTTTTATGTTTTCAATTCTATCTTAATGTTTTTAGGCTTTTGATGGTTTTAAACAGTTTTGAGATTTTTTGGGCTTTTTTAGTGTTTTTATGTATTTTGACAGTTTTTAGGGTTTTTATGGTTTTTTTCATTTTATTTGGTTTTTATGTTTTTTATGTTTTTTAGGGTTTTAATGGTTTCATAAGCTTTTTAGGGGTTGTTTTTCCCTATTTTTTTCATATTGTGGTGAATGAAACGGTCTGACAGATAATTGCTAACTGCTTTCCATTGTAGAGTTTCAAATCGGTTTTACCATTTCATTCTGACCTGATTTACATCAAGACCCTTTTTGGTGGGTGAGATGGTCACACTGGGACTATGAATTGTGTCCTTTTTATATTGAGAAGGATATTCCATGGTTGAATGGTCCTGGCGGGTGATTTCATGTGGGTTGAGTATGTGTGCAATCAATTCACATCGGGTACGATGTCATTGGATGGTCTCCGACAAGTTTATTCGTGGAGCTAGAAACAACCATATACCCTTTTATCCATGATTAATGGACCTAATTTCCAAAGGCTAGATCTCATTGGATGATTTTTCCAATGACACTTAAGTACTCCACTGGTCGAGAGGATGGGAGGTCGGGCTCATCACACCCTTTTGGGGTGATTTATTGCCTACTACTGGAATCTATTATAGATTTAAGAAATGTTTATATGTTCGTGAATACTTGGTTCTTTACCAAGATAGTGTCCAATAATTACCCCTGGTTTTCAACATTAACCATACATACTCATGGTTTATGAATTACTGAGACAACTCTAGTTTAAGCCCTATAATGAGGTACTATGGATTTTATCGTCATTCCGGGAGGTCTGAATTTTCTTCAATATCCGTATCGAACACATAATATGGGCTTCCTATGTATAATTAGGAGAGGAATCAGAACCCAAGTATTTTGGTGCCACTTAACTGGACACGTCACCTTTTAAGGTTATGTGATAGGGACCCATCCATGCAGTTTTGCATTGTCTGGAAAGGACGTCCAGGCAGAAGATACATGGTCAAGATTTCACTTGGGAACTATGTCGAAGCAACCCAAGACTCTTAGGAGAGGCATGGTCTTCTGGTTTTACATGGACCTACCAGGGTTATGGTCTATTGAACACTATGGTGATTTGGCTGATGGGTTTGTACTGTAGGGTGGCTTCCTACATATCCCATTTAGTTAGAAATCAATTCCCTCATAGTCTGATTTAAGTTTGGGATTATAGAATAAAGGAGTCCATTTTCGTGGGGTCTTGATTGGGATTAACATTTGCAAAGTGTACCCCTTTAATCGTGGGCCTTAGATAGGCATCCAACATATTCTGGTTAGAGATGGAATCTGAGTTCTCGTAATTCATGAATGGGTTGTGACATGATTGGGGCTTATGTGTGGGAGCTTCCCATTTGATGGGGCATGATCTCTTATTTCATGAATGAGATGATATAGATATCGGGTCTAGATAAAGGCTTCCTACGTATCCCAATTTTATTGGGAATTAGAGTTCTTGTAGTTCATGAATAGGTTGTCTGAATTTCATATCATCATAGACCACTAAGCCCATGTGATTCAAGCTCAGTGTGAGAAACCAAAGGATGTGAAAGATTCAACAAATGCACACTTTCCCTTCTCTAATGAGGTAATGGGAGGAGGGAGACGGTCGATGAGGGTGCGTCTATGAGCCCAATAGGAGAGGGAAAGGGGCATTGAATGCCCCATCCACTCACCAATGTTTATATCCAGGGTAGTAAAATCTGGTGAGCTATCTGGACACATTCCAAGCCAGGTGGGAGAGGGGAAAAAGATCCACCTCCCATAATAATTATAGGGGCTTTCCTCAAGAGGAGTTACCCAAAATAGGTTCTAGGAGAGGGGAGGAGCACCATCCCTTGTCAAGGGGGAAGGAAAGCATGAGATCCTCATTTTTCACCATCACTCATTAAAGGGAAAGGCCAGTGACAACCCTCGATCCATAAAATGTGGAGGTTCACATCAGTGTCCCAAGGTTGGACTATAGGTTTCCTTGAGAATATATAATTAAGGACATCCTAGGGGCCCGAACTGTTGTAGGAGTAGCATTTTCACCTCCACTTGCCTCATGTGTGGATATGTATAAGGGAACGCTAATGCACTTGATGGTCTGGTCATATGGTTCTGGTGGCTTTCGAAGAGGCTTTGTACTAATGCATGTGGACTATTAGAGGATGGTCTATGAAGGGCATGATGGGAATGGAAGGAAAAAATTTTGAACCGAAAGGTGCAAAACCAACGACACCCCATTCTATATACAATTTTCTTATGCGGGAGGAGGGATTCTCTACATAGCGTACTGTTATATGGGTGAAGGGGTTGTCCACATACTAAAGTGGTATATGGACCTAGTTGAGATCAACTATGTAGAATGGTGGAACATGGTCTCCAGTTCAATCTGCATTGTGTGGTTCTATGTGGTGTAAGGTCTTTTCCATGTCGTAATGTGCCATGCGGTTCACCAGAATGATGGTGGGGCACTGTGCCTATAGTTCATAGGATGTTAATACTTAAATGGCATGTGGTTTGTGGTTCTCTAATAAAGTTCACGACCAGTTGATTATTATTATGTTTCCTACTTTTTTATTGTTCGGGTCAGGTTTATGCTTTCTATAAAATTGTTCTTAGTCCTTCATTGGTCATTTGCCTTCAAAGTCTTCCATCTGTAATCTCTAAATGCTTGAATTTTCAATTCCCCAGCATCAAATGTCACCTGGTCTCCATAATACTTCTATGTCTATCTTTTAGTTCCCAGGGTGGTCCTTCTATAGAGTGTCAGAAAAGCAGTATCTATGGGCACACAACACCTTCTGCAGAAGCCTGTGGAGGGATCATCTGACCCATGGACAACTCATTCAACTGAGGTTCACAGGGTTGTGGTTTGCAATGGTCAAAATTCCCATCTCAATCCCATGAACGGTATAGTTCATAAGATGCATCCAGCCCCACATTGTCTGAGATATTCTCAGTCTGCAAGGATGGTATGTGGGAACTTAATTCATTGTCACGTCTTCACCTACAACACTGTTCACAGTTCCTTGGTTTGCTATTTTAATCTCATCCGCTAACATCTTGGTTCGCTGGACAATGATTTATAGACCAACGTTTCGAAGGCTACCTGCGTACCAATTAATTCACTGTTCCTTCCTCTGAACTTTCCCGGTAACCAGTATGTAGACCATTTTGGGTCCTTTTAAAAATTATATTTCTTCAATTTTATCCTCAAAGTTTCTCCCCCACATTAAACTCTATCCTTTATAAAATCTGCGGGTTTATTTTTTCCCCTTTGTGGATTTTTAGGACTTTACAATTGACCCTATTAGAATGGGCTCCAATCTAGATGAATAGGGTGCTATTCTGATGTAGAAAACAATCCCAAAATGAAATGGTTTTTGGTAGAAAGGTGGACTAGTTGTGGGGACCACACTTATATATAAGGGTCCTAGGTCATTTTTCTATTATCTAGTTTCTTGGAGAAAAGTTCTTCGCAAAGAACTCTCAACTTTCCATGCATCTGCGTACCAACTCCTTCTCAAAAATCCTCACCCGAAAACCGCGCATTGTGTTCTTTGAACTGTGTATTCTTCATAGTCACCTCATACATGAACAGACATTTGAATCTACGAACTGAACCATGTAACTTTAAAACATAAGTTTGAACTATAGCATATTATGACACTACATAGTTTTCCTGTCCCCTGGGGACTTAACTTCAAGCTGGATAATTGAGCTTTAAATTTACAAATCGGACTTTAAATATTTGATCTATGAAATTTGAATATCTACATAGTGAGTCCCTATATTCAGCTTTCCTTTTTCATGAACTAATCAATTTTCTATCCAACACTTCACATGACAACGTATTATGGGTCATTCCACATAATTTTGGTTCCTAGGGAATGCTTTCTCCAAACCCTTCTATTGTTTTTGTATGTAGATCATTGTGTTTGGTGGACTTCTTTGGTCCTTTTACATTTTTTCCTTTTTTCCCTATCATTATAACTGGACTAAACCTTTATGTAATCTTATTGTTTTTTAGGAAGAAATGGATCTCCCTCAAGATGTAGTTGATGATGTTATTGTTGCTGATGTTGACGTAGTTTGCCTTTCAGCTATCGATGAAAGGAAGAAGGCTATTGAAAAAAACTATAGATGAAAAAAATCTTTGAGTATCCACTTCATCAGTATTTAGTGAATTTACTCACTGTGGGTCAAAGGGAATATCTAATATCTGGCATGTTTCCTATTTACAGATTCAACTTGTTGTTTAATACCCTTATCCTGAAGACATGTGTGGTTGAACAACCCACCACCTGGATATTTAGTGTCACCTTTCTTAATAATCTCATCTCATCATCATCATCATTTCTTTATTGAACAAATGATGGGTACAAGAAAAAGGGGCCAGAGAGAACCCCACAAGGAGAGAAGGGAGTTATGGGGGCCTAAAGTAGTGCAGTCCTAGAGCATCCCCTATGATCAGGTTCCTCCCTTCCAGAGGAAAATAAAACACATCCGTAGGAGAAAACACACCGAGACCTTGCGCCGCCATCGAGGCTAGATAATCTGCAACCTTCTTCCCCTCCCTCCACGTGTGAAAAATGATAGTGTCATTGCTGATGATGTTCCTACATCTCCTCAGAATATAGGTAACCGACTAGTGGGTGCTGCGCTTGTGGTTCATGGAGTCGTGGAGGATGAGAGAGTCGGTCTCAATCGCACCCAAAGAGATTCTCCGATGCCTAGAGAGCTATAGACCCGTGAGAATGGCCATGGCCTCATCCAAGAGGGAATGACCCCTGCCAAAATGAGAAGCAAAATCAAGGATGACATTCCATCTAGGATCTCGAACCACACCGCTGCCTTTCATGTCATCCGAGGAGCAAGATCCAACATAGTTGAGTTTCATTTAAAATGGGTGGGGATGACATCTGACCTAGTGGCCAACCTTTGGAGGGCTCCGCTCAGAGAGGCCATCCTGAATAAATCAAAGTGAGGGGGCCTCTCTCCATTTTTTGTATAAGTGGACCAGATCAAGGAGGAGGAAATAGGTTCTAGCCACCAGGGTCCTGCCGAGGCACTGAAACCCTTCATACCTTGCTTGGTTCCGAGCCAGCCATATGCACTAGCAACCCAAGATGAGAATCATGGTGTGGCAATTCCTCTCCAGGCCACCTCCTCCAGCACCATGGAACCACCTATTGAGAAATGGGAGGTCCCTCAGTGCCGCCACATAAAAGCCAGTGAAATATCCAAAATCCCGCCACACCTGGAAAGCCCAGTCACTACTAAAGAAAAGGTGGGCGGAGATATCCTCCCTGGGAGACCTGTAACACAGGAAATGGGAGGCCAAGCTGATTCCTGAGCGTTTCACATTATCATCCATAGCTAATTCTCTGTTCCTGATATACTAGAGGAAAAAATTGAACTTCATCGGGGCACCTTTAACCCAAACCGTTGAGTCCCATGGGTCATTCTGGTTCTTGCTGTTGTGTACCCTCCTGTAATATTTAGAGGAGAACATAACCAAAGATGATGCAGTGAAAACACAATGGACTAGATCATTCGAGGGATCGATCATATCAAATGTATGGCATTTCGTACTGTCCAGCACCGCGCTGATGAACTTTGGATACCTTCTTGCCTCCTTGAAAGTGAGTTGGGTACGGGGGAATCCCTGAAACCCAAGGATAGACACCACCCAATTGTGGTTCCAGAAAAAGATGTCCCACACCCCCACGATCCATCTAGAGAAGGGTAGCAGGGCCTATATGTGGGAGAGAACAACCATATAATAATATCATCTCATCGACAATATGCTTCATACCAAAGGATAACACTATTGGTTCCTTGTTGATCTATGCCCCTCATACTTTGGATGGTGAATAACGAAAGATGGAAAAAATATCCCATTGTTATCAAAGCATTTCCGTGAAGCCCATAGAAAATGAATAACATGACTGATCCTAAAAATGAAACCTTTACTCTGGGGGTTCATTTGGTTTCGATTGGTGGTGTCCCTTCTAGGTCCATCAAATCTATGAGGAAATCTGGGTTGTATTGCAGATCGTGAGGTTTTATGTGGCCATCTGGGTATCCCAGACTTACACACAATGAGCTAGTACCCTCATCTCACATTTTTTGAGTAGGTGGAGTCATGAAACCAATATTTTCCATTTGACCCATGGGGAGTTTGGCATCATAATTTGGTATTTTTGGCTGATTTTGGGGTCCCCATCATATAGGATATGTATGATGGGTTTCTACCCCCTACTTCCACCTAGGACAATGATGAGAGGACTCTTCCTTTGGATAAAATGCTCATTACTCAAGAAGATAATATTTTGAAGGATATTGACCCTAAAAAAAAGAAATACATTTCATTCTCAAAGTGGATTAGTTCCTTCACTAAGCCGAGTGGCCCAGAGCCTAATGTGCACATACCCATGTCATGTCCATCTAAGGAAACTCAATGTAAATAAGAAATCTATTGGGCTTTCATAGAGGAGGGTAGGTTCCTTGAATGGGGATAGGAACTCATCGCTAACATGGACCATTTGATTCAGTTAGAAACCTTCTGATCCACGTTTTTAAGTGGATGGTTCTTACCAGCATTATATTTTAGTGATATAAGAGTCACAACGTTTATCATAGTGGCTCATCTGGACATAAATAATTGTATCAACCTATCCATTCCTATAATATAATAAATTTACAACCTACTAGGATATATCAGTGAAGGAAATTCACCTCAGTGGATTATTGGTCCCTTTCAAATCCTAAAGGGTTTTTTAGGATATCACATTGGAGGCTACATATTTATCAATAACTTACCGATTCCTTAATATGTTCTCCAACCATATTTTTAGAGCACCAGTGGGGTTATTCCAATAGTTTGGGCTACCCATGATAATTCGGAAGACTGGACTAGAAATAATGGTCAAGAAATGATGGCTCAAATCAATTTCCAAGAACTCTTTACCTATAATCTGTATGAATACCCCACTGGTACCATTGTTAATTCTGAATCTGAAGACTTTTTTAATCGAGGGTACCTATTTTCATTGATGGATGGTATCTTGGTTGCATGTATTGACGGGGAGCTTATCAGCGAGGAATACATGCATTGAATATTTAGTCGTTATATTAACTATGTTCAAATGTTTTGTCCTCTGACTCTTAACAATACTCTCCAGGGGAAACAACTTATGATAACCCGTCAATTATGGAAAATGTTCACCCAGGAGGACACCCGATGCAAGGTTAAGCTCCTAGATTTTGAGGGCTCTTTGGCCTTACTTATGAAAGGTCTCATTGATGGCTGGATTCAATCACATCTAGATAGTCATTGTTCAAATACAGTTTCCACTATTACAACCCCTAAGGCATATGAGACTAAGGGTAAGAGGATAAAGAAGGAAACTTCTTGGCATTCCTGAATAGGAAATGTTCTTCGAAAGCCTTTCGGTCCTCCCCCAAGGAAGGAATTGAGACATTGGGGTGTGACCTCAATAGTTGCTAAGGTTTCCATTAGAGAACAACCACCCATCCCATATGATGCTTATTTTCTTGTGTCCTAGAAGCAATGTAATATTTTGAAGATTCACCAATCTTTCCATGATCAGTCCCATCACACCATGTGGAATTTCCTCTAGGAGATGGTAGTTTCTCTTACTAATATTGGTCCTGTGTTAACACCTACTGAAATCTCTTATGATGATGATCCCAAGAGGGTAGATCATTACCTTCAGGATCATGAAACCCTAATCTATTCCGGGGACAATTTCCACAAATACTCTCATCATGTACTTACTTTTATATGACTAGAGTCTGGCAGAGTGGGTGATTGTATAGTTTGTTTTTCTAATATGGTTGGGATAGGGGAATCTCCTCGTTCACACTCAGATCCCCATAATTGTTCATCTTCAATGGGTCTTGTGACTGCAGAGGCACCCATGAAGCAACTATGACTAATGAAACCTTATTTGATTCCTTAGTCTGACCCTCCGGCATTGGACATCCCTATTATAGCCTCTTTTCCTTATTCTTGGAGGTTCTAGGATGAATTAATGGAGAATGCCTCCAATGAAGTCATTTAGAGACTACATTAAGGAGGGATCGTTATGCTTCCAGGTTTTGGGGGATCCATCAACCCCACATATATTTCTATTGAAGAACCGCCTGATGAGGTGGTCGTTAACCTGAGAGAAATGGAAAAATACCTTCATGATCCAAAGAATTTAACTTAATGGTCTGATGAGGTGGCATGGATAGTGGTACTCTTACAATATATGAATATCTAGTGAGAGGTATTTTGATTTACAAACCTTGAATTTAAATCCCATTACTGTGATGATTCTATAATTTCCATCCATTACTTATGCCGGTGCCTAAGGAGTCCCGGGAAATGGTTCCTTCCGCAGTATACACCCCCAATGTCACCATAGCTAAGGATCATGTACCATAAAATGTTGGGTTTGATGGGGACGGTTCTCCAGTATACACCCCAAATGCACTGCATCTAGGGAGTGTGTACCTTATGATGCAGGGGTTGCTGTGAAAGGTTCACCTGGTGCTTCCGAACATATGGAGGTAGTCATTGATGAACCTTTTGAGGAATTTCATCCTTTTACTCCACTTTATATTCCCATCAGGGAACTGTCCCCATGGTGTACCAAGAAGTGTTGACAAGCATCTCAAATATTGAAACACATTAGAAGTGGGTTTACAAGTAACTGCCATATTTTCCCATCTGGTTGTTAGACCAAATACTTTTTCTTACTGACCATTTATTGCATGTAGATTTTTTTGCAGGATTCATAAGAAGCCATGCAATAGTTTCCATATCATCTATGACTCATATCCATTCCATGGTGGATAAAGGACCACCATTAATCATGGATACCCCAGATAAGTCGATTTCTGTCCCAATGGTGGAGGAACATTCAGAATTTGAAGTCCCAACCTAATGTACTAACCCCACTACCATAGTGGAAGATAAGAAGACCCTAATAGTAGTAGCTAAGCTAGATGAGGAGCTAACCACCCCCAGTTTGAGGTATGTGGCCTCTGTTTATGCATTTTTTATGTGTTTAAAGTGCAAGGGATGAGTTGGGAAGAGGTTGGTTGAGTATAAAATGGTTTTTGATTAGTTTGGTGGCTTTTAACGGGGTGTATAGTTTGAGCACGATTAGTGGAAACTGTGTGGGTTCTCCAAGAAACCGTGTAGGGGAGATAGTAGGCTTCACACGGTTGGGGCACGGTTTTCCAAACCATGTGAGGAAACCGTGCGGACCCTTCCTCCCAAGGAAGTAGAGTTCGCATGGTTCATGCACAGATTTCCAAACATACGGTCTAACCATGCGGCCACTTAAAATTAGAGTTATAGAACCCAGGCTCACTCAGTATTGCCTCATTTCACTCCAATACTCCTCCCACTCGATCCGCACTCGAGATTTTATATTCTCAGGGGTTAAGGGTGCTCGCCCACTCGATTTGGAAGCGTTTCAAAGGGGTTTTAAGGTAGTTTGAAGGTGGTTTCTCCCGGGTAAGTCCCTCCTCTTGTTTCTCTTGTGTTTTCCTCTAGATCTACTTCCCTCTATTCCATGGTTTTCTAGATCTACACTTTTTGTGTGCAGATCTAGGGTTGGGGTTGCCTTGGATGTTAATATTAAGGCTTGTGGATGTTAGGGAAAGTGATCTAGAGAGGTTTTGGTGGTGCGTTCTCTGGATTTGAGGTGTCGTGGCTTGTGGGTCTGTTTCTCAGGAACCCTAAAGGTAGGTGGCTTCTCCCTCAACTCCACTTGGTTAGAACTAGTGGTTCCATGTTAAAATTAATTGTTGTGCTGAAAATAAATTATGAATTGATTATGCGAAATTGGTTGGAAATCCCTTGAGAGATGTTTTGGGGATTTTTGGGAAAAGGGTGTTTCATGGTGAAATTTTATTCTTTTGGATTTTAAAATGAAGATTTTAAAATGGGATGATATGGTTGATTTGTAAAAATGTTTGACAGAAAGTGTTTTAAAAAAAGGGTTTTTTATTGGAATGTTGTTTTTCATGGAAGATGGTTTTCAATAAATGGGTTATTTATTAAAGTGGATCGATATGAAATGGAATTGGTTGATTGCTTGTTGTTGTGACCTTGATGGGTTTATGCATGGTTTGGTTTGACTGAAATATTGTATGAAGTGGGCGGGAAGTCTCACTATAAAAGGGGGATGGATAGTGGTCGGAAGAACCCCCATATGAGTAGTGATCGGGAAGTACCGTTAGTTTTGAATGGGTGAACGGTTTGGGTGGAAGTCCCACCGTTTTGATTGTTTTGGTGCGAATGGTTGAACGGGTTGGGTGGAAGTCCCAGTGTTTTGGTTTCTTGTTGTGAATTTATTTACAATATGGATTTGTTATGCTAATGTGTAAATTTTGGGATGATTTTGGCATGTTTGGTTGGCTTTCTCTTGGTTGCTTGGATTGGATGTGATGGCTTGTTAAGGACATGTTTGTCTTATGAAAATGGTTGCACATGTGATTAATTTTATATAAACTATTTTATATAAATGTGCTAATAATTTTATTCTAGTGGTGTGTGTAGGGAAGTCATTTGGGGAAATCCTACTAAGTTTTAGTACTCACCTCTTGCTTTGGCACTTTGGTGTCTTTGCATATGTCGTGTACCGTGATGTGGGAAAAGGTAAGGCATCTACCTCCTTTAGTCTAGCATTGTGATTCCTTTGAGGAGCTTGGAGCTTGGATCTTGTTGTGGAGATGTGGTGGAGTCATGGCTTGTGGTGTTTGGTTGTTTAGTTTCCACTTTGTACTCTGATGTGTTGTGGACATGTCTAGTTTTATTGGGTTTGGAATGTATTGTGGAACAACTGTGTTGATAATGGATGGATTGGCTGGGTTTGTGGACATGCATCAAATAGTTTGTGGATTGTTTTTTGGTTTTTTCTTAAGGGAAAATCATTCCCCATTTTGTTCTTGGAGCCCTCGACATTTATTTCCAGCCATTGGAGCCTTGGGAACGTCACCTAAGGCCAAGTAACCCTCACCGCCTCCTCAAGACAATGGGGTAGGGGTAGGGTGTTACAAGTGGTATCAGTGTTTTTGGTCCTTTGGAGTTGATTCTAGGATTTGGTGTTGACATTCGTTGTGGTACATTCCTTGAGACAAGATGGTTTCAAGGAATAGGAATGTCGGAACGTGGAATGTATAGCATAAAAGAACGTAGCTAACCCTTTTATGCTTAAATTCAAGTTACCAGGGAGTTGGTTACATGAGTGTTTTGGAGACACATTTAAGCATTGGATGTCTCATTGTCGTGGGTGTAGCCAATGAGATGAGAATGACATGCAGGGTAGAAATAACTTCCCAGTAGAATGCATATTTCATTGTGGTATAATGATTTATGGGATGAATTGAGAAATGTCTTTTCTGTGAAACTTAATAGGAATAAATTTGGTATTTTGAAAAAGGTTTGGTTTTCAAAATGGTGAAACATGGTAAATGTGAACTTGTGGAAAGCCTTATTGTGATACTGTTGTGTAATTTGATTGGAAATGGGAATTCTTGATGTCTACGGAAGTGAGACTCATGATTGTGTGTTTTCTATTTATAAAAATGGCACTGGGTAGGCATCGTAGAGACCAACCGGAGGTGGCCAATGATAAAGTGGTTTCACTTGAGCCTTAGGTGAACCAACAGTTAGTGCAAAGTATAATGCAAGATTTCCAAGCCATGGAAAGTTGGAATAAAGTGAATGAACCAAGGCATGTGGATCATCCAGTTCAGTTTCAAAAGTAGAATCCACCCATCTTCAGGGGTGATTCAGAGCCCGAGAGTGTAAAAGCATGGTTGAATAAAATGAACAAGATCTTCAAGTTCATGGGATCACCGGTAGAGTTAAAAGTGAAGTTGGCCACGTATATATTGGAAGATCTTTCCCTTTAGTGGTGGGAGTTGGTAGTCCAAGATGGGACGGACCAGAGTATGACGTGGGAAGTCTTTGAGGAATTTTTAACAAACAATTCTACCCACATACATTTAGAATTCAGTGTATGACTGATTTATTCATTTTGAAAGAAGAGCTTATGTCTGTGACGGAGTATGCAGCTATGTCTATGAACTTAGTGTGGTTTTCACCAGAGGTGGTAGGTAGCACGTCGTTGGAGGAAAGGATCATTGAAACAAGGTTAAGGCAAGAAATCCATTCAAAGATAGTAGTACTCTGTATAGATGATTACACCGAGATGGTGAATAGATCCTCGGTGGCTGAGAGAAATCTATTAGGAACTCCAGGCGGGGGAATCATGTTGGTACCCATGGGGAATAGTGGGAACTCTATTGCTGGGTTCAAGCGAAGGAGGGACACTTATTCTTAGGGTGGGAATATGACATATAATCCAACGGTAGAATCGATAAATCTTCCTCTGAAGCCCGAGAGCAAGCCGGGATGTTTTCAGTGTGGTTCTAAGAACCACATCAAGTGGGATTGTACAGAACAACCTAGAGCATGTCATAATTGTAAGCATATGGGGCATCTTCAGCATTATTGTTAGAATTCTCCAAGGTCGGGTGTGCGTGACACTCCTCAGGGATCACATACATCGTTTTCTTTTACTGGGCGGGGACAGCAGCACACCCCTCATCATCAGAGTGATGCGCGTCATGGTGATTCTCGGAATACCATGATGCCTCAACAAAGAAATAAAGAGCTGAGTGTGGAAAGAATACATGTGTTTGGAGCTAAGAAGATTCTGGTGGATGATCAGTCGGGACCATCCACAATGCGAGGTACTATTCTTTTAAATTCTACCTTGATGCAAGTGCGGTTTGATACGGGTGCTTCACACGCTTTTATTGCTACCTGTGTGGTTGATTTGATGGGTTTAAGGGTAGAAATGATGCCCTCGGTTTTGAAACATCAAACTCCTTTGGGTCGAAGAGTGTGTCGAGCCTTCTTGTGTAGAGAATGTTGTATCGTTGTGTGAAAAGTTGAAATAGTGTGGAATTTCTCAATGATTGAGATGGATGGGTATGATGTAATCCTAAGAATGGATTGGCTGGTGGATTTTCAGGCCCACATCGATTGTGATGTGTGAATAGGGATTTTACGACACACGATGGCGTTTGAATTCTATTTAGAGGAGAGAATCATGAAAGGCAGGGAGAAACGGGTTTGTTGGCACTGGATGTGGGTATGTTATCGTATCAGTTGGCGGTTTTGGCGTTGGAATAGGTAGAGGGTGTTGAGCAGAGTGTTCCTCCGGCAGTGGTGGACCAGTTCATGGTTTTTTTTCCTAAAGAATCCTCAGGGTTACCTCCCATAAGAGAAATGGAGTTTACGATTGATCTCCTTCCGGGGACCAGTCCTATCTCACTTCCATCTTAACGGATGGCACCATCTGAATTGCGGGAATTGAAATTCCAGTTGGAGGAACTAAAAATCAAAGGGTTTATTCAGCCTAGCACATCTCCATGGGCATCTCCGGTGTTGTTTGTGAAATAGATGGATGGAACCTCGAGGATTTGTGTTGATTATCGTAGACTTATCCAAGTTACTATAAAGAATAGATATCAACTTCCACGAATCAATGATTTGTTTGACCAGTTGAGGGGAGCCTAGTGGTTCTCCAAAATCAACCTGAGGTCAGGATATCATCAATTGTGGGTGAGGAAGGAGGATATTTCTAAAACATATTTCAGAAGTAGATATTAAAATTATGAATATGTGGTTATGCCCTTTGGTCTAACGAATACGCCAGTAGTGTTTATGGAATTGATGAATCAGATATTTCAGAGATATCTGGATTCATTTGTGGTGGTGTTTGTAGACAATATTTTGGGGTATTCAAAGACTAGGGTGTGTCATGAGCAGCACTTGGTGACAGTGCTGGGGATCTTGAGGGATCTGCGATTGTATGCCAAAGTGTCAAAGTGCGACTTTTGGATACATGAAGTTCGTTTTCATGGCCATTTTATTTCTAAAATAGGTGTATCAGTGGATCCAAAAAAGAGAGAGGTTGTTATCTCATGGAAACCTCCAAAGAATGTGTTTGAAATATGGAGTTTCCTCGGTCTAGCTAGGTATTATCAGAGTATTTTTCAGGATTTTTCATGTTTGGCTTTGCCGATGACAGCTTTGAAAAGAAATAATGTTTCATTCCAGTGGAATGAACAGTTTCAGCAGTGTTTCGGAGAGCTAAAGGGTCGTCTTAAATTAGCACCAATCTTGGTTTTTTCAGAATTAGGAAAAGGGTACGTGGTGTATTGTGATGCATTTGGATCAGGGTTGGGGTGTATCCTCATGCAAGGGAATCATGTGGTTGCATATGGCTCATGAATGTTGAGAGTGCATGAGAAGAACTACCCAACTCATGATTTGGTGTTGGAAGCAGTGGTCCATTCTTTGAAAGTGTGGAGTCACTATCTCTTCAGTGAGAAATTCACAGTATATACAGATCATAAGAGATTGAAGCACATTTTCTCATAAAGGGATTTGAACTTGAGACAAAGGAGATGGATAAAATATCTTTAGATGTTTTATATTTACTTAATGTACACACCGGGTAAAGGAAATTCGGTGGCAGACTCATTATGTAGAAAATCATATGCTTAGGTAGTGAAATAGGCATCAGACGAGTGTAAATTGATGTCGGTTATAGCTGAGATGCGGTTTGAATGTGAGGACGAGGGTGATAGAGTGGTCTTATTTCCTTTTTTGTTGATTCTTGATTTGGTTGGCCTGGTTAGAGAGGAACATATATTATATTTGGAGTGTGTGACCATGGGGTCTAGATTCAATGGTGGGGAGACCATTGAGGGTTGGCAACTGAATAGAGATTCATTTTTGTGTTTTCAGAATCAGATGGTTTTACCGGTTGCTTATCAAGAGGATCTTCTCAGAGAAAAACATCAATCCTCATGGGTTGTTCATCCCGGAATTTAGAAGATATATAAAGCGTTGAAAGCACAGTTCTAGTGGGCTGGTTTGAAAAGAAGAGTGACTGAGTCTCTTTCAAGATGCATGACTTGTCAGCAGGTCAAGGCAGAGCATTAGAGGACAGCAGGAATGTTGCAGTTTTTACCAATCCCTTTCTGGAAGTGGGAGCAGATAGCAATGGATTTTATTACAGGTCTCCCATGAATTGTAAAAAAGCATGATGCCATTTGGGTGATAGTGGATTGGCTAACGAAGTTGGTCCTTTTCATCCCAATTCGTGAATCTCATACGGTGGAGGATCTATCCAAAATCTATATCTGGGAGGTGGTAATGAGGCATGGTGTTCCAGTTTCGATTATATTAGATAGGGATCCAAGATTTACATCTCGTTTCTATAAATCCTTGCAGCAATACCTTGGGACGCAGTTGGCGATTAGTACGACATATCACCCTTAGACGGATGGTCAATCCGAGAGGATGATACAAAATCTGTAGGATATGTTGCGGGCTTGTGTCATGGATTTTGGTGGCTTGTGGTAGGATTAATTATTGTTGGTTGAGTTCTCATACAATAACAGTTATCAGGCATCCATACAGATGGCTCCGTTTGTATTGTTGTATGGGCGACCATGTCGTTCTCCACTATGTTGGGTGGAAACGGGTGAGTCCTCAATGGTCAGACCGAGCCTTGTCCAAGAAACTATGGAGAAAATCAAGTTGATCAGGAAGAGAATGGATATGGCTCAGAGTCGTCATAAATCGTATGCGGATCATCGTCGATGACCATTACCGTTCGAGGTGAGTGATCATTTGTTCTTGAGGATCTCACCAAGGTTGGGACATCATCGGTTTGGGAAGCATGGGAAGTTATCTCCGAGGTATATTGGACCTTTTGAGATTCTTGAGTGGGTTGGTGAGGTGGTTTATCGTTTGACTTTTCGAACTAGGTTCAGTGTAGTGCACAATGTGTTTCATGTGTCATAGTTGAAAAGGTATTAGCCAGATCATGACCATGTGATTCGATGGGATCATGTTGAGCTAGAACTGGATTCTTCATTGGTGCACGTGCCAGTGCGGGTTGTGGATAGGTAAGAGAAAGTATTACATTTTAAAATCATTAGTTTAGTTCATGTTTTGTGGAAACATGGTCAGATTCAAGAGAAGACTTGGGAGCGGGAGAAATAGATGGTCGAGCAGTGGCTCGAGCTCTTTCAGCAAAGGGTGGGTTCACTACTTTCTAAGGATGGAAAGTCAAATGGTGGGGAGAATGTAGCACCCACGGTTTGAGTTATGTGGACTTTTTATGCATTTTTATGTGTTTAAAGTGCATGAGATTAGTTGGGAAGAGGTTGGGAGAGTTTGGAATGGTTTTGGATGAGTTTGGAGGCTTTTAAAGGGGTGCACGGTTTGAGCAAGTTTAGTGGCAACCGAGCAGGTTCTCTAAGAAACCATGTGGGTTCTCTAAGAAACTGTGCAGGGGAGACAGTAGGCTTCACACGGCCGGTGCATGGTTTTCCAAACTGTTCAAGGCAACCGTGCAGACCATTGCTCCAAAGGCAATAGAGTTTTCATGGTTAGCACATGGTTTGCCACACCGTTCGGGCTAACCGTGCGGCCACTTAAAATTAGGGTTTTAAAACCCAAGCTCACTCGGGATTTCCTTATTTCACTTCAATCCTCCTCCCACTCGATCCTCACCTGGGATTTTGGATTCTCAGGGGTTAAGAGTGCTCTCCCACTCGATTTGGAAGCGTTTCAAAGGGGTTTCAAGGCTGTTTGAAGTTTTTTTCTCTCCGGGTAAGTATCTCCTCTTGTTTCTCTTGTGTTTTCCTGTAGATCTACTTCCCTCTCTTTTGTGGTTTTCTAGATCTACAATTGTGTGTAGATCTAGGGTTTGGGTTTCCGTGGATGTTAATATTAAGGCTTGTAGATTTTAGGGAAAGTGATATAGAGAGGTTTCGGTGGTGCGTTCGCCGGATTTGAGGTGGAGTGGCTTGTGGGTTGATTTCTCAGGAACCCTAAATGTAGGTGGCTTCTATATCGAACCCACTTGTTTAAGACTAGTGGATCATTGTTAAAATTAATTTTTGTGCTGAAAATTAATTATGAATTGATTATGACAAATTGGTTAGAAATCCTTTGGGAGATGTTTTGGGTATTTTGGGAAAAAGGGTGTTTATGGTGAAATGATATTCTTGTGGAATTTAAAATGGTAAGATATGGTTGATTTGTGAAAATTTTTGACGGAAAGGTTTTTCAATAAAAGGGTTGTTTTATTGAAATTTTTTTTGGCATGGAAAACGGTTTTCAATAAATGGGTGATTTTTTGAAGTGGATTGATATGAAATAGAATTGGTTGATTTCATGTTGTTGTGACCTTAGTGGGTTTATGCTTGGTTTGGTTTGATTGAAATGTTGTATGGAAGTGGTCGGGAAGTCTAACTATAAAAAGGGGATGGATAGTGGTCGGAAGAACCACCATATGAGTAGTGGTTGAGAAGTACCGCTAGTTGTGAATGGGTGAACGGGTTGGGCAGATGTCCCACCGTTTTTATTGTTTTGGTGAGAATGGGTGAACAGGTTGGGTGGAAGTCCCACCATTTTGGTTGATTATTGTACATTGCTATGCAAGATGGAATTATTGTGATAATTTGTAAATGTTTGGATGATTTTGGCTTGTTTGGTTGGATTTCACTTGGTTACTTGGGTTGGATGTGATGTCTTGGTAAGGACATGTTTTTCTTATGAAAATGGTTTCACTTGTGATTCATTTTATATAAACTGTTTTATATAAATTTGCTAACGGTTTTATCCTAGTGGCATGTGTAGGGAAGTGATTTGGGGAAATACTACTGAGTTTTAGTACTCACCCACTGCTTTGGCACTTTGGTGTCTTTGCAGATGTCATGTACAGTGATGTGGGAAAAGGTAAGGCATCTACCTCCTTTAGTGGAGCATTTTGATTCCTTGGAGGATCTTGGAGCTTGGTGTGGAGCTGTGGTGGAGTCATGGATTGTGGTGTTTGGTTTTTTAGTTTCCGCTTTGTACTCTAATGTGTTTTGGACATTTCTAGTTTTATTGGAATTGGATTGTATTGTGGAACAACTTGGTTGTTAATGGATGGGTTGGTTGGGTTTGTTGACATGCATCATATATTTTGTGGATTTTTGGTTGGTTTTTTCTTAAGGGAAAATCATTCCCCAATTTTTTCTTGGAGCCCTCGACATTTATTGCCAGCCTTTAGCGCCTTGGGAACATCACTTAAGGACAAGTAACCCTCACCTCCTTCTCAAGCCAATGGGGTAGGGGCGGGGTGTTAGAGGAGCCTTGATCTCCCAAGACATTTAAGGGATTCACAGTTCTAGGGAGTCAACTGCTCTAAACAATATGGACACTATACTTTTAGAAAGAACGCCTTCAGAAGAATATGTCACAAACAAGCAAGCATATCCTATTCACTCAGAGGATGAAAACATAGGGTAAGATACTATCCCAACTCCTAATAACAAATAATGGTATATTGGGTTGTTTCTTCTAATAACATGAGAGATAATTGTCTTGGCCCCTAGAATTTTGGGGATAGCCATCACACCTCTCTCTTGGATGATTATCCCTGCAAGACTGATCTCAGAAAGTGATCTTCTGGAGGAAACCATAGAGGTTACTAGTCTAGCTAGGTATGACCTTGAGACATAAATTCCTCTAAATGACTCTAGGTCTCAACTGCCCATTGAGTATGTAGTACCATCTTTATCGGGTGATAATACAGCCAAGGAGGCTAAAGGCATCATTACTTCAGTAGGTGGAGGTTATTTTTACCATCCTTCTACCAATTTCCCTTCTTCCCCTTTTTTTAATGATTGGGGATATATATTGGTTTTCTATTAAATTTTAGGATTGCAACTGTGAAGTGCCCGGATCAGTGTGATCACTGAGAGGGGGAGGGGGTGAATCAGTGATCCTTTAAAACTTTTTACTAATTGATTCTTTATCAATTAAACCTCTATGGCTTGTTAAGGCCTCGATCCACTCTTCTTGTATCTCTCAGCCTTTCCTCGAATGATGCAGTAAATGTAAAGGCACTGGACACAAGGATTTACAAGGTTCGGCACCAAAGGCCTACGTCCTTGCCATGTTGGTTATACGCCCCAACATGGTTTCTCCCATTATAATCTGTTAGTATTACAATGGTTGATACAGAGTCCCACTGTATCTCTCCTGAGTCCCACAGGAGGGTCTTTATACTGCGTCTCACAGTGTTACCAGAGTCCCACTGGCCTGCTCCAGAATCCCACGGAAGACTTCCTCCACCCTAAGTCTCACAGGGGGCTTCTCCTGGCTCCTCGAGTCACACGAGTAGCTCTTCTTCACTTTAGCTCTTCATGTATCCTCAGCAGCCTGGTATAAAGGCTACTGGCCTTGCTCTGCACCTCTGATCACTTGAGTTGATCAGGTCTTCTCATCTTGCTCAGTATTTATCTCCTTCTTCTAAGGATGACCTGGCCTCTCTCTTCAAGAATCTTCAACATCCTTTGAAAAGGTCTGTTGGTCTTGCTCTTCACTTATGATCACTTCTGTTGATCAGGCTCTTCTCAATTACTGAAAACTCAGACAACTGATATCTCTAACTTCAGTCTGGCTTCAGTCTAACTTCAAAAAAACTTCATGAACTGAGTGCATGGCTACTCTGCTTCTTCACGCATAGACTGCATGTACTCTCAAATTCTTCAAGATCTTCTGGTCTTGGACAACTCAGATGCACACCACTGATTTAAGCTTTATTCATGTGTGCACGTGCATTAATTCATGCATGCACTCCCCTTCTTCTTCTCTTGGTGCAATAAACCCACAAAGGGTGTAATCCTTTTCAGCACACACCTTCTCACTTCCTTCACACACTTAATTCGTTTTGATTACACACATAAATGTTTGTTATACTTTAGTGTGAGAGTCTTACACTTCTTCTAAGTACATACACTTCACTTAGTGCACACACTAGGTTCGGCCTTTTTATTCCCTTGCACACACACCACTAAGGTAAGTCTTTAGCCTTCCTCCTTCACTTTGCACACACACAAAATGTGTGGTCTTCACTTGGTGCACACACATAGGCTTTGACCTTGTTCCTCTTCTTGTTTTGCACAACACAAAATATGTTCTTTTATTTTTTCTTCAAAGTGTGCACCCACAAGGCTACGACCTTCCTCCTTTGCACACCCACTGCCCGTAGGGTGTTCTCCCAAGTGGCACACACACAAGGTGCAATCATTCTTTGCACTTAGCACACACACAAGGGGAAATGTGGCTACAACCTTCTTGGCTTCTTCTTGCACACACCCGAACTACTTTGTCCTTCAAAGGAGGCGCACAAGGTCTCGGTGCAAGGGGCAGCCGCGCAAGTGTGCCCTGGCTACGGGGTGCACAAGTGTAACAACCGCGCAAGTCCTCGAGTGTGCAAGGTGAAACACCGTGGGCTCCTTCCTCCTGTCGCGTAAGTGTGCAGGCAGAGAGGTAATCAACCATGGGCGCACAAGAATGCGGCCTCGGGTTCTTCCTGTCGCGCAAGGTAGGAGCGCAGGGGACTCCTTCCTTTCTTCTATCACGCAAGGAGTGCACAAAAGGAACCAAACGGAGCTAGGAAAGCTCCGGGCTGCTGCCCCGCAAGTGATGCGCGCAGGCTATTCTTCGCGAGACTTTGGGAGCTCTCACGGGACTTTGAAGTTTCAGTAAAGGATCAGCAAACAAACAGAGAGCCTCGGCCTCTCTTCTTATAGGTAGATAGATGCCTCAAATCTTCTGCATGGGATAAATCGAATTCCCAAAGTTTTCGGTTTTTCAAAATCTTTCCAAATATTGAATATTTCCTCTGTTTCCACGCGGGTCTCTTCCTTTATTTTTTCCTCTACGTGCATGCGACATAGAATGCATGCATGGCATTCGTTTAAGGATAATCCATGCAAATCATAAACCTCATATCCTCGAAAATGTTGTTTGCCTCGGCCACGTCCGAATTTCCTCACTACTGTGCATGCATGCATCTTTCTTGCATGGATGAGTTCGTTAGGCCCAGGCGAACTCAATGAACACCTTAGCTCGATCTATGGTGGTTGGGAGCTCAACTTCAGTGCTCAGAGGGCCAATGGTTCAGGCGGCGTCGCGGGAGGTGCCTCAGCTAAGCTCGAGGTAGAGGATAACTTGCGGGCCGTTGGATCGGGCGATTGAAAGACATCGGACGGCCGCGATCAGAAGATCTCGCGCGGGATCGATCATGCGGTCGAGATCTGGCGCGCGATCGATCGAGCGGCCAGGATGCGCTCCTGGTGAAATTTGCGCGTCCCACATCGAATCGGCCTGCTTTTTCTTCGCGGTTTATCAAACTCCACGTCCCTACCACAGCTCAATTGAACTCCCAACCTCCACGGTGCCGCCCCGCACCGTGTTCTCTTGCGGGCGCGCTCTTGCGCCCACCCTTGCCACTCGGGCGCGCCACTGGCGCCCACTATGCACAAAACGGGCACGCTCCTCACGCTCACGCTGCGCGGGCTTCATCACCGCATGGCCTTGGGGCTTATACACGGCCCCGGCCTCTCTCTGGATGGCCCCATGAGATCCCCTTGGGCGTGGTGACCTAGTCCCACATGTGCCTTGGGTTGAACCCTTAAGGCTGGCCCTTGGTGGCTTCCTTTTTTCTAGAGTAGATACTTAGGGACATTGTATAAAAACAAAGTAACCCAAGTTCAAATGCCAAATGCCAAGCCATTCTTCCTCTTCTCCATTCTTCTTCTTCTTCAAAATAATTCTTTTCTTCTTCATTATAATTCCTCCATTCTTCTTCAACATATAATCAACATTTAAGAATGGAATTCCCGAAGGGTCTTCATCAACCGAAGCTCTTGAATCACATAAATCTTCAATGTTCTTCATTGATCCAATCAGAGATCATGTTGGATCAACTTCTAATTCACATGCACTAAGTGATAGTGCATGGACTTCATTAAACCACTTCATCCACTTAGAACATGTGGATGGATCATCTTCAACTCATGCATTGTGAAGACAATGCATGGTCTTCTAACAATGTTGTGACATTGTATCCTCTTGATACAAGTTCTTTGAACTTTAAGATCAGATCAACAATCGTCATATATTCATGGAGAATGTTTCAACCATAATCTCATATGCCACTTAGAGAATCTCCTAAGTGACATGCCTGTAAGTACCATGGCCATTCTCCTTCATCACCATCAACATCACATCCTTTGTCATTCACATCTTGACATTCCTTGACATCCATTCATTCCATGAAAACATCATGCCTCATTGACAACAAATGCAACACAGTGTATTTCAATCTCCCCCTTTGTATTTGTTGTCAATACACTTCTTCAGCACATATGAATGGGTAAATATGTGTGCCAATATTTTCTCCCCCTTAATGGCAATCAAATGCAAAGGTGTGGTGTGGTTCTCTTCAAAAATATCTCTTCCTCCCTTTGAATAGCATCTTCTCGAAAATCACTAAGAGAGGGATGATGTCACATGTACACTTTAGCAAAGAACCTTTAGTAGATCAACTCTAAGTATACTTGGGCTAACCCGGTGTAGAAAACAAAAGTGATGTAACCAAGATTTTCAATGCTGTCCACAATTCACTGTACATGTGAGATCATGCTTCAGGGGGTGAAATTTTTCAGATTTATCAATGAATTGCTAAATCCTGCACATACTTCACAAAACTCATTAGAAAGTTCAGTGCAAAGATAAAGCTCCCCCTTTCATCCATTTGCCTTCAATCAATACTCCCCCTTAATTGACATGATGAATACAATTAAGAAACAAGGGATGAAAGTATGATTGGAATACCTTCACTTTTCTCAAGATGATATTAAATCCCAAAATATCATCTTCTCTAGATTGGCTCCCCCTCAAGGGGTGCACTCCATTCCTTCCAAACCATCCCCCAGTTGAGAATGATCATCATCTTCAATTCCCTGCAATGTCAGCACATGTAAATACAAGTGATTAGGGAATAAGATGGAACCTCCTTGGTTCATCAATGTGAACAACAAGGTTGAGAAGATTCTCTCAACCGAGATGTCCCATTTTCACCATTCTTCACACTTCCACATTTGATCTTCAATGATGTTTGTGCTGGTGTGGATCTCAACAAATATTCATGTGAAATATTCTTCTTTCCTTTTGCCTTAGCTATTGCCAGTGCTTTATCTTCAGCTCTCTGCAGCTCTATGGAAAGTTGCAACTGATTAGGCCATATGAATACCAATTCATTTGGAAGTGAGGCCTCAGTTTTGGAAATTCCACATGGTTCTTTTGATGCTGTTAAGCTACCTTTCTTAGGTAACTTGTTTTCAATCAATCCCTTCTACTTCTTCTGGATTGATTGTCTTTTTGAGTCCAGTCTGCTTCTATTCAATTCCATGGCTTGTTCACAAATATCTATGGTGTGTCCTTTCTTTCCACAGTAGAAGCATGTTTTCTTGGTGGTCCTTCTAGATGCATCACCCTTCTTGGATTTCAAATCCAAGGACTTCACTTCCTTTGACAAAATCTTATTGGGAGCTTTTTTAGCTTTCTTCTGCTTGCTTCCCAAGGATTCTTTCTGAGCCAAGTTCTGTGATCTTTTCTTCTTTTGAGCTCTGGATACAGTTGGAGATTGACATGTATCTTTTTGACCACTTTTGCAAACATCCCAGATGTTATCAAGCAATCCAAATCTATTTGCAGTAAACAGATGTCTCTGGACTTGTGGATGCTGCTTCTTTTCTTCTGGCTTGCTCCCCCTAGGCATGGGCTTCCTCTGTGCTTTGGCATTCAGTGGATTGTACCAACAATCCTTTGCACAATGCCCATACTTGTTACAACACCAACATTGACCCACAAATCTCGACTTTTTGATTCCTTCTAATTGTAGGGTACTTGTCTTGAATTGTTGTGCTGCTTCAGGAGAGCTTTCTTTCTTCATTGTCTTCATATAAACTTGTTTGGAATTATTCTTCCATCCTGCACTTTTTGTGGAAACACAATTAGAAGCATTAGTACAAGATGGGATGGATGGTACCTTCCTTTTAGAATATGTTTCCCTTTTATTAGAGGATGTCCTTCTTTTGGAATCATCCTTCTCAATGCACACTTGTGTAGAAACATTTCTACATTTAGCTGACTGGGAGGATTCAGCTTTGGGTGATTGCAGATTTTTCAATATCACCTCTAGTTCTATGAATTTCATGTTAAAGGAGTTCTTCTCATCCTCAACAGTTCATGGACTTCCTTCCCAATTTTCTTTTAGCTGTTCTAACTGGTCTTCATTCACCTTCTTCATTTCTTGTAATGAATTGTCAAGCTCCTTCACCCTGTTTACTTTGTCTTCAAGTTGAGAATCTCTGACATTCATTGAAACTTTGTGCAACTTCTCCAGTGCATGGAAAACTTCTTTGACCACAGTCTTAAAGAATTCTTTCTCAGAAAGGCTTCTTTGCAATTCTTCAGTAGTGTCTTCATATCTTTCATTGAAAAGTGATACTGTTTCATCTTTAGCCTTCACCAGCTTTCTGAGAGTGTTGGTTATGCCAACCCTTTTAGCCAACGGATCTTCCATTGCATTGGCTTCTTCTTCTAGCTGTAATTTTTCTTCTTGAATATCAAGGATGCCTGTAGTAATACACATTGATACTTCCTTGGGGACTGTCTTCTGAATATATTCGATTGCATTTAGAAGATCATTGATTCTTCCATCATCATCACAGCTAGGACAGGCTTCATCAGAAGAGTGATAAAAGGAATTTTCAGGTGTTTCTATATCAGCAACAATCTTCTTCTTCATCTTCTTGGCCTGTTTCTTCATCCTGTTTTTCTGAGTCTTGGCAGATATCTCCATTTGAGGGTATTTGCTCACTTCCTCAAATCTGCACCTTATAAATACTCCCTTGGATCTTTTAGAGGTAACCTCCCTTTGATACCAATTGAAGTGCCTGGATCAGTGTGATCACTGAGAGGGGGAGGGGGTGAATCAGTGATCCTTTAAAACGTTTTACTAATTGATTCTTTATCAATTAAACCTCTATGGCTTGTTAAGGCCTCGATCCACTCTTCTTGTATCTCTCAGCCTTTCCTCGAATGATGCAGTAAATGTAAAGGCACTGGACACAAGGATTTACAAAGGTTCGGCACCAAAGTCCTACGTCCTTGCCATGTTTGTTATACGCCCCAACATGGTTTCTCCCATTATGATCTGTTAGTATTACAATGGTTGATACAGAGTCCCACTGCATCTCTCCTGAGTCCCACAGGAGGGTCTTTATACTGCGTCCCACAGTGTTACCAGAGTCCCACTGGCCTGCTCTAGAATCCCACTGAAGACTTCCTCCACCCTGAGTCTCACAGGGGGCTTCTCCTGGCTCCTCGAGTCACACGAGTAGCTCTTCTTCACTTTAGCTCTTCAAGTATCCTCAGCAGCCTGGGATAAAGGCTGCTGGCCTTGCTCTGCACCTCTGATCACTTGAGTTGATCAGGTCTTCTCGTCTTGCTCAGGATTTATCTCCTTCTTCTAAGGATGACCTGGCCTCTCTCTTCAAGAATCTTCAACAGCCTTTGAAAAGGTCTGTTGGTCTTGCTCTTCACTTCTGATCACTTCTATTGATCAGGCTCTTCTCAATTACTGAAAACTCAGACAACTGATATCTCTAACTTCAGTCTGGCTCCAGTCTGACTTCAAAACAACTTCATGCACTACGTGCATGGCTACTCTGCTTCTTCATGCACAGACTGCATGTCCTCTCAAATTCTTCAAGATATTCTGGTCTTGGACAACTCAGATGCACACCACTGATTTAAGATTTATTCACGTGTGCACGTGCATGCATTCATGCATGAACTCCCCTTCTTCTTCTCTTGGTGCAATAAACCCACAAAGGGTGCAATCCTTTTTAGCACACACCTTCTCACTTCCTTCACACACTTAATTCATTTTGATTACACACATAAATGTGTGTTATACTTTAGTGTGAGAGTCTTCCACTTCTTCTAAGTGTATACACTTCACTTAGTGCACACACTAGGTTCGACCTTTTTATTCCTTTGCACACACACCACTAAGGTAAGACTTTAGCCTTCCTCCTTCACTTTGCACACACACAAAATGTGTGGTCTTCACATGGTGCACACACATAGGCTTCGGCCTTGTTCTTATTCTTGTTTTGCACACACAAAAAATATGTTATTTTATTTCTTCTTCAAAGTGTGCACCCACAAGGCTACGGCCTTCCTCATTTGCACACCCACTGCCCGTAGGGTGTTCTCCCAAGTGGCACACACACAAGGTGCAATCCTTCCTTGCACTTAGCACACACACAAGGGGAAATGTGGCTACGGCCTTCTTGGCTTCTTCTTGCACACACATGAACTCCTTTGTCCTTCAAAGGAGGCGCGCAAGGTCTCAGTGCAAGGGGCAGCCGCGCAAGTGTGCCCTGGCCACGGGGTGCGCAAGTGCAACACCTGCGCAAGCCCTCGAGTGTGCAGGGTGCAACACCGTGGGCTCCTTCCTCCTGCCGCGTAAGTGTGTAGGCAGAGAGGGAATCAATAATGGGGGTGAAATAATGCGGCCTCGGGTTCTTCCTGTCGTGCAAGGGAGGCACTCAGGGGACTCCTTCCTTTCTTCTTTCGCGCAAGGAGTGCGCAAAAGGAACCAAACGGAGCTAGGAAAGCTCTGGGCTACTGCCGCACAAGTGATGCGCGCAGGCTGTTCTTCCTGAGACTTTGGGAGCTCTCACGGGACTTTGAAGTTTCAGCAAAGGATCAGCAAACAAATAGAGAGCCTCAGCCTCTCTTCTTATAGTCAGATGGAGGCCTCAAATCTTCTGCATGGGATAAATCGAATTCCCGAAGTTTTCGGTTTTTCAAAATCTTCCCAAATCTTGAATCTTTCCTCTGTTTCCACGCGGGTCTCTTCCTTTATTTTTTCCTCTATGTGCATGCGACATAGAACACATGCATGGCCTTCGGTTAAGGATAATCCATGAAAAGCATAAACCTCATAGCCTCGGCAACGTTGTTTGCCTCGGCCACATCCGAATTTCCTCACTACTGTGCATGCATGAATATTTCTCGCATGGATGAGTTCGTTAGGCCCAGACGAACTCAATGAACACCTTAGCTTGATCTATGGTAGTCGGGAGCTCGACTTCAGTGCTCGGAGGGCCACTGGTTCAGGTGGCATCGCGGGAGGTGCCTCGGCTAAGCTCGAGGTAGAGGATAACTTGCGGGCCGTTGGATCGGGTGATTGAAAGACATCGGACAGCCGCGATCAGAAGATCTCGCACGGGATCGATCGTGCGGTCGAGATCTGGTGCGCGATCGATCGAGCGGCCAGGATGCGCTCCCGGTGAAATTTGCGCGTCCCACATCGAATCGGCCTGCTTTTTCTTCATGGTTTATCAAACTCCACGTCCCTGCCACAGCTTAATTGAACTCCCAACCTCCACGGTGCCACCCCGCACTGTGTTCTCTTGCGGGCACGCTCTTGCGCCCACCCCTGCCACTCGGGCGTGCCACTGGCGCCCACTATGCACAACACGGGCGCGCTCCTCGCGCTCACGCTACGCGGGCTTCATCACCGCGTGGCCTCTGGGCTTATACACGGCCCCGACCTCTCTTGGGCTGGCCCCATGAGATCCCCTTGGGCGTGGTGACCTAGTCCCACATGTGCCTTGGGTTGAACCCTTAAGGCTGGCCCTTGGTGGCTTCCTTTTTCCTAGAGTAGAGACTTAGGGACTTTGTATAAAAACAAAGTAACCCAAGTTCAAATGCCAAATTCCAAGCCATTCTTCCTCTTCTCCATTCTTCTTCTTCTTCAAAATAATTCCTTTCTTCTTCATTATAATTCCTCCATTATTCTTCAACATATAATCAACATTTAAGAATGGAATTTCTGAAGGGTCTTCATCAACCGAAGCTCCTGAATCACATAAATCTTCAATGTTCTTCATTGATCCAATAAGAGATCAAGTTGGATCAACTTCTAATTGACATGCACTATGTGATAGTGCATGGACATCTTTAAACCACTTCATCCACTTAGAACATGTGGATGGATCATCTTCAACTCCTCATGCATTGTGAAGACAATGCATGGTCTTCTAACAATGTTGTGACATTGTATCCTCTTGATACAAGTTCTTTGAACTTTAAGATCAGATCAACAATCGTCAGATATTCATGGAGAATGTTTCAACCATAATCTCATATGCCACTTAGATAATCTCCTAAGTGACATGCCTCTAAGTACCATGGCCATTCTCCTTCATCACCATCACCATCACATCCTTTTTCATTCACATCTTGACATTCCTTGACATCCATTCATTCCATGACAACATCATTCCTCATTGACAACAAATGCAACACAGTGCATTTCAAACTGTAAGAACTAGTGATTGTGGTGGATGCTTCAATCCTGCATGCGGTTGCAACTGTTAGGGATAATGCTACTGAGGTATCCAGTCGCACTGCAGTCATTGAATAAGCCACCCCCTAGTGGAATTCATTCCTGAATAAATTTCGTTATCAGGGAGAAATTATGAGACTAATCGAGTGATACTATTCAGACATCAAATTGTCTGCCAAAGGGCATAAAAACATATTGAGGTTAATTTCTCAAACTCCACTTGCTGACATAACAATGATGCTTCCAATGTTACACTTCTAGTTTGTAGTTATGGGGATAGAAGGATTCTATTATCATAGCATCTATGACATAGTGAAACTAGTCATTACTTCTGGGGAGGAAATTGGGATGCTCGAGTCTCATCTTTCTGTTGCATAGTCTAAGAATCATCTTGTCACTACTAGAAAATCTTTATGAATGAAGTTGTAGATCAATATGGAGCATCCATGAGGCTGTAGAGCGATCTCATGAAGTAGAAGCCCTTAAAGAAATATCTTGATCAGTAAGTGGATTAGTGGTGTAGAGAATTATATAACCTTAAATAGGAAAGAGCCTATATTGCGGTCATAGTTGATGAGGGGCAGCGACGAGTGGAGAAAGGGGAAAAGGCTGACCTTGAGGTGACACATGACACAAAGTCAGTGTGGGTAGGTGTGGAGGCTGAGATCAAGAATATTCTAAGGCTATGTTAGGCCATTGAAGATTCAGATTAGACACTGATATAACTATGTGATTCTACTAAACATCTTTGGTAATGTCCATGTCTGGTCCATATAGAGAGGCTCTAGGTTGTGGGTTCCCTCCAAATATTTTGTAATAGAATGAAAAGATTACTCTCTCCATTGCTTATCCATTACCTCTTCCTGTAATATAAATCATTTATAATTGAATGTATCTTAAACATTAATTCCAACTGGATATTTATTTTAATCGTAATCTAGGATAAATAAAATATTAAAATCCTGCCCAAATTTTTTCTCGAGTGGAGGGCCATAGTGAGCATAGCTTGACTCTAGCTAGGGTCATTTGGAAAACCCTAAAAACTTTGTTCCTTTTTCATTACCACCATAATTTTCATAAAATCATTTTATGGTGTGGGATTAACAGGTATAACTTTACTTTTTCATAGTCCACCCTTTGAGGGGTTTTATCCTTACACGCTTCGTGTCTCTTAATGATTTTCTGATTCCTCGATGTTTTTCCTAAACCATATTTGGCATAAGTTTAGAAAGCTAGAAATTGAATTTTTTCTAGGGTTCCCTTTGCAGATTTTTACCCCAGTGAGTGTTTTGTATTTTTCATTAGTAATTTAGAATCTTTCTAACCAGACTCTCATTAATGATGTTTTAGGTCAAATACCTTTGACCATTATTTGTGGGGAAAGGGTACCAATTTAGGACTCATGAACTGAGAATGTCCTGACACCTTTTATACATGTATGAGGGATTTTTTTGACCCTGACTTGTGATTTCTATATATGGTACATGATATGGTGAATGGGAACCATAAGGTGTATGAAAGTTGGAAAAGACCTCTCATGTGGATGAATTTTTTCCTGGTTGATAGGCCATTATTGTGTTAAACCTATGAAGAGCCATTGGGGCATTGTGTGCATATTCAAACAAAGGTTTCCACAGGACACTGGCCATCCATTTCTAACTACAGGAAAATTTACATAGAATTTTAGATTTGTTTTTCTATAGAGGGCCACAGTTGGTCACTTGTTAAGAGAACAATTTCTAAATGTATGAAGGAATTCAAATTGGTTATGGTTTAAAAACTGCTCTCATATGAATTTGAATTATGCAATGGAGGTATAGAGCATGGTGTAGTTTAACATTGAACAACTAGGACATTTTTACTTGACAATTTGACCAAAAATGTTCTATCACCTTCAAGCATGAGGGGGGAGATGTAAACTTTAATCATGGGGGTTTACGAAAATGGGAAATTTTGTCATATGTAGACATTATAGAGGCATACATAGATAGGAAAAACCTCTCTGGAGGATGAATTTTACTTTGGTTGAAAGACTATTTTTGGGGGCAAGATATGAAAATTCATCGCGACATTGTGTGTATAGTCAAACAAAGATGTTCAAAAGATAGTAGCCATCCATTATCGATGGATAGAGATGGTTATGGACATTCAGACTTTTCTATACATAGAGTATGGTCTGTGTAGTGGGGTGCATGATCATGAAATGGGGGATTTTATGTTGAACATTATCAGGGATACCAGGAATAATTTGGGGAATTTTTATCCAAGCCATATGATTTGTTTCCTTACACAGGCATGACCCTTGCACAGGTTGGGAGTGGAAACTTTTGTTTCATATCTAGATTCGACATATGTGATTCAGATGTTACTATGTATCATGTGATGATAGGAATCAAGTTTTACATAGATATTTTAAGTCTCGTTCTTATTCAGATTTGATTCACACATAAGGATGGGGATATTTTTTGTATTGATTCACCAATGAGGTGGGTTATATGACAATATTTTCTATGCAGATTAATTTTCTTGTGCATGGACATGATGGGAA
Organism: Viscum album; assembly: GCA_963277665.1. Lineage (NCBI taxonomy): Eukaryota > Viridiplantae > Streptophyta > Magnoliopsida > Santalales > Viscaceae > Viscum > Viscum album. The sequence goes on along the minus strand of OY728136.1, from coordinate 1,278,111,287 downwards.
ATACCAATTGAAGTGACTTGTCCAATTGGTGAACACTGGGTGTTGAATATCATGCAGTTTAAACATCATTCAATTATAATGTTCATATAGAATCCCTGAGTAACTAGAGGGTAATCAGCCTAGGATGTATTGACATGTCCATGATGTGTGTAGGGAAGAAACTTTAAACCATGGTTTCTAGGGTTCTCATATCAGGAGGAATTACATGGGGATTAAAATACATTAGGAATATAAAAATGTGAAAACCATCTTATAGGGATGATTTTTACCTTGGTTGACAGGATTTTTTGGGTAAATAATGTAGATATGTTGGGGAATTGTGTTCATAACTATGAAAATATGTATACAAGACACTGTTCATCCATTTCTAATGGTTGTAGATGATTATGAAGATCCCAAATCACATAGAGTGCAGATTTTTACACATGGAGAGTCTGTGTCTAGATACATTAGAAGCATCCGGGTTGTGATTTCCTCATAGAGTTGGGAAATCCTCTACATATATCTGACTTGTACATGGGGTGAGCATTTTGATTCCCTCAGTGGGGAAAGGCCTTGGTTTTTAGATCCTGGAAATAAATATTGGACACTCTAAATGGTATGATTTATAGGTAGGGGTATTTTTTCTATATCTGGGGTACCTTGTAGTTTAATGATATAAAATTAGGACATTAGGTTTCCCAATATGGAGGGGAAAACACTAATATTCCTTTATGAATCCTTCTAGTATAGTTGGCCATTGAGGATTCATTTTCCCTAGATCTGTGGGGAGTCCCCTGCTGAAATTCCAAAGCTCACATAATCTATGTTTGGTGTGAGAAACATATGGGTGGTAAGGGTTTCACTCAACCGCCTAGGGATGGAAGGATCAAGAAAAATTGAATTGTTTGGCCATGTATTTTAAGGTCATGCGTTGAGTACACTGGTCCAGGTAGTTTAACGTATTATAGTGAGGATGTTGGGACATTCAGTTTATTGTCATGCAATGATGATGTGAGTGACTCAATGTGAATGAGCAAGCTGTTGTGGGTCAACGAAGTTTTAATTATTGCAGAAAGGATGTTGATAGAATAGTTTAGTCATCATGTTTTAGGGATGAAATATCAAAGAAATCATCTGTAAATAACAGATATTCAGGCCAGGATAGTCCCGGTACATCCCAGACATGAGCAGGGGAAGAAGGTGTAAACCATGATTCCAGGATCCCTCTAGTTAGGAGTGATGATGAAAGGATTAGAAGGAAATGAGATTACGGAATTAGGAACAACCTCTCTTGAGGTAGAATTTTCCTTTGGTAGAAATGCCATTTTTTTGGGAAACATATGAAGATTCATCGAGGAATTGTTTTCATAGTCAAAAAAATGTGTTTAAAAGACACTAGCCATCTATTTCTGACAGTCGTGGGTGATTATGGTGATAAAATATTTCCTGGGGCATGATGTTTGATGGATGAAAAGGGGGTGTCTGTGTTTGTGAAATACATCCATACCATGATTAGTTCTGAGGTACAATATCTAATACACAGATATGATTAGTATGTAATGCAAATCATGGTCTTTTGATGTTTTTTGGATGTAAGAGTCCAGATTTTTAATCCCCTACATCTATTTTTATTTCACATGCAGGGTATTGGGGTAATTTTTTTGTTTTATTCTATTGCCCTAGACCCAGAATTTCCAGCCCGATCTTCTCTACATATCTCTTTATACCATGAATCAAGACACATACAGTTCTTGAAATACCTTATAGTTAAATTTCATGCGGTTAAGATGTCTTTTTCCACACAGTTTAATGTATTTTAGTTAAGACTATGTGGGTCATGAAGTTTAACGTCATGCAGTTAGGATTCCTTTATCCATGAAATTTAACGTCATGCAATTAAGACTTCCTTGGCCATGCAGATTAACATAGTGAAGTTAGGAATTCTTTGGACATGTAGTTTAACAACATGCTGTTAGTACTTCTTTGGACTTTAAATTTAAGGTTATGCAATTATGAATCATAAATCAACATGAAAAGGATGAGGTGAGTGAAGTTTCGGTCATGAACCACATGGAGGTTTCCTAATTATCCTAATTAGTTGGGAATAAAAGTCCACATAGTTCTAAAAACAAGTTCTCTATGCCAGACTAACCCATGAACTAGAAATTAGAGTATTTTTTTAAAAGAAGGAAAGACTAGGATGGAGGATCCGGATATCACTATGTATCTAGTGAGGGAAAGAATCAAGCAATATGTATTTATTGTAATCTCTACGTGCCAGTCTAACCTATATACAGAGAGAGGGGCATTTTTATCATGTCGTGGTTGGACCAATACTTAGGGTCAAGGTGACTCTATATATCCTTTGAGGAAAGGTATCAAGACGTGTGTAGTTCTTGATAGAAATTCCCTGCATAAGTCTAATCTATACACAGGGAAGAGGGAATTTGTGTTTGATTTTTAGGTGGTAGTTGGACCCAGATGAAGAATATGGGAGTCATTATGTATCCCACAGAAGCAGGAATCAAGCCACGTGTAGTTCTTAAAGAAAATTCCCAACATAAGTCTAATATATATGTAGGAAAGTGGGAATTTTTTATAAATTTTTAGGTGGTGGGTAGACCATGACAAAGAATCTGGGAATCACTACATATCCTTTGAGAGAAGGAATCAATACACACATAGTTCTTGGGGTACCTTGTAGTTTTTTGTCTTGCTGTAGGGAATTTGGACTATAGTTAGTTGGTATGTTTATGTGGAGTCCTTTGTCAAGAGACCTAAGCCCATGTGAGCAGTACTCGATGTGAGAAACAAGGACCGAAAAGGGATTACTCAACAACACATTGGGATCATGAAGAAGTATGGGTGCATTTTTTTCCAATATGTTGTTGCATCTAGGTCCATGTTTAAATATCCTAGTGTTACTTACATATCCAACAGGGGATGGAATAAACCCATATGTGTCTCTTACAAAGAAACACCCAGAATAGTTATGACCTTTTTGCAAGGAAAGGAAGATTTTTTTTGTGAAAGCTGGGCCAAGATAAATAATCTGGGGGTCACTACCTATCCCTTAAGAGTAAAAATAAATCCAATTTTTGTTCTAGATTTTCCTCCTGGTATAGGTTTGGATCATACATAGGGAGGTGGAGTTTTTAACCATTTTTGTCCTATAGTGTACCTGTATTCTCATCTCATATGGGGGAACCCATACCTCCATTCTTAAGATCACATGAGATACACTTAGTGTGAGAAACCAGAAATATCCAAGGTCTCCTCCCGTGATGCATATGCAATTAACAGTATAATAGAATTATTTTGTTACCATGTGGTGGATTTACCATGATATAGGGTCATGGTGTCTCAACGTATCACATAGGTATATGGGAATCAAGTCATACATAAATCTAAGAAACACTCTCTATGTCATACTGTCCCATACACATAATGTGGGGGCATTTTTACCTTTCCCTTGCACAGATCTGATTTTTGTACAACAATTCATTATACCAAAAAAATGATCCCCATGAAATTTAATATCATTTAGTAATGAAAAAGATTCTATTTAGTTTAACATCATAGAGTAACGATGAATATATTATTCTGTAGTTTAACATCTTATAGCTGAGATGAGGATGTTAAGCAGTTTAACGGCATGCAACATGGATGATTTCATCATGATGTTTATTGTCATGTGATCGGGACTTCTTCTATAGAATTTAACATCATGTGGAAATGTTGTCTTTTGGTCATGATTTTGGCTAAATGAAATATTTCTTCATGAACCATGCATTGGTTGGTGCTGTGTTGAGTTTTCCATCCATTGAAATTAGGGAATATGCTCCTTTGGAGTAAAATTTTTGTATAACATATGGTCCTTCCCATTTTGGCTTCAACATCAGAGGCTTCTACCTAAGTATCATTAGGGTTCTGAGGACCAACACCATTTCCCCTTCAAGGAATGATCGGAGGTGAATCTTCTTATTGAAGGCTCAAATAATCTGATTTTGGTAGACTTCCAGATGGTGAAAAGTGTGCAATGTTTTCTCATCCAACCGCTAAAGCTCATCAAACCATTTTTGGGATTTCTCATCTATGTATAGTTGAACACAAAAAGTGACACATAGTGATGAAATTTTAATTTTAATTCTAAAAACTACCTTCATCCTATATACTAATCAGTACGAGGTTTCTGAGTGGTGGTACGAGTTATTTTCTGTTAAGCCCAAATATCATGGATGATCATATTCAGCCACAATTTCTTATCCTTGTATACAATATTTTGGAGTATGTTGGGTAAGGTCTTGTTGAAAGCCTCTACCTGTTTGTTGGCTGCTTCATGGCAGCAGGATGAATGGTTGGATTTGATACTATTCTCTTCATAGATATTTTCCAATTTATCATAGAAGAAATTGGTGTTTTTTTCCATCATTATTGTGTGAGGGAAACCAAACCTGGTGATGGTATTGGATTTCACAAATATGTCAATTAATTTTTTCTCTGACTTCATTATGAGGTGAAGCTTCTACCCATTTGGAAAAGAAGTCGATTATTGTGAGAATAATCTTGAATTCTCTGGCCATAGCAGGGGGATATGGTACCATGACAACCATTCCCCATATGGTGAATGTCTAGGAGTACTTGTCTATGTGAAACAACTCCATGGGTTGATGGATTAAATTCTCATGGAATTAGAAGGAATGTTAATTTTGGTGAAATTGACAAAATCCTACATTATGGTGGTCAAATAGTACCCATGCCTTCAAATTTGATGCAAGTGTTTGGATTCTGATCAGTTTTCCCAAAAATTTATATCATGCACTTCTGTAATGATAATAACATTCTCTTCTCCATAAATTAACCTGAGAAGAACTCTATCAAGGTTTAACTTATAAAGGACCTTTTTCTGATCTCTTCCATCTTACAAAATGAGATTGACTACTCTTCTTCAGATCTGTTGCCTTATAGTCCTATCTGGTGGGAGTTATCCATTTTTAAGATAGTCCACAATAGGGACCATCCAACTAGGGATATGAGCGTGTGACTTAGATATGGGACTGATCTCATTTATTTCTTCTGTCACGGCCTGAACATATGGTAAAACCCTCCGACGATGGTCAATTTTGATGATAGTTTCATCTTAATACAAGTTTTCTAGAGTTGTGGATCCATTTTCCAATACATCATATTGCATATTTTGTGACCGGGGGACATAATCTAGTGTTAGATCTGATAAGGATTCTTCCATCAATTTTAAAACATTGTTCATTATAGGAATCAAATCCTCATTCTTGATAGCAGAGTAACCATTGAGTTTGTTAATGACCAGTTCTGAATTGCCTTTTATCATCGCGTGTTCGTCTTGAACTTAGAGTGATAGTTCCAGGACTGTAAAAATGGCCTGGTATTTTTCTTCATTGTTTGTGCACCCCTATGATAGAAGGAAGGAATAAGGTATAACTTCCTTTTTTAGTATACAAGTATGACTCTCATCCCCTCTTTTTTGAGTATGGGGTCTTCCATTTTTTTACTGTCGGGCTTCGAGAGGAACCGTCAAAGTGCATCTCCAATATCTTGTGATACTTTTGAATAGATAAAACCTCTTCAATAGGTAATTAGACATCCAATGGAGTCACTTTTATTGAGGGGTGTTCTACCAAGAATTCTACTAATTCTTGACCTTTAACAACCTTTTGTTGTATGAACCATATATCGAACTACTGCACGATGACTACCCACTATGACAGGCATCCAGTTAACATTAGATGATTGAGAATATAATTTAGTGGGTTTCTACAAGAGGCCAAGTGGACCTTGCGGTACTGCAGATAATGACTCATCTTCTAAACTACGAAGATTAAATCTAGGTATCTCCCCTCAGTTTTTGAATTCTGAGTCTCAGCATCAATCGTGGTTCGACTGAGATAATAGAAACTATTCATGTAGTCCGCATCATTTGTCAATGTGTGGAAGGCACATAGGGATCACTCTAAGGTGGTTACATATATAATGAGTGGTGTTCCTTCAATAGGCAGCATGATAACAAGTGTACTCGAGACATATTTCTTGATATTTTCAAATGCTTCCTAAAATTCATCAATCCATTGATATTCTACTCCTTTATTCATTAACCTTGTGAAGGGTAGGAATTTGCCTATGAGGTTGGATATGAAGCACCAAATATAATCCATGTGTCCTGTAAATCCTCTCAACTCAATGAGGTTGTGAGGTGGTAACATTTCTAGGATAGATTTTTCCTTCTTATGGTCAACTTCGATGACACAGTGGTGTACAATGAAGCTTGAGAAGATCCCTGAGGTGATGCTGAAGACACATTTTAGGGGGTTTATTTTCAAAATTTTTTGTCATAATTTTCTGAAAATGGTTTCAAGAACTGACATATGGTCCAAATTCTATTTTTACATAACCACCTTATCATCCACATATCATTCAATGAATTTTCCCAAGAAGGGTTTGAAAATGTGATTTCTATCACGTTGGTATGTGGTACCGACATTATTCAAACCAAAGGACATCACCTTGTAGAAAAATACCACCTAGAGATATCTACAGTTGGTGGATTATTCATCCTTTTAGGCCATAGATATTTGATTATAACCTGAATAACAATCAGTGAAACAGAGAGCCTCATATCCAGCAGTTTCATCGATCAAAAATTCTGTTATCGGGACTGAGATATAGTCATTCGAGTAGGGTCGGTTGAGGTCCTTGAAATCATTGTATACCATGATTTTCCCATTATTATTTTTATGGGTACAATTCTTGATATCTAGATGCAATATTAAACGTCCCAAATGAAGTTATCTATGATGATCTTGTCAAATTCAACCTCTATTTTGGAATCATGGGTTGGGTGTTTCCTTATGGAAGCTTACATGTAGCCATAGTAATCTTCTGGATGGACCAGGTCATGAGTGGCCACCTTGAGATCGAGGATTGGAATTTCTGTATATTTTTGTGTGAAAACATATTGACTCTTATTTAGGAAAGACGAGAATACCTCTTTCTATTCATAAGGCATGGCCGCACTAACCAATGTGGGTTGCAAGCCTTCTTCCATACCCATGTTGATTTCTTTGAGTTCATCAATGTAGGTAGAGATTAATTCCTTGAATAATAGAGGGGAATCCCTCAGGTCCACTTCTTCATCCCCCTATGTATCCATATCAAATTCCTCTTATTATTCTGAAGGGAAAACAATTCTTAGGGGATAATTTCATAATTGAGGGAGGAGTAATACTTTTAGTGTCTAGGAAATTAAGTCGCCTCTTCTATCTCAGTATTAGGTAGAGGATTCACCAGAGAATATGTAGTGAGGGGTAAAATAGTTTCATAATCTTCTTTGAGTGGTGAGATACTCCCTCCAACCTCAGTGGGTGAGTCTGGGATTTCCTGGGGTTTTGATGATGGTTTGGGGATATTTTTATATGAAACATCCCTATTATCTCAGGAGTCAATGATCCTTTCAACATTATTAGTCTTTGTATCTAATAATGAAACCATGAGGAAGACTAAATATTCATATAAATTTGATCTTCTGTCCTCAAAAAAATTGATTGGAAATACTTATTCCTCCCCGAGCTATTTGAGGTGATCAGTGGGAACCATTTCAAAACCATTTGGGTTGGTGACCCAATCGATTCGATGAATTAAGGGTTGTTTCCCCTTCGGATTGTAGAACTCTTCATCAACATAGTGTGACTCGAAGAAGTCAAATGGAGCCTTATCGGCATGTAGTGTCCCACTATATCCATTCATGATATACATCAGGAAAAAATGGTAGGATGAGGGTATTGTTGCATGTTGATGCAGTCAGGGACAACCTAATAAGTCATTGAAGTCCATATTATTTTAGACCACTATAAATTATAGGTGAGATACAGGGTAACCAAAATGGGTTTTGAGATTTATTTGGCCCAATGGTTTCTACTCACTTTTGTCATAGCTCAATAGGGTCATGGTGTTGGGTGTCAGATCATCCTCATTTCATCCCATCCAAAAAAGTGTTCATAGTGGGAGGATAATAACCCAAGATCCATTGTCGATGAAGGATTTTCAGATATTGATGCCATTTATTATTCCAGACACATATAAGGGTTTGATGTGTCCTTTCATGGTGGCATCTCTAGCTTTATCTGTGAAGGAGATAACTGTATGGTATTCCACAGGATTGGTCTCTATTAGGTAAACTTCAATAGTGGATACTTCGGATTCAAACTCCTAGGGACTTAACACAACATCGATCAGTGCCTCCCTAAGATCTGCAGATAGATTCAGTGTATCCATGATTGACATGTTGGAGAGAATTGAGGCTAATTACTTAAAAATATAATATTTATGGTTTAAATTCCATCACATATAAGATTGGGGATGCTCATTTACAGGATTTTAAGGGGAATGATCATTTGATGGTGATGGGTCAGCCCTTTGGGTCAGAGTTGAAAGAGCTTCTGTCTTTTTTGGATTGTTCAAGGTAGGTATGCTCGCCTGATGAGGGAAATTAGTCCTCTTTACTTCCTCTAAGGATACTATAGGATGATCATGCTAGGATGTATTCCCATTGGTTAAGGAGAATTTTCTTGTCCCTATTGAATTCATTGAAGGGTACTTCAACAGGTTTCTGTAATATTGACAGTTTGAGCGAGGGTGCAGCTGTAAGATTGATTTCTTTTATAGATGCATCTCCCTTGATTTCCTTAGCTTCTGCGGTTTCATCCACTGGCCCCCCAATTGGGTGCAGAGAATTATGGTTGATAACCATATTCATCTTTGTATAAGTGATCCATAAAATGTATGACATTGATGTAACCAAAAATCAGCTCGTCATCCTCTGATGACTTTTCCTTATCATCTACCCCTGATGGTGCCATTTGGTGGGGTGGTACTTGTATCTTCATACTTTCTAGCTTGAAATCTGAGATTGTAAAAGCCAACATTGGACTTGGTGAAAGTTTATATTCATGCACTTACTTTCCTCCCTTCTAATTGGGTTTCTTTTTGGTTAGCCGGTTTACCTTTGGAGGATTATGGGGATGAGGATGATAGATGTGTTTTATTAGGAGCCGTTGGAGGCATGGTTGGTTGCTTCAACTATTCATGGAGTATTCCATGATCTCGGTTGAATTTTTTTAGATTCATCCCACTATCAAACTTCTTCTTATTTTTGTTAAAAAAGTTTTTATAATCCTCTTTTTCATCCATATCAGTGGTGGAAACATACTCCCCTTGTGCTGGTGGTGGTCCCGGCTTGACTCATTTGGAATCTATCATCTTTTTCAGAAGGTATTGAAGAAAAAACAAACTTGGATGTTGTGTCTTAATATTTTATGGAAGGGATAGTAATTTGGATGATCATCAAGACTCATTCGATCAGCCATCTTCACCTCTTGTAGACGAATCAAGTTTCAATTCATGGAGGCTATGAAGTAGCCATGAACATGATCATCTCAGAAAAAGTAAAATTTATTTCTATGTTGATAAAATTGATTTATTTTGTTCCCCCTTTGAACGTCTTGATGGGGTGTGGGTAGCTACTAACATCTATAGGTACCTGCATTGTTTGTTGGGGGCTTGGAGCTAGAAATGGTGTATGGGGCGGATTAAGCATGACAAAAGCCGCTTCAGCTCTCCTTTCCATTTTTTACTGAGGTTCTTTGGGCTACCCTAGACTTCGGATTAGTCCATTTAAAGGAATATTCTCTCCTTTGAGAAATGTTGTAGAAATATTAGAACCCACTTGTACATTTATCGAAAATAAGTTGTCTTCACATCTCATCAGATAGGTTGTCAATAAACATGGAAAAAATCTCATCTTAGGTGAGTGGTTGGTTCAAGGAGTAAGTTAGAACATTACATCTTGAAATGAAGTATAAACCACTGTTTTTCTCTCACTATTTACAGTTCATGAGGAAATTGAATGTTGTTTTTTGAAACTTTGAGTAGAACTAGAAAAGAATCTGGCATCATAGATCCTTGCATCCTATTATTGAGTTAACTAGCAGACTGGCATACCACAAATAGGCTGACCATTATAGGTTTCGCACAAAGCATCTGATATTTATTGCTTATTGTTTCTCTAGGGTTCCCATCATGAGATCACATTAAGAAGAGTAGTTCATTAGATGCTTCTTTGGGTCCCTTGAACCACTAAACCCTGGGAATATGAGATTCTCAAAATTTGTGGAGGTTGCTCATTGCTCACCCATTCAGGGAAAAGATTCCATATAGGTTTTATCGAAGTGACCCTCCCCTCCATTTCTTCCATTCATGTTGTAAATAACTCAATTTATTTTGGATCCCTTGAGGCATATCTAGTTGGACCTGAGCATGAGTGGGTGTAGTAGGGGGAAAGATCAGATTTGTCGGCGCTGCTAGAACTAGAGGCGGATACCCTGCCAGGGGCATCTTCTAGCTATTTTCATAAATTTGTTCAGGTTGCTTCTCCAATTTAAGGAAATCTTGATATCTTAATAGGATTGGGTTTATGTAGACCGATGATGTTGGATTTTACTTTACTGAGCTTTCCAACCTTTTTTTCATTTATTGGGATAATCTCATGAGGCAGAGGCACTTCTGCTAGATGTGTATGTCGAATCTCTTTCAGGAGAATGTACCCAATAGGATGAATTTCTTGTAGTAGCTCAGTGTTGATTCACCTTAGATCCTTAATTTATTACTACTATAGAGATAATCTCTCCTTAATCATGGGTGAATCATCTTCTTGGGGGAGGATGCAATTCATAGACCTGTCCTCCTTTTTAGAGATTAGTGTGGGAGGAAGTGCCATATTAACTGAGGGGGTACCCAAATTTAAGAGAACTCTTTGGTTTTGGGTGTGCACACCTCTAGGCTCAGTGTGAACCATCTATGGGAGGGAAACCTCTTCTCTTGTTTTCCCATTATTTGTATCATTTTTAACTAGGTCTGTTGGGATGATATCCATGACATTCACCGATTCATACTGTATTGGGGGTGGAATAGTGGGTGGTGAATTGTAGGAGAGATTATTACGTCCTTTGATAGATCTTCTCTGGCCATTCTACGATACACTACAAGTTTCTTGATGAATATTGACTCGAAGGGATCCATGATATGACTTTGCAGTATGCCTCTATTCTAGGGGATGTGAGTCAGAAGATGGGATGGAATGGGTGACCCCTCTATCCATAGTTATCATTAGACGAGAGAAGACAGATGTCCACTGGATAGAAATTTAAGTATAAATTCCCCAAACCATGTGGATTTGGGTTGCTCTCATTCCATTTTTTACATGACACAACCGAGATATTTTGGTCTTATGGGTCATTTTTTTTAAAACTTCACATAGCTCTATGGGCTGGGGCTTGTCCCATATTGGAGTGGTGACTACTGCTATCTCCACCTTTGTGATCGTACACATTCCCATGTGGGTGTGAGATGGATACAGTGCCAGGTCTGCATGTTAATAACTTATTATGAGGACATGATCAGTTCTTGTTGATTTTCTCTTCTTAGATATGAGTCCTACTAGATGTTCTCAGTGGCCTGGTTCAAGAGCTTCTCGATGGCTTGCTCTCATCGGGCTTGATACTTATGAGACTTACTCAAGTCTGATTCTTGTTGAGCATTCCACCTTTCCTAAGTTGGGACATAATTTGATTTTCATCTGGGGATTACGACATTGAATGATGTCACTTATGGTAGGTTCTTCTAGATGGTACGTGGGGTGAAGTGTAGAGATCCATGTTCTCCCCATCCGTAGATATAAACACCAACCGGGGCATTGCTGATAAGGCATCCCAACTTGTGCAGCACAAGGAGGAAGGCCAGCCCAAGGTATTTCTCTAGCATTTCTGATTGTGGACATTACACATATGAAAGGGAATCTAGGTCTATATATTGGAAAAAATCTCCCTGGATATTAACATAATCTGTATACCCTTTTTATGGCATAAATTTTTCCTTTATCTAGCAGAGAGTTTTCCAAATATTAAGGCGAATGCTATACATACATGCATCTGAGAAATTTCTTGTTATGTTGAACTGAGAAGTAGTTGTGGTCCAATACATCAATGGGTTTTCATCCCTAGATAGTTGTCTTCTTACAAGCAACATATCACATTGTTGTTCCACTAGGGACTCTTCTTCTTTATCCACTTGGTTTGACTGCTCTTTAATGATTTCTTTCCAAGAATCATTGTTAGTGGGAGTCTCGTTGACATGTGAATGGTATAAGGATGGATTGAAAGATGAGTGTGGCCATAGGCCTCCCATTGGTTAAGAAAGGATATCACTTTTCATGGAGAGAGTATCCATCATGTCGCAATACATTTTTCCAAGTGCCTCGGCATATGATGGCTTTCTCACATTTGACCCAATAGGGGGATGAAATTCTCACTAGCATAATTTTTTACTATGGGGAGGACCTTTTTAGTCAGTTCCATGATGGTGAGGACAAACATCACATCTTAGTGTTTGGACATAGAGAGGACTTCTATGGTGTATACCCTGGGGAGGACCTATAGGGCTTACCCCAGCAAGGGAAGGACCTTCTTGCTTTATAGCATCATTAAGGGGAGGGACGTCACAATGATTTCTATCATGAAGAGGAATACCATCATATCTCTGGCTATAGGGAGATTATCTATTGAGTATATTATAGGGAGGGCCTTCATGATATACTAAAATTAAGGGAGGACTTTCTTGTTACTTGATTTTATTGTGGAGAGGGCCTTCATAGTGACTGCTATAATGGCGAGTAACACCATCAAATCCTGACGTCCAACTACAGGGATAATCATATCTGCAGTGTACACCTTAGGGAGGAACATCACGGTATAAAAAATAAAGTGTAAGTCCTTATTGATGTTTGATCGTCCGGTCAAGGGGAGAGTTACCCTTACATGCATCAGGAGAGGACCTCATGATCAATATTTTCTGGCTTATGGAGTAATCCCTTGTGGGTGGTCTAGGAATGACCTTATGAGTTTCTAGTAGAGAAATTGTGGGGATGAACTTTGAAACAGCTACATTCACTTCCATAATTTTCTAATGGAATGATATGATCTTGATCCTATATTGATAGATGTTTTATGGTGTCAAGAACGTCAACTTCCAGTATAGTTGAATTAGGAGTATGCTCTTCATTTTCTGGTTTCCTTTGGAACATTTAATTTTTGTGTGCTCTCTTGAAGGAAAATAGGGGTACCTTTTGTTGGAAATGGCCTTCATATACGTTTCCCTGTCTAATTGGTTCTCGCAATGTCACCTAGATACACTGATGAAAAATATTTAGTACAACTAGGGATACATGCCATCCCTGGAGCAGCCATCACATTGGACTGGTATACCCTAGTTTGAATGAGTATTTTTTCCCAATCCAGTTGTTCTTGTATCATGGAATATGGTTTTCAACCCTCCTAGTTAAGAGTAGGGATGTGGGTCTTCACTGAGGTGATTATCTAATTTTTTGGATGAATCACCCTGTCTGAGGAGACCGGGCCGTGGGCCTGACTCCTCACACCAATGCAATGATGTCTTGAAACTTTCGTAGGATATATCATGGGATCAAAATATGATCCTCCATCATGACCAAGATATGTGGAGATATGTCTTTGACTGTAATGGGTATGATTTCCCATTCCGACGTCAAAGGAGGAGATGGTTCCTTCTCTGGTTCTCCATGAGTTTCCAGTTTGTACTGGCAGTTCTCCTATGTCAGGGCATAGGAATGAGCCTTCTGCCAGCTATCTTCTCTTGTTTCCTTCATATTTGGCTGGAGTTATTTTTATTTATGATTAGTATTTTTTTTTCTTCTCATTTTCTACTGTATCTATCTCACATGCCAGATTTTCATTCACATGAATTTGAAACTTCTTATATTTGCTTAACACTATATTTAGAAGATGGTATTTATATTAACTAGAAGTATTGTATTAATTCCCATAATTTTTCTCCCTATTTTGAAATCAGTCGTGTTGTACATCAGCAGTATTTTTTACCTTATTATAGCTAGCTGCCATCCTATTTTGATGACGGGAAACTTACGCATTGGCAATGATTTACATCTACCAATAATTTGCTGATTTGTTTGCATGGAGGGGTCATAAATCATTGGAATGAATGTGAATTTTATTGTATTGTCCCACCTTATTTCCATTGTGGGATTAATATGAGTGATAATGGATATGAATCTTCACATTAGGAAAGATACAGAAATTTGGTAATTATATACATATTTGGAAGAAAATGTCAATATTTTTTAAGCTACCATATTGGAGATATCATTATGTGAAACATAATATTGATGTCATGCATGTGGAGAAGAATATATATGACAGTTTGATTGGAAAATTTCTAGATATTAAAGGAAAGACAAAAGATAGGTTGAATTCAAGATTATACTTACAATTAATGGGAATACGTTTGGAGTTAGCTCCCACTCCTAATGGAAGACAAACATTTATTCCCCCCGATTATCATACATTATCAAAGAATGTGAAAATTAACTTTTTTCAGTGTCTTCATTATATCAAAGTTTCTTAAGGTTATTCTTAAAATGTAAATAATTTTGTCTGTTTGAAGGATTTAAAGTTGATAGGTATGAAATATCATGATTGTCATGCCATGATGCAACAACTTCTACCGATTTCATTGCGCGGAAAATTTTCCATCCATGCCAGAAAGACTATAATGAAGTTGTATTATTTTTTCAATTAAATTTGTAATAAGGTGATTGACTTGAATGATTTGAACATTTTGGAAAAGGATGTGATTTATATACTTTTTCAATTGGAAATTTATTTTCCACCATCTTTTTTTATATAATGGTGTATTTAATGATTCATCTACTTTGAGAAATAAAGCGTTGTGGACATGTATATCTTCGTTGGATGTATCCTTTTGAAAGGTATTTGAAAATATTGAAGGGTTATGTTAATAATCCATATCATCCTGAAGTCTCTATTATTGAAAATTATATTTCTAAGAAGGTTTCATAGTTTTTATGAGCTAATTAGATGTAGAGGAGCACATAGGTTTACCTCCATATCACCATGAATCAGTTAATAATGAGGGAAAGGGGATTCATGGCTTGAAAGTAAAATCGTTATCAGATTAGTAGATAAATAAGTAAGAATTATAAATATTGAATAACATAGCTGATACTCAACAGTATATCACATTTTATATTAATGAGTTAAAATAATTTCATCCAAATAAGAAAGAAATGTGTATTTTGAATGAGCACAACAAAACATTTTTGTTATAGATTAAAAAGTCCTTACACGGTAGATTAGATGTATCAGAGACATTTTGAGGGTTAGTGGGTGGTCCATAATTAAATGTGATAACATGGTCCAGTTATGACATTAATGGATATACATTTCATACAAAAGCTCATGAAAATAGAAATACAGTTCAGAATAGTGGTGTATTGGTGTTTGTAGAAACAATTCATTTTTGGAGTTCTAAAGACAAACCCCCAATTTCTGCATCAACTATATATTATGGAGTCATTGAAGATATATGGGAGGTTGATTAAATTAAAATTAATGTTACAATTTTTAACTACAAATGGTTTATCGGTAACAATAGTGTCAGACATGATGAATTTGGAATGACAGTTGTTAATTGGAATAGATTGGAAGACATAGTAGATTTTTTATAATAGAAATACATGCAAAAAAGATTTTCTATGTAGTTGACCAATCAGATATTCAGTGGTCTATTGTTTTACAAGGAAAAAAACTAAATTTTAGTGAGGATCAACTTGATGAAGATGATGATTTATGTGAGATAACTACCTCCATGGAAAGATTAGCAGAACATAATCATGAGCATGTTAAAGACATGGTTTTTTCCATAAAGAATGATCATGATGAAGGAATTTGGGGAAAAAAATCCATTTTTACATTCCTAATATTACAGGTAACAAATGTTTATTTCATTGTTTGCATTTATTATTTTCATAAAATGTATGATATTGTAATTTTTTTCTTTATTAAAATGTGTATTAAAACAAATAAGTAGAAGCTTTTGTTCATTTTAATTATGTTTTGTTTAGTTTATAATGTTTACTATTACATAAATTATATATCTATTATTTTTGTTGAATGAAAATTACTTTATCATGTTTACCATGTTTACAATGTTTACCATGTTTACCATGTTTACCATGTTTACCATGTTTACCATGTTTACCATGTTTACCATGTATACCATGTTTACCTTGTCTAACATGTCTACCATGATTACCATAGTTTACCATAGTTTACCTTTAAATAACATATATATATTTATTGATTTTTTTGAATGAAAATTACACTACCATTTTTACCTTGTTTACCATTTTTTAACATGCTTACCATATTAACCATGTTTACTAATATGTAACTCCATTCAATTTTCCATTTTTGGTCTACATTAGTATTGTAGTATTTGAATTTTTATATTTTTGAACTACTGTTTATTTTTTTTATTTGAACGATAATGATAGATAAATCAGTTGATCAACCACATGATTCTGGAGATGAGCATAATGATCATACCTCTAGGGAAGAACATTCACATGCTCCTCTTGATGTTACCCAATCTTCCGCATGTGCTCCCATAACGAAAAATAAGAGTTCAAGAGTTTTTAAACGTGTGTGCACACGTCTACCAAAATTATCAATTTCCCATATGTAGGACCATAGGATACAGATTGAGTTTGATGAGAATGATATTCCTAGAGGTCCAAATGCAAAAGATTTTATGAGTTTTGTAACAACTCAGGGTAAAAGAAACGTAAGAATTTTGTATAATGATTGGATAAGTGTGGTCAAAGTGATAATATCTCAGTTGTGGGAGATGATTTTGGGAAGATATTTTTATATTGTTTTCCTATTCTTTAAATGTTTCTAGTATAATATGTTTTAACACTTCTTTATTAGATGTCATTTGATATTCCTAACGTTGGAGGAGTCAGAAAGAAATGCTTATTGATTGCTGCTAGAAGATAGAGGGATTTCAAATCAACCATCACATATGATTTCATTTTTGGTAATAGGATTCATGACTATCCATGTCATATATATCCTTTCATAGATGAATATACATGGACACAGTTTATTTAAAGTAGAAGAAAAGATTCATTTTTTGTAAGGGAAATGTAAAATTTTATAAGATTTCTTATATAAATGATCTTATTAATGTTTTTTTAATGATTTATTATTCTTAATTTACAACAATTAAGGACATATGATCAGGATATCCAATCCAAAAATGTATACCCTCATAGTTTATCTTGGGGAGGGTATACATTATTGGAAGAACACATGACGACAGAAAAATTACAAAAACATAGAGTTGAGTTTTCAAAATCTAGAGAGGTTTTCCCTCTATCCCCTATATCTAGACATGAAAATGGAAGAGAGATCAAATGATCAAAAAGGGCCAGTACCTTTTAGAATATTCGAGAATCATAGCAGAGTGGATTGTTAGATATTTATTTTATTTATTTATGTTAACTATATTATTTATATAATTTGAATCATTAAAGAAATGTTCCATTAATTAATACATGATTCTCTTGAGGATCAGAGCTCACCGAGAGTATTTACAGCTGCTGGGAGGTAAGATATTTTATCTGTAGCATTGGGAAAGCCTGAACATCCTAGTCATGTATGAGGATGTACGACATGTTTATCAGTAAGAAAAGTGTTTCCATGTTCTTCAACTTCTTCTGTTGAGGGTGTTTATAAAAAAATAGAATCCTTGGAGGCTGAAGTTCATAATATTAATTTGACGATGGAGTAAAATATTAGAGAATTGGTGCAATCTATGCTTGCAGACATGCAAAGACAATTTCAAAATACAACTGCCACTCCTACACCTCCCCCTGTAAACCACATTATTTATCCTCCACCTTCAACAGTAGCTCACACTCCCCCACCTCAGCCTGTGGACTGCATTTTTTATCCTACTTCTTCACCACAGCTTTCTACTTATTGTGAGTTGTATGTTGATGATCCTCAATGTCGTATTTTTGCATATGGGATGTTATATGGTATAGAAGATATAGTTCATCATCAACAATTAAAGTCAAAGCATCATAGGGTCACTGTATAGGATATTATAGATAGATTAGCTCGAGTACCATTACCTACAGATGAGGTGATGACAGTTGGACATAATATCAGCCATTTTTTAATTTTTCCATCTAGACTTCTGTGACTCATTACCATAGAGGTAAATATATTATATCTTCTATTTTATTTTTTTATTAAAGTTGTTTTAACATTTGAAAAATAATATATTTTTCTATTTATTTTTAAAAGAATACTTCAAAGTTAATGAAATACTATATAGACAACAACAAAGAAAAATGGTTATGAAATCAGATACATATTCTAGTTGTCTTGATATATTTTCATGATATTGAATTTTTTTGGTTGATCATTATAAGATTCCAATGGAAGCTCTTGTTTGTGGATGTGTAATAAATGTGGGGGATTCTGAAAAAGAAATCCTCTAGCTTATTATGGAAGATAAGTTGGGCATCAAAGTGGTGAATTTTTTTCCATGTATGTCTTAACACATTTTTAATATGTCATATTTATTAAAAATGTATACTTATATCTGTTTTGTATTAGGTATCTTTATAGCATGTGTGAGAAGAATGAGTGGACATATGTATATGGATTCATGGACCTGCAATTGATTTTCCATAAAGCAAATGCATTGGATGAGGAACAAAAAATGCTTCATATTGCCAATAGATTTGAACAGAATATAATCACACAGTGTTCGATGATGCCTTTTTGTGAGAGGTATGAAACATATCTCTGGAAAAGAGTTCATTATCTTTTATCATAAAAAACCACTAATTCTCAAAATAGAATTTTCATGAACAACAAGGCATCTTCTAATGTGAATATTATATGTTAAGATTTATGTATGAAATAATTAAAACTGGAAAACTTGTGTACTTTGAATGGGTAAGATTTCCTTTTAAACATTGCCAAAATATTTCATTTGATTTATTAATTGTACATGTTAACTACAATACTTTTACTTTATAGCTATATGATGACCCTCAACCCGATAGTGCTCATGATTTCAAACATGTACAAGTGGAATGGTCAAATTATTTTACAAGTTTTATTGGACTTTAGTTTGTTTGCAGTGTAAAATGTAATTTTGAATATTGTCAACATAATTGTGTATTTGGTAGTCATTTAGTTTGGATTTATTTTTTTAGTTGAAATTCTAAGTTTTGAATGTTATATATTTGAATGTTTAATTTTGGTCTACATCTTGTTTTGGTCTAGTAGTGATTATTTTTATGGAATGGATTCTGGTCTTGGGAAGAGGGTCTATAGGGGTGTGGGGGGGATTCCAGGGTGTCCATGGGGGTGGAAGGGTGTCCAGGTGGGTGGGGGGCTGTCCAGGAGGGTGGGGGATATCCAGGGGGTGTCTAGGAGAGAGAGAGAGAGAGTGTGTGTGTGTGTGGGGGGGTGTCCATTAGTGGTAGGGGGGGGGGGTCCAGGCGTGTGGGAGGGCTGTCCAGTGGGGTTAGGGTGTCCAAGGTGTCCATGTGGGTGGGAGGGTGTCCAAGAGGGTGGCATGGCTATCCAGGGTAGTGGGGGCTATCTAGGAAGGGGGGGGGGGGGCTGTTCAGGGTATCCAACTGTGTGGGGGTTGTCCAGTGTGGTGTGGGGTTTCTAGGGGTGTGAGAGGGTTGTCTAGTAGGGTAGGGGTGTCAGGGGTGTCCATGGTGGTGGGAGGGTGTCCAGAAGGGCGGGGGGCTATCTAGGGGGGGGGGGGCTATCTAGAGGGTGTTTAGGGGTGTGGAGGGGAGTCTAGTGGGGTGGGTGGGGGGGGGGGTTCTAGTCTTGTGGGGGGGGGGGCTGTCTAGTGGAGTGGGAGTGTCCAGGGTGTCTATGGGAGTGGGGGGTGTTTAGGAGGGTGGGAGGGTTATTCAGGGGAGTGGGGGGTTGTCCAGGATATGTCTAGGGTGTGGGGGGTGTCCAATGGGGTGTGTGTGTGTTTGGGGGGGGGGGGGGTTAGGGGCGTGGGAGGGCTATCCAGGGGGGGGGGTGGAGATGTCCAGGGTGTCAAGGGGGGTGGGAGGGTGTCGAGGAGGGTGGGAGGGCTCTCTAGGGGAGTGTGGGCTGTCCAAGAGGCTGGGAAGATGTACAGGAGGGGGGTGTCTAGGGGTGTCCAAGGGTGGGAGGTGTCCAGGGGATGGGGGTTTAGGGGTGTGGGAGGGATGTCCAGGGTGTGGGGGTGTCTAGGGTGTCCATGGGGGTTGGGGTGTCCAGGATGGTGGGCGGGCTACCTATGGGGGTGTGGGATTTCTATGAGGGTGTGGGTTTTCCTGGGGGTGTCCATGGGTGCGTGGGGGTGTCTAGTGGGGTGAGGGTTTCCAGAGGTGTGGTGGGGATGTCTCGTGGGGTGGGGGTGTCCAGGGTGTCCATGGGGGTGGGACGGTGTCCAGGAGGGGTGGGAGGGTTGTCCAGGAGAGTGGGGGCTATCCATGAGGGGTGGGGTGGGGGAGTGGGGTTCCAGGGGTGTGGTGGTGGGGGGGGGGGGTTGTCTTGTGGGGTGGGGTTGTCCAGGGTGTCCATGGGTGTGGGAGGATGTCGATGATGGTGGGGGATGTCTAGGAGGGTGGGGGATGTCCAGGGGTGTGGGGGTGCCCTGTGGGGTGGGGGTTTCCAAGGGTGTGTGTGGGGGGGGGGGGTTGTCCAGTGGTGTGGGGGTGTCCAGGGCATCCATGGGGGTTAAAGGGCTATCTAGGGTAGTAGGGGGATGTCCAAGAGGGGTTGGGGGGATGGTCTATCTAGGGGGTATCGATGTGTTTGGGGGTGTCTAGTGGGGTGGGGTGGGGTTGGGGGGTCCAGGGGTGTGGGGTTCTCTGGGGTGGGGGTGTCTGGGGTGTCCATGGGGGTGGGAGGGTGTCCGGGAGGGTGTGTGGTCTATTCAGAGGGTGGGGCTATCCAAGAGGGCCAGGGTTGTCTATGCGGTGTCCCGGGGTGTGGGGGTGTCCAGTGGGGTGGTGTGGGGGTTCTAGAGGTGTGGGAGGGTTTTCCAGTAGGGTGGGGGTGTCCAGGATGTCCATGGGGGTGGGAGGGTGTCCAGGAGGGAGGGAGGGTTGTCCAGGTGAGTGGGGCGCTGTCCAGGAGGGGTGGGGAGGGGGGGGGGGGGGGGGGTTGTCCAAGGGGTCTCCAGGGGTGTGGGGGTGTCTAGTGTGGTGGGGTTTCTAGGGATGTGGGCTGGTTTTCCAGTGGGGTGGGGTGTTCGGGGTGTTCATGAGAGTTGGATGGTGTCCAGGAGGGTGGGGGCTGTCCAGGAGGGTGGGTCTATCTAGGGGGTGTCTAGGGGTGTTGGGGGTGTTCAGTGGGGTGGGGGGTTTCCAGGGGTGTGTGAGGGATGTCCAATGGGGTGGTGGTGTCCAGGGAGTCCATGGGTGTGGGAGGATGTCCAAAAGCGTGGGAGGGCTCTCCAGGGGAGTGGGGGCTATCTAGGATATGTTCAGTGGTGTGGGGTCTCCAGTGGGGTGAGGGGTTTTTCTGAAGTGTGGGAGGGTTGTTTAGTGGGGGGGGGGGGTGTCTAGGGTGTCTATGGGTGTGGGAGGGTGTACAGGGGGAGGGCTTTCCAGGGATGTGGGGGCTATCCAGGAGGGCTGGGGGGGGGGGGGGGGTTGTCCAGGGGGTGTCTAGGGGGGTGGTGGGTTTCTTGGGGCAGAGGTTTCTAGGGGTGTTGGAGGAATTTAGAGTGGGGTGGGGATTTCTTTGGTTTCCATGGGGTTGGAGGTGTCCAAGAGGGTGGGTGGGCTGTCCAAGGGGGTGGGGGCTATCCAGGAGGGTGGGGGTTGTCCATGGGGTGTCCAGGGGTGTGTGGGGTGTCTAGTGGGGGGGGGGGGGGTTCAGAGGTGTGGGAGGGTTGTCCAGTGTGGTGGGGGTGACTTGGGTGTCCATGGAGGTGGGAGGGTGTCTAGGAGGGTGGGAGGTAGATCCAGGGGAGTGGGGGCTGTCTAGGGGGGTAGGGGGTGTCTAGTGGTGTGGGAGTGTCCAATAGGGAGGGGGTTCAAGGGGTGTGGGAGGGTTGTCCTGTGGGGTGGGGCTGTGTGGGGAGTCCATGGGGTGGGATGGTGTCTAGGAGGGTGGGGTTGTCCAGAAGGGTTGGGCGGTCCAAGGGGTGTCCAGGGGTGTGGTGGGGTGTCCAGTGGGATGGGGGGGGGGGGGGGGGGGGGTTAGGGGTGTGGGGGATTTCCAGGGGTGGGGGTGTCCAAGGTATCTATGGGATAAGAGAGTGTCCAAGAGGGTGGAAGGGATTTCCAGGGGAGTGGGGGTTGTCCAAGAGGGGTTGGGGGGCTCCAATGTTGTTGGAGTGTTGTTCAGTTGGGTGGGGGTTTCTGGGGAGTCCATAGGGACGAGAGGGTGTCTAGGAGGGTGGGAGGGATGTTCAAGGTGGTGGGGGCTATCCATGATGGTTGGGTTTGTTTATAGGGTGTCTCAGGGTGAAGGGGTCTCATGTGGGGGTGGGGGTAAGGTTTCTAGGGGTGTGAGAGGGATGTCCAGTGGGGTGGGGGTGTCCAGGGTGTCCATGGGGTGGGAGGGTGTCCAGATGGATGGGAGGGCTGTCCAGGGGAGTGGGAGATGTCTAAGAGGGGTGGGGGGGGGGTTCCAGGGGTGTGGGAGGGTTTCCTAGTGGTGTGGTGGTGTCTAGGGTGTCCATGAGGGTGGTAGGGTTTCCAGGAGGGTGGGGGTTGTCCCAGAGTGTGGCGGACTATTCAGGTGGTGTCTAGGGGTGTGTGGGAGGGGGGGTGTCCAGTGGGGGGGGGGGGTTCTAGGGGTGTGGGTGAGATTTCTAGTGGGGTGGGCGTGTTCAGGGTGTCCATGGTTGTGGGAGGGTGTCTAGGAAGGTGGGAAGGATGTCCAGGGGAGTGGGGGATATCCGGAAGTGGGGGGGGGGTTGTCTAGGGGTATCCGGGGGTGTGGAGGTGTCCAGTGGGGTGGGGGGTTTCAAGGGTGTGGAAGGGTTGTCCAGTGGGGGGGAGGGGGGGTCTGGGGGTCCATGTGGGTGGGGGTGTTTAGGAGGGTGGGGATGTCCAGGAGGGTGGGGGGATGTCTAGGGGTGTGGGGGGTGTCCAGTGGGGTGGGGGTTTAGAGGGGTGTGGTAGGGTTTTCCATTTGGGTGAGGGTTTCTATGGTGGTGGGAGGGTGTCTAGAAGGGTGGTAGGGATATCTAGGGGAGTGGGGGTTGTCCCGAAGGGGGTGTCCAGGGGGTATTCAGATGTGTGGGGGTGTCCAGTGGAGTGGGGGGTTCCAGGGGTGGGGGGTGTCTGGGGTGTCCATGGGGGTGGGAGGGTGTCCAGGAGGGTGAGAGAGATTTCCAGGGGGTGGGGGTTATCCAAGAGGGAGGGGGCTGTCCATGGGGTGTCCAGGGTTTGGGGGGTGCCTAGGGGGTTAGGGATTTCTAGGGGTGTAGGAGGGCTTTCCAATGGGGTGGGGGACGTCCAGGGAGTCAATGGGGGTGGGAAGGTGTCCATGAGGGTGGGAGGGATATCCATGGGTGTGGGGGGATGTCCAGGATGGGTGGGGGATTTCAAGAGGGTATCCAGGGGTGTGGGGATGTCCAGTGGGTGGGGGGGGGGGTGTCCAGTGTGTCCATGGGGATGGGAGGGTGTCCAGGAGGGTGGGGGTTGTCCAAGGTTGTGGGGGGGGGGGGGGGGGGTGTACAGTGGGTTGGGGGTTTTCCAGGGGTGTGGTAGGGTAGTCTAGTGGGTTGGGGGTTTCCAGGGTGTGCATTGGGGTAGGAGGGTGTCCAGGAAGGTGGGAGGGCTGTCCAGGGGAGTGGGGGTGTCCGAGGTGTCCATGGGGGTGGGAGGTTGTCCTGGAGGGTGGGGGATATCCAAGGGTGTGTGTGGGGCGGGGGTGTCCAGTGGGGGGGGGGGGGGTATTTCCATTGGTGTGGGAGGGATGTTCAGTGGGGTGGACTTGTTTTGGTGTGGTTTTGTTCTATTTTTGGTCTGTTTCAAGTTTTCTTTTTTAGGGAATAGTTGAGGCTGAATAATTTTATTAAAAATAAATTGGTTTTTTTACATCAGTTATTTTATAACCGATGTAAAAAATGCATTTTTATGGGTTTTAACGTCGGTTATTTGAAAACCGACGTAACAAATGCATGGTAATGGGTTTTTATGTCAGTTATTTCACAACTGATGTAATAAATTTTATGAAAATAGGTTTTTAAATCATATATTTGATAACCAATGTAATAAATGGAATGATATAGGGTTTTTCACCAGTTATTTAATAACCGACGTTGTATATATGTTTTCACGTCAGTTATTATTTAACCGATGAGAAAAACGCTTTGAAAACTTGTTTATAACATCGGTTATGAACATAACCAATGTGGTAAAATCATTGGAGGTGCATTTTATTACATTGGTTATTCTATAATAGACGTGAAAAAGTAGATACCACATCGGTTATTTAAAAACCATTGTAATAAATCATGACTCTGAAGCATTTTCCACGTCGGTTTTTGATGAACTGACATGAAAAACACTTCATATTATTGGTTTTTATGTCTGTTTTAAAATAACCATCATCAAAAACAATATTTATAATGTCTCTTGTAATAACATCAGCCAAAATACAGCATAAAAATAATAACCACCATAAAAAACATTTTCTTCACAAGTGATTATTTTTATTTTTAGGGGGTTTTAGGGTGTTTAGCATTTTTTATCTTTTTAGGGGTTTTATTTATTTAGGATTTTAATCATTTCAAAGAGGTTTTCATGGGTCTTAGGGTATTTAAATATTAAGGGATTTTTAAGGATTTGTATAGTGTTCAGGGTTTTAAAGACTTTTGAGGGGTTTTAGGGTTTGTAGGTGTTTTTATGGTTTTTGGGACGTTTTGTGGTATTTAGGTTGTTATGGTTTATTAGAGTTTTATTTTTTGGGGGGTGTTTAATGGGTTTTTAGAGTTTGAAGAGAGTTTTTGGGTTTTTATGATGTTTTTATGAGGTTCTTATGGTTTTTAAGGTATTTATTTTTTAGGGGTTTTAATGTTTTTAGGGACTTTTAGGATTTTTTCCATTTATAAGGTTTTTGGGGTTTTAAGTGTTCTCAGTTTTTAAATGTTTTCAGGGTTTTTCACGGTTTTCTACATTTCTAGGGATTTTTTTTTTCAATTTTAAGGTCTTTTATGTTTTTAGGGATATTGAAGATTTTAGGGTATTTTAGGGGTTTTAGTGTTTTTTAGTTTTTTTTTTA
Organism: Viscum album; assembly: GCA_963277665.1. Classification (NCBI taxonomy): domain Eukaryota; kingdom Viridiplantae; phylum Streptophyta; class Magnoliopsida; order Santalales; family Viscaceae; genus Viscum; species Viscum album. Next base: position 1,278,086,031 of record OY728136.1, on the reverse strand, counting down.
TAATTTTTTGGTATTTAGGGATTTTATGTGTTTTTAGGTATTTTATGTGTTTTTAGGTTTTTATGGTTTTATTAGAGTTTTCGGGGTTCTTAATGTTTTTATATTTTTAAGGATTTTTAGGCTTTTAATGATTTTAATAGGTTTTTTTCTTTTATGGATTTTAAAGGTTTTTTGGCTTTTAAGATTATTATATTTCTTTATGGTTTTTAGGGTTTAAATGGTTTTTAGAGTTTTTTGGGGTTTTTTGGGTTCTTTGGGGTTTCTAGATTTATAAGTGTTTTTGGGTTTTTTGGTTCTTAGGGTTTTTAAGTTTTTTTTAGCATTTTTATGTTATTTAGGGACATTAAGTTTTTTAAGGTTTATATGGTTTTCTTAGGGTTTTTCTATGTTTGTATGGTTATTCATTTTTATTTATTTTTAATTAATTTTTTTTATTTTTATATAATTTAGGGTTTCTAGGGATATTGAGAGTTTTTGGGGTTTTAATGGTTTTTATGGGGTTCTTTGGTTTTGAGGGATTTTTTGGGTTTTTAGGGGTTTTATGGGTTTTTAACATTTTTAGGAGTATAAAGGTTTTTAGAGTTATTAGAGGGTTATTATCGGGTTTTAGGGTTTTAAAGGTTTTAGGGGGTTTTATGGGTTTTAGGTGATTTTACGGTTTTCATTTTTTAGATTGTTCATGTATTTTATGTGCTTTTTTGGTTTTTTAATATTTTATTATAGTTTTTCAAGGTTTTTATGGTTTTTAAGATTTGGGTATTTTTAGGATTTTTTAAAGATTTTTATGGGGTTTTAGGGTTTTCTGGGATTTTGAGGGGTTTTAATATTTTTAGGGATTACATGGTTTTTAGCATTTTTTGGATTTTTAGGGGTTTTAAGTGTTTTTATGATATTTTTATTTTCATAGGGGTTTTCAAATTTGTTGAACTTTTCACATTTTTAAGGATGTTTAGGGCCTTTTTAGGATACATTAGGTCTTAAGGTTTTTAAGGATTTTAGGGGTTACATGGGTTATTTGGGTTTTTCACGTTTTTATTGGTTTTTAGGGTTTTAAAAGTTTTTTTAGTTTTTTATGGTCCTTAATTTGTTTCATATATTTTTTACCTTTTTAGGTGTTTAGTGGGTTTTTATTTTTTTTATTTGTAAAAGAATTTATGAGTTTTATGATTTTTAGGGTTTTTATGTTTTCATAATTTTTAGGGTTTTAAGGTGTTTAGGTGTTTTTAGGATTTTAAGGTTCTCTTATGGGTTTTCATGTTTTTTTTTGGTTTTATACGTTTTTAGGGATTTTTAGGATTTTTATGGGGTTATAGGATATTTAGGGATTTTAAGGGTTTTTATAATTTTTTGTTTTAGGGTTTTTTGATTTTATTAGGGATTGTAAGGGGTTTTAGAGTTTTTTTTAACAAGTTTAGGGGTTTAAAAGGGTTCTTAGAGTTTTTAGTGGTTTTAGGGTTTTTATATATATTTTGGGTTTTTATGTTTTTTCGGGATTTTATGGTTTTTATGGTTTTTAGGGTTTTAGGATTTTCTGGGTTTTTAGTGTTATGAAATTATTTAGGGGTTTTATTTTCATTTAGGCTCATAAGGTTTTATTAGGTTTTTTAGGGTTTTTATGGTTTTTGGGTATTTTACGTATTTAGGGATTGTTTGTTATTTTTTAGTATTTTTATGGTTTTTATATTTTTGGAGATTTTGGGGGGTTTTATGTGGTTTTAGGGGTTTTATGGGTTTCAGGCTGTTAGGGTTTTTTTTGTTTTTACGATTTTTATTGTTTTTCATATTTTTTAACGTTTTTGGGGTTTAAAGTGCTTTTTTGAGTTTAAAGTGTTTTCAATGTTTGTGGTTGTTTTTTGGGGGTTTTTGGTTTTTATGTTTTTTATTAGTTTTATGGTTTTAGAGTTTTATGGTTTTTATCGTTTATATATATTTTAGGTGTTTTGGGGTTTATAATATTTTTAGGTATTTATGGTTTTCTTAGAGGTTTTTAGGGATTTTATGGTTTTTTAGGTTTTTAGGTATTTTTAGAGTTTATTTTGTATTTTTATGGTTTTTAGGAATTTTGGGTGGTTTTAGGGTTTTTTTTATTTTTAGGGATTTAATGGTTTTTAGGGGTTTTAGAGGTTCTTTGAGTTTTTAGGGGGTTTGAGTTTTTTATTGTTTATTAATATTTTGAGTGGTTTAATAGGGTTTTTTGGGGCTTTAGTGGGTTTCTGATGTTTTATTATTTTTAGGGTTTTATAAGATTATTATGGGTTATTATAGTATTTATTGGTTTTAAATGTTTTTAGGGTTTTTACAATTTTTTATGGTTTTCCTGGTTGTTAATTGTTTTTAGGTTTTTAATGTTTCCTTAGGTTTGGTAGGGTTTTCAAGGTTTTTTACATTTTTAGGTATTCTTAGAGATTTTTTTGGGTTTTTAAGGGATTGTTCCAAAATTTTCAAATACATAATTTTGGGTTTTTTACTTGTGGAAACTAGGTGTTAGGATTTTATTTCACTCTATGGCTATAAATAGCCACCCCCTTGTAATCCTTGAACTTCATGAATGAAGTTAATGTTATTATGGAAATTTTTTCTTATAATCTTTGTGTTGTTTCAAAATTTTTGAATTGTCAGAGGATTGTTTATCATTTGTGGAATCTTATGGATAGAGTTATTAGAGATAATTTCTCTCTGTGTTCTACCTTGCAAAACTCTCTCATTTCTATCTTATTGACACCATTTATAGCCCTTCTCACTTTTTTTCATGTAAAGATAGGGGTGCTCAACATGTGAACATTGAACAAGGTTCAGAGGAAACTTCTAAGAAGGTATTTGAGTACATATCATTTATTATCATTGCAAGAAATCAGTTTCATCAATTTTTATCCCGTCTTCAATACTCTTTTCCCTTTGAATCGGGATGACATAAATTCTGATCCATTTTTTTATTCAACTAAGGAAATCATTTCTTCATAATTTTTATGTAAAATATATACAACTTCAAGTTTATATGATATTATTTCTTATCCATCTAGAATCATTGAAATCAAAGCTATAAAGTGTGAGATATATCGGGTTCAAATTTTGTGTTGATTTTGGAAATTTTTAAACCACCCATGTAGCACCCCAGTTTTTGGTACTTAAACCTTTATTTATGTATTTAAAGTATATAATTTGATTGGGTTAGGTTTTTGGAGTTTCAGGGGATATTTTGAATGTATTTTTGGATTTTCTTGAGGTATACAATTTTAGAATGGTTAGTAAAAACTGTGAAACACTTCCAAGAAACTGTGCAGCTGAAATAGTGGACACTGGGGAGGTGCATAATTAATCACACTGTTTGTAAAAACTGTGTGTATTCCCCATAGATTATGTTCAATGATGGACATTGGGGTTTATCATAGTAAGTTAATAGTTTTTAAAACTATATGATCTAACCATATGAGGTGTTTTTGGATCCATTTCCTTATGAATGATTAGTGCATGGTTTTCCTAACTATGTTCCCTAAGCAAACACTGTGGAAAATTCGATAAAAAATTACATATCTAACCAATTTTACCATCTAAACCACTATTTCCATTCCATAAAAAAGCCATAAAATGAATTACTCTTCCTCCAAAGGTGGTGGAGACAATCCCTTTCAATCCTTAAGTTATTTTTAGGCTAATCTCATTGCATTGGATACCTAGGTTTATTGGTAAGTGATCTTTCTTCATTATTTTCCTTAGCTGTATTATCCATACCACTTTTTGAATCATGGATCTAGTTCATTGGTCATAGATCCATGTTTTATGATGTCTATCTTGAAAGTATATAATTGTTTTAATTGTGATGAATGAGATCTATGTTAGAATCAATAATATTTAATGTGGTTTTTAAAATTTTTGTGTGATTATTTGTTTTCAATTATGTTTGAGTTGTACATTTCTTCTTCCTTACTCCTATTGATCAGAACATGAAGTATTCATTTTTAATTGATTTAATTGCTCCAAATTGTTGAGAACATCATGGTGTGATATGATGGAATTCAAATTTGAGTTATGGTTTTGTAAATCATGGGAATTGCATGGATTTTTTTGAAAACTATTTTTTATAATTATAAAATTGTGATTTTAAAATAATGGTTGGTTGATGCATGTAAAGTATTTGTTGAAATTATTTATTTGAAATGGTTTTATATGATTTAGAAATAATGGTTAGGCATGCGATGAATGGAGTGGATAATGGTCATGAAGTAAACACATCAAAGGGATAGAATGTAGATGTGAAATTCTACCGTTAATGGTAAACCCAAGGTTTTGTGTGTGTTTATTTTGAGGAAGTGAATGGACATAAAATTATTATTCCAAATATTAACTTGTGAAATAGTTTAAATATTTTTTGTTTTTTCCTTAAAAATGATGGTGTTTTTTGTTGATGTATTCAATACTACAAAATATGACTTTAATGGTTCTAAAAATGGCATGTATTAGCACTAGAGAAGTACTGACTACCAGAGTGAGATTAAAATCCCTAAAATTTTATCAGTGCTGAGAAAAACTCACAAAGTTGTACTTTATCAGTTCTAAAAAAGAACTAATAGAGTAAAACATTTATCAGTTATTTTTATTTAGCTCTGATTAGGGTTTCTTTATCATCAATTGTAAAAGTTCTGTTAAAGGTACCCTTTATCGGTGTTGTTAAAGTGGTTTACTCCAGTGTTCTATAATATCACACTAAAGCTATATAAACACCACTAAAAATCAGAATTTTTTTTACCAACATAGAATTTAAATGAAAGAACATTTAAAAAACAAATACATGAAAAACACTATATTATATACATTTCAGTCATTTGTTTATAAAATTATATAAGTACAATTTATTATATATATTAAAAAACATCAATATTCCTATACCTTTTGATCCTAACCCCTACAAATTTTGTTGAAAAACACACCACCAATGATCAAGAAAAATAATTCACATATATAACAAAAATATTTCTTATGTTAGTAGTAATGTCAACAAATAAATTTACCAAATGTGTTAATTTTGAAATAAACTTTGGGTCATACTAGGAACATCATGTATCAGATTAAGTTGCGGTTGATTCTTGCTTGACACACCATTTGTTTTCCTTCGTCAAGAATTATCTATATGAAAATTATTTAAATAACTATAATAAAAATATTAAAAGGGAAATAATTAATTAATATTAGATGTAATGGTGATAAAACAATCTGGGCTTCTTTTCTTAGTTTTCATGATGTGATGCACGTTTTAATCTAAACTGATACTTATATATTGAAAAGATGAACATAGAGCCATAACAGTAACATCATGTGTCAGATTAAGGTGTGACTTATTCCTATACATCCAAAATGACTTATTTATTATTTTTCTAATGTATCAAAACAATCTCAATGTGTTTTCATGTATTTGAGTAAGTCAATTGTCTTTTTAAAAAAAATTAATTTTAAAATATATACATACACACTCATTTATATAAGTCACATAATGTGTTAGTTTTATTTGAAAAGGATTCATACACATAAGAAATAATTTATGAATCATTTTCATAAATTATGAAGACAATTCCTGCATGTTTTCTCAGTTTTCAGTGTGTGAATATTTTTGAACTAAAATGTCAATTTTAATATGATAATGGACACTTTGAGTCTTTATAGGAACATAATGTATTGGATATAGGTGTATCTAATTTTTACATGTCATAGATTACTTATGGCTATGTTTCTTAAAGTATCAAAACAATCTGGATTCATTTTCTTGGTTTGGAGTACATTAGTTGTCTTTTTTACTAAAATTGACGTTAATTTTAAATAAAAAGATGCACTTGGAGTCATAACGGTCACATCATGCATCGTATTAAGGTGAGTATGAATCCTACATATATCATATGAATTATTTATAGTTTTCTTTAAGTATCAAAACTATCCTAATGTTTTTTCTTAGTTTTGATCACGTCACTTGTCTTTTTTTTACAGAAAATACATTTCAAACTAGAAACACACAAAATTTTTCATAATAGTAACATCTTGTATTTATTTAACAAGTGAATGATTCATAAATGTAAAAAATGACTTATTAATCATTTTACAAATTATCAGGACAATATGAGTGTGTTTTCTCAATTTACAGTGAGTGACACTTTTTGAACTAAATTTCAATTTTAAACTGATAACAAAAACTTCGAGTCATACCAAAAAAATCATGTATCAGGTTGAGGTGAGGATGATTCCTATAGGTCAAAATTGACTTATGGATCATTTTACTAGATTATCAAAATAATATGAATGATTTTTCTCAGTTTTGATAATGTCACTTTTCTTTTTTATTAAAATTAATTTCAACTTTAAATAAAAGGAAACACTTGGAGTCATACCGGTCCCATCGTGCATCATATTGAGGTTCAAATAATTCATACATGTCCAAAATAACTTACTTAAATTTTTACTAATGTATCAAAAGAATATGAATTTTTTTCTTGGTTCTGATTATGTCACTTTTCTTTTTTACTAAAATGTCATTTTGAACAAGAAACACAAAAATTGATTCATATCAGTTATATAGTTTTTTAGTTTTATATGAAAATAATTTTTATATGTCACAAATTATATATGAATCTTTTTTATAAATTATAAATACAATCTGACCACATATTCTATATTTTTAGTGAGTGGAAATTTTTGAACTAAAATATATTTTTTTTAAAATGATAAAAGACACTTTAGTCATACTAGGCACATCATTTATTAGAGTGAGGTGTAGATGGTTCATAGACATCAAAAATGACTTATGGATCATTATTATAAAGTAACAAAAAAATTCAAATGTGTTTTCTCAATTTTGAATATGTCATTTGTCCTTTTTCCTAAAATTAATGTCAATTAAAAAAAATTCACTTGGTGTCATACTAGTCACACCATGCATCAGATTTATGTACAAATTATTATTACACATCCCAAATGAAATTTATTTTTTACTAATGTATCAAAACAATAAATAATGTTTTTTTTATAGATTTTGATTATGCCACTTGTCTTTTTTAATAACATTTCATTTTAAACTGGATAAATGTACATTGAGTCATACTAGTTGTATCAAGTGTTGGTTTAATTTTAGAATGATTCTTACATATCAAAAAGGAATTATTAATAATTTTCCTTAATTATAAATATAATCTGATTTAATTTCTCAAATTTTAATGAGTGAAAATTTTTGAACAAAAATTTCAATTTTAAACTGATAATGGACACTTTTAGTCATACCAGGAACATCCTGTATCAAATTGAGATGAGGAATATATTTACATGTTAAAAATTAATTATGGATATTTTTTAAGGTATTAAAACAATAATAAATTTTCCCTTGGTTTTTGGTTTGTTAGTTGTTTTTTACAAAAAAAATTAAGGTCAATTTTAAATATAACAACACACATAGAGTTATATTGGTCACAAAGTGCATCATATTTATGTGTGGTTGATTACTAAATATATAAAATGACTTATAGATCATTTTCCTAATGTATCAAAAAATAAAAATAAATTTTCATTTTTTAATACATCAATTTTCTTTTTTACTAAATGGCCATTTTAAACAAAAAATACACACTTTGATTCATAATTGTTACATCGTGTTACACTTTAATGTGTGACTAATTCATTTATGTCACAAAATATATAAGAATTATTTTCCAAAATTATCAATATAATCTAAGAGAATTTTATAAATTTTCATTGAGTGACTGGTTTTTAATTAAAATGTCATTTTTAAACCAATAAAAGCCACTTTGAGTCATATCAGGAACATCTTGTATTGGATTAAGGTGTTACTGGTACCTACAAGTCAAAAATGACTTATGGATCATTTTAATAATGTTTAAAAATAATATTATTATTTTTCCCAGTTTTTATTATATCAATTGTGTTTTTTACTAAAATGAATTTTAATTTAAAATAAAAATAAACACTTTGAATCATACTGGTCACATTGTGTTTCATATTGATGTGCGGATGATTCATATATGTCATAATGTCTCAAAAAATCCCAAATATCAATATTTCCTATGATTCCATCAGCTTTATTTTTCAAACATCCAATACTACATATTTATTTAATGTTCTTAGCCGAAAAAGGGTTTTTGGCTAATAACATCATCCCAATATAAACTGTTTCAGTTCAAAAAATAAATAAAATGGAAATCATGTTAACATAGGTAGTTGGTATTGTTATCTCTTTTGTGCCTTGTTGTCGATCATTTAAAGAAAAATAAGAATTTCCAAAATATATGTGAAAAAACAAAATAAGTATTAGATACAAATGATATTGAAATAAACTTAAAAATTGTAGATAAAATTTTGAAAAAAATAATTAAATTAGTAGTAGGAATTCATCATTTCATGATGTTTTTATAAATTCATGACTTTTTTTCTTATAGTAAATATCTCATTTGTAGTATTAAAGTCTAATATCTTAAGTGAATTAGATGCTTCGAACAAACCACCCTAACTCAAAAAAAAGAATCCACCAGTATATGAAATCAATTATTATAAGAGTAATACTATGAAGAATTAAATTGAATATAAATATGAAACAATACATTAATTTAATGAATAATTATTTTAATATGAAATCATAAATATTACCAATGTTATTGAGTAGAGGTAGCATCATTTCTCGTCCTTCTAAGGTAGTGGAGAGAACATGACGAAAATTGTTAAATACCAACACATCAGGAGTGAAAAGGTTTTGAGGTAGAACATGTTTATGGAAGTTTTCGTTCATGGAAAATATGTACAAGAGTATTATAAAATAAAAAAAACTGTGAATATATGACTTATAAGTAGATCTATGAAAAAACAAAATAAGTATTAGATAAAAATGATATGAAAAATAAATTATAAATAGTAGATAAAATGTTTAAAAAATTAATTAAATAAGTAGAATGAATTTTTCATTTCATGATAGTTGTATACATTCATGACCCATTTAATTTTTGTAATTAAATCAGTTGAAGCCTCGAAGTCCAATCTCTCATGAGCATGAGTAGGTTCAAACAAACAACCCCAATTTGAACAAAAGAATCTACCTTTATAAGAAAATAATTCTTATGTGAGTAATACAAAAAATAAAAAAATAAAAAAAATTGAAACAATAAATTAATTATATGGAAAATGATTTTACTGTTAAAATATCAATATTACATCTGTGATTGATGAGTGGCAGTTTCATTTCTTTTCATATAAAGGTAGTGGGGGGAACATGAATAAAAGTGATAAATTACAATAATTCATGGGTGAAAATGTTTTTTGAGAGAAGAATTATGTGGATGTTTTGGTGTATGAAGGCATGAAATATGGAAAGAAATATTATAAAATAAAAACAAACTCTACAAAGAATAATGAATATTAATTAAAATTTTTATTATATAATTTTTCAAAAAAATAGAGAAAGTATATCATAAAAATACTATTAAATATATCCAAAAGGTTTTCTTCATTGTAATATGTTCATTTATGAGATTGGTAACATCATTGTGTGAAGAAGACATTGTCTGCATGAGTAGTCAAACATTTAATTCATATTATGTTAATGTACTAGTGAAAAGATAATATTATGAGGTAAAACATAGTATATTAAAAAAAATTTACCTTATCTTTGAAATCTCTTTATTTTTTTTAAAAGTGTTATGGATTTGGTAACTCTAATGAGAATCCAAATCCCCTATTTATTTGACTCTCCAACATAAAAGAAAGTTTCAACATTGGGACCAGTATGAAATAATTGTGATATCGTAAGGAAAGTGTCATCCTCGATTAAATTTTCATACGACCCATCATTTGTTTTAGTCTCCAAGAATAAAATCAACCAATTATTATTTTCTAGTCTTGATACACAAAACAATTTCACTACTTGAGATTATATTCTGAATGTATTTTATTGTTTCCCTTCCATAGGGAAATTCACCTTCATGAAGTTCATTTAATCAACTTTCATTACTCTCATATTTTCAACCCATTTCAAATGGAAAATAAATAATTTAAATGTTTTATAATAAAACTCATATATCTATTTGATAATGAAAAAATATGACATATTTTTATAAATTTTATTTATTTTTTGAATCCAGATATGTGCATCGATTCGGAAACAAGTGTAACATCACTAATTTTCATTATACTGCAGTCTTTTTGTTCTTTTTTATAGAATGTATAAACATTGATTTAGAACTCAATGTAAGATATCGCATTTTAATTCAGTCCCCTAGCCATCCATCAAAGTCGTTCGACAATTGAATATTTATTTTTAGATAACTCCTTTTAAATTTGATCTCAAAAGCATCCTATAATCAATTGATTATGTGTATTTGATATTCATCCTTCATCCCTTGATGTATTCAAATCTCTATGATATTTTTTTAGGATTTTATATATATATTAACATCGTCACTATTATGTAAAAAGTAAAAGTTCAACTTCTCCCACATGGTCAAGGTAATTATAACAAAATATCTCCCTGAAATCCCCTCACTTATAAGACATTTTATGTACACAGACTTTGGGAGACCAATGGTATCAACATTTGATAGGTAATCGGTACAGAATTCAATAGCTTCTTCAACAATATGTCATTCTTCAATAAAACCTTATATTCTACATAGATTATTATCATAACCTTTTAAAATAATTATGTACCATTCAGTGGGGTACATACATATATAATGTAAAAACCACATAGTTGAACCTCTCTAACCAAGTAAACCATCAGGTTGACCATTATATCAAAGACTAATGGTGGGAAGAACATAAGTAATTCACAAAATATGATTACAACCTCATTATTCATTATTGGAATATTTTTTGGGCCAATAACATTACTATATATTCCATTTCAAAAGAAAGATAGTTTGGTTACTATACACCATATATTTTGAGGAATAATGCAATGGAAAAATATATGCCTAAAATTTTGCATCATAACACCACTTTCATGTGATTTTAGTCCCTTTAAATTAAAATTATTCATTGAAATGATATTATTTATATTTTATGAATACCCCTTTAGAATATTTACAATATTAATGAAATGGAAAATTGAAAAATTTCCTATTTGGATAGAGTGTAAGCTACTAGAGGAAGAAAATTATTCCCTTTACCCTTCACCGGTGCCAACTCTTCCCTTATCCATATGCCAATCATGTAAAACCTAGCCTTTATTCCATCTTTCATTTTTCTTGGTATATTTAGAAACATTCAAATAACACTTTCAAATACATTTTTTTGAATAAGCATGGAATAATGAAAATGTTTGACATATAAAATATTACAATATAGTAATTCAAGTAAAATTGAAATATGAATCCAACCAAATTTCATAAATGCATCACATAAATAAAATGTCTAAAATATAAAAAAATTTCTACATTAATTCAAATATAATTGATATATTCTTCCAACTTGATTTCTTAAGGTTGTTTGAAAATTGTTTAATAAAAATAGTGTCAATATATTTTACTTTATCGAACTTTTTATCACCTGTTAGAAGAGATGATGTTGTTTATTATTAAATATTCTCATAAAATTCTATCATCCAGTATTCGTATTTTTTTTCATCTAGGTAAAATAATTTGATGTCCTAAAAACACAGTATGAGAGGATTGTTTCAATCGAACTGAGTGTGTGCATTATTCGAAAATAGGATTCCCCAACATTACCTTAATTCTATAGCCTGATAAATTTCCTTAAGAAAGGAAGTCATTTATCATCCCATAAAACAAGGACCTCAATGTGAATTCATCACTTATTTGAGCATTATAAATTATAACACAAGTATCCCACATTAATTTCATATAATCGATCAATGGATCCAAATATATATCAATATCATTACTCGGTTTATTTGGTTCAAATATATGTAGGGACAATATAATATATTTTCACTTCATGTATAACCATGTTGGAAAGATATAATTTACCAATATGAGAGTCCATGTATTGCGAGTACTACTTTGTACACCAAAAGTATTTATTCCATCTATAGATAATGCAAGAAAAAAATTTCCCTCCTCATTTACAAATTCTGGATGTTCATAATAAATTTTATTTTATTGAAGAGAATATACTAGATGACACAGGTTACCATATTAAATTTTTGTATGTTCATTCCATGTAAATTGTATTGTCATTTTATGACATCCATATATTCTTCTATACAATGGAATTATAGGAATGTACCATATATATTTTAAAGTACTCGATTCATTTTTCTTGTATCAATTTATGCCATACTTATGGAATTTTATGAATGATTCATTTTTCATAGGAAAGAATAGGAAATAATTTTGAAAAGAATGTATTTTTAAGAGATATTTCCCATTGAATATAACTTTCATTTATCATCATATGTTTGACATGGTTGTTTATTTTTTCTGGTAGTATATCATTTAAGAGACCAAGTAGTTTTGTAAAGCTAGTGTCACTACATATACTTCCATATTTTTCATTATATAACTTGAGTATAGATGAAAATGTTGTCTCTAGAGTAAAATTGGTATACAATGGTCTCTTAGAATTACTATTTAACTTCAAAAACAAATTTGTTCAATCATGAAATTCATCTTAAACTTCTATTTTCATTTATTCCATGTGATCTCTATCATCATTTGCACTAGTATTCATATCAAATTATCCATAAACAGAAGTATCATCCCAATCAGTGTGCATGTTCAGTTTTCCCCATGTTTAGTCCAATATTTTTAGCTATGATATTTTCTTTGACCAATTAAATATTCTTCCAACTCTTCCAAACTATTTTTTCTTGATTAAAAATGTTGTAAACATAGAATAGGGTTTTGAGAAGGGTCATATGATTTCTCTATTAGAAAATTGATAAAAGATTTAACTCCATATTCATACTATTTTGTCAAATTATTAGATTCCATAAATTTTCAATTAATATCCATCCAATTTCGTTCATAAAATATTCATTTTTATAATAAATAAATAAATTCACATAATATATTCATTATCAAAGGTGAAAGTTATAGATTATTATAATAAGGGAAATCCAACATTTTATTGTTTCAAATAATTCCATAATGATTTGATTAAAAAGTGTAATTTAATTTAAGAATAGAATTAATCCACTATGGTAGGTGTTATCCTCTGAATTCATCCAACGGTGAAAGTTATAGACAATTATCATCCTCATCAACTCATCCACCAAATAGTTATTATTGAATTTTTTTGTTTGAAACTCATCCTCCATTTATTGTGAACATGAATCTATGTTTATTATAATAATATTTGTAGCATTCACCCCAAGGATTAATACTACCTAGAGTATTTCTTGCAACATATATGAGATGTGGGTGAGTCTGAAGAAATAAATTAAAATAATACTAGTTTAGGAAATGAAGCTAATGGAAATGGTAGTTTTACTCTATTGTATTCTCTAAAAGGGGTAATGCCTCCAATTTTTGAGAATTACACTACTAGAATGGGTTTTCAACTTGTGTAACATGGAAGGTGATATTTTGGGGGAATACATGTTATTGTCTGTTATTCAAGGGGTTTCGATAGGGACATGTTATGATATATTAATCCTTGGGGAATCTATGAATTTTATATTTATAAGAGAAATCCCAATTTTAATACATTAATTCCTTTAACTATTACTAGTCCAACCTCTATTAAAACGAGACATCAAGTATTTATTAAATCCCTTAAATAAATTAAAATATAACATAGGCAATTAAATTTTAATAAAAAACAAAATATCATAAATATGAATAATAAAATCTCATTCCATAAATTATAATATATAAAAATGTATTGGTAAAACATTTTAATAAATAAAGAGTTATTTCATATATGTGTATGGTAATAAGATATTATTAGGGGTGGAACCAATAAATGTCGACCTAATATTATGAATACCTAAAAATAATTTCTAATAATTATTCCAACATACAAATAATTTGATAACCTACATTCTATTTTTTTGGAATAATTGATGTATCAAACTAAAGAATTAATACATTTAATATTAATGGTATGTAAAAAATTTGAAAAAATATCAAAATAATAATTTCAATTTCAATTAATAATAGAAAAATAATAGAAAAATAATTTTAAAAAAAGAATACACCTAATAATGCTAATTGTTTTAAACATAAAAAAATTTTAGTTGATAAATTCATTGAAGAATTATATACAAATAGGTTGAAAACAAGAATTTTTTTCAAGCTGTTGAAGAGTCGGCCATATAATAAAATTTCATTTTCATGTCTATTAGGGGTTCTATGGTGCGCTTGGGAACATAGTATAATTTTTTTGACATAATGAGATAAATAATAGTAATTATGGATGTTATAGAGATTTTTAGTTTAAGGGGAGATGAACCACTCTTAAAAAATAATTTTTAAGTGAGACATATCTTCATAAGTAAAATTGGATGATAAATTTTAACCATTTAATGAAATATATTGAACATGTGACAAATTAAAAGGATTTATAAAGGATTGTAAATATTTTTTTATAATATTGATGAATGTGATGAAATAATTATAAATTTATATATAAAAAATAATGGAATGTAAGAGGAAGTTCTTATTGATGTCACACTAAATGATTTAAAAAAGAAACATCCTTTCATATTATATAAAGGTTTTTCATCTCACATGATAGATAAATTTAGGTAATTATAGATTTTTTTAAATTTCAAATGGAATGTATTATTTTAAAAATGGTGGATCTCTTAATATAAATTATTTTCATTTAAAAAATGTTGGAAATAAAAATAAATGTTAAAGAATGATTTGTTTTTAGAATGATTAATGTAAAACATACATAGTGTTTGTTATATGTTTGATGAAGGAAATGAAGTAATTTTAAATAGGTATTAATGAGTGGGTTATCATTTCAAAGATGGAGATAGTTTTATAAATGTATAGAAAACTAGATAAACCATATTATAATCTAGGGTGGGTAAAAATTTATGGTAATTGTGTTTGAAAGGGAAAATTGATTTATGGTAGTTGAAATTGATCATATTATATAACTATACATTTAAATGATAACTTCAATGGGGGGGGGGTTAGATGTTTTTATGATGAAAATATAAAATTGGTAGATCTTTTTTCTCTTTATATTGGGGATATAGTTAATAAATAAAATAATAAATTAGAGATATAAATGAAATAGTCTTTCGAGATTCTTCACTGTGATATTGATGGACACTAAAAGTATAAATAAATTCATTGTGATAATCATTTCATTTCTTTATTTTATAATTATAATCTGATCATATGTATTATTTCATATTCATATACATATATACATATATATATATAATTCTTTAGAGGGAATTACTATTTTAAGAAGAATTATTACGAATTAGTTTCATTATACGGTAAAGAAATCTATATTTGATTATGGGGTAGAGTATATGACACACCTATTAAGTGGTGGTAAAAGATAACATTTATATTCCCCATTAGTACAACACAATTGATTTCCATGGTCATTCCCTTAAATATTTTATTTTAGACCACTCACTATTCCGACTACATTATTATATTTATAGTATTTTATATATTTTTCTGTAAAAATGAAAAATATTGTGGATTTAAAAAATTAATTAAAACAAAATTATAGAAAAAATAAAAATATAAGATTATGAATACAATATTATTATAAAAATGATCAATCCTTGGAGATATCCCATATAAGTGTTTATTTTCTTCTCAATGTGTTGTCCCAACTAAATTATCACTCTATAGAAATGATCAATATCATTCACCTAAGCACCCCTCACTATTTATCCCATGTAATTAACTAGTGAATTACAGTCACATGTGCATTAGTACTAGTATTTAATAATTCTAATGGTATGAGACATCCCTCAATTGAGTAGAATAATCCTAGGATTCTACATCCATATGGATGAATGGAAAAAGTGAACCCCATTATACATATCTAGTGTTTACTAATTCATTTTCCATATTATCACTAATATCTATAATATTCAAGATTAATTTGAATGGGGAAGAATTTATCAAACTATAGCATGGGAAAAATAGTTTTGTAATGAATAAAAAGAATAATTATGATAAAAAAATTCAAATAGATATCGCCAAACAAACAATCATTGAGTGAGGAGAAGAATAAAATAACACAACTTAGAGTAAATCTTTGAATCATTCAAGAGAAAGAAGAAATATCTCTAAACCAATAATTCATTCAAGCCATGGATTTGTTCAACCCTTGAATTGTTCAAGCTTTGGATTCAATCCTTGGAATTGTTTGAACCTTAATTCAAATTTTGATTCATTGAGAAGCACTAATAGCAGGTGGTTTCCGTAGGATGATTCATATATCATGACTTGGTTCATGTATGATTAGGGTTACTAAAATAGATCAGGGTAGTTTTATTAGTGATTCCAAAAATGTGTTGATAATGATTCTTTTTATCAGCTCTTATTACATACGCGCCGATAAATAATTTATAATTATAATTATTAATAAAAAATTTGTAAATATATTTATATAATTATATATATTTTATAAATATATATAATATAAATATAGTAAACATATTCATTATGTCAATATTTTTACTAATTTAAATATATAATTATTTATTTATAATTACAAAAATAATTTTAAAAAAAATAATATGTATTTATTTATGTAGTTATATATATTTATATAATTATATATATATATATATATATAATAAATATAAATTTAGTAAATATATTCATTATTTAAATAAATTAATTATAATTTTTTAATTATTTAAATATATATAATAATTTATTTACAATAATATAAATACTTATTTAAAAAAATATGTATTGATTTATATTTATAGATATATAAATGTATAAATATAGTAAACATACATTTATAAATATATTTATTTGTAAATATCTATTTAAAAATATATGTTTAATATTATTTATTAATATTTAATCTTAATTGTGAGCATGATAAAAATGATTGAAATTGAATAATTAAAAATGAGTACACTTTGATGATATTGAAAAAATTTATAAATTTAATTAATTAAATAAAAATTATTAACAAAAATATAGATATATATTGACATAAGTATGAATACATATTGAAAATATTAAAAAATATTAAATAAATAAATATAAATTAATTAATTAAATTTCTAAAAAAATAAAAAAATAAAAAAATAAAAAATAAATTAATACTTAATTGTAATAAAATTAAAAATAAATAAGTAAAATTTACTATTTAATGACATGATATATTAAATTTAACATGTTATAATGAAATTCCAAAATGAAAAAAAAATTAATAGATTACATAATTATTAGGTGTATGTGTTTCTATATAAGATTTCATTAATTACGTAAATATTTTTGTTTGAGTATTTTATATAAAAATTAATTAATTACTTGTTTGTATCTAAAATCAATACAACACATCTTTGATATATGTTAAATTAAAAAAGAAAACTACATTCAATTATGTCTGTTACTCAATGCAATTTGTTGGTATTTTTAATTCATGTTAATTTTTTATTATAAACCATTATTCACCAAATATATGAATATTTAATGTAAATAATAAATATTTTTTATTATATAAATCATACTATATACATTCATATACATCTATATATTTAATATATATTTTATATTAATATTATCATTAATTATTTAATTAATAAAATGTTTAACATTTTTCTTAATTTAATTATTTTTAATTTTCATTTGATTAATTTTTATTTTACATATATCTATATATTTAATAGATACTATTTATCAGTATTTATTATTTATATATAAAATTATAATTTTTTTAATTTTTGTCAATAAATATATAATTAATAATGATTTTAATATTTTTTAAATAAATTTATTTTTATTTGTTATTTTTTTAAATATTTCATTCCATTTGGGACCTTTATCTATCTTAAAAATGCACTGATAAAGGATCCCATTATCAGCACTAAAAAAGAACTCAAAAAGGGTAACCATTATTAGAGTTAAAAATAAAGCATTGATAAATGGTGCCATTTTATCAGCGGTTTTTTTAAACAAAGATAAAGGCCAGTGCTGTTAAAGGCATGTTATTTTGTAGTGATTCCATGAAAAAATGGTTTTGAAGGATCGTTTTATTATTTGGTTTGGAAAACAATTTTATATGGATATAAACTTCCTTAAATTATTTTTAAATTGTTTTTTAAAAATATACTAACATGTTCAATCCTAGTGGCATGAGTTGGGACGTCACTGGAGAAATCCTGCTATATTTGATACATGCCCCATGCCAAGGAACTACAGTTCATTTGAAGATGTTATATATCGATACAAGGAAAAAATAATGGTATCCTAGTTATTTAGTGATGCATCTTAATACCTTGGGTTGTGCATGTGGATTTAGAGCTTCGAGTAGATTGGGAGTTGTTGTTGGGGTGTTGGTGTCTTTTGGTTTGGTTATCATTTGGTTCCATTGGTTATGTCACATTGATTCCACTTGTAATCTAATATTTTATTTTTCTGAATTCTTATATAGTATTGTGTTTTGGTACTCATGAATCTTTAATAAGTTTGGTTGTTATGGTTATCATTGTTTTGTTCATTTTATCTTAAAATGGAAAATCAATCCCCAAATTTTTATGAGGCCCTTAGTATTTATTACTAGCCATTACTGTCTTGGGGATGTCACCTATGGCCTTGTATCTCCCTCATCACTTCTCAATCCATTTATGAGGGGAAACATGTTTCAAATGATATTAACATGTTTCATCCTTGACTTTGAAATATTATTGTTATATCTCTTGGGATGGAAGCAAAGAGAATGGATTTTCAGAACATGAAATGTAAAGAATAAAAATGAATAGCTGACCTCTTTATACTGAAACACATGTTACTAGAGAGTTGGGTACTTGAGTGTTTTGAGACACTTCTAGAAGTTGTCACCTCATCATCATGGGTTTTTCTAGTGATAAGATAATGACATTAATTAATAGAAATAACTCCCCACTAAGAGTTCATAATTAAATTTGAGTAATAATTCATGATTTGGTGATTTTTTTGATTTTATAAACTTTTTTAAAATGGTTTTATTTTAAAAAACATGATGGAAATCTCATATATGGTTCAAAAGTTGAAATTTTTGAATTTTAGAAAGCCTTCTTCTGATATGCATGATGTGGTAAATTTGAAATTGCTAATCCTTCAGTTGAAAGAGAGTGATACTAAATGGAATTTTCAATTGGTTATTCTAAATGTCACCAGGTAGGCACCATATAAACCAACAAGAAGAGGCGGCTGAGAATGTGGTTACACCTAACCATTGATGAACCAAGAGTTTGTTCATACTATTATCCAGGCATTTCCTTCGATGGATAGAGGGATTAAAAAATGAACCAAGAAAAGTGGATAATTTAATTCAATTAAAAAAAATAAAAATCCACCCATCATTCAGGTTGATTAAAAAAATTCAGAAGTGTATCTAAATAGGATAAACTGAATCTTTGATTTCCTCGAAACACCAGCTGAGCTAAAGCTGAATTAGGCAACATACATGCTCAAAGATCATGTATGCCAATGGTGGGATTTAGATGTTCAGGCTAAATGGGACCAAGGAATGAAATGGAAATATTTTTTATGATTTTTTATGAAAACATTATATAATCATACAATACAGATGACAAGAACAACATAATATTTGTAATAAAGTCATAGAATCTCTTAGTGATAGATTATGCAGTTAAATTTTTGAATTTACCCTACTTTTAACCAAGAGTCACTAAAAGTGCATCCTTGAAGGCATGCATTTTTTAATCAGGGTTGAGGAAAAAAATTCTCTTAAAGATTTTCATTATTTATATACAATATTATAAAATGAATTTCAGTCGAGAAAAATTGGAAGAAAATGATATGTAAATAAATACGATTAGAGGAAGTCTATTAATACCTATGTGAACTGGTGGGAACTCTAATGTTAGGAATAAGAGGAAGAGGGACACTTATTTACATGGTGGTGTTATGACACATTATCAGATGGTGTGATCCGTAAATCTTCCTCCTAAACCAAAGGGTACACCAGATTAGTTTCAATGGGGTTTCCCAATTATATAAAATGAGATTGAACAAAACTAATTAGATCATGTTACAATGGTAATAAGATGTGAAATCTAAAATGTTATTATCATAGTGATCCAAGGTCAAGATATAGGGACACATATCAGGTTAATTAGTCCATGTATTCTTCGATGGGATGACTATAGAATAATATATTTCATCATCAAACCTAATCAAGACATGGGGATTCTATTAATACTATGAATCTTCAACCAGAGAAATATCAATAGGGTAATAAAAATAAAATCGCAACAAGTAATAAATTGAATGGAGTTGAGAAGGTGATCTAGGATAAACATTCAGGACCCTCTATGGTGAGAGGTATGATTATTTTTAATGCAACCCTTATACAAGATTTTTTTATATGGGAATTTTCCATTTGTTTATTTCTTCTAATGTTGTTGATATTATGGGTTTTCATGTTGAGATGATTTCATCTATTTTAAAAATAAAAACTCATCTTGGGGAAAAATAATGTTAATCCTTTGTATAGAAATCATTTTTTATAACTACTGATGGTGATTAATTGATTTGGGACTTCTATGTACTTGATATGGATTTCAATGACTTAATCCTAGGTATGGATTGGTTCCCAATGTTCAAAGATCACATCAACATTTATACCTAAAGGGTTAGTTTTAAAAATAATGATGGTATTGATTATCTCTTTAGAGGAAATTATAATGTAATGAAAAGTAGAATAGGATTGTTGACACTAGCAGTTATAACAATCTCATACCACTTGGTTGCCCTGACCTTGGTATCTATAGATGAGATTGAGAATAAATTTTTTTTCTAAAAATATAGATCAGTTTCTTGATTTTATCCTAATAATTTATTAGGGTTTCCTCCCATAAGATAAGTAGAGTTTACAATTGATCACATACCAAGGATCAGTCCATATCACATCCATCTTATCAAATGGAACTAAAACTATTAAGGGAATTGAATGTCCAGTTGTATAAGTTGGAAATCAAAGGGTTTATTCATCCCCGTACGTCTATGTGGGAAGTGATAACTCTTATTTTGAAAAAGGTAGATGAAACTACTAGAATTTGTGTGGATTATTCAAAAGTTAATCATGTTATTATAGGGAATAAATATCCTCTTCATTGTATTAATGATATATTTTATTAATTAATGGGATCCCATTGTTTCTATAAAATTGACAGGTGTTTGGGATATCACCAACTTCAAGTTCAGAAGGAGGATATTTTAAAGACGACATTTAGAATTAAATATGCCCATTATGTGTATATGGTTATTCTTTTCAGTATTACAAATACAATAACTATCTTTATGGAATTGATGAATTATATATTTGAAAGGAATCTAGATTATTTTTTTCGTGGTATCTTTATATGAAATACTGTGGTTCTCTATGAAAATATTTGATAATTATAAACACTTGGAGATTGTTTTAGGTGTATTTTGGGATCATTATCTATATAAAAACATTTTAAAGTGTGTTTTTTGGGATACAATAGGCATGTCTTCTTAGCCATGTTATCTTTTAAAAATGTGTTCTTATGGATCCAACAAAGATAGAGGCTATAATCTCCGGGAAACTTCCAAATAATTTCCTTAGGATATTTATTTTCCTTGGCCTGTTTATCTATTATCGACATTTGGTTTATAAATTTTCAGGATTAGCTTCACCAATGAAAACTTTGATAACGAATAGTGTTATATTACAATTTAATGATCAATGAAAAAATTATCTTTATGATCTTGATGTTATCCTTTCAAGAACACTGATCATTATATTTTTAGAATCAATAAAATACTATGTGGTGTATTTTGATGCTTTGGGATCTGGGTTGGGATGCCTTCTCATGTAAAGAGACCATATTGTTACTTATGAATCATTGAATTTATGGTTTCATGAGAAGAACTACCAAACACATGATTTGGATTTATCAACTGTAGTCTATGATTTTAGGACCTAAGGCCATTATCCCTTTTTGTGGGAAATTCATAGTGTTTACAAATCATAATTTATTGAAACAAATTTCTCACAAAGGAAATTGAATTTGATCCAATGAAGATAAATAGAGTATCTTCTAAAGTATAAAATTAAATTAATGTATACATTGGGTAAAGGGAACCCTATAGATGTTGAATTAAGTTGAAATGTATAAAGTCATTTTGTGAAAGAGGATTCATATCAATGGAATCTAATGTCAGTGATTACCGACATGCACATGGATTATTAAGATCAATAAAGTGTTGAAATTTTATTTCTATTTTCATTTCTTCCTAATTTGGTAGATAAGGTTAAAGAGGCACAACCATCCTATTTTTAATGTGTTGTTATAAGGTTAAAACTCAATAGTGCAGAGACCATTGAGGGATGAAATCTTTAAAAAAGATTAGTGTTGTCATTGTGAGATCATATGACTGTACCTTTGGCTTGTTAAGGAAATTTTTTTCATCATTATTATCATTTGAGATGGATTTTTCATCATAGAATACAAAATATGTATAAGGATTTGAAAGTAAAACTTTGGCAGCTGGCATGAATATAAAGGTGTATTTTTTTGATATTCCTTTCCTGTTAAGAAGCTAGGGCAGAGTAGAAACAACTAGTGGGTATTATAAAGTATTTTCCAATTACCATATTGTAGTGGGAGCAGATCGCTATTGATTTGGTAATAGGTATTCCAAGGATGGCTCAGAAACATGATTCCATATGGGTGATAGTGGATTGGCACAAAAAGTCATCCCATTGCATCCATGTTTATGAATCCAATATATTGGAGGACTTATCAAAAAATCTATATTCAAGAAGTTGTGAAGAGGTATGGTGTTCCAATGTTTACTATATCTGACAAAGACACCGATTTTGCATCTAATTTTTTGAAAATCATTACAAAAATCCTTTGGGAATTAGTTTACAAAGAGCATGTAATATCATCCAAAAATTGATGGAAAATCATAAAGGTTGATCAAAACAATGTACTAGATTCTTATGGATTGTGTAATGGATTTTGCTGTATCATTGGAGGAGAACATATCATTAGTGGAGTTATCATACAATAACTTTTATCAGGTAAAAATACATATATCTCCATTGAATAAATTTATGGGTGACCTTGACATTATAAAATTTTTTGGGTGGAAATATGTGAGAGTTCACTGGTTGGGCCAAGTCTTGTAAATGAGGTAAAGGAAAAGAATCATTTAATCAAAAAGAGGATGGAGAAAAAACATAGTCATCAAAAATCATATACAGATCATCCTTGATGACTAATATTGATTGAGGTGAGTGATCATGTGTAGTTAGTAATATCTTCAAGTATTAGGATTCAATATTTTGGGATGTAGGGAAAGTTATCTCCTCAACACATAGGCCCATTTGAGATACTGGAATCAGTGAGTGAGGTGGAATATCGGTTTCATTTACCACCAAAGTTTAGTTCAATGCATAATGTGTTTCATGTATCCAAATTTAAGATGTTTTAACTTAACCCTAACCATGAGAATTTATGGAATCATGTTGACCTAGAACAAGATGCTATAGTGCTTCATGAGCCGGTACAAATTTTGGATAGGAAAGATAAATTCTTGCATGTAAAAATCATTGGTCTAGTGTGGGTTGTATAGAGACATGATCATATTCGGGAAGAAACTTTCGAGCATTAATAGGAAATGATGGAGAAATTAATATAACTCTTTATGGAAAAAACTGATTTTCTTCATTCTTGGGATAGAAAAAAATGGTGGGGAGAATTTATCACCTCTAGTTATTGTTAGTTAAACCTTTATTTATGATTTTTAGTTATATTATATTTTTGGGTTATGTTTCAAGAGGTTCAGATGATTTTTTGGGATGTCTTTAGGTTTTTATGGAGCTTCATATTTTAGGCATGGTTAATAGAATCCACGGAACTGAAATAGTGGACACTGGGGAGGCACAGAGTTTGGAAAAAACATGCAGATTCTGAGTAGAAACCATGAAATGAGGAATAGTGGGGTATAACACTATTGGAACATGGTTTTTATAAATGTGCAAGACAATTATGTGAGGTGTTTTTTTAGGTAGTGGCTCATGAAGGGTTAGCATACGGTTTTCCTAACTGTTCACCCTAACACTGCACCACAGACAAATAGAACTGAAAATTTTAAATCAAATTATATTTACTTCCTCAACCACTAATTTCCTATAAATAGTAAATAACATGAATTCCTCTTCTCCCTAAGGCGGTGAAGATGGTTCTTTTAGATCTAGGGGTGATTCCTAGGTGAATCTATGTGCGTTGGAGCCCAGTATTCGTTGTTAAGTGATTGCTCTTCACTGTTTTCCTTAGATATTTTATCGTTACCATTTTTGGTATAGTGGATGTAGTTTTTTGTAGATATATCCATTTTTTGTGATCTCAATCTTGATGGGATATGATTTTTTTGATTAAAGGGAATGCAACCTAAGTTGTAATCTTGAACATTTAATCCATTTTGTTAAAGTTGTTGTGTTTTTATTCATTTTCACCTACTTTTGAGTGGTAGGTGGCTTCTCAATCAAATCCTATTTATTATAAATTGAAGGATTGAATTTATAATTATTTAATTACTTGAATTAATTTAGAAAATAATGTTTTGATTTTATGAAATTCTCATTTGAATTATGGTTTTGGAAATCATGCGGATTTGATATATTTTTGGAAAACCATTGTTTATAATTTTAAAATGGAAATTTTAATGTTATGATATTTTGATACAGGTATTGTTTTTTATGAGATTATTTTTTTGAAATGGGTTGATATGATATGGTTATAGTGGTTGGGAATGATTTTAATGGGATGTATAATGGTGGTGATGTACAACTATCAAATATACTGAGTATGGATGTGATGTTCCATCATGAATGGTTACACAAAGCTTGTGTGAGTGTTTGTGTTAAGGATGTGTGTGTACAAGTAATTTATTATTCTAAATCATAAATTGAGAAATTTTTAATATCTTGGTTTATGTTCCATGGAAAATTATTTTTTAGTTGTTGTTGTATTACTTGAAAAAAAATTGATGTCTTGTTTGATTATTTTCATTGTAAATATGTTTTTTTTCATATGAACTACTTTAAATTATTTTAAACTATTTTATATAAATTTTTTAACATGTTCAATATTATTGGTGTGAGTTGGGAATTCTTTGGTAAAATATTACATTGTTTTATAATCCCCCTCTCCTTGGGCACTATGATAAGTTTACATGATTTATATATCGAGACATAGGTAAAGGAATGTTATCCCAATTATTTAGCAATGCTTGTTAATACCTTGGGTTGGGAATGTGGATTTTGATATTGGAGAATATTGGGAATTTTTTTGGTCTTTTGGACTTGTTATCATTTGGTTCCATTGGTTATGTCATATTATTTTTTTATAGTCTGATATTTTATTTTAGTTTAGTCTTATATTGGCTTGAATTTTGGTACTCATGCATCATTAATAAGTTTTGTGGTTATGATTATCATTGTATTTTTAATTATATATTTAGAGGTAAAATAATCCACCAACTATTTATGAGGCCCTTATAATTTATTTCCCACCTTTTGTGTCTTGTGTATGTCACCTAATGCCATGTATCTCCCCCATAACATCTCAAGCTAATGATTAGCGGCAAGATGTTAGATTTAAACTCTCTCTTTGATTCCATTTCATGTTTCAAATTATTTCTTATCCTACCTTTACATATTTTAAATTCATAATATTTCTACTACATTTTTTCAAAAAAAATATCCCAAAATAAAAAAAATACAGCCTAAAAAATAATTCAATATATAGAGTCCCGCATCTTTTATCGTTTTTCTTCATCTGATATCTTCCCCTTGCTACATTTTCCTATTCAATCCATTTTAAATTTTAACTTTAAATTCTAGTTTAAAATTTACATAATCCAATGATTCTTTATAATTATTGGAATTCAGTAAGAATTATATTAGAATAAAGTAAAGTTGTAAAAGTAATGAGTGTTATATTTTGTTAGAAGATAAAAAATTGATTGAAACATGAGAGAACATAGTATTTTTTAGTGTAAAAACATGAGGGAGTGTGTAAGGTATGTATTCCTTTCGCATTAAATTTTCATACAGGTTTCCTTAATGAAGGATGTGAGTAAAAAAAATAAAATATACATTAAGTGGTTCATGAGGGTTGTAAAATAACAATTCCAAATGTTGAATTTGATGATGGATGAATTCAAATCCCCTCTCCATTCTAGAGTACCACCAAGGAAGGGGGTCATTTAATAAGATGATGAGTTATCCAAATTTCAAGTGTTGCTAATTCATAGAAAGAAACTACCATGGAAGAAAACCAATAATTTTGGAAAGTAAATATAAGGATCCCTTCATTCCAATGTAAGATTGACCCCAAAACATTATGGATTGGGAACAAAATATAGAGAATGTTTTTGGTTGTTATAACTATTTATAGTAGAATAATGTTAAGCTGGTGGATATGTAAGTCTCTTACTATTCTAATATATGGTGGGACCAAGTACATATAATTTTACAACAAATTAGAGAAAGACATATCTCCACATGGGAGTATATGAAAGTTGTAATCCATAAGAGGTTTATTTCTAGAAACTATTGTCATGATTTTTTCTTTATGTTGTATGGTTTGAAATAAGTATCTTTGAGTTTTGAGTAGCATCATTAAGAGATAGAGATCATTATGATTTGTTCCAATCTTAATGAGGAGTGAGACTCCTCCAAGGAAAGGGTTTTTAATGGCCTCAACCATGACATTAAGAACATAGTTGACAATAAGTACTATTTCTATATAGAGGATATTCTTCACATAGATACTAAATTATATATTCTAGTAAAGGAACGAAGAATTTACCCTACATCTTATGGTATATATTCTAAATATTCATCCATGTTTAAGGATTCCAAACCATAAGAACATGTAAGGTAACACAAAATTTATTAAAATTATTTGACCAAACCAAACCCTTTATTTCCTGAATCCAAAGATAAAATGGAGGGTAAGTTTATTTCAAAATGATGTGATATGTTTTAAATTTCAAGGATTTGGAAATTATTCCTCACAATTACCAAATAATAGGACCCCAATTATTTTGGATTATTGAGAAGTTCTTAGATCAAGCTCAAGAAAAGATGAAATGACACCCCTTTAGGAGTGTTCAAATATATAAAGTGAGATCCTCATACATGGAGAAATGATAGTTCCGATGCATGATTTAGGTTCTCAACCCAAAGGATAACATGATCAAGAGAAATGGGAGTATATTTTTCATACTATATGCCTCATCAATGATAATGTGTTTTATGATCAGTTATAGGGGCAGTTTCACAAATGTAGCAAGTGGTTTGATGGTTTATAAATTGGTTTTATTTATGACCAATCATCATATGGCTTATAGATTGTAATGCTTAAATAATAGTACAGATTTTAAAGTGACTAAGTAATAACAAGTTTTATTTTATAACAGGATGTATGAAGAAAAGGTGATACATGATTTATCTCCCATGAATTCTAGTCATATCATGTTGAAAAGGTCATGGAAATTTGATAGGAGGGTCCCACATCAGGGATACACAAATAACTATTCTCTTGAGTATAATAGGCATATGGTTATGCTTACAACCATGAGGAAATTAAAATCTTATCAAGAACATTTGAGGATTGATGGAGATTATGTATTAAGAGAAAAGAATATAAATAATGGAAAAATTAAGAGTAAAAATTGTGTGATGAGTGACATCAAAAGAAATCAGGGAAAGAAAAGATTTAAAAAAAGAGTGAAAATATGATTTTTGGGGGAAAAGTAAGTTTTTTTAGGAAAAAGAGAGATAAAGATATCATTATAGGGGAAGTAATCTGTCAAGATTCTATGAATCATATAATGTTTCACCGCTAACTATCTTAACCCATTAATTCCTTCTTTTGTTCTTCCATTATTACAATAATATTGTGATTAAGAAATGAAGTGTTGTAAATTGGATACATTTGATCCAGGTGGTTTGATATGGAAAAACGTTCTAATAGGAAATTTCTTGGAGAAATAAAAATAAATGATTCATTCAAAATGGGGTGTAACTTTCCAGGTCTTAGAGAAGATCAATGATAATGCCTATAAGACTGAGTTATCTAATAGGCATAGAGTTGTTATTGTCGCCTTTAATGTTTATCATATTTCTCCCAATGAATTTTTATATTCAAGGATGAATACTTTTGAGAAGGTAGGGGATGATTAGTATTATGGTAAACATAGGAATCGAGGGGTTCAAGGCAGACTTGATCACTAGGGTGGAATGACGCTGATTGCACAAGACCCATTGTAAAGAGTTGGTCACCCAATGATAAGGGATAAGACCAAGAGAATGAAGGAGGCCTTAAATAGGTTAATCAAAAAATTCAAATGGGATTCCCAATACCCTTTCTCAGGGGAATTATTTGGGCCTATATTTATATTAATAAATGCCAAAAAATGATTTTAATGACCCATCCCAGGGTATGATATGATTTTCAAGCCCACCATACCAAGGATGTTTCTAATTCAAATGTGGTGGGCTTGTTGTATTTATGTTCTATAAGGGTGTGATACTTTTACCTTAAAGTCATGGTCATGTTTAAAATTGTCCAATAGAATTATTTAGGGATTTTTACTTTTATAAAATAGGTTTTTGAATTTTTTATCACTCTTTGGATATAAATAGCCACCCCTTATACTATTTAAACATCACTTGTGAAGGTAATGTTATTATGTTGATTTTTACTGACCACCATTGTGTTCTGTCATAATTATTGTCTTATCAAAGAATTGATAATACTATGTGGCATATTAGGGATACATTTCTTAGAGAATGGTTTTATTTGAGTTTTACCTCGACCAACTCTCTCCTTTCAACCTTATTTTATCCATTTATATCCCTTGTCGCTTGTTTTCTTGCGAAGATCTAGGTACTCAACATGCAAACTATGGAAAAGGTTTCTATGACACATCCTAATGAATATTGGATCAGGTATTAAAATTTTTCATGCCTTTTATATTTTTTTACATTTTTAAGGCTTTTTAGGATTTTTATGAATTTTAAGGGTTTTAGGGATTTTTAGGGGTTTATTGGTTTATTGGTTTTTTAGTGTTTTAGGTTTTTTTGAGGTTTTTAGGGGTTTAAATATTTTTGGAGTTTTTTTAATTTTTTTATGGGTTTAAAGGATTTTTAGGTTATTAGTGGGTTTTTATGGGTTTTTGGGTTTTTAATGATTATAGAGGTTTTTATGGATTTTAGTGTTTTGAGGGTTTTAGGGTTTTTTATTTTTTTACCATTCATTGGTTTTTAGCAGTTTTATGTGTTTTTAGGGTTTTATGGAATTATTTTGGTTTTTTTTTGGGATTATAGGTCTTTTTAAGATTTTTATGGTTTAAAAGGATTTTGACTATTTTTAGGGTATTCGTAATTTTAGGGGTTTTATGGTTTTGATTGTTTTATAAATTTGTCACGGTTTCAAGGTTTTCTAGAGTTTTTAACATTTATAGGGGTTTAAATAGTTTTTGGAGTTTTTAGTGGGTTTTTAATATTTTTAAGGTCTTTCAGGGTTTTTAAGGTTTCATGGGGTTTATGGTTTTTAGGGTTTTAAAGGTTTTTATGGGATTAGTGTTTTTATGTCTTTAGTGGTTTCAAGTGTTTTTAGGTTTTTTAGGTTTTTTTGGGGTTTTAAAGGTTTTATTTTTTATAATTTTTGGTATTTATAAATATTTTTTTATTAATTTTATGGGTTTTTTGTGGTAAAAGAGATTTTAATGGATTTTAGGGGGTTTTAGGGGTTTAAAGGATTTAAGGTTTTTGTGGGGGTTTTAGGGATTATTTGGTTTTTTGCGATTTTATGTATTTTTATTGTTTCTAAAAAATTTAGGGTTTTAAAGGGGTTTTAGAGGTTTTATTGGGATTTTAGGAGATTTTAGTGTTTTTTTAAAAAATAGGCATTTTTATGGTTTTACCTAGTTTTTTGGGGGTTTTAGGGTCTTATAGTGGTTTTAGAATTTTTAGGTTTTTAGTTGTTTTATCTATTTTTTTGGGTTTTCACCTTTAATTAGGGATTTTTTGGTGTTTTTAGACTATTTGACATTTTTATGTAATTTTAGGGATTCTTTAAGAATTTTATGTGTTTTATGGTTTTGGGGTTGGGGGGGGGGGTTAGGGAATTTTAGGGATTTTTTTTTGGGTTTTTATGGTTTTTAGTGATTTTTAGTTTTAGGGGTTTTTAGTGTTTTTAGTTTTTTTAGGTTATTTAGGGGTGTTCAGATATTAAGGGTGTTTACATTTTAGGTATTTTCATGGTTTTTATTTTGGAATTTTATGGTTTTTTAGTGTTTTTAGGGATTTTGAGGGTTTTTAGGGGGTTTAGAGTTTTATGGATTTTTAGGATTTTTGAGTATTTTAGGGTTTTTAGGGTTTTTATAGTTTTAAAATTTTTATGGGTTTAGTGTGTTTTAGGTTTTTTAGTGGTTTTTAGGATTTTTATGGGTTTTGGGGTATTTAGTGTTTTTAGGGTTTTTCAGGTTTATAGAATTTTTTTTTGTTTTTAGGGGTTTTATGTGTTGTTAGGTTTTAACTTTTTTCTTAATGGGTTTTGGGTTTTTATGGTTTTAATATGTTTTTAGGTATTTTAATGGATTTTTTAGGGTTTTTTATTTTTAAGGTGTTTTAGGGATTTTGAGGGGTTTTAGGGTTTTTAGTGTTTTTATAGATCCTTGGGGTTTTAAGTTTTTTTTTTTTAATTTTTAGGATTTTTAGGATTTTTTAGAGATTTTAACATTTTTATGTGTTTAAATGGTTTTTATTATTTTTACTGGTTTTAGGGGTTGATGGTTTTTTTACGATCTATAGGTTATTTTAAGGTTTTCAAGGGTTTTTGGGTGTTTTGGATTTTAAACATTTTTATGGTTTTTAGCGATTTTAATAATTTTTAGTATTTTAATGTTTTATTTGGGGTTTTCAAGGTTTTTAGGGATATTGAGGGTTTTTATGTGTTTTGGGGTTTTTATTGTAATTTGGTGTTCATAGGAGTATATTTATTTTTTAGTGTTTTATGGTTTTTCAGAATTTTTCAACATTTTTTGGGATTTATGGGGTTTTTAGAGTTTTAAGTGGGTTTTTATGGTTTTATGGGTTTTAAGGTTTTTTTTGGTTTTTATGGTTTTTTGGGGTTTTTGGTTTTTTGGGTATTTAGTGTTTTTAGATTTTTAGGGGTTTTTAGTGTATTTAAGATTTTATGGTTTTATTAGGGGGTTTTCAATATTTTCATAGTTTTAAGGGGTTTTTTACAATTTGAGGGTTCTTTATGGATTTTTTATGGTTTTTATGATTTTATGGATTTTAAGTGTTATAAAGGTTTTTATGGTTTTTTAGGATTTTATAATTTTTTTATTTTTTATGGGTTTTATTTTTTAATAGTTTTTAATGTTTTTAGGGGTTATTGTGTTTTTGTTTTTTAGTTGGGTTTTAGGGTTTTTAGTGGTTTTTATGGTGGTTAGGGTTTTAGGGTTTTATACAGTTTTTAGCATTTTAGGGGTTTTATGTGTATTTAGGTTTTTATGGTTTACTTAAGAGTTTTCAATGTTTTTATGGGTTTATATGTTTTTAGAGATTTTTTGGTATTTTTTAGGATTTTTATGTTTTTAGAATTTTTTTGGGGAATTTAAGAGTTTTTATTAGTTTTAGGGTTTTATGGTTTCTTTTTGTTTTTAGGGTTTTTTTGAGTTTTTTTGGGTTTTTAAGTTTTCTTAGAGTTTTAATGTATGAGTGTTTTAATGGATTTTTTGATTTTTTATTGGTCTTTTATGGTTGTATAGAGTTTAAGGTTTTATGGTTTTATGGGGTTTTATGGGTATTAGGGTTTTTTGGGCGTTTTGGGGGTTTATCATTTTCTTCGTTTTTTATGGTTTTAAGTGTTTTAGTTTATAAGTATTTTTGTTGGGGTTTTCTAGGGTTTTATGGGTTTTTATGTTTTTAGGGATTTTATGCCTTTTTTAGGATTTTAATGGTTTTTAGGATTTCTATGTATTTTTAGGTGTTTTAGGGTTTTTTAGTGTTTTTGGGTTTTATAGTTTTTGTTGGGTTTTTAGGGTTTTATTTTAGTATTTCGGTTTTTTAATGTTTTTTAGATTTTTAAAATATTTACGTGATTAAAAGGTGTTTAGAGTTTTTAGGGCGATTTAAGGGTATATAGAGTTTCTTAAAGGTTTTTAGTGATTTTATAGTTTTAAGGATTTTTATCATTTTTATTATTTTTATAATTTTAGGGTTTTTAATTACTTTTATGTTTTTATGGTTTTCATAGTGATTTTGAAGGTTTTTACAGTTTTTTACGTTTTTATGGTATTTAGGTCATTTTTAAAATATTAATGGGTTTTTAGGATTTTTAAATTTTTTAGGGTTTTTAGGGGTTTTTAGGATTTTTGGTGTTTTAGGGAGTTTTTTGAGTTTTTTATGGTTTTATGTTTTTTAGTTTTTTAACATTTTTAGGGGTTTCATGTGTTTTTAGTGTTATATGTATCTTTTTGGGTTTTAATCAGTATTATGCATTTTTAAGGTTTCTATGTGTTTTTATGGGTTTTAGGGTTTTTTATGGTTTTTAAAATTATTTAGGGTTTTTTTAGTTTTTTATGTTTTTAGGTGTTTTATTGTTTTTAGGTTCTTATGGTTTTCTTAGGGTCTTTCACTGTTTTTAAGGATTTTTAAATTTTTAGGGAATTTTTGGGGGTTTAATGATTTTTATGGTTTTTAGGGTTTTTATGGATTTTGATGGGGTTTTTTAGGTTTTTATGATCTTTGGGATTTTTTTATTATTTTTAAGTGTTTTTTAGGTTTTTATGGGTTTTTTGTTTTTCTGTTTTTAAAATTTTCTGGAGTATTTTAAGGGTTTGTAGTGTTTTTTACATTTATAGATATTTTTTGGGTCTTTTTAGGATTTTTATAGTTATTAGGTTTTATAGGGATTTTTAGGGTTCTTAGGGGTTTTAGGGTTTTTATGGTTTTTAGGGTTTTTTTAAAATTTTATGGTTTTTTAGGTTTTTTTGATTTTTTTAACATTTTTATAAGTATATGTGGTTTTTAGAGTTTTAAGTGTTTTTAAGGGATTTTTTGATTTTTAGGGGTTTTATGGATTTTATGAATTTTTATGGTTTTTAGGTCCATTAGGGTTTTAAGGATTTGAGTGTTTTAGGGTTTTTACATGAATTTAAGTGTTTTTAGGTTTTTATTGATTTCTTGAGGATTTTTTAGTTGTTGAGGGGTTTTTACGTTTTTAGGGAATTTTTGTAATTTTTAAGGATTTTTATGTTTTTTGGGGTTTTAGGGATTTTGGGGGTTTTTAAGGATTTTTATTGATTCAAGTGTTTCTATGATATTTTTGGGTTTTTAGGGTTTTTTAGTTTTTTGCAATTTTAATGATTTTTATTTTTTTTATAATTTTTATGTTCTTAACATTTTTTTTTCAATTTTGAGACGTCTTTAGGGTTTATTTTTTTTATTTTGAAGGTTCTTTTAATGATTGTAGGGGTTTTTAACATTTTTAGGAATTTTTATGTTTTTATGGTCCTTTGTGGTCTTTTAGGGGTTTTTAGGGGTTTTTTTTTATTCTTACATTTTTTAAGATTTTTAATGGATTTTATGTTCTTGATGTTTTTATATGTTTTCATGGTTTGTAGAGTATTTTAGGGTTTGAGGGTTTTTGGGGATATTTGTGGTTTTTAGAGTTTTTAGTATTTTTTTGAGTTTTTAGGGATTTACGGGTTTTTAGCGTTTTTTAACATTTTTAGGGTTTTAATGGATTTTTGAGTTTTTAGTGGTTTTATGGGTTTTAATGTGTTTTAAGGGTTTTTAGGGTCTTTTAGGATTTGTAGCGTTTTTATGGTTTTTAGCGTTCTTAATTTTTTTTTTCAGGTTTTCATGGTTTTCATAGGTTTTTTCCAGGTTTTTAGGGTTTTTATGTTTTAAATATTTTTTTTTGTTATTTAGTATTTATATGGTTTTTAGTATATGTAGGTATTTTTAGTGTTTTTAATGTTTTTAGGGGTTATTGGGGTTTTTAGTATTTTTAGGTTTTAAGGGATGAACATGTTTTTAGGGTTTTATAGGTTTTATTTGGTGTTTAGGGATTTTTACATTTTGATGGATTTTTGGGATTTTTTTATAATTTTTATGGTTTTTAGGGATTTTAGATATTTTGAAGGGGTTTGGGGGTGGGTTTTAGGGGTTTTATGGTTTTTGTGGCTTTTAGGGTTTTTTAGTTTTTAGGGGATTAAAGGGTTTTTATTATATTTTAATGATTTTAGGGATTAAAAGGCTTTTCAAAGTGTTCTGTGGGTTTTTTTGGATTTATGGGTTTCTAGGATTTTTTATGGTTTCAAGGGAATTAGTATTTTAAGGGGTGTATGGTTTTTATTGTCTTTTTATGATTTTTAAGGGTTTTATCATTTTTAAGGTAATTTTAGATTTTAATTTATTATAGATTATTAAGTTTTTTTAGGATTTTTAGGGTTTTTATGGTTTTACCTTTTTAGGGATTTTATGTATATTCTAGTATTTTTTTTGGTTTTATGTTTTTTCAGGTATTTTGATGGTTTTTATGGTTTTTATGGTTTTTAGTGTTTTTTGAGTTTTGTGGGCAAAGAAGGTGTAGGACGAGGAGATCCTGGTCCCCAAATTTAATTAAAAGAAGAAAGGTACACGATCTTCCAAGGAGACCCTAGAGAAATGGGTGTGTGTATCACCCTTCATGTCTGAGTCCACAAGGGACATACAATAAGGTGTAGTAAAAAAAGACTACATGCAGCCCCTATCTTCAATTGCTTTCTTTGAGAGCATGTCTTCCACTACATTCGCTACCTAAAAAGCATGCATGATATGTAGGTTCAAATCTTGTGAAGCATTGAGTTATTCAATACATTGTGAGTGTAGCCTCCATGGAACTCGTCTTGATACGCTTCTCAGGGCATCCACCACCAGCATTGTGTTGGACTCAATCCATAGGAGATTCTAATAAAACTGCGTTGCGAACCAGACTGCCATGATAATGGCCCAAAGTTCCGCCTCATAGGTGCATCCACTCCACATGAAATGAAAGAAAAATCCCTTGATGAAGCCTCTATAAGTGCGGAATACACCTCCATATCCCACGAGATCGAGTGCTCCTAATGCGGCACCATCCATGTTAGCATTGAAACAACCTTGAATTGGGGGATCCACCGAATTAATTTCATGTGTGTTGGTTGCTTGAACCTACCAAAAACACCAAGTGTTCTCAAAATTATTATGTCATTCATGTCGTTATGTATTT
Source organism: Viscum album (assembly GCA_963277665.1). Taxonomy (NCBI): domain Eukaryota; kingdom Viridiplantae; phylum Streptophyta; class Magnoliopsida; order Santalales; family Viscaceae; genus Viscum; species Viscum album. Next base: position 1,278,050,600 of record OY728136.1, on the reverse strand, counting down.
CTTTGGTTTGAATATGTAATGCCGTATGAACAAATTTATGTATTCCCATGATTCCACCATGTAGGGAGCTGATTTTTTAGTCAAACATCCATATTTCGGGATATCCACATGTAGTTTGAAAGGGTTGCGACTGCAGTGAGCATAAGGTTCTTAATCTACTCACTGCTTTCCACACTGAAAACGTTGTTAAAAAGATCTACCAAAGTGTTGTCCATGAGGAATTTTTGACAGAAAAGATTCTGCACATAATCCCAAAGAGAGGCAGCGAGCTTGCAGTTAAAGAAAGTGTGCCGAACATTTTTCTCTACTCGCATAGAGGTTGGGAAGGCCGAGGCTAAGATCCATCTAGCTTTCTTAAGTTGTCCCTGCACAGGTAGTCTGTTCCTCCACACTTTCCATAGTAGAATATAATTTGATGAAAAGATGAAGGTTCTCCGAAATTTGGAGAGCCATGTCGGTGGTTCAGTTCCTTGGTCACATTTATACCAATAAAACTTCCTTGTGCTCAACTGTCCAACAAGGTTGGGTTTCCAAATGAGGCAATCAATGTTAGTGAAATGATAAATCTAGATTTGTTGGGTGATGTTTTTAAGAAGGGTCCCATTGAGCTCCCCTATCCTATTGTTGAATCCGACAATAGAGAGGCGTTGTAAGTTGGATGGAGGCTTTACAAAGTTGTTGATTGGCCTTTCAAGACAGGTATTTGTCCACCAGTTCAAGTTTGAGAGCCTCCATACTATCCATCTTTATTGAAATATGATGTCTCTATATGAGGATTTAATCATAGTCCAAACTAATAAAGGGATGTAACCAGAAAATCCGTCATAGAGTTTGGGGTTGAACCTTTCCCTTTGGAAGTCCAGGCCCCTGTCTTGTGGATTGATCAAATTCCAGATAAATTTCCCAATAAGAGCATCATTTAATTTCATGATATCTTTAATGTCGATCCCACCCATATCAGTGGGTTTAGTACATGTCTTCCACACAACGGAGATTAATTTTCTTTTGTCAATTTATCCCGTCTAGAAAAAGTTCCGAATATTACCTCGATAAATTTTTATTTGGCTTGTGGGCCATCTGTAAATGGAAATGGTGTGAAAGAACATTGATGTGATGATGGAGTTGATCAAGAAAACTCTGCGTGTTTGTGATAGTGTTTTCCCTTTCCTGTTTTCTGGTTGTTGGGTAATTTTTAGAGAGATTCTTTAAAGGTGGAAACTTTTCAATTTCCCCCAAAATTAAGGAACTCCCAGATACATAAAGGTGAGGGACCCCCTCATTATTCCCAGAGATCTGAAAATGCAACGTTGTGTTTGTATAGAGACCCCTTGATAAAAATTATGGATGATTTTTTCCAATTGATCACCTGGCCTGCGACATCCTCATAGTGCTGGAAGAGCCTTTTGACTTGGAGCAAGGTCTGCTTGTTTGATTTCCTAAAGAGAAGGATGTCATCAACATAGAATAGATGTGAGGGCACATAAAGGTCCTTTTACGCCTTGATTGAGGTAATGAGACCAGCCTCCACAAGGTCAATAATGCATCGGCTCATGTAATCTTCCGTGACTACAATGTTTTGGCCTGAAGGAGGGTCCCCTTTTCTGACATCACGAGAGTATTGGGAGACCCCTCTTGGGGATCTATTGATGAGAAGAGAAATACCGACACTAGAAATAATGGTGTTAATTAATTTAATGAATGAAGTGTAGAAACCGTACTTGGTCAGGACACCAAAAATGAAAGACCATTTTATGGTGTCAAAGGACTTCATGATATCTTGAATTAAAGTAAATATCCTATGCATTGAAACCTTCCTCATGATTCTGGTACCTTATAATGCTGATTACATGCAGTTTTGGATACTATAGCTAGGGACAAACCCAAATTGATTTGGGGTAATAAGATCTCGGGTGATCCTGCCCATACTGAGAGTGAGGATCCTGATAATGGTTTTTTTGAATGGTGTTTCTGATGACAATAAGATGGAAATCACCTATTTCAATGGAAATCTATTTTTTGGGCAGTAAAGTGGGAATTTGAGTTGGTCCCATGAGGTAAAGAGAAGGAGAGGAAGAACTCTCTAACAGTGCTGATGAGCTCATTGTGCCAGATATCCCAGTAGAACATGAAGAATTTATTGCTAAATTCATCAGAACCAGGGGAGCATTCCATGTTCAGCGAGAAGAGGGAATCTCTCACCTCTTGTTTAAGTGGAATGTTTGTGAGGGATTTATTTTGGAAGTCCACAATGAATGAAGTGATAGATCCCATGAGTTTAAGGTTCTGTTCATTTCTAGCATCATTATAAAGCTCCTTGATTTATCCAATAATAGTGCTAAAGATATCGCTTTTGTTTGTGAAAGGTGTTCCATTAATTCAGAAAACATTTATCCCTTTATTGATATTTTTATCTGTGTGAAGTTAGTGAAAGGATTTGGAGTTCCTATCACCATACTTAAGCCATTGCACGTTGAATCAGTTTTTGGACATCCTGTCGTTCAATCCCAAGAGATCATCAGGCTTAGTGTGCAACTTTTTCTCCTCCCTTGAAGTATAATCCAACTACTGGTTGTTAATCTGACATGCAACAAGCTATTATTTGGCCACCTAGATGTCATCATCAATCTAGGAGAAGGAGGCCTTGATCCACACCCTAATAAGCTCTTTTATTTTCTAAATTTTGGAAGTTATCATGAAGTGTGGGCTACCATGGAATATGTTATTCAATACTTGGAAAATCACTTCTATACAACCCGAGATTGTGAGACAAGCATGGTTGAATTTAAATGGGTGTGGCTACTACCTCATGACACCCCCTCTTATTTCCACAATTATAGGATTGTAATTTGAGTTAAAATTCGAGAGAGTGAATCCTGCAATGTTTCATGGTGTTCCCCAATCATTAATATGAGTAAAACATCTGTCGATCTTGCTTTCTTGCCATCTGTTGATGGTGTGTCATCCCCATGTAAATTGGACTCCAAAAATGGGGGCCTCGATGAGGTTTCATTGATCCACAAAACATGAGAATTCCTCTACAGAAATATGGGATATGGAGGTCCCAGCCTTTTCATCAGGCCTTAAGAATGTATTAAAGTCCCATATCATAGTACAATTGCGCCAGATCTTTCCACTGGTTAGGATCAGATCACTCCCAAGCCGCCTCCTCTTTATGTATACACATGAGGCATAGATAAGGGAGACATTTAGAGTGTTGTCCTGAGTCCGTATCAAGTGTGAAATTATTTTCTTACTCATCTCATAGGTGATAAGCTGGATGCCGACATGCTTGATTACCGATAAGGTTTCCGTGCCACCTTTAGCATTATTATGTGAGATAGGGGAGTATCCAAGGTTGGACCACCTGATACTCATAGATTCATCAAACCTTGACATAGATTTATAAATTTTGATAAGCACTAGATGGTAGGTAGAGAGAAAGTGACCGAGGGCTCAGGCCATGGGGGGGGGGGGGGGTTTGAAGCCCTCTATAGTTCCAAAACATAATCTTCAATGAGAAGGTGGTGATTTTCCCCGAATATGGGGCTGGTTCTTCTTGGGTTTTGAACTACCCTTTCCTTTTCCCTTCCCTCCCTCCTTCTTGGGGGGGGGGGTCTTCCTACAGGTTTCTTGTTGGATTTAGTTTCAGGTTCATCTTCCACCTTTTTTGGTTCATTTTCCACTTTTTTAGATTCATCTGCCACTTCTGTGGATTCACCAGAATCTCCATCAACCCAATACCTTCCAGAGAGTGGGGTGAATTTGTTAGTTGCACAAAGACCTTCATTTGGAACACCACCATCTATGTTCCATCTTGATTCCTTGTTTGAGGACACTTATGTGATATAAGCATCAACCAAGATATTCTGAAGATCGGTAGGATTATTCCCATCCCATGTCACTACTCTTGTACACATTGTGTTTTGTGGCGGATCTGGATAGCCATGGCTTTCGATGGCATGCTCATCAACCACTCTGGAAGATGGGAAATCAGCATTCCTTGGAGCAGTGCTGTGTCACACAAGTTTTGGTTCAAGAGTGTAGGGAACAACATATTGGTCCCCTACGGAGGGGGATGAGTAGCCTTGGATAATGAATGGGACCTATCCTCCATGACCTGTATAGGTGAGTGCTGTATGCCAGATAACCCAGAAGATGTTGCATCACCCTCCCTCATGGCCCCACTAGCTATTACATTGGGTGCAACGGTTTACATGTGGGATGTCTATGACTGGACAGGTGAAACCTAAGGCATCACCTCAACCACAACATTGTCATACCTTTTAGACAGGTTGTGGTCCAAGATGGTCTACCAAGGGACATATTCAACAAGTGTCATAGGGGCTGCTCCTAAAGCCTATGGTTGCCTTGCTGGTAGTGTTCTAGAATCAATTTCTGATATAGGTGCTTTGGAGTCCATTTCAGTACCTGGTTGGACAGATCCGACACCCTTTCCTTCAGTAGAGGCTGGTTCAGCATCTCCTTAATGAGGCTTGACAGAAGGGTGCTTCACAGGTGGTGGCTCTGAGGTTTTCCTTTGACCTTACCCATCTTTTTCTGGCATTCACCATCCTCGTGACCATGCAATCTACACGTTCCATATACATTGGAGTGTTTTGGGGGGTTTTAAGGTTTTTTTAATGTTTTTAGTTTTTTAAGGTTTTACTATGGGATTTCAGGGTTTTTAGGGTTTTTTTACATTTTTCAGGTTTTTTAGGGTTTTTAGGATTTTTATGTGGTTTTAGGGATTTTGAGGTTTTATTGGTTTATTGTTTTGGGTTTTATGGATTTTTTTTTTGTTTTTTAGGTTTTTTTGAGTTTTTATGGTTTTTAAGGTGTTTTTAACTTTTTTAACATTTTTAGGGGTTTAAAGTGTTTTTCATGTTTTTCATGATTTTATGGGTTTTATGGGATTTTAGGGTTTTAATGTTTTAATGGGTTTTATGTTTTCTATGTTATTAGGGTTATTATTGTTTTTAGGTTTTTATGGGTTTTGAGTGTTTTTAGGTTCATAAGGTTTTCTAAGAGGTTTTAGGGTTTTATGGGTTTTCATGATTTTAAGGATTTTTAGGGATTTTTTTTTCTGATTTTGTTTTTTCTTTTGTTTTCAATGATTTTATTTATTTTTGGGTTTTTAGGTTTTTAGAGTTTTTTATCATTTTTATGGATTTGAAGGGTTTCTAAAAATTTTAGGGTATTTTGGGTTTTTTAAATTTTTAGGGGTTTTATCATTTTAGGGGTTTTATTATTTTTACTGTATTTTACGGTTTTTTGTGTTTTTTATGGTTTTATGGGGTCTATGTGTTTTTAAATTTTTATATTATTCTTATTAATTTTATTATTTTTTATGTTTTAGTGATTTTTAGGGATTTTTATGGTTTTTATGCTCTTTAGGGTTTTATAAATTGTGAGGGGTTTTATGGTTTTTATATTTTTTAGGGTTTTAGGGGTTTAATTTTTTTTTGTATTTAATGTTTTTCTTATTGAATGTAGGATTTTTAGAGTTTTTTACATGTTTATATTTTTAGAGGTATTTTTTATGATTTTTATTGTTTTTAGGTTTTCTAGGGATTTTGAGATTTTTGTGGGTTTTAGAGTTAATGGGTTTTTAGTTTTTTAAGGGTTTTTGAGTGTTTTGTGTGTTTAAGGGTTTTAAATGTTTCTTAATTTTTTTATTGGTTAGAAGGGATTTTTGTGTTTTTAGTGGATTTTTAGGTTGTAGGGGTTTTTAATATTTTTAGTTATTTTAATGGTTTCTTGGGGTTCAAGTGTTTTAGGTTATTTTAGGGTTTCTAGGTATTTTAGTGGTTCTTTTGTTTTTGTATAGGTTTTAACTATTTTTGGGTTCTAATGTTTTTTTAGGGGTTTTGAGGGTTTTAGGTTTTTAAGTCATTAGGGATTTTGATTTTTATTAATATTTTTTTGGTTTATATGGTTTTAAGGGATTTTAAGGGTTTTAGAGTTTTCTAGGGTTTTAGGATTTTTAGGGTTTTAAGTACTTTTCGGGTTGTTTAGAGGTTTTATATGTTTTTAGGTTTTTAGGGTTTTTTACATTTTAGGGATTTTTAGGTATTTTTTTAAAATTTTTTGGTTTTTACGGTGATTTTGGGATTTTGAGGGTTCTGTGGTTTTTAGGGCTTCTAGGGTTTTATGGGTTTATTTGGGGTTTTAGGTTTTTTTGAGTTATTTAGGTTTTTATTTTGTTTTAGTGTTTTTATTACATTTTTGGGGTTTTAAAGGGTCTTTAAAATTTTTTTGAAGGGTTTTTAGCGTTTTCATGGGTTTTTAGGTTTTTTTTTGTTTTTTGTGTTTTTTGGATTATAGGTTTTTGTGGTTTTTTTACGGTTTTAGTTTTTTCATAATTTAATGTTTTTAATTATTTTTAGAGCTTTTAATGGTTTTTATTGTTTTTATGTTTTTTTAATTTTTTGGATTTGTAGGGTTTTTATGGTATTTAGGTATTTTTAGGGTTTTTAGTTGTTTTTTGTTTTTTAGTTTTTATAATTTTTAAGTATTTAGGGGTCCTAACTGTTTTTAGGTTTTTAAGGATCTCATTGGGATTTTAAGTGTTTATAGGTTATTTTATGTTTTTGTAGATTTTTTGGTGTTTTAGGAATTTTGTGTTTTTTATAGATTTTGAGGGGTTTTTAAGTTTTTATGGTTTTTTATGATTTTTAATATTTTTTGGTTTCTAGGTTTTTTTGAGTTTTTATTGTTTTTATGGTTAATTGGGTTTTTATCTTTTTTAGGGGTTTAAAGGGTTTTTTTTGGATTTTCAATTTTGTATGGATTTTAGGGTTTTTATGTTTTTAAGGGTATTACTGTTTATGCGGTTTTTATCATTTTTATGATTTAAGGACTTTAAGTGTTTTTAGATTTTGTGGGGTTTGGGGGTTTTTTTAGGTTTTTTAGGGTTTTTATTAAGTTATAGATTTTTACTGGTTTTATGTGTTTTTATATTTTAATGTTATCACAAGGGTTTTTAGGGGTTTTAGTGGGTTTTCCAAGGTTAGTTATTTTTATGAATTTTTTAATTTTTTTTATGGTTTTTAGGGTTTTAGAGATTATGATGGTTTTTTAACTATTTTTTCCATTTTTGGGTTTCAAGGGGTTTTTTGGAATTTTTAGGGTTTTTATGGTTTTTTTATTTTTTACATTTTTAAGGGTATAATGGGTTGTTATAGTTTTGATCGATTTTAGGGTTTTATGGTTTTTAAGGGTTTTAATTTTTTAGGGTGATTTATGGTTTTAGGTGTTTTAGGGACTTTTTTTTTGTGTTTTTAGCATTTTAATGGTTTATAGTGTTTTAAGTGTTCTTACGTTTTTATGTTTTCATATGGTTTTTAGGGTTTTCTATGTTATTAGGGATTTTTAGGGATTTTTATGATTTTTATATTTTTTCGGGATATTGACTATTTTAGGGGTTTTAGGGTTTCTAAGGGTTTTTACTATTCGTAAATTGGGGGTTTAAGTGTTTTATGGTTTTTAAGGTTTTATTACGGTTATCATTTGTTTTTATTTTTTAGGGTTTCGTAGGGGTTTTAATGATTTTTAGGGTCTTTATGGATATTTTTTGGGTTTTAAGGTTCTTAGTTATTTTTAGGGGTTTTTCAGTTTTTTGGGGTTTTTTGGGTTTTTTTTCGTTTTTAGCATTTTTTTTGGTTTCTAGAGGTTTTAGGTGTTTTTTGGGTTTTATGTTTTTCTTAGGGTTCTTCAGGGTTTCTATATTTGTTGAAATTTTTAGTTATTTTTGGGAGTTTTTATTATTGGTAATGTTTTTTGGTTTTTAAGGGATTTTAAGGGGTTTTCTGATTTTTTTGTTTTTCTATTTTTTTTTTGAATTTTTAAGGTTTTAATGGTTTTTAGAGTTCTTAAATTTTTTTAAGAGTTTAAATTTGTTTTAGTGATTTTAGTGGTTTAAGGGTTTTTATGGTTTTTAGGAATTTTTATGGGTTTTGGGGCTTTTAAGATTTTTGTAAATTAAGTATTTTTTGGGGGTTTACTGATTTTTATGTTTTTAGGTTATTTTTCTGTTTTTAGGTTTTTAAGGATTTCTTTTTTAGGGTTTTTTGTTTTTTTAAATATTAGTTATATTTGTGGATTTTTTTAATATTTTTATAGGTTTATTATATTTTTTGGGATCTTAAGATTTTAAAAGGATTTTAGGGTTTTTATAGTCTTTTGGGTCTCTATGGTTTTTTTGAGTTTTTTTTGTTTTATGGTATTTTAATTTATTTCACTATTTAAGGTGTTTAAACAATTTTTATTATTTAATGTGATTTTTTAGAGTGTTTAGGGTATATGTTTTTATGGTTTTAAGGGGTTTTATGGTTATTAGAGGTTTTAGTGTTTTTACGGTCTTTTTAGTTTTAAGAGTATTTGGGTTTTGGTAGTTTTAAGTATTTTTAGGTATCTATGTTCTTTAGGGTTTATTAGGTGTTTAGGGGGTTTTACCTTTTTTTGAATTTTTAGTGATTAATTTTGAATTGAATGGTTTTGAGGTTTTTTTGGGTTTTTTTGGGGTTTTAGGGTTTTTAAGGATTTGGGGGTTTTAGTTTTAAAGGGGTTTTAACTATTTTTAGGTTTCAAAGGTTTTCTTAAGATTTTAAGGGGTTTTATGATTTCTTACATTTGGGGGATTTTTTATTCTTTTTATGACTTTTATGGATTCAAATGTTTTTAATGATTTTGAGGGTTTTTAAGGGGTTCTTGGATTTTTGGGTTGTTTTGTTTTTTTTTTGAAATTCTAGAGTTATTAAGGTTTTTAAAATTTAATTTACACTTTCAGGGTTTTAAAGGGTTTTTTGAGTTTTATATGGTTTTAGGATTTTTATGGCTTTTATGATTTTTCATATTTTAGGGGTTTTTTATGGTTTTTAGGGTTTTCAATGTTTTACTGGCGGTTTAGGATTTTTTCCTTTTTTATGTTTTTAGGGGATTATGTTTTATTAGGTTTTAAAGGTTTCCAAAGATATTTTTGGGGTATTATGTTTTTTTATGTTTTTATGGATTGGAGGGATTTTTTATGGTTTTTTTATTTTTAGGGGCTTTAAGGATTTTGAGGGTTTTGAGTGTTTTTTGAGTTCTATAGTTTTTTCGATTTTTAGAGTTTTTTTGAATTTTTATGGATTTTACAGTTTTTTTAAAGGATTCAATGTTTTTAGGGGTTTAAATGATTTTTAGAGTTTTTAGTGGGTTTTTAGGTTTTTATGGGTTTTTATGGGTTTTATAGAGTTTTAGTGTATGTTAGGGTTTTTAGGTTATTTAACAATTTTTAGGTTTTATTGGTTTTATGTTTTTTTATATTTTAATGGTTTTCTTAAGGTTTTTTATTGTTTTTATGGTTTTTAAGATTTTAGAGATTTCATTGGATTTTTTGGGGTTTTTATGGTTTTTAGAGTTTTTTTGTTTTTAGGGTTTTCAATGTTTTTTTATGTTTTTATGGATTCATATGGATTTTATAGTTTTTAGGGGTTATTATATTTTTATTGATTTTTAGGGATTTTTTATATTTTTTATTGTCTTTAGTGTTTTTATGGATTTTGTGGGTTTTAGGGGTTTTTATAGTTTTTAGGATTTTAAGTGTTTTCTTTTTCCAATTTTTGTGTTTTTTTGATTTTTAGGGGTTTTTAGGTTTTTTTAGAGTTTTTAACATTTTTAGGGGTTTAAATCATTTCTTGAGTTTATAGCATTTTCACTGTTCTTATATGTTTTTAATGTTTTTAAGGGTTTCTATGGTCTTTGTGGTCTTTAGGGTTTATAGGATTTTTAACATTTTTTTAGATTTTTTAGGGATTTTTAGTGTTTATGTGTTTGTAAGGTTTTCTTATCGATCTTCATTGTTTTTAGAGGTTTTTACATTTTTAGGTATTTTTATGTATTTGGATGATTTTTAGGATATTTATGGGTTATAATGGTTTTTAGGGTTTTTAGGGTTTTTAGCATTTTAAGGATTTTAGGGGTTTCAAGAGTTTTCAGGTTTTTGAGGCTTTCTTAGTGTTTTTAGGTTTTTTTATTTTTTAGGTATTTTAGGGATTATTTTTAATCTTTATGGTTATTTTGGATTTTGAGGGATTTTTTGGGTTTTTAGGATTTTATGGGGTTTTAAGGTATTAGATGTTTATTTAGTATTTTTTTAGTTTTTAGGGGGTTTATTTTTTTATAGTTTATTAACATTTTAATTGTATAAAGAGTTTTTAGATTTTTTAGTTGTGTTATGGTTTTTATGGCTTTTAGGGGTTTTATGGTCTTTAAGAGTCTTATGGTTTTAGTTTTTTTAAGTTTTTTTATCATTTTTAGGTTTTTAGGGGTTTTAAGTGTTTTTAGGTTTTTAATGTTTTTAGGGTTTTATAGGGTTTTAGGTATTTTTATAGATTTTTAGAATTTTATTGATTTTTTTTGGGATTTTGGGTTATTATGGCTTTTTTTTTTTGTTTTTTTTTTTTGAGTTTTTAGTTTTTTTGAGTTTTTAAGGTATTTTAAGTTTTTTAGAGTTTTTTATGCGTTTAAAGGGTTTATATAGTTTGTAGTGTGGTTTTATGGTTCTTATAGCGTTTTAGGAGTTTTTAAGGTTCTAGAGATTTTTATGTGTTTTAGAGGTGTTTAGGGTTTTTAGGTTCTTTTATGGTTTTATCATTTTTGGGTTTTTTGTATAGAGATCCTAGCCTTTTATTCATATTATTACATGATTTTAATCATATATAATCAAGAAATTAGAAACCAAGTATCCTAAAGTCTAGTGTCTTGGAGATTAGGTATATAAATAAACATCATGTTTCCAAAATAAAAACAATTTTTATTGAATATTCATAAATATATTCTAACTTCATTTGATCCCTTACATATTTATAGGATAAAATGGGGGAATACATGATCAAGGGGATGATTTAAGTATCCTAGTAATGAAATAAACAATAAAATAAAGATAAGTACATGGGTTCCAAGGCATACCATAATGATATAAAAAGGAATTGAACATGATTAAACATATGTAATCATAACATATATAACATGGGATCATATAATCATGGAATCTTATCAATTTGGAATAAACATAAAACAAGAATATAGCTTGAGTGAAGGCTCATTGTACATGGAGAATCATGAGTCCAGGCTAACTACCAAGACCGCTGCACATGCAACGTGTGTCAAGGCTAACCACCAAAACCATTCATAAAAATGTTTCATGAAGGAAAAAATTACCAAAGGCATTAGAGATAAATCTGGTCACACCCATTATAACATGTTGATTAATATTTTTCCCGAAAAATAAACATACATTAATAATCAAACATAAACATAAGGGTTACCCATGGAACGAATTGGGTATCATAATCATATAAAAAGGCATAACATAAGGTAACATTATGATGGTTTCAATTAAAGGAAGGATTTAAATCATACTTGGAAAATAATAAGTTAATATTGGAATATATCTTGATAATTGATGTAAAATGTAAGTGAAAACATGTAAAAAGAGTGTTTAAGAAACCTTAAAAATAAAATATTTTAGTACTGTTTAGGGGAAAAAATTCAAGATTATTTAAAATGGAAAAGACATAATTTTTTCTAGAAAACCAGTAATTAACTAATATATATTTTTATAATAAAATTATTTTTTTAGAAAAAAAATTTGATGAAAATAGATTATGGGGTGCCCATGAAAATGGGTAAGAAATCAGGAAGTTCCCTTAAATCGGGTTTAATTTTTGAGAAGACTTGAGAAGGTAACCTTATTAAAACATGTATTACCCCATAAAATAAGGATTATATGATCTATATATATGAATTTGGAAAATATAAAAATAATTTATTAGGATTAAATAATAATAAATAAGTTTTATATTGGGAAAATATAGATAAAATGCAACCCCAAGGAAATATGGAGGTTCAAAAAGGATCCCTTACCATACGTCTGAAACAGTTCTTCACCTGATCTTAATGTTCTGAATAATCAAAATAAATTCATTATTTAATAATTAAATAAAATTTTATACATTTAATTGATTTATTATATTTTTATAAAGTTCATTTATTACCTTTTTGATGAGTTATATTGTTCAATTTCATCATTTGGGAGTCTTTATTTTCCTAGTTTTCTGAATCGGTTCACTTGTATATGAGTATGGAAGTTCATGTAGTATGGGTATGATTCTTCATAATTGAAATTATATGTTCTTAACGAACAAACATATGTTCATGTGGTATTATATATTATTTTTTTAGATATGGGTATGTACCTTTATATAATGTTTTAATGATAGTCATTTAGATTACTTTTGGCGGTTTTTTATCACAACAAACTCGTTTTGTTTTATCATTTAGTATTATGTATATATGTTGATTATAGAACATAAAAAGGGTTAAAAATAAAATTAAAAATAATATTTAAACATTATAATGGTTTTAAGTCCATATTTTAAGAAGATAATGAAAAATTAAAACTTATCACCCTTGATGGCAATAAATCAACCCCTCATGGACGATGGTTTCATTTTAGAATAAATTGAATGAGAGAAGGGGTTTGATGATGGGTTATTCTGTTATAATAATAAAATTATAATATAGTTAAGTTAATTAATTTTTAATTAAATTTGGATGAAATAATTTTAGGAGATTTTATGAAAATAAAAGAACTATAAAATAAATTAAAAGAAAAGAATGAGAAATTTACCTCTTGAATTTCTCCACCTTGAGAACTACCTCTGGGAAAATGTTTTCATCTTTTGATGATACCAAGAGATCATGGACATGGGGAAGGGTCTTGGTAAGTTTATTGGGAGTAATTTGGATATAGAAAAAATCTATGAAGGTGTGAGGAGAAGATGTGGTGAGGGGTGGCATTTATAATGGAGGAGAGGTGTGTTTTCTCATAATTTTATTCATTAGTTTAGTATTTTTTCTCAAGACTATGAATTATTTAAGAATTATCAATAAATATACTAAAATAATGAAGTAATGTTCATTATTATAGTTCTTACATCAAAAATTACTCTAATATTAATTTATTTATCTTATAATGTATATATATAGTAAATTATCATATTTCACTATTCAAAAAAATTCAAGTACTTCAGAAAAATCCAAAAAATTCACCCAAACCATTTTTTGATGTATATATTTACAAAAGGAAAATCTTTTAAAGAATAATAACTTTCAAAATATGAGATATTGAATTTGTAATTAAAGATTTAATTTACTCAAAAAATACAGATTTTACAATTATAACTAATTTTATAACAATTTGAAAATTTAAATAAGGCCTCATAAAATTACCATAAAATCATAAGACAAATAAAATAAAAAATTATAAATTAATTTTATGAAAATTAATTTTATTATAAATTATAAAATTAATCATAAAATTTTAATTAAGCATTTGAGGCTTATAAATTTCCAACGTTTAATTAATTATATTTAAAAGAATTATTTTCTTAAACTGGGATATAATTATATGATTGTTTCATTTAAAAGATACCCAAATTTTACAAATACATTAATAGGTAAGATTACTATTCTATTGGCCATTTTCATATTAATAAGGGGCACATTATTATTCCAATGGACAAATTATTATTTCATCTATATAGGTTCATTAACTTATATAAATACCTCTTATTTTATTCATTATTCATTTATAATGTTTTTATTATTTACTTAATATGATTTTATATGATTTATAATATATAACATAATTATAAGAAGGGAATTTTCATTTATAAGATTTTGGGTTATTACAATTATAGGCTTTAAATGTTTTTAGATCTTTAAACCATTCATAGGTTTCTCTAATGGATTTATGGGTTTTTATGTAATTTTATTGAATTTTTTTATTTTTATTCTTTTTAAGGTTTTTATGGATTTTGAGGGATTTGGGGCTTTTAGTGGTTTTTATGTTTTTATATGTTTTTGGGTTTTTGGGTTTTCTTAATGGTTTTTCATGCATTTAGTGTTTTTTATGATTTTATGTATATTTTGTGTTTTTATGATTTTTACGGTTTTTATGGTTTTTATTGATTTTGAGGGTTTTTGGGATTTTTGTAGTTTTTGTGTTTTTAGGATTTTACGGGTTTTTAGTGTTTTGAACATTTTGATGGGTTTAAAGGTTTTTGAGAGTATTTAGGGTTTATTATGGTTTTTATGTTTTTTTGAGTTTTCAAGAGTATTAGGGGTTTTATAGTTTTTAGGGATTTAGGGGTTTTAGGTTAATTTTGGGGGTTTTAGGTGTTTAAGTATTTTTCAGTTTTTGGGGTGTTTTTTTGTGTTTTTATGTTTTTAAGGTATTCGTTGGGATTTTCAAGGTTTTTAGTGTTTTTTATGTTTTTAGGGGTTTTTTTATTTTTATTATTTTTAATTGTGTTTTGGTTTCAGAAGACTTTATGGGGTTTTAGGGATTATTATGTGTTTTTTTCATTTTTAGATTTTTGGGGGTTTTAAGTGACTTTAGGTTTTTAAAATATTTATTTGGTTTTTCTAGTGTTTTAGAGGATTTTATGTTTTTTTGGGATTTTTGTCGATTTTTCTAATTTTTATGGTTTTTAGGTGTTTTTAGAGATTTTGAGGGTTTCTATGGGTTTTAATCTATTTGTAGTTTTTTTTTGGGTTTTCAGGTATTAGTTTTTTATAGTTTTAGTCTTTCTTAGTTTTTTTCATCTTCTTTAGGGTTTGAAAGGGGGTTTAAGAGTTTTTATGGGTTGTTTGGGTTTTTTATGTTCTTAGGGGGTTTTATAGTTTTTTTATGGTTTTAGGGTTTGTATAATTGTTATGGGTTTTTAGGGGTGTTAAGTCTGTTTAGGTTTTTAAGGTTTTCATAGGAGTTTTCATGGAATTTATGGTTTTTTAATTTTTTAGGTATTTTTTGGGATTTCTTAGTATTTTTATGGTTTTTAGGGTTTTAAAGATTTTTAATATTTTTAGGGTTTTTATGTGACTTGGGGTTTTTTATGCGTTTTATATTTTTTTTTTATTTTTAAGGGTTTTAAGAAATTTTAGTTTTTTATGTTGTTCTTAGAGTTTTTTACTGTTTTCTGGTTTTTTATTTTTTATGGATTTTTGCGCATTTTTAAGATATTTACGGTTTTTAGGATTTTAATGGATTTTTTGGTATTTTTGGGTTTCATAGTGTTTTACGGTTTATAAGGATTTTTTGGGTTTTTAGGTTTTATTTGAGTTGTTAGGTGTTTTAATGATTTTATATTTTTTTAATGATTCTAAGAGGTTTAAAGGGTTTAAAGGGTTTTAAGTGTTTTTAATGGTTTTTAGGGTTTTAGTAATTTTTTGTAATTTTAAATTTTGTTAGGGGTTTTTAGGGATTTTAGGATTTTAAGGGGGTTTAGGGTGTTTTAGGGGTTTTAGTGTTTTCATGTTTTCTATGGTATTATTTTTTTTAGGTTTTTAAGTGTCTCTTTAGGGTTCTCCAGGTTTTAAGGGGGTTTTTAGGTTTTTATTGATTTTTAATTAATTATTAGTATTTTTATGTTTTTAGTGTTTTTAATGATTTTGAGGGTTTTCAAGGTTTTTTTTGGGGTTTTTGGGTTTTTTTAGGATTTTTATGTTTTTAGGGTTATTAAGGTTTTTTTGGAGTCAGTTAACATTTTTAGGGGTTTAAATTATTTTTAGTTTTTTAGGTGTATTTTAGAGTTTTTATTGGTTGTTATTATTTTTAATGTTTTTTATTGTTTTAGGGGTATTTAGGTGTTTTACGATGTTTTGGGGTTTTTAGAATTTTCAAGTTTTTAGAAATCTGAAGTGTTTTTATATTTCTATGAGTTTCTTAAAATTTTTTGGGGGTTTAGAGTTTAATATTTTTTTATTTTTAAATAATTTTTATGATTTTTATTATTTTTATGGGTTTAGGGTTTTTATGTGTTTTTGATTTTTAAAACATTCTTAGGGGATTTTGGGTGTTTTATAGTTTTCATGTTTTTAAGAATTTTAGGTCTTTTTTAGGATTTTAAGGGTATTTATGGTATTAGTGATTTTTAGGGGTTTAGGGGTTTTTGTTCTTTTTGTTATCTTTTGAGTTTTTTTAGTGTTTTATGGATTTTAATATTTTTTTCATTTTAGGGGTTTTAAAGGGTTTCAGTGTTTTTATTTGGTTTTTAGTGTTTTTTATCACTTCAGAAGTTTTAGTTGCTTTTTGCGGTTTTGGGATTTTTAGGGGTTTTAACATTTTTAGGTTTTTTGGGTTTTAAGTGTTTTTAGATTTTTAAATCATTCTTAGGAGTTTTCAGGGTTTTATGGTTTTTAAATTTCTAGGTATTTTTAGGGCATTTATAGGTTTTTTGAAAATTTTAGAATTTTAATGTTTTAAATGGGTTTTAGGGTTTTCTAGGGTTTTTAGCATTTTTTAGATTTTTATGGGTTTTAGGTCTTTTTATGTTCTATAGCTTATCTTATGGTATTTCATGGTTTTTTTGGTTTTTTATGTTTTTAGGTATTTTTAGTGTTTCTTTGGATTTTTATGGCTTTTAGCGGTTTTATATTTTTTGAAGGGTTGTAAGTTTTTTAGGGTTTTCTGGTTTTTATGGTTTTTTGGGTGATAGATTATTTTTGAGTTTCTAGGGATTTGATGTTTTTTAGAGTTTTTAAACATTTTTTTGGGGATTTAAAGGGGTTTTATTGTGTTTAGTTGGTCTTAATGATTTTAATTTTATTTAAGTGTTTTAGCAGCTTTTATGATATTTATGTTTTTAGCATTTTTATGGTTTTGGTGGTTTTAAGTGTTTTTAGGCATTTAACGATTCCTTATAGGATTCAAGGCTTTTTTGGGTTTTAAATATTTTATGGATTTTTAATGTTATTTAGAAATTTTATGGTTTTTTGGTTTGTGGGTTTTTGAGGGTTTTTAGGGTTTTAGGGTTTTATATGTTTTGGGGTTTTGGGGATTTTTTGACTTCTTTGGTCTTTTAAGGTTTTTAGATTCTTTACCATTTTAAGTGGTTTTAGAGTCTTTAGTGGTTTTTTTGTGTATTTATGGATTTTAGGGTTTTTATGATTTTTAAGGTATTCAGATATTTTTTCGTTTTTAGTGGGTTTAGGGATTTTAGTGTCTTTTAGGGTTTTTAGAATTTCATGGTTTTTAGGGGTTTTATTTTTTTTAAATATTTCAGGACGTAGCGTAATTTTGTTATTAAATAAAAGAAAAGACCTTGTTTGACTATGTAAAGGGAGACACATTACATATCCCAAAGGCTTATTAATGAAAGCCCATTTTTGGCCCCAAGGGCCCTCCGGTGAATAGTCTTTCTATAGTACTTGGACTACTACAGTACCTACTGCAATATCATCGTCACTACAGTTCACGCATAGAACCTCCACCGCTACAGTGTCACTATTTCTACAGTTCTTCCACCGCTACAGTACTACTACAGTGCCCTTCTAAAATACTGCTACAGTACCCTATAAATTTTGTCCCTGCCCGGAATCGATCCTAGGTCTTTTGGATGCCATGTAGGAGCCTTTACCACTTGGGTATAGAGTCTTTGGAATAGGGGTATTATTTTTATTTTTTTCAAGGTTTCCTTAGGGTATTCCAAGGTTTTTATGAATTTTAATGTTTTAATGATTTTTAGGGATTTTTAATATTTTTATTATTTTAGTTTTTCAAGGATTTAATGGGTTATTTTTTATTTTTCAGGGTTTTTAACATTTTTTTAGGTGTTTTAGGTTTTTTATGTTTTTATGTTTTTCTTAGGGGTGTTAATGGTTTGGGGGCTTTTAGGGAGTTTTACATTTTTAGGGATTTTTTAGTATTTTTATTCTTTTTAGGGGTTTTATGGAATTTATTTGATTTTAGAATTTTTTGGTTTTTTTGTGTTATTATGGATTTTCATGTTTTTTGGGATTTTAAGGATTTTTTAGTGTTTTTATGTTTTTTAAGAGTTTAAGGTTTTTAGGGTTTATAGGATTTTTTGGGGGGTTTTATCATTTTTTATTATTTTTATTAGTTTTAAGTGTTTTTATTTTTTTATGGTTTTCTTATGGGTTTTCAAGGTTTTATGGTTCTTTTCATTTTTACAGATTATTAGGGTTTATTAAGATTTTTAAGGTTTTTAATGTTTTTTGGGATTTTGATTATTGTGAGGATTCTTAGATTTATTTTATGTTTTTAGGGGGGTTGCGTTTTTTGGGTTTTAAGGTTTTTAGACTTTTTTAACATATTTTGGGGTTCAAATAGTTTTTAGTGGGTTTTTAATATTTAAAATGGTTTTTAGGCTTATTATTTTTTAAAGGGGGTTAAAGTTTTTTGAAGGTTTTACCATATTTCAGGGTTTTATACTTTTTATCATCTTTAATTTTTTAGGGGGTTTACGTTTTTTTATGTTTTTAATGTTTTCATAGGGGTTTTAGGGTATTTTATATTTTTTGGGTTTTTTTGATATTTTTTGGTACTTTTTGATTTTTAGGATTTTTAGAGATTTTGAGGGTCTTTATGGGTTTTTCGGGGTTTTATGATTTTTTTGGGTTTTTCATTTTTTATGTTTTACGGGTATTGTGTTTTTAGGTTATTTTTTAGGGTTTTTAGGTTTTTTTACATTTTTTTGAGATTTTAGGGGTTCGTTTGGATGCATTTTTTTAGTGTTTTTAGTTATTTTAAGGGGCTTTATGGTTTTTGGGGTTTCTATGGTTTTTATGGTGTTTAGGGTTTTTATATTTTTGTAGAGTTTTTAGGGATTTTATAGTTTTTATGATTTTTTTAACACATTAAGGGGTTCCAAGGATTCTTATAGTTTTTAGCAATTTTTTTGGGGTTTTTTATGGTTTTTAATATTCTTAATGTTTTTTGGGAGTTGTTTGGTTTTTGGTGATTTTTTATCATTTTTATGATCATTTTAAGGGTTTCAAGGGTTCTAACGCTATTTAGGATTTTTTGGGGATTTTAAGTGTTTTTAGGTTTTTAAAATTTTCTTAGGTTTTTTTGTGGTTTTTAGAGTTTGTTATATTTTTAAGGATTATTAGGGTTTTTAGAATTTTTATGGGGTTTTATGTTTTTTAGGGATTTGGAGGGGTTTTAGGAATTTTAGTTTTTTATGTTTTTATGGGTTTTGTATGTTTTTTAAGTTCTTTTTATGGCTTTTTAGATTTTTTAGGCTTTTCTACTTTTTATGTATTTTTATGTCTTGTTTTTGTATTTTTAAGTGTTTTTTGGAATTTTAGGTGTTTTTTGGGTTTTTTGGGTTTTTCGGTTTTATGTTTTTTTTTTATTTTTTAGGGTTTCTATTATTTTTTTTTCATTTGTTAAACATTATTAAGAAATTAAAGTGTTTTTAGAGTTTTTTGTGGGTTTTTAGGTATTTATGGTATTATGGGGTTTTATAGTTGTTAAGGTTTTAAGGTTTTTTATAGTTTTTTATGTTTTTAGCATTTTTTGTTTTTTAGAGGTTTTAAGTGTTTTTAGGTTTTTAAGGTTTTATTATGGTTTTTAGTGTTTTTAGGGTTTTATGTTTTTAGGTATTTTTAGGGATTTCTATAGATTATTATGGTATTTTAAGGTTTTATGAATTTTGTGGGTTTTAGGTTTTTTTGGTTTTTAGCCTTTTCTAGTTTTTAAGGGGTTTAAGAGTTTTTAGGGTTTTAATGTTTTATTTGGGGTTTTTATTTCAATGTTTTTTAGTAATTGTTTATATTTTTTAGGTTTTTTAGGAATTTTGAGTGGTTTGGGTTTTTATAGCTATTTTGGGGTTTTACAGTCTTAATGATTTTTGGGGGGTTTTAAGGGTTTTTAGAGTTTTTTCATATTTTAGGGGTTTAAATTGTTTTTGAGTTTTTAGGGATTTATAGGGGTTTTACCGTTCTTAGGGGATTTAAGTATTTTTAGGAATTTTAAGGTTTTCTTTGGGGATTTCACATTTTTTGGGTGTTTAATGTTTTAAGATATTTTTTGGTCTTTTTTATAGATTTCTATGGGGTTTTAGGGTTTTAGGGATTTTTAGGGTTTTTATGGGTTATTAGGGGTTTTAGGGGTTTTTATCGTTTTTCGGGTTTTAGATTTTTTTGAGTATTTAGGGTTTTTATGATTTTTTAGATATTTTCAAAATTTAAGGTTTTTAAAGGGATTTTAGAGTTTGGAGTTTTTTTTTGGTTTTTTTGTGGCTGTTTATAGGGTTTTATTATTTTTTAAAGGATTTAAGGGGTTTGGAGTTTTTAGGGTATTTTATGGTTTTAAACATTTATAGGTTTTTACGGGTTTTAAATGTTTTTTTGTTTTTTATATTCATGTTTTTAAGGGTTTAGGTATTTTTAGGGATTTTTTGATTATACTTATGGATTTTTAGAGTTTCTATGGAATTTGAGGGTTTTGATGGTTTATGGGTTTTTAGGGTTTTTAGTGTCATTTAGGATTTTTATGGGTTTTATTTATTGTTATATTTTTATGGTTTTCTAATGGGTTTTATAATTTTTATGGTTTTTTAAATTTTTATTGATTTTAGGGATTTTTTCGGATTTCTCTTGTATTTTCTTGTTTTTAGATAATTTTGATTATTTTTTAGTCTTTTAAGAATTTTAGGGGTTTAATATTTTTTTTGGTTTTTATGGGTTTATTGAGTTTTTTAGGGTTTTAATGGTTTCTTGATTTCATTAAGGTTTTTAGTGTTTTGAAGTGTTATTATAATTTGAAGTGGTTTTAGGTTTTTATGGGTTTTTAGGGTTTTATGGGTTTTAGTGGTTTTATGGTTTTTAGAGTTTTTAGGGGTTTTTATGGTTTTTTGGGTTTCTAAGGGTTTAGGGTCATTTATGTGGTTTTTAGTGTTTTTAAAATTTTTAGGATTTTTATGAGTTTTAAGTGTTTATATTATATTATTTTTTTCTTTGGGTTTTCAGGTTTTTTTTTGTTTTTTACAATTTATATATTTTAAGGCATTTTTTTGAAAATTTATGGTTTTTTTATTTTTGTTTATTTTGAGGGGTATTAGTGGGTATTAGTGGGTTTTAGTTTTATTTAGGGTTTTAAATTTTTTTAGGTTTCTAGGGGTTTAAGTGTTTTTAATGATTTCTTGGGTTTTTTCAAGTTTTCTAGTGTATCTTATGATTATAGGTATTTTTATGGATTTTTAGGAATTTTATGGAAAATTATGGGTTTTAGGGATTTTGATCGATTTTAGGGTTTTTTTATAGTTTTAGGTTTTTTCATTATTTTTTTTTGTTTTATGGGATTTTCTTGAGTTTTAGGTTTTAAAAGTTTTTTATGTATTTTCACAATTTTAGAGGCTTAATGGGTTTTTAGATTTTTAGTGGTTTTAGGTTTTTATGGGGTTTTAATTATTTTTAAGGGTTTTATGGGGTTTTATGGGTTTTTAGGTTTTTATGTTCTATTTAGGGGTTTTTGGATTTTTTAGGTTTTTAGGGGTTTTACGTGTTTTTCTGGTTTTAAGATTTTCATAAGGGTTTTATAGTTTTTTATATTTTTATTATTTTAGGGATTTTTTAAGATTTCTATAGTTTGTATGGTTTTTAAGGATGTGGAAGATTCTTAGGGTTTTTAGGGGTTTCTAGTATTGTTATAATTTTTTGGATTTTAGGAGTTTTAAGTGTTTTTAGGTTTTTATGGTTTTCTTAGAGTTTTTCAATGTTTTTTATATTTTTAGATATTTTAGGAATTCATTATGATTATTATAGTATTTTATAGGTTTTAGGGATTTTATGGGTATTTATGTTTTTTAATGTTATGAGTATTTTTATGGTTTTTTGGGGTTTTAGGGTTTTTTTATGTTTTTATGTTTTTCAGTGGTTTAAATATTTTTTGGGAATTAAACGGTTGTAGACTTTTTTGGTGGGTTTTTAGGGTTTTTAATCTTTTTATAGGTTTTTATGGATTTTTGGGTTTTTAGGGTTTTATGGATTTTTGTGTTTTGAAGTTTTTAGTGGTTTTATGTGTTTTTAGATATTTATGGTTTTCTAATAATATTATATGGTTTTAGGGTTTTGATGTTTTAAGGAATTTTACGTATTTTTTAATTATTTTAAGGTGGTTTTATATTTTTTAGAGATATTGATGGGGTTTTTTTACAGTTTTAGGGTTTTTTATGGTTTTTTAAGTTTTTTGGTTTTTTGAAATTTTTAGGGATTTAAGGTTTTTTAGAGTTATTTAACATTTTTAGTGTTTTAAAGAGGTTTTAGAGTTTTTATTTTTTTAAGGGGTTTAAGGGGTTTTGGGGATTTTATGGATTTTTTGGGTTTTAAGGTACTTTTAGGGCCTTTTAGTTTTTTGGTGTTTTATGATTTTGAGGGCTTTTTTGTGTTTTGAGGTTTTTAAGGGTTTCATATGGTTTTGGGGGTTTTAGTTTTTTTTATATTTTTAGGATGTTTTGGGTGTTTTGGATTTTTATATGTTTTTAGGGATTTGAGGTATTTTTGGGGTTTTCAAGGTTTTTATCATCTTTTAGGTTTTTCTGGATATTAAGGGTTTTAGGTTTTTATGTTTTTTCTTAGGTTTTTTCAGATTTTTTAGTTTTTGTTTGTGTTTATATAGATTTTCAATGATTATATAGAATCTTTTGTGTTTTTAAATATTTTGAGGGTGTTTTGGGTTTTTGTGGGTTTTTTTGGGGTTGAGGATGTTTTTGTTTAGTAGGGTTTTTAATGTTTTTAGAGTTTTTTATATTTTTATGGTTTTATAGTATTTTAGGAGTTTTTAGTGGTTATTTAGGGTTTTTATGGGTTTTAGGGGGGGGGGGTAATTGCTTTTAAGGGATTTTCTGGTTTTTATTGGTTTTTAGGTCTATTTATATTTTTTTAGGGTTTTTTGTGTTTTTTTAGTTATTTATGGGTTTCATGTGTTTTAGGTTTTCATTTTTTATAGGTAATTTCTTGTATTTTAGGGTTATTTTCTCTTTTTAGGTATTTTCATGGATATTTCAGAATTTTATGGGGTTTTAGTGTTTTAATAGTTTTTTAGGGTTT
The DNA here is from genome assembly GCA_963277665.1 of Viscum album. Lineage (NCBI taxonomy): Eukaryota > Viridiplantae > Streptophyta > Magnoliopsida > Santalales > Viscaceae > Viscum > Viscum album. Next base: position 1,278,027,698 of record OY728136.1, on the reverse strand, counting down.
TATGGGTTTTACGGGGTTTTATTGTTTTTAGGGTTTTTATCATTTTTTCGGTTTTTTAGTTGTTTTATGTGTTTTTAGGTTTTTAAAATTTCTTAAGGGTTTTCATGGTATTTTATTTATGTTTTTTGGATTTTTATGGATTATTAATTTTTTATAGCTTTTAGTGTTTTAGGGATTTTACTGTATTTATGGTTTTTTTGGGTTTTCATGGATTTATGAGTTTTCTATGGTTTTAATGGTTTTTTTTATTTATTTTACATTTTTAGGGTTTTAAATGGGTTTTGGAGTTTATAGTGGTTTTACAGGTTTTACGGATTTTATAAATTTTAAGGTTTTTGGGGATTTTATGGTTTAGAGGGGTTTTGGTGTCTTTTAGGGTTTTTATCATTTCTATGTTTTTAGTGGTTTTATATTTGTTTATGTTTCTAAGGTTTTTTTAAATTTTTTCCAGGTTCGAGGGGTTTTCTTTTTTTTTTCTGGTTTTGGGGATTTTTTAGGATTTTAAGGTTTTTTGGTTTTTTTGGGATTTTGAGGGGTTTAGGGTGTTTCTATGTATTTAGGGGTTCTTAGTTTTTAGGGGTTGTAAATATTTTTGGGATCTTAATGGTTTTAAGGGGTTGTTTAGATATTTTAGTATTTTTATTGTTTTTGTTATTTTTAGGATTTTTTTTGTATTTTTATGTTATTTGGGTTTTTAGGGAACATTAGTGTTTAAATGTATTATAGGGGTTTTAAGGGATTTTTGGGATTTAGGGTTTTATTTGGGGGGGGGGGGGTAACAGTTTTATTTTTTTTAGTGTTTCATTGATTTTTTAGAGTTTTATAACATTTTTAAGAGTTTGATTGGTTTTGGAGTTTTTAGTGGGTTTGGGGTTTTTATGGGTATTTAGGTTTTCAAATGTTTAAGGGTTTTGGGTTTTTAGGGGTTTTAGGGTGTTTTTAGGGGGTTTATGGTTTTTAGAATTTTTAGGATTTTTATGGATTTAAGTGTTTCTTGGATGTTAGGGTTTTCTTAGGGTTTTTAGGGTTTTTATGGTTTTTTATGTTATTAGGGATTTAATATATTTTTGGGATTTTTGAAATTTTTTTGGGTTTATTATGGATTTTGAGCATTTTAAAAAATTATTTAGGGTTTTTAGAGTTTTTTTGGTTTTTAGCATTTTTTACAATTTTAGGAGTTATGAGAATTTTTATATTTTTAATATTTTTTAGTACTTTTCATGGTTTTAAGGGTTTTTATGTATTTACATTTTTTTAGATATTTTTATTATTTTTATGGGGTTTTAGTCTTTTAGAGATTTTAGGGTTTTTAGAATTTTTGTGGATTTTAATGTTTTTTTAATTTTACATTCCTTTAGGGTTTTAGAGTTATTTAACATTTTAAGGGGTCTAAAAGTTTTTTTGGTGTTTTTACTGTGTTTTTCAGGTGTTAATTTTTTGGTTTTAAGGTTTTTATGGATTTTGGGGTTTTTAGTGGTTTTAAGGGTTTTGGGGTTTTTTAGGGTTTTAGAATTTTTTATATTTTTAGGGGTTTATCGTTTTTTAGTTATTTAAGGTTTTCTTAGGTTTTATCAGGATTTTAGGGGTTTTTACAATTTTACGTACTTTTATAGATCTTTTAGGGTTTTTATGATTTTTGGTTATTTTTAGGGAAAGGAAGATTCGAGGGTCAGGCTATTCCCGGCCCCCACCCCAAATTTATTAATGACATGACACAACAGACAAGGGAGGGTAGGGGTCAAAAGACTCACACCCAAAAACCCTTTACAACCCTAACCCAAAGACCCAAAAAAAAGAAACATCAAAAGGAAAACAAATAAGGAGAAGAAAACAGATCAGTCAACGTCACCACCAAAATCCGAAACAGAAGCCACACCATAAGGGTCACCATCCGCACCATATCCAGAGGAAACATCATCAAATATGGAGTCAGACTCATCCAATCCTGACTCATAATCCTCATTAAGTTTGAGGAGCATCATAAACTTCTCCCTGCATTTTCTTTTTTCCTGGTAATGCGGCTGCTCCTAATTATTTACCTAGACTTTCTGCTTAACCGCCTTCGAAGACGCTCGAGTAACCATGGGTATGTGGAGAGTGGAGTAATCCTACTCCCTCCTCCTCTTTGAGGAGTTCAAGGTGGGACCATCATCCATCCCTTTCAACTTCTTGATCTCAAATGAGCGCTCCTACGCTTCTATTCCATGCACTTGATCCAGGATAGAGAAGGCTTCCGGATTAAGGGGAACTCAACAAAATCTCCATCCTGAGGCAAGCTTAGAGCCACTAATGTAGGTATTTCCGCACTTCCAGCGACAAAAACTGGATGAATTTTCCCATCCTCCCCAGGGAGGACCATCCCGTCATCATCATGCCTAGCCGAGTAGTCAGGCTTATCAGCCAGCTATATTATTCCCTTCTCCCTTGGAACCACCTTCTACCCAGTAGTACCCCTGTGTTCGGTGGCATCACCCGTCCCAAGTCCCTCCTACTACCCGCACACCAATCCTACTTTAGGTGAACTCCCTTGAGAAGCTTCACCCTCCATGTTGTCCACTGTCCCCTTCCCAACCACCTCCTCCAACTTATTCTCTGGCTCCTGCACCTCCACCACCCCCTGATCAGTCACATGGCAGGAAGCAGCACTAGCATCCCTCTCAACCCCTACCTCAGATGCATTCAAAACCAATCCTATAGGCCAGCAACCAGCCACACCTTCAGATCCATCCTCCCCAACCGCCCCTATACTGCTACTTCCCCTTCTACCGCAGCATGTCCAAAATGCTCAACACTTTCACTAGCGACATGATTGAGAAAGAGGACATGCTCATCAGGGCCTGCAAACGCCTTCTCATTGCCAACGGTAGGTGCCACCACCTGCACCCCCTTTCCCATATCCTCACTAGAAGCTTCTTGAGGCCCAAGGAAAGTATTATTCCCATCTTGATCATCAATGTCACCAACAGATGCCTATTCATTCAGATTTTTAATGTTTTTTTAAATTTTTATAATTTTTTGGATTTTTCTTGTTTTTTTGTTTTTAAGGATTTGAGGGTTTTTAGGGTTTTTATCATTTTTATGTTTTTAGTGGTTTTAAGTGTTTTTAGGTACTTAATGGTTTCTTAGGGTTTTTGGGGTTTCTTATGGATTTTTAGGAATTTTAGGGGTTTTAGTGTGTAAAATGTTATTTTAGGGTTTTAGGTTTTTTTAGAATTATTAGGGGCTTTAATTTTTTTTAGAGTTTTTAATGTTTTTAGAGTTTTAAAGGGTTTTTAATATTTCTAGTGGTTTTATGGGTTTTATGTGTTTTAATGGGTTTTATGTTATTTGGGGTTTTAGGGTATTTTAGTGTTTTTAGGGCAGAAGAGGAGCAAGACTAGGCTAGACTAGCCGCCCAAAATTTAATAAGAAAAATAGGACACTACATACTGGGGGAGGGGCAGGTTCAATCGACCCATACACAAAGGACAATCCCAAACCAAAAAAAGGAAAAAGACCCAAAAGTATCGCACCCAAATGGTCCAAGATAAAATAGAACACAAAAAAGTGAAAAAGAGCAAGTTAGTCAATGTTACCGCCAAAGTCATCCAGGTCCACAATGCGGTATCCAAAGCTTCCACCAAGTCCAACACCCACATCAATAAATCAGAAATCTGAGTAGGATCCTATGTCCATAGAGTCCCAACCAGAATCATAGTCCTCTTGCATTCTGAGCATAGAAAAATGTTTCTCTCCTACCCTCTCCATCTCAGCATTTCGTGGAGGCTGCTCCCGTTTGATGACTTTGAGATTCAGCTTGACCGCCCTGGAGGTTTCCGGGGTCACCATCGGTCTTGGAAGGTAGAGTAATCCTTTTGGTGCCTTCTCTTTGGGGGAAAAGATGGTAGCATATTCATGGAAAACCTTCTCACAAAATACTCTATCACTGGCAGCACTTGTTGCCACTTTGTTCCCATTCTTGCTTCCCATTCTAAGAGTAGATCCACCCTTTTCTTGGAGCATCTTCTTCTATTACTTGCACCGGGCCATAGTAGCATTTATCCTACAGTCATCCTCAGCAAACCTCTCCCCAATTATCATGGTCTCATCCTCAAGGTGGAACATTTCCCATTCAACCATCATCATATCATGCAAAGGCACACAATGTTCATACTTAGATGGAACACCATAAACTACCATGGCCCTCTGCAGGTTTGGGGCCAACTCACCTTTATCAATGTTTGGCCTCGGTGGAGGTATCCCAACTAGGACCTCTGCATGAGCACTAGAAAGATCCTCCACCAGGATAACGCCTTCATCAAGAGGATCTGACCCAGCCCCATGATAGGCCTCTCTGCATCACCACCCCTAGTAAGAACTAGGGGGCATCTCACCAACTGTAAATTCACAACCTAGGACTCCAGGTCTTCTCCTCTATCACGATCATCCCCTTCTCCACCAAGGACAGTTACCACTCATCCCCAGCCCTTATACTCTGCTCATCCACATCCCTCTATGCAATCACTCCTGCTGGCACATCAGTATCCACCAGCTCAGCTAAGGCTAAGTACTGAATCCTATTATGAAGAGTCACAACATTCGCGTCCTATATTGTGCTAATACTAGCACCTCCAATACTATTCTTGCAGTTTATAGCTACCCCTTCTAGTATCAGCACTAGGGGAGCCTCCAGATGATCATTCCCATGATGAATTTCCTTCACAGTATCCTTCAACTTTTCCAAATATCTTTCTGAAATATCACCACATCCACCAACGTCATCAGCACAAGACCAAGTTCTCCCTTCAGCCATGAGCACTTCTTCAGTGACTGCATCTTCTGATTCACAAACATCTCCATCAGAACTTAAACCAAAACCACCTGAATCCATAAAATCAAATTCAATACCACTCCTTGGCATCTGGTAAGTCATGAGGGGAACTACAACAACCAAATATTGGGAGTGAAAATACTCCGTCACCGCCTTCTCCCCCTTTTCCTCCACTGGAGCACATTTTTTTTCACCAGAACTCATCTGAACAAGGATTAATCCATTACTACCAGGGGAAGCACATCCCCCAGATGATCATTATGCCCGAAGCTCCAACAGCTCGAACAGAAAACTAGCCATGATTCCAAGATAACTGGCTACCTCCAACGGAGCTCCCACCACAGCAATCCAGACAGTATCCACCGGATCCTTTGAAGCATCAACCTCAACAAAGGCCCTTAGGACCACAGGGTGAAAGAGGGCCCTAGTCCTACTATCCACACATAGGAACCACCCCACTAGATTCCCAAGCATCAAAATAATAGATAAATTTTGTAAGGGAAGGGGGAGTCTAGGAAATCTAACCTAAGTCGCAACCATCGGGGAGTAACGCTTCAGGTGAAAGTCGAAGCTCCACCGAAAGAGGGAGAATCGAGCGTTCATTACAGTTTCAGGGTGCCGCGGACCATGCAAGGATAATATCCTCCTCAAACAAAAAGTGAATCATGATGTGGGTGCCATCAACCAGACCCACCGTCACATGATCCTGAAGATTCTAGATTTCAGAGACAAACCTGTCGAAAGTGTCCACCGGGGGTGGAACATCAGGAACCTTGCAACCAGAGTCATGCAGGCTAGAACCAAAGCTTCGTTGAAATCCCGAATCTAAAGGGGAAGCTAGGTTCGACCTTCAAAGATCTCTGGAACCTTCAGAAAAAACACTATTTGCGGAAAGGGGGTAGCAAATCAGGGAAAGATAAAGGAGAGAAAGGGAGGTCCTCAGAGGGAGGACCCTCCCCCATAGAGATGAGGCAGGTGCTTTGGCCACCATCATCTTCAACTTGGGGGGGAGGGGAAACTGTCATCATGAGGGAGCTAATCCGCCAAATTCTCTATACTTCTTTTCATTTGAATTAAGTGTTTTTAGGGGTTTTGCCAATTTTTAGGTTTTTATGGGGTTTACGTGTTTTTAGTCTTTTGCATGTTTCTTCAGGATTTTAATGGTTATATGGTATTTTTACATGTTTAGTGATTTTTTAGGTTTTATTATGTTTTTTAGAGTTTTAGGGATTTTTGGGGGTTTTAGGAGTTTTTATATTTTTTAGGGTTTTTTGGGTTTTTTGGGTTTTTAGTGCTTCTTAGTATTTTTAGGGGTATTAAGAATTTTTAAGTTTTTAAGGATTCTTATGTATTTCTAGGGTTTTTAAAGTTTTTATGTTTAAAGGTATTTTTTTTGGAATTTATGATTTTTATGTTTTTTATGGTTTTTATGGATTTTGAGGTTTTTTATGGTTTTTAGTGTTTTATGGTATTTGGGTTTTTAAAAATAATTTGAGGTGTTTTATGGTTTTTAGTTTTTTAACATATTTAGGGTATTAAATGGGATTTACTATTTTTAATGGGTTTTAGGTGTTTTTAATTTTTTAGTGATTTTTATGGTTTTTAGTGGATTTGGGGCCTTTTTACAGTTTTTTCTGGTTTTATTATTATTTATAGCTTTTGAGGGATTTTATGTGTTTTTAGGTTTTTAAGATTTTCATAGTGTTCTTTTGGGGTTTTGGGGGTTTTATATTTTTAGGTATTTTAAGTATTTTTTATTATTTTATGGGGTTTTTTGGTTTCAGGGTATTTTAAGTGTTTTTTGGGGATTTTTGGGTTTTCAAGGGTTTTAGGGGGTTTTAGAATTTTTAGGTACTTATGGGTTTTAAGTGTTTTTAGATTTTTAATGTTTTCTTAGAGATTTTAGGGTTTTTAGTAGTCTTTCCATCTTTAGGGATGTTAGGTATTTTGTTAATTTTTATGGTTTTTAGGGTTTATCATTATTTTGAGGGGTTTTATAGGTTTTTATTATTTTGGGGTTTTAGGGTTTTTTCTGTTTTTAGGGGTTTTAAGGTTTTTTATAATTTTTTATCATTTTTCAGGGTAAATGGGTTTTTAGATTTTTTTATTAGATTTTTAGGGATTCAATGGGTTTTAGGGTTTTTATGGATTTAGGGGTTTTAAGGTTTTTAAGGATTTTTAGTGTTTTGTGGTCTTTTTAGTGGTTTTAGGGTTTTTTCCTTCTAGGGGTTTTATGTATTTTCGGTTATAATGGTTTTATTAATGGGGATTCATGGTTATTATGTTTTTAAACATTTTTTTGGATTTTTTTCCCATTTTTAATATTTTTGGTTTTTAGGGTTTTTAATGATTTCTAGGTGTTTTAGTGTTTTTAGGGTTTTTACAAGTTTTAGGGGTTTTAGAATTTCTTACATTTGATTATGATTTCAAGTGTTTTTAGGTTTTTAAGATTTTATTCAGGTTTTTTATTGTTTTAGTTTTCTTTAAATTTAATGGATTATTAGTATTTTTTAGTATTTTTAGGGGTTTCTAAGGATTTTAGGGATTTTGAGGGATATTAGAGTTTTTAGGGTTTTTATAGTTTATTTGGGGTTTTAGGTTTTTTTATGTTTTTTCAAGGATTACGGTTTTACATGTTTTTTTTAATATTTTTAGTGTTTTAAAAGATTTTTTTTGTGTTTTATCGGTTTTTATGGATTTTATGGGTTTTTTGGGGTTTTACGTTTTTTGGGGGTTTTTGTGGTTTTTAGGGGGATTAAGGGTTCTTAGGGTATTTGGGGTTTAAAGGGTTTTTGTAGGTTTTTACGGGTTTTAAATGATTTTATGATTTTAATGTTTCATATGGTTTTCATTATTATTAGGTTTGTTTACCTTTTAGGTGTTTTTTTGGAATTTTGGATTTTTGAAGGGTTTTTTGGGTTTTTAGGTATTTTGTGGTGTTTGGTGATTTTTTGGGGTTTTTTCTCATTTTTTTTCATTTTTAGGTTTTTAAGTTTTTTCGGTTTTAAGGTTTTCTTAATTTTTGTAATGTATTTTGGGTTTTTAATTTTTTTTGTTTTTTATGGCTCTTTAGGATTTTTATATATTCTTATAGTTCTAGTCATTTTTAATGGTTTATAGAGTTTTTTTAGTTTTTCTAGGTTTATAGGGTTTTTGATTTTTTTTTTGGGTTTTTAAGGGATTTTAATTTTTTTACAATTTCAGGGGGGGTTAAAGGATTTTTAGAGTTTTTATTGATTTTTTAGGTTTTTATGAGTTTTTATTTATTTTAAGGGTTTTAGGAGTTTTATGGGTTTTGAGGGGTTTTAGGGTTGTCTTTGGGTGTTTTGGGTGTTTTGGGTTTCTAGAATTTTTTATGTTTTTTATGGTTTTGGGTGTTTTTAGGTATTATTGTTTTACATAGGGGTTTTCATCAATTTTAGGGGTTTCTATGTTTTTAGGGATTTTTTGGGATTTTTTTGGATTTTAATGGTTTTTAGGGATTTTTTTAAGTTATAGGGTTTTTAGTGTTTTTAGGTGATTTAAGTGTTTTTGGGAATATAAGATTTTTTTAGGTTCATTTAGGGTTTTAGGGATTCTTAAATTTTTAGGGATTTGAAGGATTTTTTGGATTTTTTGGGCTGTTTGTGTTTTTTTTTTGGGATTTTGAGGGTTTTAAATTTTTTTCTGTGTTTTTTGGGTTTTATAATATTTTTTTTGATTTTAAGGGGTTTTTTTAAATTTTATAGGAATTTAAAATTTTTTAATGTTTTTAATTTTTTAGGGCAAGGAAGGCTCGAGGTCAGGCTATTCCTGACACCCCCCAAAATTTATTATAAAAAGACACGAAGACATTGCAGAAAAGGGAGGGGAGGGGTCAAATGACCCACACCCAAAAACCCCAAACAACCCAATACAAAGACGCCAAAAAAATAAAAATCAAAAAAAGAGAAAAACACAAAAAAACAAACAAAGTCCCCAGCATCACCTCCCATCCAAGAAGAAACCAATGTCCAGTATCATGAAAACCATCAGTAGCATCCCACATCACTATCTCCAGCCTCCAGCACCTCCTCATCCCAGCACCCTGATTCAGTTCCAGCAACCAACAACACAAATTCCAATCAACACAGCTATAGAAGTCTTCCACCACCAACCACCTCCAAACCTAAAGGAAAGCAGCAGCCAATAACCAGCAGCTCAACAACCAGCAACCATTACTTCCAAACCAAAAAGTATCCAGCAACCAGAAAATGGCACCAAACATCACCCATTCAAAAGAAAAAAACCATGAACAGAAGCACCCACATCCAACATACGACATATAGAACAACTAGCAACACATGACCACCATCTCCCATGCCCTAGACCAACAACTTCATTGCATCCCAACCTATCAGCAAGCAGTAACCAGCACCGTAGTTTCTGATACCCAGAAAATTATTTCACCCCTCGAAACCAAGAAGCAACACACAACCAATCTCTCGCAATGGCATACACCACTAGCCACTGCAGAAACACAAGAAACAAGAAAAGCATACCAATCACAACTAGAAAATAAAAACGAAAACCTCCAGCCAAATTCACAGTCCATGAAATAGCCCAAACCATCAACAAACCAAACCAAAATTGTAGGTAAGACATGCACCCACAAAGCAGAATCCGATTGAAGCTACAATCCACTAGAACACCAGAAAATAACAACCATCGCAGGAACAGAAACAAAAACAAGGCCAGGGGAGGAACTAGGATCTCTTCACAAACATAAACGAAGAAGATATGAGAACCAACATAGCCGGAACAAGAACAGGATCACCAAGCCGACTCCAAAACTTCTGCATTCACGAAAGATCAACGCATCTCCAGAGAAGCCACCAAAAAACTTTAAAGCTCAGATCTATGAGTGTAAAGGCATATCGTAACCCCGACGACTGAGGAAGCAACCATATGTGCGAAAGAGGCCCTTGACCCTACCAACCAGCCCACAGAAACTCCAAATCTGAAAAGTAAATGCCACTCCGTGGCTGAAAACCAGAAAGGATCCCCACACCCAATGTGTCATCGGATTCAAAGCGCTCCAGAACTAAATGAACTGTAGGCCGCAAAACCACCACAGACATCTGACCACGAACGTGCCAATTAGCCCAATCCAAATCCAAAATCCAAAACGTGCAGAGGATCCTAAGTCACTGAAGACCAAAAAACCACCTTCTTCAAGCAGTAGAGCACCACCAGAGCAGACTGACACTGAGAACTGAGATGAAACGAGAATCTGAGATCAATGATTCGAGTGGAAACCAGAAGCAAACATGGAGGTAGTAGTGAGTGGGAGAGAGATCCAGGAGAGTGCACAACCATCTCTTTAATTTTTTGGGGTTGAAACAGTTTTTAGAGTATTTAGTGGTTTTTGGGTGGGTTAATGGTTTTTTAGAGTTGTTAAGGATTTTATGTTTTTATGAATATTTTTTCATTCTAGGGTTTTTAAGGTCTTTTTTCAGTGGTTAAGGTTTTTATCATTTTTTATGTTTTTATGGTAATTATGTGTTATTTGGTTTTTAATTATTTTCAAAGAGTTTTTTTAGTTTTTTATGTTTTTATGGGTTATAAGTTTTTTTCAGTATTATTATCGTGTTTAGGGTTTGAGGGATTTTATTTGGGATTTTAGGGTTTTTAGGGTTTGCGGTGTTTAGGATTATTAGGTTTTTTATGTTTTTTTGGATTTTAATTATTTTTAGGTTTTCAAGGATTTCTTATGGTTTTTTCTACATTTTTAGTGTTTATGATGTTTCATGGGGTTTTAAAGCTGTTTTAGAATTTTTATGTATTTTTAGTGTGTTTAGGGATTTGGAATATTTTTAATGTTTTTTAGGGATTTATTTTTTTATGGTTTTAGGGGTTTCAGGGGTTTTTTGAGTTTTTTTTTGGGTATTTAAGGTTTTTTAAATTATTTTTATGTTTTTATGGGATTAGAGGGTTTTTATATTTTTTAGTGGTATTTTGGGTTTTTACAGTTTTTATTGTATTTGGAGGATTTTATGGTTTTAAAAGTTTTTAGGGGTTTTAACATTTTTTTAGGTTTTTAGGGGTTTTATGTGTCTTTATTTTTTTAAGATTTTACTAGGTTTTCATAGGTTGTTTATCAATTTTTATGTTTTTATGGATTTTTATGATCTTTTTTGAATTTTAATGGATTTAGTTTTACGAGGATTTTGAGGGTTTTTATGGTGTTTTAGTTTTTATAGTGTTTTAGGGTTTTTTAGTTTTTTTGGGGATTTTTGGGTTTTTTGGATTTTATCGATTTTTTTGTATTTTTTTGTTTTTAGAGTTTGTTATTGTTTTTGATGATTCAAAGGGTTTTTAGAGTCTGATAGGTTTTTTGGAATTTTATGGGTTTTTTGGTTTTTTATGATTTTAGGAGTTTTTTAAGGTTTTAGGGGATTTCAAGGTCTTTTAGGGATTTTATTTTTTTTTAGATTTTTGAGGGTTTTAATTGTTTTTAGGTTATTAAGGTTTTTGTACTGGGTTTTTAGGATTTTTACAGTTTTAAATTGTTTTAAGGAATTTAGGGATTTTTTAGGATTTTTATGGTTTTTAGAGGGTTTTTGGGTTTTTTTGTTTTTTGGTTTTTTGGTTTTTTTTGTATTTTTAGGGTTTTTAGTTTTTTTAGGGGTTTTATGTGTTTTTAGGGTTTTCGGGTTTTTCAAAGTTTTTAGGGTTTTTTTCTTTTTACAGATTTTAGTTATTTTTAGGATTTTTTATTGTTTTTCGGTGTTTTTTGGTATTTTTAATGTTTTTAGGATTTTTAGGATTTTTAGGGTTTTTTGGGGTTTTTTATGGGGTTTTTAGGTATTTAGTGGTTTGTAACATTTTAAGGGGGTTAAAGTGTTTTATAGATTTTAGTGGATTTAGAGTTTTACAGGTTTTAGGGGGGTTTTATTTTTATGTGGTTTTATGGTTTTTAGCATTTTGAGGGATTTTTTTTGGTTTTTTAGTGTTATTCAGGTTTTTAGGGGTTTGAGTATTTTTAGGTATTTATGTTTTTATTATGGGTTTTCAAAGAATTTAGGGATTTTTTCATGTTTTTTGATATTCATAGGTATTTTGTGGATTTTAACAGTTTTTAGGGAATTTGAGGGTTTTAGGGTTTCAAACGTGTTTTATAGTTTTTATGGTTTTTTGGGGTTTTAGGTTTTTTATTAGTTTTTTAGTGTGTTTTAGTTTTTAGATTTTTTAAAAATTTTGTGGTTTAAAACGATTTTAGTGTTTTTAGTGGGTTTTAGGGTTTATTTTGTGTTTTTAGGGATTTTATGGTTTTTTGGGGTTTTATGTTTTTTAAGTCATTATAGATATTTTAGGGGTTTAAAGTGTTTTCTGTTTTTTTATAGTTTTCTTAGGGGTTTTTGGGATTCTTAATAATTTTAATATTTTTAAGGATTTTTAAGTACTTTTTTAGTATTTTTATGGTTTTGAGGATTTTTTGTGGATTTTGAGGGGTTTAAGAGTTTTTTAGGGTTTTTAGGGTTTTTTATGGTTTTTATTATTTTAGAGTTCTATAAGAGTTTGATGAGGATCATGTAACACATGGGAATCGAGGTGTTGAAGGAGAACATGATGAGGGTGGTGGAATGTGCATGATTTCACAAAACCCGTTGTGAGGCGTTGGTATCCCAATGACAAGGGAGAAGACTAAGAGAATGAAGGAGGCTTTAAATGGTTTAATTATGGGATTTCAAGGTGATTCCCAATACCCTTGCTTAAGGTAATCATCAGGGCTTATATTTACATTAATTAAGGATCAATCATTCATTTAAGGACATATTACATGGTGTGCTACAAATTTCAAGCCCACCCCACCATGGAATCTTCAATGTCAAAAGTGGTGGTCAAGTTGCCTTTAATTTAAAAAATGGTGAGGTATTTTTCCCTTAAATTCATGATCATGTTCCAAAATTATCAAAAGTATCATATATAGTTTTTGACTTTTGTAAAATTGGTGTTATAATTTTTTATCACTCTTTTGAATAAATAGTCAAACCCATGTACTCTTTAAACATCATCAATGAAGGTAATGATATTATGGTGATTTTTTCTTAAAATATTTGTTTTGTATCTTAATTATTGACTTATCAATGGATTGGTAATCCATTTTGGAGTTTTTTTCTTGATTTATTATAGAAAAATTCTCTTCGGTTTCTACCCTGACCAACTCTTTCATTTATTCTTTATTTCCAATGTTTATTACCCTTTTTAATTGTTTTCTTATAGAGATATAGGTACTCAACATGTAAATGTTGAATAAGTTTCCTAGGGGACTTTATTGAGGGTATTGGATCATGTATCATTTTGTATCAGATCCTAATTACAATAAATCATTTTCATAATTTTTTATCCCTTCTTTCATCATCATTTGTCTTTGAATCGGGCCGACATCAATTCTAATCCATTTTTTTCTTCACCTATAGACTATATTTCTTGGTAATATTTTATGTACTATATATCTATCCTATATTTAAGAAGTTAATATTGTTTCTCTATCTATAATAATTGAAATCAATGATTTATATCATGAGATACACATGGTTCAAATTTCATGATAAATTCTATAATTTTAAAACCACATATGTAGCACCCATTGTATCAGGTATATGAACCATTATTTATTTATTTTATATATATAGAATTTTTGGGTTAATTTTTGGGTTTTTTCAGAAGATATTTGGAATTTTTTGAGGCTTTTATGGAGGTGTACGGTTAGTATAATCCATGGAAAACCTCCATGAAATTGTGAAAAATAATCAATGGACACTGGGGAGGCACATGATCAGGCATACAGTTTTGCCAAACTATGTGGATTCCCAGTAGAAATATTGAAATGATGGATAGTGGGTTATATCATGGTTGGTTCATGTATTTTATAACCATGTGAACCAACCATGAAATGTGTGTTTGGAGGCAGTGGTTCATTCCTAGTTAGCACACAGTTTATTTAACCATACACTATAACTATTCACTGTGTAAAATTAGATTGGAAAATTGTGGATCTAACCATATTTACTACCAAAACCAATATTTCGCCCCTAAACTAGACATAACATAAATTCCACTTCCTACCAAGATGGTGGATATAATTCCTTTAAATTTGGGGCTGATTACTTGGTGAATCCAAGTGTGTTGGAGTCCCAAATTCATTGGTATGTGCTTGTTCTTCATCGTTTTCCTTAGATATCTTCTCCTTCTCTCATTTTTAATCATGGATCCAGTTCCTTGGGGATATATTGATGTTTTATGATGTCAATATTGATGTGACGTGGTCATTTTGATTGAAGGGAATAAAGTCTATGTAGGAATCTTGAATATTTAAGCTGATTTGTTAATGTTTTTGTGTCATTATTAACTATCAACTATGTTTGAGTAGTAGTTGGATTCTATGTCAAATCCTATAGAATATTAATTGATGTCTCAATATGAAATTGATTTAATTGATTGAATTTTTTGTGAAAATAACGGTGTTATTTTATGGAATTCTCATTTGAATTATCGTTTTGTAAATCATTGGAATTGGATAGTTTTTTGGAAAATCATTTTTTATAATTTTAAAATGGTAATTTTTAAATTATGGTTGGTTGATGAAGGTAAATTATTTTTTGATATGATTTTATTTAAATGGGTTTATATGATTTTCTAAAAAATTTTGGTCATGAGTTGAATGGGATATATAGTGGTCATGAATTTGTACCATAAAAAACGGAGTATAGATGTGAAGTTCCACCATTAATGGTAACACCAAGATTGTGTATATATTTGTGTTGAGTTTTCTTGCAGACATGGAAGTGTTTATATAAAATAATAAATTGATAAATTTTTTAAAAATAATTATGTTCCTTGATAAAATGATTGTGTTATTTGTTGTTTTATTCCTTGAAAAAAATGGGTTTGAAGGATTGTATGATTATTTTTCATGAAAAACAATTTTTGATTGATATAAACTATTTTATTTTTTAAAAATATTTAATTTAAATTCCCTAACATGTTAAATCATAGTGGTTTGAGTTGGGAAGTCATTAGGGTAAATCCTAATGTGTTTTATAATCACCCTATGCTTGGGAACTATGATGCATTTGTAGATGTTATATATCGAAACATAGGTAAAGATAAGGTATCTTAGTTATTTAGTGATTCTTTATGTTAACTTAGGGAAAGAATGTGTATTTTTTGTCTTTTTGTGTTGTTTTCATTTGGTTTCATTAGTTATGTAACATTTATTCTTATTGTACACTGATATTATTTTTTGGTTTAGTCATGTATTGGCTTGCATTTTGGTCCTCATGAATTATTAATAATTTTGGTTTTTATGGTTATCATTGGTTTGTTGATTTTATCATAAAATGTAAATGAGTCCCTGAACTATTTATGAGGCCCTTGGAATTTATTTTCATCATTTAGTGTCTTGATGATGTCACTGAAGGCCTATTATCTCCCTAATCACTTCTCAAGCCAATGGGGAGGGGCATGATGTTAAAAATGGTGGCATATTTTAAATTCTTTAACACTAAAATAATATTTTTCTATCTCTCAAGATCTTAGTAATGAGATAGGATTTTCAGAACATGAAATGTAAAGTATAAAAAGGCATAACTATCCTCTTTGTACTTAAATTCATGTTACTAATGAGTTTGGTACATGATAGGTTTTAGAATTTTTTGGAGTTTTCGCCAAATATTTGTTATTTTAACCGATGAGAATAGAATTACAAGAATTGATAGAAATGACATCCCACTAAGGATAAATAATTATTTTTGTGTAATGGTTTATTATTTGGTAAAAAGAGTTGATTTTTGAAAATATTTGAAAATGGTTCGATTTTAAAAATTATGGTGGAATTTTGAAAAATGGTTGGAAAGTTGAATTTTTTGAATTTAGTAATGTCTTATTGTGATATGTCTGGTGTGGTAAATTTTAAATTTACAAACCTTTATTTTTTATAGTGTGATACTAAATGAATTTTTCTTTTTTTAAAGTAAATGTAACAAGGTAGGTGATGTAGAAACCCAATGTAAGATTCTGTTGATAATGTGGTTTCACCTGAGCCATGGGTGAAACAACAGTTAGTTTAGAGTATTGTCTAGAAATTTTATACAATGCATAGAGGGAACATAAAAAATGAACAAAGGTAAGTGGTTCATTCAGTTCAGTTCCAAAAGTATAATCCACCCATCTTTTGGGGTGATTTAGAACTGGAAAAAGTAGAAATGTGAATAAATAGGATGAATTGAATCTTCAATTTTCTTAGCTCACTAGCTAAGCTGAATATGATGTTGGAAAGGTACATTCTGGAATATCATGAACAACAGTGGTGAGAATTAGTTGTTCAGGGAAAATTGGTCCTAAAAATGAAATGGGAATATTTTGATGAATTTTTATCAAATAATTATATCCTCATACTTTATAAATTATAATAATAATAGAATAATTTAGGTTTAAGAAATAGTACATCATAGTGAAAAATTATGCTGAAAATTTTGTGAATTTATTATTCTTTTCTCTTGAAGAATATACAAGTTAATCCCTGAAGAAACAATTTTTTTAATTATGGATGATTTCAACAATTCCCTAAAATATTTTCATGATTTATATATCATATTATAATAAGATGATCAATAGATAAACAATGGAAGAAATAGATATGTTAGTAAATATGGTTGGAGAAATCATGTTAATACCTATGGAAACTGGTGGTAACTCTAATGCTGGGAATAAGTAGAAAGGGGGACACTTATTTCCAAGTTAGTGGAATGAATTATAATCTGATGGTGGGATCAGTGAATCTTCCTCCTAAACCAAAGGGTACACCCGATGGTTTTCAATATGGTTCTCTTAAACACATAAAGTGAGATTGTAAAACACCACCTAGAGCATGTCACAATTTCAATAATATTAATCATCTATAGTGTTATTGTAAAACTGTTATGAGGTTGGGTGTTAGGGATATATCTAATAATTCTCATGAATTATTTTCATCGATGGGATGAGTGTAGTAGAATGCCTCTCATCAGCAAACGCAAGAAATCCATGGATATTCTAGTAATACAATGAATCCTCAACCAAGGAAATCTTTATAGGGTGAAAAAGAGAAATGTTCAGCATGTAAGAAAATGTATGGATATTAGAAAGTGGTAATGGATTATTAATTGGGACCTTAGATGGTGAGAGGTATGATTATTTTTAATTCTACCCTTATGCAATATTTGTTTGATATGGGTGTGTCGCATTCATTTATTTCTTCTTATGCTATTGATATTTTGGTTTTTCATGTGGAGATGATTCCCTATGTTTTGAAACTTAAAACTCCTCTTGGAAAAAAATAATATCAATCCATTGTGAGAAAATAATGTTTTATAACTATTAATGTGGCTAGATTGATTTTGGACTTCTCTGTGCTTGAGATAGATGTCTATGACATGATCTTGGGTATAGATTGGTTGAAAATGTTCACTGATCACACTAAACATTATAATGAAAGTGTTATTTTTTACAATTAATGATGTCACCGAGCATCTCTTTAGAGGAAATCTTAATGTAAAGTGAAGGGGAGTATGATTATTGGCACAAGTAGTTAGAACTATCTCATTCCATTTGGTATCATTAGCCTTGGAATCCATGGATTAAATTGATAATATTTTTTTCCAATAATTATTTATTATTTTGCTAATTTTTTTATCTATAATTTCTCAAGGATTCCACCCAAAAGATAACTATAGTTTATGAAAAGTCTCTTTCCAAGCACCAGTAATATCTCACTTTTATCTTATCGGATGAAACCAACAGAATTAAGGGAATTTAAAGACAAGTTTTAAGAGTTAGAAATCAATGTTTTCATTTCTCCTAGTATATCTTTATGGAAAGAACGTGTAATATTCATAACAAAAGTGGATTTAACACTTATACTTTGTGTGGATTATCATTAGATTAATCAACTTATGACATGGAATCCGAATTTTATTCCATGAATTGATAACATGTTTGATCAATTGAGGGTAGGCCAGTGGTTCTATAAAATTTAATTTAATTCAAGATATCACCAAATACATGTTCAAAATGTGGATATTCCAAAGATATATTTTAGAAATTGATATAGCCATTACGAGTATACAGTTATAAATTTGGGTCTTACAAATGAACCAGTTTTCATTACGATATTGATGATTCAGATATTTCAAATGTATCTGGATTATTTTTTGGTTATATATTTGGATGAAATAGTGGTGTATTATAGGAAAAAGGTTGATCATGATCAATACTTGTAAATATTATTGGTTATCCTGGGGGATCATTTTCTATAATCCAAACATTCAATGTGTGATTTTTGGATATAAAAGGTATGTTTCCTTGGCCACGTTTTCTCAACAAAATGTATAAATGTGGATCCATAAATATAGGGGCTAAGGTAACATGGAAACCACTAAATAATTCCTTTGAGATGTGAAGTTTCCTTGGCCTATCTAGATATTAACAATTTTTTTCATGAATTTTCATGACTATACTCACAAATGATATATTTGACAATAAAAAGTTTCGATTACAATGGGACGATGAATATTAAACGTCCTACTAGGAGCTTAAGTTTTACCTTACATGAACATAGATCTTGATATATCTAAAATTAAGATAACTCCATGTGAAGAATTGGGTTGCTTTTGGATCTAGTTTGGGTTTTTTCTAATAAAAATATATCATGTTGTTCCTTATGGATTATAGAAGTTATATTTTTATGGGAAGAACTAACCAACACATGATTTTGAATTAGCAAATGTGGTCCATTCTTTGAAGACCTGACATCAATATATTTTTGGTGATAAATTCATAGTGTTTACGGATCATATGATCTTGAAAAAAATATCACAAAGAGATTTGAATTCAGGATAAAAAATATGGAAGTTGTATCTTAAAATATTTTACTTTGACATAATGTATAAACTAGGTAAAGGGTTGTTTGTAGAAGATGCATTAATAAGATATTCATATAATTAATTGGTTAAATAGGCTTCAGATCAATAATATATAATGTAAATGATTGCTGACATGAACATGAATTATGATGATCTAGATAGAGTTCCTATTTTCTTTCTGGTTTCCTTTGTTCCAGATTTTGTATATAATGTTAAAGAGGAACAAAAATACAATTATTAATGTGTTTCTTTGAAATTAAAACTCAATGGTGGGGAGACCATTGATGTATGGAATCTTGAAAAAATATTAATTTTGTGGTCTCAAGATTGGATGGTCATATCGTTGTCTTTTTAGGAATAACTTATTAATGCTTATCTCTATTTGAGATTTGATCTCCAACACAAAATACAGAATATTTTGTAGGAACTGAAAGCATAATTTTAGTGAGGTGGCATAAATAGAAAGGTGGATGAGATTGTTTTTAATTACCTCCCCTAAGATCAAGTTAAGTCAGAGAACCAATGAACATCAGGTACATTGCGGCCTTTACAGATTCTTGTGTGGAAATGGGAGCAGAGAAGTGTGGATTTTGTAACATTTTTTCCATGGAAGGTTTAGAAACAAAATTACATTTGGGTGATAGTGGATTGTCTCAAAAAGTTGACCCATTTCATCCATATACGTGAATCCAATATGGTGGAGGACATTTCAAAATCTATATGTGATAATTTTTAAAGAGGAATGGAATTATAGTTTCTATTGTGTATTATAGAGACCATAGGTTTTCATCTCATTTTGGGAAATCATTACAGAAATTTCATGTGAATCAGTTGAATTTAATCATGGCGTATCATCCTCAAATATATATATTGTCTGAAAGGATGGTATGAACATTCAAAGCCTTTCTTAGGGATTGTGTAATGGATTTTGGTGGCTCAAGAGAGGATAAAATATTGCTAATAGAGTTCTGATTCAAAAAAAGCTATCAATCCTTGATATATATGGGTTTCTTTGAAGCATTTTATGGTAATCTTTTTCATTCATCTCTTTGTTGGGTGGTAATAGGTGATACTTCACCGGTTGGACCAAGCCTTGAAAAAAAGACAACAATGAATATTCATTAAATCATAAAGAGGATGTAGATGACACTGATCCATCATAAATCATATTTTAGTCATCTATAATGGTCATTGACTTTTGAGGTGAGTGTTTATATTTTCTTGAGAATCTCTTCATGGATTGGGTATCATAATTTTGGGATTTAGAGCAAGTTATCTTCTTAATACATATTAACTTTTGAGATTCTTCAATGGGTGGATGAGGTGGCATATCATTTTTTATTTCCAACAAGGTTTAGTTTAGTGAATAATGTATTTCATACATCTTAATTGAAGAAGTATCAAACTGAACCTGACCATGTGACTCAATGGTATCACATTGACCTAGATCGGGATGCTATAATGGTTCATGAACTAATAAAGATTATGTATAGGCAAAAAAGGTATCCAATGGAAAAATAATCAATATAGTGTGGGTATTATTGAAACGAGGTTTAATTCAAGATGCAAATTCAGAGATTGAAGGGGAAATTATGGAGAAGTTTCCAAAAGTCCTCCGAGAAAACTCTGGTTTTATACTTTTTCGAGATGGAAAGACTAATGAAGGGGAGAATGTAACACCCTTGGATTCAGATACATGATAATTTATTTATGTATATTAAGTATATAAAATTATTGAATTATGTTTAAGGGGTTTTAGAGGATCTTTTTCATGTTTTTAAGTATTTTCTTGAGGTTCAGAGTTTGATCATTATTAATAAAAACCATTCAACACCTCTAGGAAACTATGCAAATGAAAACGTGGACACTGCGGAGGCTAAAAGTTTGGTCAAACTAGGTATATTCCTAGTATAAGCCTTGAAATGTTGGTTAGTGGGGTATAACATGATTAGATAATGATTTTTCGACCCATTTCATCCAAACATGCGTGGTGTTTTGGAGGAAATGGGCCATGCACGGTTAGCGTATGAGTTTTCAAACTGTATGCCCTAACTTTGCATCGTGGAAAATTAAATCTAAAATTGTGTATCTAATATGATTTACCTTCTACAGCAAACATTTTTTCCTATATAGTCCATAACATTAATTCCTCTTCCTCCCATGGTAGTGGAGACAATTCCTTTCAATCTGGGAGAAATTACTATGAAAATCAATGTGTATTGGCGACCCATATTCATTGGTAAGTTCTCTTTATAAAAATATTTCCTTAGATATTTTATCCTTCCCTATTTTTGAATAATGGATCTAATTTTTAGGGGATTTATCAATGTTTTGTGATGTCAATATTTATGGTATATGAATTATTTGATTAAAGGGAATGAGATATAAGTTGGGATCTTTAATATTTATGGAATTTTATTAATTTTTTTATGTATTTATTCATTTTTACCTATGTTTTTGAGGAAGGTGGATTCTATATTGACTCATCTTGATTAAAATGTAAATATTTAATTATAATTGATTTAATTTTTTGAATTTTTTTTTCAAAATTATGGTGTATTTTATGAAATTCTCTTTAGAATTATAATTTTGAAAATAATGGGAATTAGATGGTTTTTTAGAAATTTTTTTATTATAATTTTAAAATATTGATTTTAAAATATTGATTTGTAATGAAAGTAAATTATTTGTTAAAATGGTTTAATTGAAATGGGTTGATATGATTTGGTCATCATGATAGGGCATGAGTATAATAGGATAGATAATGGTCATGAATTACCACTATCAAAGTGACGTTGTATGGAAATGAAGTTCCACCATCAATGGTAACACCAAGCCTATGTTTGTGTGTTTGTGTTGAGGATGTGTTTTTATATGGAACTTTTTATGCCAAATCATAATTTGATAAATGGTTAAAATCATTATTTATGTTCCTTGAAAAAATATTATGTTAGTTGTTGATTTATTTGTTGAAAAAATAGTTTTGAATTTTTGTTTGATTGTTTTCTTTGGAAAACTATTGTGGTTAGATATAAAATGATTTTTATTTTTATTAAAATGTTTTATATAAATTTTATAAAATATTAAATAATAGGGGAATGAGCTGATAAGTCATTAGAGGAATCCTATAGAGTTTTATACTCACCCCTTCTTGGATACTTTGGTGTGTTTACATATGTTATATATCAAGACATAGATCAATTAAAGGTATCCCAATTATTTAGTGATTCTTCTTGATACCATGGTTGGGTAATTGTATATGAATCATGGAGAATATTGGGACTTTTTTTGGTTCCATTGGTGTATTTTGGGTTTATTATCATTCACTTCCATTGGTTATGTCACAGTGATTATTATTTTATTCTAATGTAGTTTATTTTCTTAGTAATGTATTTTATTTCGTTTTGGAACTCATACATCATTAAGAAGTTTGGTTGTTATGGCCATCATTGGTTTGGTTATTTTATCTTAAAATTTAAGATCCTCCCAAAACTGTTATGAGGCCCCTATAATTTATATCTAGCCTTTGGTGTATTGGGGTGTCACATAAGGCTTAGTAGTTCCCCCATCACTTCTCGAGAAAACGGGGAGGGCATAATTTTATAGTATAATTCTCACTTTTATATTATTTGATGTTTAAATCATTTATTCTTTTACATTTATATATTTAAAATTCATCTTGTTTATGCAACATTTATTCAAAAAAGATCCCAAAAATAAAAAAAGGATAAAACATGAAAAAACATGAGTCTTACATCTATTTATCATTTTTCATTTTCCACTATCTTTCCCTTCCACATTTTCCTCTTTAATTCATTTTGAGTTTTATCATTTAATTCTATTATGGGATATACACACTCCAATCATCCTTTATATTTTTTTAATTAGGTAATAACTCTATAGGAAGATAGTTATGTAGTAAAAGGAAAGAGAGTTTCATTTTGTTAAAAAAATCCAAAACTAAGTGATACATGAGTGAACATAATATTTTTGTGTGTAAACACATGAGGAAGTTTGTGAAGTTCATATTCATTTCTCTTGAAATTTTATTATAAGACTCTTAAATGGAAAATGTGAGTAACGCCAATGAAATGAACATTAATATGTTCATGAGGGCTCTACAAGAACAATTGATAATTTTGATTGTGAAGATGGGTGAATTGAAATCCTCTTCAAATTATAGAGTACCAATAAATAGGAGGACCGTTGAAGAAGATAAGCATTTCCCCAATTTTCTCGAGTCACCAATTTAGAGAAGGAATCCACCATGGACGAAAACCACAGATCTTGGAGGAGTAAAGTCGAAGATACCTTCATACCAAGGCAAAACTGATCCAAAAATATTGTTTTAATGGGAGAAAAAGGTAGTACATATTTTTGGTTTTTCGAAATATTCAAAAGAAAATAAGGTGGAGTTAATGTAGACGGGATTCACCAACTGTGCTAATATTTGGTGGGACTAACTAAAAGTGAGTCAATGGTAATGTAGAGAATAATCCATCAACACTTGGGAGGGGATGAAAGTGGTAATATGTAGGAGGTTTATTTCTAGGAACTATTATTGAGATTTGTTACTCTAGATATAGGGTTTGAAATAAATAGATATGAGTATTAAGGAGAATCATAAAGATATGGAGATCATCAATATTCATGATAATATTGTTGAGGAGAGATATTCCACCATGTAAATGTTTTTGAATGACCACAACCATGATATTCAGGACATAGTGGAAATTCCCCACTATTTAGATATAGAGGATCTTGTTCACATGGCTACTGAATAGGAGAGGCAAGTAATAGAAATAAGTATACACCCTACATCTTATAGTAAGGATTATAAATCTTATTTTATGTTCAATGATTCCAAAACATAAGAACATGTATGTGAACACAAAATGTATTTGAAGGAGGCAACCAAACCAAAACCATTATTTCCATAATCCTAATGTATAATTGAGTGTAACGTTGTTTCCAGATCACATGATATGTTTTAAATGATGAGGATTTGTAAATTTTACCTCACAATTACCAAATAAAAGAACCATAATTATTTTTTATGATTTAGATGTTCAATGTTATAGATCAAGAAAATATGTAATTCCACCACTTGAGAAGTTTTCAGATGTGGAAATAGAGGGCCTAGTATATAAAGAAATGTTAATGGAAAGGCATGTTTTGAGTTTTCAACCAAAAGGAGGACATGATCAAGTGAAAACGTAGAAACAATTTCATATTATATGCCTCATTGAAGATAAGTTATATAGTATAATAATCGATGTGGGTAGTTTTACAAATGTATCAAGTGGTTTGATGGTTCATAAATTGGGTTTATCTATAACCAAGCATCCCAGTCCTTATTGATTGTAATGGTTGAATTATAGTGGGATTTATTAAAGTTAATATTCAAGAGAAAGATTCATTTTATATTGGGTAGTATGAATACAAGGTGATATTTCATGTTGTTACCATGAATGCTAGTCATATATTGTTGGGAAGGACTTTGT
Organism: Viscum album; assembly: GCA_963277665.1. Lineage (NCBI taxonomy): Eukaryota > Viridiplantae > Streptophyta > Magnoliopsida > Santalales > Viscaceae > Viscum > Viscum album. Next base: position 1,278,003,459 of record OY728136.1, on the reverse strand, counting down.
AATTTGATTGGACGGATACACATGATAGATACACCAACTTCAATTATTTTGAGTACAACAAGAGGATAGTTATAATTACACCATTGAATCTATTTCAAGATTATCAAGACCAAGTTAGGATTGAGAGATATTATGAAAATTTATAAAAAAGAAAAGGGATAAAAAATTGAGGGAATGGAAAAATGAAGAATGAAAAAGAAGTGATGAGTGAAATAAAAATAAATAAGGGAAAGAAAATAGTTGAAAATAAGAGTTAATATTAGAGTGAAAACAACAGTGTAGAGGGGAAAGTGAGTTTATTTTGTGTATAAAAGAGAGATAAATAGAGGTTTAGAGGGGGTACATCTTTATTATGTGTAAGGTATAATGTTTTACTACTAACTCTCTTAACCCATTAATGCCTTCTTATGTTTTTTCATTATTATAAGAATATGGTGATCAATCTAGAAGTGTTGGAAATGAGTTACATTTGATCTAGGTGGTTTGGTATAGAAAAACCATCTAAATGGGAGGTTTCTTGAGAAATGAAAATAAAAACTTCATCTATGATGATATGGACTCTTCCAATTCTTAGAGAATATCAATAATAATGGCTACAAAATTGAGTCACCCAACGGGTATGGAAATGATAGTGTCCTATTTAATGTTGTTAATATTTATCCCTTTGAATATTCATATTCAAGTATGAATCATTTTTAGGAGGAAGGGTATTATGAGTATAATGGAACACATAGGCATCAGGGGGTTGACGGTGGACTTGATTAGGAGGGTAGAGTGCACATGATTTCACAAAACTCCTTATAAGGAGTTTGTGGGCCAGTGACATGGGTGTGGACTAATAGAATGAAGGTGGCCTTAATTTAGATAACCATGGAATTCCAAGGGGAAACCCAATATCCTTTGCTTGGTAAAATATTAGAATCTATATTAACATTAACTACATCCCAAACAGGATTTAAAAGACCCATCCCACAATGTACTATGAATTTGAATCTCACCCAACATGGAATTTTTAAAATAAAAAAGTTGTGGGATATTTGCCATTAATTTCCAAAAAAGGATTGTGAATTGTCCCTTAAATTCATGGGGGTGTGAAAAAATAGTCCAAATCCTTATTTAGGTTTTTTTATTATGGATACTAGGTGTTCGACTTTTTTATCGCCCTTTGGATATAAATATCCACCCTTATATTTTTTGAACATCATGAATGACGGTAATGTTATTATTGTCTATTTTTCTTAAAAACATTGTATTCCACTTAATTACTGACTTATCAAAGGATTGGTATTACATTTTTTCTTCTAGTGGATAGAGTTCGTAGAGACAAATTCTCTTTGGGTTATACATTGTCCAATATTCTCTTTTCTTCCTTATTTTAAAAATTTATAGTCCTTCTCACTTGTTTTCATGTAGAGATCTGTGTGCTCAACATGTTAATATTTATCAAGGTTCCTAAGAAACTTAATAGTGGGTATTAGATCACGTATCAGGTTCTTTAATGATTTTTTGTATATTTTACATTTTTTTCATGCTTTTTATGATTTTTATTTTTTTTTGTGGTTTTTAGTGGGTTTGACAGTTTTTTGGGTTTTTTTGGGATTTTATGGTTTAGGGGGAATTAGGGTTATGTTTAGTTTTTAGGGTTTTTATTTTTTTAGAGATTTTTAAATTTTATTGGTGTTTAAGTGGACTTTAATGTTTTTAGTGGAGTTTTAGGGTTTTATGGGGTTTTATTGTTTTTTCTGGGTTCTATTCCATTTAGAGTTTTCTAGGGTTTTTATGGTTTTTATAAATTTTAGGGTTTTCAATGTTTTTAGTTTTATTATGACATATAAGGGGTTTTCAGGGTTTCTATGGGTTTTTACATTTTTAGTGATTTTTAGGGCCTTTTAGGATTTTTATAATTTTTTGGGTTTTAGGGATTTTGAGAGGTTTTAAGATTTTTTTGGTGGTTTATTGTAATTTTTTCAAGTTTTTAAGGTTTTTATGGTTTTTAGAGTTTTTTAATGTTTCTATGGGTTTAAATGGTTTTTATCGTTTTAGTGGTTTTATGGTTTTTTTGTCTTTTTATGGTTTTTAATGTTTTTAGAGTTTTATTGGTGTTTAAGGATTTTACCATTTTTTAGGATTTTGGTCGCTTTATGTTTATTTTTTTTATTATTTTTTGCAGAGTTTTTTAAGGTATTTTAGGGTTTTTTAAAGTTTTAGGTATTTTAATAATTATTCAGGATTTTTAAGGGTTTTTAGGGGTTTGGGGGATTTTGAAGGTTTTTAGGGTATTTATGGTTTTATGGGGGTTTAAGGGACTTTTGAGTTTTTAGGGTTTTTATGGTTTTATAGTGTTTTTTAATTTTTTGAGGGTTTAAAGGGTTTTTAGAGTTTGTAGTGTATTTTAGGGGTTTTAGGGTTTTTAGGGTTTTTTATGGTTTTTGAGTTACTATAGTTTTTAGAAGTTTGTAAGGACTATTAGGGGTTTTAGATTTTTTTTTGTTTTTAGGGGTTTTGAGTGTTTTAGGATTTTAATAATTTTTAGGGGGTTTTATTATTCTTATGGGTTTATATGATTTTAGGTATTATTAGGGAATTTTTAGAATTTTTATGGTTTCTTAGCATTTTTAAGGATTTTGAGGGATTTTAGGGTTTTCAGAGTTTTAAGGGTTTTTTCAATTTTAGGTTTTTTAGTGGTTTTAAGTGTTTTTAGGTTTTTAAGGTTTTTTTATATTTTTTCAAGGATTTTTGGGGTTTTTATGTTTTTAAGGATTTTTAATAATTTTTTAGGTTTTTCATGGTTCTTTAGGGTTTTCAAGGATTTTGAGGGATTTTATAATTTTTAGGGTTTTTAGGGTTTTTTATGTTTTTGGAGTTTTTAAACTCATTTTGAGGATTAATTTTTTTATATATTTTATATATTTTTTGGGTTTTTATATGATTTTATGGTTTTTAATATTTTTAAGGCTTTTTAGGGTTTTTAGGTTTTTTTGGGATTTTTTGGTGTTTTAGCATCGTTTATGGTTTTAAGGGTTTTAACTGCTTTAGGTTTTTATGGATTTCTTTGGGGGTTTTGGGTTTTTGGGTTTCATATGTTTTTTAGTATTTTTTAGAATTTTATGTTTTTTAGGGTTTTTAGTGATTTTAAGGGTTCTTTAGGTTTATCAGGGTTTTTTGGGTCTTTCGAGGTTTTTTTTTATTTTTTATGGTTTTTAAGAATTTATATATTTTTTAAAATTTAAGGTTTTTAAATTGTTTTTAGTGTCTTTATTAGATATTTTGAGTTTTTAAGGGTTTTTATGGTTATAGGGTATTTTTGTGTTTTTAACCTTTTTTGGATTTTATGGGTTTTTAGTGTTTTTAGTTTTTTATGTTTTTCTTAGGGTTTTTTTTGGATTTTATGATTTTTTATTTTTTTGGTGTTTTAATGGATTTTCAATGATTTTTTCTATTTTTAGGGATTTTAGGAATTTTGTGGGATTTTGTAGGTTTTATGGTGTTTATGGGTTTTTTGGGTTCTTATTTTTTTTGCATTTTAGGGTTTTTTGGGGTTTTACTTTTACAAAGATTTTATGGATTTAAAGGGGTTTATATTTTTTTTTATCATTTTTAGGATTTTTGGGGTTTTCTATTTTTCATAGGTTTTTATGGTATTTTATGGTTTTGGGGATTTTAACATTTTTACGTTTTTTAGAAGTTTTGAGTGTTTTTATGTTTTAAATTTTTTCTTAGGAGTTTTTCATGGTTTCAAGTGTTTTTTACATTTTAGGTATTTTTCAAAAAAAAATTAGGGATTTTGATGGTTTTATAGGTTTTTGGAGTCTTATTTTTTTTGGGTTTTTTAAGGGTTTTTCAGTTTTTAGGGGTTTTCAGGTTTTTAATGTCTTAAACATTTTTATTGGCTTAAAAAGGGGTTTAGATAATTAATTGGGTATTTATGTTTTTATGGGATTTTAGGTTATTTATTGTTTTTAGGGGTTTTATTGTTTTTAATGTTTCAGGGTTTATATGGGTTTTAGCGTTTTTTGGGGTTTTATGGGTTTCATGTGTTTTTGGGTTTGAAGGTTTTTTATGGGTTTTTAGGGTTTTTATGTTTTTTATGTTTGTAGGTATTTTTAGGGGGTTTTTAGGATTTTTAAGGATTTTGAAGATTTTTAGGGATATGTAGGGTTTTTATGGTTTTTATGGTTTTCTAATATTTTTTATGGTTTGAATGGTTTTTAGTGTTTTTAATGCTTTTAGGGGTTTTAAGTATTTATATATTTTTTAGTTGTTTTTAGGGTTTTTATGGGTTTTTTGGTTTTTATGATTTTTTTTTGTTTTTATGGGTTTTAAGTGTTTTTAGGAATTTTCGGGTTTTTAGGGGTTTTTAGGGTTCTAAGGTTTTTTATGTTTTTAGGTATTTTTGTTAGGTTTTAGGGTTTTTTTGGATTTTTATGTTTTTAAGTTTTTTGGGTTTATATGGTCTTTATGTTTTTATTTGTTTTAAGCGGTTTTTTGAGTTTTTTAGGGTTTCAAGGGTTTTTATAGTCTTTAACATTTTTTTTTTGTTTAAAGAGTTTATAGATTTTTTCATGTATTTAGTGGTTTTTGGGTATTTTATGGGATTTTATGTTTTTTATGGTTTTTATAAATGATTATGGTTTTAATGATTTTATAGGCTTCTTAGGGGTTTTAGGGTTTTTAGGTTTTTTGATGGTTTTAAGTATTCTTAGTATTCTAAGGTTTTATTAGTGTTTTTTAGAGTTTTTTGGTTTATTATATATTTATAGATTTTAGGCATTTTTTAGGATATTTATGGTTTTTAGATGTTTTCGGGATATTGAGGGATTTTAGGTTTCTTATTGGTTTTTTTTAGTTTTATAGGTTATTAAGCTTTTTTTGATGTATTTTATCATTTTAGGGATTTAAATTGGTTTAGTGTTTTTTTGGTTTTTAGGGGTTTTTAATGATTTTAGGTTTTCTTATGGTTTTTAGGGTTTTTAGAATTTTCAAGGTCTTTATAGATTTTAATGTTTTTAGCATTTTATGTTTTTTTATGGTTTTAAGTATTTTTAGGTTTTCTTAGAGTTATTTAGGTTTTTTATGTGTTTTGTGATTTTAGGGATCTTTTGGATTTTCATGGGTTGCTAGGGTTTTTATGGATTTTTAGGGCTATCTTGTTTTTAGGGCTTTTAGAATTTGTAATATTTTTAGAGGTTTTATGTGTTTTTAGGTTTTTAATTTTTTTTCTTAGTTTCTCTATGGTTTTTTTGGTATTCTACATATTTAGGAATTTTTAGGGGAATTGAAGGATTTTTTTGGTATTAGGGTTTCCTGAAAATTTGAGGGGTTTTAGGTTTTTTAGTTTTTTATTGTTTTTATGGTTTTTTGGGATTATAGGATTTTTCTGTAAGATTTTAGGATTTTTCATGTTTTTAGAGTTTTTTTATCAATTTTAGTGTTTTAAAGGGTTATTATATTTTTTATTCATTTTAGAATTTTTGTAATGCCCCAACCCCAGTTACCCAGAGCCGGTGCATTATTTCATTGCATTGGCATGATCACAAGGAAATCATGTCTTGAAAGACAAATTATTTTAGTATTATCGGAAACAATATTCATACATAATTTCAAATTTACAACTTTAAATGAAATACAACACTAATTTATTCTATTAGAAACATCAAATCCTCCTAGATTATGCCTGCAAGTCACTCATAACTAACTTCTTTATATCCTGGGAGAATGAAACATAAGAAAGGGGTGATCTCAAATGATCATTAAGGGTAAGCAATACAGTGAAAGATAACATAAATATTAAGAATGTTGAATAATTGAAAACTCATGCCTTTACAAATATTAAACATGAACACTTTTATGGTTGGAATATGAGCTGAGTAAATAATGCCATAATAAAACCTAATCATGGGTATTATACTCGTTGAATGACCACATGTACCATCAATGTTATTTTCTTAATGAGGGAATGTATAATGTCGGACATTCTGAAACATTTTTTCAAGGCCTTGACCAAGACGTCTAAAAATGATTAAGGCCTCATCCAAAACCATATATAAAATAGGGAAAGGCCTTGCCCAATTCCACATCTAGTTGTCTAATGAGACCTACTGATGAATCGAAGAGCTATAGTGGCCTCCACCCGTCACTTACTAAGCCCAATACATTCCTCATATGAAAATTTGAAATATAACATAAACATTTGTAATAAAACTAGAATAAAAAATGTCAATACATTAATCATTAACCATGAATTGTATAAAATTAAAACATCCATAGTCAAACATATCATAACTCATTGAATGTAATATGGACGATTTTATTATAAAAAATCAACTTTGAAACAAGGGTAAAATCCATCAAAGAATGTTGACATAAATGAAATCAAAACAACTTCAAGGAAATATCTCTTTCGATTTTGAAATCATTTAAAAGTAACATAATTATAGAAGAAAAAATTTATTTTGAAAATATGGTTATAATATTTTAAGGGAATCTTTGAAGATGTTATAATGACGGAAAATAGCTGCACCCTCCGTATAAGTTAAAAAACCCTCTAACCTTAATTTTGTCGAAATGGTCATAAAGTACCTTGTTTATAAAACTACGTAAATATTCCTTTCAAACAATTTTATATAAATTCAAACAAGGGTATAAATGACTTTTAACCATAGTATAGTAAATAGTAAATATGTTTTGAAATACACTTTTAAGAAACATGGATGTGGATGATAAAGAGGTCCTAATAGATACTTACGTAAAAACAACCTCAGATAATAAAGGGATTGTGAAATTAACCCTTACCTTGTACATTTCCTTGGATGAGGGTACGTTAAAATCCTTTATAATAGTTAAATCATTGTTATAAAATTATACACGAACCATATACATAATTATGATATCATGTATGATCATCTAATAATTCTTTGCTAATAAAAGTTTAGTATTATCGTCGTTTAGGGTGTTAACTAATTCATTTTACTTTATATTCTTTGTTAAGTGGGTCATGTTTGTCATGGATGGGATGTATCTTATTCATATCCAGAATGATATCAAGTATTTAAATATTATTTTTAACCATCAAATGAAAATTAGTCTTGAATGGTTACGATGGGGAATGAATCTTATCGCGTTCGGGGAGATGGTAATCTGTACGTACGCACGAGCGACAATATCATTCTTTTTGTAGGTACCCAAGCTTGACATACATGGAAATTACATTACTTTTTTGGAATACATAATACATAAAAAAACAGACATCCAAGGACCGTAATAGTTTAGTGTCTTTGGAAACTTGGAACACAATCTTATAATCATGGTGAAAGATCTTAAACATCTCCTATAAAGATCTTTCCCTTTTGTTTTCTTACCTAAAACCTTTTTTTTATCCTGGGGAAAAGAAAACATAAAAAGGGTGAGCTCAAATGCTCAGTAAGGGTAATCATGGAGAAAATAAAACGAACCATATACGTTTGAACTTAAATACATGAAAATAATGTTAAAAATTAAAATCTTGAGTTGTGAAATAAATCTCGGCAGTATGTAAGGCATAGATCATAAAGGAACATTAATCATGGTAAAATAGCATTGGAATAAAACATGTAATTGTTCAAAACCATTGACACATGATATGATTTCCATAGTAGCCAAGTCATTTCTGCCAAGACCATAATAGTGGAAAATGTCCATTACTATACCAGGTTTACCTGTCATTCCAGCCCTGTATTACTGAACCAATTTTACTTTTCGTTCCAGCCATGTCTATCTCATGAGATATAAAACTTTTCCCAATGCATTTGCGGGAGATATAGTTGACACTCATCTCATAATGAAATCATTCATCATATCCTAAAAAATAAAAAGGGTTTCATAAACATCATCCTATCATAACATAATCCATATAAAACAAATCAATATCATTTAATAATAAGAAAAATCAAACCATGTAAATAATAGAGACATTAGACTTCAAACATAAACATACTAAATAATGTCATCTTAGATGGAAAATATTTTTGATAAAACACTTCAAATGAATTCTTGAGAAAAATATCATGTCTTCTTCAAAATCATTTTCATTTCTCAAAATGCCATGAAATTTTAAAAGAAAATGATTTTGTTGAAAATAATCATGAAATTTTGTAGAGTAAGCTTCATTTAAATAAGTCTTTTTGTAGCTTTAAAAATCCATTCATGCCGTATAAGTTAAAAAAACATTCTTCTTGTACTTTTGCTGGAAAAGTCAAAAAGTACCTCATATAGTAAACAAAAGAAAGATTCCCTCCATAATACATAGTACAAGTCAAAAATGTGTAGACATGACTTTAAAAAGACATGTAATAATAGTAAATAATTAATGAAAACATTTCACTAAAACATTGAAATGGATGATAAATATAACCCCAGTAAATACTTATGTATAAAACATTTCAAATAAAAATGAGTTTGCAAAATTATCCCTTACCTTATATCCAATTTCTTCTGTACGTGTCCAAGACTCCTGTATAGTGGGTTTAAACATATTATTAACTTGTAACAGAACCATAATAATTTTCATAATATCATATATGATTCACTTATGACTTTATATTACCCGTTCTTTTGTCAATTCCGTGTTAAAGCAACGTTTTGGGTAAAATCGTTTCATTTATCGTACATGTTTGGAATTTTTGTTCTTGATATTATTACATATAACATTATTTAATTAATTCCAGAATGAAAAAAATTATTTATATATAATATATATTCAGAATATAAATATATATTATAGATCGATAAATGGAATGAAATACACAGTTCATGGAGATGGTAGGTCGTACGTATGCATGAACACTGTTTTCGTTTCCTTATTAAATTTAGTAGAGGTAAGTAAATAACATATAAATAAATCCATTATCATTATTATGTCAATTTATTCATGATTATTTATTATATCTACTTTATAGTCATTTATTAATGGTTAAAATATAAAATGAATCTCATTGCGTCGTGGAGACGGTAATCCGTATGTACGCACGAGCGATGATACCGTTCTCATAATTATTGAATGGAATTTAAGTGGATGATATAATATCTCAGAATTAGTATCATGTTATAATAATAATATATAGTTATTCTTTACACCATTATACCCATCAATGTAAGGTGGTGGTGGAAAAACAGATTACACCATAGCGTGGAGACGATATTCCGTACATATGCATACACAGTGATTTCATTTTTTGTAGGATGGATGGAAGGTGAAATATGGTAGTTTTATATTTATAATAACAGATAATTATAGTATTGATACTGATGTTATTACTTTATAATGATAAAAATAAATAATAGTAAGTAGAAAAATAAATAAATTTGAAAGAATAGGTAAAGGATATTACCTCTTCTTCGATGCACCTCTTCTAAACCTACTCATAGGGCACTAAAGTTGGTATTTGAAGAATAGCAGGACCTATAGTATGTTTCTAGAGAAGTGGAGAAGATAAATTGGAAGGGTTTGGCCGATCTTGAAGGGAAAATGTGGTGTGAGGAGGAGAGGGAGGAGGTGCCCTTTTATAAGAGAGGAGAGGGGTACTTTTGGAAACCTATAAAATATTAATTTATAATAAACTCAAACCCCACATAAAACCTTCCAAAAATGACTCAAATACTATTATTAGATGAGAGAGTGTTGTAATATCATCATACAATAAGATTTAGACATGTTGGTAATTTATTTTAAACCTGATCAACTTGATTTATCCTTATTTAATCTATTTAATTTTATTTGTTGTAATAATATTCTAAATATTAAATTGTTAGAAATAATTACCTATGGGTTTAAAATTGTACATAATTGGATAATTTATGATATTTTAGACCATATAAATTTCAATTTATAATTTTTAATCATTTTTTTGATTTTAAACAATTTTATAATATGTTATTTTTGTAAAATAACAATAGTGTCAATTTTGAAACTATTCATTTATTTGAATTTAAATAAAATCCAAACATAGGATATATTCAAACCAAATTATTTAATAGACTCCTAACATAGGATATTCATCTATAAAAATTGTGTATAACATTAATTAGTTCATATAATATTTATTTTAATATTTTTGGAACAATTTATTTGATATTTCAATCAATAAAATAATTTCTACATCACTATTGTGTCATCATTAATGATAATTATTTAATACCTAAAATTTATAAATAAATTCTCATCATGTATATAATTTTACTATATTTCTAGAGACTATTTATATTCTATTTTTTATGAGGTTTATCACTAAATTAAAATTATTACACTTAAAAGATATAAGAAAGTGACATGTTGTCAATTTCTTTGGTTTTAATAATTATTATGTCATTTTCATGGTCAAAAGTACATAAAATGAATATATTCAGACCCTTATAGTATATGTGTCGACTTTTATTCATCCAATAGAATTTATTCAAGTGTTAGGGTAATTTTATAATCTTATTTTTACACTTAATTACCCGATATACCTTTAAGTGTAGTAAATAAAATTTATCATAGTTACTTTTCATAATTTCTAAAAACTAAAAGTATACTATTAGAATAATTTGGACCTAATGACTCCAAATATGGAATATATTTTTCCAAATTCAAAACAAATAAGTGGCATTATTTAATTTAAAATGAATAATGCTGTTGAGAAAATGGGTTTTAAAAGTTAAAACGTTGCAAAAGATAGAAATGTTTTTACCTATGAATTCAGTGTAAAATTAATTCCAATTACTTAAATTATATTAAATGGTAAAAACATATCCTATTAATACTTTAAAACCATTCAATATTATAATTTAACAATATAAATTATCTTGATGAAAAAAGTTGTTTTGAATTAAAATTTAGCATATTATTACTATTCATCAAAATATGAAAGTTAACAGAAAAATATTAAAAAATTATCCAAAGTTAATTTTTAGATCCTTATTGAAATTAATAAGTTTATTTGTTAAAATTGAACTTATAAACATGTCAAAAACTAGAATTAAAGTGGATGCGCCATCAAAAGGTGGCAAAACTGCATTTTTTAAAAATACTTATTTTACCTGAAAAATTTATTTTGTTCTCATACCTTGTTATATAAAATGTGTACGATTAATTATAATGTCATAAAATTCAAAATTTAGTTACTACTATTCATAACGGTTAGTTTATAATAATATTTTAAAAATATATCATTGTTTAGTGAAACTCAGTATTGCGTACAACACACTTAATCGAGGAAAGTCACTATTGCACGTAATGCAAGCCAAGTCAGGGTTGCGTGTAGTGAAAGCATCCTTTGGTGTTGCGTATAACATAAAAAAAATATAGTTCATTTATACATTGATCAAAATATGTGAATAGCGCAAGCTAATTTTTGTGTAGCGTACAACACAAGACATCAAAGAAATTAAAAAGATTATTTCTCATAAAATCTCTGGGTGTTACACTTTTGATATTAAATTAGTATGTAAATAGATGGTATATAATATATACAGAATAATTAACATGTTATATTTATTATTTACATTAATTATACATCATTATTATACCCATATGAAAATAATGTATTGAATAACAACTAACCCATGACGTAGAGAACGTAAGTCGTACGTACACACGTATGGTGACTTTGTCATTCATATGATGGATAAAATAATGAATATGGTCGTACCATTTTTATAAAAAAATCACAGTATATATAATATACTGAAGTTATTATTTTAGAATGGAAACAACAAAGAAAGAGGAAGTGGAAGAAGAAAAGAAATTGAAAGAGGTGATGAAATATTTACCTCTTCTTTGGGTTCTTTCTTTTAATTTGATCAAAAGGGATCCTTAGGTTGGATTTATAATCAAACTAAGGCATCTATGATGAAGGTAGGATAGTTGAGAGGATATTTGGGTTGGGGTTTTCCAAGCCTAATGGCTTTGATGTAGTGAATTTGAGAGAAGTGGAAGTTCCCTTTTATAAGAGGGGTGAGAGACACCTTAGGAGAAGATTGAAATGTTATTTTATAATAAAATCACTTTCGGTTTCTAATGGATATGAAATGAATTATTTAAAGTATAATGTATTTATTGGTCGAAAAACTCATAACCAATAGGTTTTAGAATGGTTTGGGTAACTATAGTAACCTTATCTTTTAGATTTAACTCGTAGTTTAATAGTTTGACATTTACCAAGTCTCTTTGTATTTTTATATTATATGGTTAATAAACATACTATAAACTTCCAAGAGAACTACAAGTGGTTCATTAATTATACAAATATCATCATATAAGTATTTTAGCCAAAACATAGATTTTTAGAATTATTATATCAACCAATAATATTGTATTTGTTTTAAAAACTCATTTATGTCAATTTTGACATTATTTTATAATTTATTTTTGTTAAAGTCATAACCACTTTATTACATCAAGATAAATAAATTTAATCAACCCTAAAATGTCATATTAACCTAGAAAATTATTTTAATTCATTTAAAGTCCCAATTTTTATTTATTTAGATATTTATAATATCAATTATTTTAATTTTTCGTTAATATCGTAATTACTGCATCATCATTGTTCCATAAATAAATTTAATTATTTAACATCTAAAAATTATAAATAAAATAAAATTATGTAGGAAATATTTTTATATTACTAATGAATATTTATATCCGAATTTATATTGTGTGTACCCTTATATTAAAAATGGATTAGTTATTAAACATTGAATTGAACTCTTTTTACTATTGTTTAAATAAAATAATAATAAATGTACTAATCTAACCCAAGTAAACCTAAAGGATCATATTTTATTCCAAATGTTGTTTTTGGTCTAATTACACTTATCCATTAGAATTAGTACAAGTTTTAGGGTAATAATAATATCATTTTTACCCTTAATTACCCTATTTACTTTTAACCGTGGTAAATAAAAGGAAAAAGTTACTATTCACCAAAAAATATTTTCATCTTATTGAACCACATTTTTCTTACTGATATCAACCGTGTCTCTCGGATTTTTGAAATTACACTCACAGAAGCAGTAAAATTATTTTTTATGTGAATTTTCAAATCTTCCTAGGAGGTGGGTAAAAGACGGTGAAAATTTCAATAAAATTTTATATATCTAATATTATTACAAAATGACTCCAATGAATTATGTTGAAAATATTTAGGTATCATGTATCTATTTTGACCTAAATTAAATTTAAACAAAATAATTAATTATTTAAATAAAAAGTTGGTTTTAAACAATAACGTAGTGTTTTTCAGTATTCATCAAAAATTTAATCTTTTCAGAAAAATAAAAAATTTTACCCTAAAATAATTTTGATACTCCAAATTCAAAAATGAAGTCCATTTTGAAAAATAAAATTTATAAAATTTAAAAAAGTTATTATTACTATTCATAATGGCTAGTTTGATTGGTCGCGGTGTGTTATAATCTCAAAGTTGCGTACAATTCAAGCTATTGCATTATTCAAAGGGAAACATACCATGGAAGCTTGGGGTGTTACATTCTCCCCTCCTTCAAATAATTTCATCCTCGAAATTTATAGAATATTACAGCATAAAAAGATTTTGGTTGTTCTTCATCATAAGTTCCTCAGGTTCCCACATTTCCTCTTCCATCTTATGGTTTCTCTATAGAACTATTACTAGACAAGTCATCTATTTTCTCAGAACATGTTCTCTACTATGAAGAATCTTGACAGGCTCTTCACAATAAGACAGATCGGGTTCCAGTTCTAATTCCACATAGGTGGGTACATATGTTGAGTCAGGCATGTATTTTCTCAATAGTGAAATGTGGAACACATCATAAAATTTGGAGAGACTTGGCGGCATTTCCAAATGGTAAGCTACATCCCCAATTCATTATAAAATTTGGAAAGGTCCAATGTACCTGGGACTCAATTTACCCTTCTTACAAAATCTTATAATTCCCTTCCATGGATATACCTTTAAGAAAACATGATCTCATACCTAAAATTCAAAATCCATCCTTTGGTTTTCAGCATAGCTTTTCTTATTAATTTGAGATTCTTTGATGTGGGTTTGGATAACCTTCACCTTTTCCACCGTTTACTCAACAAGTTCTGGGCTGATGAATTTTCTTTCACCAACATCATCTCAACAGGTTGTTGTGCGACATCTCTTTCCATAAAACGCTTCATATGGTGCCATCTAAATACTTGAATGGAAGCTATTTTTATAGGAAAATTCTACCAAAGGTAAACATTGATCCCACATACCCTGAAAGTCAAGTCAGCATCATCTCAAAATGTATTTTAAGGTTTGAATAGTCTTTTCTGATTGTCCATCAGTTTGATGGTGTTAGGAAGTGCTCAAATGAAGTTCAGTATCCAAGGATTTCTGAAGACTTTTCTATAATCTTGATGTAAAATGGGGATCAATATCAAAAACAATCAATAGGGTTACTCCATAAAGTCTTACAACTTCATTAATATATAGGCTTGCTAGAAGTACAAGTGGTAAATCATCTCTTATAAAAATAAAATGTGCTGACATGGTAAGATGATCAACAATGACCCGTATTGCATCATTCCTTCTAGGAGTCTTTGATAGTCCCATGACAAAGTCCAACGTAATATTATCTCATTTCCACTCAGGTATGGTAATAGGTTGCATGACTCTTCTAGGATATTTCCTTCGAGCTTTCACCTGTTGACAAACCATACATCTTGACATAAAATCAGCAATCTCCCTCTTCATGTTGTCCCACCAATAATGTTCCTTCAAATATCTTCACATTTTAGTGCTACCAGAGTGTACAGAGAAATTGGAGCTATGAGCATCATCTAACAATTCCCTTTTCAGATCAGGTATATCGGGAACACAAAGACTCTTCCCAAATTTCAAAATCCCATCTTCATATATAAAGTAATTAAATATTCTGTCATTCACAGCTTTAATATTTTTTTTAAACTCCTCATCATTAGTCTGAGAACTCTTTATCCTTTCTAGTAAAGATGGTTTGGAAACCATTTGAAAAAGCATTAATGTTTCACCTTCAATGGTTATTCCCATATCCATCTTTACTAGATCCATGTATATAGGACCTTTTCAAATCTCATCTTGTACAAAACACCATGATCATTTCTACTCAAAGCATATTCCACCTTATTTCTCTTCCCCATGTGGTAGTGTATAGTGAAATCATAATCCTTGAGTAGTTAAAAAAATCACCTTTTCCTCTTGTTGAGTTCTTATTGTGAGAAAATATATTTCAAACTCTTGTGATCAGTATAAATCTCAATTTTTCCCCCTAGAGATAATGTCTCCATATATTCAAAGAAAATATTACAGTTTCTAACTCAAGATCATGAGTAGGACATTTTTTATCATGAATTTTTAGCTACAGTGATGCATAGGCAATAACTCTATCATTCTGCATAAGGATACAACCATGTCCTTTCATTAAAGCATCACTATAAATAACAAACCCATCATTCCCCATTGATAGAGTCAAGATAGGATCATTGACTAATCTTATCTTATGTTCTCCAACACATTCTCCACACTCTTTTGTCCAAACAAATTTTACCCCTTTACGTGTGAGCTTTGTTAATGGGTTATCCAACCAGGAATAATTCTGGATGAAATGTCGATAATAACATGCTAAACCAATATAACTGCGTACCTCAACTATACTCATCGGTGCTAGCCATTCTTGGATTTCCTTGGTATTTAAAGGATCAATAGAGATTCGATCCTTAGAGACAATATGGACAAGAAAATAAATCTCCTGAAGCCAGAATTCACACTTGCTAAATTTCCCACACAATTCATTTCTTATAAGAGTATTTAGAATAATGCGCAAGTGATTTTCATGATCTTCATAGATTTTGGAGTATACCAAGATATCATTAATAAATACCACAACAAATTCATCAAGAAATTCCTTGAAAAATCTATTCATTAGATCCATGAAGACATAGGGTAAATTAGTCATCCCAAAAGGCATTACTGTAAACTCGTAATGCCCGTACTTGGTTAGAAATGCTATTTTCAGAATGACTTCTTTTTCAAACACAACTGATGGTATCCAGATCAATGGTCAATCTTTGAAAAATATTGAGCTCCATGAATTTGGTCCAAAAATCATCAATGTGAGGTAGGGGATACTTGTTCTTTATTGTCATAGCATTGATCTTCCTATAGTCAATGCAAAACCTCAAAGATCCATCTTTCTTCTTGGCAAAAAGGACAGGGGCTCCCCATGGAGAAACACTTGGGAAAATAAATCCCTTATTACTCAATTCCTCTAGTTTTTGATTTAGTTACAATAATACAAAAATGGTAATTCTATAAGGGGTCATCGATATGGGCCTTGAACCAAGAATTAAATCAATGGAAAACTCAATTTATCATTCTAGAGGATGTCTAGGTAATTCTTCTAGAAAAACATCAACATATTCTTGCAAAATAGGTATTTCCTCTAATATAATATTTCCTTCCTCACCCATAGTTATTTAGTTCTCTTTCTCCCTAATAATTGAATTTAGTTGAGCTACTGGGGGTGGATCTAGATAAGAATCAGGTGGTGACATTTATGATCTAAATATAAGTTACTCCTTATCATCATCCAAAATTGTAACCTCCTTCTTCTTATAATAAATTTCCGCATCATGGTCCGAAATCCAATCCATTATAAGGATTATATCAAATTCATTCATAGGTATGCCGATTAGATCAGTGGATAAAGAAAATTTATATACCCAAATGGGAACTAATTCACAAATTTTTTTCCAATGATACTTCCCTTAGGAGTTTTGACTGACAACACCCTTGTTAAATAAAATTGGAAATATCTAATTTTCTTAGCAAACTGGGAAGATATGAAACAATGCGATGATCCAGAATCAAATAAAGCATTGGCTAAACTTGAGGAAACCAGTAAATTACCTGCCACTACATCCGTCAGAGCTTCAACCTCATTAGTAGTGATCGCATATTCTTGGCCTTGATCCCTTTGCCTTTTCTGAGGTATGTTTTTCTGATGCTTTGGACATTAATTTTCATAATGTCCTATCTCCCTGCAATTTTAGTATTGAACATTAGTAGCTTCTTTCTTTCCCTTACAATCACCAGCAAGATGGCCTTTCTGTCCACATTTTTTGCATACTCCTTTTCCTTTTAGACAGGCACCAGTGTGTTTCCTTCCACAATTATCACAGGGTGGAAATTCAATTATTCCCTTCTTCCTAGTTTCCTTATTTATTTTCTGAGTGTGTTCAACATATCTCTTCTTCTCTTGATTTTCATTAATATTGTGAGATATACAAAATTTCTTTTTTTTATTGATAGCACATGAGATAATACCTTTGTAAGATACGAAGGATTGCGATACTTTTTCTCGATCGAGAAATGGATTTAACCCATCAAATAAATGATCAATCATACTTCTTGGATTATATATATAATCTGTATCATGCCTTGTTAATCTTTTAATGTTAGCCTCATACTTTGAAACATTATCATCCTCCATTTTCGTTAGACTCATAAATTTCCTTTCCATAACAGCTTGATAGTCACAAGGAAATTATTTTTATAAGAAAAGTTTTTTAAACTCCCTCCATACCATACTGGACAATTCTTCATCTTACTCTATGTTTTTAATCAATGCCCACCATTGATCTGCATCTCTAGTGAGGCAATAAACTTCCATGACAACTTTTTCCATTTCATTACTACCCAATGCATGAAATATGTTTTCTCTAAGGAATTTATCCATTGCTCTGCCACTAATGGATTTGTACACCCATTGAATATTAGTGGTTTTTGCCTCATAAAGTATTCTAACATTGATCCTCCGCATTGTGGATCAGGGTGCTCCATATTAGTAAGGTTATTATTCATAACCTGTGTGAGTTGTCCCAGTCTGGTGATAAGCTGATCAGCACCAATTGTTTCACCAGCTCCACTATGATTATATTGAGTAGGAGGTAAATCCCTACATGGATTATTTGTTTTGATACAGTTTCCATTCCTTACACTATTCTCCTTTTCTAGATAATGGAATACACTAGATTTGTTTATGACTCGCAATACATAATTCCATACACGTAAAACACTTAACAAAAATTGAACAGTTTATGGATATAATCCATAATCATAAAAATGTTTTCTTTGACAAATTATATACTAATAAACCTTTCATAATGGTTTATAAATAAAATGAGAATTATCCTAAGAATATCCCCCCAGGAGTTTCATAACCAGGAGTGAAGCAAGGCATGTTATCATGCAGCAGTTCCTGTTCGAGTCTAGCTTAAAGCGGTGTTATCAGGTTTTACCCCTAGGTACATCTGTGCTAGAGCCGTCTCTACCTTCTCATATCCACATAGTGATGTATTTCTTGTAAAACTCACAAAATCTCAACTAAACCAAAAGTCTATGAAGTACTTCTAGGCTAATCCTCAAATTCTATCTTAAGGTAAGGTTCTCTAATCAGAGTTGTTCTAAATCCAATTTACATGGTTTGTACTAAACTTCCTATGATTCCAACTGCAATGCCCCGACCCTATTTACCTAGAGTCGGTTCATTATTACATTGTACATCCATGATCACAAGGAAATCATGCCCTAAAAGACCGGTCGGTTTAGGATTATTGGAAACAATATTCATACATAAGTTCAACTTTACAAACCTGAAAAGAAATACAACACTAATTTATTCCATTAGAAACATCCAAAACTCCTTGATTATGCCTGAAATTCACTCATAACTAACTTCTTCATATCCTAGGAAAAATGAAACATAATGAATGGGTGAGCTCAAATGCTCAGTAAGGGTATGCAATACAGCAGATGATAACATAAATATTAAGCATAGTGAATAATTGAAAACTCATTCCTTTAAAAATAATAAACATTAACACTTTTATGGAAATAATATGAGCTGAGTAAATAATAACATAATTAAACATAATCATGGGTATTCTACCAGTCGAATGACCACATGAACCATCCATATTATTTTCATAATGATTGAATATATAATGTTGAACATTTTGAAACATTTTGTCAAGGCCTCATCCAAGACATCTAAAAATTATTACGGACTCTGCCAAAACCATATATCAAATTGGGAAAGGCCTTGACCAATTCCATGTCTAATCGTCTCATGAGACCTACCAATGCATTGAGGAGCTATAGCGGGATCCACCCATCACTTACTAAGTCCAATACATTCTTCATTGAAAAGGTTGAAACATAACATAATCATTCATATTAAAACTAGCATACGAAATGTCAATACATTAACCATAAACCATGAATGTTCAAAAAATAAAAAATACACTATAGAACATATCATAACTCATTCAATACAATATGTAATATTGTATTATAACAAATCAACTTTCAAACAAGTTTAAAATCTATCAAAGGATGTTGACATTGATGAATCAAAACTACTTGAGAGAAATACATATTTCAATTTTGAAATAATTTAAATGTAACATAATTATAGAAGAATAAATTTATTTTGAAAATATTCTTAGAAGATTTTAAGGGAAGATTCGAAGATTTTATAACATCGGAAAATAGCCGCACCCACTGTATAAGTTAAAAAAACATTCTTACCTTAATTTTGTTGAAAAGGTCATAAGGTAGCTTGTTTGGAAAATGACGTAATGATTCTTTTCAAACCATTTTAGAAATAGTAAAAAAAGGGTATAAATGACTTTAACCCATATTATAGTAAATAGTAAAAATGTTTTGAAATACACTTTTAAGAAACATGGATGTGGATGATAAAGAGGTCCCAGTAGATACTTACGTAAAAAATAACCTCGGATAATAAAGAGATTGTGAAATTAACCCTTACCTTGTAATTTTCTTTGGTATAGGGTATGTTAACCTCCTGTATAATAGTTAAATCATTGTTATTAAATTATACCGGAACAATATACATAATTATGATATCATATATGATCCTTAAATAATTCTTTGATAATAATATTTTAGTATATCGTCGTTTCAGGTGTTAACTTATTCATTTTCCTTTATATTATTTGTTACGTGAGTCATGTTTGTCATGGATGAGATGTATATTATTAATATCCAGAATGATATAAAGTCTTTAAAAATTATTTTTAATCATCAAAAGAAAATTAGTCTTGAATGGTTATAATGGGGAATGAATCTCATTGCGTTCGTGGAAACTGTAATACGTACGTACACACGAGCGACAATATCATTCTTTTGATAATAAAATAGTATGTAAATAGATGGTATATCATATATATAGAATCATTAACATGTTATATTTATTATTTACATAAATTATACATCAATATTATATCCATCTAAAAATAATTTATTGAATAACAACTACACAACAACGTGGAGACAGTACGCCGTACGTATGCACATATGGTGACTTTGTCATTCATATGATGGATAGAATAATGAATATGGTTGTACCATTTTTATAATAACATAATAGTATATAGATTATACTGGTGTTATTTTTTATAATGGATCCAACATAGAAAGAGGAAGTGGAAGAAAAAAATAACTTGAAAGAGGTGATGAAATATTTACCTCTTCTTTGGGTTCTTCCTTTTGATTTGATCAAAAGGGCTCCATAGGTTGGCTTTATGATCAAACTAAGACCTCTAGGATTAAGGGAGGACAATATAGATGATATTTGGGTAGATTTTGGCTGAGAAAATGGCTTTTAATGTGTGAATATCAGAGAAGGAGAAGTTTCCTTTTATAAGAGGGGTGAGGGCACCTTAATAAAAGATTGAAATATTATTTTATATTAATATAATTTTAGTTTTCTAATGGGTAAAAAATTAATTATTTAAAGTCTAAGGTGGTTATAGGTCGAAAACCTCTCAACAAATACTTTTTAGACAGGTTTGGATCACTATATTAACCTTATCATTTAGATTTAACTCTTTGTTAAATAGTTTGACATTTACCATGTCTCTTTGTATTTTTATCTTATATGGTTAATAAAAATACTATAAACTTCCAATATAACCCCAAGTGGTTAATTATTGATACAAATATCATTATATAAGTCTTTTTTCCTAACCATATATTTTTAGGATTATTATATGAACCAATAATATTGTATTTGTTTTAAAAACTCATTTTTGTCAATTTTGACATTATTTAATAATTAATTTTTGTTAAAGTCCTAAAAACTTTATTACTTAGAAATAAAAACTTTTAATAAACCCTAAAATATCATATTATCCTATAAAATTAGTGTAATTAATTGAAAGTCTTAAATTAGATTTATTTGGATATTTATAGTATCAATTATTTTAATCTTTCATTAATATGTTAATTACAACATCATCATTATGTCAAAAATAAATTTAACTATTTAATTTATAAAAATTTTAAATAAAATAAAACTATGTATGAAATCTCTTTATCATTCTAATTAATATTTTTAGTCAAATTTTTATTTTTCAAATCACAATATCAAAAATGGTTTAGTTATTAAACGTTGAATTGTACTCTTTTAACTCTTCTTTAAATAAAATAATAATAAATGTTCTAATCTAATCCAATTGGACCTAAAGGATAATATTTTATTAACAAGGATGTTTTTTTTTCAAATTACACTTATCCAATAGAATTAGGACATGTTATAGGATAATAATAATATTAGTTTTTTCTCTTAATTACCCTATTTACATTTGACTGTGGTAAATAAAAGTAAAAAAAGTTATTATTCACAAAAAATTATTTTCATCTTATTGAGCCAAATTTTTCTTACTTATATCAACATTGTCTCTCGGATGATTGAAATTTCACTCATAGAGGTGGTAAAATTATGTTTTATGCGAATTTTCAAATTCTCTTAGGAGGTGGGTAAAAGACGATGAAAAAGTTCAATAAAATTTTATATATCTAATATTATTACAAAATGACTCCAACGAATTAAATTGAACATATATAGTTATTAGGTATCTATTTTGACCTAAAATAAATTTACATAAAATAATTAATTAATTAAATAAAAAGTCAGTTTTAAACAATAACGTTGTGTTTTTCACTATTCATCAAAAATTGAATTTTTTTAGAAAAATACCAAAAATTCACCCTAAGCTAATTTCGATATTCTGAATTCAAAAATTATGTCCATTTTAGAAATTAAAATTTATAAAATTTTAAGAAGTGGGTATTACTATTCATAACAGCTAGTTTGATTTGTTGTGGTGCATTAGAATCTATAAGTTGCGTACAATGAAAGCTATTTCATTATTCAAATGGAAAAATACTTTGGATGCTTGAGGGGTTATATTTTTAGGGGTTTTATGGTTTTTAGGGGTTTTTATAATTTTAATGGTTTTCCAATTCTTTTGGGTATTTTAGTTTTTAGTGTTCGTTTTGTTTTTAGAGGTTTTATGTGTTTTTATGTTTTTATGATTTTATAAGGATAATTTTAAAGTTTTTATGTTTTTAATGTTATTAGGGTTTCTTAGGATTTTTTCTAGTTTTTTTTGTTTTTATGATTTTTAGTAATTTTGATGGTTTTTTGGATTTTTTAAGGTTTTATGGTTTTTCTAGTTTTTTGGGTTATGAGGGATGATTTTTATTTCTTAGGGGTTTTATGATTTTTAGAGATATCTAAAATGTTTAGTGGTTTATATGGTTTTAGAGTTTTTAGTAGGTTTTAGGATTTTTATGGGTTTTTAGGGTTTTAATGGTTCCTAGGGGATTTGTGGGTTTTTTGGTTTTTACATTTTTAGGTTTTTGGGGATGTTATGTGTTTTTAATGTTTTTAGTGGTTTTTTAGGGTTTTTATTGTTTTATGTTTTAGGGATTTATTTCGGTTTTTTATATTTTTTGTTTTTAGGGGTTTTGGATTTATTAGGTTTTTTTGATTTTATGCATTTTTTTGGGATTTTATGTTTTTTTTATTTTCTAGGGGTTTTAATGTTTTTAGAGTTTTTTAAAAATATTAGTGTTTTCTATGGTTTTTATAGTTTTTAGTGTTTTAGGGTTTTTATGGGTTTTTAGGGTTTCTATGGTTTTTCGGGTTTTATGGTTTTTAGGGTTTTTAGGGTTTTTATATATTTTAATTTTTTCAGGGATTTTAGTATTTTTAGGTTTTATGGTTTTATTAAGGGTTACCACGGTTTTAGGTATTTTTATGTTTTTATCAATTTTATGTTTTTTAGGATTTATTTGGTTTTAGGGATTTTGAGGGTTTTTACCGGTTTTAGGGTCTTTAGGGGTTTATGGTTTTAAAAAAATGGATTTTTATGGATTTTAGTGTTTTAATGTTTTTAGGTGTATAAAGGATTTTTAATGATTTTAAGGGTTTTTATGGGTTTTAAATAATTTTTATTTTTTTAGGGAATTTATATTTTTTGGGGTTTTGAGGCATTATTATGATTTTATGGATTTTTAGGGATTCTATATATATTTATAAGTATAAGTTTTTCTAGGGTTTTAGGTTTTTGATGTTTTTATAGTTTTAGGGGGTTTACTTATTTTTATGTTTTAAGGTTTTCTTTGTTGTTTTTTTGGGATTTTTGGTTTTTTACGTTATTATGGATTTTTAGGGATTTCTTATAATTTATATGGCCTTTATAGATTTTATGTATTTTGAGAGTTTTATGGGTTTTATGGTTTTTTGGGGGGTTTTAGGGTTTTTGGAGTTTTTAGGGGTTTTTAGATTTTTAGATCTTTTTAATGTTTTTATGGGTTTAAAAGGTTTTTATAGTTGTTATTTGTTGTTATGGTTTTATTGGGTTTTAGGGTTATTAAGGATTTAAGGTATTTTTATGGTCTTTTAGTTTTAGAGGTTTTTAGCTTTCTTTAGATTCTTTGGGATTTAAAGTTTTTTTTTGTTTTTTTAGTTTTCATAACGGGTTTCAAGGGTTTTAGGGGTTTTAAAATTTTAAGTACTTTTAGTATTTTTTTGTATTTTTGTGTGTTTTTTGGGTTTTTATGCATTTAGAAGGATTGGGGGGGGGGGGGTTAAGTTTTTCAGTGTTTTCATGGTTTTATGATTTTTTGAGTTTTTAGCGATTTTTTGTGTTTTTTAGAGTTTCATATTGTTTTTAGGGGTTTAACAATCATTAGGATTTATGGTTTTTATGCATAATTCAAGTAATGTTTAAGGAATTTTAGTATTTTTTTTGTTTTCTAGGGTTTTTAGGTATTTTTTGGGATAATAGGTAATTTATTGGTTTTAGGGTTTTTAAATATTTTCATCATTTTTAGGTTATTAGTGGTTTTAAATATTTTTAGGTTTTAAGGGTTTTCTTAGTGGTTTTTAGTGTTTTTGATCATTTTATGATTTATTTATTTTTATGCATTTTATAGTATTTTAACTAGTTTTACGGTTTTTAAGGGTTTTGAGGGTTTATATGTGTGTTAGGGTTTTTATTTTTTTATAGGGTTTTTAGGGTTTTTTATTTTAAGTCTTTTTATGGATTTAATAGTTTTTAACATTTTTAAGTTGTTACAAGTTTTTATAGTTTTTAGTGTTATTTTAGTACCTATATGGGTTTTATGGTTTATAAGGTTTTTAAGGGTTTTATGGTTTGAGGGATTTTTAGTTTTTTTATTGTCCTTTGGATTTTTAGGATTTTTAAGAATTTTTTGGTTTTTAAGGTATTATTGTGTATTTTTCTAGGTTCTTAATGTTTCTTATATTTTATGAATTTTTATTTCTTTTCTATTATTTTTATTTATTTAGGGATTTTTTAAAATTTAAGTATTTTTAGGTTATTTATTGCTTTTTTGGGTTTGTCGGTATTTTGAGTTTTTTTAGGTTTTCAATGTTTTTAGAGTTTTTTAATGTTTTTTGGGGTTTAAAATGTTTTTATAGTTGTATTGGTTTTTAGTGTTTTTATGTGTTTTTGGTTTTTTAGTTTTTAGTGGTTTTATTATTTTTAGGGTGTTTAAGGGTTTTAGTGTTTTTATGTTTTTTAGGAGGTTTAAGTCTTTTAAAGGTTTTTATGATTTTCTTCTAGTTTTTATGGTTTTTAGGTTTTTTAGTGGTTTTTATGTTTCAATGAATTCTTTATGATTTTTTTACAATATTTATGGTTTTTAGGTCTTTTAGGGAATTTGAGGGTTTTAATGGTTTTATGGTTATTTTGGGGTTTTTAGGGTTTTTTTGAGGTTTTATGGGTTTTAAGGGTTTTTATAGTTTTTAAAATATTATGGATTTAAAGGGTTTATTGAGTTTTTAGTTGGTATTTAGGGTTTCTAATATTTTTAGGGGTTTTATGTTTTCATGGTTTTTATGTGATTTCAGGGTTTTTTGGGTCTTTCAGGGAGTTAGCATTTTTTATGATTTTTGGTGTTTTATGGAATTTATGATTTTTAGGGTTTTTATTATTTTAAGGGTTTTATATGTTTTAAATGATTTTTTGTTTTTAGTGTTATCTTTGGATTTTTTGGGTTTATAAGGTTTTTTATATATTTTGGATTTTTAGGGTTTTTTAGGATTTTTATTGAATTTTAAGATTTTTTGGGATTTTAGTGTTTTTAGTGTTTTTAGGGGTATTAGGTTTTTCTTAGGTTTTTAGAAGTTTTTTTAGTTTTAAAAGTTTTTAGAGATTTTTAGCGTTTATAGAGGATTATAGGGATTTTATATTTTTTAGTGATTTTTAGGGTTTTATGGGTTTTTAGATTTTTAATGTTTTAGGGGGTTGTTTGTGTTTTTTGGTTTTTGATGGATTTTGATGGGTTTTGATGATTTTTTAGGTATCTATGGTTTTTTTGGGTATTTATGGTGGTTAAATTTTTAGGTTTTATACGTTTTTGTAGTTTTTTTTATGTTTTTAATGGTATAAAGTTTTTTTAGAGTTTTTAGTCATTTTTATGGGTTTCATGGGTTTTAGGGTTTTTATAGGTTTTTAGGGGTTTTATGGTTTTTAAGGGGTTTTAGGGACTTTTTATGATTTTCAGGGTATTTATGGTTTTTAGAATCTTTTTCATTTTTTTGGGGTTTTATGTTTTTTGGGGTTTTTAATGTTTTCTTCTCATTTTTTACGGTTTTCAGTGTTTGATTACTTTTTAAGTATTTTTAAGGTTTTTTAGGATTTTTATGTTCTTTACAGTTTTGTCGATTTTGAGGTTCTTTAAGGTTTTTAGGGTTTTTATCTTTTTTAAGTTTATAGGGGTTTTAATTGCTATTAGGATTTTTTGGTTTTTTAGTTGTTTTTAGGATTTTATGTATTTTGAAAAATTTTAGGATTTTAAATTTTTTAGGATTTTATGGTTTTGAGGCATTTTTATGGATTTTGAGGGGTTTCGGGTTTTTAAAGTTTTTAGAGGTTTTATGTTTTTTTTGGTTTATTATGTACTTTTTTTGATATTTTTATGGTTTTAATTGGTTTTTAGAGTTTTTTAATGTTTTTAGGTGGTGTATATAGTTTTTAGAGTTTTTAGTGGGTTTTTTTAGTTTGTATGGTTTTTTATGGTTTTAATGTTTTTAAGGGTTTTTATCATTTTTAAGTGTTTTAGGGGTTTAAGATGTTTTTAGGGTTCTAACATTTTGTTAAGGTTTTCTGGAATTTTTATATATTTTTTAGGATTTTATGGGGTGTTATGATTTTTATGGATTTTGAGGGTTTTTATAATTTTTTGGGAGATTAGTGATTTTTTAAATTTTTAGGGGTTTTAAGGTTTTTTGGAGTTTTTAACATTTTTAGGGGTGTAAGGGTTTTTTGACTTATTAGTGTATTTTAGGTTTTTTATCGGGTTTTAAGGTTTTTAGATGTTTTTATGGTCATTAATATTTTTAAGGTTTTGACGGTTTTTAGAGTATTTATCATTATTTATGTTTTGGGGGTTTTAACTAGTTTTATGTTTGGATGGGTTTATTAGGGTTTTTTGGCTGTTTTTTGGATCTTTTAAATTTTTAGATATTTTTTAGGGATTTTTAGGATTTTTATGGTATTTATATATTTTATGGATTTTTACGGTTCTTTGGCTTGTTAGGGTTTTTTATGGTTTTTATGTTTTTTTGGGTATTTATGGTTTTTTTGAATTTGTGATTGTTTTCAAGGTTTTTTAGAGTGTTTTTTGAATTTTAGGGTTTTAAAGGGGTTTTAGAGTAATTAATGGTTTCAAGGGTTTTTAAGGCTTTTAAGGTTTTTAGGGTTTTATTTTTTAGGGGTTTAGTGTTTTTAGGGTTATTATGGATTTTGAAGGTTCTATGGGTTTTGGGGTTTTTAGTGTTTTCTTCGGTTTTTATGGGTTTAATGGTTTTTTAGAGTTTTTTAATGTTTTTATGGGTTTAAAGGACTTTTTTTTTGTTTTTAGTGGGGTTTAGGGTTTTTACGTTGTTTTAGGGGTTTTTAAATGTTTTAGTGGGTTTTTTGGTTTTTTGTGTACTTATGTCTTTTTAGAGGTTTTAGGGTTTTTATAATTTCTTGTTTTTTTCGAAGTTTTAAGTGTTTTTAGGTTTTCATGGTTTTTTGGGGGTTTTAGGGTTATATTTCATTTTTAAGGGTTTAAGGTATTTTTAGTATTTTTATGGATTTTTAGGGGTTTTAGGGATTTTGAGGTTTTGTTATGTTTTTTGGGGTTTTGAGGGTTTTTTTGATTTTAGGGGTTTGAATGTTTTTAGAGTTTTTAATGTTTTTATGGGTTTAAAGGGATTTTAGTGTTTTTTTAGGTTTTAGGGTTTTTATTGGATTTAAAATTATTTATGATTTTTATAGATTTTATGGTCTTTATGGTTTTTAATTTTTTTAGGGGTTTTAGTGGTTTTAAGTGTATTTATGTTTTTTAGGTTTTCTTATGATACTTCTTGGTTTTTAGGGTTATTTTGGTTTTTGGGCATTTTTAGTGATTTTTAGGAGTTTTGTAGATTTTTTGGGATTTTTGGGATTCATAAATGTTTTAGTGTTATTTAGGGTTGTAGTAATCTTTTTTTTGTATTTTTATGGGTTTTTTGAGTTTTAGGTATTTAAAGATTTTTTATAAACATTGACATTTTTAGGGTTTTAAAGGGTTTTTAGGGAGTTTAGGGTTTTTATTGGTTTTCGGGTTTTTTATGATTTTTGCGGAATTTATGGTTTTTAGGGCATTTAGGGTTCTTAGGGGTTTTATTGTTTTTAATATTTCTGGGGGTTTTTAGTGTTATTATATTATCATGTTTTTCTTATATTTGTTTGGGTTTCTATGATTTCTTACATTTTTAGGAATTTTCAGGGCTTCTTTATGACTTTTATGGTTTTTAGGTATTTAGGGTATTTGAGTGTTTTAAGGTTTTCTTTGGGTTTTTATGGTTTGATAATTTTTTTTGGTTATTAGGGTTTTTAATTGATTTTATGTTTTTATGTTTTTCTAAGGGGGTTTCAAGGTCTTTATGGTTTCTATATTTTTAAAGATTTTTATGACATTTTTATGATTTGTATGGATTCTAGGGTTTTTATATTTTTTACAGTGTTCTTAGTGTTTCTATCATTTTATGATTTTCTTGGGTTTTTAGGGGTTTTTTTAGTGTTTATGATTTTTAAGGTTTTCTAGAGTTTTTTAATGTTATACGGGTCTAAACGGTATTTATCATTTATAATGGTTTTAGGGTTTCTATTGGTTTTTAGGGTTCTTTAAGGTTTTAGGCGTTGTTATGGTTTTATAAGTTATTAGGTGTATTTAGGATTTTAAGCGATGTTTACATTTTTTTGGAGTTTTATGTGTTTTTACGTATTTATGGTTTTCTATGGGTGTTTTTGGGTTTTTTATTGGTTTTTACAATTTTAGTTATTTTTAGAAATTTCTAGGATTTTTATGAGTTTTTAGTGTTTTAGGGACATTAATTGTTTTTAGGGTTTTTGGTTTTTTATATTTCATAGAATTTATAGGTTTTTAGGGGTTTTAAGTGTATTTAGGTTTTTATGGGGTTTTAGTGGTTTTTAGGGTTTTATGGTTTTCAAGGTTTTATTGTTTTTTACATTTTTAGGGATTTTATGGATTTTAGTATTTTTTAGGTTTTTAGTTTTTTATTGATTTTTATGGATCATAGGGTTTTTTATCGTTTTATAGTTTTTAGGGTTTTTAGAATTTTTTTTGGTATTTTAGGTGTTTTCTGTGTTTTAGGTATTTATGGTTTTCTTTGGCATTTTCAAGGTTTTTAGTGTTGTATAAATTTTTAGTTTTTTGGGGATTTTTTAATATTTTTATGGTTTTAGGGTTTTTTATGGTTTTATGGGTTTTTTATGGTTTTTTAGTTTTTATGGTTTTTCAGGTTTTTGGTGATTTTTAATGTTCTTAGGGGTATAAAGGGGTTTTTTAGTTTTTAGTGGGATTTTAGGATTTTTAAGAGTTTTACGGTATTTTATGATTTTTTATGTATTTCATAGGGGTATTTCACAGTTTCTATGTTTTTTTAAATTTTTTGTATTTTAGTTATTCCTATATATTTTATGGTTTTTAGTATTTTATTGGGTATTTTGAATGTTTTTAGTGTTTTTAGAGTATTTATGGGGTTTTGGGGGGTTTTTTGGGCGTGGGGTTAGGGGTTTGTTACGTTTTTCTTGTTTTAAGACTTTTTAGAGTTTTTTAATGTTTTTAGGGGTTTAAATGGTTTTTAAAGCGTTTAGTAGTTTTTAGTGTTTTCATGGGGTTTTCGTGGTTTTAATTGTTTTTTCGGGTTTTATATTTTTGAGATATTTTTAGAGTTTTTAGAGTTTTTTAATTTTTTAGGGGTTTTAAGAGTTTTTATGTTTTTAAGTTTTTATAAGAATTTCTTAGGTGTTTAGGGTATCTTATATTTTTATGAATTTTTATGGATTTATTAGTTTTTGTGGTTTTTTATTATTTTAATGTTTTATTGGGTTTTTAATCTTTTTAGGATTCTTTTTGGGTTTGGATTTTTTTTTATTTTCAAGGGTTTTTAAGATTTTTATATTTTCAATGTTTTAAGGGGATTAAAGGGGTTTTAGAGTTTTTAGAGGTTTTTTTGGTTTTTATGGGTTTTTAGTGTTTTTAATGCTTTTAGGGAAAAGTAGATGCGAGGGTTGGGCAATTACCAACCCCCCCCCCCCCCCAAGTTTATTACACAGAAAAAGAGACACAACAGACAAGGGAGGAGAGGGGTCAAACGACCCACACCCAAAAATCCCTTACAACCCACACCAAAAAAGGAAAAACAAAAAGGAAAACCTCACAGAGAGGAGAATAACGAGAGGCAGGAACATCAATTTAGTGGTTAGAAGTCTCTATACCCATACGGGTTCCCATCAGCACCATATCCAGTGGAAGCATCTGACTCCACCGACTCTCATTCAGATGATTCATATTGTTTGAGGAAGGTAGTGTAGTAATCTCTGAGGCGTTGCTGCTTCACATCAAGCTGCAGCTGCTCCACATTCAGCTGCTTCTTAGCAGACCACCCCACCATGCCAAAGGAGTTCTTCATAGATTTACTCGATGCCCTAGTAGCCACTGTCTTTGGAAGGGAAAAATAGTCCTTCCTCGGCTTCCTCTTTCATGTGTTAGATGTGACACTAGCAGAAAATTTATCCTGAACAGGGATAATAGTGTCCTCTTTATTCATATAGAAAACAGTGGGGATTGACCCCACAATAGCCCCCTCCCCAAATGAACCACATCTGAGGTTCTCTTTCCCGAGAGGGAGTTCATTCCCAAGCATATCCTTCTCCTTCATTATCTATGCCACGTTGAAGTTCATTCTTGATTCATCATCAGAGCCCTCCCCCCAAGCCCTTGTGCCATGTAAATCCATTTCGTTTAGTAAGATGGATTTATGTACTGCTGTTGGCATCACATTAGAGACCTACAAGGTCAGGTCCTTTAGTATCTTGGTCAGGAAAACATCTCCTGTTTGTCTATCCTCATCAATCTGGGCATTGAGTATCCCTTTGGGCACATGCACATTTGAAAAATCCACTACGACCGGGACTCGATGCCCATTGTTAGCATAACTTGCTCCATGCAGGTCAGAGCACGCCACAACAACACATGTCAGCTCCACAACACAAGCAGGCCGAGTATCATGCACAACATCAATCCCATCAGATTCATCCACTACCATGTCGGCACCAGGTACAACGACATCATCAACCCCTGTACTAGCCTCGTCAGTCTTATTCGTGAGAACCCCTTCGAGCACACACACATCTAAAACATCTCCTGCAGCCGGGACCAGCTACATATCATCAGCGGAGATGGTTTAAAGCAGAAGGGGGCACATCACAACAGTTCCATCAGAAGCAGGTCATGAGGTTTTGTGTGTTTTTAGGTTAGGTTATCTTAGGATTTCAGGGGTTCTGAGGTTTTTTGTATTTTTTTTGGATTTTTTTTTGGAATTTTTAAGTATTTTTATTGTTTCTAGGGCTTTTATGGATTTTAATGGTTTTTAGGGGTTTAAAGGGGTTTTTTGGGTTTTTTTATTGTATTTTTAGGGGTTTTTATTTTTATAGCGTTTTATCAGTTTACTTTTTTTATCATTTTTTGTGATTTTTTTTGTTTTTAAGGTTTTTAGCGATTTTTATGGTTTTTAGGGTTTTAGTGTTTTTATGATTTTTGGGTATCTTAAGTATTTTTAGGTTTTTATGGTTTTCCTAGGGGTTTTCAGAGTTTTGGGGTGTTTTTATGTTGTTTGAGATTGTTATAGATTTTTTAGGATATTAATTGGTTTTTAGTATTTTTCGGGATTATGACTGTATTGTGGGATTGTTTGGGGTTTTAGGTTTTTTTTATTTTTGGGTGGTTAGTATTTTTATTATTTTCTAGGATATTTATTATTTTTTAGTTTTTAACATTTTAAGATGTTTAGAATATTTTTACATATTTTAGGATATTTTTAGGGACTCTATGGATTTTTAAGGTTTTGTTTGATTTTAAGGGTGTTTAATGGTTTTAGATGTTTTATTGTTTTTATAAGAATTTTAAGAGTTTTAGAGGTTTTAATGTTTTTAAGAGTTTTAAGTCTTTTTAGGATTTTATGGTTTTCTTAGGGGTTTTATGGTTTTTTTACTTTTTTAGTTATTTTTTGTGCCAATTAGGTATTTATGTTTTTAGGGATTTTAGAGTTTTTGGGGTTTTAGGGATCTTTTAATTTTATAGGGTTTTTATAATGTTTTAGGTTTTTAGAGGTTTTAAGTGTTTTTAGGGTCTTAAGGGTTTCATGGTGTTTTTAATGTTTTAGGGGTTTTTACATATTTAGGCTTTTTGGGCTTTTTTAGGATTTTTATGGATTTTTAGGAGATTTATAGATTTTTGAGTGGTTTTTAGCATTTTAGGGTTTTATAGTTTTATTTGGGTTTTATATTTTGTTGATTTCTATAGGGTTTTTAAGGGTGTTTAATAGTTTTTAATGTTTTTAGTGGTTTAAAGAGGTTTTTGAGTTTTTAGTGGTTTTTTGGGTCTTTATGGGGTTTTAGGGGATTTAATGAATTTTTGGGGGATTTTATGGTTTTAGTGGTTTTATTATTTTTAGGGTTTTAGGGTACTTATCAATTTTAGGTTATTAGGGGTTTTAATTATTTTTATGTTTTTAAGGTTTTGTTAATGTTTTTCAAGGATTTTAGAGATTTTTATGTTTTCATATATTTTTTAGGGATTTTGTGGGTTCTTTTAGGGTTCTCAAGGGATTTTAGAGATTTTTATGGTATTTTCATGTTTTTAGGGTTTTTATGGTGTTTTGGGTTTTGGAAATTTTTAGGGTTTTATAGTTTTTGTAAATTGTTTATTATTTACGGGTATAACGTGTTTTTAGAGTTTTTAGCTGGTTTTTGGTTTTTATGGGTTTTTTGGGTTTTTTTGGTTTTAATGGTTTTTTGGCGGTTTTAGGGAATTTAAGGTTTTTAATGATTTGAATGTTTTAAAGGTTTTTTTGGTTTTTATATCTTTTTAGGTTTTTAATTATTTCTTAGGTTTTTCTAGGCTTTTTAAGGTTCTTTAAAATTTTAAGGATATTTAGTATTTCATGGTTGTTTATAGTTTTTAGAAATTTTAAAGGGTTTTAGGTTTTTTGTGGTTTTTAAGGTGTTTAGGGTTTTTAACATTTTTAGGTTATTTGAATTTTTATATTTTTTTAGGTTTTAAATGTTTTCTTTGGTTTTTCTAGTGTTTTTAGGGTTTTTCTTTTTTTAGGGATTTTAGGGAGTTTTTGGATGTTAATGGTTTTTTTCTATATTTAGGGTTTTTTAGTGTTTTATTTTTTTATATATATTTTTATTGGTTTTTAGGAATTTTTTGGGATTTTAGGTTTTTTTAATTTTTTATTTTTATAAGGGTTTTTATATTTTTGTAACATTTTCTAGGTTTAATTTTTTTTGAGTTTTTAGTTGTATTTTTGGGGATTTATGGTTTTTTTTGTTTTTAGCTATTTTTATGGGTTTTAGGATTTTTATGGTCTATAGTGTTCTTTAGGTTTTTAGGGGTTTAAAGTGATTTTAAGATTTTAGGGGACTCTTAAGGTTTTTCAAAGTTTTGGGGATATTCACGATTTAAGGTAGATTTATGGATTTTCAGGATTTATTTATGGTTTTTAGTGATTTTGAGTGTTTATAGGGTGTTTTCGGGTTTTAGGGTTTTTTGGGGTTTTAGGTGTTTTATTGAGTTTTTAAGGTGTTTTAAGGAGTTTAGTGTTTTTAATGTTTTAGGGGTTAAAATAGTTTGTGGAGTTTTTAATGGTTTTCATGGTTTTTGTTGGTTTTAGGTGTTTTTTAGGTATTTCTTTTTTTTTCTTCAGGATTTTATGGTATTTATGGGTTTTAACATTTTTTGGGTTTTTAGGGGTTTTTAGATTTTTGGGATTTTATGGATAACTTATGGATTTTTAATGTTTTTAGGGTCTTTACATTATTAGGGATTTTAGGGATTTTTAGGATTTTTATGGTTTTTAGGGGTTTTAGGGATTTTGAGGGTTTTGGAGTTTTTTATGGTATTAGGGGGTTTTTTTGGTTTTTTGATTTTTTTATGTTTTTTGAGGTTTTTATATATTTTTAATTTTATTAGGGGTTTAATGGGTTTTTAATGTTTTGGGTGAATTTTTATGGTTTTTATGGTATTTTTTGGGTTTTTATGATTTTTTTGGGTTCTATGAGTTTTAGGGTATTAGGGTTTTTTAGAGTTTTTATGGATTTTATTATTTATTAGGTTTTTGAGATTTTTTTTATTATTTTTAGATTTTTATGGTTTTATCTGAGGTTTTCATGATTTTTATATTTTTTACATTTTTAGAGATTTTGAGTCTTTTGGGTTGTTTTTAGTTTTTAGGTTTTTTATGTTTTTTAGTGTTTTAGGTTTTTAGGGGTTTTAAGTGTTTTTGAGTTTTTATGTTTTTATTATGTGTTTTCAGGGTTTTGGGTTTTTATTTTTTTAGGGATTTTTCAATTTTTAATGATTTTTATGGTTTTCATTATTTTGGGGGTTTTTTTTGGGGATTTTGGAGTA
Organism: Viscum album; assembly: GCA_963277665.1. Taxonomy (NCBI): domain Eukaryota; kingdom Viridiplantae; phylum Streptophyta; class Magnoliopsida; order Santalales; family Viscaceae; genus Viscum; species Viscum album. The sequence continues at coordinate 1,277,969,077 of OY728136.1, read as the reverse complement.
TTATAGTATTTTAAGATTTTATTGTTTTTGGGTTTTTTGGGTTTTTAGAATTTTTTAACATTTTTATAGGTTAAAATGGTTTTTAGAGTTTTTTGTCTTATGTTTTTTAAGTGTTTCTTTGGTTTTTATGGTTTTAAGGATTTCTACTGGTTTTAGATGTTATTTTATTTTTTAGGGGTTATACGTGTTTTTAGGGTTTAAAGGATTTATTAGGTTTTTTAGGGTTTTTTAACTTTCTACGGATTTTTTGGGCCTTTTTATGATTTTTGTGGGGTTTTAGGGATTTTTAGTGTTTTGTAGGATTTTTTTAGTTTTTAGGGTCTTTTAGCTTTGTAACATCTTTTAGGTTTTTAAGGATTTTAAGTGTTTTTAGGTTTTAATGGTTTTCTTATGGGTTTTATGTAGTTTTTACATTTTTACGAATTTTTTGGGGTTTTTTGGATTTTTTGGGTTTTTAGGGATTTATTAGGTTTTTAGAGTTTTTTTTGGTTTTTAGAGATTTTTAGGGTTTTAGAATTTTTAGGTTTTTTGGGGTTTTAATTGTTTTTATGTTTTTCTTTAGGTTTTTAGTTTATTTAGGTTCCTTTATAATCATTTAGTTTTTATGTATTTTTTTGTAATTTGATGGTTTTTAGGGTTTATAGGTATTTTGATGTTTTTTGATGTTTTTTGGGGTTTTATGGGTTTTATGGTTTTTTTTCTTATTTGGGGTTTTTTTGGGAATTTTTTGTTTTTTATGTTTCTTAAGGTTCTATGGAGTTTTCTCTATTTTTTGAGATTTAATGGGGTTTTATATTTTTTAGTGGTTTTTATGGTTTTTGGGGTTTTTAGGTTTTTGAGGGTTTATGGGTTATAAGGTTTTTAAAGGTTTCTAAATGTTTTTAAATTTTTTTGCAGATTAAAGTGTTTTTTATTTTTATTATTTTCTTTGGGGTTTTATTTTGTTTTGGTTTTTTTAAAATTTTTATGAATTTTTAGGTATTTTCAGATTTTTTAGGGTTTTGAGAGATTTGGCGGCTTTTAAGGTTTTTATGGATTTATGGTTTTTTTAGTTTTTAAGGTTTTGTAGAGTTTTTTTAATGTTTTATGTGTTTAAAGTGTCTTTCGAGTTTTATTGAGATTTAGGGTTTTTATGGGATCTATGTTTTTTATGGTTTTTAAAGGTTTTATGGTTTTTAGGGGTTTTAGGGTATGAAGGGTCTTTTAGGATTTTTATCATTTTTAGGGTTGTTAGAGGATTTGAGTGTTTTCATGGTTTTATGGTTTTATTAGTGTTTTATAGAGTTTTATATTTTTTTATTATTTGGGACTTTTAGTGATTTTTTAGGATTTTTATGGAATTTAGTGATTTTAGAGATTTTGAGGGTTTATAGCATTTTTATTGTTTTTATTTTTATTTTATTTTTTATACATTTTTTTTTATTTTCTAGGTTTTTAGTGGTTTAATGTATTCAGTTGGTTTAAAGGTTTTTAGGGGTTTTCAGAGTATTTTTCATTTTTACTGATTTTTAGGGGGGGTTTAGAATTTAAATAGTTTTCAGAATTTTTAGGGATTTTTTTAGGTTTTAGTGTTTTTATATTTTTAGGGGTTTTATAGTTTTTTTTGGGTTTTAAGGATTTTTAGTGTTTTTCCTTTCTTGAGGTTTAAATGTATTTAGTATTTTTAATGGGGTTCTAATGTTTTTATGCATTTTTAGTATTTTTTCGATTTAATTTGTATTTATGATTTTTAGGGATATTGAGGGTTTATAAGGACTTTTAGGGTTTTCATAATTTATATGTTATTTAGAAGTTTTAAGTGTTTCTGTTTTTTAATAGTTTTCTTAGGGGTTTTTAGGGAATTTAGAGTTTTTACATTTTTCGGGATTTTATGGATTTTTAATTAATTTTATGGTTTTTTTGGTTATTTATATTTTTAGGGGTTTTTGGGATTTAGCGTTTTTTAGGTTTTTAGAGGTTTTATGTGTTTTTTAGGTTTTTAATGGTTTCATACAGTTTTTCTGGTTGTTTTTTATTATGTTATTAGATATTTTTATGTAGTTTTTATTATTTTTTTGCTTTTCTAGAGTTATTGTGGTTTTAATGTTTTTTTGGACTTTTCGGGTTTCTTGGTTTTTTGAGTTTTTTAAGGTATTATGGTTTTTAGGGTATTTTTATCATTTTTAGTCTTTTAAAGGGTTTTTTTTGGGATTATAGTGTTTTTAAGTAGTTTTAGGGTTTTTTAATGTTTTTAGCGGGTTTTATAATTTTTAGGGTTTTTAGGGTTTTTAGGGGTTTTAAGGATTTTTTTGATTTTTTAGAGGTTTTATATATTTTTTTATTTTTATGGCTTTCATATTGGGTTTTTAATGGTTTCATTTTTTTTTCACTTTTAGGTATTTTTTGAGATTTTTTAGTATGTTTATGGTTTTTAGACTTATTATGGATTTTGAGGGGTTTTAGGCATTTTATGGTTTTTTGAATTTTGATGGGTTTCTTTTGTTTTTAGATTTTTAATAGTTTTTTTCTGGGTTATTATGGTATTTTAGGAATTTTAAAGGTTTGTAGGGGTTTTAATGGTTTTTAGGGGTTTTATTTTTTTAATGGTTTTTAAGGAATTATTTGGTTTTTGAAATTTTTTAGGTTTTTAGGGGTTTATGTTTTTTTTGTTTTTTAATGTTTTATTAAAATTATTCAAGTATTTTTCCATTTTTATGGATTTTTATGGATTTTAAAGAATTTTTATGGTTTTTATGGATGTTGTTTGTTTTATGAGTTTTAAAAGTTATTAGGGTTTTTATGTTTTAGGGGGTTTAAAGTGTAATAATGTTTTTATAAAGTTTAATAGGGTTTTTTGGGATTTTAGGGGTTTTTACGTTTTTAGGGATTTTTAGGTATTTTTTAGGATTTACTTGGTTTTAGGGTATTATGAGATTTCGAGGGGTTTTAGGGTTTTTATTTTTTTTATTTTTTGGGCATTCAGGGTTTTTTAGTTTTTTTATTATTTTAAGGTATTTTATGTTTTTTACTGATTTTAGGGTTTTAAAAGCGGTTTTAGAGTTTTTATTATGTTTTTATTGTTTTTATGGGTTTTTATATTGTTTTACAATATTTAGGGGTTTGTCAATTTTTTTGGTTTTTAGTGTTTTTATGTTTTTTAAGGATTTTTGTGTTTTTTAGGATTTTTAAGGGTTTTATGTGTTTTGGGGTTTAATTATTTCATATGAATTTTTAGTTTTTTAGGTTGTTTTGCCTTTTGAAGTATTTTTGGGTATTTTTTAGGTTTTTAGGGGGTTTAGGGTTTTTAGTGTTTTTGAGGGGTTTAAGGTGTTTAGGGTTCATAGAGGTTTTATGATTTTTCTTGGGTTTTTAGGGTTTTTTTAGTTCTTTAGGGTATTAAGGTTTTTATATAGTTTTTATCATTTTTAGGTGTCTAAAATATTTTTAGTCTTTTAAGTGATTTTTAGGGCTTTAAGGTTTTGTTTTGGATTTTTAAGGTTTTATAGGGGGGTTTGGATATGGGGTTTTTTAGGTGTTATGGTTTTTTAGGATTTTTAGGGTGTTTTATGTTTTTAGGGATTTTATATTTTTTTAGGTTTTTAAGGTTTTCTTCAGGTTTTTTGGGGTTTATAGGGTTTCTTAGGTTTTAAAGGATTTTAGAAATTTTTTAAGATTTTATTATTTTTAGTGTTGTTAGGGATTTTTTTGGTTTTGAGGGGTTTTAGGATTTTTATGGTTTTGATGTTTTCTAACATTTATAGAGGTTTTAAGTTATTTTAGTGTTTTTAATAGTTTTTAGGGTACTTTATGTTTTTTAGGGGTTTTATGTTTTTTTAAGGTTATTCGTGTTTTTTATGTTTTTTATCTGGGTTTAGAATTTTTAAGTGTTTTATGTTCTTTAGGGTTTTGAGGTTCTATTAGGGGTTTTCAAGGTTTTTTTAGGGGTTTTAGGTGGGTTTTATGTTTTTAGGGATTTTTATGTTTTTAAATAATTTTATGGTTTGTTAGGATTTTTAGAGATTTTGAGGGTTTTTTGGGGGTTTTATGGTTTTTAGTTGTTTTCTTGGTTTTAGGCTTTTTTTTATTTTAAAGGTTTTTAATTTTTTTATAGAATTTTAAATTTTTTTGCATTTTAAAGGGATTTTATTATTTTTAGTGGTGTTTAGGGTTTTTATGGGTTTCTACGGGTTTTTACTATTTTTAGGGTTTAAATGTTTTTAAGGTTTTTATCATTTTTTACATTTTAAGGGTTTTATGTATTTTAGATTTTTATGGTATTCTTATGGTTTTTCAGGATTATAGGTTTCTAAAATTTAAAAAAAATTAGGATTTTTTTGGATTTTTATGGGTTTTAGGGTTTTTTGCGACATTGTGGATTTTTAATGTTTTTAGGTGTTTTTGGTGTTTTTATATTTTTATACATTTTTTAGTTTTTAGGGTTTAATTTTTTTCTATAGTTTTTAAATGTTTTTAGGTGTTAAAATGGTTTTTATAGTTTTTAGTGTTATTTAGGGTTTTTATGTGTTTTAATGTTTTTTAGGTTTTCTAGTGGTTTTTATGTTTTTTATGTTTTTAGGGTTATGATGGTTTTTTAATGTTTTGAAGGGTTTAAGCATTTTTTATGTTTTATTGGTTTGTAAATTTTTCTGTTTTTCTTTATATTTTCAATTGTTTCGTAGGTTTTTGATGACTTTCAAAAATTTTTGGGGTTTTTTAGTAATTATTGGGTTTAAAGGTTTTTAGGGATTTTAGGGCTTTTAGGGATTCTAGGGTTTTTAGGGTTTTTATTGTTTTCTTAATTTTTTTGGGTTTTTTGAGTTTTTTTAGTGTTTTAAGGGTTTTTAATGATTGAAGGTTTTTACAATTTTTAGGGGATTGAAGGGGTTTGGATTTTTTGTTATTTTTCATGGGTTTTTAATGTTTTAGTAGGTTTTTTTTGGGTTTTTGTGGTATTATTATATTTTAGGATTTTTATAGTTTTTAAGGTTTTAAAGGGTTTTAAGTGTTTTATGGTTTTTAAATGTTTATTAAGATTTTTTGGGTTTTTTAAAGTTTTTTACATTTTTAGGGATTTTTAGGTCTTTTTAGGATTTTTATGGTTTTCAGTCTTTTATGGATTTTTTGGGGGTTTTTTGGTTTTTAGGATTTTTAGCATTTTTATGTTTTAAGGGGTTTAAAGTGTTTTTAATTTTTTATGGTTTTCTTAGATTTTTTAGGGTTTATTGTGTTTTATATATTTTTAGGGATTTTTGGTTTTTTTAGGTTTTTAATTATTTTTATGGGTTTTAGGGATTTTGATTGTTTTTAGGGTTCTTAGGTACATTTACGGTTTTTTCGATTTTTAGTGGTTTTCCTGAAATTTTTAGGGGTTTAAAAGTTTTTTATAGTTTTTAGTGAGTATTAATGTTTTTATGGGGTCTTATTGTATTTTATGGTTTTTAGGGGTTTTATGGCTTATAGGATTTTTTGGGTTTTTAGGGTTTTTAGCATTTTTAGGGTATTTTGGGGATTTATGTTTTTTTTTTCTGTTTTTAGGTTTTCTTAGGCGGATTTTAGTGTTTTTATAGTTTTTGTGTTTTAGTGATTTTTAGAGATTATAGGACTTTTATGGTTTTAGGGTTTTTTCAGATTTGGTGGGTTTTTATGTGTTTTTAAGGTTTTTTTGGTTTTGGGGGGTCTTAGGGGTTTTTTAGTTTTTATGATTTTAGAGGTTTTTAGAGTTTTAAGAGTTTTTATGTTTTTATGGGGTCTTCATGTTTTTAGGTATTTTATGGTTTTTAGGGGGTTTAGTGTTTTTAGGGTCTTTTGGGGGGTTTTAAGGTTGTTTATATTTTTACGATTTTTAGGGTTTTACGTGTTTTTAGATTTTTATAGTTTTCGTAGGTGTATTCAGTGTTTTTAGGGTTTTTAAATTTTTAGATATTTTTAAGTCTTTTTTTTTGGATTTTTAGGAGTTTTTAGGTTTTTTAGGGGTTTTAATAGTTTTTATATTTTTAAATTTTTCAAAACGTTTTTCAAGGTTTTTAGGTTTTTTATATTATTATCGATTTTTTAGGAATTTTTATGGTTTTTAGGAATTTTAATGGTTTTTATGGTATGTATGGTTTTATGGGGTTTTTGGGGTTTTAGAGAGTTTTTAATGTTTTTAGGGTATTAATGTTTTTTAGAGTTTTTAATTTTTTTAGGGCAGAAAAGGTGTGGGATCAGACAAACTGACCCCATGATTTATTAAAAAACATAAAAGTAAAGTACAATTCATTAATAAGGAGTCTTTCATATCCCAGTGTGGGTCTTCCCCTTCATGTCTGAGTCAGCTGAGGACAAACAGGAGTCTGGAGTCCTAAAAGACCATACCGAAGTCCATTCGTCAATCAATCTCTTGGAAAGAGCATCCGCAACCCAGTTTGCCTCCCTATAGGCATGTGAGATGCCCAGGGTTAGTGTCTTGGAAGCATCGAGGCACTCGATCCAGTGTTGGAGAAGTCTCCATGGTACAAGCCGTGACCGCTTCCTGAAGGCCTCCATCGCCAATGATGAATAAGATTCAATCCAGAGATTATTCCATCTAAAATGTGTTTCATATTGGATCGCCTTTACGATGGCCCAAAGTTCTGCCTCATATGAGGTACCGCTCCCATGGAAGTGGTAAAATCATCCTTTGACAAAGCCCCGAGAGGTATGAAAACCCCCCCATATCCTGAGGGACCTGGCGCACCCATGGTAGCGCCATCAACATTGACCTTGATAAATCCCACTATCGGAGGGATCCACCTAATAAATTTCAGCATCCTCGTTTTTCTGCATCTTCTCATAATTCCAATTCTGTGTAGGACCAGGAAGTCATTCATATCATTATTCATCTCCCCATTCTGGATACCTACCTCCGCATGGATAGCCCTGTGAATGCTCACCACCCCTTCATGGAAAGAACCTGTTTTATTCTGATGTGCCACCAAATTTCTGGCAAACCAAACATAGGAGAGCAGTGTCGTCGCCGCTGCTAGAAGAAGATTGTGTAGTTGTGAGCTTAGGCCTACCTCAGCTACAGCACTGAGAAGATTCACCAGCTCCCATTGCCTACTCAAATTAAGATGAATTCCAATGACTTCCTGAATATAAATCCATAACTCAGAAGCCATATTGCAGTGGATTTTTAGGGTTTTGAGAGGTTTTTTCATTTTTAATGATTTTTAGGTATTTTTCATATTTTTATAGATATTTGGGGTGTTAGGGATTTTGAGACCTTTTAGGGGGTTTTGGGTTTTTTATGGTTTATATGGTTTGGGGGGTGTAAGGTTTTGTTTTTGTTTTTTTGTGGTTTTTATGATTTTTAGTGTTTTTTAACTTTTAGGTGTTTAAAGGAATTTTATTTTTTTGTGGGTTTTAGGGTTTTTTGAGGTTTTTGAGGTTTTTGTGGTTTTATGGTTTTTTAGGTTTTTAGGTTTTTTAGGGTTCTTAAGGATTTTATCATTTTTTTGATTTTCTAGATGTTTTAAGTGTCCTTGTGTTTTTAAGGCTAACTTACGGGTTTTCAATGTTTTCGGGGTTTTTACATTTTTAGAGATTTTTAGGGATTTTTTATGATTTTTATGGTTTTAGGTTTTTAGGGATTTTGAGGGGTTTTAAAAATTTTGTGGGTTTTAAGTGTTTTTTAATGTTTTTAGGGTTTTTAAGGTTTTTAGGAATTTTTATCATTTTAGGGGTTTAAATGGGTTTTTTTAGTTTTTATTCAGTTTTTAGGTTTTTTATGGCTATATAGGTTATTTTAAGGTATTTAAGGGTTTTAATGAGTTTTCAGGGTTATAGGGTATTAGGGTTTTTAGTATTTTTTAAGTGTTTAGGGGTTTTAAGTGTTTTCTGGTGTTTAACGTTTTCATAGGGATTTTCCATTTTTTACTGGTTTTTATGTTTTTGGGTACTTCTATGGATTTCACCTATTCGTATGGGGTTTTAGGGTTTTTAGGGATGTTGAGGTGTTTAGGTTTTTTTTTGGTTTTTTGGGTTTTCAGGTTTCTTAGAGTTTTTTTGTATTTTTTTATGGTTTTTTTAATTGTTAATATTTTAGGTGTTTAAAAGGTTTGTATATTTTTTGTGTGGAATTTTAGGGGTTTTTTTAGTTTTTATGGTATTTGGGGGTTTCAGGGTTTTTATGGTTTTAGGATTTTTTGCGCTTTTTATGTTTTTAATGGGTTTTAGGTGTGTTTTTGTTTTTATGTTTTTCAATGGGGTTTTCAGGTGTTTTAGGTTTATTTTATGTTTTTAGGGATTTTAGGTATTTTTTATGATTTTTATGGTGTTATAGGATTTTTAGGGATTTTTCATGGGTTTTTTGTTTTTAGGGTTTTATGGTTTTTATATTTTAGGGTTTTTTGAGTTTTTTAGGGATTTAATGGTTTTTGAGTTTATAGACGTTTTCAGGGTTTTTAAGGTATTTTTTTATTTTTAGGTTTTTATGGGTTTGAAATTTATTACTATTTTTTAATGATTTTTTTGGGTTTTTAGGGGTTTTAGTGTTTTTTAGGTTTTTAAGGGTTTTATGTTTTTTTAGGTTTTTAAGGTTTTATTGTGGTTTTCAGGGTGTTTTTAGATTTTTTTATTGTTTTTAAGGGTTTTTAGGTTTTTTTGAGTTTTTAAGGGTTTTTAATAATTTTGACGGGTTTAAGAGGTTTTTAGGGTTTTTAGGGTGGAAGATGGTGCATCGGGACTTTCTATCTCCTAGCGTTGCAGTTGATTGGGGTTTTCAATGGACTCTGATATGCTAGTGGTGGATTTTCTCTTCCCATGTGGTCGATTCGATAGCTATCGGTTTAGATCTATAGAGGCGACCGACATAGCCACGACTGTGTAAGGTGCGATGGCGAACGATGCAGTCGGTGTGAGGAATTCTGCAGGTATGGGGTCAGATGTGGTCAACATGAGCAGTATGTTTACGGTGGAGGGGGTCGGTTCGAGCGGTGCTAATAAAACTGTGGTCCTTGGAACGGTAGGCACGAGCGGGGTGGTTGTTGCAGCGGCAAAGAATGGCACGCGCACTGTGGCTGCAGAAAATTTGGATCTGAACATTGTTGCTATAGGTAAAGTAGCAGCAGAGGTGACACAACAATTTGATTTCCTTCAGGGGGTGAAGAATTTGGAAAATATGGAAATTGGTAAATCTCAATCTGACACTCTCAATAGAAGGTATTTTTCATATATGAAGGATTATATTCCAGAGAGAACAATCAAAAAGTTGGAAATTACTCATGTGACTACTAATCGTGAAGCTATTCATATCAGATTTAAAATCTATAAACATTCTATAATTTATAGGCCTGTTCTTTCCATTGGAGGAAAGTCTTGGAAAGATGATGATTTAGTTTGGAAACTGAATTCTATATGGGGATTTTCTAATTGGAGATGCATTCCTCTTGGTCGGGGATTTTATCACATCATTTTTTCATTAGAGGTTCTAAACAGAAGAGCGTGGGGTTTTGGCTCAATCACCTTGAAGACAGGTATGCTATGTTTTCAAGAGTGGGATTTTCATTTTAATACCGTTTCCATTAAAAATACTAGATCTCAAGTCTGGATCAAAATAATTGGCCTTTATTGGATTTTATGGCATCGTAAAATCTAATTAGATATTACATCTGTCATGGGCATTCCTATCAAAATGGATAGGAACACTGAGGTTTCCAAATTTGTACATTATGCTAGGATACTTGTGGAGTTTTACTTGAGTTATTTCTTGATTCATAATGTAGTATTTCTTGCACTTGATGAGGAAGTTCCTTTGAAAGTGGAATATGAATGACTTCCTGACTTTTGTTTGGAGTGTTAGATTATTGGTAATTCTAAGGATAAATGTCACAGGAATGTGGTTTTCTATTTTTTGTGGTTAAAAAGGGAATCATGAATCCTCTTGTAGGAAGAAAGATAGGCTGTAAAGAAATGATGTAGACCTTCTTGGTGACATGCATACCACTTTTGACAAAGGAGATATGCAGGCTAAAGATGATTTATCACATTTGACCAAGGGATTGCCACTATAGATTCATGGTCAAGGGATGGAGTGAGGGCTCAAACAAATGAGGATGACTTTATACCAGGTGTTACATTGGAATAGGGGCAACAAAATCCAAGTGCTGAAAGTAATCTTTCACAGATTCGAGAGGAAATTAATAAATTAAGGGATACACATGGCATCCATGGATGGTGGGAGGATATCCAGGATGGTTCCCCAAAAAATCATCTTATAGTCAGGTATTGTCCAAAGGAAAAAATGTTGTTGTGGATGATAATGGTTTTCAACCTATTCCTAACAGAAATGTGAGATGTAGGAAAGACTATTCCTATCTAAATACAACTATGTTTACAAGGTCTCATGGTCCCTTAGAATCTGATTCTAAATGTTATGGTTATTATGATGATTGTTATGAGTTTGATTATGATATTTGATCTCCATTGGTATCTCTTTGCATGAGGTCATGATACTTGTATGACCCCATCCATCTTCTTTCTATACTTTCTTTGTTTTTCAATAAAAGGTCTCTGCCCAAACCTTCCTTGTAGGGTTTTTATTGTTTTAGGTCTTTTGTGGTTTCTTTGTGTTTTTATGGGATTTTAGTTATTTTGGTGTTTTAATGTATTTATACTTTTTATCATTTTTAGGGGTTTAAAAGTTTTTTAGATTTCATAGTGGGTTTCATAATATTTATGGGTTCTTAATATTTTTTTATGGTTTTTAGGTGTCTTTAGGTTCTTTAGTATTTTTTTGGTTTTTAGATTTTTATCATTTTTATGTTTTTAGGGGTTTTAATTTTTTTTAGTATTTTAAGGTTTTCCTAGGGGTTTTCAATGTTTTTAGGGGTTTAAATTTTTTGGGATTTGTAGGTAATTTTTTGGATTTTTATGGTTTTTAGGGTTTTAGAGATTTGGAGTCTTTTTATATTTTTTAGGGTTTTTATGATTTTATAGGGTTTTTGGGGAGCTTTGAGTTTTTTAGGGTTTTTAATTTTTTTTTAAATTTTTATGGGTTTTGAGGGTTTTTATTTCTTTTAGTGGTGTTTAGAATCTTTATGGGATTTTATAGTTTTTAAGGTTTTATGGGTTTTATGGTTTAGAGGTTTTTTGGGGTTTTTATGGTTTTTATAACATTATTTAGGTTTTTTAGTGGTATAATCTTTTTTTATGTTTTTAATTTTTTTAACAAATTTTTAAGGTTTCATACGTTTCTAAGGAAATTTAGGGTTTTTTATTATTTTTATGGTTTTTATTGTAATTATGAATTTTGAGGGGTTTTATTATTTTTATATATTTTGATGTGTTTTAGGTTTTTTTGGGTTGTTTGGGTTTTTGGGTTTCTAGGAGCTTATTTTTATTTTTGTGGTTTTTCATAATTTTTATAGTTTTCTTAAATTTTAGGGGTTTTATATTATTTAGTGGGTTTTAGTGTTTTATGGATTTTTAGGTTTATTAAGGTTTTTTTAGGGTTTCTAGGGTTTTTAGGGTTTTTAGGGATTTCATATTTTTTGAGGTTTTTATGTGGTTTATGTATTTTAGTTTTGTAAATTTCTATAAATATTTTCATAGTTTTTAGGGTTTATTACGTTTTTATGTATTTCTAAGGATTTATTATGATTTTTATGGTTTTTAGGGGTTTTACATACTTTGACTATTTTTAGGGTATTTATGGTCTTTTGGGGTTTAGGGGTTTAGTTTATCGGGTATTCAATGTTTTTAGAGTTTCTAACATGTTTATGGGATTAATGGTTTTAAAGAGTTTTCAGTAATTTTTAGGGTTTTTGTGGGTTATTAGGTGTTTTAAAAGGTTTTAGGTGTTTCTATGTTTTTCGGGGTTTTTTGGTTTTTAGGGTCTTTGAGGGTCTTTTATGGTTTTTATCATTCTTATGTTTTTAGGGGTTTGAAGTGTTTCTATATTTTTATGGTTTTCTTAGGTGTTTTCAAGGTCTTTTGGGTTCTTTACATTTTTATGAATTTTTATGGTTTTTTATTATTTTTATAGTTTTTAAGTTTTTATGGATTATAAGGGGGTTTAGGGGTTTTTAGGGAATATGGGGTTTTAGGGTTTTTAGTGTTTTTTGGTTTTCTAGGGTTTGAAGTGTTTTTATGTTTTTAATGTTTTCTTAGCGGTTTTTATGGTTTTATGGTTTTTAAGGTTTTAGGGATTTTGTTTCATTTTAATGGGTTCTTAAGGATTTTTTGTGGTCTGTAGGGTTTTTAGGAGTTCTAGGGTTTTTATGGTTTTTTGTGTCTTTGGGTTTTTTTAGTTATTAAGGTTTTTATTCTTATTTCACCTGAAAATGATTTTCTAAGGTCGGAGTGAAATTCTCATATGGGGAATGCGAATCATTTCCTTTTTATATTATAAATGTGGTGTCATATTCTTGTTTCTTACATTTGGTTGCCATTTTGTTTTCAGCAAAGGTGTAATTGTGGCTTGAATAGTAGATTTTATGGGGTTGAATAGTGTGCAATCACTGACATCAGATCCAAGGTATTTAGATGGTATCTAATTTGTTTTGTTCATGGATCTGGAAACATCGAAAGTCTCTTTAATCCATTATTCATGGACCTACATTCCAAAGGCATACACTCAATTGGAAACTTGGCCAATGACACATAAGAACTCACATTGGTTGAAAGGATGGTAATTTAGGCTCATCACACCCTTTTGGTGGGAACTATTCCATTTTCTAGGACTCTCTTATAGATTTATGTCATGTTCATATGTTCATGAATCCTTGGTTCATTCTCAATCATGTGTCCACAGATTACCCTAGGCCAGGACTGGTCTTGAATATGCATGGGTTTAGAATCATTTTAATGTATCTGAGTTTCTCTATCTAGAGAGGGATATGTATGTATCTAATGTTCTCCATCAATGTTATCCTTTATTGGAAAATCCTAGATACTTTGGTCCTTTTTTGCGATGGCTATGGTATTAAGTCGTATGATGGGGTTCTCTGGAGTTTACTATCATCTGGGGGAACAAAAGTTATTTTGATGTTGGGATCAAACCCATGAAATAGGCTTCCTATATATTCATGTGAGAGGAATTAGAACCCATGTAGTTTAGTGTCGCTAAACTAGACACATCACCTTTTAAGGTCATGTGATGAGGAGACAACCATTTATTTTAATTTCATGTGGCAAGGATGTCTATGAAAAAGGTTCCTATTCAAGATTCGATGTGGGACTTACAACTCGGAAGCCTAAGGTACCGAAAAGAGATGTGGTCTTCGGGGGGACATGACCCTACTAGGGATATGCTTGTAGAACATTATAGTGGATTTGGAAGCTAGGTTTTGACCTCAAGAAGGATTCTTACGTACCCTACTTTGTTGGAAATAAAATCCCATAGAGTTGGATTAGAGCCAGTATGTACACTTTGGAGGAGGCCCATTAAGGGAAAATGATTGGGGCTTATGCATGGGAGCTTCCCAATTTAAGGGATTTGATCAAGGATTATACCTTCTTGGAGGCCCACATGGACTGAATTTGGGGCTTACATCTATGGAGATGGCCAATTTTTGTTACTTTGGGATCATGCAGATTACATGGTCCTACATGATTCATGATCGTTGTGAGAAATAAGTGGAGGAACTGGATCTGAAGATCGCACATCCCACCCCATCCACTGATGGATGATGCTAGAGCCCAAAGGGAAAGAGAGATACTATATTTCATGTGGGTATCTAGATGAGGGAGTACTTGACACTGGACCTTATTAAAGGGAATGGCCAGTGGTTCCTCTCAATCCCTATAATAGTGAGTTTCATGTGGGTATCTAGAGGTTATAACCATGTTACCGTAGGAATGTAAACTTGGGATCACTCTGAGAGTCTGATTCTAAGTAACTATTACCCATGTGACTCTGCTTACCATGGGTATATAAACTCAAAAGGAACATTGATGTGTCTAATGACCTTATCAGAAATTTATGGTGGCTTTGGAAGATTCCTTATCCAGATGTTGTTGGACTATTTTGCAGAGGGGTCATCGTGGGAGATGATGATATGATGTAAGGTAGAGATTGGAGCTAAAAAGTGGAACTCCCTAGGATATCTCATTCCATGTAGCATGTTCTTACACAGGATGGGATTCACTCCCTATAGTGCAGTGCTCTATGGGTAAGGGGTTATCCTCATTCCATTATGGTATGCGAACCCGAGTTTGGTCCACGTAACACTTTGTTATGTGGGGCTATATTCTATCCACATAGAATAGAACTATGCGGGATCGAGTTACTCCTGCATAGTAATTTTCTATATGGGGAAAGGTTCTAGAGGCGTAGCATGGTGCTACAGGGGCTTCCTGGTTGCAAAGGGGCTATTAATTCTTTGCCTTGTGAAAAGAATTCTGGCAAAGGATGTTGAGTTCATGGACTACCAACAGATTATATTTTATCCTAATTAATGTAATACGGTGAGTTTTACCTATGGTAAATCATTGAAGGTGTCCATATTCTGTGGAGTTGTTGATCTCTTCGTCGATCTTTGCAAATGGGTCATTGGTTCTGTACATCACAGTAAGTATTTCTACAAAGGATGTTGAGTTCTCGGACTGATAATTGACTATATTTTTATCCTCATTAATTCTATGTATCCATTTATACATGTGATAAATCATCAAATTAGTCTATCTTTTATAGAGTTTTCAATCCCTCAGTAGATCTCTCCATATATTGATTCTTTGTTTCCTCAATCTCGTTCTTTAGTTTCTATCAGGTTCTATTTTTAGAGAAGTTGGGTAACTAGATTCCAACATGGTCCGTCATCTTTGATGAGGTTGTAGCCCACTTTTGTGGACACCCATGGGAGATACCCAGCCCATGGATAACTTTTTAAGCGAGGGTATAGGGCCATCAATTATCAAGAACAAATAACTACCTCTATCCTATGAATGAATTTGTTTCATTCATGGGGAGCTGATGGTACCACCTTTCCCATGACCCATTTTTTTTCATCAGAGAGCGTCTTTTGCGGGGAGGAAGTCTCCACCTTTTTCTTTCATATTATTTTAGTTTCCTTTTGTGAAATTTTCCATTTTTGTCTCCATCCTACAAACTATTTAGTTAACAAGCTCTTGCGAAGAGGATATCCACTCAAAGTAGTGATACATGATGGATTTATGATTCACATAATCCTTTCTTTCTTTATCAGTATTTCTCCATTTAAAATTTTATTACTACAATCTTCCTTCAATTTCATTCCTTCCTTTTCCAATTTTGAAGGGACTATTTTTATTTTCATTGAAAAGTTTTCAGGACCCAAAAAATTCCCCCACCAAAATGAGTTTTTATCGGGAGATAAAGAAGAGGATATTATGATGTAGAAAGAGGTCTTATTTTTGAACTATTTTATGGTTTTAGAGTGGACCTATAAGAGTGGACCACACCTATATATGAAGGGCTTAGAACATTTTTCTTTTACATTGTTTCTCAGTCAACTCTGTGCTCTTATGAATCTCTCTCGATCACTATGCTTCTACAAATTGATTCATTAGTGGAATGCCTCATTCATGTTTTGAGATTTTCATCCACAAACTAAAATACATTATCTACGAATGGTGAGTTGTGATTTCCACATAGAGATGGATTTCTTCATGGATCGATCATTATAAAAATGATGTATTTGTTGGCCAATGATTTTTCGGCCAGTGTCTTCACGGACTCCCATGAACTATTAGTCTGTGGATGGGTCCTTTGTGAACAATTAGTTCATGGGACTTATGTTTTTTTGGATTGATAGTTTTTTTTTTGGATAATTCCATTATATTGTGAATTTGATGAAGAAAAAAGTATAGTCCCTTCATAGGATACTTTCACTACCACCACTAGCACTTCGACCCTCTAATGATGAAAGGCGGAAGGTCATGATATACTCCATCAACAAAAATATATATATCATCAAATTTCACCAATATTTTTTCATAAATTATTAGTATCGGTCAAATAGGTTATCCAATTTCTAACATGTTTTTTATTTACGTATTTATTCTACCATTGATGTATCAATTCCAACACCACGTCAGTCCAACCAACCTATATCCTAGATAATTTAAAATATTAACATTCCTTGAGCCATTATCTCACCAAAGGGACGATACATATATAAAAGATAAACTATTGGGTCTCTTTTTAATTATACCCCCTTAGTAACTAGAGGAAACTCTGTGGGGGCTAGATGAAAAGGTTAATTTCTACCACAACATTGCGTGTAAGGATACAAAGAATAAACAACATGGTTGGTTGTCTATATGGGACATTCACACTAAGGCATCATTCATCTTGGACTGGGGGTAGAATTTCTGGGTTGACCAGAGTTGTGAGGAATTAAAATCTGAGTTTCTAATAATGAGGATATATGGGGAAGTTTCGGTGTCTCAAACATATGCTCATCGGAAATAGTCTCCCTTCCCAAATATTTTTAGTAGGAACATTCCAGACACCAACACCTACCATTTGGTTCATAGGTTGGTTTCCATAAGCCTTTGTATATCTGATTGATTTCATGGGTTCCTATTTTCAGAGACATGTATGAATAATTTATGACACCTTCTTCTTCCTAGGATGACAAGTAGAGGAATCCTCCTCCTTCTTAGAAACACATTTTCAAGAAAAAATCCCTTTTAACTTATAATAAACCTAGTATAAAGAAATACATTCTATTTTCTGATTGGATTAATGTCTTTTCCATGTGAAGAGGTAAATATACCCTTGCATGAAGACCAAGGACATGCCAAACCATTGAAACTAGAAAGAGAAGAGGTTCCTACTGGCCTATCCTAGGGGAGCGTCGATTCAATGAATGGGGTTGGAAGATTATCCATAATGATGACTGGTTGTTCCAAGTAGTGGCCTTCCTGGCCATGTTTCTAAGTGGTTGGCTATTACTAATGCATTATTTTGGCACCAAAGTTATATTTTTAACTTTTATCATGGTGGATCAATTTGCCACTAGTAGATGCATGAACATGTTTATTCTGGTCTTAGTGAAAATATACTGTTTATTGGGACTGAACAACGAGGGGAAACCACCACAAAAGCTAGTTTCCCCTATTCAAATTATCTAGGGTTGGATGAGAGCTCATATCGGAAGCAATAAATTTATCAATCATCAGCTAATTCTAGGTTCTAATATCTGACCATACCTTTAAAGAATAAGTGGGGTCATTCCAAGAGAATCAGATGAGCAGGATGAGTGAGATGAACATGAATTAAGGATTCAACTCAATGGTTATGATTGATTAACTTATGATCCTTACTCTCCCCTATTTTTATATTGGTGAGAGGTGAATTGGTGGATTTTCTTAATAAGGATATCTTTTTTCCTTGAGAGAGGTAATCCTAATTGCTCAAATTGAGGGGGAACTTATTTGTGAGGGATACACACCTTGTAGATTCGGCCTCCAATTCAACTGTGTTATGATGATGTTCCATCTCACCCTTAATAACACATGCTTGGAAAAACATTTAATGATAGATCAACAACTTTTCCCAATGTTTAATTGAGATGACACCCAATGCATTATTAAGCTTCCAAATTCTATGGGTTTAAAGCCTACCCTCACAATATTATATGTCGATATTTGGATTTAATTATATTCAAATGGTCAACTTAAAAAGATATCCCATGTTCTTGAGGCACCTAAACCTTATGAGGCTAAATGGAAACAAAATAAATCCATATAAATATCTTATTTATGAACCCCCAAGGTAATCTTTAAAATCCTGGGTTCAACCTCTCATGTGGTCATCACTGCTATTGAAGGACAAGCATCCATCCCTTATAATTCTACTTTTCATATAACCTGGAGATAATGGGACTCATTAATGGGTAGTTAGTATTCTTATAGTTAGTCCCCTCATTCTCTATGGCACTTTCTTCAAGATAAAGAGGTCTCTATAACTGGGTTCAACTACATTTCGGATCCTACTGACATTTCATATGATGATTACCCTGAAAAGCTAAACCTATACCTTTAGGAGCATGAAGTCTTGATTCGTGCTTGGTAAAATCGTAGTAAATATTCTTGTTGAGTACTTTCCATGGTGAAGTATTATATCAATGAGAATTATGAAGATGATATCCATGCCTCAGGGGGTTATGATATCATTGGACTTCTAGTTGTGACTGGAGCGGGGGAGATTCCTCGCTTATACCTAGAACTATGCAAGGTTCCATCTGCTAACTATTCTAGGGTAGAAAAGGAACCTAAGAATCAATTATGGTTAATGAATCCCATTTCACTTCTCCAGATATATTCTTTATCATTATCCATCCCTATTATGGAAACATTAGATGAGGCTTGGAAGTCCCAAGATACCTTAAGGGAAGGCTCTTATAATGAAGATGTTTGGGAGATTCTTAAAGAAGAACTCTTTGAGTTTCTTGGTTTTGGGGTAGCCATTGATCCAACATGGATTTAGGTTCATGGAACTCCATGTGAGGTATCCATATAAATAGAATAGATGTATACCTTCCTCTATTCTTCCATTGAATGACATTATTGGTCTGATCGGGTATCATATATGACAATAATCCCAGAGATAGATGATACCAACAAAGAGGTAGTTGTATTTTTGGACCTCAATCTTACTTTTCCTTATCATTATGATCCTAAACCCCTATTACTTATTCTTGTAGGATTATGAGTAAGATCAGGAGAAAAATATTTCTTCGGTATACACCCCTAGGGGTATTACAATAGGGTAATGTGCTCCTTCAGATGTGGGGGTTGCCATAGAGGGTTCTCTTAGAGCCATAGAGAATATGGAGGCAGTCCTTGCAGATCCTACCATAGAATTTCTATATCTAATTCCATCTAAAGATCCGTACAAAGGGTTATAATCATGGCATACCATAAAATTTTTACAGGCATCACAATTGTCATTACATATAAAAATGAGAATTATAAGTAACCATTGCGTCTCTTTTTTAGGTTGTCAGGCTACTTGCCTTCATTTGTTGACCAATCATCATATGCGTAACTTGGTGTAGGATTGATAAGAAACTAAGAAAAAATCTCTCATACATCTATTTCTCAGCCTTCTTATAAGGCTCTGATGCTACCTCTAATTCCTACAAACGAGCCAAACCAAGAAGCCTAGCCAACTGAGGTCGTAGAAGGAGTTCTTATCCCTAGGAGGGAATCTGTTCAAGACAAAACAACCTTCATCCCAATTGTGGGGTAGTATTCATAGTTTGAAACCATAATAGAGTGTGTCGATCCTATCCCTTTTGAGATGAATGTTAGGACCTCATCAATAGAAACTGGACTAGATGAGGGGGCTCGAAAAACCAAGTACATTGTGAATATACCAAGTCCCAAGAGGTTGACCGCTCTTGATCAAGAAAAAAAATTCCCTATGGAGGGGGTGTCTTTAGAAGTTTATATTATTATTAGTCATATTAATTATTATCAAATAGGGGATACATCCATATAGGAGAGAGTTATTCTAGCTCAAGGAGGATCATAATTGGCTATCGTCCCTAGTTCAATTATGATTATTTCTGTAGGTATAGTTTCTGAAAGTTATCTTCTAGATCTTATTGGTCTGGATGAGCATGGTCCCACTCCATGACAGTCTTCAGATGAACCTAAGATTTATTTAGTGGTTGAGGATGTAGCACCTATATAGTTAGGTGGTGATGAAATACTAGAGTCCAAATACATTGATATTCCAGAAAGTAGAGGTTAATTTACCCCTCTTCAACTACCCCTTTTACTTTCCAGATTTAGATGCCCCCATGTTTCATTATTTTCATTTCAAGGTCACAAACATGGGTATTATTGGTTATGGTTTGTGCTCCAATCCTTATGATTATGCTACAAAATAATTGGTTGATATAGGGTTTAATTGCACTGAAGTTATTGAATCAAGACCCTCTCTAGTGGAGTTAATTCATGAATATGTTATGCCCTATGAGAGTGATTCTAAAATTAAAAAGGAGGTCCTAGACAGCCTTCATTATGGTCACCAACAAGTGTGGAGAAACATATATAAGATAGTTTCTCAAAACCCTCTTATAAACATACTAATGAAGTAGTATGGATTATGCCGCATATTTTCAGTTCTTGGGTATGGAGGGTTTAATTATCATGGAATCTACAATATAGTAAAGAAGGTGGATTCAACTAGGGAAAGAAATTCAATGATCCATTATCACCTTTCTACTGTATATTTTATCTCTCATCTTCGCACAACCATGAAGATCCTTCTTGATGAAGTCATTGAATATGTTGGGATGACTGTGAAGTAATATGGTTAACATATATAGTATATGACCTCATTTGATTGGCTTCATCAAGAAATGTATTGGATGAATTAGGAACTTTATTGAATTAGGAATGAACTGAAATGCACTGTGTTAGTAGTCAATAAAGGGTATTAGTTGTTGGAGGGGAGGAATGTTAAGATTTTATGTGGTTGAGAAAGTGGAGGAGTTGTGGGATGGCATGGATTCTGAAACTAAAACCCTGTTAGAACATCACCATACCATAGAGAATTTGAACCATGCACTGATAAATCTCTGTGAATTTTCTAAGAAAATCTTATAATTTCAATGTCCTTCTCATATTGAGAGTCTCATGGTTGTGGATTTTCCTTCATCTTTATTTAATGTAATGAAAACCTTTTTTTCTCTCTTTAGTTATTATCTATCTTTTCCTATAATATCAATCAGTTATTGTTGATTTCATTTTGAATGATAATATCCATAGGATATTAATTTAAATCACAATATAGGATGACTAAACTGAAATGATAATATAATCATCTAATTGTTTTTCCTAAATTTATGGACTTAGAGAGCATAGTTAGACTGTTTCTAGGGTCATATAAATAACCCGACAAACATTGTTTATTTTCAAAAATCACTCTTTTATTTTTCAAAGTCCCATGTGGTGCGGTTTTAGCAAGTATAACTTGAATTTCTATTAGGCCTCTTTTTTCAGGTTTTCAACATAACAATATTTTTAAATATTGATTTCTTAATTGCTGAATATTATTCCTAAACCATAAAAATTGTGGGTCTAGTGAGCTAATACTCAACTTTTACCCATGGTTCCCTTTGTGAGTTCTCATCCTGGTGAGTATTTTTTCTCTTTTTATGGGTAGTTTAGATTCTTTCAAAATAGACTGACAATAATGATGTCTTATATTTAATTGATTTGGCCAAGGTATGTGGGGAAAGGGCCCCAATTTGGTTTTTTGGATAAGAATGTCCTGACAGTTTTTAAACATGAACGATGGATTTTCCATGGCCCTAATTTTAAGATTTATGGATCCAAAACATGATATGGGGTAAGTATGTGAGGATTTACCCTAATAATGGTTTCCAACAAGATGTTTCTAGGGGCTTACGAATATAGAAAAATCCTCTATTAGGGAAAAATTTGTCTCGGTTTGACAGGACCCCCTTTTTTCTTTGTGGGAAACATATACAGATCGACCAAGGAATATTGTGCATAGTCAAACAGAGGTGTCTCTGAGACATTGTCCCTCTATTTCTAATGGATAGGTATTTTTGGGGGATTTATATTTTTTTGAGACCATGAAATTTGTGTTGAGAGTGATTTCTAAAAACTATGAGGATACCTTTATCGACATTGGATGGGGGACTGCTTCCATAAAAATTGTATGTTTGTGAAGGAGTTTTAAAGCATAGCGTAATTTATTTTCATTCAATAAGGAAATTGGTGGTGTAGTTTAATGACTTACTAACATGACATTCAGGGTTTATCACCATTCTCTGATTAAAGGGGAAAATGATTCATTAATTTCATGGTAATATCACTAGGAATGTTCTATCATATTCAGTCATGGTGGGGAAGAATGCATGTAAAATGTATCTGGGGGTTTCTCAATCCAAGGAGGGACGTGGTGTATAAAATTCATAGGGAATACGGAGGTAGGAAATGCCTCTCATGAGGAAGATTTTTCCTCCAGTTGACAGGTCTTTTTTGTGGGAAACTTATACAGAGACACCAAAGCATATTGATAATAGTCAATCAACCTTGTCCCCCAGACACTAGCTCTCCATATATGATGGTTGGGAAAGGTTATAGGGAGTCAAACCATTCTAAAAACAGGGTTTGGTATGTGAAATGAGGAATCTTGAGCATGAAAGGGGAATTTCAAGTCACAATTTCATGGTAAAGGGATAGAGACATTTCCATGACATAGGTGTGAGGCAGTTTCATATGCTTGTTCAGACCATGCATTGGGAAGAGACCTTTTCCATGCATTTTAACATCTTGTGGTGAAGAAAAAAAAGGATACAATGTTATCTCATCTCTAGGCCTGAGATATGAGGCTTGGGTGTCAATACAAATCTTATGATAGTAGGAATTAAGCCCGATGTAGTTTTTTAGGGTTCTTTCATAATCTGATCTTATTCCCGCATATGGGTGGCATCTTCTTTGTCTTATATACAATCTCACTAATGTGGAGAGTCTCATAATAGAATTTACTGTGCAGATTTATCTCATTCATAGGATCATATGAGAAACATTATTTTTTTTGTTTGTAAATTTCCCGTGTAGGTATGTCCCATACAATGAGAATGAGAATTTTTTGATCTTGCATGGTGGGTGACCAATGCTGGGGAAAATGTCCTTTTAGATGAGGGAATATTTATGGAATCATGTAATTAATTAGTGTACAACTAGGATAGTGGTATAATAATTTAACATCATGTTATGTTGATGAAGTGAAAGTATTCTTATGGGAGCCACATGGCATGGTTTATATGACCTTTCATGAATGGAGACATCAGAGGCCCTATAACACACTACACACTCTTAAAGGAAACTCATGACAAGGGGATAAAAGGATGAATGGATTTCTGGTTAGGCCCAATGATGAAATGTTTATACACTGCTATGTATCTCATATGGATATGAATCAAGACATATATAGTTCTAAAAAACTACATGCATAATTTTGGCCCATACGTAGGGAGATAGGTATTTTAAAAGGGTGGTGGATGGATTAGGATTTAGAATTTGGGTGTCACCACATATCCTATGTTGATTGGAATCATGCCATAAGTCATTATTGAGGAACCATACATTTTAATGTCATGCAATAAGGTTGTTTTATCATATAGTTTAGTCTCATGTGATTAGGACAATTTCCATGTAGTTTATTAGCATGATATTAAATAGTTTTATCATAGAAATCATGAAATAAATAGAGGCTAATAAAGCCAAGGTGTTTATATATGATCAATATGTAAAAAGAAGAGATAATATAAACCACGACCCTAGGTATTCTCAGATCAGATGAAATGTTACAGTTTATAAAATTCCTTAGGGCGTATATAGGTAGGAAAATTCTCTCCTGAAGAATAATTTTCCATTGGTTTACATGCCTTTTTTCAGAAACTTAGGTAGAGACACCAAGGGATGTTATTAATAGTCAAACAATGTTGTCTTCATGATAGTGACCATCCATTTTTGATTTCTAGGGATGGTTATGATTATATTAAATTACCCGGGCAACAGATTTTGATGAATGGAAGGGATGTATCCAGATACATAAGAAGCATTAAAACCATTATTGTCAACAAAGCAGAAATTTCCATACATAGATCAGAATCATACTTTAGGGGGAATTAGATTTCATGGAAGATCCCTAGTGTTGAAATCAAGCTTGAAACCTTCTGTATACATCTGTTTCTATATACAGAAGATGGGGACATTTTTTTTGCGGCGGATCGGCCAAGGATATAGGGTCCTGGTGTCTTTACATATCTCATTGCAATGAAGATCAATCCAAATGTTGTTATTTATAAGAATTATCCCTACATAATTCTTTCCAATACATGGAGAGGTGACATTTTTCACTTTTGGGGCGGCTATAATAGGTTGTAAAATCTGGGCATCACTATGTATCATGTGTGTATAGGAATCAAGTTGTATATAGTTCATGAAGTTATGTTCACCGGTGTGGTCCATTTATAGGAATAAGGAGGAATTTTTAACCATTATTTTTGTGTGGATATATCAGTACATAGAATCTATAAATTACTACATATCTGGTGTGGGTAGGAATCAAGACATATGTAGTTTTTAAAGTTCCAAGCACCAGTCTGTCCCATATACAGGGGGAAGGAGGCATTTTAACCACTATTTAGGGGTGGTTGGACCAGGATTTAGAATTAAGGCATCACTAAGTATACTATTTTTACAGGAATCAAGCACTTGTAGTTATTTAAAAGGAGGATTCCTACATGGATCTGGATCTCATATATTACCGGGGGAATTTTATTATTCCCCCTCACAAATCTGGCTCATGTACAAGAAATTATTGACTGAATTTGTGATTAAGATGTAGTTATACATCATGAAACTATGATAATTTATGATTCACTTTATTTTCTTGTGATTCGTGTGTTGGTGACACAGTTTAATTTCATGTTGCCGGGATGACCTCCATCTAGTTTAACATCTTGTATTTATAACTCTAGCCATGTAGTTTAACGTCCCGCACTGATGAAGTTGACCACCCTATGTAAAGAGAATGGAATACTATATTCTATAGTATAATTTCATGCGATCATGATGTTTTATGTGTAATTAGAAGAAATATTTCTTTATGAACTTTGTGTTGGAGGGAGATGTAGTGAACTGCCCATCTATTGAAACCAATGAATAATCCCCATTGGAGTAGACCTTATGTATGGCATACAGTCCCTCCCATTTTGTCTCCAACATTGGAGGCTTCTTTCAAACTATCATCTATGTACTAATAATGAACACCATTTCGACTTTGTTAGAGGACCATAGGTGAACCTTTTTGTTAAAGGCTTATGCAATCTGAATTTCATAAATCTACAAATGATGCATGGTATAAAATCTATTTTAATTAAGTTTATATAGTTCATCCAGCTATTTCTAGGATTGGTCATCCATGGACAATTGATCAAAAATTGAAATGTGAAGTGAGGGAAATTAAACTTCTATGGGCCAAACCACCTCTATCCTATATACTAACGAGTATGAGGATAACATATTGGCAGTTCATGTATTGATTTAATAGGTCCATAGAACATTGATTAGTTTTCTCATCTATGATTTTCTCCTTATTTACCATTTTCTAGAGTATATTGGATAATGTATTATTGAATTCCATTATCTATCTATTATCTGCTACATGGTAATAGGATGAACGATTGGATATAATCTATATATGATTTCTCATACCTTGTAGAATAGAAAATGGTGTAATTGTTCATCATTATCATATTAGGGACAAAATTTTGGGTGATGATGTTGGATTTCACAAGGCTAACAATGTTTCTTTCCTTGAACTCTTTGAATGGTACAAATTCTTCCCATTTGAAAAATAATTCAGTTACTATTAGAATATACTTGAACTACTTGGTCGTAGAGGGAGAATATGGTCCCATGATGTCCATTCCTCATATGAAGAAGGTATGGGAGTACTTGTCTATTTGAAGTAACTCTGGGGGTTAGTGGATGAAGTCAGCATCAAATTAGTAGGAATGAAAATTCTTGGTAAATTTAGTAAAATCCTATTTTAAAGTGAGTTAGTAGTATCCAACCATAAATTTTTTTGGGAAATCTTGGATATTGATTGTTGATCCCCACAACCTCTGGAATGAACTTCCTTCATGATGGTGATAGTCTCATCTCTATCAATGCATCTGATAAGGACCCCATCAAGGTCTTGTCTATAGATTTCTTTTTGATGGCAAGTTTTATCATAGAGAAATAATTTAATTTCTCATCTTCAGATTTTTTCCCTTACGACTTTGTCTGATGGGATATCTCCTTTTTAAAGGTAGTCCACAATGGGTGTCATCCATCTAGTGATAGGAACATATGGCTCAAGGATGGGGTTGATCTCATCAATCTTCTCCATGTTTTCCTGAGTGAATGGTGATACCATCTGATGACTCATGATGCTGATAATCATTTCATCCAAGTCTGGATCATCCAATGTTTTGGGTACATTTTTCAATGTGTTGAAATTCACATTTAGTGATTGGGGGTCTTGAGTTAATTTTGGTTTCAAAATCAATTATTCCATTAGTCTTCATATGTGGTCTAGCAAGGGGATTTGTTCTTCCTTTTTGATGGAATAATCATCGTCGACCTACTCAATGACTAGTTCTGAATAACCTTTTATCTTCCTATGTCTTACTTGTATTTAAAGTGATATATTCAGCCCTTCAATGAGAGCATGGTATTCTATTTCTTTATTTTTGAACTCATCAAAAAATAGAAAGGAGTAATGAAGTAATTCCTTTGTTGGATATATGATTACACCTCTTTGTCCCACTTTGGTGAGCTTGGGGTCTTCCATCCTTTTCTTTATCAGGTTTTAGGATGCATCATTGAAATTAATCTCCCAGTTTTGGGGGTCTTATTGAACATAGAAAATATCTTCATTAGGTATTTTGGAATCATATTAAGTCATTTCTGCTGATAGGTGCTCTTCTAAGAAATCTATTAATGCCTTCCCTTTGATGGATTTCTGATCCACAAACAGAATGTCAAAAAATTGTATGATGACTGCCCATTATAAATGAAATCCATTCGACATTAGACAACTAAGAATGTACTTAAGGTGGTTGCTATTAGAGACTAAGTAAACCTCATGATGCTTTGAGTAGTGACTCAATTTGTTGACTGAAAATATCAACACCAGATATCTCTTTTCAATACATCAGTAATGAGTATCAACAATAATCATGGTTCAAATGAGATAATAAAGGTTATTTTCATAGCCATATTTGTTTTTCTATGTGAGGAAGGTGTTTGGGAATCACTCCAGTAAGTAATATACAAAATAAGTGGTTTTATTTCGATGATAGGAATTAGAACTAGAAGACTTAAAATATATTTCATGAGAATATTGAATGCTTCAAAAAATCATCATTCTATTAATATTCAACCCATTTTTTCATAAATCTGGTAATGGGAAAAAAATTACTACAAGTTTGGATATGAAGTGTCGAATGTAGGAAACTTTTCCATGAATTACTCTCAACATGGTGAGGTTGTGAGGAGGTGAAATGCCAAGGATATATTTTGTCTTCTTAGGGCCGACTTTGATGCCATGATGGTGTATGATAAAGTTGAATAATTTACTTGATATAACACTGAAATCACATTTTTAGGAGTTAATTTTCATACATTGTTGTCTCAATTTGTTGAATACTAGTTCATGGTATGATAGGTGGTTTGAAATTTGTCATAATTTAGCCACCAGATCATCAACATATCATTTGACAAACATTCCCAGGATGGGTATGAAGATGTGATGCATGTCATGTTGATATGTGGCATCGAAATTTTTCAAACCAATGGGAATTACCCAATAGAAAAATACACACTAGGGATACCTGAATGCGGTACCTTCTTCATCTTATTCAACCATTTAGATTTTATTGTATTTTTAATAACCATCCATAAAGGAAAGATCCTGATATCTAGATGTTACATCAAGAATTAGTTCTGTGATCAGGATAGGAAAATCATATTTCTCATTGTGTCGGTTGAGATATAAGAATTAAATTAAAACATTGATTTTTTTCATTTTCATTTTGAAGGGGTTGATATTGGCCATGTATATAGGATATTGGACCTCCTAAATGAATTTGGATATGATGATATTTGTAACCTTAGCCTTAATTTTGGCAGCATGTGTCAGGTACGTCTTTCAAGCTGCTTGTGTATAGCCTATATGATCTTTTGAAAGGTCCCAGTGGTCAGTGGACACTTTGGTATTGATTACTAGAAATAGTTTTTAGTTCTAGAAAAATAAATCTCTATGTTTTATTAGGAAATAGGTATATAACTCATTCTATTCATAAGATGTTGATATACTAATCAGGGTTGGTTTTCAAACTTCTTTCGTACACAGGTTTCCTTCCTTGGGTTCATCAATTGTGGTAGAGACACCCTTCACAAATGTTTGAGGGGAATACCTATAGTCATATTCCTCCTATTATAAATTTACTTCATCTTCTTCTTCTCATTCTATTGGAGTAAAAATTTTTGAGATGAGATCTTTAGAATTGGGATATGAGTTGAGATCATGGTATTTGGGAGATGATGCAACTTCATCTGAACCAAATAAAAGCGGGGAATTTTCTAGAGAAAATGGTGTGAGGGATATAGGAATGTATTCTTCCTCTTCTTCCTCAATGATTGGGGAATGATTTTCTTTGATCTATGAGGATAGATTTAAGGAATTTAAATCCTATAATTCACAATTATATTGAGGGTTAGCATATTTTTAACACTGTTAGACTCAATGGACTTGGATGAGATCATGAGGACTAATGAATATGCATCCAAGCATGGACTTACACACCCAAACTGGTTGATGGGAAATATTTATTCTTCATCGATCTGTTTGAAATAGTTATCTGGGACCATCTCCTAACCATTTGCGAGGGTAAACAAATTAATACCATTGACTAAGGGTTGGTTCCCTTTATACTTGTAGAATCATGCATTGACATAATCTGACTCACATGATTCAAATGAGTCCATATCATCATGAAACATCCCATTTTTTCGATTAGTTAAATATTTTACACACATATAGTAGGATGGAAGAATCACTTCATGGTGATGAAACCAAGGCCTTACTAGAATAAAATTGAAGGCCATTTTTGAAAAACCACCAGATATTATGAATCAGCAATGAGGTCCCCAAACTGAGTTTTAATCTTTATTTGGCCTCATGGTTTCTAATAATTTTTTTCATAACCCAACAGGGTAGTAGAATAGGGCTTCAGGTTGTCCTTGTTGCAACCCAGTCGAAAAAGTGTTCGTACTGGGATGAGATTGTCTCAAGATCCATTTTAAATGAATTCATTCAAAACATCAATTCCATTTATCATTATAGACCCACATAATGGTTTGTTGTGTCCAAAGATAATGGAATCTCAATCTTCATCTATAATGGAGATAATCAAATGTCATTCTATATGTTTGTTCTTGGTTTGATAAACTGCATCGGCATCCACTTTAGCTTAAAAATCATTGGGGATTAGGAAATCTTTTGTGAGTGCTTCACAGAGTTTTGTTGATAGATTCATTCCATCTAGGAATGATATATTAGATGGGACTGAGGCCAATTATTTCAAGAATTCATATTTTTTTATCAAAATTTTGAAACTTCCTAGTGTGGGGATTCCCTTTTATAGGAACTTTAAGAGCATGAGCATTATATATGGATGAACCAAGCCTCGAGACATGAGATGGTGATGCTTTTATTCATTAATGATCAGGTCAGGATGGTTGGCGTAAACACTGATCGTGGTTAGAAAATTGATCATCTTCTAATGAATACTCTAGAATGATCAGGGTAGAGTGGATTCTTACCCGTGTAGTGGAATTTTCCTATTCCTGTTAGATCCACTAAAGGTTTCTTCCATGAGTTTCTGCAAAATTGAAAATTTAATTAAGAGTGCGATCATAAGCTTGGTTTCAGCAATGGATGTATCTTCCATGGTATCCTCAACTTTTTTGGCCTCTTACTCTAGTTCCTCGATTGGGTGCGGGGAACTCGAGTTCATAACCACACTCATTTTCTGAAAAGGGTTCCATTAATTTAACGAAATTAATGGAGATGAATATCAACTCCTCATATGATGATGACTCAGCATAATTGACTATTTTCGATGGATACTGTTGGAAAAGAGGTGCATGTGCTTTCTGATTTAATGGTATAAAATCTAAGAGTGTAAAGAAGATTTTTTTACATGAAACAAGTTAATATTACAATGAATGATCCTTTCCTTTCATGTTAGACTATTTTTTGGATATTTGACTTATGGAGGGTTCTGGTGCTGAGGATCTCATTTGTGTTGTAACATAAGCTACTAGGGAAATATATGGTTGCTTCAAAAGTGCATGGAGAATTCCATGATCTTGGTTGAATGTTTTATGAGTCATCCAACTATCAAAATTCTGACCCCTTTTATTAGAAACTTCTTGTCACTGCGCTCCTTCATTACGGTCAGTGGTGGTAACATATGCCACTTGTACTGGTGGTGTTCCTAATTTTAACTCCCCATAATCTATTACTCTTTTTAATAGGTATTTGAAGAAAAAACATTCCTAAATGGTGTATCCCATTATCCGATGAAAGGGAAAATAATTTTCCAGGTCATTAAGATTGACTTATTTGGATGTTTTAGCCTCTAGTGGATACATTAAATTTATTTTCATTGCAGGTATAAAATATACATGGACTTGATCATCTCATAATGGGTTAGTTTTATTCCTCTATTCCTGGAAATATTTTCTCTTGGATATCCTATTCTCATCTTGTTTAGGAGGACGTTATTTTTGATACCCAAGGGGGCTTGTATGATACGATGTAGGCCTTAGAGATGGTACAAGGACAAGGGATGGCATAAGCATGATGGAGGCCGCTTCAGCTTTTCCCGATATTTTTCCTAGGATCGATGGGGATACCCGAGACTTGAGTTTAGTCCATTTTTAGAATTAATCTATCCTTCGTTCGATTGTAATGAAATTCTAAAAATAACATGAATATTTTTATTTGGGAGAGTGGTTTTCACAACACATCTCAGAGGTTTTTGATGCACATATAAAGCATCTAGTCCTAGTGGAGTGGCTGATTTAAAGAGTATGTCAACCCTTTCCACGTGTATATAATGTATGGTACTCTCTCATTATCCCACTATTTTTATCTTGAGAGGTTATTGACTATTATCTTCGAAAGAATTGATCTGAACTATAAGAAGAAATAAAGACAGAGATCTTCCCATCCTGATATTGACCATGCCGGCAGACTAGTGTACCACATGAAGGCTAACAATTTTAGCATTCAAATAAAACATCTAATTTTCACTGATTGTTTTTTCTTTGGGGTTCCCATAATAAGATCACAATAGGATAAATAGAACATCATATGTTTCTTTTTATTACCTAATTAATTTAATATTGGGAACATGAGACTACTAAAATTTGGTGGAGGTGGAGTGTTTTTCACCTAATTGTGGTAAGAATTCCATTTCAGCTCTGATCACAAGCACCACACCTCCATGGATTCCAACCGAGCTACCAATTACTCTATGTTATTAATGATACATTGATGTGTGTCCTATTGAACTTGAGAATAGGTGGGTATAGCAAGGGGAAAGATTTGACGTTCAAGTTCTGGTATTACTTCAGGTGGGTGTTCGATCAGGGGAATATTTGGAGGATTTTTCTGCACCCATTACGATTGATTTCTTAATAAGAAAAATCTTAATATCCATCCATGAACGAGTCTAGGTAGGGTGATGGAATATGTGTTGTGTTGGGTGGATGTATTGGACTTACCTCATTTTCGAGGGTAAAACCTTCTTATAGAGTTACACCCACTGGGAGTGTAGGTTTAGGATCTTCCTGAGGATCATATTCGATAAGAAAACATCCTTGGAGCAGCTCAGTGTTCATGCACCTCAACTATTCCATTTCTTCCTCTAACTAAGAAAATTTTTCCTCAAGTGTAAGGGGATATTTTTTAATAGGAGGAGGCATCGGGTCATGTGAGACCTTGATTTTGTTCCTCACTATGATAGGGATTTGTTAATTAGGTGGTAGAGGATTGTCTGGGGGAACACTCAAATTCAAGGTGTCCCTCTAGTTCTGAGTACTCACACCTTCATTCTCATCATGGATTAAATTCAAGATGTAACTATCCCCTCCTTTATCTACTTAATTTACATCATTTTTGGTGTGTATCATAGGATTTACATCGAAAAAAGTTTGATGCATAACTCATTTCTGGTGGAATACCAGTTGCAAAATGGTAGAGTCATTAGAATCCGTTATTGAATCTTTTCCTACCATTATAGTATCTTCTTTGATCCTATTGTTGAAGGGTTACTCAAAGGGAATCAATATACAGCCTCTTCATATTCCTACCTTCTAGAGTGAATGAGTCACAAGGTAGAATGAAATGGTAGACCTCTCTAGTTTTCATCCTTTCTAAATTGGAAAATACTAATTTTCACTGTGTGGGTGGTTAAGGTAAAAATACCCCTTGCCCCATGTGCTGGGGTTGTTCCCATTCTCTCTTTGTTATGCCTTAGTCCAAATTTTTTTGTCTTTTGAGGGAATTTTCTATTAAAAATTAACTCCTCCTAGTTGGATATGGAGGATCACATACTTTGTTGGTTACTGATGCTATTGCAACTTTCTTGATCTTGAACATTCCCATTCGTGTGTGAGCTAGATATAGTGTAGGGTTATCATGTGAATTAATTAATGGTGTGGAAATTAGTAATTATTTATGATTGGATTCCCTTAGGAAATAAGCTTGATGAATGTTACTAGTTTCCTAATTCATGAGTTTTTCAACGGCTCACTCACATTGGGCCTAACACTTTTGAGACTTACCCAAGGTCAAATATTGTTGAGCAAACGACCTTTCTTGAATAGGTATTTAATTTGATAACCTTCTTAGGATAATGTAATTACATGACACTATTTCTAGTGGGTTCTTATGAATAGGAATTGTTGTAAAATGAAAAATTATATGCTCTCCCAAAAACTAGATGAGGAATCGTCGATAAGATTATGCAATTTATATATCACATGAAGGTAAGGGAGTTGAAGATGTTTCTTCTGCCCCTATGATTTTGGTTGTTGAGTCGAAGAAAGGGATTCTTAGTTGACTTGATGATGAAAATATTCCAATAATTTAACATTGTCTATATACCCATCATTGGGAAATAATTTTTCTTTAAACATGTATAGATTTTTCTAGAGATTGAGATGATTTTTAAGTATGCATTCTTCCAACCACTTTCTTTGTACGTTAAACTGATAAGTGGTTTGGGAAAAAACAGAAATGGTATGTCATACCTGGCCAATTTTCTACTCAAGATCAACATATTGTTTTGTTCTTCCACTAAGAGTCATGTACTTTATCTTCCCAAGTTGAATGCTTCTTGATGATTTTATTGAAATTATGATTGCTGGTAAGGGTATTGTTAATATGTGAATGGTCTGAAGGTGTCTTAGAAGATAAGCGTATCCTTGATAAATCTCTTTGTTCTGAAATGATATATCTTATTTTTTATAGGGTATTTGACAAGATAGAACCCATCCTTCCATGTTCCTCAACAAATGTGGGATTTATTACCTTAGATTCGGCAAGGGGAGGAACTTACTACTGATGTTGAATTCGACTGTGGGGGGGACCTTTGCATTTGGTGCTAAAATAGAAAGTGATACCATCATTGTTTGTTATATGAATTCCAGGATAATTTTTTATTGTGTATACCCTGGGGATGACCATCAGGGAAGATGTCAACAAGGGGCAGTCCTTCTTTCTGAATTGAGACATCACTGCAGGAAGGACGTTCACAGTTGATGCTATAATGGTGAGTACTGTCATCATAGCATTATTTCCAAATACATGGATATTATCTTCAATATATACCCTAGGGAGGACCATCAAGGAGAATAATAGAAAGGGGAGGACCTTTTTGTTGTTTGATCTTTTGGCCACAAGGAGGGATACCATGAATCTCATCAGAAGATAGGCTCTCATGATCGATTTTTTTCCCATGAAGAAATCCTTCATGTTGTGTATTCTAAGGAGGACCTTTAGAGTAGTTGTCAGTAATATTGTAGGGAGGACCTTTGAAATAGAAACTACCACTTCAATAATTTTTTAATGTATGGTCATGATCTTGGGTTTCAAGATATATGTTTTTTATGGAATCATGAACACCTGCTTCTAAAAAAGTAGGGTCATGGATATGATCTTCATTTTATAGATTCCGTTGGGGTGATTTATTTTTATGAAATATCTTGAGGAAAATTGGGACCGATTTCTATGGGTGATGAACTGCATATATGAGTTCCCATTCGAGTGACTCACACAAAACTACGGGGATACACCAGAGAGCATCCTGGGTTCTATAAGAGATATATGTCTACTCTGGAGTGGCCAACAAGGTAATCTGTTGTCCCCCAGTTGAAATGAGTATTTGTACCTGATCCGATTGTCTATTTATCAAGAAATATGATCAAATACCATCTTGGATGGGAGCCAGTATACATGTTTACTCTAGAATTACCGCCCTATTGTGGAGATGAGTCACCCCACATGGGGAGTTGGGATTGTGGGATCAAATCCTTTCTATTTCCACAGACATGATTACATCCAAAATATTTTTTAGGATATGGTATGGGATTGATGTTTGGTCATCCATTATTTCTATGATGTGTTGAGATTTTTCTTTAGGGTCCAGAAATTTTTCCCAAGGGAAGAAATTATTCCCACAATCACTTGGAAGAAGGAATCAAGTACTCCTACATGTCTAGAAAAGTAAATGTTCTCAAATTGAGTTGCAAAATTCAAAAGAAACTTAAAATAACTCAAATTTTAAAATGATTTTAAATTTCCCATGTACCATCACTAGGAAGGGTTTTCAGACCACCTAGACCGTGAACCAATGGTACGTGGAACGATCCAGGAGGTTTTGGCCCATGAATCAATGGCCAATGAACCCAGTGGACCATGAACCATGTCACTGAAGGAATCATGCGTGTAAAGGTCATATATAAAATTAACGGTTCATGAAAAAATAAAATCAGAAGGGTTATGTGAACCATGATTCCAAACTATAGACTCTACAAACCTCAGTTGACTGAGTCTTCTGCGGGTAAAGATATCTCTTCATGGGCCTCCACAAATGTTGTCATGTGCCCATAGATATGATCGTCATGATGCACTATAAAAGTAGAACATAATAAATTCAGAATGGACAAATGAAGAAAGCGTGAAGGGGACCCTAGAGGTTGGAAGAAAGAATTCAGAGAAGATTCTTGCTTCAGTCTTGAGTCATTGACAAAGTCAGAATCACCAACCACACTCTCCGTAGTTACAACCATCCTTGAACCATAAAACAAGGGAAGTTAATAATAAAAAGAGAACAACTAACCTAAATGGTGAAACTGCAAAAAATATATTTCTCATGGAAGAAAATCCCATAAACAAAATTCCCCCAAACCCACATCAATATAGTGTTTTGTGTAGTATATCACTTTTGGGATTTAACACAGCACCGCGTACTACATCAGTATTTGGAATGAACCTAGAGCAGCATGATGGATCACATCTAGGTCAGCATGCCACTATGGTGCATGGTGGTCCATAACCATGCCCGTGTACCACATCAGTATGTAGATGACCCCTCTATCCACCTACCACTACGGCATGTAGAGCTTCCCCCACCTCACATAAGATACCAGTATATATAATGGGGTTTCTTCAGGTATTATTTCCTCCGGTTCTAATCTCAACCCTTTCATACCGTCCAGTCCTCTATAATCCCACTATGAACCAGACCCCTAGCATCATGCCAAATCCTCCTATAAAGCCACCAGACCAGTATGATCAGACAATTGGGTGAATCAGTGTGCCCCTATAAGTCTACATACCCATAGTTAGCGGAGTCACGAAGGATTT
The DNA here is from genome assembly GCA_963277665.1 of Viscum album. Classification (NCBI taxonomy): domain Eukaryota; kingdom Viridiplantae; phylum Streptophyta; class Magnoliopsida; order Santalales; family Viscaceae; genus Viscum; species Viscum album. The sequence goes on along the minus strand of OY728136.1, from coordinate 1,277,933,604 downwards.
CCCCATAACAGTTTTTTTTCTTCGATAATGTATGTGGTTATACGTTCCCATTGTAACTAGGATTTCAATAGTGGGATGACGATGTGAACCTAACCATTCTAGGGATTAAGGGTGATCACTTTTTTTCCATTCAATGAGGAATGGTGATCAGTTAAAGGGATTATGTTCGCTTCTCCTTTTGACAAGGACAATGCTCCTCCCCTTCTTATAATGCATAACAGAGCACTCCTACTGAGGTATGTTCCCAATCTTCTGAGGTCAAGCCACATGATCTTTAATTTCAATTCACATTAAAGGGTTCATCACTTTACTCCCTCACCCACCGTTTCCCTGGCCTCTTCCAACGTAGGCTCACCCTCTCCCACTATCAGGAGGGGAAGCATGTGGCTGGTCAGATCTCTCACATCCTCTTGTTTTTCACATCGATCAAGACTCATGTGGGCTTAGATATTTGTGATTATTACAAGATACACACAATCTTTAACTATGTGAACTCTAATTCATGAACAAACCAAGATACATAGGATGCCTACTTGAAGGCCCATGATCAAAGGGTTCCCATAAAAAAGGGTTCACACAATCATGATCCCCTAAATGGGATGTTTTTATGCATAAGCCCCAAAAATTTTGAACTATGAGAACTCTAATTCCAGATCAATCCAGGATATGTTAGATGCCTACATGAAGGCTTGAGCTCAAAAAGGGTGCCCTTCCAATAGGGTTCACCCAATCATGATCCCCTAAATGAGAAGCTTCTATACGTAATCCCCACCAATTATGAACTATAAGAACAATGATTCATGATCAAACTAGGATACATATTATATCTTCTTGAAGGCCAGAGCTCAAAGGGGTTCCCTTCCAATGGGTTTCACTCAATAATATCCCCCCAAATGGGCAGCGTCCATGCATAAGACCCAACCATTCCGAACTATGTGGGTTCTGATTCCTCTCCTAAGGATACATAGGAAACCCATCTTATGGGTCTGATCCCTAAATCAAGTCACCTCCCACCCCACCTAGAGGATGATAAATTCCAATTCACCTTTTTTCATGGCGTAAGTCAACATTGCCTCTGTAGCATCAAATATATGTAGGCTTGTGACAATTCTTCAAATCAGGGAAGCATGTGGACACAATCTTCAGGAATGAACCCTGGATTCATGAACATATGAACATGAATTAAATCTATAAATGAATATAACAAAAGGAAGTAATATTTCCCAAAAGGGTGTGTTGATCCTAATTTCCCATCCTCTCAAACAATGGAGTCCTCAAGTGTCGTTGGCTGAATCATAAACCCACAAGTGCCTACCTTTGGAAATAAGTTCCATGAATCATGGATACTAATGTCGTTGGGTGTTCCTAGATCCATGAATAAACCTATTGGAGAATATCCATGGAAGTTATATCCGAGGAGGACCGATTGCACAAGTACCCGACCCCATGAAATTTCTCGTTGGGATCATCTGATTACGACATCTCCTTCGCAATACAAAAGGTGTGAATTATCCCATACCCAAAGGGTTAAAACAAACATAATTTAAATAAAAATGACACAGAATGGGTCAAAACATATGAAATGAATAATTTGACAAGAAATCATCTTCGAAAAAAGACACGGGAGATGATTCTCGTCAGACCATTTCCACATCACCCGAAAAGCACCACCTCAGGGGAGGAACAAAAATGGTAAACTCGACTTGAGTCATTAACCAAGGTGGAGGTTCTACCCAAATGAGAACAAAAATAAAAGGATATTGCATTTCATACCATTTTTTCGCCCCTGTATACACCCCTTCACCCCACAACAAAAAAGAGGGGAAGGGAGCAAAGCTGAATTGTCATATATGCATATGTTTAAAAGAATGCTACTTTGACAGGGTTTTTTGGTATGTATGTCATATATGTATGCTGAAGATTCATACAGATCAAACTTTAATCAAAATTAAATCCCAAAGATCAATGAAGACACACATATCAGTGATCCCGTAGGTGGTCGGGGCCCCAATGAAGAGCAGGACCCCCTCACCTACCCATCATCTTCAACGCTGGGTATCAAACACACTGATCAAAGATTACCACTGAAATGGTACTCTCCCCATGTTGGAGGCTATGTGATAAGCCCTCCATTCTGTGAAGGATTTCTATTCGCCTCCTTAACTACGACTAGTTCCCTAGTACACGACATCCCTGGTGGTCATCTCAAACCGTTTCGGGAACCTATCCCCGGAACGTGACAACAAGTACCCCCTTATCTTAGGGTGGTAGATGAAGACGATGCTAAAAACTTCATATCAATTTAACATGGTTCCTACTCATGGGTGACTTATATAGATCATCTCCACCGACACCAGCTGACCAGGTCTCCTCCCATCAAAGAAGACATTATGCCGAGAGTACCTACTAATGTCCCAGAGACCCAGTCCCCTAAGGCTACCCGCCAATGGCGGCGAACATATAATCAAGAATATGCTATCACCCTAGTTTCTGAAGAGATACTCTATTGTAATAACGTGAAAATATTCAATGGGTAGACATATGACTCTACCCCCTTAAATCAATCCCACCACAGAAATATGGTGGCACAATACGAGCACGTGTGCATTCCCACTAGTGCTCGCTGGTCTCGCCATATAGAAAGAGCAGTATGCTATACAAAAGAAAAAATACCTACTGATGCCTATCTATACCATCATCCAAATTGGAAAACAACAATCTATACTCAGGAAAAAATACCTACTGATAGATATCAAGCCTGTCATCCAAATATGGTGGCAACCAAATATGAGCAGAGTCAAATTCTGGTGGATGCATACAAGCCTGTGAGACCAATACGGTGGAAAGAGAGAAGATGAAAATTCCATCTTGGGAATATGAATACCACCAATAAAATATGAAAGAAACTAGAGAAGAAAATTAGTGGAAGAGGCATTCCTCTATCCTGGAATAAGAGAACTACCAGTATCTTCTGGAATCCCAGAGAGGAACAGAGCTCGTAAAACTCTGGCTTTGATATTGGAATAGGACTTCATACATGTTATATCCAAAGATGTATCTCAACACATCCTAACAATGATGGAAGATTAAACATCAATTTGAGACCTTATCATCCAAAACTGCCAAGATATTATTGCATCGGCGGAAAAGGATAGAAACCAGAACCATGACCCAGTTTCCTTGAATAGAATGACCTAATCAAAAAATCAGTTAGTCACCTTGGAGAAGTAATGAATCCATTCATTAGTCCAAGAGGGTCAATGAAAATATCCTGCGATACATGGACAATAGGATTGGGAATAAACACTCGTTCTAGATTGGGGATGTTGGTCCAATGTGGTGGCCTCTGTAGGGCAGGCATATATCCCTGCCAAAACTCTAGATGCCCTCTGGAATATCCCAATGGAATCACGGGACCCAAAAAGATAGGGACCCACTATTACCAACAACATATGGCCCTGGTTACCCGCAAGAGAGCGCTCAAAAATGAAACGCACCAAAGGCCACCAGAAAATGAAGAGCACATGATCTTTCTATGCTCGAAGTTGGGGTTCTTAATTCCCTCAAACATATACCCATAAAGGATCAAGAACCTTTCAGTCTATTTCAAAATTATGGAAGTGGCAGTAGTAGTTTTGAAGACCCTCCCCATAATTTCACTACCAGCAGCTCTGAAGGTCCTCCACAGAGCACCCATGGGGGCTCACTCTGTGGGCCATGAATGATCCATCACAAGATCCTATCTATTGATGCACGTTAGGATATCCCTCCCCTTGACCTGCATATCATAAAAAAAAGAAGGTCATCCCCTTACTATCATCTTCCCTGATAGTCCTCCACAGGGTATACACTATAGATATGCTTCTCCCTGCAGTCAGACGTCAAGTCATGATGGTAGTCCTCACCATGATGACAGTCATTGAGAAGTACCTCCCCGCAATGGTAATTGTTATAAATGCCCGCCCCATGGAAAAATAAAGCCATGAGAAGGTCCTAACCTCATTGTAGTACATCATGAAGGCCCTATCTAAGATTTTCACTGAAGAAATTCTCTTTGCATCCAAGTATCAAGCTGTGATGGTAGTCCTCACCATCACAGTATTCATCGAGAAGGTCATCTAATCAGTTACATTAAGAATCAATAAGTTCCCCCTTGCTGTAGCTCACATTATGGTCCTCCCCAGGGTATACACCATAAAGAGATTCCACAAGGTTAGTCATCGATTTGAAATAGTATCCCCTCACCATTGCAACACCAATTGCGAAGGACCTCTCGACAACCAAAATTCATGTTTGTGAGAAGGCCCTCCCCTTACCGAAATAAAGATGAGAAATCCCTCATATGCCAAGGAACTCAAGAATGAGTCATACATATTAGGAATCCCATTTATAATGAGTGATATCCTTTCTCAACAAAAGGATATCTCAGGGCTACACTCATCTTCTAATCCACCCCTGTATCATTCACATATCAATGAGGCTCCCACCAGCCCAGTTGCTTGGAATAATATTTCTAAGAATAAATAAATCTAGGAATATCAAGTAGAGGTGCCTCCATAATAATAACAATAGGATGTGTTGCTTCTGAGAGGAAAACTAGATAAGGATAATATACCATTGATGTATTAGCCTACGACCACTTCTCACTTCGACATACCAGGAGAGTTGTCAGGGAAATGTATGAATGAAATTAGCAATAATATATGGACGACTCTTCATCATGTAAAAGAAAAATTCCTACCCTATGAAGGGCATGTGGACCATGTAAACATGTTAAGGGAGATTCACAATATAATAAACCTAGAATACCTCTTATACGCATGGAATACATGATTAGAAAGGTGAAAGAAAAACCATGAACTAGCTTGCCTCCATCCACTACACAAGTTGTGTCACCTCATTGGTAATTCCCCAAATGATATTCATATTTGAAGACTGGGAGAACATCGAGCATTACAATTCACCCCAAATCCTATTTAGAAAACCACATTGAAAATAACATCTTGAAATACAATCATCCAAAGGCAGCTATCAAATGAAACCCCTACTCTGGAATGATGGGATACTCAACAAAAACATGCCTAGAGAATGTATTAAAAGAATCATGACTGAAGAGACCAATCCATAGAAAAGCTTCTGAGTCAGGTATCCAAGAATAGCCAGTAGGCTTCCTGCCTAATGAAACCAAATAGAAAGAAGTGGTCATGTCTTCAAAATACCACAGACTCTATAAAGGTCCAATGTCATAATCAGATCACACCCACGCGAGAGAGCGTTAAATTAAAAGGGTGGAAATATTGGCAACTGCCGCATCGATGTAGGAACAAACCCATCCCATAAGGATGGGGTATTTTTAAATAAAAATTACCTCATGACACCGAAAAATCACTGCTGTAGCGCAACAAAAGAATAATGGGAATAACCACAGTCTGCAGGGATGGGACATCTATACCTCAAGTCCACGCATAATGGACGGCTACCTTCTCCTGTTTGGGAAGAATGATGAGCAGAGGAGCCACTCTTTCCACCTTGTCTCATGGCTCAGAACCTCCGAGACAATGGCGCATTATGATATTGGACTAGGTCCCCCTTTGGGTCAATATTCATCAAGAAACCCATAGAATACTACATAATGGAAGGAGAAAATCTAGAAAATGATGTAGAATGACTTCCTACCATTTGGCAGCAGGTACACCACCACCAATGTGATATAAATTAGTGGACATTGTAAATGTCAACCCCATGGATCCTATAGAAAATGACACATAGGGGTAGGATGAAAGGGAATATGGTTTCCTTCTAGTGGCATCCCACACTGAGCCTGATGGTGTGCAAACCTGAAACTAGAGAGCGATCCTAAATTTGGGTGTCCCCTTAGTTAATACATCACTACCTCCCTCACAAAACCCCAACAAGGAGAAGAATAAATCCATGGTTTTCTATGACCCGCCTCTGGCTATCCATGAGGAAGTGTCCCTCACCCTCAAGGAAAGATTATCTACATTGGAGGAAGAAATGAAAGAGATTGGGTGAATTAATATTGAGCTGCGTTGAGGGATCTACCTCACTGGATGTGTTACCCTAAAGAACACTAGTAGGTGTTCCCTGAAGAGGTTCCCTAGCTACACGCACCCATCCCAATGAATGAATCCAAGTTCGGAGGCCCAATCAATCCAGCACTCGGACCATAAAAATGCTTAAACCTGACCGCAGAAGGACATCAAGACTTCACCTTATTGTGAAGGTAGCCAAAATATGTTTAGGTAAACACACAAAGGATACCCCCAGCCAGATACACACCCCAAATTCCAACAACACTGGCACACCCAGATTTGGCCACTACCGTACCAGACCATGCTCAATCCTGTAAGGATATGCATCAAGAGCTCCTGAACATCGTCGAGAAACTAAAATCTCTACTAGAAGCTATGGAGGGGAGGCGTTCCCCGATACAACTAGAGTGAAAACCCTACACTAATTGGGTGAGTAATGTTACACCACCGCTAAATTTTGGAAGCCCTGTATTCCCAATATTCAATGAATTGGGGGACCTGGAACATCAACTAATGCACTATGACTATCATTTTGACCATATGATAGGAACTCCAGAGCAGAAAGAAGTAGTAACACTCAGGTTATTTGTACGAACCCAGAAGGGCCTGACTTTCATATGATATACTAGCTTTCCATCCAAACCAATCACATGCTGGGAGGTCCAACAGTGACAATTTCTCTTCTAGTTTAGTTCAACGCTACCTATGAAGATGATTCTTGGACTTCATCTCTAGATGGATAGGCATGAATTATTCTCTAAATCAGCTACTTCCCCAAGATGAAATGCTCTTCATGTGTATTGACAATATTTAGGATGAGTTACAAACACCACTCATCCCATTGAACTACAAAAAAGGGTTTAGAGATTTCATTTCCATTTCTCAAAGGATAAAAGACTCCTTCAAATACACCAATCCCAAGTCTCGAGTAGCCTTATCAGCCCTATGGAAAAGAACAGGAAAAGCTGAAGTGACTTCTCTTATGCTTAAGCCACCCCCAGCACCAGCTCTAGTTGCGAGGCCCCCACCAAACCATGAAGGACACCATAGACACTGACAGCCACCCCCAACTAAACAAGAGGACCAAATGGGTGCAAAAAAAACATTTCGAAGAATGAATAAACAAATTCTACTCATTCCGAGATGACCAGGTATGTGACTATTTCATAGCCTCTATTAATTGCAACTTTCTTCGGCTACCAGATCCAAAGATATCTGATGAAGTGGGTCTCAAAAACCATCCCAATTATTGTACCTATCACGGGATATTGAGACACATTATCCAGAAATGATTCATTTTCAAGGATCTCCTACAAATGATGGTGGGTTCCGGGAAATTCAAGATGGGCTCACCGCTAGCATAGGTAGCTTATGTTTCCACCTCAGGCTCAAGAGAGGAAAAGGAATGGAAACTGATTTCTAGTAAGATGGATCAAAAATTTGAAAATATGATGACCTGGAAGACAATAAACTGAATCCATGACATCCTCCAGGCATAGTTTAAACATCCAACTATGCCCCCAAAAGTTCTCGATACAACAGAGCATTCCTCCTCAACCCCATAGTCCTCTAAAGGCTAAAAGGGTAGAAAACATGTGCAATAAGATGGGATGAGACTAAATATGAAGTTAGTATTGACACCTGTGGTCTTCATACCAATGAACCTGGTACAATGGGCACCGCCTTGCCAGATGGTACAACATGCACCACCCCACCAAATAGTACAATGGGCACCGCCCTTCCAAAAAGTTCCATCAAAGGGATATAGTCAGAAAGAAACAATTTCAGGCCATGAACTGATATTTAGAACCATTAATTTTATTCACTTGATAGACCATTTCACTAATGGTGACTACAACCACGAAACTGAATTCTTTGTGCCCAACCAAAGAGCTGGTGGAATAGGCCTCATAGGCCGGAGGTTTTCTGGAAGGCACGATTATGGAAGGAGTCAAATTCCTATACATGACATTAATAAAAATGTTAACATTGAGGAAACTCATGGAAGGACCCTATAGTAGACACAAAATGAACCAGAATTCTCCTCCACCCCCGTTGGATGAAATTCAAGCCCAGTTATCTTAGAATATCTTTCAGGGGATGAACAAATGTCAAATAACCCAATGAATTATAGTGAACCAGTTCGGCCAAACCTAAAAAGGACTGTAGCACTACTATCCCCTATCGTAGAGGCTGATCCATCTACGTCCAAATAAAAAACAACTAATGTTTCTATGAAGTATAAACCCTGAGATGAGAAGCACAAAACGTTAGAAAAGAAATACGATATTATAAATAATTTGGCTTCAGTACTAGATAAACTGTCAATCCTGGATGCACTAAGCCTATCCAAAGATCTAAGAGAGGCACTCATCAAAGCCTTAATAAGTCCCTAGGAGTTTGATGATGAATTAGCACCAGTCAAAGTCTATCAAACGGTGACAGATCCAAAATAATGGCATGCCATCAACTTCTACATAGATAGGTATGAGGGAACCCTCATTCTAGGGCACATAAAACCCTCATATGTGTCCATAAAGATAAATGGAATTGATATCTAGAGGATTTTCATCAACAAAATCTCTATATTCAATCTTCTCCCATAGAAAGTGCTTCGTCGGCTAGGATATGATGAAGACAACATGACACCCTACACAACAACTCTACTGGGATATGAAAAAATCAAGTAGAAACCATTGGGACAAATCAAACATAAAACTTGTCTTGGAGACCTCATGTCGGATTCTGAGTTCCTGGTAGTATTGAAAAGTACGGCCTTCAGAATCATATTAGGGAGGCCTTGGATGCATTAGTACACTGAAATTCTACCATCATACCATTAGTGCATCAAATATTTCACTAATGAAAAAATGGGACATCTCATGCCAATAAATGTCTATTTTATTCGTGTGAGTCACATTTTATAGACATAGGGTTCTATGAGTCGGAAGAAAAACCTCATTTGGCTGATGACATTGATTGGATCACTACCATAGATGGATTGGAAATGGATCCCACCAACCACCTCCAATAACATGGGGAAGAGTACATACTACCCATCCGCCAAGTTGAATGCATAAGTGAAAGTCGAGATGCAGGCTCAATTGTCTGCATGATATCCATTATAGCCACCAAGCCCAAATCCATGGAAGAATGGGTTGACTTCTGTGATGATTGGATAATCCCTATGAAAGATGCTCCTAGTCCATCCACGGGACCCCAAACTACCCCTTCCTTACTCACTAAGGAAAAAGATGATTTCTATCCCAACATTGGGGAGTTTGTACCAAGAATCCTCTCTCCATCATAGGTGTAAGAAGATAAAGAGGAAGAATATGATAAAGAATAAGAAGAGGAAGAATAAGAAAAATAAAACCTCAAAGATACTCCTCCTATATTAGAAGAAGGTGTTTCCTCCATAATCGATAAAATTAAGAAGATAAACCTTGACACCAAAGATGACCCTAATCCCACACTGATCAGTGTGGCTATGCCTATCGAGGAGAAAGAGGCATATACCTCCTTACTATAGAAGAATCAAGATGTGTTTGCCTAAAACTACATAGAAATGTCAGGTCTTGATCTCGAGGACGCCACTCATCATCTGAGCTTACCAGAAGATCATTGAGTCTATAAGAAGGCAACCATAAGGACCCACCCGACACATGCATCCAAAATAGAGGCTGAATTTGAAAAGTTGATCAAAGATAACTGAATACAGAAAGTCTAGTATTCAATATATCTATAAAACATAGTCCATGTTAAAAAGAACAATAGACATATTAGAATCTGCATTAACTTCATGGACCTTAATCGACATTGACTGAAATATGATTTCCTAGTTCCGATCACCAAATTGTTGATCAATGCATCCTCCAGATATAAGGCCCTATTTTTGATGGACAACTATTCTAGATACAATCGAATCTAGATGGACCAAGTAGATGAAGAAGCTATTTATTTTAGGCCCCTCATGGAGTTTTTAGTTATAAGGTGAAATCTTTAGGTATAAAGAGTGATGTAACCACATATCATTGCACTGTGCATCAAATCTTCAAGCCATTATTGGGAAATTTTGTTGAGTGGTATGTCGAAGACCTTGTGGTTAAATCCCGATAGAGCTCAACCCACCTTTTCGGTCTTGAAACTGTCTTTAAAAAATTGTGGCATCATTGTTTAAAGATAAATCTTCTAAAGTGTGACTTTGAAATTACCTATGGAAAATAAATCGGCTTCATCATATGACATTGTGACATATAAGTCGACCTCGAGAAGACAAAATTCATCTTTGGCATGTCCCCACTTCACAAACTCTCTAAGATGAGAGGTCTCCAAGGGAACCTCACCTACATTTGGTGCTTCATATCCAATTTGGTTGGTAAATGATTACCTTTCACCAAGATCATGATGAAAAGAGTTATTTATCAGTCTGGTAATGATTTCCAAGAATCATTCGACTATATCAAAATATATCTTCTAAGCCCACCAGTGATGATGCCACCAGTTGAGGGGAGACCAGTCATTTTGTATGTAACCTTCCTAGAATGGTCATTAGGCACCTTCCTCAGGTAGAAGAATGATGTCGGCAGTGAGAATAGCCTATATTACCTCATCCGAACAATTGTTGATGTTGAAACTATGTATTCCAAAAATGAAAAGAATTGTTTATTCCTAATCTTTACAGTTTATAAACATAGGCATTACTTAAAAAACCATGAGGTCCACTTAGTCTCTTTCCGCAACCCACTCAAATATATCCTCAATTGTCCCATGCTAAATTTATACCTATCGTGATGGGTGGTCATCCAACAATAGTTTGACATATGGTACGTACCCTTGAAGGACTTCAATGTCCAGACATTAGAATAATTTCTATAAGAGCACCCATCAGAAGAAACAATGTCGTTGGATACTAAACTTTTAGATAAAGAAGTGTTCTCTATCCATGAAGGCCCCTAAACATGGGAAATGTACTTTGATGGTGCTTCTAGAAGCTTGACAGGGAAATGGATGGAGGATCCCAATCTCAAAAAAGTAGGCTTGAGAGTTAAAATTGTATCCCCCAAAAAGTTCATATTGCCTTACTCTTTTTTGCTTTCCGATGGGTGTAAAAATAATGAAGCAGAATATCAGGCCCTCATTGATGGCCTAGAACTAGCACTTCATGTGAAATCCATACATCTAAAAATAAATGGTGATTCAGATCTAGTCATCAAAAAGGTCAATGGTGATTATTCCATCAGAAAAGAAGTATTGTCCACATAATGAACCATGTTTGGGAACTGATGTGAGAATTCCCATCAGAAGCAATGTTGATCTATATCCCCCAGTCTCAAAATTCTCAATTCCATGCTTTGGAAAATGAAGCCACAACCTTGGCTGATCTAGACCGATGATCATTAACATTTCACATCATCAGATGGTGTTTCAATTTATCCAAAGCTGTAAGAAGGAAATTGACAAAATTAGCCCCGTCTCTAAGCCTCACAGTCACACCACTGTCCGGATGACTCCCATTTCAAATTACTATTGGAAGGGGGAACTCCCACCAGATAGGGATGGAAGTGAACAAATTCAAAGATTGGAAGTCAATCATTCCATCCACAAAGGGGTAGACCATGAAATAATTCTCTTCAAATGAGTCCTTGAAGGAGTCCTTCTTTGGTGCATTTATAGAGAAGAGACTACTGCCATCATGAAATAAGTGCATTCCAAACCTTGTAGAGTGCTCTAATCAACAACCAACTCTCTCACCAAATCTGAAGACTTGGGTATTACTGGACCACTATGATACAAGATTGTTCCGTATTTTTCAAGAAGTGTCATTCCTACCATTTTCATGCCAATTTCATACATCAACCCCTAGAGATACTTTATAATTATATGTACTCCTAGCAATTTTCTACCTTAGGGATGAATGTTGTGGGACAATATCCTCCCACCATAGATAGATAATTCATGTTCATACTCACAATGACAAAAATTATTTTCCAAATCAGTGAAATCCATACCCCTTAAAGAAGTCATGGAGAAAAACCTCATCATCGTTGTGAATACCAACATAATTACAAGATTTGGTGTCCCTTATACAATACCAATAGACAATGTTACCAACTTCTACTCGGATGAGTTGAAAATTTTATACCATGAGTATGGAATCAAAGTCAACAGTTCATCCCATTGCCACACGGAAACCAATGGGAAGATACAAGATTTCAAGGAGACCCTATCCAAAATACTCCAAAAAATAGTTTATAAGGATATGAAATTGTGTCCAGATAAGCTCCTTCACACATTATGGTCTTATCGAACCATGAAACACCCTGCCACCCAAGCAAACCTGTAGTCACTAGTATATGGGGAAGAATCATTTTTTCCTATCGAAATCAATGTTCCATCACTTTATGAGTCCATTTGAGATCAAATTTTCATGGATGAAAAATCCAAGAGATGGTTTGATGAGTTGGAGTAGCTAGATGAAAAATGGATGCAAACTCCGCAACATTTGGAAGTCTACCAATATCAGATCACACGACCCTTCAACAAAATGTTTCTCCTTCGATCTTTCCTCGAAGTAGAAATTGTATTAGTCCTCAGAACCCTTATGATATTCATGAAGAAGACGCTAAATCTTGAACTAAAGAGGGAAGAACTATATGTCATAAATATTTTCTATTTCAATGGAGCATACACCCTAATATCAGTGAATGGATAACTCATCACAGCTCCCAAAAATGTAATGTTTTTGTAGAAGTATTTCACATAGTAGCGCTGTGATGGACTGTTCCAAACTCTACAACCTTAAACTATGAGTTATCGTCCTAAACACATAACTTTGAACTATATGGTATTAGTCCGTGAAACATGACATTGAACCATGATTTAAATGGTCTGAACTCTTTTACTTTAACTGTGATAAATTTTCAAATCCACATGATGTTAAACTATAAGGAATTTATCCTTGAAACCTAACATTAAACTAGGACTCATGTCCTCATTGTAAGACATTAAAATACATAGCACAAATCATCCTAATCACATGATAATAAATAGAATGGTCTCTCATAGAACTACATATGACTTGATTCCCACCCATTTGTGGGATATGCAGTGATGCCTAGACACTCGATCTTGGCCCAGACCCCACTATAAAAAATGCCTCCATCATTCCCTCTATATACCCATATTTATAAGGGAAACTCCTATCACTCCTTTCTTCTCACTTCAACTGCAACTCAGATGAGCTTTAGACCAGTGATAAGGATTCTATTACATAAGTAAACTATAGAGTAACATGGTATACCTGGAAACCATGATGGATAGATCTAAGAAATTACCTCACATGTCCTTGCACAAGGACCGAGCTAGATCAGTATAGGGAATGTTCAGAACTAAACGAGGCTTCATTCCTGCTCTTTTATGATACGTAGTGACACAAAGATTTGGCATCCAAGCCCATCCACCATAAAAAAAGTAATCCTTTCCTTGTGCGTAGGTAAAAAAAGTATGAGGAATCCATGAACGGTCATAACCTCATGAAAAATAAATTTTGAAGTTCTTTAAGAGTTATGTGTGGCCCGATTCTATATTTTATGAGATCCCACGCATGCCTTCCACTCATGAGATGTCTAAAGTCATGATTTCCCTTATACATATGAGTCAAATCCATATGGAAGATTCAGTAGTTCATGGCTAATCATGGTCTGGGTGTTTCTTATTTCCCCAACACACATCATTCCTATTAGAAAAACTCAATATTCCAGGAAATTGTGGATCTATATAATCATTCATGGCCATCATATATGGAAGGCCAGTGTCCTGTGGACACCTTTTTTTGGCTATGCACATCATGCCCCGATGGCTCTCCATATGTTTCCCACAAAATGATCATCAATCAAAGGAAACTTCATCCTCAGGAGAGTCCATTCCTACCTCGGTATGCCTAATAGGATTATAAGCCCCATGATATCCCTCCTAATCCAAGTCCCCCCCATGAGACTATGGTTTACAACATCTATCACTGCTCACATTTGAGGAATGAAAGAACATCCCAATTGTGATTAACTCATAGATATTAAAGATCTTCATGATAACATAATGTTTTTATCACATGACACTAAACTGTAAGGCCAAAATCATCCTTTATATATGATGCTAAAATACACAACATTGTCTTTAGCCTATGGTGCCCCTAGATGTGGATTTTTCTATTCTTATATAGTTACCTGAAGCCCTCTTAATCCATTTTTTCTCTAATTGAGCATAACTCATGTGAGCTTAGGGATCTTAGCAAGAGATCCACCGATACATTGTGGAAAAATAGTCTACGAATTTGGTCTTAGTAGCATGACCCAAAAAGGCATGTCATGATTCCATTCCCCCAGAGGAACCCCCATCCCGGCCATGTGACGTTAAAAAACCAAGTACCCCAAAGATGGGATGAACGCCTCACCTTGCGTGTGAGCTAGATCTACATAAGGGATACCTGATTCCATGAGTAAATTTCAGCCCAAATTTCTCCAATATGTCTGGATACAATCCTTCCATACCCCAAACATTGTGCTCTAAGTGATCTTGAATCTCCATAATCATTCATGGCCATATAATATGGAAGGACAATGTCCTGAAGACACCTTTGTTTTTATATACACATCACACCTCAGTGGCTCTACATATATTTCCCACAAAATGGCCTTCAATCAAAGGAAAATTCATCCCCAGGAGAGTCCTCTCCTGTCTCAGTACACCCAATGGCTTCCAAGACGCATTCCATACCTCTTGATTAAAGTGTCCACAAATTCATGGATTACATTTTCCTTCCTACACACATCTTGGATATATCAGAAGAAACTGGCTTGATTCATCTATGTTCTCTTTTGAGGTTACTAAAGATACCATATCTATATGCATGAATTTGATCCACATAAAAATAATAATTCCCCCACTCATTTTAGGGTTTCCCCAAATAAGTTAAGTTAAAATTCCTCTTTTCATGTTCAAGTGCTCCCCTTGTTGAAGGTCGCGTACTGTATTCAAAAAGTTTCTGGATGCCATAGCCAACATAGATGGAAGGCTTGTGTCCTACAAACACCATTGTTTGACTATGAACATCATGCTCTGGAGGATTTTCATATACCTCCTGCAAAATAGAAATCAATCAAAGGTAAATTCATTCTTAGGAGTGTCCTTTCCTGTTTTCGTACACTCAAATTACATCCATGTCCTGTCACACCCCTGGATTTGGAACAACCCCGAATAATAGATTACATACCTTACTATTTCTAGATACCCCTGACATAAAAAATACTTCTAACTAAACTAACCATTCCCCTGCTCTCCCTTACGCAAGTAAGAACCATACGGTAATATTTTCTTGGTCAAATCCAATATGATTATACCTAATATATTAAGAAACCATTACTCAGACCAGCCACCCAATGTGGCTCCCAACATCAAAATAAAATCAAAGTGTTTCAAAACCTACCAGGACATCAAATATGGATGGCCATTGTTCTGTTGACACCATTTTTTACTTTACACATCATGCCCCAATATCTCTACATATGATGCCAAAAAAATAGCTATTAATCAAAGAAAAATTCGTCACTAGAAGAGTCCTTTATAAACATTGTATGCCTAAAATGGATCCTGAGCTTCATGCATGTCCAAAATTCACAAATTCAAGGACAAGAAGAATCCATAATCTATAGTTTGAAAGATATTAGAACATTCTCGGCTGATGAGTCCAGAATTGGTGCCCCGCCCCATTAAGTTGGGTCAAAGCTGTTCGAACTAAAACATAAGTAGTAATTTTGATTGGTAAGACTGTAAATTTCCCATGAAAAAGACACCATAATTTTCATAAGGAAAATCAAAAAAAGGAACCTCTGGGATAAATTTGAGTATTGGACTGTTAAAAACATTGAACTGTCAAAAGATATGTAATTCTTGTTAGGTCAAAACCCGTAAAGGGCAGCCTATGAAAAAGTCAAGTTATGACCTCTAAGCCCGTGTTGAGAAGGCTTTGCTAAAAATTAGGGTAATAATGGAAAATACACAAAAGTTCATGAGGTGTTGCATAAAACCTTAGTAATAGTCGAACTATGCTCACTGAGTCTCATGGCTCAAGAAAAAATTAGAGCCCGATTCGATTATCTCAATTTACTGGTTTTGAATCATGGTTTAAAATTAATACCTGATCAAAATGATATTTATTTAATTTATTGTGAACAATTGACATGATAGGAATATACAAAGAATGTTCATTTTATATAAAAATAGTTTGATATAGTTTAACAAAAATGGCGGAACATCCCCAGTTCAGAGACTCTCAAAAATATTAAAGAAAGAGAGTAGTACATATTATGATTTGGGATGGAACTACAACAAGGCTCAGCTCTCCCTTTCCAGAAGTATGGAAAGTGATTGTCATGGGCCATCAATAGTTCACTCCAAAGAAGCTATATCTTATGTTTTGGCCTTCACTATATGACCCACCTATTCTATAACAACTTTAAAGTCCATCCCTTTCTTTTGGATAGATTCATAGTTAGCGCATGAAGAGGACAGCTAACCCATAGACCTCGATGCATGGGCCTCGCACTCACACAAATCTTCCATTTTAGAGACCATTAAATCATGAGCCTTCGACTCATCGGCCTTTAGGTGATTGAAATCTTATGAAATATCTTAGAAGGCCACCACCTGGT
This sequence comes from Viscum album, assembly GCA_963277665.1. Lineage (NCBI taxonomy): Eukaryota > Viridiplantae > Streptophyta > Magnoliopsida > Santalales > Viscaceae > Viscum > Viscum album. Next base: position 1,277,916,842 of record OY728136.1, on the reverse strand, counting down.
GATGGGAAGAATTAAACTTGGGATATTTTTCCACACATGAATCAAGGTCCTCTAGGGATATGATGATTTTTTATATAAAGAGGTTTGAGTGTTGATAATGAAAACTACTGGAACCCAACTCGATGAATAATTGCTTAAAATTATTTGTATTTTCAGCATAATTGGTCATAGGAGTCTCTATGGGAGTCTATAAGTAGGAAGCATCATCACATGAGTGGGAAGGGAACTAATATAGGTCCCCCAAGATGGGGTACTCTCCTTTTCCTCAGATGGTTTAACCAATGGAGCTGGGTCTGGAGGAATAGCCACAACTTCTTGGGTTACTGGTAAAACTCTACGGGGGCTATCCTTATTAGATTCATAAGCAATATTTATAGAAGGGGATTATTTTGAATCATTCTTCACTGAGATAGGTTGTACCGATGAATCCCCTTATAGATGCTTTTGATGGTGTGATGAGTGTCTTCTTACCACAAGGTCAAGAATATGTGGTGTATCCATCGTGGTTGCCGCTGGGATGGGAATAGAAGACGTAGCTGTCACACTCACCACATAAGAAGGAATGTGTATAATTTTCATTCAGGTAAGGATGGGGTAGGGAATGGTTAAAGGTTTCTGCACCCACCGAACTGGTTCTCTTAGCATCCCTTTACGGTAATAGGCCATACATAGTTAGGCATACTCTAGTGAAAAGAAGGTGGATCCCATTACATTAGGAATGATAACATCCACAGTGTCACCTTCATGGATCATCATAATCCATAGTTGGGGAGGAATTATGGGATGAGACTATCCCATTAACTAACCGAAAGAAAGAGATGCAGCTTGTGGAAGGAACCTAAATTTCATGGAAAACCTGTAAGGGAGGTATTGCTCACAAATGACTAACATATCTATATGAGTAGTGAGAATACCATCCTGAAGTGTGATAAGGTATCATAATTCTTCCAAAGAACCTCCCCTTTTCACCTCTTAACAACCCTTGATGGGTAAGATGTGGTGAAAATGATAAGCGAGAATATTCATTAAACAACCCAACTGTATCAATAATGCTTAGATTCATAGGAATAATAACAAAAATGTTGAGAAGAGTAGGATGAAAGTCAGAATGAGGAACCTTTGCAGTATGCTGATATTAATAATAGGGGATGTGTTTTACTATCCACTCATACAAGAATTGAAATGGTCTACTGAGATGATATGCGGGGGAGACCTTTCTGTATTTCTTCCAATCACTCATAAAGTTAAGTGAGAGTAGGAAAGGCCAAATTAATGGGTCAACCCTCTTCCATCGTGGATTCCATCTTCAATGTATAGGACCGAACCCCAATATATACATCATTGGATGGGAAATCCATCCACTCAAAATCATGGAAAAGAAACCTTCTAGTCTAAGAATAGGTGATACATTTGGTTAAAGACCATATCCTCATGTGGTATATTTTCCCACTTTATTGGTTTCACAATATGACCATGGAGTCTTGCAGGACTAATGGGATGGATGAGTTCAACTACAGTAATCCCTTGTCTTAGGTTTATTCGCCTTCAAGAATAATCGTATCCACGCATTGAATGGGATAAAAGAGAGAGCCTAGAGGGGATGATCAAGTAATTTCTATACTACAACCAATAAACTCCTTATAAAAGGGGACACGTGGTCAGTGTCATTCCATGTAGCAGTTGTTGGGAGAACCTCGTCATACAACTCTCCATGGATGGGGATTCCTCAAAGATGGTTGATATCCCTTAAGATGATTCTAACCTCCTGATGTGATAAATGGAAGGTGTTTTTATTTAACACCAGCAACTCAACAAATTAGGATGGATTTCTCCTAGGGAGAAGGCTGCGAACCAAGAAACCTAGGACTCTTGATATAATCTCACTACCATCAACTGTCCTTGGGACTCCAAACAATTTTGATGTACCCAGAATGCCCAGGCCCACTCATCGGATAAATATCCTCCATCCCGCTGATCCGACATAGTGCTCCACCCACTGTTAGGGTTTTCTTGGGTGATGTTGATAATGGATGGGTACTCTCGGGCACTTAGTCTCATGAAAACATTGTGACACCTGCAGTTTCCCTAAGTCCATACTGATCCTCCGATAACGAAGATGTTCTCCTAAATCAGAGTGGATATGAATTCTCTTGTTGTGGAAATGTTGCCTCATTCATGTCATCATAGTGCTTTTATGATGATGAAATGGGTATCAGGGTCAACCCACAACAGAGGAATGTTGTCAGGGAGAAAAAATCCATAATGTAGAAAATGTACAAATAGTGGGAAAGATATGGTCTCTAGAGTCAAGAAATCCATGAGTAATATGTCATGATTTATAATGTATAATTAAAGATGATCCTCACTATACTCCACCATGGTCTCCATCATTTTCATTAATTTTATCACAGCCTGTGAAAGAGCCATTATAGCCTACACAGGAAGATCCAAAAGATGATAAATGTTATTCCATTGAAATTTTTTGGATAAAGGCTACAAAGAAATGGCTAAAGGACTAAAAAATACATCTGTATAAGAATCTATGTACATTTACTAGAAACAGTATGTGGTAGGAATATATCGTGTAATATATAATGTGCTGAAGAAACCTCCGCATACTGCATGGTATATAGAAATGTTTCACCGCGTATACCCATGGTTCGTGAAGTAACCCTAAGGCACTGGCCCACAGATTTTATGTTGGTGAACATAAAGGTTCATAGAAGGTGGATACCACAAACCTAGGCCTTTTTAAGTTCATTTTCAAAGATATTGTATTAAAAAAATTTTTTGGATTATTAATTCTTAATGTTCGGTTCACCGGTTAAATCTCAATATGCGGACAGAAGGGAAACATAGAATTATCCTATGTGGAATCCATATTTTAGTTTTAAAATTCCACAATGACACTTTCAAAATCCAAAATTCAGTTCACGGAAATAGAGATGGAGAAATTTTCGATTTGTGGCACGTACGATGCGGTTCACGAAACAAATTTTCGCAAGAAGCATATTACACAAATGTAGAGGAAGCCAATGAAGTCGTGAGCACATTTCGCCGCAAGAAATAGTAAAAGACAAAGGGAAAGGGCCCCTATATATAGGTGTGGTCCCCTCCTACCAGGACTATCTGTTCTAATATGATCCACACACTCTGTAGGTACAACTAGCCTTGAACTATAAAACAGGGGAACTTAATAATAAAAATAGAACCAAGAATCAAAATGGTGAAACCATGAACCATATATTTCTTGCAGATGAGCATTCCATGAATGACATTCCCCAGAAAACCCCTTCAATATGGGGTTCCACATAGTATATCACTATGATGATTTAACACGGTGTCGCGTACTGCCTCAGTACGTGGACTGAACCCAGAGCTGTGTGATGGACTACATCTAGGACCACATACAATTGTTGTGCGTGGTGGTCCATACCCATACTTGTGTACCGCATCGGTACGTGAATGACCCATCTTCCTGCCTACCACTACGGCATGTGGAGCTTCCCCCATCCCACATAAGAAACCAGTATGTAGAATGTGGTGTTTTTGGGTATTATTTCCTCCAGTTCCAATATCACCCCTTTGATACTGTCCCTTCCTTTATAATCAATCCACAAACCAGTCCCTTGACATCAAGACAAAGCCTCTTCTAAAGCTACAAGACCAGTATGATTAGACAATTGGGTGCATCGGTGTGCCCCTTTGAGTCTACATACCCATGGAGTCACGAATGATTTCCCCACAATGGTATGGGCTTTGGTAATGTCTATGGGTCTAGATTCCCACGGTAACCCGGAGTCCTACCTTGGGATGCCGACTTGAATCTCCCTATTATAGGGATTAAGGGAGATCACTTGATTTTCCATTCAATGTGGAATGGTGGTCAATCAAAGGGATAATGATCTCTTCACTTTTTGATGAGGAAGACAATCCTCCCCTTCTAAAAACATGTTCTGGGGAACTTCTAATGAGGTAAGTCCCCAATATTATGTGGCTGATACACATGAAAGTTAATGTCACTTCACATTGAAGGGTTCGTTGCTCTGTTCCCTCACCCACCATCACCCCCGCCTCTTTCAACGTAGGCTCACCCTCTCTCTCCAGCAGAAGAGGAAGCATGTGGTTGGTTGGATCTCTCACATCCTCTTGTTTTTTACACTGAGAATGAATCATGTCGTATTAGAGGATTATGAAGATTACAACATCCATATAATTTTGAACTATGAGAACATAGATTCTGGATCAAACTAGGATACATAGGATGACTACATGAAGTACTAATCCCAAAAGGGTGCCCTTCCACAGGGGATCATCCAATCATGATCCTGTAAATGGGAAGCTTCGATGTGTAAGACCCAGAAAATTTGAACTATGAGAACTCTAATTCCTGATCAAACCAGGATATGTAGCATGCCTACATGAAATCCCGAGCTCAAAAGGGTGCCCTTCCAAAAGGGTTCACACAATCATGATCCCATAAATGGGAATCTTCTATGCATAAGCCCTTGTAATTATGAACTATGAGAACTATGATTACTGATCAAACCAGGATACATAGGATTCCTACCTGAAAGCCCGATCTCAAAAGGGTACCCTTCCAAAGGAGTTCACACAATAATGCCCCACCAAATGGTAGGCGTCCATGTGTAATCCCCAACCATTCCAAACTATGTGGGTTCTCATTCCTCTCTTGAGGATACATGGGAAACCAATATTATGGGTCTAATCCCAACATCAAGTCAGCTTCCATCCCCTTAGATGATGATAAACTCCACAGTTCCTTATTGCATGGCTATAGTCAGCATTGCCTCCGTAGAATCAAATCCATGTATTCTTATGACTATTCTGCAAATAAGGTTTTCCCATGGACACCCGCTTCAGGAATGAACCAAGGATTCATGAACATATGAACACAACTTAAATCTATAAAATAGTCTTGGAATAGGTAGTTATCCTCCCCCAAAATGGTGTGGTGAGCCTAACTTCCCATACTCTCGACCAATGGAGACCTCAACTGTAGTTGATAGAATCATCAACCCATGAGTGACTGCCTTTGGAATATAGGTCCATGAAGAATGGATTCCTGTGCTATTGGGTGTTCCTGGTTACATGAATAAACCCATTGGAGACCATCTGAGTAATTTATATCCGAGGAGGAATAATTGCACAAGTACCTAACCCTATGCAATCGCTCGCTGGGATCATCTGACTGCGGCATATCCTTCACAATACAAAAAGGTTAAATTATACAGTCCCTACATGGTTAACCCAACATTAATTTAAAGGATAATGATGTTGAATGGGTCCAAACAGAATAAATGGTGAATTTAACAAGAAACCATCTCTGTAAAAAGAGACGGGTAATGTTTCTCATTGGAAAATTTCCTCATCACCCAAAATGCACCACCTTAAAGGGGGAACAATGTCTTTGGATGGAATTGTAAAATAATCCCATTCAGATGTTAGAGTGGGAATATGTTCCTACTCCAGTCCTCCATTTTCTATCAGAGAGTAATATAGTTCCCCCATGTGGGGAGTAGAGGAATATGTTTCTCAATGGTTTATAGCTAGGATATGCCATTGGTTTTCTCTGGTTGTCATTCTATTTAACTGTTGAGATTCATATTCATGGGATGGTATTTTCTTCTGCTCATTTTCCGCTGTATTTTTCTAGAAGGATTGATATGAATACATATGAATATGACACCTACTTGTATTTAGGGGACATTATATTGGAATAATGAGTTTCTCATTCACGAGCGAGGACTTGAATCTTCTCATTTCCACCCTATTTGAGTGAATGGATTCATATGCATTGGTAGGTATTTTACTCTTCTTGTTTTTGGGTGTTATGTTATTTGACTGGTGGGATTTGAATTTTCAAGTAGGGACTTCCATATGCTCATTTCAACCCTATTTAGATGACGAGATTCATTTGAATTGGAATAGATTTGACTCTACTCTACTTTTATTTGCGTACCATAGTATTTGACTAGTGGGATTAGTATTCACCAGCATGGAATTTCATCTACTCATTTCCCGCTCTATTTAGATGATGAGCTTCATATTCATTGTTAGGGATTTTTAACTACCTTTAATTTTCTGCATTATTTTCTAGAAATAATTGGCAATAATTTATGGAATTTAGTTCTTTCTTGTAGTGTGACACCATATTTACATGGTGGGATTTATAAGAGGGGGAAGGAATATACATTTTCCAGTAGTGTGATGCTGTGTTTTTATAGATAATATATTCCTCAAGATCCTAGGTAAAGACATATTATGGATTATAGATTTCTCTCCCTTGCTGGTCAGCCCTGGGGTATTATTTTCATTTTCCTTCAATAGAAACCCCTGTAATGATATCATCCTTAGAGTGAGGCTAGTGGGCTGCATGGCGTTGACAGTGGCATATTTCAGCAAGGGCCCTTGAGTGGGACCCCAATGTAGTATGGACAAAGACCTTGGTGGCAAAATCATCTACCTGTACAAGATAAGAGAGGTACAAATTATCATGTTCTAGGGATAGGCACCAGAAATGATTGGAGAATACTAGTGGAGCCACCTGGTTCTGGACCATCAGCCACTATTGAGTGGGTGGATAGTAGGATTTCATTAACTGAAGGTCCTGTCTTACTACCTCTAGTGTTGGGAGAGTATCGTTCTGATTTTACTCCCATACCAGTTCATTTGAGACCAAACGTTAGAGACTCTGGTTGGGCGACAGAGTACTCTGCTTCATGGAGGACTCAACCAGTGTGGTGTTTGACATGTGTTCCTATGATAACTTATGGGATTCCATTGGAATGAAGGAAGATCTGAAGAGTACGCTGAAACATATGGGACAAATATAAGAAACAAAGCTCTATCAAAGTATCATCTCATGACCACATGCGAAAGTGATGATCTTTCTTGAACCTCCACCTTTTTGGATAGTAAAGTTGCCTAAATTTGGTTAATAATGCCACCATGGTTAATGATTCACATTAGGTTCACCAATTTTTGTTTCACCAACAAATATTTGTCCAAGGTTAGTAGTGAAATGGTCTGATGGGGATTTGGCAATATATCCTTTTTATATTGTGAAGGAGGGGTTGTAGTCAGGTTTCTTACATCGGGTTACCATTGTGTTTTCACCAAAGGCATTTATGTGGAATGAATGGTTTATTGTAGGGGATGAATGGTTTATTGTAGGGGATGAATGGTGTATAATCACTAACATTACATACAAGGTCTTTAGACGGTCTGCAACATGTTTTTTGTAGAACAAGAATGGTCCAAAAACACTTATATCCATGATTCATGGACATACATTCAAAAGGTACGTTCTCTTTGGGTAACATGGCCAATGACACATAAGAACTCACATTGGTAAAGTGAATGGGATGCCATGCTCATCATACCGTTTTTGGGTGAATTATTTACTATTATAGGACTCTCATATAGATTTAGGTCACATTCATATGTTCATGAAGCCTTGGTTCATTCCCAAGAATGTTTCCTTGGATTACCCCAAGGTCGCAACTGATCATGAATACACATGGGTTTAGAATCTATGAAATTGGATTCCAACATATCATCATGATAGGAATCAAAACCAATGTAGTTCTATTACTCAAAACTAAACACATAACCTTTTAAGGTCATGTGATGAGGACCCAACCATGTAGTTTAATGTCATGCATCAAGGACGTCTAGGAAGAAAGTGCCTAGTCAAGATTTGATATGGGGATTAAACCAAGGCAATCCAAGGAACCCAGAAGAGATGTGGACTTCGAGGTGAACATGACTCTTCTGGGGATATTCTCAATTAATGTTAAAGTGGATTTGGGAGATGAGTTTTGACCTCAATAAATCTTCCCACATACATGAGTCTGTTGGGAATCAAAGCCCACATAGTTCAGTTTGAACATGGACATAAACTTTGGTGGTGGGACATTAAGGGAGCATGATTGGGAACTATGCATGGGAGCTACCCAATTGAATGGATTTGATCTGGGATTATACCTTCTAGTAGGCCTATTTGGATTGAAGTTGGAGTTTAAATCTGAGGAGAAGTCGTATTTGAGTTACTTTGGGATTATGCTGATTTCATGATCACCACCAACCTTTAAGCCCGCATGATTCATGATCGATGTGATAACCAGAGGAGGCAGTGGATCTGAAGATGGTATGTCCAGCTCCACCTAGTAATGAATGATGGTGGATCCCAAATGGAAAGATAGATAGGTATTTGAGTGTGTTTTCTCCTCTCTAATTTTGGTAACCGGGATAGTCATGTTTGGTAATTTACCAAGCTACACCCAAGGGTAAGTCAAATAGCAGTAAGAAGTGCCACCTCCAACAAGAAATTACATGTAATTACCTTAGTATGAGTTCCCTAAAATTGGTTCTAGGAGATAAGGGAGTAATCGATATTGTCCCTTATCAAAGTTAAATGCTAATGATTTATCTCAATACCTAGAATGGAGAGGTTCATGTGGGTATCCTGAGGTTAGAACCAATGTTACCATAGGAATGTAAACATTGGGTCATTGTGAGGGTCTAATTCTCGGAAAATATGACCCACATGACTCCGCTTACCATAGGTATGTAAACTAAAAAAGGGCATGCAGATGTTCTTGCTGACCTGATTATAAATATTTTGTGACATTGGAAGAGGCCTTGGCATGATTCCATTGGACTGGTTCATGGAGGGTCAATCATGGGAGATGATGATACGACATAAGGGAGTGATTTTAGGATGAGAGTGGAATACTCTTGGATACCCTATATCGCATAGCATGTTCTTACGCAAGTTGAGATTCCATCTACATAGAATGGTGCTTTTCATATATGGTGTAGCCTACATAAAATTATGGTTTGCGGAGTTGATTTTGGTCCATGGAGCACTTTTCTGTGTGGGGATAGGTTCCATCTATGTCGCATAGCTCTATACAGGATCGAGTTCCTCCCACATAGTGATTTACTATGCAGGGCAGGGTTCCAGCCACGTAGCATGGTGCTACGTGAGCAGTCTAGTTACAATGTGTCCATTGGTTCTACAACACATGAGAACTATGCTTGCAAAGGATGTTCAGTTCACTAACTACAAATTGATTATATTTTTATTAACATTAATTATATGAGTCAAGTTTTACCTATGGAAAATTATCAACGGAGCACTTATTTTTTGGAGTTATCAATATCTTTATTGATCTCCCCCTTTGCTGATCCATCAATTCCTCAAAATCATTCTTTGGTTCCCCTTGGGTTCTATTTACAGAGAAGTAGAGAAACTAGATACCAGTGTGGATAGTCATATATGATGAGTCCGCAAACCCTATTTTACATAATCCCATGGGAGATACCCGGCTTTCGAATGACTTAGTTAGTGGGGGTATGGGGTTATCGTTTTCAGGGTAGAAATCACTACATTCATCCCTTGAATGATCTTGTTTCATTCATGGGGATCCAACGGTATCACCTTTCCCCTGAATCATTTTAGTTCATGGGAGAGCATTGTTTTCAAGGAGGATGTCTCCACCTTCTTCACATAGATGATTTTAGTTTCATTTATGGAATTTGGCATCACTTTCTCCATCCCATAAACTATTTAATTCATGGGTGCCATGCAAAGTGGATCACAGTGCGGAGTAGCAATCTTTGAAGGATTTATACTTCATAGCATCCTTTAGTCCTTTGCTAATTTTCCTCATTTAAACATTTTTTCCTTCAATCTTCCTTCAATTAGTTTCCATTAGTTTTCATATTTTCATGGTATTATTTCGATTTCATTTGTGAAGTTTTTAGGACCCAATAATGGTTTTTAGTGTTTTTTAACATTTTAGGGGTTTAAATATTTTTTAGAGTTTTTATTTTTTCTTATAGGAAGTTTGGGGTTTTCATTTTTTTTAGGGTTTTATAGTTTTTATGATTTTTAGCTTTTTTGGGTTTTTTGGGTTTCAGTGTTTTTCAGGTTTTTAGGGGTTTTATGTGTTTTACATTCTTTTATGGGTTTCATATGGGTTTTCACGATTTTTTTGGGGTTTTATGTTTTTATGGATTTTTATTAATTTTCAGGATTTTCATTAGGTTTTCGATTTTCAGGGATTTTAGCATTTTTAGGGTTTGTTTGGGATTTTTTGTTCATTTTAGGGATTTTTTTATTTTTTAGGGGTTTTATGGTTTTTAGAGTTATTTTCCATTTTTGAGGGTTAAAGGGGGAGTAGTGTTTTCATTGACTTTGAGGTTTTTATGGGGGTTTAGGGGTTTTTAGGGGTTTTATGGGTTTTTATGGTTTTCAAGGTTTTTATGAGTTTTTAGAGTTTTTAGGATTTGTAGAGGTTTTAATTGTTTTAGGTTTTAAATGCCTTTTTAAAGGTTTTCAATTTTTTAAGATATTTTTAATTTTTAAAGATATTTTTAATTTTTAATTATTTTTTAGGATTTTTTAGTATTTTTATGGGTTTTAGGGTTTTTAGGGTTATTTAGGGTTTTTTTGGAAATGAGGGTATTTATGGATTTTTTGTGTTTCCAGGGGTTTTCTGGTGTTTTAATAATTTTTATGAGTTTTTAGTGTTTTTAGAAATTTTATGAGTTTAAATATTTTTTAGAGTTTTTAGTGGTTTATGGTTTTTATGGGGTTTTAGGGTTTTTATGGGGTTTTAGGGGTTTTCATGGTTTTGTGGGTTATTAGTATTTTTAATCACTTTTAGGGTTTTTATAATTTTTAGTCTTTTGAGGTTGTTAAGTATTTTTAGGATTTTAATTAATTCTTTCGAGTTTTTAGGGTTTTTAAGATTTTTTATGTTATTAAGGTTTTTTAGGGGTTTTTATGTTTTGTATTTTTTTAGTGATTTAAAGGATTTTGAGGGATTTTAGGGGGTTTTATGGTTTTTATGGGTCTTATGGTTTCTTTGTTTTTTATTGTTTATTTTTATTTTTAGGGGTTTTGATGTTTTTTAGAGTTTTTTGGCATTTTTATAGGTTTAAAAGATTTCATGATTTTTTTGTGGTTTTAGGGATTTTAATGGGTTTTAGTATTTTTAATGTTTTTAGTTGTTTTTCTGATATATATGGGTTTAAGGTGTTTTATGGTTTTTAGATTATTTTAGGTTTTTTTGGGTTTCAAGTGTTTTTAGGTTTTAATGATTTTCATAGAGGTTTTACTAGACTTTTGGGTCTTTAAAATTTTTAGGGATATTTGGATATTTTTTAGGATTTTTATTGTGGTTTAGGAATTTTATATATTTTGAAGGCTTTTATCGTTTTTAGTGGTTTTAGGGTTTTTTTGGTTTTTTTGGGTTTTAGTGTTTTTTTGTGTTTTTAGGGTTTTACAGTTTTTAGTTTTTTTGAAACAAATTATGGAATAATAGGGTTTTCATGTTTGTTGTTGTTTTTATGGTTTTATGGGTTTTTAGGTTTTATGGTTTTATGGGTTTTTATAGTTTTTAGGAGTTTTGGGATTTTAGGGAGTTTAGTGTTTTTAGGGTTCTTAGGGGTTTCATTTTTTTTGTATTTTAATGTTTTTTAGGAATTTTAATGGTTTTTAGATTTTTTATCTTTTTTGGGAATTTTATGGATTTTAAATAGTTTTATGGTTTTTAGGGTTTTAAGGATTTTTATAGATTTTCAAGTTTTTATGGTTTTTATGGTTTTTAGGTTATTAGGTTATTTGAATTTTTTAGGGTTTTAATTTATTTAGTGTTTATTATCATTTGTAGGGGTTTAATGGGTTTTAATAGATTTTATATTTTTTTAGGGTTTTTTTTGGGTTTTAAGAGATTTTAGGGTTTTAAATGGTTTTTGGGTCTTTTGGGGGGGTTAGGTTTTAAGTGTATTTAGGTTTTGGAAGTGTTTTATATCTTTACAATTTTATAAGGTGTTTTATGGTTTTATTTATTTTTACATTTTTAGGTATTTTTAGTGCTTTTTTAGAATATTTATGGTTTTTAGGATTTTTAGGGTATTTGAGCAGTTTTTGGGGTGTTTAGGGCTGTTAGCGGTTTTGATTTTTTTGGGATTTTAAGTGTTTCTTGTTTTTTAATGTTTATGTAGGGTTATTTAGGGTTTTTTACTTTTTTAGGCATTTTAGGTTTATTTATAACTTTTCTGGTTTTTATGGATTTTAGGGATTTTGATTGTATTTGGGGGTTTTTAAGGGTTTTTTGGTTTTTTGGGGGATTTATGGTTTCCTGAATTTTTTGCAGTCTTTAGGGATTTCTATAGTTTTCTAAAATTTTCATGGTTTTAAAGAGATTTTAGATATTTTAATTAGGTTTAAAAGTTTTGATAAGGTATTAGGTTTTTTATTATTTTGTTGGTTTTTATGGTTTTTATGGGATTTAGGGTTTATTAGGGTTTTATAATTTTTAGGATTTTTAGTGGTTTTAAGTGTTTTTTGGGTTTTTGGGTTTTCTTAGGGGTTTTTAGGTTTTTAGGGGTTTTTAAATTTTAGTGGTTTTTAAGGATGTATTAGGATATTTATGGTTTTTAGGGTGTTTAGGTATTTTGGTGGGGTTTTAGAGTTTTGACAGTTTTTATATTTTTTAGTGAATTTAGGGGGGGTTGGGTTTTTAATTTTTATGAAGGTTTTTTAGTGTTTTTAATTATTTTTATAGTTTTAAAGGGTTTTGATTGTTTTTAGTAGTTTTTAGGGTTTTTTAGGTTTTAGGGGTTTTTATGTTTTTCAATGGTTTTTATGGTTATTAGGGATTTTTAGGGTTTTAGGGTCTTTTTGGGGTATTTTTTGGTATTTTTGAGTTTTTTTGTGTTTTTAGGTATTTTAGGGGTTTTTATGGTTATTAATATTTATTGTATCATAAGGGGTTTTTTGGGTTTTCAGGGTGTTTTACGTTTTATGTATTTTTTTTTGGATTTTATGAGTTTTGAGGGTTTTTATAGATTTTGAAGGACTTAAGGAGTTTTTATGGTTTATCATCTTTTATGGGTTTTTTATTTTTAGGTTTATTTATTGTTTAATTTTTTTAAGGGTTTTATATTTTTAATGGTTTTTATGGGTTTTATACATTTTTTGGTATATTTTTAGGGTTTTATAGGTTTTTAGGGGTACTTATGCGTTTTAGGGTTTTTAGCATTATTAGGTTTTTATGGGTTTTAAGTGTTTATTGTTTTCTTAGGGGTTTTCAATATTTTCGGGGTTTTTTAATATTTATGGATTTTTATGGTGATTTTAGTATTTTTATAGTTTTTAGAGTTTTTAGGGATTTGAGGGATTTATGGTTTTTAAATATTTTAGTGCTTTTATATTTTAAGGTTTTTTTGAGTTTTTATGGGTTTTAATGTTTGTTTAGTTTTTTTTCAAAATTTCAGGTGTTTAAAATGGTTTTAGAGTTTTTAGTGGGTTTTCAGGGTTTTTATGGGGACTTAATGTTTTTAAGGACACTAGGGGTATTTATGGTATTTAGGGTTTTCATCATTTTTAGTGTTTTCTAGGTTTTTTAGGAGTCTTAACTTTTTAAGGATTTATTATGGGTTTTATGGTGTTTTAGGGTTTTTAAATTTTTAGGTATTTTTAAGGTATTTTTGGATGTTTATTGATTTTTTGGGTTTTGAGGATTTTTTTGGGTTTTATGTATATTTTTGTTTTTCTTTGAATTTTTGAATTATTTATTTTTTAGACTTTTTAATGTTTTGGGGGTTTAAAGGGGGTTTAATATTTTTAGTGGTTTTACGGTTTTTTTGTGTTTTAGTGTTTTTTAAAGATTTTATAGGTGTTTTATGGTTTTAGAGGTTTTATGATTTGTAGGCCCTTTTAGGGTTTTTAGCATTTTTAGGTTTTTAGGGATTTTAAGAGTATTTGGGTTTTATGTTTTATTAGGGTTTTTTATGTTTTTATAGTGTTTTACATTTATCGGGATTTTTATGGATTTCTTATGGTTTTTATCATTTTTAGTGTTTTTTTGTATTTCGGTGGGGTTTTTGGGTTTTTATGGTTTTTAGAATTTTTAGGTTTTTAGGGGTTTTAAGTGTTATTAGGTTTTTATTGTTTCCTTAATGGTTTTTATGGATTTTATGGGTATTTACTCTTTTAGATATTTTTGGTATTTTTATTTTTTTTAGGGGTTTTTGGATTTTTTGGGGGTTTAGGTTTTTTAGGGTTATTATGGGGGTTTTGGGATTTTAGTGTTTTTTATTTTAACAGTTTTAAAGGTTTTTTTACGTTTTTATCATTTTTAGCAGTTTAAATAGGTTCTATTGTTTTTAGTTGGTTTAAGGGTTTTTATGTGGTTTTATGGGTTTCTTATGGTTTTTAGGGGTTTAAGGGTTTTTAGTATTTTTAGGGGGTTTAATTATTTTAAGGTTTTTATGGTTTTCATAGGGATTTTAAGGGTTTTAGGAATTTTATCATTTTAGGGACTTTGAGGGATTCTTATGGGTTTTTAGGGATTTTGAGTGTTTTATGTTTTTATGTGTTTTTTTTGGTTTTTTGGGGGTTTTTGAGTTTATAGTGTTTTTATGGTTTTCAATTTCTTTTTATCATTTTTATATTTTTAGGGTTTTTAGTGTTTTTATTGGTTTTTAAGGTTTTTATGGGGTTTAGGTTTTTAAGGAATTTCATGGGTTTTTACGAGTTTTAGTGGGTTTTAGGGTTTTAGTGACTTTTTGGGGTTTTATGTTTTTTTATCATTTTTGGGTTTTTTAGGGATTTAATGTGTTCTTAGGTTTTTATGGTTTTCTTATGTTCTTCATGGTTTTTAGGGTTTTTTATGTATTTATGTATTTTTTGGTTTTTTAATGTTTTGAGGGGTTTTTAGGGTTATTATGGATTTTTATGGTTTTGGGGGTTTTTAGGGATTGTAGAGTATTTTTTTTGGTTTTTATGGTTTTTTGGAGGGTTTAGGTTTTTAAGGATTTCATATGTATTTTTAGAGTATTTACCTTTTTTATGTTTTTAGGGATTTTATAACCTTTTTAAGTGTTTATGGGTTTTAGAATTTCTACACATTTTGATGAGTTTTAGTGTTTTCAAGGCTTTTTTGGGTTTTGTTGTTATTTTAGGGTTTTTAATGTTTTTTGAGTTCTTTGGGTTTTTAGGGTTTTTATATTTTTAACATTTTTAGAAGTTTATTGGGTTTTAAGAGCTTTCTTGGGGAGTGGTAGTTTTAGGATTTTTAAGGTTTTATTGGGTTTTAGGGTTTTAAAATGGTTTTCATGATTCTTATGGTTTTTGTGGCTCTTAGGGTCTATGCATTTTAAGGTTTTTGGGATTTTAAGTGTTTCTAGGTTTTTATGTTTTACTATGTTATTATGATTTTTTAGGGTTTAATGTTTATTCGGATCATTAGGTTTTTTAGGTTTGTTATAGATTTAAGAGTTTTTAGGGATTTTGAGAGCTTTGAGGGTTTTAGGTTATTAATGGATTTTTTGGTTTCTTCAGCTTCCTGAAGTTTTTTTTATTGTTACATGGTTTTTTGAGCTTTTTCATTTTAGGGATTTAAAGTATTTTTAATGTTTTACATAGTTTTTAGGGATTTTAGCAATTTAAAAGTTTTAGGTTTTAGGGTTTTATTAATTTTTTGGGGTATTATCATTTCTTAGGTTTTTAGGGGTTTTAGTGTTTCAAGGTTTTAATGTTTTCTTAGGATTTGTTAGGGATTTTATCATTTTTATGTTTTTAGACATATTTATGGGTTATTTAGGATCTTATAATTTCTATGGTTTTTAGGGATTTTTAGCGTTTTAGTGTTTTTATGAGTAAATTTGTTTTCTAGGGATTTATGAGTTTTTAGGTTTTTAATGTTTTTAGAGTTTTCAAATGTTTTTAGTGGGTTTAAATGGTTATCATAGTTTTTAGCTTTTTTTAGGTTTTATACAGTTTTCTATCTTTTTTACCCTTTTGAGGATTTTTATAGTTTATAGGATTTTAGGGTTTTTAAGGGTTTTTATCATTTTTAGGTTTTTAGGAGTTTGAAGTGTTTTAAGGTTTTGAAGGTTTTTTAATCGTTTCAAGCTTGTTTGGGGTTTTTTTACATTTCTAGAAATTTCATGCCTTTTTTAGGATTTAATGGGTTTTTAGGTTTTTTAGGGATTTTTAGGGGAATAGGGGTTTTAGAGTTTTTATGGTTTTTTGGG
The DNA here is from genome assembly GCA_963277665.1 of Viscum album. Classification (NCBI taxonomy): domain Eukaryota; kingdom Viridiplantae; phylum Streptophyta; class Magnoliopsida; order Santalales; family Viscaceae; genus Viscum; species Viscum album. The sequence goes on along the minus strand of OY728136.1, from coordinate 1,277,900,762 downwards.
GGTTTTAGGGTATTTTGAGTATTTTAGAGTTTTATGGTTTTTATATTTTTTAACAATTTTAGAGGATTAAAGGTTATCTAGTGTTTTTAGTGGGGTTTTTAGGGATTTATGGGCTTTTATAGGTTCTAAGGTTTTAGGGGTTTTATGGTTTTTGGGGAATTTTTTTTTGGGATTTTAGTTTTTTTAGATTTGTAGGGGTTTTAAGTGTATTTAGGTTTATAAAGTTTTCTTTGTGTTTTCATGGTCTTTAAGATTATTTAATTTTTTTTTATATTTTTAGTGATTTTTATGATTTTTATGGATTTTAGTGTATTTTGGGATTTTGAGAGGTTTTAGGGTTTTCGTGGTTTTTTTGAGTTTTAGGTTTGTTTTGAGTTTTTGGGGATTTCAGGGGTTGTAGAGTTTTTTGTGGGTTTTAGGGGTTTTATATGTTTTTAGGGTTTTTATGGTTTTATGGGGTTTTATGGATTTTTGGGTTTTAAGTGTGTTTAGGGTTTGTAATGCTGTTTAGGTAATTTAAGGGTTTTATATTTTTAGGGTTTTAAGTTTATATTAGGGGTTTTCTAGGGGTTTTATGGTTTTTTTTCATATTTAGGGATTTTAAGGTATTTTTTAGGATTTTTGTGGGTTTTATGGTTTCTATGGATTTTTATGGGTTTTGGTGGTTTCTAGGGTTTCTATCAGTTTTTTTTTGTTTTTAGGGGTTTTATGAATTTTAGAGTTTTAATATTTTTTGGGGGTTAAATGGTTTTTATATCTTTTAGGGGGTTTTGGGGTTTTATGGAATCTCAGGGGTTTAAATTTTTAGGAGGTTTTATGTTTCTTATAGTACATAAGGGTTTTTATGTTTTTAGGGGTTTAGTGTATTTAGGTTTTTTGTGGGTTTTAAATGTTTTGTTGTTTTTGAATTTTTCATAGTGTTTTTCAAGGTTTTTAGGTTTTTTTATTTTTATTCATTTTTATAGATTTTATGGTTTTTTGGGTTTTTTGGGATTTTGAGGGGGGGGGGGGTTAAGTTTTTTTGGGTATTATGGATTTAATGGATTTTATGTTTTTTTTGGGGGGCGGGTTAGGGTTTTTTTTTGAATTTTAGGTGTTTTATGGTCTTTTATATTTTTTAATGGTTTAGGGGTTTAAAGGGGATTTTTTGAGTTTTTTGTGGATTTTTTGGTTTTTTATGGGCTTTTAGCATTTCTAACATACTTAGGTTTTTTTGGTCATTTGTGTTTTTTTATTGTTTTTAGAGTTTTTTATGATTTCAAGGGGATTTAAGTGTATTTGAGAATTTAATGTTCTCTTAGGGGTTTTCAGGGTTTTTAGATTTTATATATTTTTAGTTATTTCAGGACCTTTTAGGATTTTTATGGGTTTTTAGGGCTTTTAAGAAATATTGAGGAATTTTAGGGGTTTTTATGGTTTATTGGGTTTATTGGGGGTTTTTTGGTTTTTTTGTTTTTAATGGTTTTAAAGGGGTTTTAGAGTTTTCTATAATTTTTTAACATTTTTAGGGGTTTAAAGTGTTTTTTACTTTTTACTTATTTTTAGGGTTCTTATGGGGTTTTATTGTTTTTGGTGTTTTAGGGGTTTTTTTGGATTTTTGGAGTTTTATGGACTTTAAGGTCTTTTTAGGGGTTTCATGGTGTTTATAATTTTAGGTTTATAGGGGTTATAATTGTTTTTAGGTTTTTCTGTTTTTCTTATGGGTTTTTAGAGTTTTTTTTGGATTTTAAGTGGTTTTAGGTTTTTTATTATTTTTACAGATTTGCGATTTTGAGACCTTTAAGGGTTTATAGGGTTTTTTTCCTTTTTAAGGTGTTTAGGGGTTTTATGTTTTTTTAGGTTTTTAATGGTTTGTTAATGGTTTTTAGGGTTTTTAGGTTTTTTTTGGATCATAGGGTTTTTTGTGGAATTTTTAGGATTTTTATGGGTTTTATTGATTTTTAGGGTTTTAGGGGTTCTATGGCTTTTATTTTAAGTGCTTAGGATTTTTTTAGTTTTGTTGTTATTAATGGGTTTTAAAAGTTTTCTAAATTTTTTAGGATTATATATATATTTTAGATTTTTAGTGGTTTTTAGGGTTTTAGGGGTTTTTAAAGGTTTTAGGGGTTTTATGATTTTTAAGGTTTTTAAGGTTTTCACGATTTCTAAGGTTGTTAGGGTTTTTAAGGGTTGTATGTTTTTTATGTTTTCAAGGTTTTCTTATGGTTTTAAGGGTTTTTATGATTTTTATGTTTATTGGTTTTTTAGTACCTTTCAATATTTTAATGTTTTTTTTGTTTTTAGGAATTTTGATGGTTTTTAGTGTTTTTAGTGGGCGTGGACTTGGATTTTTCTCAGGTAACCTTCTTCCATTTTTTCAACCTAATAATTTTCTATGCCTCTTCCATTTTATAGTTGATCAATATTTCCATGGTCACAGATGGTGGATGTCCAATGAGCGAAGACTTATCTTTTTCCCAGGATTCTCTTATTGGGTTTTCATCCTGGTGAATATCATTTATTTTTCAGTTTTAAGGTCTTTTAATATTGATCGTCACTATTATGTAGTTTTGAGTATTCTAGATCATACCATTGGGGTACTATTGTTTAGGTTCTTCCCGCTTAGAACTTTTTTGTACCGTGTTTTAGGGTATTCTAGATTGGAACTTTTATGTGTGGTAGTTTAGGGTTTTGAATCTCAAACCTTTGTTGTACTGTAGTTTAGGGTCTTCTAGCTCGGACCATTATTGTACATTAGGTTAGGGTCTTCAAGCTTAGAGCTTTACTGTACTATAGTTCAGGTTATTCGAGATCGAACTTTTGATGTACTATAGTTCAGGGTATTCTAGGTCATACCTTTTTATACTATAGTTTAAGGTATTCTATCTTGTACCTTTATTTCACTATGGTTTAGGGTCTTCAAGATCAGACATTTTTTTAGTGTAGTTTAGGGTCTTCTAGATCGGACTTTTTTGTACTGTAGTCCTAGGTCTTATAGATCGAACCTTTGTTGTACTTTAGTTTAGGGTATTCTAGCTCAAACCTTTATTGTGTAGGGTATATGGGGTAGGTTGACCAGGGATGACTCAAAATTCTCTAGGGTTCTGACCTCTATCGTGGATTTACTAGGGACCATAAGGATTTCTGTTCCTTTCATAAAAAAAGAGATTCCTTTAGTTGGTGCATTGAATCCCTGATGCATTGATAACATGCCCAAGAAAAGATGATATCCACTCTTTTCCAAGGGTCATGGAAGATTTATGGATGTAATATCTGTTTAGGGAGAAATACTAGGGATACTACACCCGCCTGGATAGTTAGAGTGTTGTTGATATAAATTATAATCCAAAAGTTTGAGTCTCTGAATCAAGGGATGGGGAAGACATGATGGGTATGTACCATAACCCTTTGAGATGTTTGGTTCATCCTAGATATCGTTGAGGAACACAAGGATTATAAATCCCTTTATATTGGGCCATTATGTAGCCGATTGGTGGGTATAAAACCCTTCTTCATAAATAGCCTGGCCAAACCGAGAGATATCTTTCCTTTTCCAAGGGCCATAAAATATTTTTGAATACTCAAGCATCTGGGAAATTATTTTGGGTATGGAAAGAAATCTATCTAGGGAGGGTTCTAGAACCCTAGGTATATTTAGATCTTAAATGGAAAGCTTGATCCCTACGCCCTGTGGTTTCGAATCATGAGGTGTGGGCCATAAAAAGGTTTAGGAATGAAGTGTCACATTTATACTTTGAGAAAGGGTATGGAACACATTAACATAACATTGATGATGTATAAAATGCGTGGATAGTTTGGTATGAGGACTGTAAATCATGGACCAAATTGTTATGGTCACGAGGAAGGTATGGGGAAATCATACAGGGGATGAACCAAAACACCCTCATGTGCTTAGTTCCTCCATGGTGACATCAGACTCACATGGATTGGTAAAACCATTATATTGGGCCAAGATGTCTCTAGTTGGTGGGTCTCAACCCCTTCTACATCAATATCATGGATGAACCGAGAGATCTATTTTCTTTTCCAAGGGATATGAGAGGTTTTCAATGACCCAGTGCACTCAAATAATGAATTGTAATTTATAGAGAATATAATATCTAAGAAGGGTTTAATCGCCCTAAAATTTTTATCACTGCCTGGAGAAAATATTCACATGGTGAGGATATGTGACAAATTATTGCTCTTAATTTTTCCTAGACTAGGGGGTCCAGTGAGCATTGCATAGATTTTATTATTGTTATAATGTAGACCCTATAATAGTTATGAATTATTTATTTTCACCCTAATATTTTAAAAAAAATCTAGATATGAAGAGTTTAGCAAGTTAAGACATCACATTTACTGAGGTATTCCTTAGTGGGTTTTCAAATTGACATGTTTTTGGGTCTCTTTCTATGGAAGAAGTAGGTATTATGATTTGGACTATCATAGGGTAGAGATTTAGTTCGTATAGATTTGACCAAAATGCACGTAGTTCAAGGTCATGACTCACATGGACCAAATACGAGAGATGTTACATAAGAGCCAAATTAGAATACTCGGGGTCAAGAGTAGTCCAACATATATCTAATAGGGTGATGAAAATGTTGTAAATCATGGATTAAGCTTCTTAGGTCTAGAGTAATGAAATGGGGATTTCATATTGGGGATGAAACAAAACACCCTCGATTTCTGAGTTCCTCCTTGGTGATGTCAAGCTCAAAATGATTAAAAATCCCTTTATATTAGGCTAATATTTCACTAGTTGGTTTCTCTCAAGCCCTTATCCATCAATATCATGGAGGAAATGAGAGATGTATTTTATTTTCCAAGGTCTATGAAAGGCTCGGGGAAACCTAAGGTACTCAAGACAGGAAGTTTGGTATATTTATTGAGGTTATTTAAAAAGATAGTAGAAGAACACCATACTCTGGTTGATTGGGATAAGGATCATGTGGTCTCTTGATAGGGGATAAAAATGGTTGATGGTCGGTATAGTTTGTCATCATGTACTGGGGATATTTTTATGTTCTTTGGCACCATGAATTAAGGAATTTTTCTTATAGTTTAACATAATGCAGTAAGGACTTATTTTTTGTGTAGTTTAAATGTTAGGCGACAAAGATGTTATACTTGAATTTTAACGCCATGTGGTAAGGATGTACATCTGTGAAATTTATTGTCATATGGTAAGAAAATTATCCGTATAGTTTAATCGTCTTGTGGAAAGGTTGTGGAAATCAATATGAAAAATTTTGCATGATATATTATGTACACAAGAAAGCTGTATGTAGATCTGGATCATACATAGGAAAAATGAGATTTAGTGACATTGTTCCAATGTAGTTAGGGTGAATTTATTATTAGTTTTTGTAGTTGGGCCCATGATTAGAGATCCAGATGACACTACATATCCTATGATTATGGGAATAAATACACACATAGTTCGTGAAATCCCATGCAGTTTAGAATCTTGCGGTGATAATGAGGATGAACCAACATGATGAAATTGAAATGTTGTGGTTTGGACCAAGGGTGGAACACTGGGCGTCACTACATATCCCATGAGTATGGGAATCAAACAATACACAGTTTTGATGTTTTATTTAGTTTAACTTCATACATTGAGGATGTGTATCCTTCTATTTAAAATTATGGTATTTTGGTTGGGCTCGTGAATAGAATTATGGGTGTCACTACATATCCCATGGTGATGGGAATCAATCCACATGTAGTTCTTAATTAGGATTCTTGAACATTTCTAACCAATATGGAGAGAGGGAGAAATTTTTATATTTATTTTTGGTGACTGGACTTGATGTTGGATATCGGTACATCACTACATATCCTATAAGGACATGAATAAAATCACACATAGTTCTTGAGTGGGAAATACTTTATATTGTTCTGACCGATACATTGAGGTGGGAATTGTTTCCATTAATTGTTGTAGCTGGGCTCAGGATTGAAGACCCAGGAGTCAATACATATCCTCTGATAAAATGAATCAATCCACACATAGTTCTCAAGGAACCATGTATTTTATCTTCATGTGAAAAGAATAAAGATTGACCGACATGAACAAGTGGTGATGTTGCGGTTAGGCCCATATATAGATGTTTGGGTGTCACTATGTATCTCATGAAAATGAGAATAAATACACTTATAGTTTTTATAGAACCATGCAATTTAACATCATGCAGAAAGAATGGGGAATCTTTTATGAGAAGAGGGATATAGTGGATGGAGGTGTGGTAGAGGACCAACACCAAATGTCTTGGTCCTATTACGTGAGGTCCATAAGAGTGTTCAGTTTCATGTCCTACAAGGGAAATTAACCATTTATTTTAACATCATGTCTTGATGCCTCATGGTATGCCTTTTATGGCCTTGTATTCAGGACTGAGATAGACCTATTGAAAGCTGTTATGTCCTTTTTGTGTGGGGAATCCCTTATTGAGACTCGTAAACCAATGTGATCTATGCTTGGTGTGAGAAATAGGGAATAATATAGGTTCATCTCACCATGTAGAGGAATTTAAAATCAAGATAGAGTAATTTTGTATCATGTGATGGGTGGAACAAGATATAATATATTGGTATCCATGTGTATCTCATTGGAAATTATAATAATGAAATACATAGTTATATGAAACCTGTTTAGTTTAACATCATGCGGTAAGGATGTGGGTGACTCAACAATAATGAAGATGGATGTTACGGATTTGTATAATTTTAGATCACATAGTAAGGATGAATTATTTCATGTAGTTTAGCATCTTGCTACTAGGAAGTCCACATAATGTTAATTTCATGTGGATAGGAAGAACTCCATACAGTGTAACATCATGTGGTTAGGAAGAATTGTGGTACTTAAACTGATGTGGATTCCCATGGTGATGAAAGCTATTAAAAGTATTTCTTGAGAAATATTTCATTAGTGGGTGGTGTGAAATGATCCCCATACATGGTTTCCAATGATTAGGCTCCATTATAATAGAAATTATTTATGATTTAAGGCCCTTCCCATTTAGGTTCCATCTATGGGGGATTATTTCCCGATATCATTGGGGCTCTGAGAGAGAGCACCTATTCTCTTAAGAGGAATTAATAGAGGTAAACTGTTTTATTAAAGTCCCATGTAATCTGATTATGATGGGCCTATAGGTTGCCTATTATGTTAAAACTATTCTCATATAGATTTTCAAATTCTTCCATCCTCTTTTTTGATTATTCATAATATGAGAGTTTCCCACAAATGTCTATTCATAGTGAAGGTAGCTAGACATATATGGGTAAAAATTATTTATCTCCACACACAAATGAGTGTAGAATTTACTTCTTGGTAGAATACATGGTGGTAAGATAGTACTATGAAGCATGGAATATCTTTTCAGTCCAATACATATTATCCCTTTTCTACTTCTTCAGAGTATATTTGATAGAGAATTATAGAAAGCTTTTATATTCTCATTTGTTGCTGAATGATATGAGATGATTGATTGGACTTGATATAGTACTCTTGATACAGTCTCTTAAACACTTCCGAATAGAATTTGTTTCATTTGTCCTTAAATATTGTGTGAGGGAATCCAAACCTGGTGATGATATGAGAATTTACAAAGTTGATAATATTTTTCACCTTAACTTACTTGAGGGGTATCATCTCATCCAATTTGTAAAATAAGTCAGTAGTAGTAAGGATGCACTTGAATTTCTTAGTTGTGGATGGTGGATTTAGACACACAACAACCATTCTAGAAACATAAAACGTAGCAATTCTGGCAGCTAATCGATGATGTTTTCTTGAATCTGGAACACAATAAATTTCTTGGTGAATTCCACAATGTCTTGTATCATGGTTTTATAGTAATATAACAAACTCCTAATTTGGTGAGAGAGCCTAGTTCTAGACTAATGGGCACTGTAATAGCATGCAAGGACTTCTTCCATGATAGAGAGAATCTCTACATCCACTATTCATATGAGGAGGATTCCATAAAATCTTCATTCATAAAGAAATTTATACTTATCTGGACCATCCTATAGAGTGAAATTTGTTTCCTGACACCAAATCTATACCCTTCCAACTCATTTTATCGGAATAATCCCATTTTGTTGTTAAAAAATTATGTGATCCATCCATCTAGGTGTGTTCATTGGTTCATCACACTTTGGGGAGGTGCTGACCTAATTTATTTCATTGATATCACATATGAAGGTTGATGAGACCATTATTTAATTCATGATATAGAAGATTGATTCCTCTTGATCAAGGTTGTCTTGGATGGTCGATGTGTTAGCCAATGAGTCAACACGATCATTTTGTGAGCGTGGAACATGAAGCAAAGTGGGTTCAAAAGGGAACTATGCCATTAGTCCCATGACGTAGCCAATAAAGGGGGAGGGGGTTCTTCCTTTTTAATTTCATTTTCACCAATGTTATTCATTATCACTAATTTAGAGTCTCCTTTGATATTATTGTAGGCTATGTGTAGCTATAGGGATAGTTACAATCCAATGATGAGATAATAGTATTCTCCCTCATTATTTGTGTAGTCTTTAAATTGGGAAAAGAGTAAGGAAAATTCATTTCTCTAGAGAGATAAATACAATCCCTATACCAACCTGATTAAACTTCAGTTTTTCCATCCTTGTGCCACCAGGACTCTATGAGCAAAAATCAAACTACATCTCCCTTGTACAAGGAGTGTCATGTGTGTAGTGACTTCCTCATCTGTATGTTCAATGTCTTATAGATTATTTTCTGAGGTAGGATGGGATGCAATTAAATTAACCAGGGCTTATCCTTTCACTAACTTATATGACACGAACTGAATATCATACTACTGTAGAATGACTTCCCATTAGGCCAAGAACCTAGTCAATATAGGGTGTTCAAGGATTTACTTCAGTGGATCATTATGAGAGACCATATGGACATTACGGTGCTTCAAGTAATGCCTCTTCTTCTAAATTGAAAATATGAGCATAAGGATATTCTTCACAACATCAAAATATCTAGTCTTAGTAACTAGCATCATCCATCTTAGGTAGTAGAGAATATTCTCACTCACCTAATTTTTTATGTGTGAGAAGGGTGCTCGATGAGAATTCCATGGAGTCCATGTACAAAATGAGTGACCTCCCTTTCACATGAGGTATCATAAAATGTGGGTGTAGTAGGAACTTCATGAGACTTTTTAAGGCCTTTTTAAAGTCATTGTCTAATTGATAGAATATTCCCTTCTTCATTAGCCTGTTAAAGGGAAGATATTTCCAAGATAGGTTGGATATGAATCAATGAACTTATGTGAGGTTTTCCTGGAGTCCCCTTACTTATTTTCTAAAATAGAACTAGTCATCTCTAGATCAACCTCAATTCCATGGTTGAATACCACAAAACCAATGAACTTTCCTAATGTTACTAAAAAAGTAAATTTTAGTAGATTCAACTTTAAACTATGCTTTCACATCTTTTCATGGATTTTATGATGATTCATGAAGTGATCACATCTCTGTTAGGATTTAGAAACTAGGTCATCAACATAACACTGAAATCTTCTTCCCAAAGATTTTCTAAAGATGGGATGAATGGAATGATGATATATAGCATCAAAATTATTTAATCCAAAGGGCATGACATGATAGAAAAAATTTACTAGAAGTGATCTAAACGAAATGTCTTCTTCATATTCAAGGTCCATATTTATTTGATTATACCCCAAGTTACTTTCCACGAAGAAAAGGGCTTGGAATAAAATAGTTTCATCGATCAAGAGTTTGGTGATCGGCAATTGGAAATCATCCTTTGGGAAATTCCAATTAAGGTCTCTAAAGTCAATACAGACGCTAATATTCCTATAAATTTTCATGACAGGGATAGTGTTGGCAAGACATCATGGATAATGCACTTCATAAAAAAAGTTGGATTTGATCAACTTGTCAACTTTTGCCTCTACATTAGGGGAATGAGAGGGGTACATCCTCCTGGACACCTATTTGAAGCCTAAATGCTCACCAATTTGTCTGAGACGATGCATAACCACAACTAGATTAAACCTATTCATTTATGTGTAGTTTTTGGTGAACACATATCGATGATGCTTTAGAAATTCATTATACATATTTTTCTCTTTGAGTGTAATAGAGGCACTAATCAGAGTAGGTATTGAGTCTTATTTCATTCATATATTTATTTGACTGAGCTCATATATGGTGGTGGTGAAACCTTCCTTGAATTTGGTAGGGGAATTCCTGAGGTCATCCTCATACTCTTCCATTTCTGATTTTGTGGAGACATTTTTAGGTGAAGATATAAATAGGGGGCTTTTATATCCCTATCAGGGTAAGGGAGCCTATTATAAGAGACATCATCACCCATTTCTATTTGATTCATCACATAGTAATTCCAGAGATGATTTTATTTTACACTGTGATTGAGTATGGGAGGGTATTTGACCTATGAGAATAGATTTGTTACCTCAAATAGATTTATAGGGAGAAAATAGTCACTTTAGATCATAGTTTATGGATTCAAAGGGGTGGTTCCCAAGAAAGTATGATCTACAACCTATATATCATCATCCGATATTGGTTTATTTTTTCCATTCTTCTAGAAATCCACTTCAGCATATTTGGCTTCACAAGTCTCAAAGGGGGAATTTTAACCATGTATTATGATGAGTTTCCCATTGATGGGGTACTTCAGACACTAATGGAATGTTGAAGGAACCTCTAAGTTTCTATAGAGCCAATTCCTTCCAAGTAGGACATTATATGTGATTTATTTCTTGATAACCACGAACTCTTCATCAGATGCGAGTTTCCCAAATTGGACTTCGAGTTTGATATTTCTGAGAGGTATTTTATTACTCTTATTATAACCTTGAATAATTAGCTTTGTGGGAGATAGGTCCCCTTCCCTATATCCCAAATGTTGGAGGGTTTGAACTGGGATGAGACTAATCCCAGAACCATTATCAATCAAATCCCTTTGGACATTGTCATTTTTTAGTCTGAATAAGAAATATAGGGGTTTTATGTTCCATTAGATGTCCCCTTATTGATCTTGATCAGTGAATTAAATGGAAACATATAATTATAAGGACATGGTCTCCACTTGATAGACCTCATCTACAATAAACTCTTATGGGATACGAATAGATTCAAAAATTGCATCCCTAACTTATTTTGAAAGATGGAGTGTATTGAGGATTGGGATCTTGGCTAGGAGAATAACCAACTATTTGAGAATGTCATAATTTTATGAAAAAGGTTTACTCTTTTAGATATGAGGCTGCTTCTAGGAATGTTGTTCAAGAGCTGAGGCATTTGAGGTGGACAAGCCAGGGGATTTTCTAGAAGTCAATGGAATATCTAATACTAGTGGTACAAGTCACACCGGCCTTCCCCATTGCTTCTGTTGATCATATTAAACCCATGATTGGTGTTCATGCAAGAAAATTAGATGCAGACAACTGTTTGAGGGCTCTGGGTAACCTTCTAGCCCGTTTTGGGACTCTTGGATAACTTTCCCTTGATAATCAGTTGCATATATGAACTAATTTGGGATATGATCAGAATATTGGGTCCAACCATGTTTGAGTGTCCCCCTATATCCTCAGTTTCAATGTATATAGTCTCCCATTCCATAGTTATGTGTGAGAAATTAATATTTAGGGTATATTCATCATTAGAGAAGGGATATATCAAGTGTATCCAGTTGATATTACTAAATATAATCTCTTTTTCCAATAAAGATCTTATTTGGTGGGGTGGTTCCCATGCTGAAAATGATACATGGAAGAAATATATAAGAGTTCTGGCCTGCATTGGAGAAGAATATGATTTCTCCTCTTCTGTTTATTCTTACTTCTAGTGGCCACAACCACCTTTGGGAGGTACTTCTAATGATTCTTTATTAGGTGGTGGAGCTATTTTGGGCCTATGTAACTTTAATTTTTTTGTGTAATGAGCTTGATCATATATTTTTTCAAGTTATCTAGTTGATAAAATTATTCACACTCCTGGATGAAAAATTATTCCATCCATCTTCTTCTTATGTTCAGACATTGGTAATGCATGCCACCTTCTCTGGGAAGTTTCCTAGTTCCACCTGTCTAGATTCAACCATGCCTTTAAGAAAGTATTTTTAAATGAATAAGTCTTGGATGTTATAACCTGGCCTTATATGGTAAGGGTAGTTGTCGTGATGGTTGGTGAGGTTAACCTCATTGGGATTCCCAAGCTGTGGAAGACTGAGAGGGTAATTTTCCATGGTTTCTAAGAAATAACCAAGTACTTAATCATTTCAAAAGGAGTATAATTCTTTTATACATTTTAAAAATCCTCGGTGACTTGATTTCACTTTGATTCTTTCCGAGGAAGATTATGAGTTTGTCGGCACTCGAAAAGAGGTACTGGGTTGTTCAGAGCTTTCCTAAGTTTCTAGATGGGAACTACTATTTGATTGAGAGTGATATCTATAGCTAATTATATACCTTTCTTCTTCCTTAGTTTTGTTGGGAATGATTCATGTTTTGGATCAGGTTCACTGAATAACCTCCTCAAGACGTTTTTCTATTTCAGAAAACTCACAAAACCAACTCGGACACTTCATGGGGATAATAGGTGTCTATAGCTCATCCCTAATTTTTTTATCATAGATTTTAGGAGTACGATCTTATGATATAGGTATTCTAAGAGAATACGTTAAGCCTTCCCACTATTCTATAATGGCATACATGCTGTCATTCTCATGTTTTCTGATGTTTGTCAGGTCAACGATCATCATTTTCCTCAACGTGGAGGTGACCTAATAAAGGAATTGAGGATGAAGGTCTTCCTATCCTTCAACAAACTCCACTGGAAGGTTGATATACCAAAAAAATGGGATCCCTATCTTATTATATATGAAATACCATAGTTTTTGTTGCCTCCTATTGATCTTAAGGGCCCATCATTTGCCCGTGTTGGGATAATAAGTGTGTGAGATGTTGTTTGAGGTAGAATGAACTATTAAAGGAATAGAATTTAGGATTTAAAGAGTTAGGTGGAGGTGCAGTATCATACACAGATTCAGGATATTGTTTCCTCTCATGTTGAACAGGTGTGGATCACTATTCCATGGTTTCCATTCGAGTAGCCAGGGGCTCGATGATGTTATATAACTCTGGGTGTACTAAATTCTAATTCATCTCTCATCCATATGGAGTGAGTGGGGGAAGATTAGGTGGCTCTACATTCTTCTCCTACTTATTTTCAATTCATCATATGAATTAATGAATTACATGGAGAGGGAGAGGTTGTTTCCACAATGGAGGTAATTTATGATCATTTTGGACTTCCTCATAATTGTAGACTGTCTGCCTAGATCCATAGCTAATCTGATTCTACGATACTTGCCTTTTTAGAAGATTGTTCGTGGGTGGGAGAAGATTTGTCTTGTCATAAAGAATATACCCAATGGGAATATTTCCCCTAAGTATCTCCTCATTGAGCTTCCAAAAAAAATTATTTCACTCTCATATTGCAATATTTGTTTCATTGTGGAAGGAATATCAACTCATTTGGATGGTGATTTGGATACAATGGAACCTTTCCATTTTTTGGTAGGGTTATAATATATAGGTGGTAGCTTATTATTCAGCGGTATGAGATTTTCGAGCCTTCTCTAGGTTGCGGTGCATGCAGCCTTGGTTAGTGCATCTAAAACACCCTCCTCTCTGGGTACATTTTCCTTGTTACATCTTGATCCATTTATTCCATGATGACAATGAATAGATTCATAGAGGAGTATTTGGTAATGGTGTTTATGCCATTACTTTCAAGGAAATATGATTATTCTTCACTGCATTCATTTTGGTTGTTATTTGAACCCTAGTCTATATTGGTCCAATTTGGTTTACAACCCAGAAGAATCTGATCTCATTTTTTGTATGCTCCTCTCATCTCAGCAAATGAATAGTGAAATCGAAGCATTTTCTAGTTTTTTTTGTCATATAGGACCTGAAAAGCCATGGATTGTCTCATGGTGGGAGGGATAGGTGGGAGATTTACCTTTTTCACAGTAACCTATAGAAGACTGATTTTCTCTGTGGTGATGATAATGGAAATGCCCCCAGACCTATGGGGTGGGGGTTATCTGAGGCCACAGTTGGCACTGATTGGTCCTTTCATTGATAATCCAATTATTCTAGTCTGCGAATTGATGATTTCCAAGGTGGTAATGCATATATAAATGCCCCCAACCCAGTGGGGTGGGGTGATATGGAATTATTGTTGATTCTGTCAGGACCCTCTCAAGGGATGATGAACATAGATATGGTGATCAAGATATAATTTCTCCCAGCCTTGTGGGCTAGGGTTTTCTCGCAGCTACTGACGATATGTCTGGAATCCTCTTAGTAATTAATGATCTGAGGGGTGGAGGTGGTGTTATATATTCTCTGGGGCCTAGGGTTGGGTCTTCTTTTAGATGGTTTTAATGACAGCTACTACTATGACCTTTCTGATGTTGCATAGTTATTCTTGTATAGAAGTTGTGTGCGATGACATCCCATGATAAGAACCATTCTTTATGTAAAGTTTTCAGGATGATCACCACTTCATTATCCTTGTTCGAAATGTAATCTTGTTACATTGAGGTTCCCATTTTGAAATCCTTTTGGATATCCTCTCTCTGTATTCACAATGTATGGGTACCATTGAATCATGGGAATTCAGTTACATCGACCAACTAGACCGAGTGTTACCCGATCCTCTGATTTTTCAAGAGGTTATGATGTTACATAATTTTGTATACGAGGGGTTCTATTGTTCTAGGGTTATGAAAATGTGTAATGCTCCAAATTATACCCATACTTGAATATATATGCATGACATGGATTTGGATATCAGCTATCAAAGTGTCATGATGAAATGGTGACAATCATGTTGTAGATTTGCACTTGGATTTTCTAGTTTTGGATCTTGGTCCCTAGAGATAACATCCATGTCTAGATGACAATAGAGGATATTTATTGTATGGAGGTGAAACACATATCCTAGATAAGGGAGATGTCAAACCATCATTCACTGATGAGTATCCCAAATATTTTGGTGTAGATAATGAATGCAATACTTTTCAATATCATATGGGGTATCATAGGCATAATTGGAGAGGGGCCAGAACATGATGGTGAGGTTATATAATGTTAACTCTCTCCATAAGTTGATGTAGGCCTCATATTAATCAAACATACACACCTACATCCTATCAGACCATAGAAGATGACTTTGATGGTTGTCTACTGATGGGAGTGTAGTGTTACTAGAAATTAATGGGGGGAACCATATGTTGTTGACCCTAAAGTTCTGAGAACCACACTATATGAATGCGTCAGAGTTTTGAAAACCTATCTATATAAAGGATTTTGGGAAAGGGGAGGATGTCCTTTTTTGTGGGAGATATCACCATGGGGATGTTTATTAAGGTAGATTTCAGGATTAGATTCCATGTGATCAATCTCCACACTACCATGAGAATGAATATCGTGGAAATGAACGTATTCTACTTCCACTTTGATAGAATAGTCGATGGAACCTAGTGGGGTTGAGAATGTTTCATGAATTTACTTATGGAAACTTTCTTTGTGTAGATTATGAATATTGGACAAGTTATGAATCCTAGTCCTAATATGCTATCCAGCCTTTCAGATTTTT
Source organism: Viscum album (assembly GCA_963277665.1). Lineage (NCBI taxonomy): Eukaryota > Viridiplantae > Streptophyta > Magnoliopsida > Santalales > Viscaceae > Viscum > Viscum album. Next base: position 1,277,885,075 of record OY728136.1, on the reverse strand, counting down.
ACTAGGATATGTGCCTTCTATATGATAGTTTCTAGAACATGTATATAACTATAATATGTTGTGGAAGTATGATTATATGAATGAGAAGCTACTGAAATATGTTGATGAGATGTTTTATTATTGATAGGAATATGGACTATCCTGAGGCATGTTCCATACTCACTTTTTGAGCGTCACTCAATATGGGAGTATTAGACCAATCCACACCCTTTAATATAATTCACTAATGTATCTTGTTAGGAGTATGATCCTGCCCTATGGCATGTTCCACTATCACTTGGTGATATCCTATTGAAATAGGAATATGATCTTGGTTCGAATATACATTCCCCACTACAATATGCCAATAGACCTCCAAAATGGGATAGGGGATATTAGCCTCCTATTGTATTACCTTAGAATGATGCTAGTGCAGTTATTCATCGATAGAAGTAGGAAAATATTCCTTGCTTCTGTGATCATGTAGAATATTATTGACATATTAATTGATAGAAATATGATCCTGTCATGAGGCTTATTCTATTCTCACATGGTCAGCCCTAGCTAGAATGGGGATATATTCCTGATCCTGGGACATTGGACTATGATGATGGACTTCTTCGATAGGAATATTATAATGTCTTGAGTTTTGTTCCATTCTCACATGGTGAGCCCCAACCGATATGAGGATATGATCCCGATCTTGGGCCTTTGGAATATACCATCAGACCTTTTTAATAGGCATTTTCCCCTATCATGAGTCATGTGCCTCTCTCACTTGGTGAGACCCAGTTGGAATGTTAGTATGAGCCCTTTCCGATGCATCATCCTTCACCAGAATATAATTGTAATTCTCTTGGAAATGAGCATGAATGTGCTATTGTACTGGTACAACTAATTATTCATGATGATTAGAGAATTGATTTTCCCTGGTTTTATAGATAAAATTATAAACCTTTCGCTTTATCTGCAAGAGTTCCAAAATATTCTGTTGGAGTTCTTGAGTTGTTTCTAAAATATATTGACATTTTAGAAAAGTGTGTGCAGAGATATAAGCCTGTAAATTTTATATTTCCATTATACACTAGCATATTTATACGATTTAATTGGGAATAATCACCATCTTTTGTTCACCACGTTACATCAGAATATGATAATATACTTGGTAAAATTGGGCAAAGATATGCACCTCCCTCGTGACTGTTGTGGGGATATGCCCATAAACATTTTCTAAGCATGCAGATATTTTAGAATTCTGGCTGGTTCCTTTCAAAATATGCCAAAATATGTCATGATAAAGAGTGGGGATATGATCCATATCATAGATATATAGTGAATTCCTCCTTCAATAAGACTTACATGGTTTCATTTCATGGGAATCATAGGTGGAACCATTTCAAGTGGTACCCTCAGTAGGCGATTGGTGGGTACCAGCGAGATGGTTTTGGCGACGATGGTTGAGAGGAGTCCTTCTCAGAGGCACCTAGAACAAATGATATCTATATTTGGATTTTTGATCCACCTTCATCAGAGACTGAAGGTTGTTGTTGTCACAGTCTGGGGATAATCTCCCAAAGAGGTTGGTTGTAACGGTAAGGGATATTGGATTAATGACATCTTTTCCTGGGTGATGAGGACTCATCAGTTTCTGTTCTTAGAGAACCTAAAAGGCATCTTCCATGGTCAGGATTGTACTGCAACGATGGTACTCCCATACTCTCATGTTATCAAACTGATTTTACAGTTTTTGGGCTAGTGATATTCCTTTGTGAACTATAGGGGTTGAATCCATAGATGATTTGCTGGAGTGAATACTAGATGATAAAGACATAATCTCAAATCAGGATACAGAGAGCAATATATAAAGTTGTAAAGATGATAAAGAACATGGTTACTAATTTGTTCAACATAGAAGGAAAAATATGATCAATCAAATATTAATGGTTAACACAATTGTTCTTTTATTTTTTGTTTGTCCATTCTGCTCGCTTGGACTTATTAATGCAGGGATGGAATTATTTTTCAAGGACCCTGGTAACATAGGATTATCTGTGGGATCATGCTGGTCTTACGAATATTCTTGTATAAGGTATGAAAAAAAGGGTCCTAATGGAAGATTATTCAATCATCCTATCATGTAAAAGATTTGTGTTGGGCATGTCAGTTTTTTTTGTGTATGGGGTGAAAAAAAACATCTTGATGGATTATAACCCATTCAGTTTTCTATTAGAGAGGTTCAAATCAGGTTCACCATTTTTTTCTCAATATTCAAGATGTGGAAAGGGATTGTTCTTGAAATTTTGATTGTAGGTTGTTTAAGGCCTTACTCAATCTCTTGCATTGATTTTACATTTTTTTGGTCTTCCATAGAAACACTCAATGGTTCCCACATCCATAACTGGGAACATACATTCATTCCAAAGGCATATGGTCCTTCGGTGTTTCAGGCCCAATGATGCTTAGGAACACACATTGGTCAAGAGGATGGGAGTTCGGGATCATCACACCCATTATGGTGGAATTGTTTCCTACTATGGGAATCTCAGATAGATTTAAGATATGTTTGTGAAATCCATCCAAGACCCCGATACACGACTGTTTACCCCTATGTTAATGACTTGATTATGAAAATGTGTTGATATGAATACTTGTGTTCATATCACGGGTTCTCTATCTCTATCTTATTTATTTACAATGATTTGGGTTATGGCCATGTTTGAGCACTCTAGAGTTTATTGATGTTCATGGTGGTAGTTGGTGTCTTGGAAACGAGATTGAACCTATATGAGGTGCCCAATGTATTTTGTGAAAAATATTCAAAACCCATATAATTCATTTGGAATATTTTTAGGTCATGTGACTAGAATCACATCATGTGGGTTGGAAGTGATTATTGGGATAGGACCTCTATGAGGCATCATACATATCTAGTTTAAAACATGAATCTGATTATAAGTCCCTTGGCGAGACTTATATATATGATTCAATCTTGGATTTATTATTTGGGAATTTGGACCTTTGAGTAGAGATGATATGTAATAAAAAATTACATCCCAATGATGGTCCCACACGAGGGGAATTTTTAGCATGATTTTGATACAATAATTACTTGTCTCTAAGCCCACGTGATCCATGATCAATACAAGAAACAAGATATAGTAGTAGATTGGAAACATTTCATGAGAGAATATCTATAATAGGATTATACATTAAAGCTTCCCTTTTAGGGGTATGATTACCCATCTCCTAGAGGATATGGAATGGATATCATGCCTTAGGATGGAATCGAACATATCCTAGTTATGGAGGGAAACAAAGTTCTCATAGTCGAATTGATTACTTATAAAATTAATGGGTGAAAGAGGATGATCAAATTCAATGATATTATTATTGTCTCTAAGTTTTCAGGAATTTTAGGGAATAATTCTAGGATTGATACCAATTTGGTCAGGGATTATGCACTAAGTCTATCTTTACATTAGGGATTATGCACTCAAACATCCCGATCATTGAGGAAATATTATGTTATGTCAGTAATTGGGGCTTATGCACCAATGCTTCCAATTTACACTCTCATTATTTTTCCTCTAATAGATTAAAGAGAGGTGAAAACCATAAAAGGTTAGTCTGAAAGTATGAAGATGGTAGGGTTTCATGAGTGTGTAATCTTAGCTCATCCAGGAAACTTCACTTATAAAAGGGGTATGTAGCTGAAGGTTCCTGGTCAAGGTCGTTATGGAATGTGTCCAAATGGATCTAATAGAAAGAGTGAGCATGTCATAAGGGATTTTCCTGATATGTCTTGGATTCTTATTGAATATGTTGGGATTATCTACCCGATAGGTTGGGGCATTAATCTGACATGGAATACATGTCTAATATTGTCTTCCAAACATTCCTAATATTCTTTGCATGATCTAAGATGGAATGTCTAAGATCCTTGAAATGATCTAAGTAAACATAACTAGTATCTCTTTCATAGTCAACTAAATTTTCTTGGATGCCTTTACATGAGTGCATTAAACATGTCAAAGGTATTTCTAATTTTCAAATAAGACCTATCTGGGGTCTTGAGAATGGTCAAATTAGTCATGACTATGGGTTATCAAATTATCAAATCGAATCACCTTTAGACTGTTGTATGACAATACTCACATGTCGACGAGAAATTGTATGATGATGTCGACATGTCAATGATGTTTCTTGAGGTCATCTTATCTTTTACAGAGCTTGTCTTGTGGCAATTCATACATGTCAATGGGGTATCTCTTGGTCAACATGGCTTGTCTTTGGGTCATCTCATGATAATAGTGACATTTCACGGGGCTACTGTGAGATTAATCTGACTTCTCGGAGGCTGTCTCATGATTAAAGTAACACATCCAAAGCCTCCCTATGACATCATGAGTCCCATGAGGAATCCTTAAATAACATTCCATTAATCTATTCACATATAGGGGTCTCATGGATGTGTTTAAGATCTCAATCTTGTTTGAGTATCACATGTGTACATCCAAAGGTTTCATTCCCAAAGTTTATATAGACAATTATTTTCATCGAAATAGGGGTGAAAGTCTATGGAATGGTTTTCCAATGATTTATCCTGTAGGTTAAGGACATATTCAGGCTCGGGTATGAATGTATGAGGGAACCACATAAAGCTCCACCAATCATGAAATTCATGTCACTATAAAGGGGTATCATGAGGGGCTATGTGAATATGCCTACGCAATTCCCAACAATACCCAAAGCATGGATGGGGGTCGGTGATGGATATGGATGAGGGTTTTCTCCAAGATATACCTTCTAGGGTCTCGCATGATAGATACAAAATAAATTCATGATGCTTGAATGAACTCAAAGTGGTCTTTTTAGGGGTGCTTTGATCTAGCGTGGGGGATGTATGGTGATGAGGAATGCATGGATAGAGATCTGCAGGGATGCTGCATGTTGGGGTAACCATTTCTAGGGATATGTGTGAGCATCGAAAGGCTATGGGTTTGTGATATCATGTGGGGGATTTTATTTTTACTATTTTATTCCAATCTACACTAGCATGGGTCTTCATAATGTCCATGGAACCTCACTAGATAGCTATATAGAGACATTATTTTATCAAGAGATCCCCTATGTAAACTTTTCATGGCCAAGAGACACTCATATGAGCATCATAAAAAATACGCATAATAGATATCACAATTCCATTATGTGACCACATGATCTCTAGAGGATCATTCAATAGGCTCTGCAAACACATACAAGGGTTTCGTGCTTGTTCACAAGGAAGGGTGCAAGGTTGAGGGTCTAGTCACACCTCTTATGGTAAGATAGGTATTGGGGGGGAATGCATGTGAGTTCACATGCATGCCAATAAGTTTTCAAATGAAAATGTGTATGATTGTGGTCATTTTCCTAGATATTTCACATTATATAGATCTTCAAACGATGTTTAAATCATCACGTGGTCACATGAACCTAGAGGAATCATGCGAGGTAATTTTTTGATGGATCTCCAGGTGGATCCTCTGATTACCTAAATAATTGCTCTGAAGGTGCTAGTTAATCCTCTCTATTTTCTTCTATTCTTATCTGCTATCCCTTATTTTATGAATATCTCTTATATACCCTTCCTATGTTTGTGACTTTGATGGGAGAAGGGTATATATAGGTGAGGTCGGTTCGAAGCTCTAATAGATTTGAACGGGGAGGATGATATGTGAACTAACTGATGTGGTGGATGTTTTTCCGAATCAACATCTCATAGTGGAAAGTGGTTATTCATTATCCTCATTCTGATATGATAAATCATATTAAATTCAGATGAAAATCATTGAGGAGGAAGAAGTGTTCGTGGTCATAAAATTCTCACGATAATCCCAGTGATTGTCTCCCCTTCAATCGCATGATCAAAGGATGATCATGCGATGGATTAGAGTGTTGGGAGGGAGCTCTCGAAGCATACCACTAGTGTTCTTAATTAGAGATCGTGGTGGCTCATACTGTTCATCTCGAACTCATGCGACATACTCCCAAGGACTAGAGATATGGAGGATCAGTCTAGAAAGTGATAGTCATGTCTGGGAATATTGAACCAGGGTGTCGGGAAGTTGAAGACAATGGCTTTCACCATGTGGGATCAGCTGATTCAGAACATTCACAACATATGATTGGCCTCATTCAGATTCTTGGTTCACAAGATTAAAATGGATGGTTGAAATCTCTCGATTAAACGATTAGATGGTCAGGATTTGACTTCCATGAATACCTTCAACCAACATCAAAACCTTATTGATGCATCCCTTGAATATATAAGAAATGTTGTGATCATTTCTAGGTTCATCCAGAAACAGGGTTTGACACTCGTTCCACATGCAACACCTCCACCCAGGCTTTGGCCCACCGAGATTCTATCATGGACTATACACGCCTTATGGCTCATACACTCTGGGCCCTATACACGAGCATGACCTCTTCTTGGGGGAACTATGATCCTGATATTGGTCTTCTAGCTAGAATTTGCTAGATCCCATTAGATGTGGATGGCCTTGGCTCCACATGTATCTCGGGTTGATCTTGGTTTGGTTATTTAGTCTTTTGGCCATTATGTTTTTCAAAGTTAAGTGTAAAACTCTTAGAATGAAATTATATGATTATTTCAACATGGTCCCAAGGTATATCCCTCAAACTAAAGCCCAATTCTTCATATATTTCATTTATAAGTTCTTCCTATAAATTAATTCATTGATTTACAAGGTCTTCACATTCCTTGAATCTTTGATGAAAAAGTGAATGGTGCACGATTATGGATGCTAATAGGGTTTTTAGTGATTCTATAATTTTTAGAGTTTTATGGGTTATAAGAGTTGTTTATGTATTTCTTAAGTATTTTCAGTGGTTTTAGGGTTTTTTACGTTTTTAGGGTTTTTTTGGGGGATTTTTAAGATTTTTATGGTTTTAGGGGGTTTTGGGATTTTAAGTGTTTTTAGGGGTTTTATGGTTTTTTAGTTTTTATGTATTTTTGAGTTTTTTCAGGTTTTAATGTTTTTTAGAGTTTTAAATTTTGTGAGGTTTAAAATATTTTTAGAGTTTTTAGTGTTTTTATGTTTTTATGGGTTTTATGTGTTTTTGAGTTTTTAAGGTTTCCTTCTGGGGTTTTTTGGGTTTTTTTTATGTTTTTAGGGAATGTAGGTATTTTTAGGGGTTTAGGGTTTTTATGGTTTTTATGGTTTTTAGTGTTTTGAGTTTTTAGGGATTTATTTGTTTTTAGGTATTTATATTTTTCTTAGGGGTTTTTAGTGTTTTTAGGGTTTTTTACATTTTCAGTGATTTGTTGTGATTTTTTATTATTTTTATATATTTTAGGATTTTTTGGGGATTTTGTTGTATTTTGGGTTTTTTTAGGGTTTTTAGGATTTTTTTTTTGTTTTTAGGGTTTTTTGGTCTTTTAAGGATTTTAGAGTTTTTTAAAAAAAATTAGTGGTTTAAATAGTTGTTAGAGTTTTTAGGTTTTTTGGGTTTTTAGTATTCTTAAGGTTTTTAATGGTTTTATGGATTTTAGGTAATTTTAGGGGGTTTAAGGCCTTTTATAGTTTTTAGAGTTTTTATTACTTTTTAGGTTTTTCATCGGTTTTTCATATTTCTTGTTTTTCAAGTATTTTTTGTTTTTCAGGGTTTTTAGGGGATTCTATGCTTGTATTTATTTTTAGGGATTTGCTTGGATTTTGTTTTTTTTTAGGGTTTCAATGGTTTTTAGGGTTTTAGGGGTTTTTTGGGGTTGTGGTTAATTTTATAAATGTTTTTGAGATTTAAGGGTTTTAAGTGTTTTTAGGTTTTTATGGTTTTAAAAGGGTTTTCTTGTTTTTTAGGTTTTTTTTACATTTTTACGGGTTTGTATGCATTTTTTTAATATTTTTATCATTTCTTAAGGTTTTTAGGGATTTCGAGGGTTTCAGTTTTTTTAGGGTTTTTAGGGGGATTTAGGATTTTATGGGTTTTTAGTATTTTTAGGGGTTTTAATGTTTTTATAGTTTTTAATGTATTATTGGTTTTAAATGGATTTTACATTTTTAGTTATTTTATTTTTTTCATGGGTTGTTAATATTTTTAGAGGTTTTATGGTTTTAAAGTTTTAGGGTTTTTTAGGGTTTTACGATTTTTTTCATTTTCACGTTTTTAGGGGTTTTATGGGTTTTATGTGTTTTAAGGTTTTTAAGGGTTTCGGGGGTTTTTATGGGTTTTTTACATTTTTTGGAGTTTTTATGTTTTTTAGAGTTTTTAGGGATGTGGATGGATTTTAGGGTTTATAGGGGTTTTATGGATTTAAGGGTTTTTAATGATTTATTAGGAATTTTATAGGGTCTTAGGGGACTAATGTTTTTAATTATTTTAGGGATTTTTTTATTTTCGTGGTTTTTAAGGGTTTTAGTGATTTTGAGTTTTTTTGGGTGTTTTAGGGGTTTTTCAGTTTTTAGAGTTTTTATGTGTTTGGGGGGTTTGTTGTTTTTCTAGTTTTTATTGTTTTATTATTGGTTTTTAGTATATTTAATGGTTTTTTATGTTTTTATGTATTTTAAGGATTTTGGGTATTTTTTGGGTTTTAGGGACTTTGAGGGTTTTATGGGATTTTAGGTTGTTTAGTTTTATTTTCTATTTATTTGGTTTTGGGTTTTTTTTAGTTTTTGTAGTGTTTAAATGTTTTTAATATTTTTTTAACATTTTTTTGGTTTTAAAGACTATTTATAGTTTTCAAATGTTTTTTTCGGTTTTTCGAGCTTCTAAGGATATTAGAGGGTTTTATAGTTTTTAGGGTTTTTAGGTTTTTATATTTTTTGGGGGTTTTAGGGTTTTTAGGATTTAAATATTTTCATAGATTATTTCAATGTTTTAGAGTTTATTTAAATATTTATGTAATTTTATATATTTTTCTAATTTTTTTTGGGTTTTAGAGACTTTTTGGATTTTGCTGGTTTTAGGGTTTTTATAGGTTTTTAGGGTTTTGAGAAATTTTTATGTTTTAGGGGTTTAAAATTTTTTATGGGTTTTAAGAGTTTCTTAGGTGTTTTTAGCGTTTTTATGAGTTATTATGTTTTTAGTGATTTTTATGGATTTTTTTTATTTTTATGGTATTTATATATTTTGAGGGTTTTTAGGATTTCTAGGGTTTTTATGGTTTTTTTGGATTTTTAGTGTTTTTTAGTTATTTATGGGTTTTATTTATTTTAATGTTTTTAATGTTTTTAGGGTTTTAAATGGTTTTTAGAATTTTTATTGTGTTCTTCGGGTTTTTATGGGGTTTTAAGGTTTTAAATGGTTTTTTTTGGGTTTTTATTGTTTTTATGGTTTTTATGGGTTTTATGGTCTTTTAGGGGTTTTATGGATTTTATCACTTGTTAGGAATTCTTGGGATTTTATTTGTTTTTAGGGTTTTATGGTTTTAGTATGGGTTTTCATTATTTTTATGGGGTTTTATAATTTTAGTTATTTTTTGGTATTTTTGAGTAGTTTTTATAGTTTTTAGTGTTTCTAGGGATTTTGTGTATTTTATGGTTTTTAGAGTTTATTAGCATATTTATGTTTTTACGGGTTATAGGTGTTTTTAGATTTTTATGGTTTTCTTAGTCTTTTCAAGGTATTTTAAATTGTGAGGAATTTTTAGGGTTTTTTTATTTTTTTAATGGGGTTTTAGGGGTTTTAGTGGATCTTGAGGGTTTTTCGTGTTTTTTTAGTTTTTTGGGGCTTTAGGGTTTTTTACTTTTTTTAGGGTTTATAATATTTTATATGGTTTTTTAACATTTCAAGGTTTTTAAAGAGTGTTTAGTGTATTTATTTGTTATTTGGGTTTTAAAGGTTTTTGTGATTTTAGGGTTATTCAGATTTTTTTGGGTTTTTTGTGTTTTTAGGGGTTTTTTGTGTTTTTTGGTTTTTAAGGATTTCTTAAGGGTTTTTAGTTTTTTAGAGTTTTTTTTATTTTTAGGTATTTAATGAGTTTTATTATGAATTTTATTATTTTTAGTGTATTTATAGAATTTGATGTATTTAAGGGGGTTTAGGGGTTCTATGGGTTTTTTGGGTTATTAGGGTCTTTCTGAGAATGTAGGGTTTTTAGTGGTTTGATGGGTTTTATAGATTTTTATGTTATTTTATTGTTTTAGGATTTTTTATTGTTTTCATGGATTTTATATTTTTTAGGGTTTTTAGCATTTTTAGGTTTTTTAAGGGTTTTAAGTGTTTTTATGTTTTTAAGGTTTTCTTAGGGTTTTCTGTGTTATTAGGTTTTTTACATTTTTTCTGGTTTATTAGGGCTCCTTTATTATTTTTAAGGGTTATATGTTTTTTATGGATTTTGAAGGTTTTTAGGTTTTTATGGGTTTTAGGGTTTTCATAATTTTTAGTGTTTTTACGATTATTAGGGGATTGAAGTGTTTTTAGGTTTTTAAGGTTTTCTTATGGGTTTTCATGGTTTTTAGGTTTTTATAGATTTTGATGGAATTTCGAGGCTTCCAATACTTTTTGTGGTTGTAGAGATTTTGAGGGTTTTAAGGGTTTTATGTTTTTATAGGTTTTTAGGGTCTTTTTGGAGTTCTTGATGGGTTTAATGGTTTTTAGAGTTTTTAATGTTTTTAGGGGTTGAATTTTTTTTATTGTTTTAGTTGTTTTCTTGGGTTTTTATTGTTCTTAGGGTTTGAAATGGTTTTAAGGGTTTTCTACAGTTTTAGTGCGTTTTAGGATATTTAGGGTCTTTTAAGTATTTTATAGATTTTACCATTTTCAGGTTTTTAGTGATTTTAAGAGTTTTAAAATTTTTATGGTGTTTATAGGGGTTTTCCAGATTTTAGGGTTTTCAATGTTTTTAGGTTATTCTATGGATGTTTCAATATTATGTGGTTTTACAGTTTATAGGGATTTTGAGGGTTTTTAGGGTTTTTTTGGGGTTTTTGGGTTTTTAGTGGGTTTTTTTTGACTTTTTAGGGGGATTAATGTTTTTTAGATTTTTTTTAACATTTTTGGGAATTTAATGGTTTTTAGAGTTTTTAGTGGTTTAATGTTTTTATTTCTTTGGGTATTTAATAGTTTTAAGGTGTTTTTAGTGTTTTTTGGTCTTTTAAGGGTTTTCATGTTTTTTTGTAATTTTTGTGTTTTTAGGTTTTTAAGGGTTTCTTATGTTTTTATTCTTTTTTATGTTTGTACGGGTTTTAGGGATATTTTGGGTTTCTATAGGTTTTTTGGGAGTTTATATATTTTTAGGGTTTTTGGGTTTTTGGAGTTTTATGGTTTTTAACATATTTTGGTTTTTAGGGGTTTTATGTTTTTTATATGTGTTAATGATTTTATTAGTGGATTTTAGGGTTTTTAAGGGCTTTTATGTTCTTAGTGATTAATAGGAATTTTATTAATTTTTATGGGTTTTTAATGTTTTTAGAGACTTTGAGGGTTTTTGGGTGTTTTAGGTTTTTTAGGTTTTTTATGATTTTTTTGATTTTTTGTGTTTTTTTAGACCTACAATGGGTTTCCGAGTTTTTTACCATTTTTAGGGGTTTGAATGGTTGTTATATTTTTTAGTTATTTAAGGTTTTTATGAGGATTCATGTTTTTTAGGTTTATATGATATTTAGGTATTTTTTGTGTTTTAGCATCTCTTATGGGTTCTATAATTTTTCATGTATTTAGGGTTTTTAGTTTTTTATGTTTTTATGTTTTTTTTTTCGGTTTTCAAGGTTTTTAGGGTTTCTTTTGTTTTTAGGGGTTTTAGGAATTTTATAGATTTCTAGTGATTTTTATGAGTTTGGATTTTGAGGGTGTTTTAGATTTTTAGGGCATTTATTACTTATAGTTTTGTGCATTCAGTGTTTTTTTTTGAGTTTTTATCATTTTTACGTTTTATATAGAGTTTTAACATTTTTCAAGGTTTAAAGGGGTTTTTAGATTTTCTGGGGGCTTTTGTGTTTTTTTATTGATTTTAGTGTTTTTTTGGTTTTCAGGGGTTTTTTTAATTTTTATGAGTTTTGGGGTATTTTAGGGTTTTATTGCTTTTTCAGTTTTTTAGGGGTTTATGTTTTTTAGGATTATTTATGTTCTGTTAAGGGTTTTAATGGGTTTTTGCGGTTTTTATGTTTTTAGGTATTTCTACTGCTTTTAAATTATTTTTATGCATTTTCGGGTTTTTATGGATTTTGATAATTTTTGTGGTTTTTTGGTTTTTTTGCTGTTTTATATTTTTTACAATTTTCTTAATTTTAAGGGTTTCAGGGGTTTTAATAAATTTTTGTTGTTTCTAAATGTTTTCTTAGTTATTTTAAGGGTTTTATGGTTTTATATTTTTTAAAAAAATATTAAAGAATTTTATAGTGTTTTAATGTTTTTTGGGATTCTGAGGGTTTTTTGGGTTTTAGGGTTTTTATGAGTTTGTGATTTTTAGAAATCTTTATGATTTTTTAGTTTTTTATGGGTTTTGGTGGTTTTTAATGTTTTTAAGGTTTAATCGGTTTTCATAGTTTTAGTGGTTTAAGGATTTTCCTCAATTTTTAGGGATTTTTGAATTTTTATGTCTTTTAGGGTTTTAAGGTTATAGTATATTTTATTGGGATTTTAGGGGGTTCTAGTGTTTTAGGTATTTAATATTTTCTTAGGGTTTTCATGGGTTTTTTAAATGATTTTAGGGATTTTTAGGGATTTTAAAGATTTTTATAGGATTTTCGGTTTTTATGTATTCTGGGGGTTTTAGTTATTTTTTAGCATTTTTATAAATTCTCAGTTTTTTAGTGTTTTTAGTGTTTTTAGCTTTTAAAATTCTCGTATGGTTTTTTAGTATTTTTAAAGGTTTTATATATTTATTCATTTTTAGGTTTTCTTACGATTATTATTTTCTTTAGGGATTTGAAGGTTTTTTTGGGGTTTTAGGGGTTTTAAGGACCTTTAAAGATCGTGTAGTGTTTTTAGTGTGTTTAGGATTTTAAGGATTTTATGTGTTTTTATGGTTTTAAGGGTTTCATATTATATTTTTGGGGTATTTATATTTTCTTGGGATTTTTAGCGATTTTTTGGATTTTCTGTGTTTTCAAGGGTTTTTAGGGAATTTGGGGAGTTTTTTTAGCATTTTTATTTTTTTTTATGATTTTTAGATTTTGTTATAGTTTTTAGGGTTTTTAGTGTTTTTATATTTTTTTGGATTTATTTGGTTGTACTAGTATTTTTATGGGTTTTCATGGTTTTTGGAGACTTTATTGTTTTTAGGACATTTAAGGTTTTTACAGTTGTTTTTTTGGTTTTTATTGTTTTTAGGTTTTTCGGGGATTTCAGTGTTTTTAAGATTTTACTGTTTTATTAGGGGTTTTTCATGTTTTTTTTGTTTTTTTATTTTTTTAGTGCTTTTATTTTTTTAAGGGTTCTAATGGGTTTTCAGGGGTTTTAGGGTTTTTATTCGTTTTATGGAATTTAGGATTCTTATGGGACTTTTGGAATTTTGGGTGTTTATTGTTTTTTTGGTTTTTAATGTTTTTAAAATTTTTAGAGGCTCACATCATGTTAGATTTTTAGGATTTTGATGTGTTTTTAAGGTTTTTTAAGGTTTTAGGGGTTTTGGAGTTATAGTTTTTTTAGGGCTTTCTTCTAGTTTTAAGGGGTGGGGGTTTGTGCTTTCTATGTTTTTAGGGGTTTTAAGTATTTTAAGGTTTTAAATGTTTTCTTATCAATTTTCTGGGTAATTTTGGTTTTTATGTTTTTATGTATTTTTAAATGTGTTTTTATTTTTATGATTTCCTAGTGAGTTTAGGGGTTTTGGTATTTTTTAGGGTATTTATTGTTTTAAGGGTTTTTTCAATTTTTAAATTTTTATGGGTTTAAAAAATTTTATGGATTACTATAAGATTTTTGGCATTTTTATAGTTTTTAGTGTTTTTAGAGTTTTTGAGGGTGTTATGGCATTCTATTGTGTTTAGGGGTATTATAGTGTATTTTGTTTTAAGGGTTTTCATGTTTTCTAGGGTTTTATGGTCTTAGTGTTTTTTTAATGTTTTTAGGGGTTTAAATAGGTTTTATGATTTCTATGTGTTTTTATAGTTTTTAGGATTTTATATGATTTAATGTTTTGTGGGTATTTTTTTATATTTTAGTGAATTTAAGTGTCTTAAGGTTTCATGGTTTTCATAAGGTGTTTTCAATGGTTTTAATGTTCTTACATTTTTAGTGATTTTTAGGATATTTATAGGTTTTTATAGTTTTTAGGATTTTTAGAAATTTTTAGTTTTTTGGGTCTAAAGAGTTTTTAGGTTTTTAAGGTTCTATTAAGTGTTTTAAATGTTTTTAGGGGATTTATTTTTTTGAAATTTTTATGTTTCTTTAGGATTTTTATGGTTTCTAGTATTTTATTGATTTTATAGTATTTATGGGTATTAGGGTCCTTTTAACTAGTTTTAGGGATTTTGGCATTTTATAGTTTTTAGGGGTTTTAAATGTTTTTAGGGTTTTAAGGGTTTCTTTGGATTTTTTAGGGTTTTTCAGGGTTTTTATGTTTTATGTTTTTAGATATTTTTATTGTTATTTATGGTTTTTGTTGGGGTTTTATTGATTTTGACGGGGTGTTTAGGGTTTTTAGCATTTTTAGGTTTTTTATGATTTTTAGGGTTTTTTGGGTATTGACAGTTTTTGTTATTTGAAGGGATTTTAATTATTTTTTATGGAGTTTTACGGTTTTTATGGTCTTAGGGGGGTAAGGTTTTTAGGATTTTAACCATTTTTTATTTTTTCGGGCTTTAGGTGTTTTTAGTTTTTTAATGTTTTCTTAAGGGGTTTTCAAGTTTTAGTGTTTTTTTCATCCTATTTCTAGGATTTTTAATTTTTTTATTGATTTCTAGAGGTCTTAGGGTTTTGAAGGGTTTTTAGTGTTTTTAGGGCTTTTAGGGTTTTATTATTTTGTGGTGTTTTAAGGGTTTTTTGTTTTTTTTAGATTTTTATGGTTTTTTATAAATTTTATTGGTTTAAAGGTTTTTGGAGTTTGTTGTAATTTTTATGGTTTTTATGAGTTTTAGTGTTTTATGGTATTATGTTTTTTATGGTTTTAGTGTTTTTGCGAATTGTATAGGGCATTTTGTGTTTTTAGGTTTTTTAGGGGTTTTATGTGATTTTAGGTTTTTATGTTCTTTTTATCATTTTTCTAGGTCTGGGGGGTTTCTATGTTTTTTAGTATTTTTTGGGGTTTTGACTGTTTTTGTAATTATTTAGGAAATTTAACTATTTTGAGGGGTTTTAGGGGCATTTAGGGTATTTAGGGGTTCAAGGGTTTTTATAGTTTTTATGTTTTTAGAGTGGTTTTAAGTGTTTTTATGTTTTTAAGGATTTATATGGTTTTTCTATAGTTTTTAAGGATTCTTATGGATTTTTTAGTTTTTATTGGGTTTTTTATGGTTTAGGGTATTTTATTTTTTTTCATGGGTTTTATGGTTTTTTTGTTTCTAGGGTTTTTCTAGTTTTTTTGGGGTCAATGGTTTTTAGAGTTTTTTAAAAAAAAATAGGGTTTTAAATGGTTTGGACTCTAAGGGTTTTCAATGATATTTTGGTTTTTGGGGATTTTTAGTGATTTTAGGTTTTATGGTTTTCTTTGGGGGTTTTCATGATTTTTAGTGGTTTTTTGTAATTATGATTTTTAGGATTTTTTAGGTTTTTTAGGTTTTCAAGGATTTTGGGGAGTTTTCATAATTTTGGGTATTTATAGTTTTAGATTTTATAATGTTTTTAGGGGGTTTAAGTATTTTATGTATTTTATGGTTCTTTATTGTTTTTAGGGTTTTTAAAATTTGTAGATATTTTTAGGGTTTTTTAGTATTTTTATGGGTTTTAGGTTTTTTCATGTTTTCATGGGTTTTTGGGATATTTAGGGGTTTTATAGTTTTTTGGTGGTTTTGGGGTTTTTGGAGTTTCTTAGTATTTTATGGAATTTTAGGGGTTTTTTTAACATTTTTAGGATTTTAAAGGGACTGTAGATTTTTATTGATTTTTGAGGTTTTTAGGGGTATTTAGTTTTTTATGGTTTTCTTATGGCTTTTAGGGGTTTTTGGTTTACTAGTATCTTTTAATGGTTTTTAAATCTTTTAGTGTTTTACTATTTATAGATTTTGAGGGGTTTTATTTTTTTTTGTATTTAAGGTTTTCATAGGTTTCTTCATTGTTTTTAATGTTTTTTATTTTGATGAATTTTTAGGGCTGTTTAGAAATTTTATATTATTAGTGTTTTTGAGATTATGCTGGGGTTTAGGAGTTTATTGGGGATTTAGGGTATTTTATGGGGTTTTATTTTTTTTATTATGAGTTTTAAATGTTTTTAGGATTTTATGGGTTTCATAGTTTTTAGGGTTTTAGTGGTTTTTATGTTTTTACGATTTTTATGGATTATGAGTGTTTTTAGATTTTGTTATTTTTTAGTGTTTTTTCAGTTTTTTGGCTTTTAGTGTTCCATTTTTGAGTTTTTAGGGTATTTACGATTTGTTATAGTTTTTTAACATTTTTTTGGTTTAAAGGGTATTTAGAGTATTTAGTGGTTTTACAGGTTTTTTTATTATTATTAAAGTTTTTTATGATTTTTAGGGTTTTATGGTCCTTTTAGCAGTTTTTATGATTTTTAATATTTTTATATTTTTAGGCGTTTTAAGTGTTTTTCAGTTTTTAATGTTGTATTAAGGTTTTCAGTGTATTTTAAATTTTTAGGTAATTTTAGAGCCTTTTAGGATTTTGTTGTTTTCAGCATTTTTAGGGATTTTGAGGGTTTTTAGGGGTTATAGGTTTTTAGGCTTTTTATAGTGTTTAGTTTTATTAGGGAGTTTAAGTATTTTTTGGGTTTTTAGGGTTTTCTTTATTTTTAGGGTTTTAGGGTTTTTTTTTCATTTTAGGGAATTTTAAGATTTTTTTTCATTTATTTTGGTTTTTAGTGATTATGTTGTTTTTTATGTTTTGTAGGGTTTTTTGGGTTTTCATGATTAATTTTCAATTTCCTAATGTGTTTTGAGATTATTATAGTTTTTAAAATTGTTAGGGTTTTAAAATAATTTTTAGATTTTTATTGGTTTTAGGGTTTTATGGGGATTTTCGGAGATTTTTTTTGGGTTTTTTGGTTTTTTGGGTTTTTGGGACTTTTTAAACGGTTTTAGTATTTTTTAAGTTTTTTTTCATGTTTTTAAGTAAATTTTTGAGTTTTTATATAATTTATATTGATATTGATGGATCTTTATATGGTTTTATGTTTCTTGTAATATTTAGGTCTTTTTAGTATTTTTAGGATTTTTAGGGTTTTTAGGGGTTTAGGGGTATTATGTTTATTAGGGTTTTTTCTTGTTTTTTTTTGTTTTTAGGTGTTTTAATAATTTTTAGTTTCTAAAAATTTTATTAGGGGGTTTAAGAGTTTTTTTGATTTATTTATTTTTAGGGTCATTATGTTTTTTTTGGGATTTTTACGGTGTTTAGGGATTTTTAGGGATTTTGGGTTTTTTAGAGATTTTTTGTTTTTTGACTTTTCATGGTTTTTTTCTTTTTTTGAGGTTTTTTATATTTATGTTATGTTTTTTTGTTTTAAATGGTTTTAAGAGTTTTTATGGGTTTTAATGGTCTTATATTTTTAGATGTTTTTTGGTTTTTTGGGTTTATTGTGTTTTTGATGTTATTTTTATGGTTTTATAAATTTTTATATTTATAGGGGTTTCCAGAGTTTTAAGGTTTTTATGTTTTTCTTTGTGGTTTTCAAAATTTTTAGGGTTACTTAGGTTTTAGATATTTTTATGGGTTTTTCGGGTTTCTAGGTATTTTGAGTGTTTTTAGGGTCTTTAGGGGTTTTATCTTTTTTAATGTTTTTATGGATTTTATATGTTTTTAATGATTTATGGTTTTCATTGGGGATATCAGGGTTTTTATGGGTTTAAACGTTTTAAGGTTTTTTAGGGATTTTTCTATATTTTAATGGTTTATATCTTTTTTAGGTTTTTTGATTTTTTTTATTATTTGTTTGTGGTTTTAGGCGTTTTTTGAGTTTTTTTTGGTTTTTAAAGTTTTTATGAGTTTATAATGTTTTTAGTGGTTTAAAAGGGTGTTAATGTGTTTTGGAGGTATTTTAGGGTTTTTTTGGTTTTAGGGGGTTTTATGGGTTTAAGCGGTTTTAATGTTTTTATGGGTTTTTAGTATTTTTATGTTTTTATAGGTTTTATGTGTTTTTAGGTTTTTTCTATTTTCTTAGGATTTTTAGGGCCTTTATTGGTATTCATGTTTTTAGATATTATAGGGAAATTTTTTGGGTTTTATGGATTTTCGGGATTTTGAGGAGTTTATAGATTTTTGGGTATTTTTTTTGGAATTTTTTGTTTTAAGGGTTTCATTTGAGTTTTTAAATGTTATATGGTTTTTATAGTTTTAAAATTTCAGGGGATTAATCGGATTTTTTTTTCATTTTTAGGGTTATTTTGGGTTTTAGGGTTTTTAACGGTTTTGGTGTTTTAATGGTTGATATGGGGTTTTAGGTGTTTTATGGTCTTTTTTATGTTTGGAAGGGTTTAAATGTTTTTAGTTTCTTAGGTTTTTAGTGGTTTTAAGTTTCTATAGGTTATTAATGTTTTCTAAGAGTTTTTATATATTTAAGGATTTTTAGGATTTTTAGGAACATTATGTTTTTAGGGTTTTTAGGGAATTTTAGTGTTTTGATTTTTTAAGGGTTTTGGTGAGTTTTTTGGGGTTTTTAGGGATTTTAAATATTTAATGGTTTTTACAGTTTTATTAGGGGTTTTATCAGTTTTTATATTTTTTTTATATTTTTAGGTAATTTTAAAGATTTTTATGGTTTTTATGGGGTTTGTTTTTGGAATTTAGTGTTTTTATGGGTTTTATAGTTTTTAATGTTATTTTGGTTTTAATGTGTTTTTATATTTTTTAGTGGATTTGTAGGGTTGTTATGGGTTTTAGGGTTTTTTAATGTTTTGGGGGTTCTTATAATTTTTATGGTTTTTAGGGGATTAGGGGTTTTTAGGTGTTTTAGCGTTTATAGATTCTTTAGTGGTTTTGAGTATTTTTAGGTTTTTAATAATTTTATGGGTTTTCAGGTGTTTCCCTTTTTAGGGATTTTAATGCTTTTTTGGATGTTTATCGGTTTAAATGGAATTTTGGGGTTTATATTGGTTTTATGGTTTTTATATTTTTTGATTTTTTTTTATATTTAATATTTTTTATAGTTTTTAAGTTTTTTAAGGATTTAAATAGTTTTTTTGAGTTTTAAAGTTTTTAGGGATGTAAATGTTTTTTTTGATTTAATGGCATTGAGGGTTTTTTTAATTAGGATTCTTTAAATTTTTTAGGTTTCTAGGGGTTTTTAGTGTTTTGGGGTTTTCAAGGATTTCATTTGGATATTCAGGGTTCTTAGGGTTTTTTACTTTTTGAGGTACTTTTAGATGTTTTTTATTTTTTTGGTTTTTTATTTTTATAGATATTTTTTGGGGTTTTTGGGGTTTTACGGTTGTTTAGGGTTTTTAGAGATTTTAGGGTTTTTAGGTATTTAAGGTTTTAAGTTTTTATCACTTTTTCTTAGGGTTTTTTTTTTCTGGTTTTAGGGTTTTTTATATTTTTAGAGATTTTTACGCCCTTTTTAGATATATTTGTATTTTTAGGTTTATTTTGGGATTTTGATGGTTTTTGGGTTTTTAGGTTTTTTTGGGGTTTCAGGTATTTTTGGTTTCTATGGTTTTTTCAAGTCTTGTTTCAGGTTTTTATTGGTTTTAGAGTTTTTAATGTTGTAGTGCCTTAATGGGGTTTTAGAGTTTTAAGAGGTTTATGGGTTTTATCTATTTTAGGGTTTTTTTTGTTTTTTATGTTTTTGGGAATTTAGGGTTTTTATTGTTTTTGGGTGTTTATTTACGTTTTAAGGAGTTTTTAGGGTTTTTAGGTTTTTAAGGTTTTCCTAAGGTTTATCATGGTTTTTTAGGATTTTATTTATTTTTTGGGTTTTTTAGGAATTTATTATAATTTAGGGTTTTTTGGGGTTTTTTGGATTTTTTTGTTTTTTTAGGGGTTTATTATTTTTAGAGTTTTTAATTTTTATGGTCGTTTAAAGGGGTATATGAGTTTTTAGTGGTTTATTGATTTTTTTAATATTTTTAATATTTTTATTTTTTTTAGGGGGCTTTATGTTTTTAGTGTCTTTTACATTTTTTAGAGGTTTCACCTTCACTAGGTTTTATAGGGGTTTTATGTGTTTTTATGTTTTTATTATATTTTTTCTTGAAATTTGGTGGTTTTTCAGTTTTTTGGGTTTTAATGATTTTTAGTATTTTTTAGTATTTTTGGGTTTTAGTGATTTTGAATGTTTTACAAATTTTCACGGTTTCTAGGTTTTTAATGTTTTTTAGATTCTTAGGGGTGTTAATTGTTTTTAGGTTTTTATAGCGTTCTTATTATTTTTGAAGGTTTGTAAGGTTTTTTATGTTTTAGGGATTTTTTCATATATTACTGATTTTTATTATTTTTTAGTTTATTACGGATTTTGAGGGTTTTTAGGTGATCAAGGGGTTTTTGGTTTTTTAGGATTTTAGGATTTTTTTAGTTTTGTAGGGGGGTTTAGGTTATTTTGAGTTTTAAAATTTTTAGGGTTTTAAATGGGTTTTATAGTTTTTTATGGTTTTTAAATTTTTATGGGGTTTTTAGGTTTTTAAAATTTCAAGAGTTTTTATGGTTTTACTGGTTTTAGTGACTTTTTAGGTTTTTTTTTGTGTTTTTAGAATTTTATAGTGTTTTAAAGGGTTTTAAGTGTTTAAATTTTCTCAAGTTTTTCTTTGGGGGTTTTCTGGGTTTTTAGGGTTTTTACCTTTTTAGGATTTTATTAATTTTTTTTTGGATTTTTATGGTTTCCATTGATTTTAGGGTTTTTGAGGGGTTTTAGGTTTTCATGGCTCTAATGGTTTTTTGGTGTTTTAGGGATTTATGAATTTTTAGTATATTTAATTTTTTTTATAGTTTTTATAGTTTTTAGGGATTGAAATGGATTTTAGATTTTTTTAGTGGTTCTTATGTTTTCTATGGGTTTCTAGGGATTTTTAATGTTTTTATAGTTTTTTGGTTTTAGGTTTTTTATTTTTCTATGGTTTTTTGGGTTTTTAGTGGTTTCTAGTTTTTTTATGTGTTTTATGTGTTTTCTGTTTTTATGGTTTTCTAAAGGGTTTTTAGTGCTTTCTATATTTTCCACATTTTTAATGATTTTTAGGAATTTTTATGTTTTTTAGGGGTATTAGTGATTTTTAAAGTTTTAAGGATTTTTATTGGGTTTTTCTATGTTTTTAGAGTTACTTGGGTTTTTATGGTTTTTAGAGTTTTTTATTGTTTTTATAGGTTTAATGGTTTTTAGTTTGTTTAGTGGGTTTTAGGGGTTTTATGGGTTTTTAGGTTTTTATGATTTTTTGGGTTTTTATTCCCTTTATGGTTTTTAGGTTTTTTAGGATTTTTAGTGTTTTTATGTCTTTAAATGTTTTATATTTTTTAGGTTTTTAATATTTTATTCGTGTTTTTCAAGGTTTTTTGTGTTTTTTGTGTTTTTCACATTTTTAGGGTTTTATGATTTTTTAGTACTATTTTGTTTTTTAGGGTTTTTAGGGATTTTTAGGGGATTGGTTTTTTTAGAGGTATTATGGTTTTTATGGATTTTTTGGTTGCTATGGGTTTTTAAGTCTTTTAGGGTTTATGGTTTTTTAGTGTTTTTTAAAAAAAATTTATGCTTTAAAGAATTTTTATATTTTCTTGGGTTTTTTTGGGTTTTATGCGGTTTTTCGGTTTTTAAGGTATTTAAGAGATTGGTGGTTTTTTAGAGTTTTAGGATGTTTATGTCATTTTTGCAAGTTTTTAGGGTTTTTATTATATTTTATGGATTTTATGGGGGCTAATTTTGTGGAGATTGAAGCCTTTCATAGGGGTTTTCAAGGTTTTAATAGTTATAATATGATTTTATATATATTAGAGATTATTTAGGTTTATTTCATTGTTTTTAGGGATTTTTAGGGTTTTTAATATTTTTAGGGTTTTTTCATTTTTAGGATTTTAGTGGTTTTAACTATTTTTAGATTATTATGGTTTTCATAGGGGTTTTAGGGGTATAGGTTTTTTTATGATTTTTGGGATATTTTGGTTTTTTGGGTTTTTTTGGTTTTTTTTGGCTTATTGTGGATTTTGAGGGTGTTAAGGGTTTTAGGGTTTGAGGGGGGGGGGGGGGTTAGTGATTTTTACGCTTTTATGGGTTTCAAAGACTTTTAGAGTTTTTAAACATTTCTAGGCCTTTAAATGTTTTTAGAGTTTTAGTGGGTTTTAGGGTTCTATGTGGTTATAGGGTATTAAAATTTTTTAGGTGTTTTTATGTGTTCTTAATGATTTATGGTTTCTTGGGAGTTTTATGGTTTTTACTTTCTTTATATTTTTTAGGTTTTTATGGTTTTTTCTTGTTTTTTAGGTTTTTATAGTTTTCATTGGGGGTCTCAGGGGTTTTAGGGATTTTTAGGTGTTTAAGGATTTTTAGGTTTCTTAGGGTGTGTAGTTTTTTTAGGTTTTAGAGGATTTAGGTGTCTTTATGGTTTAAAGGTTTTTTAGTTATTTTGTGGGTTTTTTGTTTTTATGTTCTTATGGATTTTAGGTATTTTTATGAATTTTATGGGTTTTTTATTATTATAGGGATTTTAGGGGTTTTAGGGGTTTTATGGTTTTTTAGGTTATTAAGGTTTTATGGTTTTGAGATTTTTTTACATTTATAT
Organism: Viscum album; assembly: GCA_963277665.1. Classification (NCBI taxonomy): domain Eukaryota; kingdom Viridiplantae; phylum Streptophyta; class Magnoliopsida; order Santalales; family Viscaceae; genus Viscum; species Viscum album. The sequence continues at coordinate 1,277,862,348 of OY728136.1, read as the reverse complement.
TATTTTAATTTGGTTTTATAGTTTTTAGTTTTTTATGGTTGTTATTGTTTGTAGGAGGTTTTATGGTTTTATTGTTTTTATGGGATTATGGAATTTTTTTTTGGTCCTTTAGGGTTTTTAGAATTTTTAGTCTTTTTAGGGTTTTAAGAGGCCTTAGTTTTTTATTCTTTTTAATGTTTTATTTGGGGTTTCCAAGGTTTTTAGTGACTCTTGGGGTTTTTTAGGGTTTTATGGTTGATAGGGTTTTAGGGATTTTGTGAGTTTTAGGGTTTTCTAAGGTTTTGAGGGGATTTAGGGGTTTTTAACTTTTTAAGGTTTTAGGGGTTTAAAATATTTTTAGGGTTATTATGATTTTATTTTGGGTTCTAAGTGTTTTTACATTTTTTGATCTTATTAGGAATTTTTTATTTTTTAATACTTTTTAGAAATTTTGATGGGTTTTGTATTTTTTTTGGGTTTTTGATGTTTTTATTGTTTTTAGAGCATTTTAGTGTTTTTTGGATATTTTTGGGTTTTTATTTTTTAAGAGTTCTTAACATTTTTTGGGTTTAATGGTTTTTTATATTTTTAGTGGGGATTTAGTGGTTTATAGGGCCTTTATTGGTATTCATGTTTTTATAGATTATAGGGAAATTTTTTGGGTTTTATGGTTTTTCGGGATTTTGAGGATTTTAGGGATATTTGGGTATTTTTTATAGAATTTTTTGTTTTAAGGGTTTCATTTGAGTTTGTAAATGTTATATGGTTTTTATTGTTTTAAACATTCATGGGATTAATGGGATTTTATGTTTTTTCATTTTTAGGGTTATTTTGGGTTTTAGGATTTTTAACGGTTTTGGTGTTTTAATGGTTGATATGGGGTTTTAGGTGTTTTATGGTCTTTTTTATGTTTGGTAGGGTTTAAATATTTTTAGTTTCTTAGGTTTTTAGTGGTTTTAAGTGTCTATATGTTATTAATGTTTTCTAAGAGTTTTTATGTATTTAAGGATTTTAAGGATTTTTTATGAACATTGTGTTTTTTAGGGTTTTTAGGGAATTTTAGTGTTTTGATTTTTTAGGGGTTTTGGTGAATTTTTTGGGGGTTTTAGGGATTTTAAATGTTTTATGGTTTTTACAGTTTTATTAGGAGTTTTATCATTTTTTATATTTTTTTATATTTTTAGGAAATTTTAATGATTTCTATGGTTTTTATGGGGATTTTTGGGATTTTAGTGTTTTTATGGGTTTTAGAGTTTTTAATGTTATTTTGGTTTTAATGTGTTTTTAGATTTTTTAGTGGATTTGTAGGGTTGTTTTGGGTTTTAGGGTTTTTTAATGTTTTGGGGGTTCTTATCAATTTTATGGTTTTTAGGGGTTTAGGGTTTTTTAGGTGTTTTAGCGTTTATAGATTCTTTAGTGGTTTTGAGTATTTTTACGTTTTTAATAATTTTATGGGTTTTCAGGTGTTTCCCTTTTTAGGGATTTTAATGTTTTTTGGATGTTTATCAGTTTAAATGGAATTTTGGGGTTTATTTTGGTTTTATGGTTTTTATATTTTTATATTTTTTTATTATATTTAATATTATTTATAGTTTTTATGTTTTTTAAGGATTTAAATAGTTTTTTTGAGTTTTAAAGTTTTTAGGGTTGTAAATGTTTTTATTGATTTAATGGAATTGAGGGGTTTTTCAATTAGTTTTCTTTAAATTTTTTGGTTTCTAGGGGTTTTTAGTGTTTTGGGGTTTTCAAGGATTTCATTTGGATATTCCGGGTTCTTAGGGTTTTTTTACTTTTTGAGGTACTTTTAGATGTTTTTTTATTTTTTCGGTTTTTTATTTTTATAGATATTTTTTGGGGTTTTTGGTGTTTTAGGGTTGTTTAGGGTTTTTAGAGATTTTAGGGTTTTTAGGTATTTAAGGTTTTAAGTGTTTTTCAGTTTTTATTAGGGTTATTTACTGGTTTTAGGGTTTTTTATATTTTTATAGATTTTTACGCCCTTTTTAGATATATTTTTATTTTTAGTTTTATTTTGGGATTTTGTTGGTTTTTGGGTTTTTAGGTTTTTTTGGGGTTTCATGTATTTTTGGTTTCTATGGTTTTTTCAAGCCGTGTTTCAGGTTTTTATTGTTTTTAGAGTTTTTAATGTTTTAGTGCCATAATGGGTTTTTATAGTGTTAAGAGGTTTATGGGTTTTATCTATTTTAGGGGTTTTTTTGTTTTTTTATGTTTTAGGGAATTTAGGGTTTTTATTGTTTTTGGGTGTTTCTTTATGTTTTAAGGAGTTTTTAGGGTTTTTAGGTTTTTAAGGTTTTCCTAAGGTTTATCATGGTTTTTTAGGATTTTAATTATTTTCTGGGTTTTTTAGGAATTTACTATAATTTATGGTTTTTTGTGGTTTTTTAGATTTTTTTGTTTTTTTAGGGTTTTATTGTTTTTAGAGTTTTTAATTTTTATGGTCGTTTAAAGGGGTATTTGAGTTTTTAGTGGTTTATTGATTTTTTCAATATTTTTATTATTTTTATGGTTTTTAGGGGGCTTTAGGTTTTTAGTGTCTTTTACATTTTTTAGAGGTTTCACCTTCACTAGGTTTTATAGGGGTTTTAAGTGTTTTTATGTTTTAATTATATTTTTTCTTGATATTTTGTGTTTTTTCAGTTTTTTGGGTTTTAATTATTTTTAGGATTTTTTTAGTGTTTTTGGGTTTTAGTGAATTTGAACGTTTTATAAATTTTCACGGTTTCTAGGTTTTTAAAGTTTTTTAGATTCTTAGGGGTGTTAATTGTTTTTAGGTTTTTATAGCGTTCTTATTCTTTTTGAAGGTTTGTAAGGTTTTTTATGTTTTAAGGATTTTTTCATATATTACTGATTTTTATTATTTTTTAGTTTATTACGGATTTTGAGGGTTTTTAGTTGATCAAGGGTTTTCTGGTTTTTTGGGATTTTAGGATTTTTTTAGTTTTGTAGGGGGGGTTTAGGTTATTTTGAGTTTTAAAAGTTTTTAGGGTTTTAAAGGGTTTTTATAGTTTTTTATGGTTTTTAAATTTTTATGGGGTTTTTAGGTTTTTAAAATTTCAAAATTTTTTATGGTTTTAGTGGTTTTAGTGTCTTTTTAGGTGTTTTATTGTTTTTAGAATTTTATAGTGTTTTAAATGGTTTTAAGTGTTTAAATTATCTCATGTTTTTCATTGGGGGTTTTCTGGTTTTTTAGGGTTTTTACCTTTTTAGGATTTTATTGATTTTTTTTTGGATTTTTATGGTTTTCATTGATTTGAGGGTTTTGAGGGGTTTTAGGTTTTCATGTCTCTAATGGTTTTTTGGTGTTTTAGGGAATTATGAGTTTTTAGTATATTTAAATTTTTTTATAGTTTTTATAGTTTTTAGGGATTGAAAGGGATTTTATATTTTTTTAGTGGTTCTTATGTTTTCTATGGGTTTCTAGGGATTTTTAATGTTTTTATAGTTTTTTGGTTTTTGGTTTTTTATTTTTCTATGGTTTTTTGGGTTTTTAGTGGTTTCTAGTTTTTTGATGTGTTTTATGTGTTTTCTGTTTTTAAGGTTTTCTTAAGGGTTTTTAGTGCTTTCTATATTTTCCACATTTTTAATGATTTTTAGGAATTTTTATGTTTTTAGGGGTATTAGTGATTTTTAAAGTTTTAAGGCTTTTTATTGGGTTTTTCTATGTTTTTAGAGTTACTTGGGTTTTTATGGTTTTTAGAGTTTTTTATTGTTTTTATAGGTTTAATGGTTTTTAGTGTGTTTAGTGGGTTTTATGGGTTTTATGTTTTTATGATTTTTTGGGTTTTTATTCCCTTTATGGGTTTTAGGTTTTTTAGGATTTTTAGTGTTTTTATGTCTTTAAATGTTTTATATTTTTTAGGTTTTTAATATTTTCTTTGTGTTTTTTCAAGGTTTTTTGTGTTTTTTGTGTTTTTTACATTTTTAGGGTTTTTTGATTTTTTAGTACTATTTTTTTAGGGTTTTTAGGTATTTTTAGGGGATTGGTTTTTTTAGAGGTATTATGGTTTTTATGGATTTTTGGGTTGCTATGGGTTTTTTATGTCTTTTAGGGTTTTTGGTTTTTTAGTGTTTTTTATAATTTTTTGATGATTTAAAGAATTTTTATATTTTCTTGGGTTTTTTTGGGTTTTATGGGGTTTTTGGGTTTTTAAGGTATTTAAGAGATTGGTGGTTTTTTAGATTTTTAGGTTGTTTATGTCATTTTTCAGGTTTTTTAGGGTTTTTATTGTATTTTTTGGATTTTAGGGGGGTTAATTTTGTGGAGCTTGAAGCTTTTCATAGGGGCTTTCAAGGTTTTAAGAGTTATAATATGATTTTATATATATTAGGGATTTTTTAGGTTTATTTTATTGTTTTTAGGGATTTTTAGGGTTTTTAATATTTTTAGGGTTTTTTCATTTTTAGGATTTTAGTGGTTTTAACTATTTTTAGATTATTATGGTTTTCATAGGGGTTTTAGGGGTATAGTTTTTTTATGTTTTTTGGGATTTTTTGGTTTTTTGGGTTTTTTTTGGTTTTTTTGGCTTATTGTGGATTTTGAGGGTGTTAAGGTTTTTAGGGTTTGAGGGGGGGGGGGGGGGGTTAGTGATTTTTACGCTTTTATGGGTTTCAAGGACTTTTAGAGTTTTTAAACATTTTTAGGCCTTTAAATGTTTTTAGAGTTTTAGTGGGTTTTAGGGTTCTATGTGGTTATAGGGTTTTAAATTTTTTTGGGTGTTTTTATGTGTTTTTAATGATTTATGGTTTCTTGGGAGTTTTATGGTTTTTACTTTCTTTATAATTTTTAGGTTTTTATGAGTTTTTCTTGTTTTTTAGGTTTTTATAGTTTTCATTGGGGGTCTTAGAGTTTTTAGGGATTTTTAGGTGATTAAGGATTTTTAGGTTTCTTAGGGTGTGTAGTTTTTTTAGGTTTTAGAGGATTTAGGTTTCTTTATGGTTTAAAGGTTTTTTAGTTATTTTCTGGATTTTTTGTTTTTATGTTCTTATGGATTTTAGGTATTTTTATGAATTTTATGGGTTTTTTAGGTTTATAGAGATTTTTAGGGGTTTTATGGGTTTTATGGTTTTTTAGGTTTTTAAGGTTTTGTGGTTTTGAGATTTTTTTACATTTATATTATTTTAATTTGGTTTTATATTTTTTAGTTTTTTTATGGTTGTTATTGTTTGTAGGAGGTTTTATGGTTTTATTGTTTTTATGGGATTATGGAATTTATTGTTTTTGGGTATTTTAGGGTTTTTAGAATTTTTAGTGTTTTAAGAGGCCTTAGTTTTTTATTCTTTTTTAATGTTTTATTTGGGGTTTCCAAGGTTTTTAGTGACTCTTGGGGTTTTTTAGGGTTTTATGGTTGATAGGGTTTTATGGATTTTGAGGGTTTTAGGGTTTTCTAGGGTTTTGAGGGGATTTAGGGGTTTTTAACTTTTTAAGGTTTTAAGGGTTTAAAATGTTTTTAGGGTTATTATGGTTTCCTTTGGGTTCTAAGTGTTTTTACATTGTTTGATCTTATTCGGAATTTTTAATTTTTTTAATACTTTTTAGTAATTTTGATGGTTTTTGTAATTTTTTTTTGTTTTTGATGTTTTTTATTGTTTATAGAGTTTTTTAGTGTTTTTTGGATATTTTTGGGTTTTGATTTTATAAGATTTCTTAACATTTTTTGGGTTTAATGGATTTTTATATTTTAGTGGCGATTTAGTGGTTTATAGGGCCTTTATTGGTATTCATGTTTTTAGAGATTATAGGGAAATTTTTTGGGTTTTATGGTTTTTCGGGATTTTGAGGAGTTTTGGGATTTTTTGGTTTTTTTTTGGAATTTTTTGTTTTAAGGGTTTCATTTGAGTTTGTAAATGTTATATGGTTTTTATAGTTTTAAACTTTTAGGGGATTAATGGGATTTTTTTTTCATTTTTAGGGTTATTTTGGGTTTTAGGGTTTTTAACGGTTTTGGTGTTTTAATGGTTGATATGGGGTTTCAGGTGTTTTATGGTCTTTTTTATGATTGGTAGGGTTTAAATGTTTTTAGTTTCTTAGGTTTTTAGTGGTTTTAAGTGTCTATATGTTATTAATGTTTTCTAAGAGTTTTTATGTATTTAAGGATTTTGAGGATTTTTTAGGAACATTATATTTTTAGGGGTTTTAGGGAATTTTAGTGTTTTGATTTTTTTATGGGTTTTGGTGAATTTTTTTGGTGTTTTTAGGGATTTTAAATGTTTTATGGTTTTTACAGTTTTATTAGGGGTTTTATCATTTTTTATATTTTTTTTATATTTTTAGGAAATTTTAAAGATTTCTATGGTTTTTATGGGGTTTTTTGGGATTTTAGTGTTTTTTTGGGTTTTAGAGTATTTCATGTTATTTTGGTTTTAATGTGTTTTTTGATTTTTTAGTGGATTTGTACGGTTTTTATGGGTTTTAGGGTTTTTTTAATGTTTTGGGGGTTCTAATCATTTTTATGGTTTTTAGGTTTTTGGGGTTTTTAGGTGTTTTAGCGTTTATAGATTCTTTAGTGGGTTTGAGTATTTTTAGGTTTTTAATAATTTTATGGGTTTTCAGGTGTTTCCCTTTTTAGGGATTTTAATGTTTTTTTGGATGCTTATCGGTTTAAATGGAATTTTGGTGTTTATATTGGTTTTATGGTTTTTATATTTTTTTAGTTTTTTATTATATTTTATATTTTTTATAGTTTTTAAGTTTTTTAAGGATTTAAATATTTTTTTTGAGTTTTAATGTTTTTAGGGTTGTAATTGTTTTTATTGATTTAATGGCATTGAGGGTTTTTTCAATTAGGCTTCTTTAAAAAAATTTAGGTTTCTAGGGGTTTTTAGTGTTTTGGGGTTTTCAAGGATTTCATTTGGATATTCAGGGTTCTTAGGGGTTTTTACTTTTTGAGGTACTTTTAGTTGTTTTTTTTATTTTTTTGGTTTTTTATTTTTATAGATATTTTTTGGGGTTTTTTGGGATTTAGGGTTGTTTAGGGTTTTTAGAGATTTTAGGGTTTTTAGGTATTTAAGGTTTTAAGTGTTTTTCAGTTTCTCTTAGGGATTTTACTGGTTTTAGGATTTTTTATATTTTTAGAGATATTTATGCCCTTTTCAGATATATTTGTATTTTTAGGTTTATTTTGGGATTTTGATGGTTTTTTGGTTTTTAGGTTTTTTTGGGGTTTCAGGTATTTTTGGTTTCTATGGTTTTTTCAAGTCTTGTTTCAGGTTTTTATTGTTTTTAGAGTTTTTAATGTTTTAGTGCCTTAATGGGCTTTTAGTGTTTTAAGAGGTTTATGGGTTTTATCTATTTTAGGGTTTTTTTTTGTTTTTTTATGTTCTGGGGAATTTAGGGTTTTTATTGTTTTTGGTTGTTTCTTTACGTTTTAAAGAGTTTTTAGGGTTTTTAGGTTTTTAAGGTTTTCCTAAGGTTTATCATGGTTTTTAAGGATTTTATTTATTTTTTGTTTTTTTTAATAATTTATTATAATTTAGGGTTTTTTGGGGTTTTTTTGATTTTTTTTTGTTTTTTTAGGGTTTTATTGTTTTTAGAGTTTTTAATTTTTATGGTCGTTTAAAGGGGTATTTGAGTTTTTAGTGGTTTATTGATTTTTTCAATATTTTTATTATTTTTATGGTTTTTAGAGGGCTTTAGGTTTTTAGTGTCTTTTACATTTTTTATAGGTTTCACCTTCACTTGGTTTTATAGTGGTTTTTAGAGTTTTTATGTTTTTATTATATTTTTTCTTGATATTTTGTGGTTTTTTAGTTTTTTGGGTTTTAATGATTTTTAGGATTTTTTTAGTATTTTTGGGTTTTAGTGATTTTGAATGTTTTACAAATTTTCACGATTTCTAGGTTTTAAAGTTTTTTAGATTCTTAGGGGTGTTAATTGTTTTTAGGTTTTTATAGCGTTATTATTCTTTTTAAAGGTTTGTAAGGTTTTTTATGTTTTAGGGATTTTTTCATATATTACTGATTTTTATTATTTTTTAGTTTATTACGGATTTTGAAGGTTTTTAGGTGATCAACGGTTTATTGGTTTTTTGGGATTTTAGGATTTTTTTAGTTTTGTAGGGGGGTTTAGGTTATTTTGAGTTTTAAAAGTTTTTAGGGTTTTAAAGGGGTTTTATAGTTTTTTTATGGTTTTTAAATTTTTATGGGGTTTTTAGGTTTTTAAAATTTCAGGAGTTTTTATGTTTTTTGTGGTTTTAGTGTTTTTTATGTGTTTTTTGTGTTTTTAGAATTTTATAGTGTTTTAAAGGTTTTTAAGTGTTTAAATTTTCTCAAGTTTTTCATTGGGGGTTTTCTGGTTTTTTAGGGTTTTTACCTTTTTAGGATTTTATTGATTTTTTTTGGATCTTTATGGTTTTCATTGATTTGAGGGTTTTTGAGGGGTTTTAGGTTTTCATGCCTCTAATGGTTTTTTGTTTTTTTAGGGATTTATGAGTTTTTAGTATATTTAAGTTTTTTATAGTTTTTATAGTTTTTAGGGTTTGAAAGGGATTTTAGATTTTTTAGTGGTTCTAATGTTTTCTATGGGTTTCTAGGGATTTTTAATGTTTTTATAGTTTTTTTGGTTTTAGGTTTTTTATTTTTCTATGGTTTTTTGGGTTTTTAGTGGTTTCTAGTTTTTTGATGTGTTTTATGTGTTTTCTGTTTTTAAGGTTTTCTTAAGGGTTTTTAGTGCTTTCTCTATTTTCCACATTTTTAATGAATTTTTAGGAACTTTTATGTTTTTTAGGGGTATTGGTAATTTTTAATGTTTTTAAGGATTTTTATTAGGTTTTTCTATGTTTTTAGAGTTACTTGGGTTTTTATGGTTTTTAGAGTTTTTTATTATTTTTATAGGTTTACTGGTTTTTTGTGTTTTTAGTGGGTTTTAGGGGTTTTATGGGTTTTTAGGTTTTTATGGTTTTTGGGTTTTTATTCCCTTTATGGGTTTTAGGTTTTTTAGGATTTTTAGTGTTTTTATGTTTTTAAATTTTTTATATTTTTTAGGTTTTTAATATTTTCTTCACGTTTTTCAAGGTTTTTTGTGTTTTTTGTGTTTTTTACATTTTTAGGGTTTGTTGATTTTTTAGTACTATTTTGTTTTTTAGGGTTTTTAGAGATTTTTAGGGGATTGGTTTTTTTGGGGGTATTATGGTTTTTATGGATTTTTGGGTTGCTATGGGGTTTTTAAGTCTTTTAGGGTTTTTGGTTTTTTAGTGTTTTTTATAATTTTTTGATGCTTTAAAGAATTTTTATATTTTCTTTGGTTTTTTGGGTTTTATGGGGTTTTTGGGTTTTTAAGGTATTTAAGAGATTGGTGGTTTTTTAGAGTTTTAGGATGTTTATGTCGTTTTTTCAGGTTTTTTTGGGTTTTTATTATATTTTTTGGATTTTAGGGGGGTTAATTTTGTGGAGATTTAAGCTTTTCATAGGTGTTTTCAAGGTTTTAAGAGTTATAATATGATTTTATATATATTAGGGATTTTTTTTGGTTTATTTTATTGTTTTTAGCGATTTTTAGGGTTTTTAATATTTTTAGGGGTTTTTCATTTTTAGGATTTTAGTGGTTTTAACTATTTTTAGATTATTATGGTTTTATAGGGGTTTAGGGGTATAGTTTTTTTTATGTTTTTTGGGTTTTTATGGTTTTTTGGGTTTTTTTGGTTTTTTTGGCTTATTATGGATTTTGAGGGTGTTAAGGGTTTTAGGGGTTAAGGGGGGGGGGGGGGGGTTAGTTATTTTTAGGCTTTTATGGGTTTCAAGGATTTTTAGAGTTTTAAACATTTTTAGGCCTTTAAATGTTTTTAGAGTTTTAGTGGTGTTTAGGGTTCTATGTAGTTAGAGGGTTTTAAAATTGTTTTGGTGTTTTTATGTGTTTTTAATGGTTTATGGTTTCTTGGGAGTTTTAAGGTTTTTACATTCTTTATATTTTTTAGGTTTTTATGGGTTTTTTCGTTTTTTAGGTTTTTATAGTTTTCATTGGGGGTCTCAGGGTTTTTAGGGATTTTTAGGTTTCTTAGGGTGTGTAGTTTTTTAGGTTTTAGAGGATTTAGGTGCCTTTATGGTTTAAAGGTGTTTTAGTTATTTTCTTGGGTTTTTTTGATTTTATGTTCTTATGGATTTTAGGTATTTTTAGGAATTTTATGGGGTTTTTAGGTTTCTAGGGATTTTTAGTGGTTTTAGGGGTTTTATGGTTTTTTAGGTTTTAAGGTTTTGTGGTTTTGAGATTTTTTTACATTTATATTATTTTAATTTGGTTTTATAATTTTTAGTTGTTTTTATGGTTATTATTGTTTGTAAGAGGTTTTATGGTTTTAATGTTTTTATTGGATTATGGAATTTATTATTTTTGGGTATTTTAGGGTTTTTAGAATTTTTAGTGTTTTTAGGGTTTTAAGAGGCCTTAGTTTTTTATTCTTTTTAATGTTTTATTTGGGGTTTCCAAGGTTTTTAGTGACTCTTGGGGTTTTTTAGGGTTTTATGGTTGATAGGGTTTTAAGGATTTTGAGGGTTTTAGGGTTTTCTAGGGTTTTTAGGGGATTTAGGGGTTTAAAATATGTTTAGGGTTATTATGGTTTCCTTTGGGTTCTAAGTGTTTTTACATTTTTTGATCTTATTAGGAATTTTTTATTTTTTTAATAGTTTTTAGAAATTTTGACGGTTTTTGTATTTTTTTTGGTTTTTGATGTTTTTTATTGTTTTTAGAGTTTTTTAGTGTTTTTTGGATATTTTTTGGTTTCGATTTTTTAAGAGTTCTTAAGATTTTTTGGGATTAATGGTTTTTTATATTTGTAGTGGCGATTTAGTGGTTTATAGGGCCTTTATTGGTATTCATGTTTTTAGAGATTATAGGGAAATTATTTGGGTTTTATGGTTTTTTGGGATTTTGAGGAGTTTTGGGATTTTTGGGTTTTTTTGGAATTTTTTGTTTTAAGGGTTTCATTTCAGTTTGTAAATGTTATATGGTTTTTATAGTTTTAAACTTTCAAGGGATTAATGGGATTTTATTTTATTTTTTCATTTTTAGGGTTATTTTCGGTTTTAGGGTTTTTAACGGTTTTGGTGTTTTAATGGTTGATATGGGGTTTTAGGTGTTTTATGGTCTTTTTTATGTTTGTTAGGGTTTAAATGTTTTTAGTTTCTTAGGTTTTTAGTGGTTTTAAGTGTCTATATGTTATTAATTTTTTCTAATAGTTTTTATGTATTTAAGGATTTTAAGGATTTTTTAGGAACATTATGTTTTTAGGGTTTTTAGGGAATTTTAGTGTTTTGATTTTTAAGGGTTTTGGTGAATTTTTTTAGGAGTTTTAGGGATTTTAAATTTTTTATGGTTTTTACAGTTTAATTAGGGGTTTTATCATTTTTTATATTTTTTTATATTTTTAGGAAATTTTAAAGATTTCTATGGTTTTTATGGGGTTTTTTGGGATTTTAGTGTTTTTATGGGTTTTAGAGTTTTTAATATTATTTTGGTTTTAATGTGTTTTTAGATTTTTTTAGTGAATTTGTAGGGTTGTTATGGGTTTTAGGGTTTTTTTAATGTTTTGGGGGTTCTTATCATTTTTATGGTTTTTAGGGGTTTAGGGTTTTTTTGGTGTTTTAGCGTTTATAGATTCTTTAGTGGTTTTGAGTATTTTTAGGTTTTCAATAATTTTATGGGTTTTCAGGTGTTTCCCTTTTTAGGGATTTTAATGTTTTTTGGATGTTTATCGGTTTAAATGGAATTTTGGTGTTTATATTGGTTTTATGGTTTTTATATTTTTTTTAGTTTTTTATTATATTTAATATTTTTATAGTTTTTCAGTTTGTTAAGGATTTAAATAGTTTTTTTTGAGTTTTAAAGTTTTTAGGGTTGTTAATGTTTTTATTGATTTAATGGCATTGAGGGTTTTTTCAATTAGACTTCTTTAAATTTTTTAGGTTTATAGGGGTTTTTAGTGTTTTGGGATTTTCAAGGATTTCATTTGGATATTCAGGGTTCTTAGGGTTTTTTACTTTTTGAGGTACTTTTAGATGTTTTTTTATTTTTTTTGGTTTTTTATTTTTATAGGTATTTTTTGTGGTTTTTGGGGTTTTTAGATTGTTTAGGGTTTTTAGAGATGTTAGGGTTTTTAGGTATTTAAGGTTTTAAGTGTTTTTCAGTTTTTCTTAGGGTTTTTTACTGGTATTAGGGTTTTTTATATTTTAGAGATTTTTACGCCCTTTTTAGATATATTTGTATTTTTCGGTTTATTTTGGGATTTTGATGGTTTTTTGGTTTTTAGGTTTTTTTGGGGTATCAGGTATTTTTGGTTTCTATGGTTTTTTCAAGTCTTGTTTCAGGTTTTTATTGTTTTTAGAGTTTTTTAACATTTTAGTGCCTTAATGGGTTTTTAGAGTTTTAAGAGGTTTATGGGTTTTATCAACTTTAGGGGTTTTTTTTGTTTTTTTATGTTGTAGGGAATTTAGGGTTTTTATTGTTTTTGGGTGTTTCTTTACGTTTTAATGAGTTTTTAGGGTTTTTAGGTTTTTATGGTTTTCCTAAGGTTTATCATGGTTTTTTAGGATTTTATTTATTTTTTCGGTTTTTAGGATTTTATTATAATTTATGGTTTTTTAGGGTTTTTTGGATTTTTTTTGTTCTTTTATGGTTTTATGGTTTTTAGAGTTTTTAATTTTTATGTTCGTTTAAAGGGGTATTTGAGTTTTTAGTGGTTTATTGATTTTTTCAATATTTTTATTATTTTTATGGTTTTTAGGGGGCTTTAGGTTTTTAGTGTCTTTTACATTTTTGAGAGGTTTCACCTTCACTAGGTTTTATAGGGGTTTTAAGTGTTTTTATGTTTTTATTATATTTTTTCTTGATATTTTGTGGTTTTTCAGTTTTTTGGGTTTTAATGATTTTTAGTATTTTTTAGTATTTTTGGGTTTTAGTGATTTTGAATGTTTTACAAATTTTCACAGTTTCTAGGTTTTTAATGTTTTTTAGATTCTTAGGGGTGTTAATTGTTTTTAGGTTTTTATAGCATTCTAATTCTTTTTGAAGGTTTGTAAGGTTTTTTATGTTTTAGGGATTTTTTCATATATTACTGATTTTTATTATTTTTTAGTTTAATACGGATTTTTAGGGTTTTTTGGTGATCAAGGGTTTTTTTGGTTTTTTGGGATTTTAAAATTTTTTTAGTTTTGTAGGGGGTTTAGGTTATTTTGATTTTTAAAAGTTTTTAGGGTTTTAAAGGGGTTTTATAGTTTTTTTATGGTTTTTAAATTTTTATGGGGTTTTTATGTTTTTAAAATTTCAGGAGTTTTTATGGTTTTAGTAGTTTTAGTGTCTTTTTAGGTGTTTTTTGTGTTTTTAGAATTTTATAGTGTTTTAAAGGGTTTTAAGTGTTTAAATTTTCTCAAGTTTTTCTTTGGGGGTTTTCTGGTTTTTTAGGGTTTTTACCTTTTTAGGATTTTATTGATTTTTTGGATTTTTTTGGTTTTCATTGATTTGAGGGTTTTTGAGGGGTTTTAGGTTTTCATGGCTCTAATGGTTTTTTGGTGTTTTAGGGATTTATGAGTTTTTAGTATATTTAAGTTTTTTATTGTTTTTATAGTTTTTAGGGATTGAAAGGGATTTTAGATTTTTTTAGTGGTTCTCATGTTTTCTATGGGTTTCTAGGGATTTTTAATGTTTTTATAGTTTTTTGGATTTAGGTTTTTTATTTTTCTATGGTTTTTTGGGTTTTTAGTGGTTTCTAGTTTTTTGATGTGTTTTATGTGTTTTCTGTTTTTAAGGTTTTCTTAAGGGTTTTTAGTGCTTTCTATATTTTCCACATTTTTAATGATTTTTAGGAATTTTTATGTTTTTTAGGGTTATTAGTGATTTTTAAAGTTTTTAAGGCTTTTTATTGGGTTTTTTCTATGTTTTTAGAGTTACTTGGGTTTTTTATGGTTTTTAAAGTTTTTTTATTGTTTTTATAGGTTTAATGGTTTTTAGTGTGCTTAGTGGTTTTTAGGTGTTTTATGGGCTTTTAGGTTTTTATGGTTTTTTGGTGTTTTATTCCCTTTATGGGTTTTAGGTTTTTTAGGATTTTTAGTGTTTTTATGTTTTTAAATGTTTTATATTTTTTAGGTTTTTAATATTTTCTTCTCGTTTTTCAAGGTTTTTTGTGTTTTTTGTGTTTTTTACATTTTTAGGGTTTTTTGATTTTTTAGTACTACTTTGCTTCTTAGGGTTTTTAGGGATTTTTAGGGGATTGGTTTTTTAGGGGTATTATGGTTTTTATGGATTTTTGGGTTGCTATGGGTTCTTTAAGTCTTTTAGGGTTTTTGGTTTTTTAGTGTTTTCTAAATTTTTTTGATGCTTTAAAGAGTTTTTATATTTTCTTGGGTTTTTTGGGTTTTATGGGGTTTTTGGGTTTTTAAGTTATTTAAGAGATTGGTGGTTTTTTAGATTTTTAGGATGTTTATGTCATTTTTTCAGGTTTTTTAGGGTTTTTATTATATTTTTTGGATTTTAAGGGGGTTAATTTTGGGGGGATTTATGCTTTTAATTGGGGTTTTCAAGGTTTTAAGAGTTATAATATGATTATATATATATTAGAGATTTTTAGGTTTATTTTATTATTTTTAGGGATTTTTATGGTTTTTAATATTTTTAGGGTTTTTTCATTTTTAGGATTTTAGTGGTTTTAACTATTTTTAGATTATTATGGTTTTCATAGGGGTTTTAGGGGTATAGTTTTTTTAATGTGTTTTTTGGTTTTTATGGTTTTTTGGGTTTTTTTTTTGGTTTTTTTTGGCTTATTATGGATTTTGAGGGTGTTAAGGGTTTTAGGGTTTAAGGGGGGGGGGGGGGTTAGTGATTTTTATGCTTTTACGGGTTTCAAGGATTTTTAGAGTTTTTAAACATTTTTAGGCCTTTAAATGTTTTCAGAGTTTTAGTGGTTTTTAGGGTTCTATGTGGTTATAGGGTTTTAAAAAAAATTGGTTTTTTTTATGTGTTTTTAATGGTTTATGGTTTCTTGGGAGTTTTAAGGTTTTTTACTTTGTTTATATATTTTAGGTTTTTATGGGTTTTTTCATTTTTTAGGTTTTTATAGTTTTCATTGGGGGTGTCAGGGTTTTTAGGGATTTTTAGGTGTTTAAGGTTTTTTATGTTTCTTAGGGTGTTTAGTTTTTTAGGTTTTAGAGGATTTAGGTGTCTTTATGGTTTAAAGGTTTTTTAGTTATTTTCTGGGTTTTTTTTGTTTTTATGTTCTTATGGATTTTAGGTATTTTTATGAATTTTATGGGATTTTTAGGTTTCTAGGGATTTTTAGGGGTTTTAGGGGTTTTATGGTTTTTTAGGTTTCTAAGGTTTTGTGGTTTTGAGATTTTTTTACATTTATATTATTTTAATTTGGTTTTATATTTTTTAGTTGTTTTTATGGTTATTAATGTTTGTTGGCGGTTTTATGGTTTCGTTGTTTTTATAGGATTATGGACTTTATTGTTTTTGGGTCTTTTAGGGTTTTTATAATTTTTAGTGTTTTTAGGGTTTTAAGAGGCCTTAGTTTTTTATTCTTTTTAATGTTTTATTTGGGGTTTCCAAGGTTTTTAGTGACTCTTGGGGTTTTTTAGGGTTTTATGGTTGATAGGGTTTTAGGGATTTTGAGGGTTTTAGGATTTTCTAGGGTTTTTAGGGGATTTAAGGTTTTTTAACTTTTTAAGGTTTTAGGGGTTTAAAATATTTTTAGGATTATTATGGTTTCCTTTGGGTTCTATGTGTTTTTACATTTTTTGATCTTATTAGGAATTTTTTATTTTTTTAATAGTTTTTAGAAATTTTGCTGGTTTTTGTATTTTTTTTGTTTTTGATGTTTTTTATTGTTTTTAGAGTTTTTTATTGTTTTTTGGATATTTTTGGGTTTTGATTTTTTAAGAGTTCTTAGCATTTTTTGGGATTAATGGTTTTTTATATTTTTAGTGGGGATTTAGTGGTTTATATGGATTTAGGTTTTTATGGGTTTTATGGGTTTTATGGTTTTATGGGTTAGTTTGAGTTTTTAGGGTTTTTATGTTCTTTCATGGGTTTTTAGTGTCTTTTAGGTTATTTAGGGGTGTTAAGTGTTTTTTATTATTTAGTCGTTTTCATATGGGTTTTAAGGGGTTTTAATCATTTTGGTCATTTTTATGAATTCATTGGGATTTTTTAAGATTTTTATGGGTTTTTAGATTTTTTAGGGATTTTTAGGGATTTTTAGGGTTTTACAGTTTTTTTTATATTTTCATTTCTTATGTTTTTAGGGGATTTCAGTTTTTTTTATTTTTAATTTTTTACATATGGGATTTATAATTTTTTAGGGTTTTTATGTTTTATGGTATTTTTGTGGTTTTTCAGACATTTATGATGTTTGAGGGATTTTAGGGTTTTTAAGGGATTTTAGGGTTTTTTTATTTTCATGGGTTTTTGGGATTTCAGGGGTTTTATGATTTTTTCATTGTTTTTAATGGGTTATAATAATTTTTAATGTTTTAGGGGTTTATGGATTTTTTTATGGTTTTTATGGTTTTTTGTTGTTTTAGGAGTTTTAGTGTTTTAAGTTCTTTTAGGTTTTTATGGTCTTTCTAGAGTTATTTTATGGTTTTAGAATTTTTTTAGGATTCTTGGGGTTTTAAGTGTTTATAGGGTTTAAAGGTTTTCTTTGGAGTTTCCAGGTTTTGCAGAGTTTTTTTAAATTTTTTTTGCATTTTTTGTGATTTTAATGGATTTTAGGTTTTTTTAAAAAAAATTAGGGGCTTTAGGGATTTTTTTGGTTTTAAGGGATTTATAGGGTTTTAGGGTTTTTAGCAGCTTTAGGTTTTTTAGGACGTTTATGCGTTTTTAGGTTTTTATGTTTTTCTTTGGGGTTTTCTATTTTTTTAGGGTTTTTAATGTTTTTTTGTACTTTTAGAGATTTTTATTTTTTCAATGGTTTTTTGTATTATGGATTTTAGGGGGTTTTGGTATTTTTAGGGGTTTTAGTTTTTTAAGGCTTTGAGGTTTTTTGGGTTTTTGTGGTTTTTACAGTATTTAAATGTTTTTATGTTTTTTTACATTTTTAGGGGTTTAAATGGTTTTATAAATTTAAGTGGTATTTTATGGTTTTTATGGGTTATGGTGTTTTATGGATTTTGGGGGGTTTTTGTTTTTTTTGCAGTTTCTTGAGGTGTTAAGGTATTTTAGGGTTTTTAATGGTTTTTATAGTTTTTAGATTTTTAGGGGTCTTACGTGTTTTTATGATTTATCGATTTCTTATATATTTAATGGGTTTTAGTGTTTTCAAATTTTTAGGCATTTTAATAGAATTTTTGTATATTTCTTGGGTTTTAGGGTTTTCTTTGCGATTTTGAAGGTTTTAAGGGTTTTATATTTTTTGGTAGTTAGGGTTTCTTTTCAGATGTAAGGTTTTGTACAGTTTTTAAACAATTTTAGGTGTTTAAATGGGGTTTAGAGTTTTTAGTGGGTTTTATGGGTTTTATGGGGTTTTGGGGGTTTTATGGAGTTTTGGGGTTTTTATGGTTATTATAGATTCTTAGGTTCTTTTGGGGTTTTTATATTTTATTTAATTTGTTAGGTTTTTAGGGGTTTTATGTGCTTTTAGGTTTTAAATGTTTTCTTAGGGATTTTTCAAGGTTATTTGGTTTGTTATGTTTTATGGGATTTTTAGTTATGTTTAAAATTTTTGTGGTTTTTAGGTATTTTAGATATTTTAGGATTCTTATGGTTTTAAAGCATATTTTTTTAGTATTTTTAGCATTTTCGGGTTTTTAGTGGTTTTATTTTTTTAAGGATATTATGGTTTTCTTAGGGTTTTAAGAGTTTATATGTTTTTGTTACATTTTTATGGATTTTAGGGATTTTTAGGGGTTTTTTATTTGTTAGGATTATTGAGTTTTTTAATGATTTAGGGGTTTTAGAGTTTTTAATGGGTTTTGAGTATTTAATGGAATTTTTTGAGTTATTGATGTTTTTAGGGGTTTGTATATGTTTAAAGAGGTTTTATAGTTTTTATGGTCTTTTAAGGTTTGGAAGTATTTTGTGTTTTTAGGTATCTTAGAGGGTTTATGTTTTTTTATATTTTTAGGGTTTTCATTGGAGTTTTCATGGTTTTTAGGGTTATTTATGTTTTTTGGGATTATTTATTATTTTTTTGGGTTTTCTGGGTTTTTATAGATTTTGAGGGATTATATGGATTATAGGGGTTTTAGAAATTTTAGGTTTTTATGGTTTTATGTTCTTCCTATGGTTCTTCCATGGTTTTATGGTTTTTATGTTTTTTGTGATTTTTAGGGATTTTTCAATATATTTATAGTTTTTAGGCGTTTTAGGGATTTTGAGGGATTTAAAGGGTCAAGGGTTTTAGGTTTTTTTATAGTTTTATAGGATTTTGATGGATTTAATAACTTTTATTTATTTTTGGGGTTTAAAGTGGATTTACAATTTATTTTGGGTTTTTATGGTTTTTACAGGTTTTAAAGTTTCTAATGTTTTTTATGGTTTTTGTGGGTTTCAAGGATTTTTGGGTTTTCATGATACTTTTAGGGGTTTTAGTGTTTTTATTTTTTTGAGGGTTTTAGGGGTTTTAGTGTGATTATGTTTTTAAGTTTTTAATAGGGTGTACCAAGGTTTTTAGCGTTTTATTACATTTTTAAGGATTTTTATATTTTTTAGGATTTTCATTGTGTTTATTATTTTTAGTTATTTTGAGATATTTTAGGGAGTTTAGTATTTTTTTGTTTTTATGGATTAAAAGTGTTCTTTTTTTTATGGTTTTATTTGTGGTTTTAAGGGGTTTTGTAGGTTTTTTTTATTTTATTAAAAAAATTTGGAATTTTTAAAGATATTTTCGGTTTTTAGAGGATTTAGGTATTTTTTGGGTTTTAGGGGATTTTAGTATTTTTAGTGGTTTTAGAATTTTTTATGTTTTATGGGTTTGAAGTGTTTATAGTTTTTTGACATTTTATTTTGTGTTTTTTTGGTTTTTAGTTCTTATTATTTTTTTTGGTTTCTTATATATATTTTTTATTTTTATGGTGTATTATTTTTTATAGGGTTTTAGGGGTTTTAGTGTTTTGATGTGTTTTTTGGGGTTTTGGGTTTTTGGGTTTTTTTTATTTTTTTAGTGTTTTATAGTTTTGTATAGTTCTTCTTTTTTTAGGGGTTTGAATGGTTTTTATAGTTTTTTTGGGGGGTTTAGGGTTTTTAGGTGTTAATGGTTTTATAGTTTTTAAGGGTTTCATGGTTTGGGGGGGGGGGTTATCATTATTAGGTTTTTAAAGGGTTTAAAGTGTTTTTGATTTTTATGTTTTTCATAGGGGTTTTTAGTGTTATTTGATTTTTTTACATTTGTAGGGATTTTTTGTTTTAGAAATTTTATACCTATTTAGTGTTTTTAGGTATATTGCGGGTTTTTAATGGGTTTTAGGGTTTTTAGATTTTTTTAGGTCTTTAGGGGTTTAAATTATTTTTAGGTTTTTATTGTTTTTTTGGGGTTTTTATGGATTTTGTAATTTTTTACACCTTTACAGATTTTTAAAGATTTTTTCTGGATATTTTGGTTTCTTAGGGATTTCAGGGATATTGAGGGGTTCTCAGGTTTTTTATAGTTTTAAGGGTTTTATTTTTTTGGAGTTATAGAGTTTTTTAAGGATCTTAATTTTTTCTATATTTTTTAATATTTTTATTGGTTTAAAGGGTTTTATGATTTTTAGTTCATTATAAAAATTTTATGAGTTTTAGTGATATTTTAGGGTTTTATGGGGTTTATGGTATTTAGATTTCTTTTTGGTTTTTGGGTTTGTAGGGTTTATTAGGATTTTAGGGGTTTTAATTGTTTTATGTTATTCAATGTTTTTAAGTGATTTTTAGGGGTTTATGGGTTGTTATATTTTTAGGGATTTTGAGGTGTTTTATCATTTTTAGGATTTGGGGTTTTAATTGTTTTCAAGGTTTTATGTTTTCATTTTAATTCTCAAGGTTTTTTATGGTTTTCTTAGTTTTATGGATTTTAAGAGATTTGTAGGGTTATTATAGTTTTCTCAGTTTTTTAGGGTTTTTCATATTTTTGGTTTTTTAGGTTTATTTTGTGAATTTTGAGGGGTTTATAGTTTATTATATATTTTGAACATTTTTTAGTTTTTAAAGGTTTTTTAGAGTCATTGTGTTTTTGAAGAGTTTATATGTATTTTTAGGAATTTTTATCATTTTTAGGATTTTTTCTCTTATAGTTTTTAGGGATTTTTATGTTTTTACAAAATTTAGAGTTAAAGTGTTTCTTAGGTTTCTTAGTGGTTTTAAGTGTTTTTAGTTTTATATGTTTTCTTTTTTTTTAATTTTTTAGGGTTTTTTACATTTTTAGGTATTTTTACTAATTTCATAGGATTTTTATGAATTTTTTGGGATATTGATAGTTTTTGGGTTTTTAGGTGTTTTATATTGTTTATTTATTTGTTTTAATTCTAAAGTATTTATGAGTTTTTTAGGGGTTTAATTTTTATTTAGAGGGTTCTAAATTTTTTTTGGGGTTTAATCGGTTTTTAGTGTTTAGTGGGTTTTAAGGTTTTTGTTGATTTTTGGGTTTTTTTATAGTTTTTAGGGGTTTACCTGTTTTAATTTTTTTTACTGCTTTTAGGGTTTTTTTTGTTTTTAGGTTTTTTGGGATTTCAAAAATTTCCTAATTTTAAGGTTTTCTTAGGGGTTTTCATGGTTTTTCTGATTTTCTCTAATTTTTTGGATTTTAGGGAATTTTAAGGTTTTTTTTTGTTTTTAGATTTTTATGGGATTTTGGGGTTTTTAGGGGTTTTTAGGGTTTTCATGTTTTTTAATCATTTTTTTGTTCTTATGGTTTTTACCGCTTTTAAGTTTTTATATGTTTTAAGTCTTTTTAGGTTGTGACTTTTTTCAGAGTGGTTTTCAGGGTTTTAATAATTTTTACATTTTTAGGTATTTTTAAATATTTTTTATGTTTTTTATGGAGTTTTATGGGTTTCAGGGATTTTGTGGGTGTTTAGGAGTTTTAATGATTTTATTTGTTTTTGTTATTTTTGGTTTTTTGAGTTTTTTAGGGTTTTTAAGGTTTTTATAGTTTTTTATCATTTTGGGGAGTTAAAATGTATTTAGAGTTTTATGTTTTGAGTGATTTTTAGTGATATTTTTAGGATTGTTATGTTTTTGGGGTTTTTATTCATTATAATGGTTTTTTGGGTTTTTTTGGGTTTAGACAATTTTTTAGTTTTGAAAAGGGTTATAAATTTATTTTAGGTTTTTATTGTTTCCTTAAGAGTTTTCAGTGTTTTTAGGGATTTTAATGATTTTATAAATCTTGAGTCTATTTAGGACTTCTATGGTTTTTAGGGATTTATTGATTTTTTTGTTTCAGGGGGTTTAATGTCCTTTTAGGTTCTTTTAGGGGTTGAATAATTTCTTATATTTTTAGGGAGTTTGAGTGCTTCTTGGTTTTTAAGGGTTTCACAGGGTTTTTTTGTGGTATTTCATGTTTTTTATGTTCTTTTACCTTTTAGGGATTTTCAGAGCTTTTTTTGTACTTTTAGGGTTTTTAGAGATTTTTGGTAATTTGAGGACGGCTATTTCTGTTTTTATATTTTTAGGTTTTTATAGGGGTTTTTAAGGTTTTTATATTTTTTAATATTTTTCTGGAATATTTGGATTTTTTAGTATTTTTATGGGTTTTTATGATTTTTAATGATTTTAAGGGTTTTAAATGATTTTTTTTGTTTTTGGGATTTTTAGGTTTTTAGAGTTTTTTTAGTTATTTGGGGTTTTTTTTATGTTTTTAATGTTTTCTTATATTTTTTTAGGTATTTAGGGTTTTTTATGTTTTGAGGGACTTTTAGAGATTTCTTAGTATTTTAATTCTTTTCTAGGGGTTTTATGGGTTTTGAAGGATTTAAGTGTTTTTAGATCGTTTAGGGGTTTTAGAGATTTTAGGGTATTTTTAGGTTTTATAATTTTTTTATTTTGAGGGTTTAATGGTTTTTAACATTTTATGGGTCTTTAAGTTTTTAGTCATTTTTATGGTTTTTATGAGATTTTAGTTTTTTATGAGTTTTAGGGGCTTTAATGGATTTTAGGGTTTGAAGGGTTTTTCTTCAAATTTTTTATTGTTTTATTGGGGTATTGCGTGTTTAGTGATTATGGGGGGTTTTAGGTTATTTAGGGTATTTTTCTGAGTTTTTAGTGTTTTTTTTATTTTTAGTGGTTTTAAGTGTTTTGGGGTTTTAGGTTTTCCTAGGGGTTTTCTTTGGTTTCTAGGGGGTTTTATGTTTTTTGAGATTCTTAGTGATCTATTTTTATTTTCATAAATTTTTAGAATTTTCGGGTTGTTTATGGAATTTTATGGTTCTAAGGGTTTTATGGGTTGTATAGGTTTTAAAGGGTTTTTTAGTTTTTTAGTGTTTTAAGGTTTTTAGAGATTTTAAATGCATTTAGGGATTTAAATAGGTTTTAGAGTTTTTATTGGTTTTAGGGATTTATAGGTTTCTAGGGGTTTTAATGTTTTTATGGGTTTTATGTGGTTTTTTGGATTTTTAGAATCTTATTTGGGTTTGTGAGTTTTTATCATTTTTTGTTTTTTAAGTATTTTAAATATTTTTATGTTTTTTTGGTTTTTTAGGGGGTTTTCAGTGTTTTTAGGGGTTTCTACACTTTATGTTATTTTAGAGAATTTATGATTATTTTTGGTTTTTTGGGTTTTTTGGGATTTTAAGAGGTTTTTTGTTTTTACGGCCTTTTTAGGGTTTTAACATTTTATGTGTTTTAGGTGGATTTAGTGTTCTAATATTTGAGGTTTTTTAGAGTTTATGTTTCTTAGGGTTTTTTATTTTTTTTTGGATTCTTATTATTTTTATTGTTTTTTGGGTTTTTAATTTTTTTGGATTCTAAGGTTTTTTTTGAGTTTTATTGTTTTTTGGGGTTTTTTGTGTGTTGTATTTTGAATTTTTAGGGTCTCTATGACTTTTTAGAGTTTTTTTTAACATTTTTAGTATTTTAACGAGACTGTAGAGTTGTAGTTTGTTTTTGGTTTTATCTGTTTTGGGGTTTGTTTCTATTTTTAGCACTTTTAGGGTTTTTGGGTTTTCAGGGTATTTTATGGTTTTAGGGTTTTAACGATTTTTTGAGTTTTTTTTTGTTTTTATGGGTTTTAACTATTTTTTAGTATTTAATGCTTTCTTTGATTTTTTCCCAATTTTAAGGGGATATTATTTATTTAGGGATTTTCATGGATTTTTTGGGATTTTAATGATTTTAAATGGGGTTTATAGAATTTGAGGGTTTTTATGGGATTTTGGGATTTTGGGATTTTGTTTGTGGTTTTTGTTTTGTAAGGGTTTAAATTCTTTTTAGATTTTAAGGTTTTCATAGGTTTTTTGGTGTTTTTATGTATTTAGGTATTTTTAGGGATTCTTTGGGTTTTCATATTTTTTGTGTGTTTTTTTTCAGTTTTTTCTATAATTAGGGTTTTGTTATGGATTTTTTGGGTTTGTAAGATTTATATAGTTTTTTTAACATTTTAGGGGTTTAATGGGATTTCAGTATTTAGTTGGTTTTATGGTATTTATAATTTTTATATTTTTAAGGGTTTTATGTGTTTTTAGGTTTCAATGGTTTTCTTAGGGTGTTTCATTGTTACTTACAATTTGTTTTGGAATTTTAAGACTTTTTTTTGGGTATTTATGTTTTTAGGGTTATTATGGATTTTCAGAGGTTTTAGGGTTTTTAGGGTTTTTTGTGTTTTTTGAGGATTTATAGTGTTTAGAATTTTTATGGGATTTAAGTGTTTTTAGGTTTTTATTGTTTTATTATGGGTTTTTTTGGATTTTATTGTATTATTAGGGATTCTTAGGGGTTTTATATGTTATTTATTTTATTAGGTATTTTCAAGGATTTAGAGTTTTTTTTCTTTTTTGGTGTTTCTATGTCGAATTTTTGAGTTTTTAAGGGTTTTAATATTTTTAGCGATTTTAACATATTTAGGGGTTTAAAGGATTTGTAGATTTTTTATGGGTTTTTATAGTTTTTATGGGTGTTTATGTTTTATTATTTTGTATGTGTTTTATGTGTTTTGGGTTTTTAGGGTCCTTTAGGGGGTTTTTGGATTTGTAATGTTTTTAGATATTTAGGGGTTGGAAGTGTCTTTTAGGTTTTTAATGTTTTATTATGGGGTTTCAATTTTTTTAGGGTTTTTTACATTTCTATATATTTTTAAGTCTTTTAACTAAATTTATGTTTTTATGATTTATTCAATTTTTAGGGTTTTTATCCTTTTTCTTATTTTTAGGGGTCCTTATTGGTTTTAGGTTCTTAATGTTTTCTTAAGGGTTTTTAGGGTTTTTTATAATTTTAAGGACATTTATGGATTTCATATATTTTTATGGGGGTTTAGGGTTTTAGGTATTTTTAGGATTTTGAATGTTTTTTTTGGATTTTTTAGTTTAGGTTTTTAAGGATATTACATTTTTTTAATGTTTTAGTGTTTAAATGCATTTTTTTGAGTTTTTGGTTTTTGTTTTTTCTGATTTATGATTTTTATGGTTCTATTGGTTTTTTAGGTTCTTATGGGTTTTAGGTTTTATATAGCGTTTAAAGTTATTTTAGGGGTTTTTTCATTTTTACATTTTAGGGGAATTTAGTGGTTTATGGTTTTTAATGATTTCTTGTGGGGTGTTTAAGGTTATTCATGTTATTTATTTATTTTAGTGATTTTTTATGGATTTCTTATGATTGTTATAGGTTTTTATGTTTTTAGGGATTTTGAGTTGTTTAGGGTTATTAGGGTTTAATGGTTTTTTTGAGTTTTTAGCATTTTCTAGGTTTTTAGGTGGTTTATGGTTTTTTATGTTCTTATGTATTTGATAGGTGTTTTTAGTGTTTTTAGGGTTATTTACCTTTTTTGGGATTTTTAGGGATTTTTTAGGAATTTATGGTTTTATTGTTTTTAGGGATTTTTTATTTTTTGGGTGTTTTGGGCAAGGAAGATTCGAGGGTCGGGCTATGCCCCCCCCCCAAATTTATTAGTAAAGAAAAGGAGACACAACAGACAAGGGAGGGGAGGGGTCAAACGACACACACCCGAAAACCCCTTACAACACACGCAAAAGAAAGAAAATAAAAAGGACACACAAAATGAGAAAAGAAAGAAGACCAAAAGCAAAGCCAATAGCATCTCCCAGCCAACCCGCACCCAGCATCTAGCACAGGGTCTACCAGCCATCTCCACCATCATCATCATGATCTTCACCAGGGGATCTCCCTTAGCACCATAGCCAGAGGCCGCATTAGTGTCTACTGACTCCCATTCCGAAGAATCATACCAATTTAAAAAGTTGGTGTAGTACTCCCTTAACATCACCTGCTCCACATTCAACTGCTTTTTAGCAGACCGCCCCACCTTACCAGAGGAGTTCATAAAAGCCTTGCTAGAAGCCCCCATAGAAACTATTCATGGAATGGAGGAGTAGTCCTTCCTTGGCCTCCTTACTTTTAGAGCAGCGGCGCAAAGATCACCATGATTCCTCTACACAGGTATAACAGAGTCCTCCTTTTTGAGAAAACAAGAGGTGGGAGGTGGAAAACACTCCCTGGATAGGCCCCCAACAAAATTCTCTTTCCCAGCGAGTATGTCCTTGTCCTTTAAAATCTAGGCCATGTTGGATTTCATCCTAGAAACATCATCCAAGCCACTCTCCCTGAGCATCGGGCACTCGGATTCCATTCCCTCCTGCAAAAGGGAAGGCTGAAATGCCAGGTCTTTCAGAAAAAAAGTTTGGAGTTTTCATCCACACTATCCCTAATCATCCCATCTTCAATAAAATTAACATCATTTGCTCCGAGGGAAGTGAGCACCTCCGAAGCATCCACTATGATCGGAATAGGTTCAAAGGATTCTGAAGCATTCATCAAAGGCCTGGTGAGGGTACCCCCATTACCCTCAACATGGGCAACATTCACACCATTCTCAGTCTTCAGATCGGCCTTCGCCTCATGCTCCCGTTCACCGGCATTATCAAATCTCCCAAAATTGCTCAAAAGCATCTCAGCTTCACTATAAATGTGCTCCACACTCCCTCCCCCTGCCCAGTAGCAGGTACATTATCCAGAACATGAGAAGGAGTCAATGCGCTCCCAACATCAGCCACCAAAGGGTTCTAAGACACTCTCCCTCAACCATTCCCAGTAGCATCATCCAACACCTTATTATGTATCTGTTCAGTAGACATCTCACCTCCCGCATTGTCCAGGGGGCCCTGCACCTCCTCCTCAAGCTCCAGCACAGCAGAGGCCTCCATGCCAAGAGAACTTCCAGTATTTGGAAGCTGCAGATCACTCCTCAAGAACTTGCAGATATCATGTACCTTGGGTTCTGGTTGGCACCAGATGGTTTTCTCAAGCGCAACCGGAGGACTAGCATGCAGAATCTGTGAGTTCAGTAGTCCAGAGCCCAAACCAGGAGCGAATTACACCCCCTCAGCAAGAGTCCTATCACTCCCAATTGAAAAGTACATATCAACCTCCTTGGCATAAACCTCCACTCGAGCCTGACCCCCTCCGTCAACCTGCATCAAAACATCCCCAATCGCGATATCCCCCTGTTCCTCAGAAGCAGCATGACTCGTAGGGTATTCAGCCACACAAGTATCTGGAGCCAAAACTCCCATATTGGGTGAACCCCCAACCACTATCTTAGGAATTGATGATGGAGACACAATAGGCGGCCCAAGAATAGAGGGGCCGCTTCCGCGTCAGCACATAGATGCAGTGTGGCCCAACCTACAGCAAGTCGAGCAGAAGAAGACCTAGGATTCAAAAAAAAAACCTACTGCTGCCATCAGAGTTCATCTTCAATCTCGACACAGACCAAATTGATCGGGGGTTTGGATACATACACCTCTATGAAAATCCAAGTCGCAAAGGGATGACATGTAGTGCTCGTCCGTGCATCCATACATAGAAATCTTCCAACAACATTAGCTATGACCTGAAGGATAGCCGGATTATGGAAGGGGAGCGCAAGTCCAGGAAGAGTTACCCACAAAGCCGCACTTGGGGGATCACGATTTAAGTGGAAATCAAAGCTCCACCAGAAAAAGTAGAAATGAAAACCAGAAACAATCAGTGGTGCCACGGCCCAGGCCGAGATCAAATCATCCTCATTCCCAAATCAAACCAAAAAGTTTCAAGCATCAAGTAACCCTATAATCTCTCTTTCATGTAGATCGAAGAAGAGGCAACAAACCTATCAAAAATGTAGATAGGAGGCCAAATACTCCCAAACCGAATCACCAGTGTCAAATCCAGAAGAGAAGAGTCCAAAGAAAGATCTTGAGCCGAAATCGAAACTGAGGGCACACCGTTCTGGCACCGAGGGACTTTCGGGAAAATCGCTATCTCAGGAAAAAGAGGGGGAAACTCATGCTCTGCTTATAGAGGAATCCCATCTGCCACCCCTCCAATCCCAGGGAGGGGCGGAACCACCGTATCCATCAATTACGACTACGACATATTTATAGGTTTTAATAGTTTTTTTGGGTTTTTTAATGGTTTAGGGGTTCTTATGGTTTTTAGAGTTTTAGGGATTTTCAGGTTATTACTATTTTTCAATTTTTAGGGGTTTTATTTTCCATTAGGATTTTAAAGTTTTCCTATGGGGTTTTATGGGTTTTAGGGGTTTTACAATTTTTTTGGATTTTAAAGGATATTTGGATTTTTACAGGATAATAAGGTTTTTAGGGATTTTGATGGTTTTTGGGTTATTTGGGGATTTTATCGTCTTATAGGTTTTTTTAGTTTTTTAGTATTTTTAAGGTGTTTAATGTGTTATACAATTTTTAAGGGTTTGAATAGTTTTTAGTGGTTATAGTGGTTTGTTGGGTTTTATAGGTATATATGTTTATTTAGTGGTTTTATGGATTTTAGGGGTGTTTGGGGTTTTTTGTTCATTTAGGGTTATTTGTGTTATTTAGGTTTTTAGGGGTTTTAAATGTATTTGTGTTTTTAATATCTTATTTGGGATATTTTGGATTAATGGTGTCTTTCACAATTTTAAGATTTCTAGAGGTTTTTTATGATTTTTATGGTTTTTAGAGATTTTGTGGTTTATTAGGGTTATTAATGTTTTAAATTTTTAGTGTTTTTAGCTATTTTTTTTGGGGTTTTAAGTGTTTTTAGGATTTAATGGATTTCTTATGGGTTTTAAGGGTTTTTAGGAGTTTTTACATTATTAGGGATTTTGGGGGTTTTAGTTTCTTGGAGTTGTTTTGGTTGTTTTTAGGGTTTTTAGAGTTTTATAAAGTTTTTAGGGGTTTAAATGGATTTTAGTGTTTTTAGTGTTTTTTATGGTTTTTATGTGTTATTAGTATTTTTTTTGTTTTTAGGGGTTTAACGGGTTTTATGGTGTTTAGGGTATTTATGGGTTTTAGGTATTTATGGGTTTTTTTAGGTTTTTATATTTTTATGGTTTAGATAAGAGTTTTTTATGTTTTTTTATGGTTTTTTGTGAACTTTTTTAGATATTTTTTATTTTAGTGGTTTTAGTGATTTTGATGGTTTTTTGGGTATTTACTTTTTTTAGGGTTTTTAGGTTTTTTGTGCTTTAGAGTTATTTTTATGTTTTTAAGATTTTTATAGTTCTAAATGCTTTTTATCCTTTTTGGGATTTAAATGAGTTTTAGTGTTTTTAGTGGTATTTTGGGTTTTAAGGGTTTAAGGGGGATTTTAGGCTTTTATGTGTTTTACATTTTTTATGGTCATTTTATTGGTTTTGGGGGTTTTAGATTTCTATATTATTTAGCGGTTTCATGTGTTTTTAGCTTTTAAAGGTTTTTTTAGATTTTTCATGTTTTCTATTTGTTTTTTATTTTATGGACTTTTGGGTATTTATTTGGGTATTTATTGATTTTAATAGTTTTTATGAGTTTAATGCTTTTAGGGTTTTACTATTTTTAGGTGTTTAGGGGTTTTTGGATTTTTTTGGATTTATGGTTTTCTTTATATCCTATAGGGATTTAAGGTTTTTTTCATGTTTTTGGTTTTTTTAGGATTTTTATTGATTTTACGGATTTTCAAGGGTTTTAGGGGGTTTTTTTATAGGTTTTAGGAGTTTTAAGAATTTTTGGGTTTTTATGGAATTTTTTCGTTTTTTGGGGGTTTTTGGGTTTTTTGTGTATTTAACTTTTTTAGGTTTTTAAAGGGTATTTTCTGTTTTTAAGGGATTTTTATTTTTAATGGATTTTAGGTTTTTTTAAAATAAAATTACGTGTTTTATGATTTTTAATAGGTTTTTTGTTTTTATGGGTTGCTTTAGGTATTTTTTGGGTTTTTCTCATTTTTTGGGGGATTAAGAATTTTTATATTTTTAGGCATTTTTACGGATTTTTTGGGTTTTTGGGATTTTTTTTTGATTTTTAGTGTTTTTAGGGTTTTCTGTTTTTAGGTATTTTAGGGCATTTTGAGATTTTCAGTATTTTTAAGGTTTTTCGAGTTTTTTAAAAATTTGATGGGTTTTAATGGGATTCTAGACTTTTTTGTGGTTTTAGGATTTTTTGGGGTTTTAGGGGTTTTATGGTATTTAGGGGTTTATAGGCTTTTGTGGTTTTTTTTTCATTTTTTTTGTTTCTATGAGGTTTTTATTGTTATTATGTCTTTATGGTTTTTGTAGGTATGTTAATGGTTTTTATTATTTTTAACATTTTAGGTATTTTTTAGGATTTTTATGGATTTTTAGTGTTTTATAGATTTGGATGGTTTAAAGGGTTTTATGGTTTTTAAAGGGTTTTAGGTTTATTTTAGATTTTTATGATTTTAACGTTTTTAGTGTGACATTTTAATTTTTTGGGTTAAATGTTTTTTTGTGTTTTTAGTTGTTTTTAGGGGTTGTATGGGGTTTTAAGAGATTTGAAGTATTTTATGGGTTATTATAGATTTTAGGGGTTTTAGGTTCTTTTAGTATTTTTATAATTTTTTAGGTTTTTAGGGGTTTAAAGTGTTTTTATATTTTTATGGTTTTATTAGGTTTTGCAGGGTTTGGAGCAGTTTTTAGGTTTTTAGGGATATTTAGGTATGTTTGGGTTTTTTTATGTTTTTAGGGTTCTTAGGGAATTTGAAATATTTTCATTTTTAGGGGTTTTATGGTTTTTTGTGTTGTTAAGGGTTTTTTGAGTTTTAAGGGGTTTGAAGGTTTTTTAGAGTTTTGTTATCATTTTTATGGGTTGACTAGATTTTTAGAGTTTTTTGTGGGGTTTTAAAGTTTTTATGGTTTTTAGGGATTTATTTTTTTTGATGGTTTGTGGTTATTAGGGTTTTTATGGTTTTTAGGTATTTTTTTAGTTTTTATTGTTTTTATTATTTTGAGAGTTTTAGGGGTTTTATGTATTCTTATGATTTTATTTTTTTTAATGGTTTTTTTTGGTTATTTTGGGTTTTTGTTTTTTAGGGATGTCTGTGAATTTTTTAGATTTTTATGGTTTTCAATGATTTTGAGGGTTTATAGTGTTGTTAAGGTTTTTAAGGTTTTTAGGGTTTTCTGTGTTTTTTAGGATTTTATTCATTTTATGTTTTTTATTTTTTAAGGTTTTCACAGGGGATTTTCAAGGATTTTAGTGTTTTTATATTTTTAGGTAATTTTAGAGATTTTTGGGTTTTTAGGGTTGATAGATATTTTTGAGCTTTTTATGGGTTTTATAGTATTTTGGGATTTTTTTTCTATTTTTTTTGGGTTTTAAAAACATTATAAATTTTTTTATTATTTTATAGGGAGTTAAATGTTTTTTTGTTTAAGTGGTTATAGGGTTTTTATTGGGTTTTTAGGTTTTTAGGAGTTTTTATGGTATTTTGGGGTTTTATGATTTTTAGGGACTTTTTTGGGTTTTTAGTGGTTTTAATGGTTTTAATTTGTTTATGTGTTATAAGTGGTATCAATTTTTTAATGTTTTATTTGGTATTTTTAAGATTTTTATTTGTTTTACATTTTTGGGATTTTAGGTGGTTTTTAGGATTTTTATTGGGTTTTAGGGAATTTTGGGATTTTGAGGGATTTTATAATTTATTGGGGTTCTTAGGGGATTAGTGTTTTTAGGTATTTTGGGGTTTCTAGTGTTTTTAGGTTTTTAGGGTTTTCTTTGGATTTTTTAGGTTTTTTGGTTATTCATGTTTTAAGTAATTTTTAGGGGTTTTTAGGATTTTTATGGGTTTTTTGCTTTTTAGGGATATTGAGGGATTTTTAGGGTTTTTAGGGTTTTTTGATTTCTATGTTTTTTAGGGTATTTAAGGTTTTTAAGTGTTTTGTAACATTTTTATGGTTTTAATGGGTTTTTTATAGTTTTTAGTTTTTTTAGTTTTTATAGGTTTTTAATAGTTTTAGGTGTTTTTATTGGTTTTAGAGGATTTAATGTCATTAGGGTCTTTTATAATTTTTTAGATTTTCAATGTTTTTTATTTTATCAGGGGGTCTAAGTTATTTTATGTTTTTAAGGTTTTCATAGGGTTTTTAGGGTTTTTATAGGTTTATTACATTTTTATGGACTTTTGGGCATTCTATTATTCTTATAGTTATTATGGATTTATATATATTGAGAGTATGTAGGACATTTTAGGGATTTTTATAGATTTTTAGTGTTGTTATAATTTTTATGTTGTTAGGGGATTTTAAAATTTTTTTAATTATTTAAGGATTTATTTGGGGTTTTCATGGTTTTTTATGTTTTCAGACATTTTTGGGATTTTTAATGTTTTTGGTGTCTTAAATATTAGGAGATTTTTTAGTGTTTTTTTTGGGTTTTTTGGGTTTTTGAGTTTTTTTAGTTTCATATGGTTTAAGGTTTTAAGAGTTGTTAATATTTTAATTGGTATAAAGGTATTTTATATATTTATTATCTATTTAGTGGTTTCTAGGGTATTTATAGCTTTTAGGGGTTTTAATGTTTTTTATAGGTTTTTATGATTTTAGGGTCATTTGTGAGGTTTTTATGTCTTTTAGTGTTTTTTAGGTTTTTAGGGTGTTATGTGTTTTTAGGTTTATAAAATTATCTTCTGGTTTTTCAGGGGTTTTTAGTTGTATTGTGTTTTGAGGGATTTTTGAGTCTTTTTATGATATTTATGGGTTTTTAGGATTTTTAGGTATTTTGAGGTTTTATGGGTTTGTAGAATTTTTTTAGTTTTTTTCAGTGTTTTTAGATTTTAAAGGGTTTTTTGTTATTTTGGGGGTTTTGATATATTTAACAATTTTATGGCTTTTTAGGTATTTTTAGGATTTTTATGGTTTTTATGGATTTTAGGGACTTTGAGGGTTTTTAAGACTTTAGGGTTTTTAGGGTATTTTTGGATTTTTGTGTTTTTAGGTTTTTTAGAGATTTTAGGGTTTTAAAGTGTTTTTAGAGTTTTTTATCATTTTTATGGGTTTATTGGGATTTAGCTTATAAAAATGTTTTTTTGGGTTTTTATGGGTTATTAGAGTTATTTAATTTTTTTTAGTTGTTTTAGGGGGTTTGGGGGGTGGGGTTGGGGCTTTTATCAGTTTATATGGTGTTTTTAGAATTTTTTATGGTTTTTTAAAATTTGAATGGTTTTTAAGGTTTTGGATATTATGGGGGATTTTAGGAGTTTTAGTGGGTATTAGGATTTTTAGCTTTTTTACAATTTTTTAGGGTTTATTTGTTATTAGGATTTTGATTTTTTTCTTTGGGTTTTTCAGGGTTTTTTGGGTTTTTAGTTTTTTTGGGGTTTTTTTGGATTGTTAGGATTGTAAGTATTTTTTTTTGGTTTTTAGGGATTTTGAAGGGTCTTAGGGGTTTTTAGGTTTTTTATAATTTTTTGAATTTTTTTGTAATTTTTGGTTTTTACGGATCTTATATTTTCTCATTGTTTTTTAACATTTTAGGGGTATAAATGGTTTTTATAATTTTAGTGGTATTTTAGGGTTTTCTGTGATTTAGGGGTTTTTAGGTTTTTGGGGTTTTATGGTTTTTAGGGGTTTGGGGTTTTTAAGGTCTTTATATTTTTAAGGGTTTTAGTGTTTTTAGGTTTCTTATGGGTTTTATGTTTTTTAGGGTTTTAAGGATTTTTAAGGGGTTTCAAGGGTTTCAGGTTTTTTTACATTTTTAGGGATTTTAATGGAAGTTTTAGGATTTTTTGGTCTTTTCGGGATTCTAGGTATTTTGAGGGGTTTTAGGGTGTTATGTTTTTTTTTGGGTTTTTTGGGTTTTTTGGGTTTTTTTTTGATTTTTTTGGGTTTTATGGGTTTTTACATTTTTTTATCATTTTATGGTTTTAAATGGTTTGAATATATTTCATTTGGTTTTTATAATCTTAAGGTGGGGTGGGTTTTTATGGTTTTTAGGGGTTTTCAGTTTTGAAAGTTCTACTTGGGTTATTAGGGGATTAAACATTTGTTAGGATTTTTTTGAATTTTAAATTTTTTTTATGTTTTTTAGGTTTTCTTTTGGTTTATACAGTTTTAGGGGCTTTGATATTTTTAGGGATTTTTAGGGATTTTTAAAATTTTTATGGTATTTAGATTTTTATTCAGTTTTGTTGGATTTTGGGTGTTTTTAGTTTTTTTTAAATTTTTATGTTTTTAGGGGTTTTTAGTGTTTTTATATTTTAACATTTTTCATTAGGGTTTCCTTGGTTTTTAAGGGTTTTTATAATTTATGTATTTTTTGGGATTTTCTTTTTTAGGGGTTTTAATTATTTTTAGAGCTTTTAGGGTTTTAGGGTTCTTTTTGGTTTTTTGGGGTTATATGGTTTTTTTAGAGTTTTTCAAAATTTTAGGGGTTTTAAGGGGTTTTATAGTTTTTAATGGGGTTTTGAGGGGTTTTATGGGATTTCAGGGGGTTTTATTTTTTTAGGGGTCATATGGGTTTTATGGGTCTTAAGATTTTTTAGGGTCTTTTTCATTTTTAGGTTTTTTAAAAGTTTAACTTTTTTTAGTTTTGTAAGATTTCCATTAGATTTTTAAGGATTTTTAGGATTTTTTAGGTTTTTAGGGACTTCAATGGATTTTAATATTTTTACGTTTTGTCGGGGTTCTTATGGATTTTGTTGGAGTTTAGGAATTTTTCCTGTTTTTAAAATGTTTAGGTTTTTAGGGAATAATTTTTTTGGTTTTAAAGTGTTTCTTTTGGGTTTTCTTTGGTTTTAGTATTTTCTTTTTTATTTAGAGATTTTATGTATTTTTTGGATTTTTATGGTTCTTAGGGATTTTTAGTGATTTTTGGGGTTTTTAGGGTCTTTGGGTTTTTTGGGGTTTTTATGGGTTATATATATTTTTTGTGTTTAGATAGATTTGAGGGTTTCTAAATTTTTTTGGGGTCTGAAGGGTTTTTATCGTTTTTAGTAAATCATTATGGTTTAATCAGTTTTTTTGTTTTTATGTTTTTATGGGTTTGTCGTTTTTAAACAATATAAGGTTTTAATATTCATTTTAGGGGATTTATAATTTTTAACATTATTTAGGTTTTTTATGTGGTTTAAAATTTTCTTAGGTTTTTAAGGTTTTCTTAGGGGTTTCCAAGTATTTTATGGTTCTTTACATTTTTGGGGTTTTTAGGGAATTTTTAGTATTTCCATGGATTTTACAATTTTTATGGATTTTAGGGGTTTTAGGGGGTTTAGGGTTTTTTTGGGGTAAAGAGGTTCTAGACCAAGTGTGCTTCGTCCACCAAAAGTTATTAAAATTATAAAAAAAACAAACATAGAGTTATAATGGGGGTTTTAAAATGTGGGTGTGAAGCTCACCCCTCATATCTGAGTCCACAGTGGGCATGAAAAAATATAGGGTAACAAAGGATCACATCAAGCTCGACTCCAAAATTGATTGTTTAGAAAACACATTCGCACCATTTTCAACTCCCTTTAGGCGTGTGTGACATTGAATGAAAGAATTTTAGAGAACTTGAGGCATTGGATCCAATTTTGAAGAATTCTTCAAGGAACATTTTTCTATTTGTTCATTAAGGAATCCACTACAAGCATAGAATCCAATTAAATACAAAATGAATTCCAACCAAATTAAGTGCAAAAAATAAACTTTATCATTTCCAATAACATAATTTCATGTGTGCATCCAATAATAATGAAGTGATAAAATCACCCCTTCATGAACCCCCAATGTGTGCAAAAGACACCACCACAACCCAAGGGGCCATGAGCCCCTAAGGTCACACCATAATCATTAGCTATGATCGAGGATGGTATCAGAGGATTCCATATAATGAATTTTAGAACCGATAGTTTTTTTCTCATGATAGACATTCCACGAATAAACAGAATAATAAGCTCATTATAATCAATATCCGTCAGTCCTGTTTGGATTATGGACACTACATGAGCAATATTGTGAATTACCACAACACCACTATTGAATAAACACTTTTTATTTTTAAATTAAATAGAATTGTGATATTTCAAGACACAATTAATTATGGTGGTAGTCACTGCAAGAAGGAGGATGAGAACCTACTTGCTGAGATCAAGCTCGGTAAAAAAATTCAGCAGGACCACCTCCCAGCAATCTAAGAGAAATTCAATGTTAAACAGATTTTGAATATAATCCCATAGCTCAATTGGAAACCTTCAGTTCAAAAACAGATGTTGTCTATACACATCTTTATATTGAAAAAGATTAAATGTTGAGGAAAACTGTAGGCTGGTCTTCTTTAGCTATTCATAGAGAGGTGTTATGTTCTTCCAAAACATCCATAAAAGTAGGTGTTTTGAAGGAGGTATAAATGGTCTCCTGAATTTAGAGATCCAGTCAGAAAATTTCATACATTAGAGGTGTTTTTTCTGGTAAAAGTCTTTAGTATTATGTTGTCCAACCAAATTGGGATTCCAAAGTATAGTTTCAATACAAATAAAATCATTTCTCTTAATATCCATAAAGTGGTTTTAGGTGAGAATTTAATAAAATTCTACAATGATCTGATTAAGATCAGTAATCAACATATGTATTCTATTGTTTGGGATGAAACCATATCGTAAAATGACCTATCTAGCTAGTTTGTGGTCCAAAAATTCCGAGTGGAGCACTTTGAAATAGCCCATTTTTAGTAGGAATTAATTTCATGAAGAGAATCTCTGATTGTAGGCCACACCAAAGAAATTATGTCACTTGAAAAGACATTACAAAGCCTGTGAATGAATCTATTATTGAGAATTTCCAAGCCGAAGTCCTTTGAGCTGGTCAAATTCCATGAAATTTTTCAGTAAGGACCTCATTGAATTTACTAAGATCTTTGATACCGTTTACACATAATTTTTAGTATTTTTATGTATTTTTAGGGTTTTTATGGATTTTCAAGATTTTAGGGTTTTTTGGGGGTTTTTGGGCTTTTATGTTGTTTATGGGGTTTTAGATTTTATTGTGTTTTTATAGGTTTTATGGTTTTTATAAATTTTTAATTTTTTTGATGTTTATATAGTTTTTTTAGTTTTTCATAGGTTAAGAGTTTTTATTAATTATTATTGGATTTAGGTTTTTTTGTGTTTTTAGAGGTTTTTTGGGGTTTTAGGGTTTTTTAAGGGTCTTTAACATTTTTCAGATTTTTTTGTTTTTTTTTTGTTTTTTATGTTTTTAAGGTTTTTATGTGTTTTAAGGTTTTATAGGATTTTAAATTTTTTTAGATATTTTAAATTATTATTATAAATTTTATGGTTTTTAGTGGTTTTTATGTTTAATAGGGTATTTAGGGGTTTTATGGGGTTTACGGTTTTTGTATTTTTAGGAACTTTTTGGGATTTTAATTTTTTTTATTTTTAATGTTTTCTAGTTTTTTAGGTTTTCTATATTTTTATGGATTTTTAGGGGGTTTTTTTATTTTTTTGGTTATTAGGGTTTTTTGGGATTGAGAGTGTTTTTTAGGTTTTTCTGGGATTTTAGGGTTTTTCTGGGTTTTTGGGTTTTTTATTTTGAGGGTTTTCATGGGTTTTTATCATTTTTTAATGATATTAAGGGTTTTTATATTTTTTAGTTATTTTATGGTTTTTTATTAGAATTTCTTGGTTTTAAAGGGTTTTAGAGATTTTTATAGCTTTTACGGATTTTAGGGTAATTTTAGGGGGTTTTAAGGGTTTTTTTATTTTTATGATTTTTAGTGGTATTCATTTTTATAGGTTTTTAAGTTTTTCTTAGATATTTTTAGGTGTGTTAGAAGTTTTATATTTTTTAGATTTTAAGGTTTTTTATAACTTTTATGGTTTTTAGGGATTTTGATGGTTTTTTTGGTGTTTTTGGGTATTTAGGGTATTTAACATTTTTAAGTTTTTATGGGTTTTTACATAATTAGGTATTTTTAGTGTGTTTTAATATTTTTATGGATTTCTAGTGTTGTTTGGGATTATGAGGGGTTTTATGGTTTTTTACTATTTATTTTGTTTTAATAATTTTATAGTTTTTAATATTTTTGGGGTTTAAAAGTTTTTTTGAGTTTATAGTGTTTTTAATGGTTTTTATTTTTTTTAGGTTTTTAAGGTTTTTAAGGGGTTTTATGGTTTTTATCAGTTTTAGGATATTTTTAGTGGTTCTATATTTTTTTATGTTTTTTGGGGTTTTATGTGTTTTTAGGTTTCTTTGGTATTCTTTGGGTTTTCTCACCGGAAAAGTAATAATTATATATAAATAAAATGAATAAAAAATTCCCCCAATGTTGAAAAATGATCATTACTCCAGGAACAATGTTACAAGACCATCTCAAACTAAGAACACCAAAGAAAGAATCTATTAATGATCATGAAAATGTTCAATTTAAATGGCCTACTAAAATCGTGAGGCCCCTCCAGTTAGCAACCAAAATAGAGGAAAACAGCACCTCCATATCCGCACAACATGAAACCTACCAAGCAACAGTGGAAAAACAACAACAAGATACACTTCCAGTCATTATCACATGAGACCAGTATAAATACCATTTAGAAGCCAACAATTCTAAACACACATGCCTCGACAGAACCCACAGAAGGAACCACAAAAGCTCCCAAACACCAAGCCAGTAGGCATACCAAGGTAAAATAACCCCAACAAAGATAATCAATGAACAATATCAAGAAGAAAATTGTGCATAACTACAGACACACCACCACCATCTACACCCCCGTACACTTGCACACACTACCACATACACCCATGCACACACACACACACCATGCAACTTGAAATCACAATCCCAAAACCGACAGATGACATCCTACTATGTCACTATACAAGTAAAGAGAACTCCAACTGAATCTATAACAAAACACAATCCTGCATCCCTTAACCATCCATCCACACCATCACCACCAAGGAAAAACATCATAACCATCACAACAGTAGAAACCTACAACTAGAACCTTGACCTACCTTCCACCACCACCACTAACATAAACAAGACAACATGAAGTCACACAACTAGTATTCCCCAACATCTCCTCAACCAATCTCATCGGGGACCCACATGCACCAATTATAAAAATAACACAACAAGAATTTATGAAACCCTAAATCAGAGAAACACCAAGCACACAACATCTACAGCAACTAAGAGACCAATTGCAAAACATCACACACCTTGTATCCTCAGACCACACCACCTGCACCAACATTAATTCGGATGAAACATGAAATATGAATTGGTTTATATAATAGAATCAAGGATGCGATAGGAAACCTTCTTAAAAACCACAAAAGAGAAGGTGAAAGAGGGTCCCCTTTCTCACACCTCTCTTAATCCGGATGTAACCATAAAAACTACCATAAATATTTACTAAAAACATAGAGGAAGAGATGCACCTTCTAACCCATAAAGAAAACATTCTAGGTAATCCAAGAAGGTCAAAAACTTCTATATAAACTCCCACTAGAATGAATCAAAATCTTTAAACAAATCAATTTTGAATGTGCAATGAGGATCCCCATAGTCTAAGTGATAACCATTCATCATCTCCTATATTATAAAAATGTTATCTGAGATACGTGTATATTAAATAAATGTGGATTGGGCCTTATTAACATAATTTGGAAGAATATTCCTCATTTTT
This sequence comes from Viscum album, assembly GCA_963277665.1. NCBI lineage: Eukaryota > Viridiplantae > Streptophyta > Magnoliopsida > Santalales > Viscaceae > Viscum > Viscum album. Next base: position 1,277,823,365 of record OY728136.1, on the reverse strand, counting down.
CTACCAAAATAATGAAAATTTACTTCTAAATGGTGTTATAGCATGAGGTGGTTTTGAAATAAAAAATAGTGCTGGAATTTAGTGCCTTTAGAATAAAACAAATGACTTATTCATTAGCCTCAATTAGTAATTTCATAGAACTAAAATATTTGAACATATCCTCTAACACATCTGACACAATATATGACAATTCCTTATGAAAAAACTAAGTGTAAAATCTATCTAGAAAAATGGATTTATTAGGATGAATAGAAGAAATGTCCAATCAAAATCCTCTAGATTCACAAATTTTTTTAGAAAATCACAGGAATTTTGATCAACGGTGTTGGACATAAAAGGATCCAAAATCAATATTATAGCATTAGATGACCTGTGAGGAGTCCTAATAAGGGACTAGAAAAATAAAAATCAACACTATTGGAATCCATTATGTTAGTGATAACTGAACCATTATCCTTTTAAATAATCACTAATTTATTGGAGTTAAATCTATCCTTCACCATGTTAAAAAAATGGTTGAGGTATGATCACAATAATTGATCCATTAGACTCTACTCTCCAGTTTGGCCGAAAAAACATCCTTCATGGTCAAATATTTTCATCTTTAATTAGAAATTAACTCATTCGGAATTCGTGCCTCAAATTCTCCATTCAAAATATAAAAGGATTCACAAAAAACAAATCCAATCTAATCATGGAAATTTCTAAATAATGTTGAACTGAGACCTGAGCATGAAACTCATGAAGGGACATCTTAACCTACTTTAACATTTGATAAAATCGGATTTTTTTAGCATATAACCCCAGAATTCCAATATAAACAAACTAAATAAAAAACCATCATAATCATTCTAATGATTAAAATTTTTAAATTCCATCTTTCAGAAGTTAAGACCCATCCTAACTCTAATGATAATATGTGTATTTTATGATAATGAAAATGGATAGAAATCAGTAATTGAATAAGTAAAGAATACATCTATCTATAATTATTCATGCCTCTATCTAGCTTTCTCAAAACCCCTGAATTTCAATTACTTTTAGAAAAACTTATCTTGGAATAATAATATTCCTCCATATTAGATTCAAAAATTCTTTAGTTATAATCCTCCATTAAATCATTCCCATCTAATCACACAACAAGTATATCATTATGAAATATCATCTCATTAAAATCCCCTAACTAAATACAAGGCACTATGTGAAAAGGTAGAGCATGGCTCACTAAATCATCCCATAAAGTAAAATGATCATCCATATAATTGTATCTATAAAAAAAGAAAATAAAACATGAAATATCAACCTTATCATCCTTAATAGAACATTTAATGTTTCAGGAAGACTCCAAATGAGGCTCCACAACAACCATAAATGTATTTCAAATCCCCACAATTTTCCCATTGGAATAAGAATAAAGATTAGATTTTCAGTACCATCTATGAATATTACTCTTCACAATAATAGAAATATAATCACCTTGATTCGTAGTCTCAACATGTCCTTAACATTCCATATTATTTAAAAAAATGAGCTATTAAACCTCCATCAACATTAACAGAAGTGTTGATACCTCTAACATTAAATACTCCAAAATCTAACATTGGAAACAAGAATAGAATCAAATATAACAATATTGGGACAAAATTTGATTAGAACCCCCTTATTATCACATTCACCAACTTTCACTAATTTATCCTTAAATGGAATGTCTCTTCAAAACAAGGAAGTGTGACTGAACTGATCAACATGAAATGTAAAAATAAAGGATGGATCTCTATCCTTGGCACTTAATGGAAAATTCAAAATATTTAATAAAAACCCAAGATCAAGAGGAGATAACTCTAATACTTCACTGATCGGACCCTGACTATTGTGGCATAGAGAAACAAACCTACCCTTCCCCTTTAAAGGGATATGATTTAGATAAAAAATAAAATCTCATAATCGGATCCAGTAACCTTCAATTTCTTAGAATATTATCATGAAGAATATGAACAATGAGTAGAAAGAGAAAAAAATCCCCCCATCACTAGAATTAATCCCTACTAAATAGTCAAAAGAATTATGGATAATAAGACTAGGATCCACCAATCCCACTAAAACCTACCAAATCGGAGGAGAGTGACCATCCACCATTTGTTCTAAAACACAGGAGGAAGATGCTTCAAAAAGATCCATCATTAATATCATAGGAGGAATAACAGTCACCATACCATTTGAAACTAGATGAGGAACGCTGGAAGACAACTTCTTCTTATACACCTACTTATTTCGAGTATCCTTTGTTTATCCTGATTGGGAGTTCATCTTCACATTCTTAATTCATTGATTTAGATTACTCCTAATGATTTTAGGGATGTTGTAAGACACTAATAACCTATACATACTCGACTCTAATAGAGGAAGAGTAACCAGAACCCAAAAACAAAATGATCTCATCTGGAAAATCAAACTCTTTTGAAAATCCACCACGATGTGTGAAAAATTAATTCAACTAAATTTTTCCATAGACTTATCAATAAAGGGAGTATTTCCAAGTTAACTAGTGATATAAATGATACCCCCAATAGAACAATATTCATGAATAATGTTATGTAAGTTCACACAAAATGTGAAGACTGAAAATGATTCCTTATTAAGAGAGTTTCCTAGCTTCCATAATCAAAGAATCATAGATATACCCACAAGAACCCAAGGACCATTCAAGAAAATATAGACCAGACAAAAATACAAAAGAAACCTGAAGAAAAAGATGATTTCTTTATTACTCAATGTCCTAATAAGATCCTAACCCCAAAGGTATGAGGTAATTCTAAAAATCAATGAAAGAGGGAGTTTCTTCTTAAGAAAATAACCCACCAATGTGTTTCTCCTCCTTGAAGATCCCTTCTGATGAATCAAATTTGGAGGTAAAACCTTTATATCCTTACCACCTTCCATTTGAGGATGGAAACAAGATTTATGGAGTTAAATGAGGATGATGATCCCACATCAACCGAATCCTCCACAACGATGTTCATTGGAGAAGCCTAAGAACAAAGACCCACTGAAACAACTTTCACCACATCCAATGGACAATCATCAGCTGAAACTCCAACAAGAACCAAAGAACCCAAAACTAGATATATATTAGGGAATGATTAGTGTGAAACCATCCTACAATAATAAATCACGAACCTAGCCAAGGTATCCACCTCTTTCACCACCACTAAATTCTCATCCCTGTCTCCCAAAGAAACAGCCTTATCTAAAAACATGAGTTTCCATGCCCATGAGAGACTTCACAACTATTTTGAGTTCACAAAATTTTGGAATTAACCAAAATGAATATAATTTTGAGGAGACCACTCAATAATAGACCATAACCAGAAATAGTAGGCCCGAAGGCTGCTCACTACCTCCATAATCACATGCTAAAACCACAACGAGTGAAGCAGATGACCTTGATTGAGTAAACATCCATCCTCAATTTTCTTATGCTTTTTAGGTTTTAAAATTAAATGTTTTTAGATATTTTTACATTTTTTATTATTTTATTGTGTTTTTAAGGTTTTAGGAATTTTGAGGATTTTATGGGTTTTGGGGTGTTTATGGATTTTAACGTTTTTAGGTTTTTTATGAGTTTTATGTTTTTTTAGTTTTAACGTTTTCTATGGAATTTTTAGAAATTTTAAGAGTTTTTAAAATAAATATAAAAACCCCTAAATTTTATATGAAAGCCTAAAAAATACTAAAAACCCTAAAACTCTAAAACCTCTTGAAACCGTAAAAAATTAAAATCCCCTAAAAAATAAAAACCTACGACAAAAATTTAAAACCCTTTAAAATCCGATAAATGTTAAATAACATTAAGAAAATTAAAACCTCTAAAAAAACTAAAAACCAAAAAACAAAAAAAAAACCCAAAAACCATAGAAATCCCTAGAAACTCTAAAAACATAAAAATCATAAAAATCGCTAAAATTAGTACAGAAAAAAATACCATAAACCCCCTTAAGAAAACCATAAATCATAAAATCACTTCAAATCCTAAAAAATCTAAAAAATCTAAAAACCCTAAGAAACCTTAAAAACCCTAAAACACCACAAAATCTGAAAAATTACCAAAATACAATAAAATTATAAAAAATTCCGAAAAATTTCTAAAAAATAGAAAAATTTCTAAATCCTTGAAAAAACCTAAGAAAACCATATAAACCTTAAAACACAAGAAAACCTAAAAACCCAAAAAAGGTAAAATATCAAAAAACAGTAAATTTTTTATAAAATACCTAAAAACCCCTAAAATGTATGAAAATCCACAAAATCATTAAAAATCATAAGAACACTAAAATCTATATAATATCCATAAAAAATCCTAAAAATCCCAAAGAATCTCTAAAAATGATAAAAATACCTAGAAATCCTGAAAACCCTAAGAATACCATAAAAAATAAAACACTTAAAACCATTAAAAACCTAAAAAGGCTAAAAATCCTAAACCCCAAAAAACCATTAAACAATAGAAATCATTAAAAACCATAAAATTCCAAAAACCCATATAAAAACTATAAAAATCCACTAAAAATTCCAAACCCCTTTAAACCGGTAAAAATATTAAAAAAACCCTAAAATCGTAAAACCCTATAAAACTATTAAAACCCTAAAACCCCCAAAAAACCCAAAAACCCTCATAAACACTATAAAACCTAAAAACTATAAAATTACTAAAAAATCCAAAATTCCAAAAAAATAAAAAATCCTAAAATCATAACAAACCCGTAAGAAAAGCATAAAAACCAAAAAACCAAAAAACCCCTAAAAACATAAAAACAATATAAACCCTAAAATCACAATAACCCTCAAAATCCATTGAACCGATAAAAAACCTTAAAAATCCTAAAAAATAGCTTAAAATATCTAAAAATTGAGAAAACCCTGAAAACCCTAACAAACCCATTAAACCCAAAAAATATAAATCCCTTAAAAAACATAAAACGATAAATTCCATAAAATACACAAAAAGCCCCTAAACCTCTAAAAACCATTAAGATCCCTAAAAAACTATAAAATCCATAAAATCCATAAACCCTAGAAAAAATGAAAATTTAAAAAAAACATTTGATCCCATGAATATATTAAAAGTCTCTAAAAACCTTAAAAACAAAAAAAAATTGAGAAACCCTAAATGACAATAAAAACACTCAAATTCATTAAAATCCAAAATCGATTAAAATAATAAAAACTCCCTAAAAACACTAAAAATTTTAAAAACCCTAAAGACACTAAACCACCAGGAGACCTAAAAAATCTAAAAAAATCCATAAAACCCAATAAAATCTAAGAACCATAAAAATTAATAAACCCCTCAAAATCACTCTACACCAAAAAAATCATAAAAACCAAAAAAAATTAAAATAATCTGTAGAAATATAAAAACAATAAAAAATGAAAAACACTATTAAAACCTTAAAAACCTAAAAACACACAAAACCTCAAAAATAATGGAAAATGATAAAACCATAACAACCATCAAAACCCATGTAAACATTGAAAAACACTAAAAATATATAAAACCCATAAAATCCCACTAAAAATCTAAAATACCTTTAAACCCATAAAAATGTTAAAAAACTCTGAAAATAATAAAAAAAACTAACCAAAAAAAACATAAAAAACATGTAGAAACCTAAAAAACCCAAACTCCCCAAAAAAACTAAATAATTTCTAAAACCCACTTAGAAAACATAAAAAAACTAAAAAAAACATAAAACCCATAAATATTCTAAAATTTCTAAAACCCTAAATAATCATAAACCGCCACAAAATCCCTAAAAACCATAACACACTCTGAAATACTAGAAAATCACGAAAAATATAAAAGACCTAAAAACCATGAAACCCTCATGAAAACCATAAAACCTTAAAACACATAAAATTATTAAAAACCTAATTAACGCTAAAAAACCCTAAAAGTATCTAAAATCCCAAAACCCCCAAAACCATAAGGACCCCTTAATAATCTTAAAATCACCTAAAAACCAATAAAGACCATAAAAACCATAGAAAACTAAAAAACCATTGAAACCCCTTAAAATGATAAAAATACACTAAAAATCCTAAAAACCCTAAAAACACTTGAAATCTATAAAAATCATTAAAATCCTAAAAATCCTAAAAATCCTAAAAATCATAAAAATCCCTAAAAATAAAAAATCCTCGAAAACCTTGAAAATCCTTAAGAAAACCTTGTAAACCTAAAATCACATTAAACACCTAAAAATGATTATAACCGAAAAAACCCATGAAAAAAAACCATAACCCCCCGAACCTTAACCCCCCCCCCCCCAAACCCATAAAAGCCCAAAAAACAGTTAAAAACCCTAAAAACCACTTAATCCCATTTTAATATTAAAAAACTCTAAATACCCTTATGCACCCTAGAAACACATAAAACCCAAAAAATGTAAAAAAACAACCCTAAAAACCCTAAGAACCACAAATTTCCAAAAAATTCCTTAAAATCCTAAAAACCACAAATACCCATAAAAACATTAAACCCCTAAATATATTAAAAAACCTACAACCCATAAAAAATAAAAACCATTTAAAATCCTAAAAACAATAAAGATCTCTAAAAAAGTAAGAAACCCCTAAAAACCATAAAAACCCCTAAAACCCTAAAAGCCCATAATAATCCTAAAAATCAATAAAATACAAAAAGACATAAAAATGAACAAAAATACCATGAAAAAAATAAAAATATAAAACACTAAAAACTCCCATGAAATATGAAAACACAAAAAAATTCTCTAAACACCCTAAAAACAATAAAAAACTAAAAATCACTAAAACCCTATAAACTTTGAAAATCCTAAAATTCCTAAAAATACCTAAAAATTACTTAAATGTAAAAAAACCTAAAACCCCTTTGAAAACTTCTAAAAACTAAAAAACACATAAATTCACTAAAATGAAAAAATTAATCTAAAAACCCTATAAAACCCAAAAAGACCTAAAACCCCGAAAAACAATAGGAACACCTAATAACCAAAAAAAGCCTAAACCCCATAAAAACACTAAAAACCCAAAAAAACATTATATTTCAATTAATATCGTAAAAACATTAAAAATATAAAAATTATTTAAACCCCTTAAAAACTCAAAAAGCTGTAAAACCCCCAAAACCCATAAATACCCTAAAGTCTAAAAAATCATAAAACCCCTCAAAAACTCTAAAGCCCTAAAAACACATAAAAAAAACAAATTCATAACAGTACTTAAAAACATGAAAGTCCTAATAAATTTGAACCATAATTATAAATCCTTTAAAATTTAAAAATACTATTAATCCCTAAAACATAAAAATACTAAAAATCCTAAAAAATCTAAGACCCCTCAAAATCTCTAAAAACCCTAAAAAATATTAGAATCCAAAAAATACCCTAAACATATATACAAACATAAAAATCCATAAAACCAATTAAAAATCTATGAAAACCTTAAAAATATAAAACACATGAAACACCTAAAAACATAAAAATACAAAAAACCCGTAAACCCACAAAACCCTAAAAACACTAAAAACCAATAAAAATCCTATAAAATCCAACAAGTCCCTAAAAATGTAAAAAACCCCTTCATCCCTGAAAACCCACAAGAAAAACTAAGAAACCTAGAAACAATCGAAACCACCATATCATAAATAACACTAAAATCTCTAAATGACAGAAAGACCCCTTAAACCATAAAACCCCTTAAACCCATAAAAACCCCTATAAACCCATTAAAACACAAAGAACCCACTGAAAAAACTAAAAACCATTATAACCCCTAAAAACATTAAGAACTATAAGAAACAATAAAAACCCTAAAACTCTAAAAAACCCTAGAAAACCAAAAAAGGCATAAACACCCAAAAAACCACAAAAATCCTAAAACTCCTCAAAATTTTGTAAAAATGATAAAAAACGTAAATACCCTGAAAACTCTAAGAAACCCTTAAAAACCAAGAAAAACATAAATACCTAAAAAACCTACAAAACACTGAAATGTAAAAAACCGCAAGAACCCTCAAAATCTATAAAATCCAAAAAAAATCTTAAAAAATCTCAAAAAACACAAAAAAAAACTTTAAAACACTGAAAGATACTAACAAAACATTAAAAATATAAAAACGCTTAAAATACCTAAAACCCTGAAAAATAATAAATATCTTAAATGAATATAAAGACCAAAAACACCTAAAAATTATAAAACCCAAATAACCCATAAAATCCCTAAAAACCCACTAAAGCGCTATAATCCCTTAAAACCTTAGAATCATTAAAAACTACAAAAACATTCAAAACCTTAAAAATCAAAAGAAAATAATAAAAACAGAAAAACCCATAATGTGCATAAAAACCTACAGACCCCCTAAAACCATTAAAATTTGTAAAAATCCTAAAATCCATTAAAGATCTAAAAAATACAAAAAAATCAGTAAATGTGAAAACCCCTAAAAACCATGAAAAACTGAAAAAACCCATAAAAACAGTAAAGTCCAAAAAACACTTAAAACTCCAAAAACCTATTTTTATTTAAAAACCTAAAAAACTGAAATCTCTAAACCTCTAAAAATATAAAAAAAACCCTAAATCCCATAAAAATTCCAAAACCCACTAAAACTCTAAAACCCCTTAATTGCCAAAAAATATTAAAAACTTTGAAAAATAGTAAAAATCCTAAAAAATAACAATATAAAAAATCCAAAAGTCCCCTAATAACAATTTAAACCTTTTAACACCCTCAAATCCATGAAAATATATAAAAACCATTAAAATAATAATTTCCCTAAAAACACTAAAATAATAAAAACACTTAAAATAGTGAAAAAAGAATAAATAATATAAAAACCTATAAAAAATATCTATAAAAAACTAAAAAACACTAAAACCCATGAACACCACAAAAAAAACCAAAAAATCCCATCAAAATCCAAAATATTCCAAAAAAGTCATAAATAAATTTAAAAGCATTGAAAGTCCTAAAAACATAAAAAACCCTAAAATGCCAAAAAAATATGAATAATAACATAATCACAAAAAATCACTTAAAATATTTTAATACCTAAAAAAAAGAAAACCCTTAAAATCTATAAAACCCCCAAAACATTAAAAACCCTAAAACTACATAAAAAATATAAAACCTCTACAATCTATAAAGCCCTTTAAACCCCTAATAATGATTAAAGACTCTAAAAACCATATTAACCTAGAAAATTCAAAAAAACCTCCAAAAAACAAAATAATAAAAACATTAAATACCTAGAAAACCCTAAAATAGTCAAAATCACTAAAAACCCTAAAAACCAATAAAAATCCAAAAAAATTCTTTAAAATCATTAAAAATGTTACAAATAACAAAGCACTAAAACCCCCTAATAAATCCTTAGAAACATTAAAAAAAATATTACCAATAAAAACATAAAAAAATTTAAATCCCGTAAAAACCCCAATACCCCTAAAAACCCTAAAACCCATAAAAACTCTAAAAAAGAACAAAAAATCCCAAAATGTAAAAAATTATAAAAACCATCAAACCCATTTAAAATAATTTAAAACCAAAAAAACATAAAACCTTAGATATCATAAATAATACTTAAAACTTGAAAATAACCTAAAACCCGAAAAACCCTAAACCCCTAAAAACTAAAAAACCCAAAAAACCCAAAAAACACTAAAACCCTTTAGACCCTTAAAAATGTTAAATACACTGAAAATAATTGAAACCCATAAATACTCATTAAAAACCCTAACAACTCATAAACCCAATAAAATATACAGAACCCCAAAAATCCCTAAAACCCCTCAAAATTACACAAGACCCAAAAAAAATCATAAATATTAAAAAAAATCATTAAAATTATCAAAAAACATAAAATACCATAAAAACCATACAATGTTATAAGAAACATATAAAAACCTAAAAAAATCAATATCCAAAAAAACGAATAAACTACAAAACCCCAAAAAACCTAAAAACCTAAAAACACAGAAAACCAGTAATGATACTTTGAAAACCTATAAACACTTAGAATCACTAGAAAATAAAATACTCAAGAAACTCTTAATAACGTAAAACCCTAAATCCCTAAAAACCTTAAAATATATCAAAATCTAGAAAAACAATAAAACCCATCAAAATTCAAAAAAAACCATATGAATCCCTTGAAATGTAAAAAATATTAAAAACCCTGAAAAACATTAATAAAACCTTAAAAACCTAAAAACACTTAAAACCCATAAAAACAAAAGAAACACTATAACCCCTAAAACCCTAAAAGGCCCAAAAACCCCAAAGATCACAAAAACAACCATAAAACCCCCCAAAAAATTAATAACCCAAATAACCCATAAAAACCCTAATAAATATAAAAATCTAAAAACCCTTTAAACCCCAAAATTGTTTAAAAACACTAAAAACCTGTTAAAACTTTAGAAAATTGAAAAAAACCGAAAACCCCAAAAAAGCCATAAAAACCACAAGAATCATGAAAACCCAAAACAAAACAAAAAACCTAAAAATAACTAGACACCATAAAAACCTTCACTACCCTAAAAAATTCCTAAAAACATATAAACCTATAAGAACCCAGAAAACCCCCTAAAAACATAATAAAATAAAAACACTTAAAACAACTAAAAAACTTCAAAAACGAAAAAACCTGAAAAACCCTAAAAACCCTAAAACACTAAAAATCCCTCAAACCAGAAAAAATGATAAAACACCTTGAAATTCCCAAAAAATACATAAAAACATAAAATCCAAAAAACCTAGAAAACCCTAAGAAAACCTTTAAAACAAAAATACACTTAAAACTCCTAAAACCAAAATATTGCTAAAAAATATAAAACCAAAAAATGACCCTAAAAGGCCTAAAACACCTAAAAACTATAAAACCCCTAAAACCATATAATACCATAAAAATCCTTAAAACACTAAAAACCAATAAAAACTCTAAAACCCATTAAAACCCATAAAGATGTTTAAAAACTATAAAAACTTTAAGAACCCTACAAAATAAATAAAACCCAAAAAATATAAAAAATACCTGAAACACCCTAAAACCCTTAAAAATCCTTAAAAATATAAAAAAAATTAAAAAGTATGAAAAAATACTAAAATTCCCTAAAACATTAAAAAAACAAAAACCCTAAGAAAACTATGAAAACCTAAAAACACAAAAACCCCAACAAATAAAAAATTATCAATTACTAAAACCCTAAATATCCCAAAAACCTTAAAAATACCTGAAACCCTAAAAACCCCATAAAAACCATCAAGTCCCTAAAATTCCTAAATAATGTAAATAACCCTAAAAACCATGAAAACCCTTAAGAAAACCATAAAAACAAAAATACACTTAAAAACTCTAAAAACCTGAATAATGCTAAAAACTCTAAATAGTCTCCATGAAACCTCAAAACCCCCTAAAAACCACAAAAACCCTAAAAAACAAAAAAAATCCATAAAATCCATAAAAACCCCTAAAAAAACCCTTTAAACCCCTAAAATCATAAAAAAATTCTAAAAACAATAAGACCCCTAAAAAATCAAAAAAAACCCTAAAACCCCAAAAACCATAAAAACAGTAAAACCTCTAGAAACCCTAAAACCCCTCAAAATCCCTAAAAACCCCAAAACACCATAAAAATCATAAAAAATTAATAAAAATACCTACATTGTAAAAATCCCAAAAAAACTGATAACCACTAAGAAAACATTAAAAAACATAAAAAACATACAACTCGTAAAACCAAAAAAACACTTAAAACTCAAAAATCCATAAAACCTCTAAAAACATAAAACCCCCTAAAAAAATTAAAATGGTAAAAACCCATAAAACCATAAAACCCCCTCAAACACTAAAAATCCTTTAAGCACTAGAAAAATTTAGAAACCCTAAAACCCCTTTAAAACACATTAAAACACTAAAAACTAAAAACACCCTTAAAAATATAAATATAATAAAAAAATCAAAACCATAAAAATCCTAAAAGACCCTAAAACCCCAAATAGTCCCTGAGAACCCAAAAAACCACAAAAAAGATAAAAAACACTAAAAACTCTGAAAAGAATAAAATCTTAAAAATAAAAATACACATAACACCATAAATAATCCCTAAAAAACTCTAAAACACCTAAAACCCCTAAAAACCCAAAAAAGCATAATACCTAAAAACCCACTAAAAACTCTAAAAACCATTTGACAACAAGAAAAGATAAAAAACAGTAAAAAAACCCATAAAAACACATATAACTCAAAAAACCATAGCAACACTAAAAACCCAAAAAACCATAAAAGGCCATAAACCCCCTAAAAATCCCTAAAAACCCTTATAAATAATAAAAATGATAAAAAACAAAAAATTGAAAATAAAACAAAAAAACCAAAAAACCCCTTAAGAAAACCATAAAATCCTAAAAATCCCTAAAACCTTAAAAATCCCTAAAACCTTAAAAATCCCTGAAACCCTAAAAACACCATAAAAATCATCAAGTCCCTAAATTTTCTAAATAATGTAAAGAACCCTAAAAACCATGAAAATCCTTAGGAAAACCATAAAATCAAAAATACACTTAAAAACTATAAAAACCTTAATAATGGTAAAAACTCTAACTAGACCCAATGAAACCTCAAAACCCCCTAAAAACCACAAAAACCCAAAAAATATAATAAATTTTATAAAATCCATAAAAACCCCTGAAAAAACCAAAAACCCTTTAAACCCCTAAAAGCATAAAAACATTCTAAAAACAATAAAACCCCTAAAAAATCAAAAAAACCCTAAAACCCCAAACACCATAAAAACAGTAAAACCTCTAGAAACGCTAAAAACCCTCAAAATAACTAAAAACCCCAAAACACCATAAAAATCATAAAAAATTAATAAAAATACCTACATTTTAAAAATCCCAAAAAAAGTAATAACCACTAATAAAACATTAAAAAACATAGAAAACATAAAACTCGTAAAACCAAAAAAACACTTAAACATCAAAAATCCATAAAACCTCTTAGAACCATAGAATCCCCTAAAAAATTAAAATGGTAAAAACCCATAAAACCATAAAACCCCCTAAAACACTAAAAATTCATTAAACACCCGAAAAATTTTGAAACCATAAAAACCCTTTAAAACACATTAAAACCCTAAAAACTAAAAAACACCCTTAAAAATAATAATATAATAAAAAAACCAAAACCATAAAAATCCTTAAAAACTCTAAAACCCCAAATAGTCCATAAGAACCCAAAAACCCACAAAAAACATAAAAAACCCTAAAAACTCTGAAAACAAAAAAATCTTAAAAATAAAAATACACTTAACACCCTAAATAATCCTAAAAATGTTAAAACCCAAACAAATCCCTAAAATGCCTCTAAAACATCTAAAACCCCTAAAAACCCAAAAAAAATAATAATACCTAAAACCCACTAAAAACTCTAAAAACCATTTAAACAATAAGAAAAGATAAAAAATAGTAAAAAACCCATAAAAACACATATAACCCAAACAACCATAGCAACACTAAAATCCCAAAAAACCATAAAGGCCATAAAACCCCTAAAAATCCCTGAAAACCATTATAAATAATAAAAATGATAAAAAACAAAAAATTGAAAACGAAACAAAAAAACACAAAAAAAACCCTTAAGAAAACCATCATATCCTAAAAATCCCTAAAACCTTAAAAATCTCTAAAACCATAAAAATCACTGAAATCCCTAAAAACCCTATATAAATCATCAAGTCCCTAAAATTCCTAAATAATGTAAAGAACCCCAAAAACCATGAAAACCCTTAAGAAAACCATAAAAACAGAAATACACTTAAAAACTCTAAAAACCAGAATAATGGTATAAACTCTAAATAGACCCAATGAAACCTCAAAACCCCCTAAAAACCACAAAAACCCTAAAAATAAAAAAAAATCCATAAAATCCATAAAACCCCCTGAAAAACAAAAAACCATTTAAACCCCTAAAAGCATAAAAACATTCTAAAAACAATAAAACCCCTAAAAAATCAAAAAAACCGTAAAATCCCTAAAACCCTAAAAATTGTAAAACCTCTAGAAACCCTAAAACCCCTCAAAATCCCTAAAAACCACAAAACACCATAAAAATCATAAAAAATTAATAAAAATACCTACATTTTAAAAATCCATAAAAAACTAATAACCACTAAGAAAATATTAAAAAAAATAAAAAGACATAAAACTTGTAAAACCAAAAAAACAATTAAACCTGAAAAATCCATAAAACCTATTAAAACCATAAAACACCCTAAAAAATTAAAATGGTAAAAACCCTTAAAACCATAAAACCCCTTAAAACACTAAAAATCATTTAAACACCAGAAAATTTTAGAAACCCTAAAATCTCTTTAAAACACATTAAAACCCTAAAAACTAAAAAACACCCTTAAAAATAAAAATATAATAAAAAAACCAAAACCATAAAAATACCTAAAACCCCTAAACCCCAAAATAGTCTCTAAGAACCCAAAAAACCACAAAAAAACTTAAAAAGCATAAAAACTCTGAAAAAAATATTAAAAATAAAAATACACTTAACACCGTAAATAATCCTAAAAATGTTAAAACCGAAAAAAATCCTTAAAATTACTCTCTAACACCTAAAACCCCTAAAACCCAAAAAAATTCATAATACCTAAAAACCCACTAAAAACTCTAAAAAACATTTAAACAATAATAAAAGATAAAAAACCGTAAAAAACCCATAAAAATAAATATAACCCAAAAAACCATAGCAACACTAAAAACCCAGAAAACCATAAAAGGCCATAAACCCCCTAAAAATCCCTAAAAACCCTTATAAATAATAAAAATGATAAAAAAAATTGAGAAGAAAAAAAACCCAAAAAACCCTTAAGAAAACCATAAAATCCTAAAAACACTTAAAATCCATAAAAACCTAAAATTTATAAAAACCCTAAACCACCCTGAAGACCATCAAAAACCCTAAAATCCAAAAAACCATAAAAAACATAAAAAATCCCTAAAAATGTAAAAATCTATATAAAATTTGAGACACCTTATAAAACATTAAAAACCAACAAATACATAAAAACCATAAAATCCCAAAAAAATATAGAACCCCTAAAATGTCTCAATAGACTCTAAGACTCTAAAACCCACTAAAAACAACTAAAAACAATCAAAATCACTAAATACCTAATAACCCCATGAAAACCCTAAAAAAACTAAAAACACTTAAAACCCCAAAACACTAAAATTATATAAAAATCCTAAAAACCAATAACAATCTTAAAAAATACCTCAAAACGGAAAAGCACATATGAAATTCAAAAAAACACAACAAGACATAAAACCCTTAAAAACATAAAACAAAACAAAAAAACTAAAAACTCCAAAACTGATAAAAATCCTAAAAAATCCCAACAAGAATAAAAATTCCTCAAAACCCTGAAATACCTACTGAGAACCTAAAAAACTACAAAACAATTTAAACCCCTAAAATCCTGAAAAACATTAAAAACCTTAAAAACCCCAAGAAAGGAAAGAAGATGGATGCTTCACTATGCTCCCACAATGGCATTCCAACTACTTCATTACTGGTTTGAAGACGACGTTGGTGGCTACATTCCAGCCTCCCCCCTCTATGGGGGAGGGGCCATCTCTACCCCATGTAAAAACAGATTCTTACATTTCTCGGATCCTGAATCTCTTCCAGCTTTCCCATTGATTTAACTTTTCCCTTAGGTGTTGGGTTTGCACGAAGGTCTCCCAAAGATTCCACTATTTATTATGGAGTTCAACAAGGCCTCTTACCTCCATAACCTAACCCTTATAGCAATGTTTTTGAACTGGCGTCGCCCAGTTGAAGTTTTAGATATATTTGTGTTCGAGCATTGGGATATCAGGGACTGCACCACTATTGTCTTGGTCGAATCTATTTAAATTTTTATTCAGTTCTCAATGAAGGATGATCTTATTTGGTCTTGGTTAATACCTACTCATAGTTGTGATGTTTCTTGCTATTCCCTCTTCTGGTGGAACTTCTACTTCCATCTAAATAGTGATTCCCCACTGATGGAAATTTTGGTAAGGTTTCTTGAACTCCCCCTAACCTTCCAAAACATGTCCATTATTAATATGCATGGAAATTTGGTTGGATGGTTTCTGTGTGTGGATAGTTGAACCAGGGCCCTCTTTCATCTAGTTTCCCTAAGGGTTTTTGTTGAAATTGACGTCTCGAAGGAGCATGTTGAATTTATCTTGATTGAAATTGGTGAAGAGCTCTAGTGGAGGCAGCTGGTGGTTTTTGAATAATGGGAGAATTATTGTGTTTCTTGCTTTACACTTGGTCATATGAAGAGGGAATGAAGATATAGTGATTATGTGGTTGTTGGTGTGGCAAGAAGGTCATTTCCCTAAAGATGAGCTCAACATGGGAGACATAGTTGAGGAATGTTGTCCTGAGGGACTCTTTATGGAATGCTGGGTGGGATGCTAGGGATGAGGAAGGGGAACCATTCTCCCGGAAGGGTTCTGAGGGGAGAATCTTAGTCGAGGACATTTCCAAGCAAATTTAGGGTGACTTGGGACTAGGGGTGATGCCTCGATCGAAGTGGGGGATTACACTACTGGTGAACCGGGGTATGTGGTCTTACAGGCTGACCCTGTCAGGAATAAGAGCATGTCATTAAGACCAAATTTCCATGCGATGGAAATGGAGAAATTTTCTAGCACTCTAGCAGTTGTTCATGGAATTTGACATGATATTATCTTAACCTCAAATCGGTTCATGGGCCTAGAGGACTCTGTGGGAATTAAGGAAGGGGGTCTGGTGGGTCAGCAACTACAAGATGTGGAGGCTGAATCTGGTGATCTCCATGATGCGAATCTATCTTCCTTTCAAGATGGATTGAGGGTCTTGGGTGTGGAAAACCCCCTTCCCATTGTGCATTCTCTGGAGCAAGTGCTGACTAATTCTACTATGCCTAGAATTGGTCGGAGTGTTTCCCCTTAGCCTGAGCAGCTTTCTGATAGCCTTCATGCTGATAAGAGGAGCATTGAGTAGCCTAATCTGAGTTCCACTCTTGTTCTGTTCGAGAATATTCCACCTATGTTGAGTTATCTGATCCGATTATGTAGGAATGTTTTGAAATCCCACTTGAGCATCATATAAAAGATATATTCCAAAAGCCAGATCTACAACTGGTGGGATTTCATGGGGACGAGAATGATGAACACATAGGGCTAGGAGAAATTTTTGGGGACCGTGATGACTTGATTTATACTAGATAGGACAAGATCAAGAGGTATTAGGAGATGATGGGTCTTTACAGGTCCTCTAGTTGCAATCAGAAGAGAAAGTCGCGGTCTATTCTAGAATCTGGCAGGTAGGGCGACATGTTCGTGCCTGCTGATACAACTCACAAAAAGACCAAGGTTATGACTGACCCCCCCCCCCCCCCCAGTGAAATGGAGTACAAGGAGGGATTATTCCTCCCTTCCTAGGCCAATTTCTACTAGAGCCTCCTCCAAGGCTAGAAAAGGTTAGGGAGATTCCCCTGGTAGGTAAGCCCAGGCTGGAAAAGTGAAGTCGGACATGGAACTCTGGAAATATTGTGTGGCTTTCCTTAAGAAATATGAATCTTATGAATGGGAGTCAGTGGATTCAGATGCTTCCTCGGGCTATGGTGCTAATGGATATCCATATGGGGATGGTAAATTTGGTCAATAGTGGTCCTTCCTTTTGTCTTTTGGATCTTTTGGTCTTTGGTGTGTGGGTTTTTGGACTTTGGTGTGGGTCACTTGACCCACCATCCCTTGTTTCCTGGTCTTTTTTCATTCTCTATATTTTTGTGAGTCAGGACTAGTCTGGTCCGCACCTTCCTTGCCTAAAAACCCGAAAAACAACAAAATACCCTAAACCCCTCAAAATCCCTAAAAACCTAAAAAACAATAAAAAACCTAAAAAACCTAAAAATGAATAAAACACTAAAAACCTTGAAATCCTTTAAGAAAGCATTAAAAACATAAATTATTTTAAAAACCCAATGACACTAAAAAACCTAATAAACCCTAAAATACCTGAGAGAAGGATTGCTTCTCTACTCTGCTCCTGCGATGGCCCTCTTGCCACTTCGTCCCTGGCTTGAAGACGATGCCATGGATGGGGCCTGGCCTCCCCCCTCTGTGGGGGAGGGGCTGACTTTTCCCCCTGTTAAAGATAGATTCTCACATTTCTCAGACCCAAATTCGCTTCCTTCTTTCCCATGGATTAACCTATTCCATAAGGTTATAGGTTCTCATGATGGGCTGCCAAAGAGTCCTCTATCAATTGTGGAGTTCAACAAGGCCTCTCCCTTTCATAGCCTGACCTTGGTAGATGAGTTTTTGAATTGGCGTCCCCTGGCTGATGTTTTTTATAGGTTTGTGTTCCAGAATTAGGATCTCAGGGGCCATTCCATTTTTGGTTTGTTTGATTCTAGCCATATTTGGATTTGGTTCTCATCATAGGAAGACCTTATCTAGGCTTGGTAAATATCACCTTTCAAGTGTAATGCTGTTCGCTTCTCCCTTTTCCGGTAGAACTTTGAATTCCATTTAAATCGTGACTCCCCACTAATGGAAATATAGGTTAGGTTCCCTGAACTCCCCATACCATTTCAAAACATGTCCATTATTACTATTCTAGGAAATCATGTTGGACGGTTTCTGTGTTTGGATAGTCAAAACAAGGCCCTTTGTTATCCAGTTTTCCCAAGGGTTTGTGTTGAAATTGATGTCTGAAAGGAACCAGTTGACTTCATGTGGATTGAAATTGGTGAAGAGATTCGATGTAAGTATCCGGTGGTGTTTGAATCATGGGTGAATTACTGTGTCTCGTGCTATACTCTTGGTCATATGAAAAGGGAATGCAGACGTAATGGTGGCGTGGTGGTCAGGTGTGGCAGGGAGGCTATCTCCCTGATGTTAAGTTAAATAGGGGACCTAGAGGTGAGGAATGACGCTCCTCGGTACTCTCTACTAGATGCTCGGAGGGGCGAAAAGATGAAGGAAAGGGGATCATCCCCCCGACAGGGTGCTGAGGAGAAATTCTTGTTCAAGGACATCATTAAGCAAATGAAGGGTGATTTTGGACTGGGGGTGATGTCGCTTCTGCAGCGGGGAATGATACTTCTGGGGGAGTTGGGGTCGTGGACTTACAACCTGATCCTGATAGAGAAACGAGCATGGTATCAAGACCAGCTTTCCATGGGATGGAGAGGGTGATTTTGTCAAGCCCTCTAGCAGGTGTTGGAAGTGGTTATGTGCTGGTTTTATTATCAAATCGGTTCAATGGCCTAGACCCTATGGACTCTATGGGAACTGAGGAAGGGGGTAAGGGGGGACTAAAACTGCAGGATGTGGTGGATACTAATGTCCTCTAAGATCTAGAACCACCTTCCCCTAATGATGGTTCATGGGCCTTGGGTGTGGAGCTTCCCCTGACCACTATACACTCGCCAAACCAAGTGATTCCGGATTCTGCTGCACTAGGACTTGGACTGAGTGGGTCCCCTAAACCCATGCAGTAACATGGTAGTCCTCCTACTAATAAGAGGAGAATTGAGCAGCCCAACAATAACTCGGATATTGTTCAGTTTGAGATGTTGCCTCCCTGTGTTGAACTGTCTAACCCAATTGTGTTGGACTATTCAGAAATACCACTTGAGAAGCATATAAATGATATCTTTCAAAATCCAAGCCTGCAGCTGGTGATCATTCTTGGGGATGAGAATGATGAACACATAAGGCTTACAGAAATACTTGGGGGCTGTGATGACCTAATGTATGCGAGCTTGAATAAGATCAAGAGGGAGCAGGTGATGATGGGCCTTTCTAGATCCTCTGGCGGTCATCAGAAGATAATGTCGTGGTCTGATCCTGAATGTTGAAGGTAGGGTGACATGGTTGTTCCTGCTACTGCAGCCCACAGAGGGGCTAAGGCGAAGAGTGACCCTCCACTAAAACAGACGGCTAGGATGGACTACTCCTCCCTTCCTAGGACAATTTCTACTAGTGCATCCTCCAAGGATAGCAAAGGTAAAAAAGATTCACATGGTAGGGAAGACTGGGCTACCTAAGCAAAGCCGGACATGGAACTCAGGAAGTATTGTGCAGACTTCCTAAAGCAATATGAATCTTCTAAATGAGATTCGGTGGTATCAAATGATTTCTCAGGCTATGGTACTGATCTGGACCCCTATGGAGATAGTGAATTTATTCCATAACTATCTCTCCTTTTTCATCTTGGGATTTTTGGACTTTGTATGTGGGGGTTTCCAGGGTTTTTTGTGTGGGTTGTTCAACCCCGCCCCTCCATTTTCTGTCATGTCCCTTTTTATTATATATTTTGGGGGTCAGGAATAGCCTTCCCTTGCACCTTCCATGCCCTTAAAAATCCTCAAACCCACAAAAAACCCTAAAAACCAAAAAGCTAGATAAAACCTTAAAAATCCCTAAAAGTACATAAAAACCCTAAAGATCACTAAAAACCCTAAAAACCATTTAATCCCTTAAAAACATTAAAAAATATAAAAATCCGTAGAACCCAAAAAAAACTCAAAAATAGGTAAAACCCTAGAAAACCTATAAAATTCCTAGAAACCCCAAATACACTAAAGATCCTCAAAATCCTTAATAAATCAAAAAACCTAGAAAATCATTAAAATGGAAAAAAATAGATAAAATGTAAAATCCCATAAAACCAAAAAAACCATAAAAACACCGATGAAAACAAAAAAACACATAAAACCCCAAAAAATCCCAAAACCCCCCAAAAATTGTAAAACAGGTAAAAACACTAAAAACCCTCAATATCCATAAAAACCCCTAAAACTATAAATTTTTTAAAAATTCCTAAAAAACCCCCAAAAAAACTCTAAAAACACCTAATAAAACCATTAATAAAGAGAAACACATAAATCCCCTAAAAACCTAAAACATTATAAACCCAAAACCCCCTATAAAGTTCGTAAAAATCCCAAAACCCCAAAAACCCAAAAAAAAACCATAAAACCCTTTTGAAACCCATAAAAACCCTGAAGAACCAATAAAAATTCTAAAAAACAATTTAAACACCTAAAAATGTTAAAAACTCAAAAATACATAAAAACCCTAAAAATCAAAAAAAAAACTTGAGAAACCCAAAAAAACCATAAAAATAATAAAAACCTCAAAATTACTAAAAACCTCAAAATCCCCAAAAGCCCAAAAACCCTTTAAAATACTAAAAATACCTATAAACCCAAAAAAATAAGTATCCCTAAAAACCTGTGGAAAAAATAATAAAATATTTAAAAAACAAAAATACTGAAAATCCTTAAAAAACTGAAAAATCAAAAAATGCTAAAAACACAAAAATCCATATAATCCCTTAAAATCAATAAAAAAACTAAAAACCATAAAGATCCTAAAATTAACTAAAATTCCATAATACATAATAAAACCCTAAAATGTTTGATAACCCCTAAAAAATCCTTCAAAACCTAAAAACACTAGAAACCAAAAAACCCTAAAAATTATGAAAAAAATAAAAACACATACAATATCGCTAAAAACCCAATAAAACATAAGAATAATGAAAATCCTAGAATTCAAGAATAACATAATGCCCCTAAAAACCATGAAAACCCCTAATGAATTCTAAAATTGTATAAAAATATAAATCCCTTAAAAACCATAGAAAGGATAAAAACCCTAAAAATACCAAAAATACCCTAAAACCCTGAATGTCAAAATAACCATAAAACCCATAAAACCTCAAAAAACCTAAAAACCACAAAATATAAAAAACCTAAAAACCCACAAAAAACTCAAAAAAACCCTTCAAAGATCAAAATAGATAAAAAACACAAAAAAACTTTATTACCCTTAAAAATCATTATTGGTACGGGTGGCTTGGGAATTAAGGATCTCAGGAAATTCTATGAATCCATTTTTGGAAAGTTCACTTGGAACTTCTTCAAACTAGATGACAGGGGAATGTATTTTCTCCGTAACATGTTCACTCATAAACTATGTAATGAATTCTTAGGTTACTTCCCTTTAATGTTTTTTCTTACCATCAGATCCTCATGTCCTGATATTATGTCCCATTCAAAATGGGGTATTTAAAAACAATCGAACTAGAATTATTGGATCACACCATGTCTTGATAGGACCCTTATTGAAACAATGATGCCTCCTCATAATTTACAACATCTGTGTATTACATACCTCAACCAGAGGAGTTGAGAGCTTGATAAAAATATTCTTGGTCCTATCATTTGGAAGATTCATAGGTACAAGTTCATTGACCCTAAATTTTTCATGTAGAAAGTGAACCTTTTTGGGTATTTTCATTCAAGATAATTCAACTCGCATCAATGTTCAAAATGAATTGATCCTCTGATCTGGCACTACATATTCAAGAGGCCTTTCATTCCACCAAATAAGTACATGCTATTTTTGAGGATATGGAAAAAATGGATTCCCATTAATGAATAATTACATAAGGCCAGATAGTTCCTGGCATTGGTTTTCTATGTCTACCATCAGGCTAAAGAGAATGTACAACACATTTTACTCTTTTCAAGTTTGTAACTGAGTTGTGGGAATACATATAGAATCTATTTGGTATTGATATATGAATGGATAACTAGCCTATGGACATTCTTAGCATCATTACAGGGATGAAACTAAGTGAAAAGTTGAACAAATTAATTCTCACAATAGCTTTCACAATTGTTGCAAAAATTTGGGTTGCTCATATTGCCATGGATTTTAGTAACAAAATCATCTCATTTAAAGGTGGATTTTTATCCATTCATAAAGTGGTCCTTGCAACATCTATAATCCAAATAATTTCATTGGATAATTATGTCACTGAACTTTTTATCTTGAGTATTTTTGGTATATCTGGAAAGAGAAAAAAGCCACATGTTCTAAAGTACATCCGATGAATTCTCTCGATTACATCAAGGATCAATCTTAATATGGCTGGTGTGGCTTTGGGTTCACCCAGTCCCCCAGGATGTGGTGGGTTCTTCCATTAATATAGATTATATCTGATACAATGTTTCTATCACTTCATTGGAAATGGATTTCTATATGAGACCGAGCTTTGGGAAACGATGAAGGCTGTTAATTTTTTTTCATGTTGGGTGGAAATTTCTCCGTATTGAAAATGTCTCGATACATGCGGTGGATTCCCTAAATAAAAAATATAGAAGAGTGCATTAGATATCCTCTATAAAACCGTAAAAATCCTTAAAACTCAAAAATCCCCCCCCCCCAACGTAAACACACTAAAAACCCAAAAAGACCCCCTCAAAATATGTAAAAACCCTAAAACCCCATAAAAATCATAAAAGTGAAATAAATTCCATATTAATATAAAAGCTTTAAAAACCCTAAAATCCCCTATGAAAAACATAAAAACCTAAAAAAAATTGAAACCCCTAAAAAGCTAAAAATGAAAAACCATAGAAACATATAAAAACACCAAGAACTATAAGAACCCTAAAAATCCCTAAAAACCGTAAAAATCAAAATGAAATCCTAAAATAGCACGAAAAATACCTATAACCGTTAAAAACATAGAAAACCCCCATGAATACCATAAAAACCTAAAAAAAACCATACAAATCCTAAAAACAAAAAACCCCTAAAAACACATAAAACCCACCAGAATCCCTACAACACCTAAAAACCCATAGATATCCTAAAAACACCCAAAAATCCCTAAAAACATAAAAACCCCAAAAAACCATAAACACCCACTAGAAAACAATAAAATCCTAAAAACATTTAAGACCCCTAAAATCATAAAAACTCTAAAACCCCCAAAAAACCATAAAACCCTCAAATCCCTAAAGTCACTAAATACCATAAAAATCCTAAAATGTCCCTAAAAATACTTAATTATGAAAAAACACCCAAAACCCATAAAAACCATAAGAAAAAGCTAATAAAAAAACACATAAAACCCCTAAAAATCATAAAACCATAAAACCCCTAAAAACTCTTAAAAAACTATAAAAACCCAACACCCCATAAAAACTATAAAAACCACTAAGAAACTTTAAAACCCTTAAAACCCCATAAAACTCCTAAAAACCTACTAAAATTATAAAAACCCTTCATACTATTAAAAACATTAAAAACTCTAAAAAACCATTTAAACTCTAAAAAACTAAAAACCACTAAACCCCAAAAACCCTAAAAATCTAAAAACTCCTAGAAACCCTAAATACCTTAAAATACCTAAAAACCTAAAAGTACAAGGAAACCTAAAAATCCATTAAAATTATAAAACATCCCTAAAAATCCATAAAACATTAAAAACCTAGAAGAACCCTAAGAAAAAAATGTAAATCCTAAAACACTTAAAACGCCTAAAAACCTAAAAATGATAAAATCCTAAAACCCATAAAACCCCAAAACACTCAAAATCCTTAAAAACCCTAAAATCCATAAAAATCGTCAAAAATCTCTAAAAATCTCTAAAAAACCCTAAAACCCGGAAAACCCATAACAAAACCTTAAAATCCAACAAAACCCTTGAATACCAAAAATACACTAAAAAACCTAAAAACTCAAAAAACCCCAAAAAATCCATAAATCCCATCAAAATCCCTAGAACCCCTAAAAACCACTATAAATAAAAAAGACTTAAGTTATCTATGAATGAATAATTAACTAAAAACTATGAAAAATTATAAGAAACCCTTATAAACCTAAAATTACATTAAATCCATAAAAAACTAAAAATGTTTAAAACCTTAAAAACCCCAATTGACACAGAAATCATAAGCAACCATAAACACACCTAAAAACCATAAAACAGATTAAAACCATAAAAACACTAAAAACCCATAACATCCCAAAAAACAAATAATACTCTATAACCCATTTAAACCTATAAAACATCAAAACCTCAAAAAATACTTTAAAACCCTAAAAGGCTCAAAAAATAAAACATCCAAAAAAATAATTAAAACCCCCAAAACCCACCTAAAAATCCCAAAAACCCTAAAAATTTTAAAAATACTAATAAACATAAAAAACCTAAAAACCATTAAAACCCTGGAACCCTTAATATTCATGAAAACATTAAAAATTAAAAAAATCCCTTAAATATCTAGAAACGTAAACAATCCTAAAAAACCCAAAAACATAATGAAAACCTCAAAAACCAAATAACACATAAAACCTCTAAAAAACAAAAAAAAATTAAAAACCCTTAAAAATACACTAAAACCACTAAAACCCCTATATATCATAAAACCACTAAAAGAATTAAAGATCCCAAAAACCCCCATAAAAACACTACAAACACATTCAAAACTCTAAACCCTCTAAACCCCTAAAATTTTAACATATCAATTTTTTTAAACCCTATATAACTCATAAAATACCCTAATAACGTAAAAAATACATAAACCCCTAAAAACTCTAAAAACCCTTTAACACCCTAAAAATTATAAAAACCCAAAAAACCCAAAAAACCATAAAAATCCTAAAGAATCATTAAAAATACATAAAAATATAGAAAACCATGGAAAAAACTGAGAAAAATTTAAAAACCGAAAAATTATTTATACACAAAAAAAACTCTAAAATCTTTAAATACTTAAAACCCCTAAAAACCTTTAAAACTGTTAGAATCCCTAAAAACCACAAAAAACCATAATAATAATAAAAATCCATAACATTCGTGAAAACATAAAAAACCTTAAATCCATGAAAACCCCTAAGAAAATATGAGAACCCAAAAAACATTTTAAACCCCTAAAAACCTAAATATGTAGAAAACCATAAAAATCCCCTAAAAACCATAAAAACCCTAAAGACCATTAAAAACCAAAAAGTCGTAAAACCTCTAAAAACTGAAAAAAAAATTTATCCCTAAAAACATTAATAATGTCTAAAAATCCATTAAAAACTTAGAAAACTCAAAAATTAAGTAGATATCCCAAAAAACCATAAAAACCCATAAACCCAAAAAGCTCTAAAAACCATAAAAATTAATAAAAATACAAAAACACACAAAATATCATAAAAATCCAAAAAATTCATAAAAATGTTAAAAAAACTTAAAAACCTCGAAGAATCTTAAGAAACCCATATAAACATAAAAACAAGTAAAAACCTTAAAAATCCTAAAACCCCTAAAAATTCCTAAAAACCTTAAAACCCAAAAAGCCTAATATGGTCCTAAAAATCCCTAAAACTATAAAAAATAAAAAATAACTCTTAAAAACACAAAGAAACCCTTCAAAACCTAAAAACTCCTAAAACCCCTAAAATCCAAAAAAATCCTAAAACCCCTAAAAACAGTAAATAGACACAAAAACCTACAAAAATAACGAAAACCCATAAAAACCTTAGAACCCCCTAAAAACTCACAAAAACTAGAAACCCAATAAACATTAAAAACCCTCAAAATCACTAAATCCCTATAAACCCTAAAATTCCCTCAAAACGTAAAAACTCTAAAACCATTAAAAATCCTATGAAAACCATAAAAACATAAAAAATCCTAAATCCCCTAAAAATATAAAACCCTAAAACAACTCAAAATCCATAAAACCCCAAAAAATCAAGAAAAATATTTAAAAATCCATTAAAATATAAAAAAGCATTAAAAACACTAAAACCCATTAAAAACCATAAAAACATTAACACCCTAAACATTCTTTAAACACCTAATGAACATAAAAACAACAAAACCCCTAAAAACTATAAAAGATATGAAAACCGTAAAACCCTTCAAAATATTAAACCCATACTACCCCAATTTTAAACAAATAAAACCCCTAAAAACCACTAAAACATTAAAAATCTTTTAATCCCAAAAAATGATAAAAAACTCTAAAAAATCAAAATCCCCTATAAACTCAAAACCACCAAAAAACCAAAAAATCACAAAAATATAAAACCCCTTTAAATCCCTAAAAAAATAAAAACCCATAAAAATAATAAAAAATACATAAAACACATATAAATGTAAAAAATCCTAAAAGCACCAAAAAACTCTATGAAATCCATAGAAAGATAAAAAAAATTAAATCCCTAAAAAACATAAAAATGTTAAAAACCCTAAAAAGCATCAAAATCCCTAAATCCCTAAAAAAACCAAAATGATAAAACCATAAAAATATTCAACTATATAAAAATCCCTAAAACCCCAAAGGAAAACATGAAAACCATAAAAACATTAAAACCCCTACAAACCTATAAAAATATTTAAAACCCTAAAACACAAAAAGACCATAAAAACCTTAAAAATTAATAAAAACATAAAAACATAAAAACCCTACAGAAACAAATAAACCCTAAAACCCACTAAAAATTCTAAAACCCCATTGAATCAATAAAAAGGTTTTAAAATATTAAAACCATAAACCCCAAAAAACTAAAAAACCCCATTAAACCCCAAAAAACCCAAATAATCATAAACCCCATAAAAATAAAAAACCCCTTTAAATCCCAAAATACAATAAAATTCCATATAAATCATAAAAAAACATTAAAATCCATTGAAATGTAAAAAAAACCTAAAAACCATGAAAACCCCTAAGAAAAAATGAAAACAAAAAACACTTAAAACATATAAAAACAAAAAAAACTCTAAAAATCCTAAAAATTCTTAAAAAATTTGACAACCCCTAAGAAACCATCGAAATCCCTAAAACACTAAAATTCATAAAAATTATAAAAAATCCCTTAAAATATCTAAAAACATACAACACCCTTATACATCAAAAATCTATAAAGAAACCTTAAAAACCTATAAACATTAAAAAATATATAAATAACCTAACAAAGATAAAAAAAACTTTAAACCCCTAAAACAATTATAAAAATCCTAGGAACCCCAAAACCTATTAAAACCTATAAAACCATAAAACCCATAAAACCCCAAAATAATGTAAAATCTAATATTAATTTTATAGACCCCTTTAAACACTAAAACACTAAAAAGTATATGAATTTGAGAAACTCAAAAACGCAAAATAAAACCATAAAAACCCAAAAACTGTACCAAAACCCTAAAAACCCTTAAAACTCCTAAAAATCCCTAAAAATAAAAAAATGAAACAACTATAAGAAATAATTAAAAGCCTAAAAATACTTAAAATTCCAATACCCCAAAAAATGATAAAAATACTAAACAAACCCAAAAAACCTTAAAATCCCAAGAAACACTAAAAACCGTAAAATACCTAAAAATCAATAAAAAAACATGAATACATAAAAATCACTAAAAATCATGAAAACCATGAAGAAAACCATAAATACTAAAAACAATAAAATTTCTAAAAAACTAAAATTAAAAAATACAAAAAAAATCCTTAAGGTCCTAAAAACCCTAAAATGCCTAAAAATCCCTAAAAACCCAATAAAATCAAAAAAAAACCTAAAATCCCCAAAAATGTAAAAACACATAAAACCCTAAGAAACCCTAAGAAAAGCTTAATGTCGTAAAAACACAAATAACCAATAAAAAACTAAAATCATAAAAACCCTAAGACCCCTAAAAAGACCCTAAAACAATAAAAATAGCTGAAACCATATGAAATTTTAAAAACATTAAAAACCCCTAAAAACTGATAAGAACCTAAAGCACTAAAAAACTGTAAACACCCTTAAACCCCTAAAAACCATAAACCCCTTAAAATCATATAAAATGAAAAATATACCTTAAAATATATAAGAACATTAAAACCCATAAAACCCTTATAACAACCTAATAAAATAAAAACACATAAAATCCCTAAAAAACCCAAAAGACTCTGAAAACCCTAAAACCCCCCAAAAACCCTGAAAATCCCCTAATCTAGAAAAACACAAAAAAACATAAAAACCCAAAAACACTCAAAATCCATAAGAATCCAAAAACACCAAAAAATAAAAAAAACCCCTAATAATCTAAATGAAATTTAAAAAAACCAAAATAACCCTAAAAACAAAAAGAATACCATAAAACCCAAAAAAATCTTAATTACCCAAAAAACTCTAAACCCCCTAAAATATAGTAAAAACCCTAAAACCATGTAAAAATCTTAAATACCGATAAAAATATTAAAAATATAAAAACCCCTAAATACACTAAATCCCACTATGAAACCCTAAAAAGATAAAAACCCTTAACAACCATAAAAACGTTAAAAAACTATAAAACCCCTAAAAACCCAAAAATACCAAAATACCCCTAATACCCTAAAAACTATAAAAACCCTCTAAAACCCTAAAACCCTAAAACTCTAGATGAATACAAAGAAATACCTTAAAATCTATAACAACATAAAAACCTTTAAAAACCCAAAAATTCACCAATAAAACTATAAAATCCTAAAAACACATAAATCCCCGAAAAAGCTAGAATACGAAAAATCTTAAAGAGCCCTAGAACTTCTAAAAACCCTAAAAACTTCAAAATCCCTAAAACCCAAACAACCTAAAGATCCTAAAAAAACCATAGAGTCCCTAAAAACATAAAAATTTCTAAAAACCTAAGTAATCTCTTAAATTCTAAAAACAAGTAAATGCCCTACAAACCAAAAAAAAGATAAATACCCTAAAAACCCTTAAAATTACCCTAAAACCATAAAAATATCTCAAAACATTAAAAACACATAAAACCAGATAGGCCAATAAAAACTATAAAAACCCTTAAAAGCAATAAAATGTTAAAAAAATCTAAAATAAATTAAAAAAATTGAAAAACTAAAAAAACTACAAAACCCTAAAACACTAAACCACCTTAAAAACCCTACAAATTCCTAAAAACACTTCAAACCCATAAAAATCCCAAAAATCCCTAAAAACCTAAAAAATACAATAAACCATGAAAACCCAAATAGAAGCATAAAAACTGTAAAAAATTAAAACCCCTAAAAAAGAAAAAAAATTAAAAACCCTAAGGAAAAAACCCTACAACCCCGTAAACCCATAAAACCCCAAAGAAACACTAAATACAAATAAAAATTCTATAAATAATTAAAAAAACATAAAAATGAAATAAACCATAAAAACATGGAAATTATAAAAAAACCATAAAACATATAAATTTTAAAAATTCCAATAAAATATAAAAACGCTAAATACCCTAAACCCCGTAAAAATCCATAAAATCCCTAAAAACCATAAATAATTTTACAACCCTCAAAATATTTCTAAAAACGTACAAAAACCTATGAAACATGAAAAATCCAAAGAAAACCCTAGAAACCTAAAAATATAAGCAATATAAAACCACTAAAAAACCCAAAAACCTTTAAAAACTTAAAACGATCTATAAAAATAAATGAAAATTTTACAAATGTTAAAACCATAAAAACCCCTAAAAAACCTTACAAACCAAAAAACACATAAAACACCTAAAACCTAAAAATGATAAAAACTGTAAAAGTCTCTAAAAACCAAAACCCCTTAAACTTTATAAATTTCCCAAAAAACAATAAAAAACACTAAAACCCATAAAAACAATAAAAATAAACTAAAAACTCTAAAAACCCATTAAACACTTAAAAATGATAAAAACCCTAAATAACATCATATCCAAAAAAACTCATAAGACACTAAAAAATAAAAACTTCACTAAAAACACTAAAACCCCTGAAAACGATTAATAAAACCTTAAAACCCTTAAAATGGACAAACCCCATAAAAGCATAAAATGTCTAAAAAACTCTAAAATACCTAAAAACAAAAAAACCCTCAAAATACCTAAAAACTATAAATAAACATACAAAAACCAAAAATCCCTAAAACTCCATAAAATATAAAAAAAACTTAAAAACCATAAAACCCTAAGTAATCCTTAAAAACATAATAAAATTAAACCCCTAAGACACCTAAATACCCTAAAACCCATGACTCCCTAAATAAACTAAAAAACTCTATAGGACACAAAAATCCCAACAACCAAAAAATTTTAAACCCAAATAAAAACTCACAAAAAACAACTAAAAACTATTAGAACACTTCAAACCAATAAAAACATAAAAATCCCTAAAGACCATTAAAACCCTAAAAACACAAAAAATACATAAAACCCATAAAAATCCCAGGAAACCCAAATAATCCTAAAAAACCCTAAAACCTGAAAATATCCAAAAAATCCATTAGAATCCCTAAAAATGTAAAAAAAAACTTAAACCCCCTAAGAAATCCTTTTAAACCTATAACACATAAAACCCTGAAATCCGAATAAATGTTTAAAAACATAAAACCCCTAAGAAACCCTAAAACCATAAAAATACTTAAAAACCCTAAAAACACATAAAAATCCAACAAAGTTCGTAATAATCACTAAAAATATAGAAAACCATAAAATCCCAGAACAACCCTAGAAAACATTAAAAACCCAAAAAAAATTTAACCCTTAAAAACCTAAAAACACCAAAAACCCTAAAAGACCATTAAAATGATAATGAAATTATAAAACACGCCCAAAAAATTAAAAAACACCAAAAACCATAAAACACCTTAAAAATAAAAAAAAACTCTAAAAACATTAAAATAATAAGAACCGAAAAATACCCTAAATACACAAAAAATAAAACATCCTAAAAAACCCTAAAACCCCTCAAAATTACTAAAAATGCTAAAAAACTAAAAAACCTTGAAATGTACTAAAATGCCGAAAAATATAAAAAACCTTATAAACCTTAAAAAATAATAGTAAAATTGTAGAAATCAAAAAAGAACATAAAACCCCTAAAAACCTAAAAAATGTTACAACCCAAAAAAACCCTAAAAACATCCAAATCACTAAAAACCCTAAAGACTATAAAAATATAAAAATCCCTAAAATCCCTAAAAAATGTAAAACTTCATAAATAAACTAAAAAAACCAAAAAAAGACTATAAAACCTAATAACACTTAAAACCAATAAAACACATAAAAATGATAAAAATCCTAAACAAACCATAAAACCCCTAAAAATATTGACACCCTCCAAATCACATAAAAACTAAAAAACCATAAAAACATTAAAAATACCAAAAAATACGAAAAACATAAAAAAATCTAAAAATAAAAAAAAAACTAAAAAAACCTTCAAACCCATAAAAACATAAAAACTATAAAAAACCAATGGAACACGGAAACCCCTAAAATCCCTAAAAAGAACCTAAAATCCCCAAAATATATAAACCCAAAAAACCATAAAAACCCCTAAAACCCATAAAATCACTAAAATTCCAAAAATCTCTAAAAACACATTAAACCCCTAAATATGTTAAAAATATATGAAAACTGTTAAAATCTCAAAAAAAAAACCCAGAAACCCCAAAAAAACCAAAAAAACCCCCAAAATTCTTAAAAACCATAAAAACAATAAAAATCCTAAAAAATCCATAAATATTCCTAAAAACATAAAAAATATAAAATGCCTTAAAAACCCTAATAAAATCAGGAAAACCTAGAAACACATAAAACAATTAAAAAACTAAAACTGCTAAAAACATTAAAATCCAAAAATTCTTAAAAATCTAAAATAACGTAAAAACCCCTAAAACACTAATAAAACCTTAAAAGACATAATCAATAAAACCCCCTAAAATACTATAAAACTATAAAAACCTTAAAATCCATAAAATAACCTAAAAACTCCAAAACAAAAACAACTAAAACTGTTAAAAAACCAAAAAACTCATAAAAACCATAAAAACATCTAAAAACTCTAAAAATCCTACAAACCCATAAAAACTATAAAAAATATATAAAACCCTATAAACATAAATAAACCTAAAACTCAAAAATAACCATAAAACACTAAAAACGATAAAAACCATAAAACCCTCAAAATCCATAAAAACCTAAAAAACTAAAAATCCAAAAAAAATCCAAAAAATACATAAAATTGTAAAACCCCCTAAAATTTTGAAATCCCCTAAAAAACATAAAACCCCAAAAAAATAAAAAATGGTAAAAAATCTAGAAAAAAACCTATAAATCATAAAACCCAAAAAACACTCAAAATACCTAAAAACCAAAAAACCCACAAAAATAATAAAATCCATAATAAACCCCATAAATTTTAAAAAACTCTAAAAAACTAGAAAAACCCTATGAAATCCATAAAGAAATATAATATCTATTTAACCCCCTAAAAACGCAAAAATGATTAAATCCCTAAAAACAATACAAACCATAGATACCGTAAAAAAATAAAACCCTTAAAGACCTCAATAAACATAAAAACACATAAACCACTGAAAACCCACTAAAAAATCTAAAAAACCTTTAAACCCCCAAAAAATTTTAAAAAAAATAAAAAATATAAAACCCTAAAACCCCCCCTATATCTATAAAAGCCATAAAATCATAAAAAATCAATAAAATCCCTAAAAATGTAAAAACCCCCAAAAACCAAGAAACCACAAAAGAAACCCTTAAAAACCAAATAAAAATTAAAATCCCTAATAACCTAAAAATTAAAAAACCAGAAAAAATTCCCATATAGACACAATAAATACATAAAACCCCAAAAATATATAAAAACCCTAAAAATTTATAAAATCACTAATTATATAACAAAAACACTAAAAACATGAAAAAAACTAAAAAAATTTATAAAATATAAAACACATAAAACCCCAAGAATTCATAGAAAATTATAAGACCCATAAAAACCTAAAAGGCCATAAAAACCCTAATATCCCCTAAAAACAAAAGGAAATATCTTATATAAAAAAAACTTAAAACCTCATAAAACCCCAGAAAGAAGATTGCTGCTCCACTCCGCTCCCGCAATGGCGTTCCTACCACTTCGTTGCTGGTTTGAAGACAATGCTGAAGGTTGTGCCCTGGCCTCCCCCCTCTGTGGGGGAGGGTCCGTCTCAACCCCTATTAAATATAGAATCTTATCTTTCTCAGATGTTGACTCGCTTCCATCATTCCCGCAGATTGATCTTTTCCCCAAGGTTTCAGGTTTTCACAAAGGTCTGCCGAAGCTTCCACTATTGATTGCAGAGTACAACAAGGCCAATTCCCTCCATAAACTGGCCCTGGTAGCTAGGATTTTAAACCAGCATTCCCTAGTTGATGTTTTTGATATATTTGTTTTCGATCATTGGGATATTAGAGACCGTGCCACTGTTGGCTTGGTTGACTC
This sequence comes from Viscum album, assembly GCA_963277665.1. Taxonomy (NCBI): domain Eukaryota; kingdom Viridiplantae; phylum Streptophyta; class Magnoliopsida; order Santalales; family Viscaceae; genus Viscum; species Viscum album. The sequence goes on along the minus strand of OY728136.1, from coordinate 1,277,789,187 downwards.
TAGTCACATTTTGATTCAGTTCTCGTCGAAGGAAGATCTTATTCAGGCCTGGTCAATAACTCCTCATAGGTGTGATGCCACTCTCTTTTCCCTCTTCTAGTGTAACTTCAACTTCCATATAAATTTTGATTCCCCATTGATGAAAATCTGGGTATGGTTTCCTAAACTCCTCCTACCCATCCATAACATGCCCATTATTACTATGTTGGGAAATTTTGTTGGAAGGTTTCTGTGTGTGGATAGTAGAACCAGGGCCCTCTGTCATCTAGTTTCCCCAAGGGTTTGTGTCGAAATTGACTTCACGAAGGAGCTAATTAATTTCGTCTGGATTGAAATTGGTGAAGAGCTCCAGTGGAGGCAGTCAGTGGTGTTCGAATTATGGGTGAATTATTGTGTTTCATGATTTACTAATAGTCATATGAAAAGTGAATGTAGATATAGTGATGGTGTGGTGGTTGGGTATGGAAAGCTGGTAAATTCCTCAATGATGAGCTCAACAAGGGAGTTAAATGTGAGGAATGCTAACCCGAGGGACTCTCTGTTGGATGCTTGGAGGGGCACCAGGGAGGAGGAAGGGGAACTATTCTTCTGGCATGGTGCTGATTGGAAAATCTCAGTCAATGAAATTTTCAAGCTAATGAAGGGTGACTTGGGAGTGGGGGTGATGCATCACCGGAAGTGGGGGATGAAACTCAAGGTGAAGCAGGGGTTGTTGTCTTACAGGCTGACCCTGTTAGGAATATGCGCATGACATTAAGACCAACTCTACATGGGATAGAGAGGGAGACTTCATCAGGCCCTCCTGCAGTTGTTCATGGAAGTGGAAATGAGATGGTCTTAACCTCGAATCAGTTAATGGGCCTGGAGGACTCTGTGGGAATTGAGGAAGGGGGTCTGGTGAGTAAGGAAATGCAGGACGTGAAGGCGAAATCTGATGACCTCTATGATGTAAATCTTTCTTTCTTTTTTTATGGATCGAGGGTCTTAGGTGCGAAACCCCCCCTCCCACTGTGCATTCGCTGGATCAAGTGATAACTGATGCTAATATTCTTGGAATTGGTTAGAGTGATACCCCTGAACCCGAGCAGTAGTTTGATAGCGTTCATGTTGATAGGAGGAGCATTGAGGAGCCTGATCCGAGTTCCTCTCTTGTTGTGTTTGAGAAGTTTCCCCCTGTGTTGAGATATCTGATCTATTTTTTTGGTACTATTCGGAAATACCACTAGATCAGCATATAAATGATATATTCCAAAAGCTGGATCGGCAAATGATGGGCTCTCTTGGGGATGATAATGATGAACACATTAGTGTAGGAGAAATTTTTTGTGGACCGTGATGACCTGATGTACGCCATCTTGGATAGGATCAAGTGTGAGTAGGAGATGATGGGTCTTTTTGGCTCCTCTAGATGCAATAAGAAGAGAAACCCACGGTCTGTTCCTGAATTTGGTAGGCAGGGCGACATGGTTGTGCCTACTGATATAGCTCATAGAAAGGACAAGGTGATGACTGACCCTCTAGTGAAACAGAGGGTAAGGAGGGAATATTCCTCTTCCTATGACAATGGCTACCAGAGCCTCCTCCAAGGCTAGAAAAGGTGAAGGAGATGCCCATGGTAGGGAAACCTGGGCTAGAAAAGTGAAGCCGAACATGGAACTTGGGAAATATTATACAGCCTTCCTCAAGGAAAATGAATCTTCTGAATGGGAGTCGGTGGACTCAGATGCTTCCTCGAGCTATGGTGCTGATGGAGATCTTTATGGGGATGGTGAATTTGGTATGTATTTGTCTTTACTTTTGTCTTTTGGGTCTTTTGTGCTTTGGTGTGTGGGATTTCAGACTTTGGTGTGAGTCACTTGACCCACCCTCCTTTGTTTGCTTGTCTTTTTTTATTTCTATATATTTTTGCCGGTCGGGACTAGTCAGGACCGGCACCTTCCTAGCCCATAAAACCTATTAAAACCCCTAAAACCAATTAAAAATTATAAAATCCCTCTTAAACCCATAAAAACAATAAAAACCTCTAAAATCTTAAAATGATAAAAAACTCAAAAAACCACTAAAACTCCAAAGAACCATAAAACCATAAAAACCCTCATTGTCCTTAGAACCCTTAAAAACCGTAAAAATTCTAAAATATCTCTCAAAATCCCAAAAAACATATATATACCAAAATACCTAAAAATCCCCCAGAAAATCCTAAAAACATAAAAACAATTAATACCCCTAAATACCTAAAAACACTAAAAACCCAAAAAAGCCTAAAACCCCTAAAACCCCTAAAACACTAGAAACTATAAAACCCCTAAAACCGTAAAAAAACTCTACAAACCAATAAAAACTTTAATAACCCACAATAACTCTAAAACCAATTTAAAACTATAAAATGATAAAAAACTATAAAAATCATTAAATCCCTAAAAAACATAAAACCCACTAAAAATAAAAAATAAAAAACCCCCCAAAACCATTAGATCCCTATAAACCCTAAAACCCACAAAATCCCTAAAAACCCCAGAAACCATAAAAACCCTAAAAGGCATAAAAATTCCATAAAATATAAAAAACATTAAAACCTTGAAAAAACCATAAAACCCCATTAAAAGAAAAAAACATTTTCTAAAACCCATAAAATTCCTAAAACCCCTAAAACAACTAAAAATCACTAAAAACCATAAAAATCCATAAAATATTTAAATCACCCTAAAAATACTAAAAAATGTAAAAATAATAAAAAATATAAAGAACTCTCAATACCCCAAAAAACCCTACAAAAATCATAAAAACCAAAAATCAATAAAAACCCTAAAAACCAAAAAATGCTAAAAACCTTATGACCCCCAAAAAGACACTAAAAATCTAAAAACGACAAAAAAATAAAAATGCCCCTATAATCCTTAAAACCCATAAAACCCCATAAAAATCTAATACCCCCCTAAATATTCTAAAAAACATTTAAACTCCTATAATCTTTAAAAAACCTAAAACATTTCTATGCCCCTAAATACTAAAATTGACCGTAAAACCCCAAAAAAATAAACCATATTCCCATTAGATCCCTAAAAACACTAAAAATCCATAAACACCATAAAAAGGCTTAAAACCACTAAAGCGTATAAAATTGATAAAAAACAAAAAAAAACCAAAACCATAAAATCCTTAAAAACAATAATACCCTTACAATCATTAAAAGGCCATAAAACCCTAAAAACCAAAAAATACAAAAAACCGTGAAAACTCATAAGAAATTCATAAAAACCTAAAAACACTAAAAACACCTAAATACCCTAAAAATGATTAAAACCCTAAAAGACCCTAATACCTTAAATCCATAAAGACCACAAAAACCAATACATTTTTTCTAAAAACCCCATAAAACACATTAACACCTCTAAAAACTCTAAAATAACTTAAAATCCCTAAAAACATTACAAAAATATAAAAACCATAAAACAATTAATAATTAAGAAAACCATAAGACCCCAAAAAGACTATAAACACCATAAAAACCGCAAAATTTATAAAGTCCTTAAGAATCCTAAAAGACCAAAAAATCCCTAAAAATCTATAACACAATAAAACTACAAAAAAATACCAAAGAAAACCTTAATAACCTAAAAACACATTAAGCACCTTAAAAACCTTGAAAATTATAAGATCTCTAAAACACCTAAAAATGCTAAAAACCCTAAAATTCCTAAAAATCCATAAAAACCATGAAATCCCTAAAAACCCTAAAAATTCTATTAAAATCAGTAAAAGTTTGAAAACCCATTAAAGAAATTGAAAATACCTAAGAAAACAATAAAACCAAAAAAATAATGAAAACCCCACAAAAATAAAAAAAATAGTAAAAACACTAAAAAACCCTAAAAACCCTAAAACCTAAAAACCAAAAAGTAAAAAATATCCCTAAAAAACCTAAAAATCCTAAAACCATTAAAAACTCTTTAAAACCCTCAAAACATTAAAATTTCAAAAAAAAAACTTAAAATCCCAAAAAACTAAAAAACCCATAATAATCGAAGAAACATAAAAACCCTAACCCCCCCCCCCCCCAAATCCATAAAATACATAAAAATCATAAAAATAATAAAAATATTAAAAACCCATAAAAACCCAAAAAACCATAATAAATTCATACAAACCTTAAAACTCTTAAAACTTATAAAAAACCTAAAAGAAAAAAAACACTAAAAAACCTAAAATCCCTCAAACCCCTCCAAATTTATAAAAACCATAAAAATATATAAATAATTAAAAAACAATAAAATTTACTATATCATAAAAATATATAAACCCTAAAAACCCCTAAAAACGTAAAAACATAAAATTCATTTAAACACAAACAAATCCCCAAAAAACTCTAAAAACCACAATGGACCATAAAAAAGACCCAAAAACAACTAAAAAAATAAAATCTCTTTGAATCCCTAGAAACTTTAAAAACCTAAAAAATATAAAAAACTCAAAACAAAACCATAAAACCCCAAAAAAACCCTAAAACCACAAAAACCCTCAATATACCTAAAAAATAAAAAATCAATAAAATTCCTATTAAGGCACTATAAATCCATAAAAACATTTAAAATGATAAAGGCTCTGAAAAACCAATAGAAGACATTATTACCCAAATGTCATAAAATCCCTAAAAACCCTAAAAATGATGTAAATAATAAAAATACCTAAAATACATAAAATCCATAAAAACCACAAAAACCATAAAAAATATAAAAAATCCATAAAAGTCCCTAAAATTTTAAAAAAACTATAAAACCATAAAAAAAATATAAAAACCCAAATAAATCCTTAAAAACCAAAAAACACTTAAAACCCCTAAAAATGATAAAAATTCTAAAATACCCTAAAACCCCTTAAAAAAATGAAACCCAAAAACCCCCATAAAAAGCTTCAAAAATAATATAAAACTATAAAAACCATAAAAATCACTAAAACGCTTTAAATACCTAAAAGGTTAAAAAACACTAAAAAATCTTAATGCCCCAAAAACTCAAAAACCCTAACAACCCAAAAAAATCCATTGAAACCCAATAAACCTTAAAACACCTCAAAATACCTCAAAATAAAAAAAACCTAAAAATCCTAAAAATCCACACCCCCCAAACTTAAAACCCGTAATTACATTGTAAACCCTTACGAAAACCATAAAAATCATAAAAACATAAACCCCCTAAAAAACCTTAAAATCGTGGAAAAGAAAAAACCCATAAAAACCTAAAAAACCTATTAAAACTAAATCCCTCTAAATCGTTAAAACCCTAAAACCATAAAATTCATTAAAATTCCGTAAATTTCATTAAAACATTAAAAAACCTGAAACACTAAAAACCGTACAACCACTAAAAACCTTAAAACACTTAAAAACCCTAAAACAATTAAAACCCTAAAACACTATAAACCCTAAAACCCCTAGAATCCTAAAACACTAAAAACCATAAAACACTTACACACATAAACCCCTAAAAGACTTTAAAAACTATACAACCATTAAAAACACTAAAACTCCTAAAATCTATAAAAACACTAAAATCCAATAAAAACCTAAAACATTCTGAAAACTATAAAACCACTTTAAACCACAAAAAATGTTTCAGAAACTAAAAACCCTTTAAACCCTTAAAAATGGATAAAACCAAAAAAACCAAAAAATAGTCAATATCCTTAAAAATCTGACAAAACCTTAAATTTACTAACAAATACCTAAATATCCCTAAAAACATAAAAATTCAAAAAAACATAGAAAACCCTAAGAAAACCTTAAATCATGATGGACTTAAAATCCATAAAACCTAAAAATAATCTAAAAACCAGAAAATCACCTAACACCCTATAGTACATAAAAATAAAAAAACCATCAAAACCCATAACAACCCTAACAAGAAATAAAAATCCTAAAAATGCTAAAAAAACCTGAAAAAGTAATAATTACTAAAAAACCAGAAAACATCTATGAAATCCTTTAAAACCAAAAAACACTTAAACCCCTTAAAAAGCCTAAAAACCATAAAACCCCCACAAAAATTAAAACCCAAAAAACACATTAAAGCCTTAAAAACACACGAAAACTATAAAAAAAATCCTTAAACACCTAAAGAAGTAATAAAAATACAAAAAATGTTAAAACTCTTAATATTTAAAAAACCCTAAAAGGAAAAAAAATCAAGAAAACCCATAAAAACCTAAAAACCATAAAATCCCTAAAACCCTAAGAAACCATAAAAATACTAAATTTTTTTGGAATATCCAAAAAAATATAAGAACCCCTAAAAACCTGAAATCCCCTTTGGAAACCATAAAAACATAAAAACAATTATAAACCCATGAAAAATATTAAAAAGAAAAAACCAATAAAAAATAAAAAAAACCTAAAGAGCCTAAAAAACCCTCAAAATCCATAAAAACACTAATAAATCATAAAAATAAAAAAACCCTTAAAATTTATATATATGGAAGAATCCTCTAAAAAATTTGAAAATCCTTATGAAAACCTAAAAAAACTAGAATCAATTAGAACTCAAATAACCTAAAAATTCAAAGAACTTTAAAAAACCCAGAAAATAAAATAAAATCCCTAAAATGAAAAAATAACATTAAGATCCCCAAAAAATATAAAAAACCCTAAAAACAATAAGAACCCACTTAAAACACAAAAACCCCATTAAACACCTAGAAACTTTTGAAATCTAGGAAATCCTAAAACCCCTAAAAACTCAAAATGAAAAGAAGAAAAATCCTTTTGAAGAAAAGATGGCGGCGCACTCCCCCAGGTCTCTCTCTCGCTCGTTGCCACTTCCAGGGTTTTACCTCGATTCTGCTTGGTTTTCTGGTTTTCGAACCTTGTTTCCTCCCGGTTTTCTGTGATGGTGTGCTCGGGAAGAGCTTTTTGGGCTCAAGGCGGTGGTGGTTTTTGGTCTTCAGCTGCTTCAACCTCCCTTAGCTCTTGGGTTTTCGGCTTTGGATGGGGATTTCCTTCGCTGCTGGCACGTCCGGGATTTGTCAGCTTTGGAGGTTGTGAGGCCCTCAGAACGGCCCAATATGGTCTGTGACAAAGTCAACGACCCACATATGTTGCAGATCGGAGTTTCTGGTCTCAGATCCAGGTGGGTTTCTGTGTGTTCGGGCTTCGGCGTCTATGGAGGCATTGTGGTCTGCTGTGAAGTTGCAGACATCTCCTTGGCGGCTGGATTTTATGAGTTTTAGGCATTGATCGGGGTTGAGCATTTTGATCGGAGGCTTCCACGGATGGGTCAGTGGCGTGGGGGGTTCCAACAGAGGTGGGGGTTGCTTCAGCGACACAAAATTCCGCCATAGGGTCTATTTTCTTCTCTGACGACGATTCAAATATGGGGTATATTGTTTGAATTCCTTATCAAGATGGCTCTGGTTCGTTCATTGTTCTCGACATTGACGCAAATCTGGTATGCTTTCCCTTCCATGGTGTTGACCCTGCATTTTTACTCTGGTTTCAGTGTGCCAATGGTTCATGGTTTATTTCTCTTTGGTTTCAGTCTACTTCTTTGGATCACTTTACTGGTGGCTTGGTGCATTGGTTGCGCTCTTCATCTAGTTATGGTTTTGAATGAGATGCTGGTAAAGATGGTTCTTGTTTGCTCTATGGCTATAGATCTTCTACGAATTTTGGTGTGGGATGATGTAAGGGATTGGTTAGCTGGAGCCGCGAGTGTTAGAGGGGCTGATGGAGGTGAGGGATGCCAGAAACTGAGGTTCTGGATGTTCCTTTCTGTTTGGATAGGATGTTATGATACTAAGGTTTATGGGGTTGGTGCTGGTAATTCTGTGTTACTGGTAATGGATCTGCATGGTGAGGATTCATTGGATGTTTGGAAGTGTGTGCTGGTTGGTGGTGCTCTTGGGTGTGGTATGCTTGATGCTGTCAGGATTATAGGTTATGGATGCTAGAAACTGAACTACTAGTTGTTGTTTGGTGGTGAGCCGCTGAATGTTGGTGAAGGTGAGTCTTGTGATTTTGATGTTGGTGGTTTGGTGGTGTTGGATGCTGGTGTTTCTATGCTGTTTGATGCTGGTGGTTCTAGATGAAGGATACTGCTGGGATGGGAGATGATGAAGGTGTTGTGTTTTCATTACTACTGGTTACTGATTGGCTGGGAGATGCTGCTGGATACTGGTTGATGTTGGTGATGATGATGGTTTCTACTTGGTGTTGTGTGTTTTTTGGGTCGGTTTTGCTTCTTTTCTTTTTCTTTTTTTTGATTTTTTTTGTAACGTGGGTTGTAATGGGTTTTTTGGGTGTGGGTCATTTGACCGCTCCCCTCCCTTGTCTGCTAGGTCTCTTTTTTTCTTTTTAATAAATTTGGGGGGGCCTTGAATAGCCCGACCCTCACATCTTCATTGTCCTAAAAACTCAAAAAACCCCCTAAAACACAAAATATCCATAAAAATGATAAATCCACTAAAAATAATTAAAAAACAAAAAACCCTGTGAACCATAAAAATCAAAAAAATCCTCAAACCCCAAAAAACGTAAAATACCCTTAAAATTTTAGAAACCATGAAAACCTAGAAAAACTTAATCACCTTAAAAACCTAAAAATGATAAAATACCGAAAACCATAAAAATTACACTAAAACCCTAGAACCCCATAAAACCCCTTAAACCATAATAATCCTAAAACACATGAATTACATAAATCCACTAAAAACATTAAAAACTCATTAAACCTGTAACTTCTTTAGAAAAAAATAAAAATCTTTAATACCCTAATAATCTAAAAAAACATAAATACCCCAAAAAACCAAAAAATTCTAAAAACCTAAAAAAACTTCAAAAACCCTAAAACCCCTCAAAACTCTAAAAACCCTAAAATTCCATAAAAATACTAATAAATACTAATAAATACATAAAAATCCTTAGAAACATAAAAATCCCTAAAATCTAGGAAAATTGAAAACAAAAAATTAAAAGACTAAAAAAAATTAAACACCTAAAATCACTAAAAATGCTAAAAAGCCTAAAAATAATAAATACCATAAAAAACTATAAAAAATAAAAATGTAAATAGCTAAAGAAATAAGAGAATTCATAAAAATACCTAAAAATATTTAAAACACTAAAAACCCTAAAAAACCAAATGAAGCCTTGAAAAAATAAAAATAATTAAAAAACCACAAAAAACCACAAAAACCCCTAATAACCCTAAAATCCTTAAACCCCCCTAAAATCATTAAAAATCCCTACACCCCATTGAAACCATAAAAACAAAAAAAACTCTAAAAACCATTGAACCCAATAAAAACATAAAAAACTTTTAAAAAACACTTAAATGACGACAAACACAAAAAATGCTAAGAACCATTATACCCCCTAAAACCCAAAAAACCTATAAAAACCGTAACCCCACTAAACCAATAATAATTCCAAAAACCCACAAAAACCCTTTAAACACATAAAAATATTTAAAAATTCAAAACACTCTAAAACCCCAAAAAGCACTAAAACCCCCAAAAGTCCTCAACACCCCTAAAAACATTATAAATCATTATAAATCCTAAGAATCCATAAAACACCAAAGAATTTATAAATATGTAAAAACCCTCCAAACCCCTAAACACCACTAAGAAAACCATAAAAAGAAAAAAACACTTAAAAAGCGTAAAAACCCCTAAACCCTCAAGAACCTAAAAACAACAGAAAATCCAAAAAAATAACTACAAATCCCTAAAAAAGTAAAAACTCTTAAAAATTTGAAAACCCTAAGAAAATATCCAATACAAAAAAAACATAATATAACTAAAAAAATTCTAAAAAAATAAAATACCATGATGACCTAAAACTACTAAAAACCATAAAAAACAAGAAAAACCTAGAAACCAAAAAACCCTATTAAAACCCTAAAACAACTAAAAACTCTAAAAATGTTTTAGTCCCCTAAAATGTTTAAATTATCTAAAAACATAATACCCAAAAAATAAAAAAAATATAAATAACGAAAAAACCTAAATGCCCTCAAAATAATGAGAAATTTTGAAAACCAATAGAAATCCCTAAAAATCGATAAAAATGTAAAAACCCTAAAAACCTTGAAACCCATAAAAATATTAAAAATTTCAAAAAAAGATAAAACCCCAAAAAACCTTAATAGATAAAAACCCTAAAAACAATAAATATAATAAATACCTCATAAGACCACAAAAACCACAAAACCCATAAAAACAAAACAAATAAATGAAAACTCTATTATCCCATGAAAACCATAAAAATGTTAAAAAATATTTAAACCTTAAAATTCCTAGAAACCAAAAAAACCCTAAAGACCCCAGAAAACCATAAAAAACATAAATGACAAAAAAACCTAAAACCCATAAAAAACTTAAATATCCTAAAAAAATAAGGATTATAAAAATCCCAAAAACCCCTAAAAACATAAAAAATCCTAAAAGCCCTTAAAACCCAATGAAAACCTTAAAAACCTAAAAAACAGTTAAAAGAAAAAAAACCGAAAAATAATGAAAACCCTAAAAACCACTATAGACTCTAGAAAACCTTAAAAGTCATCAAATTCTATAAAATCCCAAAAAACCATGAAAACCATAGAAATATATACAAATCCAAAATAAATTAAAAAACCCTAAAACAGAGAAAATCGATTAGAAACCCATAAAAACCAAAAAACACATGAAAACCCTAAAAACATAAAAAACAATCAAAACCAAAAATATCCCGAAGTTCCATAATACCTCTAAAAATAATAAAAAACCCTAAAACTCCAAAAAACCTCTAAAAACCACAACAAAAATCAAAAACCTCATTAAACACCACAAATCCTTAAAAAACTATAATTTTTTTAATTAAAAAAACATAAAAAACAAAAAAAATATTAAAATCCTAAAAACCCATTAAAATATTGAAATCACGAAATACCCTAATAAAATTAAAATCCTAAAAAATGCATAACAGTTCCTAATAATGAAAAATCCTAAAACCCAACAAAACCCTAGATAATTTTAAAAACCTAAAAACACATGAAACCCATATAAAAATAAAAAACTCTATAACCAATAAAATATGCTAAAACCTTAAAATTCCTAAAATCAATCAAAATCATAAAAAACTCTAAAAACAATAAATATCCCCAAAATTCTATAAAAATGTATAAACCCAAAAACCCTGAAAACCCCTAAGAAAACCATAAAAACCTAAATACACTTAAACTCCTCAAAAACCCTAAAAAAATGTTTAAAAACATAATATACATTAAAAACCCTAAAACCCCTAAAAACTATAAAAATCAATAAAAACCATAAAACCCCATAAAAACAAAAAAAAACAGAAGAAACTATAAATACCCATAAGACCCCTAAATTTTTTATAAAACTTTAAAAAACCTTACAAAACCTAAAAACCCTAAAAATATCCCAATAATGAAAAAATGCAAAAAACCATAAAACCTTTAAAACCTCCAAAACCATAAAACCCCTAAAAACCCACAAAAACCCTAAAAACACTATAAAACTAAAACACGTTTAATCCCCAAAAAATGTAAAAACACTTTAAAAATATTAGAATCCCCAAAACCCCAAAAAAACCCAAAAAACCCTCAAACACCATAAAAAACCTAAAAACCCTAAAAACTACCAAAAATCATAAAAACCCATAAAAATACTAAAAATCCCTAAAAATCCATAAATTGTAAAAAAAACTGTATGCCATAAAACACCTATAAAAACATTAAAAACCTAAAAATATATAAAAACCCCCAAAAACCAAAAAAGACTCTAAAACCCCTAAAAACTGAAATAACCTAAATAACATAACCCCCCATTCCTAAAAACATAATATCCATAAAAATTATATAAAATAGATAAAAATACCTAAAAACATAGAAAACCATAAAAACGCCTAAGAAAACCTTCAGAACCAAAAAACACATTAAACCTCTAAATAGATAGAAACCCATAAAAACTCTATAACCACTAAAATCTCTAAAAAAACTAAAAACAAATAAAATCCATAAAAACTATTAAAAATATAAAAACACTTTAAAACCCTATAAACCTGGAAAAAAACTATAAAAACTATATAAAAATCGAAAAAAATTATAACCCAAAATACAATAAAAAAGCCAAATACCAATTAAATCTATAAAATTCAAAAAAACCATAAAAAACCAAATATCCAAAAAAATCTCTAAAAATCTAAAAAACCCAAGAAAACCTACTAATATTTTAAAAACATAAAAATCCTAAAACCCTGAAAAACACTAAAAATGATAAAAACCTAAAAACCCTAAAAACCATAAAATCCTTAAAAATCATAGAAATCATAAAAATCCGAAATAATCCATTGAAATCCCTAAAAATTTAAAAATAAATTAAAACTTTAAAAAACTACGAAAACCATAAAAACCAAAAAACACATAAAACCACTAAAAAGTTAAAAAGTGAAAAAACCCCTAAAAGACAGTAAAAACCCTAAACCCGCAATAAAACATAATATACCCTAAAACCAATTAAAACTCCTAAAACCCCATAAAAAGTATAAAACCACTAAAAATGTAAAAACCCTTTAAACCCATAAAAACATCAAAGAAATCTAAAAAACATTAAAAATATAATAATGTCAAAAAAACCTAAAACCCAAAAAAATCATACAACCTATCAAAATCCTAATAAATTTATTTTTAGATGGTTCTTTTTGGCCTTTTCATTTTTCTAAAGTCCAGTTTGTGGAAAATGTTTTGGATGAGATTCATAAGTTTTCTCAGGCATATTCTCCAAGGGTTGGTCGATTTGGCTTCATAAGTATTCTCAGGCATGTTTTCTATTTTTCTGTTGTTATGGGTCTTCAGGCCGTTTGTTTTTTTCCTTTTGGGTGATAGATTTCTACGTAAATTCCTTACCTTTTTTGTATTACTTTTCATTTTCCTTGATAACCCCTAAAAAACAAAAAAAATCCATAAAAGCCCAAAAAAATCCCCAAAACCCGTCAAAATCCATAACAACCCAAAAAAACTATAAAAAACCTAAAACATTCCTAAAATTACAAAAATCATTAAAACCCATAAAACCACAAAACCCCTAAGAAAACCATAAAAACCTGAAAACCCCTATGAAATCATTAAAAACATAAAAATAGAAAAACCCCTAAAAACTATAAAAAAGTTAAAAATGATAAAAACCACTAAAAACTCGTAGAAACCATTTAAACCACTAAATACATGAAAACCCATCAGACCCATTAAAATATTAAAAACTAAAAAAACCTTAAAATACTAAAAATCTAAAAAAACAATAAAACCATAAAACCCTAAAAACATTAAATTCCTTCAAAGTACATAAAACTTGAAAAACCAAAAAAAATAATCAAAAACACTGAAAGAACATAAAAATATAAAAAACCATAAAAACCTAGAAAAAAATTAAGAAAATCATAAAAAACTATTCAAAAAATTAATATATGATGAAACTGTTTAAAACCCCTAAAAACTCTAAAAATCCCTAAAATTCAACAAAAACCCTAAAAACCCAAAAACCAAAAAAAACTTAACTATACAAAAAAAATCCCTAAAAATGTAAAAAACCTTAAAAACACCTAAAAACCCAAAATAAAACCTTAAAAAACAAAAAAACACTTAAAACCCATATTAACATAAAAATGCTATAAAAATATAAAATATAGTAAAAACCTTATAATCCCCTAAAAACCCTAAAACCCCTAAATCTTTTAAAAATACTTGAAACCAATAAAAATAAAAACCTACTAAGAACACATAAAATCCTTTAAACCCTTAAAAATTATTAAAAACTCTAAAACCCTTAAAACCCCTAGAAAAGTCAAAAAAACATGAAACAAAAAATTAAAAAAATTAACAAAATACATCAAAACCCTAGAAGTTACAAAAATCTTTTAAACCCCTTAAAATCCCTAAAAATGTAACAAACATTAAAAAACATTAAAACACCTATAGAAACCCTAAAAACCATAAAAATACTAAAAATGATAAAACCATAAACCCCCTTAGAAACCCAAAAACCCTAAGAACCATAAAACCCTTAAAAACAAAAAAAACATAAAAATCCATAAAAATCCTAAAAACCTCTAATACTCTAAAAATTATTTAAACCCATATAAATGAAAACCACTAAAATCCCTTAAATCACCTAAAAAAATAAAAAAGAATAAAAATTCCCCAAAAAAACAATAAAAATAATAGAACCCCCTAAAATCATAAAATTCCAAAAAAATATCACTAAAAACAAAAACAAAAATCAATAAAAACCATGAAAACTTCTAAGAAAAATTTAAATCAATAAATAAAATCACACCCCTAAAAAACATAAATTCCACTAATAACCCTAAAACCCCTAAAACCCCTAAGACCATAAAACCCACTAAAATAATTAAACAACCCTAAATCCTAGAAGAGAAACCCTTGATGAAAACATGCCACCGCTCTCTCCTGGTCTGTCCCTCCCGACGTGGCGATCTTCAGGGCGTCCTCATGGAATATTTCTTAGCGTCTTCAGTGATCTCCTCCTGTTGGGTGTTGCGGATGGTTTTTGGTTCGTATGATCTTCCTCCTCGGTGTGTTTACGGGTGACAAGGCGGTTTATGGCTGGCAATGGATTCTGGCGTTTCTTCTTAGGGAAAGGCGACGACTTCTTGGCCTGGTTCATGTAGCGTTTCTGTTAGTCAGATCATTCAGATCTGGTTTGTGGTGATGCTATCGATTCCTTGGAAGCCAAGATCCCTTCTGGATTTCAGCCTTTTGGGGTTCTTCTTTTAGATATGATGTGTCTACGGATGGGTCTGCGGGGTCTAGGGCTTCTTCGGCAGTGTTGGCACGCTAGGTCCGAGGATCTCTTCCAAATCTTGCGGGAGATGCGGTAGGTGCTTAATGGAGTCGGTATTCAACGATCCAGTCTGAGAAAGGCTATATTTGAGTTGGCTGGGATCTTGCGGAGATTTGGCTCTTCCTTGTAAGATCTATATTTTTCTCTTCATCATGGCATCCATGGTCAATTCTCTGGGAGGCGGTTCTGGTGGAGTCAATCTGGGTCAAGCTTTCGCCGTTTGCCTTGGTTTTGCAGGTTCGTTTTCAAATCGCTTCTTTTCATGCTGCTATCAGACTTCTGGATTTCTGCTGGTTGCTGGATGCTATGTTGGACTTTGGAGGTGCCTTCTGTGCTCTTGTTGGCCATTGTGGTGATGATGATTGGTTTGGTTGTGATTTATTGTTAATGCTGGATCATGATCTTGCTGCAAGACTGAACCCTGCTTGGGAGAACATGATGGTTGCTAGAAAGGGTGTGAATGGAGGCTGGTTGGGGAAAGTCTGCACTATTTACTGGTTGGTGAATGAAATTTGGGGGCTGTTTCTTGTGTTTGTTTTGTTATTTGTTGCTGATGTGGATGAGTTTGTTGTTGTGTTGCTAGTTTCTGGTTGTTGTTTGATAGGAGGTGCCGATGGCTGCTTTTGGTTCTGGTGCTTGTGCTGTGGTTTGATGCTATTGGGTGTGATTGGCTGTGATGTCGGATTTGGTGTTGTTGGTAGCTGGGGCTGGTTGGTTTGGACGTGTTGTTTGCTGGTGTGTTGTTGTGATGGTTGGATGTGGTGATGTTGGATGCTGGTACTAGCTGGATGTGACGTGATGATGCTGCTGTCGTGTCTGGTCCTTGAGTCTTTTATTTCTTGGTTTTTCTTTTTTTTGGCGTCAGTTGTAAGGGGTTTTGGGTGTGGTTCGTTTGACCACTCCCCTCCCATGTCTGTTGGGTCCTCTTTTTTTCTAATAAATTTGGGGGGGGGGGGGGCTGGAAAAGCCCGACCCTCTCATCTTCCTTTCCCTAAATCCTAGAAAAACCCTAAAACCCCACAAAAAAACTTTTACACCATTTAAACCACTAAAAATTTTAAAAACACTAAAAAAAATAATAAGTTAAAAACCCTAAAAATCCCTAAATCCCTTAAAACAAAAAAAAACTAAAAAACATAACATGATAGAACCCCCTAAAAACACATAAAAACCCTAAAAACAGTAAAAACATAAAACCCGTAAATTACCTTTAAAACTATAACCCAAAAAAACATAAATACCTTAAAATTGATATAAACCCTCAAAATCTCTAAAAACAAAAAAAAATCATTAAAAATAGATAAAAATACATCAATACATACAATGCACTAAAATCCCTGAAAACCCCTCATAAAACCATACAAATCTAAAAACAGATGTAAGCTCCCAAAAACTAGAAAGACTAGAAACCTAAAAAGGCAGTAAAAACCCTAAAAACCATAAAAAATCAAAACAAAAAATACCATAAAAATCAACAAAATCCCTATAAACCATAAAAATTATTAAGAAACCTTTAAAAACCTAAAAAAATTTGAAACTCAAAAAAAATTTAAAAACCCTATTAAACATAAAAAATCATGAAACCCCCAAAAAACTATAAAAACCCAAAAAACCTAAAAGACCACAAAAAATCGCTTAAAACCTAAGAAAACCATAAGAAATGTAAAAAATCCATAAAAATGTAAGACGCCATAGAAACCTAAAAACACGATAAATACCATAAAAACAAAATACACATAAAATCCCTAAAACCCAAAAAAAGATAAAATTCCTAAAATCCACTAAAAACCTTAAAACCCTTAAAAATGAAAAAAAACACCTAAAAACATTAAAAACCCAAAAAACGGATAAAATACCAAAAAAACTAAAAACACTTTAGGCCTTAAAAATGATAAAAAACTAGAAAAGAGATTAACACCAAAAAACTAAAAAAATCCTAAATACACAAAATAATATAAAAAACTAAAACCCTAAATAAACCCTAAAACCCCTCAAAATCCATAAATAACCTAAAAACCATAAAAATCATAAAAAATTCCTAAAATCCATAAAAACATGAAAAACCCTAAAATCATTGAAAACACCATTCAAAAAACTAAAATATAAAAACTCTTAAAACAGCTAAAAAAACAAAAAATGCTAAAAATAATAAGAAACACTTAGAAACATAATAAGCAATAAAAACTCTCAAAATCCCAAAAAATAGTAAAATCCATAACAATCCCAAAAAATCCATAAATTCCCTAAAAATATACAAAAACATAAAAACCCCTAAAACCCCCTATGAACCCAAAAAAACCAAAAAATAGTAAAACCCATAAAAACATAAAAAACACTAAGACCAAAAAAATTCCATTAAAACACAAAAAACATATAAACCCCTAAAAACGATAAAACACCTAAAACCACACAAAACACTTAAACCACTCAAAACCCTTAAAATGCCTAAAAATGATAAAAACTATAAATAACATAAAACTCTAAAAAACTCAAGAAAAATAAAAAACACTCATAAATCCAAAGAAGCATAAAACCATAAAAATCCCCAAACCCCACAAAATCCACAAAAACCATAAAACCAAGAAAATTCTTTGATTCTCTAAAAATCCAATGACTGCTAAAAACCCTGAAAACACCTATGAAAAACAAAAATAATATAAAAATAATTAAATACTCCAAAAAACCTAAAAAAATATAAAACCACAATAAAACCCCATAAACCATAAAACCCACAAAATACTTAAAAACCTTAAAAACCCACATAATTCCCATGAAAACCCTAAAAACCCTAAAATGTAAAAAAACGGAAAACCCTAAAACCCTCTAAGTAAACATTAAAAACCAAAAAATATTACAACCCAAAAAAATAATAAAATCTCTAAAAGTCTCTAAGAAAACCCAAAAAACCCAAAAATCATTAAAATCCCTAAAAATCCATAGAAACCCAAAAAATACTCTAAAATATTTGAAAACCCTTTAAACCCCTAAATAAAAAAAATCTAAAAACCATAGAAAAAAAAACTACCCCTAAAAACTCAACAAACCAAAAAACCATAAAAACCCTAAAAACATTAAAATAAATTGAAATAAAAAACCCTATAAACCATAAAAATACTAAAAAACCAAAAATTACAGGAAATTTTATAAAAACTCGAAGAAACCAGAAAAATCAAAAAACCAAAAAACCATAAAATCCCCTTAAACCCCATAAAAACCCAAATAAAGAATAAAACATTAAAACCCCATTAAACCCTGAAAAATTTATAAAAATATAAATAAAATAAGTCCCAAAAAAACTATAAAATCCCTAAAACCTAAAAAACCCTAAATCCCTTCAAAATCCCTAAAACCCCTAAAGAAAATAAAAAATATAAAAAATCCATAAAAAACCACAAAAATGAAAAAAAACCCTTAAATACCCTAAGAAAAACATAAAACTTAAAATAATTAAAATCCCTAAAATATATAAAACACTAAAACTCCTAAAAACCCTAAAACCCAAAAAACACTCAAAATCAAAAAAATTCATAAAAATCCATAATTTTTTTTAAAAACTCTAAAAAACAAAAACAATGTAGAAAACACTAAAACCCTTAAAACCCTAAAAACCATAAAACCATAAAACCAAAAAAACAATTAAAACCCTTAAAATTCGTAAAAATCCCAAAAACCCATAAATATCAAAAAATCCCTAAAAATTTCTAAAAAAGAATAGAAACCCTAAAAACATGAAAAACCTTTAGAAAACCATAAAAGACTAAAAAAATAAACAAATTAAAATCTAAAAATAAGTAAAAACCCTTAAAACCTTATAAGTCCCTTAAATCACTAAAAACCCCAAAAAACCCAAAAACCCCAAAATACCAAAAAATATCCAAAAAAAAACATAAAATCATTAAAAACTACAAAAAAACCTTTAAAACCCTAAATACATTAAATTATATTTAAAAATCATTAAAACCACAAAAACAATCCAAAACCCCTATAACCCTAAATAAATGATAAAATAGTAAAAAAACTCTTCGAACCCCTAAAAAATACTAAAAAATAATAATAAAAAATAATAAAAAAATCCATAAATATACCTAAAAAGATAAATAACCCTAAAAAACCAATAAATACATATGAAAACACTTTAAAACAAAAAAACACCTAAAACCCCCAAAAAATGAAAAAACCCACAAAACAACTAAAAACCCAAAAACCAATCAAACTCCCTAAACAACATATGAAATCATAAAAATCCTAAAAATGACTAGAAATCAATTAAAATGTAAATTCTCTAAAACCACTAAAAACTCCTTAGAAAACATTAAAACCATTTAAACACATAAAACAAAATAACCTAAAAAATGTTAAAACCCCAAAAAACCATAAAATCTTTCAAAAAATTAAAAAACCCAAAATCCCATAAAAACACTTAAACCTAATTAAAACTCTAAAACTTTTAAACCCTAAGACACAATAAAATCTATTTGAACCATAAAAACACTAAAAAATAAAAAACCCCTAAAAATACAAAAAAAATTCAAAATACAAAAAAAACCAAAAAAAATCACAAAAACTCTAAAAAAATTAAAAACCAAAACCCTTCAAAATTCCAAAAAAAAACACTAAATAACCATAAAAATAGACAAAAAATCCTAAAGTCTACTAAAAAAATCAAATACCCTTAAAAACTCAAAAAACTAAGAAAAATTTAAAAACAATAAATCTCTTAATACCCTTAAAAATCTAAAAACCCATAAAGAACCCAAAACAGTAAAAAACCTAAAACCCAAAAATCCCAAAAATCCATGAAAAACCATAAAGTCCTAAAAAATTCCTAAAAACATTAAAAACTAAAAAACCCAAGAATACCTCTTACAAAACCATAAAAACACCTAAAACTCTAAAAACCCCAAAAACCCTAAAAACCCTTACAATCTTTAGGAGCCCCTAAAATCCCATAAAAATAAAAAATCACTAAAACTATTAAATCCATTTTAAACCCTAATAATATTATATATCAATAAATACCATAAGAACCCAAATAAACTCAAAAAAACATAAAACCAAGAAACCCTACTACTCTTAAAAACCCATAAAACCATCAATATCCATAAAATTAGTAAAACCCCTTAAAATCTATAAAAACCACTAAAATCCATAAAATTTTAAAAACCCATAAAATCCCTTAAAACCCCTAAAAAAATGTAAAAATATTAAAACACTGAAAACACCTAAAAAACCTAAAATTCACTAAAACCCCAAAAAACCCAATAAAGCCCCAAACCCCTAAATTCATAAAAGGCCTTAAAATGTTAAAACCCACTAAAAACCCAAAAACCCACTAAAAATATAAAAATATTTTGATCCCCAAAAAACATTAAAAACTCTAAAATACCTTAAAACCCATAAAACCTCAAAAAACTATTGCAAACCCAAAGTACCAAAATCCCCTAAATATCACTAAAAATCCCTAGAAATCAGTAAAAACCTTAAAAAACATGAAAAATCCTAAGAAAAACCTTAAAATTCTAAAAACGCATAACCCATAGAAACCTAAAAATTCTAAAATCCTAAAAGCCTATAAAATCCCTAAAAAATCATAAAAATCATCAAAATTCTTAAAACCACAAAAATCCATAAAAATCCTAAAAAATCATAAAAATACCAAAAGCATATAATACACTAAAAACCCTGATATGCCCTAAAAACCATAAAAACCTAAAAACACATAAAACCCCCAAAAAAATAAAAAATCCTAAAAATCACAAAGAAACCAGAAATACCCCAAAGACCTTAAAAAACTACAAATTATAAAACCCAATAAATAATACAAAACCCACTTAAAATAATAAAAACCCTTTAAAAACCTAAATATATTAAAAAAATTCTAAAAACCAATAAACCCCTAAAAAAGTCAAAAAACTGTAAAACCCCAAAAAATTATAAAAACCCAAAGAAACCCTAAAAACCATCAAAATCTATAAAAACATAAAAACTCATAAAAATCTAGAAAAATCCATAAAAATCCAATAATTGTAAAAAATACTTAAAACCATGAAAACCCCTAAGAAAACCATAAAAACATAAAAACACAAAAAACCCCTAAAAATACAAAAAAACCAAAAACCCCTTAAAAACCTAAAAACTATAAGAACCATAAAAACACATAAAACATTAAACTCCATAAATCCAATAAAACCCGAAAAAACACTATAAACTCCAAAAACCCAAAAAACACATTAAAAAGTAAAAAACTCTAAAAAATATTAAAAACTATAAAAACTCAAAAAGAACCTCAAAAAAACAAAAAATAATGAAACCTTAAAACCCATGAAAACACTAAAAATATGTAAAATCCGTAGAAAATATAAAAACCCTAAAAATCCCCAAAAATCCCCAAAATCATAAAAACACTAAAAACCCTGAAAACCCCAAAGAAAAACATAAAAACCTAAAAACTATTAAAACCCCATAAAATCCCAAATAACACTAAAAAACATAAAAATACAAAAAATCCATTAAGTCCCCCAAATCCCTAATGAACTTAAAAATCCTTAAAAAATCCCTAAAATACCTAAAAACCTAAAAAAATCATCAAAACCTTCAAAACCTCTATGAAAACCTTAAAAACCTAAAAACACTTCAATCCCCAAAAAAATCTAAAATAGTCAAAACCCTAAAACACCTATAACCACATGAAACCATAAATCCCCTAAAAATCTAAAAACCCCATTAAACCCTAAAACCTCACAAAACACTAAAATCTATTTAAATCCCTAATAACAATGAAAAAATATAAAAACAATAAAACCGGTAAAAACTATTAAAACCTAAAACCTAAAAAACCATAAAAAAACCATAAAAAACATAATAAACCGAAACCTCTCAATTTACTTAAAAACCATCAAAACTGATAAAAACACTAAAAATATCAAAATATCATTAAAAATATAAAATACCATAGAAATCCCTAAGAAAACCATAAAAAATAAAAACACATAATATCCCTAAAAACTAAAAAATGCTGAAAACCATAAAAACCAAAAAAACCATTAAAACCTTAATAAACCATAAAACCTATAAATCCCTAAAAATAATTTTAAAATTTAAAAACGTTTTAAACCCCTAAAAATGTTAATAAACTCTATAAAAATTAAATACCCTAAAAAACTAAAAAAACCACAGAAAATAATAAAAAACATAAACACTATAAAACCCCTAAAAACACGAAAGATCACAAAATCTATAAAACCCAAAATAACATGAAAATCCTAAAAAACAAAAAACCCTATAAACATAAAATCCCCTAAAACACATTAATACCCTTAAGAGAACAGTAAAATACTAAAACATTTAAAATCCCTAAAAACCTAAAAAACCCTACAAACCCTAAAAAACTTTCACTACTGGAAATCCAGCCTATACCAACACTTAATTCTCAATGGGTTAGAAAACCCATTGGGAAAAATAACCAATTCAAATGGTTCTAGTAAATTGTTGGTATAAGCTATTTTATGTTGGGTTTTTCCAATGGTTTAAGAAAACAGATGGGAATGAAAACTATTACCCACGGTTTTTATTAACTGTTGGGAATAAATATACCAAATTGAGGGCTCCCTCACAACATTTAATCCCCGCACACTCCTCCCCTCCCCAACCTCGACCTCCTCCCAGCCTTCGCCTCTTCCTCCCGACCCACCTCGCTCTCCTCCGGTGATGTTCCCCTTCCCCTCTCGGCTCTTTCTCTGACGACAACATCCCCCTCCCCTCTCGGCTCCCGATGACGTTCCCCCCAACCCCTCTCGTCTCCCTCTCTTGGTGACACCCCCTCCCCTCTTGGCTTAATATCCTCCTCCGACATCCCTTGACCCCCTCTCCAGTCACACGTGACACCCCCCATGGTCGAACACCCTGTGGGATGTCCCCCCTCTCAGCTCCCACTCATACCGCCAGGGTTATTGATGGGTACTTACATGTAATAATTATTCTTATTTTTTTGAAAAATTAGGCAAAACCGAATTCATTGTTATGTTAATATTTAGGATAACCATTCATATTAATCTGTAATTTTCTAGAGTTTTGGGTGGTAACCAACTCATGGTGTCTTTAATTATTGGGTAAATTGTAATTTTTTTCAAAATAGAGTCTTCCAGAAATGCATGGTTAGATTCATAGGTTTTATTCCATTCATTAGAATAGTGAATTAAATAAAAAGTTCATGATTTTTTAAAAACATCATATTTTCCTCTATAGACTCCTATTAAGACCTTATACTGTGTTGTTTTTTGTTTGTTAATTGTGATATATATGTGATAAGGTTCTATTGTCATTAAGATGTTCAATGATGTAGGTTAATTGGAGGTTAGTGATGATATAAGAGATTTTATGGGTTATTTTGAGGAGTTTTTTCCTTTAATTGATTGATTCATAAAACAGAAGTTGGTGCTGCATATATTATGTAATTGGAATTGGTAAAGTAAAATTTTGGTCTCTGATTTCTAAGTTGGTTATTTGGATGGTATTCTCTATAAAAAGTGGGTATATCTCTATTGACTATGGGTGTATTTTACAATTGACTAATTTATTTATTAAAATGATCCTACAATACAGATTTCCCATAATATGAAAGCACCATAGAAATCATAGATATAAACTACACACCACAGGACACCCATGGGAGACACCCCTTGACATCTACAGATAGTTAAGGGTCCATTAACTTAGGAACTGAAGTCAATTTTTACTCAAGCCTTATGAAATTACTATTGGTGATAGAAAAAATACCAACACCGTTATTCTTAGTATACTATAATGAAATGGTTTACACCCTCAGAACCAAGTAGACCATCTGGTTCATGTACTGGTGCCCAACTAGGTTAAAGAGTAGGATAAACTACTAAACATTGATTGTGGTCCCTCAAAGGGTATTTCCATATTAAAGAGGGTTATGTGCAAAATATTCAACTCAACTAATATAGAATAGGTTCATATTCAATGACTAAGTGTAATAGTATAGTGTTTCCAACAACATGCTATATAAAGAACATAATGATAAATGAAGAGATTATTAAATGGAACTATTTCCCCCCTGCTTGCAGGAATATGAATTGAACCATGGGGAAGTGTGTTTCTTATATATTGGACAGTGACATGTATAATCAAAGGATACATGTTTTTTTATTTAGTTTTTAATTTATTTTCTTTATCACAATGCCCACATAGGTATTTTACTTCTTTCTACAGACAGAGTATAGTGATGATATCCTTACTAGTTGACGTAGATCACTTGTATACTATAATACCATTAGGTGTGAGTGTGTGGAAACATTGGAAGATAGAGAATCCTTGGGGTATTCCATGAGATGGAATTGTTTTTCTAAAACATTGTGTGGGAACATTTATGGAGTATGTTGGAGTCATGAAATAACCCCAAGTGTCACCAACTGTCTCCATACATCGTATCATCCTCACATGGGTTGGCCACTCACCCAATCCTATCAAACCTATCCTAGTCTATCCTCTCAGTCACATAGTATATACTCATCTCTCGAGGATTATCTCATGCCTCGATGCACATCTCACCATCCAACTATACAAAGAGGATTATTCACTTTATGATTGTCCTAGTCACAAAATCACACCATTTTGAACCCATGTACATTATATTCTCAATAATCTGGTCAGGAACCTCATAAAAATCATGTATTATAAACCAGACCCACTAACCAGGTTCTATCCTATGCTAAATCACACCAAGACTCTTGGAATATAATGTCAATCTGTCCGACAATACCCAATACCCACACTAGAATCTCATCCTTCATCTCTGTAGTTAAACTATTGAATCATTAAATGGAGTAAAAATTTCATAATACATTTTATATACACAGAGGGACCATCCCACTATAAGAACCTACCAAGATTATAATCCATACTCATAAGTATTTCCTCATCAAATGCTAGATGTACAATTGCCACACCTATCACTATAAGGCCCAATCCTATTAGGAATATTTTACATGATCTAAATCCTCATCGTTGGTGACATAAATCACATTAAAGCGCATAAATTTCAACTGAAACCTACATTCCAAGAATTATTCGTGTGGATAGGCCCCATGGATATAGGCTAAGAACAAAAACCATAAATAATAATGCCAAATACATGCATCATTTTTAAATAAATATCTCAAGTGTAAACATAAAAACCAAGAATAATAAGACCTCATACCTTGTATCGAAAAAAACCAAACTAAGCTAAAACTCAAGAAAAATTGATTATATACCATTAATAGGAAGAGTAATTGTTAATAAATAGGAATATACTATTTGATAGAATGATTTTGAAACATTGACATGTTTCCCCTTTGCCTGCAAGAACATGATTTGACCAATGGGGCATTGTGGAACTTATATTTTGTGTAGTGATAGGTATAATCACAGGAGACATGTATGTTTTAGTTTTGTTTTTATTTTATTTTCATTATCACATTGTTCACTTGGATATTTGACTACTTTCTATGGTCATAGGTTAGTTATATTCTGTGAAGGGGGCCAGAAAGAGTTCAGATTGATTCAGTCAACCATCTTTGATCCGAGGTAAGATTATATGGTTACTACTTGTCTCGCACCTCATGTATTTGGGGATTTAGTGTTTTTGACTCCATATTATGTTTTCAGTAGGGTGTTGGATCATTTAGTGTTGGTTCGGGTGGATTTGATTCTCTGCTCCCAATCTAGGTAATGCTTTAATGCCATTGGTTGGTTTCTCACTGGTTATGTAGCATCATTCTTGTATTTTAAAGCTCTTAATATCCTTTTTGTAGTGCATTGATCCATGCTTGTTGGTTTCGAGTCGCCAAGTCAAGAGAGACTCTCTTGCGTGTGCATAGGTAAGTAAGTATGTGTATGTGAGTTCCCCCGTTACATGTATAGTCACCCATTATAGTGATTATGCACGTATAGGGCTAGGTGTTCCCATCTATATATATATAAATGCACATGCAGGTGAGTGGAGACTGATATATTCATATAATAATATGTTCAAGGATACCCTTACACATGCTCATGGCCATGAAAGTGTGTATATAAGGTATAAGTGTCCTTGCATGTGTGTGAATGTCCATATACCCATTGGATGAGCATCAGCTTTTAGTTAAAAAGCTCCAACACCCAAAGTGTATGGCTTGGTTCCACCATGAGGTAGATTCCATCTCGTAGCCTCTTTAATTTAAGAATTATTTAAATTAAATTTATCTTCTTTCTTAGTTCTTCTTAATTATATTTAATTTCATATCTTGAATAAGTGTTATTTAATATAATTGTTTCATTTGATAAATAAAGTCGTGTTTTTATAATAAAACCCCTCCAAAAGAGGTGCACTGTCTGCGAAAAATCACAGTGATAGTTTAGGGTGTATGATCCTTTTCTATCGTTTCATTTCACATTATACGTTGCGTCATTGTGTCGCTCACTACAACCTTCTAACGATACATTGTTATAACATATTAAATAGTTGATTTCTTCTATCATGTCAGTTGTGACCTTATCTTATGTTGAAACTCGTTTTAGGTGTTTACCTAGCCTCTTGCCACCCCGTAGGGTATTTAACCGAGCCTATATATATAAAAACACTGATGGTGTCATTGCCTAACACCATTCAGACTTATGGTTTTCCCTACCATAAGCTTCATCCTAACACTGTTTGGGGTGTTTCCTAGCCTCGATGCACATATAATTTTTTACATATATTAATTCTCCTATAAGATTTGGGTTGCATCCTGAGATGTTAAAATATACTCAAATTTGGTTGTTCTCAAGGTCAGTTATGTTTTATTATTAGAGTTCCAAGAAATGCATATACCATTGATAAGTAATACACCTGCATTATTTGACTCTCAATCAGTAGTTTCAACTACCTATTACCACTTTTAAAAACAAATATAAAATACATATCTTTATCATACCACAATCCAGAATCAAGAGTCCTTTTTTATAACATAAGATCAGTTTCTATAATGTGAAGGTCAAATACAAAGGATTTGTTTATAATCTTGGCTGGAAGATGCTGCCCCGCGAATGTCATTGGACCGGGCCCACACGCTGTGGTCATGCCGCGGCCACGCCGCAGTCACGCCGCGGTCATGCCGCGGTCATGCCGCGGTCATGCCGCGGTCACGCCGCGGTCACAATGGGGTCCCGCCGTGGTCATGCTGCGGACACGCCACGGTCACTCCACGGTCTTGCCACGGTTATGTCGCGAGCAAGCTGGGGGCATGCCATGGGCACGCCGTGGTCATTGCCTATCCATGCCACAGTCCAGCCGCAATAATGCTGTGATTTGGCACTGCTCCAGAACGACACCCCGCGGAGGTTCACTGTCTTTTTGGAATTCGATGTATGATACCTAGATAGAGTTTTAGATACATTACCCACACATAGTTAATGGGGAGGGAGGTGATGGTCAGAATGTTTCCTGGCTTCCTCCAAATCCTTCCGCTCTTGTCCAGAAGATGTTGCCCTGCAGATGTCGCTGGACCGGGCCAACATGCCATAGTCACGCCGCGGCCAGGACACGGTGACACCACAGAAATGCCGTGATTTAGCCCTCCTCCAGAACAATACCCCGCAGCATTTTGCAGTCCTGTTGGAATCCCTAAGAATAAAATTAAAAAACTAAAGACTCTTAAAACCAATGAAAAACATAAAATGCTAAAAACCCTAAAAACAAAAAAATCTCAGAAAACTCTAACAAATAATAAAAACCCTAAAAACCCAAAAACCTACAAAAAATCGTAACCCCCATATAACACTAAAACCCTAAGAAAACAATAAAATCCTAAAACACCCCTAAAAACCTACGAAAGAAAAAACCATAAAAACCAAAAATCCAAAAATCCGTAAAAAACATAACATGAAATAAAAACCATAAACCCATACAAACCTATAAAAAGCCAAAAAACTGCAAAAATTAAAAAAACTTTAAACCCCTAAAAATGATAAAAATTTATAACCAAATATTTTAATCCCTGCGTACTTGAAAAAACACAAAAAACCAAGAAAACCATAAACATCCTAAAACCCCTAGTTAAATCCTAAAACCCTCAAAATCGTTAAAACCTCAAAACACCTTATATGTCTTAAAAAATAAATAAAAATACCCAAAAAACCACTAAAACATAGAAAACCCAATAAAAACATTAAAAACATAAAAACAATTAAAGCCCCTAAAAATCTAAAATACACTAAAACCCCGCAAAAACCTTTAAAACAATGAAAACCATAAAACTCCTAAAACCAATAAAAAACCTAAAAACCAAAAAACTCTAAACCCACTAAAAACACTAAAAATACTTTAAACAACTAATAAAATTAGAAAACTCGTAAAAACATTAAAACCCTAAAAACTAAAAACCTCTAAAAGATGAAAAACCCCTAAAATCCCTAACAACGATAGAAACACTAAAAATCCATAACGACCATAAAACTAATAAAAAATATTACAATCTTTAAAAACCAAAAAATATTTAAACCCCCAAAAACCCAAATAACCCTTAGAAAACATTAAATACCAAAAACAATTAAAACCCCTAAAAATCACAAAAAATTCTAAGAACTCTATAAACCGTAAAAACCATAAAAAACTCTAAAACCCAGAAAATACCAAAAAACCCTAAAAACCATAAATAACATGATAAACCATAAGAAAACCATAAACACCTAACACACTTAAAAACCCTAAAAACATAAAAAATTCTAAAACCCCAAAATTACCATAAAAACCCATAAAACCACAAAAACTACTAAAATCTTTAAAAAAACATAAAAACCCATAAACCCCTAAAACACACTAAAAACACTAAAAATCCATATAAACATTAAAGCTCTAAAAAAACATTCAAATGATAAATAAATCAAAAAAACCCTACAACCCCAAAAAAACATAAACCCCGAAAATAACCCCCAAACCCCTCAAAATCATTAAAACCCAAAAAAGGTGTTAAATATCATGAAAAGTACCTTGATGTCTCTAAAAACATACAAATCTCTATAACCATGAAAAACACTAAGAAACCCATAATAATATAAAAATAACTAACACCCATACAAACTTCAAAGTCCTAAAAACCCCAAAAGCCAAAAACCCTTAAAACCCTAAAGACCAAAAAAACCCTAAAGACCTTAAAACCACATGGAAACCCAAAATAATAAAAATCACTAAAAACTCTAGAAAAATTTGAACCCCTAAAATTTTAAAAAACTTCTAAAAATCATTAAACCTCCTTAAAACTCAAAAACTAACTTTAAACCACCAATAAATCCATAATAACTCTAAAACACTATACCCATGAAAATCCCTAAAATACTAAGAAATAAAAGAAAAAACAAAAAATACATAAAAATCCCCAAAAAATAAAAAATCATAAAAACCTAGAAAACAGAAAAAAATGAAACCTAAATACTCATTAGACCCATAAAAGTTCTACAAAGAGTACAAACCTTCAAAATCCCTAAAAACCTTAAATGAATTTACATCTTGAAAATAACTAAAACCCTAAAACCCATAAAAATATACAAAATCCTTTAAAATAAGTAAAAATGTTAAAACCAAATAACCTTGAAAAACCCTATGAAAAAATAATAATCCAAAAATCATAAAACAACTAAAAACAAAAAAATTTTAATAACCCCAAAAACCATAAAAAAATTCAAAATATCCTAAGATCCATAAAATCTTGAGAAACCATAAAACTACCAAATCACATAAATTCCATAAAAACAAATAAAAACGATAATAAAATTTTAGCCCTAAAAATTAAAAAACTACAAAATAACTTTAAAACCCAAAAAAACTCTGAAAACCCCAAAATGACCAAAAAACCAAACCAAACCCTAAAATAATAAAACATTCCAAAAACACATTAAAACCCCTAAAAACCTAAAACCAATAAATATCATAAAAAATACCTACTAATCCACAAAATTGAGAAAATCTAAAATCCCTAAAAAACATAAGAGGGCCATAAAAAGCTAGAACACTAAAAACCCTCAAACCCCATAAAAAATAAAAACCCCCAAAAAATCCTAAAAATCCATAAAAATCCCTAAAACCCTGAAAATACCTAAAACCCCTAAAAATCAATCAAATCTAAAAAAATTTGCATAAAAAACCCGACTAAAATAAAAACCATAGAAAACTTTAGAAAAAAATAAAAATATAAATACTCTTAAAACCCTTAATGAACATAAAAAAATTCAACAAACCCTGAAACCCTTAAGTTACCCTAAGCATCTTAAAAACTCCTAAACACCATAAATACCCCAAAAAACCTAAACTACCCTAAAACCCATAAAACAACTATTTAACACTAAAAACTCTAAAGCACCTTTACAACCCTAAAAATGTAATAAATATTAAAAGAATAAAACACCTAAAAACTAATTTGAACCCTAAATTTCAAAAAAAAAAAAACAAACCCTAAAACAGACAAAATAACCAAAAACCCTAAGAAAAATAAAATCCCCAAAACTGTTAAGAATCCCTAAAAATCCTTACAATTTTAAAATCCATAAAAACCTAAAAAAACATAAAACCCTATAAACTAAAAAACAATAAATACCCTAAAAACCATAAAAACCCTAAAAAACCAAAAACCCCAAAAAACCCCAGAACCAATAATGACCATAAAAATAAAAAAACACCAAAAATTAAAAAAAAAACTCTAAAAGCCCCTAAAATAAAAATAAAGAGCACTAAGAACCTCTTAAACTCAGGAATCACTTTAAACCCATAAAAATTTAAAATAACTCTTAAAAACCATAGATAACATAAAAACTAAAAAAACCATAAAAACCCCCAAAACCAAAAAACCTGTAGATTCAATAAAAACCCAAAAAACAAAAAAAATCTCAATATCATTAAACACCCTAAAAATCCATAAAAATACTAAAAAATATCTAAATATCCCTAAAAATGTAAAACCCCTATTAATCATGATAACACCAAAGAAAACCTTAAAAACCTAAAAACAATTAACCCCGTAAAAATGCTAAAAACCTGAAAATACCTAAAAACACTAAAAACAATCAGTAAAATGCCTAGAAACCATAAAAATCGTCAAAGGTCTTACAAATTCATAAAATGTAAAGAACCATAAAAACCATATAACTCTAATAATATCTTAAAATTGAAAAGACACATAAAACCCATAAAAGCCTAAAAATTTAGAAAAAAACCCTAAAGAACTCTAAAAATACTAGAAACCCAAAAAAACCACAAAAACATTAATACCCTGAAAAAAAACTAAAACCTCTAAAATACCTATGAAACCCTAAAAACTCTAAAAAACAAAAAATGTTTAAGAACTCTAAAAAATAAAAAACCCATATCAAACTCAATAAAACCCTAAAATTCCAAAAATTCATAAAAACCATAAAAACCAAAACATACCAAAAACCCATAAATCCATAATAATCCAAAAACACCTTTGAAAAATCATTAAAAACATATAAAATCCAAAAAAACTTAAAAAACCCTAAAACACATAAAACATCTACGAACCATTAAAATTTTAAAAAATATAAAATATTAAAAAAATCATAAAAAACCAAAACTCTGTTAAAACCCTGAAATAACCCATAAAAACCCTAAAAACTATAAAAAACTCTACAACCCCATTAAACCACTATAAACAATAAAAACATAAAAAAACCTTAAAAACATAAATAACTCAAAAAAACAATAAAAATTCAAAAAAACCAGAAACCCCTAACAATCGTAAAAACCATAAAACCCATCAAAATATAAAAAACCCTAAAAAGCATAAAAAATAATAGAAATACCTAATAATTCCTATGAATATAAAAAACACTAAAATATATAAAAATTCCAATGAAAAAACTGATAAACTAAATATAAATTATACCCCAAAAAAATTAAAAATAGTAAAAATCCTAAAAACACCTAAAAACCATAAAAAACTAAAAATCACCCTAAAATACCTAAAACCCCTAAAAGACCATAAAAATAATAAAACACCTAAAAATCCCTATAAATGTAAAAAATACGAAAAAACCTAACAACCTAAAATAAATCCTTAAAAACTTAAAAACACTTAAAACCCATAAAAACCATAAAACACTTAAAATCCAAGAAACCATAAAAGACCCAAAAAACATTAAAACCCTTAAAAACATAAAGCACTAAAAAACTATAAAAACCTAAAAATTAATAAAAACCATAAAATATGATTAAAAAATCTAAAACCCCCTTAAAGCACAAAAAAATTAAAATATATGAAAAAAATAAAACCTCTAAAAAAATAAAAAATCCAAAAAAACTCAAAAAAAAAATTAAAACCCAAATCACTAAAACCCCTAAAAACAATTAAAATAAAAAAAATCCCTAAAAATCATGATAAACATAATAAACTCTAAAACCATGAAAGACCATCGGTTAGCTATGAGCTGCTGGATGTTGGTTGATGCTGCATGATGGTGGTGGTGGCTTTTATTTATGTGTTTTCTTTTTTCATTTGTGACTTTTCTTTTTTTTGGTCTTTTTTCTTGGGTCATTATGGGTTTTTGGGTGTGGGTCGTTTGACCCCTCCCCTCCCTTGTTTGATGTGTCTCTGTTTTCTTTCTAATAAATTTGGGGGGGTCGGGAATAGCCCGATCCTCACATCTTCCTTTCCATAAAACCGTCACAACCCTAAAATACCCAAAAACCATAAAATCCCAAAAGAATACCATAAAAACCAAAAAAAACCCCAACTAAATGCTAAAACCCCAAAAAATACCTAAAACCCTAGGAATGCATAAAATCCATAAAAAATTTTAAAACCCTTAATAATCCTAAAAAATAATAACACATTAAAACCAAAAACCCTAAAGAACATAAAAACCTAAAAACCATTAAAACTCTATATCCCTAAAAATCCCAAAAAACCGTAAAAAATACCAAAAATGTAAAAAACCACTAAAAACCCTGTTAAAACCAATAACATAAAAACACTTAAAACCCTAAAAAACTAAAAAATGCTAACAACATAGAAATACTCTAAAACCATTATAACCCCCTACAAATCATAAATAATCTAAAACCATAAAAAAACCCTAAAAACAACAAAACCCAAAAAAAACCACTAAAAATTAAAAAAAAACTTTAAACCCCTTAAAAAGATAAAAACATTAAAAACTATAAAAACAAGAAAACCATAAAAAACAAAAAAAACCCATAAGAATCCTAAAATCCAAAATAACCCTAAAAACCTTCAAAATCGCTAAAAAACATAAAAAATAATATTACTAAAAATCCCCAAAAAATCCCTAAAACATAAAAATTCCTAGAAACCCTGAAAACCCCTTAGAAAATCTAAAAAAACTAAATGTCCAAAAACCCCTAAAACCCTAAATAAGATAAAAACCCTATGAAAACCAAAAAACCTAAAAAACCTCAAAACTATCTAAATTAATAAAAAACCTAAAACACCATAAAATTATAAAAAAATATATGAATATTCCTAAAAATGTAAAAAACCTAAAAACCCTAAAAACCTTAAAAACCCCTAAAAACATTGAAACACTTAAAACCCCGAAGAAACCTATAAACACTAAAAACCATTAAAAACCATAAATTCCTAAGACAACTAAAATCCATCAAAATACCCCCCCCCCAAAAAAAACTAAACCCTTAAAAAGTAGTGAAATTATTTAAAATGTAAAAAACACTAAAAACCTTGTAAAACCAAAAGAAAAACTTAAAAGCCTAAAAACACTTAAAACCTCTAAAAACCACAAAAATGCTAATAATTCAAAAAGACCCTAGAGACCTAAAACCCCATAAAACCCCTAAAAATAAAAAATAACAAATCCATGAAAACCATAAAAATACACTAAAAATTATAAATACCTGACAAACTGCTAAAAATGATAAAAAATCTAAAAAACTATAAAATCCCTAATAACAAAAAGAAACGCAAAAAACCATGAAAAGCTTAAAAGGCCTAAATAAATCAAAAAACCTCAAAATCTATAATCCCCTATAAACTATAGAAATCCAAAAAACCCATAAAAATCTATAAAAACCTAAAAACACCTGAAAATACTATTAAATCCTTTAAAACATAAAATCACTTAAACCCCTAATAAAATAAAAATCTTAAAAACTGAAAAAAGGCATTAAAACCCTAAAATCCATAAAAACCCATAAAACCCCAAAAAACCTAAAAAACCCTAAAATCCCATAAATTCTAAGAAAACTAAAAAAATTAAAACCCTTTAAACCTCTAATAACTTTGGAAAACTTTTAAAAACATAAAAAAACCCCTAAAAACACAAATAACCCTTAAAAACTAAAAATCCCATTAAACCCCTAAAACCCCATGAAAAATATAATAAATCCATAAAGACGAAGAAAAACCTAAAAACCTAAAAAACATAGAAATTATAAAAAAAAAATTAACAACCTAAAATTATTAAAAACTCTAAAAAACAATTTAAAACTAAAATCCATTAGAGACCCTACAAACCCTAAAAGTCCTAAAAACCAGGAAAATCTCTAAAACCTGCAAAAACATAAACCCATAAAAATCCTATAAAATGAGTAATACCATAAAATCCATTTTAGCCAATAAAAATATTTAAAAACTCTAAAAACATTAAAATCCAAAAAATAGAAAAGACCATAAATCCCAAAAAAACCATAAAACACTAAAAAACCCAAAACCACCCAAAAACTATAAAAAACCCTAAATCCAAAAAACTCACCCTAAAATATATAATAATGTGAAAACTAAAAAACCTTTAAAAATACAAGAAACAAATAAAAATTTTCAACACTTTAAACACCTAAAAACTACAAATTTGATAAAAACCTTAAAAACCCAAAAAAACAAAAAAAAAATTAAAAGCATTAAAACCCATAAAAAACCATAAAAATACTAAAACCTCTAAAATTATAAATACCCCTAAATACTAAAAAAATCATAAAAATCATAAAACCAATAAAAATCCAATAAAATACCAACAAATCCCTAAAACCCCTAAAAATCCATAAAAAATCATAAAATTATAAAAACAAATAAAACCTAGGAAAACCTAAAAAATGCTAAAAACACTTAAAACCATAAAACCCTAAAAACCCTATAACACCTCTAGAATCCTTAAATACCTGAAAACCTATAAAATTGTTCATAAATACAAAAAAATAAAAAAAGGCATAAAAACCCTAGAAACGTTGAAAATTTTTATAAAAACCTTCAAAACCAAAAAACACTTAAAACACCTAAAACCCAAAAGCATTGAAAACCCTAAAAATCCTAAAACACGTAAAAAACTCTTGAAACCCTAAACCACCTAAAAACATTAAAGATACCTGAAAAGCCATAAACACAATAAAAATCCACTAAAAACCATAAAAATCCATTAAACACCTAAAAAATATAAAAACTCTTAAAACATTATATACCCTAAAAACACACAAAAAACTCCTACAACCCCAATTAATAAAAAAATCAATATCCCTAAAAACCCATAAAAATCATAAAAATCTCTAAAAATCCCTAAAAACATAAAAAACCCTAAAACCCTAATAACCCAAAAAAAATCTTCAAACACTAAAATACATAAAACACCAAAAAACATAATAAACGATTAAAACCATGAAAATACTAAAATCCCTAAAGACCCCCAAGACCCTCAAAATCCCAAAAGACACTAAAAATGTTTACAAACAAAAAAAGACCAAAAATCCCAAAATATGATTAAAACCCAAGAAACCTAAAAAAATCCTAAAAAATTTACTTATAATCCATAAAAACAAAAAAAATCTACAAACCCTAAAAAACCCTAAAACCCTAAAATCACTAAAATTGTGAAAAAATCGTTAAAACCCTAAATAACCATCGAAATCCAAAAAATTCCTTAAAAATCGATAAAACCCTAAATACCATAAAAACCTATAAACTGAAAAATACCCCAAAACAACAAAAAACTCTAAAAATACTTTAAAACCTAAAATTGTGAAAACTCTAAAAAATATAAAATCCCTAAAAATCCTAAAAATCCTAAAAATAACTTAAAACTAGAAAACCTATGAAAAAATAAAAAACCATAAAAGTACCTATAAATGAAAAAACACATGAAGCATGAAAACCCTAAAAAAACCTTAAAAACTAAAAACTCATGAGATCCCTAAATACCAAGAAACGCTGAAAACCCTAAAAACACTAAAATCCATTAAACACCGAAAAACCAAAATTCCCATAAAATTAAAAAAATTCATAAAAATAAAAAAAAACAAAAAAATAGAAACCATGAAAACAACTAAGAATACCTCAAAAGGATAAAAAACGTAAAACCACTAAAAAACAAAAAAAATGATAAAAACCTAATGAACCCATAAAATCACCCTAAAACCCATAAACCCACCAAAAACCATAAAAAACACAAAAAATTATAAAAACCCTGAAAACCAATAAAATCACTAAAAGACACTAAAAAATATAAAAATACTTTAAACCCATAAATATTTTAAATCTCTAAAAAACCTTAATAGACCTGAAAAGATAAAAACCAATAAAAACCCTAAAATCCCAAAATCCCTCAAAATACGAAAAACCCAAAACACAAATTAAAATCCAAAAAATCCCTACAAATAAAAAAAAACCATAAAACCCTCTGAAAGCCCCTAAGAATACCTAAGATACCCAAAAATAGTTAAACAGACTAAAAATAATAAAAATGCTAAAGAAACTAAAAGACCTAAAAAACAAAAAGAACCCTAAAATCCCTCAATTTCACTAAAACCCTAAAAAAGAGAAAAAAATAATAAAAAATCCCAAAAATGTCTAAAAACCATAAAGAACATAAAAACCCCTATAACCATAAAATCAAAAGAAACCTATAAACACCCTATAAAACAGTAAAACAATAAAAACTATTTAAATGCCAAAAAAAAATACAAACCTATAAAACCCTGAAAACACAAAAAAATCCACCAAATCCCAAAAAATATAATACTAATTAGAAAAATAAAAAACACAAAATATCCTTAAAATCCATAAAAACCCTAAAACACATTAAATTCCTTAAAATTCAAAAAAAAATCTCTAAAAGAACAAAAAATGATAAAAATCGTGAAAACCCTATGAAATTCGTAAAATCCCAAAAACACTTATAGACCCAAAAAACCTAAAAATGCTAAAAACACTAAAAACCACAAAACCTTAAAAATCATAAAATTCCCCAAACACCCTAAAAACCATAAACTATAATCAAGACGTAAAAATTCTTAAAAATATAAAAACCCTAATGACCATGATAATACCTAAGAAAAACAAAAAAATAAATACACTAAAAATCCATAGAAAAACTAAAAAACAATAAAAATACCAAAAATACCCAAAAAATCATGAATACCCACTTGAAACTCTAAAAACCCTTTGAACCCAATTTTTTTTAAAAACTCTAAAAAACCTTAACACCCATAAAAATCCCAAAAAACAAAATAGAACTAGAAAAACCTTAAAAACTTAATTAAAACCCTAAAACTCTCAAAATCTATACCCCCAACAATAAAAATCCTAAATAGATCTCTAAAAACCATACAAATGAAAAAAACCCTAAAATCCAGAAAAAACGAATTAAACCCTGCAAAATATAAAATCGCTTAAAACCCCAAAAAACTTAAAAAAGTTAAAAACACTAAAAATCTTGAAATCCATAGAAACTCATAAAAATTAATAAAAAACATCAAAACTTTCAAAACCCCTACAACCCATAAAAATACTAAAAAATAATTAATAATTACTAAAAATGTAAAACCCTAAATCCTTGAATAACCCTACGAAAACCATAAAAAACTAAAACTCAAAAAAAAACAACAAAAAACCTAAAAACTGTTAAACATCATAAAAACACCTAAAGGAACCTAACAATCCAAAAAACCCCTAAAACCATATAAAACCCTACAATTCCATAAAATCCATATAATCAACTAAAAACTATAAAACCCCTTTAAAATATGAAAAAAATTTAAAATCTCTAAAAAACCAAAAAATCTTGGAAAACCATAAAACCCAAAAACCCAAAAACCCAAAATAATCCCTAAAACGCTAAAAATAACTAAAACCACAGAAAACCATGAAAATCATAAAAATACCAAAAAACCCTAAAAACCTAAAAATCCTAAAAGGAATGAAAATACCTGATAATTCATTAAAACCAAAAAATAATTAAAGCCCCTTGAATCCTAGTAAAATCTAAAACCCAAAAAACCCTAAATACACTAACAAAATAAATCCACAAAAACCCCTCAAACCACTAAATAAATAATCCTAAAAATCCCTAAAAATATCTATAAATGTAAAAAACAACCCTCTGAAAACCCCATAGAAATCTTCAAAACCATAAAAAACATAATTCCCCTAAAAGCCAAAAAAATTGTAAAACCCTTTGAAACCCTAAACCCCCCCCCCCCCCCGAAAAACCATAAAATCCCCAAAAACCATAAAAATCCATAAAGACCCTCAAAACCAATAAAAATCCCCAATGTCCCTATAAATCACTAAAAACTTACAAATAACGAAAACCAATAAAAATCTGAAAAATCCAACAAAAAACATAAAAATATAAAATCAATTTAAACCCTTAAAAACCTAAAAAATGATAAAAACATAAGACTTGTTAAAAGGACTTAAATATAATAAAAAACATAAAAAACTAGGAAAATAATTTAAACCCATGGAAACACTTAAAAACTGAACAACCCAAAAAGACTCTTAGAGACCATTAAATCCCAAAATAATTTAAAAAACTCTAAAAATACATAAAACACAAAAAATTCACAAAACCTCTAAAAATAAAAAAGGCCAAAAAACCGTAAAAATATTAAAATTCCTAACCCCCTCAAAATCTATAAAACACTAAAAACAAAACAAATCAATATATTCTTTAAAATCTTTTAAAAAACCTTCAAAAACCCTATAAAAACAATAAAAAATCAAAAAACCTTAAAAATACTTAAAACCTAAAAATTGTAAAAACGATAAAAAATAATACAACCTCTAAAAAATCTAAAAACTCTCAAAATAAATTAATAATATAAAAACCATACAAATTGATAAAAATTCCTTAAAACTCCTTAAAAATATAAAAACATTGAAAACTGTGAAATACCCTAGGAAAGAGTTAAAATTAATAAAACAATTAAAACTCCTAGAAAATCTATAAAATGCTAAAAACTATAAAACCACAAGATATCCTAAAAACCCTAAAACCCATAAAAACCATACAACCCCTTAAAACCTTAAAACCCCTAAAATCCCCTAAAATCCCCAAAACCCCACAAAAAACTCTAAAAACCATTCGAACTCCTAAAACTCTAAAAACTCTATAAAAACATAAACACAATTAAAATAAAAAAAAATTATAAAATCCAAAAAAACCAAAAAAACCCAAGAACACCTAAAATCCCAAAAAACCCTAAAAACCAAAAAACAATAAAATTATTAAAAATCTATAAAAATTAAAAGACCCTTAAATCCCAGAAAATCCCCTCAAAATCCCTAAAAACCATTCAATAAAACCTTGAAACCCCCTAGGAACACTATAAAAATCTATAAGCACATAAAACCACTCAAAAATAAAAAACACAAAAAACCTAAACATACCATGATACCCATAAAAACCCCGAAGACCTTTAGAAACCTAAAAACCCATAATGACCGTAAAAACCCACTAAAATCATTAAAACCCCTATAAAACACTAAAAAACATTAAAAATCATAAAACCCCAAAATCCCCAAAAACCCATAAAAGCTCAAAATTCCTAAAAACCATAAAAAAATACAAACAAATACTTATAATACCTAGAAATGTAAAAACACATAAAAACAGAGAAAACAACTATGAAACCCAAAAAAAATATAAAAACATTTAAAACTGTTAGAATGCCTAAAATTTCCAGAAAAACCAAAAAAAGCATACAAAGACCATATAACCATAAAATCCTCTAAAAACCATAAAAACCCCTAAACCCCTTAAAAAACATACACCCCCATAAGAACCCAAAAAAACCACTAAAATGTTCAAAAATGCTATA
Organism: Viscum album; assembly: GCA_963277665.1. Classification (NCBI taxonomy): domain Eukaryota; kingdom Viridiplantae; phylum Streptophyta; class Magnoliopsida; order Santalales; family Viscaceae; genus Viscum; species Viscum album. The sequence continues at coordinate 1,277,749,241 of OY728136.1, read as the reverse complement.
AACACCTAAAATGTTAAAAAACCTTGAAAAAAAATTCAAAACCAAGAAAACTCAAAACCCCATAAAAATAACAAAAAACCTATAAAAATCATAAAACCCATAAAACCATTAAAATCACTAAAACACTAAAAACTATACAATTACTAAAAATTCAATTAAAATTCCAAAAAAACATAATACCCCATAAAAACACTGAAAACCTTAAGAATAAAATTAAAAACTAAAAACACTTAAAACCCCAGAAAAACCTAAAAACGTTAAAAACCCTAAAACACTAAAAACCCTAATACCCAAAAAACCCAAAAAATAACTAAAAACCCAAAAAATAATAAAAATACCTAAAAACTCCTAAATCATCTGAAAAAACATAAAACCACCCTAAAACTCTAGAAAACCCCTAAGAAAATATTAAAAACTTAATAAGAACATAAAACCCCCAAAACCCTAAAAAGGATAAAAACCATAAAACCCCTAAAAATCCATAAAACACCTAAAACCATAAAAACACCTAAAACCCATAAAACCCCTAAAACCCCACTAAAATTTTAAAAAAATTAATCCCCTAAAAACATTAAAAATTTCTTAAATTTTTTTTAAACCCTAAATACTTGAAAAAACCCCTAAAACTCAGAAAACCATAAACACCCTAAACCCCCTAGATAAATCCTAAAACCATCAAAATATTTAAAACATTAATCCCCTTAAAAATCCTAAAAATCTATAAAAATACGTAAAACCCAAAAACTAGAAAAACCCGAAACAGCCCAATAAAAAATTCAACAAAAACTAAAAAAATTAAAGCCCCTAAAAATCTAAAATGCACTAAAAACCCTAAAAACCTGAAAACACTAAAAACCATAAAACTCTTAAGTCCTTTGGAATCCCAAAAAAACAAAGACCCCTAAACCCACTAAAAAAATTAAAAAAACCTTAAAATGACACAAAATTATAGAAACCTCTAAAAAATATTAAAACCCTAAAAACTATAAAAACAATGAAAACTCAAAAAAACTCAAAAACCCCTAAAAATCATAGAACACTTAAAATTTATAATGACTCTAAAAACTCCTAAAAATTAAAAAAAATCCTTAAACTAAAAAATATAAAACCTCTAAAAACCCTAAAAACCCTTTGAAAACATTAAATACCAAAAAATTTAAACCCCTACAAATCTCATAAAATGCTAAAAACTCAAGAAACCATAAACAACCATAAAAACCCCAAAAACCCTAAAAAACACCCTAAAACGATAAAATTATAAAAAAAATACCAAAATATCCTTAAAAAATAAAAACCCATAAAAAACCTGATAACCATTAATAAATCCATAAAAACAGTACACACTTAAGACTCTTGAAACCCTAAAAATGATAAAACCCATTAATGTCCCAAAAAACCAATAAAACCACAAAACTACTAAAATCATTATAAAATCTAAGAACCAAAAATATCCCTAAAACATACAAAAAACTCAAAAAATAACTATAAACTTTAAATATCTAGAAAACATTCAAATGCTAAAAAATAAAAAAAAACCCAAAACCCCAAAAAAACCATAAACCCCAAACCCCTCAAAATCCCTAAAATACATAAAACATTTATATATCTAAAAAAATCCCAAAAAGTAAATAAATATATAAAAAAATTTAAAACCCTAAAAAACACTAAGAAACCCATAATAATCTAAAAAACATAAAACCCATACAAACATCAAAAATCTAAAAAACCCTAAACGCCAAAAATCTACAAAACCAAAAAGGCCCAAAAACCCCAAAAACCATATAACCCCAAAAAACCCTAAAAACCAATAAAGAAAACTAAAATCTCTCAAAACGTTTAAAACCCCAAAATTTTAAAGAAAATCTAAAAATCATTAAACCCTCAAAAAACTCAAAAAAAACACTAAAAACCGCCAATAAATCCATAAAAACCCTAAAACACCCTAAAACCCAAGAAAATCCCTAAAAAAGTAATAAATAAAAGAAACCTCCAAAACCCTAAATATCCCCATAAAATAAAAAATCCTAAAAACCCTGAAAACTATAAAGAAAACATTTGATACCTAAAAACACATCAAACCCATAAATATCAGAAAAAATAGTACAAACCTTATGAATCCCTAAAACCCTAAAATCCATAAAATCTTGAAAACCCCATAAAAATACTAAACAACCTTAAAAATCCATAAAAGTGTTAAAACTAATAAACCTTGAAAAAATAATAATCCCAAAAACACTTAGAACAACTAAAAACTTAAAAATGATAATAACCCTAAAAACCCAAAAAAAATTAAAAGTATCCAAAAAATCCAAAAAATCCAAAAAATCAATATAACCAAAAAAATTCCAAAAAGACCATAAAAACTAATAAAATCTCTATAAAACCTAAAAATACGTAAAAACCCTAAAATCGAAAAAAACTAAAGAGGCTAAAAAACTTAATACCCCTGATAATCCAAAAACCATAAAACACCCCAAAAACCATAAAAACTATTGAAACCCATAAAACTCAAAAACCCCACGAAAAACTATAACAAACCATTAAAACCCTAAATATGATAAATACTCTAAAAGCCTTCAACCCCTAAAATTCAAAAAAACCCCAAAAACCAAAAAACCCTAAAACCGCCAAAAACCTTGAAAATCCTTAAAAAACCTAAAAACCCCTAAAATTCGAAAACAACACTAAAACACCCTAAAAACATAAAAGCCCTAAAAACTGTGAAAATCTCTCATAAAACCTTACAAACCTAAGATCATTTAAAACCCTTAATAACCATAAAACCCTTAAAAACCATATAACACTAAATACCCTAAAAACTCAAAAAACCAATAAAAAACCTAAAAGGAAAAAAATCTAAAAAAAATTCAAACCTAGAAAAACATTTAAAATTTCTAAAAACACTTAAAACACCTAAAAACAAAAAAAAATTAAAACCCAAAAATACTAGAAAACCCCTAAAACCCTAAATAAATTAAAAACCTTCAAAATCCCAAAAAAACCATTAAACCCCAATAAAATCCTAAAAACCCAAAAATAACATAAAACATTAAATCCATTTAATCCTAAAAACCGAAGAGGACCTAAAAAAATTAAAAACAATTAAATCCACTAAAACCCCTTAAAACCAAGAAAATCCAATAAACCATAAAAAACCCAAAACCCAATAAAAACACTAAAACCACCGAAAACTCTGAAAAACCTTTATACCCCTAAAACTATAAACAAATCTACCTTAAAAACACTAAAAAATCAATAAAACCCCAAAAAACTCTAAAAACTCCCAAAAACACTAAAATTTAGAAAAAAAACACTAAAAAGCAAAAAATCATAAAAAATATCTATGATTTATAAATAAATTAAAAAATTGAGAACGCTAAGAAAAACAGAGAACCCTAAAAACTATTAAAACCACTAAAAATAGTAAAACTATTCTAAAAACCCTAAAAACCACTAAAATCATTCAATATCCCTAAAACCCTCAAAATCCCCAAAAACCAAAAATCCATAAAAATCCAAAACAACTTTCTAAAAATCATGAAAAACATAAAAACCCTAAAAAACCTCAACAAACCTAAGAAATCAGTGAATATAAAAAAACACTCAAAACCCCTAAAACCCTAAATACACTAAAAAGACAGAAACCTAAAATGACCCTAAAAACCCTAAGAACATTAAATTACTAAAACCCATAAGAACCCTAAAAACAAAAAATAATCATAAAAATAACTAAAAACACTGAAATCCCTTTCAACCTCTTAAATTTTTAAAAGACACTACAAAACATAAAACCATTAAAAACTATAGAAACTAAAAAACTATAAAAATACTCAAAATCCAAAAACCCCAAAGAAACCATAAAATTTTAAAAAGTCACTAAAAATCACTAAAATGTAAAAAAATTCAACAACCCTAAACACCTGTAAGGAAATATTAAAAACATAAAAACGCTGAAAACACAAAAAAACTTAAAAAATGATAAAAACTATAAAAAACCCTAAAAACCATAAAAATCAAAAAAATCCAAAAAGATGGAAAAACCAAAAAACCCCCGAATCACCCTAAGAAAACCGTAAAACCCAAAACCCACTAAAACACCTAAAAAAACTAATAAATCAAGAAATACCTACCCCCCCCCCCCCAAACCCCTGCCAACCATAAAACCCATAAAATTACATAAAACCTCAATAAAAATACAAAATCGCTTTTAATCCCTATAAAAATTAAAAACTCTAAAAATCATTAAAATTCATAAAAACACAAAACTCCCCCGGAAACCATAAAACCATAAAACCCTAAAAACCCTCAAAAACCCTAAAAAATGATAAAAACCCTGAAAAATGTAAAAAACCATAAACCGCTAAAAATCAAGAAACACTACATACCCAAAAAAACCAAAAAAATCCCTAAAATCCCTAAAAATCATAAAAATATTAAAACTGAAAAAAAAAACACTAAAAATATAAAAAAACCCTAAAACACCTAAATATGCTAAATATGCTAAAAAACCAAAATGGACCATAAATACTCTAAAAACCCATAATGACTATAAAAACCCATAAAACCCCTAAACCCCCTAAAATACCTAAAAACCCACTAAATAATATTAAAATACATCAAAATATTAAAAACTCTAAAAATCTTTAAAAACCTTAAAAAACCCAAAAATGCCAAAATAATCAAACAGCCCTCAAACCCCTCTAGATCCATAATAACACTATAATTAATTAAAAATCCATAAAAATTGCAAAAATTCCTAAATACATAAAAATCCAAAAAAAAGTTAAAAAAACACCTATGAAAACCTTCAAATATTATAAACAGTTAAAACCCGAAAATAAGTAAAAAACATCTAAAAACCCTAAAATATCCAAAAACTCTAAAATCCCTAAAAGCACTAAAACCCCATAAAAATATTTAAAATTTCAAAAAAATCCATAAAAATGTAAAAAAACTATAAAACCCCTAAAAAGTAAGAAATACTTGAAAACATAAAAAACATTAAATCCCAAAAAACCTGAAAGGTAGTAAAACCCAAAAAAGTTCTAAAACACTAAAACCCCTAAATACCATAAACCACTTAAAAACATAAAGTCCCTAAAACCCAAAAAAACCCAAAAAACCCACTAAAAACTATAAATCCCCTTTAATCCTCTGAAAAGGTTAAAAAATATAAAAAATTGTAAAAACCCTAAAAAATAAAAAAAACCCATAAAACTACAAAAAACCCATAAAACCCATAAAACCCAAAAAATCCGTACAAACCCAAGAAACCAAAACAATACAAAAAGATTCCCAAAATATGTAAAAACCTAAGAAGCACTAAAAAAGTGAAAATCCTTAATAAAATTGTAAATATCTAATGACACTTAAAACCTTTAAAACGTTAAAAATGATAACAACCCTAAAACACTAAAAACTCCAAATCCCCAAAAACCAATAAAATTTAAAAGACCGTAAAAACATGAAAACCCCTAAAACCCATAAAAACACTAAAAACACATAAAAATTCATGAAAAATACATGAAACTCTATAAAAACAATAAAAACACTTAATAAAACCTTAAAAACAAAAAAAACCAGAAAAATTCTAAAATCATAAAAAACTATATAAAACCTGAAAACCCTAAAAATCCCTAAAAACATAATAACCATAAAACCCCCTAAATATCCTTAAAAATTGGAAAAAAATTTAAAAAACATAAATTTCTTGAATATCCCTAAGAAAAATATAAAAACATAAAAACACATAAAACCCCAAAAAATACTAAAAATCATAAATACCCTAAAAGGTCTCTTAAAAACCAAAACCCCCTAAAACCCATAATTCCCCAAAAACATAAAAATCTATAAAACCAAAAAAAACCATTAAAAACACTACAAATGTAACACCCCATGATTTCATAGTACATTATCTCATTAAAGTAATTCAATAGATTATGTTACACGCAACACCGAGTTTGAGCGCACCACAACTTACCAAACTAGCCATTCAAAATGCGGTTATGAATACTATTAACTAAATTTTAAATATTATATACTCTATATAATTTTAAAATCCCTATTATGTGTTTCTTAGATATAATATAAGTACAAATTCATTTTTCTGATAAAAGTAGTATTTAAAAAATACAGTTTTACTGCTTTTTAATGGAGAACCTTTTTTGAAACCAATATTTGATACTTATATATTTTCAATTTAATGAAATTAAATTATTCTTTATAATTGGGACATAAAAATTTATTTTGGATAAATTTTTGGTATTTTCTGATAACTTTCATATTTTGATGAAAATTGGAAAATAGTAAATTTTAATAAAAAACAACTTTTTAATCAAAATAATTTATAGTGTTAAATTATATATTTGAGTTGTTTTAAAGTATCATTAGATTATTATTTTATCATTTAATATAATTTATTTCAATTTACATAATATCAAATTTAAAATTAAAATAAACAAGTCTCAATCTTTTGATAGTTATTATTTCTTAAAAATACGCTTTTTGTTTTGACAACGGGAATTAATATTAAATTAATTTAGGCCACTTTTTTTTAATTTGGAAAAATGGATTCCATATTTTGAATCAAGAGTTAAAATTTGTGTAAATAATTAACTTTCATTTTTAGTCATTATGATTATTTACTTCAATAAATATTTTTTTACCATGGATAAAGGTTAAATATGGTAAATAACGGAAAAATATTACTATTTTAATATTAAGTTACCCTATCATGTGTTCTATTCATATGGTTTGATACATTTCCAATCATGGTCATACTTGGGTCGATTTTGGGACCTCATGGAGCCACTTCAGAGTGATAATGACACTTTATATTAATTAATTTAAAGTAAAGACAAAAATGACATAAACATATATCCTTTAGTGAAATAATTTTTAGAAGGGGTTATATAAGTTATAATTTAGACTATAAATATTAATTTTAAATGAAAAATTATTTCTTAAATCATGGTATTTTTTTATAATTTTTATACATTAAATAATTAAGTTTATTTGTGACATCGTTATGATGTAGTAATTACATTATAAATGAAAGAATCAAATAAATGGTATTATAAATGTTAAAATAAATATAATTTAAATGTTTTTATGTAATCCATGAATTTATTATTTGAATATTAAATGTTAGGGGTGATTAAAATTATCTTGTTTTAATTAATCATGTTGGGATGACTTTTACAAAAACCAAATACTAAACAGCGTCAAAATTGACATAAATGAGTTTTTAAAACAGATATTATATTATTAAAATATATAATAGTCACAAAAATATAAGGTTCTACCAAAGAACTTATATGACTATAGGTATATCATTAATGAACCACGTGAGGTTCTCTTAAAATTTTATAGTAAATTTATTACCCAATTATTATAATAATACAAGAATATGTGGTAAAAGTTAAACTATTTAATGAAGAGTTAAATATAAAAGATATGATTAATATGGTGACCTAAACCTATCTAAAACATATTGGTTGAGTGTTTTTATAACCATACCCACCTTAAATTAGAAATAAATCATTTTTAGCCATTTGAAACTGGAAATGATTTTATTATAAAATAATATTTCAAGATTTTCCAAAAGTGAACCTCACCTCTCTTATAAAATGTTATTTCCCATCATCTCAAAAAAACAACTCCAAATCCATTTTTATCTAATAAAAACTACAAAAATATCCTCCCAACTTCCCTAAATTCAACTTAGAGGCCTTCCCTTGAGCAGAATGCCAACTTAAGGAGATTGTTTGTTCAAATCAAAAGGAAACACACAAAAAGAGGTAATTATTTTATCACCTCTTTCAATGTTTAATTCTTACTCCACTTTATATTTCATTGTAATTTCCATAACAATATAATAAATCAAGTACCTTCTAAATACTATGATGCTATTATAAATATGGTACAACCGTATTCATTATTATATCCATCCTATGAATGATAATGTCTCCCTACATGCATATGTATGGCTTACCATCTACACGTCGGGGTGTTGTTTGTTATTCAACACTTCATTGTTTAGATGAGTATAATAATTAGTATAATTGATGTAAATGAAAAATATAACATGTTAATGATTATTTATATATAAAATATCATCAAATTTTATACAATTTTAACATCAATATAATGATATCATTGCTCGTGCATACATATGACTTACCGTCTCCACGATACAATGATATTCATTTCCATGTTCACCATTAAAAAATTAAAAATAAAATATATATTATTAATAAGTATATAATAGATGACATAATAATTATACTAAATATATATATAGGTCTTTACATACTTATATTTTATCCACTTACGTCCATTCAATACGACATGAAAATGGAAACAGTGTTTATGCGTACGTACGGCATACCATCTCCAAAAACGGTGTTTTACATTTCATATATCTATATATTATACATACTTATATTCTAAATATATATGATAAATCATGTGTTACATTCTAGAAGTATTTAAATCATGATCTAAATGATATGATCAAGAATAAAAAGTTAGAACACGTACGATAAAGAAAGCAATTATAACCCAAAATGTTAATTTAACATGGAAATCATTATTAAATGGGTAGAATAATGTCAAAAATGAATAATTTATGATATAATAAATATGAATATAGTTCTGGAATAATTTAATTACATAGTATGGTCACTATACAGGAGGCTAAACGTTCCCTCAGCCAAAGGAAAGTGCAAGGTAAGGGTTAATTCTACAATCTCTTCATTATCTGAGGTTGTTTTTACATGAGTATCTACTAGGACCTCTTTATCATCCACATCTGTGTTTCATAAAAATATTTTCAAAAGGAATATTTTATGATTTTTTGGATGGGACACTTTAACCAGCTCATCATTTTAAATTTTTTAAATATTTATTCTTCTAAATCATTCTCATTAATGTCCATATTTTCAAAATGGTTTTTAAGGATTTATTTATATGAACATGAATGTTTTTTAAAATGATAATTCCTTTCAAAATTATCAAAATTGTGTAAGACACTTTGATTCAGAAATGTCTTTAAATGTATTCCTTTCTAAATTATGTGACTTTTAAATGTTTTCATGAAAAAATGTTATTTCTCTCAATGAGATTTACAAATAATTTTCATCTATGTCAACATCCCTTGATGTATTTTAAACTTGTTTGATGTTTATTTATTATGATATGAATCTTTTATATTTTATTGAATTTTTTGTGATATGTCTGATTGTGGATGTGTTATTTTGAAAGCATTCATGGTTTATAGATTATTTATTGAAATTTCGTATCTAGTTTTAGTATGATTTTTTATATTACGTTTAAACCTTTTCATATGAGGAATGCATTGGACTTTATAAGTGATGGGTGGAGCCTGCTATAGAACCACGATACATCGGTAGGTCTCATGAGACAATTAGATGTGGAATTGGCTGAGGTCTTTCCCAAATTTGATATATGGTTTTTGCCAAGTCCTTAATCATTTTTAGATGTCTTGGCCATGACCTTGACAAAATGTTTCAGAATGTACAGCATTATACATTCCTTCATTATGAAAATATTATTGATGGTTTATGTGGTTATTCGACTAATAGAATACCCATGAATATGTTTTATTATGGAATTATTTAATCATCTCATATTCCTACCATAAAGTGTTCATTTTTATTATTTTTAAAGGCATGTGTTTTAAATTATTCACCATGCCTAATGTTTATGTTATCTTTCATTGTATTGCATAGCCTTACTGATCATTTGAGCTCACCCCTTTATTATGTTTCATTTTCCCAGGATTCCAAGAATTGTATTATGATTGATAAGATAGGTTAAGGTTGGATATTAATTTCTTTCCCAAAGGATCATTTATGTTGTGTTTTATTTTCTTATGTGTAATGTAACATTCATGTATGTAATCTATTTTTCAATACTTCTAAAATATCGGCCTTTCAGGATTTTATTCCTTGTAATCATTCCAATTTTTTAAAATAATGCACTGACTCTAGGCTTCTGGGGTCGGGGAATTAGATTTGGTATCATAAAAAGTTTATCAATAACCTTGGAAACTAGATTTAGATATACTCTAATTATATCACATTACCATAAGGTTAACATTGATGATTTGTATATAAGAACATCCTAGAATTTTGGTAACATAATGATTTTGTGAATTTTTCAATCAATACATCCCTGTTTGGACACGGGCAGGTAGAGGCAGCTCTAGCACAGATGTACCTAGGAGTAAAAACTCTGATAAGGAGTTTTAGGCTTGACCCTGGGGTATCCTGGTACAAGAAAATGGGCCATGCTGCACTCATAGTTAAGAAACTCCCGGGAGATATTCTTAGGATAATTAAAAATTTTATTACTATCCATTAAGAAGTATTTAAGAGTAAATACTTCCTCAAAGAAAATTTTTTATGATTACAGATTATATGAATAATATTTTCAATTTACATTAGGTATTTTACATTTTTGGAATTACGCATTGTGATTCAAAAACTGACCTAGTATATGCCATTGTTTAGAAATGGTTCCTAGTAGAAGAAATGAGAACTCCAGCAATACGCATGATCCTGAGATTAAGAAGGATCATATATGTCATGGTATTTAGCCAACATTTAGAAGGGAAATAGTCACCCATGTATTTTCATCATATGAATAAATAGTATCATGTGTTAATTAGATAACTAAATAATTCTTTGAGTCCTATGGCATTGAAGGGAAGCAAGAGAAGAAAATGATGGAAGGGAGAAATATGGATAACGTAAAGTGGGGAAAGAAGGATTTCCCCATATGTTATAACTGTGGAAATAATCACATTGGTAAATTCCTGGAGGGAATGGGAGTTTGTTATAATTATGGAGAAAAAGGACACCCAATATCTAATTTTAAGGGTAAGAAAAGGGATTCCAATGTACAATGTTTCATCTGCAAGGAGTTGGGACACTACACGAATCAATATCCAAATCATCAGACTATACCCGAAATGCTACTATTGGATAATAATCAAGTTATGATATTACCAAATATGAAGAGGAATTATTAGATTTCTTATTTTGTTATTAAATTATTATTTCATTTGAGTATTTTATTACATATTATAAGAATTATAGAGTATATAAGGATTGTACTATAGTACTATTTCATTAAGGACTTGAGGTTGTGTGGAACCAAGAAAAGTGACTCAATAGAAGGTTAATTTTTCTGGAAAATATATGGTTGAGTGAAAGATAACCCATAATATGGTTCTAATAATGAGGTAGTGATTTTGGAATAATATATGATTTATTTGGATAAATTGTATAGGATATTCTTGACTTCCGTGAAATTGATTGTTATATTCCATCAATGTTGGAGTTTATAACAATTTTGGATAGAAGGAGTATATCCAGTATTATTTAAGAAATAAGGGAGCATGAATTTAATCAATAAGGTTTTATGGTAATTCAGGGTGTTACAGTGTTTTAAAATAATACATGATGAATGTATTCACATGTTATTAAATGGAAAAAGGACCTTCATTGTGTGTACCTTCTTTATAAATTTTAGATTGTGAGTTTGGAAAGAAGTATTTTGGATAATTCTAAAGCTTTGAATCGATTATTTTTGACGTTGGATACTATTTTTAAGGGTAAATAATTTTATGATATTATATTTCAAATGTCATAAAATGGATAACCCGGAGGTCGGGCGACAACCCGTCACGTCCAAAAAGGCCGTGAGACATAAACTTGCAACATAAGGGAGACAACAATTCATCACCTACCACTGGCCCATGTGATTTTTTGGATTGTATAATGTAGTTTTTATTAAAGGTGTGATCGATGAATTAAAAATACATTTTTTGGAACCCTATATGATTATGATAAATAGAATATTTTTAAGTTCTATTATCTCTTTTAGTGAAAGATGAGTTTGTGGTAGAAATTATTTGAAGGATGATACACTACTTGTCAAGTATATTTTTTCCTCTAATCCTATGAATAAATTAATTTTTAACTTTAGGGAAGTGATCTTAAAACCAAAAATGTGTTATCCTAATACCTTATGTTTTTTTGAACTGATTATAATTTAAATCATCATAGATGTATGACTTTGAGGCCCTCAATTTTATACTTGTTTGAGATTAATTACCTACATCAGTCCCTATAAATATTAAATTGTTTCCTACAATTATGTGTCTTTAATTGAAACCAATTTTCTCCTAATCAAGATCATAATTTGGTGGTGACTTTTTGATTTCCCTTTCCCTCTTATTAAGTCTAAATTTTATTAACCCAATTTCGGATGTGGGTTTTCCACAAAGTTATTTTTCTATTTTTAACCTTTTATTTTCAAAAAATAGTTTCAAATGGAATGGAAGCAATTTATTTAAGGATAGGAGAATGTAACACCATTTTATTTCATATTATGTTATCTCATTAACGTAATTCAATAGATTATGCTACACGCAACACTGAGTCCGAGTGCACCACAACTTACCAAACTAGTCATTCAAAAAGAAGTTATGAATAGTATTAAATTAATTTGGGATCTTATATATTCTATATAATTTTAAAATATAAATTATGTGTTTCTTATACATAATATAAGAACAAATTCATTTTTTTTATAAAAGAAGTATTTTTCAAAAAAAATTCAATTTTACCGCATTTTAATGGAGAAACTTTTTCAAAACCAACATTTGACAGTTTTATATAATCAATTTAAGGAAATTAAATTATTCTTTTCTAATCGGGACATACAAAAATTAGTTAGGATAAATTTTTGGTACTTTTCTGATAACTTCCATATTTGTATGAATAGTAAAAATTACTAAATTTTAATTAAAAACAACTTTTTCAATCGAAATAATTTATAGTGTTAAATTATACATTTGAGTGGTTTTAATGTCTCATTATATTATATTTTTATAATTTAATATAATTTAGTAAATTTTATTTAATTTTACATTAAAACTAGACATACACAACTGTCAATCTTTTGATAGTTATTATTTCTAAAATACACGCTTTTTTATTTTGATAATGGGAATTAATTTTAAATTAATTTGTTCCACTTATGTATTTTGAATTTGGAAAAATGGATTACATATTTTGAATCAGGATGTAAAAATTTTGTAAATAGGAAACTTTTATTTTTAGACATTATGAGTATTTACTTCAGTAAATATTTTATTTACCATGGTTAAAGGGTAAATCTGGTAAATATGGGTAAACAAATATTATAATAATAATATTAAGTTACCCTAACATGTGTTATATTCCTATTGGTTGATACATGTATGACCATATGAATCATTGGGTAGATTTTGGGACCCCATGGAGCCACTTGAGAGTGATAATAACACTTTATATTAATTAATTTAAAGTAAAGATAAAAATGAAATAAACATATATCCTTTAGTAAAATAATTTTTAGAATTGTTCATATAAGTTATAATTTATAATATAAATATTTATTTTAAATCTAAAAATATTTCCAAAATCATGGTATTTTTTTATAATTTTTAGATGTTAAAAAATCAAATTTATTTCTGACATAATGATGATGCAGTAATTACCTTATTAATGAATGAATCAAATAAATGGTATTATAAATGTTGAAATAAATATAATTTCAAAGTTTTTATGACATCCACTAATTTTCTAGGTGAATATGAAATGTTAGGGATTATTCAATGTATCTTTTTTGAAGTAATAAAGTTGTGATGACTTTCACAAAAACCAAATACTAAATAGTGCCAGAATTGACATAAATGACTTTTTAAAAAAATATTATATTATTATATTATATAATAGTTATAAGAATCTAAGGTTCTTCCAAAGAACATATATAAAGATATTTATATCATTAATTAAACACTTTATTTTCTATTGAAATTTTATAGTATGTTTATTAACTAATTATTATAATAATAGAAGAATACATGGTAAAATTTAAACTATTTAACTAAGAGTTAAATCTAATAGATAAGGTTAATATGGTGACCTAAACCTATCTAAAACCTATTGGTTGAGTGTTTTTTGACTCATCCACACCTTATCCTAGAAATAAATTATTTTTGAGCCATTATAAACTGAAAATGTTTTTATTATAAAATAATTTTTCATGCTTTTCCTAAAGTGACCCTCACCACTCTTATAAAAGGGTACTTACCCTTCTCCCAAAATCACGCCTCAAAAGCCATTTGGATCGGCCAAAACCTACCCAAATATCCTCCAAACTTCCCTAAATTCAACCTATAGGAATTTCCTTGAGTATATAACCAACATAATGATCCCTTTTGTTCAAATCAAAAGGAAACACTGGAAAAGAGGTAATTATTTTATCACCTCTTTCAAAGTTATATTCTTCTTCCAGTTTTACTTTGTTATTTCCATACCAATATAATCAATCTAGTAACTTATATATACCACGATGTTATTATAACTATGGTATAAACATATTCATTATTCTATCTATCCTATGAATGATAATGTCACCATGCGTGCGTACGTATCGCTTACCATCTCCATGCAATGGTGTAGTTTTTTATTCAACACTTACTTATTTATATCAGTATAATAATTAGTATAATTGATGTAAATAATATATATAACATGTTCATTATACATTATATATAATATACCATCAAATTACATACGATTTCACTATCAATATAATGATATCGTCACTCGTGCATACGTACGACTTACCGTCTCCACAACGCGATGAGATTAATTTCCACGTTCAACATTCAATGATGATTATAAAAATATATATTATTAATAAGTATTTAATATATGAAATGATAATTCTACATAATATATATATATATATATGTGTGTGTGTATTTATGTATTTACATATATCTTACTCACTTACTTCCATTCAATACGATAAGAAAATTGAAACAACATTTATGCGTGCGTACGGCCTACCATCTCCATAAACAGTATTTTCCCTTTCATATATATATCTATTATAAATATTTATATTCTAAATATATATGATAATTTATGTGTCAGATTCTGGAAGTATGTAAATCATTTTCTAAATGATACGATCAAGAAAAATAAGTTAAAACACATACGATAAAGAAAGTGATTATTACCCAAAATGTTAATTTAACTTGGAAATCATTATTAAATATGTAGAATAATGTCATAAATGAATCATATATGATATAATAAATATGAATATGGTTCTGGAATAATTTAGTAGCATACTATGGTCATTATATAGGAGGTTAAACGTACTCTCAACCAAATGAAAGTGCAAGGTAAGGGCTAATTCTACAATCTCTTCATTATCTGATGTTGTTTTTACGTGAGTATCTAGTGGGACCTATTTATCATCCACATCTATGTTTCATAAAAATATTTTCAAAAGTAATATTTTATGATTTTATGGAAGATAATCTTTAACAAGATCTTCATTTTAAATGGTTTAAATATTTATTCTTTTAAATTATTCTCATTAATGTCCATATTTGCAAAATGGTTTTTAAGTATTTATTTATAGAGACATGAATGTTTTTTAAAATCTTAATTCCTTTCAAAAGTATCAAATTGTTGTGGGAAAATATTATTCAAAAATGTATTCAAATTTATGCCTTTCTAAATTGTGTGACTTTTAAATGTTTTCATGAAAAAATGATATTTCTCTCAAAGAGTTTTACAAATCATTTTCATCTATGTCAACATCCCTTGATGGATTTTAAACTAGTTTGATGTTTTTTTATTATGATACAAATACTCCATATTTTATTTATGGTTTTGTGATATGTTTGACTGTGGATGTGTTATTTTTATAACATTCATGGTTTATTGATAAATTATTGACATTTCATATGCTAGTTTTAATAATAATGTTTTTTATGTTTAATCCTTTTCATATAAGGAATGCATTGGACTTAGAATGTGATGAGTGGAGCCTGCTATAACACCTAGATGCATCACTAGGTCTCATGAAACACTTAGATGTGGAATTGGTCAAGGCCTTTACCAAATTTGATATATGGTTTTGGCTGAGGAATTAATCATTTTTAGATGTCTTGGCCGAGGCCTTGACAAAATGATTCAGAATGTATGACATTATACATTCCCTCATTATAAAAATATTATTGATGGTTCTTTTGGTAATTAGACTAATAGAATACCCATTAAAATGTTTTATTATGGAATTATTTACTCACCTCATATTCCTGTCATAAAGTATTCATTTTTATTATTCGTAAAGACATGTGTTTTAAAATATTCACCATTCCTAATTTCTATGTTATCTTATGTTTTATTTCTTACCCTTATTTAGTGTTTGATCCCACCCCTTTCTTATGTTTTATTTTCCTAGGATTACAAGAAGTGTATTATGATTGATACGAAAGGTTGATCTATGATATTAATGGATTTTTGAAAGGATCATTTATGTTGTGTTTTATTTTCTAATGTGTAATGTTATGTTCATGTATATGATCTATTTTACAAGAATGTTAAACTATCAATCATTCGGGACTTGATTCCTTGTAATCATGCCAATTTTTTAAAATAATCCACTTACTCTGTGCTTCGTGGGTCGGGGTGTTACTGTTGGTATCAGAGGAAGTTTAGCACTAACCTTGGAAACTAGATTTAGAATATACAATGATTAGGGCATATTACCCTAAGATAAACGTTGATGATTAGTAAAGAAGAACTTCCTAAAATTTTTGTAATGTAGATATTTTGTGAATCTTCCAAGAAATACATTCATATCTAGACATGAGTAGGTAGAGGCGGCTCTGGCTCAGATGTAGCTAGGAGTGGAAACTCTAACAAGGAGTTTTGGGTTGACCCGGGGTATCCTGGTACATGACAACAGGCCTTACTGCACACTTTGTTAAGACTCTCCCAGGGCATATGCTTAGGATAATTCAAGTTTGCATTACAAGCCATTAATAAGTATTTAGGAGTAAATAATTCCTCAAAGAAAACATTTTATGATTATAGATTATATGAATAATATTTTGAAATTTTTTATGAATTTTATAGGTTTGGAATTATGCATTGCGATTAAAAAACTAACCTAGTGTATGCCATTATTTTGAATTGGTTCTTAGTAGAAGGAATGAGAACTCCAGCAATACGTATGATCCAAATATTAACAAGTATCATATCTATCATGGTATTAAGCCAACATTTAGATGGGAAATAGTCTCCCATGTATTCGCTTCATATGAAGAAATAGTAGCAAGTGTTAATAAGATATGTATCAGATTCTCTAAGTCTATGTCTTTGAAGGGAAGCAAAAGAAGAAATTTATGGATGGGAGAAATATGGATAACGTGATAAGGGGAAAGAAGGATTTTCATATATGTGATTACTCTGGAAAGAATCACCTTGGTAAATGCTCGAAGGGAATGGGAATTTGTTATATGTGGGGATAAAAAAGGACACCAAGTACATTATTTCAAGGGTAATAAAAAGTTTCAAATGCACAATGCTTCATCTGCATAGAGTTGGGAAACTATGCGAATCAATATCCAAATCATCAGAGTATACCCCAAATATTGCTATTGGATGATAATCAAGTTATGATACTACCAAAGATGAAAATTAATGATTAGATTTCTTATGTTGTTATTAAATTATTGTGTCATTTGAGTATTTTATTACATGTCATAAATATTATAGAGTATATAAGGATTGTACTGTAGTAATATTTAATTAAGGACTTGAGTTTGCACGGAACCAAGAAAAGTGACTCAATAAAAGGTTAAATTTTTTGGAAAATATATGGTTGAGAGAAAGATAAACCATAATATGGTTCTGATACTGAGGTAGTGATTTTGGATTAATATACGATTGATTTGGATAAATCATATTGGATATTATTGACTACCTTGTAACTGATTTGTATACTCCATCATTGTTGGAGTTTATAACAATTTTTGATAGAAGGAGTATATCCAGTATTATTTAAGAAATAAGGGATCATGAATGTAATCAATAAGGTTTTATGGTAATTCAGGGTGTTACTGTTTTTAAAAAGAATACATGATGAAGGTATTCACATGTTATTATGTGGAAAAAAGGATCTTCATTATGTTTAACTTCTATATTAATTTTGGACTATGAGTTCGGACAGATGTATTTTGGATAAGTATAATGATTTGAATCGATTATGTCTGACCTTGGATACTATTTTTAAGGTTAAATCATTTCTTGAGATTATTTTTGGATTGTCATAAAAAGGAAAACCCGAAGGTCGGACGACATCTAGTCATGTCCGTCAAGGCCGTGAGACATTAACCCACAACCTAAGGGTGACAAGTGTGCATCACCTACCACTAGCCCTTGTGGTGTACTAGATTGTATAATGTAGTTTTATTTAAAGGTCTTATAGATGAATTATAAATTCATTTTTTGGATCCCTATATGATTATGATAAATAGAATATTTTAAGATATATTATCTTTTTGAGTGAAAGTTGAGTATGTGGTAGAAATTAGTTGAAGGATGATACTCTAATTTCTCAGTATATATTTTTCCTATAATTATATGAATAAATTATTTTTTAACTTTATGGAATTTATATTAAAACCAAAAATTTGTTATCCTAATATCTTATGTTTTTTTGAACCGATGATGTTTTAAATCATCATAGATTTATGGATTTGAGGCCCTCAATTTTACACTTGTTTGTGATTGATGACCTCAATCAATCCCTATAAATATTTATGTTTTTCCTCTAATTGTGTGTCTCTAATCGCCACCAATGTTCTCATAATTGAGATCATAATTTGGTGGTGACTTTTTAATTTCTTTTTCCCTCTTATTAAGACTAAATTTTAATAACCCAATTTTCGATATGGGTTTTCCACAAAGGTATTTTTCTATTTTTAACCTTTTATTTTTGAAGAAAAATTTCAAATAATGAGCACCCAATTTATTAAAGGAGGGTAGAATGTAACACCCTGTGATTTCATATTACGTTATCTCATTAATGTAATTCAATAGCTTATGCTACACGCAACACCGAGTTCGAGTGCACCACAAATTACCAAACCAGTCGTTCAGAAAGCGGTTATTAATAGTATTAACTTAACATTGAATCTTATATACTCAATATAACTTTCACATCCATATTATGTGTTTTTTAGACATAATATATGAAAAAATTCATTTTTTGAGATAAAAGAAATATTTTTCAATAAATTCAATTTTACTGCCTTTTAATAGGGAACCTTTTTTAAAACCAATATTTGAAACATTTATATATTCAATTTAATGAAATTATATTATTCTTTAGAATTGGGACATAAAAAATGTTATTTGGATAAATTTTTGGTACTTTTTTGATAACTTTCATATTTTGATGAATAGTGAAAATACTAAATTTTATTAAAAAATAAATTTTTTAATCGATATAATTTATAGTGCTAAATTATACATTTGAGAAATTTTAAAGTATAATTAGATTATATTTTTACCATTTAATATAATTTAGGTCATTGGATGTAATTTCACATTTAAATTAGACATAAAAAAGTGTCAATATTTTGATAGTAATTATTTCTTAAAAACACGCTTTTTGTTTTGACAAGAGGAATTAATTTTAAATTATCTTCTTCCACTTACGTATTCTGAATTTGGAAAAATGGATTCCATATTTGGAATCTAGAGGAAAATTATTTGTAAATAGGTAACTTTTATTTTTAGAAATTATGAGTATTTACTTTAGTAAATATTTTATTTATCATGGTTAAAGGGTAAATATGGTAAATAAGGGTAAAAAGATATTATTATAATAATATTTAGTAAACCTAAAATATGTTTTATTTATATTGTTTGATATATTTCCATCCATGGGCATCCTTGGGTCGATTTTGGGACCCCATGAAGCCACTTGAGAGTGATAATGACACTATGTATTAATTAATTTAAAGTAAAGACAAAAATGACTTAAACATATATCCTTTAGTAAAATAATATTTATAATGGATTATATAAGTTATAATTTAGACTATAAATATTACTTTGAAACCTAAGAATATATACTACATCATTTTATTTTTTATAATTTTTTGTATTAAATAACTAAATTTATTTATGACACAATGAAGATGACGTAATTACCCTATTAATGAAACAATCAAATAAATGGTAATATAAATTTTAAAATAAATATAATTTCAAAGCTTTTATAAAATACAAGAATTATATAGGATAATATGAAATTTCAGGGTTGATTCAATGTATCTTGTTTGAAGTGAAAAAGTTGTGATGACTTTCACAAAAACCAAAAACTAAATAGTGTCAAAATTGACATAAATGATTTTTAAAAAACAATATTATATTATTAAATTATATAATAGTCCAAAAAATCTATGGTTCTGCAAAAGAACTTATATAATTATATTTATTTCATTAATTAACAACTTTAGGTTCTCTTGGTATTTTATAGTATGTTTATTAACCAGTTATTATAATAATACATGAACACATGGTAAAAGATAAACTATTTAACTAAGAGTTAAATCTAAAAGATAAGGTTAATGTGGTGACATAAACCTGTATAAAACCTATTTTTTGAGTGGTTTTTGACCCATACCCTCCATATCCTAGAAATAAATAATTTTTTTTTCATTATAAACCGAAAATAATTTTATTATAAAACAATATTTCAAGCTTTTCCTAACGTGACCCTCACCTCCCTTATAAAAGGGTACTTCCCCTTCACTCAAAATCACACCTCCAAATCCATTTTTATCCAAAAAAACCTTCCCAAATATACTCTCAAAATCCCTAAATTTAACCTAGTGGACTAACCTATATTATAAAGCCAACCATAGGAGTCCATTTGTTCAAATAAAAAGGAAACATCCAAAAAGAGGTGATTATTTTATCACCTTTTTCAAAGTTCTATTCTTCTTCCACTTTCTCTTTATTTGTTATTTATATTACAATAGAATAGATCTAGTACCTTCTACATACTATGATGTTATTATAAATATGGCACAACCATATTCCTTATTCTATTCATCCTATGAATGATAATATCATTATGTGTGCATATATACGGTTTACCGTCTCCACGTCGTAGTGTTGTTTGTTATTCAACACTTCATTATTTGGATGAGTATAATAATTAGTATAATGGATTTAAATAATAAATATTACATGTTAATGGTTCTGTATATATAATATAAAAACATATTACATAATATTTCACCATCAATAGAATGATATCATCGCTCGTGTGTACATACAGTTTAATGTCTCCACGACGCAATGAGATTCATTTCCACATTCACCATTCAACGATGATTATAAACATATATATTAATAATAATTATATAATATATTAAATAATAATGATACTGAATATATATATATATATGAGTATGTATGTACTTACATATATCTTATTCACTTACTTCCATTCAATAAAATATGAAAATGGAAACAGTGTTTATGCGTAAGTACGGCCTACCGTCACCATAAACGGTGTTTTCCATTTCAAATATCTATATATTATACATATTTATATTCTAAATATATATGATAAATAATTTTTTATATTATTTAATTATTTTAATCATGATCTAAATGACACGATCAAGAATAATAAGTTAAAACACGTACGATAAAGAAAGCGATTATTACTCAAAATGTTAATTTAACATGGAAATTATTACTAAATGTGTATCATAATGTCTTAAATGAATCATGTATGATATAATAAATATGAATATGGTTTTTTAATAATTTAATAACATACTATGGTCATTATACAGAAGGTTAAATGTACCCTTGACCAAAGTAAATTACAAAGTAATGGTTAATTCTACAATCTCTTTGTTATTTGAGGTTGTCTTTACATAAGTATCTACTTGGAATTCATTATCATACACATCCGTGTTTCATAAAAATATTTTCAAAAGGAATATTTTATGATTTTCTGGAAAGGACTCTTAAACTATATCATCATTTTAAATTGTATAAATATTTATTCTTCTAAATCATTCTCATTAATGTCTATATTTTTAAAATGGTTTTTATGTATTTATTTATATGGAAATGACTTCTTTTGAAAATGTTAAATCCTTTCAAAAGTATCAATGTGGTGTGAGACACATTGACTCAATAATGTCTTTAAATGTATTCCTTTCTAAATTGTGTTACTTTCAAATTTTTTCATGAAAAACTGATATTTCTCTCAAAAAGATTTACAAATCATTTTCATTTATGTCAACATCCCTTGATGGATCATAAACTTGTTTGAAGTTTATTTATTATGAGAAAAATATTCCATATTGTATTGAAGGTTTTGTAACATGTTTGACTATGGATGTGTTATTTTTATACCATTCATGGTTTATGGAATATGTATTGAAATTTCATATGCTAGTTTTAATATGAATTTTTATGTTATGTTTAAACTTTTTCATACGAGAAATGCACTGGACTTAATAAGTGAGGGGTCGATCCCGCTATAGCACCTCGATGCATCAGTAGGTCTCATGAGAGACTTAGACATGGAATTGGTTGAGGCCTTTCCCAAATTTGATATATGGTTTTGGCCAATGACATAATCATTTTTAGAGGTTTTGGCTAAGGCCTTGACAAAATGTCTAAGAATGTCTGGATTTATACAGTCCCACATTATTAAAATATTATTGATGGTTCATGTGGTTATTCGACTAGTAGAATACCCATGAATATGTTTTATTATGTCATTATTTACTCATATCAAATTCCTGCCATAAAGTGTTCATTTTAATTATTTGTAAAGGCATGTGTTTTAAATTATTCACCCCGCCTAATGTTTATGTTATCTTATGCTATTTTGCATACCCTTAATGAGTTCTTGAGCTCACCACTTTCTTATATTTTATTTTCCCATTATTCCAAGAAGTGTATTATGATTGATAAGAAAGGTTAAGCTTGGGGGATAATGATGTTCTCAAACGATAATTTATGTTGTATTTTATTTTCTAATGTGTAATGTACCATTCATGTATGTAATATTTTTTCCAAGACTGCTAAACTATCGGCCATTCAAGAATTTAATCCTTGTAATCATGCCATTTTTTTTAAAAAATGCACCAAATTTGGGCATCTGGGGTTGGGGCGTTACATTAAACCCCTCAAAAATTCATGAAAACTCTAATAGTTATGAAAACCCCAAAAAATGTAAAATCCATAAAATCATTAAAATTCCTAAAAACCCTCACATTCCATTAAAACACTAAAAGAAATAAAAACAAGAAAAATCCATAAAAATGTAAAAACCCAAAAAAACACTGAAAACCCTAAGAAAACCATGAAAACCTAAAAACACTAAAAACACTAAAAACACCTAAAACCCTAAAATACACTAAAACAATGAAATCCTAAACACCAAAAAACCACTAAGAACATTGAAAACCCATACAACCAATAAAAATCCTAAAAAATCCATAAAAACCACTAAAACACTAATAAAACTAATAAAATCTTAGATGCCTAAGAACACTTGAAATCCGTATAAACCCAAAAATAACTAAACAAGATACAAAAAACTAAAAAAATTATAAAACCATAAAACAACTAAAAACTATAAAAATAGATGAAAACCATAAAAACCCTAAAACCCCTAAAGAACCTAAAAATTATAAAAAATCCTAAAACATTTTAAACCCCTAAAAAAATTAAAAATTGTAAAAACCATTAAAATCCAAAAAAACTCAAAAAACCATAAACACCCAAAAAACCATAAAAATTATAAAAATACATAATAACCTAAGAAACACTAAAAATTCTTAATAATACCTTAAAAACATAAAAACTCATATAACCTATAAACAAAACTAAATTTTCTAAAACCCCAAGAACAACAAAAAACCCTAAAGAACCTAAAACCCATCAAAATCACTGAAAACCTTAAAGAAACATAAAAATCCTAAACAATGCCAAAGAAGAAATAAAAATATAAAAAACCATACAACCTTAAAAAGCCAATGAAAACCCAAAAAACCTAAAAAGACACAAAACCTCTAAAAACAAAAAAAACCTAAAACCCCTAAAATACCCTAACAACTTAAAACCACCTAAAACTATAAAAATGTATAATAATAATAAAAACCCCTAAACCCCATAAAAACCCTAAAACCACACTGAAAACTCTGAAAACTATTTCAACCCCATATAATATTAAATAACTCTAAAAACTATAAAAACTAAAAAACCCTAAAACCCCTTAAAGATATTAAAAAACATAAAAACCTTAAAATCCCTCAAAATCCCAGAAAACCCAAATAACCCTAACAATCCCAAAAACATCCAAATAAGCATAATATATAAAAAACCCAAAAAAATACTGAAAACCACTAAAAACATTAAAAACCTAAAAATACATAATGCTGATAAAAAACTAAAAAGGATAAACCCCCCCAAAACATCTTAAAAACTAAAACCCTAAAAACTATAAATACTTCTAAAACCATAAAGCCCACTAAAAACCCAATGAAACCCTAAACCCACAAAAAATATAAAACCCCTTTAACCCCCTAAAATTTTATAAAACTCTAAAAAACACTAACATTCTAAAAAACAAAAAAGCATAAAAACCGAGAAATCCAATTAAAATAGAAAACGCCAAAGAAAACATAAAAACACTAAAACAATATATATCCTAAAAATCTTTTAAAATTATAAAAAAACACCAATAACACAAAAAACTATAAAACTAATTAAAAACATAAAAATACATAAAATCCCCCAAGACTCCATGAAAACACAAAAACCTATAAAACCTCTAAATACCCTGTAATCCCTAAAAACTTTAAAATCCTAAAAATCCAAAAAGAATCCCGACATATCCGTAAATCATAAAAAAACCTTAAAAATCATGAAAACCCTAAGAAAACCTTAAAAATATAAAAACACATAAAACCCCTAAAATACCTAAAAATACTAAAACCAAAAAGCACCCCTAAGAAGACCATAAAACCTCTAAAACCATAAAACCCCCTAAAACCATTAAAACCATAAAAACCAAAAATAATCTAAAAACCAATAAAAATCCCCCAAATCATTTAAATCCCTAATTTTTTTTAAAAACCCTCTAAATACTCCAAAAACCCCCCAAACCCCCAAAAATCCATAAAACCCCTAAAACCCCTAAAAAATACTAAAAGGCACTAAAATCGCAAAAAACATTAAAAAATCCTGAAAAGTTTTGAAAACCCCTATGAAGACCGAAAAACCCAAAATATCTTAAAACCCCTAAAATCATTAAAGAAAACCAAAACCCCTAAAAATATAGAAAACATAAAACACTAAAACTAAATCATATAAGGACTCATTAAACCCAAAAATCATTAAAAAAATATAAAAGCTTTAAAGCCCTAAAAACTCAAAAAAACACCCAAAACCCAAAAAACATGAAAAACATAAAAACCCATAAAGACCTTTGAATTCACTAAGCAGCCTAAAAACCAAAAAAATCCCAAAAAAGTCCTAAAATCCCTCACATTAAAAAAAATGAAATCCCTAATAAATTCATAGAAACCAAAAAACACTAAATTCCTCTAAAAACCTAAAAACACTAAAACACTATAAACTAATAAACCATAAAATCTTCAAATAGCCCAACAATGCATAAAAAATTAAAAAACCCTAAAACTCTATGAAAACCTTAAAATGTAACTCCCTTGAACCCCTAAAAACCCTAAAAGACCCAAAAAGACCCTAAAAACCCTAAAAACCATAAAACCACTAAAATCCGCTTAAACCATTAAATCAACTGAAACCCTATAAAGTGGTAAAAACCCATAAAATGTAAAAAAACTGCTAAAAACTATAAAACCCATTAGAACCCTAAAAACATTAAAAACCCAAAAAAACAATGCAAGTAGAAAAAATCCATAATATCACTAAATATGTAAAAAAATCCTAAAAATATTGAAAAACACTAAGAAACCCATAAAAACATAAAAACAAATAAAATCCATTAAAACCTAAAAACACTAAAAAACCAAAAAAATTGTAAATATGACTAATAACCCTATAAACCATAATACCCTAAAAATGAATAAGATCCCTAAAAACCTAAAAACCCTAAAAACCAAAAGAAATAATTCAAACAAAAAAAGCCTTAAAATCCCTAAAAACTAAAAAATCTCTAAAATCCCAAAAACAATAAAAAGACCCCAAACCCCATAAAACCCCTAAAAATAATAGAATCCATCAAACTAATAAAAAACTAAAAATTATAAAAACTCATTAAACACATAAAATATTTAAACAAATATTAAAACCAAGAAGAACACTTAAAAACTCAAAAAATGTGAAAATTGAAGCAGTGGGTTCTAATTCGAGGTGCTGGTGGCGCTGTGCTATTTTCTGTTGTGCTATTGGTTGTACCTCTTCGTGCGACATGGTGGAGGATGCAAGGTGTTGGATGCTGGATTTTATGAAATTTGATGATGGTAGCTGTATGGAAGTGCACTCTGCTTGCTGGTTCTTGGTGAGGACGTGTGGCTGTTTGGTATTTGCTGCTGCTATGGATGAGTTTGTTGCTGTGCTGCTGGAGTGGAAGTGGGATGCTGGGAGATGTTTTTGTGGCCGAAAGAGGTGTTGGCTGTTTGAAAATGAGGATGTTGGTTGCTGGTTTGTTGTGGATGTTGGTTGGTTGGTTGCTGTTGCTGGATGTTGTTTGCTGCTGTAGTCTGAATGCTGGTTGTTGGTTAGCTGTGAGCTGCTGGATGCTGGTTAACGCTGGATGTAGTGCGGTTGGATGCTGGTACTGGCTGGATGTAACGTGATGATGCTGCGGTTTTTTCGGGTTTTGTGCCTTTTTCTTTCTTTGTTTTTCTTTCTTTGGCGTGGGTTGTAAGGGTTTTTGGGTGTGGGTCGTTCGACCCCTCCCCTCCCTTGTCTGCAGTGTTTGTGTCTTTTTGTTTAATAAATTTTGGGGGTGCTAGGAATAGCCTGGACCCGAGCCTTATTTGCCCTAAAAACCCTGAAATCTCTAAGGAATCATTAAAAATATAAAAACACTTCAAACCTCTTAAAACCATAAAACACTAAAAACCCAAAAAACCTCCAAAACCCTGAAAACCATCAAAATAACCGAATCTCTAAAAATCTATAAAAATTATAAAACCTGTAAAAATCCCTAAAACACAAAAATCCCAAAAAATATAAGAAAACATTAAAATAATGTAACACATAAAACACCTAAAACCCTAAAAATATTAAATCCCCAATGGACCCGAAAAAACCCTAAAAACTCCTAAATCCCATAAAATGAATATTAAAATTAAAAAACTATAAACACCTATAAAAACCCTAGAAACCACTAAAAACACTAAAAACCTATAAAATTGATAAATTTTTTATTTAAATTTTAAAAAACTTGAACCCCTAAAATGAAAAAAAACTTAAAACTCAAAAAACACTATAAAAATCTAAAAACCATAAAATCCCTCAAAATATATGAAAACGCTAAAAGCCATAAAATACAAAACAACCAAAAATTCCATAAATTCCTAAAATCCTAAAAAACCATAAAATTCCCTTAGAAAAAAATTAAAATTTATAAACACATAAAAAACCCTAAAAAACTAAAAATGCTAAATATCCTAAGAAACCCTGAAGACCACTAAAACCCCTATAACCACAAAAACTTCTAAAACATCATGTACAATTCTCATTTTCAGGTTTGTGTAAATTCATTACACCTTGAGCATGCAATGTAATACTTTTATTTTAATAAATTTTCATGGGGAATGAATTGGGTGACCAATATATGTATCCATTTGCAAAAACAAAAACAAAAACCCCTGAAAACCTTAAAAAACCACAAAACACCCTAAAAACCCAAAACCCCAACTAAATCCCTAAGAAAAAATTAATAAAAAAATCTCAAAAATTTAAAAAAACTATAAGAACCGTAAGAACCCAAAAAACCCCTAAAACCCAAAAAACCATAAAACACTAAAAACACACAAAACCCCAAATACACTCAAAATCCCTAAAAACAATAAAAATCTATAAAAATCCAAAAAATGTCTAAAATCCCTTAAAATGTTAAAAAACCCTAGAACCCTTGAATACATCTAATAATGCCTTAAAACCTAAAAAACACATCAAATCCATAAAACCCTTATTACATACAAGACACTAAAACCTATAAACCCCTAAATACACTAAAAATCCTCAAAAACAAGAAAAACCCAAGTTAATCCTAAAAAAAGCACTAAATGTTCATAAAAACATTAAAACCCCTAAACACCATGAAAACCATGAAAATCATAAGAAACCCTTTAATACATAAAAACACTTAAAACCCCTAAAAACCATAAAAAATGAAAAAAACTCTAAACACCCTAAAAGTCACTAATACCCCTAAAAACAATTTCTAAAAATTATAAAAAATAATTAAACCCCATGAAACATTAAAAACTACAACACTCCATAAAAAACCTAAAAACCATAAAAACACTCTAAAAACCCAAAAAAACATAAAAACATTAAGACCACTAAAACCCTCAAAATCCATAAAACCCTTAAAATCCAAAAAAACGTAATAGATCCCACCATCAAAAAAACAAAGAGACCCTAGAAACTCTAAAAACACTAACAAAACCTCAAAAACCAGGAAACACATAAAACCCCTAGAAACCTATAAAATACTAGAAACCCTAAAAACATTAAAACCCAAAAAACATCAATGTCACTAAAACTAAAAAAATTGAAAAATCACAAAAAATACCTTAAATTAAAAAAAGGTAAGAAACCCTAAAATCACTGAAGAAGCCCAAAAAACCAAAAAACGGTTAAAAATATAAATATTATACAAAAAATTAAACACCCAAAACACACTAAAAACATTTTAAACAACCTAAAACCTATAAAAATCTTAATACCCCTAAAACCAATAAAAAACCCAAAACCCTAAAAACCAATAAAAACTCTAAAAACCCTTTAATCCCATGAAAATGTTCAAAATCTCTAAACAACCTTATAAATACGAAAAAACTAAAAAAACCCTAAATCCCAAAAACCCGATCAAAACCCAAGAAAACCAAAAAAACCCTAAAAATCCCTAAAACCCTAAAAAATAATGAAATTCCTAAAAAATCATAAAAATCCCTAAAAATCTAAAATCCCTAAAAACATTTAAAAACTATAAATATTTAATGAAAACCTAAAACCACTTAAAACTATAATAGAACTAAAAAACATTGAAATCCATAAAACCCTATAAACTCTAAGAACTCAAAAACACCCAAAATCCCTAAAAACCCTAATAAGATAAAAAAACTAAAAAATCTCTAAAAATACTTAAAACATAAAAATTTTGAAAAACCCTAAAAAATACATAAGAAAACATTAAAAACCTAAAAACACTTGATACCCACAAAAAGATAAAATTGCTAAAAACCCTAAAAACGCTCTAATGTCCCTAAAAAGACCTAAAACCATTAAACCCCTAAAACCCTTTAAAATTTTAAAAATCCATAAAACTCTAAAAAACTACTAAAAGATATAATGAAACTTTTAACCCATAGAAATGTTAAAAGTCTATAAAAAATATTTAAAAACCAAAAAACTCAGGGAAAACCAAAAACCCCAAAAAACCATAAAACCCCTAAAACACTAAAAATAACAAAAAACCATAAAAATCCGAAAAAATCCAAAAAAAATCCCTGAAAACCATTAAGAAAACATTAAAAACATAAATACAATTAAACCCCCAAAAACCTAAAGAAATATTTGAAACCCTAAAAATTAAAAAACCATGAAAGCCACTAAAACCATAAAACCACTAAAACCCTATAATGACCATAAAAAGCTAATAACTCTAAAAAACATTTATAGCCATGAAAATGTTAAACAATAATAAAAAGCCTTAAAACCATAAAAACTACAAAACCCCAAAAACCCCAAAAAACCAAAAAACGCTAAAATCATGAATATACCTAAAACAAATAAAAATCTATAAACATAATAAAAATCATAAAAATCCTTAAAAAAAGAGAAAAACCTCAAAAACCTGAAAATCGAGAGGAAAACATTTAAACCCAAAAAATTATAAAACCCTCAAAAAATACCTAGACATCATAAAAACACATAAACACCCTAAAAACCTTCCAAATACCTATAACCCCTTAAACCATAAAAATACTAAAATATACCTAAAACCCCAAAAAAATTAAAAAGCACTAAAATCTTGAAAAAACATAAAAATCCCTAAAGACATTAAAATACTTAAAATTCATTAAAATACTAAAAATAATAAAACCCTGAAAACACTAAAAAGAACATAAAACTACTAAAAACCATAAAAACACCTAAAACCATAAAACCCTGAAAACACAATAAAATACTAAAATGACCAAATACTGTAAAAACCATTTTAACTCCTAAAAGTATAAAAAACATTAAAGAACCTTAAAACCCATAACAAACTCAAAAAAACACTAAAACCCTAAAAAACATAAAACCCCTAAAAAGACAAAAAAAAATTCATATAACCCCTCAAAATCAATAAAAATAATAAAAACCCTAAATATCAAAAAACCCATCAAAGTACCTAAAATAGTAAAACCCTAAAAAACACTATGAAATCTTTAAAAATATAAAAACACTTAAAACCCCTAAAGAACCTAAAAAACTACAAAAAACCCTAAAACCCTAAAATCCTAAAACCGTAGAAATCCCTAAAAATTCTAAGAAACCAAAAAAATTAAAAAATCCTAAGAAAACCCAAAAAGCATAAAAACATGAAAACCTATAAGAAAACCATACAAACCAAAAAACACTTAAAACCCATAAAACCCACTAAAAATCTAAAATACCTTTAAACCCAAAAAATTGTTAAAAAGTCTAAGCATCCTTAAAAATCGTCAAAATTCAAAACAAAACCCTAAAACCAAAGAAACCATAGAAACCCTAAAAACCCTATGTAAGGTCCTAGATACTTCATATAGGGAATAAAATACTCCCACAATCCCCTTAAAAAAGGAATAAATTATTCCTACAAGTCTAGTTAATAGAATTGATGAAAATTAAGTTGCAATATTCTGAAGAAACTTGAAGAAATTGAATTTATCAAGGAGTTTTAAGAGATCTGTATACCATCACATGGAAGGAATTGCAGAACACACGAACCTCAAACCACCAATGCGTAGAATGACCCGCAAGGTGCTAGACCACAGAGCGATGGTCAGCGAACCTAGAATCCTATGAACCACATCGCTAGAGGAATCAAGCACGTGAAGGCCATCTGCATACTGTCTTATGAACTCTGCAGTTTTCGGTCGAAGAAAAATAGTAGGGTTCTATGAACCATGACTCGCAAACCATATCCTCCATAAACCCTAGTTGATCGAGTCTTCCATGGATCAAGATATTTCTTCATGGGCTTCTACAAATGGTGTCGCATTCCCATAGAATTGATTTCCCAAATTATATATAAAAGTAGCACAGAAGGAATTGAGAAAGGACAAATGAAGAAAGCACAGAGGAGATCCTAGAGGTTGGGAGAAATAATTCTGAGAGGATTCCAACTTTCACATCAAATCATCACCGACATGAAAACCGAAAACCATGTTTATACCGGTATAATTGGTTGTAAACCATAAAAAGAAACGTAATAATAATTGGTAAACCACGAACATAATGGGTGTCATCACGAACCATAAAATCTTCGCAGATGAATTCACTATGAATGAGAGGTTCCAGAACCCTCCTTCAAAAATGTTTATCTGCATAGTGTATCACTATAAAAATAGAACCTCACACCACGCACTACAATAGTAAATGGATAGAACCTAAGGAAGAATGGCAGACCACATCCAGAACCATGTACCATTGTGGTGCGTGGTGGTCCATGCACAATCTCACGTACCGGTTTGGTACCCGGACAACCACTTTACCAACATACCAGTTTGGAATACCGAGCCCCATCCCACATTGGAAAATAGTATGCAGGATGGGGCATCTTCAGGTGTCCTTCCCTCCAACTCTAGTCTCACCCCTCCACTCCATCTAGTCCTCTATACCCCCTCCTCTAACCAGTCCCTCGGCATCAGAACAAAACCTCCTTCAAAGCCACTGGACCCGTATGGTCAGATCATCAGGTGACTCATCATGCCCCTTTGAGCCTAAATTCCCATGGTAAGGAGAGTCTTGAAGGCTCCCCCCACAATGACTCAGACTCTATATATGTCTGTAAGTCTACATTCCCATGGTAACTCTGAGTCCATCCATGGGATGCTGATGTAAACCTCTCTGTTCTAGGGATTAAGGGTGATCACTTTCTTTTCCATTCAATGAGAAATGGTGATCAGTTTAAGGAAACGTGTTCACTTATCCTTTTGACGATAGGTGATATTTTTCTCATTTCCCAAATGGTGTTCTAGTGAACTCCCACTGAGGTATGTCCCTAATCTTTCAAGGGTCTAGCCACAAGACCTCTGATGTCATCCCACATTGAAGGGTTCATTACTCCATGCTCTATCCCACCGTCACCCCAACCTCTTTCACCGTAGGCCGACCCTCTCCCATCAGTGGGAGAGAAGGTGTGTTATTGGTGTAATATCTCACATCCTATTATTTCTCACACTGAGTATGAATCACACGGCCATAGGGATTTTTGATTATTACAATATCCAAACAACCAACCCATTCTGAAATATGAGAACTCTGATTCCTAGTCAAAACAGTATACGTAGGATGCCTGTTTGAAGGCCAAATCTCAAATAAAATGGTTCCCTTACCAAAGGGTTAACCCAATCATGTCCTCTCATATGGGAATCTCCCATGCGTAATCCCCAAACCAATATAAATTATGAGGGCACTTATTATTCTACCGAGGATATGTAGGAATCCCATCCTATGGGTCTGATCCAAATATCAAGTCTCCTTCTATCCCCCCTAGATGATGATAAACTTTAGAGGGCCTTATTTCATGGCTTAAGATATAATTTCCTCCACAGTATCAAATTTATGTATTCCTAGGATGATTCTGAAAACTATAGGTCACCTATTTATACACTCTTCAGGAATGAACCAGGGATTAATTAATATATGAACATGACTTAAATCTACAAGAGTGTCCTGAAATAGGCAATAATTCCCCCCACCAAAACAGTACGATGAGTCTGACCTCCCATCCTCTCAACCAACGGAGTCCTTAAGTGTCGTTGGAAAAATCTTCATCCAACAAGTGCATGCATTTGGAATGTAGCTCCATGAATCATGGATACCAAGGTTGTTGGGTGTTTCTGTATCCACTAATGAAACTGTTGGAGACCACCTAAGGAATTAATATCCAAAAAAGACCGATTGTACAAATAATTAACCCCATGAAATCACCCACTGAGACCATTTGACTATAAAACCTCCTTTTTAATATAGATGGGATAAACTGCCCAGTCCCCACAGGGGTCAATCCAATCCTCCCTTAAAGGATAATGACATGGATCGGTTCTCAACAATTTCTTTCTCCAAAACTAAAAAATGCTCCACCTCCAAGGTTCAAAACAAAAATGGTGAACCCAACATGAATCCTTAACCAAGGTGGTGGTTTTACCCCACTCAAGCTCCTTCACCTCACAACAAATAAAGGGGAAGGGGGCCATACTGAATCGTCAAATATGAATATGATCAAGAGATGATACTTTGAGGGGGTTTTATTGTCTATATATTTCATATAAATATGTTTCATATTCACACATAGAAACTTTAGATCCAAATGACGTCCTGAAGACCTATGTAGTCATGTGCCTCAGCAATCCCACAAGTGGTTGGGGCCTCAATTAATATCAAGACCCCCTTCCTAACCCCACATCTTAAATTTTGGTTGTCTGACATGTTGATCAAGGAGTACCACCAAAATGGTATTATCCGTACTATGGAGGCCATAGGATGATTCCTCCAGTCTGTGAAAGCTCTCAAGCCACCTCCCCAGCCATGGCTGGCAGCCCAACATAAGGCAGCCCTAGTGGTTGTCATATATCGTTTTAAGAGCATGTCCTCAGAGAATGAAAATGATTACTTCCCTTATCATAGAGAGGAAGATAAAGTCAATGCTGGTGAATTCATCTCAACTACAAATTGGTCTTATTAATGGTCCCCTTCTAGAGATCATAGCCTCTAACAACAGGCAACCATGTCTCCTCACATTGAAGAGGATATTATGTCGAGGGAACCTACTGATGTCTTAAAGACCCGAGGCCCTCAGGCTACCCGCTGAGGGAGGAGAATATGTAACCAGAAACATGCTATTGCACGGGTTCCTGATGAGAATATCCATCATATAAACATGGTGACATTCAGTGGTCAAACCTACAACATTTCCCCATCCACTCCAACCCACCATATAAATAGGGAGGCACAATACGAGCATGTTCACATTTATACTAGTGCTTGCCGGTCCCACCATGTAGAGAAAGCGGAAAATTATAGGCAGATACATATATTTTCTGATGTACAAGAATTTTTTCATCCAAATATGACATAAACCAGCTATATGTAGACACAAAAAACTGCTGATGTGTATCAAGTCTACAATCCAAATAGGGAGGGAAAGAAAATATGAATAGAGTCAGATTCCTATTGATGCATACAAAGCACATGAGAAAAATATAGTGGAAACCGAGCAGAAGAAAATTACCACTTTTAAATATGAAACCCACCAGTCAAATACTGCGGAAGCTGATGAAGACAACTAGTAGAAGACTCGTTCCTCTGTTCTGGCACAGAAGAACATTCAATATCTACTACCAACCCATGGGGGACCTGAGTAGGCACAAACTCCTGCTCTGACATTGGAATGGCCCTTCATACCCATTATAGCCAAAGATGTATCTCAGGAAATCCCTGAAATGATGGAAGATCAGATGTTGATTCCATGCCATGTCCTACAAACATTCCAAGATATCATTTCATCGGTGGAAAATCCAAGGATCCAAGCCCACTACTTGGTCTCCTCAAATGGAATAACTTACTCGCAAAATGGTTTTGTCACTCTATATCAGTTACGCATCCCTTCTCAAATCCAAGAGGGTCTATGACAATATCCCATGATATAAGAACAATAGGATCAGGAACAAATACACGTTCCATTCGGGGGACACCGGTCAAACGTGGTGGCAGCTCCAGGGTAGGCATATATCCCTATCAAAACTCAAGATACCCTTCGATGTATCCTTGTGACATTACAAGAAACAAAAAAACAAAGACCCATATATGAAGGTTGTTACCAATAGTAGGTGACCTTGGATACCTTCAAGAGAGTACCCAAAAAATAAATGTGCCAAAGGCAACTAGAAAATTAAGAGAACATACATAATCCTGATATTCTAGAAGCTGGATTTCTTGAAGCCTTTGAACATATATCAATAATTTATTAAGACCCTATCAGTCCATTACCAAATTATGAAAGTGGGAGTAGTAGTTTCGAAATCCTTTACCACAATATTGAAACTAGCAGCTTTGTAGGTCCCCCCTAGAGCACCCTTGGGGACTTACTCCAGAGGCCTAGAATGATTGATCACGAGATCCTATCTCCTGATGTGTGTCGGTGTATCACTCCCCTTCACATAAAGGTAAGACAACAAGATGGTCCTCCCATTACTTTCATCCTCCCTGATGATCCTACCCAAGGTATATGCTGCATATATGATTCTCCCTATAGTCGGACGTCGAGTCATGATGGTAGTCCTCACCATGATAATAATGACTGTGAAGACCCTCCCCACAGTGGTAGTGGATGTGAAGGCCCTCCCCATAGTAACATCAAGAAATGAGAAGGTCTGAACCTCATTGAATTACATCCCAAAGACCCTCCCTATGATGTATACTATAAAAACTCTCCCTGTATCCAGATATCAAGTTGTTATCGTAGTCCTCACCTTCATAGAAATCATCAAGAAGGTCCCCCCCTCAGTGACATCAAGTAACAAGAAGGTCATACCCTCATTTTATCCCACCCTAAATGTACTCCACATGGTATATGTTGTAGGAATATTCCCCACAGTCGAGCATCAATTTTAAATTGTATCCCTTGCTATTGTAGAACTAATTGTGAAGTCCCTCCCTAAAATAAAAATTCATACCAGTAAGAAGGTCTTCCCCTTTTCCATGGAAATTGTGAAAAATTCCTCCTATACTGAGGCACTCAGAAATATGGAGTCAGACATGTCAAATTCCATATCTAGGATGATTTATAAACTATCTCGACCAGAGGACCACTAGGGGCCATGCTCATCTTCTGAGCCACCCTTGCACTGTTCGTATATCAATGAGTCTCCCACCATACCAACTACTTTGAATGAAATTATTAAGAATAAGTTAGGCTAGGAATATCATCTAGTGGAGTCCCTGGAATAAAAACAACATGATATGTTTCCCTTAAGAAGAAAACTAGCTAAGGATATCTTACCAATGATATATTGGGCTATGGCCACATCTCATTTCAACATACCAAGGGAGTTGTCCAATAAATGTATGCATGACATTCACCTTAATATCTGGATGGATCATCACAAGATAAAAAAAATTATTTCCCTCTGAAGGTCATTAAAACAATGTCAACATATTAGAGGATATTCACCATCTAATAAACCTAGAATCCCTCCTGTCATCATGGAAGCCATGATCAGAAAGGAATAAAGAAAAATCTGAAACTAGATTGCCTCCATGCGTTGAAAAAGTTGTGTTTCATCATTGGTGATGTCGTGTATGGTGTTCATATTAGGGTATGGGGAGAACATAGAGCTCTACACTTCACCCCACATCTCATCCAGAATGACCTTACTATAAATGTCATCTTTTAATGTCATTACACAAATTCAACAATCAAATGAAATCCCTACTTAGAAAATATAGAACACTAAACAAAAGTCAGCAGAGTATAAGTCTCAAAAGTTTCAAGCACAAAGAGATCAATCCATAGAAAATAATTTGAGCATGGAAATTGAGAACATCTAGTAGGCTTCCCTCCAAAAGGAATCCAACCAACAAGTAGTGCTAATGTCTTCAAAAATCCATAAATCCCTGGTGGATCTAGCACCATAGTCAGCTCACACCCACCCGAAAATGTGTGATATCAAAAAGGTAGAAATATCAGCGGATTCCAACATAATATGTGGAAAACCACATCCCACAGTGTTCGGGGAATTTTTACCTCAAAATTCCCCTTTAAGACCTACATCTTCAGGACATTGGGAAACAATGAAAGAGAAGGATTAACCCTAGCCTACAAGGCTTGGGGAATTTTTAGCTCAAGTTCTCGTATAGAATACATCCTTCTTCTACCATCTAGGAAGAACAATGATAAGAGAGGTCACTCGTTCCACCCCATCTTGTGTTTCATACCCTATAAGTTAATCAATCACTATGAGGTCAGATCAAGGCACCCTTTGGGTCAATTTTTTCCAATAAGCATGAAGAATATCGTAGAATAGTAAAAAGTAAAAAAAAGGATGTAGAATGATTTCCTACAATTCAACAATTGGTATAGAACCCCCAATGTGATATGCATCAGTGAACATGGAAAATTTCATCAACATGGATCTCACAGGAAATGATATAAATGGAGAGGACACAAGAAAGGATGGTTCCCTCCTGAGGCATCCCACACCAAGCTTGATGTTGTATATACCAGGAACCAAAGAGTGATCCTAAATCTATGTGCCCCCTCTGTTAATCCATAATTACCTCCCTCACGAAATTACAGCAAGGGGAATAATAAATCATAGGTCATATATGAACCACCTCTTCCTCCCTCGGAGAATGTGTCCCTCACCCTTGAGGAAATATTCTCCAAGTAGGAGTAATAAATTAAAGTTCTCAATAAAATTATTGTCAAAATGCGTCGAGGGAGATATCTTGATGAATGTTTCCCTCCTATGGAACGTCAATAAGTATTCCCATAAGAGGTACCCCTACCATAAGAACTTTTCCCGATAAAAAAATACACTCTCGGATGCCCATCTAATCCAGTACCAGGACCATCAAACTATTTAAATCCTTCCCCAGATGGACATCATGAATTAACTTCACTAGGAAAAAATCCATAGTACATATAGGGGATCTCAAAATGTATACCCCCCAGCTGGGTATCCACTCTAAATTATAGAGGCCCCGACACGTCCAACTTTGGAACCTTTTTCACCTTCCTAAGCTCATGTACGGAAGGATATATATAAAGGGATCTTGAATACTATTAAGAAAATAATAGGTCGACTAGAATATATGGAAGGGTGGAATGCTTTGATACAACCAGAGTGAAAACCCTAACATGATTGGGTGAGCAACGTCCCACCACTGCCAAAATTAGAGAACCATTTATTCCCAGTGTTCAATGGTTTGAGGGAACTTGAAAAACACCTAATGTAATAGGCCTCTTACTCTGATCCCATGATGGGAACCTCATAGTAGCAAGAAGTTCTAAAACATATATTCTTTGTGTCAACCCTATAGGGTTCATCCTTTGTATGGTATAGTATCTTTCTATATAACTCAATCATAGGCTGGGAGGACCTCCAACAATAATTTATCTTTCAGTTTAGTTTGACTTTACCTGAGACAATAGTCCGCAATCTCATGAACTACAAATAACAAGATTATGAAAGAGTTTCATACTTCATTACTAGATGGAAAGGCCTAACTTACACCCTCAATCGGTCTCTCCCCCAGTATGAAATGATCATTATGTGCATCGAAAATCTCTCTGACGAATTGACTACACTACTCATCCCAGTGAAGTACAAAATTGGGTCCCTAGATTTCTATGCCATTTCACAATGGATAGAAGACTCTTTATAATGTACCAATCTCAGGTCCTGAGTGGCCCCATCAGCACCATAAAAAAGAACAGGAAAAGCTAAAGTGTCTTTTGTCATGCTTAAGCCACCACTAGAACCAGCTCTATTTGTGAGGTCTCCAAAAATTGTGCAAGACCCTCTAAGTGCCAATAGTAACCCCTACCATGGAAATATGTGAAAGGGGTGCTAAAATAAATTAGTTCTAGGAGCAAAGAAATAAATTCTACTCATTTCAGGATGACCATGTTCATGGATACTTTGTAGCCGCCATGAATTTCCACATGATCCAAATACCAGAGTCAAAGAGAGCTGATGAAGTGGGTCTCAAAGACCGTCCAATTTATTTTCCCTATCACCAGATACCGGTGCACACCATTTAGAAGTTCTTCATCTTCAAATATATCCTTCAAAGGATAGTGGATTCTGGGAATGTCAAGTTTTGTCCACCACCATCACAAGTGTAATATGTCTATACCATAGAACTAAGAGAGGAAGATGAATGGAAATAAGTCACTAGAAAAGAAAGAAAAAATTTGATAGTTGGATGACTCAAAAAAAGTCAACATAGATTATGGAATCCTCCTGGCACAGTTGAAGCAACCAAACATGCCCCCAATATCTCTTGTTTCAACATGGCTGTCATCCTCAGCCCCATAGACCTCTGAAGGCTAGAAGGGTAGAAATCAGAAGCAAGAAGATTATTTTTCAATAAAGATGAAGTCTGTCTTAATACTTTTGGACATAATTTCAGTGGACTTACCACAATGGGAATTTCTCAAAAAACGTCAAAACAAGCACCGCCCTTCCAAAAGGCACAAGAGGCACTTCCTTACCAAAATTCCCCTACTCTTATGTCTGATCCGAATCATTATAGGGAATATCCAAAACTACTTACAGCTTGATTCCTACCCTTATAGGATATGTAGTGAGACCTAAATTTTACATCTGGGCTAAGCCACCAACAAAATAATTGCCTTCTCATGTCCCTATACATGGATCGAACCTTTTTAGGGAACATATAGAACTATGCATGTATTGATTCCTTCCATTTCTTGATACGTAGTGAAACCAATATTTGGTTTCCCAACCCAGCCACCATTTAAAAAAATTCTCATTCTTTTATGCATAAGTCAAACTTGTATGGGAGAATCTATGATAGCTCCTATCCGTATGACCTTAAATAGTGAGATTATTCAAGAGTCAGGTGTGGCCTGATTATCAATGTTACGAGATCCCAAACATGCCCCAAATTTCATCCATAACAAATTTAACAAGATGATGGAAATTCTTAGTCTGAATTACAACCCTCATGAGGAGTCGAAAGATCATGCTTCCCCTACATATGTATCAGATCTATGTAGAAGCTTCAGTACCCACAACTGATCATGGTCTGGATATTTCTTACATTCCCAGAAACATCTTTCTTGTTTGTCAAACTCTATAATCTGATAATTCTTAGGTCCCCATAAACAATCATGTCCATTGAAGATGGAAGAACAGTGTCCTACATACTCGTTTGTCTTACTATGCACATAATGCACTGGTGGAACTACATATGATGCTTACAAAATGACCTTTAATGAAATTAATATTTTTCCTCATGAGATTACTCTCCTACCTCAGTATGCCTGATGGATTTCAGGCACCTTTTCATTCCTTCTGATCCACGTTTCCCCCCAGGACTATGGTTTACACCTTATATCATCACTCATGTATAAGGAATGCCATAAAATTGAAACCACCATTAACTCATAGATATTAATAGTCTTTGTAGAATAACATCCTTTTTGTATGATGCTAAACTGCACAACATAACATCCTCACTACCTGATGATAAACTGCACAACATAACATCTTCGCTGCATGACATTAAACAACATAGCATAGATTATGCATAAAATGCTCCTCGATGTTGATTTTTCTATTCTTATGTGGTGATCTGGAATCCTCATTGTCCTTTGTTTCTCACACTGAGAATAACACACGTGATCTTAGGGACCTCAGAGATAGATCCACCACGTAATCATGGAAAATCATTCTAGGAATTTGGTCATAGCATCACGACCCTAAAAGGCATGTCAAGGTTCCCTTCCCCATAAGGGACCTTGTGTCCTGGTCGTATGACGTTAAGCTATGGGGTACTCCCAAGATGGGATGAATGACTCACCCTATGAATGAGTCAAATATACATAGGGGTTTACCTAATCCCATGAGTGAATAACAAACTGAATGTTTATTATATATATGGATACACTACTACTATACCTCAAACTCGGTGCTTTGAGTAATCTTGTATCCCCATAATCTTCCATGGCCATTGGTGATGAAAGGCTAGTGTCCTATGGATAAATTTGTTCAACTATTCACATTATGCTCCAATGGATTTTCATATGATTCCTATAAGATGGATTTCAACCAAAGTAAAATTTGTCGGTAGGTGATTCATCTCCAATCTTAGTATGCCTGACAGCTCCCAAGCCTCATGACACCCCTATAGATTTAAGAACCCTAAGATCCATGGTTTATGTTCTCTTTCCTACCCACATCATGGATATATCCAAAAATTCTAGCCCGACTCACCTCTATTATCTCTTGAGTCTTTTATAAAAAAATGGATTCCCCATCTATATGTGTGAAGTTGATTATCATATGAAGAACAAATGCCCTTGCTTATTTCTATGTTTCTTAGATAATTTCAGCCAAAGAAATGTGCCATGTCATGCTTAGGCGCATCCCTTTTTAAGAAGTCATATTCTATCTCAATAAAGG
Source organism: Viscum album (assembly GCA_963277665.1). Classification (NCBI taxonomy): domain Eukaryota; kingdom Viridiplantae; phylum Streptophyta; class Magnoliopsida; order Santalales; family Viscaceae; genus Viscum; species Viscum album. The sequence goes on along the minus strand of OY728136.1, from coordinate 1,277,707,672 downwards.
TCCCAATCTTCATAATTCTTCATGGACATCAAAGATGAAATGATCATGTCCTATGAACACCTTTTGTTTGACCATGCACATCATGACCTAATGGCTCTTCATATGTTTCCTACAAAATATCCTTCTAATAAAGGTAAATTAGTCCTTGAGAGAGTCCTTTAAAGTTTTCATAATCCCATATGACATTTATGGCCCATATCACTCCTTAGATTTGGAAAAACCCTATGGATAATGGCTTACATATCCTCCCCTTCTCAAATTCTCGAACATGAAAAAGATTTCTAATATTGCTAATCCATCACCGACACTCCCTTACGAAAGTAAGAATCATGTGGGAGTAGTTTCCCATCCCAAGATAATAAAAATGTCCCTAATACATTAAGACACCATCCCTTAGATAGGCCACCCACTATGGCCCCCAGCACCAAAACAAACCCAAAGTGTATATAAATCCCCCCAGACCATCAGAGGTTTAAGGCTAGTGTCATACAAACAACTTTGTTTAACTATGCACATCATGACCTAGTATCTTTTCATATGAAGCCTACAAAACGACATTAAACCAAAGGAAAATTTGTCCATAGGATAGTCATCTCCTGCCCTTATATGTCTAAAATGAATCCCAATCCTCATATATTTCCAAAACATACAGATTTAGAGTCAAGAAAAAACCCTCATTCATTTTTGAAAGTTATTAGGACATTCTTAGCTGATGAATCCCATCTTAGGGCCGCTACCCCATCAATTTTTATCAAAACTGTTCGACCTAAAACATCAGTAAGAAGTCTGGTTAGAATCACTATAAACAACCATAGAAAAAGTCACCACACTCACTAGAGTGAAAACCTATAACGGGAACCTCTAGATAAAATTTTAGTATCATCTCATTAAACCTATGCTATGTATGATTTAGAGAAAAATATGTGGAGCTATCAAAATATCAATAAATCTTGTTTGGTTTAAAAATAGAAAAGGGAAGCCCAATAAAAGGTCAGGTTATACCTGCAATGTCCATATCAAATAGGATTTAAAAATTAGGGAAATAATGAAAAAGACACAAAAGATTGGGTGGTTTTCCATGAAACCTCAACAATAGTCAAACTATGCTCAGTGAGTCCCATGGATCAAGAAAAAAAATTAGTGATTGATTCGATTATTTCAAATTAATTGTTTCAAATCACGTTCTAAATTAATCATTGATAAAAATGATTTTTATATGATTGATTTTGATTAATTGAAATGGCGGGAAAATGAAAAGAAGATTCATTCCAAAGGAAAATTAGTTCCATTAAGTTCAACAAAAAATGGAGGAACATCCCCAGTTTGGAGTCTCTCCATAGTGTCAAAGGAATATCAGTACATCATGAGTTGTGAATGTTACAGAAAATCTAAGCACATCCTTTACAGAAAAATGGAATGTGACTCTCATAGGCCATCAAGATTTTATACTAACGAATCCCTCTCATCTACTCTGGCCTTGACTATCAGGCGCACCCAATTTTTAACAACTTTTAGGTATTTCCCTTTCTTTGGGATAGCTTTATAATTACAAACTGTAGAGTATAGTTGAGAATTCAACATTTCAACAAGAGTCTCTCATTCCTACAACTCTCCCTTTTGGTAAATCTCCAAATCATGAGCCTTCACCTCTTCGGACATTAGGTGATCAAGTTTCTCGGAAACATCTCAGAAATTCGTCACCTGAAAATGGGAATAATTAAACATGGAAAGTTTATCCTCCCATGAAGCGAGGTCTTCCCAGGATATGACAATATGGTAGATACGATGATGAAGATGGTGATAATCAATGACACCATAACCCAGCTCAGAAAATAAATTCTGAAATTTGTTAGTCTCGTTAGTAAAACAAGCCATAGGTGTTTCTGCAGAAAGGGCACATAACTAATGCCATGACAATTTTTCGCACTGCCTGGTGCCTCCCCGTGGCACCAAGTCCTTGATAATCCCCCACTTCAATGGGTATATAATTAGGAAGTGTCATTAAGGGAGTGGGAAGGGACCTAAGATAGGTTACCCAGGATGGGGGGGGATCCGTTAACCTCAGATTGTTTGACTGTTAGGGCCAAACGTAGAGGACTAACTGTGACCTCTGGGGTATCTAGTGATACTCTACTAGGGCTTGCCTCATTAATGTAATGGAATGTAACCATAGGGGGAGAGCACTCAGAATCACTCCCCACTAAAATATGAAACACTGATGAAGCCCCTTACAGATGCATCTTATGGTGGATCGAGCTTCTTCTCACCATAGGATCAGAATAGATGGCTAATCCATCGTAGTCACTACAGGTGTAGGAATATAAAATGTAGCAATCACACTCACCATAGGTGAAGGAATATATGGCATTTTTTAGGGTTATGATGTGGTGAATGATAGTTAGAAGCTTCTGTACCTATAGAACTGGTCTTCTCAACTCCCTATTCGGGTAACAACCCACCCACAAATTAGTCATATTCTAGTGATAGAAATGTGGACTCTATCTTATTACAGATAATAACCTCCATATAAGAACCTTACCGCATCATCATAAGCCATAACTTGCAAGGAATTATGGGATGATATTCACCCTTTAACTGAATAGATTGAATAAGTGCCATTTTTTAAGGCACCCAAATTGCCTAGCGAACTGGTAAGGGAGGTGTGGCTCACAAATGGCCACTCTATCTATGAAAGCAGTAAGAATCCCATCCCAATGAGCGATAATGTATGATTGTTCCTCTGAAGAACATCCTCAGTAACCTCTTAATGACCCATGAGTCATAGGGTGTGGTGCAAATGAGAAGCAAGAAACTTCATTCAACAGCTTGACTACATCACTAATTATTATAGTCTTGTGAGGAACTATGGAATTTTCGAAAATGGTAGGTTGAAAGTTGGAGAGAGGAACCCTAGAAGTGTATCGATATTCATATAAAGTAATGTTTTCTACCATAAAACCATACATGATTTGAAATGTTCTGCAAAGATGATGTTGAGGTATACCTTCTTGTATCTACCCCAATAACTCATAAAGTCAAACTACAGTAGGAGTGGCCAAATTAATTGTTCAACCCTATGCCAGTACAACTGTCATCGTCAAATTGAAAGCCCGGACCCTGGTATATACATCAAGGGATTGGAAAATCCATCCAATAAAAAACATGGTAAAAAACCTACTAATATAAGCTCAGGTGGCACGTCTAGTTGAATCTCATATCCCTAAGTTGTATATCATCCTGCTATGAGGGTAGTGCAATATGACCTAGAAATAAGTCAAGACTGATGGGATATATGAGTTTTATTGAAGAAGACCCTTGTTTTAGGCCCATTCACCTATAGAAATAAGCCTATCCAAGCTTCAAATGGGATGAGAGCGAGTCTGGAAGGGGTGATCAAGTAATACCACTACTATACCCAGTAATATCTTTGATAATGGGGACACATGGTCAGTATGATCCAAAGTAGTAGCTACCGAATGAAATTATTCATACATATATCCAAGGATGGGGAGACCTTCGAGCAAGTGGATGTCCCATTAGATGATCCCCACCACCCCATGCAACAAATGGAAGGTGTTGGTGTTGGAACACCAATAGCTCAATATCTTAGGAAGGATTTCACCCAAAGAGAAAGCTACGAACTGAGAGACCCAAGCTTTCTGATATAAGTTCATCACCTCCAATTGTTCAGGGGACTCTAAATAGGTTTGATGTACCCAAAATTTAGTAGAACATTAATCATAGAAGTATCATCCAAATCTCAAGTCCAATTTGGTACTCTACCCACCATTTGGATTTTCTCGGGAAAGGTTGATAATGGATGGGTACTCCTAGGAAATTTGACTCAAGGCGGTGTTTCAACACCCATGATTTCCCTAATTCCACACTGAGACTTCTAATATGAACACATTTTCATGAATCATAGTAGACATAATCTCTCCTGTTGAGGAAATAATGTCCTGATCCTGACCTTGTTGTGCTTCTAAGAGAAAGAAAGAAGTATTAAGGTCATCCAATGGTGAAGGAACATCATCTGGAAAACCAAAGTTGTAAAGTGGCTGCTACACAGATAATCGGTAAACTAAGAAATTTGGCATAAGGAGATATTTTAAGAAGTTTTCATGAGGAACAATGTATAATTGAAAATGGATCTCACTATCCTCAACCATGGTTTCCCTCATCATGGTCAATTTCATCAAAGCTTGTGAAATATTCACTGTAGCCTACACAGAAAGATCCAAAAGCCTACAAAAAGTTAGTCTAATGAAAATTGATTGGATAAAGGCCAGAAAAAATGGTTGAAGGACTTAAATAGTGTCTACATAGGGCTCAGTGTACTGATCCCAGAACAATACCTAACATCCATTTCTTACATACTGAATGATACATTGAATAAACCCCTATATACTTTTTTGGTATGTAGAAACATTATACCGAAAATAGCCACAGTACGCTTGAGACCCACGATGTGCTGGCCCACGAATTGTTGGCCAGTGAATAGAAGGGTTCATGGGAGGATGAAACTACGAACCAAGACCACTCCCTATCTCTATTCAATGTTGATGTGTAAAATTTTATGTTATGATTATTAAGAATTAATTTTCAGTTCACCAGTTTAAGTTCAGTGCGTGGGAAATGAAAACTGCATAGCATTATCCTATACAGGGGTATGTATTTTAGTTTTATATTCCACAACACAGTTCACGAAACCCAAAATTTGGTTCACAAGAAGGATTAGTTATGAAGAGTTCTGTTTGTGGCATGTACAATGTTGTTCGTGATTATGGACTTTTCAAAATAGGTGGTATGCGAATGTAGAGAATGCTGAGGGAGACTCAAGAGAACTTTTATTTGTGAGAAACTATAAAAGAAAAATGACATAGGCCTTTATATACATAGGTGTGGTTCCCTCCTACCAGACTTATCTATTTTACTACAAACCACTTCAAATCAAGACCAATTCTACATTATAATAGCCTCCTCTTTGTTCCGAACAGACCCCATTTCGTTGGGGGCTTTTGTAGTGTCCTGAAAACTTTAGAAAGGTAAGAAAATACTCATGCAAACAATTTTCAGAAGGAATGAAGAATTTTTAAAACTCTAGTGAAGAGAATGGATGAAAGTTGAATTTCAAACATGAGAAGAAAATTGATGAAATTGGATTTCTCATTGAGTTTTAATTGATCCAGGTACCATCACTAGGAAGGGCTCACTGAATGAATAAATCACGAACCATTAGTATGCGGAACAACTTGTGAGGCACTGGCCTGCGGAGCAATGTCTAGTGACCCCAGGAGAAAACGGACCACATCCCTAGTGGAATAAAGCATGTGAAGGCCATACACATACTACCTTATAAACTCTGTAGTTCGCAGATTAAGAAAATCAGTTGGGTTCCACGAACCTTGACTCACGGACTTCAACCTTCGAAAACAACGGTTGATCGATTATTCCACAGATTGAGATATCTCTTCATGGGAATCGGCAAATGGTTCCTTATGCCCATAGATATGATTTCCCCAATTACCTATAAAAGGATTACAAAAGGAATTAAGAATGGGTGGACTAAGAAAGCACAAAGGAGAACCTAGAGGTCAGGACAATGAATTCAAAGGGGATTCTGGATTCAGTTTCAAATAATCACCGATGTGAAAATCACAAACCAGGTTCCCATAGGTATAAACGGCTAAAAACCATAAAAATAAGGAACTTAATAATAATGGGTAAACTATAAACTTAATTGGTGTCATTGCGAACCCCAAAATCCTTGTGGATGAATTCCCCATGAACGACGAGTTTCCGGACTCTCTAAATTTTTTTCCACATTCTGTATCACTATGTAGATTGAACCCCATGTTGTGTACTACATCAGTATGCAGATGGAACCTGATATGGAAAGTAAGACCACATCTAGAACCAGATACCGCTTTAGTGCACAGACAACCCATTCACCTGCATACCACTATGGTATGCAGAGCTCCCCCACCCCGCCTGGCAAAATAGTACCTTTGTTGGGGCATCATTGGGTGTCCTTCCCTCCAGCTCCAATATATTCTCTCCACTATCATCCATTCCTCTATACCCCACATAATAACTGGTCCCTCGGTGTTAGGCCAAAGCCTCCTCTATATTCACCAGACTCATATGATCATGTCATAAGGTGCATCAGCACACCCCTTTGAATCTACATAACCATGGTAAGTGGAGTCACAACTGCTCCCCCCACAGTAGTTTGGACTCTAGGGATGTCTGTATGTCTACATTCCCTTGGTAACCCAGAGTCCATCCTTGGGATGATAACGTGAACCTCCCCATTCTATGGATTAAGGTTGATCACTTTATTTTCCGTTCAATGAGGAATAGTGACCAGTTGAAGGAATCATGTTCACTTCTTCTTTTGAGGAGTAGTGACATTCCTCCCCTTTCCCATAATGTCTTCTAGGGAACTCCCATTGAGGTAAGTCCCTAATCTTCCAAGGGATGATCTATATGACCCTCTATGTCATCCCACATTGAAGGGTTCATTGCTCCATGCCCTTTCCTAATATCTCCCTAACCTCTTCCATCGTAGGCCAACCCTCTCCCATCCGTGAGAGGGAAGTTGTGTGATTGGTTGAATCTCTCACTTCCTCCTATTTCTCACACTATGTATGACTCATGTGGGATTACATATTTTTGATGATTACAACATTCACACAACCAACCCGTAATGAACTTTGAGAAGTCTAATTCATATCCAAACTAGGATATGTAGGATGCCTGTTTGAAGGCCCGAGATCAAAGAAAAATGGTCCCTTCCAAAAGGGTTTACCCAATCATGTCCTCTGAAATGGGAAGCCCCCACGCGTAATCCCCAACCAAATATGAACTACATGGTCTTTGATTCCTCTCTCGATGATATGTAGAAAGCCCATATTATAAGTCTGATCCCAATATCAAGTCACCTTCCATCCCCTTGGATGATGATAAACTCTAGAGCTCTTTATTTCATGGCTTAAGTCAGCATTACCTCAACAGCATCAAATCCATGTATGCCAATGGCGATTCCGTAAACCAGGTGTCACCCGTGGACACACTCTTCGGGAATGAACCAAGCATTCAAGGACATATGAAAACAACTTAAATCTATAAGACATTCCCAAAATAGGAAATAATCCTTCCCCCCCCAAAAGGGTGCGATGAGCCCGACCTCCAATTCTCTCGACAAATGGAATCCTTAAGTGTCTTTGGAAAAATCTTCATCCAAAGAGCACCTACCATTGGAAAGTAGGTCCATGAATCATGGATACCAAGGTCATTGGGTGATACTGGCTCCATGAATGAACCTGTTGTAGACCACTCGAGGAAGTAATATCCTAAGAGGATTGATTGCACAAATACTTAACCCCAAGAAATCGCATGCAGGGGCCATTTGACTATGTCTCCTCCTTTGTAATATAGAAGGGATAAACAGCCCAGTCCCCATAGGGTCAATCCAATCCTCCCTTAAAGGATAACAACATGGATCATGTCGAAACAAATACTTTCTTCAAACCCACAAATGTGCCGCCTCTGGGGTTCCAAACACCCTCAAAATCCCCAATAATGCTAAAAAACCATTAAAATTCAATAAAATCCCTAAAAAAAATTAAAAAACCTAAAAACCATGAAAAACTCTAACAAACCCTTAAAAACCTTAAAAACATAAAACCCCTAAAAATCAAAAATTGAAAAATTCCATAAAAACCCTAAAAACCATAAATAAAATATAAATATTAAAACCTCTTAAAAATAACTAAAAATTTAATAACACAAAAGAACGATGAAAAACCCCTAAGAAAATTTTTGAATCCAAATAATTCTAAAACCCACTAAAATACATAAAACACTGAAACCCTTAAAAACTACTAAAAACCCTAAAACCACCTAAAATCCTTAAAACCCCTAAAACACATTAAACCCCTTAAAAAATTAAAAACTCTAAAAATCCTTTAATACCCTAAAAACGTAAAAACCTCTAAAAAACCTTAAAACACTAAAACAATAATGAAACCATAAAACCTAAAAAAACCCCAAAAACCCAAAAATCCTAAAAAACCAAAAAATCTATAAAAACAATAAATCCCATAAAATCCAAAAAAATCCACAAATTCCATAAAAACCAAGCCCTAAAAACCATGAAAAAACATAAGAAAATATTAAAAAACCAAAAACAAATAAACATTCAAAAAAATAAAAAATGCTAAAACCAAAAATTACCCTAAAAACCATAAAAACCATAAAAATTCCTAAAAACCATAAAAATCCTAAAAACCAATAAAAACCACTGAAACTATAAAACCCCTCTAAAACCATAATTTTTTTAAAATACATGAAAAATCCATAAAATCCAAAAATACTAAAAAAAAACCCTAAACCCCCAAAAAAACATAAAATCCAAAAAACACTTAAAATCCTAAAAATTCTAAAAAAATAAAACTCATAAACTCTTAAAAATCCCTAATAATGAAAAAAACTAAAAAAAACAGAAAACCTATAAGAAAACAAGAATATCCAAAAACATTAAAACCCCCAAAAATCTAAAAAAGGCTAAAACACTAATAAATGATAAAGACCCACAAACTCCCTAACAATCCAAAAAACACATAAAAAACATAAAAGATCCCTAAAATTCCCGTAAACATAAAAAACCCTTAAATACCTTAAAACCATTGAAAACCTTAAAAAAACTCAAAACCCATAAAAAGTTAAAAAATATAAAAAACCTAAAATCCCAAAAAAGACACTAACACCCCTAAAAACCATAATAACCCAAAAAAATTAATTAAAAAACCAAAAAACCAAAAAATCAAAAAACTTTAAAAATGCTTTAAACCTTTAATTTTTTTTAAAAACATTAAAAATGATAAAACACAAAAAGAAAAAAACCCTAAAACCCCGAAAAAATGATAAAACCCCTCAAAATCCCTGAAAATAATAAAATATCCATAAAAATCCTAAAAACCCTTAAAATTCGTAAAAACATAAAAAAACCATAAAACCCAAAAAAAATCCTTATAAAACCATACATACCTAAAAATAGTAAAAACCCCTAAAACCATTAAAACCACTAAAACACCTAAATACCCAAAAACCTTGAAAGTCCCTAAACCCCTAAAAACTATAAAAAAAATTCTAAAAATATCTAAAAACATAAAAATATATAAATACCTTGATAACCCCTAAGAAAATCATAAAAACCTTAAACACCTAAAATCCTTAAAAACATAAAAACGCTAAAAACACAAAAGGATTGAATGACCATAAAAACCGTAAAACCCATATAACCTTAAACTCACTAAAAACATTAAAAACACTTAAAATGGGTAGACACGTTAAAGAAAACAATAAAAACCTCAAAAAACTAAAAAACACAGAAATTTGTAAAACCAAAAAAAATATAAAAACAGAAAAACCCTCAAAATCCATAAAAACACTACAAACTATAAAAATCCAAAAAAAATCACTATAAATCCATAAAAACGTAAAAAGGCATAAAGACCCTGAAAAACCTAAGAAAACCTTAAAAAACTAAAAAATAAATAAAGACCAAAAAACCTAAAATTTTTAAAAACTCTAAAAACCTTAATAATCCAAACCCCTCAAAACCCTTAAAAACCTTAAAAACCAGAAAATTCTAAAAAACCATCAAATCCATAAAAAATGAAAAATCCTAAAACCCCTGAAATAACACTAATTAAACCTTAAAAACATAAATCACTTAAAACCCTAAAAAAGGAAAATTATGAATAAACTAAAAACCCTAAAAGACTCTAAAACCCTAAAACTCTGAAAATCCATAAAACCCCTACAAACCTATGAAAAACTAAAACCAATAAAAATCCCTTCAAAAGAAAAAAACCCATTTAAACCCTAAAAAATGAAAAAAAAACACTAAAAACATTAAATAAAAAAATTCATAGAAACCCTAAAAACACAAAAAATTCCATAAAAAACCTAAGAACCCTAAAAACCCAAAAAAAACATTAAAACCCCGAAAAACCCAAGGAAATCCAAAAAATACCTAAAACCCTCTGAAAACATAAACCCCCTAAAACCTGAAAAAACCCTAAGAAAACGATAGAAGACTAAGACATTTAAAACCCCTAAAAAACTAAAAAACATTAAAAACACTAAAATAATAAAAACCCTAAATATCATAAAACCCTGAAAACTCTAAAAACCATAAAACCCATAAAAATCCTAAAACCCGCTAAAAACTATAAAAACACTTTAAAACCCTAAAAAGGTTAAAAACTAGAAAAACCCATAAAAACCCAAAAGAACTAAAAAACCCAAAAATCAATAAAAACCCTATACAACCAAAGAAAGACTAAAAAACCTAAAATCCCTAAGACCCCAAAAACGATAAAAATCCTTAAAATTTTAAAAAATTTAAAATACCTCTAAAACCCCTGAAACCCTCGAAGAAAGAAATAATATAAATAAACATAAAACCCCAAAAGACCTAAAAATGTTAAAAACCTAAAAACACAAAAAACTATAAAATCCCGTAAAACCTTAAAAACTCTTAAAACCCATGAAAACTCTAAAACCCCACAAAATCTATAAGAACCCTTTAAACGTTTAAAAATAATAACAACCTCTATATCCCATAAAAACCCAAAAAACTCAAAAAAACCTTAAATCAAAAAAATATAAAACTTTTAAATACCCAAAAAATCATAAAAAATCCCATAAAAACACATAAAATCTAAAGAAATCGCTAAAAATACTTAAAAATATAAATACACTAAAAACCACGAAAATCTATAAAAACCATTAGAACCTAAAAACACTTAAAACCCTAAAAAATCATATAATATGATAAAAAACCTAGTATCCCTAAAAATGTTGGAAACCCGAGAAATCGTCAAACCCCGAAAACCCATAAAAACAATAAATCCTTATAAAAACTCAAAAAAAACCTTTTAAGTACTATAAATGTTAAAAACTCAAAAAAACATGAAAACCCAAAAAATACCCATAAATACCCCAAAACCAACAAAAAACCCCTAAAACCCCTCTAAATATGAAAAAACATTAAAAACATAAAAATCCATAAAATCCATAAAAAACTATAATCACATAGAAAACCCAAAAAAACTAGATAACCCATAAGAGAAACCTAAAAGCCTAAAAACACTTAAACACCAAAAAAACATAAAAAATGATATAAAACCTAAATATCAGTAAAAAACCTAAAAACACAAAATACCCACAAAATCCCTAAAAACCATAAAAAATAATAGAAACTGAAAACCCCCCAAAAATCTGAAAAATAAAAAACACTTAAAAATTATGAAAACTCGTAATAAATCCTTAAGATCACAAAAATAAATAAAATTTATTGAAAAAATAAAAATGATGAAACCCCAAAAAACCACTAAAAGGCCCTAAAAATAATAAAAACCCCAAAACCATAAAACTCCTAAAATACTTAAAAACCCTGAAACCCAATAAAAACCCTAAATCCCACTAAAAATTCAAAAAACACATTAAACCCCTAAAAAAATTAAAAAATATAAAAACCTTCAAAAACCTAAAAACATAAAAAAACCCTTAAAAACATAAAAACCTTGAAAACCATGAAAACCATCAAAAACCCAAAAAAAAACACAAAAAACCCAAGGAACCCCTAAAATCCAAAAAAACCCCTAAATATCTTCAGAAACATAAAAACCACTAAAAACCAAGAAAACCCCTGATAAAAAATTATAATCCTAAATAAAATTATAACCCATAGAAAAAATAAATATGATAAAATCCCTATAACCCCTAAAACCCCTCAAAATCCCTATATACCATAAAAAAAATCCCTAAAAACACCTAAAAACCAAAATGAATCTAAAAACCTTGAAAACACCTAAGAAAACCTTAAAATTGAGCAAAACTTAACACCTTGAATATCATAAAAACTCTAAAAACCTAAATACCCTAAAATCCCCTAAAACCCATAAAAATGACTAAACACCATATAACCCCTAAAGATCATAAAATCCCTACAAACCCATAAAAACCTAAAACTCCTCTAAAATTTGTAAAAACCATTTAAAATCTTAAAAATGTAAAAAAACTCTATAAAAACATAAAATCCCTAAAATCTCAAAAAGGATCCTAAATCCCCAAAAAATCATAAAAACTCTAAAACCCCTAAAAACCTCAAAATCCCTAAAACTCCTAAAATCTATAAATATTCTAAAAATCCCTAAAGATCCCTAAAAATGTTAAAACCCATAAACCCCATGAAAAATCATAATAAACCCATAAAACCATAAAAAATATAAAACCATAAAAAAATAACAATTATAACCCCCATAAAACCACCAAAAACCTGATGACAATAAAAACCCTAACAACCTAAAAAAACAATAAAACCCCACAAAAACTATAAAGCCACTAAAACACACTTTTTTTTTAAAAACCACTATAATCCTTAAAAACCAGAAACACTCAAAAAAACCATTAAAAACCTCAAAATCCATAAAAACCTAAAACCTCTATAACACCCTTAAACCCCTCAAAATCCTAATCACCCCTAAAATCCCATAAAATACTTTTAAAGCCATAAAATTCCCTAAAATTTAAAAAAAACATAAATACCTGAATACCCTAATAAATACTTAAAAACATAAAAAGAATTATGAAACCTAAAAACATAAAAAATCCAAAAACCCCTAATAATTTGAAAACCCCTAAAGCTCATAAAAACTTTAAACCCTCTAAAAACCCAAAAAAAACACTAAAAATATTAAAATACCTAAAAAACTCAAAAAATCCCTAAAAATACAAAAAATCATAAGAACTGTAAAAACCCAAGAAAACCCTATAAACCATCAAAATCCCAAACACCCAAAATTCCATTAAAATATTAAAAATCCATAATAATTTTAAAAACCCCATGAAATCTAGAAAACCACAAAGAATACATTAAAACCCAAAAAACACTAAAAATCCTAAAAACCTGAAAAACACTAAAAACCATAAAACCCCTAAAACTCCAAAAAAAACATACCCTACAAAATACCAAAAAACCATAAAAATATTAATAATACGAAAAGATCCCTAATGTCCTTAAATATGTAAAAATATTTAAGAAACCCATATGAAAACATTAAAACCCAAAAAATATTAAAACTACTAAAAATCCTAAAAATTATAAAAATCATAAAAACCCTAAAAATTCATTAATTCCCTAAAACCCTAAAAACTATAAAACCCCCTAAAAAGAATAAAAACATTAAAAAACCATAAAAACAAAAAACAACTCTAAAACTCCTACAACCTCTAGAAATGCTAGAAAAACCCCAAAAAACCTTAAAGATTCTAAAAGACACAAAAACCACTAAAAACTTTAAAAATAATAGAACACCTAAAAACCCTTAATACATAAAAAACTGAAAATCCAAAAAATACCTAAAATTCAAAAGACCCTAAAAACCAAAAGACAACTAAAAAATCATTAACACCTAAAAAATATTAAAACCCATAAAAAATGAAACCGTATAAGTCCATCTAGAAGCAAAGCTTATGGACATTTATTAAAAAAGAATAAAAATGTACACAAGGAAATATATAGGGTCAAACAAAGGGACTTTCCCTCATCCGTCAGACAATAGAGTTAAAGATCATAATAATACATGACATTTTCATATTCATAATTATCATCAAATTCCATCTTAGATTGAGACATACCTTGATTAGAGATATTAAGGATGTATGCATTGGCCTTCTTTGACACCTTAGAAGATGGTCTGGTAGAGAGAATCTATGGTAGTTTTTAATAGACCTTCTATGGCCTTCTCTTTGTAGGATCATGAGGTAAACCCTCACTGGTAAACACCTTTTTATTCCCATTTATGATGGAATCCCTAAAAGTGGCATGACCACCACTTTCCAACATCTTAAGGTGGTACTTTTATTCACCCCTACATCATCAGAAATATTTCCCCACATATTAGAGATTTTTGTGGATTTAAATATTTTATGAATCTCTTGATGATAAACAACATGTTTTTGAGCGCCATTTTTATTGAAACTATCATCCTATTCAGAAGAAATGTTAGAATACACCATCTGCATGTATCCTTTTCCCAAATGAGGCTGTTCAGAGGTGTCATCCAAAACTTCATGATGACTCACATAAAAATCAGGTGGAGTTATATTAATATGCATTCTAGTATAAAAATTTTATTCAAATTTTCTAGGTGTAATGTCCTCAATTTTGGAGGAAAAAATCAATGTTTGGATATCATTATCAACTGTCATTTACTACTGTATACCATCACCACCCATGTTAGTATCAGATGGATCCACCTACACATTCCAATCCAAGAAAGCACTAGTATCTTCATACAACATCATAATACCTTGATACAAGACTACCTTAAAACTATCATTCATGCTAGGATTTAGATTGCCTACTCTAATAGTAAACTCAACACCACGACTCATCATCGAGGAAGCGTCCTACCCCATTAAATCATCAGACTCAACCTCAATCATAGGTCTCTTCCCAGATGATTTTTCATCCTTATCACCCTTATTAAGCATTGATATCTTACATGTAGATTCATCATTACCACTGATTAGGTAGACCGAACAATTTAAATATTTCATAAATGAATCTTTAGCATGTCCAATTGCATTACAAATATTGCAGAAGGAATGTAAATTTTTATATTCAATGTGATTACTCAGATCAATAGTTTGATTGGAAAGCATCAACTTCTTAGTTAATACTAAACTCAAGCCAACCTCAATTAAAAACCAGGAAAAGTAACCAATACTAGCTGGCTTAGTTGTTTTATCCATTCTGATTAGAACTATAATCGAAGAAGAAACATCAAAAAGAATTTTTAGGTTCTATTATATCCCAATAAATCCAAAAATATCAACCCTAACTTTCATAAATTATTTTTATTCCTCAGAGGAATTGAAATTGGGACTCCACTAATGAATTCTAAGAATACTAGTCTCAGAGAAACCAAAAAAAATCCCTAAGTATTCCTTTTTAATATGAATCTTGAACGAGGATGTGATAGAAACCACATACTATTGGAATAAATTTCCAGTTAGAGGAGCCCCAGATTGATGACAATATTATTACCAGATCCTCCTTTTTCCAAGGCTTTTCCCATCTAGAATCACAACACATCTGATAATCGAGTGATGACATAGAGAAATCCTCTTTGAGAGCACATCTCACCTCTCAATCACACAAGCAATGTCCCCTTTTTTATAGTTGTGACTGAATTCAGCATCATGGAAGGATGAGAAAGTACTTAGGGAAGTGAAAGACATAATTTTATCATCATATTTCATCACATCTATGGAAGAAGATCTAGCAGGAATAGTCTAAGCTAGTCAAGGATTCTTCAATTAGAAGGGCTTCCTAGAATCATCGTCTGAAGAAATCCCAATAACCTTAGATCCCACCCAAGAATCTCGATCCTTCGATGAATCTAACCTATCATAAATCAAGTATAACGCTCAATAATGCATTAAGTCCTTAAAGAAAAGGAATCCTTGACACTCTCTTTAGCAGCGAGGAGAAGCTCCCAGGATCACGCTCCAGAATCCATCATTTTCATCCCCAAGAAAACCTAAAAATCCCTAAAACCCTTAAAATTTATAAAATCCCATAAACTGCCAGAAAACTCAAAATAACTAATCCCCCAAAAAACATAAAAAACTTATAAATACCTTAAAATGTAAAAAACCCTAAAATCCTTTCAAACAAAAATGGAAACCATAAAAACCTAAAAACACCTAAAACCCTGAAAATCCTAAAAATTGAAAAAACCATAAAAACACTAAATAGACCCTAAAAATCCTAAAACACCTTCAAAACCTTAAAAAAATAATAAAAACCATAAAACCCCTACAAACACATAAAAACACAAAAAACCCCCAAAAAATTATTTAAACCCCTAAAATGTTAAAAAACTCAAAAAACCCATTGAAATGCCAAAAATTTCAAAAAAACCCCTAAAATAAAAATATTAAAATTAAAACTCAAAAAAAATATCCATAAAAATCCCTAAATACCCTAAAAACCATAAAAACCCTAAAAACACATAGATAACCATAAAAAATTATAAACTCTTAAAACCCCTAAAAACAAAAAAAACAATAAAATCCCTAAAACACTTAAAACACTAAAAAACATAAAAACCCTTGAAAAAAATTAAAAATCCATAAAACCCAATAAAATCATAAATATCACTAAAACACTAAATACCTATTAAACCCATAAAAGGAAATAAACTTTTTGAATCCTTAAAATCCCTAAAAACTAGAAAAAACCTCTAAAATGCCAAAAAATCGTCACAACCTAAAAACCATAATCCTCATAAAATATTTAAAATTCTAAAAACCATAAAAATACTTCAAATCCCTAAAATACCTAAAAAATAAAAAACCCTTACAACATTGAGAAACCATAAGAAACCATTAAACCCCAATTAAAACATAAATCCCATAAAACCCAAAAATGCTAAAACCCTATAAAAACTAAAAACACTAAAAATCTCCAAAAACCCTAAAAAACAGAATATTCCTAAAAAATACCTAAAAACCCTAAAAACATAAAAACACTAAAAACCATAAGAAAACCAAATAAAAATTTAAAAATTTATAATATTCTTAAAACACCAAAATTTCTAAAAATTCTATAAACCTATAAAACCCCAAAAAGAACCCAAATCCCTAAAACCCCCTAAAACACATAAAAAACTCTAAAAACCATAAAATTCCTAAAAAATTGTTAATAAAAATCAATAAAATCTAAAAAACCCTTTAAGACCCTAAAACCCTAGAAATAAACAAAAAAACCCTAGAAATGCATAAAAAACATGATAACCATCAAAATACATAAAACCCATAAAGTCGACTGACTCTGGTTGCAAGCTTCCCGATGCGGCGACCCCCGGTGGTCACTTTTGACCGGTTCGTATCGGCTTTCTATAATCTTAGGGCTCAGGAGACTTTGGGCCTGATCGATTGCTCCCACATAATGATTCGCTTTGCCTTGAAAGAAGACCTGGTCCTTGCCTAGTTGGCGGCTCATCGGTCGTGCAATGGCGTGCGTTTCTACCTTTTTTAGTGGAGATTTGAATTTCATCTGAAGTAGAGTTCCCCGATTGTTTCTACCTGGGTGAGATTTCGTGAACTTCCCCTTCCCTTTAAAAATCTCTCTATTATTTTGATGCTTGGGAATTTGTTGGGGAGGTTCCTTTGTGTCGATATTAGGACTAGGGCCCTTTGTCATTTGGTTGCACCAAGGGCCTTTGTTGAAGTAGATGCTGTGAAGACTCATGTGGATGCTATATGGATTGTAGTGGGGGGAAGAACATAGGTGGAGATAGCCTGTTGTCTTTGAGAAATGGCTGGTGTTCTGCTCTTCTTTTTGGAACTTTGGGAATAGTGACCAATCTGGAGGGTGTTCTGGCCCTGTCAGGGGTGGTTTTTTTCTGGATCGCATGACTTCTGGTGAGAGCATACTCCCTCTAGTGGAGGTGAAGGGGACAATGGGGATGGATGATTCCTTCCAACCTTTGGTTGCTGATGTCCCCTGCTCATCTACTTTACTGGATGGAAGTGATTTAGAGGTTTCCTAGATGGATTAGGGTGGCTTCATTATAAGTCTGGATGGAGGTTCTTGAGTTTCAGGAGATACTGATGAGGAGGAACTGTTACTAGCTGAGAGGGATAATCGGGTTTCTGCTGAAGGCGTTCACGGGTGTGGTGACTCCCCTAGGAGGCATCCAGATTTAGGGATGGCTACTGTGATGGGCGTCTGGAAAGGGAATGATCAGATGGAGGATCTATGTGTTCTGGATTTGGGATGAGATGATAAAGCTGGCTTGAAGGATAATGAGAGCACTGATGGATCTTTTTCAGCATTTAAGGTGGTTGTGACTGCTCCAAATTTCCAGGTTGCAGTCCTAGCTGAGCCCGAAGCGGTGGATGTGCTGGGGGTAGATATCGTGAAGGAGGCAGTGGTTGCTCAGGGCCTAAGGACTGGGGATGAGTGGATTATGTCTTCATCTGAGGATGAAAGGTCTATGGCGGAAGAGGAGACCTGGACCACCAGGGTGCAATACACTAATTGGTGTGATACCCCTCTAGTTTTGTCCGGGTGTCCCGGCGTGGGGGGACCTGACATAGAGCCTGGTTTATATCCTCCCATAGACAGCACTAGCGGTGATGAGGATCTTCATAGTGCTTAGATTTTGATCCCTCTGCTGGGGAATGCTTGCGACGCTGGTGATCCGTCCATGAACCTGTAGAGGGCCATAGTCCTCCATGGGTTCCCTCTGCTGAATATCATTGTGTGCAGTTTCATGAGATGGTGTGGGTTGAACGGGAAAGGTTCTCTCTTGAGGATGAAGCTAAGAGTCTTGGGGAGAGTTTTGCTGAGGCTGATCGTCAGATAAAGGCTGCTATGGTCAGGTCAAAGGAGGAAAGAACCAGAGGAGGTGCCGAAACTCCTAGGTCAGAATATGAGAAAGGGAAGGCACCATCGTCTATCAGCGATGGAGTCACTTGTGCGGAGTCAGGTGTTGAAGCCGGATCCACTTCCTCCCCTCTGAGGCGAAGACGGAGGAGGGATTATTCTGCCCTCCCACATCCCATGGCAGCTAGGGCCTCTTAAAGAGCTATCAGACTTAATCTAAAATTTAATAAGCAAGAGCAGCTTTCAATTTCTGCTGAGCAAGAGAAGTCTAGGATGAAGCTGTTATCCAGGCTTGGCATGCAAGGGGATTTTGATTCTGGATGGGATTCAACAGACATGGATTTTGATTCTGATTTTAGTTTTTCTGATGTGGGTTATGGCTTTGGTGTGGGCATGGGGTATCGTGGTGCGGAGCTGGATGATTTTGGTGGCGATATTGACGGATCCTCCCCTTGTGTGCCTTTCCTTTTGGTCTCTTTTGGCATGTCGTTCTTGCTTTTTTTTTATTCATTTCTTTTTGGGGCCTTCGGGTTGAGGTCGTAAGGGGTTTTGGGTGTGGATTAGTTGATCCCTCCCCTCCTTTCTCTGTAGTGTCTTTGTGTCTTTTTTAATAAATTATGGGGGGTTCCAGGAATAGCCTGGACCCAAGCCTTCCTTCACAAAATTTACATAAAAATTTTTAAAATCTGTAAAAATCCCGAAAAATGTAAAAATCCATAAAAACCCTGAAAACCCATAAGAAACACTTAAAAACCGAAAACACTTTAAACCCTAAAAACAAAAAAAATTCCAAAAAAACTAAACACCCTAAATACCTTAGAAACATCTAAAATCCATTAAAATCCTAAAAATTTAAACAATCCATCAAAATCCATAAAAATACCTAAAAACATAAAATCCCCTAATAAACCTGAAAACCCCTAAGAAAATCATTATATCCTAATAGCACTTAAAATCTATAAAAATATAAATAATGTGAAAAATGAGAGAAAGACCCTAAAACCCCTAAAACCAAACAAACAAAAAAACCAATATAAACTTTAAAAACCCTAAAATGCATAAAATCTATAAAAATTACAAAAAACTATTTAAACCCCTAAAAAATTTAAAATATATAAAAACCCCGAAAACTGAAAAAAAATTATTAATACTCCCAAAAAACAATAAAAACCATAAAGAGATAAAAACCCTAAAATAGCTCAAAAATCTCAAAAAACCCTAAAAACCATAAAAATTATAAAAATACCTAAAATAACTTAAAACATAAAACCCCTAAAAAAGCTCAAAAATCTCAAAAAACCCTAAAAGCCATGAAAATTATAAAAATACCAAATATACCTTAAAACATAAAAAACCCTAATAAACCTAAAAACCCATAATAAAATCATAAAAACATAAAATTAGTTAAAATCTCTAAAAACAAAAAAAACCCTAAAACACTACAAATCCTCAAAGTCCTTGAAAACCCTAAAAACCATAAAAATAATAAAAAATACCTAAAAATCCCAAAAAATGTTAAAAACACTGAAAAACCTTAAGAAAACCATAAAAACAAAAAAACACTTAAAACCACTAAAAACCTAAAACCCAATAAAATACCCCAAAAACTATAAAAACCCCAAAAATATTTAAAAGATTCTAAAACCCCAATAAAATCCTCAAAACCATTAAAAGCTATACAAGCCCATTAAACCCCTGAAAACATTCATAAATTTTAATAAATCTTAAAACCTCTAAAAACTCAAAAAAAAAACTTAAAATACCATAAAAACCCTAAAAACCATAAAAACACAAAAAACCCAAAATCCCTAAAAGCCCAAAAAATTATAAAAATCCTAAAATTCCCTAAGAACTTAAAAAAAACCAAGAAAAACAAACAACCCAAAAGAATCCATTACAACCTAAAAACACTTAAGAATCTTAAAAAAATAAAAAATGTTGAAAACACTTAATGACACTAAAAACCCTAAAACCACAAAAAAAACCCAAAACCCCTAAAAACACATCAAAATCATAGAAATCAATAAAAACATAGAAACATAAAAAACCATTAAAACCCATAAAAACCTATGAAAACCATAACACCTTAAAAAACTAATAAATGATAAAAAATCATAAAAATACCTAAAATCCACTAAAACCCCTAAAAATTATAATACCCCTAAAAGACCCTAAAAATAATAAAAATACCAAAAACCCTTAAAACTATACAGATTTATAAAATCAATAAAAACCATAAACCCCTATAGAAACCTAAAACTAACTAAAATCTCTAAAAACCCGCTAAATACCTAAAAAGATCCAAAACCTCTAAAACCCCTTATAACCCCAAAAATTAAAAAAAATCATTAATACACAAAAATATATAGACCCTAAAACCCTAGAAATCCATAAAATTTTAATACCCCACAAGAATCCTATTAAATCCCTAAAAACCCATAAAAACATTAATACACAAAAAAACATTAAAAGCCCTAAGAAAACCTTAAAACCCCTAAAAACACCTAAAATCCAAAAAATAAAAAAAACCCCTTAAAACCCCTAAAACTCCAAATACACAATAAAATCTTAAAAAGGTTCTAATAATAACTAATATTCTAAAAACCCCTAAAACCCAAGAAAACCCCTAGGAAAACAATAAAAACCTAAAAACACAATAAAACACTACAAACCCAATAAAATGTTTAAAATTATAAAAATCCAAAAAAGTCCCTAAAACTCTAAAACAACTAAAAACAACAAAAACCCTAAAACTCTTAAAGACCTGTAATATACATGAATCATTAAATCCTTGCTGAAAACTATAAAAAACCATCAAACCCTAAAAACACAAAAAACTATAAAAACCCCTAAAAACTAAAAAAAACTGCAAACCCCCCAAAAAACATAAAACCCCAAAAACCATAAAAACACACAATTTACTTAAAAACCCTAAATTTCCATAAAAATACTAAAAATATCCAAAATCCCTTATAATGTAAAAATACCTAAAAATCCAGATTAACCTTAAGAAATCCTTAAAACCCTCCAAAAAAAAGTAAAATCCCTAAAAAACCTATTCTCTATAAAAACCCTAAAAACCATAAATACCCCAGAAACCATAAAACCCCAAAAAACACATTCTTTTTTTGGAAAACTACTAAAAACTATAAAAATCATTTAAAACCCAAAAAAAATTAAAAAACAATAAAAACCATTAAAACTCTGAAACCCAAAAAACCATTAAAACCTTAAAACACCTCAAAATTTATAAATATCCTAAAAACTATAAAAGTCCAAAATCTCCCTAAAAATCCCTAAAAACATAAAAACCATAAAAACCATGAAAAACTATAAGAAAACCATAAAAACCTAGAAACACTTAAAAGACCTCAAATCATTAAAATGATAAAAGCCTAAAAACACAAAAAAATCCTAAAAAGAATAAAACCTTTAAAACAATAAAAATACTAAAATCTCAAAAAACCGAAAAAACCCTAAAAACCATAAAGGACCCTAAAACCCTAAAGAACCTAAAAAATGATAAAAACCCTAAAATACTTTTAAAAACTATAAAACCCCTTAAAAACTAAAAACTCTATAACCAATTTAAAATAAAAATTATATTAAAAACACTAAAAACAAAAAAAACCCTAAAAAATAAAAAAAAACACAAACCCCCACCCCCCCCCCCCCAAACCCATTAAACAACTAAAACCCAAGAAAACCCAAAAAACCCAACAAACTCCCTAAGTCTTAAAATATATAAAAAGACTAAAAATACCAAAAAATTGTTTAAATTGTAAAAATCTATAAAACCCCTGAGAGACCTTAAGAAAACCCTAGAAACCTATAAAAACATAATATTAATAAAAACTAAAAAATTATAGCACCCCTAAAAACACTAAAAACCCACAAAATCTCTAAAAACAATAAAGACCATAAAAAATGAGTTAAAATCCCAAAAAATTAAAAAACCATAAAATACATGGAAACCCTTAAGAAAATCATAAAAACCTAAAAACAACAAGAACCACTAAAAACCTATAAAATGATAAAAACCCTAAAAACATTAAAAAAACCCAAAAATCCATAAAACCCTCTAAAAAGCTTAAAATACCTAAAACCATAAAAACCATAAAAAGTAATAAATATATAAAACCCTTTAAACCACTAAAATGTTAAAAAACACTTACAACTTTCTAAGCCTAAAAAACTGAGAAAACCCTAAAAAAATAAAAACTCTAAATCCCAAAATAACACCTAAAATATTGAAAATATATTAAAACTATAACAACCCATAAAAATCGTAAAAAGGCCTATAAATATATAAATCATAATAACCCTAAATATCCAAAAATTCATCATAAAAAACCTAAAAACATTTAAAACCCAAAATACAAATAAAAAATGCTAAAGAACCTAAATACATTAAAATCCCTAATAAACTACAAAACCATAAAAAGCCCTAAAACATTAAAACACCATAAAAACCCTAAAAATATTAAATACTCTAAAATACCTTTAAACCCCAACAATCTCTAAAGACTTTACAAAACCCTAAAAACTAAGAAAACTTAAAAACCCAAAAAAAACAAAAAAAAAACCATAATAAAACCTAAAACCCTCAAAATCCATAGAACCCTAAAAACCCATAAAAATATCAAAACCTGTAAAAATACCTAAAAACCTAAAATTTCATAAAAACCATGAATAACCCTAAGAAAACCCTAAAAATGCGAAAAATACTTACAACCCCTAAAAACATAAAAATGCTAAAAACTCTAAAAACTATAAAAGACCTAAAAACACAAAAAAACATAAAACCACATAAAATACATAAAACCCCATAAAACCCCAAAAAAACTAAAAAATATATAAATACATTCATCCTCTAAAATTGTTAAAAAACTAAACAGAACATTAAAAAACATAAGGACACAAAAAAACACTAAAAACCAAAAAAACATAAAAATCCCAAAAACCCAAAAAACCATAAAACCACTTAAAATCTATAAAAACCCATAAAACCACAAAAAAAATAAAAAATTTAAAAATAATGTTAACACCTAAAATTGTTGAAAAGCTAAATAGAACATTAAAAAACCTAAGGACTCAAAAAACCCCTAAAAACCAAAAAAGGCAAAAAAATCCCAAAAAATCTAGAAAAACAAAAAAACACCTCAAAATCCCAAAAAGACCACACAAATACTTTAAAATCCCAAAATATTTTTTGAAAAGTAAAAACCCCAAACAACCCAAAAACCCATAAAAACCCATCAAAACCTAAAAACACTAAAAACCAATAAAACCCCCATAAAATGCTAATTCCACTTAAAAAATGTAAAAAACATAAAAATCACTAAAAACACTCGAAAACAATAACCACTAAAAATAAATAAATTTTTTAAAAATTCCCAAACATCCATATAAACATAAAAACCCATAAAACCTTAAAAACCCATAGGAAATTTTAAAATCCTAAAAACATTAAGACCCCAAAAAACCTAAAAACTTTAATATCCCAAGAAACTGAAAAATTAAAAATACCCTAAAACTCTAAAAACACCCTAAATACTCTAGAACCCCTATAAAAAAACCTAAAACCATAAAAGTCCCAAAAAATAAACAAAACAAAAAAACTAATAAAAAATATAAAAACCCTTTACACCCCTAAAACACTAAAAAAATAAAAAAAACCCTTAAAAATTCAAAAATCCCAAAAAACCCAAAATCCTATAAAATTCTTAAAAACACTAAAAATTCCCAAATCCCTCATAATCTCTAAAAACACTAAAATCCTAAAAATATTATAAAATCCCTAAAATTTATAACATACATAAAAAACCGAAAACTCCAAAAAATCCTAATGAAATACTTAAAAAAATAAAAATACATAAATCCCTAAAAACCTTTAAAACCCAAAATACCCTAAAACCATAAAACCCATAAAAACCTCATAACCCTAAAACCCCTAAAAAACTAAAAATTATAAAACCCAATAAACCCCTAAAAATGTTAAAAACTATAAGGAATGCTAGAAACCATAAAAAATCAAGAAAAATCTAAATTCCAAACATTTAAGTTTTTACCTCCTCATATTATTCTGGATATTCAAAGGTACAATTTCATTGAAATTGAATCCCTCTTATGAAACCCAGACCGAGTTGGGAAGCATAAAACAAGGGACTTCTACAAACATAAAAACTTGCAAGAAAAAAAATGCTCCATCTTGGATACCCATATTTAATAATTCATTCATTTCTCCTTCCAAACACACGTTGTTGTGATGAATTCAGAATAATAGGCTACCATTTCATAATGAGATGAAAAAATAGGGTTGTAGTGAGCCTCATCTTGTTATATTTTATTTCAGGCCGAAAAATGTTCACAACACTCATTTGTTCCTTGTATCTTTGTAGACAACTTATGGGATTATATACGGGATGTGTACGAGATTTAGAATCAAATGTACTTTCACCTAGTGGACCTTCTGTGTAATATCACGATTCTGAATTTTAGTGAGAAGTTGTATAATCTCTTTTTCACTATGGTTGTGACTTTTAAATCCTATTTTGGCTGCCTGCAATGCTGTTGCAATTGACAATAATTTGAGCTACTTTAACAGTCATATTGTGTCCATCCATAACGTAATCCATGTTGTGTATTACACCAAGATAGGTTAGATGGCTAACGATGTCTCTGATATAATTACATTGAGTATTCTTGGAGTGTATGGAAGGAGAAAAATTCATAGGTTCTATAGTACTTTATATTGATTTGTCTAATACCATCATGGACTAAGGTAAATGTGGATAGTGTGGCCTCAGGTAAACCCATCCTCTCGAGTTGTAGTAGTGTATTTCAAAAACACCATGGTTTTGTAAAAGGGTTATTTTTACACTTCATTAGAAATGGATGTGTGTATAAGGTTCAACTATAGGAAATGGAGAAGGTTGTTAAGGTTGCTGTCAAATTCAGGTGGAAGCTACTTTGGATCGAATTGGACTCGATGTTAGCAGTGGTGTCCCTAAAGAAAAAAATCTGGGAGAGTTTGTTGGCACGTTTTCACACACTATATTGAGTGTCTCAACACTTTCCAAGGCCACACTCTTAATGTCACAAATTGAAATAGAGAGGCAAACATAGTGGAAGATGTGCTTTCTAAGAAGGAACTTGTGGAAAGTAGCTCAATGTGGTCCTTTTTCACCACACAATATTGTGCAACCTCTATGGTCTCGGATATGAAGGGAAAATTACACACTCGTCTTTATAAACCATCATTATAACAGTCTCTATTTAATTTTTGGTAATAAATTTTGGGGTATCAGGAATTCTTGGTCATGCACTTCTTTACCTTAAATAAAAAACCATAAAGCCCCTAAAAATCCCTAAAAATGATAAAAATCCTAAAAATCTATAAAATCACTCAAAATGTAAAAAACCCTAAAAAACACTAATAAAACCAAAAACCCTTAAAAACACTAAAACATATAAAAATCATAAAACCCCCCCAAAAAAATTTAAAAACACTTAAATACCCATAAAAACCATGAAAACCCACTAAAAACTCTAAAAAGCATTTAAAACCTTAAAAATGTTTAAAAAATCCTAAATACATTTCAAACCATAAAAACTAAAAAAATACCATAAAACCCCCAAATAAAATGATAAAATCCGTAAAAATACTAAAAACCCCTCAAAATCCCAAGAACCATTAAAATCACATAAAAATATTAAAAAACGCTAAAATCCCTAAAACTATAAAAAATATAAACAACCTTGAAAAACCTTAAGAAAACATTGAAAACCAAAAGACACTTAAAAACCCCTGAGAACCCAAAAAATAATAGAAACCCTAAAAAACCTAAGACCCCTCAAAATCACTAAAAACACAAAAACGCATAAAATCCTAAAAAAATAACTAAAAAAATAAAAAAATAAAAACCCTAAAACCTCAAAAACCCATAAAAAACCCATAATACCCTATAAATGCATAAAACCCATAAAAACTCTAAAACCCTAACAATAACCTAAAACCCATAAACCTCCTAAAAATATTAAAACCCCTAAAGACCATAAAACCTCCAATAAACAATTAAAAAGCCCCTAAAAACAATAAAAAACCTCATATACCCTTAATTTTTTTTAAAAACACTAAAATCCCATAAAAATTTCAAAAAAGATTAAATAAAACCCAAAACTCCAAATAAACTACATAACCCTAAATCCTTAAAAAAAACCCTATAATCTCTAAAATCCATAAAAATCGTAAAAAATTCCTAAAAATTAAAAAACCCTTACAAATCCATAATAACCATAAGAAAACATTAAAACCCTAAAAACACTTATCATCATTAAAAGCCACCGAAAACACTAAAAACACTAAAAAACCTAAAACCCTAAAACCCATCAAAATCCCTAAAAACCCTAACAAATACAAATATAAAAAAGCCTTAAAAATCTTCTAAATTGAAAAAAATAGTAAAACACCTAAATTTTTTATGAAAAATTTAAAAATCTAATGACTCTTAAAAACCCTATAATAAAAAAACTCATACTAACCATAAAAATTCCTAAAACCCAATAAAAACCAACTAAAAATACTAAAAACCCTTTAAAACCCTAAACACGTTAAAAAAAGTAAAAACCTTAAAACTCTAAAATAAAAAAAAAACATTAAAACCCCCCAAAACCCATAAAACCCCTAAAACACAAGAAAAGCTGTAAAAACCAACAACATAGCTAAGATCAATAAAATTGTATTAAAGACCTAAAAATTCCTTAAAACATAAAAACCCTATAACCATAAAAATCCTTAAGAAAACCATAAAAATATAAAAACACTTTGAACCCAAAAAATCCTAAAAAAATAATAACTCTAAAACCCCCCAAAAGAACTAAAAACCTAAAAACCCTTAAAAACACTAAAAAACTATAAAAATACCTAGAAATCACTAAAAAATAAAAACCTTAAAAACACATAACAAGACCTTAATATAATAAACAAACATATAACCCCAAAAATAATAAAAACCCTAAAAACCTAAAAATATCATAAAAATAGTAAAATGCATAAAAATGATAAAACCCATGAAAATAATTAAAACCCATAAAAACCCTAATACCACTTAAAAATATAAAAACTATTTAAATCCCCAAAATTTTAAAAAACACCCAAGATCATGATAACCCTAAATACTCAGAAAGAACCGCAAAAAACCAACAAAACCATAAAACCATAAAAACCTTAGAAATCCCAAAAACAATCAAAATCCCTAAATACTATAAAACCCAATCAAATTATTAAAAATTAAAAAAAATACCTAAAAACATAAAAACCGTTAAACTGTGAAATACCCTAAGATAACCATAAAAACATAAAAATAATTAAATCCCCTAAAAATCATAAAAGACACTAAAAAATCTAAAAAAATCAAAACACTAAAACCACTAAAAACCGAAAAATCCATAAATCCAAAAAAAACCAAAAAAATCTAAAATATCCCTAAAAAAACTAAAACTCCCCTAAATTCCTTAAAAACATAAAAACACTTAAAACCCTGAAAAAACAAAAATATTCTAAAAACAAAAAAAAACCTAAATCCCCTAAACCTAGAAAAAATCCATAAAAACCATAAAAACCCCAAAAATACCAAAAACCACTAAAACATTAAACCCATTAAAACATTAAAAAAACTCTATAAACCCATAAAGACTCTAATGAACACCATAGAATCCTAAAACCCAACAACCCAAAACCCCCTAAAAACTTGAAAAAAAATAAAAAACACTCAAAATCCATAAAATACCTAAAAACCAAATTAACCCTAAAAATCATAAAAACCCAAAAAAAAACCTAAAATTCCCTAAAACAAAAAAACATATAAACCATGAAAAACCATAATAAAAACAGAAAAATATAAAAACACCTAAAACACATAAAAACCTAAAATATTTCTGAAAATAATAAAAACCATAAACCCTATAAAACTAAAAATACCACCAAAATTAGTAAAAATCCTATGAAAAACCATATAAATATTTAGAAATATCTAAAATTCTTAAAAATAAAAGATATTTAATCCTTAAAGAACCCTAATAAATCTTTAAAAACTTAAAAACAATTAAAACCCCTAAAAATCCAAAAAATTTAAAAACCTTTAAAAATACTAAAAAACATAACAACACATAAATCTTGAAAAATCCCTAACACCTTTTAAGACCCCCAAAAACAATTAAATATCCTAAAATAACTTTAAACCTCTAAAATCTGAAAAACTCTAAAAATAGTTAAAACCCATGAAAGATAAAGAAAACCTAAAAACCGAAAAAACCGTAAAACTCCTATGAACCCTCAAAATCTCTAAACACCATAAAAACCTATAAAATTTCAAAAACAATCACACAATAAATCCCTAAAAAATTAAAAATACCTATCAACCCTGAAACCACCAATGAGAACCATAAAAAACTACAAACACTTCAATCCCCTATGAAACAAAAGAAATAAATGATAAAAATCCTAAAATACCTAAAAAACCCAAAAAAAACCCAAAAAAACCAAAAAATTCCCTAAAGACACTAAAAAAAATAAAAACCCGGAAAACCCTTAAAATACCTAAAATTTAAAGACACTAAACCCCCTGAAAATACACAAGAAAACCATAAAAACCTAAATACAATTAAAACCCTTAAAAACCTAAAAAAATACTAAAACACTAAAAAGTCACTAAAACTGCTAAAACCCCATAAAACCCATAAATCTACTAAGAACCTTAAAATACATAAAACCCAATTAAAGAGTTTCTCCTCTCGGAAATCTCTCGATGAGGCCTTGATGTCACCAGCCACTGTATCCCTTCCTACCCCTTTTAGGGGAGGGATCTTTACCTGATGGTGCTACAGATTTGGTCTTCATCTCACCCGTTGTTCAAGGTCTTCTTTCTCCATTCCATCTAATTGATCATTCTCTAAAGATTCCTACCTTATATAAAGGCTACCCGCAATTACTTATTTTGATCTCAGAGTTTCATGATGCTTCCTCACAACACAGCTTGACGTTGGTTGCCTGATTCATGAATTGTTGACCCACAGTGGATTCTTTTGACATATCTATCTTCTGATATTTGTACCTATAGCATTGAACTATGTAGGGTTTCTTGATGCCCGACATATAATGATTCGATTTTCAATAGAGAAATATTTGATACCTGCTAGGTCCTTAGCACCATGAAGATTTAACGGAGTCCTATTTTTCCCTTTAGGTGGATCATTGATCATCACATGAACTGGGACTCATAGATTATTGAATAATGGGTTAGGTTTCTAGAACTACCTCACCCTTTCCAAAATCCATCTATCATGTGTATACTTGGGAATCTCATGAGTCGATTTTGTGCTTGATAGCAGGGCTATGGATATTTTCCATCCTATTTCTCCAAGGGTCTGTGTTGAGGTAGACGCATCCATGGAACTGATAAACTTTGTTTGGATTCAGTTGGAAAGGAATTCTGGTATAAGCAACTGGTCATTTTTGAATCACTGGTTGTCTTTTGTTCTACTCGAAGAAAACTGAGTAATTTTAGTGCCGACTGTAGGTGTGGGACTAAGAGAAGATGGGTTGTGGGATTGAGTCATAGAGCAACCGATGTAGGTAACTGAGTTGGGAAGACTAATGTGCCTTCAGTTGAAAATCATTTTGTGGTTCTGGTTGATGACCAAGATGCTATAGTGGCTGATCGTGCTACTTTGGCCACAAGAGAAGTTCAACCAAAGAATTCGAGACAACTGTCACATGAAATGATGGTATCTATTATGTTTGAAAGACCAAAACATGACATGTGAATTATGTTTGATAAAGGGTGGTGAATTATAAATAAGGGTGCACCAACATGGTTTTGTAAAAAGGAAGGTCCAATGTCCCTTTGTGCAATCAGATTGGTGGATTGGCTACTGGGGAGATGGGCCACGCACATCAGGATGTGCATCAAAAGATGGTCAATATAAGTGATGTTGTGAATTAATTAATTCTAATGAAACATGATGATGGATGTAGGGGTGTTGTTGGTAATGGAATTTTTGAAGGGAAGCCTCTAAATGTTTCTTTCACTGGGCTTCATGGTTCTGAGTGTGAAGAGAAGTTCAAGGATCTGTAGGATTCCTTAGTGTTTGGGGTGGTTGTTCTATCTAGTATAGGGGATTTGTGTGACTTTTCTAATGTAGATAATGCTTCAATTCATGATGCCAATGATGATAATGGGTATGCACCTCATACTGCAATGGCGAATCCAACTATGCTGGCACTTGTGGCTAGAGGTGATGATCACCTGCAGAGTGAAGCACATGATCTGTAATTGACTCAAATCCATAGTGTTGTTTTTGGGAATAAGGAAGGACAGTATATTGGAGATGTCTCACAAATCCTTATCTATGTTGTGTGGGAAGAGTCACATATTAGCTGAGTTAAATTGGATTATGATGGTATTGAGAAGGAACCAGACAAGACTGACTTGGTTGTGCAAGAGGGAGGAAATGCTGCTTAGATTCCTTATGGTGAGGAGGTGGTTGGACAGATGGGTGAACCATCATCCCGAAATTTGGACCATATTGGAATGGGGGACCATAACATTATAGAAGAACATGACATGCAATCAGTCACTACTATAAATAAGATTTATACCAACGGTTTTCAGAAAACCGTTGGTATAGTTCACTTATATGGACCTATATCAATGGTTTGGCCAAAACCGTTCGTATAGGTCACTAATTTGGACATATACTAATGGTTTTGGACAAACCTTTGGTATAGGGGGGCCTATACTAATGGTTTGGATAAACCGTCCGTATAGGTCTCATATATGGACCTATGCCAACAATTTTGGCCAAACCGTTTGTATAGGTCCATAATTGAGACCCTATACCGACAGTTTTCCCCAAACCATTGGATTAGGTCCCCTCTATACCAATGATTTGTCCAAAACCATTGATATAAGTCCCAAAATCAAATAATATGTACCAAAAGTTCTCAAAACCATTGGTATAGGTCTATACCAATGGTTTTGAGAACTGTTTGTATAGTTACATGTATTTTTATGGAATCTTCTTATAGAGAACAATAAATAAATAACAATTTAAAATATTTATGATAATACATATATATATTTATGAAATTATGTTCAAAAAAGTCATGTTAGTTTAGTGGTTAGGGCGTTCAATCATAAATCGGAGGTGTTGGGATCAAAACCAACAGAATGACACTATTTTGAAATACATATACCAATAGTTTTATGGAACTATTGGTATATATTTTTCATATTACTTATACGAACAGTTTCAAAAACCATTGGTAGAGACCTATCCCCATGTCTTAGTAGCCAACATTTTGGAGGCCTATACCAATGGTTTCAAACCGTTGGTATATAGTATTTATCAAGTAGTGAGTTCTGGCGGGGAATAAGAAGTTTTCAGATGGGGACTCTAAATGTTTGATCCTGAGGGACATGGTTTAGGAGGACAACAACATGATGTAGTCCACAATGTTGATAGGTATCTTTCAGGGGGAATGAAATCATAAGTTTTTGACCATTTTTGGGTTGGTACAGATGATGAAAACCAAATGAACTCCAACATGGGTCATATCATGAGGTAAAGAGAATTGATTGAGGATGCATTTTCATATGGGAAAGAGAATATTTCTACAGGGATTATCCTAACTCCCCCAAAGAGAAAGATGGGTAAGGACTAATCAACTCTTCCAAAGACCATGTCTACTAGAGCCTCCTCTAAAGCTTAAAGGAAGAATTTCCCTAATAAGTGAGGGTGTCCAGACAACCACTCCTCTGAGGTGCATCCAAATTAGGAGGGGCGAAGGACCATTGATATGTACACTGCACTCTTCAAGCCGTATAAATCAGAGTAGGAGTCGGTGAATGTTGATGCATCTTCTGGATAGGGTGCTGATGGTGATCTATATGGTCCTTCTTTAGACTTTTGACTTTGGTAATAGTGGGGATGTGGTTCCCTATGGCATTTTTATCTTTTTAGGCATGGTTCATTTGACTGTGACACCTCTTTTTTCGTTGACTTGTTTCTCTTTTGGGGGTTTTTGGTTTTTTGGGGGTGTTTAGGGTTTTTGGTTGTCTGTTATTTGACTCATCCCCTCCCTTGTCTGTTGTTTCTTTTTACTAATAAATTTTCGTGGGGTGAGGAATAGCCTGACCCTGCTCCTTCCTTTCCCTAAGACCCCATAAAAACCCTAAAACCGACCAAATAGTCTAAAAACCATCTGAACAACTGAGAATATTTAAAAAATTTAAAAACCTTTAAAACCCTAAAAACAATTAAAAAACCATGAAAACCCTCAACATTCCTATAAACATTAAATAACGAAAAAATCCTTAAAAATCCTTAAAAATATCTAAAATGATAAAAAAATTAAAAACTCTAAAAAACCCTAAGTAAACCTTACAAACCTAAAATCAATTAAAGAGACTAAAAACCTAAAAAGAATCTAATAACCATAAAAACTAAAAAACCCTAAAAACCATAAATCCCAAAAAGATCCCTAATTACCCAATAAACCATAAAAATCTTAAAATGGACCTAAAATATATATAAACATCAAAACCCCTGAAAACCCTTAAGAAAACCTCATAAAGATAAAAACACTTAAAGCCCCTAAAAATGAAAAAAATGATAAAAACACAATAAAAGATACTAAAATCTTGAAAACCCATTAAAACCTAAAAACCACAAAAACAACTAAAAAACATTAAACCCCTAAAACCCGTAAAACCCCTAAAAAACCACTAAAAGCTTAGAACCCCTTTCAAACCCTAAAATCATCAATAAATCTAAAAAAACCATTAATTCCCTAAAACCCTTAAAAAACCCTAAAACCCCAAAAAAATACAAACACCCCATAAACCCCATAAAAACCCAAAAAATCATTATAATACTTAATATCCCTAAATATCCTCAATATACCTAAAATTTTAAACACCCTTAAGAACCCTAAAAAACTTGAATAAAACCTTAAAAACATAAAAACACATAAAATCCCTAAAATAACTAAAAACCAGAAAAACCATAAGAACCCTAAAAACCATTAAACCCCCTTAAAATCTTTAAAATCCATAAAAATCTTAAAAATCCTAAAAAATATCTAAAAATCTCTAAAAATGTAAAAACACTAAAAACATCGAAAGATCATATGAAAACATTTAAAGCCTCAAAATTATTAAAACCCCTCATAAACAAAAAATTAATAAAAACCCTAAAAATACCCCCAAAACCCTAAAAACACATTGAAACCATAACAACCCCTAACAAATTTAACCTAGAAACCCATAAAATCCATATAATCCACTAAAAACTGTAAAAACCCTTTAAAAAACTAAAAACATTTAAACACTATAAAAATATTAAAAATAAAAAAATAAACAAAACCTTAAATCCCAAAAAAAATCAGATAACACTAAAACCACTAACCCCCCCAACCCCTAAAAATCCATAAAAACCCTAACACCCATGAAAATTATTAAAAATCCATAAAAATATTTAAAAATGTTTAAAACATAAAATCCCCTAAAAACCCAAAGGAAATCTTAAAAACCTAAAAACACTTAAAACCCCAAAAACCTAAAGAAAACTAAAAACCTAATACTAGTAATACCCTAAATCCAAAAAAACCTGAAATCCCAAAAAACCCTAAAAACAATAAAAATCATAAAATCCCTAAAATCCCTAAAAATGTTAGAAACCCTAAAAATGTTGAGACCCCCTAAGAAAAAATTAGAAACCTAAAAACAATTAAAACCACTAAAACCTAAAAATTCTGAAACTCATAAATACCATAAAAACAAGAGAACCCTTAAAATCCATTGAAAATCCAGAAAAATCATAAAATCCATAAACCCAAATAAAACACTAAAAACCCTTTGGTCCATAAAACTGATAAAAAACTCTAAAAAAATTAAAAACCCTAAAAACTGAAAAAAACCTAAACACGCAAAAACCTACAATACCCCAAATAACTATAAAACCCTATAACCCCTCCAAATAACTAAAATTGATAAAAACACATAAAAAACAAGAAAGCCTAAAAATCCCTAAAACCTAAAAAGACCTAAACCCAGGAAAAACCGTAAGAAAACCATAAAAACCTAAAAAACATAAAACCCCTAAAAACCCAAAAAACAATAAAACCCTAAAAACCCTAAACACTCTAAAAACCCCAGAAGCACTCAAAATCCCGAAAAACCATAAAACCATAAAAATCATAAAAATTATCAAAAATACCCCTAAAAACATAAAAATCCCAAATACCATAAAAATTCCTAATAAAACCTCAAAAAATAAAAAACACGCAAAACCCCTAAAAATAATAAAAACCCTAAAAAGACCTTAAGACCCTAAAAACCTCTAAAACCAATAAACCCCTAGAAACCTTAAAAACTATAAAAACTCATAAAAACCTTGAAAACCAACTAAAATAATAAAAAAACCTGAGAAACCCCTAAAAGGGATAAAAATCTAAAAACCCTTAAAATCCCTAAAAATCATAAAAACCCCATAAAAACCCATAAAAACCTAAAAAACACTAAAGACCTACAAAATTACAAAAAACCCTTAAAATTCCATAAAAAGTCTCTCAAAACCCTAAAAACCTAATAAACCCTAAAAACCCTTAATAAACCCTAAATGAACTAAAAAATACTAGAAATCCATAAAAAATAAAAAACACTAAAAAATTAAAATCCCATAAAAACCTTTAAAAAATAAAAATCCAAAGAAGTCCCTAAATATCCCTTAAAACATAAAACCACTAAAACCTATATAAACCATAATAAAACCAAGAAAACCAAAAAACACTTAAAAAAACTAGAAACTTAAAAAAAATATAAAAATATAAAAAAACAAGAAAAATGACCTAAAACCCCCCAAAGCATAAAATCATTAAAACTGTAAAACCCCATAGAACCAAAAAAACCGTACTAAAGATTCTAAAAACCATTGAAAATGAAAAAAACTTTAAATACTAAAAAAACATAAAGAACATAAAAAACTAAAAAAACCCTAAGATCCAAAAAAACAATTAACACTCTTAAATCTTCAAAAACCCATAATTATCCCTAAAAACCATAAAAACCATAAAAATCCTAAAAAATACCTAAAATCCCTAAAAATGTAAAATCCCAAAAAACCCTGAAAAACTCTTTGAAAACCATAAAAACAAAAAAAAATTAAACCCCCCCAAAATCCAATAATACTAAAAATGCTATAAACTCTAAAAACCCCTAAAACCCCTCAAAATCCCTAAAACCATAAAAGCCATAATAATCATCGAAGCCCTTAAAATACCTAAAAACATAAAAACTGAAAAAACCAATAAAACCCCTAAGAAAACCATAAAAACCTAAAAACACTTAAAAAGCCTAAAATAAAAAAAGTTAAAAACCACTAAAAACCTAAAACCACTAAATTCCATAAAAACCCAAAAATTCCATAAAACCATAACAAATCAACTAAAATTCAAAAACTCCCCTAAACAAATAAAATCGTTAAAAACTCTAAAAAACATAAAAGTACTATATTTTTAAAAACCCTTAAAAACACCATGAAAAACAAAATCCCATCAAGATCCCTGAAACACCTAAAAACCAAAAAAATACTAAAAACCATAAAATCCTTAAAAAAGATAAAAACCTTAAAAAACATGAAAACCCCCAAAAAAACATTAAAAACCTAAAAACTCCGAATATCCTTAAAAACATAAAAATTAAAAAAAACCCTAATACACTAAAAACTCTAAAAAACCTGTAAAATTCCTAAAAAACCTAAAAAACCGAAACAACTAGAAAATCCCTGAGAATTAAAACAACATAAAAAACCCTGAAAACTAATAAGAAAACCCTTAAAACCTAAAAACTTATAAAATCAATAAAAACCTAAAAATTAAAAAACCCTAAAATCACCTTATAAATCCTAAAAATCCCTAAAACAAATAAAAACCCCTAGAACCATAAAACCCTTATAACCCGATAAAAACCCTAAAAATCACTAAAAACGCTAAAACCCCTTTAATAACCTAAATCATTAAAACCATCAATACCCTAAAATGTTAGTAAAACCCTAAAACCAAAAAAACCAAACTACCCTAAAAACCCAAAGAAAACCCTAAATACCCTCAAAATCCATAAAACCTTTAAAAACGCACAAATATCCAAAAAATCCCTAAAAACCCCTAAAAAGGTAAAATTCCTAAAACCCCTTAAAAAAACTAATAAATCATTAAAAATATAAAAATGTTTAAAACACATAAAAAAAATTAAAATTGCTAAAAACACTTAAAAATTAAACGCACCAAAAACCATATAAACCCTCAAATTCATAAAAATCCATAAAACACATGATAATCCTAAAAAATCCATAAAACAATAAAAAAAATATCGTAAAACTATGAAACCCCTATAAAACCTTAAAAACCAAAAAGTAATTGAAACCCCTTAAAAACTAAATAACCCAAAAACCATAAAAACACTATAAATTACACAAAAACCATAAACCCCTTAAAGACCTTAACACACCCAAATCCCAAAAATACTCCCAAAACCCCATACACCCCTAGAAACTCACTAAAAACTCTAAAATCTCTTTAAAACCCCAAAAAAGGTTAAATTTTTTAAAAAACAATAAAAATCCTAAAAAAATGAAAAACACCCTAAACAACGAAAATAATCATAATAACCCTAAAAAATTTATAAATATATAAAATCCTAAAAACTATAACAAATTTAAAATATCCCTTAAAATCTCTAATAATGTAAAAAACCATTAAACCCTTAAAACCCCTTAGATATCCTTAGAAAAGTTAAAAGCCTTAAAAACAATAAAAATACTAAAAACCCTAAAAACCCTAAAAACAAAAAAAATACCAAAAAACTCAAAAAACATAAAAATCCTAAAAAAATCCTTAAAAATACATAAAAATGTAAAAACCCTAAAAATCATTTAAAACCCTGCAATAACATTAAAAACCAAAAAACAATTAAAACGCCAAAAAACATAAAGAAACCCCTAAAAACTCTAAAAATCCTAAAATACTAAAAACCCCCTAAAAATAAACAAACCATAAATATCATAAAAATTCCATAAAAT
Organism: Viscum album; assembly: GCA_963277665.1. Classification (NCBI taxonomy): domain Eukaryota; kingdom Viridiplantae; phylum Streptophyta; class Magnoliopsida; order Santalales; family Viscaceae; genus Viscum; species Viscum album. The sequence goes on along the minus strand of OY728136.1, from coordinate 1,277,670,054 downwards.
TCCAAAAATAAAAAACCTAAAAACTCTCAAAACCCTATAAAACACTTAAAATCCAAACTACATTTAAATCCCACAAAAGACAAAAAAATGAAAAGCCCCATAAAAATACATAAAAAGAACCAAAAAACCCAAAAAACTATAAAAGCCTCTAAAGACCATAAGAAAACCTAAAAATAATTAAAACCCTAAAACCACCAAAGATAAGCTTTTTCTTGTCTTCCTTCAATATTCCTATCAGCAGATATCCATACCCTTTTAGGAGGAGTTGTAGGCTCATGCGAAACTGGGTGACCTTCTAGATCTTAAGGAGATACATGCCAAGAACCAGTTGTACCCCAGGTGTATCAAGGATGGGGACAAGAATTCTATATTTTTTTATTGTTTACATAATGAAATGAAGGATAATATATGCATGAATGTTTTCCACATTCATGGGTTGACCTTCACCTCAGAGGTTGATATCTCCACTATTCTGGTCAGTTATTTTTAGGTGCTATACTCTGATAATGGTGAGGAGTAATCCATCCATTTGATGGACTCCATTTTGCCTTGTCTTCATGACTAGCAGAATAAGGAGTTAATGAGTACTCCCCTTTAAGAGGAAGTTAGATCTGCTCTATTTTCTCTAATCATGGAAAGTGCAACGGGCCCAAATGGCTTTAGAAATGAGTTCATTATGTTCTACTGGGACTTTGTGCATGTCGATATCACTAATTCTATCAGGTATGTCTTTCGCTCTAGTTCTTTCCCACATTTCACCAATTTTAATTTCATTTCCCCGATTCCAAAGATAGAAAAATCTTCTGAAATTGGAGACTTTCAGCCAGTTTCCATAGGTAATACCATACCCAAAATTATCAGAAAAATCTAGGTCAAAAGGATGGGGAGTTTTATGGGGGGATTATTACCCCCAATAAATATGGTTTTATTCTAGGGAGGAACATACATAACTTATTATTTACTGCCTTGGAGGGTATCAATATCATGAGGAAACATTCGAAGAAGGTAAACTTTACATTAAAGTTGGATATCTCTATGAACTTTGTTACCATCACGTGGAGCATGATGTTCAAATTTCATTCTTAATATGGTGTCTTAGATAGATTCATCATGATGGTGGATCCATATAGTAGAGGGCTAGTGTTTTGTATCTTATCAATGGCTCCCCTAAGGGGGTTTTTCCCGTTCTACCATGGAGTTTGGGAGGGGATCCAATCTATGGTATTCTCTTTGCGATTACAGAAGAATATCTGTGAAGATTCCATATTGACCTCATGCAAGATGGTATCTTCAAACCAATCAGGGTAGAGAGGGACCTATGAGTTCTATCCCATATTTTCTATGCGAACGATATCGTACTCTTTGGACATACTGACAAGAAGACCCTGTCCTAAATTAGAATGATCTTATGTCATTATGAATATGTTGCAGGGAAATCCATTAGTTGGAATAAATCTTCTATTGTCTTTGGGGAGGGGTTCTATATATCTAGGAAAATATGTATTTTAAATTTACTTGGGGTTAAAAGGGGATCACATCCCTTTCTATATCTAGATGTCCCCATTTTATGGGGGAGGGTCAAGAGCAGTTACCTTGAGAACACAACAAGTATGATCATCCAACAATTTGCTAAATGGAAAGGGAAGTGTCTTTCACAATATTAGAGATTTTGTCTTATTAATTCAGTTATCAAATCTATGTTTACATATTCCTTATCTATCTATAGGTGGATTTTCAATCCCATTAAGAACCTATAGGCGATGATTAGAAACTTCGCTTGGATAGGCTGCATCAGCGAAAGAAAACTAGTTTCTGTAGCTTGGAAGGATTGCACAAAGCCTATTGAATTGAGGGGGCTTGGGATGAAAGAAATAAGGAAATTCAATGATTCCATCCTTGCCAAGGTCATCTAGGGTTTATTTTACATTAGTAATGATGGCCTAGGTTTCTGTTGGGAGATGTTCATGATGAAACATTGTGATGAGTTTACGGGTTATTTTCCATCCTGAGTTTGGCCAATAATCCAGGACTCTTATAAGGGAATTATGGGTCACTCAAAATGTATTGTTTCTAAGAATTCACTCCTAAATGTTCAGTCTAACACATGGATTGATAGGCCTCTGGTGGATAGTGTGGTGCCTCCCACAGATTCAAGACACATGTCTATTGTTGGTTTAGTTAATCGATTGGAAGAGATTGAAGTTCCCCTTCTAGTTGGAACTTACATGAAGATTCAAGATTACATCCTTGTTGAATGGTATGTATTAATATGGAGGAATAATCTTTTTGGGAATCTCAATGAGTAATATTTTTATTGTATTAAATGTGCATAAGGCCCAGCTTCTCCAGCCTGGCTTTCTAGCTTTAAGAGGCCATTTATCCCCCCGGATAACCATCTGTTGCTCTGGATGCTCTAGAAAAATCGGCTGCTACTTCAAGGGAAACCCCAATGGGCTGGACATAGCTTGGACTCAGTTTCCATCGTCTATCTTAGTGCCAATGAATACAAACCACATAACTTTCTTCATTTCAGGTTTGTAGCTGTGCTTTGGGACTACTTGTAGAAGCTATTTGGGTTCCCTTCGAGCATGAGCTGGCCACTATTTGAATTGTTGGACAGCGTAGTTAATTGGCCTTGTAGCAAGAAGGTGTTCAACAATGTTCTCATTTCCATTGCTACTATTATTTATTATACCTAGGATTACCTAAATGATATATCTTTTAACAAGAAGCGAATCTCCTTCTATGGGGGTGTTGTTACCCTGTATATGTCAGTTCATGTGGCACCTCACATTCATATTGGTCCAATGAAAAATTATGTTCATGATCATATTATCTTATGGATTCTTGGCATTTCTGGTAGGATAAAAAACTACAGGTTCTCATGTTTATCTGCTGGATTTCCCTAATCTCTTCCTGAATCGTGGATAACAAGGATGGTGTGACACTAGGAGCACCGGGCCCGTCTGGGTGTGGCAATGTCCTTCTTACCAGCTGAGGTTTTTTCAAAGGATTCATTCAACACTTTATGGGAAATGGGTGTGCCCTAGAAGCTGAATTCTGGGCCATGATGAGGAAAATTGAGTTTTCTATTCAATTTGGATGGAATCCTCTATTGACTGAATTCGACTTGATGTTTTCTATGGTGGTTCTTAAAAACAAGTCTAGGAGAGTCCCTTAGAGGATTATTCCCCAATTTATGGAATACCTTACCCTTTGTCAAATTCCCAATTTTCATGTCATACATTCCAATCGAGAGGCGTACTCAGTAGTGAATTCCCTCTCCAAGCAGGTGATAGTGGCAAGAGGATCGATGTGGTCTTTTGTCTCCCCATCCTGTTGCCTACGTTTTGTGGATTCTGATATGAGTTTTGAGTCTCCCACCTGAGTTTGTAATCCCTCCTTATAATGTCTTATCAGTTCCTTCTCTTTTTTAAAAAATTTTTGGGGACCAGGTTCACATGGTCTCGAGCCTTCTTTATCCTTAAAAACCATAAAAAACATAAAACCCATAAAACACTTGAAACCCACTTAAAAACTAAAAACCATTTTAATCCCATAACTTGTTAAAAAAACTCTAGAATCTATAAAACCCTAAAAAACTCAACCCCCCCCCCCCTAAAACCCATAAAAAACTTACAACCCTCCCACAAATCTATAAAAACCCTATAATCCATAAAAATCCAAATAATCCCTAAAATTTCCTTGAAACAAAAAAACCCAAAAAACTTGAAAAATCCTAAGAAAATCTTTAAACTCTAAATATACTTAAAAACCCTAAGAATCCTAAATGAAACTAAAACCCTAAAACCCATAAAACCCCATAAAAATAATTAAAATCCCTAAAACCCCTAAATGTCTTAAAAATACTAATAAATCCCTAAAAATATAGAAAAATGTAACCCCGACCCCCTAATACCATAGAAAACCCCCAAATAAAACCACAGAAACATAATGTGAGATGCGTAGGGTGGTCTATTCTTATGGTATTTTGTGTTGGATGATAGATAAAATTTAAGGATAAGTAACTAATGGTTGGTTTAGATATTCTTAGGTTGTACTCAACCAAATCAATATGGAATGTGGCCTACTACTTAGACAATACACTCAAGAGAGCAATGTGATATACAATCTACACAACAACACACTTGAGTTAAGGCATAGGATTGGGGACATTAAAATCTTGGATTACCAATCAAACATGTATATTGATAAGGCTAGAATACACATGAGAAAGGTAATAAAGTGACCGTCCTCAATATAGAGAGAATAAACTCACAAGGTTTCTCTAAGGAAAACTTGAATGAAAATACAATGTCATAGGATGGCTATTTATAGCCAATGGGTGACATAAAAGGTCAAGGGTCTAATAACCTAAAGTCATAAATCCTATAAATAACTTGTCCCCATAAGGGCATAAAGTTAAAGTCTAACTATGTCTTTTAGTAAAAGTATCACATGAATTTCCTCCCATATCCCATTGGATTTGACATTGAGTACCTAGCCCACTCGATAGAGTAATACATATGAGGAATTTAATAGAGCTAGAATAGGTCTTTATCAGCTATAAAAAAGAGTTTACAACCATAGTGTGGTTAAAAGGACTATGCTTTCATCAGCGCTTTTACAATCACTAATAAAGTAGTCTTTTATCAGTGCATTTAGTGATGCTAATAAATGGAAATAGTGTAGTTTGATGTTATCGCTTACTACGGCACTAGAAACCAGGCTTGTTGTGTGTTGTAACAACATACTCCAATACCAGAAATAACATTAAAAATTATAAAAAACAAATACTAATATAGAATCTAAATGAAATAAAATTTTCAATAGAAATACAAGGAAAAAACAATTATAGAGAAAAAGAACGAACCTATATTAAAGTACATGTCACCTTAGCTAAAGCAAAAGAACACTCCTATATAAGAAACAAATTATTATATTAGTAATAATATAATGAAATTAATTAAATAGAAAATGATAATTTTAAACTAAACTTTGAGTCATACCAGGAACACTGTGTATAGGATTACATTACGGTTAATGTGAATTTTGAATAAAAAGATGCACTTAGAGTCATATCGGTCACACCAAGCATTGAATTGAGGTGTGGATAATCACTACACATCAAAAATTATTTATTGATGGTTTTCCTAAAGTATCAAATCAATCAGTATGTTTTTATCAGTTTTGAGTACACCCCTTGGGTTTTTTTTTCAAAAATGTCATTTTAAACTAGAAACAGGTACTATGAGTCATAGAGGTTGCATCATGTTTGGTCTGATAAGAGAATGATTCAAACACATCAAAAATAAATTATGAATTTTTTTCATAAATTATAAAGACAATTTAAGAACCTTTTCTCATTTTTTAGTGAGTGACATGTTTTTTTGTATTTAAATATCAATTTTAAACAGATAATATGCACTTTGAGTCATATCAGTCACACCTTATGTCGGATTGAGATGAGGCTAATTCCCACACATCAAAAATCACTTTTAGATCATTTTCCTAAAGTAACAAATCAATATAATTGTTTTTTCTCTATTTTGAGTATGTCAGTTGTTTTTTACTAAAATTAATGTCCATTTTAATTGAAAAGATGCACTTAGAGTCATACTGGTCACACCATTCGTCGGATTGAGGTGCAGATAATTTCTAAATTTCCAAAATAAATTATGGATAATTTTACTAATGTATAAATATAATAAAAATGCATTTACATTGTTTTGTGTATTCAAATTGTGTTTTTTACTAAAATTTCATTTTAAACAGGAAACACACACTTTCAGTCATACATGTCTCATTATGTGTGGGTTTTAAATGATGTTGATTCATACATACCAAAAAATATTTATTAATCATTATCCAAAATTATCAATAAAACACAAACACATTATCTCATGTTACAATGAGTGGTATTTGTTTATATTAAATTTTTTTTTAAATAATAAAGGACACTTTGCGTCTTACTGGGCACATCATTGATCATATTTAGTTATAGATGATCCCTAAACATAATAAATGATTTATGCATGATTTTCTTATATTACCTCGTCAATATCAATGAGTTTTATTGTTTTGGAGTATGTCGGTAGTTTTTTACAAAAATTAATGTCAATTTGAATAAAAAACATATATGGAGTCATATCGGTCACATCATGCATCATACTGAGGTTCAGATGATTCCTATACATCCAAAATGACTTATGGATAATTTTTTAAAGTATGAAAACAATAAATTGTGGTTCCAAAATTTTTGAGTATGCTACTTGTGTTTTTTACAGAAATATCATTTTAAACTGGAAACATACTATTTGATTTATACAAGTCGCATCGTGTATGGGTTTAACATGAAACTGATTAATACATGTCACAAATGAATTATGAATAATTTTACTAAATTATCAAGACAATATGTTAATTTTTTTTTGGTTTTAAGTAAGTGACAATATTTTGTATTGAAATATCAATTTTAAATAGATAAAGGAAACATTGAGTCCTCCTATTCACACCATACATCTAATTGAGGCGCCACTGATTCCCAGATGAGAAAATTAAATTAGGGATCATTTTTCAAAAGTAAAAAAAATTTGAACATTTTTTTATTTTGAATATGTTAGTTTTTTTTCAAAAGAAATTAATATCTACTTTGAATAAAAAGATGTACTTGGAGTAATATAGGTCACAACGTGTGTCATATTGAGGTGCAGCTAATTATTACACATTCCAAATGAATTATGGATGGTTTTACTAATGTATTAAAATAATCTAAATGTGTTTCCTATGTTTTTAGTATACCAGTTGTGTTTTTTACAGCAATTTCATTTTAAACTAGAAACATGAAATTTTAGTAATACAGGTTGTGTCATGTTTGGGTTTTCAAGATACCGATTCATACACATCAAAAATAAATTTTGAATTTTTTTTATAAATTATCAACATAATCTGAGCATCCTTTCTTAGTTTTTAGTGATTGAATAATTTTTTATTAAAATATCAATTTTAAACTAATAACAGACACTTTGATTATTACCTTGAATATAATGTATTGAATTGAGTTTTGGATGATTCCTATATGTCACAAATTAATTATGGATCATTTTTTAAAAATACCAAAACTATTTGAATGTGTTTTCTTGGTTCTGAGTATGTTAGTTGCTTTTTTACTAAAATTAATGTAAACTTTGAATTAAAATACATTATTGGAGTCATACCGATCACACCATGAACCAGACTATAGTGCAGCTAATTCTTACATGTATTAAATGACATCTTTATTTTTTCAATTATGAAAATAATCTGAATGTCCTTTCTCTATTTTGAGCATGTTATTTGTTTTTTTATAAAATTTTATGTCAATTTTGAATAAAAAATTGCAATTGCAGTCATATCAGTCACACAATGCATTGGATTTACATGTGGATTATTAATAAACATATAGAATTTCTTATGTATCATTTTCCTAAAGTATTAAAATAATATAAATGTGTTTCCTCAGTTTTGAGTATTCAATATGTGTTTTTTTACTAAAATGTCATTTTAAACTGGAAACTTGAACTTTGAGTGATACAGGTCTCATCATGTGAGAGTTGTACATGAGTCCTATTCATACACATCCAAAATGAATTATTAGTCATTTATCTAAATTATCCAGAAAATCTGGGAATGTTTTATCATTTTTCAATGACTGAAACTTTTTATAATAAAATATCGATTCTAAACTGATAATGAAAATTTTTAGTTATAATAGGAACATTGTGGACAATAATTAGGTGAGGATGACTCTTACATTTCACAAATGACTTATGGATCATTTTACTAAATTAAAAAAACAATATGAATTTTTTTCTTCATTTTGAGTATGTTAGTTGTTTTTTTACAAAAATAAATGTCAATTTTGAATAAAATGATGCACTTTGAGTCATACTGGCAACACCGTGCATCATATTGAGGTAAACATGATTCTAATATATACCAAATGACATATAGATCATTTTTCTATAGAATTAAAATAATCATAATGGGTTTCCTTTTTATTGATTAGACCACTTATATTTTTTACCAAGATGGCTTTTTAAACTGAAAACATGTACTTTGAGTCATATAGGTCGCATCATGTACAGGTTTGACATGATACTGATTCATACATGTAAAAAATGAATTATGAATAATTTTTCTAAACCATCGATAAAATCCAAGAGTGTTTTTTAGTTTTTATTGAGTGACACTTTTTTTGTAATAAAATATCAATTTTAAGTGTGTATTTTTATTTATTTATTGATTAATATCATGATGTTTTTCTTAATGATTTATTGATGGATTACCACCTTATATAAAATCACTTAAATTAAAAGGTAAAATAAATTTCTTCAATAATTCACCTAAAAAACGTGCACAATGGATCTTATATTATGTGACAAGTGTTGCGCGCAATTTTCAACAATTGTTCTCTAACATAATCTTGGTATGATCCCCATTCAACTTCATTTCCCAAAAAGTTTATTGTTTTCCAACCATCACTTTGTATCCTACTCTACCTTATTATCCGCCTCTGCCTCCTCCGCCATAGTTTTCAATTCTGATTTTTCATACACCTCCGCCTCTTCCATTTCTTAAAAATTATATTTTTTTATGTGCTTCTAAAAAAATTGATTTTCTCAATTATACTAATACTTAATAAAGAGATCAAATATAATATATTGGAATTATAACATTAATTCTACACACACAAATTATCTTTCAAAGCTTATAACTCATACTAAATCAAAAAAAAAGTAGGTAATCACACAAAATTGTTGTCGGCATGCATATTGAAAAATTTTACACTTCCCAGTCATATATAACAAAATTATTTCTTCTTTGGAGTATGATGGTTATCAAAAATCATATTAGTACTAAGAAAATTTTTACAAAAGTTTGATTATTAAATATATTTATTGTAATTGCAATTACCTTCAAAAATTACATGTTTAGTGATGTTGGTATTTTCATGCTTTATGATATATATCATAAATTTGAAAACACAATATCCATAATTAATTCCATTATAATTCTTCAAAAATTGAAGAATCATGGACTAAAATAAGAAAATTATTATTAAATGTTTTGATAATTAATTATTCTTATATATAACTTAATTTTTTTTCCATTTTTAATAATACAAAGGGTTTTTATCTTTAGAGACTTTCTTCATGCCATGATTTAGCTTATGTTTTGTTATCACCCAATCATAAAAAAATTCTTGTTAAAACGCATACTAAAACATATAATTTGAATTTTATCTATAAAATTTTGATTGCAGTGTATTAAATATTCACTATACACAAAATGTGTGGTTTGTTTGATGGAAATACATGCATTAGATCCAAAAAAAATATTCTAGGTGTCTATATTTAATTTGATAAACATCAAGTGCTACATAGAAAAAAAGACAAATAATTAATGAAAAAAATATTTTAAGTGATTACATTTTATATTTTTACTTCTGAATTGTTGGAATCAAAATGATTATGTCGTCTGATAAATTTTGATCAAATGATTCAAGTAAATCATCTTTTTTAGTCATAATTTCTTCATTATTGAATGTAGTTTTTTCTATTGAAATGATACAAGGATCAATGAATCCAAGTCATGATTCACATGATCTTCCCTTTATATACTTTTAATAAAAACCTCTATATAAAATATGAAACGTTATTAACTTTAATAAACAAATATTATCACTATTTGGGAAAACATATTATGAAAATGTAGCTTATGTATGTATTCAAAATTAAGACACCCAACCATTCATGCTTGAGAATCTCAGTTATTGTCTAAATACAAATTATGTCGATCATAGAACATCCATATATTTATTCTTGATATGGAATGTAATAAATATTATTATCATTAAAATGTGGTCGCTATATGAAGTTTAAATGATAATAATTGTTTCTCTAGAACTGTTTTGGAGAAGGTACTCTCAATATGATGTTTTTATTTATTTGTCGATTCACAATATTTTCTTCATCTGTCCTTATATTTACTGACTAATTTATCATTTTTTAATATCATACCTCACTTTAGACCTGTTATCCCCAACCATTATAGGTTTCTTATATGAAAAAATTTGTTAAATACATACATCATGTATCTTTATAAAATTATACTTCCATGTTATGAAATCTCTAATAGCATCATGGACCATTATAATATCTGAACCATTAAGTGGAACATGAAAATTTGTAGTTGGATCATGATATACCTCAATCCTCAATCTCATGTGATCTTTTGGGGGATATTATTATGTGCATTGCCTCCTGGGTTATTATACAGTGTACCTATCGCAACATAGCGGTGAATGGGTGTTGATAGATAAAAATAACAGATACTAGTTCCCTAAATAATTTTATTAATATAAAGTAACCAAAATTTTTTTTCTTCTCATTTAAGTGAACGATTATTGAAAAAAATTATTACCTCAGGTATGGTATGTGGTTGGGGGGAATGACTGTCCTCAAAGCTAGTGGGATCATTTGGTTTATGTGGGGATATTTTCTCCACCACCAGTTCTATTTGTTCCTTTCTTATTCATTGATCTACCAAAACATATACAAAAATAAAATATTATAGTGATTCTATTTTTTTATATAATAATCTCATAATTTTTTATGTATCTTCGTGTGGTTTTATCTTCTCAAAATATGTTTGAGGAGAGACTCTCCAACATAATCTTCTAATGTGGACATATTGTTTTAGAAATGTCAAAGCTAATGAAAATATATTTTCTTCTAGTATAGTCATTTTTTATTTTTGTGTCTATAAAATATATAAAACATGATCATAAATATGTATTTTTTATGTAAAATTTTAATAAAGGATAATAAATTAGAGTTATGTAATATGTACACATATGTCCTATACTATTTATTTATTTTCATAAACTATTTTACCCTTCTTATTTACATGAGCCTCCTTCCATTGTACATGTCTTGGTATCGATGTGGATTAAATTTTGATACATCAATCTATATATAAACAAAGGAACACATTTTGTTTCATATCAAATAATTAAACTGTTTCTAATTATTTAAAATACATACCAATTTCATCTCTAATGAAATGTACCTGATCCTTGCTCTGTGATAGGGGTACATTGGTTTGGATGCACATAATTTATTTTTAGAATTCTTTTCATATTACATAAATTATCAATTTTAAATCAAGTTAAATAAAATATATAATTTTAAATAATATATTATTGGATGTAATGAACAAAAAATTATTTATCATTGTGACGATTGATGAAATAAATCCATGTTTCCTACTTTATAATATTTACATAACTAACTAATGGGTGGGGATTTACTTTCCCGTCAATATCCCTAAGATATAACTTCGTAAGAAGAGTCTAATAGCCACTATGGGGTTTTATAGTGGCCATTATGAAACATTTATTATGGAAATATTCTAAAATAAATGAACTCTATAACGAATAATGGAAACTAAATCAATGCTTTATTATATATTGTTTTTGAAAAATATATAAAGTATATCATAACATTAATACAAAATCTTTCAAAAGGATTTATTTCATTATATGTTCGACATAGAGACATGAATCAATATCAATCAGAATTTTCTTCCTAGTTTTTATTCCATGATAGCTAATGAATATAGACTTATTGGGGTAAATTGTTTGGTCATGTTGACTCCATTAAATCTTAAATTTTATACCATGAATTATTTCCTTGATAATTTTATTCAATACTATAATATAATGTTATTGTTCATTTTTTCATAAACATGCAGTTGATAACCTAATAATTATATAGTTCTACCATTAATAGTCATTTATTCCTTTATATTGGTAACATCATCATGAGAAGAAGAAATTTTCTGCATGAGTAGTCAAAACAATAATATTTTCTTTAATAAAAATAACATAAACAAGGAGAAAGGATTTGAGAAGGGTTAAATACTTGCACTATTGAAAACTTGATGAACTCTTTATCTCCATCTTCATACTATTTTTTCCATTGACTTGTGTGAATCCATTTTCAAGGAAATGGATAATAAAATTTACAAAAAAATTACCCCACTATGGTCATTTTTTTCCTCTGAATTCATCCTATGGTGAATGTTATAGACAATTTTAATCCTAATAATCTTCATCTTCCAAACAATTATTATGGCATTTGGTTTCTTGATACTCATCCCAATCTCTTGTGGAAATGCATGTATGTTTTTTGAGCTACACTAACCAAATTTCATCCCATAATGTGTAAAGGTTATCATTTTGGATGACTATTTCCTAGAGTAGTTCAAACCAAAAAGAATATATGGTGGATGATTATAAAGAAAAAAAATGAATTAATAACTATTTGGGAGATGAAGCTGCTGAGGGTGATAGTTTTCTCCTTAAAACATTTTAAATTACCACATCTTAATTTAAAATTTCAAATCTCATCTCAAAAAGATAAAAGGTATCTGAAACTACTATGAGAACATAAAATCATCCCCACTAAGTTCCACTAAATATATTCTATCTTACTAGTATTTTTCCTTCACATGTATCTATAATATAATACTTATATATCCACTAAGGTTCATGAGTATGGTGTGAGTAAAAAATAAACAAGTAAATACTAATAGGGCCCCTAGAATATACAATGCATATATTTGAGTATATGTTCAAAGTAGTAACACTCAACATACACATGTAAGTCAAGTCATTGTGTAATAACCAAGAGAATATGATAATCAAATGAACATGATTTATTTTATACTAGTGAATTATTCTAAGCATACCATAATTTTATACCATGGTTGCTCCCAAACATTCAAATAATTTCACTAATTGGGTCCCTTAGGAAATAACAGAAAAATGGGTTCCACAATACATTAGTGAAACATATCTTCTAAAAAACATAATTAAGAACAAACAACAAAACAAATGTCACATCACCCTCACCATATCCCTTGATGAATCAATAACATGTCAATATTAATTCTCATTCGAACATGAAATACATAACCCTCACATAATTTCTTGAACGTGTTACTCTTTAAAATCATGTTTCTCCAATGTATAGTCCAAACCCACTGATATTAAAAAAATAACCTAAATTAAATTTGAATTATGGATTACATCATATTACATTTTAAAATTGAAGGAATGAATATTAAAATCCAAATTGAAATGAATTATAATTCACTTAATCTATAAAAGTGGTTATTCTCTAATCCATGGATTTTTATAAATCACTATTTTTTCTCCACAATACATAGCCTAAATTCTAGATTCTAGTAGCCTTTTTGATAACCATTTTCATTACGATTAGTTTCTTTAGAGAAAAATAATGATGATGAAAATTTATTCAGCTTTATTTTTATGAAAACATGCTAATTGAAGTGAATATGAAGCTAAATTCTGGGTTAGAGTGATCTTCTTGTTATGAAAGGAATACCTCCCAGAGTCAGATTGAAACCCTTTTAAATTTATCAAGGTTGAAGGGTAAGAGATTCGAAAGGTGTGTTGGGTGTGTTTTGTTCACAAAAAATATGAAAAGTGAGTATTTGAGTATGTATTAAATAAAGGTAGTGAAGATTATTTATACCTGAGTATTGACGTATTATACCACTTTTAAAGATAGTAAAAAAGGTTCATGCAAGATTCATGAAATGTAGACCTTTATGCACGAATTGTATTGTATTGTATATCTATCTCACCAAAATGAATCCTTATTTATGAAACCATAATTATGAAACCCATGGTCCTTTGTTTCATTAACAATGATTATTAATTCCAAATCTATAATCCTACTCAAAGAACAATTTAAAAAAAACACCATTATTACTCATGTTGAAAAGGTTGTATGACCACCATCAAAAATTTTGTTCACTTTCCATCATAACATACCACTAAACACAATGTAATACCAAAAAACACTTTCCTATTTAACTATATAGAATATATCAATTCATTTAGGATAAAAATTACCACAATCATAAAAATAATATTGTAGTGCAAAGAAGCACCAAATTTTCAAATATTTCACAAAATTTTAACTTAAAACAATTAATAATTCTTGCAGGCTATATATCATCATCTCATTATTCAATAATATATTTAGAATTTGAAATTATATTCAGATTTATATTCAAATTGTTTATGAAAAAAATTAGATGAATAAACATATACAAGAACCACTATAAGATTCTACCATTTTATGATATAGGAACAAAGTTCATTTATTCATTATACTAGATCTCCAATGTGACCCTAATAATACAATATAAACAAATAAAAAATCAACCCCAATCATTCAATGAAATTTTATAAAGATGATTTTCTCAATATTTACACATATATTGATGATTATTCTTATTGTCATAAAAAAATTTTATCTTCATCTACATTCCATACTTAAGAAAGCAGGATTCAAAAAATTAAAATCAAAAATATCTAAAAGGTAATAAGAAATAAAATATTGGAAACATCAAGAAAATCACCATTAGTTGCAATAGTGGATAATGATGTAGTTCACAGTGATCTTGTATGAAATTGGAATGAGTTTACATAGTATGGGTAGTGTTGTGCATATATAGGTAAGTGAGAGATAGAGAGAGAGATGAGATGTAGTGTTCTTCATGGACAAGAACAATGAAAAAAACACAAAAAGTGTAACCCCAAAAAACTAACAGTTATAAAGGAAAAGGAGAAAATCACATAACTTGGATTATAGCCTTGATTCATCCAAGAGAACATAGAGGGCTAGTACTGGGTGTAGGAGGCTTCCATGAGATCTTTGGAATTATGATGAAATGAGACATTGTTAGGGTTATTTTTAATAGATTGGGGAAACTTTTATAAGATTTTTCAAAAAACTGCTCATAGAGAGACCTTTTATTAGTGTTAAATTGATATGCGCTAAAAAAATGCATCTTTATTAGTGTTTTGTAGTGATGATAAAGTATTTATAAATTTAATTATAAAAAAATAAACATATTTATATAATTATATATTTGTTTATGATAATTTTGTATTTATTTAAATATATAATTATTTATTTATAATTTCATTAATACTTTATTTAAATAAAAATTTTATTTATAATTATAATTTTATAATTTTATAAATATATTAAATATACAATTATGAATATATTGATAATTAGTTATTTAATATTATTTATTTATAATTACTTATTTATAGTTATTTATTTACAGTTATTTATTTCTTATTATTTATTTATAGTTATTTATTTGCAATTATTTATTTATTTATATCATTATATATATTTATATAATCATATAAATATTTAATAACTATATATAAATATAAATACAGTAAATATATTCATTATTTAAATATATTTATTATAATTTTATAATTATAAACATATTTATAGCATTATGTATATATATTATAAATGTAAATATAATTATAATTATAAACATAAATATAGTATAACCATTAACTAAACAAATTTATTATAAATTTATAATTATATAATAATATATAATTATTTATTTATAATGATTTAAATATGTCTTTAAAAAATAATATTTAATTATTTATAATAATTATTAATTTTTAAATTTATAAAAATAGAAAATAGAAAATATATATTTACAATTATATTTTTAACATTATTAATGAATATATAATCTTAAATACATGCATTTTCAAAATGGGTGAAATTGGTTAATAATAATGACTCCACTATAAAAATATTTATAAAATGGATATGTTTATTGAAAAATACATTTTTGTAATAAAAATAGATATATATATTTAGGTAAGGATGAATAGATATTTAAATTACCAAAATATTGTAAATAAATAAATATAAATTAAAAATAAGTAATGATGAAATTCAAAAATAAAATAAAAAATAAAATAAAAAATATTAAAAATGAATAAATAAGATCTAACTATAAATATATTAAAATTAAATAATAAATTTATTGATTAAAAAAATAATATATGAACTTTATAATGTTATAATGAAATTCTAAAATACACTAAAATTTGAATAAATTACAAAAATGTGGGGTGTATGAGTTTCTATGTCATATTTAATTAATTGTGTAAATATTTTTTTGTGCGCATTGTATATAAAAATGAATTAATTATGTATATTTATATGAAATCAATGTAACACCCATTTGATATATATTGAATTGAAAAATTAGACAAACATTAAAAATGAATAAGTCATTAATTTGTTTTTATTTATTACATTTTTTTTCATTTTTTATATACATATATAATTAATATATATTATTATTTACTTTTAATAATTAATATATATATATATATATATTACTTATTCATTTTAATTTATAATTGTTTCATTAATAAATTTTTAAATACATTTTACATTTATTTATTTTATTTTTTTGTAATTTTTAAAATTTATTCATTTTATATATCTATATTTAATATATACGATTAATTAATATTTGTAATATATATATATGTACAATGAATTTATTATTTTTTATCAATAATAATTAAATTATTAAAATGATTAATATTTTTCTTAATTTACTTTTTTTAATTTTTATTTATTTATTTCATTTTATTCATTTTACATATATACATGTTTAATATATACGATTTATTAATTTTAATAATTTATATATATTTATTTTGAATTTATTCATTTTAAATAATAATAATTTAATTAATAAAGCTGATAATCGTTTTTTAAAAAATTTTCGCATAATTACTTCATTTTATTTTGGGCCTTTATTGGTGCTAAAAATGCGCTTATAAATTCTACACATTATTAGTGATAAAAATAAAGCACTAAAAAAGGGTACCTTTTTTCTACCATTTTTTATCACTGATAAAAGTTATCCTTTATCAGCGCTCTTCTTAGCACTAATAAAAGTGGCCTTTATCTAATGTTTTTTCATGCATTGATAAAGGCTGCTACTATTAAAGGTTTGTTCTATAGTTGTGATGTGACTTTGGTGACCAAATATTCCATTCTAGAATCTCCATGTGGGTAAGGCTTCCAACATTCATGCAACCATGTAGGGAAATCTTTAAACATCAAGTTTGGGATTGAATAAGTGAGATAATAGACCCATTTTTCCCATATATGCAATGTGATATCCATTAGGCCTTTATTGAAGTGAGATGAGTTCCTATTATAGCACTCAACCTTTGTAATCTCCAACAAGTCATCAGTCCTCGAAAATTCAACTCCTCTACCCGAAATCTGCATTGTGTTGTTGATATGGTTTTCATTTCCCCCTATTGAGAATGAGTAATCCTCAACACATCATCCTCTACACCCAAAAGGGAGAAATATAAGAAACATTGAAATTGAAACATACACCATACTCGCTTGAAAAGCTATCTAATAAGAATTTTTTTTAATATTTTTGAGAACATGGAATGGTCCTTATTCTCATGGAATGAGTTTTGGTTTCCTTTTACCAAGAAATATATTCTTTCACATATTAATGTAGACTAAGTCTATGGTCTTGAAAAAAAATTTATTAAGACATGACATTCTAGAATCAATGTATTTATTGGATATTTGCTCAAAAAAATTCCTTAAATTTTCTTGGAGTTTTTTGATGAATTATACATGTCCTTTCATATCCATATTAATTTATTCCAGCATAGGTAAACAAACTAAATCAGTAAGAACAATGGGGTTAAAACCATAAAAATTTTTAAATGGAAAATATTGAGTAATGTAATACTGGGACATATTATATATTAATTCCTCATGTGGAGTATTCTCCTCCCAATTATTGACATTCTTTTTAACATGTTTTTGAAGGGATGATAGTTTCTAATTCACCTCATTTGTTTTCTCTTCCGTTTGTGGATGAAAGGTAGTGGAGAATAGTAAATTCATTCCTGGTTTACTCTATAAGGTATTCCATAAGTAAAATATGAATTTTGTGCAATGATCTAAAAGAATCATCCAAGAAATTCCATGGAGTTTGATTACTTCATGAAAGAATAGTTCAATAATGTTAGTGGAATTATCTATCTTGTGAAATGGAATAAAATGTTCCATTTTAAAAAATTTATCCTCCACAACAAAATTTGTATATCTCCCCTATTGATCCTTGCTAATACCATAATAATATCCATTGATATGTCCCCAAAGGGGGTGTTTGGGTTTTTGAGAGGAATATATAATCCATGTGGGATCAATTTAGATTTTCATTTATTATTGAAAATTATATTTTTCAAAAAAAAACAACAACTTCTATAGACATCCTAGGCTAGTAAGAATTTCCACTATGAACAATTAATTTCTTTTGCAACACAAAAATGTCCAATTAACCTAATAGAATGTGACATAGTTAGTAAAAGTAAACAGATAAAGCAATCTAGAATAGAAATTTTTTCAATCCAGAATTAGAATACATCATTAAATATATCATTTTCTAACTAACTATAGGTTAAAAATTATCAAAAGGGTCATAAAAATCACTTTTAGTGGCATATAAATCATTAACATATTCAAAAATAAGAAGTTTAGAATCAATCAAGGATATAAGGCAGTATCTTCATGAAATTTCAGCATCCATATTATCTTCATTACCCTTATTATTATTAATGACATATGGAAAATATTAAATTAATTCATTCCATCTAGCATGTGTATTATTTAATTTATATTGGCTTCTAAGGTATTTAAATGCTTCATTATAAGAATATATCAAATATTTTATCATCCAAAGATAATTCTTCCATCTTTCTAGTACACTAAACAATGAATACAACTATTTGACATGTGTATCATGGTTTATAGATATTCCATTTATCTTCTCAATAAAGTAAGAAACAAGCTTACTTTCTTCCATGAGTACTCCTCCTATGCCAATTCATCTTGAATCAAATTCAACTTCATTGGTCATATTGATGTTCGGGAGTGAAATCAGGGGTGCGCGGGTGAGTCTCTCTATGACTTCTTGGAAGGCCTAATCATGATTTTTACCACTTTTAGAGGAACAATATTCTTTGTGAACTCATTCAACGGTGATTATAGTGTACTGAATTATTCACAAATGTCCTATAAAAAATAGAATTCCCATGAAAACTACTTACCTTTTTGATAGGTATGGGAGTCGACCACTCTGTAATAAACTTGATGTTCCCAATATTTTTCTAAACATCTTCACCCCTTAATAAAGATCCAAGGGAAAATTTATCAATGTGAAATTCACACTTTTTAATGTTTCCAAAAATAATCCTTCATTAACACCTCTATGACTTTTCTTAAGTGATCTACATGTTCTTGTTAAGTCCTATTATACACCAAAATATCATCAAAGTAAACTACCACAACTTTTCCAAATAAGAAAATAATATAATATTTTTTAACCTCATAAATGTTCTAGGATTATTGGTAAAACCAAAGGTAATGACTAACCATTCAAAAAGCCCATGTTTTTTTCTTAAATTTCATTTTCCATTCATCTCCTTCTTTCATCTGAATTTGATGGTATCAAATTCTTAAATCAACTTTTAAGAAAAGAGTAGATCCATTTATTTCTTCTAGTATATCATCTAACCTAAGGATAGAATGATGAGACCATATCCTGGTTCTATTGATGGCTCTATAATCAATTCACATTCTCAATGTTTAGTCCTCATTAGGAACTAGAAGAACCAGTGCAACACATAGACTAAGGCTCTCTCTGATATATCACACATCCAAAAAATCTTGATCTTTACTTTAGATCTATTTTGTCTTAGATGAGTTCGTGCGGTTAGTAGGGTGGTTTGGTAGAGATTATATAGGTATGATGCCTATGTGATGCACAATAGCTCTAATGGGTGGAAAATCGGGTGGAACCTCTTTAGGAAACACTTCATCAAATTTCTGGAACAATGACTCAACAACATGTGAATAAGGAGATGTTAACTAAATATTGTTCAACATAACCACTTATTACATAAGTAATAATAGGTTTTTATGAGAAATAAATTCTTCCCTAACCTCACACTTTTTTCCAAAAAATCACACTTTTTATCATCTTAATTTATTTACTTCTTGATTTTTCTTTTCTCTACAGTTATTTTCATCTATAATATTCTATTTTCCCTCTTTATCTCATTTTTTCTCATCTTTTTCACTCATCACTCATTTGTTCTCTCAAAATGTGATCATAGAACATTTTTTAGGTGACATGGGGTTTATGGTTATACATTTCCCTTGGAGTAAAAATGAGTGACAGCTCAAGAACCCATCATGATTAACATTCCAATCGTACCACCATGGTCTTCCCAATAATAAATGACACACCTTCATAGAATAAATGTCGCAAAATATGTTATCCTTGTACTTTCTAATAGAGAACAATAACATCACCTATTTGGAAACCTTCAACTCTCCAATCCATTAAGCTATTAAAAGTAATGTAGATGTCAATGATTCAATGTTATAAGTATAAAATTCCCCACCAATTATTCTCTTGATACCTTACTATAGCTTTCTCCATAAATAATAACATTCTATACCTTCCCCAGGATCTTTCACCATGTATGGAAAAGTTTCTCCAAATACTCATTCTCTCCAATGGTAATTAGTTTAATTAGAACTATCTTTGTAATAAGAATATCATGATCTTCTCAAAATTCTCAATTATCAATTTTAGTGGATTCTTCATCTTCCTTCTCCAATACCTCTCCATCGGTCTCCCATTCTCCATACTTTTTTATGGTCATCTTACAACAATTTAGATATTCACCTGAAATGTGAAACCTTACTTTATATTTGAAAAATTGAATATCCTGATTAATCATTTGGATAACCTCAAAATTATGTTTTATAGGTTTAAGAATTAACTTGTCACAATTGTGAGCAACCACCTCTTCTGGATTTGATGATTCTCTAATTTCCTTCTTCAAATTTCTCCATGGAGTGAAAGGGGTAGTGTGTTTCCTCATGTTAATCCTTATTTTTATTTTTTGCATGATCATGGTGGGTTGTTAGATAATATTTTTTATCTATATATAGTTTTTCATATAAACCTGATTGGAAATATCTTAATTTAGACCATGTAAAAGCTGTTCCATGGTTACCTCTGGATCCTCCCCAATGTTTAGTTGAATAATGTAAATTTACATATCCTTGTAGTAATATTCAATATTGTATCTCCATTTAGTGAGAAATTGGTTTTTATTATGGAGATATCCATGGAAATGTGAGGGAGAAAACCGCTTCCTCATTGAAAACATAATTTCACTCAAAGTGTTTATGGGATGTACTCTATCTCTAGACCTATCCTTTTACATTTTATACAAAAAAATTAAATCATAATTAAAAAATTCACGGCAAGAATGTTTGTCCTTTTTCTCTTCTTAATATTCAAGGAAAAAAACACATGATCAATCCACATATCCCACTCCAAGTATGATTTTGAGTTTATTTTTTCTTTTAAAAGAGGGAACCTTCACCATAATACCTATAAGGATTAATCATCATGTGATCTCCTATATCCTCTTCTAGGTTGATGGGACCTCCTCTTACTTTATGGTACATCCTCAAAATCATCATCAAAGTTCTACATATCATTATCAATGATGTGGGGATGATGTGGTTCCATAGTACACCATGGGTTATCTGGGATCATCCTTGAGCTTGGTTTATTCTCCAAGTCGTCAATTTTCTCATAGAGAACCTCCAACTTCCTATCAAGAATATTCTGAAAATGGTTCACCAAGGGTTATATTTAGAGTTACGTAGATTTTGGTATGGTAGATATACTTATGATTCCTAAATCTATTTTGAGATAAATTCTCTTTCCATTTTCTCTTTTCATGATAATTAACATGAACACCAACACACATGGGTATAAACACACACAATGATACAGACACTAACAGCTGTAAAGAAACACACACGCGCACATGAATACACACTCACACATAAGGTGTACACACTCTCACACACAAGGAAACACACACACACACACATGATGTACACACTCATGCACACAAGGATACACACTCACACGCACAATCTGTACACAGTCACACACATAAGAATACACACTCAATAATGTTTTTTTCTTATTTCTCTCTACTCTCAACAATCAATTCAAATAACAATATCATATTAGATATAATGCCTTATATGGGGTGATCATGTGTCAAAAATCCTTATCAAATCAATATTGTTTTGTGGTATTGTTTAACACATCCTTTTTGAGTGGTAAAGTGGTCAAAAAATGTATAAAGGTGGAAAATAGGGTAGAAAATATAGGTAAAAGCTGGGAAACTATAAGAAGTGTTGTATGTGGGTTTTGATCGATTATAAAATATAATAAAATATAATAATAATATGATACAAATATGACTTGTAGAGAATGTAAAATTATGGATAATGTGACATTTGGAAATTGAAATTGAAAGTAATATAAACCAAAAATTTGAAATAATTATATCTATTTTTTCTTTTATTTAGTCAAATCTCACAAATGATTTTTTCTTATTGTTTTAAAGTATAATATGAAAAAAATAGTGTGATGATTTTTTGTAGAAATATATATAAGAATGGATGTGATTAGTTTTTAAAATCATAAAATTATGAGGTGGCAGAATTTGATTTGTTTTCGAGATAAAAAATGCATATAGAAAATAAAATGAAAAAGATAAAGGTTGAATAATTGGCTCAATGTAAAATATTTCACGCATGGACAACATAAGGCAATTCTGGAGGTGTTCAGTGAATATGGGTTTTTAATGGGTGGATAATATTGAACAATAAGAAGGGAAACCATTAAAAGTAATGTAAATGAAGGGATATATTCCTACGATTTTAATTAGATCTCTAATACCAACAGATGTGAGATGCACGTGGCGGTCTGATCTTTATAGAGTAGGGAGGAAGATGACATATAAGATTCAGGGATAGGTGGTAAATGATGGTTCTAGATAGATAAAGAAATTATTAAACAAATTATATATGGAGTGTGACCTACTACATAGAAAACACACTCAAGGGAGGGATGTGAAGGCCAATCCAAATAATAATGCACTTGTTTTGAGAATTGATTTGGGGGATTTTTTATCATGGATCACCAATCCTAAATCTATATTGAGAAGGAAAGTATACACAATAGTAGGGTAAAAAATTAACAATCCTAAAAATAGAGAGAATAAACTCTTAGAGTTTCACTAATGAAAATTTGAATGGGATTACAATTGAATCGGGTGTATATTTTAAGGCAAGGGATGACACAAAAGGTAAAGGGTCTAATACCCGAAATTCATAAATCATATTCTTACCTTTTCCCCATAAATTAAAAAAATAATGTATAAAAATGTCTTTTTTGGAAAATTAGATCATGTATTTCCACCCATATCCCACCATATTTGAATTTGAGTTCCCAAACTACCAGATTTGACTTTCGTGTCCCAAGATGCCATTATAGAATCTTCATGTGGTAAAGGCTTCCAAAATTCATGCAAATAAGTTGGCCAATATTTTAACATCATGTTTAGGATTGAATAAGTGAGATAGTAGGTCCATTTTTTCATCCATGCAAGGTGAGATCCATTGGGCATTTAATGAAGTGATTTGAGTGCCCATTGTAGAATTAAACCTCATTAATCTCCCTCACGTCATCGGTTTATGAAAATCAAACTTTTCCACCTGGGAATTCAGCTCTGTTTCATTGACATTGTTCTAAAAAAACATAGAAACAATTAAAACCCATAAAACTTAAAAAATATAGTAAAAATCATAAAATTCCCTAAACCCCTAAAAACCCTAAAATCACTAAATACCATAAAACCCCTAAAAACCTTAAAACCCCCTAAAATCCCATAAAATTCTAAACACCCACTAAAAAATTTAAACCCATTAAAACCCCAAAAGACATTAAAAATATATAAAAATCCTAAAAACCAAAAAAAATCCATAAAAATACCTAAAACCATAAAAAACATAAAATTCCACAAAATCCATAAAAATGTAAAAAAACATAAATACCATAAAACCCAAATAAAACCCTAAAATCCTAAATGAACATAAATCTCCTAAAAATTCTAAAAACAATAAACCCCCTAAAAAAATATAAAAATACCTCAAAATCTCTAAAAACCCTAAAAATCATAAAAATTCTAAACATCTATAAAAATCCCTAAAAATGTTAAAAACCCTAAACCCCTAAAAATTACAATGAAAACAATAAAATCCTAAAAACACTTAAAATCCCAAAAAAACCTAAAACTCTAAAAACCCATAAAACCCTAAAAACTGATAAAAACCATAAAACCACAAAAAACTATAAAACCCATTTAACCCCTAAAAACATTAAATGCCATAAAACTAGAAAAAAACCCCTCAAAACCCCAAAGAACCATGAAACCACTAATAACCAATAAAAATCATAAAAACCCCTAAACATCCCATAAAATGTAAAAACACCTAAAAACCCTGAGAACCCATAAAAACCTCAAAAACCTAAAAACCTAAATCCCCTAAAAACCTAAAAATAATAAAAAACCTAAAACCCTACAAACTCTAAAAACCCTTAAAACCTTCAAAATCCTTAAAAACCCCAAATCCATAAAAATCACAAAAAACCCTAAAAATTCCTAAAAAGTAATGGAAACATAAATACCTTGAAAATCTCTATGAAAACATTAAAAACCATAGAATGCATAAAACCCCTAAAAACATAAAAATACTAAAATAGTAAAAACCATTAAACCCCCAAAAACACATAAAACCCCTAAACACCTTAAAAACCCTAAAATCCCATATATCCCATAAAAACACTAAACACTCAAAAAACCATTTAAACCCCTAAAACATTTAAATACTACAATAAAATTTTAACCCCCAAAAAATTGAAAAAACCATAAAAACCCCTAAAAACTAGAAGACCCATAAAAACCCTAAAAACCCAAAAACCCATCAAAATACCTAAAAACTCTAGGACTTCATAAAAATACTAAAAGGGCCCTATAATTAATAAAAAATGTAAAAACACCTAAAAACCATAAACCCCCCCAAAAAAATCCTAAAACCCTATACCCCTAAAAAACCATAATAACCATAAAACTATAAATATATCTATATATCCCAAAAAATACCTAAAAACGGAAAAACCCTAAAAACAGTTAAAAACAATAAGAAATCCGTAAAACCCTAAAAACCTAAAAAAACTCTAAATTCCCTAAAAAGACCATAAAACACCTAAATATATCTGAAAACCATAAAACCACTAAAAACATAAACAACCCTAATCCCCCATAAAAACCCCCAAAAAAAAATATAAAAACCACTTAATCCACTAAAAATGTAAAGAAACCCTAAAAAACATAACACAATATAAAACTCAAAAAAACTTTAACAAACCAAAAGAACCATAATACTCCTAAAAATATAAAAATATTCAAAATCTCTAAAACCCCTAAAATCCATAAAAAACATAAAATATTTAAAAAGCTCTGAAAATCCCTCAAAACATAAAAAAAACAAAAAAACATAAAAAATACTATGAAAAAACATAAAAACCTATAAAAACATAAAATAACTAAAAATAAAAAATATGCTAAAAACCCTAAAAACACTAAAACCCCCTAAAAACCCTAAAACCCCACTAAATCCAAAAAAACCAAAAAATTACCTAAAAATACATAAAAATACAAAAAACCCTAAAAACCTATTAAAACCATATAAAAACCGTAAAAATATAAAAATATGAAAAAACCTTAAAAACATAAAAATGCTAAAAAACCTAAAAATACCTAAAAACCTAAAAACCAGCTAAACCCCTCAAAATCCCTAAAAATCAAAAAATCCCACAAAAAATGTTAAAATACCTAAAAATTCCTTAAAACGAAAAACCCAAAAACAGGAAAAAATCATTAGATAACCATAAATACCCAAAAATAATTACAACCTGTAAAAACCTAAAAAAGGCTAAAAACTGGTAAAAACACAAAGAAGACCCTAAAATCCCTAAAAACCTCTGAAAACCATAAAAATTGTAAAACCCCATAAAACCATTGAAATATATAAAAACCATTCAAACCGATAAAAAATTTAAGAGACTATACGAAACATTAAACCCAAACAAAACTAAAAAAACTCTAAAAACAAAAAAAACCCTAAAATCCCTCAAAATCCTTAAAAATCTTAAAAAACCATAAAAAACCTAAAGAGTCCCTAAAAAGGTGTGAAATCTTAAAACCCTAATAAAACCTTAAAAACCTAAAAACCTTAAAACAATAAAAACCCCTAAAAACAAAAAAAATTATAAAGACCCCTAAAAACCATAAAAACCCTCAAAATCCCTAAAAACCCTAAAAACCCATAAAAACAAAAAAAATCCATACAAATCCCTAAAAATCCTAAAAACCCAATAGAATCATAAAGAATCCCTAAAAATGGTAAAAAATAATAAACCATTGGAAAACCCTAATAAAACCATAAAAACATAAAAACAATGAAAACCCCTAAAACCCCCAAAAAAATTCAAAAATTTATAAAACCCTAAAAACCGTAAAAACACTAAAAACCCTAAAAATCCTAAAAATCCTAAATTTCCATAAAAACCCTAAAAAACCATAAATACCCCCAAAATAACTAAAACCCTAAAAAACATAAAAACCCCCACAAAACCCCACAAAACCTTAAATAACTAACAAAAATAAATCCTCTATGATAAAAATATATATTCTAAAACCATAGAAGACCCTAAATCCCTCAAAAACTATAAAATCCCAAAAAACATTAAAATACCTAAAAAGAAATAAAAACCCCAAAACCACAAAAATATCTAAAATACCTGTAAACCCCTAAAAAGTTTTAAAAATATAAAAACTGTTGAAAACATAAAGAACTTCAAAAAACCATAAAAACCAAAACAATTCATTAACCCCAAAAAACCAAAAGAAACCATAAAATCCCATAAAATTTCTAAAAAACTATAATAATCATAAATAATCCCAAAAAATACCTAAAAATGGACAAAAACCTTAAAACCTGAAAAACCCTAAGAAAAAATCTAAAACATAAATAAACTTTAAACCCCTATAAAACCAATAAAAAGAGAAAAATGCTCAAACCCCATAAAACCCTAAAACCACTCAAAATTCCTAAAAATCCTTAAAAATAATAAAAATCACTAAAAATGTAAACACCCCTAAAAAAAGTAAAATCCTCTAAAAAACTCATTAATACCAAAAATTATTAAAACTCAAAAAATGCTAAAACCCTAAAAGAACACCAAAACCATACAAACACCAGAAAACCATAAAATTCCTAGAAATCATTGGAAACCCTAAAACCCAAAAAAATTCTTAATAAAACACTGAAAATCTAAAAACTAGTTAATCCACTAAAAATGTAAAAAACTCAAAAAAATTTAAAAACTCAAAAATAAATAAAAATCCTAAAAAACACAAATAATATAAAAACCCTAAAAAATATTAACCCCCTCAAAATCCCCAAAAACCCTAATAACCATAAAAATCCCAAAAAAACTAAAATCCATAAAAATGAAAAACAAATACCAAAAAACCCTCATAAACAATAGAAAACCTAAAAAACCTAAAAAAACATAAAACCCATAAAAACCTTAAAATGGTTAAAAAACCTAAAAACCAAAAAACCCCTAGAAACATGACGAAACCCTAAAACCCCATAAACCCCATAAAACCACAAAAATACCACTAAAAACTATAAAACCCTGTAAACCACTATATTTTATTAAAAACTCTAAAAACTATAAAACGCTAAAATATCCAAAAAACCCTAAAACCCCAACAAAACCATAAAACCCTAAAACTATAAAAAACAATAAAAACCCTTAAAATACCTAAAAAATTAACAGACATAAAAATCTAAACAACAATGAAAATCAATAAAATCATAAAAAACCCTAAAAATATTGAAAACATTAAGAAAAACATTAAAACCTAAAAACACTAAAAATCATCAAAATCCTAAAAACCCCTAAAAACCGAAAAACCACTAAATATCTTTAAAATAAAAATAACAAAAAAAAAGTCCTAAAAATATTTAAAAATTAATAAAAACATAAAAAAAACTAAAAAAATATGTAAAACCCTAAAAAAATTTAAAAAACCTAAAAACAATAAACAAATTTTAAAAACAAAAAAAATTATGAAAACAAAAAATGACCCTTAAACCCATAAACCCTTATAAATACCTAAAATCCATAAAATCACATAAAATACCACTGAAAATATAAAATTCATTTAGAACCCAAAAAAAATATAAACTCAAAAAAATATTAAAACCCATAAAAAATAAAAAACGCTCTAACTACCCAAAAAATAAAACCTTAAAACACTAAAAATCTCTAAAAACACTAAAAATTATAAAAACCATAAAAACCCTTTAAAATACCAAAAGATTTAAACAAATGTAAAAAACATAAAATAACTTAAAACCCCTAAAAACAATAAAACCCCTAGAAATATTAAATACCAATAAAAGCACGAAAACCCCCAAAAAACACTAAAAACATTTAAACCCCTAAAAAACTAGAAAATTCAAATATATCCTAAAACCCCAAAAAAATCATAAAACCACAATTAAAACTATTAATAACCCTAAAAACCATCAAAATCCATAAAAAACATAAAACCGATAAAAATATTAAAAATCTTTAAAAATATAAAAAACATAAAATGCTAGAAAAACCCAAAGAAAACCATAAAAACTAATAAATACTTAAATCTTAAAAAACACTAAAAATTATAAAAACCCTAAAAACCCTAAAACCATATAAACCATAACAAACTACTAAAAATAATAAAAAACACTGAAAAACCATAAATACCCAAAAAACCAATAGAAAATACAAACCCCATTTAAAACCTAAAAGCCTAAAAATTTTAAAAAACCTTAAACACCATGAAAACTCAGATAAAAATTGAAAACTCCAAAAACCATAAAAACAATATAAATCCTAAAAATCTCTAAAAATTTCTAAAAACATAAAAAAACTCATATAATTCCTAAAAACCCCTCTGAAAACCTTTAAAACCAAAAAATACCTAAAACCCTTAAAAACACTAAAAATGATAAAACACATAAAAACCCTAAAAGCCCTAAAAGTCAAAAAACCCATAAAAATCCCTAAAAACCCTGAAAAGAATAACAATACTAAAAAACACTTAAAATTATTAAAATTTTAAAACCCCAAAACCCTTAAAACACTAATAAAGCATTCAAAACATAATAACACTTAAACCCCTAATAAAGCAAAAAAATTATAAAACCCAAAAAGTCCCTAAAACACAAAAACCATAAAACCCAAAAATCTTAAAAACACCTAAAAACCCATAAAAACCAAAAAAACAACTAAAAATAAAAAAACCCTTCAAATCCATAAAAACGATTACACCTTTAAAAATAGTAAATCATTTAAATACTAAAAAAACCAAAAAAATACAAAAAAACCTAAAACCTTTAAAATCTTAAAGAATCCATAAAAATCACTAAAAACATAAAACTCCTTAGAAATCCAAAAAACCCTAAGAAAACTCAATAAATCTAAATACACTTAAAAACCATAAAAACCCAAAAAAGTGATAAAAACACTAAAAACCCTAAAACCCATAAAATCCGTAAAATTCCATAAAACCTTAAAAATACAATAGAACATTAAAACCAATAAAAATAACCAAAAACACTAAAAACCTTTAGACCCCTAAATGCATTATAAAACACTAAAAACTTAAAACCAAAAAATATAAAAAACTCTTAAAAAACCCATAAAAACCTTAAAACCCTTCAGAATAAAAACAATAAATACCAATAAAAATTCAAAAAAATAATAAAAATTTCCAAAAATCATTAAAAAGAAAAAAACCTAAAAATTAATAAGAAAATATTAAAAACCATAATAAATAAAACCCCAAGAAAAAAATGCTAAAAAACCTAGAAAACACAAAAAATACACTAAAATCCATAAAAACAATAATAACCCTTTATATACCATAAAACGTTAAAAACAATGAAAACCCGTAATAACCATAAATACTAAAAAAACCCAAAAATACAAAAAAAACCAAAAAACCAAAAAATCATCAAACCCCTCAAAATCCATGAACACCCTAAATACCCATAATAATCCAACAAAATACCAAAAAATACCTAAAACCTGAAATACTCAATGAAAACTTGAAATATATAAAATAAATTAAAACCCCTATAAACCTAAAAAGATAAAAATCCTAAATCGCAAAAAACCCCTTTAGAATCACTAAAAAACCCTAAAAAACATAATAATCCCAAAAGCATAATTTAAATCCCCTAAAATATAAAAACCATAAAAAACCCAAAAGAAAACTTAAATGCCTAAAAACACATAAAACCCCTTAAAATGTAAAAAATACTAAAAACCATAATGACTCAAAAAACCCTAAGACCCCTAAAAATAAAAACCCCTAAAAACCATAAAAACCCAAAACAACCCACAAAAAACTTTAAAAATCCTTTAACTCCTCTACCCCAAAATAAAACCCTCTAGAAACCTTAAAACCCCTAAAAAATAGAAAACCCTAAATACCAAAAAAACAGAAAACCCCCAAAAACCACCAATATCCGTAAAACCATAAAAAACTATAAAAATCGTTGAGAATCACTAAAAATATCTACAAACATGAAAATCCATAAAATTATCAAAACCTAGAGAACCCATCAAAATCCTCTAAACACATAAAACTCCAATGAATTAAAAAGATGCTAAAAACCTTAAAACTCATAAAACCCATAAAAGTCATTAGAAATTATATAAACCATAAAAATACATGAAATGATCTAAAAACCCCTAAAACATAAAAAGAATCCTAAAATCCATAATACACCGAAGAAATAATTAAAAACATAACAATATTAAAACACCTTAAAACCAAAAATATTTTAAAATGCCTAAAGGAACTTAGTAACCCTAATGATAACAAAACCCCCTAAAACCTTAAAATCCTATAAACCCCAAAACCTCAAAAGCTACTAAAATATCCAAATGCACTTTGATGCTCTAAAATATTAAGAATAATAAAAACTCTTACACACCCTAAAAACTCAAAAAAAACCTAAAACCCCAAAAAAACTAAAAAACACTTAAAACTATCAAATCCATAATACCCATAAAAACTGTAATAATAAAAAAATCACTAAAATCCTAAAAAATGTTAAAAACCCAAAAATCCATGAAAACCCCATAATTGAACCTTAATGAGATAAAAACACTTAAAACCCCATAAAATTAAAAAAAAACCTCTGAAAATATTAAACACCCTAAAAGTACCTTCAAACAATAAAACCATAAGACCCTTAAAATCCCTAAAAATAGAAAAAAGTCAGTAAAAAGACCTAAAAATTCTTAAAACATAAAAAAACCTTATAAACTCTAAAAACTCTACGATGACCATAAAAAACATAACATACATAAAAGGCCTAAAAATATAAAAAATACTAAAACCCTAAAAAATAATAAACTAAAAAGACCCAAAAAACAATCAAAATCCAATAAAACCCTAAAAACCCATAAAAGTCCAAAAATATCAATAAACTCCCATGAAATGTAAAAACACCTAAAAAACCCGAAAACCCCTATGAAAACCTTAAAAATCTAATAAAACTTAAAAACTTTAAAATTTTTAAAATGATAAAAACCCAAGAAGAGCTTAAAAACCCTAAAACCCTTAAAGACCCATAAAAACCAAAAAACCTGCTAAAATCTCTCAAACCCATTTAACACTATAAAAATGTTAAAAACACTAAAAATATATAAAATCTCCCCAAAAACAAAAAATCCAAAAAATCCATTTAAACCAAAAAAAACCCAAAAACCCTAAATATCCACAAAACCCATAAAAATCATAAAAAGACCCAATAGTCACTAAGAAAGTTAGAAAACATAAAAAAACTGAGGAAAACATATAAATATAAAACTCTTAAATTACCTAAAAAAATAAAAAATGTGAAAACCCCTCAAAAATGAAAAAGACTCTGAACCCCCAAAACCTATAAATACCCAGAAACCCCTAAAAACCCACTAAAACACTAAAAACCATTTAAACCAATAAAAACCTTAAAATTTATAAAAACATAAAGACCCTAAAAACCCAAAAAACACCTAAAAACCAAGAAAAAAACCCTTAAAAATCCTAAAAACCCTCAAATCCCTAAATACCCTAAAAACCATAAAAATACTAAAAATTCACAAATATTCCTAAAATGTAAAAAAACCCCCAAAAAATGCTGAAAAATCCTCAGGAAACATTAAAAAAATAAAAACACTTAAAATACTATAAAAACCTAAAAATTGTTAAAACCCATAAAAACCTAAAAACCATAAAAAATCATAAAACCTTAAACCCCAAAATTCCCATAAAACCTAAAATCCACTAAGAACTTAAAAACCCTTTTAACCCTGGAAAACGTTAAGAAACTCTAAAAACCCATAAAAACCTAAAAACATAAGAAACACTAAAAACCCTAAAATACCATTAAAACCCTAAATCCCATAATACTTAAAAAATCCCTAAAACCCACAAAAAACCAAAAAAAATATTTAAAAATCCCTAAAAATACCTAAAAACAAAATAATCCAAAAAACCATAAAAACCCAAAGAATATTTTCAAAACCTTAAAACACATAAAATCCATAAAATCTAAAAAATACAAAACTATAAAAACCCAAAATACCCTAAAAACCCTAAAAAATTCCTTAAACCATAAAAATTTTAAAATTACATAAAAATATAAAAAACCATCAAAACCATGAAAAACCTAAGAAAACATTTAAAACATATAAAAAATTAATACTTCTAAAGACCTAAATGTAACTAAAAACATTAAAGAACTTAAAAAACTCAGAATCCCCTAATAACCATTTTAATCCATAAAGCCATAAAAAACCCCAAACACCATAAAAACCATAAAAACCCACTAAATACTTGCCTTGGGAGAATGCCGATAAAAATTCAAAAATCACTTTTATACCCACAAATGTAGAAAAGAACTATAAAAGAGCCCTAAAACACTAAAGAACACAAAAAACCTAAAACCCCCGAAAATAATAAAAATCATAAAAACCCTAAAACCCTTCCAAATCCCTAAAACCCCTAAAAAACAAAAATATCCTAATTTTTTTTGAATTACTTAAAAATTAAAAAAGTATAAAATCAATAATAAAACAATAAAAAACTAAAAACAAATAAAACCCCTAAAAACCTAAAAACACTAAAATTCTAAAAAAACACTTAAAAACCCTAAAACCCAAAAACCCCCTAAAAAGATTAAAAACCCTAAAAACACATAAATATCCTTAAAACCCAGTAAAATCTCAAAAAAACCTTTAAACCATTGAAAATTTTAATAATCTATAAAAAACCATAAACCACTTAAATCTCAAAAAACACAAACAAACAAAAAAACCATAAATTTCTTAAAATCTCTAAAAACCCACGAAAACCTTAAAAACCCTAAAAAAGATAAAAATGCATAAAATCCAATAAAATACCAAAAATTTAAAAAAAAACCATAAATCATTTAATTCCCATAAGAAAACCATAAAACCCTTAAAACACTTAAAACTCCTAAAATGACAAAAATGCTAAAAACCCTTACAAACCATAAAAACCCCTAAAAGATTCTAAATCCGTAAAAACCATTAAAAACCCTCAAAACCAAAAAATAAACTCTAAAAAATATTCATACACTTATAAATGTTTAAAAACTATGGGTACCTTAAAAAAGTAAAAAAATCAAAAAAATTCCTGAAACCCAAAAAATATAAAAACCAAAAAACACCTAAAAATCCCTAAAAACCCAAAATAACCATAAATATTCTAAAAATCCCTAAAAAACCCTAAAGATATAAAACCCACAAAAAAACTTAGAAAACCCTAGTAAAACCTTAAAACCCTAAAACACTTAAAACCACTGAAATCCTAAAAATTATAAAACCCCTAAAACTTATTAAAAGAGCCTATAACCCTAAAAACCATAAAAAACTTAAATGTTTTTTTAGAAAAACCTAAAAACCAATAAATACCCTAAAAACTGAAAACATTTAAAACCCATTAAACCTATAATATTTTTAGTTAAAATTAAAACCTTTAAAAATTAATAAAACACCCCCAAAAAACGCAAAAATCCCAAAAAACCAAAAAACCTTTCAAAACCCTTAAAATCCAAAAAATATTGAAAACCCAAAAATTTATTAAATATAACTAAAATCCATAAAAATGTAAAAAACCACTAAAAGGATGATCATTCCCTAATAGAACATTGAAAACCAAAACACAGTTAAAACCCATAAGAAACATGATAATTCTAATAACCCAAAACACCCAAAACCTCTAAAACCACTAAAAACCTATAAAACCCCTAAAACACTATTAAAATCCTAAAAGACACTAAAAAAATCTAAAACCCCTTAAAAACCCAAATATGTTAAAGAACTCTAAAAACCCTTAAAACCTCCAAAACACACAAAAAAACCCTTAAAACCCTAAAAAATCTAAAAACCTAAAAATCATCAAAATCCCAAACAACCCTAAAAATATATAAAAACCCAAAAAAAATAAAAAAATCACTAAAAACATAAATAACCCTGAAACCCTGAATAACCATAAAAAAAACATAGAATCCCAAAAAAACATAAAACCCATGAAAACCCCAAAAAACTCAAAAAACCAAAAAAACACTAAAAACCTATAAAAACCTAAAAAACCTAAAATCCATTAAAAAGCTTAAGGAACTTTAAAACCCAAAAAAAACTATAATATCAACTAAAAAATCTAAAAACCTTTTAAATGACAAAAAAATTTAAAAAATCTATGAAACCATAAAACCCCTAAAAATCTCCAAAAACACCAACAACCTGAGAATTACATAAAAACATAAAAAAATACTAAATTCCCACAAAATACCTAGAAACCCTAAAAAGACATAAAAATTATAAAAAACCTTAAAAATCCCTAAAAATGTAAAAAACTAAAAAAACCCTGAAACCCACTATGAAAACCTTAAAACCCTATAAATAGTTAAATCCACTAAAAACCCAATAAAAATCCATAAAATCTTTAAACAAAACTACAAACCCATAAAATCCTTAAATTTCACTAAAAACTATAAAATCCTTTTAAACCCATAAAAACTAAAAAATATATAAATAACCATTTACCCCCCAAAAAATCAAAGAAAACCCATAAAACCCCAAAAAAATCCATAAAAACACTCAAAATATACCAAAATCCCTGAAATACTATAAAAATTCTAAAAAATCACTAAAAATAACTAAAAACATAAAACCACCCAAAAACCCTAAGAGAACATAAAAAACTAGAAACACTAAAAACATCTAATGAACTTAAAAATGCTAAAAACCCAAAAAACCATAAATACCATAAAAACTATATAAACCCATAGAAACCATAAAAACCCATAAAAACCCTAAAAATGTACTAAAAACTATAAAATATTTCTATCCCATAGAAATACTAAAAAACTATAAAAACCAGAAAACCCCTAAAAACTGAAAAAAAACCCTAAATACCTAAAAACCCTTAAAATTGCAAAAAACTCTAAAAATCCCTAAAAATTTCTAAAACCCCTAAAAGAACATAAGAATCCAAAAAATAACATAAAAACATAAAAAACATAAAAACCCGCATAAAATTCCGGAAAACCCCTATGAAAACATTAAACACCTTAATACACTTAAAACCCATTAGAAATAAAAAAATCTATAACCCTATAAAACCATTGAAGCCCTCAAAATCCATAAAAACCCTAATACACCATAAAAATCATAAAAATATATAAAAATCCCAAAAACTATAAAAACTCTATGAACCCAGAAAAAACCTATGAAAACCCTAATAACCAAAAAACATTAAAAATACCTAATATAATAAAAATAGTTAAAATGCTAAAAGACCCTAAACCCACCAAAACCCATGAAACCATAAAAACCTAAATAACCATAAAAACCTGAAAACCCTATAAACATCAAAAAACATAAAAAAACCCTTTAATCCCCTAAAAATGTTCAAAGACTCAAAAAACCTAAAACCTATAAAAAAATAAAAAACCACCAAAAAGTGAAAAAGACCACAAATACTTGAAAATTCTTAGAATCCAAAAAACCCCATAAAACCTAATAGACAAACCTAAAAATTACATAAATGTCCCAAAAAATTTAAAAACACTAAGGACATTGAAAACTCATAAGAAAATTATAAAAACCCAAAAATACTTAGAACCCTAAAAGAAACCAAAAAACACTAAAAATCATACAAAACCATAAAAACCCTAAAACCAATAAAAACATAAAAACCCTAAAACCCACTAAAAACTCTAAAAACCCATTAAACACTAAAAAATTCAAAAAAAATATAATATGTTTAGAAACTATAAATAAAATAAAAAACTAAAAAAATCAAAAAATACATAAAACTAAAACAACCATAAAAACCTAAAATTCTAAAAATCCCATAAAGTGCTAAAAACCCACAAAATCCAAAAAATCCAAAAAAATCCCTAAAAAATAAAATAAAACAAAAACCCCAAAAACCTAAGTTATCCTAAAAAACCTACAAAAATAAATACCCTTTAAACCCCAAAAAACATAAAAAATGAACAAACCCCTCAAAATCCAAACAATCACAAAAGAATTCCTAAAAACCCTAGAGACCATAAACCCCATAAAATCTCTAAAAACCCTAAAAACAATAAAAACCCTAAAGACCATAAACCACATAAATTCCATAAAATCCATAAAAACAACTAAAACATTAAAATCTCTTTTAACCCATTAAAAATTTCAAAATCTATTAAAAAATATAAAAACCCATAAAATACAATGAAAACTCAAAAACAAACAAAAAACCCAAAAAAACCGAAAACCCCAAAAACCCCTCATAACCCATAAAATCCCTAAAATCCTAAAAACCATAAATAACCTAACCCCCATAAAATCCCTTAAAACATAACGACCCCTAAAAAACTCTAACAAAATCGTAAAATCGAAAAAACAGTTAAAAACTATAACCGTAAAAAATGATAGAAACCCGTAAAAACACTAAAAACCCTAGAAAACCATAAAAACTCTTAGAATCACTAAATACCATATAAGATATAAAAATACTAAAAAGTCATAAATTCCTTAATGATGTGAAAACCCTAAAACCCCTAAAAACATTATGAAAACCTTAAAACATATCAAATATTGAAACCACTAGACACCTGAAAACACTAAAAACCCAAAAAACCAAAAAACCCAAAAAAACTATAGAAAACCATAAAAACCTTAAAACCCATGAAAAACTCGTAGAACCCTATTAAAACCCAAAAAATGTTAAAGAACTCTAAAATTCTTAAAACCCTGAAATACCCAGAATCCTAGAAATCCCAAAAAACCCTCAAACCCCTAAACTCCAGGAAAATCCCTAGAAACCCTTAAAACCTATAAAAATCCTAAAAATCCAAAAAAATTCTTGAAAATCATAAAATTTCAAAAAACCCAAAAAACAAAAATAAAATATTAATAACTAAAAATAAATAAAACCAATAAAAACATAAAAAACACAAAACCCCTAAAAAAATAAAAACCCAAAGCAAACATTCAAAACCTAAAAACGCTGAAGATCCCTTAAAATATAGAAAATACAAGAAACCCTAAAATAATAAAAATCTTAAAACCCCTAACCCCCCCTAAAAATCTAAAAAAATCACAAAAAAAATATAAAACTACTAAAACCCCTAAATATGTAACAAATCTCTAAAACCCATTAAACCCCTAAAAACTAAAAAAACCCTAAAAATAGAAAATATCCATAAAAACCTAAAATTCCTAAAAAACCCTAAATACACTAAAAACCCTAAAAACCCTAAACTATAGAAAACCATAAAACTCCTAAAAACCCTAAAATCCCTAAAATCCAAAAAATCCCCAAAACTACATCAAAATCCTAATAAATCCCTAAAGATCCCTAACAATGTAAAATATATTTAAATCCTAGAAAACACAGATGGTAATACTAAAAAACAAAAAACAATTAAAACTCCTAAAAACATAAACCCTAAAAACCCTAAAAACCCAAAAAACAATAAAAACCTCTAAAACCTTAAAAAACTATAACACCCTAAAAACCCACTAAAAATAATAAAACTTTTTAATCCCATAAAATGTTAAATACTCTAATAACAAAAAAAACCTAATAAAATTAAAAATCCATATAATCCCAAAAAATGATACAAACCCTAAAACCCTAAACCCCTCAAAATCCCTAAAATACTAAAAATACTAAAAATATAGGAAATCCCAAAAAATATAAAAAACCCTAAAAACCATGAAAAACCATAAGAAAATCAAAAAACCCTAAAACACTTAAAACCCCTAAAAACATAAAAAATGAAAATTACCTTAACGAAAATAAAAAATATAAAAATGCTTTAAATCCCTAATAATTTAAAAACACTCAAAATCCATAAAAATACTAAAAATCTCAGAAACCCTAAAACCCCAAAATAACATAAAAATCTTAAAAACCCATAAACCCCCCAAATTCACTAAAAAATATAAAAAATCCTAAAATATACATAAAAATATAAAAATCTCTAAAAATATTGAATTCCCCAAAATGTGAAAACCCCTAAAAACCCTGAAAACCCCTATGAAAACCTTAAAAACATAAAAACGCTTAAAACCCCAACACTCTAAAAACACCAAAAAAATAACAACTTTAAAACCCCTTAAAAATATGAAACCACTAAAAACCATAGAAAACTCTAAAAACTATAAAAACTCTTAAACTCTCTAAAAACTCTACAAACCTGTTAAGCCCCAAAAATTATAAAATATAAAAAAAACCTTAAGAACTCTAAAGAAACTAAAAAACCCCAAAAATCCAAAAAACACCATAAAAAAAATTTAAAACACTAAAAACAGTCAAAATCCCTAAAACCATACAAGACCATAAAAAGAATAAAAAACACTAAAAAATTCTAAAAAATTAAGAAACAGATTAATCCTTGGAAAACCCCTAGGAAAATATCAAAAACCTTAAAACACTAAAAACCCCCAAAAAACCAATTTATTTTAAACCTCTAGAAACCCCAAAAAATGCTTAAAAGAATTAAAAACCTTAAAATCCTGAAAATTCCCTAAGATCCCATAAAAACCCTAGATACTACTATATTATTTAAAAAATCCTTTAATCCCTAAAAATTGTTAAAAAATCTAAAAATCATTAAAAAAATCAAAAAAAAAAAAATCAAAAAAACCCCAAAAAACCATAAAAACCAAAAATACCATAAAACCCTTAAAGACCCAAAAGACCTTAAAACCCATAAAAATTGTCATAAATCCATTAAAATCCTCACAAATCCAAAAAAAATATATAAAATATAAAAAATATTTTAAACCTAGATGAACCCTAAGAAAGCCATAGAAAATAAAAAAAACATAAAACCCCTAAAAAACCAAAAAAAACTAAGAACCCTAAAAACCCTAAAACCCATTAAAATCCTTAATGACTATAAAAATAATAAAAATCATATAACTTATAAAGACCAATAAAATAATAAATCCACATTAATCTATTAATAACTTCAAAAAAACTAAACAGCATTAAAAACACTAAAAACATAAAAAACAAAAAAAGACTGAAAAAAACCAAAAATCCCTAATAACCTCAAACCCCCAAAAACCCTAAAAATCAATAAAAATACAATATATCCTTAAAATCCCATTAAATCCCAAAAAATACTAAAAAATTGAAAAAACACTAAAAATCCTTAAAACCCATAAGAAAATATTAAAAACCTTTAAACACTTAAATCCCCTTAAAACCTAAAAACACTAAAAACACTAAAATCCCTAAAAACATAAAAAACCCTAAAACCATAAAAACCGTAAAACCATATAAAACACTAAAATAAAATATAAACTATAAAAACCATTTAATCCCTTAAAAATTTTCAAAACTATAAGTACCTCAAAACCCCTAAAAACTCAAAAACCCTACAACCCCACAAAATCCATAAAAACATAAAAACCAATAAAAACCTAAAAAAATTCCTAAAACCCCTAAAAACATAAAAAACCATAAAACCCATGAAAATACATAATAAATCCTTAAATACAAAAACATACCTAAAACCCCAAAAAACTTAAAAAAAAATAAAAAACACTAAAAACACTAAAAATCATTAAACCCCTTAAAATCCCTAAATACACCAAAAACAAAAAAAATACCTAAAAAATACTTAAAAATCCCTAAAAACATAAAAAACCTAAAACCCATAAAACCCCTAATAAATCCTTAAAATAAATAAAACCCCTAAAAAACATAAAAAATCCTAAAACCCCTAAAAAGACTAAAAAAACCACAAAATCCCTAAAAACCATAAAATCCACAAAAAACCAAACAAACCTTAAAAACCCATACCAACCCTAAGAGATACTAAAACTATAAAAACCCTTTCAACCCTAAAACATGTTAAATTGATTTAAAACACCATAAAAACCCTTATGAACTCAAAAAACCCATAAAACTCCCAAGAACCCATAAAACCCATAAGAGGCCAAAAATACCCCTTAAAATCTCTAAACATCCAAAAAACCATAAAAAACATAAATAACGTTAAAAATCCCTAAAAATCCAAGAAAACATAAAAACACATAAAATCCTTAAAAACACTTATGAAAACCATAAAAACCAAAAAACATAAATCCCTAGAAATATAAAAAACAAAAAAATGATAAAAATACAAAAAAAAATATAATTACCCAAGAACCCTAAAAACCCTAAAAACCATAAATCCCTAAAACCCCATTAAAAATATGTAAAACCCATTTAAACCCCTAAAAATATTAAAAACATAAAATACAATTAAAACACCTAAAAACTCAAGAAACCATAACAACCAAAAAAACCCAAAAAACCATAAGAGCCAAAATAATTCCTAAAAATCATAAAAACCCCATAATACCCTGAAAACCCTAAAAACACTAAAACTTCTCAAAATCCCTAA
The DNA here is from genome assembly GCA_963277665.1 of Viscum album. NCBI lineage: Eukaryota > Viridiplantae > Streptophyta > Magnoliopsida > Santalales > Viscaceae > Viscum > Viscum album. The sequence continues at coordinate 1,277,629,033 of OY728136.1, read as the reverse complement.
AAATCATTAAAATAGTAAAAATATTCAAAAATAACCCCAAATAATCTTTAAAAACATAAAACCCCAATAAAAAACTTAAATCCCTACAAAAATATAGTGGCACTAAAAAACCAAAAAATTCTAAAAACACTAAAATACCCAAAAATTCCTAAAAACCCTAAAACCATAAAACCCCTAAAATTATAAAAATCAATAAACCCAAAAAAACCTTAAACCCAGTAATAATTTTCCTTGAAAAAGAAAACACTAAATACACTAAAGAACATAAAATTTTAAAGATATCAAAAAAACCTAAAACACCAAGAAATACGAAAATACCCCAAAAAACCATAAAAACCCTCAAAATCCCTAAAAACCATAAAAACCATAAAATTACTAAAAATGAAAAAAATATATGTAGAAACATTAAAACCTTGAAAATCTCTAAAAATCCATGAAATTTAAAAAAAATTCAAAACCCTAAAAACAAAAAAAAAAATGTTAGAACCCCTAAAAACTATAAAAACCCTAAAAAATCATAAAAATCATAAAAACCTAAAAATCATAAACATCTATATATAGCCCAAAAAATCCATAAAACCATAGATAATACTAAAAACCTATAAATCCCATAAGAAAAAATTAAAACTATAAGAACACTTGAAACACCTAACCTACCTATAATATGATAAAAACCCAAAAAACCAATAAACAGACCATAAAAACCCCAAAAACCATAAAAACCACCATAACCATAAAAACCCTAGAATCCCATAAAACCCACCAAAAACACTAAAAATCTTTAAACCCCTAAAAACATAAAAAAAATAAAACCCGTAAAATCCTAAAAAAATTGAAAATAATAAAACACTAAAAACCCTAAAAATTATAAAAAAATAAAAAACCTAAAAATTCCCTAAAATACCTAATAACTTAATTAACAATAAATACCTTGTAAACCCCTAATAAAATATTAAAAACCTAAAAACACATAAAACCCCAAAAAATATAAATAACGCTAAAGCCCAAAAATCCCTAAAAATGAAAAAAAACTATTAAAACCCATAAAACCCTTAAAAATACCTAAAAACTAAAAAACTTCTAATAACAACTAAAAACTCTACAAACTATATATAACACTACAAACATTAAAAAACTCTAAAAACATCAAAACCCAAAAAAAAACTCAAAAAACATTAGGAACCCAAAAATACCATAAAACCATAAAAACCACCCCCCCCCCCAATACCTAAAAACCCAAAAAAACAATAAAAATCATAAATGTTCTAAAATCCCTAAAAATGTAAAGGCCCTAAAATCATAATAAAACCTTCAAAAACAACAAAAAATTAAAAAATATATAATATAAAAATAAAATAAAAACATAAAATTTTTATAACTATAAAAACACACAACTACCTTAAAACCTCTAAAATCCCAAAAAACCCATAAAATAATTAAAATGTCTAAAAATTATTTATAACCCTAAAAATGGTAAAAAGTTTTAATATCCTTAAAAACAAAAAAACCCCCCAAAACCCTTAAAATCCCCAAAAAAAATCAAACCACAAAAAAATAATAAAAATCCCTAAAAATACTAAAGGAAATTAAAATCATTGAAAATCCAAAAAAACCTAAAAACCCAAAATAAACGTGAAAAAAAACCATTAAAACCTAAAATCAAATAAAATGATAAAAACCATATAAATGTCCAAAAAAGAAACTAAAATCCCTAAACCTCAAGAAAACCCTAAAAATCAATAAAAATCTAATAAACCCCTAAAAACATTAGAGGATTTAAAAATCCTTAACAAACCAAAATAGATCAAAAAACCATAAAAACCTCAAAACCCTCAAAACCCTCAAAATTTGTAGAAACACTAAAAACCCATAAAATCCGAAAAATCCTTAAAATTCAAAAAAAACCTCTAAGGAAACCATAAAAACCTAAAAATCATTAAACCCCTAAAATACATAAAAAATACTAAAAACCCTTGAAATCACTAAAAGTCCAAAAAACCCAAAAAACCTCTAAAAACATAAAAAAAACCCTTGAAACATTACAAAACCCTAAATGTCGACAAGCTAGTACCCAAGTGGTAAAGGCTCCTACTTGGAATCCAAAAGACCAAGGGTCGAATCTGGGCTGGGATGAATTTCTGGGGTACTATAGAAGCACTATAGCAGCAACAACCTGTTTTAGTGGTTGCACTGTAGTGGCTGAGGTACTGTATCAGGAACTGTAGTGGTGTTGGTACTATAGCAGGTATTGTAGCAGCTCGGTTATTATAGTAGTACTATTCACTGAAGGGCCTTTTGGGTCAAAAAATGGGCTTTTGAGTCTAGTATTTTGACCTCTTGGTCATCGGCCTTCGGGCAATGTAATGGGTCTCCCTCTACCCAGTTTGAAAGAGGTCTTTGCTTTAAATAATAAATGGGGATTCGACCCCAAGCTTTTGAAAAATTTAAAAACCCTAAAAACCTTTAAAATCTCTAAAACACCACTAAATACTCTAAACCCCCATTAAAACGCTATTTTTTTAAATAACACAAAAAACCGTAAAATCCATTAAAATATAAAAAAACACTAAAAAACAAAAAAAATATATAAAAACCCTAAAACCAAGAAAACATCAAAACACTGCAAATCCCTAAAACCCCTAACTACAATAAAAATCCTAAAAATTCCCAAATAATCCCTAAAAATTTTAAACCATTAAAACCTAAAAACCCTAAAAACACATAAAACCCCCAAAAAACTAAAATTAACTAAAAAACCTACAAACTAGTAAAACCCCAAAAATCCATAAAAAACACATAAAATATTTAAAATCCCTAAGCCCATAAAATATTTAAATGCATTTAAAATGCTAAAAAACACTTAAATACAGGAACACAATAAAAAACACTAAAAACCATAAAACCCTAAAAAACTAAAAAAAACACTAAAATACCTCAAAACCCATAAGAACCCTATATCCCATAATAATAATAATAAATCCCAAAAAATCCATAAAACGTCAAAAATCATAACAACCATTAAATTACCTAAGAAAACCTTAAAAACTAAACATATTTAATAACATTAAAACCCCAAAAAAACCTAATTTTTTTTAAAACTCTAAAACGCTCAAAAACCCTGAAAACCCTGAAAACCAATAAAAACCCCTCAACCATAATTAAACCCTAAAAATTAATGAAACTATAAAAACCCCTTAAGACCCTCAAAATGTTAAAATAACAAAAAACCAGTAAAAACCATAAAAATTAAAATACCCTAAAAAAAACAAAAAACACTAAAAAAATTAAATCCCTTAAAATATATAAAAAACTTTAAAAATCATAAAAAATAAATAAATAGCCCAAAAATATAAAACCCCTAAAAATTCAGAAAACTCTTAAGAAAACAAAAAAAAAACACTTATAACTCCTACAAACCTAAAAAAGATGAAAACCTTGAAAACCCTAAAAACCATAAATCCCATAAATGCCTTAAAACCCTAAAATACCATCAAAGCCTAAAATCCCATAAAACTCTAAAAAGTTATATAGTATAAAACCCCTTTAAACCCCTAAAACATTAAAAACCTCTAAAATCCCTAAACCACTAAAAATCCTAAAAACCCAAAAAACTAAAAAACAAAAAAAACCCAAACACCCCACAAAAACCCAAAAAATCCCATAAAATAATAAGAATCTTAAAAAATCCATGTAAATCCCTAAAATGTAAAAATCTATAAAAACCCTAAAACCCCTAACAAAAAATTAAAATCCTCGAACACTTTAAAGTCTTAAAATCCTGAAAATTCTAGAAACCCTAAAAACTATAAGAAATCCCATAAACCATTAAAACCCCTAAAAACCCATAAATCACTAAAACCCCCTTAAAACTCTAAAGACCATTAAAACCCCTACAAACATTATAAAACTCTACAAAAACATAAATCACCAAAAAATCTAAAAAATCGTGAAAACCCAAAAAACCAAAAAACAATCCTAAACACCATAAAAAGTCAAATAATAAATAAAAAAAATACAAATACCCATAAAAATATCCAAAATATTAAAAAATAGTAAAACCCCCCAAAACCCCTAAGAAAACATTAAAACCTAAAAACAAAAAAAGAAACCCTAAACCCCTAAACATGAAAACCCCTAAAATTTCTAACCCCCCGAGAAATCATAAAACACCCTAAACCCATTATAACTTCTAAAAACAAATAAAAACCCAAAACCCACTAATAACTAAAAAAACCCAAAAACCGCTAAAAAAGATTAAAAAAATAAAAAAATTAGAATAAGACTAAAATGCTCAAAAAACCCCTAAACCACCAAATAATCCATAAAAACCCAAAAAACTCTAAATACAATAAATACCCTAAAAATCCTAAAAAATAATAAAAAATAAAAAAAATTCCTAAAATTCCATAACAAAGTAAAAGTTCCTAAAATCTATGAAAAACACTAAGAAAATCATAAAAACCTAAAAACACTTAAAACCTAAAAAACATAAAAACTATAAAAACCCCAAAAAACAATTAAAACACCAGAAACCCATTAAAACCATAAAAATCCTAAAAATCATAAAATACTCCAAAACCGCAAAAACCCAAAAAACCCACCAAAATGATAAAAACTGTAATAAACCATAAAAATGTTAAAAAAACATTGAAACACTTAAATACTAAAAAACCAATGTCCCAAAAAACCCACATGAACCTTAAAATCTCTAAAAACTCTAAAAATGAACAAAATACCTAAAAAAATAAAATACCATAAAAATCATAATAAATCGCTAAAAATGTCTATAATAACCCTAAAAACATGAAAAATCCTTAAAAAAACCAATGCATTCTATGAAATATAAAACCCCAAAAACATTGAAAAACTCTAAACCCCTAAAAATACCAAAAACCACTAAAAACATTAAAAAACCCTAAAACCCATAAGAAAACTAAGATCCCAATAAAACACTAAAAATTTATTAAACCACTAAAATGTTAAAAAACACTAAAATACCTTAACAACCCTAGATAGCTAAAAACCCTAAAAACACATCAAATACATATTGCCCTAAAAACCCTAGAATACCTAAATACCCCCAAAATCCTCAAAATAATAAAAATGCATAAAAAATAAAAATCCTAAAAAACATTAAAATGTAAAAAACCTTAAAATGTAAAAAACCCTAAAATGCTTGAAAACCCCCAAAAAACATTTAGACAAAAAAATTTTGAAACCTCTAAAACCCCTTAAAAAGATAAAAACCCTAAAAACCAAAAAAAAACTTAAAATGCTAAAAACCAAAGAAACCCTAAAATCCTCAAAAAACCCTAAAACCCATAAAACCCCTAAAATGTATTAAAACTCTAAAAACCCATAAAAACCCTAAAGGCAACTAAAAACTCTACAAACCCTTTAAACGACTAAAAATTAATTACTATAAAAACCTTAAAATCCCGAAAAAACACAAAAATTCCTTAAAACTAGAGAAAAACCATAAATATCCCAAAACCATAAAAACACAAAACCCATCAAAGTCAATAAAAGCCCAAAAAATCCATAAAAATCTCTAAAAATCCCTAAAAATATTTGAAATCCTATGAAACCCGAAAAACCCGAAAAACCACTAAAAATACCATAAAAAACTAAAAACACCTAAAACCCCTATAAACCGAAAAAATGCAAAAACCCTTTAATGTCTTTAAAAAAATTAATATCTCTTAATATATATAATAATTATAAAAACTAGAAAATACACTAAAATCCCATAATAATATTAAATCCACTTAAAAACATAAAAACCATTTGAACCCCAAAAATTTTTATAAAAATCTAAAAAACATAAAAACAATAAAAAACATAAAAACCCAAGAAACCCAAAAAATGATAAAAACCAAAAAAACCTTGAAACCCTAAAAACCATAAAATTCTTAAAAAATATATAATATCATTTAAAAAATGAAACAACACTAAAAACCAAGAAAAAGCAAAACAAAACCATAAAACCCATATAATCCTTCAAAAAACACTAAAACCCCATAAAAACCCTACAATCCAATAAAAACACTAAAACCCATTTAAACCTATAAATATATTAACAATTAGAAAGCAGCTAAAAACCCCTAAAAATGTGAAAACCCCTATAAACTAAAAAATAAAAACCCTAAAAACCCAAAAACCCCCAAAATCTCTAAAAACCATAAAAACATAAAATTCTAAAAATTCCTAAAATCATAAGAAACCTAAAAACCTTGAAAACATGTAAGAAAACCTTAAAAACCAAAAACTCTAAAAACCTCTAAAATCTTTGAAAATATAAAAAATTCAAAAAATGATAAAAAATAGAAAATCCCTAAAATCACGAAAAACCATAAAACCCCTAAAAACCTTAAAAAAACCTATAAACCCATAAAAACCACTAAAAATTATAAAACCCATTTAAACCCTTAAAACATTAAAAAAAATTATAAGGATTAGAAAACCAAAAATCTAAAAAACACCCAAAACCCCCCATAAAACCCAATAAAACAAAAAAAGAACCCAAAAAACAAAAAAACCCTAAAACCATAAAAATCCATAAAAACCCTAAAAAATACTAGAATATCCATAAAAACCAAAAAATCTCATAAAAATCCTTAAAACTATAAAAAAACATAAAACCTGTAAAAACCTAAAAAAATTCTAAAACCCAAATAATTGTAAAAAATCTTAAAAATACTAAAAAACCCCTAAAATCCCTAAAAACTACTAAAAACTCTAAAATCCCTTCAAATCTCTAAAAACATTAAAAACTCTAGGAACCCATAAAACCCATAAATACCCAGAATCCCTTAAAAACGAAAAAAACTCTAAAAACCCTTAAAAACCTTAAAAAGCCTAAAAACCAATAAAAACCCTAAAAAATCATAAAAATCCAAAGAAATCCCTAAAAACCTATAAAACCCTTAAACTCTAAAAAACCTAAATCCCCCAAAAAACATAACAACCCCAATACTCTTAAACCCCCTAAGAAACCTAAAAATTCTAAAAATCGTAAGGAGACCAGAAACCCCCTAATAGCATAAATACCAATAAAAAACATAAAACCCATGAAAATCCATAAAAACCCTAAAAACATAAAAAAATCTGTAAACCATTCTAACCACTAAAAATGTTAAAAAATATAAAAAACCCTAAAAACCCTATAAACTCAAAAAAAACTATAAAACACAAAAAATCATAAAAATCTAAAGACAACCCTAAAAACCCTCAAAAATCCATAAAACCATAAAGACTACAAAATCGTAAAAAATCCTTAAAATACCAAAAAATGTAAAAAACCCTAAAATCCTAGAGAAACATTAATAAAACCATAAAAACTACAAAACACTAAAAACTACTAAACCAATGAAAATTTAAAAAAAACAATAAAAAACTAAAAACCATAAAAATCCCTAAAAACCATTACAAATCCTAGAATACCTAAAAAACTATAAAACCCCCTAAAACCCATAAAAATCCCTAAAAACCTAAAAAAATTAAAAAATAATAAAAATCCTAAAACCTCTAAATACTCTAAAAACCCTTTAAACCCTAAAATGTTAAACAATTATAAAAACATTTAAACCCCTAAAAACTCATTAGACCCCCTAAAAATTCAAAGAGATCATTAAAATCCTACAACTATAAAAAACGTAATACTCTTCAATGTCACTAAAAACTATATAAATAATTAAAAAACTAAAAATCCAAAAAATGAAAAATCCTAAAAACCTGAAAGACCATAAGAAAATTTAAAAACATGAAAACACTCAAAACCCCTTAAAAAATAAGAATTATAATGAACCCTAAAAACCATAAAAACCCCAAAATACCTTTCAGAATATATAACCCCTAAAAAGAATAAAATTCCCTACAGACCTATAAAAACATTAAAGACTCTAAAAACACTAAAAACCCTTTAAACAACTAAAAATGTTAAAAACACTAGAAAACCGTAAAATCCCTAAAAAATTAAAAATCCCTGAAAAACGCAAACAAAACACAAAATCCCTAAAAAAATTCAAACCTCTTAATCTCTAAAAACCTTGAAAACCATAAAAACCTTTAAATCCCCAAAATCACTAAAAATGTAAATAATGCTAAAAACCCAAGAAACCCGTATGAAAAAAACCTAAAAACACAAAGAACACCTAAAAACCCTATAATCCTTAAAAATTATAAAAACATTAAAACCCCTAACAAATCTAAAACCCAAAAAACCATAAAAACCCTAAAACACTAAAAAATATAAAAACCCTTTAAACTACTTTAACATTAAATAATTTATAAAAAACAAGTAAATCCCAAAAAACTCAAAAAACCCCTAAAATCTAAAAAACCATAAAAACCCTAAAAACCCATAAATCCATCAAATCCCAAAAAAACCATGAAAAAAATAAAAATCTTAAAAAATCCCAAATAATAATATAAGATTAAAGAACAAAAAAACCCTGAAAAATCCTATGAATACATTAAAAGGTTTAAAAAAACATAAACCCTATGAAACCCTAAAAACAATAAGACCTATAAATAATTTAAAAACCCTAAAATACATTTAAAACCCAAAAATTATAAAAACTAAAAAAATCTTTAAAAGCACAAAAAATCCCTAAAAGGATAAGAACCCTAACAACCCTTATAAAACCATAAAGACCTAAAAACACTTAAGACCCTTAAAAAACTAAAAAAATTCTAAAAACATTAAAAATGCAAAAAATATCCCAAAACCATAAAACTCAAAAACTATAAAAATTCATAAAAACCTTAAAACCAGAAAAAAACCCATAAGACCACACTAAAAATTATAAAACCAATTAAAATACTAAAAATGTAAAAAAGATCTAAAAACTATAAGAAACCCTAAATACTCAAAAACCCCTAAAACCCAAAAAACCCAAAAAAACCCAAAAAACCCGCTAAAAATCTAAAACACTCAAAATACCTAAAAATCATAAAAAATCAAAAAAATCCTAAAAAAGAACTAAAAATCCCAAAAAACTAAAAACACCAAAAACCTTAATAAAACATTAAAAAAATAAACACACTTAAAACCCCTAAAACCAAATAAATTTTAAATATCCTAATACCTTAAAAAACCTTCAAAACCCTAAAAACCATAAAAGAAATAAAACCATAAAAAGTTATAAAAACAAATAAAACCCATAAAACCCTTATAAACCTCTAAAACCCTTTAAACCCCTAAAAATGTTAAAAATTGAAAAATACATTAAAAACCTAAAATACTCAACAAAAAAACCTAAAAACCACAAAATCCTAAATCCCCTCCAAATCCCTATAACCCATAAAATACTAAAAACAATTAAAATCCTATAATACCTAAAAAACACTAAATACCCTAAATACCTGAAAACCCATAAAAAACCAAAAACCATAAAAACACTAAAATCCTAAGAAAATACTTTGAACCCACTAAACCCTCTAAAAAAATTAAAACCCTAAAAACTTAAAAAACCCCAAAGAACTCAAAAAAATCATAAAAACCCTATAAAACACTTCAAACTCTCAAAATCCATAAAAAGCATAAAAAGGATAAAAAATTCATAAAAATCACTGAAAATTCCTACAAATGTAGAAAATCCTAAAAATCCTAAGCAAAACTAGAAATTCTAAAAACACTTAAAAGACCTAAAAGCGATTAAAACCTTAAAACCCATAAAACCTTAAAAATTCCTATAAACCCAGAAAAACCCAAAAAATCCACTATCAACTATTGGGACCCTTTAAACCCCTAAAAATGTTAAAAAAAAATAAATAAACCTTAAACATCCTAAAAACTCAAAAAAGCCCATAAAACCCCAAAAAACTTTTTAAATCCAAAAATCCCAAAAACCTCCTAAAATCCTTCAAAATACCTAAATCCATGAAAGCTATAAAAATCCTAAAAAATCCCAACAAATCTCTAAAAATGAAAAAAATAGAAAAAAAAACTTCTAAGAAAACCTAAAAAATTAGAAAACACTTAAAACCCATAAAAACCTAAAAACGCTAAAACCCCTAAAAACCCTAAAAATTATAAAAACCATAAAACCACCTCGAAACATCCAAAAACCCTTAAAATCTATAAAAACACTAAAAATACATTAAACCTCAAATAAAGTTAAAAACATAAAACCCATAAAAACTCAAAAAACTCAAAAAAAGTACTAAAACCCCAAAAAAACCCAAAAAAACCCTAAAAACCCAAAACCCCCTCAAAATCTTCGAAAATCCTAAAAACCATAAAAATCCAAAAGGCACTAAATATTTTTAAAACATATAAATCCATAAAAACTTGTAAAATCCTTATGAAAAAATTGCAAAGATAAAAACACATAAAATTTATAAATATATGAAAAACGCTAAAAACCCTAACCCCCCCAACACCTAGAAACCCTAAAACAATAAACCAACTATATCCTTAAAAACCCCTAAGAACCTAGAATAAACCTTAACCCGCTAAAAATTTTAAACACTATTTAAACCCCTATAAATATTAAACAACTCCAAAAAACCATAAAACTCAAAAAAAAAACAAAAACCCTTACGAACCAAAAAAATCATAAAACCCCTAAACACCCTACAACACCTAAAAACCCCTTAAATCCCTAAAACCATAATAATATTTAATAAATCCCAAAAACCCCTAAAAAATTTAAAAAACCCATTATTGCAAAAACCTCAATAAAACCCTTAAAAACCTAAAAATGAATAAATCCCCAAAAACCATAAATATATAAAAAATCCTAAAAACACTTAACACCCCTAAAACAATATAAAATCCTAAAAATCATAAAACCCCCAAAACTATTAAATTAATTATTACCCCATTAAACGCCTAAAAATGTTTAAAACATATAAAACAGTAAAACTCCTAAAAAACTCATAAAAACCCTAAAACTGGATAAAACCCTATAATCCACCAAAATCCCTAAAAACACTAAAAACCATAAAATCCAAGAAAAACTCTAAAAATCCATAAAAATGAAAAACATATGAAAAATCCTAAGGAAACTAAAAAACCTAAAAACACTTTAACCCCCTAAAACCCTAAAAAATGATAAAACACAAAAAAAACCTAAAAGACCATAAAACCCTAAAAACAATAATACCCCTAAAAACACTAAAAACCATAAAAACTCTTTAAAACCATAAAAGAACACTAAATAATATAAAAACTATTTGAACATCTGAAAAAGTTAAATATTTTAAAAACCATTAAAAACATAAAAAACTAAAAAAAATATAACCCCAATAAAACCATAAAAACCTTTAAAACAGTAAAACACCTTAAAACCTTCAATATCCGTAAAAATTGATGAAAATTTGAAAACAGCATTAAAAACCTGAAATACATAATACACCCTAAAAACTATAGAAAACCTTAAGAAAACATGTAAACATTAAAAATACTTGAAACCCTAAAAATGAAAAATGGTAGAAACACGAAAAAAGATAAAAACCTTAAAAAACATTGAAAACCCTAAAAAACACAAGAATCCATAAAAACCCTAAATATCCTAAAAACCCTAAAAACTTAAAAACCTCTAATGGCCCTAAAAATCTTTAAAACCCATAAAATCCTAAAAATCCCAAATAACGAAAATATTCCTAAAAACATAAAAAATATTAAATACTATAAAATACTCTAAATACCCTAAAAACCCCTAAAAACCATAAAACCCCTTAAAACCTTAAAACCACTTAAAGAAACTAATAACTCTAAAAACACTTTAGACCCTAAAACATTGAAAACTCTAAAAAATATTGAAAATACTAAAAAATAAAAAAACCAAAAACACATTAATAACCATAAAAACCATAAACCCTCAAAGTCCCAAAAAACCCTAAATGAAAATATAAATCCTTAAAAAATCCTAAAAATCCAAAACAACCAAAAAAACCCTAAAACCCCTAAAAACCTCAAAGATATCCTAAAAACAAAAAAACACTTATAACCATTTCAAGGACCTATAAATTTGTAAAAACCACTAAAAGACCCTAAAGACCATAAACACCCCTGAAGAATATAAAGATCCATAAAATCCCATAAAACCCCACCAATTACACTAAAATCCATTTAAACCATTAAAAATGTTAAAAAAATTCTAAAAACCCATAAGACCATATAAAACATGAAAAACCACACTAAAAACATAAAACCCTTAAACTTTTAAAAACTCTCAAAATACCAAAAAAACACAAAAAACCATAAAAAATCAAATGAGCCTTAAAAAACTAAAAATGTAATAAATTATAAAAAATATAAAAACCCAGCAAACCCCAAAGAAAACCTTAAAAATTTGAATATACATAAATCCACAAAATACATAAAAAATCATAAAAACTATAAAAACCATAAAACACCCTTAAACAATAAAAACACTAAAAACCAATAGAAAAACTAAAAATAACCTAAAAACTCAAGAAAAAACCTTTAAAACCATAAGAAATGTAAAAAAATCAAAAGTCCATAAAAACCCTAAGAACCCAAAAAAACCATAAGAACCCTAAAAATCCAAAAAATCTATAAAAACCCATAAAACTCTGAAAACCCCAAAAAGACACTAAGAACTCTTAGAGTCCTTAAAAATCATTAAAAATAATAAATTTTTTTTAAAAACCCTAAAATATTATTAAAAACATAAAAAACCCAAAGAAAACCATAAATCCCTAAAAAACATAGAACCCCAAAAAATCCGAAAAAATGCTAAAAACCCCCAAAGACATAAAAATCCTTAAAAAACCTAAAACCATAAAACCCCAAAAATGATAAAAACCAAAAAACCCTTAAAAAACTGAAACCCACAAACAACTGTGCTTTAAAAACCACTAATTACTCTAAAAATCATAAAAATCCTAAAAAACAAAAAAAAAACACAAAAAATACCCAAATACCCTAATAAACCATAAAACCCCTCAAAATCAATATAAACAATAAAAGTCTTAAAAGTCCTCAAAATCCTAAAAAATATGTAAAAACATAAAAACTCTGAAAATCTATAACACCCCTTGAGATGTAAAAACACTTTAATCATCGAAAAAACAAAAAAAAATTATAGTGCCCCTAAAAATAATAAAAACCATAAAAACTCTCAAAACCATTAAAACACTAAAACCCCTAAAAATAATAGACATCCTTATATAGCCCTAAAAATCCCTAAAACCCTAAATAATCCTAAAAACAAATAAATCCCCTATGAGAACCTTAAAATTATTAAAACACTTAAAACACCTATCCTACATATAATATGGTAAAACCTCCAAACCCCATTAAGTTACCATAGAAACCCGTAAAACCATAAAAATCACTAACCATAAAAACCCTAGAAACCCATAAAACCATAAAAAATCCAAAAAACCATTAAACCCCTAAAAACATTAAAAACAATAAAACCCTTTAAATACTAAAAAACGGAAAATATAAGACCCTAAAAAACCCCAGAAACCCTAAAAAACCTAAAAACACTAAAAACCCTCAAAATCCTTAAAAAATAAAAACTAAAAAAATCCTTAAATCCATAAAAACATGAAAAAGCTAAAATACCATTAAAACAAACTCTAAAAAAACTCTACAGACCATATAAAAACCTATAAATATTAACAAACTCTAAAAAAACATTAAACCCCTATAAAACTCGGAAAACCTTGGAAAACAAAAAAACCAAAAAAACCATAAAAACCAAAACCCACCAAAACCTAAAAAAACCCAAAAAAACCATAAAAATCCAAAATGTGCTAAAATACCTAAAAATTGTAAAAACTATAAAACCTTAACAATACCTTAAAAACCCAAAACACCTAAAATATCTAAAAAATTAAATTACAATAAAACCCTAAAACACTAATAACCATAAGAACACACAACTACCATAAAACCTATAAAAACCCAAAAACCCCTAAACATCACTAAAATATATAAAAATTATTTATAACTCTTAAAACATTAAAAAGTCTTAAAAACCTTAGAAATCTTAAATAATAAAAAATCCTTAAAATCCCCAAAAAACCATCAAGCCCCAAAAAAATACTCTGAATCACTAAAAATACTAATTTTATTTTATATCATAAAAAATACCTAAATCCCTAATAACCAAAAAAACCATAAAAAATATGAAAAAACAAAACAACCAGAAAACCATAAAAAACCATAAAAACACTAAAAAAGTGCTAAAAACCCTATAGAACCCCCAAAAAGACACAAAAATACCTAAATCCTTTAAAACCCTAAAATTCGATAAAAACCCTAAAAGCACTAAATACTATAAAAACCCTATAAAACCCTAAAAAATTTAGATACTTTAAATAACCTTAAAACCCCAAAAAAACTCAAAAAACCAGAAAAACTAAAAAAACATAAAATCCCTCAAAATCCTTAGAAACAATAAATACAGATAATATCCTAAAAATCCCTAAAAATCAAAAAAAATGTAAAAGACCAAAAAATAGAAAACCCCTTAGAAAACATTAAAAATATAAATAAAATTAAACCCTAAAAAAACCAAAAAAATACTAAAACACCTATAAATCACTAAAAGTCCTTAAAAACCATATAAACCTCTAAACCCATAAAACCCTTAAAACATTAAAAAACCCTAAAAACTAAAAAAACCAGAAACCCCAATAAATACTCTAAAACCCCTTTAAAAGTTCAAATTTTTTTTAAAAAAATCTAAAAACCTTAAAATTCATAAAAATATAAAAAAACCCCATAAAAACAAAAAAAACCCATAAATACCCTAAAACCATAAAAACACAAAAAACACTCAAAATACCTAAAACCACTAACAACCATAAAAGTCAGAAAAAATTCCCAAATAAACCCAAGAAATATATAAACCCCTAAAAACCTTGAAGACCCCTAAAAACCTTAAAACACTATAAACACATAAAACCCATAAATACATAAAAAACACTAAGAACCATAAAAACCCATAAAACCCTTCAAATCCATAAAAAAAAAAAAAAATTAAAATATATAAGCCCGTAAAACATTAAAAACTCACTAAAACTCTGAAAAATCCTCTATATACTAGAAAAAAATAAAATTACTAAAAAACTTAAAACCCTAAAATCTTAAAAACCCAAAAATACCCAAAAATCTCTAAGAATCCTAAATCCTGTATAAATCATAAAAATCCTCAAAAAATCCCTAAAAACATAAAAACCACTATATACCTTGAATATCCCTATAAAAACCTAAAAAACCTAAACACATTTAAACCAACAAAAACCCAAAAAAACATAAAATTGCTAAAACCATAAATCCCTCAAAACCCTTGAGATATCTAAAGACCATTAAAACCCCGAAACCCCCATTAAACCTAAAAAACCAATTAAAACATTAAAACCCCTTAAGACCCTCAAAATGTAAAAAATATAAAAATTAGTAAGAATCATAAAAATTAAAAAACCCAAAAAAACACCAAAAACATAAAAACCATTAAAAAATGAAAATACAGTATAATCCAAAAAACCATAAAATTCATAAAAAATAATAAAAAACCCCTTAAAATGTAAAAAACCTTAAAAATCTTGAAAACCCCTAATAAAATTTTAAAAACAAAAAAAAAACTCTTCAAACCCCTACAAACCTAAAAAATGATAAAAAACCTAGAAAATCCTGAAAACCATAAAACCCTTAATGTCCTTAAAAACCCTAACATACTATAAAAACCTAAAATCCCATAAAACACAAAAAAACTATAAACACTAAATACCCTTCAAACCCCTAAAATGTTAAAACCCTATAAAGACCATAAAACCATAAGAAACCCAAAAAACCAAAAAACCCCAAAAAACCATAAAACTCAAAAAAAACCCAAACCCCACAATATTCCTCAAAACTCTATAAACGTATAAGAATATTTTAAAATCCATAAAAATAACTAAAAATGTAAAAATAAATAAAAAAACCAAAAAAATCCCTAAAAAACATTAACAAACTCAAACTATTCAAAGTCCTAAAAGCTTTAAAACTGTAAAAACCCATAATATGCCTAAAAACCATAAAAACTATAAGAAACCCAAGAAACCATTAGAACCCATAAAAGTCCATAAATCCCTAAAACCCTCTAAAAAATCTAAAAATCTAAAAACCTTTAAAACATTTAAAACCATGAAAACATTAAAAAACTATAAAAAAACCTTAAAAACCCAAAAAAATTAAAAAAAACATGAAAACCCAAAAAAACACTAAAAATACTAAACACCCTAAAAACCATAAATGTCCATGAAAATGAAGATAACCCAAAAAATATTCAAAATCACCTAAAAATACCAAAAAATTTAAAAGACACTAAAATGTATGAAAATCCTTAAGAAAACATAAAAACCTAAAACATAAGAAACCCATAAAAACCTAAACATGAAAACCCTTAAAAACTCTAAACCCCCCTAAAAATCATAAAACACCATAAAAACGATTTAAAATCCTAAAAATAATAAAAACCCAAAACCCACTAAAAACTAAAAAAAGCCTAAAGACCGCCTAAAAACCGTAAAAACTCAAAAAACAAAAAATCCTTAAAATGCTCAAAAAACCCCTAACCCCCCAACCCATAAAAAGATAAAAAAAACTAAGAATAAGAGATGGAGATGCACCCCCCTGTCTCTCCCCCTCATTAGCCTCTCTTAGGGTTTACCCATGATTCTTCTTGGGGATTCATCCATGGATGTGAAATCCTTCCTTATTCTCGGTAAAGGCATTCTCTAGAGGCACTTCTCAGTCTCAAGGCGGAAGTGACTTCCTATTTTTAGTGACATTGATTTCCTCAAGTGGTGTATTTGATCAATATTTTGACCTCGGATCTAGGAAGGGATTGGCTTCTGTGCGCTCGGGCATCGACATCTTTGGTGGCCTCCCAGTCTGCTGGGATCTCTAATTGGGTTGTTTTACATGACGTCACAGATGTATCCTTAGTAGCTGAAAACCCTTCTAGTCTTCAGCTGTGGATCGGGGACAAGATTGCACATCTGGGGCTTCTACAGATGGTCTAGTGGCATCGAGGGCTTCAACAAAGCAGAGGGTTGCAGTAGAGGACCAAGATCTATTCTCTTTGACGTTTTTTGTCCCTTCCAGTGTGCTACCTCGGGTTTCAATTTATCCTCCAATGACAATCTGGTATGTTGCCTCTTCTATATTGTTGAACTTATGATTTTTCTTCATTTCCGGTGCGCTGGTGGATCATGGCTTCGAATTTTTTATGCTTAGTCAGTATATGATTTATCTGCAATTTTGGATTGGTTTGTTGGTGATTTGGTCTGTCGGTTGGGCTACAAATTTGGTTAGAGGTTTTTGACATGAATTTCTAGTTAGGATAGCTCTGGTTTGTTTGGCATTTTTGTTGTTGCTACTGTATGTGGAATGTGCCTATGCGAGAGATTGGTTTTGTGCTGCTGATCATTTAAAAGATGAAGATGTCAGCGACTGGAAATAGTGGTGTTGCATGCTTCTTGATGATGAGATGGGTTGTGATAAAGATATTGGTTACATGTTTGGTGTTGGTGGATCTGTACTACTGGCATTTGATCCTCTTGGTGAGGAGGTGCTGAAGGCTGGTGATGCTAGTGGTTTTATGTTGCTGACTGTTGATATTCAAAGTAAGGAGATTCTTGAGGATGGCTACACTATTCTAGGATGGTTTCTTATTGGCTGGGAAGTGGTGAAGTTGATGATTTTGAATTTGGTACTGATAGGAGGTACTGGATATTGATCATTGCTTGGTTGTGAGCTGCTGGATGATGGTTAATGATGGATGATGGTGATGGTTGCTTCTTGGATTTGTGTGCTTTTTTCTTTGGTTTTGTTTTACTTTTTGACTGATTTGGGTTTCTTTTTATGGTTTTGGGGTTGTTAAGAGTTTTTGGGTGCGGGTCGTTTTCCCCTCCCCTCCCTTGTCTGTTGCATCGTTTTCATCTAATAAATTTGGGGTGGTCTGGAATAGCCTGACCCTCACATATTCCATGCCCCAAAATAGCCATAAAACCCTAAAAACATTAAATACCAAAAACCCCTCAAAATACCTAAATATTCTAAAAAATTATAGAAATCCTAAAATATCTTAATATCCATAAAAAAGTAAAACATCGTAAAACACAAGGAAAACCCTATGAAAATTTTGGAAACCTAAAAACAGTTAAAAACTCAAAAAACATAAAAAATTTAAAAACCATAAAAAACTATAAAAACACCTAAAACTTCTAAAAACCATAAAACACCAAGAATCTCTAAAACCCTAGAAAAACACTAAAAACCATTTTAAACCCCAAAAAGTTTAAAAAAATAAAACCCCTTAAAAACTCAAAAAACTAAAAAAACAAAAAAAACTCAAAAAAAATCCCAATGTCCCAAAAAACCAATAAAAACCTTAAAAATATAAAAAAAAATTGAATACCTAAAAAACTAAATACCATAAAAATCAAAATAAATCACTAAAAATCCTAAAAAGGAAGAAAATAACCTTAAAACCTCGAAAAATATTTATTAAAATCTAAGCAACCTAAGAGAATTAAAACCCCCCAAAAACATTAAAAACACTAAAAATCTAAAACCCCCTAAACCCACTAAAATACCACAAAAAATACCTAAAAACATTAAATACTCCTTCAACCATAAACACCCTTAAATCTCAATTAAAACACAAAAAACTCATTTAACCACTAAAACAATAAAAAACTACAAAATACAGTAACAACCCTAAAAAGATAAAAACCCTAAAAATAAAATAAATAAATAATACCCTAAAAACCATAAAATACCTAAATACCCTCAAAGTCTTAAAAAATAATAAAAACACATAAAAACATAAACAACCCTCGAAAATCCAAAAAATCTAAAAATTCTATAAAAACTTTTAAACCCCCCCCCCCAAAAACCCTTAAAGACCAAAAAACACTTTAAACCCCTAAAAACCTTAAAAAGAAAAAAACCCCTAAAAAACCTAAAACACTAAAAACAAAAAATATCCTAAAAACCGCAAAAAACAAAAGAACCCATAAATCCCCTAAAAATGTATTAAAACTCTAAAAACCCAAAAAATTCCTAAAGACCACCAAAAACTATAAAAACCCTTTAAACCTTTAAAAATGTTAAATAACTATAAAAACCTTAAAATCCAAAAAAAACTCAAAAAATATATAAAACCTAAAAAACCATATAAATCTTGAAAACCATAAAAACAATAAAACACTCAAGATCAATGATTCCCTAAAACCCCATAAAATCAATAAAGATCCCTAGAAATCTCTAAAATACTAACAAACCCAAAAAACCCGAACACCACTATGAAATCCGTCAAAAACTAAAAATACCTAAAACCCCTAAAAACCAAAAAAAATGCAAAAAACCTTACAAGTCCATTAATACACAAATATATTCTAATATCCAAAAAAAATAATACAAAATCTAAAAACCCAAAAACCCAATAAATACATTTAAAACTTCTAAAAAATATAAAAACTATTTAAACCCATAAAAAGGTTTAAAAAATAGAAAAACCATAAAAACAACAAAACAACTTAAACACCTAGAAACCCAAAAATTGATAAAAACACAAAAAAACTTGAAACCCCTCAAAATCCCTAAAAATTATAATACCATAAAATTCCTAAAAAATTCTTAAAAATATCTTACAAAGTAAAAAACACTAAAACCCTAGAAAACCCCTAACAAAACCATTAAACCCTCAAACCGTTTAAAAACCCTAAAAACATAAAAATGCTAATACCCCTAAAAACCCAAAATAGAACAAAAAACCCCAAAAATCCTCTAAAAACCATAAAAACCAAATAAACCTTCCAAAAACACTAAAAACACTTAAAACCCCCAAAAGAAAATAGAAACTCTAAAACCCCTTTAAATCCATAAATATGTTAAAAATAATAAAAAACCATAAAACCCTAAAAAGATAAAAGCCCCTAAAAAGTAAAAATAATAATAAAATTCTAAAAACCATGGAACCCTCAAAATCACTAAAAATCATAGAAACCATAAAATTCCAAAAGAAACCTAAAAAGTTTATAAAAACATAAAAAACACTAAAACCTTAAAAACCTATAAGAAAACCTTAAACACCTAAAACCCTAAAAACACATAAAACCTTTAAAAACATAAAAAAAATCTAATAATGATAAAAAATGTAAATTCCATGAAAACACTAAAAACCATAAAAACTCCTAAAAACCATAAAAACCTATAAAATCCTTAAAACCACTGAAAATTATAAAATCCATTTAAACCCATAAAACATTTAAAAAGTCTAAAAAGAATTATAACCCCAAAAACCCCACCCCAAACACCGTAAAACCCCAAAAAAACCAAAAAACCGCAAATAACAACCCAAAAAACCCCTAAAACCTTAAAAATCCTTAAATACCCTAAAAAACAAAAAAAAACCTAAAAAGATAAAAATATCCATAAAAACTAAAATCCCCATAAAAAGCCTTAAAACCCTAAAAACAGAAAACCCCCCCTAAAAACCTAAAAAAATGCTAAAAACCCAAATATTAGTAAAAATTCTAAAAAATATTAAAATCTTCTAATATCTCTAGAAACTACTAAAAACCCTAAAACCCCTTTAAAATCATAAAAATATTAAAACCCCTAAAAACTAAAAAACCTAAAAAACACTAAAAATCATATAAAACCTAAAACCTTTGAAAATCCCTAAATACCCTAAAAACCATAAAAATACTAAAAATCCCTAAAAACATCTAAAACCGTAAAAACCCAAAAAAAACACAAAACCCCTAAAAACACTAAAGAAAATAAAAGTCATAAACCACCTAAAAACCATAAAAACCCCTAAAAACATAAACCCCATGAAAATCCATAAAACCCCTAAAAACCACAAAAAATCTATAAACCATTTAAACCCCTAATTTTTTTTAAAAAACTCTAAAAATCCTAAAAATCCTATAAACTCAAAAAAAGAATAAAAAAACACAAAAAACTATAAAAATCCAAAAAACATAAAAAACCCTCAAAGTACAATAAAACCATAAAAACTACAAATATCATACAAAAATTCTTAAAAACCCTAAAAACATAAAAAAACACATAATATCCTTTAGAATCCTTAAGAAAACCATAAAAACCAAAAAAAACATAAACCCATTGAACCCCTGAAAATTGAAAAAAAACAAAAAAAACAAAAAACCGTTAAAATCCCTAAAAACCATTAAAAACCCTATAAGTTGCTAAAAATTATAAACCACCCTAAAACCCACAAAAACCATTAAAAACATTACAAACACTAAAAACAAATAAAAACCCTAAAAGATATAAATACTCTAAAAATCCATTCAACTAGAAAAATGTAAAAAAACATTAAATACATTAAAACCCCTAAAAACTCAGAATACACCCTAAAAATTCCAAATGACCATTAAAATTATAAAAAATTTAAGATACCATAAAAAACTCAATGTCACTACAAACTAATAAAATTGTTAAAATCTCTTAAAATGAAAAAATACATAAAAATCTTGAAAACCTAAAAGACCCAAAGAAAAAATTTGAAAAATGAAAACACTTAAAACCCCAAAAACATAAGAATTATAAAAACCCTAAAAACTATAAAATCCCCTATAAACATTTAAAACCATAAAAATCTTAAAAAGCGTATGAAACACTACAAACCTATAAAAACACTAAAACTAACTAAAAACACAAGAAACCCTTTAAACCACTAAAAATTTAAAAAAAAATCTTAAAAAGAGTAAAATCCATAAAAAATTCAAAAATCTCCTAAAAACTCAAAAAAAACACAAAAAATGTAAAACCCTAAAAAACAAAAACCTCAAAATCTCTAAACACCCTAAAACCCATAAAAACCATAAAATCTATAAAATCTCGGAAAATTTATATATCCTTAAAAACAATAGAAGCCCCTAAAAAACATAAAAACTAAAAAACACCTAAAAACCTAAAATCTGTAAAAACCATAAAATGACTTAATCACTTAACAAACCTAAAACCCATAAAAAACCATAAAAACCAAAAAAACCTAAAAAACCATAAAAAACTGATGAAAACCCTAAAATACAAAAAAAAAACAAAAAACCCTTCAAACTACTTTAACATTATTAAAATTATAAAAAAACATAAAACCCAAAAAAACTCAAAAAACCCAAAAAACACAAAAAACCTTAAAAACCCTAAAAACCCATAAATCCCTCAAAATCCCTAAAAACCTTGAAAAAAATAAAAAATTCAAAAAAATACCCAAATAATTCCTATAATAGTGAAGAACCATAAAAATTTTGAAAACCCATATGAAGACATTAAAAACCTAAAAAATTCCTTAAAACCCTAAATACTCTAAGATCCTTAAAAATTTTAAAAAACCCTAAAATACGTTAATAACCCTCAAATCCCTAAAAACCACAAAATCCCAAAAAATCCTTAAAATCACAAAAATCCAAAAATCATAAGAACCCTTAAAATATGTATAAAACCTGAAATACCTAAAAACACTTAAGACCCCTAAAAACCTTAAAAATTTCTAAAAATATATGAAACCCTAGAAGGACCCTAAAAACCATAAACCACATAAACTATAAAACCCAAACAAAATTAAATAAAAAAACCGATAAAACCCCCACTAAAAACTCTAGAAACCCCTTTAAGTCCATAAAATGATAAAAATATCTAAAAATAGTTAGAAAACCTAAAACTAGAAAAACCAATAAAAAACTGAAAAAATATAAATTCTTCAAAATACCTAAAAATCATAAAAAATCATTAAAACCAAAAAATATATGTAAAAATACCCAAAACTGAAAAACACCTAAAACACTAAGAAAGACCTAAAAAAATAAACACACTTAAAATCCAAAAAACTAAAAAAATTTAGACACTCTAATACCCTAAAAATCATTTTAAACCCTAAAAACAATAAAACGGTTAAAATATTAAAAAACTTTTAAAAAAATAAAAACAATATAACCCATAAAAACAGTCTAAAACCCATTAAACCCCAAAAAATGTTATAAACTCCAAAAAAATATAAATGACTAAAAAATAAAAATAAAAAACCTCTAAAAACCATAAAAAAATTTAAATACCCTCAAAATCCCTAAAAACACAAAAAATAATAAAAGATCCTAAAAACCCCCTAAAAACACCTAAAAATGTAATAACTCCTAAAAACTAGAAAACCCATAACAAAACCATAAAAAAGTAAAAACAATTAAAAATCTTTTAAAACATAAAAACGCTAAAAAACCTAAATACCCCAAAACCCATAAAACACCTAAAACCTTAAAAACACTAAAATACCAGGAAAACCCTATAAACCCACTAAAACTTCTAAAAACATTAGAAACCCTAAAACTTAAAAAAAACCCCAAAAACCCAAAAAGGGTAAAAAATCCTAAAAATCATTGAAAATCAATAAAATTGTAGAAAATCTTAAAAAACCTAAGAAAACCTAAAAAACCAAAAAACATTATACCTTAAACGACCTAAAACATTAAAAACCCTAAAACACATAGAACCCATTGAAAAAATTTATTTATTCTAAGAACCCCGAGAAACCCTAAAAATCCACTAAAACTCAAGGAAACCATTAAAACCCTAAAAATGTTAAAATCTCTATAAAAACAAACACCCCCGAAAATCACAAAAAACCCCTAAACCCAAAAAAACTATAGAAATACTAAAAACCCCAAAACATCATAAAATCCCTCAAAATCACTAAACAGAAAAAAACATAAATATTCAAAAATAATCCCAAATAAATCCATAAAAATGAAAAAAAACCCTAATACCAAAAACCCCTATGAAAACCTCAAAAACCAAAAAACACTTAAAACCCCTAATACCCTAAGAAATTATAAGACCTCTGAAACCCTAAAATTGATAAAAACCATAAAACCACCTCAAATAATTAAATAACCCTAAATATATATAAAAACTCTAAAAATTCTTAAAATTCCTAATAAAGTAAAAGTCTATAGAAAACCATAAAAACCCTAAAAACACAAAAATACTAAAAAACCAAAACACCCATAAAAACCCTAAAAACCCTAAAACCCCTCAAAATCTTAAAAAAACTTAAAAATCCCTAAAAATTTAAAAGGCCCTATAAATTTCTAAAACATATAAATAAATAAAAACCTAGAAAATCCCTAACAAAACATTTAAAACATAAAAAAACTTAAAATTCATAAAAATCCCAATAAAACTCTAGAAACCCAAACCCCCAAACATCGAGAAACCCTAAAACCATAAACCAACTATAAATTAAAAAAAACACTAAAAACCCAAAATAACCCTAAACCCTATAAAAACTCTATACACCCTTTAAATCCCTACAAATGTTAAAGAACTCTAAAAAACCTTAAAAACTCTAAAAAAATCAACAGAACCCCTAAAACCCACACAAAATCATAAAACCCCTAAACACCCTAAAACCCATAAAAATGACTTAAATCCATTAAAATATAATAAAATTTAAAAAATCCCAAAAACACCAAAAAACATAAAAAAATCCCTGAGAATCAAAAAACATCAAATAAACCCTTAAAAAACTAAAAATAATTAAAACCCCAAAAAACCTAAAGATGATGAAACCCTAAAACCCCTAAAAACATAACAAACAAAAAAAATATTAAAAACCATAAAAACACTAAAACCATTAAAAATATAAAAACCACTTTAAACCCCTAGTTTTTTTAAAACATAAAAAATTGTAAAACCCCTAAAAAACTCATATAAACCTTGAAACCGAAAAACCCCTATAAACCATCAAAATGCATAAAAACCATAAAAACATAAAATCCAAGAAAAATAATAAAAATACATAACAATGAAAAAACTCTGAAAACCCCTAAGGAAACTAAAAAACCTAAAAACACTTAAACACCCTAAAATCCTAAAAATGATAAAAATGCAAAACATCATAAAAGAACCTAAACCCCTAAAAACCATAACACCCCTAAAAACTCTTAAAATCCTAAAAACTCATAAAAACCATAAAATAACACTAAAACATATAAAAACTATTTAAGCCCATAAAAATGTTAAAAATTATAAAAACCATTAAAAACATAATTTTTTTAAAAAAACACAAAAACCCAAAAAAACCATAAACACCCCAAAAACAGTAAAACCCAAAAAATCCTTCAACATCTCTAAATAACCAAAAAAATATGAAAACAACATTACAAACCCTAAAAAAATAAAAAACCCTTAAAAACATTGGAAAATTTTAATAAAACTTTAAACCCTTAAAAATACTTAAAACCCCAAAAAAAATAATAAAAGGTATAAACACTAAAAACCCTAAAATACTTCAAAACCATAAACCCCTAAAACCTTTAACACCCTTAAAACCCTAAAAACTCACTAAAAACTATAAAAACCCCTTAAACCCCAGAAAAAATTAAAAACTATTAAAAAATTTACAAAAAATAAAAAATCTAAAACCCCTAAAACCCTCAAAAAATATTTTTAACTCTAAAAAGGATAAAAACCCTCAAAATCATTAAAAACCTTAAAACCCATAAATATCCTGAAATATAAATAAAAATATGAAGTAACATAAGAAATTTGGAAATCCCTAAAAACCATAACAATACCTTTAAAACCTAAACACTCTTAAAACTCATATAAGCTTGGAAATGCTAAAAATAGTAAATAAACCTTAAAACCTTAAATACAATAAAAACCCGTAAACATTAAAAAAACCTAGAAACTGAAAAAACCAATAAAACACTAAAACCCATATTAACCAATAAAAATGTTAAAAAAACACTAAAAACCCTAAAACCCTAAAAATAAAAAAACCATAAAATCCAAAAAAAAACATAAAACCCCAAAAAAACCAAAAAACCCTACAAACAATCAAAATCCCAGAAAACCATAAAAAACTAGAAAAGCACAGAAGAATCCTTGAAAACATAAAAAACACTAAAATCATGAAAAATTCCTATGAAAACATTAAAAACCCAAAAACACATAAAACCCCTAAAAACATAAAAATGCCAAAAAACCTAGATAACTACAAAAACATAAAAAACCTAAAAACCATTAAACCCCTAAAAAAATAAACACCTAAAAACCCATTAAAATAATAAAACCCACTGAAATAATAAAAACCATTTAAAACCGAAAAAAACTATAAAAACCTCTAAATTCCTTTAAACCCTAAAAAATAAAAAAAATAAAAAAAAATCACTAAAACCCTAAATACCCTAAAACCATCAAATCCACTAAAAACCATAAAACCATAAAACCATATAAATATTTAAAAAACTCTAAAAATTTCTAAAAACAAAAAACCCCCTAAAAAATATAAAAACCCTTAAAAACGAAAAACCCAAACAAACAAAATAACAAGAAACCCTTTAAAAACCGAAAAGCATAAAAACTATAAAAACCAACTAAAACATTAAAAGGTACTAAAACCGCATAAAACCCATAAAAAGGACTAAAAAATCTAAAACCCTTTAAACCACTAAAAACATAAAAAAACTATAAAAACTAAGAAACCCCCTAGAAAAACTTAAAAACTGAAAAAAAAACCTTAAGACCCTAAAACACTAAAAAAATATTAGAAAACCCTAAAGGCCATAAAATATTAATAATCAATAGAAATCACTAAAAATTTAAAAAACGCTTAAATCCCTAAAATACCCTAAGAAAACATTAGAAACATAAAAGCACTTAAATCCTTTCAAAACATAAAAAAAGAAAAATTCTTAAAAAACACAAAAAACCTAAAAATCACTAAAAACATAAAAACCCTTAAAAATCATAAAAAAAACTAAGAAATCTTTAATGTTCTAAAACACTGAAAACCCATAAAAACCCTAAAAATTTATAAATACCCAAAAAATCAAAAAGACAATAAAACCACTAATTACCCAATAAAACTACAAAACCCAATACACCCCTAAAACCCATTACACCCCTAAAATGTTAAAAACACTAAATATGTATAAAACCTTGAAAAAAACCCTAAATACCCAAAAAACCATAAGAACCCTAAAATCCCTAAAACCAAAAAATCTATAAAATCCATAAACCCCCAAAATATATAAAAAACTAAAAAAATCCCTAAAAATACATAAAAATATAAGAAATCATAATATCACAGAAACACCCTAAGAAAATATTAAAAACCAAAGAAATATTGAAACCCCTAAGACCCTAAAAATTCAAAATAACCCTAATGCCCATAAAAACTCTAAAAAACATAAAACCTCATAAAACCCATAACAAACCTTAAAACACTTAAACCCAAAAAAACCACAAAAAAACACTAAAAAACCTTTAAAACCCATGAAACATTAAAAAACTCCTAAAATCCTTAAACTCATAAAATACAAAAAAAAAACCCCTAGAAAACCAAAAAAATCATAAAACCACAAAAAACCCTAGAAAACCCTACAAAATCTCACAACCCTTAAATTTCCTTAAAACCTCGTAAAACCCAGAAAAATTATAAAATCCCTAAAACTATATAAAACCTAAAAACCCCTAAAAACCATAAAAATACTTATAAAACCTTATAGACCTAAAAACACTTAAGTCCCCAAAAACCTAAAAATACTAAAACCCTAAAAACCCATAAACCCCCTAAAAACCATAAAATCCCATAAATAGAATAAACACCTTAAAAACCCATGAAACCACTAAAAACACTAAAAATGATATTAACCCTTAAAAATATTAAAAACACTAAAAAATAATCAACCCCAAAAAAACCCTAAAAATGAAAACACCATAAAACCCTAAAAACCCTAAATTCCCTAAAAACCCTAAAAATCCATAAAATCAATAAAATTCCTAAAAACCATTAAAATCCCAAAAAATGTAAAAAAACATAAAAACCATAAAGCCCTTGACACCTAAAATCAATACGAAAACACTAAAAATAAAAAAAATGGTTAAACCCTTAAAAACTTAAAAAATCAATAAAACCCTAAAAACCATTAATACAAAAAAAATCTTCCAACCCATAAGAATTAATAAAAACAATAAATCCCTTAAAATCACTATGAAATTTAGAAACAATTTAAACTCCAAAATACATTAAAAAAATGAAAAACCATAAAACACCTAAAATTCATAAAAACCCAAAATTAAAATTGTAAAAATCATAAAACCCATGAAAAGCACTAAAAACCCCAAAATCCTAAAGGAAAATTAAGATAATAAAAACCTTAAAAATCCCAAAATTGTAAAAATCACTAAAAACCCAAAAAATAAAAAGAAAACCTTAAAAACATAAAAACACATAAAATTTCTCGAAATGATAATTATTCCAAAACCCAAAAAACCCCAAAACACCTCGAAATACCTAAAACACAAAAAATACTAAAAAATAATTAAAAGTTCTCTAAAAATCCCAAAAAAACATAAAAAACATAAAAACCCTATGAACACCGAAAAAAGATAAAAAAAATCAAACCCTTAAAAACATATAACACTGAAAATCGTAAAATACCCTAAAAACCCTAAAAACATTTAAAACCCACAAAAACAAATGAAACCTAAAAAATCTTAATAACATATTAACCCACTAAAAACACTAAATACCATTTAAACCCTTAAATAGTTTGAAAACTCTAAAAACCATAAAACATATAAAAACTCCAAAAAACCGTAAAATCGCAAAAAAATCTATAAAACACCTAAAACACCAAAAAACCATAAAAAACAAAAAATACCTAAAACCTATAAAACCCTTTAAAATCCTACAAAAAATTAAAATAAAAAATTTTAAAAATCATAATAAACCTAAAAAAATGATAAGAAAACCTTAAAAATAAAAAATACACTTAAAACATCAAAAAATAGAAAACTCTAAAACACCTAAAAACTATTAAAACCATAAGACCCCAAAAAAATTAAAACCTATAAAACCACAATAATCTTATAAAAACAACTAAAAATTATAAAAACCCTTTAAACCCCAAAAATCGTTTAAAAACTCTAAAAACCCATTAAACCCCTAAAAACTAAAAAAACCCTAAACCCCAAAAAACCAACAAAACCCCTAAAAATCCACAAACCATTCAAAATCCATAAAAACCATAAAAACCATTAAATTACTAAAAATCCCTAAAATACCTAATAACATAAAAACCCAAAAAACACTAAAAACCCCAAATAAAACCTTAAAAACCTAAAAACACATAAAACCCTTAAAAACCAAAAAAATCAAACTACCCTTGAAACCCTAAAAACCATAAACCCTAAAAACTATAAATCACCATGAATCTTTGAAAAACATAGAAACCCAAAAAATGTTAAAAAGACTAATATCTTAATAACCCTTTAAACCCGTAAAAATATTAAATAACACTAAAAACCATAAAAACTGTAAAAGGGAAAAACCCCCAAAACCAATAAAAACCATAAAACCCCTAAATCCATCACAATTTCTAAAAATCCTAAAAATCGTAAACATTCTAAAAAATCCCTAAAAATACATAAAAACTAAAAGACCATAAAAAATCTGAAAACCTTTAAGATAAAATTTAAAAAACAAAAAACAATAAAAACCCAAAAACCCATGAAAACCATAAAAACCCTAAAAATCATAAAAATCCTAAAAAGTCATAAAAATCCCAAGAAAAATACGAAATCACTAAAAACCTAGAAAACCTCTAATAAAACTTTAAGACCCAAAAAAACATAAACCCCATAAAAACCTATAAAAATCTAAAATCCTTGGAATCTATAAAAATAACCTAAAATCCCTAAAAACCATAAAACCACTCAAAACCATAAAACCCCAAAAACCTACTAAAAACTATTAAACCCAATTGAACCCATAAAAACATTAAAAACTCTAAAAACATTAAAAATACAAAAAGACTAAAAAGGCCCCTAAATCCCCAAAAACCTAGAAAAAATCCTAAACACCCCCAAAACAATCAAATTCCCTTGAAACCCTAAAAACCTATAAAAATAATAAAATTCCCTAAAACCCCTAAAATCATAAAAACCCAAAACCCCCTAAGATTAACATAAACACCTAAATTTAATTAAAACCCCTAAAATCCTAAAAGATGTTCAAAACCTAAAAAACTCTTGAAAACCCTAAAATGATAAAACTATAAAATCCCAAAAAAACCATAAAAACTTGTAAAACCCCTAGACCTACTAAAAAAACTAAAACTCCTTCAATCCCCAAAAAATTTTAAAAATCATTATAAACTCATAAAACCCCTAAAACTCGAAAAAAACATTAAAATCCCAAAAAGTCCATAAAAACCCTAAATCCCTAAAAATCAATAAAACCCACTAAAAATCATAAAAAATCCCTAAAATACCTAAAATTATAAAAAATATAAAAAACCTAAAAAACAATAAGATAAATATAAAAATACAAAAACACATTAAAACTGTAAAAAACAAAAAACATTGAAACCCCAAACCCTTAAAATCCATAAGATCTTCTGAAAGCTGTAAAAACAACACAAAGACATAAAAACCCTAAAACCCACTAAAAATTCAAAAAACACTTTAAACCCCGACAAACATTTTAAAAACACTAAAAAAATTAAAAAAACTAAAGAAATAAAAAATCACTAAAACACTAAAAAACCGACAAAACCCTAAAGAACCCTAAAAACCCTAAATATCCATAAAAACCCTAAAACACCATAAAAATAGCAAAAAAGTACATAAAACCCTAAAAACCTAAAATACCTGAAATAACATAATAACTCTAAGAAAATATTAAAAACATATAAACACTTAAAACCCCTAAAACCTAAAAATACTAAAAATAATAAAAACTACAAACCCCTAAAAACCATATAAGACCCCAGAAACCCATAAAACCCTAAATACCACTAAAAACTCTAAAAATACATTAAACCACTTATAATGTTAATTATAAAAAATCTAAAAACCCTAGAAACTGAAAAAAAAAGCATTCAAAACACAGGAAACCCATTAAGACATTGAAACAATAAAAATCACAAAACCCCTCAAAATTCTTAAAATTGGTGCACACTCTTGACCCTCTTGAACCAATCCCGATTGCAGCGGATGATTCAGGGGCGCTTGTCCCCTTTGGATCACATGATGTTGAATGCGTTGTGGATGGGATGACTAGTGGAAGTGAGATTGGAACCACAAAATGTTTGGCCCTGAATGACATGGCATTGGGGGGCCCTAATGTGATGAGGGTACCTGTGCAGATACTTCTTTTGTAAGAGTGAATGAATCCCCAGTGTTCGATGTTTTAGGGGATTAGCTCTGATAATGATTCTAGGATGAGATCCAATGTGCCCCGGATTTTTAAGGACAAGGCCCTACTTGGAGATTTTCCCTATTTTAAAGAAGATAACCTTAGAGGTGGCCCGTTCAGAGAGAGGTATCCGCCTCCCATCTCTTGTCTTCTCAATCAAGAGGACACTGTTATTCCTGTCCAAAATCAACATGGTGATGTTGATACTACAATACTAAAAGTGAGGCGACCATGGAAGGATTATTTCATCATTCCAAGAATGGTTTCTACGAGGGATCCCAACAATGCTTTCAAGAATTCCTCTGGAAACGTGGGGCGGTCTGCTAAGAAGCAGCTGAATGTGGAGCAGGTGCAGCATGATGTGAAACAGCAATGCCTCAGAGACAATCGCGCCACCTTCCTCAAACAATATGAATCATCTGAATGGGTGTCGGTGGAGTCAGATGCTTCCACTGGATATGGTGCTGATGGGGACCCGTATGGGGATGGATAATTCTAACCTTTGAATTGTTGTTCCTGCCTCTCTCTATTCTACTCTCTGTGTGGTTTTCCTTTTCCTTTTTTTTCTTCTTTTTTGGCGTGGGTTATAAGGGATTTTTGGGTGTGGGTCGTTTGACCCCTCCCCTCCTTTGTCTGCTATGTCTCTTTTTTCATTCTAAAAAATTTTGTGGGGTCAGGAATAGCTCGACCCTCGCATCTTCTTTGCCCTCAAAATCTCTAAAAACCCTCAAAATCTCTAAAAACCCTAAAACCGATTAAAATCCTAAAGAATCCCTAAAATCCCAAAAAATGGAAAAACCCTAGAACCCCCTAAGAGAAACTTAAAATCCTAAAAGCACATAAAACACCAAAAATTGATAAAAACCCTAGAAACCCTTAATCCATAAAAAGACTAATAACCATAAAAACCCTAATAACCAAAAATACAAACAAAAACCCATAAAAACCCTAAAAACCCACTAAAACTATAAAAACCATTTAAACCAGGAAAAAGTTAATAAAATATAAAAACCCATATTGGCTCTAAAAAAAGAAAAAAACCCTAAATCCCTCAAAAATAATAAAACCCTCAAAATCCCTTAAAAACCCGAAAACTAAAAAAAATCCTAAAATTACCTAAAATTACCTAATAATGTAAAAATCCCTAAAAAACATAAACCCCCCCCCTAAGAAATAAATAGAAACCTAAAAACACTTAAAAACCCTAAAAACCTAAAAAATTCTAAAAAACATAAATACCCTAAAACCCCTCAAAACACATAAAATTGAAAAAAACCCCAAAACAATAAAAATCTTAAGAAATCCATAAAACCCCTAAAACCAATATATAATATAAAAACCCTTAAAACCCCTAAAAATATTAAAAATATCTAAACCACCATTAAAACCCTATGAACGAAATACCCATAAAAGCAAAAAACCATAAAAACACTAAAACCATTTCAACCTCTAAAAACCCTCTAAATACCAAAAAACCTAGAAAAATACAAAAATCATAAAAATTATAAAAATACATAAAACCCTACAAACCCAAAAAACTATAAAAACATTAAAAACAAAAAAAAAATTAAAACACTAAAAATATAAAAAATTCTAGAAACCCTAAAGCACTATAAAACCCTAAGGATGACTCTCATTCGGGTTGGATTAAAGTTATTTCAAAGAAGCTTACTTATAGAAAGAATGAACCATTAAATGTTCCTACTTCAAATAATAATGGTAAACAACCTTACCATTTTACAAAAAATATGGAGTCTATTTCCAATAATAGATCCTCTTATTTTAAGTCTAATTTTTGTATTTTGGTTGGTTCTTTAGTTGTGGAAGAACCCTCCTCATTTTCTCCTATTGTGGAGGTTCCACCTCCCTTGGTTAAGACTACTAGATAGGATTATTATGTTATTATTTATATTTACTTGACTTATTATTAAAATTAATTCCCTAGGAATGTGATGTTTCTAGTTATGAAACGGTATTTGGCCCTTATTCTAGTGAGATAAAGACATTTGATGATCATGGTCTTTCTTATGTTGTGTTGGAAACTTTTAATGGATCCAGTTTTGTTTCTAGTTCTAGAAGTTCTAACATTGGCCTACTTTGGTCACCAGGTACCCAGAAAGTGAGAGTTATTTCATTGTTACCTGAATCATCATGTTAGGATGGTTTTGTTATGGTTCCTAGAACATACACTTTTCTTGATGTACAAAAATAATCTTTTTGACCTAGTCATGCTTTTGTTTTCGACGGACATGGATGGGGGTGGTGCTGGTTCTGGGTCTAAATTATCTAGTATTCATCTTCTTATTCCCCCAATGAATTATTAATCTAGAGTATTATTCTTCTGTCCTTAATAATTCAGATCAGATTACTCATGTATCTTCTTCATTAAGTGATAATTCCCTTAGTAATAAGATGATTAAGGTGGATTAATGTGATTATAATAGTATCTTAGTAAAAACTAGACCTAAGGATAATGGTTCTGACACTACCTTAGTTCCCAATGTTTAACATTGGTGTTTTGGAAAATAGAGGTCTCAAAACTTCTAGTAAGAAAAGGGAGTTCTGGTTCCTCATTTTATCTCATAAATTAGATTTCGGGGGATTGTTTTAGTTATGTTTAAACAAGAAAAGCTTGATTACATTTTGGGGAATATTTCTCCTAATTTTAATAATTTTTATAAAAAAATTATTCTTATATCTGGTGGATTTTGGTATTACTGAATCTCCAATTTCTATCTATTTATCCTAGATTTGAATCATTTCAGCTTATTGAAATCTTGGTTTGGTCTGTTAAAGGGTATGTTTCTTGCTTTATTTCCATTGTTTTTGGTTCTAATTAAATATTTTATTTAAGGGTTCTATAGGTGAACATTTTTTGTCAGGTTCCATCTGAATCATTGTATCCTCATATATTTCATTGTGATTTTAGTGTGGTTAGATCCCTAGAGGATATATGTGAAGGCCCATTTTATTGGACCTATACTATGGAGGACTACAATTCATGCATTTTTTATACTATTCGAGATGATATACATTACTTTGGGCTATGTTATTCTTAGAGAAATGGATATTTAGAGGTTTTGAAGATGTTGGATAATGATGTGGTAAATTCAACTTAGATTTCTAGGTTCCCCTCTTCCATAGATGATTTCCTCCCATTCAAGATTTTTGGTAATACACAAATTTTTATTAGATATAGAGAGGTTCTACAATCAAGGATGTTTTCATTTGAATTTTTTTTTATCATTGGTCAAATTATAATTGCTTCCTATCTTCTGTCTCTAATTCTTGAAATATTGGAGTATTAAATTTTTTTATGGTCCAAGTTTACCAAATATTGATGAAGATCAATATGGCTCTTAGATCCTTTCATTCATAGGTGTCTTCTCATAATTCTTCTCAAATATCATTAATAATAAAGTAATTACTTTACTAAAAATGATATTTTGTTTTTAATGGAAATTATGATTCATTAATTAAAAATAAATTCAGTTGTAAGTAAATCATAAAAGCCTTTACCTTGAAGGAAACCCTCTTTTCCATGTATAAGAGTAGGGTTATTTGGAATAAAGAGGTGCACATTAATTTAACCATCTTTTTAAACTTACTGAAAGTCATATTTAATTTATCTAAATAATTTCTTCTTCAAATGGATAATGTTTATATTATTTCTGATCTAGGTGATATTATTGGTGAGACTATTGGGGTTTTACGTCATTTATTAGGACTTATCATGTAATGACCTATTCGGGGAGAGTAAGATTAGGTCCCTTTTTTCTCCCCTTATTGATCAGTCCTCTTCCAATTTTCTATATAAATATGAGGATTTGGTATATGTTCATCATGAAATTTACTCTCTTCACAATAGAAATTATTTGCTCCTTATGATTTTAAGGAATTTTTCTACCATAAGTCTTGGACTGTGGTAAGTTCAAATGTGATAGATGTTGTTTTGGAATTATTCAAACATGGAAAATTACTAAGGGAAGCTAACAGATATATAATTTAATTAATTCCCAAGGTGATGAATGCTTTATATGTTTTTTGGGCCTATTTATTTCATAAATACTATTAATAAGTGTATCTCCAAGATTTTGGTGGCTAGATTGAGTATGTTTCATAATTATTGTATCAATAAGGACCAATAAACATTCATTCAAGGGAGATGTATTACTGATAGTATTTATCTTACTCTTGAGTTGATGTGTGGTTACCAACTAAATTTGACAGTGCATCACTGTGATTTTAGGATTGACCTTTTCAAGGCCTTTGATTATGTCAAACATTATTTTTTTTTTGGAATTATCTATTCCTTATTTCTTTTCTGGACAGGTTCTCTCCATGGATTAAGAGGTATATCTCTTATCCTTTATTTTAATTCAATTATAGTAGGATTTTTCATGGTTATTTTCTGAGGAAGAAATGATTGAGGGAAGGGGATCTCCTTCCACCCTTTATTTTTTAAAATTATATGAAGCTTTTTTATCGCATTCTAGACTCTATGATTTCTATGCTCCTAACTTCATGTTTCATTAGATATTCAGTAAAACATACATTTCATATCATTTCATTATCTACGAACTTCCTCTTCTTTCCTTTGGTGATCTAGCTTTAGTTTTGGTCCAAAATCAAGATTTAGATTTCTTTTTCGTTTATTATGGGTTGTCCTTTAACTTCTCAAAATCGATGATGTTCTAAGAGAGTGTGTCCTTGGAGGTTAAGGAATATATAGTTTCTACCATGGGAACTATTTTTAATTTATTACTACTTTTTTTAATTTTAGGTACCACTTATTACTACTAGATTAAGAGCCTCATACTATGCTATTTTGGAAGAGAAAATTGCTAAAATAATGAAGGATTAGACAAAAAATCATAAATGTGAAGGCCACTTACATCTTGTTTAATCTAATATTTTTTCCAATCCATGTTGTTGGTGATATCATTTCATCTTTCCTAAAGAATTAATTATGTCTATTGAAGATAATATTAGAAGATTCCATTGGAAGGGCCCTTCCTTGGTTGTGTCTAATGACAAAGTGTATTGAGACTTGGTGGATGGATCTAAAGTTTAGGGAGGATTTTGAATAGAGAGTATTGGTTATTATAATAAAGCTATTATGGCTATATATGTTTAGGAACTATGTTAACACTTCTATTCTTCTATTTCGGTGGACTGGGGTCACATTTTTATTCTTGGTCACCCCCAATTTTGGTTGGAAAAAGTTCCTTGTAATCTTTCATGGAATTTTTTTTAGGAATAAATTTGTTTCACAAAGACCAAATTTCATTCTATAATATAAATGGATTGAATATCACCATTTGGTTTGATTCTTGGCATCCCGGGTTTCGTATATGTTCATTTACTGATGATTGCATTATTTATGACCCTGGTATCAATAAATATATCTTGGTTTTTTAAAATTATTTCTTATGGGTATTAGGATCATATAATGGTAGTTTATGATGAGTTTTGGGATGTTATTGGGGTGACTCTTTTACTTCATCATCCTTGTTGTAATAATAATGGAATCCTGAGGAATAGGTAGATGATTTTTTCCATTCACAAGGTTTGGGAGGAGATGAGACCAAACATTATCATTTTTTTGTTTCATTCTATTATCTGGAATTGGGAAACCCAATATAGGTACTTTTATGTTCATTGTTTGGTGATCCTTGATCATTTTTTATATAGGAGAGGTTGAAGCATAGGGCCCTAGATTTTCCCAATAATTGTTTTATTGTTTTGAATCTCCTTTGATAATATTGATCATTTGTTTTTCAATTGTGAGTTCTCTCAAACTATTGGGTCTTCATTCTTGTTCCACTTGAATATAGGTTGTTCATATTATGCACTTTATGCTTCTATTGGATGGTGTTTTGACTGATTTACTGGGGATTCCATACTATGTGTTTTTGGGAAACTCGAGCTTTCCAACATGGTGTATTTTACCTAAAAGGAATGAAATTATTGATTTCATGGAGCTATATATCATTATAGTAGTTATATTAGGAATAAATTTGAGATAGATTTCCATTAAAAACTACTTTATTATAAGTTGTTTCTAAATATTAAGGATAACCATGAGCATATTCACTAGTGGAACTTGTGGGACTCTCTTCACCTAGGTGGTTGCTATTCCCTTGGCTTCATCTACTATTTTATTTGAAGCTTCTATATTATTGATGATACAATTTTTATGGTGTTGGTGGTGTTTTTGTTGTCGTGGGAGTGAGGTGCTAGTGTTTTGGTTCTCTAGGAGCAAGCTCATGTTTGCTGGGGATGTTGTTGGGTGCTGGTGTATAGTATTTATGGTGCAGGATAATATATGATTATGTGTATTGGATGTTTTTTGGTGTTAGAGAGATGAGTAGTTGTCTTCTATACAGGGTATAAGGGGATATGTTTTGTTTTTTGTGCAGTTGGTTTTTGTTGTGTGTGATGTTGGCTTGGACTTTGGTTGGAGGTTTGTGGGTTTTTTAGTGTTTCATTCTCTATTTTTTTCCTGTTGGCCCTTATTTCAGGGATACATATAGGTTGTGTTCTCTTGTGGGGAGCCAAATGGGGTGTGATAGCTTTGTGAAGGCTTGCTGTGTTATTAGGGTTTCTGCCTGCCAGTTGGGATACTTCTTGGGTTTTTGGTTGATGTGGTTGTATGGTGATAGATGGACATGGTAATTATTGTTCCTTCATATCAGGTGATTTATTTTGTAGTTTCAATGGTTATACATGTGGCTATCTGTGTTTTCTAGGCTTCGTGTGGGCTACAGGTCTGTAAGGATTAATTTTTTTTGGTTGTTGCAGCTTGCTTAGGTGTGTTCAGATGTTTGTTGTTCTCATGTGTATATGGATTGAAGCCATTTTGGTATTGAGTTTGGAATGGTTTCAAGATGTTAGTTCCAGGTGGATAACTCTTGTTTGGCTCCCAAATAGAGGAGGTTCTCTGTTGAGCTCATCTATGGTGGGCATTTAGTTCCTGTTGTTGGTTCTAGTTGCGTGGATTGATGCTTGGTGTTGATCTATGCTTGGATTGTCATTACTGCTAGCTTATGTTGGTTCATGAGGCTTCAGTTGTTTTCTTAACGGTTTCTTGTGTAGTTGTTTGGTGGGGGTACTTTACGGTCATCAGGCTAGGCAAGTGGTTTTGGGTGTTGGTTTGTTGGGTTTCCGTTGTGTGAAGGGGTGAGTGTTGTGGATTGGGATGGATGTGGATTTTGTCTCTGTTTCCTTGAGCTTTGATGTGATGTTGTTGGGTGATGGTTCAAGGGTTATTAGTGGGGTGTGATTGTGTCTATTCATTTGTGTGGGTGGTGGAGTTGTGTGAATGTGACTTATGTGTGTGCGTGGGTGCACTACCAAAAAACGAGGCCAGGGAAGTGCCTCATTTTATGAGATCTAAGTATAAAGTGCACATAAAGGGGGAGGGTTTATCAGTGCTAGATAAAAGAGGGGATACATGTATCATTTATCAGTGCTATATTTAGTGTTGATAATTTTTTTAAATAATTTATATAAAATTATTATATTTATATCCAATTTTTTTATTTGTATACATTAACTAAAAATTCATGTTTATAATTAATATATATTTTTTAATAATTCAAATATATATATATAAGGTTTTAAAAAATTATTTCTAAGATAATATATATATATATTTAAATTATTATATGATTGTAATAATTTTCATTAAATAATAAATATCTTTGTTAGATTTGTTAGATGTATTAGATATATTATATTTGTTAGATTTATTAGATTTATTGGATTTATTGGATTCATTATATTTATTGTATTTTTTATATTTAATATATTTAATATATTTATTCTATTTATAATTAATATATATAGATACCTTTTTAAATATAAATATTTATATTAATTATAAAATGTATATGTGTTTCCAATGAAAATTTTCAATAAATATATTGATCATGCATGCATATGTTACGTATCATAATGTTCATTTATACATTACACCCTTTCTTAATATTCATTTTTCCCATTGATGGCTCGTTTTTATTATGTATATTACTTGGTATAAGATTAATTCATGGTACCAATATATACTGTTATGTTCTAAAAAATACTTATAAAATTACAATAAATATATTTAAATAATAAATATACATATTCTATTTATAATTATTTATTTTTTATTTTATATAAATATGTTTTAAATATATATTTTTTGATTATAATTACAACTATATATATTTATATTTAAATAATTATAAAATTATAATAAATACATATATTTTAATTATATATATATATATATATTTGTAATTATATACAAATATTTATAAATATATTTATTTATTGTTATAATTAAAACTATAAATAACTATATATATATATATAATTATAAAATAATTATAAATATATTTATTATACTACTTATAATGTTATTATATAATTAAATAAATATATTTATAAATATATACTAATATTTATAAATAAATACAAATATTTATAAATAAATAAAAATATTTATAATTATAATTCATAAATGAATATAGATATAAATAAATAATTATAAAATTATAGGAAATATTTTAATTATATACATTAATATCAAAATGTTTAGAAATAAATAAAAATAATAGGAATATAATTCTAAACATAAATATATATATTTAAAAAATAAAAAATTTATAATAAATATATTTATATATATTTATATAATTATAAATATATTTTCTATAATTTTAAAATAATTTAAATAAATATATAAATATTTATAATATAAACTATAAATAAATATTTATTTCTTATAATTTTTAATAATACACATATATATATATATATATATATATATTTGTCAGTTATAAATATAATTAAATATTCATTTATTCAAATAATTATTAATTTATAAAAAATACATTTATTATATTCATATATAATATTATATATAATTAAATAAATATAGTTATAATTATAAAGAAATATTGATAAATAAATAAAAATATTTATATTTATAGTTATAAATAAATACATATATATTTAAATAATTATAAAATTATAAAAAATATATAAATTAAAAAATTATAAATATTTTAAATATTAATTTTTTATAATTTTATAATTTTTTAAATAAATAAATAAATAAATATATATTCATTTTTAATTACTGATATATATATTCATATAAAAAATTATAAAATTAGAAGAAATATAGATATATATATCTATAATCATATAAATATATATAATTAATATATTTACTATATATATTCTAAAATTATAAATATAATAAGTATATTTCTATTATTTTTATATTTATTTAAATTATAATTTTATAAGTATAAATTTATATATATATATATTAATAGTTATAATTATTAATAAATAAATATATATTTATATATTTATAATATATATAATTTTATAAAGATATATATTAATATAAATAAATTATTAACAAAATATCATTATAAGTGCTTAAAAAACACTAATAAAGGTATATTTTATCAGGGAATTATATTTTAGAGCTGATAAAACATACCTTTATCATTGCTTTTTTATCTAGCACTAATAAAATGTTCACCGGGTTTTATAAAAAATCCTAAAAGTCTCCTTCACTCTGGCGCTCCGCAATCATCACTAAAGTTGACCCTTGGGCCGCCAACCTCTACTCTACCCCAACCCCAATTCTGTCACTATCGACCCTTCCTCTGCCACTTCCTCTTACCCCACTATGAACTCCTCATCCACTGCGAACCCACATCTACCACGAACCCTCGTCTGCCACTCTTCCATCACTCCTCTGCCGTGAACCCACCTCTGCCTCAAACCCTCATCTGCCGCTCCTCCACCGCACCTCCACCACAAACCACACCTCCCCTGTGAAGCCCTTTGCTATCGTTGTTACTACTTCAAACCCCGACTCTATCGTCACTGGCCCTTATTTCTTCCACCAAAAGGGTATGCTATCAATTTTATTAAAAAAGTGTCATTATAATTTAATCACACTTACTATGAAACACTTGGGTTAGTGTTTTCTATAGGTTATTTTCTTTTATGGGATGTGTATTGATTTCTATTATTTGAATATTTTATGATGTTATTGGTGTATATTTATTTAGAGGGTATTGGAGGTGAGATGAGGTTTATTTCTTATGTTTTGTTATCTATTTATAAATTGGTTTTGTAAGCTTTTTCACTCCATGTGTTTTCAAAAATAGTTGGTTGGCCTTTGTGAGTGATTATGGATATTTAAAGCATCACCTGGACTTGTAAATGAAGTTATGACATTTGAATAGATGGTTTGGTTTTTTTGAATGATTTTCATAGTGTTTATAAATAATAGGAGGTGTTTTTTTGTCTTATGAAAATGGTATTGCATGTGATGACAATATATGGCCCTTTTCGAATCATATAAAAGTTTCTTGTATTTGCAAATGTTATGTGAGTGATTAAAATAAAAATTATTAGAGGAAAAAATGTGGATTTTAATTACTAAAATTACACACCTAAGATGCCCCCTCTATCCTCCTTGGTGTTGACCATTGTGATTTACTCCCCTCCTCTAGTTCCATCAGACCCCTGCCCCCTATGTTCGCCTTCGGTGCCATGCTGCAAGCCTCATGACCTTCTTGGAAGTAGAACCTCCTCGGCCCCCCTTGCGATGTGCTGATGAGCATAAAATATTCCTCAATGAAATGTAAGAATAATGGATCTATGTTGTGATGGATCTCTCATACCCCTCCTTCATTGATTCATCTTCAGGATGGGGATTCGTTGGAATGGAGGCAGACTATCAAAATACACTTGGAACCATTCTTCTATATGCAGAGTCACCTCATTGTTCATTTGGTATCATCTTATAGAAATTTCACCTCATGTCACACTTCTAGATGAGCACTGAATCATGTGGTTAGCGATTACCCGATGGTTGTCCCTTCAAATGATGTCATGCTGGAGACCAGTGAATTATCATGTGATTCCCTCAACTCATATCAATATTCTTCCTTGACCCACTCAACTCTTCCCTTTCTATAATCCTTCATTCTCTACTCCCTACCATATCCTCTTCTCCTTTCCCTTCCTCCCCCCTCCTCTACCCAACCTCCCTATCCTCGTACAGATACCTTGTCCCCTATATTCATTGGACTATCTCCCCTTGATCCACTCCAATCCTAACTTTTCCTCCGT
The DNA here is from genome assembly GCA_963277665.1 of Viscum album. Classification (NCBI taxonomy): domain Eukaryota; kingdom Viridiplantae; phylum Streptophyta; class Magnoliopsida; order Santalales; family Viscaceae; genus Viscum; species Viscum album. The sequence goes on along the minus strand of OY728136.1, from coordinate 1,277,586,659 downwards.
CCAAGAAAACTATAATTCAAAAGGAATAGAGATCATTTGTTCCATCCCTCATCATCTATACACTCTTATTCTAGCCTCTAATCTTTTGTTTATCCTTATTTCTCTATCAAACAACTATAGTGCATTAGTGCATGTGTAGGATCGTCCCTCCCCCGCTTGGATGTCTTGGTTTAACTTTTCTCTAGCCACTAGGATTTAAAAATTACTCCCAATTCTTATCCTTCTATCTGCTCCCCTAACAATAGGATGAGTATAGGGTCTTTGTCAATATATTTTATTATTTATTCAATGAAGAAAACTAATAGGCCCTCTTCTTATGGGGCTAGGTCTAGGTGATCTTATTCCTAAAGTTATGAATGAAAATCTGGAATACCAGAGGAATCATAGCCCATGTTAAATCGAAAATCAGTTCTAATAAGGAAGACATAAATAATGCCTCTCTTATGGTGTTTCATAAACTAAAAAAAAGTTCAACCCAGATTAGGGAGTTCTCTAGTAGATATATGATTCATAGTTTTTTGAATAGTGAGTGACAAAATCAACTTATAGTGTAATTCCATTAACTCTCGATCTTGGTTTCAATGTGGGAATCGTTTTATCAGCACCTGTTGGTTAAGGTGTAATTTGGTATTCATTCCTTATTCTTCTCATTTTTTATGAAAAATATGATGCATATCTTCTTGTGCAGATTTGTCTTGATCTAAAATCCTTTAACCATAAGGAAGAAACATTTTTAGTTGGTGGTGACTTCATGTCTCTTATGGACATAGATGAGAAGAAGGGTGAGAGAACTCTACCATGCAATGAAACTATAAAATTCCCATTAGTTTTTATCCCATTAGGGGCTCCACAAAATGGTAATTTTTTGGGACATGGTCTCTTGGTGTAATTAACAATTTGTAAATTGGAGGACTTTGTGCAGAGTGGATCAGTGCTTTGGGAATCTCCAAGTTACTTCAGACATCCCAAACTTAGAGGCCATTCATTTAGTTAGTTCATTATCTAATCACTCGATACTTATTATTCACCTCGTGTATGGTACTTCAAGAGTGATCATATTATTCTTTTCCAAAGGTTTAACATCTCACGCTAAATTTCTTTCCATTGTGTTACACTCCTGGGAAGTCTAGAGCCAAGGAAGGTATTAGAATGGCCTCCATAATAAATTATGGCACCAGAAAAAATAATCTCTTAGTATGGTCAAGCTCCCTCCCTCATTTTCCTCCATCTATAGGAAAAATAAAAAGAAACATTGAGAATGAGTAGTTGAGCTTAGAAGAGTCTTAGGATGAAAATAATATTGTCTTCTTTTTAAAAAAAAATAAACAATTCAATGAGATATTTATGTAGAAAGAGAGATGTATTTGTGATCTCTCTCAGACCACCTATATCAAAGAAGGTGATCGCAACACAACATACTTTCACACAATTTTGAAAAAGAGGAAATGTTGCTAGACTACAAATATTGATCTTGAAGATTGTTTCTTACACTAGTGATTTTAATATTATAGTCTACATGTTTGGTTCTTATTTTAAATATTTTATTTTTAATACTAACCCTTAATAGAAGATTGGTTATCCTCGAGATCAATCCTCCATATTTTATATGGTTGCAATGGTTTTATTTAATTGTATCAATGAACTCCTCGAGTGTGCACCTATGTGAAAGTTGGTGTGGGACTCTATTACTTCACTGAATCATGAGAGAGATCCCAATCTTGATGGTTTCCCATGGTCTTTATTTATGAGCACCTAGAGTGTCATTAAGGATAATAATGTTAGTTTCATCTATGATTTATTCTATGGGGGTGGGTTCCTCAGGTTCCTAGCACCAATAATTTGATCCTCATCACCAAATTGTGTGATCCCTTACATATTGTTATGTATCTCCCCCATTATCAGGTGTAGAGTTTCATATACAGTGTTAGTGAACATCATCAATATGAGGTTTTCTAGTTTATCCACAGTTGGGTTTTAGAAAACCATAATACTATTATCTAGGGAAGGTCCATCTAAGGTGCAATGGGAATTTCTAATAATATGATTGGTGGAATCAATAGGAAGATCTGGGGGTCCAACATTACAATCAGGGTGGATATGGACAAGGTGTATGATAGGCTCGAGTGGGATTTCATCATCCTTGCGATGAGGTTAATGAGTTTATTAGAATATATTATTGAATTGTTGTTCTGATGCTACTTCTCACCTTGGTTCAATGTGATTTTCATAGTGAGGATGTGTGGTTTCTTGAAATCGGTTAGTTTAGTACCATATTTCTTTTCTTATTTTGATAGGATACATGATGTACTTAACATTATCAGGAAATTAACATAGTTTCTTCTAGTGATGATGGCATATGGAAATTCTTTGTGTGAAAATAATGACACTTGATAAAAATTTTATTATGTAATGGGTTATTGATTATAGATTTTTGTAGGTGTATTTGTAAAGGAAGTAACCAATAGTCCTTCATGTGAGATACATATACATTATTCTTGGGGTTTATAACTATTAGATTTGGTTTGATAAAAGTATCATTGGGATAATGCATTGTCTATAATAAACTGGAATATGAGTGTTTTATGGTTGTAAGTGTGGTCACTGACTATGGAACATATCCATTGGGACACTGATGTTGTGGTGAAGGATAATTGATATAAATGGGATATGGAATCATAGATAAAGGATATCCAATGGTGTAGAGCACAATATCAAATTATATTGGAAAATATTTTTATTACAACTACCTTTGGAATAATGTGATGGGATCATACAACACTAATCGATTTGGGATGAATCGAGGTGTTTTCTATGTATCTTTTAAAAAGTGTCTCTATTGAGATCTTTGTTTTTGTAAAAATTCCCAAGTAGATATTTTAAAATGATTCAAGTGATTTAAAATGTTTCTTAGAGGGATGTTGCTCATTTTAATTGATTAATATTTTTAGGTCATAAAGTTGTCATGAATGCTTAAAAAAGTAATTTAGGTTTTGTGAAATAGTGTTTGTAACTAATTAATTTAAATTAAAAAGGTATTGTTATTTTAAAGGGGAATTTGTTTAAATGGATTTTCTTTAATGGGGTTTCATGTGTTCTGTTTTAAATAGTTTTCAAAGGAAATTTGAACTGTAGTTTTTTTATAATCATTTAAATTTATATATTTATAGAATTAGGAAAAAAATTACTTTATATCGATATTCTGTGTATTTAGTTTTCTAAATACTAACATCAAAAAATCAAATAGGATTGATATGAATAAAGACTGGATGCATTCCAATCCTTTGACCAGAGAGTATGAAGATGGAGTGAAAGAGTTAATAAATATTTCGAAATACCATGAATATTAACCTTCTCAAATCTTTTGTCCATGTTTATGTTGTTGTTATTCTAGACAATTTAGTCCAGAGGAGTTAGAATAACACTTGATCTGTCACAGAATATATCGAAGTTATAAATGCTGGAATAAACATTGAAAAAAAGAAAATGTAGCTAGTGGCTTGGATATTAGTGCTTTTAATGAAGCATATGACATGATTACATGTGTGGATAACAAATAAGACCGTATCTAGGATGTGATTATAGATGTTAATGATGATAAAGATCGTAATGAGGAAATGATAAGGACAATTGAAGATGAACTTTCTGATTTCCCAAAATTGTATGAGTAGTGAAAGAGTTGTGAAAAGACACCTTTGTATGATGGTTTACCTAAATATACAACATTTTAAGCCATATTGAAGCTATAAATTTGAAAGAATTCAATAGATGGAGTGACACTAGTTTCACAGAATTAATTTATCTGTTAAATGACATTCTATCAAAAGATAATGAGTTCCCAAGTTGAACATATAACGCTAAACAAATGTTATGTTTGATGGGTATGATATTTGAATGAATACACATCTACCCAAATGACTTTATATTGTTTCTCAAGGATCACAAATCACTTAGAGAATGCCCAATGTGTGGTGCTTCTTGATACAAGAAAGATGAATCATGTCCTATGGAATTTTTATAGTACCCTTCAATCATTCCAAGATTTTGGAACCAATATAGAAGTAAGGACACCATATGGAAATTGACAAGGAATCCAGAAAGAAGAAATAAAGATGGGAAAGTATGTCATCTGGCAGACTATCCTCAAGGAAATAATATCAATCTTGATTATCCTGATTTTGTAAATGAGCTGAGAAAACTTCATCTTGTATTATCTATAAATGGAGGGAATCCTTTTGGTTTTAAGAAGAAATAATAGTACATGGATGGTTATATTGGTAAATTATAATTTTCCACCGTGGTCATGCATAAAATGAAAAAACATCATGTTATTTGTGCTTATTTTAGGACCAAAACAAGTGGGTAAAGATATTGATGTTTATTAGGATCCATTGACCAAGGATTTAAATTCATTGAAGGATTTAGGTGTTACGTTGTATGATGCAGATAGAAATGAATATTTCATAATGAGAGCCATGTTGATCCACAGGATACATGCCTTTCTTGTTTATTGGAATTTTTCAGGATATAGAATTAAAGGATGTCATGGGTGTCCCATGTGCGAACAAGGTACACCGTCAATTAGGTTGAAACATTCATCAAAAACCATGTTTCTAGGACATCACATATTTCTACCCTGATAACATAATTATTTTTCTTTGATGACATCATTCAATGGATGTTATGAAGAATGTACAACACTGTCTTCACTAAATAGTGATCAACTATTTGAGAAAGTATAATATGTGGACACATCTTTTGGTAAAAAAAGTTCAAATAACCTTACAAAAACCAGTTGGAAGAAGATATAAATTTTTTGAATTAACATATTGTAATTGTCTTTATTTCTCATATTTTATTGAAGTTATGCATGTTAAAAAAATGAATGTGATAGTGTTATCAGTACATTTCTAAATTCACCTAGTAAAAAAACAGTGGAATTAATGCTATTTTGGACATGGTTGACATGGGAATATAAGAACAGTTAGCACAAGTGAAGGGTGAAAAATAAACTTCTCTTCTTACAGCTGCTTACACTCTTTCCAGGAATGAGAGATATCATTTTTGAAACTTCTCAAATGACGTAAAGGTTCTAGAAGGTTATTCATCAAATATACATAATATCATGTCAATGACTAATTTAAAGTTAAAGGGTTTGAAATAACTTGAATTCCATGTTATGATGTGAGATAAAATTCTTATAGCTTTACGTTGCATTTTTCCAAGAATGTCCATTATACGTTAATGAGACCTTGTTTATATTTCAATTCTCTATGCTGTAAAGTTATAGTCCTAACGAAATTACCAAGTATAGAAGGAGAAATTTCTATCATATTATGTGAATTGGAAATGTATTCCCACATAAATTATTTTCATGGATGGTTCTTTTGATGGTTCACTTGGTGAGAGAGATTAAACTATGTGGTCCTGTTCATTATAGATGGATGTACCCCATTGAATGGTATATGATGATTTTGAAATGGTGTGTCAAAAATTGAAGTCGTCCAGAGGGTTGTATTATATAGAGATATATTGTTGAGGAAGCTGTTGAATTCTGTACCGAATACCTGTCTAGTGTGGAGAGCATTGGTCTACTGAAATCTTGTCACATTGGGTAGCTTGTGCACAAATGAATTTTTAGAAGAGAGGTTGTCATAATCAATATTATAGATTGAGATCAGGCCCACCTTTACATTTTAAATAACCTTTTGGAGGATGACACATATTTTGAATCCCAAAAATAAATTAATAGGCATTTCAATACATCAATGGCTAAAAAATGGATAATAAATCCAAATAATTGATATTTTATAGGATGGTTTTAGGACCATATATTTAAGGATTCAGATGAAAATCTGGACTCAATTTCAGAATGACTTTTATGGACAGATGTAGGACCAAATGTGTATGTTTTATCTTATAATTCTAATGTTATTAACAGTTATACATTCTATAATAATTAACATGATAAAGATATTATCGTGAATAATAGTAGAGTTGCACTTGTGGATGAAGTGATTCATGTTGTCAGTGTTAAGGACATAAATGTAATTTATGCGAATATGTCATAATTTGGAATCATCAAACAAATATGTGAGTTGTATTATACGAACTTCTAAGTGCTGATTTTTTAATTAAAGTGAGTTGATAATAAGAGGGATGTTAAAATATAAGAGTTGGGATTAGTGAAAGTTGATTATAGTAAGGAATGGTACAAAGATGAAACATTTATAATTGCAACACAGGCAGTACAAGTGTTTTATATTCCAGACCCTACAAACTAAAACTGGTCTATTGTTCTATTATCCAAAAAAACACTGATGGGTCAGATAAAAATTCAATGGAGGATGACCCTTTCAATGGGATTTCATAATAATTTCATGTTAATACCAATGTAGATGGTGTTTTTTATGTTAGAGGATACCATAATGAAGGGATTTGGATACTCGATACAGGGGTCCAATCCCTTCAAACATTAAAAAAAGAGAGGTCAATAATCTGGTTATATTATTTTTAATATAAATTTTGTTACCTTATGTTATTATCTATTTGCTGATACTTTAGTGTAATCTAAATTAAATATTAAACGAATTTTATAGATAATGACTTCTATACATGATGATTATCCCAATCCCAAGGCACAACATTTCTCTCATCCTTCTGTTGCTCACAGTGTAGAGGACCAACACGTTTCTAAACCTATTGCTGCTACTTCTCCCAGAGTAGAGGTAAAACCACCATCAGCACATGCTGATGCTGGTGCTCTGAAAGAACATATTGATGATGATGATACCTAGGAAATGGTAGGCACAGAAACACTAGTGGCGCAAAAAAAATAGGAGCATCATAGTTTGACTATGTTAGCAAAAAATCCTTTAGGAAAAACTGAAAGGCATCAAATATGAGGTTTTATGAAATAAACAGAGCCAACATTTTATCCCCAAAAGGCCATGTTCTGTAGTTACATTGGAATCGTCTCTTAGAAACATGTGTTGATTGATGTGAAATCATGAAACCATGTTCTCACCGGGCTTAATACCCTGATGTGGGGAGATATTATAGTATCATTATGATCTAATTTCTTTAATTTACTAAAAAATAAAATAATGAAACATTGACCTACTCTTCATCATCCCTTTTAGAGTGCATTTATAGTGGATTACTCACACATGAAAAATGTATTAAGATTTTCTGGAAGGATTCACAAAGGCTTTCACACAATTTTAACTAAATGTTATCTTAAATTTTTTAAAGGGAAAATAAACCCACAACTACCTTCTACTTATATATGCTAGATAACCTAAAGAGCATGGTATGTGTTTACTAGCTGTCGCGAAGAGCATTATTTTCATGTATATTGTTTTTGGTAATATTTTTTTTAATGATACCTATATTCATAACTTTGATATTTTTTTATTTATGAAACATAAAATTAGTGTGGAAAACAAGGAATGAGTACCATAACTAGGGTACCACTACCATAAAGTGAGAATGGGGTATGCTTCACTTGAAAAAATGGTATGTGTTATAAATATACTATAATACTTTTATGTGACATAAAACAACATCATAACTATATTCCTCCTTTTATATGAATATTGATGAATCCATATCCAATTTTACCTCCTTCTAATGCCATGTTCTGTGGAAGGAGGAGCGTGTAAATTATGATGGTATACTAATAGAAGAAACCACAAAAAATGTGTGGAAAACATGTATAAGTATGGAATAATAAATATTTTTTCTTTAAATCAATATTACACAAAAATTATTAACTTTTTTCCTATATTTTCTATCTGACATAGTCACTGTAATTAGAAACACCCAAACTAGATGTAGGCATAATTTTTGTGGCCTTAACGTAGATAGAAGAGGATGTCCATATCAGAATGTATACAAGAGTTATGATTTCTCTATGATATACTATGATAATTATGACTAAATACATTTCATATTTTTCACAGGCGTATATTGGAAAAAATTGAAGGGATTTCCCCATGAAATAAAATTTGGACCCATTAGTCCTCACATTACCTCTATAGAAAAAGCTGATATAGAATCTGAGAACGATGGAGAAATAGTGGCAGACCAGCTCAAATCCTTTAAAAGAAAAAATACGGATTAAAAACTCCTATTAATACCAACGATGTAGGGGTAAAATTGTAAAATTTAATCATATTAAATATATTTTCATTTCTTTCATTACTTATTCCTTTTTGTGTTTTTAGGCAGCATTGGATTCTCATTACGATCTATTTGGATACTCTGAATATTTATTTATTATATTCGATGTATAGATATTCAATAAATTGACCACAAATGATGGCATTTTTCAATTTTTAATAAACTACATCAAACATTTTAGAATTAAACATCTAGTTATATAATCTATAATATTTTTAATGAGGACTCTCTTATGATAGCGTATTGCAAGAATATCTTCTACATCATTCAATGAGGCTAGGGTAAAAGGAAAAGAAACATCACAAGTACTACGACTGGATACAAATTAGGGTATATATAAAACATTTCACTACCCAAACACATATAAAAAATTTAATAATTTTTCCAATGTTTTGGTAGTGTTTGAAACAAAAGAAATGACAAAGAATTTGGTTGTTATGTTTTTATATTTATGAAAGAGAACATATTCCATGAAAAAACCAATATCATTGAAGAGGTATTTTTGAGGATAATTACTATTTCATTAACATATTTATTAATCCTTTGTGTATTTAAATATTTTCTATACTACCATTATTTTCAAAAAGACTCTTATTCACAATATGAGATAAATTTTTTTAGAAATGAATGGGAATCATACCTGGTGGAATAATGTACAAAAATATCATTAAGATGTGACTAGTTTGAATCAATGTGTCTATTTTTATTTAAAATTGTCCGTATTTTTAGTAAAACAAAAAAGTTCCATAATAAAAACTGAGAAAACTCATTAGTATTATTTTAATACTTTAGGAAAACAATCCATAATTCATTTTTTCGTGTAGGAATCAACCTAACCTAAATACAACACATTGTTTTACCGTTATGACTTTAAGTGAGTTGTTTTATAAAAATTAACAATAAATTTATCAAGAAGAACAAATAACATAATGAAAACATAGAAAATGAATTAAAATTGTTTGGATACATTAAGAGAGAGATCCATTAGTCATTTTTATGTATATGAATCAACCACCCCTTAGTCTAACGAACAGTGTAACCGATGTGATTAAAACTATCTGTTATCAGTTTAAAATTGACATTTTAGCTCATAATGCATCACTCACCGAAAAATAAGAACACTCACTCTGATTTTCTTCATAATTTAGGACAATTATTAATATGTTCTTTGTGACATGTATGATGTAATCTCATGTCAAAATGATGCACTATGTGGTTTTTATGACTCAAAATGTGTGTTTCTAGTTTGAAATGATATTTTAGTAAAAAAACACCAATAGAATACTATAAACTGATCAAACTCATTCAGTTTGTTTTTAAAATTTAAGAAAATTATATATATATATATATATATATATATATATATATATATATATATATATATATATATATGTAATTTTTGATTTGTAAGAATCAACCGCACCTCAATCTAATGCATGGTGTGACCAGTATGACTCAAAGGGACTCTGTTTATTTAATGTTGACATTAATTTCAGTAAAAAAACACAAAGGGCATACTGAAAGCCAAATAAATTCATGTGTATTATTTTGATAGTTTAGGAAAATGATACAAGCATCATTTTTTACATGTAGTAATCATCCCAACATCAATACAATGCATGATGTGACCAGTATAAATCCAAATGTGTCTTTTTATTTAAAATTGACATTAATTTAAGTAAAAAAGAACAACTGACATACGAAAAACCAAGAAAACACATTAAGATTGGATTGATACATTAGCAAAATAATACAGGATTCATTTGTGATGTGCAGGAATCAAACACACCACAATCTAATGCATGTTGTGACCAGTATGATTAAAAGTGTCTGTTTTCAATTCAAAAAGTTAAATTTTAGCTCCAAACATGTCACTCATTAAAAATAAATAAAATTAATTCTAATTGTCTTTATAATTTAGAAAAGTGATTATTATATCCTTTATAATTTGTATGAAGTAGTATAACATCAAATTGATATACTATGTGACCAGTATGACTCAAAAAGAATGTTTCTGATTTGAAATTATATTTTAGTAAAAAACCCAACTGGCATACTGAAAACTGATCAAACACATTTGAATTTTTTTAATAATATAGAACAACGATCCAAGAGTAATTTTTTACATGTATGAAAAAATAAAAATTCAATCTAATGAATGATGTGACCGGTAAAAATCTAAATGTGTTTTTATTTAAAATCGTCATTAATTAAGTAAAAAGAGAAAATTACATACTAAAAACTAGTATAACACATTCAGATTGTTTTGGTATATTTAGAAAATGTTCCATGAGTCATTTTTTGATGTTTATGAATCAACCACACCTCAATCCAACACGTGGTATGACTATAATGACTAAATGTGTCCATTATCAATATAAAATTGATATTTTAGCACAAAAAAGTTCACTGACTGAAAAACAAGAAAACACGCTCCAATTATCTCCATAATTTTGGAGAGAAATTACTAATTACTTTGTGACATGTATGAAGCAGTCTCACCTTAAACTGAAGTTGGATGAAACCAGTATAATTAAAAATGTGTGTTTTCGTTTTGAAATTATATTTTAGAAAAAAACTCTCATACTGAAAACCAATCATAACATTTCAGATTGTTTTGATACTTTAGAACAACCATCCATTGGTAATTTGTGACACGTTGGAATCAACAAAACTTTAATACGATGAATATTGTGACCTATATAATTCAAAATATGTCAATTAAATTTGATATTAATTTTTGTAAAAAATAAGGGACATACTCAAAACTAGGAAAATCCATTCGGATTGTTTTGATATTTTAGGACAATGATACATAACTCATTTTTGATGTGTAGGAATCAACCCCACATCAATACGATACAAAATTCTGTCCATATAACTCCAAATGTATTTTTTTAAATTGTTATTTTATTATTGTATTATTTCATATTATTGTTTAATTAATTTCTTTATAGTATTAATAACATAATATTTGTTTTCATATATAAGTGGAACCTTTTTCTTGAGTTGGGATGATTTGTTCAACAACTAATACCATGGGAGGACAATTTTTAGAGGGGATCACAAATTTCAAAGGATGAAACATTAATGTTTTTAACTATTTGTTTCATAACTGTAAATTTAATTATATAAAACATTGTTTTAAATATATATAGCATTATTTCCCAAACCATTGTGTGTGATGATTTGTTCTTATGTGTGTTGTTCAGGTGCTGTTTTGTGTAGGTGGTGTGTGTGTGTGTGTTGTGCAGGAGTATATGCTTCTAGTGGGTGTACTATTATATAAATAGCACATCATAGGTTTCTCGGCCATTATCAGTGCTATTTTGTGTTCTGATAAAATTCCTCTTCATCAGTGCTACTTCGAGTGCTAATAAAGTCGCCCTTTATTTATGCTATTTTGAGCACTGATAAAGCCACCATTTATCAGTCGTAATTAAATCGCTGATAATGTAATCTTTTTTCAGTTCTAAAAATAATGCTGATAAAAAAACTTTAACACTGCTAAAATAGATATGATAAAGGGGGCCTTTATTAACACTTTAGTTTAGTGCAGATAAAGGACACCCTTTATCAGTGCTTTTTAGCACTATTTAAGGGGACCCCCCCCTTATCTTCACTAAGATTAATAGTTATTTACTATCACTGTAAAAATAATTTTCTACCGCTGATAAAAGCACTATCTATAGTAGCCGTGTTTGAGAGGCTATTAGTGTATGCATGTGATTGTGGGTGGTAATATTCTTGTTTGTGTGGGTGGGTGTTTCTTGTTTCTAGAATTTTTTCCCCTCCTTTGGTGTTTTCCGTACTTTAGGACATCATTTTTTGTGGTTCCTATTAGAGTGCACTCTTGTTTGGTGTCTGGTGCTACTGTGACTCCTTCTACTGGTTCGATGAGGTTTTTCTGCTAGGCTTGTTTACTTTTGGATGTTGGCTGGTTCTCCTACTAGTGTTGTTAGTGGCGGGATGTAGAAGCTGGTTGTGGTGTTTTTTGATGATAACCTTGTGTGTGTAGAGGCTTTATCAGGTTCTTAGGTGGTTTTATTGTTTTGGGAACTTGGTTGCTCTGGGGGGTCCTATTGGGCATGTTTTATTTTTGGGGTTGGTAGGATGGTCTTCATGAAGTTCTCAAGCTGATTTTCCTGGTCTTTGATTAGATGGTATTATTAATATTTCCTAGGCCATTCTACTAAGTCCACACATGGGGTTTCTTGAGAATTGTGTCTCCTTCTGCATTGATGTTGCTTCTGGCCTCTTATACATTGGTTAGAACACCTTCATGTTATTGTGTATTACACCAATTACCTTTATTTTTATATACCTCTTTCTATTTTCCTTGTAAAAAAACCATAAAAATCCTAAAAACCCATAAGAACAAAAAACCCTTCAATACCCCCAAAATCCTTAAATCCCCTAAAAAAATAAAAAACATAAAATATCCCAAAGAATACATTGAAATTAAAAAAATCATGATAAACCTTATTGAAACCATAAAACCTGAAAAATAATTAAAACTACTAAAAACCTAAAAACCACTAAAAACCTAAAAACCATAAAACCAATAAAACCCTCAAAATCCCTAAAAACCATAAAAACATAAAAATATGAAAAATACCTATACACCAATAAAAATTTAAAATACCCTAAAAACACTAAATTCTCCAAGGAAACCATAATAAACTAAAAACACTAAAAACAGATAAAACCCTAAAGAACACTAAGAATCGAAAAAAAAACATAAAAGGACCTAAAAACCCTAAAATCATACAATTGCCTAAAAAACATCAAAACGTAAAAATCCACAAAAACTATAAAAAAACCACAAAAACTATAAAAACAATATAAACCCTTAAAAAACCCTAAACACCTTAACATACCTAAAAAACTACCAAAAAACCCCAAAAACACAAAAATCATAAAACTCCTAACAACCCTAGAAAACCCAAAACCCTCAAAATAAAAAAAAACCTTAAAAACCACAAAATTCTAAAAAAATACATATAATCATTAAAATAAAAAAATTTCTAAAAATATGAAAAACCCTAAGAATACCTTAAAAAACCGAAAACCACTTAACACCCATAAAACCCAAAAAATGCTAAAACCATAAAACCCGAAAAACCCTAAAACCCCAAAGACCAAAAAAACCCCTAAAAACAATAATAAACCATAAAACCCCATAAAAACCATAAAACCAATAAAACTCAAAAACCCCATTTAAAACCATAAAAATGTTAAAAAAACTCTATAAACCCATTAATACAAAAAAAATCAAAAAAAAATCATAAGAATCTAAAAAAACCATAAAAACCCCTAACAACCATAACAACCCCCAAAATCCCTAAAACTCAAAAACCTATAAAAATATTAAAAAATCCCAAAAACATAAAAAACCCCTAAATATCTTGAAACACACTAGGAAAAACATAAAAACATTAAAAACATTAAAAACCACAAAAAAACTAAAAAATGATAAAAATCATTAAACCCATAGAAACCCTAAAAACCGTACACCCATAAAACCCTTAAAACCCCTAAATCCCCTAAAAACCACAAAAAATATAAAAACCCTTTAAACCCCTAAAAGTGTTAAAAACTCTAAAAACCCTTAAAACCCCTAAAAAATCAAAAATCCCTAAACCCTAAAAAAATATAAAAACCATTAGCACCCAAAAAACCCAAAAACCCTCAAAACAATAAAACCGTTAAAATAATCAAAATCCAAAAAATACCCTAAAAATCACAAAAAATCCCTAAAAATGTAAAAAACTGTAAAAACACTAAAAAACCTAAGAAAACATTAAAAACCTAAAAACACTTAAAACCACTAAAACCCTAAAAAATGATAACACCCTAAAAACCATAAAATCCCCACAAACCCTAAAAACCCTAAAACCCTAAAAAAACTAAAAACACATAAAATCCAAAAAAAATAAAAAATCTAAAACCATTTAAGCTTCCAAAAATGATAAAATATCTAAAAAACCATCATAACCCCAAAACTCATAAAAAATCAAAATCACCAAAAAATCATAAACACCCTAAAAACCCTCAAAATCAATATAAACACAAAAAATCAGAAAAATCCAAAAAGATCCAAAAAAACTCTAAAAATGTAAAAATCTATAAAACCTAGAAAAACCATAAGAAGACATTAAAAATTTAATCCCCTAAAAACATTAAAAAATGATAAAAACAATAAAAATTTAAAAACTCAAAAAACCCAAAAAAAATCCAAAAAAAAATTAAAATCCCTAAAAACACATAAAAATCCTTAAAAACCATAAAATTTCTTAAAAATCCCTAAAAACATAAAAAAACCAAAACCATGAAAACTACTAAGAAAACCTTAAAACTTAAAAATAATTAAAAACCCTAAAAAGATAAAAATGGTAAAATCCCTAAAAAAATTAAAAAATATAAAAACCTTTAAAAACATTAAACATACCTAAAAATAAAAAAAAACCATTAAAAACCCAACTTAAACTGTAAAAACTCTTGAAACCCAAAAAATGATAAATAACTAAAAAACCATAAGAACCCTAAATAAATCCAAAACAACCTATTAACGAAAAAACCTTAAAACACCTAAAAACCCTTAAACCCCCTCAACAATCAATTTCACCCTTAAACCCCCTCAACAATCAATGTCACTAAAACACTATAATCAATAAAAATCATAAAAAAATTCTAAATATCCGAAAAAATAAAAAACCCTAAAGAACCCTCATTAAACATTGAAAAGGGAAAAACATAAATCCCCTAAAACACATAAAATACCTGAAAAACATAATGACCCTAAACAACCCTCAAACACCTCAAAATCACTAAAATCCAATAAAACATAAAAAATACCTAAAAATACCTAAAAACGAAAAAAACCATGAAAACCCCCAAGAAATCCAAAAAACCTAAAAACATAAAACCCATAAAAACCTAAAAATACTAAAACCCTAAAAGACCCTAAATTAGAAAAAAAACCCCTAAAGACCATCAAAACCCCTTAAAACCTCAAAACCCCAAATAACACTAAAAATCATTAAAAATATATAACCCATATATACCACAAAAAATGATAAAACACTCTATAAAACCATAAAAACCTTAACAAACCTAAAAAAACTCCTAAAAATCATAAAACCATAAAAATCCTAAAACACTAAAAATTTCTCAAAGTTCCTAAAAACCCAAAATGTCTATAAAAATACTTAAAATGTCCTAAAAATCCTTAAAATTTTAAAATACCTTTAAAACATGAAAAATCATAAAAATACCTAATAAAATAAAAGCACTTAAAACCCCTAAAAATACTAAAAAATATAATACAGTTAAGAACTGTTAACCCTAGAAACATTAAAACCTTCAAAATCAATAAAATTCCTACAAACCATAAAAATCAAAAAAAAATCCTTAAAAACATAATAAACCTTAATAACCTTGAATACACTAAAAAAATTAAATATATAACAACACATAAAACCCACAAAAACTTGAAGAACGAAAAAAACCCTAAAAATCGTAAAAGAATCCCCAAAAACCAAAAAACCCAAAAAACCCAAAAAACCCCAAAACCTATAATATACAGTAAAACCCCCTAGAAACCTAAAATACTACTAAAACCCCAAAAAATTCTTCAAACCCCAAAATATGTTAAAAATGTGAAAAAAATTATAGACCTTATAACACTCAAAAACCCAAAAAACCAAAAAATCCCTAAAAATCCTTAAATAAACAAAAGACCCTCAAAATTCTTAAATTCCCTAAAAATTATTAAAATTCTATAAAAACCTTAAAATTAAAAAAAAAACATAATAAACCCTAAAACACATGAAAACCCCTATGAAAACCTCAAATAACTAAAATCAATTAAAACCCAAAAAACCTAAAAAACACTAAATACCCAAAAAACTTTAAAACATATAAAAACCCCAAAACCCCTTTAAACCATGGAAAATGTTAAAAAATATAAAAAAACTTTAAAACCCTAAGAAATAAAATATTACTAAAACCCAAAAAAACATAAAATCCCTGAGAACAATAAAAACCTTAAAACCCCTAAAAACCACTAAAAAACATCAAACCCTATAACAATCATAAAAAATTCCTAAAATACCCCAAAACCCAAAACTCAAAAAAACCTAAAAACCGTAAGAAAAAATTAAATACCTAAAAACTCTTAATACCCATAAAAACATTAAAAATTATAAATCTCTAAAAACTCTTAAACCCCATAAAACCCCTAAACCCCTCAAATTCCCAAAAAACTCTAAAAACCATAAAAATAAACAGAATTCCCTAAAAATCCATAAAAAAAAGCACCGTAATAACCCTAAAAATCAATAATAAATACTTTAAAATATGAAAACACTAAAAACCCAAAATTCCTAGAAAATTCTAAAACCCTAAAATCCAAAAAGACCAAAAAACCCCTAAAAACATCATAAAACCATACAACCCCTTAACAATATTAAATACATTCAAACCCATAAAAACTATAAAAATAACTAAAAACTCTAAAAACCATTTGAACCCCTAAAAACATTTAAAAACTCACAAAACCCGAAAATCCACTAAAAAATAAAAAAAAACCCTAAAAACAAAAAAATAATAAAAACCCTAATAACCGTAAAATCTTAAAGACCTTAAAAATACATAAAACCCATAGAACCCATTAAAATCAAAAAATATCATTAAAAATCTATAAAAACATATAAAACCCTAAAAACATGAGAAACCTCAAAAACTCTAAAAAACCCAAAAACGCTTAGAACCCCTAAAAACCAAAAATGCTAAAAACATTAAAATGACCCTAGAAATACCCTAAAAACATCGAGACAACTAAATCCTATAAAAAGACTAAAAAAACTAATACTCTAAATTCCCATTAAACTTATAAAAATGTATTAAATACACTAAAAAACCATAAAACACTTAAAAACTAAAAAACCCATAGGAATCCAATAAATAACAAATACCGTAAAACCCTCACAAAATCCCTGAAAATTTTATACCCCATTAATATCCTAAAAATTTCCAAAAATCTCTAAAAACAAAAAAAAATCCTAAAAAATCCCAAAAAACAATAAGAAAACATTGAAAACCAAACAAAATTAGAACCACAAAAAAATGTTAAAAACCGTAAAAACCATACAACCCTAAATCCTTAAAAACCCCTTAGACAACTAAAAACCATAAACACCCCCTAAAAACTCTAAAAACCATTCAAACGCCAAAAAAAATAAAAAACAATAAAACCCTAAAAACTCACAAAACACTAAAATCCTTAAAAACCCCAAACATCCCATAGAAAACATTAAAAAACCAAAACAACATAAAATCCACAAAAAACAATTAAAAATCTAAAAACATTAATTTTCTCTAAAAATTCTAATCACTTTAAAAACCATAAAACCCTAAAAGCCGTAAAAACACAAAAACCTATGAAAATAGTAAAAAAAACTAAAAATTGTAAAAACCCTTTAAACGAATAAATATGTTAAAAAAATATAAAAGCCTTAAACCCCCTAAAAACTCAAAAAAACCTCTAATAACCCAAAAACCCAAAAAACATAAAAATACCAAAAAATAAAAATACCCTGAAAACCACTAAGAAAACCTTAGAAAACAAAAAATAATCAAAACCCCAAAAACCTAAAAAAAGATAAAAACCCAAATAAATCCAAAGAATTCTAAAAACCCTCGAAATCCCTAAAAACCCTAAAAACTATAAAAATAAACAAGTACATAAAAATTCTGAAAAAAATGTAAATACTCAAAACACACTGAAACCCCATAAAATAACCTTATCAACCAAAAAAACATAAACCACTAAGAAACCTAACAACTCTAAAATCCTTAAAAGACCATAAAAACCCTAAAAACCCTACAACCATAAACCTCAAAAAATATTAAAAATCCATAAAACACCACAATAACACTGAAAACCAAAAACATGTTTAAAATTCCATTAAACCACTAAAATTGTTAAAAATATCTAAAACCACATAAAATTTGTAAAAACTCAAAATCCCCTAAAAACCAAAAAACACCATAAATTCCTAAAAACATCATAAAATCTAAAACTTTAAAAAATTGAAAAACCCAAAAAAAATTATACAAATAAAACTAAATATTCATAAAAATGATAAAACACTTAAACCTTGAAGAAAATATTAAAAACATAAAACACTTGAAACCCCTAAAAATATAAAAAATGATAGAAAACCTAAAAAATCCTAAAAAAACCCCTTGAAACCCTCAAATTCCCTAAAACCCCTAAAAACATTAAAAATACATAAAATCCATAAAAATCATAAAAAGTTAAAAAACCTTAAACCCCTTAAAACCCCTAAGGAAACCATTAAAACCAAAAAAATAAAACCCCTTAAAAACCTAAAAAACACAAAAATTCCTAATATACCCAAAAAAAAATCTCTACAACCGTAGAAATCTGTAAAAAAAATTTAAAATACCCCAAAACCCATAATAACCATAAACCACTAAAACATATAAATCCTTTAGACCCCTAAAATGTTTAAAAACTCTCAAAATACCTTAAACTTTTTAAGATCTTTAAAAACACTAAAAACCCGAAAAAAACAAAATAACAAGTAAAACCTTAAAAACCATAAATAACTAAATCCTTTCAAAATACCTGAAAACCATAAAAACCCTAAACATTCTAAAAACGTCCAAAAAATTCACTAAAAACATAAAAAACCTAAAACCTAGAAAACCCCAAAGAGAACTGTAAAAATGACAAAAAACTAAAAACCCCTAAAAACAATAATATCCTAAAATCACTAAAACCCCTAAAACCCTTAAAAATCATCAAAATAACTAAAATTGTAAAAACCCAAAAAAATCCTAAAAGACCTTATGAAAATCGAAAACAACAAAAAGAACTAAAACTCCTTAATAAACAAAAAACATTAATAACCATAAAAATCCTAAAAATCATAATACCCCTAAAACCCCTCAATATCCATAAACCCCTAAAAACCATAAATATCCTAAAAATACCTAAAAGTCCATAAAAATGTAAATCCTTGAAAAACCCTGAAAACCCCTAATAAAAACTTTAAAAAAACACTTAAAACCCTTGAGAACCCTAAAAATTACTAAAACCCCTAAAAGCCTCTAATACCCTAAACCACTCCAAAAAACCATAAAAACCAAAAAAAACCAAAAAAGCCCCCTAAAAATCCCTAAAAACAATAAAATCACTAAAAACTCTAAAAACATATTAAACCCCTAATAATTTTAAAAAACTATAAAAAAATTATAATTCCTAAAAACCCAGAAAAATACTAAAATCCAAAAAATACCATAAAACCCTCAAACCCCAAGAAACCATTAAACCTCTTTTAATCCCTAAAAACACTAAAAATCATAAAAATACTAAAAAACACTAAAAATCACTAAAATTGAAAAAAATCCAAAATACACTGAAAATACCAAGTAAAACCTTCAAAACATAAAAAATTATTAAAACCCCTAAAAACCAAAAAAACACTAAAAATCCGAAAAATTATAAAAACCATAAATCCCTGAAAAACCCTAAAAATACATAAAAATCTTAAAAAACATTAAAATTATAAAAAACACTAAAAATACCTACAAATCCCTAAAAACCTAAAAACCCATAAAACCCTAAATAATCCTAGGAAAACCATAAAATTCTAAAAACACTTAAAATACCTTAAAAATAAAAAATTCAAACGGCCCTAAAAGTCACTAAAACCCCCTAAAAACCATAACCCCCAAAATCTTAAAACCCTTATGAACCCATAAAAACCTTAAAACTAATAAACACTATAATAAACCATTAGATCCCTACGAACACAAAAAACACGTGAAAAATTATAAAAAACTAAAAAACTAAAAAAACTCTAAATACCGAAAAAAACAATAAAACCCTAAAATCCCTAAAAACCACAATGACCATAAAAATCCTAAAAATACCTAAAAATGTAAAAAACTCTAAAAAATCAAAACTATTAAGAAAACCTTAAAAACGAAAAACACATAAAACCCCCAAAAACATAAAAATGATAAAAACCATAGAAAACCTTAAAATCCAAAAATCCCTAGAATTCATCAAAATATTTAAAAAACTACGAAAATCCTAAAAAATACCTAAAAATAATTAAAACATAAAAATAATAAAAACCCTTAAAAACCTAACAAAATATTAAAACCACTAAGAAAATATTAAAAACCAAAAAACACATAAAACCCCCTAAAACCATAAAAAACTCCTAAAAGAAAAAAAGTTCCTAAAACCCCTAAAATTCCTTAAACCATAAAAGCCCTAAAAATGTTAAATCCACCTTAAAATACATAAAATCTATAAAAATAAAATAAAACCCTTTAAACTAATAAAAATTCTTAAAAAATATTAAAAACATAAAATCCAAAAAACAAAAAAACCCTCAATACCGAAAAAAACCATAAAACCCAAAAAACCACTCAAAATACCTAAAAATACAAAACACCAATAAAAATTATAAAAATAACTTAAAATTAATAAAAACATAAAAAACACTAAAAAATATGAATAATGATAAGAAAAAATAAAAATAATAAAACTATTAATACCCCTAGAAATCCTACAATTGTTAAAAACCATAAACCCCCTAAAATCCCTAAAAATAATCAAAATCCTTAGAAATGTAAAAAAACTTTAAAAATCATGAAAAACCATAATAAAAACTTAAATACATAAAAACACTAATACTCATTAAAAACCTATAAATTCTAACCACCATAAAAACATAAAAACTGTAAAACCCTAAAAACCCTCAATATTAAAAAACAAATAGTGAAATTCCTAAAATTCATAAAAATTATAAAAGTCATTGAAATACCTAAAAACATAAAACCCCCCAAAAAATCCTGAAAACCTCTAAGAAACCCATCACAACCAAATTATAGAAATCCCTAAAACCTAAATACACTAAAAAACCTAAAAGAACCTAAAAAACAAAAAATCTCCCCAAAACCATAATATACCTTAAACCACTAAAAACACTAAAAATCCATAAAAACTATACAACCACTTAAAACTCAAAAAACCACATAAAACATTAAAAAACATTAGAAAACCTCTAAAACTCATAATACCCTAAAAAACTCTAAAGAATCCAAAAATCCAAAAAAAATACTACAAACCCCTAAAAATCATAGAAGATGATTAACCCCCCAAAACACCTTACCCCCCCAAACAGTAAAGATACAAAAAAATACCTAAGAATATATAAAAAATGAATGACCCTAAAAACCATGAAAACCCCTAAGAAAACTGTAAAAACCAAAAAAACACATGGAACCCCTAAACATCTAAGAAAACTAAAAACCATTAAAACTGTCAAAATCCCTAAAAACCCTAAAAACGATAAAAACATAAAGAATACCAAAAATTACCTAAAAATTTAAAAACCCTTAAAAATGTTGAAAATTCCAAAGAAATCCATAAATTCGGAAAAAACAATTAAAACCAAAAAAACAAAAAAAATAAAAAACACCACAAAAGACCCTAAAACCCAAAAAATAAAAATAACCCTAAAAACCTTAAAAATCTTATAAACCCATAAAAACGATAAAGACTATAATAACCCTTTAAAGCACTAAAAATGCTAACAAAACACTAAAAACTCTAAAAACCCCAAATACTCAAAAAACCAACCTAAAAAGTTAAAAAACAATTAAAACCTTGAAACCATAAAAAATATATAAACCCTAAAAATGCATAAAAACTCTATAAGACCATAAAAATCTTAAAAATTCATGAAAAATAAAAAAAACCTAAAAACATGAAAATCTCTAAGAAAACCATACAAACCTCAAAAGGACTAAACCCCTTAAAACAAAAAAATGTTAAAAACCCTAGAAAACCATACAATTACTCAAAATAACAAAAATCCAATCAAAATCATAAAAAATATCACAAAATCACTAAAAAAATATTAACCCTAAAAATATGAAAACCTTAATAAAACCTTAAAAACATAAAAACATTTAACTACCATAAAAACTAAAAAATTATGAAACCCTAAACATGCCAAAAAACCGAAAAAATATCTAAAACCCCTAAAAACCAACAAATCCATAAAAACATTAAAAACCCAAAATAAATAAAAATCATTAAATGCCTTAAAATCCCAACAAACATAAAAAACCATCAAACGTAAAAAACCATTTGAAAACCTTAAAATAAAAAATAAATAAAACCATTAAATACTAAAAAACAACATAAAACCATAAAGTTCCTAAAACCCATTAAAACCATAAAACCCCTAAAACTATAAAAATCCCTAAGAACCCATAAAAACCCTAAAAACTCACTAAAACTATAAATATCCTTTAAAAACTAAAAATTATAAAAACCACTAAAAACCTTAAAAACCTAAAATTCTAAACAAACCATAAGAATCCAAAAAACCAATAAAATCCCTCAAATCCATAAAACCCTTAAAAAAATATAGAAGATAAAAATATCTAAAAACAATAAAACCCAAAAAACCTAAAAACAAATAAAGATACCTAAAAATTTAAAAACCCTAAAAAACCAGACAAACCCTAAGAAAGTCATAAAAATCTAATACCACTTAGAACGACGAAAAACCAAAAAATACTAAAAACCCTCCAAATTCATAAAATCTCTAAAACTTTAAAACCCCTCAGAATCGTTAAAAACCCTATCAAACCATAAAAATACAAAAAAACTGAAAATATCTAAAAATTAAAAATTCCATGAAATCCATGAAATCCATGAAAACCCCTTGGAAAACCTTCAAAACCTGAAAACAATAAAAACCTATAAATACACAAAAACAACAATAATATTAAAGGACACTAAAAACCCCAATAGCCCTTTAAACAATAAAATTCCCAAAAAAACATAAAAACATTAAAAAAACCTAAAATACCTTAAAATATAAATATATATATAAAACCTAAAAGCCTTGAAGCCCTCAAAATCAATTAAATCCCTAAAAACACATAAAAATTCATCAAAATACCAAGGAATACCTAAAAATTTTAAAAACCTTAAAAACCCTAAAATACCCTAAGAATGTTAAAAAACTCTAAAAACCCTAAAACACATGAAAACCCTAAAACCCCTCAAAATACTTAAACAACCTAAAAATTCAAAAAAATCAATAAAATCCGAAAAATACCTAAAAATATTAAAACGATAATAATATTGAAAATCCCTATGAATAAAGTAATAACCTAAAAACACTTATAACTCTTAAAACCTAAAAAATATTAAAAACTTCAGAAAATACTAAAACCCAAAAAAATACACTAAAACATTGAAATTACCAAAAAAATTACTAAAACCCCTAAAGATCCTAAAAGGACCTAAAAATACAAAAAAATAAAAAATAAAAACCCTTAGAAAAAATATAAAATTCCTAAAAACCTTAAAAATCTAAAATAAGTAAATCCATTAAACATAAAAAATTCTAAAAACTGTAAAAGAACAAAAAATCATAAAATCGCCTAAAAACTATAAACCCCCTTAGAAAAATAAAATACCCTCAAACCACTAAAAACCTACAAAAAAATATAAAAACTATTTGACCCACACAAATGTTAAAAAACTCTAAAATTCCATAAAAACCCTAAAAACACAAAAAATTATTAAAATCAAAAAAACCATAAAACCCTAAAAAATTCCCCAAAGCCCTCAAAATACCTAAAAATCCTAAAAATCCACAAAAATCAAAAAAGTAATAAAAATAATTTAAATTGTAAAAACCATAAAACATTTTAAAAATCATAATATAACATTAAAAACATAAAAACACTTAAAACCCTTATAAAAACAAAAAAACAAAAAAACTGTAAAACAATAAAATCCCCCAAAATCTCTAAAACCTCCCAAAATCATGAAAAACCCTAAAAGACCATAAAAACCTAACAAATCTCTAAAAGTCACAAAAAATATATAAAAACCTAAAAACCCATAAAAAATATGCAAATATTGAAACCCTAAATACACTTATATCTTCTAACAAATCGAAAAAACACTAAAACACTAAAAGTCCAAAAAAACCAAAAAACCCCCTAAAAACCATAATACCCCTAAAAACCATTATAACCCTAAATCCCATAAAACCCCTTAAAACCAACTATAATATCTAAAAAAACCATAAAACCCTGAATCATTAAAATAACAAAAAAAAAACCTTAAAACCTAAAAAAAATGAAAAATACAATAAATTTCTGAAAAACCAATAAAAAACATCAAATCATAAAAAACCCAATAATCATAAAAACCATAAAAAACTTAAAAATTGCTTCAAAACCTGAAAACTGAAAAAAAAAAATGTAAAAACCACTAATTAAAAAATAAAAAACCTAAAAAAAATTAAAACCAGTAAGAACATCAAAAATTTATAAAAATCATTGAAATCCATAAAAACCTAAAAAACCATTAAATACTTAAAACCCTATAAACATCCTAAAAAATACAAAAAAATCTAAAAGAGGACTAAAATACCTAAAAATAGAAAATAAATCCCATGAAATATCATAATAAAACCTTAAAACAAAAAATGATTAAAACCCCTAAAACACATAAAAATATTAAAAACCCTCAAATACCCTAAAAACCCTAAAAACCCAACTCCACAAGAATTTTTCAAAATCCCTAAAAACCTTAAAAACAAAAAAAACTAAAAAAGACCAAAAATTGATAAACACTAAAAAATCCCTAGAATACATGAATACCCATATGAAAACCTAAAAAATCTAAATACACTTTAACCAATAAAACCCCTAAGAATGATAAACAAAATAAAAGTACCTAAAAACCCTAAAACCTTTAAAAATCGTAAAATCCAAAAAAACCAAAAAAACCAAGATATCCAATAATAATCTAAATAAAAATAAAAAAATATAAAAACCCTTTCCATCACTAAAAACATGAAAACCACTAAAACCCCATAAAAACATAAAATCTAAAAAACCCTAAAATCCAAAAAAACCCATATAGATCCTAAAAACCCTAAAAAAAATTAAAATCCCTTGAAATACTAAAAACAATAAAAACCCTAAAAAATGAAAAATCCCTAAAACATAAAAAACTCTTAAAAACAAGAATAACCCTTAGAAAACCATAAAAACCGAAAAACACTTAAAACCCAAAAAATTAAAAATCCCTAAAAACCCATAAACACTCAAAATCCTTAAAAACAATCAAAAAATAATAAAATCCTAAAATACTAATAATAATCGCTAAAAATGTAAGAAATTATAAACCCCCTAAAAACCACAAGAAAAAAATAAAAACCAAAAACTCTTAAAACCCCTAAAGATCTAAAAACGCAGAAACCCTGAGAACAATTAAACCCCAAAACACCCGAAAACACTAAAGCCATAAAAGTCCCTAAAAAACAAAAATCCTTCCAAATCCTAAAAAATACATAAAATTCCCAAAACATAAAAGACTTAGAAACCCAAAAAAATCCCTAAGAAAACCTTAAAAACATAAAAAACGTAAAACCTCTAAAATCCTAAAAAATGATAACATCACTAAAAGTCCCTAAAAACTATAAGAAAACCAAAATCCCCCTAAAAAACTCAAAACACATAGAACCCTATGAAACCCATAAAAGCAACTAAAATCTAAAAAATCCCAAAAACCCCTTTAAAACCATAAAAATTGTAAACCAATCTAAAAAACATAAAACCTTAAAAATCTCAACATCCCCTAAAAACCATAAAACCCCTGAAAGCTCCCAAAAATACATAAAATACTAACATCTATAAAAAACTAAAACAAATACAAAAACCACAAAAACCTAAAAACTAATAAAACCCAAAAAATACATAAAAATGCTAAAAAACAAAAACAAAACAGAAACACCAAAAAACCCATCAAAATCCCAAAACCCCTAAAAACCATAAAAATACTAGAAAAGCACATGAAATCCTCAAATACTTATAAATGACTAAAATTGATAAAAAGTCTAATAAAACCATAAAAATATAACGACACATTAAAATACTAAAAAATTTAAAAAACTGAAAAACCATAAAAGTACCGAAAACCAAAAAACCTATATAAACCATAAAAACAATATAAAAACCTAAAAAACATTAAAACCCCTAAAAACTAATAAAAACCATAAAATCCAATAAAAAATCTAAAAAACATTTAAACACCCAAAATTTTTGAAGAATATAAAAAAGAAGAAAACTATAAAAAAGTAAAAAACCCATAAACCCGCAAAAATGATAAAAATATAAAAACCCTAAAAACCATCAAAAATAAAAAAAACATTAAAAACCATAAAAGAAATATTAAAATCTATAAAAATTGATAAAATCAAAAAAAAACTATAAAAACACTAAGAAAAACATAAAAATATAAAACCACTAAAAACAAAAAACACATAAAACATTAAAAAACCTAAAAACACTAAAACCCTAAAACCCTCAAAATATAAAAAATCCCTAAAAATCCATAAAAATTCTAAAAATTACCAAAAAACATAAAAACCCAAAAAACCATGAAAACGCTAAGAAACCCATAAAAATTTATAAATACATAAAACACCAAAAAACCCTAAAAAGTAATAAAAACCACTAAAATTGGAAAAACCCTAAAACCCTGAAAATCCTAAAAAACCCTAAAATCATTTATATTTCTTAAAAATCCCAAAAAATCACAAAAAACATAAAAACCATGAAAACCTTGAAAACCACTATGAATACCTTAAATACATAAAATCGTTAGAACCCTTAAAAATGTAAAAAAATTTATAACCCTAAACACCCATAAAAACCTTAAAAACCATAAAATCGTCAAAATCCTTAAAAATCATAAAAACATATAAAAATAAAAAAAAAATCTATAAAAATCTACAAAAATGTAAAAAACCAAAGAAATACTGAATACCATTAATAAAAGATTAAAACCCATAAAAAATCAAATAATTGTAAACCATAAAATGATAAATACTCTAAAAACTGTAAAGCACCATAAAAACACATAAAACATTAAAAACCACCAAAAATATAAAAAGTCTTTAAAACCCTAAATATGTTAAAATAAGATAAAACCCCACATACCCATAAAAACTCACAAAACCCTTAAAAAAAATAATGATACAAAACCATAACCCCCCTAAAACACTCAAAATCCCTAATGTCCTAAAAACCCATAAAATTGATAAATATTCCATAATAATTCATAAAATTGTAAAAAACATGAAAACCAAGAAAACACCTAAGAAAAAAACAAAACCTAAAAACACATACACCCTTAAAGAACCTAAAAATTCTAAAAATGATAAAAATTCTCCAAAAACCCTAAAAATAAACGAAACCCTTAAAAACCATAAAATACACTGAATCCCTAAAAACCACTAAAAAATCTAACAACCCATTATACCCCTAAAAACAAAAAAAAATTCGAAACCCCATAAAACACTAAAAACTCAAAATATTACTAAAATTCCAAATAAAATACCCTAAAAAGCTCTAACAACCCTCAAAATATTTAAAACCCCAAAAACCATAAAAATCATAAATAATGCCTAAAACCCTAATAATCCCTAAAAACCATGAATTACCCAAAGAAAACCATAAAAAAATAAATTCACATAAAACCCCAAAGAAACATAAAACGATAAATTTCTAAAAAAATTATAAAACTTCCCAGAAACCCTAAAACTAATAAAAACTATAAAAATACCAAAAAACCAAAAAAACACTAAATCCCATAAATACCCTAAAACGAATAACAACCACTAAAACTATAAAAAATATTTTTGATCTCTAATAACATTAAAAAATATAAAAAACCACAAAACCCCTAAAAACTAAAAAAACCTAAAGGGCAAATAAAACCCGAAAACCCTTAAAACCCATAAAAACCCTAAAACCCCTAAAATTCCTAAAAATACGAAATACCATAAAAACACTATAAAATTAATTAAATCTAATAAAATCTAAAAATATATTAAAAACCAAAAAAGTTAAAAATAGTAAAACACCAAAAACCCCTAATAGCCTTATAATGCCTTATAAATCCTCAAAATCCCAAAAAACCTAAAAACCCATAAATAACGTAAGAGTTTCATAAGAAACCAAAAAAATAAAAATCCATGGAAACCATAAAAAACCCATAAAAATATATAAAAAATTAAAACAATTAAAATCCTTATAAAATCGAAAATACGATAAAAATTATAACACCCTAAAACCCCAAAAAAATACAAAAATCCCTCTAATATAATAATAACTCTAAATAACATAAAAAATCAAAAAAATACTAAAAAACCCCTGAAACAAAAAAAAACCCTAAACAACCCTGAAAAGACAAAAGGAAACCTTGAAAACAAAAAAATAAGTAAAATCCCAAAAATACCCAAAGAAAAATCCTAAAGACCCCAAAAGAATCTAAAAACACTGAAAACCCCTAAAACCCATAAAGACCTAAAAAATAAAATAAACATAAGACCCACTAATAATCTAAAAACATTAAGAATCCAAAAAAATAAAAAATCTCTTAAATCACATAAAAACCTTAAAAAACTCAAAAACCCCCAAAAATAAAAAAAACCTTAAAACACAGAAACCCCTCCAAACCCCTCAAAAATCCCAAAAACACTAAACACCAATAAGAACACTAAGGAATCCATAAAAATATTTAAAAACATATAACCACTAAAAACCCTAAAGGTCACTAAGAAAACCATAAAAAACTAACAAAAAATAATACCCCAAAATCAAAAAAAACTCTAAAAATCATAAAAAAACTAGAAACCCTAAAACTCCCAAGGACCATAAAACCCCCCAAATACATTAAAACCCTAAAAAACATAAAAATCCTAAACACAACCAAAAAATATAAAACCATTAAAATCCCTATTTTTTTTAAAACACTATATACCCTGAAAAACCATAAAAATTTTAAAAAAACCAAACAAGCCATAAAAACACTAAAAACCATCTGAATCCCTAAAAACCCTAAAAACCCTAAAAAATATA
Organism: Viscum album; assembly: GCA_963277665.1. NCBI lineage: Eukaryota > Viridiplantae > Streptophyta > Magnoliopsida > Santalales > Viscaceae > Viscum > Viscum album. Next base: position 1,277,557,463 of record OY728136.1, on the reverse strand, counting down.
AAAAACCTAAATATCCATAAAAACCTAAAAATACCAAAAATCCTAAAACCCCAATGAAAAACATAATAGCCTAAAAACACTAAAAACCTAAAATGTTAAAATCCGACAAAACCAGAAAACCCTAAAAAACCCAAAACCCCCATAAAAATCACAAAGAACCCCTAAAAATCGCTAAAAACATATAGATCCCTACAAACCATAAAAACCTTAATAAAACAATAAAAATTATTAATACATGTATAAAACCTAAAAACTAAAAAAAATCAGAAAACCATTAAAACCATAAAACCAAAATACCCCTATAAACCCTCAAAATCCATAAAAACCCAAAAAATATTAAAATCCCAAAAAATCCCTAAAAAAATTTAAAAGAAAAAAAATCATGAAAACCCAAAAAAAATCCATAAGAAAACCTTAAAAACTAAAAAACATGCAAAACTTCTAAAGAACCTAATAATGATAAAAATTCTAAAAAATCCAAAAAAGAAAAAAAATATCAAAAATACGTAAAATCTGTAAAACCCCTAAAAACATTAAAAAACCCTAAAACTCCATAAAAAACCTAAAACCAACTAAAAATTTTAATAATCCTTTAAAAAAATTTAACAAAAAAATTTAAAATTAAAATTGTAAAACCAACCAAAAAATAAAAATATCCCTAAAAACAAAAAAAAAATTACAATAAAATCCTAAAATCCCTAAAACCATAAAAATCCTATGAATCCCTTAAAATTGAAAAAAACCCTAATAACAAGAAAAACTATAAGAAAACCATAAAAATATAAAAATACATAAAACCCACAAAAACTGTAAAATAGTAAAAACACTAAAAACTTTTAAAAAAACGGAAAACCCAATAAACTATAAAAATACATTAAAAATTAAAACCCATAAAAACTAATAAAATTAAAAGAAATGTTAGAAACTCTAAAATCCCTTTAAACACATAAAAATGTTAAAAAACACATAAAACCCTAAAAACCCTAAAAACCATCAAAATCCATAATAACCCAACAAAATCCATAAAGACCCTAAAAGCCTAAAAAATCCATAAATTGAAAAAACCTCTAAAACCCTTGAAAACCCAAAAGAAAACTTTAAGAACCAAAAAACTCTTTAAAACCCAAAAAACTAAAAATTCTTAAAACCAGGAAAACCCTGAAAACCATAAAACCCCTTAAAACCATAAAAAACTTAAAAACCCATAGGGACACTAAAAATATTAAAAATCCTTTAAGCCCCTAAAATGATAAAAAACACTGAAAAAACTTATAAACCCTTAAAAATTAAAAAAAACATAAAAACATAAAAGAACCATAAAAATCCTAAAAACCCTAATTCCCTAGAAATCCCTAAAAATATTAAGATAACTGAAATCATTGAAAATACCTATTAAAAAATCCCTAAAAACAAATGAAACAATTAGTAAACCGTGAAAACCTAACAAGGCTTATAAACCCTAAAGAACCTAAAAAATGATACAAAATTGAAGAAACGTAAAAACCCCAAAAAACCAAAAAAATTTAAAAATCTATTAACCCCTAAAAACACATAAAAATACTAAAAAAGACATTAAAATCCATAAGAAATTAAATAACAGTACATTATTTTGAAAAACCAAAAGAAAAACTTTAAAAAATAAAAACAATTAAAACCCCTAAAAACAAAAAAATTCTATAAAAAAATACTGATAAAGTCCCAAAATCCCACTGAAAATGATTAAAAATACTAAACCCTTAAAAACTATAAAAACTGATAAAAACCCCAAAACCTAAATTTTTTTTATAAAACCCTTTAAACCCCTAAAATTTTTAAAAATCTCAAAGAACCCATAAAAACCATAAAAACATAAAAATTTCCTTAAAACCCTAAAAACCAAAAAAATATGATCAAATACCAAAAAACAATAAAATTTTGAAAAACACAAAAAACCATAAATATGGTTAAAAGCCCATAATTTTTTTAAAAAAAGTAAAAAACACTAAAAACTATAAAATCCCTATGAAAAGTTTAATAACCACTATAAATCCAAAAAACCATAAAATACCTAAAAATTATAAAAACCATAAAAATTCTCCAAATCCATAAAACAATAAAATCCATAAAAACCAAAAAAACTCTAAAAATCCTTAAAACCCTTAATAATTACAAAAAAATGTAAAAATCCCCAAAAACCCCAAGAACCATAAAAAAGCAATAAAAATATAAAGACACTTAAGAGCTCTTGGAATGATAAACAATTCTAAAAACAAAAAAAAACCATAAAAGTAGCTAAAAATCCTAAAACCCCTAAAAATTATAGAACACCTAAAAACCATAAAGAACCCTAAAACCTAATAAAAAATTTAAAATTCAGCTAAAAATGTAGAAAAATACACTTTAAACCCCTAAAAATGTTAAAAACCTATAAAATACATTATACCATAGAAAACTAAAAAAATCATAAAACCCCAAAAAAGCTTCAAAACCCAAAAAAACCCAAAAAAACCCTAAAAACCCCAAAAAACCTAAAAACTCTAAAAATATCCATAAAAAATACATAAAAATGTGAAACCCCTAAAACTCTTGAAAACCCCTTAACACCCATAAAAATATTTACAACAAAAAAATACCTTATCCCTTAAAAAACAAACAATGTTAAAACCTTAAAAACCATAAAAACATAAAAACCACTTCAAAATCCCTACAAACCTTAATAACCAATAAAATTCCTAAAAATTCATAAAAACCCATAAAAATTTAATAAACACAAATAAATTTGAATTTACTATAAAAATCATAACATAAAAAAATCTTAAAACCCATAAAATTCCTAAAAATAATGAAAACTGTAAAAAACCCAAAACTTCGTAAAATGATAAAACCTCTAAAAATATAAAAACCCATAAAAACCTAAAAATCACTAAAAAATATAGAAACCCATTAAACCCTTAGAACAATATAAAATCTAAAAAAATTATTAAGACCATAAAAACTAAAAAACCTAAAACACAAAAAACCAAAAAAGCCACCTAAACCCCCGAAAAATCCTAAAGGCCCAAAAAATCCGTAAAAACCCAAAAAATGATGAAGATAAAAAAATAATCTCTTAAAATAATAAAAAACAAAAAAAACCCCATAATACCATGAGAAATATAAAAGATCTAGAAAACCTAAAAAATCAAAAAGTCCATAAAAACCTTATAAAATTAAAAATCCATTAAAACCCCAAAATTCAAAAATATTCATTAAAATCCATAAAACATAAAACCCTTAAAATATTAAAAAGCTCATAAACAGCTAAAATAATTAAAAGTACCCTAAAACCGCCAAAAACCCTAAAAACCATAAAATCCCTAAAACCTTAAAAAAAATTGAAACACCAAAATAACCAAAAGTCCCAACAAAAAAATCATAAAAGCCTTTTAGACCGCAAAAAGTAAAAAAAAATATAAAAAAGGAAAAAATGCAGAAAAACTCAATTAAATTGTCACAAACCTTCCCCCAGGACCCATATCGCGACTACCACAAGCCCGCCTTCCATAGGCCAGGGGCTAATGACTAGCACCAAAGGCGTATTTCCCTACAACTGGGAAGTCATTGCCTTTATAAAATGTGAACACACAACAAGAGTACAAGTGGAAGAAAACACTAAGAAAAACTGTATACAAAAGAAGTATTGGAAAGTAAAAGGTGCTAAAATACAAGCCCAACTGTAAAGTACAAATACAACTGAAAGCAAGTACAACTAAAAAGGTACAAACAGCTGGAAGGTGAATGCATCTCTTGGATCATCCTACGGGGTTCATAAATAAAGTTTAGTTACATATGGACTCCTCAGCACTCCACGTCCATCATACTCCACCGTGTACTGATACGTCGTAAGGTCCTTTTCCGGGTACCGTCTAGTCCGAGCGCACTCGGGCTCTATTAGCGATGTCCGTTGTCTACATCCAACACATCGAGGTGCGGGCATAGCCTGTTCAGGGGTGAGTTTAATGATACTCAGTAGGGACCCCGAGACCCTCAAGGTCTCACTAAATCCAACAAGGATATGATTTCTATGGATAAAAATTACTTAGGTATATACCCATACATATACCTAAGTAATCGAGTAAACTATCTCAATCATGAGGAAAACAAAAAGGTCATTGACTCAGCTAAAACTAATAATTTCATTATTAAAACCACAGCTGCTGGAGAAATCAACCACTATAGAGTACAATGACCCTGTTGTGACTCCGACTCACTACACACTAACCATAGACTGTTGAGGTATTTCTCCTGTCGAGTACTGTGGGACAACAATGACACACAGAGATGCTTCCCACCTGGGGTCTTTCGCCTCACACAGTGGTGCTCCTCCGCCATGGGTCTGCCGCCTCACACAGTAGCGCTCCCCACTGGGCTAATCATGTCACTCAAATCGAATCGGTCAAGAAGTCATTAGGTCTCATCAAGCTGCTACGTCTCTGTATTCTGCTCGCTCGTCTATGGGAGGGTCCACTCCAAGAGTTACAAGACGATACTCCAAGTGCCAAGAAGTCCCACAAAGAAGTATATCAATGGTCCTCCACGTCATAAGGGTTTCAAAGAAATAGATGATGCATCAATCGGACGCTTGGTCTATTAGTTATTAGAATTTTTTCCCTGGGGCCCGGTTAGATTCGTGTATGAACCAACCAGACCGTGACTCAACTATAACCCGAACTTCAGGGGGGTATACTCAAAGTGATAGTTATGTTCCAAGAATATTGGCGCCGCTGACAGTTCATCAAATGGACATCTGGTGCCAATGATATGGCCTAAGAATGTAAAAGAAACAGTATGGGCCTGGGTCCGGTCCGACCTAGTAAGACCGACTCGGCCCAACCATGTCTGGGTCAACCTAGTCTGGGTCCACCCGGACTGACTTTCTAGGTCTGACCCAACCCGTTGGGCAGTTCAACTTGCTTAGTTCAGCCCAGTCCGCTGGGTCCGACCCAGTGGACTGCGTGGACAATTCGGGCCGAGGTTTCCATGTGGGCGACTCGGCCCGAAGGCTAGTGGCGGGTTCATCCAGCACTGCGAGGGGTGCGGTTCGGGCGGGTCATCCCAAAAGGCCAACGAAAAGCCTTGTGGGGCGTGTGAAAGCTGAAGGTGCACATAGAAGGGAGTGGGGGTTCTAGGCAGGGTGTCGGGGTGCGCGGGTAGGGCACCAGGGCACGCTGGAAGGGCGATGGGACACGCGGGGCAGGGCGGCCTGGGCGCGGGGTGCCTGATAGGGTGCCGGGGGGCACCGGGCAGGAGGCTAGGGCGCCAGGTAGGGCGCCGGGCTAGCGCGCGGGCACGCCGAAAATGCACGGGGTGCATGGGAAGGGTGCCGGTAGGCCTGGAAAGCTGTGGTTTTTGTCCGGGTGTGCGCCGGGTAGCGCACGGGTAGGCTAGTCGGGCCCCGCTCGGCCGATGGTGTAGTTTGTGGAGGCCACGATTAGCGCGACCTTTATTTGCTGTCTTCTTCATCATCGCCTCATTGTCGTGTCTTCTTTACATCATCAATGACTCAAGGTTCTGAAACCATAAAGGTTGCAGAGGGTTCATTCCATGTTCATTCGTCCCAAACCCTCCACATTAGAATGATATAAAGCAGTTCACGATGTTGATTCAACATGAGAGGATAAAGCCTCAAACAACTTAGAGCACATCCCTACCTTTTTAATTTTCAGGCATTCGTTCGTCGCGGGAGAAGACTATGTTGTCTTCATTCACCGTACGGTTCCACTTCCGATCTCGTGCGTCGGTCCATTGATGAAAAAGAAGAAGGAATAAGGGTCGTCAAAGAGATCCCACATCGGAAGGGGGGTTCAGAGGAAGAATCCATGGAAGAAGCATCATCATTGGAGACTTTGTTTTCTTTGTTGGAGGATTCTATTCTCCAAAGCTCTCCACTAAATACATAATAAACGTTCCAAAATAATAGACTTTAATCTATTATACTCGTTGGCATGAATTATTTATGTGGGTCCCACTTAATTAAATTCACGATGTTGGTACAATTATTCAAAATTCAAAAAGAGAGCAGAGCCTCCACCAAATTAATTTCACAAGAGGTTGGAACATTAAATTTGGGGAGTTTTGAGGGGGGTTAGAGGCCCGAGTGGTCCCCACCTAATTGAACATGAAGAGGGTCAATGGGTTTCCATCCATTAATTGGGGGTTTTGAGGAGGTTTTATCCTCCTCCATTTAGAGGGGAGTTAAATACCAAGAGGCTCTCCCTCATTAATGAGGGAGATTTGAGAGATTTCCACCCCACCCATTAAATGAGGGGGGGGGGGTTAAGCCCCAAGTGGACCCCACGTCATAACCTCTCACGGGAGGTTATGATGTTTGGGTGTTCCCCACCACAATTATCCTTCCATGGGAGGTTAGGGTGTGGCGGTCCCACCACCAACTCCCACGTAGAGATTTTAACGAACATTACCACATGGCTTGGGTTCAAAAAAAAATTAAGTTGTCACTTAATTTATTTATTAATCCACATGAAACCCAAAAATCAACTCTCATACACAATCAACCATCGTCGAGGTGAAAGTCTTCTTATGAGAAAACCGACATTGCGAGTTCAACGGTGCCCTCAGATTTTAATTCCGAGCACCCATTCAAAAGTTATAAAAACCCGCTCGTACGTTTACTAAACGTACCCAAACAAAACATCAGATTGTGAGTCTGGGCACACCAGGCCTCAGAATCATGCGCCGTCAGAAATTACGGACTCAAAAAATTCCCATTTATTTAAAAAAAAATCCACAAGAATTTCAGTTCTTTACATAAATAATAAAAACTAAGAAAACCAAAAAAACCCAAAAAAACCATTCAAATACAATAAAAAGGCAAAAAAACCCATAAATTCCTTCAAATTTCCTCAAAAATACCTTAAAAATTAAAAAAAATAAACACCTAAAAACCCTAATAAAGTCATAAAATCCTAAATATAGTTAAGACCCCTAAAAGCCTAAAAACACTATAATCCCAAAAAAATCCTAAAAACAAAAAAATGATAAAACGATCATATTTGGAAAAAAACATTAAAAATATTGAAAAGACTAGGAGATAGCCAAAAAACAAAAAAAACATAAAAACACTGAAAAACCCAAAAACCTATAAGAAAACCATAAAAATAATAATAATAATACCCTTAAACCCTATTAACACTAAAACCCCTATAAACCCTTTAAAACACTAAAAACCCACTTAATATTAAAAAAACCATTTAAAACCTTAAAACGTCAAAAAACTCTAATAACATAAAATAAGCTAAATAACTCAAATAACCCAAAAAACCCAAAAAACGCTAAAAACCCAAAAAACCATAAAAAATATCTACAACCCTAGAAATCCCTAAAAAACCAAAAAAAAAACCATAAAAATTCTAAAAAATACAAAAAAATACATAAAAACATAAAAACTCATAAAACACTTGATAATCCATAAGATAACATTAGAAACATAAAAAAATTTAAAACCCCCCAAAACCATTAAAAACCTAAAAACACTAAAACCCATGAAAATCTCTAACAACCCTTAAAAATTATAGAAATCCTAAAAAGTCGATAGAATTCTCAAAAAACCAAAAAAAACCCTAAAAACCTAAAAAAACCTATGAAAACTATTAAAAAAATAAAACACTTTAAACCCCTATAAACCTAAAAACACTAAAAACCTATAGAAGTCCATAAAAACCCCTGAAAATATAAAATATTTAGAAAACATAAAAACAGAAAACCCCATAAAAACTACTAAAAACTTTAAAAATACCTTCAAAACACTAAAATGTTAAAAAAATATAGAAATCCATAAAAACCATAAAAACACTCAAAAAACCTAAAAATTCATTAGACTATAAAAAACACTACAAACCCATAGAAACACTCAAAATACATTAGAACCCAAATAATATAAAAGTTCTAAAAATCCATTTTTTATAGGTATGGCAACACCCTTTTCATTAAAAGAAAAAAGAGATACAAAGAGAGATGGATGGGGTCATACCACCAATTATTCCAACATGCCAATGGAAGAAAACATCAAAGATCATAATCAAATAGATAAGAGGAGTCATAGTTCTCATACCAGTCTGATTATGAATCAAAGGTTCAATGCGTCCTAGTTACCATGGTTGGCTTAAGATAAGAGTTTTCATTTCTACGCCTTCATTTATGAGGTGGGATAGGTTGGAAGCCTTCCTCGTCCATAAAAACCTTATTTCCCTTAGAGAAATCTTGAAAAATGGAAAACTTGCTTGGGGAATCATCTTCTATGGAATCCCATTTTCAACAGATGCCCTGGGTTTCTCTTAATATATTGATTTTCTCCAGGATCATTGAAAAATTCTCAATATTACCTCAATTGGGGAGTTGCTATGTTTCATGATTGATGGCTTGTGCAACCTGTTCTCCTTGATTTGGCTATCCTAGCTCTGATTCATCTAAATTAGGTCTGATTTCCTTATCCACGTGGTTTCATGTCTCTTGTTCATCCTAATCTTCAATCACCTACTTTTGAAGAGATTTCACATCCATTTGAGTAGAACCAACATTGACATGCTTTTTACCCTTATCAAGAGGGGGTTGTTTTCCGCCAACAGAAACCACATTATTCTGAATTTCTTTTCTTTTTAATTTCTTCTTACTAGAAGCCTCAGAATGTTATTTTAATGAACAAAAACAAAACCCACATTCTTGCAGAAGATATCCTTGACATGACCAATAACATAGCAGTCTGGACAATAATCAGGCAGCCTTTCATACTCCAATTTTGGAGATATATCATAATCCAATATAGATAGTATAATGTTATAAATCAAAGAAGAGATTAAGTCTTCCTCCACTAAAATCCTAGCATTGTGTCCATATTTGGAATCTCAGCGGTCTTATCCATTTTGATCATGATTCCCACAGTAGAGGCTATATCAAATAAAATCTTTGGATTCCATAAGATCTAGTTAAGACCAAAAAAATTTATCCAGACAAGGGATCTTGTATTTTTTTTCGCAAATAGATTGAAAAAAAAATTACATTCTTGAATGAAAAAAATAACCTTTTTAACATAATTAATCCAATTCCCATTGCTTTGTGTTATCCTCTGATAGAAAAATGATGTGATATTAACCCTGAACCTTTGGAATACATCTACAATCAGAGGAACTTCATGCTTAAGTGAATTTCTAAACCGAATGGTCAATTTTACAAAGCTTTCCTTATGCAGGTATAATGATTCTGGAAATGATAGAGTGCCTACAGATCCTGAATCTCTCAAGGATGGAATCTTTATCTAAAAAATTCATAAAAATTCCTAAAAAATAAAAAACCCTAAAAAACTATAAATCAAAATGAAAACTGTAAAAACCTAAAAACACATAAAAACCATTAAAAAAATAACAAAAATAAAAACTCTAAAAATCTATAAAAATTATAAATAACCCTAAAACCCCTCAAAATCCATAATAACTCTATAAACCATGAAAATCGAAAACAAAATCGTAAAAATCACTAAAAATGTAAAAAAACACTAATAACCCTGAAAACCCCTAATAAAACCATAAAACACTTAAAACCCATAAAATCCTATAAATGGTAAAATCCATTGCATAACCAGAAAAGAAAGTAAAAAAGATAAATTAAACTAAAAACCATAAACCCCTAAATAACAGAAAAAACACTAAGGACCCATAAAAACCCAAAAAACCCCACTAAAAACACTATACCCCATTAAAACCACTAAGTTTTTTTAAAAAACTCTAAAAATATGTAAAAACCCATAAAAAACTATAAAACCCCTCAAAATCAATAAGAACCCTAAAAATTAAAAATCCTAAAAATGCACTCAAAATCCGTAGATACGTAAGAAACCCTACAAACCCTGAAAATCCCTGAGAAAACCATAAAAACCTAAAATCACTTTAAACCCCCAAAACTAATAGAAAATGGATTACCCCTGAGAAATCGAAAAAATGTTGTAACCCATCAAAATACGTAAATAGCCTAAAAGCCCTAAAATTCCAAAAAATCTATAAAAATTGCTAAAAACATTAAAAACCCAAAAAAAACATTAAAATACCATAGAAACATGAGAAACCAGAAAATACTAAGAACTCCTAAAAACCCAAAAACCCAAAAAACCCCATCAACACCTCGAAACAGACGGTAAATCTCTAAAACCTTAAAAATACCTAAAATCCCATAAAAACCATAAAAATCTACTAAAAACATTAAGAACACCTTTAAACCCATCAAAACCATAAAAAACTACTAAAAATAAAAAATCATAAAAAAAATTAAATACCCTAAAACCCCAAAAATGCCCTAAAAACTATAAAAACTCTAAAAACAGCTAAATCCCTCAAAAAACCTGAAAACCATAAAAAATCATGAAAAATTTCTAAAAATCTATAAAAAATAAAAAACACAAAACAACCAGATAAATCAGAAGAAAAATCTAAAACCCAAAAAAGAATTAAAACTATTAAAAACCATAAAAACACTAAGATCACTCCAAAACACTAAAAACCTAAAAAAATCCTAAAACCATCAATATCCCTAAAAACCCTAAAAACTCAAAAAATCCAGAAATTCCCTAAAAACCTAAAATTTATAAACCCCTAAACCCCTATGAAAACCATAAATACATAAAAACCCATAGAACACATAAAAAACTAATAAAATATATAAAAACCTAAAGATGCCCTAAAAAGACCGTAAAACCCCTAAAACCAAAAAATATAAAACTTCTAAAAAACATAAAAAACAAAAAACCCCGAAAAACAATAAAAAACTAAAAACCCTAAAAATCATTTAAACACTTAATAATGTTAAAAACTCAAAAAAATACAAAACCCTTTAAAACTCAAATAAAACTTAACACCCAAGAAACCAAAAAAACCAAAAAACCCTAAAATCCTTGAAATCCCTAAAATCCCTAAAAAACCATAAAAATCTTAAATACCCTAAAAATACATTAATCATAAAAACCCATAAAATTGCTAAAAATAGAAGGAAAAACCAAAAAAAAATAAAAAATTTAAGACCCTTAAAAACCCCAAAAAATCATGAAAACCACTAATATTTACAAAACCCAAAATTTCTAAAATCCCCAAAAAATACCAAGAAACCTTAAAATCCCATAAAAATACTTAAAATATCTAAAAATTCCTTAAAAAACGCATAAAATTCATAAAACCCTAAAAACCCTAAAAAATCTGAAATCCCAAAAGAAAATCATAAATTCATAAGAAAACATAAAAACCCTAGAATACCTAAAAATACTAAGAAACCCTAAATACCAGAAGGGACCCTAAATATAATAAAATCCCCATTAAAATGATAAAATTCATAAAAATATTTTAAACCCTAAAAAATCATAATAACCCTAAAACAATTTCAAAATCTAAAACACCTTTAAGCCCCTAAAAATTAAAAAAAAACTAAACACCCAAAAAATTTGTAAACACTCAAAAGAACCTAAAAACAAAATAAACATAAAAATCCTTAAAACCATAACAACCCTAAAAACCCTCAAATTCTATAAAAACCTAGAAAATCCCAAAAAATCATAAAATTACTAAAATCATAAAAAAATAAGAAACTCAAAAACCATGAAAACCTATAATAAAAACATAATAACCTAAAAACTCTTCGAACCCCTAATTAACAGAAAACACTAAAAACATTAAAACCCCTAAAAAACTAAAAATTTTAATTCCCCCTAAAATCCTTAAAATAAATAAAAAAACAAATCCCCCACTAAAAACTATAAAAAATATTTAAACCCCTAAAAATTTTAAGAAACTCAAAAAAACCTAAGAACCGTAAAAAACAAAATAAACACTCAAACCCCAAAAAACCCTAAAACTGGTAAAACCAAAGAAAATCCTTAAACCCTTCCAAATACATAAAAACCCTCCAAAACCATAAGCATCATAAAAATACATAAAAATATTTAAAAATTTAAAAACCAAGAAAACTAGAAAAACCTCTAAGAACACCGTAAAACCTAAAAACTCTTAAAACACCTAAAAACAAAAAAAAAAGAAAAAACCCCAAAAATATCAAAAATAAAAAAAAAATTATATAAGATTCCAAAAATCCATACAATTTTAAATATAAATAAATATCCCTAAATATCCATAGAATACCTAAAAAAATTAGAAACCCAATAAACTAGATTAATCTGAAGAAAATAATAAAAACCTAAATGGACTTAAAAACTATAAAAACCATAAAAACCTCTAAAATTACCCTAAAGACATTAAAAATTCCTAAAATCCTTATAATTCACTAAAAATCATTAAAAACCCAAAAAACTTATAAAAATTATATAAACTATTTTAACTCCTAAAAAATTTAAAAACTCTAAAAAATCATTATTCCCCACAAAACAAAAAATCTAAAAAATCCAAAAAACCATTATTCCTTGAGAACACTAAAAACCATCAAAATTCGTGGAAACCCAAAAAACCATAAAAATCCTAAAAATCCAAAAAACATAGAATGAACCCCAAGAAATCCTTAAAAACCAAAAAAAACTTAAAATCCCAAAAAACCAAAAACCCACTAAAAACCATAAAATCCATTAAAAACATAAGAAAAACCAAAAATATTAAAACCCCTATAAACCTTAAAAATAATAAAAGGAAAAAAAATATAAACACCAACTAAAATATATAAATATCTAATGAACCTCTAAAAATGATAAAAACTCTAAAAACCTGTAAAACCCCTAACAATTGAAAGCCCCCCCAAAAATCTAAAAACAAAACACTAAAAACACTAAAACTCTATAAATCCCTAAAAACCATCAAAATATCTAAAAACCAAAAATAAACATAAAATACCTCCGAAACCAAACAAACACTAAAAAACCTAAAAACACATAAAATACCCTAAAACCAAACAAACACTAAAAACCCAAAAAACCCATAGAGACCATAAAAAAACTAGAACCCCTCAAAATACCTAAACACTATCAAAACTAAAAAATCCTAAAAGGCCCAAAAATTCCCAAAAAACCCAAAATAAACCTAATAATTCCCTCAAAAACTAATAACTCATAACACCCTAAGAAACATAAAATCGGTAAAAAAGCCTAAAAGATCCTGAAAACCCAAAATACTACTAAAAACCCTAAAACCCCATAAACCCCTAAAAATAATAAAAACTCAAAAAACCCTTTAATCCATTAAAAAATAAAAAAACTCTAAAAAACCTTTAAAAGCATAAAAAAACCTCTAAAAACACAAAAACAAACAACCATAAACCCCCATAAACCCCCATAAACCCCGTAAAAATTCATAAAAATCATTAAAACCGTAAAATTAATAATAAATCCATAAAAATACATAAAATGTAAAAAACAATAAAGAACTTGAAAAGCCTTATGAAATTCTGAAAAAAAACACTAAAAAAACCAAAAAATTGATAAAAACTCAAAAAATCCCTAAAAATTTTTAAGAACCCTAAAAACACTATGAAAATCTAAAACCCCTAAAACACATATGAAAATCATAAAAATCCCTGAAAACATTAAAAAAACCATGAAAATCCTATGAAAACCATAAAAATTAGAACCCCTTAAAACCTAAAAAATGATAAAAACCATAAAAGACCCTAAAACCACCAAACCCCCAAAAATGATATTACTTGCTAAAGACCCTAAAAACACTAAAAATCATAAAACCATATAAAACTCTAAAAATCCTTTAACCCCTAAATATTTTAAAAGACTCTAAAAATCCATGAAACCTTAAAAACTAAAAATACCCTAAAATCCAAAAAATCCAAAATTCATCAAAATACCCTAAAATCACTAAATATCCCAAAGTCCCACAAAATCCATGAAAATGTCAAAAAGGATAGAAATAAAAAAAATACTCCCTAAAAATACATAAAACATAAAAAACTCCAACAAACTTGAAAATATGTAAGAAAACATGAAAACCAAAAAACACCTAAAACCCCTAAAACCCTAGAACAACTAAAACATTAATCCTTCTTAAAAACCATAAAAACCACCAAAAACATAAAACCGATAAAAAGATTTAAAAATTAATAAAACTCTAAAAACACACTAAAATCTACAAAAAATCATTAAAATTACTAAAATGTTAAAAACATGAATATCATAAACACCTAAAAACTGAAAAAACAATACAAACCCCAAAAAACATTAAATCCCTAAAAGCACTAAAACCATAAAACCCATCGAAATCACCCCAAACCCTAAAAACCCCAACAAAATCCTAAAAAAGCCATAAAAATTCCTAAAAAATGAAAAACCCCTAAAATACTAGAAATATTCTAAAAATCATAAAAACCCCAAAATAAACTAAAAATCCTAAAAACGCTAAAAACAATAAAAACCTAACGACCCTAAAAAACCTAAAATCCTTAAAAACCCTAAAACAAACTAAAACTAGTAAAATATATTTGAACCCCTAAAAACCTTAACAAAAATCTAAAGAACCTAAAACCCCTAAAAAACTAATAAAACCCAAAAACATAAAAAATCATAAAAACCCTAAAATCCCTAAAACCCCCAAAACCCTCAAATCCCAAAAAACTAGAAAAATCCTAAATTTTTTTAAAAAAATTATAAAAATTTAAAAAACCCTAAAATTCCTCAAAAACCATATGAAAAACATAAAAAACAAAAAACACTTAAAACCCTTAAAAATTAAAAAAACACTGAAAATGTTAAAAGACTCTTAAAACTCTAGAAACGCCTAAAACCCTTAAAAATACATAAAATCATTAAAACCCCAAAAAATTATAAACCACTAAGAACTAAAAAAACCCTTTAAACACCTTAAAACATTAAAAAATTAAAAAAACCATTAAACACAGATTGAACTCAAAAAATATTAAAAACCAAAAAAATCTATATAAACCTTAAAACACTAAAATGCCAAAAAACTGTCAAAATATTTAAAAATGCTAAAAAATCTGTCAAAATCACAAAAAATTCAAAAACCCTGAAAACCCCTATGAAAACAATACATTACTTGTAACACTTAAAACACCTAAAACCAAAAAACGATTAGAACTATAAAATCATTAAAATATCTAAAACCCCTCAAAATACCTAAACACACTAAATAACTTTAAAAACATTAAAAAATATATAAATATCCAAAAAATATAAAAATAGTTAAACCCCCATTCAATTAGAAAATATTAATGTCCAAAAAACACCTAAAAATCCTAAAAATTCTAAAACCCAAAAATATCCTAAGAGCTCTAAAAACATTTAAAAACCCCTAAAAATATAAAAACCATAAAACCCATAGAAAATCTAAATCCCACTAAAAAAATATCGATTCCATTTGAACAAATAAACACATCAAAAAACATTCAAAATCCGTAAAAACAAAAAAACCAACCCCCTACCCACTTAAAAATACAAAAAAACTCTAAAAAACCAAGAAACCCTAAAAAACCTAAATCCCTAAAAATCCCTAAAAACATAAAAACCCAAAAAGATCAATAAAGATCCAAATAATTTTAAAATCCCTAAAAACATGAAACACCCAAAAAACATAAAAACTCTTAAAATCCTTAAAAACCTATCAAATTCAAAAAAATCCTTAAAAACACTTAATAACCATGAAACCCTCAAAATCCAAAAAATTTTAAAAAAATAAAAAGCCCTAAAATTTCCTAGAAATTTAAAAACCCCTAGAACCCCTAAAAAGCCGTTAAAAACCCCTAAAAACAAAAAACCACTTAAAAACCCCCAAAAACCATACAAAAAATCTAAAAACATTAATAGTCTCTAAAAACCCTAAAACACTCTAAAAATCATAAAACCCCTAGAAAATCGTAAAAACAAAACATTCTATAAAAACCCTAAAAAAACTAAAAATTGTAAGAACCTTTTAAATTAATAAAAATTTTAAAAAAATTATAAAACCCTTAAAACCCCTAAAAACTCAAAAAACCTCTAATAACCCAAAAAACCCAAAAAACTCAAAAAACCATAAAAATTCTAAAAAAATAAAAACCATTAAAACAACAATGAAAACCTAAAAAATGAAAAATAATTAAAACCCCCAAAACCTAAAAAAAGATAAAAACCCAAAAAATGCTTAAGAATTCTAAAAACCCTCAAAATCCCTAAAAACACTAAAAACCATAAAAATAAAAAAATTACTAAAAATACCTAACAAATGTAAAGCCTCCAAACACACTTAAAACCCCTTAAATAACCATAAAAATCTAAAAACACATAAAATCACTAAGAAACCTAACAACTCTAGAAATCTTAAAAGACCCTAAAAACCCTAAAACCCATAAAACCATAAACCCCCAAAATATTAAAAATCTGTAAAACCCCATAATATCCCTAAAAACCACAAACATGTTTAAAAGTCCTTCAAACCACTAAAAATGTTAAAAATATCTAAAAACCTATAAAAATTGTAAAAACTGAAAATCCCTTAAAAACCAAAAAACACCATAAAATCCTAAAAACATAATAAATCCTAAAACCTCAAAAATACCAAAAAACTCTAAAAAAATTTAAATAAAAAAACTTAAAAATTAATAAAAATGAAAAAAACGTAAACCTTAAAGAAAATCTTAAAAACATAAGAACACTTGAAACCCATAAATAAATAAAAAATAATAGAAACCCTAAAAAACCCTAAAAACATTAAATAACATTGAAACCCTCAAATTACCTGAATACCCTAAAAATATTAAAAATCCTTAAAATACATAAAAATTTATAAAAACATAAAAAACCCTAAAAACCTTAAAACCCCTAAGAAAAACATTAAAACTAAAAAAAAAATTAAAACCCCTTAAAAACCTAAAATACATGAAAATTCTTAAAAGACCCTAAAAACCAAAAAATCTATAAAACTGATGAATCCCAACTTGCTCACTGTCAAATAAACAATCAGCAGCAACTCAACCCCTCTATGGAGGAAATTCAGCTTCACTCAAAGCTGAATGAGCTTTTGGCTCTAAAAGAGAAGCTGGCTAGAAATAAATTTAGCGTATCCTGGATCAAGGAAGGGGATGGGAATTCCAAATTCTTTCATCATCTTCACAGGGAGAAAAAAATCCAAGAAAGTTCTGAATGTCATCCGGATTAATGGGGACTCCTTTTTATCTAAACATGAAATCTCCAATGCTATGGTTGATCACTTAAAATCACTTTACAATGATCGTGGGCATGAGGAGACCCCTAGACATTTTCGATCTATTGATTCTTTAATTAATGATAATTAGAATAAGCATCTTACTGATTCCCCGTTTGAGGAGGAAGTCGGGTCTGCGCTTTCTTCTTTGAATATGGACAACACTCCTAGGCTAGATGGATTCAGTAATAAGTTCTTCATGTTCTATTGGGATATTCTACAAGTGGAGGTCACTAATGCTGTTAGAGAATATTTTATCTCCTACTCCATTCCTCAGGGAACTAATTCTATCTTCCTTTCTCTACTTCCAAATAAAGATAATCCCATGGATATTGGGGATTTTCGTCTGGTGGTGATTGGCAATACTATTACTAAGATAATAAGTAAAATTTTGGCAATCAGGGTGGGGAAGATTGTTGGTGGGATAATCACCCCAAACCAATTTGGGTTTGTCCCAGGACGTAATATTCAGAGATTCTTATATTCTACATCGGAGGGTATCAACATCATGCGGAAAGACTCTATGTATGGAATACTTTCTATGAAGATGGACATCTCAAAGGCATTTGATATGATCAAATGGAGATTCATCTTTACTGTTCTCAGCAGGTATGGATTCTCCACCTCTTTTATAAAGATGATCCATACTATCTTGTCCAGTGCCAGGCACTCTGTTCTTGTTAATAGATCCCCTAAGGGGTTCTTTCATTGCTCTCGTGGCGTCAGGAAAGGTGACCCGATTTTTGGCATCCTCTTTGCTCTGGTTGAGGATTACCTTAGCAGATGCATAATTGATCTCATTCAGGCTGGTTTATATGCTACGATAAAAGATGGGGGAGATCTTATATGACAACTCATCTTCTATATGCATATGACATTATCATTTTTGGGAAGGCTGGTAGGCGTATCCTATCCTCAATTAAATCACTTCGACAACAATATAAAGAGGCTGTGCGGAAATCGATTAGTTGGAAAAAGTCCTCTGTTATTTTTGGCAATGGGATTTCAGCCTCTAAGAAACGCAGAATTGTCAGAAATCTTGGTTTCATGAGGGTTTCCCTCCCTTTCATGTACCTGGGGGTTCCCTTATTCTGGGGGAAGGTAAAAAGTGGCTACCTTGTGGGAATTTCAATAAAAATCACTCACCAACATGAGGGATGGAAAAAATAATGCTTATCTTAGGCAGGCAGAATTTTCCTGATCAACTCTGTTATTATATCTATGTTTGTGCATGTGTTCAACATTTATAGATGGATGACAAGTCTCATCATGAGATTGCTTGAAAAAATCAGAAACTTCGCATTGCCGGGCTGCATAAATGAGAAGAAGCGTGTATCTGTGGCATGGAAAGAATGCACAAATCCCATCGAAATGGGTGGGCTGGGCATCAAGGACATCAGGAAATTTAATGATGCCTTAATTTGTAAATTTACATGGAATCTTTTCAACCTACAAGACAGGAGTCTTGACTTCATGAGGGAAATGATCACTCCCAAACTATGTGAGGAATTCCGGGGCTTCATACCTTCTTCAGTCTGGACCACAATCAGGTCCTCCTATTGAAGCATTATTTCTAACTCTAAATGTGTGGTCTCAAGGCATTAAGATTTGAATTTTGGAAGACCACCTGGCTTGATCGGCCCATTCATGAATCTGTCAAGCCCCCTCATAATTTTAATCATTGGTCCATTGCTGATCTCAATAATAACATGAGCGAGATTGAAAGCATCCTGCGGCAGAATATTATCGCACAAATACAAAGTTACAACTTCATGTACATGGACTATCTTATTTGGAATCCCAACATGGTTGGGCTGTTAAGTGTGAAGGAGTTTACCGGTCTGAATGTGAGCAGGGAATTCAACCCCATGCTTGGCTCTCTAAATTTTGGAGGCCCTTCATTCCCCCTTCTAGCCACCTCCTACTGTGGAAAATTTGTAGAAATATATTTACAGTTCAAGATCAGTTGAAAAGAGTTGGGTGGTGCTTGGTCTCTACTTTTTTGATATGTCTTTAGGATGAGAAAAATCTACAGCACATTTTTCTTAATTGTCAACTAGCTGCTGGTGTTTGGGAGTATTTACAGGGAATTTTCCAACTGAAAATCTTCACGGAGAGCACGCTGTCTTCTCTTTTCAGTAGTGTCATCGGTGTGCAATGATGTCAAGAGGTTTCCAACCTACTTCTTACTGCTGCTATTGCGGCCCTTTCTACTTTTGTGTGGGAAGCCCGGAATAAAGAGGTTTTTGATAGTGCTCCATGCTGCCTCCGCACTGGTGTGGTGGCGATCCACAAAGCTGTCCGCATGGCGTCTCATATCCAAGATGGTATGATGGCTAATGATGTTAATGATCTCCGGTTGTGGTCGTATTTTCTGGATGTACAGAGGCTTTGTTAAAGGATGCTTTTATCACTTTAATGGGGATGAGTGTTCATATGAAGCAGAGCTTTGGGCCATGATTAAGGCTGTCCAGTTTGCAGTTCACCTTAGGTGGAAGAATCTATGGATTGAATCTGACACGATGTTGGCGGTGGAAGCCCTAAAAAACAAGGATAATCCCATGGATGCTCCTCCCACAATGGGTTGAGTGTCTAAGGATTTCTCAGGGGATGAACATTATAGTCACACATGCATACAGGGAAGCGAACAAGGTGGCGGACATGCACTCCAAGAAAGAAATTGAGGATGGATTTTCCATGTGGTAATTTGTTGCACCAGATTTTTGTACTCCCCTTGTGGACTTGGGCCTGAAGGGTGACTTGAACACTCGGTTGTGCAAACCCTCCCTATAAAGCCTTGTACATAATTTTTTTGATAATAAATTTTGTGGGGCTGGGATACGCCTGGCCCTGAACCTGCTTTGCCTAAAAACCATAAATATCCTAAAAATACCAAAATATCCATAAAAATGTAAAAACCTTGAAAACCCTAGAAAACCCCTAATAAAACTATAAAAACAAATAACACATAAAACCACTGAAAACCTAAAAATACTAAAAACCCTAAAATTTCCTTAAACCCTAAAACCCCCCAAAAACTATAAAAACCATAAAACCATAAAACCACTAAAACCAACTAAAAATCCATAAAAAAAATAAAATCACTAAAAAATATAAAAACCTATTAAACCCCTAATATTGATAAACAACTATATAAACCTCTAAATGTTAAAAAACCCCTCAAAACTACTAAAATACCACAATACCCTAAAAACCCAAGAAACCATAAATACAACTTTTAATGCATAAAAAACAATAAAACCATAAAAATACTAAAAATCACTAAAAATCCCTAAAAAGGAAAAAAACCCCCCAAAACACTAAAAATACCGAAGAAACCCTTCAAAACTTAAAAACCACTTAAAACCCATGAAAACATAAAAACCACTAAAAACCCAAAAAATAATAAAAACGCTAAAACCCTGAGAAATCCTAAAAATACATAAAAATCGTAAAAAACATAAATCTTTTTAAAAAATACTTAAAAATCCCTAAAAATCACTAAATACATAAATACCGATAAATACCTGAATAATACTAGGAAAACCATAAAATTCTAAAAACACTTAAAACCCCTTAAAAACAAAAAAAAATGCAAAAGACCCTAAAAGGCACTAAAACCCCTATAAACCCATCAAAACTCTAGAACTACTAAAAAATATGATAAACCATTAGACCCCTACAAACAAAAAAACACTAAAAAATTATAAAAAACCAAAAAAAAATAAAAAACTCTAAAATACCAATAAAACTCTAAAAATATGAAAACCTCTAAGAACCCCAAAAATCCCTAAAAACCCCAAAGACGATAAAAATCCAAAAAATCCATAAAAATGTAAAAAACACTAAAAAATTAAAAATTATTAAGAGAACCTAAAAAATGAAAAACACATAAAACCCTTAAGAACATAAAAATGATCAAAACCCTAGAAAACTATAAAATCTGAAAACCTCTAAAATTCATCAAAATACCTAAAAAACCATCAAAATCCCCAAAAATAACTAAAAATCATTAAAACATAAAAATTTTAAAACCCTTAAAAACTTAATAAAACATTAAAACCAATAAGAAAATGTTAAAAACTGAAAAACACATAACACCCTTAAAAACCATAAAAAATCCAAAAATAAAAAAATACCCTAAAAACCCTAAAAACCCTAAATGCCTAAAATCCCTAGAAATGTTAAAACCCCCTAAATACCATAAAATCAATAAAAATAGTCTAAACCCATTTAAAACAATAATAATGATTAAAAATTCTAAAAAAAATAATAACCTAAAAAACCCTCAATAACCAACAAAACCATTAAATCCCCAAAACCCCTCAAAATCCCTAAAAATCCAAAACATCAATAAATATTATAAAAACAACTTAAAATTTATAAAAACATAAAAAACACTACAAAATATGAATAATGAAAATAAAAAATAAAAATAATAAAACAATTAATACCCCTAGAAAACCTGAAAATGTTAAAAACCATAAAACCCTTAAAATCCCTAAAAATAATCAAAATCCCTAGAAATGTAAAAAAACCTTAAAAATCATGAAAAACCAAAATAAAACCTCAAATACCTTAAAAGAGTAAAACTCAATAAAAACCCATAAATTCTAACAACTATAAAAAAACATAAAAACTATAAGACCCCTAAAACCCCCAAATATCCCAAAAATAGTAAAAACACTAAAATTCTTAAAGATAATAAAAGTCCTTGAAAATACTTGAAAACATATTACCCACAAAAAACCTAAAAACCCTATCAAACCCATAAAAACCAAAAAAAATTAAAATCCCTAAATCCTAAAAACACTAAAACCCCAAAATATCCTAAAAACACAAAATCCCCCCAAAACCATAAAATGCCTTAAACCATTAAAAACACTAAAAATCCATAAAAATGATACAACCACTAAAAACTCAAAAAACCATATAAAATAATTAAAAACTTTAGAAAAACTCTAAAACTCATAAAACACTAAAAATTTCAGAAGAATCCAAAAATCCAAAAATATACCACAAACCCCTAAATATATTTGAAAACCCTAAACACCTCGAAATACCTTACCCCCCAAACAGTAAAGATACAAAAAATACCTAAGAATTTCTAAAAAACGGATAACCCTAAAAACCATGCAAACCCCTAATAAAACCGTAAAAACAAAAAAGACACATGGAACCCCTAAACATCTAAGAAAACAAAAAACCATTAAAACCATTAAAACCCTCAAAATCCTTAAAAAACCTAAAAACCATAAAAACCTAAAAAATACCTAAAAATACCTAAAAATGTAATAAACCCTGGAAATGCTGAAAAATCCAATGAAAACCATAAATTATTAAAAAACACTTAAAACCCCAAAAAACATAAAAAATAAAGAACACCGCAAAAGACCCTAAAACCCAAAAAATAAAAATAACCCTAAAAATCATAAAAATCTAATAAACCCATAAAAATGATAAGGACTATAATAACTCTTTAAACCCCTAAAAATTCTACCAAAACACTAAAAATACTAAAAACCATAAAAACTCAAAAAAATACCCCCTAAAAAGATAAAAACATTTAAAACCCTAAAAATCCATAAAACCCGTATAAGACCATAAAAATCATAAAAAAATCATGAAAAATGAAAAAATCCTATAAAATATCAAAAACACTATGAACTCCATAAAAACCTCAAAAAACATAAAACCCCGTAAAACCTAAAAATGTTAAAAACCATAGAAAACCCAAAAATTCCTTAAAATAACTAAAATCCCTTCAAAATCCTAAAAAATAACTCAAAATCACTAAAAATTATTAACCCTAAAAATATTAAAACCCTAAGAAAACATTAAAAACATAAAAACACTTAACTACCATAAAAACATAAAAAATTATGAAACACTAAAAACCCCAAAAAACCTACAAAATATCTAAATACCCTAAAATCCTATAAATCTCTACAACCCTGAAAGCCCAAAAAAATTTCAAATCCCAACAAACATAAAAACCATCAAATGAATAAAAACCATTTGAAAACCTTAAAAAATAAACATAAATAAAACCACAAAAAACCAAAAAACAACATAAAACCATAAAGTCCTTGAAACCCATTAAAACCAAAAAACCCCTAAAACAATAAAAAACCCTAAGAACCCATAAAAACCCTAAAAACTCACTAAAACTACAAATGCAGTTTAAAATCCTAAAAATGATAAAAACCTCTAAAACCTTAAAAAATATTTAAATTCTAAAAAACCATAAGAACCCCAAAAACATAGAAAATCCCCCAAATCCATAAAACCCTTAAAAACATATAGAATATAAAAATGTCTAAAAACCATAAAACTGAAAAAAAACCTAAAAATACATAAAGATACATAAAAACATAAAAACCATAAAAAACCAAACAAACCCAATGAAAGTCTTAAAAATCTAACAACACTTTAAATGCCGAAAAACCTTAAATTCTAAAAACCCTCCAAATCCCTAAAATCCCTAAAACCCAAAACCCCTCAAAATCGCTAAAAACCCTATCAAACCATAAAAATAAAAAAAACTAAAAATATCTAAAAATTTAAAAGACCGTGAAAACCATGAAAACCCCTTGGAAAACCTTCAAAACCTAAAAACAATAAAATCCACAGAAACCCATACAAACATTAAAAAACTCTAAAAAACCATAAAATCTATAAAACATTAAATAAACACAAAAAACCTAAAAACCATGAAGCCCTCAAAATCAATTAAATCTCTAAAAACACATAAAAATCCACCAAAATAACTAAGAATACCTGAAAATTTTGAAAACCTTCAAAAACCTAAAACCCACCCAGAAAAACAAAAAAAAAAGCATTAAAACACATAAAACATATAGTAAACCTAAAAAATCTAAATACCTTAATTCCCTTAAAACTCTAAAAACCCAAAAGACCCAAGAAAACCCTACAGACCCTCAAAATCCATAAAAATACTAAAAATCCATAAAAATCCAAAAAACTATAAAACCTATAAAAAATATAAAACCTCCAAAAAAATTAATATCCCTAGAAAACATTAACTATCTATATACTATTAAAACCACTATGAAATATAAAAAATTCAAAAATACCTAGAAGACCTTAAAACCCCTAAAACCCTCTGACCCCATAAAAACCAAAAAACCCATAAAACCGTAAAAACCTAACAAACCACTAAAACCCTAACAACCACATAATACTCAAAAACCCTTTAATCTCCTAAAATTTTCATAAATATCTAAAACACCTAAAACCCATGAAAACCCTAAAACCCCTCAAAATACTTAAACAACCTAAAAATTCAAAAAAAAAATCAAAAAAATCCTAAAAATACCTAAAAATGTAAAAACCCAAATAATATTGAAAATCCCTATGAAAACATTAATAACCTTAAAACACTTATAACACTTAATACCTAAAAAATACTAAAAACCTGAAAAACCCTATAACCCAAAAAATATACGAAAACACTTAAATTACCCAAAAAAACTAAACACCCTTA
This sequence comes from Viscum album, assembly GCA_963277665.1. Taxonomy (NCBI): domain Eukaryota; kingdom Viridiplantae; phylum Streptophyta; class Magnoliopsida; order Santalales; family Viscaceae; genus Viscum; species Viscum album. The sequence continues at coordinate 1,277,532,800 of OY728136.1, read as the reverse complement.
AAGATCCTAAAAAGCCCTTAAAATCCAAAAAAAATAAAAACCCCTAGAAACCCTAAAAATCCCTAAAAACCATAAAATCCTAAAATAAGTAAATCCCTTAAACATAAAAAATGAAAAAAAACTATAAAAGAACCAAAAACCTATAAAATCCCCTAGAAACCATAAACCCACTTAAAAAACCCTAAAACCACTAAAAACCTACTATAAACTATAAAAACCATTTGACCCCACAATTTTTAAAAAACTCTAAAAACCCATAAAAACCCTAGAAACTCCAAAAAAACCATAAAATCCAAAAAAACCATAAAAACCCTAAAAACACTAAAAAATCCCAAAACCCCTTAAAATAACATAAAATCCTAAAAATCCACAAAAATAAAAAAATAATAAAAATCAAATAAATTTTAAAAACCATAAAACATTTTAAAAACAAAAAAAAACACTTAAACCCCTTATAAACATAAAAAAACACTAAAACTATAAAACCATAAAAACCCCAAAAATCCTTAAAACCCCTCAGAATCATGAAAAATCCTAAAAGACCAAAAAATCCTAAGAAATCCCTAAAAATCACAAAAAATATAAAAAACCTAAATACCCAAAAAGACAATGAAAATATTTAAACCCTAAATACACTCATATCCTCTAAAAAATCAAAAAAACACGAAAACACTAAATGTCCCAAAAAACCTAAAAACCCCTAAAAACCATAAAACCCCTAAAACCATTATAAACCCTAAAATCCCATAAAAACCCTTAAAACCCACTATAATATATAAAAACACCTTAAAACCCTAAATCATTAAAAAAATGAACCTTAAAACCCCCAAAAATATATAAAAAACCCTAAAATCCTAAAAGACCAATAAAAAACATCAAATCCTAAAAAACTCAATATTCCTAAAAATCGTAAAAATGTTTAAAAATGCCTAAAAACCTAATAACCCCTATAAAAACCTAAAAACCAATAAGAAAAAAATAATAAACCTAAAAACAATTAAAACCACTAAGAACATAAAAAAACTGTAAAAATCCTAGAAATCCATGAATACCTAAAAAACCATTAAAAACCTAGAACTCTATAAAAATCCAATAAAATTATAAAAATCCTAAATGAGGACTACAATCCCTAAAAATAGAAAAAAACCCATGACCTGACATTAGAAAACCATAAAACCAAAAAACAATTAAAACCGTCCAATACCCTAAAACCATAAAAAACCAAACCCCCAAGGAATTGTCAAAATAGCTAAAAACCTTAAAAAAAACCGAAAATGACCAAAAATTGTTAAATACCGAAAAACCCCCAGAAACCATGAAAACCCCTATGAAAAACTAAAAAATCTAAAATACTTTAACCCATAAAACCCATAAGAATGAAAAAAAAATAAAAGTACCTAAAATCCCAAAAACCTATAAAAACCATAAAATTCACAAAAAAAACATAAAATATCCTGAAATCCCATAAAAACCTAAATAAAAATAAAAAATCAAAAACCCCATTAAACCACTAAAAACATAAAAAACCCTAAAAACCCAAAAAACCTAAAAGCCCCAAAAATCCTAAAATCTAAAAAAAACCCATATAGATCCTAAAAACCCTAAAAACAATTAAAATCCCTAAAATCATAAAAACAATAAAAAAACATAAAAAAGAACTAAAAACCCCTAAAACATAAAAAACTCTTAAAAACCCGAATAACCCTAAGAAAAGCATAAAAATATAAAAGTACTTAAAAACCTAAAAATTTAAAAACCCTAAAAACCAATGAACACTCAAAATCCTTGAAAACCTAAAAATATAAAAAATCCTAAAATAGTCATAATAATCGCTAAAAATATAAGAAGTTTTAAAACCCTTAAAAACCATAAGAAAAACATAAAAACCAAAAACACATAAAAACCCTAAAGATCTAAAAATGTAAAAACCCTAAGAACCATTAAATCCCTAAGACCACAAAACACTCATAAAAGTCCCTAAAAAACAAAAAACCTTCCAAATCCTAAAAAATCCTTAAAATTCCCCAAACATAAAAGACCTAAAAACTCGAAAAATCTTTAAGAAAACCTTAAAAACATAAAAACCCTTAAATCCTCTAAAATCCTAAAAAATGATAACAGTGCTAAAAGTCCCTAAAACCCCTAAAAACACAAAACCCCAATAAAAAACTCAAAACCCCTAAAACCGCATGAAACCCTTAAAAACAACCAAAATTAAAAAAATCCCTAAAACCCCTTTAAAACAATAAATTTTTTAACAAATCTAAAAACCTTTAATGCTTAAAAATATCAACAACCCCTAAAAACCATAAAAAACCCATAAAGCTCTTCAAAATACCTAAAACACTAACATCCATAAAAAACTAAAACACATAAAAAAACCTCAAAACCTAAAAAAAATAAAACACCTAAAAGACATAAAAATGCTAAAAACCCAAAAACACCAAAAACCCATCAAAATCCCAAAACCCCTAATAACCATAAAATACTAAACAGCTCCAGAAATCCCTAAAAACTTATAAATGAATAAAATTGTTAAAAATAGTAATAGAACCATTAAAATATAACAACACATTAAAAATGATAAAAATCTAAAAACCCTAAAACCCATACAAACCCTAAAAACAATAAAAAATTCCAGAAAACATTAAAATCCCTAAAAACCAATAAAAACCAAAAAATCTACTAAATACTCTAAAAACAATTTAAACACCTAAATTTTTTAAAAACAATAAAAAACTCAAAAACACATAAACCCTCAAAAATGATAAAAATCTAAAAACCCTAAAAACCCTAAAAACCTCAAAAATAAAAAAACACTAAAAATGATAAAAATTATTAAAACCTATAAAATTTGATAAAATCTAAAAAACCTATAAAGACCCTAAGAAAAAAATAATATTAAAAAAACACTAAAAAACACAAAAAACAAAAAAAAACACTAAAAAACCTAAAAACACTAAAAATCCTAAAACCATCAAAATATAAAAAACCCCTAAAAACCCACAAAAATTTTGAAAATTACCAAAAAACATAAAAACCTAAAAAACCTTGAAAACCATAAGAAACCCTTAAATATTTATAAATACTTAAAAACTCCTAAAAACCATAAAAAACTGTAAAAACCCGAAAAGATCCCAAAATCCCCTAAAAAAATAAACCTACTAAAAATTTAAACACACTAAAACATCATAAAAATTATAAAACCACATGAAACTAAAAAAAACTTTTAACTCCAAAAATCATTTAAAAATTTTAAGAAAACATTAAAAACCCTAAAAACGAGGAAAAAAATAAAAACCCCAAAAAACTAAAAAAGCCTACCCCCCCCCCCCAACGAACCCTCAAAATCTATAAAAACCTTAAAAGCTATAAAAATACAAGAAAACACCTAAGAACAATTTAAATACATAAAAACACATAAAACCAGTTAAACTAAAAAAACCTCAAATTCCTAAAAAAGACATAGAAAACATAAAACCCTCAAAATATCTAAAAGCATTTCCAGCCCATAAAAATTGTAAAAAACCAATAAAAATAGAAAACCCCCTCCAAACATTGAAAACCCTTAGAAAACCGTTAAGATATTAAACACCTAAAACCCCTAAAACCAAAAAATGATAAAACTCCTAAAAACCCTAAAACCCTAAGAAACTAAAAATACCAAGAAATCATAAAAATTAATAAAATCCTAATAAAATATGTAAACACTAAAACCCATAAAAAACAAAAAAATAATTAAATCTATAAAAGATCCTAAAATCCAAAACACCCTTAAAACCCATACAACCACGAAGAACCATAAAATATAATAAACATAAAAGAAGATCATAAAAACCCACAAAACCTCCTTTAAACCAATAAAATGATAAAAAAACTCTAAAAAACCACCAAAAAATAGAAAATCAACAAAATTTTATAAAGCTAAAAAAAACATAAACCCCTAAAAAACTTCAAAATCTTAAAAAATCTAAAAAAATAATAAAAATCCCAAAAAATCCCAAAAAATGTAAAGACACCAAAAAACCCTAAAAACCCCAAAGAAAACATTAAAATCCTAAAATTAATTATGCCCTCTAAAAACATAAAAATCACCACTGTCCCAAAAACCCTAAAATCCTACAAGATCCCTAAAACCTTACAAACCAAAATTATCCTAAAAAAGGCTTAAAATACCCAAAAACATATAAACCCAAAAAAGAAGAAAAATCCTAAAAAACCTTAAAACCCTAAAAAACATAGAACCTAAAACACGTAAAAAATTTAAAACCCTGAAAGACACTAGAAAACATTAAAATTCTAAAAACCCCTAATAACCCTAAAACCCTAAAACCCCAAAAAACAATAGAAACCCAAAAAAAGAAAAAAAAATACTATAAAATACCTTTAAACCACTAAAATGTTAAAAAAACATAAAAACCATAAAATTCCTAATGAAATAGAAGAAAAATTAAAACCCAAAAAAAATACTACAGAAACCATAAAACCTGAAACCCCTCAAAATTCCTAAAATCCATTTAAAAACAAAAAAAATACCAAAAATCCCAAAAAATCCCTAAAACATAAATAAACTAAAAAGACCCCAAAGAAACCATTAAAACAATACAAAACATACAACATATAAAAACCTAAAAATAATAAGATACTAAAAAACAAAAAAAACCCTAAAAACATAAAACCCTCAAAATTCCTAAAAACTGTAAAAATCCTTAAAGAGCTATAAAAATCCTTAATACAGTAAAAACCCCAAAAATAGTGAGAAATCCTATGAAAACATTAAAAACCTAAAAAAACATAAAAATGCTAAAAATATTAAAATCACTAAATCATTAAAAGACCCGACAAACAATAAAGATCCCTAAAAACCTAAAAAATAAATAAAATACTTTAAGACCCCTAAAAAACATAAAAATATAAAAAATAAATTGAAAATCTAAATACCCATTAATCCCCTAAAAATGAAAAAAAACTATAATAACCACAAACCCTTGAAAATTCAACAAAACCCTAGAAAGCCAAAAAATCCCTAAAAACCATAAAAATTAAAAAAATCCTAAAAATTCCCAAAAACCCATAAAAACCCTAAAAATCATCGAAAATGTAAAACCCCTTAAAAACCAAAAAAAATAAAACACATAGAAACCCTTAAAAACCTAAAAACACTAAAACCATCTAAAAACAAAAAAAACACTAAAACTATAAAAACACATAAAACCCCTAAAAATCTAAAAACCCTCAAAATCTCTATAAACATAAAACAATAAAAGCCTAAAAAATCCTTAAAAATCATTAAAAATGTAAAAATCCTAAAAATTCTAAAAAAACCCTATGAAAACATTAAAAACCTAAAAACTATTACAATCCTAAAAAAATATAAAAAACTCTAAAAAACATAAAAGACCACAAAAACTAAATAACCCCTAAAAACCCTAAAAGTCCCTAAAAACTGCAAAATCCTCTAAAACCTCTAAAACCAATAAAAATATATAAAAATAATAGAAATTATATAAATACATTAAACCCCTAAAATGGTAAAAAGCACCAAAAAATCATGAAACCTCTAAAAAGGTAAAAACCAATATGTAGAATCCAAAAAAACTAAAAAAACCTCAAAATACCCAATACACGAAAGACACCAAAAAATCCCAAAAATTATCTAAAAATCCTGAAAAATTTTAAAAACAATAAAAAATCTTATGAAAACCTTAAAACCCTACAAACGGATAAGCCCAAAAAAAACGAAAATTGCTAAAAACCTAAAAACATAAAAACCCATAAAAACCTATAAAACCATCAAAATCCCTAAAAATGATAAAAATGTTAAAAACAACCTCCCAAAAACCTAAAAAACCTAAAAACATTGAAAACTGTAACAAATACTTAGAAACATAAAAAAATATGAAACCTATAAAAACCTAAAAACATTAAAAATTATATAAACCCCTAAAACCACAAAAAACTCTAAAACCAATCAATATACGTAAAAAAAATAAAAATTAATGAATCCCAAAAAATACCTAAATGTTTTGAAAACTATAAAAACCCTTGAAAACCCAAAGAAAATAATAAAAACATAAAAACACTCAAAACCCCTAAAAACCCAAAAAAATCCTAAAAACGTTAATACCCCACAAAATTCATAAAAACCAAAAAATACTTAAAATTACTTAAAATAACTAAAAGAGTAAAATCATAAAAATCTTAAGAACCCCTATGAAAACCATAAAAAATAAAAAACCTAATAACCTAATAAACCTAAAAATCATGAAACCCCTAAAAACCATCAAAATACAGAAAAAAACCAAAAAAAAATTAAAATCATAAAAGCCCTAAAAATCTCTAAATAAATTAAAACCACTAAAAACCCTAAGAAATACATGAAAATTTAAAAACACATAAAACACCTAAAAATCCTAAATAATTTTAAAATTGAAAACCACACAAAAAAACACCAAAACCCATTAAAATGATAAAATATTAAAAAATAAAAAAACCTTAAAATTAATAAAAAAACTAAAAAAACCTTAAACCCAAAAAATTAAAACCTTGAACTCCGTAAAACCAGCAAAATCCCAAAAAAATAAAAAATCTTAAAAATCTTAAAAATCCTTAAAAATGCCAAAAAAATGAAAAAAAAAACCTATAAAACCCTGAAAACCCCTAATGAAACCTTACAAATAAAAATAATTAAAAATAATTAAACAAAAATAATTTCTAAAAAACATAAAAATTATAAAATCATAAAAATCCGAAAAATCCCACAAAATAACTAAAACGCCAAAAAACCATAAAAATCCTAAAAAGCACTAAAAATCACTAAAAACAGAAAATTCCAAAAAACTAAAATAACTTAAAATCTATAAAAAACCTAAAATTGATAAAAACCCAAAAATACCCTAAAACCCGTAAAACACTAAAATACATAAAAATATCTAAAACCCCTAAAAACTAAAAAATTATAAAATATCCCAAAAAATATCAAAAAACTTAAAACCATAAAAGTACATAAAACCCCTAAAAAATAATAATTTTATAAACCCTAAATGACCCTAAAACCCCTAAAAACCATAAAAAATAATTAATAATTAAAAAACCCCCAAACCCATAAAATCCATATAAAACCACTAAAACGCTAAAACACCTGTAAACCCCTATAATTGTCAATGAACTCTAAAAACCCTTCAATCCATAAAAACATCAAAAAATTGAAAACCCCAAATGATCATAAAAATCCAAAAACACTAAAAAAACAAAAAAATCCATAAAATTTTTAAAAACCTATTAAATTAATAAAAAATACCTAAAATTACCATAAAATAGAAAACACCGTAAAAATATTGATAATCCTTAAGAAAAATTTAAAACCCTAAAAAACATAAAAAAATTCAATAAAAAGAAAACAAAAAAATGCTAGAAACCCTAAAAAACCATAAAAAGCCAACGACCCTCAAAAATCATAAAAACCCTAAAACCCATTAAAATCCAAAAAAAATCCATAAAAATTCAGGAAATTGTAAATAATCTAAAACCTAGAAAACCCATAAAAACCATAAAATTATAAAAATACATAAATCATCAAAAAACCTAAAAATTCTAAATACCCTAATAGTCCCTAAAAACCCTAAGAACCCAAAAAACATAAAACCCATAAAAACCATAAAACCCAAAAATCTTAAAAACCACTAAAACCTTTAGAAACCCATGAAACCCTTAAAATGTTAAAAAAAATAAAAACCATTAAAAACATAAAAACTATAGAAACACAAAAAACCCCAAAAATACCTTAAAAACCTAAATACCATCAACATCTATAAAACCCGTAAAAATCATAAAATGGCATAAAAATACATTAAAATGTAAAACCCAAAAAACCAATTAAAACCCACATGAAAACCATAATAATATAAAAATAATTAAAACCCTTGTAAAACCTATAAATACAACAATCTATCAAAAACCCTAAAATCCCTAAAACCTTTAAAATCCCTAAAACCCTAAAAAAATTAAATTCCTAAAAAATCCCAAAAACACCCTTCAAAAGAAAAAACCATAAAACTCCCTTGTCTACATTGTTTTTTTCTAATAAACTTTGGGGGGTCAGGAATAACCTAGCCCCAAGCCTTCCTTGCCCTAAAAACCTAAAAACCCAAAAAAAAACAAAAAACAACTAAATACACCTAAAAAACCATTAAACCTTCTAGAAACTAGGAAAACCCAACCCCAGAGAAAAACTAAAAACACAGAAAGCCTGTGAAACATCTAAATATTTTTAAAAATATAAAAACTATAAAATCCATAAAAACAAAAAAAACCTGAAAAACCCAAAAAAACTATAAAATCCCTAATAACCATAAAAACTCTAAAAACTCTAAAACCCCTAAAAATCCCAAATACCCATAAAACCATAAAAATCCCTAGAAATGTAAAAAACCTACAAAAACCTAAAACCCATATGAAAACCATAAAATTATAAAAACACATAAAACCCTAAAAACCAACAAAAATGGAAAAACCCTAAAAACTCGAAAATCCCTCAAAATCCCTAGAAACTATAAAAACCCTAAAAATGATTAAAATCCTAAAAATCAAAAAAATTCCCTTAGAATGTGAAAAGACAAAAAAAACATCTCAAAAGCCTAAGAAAAATTTTAAATTCTTAATAATTCACACACCCAACAACACATAAAAACACTAAAAAACCCTAAAATACCTCAAAACCCTAAAACCATTAAAAACACTAAAACCCCTAAAACCCTTAAAAATCAACCAAACCCCCAAAAATATTAAAAAAACTAAATAAAATAAATACCCTTTAAGCCCCCCCCCCCAAATGAAAACTATTAAAAACCATAAAACCCCTATAAATGTAAAAAACCATAAAAACAAAAAAAAATCATAAAAACCATAAAATAATAAAAAAACACAAAATACCAAAAAAATAATAAACACCCATTTTTTTTAAAATAGCACAAAAATACATAAAAAATAAAATACCCTAAAATCCCATAAAACCTTAAATAAAACCCTTGAAAAAACACATAATACCCCTTAATACCTAAATAATGCTAGAAACCCAAAAATCACTAAAACCCCTAAAACCCACAGAAACCATAAAATCCTTGAAAGAAAAATATAAAAGCCTTAAAAATCCATAAAACATTAAAAAAATATAAACCCCGTAAATCCATATAAAAATATAGAAACCTGAAACCATATAAACCCCTTATACCAAAAAAATCCAAAAACACTAAAAACCCTAAAACCCAAAAAAACCCTCAGAATCTGTAAAAAACCATAAAATCCCTAAAAAATACTAAAAAATGCAGAAAACCCTAAAAACTCTAAAAAACACAAAGAAAACCATTCAAAGATAAAAAACATAAAAATCTAAAAACCTAGATAGTTGTAAAACCCTAAAAACCCTAAAAACCCTCAAAACTTTTAGAAACCCTAAAAGGCATATAAATCCTAAAAAATCCCTATGAATACCAAAATATATTAAAAACATAAAAACTCTTAAAAAACATATGAAAATCCCAAAAAAATGTATTAACCCCTACAAACATTAAAATCAATATAAAATACATAAAAATATAAAAATAATTAAAACCCATAAAAACCATAAAATTTCTAAATACCTTAAAATACCCTTAAAACCAAAAACCCAAAAAATATATAAATCCCCTAAAATCGTAAAAACTATAAAAACTAAAAAACCAAAAAACACTAAAAATTATAGTTACCCTTTAAAACCATAATAACATTAAAAACACAAAAAACCTTAAACCTCTTAAAACTCAAAAAACCTAACAAACCCAAAATAATAAAAAAGCCCTAAATACCATAAAAATTCCCAAAATCCCTAAAAATACCAAAAAAATGTAAAACCCAAAAAAATATTGAAAAAATTCGAATAAATCATTAAAAATATAAAACACTTAAAACCCCTAACAACATAAAAAAAACTAAAAAACCTAAAACTCAAAAAGAAGCCTAAAACCCCTCAAAATCAAAAAAAAAACCCAAAACCCCTAATAATCCTAAAAATACTAAAAATCCCAAAAATTTTAATAAAACCTAAAAACCTAAATAATCCTATTAACACCATAAAAACCTAAAAAAACATAAAACAATGAAAAATCAAAAAAATGATAAAAAATCTAAAACACCAAAAACCGCCAAACACCTAAAAACAATTAAAATTCATAAAAACTATAAAAACCAAAAAAATATTACAAAGCCCTAATAATTTAGAAAACACAAAAATAACATAAACCACTAAAAAAACAATAAAACCCAAAATCACTTACAAAACCTAAAACCTAAAAATGTTAAAAACTAGAATAGTCCCATAGAACCCTAAAACCCCTTAATAACATAAAAAACACCAAAAGCCCATAAAAACATGAAACCCACTAAAAACCCTAAACCTAGTTAAATCCCAAAACCGTTAAAAACTCTAAAAACCCTCAAACACTAAAAAACACAAAAAACCCCAACCCCCTAACCCCAATAAAATAAAAACCTAAAAACAATAAAAACCCTAAACCCTTAAAATCCATTAAAACCCTAAAAATAAAAAAAATCAAGATAAACCATAAAAAATAACTACTAATATAAAAAATCCACAAAAACCATACAAAACCATATAAAAACCATTAAAACTAAAAAACACATAAAACTCCTAAAAATCAGAAAAACGCTAAAAAACCTAAAAACCGTACAAACACTAAACCTCCCAAAATTTCTAAAATCCCTAAAAACCATATAAATCCTAAAAATAACTAAAAATTCCTAAACTATTTGAACCATAAAAACCATAAAAACCCATAAAAAAGCATTAAAACCCAAAAAACTCTTTAAAACCCCAAAATATAAAAATGCTGAAACCCATAAATGACCCTAAAAACTCTAAAACTACATAAAATGTATAAAAAAATAAAAACCCCATAATAACCCATAATAACAACTAAAAACTCTAACAACCTTTTAAACCCATAAAAATGTTAAAAACTATAAAAACATTAAGAACCCTATAAACTAAAAAAATAACCCTAAAATCCAAAAAACCAAAAAAACCAAAAACACCCTTATAAACCAAAAAATCCATAAAAACATGATAAATCCATAAAAATCCTTAAAATGACCTAAAAAATCTTAAAAACATAATAAAACCCTCAAAATCCTAAAAAATATAAGAAAAACATAAAACCCTAAAAACTCTTAAACACCTAAAAACCTAAAAAATAATAAAACCAAAAACCCATATAAAACCCCTAAAACCCATAATCCCTAAAAACCATAGAAACCATAAAATCTTAAATAATCATTCAAAATATCTAAAAATGCAAAACATCATAAAAACCTTGAAAAGAACCTATTAAAACCTTAAATACTTGGATCATCTCTTGCAGTGGTTTAGATTGGGCTTGGTAGATCTGGAAACCGTGTTCGGTATTATTCCATGGTTGCATGCATGGGAGAGTTCTGTCAAGGCTACCCAAACATCGGAGGCATTGGCTTTGGCGTGGCATGGTTTTTCCGGTGGTCTGGATCAGTTACTATGGATGCGTTTCTAGATCCGAGCCCTACTATGAAGATGAAAAATTCCAGTTTCCTCAGGCATCTGCTTCAGATGATGGCTTCTTCCTCTGTTGAACAACTCAGATCTGGTTCCCCCAGCGTGTGGCGGTTCAAATCCATGGTGGTGTGGGCCATATCCGGTACCTTCTTGGTGCAGCGTTGCACTGTAACGGTGGATCCTCTCTATGTGAGGCGCTCTTGGTGGTTCCCGGTTTCATTGATGGCTTGTTCTCCTAAGCGATGACATGGTGAGGCTAGGCATCGGTGTATCTAGATGTTGTGAACTTGGACATTTCTGACCCTTGAAGCTCTGTTGGGAGCAGCTACTTTGTTTTGGCTCGGGCTGTCAGGCGATGATGCTTATTTCTGAATTTGGACCTCAGCACGGAGGCAGGTTCGTTTCTGGGCTTCTATTTTTTGTTATGATCTTGTTGCTAGTCTGGATAAGTGTTGAGTTCTGAGTTCTTTGTCAGTCTATGGTGGTTGTTTCATGGATTGTGGTGAGATTGGTTTGGTGATGGTTTTTTGTTCTGTTTTGAGGTATTGGATGTTGTCTGCTCTTGGGGTGCGAGTTCTGTAGTGCTTGCGATGGAACTTCTTAGATGGGAGGTGTTGGCTTCTGGTTTTTGTGAAATAGGATGATGGTTATTGTATGGATGTGAGATTTGGTGACTGGTGGTTGTGCGCTTTTGGTGATGATGGTTATGTTCTATTGGAGGTATCTTGTTTTGGTGTGAAGGTGCACGATTCTGGTTTTTGTGAGATTGGATGATGGTCCCTGATTAGTGGTGAGCTACTAAATGCTGGTGATGGTTTTTATTTTGATTCTAGTGGTTCTGTGACATTGGATGCTTGTGGTTTTTTGATGTTGGATGCTGGTGATTCTGGATGTTGGTAGCTTCTTGGTTGGGATGTGCTGAAGGTGATGTGTTTGCTTTTCTGCTGGTTTCTAATTGTATAGGATATGCTGTCGGAGATACTTTGGTTTTTCTTCTTTTTTCATACTTTTGATATTTCTTTTTTGGCTGTCCTTGTGTGTGTTTTTGTAAAGGGTTTTTGGGTGTGGGTCGTTTTACCCCTCCCATCCCTTTTCTATTGTTTCTCTTTTTTTCTTTCTAATAAATTTGGGGGGGCTGGGAATAGCCCGACCCTCGCATCTTCCTTGCCGTAAAAGAAACTAAAATTATAAAAGACAGTAAAAATCCTAAAACCACTTAATAAATCCTTAAAACCTAAAAAAACTTAAAATCCATAAAATACTATGAACCATTAAAACCCTTTAAATATATAATAATAACTCCAAATATAGAAAACAATAACAACACAAAAAATCGTAAGAAACCCTTAAATCCTTAGAAACCTACAAAGTGCAAAAAAATGCTAAAAATCCTATAAAACCTGAAACCCTAGAAATCCCTAAAACCCATAAAAATCATAGAAATCATAAAAACAAGAATGTCCCTTAAAAAATAATGACTCCTAAAAACCCTAAAAAAACTAAGAAAATAATAAAAACCTAAAACACATAAAAAACTTAAAAATCTAAAAAACACTAAAAACCCTAAAAGACCCTAAAACCCATAAAACCCATTAACACCAAAATAATTTTAAAACCAATAAAACCCATAAACAAATAAAAACTCAAAAAAATCAATTTAAAACATAAAAACATAAAAAATTCTAAAAAACAATACAAATCCTAAAACAGTAAAAAAATCACTAAATAACTAGAAAATTATAAACACCCCAAAACCCCTCAAAATCCATAAAAACCCTAAATGACAATAAAATTCCTAAAAATTACCTAAAATACATAATAACTTCAAAATATATTAAACCCTGAAAAACCATGGAAAACCTTAAAACCTAGAAACACATAAAATCCCAAAAAAATGATAAAAACCCTAAAAGACATAAAAACCCAAAAAATCATAAAAACACATAATAAATATAAAATTATATGAAACCTAAAACACTAAAAAAACCTTAAAACCCAAAAAGACCATAAAAACACTAAAAACCTAAAAACAAACAAAATTACTAAGAATCCTAAAAACCCATGAAAATACTAACAAATCTCTTAAAACGAAAAATATTATAACCCATGAAAAACCTTAAGAAAAAAATAAAACCTTAAAAACAATTTGAACCCCTAAAACATAAAAAATATGAAAACCATAAAACCACTAAAAATAGTAAAACCCCTAAAAATCCCCAAAAATCCAGAAAAATCATAAAAACCATAAAATCCTAAAGCTTTCCTAAAAATACATAAAAACATAAAAAAACCTTAAAATCATGAAAACCCCCAAGAAAATATTTAAACCCTAAAAACTCTAAAATCCATAAAATCCCATAAAAAACATAAAAACCCTAAAAACCATAAAAATATGATACCCTTAAAAACTATAAAAATAAAATAAAACCCCCCAAAACCTTAAAAACTATAAAACCACTACAAAAATCCCAAACCCCACAAAAATCACTAAAATCTCAAACAATCATAAACATCATAAAAATCCTAAAGTTTTTAAAAAAACCAAAACACCCAAAAAAACACAGAAAACAATAAAAAACTGAAAAAAATTAAAACACTAAAAACAAAAAAAATTACTAAAAACACAAACAATTATAAAGAGACTAAAAACCCCAAAATCCTCAAAATCCATAACATTGGAAAACACCATAAATATCATAAAATATACCTAAAAATACATATGAAACATTAAAACCACTAAAACACTTAAAACCCAAAGAATAAATTATGAACATAAAAATAAACGAAACCACTGAAAACATAAAAATGTTAAAACCATAAATGAACATAAAATCCCTAGAACACAAAAAAACAAAAAAACATCTATGAACCTAAAAAAACAAAAAAACCCATAAAAACCACTAAAATATCTAAAATCATATAAATCCTTAAAAAGGATTAATAACACTAAAAATCTTTAAAAACAATAAAACTAAAAAAACCCTAAAATCACAAAAAACCCAAAAAACCTAAAAAACCCAAAACAAACTCCCAAAAACATAAAAAACCAAAAACTATAAAACCCCAAATAATAACTTAAATCTAAAATATCTTAGAATCCTTCTAAAACCCTAAGAAAACATTAATCAACTAGAAACACCTCAAATCCCTAAAAACATAAAAATTTAAAAAATAACTAAAAGAACCTAAAAAAACTAACAACATCTAATCAATAAAAACAACTAAAAATGTTATAAAAACCATAAAAACTCATAAAAATTTAAAACCTTTTTAAAACCCTAAAAATGTTAAAAGACTCAAAAAAATTATAACCAAAAAAACTCCAAAACAACCCTAAATATCCAAAAAAACTCATATAAACCAAATAAATGATAAAAACCCTAAATCCCCTAAAAGCCCTAAAGATAGAAAAAATCCATAAAAATCCTTAAAAAAATACATAAAAATTTAAAATACAATAAAAATCATAGAAAAACCCTATTAAAAACATAATAACATAAAAAAAATTTAAACCAATAAAAACCTAGAAAGGGATAAAATCCCTAATGACCCAAAAAACAGTAAAACCACTCTAAATCCCAATAAACACTAAAAAATAAAAATTTAAAACATTCATAAAAATATCAAAATACATACCCAAAATCTAAAAAATAAAAAATTCAATAAATTCCACTAAAAATCCTAAAAACCCCCCAAAGAAAAAAACAACTTAAAACGAAAAGAACTATTAAAACACATAAAAACCCTAAAACCACTAAAAATTTAAAAACTCTGTAATCACTTAAAACATTAATAAAGCTAAATAACTATAATCATAAAGAAAATCCAAAATAAGCATAAAGAATAGAAAACCTTAAGAATCCTCAAAATCCCTAAAAACCCTAACAAATAGAAATTTTAAAAAATACCTAAAAATCAGAAATAACATAAAACCCCTAGAAAAATTGAATCACCCTTAGACAAACCTAAAAACCTAAGAACACTTTAACCCCATAAAAAACTAAAAAAAACAAAAAAAAATTCTCTAAAACTATAAAAAACCTTAAAAACATAAAATCTCTTAAAAATGATTAAATCCATAAAACCCAAAATTCCCCCACAAAAATAAAAACTCTAAAACCGTTTAAATCCCTAAAAATGATAAAAAAAATATAAAAACCCTTAAAACCCCATAAAAACTAAAAAAATCAAAAAACATGAAACAAATATAAAACCCTAGAAACACTAAAATCTCTCAAAATCCATAAAAATCTTAAAACCCACGAAAACGCTTAAAAATTCTGGAAAATTCCCTAAAACGTAAAAAAACATAAAACCCTTGAAATCGATAGAAATCATTAGAATAAAAAATAAAAATAAAACCTAGAAAACATAAAAATTATTGTAACCATAAAACCCCTAAAAATCCAAAAAAACCCAAGAAACTATTAAAAACCAAAAAACCATAAAAACCCTAATAACAATAAAACCAAAAAAACTACTATTAACTCAAAAATACATTTAAACAACAAAAAACATTTAAAACATTTAAAACCTTAAATAATACATAGTGACCCATAAAACTTGTAAAAATTATAAAAACATTAAATCCCTAAAACATTTCGAAAACACTAAAAACCCCTTAAAACCATAAAAACACAGATTACCATAAAAACTGATAAAATCATAAATCCCCTAAAAATCAAAAAAATCCATAGAAATTTCTCAAAAAATTCAAATCCTAATAAATCCCCAATCCCCCCCCCCCAAAAAAAAATTTAAAAACCCTTATGAATCTGAAAAAACCCTATGAAAAACATTAAAAACTAAAAACACATAAAACCCAAAAAATCCAATAAACCTGAAAGCCCTAAAAACCTATAAAAACCGGAAAACCTTTCCAAATCCCTAAAATCCACCCAAAAAATAAAAAATCCTACAAAATAAATAAAAATACACAAAAATGTAAAACACTAAAAACCCTGAAAAAACATAAGAAAACCATAGTATCCAAAAACACATTAAACCCTTAAAAACTGAAAAAAAACTATAAAAACCAAATGACTCTAAAGAAGAACAAACACCTAAAAGCCATATGAACCATTGAAAACCATTAAACCCCCTAAAACCTAAAAATCTCTCAAAGTTCCAAAATATCATAAAACCCATAAAAAAGATAAAAAACACTAAAATTCTCAAAAAATGTAAAAAACCTCTAAAACCCTGAATAACCATATGAAAACCTAAAAACAATTAAAACCCTAGAAACCTAAAAATTATAAACAACCTAAAAACATCAGATACCATAAAATCCCTAAAAACTATCAAAATCCCTAAAATCCCAAAAGGACCTAAAAATTCTAAAAAAGTCCCTAAAAACCTTAAACACGTTAAAACCTATATAAACCCTAAAAATATGAGAAAAACATAAAACCCTAAATACAATTGAAAACCATAAAATTGAATAAATGATTAAAACTAAAAATCCCCAAAAAAGACCATAAACTCCCTAAAAACCTTAAAAACCATAAAACCCCTAAAAACCATAATAATTGTAAAATCCCAATAAACCCTAAAAACCCAAAATAATATAAAAACTGAAGAACACCTTTAAAACCCTAACACATTAAAAACTATAAAAACTATTAAACCCTAAAAGCAAAAATACCAAAAAGCTAAAAAAATAAAAAAACATGAAAAAACCCTTAGATATTGAAAATCATAAAAAAAACTAAAACAATTAATATTCCTAAAATTCACTAAAACATGCTAAAAACATAAAGACCCTAAAAACAATGAAAAATACTATGAAGAACTTAAATAAATAAAATAACTAGAACCCATACAAACCTAAAATATTCTATAACCCTAAACCCCCATAAAAACTTTATAAACTCTAAAACCAACAGAATCCTTATAAATCATAAATACATATATAAATGAAAAAAATCAATAAAAATATATAAAAATGTAAAAACCCAAAGAATTCTTGAAAACCCATAATAAAATTTTAAAACCCATAGAATAGATCAAATTCATAAAAACAATAAAATGCTAAAAACTCTAAAAACCGTAAATCACACTAAAAACCAATAAAAACCCCGAAAAACAATAAAAAATAAAAAAAACCCATAAAACATTAAAACCCACTAAAAATTATAAACACCCTTTAAAATAATAAAAATATTAGAAAAATATAAACCACCTGAATCCCCTAAAAACACAAAATACCCCTAAAACACACAAATAATAATACAAAACCACAAAACCCCTAAAACCCTAAAAATCCCTGACGACCTAAAAACCCATAAAATTAATAAAAAATTCATAATAATCTCTAAAAATATAAAAAACATAATAACCATGAACACCCATAAGAAAAACTATAATAACCTGAAAACACTTAAACGCTTAAAGAACCTAAAAATGCTAAAAATGATTAAAAAACACCCAAAACCCTAAAAACGTTAAAATACCCCAAATCCCTAAAAACTACTACAAACTATAACAACCCATTAAACCATTAAAAACATTAAAAAACTCTAAAAACCACAAAATAATAAAAACTCAAAATATTTATAAAACACTAAAAAACCGTAAAACCCCTATAAACCTCTAAAAATCCTCAAAATCCATAAAACCCTAAAAACCATAAAAATAATAAATAATGCTAAAAATGTAAGAATACCTAAAAACCATGAAACTCCCAAAAAACATTCAAAACCTAAATTCACTTAAAACCCCCAATAAACATAAAACACTAAAAATGTAAAAAATAAAAATAAAATTCCACAAAAACCCAAAAACTCATAAAAACTATTAAAATCCCAAAATCATAAAAAACCCCAAATACCATTAAAACCCTAAAAACTGCTAAAAACTATTAAAACCCTGTTAACCCCTAATAACTTTAAAAAAATTTAAAAAACCTTAAACCCCTAAAAACTCAAAAAAACCTAAAAAACCAAAAGACCCCCAAAACCCAAGAAACCCATAAAAACCTTTAAACCCCTCAAATCCCTAAAAATACTAAATACAATTAAAATCCTATAAAATCCCTTAAATTCCCTTAAAATATAAAAATCCATTAAAAACAAAAAAATGTTAAAAACACTAAAAAACCAAACACCCCTAATAACTCTATAATGCCTTAAAACCCCTCAAAATCCTTAAAAAACCCAAAACCCACAGAAAACATAAAAGTACAATAAAAAACCTAAAAAATTAAAATCAAAGAAAACCCTAAAAAACTCTAAAAATCCATGAAAAATGGCAACAATTAAAATCATTATAAAACCAGAAACATGTTAAAATTATAAAACCCTAAGAACCCATAAAAACACAAAAATCCTACAAAATAATAATAACCCTAAAAAAATTAAAAATCCTAAAAAATCCCGAAAATCCCTGGTAACATAATAAACCCAAAACAACCCTGAAAATACATGTGGAATCCTCAAAATCCTAAAAACAAGTAAAATTCCTAAAATACCAAAATAGAAATCCTAAAACTACAAAAGAATCCAAAAACACTTAAAACCACTAAAAACCATAAACCACTAAAAAATTGAAGAATCCTAAGTCCCACTAAAACTCTAAATATAATTTGAATCCCAAAAAAAGTAAAAAATATCTTAAATCACAAAAAAACACAAAAAACTCAAAAAAAAACCCCAAAAAACCAAAAACCCCATAAAACAATAAAACCACTGAAAACCCTCTCAAATCCCCAAAAACACCAAAAACACATAAGAACACTAAGGAATGCATAAAAATATTTAAATACATAAAACCCATAAAATCATTACAATACACTATGAAAACCATAAAATACAAACAAAACATAAAACCCATAAAACAAAAAAATGCTAAAACCCATAAAAATCCTAAAAACCCTAAAACTTCTAAGAACCATAAAACCCCAAAAAATCATTAAAAACTGTAAACACCATAAAAAACCTAAATCCAACCAAAAACACTAAAAACCTTTAATATCCCTAATTTTTTTAAAAAAACAATAATTACCTTGAGAAACCCTAAAAATTTAAAATAAACCAAACTACACATAAAAACCACTAAAAACCCTCCAAATCCCTAAAAACCCTAAATAACATAAAATTCTAAAAAAATACATAAAAAATTAAAAAACCCTAAAACACCCATGAAAAACGTAAAAACATAAAAACCCCTAAAACATAAAATGATAAAATCCCAAAAAACAAAAAAAAAACCCTAAAAAACAAATGAACCCAAACCCCCATATAATCATAAAGAACCCGTAAAATTCCATAAAAATATAAATAACCCTAAAAAAACTAAAAACCATAAGAAAATGATATAAAATATAAATATAAATAGAAACCCCAAAACCAAAAAAAACACAAAAAACATTGAAATCCTTAAAACCAAAACAACCATATAATCCTTCAAAATCCCTAAAAACCAAAAAAATCATTATAATCCCAAAAAATCCCAAAAAAATGTCTGGAAATTTTAAAAATAATAAACACCATGAAAATCCAAAATAATTACATAAGAAAACCATAAAAACCTAAAAACACATAAAACCCCTAAAAACCTAAAAATGATAAAAACCATAAAAAACCCCAAAAAGACACCAAAAATATCAAAAATAAATAAAATTTTTAAAACCCCTAAAAGCATTAAAAAACCCTATAACCCCATAAAAACCATAAAACCCTAAATAATCTAAAAACCTTTTAAAAATATTAAAAAATTTAAAATAATAAAAAGTTTACAACCACCCTAAATATTAAAAATGTCTCTAAAAACCAAAAGAAAAATAACAATAAAGTCCTTATAAACCATAAAACTATCAAAAAACCATTAAAATCCAAAAAATCCATAAAAATTGATAAAAACATAAAAAGCCTAAATTACAAAAACACTAAGAAAACATCATAAACATAAAAACACATAAAACCCACAAAAACATGTAAAATAGTAAAAACACTAAAAACATTAAAAACCACTAAAAAACTAATGAACTATATAAATACCTAATAAAATTAAAACCCCTAAAAACTAATACAATTCCAAGAAACATTAAAAAATATATAATCCCATTAAACCCATAAAAATGTAAAAAATCCATAAGAATCTAAAAACCCTAAAAACCGTGAAAATCACGAATAACGCAAAAAACTCCATAAAGACCCTAAAAGCCAAAAAAATACATAAATTTTACAACCTCTAGAAATCTTGAAATACCATAAATAACTTTATGAACCAAAAAAAATACTTTAAACCCTAAAAAACTATAAATGAAAAAAACGAGGAAATCCTTGAAAACCATAAAACCCCATAAAATTTTAAAAAACCCTAAAAACCCAAAAAAACAATAAAAATCTAAAAAACCCTTTAATCCCTTAAAATGATAAAAAAACTCTAAAAAACTTAAAAACCCTTAAAAATTCAAAAAAAACCAAAAAAAATAACCATAAAAACACTAAAAACCCTAAATCCCTCGAAATCCCTAAAAATAATAAGATAATTGAAATCAAAGAAAATCCATATTTAAAAAAAAACCATAAAACCAAGAGAAGCCCTATGAAAATCATGAAAATACAAAATTTGTTATAAACCCTAAGAACCTAAAAAATGCTAAAAACCCTAAGAAACGTAAAAACCCTAAAAACCGCCAAAAATAGTGAAAATACATAAACCTCTTAAAACATATAAAAATACTAAAAAATATTTTAAAATCCATAAATATGTAAAAACATGAACATTTTTTGGAAAACCTTAATAAAACCTTTAAAACATAAAAAAAATTAAATCCCCTAAAATCCTAAAAATGCTATAAAACCTAAAATCTAAAAAAGTCCCTAAAACTCACCAAAAAATGATTAAAAATACTAAACCCTTAAAAAACTATAAAAACCCATAAAACCCCAAAACATAGAAAATTATAAAATATTTTAAAACCTTAAAAAATATAAAAAACTAAAAAAACCCACAAAAACCATAAAAACTAAAAAAACCCATTAAAAATCTAAAAAAACCCCTCAAATACCCAAAAAACACTCAAAATCCTGAAAAACACAAAAACCATATATATGAATAAAATTACGAAAATAGCCATAAAAAAATTAAAAACCATAAAAACTATAAAAACCCCAAGAAAACGTTAATAAACTCTATAAATCCTAAAAACCATAAAATTCCTAAAAAATATAAAAACCATTAAAATCCTCAAAAACCAGAAAAAAACTAAAAAACCAAAAAACCCTAAAAATTTCAAACCTCCCAAAATTACTAAAATCCCTAAAATAATATAAATACTAAAAATAACTAAACATTCCTAAAATTTAAGAACCTTAAACACCATAAAAACCCCTAAGAAATCCTTAAAAACCAAAAAACTCTTTAAAACCCCAAAATATAAAAATTCTAAAACCATAAATGACCCTAAAAACTCTAAAACTACCTAAAATGCATAAAATACCAAAAACCCCATAAAACACATAATAACCACTAAATACTGTAACAAGCTTTTAAACCCATAAAAATGATAAAGAAATATAAAGACCTTAAAAACTCAATAAAATTAAAAAATAACCCAAAAACCCAAAAAATCCATAAAAACCCTAAAACCAAAAAACCCTTAAAACCCTCAAAATCCTTAAAAACATGAGAAATCCAAAGATATCTTAAAAAGGGCCTAAAAATTTTTAAGAATGTAAAAAATCCACAAACTACTAAAACTCCTAATAAAAACATAAAACCCTAAAAACATTAAAAACCCTAAAAACCTAAAAAATGCAAAAAATCGGAAAACCCCTATAAAACCTCTAAACCCCATAATCTTTAAAAACTGTAAAAAAACATAAAATCCTAAAAAATCATTACAAATCCCTAAAAATGGAAAACACCTAAAAACCCAAGAGAAGAAACTATTCAACCCTTAAATATATTAAAATACTTTAAATCCCAAAAAACCCAAAATTATAAAAACACAAAAAGACCCAAAAAACAATTAAAATACCAAAAAACCATAAAATCATTAAACTATAAAAACATAAAAAACCTAAAAACCCATAAAAAACCCTAAAAATCATTTAAAGTCTCTAAAACCCTATTAAACCCCTAAAAACATTAAAAACTCTAATAAAATTAATACTAAAAAACCAAAAAAAAAAGAAACCCAATCCCCTCCAAAGTGAAAATATTCTAGAAACCATAAAAAAAACCCTAAAACACCACAAAATGCAAAAAAAATTTAAAAACCCATAACAATACTAAAAATACCTAAAAGAAAAGAAAACCATAAAAACCTAAAAAACATAAAACCCATAAATAATACTATGAACCCTAAAACACCATTAAAATCCATAATAATACATCCAATAATAAAAAAAATAAAAACACAAAAATCCTAAGAAACCCTTAAAACCCTAAAAACGTACAAAATGCTAAAAACACTAAAAACATTATAAACCCTAAAAACTAAATATCACTAAAAACCCTAAAAATCATAAAAAATCATAAAAAGGGGAATGACCCATAAATCATAAATAAACCAAAAAAACCCTAAAACCCTAATAAAATCATAAAAACATAAAAACACATAAAACACCAAAAAAAATAGAAAACACTATTAACTCTAAAAGACCCTAAAACCCATATAACCCATAAACACCAAAATAATTTTAAAACCCTAAAACCCAAAAAAACCCTAAACGAGTAAAAACCCAAAAAAAACATTTAAAATATTAAAACATTAAATAATTTAAAAAGAATTAAAAATCCTAAAAAATTCAAAAAGATCACTAAATAATCAAAAAATGATAAACACTCAAAACCCCTCAAAATCCATAAAAACCCTAATTGACAATAAAACTCCTAAAAAATCCCTAAAATACATAATAACATCAAAATCCATAAAACCCAGAATTACTTGAGAAAAACTTAAAACCTAAAAATACATAAAACCCCAAAAAATGATAAAAACCCAAAAAGACAAAAAAACCCAAAAAAACCATAAATACCCATAGAAATTTTAAAAATTTTATAAAAAACAAAAACACTAAGTATACCCTAAAACCCAAAAAAAGACCATAAGAACACTAAAAACCTAAAAAGACACAAAATAAATAAAAATCCGAAAATCCCATTATAATACCAAAAAATCTCTTAAAACGTAAAAAACATTAAAACCCCTAAAAAAATTAAGACCCTAAACACTATTTAAACCCCTATAACATAAAAAATATGAAAAACATAAAACCTCTAAAAATTGTAAACCCCTTGAAAATCACCAAAAATCCACAAAAATTTAAAACCCATAAAATCCTAAATCATCCCTAAAAATAAATAAAAACATAAAAAACCATAAAAATCATGAAAACCCCCAAGGAAGCAATTAAACCCTAAAAACACTAAAACCCATAAAATCCCATAAAAACAAAAAAAACATGAAAACCCAATAATAATCCTAAAACTAATAAAAACTGGGATACCCCATTAAACCCCTAAAAACATTAAAAAAATATAATACCCATAAAAACTATAAAAAATAACCCCCCCCCCCAAACCATAAAAACCATAAAACCACTACAAAAATTCACAACTCCTCAAATTCCATAATATCCCAAAAAACGACCTAAAAATCATAAAACATACCTAAAAATACCTAAAAACGTTAAAACAACTTAAACCCTAAAAACCCAAAGAAAAACAAAGCACATAAAAATAAATAAACCTTCAAAAAACGTGTAAATTTTATATCCATAAAAGAACATAAAATCCCTATAACACAAAAAAACCAGAAAAAACTCTATAAACATTAAAAAATAAAAAAACATAAAAACCAAAAAAACATTTAAATATCTAAGAATACATTAAATACTTAAAAATGATTATGAATAATAAAAATCCTTAAAAACAAAAAAAAACTCAAAAAACCCTAAAACGCCAAAACCCCCAAAAACCCAAAAAAACTCGCAAAAACATTAAAACCCAAAACACATAAAACTCCTAAAAAATACCTTAAAATGTAAAAAACCTTATAAACTCTAAAAAAACCCTAAAACCATAATAAACTAGTAAAACATAAAACCTTTAAAAATATAAAATTGCTAAAAAAAACTAAAAGAACCTTTAAACCCCAACAACACCTGAACAATAAAAATAACTAACATGTTAAGAAAACCATAAAAACCCAAAAAACAATTAGTACCCTTTTAATAAACTATAAATGTTAAAAGACACAAAAAACTTAAAAACCATAAAAACTAAAAACTACCCTAAATACCATAAAAACCCATATAAACCCATTAAATTTTGATAACCCTAAATCCCCTAAATGTCCTAAAGATATAAAAACCATTAAAATCCTAAAAAATAACAAAAAATCCATAAAAATTTTAAACACCATAAAAATATTTGAAAAACCATATGAAAAACATAATAACATAAAAACACTTTAAACCCCTAAAAACCATAAAAGGCTAAAATCCCAAATTATCCAAAAAACCCTAAAACAACTATGAATCCCTATAAACCCTAAAAAAAATTAAAATCCTAAAAAATTCATAAAAATGTTGAAAAATAAACCCAAATTCTAAAAAACACTAAAAAATAAAAAATCCACTAAAATCCACTAAAAACTCTAAAAACCCCAAAAAGAAAAAATCCTTAAAACCAAAAGCACCGTTAAAGACCCCTAAAAACCATAAAACCACTAAAAAATATAAAAACCCTTTAATCACTTACAACATTAAAAATAGTAAACAACCATAATCCTAAAAAAACTAAAAAATAACCATGAATAATAGAAAATACAAAGAACCCTCAAATCCCGAAAAACCCCAAAAATTTAGAAAATTTAAAAAAATACCTAAATTCCCTAAAACCATAAAACCCCTAGAAACCTTGAATCACTCTAAGAAAACCTTAAAAACCGAAAAAAAACATTAATCCCCTAAAAACCTAAAAAATATTAAAAACTATAAAATTCCCTAAGACCATAAACAACCCTGAAAACATAAAAGACCCTAAAAACATTCAAAATCCTAAAATCCAAAATTCCCCCAAACCACTAAAAACACTAAAAATGTTTAAATCCCTAAAAATGTTTAAAAACTCCAAAACCCTTAAAACCCCTCAAAAACTAAAAAAAATCAAAAACCCTAAAACTGCCATAAAACCCTAGAAACCCTAATATTCCTCAAAATCTATAAAAATCATCAAAACCATAAAAACCAAGAAAACTATTTAAAATTATAAAAAATTCCCTAAAATGTAAAAAAACCAAAAAACCATGAAAACCATAGGAAATCCTTAGAATCCCAAAGACAATTAAAACATAAAAAATCTAAAAAACCTAAAAAAGGATAGTAACCATAAAAGACCCTCAAAATCCTAAAAACCCTCGAAACCATTAAACGACTAAAAACCATAAAAATTTTAAAAACCGAAAAAGAAAAAAACTACTAAAAAATCTAAAAATATTTTATACCCCAAAAACAATATAAATCCCTCTAAACCTTAAAGAAAATATAAAATCACATAACACCAGTAAAAAGTCTAAAAAACATTAAACCCCAAAAAATGGTTGAACACTACAAACACCCCTTAAAACCAAATAAACTTATATTACCATAAACACTAATAAAACCATAAATCTCCTAAAACCCGTCAAAATCCATAGAAATCCTAACATTTTAAAATCCTAATAAATCACCCAAAACCCCCAAAAATATAAAAACCAATAGGAATTAGGAAAAAACATACGAGAAACATAAAAACCTAAAAACACATAAAACCCCAAAAATACAAAAAAAAAATGAAAACCCTAAAAACCCATAAAAACCCTAAAACCAATCAAAATCCCTAAAATCCCCCCAAAAATAAAAAATAAAATAAAATTACAAAAATACACGAAAATGTAAAATACTAAAAACAGTAAAAAATCATAAGAAAACCATAGAAGCCAAAAAAACACTTTAAACCCCTAAAAACTGAAAAAACATTAAAAACCCAAAAGAAACTAAAGAAAAATAAACACCCAAAACCTATACAAACCCCTAAAAATCATTAAACCCCCTAAAACCTATAAATCCCTGAAGTAACAAAAAACCATGAAAACAAATAAATTCCTTAAAAACCCTAAAATTCTAAAAATTTGTAAGGATCCTCAAAAATGTTGAAAACCCATTTGAAAACCTAAAAACAATTAAAAACCATATAAACCTAAAAATTCTAAACATTCTAAAAACCTAAAAATACGCCAAACCCCATAAAGCTATCAAAATCTTTAAAAACCCAAAAGGCCATAAAAATTATAAAAAGTCCCTAAAAACACTAAACACGTTAAAACCCATAAAACCCATAAAACATGATAAAAACATAAAAACCTAAAAACAATTTAAAGCCATAAAATTGAAAAAAAGTTAAAAAAAACCTCATGAAAGACCATAAAAACTCTAAAACCCTTAAAAACCATAAAACCCCTAATAACCATAAAAACTATAAAACACAAAAAAGCCCAAAAAACCAAAAATAATTCTAAAAACTAAAAAACCTCTTTAAAAATATTAAAATATTAAAAACTCTAAGAATCATTAAACCACTAAAAAAGTAACAAAACACCAAAACCTAAAAAATAATAAAAACCCAAAAAAATAAATAAAACCTTAAAACACTAAAAATCATAAAAAACCTTAAAATAATTAATATTACTAAAATTCCCTAAAATCCCCTAGAAAAATAAAAACCCTGAAAACCATGAAAACTGTTATGAATACCTTAAATACATAAAATAGTTAGAACCCATAAACACCTAAACAATTCTATAACCCTAAACACCCATAAAAACATTAAAACCCCTAAAACAATCAAAATCCATATAAATAATAAAATCATTTAAAAATTAAAAAACTATAAAAATATACAAAAACGAAAAAAACCAAAGAAATCCTGAAAACCCTTAATATGATATTAAAAACCATAAAAACAATCAAATCCTTAAAAACCATAAAATGAAAAAAATTAAAAACTGTAAAGCACCCTAAAAACCCATAAAACAATAAAACCCCTAAAACCCAAAAAACCATCAAAATATTTAAATCCCCTTAATACGGTAATCAAAATAAAGGCATTTAATATACAGAAAAATGTAAAAACACCAAAATAATGGAAACCCCCTAAGAAAACCATAAAAACCTAAAAATATTTAAAACCCTTAAAACCAAAAAAAAATGTTAAAACCCCTAAACCCGAAAATCCTAAAAACTCTAGAAATCCCTAAAACCTATCAAAACCATAAAAATCTTAAAAAAACATGTTAAATTTCCTAAAAACATAAAAATCTCTAAAAACTCTAAAACATACCCTATGAAAACAATAAAATCTAAAAAAATACATAATCCCCATAAAAACATCAAAAGTTATAAAATAATTAAACACTCATAAACCCCCAAGAAACCGTAAAACACCTCAAAATATCTAAAAACATATAAAGATTTCATAATTAATAAAGGTACAGAAAACATAAAAAACTAAAAAAAAATTAAATCTCTAATAAAAGATTAAAAACCTAACAACACTTGAAACCCATAAGAAACAAAAAAGGATAAAACAGCCATAAAAAATAAATTCCAAAAACCCAATACAAACTATAAAACCCCTTAAAATTATTTAAAAACTCTAAAAACCACAAAAAACTCTGAAAATATATTAAACCCTTAAAAAGTTAAAAACATTTAAAAAACGTAAAACCTAAAAAAACATAAAAAATTGAAGAAACACAAATATCTATAATAATTCTAAAACCCTAAAAGTCCTAAAAAATGTAAAAATATCCCAAGAGAACGTAGATAACCATAAAAATCGTAAAAAGGTTCTAAAAATCGCTAAAAATGTAAAAAAACCCTAAAAACCCAAAAAATATCTTAAGGAAAATATTAAAAACCTAAAAATTCTTATAACCACTAAAAACATAAAAAAAACTAAAACCCCTAATAATAGTAAAAATATAAAAAAACTATAAAACCCCTCAAAATTACTAAAAGCCCTAAAAACCATAAAAAACCTTATAATTCCCTTATAATTACTAAAAATAGAAATAACCCAAAAAAAATGAAAACCCCAAAGAAAACATTCAAAACATAAAACACTTAAAATCCATAAAAATTACATTAAATACAAAAATACACTAAAAAGAACAAAAAACCAATAAAAATAATAAAACCCCTAAATAACCATAAAACCTTAAGACCCACTAACTACTCTAAAACCCTGTTAAAACACTAAAAAAGTTCAAAAAATTCAAAAAAATCCTGAAAACAGTGAAAAACACAAAAAAAAAACCTAAAACCCAAAAAAACACTAAAATTCCATAAAATCTGTAAAAACCATTAAAAACACAAAAAAACATAAAATTACTGACATCTTTAAAAATTCCTAAATATATAGGAATCCTCGATAGTAGTCAATAAATTTTTAAAAAATAAAAATCATTAAAAACCCTAAATTTCCAAAAAATTCTTAAAACCCCTATAAAAACAAAAACCTAAAAAAAACATAAAAATCCTCAATATCCCTAAAAACATTAAAAACAATAAAAATCCTAAAAATAACAAAAAAGTATAAAAACCCCAAAATATTTTAAGAAATCCTTAAAACCCTAAAAGAACTTGAAACCCTGGAAATTATAAAAAATACTAAAAATCCTGGATACCTTAAAAAGACAGTAAAAACCCTTAAACCCCTAAAAACTATAAAACACCGATATAAATTAAAAAAACAAAAAAAAAACCCTAAAACCACTCAAAAATAAAAAAAATAATCACCTAAAAACATTAAAAACATTAAAAAATAAAAAAACTAAAAAACTAAAAATCCCACAACAAACTGTAAAAAAATTTATAAACCCTAAAAACCCACAAAATCCCTTAAATCCCTACTAACCAATAAAAATTTTAAAAAATACCAAAAATCCCTAAAAACTCTGAAAATATTTAATTAAACATTATAAACATAAAACACATAAAACCACAAATTTTTTTTAAAAATTTTCTAAAACCCCTGAAAACCCCTAAAAACCTCAAAATCTCTAACAACCCTTAAAGCCATAAAAATAATGAAGATCCCTAGAAATTTAACAAACATAAAAACCAAAAAACAATAAAAATAATATGAAAACATCAAAAACTTGCAAACACTTAATACCCCTAAAAACCAACAAAATGCTAAAAACCATAAAAAACATAAATGACCCTAAAAACCTATAAAATCCATAAAAATAACTAAAACCCATAAGAAACCCTAAAACCCAATAAAAACCTTAACCCCCCTAAAAGCACTAGGAACTCTTTTAGCCTCTAAAACTGTTTAAAACACTATGAAACATCAAAAACTCTAAAAAAAGACCCCCCCTAACACCCAAAAAAACCAGTAAACCCTACGAACCCCCAATCCAAAAAAATCCGAAATAACTAAAAATTTAATAAAAACCCTAAAAATATTTAAAATTATAAAAAACACTAAAATAAAAAGTAAAACATAAAAACCTAAAAAATATAAAACCCCTAAAAACTAAGAAACACTAAAAAACATAAAAACAATAAAATCCTAAAAATTCTTAAAATTATCTAAATACACTGAAACCCATAAAAAACCTAAAAAACTCTAAAAAACGATAAAAATATAGAAAATTATAAAACCTCTAAAAATCATAAAAATGCTAAAACCCATAAAAACCCTAGAAAATATAAATTAGATATATCCTATATTAATACCTAAAACCACAAAAATGATAAAACACCATAAACCCCCAAACCGACTGAAAACTCTAAAACCCTTTTAAACCACTAAAAACATTATAAACTTTAAAAAAAAAATTAAACCCTTAAAAACTCAAATAAACCCCTAAAACCCATAAAAACCCTAAAACCCAAAAAACCATAAAAATATTTATAATTCCTTAAAATCCCAAAATATGTAAAAAACACTACAAATCCAAAAAACCATATGAAAACCTTAAAAATTAATAAACACATCAAACCCCTAAAAACAAAAAAAAAACAAATAGAACTCTAAAAACCTTGAAAACCATAAAAACATCAAAACCATTAAAAACCATAAACCCCATAAAAGCATAAAAACTGCTAAAAACCCAAACATACAACTAAAAACTCTAAAAAAAATTTAAACCCCTAATATGTTAAAAAACTCTAAAAATCCTTAACACCCAAACAACCTGAAAATTATTAAAAACCATAAAATCTGAAAATCCTAAAAATCCCCAAAAACCATAGAAAAAAATAAAATGGAAAGTAATCAATAAAAAACCTTAAAACATAAATAACCCAAAAAACCAAAAAAAACCATAAAAACCGTAAAAACCTAAAAAATAATAAAACCCCTAAAAACCAAAAAAACCTAAATTTTGTAAAACCCTAAAGCCCCTCAAAATCCATAAAACCCTAAAAACCATAAAGATCCATTAAATTCATTAAAATACATAAGGTTATAAAAAACCATAAATACCATGAAAAACCATAAGAAATCCTTTAAAAACAAATATAAAGTTTAAAAACAAAAGAACCCAAAAACCATAAAAAATAAAAAAAAACACTAAAATCCAAAAAACCTTTGAAAACCATTAATAAATATAAAACCCATAAAATCCCTAAAAATCACTAAAAACCCCAAAAAAACCCAAAAAAACCTATCAAAATTTCTAAAAAGGCTAAAAACCCTAAAAAACCTAAAAATATACCAAAAAATGTAAAAACCCAAGAAAACTGAAAACCCAAAAGAAAAACATAAAACCTAAAACATTTTACATTCTTCAAAAACTAAAATGATAAGACCCCTAAAGACCATAAACCCTAAAAACCCTAAAAATCTAAAAACCCAAAAAAAATCCTAAAAAATACCCAAAATCCTATCAAATCTAAAAAACCAAAAACATCAAAAAACCATAAGAAAACATAAAAACCTAAAAACACATAAAACCCAAAAAACTAAAAAATTAATGACAACCCTAAACACCCCAAAACCTTAAAACCCCCTAATAACCATAAAAAATCAAAAACTAAAAAAACGCAAAAACTCATAAACCTTAAAATAAATTAAAACTCTAAAAAACATAAAACACATAGAAAAATATAAAAAACCATAAAAATCAAAAATTCATAAATTCCATAAAACCTAAGAAACCCCATAACCCCTAAAAATTTTTAAAATAAAAATCCATAAAAATAATAAAATGGGGGGAAAATCCCTAAAAACATAGAAACCCCCCAAGAACCCTCCAAAACCCTAATAATGACATGAAAACCTAATACTCTTTAAACCCTTAAAGCCCCTAAAAATAAAAAACATACTAAGAAATAATAAAAATACTAAAAACCCCAAAACCTCTATAAACCCTAAAACCATAATAAACAAAAAGAAACCAATAAAACCCCTTAAATGAGTAAAAGATATAAAAACCTTTTGAACCCCTAAAACATCAAAGAACTCTAAAAAATTGAAAAAACCCTAAAAAAACCTACAAACCAAAAAACCATAAAAACAAAAAAAAACCATAAACACCCTAAAATCATAAAAATCCTAAAAATTAGTTAAAATCCCTAAAAATATAATATTTCCAAAAAACCATGAAAAACACTAAGAAATCCTTAAAAACCAAAAAAATATTAAAACCCCTAAAAATCCTATAAACCCTAAAAACATAAACCACCTAAAAACCTTAAAAACCATGAAAATCCCTAAAACTCTTAAAACCCATAAAAATATTAAAAATTAGAAAATATCTACAAAAATGTCAGAACCCTTAAAAACTCTAAAAAAACCTAAGAAAACCATAAAACTCAAAGAAAAAACATAAACACCAAAAAAACCCTAAAAATGATAAAACAAGTAAAAGACCATAATTACCATAAAAACCTATTAAAACCTTTAAACACCAAAAAATTTATAAAACCCATAAAAACCACTATAAACCCAAAAAACCCTTTAAATCCCTAAAAATGTTAAAAAAAATAAAAACCATAATAATTCAAAAAACTCAACAAAAACTAAACCCAAAAAACCCATAAAACAACCCTAAAACACTCAAAATCCATAGAAACTATAAAAACAGAAAAATAATAAAAATGATCTAGAAATCTCTAAAAATGTAAACAACGCTAACAAATTGAAAAAGAATACGAAATCCTTAAAACGCCAAAAACACTTAAAAACACAAAAAACCCTAATTGAATACTAAAAACCCTAAAACCCCATAAAATCCCAAAAAACCTTGAAATCCTTAAAAAACCTTAAAAATCCTAAAACATCTAAAAACTCTAAAAACCCTTAAAATGTTTAAAACTATAAAAAAATTAAAAACATTGAAAAACCATAATAAACAATTAATATCCTAAAAATACATAAAATACCCAAAAACCAAAAAAAAATCTAAAAACGTTAAAATACATAAAAACCAAAAAACAAAAAGAACCTACAAAATCCCGAAAAACAAAAAAAACCAATAAAATTTCTATAAATCCATAAACATACCTAAAAACATTAAAATACCATAAATACTTGGAAAAACATTAAGAAAACCACAAAAATATAGAAAACA
Organism: Viscum album; assembly: GCA_963277665.1. Classification (NCBI taxonomy): domain Eukaryota; kingdom Viridiplantae; phylum Streptophyta; class Magnoliopsida; order Santalales; family Viscaceae; genus Viscum; species Viscum album. The sequence goes on along the minus strand of OY728136.1, from coordinate 1,277,499,636 downwards.
CTTAAAATATCTAAAAGCACTAAAATCATAAAATTACATAAAAAGCCTAAAAAATATAAAACTCCTAAAAACATAAAAAACCACAAAGGCCCATAAAAACACTGAAACTACATAAAAATCCCAAAACTCTTGGAATATCAAAAATAAGTTAAAAACTCTAAAAACCCTCAAAACCTAAAAATTTAAATAGAAATACTAAAACCCCAAAAAACCCTCAAAAACATGAAAAAATCTAAAAAAATCTAACACCCCATAAAATAATTTAAAACCCAAAAACCTTTGGAAATCATAAAAATATATAAAAATACAAAACACATATAAAACCATATATTCCATAAGAAACATTTAATGACCCAAAATCACGTAAACCCATAAAAACCTAAAAATTCTAAAAACCCAAAACGTTCTAGAAATCATAAACCCCTAAACAACATTAAAAAAACCAAAAACCATAAAATAAGTAAAATTCAATAAAAACTCTAGAAACACAGTAAAAACTCAAAACCGTTTAGAACCCTATAAAAAACATTAAACCCTTAACAAAATAAAAAGACTCTAATAACCATATAACCCAAAAAAGCTGAAATCCATAAAAAGTCCTAAATACCCTAAAAAAATAAATAACCCAAAAAAACCTTTAAAAAAATAAAAACCCTAAAACCCTAAAAATTCCAAAGAGTCCCTTAAAACCTAAAAAACAATAAAACCCCTAAGAAAATTAGAAATCTAAAACCCTAAAAACACATGAAAAGCAAAAAACCCATAAAAACATTAAAAACTGTAAAAACCATAAAAACCCTAAAACAACAAAAATTATAAAATGCTTCTAAACCCATAAAAATTAAAAAACTATAAAAAACCACTAAACCCTAAAAAAACTAAAAAAACCCTGAAAACCCAAAAAAACATAAAAATACTAAAAGTAACAAAAATCTATAAAAACATAAAAACCCTAAACCCTAGAAAACCCCTATGAAAACCATAAATCCTAAAAAAATTAATCCCCAAAAAACCAAAAAAATTAAAAAATCCTAAAAAACAATAAAACCCCTAAAATCCACAAAAATATAAAACCACTAAACACTTTAACAAACCATAAAACCATAAAACCACCAAAAACTCTAAGACCCATTTAAACCCCGAAAATGATAAAACACTAAAAAACCATAAAACGCTAAGAACTCATGAAAACCTAAAAACAAAAATAACCAGAAAAATCATAAAACCCTTTAAAATACTAAAACCATCAAAATCCCAAAAACCAAAAAAAACCATAAAATATTAAAAAAACCTAAATTATAAAATCCACTAAAACCCAAAAAACACTAAGGAAGCATTTAAACCTGAAAACCATTAATACCTCTAAAAACCTAAAAATGATAAATCCCCTAAAACCCAAAAACCGCAAAGAAACCCAAATAACCCAAAAACTAAATAAAAAGTTTGAAAACCCTAAAACCCAATATAAACAAAAAAACCACTAAAAACTATCAAAACTCTTTGCATCCCAATAATGTTTAAAAATATATAAATATCCTTTAGAACCTCAAAAATTCAAAAAATCCTAAAAACCCAAAAAAAAACATAATACACTAAAAACCATAAAAAACATAATATCTTAAAAATTTCTACAACCCTTAAAAACATTGAAAAATCCTAAAAAATTAGAATCTTAAAAACACTTATAATCACAAAAAAACTAATAAAATTATAAAATTCCTAAAAACCCCTAAAAACCCATAAAATATAAAACCCCCCTAATGAAACTAAAAAACCTAAAAACCCATAAAAACTTTAAAAACACTAAAAAATATTAACCTCATTTATAACCCAAAAATTATAAAACCCATTAAAAACTCAAAGAACCCCTAAAAACCTAGAAACCCAAAAAACCCCGTAAAATCTTTAAACCCCTTAGAATCACTAAAATCCCAAAAAAACCACAAAAATTCAAAAAAATCAATAAAAATATAAAAAGGTAAAACACTAAAAATCCTAAAAACCCTAAGGAATCGTTAAAAACACTTAAAACACCTAAAAACCCCAAAAATTCTTAAACCCTAAAAACTCTAAAAAACACTACAGACCCCAAAAACCATAAAAACCCTTAAAAGAATTAAAATATCAAAAAACCATTAAAACCTAAAAACCAATAAAACAATAAACTAATTAGGCCCAAAAATATTAAAAAACACATAAAAACTTAAAAATTTTAAAATACCTAAACCCTAAAAAAGTAAAAACCCTACAAAACCATAAAACACCTCAAAACACCTAAAAACCATAAAATTCTTAAAAATGCCTAAAATATCAATACACATAAGTAACCCAGAAATCTATGATTTACCCTAATAAATCCTTAAAACCATAAGAATACTTAAAACCATTAAAACACTAAAACCTTAAAAACTATAATACTCTAAAAACCAAGAAAAAATAAAATGTTTTAAAAACCTTAATGACCCATAAAACTGTAAAACCCATTAAAAACCCCAAAAAACACTTTAAACCCCAAAAAACTCAACAAAACCATTAAGACACCTGAAAAACCATAAAATCCATAAAAACCAAAAATAACCTTAAAAAATACTAAACGTTCCTCAAAACACAAAAAGCTAAGAACCTCCTAAGAAAGCATTTAAAACCTAAAAACACTTAGATATACTAAAAAACATAAAACAGCTAAAAACACATAAAACCAGAATTGGCCCAAAAAACAAAAAAAAACATGAAACCATAAAACCCTTAAAAACCAATAAAACTATAAAACCCACTAATAACTCTAAAAACCCTTTAAATCCTTAAAAAATAACAAAACCAAAAAAATTGATAAAACTAAAAAACCCTAAAAACCTAAAAAATACCCATAAAAACCCAAATAGAATAAATAATTTTAAATCCCCCAACATCCCTAAAAACCCTTCAAGACATAAAAATTCTGATAAATCCATAAAAATTCCTAAAAACATAAAAAACCTCAAAACCCTGAATCCCCATATGAAAACCGTTAATACCTAAATAATATAAATCTAATAAAAATATAAGAAATAAGATAGATCCCAGAAAACCAAAAAAACATAAAAATAAAAAAAAACCTAAAACCAATAAAAACCAAAAAAAATTGTAAAAATCCCATAAATTCCTTAAAAACATAAAAATCCATGAATACCCTGAAAACCCCGATAAAAACCGTTGATACCAAAATAAAATAAAACCCCTAAAATCTAAAAAAATCTAAAAGACACTAAAACCCAATAAAAGCCATAAAACCCCTTTGAAACCCTTATCAAACCAAAAACCCATTAAAACCCTATAATAAAATAAAAAAATTAAAAAACACCCAAAACCCATAAAATCAAAAATACCCTAGAAAACCTAAAAATCATAAAAACACCCAACATCGCAAAAAACCCAAAAAACCCATAAAAATCCTTAAAAAGGACTAAAATTTCCTAAAACATAAAAACCTCTAAAATCTTATAATTCCCTTAAGAAAACCTCCAAAACTTAAAAACTCATTAAACCCATAAAACCCCAAAAAATGTAAAAACCCATAAAATACCCTAAAATAACTTTAAGACCCTCAAAATCCTAAAAATTGTAAAAAATAGACATCCTTAAAACCCTATAAATACATAAAAATGTAAAAACACCTAAAAACCTAAAAAACAGTATGAAAACCATAAAAATTAGAAAATGCTTAAAACCCCTAAAAAGATAAAAAATGATAAAACCGATAATCCCCTAAAACCCTAAAAGCCATAGAATTAATAAAAAAAATAAAAACCTAAAGAAGCTCTAAATCCCATTGAAAACCTTAAAACCCCACTAAATACTATAAAAATCCTTTAGATCAATAATAACATTTAAAAAATATAAAAACATTAAAAACCACTAAAAACTTGAAAAATCCTAAAAATGAAAAACTATAGAAACCCTAAAAAACTCTAAAATCATAAAAAACCATAATAACCCTAAAAACCATAAAAACCATAAAAATCCCAAACAAAAAAAACCTAAAGTCCACTAAAAAAATAAGAAAAATTTAAAAACACTAAAACCCTTAAACCACTCAAAATCCCTAAAGACCCTAAAATTCATAAAATTCTTAAAAAGCCCCCATAATCCAAAAAAAATTAAAATCCACAAAAACATTAAAACTGCTAAGAAAACAATAGAAATAAAACTTAAATCCCCTAAAAACATAAACATCTAAAACCCCTAAAACTAATCTAAAACCCTGAAACCCCATAAAAACCATAAACCCATAAAAATCATAAAAATCCAAAACCCCATAAAAATCCTAAATACCCGATAAAGTCTCTAAGGAAGGTTAAAACCCCTAAAATGTTAAAAAAACCCTCTAAAACCCCTTTAAACCCCTAAAAACATTGAAATCCCCCCAAAACACTGAAAACATAAAATATATAAATACCCTTGTAACTCTAAAAACAGCCAAAATCCCCAAAATCCTAAATACCATAAGCATAGAAAAAAACATAAAACCCTAAAAACCTAAAAAACCTAAAACCCCTAAAACCCTTAAGAAAATATTAAAAACCTAAAAAATTAAATCCCCTAAAAACTAAAAAAATGATAGAAAACATAAAAACCCTAAAAAACTATAAAACCTTCAAAATCTCAAAAAAGACTAAAAATCATAAAAATCATAAACAATCATTAAAAATCCTTGAAAACCTAAAAAACCCAGATAATCCAAAGGAAAATAATAAAATCCTAAAACACAAAAGGGGCATAAAATCTTAAAGATGCTAAAACCCTATATGAAACTAAAAACCCTAAGCCTATTAAATACATAAAAAACACTAAACCCCATTAAACACTAAACCCATTTAAAACCCATAAAAACGTTATAAAAACTCAATAAAACATTAAACTATAAATAACTCAAAAAATAATAATGACCTAAAAAACACCTTAAATCGCTTAAAATCACAAAAAACATAAAAACCATTTAAATTCTAGAAAATCCATAAAATACCCTAGAAAGGTAAAAACCCTTAAAACCTATAAAAACATTAAGAAACATTAAAAACCTAAAAACAATTAAAATCGCCTTAAAACCTAAAAAATTCTAAAATCCCAAAAAACAGATACTCCTAAAAATCCATAAAAACACTTAAAAATATAAAAAATAGTAAATCACCATAAAAACCCTAAAACCATTAAAAATTCTAAAAACCCTTTAAATCCCTAAAAATGTTAGAATACTCTAAAAACCTTTAAAACCATAAAAACATAAAAAAACTAAAAACCCAAAGAAACCATAAAAAACCCTAAAACCCAAAAGAACCCTAAAAACTCAAAATAAAAAGAATAATACTAAAAGCTTGTAAAAATACATGAAAATAAAATCCCATAAAATCACAGAAAACCCTAAAATCTTAAAAATCATTAAAATCCATAAAAAATAAAAACTAAATCATTAAAAATCCCAAAAATCTCAAAAAAACATATAAACCCCTAAAAACATTGAAACCCCATAAGAAATCCTCAATAAACTAAAATCATTTTAACCCACTAAAAATCCTAAACACACTAAAAAACTAAAAAAACCCTAAAAATCATAAAAACATATAAATACCATAAAAATCTATAAAAAACATAAAAAACCTTTAAAATCCGTAAAAACCCAAAAAATCCTAAAAGCATAAAAATCCTAAAAAACCATATGAAAACATTAATAACCTAAATATAGTTAATACCCATAATAAACTAAGAACTCTAGAAACTATAAATATATTAATAACCCCTAAAACCCCTAAAATGAATAACAACCCCAAAACTATTTAAAACCTAAAAAACCCATAAAACCGTACAACCATGATAAACTATAAAAAAACCTTCAAACCCCAAAAAATGTTAAAAAATCTTAGAAGCCTTAAACCCCTAAAAACTAAAAAAACCCTAAAACCAAAAAAAAATTATAAAAATCCATAAAACTATAAAAACTTCAAAATCCATAAAAAACCTAAAATCCCATAAGAAAATTAAAAAATCCTAAATAGCTTAAATTTTTAAAAACCCTAATAACCTTGAAAACCCATAAAAAAAACCCCGAAAACCAAAAAATAATAAAGAACCAAAATATCAAAAAAAACTAAACATAAAACCCCATAAAACCATAAAACCCCAAAAGCCATAGAAACCCTATAACCCCATACAAAACCTAAAACCCACTAAAAACTATAAAATCCCTTGAAACCCCAATTTTTTTTAAAAAACTTTATTTACCTTAAAACCCCTAAAAACTCTAAAAAACTGTATAAAAACCTTGAAAACCCATAAAAACCCTATATTCCCTGAAAATGATAAAAACACATAAAAATAAAAAAAAATAACAAAAATATAAGAACGCTAAAACCACTAAAAAACCGTAAGAAAATCCTAAAAACTCAAAAAACCTTAAAACCTATAAAAAATATAAATAATGAAATTCCTTTAAAAACCTAGGAAACATAAAACCCCCAAAAAACATAAAACCCCAAAAAACCATAAAAAACCCTAAATACCCATAAACCCCTAAAACCCTTTAAAATTATAAAAACCCTTTATACCACTAAAATAGGTAACAAAATCAAAAAATACATAAAAATTCTATAAAAAAACCATAACACCCCCCAAAACCATTAAAAACATTAAAAACCTAAACAAATCCTAAAACCCCTAAAATCACTAAATACCAAAAAAACTGTAAAATTCCCAAAAAAAATCGAAAAAAATAACAAATAAAAAAACTAAAAACAAGAAAACCCTTAAGAAAACCAAAAACCCTAGGAACATGTCAAAACCCAAAAAAAATTAAAAAATGATAATACACATAAAAAACCCAAAACCTTAAAAACTATAAAACTCCAAATACATTAAAAAACTATAAAACCCCAAAAAATCCTAAAAACAACAATAAACTCTATTAACTCTTTAAACACAAAGAAACAATAAAAACACTAAAAAACATAAAAATGATAAAAACCATAAAACACTACCACCCCAAAAAACCAAAAAACCCTAAATCCCAAAAAATATTTAATATCATCAAATTCCATAACATCCCTAAACTACATAAAATTTTTAAAAATACCTAATAATCCAAAAAAATGTGAAAACCCCTAAATCCCTTTGAAATCCCTATGAAAACACGGAAAACCAAAAAACACTTAATACCCCTAGAAAAACTAAAAAAGATAAAATCCCAAGAAAAACATAAAAACCATAAAAACCATAAAATCCATTTAAACCCCTCAAAATCCATAAAAATTCTAATAACCATAAAAATCCTAAGAAACCCCTAAAATCCCTAAAAATGTAAAAAACCCTAAAACTCCATTAGAAATCAATAAAAAAATAAAAACAATTAAAACCCATAACAAACCTAAAAAATAAACATTAAAAACTCTAAACAAACCCTAAAATCAGCAGAAAACATAACACCCATAAAACCTTCCCAAATCTAAAAACTATAAAAACCCTAAATAAATCCAAATGTCGATAAAAATACATAAAAAATAAAAATTTATTAAAACCTTAAAAGTACAATTACAATATATAAAATGACCTAAAAATCTATAAAAACATAAAACTCAAAAAATTCTAAAAAGATCTAAAACCCCCAAAACACCAAAAGACCATAAAACCCATAATACCAATAAACCACTTAAACCATAAAAAACCGGAAACCCTATAATAACAAAAAAACCCAATAAAATAACTAAACACCCTTTAAACCCCCAATGAAGTTAAAATATTGAAAAAACTATAAAATCCCTAAAAATTGAATTAAACAAATAAAAACTGAAAACACAAAAAACCCAAAAAAAAACCAACAATACCCTAAAAACATGAAAAACCCATGAAATCCTAAAAAAAATTCTCAAAACACCATCCAATGTAAAAAAATAAAACCACTAAAACCCTAAGAAAACCTTAAAACCCTAAAATCACATAAAACCCTTAAAAACCTAAAAATAGTAAAATCCCTAAAAAATTCTAAAACATAAAAAACACTAAAAACTATCATTATCGTAAAAAAATAACTCTAAAAATATATAAAAATCCAAAAAAAAGATGAATAATTTCAAAAAAATGAAAAGACACTAAAAAATCTAAAAACCCATTAGAAAACCACAAAAACACATAAACCCCTAAAAACCTAAAACACTATAAACCTTAAAAACACTAAAAAAGCCACTTAAAAGTAAAAACCCCCCATTAAACCCTTAAAACATCAGAAAAATTTAATAACCTAAATTACCGTAATAACTAAAAAACCAAAAAAACTGAAAAAACCGAAAAAACCATAAAACTGATGAAACCATAAAAAATCCTAAAAACTATGAAATTCCCTAAACACACTAAAAACCATGAAAATTATAAAAAATTACAAAAAATACATCCCAACATGAAACCCATTAAAACCATTGATAATCCATAAGATAACATTAATACTGTAAAAATAATTAAAACCCCTAAAGAAACTTTAAAACCCTAAAAACCCTAAACCGATGAAAATCCCTAATAACTTTAATAAATAACAGAAATACTAAAAATCCCTAGAAATATCAAAAAAACATAAAAACCCTAAAAACTCTAAAAACCCTAAGAATAATTTTAAAAATGTAAAAACACTTTAAACCACTAAAACCCTAGACACTGAAAACCTTTAGATGACACTAAAACCCACCAAAAACTATAATTCTCTATATGAATTTAAAAAACATAAACCCCATAGAACTACTAAAAACTCTAAAATCCCATAAACCCCTTATATTTTAAAAAAATCCATAAAATTCATAAATAACGCAAAAAAACATTAAAATTTATTAAATCATAAAAATCCTAAAAACCCCTAGAAACACTCAAAATCCCTAAAAACTCAAACACCGTAAATTTTATAAAAAATTACATAAAATTACCAAAAAATAAAATAAATACTTAGACCCAGAAAATCCCTATGAAAACCATAAAACCTAAAAACACTTAAACACCATTAAAAATCTAAAAAACACTAAAAACCCTAAAATTTTGTAAAAATTATAAAAAAACACTAAAAGTCCTAAATATCCAAAAAAATATACAAACCAAAAAAATTCAAAATATCACAAAAAATACCTAAAATGCAAAATCCCCTAAAAACCCTAAAAACATTTTAGAAAAACATAAGAACCATAAAATAATTAAAACATATAAAATTCCTAAAAATGATAAAAACTATTGAGGAACCCTAAAAGAACATAAATACTCTAAATTATCCAAAAAAAGATACAAACCCCTAGAAAACATAAAAAACCTAGAAACCCATGAAAACCCAAAAACCCCACTAAAAACACTAAAACCAATTAAAACCCCTAAAATTAAAAAAAAACTCTAAAAACCCTTAATACCCCTAGAAAACTCTAAAACCCCTAAAAATCGATTAAAACCCTAAAAAATAAAAATCCTAAAAATGCACTAAAAATCCCTAGAAATGTTAAAAGCCCTAAAAACCTTGAAATATCCTAAGAAAACCATAAAAACCTAAAAATACTTTAATCCACTAAAACTTCCAAAAAAATGGAAAAACCCTTAAAATGTAAAAACACTAAAAACCCTCAAAATCCCTAACACCTTAAAACCCATAAAAATCCACAAAAAATCTATAAAAATAGGTAAAAACATAAAAACCAAATTGTGTTTAAAAACAGAAAAAATCCTCAAAACACCGAAAAGACCCTAAAGCACAAAAAACATTAAAATACAAAAAAACACATAAAAACACTAAAAACTATAAAAAAACCTTTAGACACAATAAAACCTTAAAAAATAAAAAAATCCCAAAAAATACTAAAAATAAACAAACCCATAGAACCCAATAAAACCAATAGAAAGTATAAAACAAAAAAAACTCTAAAAACCTTCAAAATAGCTAAAAACTTAAAAAAAATAATAAAAACCTTAAAAATTTCTAAAAATCAATAAAAATATAAAAAATTATAAACAACCTAAAAAATTACAAGAAAACCCTAAAACCCCAAAAAGAATTTAAAAAATTAAGAAACAAAAAAATCTCTAAAAAAACCCTAAAAATTCCTAAAACAATCAATATCCCTAAAACCCCTAAAAAGCATAAAAATTAAAAAAGGCCTTAATAATCCCTGAAAATTAAAAAACCCTAAAAACATAAGAAGAATTTAAAAACAAAAAAAAGCATAGAACCCCTAAAAACCTCGAAAAATATAAAAAACCTTAAGAAACCCTAAAAAGACGCTAAATACCCTAAAACCTGTTGAAACCATAAAACTCTTAAAATCCTCAAAAACCGTAAAACCATATAAAACTAATAAACAATCGCTAAAAACTCTAAAAAATCACTAATACCTATAAAAGTCAAAATAACCTAAAAACCCAAGAAACCATAAAAACCTAAAATCCCTAAAAGTCATGAATATCTCAAAAATCCCTAAAATCCATAAAAACCATAAAAACCCTAAAAATACATTATATATAAAAACCCACAAAATTCAATGAAAACCGTAAGTAAAAATAAAAAATAAAAAATATTTAAAACCCTAAATAAATCCTGAAACCCCTAAAAATATTCCAAACCTAAAAATTATAAAAATCCCTCAACATTGAAAAAAACTCTAAAAGCCCATAAAAATCCAAAAAAAAATCCCTAAAAATTCCTAAAATCATAAATAACAATAACAAACCTGAAATCCGATAAGAAAACCATAAAAACCAAAAAACATTTAAAACCCCTAAAAACCTAAAAATGATAAAAACTCTAAAAACCATAAAAGAACCCTAAAAACAATAAAAAACCATAAAAACAATAAAACCCATAAAAATATTTTCAACCCTAAAACTATAAAAACCTTAAATCCATTATAAAATATAAACCCTATTTATTCCCATAAAAGATTAAAAAAATTAAGAACCCTTAAAATCTAAAAAAAACTAAAAAACCCTAAAATTTTAAAAAACCATAAAACCCCTAAAAACTATAAAACCCTAAAACCCTCAAATTCCATTAAAAACTCGAAATGCACTAAAAATCTTAAAATCCATAAAATTGTTAATAGGACAACAAAAAATATAAACTAAAAAACCCATAAGAAATCCTTAATAACAAAAAAACCCATACATCCCTTAAATAATGTTAAAACACTAAAAATATTAAACCTATATGAAAACTAAAAACCATAAACCCCCTAAAAACATAAATACCATAAAAACCCCACAAAAAAGACTAAAATCATTCAAACCCATATAAAAGTTAAATAAACTAAAAACCCCTGTGATCCCTCAAAAAAAACTCAAACCCAAATAAATCATAAAAATGATAAAAACCATAAAAAATCATAAAACACATAAAAATACCTAAAATCCCCCCAAACTCAAAAAATCTTAAAAATCCCTGATAATAGGTAACAATTTAAACAACCAAAAAAACCCTAAAATCTTTTAAGAAAACATTAAAAACCTAAAAACACTTAAAACCCATAAAAACATAAAAATGCTAAAAAACCTAAAACCTAAAAAAAATCCAAAAACCCCTAAAAACCAACATATTATAAAAAAAACCTATAAAAATACTTAGAAGTCCCTAAAATACCAAAAAAAATGCAAAACCCTAAAAAACCAGAAAAATCCTAAGAGAACCATAAAAACATTAAAGGACTTAAAACCTCTAAAAACAATAAAAAACCTATAAAATCACCTTAAATATACTATAAACCACTTTAAACCCTATAAACCCATAAAACCATAAAAACCAATAAAAAAATCTAAAAACTATTTTAACCCCTTAAAATTTTAAAAACTCTAAAAAACATAAAACCTCAAAAAAAATCCACATAACCTAAAAAGACTCTAAATACCGAAGAAACCTAAAAACTCTCAAAATTAATAGAAAACCTAAAAACTATTAAAATCCTAATAGTAATAAAAGTACCTCAAAATCTCTGAAACATAAAAAACTATAAAACCCTAAAAACCATAAGAAAACGTTAAACATTAAAACACTTAAAACCCCTAAAAACACTAAAAACCCTAAAAACCATAATCCCCTAAAAACCCCTAAAAACACAAAAATATTTCAAAACCAAAAATACAATAAAAATTCTAAAAGAGTTAAAAAAATCTATAACAACATATAAACCCCTTAAAACCCTAAAAAAACCTTAAAAACCTAAAAATACCTAAAACCCTTAAAAGTCTAAAAAATGATAAAAAAATATAAATAATCTTAAGAAGGCCCTAAAACCTATAAAACCCCTAAAAACAAAAAAATCCCCCAAACCACAAAAAAATCTAAAACTCCATAAAAACACAAAAACCCACTAAAAACTTGATAATCCTTTTAAACACCCAAAAAGTTAAAAAATCTAAAAAACCATAATAATTCAAAAAACATAAAAAACTGAAATCCATAAAAACAATAACACATTAAAAACCCAAAAAACAATAAAACACACCAAAACCCTACAAAACCTAAAACCAATAATAATTGTTTAAAATCTCTAATACCCCAAGAAATTTAAAAACCCTAACAAATTATAAGAAAACCATAAAAACCTAAAACACATCAAATTACTAATAAATACCAAAAAAACTAAAAAAACCTAAAAACCCCAAAAAACCCCCAAAAATCCAAAAATATATAAGAATCATAAAAAATCCTCAAAATTTCATAAACCACTAAAAAAAGAGAAACCCCCTAGAAATCATATCATATCCTTAAAAACCAATGATAACTTTAACCACTAAAAAACATAACAAATACTAAAACACAAAAAATACCCAAAAATAATAAAAACCTCTAATAATCAAAAAATCCCAAAAACCACTAAAAACCCATCAAAACCTAAAAGCCACTAAAAATAAAAAAAAACCTTTTAAGACCCTAAAACATAAAAAATACTCTAAAATACCATAAAAAACAATGAATATCTCAAACAAAATGATAAAAAATCCAAAAATAATCTAAATCCCATAACCAGTAAAACCCCAAAAAACCCGCAAAATTCATAAAAACCCTACAAAAATAAAAATAATAAAATATATGTAATAATCCCTAAAAACCTAAAAACATATAAAAATGTATAAAAAAACCTAATAAAACCTTAAAGTCCTAAAACAACTTAAAATCAATAAAAAACCTAAAAAACCTAAATCCCTTAAAACCCGTAAAAACCATAAAAAATCCATAAAACCATAAAAAACATAAAAATTCCAAAAACACCAAAAAAATAAAAAATTAAATGACCCAAACCCCAATGAGCCATAAAATTTTGAAAATCAAGTGTTTGTGAAGTTATAGGAGTTAATAGTGGCTTAATTTAAGATTTTTCCAAAAATACAGTTTGTCCCAATGGTGGCTCACCAAGAAGTGGCTTAAAAATGGTGGCTCATCAATCATTGGCTAACCAAGTGGTGTCTCACCGAACGGGGACACCAAATGGTGGCTCACTAAATTGTGGCTCACCGAACTATCACACCGAATAGTGACATTGAATGGTGCCTCACCAAGTGATGCCTCACTAAACAGTGACACTAGAAGGTGGCTCATCGAACTGTTTCTCACCATGTTATGTCTCACCAAATGGTGTCTCACTGAGCAGTGTCTCAATGAATGGTGACATCGTGACTCACCTAATAGCGAGTCATTTCCAAAAGTTTTCCAAATTTCATGTTTTCCCCTATTTCTCTTAGATTTTCATGATTGTCCCCTCTTATGTTTTATTTCATGAAAATTGAGTTTAAATACTTTTTTGTGTTTATAAAGGCATTTAAAAGTATATTAATTATATATTTAAAATCCTAATTCTTTAGGTACTTTAAAATAATCCAATTGTATGGTCTTGTCTATGATCAAATTTTAATGACTTTTGAAACCATTCTTCCTTTGATAAAGGATCTCACTCATCAAGGATAGGATCTTCCATTCCCATTATGATTCCATTACCTCTTAGTGTTCCTAGATCCTTACCTTCCAATGGATTTGTGTATTGTGCTATATCCATCAAATCCTGTTTTCCTTGGAGTTTTTCTGCTACTCGAGCACCACATATTTTGGAGCAAGGAGGAGTTTTTGTCTCCTTTCATTCAAGGTAGGGATCAAATTCATCTTTATTTAATTGTGAATCATGCATAGTGGTTTTACTATTATATCTTTGTGAATACTTCTAAAATTATTTTAAAGATGATAACAATAATGGATTAACAAATGTGGTGGGAGCAAGATGATTATGATCACTTTTTTTTTATGTTATTCGTGATTCATATTGGGAATAATGTGGATTCTATTCATTAGAATATAATGGTTATTGGTGGTCTTTTCTTGTAAAACCATGATGATGTGTACTTATAGATATGTTGAAATGTCAGTAAACATAAAATTTGATTAACCATGTACATTTATTTAAATAAAATGGATTCCATAGGATTAAACTTGTGATGTGATCACCCATGAATTGTGAAAGTAAAATTAAAGAACACTCTGGATCAAATATAAAACCACTCTTCTTATTTTGGTTTGTATGTGTGTTGTGTAGGATTTTTTTTGGATTTTGTGCCTTGGGTGGGATGGATGAGACTGAGTATGGTGGTATGTACATTGGTGGATGGAGGGGTTGGCTGCGTGAGTAGGGTATGGTATGTTTGTGCAGCAGGGTTGTGGTTTTGGTGGTGGTTATTCTGGGATTTGTATATGAGGTGGTGTATGAGGTGTGAAGGAATATTAGGTTGAGATATTGATTCATTGTGGAATTGATGGACTTGTAGTGCAGTGGGACTGATTCTAGGCAGTGGTTGGGAAGAGGGGCTGCAAGTTTGGGTTGTGTGACGATTTTACATTTATGGGTGCTCTGAGTGTGGTGTTTTTGTGGTATGGGGAAACTGAGTTGGGTTTTGATAACATGATTTAGGCCAGATGACATTGACGAATGATGTAGGTAGGGTCTATATATGAATGGGTATTAAATTGGAATGAATAATGAAGTAAGTTGTTTACTTTGTGTTTTGTTATAGGAAGCATTCAATGTCTTTTATCATTCTGGGAACAGATGCAGATATTGTGCTTGCTATTTTCCTATGTAGGGATGAGATAAATAAATGAATAAATTGAAAAATGTAGAATGAGACTTGGTTAAATGAATTGGCTGGGGGTATTACTCTACTTATAGAAGTAACCATCGTTTATTGTGATATGTTCATGTAGGGGTAGCAGCAAAGGTAATTTTTGTGGGGTGGACGATTCTTAGGAAATTCATAGGCTGATTTGAGTGTTTTTTACCTATATGTATAAACTTATAGTTCCCTGTGTCTTCTATAAGTACCCAACCCATGTTGAGTACCATGTGAAGAACACCCCCATTTCTATGGGGGAGGGTGTCTTTCCAAACATCCCAATGGGAGGATGGATGGATGGTTATTGGATCATATCTGATCCCTCTTCTAAGAATTTTCTGCCAAAGACTCTTTGTATAGGCTGTAATGGACTGATGTTTGTTACAAGATATATGGTAATGGTTATGTGAGAGGAGGTTTATTTCCCTGGTGTCTTTTGGATGAGTCCCATGTGTTTTTGAGAAGGGTGTGGTATATGTGAATCCCAGGTGTATGCAGGCATGATGTGTTTTGGTTTTTCACCAAGTGTGTGTGGGCAGGATGTGATAGTGGGTTTTGTAGAAGAGCATGGTATCATTAGGATGTTCGTCATTAGGGATGAGTAGTTAACCAGTGGTAATTTGTATGGGGTTCCCAAATACCGATGTTCTTGTACTTTAATTTACATTCATTGTATTATTTGGTGAGCATAACTTGGTGAGGTTGGGGTGGATAGTGTAACTTGTGAGGTGATTTTGATTTTATGTTGTTTTCTCAGAGGGGTATTAGTATGCTTCTCCCACTTGTGCATGGGTTAATTTGGTTTTTACATACAGATTATACGTGTTTGCTCACCCTATGTATATGAAACTCTTTAAGGTTTCCAGGAATATTACATAGACCATTCTGGACCTTACTAACTTGGATGCTGGGAATGGTTGATGTGTTTCTTCCAAATTTTATTTTAGTACTTTCCTTGGAGTTTTCTTTGTATGTTTTGTAATTTTACTTTACACATGCATGTGGGATAGATTTGGGTTTCTTTATATATATCCATCTTGGAGTTATTTGTGGTTGATACATCATGTCTCCTGATATTGGTTACTATAAAAGGGTAGTCCCTCCCATTTTGTAATATTTCCATGCCCTTGTCACTAGTCACCATCCCAGGGCCTATTGGAGGAGGGACTCTAGGGTCATTATCTCTCCTTCATCTTGAGTAATTAAGGTCTCAAAACCTTGATAACACTTACCTAATCTTTAAGAAGGCGGTTCATGATAGAATGATATGAGATGACGATTGAGAGATTGGAATATTCTTGGAGTTAGGTATATTTCCGATTGCATGGGTTGGTACAGAAAAAATGTTAGGTGATCATGGGGATGACATAGGGCAAGGAAGACTTCCTAAACATAGGATTTTAGGGGACCCTATGATCTGATTCTAGGACTCTAAGCATACCAAAAGAACAAGTGAGGATACAATGATTTTGGGTTAGAGACCATAGGAAAGGTACATGCATCATGATGACTTATTTTCTGGTTTGAGTTTGGAATTTCTGAGAAATTAAAATAAGTAATTAGTTAAAATGAACCCTAAATATATTTCATACTACTCAGGATTAGGAGTTCCTTGTTTACCTTTCATCTATGTTAACTGGGCATCATCCACGAGTGGCATAGGTAGGGGAGGAACACCAGAACAATCTGAATTAATGGTAGAGGGTTGATCTAGCAGAAGAGAATGACCAGTGGAAGAAGATGCTTTGTGCCTTCCAACATTAGACTCTAGCAAAGTACAAGGGAAAGGTCTCAAACATGTTGACAAAGAGTTGTCTTGAGGATCTAGTGATCAACTTTAGCTTGATTTGGGTTCCAATAGAAAATTGGGTTCTTCTAGCGATGATCCATATGAGGGGAAGAGAATGTCAGTGGTGGATGCTTTACCTTAGGGGGATGAAGAAGACCATTGTTTCATGGGATAACTTTCACAAGGAGTTCTAGTTGGAATTAATTTCTTCCAAAATGAGGGACGAGAAGAGGTAAGATCTACTCTCCAACTAGTAGTGGAGTATATTGGAGAGTGAATTAGGGATAAAGGTCGAAGATCTCTTATATTTTTCTTCTGATATATTTCTGGATGAGGAGTCTCAAGAGAGGAACTTAGAGGAGGCACTCCTCTCTTACCTTCAGAATGAGGTTACTCACTTCACCTTTCCGACACACATAGTGGTTCAAAAAAAGGATGGGGTAGTAAAAATTATGAAATCGTGATGAGGTGTATTGTAGGAGAGAAGTCAATCGATCTCTTTGAAGGGGAAGGTCATTAGCAGAAGGTCTCTAGTGTCAGGGCCTTACAGGTTTCAGCCAGTAGGGAGCCAACCCCAGCAGTTTTTTTCCGACCATCTGGTCTTCATCCTTTTCCCACATACCTATGGCTGTGGTGTTTTCCTTGTGGATGCTATGGGTACCTCTAGGGACAGTGCCCCGACTACAGCTCATTATGGTATAGGTGGGAAGGTTCAATGCTCGCCTCAACAGTAGCTTCCAGCCAAGCTTTTCCAGTAGTGTGGATAATAGGACTATACTCCACCAAGGTCAGATGTGTAGGAGGAGGCCGGAATTAGGGTTATCCATAGGGACCTCAACCAAGGCATGGTTTGGGAGCCAATTGACAGCAGAGGGGTAGAGGTGCTAGGTGTGGTCAATTTCAGGTTGTGTTTGTAGAATTTCCAGCAGAGCCAAAGATTGTTTGAGGTATGATCAGTTTGTTTTGTACTCTTTATTGTGCATTGTTTGATTTATGAGATTTTCAATTCCTAGTTTAACCCACTGTATCCCACTTCATGGTACTAGACATAGAGAAACCTTTTTCCCTTGGTGTTGATTACATCTGTCAAAGGTTAGACCAACTTGTTTAGTGTTTTTCGGTGATGTAGACTATGGTTGGGGACACATCAGTCTAGTGGTGATCTCTTAATATTATAAATGAATCCATACTATTCCATTCTGAGCATTGATTGGTTTTTTTGGTGCATGATGTTATCAACTTCTTCTAGAGAGGAGTCTTGTTTTTAGACATGAAAGGACATCATGTAGCTTTTGATGGGGAGTGGAGTTGTTGGGTGCGTAGCTGGCATGTAGAGCCTATTATTTCCATATTATCCAAATATCAGTGCGATCGAAGGACACATATATGTTCAGTACTTCTAGGGTTGTTGAAGAGTTCTTGTATGTTTTAACCTAGGAGTTTGTGACTCTACCCCCTTTAATTGACATTGAGTTTGGGACAGAATTATAGCCTAGTCCTTCTCCAATTTTGATGGCTCCTAATTTGATGACACCTTCTAAGATGGATGAGTTGTAGATCTAGATCGATTATCTAATGATGAAGGTCTTTATCCGGCCTAGTGTGTCACTGTGGGCATCTCTGGTCTTGTTTGCGAAGGAGGATGGTGGTATGAGGCTATGTATAGACTATTGAAGGTTGAATCAATTAACACACCAGAATAGTTACCCACTCCCAAGTATAGATGACATTTTCTACAAGATGAGGTCATATTGTTGTTTTTTATTGATCGATATATCATCTGGATATCACCAGTTGAGGGTGAAGGAGGGTGACATTCAAAAAAATTATTTAGGTGTAGACATGAGGACTTCGAGTTTGTGTTATTTACATTTAGAGTTACGAATGTGCCAGTCATGTTCATGGGGATCAGGAAATCTGTGTTTCATGAGTTCTTGGACCATTTCATCCTTGTATTCGTCGATGACATTCTGATCTACTCAAGGTCAGAGGAGGATATACCTAGAATATCAAGACTATCTTAGAGATCTTTTGGCACCACCATCTATATGGAAAGAGATCCAAGTGCACATTTGGGACACATAAGGTCCACATCCTTGGGCACATGGTGTCTTAACAGGGAGTAGCAGTGGACCTACCAAAGTTCGAGGCAGTTGTTTCTTGGGAAGCACCTAAGAATGTTGTAGAGGTTTGCAGTTTTATTGATCTAGTAGGATACTACCTTATATACATACCTAATTTCTCTCGGGTATCATCCTCGTTGGTGGATATGACAATAAAGGGCCAAGCCTTTGTGTGGGGTTATCAGTGTGAAGTAACTTTCATCAATCTAAAGGTAATGATTTTCAGTACCCAGGTGCTCAAGTTTCCAGAGAAAGAGGTGATGTTAGAGGTGTTCTATGATGCTTCATATTTGGTATTGGGTTTCTTGGTGATGTATCAATGGGGAGTGATCTTATATGGGTATAGGAAGTTATGTCCCCATGAATTTAATGATGCCACCCATGATTGGGAACTTGCATCAGACAAGTTTACGATGAATTTGTGGTGGCATTACCTAATCGGGGAGCTCTTTGTGGTCTTCACAGATCACAAGAGTTTGAATTATATCCTTTTACAGTGATATATGATCTTGTGATAGTGGAGGTGGATAAAGTTTATCAATGATTATGATTTTTATTTCTATTACACCTTAGGAAAGGGGAACGTTGTGGCTGATGCATTGATTAGGAAGTCATAGAAGGAAGTGGTTCAGGAATTTGTGGACACTTGGGGAGAAATAGAAGAGTTGTCTTCCTTGAACATAGATACAGGAATGGATGGATATATAGGCAACCTATTTCAAATAATAGTTCAGTATGCTTTGAGGTATAATGTGTTGGATTATTAGTGGGGAGACACAATGGTGAAGGTGATGCATGATCGCTTTGACCAGGGTGATGCTCCGGTGGGAAGGTCAGAGGATTATCATATTTGAATGTTGTTCCATGGGAAGATATTTCTTTCTAGTAGAATTACATGAGTATTTTCTCCATGAGTTTAATATATCACTTTTATAGGTACACCGAGGATTTTCCAAGATGTATCGGGACTTGAGGGAGCATTTCTGGTGGCCTAGGATGAAGCGGGTAGTTGTAGAGTTTATGGAAAAGTGCATTCTATTCCAGAAAGTGAAGGTTGAGTACCATGTTCCCAGTGGTATGTTGAAGCCCTTAGATGTCCCTAAGAAAAATGGGGATGAAATATTGATGTATTTAATCATAATATTACCTAAGGCTCAGGGATGATGCGATTCAATCTAGGTAGTAGTGAATTAGTTGAGGAAATAAGCTCACTCCTTAGTGATCTAGTAGTTGAGCGTAGTAGAAGAATTATCGAAGAGGTATGTGGATGAGGTATTGTAGATTCATGGAGTTCCATGATCTATTGCCTTATATCTAGATACATGTTTTATGTTGCGAGTCTGGAGGGGTTTGCAACATGAATTTCACACTCAGTTATGCCTCATAACTGATTTACATCATTAGATGAATGGAAAAACAAAGGGGATCATCCAGACATTAGATGACATGTTGTGGGAATGTGTTCTAGACTATATTGGGTTCTTGGTGTGACATTTTACCTTTGTAGGTTTCACTTACAATAATAACTAGTATTCTTCCATTGGAACGTCTCTATTCAAAGATTTATATGGAAGACCATGTCATTTACCCTTATGCTGGATAGAAGTTGGTGAGGTGAAATTTATTCAACCAAACATGGTGTAGAGTATGACATTGAAGGTGCAACTTTTCCATGAGAGGATGATGACAGAAAATGACTGGCATAAGTTGTACATTGATCAAAGGATAAGGCCCTGATAGTTCAAGGTATGATACCATTTATTCCTAAAGGTTTCCCCCCAACATGGGAAACATAGGATTGACAAAGGGAGGAAGATTATCTGAGGTTTAATAGATCGTTCCAGGTATTGGGATGAGTTGGCGAGGTGTCATTTCCATCACAATTTGGGTGGATCCATATTATCTTTATTGTCTCCTCACTTCATTGGTATCTTCATAATGACTCCCATGACATTGATTGGGGAAATTTTGATATCGAGGATGATGCAAAATTCAGGGACCGGCCTATGGAGATCCAAGATCATTAGGAAAAGGTGTTTCATTGAAAGACCATTACCTTGGTTCATGTCTTGTGGAGACATGGTGTCCTAGAAGAGAGTAATTAGGATAGAGAGGCATAGATGATATCCCATTACCCATAGTTTTTGGAGTATTTTATTGTGTGACTTGTTTTTATGTGATTCTTAACCATGTTTTCTAGGATATCATTTGTTTCCTTGTTCTATAATGTGTGTAGATTCCAAATGTGTGGGAACGGGAGGACCTAATACCTAATTAAGATGCATTAATTCGTATGCAATTAAACCTGAGTGGGTGAGTCAGTGCCTACCCAAGTGGATAGTATCTTATCCTAGAGTAAATAATTCCATAATCCATGTGTCTGGAAAGTGTGAGTTTTGGTGTTGTGTGGTTTTTGGGGTATTAGATGTTAGGGAGGTGTTCTAGGATGTCTAGGTTTTCACTTCAGGTTTCTAACAATGCAAGGTGGTTTATCCTTAAGAGGTATCTTAATGGGTGATTTTTTGGACCCCTCCTCATTTTGTGTTTAGTTTTGAATTCTAGAGGGCGAGAATAGTTTAAGAGGTATCTGATATAATGACTCTAACCCCTCCAGGACATTCATTTATGAAAATCTAGTATTTGGGGTGTTTTAGAAGGTAACCACAACTAGAGAAAAGGCTTATTGCAATGGTTTAAAAGTGTGGCAATATACCCCAAAAAATGGCCATAACCTATGACCATAGTTTTCTAAAATTGTGGCTGTTATCGCCATGGTAGTAGGACCCAGCCTATTTCCACGTTTTTTAAAACTATAGAAATAGGCCAAAAAAATGGCCACTGTGGAGTTTTACCTATATCCATGGTTTAAACTGTGGCTATAAGAAGTTATTACCGCAGTTAAAACTATTTATATAGGCTCAGTAAACCACGGTAATAGCCTAAATAAAAAATATCCCTAGTGAGTTTTGATCCTTGTACCTCCCCTTTACTAACCAGCATACTAAGCAATACACCACCTAGAAATTTTGGTATATATATTATGATATATATATATATTAATATAAACTATGGTAATAGCCTCCAAACCATGGCGGTAGGTCTTCCCGCAAATGTTTTGGTGGGATTTTTTTTCCCGTAGAAGCATGGGAACCCTATTACTATGGTTTTGAATAATTATGGTTATAGGCCATCAAAAATATTGTCCTATAGTCATGGTTTTAATGATGTGGCTATAGGCCATAGAACCGTGTCTATATCCTTGGACTATAGCCACGGTAATGAAAATGTGGCTATTGGTCACTGAAATTCACCTACAACCATGGTTTAGAAACCTGGATATAGCCACCTATATCCACTATTTTGAAAACTGTGGCTATAGTTCCATGCTATTAACCTAATTTTCTAGTAGTGAATGGTGGATTAATTCAAGAGTTTTCCACAAATCCAATTTTTCCAAATGGTGCCTTACCAAACGGTGGCTCACCGAATGATGGATCACATAACAGTGGCTCACTAAGAAGTGTCTCACCGAATGGTGGCTCACCTAATAGTGGCCCACTGAATGGTGGCTCACTTAGTGGTGTATCATCGAATAGTGACACCGAACTGTGGCTCAATATGTGGTGTCTCACTGAACGGTGACACCAGATGAATCCTCATCGAAAGGTGAAATCGAATGGTGGATCACCAAGTAGGGTCTCACCAAATGGTGACACCATGACTCACTTAACAGTGAGTCACTTCTGAAAGTTTTCAAAATTTGTAGTTTTCTCTAGTTTCTAGAAGATTTTTTAGTTTTACCCCTCTAACGTTTTATTTGATGTAAAAACAATTTAAATCCCTGTTTGGGAATTTCTAAACGAATTTGAAATAATATTAATTATATCTTTAATATCCTAATGCTTTGGAAACTTTGATATAATCCAACTATGGGGTATTCACCACGATCTGACGTCAATGAATTTTGAAATTGTTCTTCCTTTGATATAGGATCTAGATTTTCAATTATGGGATCTTCCCTCCTCATTGTTTTTTCATTCCCATTTAGTGCATCTAGAACCTTCCCTTCCCGCGGAGTCACGTGTTGAACCTTATCCATCAATATAGTTTTCCTTGGAGTTTTCCTGCAACTCGTGCACCCCCTATTTTGAAGCAAGGAGGAGTTTTGTTCACTTGTCATTTTAGGTATGGTTTTCATCATCTATATTTAATTGTTTATCATGAAGGGTGGGTGTACTCTTGTCTCCTTATGAATACTACTGAAACCAACATAAAGAAGATAATATGAAAGTATAAACAAAGGGGGTGGGAGGGAGATGATGGTGATCACTTTTTTTTTGTTATCCTTGGTCCATGTTTTGAATCAGTGGGGTTTTGTTCTTCTAGAAATCATGGCTACTGGTGGTCTTTGCTTGTTCACACATAATTCTATATACTTAATGATATTTTGAAATGATTATAAACATAAAATATGATTAACCACATTAATCTGGGTAAATAAAATGGATGTCCCAATATTAATCAAGTGTTGTGATCACCAATAAATTATGAAAGTATAATTAAAGAATAGTGTGGATCAAATCTAAATATATTATGCTTATTTTGGTGTGGTTGTGTGATGTGTATGTTTTTGTGTGTGTCGTTTTCCTTATGTGGGTTGTATGATGATGAGTAAGGTTTTGGTTACATGGGAGGATAGAGGGATTGAATATGTGAGTGGGGTATGGTATGTTTGTGCAGTTGGGCTACAGTTTTGTTGGGGGTTCTTGTGGAATTTGTTTATGAGGTGGTGAAGAAGGTTTGATGGAATCTCAAGTGGATAAATTAATTGATTGTGGAATGGATGGAATTTTTGTATAGTGGGACTACTTTTGATAAGTGGTTGGGTAGAGGGGCTATATGTTTGGACTGTTTCATGAGTATGTGTTTATTGGTGCATTGAGTGTGGTTTTTTTGTGCATTAGGTCTTCCGTGTTTAGTTGTGAGAGGATGAATTGGGTGGGATAACTTTGAATAGTTATGTTGGTAGTGTTAATATCTGAATGGAGGTTAAATGGGGAAGAAGAAAGAAGTGGGTTGTTTTTTGTGTGTTTTTTATGAGATGTTTTTAGTGGCCTTTAGGTTTCTAATAATGGTTGCAGATGTTGTTCTTGTTAGTTTCCTAAGAGGGATGACATAAATTAATGAATAAATTTATCAATGCAAAATGAAAATTGGTTAAATGAATTGGATAGGTGTATACCTATACTTACATAAGTGATCATCGTTTATGGTGATATGTGCATGTTTGGGTAGTAGGAAATATGGTTTCTATGGGATGGTTTCTTGTTTGGAAACCCATAGGTTGGGATAAGTGTTTGTTTACCTATATTTATAATCTTATAGTTAATTGTGTTTTCTATACGCACCCAACCCATGCTGAGCACCATGTGATGAGCCCCCCAGCCATTTCTATTGAGGAGGGTGTCTTTCCCAATATCCCGATGGGTGGATGGATGGCTGGTTATAGGCTCTTATCTACTACCTCTTCTAGGCATTTACCAGCTAAGACTATTCAGGAATGTTGTTATGGCTTGAGGTTTGTTACTAGATCTACGGAACTAGTTCTGTGAGAGGTGGTTTGTTTCCTAGGTGTCTTAAGGATGAGGCCCAGGTGTTTTATGACAGGGTGTGGTATGTGTGATTCCCATGTGTCTCCAAGTAGGATGTGGTGTTGTTGTGGCCTAGGTGTCTGCGAGTTGGTTGTGATAGTGGGGGTTTTGGAATAGCATGGTAGCATTCTGATTTTTGTCATTAGGTTTGAGAAATTAACTAGTGGGAAGTGGTATGGGGTACCAAAATACCGAAGTTCTTATACATTACATTACTTTACTTTCATTATTTGGTGAGTGTTCCATGGTGAGGTTGGGGTGGATGGTATACCTAGTTAGGTGGTTTTGAGTTTCTGTTATTTTCTCCAAAGGGAATTAGAATGCCTCTCCCAAATGTGCATGAGTGACTTTGGTTTTTCCCTAATGTGTATACATGCATGTTCACCCAATGTATATACAACTTTTTTAGGATTCTAGGGAGATTATGGGGACCATGCTGAACCATACTGGCTTGGATGTCGGGGATGGTTTTTGTGTCGCTTCTTAGTTTTATTTGGGTACTTAACTTGGAGTTTTATTTTTTATTTTCATCAATTTTACTTTAAACATGCATATGGGATGGATTTTAGTTTCATTATATATATATATATATTTCTTGGAGTTCTTTGAGGTTGATTCATCTTATGTCCTGATCATAGTTACTATAAATAGGGTAGTGCCTCACATTTTGTGAGAATTTCATACCCTTGGTGTTGCTCACCACCCTAGGGAATTTTGGAGGTGGGCCTTTGGGGTCATTATCTCACCTTCATCTTGAGGAAGTAAGGTCTCAGAACCTTTCCATCCTTTCCCTCATCTTGAATAAGTCGGGTTGTGAAAAATTCCCTAAGAAAAAATTAATAACCTAAAATCACTTAAATCCTCCCAAAAAGATAAAAACGCTAAAAACCATAAAATCCCTTAAAACACCTAAAGACCATAAACCTATAAAACAATGAAAACCCATAAAAACAAATAAAATCCCTAAAAAATCACTAAAAACTCTTAAAACCCTTTAAATCACTAAAAGAATAAATGAACACTACAAATATAAAAACAGTAAAAAATCAAAAAAAATCCAAAAAACCCAAAAAATGATAAAAGCCCTAATTGGCGGGTGGTGATCTTGGCGGAGGCAGTCTGGTGCAGATATTTTCGGTGCGGCATTTTTTTCCCAATCGACGGCGTTGGTCGAGTTTTCAGCACTTGATTCTTTCTCGGCCTTGCTCTTTCACGATTGTGGGGGTAGATCTCGGTGTTTTTTGGCCTCATCTTCCTTCTCCATATCAACAGTGGAAGGCACTTTTTGGCAGTTTTTCCATTATGAGCGATGACGTTGCCCGGGACTCCAGCGTCTCTAGAAGCATGGAATGTTCTTGCTTCGGTCGGGTCTTGGTCGTCGGGCAATGGTGCTGATTCCTCAGACCAGATCTCTGCTTCCCGTTCTCGTGATGTTGATGAAGGTTTATATTATGCTCTGACCTTGTCCTAGTCCTCGATTTTCGATGCTGATGCAGGTGCGTGCTCGACCCATTCCCTAGGTTCCATCTCTGCTTCCCGCAGTTGATGCAACTTTGGGCTGGATTTCTTTGCTCTTCATGTTCTTCTATTTATTGGATGTGTTTTCGAGTGTGAATCAATCTGAGTTCTGGTTATTGTATCTGCTGAGAGGTGTTTGGCGTGTTTTGGTAATGCTCCGTGAATTTTCTCTATCCAAATAATTCTAGATGATATGTTTTGGTACTGGGTATGGTTGGTGGTGGTGCACTGTTAGTTGCGCTGTGAGGTGTGGAATGCTGCAAGCTATTCGGGTTGAAGGATTTGGTTGCAGGTTGTTAAGCAGTGACCTCTTAAGTGATGGGTTAGGAGGATGCTGCAAGTTTCATGGGCAAATGGGATTGTCAAGGCATGATTTGCTTCATGATGTTGATGAAGGGCTTGTTATGTTGTGCTGCACTATGGGTGATGTGTTGTACCGTGGTCAACTGTGTTGTGGTTGGCATGGATGTGATTTGATGCTGGAGATGATTCCTGATTGGCTAAGAGGTGGTGAAAGATGCTGGTGCTTGGTGAAGGTTTTTGTTTTTCTAAGAGGTGATGAAGGATGTGGGTTGGTGATGGTTCTATGCTGCTGGATGCTGGTTCATGCTGGATGATGGTGGTGGCTGCTTGGCTTTGTGTGTTTTTTCTTTTTCTTTTATTGATTTTTCACTTTTTGGGGTCTTTTGCATCTTGGGTTGTAAGGGGTTTTTGGGTGTGGTTTGTTGGACCCCTCCCCTCCCTTGTCTGTTGTGTCCCCTTTTTTCTTTCTAATAAAATTGGGGGGTGGGGGGCGAGAATAGCCCGACCCTGGCATCTTCCTTTCCCTAAAAACCCCTAAAAACATAAAAAATTATAAAAATTATTAAAAATCCATAAATCCCTAAAATATGTAAAAACACTAAAAACATTGAGAAACCATATGAAACCCCTAAGAACACAAAAACACAAAAATCCTCTAAAACCCTAAAATATTCAAAAAACCCTAAAAACCCTAAAATGCCTAAAAACCCTAAAAACACCTAAAAAACATGTACCCTTAGAAACTTAAAATCCCTAAAACCCATAAAAACCTAAAGACACCATTAAAAATATAAAAATAATTCAAACCCTAGAAAAGTTAAAAAAAATCAAAAAAAACTTATAACCCATTATAAACATTAAAACCCATGAAAATCTAAAAAAACCATAAAACCATAAGACCCCTAAGACCCTAAAAATCCCTCGAACCCTAAAAACCATAAATAGTCTTAAAAGACCCTAAAAATCCATAAAATGTAATAAACCCTTAAAACCATAGAAAACCCTAAGAAAACCATAAAAACTTAAATATTCATAAATCCTCTGAAAAACCAAAAAACACTAAATATCTTAAAGGACCCTTAAAAGAGTCTAAAAACCCAAACCCCTCTAATAAATATTAAACCCACTAAAACCTTTAAAAACCCATAAAAACTAGAAAAAATACTAAAAACTCAAAAAACCCTTTATCCCCCTAAAAATAGTAAAAAACTCTAAAAACCATAATAACCTTAAAAAAAAAACTTATAAACCCAAATAGACCATAAAAACCCTAAATATCCCTAAACCCCTAAAACCCATAAAAATAATAAAAATATAAACAAGGAAATAAAATATATAAATATTAAAAACCTAAAATCCAGAATATCCCTATGGAAACCATAATGACATAAAAACACTTAAAACACATAAATAAGTTAATAACTATAAAAACCCAAAACCCCCAAAAAAACCCTAAAACCGATCAAAATCCCTAAAAATCCTAAAAATCATAAAAGACCCAAAAATCCCTAAAAATGTAAAAAAAAATTAAAACTCTCTAAAACCCCTATGAATTCCTTAAAAAACGCATAAAACTCCTAAAAAATATTGAAAATACTAAAACCCTTAAAAATACTTAAAGTCCCTAAAAACCAAAAAAACCTAACAACAATTAAACCCCTAAAACCGTAAAAAACCTAAAACCAATATAAATCCTAAAATCACTAAAATATCAAAAATCCCTTTTAACCTCTAAAAAATTAATAAACACAAAAAAAAAACATAAAAACCCAAAATACTAAATGAATCCATAAAACCGCAAAAAATGAAAAAACCCTTGAAACAATAAAAAACCATAAAACCCTAAAAATCCCTATAAACCATAAAAATGATAAAATGGTCTTAAAAATACCTAAACACATAAAATCACCTAAAACACATGAAAACCCCAATGAAAACCTCAAAACCCCTAAAAATTTTAAAAACCTTAACCCCCCTCCCAAAAAAACCGCAAAAAACCCTAAAAATCAAAAAACACCCTAAAAACCATAAAAATCATATAAATTCCCTAGAAATCCCTAAAAATATAAAAAACCATTTAAACACTATAAACCCCTTAGATAATATTAAAAACTGAAAACAATTATATCCCCTAAAAACCAAATAATGCTAGAAACTCTAAAAAATCAAAAAAGGACCCTAAAAACCCTAAAACCCAAAGAAACCTAAAAACCATTAAAAACCCTAAAAACCCATATATATCCTAAAACCCACTAAAAACTCTACAAATCCATTAAATCCTAAAAAATTATAAAAACTCTAAAAAAAATTAAACCCCTAAAAATGTAAAAATAACGTAAAAACCAAAAATAATAAAACCCCAAAAAACCCTAGAAACAATAAAAGTACCTAAAGTCCTTTAAAAACTATAAAAAACAAAAAGCCTTTAATATACCTAAATATATAAAAACCAGTAAAAATAATGGAAACCCTAAGAAAACATTAAAAAACTAAAAACATTTAAAACCCTTAAAAAGTAAAAAAAAAGTTAAAAACCGTAAACCCCAAAAAACTATAAAAACCCTAAAAATCCATAAAACTCCTAAAACCCATAAAAATCCAAAAAAATAAAAAAAAATCCCTAAAAAATAAATACCCAAAAAACCATGAAAAAACCCTATGTAAAATTTAAAATAAAAAAACCTAAAACCCTTGAAATCATAAAAAATTATAAAAATGTTAAAACCCCCTAAAACCCCAAGAACCCAAAAAACCCTCAAAATTCCTAAAAACACATAAAAAATAAAAAAAGCATTAAAAGTAAATCAAACAAAAAAAATATAAAAACCATGAATATCTATAAGAAAACCTTAAAAACAAAAATACACTTAAAACCGATAAGAAACCAAAAATATGCAAAAAATCCAAAAATACCATTAAAAACATAAAATCCCAAAACCCACTAAAATCCATAAAACCCAATAAATCTCTTTAAAACCTGCAAAACATAAAAAAGCCTGAAAAACACAAAAAAAATATAAAAATACATTAAACCATTAAAAGTTTTAAAATCTATAAAAACAATAAAACCATAAAAAACTCAAAAAAACACTAAAAACACAAACAAAATCAAAATCATAAAAGCATTAAAATTCATAAAAACTATAAAAAAACCCTAAAACTCTAAATAAACATAAAAATCCTAAAAGGCCCTAAAAATCCCCCAAAACATAAAAAACCCTAAATACCCAAAATTCCCCTAAGAAAACATTAAAAACATAGAACACTTAAATCCCATAAAAATGTAATAATATACTAAAACCACAAAAAATAATAAAAATAATAAAAATTCAAAAAACCCTCAAATCCTGAAATACATGAAAAACATTAAAAATGAAGAGAAAGTATTAATAATCCATAAAAATAGAAAAATACCAACCCCCTAGAAAACCATAAGAAAACCTTAAAAATATAAAAAAAATAAAACCCCTAAAAATAAATTTAAAAATAGAAAAAACACTCAAAAGAACCAAAACCAATAAAAACAATAAAACGCCTAAAAACTCATAAAACCCAAAAACACACTAAAAAATCTAAAACCCCTTTAAAATACTAATAAATTTAAAAAATTACAAAAGACCCTTAAAATGCTAAAAAATAAAAAACAAACCAAAAACCCTTAAAACACTAAAAACCCATAAAAACAATAAAAATCATTAAAAACCAAAATATTCCTAAAAAACCTAAAAATCATAACAAGACATAAATATTTAGAAATCCGTGAAAAAATATAGGAAGATATTAAAAATAAAAAACACTTAAATCTCTAAAAATCAAAAAATTCTTAAAACCATTAAAACCCTATAAACCCTAAACATTGAAAAAAAACATTACAAACCCTTAAAATACATGAAAAACCATAGAAAATAAATATCCTAATAATAAAAAAAAAATTATAACCACCTAAAACCCTTAAGAAAACTTTAAAAACATAAAAACACATGAATCACCTAAAAACCTAAAAAATACTAAAAACCCTAGATACCCTAAAAAGAACATAAAAATCCCTAAAAATCCCTAAAAACCATAAAAACCCTGATAAAACTTAAAAAATAGAAAAAAACCCCTAAAACTACTAAATATTCCAAAAACCCTTTAATCACCTGAAAACTTTAAAAAAAACTCTAGAAGACATTAAAAACACTAAAAAACTAAAAAACTAAAAAAACTAATAACTAAAAAATCCCCAAAAACCGTAAAAAACAATATAAACCATTAAATGCCTCAATATCCCTCAAAACCCTCCAAAGCATAAAAAACATAAAAAATAAAAACCCCCTAAAAAAATAATGAAACACTTAAACCTTTGAAAATACATATGAAAACCATAAAAACATAAAAACACAAAACCCCCCTAAAAATTAAAAAAACTATAACCCAAAAAACCCCTAAAAACATAAAATTTCCTAAAAACCTATAAATCTTTGAAAACCCTAAATACCATAAAATTAATAAAATACCTAGAAATCCATAAAATTTAAATACCCTAAGAACACTAAAAATCCTCGAAAAACATCAAAAACCTAAAAACACTTAAAACCCATAAAAAATAATTCTAAAAACCATAAAGAAACCTAAATGACACTAAAAACACTAAAAACCCAAAACCCCTAAAATATATAAAATACCTAAAAACATATGAAATTATAAAACCCCATAAAAACCCTAAGATCCCATACAAACTCTAAAAACATTAAACCCCTAAAAATGTTAAAAATGGGGGAAAATTTAAAAACTCTAAAAACCAAAAAAACACTAAAACAAAAAACCCAAAAAACCGTCAAATACCTAAATATCCTAACAACAAATCAAAATTATTAAAATTCCAAAAAATCTTGAAAATAATAAAAATAGTAAAAACATGAAGAAAAAATTAAAAACCTAAAAATACCCTAAACCCCTAAAAACTAAAAAGAAAAAAATATGGCTGAGCAAGGAGGAGAGGGAGACCTCGTGGTCCCTGGGAAGGATCAGGCTTCTGATCTGAATTTGGGAAGGAACCTCGCTGATCCAGTTATCCATGGTGAGCTTTTCCGTTTCTATAATCCATTGGTGGTAAATCCAGCTCTTCCCACTTCTTCACATCCACCGGTGGTGAGGAGGAATTTTGCAGAAGTGGTGAGGTTAGCTGCATCTCTATCCTTCACTGATTTTGAATATCCTTCTATTGGACGGATTATTCGGAAAGGGTGCATCGCCCAAGTGGATGCAAACAGAGAGGCTGTTGAGGAGTGGGTTAGTCTGTGTCGGTTCTCTATCATTGTCGGGGTCCTTGTACCGAAGGGGGAGAAACTATGGAAATTTGCTAATCTTGCGAGTCGTATCTCTGAAGTTTTCGGGTTCAATGACTGGAAGATGACTGCAATGGGGTATGGATTCTACAAAGTGGTGTTCCCCATAGATGACCTAAAAAAGAAGGCTTGGAGTTTTGGATCCATTTCTCGGAATCCAGGGCTCCTCAGAATACAAGAATGGGACAAAAACTTCGATCCATAAAATGTGAAAAACACCTTTACGCAAGTGTGGATTCACATATGCAAATTGAATTGGATTTACTGGAATCCCAGGATTTTATGGGATATTTACCATATGGTTGGATCCCCATTCGCATTGACAAAGAGACTGATAATCCACGGTACAAGAACTATGCAAGGGTGATTTTTGAGATTGACTTGGTGAGTACCCTTGTAGAAGAGGTACTCCTCACCACAATTTATGATACCTTGAATATGGAAATACAGTAAGAGAGGAGTCCTAAGTTTTTCTCCAATTGTAGATTCATTGGCCACTCATTTTCTGAGTGTCAAAGGTCCAGATTATGTGGATTTTGTGATCAGAGAGTGCATGAGGACTCTGACTGTCCGAGAAAGTGGGTGAAGGTAAAAGGGATAGTTTCTGAAGCAATGAAGCAAACTCCTAGAATGAAAAATGTGGTGGCTAAATTTTTAGTTGGTATGTCTCTTGGAGGTGTGGAAGATGTTGAGACAGTTAGGGCTGATAGGGCATCTACATACATGAATGTCACCACCCATCCTGGGCATGAAGCTATTGTCCCCCCCATAGGACAAGCTCAGGCCAAGGGTCCATCAAATCAGCCTTTGGTTGATAAGGAGTCACACACCTATTCGGACCCCATCACAGATGTGGAGAGTGGGGTTATTCCCGCTGGTGGGGCTGCTGTGTCAAAGCCCCCTGCATAGTCACTAGCCTCTACAAGGACTTCACCTGGACTGAACAGCTTGGCAAGCACACGAGACCCAGTGTTCTGATGGGGACTATGGAAGTGCCACTTGCAGCTAAAGATGTGGAAGGTGTAGCCAGTGGGCAACAGTCTGACTCTGGTCCTGGTGATTCTGCTCAGGTTCTAGTACAAGAAGAGTTATTAGGCAGCCACACTAGTGATTCTGTCATCCCCAGTAATACTGTGTCACCATCTCCTTCTCTCCCTCCAATACTGGTGGATGGGAGTGCTGTGGATGCAGCTGCACTGGATCAGGAGGGTGTAATCCTGCAGGATGGTAGGGTATGCACAGATATTGTTGGGGGTGCTAGAGTATTTTGGTGGTTCTCTATAAGAGATGAATGGGGTATTCACTCTAGTCGTCTCATGTAAGGTTGCAAGAAGGATCCCCACTTGTTTCGAGCCTCTTGAAGGGCTCTGTTCCACCAACAGGTTCACCCCACTCTCTAGTAGCTTATGGACTGATGATGGGGGTAATGAGCAAGGTCCTTAAGAGGGGGCCCATGGGTCTGCTAATAGTGGCACCCCTGATGAGGACCAGGTGGTTGGGAATGTGTCTGAACCTACGAAGAAGCATGTTGTCAGTCCTCCTAAGAATTTTGGTGGGAAGGGAAAAGGGAAAGACATCGATCCCCCACCCAAGAAGAATCATCCTCTTTCTAGGGGTGGGAAAATGTCTTCTTAATTAAGATCATTTTATGGAACTATAGAGGGTTGGGTAATTTACCAACGACCCGTGCCCTTAAGAATTTAATTTCATCCAACAATCTAATGCTTCTTGAGATTGCAGAAACTATGAATAGATATGATAGCTAGATAGGCCTTAATTGGCAAAAGATTGGTTATTCTATTCTTTCCCATAATAACATTGAGAGTGGCATGGAGACTCTTTGGGTTCTCATGTATGACAATATTTAATTGTTATCCTTTGAGATAAGACCTAAAATCATATCACTACGGATCCAGAATCATGACTCCATACATACAATTTCTTTTGAATATGCCTCATGTGTTTAAAATAGGAGAAAGAAACTATGGAGTGAAATGATGAGAATCAGTGCGCACATTCATTACAACTGGGTTGCGGTTGGTGATTTCAATACTGTGCTGAGGCCAGATGAAAGGATTGGATCATCTTTCTCAGGCATTACTGCAGAGGAATTCTCTAGTTGTATTGACCAGTGCAATCTGGTAGAACTTCTTGTTGTGGGTGATTGCTTCACATGGGGAAGTTACACCATTAATGGGAGGAAAGCAAGTGAATTAGATAGATGTTTTTTCCAAATAAATGATAGCAGTTCTTCAAGTGCGATATTTTCCACTACTCTCCCTAAGTTCAATTAGGATCAAAACCCCTTGATGTTTGAAATCCATGATAATAACCATATGCCCTTTCCTTTTCCTTACAAATTCAACAATGCCTGGCTCACCATCCCTAAATGCAGGGAAGTGGTTGTTAATAGGTGGAGTAGCACATTTCATGGTAGCCCACACTTTTTTGTGGCGGCAAAGCTCAAACGAATAAAGAGTCTTCTTAAGAAATGGAGTAATATCTCTTTCTCCAAACTCGATGATGATATCATGGTTACTGAGTCCCAACTTTCTCACTGTAAAATTAACAACCAGTAGCAACTCACCCCCTCTAGGGAGGAATTGAAGCTTCACTCAAAGCTGGATGAGTTTTTGGATCTAAAAGAAAAGTTGGCTAGAAATCAATTTAGTGTGTCCTGGCTCAAGGAAGGGGATAGGAATTCCAAATTATTTCATCATCTTCATAGGGAGAAAAAATAAAAGAAAGTTATGAATGTAATCTGGATTAATGGGGCCTCCTTTTCATCTGAACATGAATTCAACAATGTTGTGGTTGATCACTTCAAAGAACTTTACAATGATGGCGGGCATGAGAAAACCCCTAGACTTTTTCGATCTATTGATCCTTGCATTAATAAACAGCAGAATATGCGGCTTACTGATGCCCCGTTTGAGGACGAAGTCAGGTCTGCACTTTTTTCTCTGAATATGGACAGCACTCTCGGGCCAGATGGATTCAGCAATAAGTTCTTCATGTTCTATTGGGATATTCTACATGTGGAGGTCACTAATGCTGTCAGAGAATTTTTTATCTCCTACTCCATTCCTCATGGAACAAATTCCAACTTCCTTGATCTACTGCCAAGGAAAGAGAATTCCATGGACATTGGGGACTTTCGTTCGGTGGAGATTGGAAACAATATTCCTAAGATAATAAGTAAAATTCTGGAGATCATGCTGGGGAATATTGTTGGTGGGATAATTACCCCAACCCAATTTAAGTTTGTCCCAGGATGTAATATTCAGAGCTTCCTATATTCTGCATCGGAGGGTATCAACATCATGGGGAAAGACTCTAAGTATGGAAGCTTTTCTATGAAGCTGTACATATCAAAGGCATTTGATACGGTCAAATAGAGCTTCATCTTTACTATTCTTAGTAGGTATAGCTTGTCCACCTCTTTTATAAAGTTGATCCATACTATATTTTCCAGTGCCATGATCTCTGTCCTTGTTAATGGATCCCCTAAGGGGTTCTTTCACTGCTCCCGCGACGTCAGGCAAGGTGACCTGATTTCTGGCCTCCTCTTTGCTCTGGTTGAGGATTACCTTAGAAGATGCATAATTGATCTCATTCAGGATGGTTTCTATGCTCCAATAAAAGCTGAGAAAGATATTTTGTGCCAACTCATTTTCTATAAGCGGATGAGATTATCCTTTTTGGAAAGGCTGATAGGCGTACCATATCCTCAATTAAATCACTTCTACAACATTATGAATATGTTGTAGGGCAATTGATTAACTGGAAAAAGTCCTCTGTTATTTTTGGAAATGGGATTTAAACCTCCAAGCAACGATGAATTTTTAGAAACCTTGGTGTCATGAGGGGTTCCCTTCCTTTCATGTACTTGTGGGTTCCCTTGTTCAGGGGGAAGGTTAAGAGTGGCTACCTTGAGGGAATTTCACTCAAAACCATTCAGCAAATTGCGGACATGAAAGGAAAATGCTTCACTCAGGCGGGAAGAATTTTCTTGATCAACTCTGTTACTACATCTATGCTTGTGGATGAGTTCTCCATTTATAGATGGCCAACAAGCCTCATCAAGAGCATGGAAGCAAAAATCAGAAACTTCTCATGGAAGGGATGCATAAATGAGAAGAAGCTCGTATCTGTGGCAAGGAAAGAATGAACAAAGACCATAAAAATGGGTGGGCTAGGTATCAAGGACCTCAATAAATTTAATGATGCCTTAATTGGTAAATTTACATGGAATCTTTTCAACCCACATGAAAAGAGTTTTGTCTTCTTGAGGGAAATGTTCACTTCCAAACTATGTGAAGAATTCCTGGGCTTCATACCCTCTTCGGTCTGGACCACAATTAGGTCCTCCTATAGAATCATTATTTCTAACTCTAAATGGGCGGTCTCAAGGCATTCAGATTTGAATTGTTGGAAGAACACTTCGCTTGATCGGCCCATTCGTGAATCTGTCCACCCCTCAGAATTTTAAGCATTGGTCCATTGCTGATCTCAACTATAACATGAGCGAGATTGAAAGCATCCTGACGCAAAATATTATCGAACAAATACAAAGTTACAGCTTCATGGACATCGACTGTATTATTTGGAAGCCCAGTTTGGTGGGGCTGTTGAGTATAAAGAAGTTTTATCAGTCTGAATGTGAGCAGGGAATTCATCCCCCTGCTTGGCTTTCTAAATTTCAGAGGCCCTTCATTCCCCCTTCTAGCCACCTTCTACTGTGGAAGATTTGGAGAAACAGATATCCAGTTCAAGAGCAGTTGAAAAGAGATGGGTGGTGCTTGGCCTATGCTTGTCCGATCTATCTTCATGATGAGGAAAATCTGTAGCACATTTTTTTTAATTGTGGACTGGCTGCTAGGCTTTGGGAGTATTTACAGGGCATTTTCCATCTGAAAATCTGCACGGACAGCACGATGTCTGCTGTTTTCAGCATCGTCGTTGGTGTGCAATACAGTCAACAAATTTCCAACTTGTTTCTTGCTGCTGTTGCGGCCCTTCCTGCTTTTGTGTGGGCAACCCGGAACAAATTGGTTTTTGATAATGCTTCATGCTGCCTCTGCACTGGTGTGGTGGCGATCCACAAAGCTGTCCGGACGGCGTCTCATATCAAAGATTGTACGATGGCTAATGATGTTAATAAACTTATTTTGTGGAGAACTCTTGGAGTTTCTGGAAGATGTAGGAAACCAAAGGACTTTAAATTCATTCAGTGGATTCCAACAATCCCAGAATGGATAAAATTCAATGTGGATGGTGCGGCCCTGGGCATGCCTAGTCTCTCTGGTTATGGTGGTATTTTCTAGATGTATAGAGGCTTTGTTAAAGGATTCTTTTATCACTTCATTGGCAATGGGTGTTCATATGAAGTGTAGCTTTGGGCCATGATTAAGGATGTCCTGTTTTTAGTTTACTTTAGGTGGAAGAAGCTATGGATTGAATTTGACTCGATGTTTGCGGTGGAAGCCCTCAAAAGAAAAACAAGGACAATCCCATAGAGGCTCCTCCCACAATGGGTTGAGTGTCTGAGGATTTCTCAGGGGATGAACATTATGGTCACACATGCATATAGGGAAGCGAACAAGGTGGCGGACATGCTCTCCAAGAAAGAAATTGAAGATGGATGTTCAATGTGGTAATTTGTTGCAGCAGATTTTTGTACTCCCCTTGTGGACTCGGACATGAAGGATGACTTGTACACTCGGTTGTGCAGACCCTCACTATAAAGCCATGTACTTAGTTTTTTTGTTAATAAATTTTGGGGGGCCGGGATACGCCTGGCCCCGAACCCGCTTTGCCTAAAAAATAAAAAACTCTGAAAACCCTAAAGATCCTAAAAACCAT
This sequence comes from Viscum album, assembly GCA_963277665.1. Lineage (NCBI taxonomy): Eukaryota > Viridiplantae > Streptophyta > Magnoliopsida > Santalales > Viscaceae > Viscum > Viscum album. The sequence continues at coordinate 1,277,461,928 of OY728136.1, read as the reverse complement.
AAAAATCCCTAAAGTCATAAAAACCCAAAATGCCGATAAAAACCCTAAAACCATTAAAAAAATAAATACCTTATAAAAACCTAAAACATTAAAAAACAATAATATCCCATAATACCCCTAAAAACTCAAAAAAATCCTAAAAACCAAAAAACCATAAAAATTATAAAAAATATAAAAATCCTCTCAAAATCCCTGAAAAAACTAAAAATCCAAAAAATATACAGAATACTTAAAAATAAATAAAAACCTAAAATACCCTAAAACCCCCCAAACCCCTAAGAAAATAATAAAAACTTGAAAACATTTAAAATCACTAAAAACCCTAAAATTTCACAAAACCCCCTAAAAATTATACAAACCCTAAAAACACTAAACCCCCTCTAAATCCCTAAAATTCTTAAAATACCATAAAAATCCCAAACACCCCTAAAAATTTAAAAAACCCTAAAAAACCTAAAAACCCCTATGAAAACCATAAAAACCAAAAATCACTTACAACATTTAAAAATCTAAAAAATGATAAAAACCCTAAACCCCCTTAAAAGAACCTAAGAACCTAAAAACCCATAACAACTGTAAAATCCACTAAAACTCATAGAAAACCTAAAACCCATTAAAGCCCCTTTAAATCCTCAGAAATATTCAAATACACTAAAAATACTTAAAATCCTAAAATCTCAAAAGAAAACCTAAAAACAAAAAAAAAAACAACCTAAAACCCAATAAATCTCTAAAACCCTAAAAATCCATAAAACTATTAAAACTAGATAAAAATAATATAAATACCTAAAAACCTATGAATCCTATGAAATCATAAAAAAAAAACCAAAAACCAAAAAACCATAAATATGCTAAAAATTCTAAAAACATTGATTCCCTAAAAATCCCTAAAACCCACAAATTTCCTAAATCCCCTAAAACAAATAAAATCCTAAAAAACCCTAAAATCCATAAAAATTTAAAAATTTATATAGAAATTAAATAAACTCTTCAAAAAGACTTTAAACCCTAATATAATTAAAACCCATAAAATAACAAAAATTTATTAAAATCTATAAAAAGGCCCTAAAACCCCTAAAACCCAGAAATCCACTATAAAAAGTATAAACCCTAAAACCCCACAAAAACCCTAAAATGCTAATAAATACTATAAAAAAATTTAAAAACCGTAAAATGATTAAAAAACTATAAAAACCCTTTAAACCCCTAAAAATTAAAAAAACACTAAAAACCCAAAAAAAATAACCCTAAAACCCTAAAAAACCATAGAACCCCTCAAAATCCCCAAAACCATAAAATATTAAAAATCACAAAAAAAATCCCTAAAACATAAAAACACACAACATCCTTGAAAACCACTAATAAAAACATAAAAACCAAAAAAACATAAAACCACAAAAAACAAAAGAACTCTAAAAAATTAGAGAAACCCAAAAAAACACCAGATTCCGTAAAACCCCTAAAACCATAAAAATACTAAAAGTACTTAAAATTTACTTTAAATGTATGGAACCCTTAAGAAACCTATAAAAACCAGGAATCCATAAAACACTTTAAATCCTTAAAAACCTTAAAATGATAAAAACCCCAAAACCCCCTAGGAAGACTCTAAAAACACGAAAAACATTAAAAATCCAAAAAAAAATAAAAACACTAAAAACATTGAAAATCCTTTAAATCCCTGAAAAGGTTTAAAAACTCAAAAAACCATAAAATCCAAAAAAATGTTAAAGAAACTCTAATAGCATAAAATAACATAAAACCATAAAACCCTTAAAACACTTAAAATCCAAAAAAATACATAAAAACCATAATGTTATATAAAATATCTAAAATCCCTAAAAATGAAAAAACCCAAAAAATAAAAACCGTTGGAAATAGTAAAAAATCTAAAAACTATTTAACCCACATAAAAAATTAAAAATTCTAAAACCTTAAAAGCCCCTAATATGATAAAGATCTATAAAACCCAAAAAAATACTTAAAACCTTAAAACCTCTAAAAACCCATAAACCCCTAAAAACCTCACTAAAAACTTTGATAACCATTTAACCCCTCAAATCATTTAAACCTTGAAACACCATAAAAAATCATTAGAACTCAAAATAAACATTAAAAACAAGAAAAAAAAATTCTATAATAAAAAAAATATTAAAACCCATAAAACCCCTAAAAACACAAAAAATAATAATATCTTAAAAATTACCTTAAAATCAAAAAATATAAAAACCCCTAAAACACTAAAATACCATTAGAAAACCTAAAAATTAAAAAAAAAATTAATCCCTAAAAAATAATAAAAACTTCAAAAATCTTAGTCCCCTAAAATAGTAAAAATCCCTAAAAATAATAAAATTTTAAAAAATCACTAAAAGTCCCTAAAAAAATAAAAACCCCCAAAACACTAAAATACACAAAGAAAAACATAAAACCAAAAAAGACATAAAACCCCTTAAAACATAAAAAAATTTAATAACTCAAAAGGACCCTAAAAACATTAAAACCTCCTAAAACCATTAAAACCATAAAACCATAATATTTTTAAAATAAAATACTCTACAAACCTTTTAAACCACTAAAAATGTTGAAATAATCTAAAAACTTAAAAATCACTAAATAATAAAAAAACATAAAAACCCTAGAAACCCTAAAACCCCGAAAAATCTAAAACACATAATTATATTATAAACTCCTTAAAAAACATTAAAATCCTAAAAAATCATGAAAAATATTAAAACCCCTAAGAAAACAATAAAAATATAAAAACCCTTAAAACCCATATAAACCGAAAAACTCTAAAAACCGTAAAAAATCCTAAAAACCATAAAACCATAAAAATTAATAAATATACCTATAAATGTAGAAATTTATTAAAATGACAAACACTATGAAAACCATAAAAAATAAAAAAAATAAACCCTTAAAATCATAAAATATGTTTAAACCCCTAAAAACCATAAATACCATAAAAGCATCAATAACCCTAAACCCCAATAAAAACACTAAAAAATACTAAAAGCACTATGGACCCTTTATGCCTCTAAATATGTTTAGAAACTCTTAAAACCTTAAAACCCTAAAAAATCTAAAAAACCATAAAAACCCTAAAAAACACTAATACATCTAAAAAATTCCAAAAAACCCCTGAAAAACCCTATAAATCTAAAAAAATACATAAATATCCCTATAAACATAAAAAACACCAAAACCTTGAAAACCCCCTATGAAATCCTTAAAAACCTAAACACACTAAAAACCCATAAAACATAAAAATGATAAAAACCCTAAAAGACCCTATCACTTATAAAACCCCTAAAACCATAAAACCCCTAAAACCATAAAACCCCTAATAACATAAAAACTGCAAAAACCATTAAAACCTATAAAAAGTCACTAAGATCTCTAAAAACCCTTTAAAACCCTAAAAACATTAAAAATCTCTAAAATACCTTAAAACCATAAATAAACCAATGTCTCAACACACCATAGAAAATTTAAAAACCTAAAAACCCATAAAAACCCTCGAAGCCCTAAAATCCCTAAAACTCCATAAAATACATAAAAAATCCTTACAAAACCAAAAAATTTAAAAATAACACATAAACCCTTAAAAACCCCTATGAAAACCTTAAAAACCTAAAAAAATCTTTAAACCCCTAAATCATACAAAATCTAAAAACCCTAGAAAAACTCTAAAACCCTTAAAAATCCCTAGAACCAAAAAAACAATAAAAATCATAAAAATCCCTAAAAATACCTAAAAATGAAACCCACCAAACCCTAAAAACATAATGAAGTCCTAAGAATCAAAATAATAGAAACCCCCCAATAATATCTAAAAATTCTAAAAACCATTAAAAACCTTAGAATCCCTGAAAAGTCTAAAAACAATAAAAATCCTAAAAATCCTTAAAAATAATTAAAATCATAAAACACTAAAAACTCTAAAAACCCGTAAGTAAACCTCAAAGCCTAAAACACTAAAAACCACTAAAATCCTATAAAATATAACCCTATAAACCACTTAAAACACAAAAACCATAAAACCCCTAAAAACTATTAAAACCCCATAAAAACCCAAAAACCCAAGAAAAACTCTTAAAACACTTTAAACCCCTAAAAATGTAATAAAACAAAATAATAATTAAAAACCCTAAAAATATCAAGAAACCCTAAAACCCTCCCAAAACCAAAATAAATCCTAAAAACCCTAAAAACCTTTAAACCCCTCAAATTCCCTAAAACCCCTAAAAATAATAAAAATCCTAAAAATACCAAAAATTCACAAAAAAACATAAAATCCCATAAATATCCAAAAAATCCTTAACAAAAACATAAATTATGGAATCACATAAAGCCCATAAAATTCCGAAAAATGCGAAAAACCAAAAAAAAACCCTAAGAATATAAATTAGTAATACCCCATAATAATACCAAAAAAACAATAAAAAATCTTAAAACACCATAAACCCCCAAAACCACTAAAAAATCTAGAAACCCATTAAACCACTAAAGAAATTATTAACAATGAAAAAACCATAAACCCCTAAAAACTTAAATAATACACTAAAACCCCATAAAAATAATATAAAAATCCTAAAAATTCCTTAAATCCCTAAAATCCATAAAAACATTAAAAACCATAAAAATTGCCTAAAATCCCCAAAAATTTTAAACCCCCTAAAAATCCTAAAAACCTTACGAAAACCGTAAAAAAACATAAAACCACCAAAAAAAACTTAATAACTCTAAAAACCTTAAAACCATAAAAAACCCAAATACCCAAAAACCATAATACCCCCTAAAATCACAAAAACCCACTAAAAACCTAAAATCCGACTCAAAACTCTAAAAACTCTTTATACCACCGAAAAATATAAAAAAAAGTCTAAAAAACCTTAAAACCCAAGCAACCCTCAAAACCGTAAAATCCTTAAAAAACATAAAATCCTAAAAATCATAGAAAACCATAAAAATGCTAAAAATCCATAAAAATCACAAAAACATAAAAAACTGTATAAACCCTAAAAATCACTAAAAACCATTAAAAAACAAAAAAAAACCACAAAAACCAAAAAATTGTAAACCCATAAACCCATCAAAATGAATAAAAACCATACAAAATCCTAAAAATCATAATAATATCTTAAGTCCTAAAAAACCATGAAACCCCCTAAAAAATCCATAAAAACCTAAAATAAATTAAAACACCTACATAAATATAGAAATCTAAAAACCCTATAAAAAAGAGAAAATACATAAAACACAAAATTACATACCCTCTAAAAACCATTAATAAACATAAAACACATAAAATCCCTAAAAATCACCAAAACTCTAAAAATAATTTGAACTCCTAAAAATGTTAAATAATTGTAAAAAACATTAAAAATTCTAAAAACCTCAAAAAAATCCATAGAACACTAAAAAATATAAAAAAACCCAAATACCCTCAAAATGTTTAAAACCCCAAAAACCATAAAAAACAAAAATTCCCCCAAAATACCAAAGAATATAAAAACCAAAAATAATAAATTAAAACCCCAATGAAAAACAAAAAAACAAAAAACACTTAATACAAGTAAAACCCTAAAAAATGATAAAACAACTAAATACCCCTAAAAACCCTGAAAATCCATAAAAACTATAAAAACCCTAAAAATCCAAAAAATCCCTTAAAATCCCTAAAAAACATAAAAACATAAAACATTTAAAGACTATAATAATCCTTAAAAACATAAAAACACATAAAACCAAAAAAATTAAAAAATTATAAAAACCCTAATGACCCTAAAAACATAAAAATTCATAAAGACTATAAAAACCAAAAAACCTAAAAAATTCAAAAAACACATAATCCCAAAAATAAACTAAAATCTATAAAAACCCTTAAAACTCAAAAATCCTTAAAAACTATAATAAACACTAGAATTCCCTAAAAAATCCAAAATTTATTTAATCCCTAAAACCACTAAAAAACTCCAAAACCCCCTATAAATCCCTAAATGAAAAAATTATAAAAGTCCTAAAAGTGGAAAAGATACCTAAAAACGAAAACATCTAAACCCCCCCCCCCCAAACCCTAAGAAATAATTATTACTAAAACTATTAAAACCAATAAAGACCCTAAAATTTCCAAAAAACTTAAGAAATCATAAAAATACTAAAAACCCTAAAACACATTTAAAACCCTATAACCATAAGAATCCATAAAACCAATAAAATCTCTAAAATCCGTATAAAAGGAAAAACCCTTTAAATCCCAAAAAAACAATAAATCTCTAAAAACCTTAGAAACCATAAAAACTCAAAAAACCCTACAATGAAAAAAAACAAAAAAACCATCGAAACCATCAAAACCCTAAAAACAATAAAATCCTAAAAAATTCATTAAAATCCCCAAAATCATATAAAACCCATAAAACTATCAAAAACACTAAGAAAACCTTAAAAACCCGAAAACACTAAAAACCCCAAAAAATAAAAAAATTAAAAAAACCCTCAAAATTTTAAAACACATAAAAACTCTAAAATCCCTCAAAATCACTAAAAACCCTAACACCCATAAGATTCAGAAAAAAAAACTCAAACTATCCTTAAAAATGAAAAAACCCTTAAAAACCCTAAAAACCCCTAAGAAAACCATAAAAACTAAAAAACACAAAAAAACCCCAAAAAATGTAAAAATGATACCATAAACCCCCTTAAAACCTTAAAACACCCTAAAAATCCATAAAACCATTTAAACCCCGGAAAATGATAAAAACCCTCTAAAAATATAATAAATATAAAAACTACAGAAAACAATAAATCCCAAAAAAACCATAAAACCCTCTAAAACACTCAAAATCCCTAAAACCCAAATAAATAAAAATCATAAAATTCCTAAAAATGTAAATAATACTAAAACCCTAAAGAAACATATGAAAACCTTAAAAACTGAAAAACACATAAAATCCATGAAAACCAAAAAAGAATTCTTTAAATCCAAAAAAACCCAAAACCCCTAAAAAGCATCAAATCCATAAAACCAAATAAAAACCTTAAAAATCCACTAAAAACATTGAAAACCCCTAAAACATTAAAAAATTATAAAAATAATAAAAACCCTAAAAAACACCAAAAAACCCACAAAACCCATAAAAACCCAAAAACCTCTCAAAATCCCAATAAACCATAAAAATCATGAAAATCCAAAAAAAATACTAAATGTCTCTAAAAATTTAAAAACCCAAAAAACATTGAATAACTCAAAGAAAACATTAAAATTATAAAAACATATAAAACCCTTAAAAACCAAAAAAATGATAAAACCCCTAATAAACCTAAAAATCCCAAAAACCCTAAAAACCCTCCAAATCCCCAATAGAACATAAATATAATAAATTTCATAAAAATACCTAAACACATAAAAAACCAAAACTCCACTAAAAAACCTAAATAAAGCCTTAAAATATAAAAAAAAATAACCACTAAAAGCGCTAAAATGTTAAAAGTTCCTAAAAACCCAAAAGACTACAAAACCCCCAAAAAACGTAAAAACCACTAAGACCCATAAAAACCCTAAAACTACGTTAAAATCAAAAAACTATGGAAACCCAAAAAATGATAATAACTATTCAAAACCATTAAAACCAAAAAAGTTTAAAATAAAATAACTAAAACCCCATAAAAAACAAAAAAAAAACCTAAAAACCCTAATAACTCAAAAAAAACCTAAAACCCTTCACAATATTTTAAAACCCAAAAATATAATGATATCATAAAAACCCTAAAATAAAAGACACATAAAAAACCATAAATCACTTAAGGAAAATCTAAAAACCCAAAATCACTTAAAACACCCAAAATCCTAAAAATTATAAAACCCCAAAATACCATAAAAATACTAAAACCCTAAACACCATAAAAACTCTAAAACCCATTAAAACAATAAAATACAATAAAAACCATAGATACCCACATAAACGCAAAAACAATTTAGGCCCATAAAACATTAATTAAATCTAAAAAAATTAAAACCTTTTGAAAATAAAAAAACCATTAAAACAATAAAAACCATGAAACCCAAAAACCCTAAAAATTTCTAAAAACCCTAAAAAATAAAAAACCAAAAAAACCCAAAAAATCGTAAAACCATAAAAACCCTATAAACCTGAAAAAACCTAGAGAAACCCTTAAAAACTAAAAAACCTTTTAAACCCCCATGAAAAATAAATACTAAAACACTAAAGAGTCTTAAAAACTCTAAAAAACCTAAAAACCAAAGAACACCTAAAATCCTTAAAACCCATAAAACCCTCAAAACCTTAAAAACTAAAAATTCTCAATACCTTCAAAACCCATAAAAGGATAAAAACTAAACAAACCATTAATACCCTTGAAAACATAAAAAAACCCCTAAAAACCCAAAAAAACCAATAAAAATCCTAAAAATCCCAAAAATATCAAAAAATATAAACAACAGAAAAACACATAATACCCCTAAAAACCTTAAACACATAAAAACATATATAAACCCTAAAAACCTGAAAAAAGAAAAAACATCTAAAAACATTAAAACCACAAAAAACCCTAAAAAACCCCTTAAAACCCTAAAGAAACCCTAAATCCCATAAAAACCCTAGAAAACAAAAAAAAACTCTAAACCACTTTAAACCCCTAAAAATACTAAAACTCTAAAAAACCTTAAAAAAATTAAATACATAAAAACCCAAAAAACCATAAAAGCATAAAACCATATAAAATCCTAAAACCATCAAAATCCCTATACCCCCCCCCCCAAACCATAAAAAAATTAAAATTTCCTAAATTGTAAAAATACTTAAGACCCTAAAAACTCTATGAAAAAGTTTAAACCTAAAAACCATTAAAATATCTGAAATCATAAAAAAAGATCAAATCCCTAAAATCTCCTAGAAACCCACATAACTCTAAAACCAAATAAAATCCTTAAAAACACTAAAACCCCATTAAAACCAAAAACCCCACTAAAAACAATAAAAACCCTTTAAAACACTAAAAAGTTAAAAAACTATAAAAATACATTAACACCCTATTAACTCAAAAAACCAAAAAAAAAAACAAAATACAATAAAAACCCTAAAAACAATATATCCCTAAAAATTCCTAAAAAACCTAAAAATAAAAAACCCACAAAAAGTAAAAACAATTAAAATCCTTGAAAAACCCAAAAAAAATTTGAAATTTAAAAACACTTAAATCCCATAAAAATAAAAAAAAAGATTAGAAAACGAAAAAAAGAGTATTAGCACATAAAAAATAATGCCCCACCTAGATTAAGAACTATAAATACCCATAAAAACCTTAAAACCAAAAAAAAAATATTAAAATACATTAAATGGAAAAACAAATAAGAAATCTAAAAAACCATAAAACCCCTTAGAAACACAAAAAACTCTTTGATATCTAAAAACCCTAAAACCACTAAAAAGATTTAAACACCATAGAATATCATAAAACCCATGAAAAACCTTAAAAATACTAATAAATCCATCAAAATCCTTAAAAAAATCACTAAAACCCCTGAAAATGATAAGGAAATATATAAAACCAAAAATACATTAAGCAACAAAAACCCACCAATTTCTTTTATGTCTGATTGAGACCTTGCCCAAAAAATAAAGATCACTTTATTAGTAGAAAAAAACGTACACAAGTATAAAAAAAGAAGATTTAAAAATATCCTTCCTGAAAAAAGGAAGGAGATCATCTAGCACAAGATCAACCCAATGAAAATCTTTACCATTAACGCCTTTGTTACCAAGCCCATCTGCCAATGCATTTTCCTCTCTATATGTAAGAGTGGAAATGTGGTCTCTTGAGTAGAGAGATTCCAGTCATCTTGTCTAGCGATTAGTGAGCTTCCAAGAAAGATGTAAGCCCCCAGTTTGAATAGTAGAGACTTCAATAGAAGAGTCACAACCAATCCAAAGTTTGTCCCAACCCTACCTTCTAGCTTGCTCAACTGCAATTATAACACCAAGCATTTATGCTTCAAGAGTAGAATCAATACTGCATGGTCCATAAATTCACCCCAGAACATTTCTTTGATAGTCTATATAGACCACACCAAAGCTAGGGGGACCCAAAATTCCTATTGAAGCCCCATCAGAGTTGACTTTAATCCACCCATGAAAAGGAGCCCTCCAAACGACTTCCATTGTACCAAGTGGAGAAAGAAATTTTCCTTTCAACCCAACCTGATTAAGCATAAATAAATCATGAATTGAGTTTTAACAATACCCACCTTTCAATGTTTCCACCTCTCGGATAGCTGCGAGAATACCTGCTAGAGCACCACCAAATCGAAAACAGTGTACTTCATGTCTGAACTTACTTCATGCTATCTATATCAGATGAACATCCATCCTACAACAGCCTGAAAAATATTCTGAAGCTTCGGTGACAGTTACAAAGTGCTCCAGATTTTTATGGGATCGCCAATTGAATTGAAAAAAGGCATAAGAACTACAATTATATCATAAATCACCTTCCACATTTCCGAATCTTCAACACAATTGATGAAAAGGTGGTCCACATCCTCCATATGTTGAAAGAACAAAAAACAAATGAAGCAAAGAGAAATACCACATACATACAGAAATTCATCAGTTTGAATTTTTTTGTGATCCAACCTCTATAAAAACATATATTTCCCTAAAAACAATTAAAACACAAAAATTTCATAAAACATTAAAAAAATTTAGACCCATAAAAACTTTTAAAAACTCAAAAAACATAAAAAATTAAAAATCCTTGAACACAGAATAAACATTAAAAGCCTAACCGCCCTTAATACAACTAAAAACCATAAAATCCTTAAATTGGCATAAATTTACAAAAAATAACTAAAACCTTAAATAACACTAAAAATCCATTAAAACTTAAAAAAACTTTAAAACCCAATAGAACCATTAAAACAAAAAATCATTAAAAACCTTAATACCAAAAAAATCCAAAAAATCCCCTAAAAACCTTAAAGACCCTAATGATGGATAAAACTCTAAAACCCACTAAAACCCAAAAAAATACTTTAAATCCTTATAAATAATAAAAACTCTAAAAACCATAAAAACCCAAAATACTCAAATAAACCCTAAATCCCCAAAAAACATTTAAAACAAAAAAAATCCTACACACCCCTAAAAACGTTAAAATCCTATTATATCCTAAAAAACCAAAATAAAATCCTAAAAATCTATAAAAACATAAAAATACTAGAAACATAAAACCCTTAAGAAAACCTTTAAAACCTAAAAATACTTAAAAACACTAAAAACTGAAAAACTGTAAAAAACACCAAAAACCATAAAAGGCCTTAAAAGGATAAAAACCCTAAAAACCAAAAAAATCAAAAAAACCAAAAAAACCATAAATAAACCAAAAAATGTTAACTTTTTTAAATACCAAAAAAAAACCATAAAAATAAAAAAACTCAAAAAACCCTAATACCCCCAAAAAATTGTAAAACCCCAAAAAAAATAAAAACTTTAAAACCCTCCAACATCCCAAAAACTCTAAAAATCCTAAACACCCCCTAAAAATTACCAACAAAATAAAATAAAAACTCAAAATTTCTAAAAGTCCTTAAAATATGTAAAAATAAAAAAAACCTAAAGCCTTAACAAACCAAAAAAACTCTAAAACCCTAAAAACCAATAAAAACCCTCAGATTCCCTAAAACCCCGAAAACCCCATAAAATCATAAATAATCATTACAAATACCTAAAATTTAAATAACCCTAAAACCTTAAAAAACCATATGAAACCCATAAAAACCTAAAAAACCCCTAAAAATTTTAAAAACCTTAACCCCCCTCCCAAAAAAACCGCAAAAAACCCTAAAAATCAAAAAACACCCTAAAAACCATAAAAATCATATAAATTCCCTAGAAATCCCTAAAATTATAAAAAACCATTTAAACACTATAAACCCCTTAGATAATATTAAAAACTGAAAACAATTATATCCCCTAAAAACCAAATAATGCTAGAAACTCTAAAAAATCAAAAAAGGACGCTAAAAACCCTGAAACCCAAAAAAACCTAAAAACCATTAAAAACCCTAAAAACCCATATATATCCTAAAACCCACTAAAAACTCTACAAATCCATTAAATCCTAAAAAATTATAAAAACTCTAAAAAAATTAAACCCCTAAAAATGTAAAAATAACGTAAAAACCAAAAATAATAAAACCCCAAAAAACCCTAGAAACAATAAAAGTACCTAAAGTCCTTTAAAAACTATAAAAAACAAAAAGCCTTTAATATACCTAAATATATAAAAACCAGTAAAAATAATGGAAACCCTAAGAAAACATTAAAAAACTAAAAACATTTAAAACCCTTAAAAAGTAAAAAAAAGTTAAAAACCGTAAACCCCAAAAAACTATAAAAACCCTCAAAATCCATAAAACTCCTAAAACCCATAAAAATCCAAAAAAATAAAAAAAATCCCTAAAAAATAAATACCCAAAAAACCATGAAAAACCCCTATGTAAAATTTAAAATAAAAAAACCTAAAACCCTTGAAATCATAAAAAATTATAAAAATGTTAAAACCCCCTAAAACCCCAAGAACCCAAAAAACCCTCAAAATTCCTAAAAACACATAAAAAATAAAAAAAGCATTAAAAGTAAATCAAACAAAAAAAAATATAAAAACCATGAATATCTATAAGAAAACCTTAAAAACCAAAATACACTTAAAACCGATAAGAAACCAAAAATATGCAAAAAATCCAAAAATACCATTAAAAACATAAAATCCCAAAACCCACTAAAATCCATAAAACCCAATAAATCTCTTTAAAACCTGCAAAACATAAAAAAGCTTGAAAAACACAAAAAAAATATAAAAATACATTAAACCATTAAAAGTTTTAAAATCTATAAAAACAATAAAACCATAAAAACTCAAAAAAACACTAAAAACACAAACAAAATCAAAATCATAAAACCATAAAAATTCATAAAAACTATAAAAAAACCCTAAAACTCTAAATAAACATAAAAATCCTAAAAGGCCCTAAAAATCCCCCAAAACATAAAAAACCCTAAATACCCAAAATTCCCCTAAGAAAACATTAAAAACATAGAACACTTAAATCCCATAAAAATGTAATAATATACTAAAACCACAAAAAATAATAAAAATAATAAAAATTCAAAAAACCCTCAAATCCTGAAATACATGAAAAACATTAAAAATGAAGAGAAAGTATTAATAATCCATAAAAATAGAAAAATACCAACCCCCTAGAAAACCATAAGAAAACCTTAAAAATATAAAAAAAAATAAAACCCCTAAAAATAAATTTAAAAATAGAAAAAACACTCAAAAGAACCAAAACCAATAAAAACAATAAAACGCCTAAAAACTCATAAAACCCAAAAACACACTAAAAAATCTAAAACCCCTTTAAAATACTAATAAATTTAAAAAATTACAAAAGACCCTTAAAATGCTAAAAAATAAAAAACAAACCAAAAACCCTTAAAACACTAAAAACCCATAAAAACAATAAAAATCATTAAAAACCAAAATATTCCTAAAAAACCTAAAAATCATAACAAGACATAAATATTTAGAAATCTGTGAAAAAATATAGGAAGATATTAAAAATAAAAAACACTTAAATCTCTAAAAATCAAAAAATTCTTAAAACCATTAAAACCCTATAAACCCTAAACATTGAAAAAAAAACATTACAAACCCTTAAAATACATGAAAAACCATAGAAAATAAATATCCTAATAATAAAAAAAAATTATAACCACCTAAAACCCTTAAGAAAACTTTAAAAACATAAAAACACATGAATCACCTAAAAACCTAAAAAATACTAAAAACCCTAGATACCCTAAAAAGAACATAAAAATCCCTAAAAATCCCTAAAAAACATAAAAACCCTGATAAAACTTAAAAAATAGAAACAAAAAACCCATAAAACTACTCAATATTCCAAAAACCCTTTAATCACTTGAAAACATTAAAAAAAACTCTAGAAGACATTAAAAACACTAAAAAACTAAAAAACTAAAAAAACTAATAACTAAAAAATCCCAAAAAATCGTAAAAAACAATATAAACCATTAAATGCCTCAATATCCCTCAAAACCCTCCAAAGCATAAAAAACTTAAAAAATAAAAAAACCCCTAAAAAAATAATGAAACACTTAAACCTTTGAAAATACATATGAAAACCATAAAAACATAAAAACACAAAACCCCCCTAAAAATTAAAAAACTATAACCCAAAAAACCCCTAAAAACATAAAATTTCCGAAAAACCTATAAATCCTTGAAAACCCTAAAAACCATAAAATTAATAAAATAACTAGAAATCCATAAAATGTAAATACCCTAAGAACACTAAAAATCCTCGAAAAACATCAAAAAACTAAAAACACTTAAAACCCATAAAAATAATTCTAAAAACCATAAAGAAACCTAAATGACACTAAAAACACTAAAAACCCAAAACCCCTAAAATATATAAAATACCTAAAAACATATGAAATTATAAAACCCCATAAAAACCCTAAGATCCCATACAAACTCTAAAAACATTAAACCACTAAAAATGTTAAAAATGGGGGAAAATTTAAAAACTCTAAAAACAAAAAAAACACTAAAACAAAAATCCCAAAAAACCGTCAAATACCTAAATATCCTAACAACAAATCAAAATTATTAAAATTCCAAAAAATCCTGAAAATAATAAAAATAGTAAAAACATGAAGAAAAAATTAAAAACCTAAAAATACCCTAAACCCCTAAAAACTAAAAAGAAAAAAATATGGATGAGCAAGGAGGAGAGGGAGACCTCATGGTCCCTGGGAAGGATCAGGCTTCTGATCTGAATTTGGGAAGGAACCTCGCTGATCCAGTTAGCCATGGCGAGCTTTTCCGTTTCTATAATCCATTGGTGGTAAATCCAGCTGTTCCCACTTCTTCACATCCATCGGTGGTGAGGAGGAATTTTGCAGAAGTGGTGAGGTTAGCTGCATCTCTATCCTTCACTGATTTTGAATATCCTTCTATTGGACGGATTATTCGGAAAGGGTGCATCGCCCAAGTGGCTGCAAACAGAGAGGCTGTTGAGGAGTGGGTTAGTCTGTGTCGGTTCTCTATCATTGTCGGGGTCCTTGTACCGAAGGGGGAGAAACTATGGAAATTTGCTAATCTTGCGAGTCGTATCTCTGAAGTTTTCGGGTTCAATGACTGGAAGATGACTGCAATGGGGTATGGATTCTACAAAGTGGTGTTCCCCATAGATGACCTGAAAAAGAAGGCTTGGAGTTTTGGATCCATTTCTCGGAATCCAGGGCTCCTCAGAATACAGGAATGGGACAAAAACTTCGATCCATAAAATGTGAAAAACACCTTTACGCAAGTGTGGATTCACATATGCAAATTGAATTGGATTTACTGGAATCCCAGGATTTTATGGGATATTTCCCATATGGTTGGATCCCCATTCGCATTGACAAAGAGACTGATAATCCACGGTATAAGAACTATGCAAGGGTGATTTGTGAGATTGACTTGGTGAGTACCCTTGTAGAAGAGGTACTCCTCACCACAATTTATGATACCTTTGATATGGAAATACAGTACGAGAGGAGTCCTAAGTTTTTCTCCAATTGTAGATTCATTGGCCACTCATTTTCTGAGTGTCAAAGGTCCAGATTATGTGGCTTTTGTGATCAGCGAGTGCATGAGGACTCTGACTGTCCGAGAAAGTGGGTGAAGGTAAAAGGGATAGTTTCTGAAGCAATGAAGGAAACTCCTAGAATGAAAAATGTGGTGGCAAAATTTTTAGCTGGTATGGCTCATGGAGGTGTGGAAGATGTTGAGACAGTTAGGGCTGATAGGGCATCTACATACATGAATGTCACCACCCATCCTGGGCATGAAGCTATTGTCCCCCCATAGGACAAGCTCAAGCCAAGGGTCCATCAAATCAGCCTATGGTTGATAAGGAGTCACACACCTATTCGGACCCCATCACAGATGTGGAGAGTGGGGTTATTCCCGCTGGTGGGGGTGCTGTGTCACAGCCCCCTGCATAGTCACTAGCCTCTACAAGGACTTCACCTGGACTGAAAAGCTTGGCAAGCACACGAGACCCAGTGTTCTGATGGGGACTATGGAAGTGCCACTTGCAGCTAAGGATGTGGAAGGTGCAGCCAGTGGGCAACAGTCTGACTTTGGTCCGGGTGATTCTGCTCAGGTTCTATTACAAGAAGAGTTATTGGGCAGCCACACTAGTGATTCTGTCATCCCCAGTAATACTGTGTCACCATCTCCTTCTCTCCCTCCAATGCTGGTGGATGGGAGTGCTGTGGATGCAGCTGCACTGGATCAGGAGGGTGTAATCCTGTAGGATGGTAGGGTATGCACTGATATTGTTGGGGGTGCTAGAGTATTTTGGTGGTTCTCTATAAGATATGAATGGGGTATTCACTCTAGTCGTCTCATGTAAGGTTGCAAGAAGGATCCCCACTTGTTTCGAGCCTCTTGAAGGGCTCTGTTCCACCAACAGGTTCACCCCACTCTCTAGTAGCTTATGGACTGATGATGGGGGTAATGAGCAAGGTCCTAAAGAGGGGGCCCATGGGTCTGCTAATAGTGGAACCCCTGATGAGGACCAGGTGGTTGGGAATGTGTCTGAACCTACGAAGAAGCCTGTTGGCAGGCCTCCTAAGAATTTGGGTGTGAAGGGAAAAGGGAAAGACATCGATCCCCCACCCAAGAAGAATCATCCTCTTTCTAGGGGTGGGAAAATGTCTTCTTAATTAAGATCATTTTATGGAACTATAGAGGGCTGGGTAATTTACCAACGACCCGTGCCCTTAAGAATTTAATTTCATCCAACAATCTAATGCTTCTTGCGATTTCAGAATCTATGAATAGATATGATAGCTAGATAGGCCTTAATTGGCAGAAGATTGGTTATTCTATTCTTTCCCATAATAACATTGAGAGTGGCATGGAGACTCTTTGGGTTCTCATGTATGACAATATTTAATTGTTATCCTTTGAGATAAGACCTAAAATCATATCACTACGGATCCAGAATCATGACTCCATACATACAATTTCTTTTGTATATGCCTCATGTGTTTACAATAGGAGAAAGAAACTATGGAGTGATATGATGAGAATCAGTGTGCACATTCATTACAACTGGGTTGCGGTTGGTGATTTCAATACTGTGCTGAGGCCAGATGAATGGATTGGATCATCTTTCTCAGGCATTGCTGCAGAGGAATTCTCTAGTTGTATTGACCAGTGCAATCTGGTATAACTTCTTGTTGTGGGTGATTGCTTCACATGGGGAAGTTACACCATTAATGGGAGGAAAGAAAGTGAATTAGATAGATGTTTTTTCCAAATAAATGATAGCAGTTCTTCAAGTGCGATATTTTCCACTACTCTCCCTAAGTTCAATTAGGATCAAAACCCCTTGATGTTTGAAATCCATGATAATAACCATATGCCCTTTCCTTTTCCTTACAAATTCAACAATTCCTGGCTCACAATCCCTAAATGCTGGGAAGTGGTTGTTAATAGGTGGAGTAGCACATTTCATGGCAGCCCACACTTTGTTGTGGCGGCAAAGCTCAAACGAATAAAGAGTCTTCTTAAGAAATGGAGTAATATCTCTTTCTCCGAACTCGATGATGATATCATGGTTACTGAGTCCCAACTTTCTCACTGTAAAATTAACAACCAGTAGAAACTCACCCCCTCTAGGGAGGAATTGAAGCTTCACTCAAAGCTGGATGAGTTTTTGGCTCTAAAAGAAAAGTTGGCTAGAAATCAATTTACTGTGTCCTGGATCAAGGAAGGGGATAGGAATTCCAAATTATTTCATCATCTTTATAGGGAGAAAAAATACAAGAAAGTTATGAATGTAATCTGGATTAATGGGGCCTCCTTTTCATCTGAAGATGAATTCAACAATGTTGTGGTTGATCACTTCAAAGAACTTTACAATGATGGCGGGCATGAGAAAACCCCTAGACTTTTTCGATCTATTGATCCTTGCATTAATAAACAACAGAATATGCGGCTTACTGATGCCCCGTTTGAGGACGAAGTCAGTTCTGCACTTTTTTCTCTGAATATGGACAGCACTCTCGGGCCAGATGGATTCAGCAATAAGTTCTTCAGGTTCTATTGGGATATTCTACATGTGGAGGTCACTAATGCTGTCAGAGAATTTTTTATCTCATACTCCATTCCTCATGGAACAAATTTCAACTTCCTTGATCTACTGACAAGGAAAGAGAATTCCATGGACATTGGGGACTTTCGTTCGGTGGAGATTGGAAACAATATTCCTAAGATAATAAGTAAAATTCTGGAGATCATGCTGGGGAATATTGTTGGTGGGATAATTACCCCAACCCAATTTAAGTTTGTCCCAGGATGTAATATTCAGAGCTTCCTATATTCTGCATCGGAGGGTATCAACATCATGAGGAAAGACTCTAAGTATGGAAGCTTTTCTATGAAGCTGTACATATCAAAGGCATTTGATACGGTCAAATGGAGCTTCATCTTTACTATTCTTAGTAGGTATAGCTTGTCCACCTCTTTTATAAAGTTGATCCATACTATATTTTCCAGTGCCATGATCTCTGTCCTTGTTAATGGATCCCCTAAGGGGTTCTTTCACTACTCCCGCGACGTCAGGCAAGGTGACCTGATTTCTGGCCTCCTCTTTGCTCTGGTTGAGGATTACCTTAGAAGATGCATAATTGATCTCATTCAGGCTGGTTTCTATGCTCCAATAAAAGCTGAGAAAGATATTTTGTGCCAACTCATTTTCTATAAGTGGATGAGATTATCCTTTTTGGAAAGGCTGATAGGCGTACCATATCCTCAATTAAATCACTTCTACAACATTATGAATATGTTGTAGGGCAATTGATTAACTGGAAAAAGTCCTCTGTTATTTTTGGAAATGGGATTTCAACCTCTAAGCAACGCAGAATTTTTAGAAACCTTGGTGTCATGAGGGGTTCCCTTCCTTTCATGTACTTGTGGGTTCCCTTGTTCGGGGGGAAGGTGAAGAGTGGCTACCTTGAGGGAATTTCACTCAAAACCATTCAGCAAATTGCGGACTTGAAAGGAAAATGCTTCACTCAGGCGGGAAGAATTTTCTTGATCAACTCTGTTACTACATCTATGCTTGTGGATGAGTTCTCCATTTATAGATGGCCAACAAGCCTCATCAAGAGCATGGAAGCAAAAATCAGAAACTTCTCATGGAAGGGATGCATAAATGAGAAGAAGCTCGTATCTGTGGCAAGGAAAGAATGAACAAAGACCATAAAAATGGGTGGGCTAGGCATCAAGGACCTCAATAAATTTAATGATGCCTTAATTGGTAAATTTACATGGAATATTTTCAACCCACATGAAAAGAGTTTTGTCTTCTTGAGGGAAATGTTCACTTCCAAACTATGTGCAGAATTCCCGGGCTTCATACCCTCTTCAGTCTGGACCACAATTAGGTCCTCCTATAGAATCATTATTTCTAACTCTAAATGGGTGGTCTCAAGGCATTCAGATTTGAATTGTTAGAAGAACACTTCGCTTGATCGGCCCATTCGTGAATCTGTCCACCCCTCAGACTTTTAAGCATTGGTCCATTGCTGATCTCAACAATAACATGAGCGAGATTGAAATCATCCTAACGCAAAATATAATCGCACAAATACAAAGTTACAGCTTCATGGACATCGACTGTATTATTTGGAAGCCCAGTTTGGTGGGGCTGTTGAGTATAAAGAAGTTTTATCAGTCTGAATGTGAGGAGGGAATTCATCCCCCTTCTTGGCTTTCTAAATTTCAGAGGCCCTTCATTCCCCCTTCTAGCCACCTTCTACTGTGGAAGATTTGGAGAAACAGATATCTAGTTCAAGAGCAGTTGAAAAGAGATGGGTGGTGCTTGGCCTATTCTTGTCTGATCTGTCTTCAGGATGAGGAAAATCTGTAGCACATTTTTTTAATTGTGGACTGGCTGCTGGGCTTTGGGAGTATTTGCAGGGCATTTTCCAGCTGAAAATCTGCACGGACAGCACGATGTCTGCTCTTTTCAGCATCATCGTTGGTGTGCAATACAGTCAACAAATTTCCAACTTGCTTCTTGCTGCTGTTGCGGCCCTTGCTGCTTTTGTGTGGGCAACCCGGAACAAATTGGTTTTTGATAATGCTTCATGCTGCCTCTGCACTGGTGTGGTGGCGATCCAAAAAGCTGTCCGGACGGCGTCTCATATCAAAGATTGTACGATGGCTAATGATGTTAATAAACTTATTTTGTGGAGAACTCTTGGAGTTTCTGGAAGATGTAGGAAACCAAAGGACTTTAAATTCATTCAGTGGATTCCACCAATCCCAGAATGGATAAAATTCAATGTGGATGGTGCGGCCCTGGGCATGCCTAGTCTCTCTGGTTATTGTGGTATTTTCTAGACGTATAGAGGCTTTGTTAAAGGATTCTTTTATCACTTCATTGGCAATGGGTGTTCATATGAAGTGTAGCTTTGGGCCATGATTAAGGATGTCCTGTTTTTAGTTTACTTTTGGTGGAAGAAGCTATGGATTGAATTTGACTCGATGTTTGCGGTGGAAGCCCTCAAAAGAAAAACAAGGACAATCCCATAGAGGCTCCTCCCACAATGGGTTGAGTGTCTGAGGATTTCTCAGGGGATGAACATTATGGTCACACATGCATATAGGGAAGCGAACAAGGTGGCAGACATGCTCTCCAAGAAAGAAATTGAAGATGGATGTTCAATGTGGTAATTTGTTGCAGTAGATTTTTGTACTCCCCTTGTGGACTCGGACATGAAGGATGACTTGTACACTCGGTTGTGCAGACCCTCACTATAAAGCCATGTACTTACTTTTTTTGTTAATAAATTTTGGGGGGCCGGGATACGCCTGGCCCCGAACCTGCTTTGCCTAAAAAATAAAAAACTCTGAAAACCCTAAAGATCCTAAAAACCATAAAAATCCCTAAAGTCATAAAATCCCAAAATGCCCATAAAAACCCTAAAACCATTAAAAAAATAAATACCTTATAAAAACCTAAAACATTAAAAAACAATAATATCCCATAATACCCCTAAAAACTCAAAAAAATCCTAAAAACCAAAAAACCATAAAAATTATAAAAAATATAAAAATCCTCTCAAAATCCCTGATAAAACTAAAAATCTAAAAAATATACAGAATACTTAAAAATAAATAAAAACCTAAAATACCCTAAAAACCCCCCAAACCCCTAAGAAAATAATAAAAACTTGAAAACATTTAAAATCACTAAAACCCCTAAAATTTCACAAAACCCCCTAAAAATTATACAAACCCTAAAAACACTAAATCCCCTCTAAATCCCTAAAATTCCTAAAATACCATAAAAATCCCAAACACCCCTAAAAATTTAAAAAACCCTAAAAAACCTAAAAACCCCTATGAAAACCATAAAAACCAAAAATCACTTACAACATTTAAAAATCTAAAAAATGATAAAAACCCTAAACCCCCTTAAAAGAACCTAAGAACCTAAAAACCCATAACAACTGTAAAATCCACTAAAACTCATAGAAAACCTAAAACCCATTAAAGCCCCTTTAAATCCCCAGAAATATTCAAATACACTAAAAATACTTAAAATCCTAAAATCTCAAAAGAAAACCTAAAAAAAACAACCTAAAACCCAATAAATCTCTAAAACCCTAAAAATCCATAAAACCATTAAAACTAGATAAAAATAATATAAATACCTAAAAACCTATGAATCCTATGAAATCATAAAAAAACCAAAAACCAAAAAACCATAAATATGCTAAAAATACTAAAAACATTGATTCCCTAAAAATCCCTAAAACCCACAAATTTCCTAAATCCCCTAAAACAAATAAAATCCTAAAAAACCCTAAAATCCATAAAAATTTAAAAATTTATATAGAAATTAAATAAACTCTTCAAAAAGACTTTAAACCCTAATATAATTAAAACCCATAAAATAAAAAAATTTATTAAAATCTATAAAAAGGCCCTAAAACCCCTAAAACCCAGAAATCCACTATAAAAAGTATAAACCCTAAAACCCCACAAAAACCCTAAAATGCTAATAAATACTATAAAAAAATTTAAAAACCGTAAAATGATTAAATAACTATAAAAACCCTTTAAACCCTTAAAATTTAAAAATACACTAAAAACCAAAAAAAAAATAACCCTAAAACCCTAAAAAACCATAGAACCCCTCAAAATCCCCAAAACCATAAAATATTAAAAATCACAAAAAAAATCCCTAAAACATAAAAACACAAAACATCCTTGAAAACCCCTAATAAAAACATAAAAACCAAAAAAACATAAAACCACAAAAAACAAAAGAACTCTAAAAAATTAGAGAAACCCAAAAAAACACCAGATTCCGTAAAACCCCTAAAACCATAAAAATACTAAAAGTACTTAAAATTTACTTTAAATGTATGGAACACTTAAGAAACCTATAAAAACCAGGAATCCATAAAACACTTTAAATCCTTAAAAACCTTAAAATGATAAAAACCCCAAAACCCCCTAGGAAGACTCTAAAAACACGAAAAACATTAAAAATCAAAAAAAACCATAAAAACACTAAAAACAACTAAAAACATTGAAAATCCTTTAAATCCCTGAAAAGGTTTAAAAACTCAAAAAACCATAAAATCCAAAAAAATGTTAAAGAAACTCTAATAGCATAAAATAACATAAAACCATAAAAACCCTTAAAACACTTAAAATCCAAAAAAATACACAAAAACCATAATGTTATATAAAATATCTAAAATCCCTAAAAATGAAAAAACCCAAAAAATAAAAAACCCTTGGAAATAGTAAAAAATCTAAAAACTATTTAACCCCCATAAAAAATTAAAAATTCTAAAACCTTAAAAGACCCTAATATGATAAAGATCTATAAATCCCAAAAAAATACTTAAAACCTTAAAACCTCTAAAAACCCATAAACCCCTAAAAACCTTACTAAAAACTTTGATAACCATTTAACCCCTCAAATCATTTAAACTCTGAAACACCATAAAAAATCATTAGAACTCAAAATAAACATTAAAAATAAGAAAAAATACTTCTATAATAAAAAAAATATTAAAACCCATAAAACCCCTAAAAACACAAAAAATAATAATATCTTAAAAATTACCTTAAAATCAAAAAATATAAAAACCCCTAAAACACTAAAATACCATTAGAAAACCTAAAAATTAAAAAAAAATTTAATCCCTAAAAAATAATAAAAACTTCAAAAATCTTAGTCCCCTAAAATAGTAAAAATCCCTAAAAGTAATAAAATTTTAAAAAATCACTAAAAGTCCCTAAAAAAATAAAAACCCCCAAAACACTGAAATACACAAAGAAAAACATAAAACCAAAAAAGACATAAAACCCCTTAAAACATAAAAAAATTTAATAACTCAAAAGGACCCTAAAAACATTAAAACCTCCTAAAACCATTAAAACAATAAAACCATAATATTATTAAAATAAAATACTATACAAACCTTTTAAACCATTAAAAATGTTAAAATACTCTAAAAACCTCAAAATCACAAAATAATAAAAAAACATAAAAACCCTAGAAACCCTAAAACCCCGAAAAATCTAAAACACATAATTATATTATAAAATCCTTAAAAAACATTAAAATCCTAAAAAATCATGAAAAATCTTAAAACCCCTAAGAAAACCATAAAAATATAGAAACCCTTAAAACCCATATAAACCTAAAAACTCTAAAAACCGTAAAAAATCCTAAAAACCATAAAACCATAAAAATTAATAAATATACCTATAAATGTAGAAATTTATTAAAATGACAAACACTATGAAAACCATAAAAAATAAAAAAAAAATAAACCCCTTAAAATCATAAAATATGTTTAAACCCCTAAAAACCATAAATACCATAAAAGCATAAATAACCCTAAACCCCAATAAAAACACTAAAAAATACTAAAAGCACTATGGACCCTTTATGCTTCTAAATATGTTTAGAAACTCTTAAAACCATAAAACCCTAAAAAATCTAAAAAACCATAAAAACCCTAAAAAACACTAATACATCTAAAAAATTCCAAAAAACCCCTGAAAAACCCTATAAATCTAAAAAAATACATAAATATCCCTATAAACATAAAAAACACCAAAACCTTGAAAACCCCCTATGAAATCCTTAAAAACCTAAACACACTAAAAACCCATAAAACATAAAAATGATAAAAACCCTAAAAGACCCTATCACTTATAAAACCCCTAAAACCATAAAACCCCTAATAACATAAAAACTGCAAAAACCATTAAAACCTATAAAAAGTCACTAAGATCTCTAAAAACCCTTTAAAACCGAAAAATTATTAAAAATCTCTAAAATACCTTAAAACCATAAATAAACTAATGTCTCAACACACCATAGGAAATTTAAAAACCTAAAAACCCATAAAAACCCTCGAAGCCCTAAAATCCCTAAAAATCCATAAAATACATAAAAAATCCTTACAAAACCAAAAAATTTAAAAAAAACACATAAACCCTTAAAAACCCCTATGAAAACCTTAAAAACCTAAAAAAATCTTTAAACCCCTAAATCATACAAAATCTAAAAACCCTAGAAAAACTCTAAAACCCTTCAAAATCCCTAGAACCAAAAAAACAATAAAAATCATAAAAATCCCTAAAAATACCTAAAAATGAAACCCACCAAACCCTAAAAACATAATGAAGTCCTAAGAATCAAAATAATAGAAAACCCCCAATAATATCTAAAAATTCTAAAAACCATTAAAAACATTAGAATCCCTGAAAAGTCTAAAAACAATAAAAATCCTAAAAATCCTTAAAAATAATTAAAATCATAAAACACTAAAAACTCTAAAAACCCGTAAGTAAACCTCAAAGCCTAAAACACTAAAAACCACTAAAATCCTATAAAATATAACCCTATAAACCACTTAAAACACAAAAACCATAAAACCCCTAAAAACTATTAAAACCCCATAAAAACCCAAAAACCCAAGAAAAACTCTTAAAACACTTTAAACCCCTAAAAATGTAATAAAACAAAATAATAATTAAAAACCCTAAAAATATCAAGAAACCCTAAAACCCTCCCAAAACCAAAATAAATCCTAAAAACCCTAAAAACCTTTAAACCCCTCAAATTCCCTAAAATCCCTAAAAATAATAAAAATCCTAAAAATACCAAAAATTCACAAAAAAACATAAAATCCCATAAATATCCAAAACATCCTTAACAAAAACATAAATTATGGAATCACATAAAACCCATAAAATTCCGAAAAATGCGAAAAACCAAAAAAAAAACCCTAAGAATATAAATTAGTAATACACCATAATAATACCAAAAAAACAATAAAAAACCTTAAAACACCATAAACCCCCCAAACCACTAAAAAATCTAAAAACCCATTAAACCACTAAAGAAATTATTAACAATGAAAAAACCATAAACCCCTAAAAACTTAAATAATACACAAAAACCCCATAAAAATAATAAAACAATCCTAAAAATTCCTTAAATCCCTAAAATCCATAAAAACATTAAAAACCATAAAAATTGCCTAAAATCCCCAAAAATTTTAAACCCCCTAAAAATCCTAAAAACCTTACGAAAACCGTAAAAAAACATAAAACCATAAAAAAAAACTTAATAACTCTAAAAACCTTAAAACCATAAAAAACCCAAATACTCAAAAACCATAATACCCCCTAAAAGCACAAAAACCCACTAAAAACCTAAAATCCGACTCAAAACTCTAAAAAATCTTTATACCCCCGAAAAATATAAAAAAAGTCTAAAAAAACTTAAAACCCAAGAAACCCTCAAAACCGTAAAATCCTTAAAAAACATAAAATCCTAAAAATCATAGAAAACCATAAAAATGCTAAAAATCCATAAAAATCACAAAAACATAAAAACCTGTATAAACCCTAAAAATCACTAAAAACCATTAAAAAACAAAAAAAACCACCAAAACCAAAAAAATGTAAACCCATAAACCCATCAAAATGAATAAAAACCATACAAAATCCTAAAAATCATAATAATCCCTTAAGTCCTAAAAACCATGAAACCCCCTAAAAAATCCATAAAAACCTAAAATAAATTAAAACACCTACATACATATAGAAATCTAAAAACCCTATAAAAAGAGAAAATACATAAAACACAAAATTACATACCCTCTAAAAACCATTAATAAACATAAAACACATAAAATCCCTAAAAATCACCAAAACTCTAAAAATAATTTGAACTCCTAAAAATGTTAAATAATTGTAAAAAACATTAAAAATTCTAAAAACCTCAAAAAAATCCATAGAACACTAAAAAATATAAAAAAACCCAAAATACCCTCAAAATGTTTAAAACCCCAAAAACCATAAAAACCAAAAATTCCCCCAAAATACCAAAGAATATAAAAACCAAAAATAAAAACTTAAAACCCCAATGAAAAACAAAAAAACAAAAAACACTTAATACAAGTCAAAACCTAAAAAATGTAAAACAACTAAATACCCCTAAAAACCCTGAAAATCCATAAAAACTATAAAAACCCTAAAAATCCAAAAAATCCCTTAAAATCCCTAAAAAACTTAAAAACATAAAACATTTAAAGACTATAATAATCCTTAAAAACATAAAAACACATAAAACCAAAATAATTAAAAAATTATAAAAACCCTAATGACCCTAAAAACATAAAAATTCATAAAGACTATGAAAACCAAAAAACCTAAAAAATTCAAAAAACACATAATCCCAAAAATAAACTAAAATCTATAAAAATGCTTAAAACTCAAAAATCCTTAAAATTTATAATAAACACTAGAATTACCTAAAAAATCCAAAATATATTTAATCCCTAAAACCACTAAAAAACTCCAAAACCCCCTATAAATCCCTAAATGAAAAAATTATAAAAGTCCTAAAAGGGGAAAAGATACCTAAAAACGAAAACATCTAAAACCCCCCCAAACCCTAAGAAATAATTATTACTAAAACTATTAAAACCAATAAAGACCCTAAAATTTCCAAAAAACTTAAGAAATCATAAAAATACTAAAAACCCTAAAACACATTTAAAACCCTATAACCATAAGAATCCATAAAACCAATAAAATCTCTAAAATCCGTATAAAAGGAAAAACCCTTTAAATCCCAAAAAAACAATAAAACTCTAAAAACCTTAAAAACCATAAAAACTCAAAAAACCCTACAATGAAAAAAAAAACAAAAAAACCATCGAAACCATCAAAACCCTAAAAACAATAAAATCCTAAAAAATTCATTAAAATCCCCAAAATCATATAAAACCCATAAAACTATCAAAAACACTAAGAAAACCTTAAAAACCCTAAAACACTAAAAACCCCAAAAAATAAAAAAATTTAAAAAACCCTCAAAATTTTAAAACACATAAAAACTCTAAAACCCCTCAAAATCACTAAAAACCCTAACACCCATAAGATTCAGAAAAAAAAAACTCAAACTATCCTTAAAAATGAAAAAACCCTTAAAAACCCTAAAAACCCCTAAGAAAACCATAAAAACTAAAAAACACAAAAAAAACCCCCAAAAATGTAAAAATGATAAAATCAATAAAAGACCATAAAAACCATAAACCCCCCTTAAAACCTTAAAACACCCTAAAAATCCATAAAACCATTTAAACCCCAGAAAATGATAAAAACCCTCTAAAAATATAATAAATATAAAAACTACAGAAAACAATAAAACCCAAAAAAACCATAAAACCCTCTAAAACACTCAAAATCCCTAAAACCCAAATAAATAAAAATCATAAAATTCCTAAAAATGTAAATAATACTAAAACCCTAATGAAACATATGAAAACCTTAAAAACTGAAAAACACATAAAATCCATGAAAACCAAAAAAGAATTCTTTAAATCCAAAAAAACCCAAAACCCCTAAAAAGCATCAAATCCATAAAACCAAATAAAAACCTTAAAAATCCACTAAAAACATTGAAAACCCCTAAAACATTAAAAAATTATAAAAATAATAAAAACCCTAAATAACACCAAAAAACCCGCAAAACCCATAAAAACCCAAAAACCTCTCAAAATCCCAATAAACCATAAAAATCATGAAAATCCAAAAAAAATACTAAATGTCTCTAAAAATTTAAAAACCCAAAAAACATTGAATAACTCAAAGAAAACAATAAAATTATAAAAACATATAAAACCCTTAAAAACCAAAAAAATGATAAAACCCCTAATAAACCTAAAAATCCCAAAAACCCTAAAAACCCTCCAAATCCCCAATAGAACATAAAAATAATAAATTTCATAAAAATACCTAAACACATAAAAAACCAAAAATCCACTAAAAAACCTAAATAAAGCCTTAAAATATAAAAAACAAATAACCACTAAAAGCGCTAAAATGTTAAAAGTTCCTAAAAACCCAAAAGACTACAAAACCCCCAAAAAACGTAAAAACCACTAAGACCCATAAAAACCCTAAAACTACGTTAAAATCAAAAAACTATGGAAACCCAAAAAATGATAATAACTATTCAAAACCATTAAAACCAAAAAAGTTTAAAATAAAATAACTAAAACCCCATAAAAAACAAAAAAAAAACCTAAAAACCCTAATAACTCAAAAAAAACCTAAAACCCTTCACAATATTTTATAACCCGAAAACCTAATGATATCATAAAAACCCTAAAATAAAAAACACATAAAAAACCATAAATCACTTAAGGAAAATCTAAAAACCCAAAATCACTTAAAACACCCAAAATCCTAAAAATTATAAAACCCCAAAAAACCATAAAAATACTAAAACCCTAAACACCATAAAAACTCTAAAACCCATTAAAACAATAAAATACAATAAAAACCCTAGATACCCACATAAACTCAAAAACAATTTAGGCCCATAAAACATTAATTAAATCTAAAAAAATTAAAACCTTTTGAAAATAAAAAAAAACATTAAAACAATAAAAACCATGAAACCCAAAAACCCTAAAAATTTCTAAAAACCCTAAAAAATAAAAAACCAAAAAACCCCAAAAAATCGTAAAACCATAAAAACCCTATAAACCTGAAAAAACCTAGAGAAACCCTTAAAAACTAAAAAACCTTTTAAACCCCCATGAAAAATAAATACTAAAACACTAAAGAGTCTTAAAAACTCTAAAAAACCTAAAAACCAAAGAACACCTAAAATCCTTAAAACCCATAAAACCCTCAAAACCTTAAAAACTAAAAATTCTCAATACCTTCAAAACCCATAAAAGGATAAAAACTAAACAAACCATTAATACCCTTAAAAACATAAAAAAACCCCTCAAAACCAAAAAAAACCAATAAAAATCCTAAAAATCCCAAAAAATATCAAAAAATATAAACAACATAAAAACACATAATACCCCTAAAAACCTTAAACACATAAAAACATATAAAAACCCTAAAAACCTGAAAAAAGAAAAAACATCTAAAAACATTAAAACCACAAAAAACCCTAAAAAACCCCTTAAAACCCTAAAGAAACCCTAAATCCCATAAAAACCATAGAAACCAAAAAAAACTCTAAACCCCTTTATACCCCTACAAATACTAAAACTCTAAAAAACCTTAAAAAAATTAAAGACATAAAAACCCAAAAAACCATAAAAGCATAAAACCATATAAAATCCTAAAACCATCAAAATCCCTATAACCCTCCCCCCAAACCATAAAAAAATTAAAAATTCCTAAATTGTAAAAATACTTAAGACCCTAAAAACTCTATGAAAAAGTTTAAACCTAAAAACCATTAAAATATCTGAAATCATAAAAAAAGATCAAATCCCTAAAATCTCCTAGAAACCCCCATAACTCTAAAACCAAATAAAATCCTTAAAAACACTAAAACCCCATTAAAACCAAAAACCCCACTAAAAACAATAAAAACCCTTTAAAACACTAAAAAGTTAAAAAACTATAAAAATACATTAACACCCTATTAACTCAAAAAACCCAAAAAAAACAAAATACAATAAAAACCCTAAAAACAATATATCCCTAAAAATTCCTAAAAAAACCTAAAAATTAAAAACCCACAAAAAGTAAAAACAAATAAAATCCTTGAAAAAACCAAAAAAAAATTTGAAATTTAAAAAAACTTAAATCCCATAAAAATAAAAAAGATTAGAAAACGAAAAAAAGAGTATTAGCACATAAAAAATAATGCCCCACCTAGATTAAGAACTATAAATACCCATAAAAACCTTAAAACCAAAAAAAGTATTAAAATACATTAAATGGAAAAACAAATAAGAAATCTAAAAAACCATAAAACCCCTTAGAAACTCAAAAAACTCTTTGATACCTAAAAACCCTAAAACCACTAAAAAGATTTAAACACCATAGAATATCATAAAACCCATGAAAAACCTTAAAAATACTAATAAATCCATCAAAATCCTTAAAAAATCACTAAAACCCTGAAAATGATAAGGAAATATATAAAACCAAAAATACATTAAGCAATAAAAACCCACCAATTTATTTTATGTCTGATTGAGACCTTGCCCAAAAAATAAAGATCACTTTATTAGTAGAAAAAAACGTACACAAGTATAAAAAAAGAAGATTTACAAATATCCTTCCTGAAAAAAAGGAAGGAGATCATCTAGCACAAGATCAACCCAATGAAAATCTTTACCATTAACGCCTTTGTTACAAAGCCCATCCACCAATGCATTTTCCTCTCTATATGTAAGAGTGGAAATGTGGTCTCTTGAGTAGAGAGATTTCAGTCATCTAGTCCAGCGATTAGTGAGCTTCCAAGAAAGATGTAAGCCCCCGGTTTGAATAGTAGAGACTTCAATAGAAGAGTCACAATCAATCCAAAGTTTGTCCCAACCCTACCTTCTAGCTTACTCAACCGCAATTATAACACCAAGCATTTATGCTTCAAGAGTAGAATCAATACTGCATGGTCCATAAATTCACCCCAGAACATTTCTTTGATAGTCTATATAGACCACACCAAAGCTAGAGGGACCCGAAATTCCTATTGAAGCCCCATCAGAGTTGACTTTAATCCACCCATGAAAAGGAGCCCTCCAAACGACTTCCATTGTACCAAGTGGAGAAAGAAATTTTCCTTTCAACCCAACCTGATTAAGCATAAATAAATCATGAATTGAGTTTTAACAATACCCACCTTTCAATGTTTCCACCTCTCGGATAGCTACGAGAATACCTGCTAGAGCACCACCAAATCGAAAACAGTGTACGTCATGTCTGAACTTACTTCATGCTATCTATATCAGATGAACATCCATCCTACAACAGCCTGAAAAATATTTTGAAGCTTCGGTGACAGTTACAAAGTGCTCCAGATTTTTATGGGATCGCCAATTGAATTGAAAAAAGGCATAAGAAGTACAATTATATCATAAATCACCTTCCACATTGCCGAATCTTCAACACAATTGATGAAAAGGTGGTCCACATCCTCCATATGTTGAAAGAACAAAACACAAATGAAGCAAAGAGAAATACCACATACATGCAGAAATTCATCAGTTTGAATTTTTTTGTGATCCAACCTCTATAAAAACATATATTTCCCTAAAAACAATTAAAACACAAAAATTTAATAAAACATTAAAAAAATTTAGACACATAAAAACTTTTAAAAACTCAAAAAACATAAAAAATTAAAAATCCCTGAACACAGAATAAACATTAAAAGCCTAACCCCCGTTAATACAACCAAAAACCATAAAATCCTTAAATTGGAATAAGTTTACAAAAAATAACTAAACCCTTAAATAACACTAAAAATCCATTAAAACTTAAAAAAACCTTAAAACCTAATAGAACCATTAAAACAAAAAATCCTTAAAAACCTTAATACCAAAAAAATCCAAAAAATCCACTAAAAACCTTAAAGACCCTAATGATGGATAAAACTCTAAAACCCACTAAAACCCAAAAAAACACTTTAAATCCCTATAAATAATAAAAACTCTAAAAACCATAAAAACCCAAAATACTCAAATAAACCATAAATCCCCAAAAAACATTTAAAACAAAAAAAATCCTACACACCCCTAAAAACCTTAAAATCCTATTATATCCTAAAAAACCAAAATAAAATCCTAAAAATCTATAAAAACATAAAAATACTAGAAACATAAAACCCTTACGAAAACCTTTAAAACCTAAAAATACTTAAAAACACTAAAAACTGAAAAACTGTAAAAAAACACCAAAAACCATAAAAGGCCTTAAAAGGATAAAAACCCTAAAAACCAAAAAAATCAAAAAAACCAAAAAACCATAAATAAACCAAAAAATGTTAAACTTTTTTAAATACCAAAAAAAACCATAAAAATAAAAAAACTCAAAAAACCCTAATACCCCCAAAAAAATTTAAAACCCAAAAAAAAAATAAAAACCTTAAAACCCTCCAACATCCCAAAAACACTAAAAATCCTAAACACCCCCTAAAAATTACCAACAAAATAAAATAAAAACTCAAAATTTCTAAAAGTCCTTAAAATACGTAAAAATAAAAAAACGTAAAGCCTTAAAAAACTAAAAAAACTCTAAAACCCTAAAAACCAATAAAAACCCTCAGATTCCCTAAAACCCCGAAAACCCAATAAAATCATAAATAATCATTACAAATCCCTAAAATTTAAATATCCCTAAAACCTTAAAAAAACCATATGAAACCCATAAAAACCTAAAAAACTCTTAAAACCCTAAAACATAAAAAATATAAAAACACTAGAAAAACCATTAAACCACTAAAAATTCCTGAAACCTAAAAAATATTAAAAACATAAAATACCTCAAAAACTCTACAAATGTAAAACCCCCCAAAACCATACAAAAATTATGAAGTCCTAAGAATCATAAAAAAATAAAAAACCCCAATAAAATCTAAAAATTCTAAAAATATTAAAAACAATCTGAGTCCCTAAAAACTCTAAAAATAATAGAAATCCAAAAATCATTAAAATCCTTAAAAACATAAAAAACTAAAAACCATAAACATCCATAAGAAAACCTTAAAATGTAAAAACACTAAAACCCACTAAAAACCTAAGAAAATAAAACCCTTGAAACCCATTAAAACCATAAAAACTGTAAAACCCCTGAAAACCATTAAAACCCCATAAACACCATAAAACACAATAAAATTTCTAAAAAAACATTAAAACTGTAAAACATTATAAAACACAAAAAAAGCATTAAAACACTAAAAATATAAAAAAAACACTAACCCCCCCCCCCCCCCAAACCTCAAATAAATCCTAAAAACCCTAAAAACCATTAAACCCCTTAAATTCTTAAAAATCTCAAAAAATTAATAAGAATTTTAAAATACCTAACATTAACTAAAAAACATAAAAACCCAAAAAACCAAAAAATCATTAACAAAAACCAAAAATTATGGGAACACATAATACCTCTAAAAATCTTATAAAGGCAAAAAACCATAAAAACCATAAAAAATATAAATTAGAGAAACCCCATAATAATACCTAAAAAAATTAAAAATACCCTAAAACCCCATAAACCCCCAAAACACTAAAAACTCTAAAAACTCTTTAAACCCTGAAAAATTATGAAAAACCCTTAATCCCAAAATAAAAACTCTAAAAATGATAAGAAGATGGCTGCTCCTATCTCCTACGATGGAGAATCTACCTCTCTGCTGCAAACTTAAAGAAGTCACTGATGTATCCGCCTTGGCCTCCCACCTCTATGGAGGAGGGGCCCTCACTGATTCACGATAAAGATAGAACCTTTATCCCTTTCTTTGATCCTAACTAACTTCATGATTATCCATTGATTGAGCCTTCCCCTAAGGTGTCATTCTTGCATGAATGTCTTTTGAATCTTCCACTATCGATTGTAGATTTCAAAGAGGCTTCTACCTAGCATAATATGACTCTGGTAGCTAGGTTCTTGAATTGTCCCTCCCTAGTTGATGTTTTTGATAGGTTTGTGTTTGAACAATAGGATATTTGGGATTGTGCCACTATTGTCTTGGTCGATTCCTATCACATTTTGATTCGGTGCTCTTATATGAAAGATATAATTCAGGCCTAGTCTTTGGCTCCCCGTAGATGTGATGATGCACACATTTCCTCCTTCCAGTGGTTCTTTGACATCCATCTGCATTGTGATACCCCATTGATGGGGATTTGGGTGATTTTTCTAGAGCTCCCCACCCCTTTCAAAACTTATCTATTATTTCAACAATGGGAAATTTTGTTGGATGGTTTTTGAGTGTGGATAGCTGAACAGGGGCCCTCTGCCACCTGGTTGCTTCGAGGTTCTATGTTTAATTCCATGATTCTAAAGATCTGGTTGAATTTGTTAGGATTGAAATTGGGGAGGATCATAGGTGGAAGAAACTAGTGGTGTTTGAATTATGGGTGGGCTACTGTGAATTTTTCATTACACTTGGCCATGTGAAAAGGGATTGCAGACATAGTGGCAGTTAGTGTCTTATGGCTAGAAATGAACAACATGTTACCTCTTTGAGGTTGGGGTTGAAAACTGAGCTTGAGGAAAGGAAGGGAACTATGAGCGATACCATGCTGGGCATAGGGAGGGATGCTAGGATGGAAGAAGGGGGACCCTCCCCACACATGGTGCTGTGAGGCGTCAATCAAAATCTTTGATAAAGGAAATCTTCAAAATAATGAAGGGTGACTTGGGACTTGTGGGTGACTCCCCTTCTTCCAATGAGGTGGGGGTGAGGTTCTTTATTAAAAAGGGGTTGTGGCCATTAATTTTCAGGTTGATTCTATTAGGGATGATAGCGAGAACCAGAGCCTCAATCGTGAAGGGATAAGGATGGTGTCATCATGGCATCATTCATTTGTTGTTGTGAAATGGAAAACCCTAGGACATGAGTTGGTCTTAACCACTAATAGGTTTGTGGGATTGGATTTCATGAAATTTGTGGGCAAATATAAGGGGAGTCTTGAGAGCCAGGCATAGGGAGATTTGTATGTCATGCTGGTTAAGGATGATTCTAAACACCCTATAGACCTATAGGAGATGGATCCACTTCCCTTTCGTGAATGGATGAGGAAAGTGGGAGTGTAAAATAATTCCTTACCTACTGATCAAAATCCAGAGTATGTTCTAGATAATGTTTCTGAGATTAGGGATGGATCGGTTGATGACCCTCATCCCAGGCTGCACGAGACTGATAACCTTCTTGAAGTTAGGAGGATAGTTGAGCAGCATGATCTGATCCTTTCCCTTGTTGTGTTTGAGACTTTAACTCCATGTGTTGTGTTATCTAAACAGATAATGATGGATATTTTGGAAATATCGTTTGAGTAGAATCAAAAAGAGATCCTGCAGAAGCCAATCCTGCAACAAGATGTGAACTTCGTTTGAGATGAGGATGATAAAACTGCAAGGATGGGGGACATATTTAGGGATCATGATGACATCATAAATCATAATTTGTCTAGGATAAGGAGGGAGAAGGATTTGATGGGTTCCCCTGGTTCTTCTGCCTTCGAATCATGTCCCTAGAAGAGGAAGTCACGTTCTGACAATGACATTATTCCTAGACCTTGTGGTTAGAGAGGTGAGGTTGAGACTGCCGCTGTTGACCATAGGAAGTATGGGAATCTCAATCCCAGGGTGTCGAGTGATGATTATGTACTGTAATGTAAGAAGGCAGATCGTGGAGCACCCCCAATGAGGCAGATATCAAGGAGGGACTATTCTTCCCGTCCTAGGACAATTGCTACCAGAGCCTCCTCGAAAGCCTAAAAACCTATAGAAGATGATGATGGCAGGGTATGCTAGTTTAGCAATGTGTTGCTGAATGTGGACCAACGACATCTCAAAGAGTATTACACAGCCTTACTTAAGCTATAAAAATCATATGAATCGGAGTCGAAGGAGTCAGATGCTTCCTCTGGTAATGGTGATAATGGGGATCCTTATGGGGATGGAGATGTTGATTTGTAATTCCTTCTTTCTTCTCTTTGTCTTTGGGGTCATTTTGGTTTTGGTGTCTAGGAGGTTAAGGGCTTTTTGGTGTGGGTTGTTTAACCCCACCCACCCTATTCAGCTTAGTTTTTATTTTATAAATTTTGGGGGACCAGGAATAGCCTGGCCTTGCACATTCCTCTCACTAAAAACATTATTAACTATGAAAAACCATAAACCCCTAAAACCGAATAAAAACCATAAAACCACTCAAAATCCAAAAAATCCAAAAAATCCTTAAATACTATAAAAATCCTAAAAATTACCTAAAATTTTAAAAAATGTGAAAACCACTAATATTCCTAAAATCATAAGAAAAACATAAAAACACTTAACACCACCAAAAAACTAAAAAACCTAAAAACTCTAAAAAACCTAAAAAAAACATAAAAACCCTAAAACCATAAAAACCACTAAAAATGTAAAAGCATACTAAAAATTCTAAAAACCCTTTGTACCCATAAAAATATTCAAAAAGCCTAGAAAACCATAAAACCCAAACAACCCTCAAAACCTTAAAATCCTTAAAAAACAGAAAATCCTAAAAACCCACAAAAATCATAAAAAACAATAAAAAAGAAAAAAAATCCAAAAAAATCATTAAAACGTAAATAACCCTAAAAACCCCTAAACACCATAAAAAGATAAAAACAAAAAACCTATAAAAACCTAAAATACCCTAAAAATTGTAAAACCCTAAAGCCCCTCAAAATGAATAAAAAACATAAGAATCCTTAAAAGTCATGAAAATCCCAAAATTCATAAAAAACGCAGAAACCCCATAAGAAAACATTAAAAACCAAAAGTAAATTAAAACAACTAAAAACATAAAAAATTATAAAAAACCTAAAAAACCTAATATATATAAAATAATATAATCCAAAACCCACTAAAAACCTTTAATAAACATAAAATATGTAAAATATTTAAAAATCATTGAAGACTCTAAAAACCCTTTAATACCATAAAAATGATAAACAAATTAAAAAAACCATTAAACCCCCTAAAAAACTGAAAAAACCATAAAACTCTAAAAAATATAAATTACCCCAAAAAACCCTCAAAATATTTAAAAACCCTAAAAACCTTAAATACATAAAATCCCACCAAATCCAGAAAGTGTAAAATCGAGAAAAAACTGAAAAACCCACAGAAAAACAAAAAACCAAATAACACATAATACTCCTGAGAACCTAAAAATTTATAAAACCCCTAAATACCCCTAAAATCCCTGAAAATCCATAAAAACCTTAAAAACCCTAAAAACCCGAATTTTTAAAAAATTTCCATAAAATCCCAAAAAAACCTAAAAACCCAAAAACATCGAAGAAACATAAGAAACCATAAAATCCAAAAAACACATAAAACCCAAAAAAACTAAAAAATTAAAAAAACGCTAAGGACACTAAAACCCTTAAAAGTCCATAAAGACCATAAAAACTGAAAAACCTAAAAAATGCTAAAAACTCATAATCCCAAAAATCAGACAAAAACTATAAAAACCCTTAAAAATCTAAAAAACCATAATAACCTAAAAACTCTAGAATAATCTAAAAACCAAAAAATTTATAAAATCCCTAAAATGACTAGAAAAATCCAAAAACCCCTTAAAATACCTAAAAGAAAAAACCAAAAAAATCCTAAAAAGGGAAAGAAATCTCTAAAATCCAAAAACCATAAAACCTTCAAACCCCTAAGAAATACTTAAAAAACTAAAACTCTTAAAACCACAAAATAACATAAAAATTAAAATAAAATCATAGGAAATCATTAAAATACTAAAAACCCTAAAACCCATTAAAAACCTTGAAACCATAAGAAACCCTTAAACCAATAAAAACCAAAAATGAGTAAAAAATCCAAAACCCCTTTAAACCCCTATCCTTTATCTATAAAAACCCAAAAAAAACCTAAATCCCCAACAAAAGATAAAAACCTAAAAATCATCAAAATCCCGGAACACAATAAAAAACCTAAGAATTCCTTGAAATCCATGGAAACATATAAAAAACTAAAAACTGTTAAAAACACTAAGAAAACCTTAAAAACCTAAAAAATCATTAAATCCTTAAAAATTAAAAAAATCCTAAAAATTATAAAACACATAAAACAAATAAAACCCCTAAACCCCCTCACAATCCCTAAAAACCATAAAAATCCTAAAAATCCCAAAATATCCATAAAGATGTCAAACCCCATAAAATCCCTTAAAACCCCTATAAAATCAATAAAACCCAAAAAAACATAATATCCTCAAAAAACATAAAAATGATAAAACCAATAAAATAGCATAAAAGCCATAAAACCCCCTTAAAACCTTAAAACACCATAAAAATCCATAAAATCCATAAAACCCACTAAGAACTCTAAACATCCTCTAAAAACCATAATCAATATAAAAATGAAAAAAACTGTAAAACCCCCCCTAAATTTCTTAAAATACCTAAAAACCATAAATATCAAGAAAGTTATAATAAGAAAAAGATTTTAAAATACCTAAAAAAGTAAATCTCCTTAAAACACTAATGAATCGTATGAAAACCTTAAAACTGAAAAACATTTAAAACACATGAAAAAATTAAAAGAATTCTAAAATACCAAGAAGCCACCTAAAAACCTTCAAATACTTAAAAACACATAAAAACCCTAAAATCCACTAAAAATCTAAAAAACCCATAAAACATTTAAAAACTCTAAAAAAATTAAAACCCGTAAAAAACTCAAAAAAACCAAATAACCCATAAAAAACCTAAAACCCCTCAAAATCCCAATAAAATAGAAAAAACATGAAAATAAAAAGTAACTAGAAATATCTAAATATGTATAGACCCTAAAAACATTGAAAACCCCTAAGAAACATTAAAATTATAGAAACACATAAAACCTTTAAAAACAAAAAAATGATAAAAACCCTAACAAACCTAAAAACACTAAAAAACCATAAAATTCTAAAAAACATATAGAAATTTAAAAAATCTCTAAAAATATATAAACACATAAAAAACCTAACTCTACTAAAAATCCTTAAGAAAACCTTAAAAATATAAAAACACTTAAAAACTATAAAAGCACTAAAAACGATAAAAGTTTCTAAAAACACTAAAAACAATAAAACCCCTAAAACATAATAACTACTAAGACCAATAAAGACCCTAAAACTCTTTAAACCCCTAAAAATGTTAAAACTATAAAAAACCATAAAAACCATAAAAACTTCAAATTAAAGAACTAAAACACCAAAAACCCAAAAATACCAAAAAAACTATAAAAAACCTAAAACCCTTCAAAATATTTTAAAATCATAAAACATAATGAAATAGTAAGAAACTCTAAAATCCCAAAAATGTAAAAAAACCTTAAAAAACATAAGGAAAATATAAAAACACATAATCAGTTAAAACCCCCAAAATCCTAAAAATTTAAAAAACCCAAAAAACAATAAAAATCCTAAAACCCTAAACCCCATAAAAACTCTAAAACACATTAAAAATAATAAAATACAATAAAACATTAAAAATTACACAAAAAACTCAAAAATCTTTTAGACCCAAAAAAAAATAATGAATTCTAACAAACATTAAACACTTATGAAAATAAAAAAACCATTAGAACCATAAAACCTAAATAAACCTAAAACACAAAAATTTCTAAAAGCCCAACAAAAATAAAAAACCTAAAACATTCCCAAAAAACTATAAAAAAACTTGTAACCCTAAGAAAACGAAAAGAAACCATTAAAAACTAAACAACCTTTTAAACCCCGAAAAAATATCTAAAACCCTAAATAAATCTTAAAATCCCTAAAAAAACTAAAAACCAAAAAACACCTAAAAACCATAAAAACTTAAAAACCATAAATCCCTAAAAACAATAAAAAATTATGAAAAACTTCTGAACCCATAAAAAGTTTAAACCTCTAAAAACCCATTAACAGCCTTAATAACATAAAACAACCCTAATAACCCAAAAAAATCAATAAAAATACTAAAAATCACAAAAAATCCGTAAAAAAGTAACAAAAATAAAAATTATGAAAACCACTAAGAAAACCATAAAAACCTGAAAACACATGAAACCACTAAAAACCTTAAAAATGAAAAAGACCCTTAAAAACTATAAAACCCCTAAAACCGCAAAAAAAAATTAAAACCCCTAAAAACCACAAAAACCCCTATAACCCATAAAAACCACAAAAAAATCTCTAAAACCAATTTGAACCCCTAAAAATATTAAAACTCTAAAAAACTATAAAAACATTAAAAAATTAAAAACCCTAAATACACAAAAAACCATAAAAACATAAAACCCTATAAAATCCAAAAACCATAAAAATCCCTAAAACCCAAAAAACCCAAAAAATATTAAGAACCCATAAAATATAAAAACACCTAAAACCCTAAAAACTTTAAGAATACCATTAAAACTAAAAAACATTAAAATCCATAAAAATTTAGAAAATGATAAAAACCCTAAAATCTACCAGAAACCCCCATAACCCTAAATCCCAATAAAAACCTTAAAAACACTAAAACCCGCTAAAAACCAAAAAAACCCACTAAAAACAATAAAAACACTTTAATCAACTAAAAATAAAAAAAAATTAAAATAATTTCAAACCCTAAAAACTAAAAAACAAAAAAAAAAACATAATAACCTTAAAACCCTAAAAACCCTAAAAATTATAAAATCTTAAAAATTCCTAAAAACCCATAAAAAGTAAAACCCCATAAAGAGTAAAAACCCTTAAAAACCTTGAAAAACCCCAAAAAACATTAGAAATATGAAAACTCATAAAACCCCAAAAAACCTAAAAAATTATCAAAATAAACCTTAATAACCCTTAAAAACATAACCCCTCACCCATAAAAAGATTAAAAACCTTAAATCCCCATAAAAACAATAAAACCACTCAAAAATATTAAAATCCATTAAACTAAATGAAATTTAAAAAATCTAAAAAACCATAAACACCTTAGAAACTAAAAAACCTTCAAAAACCTAAAAAACCTAAAACGCGGAATACCTTTAAACACGTTAGAATATCTAAAAACCCAAAAACAACCATAAAAATATTAATACATCCATAAAAATAAAAATAAAAATAAAAACACTAAAAAATCTAAAAAAACTAAGGAATCCTTTAAGCAAAAAAATACTTAAAACACCTAAAACCCCATAATGTTAAAACCCTAAAAATCCTAAAAATCCAAAAAACCCACAAAAACAAAAAAAAACAAAAAACCCAAAAAAACATAAATTTCTCTAAAAACCATTAAAACAAAAAAAATAATAATAAATCTATAAAAAACATTGGATCCATAAAAACATTTAAAAACTCAAAAAACATTAAAAACTAAAAAACCCTAAAAACCAAAAAAACATAAAAAACCAAAAAAACCAAAACCCCCTCAAAACACCTAAAAACCATAAAACTCCTTAAAATGGCCTAAATTTCCCAAAAACCCATAATACACAAAATTACCCTAAATATCCATTAAAACAAAAAAAACATAAAAACCCATGGAACCATTAAAACATAGAACCCTTAAAAACCATAATACCAAAAACACCCCCCAAAAACCTAAAAACATTAAAAACCCTAATGAGCAACAAAACCCTAAAACCCCCTAAAACTCAAAAAGCCATTTTAAATCCCTAAAGGCAATAAAATATCTAAAAACCATAAAAACCCAAAAAACTCAAGAAACCCATAAAAGCACCAAAAACACGTAAAAACCGAAAAAAAACTTCTAAACACCTCTAAAAACATCAAAATCCATTAAAATACAATGTAACTAAAATAAAATCCTAAAAATCCATAAAAATAATTAAAATCATAAAAATACTAGAAACTAAAACACCCTAAGAAGACCTTTGACACATAAAAACACTTAAATGCACTAAAAATGGTCAAACTGCCAAAAATACAAATAACCAAAAAGGCTATAAAATGCTAAAAACCCTAATAACAATAAAAACCATAAAATACTAATAAAACTATAAAAAAACTAAAAAATTTAGAACTTCTTTAAATCCCCAAAATCATTAAAAATCCATAAAAACAAATAAAATCAAAAAATACTAAAAAACAAATAAACCCTAAAATAATAGATGATTTCAAACCCCATAACATCCCTAAAAACAATTAAAATCATAAAAATCCAAAAAACACCTAAAAACTCCCAAAAACATAAAACACCAAAAAACATAAAAAACAATAAAGGCCCTAAACACCCCTAAAAATAAAAAAATACCTTAAAACCCTTAAAACCCAAAAAAACCCAATAAAAACCCTATAAAACTAAAAATATAAAAAAACCTTTTAAAACCCTCAAAATGTTAAAAACTATAAAAACCTTATAACCCCTAGAAAAATGAAAAAACCCAAAGAAACACAAAAAACAAAAATAAATCCTAGAAACCATAAATACCCTAAAAACACCCAACAACTCTAAAACCCATAAAACCCATAAAAATATATAACAATACCAAAAATTTCATAAAAAATGTAAAAATCCATAAAAACCCAAAAAATCATTAAGAAAACATTAAAAACCTAAAAACACTTTAAACCCCTCATAACCTAATATTTTTACAAAACCATAACATACCACAATATATCTTTAACACCCTCAAAATCACAAAAAATACTAAAAATACATAAAAAAATAAAAACTCTTAAAACTCATTAAAAATGTAAGAAACCCCTAATTACCTAAAAAACCCTAAGAAAATATTAAAATCCTAAAAAAACATAAAACCCCTAAAAACCTAAAAATTCTAAACCTCCTAAAAACCCAAAAAACCAAAAAATTCATAGAAACCAAAAAACCCCTAAAAACATTAAAAAACCCTAAAACCTGATGAAAACATTAAAACCCCACTAAAAACTATAAGAATATTTTAAATATTTAAAAACCTTAAAAAACACTATAAACAATAAAATACCAAAAAAACGAAAAAACCCCAAAATCACAAAAAACCATAAAACCGAATAAATGACAAAACCCTCAAAATCCCTAAAAACCATAATAACCCAAAAAATACTTAA
Organism: Viscum album; assembly: GCA_963277665.1. Classification (NCBI taxonomy): domain Eukaryota; kingdom Viridiplantae; phylum Streptophyta; class Magnoliopsida; order Santalales; family Viscaceae; genus Viscum; species Viscum album. The sequence goes on along the minus strand of OY728136.1, from coordinate 1,277,418,721 downwards.
ATAACTCTAAAAACACAAAAAGAATAAAAACATTAAGACCCCTGAATATCAATTAGGAAACCTAAAAATGATATAACCATAAAACCCCACAGAATCCCTGAAAACCCAAAAAACCATTAAATTACCAAAAAGCCAAAAATACCTATAAAACGTAAAATCCCCAAAAACACTAAAAATGCCTATGAAAAACATAAAAAATAAAACATAAAACTTGTAAAACCTAAGATTCTAGAAACCCTAAAAAGTCCCTAATACCCAAAAAATCTTCAAATCCATGAAACCCCTAGAAATCATAAAACCCCCAAACACTATAAAAATCCTAAATACCCAATAAAGACTCAATGGACCCTTTGAACCCCAAAATTTGTTAAAAATCCCTAAAAACCATTTAAAACCCTTAAAATATAAAAAACATGAAAACCCAAAAAAACATAAATACCATAAATACCCTTAGAAACACAAAAAACTACCAAAATCCCTAAAACCATAAAAATCATAGAAATCCTAAAAAACAAAAAACCAAAAAATATATAAAAAACTATAAAAAAACTTAAAACCCCTATGAAAACATTAAAACCGTAAAATATATTAACCGATAAAAACATATAAAATTATAAAAACCCTAAAAATCATAAAACCCTCAAAATACCAAAAAAATTAAAAATAATAAAAATCCTAAAAAATTCATAAAAATATATGAAAACGTAAAAAACCGTAAAAACTCAAAAGAAAACCATAAAACCTTAAAAACATGGAGGCAATAAAATTTTATAAATTATAAAAACCTAAAATAAACTCAAAATACTAACACCCCTTACAATTTTAAAACCCCGCTAAAACCTCTAAAACTCTTTATCCGCCCTAAAAATAATTAAAAACTTCAATAAACCGTAAAACCATAAATAAATTAAAAACCCATAGTAACCTAAAAAACCATATAACCCGCAAAATCCCAAAAATCCATAAAAATCATATAAATCTTAAAAAATTATTAACATTTCTTACAAATATCAAAACCCATAAAATCCAATAAAAAAATTAAGAAACATTAAAAATATAAATACAATTAAAAGAACATAAAAACCCAAATCACGCTGAAACCCTAAAACCCCTAAAACCCCTAAAATCCATTAAAACACTTAAAACATAAAAACAATAAAACCCCACAAAACTCCAAAAACTGTTGAGCACTCTAAAAACCCTTAGAACGACTAAAAATTTTAGAATACTCTAAAAACGTTTTTAACCATAAAAACATAAAAAACCAAAAAACCCATAAAATACCTAAAACCTTAAATAAACCTAAACACCCATAAATTTCCTAAAAGGTCATAAAAATAACTATAAAAATAAAATCCAATAAAATCCATAAAACCCCCAAAACCCTAGAAATACCAAAAAACCATAAAAATACAAAAAAGGGTAAAAAATTATCTAAATTCCCCAAAAAAATCCAAAAAACCATGAAAACCCCTAAGAAAAACATTAAACTCTAAAAACACCTAAAACCCCAAAACCCTAAAAGACTCCAAAAATCCTATAAAACCAAAAAATTCACTGGAAACCCCTAAAACACATCAAAATCTCCAAAAACTTAAACACACTAAGAACACAATAAACCCTAAAAATCCTAAAAACTTCTAAAACCTCTAAAAATACATTGAAACCCTTAAAATACTAAAAAACCCAAAAAATACCTAAAAACATAAAAACCTGAAAACGCATAATAAATCATTGATAGCATTAAAACGCATAAGACCCATAAAAACCTAACAACGCTTAAAACCATAAATATACTAAAAACCCCTAAACCCATAAAAACCATTAAAAACACTGAAAACCATAAAACTCTATGACCATGAAAACTATATAAAAAAGGTAAACCAAAAAAACATTTAAAAAATTTTAGAAGCCTTACCCCATACAAAACACAAAAATACCCTAAAACTCAAAAAACATATAAAATCCCTAAAAACCAAAAAATCCCAAAAAATCCCTAAAACCACATAAAATTATTTAAAAATCCCTATAAATCATTAATATTTTAATAAACCTAATTTCCTTGAAAACCAATTATAAAACCTTAAAAAACTAAAAATATTTAAAACCCCAAAAAACCTAAAAAAATCAAGAACCCTAAACAACTATAAAAAACCCCTAAAATCTTTAAAAACCTAATTACCCCATCAAAAAGCTAAAACCCACAAAAAATTATAAAATCCATTGAACCCCCCCAAAAAATTTAAAACTCTAATCACATTAAACCCCTAAAAAATATAAAAAACAAAACACCCCAAAAAAATAGAAGACACCTAAATTCCCTCAATACCAAAAAAACACTAAATACATATAAAAATCCTAAAAATCTTGAAAAATATAAGAAACCCTAAAACCCTTGAAAACCTATATGAAAATCTTAAAAACCCAAAAACAATTAAAACCCCTAGACAAATAAGAACAATTTTAAATACTTAAAACCACTAAAAAAATAAAACCCCTAAAAACATTGAAACCCATAAAACTGATGGAAAAACCTTAAATACCCATAAAACCCTAAAACGCATTAAAAATATAAATACACATTAAAACAGCAAAATTGTAAACTAAATCAAGAAACCCTGTAAACCCCTAAAAAAATACCCTAACACACCCAAACCATTAAAACCCATAAAACCATAAAACAAATCCGTAAAAATCCATAAAAACATAAAAATCATTAAAATAAAAAAATCTATAAAAATCAATTAGAAACATGAAACACCAAAAAAGTAAAAAAAATTATAAAACCCAAAAAAATCTAAAAAATCCAAAATTTCTTATAAACCTTAAAAACACTAATAATTAAAAATATCCTATAAAAACAATAAACTCTAATAACCATTTAAACACCAAGAAACAATAAAAACACTACAAAACCTTAAAAATTGTAAAAATCCAAAAAAACCCAAATACCCTCCAAAAAACATAAAAACCCTAAAACCGTAAAAAACAAAAACCATAAAATTCCCTAAAAGCCCTAAAAATGCATAAAAATAATAGAAATAACTAATAATTATAAAAAATGTGAAAACCCCTTAAAACTCCTAAAAAACAAAAAAATGTAAAAAACACGTAAAACCCCTAGATAAACTAAGAGAGGTAAAAACCATATAAATCTATAAAAACCTTTAAAAACCTCAAAATCCGTAAAAACTCTAATAACCATAAAAATCCTAAAAAATCACTAAAAATTACAAAAATGTAAAACCCCCCTAAAACCCTGAAGACCCATTAGAAAACCATAAAAACCTAAAAAGAATTAAAACACCTAAGAAACCTAAAAAATCAAACAAACAATAAACACTCTAAAGAAACCCTAAAAATCACAAAAAAAAACAAAAAACATAAAAATCTTGAAAAACCCTAAAAACATTAAAACCTAAAAAGTATTTAAAACCCCTAATAATCCTAAAAACACTAAAAACCATAAAACCCTAAAAACCCTTAAAATCATAAATACATATGAAACCCTTAAAACCCTAAAAAGACATAATAACCCTAAAAATCACTAAAACTCTAAAATCCCATTAACACATAAAAATATAAAAAACTCTAAAAATCCTGAAAACCCCAAAAAATATTAAATACCCTAAAATCCCTAAAAGACCCTAAAACCCCTCGATATTCGTAAAACCCCTAAAATACAATGAAATTTTTAAAAAATATCTAAATCTTCCTAAAAACATAAAAATAATGAAATCTCATAAGAAAATAATAAAAACCTAAAAAAACATAAATCACCTAAAAACATAAAAAATTAAAAAAAAACCCTAAATAACCTGAAAACCCAAAAATAACAAAAAAACCCATCAAAATATCTATCAAACCTAATAAATCATAAAAATAATAAAAAGGCACTAATATCCCTAAAAATGTAAAAAACTGTAAAACCCTTAAAACCCTAATGAAAACGTTAAAGCATAAAAACAAAAAAACCTAAAACCCTAAAAAATACATAACACTCTAAAACACTAAAAACACCCTAAATCCCTTTAAAACCCATAAAATCCAAGAAAACCCTTTAAAACTAAAAAACATAAAAACCTAAAAAATTATAAATAAATCTAAAACATTAAACCTTTAAAAACATTAAAAAACTATAAATATCTTTAAAACCCAAAAAAATCAAAAAACCCTTAGAACTCCCAAAAGTCCTAAAAACCCCTAAAAACCCTAAAAACCCTAAAAACCCACAAAATCTATAAGAACCCTAAAAACAATAAAAATACTTAAAAACCGCTAAAAATACATGAAATTTAATAAACCATAAAACCCCTTAAGGAAACTGTAAAAACGTTATATCACTTAGAACTCTTAAGATCTAAAAAATGTTAAAAACCTCAAAACCCCAATAAATACCTAAAACCCCTAAAATATCCTAAAACCTTAAAACCCCAATAACCACTTAAAATTAATAAAGGCACAAAAAATATAAAATAATTTAAGTACATGAAAACATTAAAAAAAATCCTTAAAAACCTAAAACAACTGAAAACCCCAAAAAAACTCAAAAAAAACCATAAAAACATTAATAACAATAAAAATCCCTAAAATCCCTAAAAACATAAAAAGCATTAAAAATACCAAGAAAAACTAAAAAATATTATAAACCCTTTAAACTAAAAAGATAACCTTCGAAAAACCAACAAAGGTAAGACCCTTAAAAACTAAAAAATGCTAAAACCCCCCAAGAAACCCTAAAAATACTAAAATTTATCAAAATATATAAAACCATAAAAAATGAAATCCTTCAAATCCATCAAACTCACTAAAAACATTAAAACCTATAAAGCAATAACAACATTAAGATAATATCAAAACCCTAAAAAAGAAGAAAAAATCATAAAAATCCATAACGACCCTAAAACCCCTAAAACCCCATCAAACGACTGAAAACTCTAAAAATCATTTAAACCCCTAAAAATGTTTAAAAAACCCTAAAAACCCATACAACCCCTAAAACATAAAAAAACTGAAAACCTATAAAACCCATAAAACTCTAAAACATCCTAATGAATCATAAATTCCATTAATCCCCTAAAATAACATAAAATTCATAAAATTACTAAAAATACAAAAAAAATCATAAAAACCCCTAAAAAATCAAAAAACCCTCAGAAAAACTCAAAACCCTAAAAAACAATTAAAACCCATAAAAACCTAAAAATGATGAAAACACAAGAAAACCCTAAACCCAAAAAACCCTCGAGTCCCTCCATGTCCCTAAAAACCCTAAAAACAAATAAAATCCAAAAGGCCCAAAAATTTCCTAAAAACAAAAAAAAATCCATGAAAGCTCTAAAAACCCCTAATAGAACTATAAAAACATATAAACAAAAAACCCACTAAAAACATAAAAAACTCTAAAAACCCTAAAAACCCATAAAAACCATAAATTCCCCAAAAAACCATAAAAACATAAAATCATTAAAAATTTTAAAAACACTAAACACCATTTGAAACCTTAAAAACGTTAAAAACATTAAAAGACTATAAAAAACATAAAAGTCCCCAAAACCGTTAACTATGAGAATCCATAAAAATATAAATACCCCATAAATAACTAAAAAATAAAAAAATGTAAAAAAACCAAAACCCACTAAAACCCCTAATAAAACCATTAAAACCTAAAAATACTTAAAACCATAAAAACCTAAAAAACTATAAAACCCTAAAATCTCTAAAATCCATTAGAACCGTAAAACCCCTAAAAACATTAAAAACATTTATAAACCCATAAAACCATGTAAATCAATAGAAACTATAAAAAACCCTTGATCCCCAAAAAATATTAAAAAACTATAAAAAATTAAAACCACTAAAACTCAAAAACCCCTAAAACCCCATAAAAAATAAAATAAAAAATAAAAACTCTAAAAAATCAAAAACCACTCAAAATCAAAAAAACCTTAAAAACTATAAAAATCCTAAAGATCCCAAAAATAACTAAGTACAAAAAACCCTAAAACCTTGAGGAAAAACATAAATAACTAAAAACACAACAAACCCCAAAAACCTAAAAAAGCATCAAAACATAAGAAATCATAAAACCCTAAAACCCCCAAAATTTCACAAAATCACTAAAAACCATAAAAACCTAAAATCTCCCTTAAATTCCATAAATACATAATAACCCCTAAAAACCACTAAGAACACCTTAAAAACCAGAATTTAATTAAGAACATTAAAAACCTAATAATGGTAAAACCCTAAAAGACCATAAAACCCTAAATACGCCGAAAAGCAATAAAACCACAAAAAAAGTTAAAATCAATAAAAATCCATAAAACCATAAAACTCAAATAAAAAATATAATCTCATTAATTCCCTAAAAAATTAAAAAAAACAAATACCCTCAAATTCCAAAATACTCTGAAAAACCTAAAACCAAAAAATTCCCAGTAAACTGAAATCCCATAAAATGCCTAATAACCCTAAAAATCCCAAAAATCCCTAAAAATCCCTAAAATCGATAAAAATGAAAAATACCTTAAACCCCCTATAAAAACCTTAAAACCCATAAAAACATAAAACACCACAAAAACCACAAAATGATAAAATCCCTAAAAATCCTTAAAACCCTAAAATCCCCTAAAAATCTCCAAAAACCCCTAAAACAACATAAAATCATTATTAAACTCGAAAACAACTTGAAAATGCTAAAAATGGTAGAAAATATAAAAAGTATAAACGTTCAAATGACTCACAAAAATCATAAAACCCAAAAAAACCCATAAAACCCCAGTAACCCTAAAAAACCCTAACATACCTCAAAATCCCTAAAAACTAAAAGAACCATAAAAATCCTATAAAAAGGTAAAAACCCCATAGAAACCCTCAAAACCCCTTCAAAAACCTAAAAAACTAAAAACACTTAAACCCCCCTAAAAACGCAAAAAACACTTAAACAAATATATTAAACACTCAAAATCCATAAAAACACTAGAATTCCATAGAAAATGAAAAAAAATCCCAAAATTCCCTAAAAACATAAAAACCTAAAAGCACTTATATCCAATAAAAATTCTAAAAATTATAAAAATCCCAAAAGACCCTAAAACCCCAAAACATAATAAAAACCATAAATAACCCTTAATACATTAAAAAAACATAAAACCCCACAAAACAACAAGAAACCCACTAAAACCCCTTTAAACCCCTAAAAACGTTAAAACACATAGAAAACACAAAAAAAAACTAAAACTCAAAAATCCCTAGACACCATAAATACCAAAAACCCCTAAAAAAACCAATGTCCATAAAAACCCTAAAATAATAAAAATCTTAAAAAATCACTAAAAACCCAAAAAAACCTAAAAATCCTAAAACCACTATAACCCTAAAACTCTAAAAACATTGAAAACCAAGAAAACCATAAAAAGCCAATAAACTGTAAATATTATAAAAACCCTTTAAATCGCTAATAAATTTTAGTACTAAAAAAACATTAAAAGACTAAATACTCCAATAAACCAAAACCCCATAAAAACCATAAAACCCCTATAAACCTAAAAACGGTAAGACCCTTCAAAATCATTCAAAACTCTAAAAACCATAAAATTTTTAAAAAATAAATAAAATCCCTAAAAACATAAAAAACCATAAAACCTGTGAAAACCCCTAATAAAACCTTAAAACCTAAAAAAACATAAAATACCAAAAACCCAAAAAAAACTCTAAAAAACCTAAAAAAACTGTGAAACCCATTAAAACCCAAATAACCCCTAAAACCCATAAAACCGACTCAAACTATTAAAACCCTTAAAAACCTATAAAAACCAAAAAACTTACTAAAAACTCTAAAGACCCTTTAAAACCATAAAACATTAAAAAAATATAAAAAACCATACTAACCCTATAATACTAAAAAACAAAAAAACTATAAAAACTATAAAACCCTAAAAACCCTCAGAATCCCTAAAAACCCAAAAAATACGTAAAAATCCTGAAACCCCCTAAAACCCCACAATAATGTAAAAACCCATAAAACCCTTAAAAAACTATGAAAACCTAAAAATACTAAAAATAATTAAAACCACTAAATTCCTAAAAATTCTAAAACCCCTAAAAACCCAAAACCCTCAAAATTTATAAAAACCCTAGAAACTATAAAGATCCTAAATAGGCCCTAAAAATCTCTAAAAACATTAAAATGGTAAAAAAACATGAAAAAAACCTATAAAAACCATAAGAATTTAAAACACAAAAAACCCCTAAAAAACTTTAACATTATAAAATAACTAAAAAACCTAAAAGACCCAAAATACCCTAAAATTTATAAAAAAATGCATAAAAAATAAATTCCTCGAAAACCAATAACAACCAAAAAATCCCTATACAAATTAAAATCCCTTTAAACCCCTAAAAGTATTTAAAACCCCTAAAATCCATTAAAACCCCTAAAAACACAATAAATACTAAAATATAAAAACAATAAAAACTAAAGATATTATAAATCACCCTATACACCCAAAATCCATATAAACCCCCAAAACCAATAAAATCATAAAAATCCCTAAAAATACCTAAAAACATAAAAAACCCCTAAAACCGGGAAAAACCCGTAGAGAACCTTAAAAACCTAAAACCACTTAAAACCAATAAAATAAAAAAACCCAATAAAAAACCCTAAAACCGTATAAAACCCTAAAACCCGTAAAATCCCTTAAAATTATAAAAATTCATTAAAATACTAAAAAATCTGTAAAATACCCTTAAAATGTAAAAAACACGATAAACCATGAAATTCTTTATGAAAACCGTAAACACTTAAAAACAGAAAAAACCCCTAAAAAATAAAAAATGTCTAAACCCATAAAACCCTAAAAAATACTATAAATACCCTAAAATCACCTAAAAAACACAAAAAACCTCAAAAAATTTTAAAACCCTTAAAAATTCAAATAAACCAATTAAAAATCTAAAACCATTTAGCCCTAAAAAACATTAAAAAAATCTATAACCCCTTTAAATCCCAAAAAACCTCAAAACCCTTTAAAAACCCCCAAAACCCTAAAAACCTTAAACCCCAAAAAACCATCAAAACACATAAAAACTCTAAAAACACATAAATTCTTAAAAAATCGCTAAAAACAATAAAAAACAAATATAACCCTGGAAACTTATAAAAAACATTAAAACCAAATAATACTTTAAACCCCTAAAACCCTGAAAATACCAATAAAACCGTGAAACCCTATAACCTATAAAAGTTCCTAAAAACATAAAAATTTTATAAAAAACCAAAAACCACTAAAACTCTAAAAACTATTTAAACCACTAAGAATGATAAAAATACTCTATAAAATCTTTAAAACCCTAAAAAACTCAAAAAAACCAAAAAAAATATACCCTAGAAACCTCAAAATCCTAAAAAACTATAATAACCATAAACCCTTAAATATCCCTAAAATTCCATAAAAATATAAAAATATCTAAAACCCCTAAAAATTTAAAAACATATTAAATTCCTAAAAACACTTAAAACCCTCAAACATTAAAAAAATCTCAAAAACACAAATACCCTAAATAACCCTTAAACCCTAAAAACTCCATGAAAAACCTAAACATATTTAAAACCCCAAAAACCATAAAAACGCTAAAAAACACTAAAAACTCTAAAAACACATTCTCTCCAACAAATTGGAAAATACCGACAAATGTTTTTTGATAGATAATATATCTGTTTGCAAAAATGAGTAATTTCAATAGATATTATGATTTATTGGTATTTATTTTAAATGCAGAAAATGATTTTTCCAATGGATAAATCTGTAGGTATTGATAACTTAACACCAACAAATATTTTACCGATAGTTATATATTTATATATATTTATTTATCATAATATTATCAAAATTTATTTACCAACACATGAATATTTTATTAAAAATAACTATTAACAAAAAAAATTATGTCAATAAAAAATGTTACAATAAAAAATTCAATAATGACAATTACATTATAAATAAACAATTAATAGAAAAAAAGTATATATATATATATATATATTTATACTTCATTTTATGACTAAATTCAATATATATTTCATAGGGTTTTATTTAAAACACCTCATTAATTGAATTTAATTTTCAAATTTATCTAAATATTAGTACTATTTATGTTTTTTGATATTATTTATTTAATAAAATTATAAAAAAAATTAAACAACACTAATAAAACCCTAATTCATGCCTCTACCCTACCACTTTTGCTGCCATCTCTACCTTCATGTGTTTGGGGTTGCCTCCTACCACCCTTCCTCGCATCATGCTGCCCCAACTTGCATCTCTACCCTCCTCCATTCTCAACTCCCATCATCCCACCTCACAACTGGCCGCTCCCATTCTTTCACTATATCTTACATCCACATGGGTATTTTTTCACCAAATATGAGTCTTGCATATCGAATTCTACCACCCAATAATCACTGAATCTATGCCCCCTATCATGAAATCCATAGTCACCACATCACATCTACCATCCTTAAGTGGTGCTTCCCCATTACACCACTAGCTGATGCCCTTTTTTTCTATCGACTACTGACTAAGATACATTATCTCATATAGTTTATTTTTTAATTTTTTATTTTTTCATATAAAAATTATGATATTTTTTGGATTATGATTATATTTGTTAAATATTTATCAAACCATATCAGCCACAATGACATTAGTAATAGATAATTTTTATTTTTTATAATCCATCAATCAAGTTGAATAATAATTAGTGGATAAATCAATGTCTTGGGTTTTATCACTCCCTTCCAACATAAACATGGTATTTGGTCTCATCACTCTATGAAAACATGCATGTGGTACGTGTTAGTTAATATATGGTATTGTTAATCTTAAATGTCAATGTGTAAAATATATTTGATTGATGTAATCTATATTTATTTAATCTATTTGGTTTCTATTTTTATATTTATAATATGTTGTATTGTTCTTAATAATCTTGAATTGTTTATCTTGTAGTGTTATACAGATTCAATTTAATTATAAGTAATTTATTCCTTAAAATATTGTTTATATTAATATTGATCTAGATTATTAGATAATTCTATATTGTAATTATTTAAATTTATAAACTATTATATTATTACATCATGTGCGATTTTGTAGATTAATTGATGAATTTTTATTCTATTAACATATCGTAGAACTCTATAATCACACATCTATATAAGATTAGAATATTAGCATTATTAGATAAAAATTAATTTTTTAGATTATAGATACTACATGGAACATTACATTTTTTTCTTTTAATGAATTTGTGAATGTATAATTATAGAATAAGATGTTTATGTGAAGAATCTATTTACTTTCAAAATATATATACAAACAAGAATTGTTTATTTGTTCATATAATAAGGTAGTATTTCTTCCCAATACATAATCTTGAAGATAATCAATTAATTTCTAGTAAATTTTTAGCTAATTGAAATATACACAATTTACTGGTGAAATTTTAGTGCAATGTTCATGTAAATCCATACAACTTATTCAATTGTATTTCAGTATACCGAGTTATTTAGAATAAAATTCAAGGTGCATTATCCATTTCTTGGAAAAAAACTCAAATATTAAATCACTACATTAGTAAGGATATGGGTTTTGGATTTCACAGTAGATCTCTAAGAAGAAAAAACTGTAAATTTTGAACTACAGAAACATTGAACTATAAGTAGAAACATTCTAGTCTTGAAACGTTTCAAAATATACAATTAGATACTATAGCTCATTTTAAAACAAGATCTAGGAATTTCAACTCATTTAAAAAATTATAAATATCATGAAAGGTTCATAAAACATATTTAAATTCCAGAATCATTTGTTTTAAATTACAATAACAACAAAAAAATACATAAAACCAATTAAATTGGATCAGATATGTGGATCAAACAAAAAAAATTAACTCAATTTGACACAATTTATTCATAAGAATCATTTAGATCAAAATTATATTTCTTGATTTCTTTGGATATATTAGGTTTAAATAAGAATATTCAAGAATAATAATACAATAAAATTGGCCAATAAGTCAATCATGTTTGATGCACTTCTCCACAATGATGTGAAAACTACATCTTTTCACAACACATGCTTGTATACATGGGTGCGTGTTTACGTGAGACAATATTCACCTCTTTTACAATGAACAATAAGAAACTCCACAAAAAAGGGAATGTATAAGGTAAATTATTTAAGATAATGCTTTTAAAAGAATAGAGAGGCTCTTTGGTTCAGAAATAACTAATTTAGGTTCAACACCAAAATTTTTTTTGGGAAAATGTAATTATAGAAGAAATTCCTTAACCAAAACAATATTTGTATGTGATCCTCCACAGGATTCCTGTCAAGTTTCCAAGTAAAAAGACCCCTCCTTTCCATCACCTTTTGAGATTTGATCTGGGATAATAAATCTATCCACCACTCTAATATGACTAGTCTTCATTTAGTTTTTTTGCATTTAATAATTGTTATTTATGGATTTATTAGGCACAAAACAAATTTTATTCCTCTATAATTATTTTTTGTATTACCATAATAATTATAAATCAATATTTCTTGTTATTTTTGTTTATTTTGAGGCACTGTTTCATTTAAATTGTTCAACTAGGGATAACGATATGGCTAAATGGATACATAATTTGATAGATGGATTAATGTTAAACTTTGCTCCACCCTTTTAATTTTTAATTCCATATCCACAATATTTATTGTTTGGTATGAGTCACTCATCTATATGATTAAAAAAATTAAATTTTAGGACTATCATTCATGTGATTTAGTTGTACTTTCAATGTTTTATCCATAGAGACTGTTCATTTTATAACTTTGGGAAAACTATAACCATTTCTTGGAAATAACCATTTAAAAGTATATTTTTAGTTTCTTTATTTTTGACTATAAATAACTGTACTAGGATTTTTTGGGTTATTAATATTTTTTTTGTTTTTTGTGCTACACGGTCATTTTTTCTACAACTCACAATATCACTCTATAGAGGAACATTTCCAGCTTTGGAAGGGGAGGTATGAGGTTGCAATGTAGAGGTTGTATGTCTAACTGACAAGTTGATGCTTGGTGAACATATAAAAAAAATTTATCTAATGGATGAATAAATATTGAAATTCAATGTTCAACATGTTGGTAAAATGAAAATCCATCTACTAAAAAAAGGTACAGTTATTTATCTTTCTCCTAATTAGTCAATTACCCTACTATAGTGAAACACTAGAATACTAAAATGTGCACTAGTTTAGAATGCATAGTTAAATTGTTTGGAAATAGGCATATTTTTATAATTGTTCAGTTTACTATTTGGTATAAACACTTTCTGATGTATTAATTATAAAACATTTCCCCTCACCTATTTTCCATCTGTGTTTCTTAGTGTTCTAATTCGCACACATGACTTGGATTCTTTCTAGATTGTACACATGGATTGTGTGTGAAATCCGGACTTTTGAATCTATTTTACTATTCTTATCATCATTTTTTATAGTGAATGTGAATAATATAGTGATGTGCAGTAGAGTGTAATTATTTTAAAACCAAAATGAAATCAGTTTATTTAATCAATTAATAAGCATGGGACCACCACCAATGTTTGTGACCAAAATTTCATACCCAAAACCAAGATCATTGAACTAAAACAACATCTCTATAAATTACAGAAAATTAAATCATGTGAAAATAGAAACCCAAATAGGTATGAAAGGTTCCGAAAAACCAATCACAATTATATTTGAAATAGAGTACCCATGATAGAAAGGAGAGATGAACCGACCGATCAGAAAGAATATAGTCACCCTGTTTAAATATTTGGTCCTTCTAAAATTTGGAAACCATAATTCCATTTGGATAGTAATTAGTGATAAATACCATAATGTTATAACAATGAAGACAGAGCATTATTGGTTGAGATAGCTGAATCCACCATCATCAAATCAGTGACCACCCATTTCCACTCTTTATGGATTTTCCTCGATTATTAGGTTTTTTTTTGTCATTATAGTTTCTAGTTCTATATGTACTAATCAATCTATTTTGGGTTAGGTAACCCATGTGACTTGGGAGTGTGATTGATTATATCCTGTTGAATCTTGAAGGTCAGTTTCTACATCCTCAACCCATGGAATTCAGTTTTTTTCATGTCCTACATTTTTTGATAGCGATGGATTTGGATTTTTTTATACCTCGATGTGTTTTTCTATTTTTGATTTGATCACATTTTTAGTATAGTCACATTTTTTGAAGATTCATTCAAAAATAAATAACTAGTTACTTTTAAAAAAATTATTAATTCAATTGATGGTTTATGGGGTTTCAGGTTGTGGGAGTTGCTATGATTAATTCCTAAAAAGAATTTTGGTTCATTTTTCGGTCTATTCTCTTCATTATCGACTCCATTTTTATTATTTGAATTGTTTATTTTTAGTAAATAAAATCTAAACCAATGATCTTTGATATGTTTCTTGAATTAATTATATATGAAAAAAATTAATCCACTGTGTTATAGGAAAACTACATAGATATCTATTATCTTCCTTGATAATAAAATTAAAAATAATATCTTTCATTTCATGAGTTCATATATTATATTTATAAAATGAAATTTCATGTAATTAAAAATAGCCTCAATGGTATTTTCTTTATAGTTTAACACAAATATCATTAGATTTTGGATCTTTCACCTTTAGAGGAACATCCAAAAAAATCATTACAATATGTATCTATAATAATGTTTATACTAAATTATTCCATCATGAGATGATATTTAATTGAACTAGTACAATTAAATTTTATCCATTGTAATTCTAATGATTTTTGTTTTAAAAAAACATTTTGGGTATGTTAACTATCATGGAAGTAAGATTACCCGCCATTTAACTTCATGATTCAGTCCTTGTTAATTCATATTGTGACTTTTTAGTTGAATAATTCATCATTTAACATCAAGATTTAGTAATCGAATCTTGGTTTTATGTCGTCTAAGATGCCTTGTGTTCACATGTTTTTACATATAAGGCCCTACTTGACTCGTGTTTATAGGTTTTCTATTTTGAAAAGCTGCAACATAAACCCTATTTTACCAAAGTATTCTGAAAAAAATCTTTGTTGGAACCTCATGAATTGAGAAAAATGATAACTTATATTAAAAAATCAGTCGTAATATATGATGATAGTTGTGTAGCCATGCTGATTATCCCGCTAGGATCCCTGGTTTCAGTGTTGTTTTCTTTATTTATAATTTTAAATCTTTCTGGTCTTGTTTAATTCCTAATCATGTTTAAAACAAAATCTTTTAATTTTTTTTGATGTGCCCTTTTGGTCTTAATTGTGTTTAACCATTGTGATAATTTTCTTATTAAAAATGTAATATTGGGAATATACTACTTCAATCCCATAGTGAATGAAAGGGGATGATCTTATGTATGTGGGGATGATATACTGCTTTCTGTCACATGTATCTAAAATTAAGGATGTCTAGCTTCATTCCGCCAATGTTTCTTACTATATGTGTCCACCACCATTGCATTCATGTCATAAGTAAGTTATTGAATTGCATATGTGGACATTGTCTGCAGTGTGAACCACAATAGTGAAAGATGATGTGTGGGAAAACATATTGAATGTGATGTTTAATGGAGCCTTATTTAAAGTCAATAAGAGTTTGAACATGTTTAATGAATTTTTTAACTTGTATTTTGGGGTTTCATGTACTTTCTTGGAATTTGGATTTTTTTAATTTATATATGAATAAGTTTTTTTCAAAAAAAGCCTCAGTTTAATAGAGTTTATATATGATAGTTTTATAATTATTATATAATAAACATAGTAAATATATTATATATATTTAGAATAATAAAGATAATTTTAAATTTGGGTAATAAATATTAGAATATTCATACATGAAATTTTATTTAAGGAATATTTTTCAAACTAATATTAATTGATGGTTTTGTTTATAAGCAATTATGTTTTTGATATTTTCAATAGATAAATATATCATATGAATCTATTTTTAAGCCTCAAGACCAAAAAATTTAATATTGGTTGGTATTTTTATAATTTTAAATGAATTTTTTTATCTTTCGAAATAATATTTAGAGATAGATTTTCTACCAACAATTTAGTAACATGACAATTTTTATTAGTAAAACACTTTACCAACATAAAATACACTTTTAAAAAAAGATAAACGCATTTTTTAAAATGCTATTTTTTTTTTTTGGCCAGTCCCCTAAAACGTTAATAAACTCTAAAAACCATAAAATCAATAAAAACCTCAAAAAAAAATCTAAAACCTAGAAAACCATAAAAAACCTGAAAAACATAGAAAACCACCAAAAATTGACTAAAAATTCCTAAAAACCTGAAATACCCATATATATCTTTAAATTTCCTAGAACTCCCTAAAAAATTAATGAATGTTAAACCCTCTTAAAACCCCTAAGAAAAAATTATAAACCTAAAAACACCAAAAACCCTTAAAAATAATAAAAAAACTTAAAAACCTAAAAAAAACTAAAAACCCTAAAATTCATTAAAAATCCTAAAAATCTATAAAGCACATAATCCCATAAAAACCCTAAAAGACACTAAAAACTCTTGAAATCATTTAAATATCTAAAACGTTAAAAAAAACTAAAATCCTTAAAAACCATAAAAACTAAAAAAACCCCGAACAACCCAAAAAAACATAAAAAACCTAAGAACCGTCAAAATCCATAAAAACACTATAATCCCAAAAAAAATCCAACAAAATTCCAAAAATCATTAAAAACATAATAAATCCAAAAAACCCTAAAACCCCTTAAGAAAATTATAATAACCTAAAATACACTAAAAAATCAAAATGGCCCATAAAACTCAAACCCCCCTAAAGCCACAAAACCCCTAAAACCAATAAAAACCCTAAAATCCAAAAAAACCATAAATACACTAAAAAACTATAAAAAAAACCTAAAAATTTATAAAAAAATGAAAAAAATATCTAAAAAACCAAAAAACCATAAAAATAATAAAAAACCTTAAAATACCCTAAGATACCTCAAAATCCTTAAGACCACAAAAAATAAATAAAAATTCCTAAAAATTCGTAAAATTCCATAAAAACTTAAAAACCCCTAAAGACTATAAAAACCTAAGAAATACTTAAAACCCTAAAAAACATAAACACCCTCAAAACCTGAAAACGCTAAAACCCTAAAAAATGATAAAACTCTAAAACCCAAAAAACCATCAAAATCACTAAATACCTTAAAAACTTTTAAAATCATAAAAATCCTTAAATACGTAAAAATAATAAAAATATGAAAACCATTAAGATAACCTTAAAAATTTAAAAAATCATAAATACCAAAAAACATAAAAACTCTAAAAATCATAAGAAAGCCTAAAAAGACCCTAAAACACTAAAACCCCTAAAACATGAGATAAACCACTAAATATTAAAAAACTTAAAACCTAAAAAACCTAAATGTCCCTAAAAACATTAAAATTCCAACATACCCCTAAAAATGATAAAAAACTCTAAAACCCCTTCAAACCATAAAAAACTTGAAAATACCCAAATACCCCATAAAAACTCTATAAACCCTGAAATTCCCAAAAACTATTAAAAATCCTACAAATTCTAAAAATTCACTAAAACCCAAGAAAAAATATAAAATTGCATAAAAATGATGAAAAACCTATGCAAAAACTAAAAAAATAAAAACATTTATAAACCCATGAAAAAATAAAAAATGCTAAAACACAAAAAACCCTGAAACCCCCTAAAAATCCTAAATACCATTACACCCCCAAAAACATAAAAACCAAAAAAACCCATAAAAACCCTAAAAACGCTAAAACCCTAAGAACACTAATAATATCTCAAAATCACTAAACACCTCTAATAACCATAAACCCCTCTAAAAACCATAAAACCCCATAAAAATCACAAAACATTGAAAACACTAAAAAACCTAAAAAAATCCTGAAAAACTCTATGAAAACCTTCAAACCCTATAAAAAATAAAACCGATAAAACACTAAAAAAATAAAACTGAAATATACCCAAAAAACCCTTAAAATCTGAAAAAATCTCCTAAAACCCATAACAACACCAAAAAACCCAAAAAAAACACAAAACCCCCCATCAAAACCAAAAAAATACTAAAAACTATAAAAATATTTTAAAGATATAAATAAGTTAAAAATATCAAATATACCTTACAAACCATAAAATTTTCAAATCAAACACAAAAAACTGAAAAAACCCCTAAAACCCCAAAAATTTCTTAAAACCCCTAAAAATAATAAAAATAGTTAAAATATACCTAAAATCTCAAAAAGTAGATATCTCTAAAAACCTATAAAAATAGAAGAATACTTTAAAAACATAAAAAGTCTTAAACCCCCCCCCCCAAATAATTAATTTTTTTAAACCTAAAAATCACCAAAAGCATAACAACCCATAAAAATCTGAAAGAAAAAATGAGATCCCTAAAAATGTTAAAACCCATTAAATCTAAGAAAATCATAATGAAAACCATAAAAACTTAAAAACACATAAAACTAATAAAAAACATTAATATTATAAAAATATAAAAAAATATAAAAAACAACACAAAACCCTAAGGAACCACTAGAACCCATAAACCCCTAATATTATTGAAACACCCAAAACATATAAAACTCTAAAAACGTGTAAAAACACAAAAAACCTTTAAACCCATAGAAATGTCATAAAATGAAAAAACCCCATTAAGACCCTAAAAATTCAATAAATCCCAAAAAATCCAAAAAAACCAAAAAAACCACAATCCCTACAAATCCCTAAAATCCCTAAGAACCATAAAAATATGAAAAAACTGCAAAATCACTAGAAAGGGAAAATCCCTAATACCCATGAAAATTTATATTGAAACCATATAAATATAATAATACATAAAACCCCTAAAAATCCTAAAACCAAAAAAAATAGTAAAAACCATAAAAATAATAAGAACCTTAAAAAGGTAAAAAAACTAAAACATCCTTAAAAATCACTAAAACAAAAATTCCCAAAATCCATAAAAACCCATTACAAAAACTTAAATACATAAAAACATGTAAGACACATAATAATTCAAAAAACCTGGAAACCCATAAAAATCCTAAAAAAACCTAAAAACAAAAAAAAAACCTCTAAAATACCTAAAACAACCTAAAAAATATTAAAAACCCTAATACTTTAAAAACCCTAAAAATAGATAAAAACTCTAAAAACCAAATATGGACACTAAAAACATCAAAACCTCTAAAAAACTAAAATCCAATAAAAATCATGAAAATCCATAAAATTCCTAAAACCCCTAAAGACTAGTTAAAATCCAAATAATCTATTAAAAACATAAAACACTAAAACCCCCAAAAAACCTAAAAACACAAAACCCCCTAAAATCTTCTAAAAACCCCTATAACCCCCAAAGCCTTTCTCCTACACCTCTTCTACCCTACAACCTTTAAAAACCATAAAATCCCCTAAAATTATTAAAAAACCCCTAAAACACATAAAAAAATATAAAACCAAATGAATACTCTAAAAACACATTAAACCCCTAAAACATTAAAAAAATCAAAAAGGAAGTAAAAACCCTCTAAAAACTCTAAAACCCCTAAAATTTGAAAACAAAATATAAAAACCATAATAATTCCTAAAACCCATAAAACCCATAAAAATAATAAATATACCAAAATATCCTGAAAATTTTAAAAATCCCAAAACCCCTTAAAACCCCTTAGGAAAAATTAAAAATCTTAAAATTCTTAAAACCCCTAAAAAACCAAAAAATGATATAACCCTTAAAAACAAAAAAAAAATATTACTAACACCAAAACCCCACTCAAAATCCATAATAATCGTAAAAACTATAAAATTGATAAAATGATCTAAAAATTCATAAATATTTAAAAAACCATTATAGCCCTGAAAACCCTTAAGAAAACCTTAAAAACCAAAAAACGCTTACAAAACTAAAAATCCTAATAAACCTAAAAACAATAAAAACCCAAAATCCACAAAAGACCCTCAAAACCTAAAACCCCTAAAAACCATAAATCCCTAAAAACCTATAAACACATAGAAACCAATAAAAAAATCAAAGAATCCATAAAAACATGAAAACCCTAAGAATATCTGAAAACTCTAAAAACAAAAAAAAACTTAAAAAATCAATAAAAATATCTAAAACATTAAAATACCCTTAGAAACCTGAAAACTCCTAATAAGACCTTAAAAACCCAAAGATACATAGAACACCAAAAAAACATAAAAACACTAAAAGCCATAAATAACCATAAAAATCCTAACACCCCCAAACTAGAAAACCCCATAAAACATTTAAAAACCTTTAAAACCCCTAAAAATAACTAAATACTCTTAAATAATTTTAAACCCCTAAAAACATAAAAATAATAAAAACCAAAATAACCGTAAAAAATAAAAAAAAATTACTAAAAAATACCAAAACAACTATAAAAACCATAAAATCCTAAAAAACCATAAATACACTCAAAATCCGTAAAATCCGTAAAATCCCATAAATATCGTAAAAATTCTTATAAATCCATAAAAACATTAAAAAAATCACAATACCTTGGAAACATTTAAGAAAACCATAATAACATAAAAGACATTGAAATTTTTAAACACTTATAAATTGAAGAAAAAAACATAAAAACCCCAAAACCCTTAAATACTTCAAAATTCCTATAAACTCTAAAACCATAAAAATCATAAGACCACCTAAAACCACCTAAAATAAAAAAAATCTTAAAAACCCTAAACACCCCTAATAAAACTATAATACCCTAAGAACGCATAAATTCCCTAATAAACTAAAAATTCTAAAGAGCCTAAAAACACTAAAATGACCCTGAAACCATAAACCCCCAAAAACCATAAAACGACTAAAAACTTTAAAACCCCTAGAACCAATAAATACCTTAAAAAAATTAAAAATTTTAAAATCCCTTTAAATACATAAAATATTAAAGAACTCAAGAAAACTTTAAAACACCTGAAAATTGAAAAATAAACCTTTAAAACCCCAAAAAAACCCTAATAACTCTAAAAACACATAAAACCCCACAAAATCTCAAAAAACCCTAGAAACCATTAAAATAACATAAATATGCATAAAAACCCTTTAAAATATAACAATCCTTGAAAATCCCTAAAATTTATAAATACCCAAAAATTGTTAAAACCCCTAAAAACCCAAAAAACACCAAATCCCCTAAAATCCCTAAAAACCCTAAAAAAACTAAAAATAGTAATAACCCAAAAAATCCCAAAAACCCATGACAACTCTAAAACACCACAGAAATCGTAAAAATGCCTAAAATCCCCCAAAATGTATAAAAATCCAAAAACAATAAAAATCCCTAATAAAACTTCAAAAACCTAAAAAAACATAAAATCAGTAAAAAACTAAAAAATCCTTTAAAATGATAAAACCCTTAAAAAATTATAAAACAACAAAAAATAATAAAATCCAAAGAAGACATATAAAAACCTATAAAATCCATTAAAAACCTAATACCGTTTAAACACCTAAAAAATAAAAAGTACTAAAAATCATTAAACCCCAACTAATTTGGAAAAACCCCTAAAAACCATAACAGTTAACAAAAAACCTAATAACCCTAAAACCCTTAAAACCCCTCAAAAACCCTAACAATAACAAAAAACATAAAAATCTGGAAAAATCCCAAAAAAATACTGAAAAAAGAAAAAAACAAAAGCCATGAGAATATCTAAGAAAACCTTTAAAACATAAAAATTCTATAACCCATAAGAAAACTAAAAAACACTAAAAACACAGAAATCCCTAAAACCCCTAAACACCAAAAAAATCCTAAAAATGCCATATAATACCAAAAACCTAAAAACACACAAAAAACCCACAAACCCTAAGAAAGAACTAAGAATGGAAAAAAATTTAAAAGCCATAAAAACATTAAATATGATAAAAAAAATATAAAAATACCCTAAAAGCATAAAACCCCTAAAATCCCTAAAACCATTAAAAACCCATTAAAATCATAAAACTACTAAAAAACCTTTATGCAATGTTAATCCAAAAAATTTTAAAACCCTAAAAAACATTAAAACCAAAAAAAATTATAAATTCCAAACATACTATAAAAACCCCTAAAACCATAAATACCCTAAAACCTATCAAAGTCCCTTAAACCATAAAAACCAAAAAAATATTAAAAGTATCTAAAAATTTTAAAAAATCTAAAATATCCAAAACCCCCCAAAAAACCCATAGAAACCCATTTAAACACAAAAACTCTTAAAATAACTAAAAACATAAAAAAACCTAAAAACACTAGAACCCTTAAAAACATCAAAATACAATAAAAACTCAAAAAGTTCTAAAAATAATAAAAAAAATAAATAGAAAAACTCTTTAAACTCTTAAAGACATTAATAACTCTAAAATTTTATAAAACACTTAAAATCTTATGAAAAACTTATTAATCCAAAAAACCAAAAAACACAAAAAACCATAAAATCCATCAATATCCAGAGAAACCATAAAAATCCTTAAAAATTACCAAAAATACATAAAACTATAAAGACTCCTAAGATCATGAAAACCCCTATGGAAGTCTTAAAAACCTAAAAATAATAAAAACCCCTATAAACAGAAAAATTGCTAAAAACCCTAAAAACCACAAAAATCCAAACACACCCAAAATATCTCTAAAAACATAAAATCCCATAAAAACAAAAAATTCCTCGATGAATTACTTAAATAACTAAAACTACTTAAAACTCTAAAACACTAAAAATATTGGAAATGATTAAAATCCAAAAAAGTTCCGGAAAAACATAAAACCCCAAAAAACCAACAAAACCCCTAAAACATTGAAATACCCTAAAAACCAATAAAAATTTAAAAAAACCTCTAAAAACATTAAAAAACATAAAAACACAAAAACAAAAAAACCCTAAAAACCCTAAAAAACCCAAAAACTTTTGAAATCCCTAAGAATAATAAAACCGATAAAAATCATTACAAAATTCTGAAACCCCCCCTAAAACATAATAACCCTAAAAACTATGAATCCCCTATGAAAACCATAAAAATATAAAAACACATAAAACCCCTAAAAACCAAAAAAATATTTAAAACCCAAAAATTCCTGAAATCTTTAAAAACCCTAAAAACCGTGAAGATCCCTAAAAAACCGAAAACCATAAAAATCATAAAAAGCCCTAAAAACTGTTAAAACACCAAAAACTATTTTAACTCTAAGAAAGCATAAAAAACTCTTAAAACCCCTAAAAACATAAAAAATTCAATAATTTATATAAAGCCATAGAAATCTAAAAAACCAAAAACCAAAAGACTGCCAGAAATAAAAAAAAACAATTAAAACATAAAAAACTCATAAAATTATAAAAAAATAACAACAAATTATATATATCCTTTAAACATCTAAAAACTTTAAAAACCATAAAAGCATAAAAACATAAAAAACCTAAATCCCTATAAACACAAAAACCCTCATAATTCCAAAAAACCCATATAAACCTATAAGAATTATAAGAAATCCCAAAAAATACCTAAAAATGTAAAAATCCCTAAAACCCTAAAAAAACCAAAATAAATGTTAAATATATATAAAAATAAATCCCCTAAATTCTATAAACTCCTAATCTCCAAAAAAACACTAACAACCCTAAAACCCGGAAAACCCATAAAACCCCATAAAACCATTAAAATACTCTAAAGCACCATAAAATATTAAAAAAACTAAAAACTCTTAAAACCCTTTAACACCAAAAAATGTCAAAAATAGAAAAAAAAAACCTTAAAAACCAAGAAGACTCAAAAAACCCTAAAAACACAAAAAACACCCCTTAAAACCGATAAAAACAATAAAATATTCAAAAACCCTCAAAATACTAAAAAACCCTAAAAATCATTAAAATCCATAAAATCCCTAATAATCCCTAAAATCATAAAAAATCATAAAAACCATGAAAACATACAAGAAAAACATAAATACCTAAAAACTCTTAAAACCCTAAAAACATAAAATAAGGTAAAAACCCTAAAACCATAAATATTATAAAAACCACTAAAATTTCTCAAAATCCCCAAAAAACATAAAGAACCATAAAAATTGTAAAAAATCCCTAAAAGTACCTAAGAGTGTAAAAAACGATAAAAATCTAGAAACCACTAAGAAAACCTTACAAGCACTAAAAACTATTAAAATGCCTAAAAACTTAAAACCACTCAAACCATAAAAAAATAAAGGATTATAAAATCCCTAAAAACCCATAAAATGCATAAAACAATTAAATAACCCCATAAAATCACTAAAACCACATAAAAATTAAAAAAGTCTTTAAAAACTCAAAAAAAACCCTTTAAATCACTAAAAGAGTTAAAAATTATAAAACACATTAAAATCCTAAAAATTTAAAACCCCCCTAGAATCCAAAAAAACCATAAGAAACCTAAAACTCCCTGGATGTGGATTGTTCTTTGAGTTTGGATGCTAGTTGTTAGTTAGCTGAGAGCTGTTGGATGTTGGTTGATGCTGGATGATGGTGGCGGTTGCTTTGTTTTGTGTGTTTTTTCTTTTTTTGTTCTTGACTTTTATTTTTTGGGTCTTTTGTCTTGGGTCGTTAAGGGTTTTTGGGTGTGGGTCGATTGACCCCTCCCCTCCCTTGTCTGTTGTGTCTCTTTTTTATATTTAATAAATTGGGGGGCGGGGGGCGGGAATAGCCAGACCCTCGCATCTTCCTTTCCCTCAAGATCCCTAATACTCAAAAAAATATACAAATAAACAAAAATACCTAAAAATCTCTAAAAATGTACAAAACCAAAAAACATTAAAAACCTAAGAAAACCTTAAATAAATAACATTAATTAAAACCACTAAAAAATAAAAAATGTTAAAAACCTACACAAACCCAAAACCCATAAAAAATTATAAAACCCCTAAATTCCATAAAAACTTTAAAAACCGTAAAAATCCTAGAAAACCCCTAAAATTAAAAAAACATAAGAAACCATTAAAACCAAGATAATCACTTAGAAAACATTAAAACCTGAAAAAACCAAAAATCACCTAAAAAGAAATAAAAACTTCTATAGAATATAAAAAGAACCAAAACAATCAATACCCTTGAAAAGCATAAAAACAACCAAAATCATAAAAACCTTAAAAACCACTAAAAACACTAAAAACCATTTAAAACACATAAAATACAATAAAAATACTAAAACCCAAAAAAAATAAAAAAGACCACTACAAATATTAAAATCCCATAAAACCCTACAAACCAATAAAAACCCTAAAATAAATTTAAACACATAAAAATGTTAAAAATACTAAAAACCATAAAAACCCCCAAATAGCCCCAAAAATTCTAAAACCCCAAAAAACCATTAAAACCAAAAAAAATAAAAAACTCCACAGAATCTCTAAAACCCAAAAAAACCATACAAAACCTAAAAATGCCAAAAAGACCCTGAAAAGGTAAAAGCCCCCAAAAACCCTGAACACCCCTAGGGAAACCATAAAAACCTAAAAACACAGAAAATATCAAAAAACCTATAAATTTCTAAAACCTCTATAAAACAACCAAAAACCATAAAAACACTCAAAATAAAAAAACCCCAAAAATCAAAAAATTCCTAAAAGAGTCCTACAAATCCCTAAAAACTTAAAATAATCCAAAAAATCCAAAAACAATCCTAAGAAAATCATAAACCCCTAAAAATTAATAAAACACAAAAAAATTTCTAAAAATATTCAAAACCCTAAAGAGGCATTAAAACCCCAAAAAAACCATAAAAACCTAAAAACCCATATAAACTACAGAAAACCCTAAAATCCCACAAAAAGACATAAAAACCCTTTAAAACCCTAGAGAGGTTTAAAAAATCTAAAAAGCCTTATAAACCTAAAAAAGCTCAAAAAATAACCATAAATCCTCAAAAACCAAAAAATCCAAATAATTCCAAAAAATCCCTAGACCCCCTCAAAATTCCAAAAAACCATAAAATACTAACAACACATAAAATTTAAATACAAAAAAAACCATGAAAACCTAGAATAGAAACTTAAATTCCTATATACACATCCGGTCCCAAAAATTATAAAATGTATAAACACAATAAAAAACCCTAAAACCACTAAAATACGAGAAAAAATTTAAAAACTCCAAAAACACATAAGAACCATATAATATAATAAGAATTTCAAAAACCTTTAAATATCTAAAAACAATAAAATATATATAGAACTTTAAAAAACTAAAAAACTAAAAAATCCTAAAAATCAAAAAAACCATAAAAATCCATAAACCCATAAAAACCATCAAAATCCCATATAACCCTAAAACCCATTAAAATCCTAAATTTATTATATAAACATGTAGAAATTATAAAATTCCTTATAAATCCTTTAAAACCTAACAACACTAAATCCCAAAAAAATATAAAATTGATAAAAACTATAAAATCCATCAATATCCATAGAAACCCAAAAAATAATAAAAAAAATCCAAAATAACCGTAAAACATTAAAGACCCCTAAGACCATGAGAACCCCTATAGAAGCTTTAAAAACCTAAAAATAAAAAATCCCTAAAAACCGAAAAAATGCTAAAAACTCTAAAAACCAAAAAAAATCCTAAAACTCCCTAAATATCTCTAAAAACCTAAAATCCCAAAAAAACACCAAAATCCCCTACGAATTCCTTAAATACCTAAAAATACATAAAACCCCTAAAACCCTAAAAATAAAAGAAACTATTAAAATTAAAAAAAATTCCCTAAAAACCAAAAAACCCAAAAAACCAATAAAACATTAAAAACCAATAAAAATTCAAAAAAACCCTCTAAAAACAATAAAAACCCTAAAAACTCAAAAAAAAAAACAAAACCAATGAGAAAACTCTAAAAAAACCTCTCAAATCCCTAAAAATAATAAAACCCGTAAAAATCATTAAAAATTTCTTACACCCCCATAAAACATAAAAACCAAAAAAACCATGAAACCCATAAGAAAACCTAATAAATATAAAAACATATAAAACCCCTAAAAACAAAAAAAAAATGTTCAAAACACAAAAAAACCACAAAACATTAAAAAACTCTAAAAACTGTCAAAATACCTAAAAATCTAAAAACCATAAAAATACCAAAAATCCCTAAAACCGTAAAAACATAAAAAAACAATTAATACTCTAAGAAAGTATAAAAACACTTAAAACCCATAAAAATCGAAAAAAATCAATAATATATACAAACCCTTGAAAACCTAATAAAATAAAAACCAAAAAAACCCATTGAAATAAGAAATCCCTTAATACATAAAAAACTAATAAAATAATAAAAAATAACAAAAATTTATATAACTCTTTTAAACATCTAAAAAATTAAAAAACACTAAAAACATAAAAATCGGAAATACTAAAAGAAACTCTAAAATACGAAGAAAAAAATAAAAAAAATAAATCCCTAAAAACCCTAAAACACTCAAAAATCCAGAAACCCCTATATGCCTATACGAATCCTAATAAAGGACAAAAAATACCTAAAAACCTTTAGAAATATAAATACCCTAAAATTCCTACAGACCATAAATCCTTCAAAATCCCTAAAACCCAAAAACCTATTAAAAACTAAAAAATTCCCTAAAAATACATAAAAATATAAAAACACATAATAATCCTTTAAAAACAAAAAAACACTTAAAATCCTTAAAAACCAATATACACTAAATGACTAAAACCCAAAAAATCAAAAAATTATAAAACCCATAAAATTATAAAAAATTCAAAAATCAACAAAATACCCTAAACCATAGAAAAAACTATAAAAATCCAATAAACCCCTACAAACTATAAAAAATCATAAAATCCTTAAAAACTCAAAAGGAACCCAAAAAACCCAAAACAACCCCTAAAACCCCTAATTATCCCTAAAAACACAAAAAAACTATAAAATTCCCAGAAAAAACTCAAAAACATCCTAAACATTTAAAGAACCCTAAAAACCAAAAAATACCCTAAGAATGAATTTAAAAAATAAAATCACTAAAAACCCTTAAATAACCTAAAACACTATAAAAACTCTAAAAAACACGAAAAACCATGAAACCCCTCAAATCCCTAAAAACCTAATAAACCACAAAAATCATATAAAATCCCTAAATTTCCCTAAAATCATAAAAAACCATAAACACCATGAATAACCATAAGAAAACATTAAAAACAAAAAAAACATAAAACCCCTAAAACCCTAAAACACACAAAAAATCCAAAAAGACCCTAAAACCCTAAGACACCTAAATACCATAAAACCCCTAAAACCATAAAATCCCATAAAAACCATAAAAACATGAAAAACCACATAAAAATCTAAAACACTCGTAAACACCAATTTTTTTAAAAACTCTTCAAAAAAATTTAAACAATAAAAACCCTTAAAAACCATAAAACCCCTGAAAATCATAAACACCCTAAAACCATAAAAATAAAAAAAAAATATAAAAATAAAAAAAATGCGATAAACCATAAAATACCTAAAAACCCCAAAGAAAAACATATAAACACTGAAAATCCCTAAAACCCTAAAAAATGATAAAATCAAAAGAAAACACTAAAAATAAAAAAATCCCCAAAAAAACTCAAAATCACTAAAAACTAAAACACCAAAAAAAATTTAAAATCCCTAAAAATAACGAAAAACGTAAAAATACATAAAACCTTGAAAAACACTAATAAAACTATAAAAACCTAAAAACACATAAAACCCATAAAAACCAAAAAATAAAAATTAAAACCCCAAACCCCTATAAATACTTGGAGAACCCAAAACCCCAAACAACCATAAAACCCCAAAAAACCTTCAAAAACAATAAAACCCCCTAAAAACTTATAAACTCACTAAGGACATAAAATTTTCATTAAATCCCAAAATTGTTTAAAAAAACCTAAAAAACATGAAAACCATGAAAACTCAAAAAAACTCAAAACACCCCCAAAATCCATAAAATCAATAAAACCCCTTAAAATCAAATAATTATTAAAAACCCTATGAACAAGAGGAATTCAAAAACCCCTAAAAACTCTAAGAAAACATTTAAAACCTAAAAAACACAAACTCTGTAAAAACCTTAAAAATACTAAAATCCCTAAAACCCCTTAAAATCCTGAAATACCTTAAATACCATAAAACCCCTCAAGACCTTTAGTACCATAAAAACCCATAGAAACATTAAAAAACACCAAAAACATTAAAACTCATTGAACACCTAAAAACATTATAAATCACTAAAAAACAAAAAAAACCCATAAAATTTTCTAAAACTGAAAAATACCTAAAACCCCAAAAAACGCTAAGATTACATTAAAAATGATAAATCAACTAAAACTCCCAAAAAATAAAAAATTCTAAGAATCCATAAAACCAAAAAAAACACCTAAAAACTATAAAATCCCTTAAAACCCATAAAACCCCAATGAAAACATTAAACACCTAAAAACAATAAAATCCCTTAAAACCCATATCAGCTTCGCCTTTACTCCTGTTTGTTGCTGCTTGTTTCGGTCGGACCTTTTGGCATTCCATGTTCTCCTACTTGATTTCAGTTCTGAAAGGACGCTGGTTTATGGGTCTGCTGAGATGTGTTTGGCGATTTTTTTGGATTGCGGTTTGCTGTACTAAGAGGTGTGGAATGATGAAAGTTGTCTGGTTTGAAGCTCATGACTGCTGGTTGTTAAGCTGCAACTGTTTCGAGAATTCTCTGCTTACTGGCATGCTGGGTTGTGATGAAGCTGTGGGTTCTAATTCGAGGTGCTGGTGGCGCTGTGCTATTTTCTGTTGTATTGTTGGTTGTACCTCTTCGTGCGACATGGTGGAGGCTACAAGGTGTTGGATGCTGGATTTTAAGAAATTTGATGATGGTTGTTGTATAGGAGTGCACTCTGCTTGTTGGTTCGTGGTGAGGACGTGTGGCTGCTTGGTATTTGCTGCTACTATGGATGAGTTTGTTGTTGTGCTTCTGGAGTGGAAGTAGGATGCTGGGAGATGTTTGGTGGTTGAAAGAGGTGCTGGCTATTTGAAAATGAGGATGCTGGTTGCTGGTTTGTTGTGGATGCTGGTTGGCTGGTTGCTGCTGCTGGATGTTGTTTGCTGTTATAGTCTGAATGCTGGTTGTTGGTTAGCTGTGAGCTGCTGGATGCTGGTTAATGCTGGATGTAGTGTGGTTGGATGCTGGTACTGGCTGGATGTGACGTGATGATGCTGCGGTTTTGTCTATTTTTGTGCCTTTTTCTTTCTTTGTTTTTCTTTCTTTGGCGTGGGTTGTAAGGGTTTTTGGGTGTGGGTTGTTTGACCCCTCCCCTCCCTTGTCTGCAGTGTTTGTGTCTTTTTGTTTAATAAATTTTGGGGGGTGCCAGGAATAGCCTGGACCTGAGCCTTCTTTGCCTAAAAAACCTAAAACCTATGAAAATCCCTAAAATCCCTAAAAATGTAAAAATCCTAAAAATCCTAAATACCCAAAGAAACCCTAAAAACATAAACCCCCAAAATCCTAAAAACAATAAAAACAATAAAAACCCTAAAAACAAGAACATACAAAAATACAAAAAGACCCTAAAGCCCCATATTAAAATTAAAAGCCTTAACATCCCTAAAAACATAAAATCCTTAAAAACCTTAAGAAAAAAATTCAAAAAATACTTCAAATTCCTAAAACCCCTAAAAACACTACCCAAAAAACACTAAGAAGAATATAAAAACCATAAAAACTCAAAAAAACCCCTAAAACTCATAAAATCCTTAAAACCCCTAAAAAGCGATAAAATTTCTAAAATCCAATGAAAAATCTAAAAAACCATTTAATGCATTTGAAATGATAAAAAACACAGAAAAAACCTTAAAATCCAAAAAAACCCTAAAAACCTAAAAACCCCAAAACCCCTAAACCTGGAAGAATACCTTAAAACCACAAAACCAAAAAAACACAAAAACCATAAAACCCCTAAAAATTAAAAAAATCCTAAAACCACTGAATAACCCAAAAAAATATTTAAAACCATAAAAAAATTAAAACCACTAGAAAAAAATAAAATTTCTAATAATATAAAAAAACCCTCTAAAACACCTAAAACCCTAAAAAAATTAAAAAACAGTAAAAAAAATTAAAAAATCATAAAAACAAATAAAACCCTTAAAACACTAAATACTCTAAAAATAAAATAAACCACAAAAACATTAAAAATATAAAAAAACATAAAAACCTCATAAAAACTCAAAAAAACCCTTAAACCCTAAAAAATATTAAAAACCATAAAAATCATAAATATCATAAAACCCTCAAAATCCATAAAATTCCTAAAACCCCTTGAAAACAAAAAACCCTAAAAATCCGTTAAAAAATAAAAAACCATGAAAAGCCCTATGAAAAACCTAAAAATCTAAAAACACATAAAACTGATAAAAAACAAAAAAAAAATCTCAAAAAAATAAAAAGATAAAAATCCCGAAAAGCGATAAAAATCCTACAAAATCCGTAAAAATACATAAAAATACATAAAAACATAAAAAACAACATACCATGAAACCCCATGAAATCCCAAAAACCCTAATCACACTTAAAACCCTTAGAAACTATAATATACTAAAACCCCTAAAACCATAAAACCATTACAAACCTTTGAACCCCCAAAAACCCATAAAAACATAAAAACCCAATAAACACTCTAAAATGTCTATCGACCCCTAAAACATTAAAAACATTAAATAAACCGTAAAAAAATTTAAAAGTGGAAAAACCAAAAAACCATGAAAAATATACAAACACTTAAAACATATAAAAACCTAAAAAGGGGTAAAATCCCAAAAATCCTTCAAAACCCAAAAAACCCAAAAAACCCCCTTAAAACCCATAAAAATCCTAAAGAGGCACTAAAATCCCTGAAAATGTAAAAACTCTAAAAACCCTTAAAACAGTAATTAAACCACAAAAATATAAAATGACTTATAATCCATAAAAACTCTAAAATCTTGAAGAAACCTAAAAACCCTTAAAATAAAAATAACCTTTTAAACCCCTAAAACAACTAAAAACATTAAACCCCTTAAAAACTGTTAAAACCATAAAACCCACTAAAAAATAAAAAAACCCTTTAAACTCCAAAATATTTGATAAAAATATAAAAACCATTAAACCCATATAGACACAAAAAACCCCTGAAACCAAAAAAAATCTAAAAAACCTAAAAACCATAATAAAACACCAAAACACTCAAAAACCCTAAAAACCCTAAAAACCCTAAAAATACAAAAAAAATCACTAAAAACATAAAAACCCCAAAATACCCTAAAATCACTATGAAATCCTTAAAAACCTAAAAACACTTGAATCCCCTAAAAATACTAAAAACCCTATAATCCCCTAAAACCCCTAAAAACCCTAAAAACTCTAAAATCATTAAAAAAATTTAAAACCCCATTAAAACCTTAACACCCACTAAAAATATTAAAAACCATTTAAACCCTTAATAAAATTTAAAACTGAAAAAATATTAAAAATCAACAAAACTCAAAGAAAACTATAAAAACCCAATAAAAATTATAAAAACACTAAAAACCATAAATCCCTAAAGCCCCCAAAATCCATAAAAACCATACAACCCCTAAAAACCATACAAACCCTAAAAATGAAAAAAAACCTAAAAATATAAAACCCATAAACCCTGATTAACCATAATAAAAGCTCAAAAAACTAAAAATACATTAAACACCCTAAAATCTAAAAAAAGATAAAAACCATAAAACCATAAAATGCACTAAAAACCTACCCCCCCCCTAAAAACCATAAAATGCCTTAAAACCCATAAATCCTTATAAAAATAATAAAAAATACTAAAAACTCTAAAAACGCATTTAAACCCAATTTTTTTAAAAAAAAAATCCAAAAACATCAAAAACAATAATAAAATCCATAAAACAATAAAAACCCAAAAAAATAAAAAAACCAAAAAACCATTCACAATCAACCATAAATACCACAAAAATCCTAAAAACCCAAAAATACAAAAAAAAGTAAGTAAAACTATGAATCATGAAAACCATAAGAAAACATGAAAAACATTTAAAACGCAAAAAAAAACTTAAAATGCTAAAACCTCTAAAACCCCAAAAAAACAACAAAAAAAAAACAAAAAACCATGAAAACACCTTAAAACCGAATAAAACCCCCTAAAAACCATGTAAATCATCTAAAAATATATAGAACATTTAAGGACCAAAAACATAAAAATACTCTAAAAACATAAAACACAAATAACCCCTAAAGACCCAAAATTACCATAAAACCACTAAAAAACTCAAAATTCCTAAAAATTGTTAAGATGCATAAAAATCCTAAATATATCAAATAACCTTAAAAATTTTAAAACCCCAAAAACCTGAAAACCATAAAAAACCCTTAAAACCCTAATAACTTTTCAAACATCTATAATGCTTTAAAAAGTTAACAACACTAGGAACCCCTAAAACAAAAAAACCCCTAAAACTCCAAATTTTTTCTTAAAACCCTAAAACGCAGAAAAATCTTAAGAAACACTTAATATGCTCTATAAACACACCATAAAAACCCTAAAAACCCTAAAAAAATCTTAAAAAATTAAATCACTTAAAATAGAAAAATCTTAAAAATGCTAAAATCCTAAAAATTCCTTAAAAACCGATAAAAATATTAAAGCCCCCGAACCCATAAAAACCCTAAAACCCATTAAAATTATAAAACTCACAAAGAACTCTAAAAATAATTTAGAACCCTAAAAATGTTAATGAAAATAAAAAATAATAACCCTAGAAAAATAAAAAAACCATAAACCACAAATAAAACATAATACCCCAAAAAACCATGTGAATCCCTAAATATCCAAAAAAAATTAAAAAACCATAAAATCCCAAAAATGAAACATATTCCAAAAATAATGAAAACCCTAAAAAATTCCTAATAAACTAAAAAAACTTATAAACCCTAGAAAACCTAAAAAACAATGAAGAAAATAAAAACTGTATCATTCAGAAAAACCATAATAACCTTAAAAACCCTCTAAATCCTAAAAAACTATAAAAAACAAAAAAAACAATCTTACAAAATCCATAAAATTACCTAAAATTTTAAAAAATTCAAAATCCCTATGAAAAAAATAGAAACCTTAAAATTAATAAACCCCTGAAAACATAAAAATTGATAAAAATCCTAAAAACCCCTAAAAAGTCCCTAGAACCCAAAAACCCCTAAAATCTATAAATACTCATAATAATGTTTAAAAACCCTTAAACCCAATAAAACCGTAAAGATCTCTAAAAATCTAAAAATCTTTTAAACTCCTTAGTATGTTTAAAAACTCTAAAATACATTAAAAACTATAAAAATTAAAGAAACCAATCCCAATAGGCCCAAAAAATCATAGAAACTCCAAAACAAAAAAAAATCCATAAAACCCCCAAAATACTAAAAATAAACATTTTCTTAGCAAGTCCAGCATGAAGAAATGCTTCTGACTATTTAATACATAAAAGAAGAAGGTACATAGGAGATGGTTGGGGTTAAACAATGGAACTTTCCCTCATCCATCAAACACAACATTACATATCATAATAAGACATTTCATTCCAATAATCAAAGTCACCAGTAGTTTCCCATTCATATTTGTACTTAACAAGATTCAAGATCTTAAGACTATTAGATTCTATCTTTTTAGAAGGCTTAGAAGATCTTGTAGACATAGTGCAAGGTGTGTTAGAATAGTCTTTCTTTGGTCTTCTATTTGAGGGAGCAGAATTAAAGGATAAATAATCATTAAACTTCCCATTACAAAAAAGGAGTTCATCTTTGAAAGTGATATGACTGCCACAACCCACCATTGTATCTTCTACTTCAGAGATGTCACCTCACTTCACAAAAATCATAGAGGAAATCAAAATATTCGGAATTTTCTAATGAAAATCAATATTTTGAGGAAGCTGAGATTCAGGAGAAAAATTAATAGTCTCATCACATATCAAGCCTGCACCAAGACTATCAATCATACTTATATTTGGAGGGTTAGTGCAATAAAGAGATCCAGAAACAGAGGGTCTAAAAGTATTCCTAGTCTCAACTATCCTAGTGGGAGTAACAGTATGGCCATCCATAGATGTCATCTCTTTCAAAAATCATCTCGAGCATTAAAGGGACCAGTCATCAATGAATTATCCACCATTAGTCATTTCCCATTCAAATTATGGACATGAGAAACATATTTACCAGAATCCTACATCGCTGCCTAAGTGGATGATGATTTTCTGAGGGCATCTCTGTTATGACCAAGAGACTTTGAAAAATCCACATGATTCCTCTTAGGTTTCCTTCTTCAAAGAGTAGTTTGATGACCCTTCATCCCACGTCTCCCATAAGATATCTTCCTCTGACATAACTCTAATGAGTTCCCAACATCCATGCATTAAGTACAATTTTTTTTCCTTTCATACTCAACATCAATATGGATGTTATTAGTGGGAGTAGAAAGAGTTACTTTATCAATCCAGGTGGTGCTCAAATATACCACCACCAGCATTCTAGAAAAATGTATATACCTAACAACCATTATTTCCTTGTCCAGGTTAATAAGAGACCTAATTTCCTTGCTAATGTCATTCATAATCTTTGGATGCTAAAGGACCCAATTAAGCCCATGAAAATGCACATAGACCTGAGAAAAAAAATTCCTTGCAAGAGAGGCATTGAAATCAAGTGACCATTCATGAATATAAAGCCATCCATGTTTCAAAGATAGAGACCCAATTCTACATGCAACTATTTTGAAATAATTTGATGGGGAAATACAATGGATGAATCCACAACCATGAGAAATACACCGCCAATCAGAGGAACCCCACAAAAATGAGATTTGTCTGACTAGATCATAAAACTTCCAGGACTTATCACCCTTTGATAAAATAAGACATGTAGTCAGAGAATTATTCCTAATTGAAATCCTCTCATCAAATATATCAGGACTAACATCAATATGAGATGTTAATAACTTTTGAAGAATCATACTTGAGCGAGAGTCAATGAATGAAGCAAACAGAGGTGCGGGTGCAAGATAGTCCACTAAAAAACATGGAAACCCTATCAAAATCTTAAAAACATAACAATACTTAAAACCCTTAAAAAATAAAAATTTCTAAAAGCCTAAAAGGACTTAAAAACCTAAAAACCCCTGAAAACAAAAATAACCCTTAAACCCCATTAAAAAGGTAAAATATTTAAAACCACTAAAAACACTAATATCCCTTTAAACACTAAAAATGATAAAAACTCTAAGGAAACCACAATACAACAAAAAAACCAAAAACCACCCATTAACCCCTAAAAGACAAAAAAACCATAGAAACGCTAAAAACCATTAAACCCCAATAAATAATTGAAATTCCTAAAACTTGTAAAAATACTTTCAAATCCTAAAAAATTCCAAAAAATATCAAAAAATTGAAAAAACCTAAAAACCCTATGAAAACATAAAAAACAAAAAACAAATAAAACCTATAAAATCCAAAAAACTCTAATACCCCATAAATAAATTAAAACCCGAAAAAACTTAAAAAACTCTAAAAACCATGAATTTTTTTAAAAAACAAAATAACACATTAAAACACTAAAAACATACTAAAAACTATAAACCCATTTAAACCCCTAAAAAATGTAAAAAAACTCTAGAAAACCTTACAAACCCAAAGAACTAAAAAAACCCCTAAATCGTCAACAAACCATAAAAACCCTAAAAAATCTCAAAATATAAAAAACCCTAATAATCCTAAAAATCCTAAACGACCCTAAAAACACTAAAAAATGTATAAATATCTGAAAATCCTTAATAATATCTTAAAAACCAAAAAAAAACTTTTAAAACCCCTAAAATCATAAAACTGTTAAAAACCCTAAAACCACTATGAAACCAATAATCCTTAAAAATCCATAAAAATCATAAAAATTTATAAAAATTTTAAATACCCTAAATATCTATAAAAACACTTATATCCCCTAAAAACCCTAAAAACCCTAAAAACCCTAAAACCCTAGAAATGCTAAAAGACCTTAAAACCCCTAAACCCCATGAAAACCTTAAAAACCATAAAACACTTGAATCCTTAGAAAATAGTAAAAATGTAAAAAAACTAAAAAACTAAAACCCTTTAAACCCATAAAAACAATAAAAAGATCCAAAAAACCTTTAAAACACCCAATAACTAAAAAACACTAAAAAACACAAAAAACCATAAAACCATAAAACCCATAAACATCCATAAAACCCAATAAACTATTAAAATCTTACAAAACCCTAAAAATCCCTAAAACGTGAAACTCCAAAAAACACTAAAACCCCAAAATAAATTGTATAAACATAAAAATACTTAAAACCACTAAAAAACAAAAAATTCCAAAGACAATAAAAACACAAAAAATCCAAAAAACATAAACAAACCAAAAATTTTGAAAAGTTGTAATAGAACTGTAAAAACCTAAAAACATGTAAAACTAGAAAAACCCCTAAATCGACCCTAAAAATCAAAAGAATCCCAAAAACCCAAAACCCCTAAAAACATTAAAAACCCTTAAAATCCCTAAAAACCAAAAAAACTCTAGAAACCCTTTATAACCATAAAAATATTAAAAAAAACTATAAAAATTTTAATAATAAAAAAACTCAAAAAACCCCTAAGAAAATAAAAAACCATAAAAATGCTAAAAACACTCAAAATACCAAGAAACCTTAAAAACCATAAATACCTAAAACTCCTAAGATTCTTTAAAAACGTAAATCACCCAAAAAATAGTCGGCAAATTTAAAATCCTAACAACAGATTATACCACGAAAAAAAATAAAAATGATAAAAAACCTAAAATCTAGAAAACCATTAAAACCTTAATAACACATAAAAACACATAGAAACCTTAAAAGACAGTAAAAAATCTAAACACACATTGATCCATTAGAAATGATAAAACACTCTAAAAAAATTAAAAACCCAAAATAAATCAAAAAATAAGAATCCCCTAAATAACCATAGAAACCATAATCACCCTAAAAACCTTCAAAATACCTAAAAAACAATCCCAATCCTTAAAATATAAAAAATCGCAAAAAAAAACTAGTAAATTACTTAAGAACTCTAAGAAAATATTAAAACATCAAAACACTTGAAAAGTGTAAAAACATTATAAATTTAAAAACACAAAAATACCATCAAAATCATAAAACACTAAAAACTATAAAAACACTTAAAATATAAAAACGATAAATACCCATAAAAACCCCCAAAAATATAAACACCATTTAAACCGCCAAAAAATTTAAAACTCTAAAAAACCATAAACCTCTAAAAAACTAAAATCCCACTAAAAATGAAGAAAAAATAAAAATAGTTAAATCCCTAAAAATGATAAAAACTATAAAAATCCATAAAACTGAAAAAACCATAAAAATCATAAAGGCCATGAATATCCCAAAAATCATAAAAAACCCTAACAACCTTGACAGACCCAAATAAATCCTTAAAACCCAAATAAATCCTTTAAAATTAAAAAAACACTTAAACACCAAAAAAACTTCAAACC
Organism: Viscum album; assembly: GCA_963277665.1. Lineage (NCBI taxonomy): Eukaryota > Viridiplantae > Streptophyta > Magnoliopsida > Santalales > Viscaceae > Viscum > Viscum album. The sequence continues at coordinate 1,277,379,968 of OY728136.1, read as the reverse complement.
ATTAAAATCCCTAAAAACTATAAAAAAAACCTTTTAACCTAAAAAACCAAAAAAACCTTAAAACCATGAAAAACCCTAAAAACCCACAGAACCCTAAAAACCAATGAAAGCATAGAAAACCCTTTAAACCCCTAAATAGAAAAAATAGAGATACCCAAAAAACTCAAAAACCCCTTAAAACCCTAAAAAAACAAAAAACCCTAAATACCACGAAGTTCCAAAAATTCATAAAACCCATAAAAATACTAAAAATATAAAAAAAATAAAAAAATAAAAACCCTATAAACCCATATAACAATAAGAAAACCTTCAGAAATAAAACCCATTAAAACCAAAAAAACATAAAGATGTTAAAAATCATAAAAAATATAAATCTCTACAATCCCAAAAAATAAGAAAAACCCCTTAAAACCCTAAAAACCACTAAAAACATTAAAAACCCTCTAATCACATAAAAATGTTAAAAAAAACTATCAGAACCATAAGATCCCTAAAAATCAAAGGAACCTCTAAAAACATAAAACACCATACAAACCCCCCAAAAAAACCCAAAAAACCCTAAAATTCCCAAAAAAACTTTAAAATCTATAAGAATCATTAAATAACAACATAAAATAAAAAAATGTAAAAAACCACCAAATCACTAGAAACCCTAAGAAAATCAAAAAACCTAAAAAAGACATAAAACTCCAAAAAACCACTAAATAAATTTTATAAAACTAAAAAATAATAAAACCCATTAAAAAACCTAAAAACCATAAAACCCCTTAAAAATATTAAATACCCATAAAAAACCTAAAACCCACTAAAATCTCTAAAAATATTTTATACCTCAAAAACATTAAAAATAAAAAAAAACATTACAAACCCTAATAATCTAAAAAATCCCAAAAACCCTAAATTACCATAAAAACCATAAAATCCTAAAAATATTGAAAACCCTCAAAATCCCCATAAACAATAAAAACCATAAAAACATAAAAATCCCCTAAAATTCCCTAAAAATGTTAAAAACCCTAAAACCAATAAGAAAATCATAAAAAGCTAAAAACACATAAGACCCCTAAAAAATCTCAACACCCAAAAACACTTAAAACCTTAAAATACCTAAAAAACCTCAAAATCCCTAAAAACCATTAAAACCCCCAAAATTTAAAAAAGCCATTAAATTCCCTAAAAATTAAAAAACCCTATACAAACATAATAAAAACTTAAAAACCTAAAAATACCTAAAATACATAAAAATAATAAATTCTTTAATGTCTAAAAACACCAAAAGACCCTAAAAATTCCAAAACCATAAAAACCTTAAACCCCCCAAAACCCTTAAAACCCCTAAGAACCTAAAAAAACAAAAAATTCAAATAAACAATTAAAACCCTTTAAAACCACAAAAAAGTTAAAATAATCTATAACCAATAAGACACTAAAAACTAAAACAAACCCAAAACCCCAAAAAACAATAAAACCCTCCAAAATCACTAAAACCCAAAATATCATAAAATTCTAAAAATCCATAAAAATCTATAAAATGTTAAAAAATATATAAAACATGAAAAACCCCAAAATAAACATTTATAACCTAAAAATAATTAAAAACCCTAAATAACCTCAAAACACTAAAAAATTAAAGAAAACCTAAAAATAGAAAAACCCCAAAACCCTTGAAAACCTTAAAAACCCGAAAACCCATAATACCATAAAACACAAAAAAACTCTTAAAACCCTCAAAACCTTTATAAATTTTAAAAAATGGTAAAAAAATTAAAACTCTTAAGATGTGAAAAAAGCCCTAAATTCCCAAAAACCATAAAAACAAAAAAACCCCTCAAAATCACTAAAAACACTAAAAACATTTATAATTTTAAAAAATTAAAAAAATGCCTTAATATATAAAAAATCTTGGTAAAACTTGAAAACCCAAATGAAAATACTAAAAACCTATAAAAATTATTCCCAAAAAACCACAAAATCACTAAAATCACAAAAAACAATAAAATTCTTAAAATCCCAAAATACCTAAAAAACAATAAAAATAAAAAAATTCCCTTAAAATCTATAAATATAGAAATAACCATAAGTCCTTTAAAAAACCTAAGAAAACAGTATAAAAATAAAAAAACCTTAATCCCCAAGAAAACCTAATAAATTTAAAACCCTAAAATAATAAAAATTACATAAAACCCTAATCCCATAAAAATTATAAAAACCCCTCAAAACCATAAAACCACTAAAACCCCATAAAACAATAAAAACTATTAAAAACCAATAAAAACTAATAACATATTAAAAAAATCTCTTAAAACATTTTAAGCACTATAAAATTAAAAAAATCATAAGCACCCAAAAAATACCAAATATCTCTAAAAAACAAAAAAACCCTCAAAATCCTAAAAAACCCTAAAAACCATAAGAATCCAAAAAAATAACTAAAAATCCATGAAATCCCAAAAAAGTAAAAACCCATAAAACCGTAAAAACCCCCTAAAAAACCATAAAACACTAAAAACACATAAAACCTTGAAAACCCTAAAAAACTATAAAAAACTAAAAAGCCTAGACCCTTAAAATACTGTAAAAACTGAAAATAACTCTAACAAATACAAAAATCCTAAAAAAACCTCCAAATTCCCAAAAATCCTTAAAAACCCTAAAAACATTGAAAACAACATGAAATCCTAAAAAACAAAAAACAATTAAAACCCTAAAAAACAAAATATGTTAAAACCCCTCAAATCACTAAGAACACCTCAAGAAAAAAAAACCCCTAAAAACCATAAAACCCAAAAATAACTTTAAAACCCTTAAAACCCCATAATAAACTTCAAAACCCACTTAAAACACAAAAAAACCTTGATACTCCTAAACTCATAAGAAAACTACAAAGAACCCAAAAACTCATAAAAACCCCTAAAACCCAAAACGACCCCAACCTAACCCTAAAAACCCTTAAAATGATAAAAAACCTTAACCCTAAAAACAATAATCCCATAAAACCCATAAAAACCAAAAACCCCATAAAAACTCTAAAAATAACTTAAATTATAAAAACCCATTAAACCCCTAAAATTTTAAAAAAACTCTAAATATCCTTAAGACCCCAATGAAGTAAAAAACGCTAAAACCCAAAAAACAATTAAAACTCTAAAAAACATAAAAAATCAAAAAAACTCTATAAAAATAAAAAATTCCTTAACAATATTCAAAAATCCATAAAAATGTAAATGACCCTAAAACCCTAAAACCCCTAAAACCCCTAAGAAAAAATTAAAATCCAAAAAAAAAACATAAAACCCCTAATAACCTAAATACATTAAAACATTAAAAAACCATAAAAACACATAAAAACCAGAAAAAAATTTCCCCTAAATCCTTAAAATGTAAAAATCCTAAAATTCATTAAAAACCATCAAAATTATTAAAAACATAAAAACAAGTAAAACCACAAAAACCTAAATGATATAAAAACCCTAATACCAGTATAATCCCCAAAACCACCCAAAACACTAAAACAAATATAAAAATATAAAAACCATATAAACCCATGAAAACATTATGAAACTATAAAAAACCTTAAAACCACTAAAACTATCAAAAACCCAAAAAATTCCCAAAAAACCAAAAAACTCAAAACACCCAAAAAAGATTCAAACCCCCCCCCCCTCAAAATCCTTAAAGGCCCTAAAAAATCCTAAAATTTACTAAAGACATAAGAAACCCTAAAAACTTAAAAAACTTAAAACCCAAAAAACCTAAAAATTGCTAAAAACCCTAAAAAACCCCAAAACTCTAAAAACCCACAAAATCCCTTAAACCCCTAAAAACATAAAAATAAAATTGTAGAAAAAAATTCACTAAAAACATAAAAACACTAAAACTATGAAATCCCTTAAAAATAATAAGAAAACATAAAAACCCAAAAATATTTAAAAACCCTGAAAACCTAAAAATGTTAAAACTTTAATGTACTCTAAAATACCTATAATCCCTAAAAACCTTAAAACCTATAAAACCAATAAAAACCCTAAAACCCATAAAAAACCTAAAAACCCACTAAAATTTTAAAAATCCTTTAAACCCTTAAAAACATTAAAAAACCTTAAAACACATAAATCTCAAAAACCCGCTAAAACCAAAAAAATATCATAACAACCCTAAAACCATAAAACCCTCAAAATCCCTAATAACCATAAAAACCATAAAATCATAAAAAACACCAAAAAACCTAAAAATATATAAAAAATAAAAACCTTAAAACCCCTATGAAAACCAAAGAAACCTAAAAACATCAAAACCCTTAAAACCCCTAAAAATACTAAACACCCAAAACGGCTAAAAACCCTGAATACCCTACAAACCGATGAACCCCTAAAAACATTAAAACCCCTAAAAAGATAGTAAAACCCAAAAAAAATAAAAATATATTAAAAGCTCATAATCCTCTAAATCTGTTAAAAACCTGTAAAACCTTAAGAAACATAAAAACTCAAAAAAACCTAAAAGCCCAAAAACTGTAGAAACCCTAAAACCCCTTGAAAAAATTATTTTTTATAAATATATTGATGTGTTTTTATATATGAATTATTTGAATATATATTTATTAAATATAATATTTTTGGCTCATATAAAATTATTTTGAATTCTTATACATGGTTTTCATTTGGAGAAAATGAAAGGAAAACATCGCAGTGGGACATTAGAATTTAATGTGGATAATAGAGAATATCTAAAAAATAATAATTAATATCCATGAAAAAAATGGAGATTCTAGATCTTAAATTTGACTTTGAACATTATGTAATAATTTCTTATAGGGAACCAATGCAAGGTAGGGAAGAACCGATGGTTTGGATGTGAAGAAAAATAAGATAAACTGAAAATTACATGAATCACACTGTGAAAAATATGTTTCATGCCATGACACATTTTCCATATACATATAATTGTAACATTTCACTATTTATTACACATATTAGGCATAAAATGATATGTAAACACATTACACATCGTGTAACTTTCTGATACAATAAAAATGGAGATTTCCAATGAATCTTTTGATGGGAATTTAGAAGGACTTTTCAATCGGCCGACCATTAAAATTCATTATTGAACCAAGGAAATGATATTGATGAAATATTATCCTATTTATATGGGTACCATCTTGGATAAATGTAATTCTATCAAGAATGTAGTGGATTTATTTCCAGGATGTTTCCACGGGGTTCTGATCCGAATTTCTTCAGAGATAGTTTGTGGGATTTGTTTTTTCCTTTCTTTATTTCATGTAAATGATTAATTCTTAATAATTTTATTTAAAATAGATTCCTTTTCCACATTCCATTCTATTTCTTTTTTTTTCTAATATCTCTACTATGGGTATTGGTTTATTCATCATTGATGAGCACCTAAAAATGATTGAATAATCTCCAAAGGGGAGTGTGGGATCAGTTAAAGGTGGTGCATACCAATCTTGTTCAACTTTATTTCACTAATAAAATTGATATTCAAATGTATCATATTTCCATGAATTTCCATTATATTTTTTATTTCATAATTAAACATATGTTTTCAGAAATAAACAAATCCCAACATGTTTGAGATGATTTATTCATGATGATTGAATGTATTTATTCTCCTCCATTAGCAAATCTGAAAAAAATGAACTCTATCTAATTTTATTCATCTGACTACGTTGAATCAGGATTCTTGGGTAGTTTTATAGGGTATGACCATTTATTCTATTGATAATTTTTTTGTTGCATAGTTATTTGATATAATTATTTTTGTGAACAAAATGGTATTAATTTATTTAGAAACATCTCCCCATGAAACTGATTCCCCACTCTTATTTTTCTTTATTTGAATTTATTTATTTCAACTACATCATTAGTTGAATTAAATATAATTAAAATTTGATCGACCTAACCTTTGGTCGAGAGTTTTCATAACTACATTATCTACTCTCTGTGGGTTCGACCCCGTACTTTTGTTATTCAAATCCTTTTAGTTAATACAGTTTTGGTAAATATAAATTTCTAATTTGATCCACTCCCAAAGGAAATAATGACTTCTTTGGGAATGTCACCCCCTCAAAACCCTCAAAACCCTATAAATCCATTTAAATCCTCAAAAATCCTTAAATATCTAAAAAACTGTAAAAAAGCATAAAACCCCTAATACAAACTAAAAAAACTAAAAACACTTAAAACCCATAAAAATCTAAAAAATACATAAACCCCTAAAACACTAAAAAATCATAAAAACTCTCAGAATCCATAAAAACACTAAAACCAATAAGAATCATAAAACCCATAAAAATCATAAAAAAGATAAGAAAACTAAAAACCATGAAAACTCATAAGAAAAAAAAAAACCCTAAAAACTTATAAAACCCATAAAAAATATAAATAAATCTAGAAACCCTAGAAAATCATAAAAACCCTAAGAACCCTAAAAACTAATAAAAACCATATAACCTCTACAACCCATAAATATTATAAAACCCACTAAAACAATAAATTCCCTCGCATCCACTAAAAATAATAAACTATTTAATAAACTTTAAAACCTCTAAAAACTCAAAACAAAAACAAAAACTGAAAAAACCAAAAAAAACCAAAAAAATATAAAAACCCTTTAAAGCCCAAAAAACGCTTTAAAACCCATAAAAACCCTCATAATCCCTAAAAACCAAATAACCATAAAAATCCATAAAAATAACCCAAAATCCCAAAAAACATAAGAACTCAAAAAACCCTGAAAACCCCCAAATAAAACATTAGAAACCTAAAAATACATAACACCCATAAAACCATAACTTTCTGAAAAAACCCTAAAAACCATAAAAACTAGAAAAACTACGAAAAACCATAAATATCCCATAAAACCTAGAAAATCTCTAAAAACCAAAAACAAAATCTAAAAACAATTTAATCCCCCAAAAAAATTAAAATCTATAAAAACCAAAAAAACCCAAAAAACTAAAAAAACCCAAAAATCCAAAAATAACATTAAAAACCCTAAAAATCCAAAAAACATAAAATACCTCAAAAACCCAAAAATCCATAAAACCCTATTGAAATCCAAAACTATCTCTAAATATACATAAAATCATAAAAAACCCAAAAAATAATAAAAAACACAAATAAAACATTAAAAACCTAAAAACACCTAAGACCCCTAAAAACATAAAAACACTATAAACTCTATAAACCCTAAAACCAGACAATTTATAAAAACTTCAAAAATACCTAAAACACTAAAAACCCTTTAAACCTGAAAAAAAGTTAAAATACACTAAAAACCATTAAAAACCCTTAGAACTCAACAAAATCTTGAAAATCATAAAAATCCAAATAAAAACATTAAAACACATAAAAACAATAAAATCCTTGAAAGTGCATAAAACCCTAAAAAACCATAAATCCCAAAAAACACCTAAATATGAAAAATAATAAAAACCCATAAAACCTTGTAAAACCCTAAAAAATCCTTAAATTCACAAAAAACAAAAAACCCCTAAAAACCTAAAAACACCTAAGACCCTAAAAACCCTAAAAACAAAAAACAAAAAACTAATACAAACCTTAAAAAATAAGCCTATAAAACCTCTAAAACCCACTAATAACTCTGAAACCCCTTCAAATACCTAAAATAAATTAAAAACATTAAAACACATAAAAAACATAAAAGTTTAAAGAAACCCCAAAAACAGTAAAAAACCAATAAACCAAAAAAAACCATCAAAAACCATCAAAACCCCGTAAAATAATAAAAAACATGAAAATCCTAAAAAAACTAAAAAATGAAAAATATGTAAAACCCTTAAAACCCTAGAAACCCCTTTTAAAACTGTATAAACTAAAAACACTTAAAACCGTTGAAAACAAAAAAATAGAACAAAAACTAAAACCCCTAAAAAACATGAAAAACTATAAAAACCAAAAAACACCCAAAACACTAAAATTCATAGAAATTCCCATCGAATCCCTAAAGTTATTAAAACCCCTAAAAACCTTGAAAACTTTATATTAAAAACATTAAAAATAAAAAATAGTTAAAACACTAAAACAACAAAAATTTAAGTCCCCATAAAACCATTTATAAAGAATAAAATGTCATTAGCACCAGCACTCCACCACAAAGAACCAAAATAAAAAAAATGAAAATTCATGTACATAACCAAAAAATGAATAAACATGACAAAACCTTTTTTTATCATGATGGACCAAGACCATACATTGGTTCACATAAGGTGAGGATGGGTTTGTTTAACTAACTCCATGATCTGTATTAGGGATGATAGCTTGAATTGGTCGAAGTATAGTGGGATGTGCTAATTTTTCAACGGGAAGTGATTCTAAACAATTAATCATACTTTTTTACTATTCTTTAATTTCATAATTCTCCAATAATTTTTAATTTTCCTCATAAAAGAAGTTTTTTTTGAAATTATGAAGGAAATGTGTTTCCTTGTGAAAAATGAAAAACCATCTGATGATGGATAAATATTATTATAACCATGATATTTTATCTTGATAATCCCTTTAACCTTCATAAATGAGTTTGTTTATATTTAATAACTGGGAAGAGTTCTCTTAAAAAGTTTTATAAGATCTTAAATTTCTACATCACTGATCCCATATAAAAAAATTTGATGATAAATTTCAACAATAAATAATTGTTTATAAATTTATTCACATTTTTATTAATGATGTTTCCTAAAATATTTGAACAATTTAATAAATTACAGTTCGTCATTATAAATACATGATGGGGTGTTTTCTTGTTACTCAAATTCAATGGAAACCCCTTCATTTCAAGTATATAATCTTAAGAAGAATTATCATTTTTATCACTATAATAGTGATTATCATCGTTGTCCGTGAACTCACTGTAAAAATTACAAATACAATATTTATAATCAAAATACATTTATTTTATAATTATATGGGATTTAAAAACATCTTGATGAAAAAAAATTGATAATCACATATTCAATGTGGATATGAAATCATTCCATCCCTTACTAAGGTAGAAAATAATACATCAAGTAATAAAACAACTACACTTAAATAGTCTTCAGATGTTATTCTTAACTTCACCCAACTCTTATCATTAAATATATTCATTACGAATGTTCATATGTATTATTAAATTTTCAACCAATTTTACCTAATAATTAAATAATTAATCATTAAATATTAATAAATTTTAATATAGATTTTATATTTATTAACTTGGAAACTAAAACTAGAAAATTTGGATTATAAAAGGAAGCAAACTAAAATTTAATGTAAAATTTTAATTTTCTTCATCATTTTTTAGGCCAACGGATAAAATTGATATCTCAGATTAAAATTACATTTTTTTAAGTAGAAGATAGGGAGATAGAGGGATGTATTAAAGGAAAATTTATTGAAATAATGAAGAGGGTATAATATGAACCAAAGGAAAAAAGCTCTAAGATGAAGATGAATAATGTAATATGAAGTGACAAGCGAGTTACAACAAGAAAATCATTTATGGTTTCCATAGTACATTGTTGGGAATAGAAAAAGATTGGATTTTGTTTCGCATAAATGTCTTTAGTGAATATTTTGGGCTAAATGAAGATTTTTGGGTGCAGGAATGTATTGAAGGTAGTGCTATGAATCCCAAACATGGTGGGGTGGAATAATCATGCTTAAGGATATTTTATTGTCTCCGATAAAATGGTAGGGGATAATATTTCTAAAATTAAAATAAAATTAATAAAATAAAAAATAAAAAATATGATTTAATATCTTAAATTATAAATTTTAGAAGTATTTGTATGACAAATTTAAATATAAAAAATTAAATTATTTGTTGAATAATATTATTTAATTGACTATTATGTTTTCATTTATTAAATTAAAATAAATATTCTTTTGAATTTATTTTTATTATAGTTAATTATGTTAACTAAAATTAGATATAAGAATTAAATTATCATGTATAGAGAGGGCATCAAGGATATATGAAAATATATCAAATATCATAATGATTTAAATTATTATTTTTAAAATATATTTAAATGCATATTAATTAAAAAACATAGAAAATTATAAACACTATTCATATTTGGATGGAATTGAAAATATAAATCAATTAATGAGATATTTTTAATATAACCCTAGTGAATGGATATTGACTTTACTCATAAAAATAAAATTTGTATAAAAAATGATTTCTCTTCATTTGTTGTTGATTAAATAGTTTTTCTTATTTAAAGGGATTTAGTAACAATTTTTATTGAATGAAATAGATTTATTAGTAATAGTTATTGTTTGAAATACATTTTTGTGTTAGTCAAATAATATGTATTAATATGATAAATGAACATATATAAATTTTAGTTAATGACTTTTTTGTATTGAACAATCAATATCTATGGATATATATATATATTGGTAAAAACAAGTGTTTTATTAAAAATTAATACCATTAAAACATAATATCTATTATAAATACTCTTTTTTACGTATATATATTATCTATCATTAAATTTATATTGGAAAAAGTTAAATAATTTATAGGGAAAACACCCTAGAATACACAAAAAACCAAAACAACCATAAAAACCATAAAACCCCTAAAAACTGTTAAAACTCTTAATAATCTACTAAAAAATCTAAAATCCCATTGAACCCATAAAAATTCTAAAAATTATAAAAACCCTAAAAAATCAAAAAAACCCTTAAACCCTTAAAAACCATAATACACTAAAAACCCAAAAATTCCTTAAAATTCCTCAAAATAACTAAAAACCCAAAAAACTATAAAAATCCTAAAATCCCTAATGATCAGTAAAAAAATAAAATACACTAAAAACATGAAAAACCCTAATAAATCCTAAAAAATAGTATAAACCCATAAAAACCTAAAAAAAAGATAAAAACCAAAAAACCCATTAAATACCCAAAAACCATAAATACCCAAAATAAACATCAAAATCCTTAAAAACACGAAAAACCATAAAAACTTAAAATCCTTGAAAAATATAAAATAAAAAACCCATAAAACCTTGAAAAATCTTATGAAAACACTACAAAACGAATAAACATAAAACACCTAAAATAAAAAAAATGAAAAAGAACCTTACCAATCATGAAAACCCAAAAAAACCATAAAAATCGCTAAAATCCTTAAAATCCCTAAAAACAAATAAAAATACTAAAACCCACAAAAAACACTTTAGACCCATAAAACAAAAAAAACTCCAAAAAACCATAAAATTCCTCAAAAATCAAGAAACCCCTACAAACCAATATAAACGATAAAAACCAGAACACTCCTCAAGAACCCAAAAATCCCAAAAATCCCTAAAGACATTAAAATTCATAAAAATCATTTAAAATTCTTAAAATCTCTAAAAAAGTTAAAAACCATAAAAAGCCTAAAACCCTTTAAGAAAATATTAATACCTAAAAATTATAAAAATCCTAAAAATTTATAAAAACCATAAGAACCCTTAAAACACTAAAAACCAGAAAAACCATAATAACCCTAATAACCTTAAATACCCTTAAAACACATATATCTGATAAAACTACTAGAACCTAAAAACCCCATTAAACACCTAAATGTAACGAATCGAAGTTTTTAATGGAAATTAATCTCTTATAAATATTTCATATAATCACATGAATGGACAAAATAATGAACTATACAATGTTATGTCACCATTAAACATAAGTTTCTCAATTCTGTGTTTTGAATTTTGAAATCTAACATACACAGTTACGATCAGTAAGTTATTTGGAGTCTGATAAGAAAAATATAATTTTCGGTGAATAGTAACCCACCCTTATTAATAGTAACCTAAAATTATGAATAATAATATGAATCTTATGAATATTAAATCTTCCAAAATAAGAGTAACCTTAACCATGAATAATTAAATAAAATTTAGGCATCTTAGAAAGTGACAATTTAACCGTAATAAAAGTATTGGTATTTTTTTCAAGTCATAAATAATTAATTAACTAATTTAAAAAGAAAATTTATTTTCTTAAAATGTCTTCATAAATTAAAAATTCTATATATTATAGTTTTATTATAAATTTATAATACCTTACATGATTTTCGAAAGCATTATAAAATCAGTTTTTATTTAAAAACTTTATTTTTCAAGTCAATTATGATTTTAATTTAAAGTTAAATTAATAATATTTATAAAAATATTTTTGAAAAATTGACTTAATTATTGGATTCTATACGTCTAAAAATTTTTGGGGTTAATTTTTGAGATTTTTCTGAAATACATGATTTTTTTATGAAAAGTGAAATACCAAAATTTACAAAATAAGCTAAATAAGCTAATTATAGAGTCATGCATGATGTTCTTCTGATGTAAGACCAATTTTTTTGGGTTAACAAGATAAAATTAGTATTCATGGTCATGGAATACTCACAATTCCATTTCTTGTGGGGAAATAATAAAATAATGAATTTTATATTGAGAAATCCCCTCTCCCCTCCACTATAAATACCACCCTTCACACCCGCATTTCTTCACACCTATCAAGATTAAATCCTTGTATAAAATCTTTCCAAGAATCTTTCCTAGACCCTATCACACGTCCAAGAACTTCTGGTCTCATAAAAAGTCCAAGTCTCGGTCATTTAATGAGGATCTCAAGAGGGGGATTCTAGAGGTAATTTCTCTCCCTCTTTTCCTTTAATTTCCATTCAATTTCAAGTTATTTTTTTATTCTCTCCCCACCTATCCTCATAAAAATGGTATGGTAACACCAGTTTCATAAATATAATGTAATTTTATTATACTAATGGTATATTATACCATCCAACCCCCTTCTCCTTTTCCTTTTACATTATAAAAGAAAATGTTTTTCGTGAGGTGTTAATCTATCAACTTCAAGAATGACATGTTTTCAATTTCCTTTCATTCTTTCCAATATGGTAATGAAACCATTATTATGGTTGAAAATGATTATATTATATATATTATATCATATTTAATGTTCTAGAACTAACTTAGGTACATATTACTAAAAGATTAAACAAAACAAGTTCGTTGTGGTTAGAAAACCTCCCTAATTAACTAAAACAATCATCATTTAATTCTTGTATAATGATTTATAAACATGGTATATAGTATAACTAATTATAATATCATTTAAAATTATTTAATATAATTAATAAAATGAAATATAAGTTCTGTATTTTATCCATTTTCTACATGAACTTCCATTTATGAATACATTTGAACCGCTCAAGAAAAACATAAAAATAAACATTCCCGAACAATGTTTTTAAACTATATAACTAATAAAAAGTCCCACAATTAACCTAATGAAACCATAATGAACCATATTCATGTAAAAAAGGTTCTATAATTCTCAATTAATTAATATAATGTGTTTATATAGGAAAAAAAATTGAAAAAAGTGTTTAGATACAAGGTAAGGGGAAAATCTCGAACCTATCGTTCCTTCTTTGGGTCCTCTCTCTTTCACTCCATTTTTGTTATGGTCACTACATAGAAATAAATTTTTTATAATTATCTAACATTTTATGGGATATAAAATTTTTCAACTAATTTTTATTTCAAACAATGGTTTTCTAAAAGAACTCTTCTTTCAAAAACACACCTTTTACTTCTCACTCAAGGTTGATGGCTATCGTATCAAGGATGTTATTCCCACTTAATTTTGGGAACCCAATGTTTATAAATGTGTTCTTATGGGATAAAACCCATTCGTTTAGATGGGTTAGTTATGTTAATTTTTGATATATTTTCATTGTGTCATTCATGATAAATGATAATGTTATGATGTGATGGGTGCACCCAAAATTATATAGCGCAATATGAATGTTTCAACGTGACGGGTGCGCCAAGAATTATACAGTGCCCCAATGCATTGGGTAAAGTGATTAATATAATGAGTTGATGTGAAATGATGTGTGAACAATATTCTAACTTTGTTCACCAGTATTTGTGGTAGTTAACCAATAATACATTATGTTTCATTCTTATGCAATGACACATTTCAAGTTTCTTATTAATGTTTCCTCTCATGTTCAGGATTCTTTGCCTATGTTATGATTATGATTATCCATTGTTATATAGTTCATATATATTATATTACTAGGTATTTAGATCAAACCTTTTTATGTATTTATTTAGGTGAATACATGTACCAAGGAGAGGTCATGTGACAATAAGAAGCTAAAAAAGAAAGAATTAAATAAATGGTTATGCATGTTGTTGTAATTGTTATGTATGGTCCTTGTTTTCCCAAGACACTAAACCTTTGGATCCTCTATGTGTAATAATATTATATTGTTCATCTTTTAAAATGATGTAAGAGTAATGTATGAAAAGGCTGGCTCACTACACTAAAAACCTTTAAAAACACTAAAACATTAAAAAACCAAAAAAATTTAAAAAAACCTTAAACCCCCCAAAAAACACTAAAACAGTCAAATCCCTAAAACCCATAATGCCTATAAAATAATAAAAATCCTAAAAAATACCAAAAACATAAAAACCACCAAAACCCCTAAGAAAACCTTAAAAATCTAAAAATGCGTAAAACCCATAAAATCTAAAAAACTCTAACATCCCTAAAAGCACTAAAATAATCAAACCACATAAAAACCATAAAAACCCTAAAACCCCCTAAAACCCCCCCAAACTCTCTGGAAACTCTATGAACCCTTTATGTGACTAAAAATATTGAAAAAATCCAAAAACCATTAAAACCCTGAAAAACTTCAATAAACGTAAAAACCCAAAAAACCATAAAATCCATAAACAACCCTAAAACCCATGAAAATCACTAAAAACCAATAAGATCATAAAAATTCCTAATATCCATAAAAACATAAAAAACCATAAAATCCATAAAATCCCTAAAAAATCCATAAAACCAAAAAAAAAACATAAAACCCCTAAAAACCAAAAAATTGCCAAAATCCCAAAAAATCCTAAAAACCATAATACCCCTTAAAACCTAAAAATTCCATAAACACCCCAAAACCCCTAAAACTATAAAATCTATAAAAACCATTTAAAAATATAAAAATAATTAAAAAACTCTAAAACCCATTAAAAAACTAAAAACTCAAAAATCCCAAAAACCCCAAAAAACATAAAAACCCTAATAACCCTAAAAACCCTCAGAATCCATAAAACACTAAAAACAATAATAGTGATAAAAAATTCATAAAATTTGTAAAAATGTAAAAACCCAAAAAACATATAAAAACAATAAGAAAAACATAAACCTAAAAACAATTAAAACACCTAAAACCCAAAAAATTTTAAAAACATAAAAACCCTAAAAACCAAAATTTTCTAAAAATCCTAAAACTCTCAAAATCCCCAAAACCCCTACTGGCCATAAAACCCCATAATACCATAAATAACCCTACAACCCTATAAAACCATAAAAACCCTTTATAACTATAAAAACCCCTTTAAATCCTTAAAATTTTTAAAAACAATAAAAACCTTAAAACTGAAATAATATAAAAAATACCTAAAACCTAAAAAACCATAAAAACCCTAGAATCTCTAAAACCATAAAACCCCTAAAAATCCATAAAACCATAAAAACCCATAAAAAACCTAAAAATCGATAAAAATCCCTAAAAACTTAATAAAACCTTTTAACCTTGAAAAAAACACTAAAAACATTAAAAACCTAAAAAACATAAAACCCCTAAAAACATAAAAAATGATTATTATCAAGAAGAGCTATGTTGGAATTACCATCCTATGGCTTCACACTCTCCAGGATACCTATCCAGAGCAATTTAGGTTTTCTCTACTCATGCTTCCTATTTTGGGTTCCTACTCTGGCTTCCCTCATGCCTCATCATTAATATCTTCCTCGATTTTCTCTCTCAGGATTTGGTCTTGGTCTCGCGCTTGGATTACACTTGCCCCAGTGTCACATTTCTTGGTTGTCTTAACTAGATTATAAGTTCAATCCCAAAGGGGAGGTTCCCATATATGGTTATTCTATATATTACATTAGTGGTTCCCTTCGATTCTTGTAACGGTGCGCCTAATGTTTCTTTTTGTTGTTTGTTGTTTTAGGTTCTTGGTGATGCTGTTATTTTCCTGCGATGGTTGGATGGTTCGAATTTCTTGGCGGCTATCCTAGGTAGGTGTACTTTCTGGTAGGGATGAAAGATGGTGTGTTCTCTATTATTGAGGATTTTGGCTCATTATTGGTGCTTTCAACACTGACTAAATGTGGTTCGGTCCCAATTTCCAACTTGTTGCTATCAATTTGTTTTTTTGGGTAATATGACGATGGTTATCATCAAGGAACCTCGGGAGGCGGTTGAAAGGAGATAATTGTTTTATCGTAGGTCATGTCCTACTGGCGAGGCCGAGTCTGCTTCGATCTTTGCTCCTGATTCAGGTTCCTTGGCTCCTCTTCTAGTCTATTTGGAGTAAAGGTTTCCAAAGTGTTTTTGGGATGTGATGGTTGAGCAGATGTCGATGTTTCAGGTGGCGCACATTTAGGCCGATCTATTTTCTCCTATTTGGATCCCACTGGTGTGACATTTATTTATCATTGGTGATGGTTTTGGAAGGATGGTCGGGTTCTGTGGGTAGTTGGTTTGAGGCGGTGACGTGCTTGCAAGGTCAGTGCACCGGGCTCAAGATGCAGTCAATGCAGTTTGTCGCGGGATCTGCTGTGATGATGGTCTCTTTTGAATTTTGAAATTGGGTGGCAGATGAACGAGGGTGATATGGTTTTGGTTTGTTATTTTAAAATTTTAATTCTATAATGTGTGTTATTTTTAACATAAAAAATGATAAAAAACCAAAAACCCTAAACAACAGTAAAAATCCAAAAACCCATAAAAACCCACTAAATCAAAAAATACCAAAAACAAATTAAATCCCACTAAAACCACTAAAACCCCTTTAAAAAAAATTAAAAATACTTGAAAACAATACCATACTACCAAGAAACCTAAAATCCCAAAAAACCCAAAAAAACCCTATAAACTAAAAAACAGTTAAACCCATCACAATCCCTAAAAAACATTTAAAATAAAATAAAATCTATAAAACAACAAAAATAACCCAAAAATGAAAAAACCCTAAAAATTAAGAATAACCCTAAGAGAATGATAAAACCTAAAAATACTTAAAACCCCAAAAAACCTAGAAAATGTTGAAACCCCTAAAAATGAAAAAAACATAAAAACTCGTAAAAACTGTAAAAACATAAAAACACATAAAAACCTAAAACCCCAATAATAAATAAAAGAACCCATTAATCCCCTAAAAACATTAAAAACCGCTTACACATTAAGAAGCCTAAAAACTAAAAAAACTCATAAACCCCAAAAAACCAAAAAAGCCTAAAAATCCCAAAAGACCCAAAAACCCATTGAAGATCCCCAAAAAACCTATAAACAAATAAAATATTAAAATTCTCAAAGAACCCTTAAAATATCAAAAACCGTAAAACCCATGAATCCCCCTAAGAAAACCATCAAAAACTAAAATCATTTAAAACCCCTAAAAGTCCAAAAAAACATTAAAAACTCTAAATACTCTAAAATCCCTCAAAACCACAAAAACACCTAAATCCAAAAAAACCCTAAAACCTATAAAAGCATAAAAAATAATAAAACCCTAAACCGATAAAAACTCTAAAAACCATTTAACCCCCTTAAATTGAAAAAAACTCTAAAATACTTAAAAACCATAAAAACAAATTCAACAAAAATTAAAACCTAGAAACCCATAAAAAGCTCAAAATCCCTAAAACCCTAAAAACCCTTAATGTACCTAAAAACCCTAAAATTATAAAAATCCTATAAACAATTATAATTTCACAAAAAAGTAAAAGAACCTAAAACATTGAAAACTCCTTAGAAAACCATAAAAAATAAATAAATAAAACCATTAAAAACCTAAAAAAATTAAAATCCCTAAAAGACTTTAAAAACCTAAAACCCCCTAAACGCCATAAAACTTATAATACTATAAAATCCCTAAAAACCCCTAAAAGCATTAAAAACCAATTTAATACCCAAAAACCCCTTTAAACCCCTAAAAATTTAAAAACTATAATAACCAAAAAATTTAAAAACCCCGAAAAATCCAATTAAATCAAAAAACCCCTAAAATCCCTATATTACCCAAAACCATCAAAATATAAAACCCCTAAAACCCATAAAATTTTTAAAAAATCACCATAAGTCAATAAAAATGGAAAAAGTAAAAACCCTAAAAAACCCTAATAAAACCTTAAAATCCTAAAAACTTTTAAATCCCCAAAAAAGCTAAAAAATCATGAAACCCTAAAATCCTTAAAATTCCATCAAACCCTTAAAAATCCCTAAATACCATAAAAACCCCTAGAAACCCGAATACCCTCTAAAACCCCATAAATCCCATAAAATACCTCTAAAATCTCTAAAATCCCTTTACACTCTTAAAAATGTAAAAAATGACTAAAACCCATAAAAAATAAAAAACCCCTAATAACATTAAAATCCATAAGAACGCTAAAACCCCTAGAAACCCTTAAAAGTTTTAAAATCCCAAAAACCCATAAAATTATAAAAATAATAAGAAACGTAAATCCTCAAAAATGTAAAAATCTTAAAATCCTCAATCCCCACAGAATCCATTAAGACCCTAAAAATACTTAAACCCACTAAAAACCGAAAACACTAAAACCCCTAAAAATCTTAAAAACCATAAAAATTGAAAAAAATGAAAACCCCCATTAAATCCCTATAACCTATTAAATCTACAAGACACATTAATCCACTAAAAATGTAAAAAACTCTAAAAATCATTAACAAGCCTTCAAAACTCAAAATAACGACAAAAAATTTCCATAAAACCTTAAAACCCAGGAAACCTCATAAAAACATCAAAATCCATATATCACTAAAAACAATAAAATCCTAATAATCCCTAAAAACGTAAAAAACTATAAATATCTAGAAAACCACTGAGATAATCATATAAACCAAAAAACACATAAAACACCTTAAAATCATAAGATACCCTAAAAACCATGACCCCCCCCCCAAAAAAATCCCATTAAAACCCTAAAGACCCATAAAAAACCCTAAAAATCCACTAAGAACTCTAAAACACCTTTGAAACCCAAAAAAACATTTAAAAACACTAAAACGATCAATACCCTAAAAACTAAAAAAAACCCTATAACCCAAAAATATGCCTATAAAAACCATAAACTACTCAAAATCCCAAAAAACCCTAAGACCAAAAAATCTATAAAAATCCATAACCTATACCTAAATGTAATAAACCATAAAATTCTAAAAACCCTACGAAAATCTAAAAACTAAAAACACTTAAAACCCCAACAAACATAAAAATGAAAAATACACTAAAATTCTAAAACTCACAAAACCTTATAACCCCTTAAAAACATTACAAACCCTAAAACCCATAAATATTTTAAACCCCAATAAAACTATAAAAACCCATGGATACCAAAAAAACCGTAAAACCCAAAAAAATTCATATAAGAAATAAAAACCCAAAAAACCCAAAAAAAACCATCAAAAACCCGAAAACCCATAAAATCCATAAAAATTACAATGAATACCTAAAACTACATAAAAATATATTTTTTTAAATACATAGAAAAGTATAAGAAATCATTAGGAAACTAAAAACACTTAAAAACCCTAAGAAACTAAAAAATGCTAAAATCTTTAAAGACCACAGAAAACCTGAAAATTCATGAAACACCTAGAAGCCATAAAAACCCCATATAAACAATAAAAACCCCAAAAACAACTAAAATATCTAAATCCATTAAAACCCCTAAAAGTTTGAAATAAATAAAAACATCCTTGAAACCCCTAAAAACTCAAATAACCCCCAAAAATATTAAATAGCAATAAAAACCACAAAAACTCTCCAAAAACAATAAAATCTAAAAAAATGCATTGAACCCCTAAAAATTTTAAAAACTCAAAATAACATAAAAACCCTAAAAACTCATAAAAATTCAAAAAACCTAAAAAAATTATAACACCCTAAAAACCCTAAAATCCCTCAAACCCCATCAAAATCACTAAAAACCCTAAAAACCCATAAAATCCTAAAAAATCCCTAAAATACCTATACATGTAAAAACCCCTAAGAAAGCCATAAAAAACAAGAATCACTTAGAAAAACCTATAATCCTAAAACCCCCCAAAACCCTAAAAACTTAAAAAAAACTCTAAAACCCATCCAAATCCCAAAAAACCTAGAAAACCCATAAAAATCCAAAAAATAACAAAAAATATTTAAAAATGTAAAAACCCTAAAATCACTCAAAAAAACTACGAAAAATTTAATAAGGTAAAAAAACTAAAAACACCTTAAAACCTAAAAACTCTAAAATCCCTAAAAACCCTAAAAGACCATAAAATCTTTAAAAACCATAAAAACCCATAAAAACACTTAAAACGGCTAAAGACCTGTAAAAACCCTAAATCCAACTAAAAAATCTAAGAACACTTTAAACCCTTAAAAACATTAAAAAAAACACTAAAAACAATTAATACCCTAATAACTCAAAAAAACCCAAAAACCAAAAATACTATAAAAACCCTATAACCTTAAAAACTCTAAAATCCTCAAAATTCCTAAATCCCTAAAAATTGAAAAAGACCCTAAAAATCTCTAAAAACGATAAAAACTCTAAAAATTATGAAAACCCCTGAGAAAAACATAAAAACACATAAAACCCCTAAAACCAAAAAATGATAAAACATTTAAAAACCCTAAAAAACATAAAACCACTAAAAAAATAAAAAGAAATCCAAGAAACCCAAATAATCCCAAAAAACTCACAAAAAATAATACAAACGTTTTAAATCCTAAAAAATAAAAAACAAAACACTAACAAACCATAAAAATATAAAAAAACTCTAGAAACCCTGAAAACCCAAATAAAAATCTAAAAAACACTAAAAACAATCAAAATCCCTAAAAACCCTAAAAACCCAAAAAAAATTACGAAAAAAGTCACTAAAAATACCTAAAAACATAAAAAAAACACTAAACCACCATAAAAACTGTATAGACAATAAAAATATAAAAATAATTTAAATTCCTACAATCTTACAAAATTCTAGACCTTAAAAACCCTAAAACCCATAAAAACCATAAAGAGCACTGAAAACCGAAAGAAACCATAATTAATCATAAAAACTATAAAAAACCACACAAAACTCTAAAAACTCTTTAAACCCCCAGAATCTTTAAAAATATAAAAAACATAAATCCTAAAAAACTCAAAAAAACCATAAAACATTAAAAAAACAATAAAAACCTAAAGTCCCTAAAAACCCCCAGAAACCCACAAAATCCCTAAAATCCATAAAAACCCTTAAAATCCAAAAAACTCATAAAGATCCAAAAAAATATAAAAACCCATGAAAACCATAACAAAACCTTAATAATCTATAAACACTTAATCCCTAAAAACATAAAAACACTCACAACCCAAAAGAACCCTAAAACTATTAAAAACCACATACCCCCTAATTACCATAAAAACCCTAAAACCGCTTAAAAACACACAAAACTACTAAAAACTCTATAAACACATTAAACACCTAAAAATTAAAAAAAATATAAAAAACCATAAACCCAAAAAACCACAAAAACCATAAAAACCCTAAAACCATAGTTCCCTCAAAATTCATATAACCCCTGAAAGCCATAAAAATCTTAAAGATTCCTTAAAAATATCTAAAAACGTAAAAACCCCAAAAACCCTGGAAAACCCTAGGAAAATCTTAAAAACCTGTAAACACTTAAAAACCTATCAAAAACCTAAAAAATTATAAAACCCAAAAATACCCAAAA
Source organism: Viscum album (assembly GCA_963277665.1). Classification (NCBI taxonomy): domain Eukaryota; kingdom Viridiplantae; phylum Streptophyta; class Magnoliopsida; order Santalales; family Viscaceae; genus Viscum; species Viscum album. The sequence continues at coordinate 1,277,358,091 of OY728136.1, read as the reverse complement.
AAACATAAAACCCCATAAAACATTGAAAACCTAAAACCCCATAAATCCCTAAAAACATTATTACCATAAAATCACTCAAAAACCCAAAAACCCAAAAAATCCAAAAAATCGCTAAAAATGTAAAACCTCTAAAATCTTAAAAACCGATATGAAAAACTTAACAAAATAAAAACACTTTAAACACCTAAAATCCTAAAAACTTATAAAAACCCTAGAAACAAAAAAAAACCAATAAAAAACTAAAAACCATGAAATCTGAAAAACATTAAAAAACCAAAAAAACAAAAAAACCCCTAAAAATCAATAAAAAACAAAAAACAAAAATCAAATCAGTGCCATAAAAATGTTAAAAAAACTCTAAAAACATTAAAAACACTATGAATGTGAAAAAAAATTAAAACCCAAGAAAACCTTAAAAACCCCATAAAACTCCTAAAAATCTATGAAAACCCTTAAAACATAAAATTCCAAAAAACTCTAAAAATCTATAAAAACATAAAAAAAACAATGAAAACCATAAAAAAAACTAAGAAACATTAAGAATCTAAATATACTTAACACCCATGAAAACCATAAAAACAATATAATCACTGAAAACCCAAAAAAATACTAAAATTTAAAAAAACCATAAAATCCTACAAAAAAATTTAAAGCTCCTAAAATATTGAAAAAATTATAAAAACAATAAAAAATTTAAAGATTAAAAAAATGAAAAATCCCCAAAAATCCAAAAACAAAAAACCCTAAAACGCCTCAAAATCGTCAAAAACACTAAAACCTAGAAAACACATAAAAATTCCCTAAAAACCCATAAAAATATAATAAATCTTAAAACATGAAAACCCCAAGAAAATCATAAAAATATAAAAACACATAAAACCTTAAAAACATAAAAAATTTCTGAAACTCTGAAAAACTAAAACCCTGAAAACATCAAAAACCCAACCAAAACTATAAAAACACAAAACCCTATAAAAAACTAAAAAAGCCATAAAAATATCAAAAAAAAAATATAAACCATAAAAACTATAGAAAACACTGTGAAAAAAATTAAAAACATAAAAACACATAAAACCCCTAAATAATGATAAAAACCCTAAAAATATTTAAAAGACCTTGACAATCTAAAACCCATGAGAACCCACAAAATCCCTTAAAATAATTAAAACCCCTAAAAATCCATAAAATCCCTAAAAACGATTAAAACATTAATGAAAATTTAAACACCTAAAAATGGAAAAAACTCTAAAAACCTTCAAAACCCTAAAAACTCAAAAAAAAAACCTAAAAATCGAAAAAAAACATAAAATCCATAAAAACACCAATATCCTCTAAATTCATTGAAATCGAAAAAAATACTTAAAAATATTAAAAAAATCCCAAAAAAACCAAAAAAGATTAAAAAACCATAAAACCCCAAAGAAACCCATAAAATTATTAAAACACATAAAACTGTTAAAAACTTAAAAAACTAAAAACACCCAAAAAACCCCTCAAAAATCCCAACAACCCCCCTCAAATTCATAAAAACTATAAAACCCATCAAAACTATAAAAACCCAAAAAACTATAAACACTCTTTAAACCAAAAAAACATCTACAAAATATTGAAAACCATTAAACCCCTAAAAAGTCAATAAACACTAAAAACCCAAAAACACCATAAAAATCTGAAAAATAATAAAAAGCCAGTAAAAACTCAAAATCCATAAAACCCATATGAATAAATAATTTCCTAAAAATGATCTATGAAGTATCAAATTTTCAATACCCTAAAAACCTCAAAAAAACCGAAATAAAACCAAAAAATCAACAAAACACATAAAATAAATAAAAAACCAAACAACCCTAAAAATATTAAAATCCCTCAAAATCCAAAAAAACCCCTTTAAATAATAAAAATAAAATATGGTCCTAAAATTATCTAAAAATGAAAAAAACCTAAAAAATGTTTAAAATAAGAAAACACTTAAAACCCCTAAAAACCATAAAAACGCTAAAACCACTATAATCCCATAAAACACTAAAATTCCATGAAATCATAAAAACCCTTAAAACCTAAAGAATCCCTAAAAACACATAAAAACCCTAAAACTAATAAAAACTCTAAAATCCATTTAAAAACATAAAAATATTGAAAAACTATAAAAACCATAAAACCCCTATAAAACTAAAAAAAACCCATAAAACTACAAAAACCCTAAAAAATGAAAACCCTAAAAACCAAAAACACCCTAAAATCCCTAAAAACCCAAAAACCCCATAAAAATAAAAAAAACCCAAAAATACCTAAAAAGATAAAAAAATAATACAATGGAAACGTTTTAGAAAATTATAAACAACAAAAACACTTAAAACCCTGAAAACCATTAAAAACAAAAAACCCATAAAAAACCATAAAACCCCACTAAAAACTCTAAAACCCCTTTAAAACCTTAAAAATTTTAGAGAAATTAGAAGAACCATAAAATCCCAAACAAACACAAAAAACCCTAAAACTAGAAAAAAAATAAAACCAATGAAAACAAAAAAAATTATATAATCATTACAAATTACTAAAATCCCTAAAAACCATACAAAATACTAAAACTTCATAAAAATGAAAACCAACAAAAAAATATGTGAAAACTCTAATAAAACCTTCAAAACCTAAAAATAGTTAAAACATAAAAACACCTAAGAACAATAATAAATACCATAAATATCCTTAAAAACCTAAAAAACACTAAAATCACTAATAATAATAAAACTCTTAAAACAACCTAAAAACCCTAAAAACCATAAATATCTTTAAAATCCCTAAAAAATCCCAAAATCCATAAGGAACCCTATGAAAACATTAAAAACATATAAAACACCTAAAAACCAAAAAAACACTAATAATAATAAAACTCTTAAAAAACCAAAAAACCCAAAATTACAAAAAACCCCAAAAACCATTAAACCCTAAAACCCATAAAATTCATAAAATCCTATAAAAATCCTAAAAAAACAAAAAAAACACTAAAAATTCATTAAAACACCAAAAATGATAAAAACTCTTGAAAAACTCAAAAACTATGAGAAAATCAAAAAAAATTAACTAAACCCAAAATAACTAAAACAACCCTAAAACCATCAAAATCCCAAAAACCCTTTAAAACCCAAATAATTAATAACCTTAAAAATCCCTAACACCATAAAAACATCTTAAAACCATGAAAACCCCTAAGGATGCCTTGAAAAACTAAAACACTTAAAACCACTTAATACCAAAAACCCCCTTAAACCCTAAAATCCAAAAAAACATAAAAGATCCTAAAGACCCTCAATATCCATACAACAACAAAAAAACCAAAAAAATACAAAAAATACCAAAACAATTCCCTAAAAAAGTGAAAAACCCTTAAAACCCAAAAAAACCAAAAGATAATATTAAAATTCAAAAAAAATCATAACCCTTAAAAACCTAAAATTGATAAAAACACTAAAACCCATAAAAGTCTGTAAAAACCTTAAAACCACTAAAAATCCAACACCCCCTAAAAACCGTTAAACCCCACAAAACCATTAAAATCCCTAAAACACATAAAAACCATATTAAACCACTAAAAACCATAAAACCCCATAAAACCTCTAAAAACATTAAAAAACTATAAAGGAATTTAATAAACTAAAAAACTAAAAACCATAAAAACCATAAAACCCCCAAATCCCCATTAAAATACATAAAAACACTAAAAACAAAAAATTATTAAAACCACTAAAAATCCCTAAAACATAAAAGAACCTAAAACCCTAAAACACACAAATAAAACCTTATAAACCTAATAACAATTAAAACCTCTATAAAGTTAAAAAATGATAAAGACCAAAAAAACCCTAAAATCCATTGAAACCCTAAAAACAAAAAAAAACTAAAACCATAAAAAATCATAAAAGTAAAAAAATCCAAATAAACTACTAAAAACTCAAAAAAAACTATCAAAACACCTAAAAATGTTAAAGAATTAAAAAAAACCTTTATGACCTTATAAACTCAAAAAATTGAATGAACCCTAAAACCCCTCAAAAATGATAAAACCCCAAAACCACTAAAAACCATAAAAGCCTAAAAAATCACTAAAATTTTCTAAAATGATAAGAAACCCCTAAAACCCGTTAAAAAACTAAAAACACTTTAAACTAATAAAATTTTAAAAACGAGAAACATCCTAAAAAGCATTAATACCATAAAAACAATAAAACCCCTAAAAATATTCATAAAAACATAAAACACATAAAAACTAATATAAAACCTTTAAAACCATGAAAATGTTAAAAACTATGAAAACCAATAAACACCCTGAAAAAAACTACATCCTAAAAAGACTATAGAAACTCTAAAATCCATATAAAACTCTAAAAACACTCCAAATCACGAAAAACACTAGAAAACCAGAAAATCATAAAAAAGACATAAATATCCCTAAAAATGTAAAATAACCTAAGAACATGGAAAAAAACTTACAAAAACATAAAACCTAAAAAAATTTAAAACCCCCTAAAAACATAAATATGGTAAAATACATAAAAACAAAAACTAAAATAACCACAAAAATCCCAGAAACGCCTAAAAACCATAAAAATCCTACAAACTGGTGAAAATGAATTAAAATATAAAACACCCAAAAAACCTTGAAATCACATAAGATAATGTTAAAAACCAAAAAACACTTAAAGCCCCAAAAAACCTAAAAAATTCTAAAAAACCTAAAAACACTAAACATTCACTAAAACCCATAAAACCTATAAATACCCTAAAATACCTAAAAATCATAAAAAATACTAGAAAACCCACTAAAAATATAAAACCCATTTAAACCCCTAAAAATATAAAAAAATAATAAAAACATTAAAAACCCTAAAAAACACAAAAAACCCCTAAAACCCAAAAAATCCGAAAAACCAAAAAAACCCTAAAGCCCCCTCAAAATTCCTAAAAACACTAAAAACCCATAAAAATACCAATAAATACCAAATAACTATAAAACTTTTAAAAAAAAAATAAAAACCATGAAAACCCATATGAAAAACTTAAAAACCTAAAAACAATTATGACCCCTAAAACCCTATAAACAGTAAAAACAATAAAAAACCTAAAACACCTTATAAATTTAAAATATGATAAAACCCTAAAACCCATAAAACCCTAAAAATAATTAAATCATTAAAACTTCTTTAAGAACCTAAAAACATTAAAATACTCCTAAAACCTTACAACCCTAAAAAATCTCAAAATAACCCAAAAACCCAATAAAACATAAAACCCCTAAAAACCCTCATAATCCCTAAAAACCATAAAAACCATAAAAACCTGAAAAATAGATAAAATTACAAAAATAAAAAAAAACAATAAAACCTACAAAACCCTATGAAAATATTGAAAACCTAAAAACACTTAAAACCCAAAAAACCAAAAAAACTCGAAAACCCCTAAAAATCCAAAAACCCACAAAATCATTGAGAACCATAAAAACCATAAATATCCTAAAAGGACTAAAAATACATAAAAAAAATAAAATAAATAAAACCCATGAAAAACACTAAGAAAATCATGAAAACATAAAAACACTTAAAACCCCAAAATTTTTTAAAAATGATCAAAACATTAAAAATTATTAAAAATCCCTAGAAAACACTAAAACCCCCAAAAGATGCAGGATGATGCTGCTTGGCATGGTGGAGGGAGTGTGTACCAGAACCCTCTGGTGGATGATGCTGGGAGTGCATTGTCTCCTTCTCAGGTGCTGGATAATGTGCCTTCTACTGGGTATGGGGGAGGGAGTGTGGAGCACATTTCTAGTGAAAACGAGATGTTTTTGAGCTATTCTGGGTGCTTTGATAATCCCGGTGAATGGGAGCATGAGGCGAAGGCTGATCTGAAGACTGAGAAAGGTGTGAATGCTGCCCAGGTTGATGGTAATGGGGGCACCCTCACCAGGCCTTTGATGAACGCTTCCAAATCCTTTGAACCTGTTCTTATCACATTGGATTTTTCAGAGGTTCTCACTTCCCTCAGAACAAATGATGTTAATTTTGTTGAAGATGTGATGATTAGGGAAAGTGTGGATGAAAACTCCAAAAGATTGTTTCTGAAAGACCTGGCATTGCAGCCTTCTATTTTTTAGGAGAGAATGGAATCGGAGTGCCCGATGCTCTGGGAGAGTGGCTCGGATGATGGTTCTAGGATGAAATCCAACATGGCCCAGATTTTAAAGGACAAGGCCATACTCGCTGGGAAAGAGAAGTTTGCTGGGGGCCTGTCCATGGAGTGTTTTCCACCTTCCACCTCTTGTTTTCTTAACCAGGAGGACTTTGTTATACCTGTGCAGGGGAATCATGGTGATCTTTGCACCGCTGCTTTGAAAGTAAGGAGGCCAAGGAAGGACTACTCCTCCATTCCAAGAACAGTTTCTACGAGGGCTTCCAGCAAGGCTTTAAAGAACTCATCTGATAAGGCGGGGCGGTCTGCTAAAAAGCAGCTGAATGTGGAGCAGGTGAAGTTAAGGGAGTACTACACCAACGTTTTGAAGTGGTATGATTCTTCAGAATGAGAGTCAGTAGACACTGATGCAGCCTCTGGATATGGTGCTGAGGGAGACCCCCTGGTGCAGATTACGATGATGATGGTGGAGATGGCTGGTAGACCCTGTGCTGGATGCTGGGTGTGGGTTGGCTGGGAGATGATTTTGGCTTTGCTTTTGGTCTTCTTTCTTTTCTCATTTTGTGTGTCTTTTTTATTTTCATTCTTTTGCGTGTGTTGTAAGGGGTTTTCGGGTGTGGGTTGTTTGACCCCTCCCCACCCTTGTCTGTTGTGTCTCTTTTTCTTTACTAATAAATTTGGGGGGGGGGGGGAATAGCCCGACCCTCGAATCTTCCTTGCCCCTAAAACTCCAAAAAAACCCATAAAAACCCCTAGCATCCTTAATAAACTGTAAACACCATTAGAACCACTAAAAAAATATAAAATCCATTTAAACCCTTAAAAATGAATCAAATCACTAAAAACACTTAAACGCCCAAAAATATCAAAAAATCCAGTAAAAATCCAAGAAACCCCTAAAACCCATAAAAATCCTGAAACACCTCAAAATCACTAAAAATTAAAAAACCTAAAAATCCCTAAAAATCACTAAAAACATAAAAAATCAAAAAAACCCCCAAAAACCTACAAAACCATAAAAACCAATAAACACTTTAAACCCTTAATAACTAAAAACCTAAAACACCTCAAAACCCGAAAAAACCCTAAAAATCTCTAGAGACCCAAAAAATATATAAAAATCCAAAAAACACTAAATATCCCCAAACCATTAAAAAAACCTTAAAATTATGAAAATACTTAAAAATTTCTTAAAAATTCTAAAAACAATTAAAACCCCTAAAAACCTAAAAATGCTAAAAATTCTAAAAGACCCTAAAAACCTGTAAAAAACATAAAACCCTAAATTCTTTACAAAATCCTAAAATCCCAAAAAAACCCTAAAAACAACTAAAAACCAAAATACCCTTTAAATTTATAAACACATTAAAAAATCTTGAAAACCTAAAAACCCAAAAATTACACAAAAAAAAAAGTAAAAATACTAAAAAAACAAAACACTAAAATCCCAAAAAAACCTTCAAAAAACAGAAAAATACTGAAAACCATCAAAATATTAAAAAAACCTAAAAATCAAGAAAAAACCATAAGTATATATTTTAAATTGAAAACAATTAAAACCCCTAAAAACATAAAAATGTTGAAAATCATAAAAAACCCATAAAAACCCTAAAAATCCTAAAAACCAAAAAACACAAAAAAACCCCAAAATCCCTAAAAACCCATAAAAATCCTAAAACCATTTAAAAATGGAAACCCCTTTAAAACTATAAAAAATTTACAAAACTCTAAAACCTCCTTAAATCCCTAAAACTCAAAAGAAACCCCAAAAATAAAAAACTATAAACCAAGAAAACCTAAAAAATCTATCAAAACCCTAAAAATCATAAAAACACTAAACCCAATAAAATACCAAATAATGTAAAGAAAATGAAAAAATATAATAAAATATTAAAAACCTAAAAAAATTAAAACCCATAAAAACCTAAAATCTAGAAAAAAAACCTAAAAATCCATAAAAACCCATAAAAACCTAAGAACACTTGAAACCAAAAAAATCATGAAAATGTAAAAACACTACAAACCATAAAACCATAAAATGGTGATGATGGGGATCCGTATGGAGATGAGGCGTCTTATGAATATCTTGTAGAGGGTCTCCCCTAAGGCACTACTGTTTATGAATTCAGTTTAGATGTTGACTGACTTGTTTTTCTCTTGGGTATTTTCTTTTTTCCTTCTTTTTTTGGTTTTGTGGTTGTTAAGGGTTTTTGGATGCGGGTTGATTGACCCCTACACTCCCATGTCTGATGTTTCTATTTGTTCAAATAATCTATGGGGGGGTACAGGATTAGCCTGAACCCTACACCACTTTTTCCATAAAACCTTAAAAATTCAATAAAATCGTTAAAAATTATTTAAACCAATAAATACGTTGAAAACACTAAAAACCATTAAGAAAACAAAAAATCGTAAAAATAAATGTAATAGACCAAAAAACCCTATGAACCCTAAAACCCCTCAAAATCCCTAAAAAATATAGAATCCCTAAACAGCCTAGAAAACCTTAAAAATACAAAAATAGCCTTAAAAAACCTAAAAACCTAAAAACACTAAAACCCATGAAATCACTAAAGAAAAAATTATAAACATAATAAAACATAAAACACCTAAAAAATAAAATACTAAAAACACAAAAAACATAAAAACCCTCAATATCCTTACAATCCATAAACCCATAAATATCCCAAAAATCCCTAAAATTACATAAAACCCTAAAAACCCCTAAAATACATAAAAATATAATAGTACCTAAAACCCCTAAAACCTGTAAAATTCTAAAAACCCAAAAAACAATATAAAGTCCCTAAAACCATAAAATCCCTAAAATTCATAAAACTCCCAAAAAACCCTAGAACCCACAAAAACCCTAAATACCCTAAAAACCATAAAAACTATAAAAACACTCTAAACACCTATAAATGATAGAAAAACTAAAAAAATAAAAACTCAAATAAAACCCCATAAAAAGAATAACAAATAAAAGCCATAAAACCCCTAAAAACCTTAAAAACACTCAAAATCCCTAAAATCACTAAAATCCATAAAAATAAAAACAATACCTAAAATCCCCAAATATGTAATAATAAATAAAAAACATGAAAACCCTAAATAAATCCATTAAAACATAAAAACACATAAAACTTTAATAACCATAAAATAATAAAGGACCCTAAGAACCTGTAAAAACCCTAAAATTTCCAACCCCCCCTAAAACCCTTGAAAAACTAGAAACCACATAAAAACACTAAAAACCCAATAAAAACTCAAAAGACCAGTTAAACCCCTAAAAGTGATAAACACTCAAAAAAACCTTAAAACCCAAAAAACTAAAAAAAACCCAAAAACTAAGAAAAACACCGAAAACCCCTAAAACACTGAAAACACTTGAAATACATAAAAACCATAAAACCATAAAAATAATAAAAAATCCATAAAAATTCTTATGAAGGTAAATCCATTGAAAATCCTAAAAACCCATATGAAAAATTTAAAAACCCAAAAATCCCTAAAACCCCCCAAAAATGTAAAAACACTAGAAACCCTAAAAAATGATAAAAACCCAAAAAAACCTTAAGAACCATAAAAACCTCTTTAAACCATAAAACACAAAAAATCACATAAAACCCATAAATCACCACTAAAAATATGATATAGTTTAAACCACTAAATTTTTTAAAAACTCCAAAAAATAATAAAACCCCTAAAAACTTAAAAAAACTAAAATCCAAAAAAATAATAAAAATCCTAAAAACCCATAAAAATATCAATATACCTTAAAACCCTAAAAAAATGTAAAAACATTAAACACCCTAAACAAATTTAAAATCACCAAAAACTTATAAACCCTAATAAAACCTTAAATACATAAAAATACATAAAACCACTAAAAATGTTAAAAATGATAAACCCCCTAAAAACCATAAAAATGATAAAAATCTCTAAATAATTTAGACCCCTAAAAATCCATAAATCCAAAAAACCACTAAAAATATAAAAAACCAATAAATCCATTTAATGTTAAAATAATATAAAGACTCTAAAAACATAAAAACTCAAAAAAATCGAAATTTTGAAAAAATTAATTAAAATCCTTAAAACTCTCAAAACCCAAAAAACACTCAAAATCCCTAAAATCACAAAAACCCATACAAATCCAATAAAGGTATAAAAATATATAAAATCATAAAAAACTATAAAAACATGAAAACACTAAGAAAACCATCAAACTAAAAATAATTAAAACCCATAAAAACCCAAAACAACACTAAATTCTTAAAAACCCCTAAAACCTTGAAACAATTATAAGAATAAACCCATAAGATCCGTAAAAAACCCTATAAAACCTTAAAAACATAAAAATAAATAAACATATAAAAACCTTTTAAACCACTAAAAACATTAAAAAATTCTACAAACCCATAAAATACTCCTAAAATACCCAAAAACCCTAAAAAACAAAAAATGACTTAAACACCTAAAACCAATTAAAATCCGTCAAAATCTCCAAAAACCATAAATCCCAAAAAAATCCTAAAAAATATCTAAAATCCCTTAAAATATTAGATCTCTTATAAACCACTAAGAAAAATTTGAAAACCTAAATATACTTAAAAACACTAAAAACCTAAAAACACTAAAATTCAAAAAACTAAAACCCCAAAAAATTTAAAAACAATTAAACCCTTAACAATATCTAAAAACCCTAAAACCCATTAAAAAATCTAAATACCCTTTAAAAACTTAAAAACATTAAACAACTCTAAAAATCATAAAAATCATAAAAACTCCAAAAACAATAAATAACCCATAAAACCCATAAAACCCTATCAAACCCTATAAATATCTAAAATACAAAAATACAAAAAATTCCTTCAAAAACTAAAAACCTAAAAACCCATAATAATCTTGAAACCCCTAAGTAATCCTTAAAAACATAAAAACGTTTAGACCAACTAAAACACAAAAAAAATATTAAAACCTAAAACCCCTAAATAACAATAAAATAGTATGAATGAGACTTATTCAGTTTTTATTTAAGTTACTCCAAATAAGTGTGCTTATAAGATGAAGGAACCATTTAGAGTTACTACTTTAGATAATAATGGTAGACTACCTTCATGTGTTTCATAAAAGATGGTGTTTGCTGCCAAAAATCCATCAACTTCTAGTATGATTTATTTCTTTGTGGTGGTTGGTCCTTCAGATATGGAAGTAGTATCCACCTTTGATCCTATTGTGGTGGTTCCTTATCTCGTAGTTAAGACTACTGGAAAGTATTTTTTTTCTTCCAATTCATAATTTCTTTGACTGCTTATCGGTGGAAATCCCTCATATAAGTGTTGGTTCAGGGACTTTCTTGATTTTTTGGCCCATATTCTAGTGATCTGAAAACCTTTGATGATCCTTGTCTATCTTTTGGTGAATGGAAAATTTAGATTGATCTTTTTTCTTGGTTTATGAAGTTCTGACTTGCATCTACTTTGATCCCCAGGTTGCTGGGATATGGAATATCTTTCTTCATTCCCTGAATATGTGGGTTCAGATGGTGCCATTATGATTCCTTAAACTTTTCCAATTCCAAATGAGCTAAATAAATCTATTGGATTAGGTCCTAATTTAATTTTTATGGATGTGGACGGTTCATTTTCTAGTTATATGATTGAATTATCTATTCCACATATTCTTCTCCCTCAAGAAATTGAGGATATAGGGTATTCCTCTATGTTACTTAACTATGTGGATAAAATTGTTTTGGACTCATTTTCTAAAAGTGATAATTCCATTAGGAATAAGCTGATGAAGGTGGATAGATGTGATCTGAAGAGTGTCCTAGTTAAAACTGGACCAAAGGATAACGGTTCTTGATGCTCCCTTGGTTTTCAATATTTTTCTTTGTATTTGGGATCATTAGAGGTCTCAAGACCATTAGTAATAAAAAAGTTTTTCAAGACCTCATTTTATCTTATAAATTTAATTGTTTGAGTATTGTTGAATGTAATGTTAAAAGGGACAACATTGATTCTATTATGAGGAATATTTCTCTACATGGGAATCATTTTACTAAATTTTCTTCTTCCTATTTATTGTGCATTATAGTATTATGGAATCCTCACATGCTATATCTTGAGCCTCAACTGAATTATTTTAGATTATTGAGTTCCTAGTTAGGGTTGTTAAAGTAGATTTTTACTTTTTAATTTCATGTTTTATGGTTCCAAGTTGGTTACAAATCAAATTGTTTTGTGGGAAGTCATTGTTTGTCGATTTGAGTCTAACTATGAGATTCATAATATAATTATTAGTTATTTTAATGTATTTAGTCTCATAGAGGATAGTTTTGGAGGCTACATGTATTGGACCTCTTCTATAGAGGGCTATAATTCAGGAATTTTTTATTCTAGGATGGATGATATTCATTACTTTGGGCTAAGGTTTTCTTAGAGGAAGGGCTATTAAGAGGTTATGAGGAAGCTGGATAGAGCTATAATCAATTCCTATTAGATATCCAGGTTCCCCTCTTCAATATTTGATTTCCATCATTTAAGTATTTCTAGTCATAACCTAATTATTATCATATCAGTATAGGTTCTTCACTTTAGGAAGATGTTGTTAAAAGTTCTTAATTATTAGGAAGATTATTCCTACTTCCTATATTCTATCTCTTTTTTTTGAAATGTTGGGGCCTTTGGGTGTAGTTTGTTCCATGTTTACCAAAAAATGAATATGTTCAAGAAATATGTCTAATCCATTCATTATCAGGTGGCTGCTTAGTATTATGCAGAAATTTCTTCGATCGGGGAGGAATTAAATGAATACCAATCATCTTTTGTTCTTAATGGACCATATGATACATTGATTCAAAAGGTAGTCAGTCATATGCAAAGGTTAAAATCCTTGACCTTGAAAGATACCCTATCATCAAACCTAAATATTAGGGTTATTTAGATTAGGTGCGGGTTTTAATTAAATCTTTTTTTAACTCAGTGAATGCTAGATTTAATTCTTCTAAATTGGTTCTTCTTCAAAAGGATGATGGTTCTGTTTTTTCTAATCTAAGTTCTATTATTTTTTGGCTATTGATTTTTTTTTCTAGTTTTCTTTTGATTGTAACGTCTCATGATTATTTATTTTTATGGAGATTGGGATTAGATTCATTTTTATTTCACTATATTTCTTAATCCTATTATTATTTTCTAGATAAATCTGTGGACAGGGAAGATGTTTATCAATATATTTTCTTTATTCCTCCATTTTAATACACTTGATCCAAATAGATTTATTGCCATTTTCTTTTGTTATGCTTGATTGGTATTTGATACAGCGTGATAGTTGATATTTTATAATTATTTAGAACTTGGAAATTAATATGCGAAGTTAATAGATATATAATTTATTTGATTCCAAAGGTACATAATTATTTATATCTTTATGATTTCATCCCTTTTTTGTGCTGCAATACAATTTATAAGTGAATCTCCATAATTTTTGTGGCCATATTGATCATTGTAATTCCTAACTATATCAAAAAGTCATAATATTCCTTTATTCAAGGGATATTTATTTATAAAAATATTTTTCTTACTTAGGAGTTGATATGGGGTTACTACCTAAATTCAGCAGTTCTTCAATGTGCTTTTATGATTTAACTTTTAATGGTTATTGATTTTATCATATGGTAATTCCATTGGAATTCTCTAGACCTTCTTTGTTTTTTGATCAGGTTCTCTTCATGAATTAATAGGTGTGTCTATTATCATATGTTTTCTTTTAATATTAATGTGTTTTTGAAAGGTTATTCTACTAGGTAGAAAGGATTAAAGTAAGGGGATCCACCTTTTCCCTTTATTTTTGGGATTTTTTATAGATGTTTTTTATAATATCATAGACTCTCTAATATATTATTCTTAATCTTTAAAGATTCATTGAAGATTCGGTAAATCTTCCATTTATCATCTATTGTTTATGGATTATCTTATATTTATTCTTTTGGGGATATGGATTCATTTTTCATCCTAAACCATGCTTTGGACCACTTATCCTCCTCATATGAACTTTCTATTAACTTCCCAAAATCAATGATGTTTTTAATTTGTGTGTCCTTGGAGGAGGGGGATTGAATTGGTTTTTCCATTGGAATTTGGAGAATTTTGTTACAACTTCTTTACTGGGGAGTGACTCTTATTTCTACTATATTAATAAATGTAGACTATGATATTTTGGAAGAGATAATTGTTATGATAATGATGTTTTGGAGAAATAATTTTATTTCTTTCTGTGGGAAACTTGTATATTATTCAATATATTGGTTTTCCCAGAAAATCATATTATTGTTATAATTTCACCATTCCTAAAAAATTATTTATGTCTATTGAAGCTAATATAATGTTCTTCCTTTAGAATAGCCGTTTTTTGGCTGTGGTTGAGGCTAAAGTGGCTTGGGCCTTGGTGGATAGATCTATAGTAGAGGGAGGATTATAGATAATGTGTCTTGGTGATAAAAATATAGAATCTACTTCTATACTTGTTTGGGACATTTTTTCACTATTATTTTCTTCCATTTGGGTGGAATGTGATTTCATTTTTCTCATGGTTTCTCTCAATTTTGGGTGTCCAATGTTCCATGGAATTTCTTGTGGACTTAGTGTATGTTATATCCACTAATGAAGTTTCTCAAGGACCATATTTATTTCTATATTGGAAATCAATTCATTATCTTCTTCATGTTTTATTCTTTGATTCCAAGGGGCCTTTATGTTCATCTATTAATGGTCAAATTATTTATGACTCTTGGATCCTTAAATATACTCAGGTTTCAAACATTATTTAGGATGGGGAATAGGAGCCTCCAATCAAATTTTTCTATTGAGTTTTTGGGATGTTAAAGAGGCGATTATTTTTCTTACTTAGCTTAGTAGTGATAATGATTTGTTAATGTGCAATAAGATGCCAGATTCTTCCATTTACAGTGTTTGAGCAGAGTTGATATGAAAAATTTTCATTATTTCATGGCATTATCTGGTCTAGAATTGGGTCACCTTGGCTTGGTACTCATCTATTCATTAATTACTGATTCTTGGCTACTTTCCTACACATGATAGGTTGCATCTAACAGTCTTATATTTTCCTAATCATTGTTTTTTTGTTTAATTTCCCTTGAGAGTATTGATTTAAATGTTGATTTATATAGGAAGATTTGGTCTTCCTTATTAATCCTCATGAATATATATTTTTTGGATCATGATTTTTCTACTTCTGTTAGTTTTTGTTCTGATAGATTTACTAGGGATTCCTTACTATGTGTTTTCGGGAAACTCAAGCTTTCGACCATGGTTTATATTATGCAGACGGAACAAAATTATGGGCTTGATGGGTTCATATTTTAATGTGGTAGTTATACATGGATTAAATTTGATATTATTATTCATTAAAGACCCCATTTCAGTAAGAAGTTTCCTAATGTTAATGATAATGAGGAGAAAGTCCGTCGGTGAAACTTGGTGGGATCTCCTCTATGAGTTTGTTAATATACTTATTATTTCTTATAATTTGTGATTTGTGGCTTCTTTATTTTGTATGGTACATATGTTATCATGTTGGGTTGTGTGTTTGTTGTCATGGGTGTGAGGTGTTAGTGTTGTGGCTATCTAGGTGTAGGATCATGAAGGTTGGGGATGCTTTTGGTTGTTGGCGCTGAGGCTATCTGGTGCAAGATCATTTCTAATGATATGTATTGGATATTTGTTAGTGTTAGAGTGCTATTGGTTGGATTCTCTTCTAGATGGAAGGGGATTTATTTTTTTTCCTATTTGGTTGGGTTTTGGTGGGTGTGCTCATGACTCTAAATTGTGTGAAAGTTTGCAGTTTTCTAGTGTTTTCTTATTTTTTTCCCTTTTAGTTTTACATTTAGGGAAAATTCTATGTTACATTGGTCGGTGGGGAGCTAGCTGGATGGTGAAGGATTTTTGCAGGATTAGTGTTTTGTTGGGGTTGGTGTAGGATGGTTGAGATTCTTCGTGGGTCTTTGTATGGCATGGCTGTCTAGTTCTGGATGGATGTGGTTTTTCTGGTTCCTCCATATTAGGGGGACTCTAATGTTGTCACTATAGTGCTGGTTGTAGATGTTTGTGGCTAATGGGATCTTTGTGGGCTAATATTCTAATGGGATACATGTGTATTGGTGGGTTCTACTAGATATGGCATGTTCAAATGTTGGTTATTCTCATGTGTGGATAGTTGGCTATAATTCTGGAGCTGTTTTTTGGCTATTATTAGGATGTTGGTGGAATTATGGATGGCTCAGGTTTTGATCCTGATTAGAAGAGGTTCTCTATTGCGGTCTTCTTTTGTGGGAGGATTATTTTAGTGGATGGATCTGATTTTGTAGTTTTATTCTTGATGGGGAGCTGTGTTTGGCTTCTCATTGTTGTCAGCTTCAGTTTGTTCTTGTGGTTTCTATTGACATGATTATGGTTCTTTGTATAGCTAGTTAGTGGGGGTGAATTAGGGTAATTGGGTTGTGCAGTTGGTTTGGTTTTTGGTTGGTGGGGATTCTAGGTTGTATAGGGGTAAATGTCATGTCTTGGGATGGATGTGTATTTGGTCTTGATTATCATATGATTCACTAAAATTCCACTGCATAGTAGTTCTAGGGTTTTTTATGGGGTTTGTTTGTGTGTGTGCATGTCTACAAGTGGTGGAGTTTCTATATGTATGAATTCTATGTGTGCATTTGTATTTAGGAGGGTAGTTGTGTGTGCATGTTCTTATTAGTGGTGATGTGTTTGTGCATGTGTGCATGTGTATCTTTTTTCTAGTGTTTTTTTCTCCTTATTGGGTGTTTTGTCTACTTTGGGTCTTTCTTTGATGTGTTGCATCTTGGACTGCTCACTTTCTTGGTTCATGGTGCTATTGTGGCTTCATTTGTAGTTTTTATGGAGTTCTATGTTTGGATTCTCTGCTTGTGGATAGTGGTGGGTGCTCCTATTAGTGTTGTTGGTGGCTTGATGGAGGAGTTGGTTATGGTGTTTTTTAATGATGGCTTTGTGTGTGTAGAGGCTTCATGAGGTTCTTGGGATTTTATGTTGTTTTAGGTTATTGGTCTCTTTGGGGGCCTCCTATGAATGCTTGGTTTCCAGGTTTTGTTGGATGGGATTTACAAGGATCACCTTACCATTTTTCTATTTCTATTTTGGATGGGTTTCACTAGATTTCTCAGTTATTTTTATTATTTTCTCACTTGCGGTTTCGTGGTCTTTGGATTCACAATCACATTGTTTTTATTTTGGCATCATGCCCATCAGTTACTATAACTTTGGGTGACTGTGTTGTACTTTGATTCAAATTCTTTTTATATACTTCTTTCAATTTTCCTTGAATGAAATCCGAATTACCCCCAAAAAACCATAAAACACTTAAAACACTCAATATCACTAAAATGATAAAAACCATAAAATCATAAAAAGATATAAAATCACTACAAATGTACAAAAACTAAAACCCAAAAAAAAAATATTAAAACCTTAAAAACCTAAAAACACAACCCCCCCACCCCAAACATAAACACCCTAAAACCCTAAAAATCATACAAAATTTAAAAAAACCTAAACAATGATAAAAAATATAAAAAATCTATAATGATACCTAAAAATGTAAAAACACCTAAAAACTCTGAAAACCCTAATAAACCGTAAAAACCATAAAACAATTAATATCCATAAAAAATCTAAAAAAACTAAAAATCCTAAGAATTATAAAAATAAAAAAATAAATTAATAACATTAAAACCCCTAAAAACTATATATAACCATAAACCCACATAAAAATCTCACAACCCTTGAAAAACTATAAAAACCCTTTAAACCCATAAAAAAATTAAAACTCTAAATAACCATAAAACCAATAAAAAGAAAAAACCCTAAAACTCAGAGAAACCAAAAAAAACCCATAAAAACTGAAAAAACTCAAAAAACCCTCAAAATACCTAAAAACCATAAAAATCCTAAATAATCCCTAAAAATCATAAAAAAACTTAAAAATCATCTTAAAAACCTAAAAACCCTAAGAACCCATAAAACCCCTAAACACAAAAAACCCCTACAATCATAAAAACCCTAAAACACCATAAAACAATTAAAAATGGATAAAAAATCTTAAACCCTTTAAACCACAATTTTTTTTATGAAAAATTATAAAACACTTAAAAACCCTAAAACCCTAAAAAAAACCCTAAATAACTAAAAACCCAACAAAATCCCAAAAACTCTAAAAACCCAAAAAAATTATAAAAACTATAAAATTCAAAATAATGCCCCAAAAATTCCAAAAATGTAAAACCACCTAGAAACCCTGGAACCCCATAAGAAAACAATAAATAAAAAAACAACTAAAACCACTAAAACCCTAAAAAATGATGAAAACCTGTAAAAACACTCAAAACCTTAAAAACCCAAAAAATCATAAATAATGCTAAAATCCAAAACACCCAAAAATCACACTAAAAACTCTAAACCCCATTTAAACCCTTGAAAATGATTAAAATTATAAAAAACCAATAAAACCCCAAATAACATAAAAATAATAAAACCCCTCAAAATCTCTAAAAACACTAAAAACCATAAAATTATTAAAAAATCCCTAAAAATCCATAAAAATGTTACAATCTCTAAAAACTCTAAAAAACCATAATAAAACCTTAAAAACCTTAAAACACTTAAAACTCCTAAAAACCATACAACCCTAAAAAACTAAAAAATATAAAAGTAATAATAACCTAAATACCATAAAACCCCTAAAACCACAAAGATGCTAAAATCCATAAAACCATAAAACCCACTAAAAACTATAAAAACCCATTAAACCCCTAGAAATGTTAAAAAAATAAAAATATCCTTAAAACTGAATAACCCCAAAAAACCCAAAAAAACAAAAAACCCCCTATAAACTCTAGAACCCTAAACTCCTAAAATCCGTCAAAATATCTAAAACCCAAAAACCTTAAATATAATAAAAAATTATTAAAAATCCATAAAAATGTGAAAACCCCTAAAAACAACTGAAAAGCCCAATGAAAAACATAAAAACCTAAAAACACTTAAATCAACCTAAAAATCTAAAAATGATAAAAACCCTAAAAACCCTAAAAACCCTAAAATGCCCAAAAACCCATCAAAATCTCTAAGTCCCCTAAAAACTATAAAATATTTAAAATATCCCTATATATCACTAAAAATGTTGAAAACCCTAAAATCCATTAAAACCCTATAAAATCAAAAACACAAAAAAAATATTAAAACCCAAAAAAACATAAAAATAATAATAGCCCTAAAACCCCTAAAAATACACTAAAACCATAAAAACACAAAAAACTATAAAAAACAAAAAACATAAAAAAATTTAAGTACCACCAAACCACTAAATGTTAAAAGAAACATTAAACCCCTAAAAACATTAAATCCTCTAAAAAACCATAAAACATGAAAGAAAAAATAAAAAATATTCAAACCCAACAACCATGGTGGTTTTCTATATTCAACGTCTTTGTCTTCCCCGAGCGGTTCGAATGCTCTAGATCTCATATTTGGAAAGGGTTCATTGCTAGAATGCTTCAGATTCATTGTCTTTGGATGTTGAACATACTGTTGTGGTCTTCGATCGGTCTGATCTGGCTTGCGGTGAAGTAGATGGCTCTTTGGGGGTCAGAATTCTTCTTGGAAATTAGCTACGGATCAAGGTGGCTTTGCAGGTCTGGGGTTTCCTCAAAAAGCTTAGTGGAGTTAGGGGACTCAGAAATAGAGTAGGTTTTTTTGGAAACCATTACTCAATGCTATGATGGGGGCCCTCAGATCCACTCAATAGGAGGCAGAGATGAGATCAGCTTGGCATTATTTTTTGCAGAAGATGCAGGTTTATATTTCTGGTTTTTCTATCATGGATACGTTTCATTATATTGATGAAGGGATGCTTTAGTAGAGCTGTTATGTGGATAATATGTAGGATTGTGGCCTCTTGTGTTGTGGTTGGTTTGGTTTTGAAACTTCAAGGGTGCTGGATCTTGGTTCAGTTGAGTGGCGCTGGATGTTGTCGTGTCTTTGGGTGATGTGGATGGATTCTAGGCATTGGTGCTGGTTTCCTAGTGTTCCTAAATGTTCTACTAGGGGTGAAATGCTGAAAGATGACTAGAAAGGAGATGATGATTACTATAATCTATGTTGATGGGTGATGGATTCTGCTTGGTTGGGATGTGATTAAAGCTGCAGGTGCATGGTCATGGTTGCTGCTTTTCTACGAGGTGATAAAGGTGGTACTGGTTGCTAGAATTTGAGCTGTTGGATGCTTATTGCTGCTTGTCCAAGAGGTATACCCAGGCCATGGAAAGTGTTGAAGGAGATTCTAATGCTGAAGGTGATGGATGGTAGAATTTGTGATGCGAGATGCTGGTTGCTGATAGGTTGGTAGGTGCTGATGGAGATGATTGTGAATATTTTCTTTGTTCTGTTTTTGTCTGTTTTTTGGGTTTTGGGTTTTTATGGGTTTGGGGATGTTAAGGGTTTTTGGGTATGTGTCGTTTGACCTTTCCACTCAACTGTCTGCTGAGTCTTTTTTTCTAATAAATTTGGGCTGGTCGGGAATAGGCCGACCCCTGCAACATACATTCCAAAAAACCAAAAATACCCTAAAATCCTTAAAAACCTAAAATCCCCAAAAAAAACTATAAAATCCTTCAAAACCCCTAAAAACATAAAAAAACTAAAATCCAAGAAAACATTTTACAAATCTACTAAAATTTAAAAACTAATATATCCACTAAAAAACATAATAAATTCAAAAAACCACAAAAATCCCAAGAAAACCCTAAAAAACCTAAAGGCCATAAAAAAACTCCTAAAATTCCCTAAAACCCATAAAAAAAACTACATACACAAAAAAAACCTTTAATCCCCTAAAAATGTCAAAAATATAAAAACATTAATAACCCTAAAAAAATAAAATAACCATATAAACCAAAAATCTATAAAAACCCGAAATACCCAAAATCCCCTCAAAATCCATAAAATACCCTAAAAACCATAAAAATATTGAAAATTACTAAAATTGCCTAAAAAATAAATATCACTAAAACCAATAAGAAATCATTAGAAACCTAAAAAACCAAAAACCCCAAAATGCCAAAAAATTCAAAAACCATAATAAACCATAAAAACAATCAAAATCCATAAAAACACTAAAACCCCATTAAAATCCAAATAACTCCCAAAAAATCTATAAAAACATAATAAATCCTAAAAACAATGAAAAACCTAGATAAAACATTCAAAACCTAAAAAAAATCAGACCCCCTAAAAACATAAAAAACCCTAAAACCTTAAAAGGCATTAAACCCCTTAAAAACCAAAAAATCACTAAAAACCATAAAACCCCAAACCCCCCCCTAAAATTCAAAAAAACCAAAAAAAAATCTAAAAACATTTAAAACCCTAAAATTTTTAAAAAACTATAAACACTTTAAAAACCCTAAAAAATCCTAACAACCCTAAAAACCGAAAAGAATAAAACCCTTAAATCCCTAAAACCCCTAAAAACCATAAAAATCGAAGAAAACCGCTGAAAATTCAAAAATATATAAAAAACTATAAAAACATGGAAAATTATAAGAAAACATTAGAAACAGAAAAATATTTAAAACCTAGAAAAACCCAAAAATGTTAAACCCCATAAAATTACTAAAACCCTTAAAATCATATAAAACCTTAAAACCCCATAAAAATCATAAAACCCCACTATAAACTCCAAAAACCCTTTAAAACCAAAAAAAATGTTAAAAACTTTAAAAACACATGAAACCCTGAAAAACCCAAATGAATCTAAAATGAAAAAGAAACTATAAAAAACATAAAATTCCTTTAAATCCTAAAAAACATAAAAATCCTAAAAAATTCCTAAATAACCTAAATACTTAAAAAATTCTTAAAAAATTGAGAATCAATAAGAAAACATTAAAAATAGAAACACTTAAACCCCTAAAAATATTAAAATCTATAAAACATGAAAATACTGTAAAAACCATATGAACCACTAAAAACATTAAAACTCCTAAAACCACAAAAACCCATAAAACCCTAAAAACCACTAGAAATATAAAAATTCATTAAACCCATAAAATGTTAAATAACTATAAAAACACATAAAACACATAAAAACTAAAAAAACCCAAAACCACAAAAACTCATCAAAGCGCTAAAAAACTATAAAATCCCTCAAAATCCCCAAAAACCATAAAACATATATAAATCATAAAAAAGTCTGAAAATCCCTTAAAATGTAAAATCCTAAAAACCATGAAAAATATAATAAAACTATAAAACATAAAAAACACAAATCCTTTAAAAACTAAAAATGTTAAAAACCCTACAAAAATCTAAAGTCCCTAAAAATCCCCAAAAATCTAAAATCCCATAAAAAATCCCTAAAAATTTAAAAGTCTCTAAAAATCCTAAAAACCCTAAGAAAACCATAAAAACAAAAAAAAAACACTTCAAAACCCAAAGCACATGAAAAAATACTGAAAACATAAAAAACCAAGAAATCCCAAAATACCGAAAACCATAAAAACCTCTAAAAACCATAATGAATCATAAAAACCCATAAAAACATAAAACCCACTATGACTCTAGAAAAAAATTATACCCCTATAAACGATGGAAAAGTCAAAAAACATTTAAACCCTTAAAAAAATAAAAAAACCCTAAAACAACAATAAACCCTTAAAACCCAAAAAAAACACTAAAATCCCATAAAACCCATCAAAGTCACTAAAAATCATAAAAACCATAGAAAATTTTTAAAAAACCCTAAAATCCAAAAAAAATTTAAAATCACTACAAACCCTAAAAATATCTAGGAAACCGTAAATACGAAAAAACATTAAACCCCCAAAAAAATAAAAAACACTAACAAACCTAAAAACTATAAAACCCTAAAAACACTAAAATCCCTAAAAATCCATAAAAAACTAAAAAAACATAAAATTTCAAAAATTCCCTAAAAATCCCTATGAAACGTAAAAAAAACAAAAACCCCTGAAAACCCTTAATAAAACCTTAAAATCCTAAAAAAAGTTAAACCACTAAAAACATAAAAAATCTGTTAAACCCTATAAAGTCGTAAATGGCCCTAAAATACAAAAAACCTTTTAAAACCATAAAACCACTAAAAACCTTATAATACACTACAAACTCATAAAAACCAGAAAAACCCCCAAAACCACTATATCCCCTTTAAAACACTTAAAAAGTTAAAAACCTATATAAACCCTAAAACCCGAAAAACATTTTAAAAACCAAAAAAAACACAAAAAAACCATAAAAAACTTGAAAACCAAGATAACCCTCAAAATCCTTTAAAAAGGCATAACAATCCTAAAAAATCAAAAAAATCCTAAAAATTGTAAAAAACCTGAAAACTAAGAAAAAACATAAGAAAACCATACAAACCTAGAAACAGTAAAAAAAATTTAAAAATGAAAAAATTGTAAAAAATCCAAAAAATAAAAATAATTGATAAAACCCCAAAGAACCTTAAAATCCATAAAATCCCTTTAAACACAAAAAATATAAAATCCATTTAAACCTCTATAAAGTCAAATATTCCATAAAAACATTTATTCCACAAAAAATTATAAAAACCTTAATATTAAAAAAACCAAAAAATCTATAAAAATCTATAAAAACCTAAAAACTCATAAAAAACCTAAAAAGCATAAAAATAATAAAAAATATCTAAAAATACCTAAAAACCCATTAAAAATGATAAGAAACCCATTTAAAACTAAAACACTTAAAACCCCAAAATATATAAAACCTCTAAATACCCCAAAAACCACAAAACCCAAAAAAACTATAAAAACCCTCAAAATCTCTACCAAACCTATAAACCCATAAAAATCCTAAAAATCCATAAAAAGTTCAAAAATCCAATAAACATTAAAAAATATAATTCAACCTTAAAAACCATTTAATATTAACAACCCTAAAACATTAAAAAATTCTAAATCCCTAAAAAACCCTAAAAACACCAAAAAACCATAAAAGTATGAAACATATTAAAAAGCCATAAAACCCCTAAAAACCCAAAAAATGAATAAAAACATATTAAAACCCTAAAAATATTCAAAAACTGTAAACCCCCTTAAGAACCTTAAAAAATAAAAATAAAACACAAAACACCCAAAAAACCAAAAAAACCCAAAAACTACTCAAAATCCCTAAAACCCATAAAAATCCATAACAATATTAAAAATCCTTAAACAAACCTAAAAATGTAAAAAATATTAAAAACCCTAAACACCTTTATGGAAAATGTTAATAACCCAAAAACATTTTAAATCCCTAAAAACAGAAATAAACACAAAAACCACATAAAAAGTCCAAAAAACCAAAAAACCCTAAAACCATAGAAACTACTAAAACCATTAAAACCCTAAAACCTATAAAAGCCTAAACACTCTAATAAACCTTTATGCCCCTAAAATGTTAAAAAACTATAAATCTAATTAAAACCACAAAGACTAAAAACCCATAAAAACCAAAAAATAACATAAAAACCTTAGAACCCCTAATAATCCCTAAAAATACATAAAAACCCCAAATACCATATAATCCTTAGAAATCCCAAAAATTACCTTAAAATGTAAGAAAACATAAAAACATAAAAAAAGAATTAGAAAAATAGAAAAACTAAAAACACTTAAAAATCATAGAAACCTAAAAATTTCTAAAATCTATAAAATCATACAAATCCTAAAAACATAAAAAAACATTAAAAACCCTAAAAACCATTGTAAAACCTAAAAACCACTAAAAACTCAAAAAACTATTATAAAACCATAGACATGTTAGGTAAAAAAGAAACATTAAAAACTCTAAAAAACTAATAAACCCCCTAAAACACCAAAAAACAAAAAAAAACACAATAAAAACCATTAAAACCATCAAAATCCCAAAAATCAATAAAAATCCTAAAAATTCCAAAAAATCCAATAAAACATAAAAACCCTAAAACCTTGAAATCCCATAAAAGAACCTTAAAACCCCAAAATTGTTAAAACCCCTGAAAACATGAAAATTATAAAACCCTAAAAACCCTAAAACCCCTCTAAAAACCAAAAACCCTCAAAATCCCTAAAGACGATAAAAACTATATAAATCCTAAAATGATCTATAAATATTAAAAAAACTAAAAACCCAAGAAAAAACTAATAAACCATTAAAAACATAAAAAACACTTAATCCCATAAAAAACATAATTATGAATAAAAACCTAAAAATTACTAAAAAATCCTAAAAATATTGAAAACTATAAAAACAATAAAAACCATAAAACGCCCAAAAATTGTAAAAACACTAAAAACCCATAAAACCATTGAAAACCAATAAATAATCAAAAAACCCTTTAAACCACTAAAAATGTTAAAAAACTCTAAAAACCCTTAATTCCATAAAAAGCTCAAAAAAACCCAAAAAAACAAAAACATCCCCAAAATCCATAAAAACCCTGAAACCCATAAAAATATTGAACATACTAGTGTTTCATTCCATTCATTCTCGAGGCTAGTCCACCATCCTCCCCCCTCTCTATAAAATCGAGCTGGCTTAGATGGCCTTCTCTCCATTCACTAACCTCTCTCCCCTTTTTACTTCACCTAAATCCACCTTTGTCTGAATGTCTTGAACCATCAATGAGGATTCCTTCGATTCATCTTTCCCTCTAGGAGTTCTTGAAGTTGTCATCTATTCGTGGGATTTTCCCTGATATTTCATTTCTTTTGATGATTCCCATCACTCGATAGCTTCAATAGATTCTACAACAGTGCCAGGACCTAGTAAAAGTGGTCTTCGTCAGACATTTGTATTCTCCCCCATTTCCTTGTATGTTTTTCTATCATGGATTATCTCACTATCATGTGGTTCAAGGGGAAATGTTTTTATGAGGTTTCCTGGTTTATTCTACAATGATAGAGCTACAATTTCCATGCAAAGCATGATCCCCCTATTGCATTGATTTGGGTATGTTTTTTAGTATTCATCGTCTATTCCAAAATCCCACAATTCATCAAATGTAGGGTAATATAATCTCGATATTCTCGGCCTATTATTGAGTGTTAAAGATGCTAATTCTGTCCCTTTATGCCCCATATTTTTGTTGAAGTTAACAACTAAAATCCCCCTTTGATGTTTTCAACATCAAGGTTGGTGAAGAGATTGGTTTCCATCAACTAGTGGTGTTGAAGAACGTATATTTTTTTATTTCGTGTTATCACTTGGGTCACACATAAAATAACATACACTTATCTCCTAAAAATCATATATTTCTAGCAATTAGCAGCTTAGTATCATATGATAGTTTCTCTACTGGCATCCCATAAAATGATGGTCTCAGTATTCCTCTTTTGAAGGTGGTTGTTCTGGTTCATTCTAATTCAAAGGTGGCTAAGACTTCTTCTTGTTTGATGTGTGATTTGGTTGGGACAAAATACTCAGTGCCAATGGAGGTGGATCCTCATTTCATCTAATATTTCAATGATCTTTCCTTTTCAAAACATCTGTCTTATGGGGTGTGTAGAATATAAGAGTATTCATCAGTTGATCTTTCAATATCAACCCCATCTTCATCATCTAAGCATATTGTGATATAGGTACATAAAAGAGTGGATCTAATGCGGAAGCCTCCTGACTAGTGGGAATCGCCTTGATCAACCATGATACAGAACAACCTTCAGGCCTTATAGGAAATGTTGGTTTGTGATTCTCTAAAAGTAGGATGGAATGTGGTGATCCCTAAGTGGAAAAGGAAGATTAATTAGTCTAAGAATATGGTTGATGCAGTGTAAGGTGTCCATGAATATGACTCTTTTTTTGTTTCAGGGGTGAGTAAGATACTCATATGACCAGTGATGAAACATGTAGTTAGTTTTTAGTGGATAGTAATGATTTTATTCAGGATATATGTATTTATATCCCAAGGAGGAGGAAATGGAAGAAAAAAACCTAAGACCGAGGGATCAATATGGTTCTTAAGGGGAAAATCCAAAAGGTGTAAGGAATAATATTATTTTCGGTCTGATAAAAAGGGTGGAGAAAACAAGCCATCAAAATATAAATTATATATGTAGGGATAGTCTGATGAGTAGAACATTAATCTCTAGGAGGTTAATAATATGTTAGAGGGTACATGTTCTAATTAACAATAGCATAAAAACATTTCCAATACAAAAAAATGGATCAATCATAGATAGATCAATTTTTGGAGCTCATTCTCCACTCGAAAGAAAAAATACCCAAAGTATCCTACCATATGAATTCAAAAATGGAGTAGTCAAACAGAATATATGAAAGAATTATCCAAGATGAAATTAATGAGCATAGAAGGGTATGTATCAACAAATAAGGTCACATTTTAGCCCATGGATTCAATGGAAAGAAGATAAATATAGATGAATACATTTATAGATGTGATAAGTTTGCCCACCATTATAAATAAATCTTCAAGACCAATAAATTAAGGTAAATACATTAAAATGGGTATTATATAGAGTGAATGATTATAAAAATATATGCCATATCTTTAATTATTTAGTGATTTCTTTCAGTGTGAAATTATCCTATGTCATTACCTTTTTAGGCATCCCACTTTTCCTAAAAAGTGATTCTGATATAAAAAATATTTTTAGTCATCTAGTGTTATATAATCCTCACCTTTTGTCTATTGAGCTTTAGTTTGAATAATTTCATCTTATTGAGTTCCTGGTTAGGGTTGTTAAAGTGGATGTTTTCTGCTTGATTTCCTTTTTTTGGGTCCCAATTAGGTTTCTAATTGAATGGTTCTATTGGAGGACATTGGTTGATGGGTTTTATTTATCTATACATCTAATCATATCATTCTTGGTAATTTTATAGTGTTTAGGTTCTTATAGGATAGATGTGGAGGATTCTTTGATTGGACCTCTTCTATAGAGGACTGTAATTCTGGAAATATTGATGTTAATTTGGATTTTCTTCATAAATTTTGAGTGAGGTTTTCTTGGAGTAAGGTATATTCATAGATTTTGAATAATATTAATAGATTTTTGTTCAATTAATTATAGATGTACATGTTCCCATATTTGATACATTATTCATTTCCTTTTGGTATTTCATATAATGCCTTATTTTTTATCAGATCTAGAGTGGTTCATCACTCTGTGAAGTTGTCATTAGAAGTTTCTAATCAATTGGTAGAGTATGATTTCGTCCTATCTTCAATCTCTAATTCTTGAAATATTGGGGTATTAGGGTGTGATATCGTCCATGTTAACAAATAAATAAACAGTTTCAATAAGGATCTCCAATCAATTCGGTCATAGTTATCACCTCATAATTATTCTAAAATTTCCTTAATAAAGATGGAATTACATGACTTCAATCATCTATTTTTATTAATGTCCCTTCTGATTCCTTGATTCAAAATCGATTTAATTTTAGGGAATGTTTAAAATCCTTTACCTGGAAGGAAACTCTCTTGGACAAGAAGAAGTGTAGTGTTCTTTGGCTTAAGAAGGGGGACCTCAATTTAGCCTTCTTTTTAAACTTAGTGAAATATAGATTTAATTTAGATAAATTATTTCTCCTTCATAAGGTTAGTGGTTCTATTATTTCTAATCTAGGTTAAATTATTTGTGAGTTCATTTGGTTTTTTGGTCTATTATTTGGACTTCTCAAGATATAACTTATTCAGGGAGATTGATCATGGATCCCTTTTTGTATCACTCTTTTTCTCAGTCATCATGTGATTTTCTAGATAAATATTTAGAGTCTACCAAATTTTCATCATGCACTTTTCTATCTTCATCATAGTAAAGATATAGGTCCTTATGGATTTAATTTTTTTTCTTCTATAAGGTCTGGATGGTCGTTGGTTCTGAAGTGATAGTTGTTTTTTTACAATTAATCCCAAATTGGAAATTATTTCATGAATCTAATAAAACTATTTTTATTAGATTCACAAGGTACCAAATACTTTCTCTCTTTATTATTTCAAGCTTATTTCATTTGGACATACTATTTATAAGTGTATCTCTCTGTTTTTAGTGGCCATACTAATAATGGTTCTCCTACTTGAATCAATAAATCCCAATATTCCAACATACTATGTAGAAATATTTTTGATAATATTCTATTTTATCATGAGTTTATTTTGGTTTAACACCTGAATTTGGGAGTTCCTCAATGTGATTTTAAGATTAACCTTTTAAAGGCCATTTCTTTTATCAGATGGGAATTCCTTTGGAATGAATTGGACCTTCTTGGTTTTATAATTATGTTCTCTTCATGGATTAGGAGGTCTGTCTCTTATCCAATGTGTTTAGTGAGTAGTAATGTTATTTTTCAAGGTTATTTTCCCGGGAATAATGGATTGAGGTAAGGGGATCCCCTTTCTAACATTTTTTTTGTAGATTGTAAGGACGTTTTTTACATACCATAGACTCTGATTTGCAGTTTTCACTCTATCAAGTTTCATTGGAGATGTAGAAAAAAATAAATTTCACTAATTTTATATGAATATGATATTCTTATATTTTCCTTTAGATATATAGATTTTATTTTGGTGATAAATCATGTTTTGGATCATTTTTCCTAATTTTCTATTATATATCTTAGATTCTCTTAATTGATGATTTTTTCAACTGGTGTGTCATTTGATGTTAAGGAATGTATTGGAGCTTCCCTGGGAATTAGTGGAAGTTCAATAGTACTATGTTACCTTTGGGTTCCTCTTATTACAACTAGATTAATAGATGAAGGATGTGCTATTTTGGAAGAGATAATTATTATGACAATGAAGGATTGTATATATAATTTTCTTTCTTTTGCAGGCTACAAGTAGCTTGTATAATATTTTATTTATTCCCTGAAACTTTATTAGTTAAATCATTTCATCTTTCCCAAATATATTGTTATGTCTATTAATTCCAAATTTAGGATTTTCCTTTGGAAGGTCCCTTCCTAAGAAATGTCTGAGAACAATCTATATTGGGACTTGGTGGATAGATCTAAATATGACAGAGTATTAGGGATATAGTGTGTTAGTGATTGGAATAAAGTATCTTTGGTTAGACATATTTGGAACCTTTTTTCACCTTTATCTTCATCTATTTTGGTGGATTATACTCTAATTTTTCTTCTAGGTCACTCCCAATTTTTGGTGTCCAAAGTTCCTTGGAATTGTTTATAGACATAGTGAGTGTCATTAGGTATATGGGAGTTTCTCAAGGACCAAATTTCATTCTCTATTTGCAATGGATTATGTATATCTGTTTGTTTTGATTCATGGATTCCTAAGGGCTTATATGTTTATCCACTAATGATCATATTATTTATGACTCTAGGATCTGTAAATCCATCGAGGATTTGAAAATTATTTTTTATGGGGATTTAGATAATCCTATAATAGATTCTTATATGTTTTGGGATGTTACATGGAATATTATTATACTTCTTAATATTGGAATTAATAATGATGGGATCTTATGGAATTGGCTGAGAGATTTTTCTATTTTCGGGTTTTGGGAAAAGTTGAGACCAAATATTAGCATTTTTTCATGTAAATCTATGGTCTGGAATCAGGTCACCCTATCTAGGTACTCTTTTATTCTTTGTACGGTGATCCTTGACATTTTTACTATATAGGATAGGTTTTAGTGCATGTTCTTGTCTTTTCCTAAATTTTGTTTTATTTTTTTGACATCCCTTGAGAGTATTGATCATTTTTTTCAATATTGAGTTCTCTTGTAAGATTTGGTGTTCCTTCTTGAGCCACTTTAATATATATTGCTCTTATCAATCTATTTATTTTTACATTGGAAAATTTTATGAAATATTTACTAGGGATTAATTATTGAGGGTTTTGGAGAAACTTGGTATTGACACCATAATGTATCTTATCTTGAAAGAATAGAATTATAACATTAATAGATTTGTCTTTCACTATGGTAGTTATATTTGGCTTATGTTTTATAAGGTTTTTAGTTCTATAATAATTTCATGTAAGGAGTTTCCTAATGTTAACTCAAATTAGAAGTTGGTTCACTATTGGAACTATTGGGGATCTTGTATCTATGTTGGTTTATATTCCCTTAGTTTGTTAGGATTTTGTTCTTTGAAGCTTGTTTCTTTTGCTGGTGCAGTTTTTCTGGTGTTGGGTGGTGTGTTGGTTAACATTGGAGTGAGGTGTTGGTGTTGTGGATCTCCTAGTGTAGGATTATATTGGAAATGTAGGTTTTTGGGTGTTGACAGTGAATATTTTTTTTGAACGATCATTTCTAATGATGTGGATGGGCTGTTTATTAGTGTTGTAGTGCTACTTGTTGGATTATATTTAATATAGGAGTTGTGTTTTGTTGTTTTGAGGTTGGTTTTTGCTAGGGGGTACTAGTGAATCGGGATTTGTTTTTCAGTTGGTGGTTTTCTTGGTGTTTTCTTCTTTTTTATATGTTGGCTCTTCTTTTAGGGTTGGTTCTAGGTTTCATTTATTGTTGGGGATCTAGATGGAGGGTGATAGATCTATTCTAGCATTTGGTTTTGTTGGAGTTGTTTCAAGATGGTTGGGATGCTTCTTAGGTATTTTGATGATTTGTATATATGGTGCTGGTTAGACATGGTCCAACTAGTTCCTCCATATCTAGAGGCTACATGGTCTATTTCTATAGTGCTAGTTGTAACTGTTTGTATCTTCTAGAATATGTGTGGGTTTTTTTTATTTTGGTATTTCTGTTTGCTTGTGGTTTCTGGTGGCTCTAGGGTGTTTGAATATTGGTTGTGATAATGTTTGGATGGATGGAAGGAATTTTGGGGATTTTTTCTTGTGGTTTTTGGTGGATCTAGGGTGTTTGAATATTGGTTGTGATAATGTTTGGATGGATGGATGGAATTTTGGGGATAATTTTGTCCTAGTATTAGGATTTTGATTCCTAGTGGGTGTATCTTTTTTAGCACCCAGTTGGTGGCGGTTCTCTACTGGGCTTGACTATGTTGGGCAGTTGGTTCTAGTGGATGGATGCGGTTGGGTGGATTGATGGTTGGTGTGTAGATGTTCCTTGATTCTCTTGGTTTCTGCATTATATGGTTCTTTTGGATTTCTGTGTTGGCTTTCTAGTTGTATATAAAGCTGGTTGGTGTGGGTTTTTTATGGCCAACAGGCTATGGAGGTGGTTTTGGGTTCGAGTTTTTAGGGTTGTCAGGTTATGTAGGGATAGGTTCTATAGCATGGATTTCATGTGGAGTTGGTCTCAATTGTTTTCTTATTCAATTTAATATTTTAGTGTGATAATTATAGGGTTTTTTGTGGGGTATTATTGTTCATGTGTGTGTGAGGGTGGTAGAGAGTGCATCATGAAACTTGTGTGTTGATGGGTATTTAGGACGGTTGTGGTTTTTGAATTTTCTTATGGGTTGGTATGTGTATGTTTTTGTGTGTATGAGTATCTTGTTGGTGATGTTTTTATACTATTTCTGTGTTCTATCTTCTTTGGTAATTCCTTTTCTATGCTACCTCTCACAGTGCTCTCTGGCTTGGTTCTAGGTTCTATTTTGTCTCATTCAACTAGTTTGTTGGGGTTTTGTGCTTGGATTGCCTACTTTTGGATATTTGTTTGTGCTTCTAATCTTGTTTTTTGTGGATGGATATAGGAACTGGCTGTCATGTTTGATAATGTTGGCCTTGTGTGTGGGGGGATTTGTGCAGTTCACAATATGTTCTATTATTTTTCGCACATAGTCTGTCTTAGGGTCCACCATGGCATGCTGGGCTTTTGGGTTTGGATAGATGTGCTTAACAAGGTTCTCATGCTTCTTTTCCTTGTCTGGGTTAGGATTGTCTTTGTGATATTTCTCGATCCTTTCTGTTGTGTTCTTGCATGAGGCTTTGTGAAATTTGGGTTCACTTCTACATTGAAATTGTTTTTAGCCAATTGACCCTCAGTGGGTTCACCTTCAGGTGATTGTATTGTACCCCAATTCCCATTATTTTTATATAATTCTTTTTATTTTCCTTTAAAAAACCCTAAAAACCACAAAAACACTAAAAACCCATAAAAACCATAAAAATTGATAAAAATCTTAAAAAATACCCTAAAATCCATTAGAACATAAAACACCTAAAAACCCTAACAACCCCTAAGAAAAACAAAAAAACCAAAAATACTTAAATTCTCTAAAAACCAAAAAATTGAAAAAACCCAAAAAAACCCTATCCCACCTAAAAACGCTGAAACCCTAAAATCCCTAAACACCCTCCAAACTATAAAAATACTAAAAACCCTAAAAAATATATATTTAAAAATACATAAAAAGGAAAACACCTAATAAATCCCTTAAAAATCTAAAAACACATAAAACCCCTAAAATATCTAAAAACTA
The DNA here is from genome assembly GCA_963277665.1 of Viscum album. Taxonomy (NCBI): domain Eukaryota; kingdom Viridiplantae; phylum Streptophyta; class Magnoliopsida; order Santalales; family Viscaceae; genus Viscum; species Viscum album. Next base: position 1,277,324,459 of record OY728136.1, on the reverse strand, counting down.
TAAACCCATAAAAACCATAGAAACCCCTAAAACCATTAAAACCACAAAAAACCACTAAATACTCAAAACCCTTTAAACCTATAAAAATTTTTAATACCCTAAAATCCCATAAAATTCCTAAGAACTCAAAGAAACCGTAAAAACCGAAAAAAACCATAAAACCCCTAAAAACCTAAAAATCCTTAATATCCCAAAAAACATTTAAAACCCAAAAAATCCTAAAAAACCCCTCAAATCCCTAAAAATATCAAAAAATTTAAAACCCTAAAAACCCAACAAAAATCAAAGAAAAACTTAAAACCTAAAAATACAAAGAACCCATAAAAAATAAAAAACCACTAATGACCCTAAAAACCCCTAAAAACCCTAAAAACCTAAAACCCATAAAGTCCCTAAAAACTAGAAAAACCCCTAAAAACTAATAAAATATTAAAAACCACTAATAAATTTAAATTACTTTTGGACCACTAAAGATGTTAAAATTTTGTAAAAACCCTAAAAACTCAAAAAACCCATTAAAAACAAAAAAACCACTATAAAAACCAGAAAACCCCTCAAAAAATAAAAAAAATTCAAACCACTAAAAACAATAAAAATCCTTAAAATCCCTAAAAATACCTAATTTGTAAAAAACCCTAAAAACCTGAAAACCCATAAGAAAACCATAAAAACCTAAAAACACTTAAAACCCCTAAAATGATAAAAAATTCTAAAAACTCTAAAGACACAAAAAATCATAAAAACCCTAAAACTCTAAAAACCCACTAAAAATATAAAACCCTTTAATCACCTAAAAACATTTAAAAAATATAAAAATCATTAAAACTCTACAAATACTACGAAAAACCTAAAAACCTATAACTTATAAAAAACCTAAAAATCCTAAAAATCCTAAAAAATCACAAAAATTCTAAAAAATCATAAAAATAATAAAAATAATAAAAAATCCCTAAAAATACCTAGAAATGTAAGAAATCATAAAAACCATGAAATATGTAAGAAAACCATAAAAAAATAAAATAAATTAAAACCCCTTAAAAGCCTAAAAACCATTAAAAACAAAAAAAACCACAAAACCCTTAAAACATATAGAAATATTACAAATCCTTAAAACCCATAAAAACCATAAAAAACAAACAAATCTCTAAAACCCATTAAAACCCAAAAAATGATAAAAAACTATAAAAAACATTAAAACCCTAAAAACTAAAAAACAAACCCTAAAACCCAATGAAACCATAAAACCCTAAAGCCCCCTAAAAACCCTCAAAATCCCTAAAATCCATGAAAACCCGAATATTCCTAAAAATACCTAAAAAATATCACAAAAATCCTAAAAACCTTGAAACCCCCAAATAAAACCTTAAAAACCTAAAAACAAATAAAAACCCTAAAAAACATAAAAATGATAAAACCTGTAAAAACATGAAAACCCCACTACATACCTACAAACCATAAAACCCATAAAAATTATAAAAATGTTTAAAAATCCCAAAAAAAAATAAAATCCCTAAAAACTACTATGAAACCTCAAACCCCAAAAACGCATAAACCCCTTAAGAAACCAAAAAACACTGAAAAGTCTAACACCCCAAAAAGAGCATAAAAACCACTAGAAACATTAAAAATCCTTAAACCCACATAGAAACCCTAAAAACACTTAAAACTCTAAAAATACTTTAAAACCCTAAAAATGTTAAAAAATGTGAAATCCTTAAAATCCCTAAAAACTAAAAACCATTAAAAACCCGAAAAACCCATAAAATCCTAGAACACCAAAAAACACTAAAAATCATCAAAATCCATAAAAACATAAAAACCATATAAATCTTGAAAAATACCTAAAAATATAAAAAACACTAAAAACACTAAAAACTATGATGAAACCTAAAAAACATAAAACTAATTAAAACACCTAAAAACTTAAAAAACTGCAAAAAAACCCTCAAAACCATAAAACCCCTAAAAACCCTAAAACACCTAAAAATGATAAAGAAACCTAAAACCCAATAAAAACCCTAAAACACTCTATAAACACAAAAAATCCATTAAACTTATGAAATTTTAAAAAAAAATATAAAAACCCATAAAACCCCTAAAAACCTAAAAAAACCCCAAATAAACCATAAAAACCCTAAAAACCAAAAAAACACTCAAAATCCAAAAACCCCATAAAAACACTAAAAATCCCAAAAATCACTAAAATTCTAAAAACCCATAACTAAAATTTAGAAACATAAAAACACTTAATCCTCAAAAACCAAATAAACACTAAAAACCAAAAAAACACTAAAAACCATAAAAAACTAAAAACCATAACAAAACTAAAAACCTCAAAAACAATAGAAAAGATAAAACCACTAAAAATACCAAAATCCCTTCAAACCCCTAAAAACATTATAAAAGTCTAATAACCCTTAAAACCCATAAAAACTACAAAAAACACTAAAACCCAAATAAAACCATAAAACCATAAAACTCATAAAACCCTAAAAATCCCTAAGAACCCTAATAGGAGATGGAGATTCACACTCCTGGTGCTCTCTTCCCCTCGAGGCGCCTTATAGGGTTTCCATCATACTCCCCTAAAGATGGCAGTGCTGGTCCTTTTCCCCTTCCCACTCGGACTTGTAGGGGGTGCTTGTGGCGGTGGCGGGCTGATGCAGACTCTCTCAATGCGGAAGTTTCTTTTTGGTGGTCTCGCAGTTTTCATGGGGTGGCATAGATCGAGGTTTCTGCAATCCTCCCAGCCCTTCCCTCTCATGCTGTTGGAGGGAGATCTTGGCATGGATTGGGGTTTCGGCAACGGAGGTCCTCAGCTACATTCTCTAGATCAAAGGTGAAAGGTACCCCTCGGCTTTGGCAAGCCTCTGTGTTGACGCCGTTGACTGGTGTGTCGACATCAGATCCCTACTCGGCCCCTGCTATGAGGGGAAGAACTTGGCTACAACAGTCTTCAATGGGTTTCTTTGGCTCAAAGGCGTAGGGAAACAACGGTTTTTTCTACTTTCAACTCTCCAATTCCCGATCTCGCATTGTAGAAGGTTTGTTTTATGTGCTGGATCAATCCTCTCCTTGGTTCATGAAGCAGATGTAGATGCGTGCTCTTCCTTATCTCTCGGCTCCATCTCGGCTCCATGCTTTTGATGCTAGATCTGGTCGGACCTTTTGGCATTCCATGTCCTCTTATTTATTCGTAGTGATGTTGGTTATGAATCATCTAGTTTTGCTGAAATGGGATAGATGATTTTTGATGCGCTCTTGTTGGTGGTTTGCGGTTAATTATGATATGAGGTGTGGAATGATGAATGTGGTCTAGTCCGACGGCCTTGATTTCTAGATGCTGAGCTGCAATTCCTTGGGAGATAGTGGTTGCGGATGTGCTGGTTTCTGTTTTTGTGCTGCAAATTGATTGGAGTTGGTTGGATTGGAGGTGGTGATGCTTTTTTTTGTTGATTCTGGAGTGTTGGTGTCGTTTTTTGTCGGAGGTTGATACTGGTTTCTCAGGTATATGAGTTTGGCTTTTCATTCTGAGCGGGAGTTACATCGGTGCTGTGGTTTGGCTATTACCTGTAGTCTTCTATGCTATGGTTGGTTTAGTTGTGTTTCGTTGCTAGTGCTGGTCTTTGGTTATGTATGTTGCTGTTTGGTGATGGTTGATGTTGTGCTGCGAGGTGGTGAAGCTGGTTTGGTTGTGGTTCGGTGTGGATGATGGTTCTTGGTTCTGTTTAGTGGTGCGGCACTTTGTTCCTCCTTTGGGTGTTGTGAAGATGATTCTTCATCCTGAAGTAATGAAGGGGAGTTTTATGAATTTGGTGCTGATGGTTCTGTGTTGACATCGGTGGATCTTCTTGGTGAGAAGGTTCTTGATGCTGGGTTTTGTGAGTTTGGACACTGGTCATTGGTTGGCTATGAGCTGCTTGTTATAGATGAATGCTGGATGATGGAGCTTCTTTTGGCGGAGCTTCTTGGTGAGAAGGTGTTGGATGCTCGAACTTGTGAGATTAGATGTTGGTCGCTTCTTGGATGTAAGATTTGGATGCTGGTTTTTGTTTGGAAGGGAAGTGATAAAGAGGTGATGGAGCTGCTGACTGCTGGAATTGGCTGATAAGGTGCTGAAGCTGCTGTGAGTTTGGCATTGTGTTTTTTTCTTCTTTGGATTTTTTTCTGTCTTTGGGTGCATGTTTGTTAATGGATTTTGGGTGTGGGTTGATCGACCCTGCCCCTCCCTTGTCCGCAGTGTCCATGTGTATTTTTTCTAATAAACTTTGGGGGTGTCAGGAATAGCCTGGCCCCCATCCTTCCTTGCCCTAAGAACCCTAAAACCTATTAAAATACTAAAAACTACCAAAAAATCCTTCAAAATGTAAAAAACTAAAAAAACCCTGAAAACCCCCAAAAAACCTTTAAAACAGAAAAAACACTTAAAACCCCTAAAAAATAATAAAACCATAAAACCATAAATACTTTACAAAAATTAAAACCCCTAAAAACTAAATAACCACTCTAAAAACCCATTAACCTTATAAAACTAAAAAAAACAAAAAACCTCTTAAAATCTCAAAAAACACTATAAACCTAAAAAAAATAAAAAAATGTAAAACCCTAAAAATCCTTAAAAACCCTAAAAACCTGAAAATTCTAAAGCCCTTAAAAATTATAAAAAGCATAAAAACACATAAAATCCCCTCAAAACCCCAATGAAAACATTAACAACCTAAAAATACTTAAAACCCCTAAAAAATTAAAGAAAGTTTAAAACATTAAAAAATTACCCAAAACCATAAAACCCCTAAAACCCATCAAAATCCCTAAAAACCCTAAAACCATATAAAAATACTATAAAACCCAAAACAATATCTTAAAACGTAATGGTTCAAAAATCCCTAACACACTAAGAATACCTAAACAACCTAAAAACACTTAAATCCTATAAAAACCTAAAAAAACTAAAAATCATAAAAATATCCTAAAACCAACAAAAACCATAAAAATGATAAAAACCATAAAAAACATAAAAACCACTGAAAACCTAAAAAAACTAAAAACCACTAAAATAAATTAATTAAATATAAAAATAATTTAGATTCCTAAAAATTTCAAAAACTATTAAAAACCATATAACCCCTTAAAAATAAAATAAACCCCTAAAACCTAAAATCCCCCTAAAAACACTAAAAACCCTTAAAACACGAAAAACAACCAAAATCCATAAAAACCCTGAAAACCAAAAAATTCTAAAACACCATAAAAATACACAAAAAAACTAAAACCCTAAATAACTATAAGAAAAACTTAATAACCAAAAAACACTTAAAATACCTAAAAACCAAAAAACACTATAACAATAAAAAACCCTAAAAACATTAAATACTATAAAAACATTGAAAAGAATAAAAACCAAAAACCCATAACCCATAAAAGCCTTAAAAATAACTATAAAATTAAAGACCCCATAAACCCTTTAAAATGTAAAAAATCTCTAGAAAACATTAACACCCCTAAAACATGATGACACAAAATACAAACCCAAGACCCATAAAAACTATAAAAACCCTAAAACCCATTAGCTAAAAACCCTAAATATGGTGGCACACTCCCCTTTCTCTCTCTCTCACCCGATGTGTCTTCTAGAGTTTCCCCTGGACACTTCTTCGGGATTCAGTAATGATTCTTCTCTCCTGCCCCTTATTTTTGGGGGCGAAATCGGTGGTGTTTTTCTTTGGAAGTGATCTTTGGATCCAAGGAGGCGGTGGTTTCCTGTATTCAGAAACATCAAATTTCAAAATCAGTGACTTTTCCCAAGCCTTCGACTTTTGTTCCATGTAGAACATGGCTTATTTGACTGTGTGTTTTAGTGTCGGTGGTTATTGAGGCTGTGTGGATAACTACGATTTGGTATTGGATCGTTTCAAAAAGTGATGACACAAATGGCTCCATGGCAGTGAGTTTTTCTAGGGAGTATCCATCGTAACCCTTGGCTCGGCTTTCTTCGAGATATGACTTTCATGGATCCCGACTTGTGGGAAATAATAATCTGTGGCGTTCATGAATCTAATGAAGCCTTTGGAATTTCTTGTACTTGGAAACCCAACCGGACATCAGACACAGATCTGGGATAAGTTTACAAAGTTGGGGTTTCCATAGAGAGGTTAGTGGTGGTGATTGTTTCAGTGGCAGAGAGGATCTCAAAGGTGGTGCGGTTTTTGGCAGCATCGATGGTCGGTCACCTCTTCTGAAATGTTTCCTCGATTATGTTCTGTTGGTTCTTCTCTGATGACGCATCAAATATGGTATTTTATTTCTTCTACGATGTTGATTCTGAATTTTTTTCATTTATTCTAGTGTTTTGGTGGCTTTTGGATTCATATTTCTACTACTTTGTGGGTTCGTACTTTATTTGTTATTATGGATTGTTTTCTTGGTGGATTGGTTTGTTGGTTGGGCTTTACATCTGTTCAGGGGTATTCTGATTGAGTTTCTGGTCGAGATGGTTCTTTTTTGTTCGATGTTCTTGTTGCTATTATGGAAATTATAATTTGGTGTGTGTCAGTTAAAGAGATTTTTTTTGTTTAGTGCTTGTATAGGGGCACTGGAGGAGGTGTTGGTTGTTATAAATTGAGGTGTTGGGTGTTGGGCGATAGATGCTTTGATCTAGTTCCTTTTTTGGTCTTTAGTTTTTTTTTGAGATTCCAAAATGGTGTTTTGGTTTTGTGATTCTCACTGGAGGTTCTAATTGGAGCTCCTTTCCCTTTAGAATTGTATGTTTAAGAGTTGTGAATGGTTTGATCTCTCTTCGATGCGGGTACTGGTTTGTGGAATTGGTCAGTGGAATTGGGCACTACCTGGTGATGTTTTGTGAATCCTAGGTTACTAGAGGAGCTTTTAGGATCTAGGTACGTTTAAAAGAGGTCTAGGCACTGTGGAATGTTTCTAGGAATGGGTACTGGTGGTCCTGTTTTTCTAGAGGTGGGTACATAATCTTGAGAGCTGTTTGGTCAGGAGGTGATGCATGCTAGAATCTGAGCTTAGAAAGGTTGAGGGTTGATTGGTTACGAGGTGTTGGATGCTAGAAATTGAGCTTTGAATGGTTGGGATATGTTTTCCTTGGATTTTTTGGAAGATAGGATCTGACTAGTTGGATACTGTTGCATTTTATGTTATTAGTGTGGTTGATTTCCTCTTGATGTTGTTTCTTTTTGGGGGTGTTCAGGGTTTTTTGGTTTTGGGTTAATGGACTCTTCCACTACCTTTTCTGCTCTGTATTTTCTTCTAATAAATTGGGGGGGGGGTCAAGAATAGCTTTCCATGCACCTTCATTTCCATAAAAAGTTCAAAAACCCCCTAAAAACCAAAAAACCAAAAAACCAAAAAACCCAAAAAATTCCAAAAACCTTTCAAAGTATAGAAATCCTAAAAGTCCTAAAAATCATTAAAAACATAAAAACCCAAAAGACCCTAAAAACCCAAATAAAACCTTAAAACATAAAAATAAAAAACATAAAAAAGGAAAAACAATAAAAACCTTAAAACCCTAAAAATCCCTAAAAACCTAAAAAAACATAAAACCTCTAAATTTGGCTTAAAATATCTAGAAAAAAACCCTAAAACCACGAAAACCCTAATAAAATTTAAAATCCCTAAAACACTTAAACCCCCAAAAACCTATAAAACCAAAAACCATAAAAGGTTCTATAACCCTAAAACCCTCTAAAAATCATAAAAAATCTAAAAACATTAAAACCCAAAACACAATAAATTCCCTGAAACACTACTAAAAAGTCTAAAAACCTTTTAAACCAGTAAAAAATTTTAAAATTATAAAACCCATTAAAACCATAAAAACTCTTAAAATCCTAAAAGAAAAAAAACCCTAAAACCCCAAAAACACAAAAAACCTTCAAAATACCTAAAACCCAAAAAAAATACTAAAAAAGTTATTAAAATGACTAAAAAATATAAAACCATAAAACCCAAAAAAACCTATGAAATCATTAAATACTAAAAAACACTTAAAACCCCTAAAATCCTAAAAACTCTAAATCACATAAAAACACTAGAACCCCTAAAACCCCTAAAACCATAAATCCTATAAAAACCATAAAATTCCTTAAACCCCCATAAAAATTATTAAACCACTAAAACTCCATTATACACCTAAAAATGGTAAAAAACTACAAAAAACATTAAAATCCATAAAAGAAATAAAAAACCCTAAACACCAACCCCCCAGAACTCCTAACCCCCTAGAAATCCAATAACACCATAAAGGCCTATAAACTCCTTAAACCCGATAAAAATATTTAAAATTTAAAAAAAAAACCATAATAAACTCTATGAAAATAGTAAAAACCAAAAGACACTTAAAACTCCTAAAACCCTAAAAATTACTAATTATGTAAAAATACATAATAAGCCCATAAAATAAAAAAACTACTAAAACTCACAAAAAACACCTACATTATAAAAACCCTTAAAAACCACTAAAAACTCTAAAACCCCATTCAAACCATACAAAAATTAAAAAACTCAAAGAACATTAAATCCTCTTAAAACAAAAAAAAATCTCCTAAAATCCCAAAATACGTAAAAATACCTAAAATGTATAAAAACAAAAAAAACTATGAAAATCCCAAAGACAACCATAAAAACCTAAAAACACTTAAAACTCTTAAAAACATAAAAAGTGTTTAAACCCTAAAAATATCATAAAACATTTAAAACCCCTAAAATCCATAAAAACAAACAAAATACATAAATAATATGATACCAACTAAAAACTATTAAACCCCTTCAAAACCATAAAAACTTTTAAAAACTCAAAAAAACCTTAAAACTGGAAATAAAATTAAAAACCCAAAAAAAACCCAAAACCCAATAAAAACCCTAAACCCGCAAAACAACCCAAAAGCCATAAAAATCCCTAAAAACCCAAAATCACATAAATATCCTAGAAAACCACTGAAAACCCTGAAAATTTAAAAAACCCTAAATCCCCTAAATCCATAAAGAAAACTTTAATAATCAAAAAACACTTAAAACCGATAAATATGCTAAAAACCCTAAAAACCCTAAAACCCCACAAACCAATAAAAACCATAAAAACCCTAAAATCCATTAAAAACACAACGAACCCTTTACACACAGGAAAATATTAAAAACTATAAATACCTTATTGACTATTAAAACTAAAAAAACCCTTACAAACTCAAAAACCATTAAAACCCTAAAACAACTCAAAATCCCTAAAATCCGTAAAACCCATAAATTTTTAAAAAATCCAAAAAAAACCAAAAATATCTAAAACCCCCAAAACCCCTGAAAAACAACTAATAAAACATTAAAAATCCTGAAACACTTAAAACCCCTAAAAATTCTAAAGAATCTAAAAACCATAAAAACCATAGAAATCCTAGAAAACCCTAAAAACCCTCAAAATCCCTACGAAACCCAAAAACCCATAAAAATACAAAAAACATGAGAAGTCAATAAAACCCATCAAAACATTGAAAACTCTTGAAAACCCCTAAGAAACCCTTAAAACCTAAAAACACATAGAAGACCAAAAATCATATAATTTCTAAATACACCATAAACCCTTAAATTACTAAAAAACATTAAAATCCCCAAAAACCTAAGAAACCCCTAAAAATGGGTCAAAACCTAAAAAAACCACTAAAAATTATAAAATCATTTTAGTCCTCTAAAAATATTAAAAAACTATAAAAACTATAAAAAGACCAAAAATATTCAAAATAAACTCTAAAAAGTCTCCAAAACCAGAAAAACCATAAAAATCCTAAAAAAACCAAAAACACTCAAAATTCCTAAAATCCTAAAAACCATAAAAATTTAATAAAATTCCTAAGAACATGAAAATCCAGGAAAACCCTGCAAAAATTGATAAAAACATAAAAACCTTAAAGTACATAAGACACCTAAAATCCTAAAAACTATAAAAAACCTAAAATTTTTTAAAAACCATAAACCCTATAAAACCATAAAACCCATAAAAACCATAAAAACCCTCAAAATACAATAAAAACTAAAAATAACTAAAAACTCATAAAAATCTTTAAATCAATAAAAATATATTACCTCTAAAACCCCTTAAAAACTAAAAAATCAGAAAAATACCTAAAATTTCAAAAACACATTAATACACTAAAAAATCACCCTCAAATTCCCTAAAAACACTAAAAACAAAAAAAATACTAAAAAATCCCAAATAAACACAAAAAACATACAAAATTCTGAACAAACCAAAAAACCCCTTAGAATACCTTAAAGGGCTAAAAGAACCAAAAACCCCTAAAATGCCTAAATCCATACAAATACCTAAAAGCGCTTTAAATTATTAAAACCCTAAATCCATAAAAATACCTAAAAAGCCTCAAAGCCCTTAAAACCCTACCCCCCCCCCCCAAATAAAAACCCTAAAAACATTAAAACACCTAAGAAAATATTAAAACCTGAAAAACACTTAAAACCCCTACAAAGTCTCTAAATATTAAAAAACATAAAAACCTCTAAAAAACCCTAAAAACCTACAAACCCTAAAAACCATGAAAACACATAGAACCATAAAAAATAATAAAACCCATAAAAACACTAAAAGACACTAAAAATATAAAACCCCTTTAGACCCATATATGTTTCTATACTGCCCGTGTGGGAAAAAGAGACTAGCCCACCCGAGTGGGTCGGGCCAGATAAAACAGGTCACTGGGTGACATGGAAGTTTGGATCCACGAACATCATAATACAGGCTGAGTGAGGCAAAATGGGCCAAGCAGACAGATGGGTCATGTGGGACCCCGAGCAGGGATTGGTCTGGTCGTTCGACCAGGTCAGACTAGGCCCTGATGCAACCGGCCCCTATTTACTAAAACATATGTATATTACTAACCATGTGTGTATGCGATAGGCTATTTTTTTGCGTTGGAATCTATACGATGGTATGGTCTTTTGGGTTATTTATATGTGGGACTTCATGGCATTTGAGGTTCGACTGATGGCTCGAGTAGTAGTCATGTGGATCCTTAGTGGCCCAATAGATTAGTAGAAGGTGGGTGAATCCCTAGTGGTTTGACTGAAGAGAAACGGATGGGTGGATATTTAGTGTCCCTACAAACGAGCAATAGCCATGTTGATCCTTAGTGGCCTAGAATATGAGCAGCGATTCATATGGGATGAGTCCCTCAATAGTATGAAATGTTATTCACTATAACTAATGACCCTTTCCTACTATATAATATACCTTGTGTGAGTTTCCCTTGCTTTGTGGTTTTGATTTTTGGTTGGTTTTGGGTTGCTTTGTGGTATTAATCCTTAGTGGAATGGGGTCCCTTACTAAGTACTATGTTACTCACTCCTACATGAGCTTCCCCCGCACGTGATGTGTCTTGTGCAGACAACTGATGTTTCAATAGAGGACTTTGTGGCCTAGGAGAAGGTGGGACCTAGTAGGATTAGGTGGATATGACATACTAATTCGTCTTCCAGTAGCTACACTACACTTACCATCAATTGGGGTTTTCTGCGGATGGATACCTGAGTCCTTTTGTACATTTTTTTAGTTCTTTTTTTGGGTTTCCATTATTTCCAACTTGTTTCAGTTGTACTTGTACTCATCACTTGTTTTAGAATACATGTTTCCTGTTTAATATTGTGGGACATTGTTGGGAGTGCATGTGTATACATGTATTAGGAAAATGCCTCCCAATTTCAGGTTAACACCTTCAGCGCTAGTCACCAACTCTTGGCCTTCAGGAAGTGGGATTAAGGTATGTCACAGCATAGGCCCTGGGGGATGGGTCATGACAATGTAGTGTTAGAGGCAGTTGGTTCTACCTCAGATACTGAGAGTCTGTTGTTTTTGTTTTGGGGAAATAGTGTAAATTATTTCTTTTCTGACTTTTAGATTCAGGGAGTCCAGTGTTAGTGTGGTGGATGATGTATCTATACACTAGGACCTTGAATTCCGCTTTTCGGCACATTGCATAAAAAACATGTTATGAATGTGTCTATTTATGTTATTTTGTATAAGAGTTATCTCACCAGGTATAATATTTTGACTGTGGACCATATTGATCTATTTTAGGATTCCTCTATGAGGATGGCCTGCCAGGATTCTAATATGTGGTCTGAAGGACAACCCTCCTAGTGATAGGGCATCTATTCAGGGACAAGTTTTCGAGATGGTGTTTCCTGGTGGTGCACTAGTTCTACCACCACCTGTTAGTAAGAATATATTACTAATGGTACTGGAAGAGGAAGTGAGTAGACTTAGTTCCCTTCAAGAGTTTCAGATACATAGACCTCCCAGGTTCAGGGGAGATATAGATCCCAACGTCGCTGAGGATTCAATGGAGGCAGTGACGTGGGACTTCCTCTTAGTGAGGACACAACTCGACCAGATAGTGATATTAGCTGTAAGACTTCTTTATGGATAACCAGAGAGATTTTGGAGTCCGACTATTCAGACTCATGTTGAGGTGACCCTCTATGGGGATGACTTTGATTGGATTTTCATGGAGTTGTTTCCCACAACCTTGCATTCTATGCACATTTAGGAGATGCTTCACCTTAAATCGGGCAACCTATTAGTGGATGAGTATTCTGTGAGGTCTACAGACCAATCCTGCTACTCCAAATACATGATGAATGACACTTTTTTTAGGGATATGGCCTTTGAGTGGGGACTCAAATGGTAGATTGGAGAATTTATGGTGTCTCTCAACATCCCTACCTAGTCCCGATGATGGAACAAAGACTTATTGTGAAGATATTCCTCGTAGATCAAGCACTGATAGTGGGTACCACCACTGGGTGTCAGGTAGCCATGTCATCCATGGAAGGCAGATAACAGATGGTGTAACTTTCCAAATGATCCATATCATATAGTGGATGACCCCAGGACCCAAGATCAGTGGCACGAGGCTACCGAGCATTGTAGTCCAAGATACACTCTGAGAGCAGCAATATTGTGGTAAGCTCTCTAAGTGCCAGTTCTAGATTTGGGAGGTCCACTTTTTGGGACACTTCATCTTGGAGGCTGGATTTTTAGTAGATCTTGAGATTATAGAGGCATTGCATACTTAGGATCCACCCAGAAGCGTGACCGGGGTGTAGAGTTTCTTAGGGTTGGCTGAATACTACCAGAGGTTTGTGATAGACTTTTACAGAGCACTAGCACCTTTATCATCCTTGGAATGGAAGGTACCACCCTTCATGTGGACAGATAAGTTCCATAAGTGCTTCTAGAAGTTGATATTAAGATTGATGAGTTCCCCCATCTCGACACTACCCGAAGATGGATTTGGGTATGCAGTCTTCTATGATGCATCAAGGATGAGACTGGGTTGTGTCCTGATGCTTAAGTGAGTGATGATCACCTACGGCTCAAGAAAGGTGAGGAATCATAAGAATAACAATGAGACCCATGTTTTGAAGTTAGTAGTAGTGGTATTTTCATTGAATTTTTGGTGGCACTACATGATGGGTGAACAGTTTATAGTTTACTTTGACCACAAAAGTCTCAGGTATATCTTCTACTAGAAGGACATGAACATGATACAGCAGAGATGGCTTGAGTTCTTCTAGAACTATGATTTTGAGATATTCTATACTCATAGAAAGGGGAACTTGGTGGATGAGGCACTAAGAAGGAGGTATGGTTTACAACTATTGAGTGACTTGATTGATTAGCTAGCTATGTTGAAAATATCCTTAGTGGATAATGATGGAGAAACTTACCTTCATTCGATTACTATTACTCTCCCATTCTTATAGTGAGTCAGGAAGGCACTTCTGGTGGATTTTGACTATGATGCCCGAAGTTCTCACTTATCCCCAGATCATGATCTAGATGTATTTCTGTTTGGTTGGGAGAACATCATCATTTTTAGAGGGTGCACCATAGTACCGGTGGAGTTGTGCGAGGTGGTTTTGAGAGAGTTACATACACATCCTTTGGCAGTACATCCAAGAGTGTTGAAGATGTACAGGACCTTCATTGTTAGTACTTGTGACCATGATTGAAGAAAGTAGTGGCTGGGTTCACCTCACAATGCCACACTTTTTTGTAAGTGAAGGTAAAGCATCAGGTTCTAGTAGGCTTGGCTTAGCCACTTGAGGTACCGAATTGGAAATGGGACAATATCATTATAGACATTTTGATGGGGTTACCATGTACATCCAGAGGCCATGATTCTATTTGGGTGATCGTTGAATGACTTACCAAGTCGACTCACATCCGACACATCTGGGAGTAGTGACCAGTAGAGGGATTGGGATGCCTTTACATCTAGGAGATAGTGCAGTTCAAAGGAGTTACATTAATGATATTTTTAGACCACGATGCAATATTTACATACCAATTGTGTAAAGGATTACCAGAGACATTCAAGACATAGCTACGCTCTAGCACAACATTTCTTCCCCAGATGCATGGTCAGAAAGAGTGGACCATATAGACCTTGGAGGACATGCTTCATTATTGGGTCCTAGATTTTGGTCATAGTTGGGAGGACCACCTACCACTAGTGGAGTTTTTCCCACAACAACAACTATCAATCCACCATTGTCATGGTACTATTTAAGGTATTGTATGACAGCCTTGCAGATTACCTCTATGATGGACAGACCCAAGGGATTCAGCACTAATGGGCCTAGACATGGCATGGGATACCACTGAGAAGGTGAAGATCACCTAGGTGTAGATAAGGACTACAGAGAGTAGGTATAAGTCTTATAACAACATGAGATGGAGACCCTTAAATTTTGAGGAGAGAGACCATGTGTTCTTTTATGTCTCACCCTGATGAGGATTGCTGAGATTTGGATGGGGTACAAGATAAAACCAAGATTCATCAGACCTTTTCAGATCCTGGGAAGAGGTTGTGAGGTGGCGTACCACCTATCTTTTCCCCCACAAATTCACTAGGTGCATGATGTTTTCCACATGTCGCAGCTGAGGAGTTTCAATCATGATCCATTGCATGTCATCTACTGGGGTGATCTAGACATTGATGACGAGGAAACATTTGTGGAGTTCCTAGTGGAAATAGAGGATTGATAGGAGAGATTCCTTCTCAGATGGTCTATTCCTCAAGATCACTTTCAATGGCAACATGGGAATCTCCGAGAGAGCACATGGGAGAGGGAGCCTCAGATTCATGCTCAGTACCCTCATCTTTTTTGTTTAGCACTTGTTTTGGCATTCCAAGATGTAAATCCCTAAAAAGAGAAGAATGTAATGTCCCATAACATCCATGTATTTTTTTAAATTATATGAAATTATTTCATTACCACATGCTCTGACGGTACATGATTCTAAGGCCCATTCAGCCCAAGATGGAATTTTGAACTTTTTTTAAAGTACACTCAGCAAATGTGTGAGTGGGTTTTTATAACTTTTAAACTGGTGATCCGATCAAAAAAATATAATTTCATAGTTTAACTCATAATGCTATGAATCATCTAGACAGGACATAAGTTCATTCATCAAGGGGTAAATTGAAATGTGAATTTTTGTACTTTTCGAAAATAATAATAAAATTATTTGATTTCTTTTCTCCCAGATGACTAGGGACATGGTGATGCTACGGTGCAACGATGAGGTAGTGACGAGGCACATTAATAGAACCCATTAATTACTCATTAACATGATATGTAATAATGCTTTACTGATGGGATATGGCAGTTTAATAAAAACATTGTGACATTTTTTCTTTTTAATAATTGATGTGCTGGTGGAAACGAGCATTAAACCGTGAGGACTCTATGAAGAAACTCTAATGGATTTCATCCCCAATGAATAATGATTAACATTAGAGGGATGTCATTGATTTTTATATACATCAAATAATGTCGAATTCCATCGACCTCTCGGACCATCATGGAAGAAATTCTATGGAAACAAATGTTAACGTGGTAGGGGTTTGAATTATTTAAATTTTTCTTCATTACTTATTCTAAATGATGAACTTATATTAACCCAAAAACATGTTAATCCATGGATCGTGTGTTCTTTTGGTAGAGTTTTGTTATGGAGTTTTTTATTTGGGGTTAATTTCATTATTGATAGAATTGTAATCTCGAGCCTCCCCTTCTTTAAACCTCTAACGTGAAGGGAACGGGCTAACACAAACAAGGATGAGCCCCCTACATCTTATTAATTATTGGTTTAAGAACTCTATTAATAGAATAAATGGATGTTAGAGTCAATTTTAGTGAAGAAGGAATCCCTATGGTCCCGTAGGAACAGACGATTCAAAAAATGGACCACCGGAGCAACTCTGGTGGCCAGTAGAAGGAACCGTCTGTATCCTAGCACTGGTGGCAGAGGCCGATGGTGGTTCATAGTGGAGTACATGGATAGATGGAGGGGGAACTCTCATTATTGTACCAAGGTGGTAGGCGTGCCCGGGCATCTGGCCACGGCGGTGCGACAAAGGTGCCGCCGACATGCACCAGCGACATGCGTGAGCGGCGCGTGCTACAGGGGAACAACAGGAGCCCGCGTCTTGTCGGCTGTAGAGTTGATCTGGAATGCTGTTCCACCAGGCACCACATGGAAGAGTGGACTGCATATATTTCTCTCATTGAACAAATGTGGTGGCCGGGTTGATCGACCATGCGTTTCCCCACCCAGACTTGCTGAGCTGGTCCGAGCCGAACAAGGACGACACTTCTGGCCTGGCCGTACCAGCCAACCCACCAGTCCACATTGCTCGAGCGGTCCGATCAGTTCCTTGAGCCGGTCCATTTTAGAAGATCGGGATGGTGAGTTACATTCGGGATACATAGACCGCTATGCAGCCTAGGTGGGAAAAAGTGACCGCCCCACTTGAGTTTGTCAAGCAGGATAAAACAGGTCATTGGGTGACCCAGTGGTTTGGACTCCTGGAAAACATGAGAAGGGCCTAGTGAGGACTAATGGTTCAGGAAGATTGATGGGTCAAGTAGGACCCTGATCTGAGATTTTTCGGGTCGGTCCAACTAAGTCAGATCGGGCATAGATGAAATTGGTCCTTGTTTACTAAAATGCATGTATCTTATAGACTGGGTGTCTATTCAATGCGTTGTAGGTTGCATTGGAACCATCACTACGATACAATCCTTTGGATTATTTCTATGTGGGACATCTTGGAAGTTTATGTACAACTGGTGACTTGAGTAGTAGTCGTGTGAATCCTTAGTGGCATAGAAGACAAGCAGTGATTAATCAGGGATGAGTCCCTCAACAGTATGAAATGTTATTCACTATTATTGATAATCAATTACTACACTATAATATATATCATGTATGATTTCCATTATTTTTTGGTTTGGCTTTGTGGTTAATTTGTGATATTTCTCCATAGTGGACTTGGGTACCCTACTAAGTACTATGTTACTTACCCCTGCATGGGCTTCACCTGCACGTGATGTGTCTTGTGCAGATGATGAACATTTCTATATAGGACATGGTGGCCTAGGAGTAGGAAGAACCTAGTAGAATCAAGTGGGAAGGAGTACAACTTTGGATTCCAATAGCTTCACTACTCTTACAATCAAGTTGTGTTTTTAGAAAATGGCTACCCGATTCCCTTTGTACATTATTGTTTTTGGTTCTTTTTGTTGGGTTTGTATTCTGTCCCACCTGTTTCAGTTGTACCTATACTCATCACTTGTTTCAGTATACTTGTTTTCAACATTCAGTTTGTGGGATGTGGTTGGGAATTTGTGAGCGTACAGGTACTTAGGAAAATGCCTCCCACATGCAGGTTGACGCCATTTGTGTTAGTCTACAACCCCTAGCCTTCAAGAGGGGGACATGGGGAATGTCACGGCATGGGCTCTCAGGGATGGGTTGAGACAAAAAAATTGCTAAACCCCTAAAATCTAATAAAATCCTCTAAAAACAATTTAAACCCCTATAACCCTTAAAACCCCTAAACACCCATAAAATCCATAAAAACACACTAACATCTATAAAACCCTTTGATACCGATAAAAATTAGAAAAAATATAAAAAAAAATAAAACCCCTAGTAAACAGAAAAAACATAAAACCCCCAAAACCCCCAAACCCCTTAAAAACACTAAAACCCTAAAAATTCATAAAAATCCTAAAAACAGAAAAACAAATTAATAAAAAACCCCTAAAATTCCCTAAAAACAAAAAAAAACAAAACCCCTTGAAAACCACAAAGAAAATCTTAAAAACATAACAACACCTAGAACACCCAAAAACTCTAAAACCCTTAAAAACCCTCGAAACCCTAAACACCATAAAAACACTAAAACCATAAAATCCCTAAACCCCATAAAAACCATAAACCCTAATAAAAACTCTTATGATTTTTTAAGGTTTTTTGGTTTATAGAATCTTTAGTATTTAAGGGTTTTATGTATTTTTAGGTTTCTTACATTTTCTTAGGATTTTTTAGGTTTTTTACATTTTTAGGGATTTTTAGGACTTTTAGTATTTTTATATTTGTTTTTCCATTTTTAGGGATTTTAAGGGATCTTAGAGTTTTTAGGGTTTTTATTATTTTTGGGGGTTTGGTGTTTTTTTAATTTTTATGGGTTTTTATGTTTTTTAGATTTTCATTGTGTTTTTTGGAATTTAATGGTTCTTTAGAAGTATTTAGTGATTTTTTTATGGGTTTTTATTAATTTTTATGTTTTTAGGGGTTTTAAGGATTATACTAGTTTTTATGGTTTTAGGGGTTCTTTGGGGTTTATGTGTTTTTAGGGTTTTTTGTGTTTCTTTTGTTTTAATGGGTATATGGTTTTTTATGTTTATAGGGTTTTATTAGTATTTTTCATGGTTTTTAGGTTATCATATATTTTCATGGATTTTTAGGTTTTTTATGGTATTTATGAATTTTGTGAGGTTTTATTTTTATTTTTTTTATTTTTTAGGGTTTTTAGAATTTTTTAGGTTTTTAGGAGTTTTAATTATTTTTAGGTTTTTATGGTTTAGGTAGGTCTTTTAAGGCTTTTTAAATATTTAGGTTTTTTTTGTCATTATTTGTTATTTTTATGGGTTTTTAGGGTTTTTAAGGTTTTTGAGGCTTTTGAGGGTTTTTTGGTTTTTAGGGTGTTATTTGTTTTCAGGGTTTCATGGTTTTAATAGTTTTGACTATTTTAGGGGTTTAAAGGGTTTTTAGATTTTCAGGGGGTTTTTTAGGGTTTTATATTTTTTTAGAGTTTTTTATGGTTTTTTGGGTATTTGTGGTTTTTTGGGTTTTAGGGTATTTTACAGTTTTAAGGTTTTAAAACGTTTTTTAGGACTTCAAGTGATTTAGGTTTTTATATTTTAACAATTTTTTTCAGGTGTTTAGGGTTTTTTTTACTTTTTATGGATTGGTAGAAATTTTTAATATTTTTATGTTTTTTAGTGTTCCCAGGAATTTTTACGGTTTTTAAGGTTTGGAGGGGTTTTATAATTTTTTAGTATTTTCAAGGGTTTCTGTTTTTTATGTTTATAGGTTTTTTTAATTATTTTTTCAGGGAATTTAGGTATTTCTAAATTTTTATATATTTATAAATATTTTTCATATTTTTTAGTTTTTGAATGGTTTTAGGATTTTAATGGTGTTTTTATTTTTTTGTTATTTTTGGGTTTTACGGTTTCTTTAGTTCTTTGGGGTTTCTATTCTTTTTATATATTTTTAATGTTTGTAGGGGTTTAAAGGGTTTTTAAATTTTTATTATATGTTATGTTTTTAGAGTTTTTTTATGGTTTTATGGGTATTATAGTTTTTAAGGGTTTAGGGGTTTTTATCCTTTTTTATGTTTTTAGGGTTTTAAGTGTTTTTAGGTTTTTAATGTTTTCATAGGAGTTCTCAACATTTTAAGTGTTTTTGTGTTTTTATGGATTTTTTGGATTTTTATTATTTTTATGGGTTTTAAGTTTTTTTTGATATTATGAGTGTTTTTAGTTTATTTTTTTTCAATTATATGGTTTTCTAATTTTTTTTATGTTTTTTAGGTTTTTAGAGGTTTTATGTGTTTTTGGGTTTTCAATGTTGACTTATTTTTTTAGGTTTTTTTTTGTGTTTTTTATGTTTCTATGTATTTTTAGGGATTTTTAATGATTATTATGTTTTTTAATATTTTCATTGTTTTTGAGGGTTTCTTAGGGATTTAGGGTTTTTTAGTGTTTTTGGGTATTTTATATTTTTTGGGGGATTTTAGAATTTTTATAGTTTTTTAGTGTTTTTAATGTTTTTAGGGGTTTAAAGGGGTTTTAGAGTTTTTATAAGTTTTTAGTGTTTTATGGGTTTTTAGGGTATTTTAGATTGGTTATGGATTTTATTATTTTATGGTTTTTAGTGGTTTTTACGGTTTTGGGTTTTTTTTATTTTTAGGGGTTTTATATGATTTTTTAAATTTAATATTTTCATAAGGGTTTAGGGTTTTAGGTTTTTTACATAGTTAGGTATTTTTAAGTATTTTTTAGTATTGTTATAGTTTTAGGGTTTTTTATGTACTTAGAGTAGTTTTTGGAAGATTTAGGGTTTTTAGGGTTTGTATGGATTTTTAGGGTATTTTTATTTTTTAGTGTTTTCTTTTTTTAGAGTTTTTTAATGTTTTAGGGGGTTAAATTATTTTATAGTATCCAATGGGGTTAAGGTTTATGGTTTTTTTTAATTTTTTTCACTTTTTTAAATTTTTATGTGGTTTAGGGTCATTCAGGGTTTTTCAAATTATTTAGGGTTTTTAGGGGTATTGATATGTATATTGTTTTTACAGTTTTCTGAGGAATTTTTTTGTATTTTAGGGTTTTTTATGTGTTTAGTAATTTTTAGGGATTTTATAATATTTTTATGATTTTTTAGGTTTTTTTTTATTTTTAGGGTTTCACTACTTTTTAGGGTGTTTTATGGTTTTTAAGGGTTTTCAATTTTTTAATTTCATTTAAGTGTTTTTATTTTTTAAGGTTTTATAATATATATATTCATGGTTTTTAGGTGTTTTTACATTTTTTGTGGTTTTTAAGTATTTTTAATGATTTTTATGGATTTGAGGGTTTTTAATGATGTTGATGGATTTTGGGTTTTTATGGCCTTAGGGATTTGACGGCTCTTGGGGTTTATATGGTTTTTTGATATTTTTATCTTTTTTACGTTTTTTAGAATTTTTAAATGTTTTTATGTTTTAAAAGGTTTTTTTATATTTTTATTTTATTTTTTTAGTGTTTTGTGGCTTTTTATGTATTTATGGGTTTTTGGAGTTTTTGGGTTTTACGATATTTATCATTTTTTAGGTTCTTTAGGGGTTTTTAGTGTTTTTAAGTATATAAAATTTTCAGGGGATTTTACATTTTTAGGAATTTTTAGGAATTTTTATGGAGTTTTATGGTTTTCAGTTATTTTGAGGGATTTTAGGGGTTTGGTGTTTAAAAGTTTTTAAGAGCTTTTTCAGTTTTAGGATTTTGATCTATTTTAAGGGTTTTCTATGTTTTTAGGTTGTTTTAAATTTTTAGGTATTATTTGGTATTTCATAGTTTTTTATGGTTTTGGATGATTTCAATGGTTTAGAGGGCCTTAAGAAATTTATTGGGTTTTAAGTTTTTTTATTTTTTTGGGTTTTTTGGGAATTTTTTAATTTTTTAGGGGTTTTAAGGTTTTTTTATGTTCTAAATGTTTTTTTGAGTTTAATTTTTTTTAGTATTTCTAGTGTTTTTAGGGTTTTTATGGGGTTTTATGATTTTTAATGGTTTTCTGGCATATTGGGTTTTTGGGGTATTTTAGAATTGTTTAGGTTTTTTAGCAATTTTTTTTTGTTTTTTATGTGTTTTATGTGTCTCTAGTTTTTAAGGTGTTTTAATGGGTTTTCAAGGTATTTATATTTTTTAACATTTTTGGGATTTTTAGGTATTATTTATGTTTTTTAAAGGTTTTTAGTGATTATGAGGGGTTTTAGGGTTTTTAATGTTTTATTTTTTAGGGTTTTCTTGATTTTTTAGGGGTTTTAATATTTTTAGAGTTTATAAACGTGTTAGGTGTTTAAAATAATTTTAGAGTATTTACTGGTTTTATGGTTTTTAATAGTTTTTAGGGTTTTTTAAAATTTTTTAGGGGTTTTTTGGATTTTAGGGGCTTTTTGTGATTTTAGGGTAATTTAGGGTTTTTTAGCATTTTTTAGGTTTTTACATTTTGTATGTTTTTTAATGTATTCTTATATTTTTTATGGTTTTTAAGGATTTTTTATTTTTTTCAATATTTTTAAGTAATTTTTAGGTTTTTTTATCATTTTGTATGATTTTTAGGATTTTTAAGGGTTTTCAGGTGTTTTTAACCTCTTTAGGGATTTTCCTATTTTTTATGCTTTTTAGGGGTTCTAAGAGCTTTTTATTTTTAATATTTTCTTAAGGTGTTTAGGGGTTTTCATATTTTTAGGTATTTTTCCTTTTTTATGAATTTTATGTTTTTAGGGTTTTTAGGGATTTTGAGGGGTTTTAGGTTTTTTAGGGTTTTTAGGTTTTTTATTGTTTTGGGTTTTTAGAGTTATAGGGGTTTTATGGTTTTTTTGAGTTTTTCAATGTTTTTAGAGGTTTAAAGGGTTTTAGAGTTTTTAGTTTTTTTAAGGATTGTTTTTGGTTTTTATGTTTTTTTACAAATTGTTGGGGTTTTTTGGTTTTTAGGGTTTTTATCATTTTTTTGTTTTTAGGGATTTTAAGTTTTTTAAGGTTTTTATGTTTTTCTGAGGGGTTTAAAGGGATTTTGGGTTCTTTATGTTTTTAGGTATTTCAAGGGATTTTTTAGGATTTCTATGTGTTTTTAGTTTTTTTAGGGATTTAGAGGGGTTTTTCTGTTTTTAGGGTTTTTATAGGTATTTTGGGTTTTGGTGGGGGTTGAGTTTTAGGGTATTTAAGAGTTTTTAGAGTTTTTAGTGCTTTTTAGGGTTTTATGGGTTTTTAGGGTCTTTCAATTTTCTTAGGGGTTTTAGGGTTTTTTATGGTCTTTAATGTTTTTATCATTTTTTAGTTTTTTGGGTGTTTAAAGTATTTTTAGTTTCCTAGAATTTTCTTGTTTTTTTCTTTTTTTAGTTTTCTCAAGTTTCATATCATCATGGGAAACATCAGTCATCACATTACCAGGAGAAGAATTGTAAAATAGAATGGAAATAGAATAACACAAAACTAAAGATCTAATTAGCTCATCCTTAGAAGGCGTAGCAATACCCAAGTAAGATTTAAGTATAGTAAAAAATTAGAGACCATTGGATTATTTGATGTAAAATGTAATGGATTACACATAAGGTTGGCAACAATATCCTCCATCCCCTCACCCCTGTCTATAACCACTTTTCGACACCATATTAGGGGTAGAAATGAGCCCCTCTTCTACAGCCTGCCTCTATTGCTGCTACTCATATCCTAACTCCTCACACTCCAAACATGAAAAATGGTTGCACAAAGAGATTCCAACATGTAAAAATCTTGAGAAGAGTGAGGTAAAATCCTTACCGCATGTTTGTGATGGGCATGTGTAGTGAGAGGGGCAGGTTTTGCCTCCAGATTGTTGTGTTGGGCAAGTGTAGAGTGTTTATGTTGAGTATGAGAAGATTGAGGTGCATGTCATACATCTGAATGGTGGGGGTGAATATGAACTAAGTGAGGGAAATGTGTTGAGGGAGTTATAGTCCTTTTAGATGACCCCTTATGTTGGGTCGGATGTACAACAGCTGAGCCAACATTCCACTGATGGAAATGATGAAAAGAGCTGGATATTGGCTAATTTCTCTATGAGTGAGGATCAACAGATGGGTTCTGGGTGTGAGAAAAACCTAATGGATCAGAGGTAATCATACCAGTCTACATGTGTTAAAATAAAAAGGTAGGATCATGACTTGTGGTTGGTCTCGGTGGTTCTTGAAGGAGTTCCTTTGGAAAACCATCACTGCCTAGTTCTGGGAGATATGGCCATGGAGGAAATCAATGTGCAGCCCCAAAGATGGGTGGATTTTACTAAGGATTACAATAAGGATTGTGGTAAAAAAAAATGAGGCCTTGAGTGTGGCCAGTGATATAATCTTACATGGGAAGGAGAATGTGCCTAAGGGTTTCATCTCTTCTCCCCCAAAAAGGAGGCTAAGGAAGGATTTCTCCACTTTTCTGAATCCCATGGCTACCAAGGAATCTTCTAAGGCATCTAAAAATATTGCTAATATTATCATGTGAGGCTATCCTGACATGCTCTCTTCTCGAACACAGTGTAATTTTTAGAAACAAAGACACAGGGATATGTATTTTCCACTCTTTAAGTATCAAGAGGACTTTGAGTCTAGATGGGAGTCGAAGGATACTGGAGCAGGCTCTGATTTTGAATATGGTGGTTCTTTTGATCCTTTTGATATGTATTTTTTGACAATGGGCTATTTTGACCCAAAATATTTTTGTTATGTTATCCCTTTACTTTTTTATGATATTGCGGGGGGGAAAGCATGCTTGGTCATGCCCCTTCTTTTCCCTAAAACATTAAAAATTTATAAAAACCCTTAACAACCCTAAAATCTCAAAATAAAATCTACAAATCAAAAAATCCCTAAAACCCTTAAAAATCCTAAAAACACAAGAAATCCCTAAAACCCTAAAAAAAATAAAATCCATAAAAATCCAAAAAATCTAAAAACCAGCAAAAGCTTGAAAATATTTAAGGAAACATTAAAAACCTAAAAACACTAAAATCCCCTAAAAACCTATAAAATTCTAAAAAACCCTAAAACACAAAAGAACCGTAAAAACCCTAAAAAAATAAAAACCCCTAAAACCCATAGAAACGCTGAAAACTCATATGGCCCTTAAAACCACAAAGTCCTTTAAAAACCCTTTAAACACCTAAATTTTTTAAAAAATCTAAAAAAACTTAAAAACCAAAAAATCTATAAAAATCCTAAAAACCCTAAAAATCCAAAAAACCCCTTAAATTACATTAAACCCCACAGAAATCGATAAATATCCAAAAAAAATAAAAAATATAAAACCCCCCCCCCCCAAGAAAACCTTAAAAACTTCAAACCACTTAAAACCACTAAAACCTAAAAATATCTAAAACCCCTAAAACACCAAAATCCATAAGAACCCCTAATGACCATAATATACATAAAACCCCATAGAAACCATAACAACAATAAAAATTATATAAAAATTTAAACCCATAAAACATTAAAAACTCTAAAAAACCATAAAAACTCAAAAAACTCAAAAAATATTTATACACCCCTAAAACCATAAAAACACTCAAAATTAAAAAAAAACCAAAAAAAACATAAAAAGTTTAAAAATACATAAAAATACCTAAATAAGTAAAAAATAATAAAAACCCAAAAAACCCCTAGGAAAATATATAAAACCTAAAAACACTTAAAATCCCTAAAACCCTTAAAAACCCTAAAAATCCTAATATCCCTCAAAATCCCTAACACTCCTAAAAATGATAAAAATCCTATGAATCAATGAAAATCCATAAATCCATAAAAACCCAAAAATCCTTGAAAACTCAAATGAATCTAAAAAAACCTAAAAATGCATAAAACCCCTAAAACCCTAAAAATGATAAAAACCTGAAAATACCCTTAAAAACCAAAAAACCCCTAAAAACATAAAATCCAAAAAACTATAAAAAAACCCAAAAAATCCTAAATATAGACTAAAAACATGAAAAATCCATTAATCCCCTAAAATTATTAAAAACCATAAAAATCGATAATTCCCAAAAAAACTAAAAAAATCTAAGAATAAAAAAACATAAAATCCCTAAAACCCCGTAAAATCCCCAAAACCCCTAAAAACTATAAAATTATAAAAAAAAATAAATAAAAATCCCTAAAATTCTAAAAACCCCTAAAAACATTGAAAACCCCTAATAAAACCTTGAAAAACCCCAAAACACTAAATATCCCTAATACCCATAAAATCCTTAAAGATATGGTGGTTGAGTCTCCTGGTCTCCCTTCGCGATTCTCCTCATTGTTTCCCCCTTTCCTCAATGAAGCTTTGCTGCTTCTTGGTGGAGTCATCGATCTCTCAGTGGTTTTGGCATGGTCTCGGCAGATCATTGGCTTAGATGCTGATGCTCTTTTCAGCAAGGTAGTGGGATAGTCGGGCAGGTTCGTTTGGTCCCTTCTCATTCATCGACGAAGCGACTCTCAAATGCTGCTCCAGATCCGAGGTTATGATGGTATCTCTGGTCTCGTGATGGTGGAAGAACGTTGAATCAAGCATCCCGATGTTTGGGCAGTGGCGTGCTTATCCCAGACTTCAGATCTATTTGTCAGATCTGGGTTTGGTCATGGTTGTTCGTCTCCCTTGGCATTTGGTTCCTCGACTCTCGTTGATGGTGCAACAAAATGACACGGCAGGTTTGGATGGGCCAATATTGGTCACCGACGAGGTGGTTGGTTCCTAATCTGGGAGGGATCAGGCTTTATTTTGGTGATTGGTGGGTGTGGTTGGCTTTGTGACTCCTTAGAGGTGGCGTGCATGGTCCTGCGCTCGAACCTGTGCTTCTTGATCTGAATCATGATGGGGATTTGTGGTTCTTCTAGCTCCACAATGAGTTATTGTGGATGCAGTGGGTGAAGATGCAGACGGCGCCGCAGCTTCTTGTGCTGCTCGGATTTAGATGGCTTGTGAGAAGTCAAGGTGAGGCATTCGGTTCTACTCTGAGACTGCTGGAGGCGTGGATGAGATTGTCTTGGCATCGTTTTACGTAGAATATGCAGGTTTGAATTTCAAGTTTCACTCTTTTGGATCTGTTTCATGTTGTTTCTGAAGGGATCATTACATTATGTTTCACTATGGATTCTATACTGGACTGTGTTCCCTTTTTCAGTGGCTGAGTTGGTTGTGATTTGTTGTGAAGGGTAGATTTTGGTTTTGTTAAGTGGCGATGAATGCTTCTTTGGGTGCTGTGGTTGGATTATGGGCATGGGTGTTAGTTGTCCCTCAAGCTATTGATGAATGACACGTTATGTGCTGCGTTATGGTATCTACTTTGGACTGTGTTATTCTTTTTTGTAGCTGGGTTGGTCGTAATTCGATGTGGATGCTGGTTATTGGTTTTTTTGAGTGGTGCTAGATGTTTTCCTTCCTTTGGGTGCTATACATGTGTTTCAAGGTGTGCTACTAGATTTGAGTTCTTGAAATACGATTGGATTGAAGTTGAGGGTTTATGGAATATATGTTTCTGGTTTATGGATGATGCATGGCAGGGAATTGATGATTAATTCTGGTGTTTGGTGATTGTTGCTACATCGTTGTGAGGTGGCGAAGGTGATTGTTGCTGCTGGTGCTTGGAAAGGGCTACTACTTCACTCCGAATTAATGCAGGTGAGACTCTTGAATTTGTTCGTGAGGGTTCTATGATGGTGGTGGTGGATCTTTCGGGTGAGAAGGTGATGGATGGTTTTATTTTGTGAGTTTGGATGATGGTCGTTGCTTGGCTATGAGCTGGTGGATGCTAGTTGATTCTGGATGATGGTTATGGATGCCACTTGGATTTTGTATATTTTTTCTTGGTTTTTTTATTGACTTTTTTGGTTTCTTTTTTGGGTTTGTGTTGTTTAAGGGTTTTTGGGTGCGGGTCATTTGACTCCTCCCCTCTCTTGTTTGTTGTGTCTTTTTTCAAATAAATCTGGTGGTGGGGGTCAAGAATAGTCTGATCCTCGCATCTCCTTTGCCCTAATAAAACATAAAAACCTAAATACACTTAAAATTCCTAAAAACATTAAAAATCTAGAAACCCATAAAACCGTAAAAACCCCTAAAAACATTATAAAACATAAAAATGAATAAAGACCTTAAATACCACTACAAAATCAAAGAACCCTCTAAACCCCTAAAAGCATTAAAAACTCTTAAAATCTATAAAAACAATTCAAAACCATGAAATCCCCCAAAACCCATAAAAAATATAAAAATTGTAAATACCCTAAAAATCAAAAAATTCAATAAAAACAATAAAAACCTTAAAAATACAAAAAAAAAATTAAAATACTTAAAAACATAAAAAACACTAAAAAACCTAGGAAAATCATAAAAACAAAAAAACCCTAAAAACCACTAGAAAACCTAATAAAACATAAAAACCCTAAAAACCCTATAAAAAATAAAAAATATAAAACCCCCTCAAAACCTTAAATACCCTAAAACTCAAAAAGACACTAAAAACCCATGAAAAACTCTAAAACCCCTTTAAACCAATAAAAAAGTTAAAAATCTCTAAAACCCCTTAAAACTGTAAAAATATTTTGAAAACCTCCCAATAAAACCATAAAAACCCTAAAAACATAAAACCCTCTTAAATCACACCAAATCCCAAGAATCCCTAAAAAGTATAAAAATCCAAAAAATCCCAAAAAATATATAAAAATATAAAAAACCCAAAAACCCATAAAAACCTAACAACACTATAACCACCTAAAATATAAAAATACAAAAACCCATTAAATTACTTAACACCCATTAAAAACACTAAAACCCCTCAAAATCCCTAAACCATTAAAAACCTATAAAAATACAAAAAACCCATAAAAATCTCTAAAAATGCAAGAAACGTTAAATACCCTAAAATACATAACAAAACTATAAAAACATAAAAACACATAAAACACCTAAGAAACCTTAAAACTACTAAAAACCCTAAAAGACCCGAAAGCCCCTAAAATCCATAAAATGACCCAAAAACTAAAAAACCCATAGAAATAATAATTACACACTAAAAACTCTAATAAACTCTTTAACCCCCTAAAAATACTAAAAACTATAATACCATAAAACCCCTAAAAAACTAAAAAAACACTAAAACCCCAAAAACCATAATAACCATAAAAAAATTAAAAACCCTCAAAATCCCTGAAAACCCAAAAAATTAATAAGTATCCTAAAAATCTAAAAATATCTAAAAACATAAAAAACCCTAAAAACCATAAAAACACTAAAACCCCTAAAAATTCCCTAAAACCCCTTATCTCCTAAAAAATCTAAAAATATAAAGGACTCTAAAACCCCTAAAACCCTAAAAACCAAAAAACCCACAATAATCTTAAATGCCCTAAAACCCATAAAACCATAAAACCCCACTATAAACTCTAACTACCCATAAACCCATAAAAATGTTAAAAAAAGTGTAAAAAACCTAAAACCCCTAAAAATGTCAAAAAAATGCATACAATCCCAAAAAATCCATAAAAACTATAAAAACCATAAAAACTCTAATACACTCAAAATCCCTAAAAATTATAAAAGACCATAAAAATTCTAAAAATCCTTAAAAATCCCTAAAAATGTAGAAAAACCCTAAATTCCTAAAAACCATAATAATACCTTAAAAACCTAAAAAAATTTAAAACCATTAAAATGCTAAAATATGCTAAAAGCCCTAAAATAGATTGAAAACCAAAAAACCCCTAAA
The DNA here is from genome assembly GCA_963277665.1 of Viscum album. Taxonomy (NCBI): domain Eukaryota; kingdom Viridiplantae; phylum Streptophyta; class Magnoliopsida; order Santalales; family Viscaceae; genus Viscum; species Viscum album. Next base: position 1,277,295,043 of record OY728136.1, on the reverse strand, counting down.
AACATAAAAACCCTAAAAAAATAAAAACCCTAAAAACAAAAAAAAAACTAAAGAATGACTAAAAATAATAAAAAATATATAAAACCATAAAAACATTAAAGAAACTCAAAAAAACCATAAAAACTCTAAAACTCAACAAACCATTAAATCCCCCAAAAATTATAAAAACCCTTAGAACCCCTAAAACCCTAAAACCTACCAAAATCCCTAACAAACCTAAAAACCCATAAAAATTATAAAAATCCGTAAAAATATATAAAAACATAAAAACAAAAAAATCCTGAAAACCCTGAAGAAAAACATAAAATCCTAAAAACAATAAGTCTCCTAAATGCCTAAAAAAAGAAAAAACCCCAAAAATCCTAAAAGATCCTAGAAATCATAAAACCCCCCAAAACCATAAAACACCTAAATCTCATAAAAATCCTAAAATCCCACTAAAAATAAAAAATCCATTTAAACCTCTAAAAACATTAAAAATATCTAAAAAATATAAAACCCCAAAAAATCTAAAACAACCAAAAAAACATAAAATCCCTAAAAACAATCAAAATACCCCAAACCCATTAAAATACTAAGACCCCTAAAAACCCTAAATATATAAGAGACCTAAAAACCCTAAAAAAATTGATACCCTAAAAAAACAAAAAACACTTTAAACACCTCAAACCCAAAAAAATTCTAAAAACCCTAAAAACCATAATACTCTAAAACCCCTAATAGCCATGAAACCCATAAAATCCATTAAAACACTAAAAACACTAAAAACACTTAAAATACACTGAAAACATAAAAAAGCCTTTAAACCCATAAAAAAATTTAAATACACTAAAAAACCATAAAACCTCTAAAAACACAAAAACCCCTAAAACCCAAAAGAAACTCTAAAAAGTCTAAATGAAAAAAACCCCAAAAAACCATCAAAATTTCTAAAACCACTAAAAACCCATAAAATTCCGATAAAATATTTAAAAATTACTAAAAACATAAAACCCCCTAAAACCCTAAGAAAATCATAAAATTATAACAAAACATAAAACCCCTAAAATTCTAGAAAGGTCTAAAGCCCCTAAAAATCATAAAACACTCTAAAAACTATAAAAACCACTAAAGTAGAGCTCCCCAATTGCTGCTACCTGGGTGAGATTTTCTGAGCTTCCCCTTCCCTTTCAAAATATCTCTATTATTTCGATGCTTGGGAATTTGGTGGGGAGGTTCCTATGTGTGGATAGTAGAACTAGGGATCTTTTTCATCGGGTTGCACCAAGGGATTTTGTTGAAATCAATGCTTCGATGTCTCCTATGGATTCGATCTGGATTGCAGTGGGGGAAGAACTCAGGTAGAGATAGCTTGTCATCTTTGAGAAATGACCAGTTTTCTGCTCATTTTGTTGGAGTTTTTGGTACAATGATCACTTTGGAGGCTGCTCTGGCACTGTCAGAGGTGGTGGTTCTCTGGCTCTCATGTCTTCTGGTGAGATTACCCTCCCTCTGGTGGAGGTGAAGGGGACAACTGGGGTGACTTACTCCCAACCTCTGAATGTTGATTTCCCCTTCTCTTCTGCTTTGCTGGGTGGAAGTGACTTAGTGTTGGCTCCGATGGATTTGGGTGGTTTCATTGTGAGTCTGGCTAGAGGTGCTGGTGTTTCGGGGAATGATGATGAGAAGTAAGTGATGTTGGCTGAGAGGGATAATCGGGTTTCTGCTGAAGGATTCCACGTGTTTGGTGACTCCCCTAGGAGGTAGAAAGTTTTAGGGAAGGCTGCTGTGATGGGTGTCTGGGAAGAAAATGTGGAGGAGCCCTGTGCTCTAGATCTGGAACGAGATGATATAGCTGGCTTGAAGGTTAATGAGATCACTGATGGATCCTTTCCAGAAATTGATGGTGTTGTGACTGCTCCAAACAACTTTCAGGTTGCAGTCTTGGTTGAGCCTACCGTGGTGGAAGTGCTGGTGGCAGATGTTGTGAAGGAGGCAGTGGTTGCTTAGGGCCTGAAGACTGGAGATGAGTGGAGCTTGTCTTCAACTGAGGAAAGGTCTATGACGGATGAAGAGACCTGGATCCCCAAGGGGCCACACATGAACTGGCATGATTCCCCTCTGGTTTGGTCTGGGTGTCCAGGCGTGGGGGGACCTGACATGGGGCCTGGGTTATCTCCTCCCTCTGACAGCACAGGCGGTGCTGAGGATCCTCCCCATGGCCAGCTCTTTAGCTCTCTGCCGGGAAATGCTGGTGATGCTGATGGTCCGTCCATGGACCTGCAGAGGGATATGGTCCTTCATGGTGTCCCCTATGTTGAAGCTTTTTGTGTACAACAACATGATATGGTGTGGGTTGAAGGGAAAGGTTCCCACTTGAGGATGAAGCTGAGAGGCTCAGGGAGAGGTTTGCTAAGGCTGATCGCCGGATAAACACTGCTATGACCAGGCCAAAGGAGAAAAGAACCGGAGGAGGTGCTGAAACTCCTGGGAAAAACTGTAAGAAAGGGAAGACACCATCGTCTATCAGTGATGGTGTCACTTGTGCGAATGCGGGTGTTGCAGATGGATCCACTTCTGCCCCTCCGAGACGAAGACGGTGGAGGGATTACTCTGCCCTCCCACGTCCCATGGAAACTAGGGCCTCTTCATGAGATGTCAGACTTAATCGACTTAATCTAAAGGTGAATAAGCGAGAGCGGCTTTCAATTTCCGCAGAACAAGAGAAGGCTAGGATAAAGCAGCTATCCAGGCTTGGCATGCAAGAGTTTATTGAGTCTGGATGGGACTCAACGGACATGGGTGTTGAGTCATATATCTATCTTACTGATGTGGGCAACGGCTTTGGTGTGGGTATGGGGTTTCGAGGTGCGGAGATAGAGGATTTTGGTGGTGATGTTGATTGATCATCCCCTTGTGTGCTTTTCCTTTTGAACTTTTTGTCTTGTTTGTTTTTTCTTTTTTCTTTTTTCTGTGGCATTCGGGCTGAGGTCGTATGGGGTTTTGGGTGTGGATCAGTGGATCCCTCCCCTCCCTTGTCTGCAATGTCTGTGTCTTTTATTTTAATAAATTTTGTGGGGTCCCAAGAATAGCCTGGACCGAAGACTTCCTTGCCATAAACACTACTAAAAACTATAAAACCCCTCTAAACCACTAATTGTTTTTTGAAAAACCTATTAAACACATAAAAAATACAAAAAATCCTAAAAGCACGTAAAACCCTAAAACCCCGAAAAACCATAAAAACTGAAAAAACCTCAAAAATCCCTAAAAACCAGAAAAAACTCATAAAATCCTTTAAATTCATAAAAAATTTATAATACTATAAAAATACACTAAACGCCTAAAAACATAGAGAACCCTAAAAACCATGAAACACTAAAAATACAAAAACCCTAAAACCCTCCAAAATCCAAAAAAACCCAAAATATCTATAAAAATCATTAACCAATCCCTAAAAATCTGTAAATATGATAAAAAATCTAATAAAAAATTAACCCCTAATAAATCCTAAAAAACATAAAAAAATCTTTAAAACCCATAAATACCAAAAAAACAATAAAACCCACAAATAGATTTAAAAAACCCTAAAACCCTAAAAACCATAAAACCCCAAAAACCTTAGAAACCCTAATACCCATAAAAACAGTAAAACCACTAAAATGTATAAAAATCGTTTAAACCACCAAAATATATAAAATATCTAAAAAATCATAAAACCCCTAAAAAAAATTTAAAAAGCCCCTAAAACCCCAAAACCCATAAAATCCCTAAAACTCATCAAAATCCATTAAAACCCAAAAAATATAAAAAATACATAAAATACATAAAATACCTAAAACCCCCCTTAAAACCCTTGAAAAATCATAAGAAAACCTTAAAAACCTAAAAACACTTAAACCCCCTAAAAATCTAAAAAATGTTAAATACCCTAAAAACATTAAAACCACTAAATCCCAAAAAATCACCTAAAAACCTGAAAAACCATAAAATCCAATAAAAATCCTACAACACACTAAAAACTCTAAAAACCATTTAATCCCAAAAAAAATTATGAAAAACAAAAAAACCATAAAACCCTCAAAACTAAAATAACTCCTACAACCCAAAAAATCATAAAAACCCCTTATGCCCAAAAAATACAAAAAAACCCTAAGTATCACAAAAAACCATAAAACCCATTAAAACCGAAAAATAGACCAAAAATACATAAAATGTAAAAAACACTAAAAACCCAGAAAATTTCTAAGAAAAAATTAAAAACAAAGAAAATCATAAAACTCATAAAAAAGGCTAAACCACATAAAAGGCCCCAAAATACCTAACCAACCCCCAAATCCAAAAAATACCTAAAAACCTTCAAATATATAAAACCATTATAAGCCATAGAAACCACTAAAATCTCTATAATCCCATAAACACCTAAAATTTTAAAAAATTCTAAAAAACAATAAAAACAAAAAAAACCAAAACCCCCAAACAACCTAGGAACCCTAGAAACTCTCAAAATCTCTAAAACCCCATAATAATCCTAAAAAATCCACAAAAATACCAATAAAAGTAAGAACCTCAAAACCTCTAAAACCCGTAAAAAACATAAAAACATAAAAACACCTAAAAACCATAAAAACACTTAAATTGATAAAAATTGTAAAATCCCTAAAATTATCCTAAAACCCTTAAAAACATAAAACCCCTAAATAACATAAAATTCATAAATCCCTAAAAAATTCTAAAATCCACTAAAAACTCTAAAAACCCTTTAAACCCCAAAAAATGATAACAAACTCTAAAAAAAATAAAAACCCTAAAACTCAAAAAACTTACAAACCAAAAAACTCAAAAACCCTAAAAAACCAAAAAACCAAAAAACCCCATAAAACCCTCAAAGTGAATAATACCCCTACAAACCCATAAAAATCATAAAACATTAAAAACACTAAAAAACACAAAAAATACTAAAAAACCCAAAAAAACATAAAACCAAAAAAACACTAAAAATATCAAAAAACCCTAAAACCACAAAAAAAATATCTAAACCCCTAGAAACCACTAAACACCCTCAAAATCCATAAAACCCTAAAAACCATTAAAATATTAAAAAAATCCCTAAAACCCATAAAAATGTAAAAACCCCTAAACCCCTAAAAACTCTAATGATGCCTTGAAATCCTAAAAACACATAAAACCACATAAATACCTAAGAAATTATAAAAACCCTAAAACCCCTAAAATTAGTAAAAGCTTAAAATGCTCTAAAAACCTAATAAAACTCTAAAACCCCATAAAATTCTTAAAAGACACTTAAATCTCTAAAACCCCTTTAAACCCCAAAGAATGTTACAAAACTCTAAAAATCCGTATAAACCCTAAAACTCAAAAAATAACCCCTAATACCCCAAGAAAACCATAAAAACATAAACACAATTAAAAACCTAAAACCACTTAAAATCCATTAAAAACTATAAACCATAAAAATAATAAAAAAATATCTAAAAATCCATTGAAATGTAAAAAACCTAAGACCCCCAAAGAAAACCTTAAAATCAATAAAACACATAAACCCCATAAAACCCTTAAAAACACAAAAAAACCTACAAAACCTAAAAACCCATAAAAACCTTAAAAACTAATAAAAACTCTAAAAACCCTTCAAACCCCTAAAAACATTTAAAAACTCTAAAAATCATAATAACCCTAAAACACAAGAAAAACCATAAAAACCAAAAAACCCCATTAAAACCCTAGAAATCACTAAAACAAAAAAAACCTCTAAAAATCCCCAAAAATATAAACCCCTAAAAACGATGAAATCCTCTAACAAAACCTTAAAATCTTAAAAACTCCTAAAAATCTAAAACACTAAAAAATGATAAAAAACCTAAAACCACTAAAATGAAATTAAAACCCATTAAAAGACATAAAAATTCCCTAAATCGCATAAAGTCCCAAAACCCACTAAAAAAATAAAATTCCTTCAAATAACTAAAAACTTTAAAATCACTAAAAAAGATAAAAAATAGTAATCAACTAAAAAAACTAAAAAAACTAAAAAAACCTTAAAACCAATTAAAAAAATATAAACCCTAAAATCCCTCAAAATCGCTCAAATTCCCATAAATTCATAAAACTATAAAAATATAAAAAATCCCAAAAATTTCTTAATGTTTAGATCTCCAAAAGAAGTCCTTGAAAACACCTATGATGAACATAGAAAAAAAATAAAAACACATAAAACCCCTAAGAACCTAAAAACACTAAATGACCCTAAATCACCCTAAAACCACTAAAATATAGAAAACCCCATAAAATATTAGAAAACCCTAAAACCCATAAAAACCATAAATCACTAAAAATTAAAATAATCCTTTAAACCCCTAAAAACATTAAAAAAACTCGATAAAACTCAAAACCCATAAAAAACTAAAAAAACCCTAAAAAACAAAAAAATAAATAAAAATAACCATAAAATCCCAAATAAATTCCTAAAAAACTAAAAACCATAAAATAAAAAAATCCCAAAATGATTTTAAAGAACATAACAATTGTAAAAAAACCAAAACCCATAAGAAAACTTTAAATCAAAAAACACGAAAACCCCTAAAACCCTGAAATGCTAAAACCCTAAAAAGACCTTAAACCCCATAAAACCTTATAAAACATTAAAAATTCTTTAAAACATTAAAATTTCTGACAACCAAAAAACTTTAAAATAACTGAGAACTCTAAAACCCTTTATACCCCAAAAAACATTAAAATCTCTAAAAACCCTAAAACCAACAAAAAACACAAAAAGGCCCTAACACCCCCAAAATTCCTAAAACCCAAAAAACCACATAAACCCTAAAACCATAAAACCCATCAATTTCACTAAAATCCATAAAAACTTTTAAAAAGATAAATAAACTACTAATAAACCCAAAAAATATAAAAAGTGCAAAGAACCTGGAAAACCCCAAAAACCTAACAACTCTATATCCATAAAAACCAATCAAAACATAAAACCCCATAAACCCCCTAAAACCCTAAAAACAACCAGAACTATAAAATATATTTAAACACCTAAAATCATTAAAAAACTCCATAAACCTTAAAACCCTTAAAAAAAAAACCTAAAGAAATCTTAAAACCCCTTAATCCATAAAATATCATAACAAATCAATATAAATATCTAAAAACACAAAACCCCTAAAACACCTAAAAACACAGAGAAAAACATAATACATAAAAACACATAAAATCCCTAAAAAACAAAAAACACTACTAACTCTATAAGAACATAAAACCTAAAAACCTCTAAATTCAATAAAATCCTATAAAAACCTGAAAATAATCATTAAAACCTATAAACCTATAAAATATCTAAATACCCCACTAAATTCCTAAAAGATTATAAATTCTAAAAATCATAAAAACTAAAAAATATCCCTAAAAACCCAAAAGACCATAAAAATCATAAAAACCGTAGAAAAGATTATAAAAAATAAAAATAGATAAAAGCCATAAAATACATAAAAACCCTAAAAACTCATAAAAACAAAAAAATTACACAAAAAACAAGAAAACCCCTAAAAACCCCTAAAAAATATAAAATCATAAAAACACTTAAACCCCTATAAACATATAAAATGATTAAAACCCTAAAAACCTAAAAAACCATAAAAATACAAAAACCATAAAAATCCCCTAACAACTTTAAAACCCATAAAAACTATTAAAATCCTAAAAACTGTTGAAAAATGTTAATGCGTTTCATGGTTTTTATAGTTTATAGAATTTTTAGGTTTTGAGTTGTTTATGATCTTGAATGTTTTAAGGTTTTACTAGTGGATATCATGGTTTTTTAATTTTTTTGAATATAGGGGATATATAGTATTTTTCTAGGTTTTTATTTTTTTGGGATTTTATGGGATATATGGGTTTTTATGGTATTTGTTTTTGAGTTTTAGGGTTTTTTTGAATTCTTAATAATTTTTAGTGTTTTTAGGGTTTTTAATATTTTTGGTGTTTATAGGGTTTTTATAGTTTTTAGTGGTTTTATTATATTTTTGGTATTTATTGTTTTTTCGGGATTTTAGTGGGTCTGCGTTTTTTTGTAGTTTTACGTTTTTTTGGGTTTTTTTAGATTTTTTAAGTTTTTAGCATTTTTTAGTTTTTTATGGATTTTTATTTTTTTAGGTTTTAGGTTTTTCTTATGATATTTCATGATTTTAGTTTTTTATGTTTTTTGGTAATTTTAATGCTTTTTTAGGATTTAACTAGTTTTGTGGAATTTTATGTGTTTGGGTTTTTTTTGGTATTTTGTGTTTTTAAGGTTTTTAGGTTTTAGATGTTTTAATTTTATAGGATTTTAATATTTTATATGGAGTTTTTAGTATTTTTAAGGGATTTTAAATTTCTATAGATTTTTATTGATTTTTTAGGATTTTTTAGGAATTTTTAGGATTTTAGGGTTTCGTGGGTTTTTTGGGGTTTTGGGGCATTTTAGTTTTTTGGGTTTTTTTGGGTTTTTTTTGTTTTCTAATATTTTAATGTTTTTCATAGTTATTAACTATTTTAGTGTTTTAAAGGTTTTTTAGAGTCATTTGTGATTTTTTAGGTTTTCAAGGGTTTTTAAGGTTTTATGGATTTTTTGGCTATTTAGAGTTTTAAAGGATTTTTATGGTTTTTTACTGTTTTTTGAGTTTTTAGCATTGTTTTTGGTTTTTAGGGGTATAGGGGTTTTTATTTTTTTATGGTTTTCTTTGGTGTTTTCAGGAATTTTGGGGATTTTTACAATATATGGGTTTTTGGGTATTTTGTGGGTTTTTTTTTCGTTTTTCAGATTTTAGGAAATTTAATGGTTTTTTGGGTTTTTTTGGTTTTTAGCATTTATATGTTTTTCAAGGGAATTTAGTGTTTTTAGTTTTTAATTTTTTTTTAATGTTTTTTTAGTATTTTTAGGGATCGTTTTATTTTTAGTTATTTTTAAGGGTTTTTTTTGTATTTTGGTATTTTTTGTATTTAATGGGTTTTAGGGGTTTTAGGGTTTTTAGGGTTTTTATGGATTATTGTTCTTTATGGTATTTTTAGTTTTTTTGGTATTTTTGGTTTTAAGGGATATTTTTTAGTTTTTTTGGGTTTTATGGTCTTTAAGAATTTTTAGTTATTTTTAGGGGATTAAAGGGTTTTTGTAGTTTTTGTGGGATTTATACGTTTGTATTGGTTTTAGTGATTTATTAGAATTTTATGGGTATTCAATGTTTTTATGGGTTTTAAGGTTTTTATAGTTTTTAGGTTTTTATGGGTTTATATTATTTTTAGGATTTGACGGTTTTCTTAGGGGTTCTTAGGGTTTTCAGTGTTTTTTATGTTTTAAGAGATTTTTGGGGTTTTGAATTTTTGGTTTTTTAGTTTTTTTGGGATTTTGATTGTTTTTAAGGTTTTTATGTTTTTTGGGTATTTAGGGTTTTTTTGTGTTGTTTGGTATTTTAGGGGTTTTATGTGTTTTTTTATTTTTAAGGTTTTCATCGGGTTTTCATTGTTTTTAGGGATTCTTAATTTTTTTGGAATTTTAGAGATTTTATGGTATTTTTGTGGATTTTTATATATTTTTATGGTTTTTAGGGTTTTTAGGGTGTTTAATGTTTTTATGGGTTTTTGAGTTTTGTTAGTTTTTTTTTTGAGTTTTCAGTATTTTAATAATTTTAATGTTTTAAATATTTTTAGGGATTTAAAGGGTTTCTATTTTTTTACAATTTTTATGGTTTTTTGGGATTTTCATGGATTTTAAATTTTTTAATAGTTTTATGATTCTTCAGGTTTTTAGGGGTTCCAAGTGTTTTTAGGTTTTTATGATTGTCTTAGGGGTTTTGGTGTTTTTATGTTTTTAAAGATTTTTAGGTATCTTTTATGATTTATATAGGTTTAATGGGGTTTATGGATTTTGAGGGTGTTTAGGGGTATTAGGGTTTTTTAGGGGTTTTTAGGGTTTTTTTGTTTAATTGTTTTTATGGAATTTAAGGATTTTTATAGTTATAAAACATTTTTAGGTGTATAAATGTGTTTCAGAGTTTCTATTGGTTTTTATAGTTTTGTGGGTTTTTAGTGATTTTAAGTTTTTTAGGGGTTTTTAATTATTTGGACGTTTTAGGGTCTTTTTTTGGATTTTAGCGTTATTTAGGTTTTTATGGGTATTAAGTGTTTTATGATTTTTCAGTTTTTCTTCATGTTTTTTAGGGTTTTTGGTTTTTTTACTTTTTTTGTGATTTTATGGATTTTTTTGTATTTTTATGGTGTTTAGGGTTTTTAGAGATTTGAACGGTTTTAGGGTTTTTAGGTTTTTTTCGGGTTGTTAGCATTTTCTAGTGTTTTTTGGGGTTTAAGTGTCTTATGTTTTTAAGGTTATCTTAGTGTTTTTAAAAGTTTTTATGGTTTTTTACATTTCTAGGGATTTTTAGGATTTTATTATGATTTTATTGTTTTAATGGTTTTTATGGATTTTGAGGTGTTTTTATGGGTTTTTAGGGTTTTTAGTTTTTTATGGCTTTTGGTTCTTTAGGGTTTTATTTTTTCTTATTTTTATGGTTTTTTAAAGTTTTTAATATCTTTAGTTTTTAAAATTATTTTTCGATTTATTAGTGGTTTTAAAGTTTTTGTTGTTTTTAAGGTTTTTAGGGGTTTTATGGTCATTATAGGGATTTTATTGTTTTTAGGTAATTTAGGTGTTTTAGTGTTTTTAGGTTTTTATGGATTTCATATGGTTTTAGGGTTTTTTTATGTTTTTAGGGAATATTTGGGAATTTTTTAATTTTTTTGTTTTAGGGTATTTTGGTGTTTTGATTATTTTTTGGGGTTTTAGGGTTTTTTCAGTTTTTTGGTTTTTAGGGGTTTTAGGGTTTATGGTATTTTTATTGTTTTTGGGGTTTTAGGGACTATTAGATTTTTTGGTATTTTTAGGGGTTTATTAGGTTTTTATGGGTTTTTAGGGTTTTTAGAGTTTTGAGGGTTTTTTAGTGTTTTTTGGAGTTTTTTTGTTTTTTAGTTCATTGGATTTTAGGAGTTTTTTGAGTTTTTATGGTTTTATAGGGTTTTTTATTTTTATACATTTTATGGGTTTAAAGGGTGTTTGTCGTTTTTATGGTTTTAGGTTTTTTATGGGGTTATAGGATTTTCTAGGGTTCTTTGGGGTTTTTGGGGGTTTTTAGATTGTTTAGGTTTTCAGAAGTTTTTAGTTTATTGGGGGATTTATGTGATTTGAGGTATTATATGTTTTCTTATGGGGTTTTTAGAGATTTTTGGTTTTCTAACATTTTTAGGTATTTTTAAAAAAAATTTATTGTTTTTATGGTTTTTACGGATTTTAATGGTTTTAGGGGTGTTTAGAGTTTTCATGGGTTTTTTGTTTTATAGTTCTTCTTAATTTTTTAGGGTGCTTAATTTTTTAAATTTTTTTAATGTTTTAGGGGTTTAATGTGTATTTAGAATTTTTAGTGGGTTTTTGGGATTTTTTGGGTGTTTAGGGTTTTTATTATTTTCAGGTCTATTGTGGGTTTAAAGTGATTTTAGGGTTTTTAGTTTCTTTTAGGGATTTTCGTGTTTCTTAGTTTTTGGGGGTTCAAAGTGTTTTTAGGTTTGTATTGTTTTCATAGTGGTTTTATAAGGTTAAATTTTTTTATGTTTTTAGGGATTTTAAGGAATTTTAAGGGCTTTAAGGGGTTTTTAATATTTTTAGGGTTTTTAAGGTTTTTAGTGTTTTATGTGTATTAAAGTTTTTATGATTTTCTTAGGGGTTTTTATTTTTTATTATTTTTAATTATTTCGAGGGTTTTATGATTTTTAATCGGTTTTTGGTGTTTTTTTGCTGTTTCAGGGTTGTTTTGAGTTTTTTAAGGGTTTAATTTATTTTAGAGATTTTAACATTTTTATGGTTTTGAAGGGTTGTATAGTTTTTAGTTGTTTTTCTGGTTTTTAAATGTTTTTTGGGATTTTATGGTCTTTCAAGTGATTAGGGTTTTTAGGGTTTTTGGTTTTTTATGGTTATTAGCATTTTTAGGTTGGTTCTTTAAGTATTTTTATTTTTTTTATGGTTTTTAGGGGTTTTCCAGGTTTTAAGGTATTTTTACATTTTTTAGGATTATTAGGTCTTTTTTAGGATTTTTTTGGTTTTTAGGGTTTTTACGGGGTTTTTGTGTTTTGGGGTTTTTTATGGTTTTTGTTAGGGGTTTTAAAATTTTTTTGGTAATTTAAGGGTATTTATAGTTTTTAATATTTTTATGGGATTATTGGGGTGTTAGAGTATTTAATGGTTTTTATGGGTTTTAGGGTTTTTAAATTATTTTTTGGTTTTATAGGGTTTTTTATGGTTTTTTAGTTTTTTTTCAGTTTTTACATTTTTATCATTTTTTAGGTTTTTAGGGGTTTTAAGTGTTTTATTTTTTTAAATAAATCGTAGTGTTTTTTTTGGTTTTTTATGGATTTTTAGAGCTTTAAGGGGTTCTAGGGGTTTTAGAGTCTTAGGGTTTAAAAGATTTTTATGGTTTTTTGAAATTTTAAGGATTTTTTCATTTTTAAGGTATTATAGTTTTCTAGAGTTTTTAATGTTTAAGGGTTTTAAAATGGTCATTTAGATTTTATAAGATATTTTTGGGTTTTATGGGTTTTTGGGTTTTAATGGTTTTTAGGTGGTATATGGTATTTAGTGGTTTAGAATTTTCTAGGGTTTTTAGAATATTTTTGGTTTCTTAGTGGTTTTGAGTTTTTTTAGGATTTTAATGTTTTTTATTCAGGGGTTTTATGGTTTTTCCCAATTTAGGGATTTTTAGTGATTTTTTATGATTTGTATGGGTTTTTAGTGTTTTAGGGATTTTGATATTTTTGGGTCTTTAGTTTTTTTTGGTTTTTTTGGATCATTAGTGTTTTTTCATTTATTTAGGGGTTTAAATGTTTTTCGGGTTTTTTTTAATATTTTAGGGGTTTAAAAAGTTTTAATAGTTTTTAGTTATTTTAATGGTTTTAGGGTCATTTAGGATTTATAGTGTTTTTTTAGGTTTTTTAGGGATTTTAATTATTTTTAGGCTTGTAATGTTTTCATATGGTTTTTCAAGGGTTTAGGGTTTTTAATTTATACAGTAATTTTTTTGGCTTTTTATGGATTCTATTGTTTTAATGTTTTTAGTGATTTTGATGGATTTTAGGGTTTTTTAGGGTTTTAAGGTTTTTCTGATTTATTCATTTTTTGGGTTTTTAGTATTTTTATGTGTAATTATGTTTTTATGTCTTATTATTGTTTTCCCAATTTTTTATGGTTTTTAAAATTTTTGGGATTTTTATAGTGTTTTACAATGATTATGGTTTTAATGGTTTTTTAGGGATTTTGAGGGTTTTTAGGATTTATTTACTATTTTTTTGTCTTTGGTTTTTGGGAAGTTTTAGGTGGGTTTCTTAGTTTTTAATGATTTTTTTTTGTTTTCAAGAGTTTTATAACATATTTAGTGGTTTAAAATGTTTTTTGAGTTTTTAGTGCCTTTTTAGTGTTTTTATGTGTTTTTGGAATTTTTAAGGTTATATGGGTTTTATGGTATTTTTGTTTTTTATGATTTTTAGGGGTTTTACAATTTTTAGTGTTTTATCTTGTTTGGGGTTTTTTAGGGGTTTTATGTGTTTTTAGGGTTTTTAGGTTTCTATAGATTTTTTTTTTGTTTTTTCGGGTTTCTTTGGTTTTTAGGGAGTTTTAGAGATTTTGAAGGATTTTTATGTTTTTTTGGGTTTCTAGGGTTTTTAGCATATTTTAGAATTTTTATTATTCTTTGGGTTTGTATGGTTTTATGGGTTTTTAGGGTTTTAATTGTTTTAGGGGTTTAAAACATTGTTTTAATTTTTATTGGTTTATTCAGTTTTTAATGGGTTTTAGTATATTTTAAAGTTTTAGAGTTTTTATGGTTTGGTTTTTTATGGGCTTTTAGGGGTTTTAGTATTTTTTTTCTTGGTTTTAGTGGTTTTAAGTGTTTTTAGGATAGGGTTTTAGTGTTTTTAATGTTTTTGGGATTTTTCGAGCTTATTTATGATTCTTATTGTTTTTTATTAGATATTTTGATGGATTTTTTTTTGGTTTTTAGGGTTGTGGAGGTGATTAGGATTTTATATTTTTTTAAGTATTTTATCATTTTTATGTTTTTTTGTCTAATATGGTTTTCTCGATATTATTTAGGGGTTTAGGATTTTTCCTGTTTTCAGGGATTTTTAAGGATACTTTAATATTTTATAGGTTTTTAGTGTTTTGGGGGAATTTGTGGGTTTTAGGGTTTTTTGTTCTTTTTGGATTTTATGTTCTTTTATTTGTTTAGGGTTTAATGGTTTTTTGAAGTTATTTAACAATTTTATAGGTTTAAAATTTTTTTATTATTTTTAGTTCGTTTTAGGGTTTTATGGGATATTAATATTTTTAGGGTTTTATTGTTTTTATGGTTTTTAATTTATTTAGGTTTTTAGGGGTGTTAAGTGTTTTGAGGTTTTTGAGGTTTTTTCCTGGTTTTTTGTGGTTTTTATGATTTTTACATTTTCAGAGATTTTTTTGATTTTTTTTGTGTAATATCTCAGAATTTTCATATATTTTTTTAATTATATGGAATAATTCTGACAACGCACACTCTAACGACACATGATTTCGAGGCCCGTTGATCACAGAACGGAATTTTCAAAAAAAAAATAAGGTACATTCAGTAAATGTGTGAGTGGGTTTTTTTAACTTTTCAATTGGTTCTCAAATAAAAAATCGGAGGATACTTTTTACCTCGGAACGTCGAGTTTCGCCTAGAATGGACTTAACATTGGATAGCACGGGCTGAACAGAAATGTATATTTTCAGTCTTTTAACAAATAATAAAATTATTTTAAAAAATTATTTTATTTTCTTTTATCATCCGGCGAGCGGGACATGGAGACGATGCGGTGTAGCGATGAGGCATCAACATGGAACATTAATGAGACCCATCAATGTCTTATATCATGTAGTGAAATGATGTTATAATGGAATCATAACATGGAAGCTATTTCACAAATGAAACAATGAAATGATGTGACGTCGCGACGTAACTGAAACTCTCTGACAGGATTTATTTTTATTGTTTAATGCATTGGTGGATGAAGAATTAAATGTGGAAGATTCATTGAAAATACTCAAATGAACTTGCTCCCCAAAAAAGAATGACAAACACTGTAGAGACTTCACTGAATTCAATTAGCCTTCAATAATGGAGCCGGAAGTTATGACGTCGATGCCTTGAACTCTCTAAGAAGAATGCTACGGCATCAAACCTCTTCGCTGTATGAGTTTGATTTTTATTTCATATTTTTCCCCACATAACTTTTCCTAGAAATGACGAACCCAAATCAACCCATGAACAATTTTATCTGATATTCGTGTGTTAATGTGGTAGGGTGAATTTTCATGAAGATTTCTTATCAGAGATTCAAAAACTGCGTGAAATGATTGAACCTCAATCACCGAACCTCCCCCATTGATTAAAAACTCTAATGCAGATGGATCAGGCAGAAACATACAAGGATTAATCACCTCTGCTCGTGGGTTCTTGGTGGCCACATTATTGAAGTGGCGACAATTATATTCTAAGGCCTGAGTAGGGATAACAGCGACCTGAGAGGCCTGTAGACATAGACAGATCAGAAAATAGACCACCAATACAACTTCGGTGGCCCGTTGAAGGTGGCACCAGCATGGTGGTGGCTGGCCCATGCTGGTCATGTGAAGGGGGCGGCGCCAACCGGTGACGTAGTAGCCGTAAAGGTTTTCGACCGCACAAGAGGACGACAGCATGTCCATCGACACGATGTGACGGTGGGCACCGTGTGGACGAGGTGGCCCACGTCTGGGCTACCCAGGAGGTGCAGGTCATGGTTCGTCGACCATGATTGGAGCCCCCCCCCCCCCACATCTGCTGAGCCAGCTGGGGCAGGACGTGGCACGACTACTGTGTCCCGGCTAGACGGCATACCACCGGCTGCTCCAGCGGCCGGTTTTCTGCGGGCGGGCCGAGCCCCCAGTAGGCCAGACCCGCACTCTGTGGGAAAGTCCAAACTAGACCAGGTCACCAAGAGACCCAACAGGATAGACCTTCGGCCAAACCGGTATGGGTTCAGCGGGGCCTATTGAGCCAGATCCACTGGCTAAGCTGGACCAAATTGACCCCCACACAAACAAGGTCTAGTGGAGTCTATAAAAAAAACCAAGGTTTTTGGAACCCTCGGGCTGGGTTGGTTGGTCCGGTCGGACCGGATCGGACTGGGAAATGTCGCAACCGGTCCCCTGGTTACTAAAACACCCATATCTTTCAAATAATGCATATGATTGACTAGCAATTTGTGGAATTGAGACCCTCTTGATGAGGAGGATCATTTGGCATGATTTTTGGTGACTTTCATGGATGTCGAGATGCAAAGAATGGCTTGAGGAGTGGTTATCCCAAGTGCTCTACATATAGAACCCTACAATTGTCTGAGACCGGAAACCTGCTCAATGATGGACCAATGGAAAGTGTCTCTATGTGACCTGATAGGGCTATGGTAGGGAGTGTCTCTATGTGACCCAAAAGACCCATGATACTCGACAGGAGGATTACCTTAGTTCGGCCATGGTGGGAAGCAGATCTGTGTGACCCGGTAGGCCTACAGTGGGTAGCGCCTCTGTGTGACCTAGCATACCGATGGCACTCATCAGAGATGAGTACCAAAACAGTCCAAGGTTAGTGGGAGGGGGCTATGTGGGACCCGAAAGGACCACTATATTCAATAGAGGAGGATTTCTCCAGTAGCCAAGTAGTTTGATGATAAGACTGATGATGCTACTATCACTACCCTAGAATATACCATGTATGATCTATGTTGTGCTTCGTTCTTTACTATAAGGATTTTTGTGTGGTCTTTCCATTTTGTTTTGGAGTCCCTCCTGAATTTCGTGTTACCCACCCCTACAGAGGACTTGCCCATGTGTGTCGTGTCCAATGCAGATGATCGATGCTTTGATAGAGACCTAGGTGGACCAGGATCTAGTGGAGCCAAATGAGACAAGACTGGTCGACGCTTCGATGGTGGACATGGTGGCCTAGGATAAGGTGGGACCCAATATGACCAATCAAACCTGAAAATATTAATATGTATTCTTGTATCATCACTACACTTAATATTAGGTGGCATTTTCTGTGGATGGTCATCCACGATCTTTTTTGTACTTTACTGTTTCAGTAAGTTTTCTTGGTATTGTATTTGGGAACACTTTTATTTAGCTGTACTTTGTACTTAGTATTCTTTTAAGAGACATTTTTTCCAATTTTACTGGGTTGGGGCATGGTTGGGTATGTGTGTGTGTGTACAGGTACTCATTAAAATTCCTCCCACTTGTAGGTTGACGCCTTCGGCGCTAGTTAGCAGCCCATGGGCTTCGGAAGCCAGGCCTGAGGTAGTCATGGAACGGGCCCTGGGGGATGGATCATGAAAAAGTGGTATCATAGGGTGGTCGATCCTAACACAGAGACCGGGTGTTTGTGTTTTGTTTTGGGGAAATAATGTTTGTTGTTTCAAGTATGACATTTTGATTCAGGAGGTCCAGTGTTGGTGCAGCGACTAGCATATCCATACCCTAGGACCTTGAATTCTAATTTTCGGCTAAATATATGAAATAATTGGTTGCATAAGTGTCTCTTTATTTTCTTTTGAATAAAGGTTATATCACCAGGTATAAACTTCTAATTGTGGTACATCTTTATCAAATTCAGGATTCCTCCACATGGAAGACCAGTCAGGATCCCGATACGAGGTTTTGAGGAAAACCCACCAGAGACGAGGCATCTGTTCAAGGACTAGTGCTTGAGATGGCCCCACTGGGTGATGCACCAGTGCTACCACTACCCGATGGCCAACTACTACTAATAGCAGTTATGGCAGAGGGTGTTCATAAGATCAGTACCCTATAAGAGTTTCAAAGAAAAATACCTCCCAAGTTTAGGGAAGACATAGATCCTCAGGTCACTGAGGACTGGATGGAGGTTGTGGCATGGGTCTTCTACATAGTGGGGACACCACCTAACCAGGTGTAGAAATTGGAAGCGATCCATATACAGGTCTCGGTAGGGAGATGGTGGGGTGTGACCACCCAGATGCATGACGAGGCTACCCTTACCTGGGCAAACATTCAGTGGCTTTTCTGATAGGTGTTTTTCCCCACGACTTTTCACTCTGTGCGCATTCAAGAGTTGCTTCACCTAAATAAGGGCAACATGACAGTGGATGTGTACTCAGTGAGGATCTCTGAGCCATATCACTATTCCTAATACATGGTGTGATACCCTTTCAATAGGGATTGAGTTTTGAGCAGGGACTCAGGTAGAAGATCAGGGCATCATTATTGTCAATCAGAATCCCTACCCAGGCTGGGGTGATGGAGCGATCCCTTCTTATGGATAGATTCTTAGTATGGCATGCATCGACAAATATATCCACCAGTATATCCTAGGCAGTGGAGTCTTCAGTAGGTATAAGATAGCATACATGTGTTCCCAAGTAGTCCAGGTCATTTGAGGTTGACCCCTAGACATAGGGTTGGTAGTGTGGGGCTCCCAATCAAGGAGGATCCAGCAGGGATATATGCAGTTCCACACATGTGGAAGGTAGAGACACATGGTATGTGACTTCCCGACCCACGGTACAGATGACCAGTAGATCGTAAATGGACCGTTGAGGCAGAGGAAGCAGATTGAGCAAGGAGGTCCGCTGGGTGGAAGTCGTGGCATGGGAGTTGGCAGAGCGGAAGGTGGTGGGAGAATGTTTGAGGTGTTACCACCACCAAACCTAGGTGGTCCACCCAAACCTCAGGGAGTGGGTGGGAAAAGGAGAGCTTAGCTATAGGCGGAATAGTCTTATGACCACGATGATCCAAAGATGATCTGAGATATGATCCATGTCTTGTACACACTAGTTGTTGGTCATACAGACACATATTCTAGTCACTCTTTCTTTTTCATGACTCTCATTGAGAGCTCATAGATTCTTTTAGAGCCGTTGGCTCGATCCATATGTCTATAGACTCCTGCGGTAGATGATTCAATGATTACACATAGGTTTCGGCAGTGTGAGATTATTCTAGGAGGCAAGATCTTTGGATGAGATATCCTAGTAGCTATTTTGAGACTTTAAGAAGTAATATTGGGTATGGAATGGTTATCCATAGTCCATTCTCAAATCGACTATTTTAGGAATACAATGAGGTTTTTCCAGAGAGATGGGACTAGGTTTTCCTTCACTAGAAGGAAGGAAACCCTTGCAATGTAGGATGAACTTTCTCAGAGGAGGGTGCAGTTGATAACTCACTAGTTAGATAGCCTCACCCATGGTGTAGTGGATGAAAGGAGTTTGATCTTTCCTGTAGTGGTGGACGAGTATGATGATGTTTTTCCTAATGATAACTAGAGACTACCTCCTCAAATAGATATAGACATTTTCAATGACTAGTACCCTGAGACGACACCGATATCCACACCAGAATATCATATGGATCTCATAGAGCTTCGCGAACTGAGGGTATAGCTAGAGGACTTGCAGAATAAGGGATTCGTAAGGCCCATCATTTCACCATGGGCAGCACCAGTTCTTTTTTCCAAGAAGGCAGATGGGATTTTGAGGTTGTGCATGGACTTTCAGCACCTGAACCAGGTGACTGTGAATAACAAATATACACTGGTGAGAATTAATGAACTCTTCAATGAGCTGAAGGGAGCAATGTGGTTCTCAAAGATAGACCTCAGATCATGTTATCACCGTCTTTGGGTACAATATGAGGATGTACCGAAGATAACCTTCAGGTGACGATACATCCACTATGAGTTCCCGGTGATTCCTTTCAGTGTGACAAAATTCCAAAAAGTGTTCATGGGCCTCATAAACAGGATCCTCCAGCCTTACCTTGGCCAGTTCTTCATGGTCTTCATTGATAACATCTTACTGTACTCTGTGTCAGAGTAGGATCACACTATAAACCTATAGATAGTCTTAGATACACTCTAAGAGAAATAAATTTATAGTAATCTCTTGAAGTGTAAGTTTTGGATTTGGGAAATCTAATTTCTATGAAAAATCGTCTTAGAGGCTGGAGTTGCAGTGGATCTGGTGAAGATATAGATGGTTCTTTCTTGGGATCCGCCCAAGAGCATGAATGCGGTACGGAGCTTAATAGGGTTGGATGGTTACAATCGAAACATCTCTAAAGTTACAACACCCTTATCGGATTTAACATGGAAGGGAAATCCTTCGTGTGGATGGAGAAATGTTAGCATATTTTCTAAGAGCTAAGGTGGTGACTGACTAGTGCCCCATATTGAGACTATCATAGTAGGGGTATTGTGTATGTATTTTACTACAATGCATCAGGGATCGGACTAGGTTGTGTCTTGATGCAGGAGAAAGTAGTGATCGCCTATGACTCACACCAGTTGAGGCAACATGAGAAGAACTACACGGCCCATGACATGGAGTTATCATTAGTGGTATTTTCCTTGAATATGTGGCAGCACTACTTGATGGGTGCGCAGTTTACAGTTTACTCCAACCACAATAGAATTAGGTATATCTTCTCCCATAAGGGCCTAAACATTAGATAAGGGTGATGGCAAGAGTTCTTCTCGGACTATGAATTTGAGATAGTATATACTCTTGGTAAGGGAAATGTTGTGTTAGACATACTAAATAGGAGGACCGTTTTGCAGTTACTAAGTGAGGCAATAGAACAGTTATCCGTGATGCATATATCCTTTATGGATGATGGTGGATCCTATTAACTCCAGTCGATTTCTATTACTCCACCACTCTTACAGCGAGTTAGGGAGGCACAACTAGTGTATGTTGACTACAAGGCATCATGTTCTCAGTTATCCTCAGGATTGGCTCCTGATAAATTTTTCAATAGGTGGAGAGAAAACCATAATTTTTAGAGGGAACACCATAGTACCAGTGCTGTTTCCAGAGGAGGTGTTGAAGGAGTTACACACATTCCCTTTGTCAGTACATCCTGGAGTGGAAAAAATGAACCAGGACCTCCGACGTCAGTAGTGGTGGATGGGGATAAAGAAAATAGTGGTTCAGTTTATTTCTCGATGCCTCACATGTCAGCATGTGAAGGATGATCATAAGGTTCCAGCAGGATTGGCCTGGCTACTCGAGGTACCAAAGAGGAAATGGTATGGTATGTCAATGGACTTCATTATCGGGTTACCACGTACATCCAAAGGCCATGATTCTATTTGGGTGATCGTTGACCAACACACCAAGTTGGCTCAATTCCAACCCATTAGAGAGAAGGTACTAGTTGAGGGCTTGGGATGCCTCTATGTCTAAGAGATAGTGCGGCTTCACAGGGTACCTTCTACGATCATCTCAGATCGTGACACCCTCTTTACATCCCAATTGTGGAAGGGACTGTATGCGACGTTTGGAATGTAGCTGCATTTGAGCAGAAATTTTCATCCTCACACAGATGTTCAGATGGAGCAAACCATACAAACCCTGGAGGACATGCTTGGTGCTTGTTTACTTAACTTTGGTTGTAGTTGGGAGGATCACCTTCCACTAGTGGATTTTTCATACAATAATATATTTAACTCCACCATTGGCATGACACGATTCGAGGAATTCTATAGGAGGGATTGTAGATCACCCATATACTTGAAAAAACCCAATGGAGTCAATGATTATGGGTCATGAGCTAGTACGATATACCACTGAGAATGTTCAGATCAACTAGGAGTGGATGAGGACTCCACAGAGTAGGTAGAAGTCTTATGCCGATAAAAGATGGAGACCCTTGGAGTTTGAGGAGGGAGACCATATGTCCCTTCGGTTCTCACCATGAATAAGATTACCTAGATTTGGATGAGGAGGCAAGCTATCATCGAGGTTCATCAGACCCTTCCAAATCCTATGTAGAGTTGGATAGGTGGCGTACCACCCCACTCTTCCCCCACAGATGCACTGGGTGCATGATGTTTTCCATGTGTCACAACTAAGGAGGTATGGTCATGATCCATCATGGTTCGTCAACTAGGGCAAGAGAGATATTGGTAACGTGGAAACGTTTTCAGAGTTTCCGATGGAGATAGAGGACTGAGAAGAGTTGGTCCAATGTGGATGGTCAATAAATATAGCCCGTGTCCGATGGTAGCACAAAAATCTCTAGGAGAGAACATTGGAGTAGGAGGCTCAGATTCGTGCTCAGTACCCCCATCTATATGTCTAGTTTTTTTGGGGATTTCAGGTACGTAAAGCCCCAAGGTGGAAAAAATGTAATATCTCATAACACTATGATTAACCTATAATTGACGTAACTTCAGCCTACAAGGGCCAAATTGTTATTTTTGGAAATTTTGGAATATAATAAAATTTCATTAAAAATTTATTTTATTTTATTTTTTCATAATACAAGTGGCAACACAACGACGCTGTGGTGAAGCGACGGGGCACAGTAATGAGACCCATTAATGACCTATATCATGTAGCGAAACGATGAAATAAAGGTAGCGTAACGATGTAACATCACAGCATAAATGAAACACTACAACGTGATTTCCTTTTAATTGTGAAATGCATTGGTGGATGAAGAATTAAACTTGTAGGATTATTTGATGAACCTACCAAGAACATTCTCCCAAAAAAAGAATGACGAACACTGGTGAGACTTCACTAACATTTACAACCATCAATTAATGGAGCTAGAAGTGACAACGTTGATTCCTTGAACTCTCAAGGAGAAAAAATACATCATCGATTGTCAGAAAGGTATGGGTTTGATTTTTATTTCAATGTTATTCCCCGCTCTTATTTTTCTAGAAATGATGAACACAGATCTACCCACAAACAAGTTGATCTGCGATTCATGCCTTTATACAGGAGGGTGAATTTTCATGGTGATTTATTATCTGAGATTCAAAACTTGCATGAATTTAATGAACATCAATCCCCGAACCCCCTGATTTAATCCTCTAATGTAGAGGGCCTAGGCTGACATGAATAAGGCCCGAGCACCTCCTCTCATGTGTTCTTGGTGGACACATTCACAATGTGAAAAAAATTAAATTACGGGGCCTAATAAGGGATGGTGATGACCCAATACAGTCGTAGGCATAGACAAATCTAAAAACAGACCACCAGAGCAACTCTATTGTCTTGCAGAACGTGCCGCTGGTGTGGCACCGCCGGCATGGCGGCGGTCTGCCCACACTGGCCACATGAAGAGGGTAGTTCCAACATGCACCACGATAGTAGCTGATGCGGCCGGGCTCACCGACTGGGCTGGAGGATGATGCTCCATGGAAGGGGTGGCCGACGTCCTAGCCACCCAAGCAGTGGGGGTCGCAGTCCGTCAACCGGGGCTGGAGGGGCCCCGCGTCCGCCAGCCCAGCTGGGGCTCGGCGTGGCATGGATGTCATGTCCTGGCTGGATGGTGCACCACCAGCCTCTCCAAAGGCCGGTCCTCAAATGACAGGCCGAGCCCCATGTGATCTACACTCACACCCTATGGACCAGACCAACGCCCTTCATGCTGGGTTGGACTAGAGTAGGTCTCCAGTTAACCCAGAGGGCTGGACCCTCAGCCAAAACTGGTCGTGTCTAGTAAGGCCTATTGGTCTTGGTCCACTAGCCAAGCCAGACCAGACTGATCCCGAACCGAACTAGGTATGGTGGTGTCCAAAAAATTAAACTATGGTATGTGGGACCCCTGGTCCAGGTTGGTTAGGTCGGTCCGACCAAGTCAGACCAAGCCCCTTCACAACTGGTCCAGTTATTACTAAAACACTTGTATCTTGTAAATTTTGGATCCGATTAATGAGATGTTTGGAGTGTTGGGACACTCTTGATGAGGCAGATATTTTATAATTATTTTTGGTTACTTTAATGGTATTAGAGATGTGAATAATGTCTTGGGGATTGTTTCTTAAAATCATGCTACGTATGGAACCATGTAGTTGGCTAAGACCAGATGGATGCTCGACGACAGCCCAGTGGGAAGCTGCATTGTGAGACCCTACTAGCCCATGGTGGGGAGTGGCTCTATGGGATGTGGAAAACCCATGATACTCAATAGGAGGAATAACTTAGTTCATCAAAGGGGGGGGAGTGGATCTGTGTGACCTTGTAGGCCCATGGTGTGGAGCGGCTCTGTGTGACCCAGCACACCCATGGTACTCATACAAGTTGAGTACCACAGTAGTCCAGGCTTAGTGGGAAGTGGCTTTGTGTGACCTGGAATACCCACTGCACTCGATAGAGGAGAATTTCTCCTGCAACCTAGGAGTTCTATGATATGACTGATGATTCTACTATAACTACCCTTGAAAATACTTGGTGTGATCTGTCTGGGGGTTCGTAATTTACTTGGAGGATTTTTTGTGGTAGTTCCTTTTTTGTTTAGGGGTCCCTATTGAGTTTTGTGTTACTTAACCCTATATTGTCCCCATCTATGTTTTCGTGTCCCATACTGATGATCGACACTTCGATATATACCTTGGTGGGCTAGGACCCGGTGGTGCCTAGTGATATAGGACAGATCGATGCTTCGATAGTGGACATGGATTCCTAGGACCAGGTGGGGCCTAGTCGAACTATTATGATAGGAAATACTACTTCAGATTCCAATAGCTTCACTACACTTATGATCAGGTGGGGTTTTCCACAGATGGCCATCTGAGCTCCTTTTGGTACTTTGTTTTTTTTTTGTTCTTTTTGTTGGGTTTGTATTCTAGACCACTTGCTTTCAGCTTTACTTTGTACTCAATATAATTTTATTATAACTTTTTCCCTTTCAGTGTCTTTGTATGTTGTTGGGCATGTTGGGATGTGGTTGGGCGTGTGTGTGTGTAGGTACTCAAACAAATACCTCCCACTTGTAGGTTGACGACTTCGCTGCTAGTCGCCATCCCCTGACCTTCAGGATGTGGGATTGGGGTAGTCATGGTATGGGCCATAGGGGAAGGGTTGTGACATATGAGTTTTATGGATTTTAAGGGTCTTGGAAGGTTATTTGATTTTTTATCATTTTTTGGGTTTTACTGTTTTTTAATATTTTCCTTGGTTTTTCAGGGTTTTAGGGTTTTTTTTCTTTTTTGAGATTTTTAGGTACTTCATAGGATCCTTATTGTTTAGGGTTTTAGAGTCTTTTATTTTCTTTGGGGGTTTTAGTGTTATTAGGGTTTTATGGTTTTTTATGATTTCAGGGTTTTTTGAGTATTTTATGGTTTTATTTGTTTTTAATGTTATTTTTTATATTTTTAGAAGTTTTAAAGGGTTTTCTAACATTTTATTCATTTTTTGTTTTTTATGTGTTTTTAGGTTTTTGAATATTTTTATCATTTTAGGGGTTTTTTAGTTTTATGGTTTTGAGGGTTTTTTATGCTTTTAGGGGGTTTAAGTTTTTTAGGTTTTTATTGTTTTCTTGGTGGTTTTCACGGTTTCTTACATTTTTAGGGATTTTTAGGGATTTTTTTGGGATTTTATGTTTTTAGGGGTTTTTTGGGTTTTTTGAAATTTTGAGGGTTGTATTGGGTTTTAGGGGTTTTTAAGGTTTTTAACATTTTTAGTGTTTTAAGGGGTTTAAAACATTTTAAGGATTTTATGGTTTTCTTATGTTTTTCATTGTATAATGGTTTATTATGTTTTTTTGTATTTTTTGGGATTTTATTTTTTTAACTGGTCTTTATAGTTTTAGGGGTTTTTTGGGTTTTTAGGGTTGTTTGGGTTTTTATTGTTTTTTTTTGTTTAGGGGGGGGGGATGGTTGAGTTTTTAATAATTTTAAGGGTTTTATGGTTTTAAATTTTTTAGGGGAATAAAGGGATTTTATAGTTTTAGTGGTTTTTTAGTGTTTTTAATTTTTTTTAGAGTTTTTAAGGTTTTTAGGTGTTTTTATAGAGTTTAGAGTCTTACAAGGGTTTTAGCTATTTTTAGGGTTTTAAAGGTTTTATGGGTTATTAGGTTTTTTAAATTTTCATAGGGTTTTTTTAGTTTTTAGTGTTTGTTTTACCATTTTAGGAAATATTATGAATTTTTACAATTTTTCTGGTTTTTATGGATTTTCAAGGGTTTTTTGGTTTTTAGGGGTTTTAGGGGTTTTATGTTCTCTAGTGTTATTAGGTTTTTAGGGGTTTTATTATTTTTCCATAATATTTTCCTAGGTTTTTCATGTTTTTAATAATTTTTCGGGTTTATATATTTTTAGAGATTTCTAAGTGTTTTTAGGATTTTTATGGTCTTTTAGGATTTTGATGTTTTTTTGGAATTTGAAATATTTTAGGGGTTTTAATATTTTTTTTAATTATTTAATGTTTTTAAGGATTTAAAGGGATTATAGTTTTAATGGGATTTTATGGGTTTTATTGGTTTTTTGTGTATTTATGGTTTTTGTAGTTTGTAAATGTTTTTAGGGTTTTTAGTGTTTTTAATGTTTTCTGGTCATTTAGAGATTTTATGTTTTTTAGGTCGTTATGGTTTTATTAGGGGTTTTCATGGGTTTTTGGGTGTTTTATGCTTTTATCAATATTTAGGGATTTAATATAATTTTTATGATTTTTTGGGTTTTGAGGGATCTTAAGGGTTGTTAGGGATTTAAGGGGTTTTAGGGGATTTAGGGTGTTTTGGGTTTTTGGAAATTTTAGGGGTTTTCGTGGTTTTTAGTGTTTTAAGGTTTTCATAGTTTTTTTAGGTTTCTTTGGGTTTTTATGTTTTTAGGTGTTTTTTGGTATTTTTCAGCTTTTTTATGTTTTTTAGAGATTTATTTATTTTGAGGGTTTTTTGGGGGTTTTCTGTTTTTGGGTATTTTCTTGGCTTTTATTGAGTTTTTTAGGGTTTTATGTATTTTAGAGGTTTTTAATGTTTTAGGGGTTTAAATGGGTTTTATAGTTTTTAATACTTTTTAAGGTTTGATGTGTATTTTGGGGTTATTAAGGTTTTAGGGGTTTTATGGTTTTTTGTGTTTTTAGCATTTTTAGGTTTTTAGGGGTTTTTAAGTACGTTAACTTTTTATTGTTTTTATTATTATTTTTAATGAGTTTTAACATTTTTATGTTTTTCGGAAATTTTAGGGATTTTTATGATTTTTAAGGTTTTTTAGATATATAGATATTTTTAGAGTTTTTGGGTTTTAGGGTTTTAGGTTTTTATGGTTTTTTTTGTTTCATTGGGTTTTTATTATTTTTTTAGTTCCTTGGGTTTGAATGATTTTTTAGAGAGTATTAAAATTTTTATGGATTTAAAGGGTTATAATATTTTTTAGATGTTTTTAGGGTTTGTGTTGGTTTTAGGGGTTTCAAGGCTTTTTTAGGAGTTTTAGGGGTTTTATTTCTTTAGGGTATTTTAAGGGTTTTTAGTATTTTTTATGGTTTTTAGGGTAGAAGAGGTGCGGGACTAGGCAAGCCTAGCCCAAAAAAATTAATTAAAAAGAAAAAGGCAACTACAAGATGGGCATGAAAGAGCGAGTATGAACATCGCCCTTCCGATCGGAGTCCATGAACGGAATACAATAATGTGGGCCCATAAAGGACCACATTGAGGAGCTCTCTATAATAGCCTGTTTAGAGAGGGCGTCAGCAACCGAGTTAGCTTCCCTATAGGCATGTGAGACATTGAGGTTCAAGTTCCAAGACAGCTCAAGGCATTTGATCCATTGTGGTAAGAGTCTCCAGGGGACATCCCTAGAGCGTCCCTTTAACGCACCAACCGCAAGCATCGAGTCAGACTCAATCCAAAGCGGTGACCAGTTGAACTAGCATGCAAACTTCACAGCCTTTATTACCTCCCACAACTCCGCTTCATAAGCACAACCATCCCCAAGAAACTAAAAGAAACTTCCCTTCAAGAATCCCCACGGGGTGTGAAAAACACCCCCATACCCCGATGGCCCAGGAGCACCAAGTGTCGCGCCATCAACGTTGACCTTGATCTATGACGGGAGTGGTGAGATACATCTAATAAATTTCAAGACTGGTAGCTTATGGCTCCTGCATGCCACACCAAGAGCACGTAGTACAGTGAGGTCCTCAACGTCATTAAACATCGTACCTACCTGAAGCCATCAGGCGATGTGAATAGCCTTCTGTATTGACACCACAACTCACTGCAATGAGAGTGGTTGATGATTGAAAGCTGCTGCGTTACATGCAGCCCAAATATAATGAATGGTAGCAGCCATCCTGGCCAACAGAAGGTTCTAGATTTGGTCACTCCGGTGCAGGTCAACCAGCCCATGCGGGAAGTCACAGATCGACCCATGCAAACAGTAGGTCATCCCAAAGCTCTGTGAAAGGTAGCTCCACAGCTCCACAGCAAAAGTACAGTGCATGAAAATGTGGCTGAAGCTCTCTCCATCTCTCCTACACAGGAAGAAAATAGAAGCGAGTTTCCATCGAGCAATTTGAAGCTGATCATGTGTTGGGAGTCTATTTCACCAATCTTTCCAGATGAGAATAATTTGGGATGGAGGAATGAAGGACATCCTGAATTTAGTCAGCCATGACGGCGAGGATGGGCCTGGCGGGCACTTTAGCCGCTAGTAATCACTGGTGTTAAATTTTCTGACCATGCTGGGCATCTAGATAAGAGTATCAGTGTCAGTATAAGTATATCACTGCACTTGCATGACCACACTGTCCGGGAGGGGGGAGTCGATTCATCACATTGCCGAACCAGTTCAGTAATGGTGAGGTGTTGCCGGTCAAGTGGCGGTGTCAGGACAACTTCAAGGGGTTGTTCTAGCCATTGTGTCAACCTGTTGTTCAGGCTAGAATTCTGGTACACAATCCATTTTTCCTTTGACATAATGTCCTTGTACGAGGACCTTAAAGTTGGCCAAACCGAGGAGGAAAGATACCACATAAAACTGTCACACAATCTACGCGTGAATCTTGCCTGAGAAAGTCAACCCCTTCATTCTGAGGGTTCATCAAATGCCACATAAACTTACCAATCATTGCGTCATTGAATCTCAGTAGGTCCTTAATGCCTAGCCCGCCCATATCAAGCAGCTTCATACAGTGCTTCCAGGCAACAGAGATCATTTGCTGCTCAAAAATTAAGCATGTCCAAGCAAAGTTATTAATCATGGAAGTTAGGATTTTAATGAGGCTTGCCGGCCATCTATAAATGGAGAAGGCATGGAAGAACATAGCGGTGATAACAGAATTAATCAAGCAGACCCGCCCAGCCAGTGAAAGAGATTTTCCCTTCCATTTCGTCATTTGCTCAGTGATTTTAGAGGAGATTCCTTCAAAGTAACAGCTTCTTGCTTTCCCCCAGAAGAGGGGAACTCCTAGGTAGGTGAAGGGAAGTGAGCCTCTCTTGACACCCAACATATTGGCAATGCAAATCTGTTTTGCAGGAGGAACACCCTTTCCAAAAACAATTGAGGACTTGAACCTACTAATGGCATGCCCAGCCACACATTCATAGTGGTGGATGATTTGCTTAATTGTGGACAGAGTCTGCCTATAGGCCTGCCAAAAAAGAAGGATGTCCTCCGCACACAGCAGATGAGTGGGGATAAAGAGATTCCGACCAGCTTTGATCGGAGAAAACATCCCCGCCTACATGAGATCAAGGATGCACCGGCTCATGTAGTCCTCCACCATAGCATAGAAGAATCCAGAGGGAGGATCCCCCTAGAAAACTCCATGAGAGCAAGAAAAAAATACATGTGGAGAGCCATTAATCAGAAAAGAGACTCTTGCACTATGGAGGATCGAGGCAATCAGCCTGATGAACCTGCCAGTGAAGCCATATCTGCTAAGTATCTCAAAGATGAAACTCCATTTAATTGTGTCAAATGACTTGGAAATATCCAGCTTCAAAGCAAAGCTACCTTGCTTTTTCTTTCTCTGCACAGCATTCACCCCCTCCTAATTGGTAAATAGGCATGTTTAGATGTTCCTCCCAGGGATGAACACAAATTGATTTGGAGTAATGATGTCTCCTAGCATTTTCACCATCCTGATGACAATGATCTTGATGATTATTTTCAGGATGGTGTTGCCAACGGAAACTGGGTGAAAGACTCCAATCACAATAACATTCTCCTTCTTTGTTATCAAAGAGATAAAGTTGGCACCTGCGCCATGAGGAAGAGAACCCGAGAGTAAAAATTCTCTCACCGCATTGGTTACGTCCGCATGGAGAATATCCCAGTAGAACATAAATAATTTGTTTCCAAAGCCATTGGGCCCTGCAGTTCTTTCCATATTAGGATAAAAGAGTTCTTCCCTAACTTCCCCCTCCAGAGGAGCGGCTGTGAGGGTCTCATTCTGCATGGATGTGACACAGGCTGAAATAGAGTCTGCAAACATGGTGAAAAGTTGACCGTCATCTTTTTAAAGCTTCAATAAGTAGTCAACAGAGGATTTGGAAATGTCCTCAACCACGATAAATGTGATGTCACCAATCCAGATAGCACTCAAGGTGTCCTTGTTCCACCTCTCTCTGTGTAATCCATGAAAAAATTTGGAGTTCTGGTCTCCATCTTGCAACCATTTAAAGTTGAATTGTGCTTTGGAGGGCTTTTCTTTGAGGGCCAACAACTCATCCAGCTTTTCATGAAGGTGAAGCTCCTCATCTACTGGAAAATTCTACTGCTACTCCAAAGTTTGACACGCGGCCAGCTGAGATTCATCTGCAGCAATATCCTCGTCCATCCTTGAAAATGACTTCTTACTCTATTCTTTTAGGAGGCGCTTCACTTCTTTTAATTTTTAAATCAAGATAAAGTGGGGTCTTTCAGTGACAGTGATGCTCCAGGCCTTCAGAATCTCCTCCCTTCAACCGAATATTGTGAGCAATGCATTGTTGAACTTAAACGGAAGTGGAGTGGATCTAGAATGATGGCCCTGAATGTCAACCACCAAGGGGTTGTGGTCTGAGTTAAACCTCGGGAGGATGAACCCAGAAATAACTATCAGGGATCCTCCACCACCCATATGAGAAAAGCATCTATCCAGTTTGCTGAACTGTCTATCATTAACGGTATGTCGTCCCCATTTGAATGTGGCCTCAGAAATAGATACCTTAGATAAATCGCAATGGTCCAGGCAAGAGGCAAAGTCCTCTACAGCCGAGCGCGAGAAGTGTGGATCAAGTTTTTCTGATGTTTAAAAATTTTCAGTGATTAAAGTGTTTATATAGTTTTATTAATTTTGTGTGTCTATGATATTTTTTACAATTTCCCTATTGTTTTTTGAAATTTTTATGGTTTTTAGTTTTTTTAGGGTTTATTAATGTTTTTAGGGTTTTTATCACTTTTTTTATTTTTTGGGGTTTTAAATGTTTTTAGTTTAATAAGACTTACATTTGTTTTTTCATCATTTTTATGGTTTTTAATATTTTTAGGGATTTTTAGGTATTTTTTAGGATTTTTAGGGTTTTAGAGATTTTTTGTTGTTTTAGGGTATTTTGGGTTTTTTGGGTTTTTTGGTTTTTTGGTATTTAAGGTTTTTTTAGTTTTTATGGATTTAAATATTTTTTAGATATTTTTATGGTTTTTAGGAGTTTTAAGGATTTTTTTATTTTTTTATTGGGGTTTTAGGGTTTTTATGGGTTTTAGGGTTTTATGGGATTTTATGGGTTTTATGGTTTGTAGGGTTTTGGTCATTTATAGGTTATTGGTGTTTTAAAGTGTTTTTTTGGTTTTTATGGTTTTCTTATGTTTTTAAATGTTTTTTGGGGTTTTTTACGGGATTAATAGATTTTTGGGATTTCTATGGATTTTAGGGATTTTATGGGGTTTAGGGTTCTCGAGATTCTAGGGTTTTATGGTTGTTTTAGGTTTTGGGTTTCTATTTTATTTTATTAGGGTTTTAAGTTTTTTCAGTTTTTCTTAACATTTTTAGGGGTTTAAAGGGTTTTTATAGTTTTTAGTGGTTTTATGGATTTTATGGGATTTTATGGTTTTTTAGATTTTAAGGGGGTTTTGGTTTTTTTGTTTTATGTATTTTTTGTTCTTTTTGGGGTTTTAGAGTTTTAATATTTTTTTGGTGTTTTAAATGTAATTATGTTTTTAATGTTATCTTTGGGGTTTTCTTGTTTTTTAGGGTTTTTACATTTTTAGGGATTTCTATTATTTTTATGTTTATTTTACAGTTTTATGAGATTTTGAGGGTTTTAAAGATTTTATAGGATTTTTAGGGGTTTTTAGAATTTTTTGCATTTTTAACTTTTTAGTATTTTTAAGTGTTTTTTGGTTTTTAATGATTTCTTATGGGTTTTAGGGGTTTTTCATTTTTTTATATTTTTAGGGTTTTTTGGATTTTTATGGTTTTCTTTATTTTTTTAGTGTTTTTAGGGTTTTCAGGGTTTTTGGGGTTTTTGGGTGGTTTGGTATTTCTGGTTTTTTTATTTTTTATAGTGGAGGGGGTTAAGGGTTTTTAACATTTTTTAATTTTTGGGTTGTTTAAATTGTTTTTAGGGTTTTTAGACTTTTAGGTGTTTTGTTTCTTCGTTAATTTAAAGTTTTAGGGGTTTATAATTTTGGGGGTGTTTAGCATTTTTTATATTTTTAGGGGTTTTTTGTGTTTTTAGGTTTTAGGGTTTTTAATGTTTTATTATTATATTCCATGATGTTTATGTATTTTTATGTTTTCATGGATTTTAAAGGATTTTTATGTTTTTAGGGTTTTTAGGGATTTTCAAGCTTTTTATGCTATTTATGATTTTTAGGTTTTTTCTGTTTTTTTTTTAGTGTTCTTTTATTTATTTAGGATTATTATGGTTTTTAATTTTTTAGTGTTTTAAAATTTTTTCGTGTTTCTACAGTTTTTATGGATTATTTTTTGATTTTTAAGATTTTTAGGTTTTTATGGTTACTAGTATTTTAGGTTTTTAGGGAAATTTAGAGTTTATTATTGTTTTTTATGTTTTTAGTCAGCTTTATGTGTTTTTAGGTTCTTGATGTTTTCTTAATAGTTGTGTTGTTATTATGGGTTTTAAAATTTTTTAGGATTTTTAGGGCATTTTTGTTTTTTAAGGTTTTTTAGGGTTTTCAGCATTTTTAGTTTTTAGGGGGTTTAGGTATTTTAATGTTTTTATGTCTCTCTCAGTGTTTTTAAATGTTTTTAGTGGATTATTTTTGGGATTTTAATATATTTTATAATATTTTAATGGGTTTAAGGGTTTTTATGGAATTTGAGGGTTTTTTATATTATTTATGGTTTTTTGGGTTTTTTGGGTTTTTTGAATTTTTTTTGCGTTTTTCGGGTTTTTATGGTTTATTAATGTTTATTAATGTTTTCAAGGATTAATTTGTTCTTAGAGTTTTTTGAGAGTTTTTAGGGTTTGTATGCGTTTGTAGGGTTTTTATGGTTTTTGGGGTTTTTATGGTTTTGACGGTATTTAGGGTTTTTAGGGTTTTCTAGGGTTTTTTTATTTTTGGGGGGTTTTAGTGTTATTAGATGTTTAAGGTTTTATTTTGGGTTTTCATGTTTTTTCATGTTTTTTATGTTTTTTGTGATTTATATAATTTTTAGTGGTTTTTTATTATTTTTTGGATTTTGAGGGTTTTAAGGTTTTTTAATGTTTATGGTGTTTTATTGTTTTTTAGGTTTTAGGGTTTTAGGGTTTTTTTTTATTTTTCCAGAGTTTTATTGTTTTTTTGATTATTTTAATATTTTAATAGATTATATTATTTTAGAGCTTATTGTATTTTTTAGGGTTTTATTTGGTTTTAGGGTTTTTAAGTGTTTAGGGTTTCTATTGTTTTTAGGTTTTTAGGGGGTTTTAGGGTTTTTATCATTTGTTAGGTTTTTTAGGGGTTTTAAGTGTTTTTATGTTTTTAAGGTTTTCTTATGGTTTTTCATGGTTTTTATTGGTTTTTATGGTTTTTATGTTATTTTAGTGATTTTCTAGGATTTTATGGATTTTTAGGGTTTTTATGGAATTTGAGAGTTTTTTGGTTTCTTGGGTTTTTTTCAGGTTTGCGTTGAATTTTTAGGGTTTTAAGGTTTTTTTGAGTTTTTTAATGTTTTTAGGGTTTTAAAGTGTATTTATAATTTTAGTGGTTTTTTGTAATTTTTATGGGTTTTTAGGGTGTCTATGGGTTTTAATAGTTTTTATGTTTTGAGGGTTTTATGAATTTTTAGGATTTTTGGGTTTTTACTGATTTTTGGAATTTTAGGGGATTTAATTTTTTTAGTTATTTATCGTTTTTAGGGATTTTTTAGTGTTTATGGGGTTTTTATGTTTTTAGGTATTTTTAGGGATTTTTAGGATTTTATGATTTTTTTGGACTTTTAGGGTTTTTTGAGTTTTTATGTGTTTTGGGGGTTTTGGGATTTTTTGGGGTTTTTAGTGTTCTTTGAGTTTCATGGGGTTTTAAGTATTTTTGTGTTTTTAAAATTTTAGGAGTTTTAATTGTTTTTAGAGTTTTGAGTGGGTTTTTAGGGTTTTTAAGGATTTTAAGGGTTGTAAGGTTTGTTGGGTGTTTATGGTTTTTAGATTGTTTTAGGGTCTGTATCATTATTTAAGTTTTTCAGTGGTTTTATGTATTATTAGATTTTTTATGGTTTACTCAGGTTTTTTCTGGATTTTAGGGTTTTTATATGTTTTTATGTATTTTTTGATATTTTTTAGGATTTTTATGAGTTTTAGGTATTTTGAGAGGGTTTTTAGGGTTTTAATCCTTTTTTGTATTTTTAGGGGTTTTAAATGTTTTTACATTTTTATTGTTTTTTATGAATTGATGAGGATCATGGAACACATAAGAATAATGGGGATGAAGGTAGACAATATGAGGATGGTGAAATGTGCATGATTTCCCAAGACTTGTTGTGAGATGTTTGTGGCCCAATGACAAGGGAGGGGACTAATAGAATAAAGACGGTCTTAAATAGTTTAATCATAGAATTCCATGGGGAGGCCCACTACCCTTTCTTGGTGAAATCATTTGTGCCTATATTTACATTAATTAAGGCCCTAAAATGATTTTAAAGACCCATTCCATTGTGTTCTATTTATTTCAAACCAACCCCCCATGGAATCCTCAATGTCAAAATTAGTGGTCTAGTTGTCTTTACATTCCAAAAGGGCATGATAATTGTCCCTTAAAGTCACATAAATGTGACAAAATTTTCAAAATCATCATTTATTATTTTTTACTTATGGGAATTAGGTGTTATAATTTTTTATCACTCATTCTATAAATATCTCACCATTGTACTCTTTGAACATCATGTAGGAAGGTAATGTTATTTTGGTGAGTTTTTCTTGAAACCTTTCTATTTTTCCTTAATTCGTGACTTATCAAAGGATTGATCATTCATTATAGAGTCTTATGGATAGTTTTCTTAGAGACAAGTTCTCTTTAGGTTCTACCTTGAGCAGATATCTCATTTCTTTCTAATTTCCACCATTTATAGCCTTCACCACTTGTTTTCTTATGGAGGTCCAGGTGATCAACATGTGAACATTGAAAAAGGACCCTAGGAAACTTCTTAGCAGGTCTTGGATCATGTATCATTAGGTATTTGAGCTTAATTGTTGGATATCAGATTCATAATTTTTTAGTCCCTTATTCCCTCTTCCTTTCTTTTTGAATCGATCCAACAAAAATTCTGGTTCATTTTGTTCTTAACATACAGACATCATTTCATCTTTATTTTTGATGTAAAATATATCATTCCTATAATTAAGGAGATTTTATTTTTTTTGACCATCCAGATTTCTTGAAATCAATTCTATAAATCATGAGATACTATGGGTTCAAATTTTGTGATGAATCTTACAATTTTAAAACTATACTTCTTGCACCACCATTTTTAGGTACATAACCGTTTAGTTATTTATTTTATGCTAATAAAACGATTTTGTTACGTTTTTTGAGGTTGGGATGAGCTTTGAAATGTTTTTGAGTTTTTTTTAGGAGCACAGTTTGAGCCCGATTAGTAGAAAAAATGAAACTCCTCCAGGAAATTGTGAAACTAATATAATGGACACTCTGGAGGAACACAGTGAGGTCAAGGGTTTGGGAAAACCATTCAGGCTACCAATAGATTCTGTCCAATAATGAAATTGGGTTATAGTATGGATTCTGTATGGTTTGTCTAACCGTGCGAGCCAACTGTGAGAGGTGTGTTTAGAGGTAGTGGCTCATTCATAGGTAGCACACGGTTTTACCTTATAGTGTTCCCTAACAATGAATTATGGAAATTTAGATTAAAAAATTGTGGTTCAAATCTTATTTACCTCATAAACAACTTTTTTTCTAAAAAATCCATAACATTAATTCATCTTCCTCCCAAGGTGGCAGAGTCAATTCCTTTCAATATGGGGGTGATTCTTAGGGAAATCCAATAGCGTTAGAGACCCAATTCATTGGTAAGTGCTTATTATTCATTATTATCCATAGATATCTTGTCCTTTCCTCTTTTAGAATCATGGATCTGGTTCTTTAGGGAAACATCCATGTTGTGTGATGTCAATACTGATGGGATATGAATTTTTTAATTGAAGGGAACGATTTCTATGTTGGAATCTTGAATATTTATGCTCATTTGTTAGATTTATTCTGCCGTTCTTCATTTTTGATTATATTGGAGTGGTTATTGGACTCTATCTCGAGTCCTCTTTATTAGAACATGAATGATTTATTTCAAATTTATTTAATTTCCTAATTTTTTTGTGAAAATAATATATTGATTTGATGAAATTATAATTGGATTTATGGTTTTGGAAATCATTGGAATTAGATGGATTTGTGGGAAACCATTATTAATAATTTTAATATAGTTATTTTAAAATTATTGTTGGTTGATGAAATAAATTATTTTTTGAAATAATTTTATTGAAATGGATTGATATTATCTAGGAATAATGGTTTTTCATGCATTTAATGGGATAGATAATGGAGAATAAGTACCACTATCAAAGGGACATAATATGGATGTGAAGTTCCACCATCAATGGTAACACCAAGATTGTGTGTGTGTTTATGTTGAGGATGTTTATGGACATGGAAATGTTAATTCCAAATCATAAATTGAGAAATGGTTAAATTATTTTTTGATGTTCCTAGAAAAATTATTTTGTTTTTTGTTGATGTATTCCTTGAAAATAATTGTTTTCTAGGATAGATTGACTGTTTTCCTTGGGAAACAATTTGGTTGGAGATAATCCAATTTAAATTATTTTTAAAATATTTTATATAGGTTTTATAACATGTTCAATCCTTCTGGCATGATTTAGGAAGACATTGGGGAAATCCAAGTATGTTTTATACACACCCTCGGTTTGGGTATTATGGTGAATTTATAGATGTTATAAACCGAGACACTGGTGAAGGAAAGGTATCCTAGTTCTTTAATGTTGCTTCATAATAATTTTTTTTAGGAACATGGATTTGGATAATGGATTAGATTGGGATTTTTTTGGTTCTTTTGCTGTATTTTGGTTTTGTTATCATTTGGTTACATTGGGTATGTCACATTGATTCCACTTTTAATCAAATATTTTCTTTTGGTTTATTCTTCTATTGGATTTAATTTTGGTGCTGATGCATCATTAAAATATTTGTTTGTTATGGTTATCATTTTTTGGTCATTTTATCATAAAAGGTAAAATCATCCCCCAAATATTTATGAGTCCCTTGAAATTTATTTACAGCCTCTGGTGTCTTGAGTATGTCACATAAGGCCTAGTTTCTCTCTCGTCACTTCTCAAACCCATGAGGAGGGTAGATATGTTACAAATGGTATCATCTTGTTCTGTCCTTGACTTTGAAATTGTATTGTTTTGTACCTTAGGATGGTATAAAGGAGATATGATTTCTAGAACATGAAATGTAATTCCTAAAAATATATAACTAACCTCTTTATGTTGAAACTCTTGTTACTTGGGAGTTGGGTACATTAGGGTTTTCAGACACATCTAGGAATTAGTACCTCATCATCATGGGTATTGTCGATGATAATAGCATGACATGCATTGATAGAAATGGAATCTCAGTAGGAGTAAATAATTCAATTTATGTAATGATTTATGATTTTGTTAAAAAGTGTTTATTTCTATAATTTTTTTAAAGTGGTTTGATTTTCAAAAGCATGGTGGAATATTCAAAAATAGTTTAAAAGTTGAAATTATTAAATTTTGGAAATCCTTGTTCTGATATGTGTGATGTGGTAAATTTGAAATTTCAAATCCTTCTATTTCAAGAGAGTTTGACTAAATTAAGTTTTAATTTGGTTATAGATAGTGGAAATAGGTAATAACTGTAGAAACCAACTGGAAGAGGATGTTGAGAATGTGGTCACACCTGATCCATGTGTGAACAAATAGTTGGTTAATAATATTATCTAGGAATTTCACATTGTGTACATAGGGAATAGAAACAATTAACCATGGAAAGAGGAACCTCTAGTTCGATTCCAAAAGAATATCCACCGATCTTTTGGGGTGATTCAAAATTGAAAAAACAATAAGTGTGGCTAAATAGGATGAATCAAATCTATGATTTCCTTGGAACATCAGCTATGTAAAACAAGAAGTTTTAAATGTACATACTAGAAGATCATTCATGCCAATGGAGGTATTTAGATGTTCATGCTAAATTAGACCATGTAATGACATGGTGTAATTTTGAAGAAATTTTTAACAAAAAATTCTATCCCCATAATTTTTAAATTTTAAAACAATATAATTATTCAGATTGAATAAAAAATCCTCATATTGATAGAGTATGTGGATAAATTTATGAATTTAGTTCACTTTTCACCTGAATTTTATTCAAGTACATCCTTGATGGAATATATTTTTGAATCCGGGCTAAGGTAAAAGATTTGATTAAAGTTTTTTTTCATTGTAGATTCGATTTTATAGAGATAGCCAATAGATAAATAGTGGAAGAAAGGGATATCTCAAGAAATAAAGTTAAAGGAATCATGTTAATACCTATAGAAAAACTTGTGGGAACTCTAATGCTTGGAATAAGTAGAATAAGGACACCTATTTCTATGGTGGTAGTGTGACTTAGAACCAGACAACACAATCAATGAATATTCATCTTAAACCAAAGGGTACACCCTATTTTTTTCAATTTGGTTCTCTCAATCAAATAAAGAGATATTTTATAGGACCACCTTGAGCATGCCACAATTGAAAAAATATAGGACATATATAATGTTACTGTCACATTTCTCTGAGGTCAGATGCTATGAAAACATATCTTTCATCACAAGAATCATATTATTTTATGTGATTAGTTAATTATAATACATGTCATCCTAAAACCAAAAAAAAATCTATGGTGATTCTCTGAATACCATGACTCCTCAACTAGGGAAATCATAACAGGGTAACAAAGAGAAAATTGCAGTGTGTAAGAAATTATATGTAGCTAAGAAAGTCATAATGAATTATCAATTGGGACCTTCAATGGCGAGAGGTGTTATTTTTTTAAAGATAAATTTTTTTAAGATTAGTTTTATACATGTGAATCAAAATTTTTATTTATTTTTGGGTTTTTTAACTTATAGGTTT
The DNA here is from genome assembly GCA_963277665.1 of Viscum album. Classification (NCBI taxonomy): domain Eukaryota; kingdom Viridiplantae; phylum Streptophyta; class Magnoliopsida; order Santalales; family Viscaceae; genus Viscum; species Viscum album. The sequence continues at coordinate 1,277,255,532 of OY728136.1, read as the reverse complement.
TCATATTGAGTTGATTTCACTCTCTTTTGAAAATTCAAACTCCTATTTGAAAAAAATAATGTCAAAACTTTGTTTGCAGAGAATTTTCTATAACTATTAATGGGACCGAATTGATTTGGGACTTATCTATGATTGAGATGGATTCATATGACCTAATCCTAGGTATGGATTGGTTATAAATTTTCACTTATCACATGGACTATTATACCTAAAGTGATTGTTTTACAACTGATGACAATGTGGAGCACCTCTTTAAATGACATCCGAATGTAAAGGAAAGTAGAGTCGGATTTTTGGCACCATAACTTGAAACTATCTCATACCATTTGGTTTAATATTATTTGGAATCCATGGATAAGATAAATAATAGTAGTTTTCCAAGCAAATTCGATCAATTTCATAATGTTTTTCTTAATAATTTCTTAGGGTTTCAACCCACAATAGAAGTAGAGTTATTTATTGATGTCTTAATAAGGATCAGTTTTATATCACTCCTATCTTATCAAATGGGGCCAAAAAAATTAAGGTTGTTAAAAGTCTAGTTGGATGATTTAGAAAAAAAAGGCTTCATTCGGCCTCGTTTGTCTCTTTGGGTAGCACTGATTCTTTTTATAAAAATGGTGGATGGAACTCTTAAACATTGTGTATATTATCATAAGAATAATAAAGTTACAATAAAGAATATGTATCTTATTCCATGAATTTATGACCTATTTGATAAATTAAGGGGATCCTAGTGGTTCTTTAAAATTGAATTGGGTTCGGGATATCACCAACTATTGGTTAGAAAGGAGGATATTATGAATAAATCATTCAGAAGTAGATATAACCAATACGATTATGTGGTCATAACGTTTGATCTTATGATTTCACATCTACATTTATGACATTGATGGATTATATATTTGAAATATATATAGATTAATTTTTGGTGGTATTTGTGGATTTAATTTTGGTGTTTTCTAGGACAATGGTTGATTATGAGAAACACTTGGCATTAGTGTTGGGTATCTTGTGGGATTATCATCTATATTTAAAACAATGAAAGTGTGATTTTTAGATATAAGAGGTATGTTTACTTATCCATGTAATATCTAAAACATTTTTTATGGGGATCCACATAAGATAGAGACTATTATATCATGGGAACCTCCAATGAATTTCATTGAGATACCTAATTTCCTAGGCCTAGAGAGTTATTATCTATATTTTTCATGACTTTTCATGACTAGATTAACTAAGGGAAACTTTGAAAATGAAATGTTTTCCATTATAATTAAATTTTAAATGTAAAAATTCTTTTCAAGAATATAAATTTATCCTCACATTGGAATTAATGTTGATATTTCTAGAATCATTATAAGGTTATGCGGGGTATTGTGATGCTTTGTGATCTATATTGGGTTGTTTTCTCTTGCAGAGAGATCTTGTTTTTGATTATGTATCACTGTAGATATAGGTACATGAGAATAAGTAACCAAAACATAATTTGGAATTATATATTGTGGTCCATTCATTGAATACCTGATGCCATAATATTTTTTGTGTTAACTTCATGATGTTTACATATCATAATATCTTGAAACATATTTTCACACAAAGAGATTTAAATTTAGGATAAATAATTTGGATGGATTATCTTCAAATTCTTGACATTGACATAATGTATACACTCGGTATAGGGAACTCTATGATAGATTCATTGAGAAAAAATTCATATAGTCAGGTTGAGAAATATAATTCAGATTAATGGATGATAATGTCGGCGGTTCTCTAAAAGATATTGGATTTTAAATAATGATGAACTATTTCGGTTTTATTTCTAGTTTCTTTTGTTTATAATTTGGTAGAGAATTTTAATGAGGCATAGACATATGATTCCGAATGTGTTTTTATGAGTTCAAATCATAATGGTGGGGAGACCATTGAGGGACAAAATATTGATAGAATATTAGTGTTTTGGTATTGATATTGGATGGTCGTACCTTTGTCTTGTCAGGAACAAATCCTGTATGATTATCACCATTCAAGATGGTTTATTCGTTATATAATTCAAAAGATGTATAAGGAATTGAAAGAAAAGTTTTTGTGGGTAGGCATGAAAACAATGATGGATGAGTTTTTTTAGATACCTCACTTATAATCAGGTCATGGAATATCTCTAATGGACAGTAGGTATACTATAGTATTTACTGATTCCCATGTGGAAATGGGATAAAATATCTATAGATTTGTAATAGGTCTATCAAGGATGGTTCTGAAAAATGATTCCATATGTGTGATAGTGGATCAACTCACAAAGTCAACCCATTTACTTCCTATTTGTTAATTCAATATGCTGGAGAACCTATCAAAAATCTTAGTAATTTTTAGGTATTTTTAGGGTTTTATGGTTTTTAGGGTTTATGTTGGTTACAGTTTTTTGGTTTTTTTAGATTTTAGGGTTTTAGAGTTTTTTTAACATTTTAAGGTTTTTAAAGGGGTTTTAGTATTTTTAGTTCTTTTTAGGGTTTTTATGGGTTTTAGATTTTGTTAATGTTTTTAGGGGTTTTTATGATTTTTAGGGTTTTGTGGGTCCACTAGGATTTTTAGAATTTTTTAGATTTTTATGTATTTATGTGTTTTTAGGTTTTAAATGTTTTATTAGGCTTTTTGGGATTTTAGGGTTTTTATGTTTTTCTGGATTTTTAGTTTTTTAGGATTTTTATGTTGTTTTTGGGTTTTTATATATTTTTATGGTTTTTTGGTTTTCTGGGTTTTTTTATCATTTTTATTTTTTTAAGAGATTTTAAGTGTTTTTAAGGTTTTTAATGTTTTCATAGGGGTTTTCTGGTGTTTTAGGGGTTTATTTAACATATTTAGGAATTTTTAGGGATGTTTTAGAATTTTTATTGTTTAAAGGGGTTTAAAAGATTTTTAGGGATGTTTAGGGTTTTATTATTTTCTTGGGGGGGGGGGTTTCTTTTTTGTTTTTAGGGGTTTTATGGTTTTTAGAGTATTTGAAAAAAATTTGGTGTTTAAAGGTTTTTTATAGTTTTAGTGATTTTTAGGATTTTTATGGATTTTATGTGTTTTTCAACATTTTTAGGGGTTTTATGGTTGTTTATAGTTTTAGGGGTTTTAAAGGTTTTTTAGAGGTTTTATATGTTTTTAGTGTTTTAGTTTTTTAATTTTCTCTTAGGGGTTTTCATGTTTTTAGTGTTTTTTAGGTTTCCTAGGATTCTAGGGATATTTAGGATTTTTATGTCTTTTTAGTGTTTTTTTTTATTTTTATAGTTTTTATGGATTATTATGGGGTTTTATGGTTTTAGTATTTTTATGGTTTATTGGTTTTAGGGTTTTTTTGAGTATTTAATGTTTTTTAACATTTTTAGGGGTTTAAAAGGATATTAGGGTTTTTAGTGGTTTTATGATTTTTATGGGTTTTAGGGTTTTTATCACTTTTAGGGTTTTATGATTTTTAAGTGCTTTTAGGGTTTTTAATGACTTTTATGGTTTTTAATGTTTTTTTATGGTTTTTAGTGTTTTTTTTATAGGGGTTTTATGTAATTTTAGGTTTTAATTGTTTTACTATGGGGTTTTAGGGTTTTTATTTTTTTTATGGTTTTCTAGGTATTTTATTTGGATTTTATGGTTTTTGGTGATTTTGAGGGTTTTTTTGGGTTTTACAGTTTTTAGGGTTTTTAGTGTTTTTTTTGATTTTATGGATTTTAACTATTTTTTAGATTTTTATGGTTTTATTTGGGGTCTTCAGTGTGTTTAGGTTTTCTTACATTTTTAGCCACTTTTAAGGAAATTTATGATTTTTTTTTTGTATTTTTTTTGGGTTTTTAGGGATTTTAGGGATTATAGGGTTTTCCAATTTTTAAATTTTTTTTGGGGTTTTAGGGGTTTTTTGTTTTTAGTGCTTTATGTTTTTTTTATTTTTTAAATTATTTAGGTGTTTAATGGGTTTCTAGAGTTTTATTTTAAGGTTTTTATTGTGTTTTAGGGTTTTTAATAGTTTTGGTGTTTTTATGGTTTTTAGGGGTTTTTAGGGTTTTTAGGTTTTTTTGGGTGTTTTCGAGGTTTGATGTTTTTCATGTTTTTATGGTTTTACTAGTGGTTTTTAGGGTTTTTAGGGGGTTTTATGTTATAATTATTCTTAGGGGTTTATAAGGATTTTTATGGTTTTTTAGGTTTTTATGGTTTTTCGTGTTTTTAGAGTGTTTTAATGTTTTTAGGAATTTTGAGGGGTTTAAGGGTTTTAGTGTTTTTATATTTTTAGGTTTTAAACTGTTTTTAGGTTTTTACAGTTTTCTAAGGGTTTGATTTAGATCATGGAACACATGAGTATCGAGGGGTTGAAGGAATAGTTGATGAGGAGTTTGTAATTGACATGATTGCATAAGACTCATTGTGGAGAGTTGGTTTCCCAATGACATGGGAGAAAACCAAGAGAATTAAGTATACCTTAAATTGGTTAACAATGTAATTCCATGGGGATTACCAATACTCTTTCTTGGGGGATTCATCTGGGCCTATATTTATTTTAATTATGTCCCAAATATGCTTTTAAATATCCATCCCATAGTGTGCTAAAAATTTCAAACACACCCCACCATGTAATCTTCAATGTCAAATATGGTTGTCTAGTTATCTTTACATTCCAAATGGGTGTTATAATTATCCCTTAAGGTCATGGTAATGTGCCAAAATTTTCAAAATTAACATTTAGGATTTTTGAATTATGGAAACTATGTGTTAGAATTTTGTATCACGTTTTGGCTATAAATAGACACTCCTTGTACTCTCTGAACATCAAGAATTAAGGTAATATTATTATGATGAGAGTTTTAAAAAACATTTAATTTCTTTATTAATTATTTAATTATAAAAGGATTGGTCATCCTTCGTGGTGTTTTGTGGCTAGAGTTCTTACAGAAAAGTTCTCTTTGGGTTCAACCTTGAAAAAATATCTCCTTTCTTCCTTATTTACATAATTTATTTCCCTTATCACTTATCATCTCATAGAGATCCTAGTTCTAAACACATGAACATTGAATGAGGTTCCTAGGAAATTTTTATCAGGTCCTGGATCATGTTTCATTTGGTATTAGAGCCCAATTTCAAGAAATCAATTTCATCATTTTTATCCCTTAATCAATCTTCTTTTCTATTTGAATCGAGTTGAGAGATAAAAATAAGTGTGAATCTTAGAGAGGTGAATGGAGTGAGGATCTCCCCCTCCCATGGAACACTAGCCGCCATGGTGCCCTGTTCGGGCGGCGTCAATGGTCGACCCACCCTACCCCTCTTTCTCATTCCATCCATCCTTCTCCCCATTCACAAATACAACATCACTCCCAAACATTCCCCCTATTTTCCTTTTCATGAATGTTCCCACATTACACAGAGGGTTTCATTCTATTCTACTTCCTTACAAGAGTTCATAGAAGAAACATCTCTCCATGGATTATCCATGGTTGCTCGTTTGGGTTGTCGACATCTGTCGCTCGATAATTTTGATAGGTTTGTTAATGGCATCTGGACCCTGCATAAATGAGTCATCATTAGTCTTCTGAATCTACGCCACTTTCTCTTGATCTTTTCTTGTGATGAATATATTGCTATATCCTGGTCCAAAGGGAGTCGATCCTATGATTGTTCCTGTTTTTTCCCTTCTTAAATAGAGTTATGAGGTCACTGAAAATGTGATCATCCAGTTGCATCGATTTTGGTATGTTTCTCAGGCATGCCCCTTTCATTCCAAAAACCATATATCCTCAGGATGTTAGGTAATCTATTCAAGAGATTACTAGACTTTGATGAGTGTTCGAGATCATTATGACATCCAATTTCTCCCTGTATATGGTTGGAAGTGGACATCTCGATGCCTCTGGTTGATGCTATCTGAATTGAGGTTAGTAATGAACTATGTTGCCTTCAATCTGTGGATTTTGAGAACTGGTTCTACTTTCATTTGACTTTTTGTTTTCATGGACATCTACATAAGGACAATCGTGCATCTCGAAGCTCAATAATAAATGAGATATGCTCTAGAGTTCTTCCAGTTCAAACAATATGTGATGTGCCTCCTCGGTTGGAGGTAGGGTTGTAGCATCCTAATTTTATGGATGTGGTTCCCCTTGCTGTGGTTTTCTTTGTGATCAAAAATTATTTCGGAGGGAGGGTTGGATCATAATATTCCCTCCTTCTCTAAAATTGTGATGGGTAGGGGGTGTATACAAAAAGTGGCTTTAGCTATCCAATCTCCTCCCATTTAGGCAGTGGAGTAAGTGGTTGAACAAAGGGTTTATAGCAAGTAAAAGGAGATGATGGAGATATGGATTCTTAAGGATCAGTCTGAACCAAATAGGTGTGAAAGGGGATGTTCATATAGGTATTGCAGGACTTAATGTGGATTCCTAGGTAGTGGGAGATTCTTTTTCTAGTTGGAAAATGGTTATCATGAGGGCTGGGTGAAGGTGTCGGGTAGGGTATCTCTAAAGAGTTCTTCACCACTCATTACCCGTTCCAACCGCTTTGGAGACTTGATGACCTCAATATTGGATATGGAACGAGATGAACTCAGATCTCAGATACCATTACAAGAGGATGACGATGATCTTTCCAGTAAATTCTCTATGGATAGTGAGGAGGGAACAAGATTTAGAGGACTTCACAATTCAATGAAGAAGAAAGGATGAATGGGGATCTATGAAATGGGGGGTTGCATTGTGATTAAAGGGAAGAAGGCCAATGGTCGGAAAGACTGTTACCATTTTTCTAAGCTGATGGAAAAAATATCTACAAAAAGGGCCAAGGAGATGGAAAGTGTATCTATAGTTTAAGACCAGAATCGAAAGAAGGGATCGACCCTAAAAAATGGAAAGGGTAAGTCAAGGTGTGTACCCTCTAAGGAATAAAGTATGGGTGATATGGTGGGAATGTATGATTGGTGTAATGAGATATATCTTGAACTTATTCTCCATTCTAGGATAGAGGTGTCATAAAGGGATTTTTTAGATCAATGCTTCAGAGGAGGATTTGATCCGAATTTTAGAAAGAGAGATCTGAAAATATGTCAACAAGGAACAAAAGTACTGGGTTGACCAACAATATTGAATTTTTTCATGAGTCTTTAATGAATTGAGGATATACATGGAGGAGTACATCCAGACTTGGCAAAAGCTGATAACCATTTTGAATATTTAACCATGGAGGATTCACATATGATGGTTAAGACACTTCAGTGGGAGCTATACCAGGTGAGTGATTCCAATAATAATAGATTTGTTTTCAATGATTTTTTGATTTAATACAGTGCTCATTGATTCTGGATTTTGAACATGTGTGGTTTCCCTTTTTTTCTTTAAATGTGCCTCTGAAATAAAAAAAAATTAATTTTCAGGTCAAGCTGACATCATTTCAAATACATTTTATTCTTTTCGTATAGACATCAATTATTCATCATTTTTGATGTATAATATGTCAATCCTATAGTTGATAAGATCATCTATATTCTCCATATATAATCATTAAAATCGAATATATAAATCATGAGATATAGTAAGTTCAAATATTTTTATCAGTTTTTAAATTTTAAAACTATGCATGTAGCATCCCCCAGTTTCAGGTAATTGACCACTTATTTATGTATTTTAAGTATATAAATTTCTTGGGTTATTTTTTGCGAGTTTTAGAGGCCATTTGGTATGTTTTCGAGGATTTTATAGAGGTGTATGGTTTAAGAATAATTAGTAGAAACCCAAAGACACCTCCACGAAACCATAAAACTAAAACGGTGGACATTGGGGAGGGGCATGATTAGGAACACAATTTTCCCGATCCATAAAAATTCTAAGTATAAACTATAAAATTCTAGATAGTGGGTTATAACATTGTAGGTTCTCGGTTTGTCTAATCATGTGATCCAGTTCTATGAGTTTTTTTTGAAGGCAGTGGCTTGTGCACTATTAGCACACAGTTTTCCTAACTGTACTCCCTAACTATACACCATTGAAAATTAGATCCAAATTTTTTGTATCTGATCCGATTTACCTCATAAAACACTTATTTATTCCCTAATTTGGCTATAAAAATTCATCTTCCTCCCATTTTGGTGGAGATAATTATATTTGATCTGGGAGCGATTCCTAGGATAATCCAAGTGAATTAGAGACAGATTCATCAGTAAGTGATCGTTATTAATTATTTTCTATATATGTATGCTCATTACCACTTTTTTAATCATGGATCATTTTTTTCAAGGATATATCATTTTTTAATTAAATATTGATGGTATATGATTGTTTTTATTTAATGGAATGATACATATATTGGAATCTTGATGATTTAATATGGGTTGTTGAATTTTTTTCCCCATTCTTCATTTTCCCTATGTTTGAGGGGTAGGTGGCTTATATGTAAACACCTATTAAATAGATCTTAAAGGATTAATTTTAAATTGTTTTAATTTATTGAAATTTTGTGAATATCATGGTGTGAATTCATGGAATTCATGTTTGAATTATGTTTTTCAAAATCATGGGAATTAGATGGTTTTTTAGAAAAGAGTTGTTTATAATTTTAAAACGGTGATTTAAAAATTATGGTTTGTTGATGAAAGTCATGTCTTTTTTTGAAATGATTTTATTGAAATTGGTTGATAATATTTTTTCAAAATTGTTGGGAATGAGTTGAATGGGATGGATAATGGTTGTGAAGTAACACCCTCAAAGGGATGAAGTATGGATGTGATCTTCCACCATCAATGGAAACACAAAGATTCTATGTGTATTTTTATTGATGATGTGTGTGAAAATGGAAATTTTTATCCAAAATCATAAATTGATAAAATTTTAAAATATTTTTTTACATTCTTGAAAAATGAGTATTTTAGTTGTTGATGTGTTCCTTGAAAAAAATTGTTTTGAAAGATTGTTTGATTGATTTCATTGGAAAACTATTTTGGAAGGATATAAATAGCTTTAAATTATTTTTAAATTGTATTATATAAATGTTATAACATGTTAAACCCTAGTGTAATGAGTTGGGTAGTCGTTGATGAAATCCTAATGAGTTTTATACTCAGCCCCTTCTTGGAAACTATAGTGTGTTTGTAGATGTTATATATTGAGACACAGGTTAAGGAATGGTATCATAGTATTTTAGTTATTCATTTTGATACCTTGGGTTGGGCATGTGGATATTGATCTTGGAGAATATTGGAATTTTTTATTGGTTTCTTTGGTGTCTTTTGTTTTTTTGTTACCATTGGTAATGTCACATTGATTTTTTATTGTACATTTATATTATCTTTTTATTTATTCTTTCATTGTCTTGAATTTTGGTACTCATGCATCATTAAAATGTTTGGTTATTTTGGTTACCAATGGTTTGGTCATTTTATCTAAAAAGGGAAAATCATCCACCAACTACTGATGAGGACCACGGAATTTATTCTCAACCATTAGTGTCACGGGGAAGTAACTTAATTCTTAGTAGCTTCTCCTTTCTCTTTGTAAGCTAATGAGGAGGGGTGGGATACTAAAAATGGTGTCATATTGTTAGGTACTTGACATTGAAATTATATTGGTATGTCTCTTGGGATGGTATCATGGTGATAAAATTATAAGAACATGAAATTTAAATAATAAAAAGGTATAGCTAATCACTTTATGTTCATACTCAAATTTGCACGATGTTGGGTAAATGAGTGTTTTTGGACACTTATAGGAGTTTTTAGGTCATCACAATGGGTTAAACTGATGAGAAGAGTATGAAATTCATTTGTAGAAATAACTTCCGACTAAGAGTACATAATAAATTTTGAGTAATGATTTATGATTTTGTGAAAACATGTTTATTTTTTAAAATAGTTTAAAATGTTTAGATTTTTGAAATAATGGTATAATTTTAAAAAATCGTTTGAAAGTGGGAATTATTGAATTGTGGAAATCCTTGTTGTGATATGTGTGATGTGGTAAATGTTAAATTACTGTGACTTTATTTTCATGCATGTGAGACTAAATTGGGGTTTATTTTGTTTATAGTGAATGGAACTGGGTAGGCACCATAGAAACCAACTAGAAGAGGCTGCTGAGAATATGGTTACACCTGAGCCATGAGTGAACTAATAGTTGGTAAAGAGTATTATACATGAATTTAATGCCATGTATTGATGGAACAAAAACAATAAATCAAGGTAAGTGGATCATTCAATTCTGTTCCAAAATAAGAATCCACCCATCATTCGAGGTGATTAAAAACCCAAAAAGCATAAGTGTGGCTAAATAGAATGGAACAAATATTCAATTTACTTGGAACACTATCTGATATTAATCGTAATTTGGAAACTTACACGATCTAACATATTTCATGATAGTGTTGGTATTTTTCATTTCAGACTAAATTGTTCTAGGTCATGGATTGAGAATATTTTTGAAGACTTTTTACAAAAAATTATATTCTCATACATTCTGGAATGCAATTAAAATAAAATTATTCATTTTGAATAAGGAGAACCTCATAGTGATAGAGTATAACACTAAATTTATTAATTTATTCCACTTTACATATACAACATTATTTTCATGTTTCTCAATGGTTTGGTTCTAGGGACACATCTCATACTTCTCAGGAATCTTATTCTTATATGTGAAGAGTGAAGAAAAATATATCTCATCCTAAAACCCATGAAATACATGGAAACTATAGGAATACCATTAATCATCAACCAGGTAAATCTCATTTGGGTAACAAAGAGAAAAGTGCGGTGAGTGATCAATTGTATGAAGTTGATAAGGTGACCATGGATGATAAATTAGAGCCTTATATGGAGAGAGGTACAATTATTTTGAACAATAATCATATGAAATATTTGTTTGATATGAGTGCTTCATATTTGTTTATTTCTTCCCATGTTGTTGATCATCTGGGTTTTCATGTTGAGATGATTCCATTTATTATGAATCTTCAAACTCACCGTTGTCAAAAAGAATGTTACACCTTTGTGTAAAAGGAATATTATAAAAATATTAATGGGGCTGAATTGATTTGGGACTTATCTAAGATTGATATGAATGTCTTTGAATTAATCCAGAGTATGGAATGGTTGAAAACGTTCAATATTCACATTGATTATTATACCCAAAGGGTTAGTTTAGCAACTGCGGATGGTGTCGAGCATCTATTTAGAGGAAACCAGAATATAATGGAATTTGGAGTAGTATTTTTGGCATGAGATATTGGTACTATATCATACTAGTTGGTAGCCTTGAACTTTTTATCTATGTATGAGATTAGTAATAGTGTTTTTCTAACAATTATAGACCAGTTTTCTGATGTTTTTCAAGATAATTTCTTAGGTTTTCCACCCACAAGAAAGTAATGTTTATGATTGATATCTTACTAAGGAATAGTACCATCTCACTTTATTCTTATCAAATAGAACCAATAAAATTTATTTAATTGAATTTCTAGTTGGTATATTTGTAAAGAGAAGTTTTCATTCAGACTAGTACGTCTTCATGGGATGCTTCATTTCTTTTTGAGGAAAATACAGATGAAACTCTTAGACATTGTATATATTATCGTAATATTAATCATGTTATGATAAATAATCAGTATCCTATTTTACAAATTTATGCACTATTTCAAAAATTGAGAGTATCATAACGATTATCTAAAATGTACTTGTGTTCAAGATATCACCAATTATGGGTTCAGAAAGAGGATATTCTGAAAATACCTTTCAAAAGTAGATATGGATATTATGAGTATGTGGCTATGCCTTTAGGTCTTATTAATGATCCATATTTTTATATAGAATCGATGAATCACATATTTCAAAGGTATTTGGATTATTTTTTAGTTGTATTTGTGGAGTATATACTTCTATATACATTTGTTGATAGTGTGGGGTATCTTTATGGATCATCGTCTCTATACCAAACATTCAAAGTGTGTTTTATAGATAAAAGCGGTATGTTTCTTATCTATGTTATCTATAAAAAATGTGTTTCTATAGATCAAAAAATGATAGAGTCTTTTATCTTTTGGTGACTTAGAACAAATATCTAATTGCTACATAGTTTCCTTGCCCTTCCTGGTTATTACCGATATTTCGTTCAGAAATTTTCATGATTAGATTCAAAAATGATATCATTTGAAATGAAGAGTGTTTCATTACAATGTAATGGTAAATTTTAAAAGTATTTTCAAGAGCATAATGTTTTACTTAGATCCACAACTATCTTGATATTACCAGAATTGGGACAAGGCTATATGGTTTATTATGATTCTTTGGGATTTGGTTTGTGGTGTGTTCTCATGTATCAAGATCACATTGTTACTTATGAATCATTTTATTCATGATTTATTGATAATAACTACCCGAAACATGATTTTGGATTTTTCTATTTTTTTCCATGCCTTGAAAACCTCTAATCATTATCTTTTTTGGTGAGAAATTCATGGTTTTTATGGATCGTAAGAGATTGAAACACATTTTTTCATAAAGTTATTTTAATGGGAGACAATGAAGATTGATGGATTATATTCAAATGTTTTAGTTTGGTATAATGTATACATCGGGTAAAGGGAAATTTTTGGTGGAATCATTAAGTAAAAATTCATATATTCTGTTGGTGAAAGTGTCTTTAACTCAATTAAATATAAGGTCATTGATTTCAGACATGCACATAGATTATGAGTATCAGTGTAGTGTTATAGTTTTCAATATGATTTTTTGATTTGGTAGGTATGGTTAAAGAATAAAAAAATCATTATTAATGTGTTTCTATGAGGTCAGAACTCATTGGTGGGGAGACCATTGTGGTATGTAATCTTCACATAAGATTAGTGTTGCGGTCTTGAGATTGGATGGTCATAAATTTGTCTTGTCTAGAAAAACACTTTTATGTTTATCCCTATTCTATATGGTTTGTTCATCCTAGAATAAAATAGATTTATAAGGCAATGAAAGAACAATTTTGGATGGATGGAATGAAAAGAAAGGTGGAAGAGTTTATTTTGAGATGCCTCCCCTATCTGTAGGTTATGACATATCAAAAATAACTAGTGGTTATGTTGTAGTCTTTACTGATTCCTATTTGGAAAAGGGAGCCTGCAAATATGGATTTTATAATAAGACATCCATGTGTTTTTCAAAAATATTATTCCACATGCACGATAGTGGATTGGCTCAAAAAAATGGCATATTTATACCTATTCATGAATCCAATATAGTGGCGGACTTGTCAGAAATCAATATGTGAGAAGTTTTAAAGAGGCATGGTGTTTCTATCTCGATCATATCTAACAGATACCCCAAGTTTACATATCTTTTTTGTAAATATTTATAGCAATCCCTTGGGACTGATTTGACTCTGAGCATGGTGCATCATCCTTAAATGGATTGAAAATATGAAAGGATGATCTAAACAATGGAGAAAATGATTAGGGCTTGTTTAATTTATTTTTTGGATCATTGAATGAGAACATATGATTAGTGGAGTTCTCTAACGACAAAATTTACCAAGACTCAATTCATATGGCTCCTTTTAAAGAATTGTCTGGATGTCCTTTTCGTTCTCCACTTTTGGGTGGAAATGGGTAAGAATTCACTAGTTGGACCAATACATATTAAATATACAATAGAAAAGATTCATTTAATTATAAAGAGGATGGAGATAGTAGAGAGTTGTCAAAATTCATATATAGATCATCATCAACGGTATTTTTTATTTTAGGTGTGTGATCATATGTTGTTGAGAATCTCACCAACACATGGACATTAGCATTTTGGGATGTAGGGAATGTTTTCTCCTCTTTACATATTCCCTTTCAAGATACTTGAATGGGTGAGTGATGTGTTATATTGGTTGACTTTTCCATTATGGTTTAGTTTAGTACATAATGTGTTTCATGTATCTCAATCGAAGAAGTATCAACCTGACCGTGACCATGTGATTTGATGGGATAACATTGACCTAGAGCCATATTATACAGTGGATTATGAGCTAGTATGGATTCAAGATAGGCAAGAGATAGTATTTATTGAGAAAATTATCAGTTTAGTGTGGATTTTAGGAAACTATGGTTGTATTTAGAAAGAAACTTGGCATCGTGAAAAGGAAATGATGGATCAATGCCCAGAACTCATTAGCAAACTCTGGTTTTCATCTTTATAGGGACAGAAATACCAATATCATGAATAATGTAGCACCCCCATTTTTAGGTAAATATCCATTTATTTAAATATTTTAAGTATATATAATTATTGGGTAATGTTTAGAGAGATTCATAGGGTCTTTGGTAAGTTTTTTAGGATTATTTAGTGGTGGGCGGTTTGAGAATGGTTTGTTAAACCCATGAAACACCTCCTAGAAACTGTGAAAATAAAACCATGGACATTAGGGAGGTGCATGGTTTTGCCAAACTGTGTGGGTGCCTAGTATAAACTATTAAATTTTATACATTAGGGAATATCGAAGTAGGTCCATAATTTTTCTAACCATGTGATCCAACCACGTGAAGTGTGTTTGGAGGCAGTGGCTCGTGCATTGTTTGCAAATGATTTTTCTAACCATGTTCCCTAACTGTGAACTATAAAAAATATATGTATGAAAATTTTGGATCTAATCAAATTTACCTCCTAAACCACTCATTTTCCCTAAATAGACCATAACATGAATTAAGCCTCCCCCTACGGTTGTGGAGATAATTTCTTTTGATATGGGAGTGATTTCTAGGTTAATACAAGTGCATTGGAGACCAAGATTCATTAGTAAGTGTTCATTATTCGTTATGTTCTTTAGTTCAATTCGCCTTTCCTAGTTTGGAATCATGGATCTTACTCCTTGGGGATAGATCCATGTTTTTAGGTCTATATTGGTGATATATTATTTTTTATTGATGTTAATGATATCTAAGTTGGAATATTTAATTTTAAGGTGATTTGTTAAAGTTTATATGTCATTATTCATTTCTCCTAAGTTTGAGAGGTAGGTGGATTCTCTTTCCACTCCTATTTCATTGATCATGAAGGATTTATTTCAAACTAATTTAATTTAATGAAATGGTTATGGAAATAATTGTTTGATTTGATGAAATTCATGTTTGAATTATGGTTTTTCTAAATCATGGGAATTGGATGCATTTTTTGAAAACAATTGTTTATAATTTTAAAATCCTGGTTTTAAAATTATTGTTGGTTGATGAAAGTAATGTATTTTCTGAATTATTTTATTGAAAGGGGTTGATATGATTTTTTCATAAATGTTGTTCATGAGTTTAATTGTATGGATAATGGTCATGAAGTACCACCATCAAATGGACAAAGTTTCAACATAAAGTTCCACCATCTATTGTAAATCCAAGCATGTATGTGTTTGTTTGTGTGGATGTTTTTTTGGACATGGAAAAGTTTATTCCAAATAATAATTTTTGAAACAGTTTACATCTTTGTTGATGTTCCTTGAAATTCATATATGTTATTTGTGGATTTATTTCTTTAAAAAATTTGTCTTGAAGGCTTCTTCGATTACATTCCCTGGGGAATTGTTTTTGTTGGATATAAACTTCTATAAAATGTTTTTAAGATATTTTATATAAATTTGATAACATGTTCAATCATATTTTAATGAGAATGGAATTCAGTATGGAAATCCTATTTATTTTTATACTCATTCCCTTGTTAGGAACTATAATGTGTTTTTAGATGTTATATACTGAGACACAGGTAAAGAAAATGTATCTTAGTTCATTGGTGATGTTTCTTGATACCATGGGTTGAGCTTGTGGATTTTTAATTTGGATTAGATTATGAGTTGTTGTTGGTGTATTTGGTTTCTTTGGTTTTTTTATCATTTTTATTTGTTGGTTATGTGGCATGGATTCCTCTTGTACTCTTATATAATCTTTTGGTTTAGTCATTTATTGGATTTAATGATGGTACTCATGCATCATTAAGATGTTTTGTTGTTATCATTGTCAATGGTTTGGTAGTTTTAACGTAAAATAGAAAGACATCCAAAAAATATTTATGAGGCCCATGGAATTTATTAGAAACCTTTGGTGTCTTGTGCATGTTACCTAAGGCCTAGTAGATCCCCTATCACTTCACAAGACAATGAGTAGGGGAAGAATATTACAATAAAACTCTTACATTTATTCAATTAGATGTTTCAAATTATTCATCATCCCATTCTTACATATTGAAAATTCATATTTTTTCTTTTTAATTTTTTGAAAAAAGGATCTAAAAAAACAAAAAAATGCTAAAAAATTCAACAAATTGATTAATATTATTATTAATCTTTTTATTCATTTGTTATCATTACATTTCAAATTTTTTCTCTTGAATCCATTTTGAATCTTATCATTGAATTATAATCATGATCTCCACACTACAAAAATTCGTTATCTTTTTTGGAATTGGGTAATAATTCTATAGGAAGAAATTTTTGCGGTAAAATGAAAAAATGTTATATTTTTTTAAAAAGCCTAAATTTAGTGAAACAATATAAAACATAATATTTTCGAGTGTAAACATGTGAGGGAGTTTGTGAGGTCCATATTCATTTTTATTCAAATTTTATTGAATGATTATTAAATGGAGGAGGTGAGTAACACTAAAAAAATAGACATTATGTTGTTAATGAGGGATGTACAAGAACAATTCCAAAAGTTGAATGCAAGGATGGATGAATTTCAATACCCTTACAATTATACTACACTTACAAAGAGTATGATCATTAATGTATTGGGGGAGTTTTCTGGTTTTCATGAGTGACCAATTCAGAGAATGAAATAACCATGGATGAAAACCAATGATCATAGAGGTGTAATGTTAAGGATCCCTTAATTACAAGGGAAGAAAGATCTTAGAACATACATGGAATTTGAATGAATGGAAGAGAATATTTTTGACTATCAAACTATTTAGATATAAATTTGGTGAATTTTTTGGTTGTGAAATTCTCTAACTATGATAGTATATTGTGGGACCAACTACAAGTGATTCAATAAAAAAGTGGAGAAAGAACCATATGCATTTTAGAGGAGATGAAAGTGGTAATATGTAAGAGGTTTATTTCTTGAATCTATTATATTGATTTATTCTTCATGATTAAAGGTTTGAAAAAAGGATCTATGATTGTTGAGGAGTATCATAATGATATTTAGATCATCATTATTCATTAAAATATTGTTGAGAAGAAAGAGGCCACCATGGAAGGGTTTGTGAATAACCTCATCCATGACATTTAAGACATAGTGGATATGGACCACTTTTGTATATGTCGGATATTCGTCACATTGATACTAAATTAGAGAGGAATATAAAGGAAATAATGATGCTACTTATATCTTATAGTAATGATTCATAATATTCATTCATGTATAAGGATTCCAAACCAAAAAATCCTGTAAGGGAACAAAAAATAGGTTTAAAGAAGGTGACAAAATCAGAACCATTTTTCTGAAATCAAAAGGTGAAATAGTCGGTAAGGTTGTTTCCAAATCACATGATATAAAAAATTTAAATGTCAAGTATTTATAATTTTTTTTTCTAAATTACCAAATAATAGGACCATGATTATTTTGGATGGTGGAGATTTTCATTGTGCTAGCTCAAGTGAATATGAAATTCCACCACTTAAGGAGTGTTCATATGTTGAAATATAGAGCCTATTATATGGAAAATGCTTATGGTAATTCATGATTTGATTGATCAATCCAAAGTAGAACATGATCTATTAAAAAGGGGTCATCTTTTTTATCCTAGATTCATCATTAATGAAATGAAATGTAGTATGATTATTGATAGAGGTATTTGCAGAAACATAGCAAGTTGTTTAATGGTGGATAAATTGGATTTACCTACAACCAATCATTGTATGCCATATATATTATAATGGTAAAATAATAGTGTGGGTGTTAAGGTGATTAACCAAGTGAATGTTCCATTTTCTATTGGTATGAATTAAGACAAGGTAATATGTGATGTTATTACCATTAATTTTAGTCATATTGTTTATAATGTCCTTGTAAATTTTATAGGAGTTTCACATATAATGTATAAACCAACCAATATTAGTTTGATTGCATTGGGAGGATGGTTATACTTACACCCTTTAAATTTTTTCAATATTATCAAGACCACATGAGGATTGAGAGAGATTATTAAATGAGTGAAAATGAAAATAGGAAAAAATAGAGAGAATAAAAAAAATAAAGAGTGAAAAAGGAGTGACTAGTGACATCAAAATAAATGAGGGAATGAAAAGAATTGAAAAAAGAGTGAAAAAAAAGAGTGAAAAAATAGGGTGAAAAAGTTTTTTGAGGGAAAACTGAGTTCATTTTAAGGAAAAATATAGATAAAGAGATATTTATAGGGTGAAAAAAATATCATGCTTCTATTAAAGGGATAATTGTTCACCACTAGAACTCTTAACCCATAAATGACTTATTATGTTCTATATTTATCACTAGAATATGGTGATAGATCAGAGAAGTGTTGGAAATGAGCTGCATCTGATCCAGATCATTTGGTATTAAAAACATAGTAAACGGGATGTTCCTAGAGTAATGAAAATAAATACTTCATCCATGAGGATATCGACCTTTCCATGTCTTATAGAAGATCAATGATAAAACCTAAAATATTGAGTTACATGATAGATATGGAAATGTTAGTGTCACTATTAATATTGATGATATTTATCCCTTTGAATTTTCATATTAGATGATGAATCCTTTTAAAGAGGGAGGTAATAATGGGGATCATGGAATTGAGAGGCATCAAGGGGTTGAAAGAGGGATTGATGAGGAGGGTGGACTGATCATGATTTCCCATGACCAATTGGGAGGGTTTGGTGGACCAATGACAAAGTCATTGACCTAGAGAATGATAGAGGCCTTATATTAGTTAATCATGGAATTTAAAGGGGAGGCCCAATACCCCTTCCTAGGGGACAAATCAGGTCCAATATTTACATTAATTAAGGCCCAAAAATAATCTTAAATACCCATCCCATGGTATTCTTTGAATTTCAATATGACCCCACCATGTATTCTTAAAAGTTAAATGTGAGGGATAGTTATCTTTACTTCTAAAAGGGTATTCTACTTGTACATTAATTTCATAGGAATCTTCTAAAATTGTCAAAAGCATAATTTAGTCTTTTTGACTTATGGAAAAAATGTGTTATACTTTGGTATCTCTATTTGGAAATAAATAACAACCCCTTGTACTCTATAAAAATCATGAATGAAGTTAATGTTATTATGATGCATTTTTATAGAAACCTTAGTATTACAACTTGATTCTTTACTTATCAATAGATTAGTCAGCCTTCGTATAATCTCATGTAAATATTTCTCATATAAAAGTTCTATTTGTGTTCTACCTTGACCATCTATCTCCTTTCATCCTTATTTCCACCAACTATAGCCCATATCACTTGTTTTCTTATAGAGAACTAGGTTCTTAATAGACGAATATTGAACAAGGTACCTAGGTAAATTCCCAGTGGGTCTTGGTTTTCATATCAGAGTGTTTAATGGTTTTTATGGTTTTTTAAATTTTCATATATTTTTAAGTATTCTTTAGGTTTTTTGCAGGTTTTAGGTGCTTTAAGTATTTCATGGGTTTATAGGGTTTTTAAGGGTTTTAGTTATTTATGGTTTTAATTAGAGTTTTTAGTGTTCTTTGATATTTTTTTTGTTTCCATGGTTTTTTATAGTTTTTAGGGTTTTAAAGAGATTTTGGTTTTTTTAGTGACTTCTATTGGGTTTTAGGGTTTTTAAAAGTTTGTAGGGGTTTTATGGTTTTTATATTTTTATGGGGTTTTAGGGTATTTAGGGTTTCTATTGTTGTTTATATTTTTAAGAAGATTAAGTGTTTTTATGATTTTAAGGCTTTCATAGGGGTTTTATGTTTTTAAGGTGTTTTGAGAGTTTTTATGGTTTCTAAGGGTTTTAGGGGTTTTATGGGGTGTAGGGTTTTTTTGAGTTATTAGGGGTTTGGAGGGTTTTTATTTCATTTACAAATTTTATGAATTTAAAGGTTTTTTATAGTTTTTAGTTGTCTTTAAGGTTTTTATGGTGTTTTATGGGTTTTATTATTTCTAATAATTTTATGCTTTTTTGAATTTTTGCGGATTTTCAAGGGTTTAAGGTTTTTTATTTATGGTTTTTAGTGGTTTAATTTCTTTAGGTATTTAATGTTTTTATATGTTTTATTTGGTTTTTAGGGTTTTTTACGATTTTAGGTATTTTTTGGAGTTTTTAAGATTTTTATGGGGTTTTAGGGTGTTTATCGATTTTGAGGGTTTTATGGGTTTTTAGGTGTTTTGGTGTTATATGATTTTATGAGTTTTTTAATTTTTTTAGTGGTTTAAATGTTTTTTATAATTTTTATAAGTTTTTTATTATTTTTATGGATTTTTAGAGTTTTATGGGTTTTAAGGGTTTTATATAATTTAGGATTTTTAGGCCTTTTGAGGTTTTTAGTATTTGATAGGTTTTTAAGGTTTTAAAGTGTTTTAAGGTTTTAAATTTTGTTTAGGGGTTTTAATGGTATTTAAGGGTTTTTACATTTATTATGGTATTAAGGGTTATTTATATTTTCTATGCGTTTTAGGGTTTTTAGGGATTTTTAGGGGTTTTAATGGATTTATAGTTTTTAAGGTTATTTTGGGTATTTATTTTTTTTATTTATTTTTTGGGTTTTTAGGTGTTTTTAGTTTTTTAATGTTTTCTTAGAGATTTTTGGGATTTTTAGGGTTTTATATAATTTTAGGGAATTTTAGTTATTTTTAGGAATTTTATGGTTTTTAGGATTTTTAGGTAATATGAGGGCTTTTATAGTTTTTTGGTGGTTTTAAAGATTTTTTGTTTTTTAGGCATTTAGGGTTTTTGAGTTTTTAGTGTTTTTATGGTTTTTGAGTTTTTATAAAATGTTTATTGCTTTAATGGGATTTTTGGAGTTTTAAGTGGATTTTATGGGTTTATGGATTTTTAGGGGCCTTTAGGGGTTTTTAGTCTTTTTATAATTTTAGGGGTTTTTGCGTTTTTATAGGATTTAAGTGATGTTAGATTTTAAATGTTTTATTTGGTTATTTCAAGGTTTTTTACATTATAGTGATTCTGTGGGATTTTTAGTATTTTTATGGTTTTTAGGGTTTTTAAGGGGTTTTAGGGGTTTCAGGGTTTGTATAGTTTTTTACGTATTTATTGTATTTTATATTTTTAAGGGGTTTAAGTATTTTTATAGTTTTTAACATTTTTAGGAGTTTAAAGGGTTTATAGAGTTTTTTGGTAATTTTTATGGGTTTTAGAGTTTTAAAAGTTTTTTGGGATTTTTATTATCTTTAGGGGATTTAATGGTTGTTGGGTGTTTTTTGGTTTTTTATTGTCTTTAGAATTTGTTACTATTTTTAGGTGTTTCGCTTTTTTTATTATTTTTATGGTTTTCTATGAGATTTATTTATTATTACAGTTTTTAATGTTTCTACATATTTTTATGGATTTTTTTGGGTTTTTATGGGTTTTTATGGTTTTTAAGGATTTCGTGGGCTTTTAGTACTTTTAGGGTTTTTAGAGTTTTTTTGGGTTTTTAGTGGATTTAAATATTTTAGGTTGTTTATGTTCTATAATGGGTTTTCGGGATTTTTAGGGTTTTTTATGTTTTTTGGGATTCTATGGGATTTTTAGGATATTTTGATAGTTTTATGGGTTTTTAGTATTTTTTAGGGTTTGGGGGGTTTTCTGGGTTTTCTATATTTTTATAGTTTTTTCGGATTTTAGGGTTTTTTAATTATTTAGAGTTTTACAGGGTTTTATATATTTTTAAAATTTTTTAGGCGTTTAAAGTTTTTTTTTCATTTTTAGTGGTTTTTAATATTTTTAGGGGGTTTTAATTTTTTTGGGTTTTCAGGTTTTTAAGGGTTTGAGCATTTTTTGAGGTTTTATGTGTTTTTAGGTATTTAAAATTTTCATAGAGGTTTTAGGGTTTGTTAATTTTCTCAAGTTTTTTGATATTGTAGTGATTTTAATGGTTTTTAAGGTTTTTAATGATTTTAGGTGTTTTAGGGGTTTTTTGGTTTTTTTTTAGTTTTTTAGTATTTTTTCCAAGGGTTTTTAAGGGTTTTAAGATTTTTTTTAAAAAAAATTTGTGTTTATATTGTTTTTGGAGTTTTTATTGACTTATTTTGGATTTTTTGGGGTTTTAGGGTTTTTTTATGGGTTTTTATGAAATTTAGGGTTTATGGGGGTTTTGATGTTTTTCTGTTTTTTTATTTTAAGGGTTTTTTGTAAATTTTAAGGTTATAATGTCTGTATATTTTTTTAATGATTTTAGGATTTTAAATGGTTTTTGGTTCTTTTAGTGTTTATTTTTTATGGGGTTTAAAAGTTTTAATGGTTTGGGGGGTTTTAGGCTTTTTAGTTTTTTTCGTATATATAAGGGTTTTAAGTGCTTTAGGTTTTAAGTTTTTCCTAGTGGTTTTAGTGTGTTTTAAATTTTTAGTGATCTTAGAAGAATATTTAGTATTTTTTATGGGCTTTCGTTCTTTTAATTATTTTTAACTGTTTTGAGGTTTTTTGGATTTTTAGATTTTTTATATATTTTGGGGTTTTTTAGTGTTTTAGTTTTTTATGGGATTTATGAATTTTATATTTTTTCAATATTTTTTGTTTTTAAATGGTTTTTATTGTTTTTCGTGTATTTTATAGGTGTTATGGGTTTTAAGGTTTTTAGGGGTTCCATTGTTTTTAGAAGTTTTATCATTTTTCAGTATTTTATGGGTTTTTATGGTCTTTAAAATTGTGTAGGGTTTTTAGGGGTTTCAAGTGTTTTTAGTTTTTAAGGTTATCTAATCGTTTTTGGGTTTTTAGGGTTTTTTATGTTTTAGTTAATTTTAGGACTTTTTAGGATTTTATGGGTTTTTAGGGTTTTTAGGGATTCGTTGGAATTTTAGTGTTTTTAAAGTTTTAATTGTTTTTTATGTTTTTAGGGACAGAAAGGTTTGGGGTCAAGCCCCTTTATTAATGAAAAAAAAAAGACAGTAATCCCCTTTGAGTTGGGTAAGGTAAAACCCATTACAAGACCGTAGGCCCAGTGGGACAAAACCCATTTAGAGACACGCACCCAAAGCATCAGATGACATGACAGAAGATCCCAGTGGGAAAACCCATTAAAAGTGAAAAAAATCACTAGAAATGTTGCACCATCGAAGCCACATCGCCCGTAGATGAAAAACATCACCAGAAACGCTGCACCATCAGAGCCACATCGCTCGTAGATGACCTCATTGGCACCCGGCACTGACCAGAACACGCCCCACACCGCCAATCCAACCAGATCACGTTTTCGAGATCTAGAATCCACCAGCCTGAAGCCCTTTAGATCCATCGCCATGGAGACGCACCCCATTTAATCATAACAGATCAGGACGCCCTGATGTTGCACCCTGCTCAGCATACAAATCGGTCGTTCCTCCTTCACCCATCACCACGAACAACCGCCAGCAGCAGCACCTAGCAATCAACAACAAGAAACCACAAACACAATCAACCCAACTCACCCACATCAGTGAAACAGAAGGAGCATTGAAGAGCAGCCCCCAAAACTAGCAGTAGCCAAGAAAATCATAACACAGAGCCTACCCCTTCCTTGCAACTGGAACCGAACCCAAGCAGATCGGAGCACGCCAAATCTGGCATCGAGCCAAGATGAAGCCGGGCCGAAAACTCAGAGGTGAATGACAAGCCGTCGATGAGCACGAGGCTTCATCGAAGCCAGCAGCAAACACCCAAAAGATTACGGCGAGTGCACCATAGCCGCGACAAGATCCAATGGACAGGGGAATGCCGACACCGTCACCGAGAACACCAAGCACGAGACCAAGCTCCCAAATCCACGAAAAGAATCCGGATCTGGAGGGGAAACCGACCCCAAGAAGGTATCCCAGAACCAGACCACACAGATCCGACGCAAACCAACGCCGAAGAGGGATCCCGAAGCTAGGAGAGACGAGGTCATCACTGCTCAAAACGGAGTCAACGTCGGTCGATCCAAAGCCAAAGACCGGATCTCGAAGCTCAGAGACAGGACCAACAGCGATGTCAACCGTCGACGCAATTCCAGGACAGAACACCATCTCCAAGGCCGGACCACGCCAGAGGGGGAAGGGAGGAGATCTGGCGGAGAACCCTAACGGCATGAGAGGAGAAGATCGCTACCGCTCTGAGGCCTCCTGTTCACTGATGGAAGTGTTCACCAATGTTTTTAGGGGTTTTATGTATTTTATGTTTCCCTTGTATTATTAGGGGTTTTATAGGGGTTTTATGGTCTACTAATTTTTTTGGGATTTTTTGGGATTCTTAGCGGTTTTATGGTTTTTAGGATTTTTGGGGGTTTGGGGTTTTTAGGATTTTTAAGGTTTTTATAATATTTGGGGGTTTTATAGTTTTTATTATTTTATGTGTTTTAATGTTTTTTTTGTTTTTAAAATGTATTTAAGGGTTTAAAGAACTTTTTTGGGGATTTTTATTATTTTTGTTGGTTTTTAGGTGGTTTTATGGTTTTTAGGGTTTTATGGTTTTAGTTGTTTAATAATATTTTGGGGTTTTAAGTGTTTATAGGTATATAATGTTTTATTATGGATTTTCATTGTTATTAGGGTTTTTTAAATTTTTAGGTTTTTGGGATTATTCAGGATTTTCATGGGTTTTGAATGATATTTAGGTTTTTTGGGTTTTTTTTGGTATTTTTTTGAGGTTTTTAAGGTTTTTTAGAGTTTTTTTAAAAAAATTTGGGTTTATAGGGATTTTACTAGGGGTGTTAGGGTTTTTTTGGGGTTTGGGGGTTTTTAGAGTTTTTATGGGTTTTTATGGTATTTAGGGTTTGGGGGGGTTATTTTTTTTAGATTTTAAGAGTTTCTTGAGTTTTTTAAGGTTTTTAGGTTTCTATAGTTTTTAATGTTTTTAGGAATTTAAAGGGATTTTAGTGGTATTAGTGGTTTTTAGGGTTTTATGGTTTTTATGTGTTTTTAGGGTTTTAGTGTTTTTATGGGTTTTTAGGGTTTTTTTATTTATGGGTATTAAGTGATTTTAGGTTTCTAAGGTTTTATTAGGGTTTTCATGGGTTTTTTACATTTTTATTGATTTTAATATATTTTTTAGTATTATTATATTTTTGGGTTTTTAAGGATTTTTATGGTTTTAATGTTTTTAGGGGTTATAGTTTTTATATAGTTTTTCAGTTTTTATTGTTTATTTTATTTTGTAGGGGCTGTAATGATTTGTAGAGTTTTTTACATTATTAAGGTTTTAAATGGTTATTATAGTTTTTAATAGATTTTGTATTGGTTATAGGGTTTGTTATGTTTTTATGTTTTTTATGGTTTTAAGGGGTTTTTAATGTTTTTGGGTCATTTAGGTGATTTTAGTGTCATTATTATTTTATATGGTTTTTTTGGGTTTCAAGTGTTTTTAGATTTTGATGGTTTTCCGAGGATTTTTTAGGGGTTTTAGGGTTTTTTATGTTTTTATGTATTTTTAGGGAATTTTTAGGTTTTTTTATTTTTATTTTTTTAGGGATTTTGAGGGATTTAAGAGTTTTTATTCTGTTTAGGTGTTTTGTGAATTTTAGGTTTTTACTGTTTTATTAATGATTTTCATGTTTTTTAGTGTTTTTGGTGTTTTTATATATTTTTAGGTATTTTAAGGATTTTTATGGTTTTCTAGGGTTTTTATAATTTTTAGTGTTTTTTAGTTTTTAGGGTTTTTATAGATTTTATAGATTTTATAGTTTTATGATTTATGGGGTTTTTTAGGGGTTTATAGTATTTTAAGGTTTCTTTTATTATTTTTAGGGGATTAAATGGGTTTTTGAGTTTTTAGTGGGTTTTAAGATTTTTACGGGTTTTTGGGGATTTAGGTTTTTTATGGTTTTATGGTTTTTAGGGGCTTTTATAGTTATATATCATTTTAGGGGTTTATAGCGTTTTTTGAGTTTTTAGTAGGTTTTTGGGTTTTTTGGGGGGTTAGGTATTTTACGATTTTATGGTTTTTAGTGTTTTTAATTTTTTTGGGGTTTAATGGTGTTTTGGTGTTTTTAGTGGTTTCTAGAGTTTATATCGGTTTTATGGGTTTTAGGGGTGTTTAGGTAATTAGGATTTTTTAGGGTTTTTAGACTTTAAGGGGTTTAATGTTCATTTAGTTTTTTAAGTTTTTCTTAGGGTATTTTCGTTTTTATAAATTTTTAGTGGGTTTACGGGATATATAGTATATTTATGGTTTTTATGGGTTTAAATAATTATTAAGAGTTCTATGGGTTTTTGGGGATTTATGGTTTTTTTAGTTATTTAGTGGGTCTAAGGATTTTTATAATTTTTTAGCCTTTTTAGGGGTTTAATGGGTTTTAGAGTATTTAGTGGGTATTTATGGGTTTTAGGGTTTTTATGATCTTTATGGGTTTTAGTGGTTCTGAGAGGTTTTTATGGTTTTTAGTTGTTTTGTGGATTTTATGTGTTTTTATGGGTTTTAGTGTCTTTAGCATGTTTTATGGTTTTAGGGGGTTTAATTGTTTTTAGGTTTTAACATTTTCTAAGGGGTTATCATGGTTTTTATTGTTTTTTATGTTCTATAGATTTTAGGTATATTTTTTAGGATTTTTATGGTATTTTATGTTTTGGGGGATTTTGAGGGATTCTAATGTTTTTAGGGTTTTTTGAGTTTTTTTAGGTTTTTTAGGTATTTTAGTATTTTAGGTTTTTAATGATTTTTATTTTTAGAAATTTTTATGTGTTTTTTTTATGGGTTTTAGGATTATTTGGATTTTGAGGGTTTTACAGGTTTTATAGTTTTTTTGGGGTTTGGGGTTTTTTGTATTTTTTTAGGGTGTTCAATCTTTTTTAGAGTAATTCAAACTTTTTTGGTGTTTAATTGGTTTTTTGAGTGTTTAGTGGTTTTTTTGTTTTTTATGGGGTTTTGTGGGGTTTTATGGTCTTTTGGGTGTTTTGGATTTTTGTGGTTTGATCATTTTTTGGGGTTTTAAGTGTTTTAGGTTTTTAATGTTTTATTTTGTTAGTGGGTTTTCACGATTTCCAGTGTTTTTTATGTTTTTCAAATTTATAGGGATTTTTTGGATTTTTGTTTTTTATTGGTTTTTTTATGAATTTGATGGTTTTAAGGATTTTTAGGTTATTATGGGGTTTTTTGATTTTTGAGTTTTGTAAGGTTGTCAGTAGTTTTAGAGTTTTTTCATTTTTAGGTTGTTATAGTGTTTTTTTAGTTTTTAGTGGGATATTATGGGTTTTATAGGATTTTATGTTTTTAATGATTTTTATGTGTTTCTATGTATTTTTGGGGTTTTTTGGGTATTTGGGGTTTTTATGGTCTTTAGTGTTTTTTTGGGTTTTTAGTGGTTTTAAGTGTTGTTGGTTTGTAGAGATTTCTTAGGTGGTTTCATGTTTTTAATTATTTTTAGGTTTTTAGGAATTTTTTGTTGTTTTATATGATTTTTATGATTTTTATTGTTTTTAGGGATTTTTAAGGTTGTTCAGGTGTTTAGTATATTTGAGGTTTTATGGTGTTTATTTTTGTTTTTAGGTTTTTTGACTTTTTTTGGGGGTTTAATGTTTTTTAGAGTTCGTAATGTTTTTAAGGGTTTAATTTGGGTTTAGTGTTTTTAATGGTTTTTAGGGGTTTGATGGGTTTTTATGGTTTTTATGATTTTAGGGGGTTTTATGGTTTTTAGGATTTTTGGGTTATATTGGGTTATACTGGGTTTTTAGCATTTTTTAGGTTTTTTATGTATTTAAAGTGTTTTTATGTTTTTAAAGACTTCATATGGTTTTTATGTTTTTTGGGATTTGATGTATTTTTATATGTTATTAGGGTTCTTAGGGATTTGGAGGGTTATTAGGGATTTAGGGTTTCTAAGGGTTTTATGGTTATTTTGGGTTTTTATGGTTTTTTTAGTTTTTATCGATTTTTTTGTTTTTATGTTTTTTAAGGTTTTTTAGAGTTTTAAAAAAATTGGATTTAATTGGATTTTAGAGTTCTTTCTAGATTTTTTCAGTTTTTACAGTTTTTTAGGGTTTTATGGTTTTTATTTGTTTTATGGTTTTTAGGGTTTTTAATGTTTTTTAGGGATTATTTGGGTTTTTCTATTTTTTGGGTTGTTAAGGGTTTTAAGTGTTTTTAGGTTTTCAGGGTTTTCATAATAATTTTACTGGGTTTTCATGAATATTTCATGATTTTTAGGATTTTTATTGGTTTGACAAATTTTAGGGATTTTGAGGGGTTTTATGGATTTTATGGGTTTCGGCTTATTTGGGATTTTTTTTATATTTTTATAATTTTTAAATATTTTTTGAGTTTTTTACATGTTTTTTTGATATTAATTTATTTTTAGAGTTTTTATTAGTTTTAGGGTTTTTATTATTTTTAAGGGTTTTGGGGTTTTTATTGTTTTTTGTGGTTTTAGGGATTTTAGGGTCTCCTTGGGGTTTTAGATTTTTTTAGGTATCTTATAGTTTTTATGTGTTTTTAGGCTTTTAAGGTTTTGTAATGGTTTTTAGTGTTTTTAGGGATATTTTATTTTTTAAAGATTCTTTGAGCTTTTCTGGATTTTTATGGTTTCTAGGGTGTTAGGGATTTTATGGTATTTTAAGAAATTTTAGGGGTTTGAAGGGGGTGTGGGGTTTTTATTGTTTTTAGGTGTTTTAGGGAGTTTAAGGGTGTTATGGTTTTTAAGGATTTTCTAGTGGCTTCATGTTTTTATGATTTTTTATGTTTTTAGGGATTTTGGAGGTTTATTATTTTTAGGGTTTTTAATGGTTTTCAAGGGTTTCAATGTTTTTTTATAGTTTTACGGTCTTATTAGTTATTTCAAATTTTTGGGGTTTTTTGATTTTATAATGTTTTATGGTTTTTAATGGTTTTATGAGTTTTTATGGTCTTTACATTTTTTATGGTTTTAGGGATTTTGAAAATTTTAACAATTTCATATTTTTATGGGTTTTAGGTTTTTTTAGGTTTTTATGGTTTTGTTAGGGTTTTTTAGTTTATTATGGTTTTTAAATGTTTTTAACTATTTTTAGGGCATTTTAAATATTTTTATGGTTATAGGAATTTTAGGGAATTTTAGGTTTTTTAGTTATGTTTAGGGTTTTTACGGTTTTTAGGGGATTTGAGTTTTTATGGATTTTTTGAGTTTTTATGCGTTTATGGTTTTTGAGATTTTTTAACATTTTTAGTGGTTAAAAAGGTTTTTATAATTTTTAATTTTTTCAGGTTTTTAAATGTTTTTATGGGTTTTTGAAGGTTTTAATAATTTTTTTAGTTTATAGGATTGTTAGGGTTTTTAGAGTTTCTTAAGGGTTTTAGGTTTTTATAGGTATTTTAAGGTTTTTATGTTTTTAAAGGTTTTCATAGGATTTTTCTGGGTTTCTAAAGTTTTTTTTAATGTTTTTAGGGATTTTTATAGATTTTATGGTTTTTAGAAATTTAGATATTCTGAGGTGTTTTAGGGTTTTAGGGTTTTTAGGGTTTTTGGGTTTTTATGGTGTTTTTTTTGAGTTTTTAGGTGTGTTTAGGTTTTTTGTTTATTAATAATTTTTCGGGGTTTAAATGATTTTTAAAAAATTTAGCCTATTTTTTTTGTTTTTATGTGTTATAGAATTTTTATTATTTTTAGGGGTTTATGGTTACTAGGGTTTTTAAAGGTATATTTTGGATTTTTAGTGATTTTTAGGTTTTTAGGTGTTCCAATTGTTTTTTGGTTTTGTAGGTTTTCATTGGGGTTTTCCTATTTTTTGGGATATTCTTACATTTCTAGGTATTTTCAGGTATTTTTTATGATTGTTAGGGTTTTTATGGTTTTTAGGGATTTTGTGTGTTTTAGGGTTTTTTGTGTTATTTGGTTTTTATGGTTTTTATAGTTTTTTGGTTTTTTTGGGGGTTTTTTAAGTTTTAGGGGATTTTTTGGTTTTTAGAGTTTTTTAATGTTTTTAGGTGTTTAAAGGGGTTTTAGAGTTTTTAGTAGTTTTTAGGGGTTTTATGTGGTTTTAGGGTTTTAAGGTTTTTATAGTTTGTTAGGGTTTTAGGGTTTTAGGGTTTTTTATGGCTTTTAGAAATTCTGGTTTTTAGTTTTTTTAGCGTTTCTAGATTTCTATTATTTTTATAGGATTTTTCAAGGTTATTTAGTGTTT
The DNA here is from genome assembly GCA_963277665.1 of Viscum album. Lineage (NCBI taxonomy): Eukaryota > Viridiplantae > Streptophyta > Magnoliopsida > Santalales > Viscaceae > Viscum > Viscum album. The sequence continues at coordinate 1,277,225,320 of OY728136.1, read as the reverse complement.
TTTTATATTGTTAGTGATTTTTAGGATTTTTATGGTTTTTAGGGTTTTTAATGATTTTGAGGATTTTTTGGTTTTCAGGGATTTTATGGATTTTATGTTGTTTCTCAGGGTTTTAGTGGTTTTTTTAGTTTTTAGGTTTTAATAGATTTTTATACTATTTATATTATTTAGGGATTTAAAGGGGTTTTAGTATGTTTAGTGGGTTTTTGGGTTTTATGGGATTTTACAGTTTTTATGGTTTTTAGGGTTTTTGGCATTTTTTAGGTTGTTTTGGATTTCAATGTTTTCAGGGTTTTCATAGGTTTTTAGGGGTTTTCTAGAATTTTTGGGATAATTTGGATTTAGTATTTTTTTAGTTTTTAGTGTTCATAAGGTTTTTTAGAGATTTTAACATTTTTATGCGGTTAATGGTTTTTTAGTGTGTTTATGGTTTTTATGAGTTTTTGGGTTCTTTAGTTTTTAGTGGTTTTATGGTTCTTAAAGTTTTTTAGGGTTTTTAACATTTACTAGGTTTTATATTGTTTAAGTGTTTCTCAATGGTTTTCCGTTTTTTTGGGTTTTTATGTCTTTAAGGATTTTTAGGGATTTTATAAATTTTTATTATTTTTTGGGGGGTTTTGGATTTTATGGGTTTTTTGGTTTTTTGGCCTTTTATGATTTTTTTAGTTTTTTTAATATTTTTTAGTGTTTTTATTTTTTTAACGTTTTTAGCGGTTTAATGGGATTTTAGAGTTTTTAGTTTCTTTTAGGGTTTTTATGGGTTTTTAGGTTGTTTAATGGTTTTTATGGATTTTTCTGTTTCTAAGAGTTTTTATCATTTTTTCAGTTTTTTCTAATTTTAAGGGATATTAGGTTTTTAGAGTTTTATTAGGTTTTTCCTTATTTTTAATGTTTTTATGTTTTTGGGATTTTTCGGAATTTTATTGGTTTTTAGATTTTTTGGGAATTTTAGGGTTTTAGGGGTTTTTTGTTTTTTTGGTTTTTTTATTTTTTTATGGTTTTTATGGATTTTTTTTCAGTTTTTAGTGGTTTAAAGGTTTTTATAGTTTTTATTATCTTTAGGCGTTTAAATGGTTTTAATGGACTTTAGTGGGTTTTTTGGGTTTTTATAAATTTTAGGATGTTTTAACGTTTTTATGGGTTTTTATGGTTAGTAGGGTTTTAAAATTTTATGATTTTAATGGGATTTTTGTTTTTTTATTTTTTGAAGGTTTCATAGGGTTTTTAGGACTTTTATGTTTTTAGGGATTTTAGTTATTTTCTTGGATTTTTGTTGTTATTAGGGTTTTTAGAGATTTTAAGGGTTTTTCGTTTTTAGGGATTTTATGGTTTTAGTATTTTTAACGTTTTTGTAGGAATAAAGGTTTTTTAGAGTTTTTATATGGTTTTTAGTGTTTTATGGTTTTAGGGTTTTTTATTTTGTTTATGGGTTTTATTGTTTTTATGTGTGTTAGGGTCTTTTGAGTTTTTTGGGTTTTTAGCTTTTTTAGGGGTTTTAATTTTTTTTAGGGTTTTTAGGTTTTCTTAAGATTTTTATGGATTTTTAGGGTTTTTATATTTTTTGGATTTTTAGAAATTTTTAGTTTTTTTATGTTTTTAGGGTTTTTAAGGATTTTGAGAGTTTTTATGGGTTTTAGGGTTTTTATTCTTTTTTGGTTGTTTAAGGGTTGTATGTTTTTTAGGTTTTAAAGGTTTTCTTATGGGTGTTCATGGTTTTTGAAGGTATTTATGTTTTTAGAGATTCTAGGTATTTTTTATTATTTTTAAGGTTTTTTATTTTATTTAGGGATTTTGTTGGAAATTTTTGGATTTTTTACGGCTTTTTTGGTTATTATGTTTTTTTTTATGGTTTTATTGGTGTTTTTATGAAATTTAATGTTTTTTTTGACTTTTTTAGTGGGATTTTTCAGTATTTATGTGTTTTTAGTTTTTTTATGGTTTTTAGTGTTTTTTATAGTTCTGAGGTTTTTTTTAGTGTTTTTAGCATTTTTAAGGTTTTTAGGCGGTTTAAGTGTTTTCAAGTTATTTAGGATTTCTTAGGGTTTTATAGGATTTTAGTTTCATTTATGATTTTAGGGATTTTGTCCTTTTTATGAATTTTATGGTTTTAGGGTTTTGGGGTTTTGGGGTTTCTGATGATTTTTAGGGATTATTTGGGCTTTTAAGTTTTTATTTTTTTAGGTTTTTTTTATGATTTTTATGGTTTTTAGAGTAGTAAAAATTTTAAGGGGAGGTAAGGGGTTTTTATAATTTTTAGCGAGTTTTAGGGGTTTTGTGGATTTTAGTGTTTTTTATGGTTTTAGGGGGTTTTATAGATTTTATTAATTTTTGTATTTTTAGGGGTTTTATGTATTTTTATATTTTTATTTTTTTATTTGTGTTTGGTTGGGTTTTAGGGTTTTTTTAGAGAATTTTGGATATTTTTATTTTTTTTATCATTTTCATTAGATTCTAATTGATTTTTTGGGATTTCAGGGATTTTAGGGGTTTTAGAGGTTTTTTGTTTTTTAGGTATTTTTGTGTTTTTTTTTGAGTTTTTAGGGTTTTTAATGTTTTTCTAGATTTTTAATTTTTATAAGAGTGAATTGCGTTTTATAGTTTTTTATTGTTTTAAGGTTTCTATGTATTTTAGGGTTTTTTATGATTTTATGGTTTTATGGGTTCAGGGGATTTATTGTTTTTACTGGTAATCGATTTTTTTGGTTTTAGGGGTTTTTTTAACAGTTTCTTAGGGTTTTTATGGCTTTTATGTTTTCAGGTTATTTTGGGGATTTTTTTTATTTTTCTGGTTTTTAGGATTTTGATGGGTTTAGGGTTTTTAGGGGTTTATGGTTTTTATAGTTTTTCTGGTTTTAGTATTTTTTAGGGGTTTAAGGTTTTTTAGGGTTATGAATATTTTTATGGATTTAAAGGGGTTTTAGAGTTTTTAGTGGGTTTTTAGTTGTTATGGGTTTTTATGGTTTTTGAGGTCTTATTGGTTTTATAACATTTATGGTATTCAGGGTTTTTTGGGACATGCCTTAGTCGTTTGTAGATCTCAAGAACAGGATTTCTCACTGCTGTGGTAATCATTATTGGAAGCTAATCCCAATTGGGAGAGGGTATTTTTGTATCATGCTTCATTCCAGAGATCCCATAAATGTGGCCTGGAACATTGGTAACTTACAACTCAAACCCGAAATTCTTAGGATTTCTGAATGGAATTCCAATTTTAATCCATTCAACCACAAGTTGTACAATGCTCAATTATGGGTGAGGCTGCATGGTTTGAATTTTGTTTATTAGAACCCAAAGATTCTGAATGACATTGCCTCATTATTTGGTACCCCAATAAAATTGGATGAAAAGACCATGGAGGGTGAGTTTGGTTATTATGATCGAATGCTAGTGGATGTCAATCTGGAATGGAAATGGCATGCCAGCATTTCCTTTCAAGAAAATGGTAACACAACTGAAGTGAAAGTGGAATATGAAAATGTTCCTCATTTTTTGATGATTTCAAGATTGTGGGACATTATGTTACTAACTTTTGGGTGATTCAAAAAAGGTCAATGCTGATTCTAAATCCTCATATTAGACTGAGTTCTATAGGAATAGAAAAAGAAAGAAGGTCCTGGTTGAAAAAAAATGAACCACTAGAAAACAGATTGCCCCACCTGCAATTGTTCAATCTCAATATATGGCTCTTGTCCTACATCATGTTGGGCTCTCGAAAATGGTGAATCTCTCATTGGATGATATTGTTGAGGCAGAAGCCAAAGAGGTTTTGAAAATTCCTTGCCCCCCTTCCAGGTTGCTTCTCCCATAGGATCAAATTCTATTTTTTTGACATCTCAAATGATTTGTTCAATATATTTTTTAGTCTTCATACTAAAATGGAAGAAACTATCATGTCCCAGGATATTTCTACTGATGTCATTGAATTAGTTAGGTTCATGAAGGATGAGATGAATCATCCTATTTTCAATGATCCTTGCACCAGGGATATTTTACTTCCATTTTCTGAAGATGTTGTCATTGCTAAGAGCACAGAACCTCAAACATCACCAGTTTTTTCAAATGTGGAAATAACATATATTTCTCTCCTTGTAATTCCTGTGTTGAACTGGGAGCAATGCAATATGGCCTATACCGGAGCTGGATTATCTAGACCTTGGAGCTCCCTGCTTTCTAATAAGGCTGCTGTTATCCTCAATCAAACCAGAATTGAAGCAAAAATTTTTGCTGCAACTCCTGTCAATTTTTTCAATCACTCACTGATGAAGAAACCCTTCATTTTTGTTGGCTCAAAAGCTGGATCACTGTCACTTGGGGCACTTTGCTGTCCGATAACGTTTATAATATTGTCATTCAAGATGGTGCTAAATCTAACACAGTGGTAAGCAGTGAGGATGGACTGATCAGTGGGATACCTTTCGTAATAGGAAATGAAATGTCTAGTGATGACATAAGTGATCTCATTCGGGCTTCTACCAATCCAAAAACGAAACATGGAAGGCCTCTCAAAACAGGAAAACTAAATGTTTGTGGATCCAAAAAAGGGGGACCTAACCCTAGAATCAAGTTTAAATGAAGATTCTATACTGGATTTGTCAAGGGCTGGCCAACCGTGACACTGTCTGGTCTCTTAGACACTTCATTCAGACTCATAGGCCTCTTATCATTGGGATATCTAAACGTAAAAGGGTTTTCTCTTCAAAAATTGAATGTCTAGAAAATCTGGGTTTTCATTCAGTTAACACTAACAATATTTTTTCAAAAGTGAAAACACTTTGGATTATGGCACATAATTTATTATCAGACATTTCCTTGGTTTCTTGTAGTGAAAATTAGGTCACCTGTTCCTTCAGGTACTTAAGTTCTCACTATTTTTTCTCCTTTTTACATTCCCATAATGATTATCAGGATCATAGATGATTATGGTTGGATTTGGAGGATCTCAATTCTATTATTTCTGGTCCATGGTCAGTCCTTGGAGATTTTAATGCCATCTTAAATCCGGATGAGAATGTGGGGGCCATGTTTAATTCCATTTCATCAAGAGAGTTCAAATCGTTCATTGATTTTAATGGGTTGATTGAGATTAATTCGGGTGGGGCTAAATACACTTGGTATAGAAAATTATTGAATAGGTTTGTGGCAAGAAGAATTGATAAGGCATTTGTAAATGAAGGTTTCCTTGATTATTGGGGTTCTATTTCTGGTACAACCTTGTCTAGAATCAACTCAGATCATCAACCTATTTTGGTTGACTTGGTGGGTAAAGATCATAGGCCTCCCTTGCCTTTTAGGTTCAACAGGGCATGGATTTTACATCTGAAATGTAAACACATTATTGAGAAGATTTGGTACTCTATGAATTGCCAGAAGGATGTGTTTTCTTGTATTATCAAAATGATGCTTCTTAAAAGGTCTCTCAAAACATGGAATAAGGAACATTTTAGCTCTCTTGATAAAGAAATCTCCAATCTTGAAATTAATAATATTTCTAGTGGTGTCCAAGGGGAATCTGAAAGTGATTCTAAGCTGAACGAGATTTTGTATCTAAAGGAATCTTTAGAAAGGGATATTTTCAGGGACAACTAGTTAAAGGATGGTGATAGGAATTCCATGTTCATTAATTCAATTCAGAAAATCAGAAAGGTCTCTAGGCCATTAGCCTTGCTTATAAATGGGGATCATATTTTTGACAGGCAGGAGGATATCTTGAATCATATGATTGATTATTTCAAGGATCTTTTCAATGACTCTTCCCGACCTATAGACCCACTAAAGGGTATCATTCATATACTTGTTAACGATGATGAAAATACCAATATCACCTCTGTACCCTTAAATCATGAGATACAAGAGGCGGTCTCTAGCCTTAAATATGAATGTTCCCTGGGCCTGGATGGTTTTGGTAATATATTTTTTTCTAAATTATTGGCATATAATTCAAAATGATGTATGCAGGCTTGTAATCCATTTTTTAAGGGAGGTGCTATTCCTCATGGTCTTATCGCTCAATTTCTGTCATTGATTCCTAAAGTGGAAAATGCCAATCAAATTTATCTATTCAAACCAGTTTCTTTGTTTAACACCATTTACAAAATCATTTGTAAAATTCTTGCTACAATGCTGTCTCTGGTTGCAAGAAGGATTGTTTCTCCTAATTAGTTTGGTTTTATTAAAGAAATGTCCATCCAAGGTTGTCTCATTACTTCTTCTGAATGTGTGACTCTTTTAAGGAAACCCTCCAGGGGTTGGAATATTTCTCTCAAGCTTGATGTTAGGAAATCTGTTGACACAATGAACTAGAGCTTTATTTACAGGGTTCTTGATATGTTTGGTTTTAGTGGTATCTTTATCAGTTGGATCAGAACCATTCATAGTTCTTCTCACTTATCCATCCTAATTAATTGGACTCTAGAGGTTTTCTTTGATTGCTCCAGTGGGGTCAGGCAAGGTGACCCCGTTTTTTCTATTATATTCTACATTGCAGAGGATTATCTTATTAGGCTTCTATCCATCATGATAGGTAATGGAAAATTAAAGGCTATTAATGCAGGTTGAGGACTTGTTCCTCCCACTCAATTTGTTATTTACTAATGATATCATCCTTTTCACCCTGGGTGATAAGAGGAATATTAGAAATATCCAAAGGGCCTTTTCTCATTACTCTGTTATTTCGAGTCAAGAGATAAGTTGGGGAAAATATTTTTCTTACTTTGGCTGGAACTTATCTATTCCCAGGAATAGTGACATTTCTTGAGAGTTGAAAATTCATGAGGGTTCTATTCCTTTTAACTATTTGGGGTACCTTTATTTTGGGGGTGGCCTAAAGCCTGTTAATTTACAGAGATTATTAGCATGTTCAGAATGCATCTAGCTATTTGGAAGGGTAAAACTCTCTCTATGGCTGGAAGAGTTTGTTTGGTTAAATCTCGTATTGTTTCTAAGTTTTTTTATTCTTGTATGGTTAATAAGTGGCCCGTCTCTCTCATTCGTAATATCAATGTTTCTCTTAAGAATTTCATTTGGAGCGGAAACAACCTTGAACGTAAACATGATACAGTTTCTTGGAATACATGCTGCAAGTCGTATGGCATGAGGGGTTTGGGGATAAAAAACCGTCAACTCTTTAATGATTCCTTGCAAAATTATTTTATGTGGATACTTTTCAACAGTAATTCTGAGGCTCTTTCATTCCCACAGAGTAAATTTATGAATAGGTTAAAGATTGGTGCTTTTAATTATTTGGATTCCTCTTCGTGGCCTACTTTCAAATCTATCTTTGTCTCAATTGATTCTCACTCACGGTGGTTATTCTCCAAGGACTCATCTCTTTATTTTTTGAAAGACAACTGGATAGTTACTCCTCTTGTTGATTTGATTGAAGGTTCTGATTCTATCTTGGATTTTGATATTTCAATCAAGGATTAGCTTGGTAGCATAGAGGGCCTTCCAAGCCATATTGTCAACATTGTTAGCAATCATTTCTTCTCTAACAGGGAGGACTTTTGGGCTTGGCAGCTTGCTACAAATTATATTCTTTCTTCCAAGTTTTTTTTATAGGATTTCTTTGCATGTTGACTTGGATTCACACCGGATGGAGGGGTTGCACATTAATTACATGAGACCCTACAGATCTATATTGGTTTGGAGAGTTTCTCATAATAAAATCCCTACTAAATGTCAACATCATTGTTGTGGAATTTCACTTTACTCTATATAAGTTCTTTTCCAACAATCCAAGGAGGATGTGTATCATATTTTCCTCAGCTATGTTGGTTCTAAATCAATGTGGAAAGCCATTGGAGACCTTTTTGATGTTTCTTTGCCACATTTGAACTTCATCTGTGGCTTCATGCTGAGCTTGGGGTCCCTTTCTATGTCTAGCAAGTTGCTTGATCTCTTAATGGTTTCAATTGTAGATCTGTTTCATTATATCTGGTATGCTGAAAACTAGGCTCTTTATAATGGTATGTATTTCTCAGCCCACACTGCTCTAACTAGGGTTCTTGTTGCTGTTCGTGATGCCTCCACTACAAAAAATAATTTTTTTTCTAATTCAATTCATGATCTTACTGTTCTATCTCGAATGAGAATCATTGGAGTTTTCCGACCACCGTATGGTACTCTAGAAGTGTTTTGGAAGCAACCGCTTTTCAGTCGGATCAAGGCCAATTATGATGGATCTTCTCATGGTAATACTGGTCCCTCCGGATATGGTTCTATCTTCAGAGATCATTGAGGCATATTTCATGGCTATTTTCACAGTTCTTGTGGCTTCACCTCCTTTTATAAGGCTGGTATGCTTAGCATTATAGTTTCGGTTAAGCAGGTGAAGAGATAGGGGTGGAATAACATTTGTCTTGAAAGTGATTCTACTATTATTGTTCCAGCTATCAGGTTGGGATATCCTCATTTATCATGGAATATCACAAATTTTTGGGTCAATTTCTTGAACTCTCTTCATTCTATGAATCATATCATCACTCATACCTATATTGAATCTAATTCGAAGGCAGATGGCCTTGCATACAAAGGGGTTACTGGAGTTTATTTAATCTGGCATGATCAGCTTCTTGATGAATTTTTATGTCTTCATAAGAGGTATTGTGACAACTCTCCCATTTTTAGAATTGTGCAAGATTATCCCTTTTCAATAAAGGAGCTATTCTCTTTAGGGAAACATCTCATCTATTTTTGAAAATTATTTTTGGTGTTTCTTGATTTTTAGGGCTTTTAGGGTATTTAGGGAAATTTATGATTTTTTAGCATTTTAAGGGTTTTAATTTTTTTTAGGTTTTTCATAATTTTTATTATATTTTTAGTTATTTTTAGTGCTTTATAATTATTTACATGGGTTTTAGGTTTTTAAGAGTTGTTAGGGATTTTTTGTGTTTTAGGTTTTTTTTGTGTTTTTATCATTTTTAAGGGTTTTATAGGTTTTTAGTGATTTAATATTTTGAATATTTTCTTAGGATTTTTCTAGGTTTTTAAGGTTTTATGGATTTTTAGATTTTTTTTGGTATTTTTACAAATTTTAGGGTTTTTGATGTTTTTGGTGTTTTCTTGAATTTTTTAGAATTTTAATATTTTAATAGTTTTTAATGTTTTAAGGTTTTAAAGGGGCTTTATAGTTTTTAGTGGTCTTGTAGAGTTCCTAATGTGTTTTATGGTTTTTAGGGATTATATGCATTTTATGGTTTTCAGAGTTTTTAGTGTTTTTAGGATTTTAGGGGTTTTGAGTATTTTATGTTCTTATGGTTTCCTTTGTGTCTTTTAATTTTTTAGGTATTTTTAGTTATGTTTTTGTATTTTGTGTTTTTTTTAAATATTTAGGGATTTTGAGTGTTTTTAGAGTTTTAGAGGTTTAAAGTTTTTTATGGGTTTTTTTTGTTTTTTTTTGGAGTTTTTAGTGTTTTTATGGGTTTTAATGTTTTGAATGCTTTTTAGGTTTAATTTTTTTTATATTTTTTAGGGGTTTTGGGTTTTTATGGTTTTAGGGGTTTTATTATTTTTAGGATAATTTAGGCTTTTAGGGGTTTTTACAGTTTTTAGGGTCTTTTAGTGTTTTCAGTGTTTTTTATATTTTTATTTTTTTAAGTGTTTTTAGATTTTTAAGGCTTTTAATTGGTTTTTAGGTTTTTATGTGTCTTTTTTTTAAATATATTTTGGGATTTTTTAGTGTTTCTTTGGTTTTTTTGGTTTTTAGATATTTTGAGAGTATATAGGGTTTTATAGGGGTTTAGATATTTAGGGGTTTTTTTTGATATTTTAGGTTTCTAGGGGTTTTACGTGTTTCTATTTTTTATGGTTTTCTTATGGGTTTTTATGCATTTTGGGATTTCTGGGCTTTTGAATTTTTTTTAGGGTTTTTGGGATTTCAATATTTTTAAGGTTTTTTCTACTTTTGTTTGGGTTTCAAGCTTTTTTTAGTTTTTAGTGTATTTATGTTTTATAGAATTTTTAAAATTTTAAGGGGTTTAATTTGTTTTTCGTTTTTTTGTGTTTTTTAGTGATTTAATTTCATTTTAATTTTCTATAGTCTTTTATGTTTGTTAAGGGTTTTTAGGGTCTTTTAAGGGTTTTAGTTCTTTTTGGGTTTTTATGGGTTTTTTGTGTTTTTTGGATTTTAATGTTTTCTTAGTGTTTTTAGTGTTTTTAGGTTTTTAAAAAATTTTAAGGATTTTAAAATTTATTTAGAAATTTATGGGTTGTAGGATTTTTAGTTATTTTTGGGGTTTTAGTGGTTTTTCTATTTTATGTATTTTTGGTTTTTAGGTTTTCATAAATTTTAGGGGTTTTAAGGTTTATAGAGTTTTCTAATGATTTTTGGGGTTTAATGGGTTTTTATAGTTTTTTTTATTCTTTTTATCATATTTATGGCTTTTATGAATTTATGGTTTTTATTGGTTTAAGGTTTTCAAATGTTTTTGGGAATTTTTTAATTTTAGTCCTTTTGAGGGTTTTAGGGGTTTAAAGTGTTTTTTGGTTTTTAAGATTTTCTTATGATTTTTAGGGTTTTAAGGGATTTTATATTTTAATTATTTTAGGTATTTTTTATGATTTTTATGTTTTTTAGGGTTTTTAGGGGTTTTCAAGTTTTTAGGGGTTTTTAGGTGTTTGAAGGATTTTTAGGGTTTTTGGATTTTTTATGTTTTAAAGGTTTTAATGGGTTTTATGTTTTTTTCAATTAGTAAGGTTTTATGTGGTGTTTTTAGTGTTTTATGGGTTTTTATGTTTTTAGAGGTTTTTTTGGGATTTTGTAGCATTTTTTAGGGATTCTGGGTTTTTTTGGGATTTTGAGGGGTTTTACGGGTTTAATGAGTTTTTTGAGTTTGTAGTGTTTTAAAAGATTTTAGAGTATTTTATCGTATTTTATCGTATTTGAGGGTTTTATGTGTTTTTTATAGTTTTTATTGGTTTTTTATAGTTTTTATGGGTTTTAGGGATTTTATGGGTTTCTAGGGGTTTTAATGGTTTAAAGGGTTTTATGTTTTTAAGAGGGTTTATGTGATTTTATGGTCATTTTAGGTTTTTAGCATTTTTAGATTTTTTGGGGTTTTAATTGTTTTTACATTTTAAGTTGTTATTAATAAATTTTCAAGGGTTTTAGGGGTTTTTTCATTTCTAAGTATTTTTCGGGATTTGTTAATTTTTTATAGGTTTTAGGGTGTTCAGTTATTTTGAGAGTTTTTAGGGTTTTAGAGCGTTTGGGGGTTTTTACGTTTTTTGGTGTATTTTGGGTTTCTAGAGGTTTTAAGTGTTTTCATGTTTTAACTATTTCCTTATTGTATTTCAGGGTTTTAGGGGTTTTTTTATTTTTTAGGGAATTTTTATGATATTTATGGGGTTTTAGTGTTTTTAAAAAATTTGAGGGTTTTTATGTTTTATAGGGTTTTTATGTTTTTTTGGGTTTTTTGGGTTTTTGAGTTTTTTATGGGTTTGAAGGTTTTTTAGAGAACTGTAACATTGTTAGCATTTTTGTTGGTTTTTAGAGTTTTTAGTGGGTTTTTAGGGTTTTTACATGTTTATAGGGTTTAAAAGGTTTTTATGGGTTTTAGGGTTTTTTGTTTATTTAGAGTTTTAATCATTTTTATACCTTTTATGGGTTTTAAGTGAATTGATTTTTATGGTTTTCTTATGGATTTTCAATGCTTTTTTATTTTTAGGCATTTTTATGGATTTTTAGCGGGTTCTATGTTTTTTAGGGATTTACGTTTTTTAGGTTTTCTTAGGGTTTTTATGACTTTTCATGTTTTTATGGATTTTTAATGATTTTTTGTATTTGATTGGTTTTATCGAATTTTTAGGGTTTTAAAGGTCTTAAGGGGTTTCAATGTTTTTATGGTTTTAAAGGTTTTTTGATTTTTTTTAATTTTTTAGTGTTTTTAATGTTTTCTATAGTTTTTAAACATTTTTTGGGGTTTTAAAGGGTTTCTATTGTTTGTAGTGATTTTGAGAGGATTTATCGATGTTTAGGTTTGGTTTTTAGAAACTGTATGTTTTTTAGGAATTTTTGGATATAGGGTATTTTAGGGTTTTTGATTTTTTATGTTTTTATGGTATTGAAGTGTTTTTATGTGTGTAATGATTTATTAGGTATTTTTAAGGTTTTTATTGTTTTTATGTTTTTCGGTATTTTTATGTTTTTTATGGTTTTTGGGGATACTGATGGGTTTTAGAGTTTTTAGATTTTTTTTGGTTTTTTGGGGTTTTTAAGAGTATTAATATTTTTAGGCGGTTTTAGGGTTTTTAGTTTCTTTTAGTGTTTTTACAATTTTTTTTAACGTATTTTAAGTGTTTTTATTTTTTTGAGGTTTTCTTAGTGTTTTTTCTGGTTTTCAGGGTTTTTTAAATTTTTTTGGATTTTAAATTTTTTTATTATTATGGTCATTTAGCGTTTTTTGTTATTTTTAGGGTTTTTTTATTTTTTAAGGTTTTTATGGTTTTTAGGGTTCTATATTTCTTATAATTTATGGAGAGTTTAAGTGTTCTTAGTTTTTTTAAGGTTTTCTTAAGGGTTTTTAAGGTTTTGCGTTTTTTAGTTTTATGCATTGTAGAGATTTTTTAGGATGTAAATTTTTTGGTTTATTAGTGATTATGATGGATTTTATGGATTTTAGGTTTTCTATGGTTTCTTAGGTGGGGGGGGGGTTAATTTTTATGGTTTTATGGTTTTAAGAGTTTGTTAAGAAAATTTGATATTTAATTGGTTTTTATAGTTTTGACTAGGTTTTAGGGTTTTACGTGTTTTTATGGTTTTCACAGTTTTTTGTTATTTTATAGTTTTTAGGAGGTTTAGGGTTTATAAGATATTTTAGGGGTTTTAATTTTTTAGGATTTTAAGGATTTTAATTGTTTTTAGGTTTATCAGTTTTTCTTAGGGGTTTTAGGGTTTTTATGTTTTTAAGATTTTTAGGGAATTTTGGATCACTATGGGTTTTTATAATTTTTAGATATTTTGAAAGTTTTTAGTGTTTTTAGGGTTTTTTAGGATTTTATGGGGTTTTGGGTTTTTGGGGGTGTTTTTTTAAGTTTATTTTTGGTTTTAAGAGTCTTCTGATATTTCAAACATTCTTGGGGGTTTAAATGATTTTTCATGTTTTTAGGGATTTTTGATGGTTCTTATTGTTTTTTAGAGTTTTTAATATTTTAAGGTTTTTTAGTTTTTAGGGCCTTTAGGGATTTTTGGTTATTTTATGGTTTTTATCATTTTTCGGTTATTCATGGGTTTTATGTTTTTTAGGTATTTATGGGTTTCATTGGTTTTCTTAGATTTTCAGTGATTTTTTATGTTTTGAGAAATTTTTAGGGATTTTTAGGATTTTTATTATTTTAGGGTTTTTAGTGATTTTGAGGTGATTTAGGGGTTTTTAGGGTTTTAATGGTATTTTTTGGGTATTTAGGTTTATTTTTTATTTTATTAGTGTTTTTGGGTTTTTAGTGTTTTTATCATTTTGAGGGATTTGAAGGGTTTTTAGAGTTTGTATTTTATTATTGGTTATTTATATTTTTTAGGGTTTTTAAGGACTTTTATAGTATTTATAATTTTTTTGTTTTTATGGGATTTTATTGTTTCTGGGTTTTAAGGTGTTTTAAATGTTTTTCAATGTTTTTTAGGTTTTTTAAGTTTTTTTGGGATTTTTAGGGTTTTAGGATTCTTACGGTTGTTAGGATTTTGAGATTTTAAATGGTTTTTTTGATTTGTAGTTTTTTTTATGTTTTTATAGGTTTTATGTTTTTTTTTATTTTCTAATGATTTCTTAGGGTTTAAGGGGTTCTAGGGATTTTTTATGTTTATAGGGAATTGAGGGATTTTTTTTTGGATTTTTAGGGTTTTATGGTTTGAGGCATTTTGAGTGTTTTTACGGTCTTTTAGCATTTTTTGCGTTTTATGGGGTTTTTAATTTTTTTATTTCTTGGTATTATAGATTTATTTAATTCCTTTAGGGGATAGAAGTATTTTTTTATTTTTTAGTGAGGTATTAGGGTTTTTATGGTTTTTATGGGTTTTAATGGTTTTAGGGGTCTTTAGGGTGGTTTAAGGGTTTCCAGGTTTTAGTCTCTTTTAGGGTTTTTAGTAGTTTTATTTTTTTAGGGGTTTAATGTTTATTTAGGGCTTTAAAATTGTATTATGGGCTTTCAAGTTATTTAGGGTTTTTTACGTGTTTATGTATTTTTAGGTATTTTTAGTATTTTTATTGTTGTTTGGGTGTTATATAGATTTTGACGAGTTTTAGGGGTTTTAGGTTTTTTCACATTTTTTATAATTTTTAAGAGTTTGGAGTGTTTTGGGGTTTTTTTTGATTTTAATAGTGGTTTTAAAGGTTTTCATGTATTTAGGGTTTTTTAGGGATTATTTATAATTTTAATGGTTTTTGGTATTTTGAGGGTTTTTATGGGGTTTTATAGGTTTTAGCATTTTTATAGTTTTAAGGGTTTTTACTTTTTTAGGTTTTTAAGGTTCTCTTAGTATTTTTCATGGTTTTTAGGGTTTTTTATTTATTAAGGTATTTTTTGGGCATTGTTAGATTTTTTTGGTTCTTGAGGGATTTTTTGGATTCTGAGGGGTTTTACGATTTTTAGTATTTTTAGGGTTTTTAGTGTTTTAAGGTTTTTAGGGGTTCTATGTTTTTTTATCAATTAAAAGTTTTCTTATGGGTTTTCAGGGTATTTAGTTTTTTTTTATGGATTTGTATGGGGATTTATAATTTTTATGAGGTTTTAGTGATTTTAATGGTTTTTAGGTATTTTTGGGTTTTTAGGTATTTTTTGGGTTTTTAATGTTTATTTTTTTGATTTTTTCTGGCTTTAAGGTTTTTTAGAATTCTGTATATTTTTATTGGTTTAAATGGTATTTTTATTCTTTAATGGGATTTTAGGGTTTCTATTGTGGTTTAGTGTTTTCTAAGGTTTTAGTGTTTTTTTTCTTAAGTGTTTTAGGGTCTTTTAGGGTTTCTATCATTTTTAATGTTATTTGGAGATATCTTGTTTTTTAGGTTTTTTAGGTTTTCTTATGGGTTTCTAGTGTTTTAGGGTTTTTTAGGGATAATTATGGATTTTAATTGTTTTTATGGTTTTTAAAATTCTTAGTTATTTTGAGGACCTTTTCAATTTTTAGTGGTATTATCATTTTTAGGGTTTTAGGGGTTTTAATTGATTTTATGTTTACAAGGTTTTCTTATGGTGTTTCTAGGTTTTTGGTGTTTTGATGTTTTTATGGATTATTATTGATTTTATTATTTTTGTGGTGTTTTATGGTTTTTATGTAATTTTATATTTTTTGGGGGTTTTGTGATTTTTATAAATTTATAGTGTTTTATGTGTTTTTAGAGTAATTTAACATTTTTATGGGTTTAAAGGGTTTTGGATTTTTTAGTATTTTATTTTGTTTTTATCATTTTTTGGGTTTTAAAGGATTTTACGGACTATAATGGGTTTTGGGGATTTGGGTTTTTAGGGTCTTTTAGGTTTTTTATCATTTTTAGTTTTTTAAGAGTTCTTAGGATTTTGTGTTTTTTCTAGGGATTTTCAAGGTTTTTAGGTTTAGTGATTTTAGGTACTTTTTTAAAAATTTATGGATTTTTTAATTTTTTATAGATTTTGAGGGTTTCAAGGTTTTTCTAGATTTTAGTTTGTAGGTTTTTCTTAGGGGAATTCTAGGTTTTGAGGGGTTTTTAAGTTTTTATGGTTTTTAGATATTTTTAAGGATTTCCATGTTTTTTTTATTTTTAAGGGATTTTATGGGTTTTGAGTTTTTCATATTTTTTATGTAGTTTTTGGGTTTTTAATTTTTTAAGAGATTTTAGGGGTTTTATATTTTATTTAATGTTTTTAGAGGTTTAAAGAGGTTTTATAGTTTTCTGTGGGTTTTTATTTTTTAGGGGTTTTATAGTTTCTTAAGGGTTTGGGGGTTTTAAGGTCTTTAGGGGTTTTAGAGTGTCTATGGTCTTTTAAGAATTTTATTATTTTTAGGATTTTAGAGATTTTAAGTGTTTTTATATTTTTTAATATTTCTTTATTTTTTTTTTGGTTTTTTTAAATTTGAAGGGATTTATATGGATTTTTTGAATTTTTAGTGTTTTCAATTGTTTTTATGGATTTTGAGATGTTTTAGGGTGTTTATAGTTCTTAGGAATTTTTAGGGGTTTTAGTATTTTTAGGTTTGTCATGGTTTTTAAGTGTTTTTAGGGTTTTTAACATATTTACGAATATTTAAGAATGTTTATGTGTTTTACAGTTTTTAGAGATTTTGAGGTTTTCTAGGGGTGTTTAGGGTTTTTATAGTTTTAATGAATTTTAGATATTTTTTATGTTTTAGGAGTTTAAATGGGTTTTAGTATTTCTAAAGGGTTTTAAGGTTATTATGGGTTTTCTGTATTTTTAAGGTTTTTAGTGGTTTTATAGATTTATGGATTTTTTAGGTGTTTTTGGTTTTTAGGGACTTTAGGGGTTTAAACTGTTTTTTTGTTTTTAATGGTGTAAGTATTTTTATGTATTTAGATTTTTCAAAGGGTTTCTAAGGTGTGTATAGTTTTTATGTTTCTTTTTTATTTAAGGAGATTTTGTATTTTTATGGGTTTTATCATTTTTAGGATTTTTATAATTTTTAGGAATTTTAAGGGTTTTATGATTTTTAGGGTTATTATCATTTTTTTGGTTTTTAGGGGATTTTATTGTTTTTAGGTTTTTTTAGGTTTTTTAGTTTTTTTTAGTTTTTATGTTTTAGGCTTATTTAGGGATTTTTTTAGGATTTTAATTGGGGTTTTGGAGTTTTAGTTATTTTGAGGGTTTTAGGGTTATTTAGGGTTTTTAGGTTTTTTTTTGTTTTTAGGTTCATTTGAGTTTTGAGGGTTTTTATGGTTTTTGGAGTTTTTCAACATTCTTAAGGGTTTAAAGGAGTTTTTAATAAGTTATATGGTTTATGGTTATTTTTGAATTTAGGGGTTTTATAGATTTTAGGAGTTTTAGGGTTAGTTGTGTGTTTATTGGTTTTTAACATTTTTAAATTTTGTGGGTTTTTTGTTTTAGGGTTTTTACAGATTTTTTTATTTTTATATGTTTTTAGTGGCATTAGGGATTTTTATAGATTTTAAGTGTTTTAAAGGTGTTTAGGATTTTTTTCACTTATAGGTTTAATTATTTTATTTGTTTTATTATTTTATGGTTTTTTAGTATTTTTCTGGGATTTAAGGGTTTTATGTTATTGTGGGTTTTTTAGGGTTTTATGGTTTGTAGGATGATGAGGGATTTAGTGAGTTTATTTTTTTTTTATGGTTTTTTTATTTTCAAGGGGTTTCAAGGGTTCAAGATTATTTAATATTTTTATGGTTTAAAGGGTTTTTATATTTTATATTTGTTTGTATGGTTTTTATTGGTTTTGGGTTTTTAAGGGATTTAGGGGATTTATGGGCTGTATGGGTTTTTAGGTGTTTTATGAACATTTAGGGATTTTGTATTTTTTATGATATTTAGGGGTTTTAAATGTATTTAGGTTTTTATGGTTTTCTTAGGGGTTTTATAGGGGTTTTAGGGTATTTTATGGTTTTAGTTATTTTTATAGATTTTGAATTTTATGGATTGTTTGGGGTTTTAGAGATTTTTAGGGTTTTTTGGGATTTTAGGATTTTTAGGGATTTTTCATTTTTATCATTTTTTAGGTTTCTAAGGTTTTTATGTGTTTTTTTGGGTTTTAATATTTTATTAGGATCATTCATGGGTTATAGTGTTTTTTAAATTTTTAGGGAGTTTTAAAACTTTTTTTAGATTTTTAGTGTTTTTAAGAATTGTGAGGGGTTTACGGTGTTTAGGGTTTTATGGATTTTTTTTCTTTTTTGGATTTTTTTAGTTTCTATGGTTTTAAGGATCCTTTGAGTTTTTTAACATTATCAGGTGTTTAAATGGTTTTATTGTTTTCGTTGGTTTTTTAGTATTTTATAGGTTTTTTGTTTTTTATGGTTTTTAGGCGTTTTATGATTTTTTGGTATTTTAGTGTTTTTAAGATACTTTATGTTTGTAGAGTTTTTTATGCTTTTAGGGATATTTAGGGTTTTGTGGGTTTTTAGTGTTTTTATCAATTTTTATTTTTTCTAGATTTAGAGGGTTTCTTGAGTTATTCGATTTTTTGTAGGGTTTTATTGTTTTTTATAACTTTTAATGTTTCATGGATTTAAAGGGGTTTTAAGAATTTTTAGTTGTTATTTATGGTTTTTATGAGTTTTATAAAGATTTTAGTGGTTTTTATGGTTTAGGGGGATTTAGGGTCTTTTTTGTTTTTTTATCATTTTTTATGTTTTTTGGGGGTTTAAAGTGTTTTTAGGTTTTAACGTTTTCTTTTTGTTTTCAGGGCTTTAGTGTTTTTATTTTTAGGGTTTTTAGGTATTTTTTAGTGTTTTTAAGGATTTTCATTTTTTGGGGATTTTGTTGGTGTTATGGATTTTAGGGTTTTTAGGGGTTTTAGTATTTGTTGGCTTTTAGTGGTTCATATTTTTTTTGATTTTTAATGTTTTTTTAGTATATTTTGGGGTTTTTTGGGATTCTTACTTTTTTAGGGATTTTAGATCTTTTTTAGGATTTTTATGGTGTTTTTGGGTTTTTGGGTTTTTAACAATTTTTGTATTTTTTTTTGTATTCCTAAGGTTTTTTAGTTATTTTGGGTTTTCAATGTTTTAAGAGTTTTTTTTAAAAAAAATAGGGTTTTAAAGGGTTTTTTTTTGTTTTTTTAATTATTTTTAGGGTTTTAAGATTTGAATATTTTTTAATGTTTTTATGGGATTTTATGATTTTTACTTATTTTTTATAGTTTTAGGGTCTTTAGGAATTTTTTTTTGTTTTTTTGAATTTTGGGGATTTTAAGTGTTTTTTGAGGATTGAAGGTTTCCATAGGGTTTTTTGGGTATTTATGGTTTTTTATGTCTTTAGGAATTTTTAGGGACTTATTATGATTTATTGGTTTTAGATTTTTTTGATGATTTCGAAGGTTTTTTTTGTGTTTTTAGTGTTTTTTGGGGTTTTAGTGTTTTTCCGGATTTTGGGGGTCTTAAGTGTTTTTATTTTTTTAAGGTTATCTTATAGTTTTATGTATTTTTTTTATTTTTTTACTATTTTGGAATTTTTATGTATTTTTAGTATTTTTATAGTTTTGGGGGTTTTTTAGGGATTTTTATGGTTTTAAGGTTTTAAGGGGTTTTAGGGTTTTAAGTGGTTTTAGGGGTTTAAGTGGTTTTTGGATTTTTTGTTTTTTTTGGGTTTAGGGTGGTGATTTTTTAAGGGTTTTAGTGTTTTTTATATTTTTGTAATGTTTTTAGGGTTTTGAAAGAGGTTTTTATATTTTTTGTTGGTTTTTGGATTTTTTTTTGTTCTTGTGTTTTTTATGGTTTTTTGGGGTTTAATGGTTTTTAGGATTTTTTACAGTTTTCAAGTTCATTTAGGGTTTTATCGTTATTTGTATTTTTAGGGGTTTTATGTATTTTTAGGTTATTAAATTTTTCTTAGGAGTTTTCTGTGTTTTTAGGGTTTTTAATGTTATTTTAAAATTTTAATGATTTTTTTTTTGGATTTTAATGGGTTTTGTATGGTTTTTTAGGGGTTTAGGGTTTTTAGGTGTTTTAGGTGTTTTAGGGTTTTTAGGGATTTAGGGTTTTTATCAATTTTACGGGTTTTAAGGGTATTAATTGTTTTTAGGTTTTTATAGTATTTTTAATGTTCTTCTGGTTTTTTAGTGTTTAGATATTTTTAGGAATTTTATAATATTTTTTGGTTTTTTTGGTGTTTTGGGTTATTTGATGGGGTTTAGGGTTTTTAGTGTTTTTAGTGTTTTTATATATATTTTTTTAGATTTTTATAATTTTAAGGATTTTTTTAAATTTTTAATGTTTTTAGGTGTTTAAAGGAATTTTAGAGTTTTTATTGGTTTATAAGGATTTGTATGGGTTTTTTGTTTTTTAATGCTTTTTAAGGTTATCTGGTTATTATAGATTTTATGATTTTTATGTTTTTAAGGTTTTCTTATGGGTTTTTATTTGGGGGGGGGGGGGGGGTTATGATTTTAGGAAATTTAAATTCTTTTTTGAGGATTTATATGGGTTTTAGTGTTTTTATGTATTTTGAGGTTTTCTAGTTGTTTAGGTGGTTTATAGTTTTTTAAAAAATAGGGTTTTTTTGTGTTTCTATGGTTTTTAAGATATTTTTATGTTTTTAATGTTTTCTTATGGGATTTTAAGGTTTTTTTATTTTCATGTTTTTAGGGTTTTTTAGAATTTTTATAATTCTTTAGTGTCTTTTAGGGATTGGGAGGGTTTTTAGGTTATTTTAGGTTTTTTGGGGGTTTTAGGGTTTTTTCTGTTTTATAGGATTTTAGTATTTTTAGAGTTTATATTGTTTTCAAGTGGGTAATGGGTTTTAGAGTTGTTCAATCATTTTAGGGGTTTTTATGATTTATATAGGGTTTTATGGTTCGTATGGTTTTTAGGGTTTCTAGGATTTTTATCATTTTTAGCAATTTTAGGGGTTTTATGTGTTTTCAGGTTTTCTTTTGGGTTTTTGATGTTTTTATGGGCTTTTATGTTATTATGGATATTTACTGCTTTTTAGTGTTTTTATTATTTTTTTTGTGATTTTGAGGGTTTATTTTTTTTAAATTTATAGGTGTTTAAGCATTCTTTATGGTTTATAGGGGTTTCATGTGTATTTAGGTTTTGAAGGTTTTATTATGGGATTTTTACTTTTTTTTGGTTTTTTACATTTTTAGGGATTTTTTTGACTTTTATTATTTTTATGGTTTTAGAGTCTCTTGGGATTTTTTGGTTTTTAGGGTTTTGTTAATTTTTAGTGAATTCTACCACTTTTTATGATTATTATGGTTTTTAGGGGCCTTATGGATTTTTAGGATTTTTAGGGCCCTTTATGTTTTTTTAATTTTATATTTTTGAGTTTTTTGGTGGTTTTATGGTTATCTTAGAGTTTTTCAGAAAATTTAGGGTTATAATGGTTTTTAGTGTTTTTTTGGTATTTAGGGTTTTTGTGGGGTTTTAGGATTGTTTTTTCATTTTAAGGTTTTTATGTTTTTAGGGGTTTTACGGTCTTTTAGGATATTTTTGAATTTTCTAGGTTTTCAGGGCCTTTAATTTTTTTATGTTTTTAAGGTTTTATTACAGTATTTTATTTTTTATGTGTTTTTAATTATTTTGGAATTTTTGGCGGTTTTATTTATTTTAAAATATTTTATGGTGTTTCAGTGATTTTGTGGGTTTCTAGAATTTTTAGGTTCTTTTAGGGTTTTTTATTTTTAGGTTTTTAGGGGTTTTATGTGTATTTAGTTTTTTTCATTTTTCTTAAGGTTTTTCATGGTTTTGTGTGTTTTTTATGTTTTTAGGGATTATTAATGATTTTTTTGGATTTTTATAAATTTTTGGGTTTGTGGTATTTTGAGGGGTTTGAGGGAAATTTCGGGTTTTTAATGTTGTTATGGTTTTTTTTGTTAGGGGGTTTTTGTTTTTTGGTTTTTTATGGGTTTTAAAGTTTTCAAACAACTTTAGGGGTTTAATAGTGTTTATATTTTTAGTGGGTTTTAGAGGTTTTTTTTGTTTTTAGGGTTTTTACGCCCTTTAGTTCCTCTAATAGAATTAGGTATTTTAGGGGTTTTATTTTTGGTATTTTACTGTTCTTAGCATTTTTAGGGTATTAAGGTTTTTAATTTTTTTTTGGTTTATACAATTTTCATAGGGATTTTCTGGTTTTTAGGGTATTATTTTTTTTAGGATTTATGGGTTTTTTAGATTTTTTATGGTTTATTAGGATTTTATGGATTTTTAGTATTATTAGGGTTTTTTGGTTTTTAGGCTTTTGAAAATTTTTATGTTTTTAGGTGTTTTATTTGATTTTTGGTTTTAAAAAATTTCTATAGTTTTTTAGGGTTTTTAGGATTTTTAAACTTCTGGGATTTTAATGGGTGTTTAGGATTCTTATGGTTTAATTTATTAGCGATTTTTTAAGGGATTTTAGGTTTTTTGGGTTTTCAGTGTTTTTATGGATTTTTGGGATTTTTTTCATTTTTTGAGTTTTTTGGGATTTTAAGGGTTTTTAATGTTTTTAACATTCTTTGGTATAAAGGGATTATACATTTTCATTGGATTTTAAGGTTTTATATGGAGTTCTATGAGTTTTTAGTATATTTTATATTTTAGGTTTTTTAGTTTTTTTTCGTAGAGTTTTTTAGGTTTTAATGTTTTTTTTATTGATTTTAGGGATTTTTTTGATTATTATGGTTCTCAGTATTTTTAGGGATTTTGAGGAATTTTATTGTTTTTAACAATTTTTAGGTGTTTAAATTTTTTAAGTGTTTTTATTTTTTCAAAGGTTTCTTAGAGTTTTTTAGGGATTTAAGGGTTTTTATGATTTGTATAAATTTTTATAGATTCTTTGTATTTGAATGGTTTTTATGGTGTTTTGGGATTTTTTGGTTTTTATCATTTTTAGGGTTTCTAGGGCTTCTATGTTTTTTGGGATTGAGGGTATTTTTTGGGTTTTTAAGGATTTAAATATTTTTTAGAGTTTTTAACATTTTTAGGTGTTTAAAGTGTTTTTAGAATATTTTGTGGGTTTTTATAGGGGTTTAGGGTTTTTATAATGGTTTTAGGTGTTTCTATGTTTTTAGTAGTTTATAGTGTTTTTTACAGTCTTTTAGGGTTTTCATCTATTTTTAGGTTTCTTCGTGGTTTTAAGTATTGTTAGGTTTTTAATGTTTTATAATAAATTGTCATGGATTTTAGGTGTTTTTAAAATTTTAGGGATTTTTATGGATTTTTTTATTTTAATTATTTTTAGGTTTTTTAGTGTTTTTGGGGTTTTGAGATTTTTTAGGGGTTTTTAGCATTTTTTTAAGTTTTTTGGGATTTCATGTGTTTTTGTTTTTTATATTTTTCTTATGGGATTTCAAATTTAGTGGGTTTTATGATATTATGGATTTTTAGGGTTTTTTCAGATTTTTTGGGGGGTTTTGGGTTTTTTTAGATTTTAATTGTTTTTAGGGTTTTATGGGTTTAAAGGTTTTCTATATTTTTTTCATAATTATGGATTTTAAGGGTTTTTATATTTTTTAGTGTTTTTAAGGGATTTAGGGTTTTCATGATTTTTAATTTTTAGTGATTTTTATGGTTTTTAAGGGTTTTTAATGACTTTTAGGTTTTTTTTAGCATTTTATAGGTTTTTTCGGGCTTTCAATGATTATTGATTTATATGGTTTTTGTTTGGGATTGAGGGTTTTATTAATGATTTTTATGTATTTTCTAGGATTTTAATTTTTTTTTGTTTTAGCTATTTTAAGGGTGTTTTAGTATTTTTAACAGCATTGGTATTTTTAGGGTCTTTATTATTTTTTTAGGGTTTTTAGGGGTTTTAAGTATTTTTAGGTTTTTAATATTTTCTTAGGGATTTTTGGGGTTTTAGGGTTTTTTATGTATTTAGGGATTTTTATGAATTTTGATGATTTTTATGGATTTTAATGGTTTTAAGGATTTTCATTGTTTTTAGGGTTTTTAGGGTTTTAGGGTTTTTAGGGTTTTTTTAATCATTTTTAGGTTTTTAGGGGGTTTAAATTTTTTTGGTGTTTTTAGTTTTTCTTATGGTTTTAGTGTTTTTAGGTATGTTATGTTTTAGGTATTTTTATTGATTATTTAAGATTTCTATGGGATTTATTGTTTTTATAAATTTTGTTCATTTTTTATGGTTTTTAGTGGTTTTAGGGTTTTTAGGGTCATTTGGGGTTTTAGGTTTTTTGGGGTTTTAGGAAGTTTAAGGTTTTTTTGAGGTTTTTAAAATTTTTTGGGGTTTAAAGTGTTTCTTGAGATTATAGGGGGTTTTAGGTTATTTATGGGTTTTAGGTTTTTTTTTGGGATTTTACGGTTTTCAAGCGTTTTAGTGTTTTATGGTTTTTAGGGTTTTAGGGTTACTTAGGGTTTTTCGAAATTTTTTGTTTTTATGGGTTTTATGTTTTTTTATGTTTGTATGGTTTTCATGGGGTTTTTAGGGAGTTTTTTGGTTTTTAAATTTTTTGGGTTTTTTGCGAATTTTTTAAAAAATTTATGATTTTTAGGGTTTTTGTGATGTTGAAGGGTTTTAGGAATTTTGGATTTTAGGGTTTTTTATAATTTTTTGGGGATTTAATTGTTTTATGGTTTTTAATGTTTTTAAATAGCTTTTCAAGGTTTTTTTGGGGATTTTTTTTACAATTTTGGGTCTTTTGTGTGGTTTTAGGTTTTTTATGGTTTTCTATAGTTTTTTTATATTTTGAGGGGTTTTAGCGTTTTTATGCATTCAGTGGGTTTTTTTTTGTTTTTTAAAGTTAAAAGTTATTTTTAGGTGTTTTCTGGGGTTTTTATATTTTCTTAAGACATTTAGGGATTTTTATGGGGTTTAATGGTTTTGGGGGTTTAGGGACTTTTTGGGCTTTTTTGTTATTATTTTTCTTATGGTTATTAAATTTATTTAAGGTTTTAAAGGTTTTTGTAGGGGTTTTCAGGTTTTAGGGTTTTGTTTTCATTTACAGATTTTTTTGGGGTTTTGGGGTTTTTATCGGTTTTAGGGTTTTTAGGATTTTAGGTTTTATGTGGATTTTTGTGATTTTAGAGGTCGTTTTATTTGTGTTTTAGAGTTTTTAATGTCAATAGGGGTTTTATGTTTTTCGTTTTTTAGCTATTTTAGGATTTATATTGTTTTATAGAATTTCTTTGAGTTTTTAATTTTTTATTGGTTTAAATGGTTTTTTGGGTTTTCAGAGGGGTTATAGAGGTTTTCTAGTTTTTAGTTTTTTTGATGTTTTAGGGTTTTTAGGGTTTTTATGAATTTTATGAATTTTGTAATTTTATTGCGATTATTAGGGTTTTTAGTCTTTTTAAGGTTTTTATGGATTTGTGTATTTTTCTGTTTTCAGGGTTTTTTGGGTTTTTTGGTAATTTTATTTTTTTCTAACATTTAAGTCATTTAAATTTATTTAAGGGTTTTATGGATTTTTGTTGTTTTTATAGGTTCCTTGAGATTTTTAGGGTTTTTAGGGTTTTAATGGTGTTTTTTACGTTTTTAGGAATTTTTAGGGAATTTTTAGGATTTTTATGGTTTTTAGTATTTTTTTAGAGTTCTTTTACCTTTTAGGGATTTGAGGGGTTTTTAGTGTTTTTAGTTGGTTTCTGTATATTTTAAGGGTTTATAGAGGTATTTAAATTTTCAAGGATTTTTATTGACTTTTTTGGATTTTTATGGTTTTTAGGATTCCTAGGTATTTTTACGTTTTTTAGGGTTTTAGTGTTTTATGCTATTTTTTTGGATTTTTGGGATTTCTATAATTTTTTATCATTTTAGGGGTGTAAATCGTTTTTAGATTTTTTTTATTGGATTTTAGGGATTGTAGGGGTTTTTAAGGGTTTTTATGATTTATTTTTTCATTTTTAGTAATTTTATGGTTTTTAGAATTTTTTAGAGATTTTTAATGTTTTTATATGTTTAAATGTTTTTTATAGTTTTTAGTGGATTTTACGGTTTTTATGATTATAGATTTATTTATATTTTTATGGTTTTCTAGGGGTCTTAATATTTTTATGGGTTTTAGGGGTTGTAGGTACTTTTAGAGTTTTAGGGTTCTTAGTTCTTTTAGGGTTATTGGGATTTTAGGGTTTTTTTGGGTTTATTTAGGTTTTTTATGGTTTTTATATATTTTTATTATTTTTATGGGTTTATGGGTGATTAAAATTTTTGGTGGTTTTAGGAATTTTATGCATTTTATGGGATTTTTAAGGATTTAATGGGATTTATGGTTTTATGGTTTTTTATGTTCTTTTAGGGTTTTTAATGTTTTATATGTATTTAGGGTTTTTAAGTGTTTTTTGGTTTTTTGGTTTTATAGGGGTTGCCTGGGTTTTTAGGTTTTTTAAAATTTTATGGATTATTATGGATTTTTTAGTTTTTGGATGCTTTAGTTTTTTTTTTTTGAGTTTTAGGGGTTTTAATGTTTTTAGTGTTTTTAACAATTTTACGAGATTAAAGGATTTTCATAGTTTTAGTGGATTTTTATTATTTTAATGGGTTTTAGGGTTTTTATGTCTTTTATAGGTTTTTATGGTTTTTAGATGTTTTAATGGATTGTTGGGTTTTTATTGTTTTTTAGGATTTTTGTCGTTTTCAGTGTTTTTAAGGTTTTAAGGTTTTCATAAGGGTTTTTAGGGTTTTAGGGTTTTCTTATATTTTTAAGGATATTTAGAGTGTTTTTTTAGAGTTTTTATATATTTTTTAGGTTTTAGGGTCTTTTAGAGTTTCTAGAGTTTTTTGGTTTTGTGGTGGTTTAGGCGTTTTTGGAGTTTTTTTAGTGTTTTTAGGTTTTTATATTTTTTTATATTTTTAGGGGCTTAAATGTTTTTTAGTGTTTTTAGTAAGTTTTTTGGGTTTTGTGGGTTTCTATTTTATATGGTTTTTATGTGTTTTTATGGGTTTTATAGGTTTTTAGGATTTTGGGGGTCTTTTATAGTGTTTTATAGTTTTCAACATTTTTTAGGGGTTTTATGGATTTTATGTGTTTTAGTTTTTAAAATAATTATTTGTGGCTTTGATGGTTTTTAAGTATTTATATGTTTTTATTTTTTTTAGGTATTATTTAGGATTTTAATGGTTTGTAATCATTTTGAGGGGTTTTAGGGTTCTTTGGGGGTTTTGGGTTTTTAGTGTTTTTTATGTTTTTAGGGGCTTCATGTGTTTTTAGGATATTATAGTTTTGTTAGAATTTTTAAGAGTTTTTATGGTTTTATTAGTTTAGGGTTTTAGGGATTCATTATAATATTTATGGGGTTTTATGAAATTTTATGGGTTTGAGGGTTTTCATGGTTATTAAGGATTTTGTGGTTTTTTTGGGGTTTTAGGTTTTTTTGAGCTTTTCGAGGTTTAAATAGGTTTTAGAGTTTTTAACTCTTTTTATGGGTTCAATGTTTTTTTATAGTTTTTACTTGTATTTTAGTGGTTTTATGGGATTTTAGGGGTTTTAATCTTCTTTGGTTTATATATTTTTTAGGGGTTTTAGGTACATTTAGATTTTTAGAATCTTTTTGGTTTTTACGGGTTTTAAGTGTTTTTTGGATTTTAAGTTATTTTGGATATTTCATAGTTTTGTAAATTTTAGCAATTTTAGGTGTTTTTAGAATCTTTATGCATTTTAGGGTCTTTAAAGATTTTGAGGGGGGTTTTGGTTTTTTTTTAAG
Source organism: Viscum album (assembly GCA_963277665.1). NCBI lineage: Eukaryota > Viridiplantae > Streptophyta > Magnoliopsida > Santalales > Viscaceae > Viscum > Viscum album. Next base: position 1,277,198,090 of record OY728136.1, on the reverse strand, counting down.
TTTTTTTGTTTTTTTATTTTTTTGGTTTTTAGAGTTTTTTAGGGTTGAAGGGATTTTATGTGTTTTTAGGTTTTGATTGTTTTCATAGGTTTGTTCAGGGTTATTTATTTGTCAAGGTATTTTTTGAAATTTTTTAGGATTTATATGGTTTTAAGGGTTTTTTAGGGATTTTATGGTTTTAAGGTTTTAGGGGTTTTATGGTTTTCAGGGTAATTTTTTTTTAGGTTTTTTGGGAGTTATAATTGTATTATATTTTTAATGTTTTCTTATTTTTTTTGTTTTCTAGGTATTATTAATTTTTCAGGGATTTTTAGGGTTTTTTGAGGATTTTATGGGGTTTTAGGCTTTTTAGGGGCTTTTAGGGTTTTTAGGGTTTGTAGAGTATAACAGTTTTTTGGGGTTTTTGGATATTTTAGATATTTTATATTTTTTAATGTTTGTAACATATTTTTAAAATTTTTAGAGTTTTAAAACGTTTTTAGAGTTTTTAGTGATTTTAAGTGTTTTTTGGGTTTTTTGGGGGTTTTAGCTTGTTAGGGTTTTTTATGATTTTTATGTATTTTTAGGGTTTTTAGGGTCTTTTAAGGACAATATAATTTTTTAGTTTTTTGGGGTTTTAAGCGTTTTAGTTTTTTTAGGAGTTTCAAGTGTCTTTAGGTTTTTAGGTTTTCATATGGGTTTATAGGTTTTAGGGGCCTTTTTCCAACATAGGGACTTTTAGCACTTTTTTTGGACTTTTATGTATTTTTATAGTTTTTAGGGATTGGGAAATTTTTTTGGGTTTTTAGTGTTTTGAGCAGTTTTTAGGATCTGGGGGATTTAAGTTATTTTAGTTTTTATGGTTTCCTTAGGGGTTTTCAAGGTTTTTAGGGTTTTTTATATTTTTAGGTATTTTCATGATTTTTTTAGAATTTCAATGGGATTTAGGGATTTTTAATGATTCTGATGTTTTTGTGGTTTTTTGTGTTATTTGATATTTTAATATTTTTAGGTTTATTGATGTTTTTAGTGATTTTATGTTTTTATGGTTATCTAGGGGTTTTTTGAGTGTTCATGGTTTTTTTATTTCTTAGGGATTTTTAGATATTTATTAGTTTATTTATGGTTTTTAGTGTTTTAAGTTATTTTTTAGGGTTTTTAGGTTTTTCATGGTTTCTAGGGTTTTTATAGTTTTTAGAATTTTTTCTTTTTTTAGGGGTTTTATGTACTTTTATGTTTTCTAAGGATTTTTTGGGTTTTGGGGTTTTTTACATCTTTATGGATTTTTTGGGCACATATAATTTTTATGGGTTTTTAAGGATTTTGATGGTTTTTAGGGTCTTTATATTTTTCAGGGATTTATGATTTCAAGGGAAAGGAATGTGTGAGGCCAGCCTATTCCTGACCTGCTAAAATTTATTAGAAAGAAGACACTATAGACAATAGAGGGGAGGGATCAAACAAACCACACCCAAAACCCCTAACAACCCCCAAAAAAACCAAAGAGAAAACCCAGAATGAAAAAACAAGACATTCAACATCACCAAGAAAGTCAGAAAATGAAGCTGGACTATAAGGATCACCCTCTGCTCTATATTCAGGAGTTACATTATCAGAGTAAAAGTCAGAGTTTTCCCCTTTGTCCATAAATTCAAATCCTGAATCATAATCCTCATGAATATTGAGGAGCATTAGGAGTTCCTCTCTACGTCTACCTTTCTCTAGGGTGTGTTGATGATCCATTTTGTTGACCTTGACTTTCAGTTTGACTGCCTTTGATGATGCCCAGGTAGCCATGGGTTTGGGAAGAGTGGAGTAATCCCGCTTCATCCGCCTCTTCAAGGGGACCAGGTAGAAACCATCATCGATATTTATATTCCCCTTTTTAATGATCGCATCCTTGTTGTGATTTAGCCTTTTACCATCCTCAGAGAATTCAGGGATGAAGAAGGATTCCTCGTTAAGGGAACAATCAGAAAGGAACCCACACTACGACATGCAAGGGACCACTAGGTTAGGTACCTCGAGACCCAGACAGGGAACAAACACCACACCAGCCATCACTAGTTGTAGGACCTTATCCTCTTTCAAAGAAGGAAACCCCACGTCACAAATGGAGTTATCCACCTCGACTCCAGGCAATTTCCCCTCCTACTCTGGTCAGCTTATTTTTCTGGAAAGAATGCTCATTCCCAAGAAACCCATCACTATTTTTACTGAGCACCTGTATCGCCCTTATCTCCTAGTCACCAGCACCATCTGAGTGTCCAATGGTGTCACTGGCCATCTGGGTCACCCTTTCTTCACCATGAAATGCCCATGCCCTATCCTGCTCATCCCCCAGACCATCACCCTGAGCCTTAAGTAGGTGAAACTCCAGCACATCATACCTATGGAAAGCTTTATCAAGAAAGGGTTCCACCAAGGGGACATTCTCATCCATAATGGCACTAGGCTAAGTAGCAGGAATGACCTTGGTATCAACTACCCCCCCTTGTTCCTCTATCACCCCCTGCTACTCCGCATCCCCCTCTACAACATCCTTGTCCTTCGACGCCACAGAACTTAGACAATCAAACCTGTTATAGAAGGGGGCACCATCCAAGGCTAGTGCCTCCCAATATCAATCATTCCCCCTATAAGAGGACATTTAGTGTTTTTCATAATTTTTAGTCTTTATGCGCTTTAGGAATTTTTAGGTTTTTATGGGTTTCTTAGGGTTTTTAGAGTATTTAGGTATTTTTTTAGATTTTTGGAATTTTTTTGGAATTTTATTTTTTTTAGTGTTTTTATGGATTTTTAGAATTTAGGGTTTTTTATGGTTTTTAACATTTTTAGGTTTTTTAGGTTTATATGTGTTTTTAGGTTTATTAGGTTTTCATAGGGTTTATCAAAAAATTTAATGGTTTTTATTATTGTAAGAAATTTTATTATTTTTTTTGGTTATTTTACATTTTTATGGTCTTTTGGGATTTTGAGGGTTTATAGGGTTTTTATGGTTTTTATGGGGTCTTTGTGTTTTTTTATGGATTTTGGTTATTTATAGTTTTTTAAAAAAATTAGGTGTTTAACAGGTTTTTGTATTTTTAATGATTTTTAATGTTTTTATGGGGTTTTTTTTGTTTTTAAGGGTTATAGGGGTTTTATGGGATTTAGGGGTTTTGTTATTTTAGGTTCATTTTAATGTGGTTAGGGATTTTAGGATTTTGGGGGGTTTTAGTATTTTTATTATTTTTGAATTTTTATGGTTATTTACTTTATTAGGGATATTTAATTCTTTTTTTTTACTTTTTTGGGGATTTTGATGGGTTTTAAGGTTTTTTAGTGTTTTTAGTGTTTTTATGGGTTTTTGGGGGATCTAGGGTTTTTTTTTGTTTTTCACTGGTTTTAAATAATTTTAGTTTTTTATTATTTTTATGGGCTTAAAGGGGTTTTTGAGTCTTAATGGTGTTTACGGTTTTTAAGGGTTTTTGAGATATTTAATGTGGCTTTGGGGTTTTAATGGGTTTTAGGGATTTTTTTTGTTTTTTTTTTGTTTTTTTAGGTTTTATGGGTTTTATGTGTGTTTAGGAATAAAATTCTGTCTAAGGGTTTTTAGTGGTTTTAATGAATTTAAGGTTTTTCTGGTATTTTTAGGGATTTTTAGGATTTTTTTGGATTTTGGGGTTTTTAGGGATTTTGATGGATTTTTAGAGTTTTTTGTACTCTATGGTTTTTATTGGTTTTTATGCCTATAATGATTATTTAGTGGTTTTGGGTTTTAGGGTTTTTAGGGTTTTTAGGTTTTTTTTACTTTTTACGATTTTTTGTGTTTTTAAGTGTTTTTTGGTTTTTAAGGTTTCTTAGGGGATTTCAGGGTTTTTAAGGTATTTACCTTTCGAGTGATTTTTATGGATATTTATTTATTTTGTTGTTAGTATATTTAGGGATTTGAATATTTTTAGGGTTTTTTGAGCTTTTAGAGGTTTTATGATTTTTGGGTTCTCATGGTTTTTTAGTTTTTTATTATTTTTATGGTTTTTTATAGTTTTATTATGTTTTTAAGGGTTTAAAGTGTTTACATAGTTTTTATTGGTTTTAGGGGTTTTATGTATTTCTAGGATTTTTATAGTTTTTATTTTTTATTTTTTTAATGGTTTTAGGGGTTTTAGACGGATTTTAGTTTTTTAGTGTTTTTTTATTTTTTAGATTTTTAGGTGTTTTAAGTGTTTTTTGGTTTTCCATATGGGTTTTCAGAGATTATAGGGTTTTAAAATTTTTTACTTCTTTTTAGATATTTTTAGGATATTATGGGGTTTTATGGTTTTTAGGCACTTTGAGGTTTTTAGGGGTTTTCAGGGTTATTATGGCCTTTATGTTTTTCTGTGTTTTAGGGGTTTTTTGAGTTTCTTGGGTTTTATAGTTTTATATATTTTTCATATTTTGAGGGATTTAATGGGTTTTTAGAGTTTTTAGTGGTCTTTAGAGTTTTTATGGGGTTTTAAGGGATTTATGGGTTTTAGGGGGTTTTATGGTTTTTAGGAGTATTCAGATATATTAGGGGTTTTATTATTTTTTAGAATTTTATAGATTTTATGTGTTTTTAGATTTTTAATGTTTCCTTATCATTTTTAGAGTTTTTAAGGTTGTTAGATTTTTACAAATTTTTAAGGATTTCTTAGGATTTCAATTTTTTTTGGATTTTGAAGGATTTTGAGTGTTTTTATGGTTATTTATGGTTTTATATTATTTTTGGAGGTTTTCTATTTTTGGTGGTTTTTTTATTTTTTTATGGTTTTTTAAAAAAATTAATTTTTTTAGTGGTTTAAAGTGTTTTAGTGTTTTTAGTGACTATTTTTGGGGTTTTTTGTGGTATTAAGGGGTTCTTATTGGTTTTAGGTGTTTTTATGGGTTTTAGGGTTTGTTTCCCTCGGAATCCAGGGATGACCACCTTGATGGGAGATTCAAACATTCTGATCTGTTTCTAACGGGTTTGTTCATAGAACCGGAAACATCCAATGATTCCACATCCATTTGGACCTACTTTCCAAAGGTAGGTTCTCATTAGTTTGTGGACTGATGAGGCTTAGGAATTTTCATTGGTCAAGAGGATGGGAGGTCGGACTCATCACACCTTTTTTAGGGGAATTATTGTCTACTCCGGGACTCTCATTATAGATTTAAGTTATGTTCGTGAATCCTTATTACATTACCAAGTATAAAATGTGATTTCCTTCATATTTGACAATCAATGATTAAATATGTAGGAAATTTAGAGAATCTTTTGTATGTATTCGAGGTTCTTCATCGATAGAGAATAATCTGTATTTATTAGAGATTCTTGCTCAATGGTACCCTTCGACACATTTATACAGAAGTCTCTTGGTCATTATGATGACCATGCTGGTTTTAAAGCCACTCAGTAGGGTACTTGAAGTTTATTGTCATTCAGAAGGACATGTATTATTTTAGAGTTGGGATCGAACCCGTACACGGGCTACCTACATATCCTTTGTTTAGAAAAGGAATCAGAACCCATGTAGTTCGAGTAAGGGAGTATGATGTTTATGATTGATGGCTCAAAGAAGGATGTCAAAATTACTTTTACACTCTAAGATCACGCGAGTGATGCTCGGTGTGAGAAACCAGAGGTATTGGTAAAAATTAGACAATTGTGCCATGAACGATGCAATCATAAGAAATAATGTGGGGCTTATGTATGTATGGCTGCCCAGATAAATGAAGGTTAGGATTTACTTTAGGGAAGATATTCATGAACAGGGTCCATAAAGGTATATGTGCTTCAAGGAGATTTTGAATACTCTAACTTGGGGCTTACTCCTGAAAAGGAGGCCCAAATTAGGAGAAGACTTATGATTGGGTTTTACTCCTGAAAAGGAATCCCACATCAAAGGTAAATTAAAATTGGTTAAGAGAAATTTAGACTGGGGATTACTCCTGAAAAGGAGGCCCAGGTCAAGGATTAAGGTTTGGGGCTTACTCCTGAGGAGGATGCACAAATTAGGGGACTGGGGCTTACTCCTAAGGAGGATGCCCAGATTTGGGAACATTAAGAATTGGGTCTTACTCCTAAGGAAGATTCCCAAGTTAAGAATTATGACTGGGCCTTACTCCTAAAGAGGATGCCCATATTTGAGACTGGGGCTTACTCTTGAAAAGGAATCCTAGGTTTGGGGATCTAGGGCTTACTCCTAAGAGGATGCCCAAATTAGAGGGCTTATGATTGGGGATTATTCCTTAAAAGGAGACCCAGGTTAAGTATTCTCTCATCTTAAAGGATGAGGTTGAATGAATGAAATCTCAATCTTTAGTGACATAAAGATGTGTAAATCACTAGGTTTTGAGAGATATTCCACAGAATTCCTTTCAGATAAGGAATAAAAATCAAGAAATCATGCCATAAATGGATTTGAAGAGTGTCTTGAAGACTGAATCTTGAATAGGAATGGTGTAATGGCTTAAGAGGGGTGAAATGGGCAAGAAAGGCACCCAAAAAGGCAAGGGCGCACAAGTCCTGGCAGGCACGCAGGTACTGCGTGGGCGCGCTAGTCTTGGTCGCGCAGGTATGCCTGCGCGACACATGGTGTACTTGCACGACGGTTAACCAGTAGGGTAATAATTGAGCGACTCTGCATTAAAGCCTTTAGAATCCTCTTGAGGTTCTTCCAGAAGAACGGCGCGCAAGATCTATTGAAGGAGTAAGGTGGCGCACAAGTGTGGCCCTTTTCCCTTAAGGGCTGGCCACTTAGGCGCGCAAGTGTTGATGAGTTTCAACACTTAATCCTTCCTCCCCCTCTTTAGATCTTCCATTCTAGGTAAGAAATTACCTTAGAAGTGTTTCGGAAACTTTGAAAAGAGACTAGGGCACCGGGAGATCAAATCTGAGTTTCTAGAAAAAATACCTCCCGAAATGGGGGCCCACAGGGTCTATTTATATGCAGGAGAAGCCCCTGGTCGGTTACCACTTAGGTCGTGCAAGTCACTTGCGTGACCATAATGCGTCGCGCAAGTGGACTTGCGCGACTATGAGAAAACATGCATGACATATGGGCAATCTTCTCCTTGTTCATCCCTTTGTTTATTTTTGATATTTTCTTCAAAGGATGAATCAGTTTGTGCTAAGTCATTTCCCTTTCCATTATTTTAGACAATGTGACAAAAAGGAGCATCAAAAAAAGTCCCCCCGCAGAGTTGGATCCAAAAGAAATGCAGATTTGACTCTGAGGAAAAGAAAAAAATCAATGGAAAGGAAGTGTGCAAGTTTGGGCGCGCAAATGAGCTTCGGGTGCGCAGAGTCCGGCGCGCAGGGCTATGACCTTTAGTCACCCAGGGTATGGAGCGCAGGGTTCTGGCCGTGTCTATAAATAGAGGGCCTCACTTCCGTACAAAGTATCTAGATTTCTGGACTTCAAACCTTTGAGCTCTTGCCGCGCAGGTCACCATAGCCGCGCAGGTTGCTCTGTTTTGCAGTGTTTCCTTGATGGCGCACTGCTATCAAGGTATCTTGACTTGCGCGGTGGTACTTGCGTTCCAAATACTTGCACGACACCTCCATACTTTTGCGCCAAGTTTTAGACTTTCTCTTCTTAATGACTTTGCCATTTTATCGAATTCTTTCACAAATTTTATGTAAAATAAACTTACTTAAGAGTTAATTATTCATCCTTTGTTTAGATTCAATGGTTCCCAAGGGAATTGGAACGGCTGATGAACTGGCTAGCAAGCGGATTAATGACATGATGAACATCATTCGCCATGATTACTATGATATCTGTGACAACACACTCCCATATTTGGCTAATTACTTGATGAAATATCATCTTAATTTCCCATAGAGCATCTATCTTCCTCTGTGTGGTCATAGTCATCTGCAAGGATTCAATATTCCAGATACAAAGAACTATAGGCCTGAAATACAGCTGCACTGCTACTCCTCTATTTTGGTTATGTTGTGCATTAAGAGCAACAAAAATGGTGTGAACTTTCAAATTCCTCCATGTCATTTTCTTGCAGATAAGAAAATGGAAAACCCATGGGCTGAAATGTTTCATGCTGCCGGTTGATGGAGAGAAGAAAAACATGGAATTAGAGAAATATCTGAAAAGAGTACTCTCTCCAAATGGCTCTTTACTTCCAATTCTCCATTCTCAAATCCCTGTATCCATCTTCCAAGTCTCTTGGACAGAAACAGAGTCACTAATTGATCAGTAGAAAATTTTCTCAAACCGCACTCAAGAACATTCTTTTACAATTGTTCCAAGAAGAGATGGTATCATTGCATCTCTTATGGTATCCAGTTGAATGAATGAATTCCAAGTGGTTTCTGATGAAGCTCGGGATGCCGTAAATCAAATGAAGAGTTATGTTGAAAGCCTCTTGTAATTATTGAAAAAGAGAAGAGACTCCAGTCTGTGGATGTCCTTCTAACTCTTGTACATCAATGAAAAAAACTTTCACCTTCACTCATTTATACCTGCATTCTCTTTTGCTAAATGCTTTAGATTTTACCGAAGCCAATGGTCCTAGTAAGCATAGTTTGATTTTTACTAGGATTAATGTAAATAACCCTACAAACTTTGAACCTTTTAATTGCTCAATGTTACCTAAATCATACAAAAAATGTATGTTTAGTGAGTTGGGAACTTGACTTTTATTCAGAGTTCCCCTATCTTTTGTGGGCAGTTTAAAGTCATGCACGTCGAACATAAAAAAAAGACTATTGTTTAAGGTCGAAATAGCTTTGACCGAAATGGATTATAATTGAATCAATTCCTTGAAAATTTATCTAAAAACATATTACCATACCCAAGTATGAGGGAAAATATGTAACCTATGACTTAAGAATATTTGAATCTGAGGAATGATATGAAAAAGAGCTAAAAGGCATTAGAAGAAGTAGTTTCCAATAATGAAGTTACCATTATTTAACAAACCCATTAGGGGGTTGAATTATGCAGGGACAGCTAAGGGCATTGGATGCATAGTTAAATAAAATAGGATCTTTTGGCTAACAAGTATTTTATGTAGACTATTTATGCAAGGCCACCTATGGGCACGTGCTACATAGTCAGGCAAAAGAACTCTCAGAAATTTAATTTCCTAGTGCTAAAAGCCAGTGAAAGTTTATGGAGATTCAAATCTATCAAAGTATAGAGTTTGTTGTATGGAAAGAGGTACTTGAATACGGAGAAAATATTTCCAAACAAAATTATCGAAGAATTGGATGAATGTCACTCCTGTGAAGGTATGACCCAAACGTAGGGAAGGAGAATATAAACCATAGACTTGAATACTTTTAGATCACGAAAAAGGATATGAGACAAATATGTTAAGGATGACTATTTTTGCGGATCCCTACATACTTTCATTTAAGACAAATAAGGAAAAAGAGGCATTCTTACCAAGAATGAAGTTACCACTATCCGAAAAACCTGTTATGGGGTTGAATTACGCAGGGCCACCTAAGGGAATTGGCTGCATAGTCAAATAATAGTATCTTTTGGATAACAAGTCTGTTATGTAGACTGTTTATGCAAGGTTGCCTATGAGAATGTGCTGCATAGTCAGACAAAAGAACTCTTAGAATTTTGAAATTTTTGTGACTAGATGTCATGAAAAGGGTTATGAGGATATGAAAATATTTAAGGTTAGTATTATGATACATAAAGATGGGTATTTTTCAATGTATACAGAGATACATAGATCAATGCTAACCATAATCATGTTGTGGCTGGGTCCTGAATTGAAATGTTGGACTTCACTACATAGCCCATAAGGATGAGAATCAAGCCATACATAGTTCTTAAAGTAAAGTTTAACTTCGTGTGGGACAAAAGGATTAGAGATCTTAGTTTAGGGTCATAGAGCTTGGACCATTGTAAGAAATACACAGTGTGTGTTTTCATGTGGACTTTTCAGCCAAGGGACTGAAAGTGGAATTTGGGGTTAGGCCCAAAGACTTGGGGCTGGATTCTAGGGACACTCGAACGTTCATATGTATCCCATAAGGATGGGAATCAAGACCATGTAGTTCTATAAAAACCCTCTGTACAAATTTGGTTCGTACATGTAAAGGGTGAAAGGGGACTTTAGTGAAATGATGTTTTAACCCAAGATAAAAGGTTTGGGCATTGCCATGTATGCACGTAGTCTTTGAAATGAAACATGATTGAAAAATCAATGAAAATAATGGTTCCCTCTTAGGTGAGTGTATCAAATAAATTTGTAGTTTATTATCATACTGGACAAAAGTGTTGTATAGTTTAACATCGTATAACAAGGAAGAAAGTGAACCAATGTAAAGATATTGATTCTAAGGGCGGTTTCATGAATTATCATCGTATGAGATAGAGATGAACCGACGTGAAGAGATTGGTTTTGGTCTTGGACCTTGGGAGGTTGCCTATATACCCAGCCTAGAAGGAAAGGATCAAAGTCCATGTAGTTCAATTAAATAATGAATTAATGATCAAGTTGTTATTGGGGACAATGACCTAAAAAATGATTTTAGGACTTACACATGGTTAGCGGCCCAGAGAGAGTGTTATGGTTGAGGTTTTCTCTAATCTCACACGGGTCATACTCGGTGTGAGAAACAATAGGTAAGAACAACCTTAACGTCGCATAGTTTAATGTCATGTAGGACATATAAAGGGACTATGTAGTTTAAAGTCATGCAGTTAGAACTATTGGTTCTGCACAGTTTAGTGTCATGTAGTAGGGACAAAATACAGTTTAATGTCATTTAGGACATATCATGGACTTTCTGTACAGTTTAGAGTCATGTAGTTAGGATGATGGGGACAATAGAGTTTAACGACATGTTGGAAAAAAGGGGGGACTGTGCAGTTTAATGTCATGCAGTGAGGACAAAAGAGTGCACCATTTTAACATCATGTTGGACGCATTGGAGATTTTTTTAAATAGTTTAACATCTTTCTGGATGTAAGGAACTCACAAATAGTTAGGGTCATATGCATGTACCATTTATGATGCAGTTTAAGGTCATACTGAACCATTGATGTAGTTTAAGGTCATACAGGACCATTTAGGGAACTTTTTCATAGTTTAGTGTCGTGTTGGATGAAAGTAAAAATAGTTTAAGGTCATATGTATGGACTGTTGCTGCATAGTTTAACGTCATATAGCAAGGATGAAAGAGGTAATTTGCAGTTTATACAAAATACTTCTTCAAAAATCTGGCATTGGTTGGAGTAGTGATGAGTTCTTCATCCATTGAGATTAATGAATAAGCTCCACTGGAGTAGACCCTATGTATTGAATAAGGCCCTTCCCATTTTGGATCAAGCATGAGAGGTTTCTTTACTGGTATCATTATAGTTCTAAGAACTAATACCAATTCTCCCTAAGTGAATGAACGAAGATGAACTTTTTTGTTAAAAGCTCATGCTATTCAATTATAATAGACTTACAAGTGGTGCAAAGTGCACAATCTTTTCTCATCTAACCGTTCCAATTCATTCATTTGCTTTTTAGATTGTTCATATGTAGGTGATTGATCACAAATGGCAACTCTGATCGAGGGTAGTTGAACTTCAATGGGCAAGATGGATTCCGTTCCATATACCAATGAATATGGAGTTGACCGAGTTGCAGTGCGGGTGGTAGTCCAATAAGCCCATAAAGCATGAAAGAGTTTATCAGGCCATGAACTCTTATCTTTATCCACCATCTTCTGCAGTATATTTGAAAGAGTCTTGTTAAAGGCTTCTATTTGGCCATTGGCCGCTGCATGATACTGAGATGAATGGTTGGATTTGATGTTGTATTCTTGATACAACTTCTTCATCTCGGATGAATAGAAATTGGTGCCATTGTCCGTCAATATTGTATAAGGGACACCAAATCTGGTAATGATGTTAGACTTGATCAATCAAACAATACATTTAGAACTGACTTCCTTGAGAGGTATTTCCTCTACCCATTTAGAAAAGAAGTTAGTAGCAGTAAGAATATACTTAAACTGATTGGCCATAGCCGAAGGGTAAGGTCCCACCACATCCATTCCCCATGTGGAAAATGGCCATGAGTATTTAGCTATATGAAGTAACTATGGAGGCTGATGAATGAAGTTGTCATGTACATGGCATGAATGACACTTTTTGAAATCGACACAATCTCGTATCATTGAAGGCCAAAAGTATCCAAGCCTTCGAATCTGATCAGACAGTCTATGTCCAAACTGGTGGGCACCACAGACTCCTGCGTCCACTTCTTTCATGACAGCCATTGTCTCTTCACCATCAATGCATCTGAAGAGAACTCCGTCAAAACCACCTTTGTAGAGAATTTTTTCTAGGTGATTTGGGCTATCATAAAGAGTAAAATTAACCACACATCACCGGATTTGTTCTTTCTCAGCTCTATCAGGTGGAAGTGCTCCATTTTGAAGGTATTCCCTGATAGGTGACATCCATCCTGTAGTATGACCATACGGTTCAGGAATGGAACAATTTAATTAATTTCTTTTGTTCTGATTCGAACATAAGGTGAAATTTCATGAAGGTGGGCAATACTGATGGTTGTCTCGTCCCGATTTGGATCTTCCAGAGCTGTGGCTATATTATCCAATGCATCAGCTTGAGCATTTTGTGATCTTGGGACATAAGAAAATGTCGGTTCCAAAGGGAATTCCACCATTAAATCTCTGACATAATCATACAAAGAGATTATTTCTTCTTTTCTGATAGCATAATTACCATTGACTTGTTTGATTACTAGGTCTGAATCACCTTTCACTTTTAAGTGATTCACTTGTGCTTGAAGTGCTAATTCCAAACCTATGATGAGAGATTGTTATTCTGCTTCATTATTGGTACCTCCTTCCCACAATAAGAAGAAATAAGGTAACACTGCCTTTTCTGGAGAAATGATCACAATTCATAAGTCAACTTTTTTGAATTTAGGATTTTCCATTTTCCTCCCTGTTGGACTTCTGGAAGCACCATCAAAATACATTTCCCATGCTTGAGGAATTTCTTGAATAGAGAAGACTTCCTCATCAGGGAGTTCAATATCTGAAGATGTGTCTTCCACTAAAGGGTGTTCAACTAGGAAATCATCCAGAGCTTGGCCCTTTATCGCCTTTTTAGACACATACTGAATGTCGAATTGCTGCAAAATAACTGCCCACCTTGCCAGACGTCCTGTAAGCATTGGATGACATAAGATAAATTTGAGCGGGTTATTGCGAGATACCAATTGGACCTCGTGATGTTGCAGGTAGTGTCTCAAATTCTGAACTGCAAAGATTAATGCCAGGTTGCACTTCTCAATACTTGAATACCGGGTTTTTGCTTTAAGCATGGTTCAACTGAGATAGTAGTGACTTTTTTCATTCCTAGCATCATTCTTTTGAGCAAGAAAGGCACCCAATGATTGCTCTAGAGATGTCACATAGAGGATAAGTGGACTTCCTTCAATAGGTGGCATGAGTACTGGTGGAATCAAGAGGTATTTCTTGAGAATATCAAATTATTCTTGACATTATTTATTCCACTGGTAAGTGACTATCTTCTTCATCAATTTGGTGAAGTGTAAACTTTTGCCTGCTAAATTGGCAACGAAACGCCGAATATTGGCTAAGTGTCCTTGAATCCCTCTTAATTCTTTCAAATTTTGAAGAGGTGACATACCAAGGATTGACTTGGTCTACTCAGGATCAACTTCAATACCACAATGTCATACAACAAAGCCGAGAAATTTTCCAGAGGTTACCCCAAAAGCACATTATAAGGGGTTCATCTTAAAATTATGCTGTCAAAGCTTGCAGAATATGACTTTTAAATCAGCCAAGTGATTAGAACATTTTTTGATTTAACTAAAAAATCATCTACATAGCATTCAACAAACTTCCCTAAGAAGGGATTGAAAATACGATGCATGGCATGCTGATAAGTTGCACCTACACTCTTTAAGCCAAAGGGCATTACCCGGTAGCAAAAAAACACCTTGAGGGGATCTGAAGGTTGTAGATTCCTCGTCTTCTGTGGCCATTCGGATCTGATTATATCCAGAATATCTATCCATGAAGGAAAGTTCTTCATAGCCAGCTGTTGCATCAATGAGAAGTTCTGTAATTGGAACTGGGAAATCATCCTTAGGACAATGCCGATTAAGATCTATGAAATCGATACAAACTCTAATTTGTATGTTATTTTTCTTTACAGGGACAATATTAGCCAACCATTTGGGATATTGAACTTCTCTGATGAAGTTATCTTTGATAAGATTATCCAATTCAGCTTCAATTTTGGAAGCATAAGTTGGGTGTGTTCTTCTCGCGTCTTTCTTAAATCCTCGATGTTCTTATGGTAAACCCAAATGATGAGTAGCAACATCAGGATCAAGCTAGGTAATTTCTGTATAGTTCCAGGAAAATATATTTTTATTTTTCATTAGAAAAGAAATATACATCTCTTGCTCTTCAAGAGTCATGGCCGCACTGATTAAATTGGGGCGTGGATCTCCTTTTGTACCAAGATTTATTTCTCTGAGTTCATCCACAGTGGTAGAGATACCCTCTTCAAATGCTGGAGGAGAATCTCTAAGATCTTCCTCTTCTTCTTCATCATGTGTTATTTCTTCCGTTTCTACATGCATAGTAGATGATAATGTATAATTCTCATGATCTGAAGAGATGTCAAAATTTTCATATTTTGAAGAAGAAGCTTCCATTTCCAACCCGATTGATGATGAAGGGTCTTCTTTGGGTAATAAAGTGGAGATGATGGATTGAGAATCGACATCATTATTCACCTCCTATGTTTCTATAACTTATTTTGGCCTAATTGGTGAAGCATAGACTTTTTGGATTTCAGCAGATGAAATGAAGACGCCACCATTTGTGCTTTCATCACTGCTTGGTAGATTACCAATTTCTACCATGTTGTCTGGCTCGATTGCCGTAATTGACATTATGGATCTTTCCATAATAGTATTTTGATTTGGGTCTATCTTGTCAATTTGAATGATAGGAAACACAGAATCTGTACTCACATGTGTAAAGGGATTTACTAGAATTTTTTTCCAAACCATATGGAGCATTAACTTTGGTAATCTCCTTTGTTATGGATTTCTCCCTTTGCTTCATGTGATAGAACTCCGCCTCAAGGTATTGAGACTCACATGTCTTGAACAGGGCCTTATCACCATACAATGTCCCAACTTGACTATCGAAACAATATTTGAGACATGTATGGTATGATGAAGGGATAACCATATGTTGATGTAGCCAGGGTCTTCCAAGCAAAATGTTGAAGGCTGAGTCTTTATCAACAACCATGAAATCTGAATTGGATACAAGATCTCCAAACTAAGTTCTGAGTGTAACTTCACCCAGTGGTTCTTGTTCATTTTTATCATATCCCTATAGCATCATGGTGGAAGGAGATAAATCAGATTCCGTGAGGCCCAATCGACGAAGTGTGCAAATGGGCATGAGGTTGACTCTAGATCCATTGTCAATGAAAGATCTTTGAACATCCATGCCATTGAACTTTCTAGACAAGTACAATGGTCTAATATATCCATGAACAACATCATC
Source organism: Viscum album (assembly GCA_963277665.1). NCBI lineage: Eukaryota > Viridiplantae > Streptophyta > Magnoliopsida > Santalales > Viscaceae > Viscum > Viscum album. Next base: position 1,277,182,546 of record OY728136.1, on the reverse strand, counting down.
TTCACCAGTAAAGTATATTATTGCATGGCATTCTGCAGGATTATTCTCTATGTGATATACTTCACCTGCAACAATTTCAGTTTCAAACTCCTGAGGACTTGAAAAAGCCTCGATGAGTGCTTCTCAAAGATCTTTTGACAGATTCAGAGCATCCAGAATTGATAACATGGCTGGTACTTGGGCCAAGTGTTTCAATATATCATACTTTTGATCTAGAGGTCTTCGTTTCCCAATAGGAATATGTGGTTTAACAGGTACCTTGGAAGCAGATGCTCTGGAAGTTGATGCATCTTGTATTGGGATAGGAGTTGGCAATATTCCTAGTTTTGGAAGATTAAACTGATTAGATCCATTTTCTTGCTGAGAGGAAGAAGATGGAACCTTCAAACACTCTTCCAAAATAATTGTGCTAGGACGGAATTTTCTATTGGTAGAAGAACTTACTTGTTCTTGTTGAGTTCACTGAAGGGCTCTACCACGAGTTTCTGTTGCGTACACAGTTCTAGCAGGGGTAGAATTAGAATAGTGGCTTCTGAAAGATCCATGTCTTCCCCTATATCTTGAGCCCCTGGAACTTCCTCTTATTCCTCTGTTTGATACAGAGAATTCAGTCTCATTGAAATTGAAACTGCGACTGGAATATGGATCTGTTAATTAAATCATATTAACATAGACAAAGATTAACTCTTCATCTGACGAAGACTCTGCCTGATTAGCCTATTTAGGCTTTTCCCTTTGGTGGGGTGGTGCCCGTGGCTTTGAAGTAGATGGCATGAAGTCCACCCAAGTCAAAGACAACTTAGTCTTTGACACATACTAATCTTCTTCTGATTCTTTTTCTTTCTTTGAATCATGCCCTTTCTTTGAGGACTTTCCCTCTGACGAATAGGGTTTTTTCGCAACATTCATGGCAGAAGACACAATTGATTTCCTTAATTCTGTTCGCAAAATATCATGAGTTCGATTGATTGTATTTCTGACCATCCAATCATCATACTTTTGTGCATTTTTTCTTTTGACTTCCTACCATTCAACTTCCTCCTCTGGAACTGTAGCAGTGACACCTGCTACCTGGGCTAAGGAGCCTTTCAATGTGACCTGTCCTGAGTCGACCATCTTTTGCAGGAGGTCTTTGAAGTCAAAACACTCCTGGATGGGATGCCCCAACATTTGATGAAAAGGTAAATAATCAGGATGGTCTTCATCTCCTTTATTGTTTGGCCTCTTGGGTATTTGAAATTGAACCAAATTTTTTTCCAGAGCCGAAATGAAATAACCAGTTACTTGTTCATTTCGAAAAAAGTATGTTTTGTTCTTCAGATCCTCAAATTTTTTTTTCTTTGATCTTTTTTATCATCTGGATGAAGAGGCATTTGTTGTTGGCACTCAGAAGGTGGATCCCTTCGATAAGATGAAGGTTTTGATGTAGAAATTGGTACAGGTGCTTGTTTAATAATAACTGTAGTAGTTCTTTCTTTACCCATTCTCCTTCCTGGAGCTGATGGAATTACACGAGATTTATCCTTAGCCTGTATAAGAGAATCTTCAATCTGCTGAGCGATTGAAGTAAGGTCTCGAAACCCTTCTATGTATTTCATAGGGATTAACGGCGTGCGTAATTCGTCATGCAGATTTTTTACACAGATTGGAAACATTTCTTCTTGAGGGAGTGCTAAACTCAAGGAATATGTTAATCCCTTCCATCGAGCAATGAAATCAGAGAGCCTTTCATTCTACCTTTGCTTACAGTTTGTATGATCAAAAACTGTTGTCTTTGGCAAAGTTGAGATGAACTGAAGGAGGAAAATTTGGCGAAGATCCTCCCATTCAGTAATTGACCAGGATTGCAAGATTGTATACCAAACAAAAGCTGGTCCTTGCAAGGTTCGCACGAAGCATCTGAGTTTCACTACTTCTTGCTACTCCGGAGTTCCCATCATAGGACTGCAACAAGACACGTAATGCGTCAAATGTTGTTCTGGATTGCCTGATCCATTGAAAATAGGGAATACAGGGTTCCCAAAACTGGATGGAGGAGAAATTGAATCTACCCATTCAGGGTAAACTTTCTTTTCTGGTTGAACTTTCTCACGCTTCCCTTCCATAGTTTTTAACCGAACTGTTAATGACTCAATAGTAGTTATTAACTTTTGAGAAACATCCGGTTGAACTTGGACTTGGGTAGGTGCAATGACTGGAGCTTGGACAGATGTGGCGATTGGCGCTGCAACTGATGGTATCACTGCCAACTGTTGTTGCACTTGACCCATAGGATTAGACCTGTGAGGGTGTACTGATATAGGAGGATATTCTTGGTCCATATCAGCAGCTGCAACAAATTTCTTTGGCTGACTGACTCCAGCATGCTTAAGAAGAAGACTACTCTGAAGTAGTTCTGCATTCAACCTTCTTAATTCCTTCATCTCTTCCTCCTGTTGTGCAAACCTCTTCTCTAGTGAAAGCGATTGACCTTCTCTAGAAGAAGGATATGTAACCTGGTTCTTTCCCATCCCTTTTTTGGATCCTTTTCGGAGAGGGCGAAGTGGGTTACTCGAAGGATTACTTAAGTTCTGAGTAATACATTGACTTCATGTACGCACACCTTCTTCATTTTTTTCAGTGCGTATATCTTCTTGAGTAGGATCCTCTTCATCTGAGTCCCCTGAGTGAGCCTCATCTAATGGATCAACAACAATGGAAATGATGACATTAATCGATGCATAACTCATTGCATCCCTTCTATTAGCATTTCTGTGATATTGTCTTCTTCCATGTCTTTGATGAGACATTTCCTTTTGTTGATTAAATCCCTCAGGAACTTCTTGATGAATCGTAATTTGGAGGGAATATCCTAATAATTTGGCTCTTCTTTTCTCTTGAGGTGTCTTCCCCAATCGAGAAAAGACCGACTTTCTCTGATGAGGGGATTGATGATTTGAAAAAGTCTCCAGTACAGTGGACTGGGGTTATTCCTGCTGTTCTCACTCAACTCCCCGAATCCTTTTTTTTGATTCCAAGGATTGGTTTAAAAGAGTCCCCAGTCTGGCGAGCTGGGGTGGTTCATGACATGCTATGTATGATACTTTCTTGAAAGTCCTCCTAATCTTGTGAACCTCAGTCTGGAAATTAGCTGGATACATTAATATGTATCCTCTTTTATCACCAAGTTCAAAAGACTGTTGGATGATTTCTGACACTTCTGTCATTTGGTGACGTGCTTGCTCCAAACAAGAGGCATGTTCAATATTCTTGTTTTCTTGATGCAAGAGTAATTCGACAACTTGTTCTCTGTATTCTTGATTTTGAGAGGAACTAGTTGAAGCCTGTTCTTGGGCAAGATTTTTATTACAAACAAAGCCCATTTACTGTGTCCAGCCATGGGAAATAACATTGCATGAGACCATTTTCGTTGGGCTTTGTTGACTGGAGAGCACCGTGAAATTCAGTGCTCCATGAACACCCCATCCTCTAGCACGAATACCAGATGGGGCATTGGAAATTAACTGACACAGTCTTCTTAGTGCGCCAAAGCATGAACGTTGAAGGGCTCTCTACTGATTTTCAGCCTTCGAATATCGAGAGACTGATAGAGATGCCAAATCAATCTTACGTTGTAACCCTTCTATTATCATAAGATTATTTTCATATTCATCATAAGATAATACTTTCTTTTTCAACAGACAAAGACTTTTCCATATATTGAGACTAATATCATGAATTTCATCTTCCGTCAACATTTTGTGAATATTATACTGAGAGTCAGCCAGAGGCCAAAACATGACTGGCACTTTACCTTTCGCCAGTTGTTTTCTCATATTCAGCATTTCCTCTTTGTCATTTTATGAAGATTCTTCTACCTAATTTGACCAGAGTTGGTGTTTCCTTATTGATTCATTGGATTCAACAGTATTGTTAGAGAAATCATTAATCAAACTAGAAAATGCATGAATTAGGGGTGGTTCGGAGAATTACCTACACCATGGTCTATCTTCTGATTGAGAAAGTATTTCACCTACTAGCGATGAAGCTTCAAACATGACTGGTTTCGCATTTGTAAGTGCCTCAAGATAAGAGGGCTTTCTCGGCACTACATTGTCCACTAAAGCATTTTCCGGGAAATGTGCATCACTACTGCAGAGAGGAATTTCGTAGCGAAATTCATCATCATGGGGAGGACCACCATAATGGATTACAGAAAAAGATGAGATCTCTTACTCCTTGGTCTTCTGACCACACAAAGGGTTCCTGTGGCTCTCATCTGAAGATGAAACTTCGAGATCGGCCGAATTTTCATGAAGCAAGACTTCATGAGGAAGTGTCTGTTAAAGACCTTTGGAATTAATGTTCCCACTATTGGGAATTTAGGGAGTAGAATATTGAATTCCAAATGATAATTGTCTGATGGCTTCATGAAATCCAGCATCAAGCAAGGCCTTCTTACAAATTGTCTCTTGATCTCTTGACTGTGTTGGGCGGGGCCTTTTCTTAGACTCCTTCTTACTCGCCTTGGAAACCACTTGTTGACGAAAGTGGCTACTCTGAGTAGGTGTATGTGCCTGATCAGGAAAGATGGCCAGGTTAGGCTGACGATCTCATCTCAAATCAGTTGTATGTGCCTGACTTGGTCGTCCGTATGATATGGGGGAGTATGCCCCATAACCCTCTTGGACTGGAACAGATGTGTGTGTCTGTTCCGGAGTGAATTGTTGATGTATCACTCTACTGGTAGGGATAGATTTATGTGTCTTTCCCTGAGATGCTGCTGAAGTTGTTATAATATACTGGCAGGCATCCAGAATACGAGTAGGGATTTTCTTCTGCTCTTTCACCATTGATAGAATATGCTTGGTGACTTCAGCTGCCGGAACGGGAATATACGTCCATTCCGGGCATGGAGAAGGTGAATGTGCCTGCTCTTGTCCTCTTTTTCCTATCAGTGAATCCTAACAGTACTCAAGTGTGGGGGCAAAGAGTTGAGTCTGCCTCCTATTTGTTGTCGGGGCTTTCCGACTAACTTCTTTGAATGCTACCAAGCGAGACTGTTGGTAGGCATGATTAATACTAGCAGGTGTATGTGCATGCAGATTGAACTTTGCCAAACATGGTTGACGAGATCCATCATATGTAGTCAGACGAGCCTTCTGACTAGCTGATGATGTATAAACAGGTGTATGTTCCTGCCTATAGTACTTCGCCGGAATTTCCAGGCGGGATTGGCGTGATGCTTCCATACGAGTCTGCTGGACAGCGGGTTTAAAACGGGCAGGTGTATGTGTCTTCTTGTTTCTTGCCACCAAGTTATGTTGGTGGACTTTTCCGGAGATGGCAGAGATGAGAACCTTCTCACTATTGACCATATTCCGCCTCTGGTGGTTCGTCTTGCTTGCTCGGGTTCGAGGAACCTGAGCCGAATGCCTGGAGTCGGTACCCTCATCATGTTGATGGCGCACTATCGCACGAGTCTGGTGGCGATTGTTGGTGGGAGCCCTCATAAAGGACTTCTGTCTGTTTTAATTAAGGTCATGAGGGACCTGCTCATTCACTCCCCAGATTAAAAGGGCGAATGGTTACTACGTTCCGGGGATAATGACTCGAAACAGTTGGAGACGGTAGTCAGCACCGCCTGCTTCTTGATCACTAGTCGTCGTTGTCCGGATGACCGATGTGAGTTGTTTACGTGGAGGGCTTGTCGGGAAACCTCCAGAGTTGGGATGGTACCGTGTTTACGGTACTCCTTAACCAGTGCATTTGATACCCAACGTTGAAGACGCAGAGTAGGTGATATCATCCTAAGAGCGGACGATGATCCAGCAGGAGTAGCAATAGTGGCATTTGCAGCAGCAGTATCCACAGGTGTGAACTTGAGAGCAGCCATTCTAGAAATGCAAGAGATCATGGGAAAAGAGTTCCTGTTTGATATAACAGATGTAATGAAGATAAATTTATCCACTACATCTTTTGGATGAGCACATATGTCAATGATTGTTTTTTGTTGGCCCTCTCATTCAGTTTTAAATAGGGACCTAACAAATAGTTAAAACATCATTTTAACTTGGTTATGGATTCACGTCGGGTTCACCATTTTTTGTTTCCCTCGGAATCTAGGGATGACCGCCTTGATGGGAGGTTCAAACATTCCGATCGGTTTCTAACGGGTTTGTTCATAGAACTAGAAACATCCAATGATTCCATATCCATTCGGACCTACTTTCCAAAGGTAGGTGCTCATTAGTTTGTGGACTGATGAGGATTAGTAATTTGCATTGGTCGAGAGGATGGGAGGTCGGACTCATCAAACCTTTTTTAGGGGAATTATTGTCTACTCCAGGACTCTCTTTATAGATTTAAGTTATGTTCGTGAATCCTTTTTACATTACCAAGTATAAAATGATATTTCCTTCAGATCTTACAATAAATGATTAAATATGTAGGAAATTTATAGAATCTTTTGTATGTATTCGACGTTCTTCATCGATAGAGAATCATCTGTATTTATTAGATATTCTTGGTCAATGGTACCCTTCGACACATTTATACAGAAATCTCTTGGACATTATGATGATCATGCTGGTTTTAAATCCACTCAGTAGGGCACTTAATGTTTATTGTCATTCAGAAGGACATGGATTATTTTAGAGTTGGGATCGAACCCGTAGACGGGCTACCTACGTATCATTTTTTTAGAAAAGGTATCAGAACCCACATTGTTCGAGTAAGGGAGTATGATGTTTATGATTGATGGATCAAAGAAGGATTTCACAATTACTTTTACACTCTAAGCTCACGTGAGTCATGCTCGGTGTTAGAAACAAGAGTTATTGGAAAAAATTGGACAATTGTTCCATGAAATATGCAATCATAAGAAATAATGTGGGGCTTATGTATGTATGACTGCCCAGATAAATGAAGGTTAGGATTTACTTTAGGGAAGAAATCCAGGAACATGGTTCATAAAGGTATATGTGCTTCATGGAGATTTTGAATACTCTAACATGGGGCTTACTCCTGAAAAGGAGGCCCAAATTAGGAGAAGACTTATGATTGGGTTTTACTCCAGAAAAGGAGTCCCTGATCAACGGTAAATTATTATTGGTTAAGATAAATTAAGACTGTGGCTTACTTCTGAAAAGGAGGCCCAGGTCAAGGATTAAGGTTTAGGGCTTACTCCTGAGGAGGATGCCCATATTAGGGGACTAGAGATTACTCATAAGGAGGATGCCCAGATTTGGGAACCGTAATAATTGGGGATTACTCCTAAGGAAGATGCCCAAGTAAAGAATTATGACTAGGGATTACTCCTAAGGAGGATGCCCATATTTGAGACTGGGGCTTACTCTTGAAAAGGAAGCCCAGGTTAGGGGATCTGGGGCTTACTCCTAAGAGGATGCCCAAATTAGAGGACTTATGAATGGGGATTATTCCTGAAAAGGAGACCCAGGTTAAGGATTCTCTCATCTTAAAGGATGCGGTTGAATGAGTGAAATATCAATCTTTAGTGACATAAAGATGTGTAAATCACTAGGTTTTGAGAGATATTCCACATAATTCCTTTCAGATAAGGAAGTCAAATCAAGAAATCATGCCATAAATGGATTTGAAGAGTGTCTTGAAGAACGAATCTTGAATAGGAAACGTGTAATGGCTTAAGAGTGGTGAAATGTGAAATAAAGGCACCCAAAAAGGCAAGGGCGTGCAAGTCCTGACAGGCACGCAGGTACTTCATGGTCACACAAGTCCTGGTCGCGTAGGTATGCCTGCGCGACACATGGTGTACTTGCGCGACGGTTAACCAGAAGGGTAATACTTGAGCGACTCTACATTAAAGCCTTTAGAATCCTCTTGAGGTTCTTCCATAATAAGGGCGCGCAATATCTATTAAAGGAGTAAGGCGGCGTGCAAATGTGGCCCTTTTCCCTTAAGGGCAGGCCACTCAGGCGTGCAAGTGTTGATGAGTTTCAACACTTAGGCCTTCCTCCCCCTCTTTAGATCTTCTGTTCTAGGTATGAAATTACCTTAGAAGTGTTTCGGAAGCTTTGAGTAGAGACTAGGGCGCTGAGAGCTCAAATATGAGTTTCGGGAAAAATCCCTCCCGAAATGGGGGGCCCACAGGGTCTATTTATAGGCAAGAGAAGACCCTAGGCGGTTACCACTTAGGTCTCGCAAGTCACTTGCGTGTCCATAATGTGTCGTGCAAGTGGACTTGGACAAGTTATGGGAAATCTTCTCCTTGTTCATCCCTTTTTCGATTTTTGATATTTTCTTCAAAGGATGAATCAATTTGTGCTAAGTAATTTCCCCTTCCATTATTTTAGACAATGTGATGAAAAGGAGCATCAACAAGGTTTATAAGGCCTTATACGGTGTTTAGTGGTCTTAGGTTATTTAAGGGTTCTAATAATTTTTATCTTTTATCGATTTTATTATGGGTTTTCAGTGTTTTAGAATTCTTTTTTGTGTTTTTAGGGATTTTTAGGGATTTATGGTTTAGGGTTTTTAGAGATTTTGGGGGGTTCTAGGTTTTTTAGGGTTTTTAGCATTTTTTTTTTGTTTTTAGGAGTCTTAAGTGTTTTTATGTTTTTATGGATTTCATAGGTTTTTTCAAGTTATTTTGTGTTTTGAGGGGTTTTTATGTTTTTAGATACTATTAGAGATTTTTTAGGATTTTAAGGTTTTTAGGTTTTTAGGGATTTGGAGGGGTTTAGGGTTTTTAGGGTTTTAGGGTGTTTAGTGATTTTTATATTATCTAGGTGTTTTAAGATTATTTAGGTTTTTATTTTATTTCTTGGGGTTTTTATGTTTTTTTTGGTTTTTTAGGGATTTTCATGGTTTTAAGGTTTTTTAATATTTTGAAGGTTTTTAGGGTTTTATATGTTTTTAGGGGTTTTAAGAGTTTCTATTTTTATAAGGTTTTTATGGGGTTTTTGGGTTTTTTTTGGGTTTTTTTGGATTTTTAGGGTTTTTAGGGTATTTTTAGGATTTTTATGTTCTCTATGAACTTTGAGGTTTTTAGGGGTTTTCAGGATTATTAGGGTTTTATGGGTTTCGGGTTTTTATTGAGTTTTTTAGGTTTTTTAGAGTTTTTTAATATTTTTATGTGTTCAATGGGTTATTAATGTATTTAGTGGGTTTTTAGGTTTTCATGGATTATTATGTTTTTAATTAATTTATTGGTTTTTTATGATTTTTAGAGGTTTTAGGGTCTTTTAGTGTTTTATGGGTTTTAGAGTTTATAGGTTTTTAAAGAGATTTAAGTATTTTTCAGGTTTTAAGATTTCCTTAGGAGTTTTTATTATTTTTTATGTTCTATGTTTTTAGTTATTTTAGGTATTTTTAATGATTTTTATGGTTTTTAGTGTTTGTTAAAAAAATCGTTCTTTTGGGTTTTTAGGCGTTTATGGTTTTTTAGTGTTTTTAGCATTTTTAGTTTTTTAGTAGTTTTAAGTGGTTTTAGTTTTTTAAGGTTTTATTACCATTTTCAATGTATTTAAGTTATTTTATGTTTTTAGGGATTTTTAGTGATATTTATGCTTTTATGGTTTTTAGAGTTTTTTTAGGGTTTTTAGGGATTTTGAGTGGGTTTCGTGTTTTTTAGAGTTTTTTGGGTATTTTTGTATTTTTTGGTTTTTTTGGGGTTTTTAGAGATTTTAGTAGTTTTAGGGTATTTATGAGTATTTAGGGGGTTTAAAGTATTATTTGAATTTTTTGGTATTATAGGTTTTTTGTGTATTTAGGATAATTTTAGGGGTATTTTGGGGTTTTAAAAAAAATTATTTTTAGGGGGTTTTGTGCCTTTGGGTTTTTAAGGTTTTATTAGGGGTTTTTAGGGTTTTTAGGGGCTTTAAACTTTTTAGTGATTTTTAGGGATTCTTTATGATTTTTATGTGTTTTATTGTTTAATGGATTTGGAAGGGTTTGGGGTTTGGGGGGTTAGGGAGTTTTTAGGGTTTTTATGTTATTTTAGATTTTTAGGCATTTTATGTGTTTTTAGGTGTTACGGTTTTATTTAGGTCAATCAGGGTTTTTTGGAATTTTTAGGTATTATTAATTTTTTTGGTTTTTTATTATTTTGAAGTCTTTATTGGGTTTCTACGGATTTTTTATGTTTTTAGAGTTTTCTTTGTGGTTTTTAGGGTTTTTAATGATTTTGGAGTTTTTTAATGTTTCAGGGGTTTAAAGGCAGAAGAGGTGAAGAACTAGGCTATCCTAGCCCCCAAAATTTTAATAAGAAAAAGAGGACACTACAGACTAGGGGAGGGTGCAGGTTTAATCGACCCATACCCAAAGGACAATCCCTAACCGGGAAAAAGGAAAATGACACGAAAGACTCACACCCCCAAAGGTTCAAAATAAAGGAAGAGCACACAAAATAGGAAAAGATAAAGTCATCCAATGTTGCCGCCAAAGTCATCTAGGTCCACACCATGGTATCCAAAGAATTCACCAAGTCCAATGCATACATCAGTAAGCCAGAAATCTGAGTCAGCTCCTGTGTCTATAGCGTCCCAACTAGAGTCGTTGTCCTCCTGCATTTTGAGCGTAGACAAAATTTTCTCTCTGAACCTCTGTTTCTCAGCATTTCACGAAGGTTGCTCATGTTTATTGTCTTTGAAATTCTTCTTGACCGCCCTGGAGGTGGCCCGGGTCACATCGGTTTTGGAATGGCAGAGTAATATCTATGATTCCTTCGCTTTGGGGTGGGGGTGGGGTAGAGATGGGCCAATCTTCATGGACATCCTTCTCACGAAATACTCCATCACTGGCAGCACCTTACGCCACTTTGTTCTCATTCTTGATTCTTGTTCCAGGAGTTGAGCCACCCTTTCCTTAGAGAATTTTCCTTTCTTCCTTGCACTTGGACATATAATCCTTTATCCTACGGTCATCCTCAGAAAACCTATCCCCTACTCTCCCAGCCTCATCCTCAAGGGGGAACCTTTCCCGTTCAACCTACCTCACATCATGTAGCAACACACAATAGTCTTCCTCTGATGGAACACCATAAACCACCATGGCCATCTGGAGGTTCATGGCCAGCACACCTTCATCAATGTTGGGCCCCAGTGGAAGGATACCAACCAGTCCCTCTATAAGAGCACCAAGAAGATCCTACACACCGCTAGTGCCTTAATCAAGTGGAACTGACCTAGCCCCTATGACAGGTCTCTCCGCGTCGTCACCCCCAGTAAGCACCAGGCGGCATCTCACCAACTCGGGAATTGCACCCTAGGAATCCAGGTCTGCTCCTCTGTCATGAACATCCCCTTCTCTGCCGAGGACAATTTCCTCTCATCTTCATCCCTCATACCATGATCAACCACATCCCCCTGTGCGAGCTATCCCACCGAGATATTAGCATCCACCATCTCAGCCGAGGCTAAGTCCTGAAACCTGTTATGAAGAGTCACAACATCTACATCCGATATAATTCTACTACTAGATCCTCCACTAATATTCTTGCAGTCCATAACCTCTCCTTCAAGTATCAATGCTAGGGGATCCTCCAGATGATCATTGTCATGCCAAGTTTCCTTCACATCATCCATCCCCTTTTCCAACTGTATCCTTGAAATTTTACCACGTCCATAAATGTCGTCATCACAAGACAGAGTTCTCCCATCATCCATGAGCATTGCTTCAGCGACTGCATCTCCTGGTTCAAAAACAACTCCATCCAAACTTAAACTGAAACAACCATATTCCATCAACGCAACTTGAAAACTGATCCCAGGCATTTGAACGATCATGAGGGGAATAACAACAACCAAATATTGGGAGGGAAAAGGCTCAGTCACCCCCTTAACCCCCATCTCCTCTACCAGAGCATGGTTGTTATCACCAGAACTCATCTTAACCATGTTTAAAACATTCCTAATAGGGGCATCACATCCTCCAGACTGAGCATTATTCCATAAGCTCAAATAGCTGGAACAGAAAACCAGCCATGATTTGAAGATAACTGGTTGCCTCCAACAGATCTCCTCCCCTACAGCAATTTAGATAGCATCCACCGGATCCTTTGAATCATCAACCTTAACAAAGGCCCTTGGGGAAACAGGGTTATAGAGGGACCTAGTACTACTATCCAGACATTGGAACCTCCCCTGCAGATTCCCAAGCATCGAAATAATTATGAAATTTTTTAAGGGAAGGGGTAGATCAGGATATATAACCCAAGTCGCAACCATCGGGGAGTTACGCTTCAGGTGAAAGTCAACACTCCACTGAAAGAGGGAGAATCGAGCGCCATTACTATTTCAGGGTGCCACGAACTAGGCAAGGATCATATCCTCCTCAGACGCGAAGTGAATCATGATGTGGGAACCATCGACCAGACCCACCATCGAACGATCCTGAAGATTCTAGAGTTCAGAGACAAATGCGTCGATAGTGTCCACCGGGGGGTGCCACATTGGGAACCTTGCAACCATAGTCAAGAGGTGAAAATCCGAAGCTTCATTGAACTCCCAAATAAAAAGGGGAAGCTACGATTGGCCTTCAAATATATCTAGAACCTTCGAAAAAAGAACCATTTGTGGAAAGGGGGCAAAAAATTAAGGGAAGAGAAAGGAGAGAAAGCGTCATCCTCAGAGGGAGGACCCTCCCCCTAAGAGAGGGGGGAGGAACTTTGTCCACCATCATCTTCAATCTAGGAGGGAGGGGAAGTCACCATCACGAGGGAGAAGATCCACCAAACTTTCCGTCTACTTCATTAGTTTAAAGGTTTTTTAGAGGTTTCAGTCATTTTTAGATTTTTTATGGGGTTTTAGTGTATTTAATTTTTTAGGGATTTTTATGTTTTATGGGGTTTTATGGTTTCTAGGGTCTTTGATGATATTTCATGGTTTTAATCATCTTTAGTTTTTTAGGGGTTTTATGTGTTTTTAGGTTTTTAATTTTTCTTAGGGATTTTCCAAGGTTTTAGAATTTTGTTTCTTTTTAAGGGATTTTAAGGTCTTTTTAAGATTTTTATGGTTTTTATGGTATTTAGGGGTTTTGAGGGTTTTAGTATTTTAATCATAATTATATTTTTAGGTGTTTAAGTGTTTTTAGTTTTTTAAGGTTTTCTTAGGGTTTTCAATGTTTTTAGGGTTTTTTATGTTTTTAGAGATATTCCTGGATATTTTAGGAATTTATGGTTTTTGTAGATTTTATGGATTTTGTGTGTTTTTAATGGTTTATTGGGTTTTTTTGGTCTTAGGGATTTTTATGAGTATGTTAGGTTTTTTATGGGTTTTTATATTTTTTGATGTTTTTTGGGTTTTAAAGGGATTTTGGAGTTTTAGTGGTATTTTATGGTTTCATGGGTTTTAGGGTTTTTATGTTTTTTAGTGGGTTATAGTGTTTTTAGTGTATTTAAATATTTTTTTATTTTTAGTGATTTTAGGTTTTTAGGGGTCTTAAGTATTTTTAGTTTTATTTCAGGATTACATAAGGGTTTTTATAGATTTTAGGGTATTTTATGTTTTTATATATTTTTTGGTTTTTTACTATATATAGGGATTTAATGGTTTTAGGGGTTTTTATGGTTTTATGGTTTTTAAGATATTTCTCATTTTCGGGTTTTTTAAGGCTTTATGTTTTTTTTAGTTTTATAAGGGTTTGTTACTGGGTTTTCATGTTTTTTGGTGTTTTTTATTTTTAGGGATTTGGAGAGAAGTATTATGAATTTTATGATTTTTATAGAATTTGAGGGTTTTATAGTTTTTTTGTGTTTATATGGTTTTTATGGATTCTTTTGAGTTTTTAGGGTTTTTTTGAATTTTTAGTGTTTTTAGAGTTTTTGGAGTTTTTTTTTAATTTTAAATCATTAAATGGTTTTTATATTTTTAGTGGTTTTTTAAGGTTTGGATGGGTTATAGGGTTTTTAATCTTTCTTTGGTTTTTTAGGGTTTTATAAATTTGTAGAGTTCCTATCATTTTTAGGATTCTTATGGGGTTTTAGTGTTTTTAGGTTTTAAAATTTTTCTTAGGGGTTTTCATGTTTATTATGATTTTTTACATTTTAAATAATTTTATGGAATATTTTAGTATTTTTATTGTTTTTATTATTTTTATTGATTTTTAGGGTATTAGGGTTTTTAAGGGTTTTATGGATTCTTAAGGTTTTTAGAATTTTTATGTTTTTTAGTGGTTTTTTGTGTTTATGTTTTTAAGGTTTTCATCGTGATTTTTAGGGTTCTTATTGTTTTTTACATTTTTCAAGATTTGACGAATTTTTACAAATATTATGGTTTTTAGTAATTCTTAGGGTTTTTCGGGTTTTATGGTTTTTTTAGTTTTTTATAGTTTTTATAGTTTTTAAGGATTTTAAGGGATTTATGTTTTGTTGACATTTTTAGGATTTCAATGGGTTTTTAGAGTTTTTAGTGTATTTTAGTATTTTTATGGGTTTATAGTGTTTTTAAGGTTTATAGGGGTTTCAGGGGTTTTAGGGTTTTTAGAGTTATTTAGGTCCATTAAGGGTTTTTAGCATTTTTTTTGGGTTTTTGGAGTTTTAAGTTGATTTAGTTTTTTAAGGGTTTCTTATCAATTTTGAGGGTTATTAGGGGTTTTTTTTATATTTTTTGTTTTTAAGGGGGTTTTATGTTTTTTATGATTTTTTGGAGTTTTAGGTATTTTGATGTTGTTAAGAGATTTTCGGTGTTTTTATCATTTTTTGTTTTTTCGGGGTTTTATGTGTTATTATGTTTTAATGGGTTTTTAGGGTTTTTAGGTTTTTAGGGTTTTAGAGATTTTTATGGTTTTAGGGTTTTTAATGTTTTAGTGTTTTTATGGTTTTTGGTGATTTCAGGGTTTTCCATTGAATTTTTTAGGGTTTTATAAGGTATCTGGAGTTGTTAAAATTTTTTGGGGTTTAAATTGTTTTTATATTTTTTAGTGGGTTATAGAGTTTGTATTAGTTTTTATGGATTTTAACGTTTTAGGGGTTTTTATGGTATTTAAGTGCTTTATGGTTTTTATGTGCTTGTAGGTATTTTTGGGGTTTTAGATTTTTTTATGTTTTTTTTGGGATTTTAATCATTTTCGGATTTTTAGGTTTTTCTCATGGTTTTTATGGTTTTTAGGGTGTTTTAAATTTTTAGGCATTTTTTGGGTTATTTACAAAATTTTATGCTATTTAGGGGTTTTTCAGATTTTGAGGGGTTTTAGGAGTTTTTAGGGATTTTACCAATTTTTACGGTTTTTAGTGGTTTTTAGTTTCTATAGTTTTTATGGTTTTCTTATGGTTTTCTATTTTTTAGGGTTTTTACATTTTTAGGGATTTTTATGACATCTTATGAATTTTTATTTTTTTATGGTTTTTAGGGATTTTGGGAAATTTTAGGGTTTTTATTGTTTTTTTGTTGCTTTTATTTTCTTAAGGTTTTAAAGGGTTTCTAGAGTTTTTAATCAATTTTAGGGGGTAAAGAGTTTTTAGAGTTTTTAGTGGTTTTTATGGTTTTTTGTATTTTTTATCGTTTCTATGGTTTTTAGGGGTGTTTATAAATTTTATTATTTTTAGGGTATTTTAAGTTTTTTACGGGTTTATAGTGTTTTTTAGGTATTTAGTGGTTTTAAGTGTTTTAATATTTTTGATGCACTCATAGGGATTTTTTCTATTTTTGGTTATTTTATGTTTTTAGGGATTTTAGCCCTTATTTAGGATTTTTAGGGGTTTAATGGATTTTATGGATTTTGAGGATTTTGTGGGATTCAATGGTTTTTTGGGTATAAGGGGTTTTTTTAAGTCTTTTAAGGTTTTAATGGGTTTTTTGATTTTTTTAACGTTTTAAGGGGTTTAATTTTTTTTAGAGTTTGAACTGGGTTTTATGGTTTGTGTGTTAATTTAGGGTTTTTAATGTTTTTTAGGGGTTTTAATGGTTTTTTATGTTTTTCAGAATTTTTAGGGATTATAGGTTTTTATTTTTTCTTAGGGGTTTTAGTTTTTTATGTTTGAAGGGTTTTTAGTGTTTTTAGGATTTTTATGGTTTTTAATGTTTTTGGGTATTTTGGTGGTTTTCGGTTTTTTAGGGTTTTTATAAACTTTTATGTTTTTAAGTATTTAATGTTTTTGTAGGTTTTTTATTTTTTTAGGGAAGAAGAGGTGTGAGGCCGGGCTATTCCCGACCCCCCCAAAATTTATTATCTTGAAAAAAGACACAGCAGACAAGCGAGGGGAGGGGTCAAACGACCCGCTACCAAAAAACCCTTACAACCCAAGACACAAAAGACCCCAAAAAAGATAAAAAAGACACACAAAGCCAAACACAACAGAACCATCATCATCACCAGCATCAACCAACATCCAGCATCTCACAACCAACCAAAGACCAGCCTTCAATCTCACCAAGTCCACCATCCAACATAATCCAGTCATCACAGCCACAACATCCCTCAACAGCATCTCCAACACCATCACCCAGCCAAACAGAACAAGCAGCCATAACACCAACCAACCTCCAGACCCCAACAACTCTTCTTCCCTACTAACAGCCAGCATAAGTAAATTCCCACTACAAAACCCGCCGCAGCAAGCCATCCCTATCCAAAACTCATATCCAATCATCCAGCCATGTCCAACATCACAACCAATCCAGGATCCAGCATTTTCTTCACAGAAATAAAAATCAACCAACCATTCCACTTCCATACAGGCCGTATAAAGCATCAAAAAGTAGATTTGAATAAACATTAAGGGAGAATCCAAGAACCGAGGCAGTAAACCAGCATAGTTGACTGACATCCAATGATCGCAAATCCAGAGGATCCAGAAATGCATCCTCTATGCCCAACGCTGCCAATCCGAACTTGTTTGAACCTCCTCTCCAAGACCGCATCATCGTTGAGGCACCCAGCTCTGATCTTCCCTAGTTAAACCCAGATATGAAAAGTCAACCTCGAACCAAGGCTGATTCCCATCAAGGATTCCAACCGCCATGTAGTCATCAGCTTCTCCGCAAACCAGATCTGACTGATATAAGACCGGAGAAGCCCATACAGGATCCAAGCTCGACGAAACCGAAGTGCACCCGGAAATAATTTCATCATCAGTGACATCATTCGCGCTTGGATCCATCTCGATCCAACGTCGAGACCACCCTGCATATGTCTTCAACAACATAGAATGGACACACTGAAAGCTCCTAGATCCAGATCTCTTCCAAAGACTGACGCCGAAGACCATCCCGTTCTAATGGGACCACATCACCGTTGGGTAGTAGAAAGTCACCACCGCCAATGACCGACACCACAATGATCTTTCAGAGCAAGCTGAAACCACCAAGGGTGAAAGTAACCCCCGATCCAGAAGTGTCACAGCTCCATGCCCAGATGAGCACCGCGACGGGAGAGAGCCACCAGGAGAGCAAGACTCCATCTTAGGATATTTATTTAGCAGTTTCTTTATGTTTTTAGGGGTTTTATGGTTTATAAATTTTTTTATGGATTTTAGTTTTTTTTAGTGTTTTCTCCTCTTTTCGGTTATTTTTTTGAGTTTTTTTTGGGATTTGAAGGTTTTATAATGCTTTTTCACACTTTTAGAGGTTTAAAGGGTTTTCAGAGTTTTTAGAGGGTTTTAAGGTATTAATCGTTTATTTGGTTTTTTCTGGTTTTAGGGTTTTGTTATGTTTTTAGGGTTTTTAGGGTTTTTAGGTTTGTTTTCACTTTTTATGTTTTTAGGGGTTTTAAATTTTTTAGGATCTTTTGGATTTCTTTGGGGTTCTCAGGGTTTTTAGGTTTTTTATTACATTTTAAGTTATTTTAGGGTTTCTTATGATTTTTATAGTTTTTAGTGGTTTTTGGGGATTTTATTAGGTTTTTAGGCCATTTTAGGGATTTTATTTTTTCCTTAGGTTTTTAGGATTTTGTTGTGTTTTTTAGGGTTTTAATATCTTTTAATTTTTTGGGGGTTTAAAGAGTTTCTTGAGTTTTAAGTGGTTTTTTTGGTTTTTATGGGTTTTTATGGTGTTTTAATGTATTTATAGGACTTGTGGTTTTTAGGGTTTTATAATTTTTATGTTTTTAGGGGGATTATGTGTTTTTAGCGTTTTATGGATTCCTTACAATTTTCAATATTTTAGGGATTTTTACATTTATTAGGTATTTTAAGTGATTTTTAGGATGTCTGTGGTTTTTAAGGTTATATAGAATTTTGAGTGTGTTTAGGGTTTTTGGGGTTTTTGGGGTTTTAGGATTTTTAGGTACTTTAAGTGTTTTTTAGTTCAAATGGTTGTATTAGGGGTTTTAAGGGTTTTAGGTTCTTTTACATTTTTAGTTATATTATTTATTTTTAAGGATTTTTAGGGATTGTAGTGATCTTGGGGATTTTGAGAGTTTTCTTTGTGTTTTTTTGGGATTTTTGGGTTTTATTTGAGTTTTTATGGGTTTCAATGTTTTTTAGAGTTTTTAATGTTTTAGGGGTTTAAATGGTTTTTAGAGTTTTTATTGGTTTTAGGGTATTTTTTGGTTTTAAATTTTTTAATTTTCTTTATGGCTTTCACTACCACAAACCAGACCATTAATAGTGCTAGAATAGGACTCCATTAGTACCAAAAAAGTGATAACTACCACAGTGTGGTTAAAATACCTAGGCTTTTATCAGCACTAAGAAAGTACTGATAAAGCAGTGATTCAGCCATGGTAAAAAAAGAACTGACAAAACACCCCTTTATCAGTGATTTTATAAGTACTGATAAAAAAACATTTATCATCACTTTTATTTAGCACTGATAAAGAGATCCTTTATCAACTATTCTGTAAGCGCTGATAAATTCATCCTTATTAGTGATAAAAATGCGATGTTAAATGTATCATTTGTTAACACATTTAGTTGTACTTATAAAGGGATGTTACGCAGGCCATAATGAATTGTGCTATAATTGTACACTATAACACCAGAAATAGTGCCATAAATTTAAAAAGGCAGATACAAATAAATAATTGAAATGTAATAAAATTTAAAACACAAATACAATAAAAACACTATTATAGGGAAAAATAATGCAACCATTTAAAATAAAAAACCACTCCTGTTAAAGAAAAATAATTCACCTATATATGAAAAAAATTCTTATGTTAGTAATAATATAAGTTAATATTATTTCAAACGATCAGGGAAGGGGAACTACAAAGCTACAATGAAACACAGAAATACACACATGCAGGAAGTCAGAATTTCTCGAATCTAAGACCTTCCCAATACCCCCATAGGACCCTCTTCCACTAGGGTAATTCATAGGGACAGTTATAATATAAAAAAAATAAATTAAACGGAAAGTGTTAATTTTAAAATAAAAATTGAGTCATACCAAGAACACTGTGTATCATATTGAGTTACAGTTGATTCTTGAACATCACACCAATTATTATTCATCTTCTATCATTATATATTTAAAAATTAACTTAATAAGTATGTTAAAAAATTTTTTATGGAAATTAATTATGTAATTGAAAATATAATGACGAAAAAACAATCTATGATCATTTTCTTGGTTTTGGCAATGTGATTAACGTTTTAAACTAAAACGGCACTTATATATTGAAAAGAGGCACTGAAAGTCATACCAATCACACTATACAATGGATTGAGGTGTTGATGATTCATACATGTCCCAAATTACTTATGAATCATTTTCCTAAAGTATTAAAACAATCTAAATGTGTTTCCTTAGTTTTGATTACATCGCTTGTGTTTTTTACTAAAGTTTCATTTTAAATTGGAAACACATGCATTGAGACATACGAGTCACATTGTGTGTGGGGTTGATGTGGGACAGATTCTTACACATCAAAAATTAATTATGAATCATTTTACTATATTATCAATATAGTTTGGGCATGTTTCGTTTGTTTTCATGGGGTGACTTTTTTTTGTATTTAAATATCAATTTTAAACTGATAACGGACACTTCAAGTCATATCAAGAATTTCATGTATCAAATTGAGGTGAAGATAATTATTACATGTAAAAATTTAATTATAGATCAATTTACTCAAGTATCAAAAGAATTCAAAATAATTGTCTTGGGTTTGAGTATCTTAGTTGACAATTTTAAAAAAAAGTAATGTTAATTTCAAATAAAAAGACAATAGTCATATCAGTCACACCAAGATTAATATTGAGGTGGTATAATTTATGCAATCTCTAAATAGCTTATTTACCATTTTCCAAAAGTATCAAAATAATTCGAATACATTTTCTCTGTTTTGGGTACAACACTTGTGTTTTTTTACAAAAAATGTCATTTGAAACAAGAAACACACACTGTGAGTAATACCGATCACATTGTGTGTGGGTTTTACATGAGACTAATTCCTATATGTAAAAATTTAATTATTAATAATTGTAATAAATTAGCATGAAAATCCAATCATGTTTGGATTGTTTTTAGTGAGGGACACATTTTTGAATTAAAATTTATATTTTAACCTATTAAAGGAAACTTTGATTCATAATAGGAGCATCATGTATCTGATTGAGTTGTGGATGTTTCCTACATTTTAGAAATGATATATGGATCATTTTCCATAAGTATCAAAATAATACGAATGTTTTTTCAATGTTTTGCATATTATAGTTGTGTTTTTATTAAAATTAATGTCATTTTTAAATAAAAAGATACCTTTAGAGTCATACATGTCACATCGTGGGACGAATTGAGGTTTTGATGATTCCTACACATACTAAATAACATGTAGATCATTTTTCTAAAGTATCAAAATAATCCAAATTTGTTTTCTCAGTTTTGAGTATTCCACTTTGGTTTTTTACTAAAATGTCATTTTAAATATTAAGCACACACATTGAGTAATACTAGTCACATAGTGTGTGGGATTGATGTGATACTAATTCTTATATGTCACAAAAAAAATTATGAGTCTTTATCTTAAATTATCAATACAATCTTAGCATGTTTGGTCATTTTTTAGTGACATGATATTTTTTGAACTAAAAGATCAATTTTAAACTAATAATAGACATTTTGAGTCATTATGGGAACATACTATATTAGATTAAATTGTAACTGATATAGAAAAATCAAAAATGAATTATGGATCATTTTCCTAAAGTATAAAAATAACTCAAATCTGCTTTCTTGGTTTTGAGTAAGTTAGTTTTCATTTTTACTAAAAATTAATGTTAGTTTTAAATAAAGAGACACACTTAGAGTAATATTGGTCACATTGTGATTATTTATTCAGGTGAAGCTAATTCCTAAACATCCTAATTGATTAATATATCTTTTTTCAAAAGTATGAAGATAATCTGAATGCACTTTATCTATTTTGTGTATGCCACTTTTGTTTTTACTAAAATGTCATTTTAAACTTGAAACACACACTTTGGCTCATACCAGTCATATCATGTGTAGTTTTGAGGTGAGACTAATTCCTACACATCAAAATTGAATTATAAATAATTTTACTAAATTATTAATACCATTTGAGGAAATTTTCTCAGTTTTTAGTGACTGACACTTTTTAAACTAAAATAAAAATTTTAAATTGATAACAGACACTTTGAGTCATACCTGGCACATAATGTATTGGATTGAGGTGCGACTAATTCCTAAATGTCAAAAATGACTTATGTATCATTTTATTAAATTACAAAAAAAATTGAATGTTCTTTCTTAGTTCTTGAGTATGTTAGTTATCTTTTTTACTAAAATTGATGTCAATTTTAAATTAAAAGACACGCTTAGAGTTATACAAGCCTAACTTTGCATCTGATTGATGTGAGGATAATTCCTACATATCCCAAATATAATATATATTTATTTCCAAAATTAAAAAATATTATGAATGATTTTCCATAGGTTTGAGTATGTCAATTTTTTTTTACTAAAATGTCATTTTAAACTGGAAACACGTACATTGAGTCTTATCGGTCACATAATGTATGGGGTTGACATGAGTCTAATTTATAAACTTAAAAAATTAATTATGAATAATTTTCATAAAATATCAATACTTGGTAAGTGAATTTTTTCAGTTTTCGATGACTGAAACTTTTTGATCTAAAATATCAATCATAAACTGACAACAAACACTTTGAGTCATACTGGGAACATTATGTATCATATTAAGGTGTGGCTAATTTCTAAATATTAAAAATTACTTATGGATCATTTTAATAAAGTATCAGGACAATAAAAATGTTTTTTATTGGTTTTCAGTATGTCATTTTTATTTTTGTAGAAAAAATTAATGTCAATTTTCCATAAAAATAAACACTTAGAATCTTATCTGTCACACTATACATAGGATTTAGTTGAGAGGGATTACTACACATCCCTAATTATTTTTTTATAATTTTAAAAAATTATAAAAATAATCATAATATGTTTTATTTATTTTGAGATTTCCACTTGTGTTTTTTAATAAAATGTCATTTCAAACTGAACACATGTACTTTGAGTTATAACAGTCAAATCATATGTGGTTTTAATGTGACACTGATTCCTACAAGACAAAAATAAATTATAAATCATTGTCTAAAATTATTAATAAAAATGATATTGTTTTCTTGGTTTCAATGAGTGAAACATTTTGAACTAAAATACCAATTTTAAACAGATAACGAACATTTTGAAACTTATCAGGAACATATTGTATCTAATAGAGGTTATCTTAATTCCTATACATCATAAATGACTTATGGACCATTATCCTAAAGTATCAAAACAATCAGAATACATTTTCATTATTTTGACTATGTCAGTTATCTTTTTTAATAAAATTAATTTCAATTTTAAAGAACCCATAATGTTGAATGCATTATATAATAAAAAAGAAAATTGCTTCATCATGATTGAATCGTCATTATTGATTTCATTATCACATTACATGAGGGAATCTTCATTTTTGGAGAAGTAATTTATTCCTAGAAAACATAACTATTAGTGTAAACCTATCTGAATTCATTGATTGATCTCAAATAAATAATTATATATGAATTTTTATGGAACATAAGAAATTATATCTTACCCGTTCACCAAAATATAGAGTAAAAAATACATGATAAAAAATTTAAATTATTTTATGGAGAAAACATTAGTGTGACACGTTTTGTATTATTAGAAAACACAAAACTCCATTATAAATTGTTTAACCCTTTTTTGTTAGTATTAAACATTAGTATAGTCATTTATATCATACAAATATCAATGATATATAGTGAATCTGTTTAGTGTTATTAGATTTTATTATACATTAGTATATACTTTTCAATATTCTGTGTGATGATAAAATATGTCATAACATCATAATTATTTTTTCATCAAAATGGGAATATTCCAATTCTATTGTATTTTATATTGAGAATGATGATGTGTTTTTTATTAATGATCTTGTAAACATGAATTTTTTTACATATTTAATGTTAAAATTCATAATTAATGTTACTTATATGGATTTCAAAAGAATTTTTCATTTTATATCATGTGTTTAATTGATGACCAAATATCCCAAATAATTCCACCACCCACCAAACTGAAACCATTGTATTGTTCTTTTCTGATATTAATGATTCAATTTTTGAAATTTTTTATACTTTATTTTTTATATGTTTTGGGTCAAGATAATTGTTTTTTTAAGGGGGTATTTTTTTTGGATTTTTGGTTCTTTGTTATTTCATTTGAAGCGAGTTTTCTATTTTTGGGGATTTATTTATAAAGAGGACTCTTTTCATTTGATTGCATGTTTCCTTTGGCATCATCCATCCTTTATGACCACGATCTCTCAATGTTGGTTGTCCTCCAATAGTACTCTCCTACACCTACTGTATTTGGTGGTTTATTAAACAAATATCTATTGAAACATTTTAGTTGGATTATATAATATTTTACGATTGAATTGGTGTTATATGACTCTCAATTGATTATTGCTTTTACTAATAAGACACTTTCATTATAGTGTAGATAATACAAGGGTAAGAAACTATATTTTTTTTTGTTGTAGTTGTTTATTTTGTTCTTGTTGAGGGTTTTATTTCACACTTTAGAAATATTTGATAGTACATGGAATGTAAAAAATATAAATTCATCCTATGATAATTGTTTTGTAAAAATAAGTGGTGTTTGATTTTTGTATGATAAAAAATTCGTCTATATAAATTAATATATATAATCACTTAAAAAAGTGATGAGAAACATTTTTTTAATAATCCACCAAAAAAACATGACCAATGAATTTTATCTTAAGTGAAAAGATTTTTTTTTCACTTTTTAATAATTTTTCTCAAAACAAAACCTTGGTATGATCCCCATTATACTCAATTTTCTAAAAAATTTATTGTTTTCAAGCTATAAATTCATATCATCCTCCACCCCAGTCCCCAACTCTTACTCCATCTCCAACTTGGTTGCTGACTCTAAATCCACCGCCACCTCCTCCTCCACCTATACCTCCTCCTCTGCCTCTTCTATTGACAAATAATTTTATTTTTTGCAGGTCAGTGCTTCTAAAAAATTTATTTTCTCCATTATAATTCCCCTTGATAAATATATAAAAAATAATATATATGCAATATGACACTAATTTTTCACACCCCGAATATATTTATAAGGACATATATCACACTAGATCACAAACATAGTATGTAATCACCTAAATATATTTTTAAAGAATATTCTGAAAACATGTATGCTGCCCACTGTTCTCTAAATAAATTTCCATCTTTATTTAAGTATGAAGGAAATCTTGACAGTAATTAGAAAAATATAGACAAAAAAATTATTAACAAATATATTTAATGAAATTTTAGTTTCCTACTGAAATTTCTTATTGGGGGATTCTGGTCTTTTAATTTTTTTTTATCTCTATTATAAATTTGAATATATAACATATAAAATCAATTCAATTATCTTTATTCAAAAATTTCATACACATTGACCATGTTAATTATTTTTTTAAATATGTTTTGATTGTCCAATATTTATCAAAATACCTTAATTTGATTCCATTTGTAGTAATCCATATGCTTTATCTATTCATATACCAACATCATGCCATGATTTATCCTATATTTAGTAATAGCTCTATTATAAAAAAATCTTGTTAAAACATAGTATGAAACATATAATTCAACATTTATCTATAAAATGTTGATTGCGGTGAATTTTAGCTGGTAGAGATAGTAAGAGTAGGCTGAATTTCTTGGTGGCTAGCGTCGAGGGTGGGGAAGATGATCTTGGGTTTTTAGGATAACGATATACTAGATGAGATTTTTAGGGTTGGTGATTTTGTGATGAGATGAAGTGAACTTTGGTGGGGATATAACCTACCCATTGGTTGGTTTTTTGTCAACTGATGATCCACCTCGAAGACGACGTGTTCTGGATGGCATCGATGAACGCTGAAGGATGACGACAGTAGCCTTCCTGATGATGGAGTTTATAGTTTTCTTTCCAGCATCCTAGTATGTTGTGATAACTTTGGGATTCAGGGAGAGAAGACCTCGGATTTTGAGACAACTAGGTACACACACTAATAGATGGAGATTTTAGGTGGACCAGTAATGACACAATGAGTTTGGACCTTCAGGGATAGAATTAGTTATGGGTATCACGGACCAAATAAAATAATTTTTTGCAACCCATGCCTTGTCAGTGGGAATTTTATTTTTGGGATGGGCTAGTGGATGATCTTGGATGGGTGGTTCATTGGATAAATAATTATTTAGTGGCATTGTTATGTTGTTTCTTTTTTTAGTGTGGTTTTATGTGTTACATGCTTGTTGTTTGATGTATGTAATTTTTATTTTAATTAATAACTTTTAGTGTTGAGTGTGCTCAATACCTAAACTTCCCTATTATATATATATATTAGATAAATATAATTATAAATATATTATATAGTATACTAATTATTTAAATAAATCTTTTATAATTTTATAATTATTTAAATATATATAATTACTTGTTTATAATTATTTGAATACTTTTATTAAAAAATAACATTTATTTATTTTTAATAATCAAAAATATAAAATATTACAAATATATTAAATATACATGTATTAGTTTATAAATATTGAGTTGAAAATATATTTTTGGCATTATTAATGAATATATAATCTTAAATACATTCATTTTAAAAATGAGTGAAATTAAAGAATTAAAAATGAGTAAACATTAAAAATATTGAAAAGAGGATAAGTTTTATTATTTAATGATAAATTATTAAGAAACATGTATATATATATTTAAGTAACGTTGAATACATATTGAAAATATTATGACATATTAATTAAATATATATAAATAGATAATCGAAAATAATGAAATTAAAAAAAATTAAAAAATTAAAAATGAATAAATAATACCTAATATTAATAATAATAATAATAAATAAATAAAAATTACCAATTAAAAACATAATATATTAAATATATCATGTTATGTTGAAATTCTAAAATATACTAAAAATGGAATAAATAACATAAATATTAGGTGTATGTGTTTCTATATAAGATTCCATTAATTGTGTATTATGTTTGTGTGTGAATTGTGTATATATATATATATATATTTAATAGGCTAGGGATAAGGCACAAAGGCCCAATACATAAAATTAAAAATAATGAAAGTACATAGATAAGGAAAAGATAAGGATAGACACATCATCCCACCAAAAAAAATCAAAGAACCCAAATCAGGGCACTAAATTTAGGGAAACCAACAACATGAGTAATGGTATGTCCCCTCCATCCCCTCCCGTATAGAGGTCTTCCCTATGAATTTCACCCACACTTCTATGTATTCTCTCTCTACAATGATTCATCTTCCTCATCTTGATATGTGTCCCAGATTTCCAATGCCATATCATGATGACAAGAGCTTGTCTTGAGAGATTCACTTGTGTTTTTACTTCACCCACTGATTTAATTTTCCACTTTAACCCTTTTCTCTAAAGTCACATTATTAGATAAGTCAATCACCCCAAAGGTATTGAAGATGGGATCCAAAGTCATATTCATGAAATCATCCTACATTTTTGTCTTCAAGGTATCCAATTCAGGGCTAGCTAGTAGGGGAAAAGCATTCAATTCACTAGTAGGTTCCTTATGCAGTTTAACACAACACACTTGAATAACATAAGAATTTGAACCTTGGTCACAATATTATTTAATGTAATCATGTTTTCACTTCCATGTTCAATTTCATGAGGTACATAACATTATCGAACACCACCAACATCTTTCCTGGATTATTGTACCGCTGGTTCAACTAGTGCAGTTGAGGAAATACCCCCATCAAGGATGTTCTCCTAGTATGCAGTCTTATCATGAAGGAATGGATGATCATCTTAATTAGTATTCTGATTCATATTCCCCTATACATTATCCAATTTCTCTAAATTATAAATATTAGATACAGATGAACCCATAGCATTCTTACCCTTGATATATAAAAAGCATCATAAATCGAATGAGTTCCCAAAGAAACCCCCATGGAAGCAACATTATCAACTACCTTAAAATATTACTCCTTAGGATATTTCTTAGTGTCTTTAACTTTTTTAGGTGCATAATCCTCTGGAAGACAATTAGTACTACCATGCATCCTTCGGGAATATTCAATAGAAGGATTAACATGAAAACTCTTCATGGTCTTCCTCAATGTTGGTTTCATTAGTTTTATATTTGAGTTCAATTATATCAATTTCCTCTCATTCTCGATAGATGAGATCAAGTGATTACTATCAAGATCCTATAATGAATAAAAAATTCATACTCACCTTTATGGACAGGATCGATATAAGGACTCTCATTTTTTGTCCTTTTAAATGATTGGTTTTGAAGAACCCAAATCATGTGGTTGACCTGGGTGATCAAACCCCATTTCAACAATATTGATATCATTCAGGTCCCCTTTCTCCTATACTTTTCAGGCTATGTCCTTTTTCAGAATATGGCCACAACCCTATATATGTAAATCTCCATCATCACTCTAAGTATGTTGTTGGATCTTGTAATTCCCTACTTTTGGACTACAGTCTTTCTTAGATAATATATTTCATTTATCATCTATCTTTAACTTCACCCAATAGGGACTATAGATAATAATTATTCTATAATTTTCAATGTGATGACCAATATTGTGGAAACCCATGAAAAAATTAGGGTCATTTTAAAAGTCAATAGATAAATCAAACATGTATTCATCATCAGAGAGAACCACTATTTTGGTCAAAGGGGAGGTGAGATCAACCTCCACAATCAGTCAAAAAAATGGCAATATCTTTCCCTTTTAGTTTCATTATCCATCTTAACCGGAACACCTATAGCTAAGGAAACTTCCTATAAAATATGTGGGTGCCAATGAAACTAGATATGGTCATTAATCAAACCTAGATTTGATTTTTTGAATTATTTTCAACCAATGGATTAAATTCAGGGTCCCAATCTTTAACCTTAAGGTCCCTAAGCTTCAATTTCAACAGGATGAACCCCCATTCTATTGACTTCAATCTAAATTTGTGAAAACAATGTGAAAAAAATTCCTTTCCCTAGTGAGGTTAGTTTCCATCCAAAGAAACCCTAAATATCAATGTGTTTTTTCCTAATCTCAGTAAGACTCTAATGAATTTCTGGGACTTCTAAAGAAATGTGAGCAATACTATAACTCTTATAATCTTTAATCATGGGAGGAATGATTACATGAGTAGCTTCAAAAAAGGACATATCACCCTTCCTCATTATTTTTTGGGATTCAGATTTATGGTAACACCTAATTCCTTCAATGTTATTGTGATTCTCAGAATATGTCGCATCACACAAGGTCTCGAGCACAACCAAGGTCAAATATAGATATAAATTCAATTCCCTAGAATCCCCACAAAATGCTTGGGCAAATATGTGATTCAAACCACACTGAACAATAATAATATACTTTAAATATGACTTTTCCACGATTCCCAAACCCATAGCATCCAAAACATAGGTAATTTTAGGAGAAAGAGGGGCCTCGACTAGTGGAAGGTTAATTGCTCTCGAGACACCAACATGATCTCTCGGTCTTGGATCCTTAATTACCAAAAGCCCCTTGTCACTCAATGCCAAAACTGGAACCAAAGTAGAACCATATCCCAAATCATCTTCCATTGAATTTAACATGATAGAATCTAATAAATCCCAATGAGTGAGTATCACCTAAAAATCATAATGGATTCACCGAGTTTTCCGAGCTCGCTAAATCTGCTATCATCTCACCATGAATTGTATATGATAATAAATTAATTATATATATATATGTGTGTGTGTGTGTGTGTTTGTGTGTGTGTGTGAAATTAATGTAGCATGCTCTTAATATGTGTTAAATTTAAAAATAAATCAACATTAAAATTTATTAACACATTAATATTTTTCTAACCATTACATTTTATTCATTTTTTATATGTTTATATTTAATATATTTTTTTATTACTATTTATAAATAATATATATATATATATATAATTTATTAATTTTTATTAATAATTGCTTCATGAGTGATTTTTTAAATAATTTTTGTAATTTATTGATTTTTATTTTTTAAAATATTACAATTTATTCATTTTTAATTTTTTGTTAATTATGTCAATTTCTTAATTTTATACATCTTTATTTAATATATAATATTTATTAATATTTATAATATATATATATACTAAATTTATTAATTTAAATTAATAATTATTTAATTAATAAAGTGATTAATATTTTTTTGTAATTTACTCATTTCTGACTTTTATTAATTTAGTTGTTTATTTTTATTCATTTTACATATATATATATATATTTAATATATACTATTAATTAATATTTATAATATATATATATATTTATATTCAATTTAATCATTTTTATCAATAATTATTTAATTAATAAAATTGTTGTCATTTTTTTCATTTTTATTTGTTTAATTATTTCATTTTATTTTAGACCTTTATCAGGGCAGATAAAGGTTACCTTTGTCAATTATAAAAATAAATCATTAATAAATAGTTCTTTTTATCAGTTCTAAATAAAATAACGGATAAAGGTTACCCTTTATCTGTGCTGAAAAAGAGTTCATAAAGCGTAACTTTTATTATTTTATTTTTTAGTGCTCATAAAAGGACCCCTTTATTAGTTATTTATTTAGTGCTAATGAAGGACACATTTATCAGTTTGTTTTTTCTAATGATAATAAAATCCAACAATTTTAAAGTGATGTTCTGTAGTTGTTTTTAGGGGTTTTAAGGTTTTTCTAGGGTTTTTAGCATTATTTATTTTTTAAGGGTTAAAACTATTTTTTGGTTTGAGGGTTTTTTTCTGATTTTTTACGGTTTTTACATTTTAAGGATTTTTAGTAATTTTTATTGTTTTTATGTGCTTTATGGTTTTAAGGGATTTTGATCGGTTTTGGTTTTTTAGGGTATTATTGTTTTTTTGGCATTTTAGGTTTTTTGAGTTTTTTTTATTTTGTAATGATTTTTCATAGTTTCTAAATATTTTAAGTGTTTGAAGTGTTTTTATAGATATTAGTCGAAATTTATATTTTTATGGGTTTTATGGTTTTTAATATTTTTATGGGTTTTATAGATTTTAGGGCCATTTATGACTTTTAGCATTTTTTAGGTTTTTAGGGGTTTTATGTGCTTTTAGGTTTGTATGGTTTTCATAGTGGTTTTCAATGTTTTTTGGTTTTTATGCTTTTAGGTATTTTTGTGGATGTTTTAGCTTTTTCATTATTTTTAGGGTTTTTGTGATTTTGTGGAGTTTTTAGTATTTTTAGGGTTTTTAGGGTTTTTATGGATTTTTTGGGGTTTTTTTGAGTTTTTATAGGTTATATGGTTTTTAATGTTTTTAAAAAATTTAATATTTAAGGGGTTTTTATAAAAATTAGTAGGGTTTTAGGGTTGTTATTAGTTTTTAGGGTTTTCAAAGGTTTTAGGGGGTTGAAAGGATTTTAAAGTTTTTAGGATTTTTAGGGTTTGTTTATGGTTTTTAGTGTTTTTTAGGTTTTTAGAGGTTTTATGAGTTTTTTATGTTTTTAGGGTTTTCATATGATTTTTAGGGGTTTTAGGTTTTCATATGATTTTTAGGTGTTTTAGGTTTTCATATGTTTTTAGGGTATTTAGTACTTTATTGGATTTTTATATGTTTATAGGGCATTGATGTATTTTGAGGGGTTAGGGTTTTTTGGAACTTTAGGGTTTTATGGGGGGGTTTGTTTTTAGGTTTTTTATTTTTTTTAAACATATTTATGGATAGGGAGGGTTTTTATATTGTTTAGTGAGTTTTTATGTTTAAATGGTTCTTTAGGGTTTTTAAAGGGTTTATGGGTTCTATAATTTTTAGGGGTTTTAGAATTTTTAGGGTTTTTAGGTTTTTTAGTTGTTGTAAGTGTTTTTATATATTTATGGTTTTCTTAGGGTTTTTCATGGTTTTTCAGTTTTTTAAGGTTTTTATGATTTTGTGGATTTTTTAGGATTTTTATGTGTTTTAGGGATTTTGAGTGGTTCTAGGGTTTTTAGGGATTTTTTTAGGTTTTTATCCTTTTTATGTTTTGAGGGGTTTAAGTGTTTTTAGGATTTTAAGGGTTTCTTATGGTTTTTCATGGTTTTTAGGGTTTTTAATGTTTTTGACACGTTTAGAGGTTTTGGGGGTTTGGGGTTTTTTTGGTTTTTAGTTTTTTTTTAGTTTTTTAAAATTTTTTAGGTTTTTAGGGCTTTTAAACATTTTTAGTGGATTAATGGGTTTTAAAGATTTTAATGGTTTTTGTGGGATTTAATAGATTTTTAGGGTTTTAAATAGTTTTTATGGTTTTTATGGTTTTTATGTTTTTAAGGGGTTTTAGTGTTTTTATCTTTTTGTAGGTTTTTAGGGGTTTTATGTGTTTTTAGGTTTTAAGGATTGATTAGGGATTTTAAGATTTTTAGGGTTTTTTCTGTTATTAGAGATTTCTAGTGATTTTAAGGATTTTTTTTGTGGTTTTTAGGGACTTTGAGGCTTTCTATGGGTTTTATGGTTTTTGTGTTTTTTTTGGGTTTGGTGTTTATTTTGAGTTTTTTTTGAATTGTAATTGGTTTTAGAGTTTTTTTAAAATTTTTGAGGGGTTTAAATGGTTTTTTAGAGTTTTTATAGGTTTTAAGATTTTTATTTGTTTTTAGTGTGTTAATATTTTTAGTGTATTTTATGGTTTTATGTGTTTTTAGAGTTTTTAGGGTGGTTAAGGGGTTTTAAGGTTTTAGCATTTTTAGGCTCTTTTTGGGTTTTATTTGTTTTTAGTGTATTAATGTTTTCTTATTTTTTTAGGTTTTTATGGGGCTTTTATGTTTTGAGGGATTTCTAGGGATTTTTTTATGAATTTTATGGGTTTTAGGGATTTTGAAGGTTTTTGTTTTATTTGGTTTTTATGGGTATTAAGTGTTTTTTGTTTTTTCAATAATTGTTCTGGTTTTTAACATTTCAAGGGTTTTTTATGATTTTTATTATGTTTGAGGGTATTATAGATTTTGAAGGTTTTTAAAAAATTTTATTTTTAAGGTTTTTATGGTTTTTCTGGGGTTTTATGGGTTTTTAAGGAAAATAGATCAAGTATATAAAAGGGGAAAATAAATTGAAGTAGAAGATGATCATACAAAAAGTGAAACACCTGGCTTGAAGTCCAAAAACCATAACAAACAAGGAAGAAAAAATCATGCACAAGCCCACATTCATCATGTCACGACCCAAGTCGGGTCTCCATCCGAACCGAGGCCCGAACCAATTCGCGGAAAGGCCCGAAGGGTGTTCCCGATCCCCACAGGCTAGAATAATTGCCCGATTATCCAAAAAAAACTTGGGAATGATTTACCGGAATAAAAAAAATATAAAGACACCAAAAAATAGACTAAACCAAAAGTAAATGTTGCAGCCAAACAATCCTTTAACCAAAACTATATTTTGAGTCACATGTAAAACCAAAACCCAAACAACAATAAAAAGTACAGTGACCAAAAACCATCCCAAAAACTACCGTCTGATGGTAGGACACCACCCAAAATCGATCACCACAACACCACGTCAAGATGTCTGCTAACAACCTGAACCAACACTCCCAAACAATGGACCCTTACCTGCATCAGACATAAACAAATCTACTTACACCCAATTTTGTATGTTGTGTGTGAGAAATTTCCCAGAAGGATTCCACCGAGAAAAGATTCCATGCACAAATATTAGAAGACGAATACATTTGAAATGATGATATAAAGGAAATATTTAAATTCCAAATAATGGTAATGAAAATATATTTCAAGAAACTACCATAAAGAAAATCACATTATTGAAAACCCTTGTTTGTGTTATAACTCATGTGACATATCATATATCATCGGTGTGTGTAAAGTAAATGAAAGAACCAAAAGATGCGGGAGGCCCTAGGGGTATTAGTAATAGGTGGGACCCTAGAACATCGTGTCTCGGTGAAATGTGGCTTAGAAACCACGACCCTTAGAAACTGTGGCTAAGAATCCATGACCCTCAGAAAATGTGTCTAAGAAACCACAACCCTTAGAAAACATATGTTTAGTCACTGTTGAAAATGTAAATCCGGCTAGTGAAACCCGGCCAAGACATCTCTAGAACACTAGATCACTAGTTCTATTTCTCCCACCAAATACCCCAAGATTCCCACAGTGCACTCATAAAAAAACTAAGTTCACATCACATGTCACATTAACATTTAAGATCCAAACAAGGTTTTTACACATAAAAACACGTAATTCGAACACCGAAACCCTTTTTTAAAACCATACACACACCCAAAAAGTTTTAGAACGTAACATGCACTGCTTTCACATTAAATTAAACCAACTGCATAGTTTTATTAAAACACTTTTTATAATAAATAAAAATTCTAATAAAAATTATTAAGCAGTTTCCAAACATGTAGCAAAATTTTAAAAGGTGTAAAAGTCACTCAAAAACCATTCCAAAATAAAACATATTATGACTCCATGAAAGAAAAATAAACCGCTTCATTCACACTTCCTAACTCACACACTTCACAGTTTACAAAAAAATAATGAATGGTTCAATGTGGGTTTTAAAAATAAAAATGGAATAAATCACTTAGACACACTTCCAACAAGTTAAATGCACAATTAAAACATAATAAAAAATAATTTCATAGCATGAAATATAATTGAAAAGGTGATAAATTAACTAAACAAACATGCAAATGATCATTAGATAATATTTGTGTGTGGAACCACCTACCGGTGGGTAGATACTTTGTGGAACAATTCTCATCCTTCCACCACATGTGACATGCCCCGTAAGCAGACCAAAAATAAACCCTAAAACAATGAAACACATAAAAACTTCAAAATTAAACCAATCGAAAACTAAACCCTGTCAGAAACATCACCATAAATAAAAGTATGAACAACGAGGGACTCTCCACCAATGGTGAGGAGCCCGAGAGATCGGTTGGAGGTCAATGGGGGATATCCAGGCTTGTGTAGCATTGGAAAAACAAATATAGAGCCTCCTGAAAAAGGTGTAGCATCGAGAGGAGGTTGTTGGGACTTATGTTGAGTCCAGGGGGTGGTGTGCATGTGGCTGGATAGAGGAGGGGCATACCACCAGGGTGAATTCTGGCTAAGAAAAGGGAGAAGGGTGCAACCCGACATGGCTGTTTGGAGGAGAGAGGATTTGTGGTGTGGTTTCTCAAATAAGGAGGACAATAGGGGTAGGAGGGCGCAACACTGGGTGGTAGCAGAGCTGGTTGGGCTAGGGTGAGCGGGAGGTAGCAGGAGAAGAGGGTGCAGCCTGGGGTGAGCGGAAGGTTGCAGGAGGAGAGGGCGTGACCTGGGGTGAGGAAGTAGGGTGGTTCAAGGTAGCAAGGAAGGGGGAGGTGTCCGACTAGGTGTAAGGGAGGTCCATTGAGAGGCTATGTGGGGAAGTGTGTGAGGCCTTAAAGAGGGAGGATAAGGTTCACGCAATCTAGGGAATGTCACGACGGGGAGGGAGAGATTTAGGGAGAGGAAATGAAAAAAAGAAAAATAAAAGATAAAAATAAAGTGGAAGAAAAACATAAAAAAAATATTTAAACTAACCTCGAATTAAATGAATATTTAAACAAATCTAAAATAATAATAAAGATACAATAGAAATATTAATAAGAAAAGTTAATAATGTTATAATTTTAGTTTTAAACAAATTAAAATATTAATTACAATAGTGTTCATAATAATAATTATAATACTGATAATAATGACAATAAAAATTATAATTACAATAATTTTATTTTGGTTATGTTAATTAACCAACTGGGCACTGGGAACGACGCCTATTAAACTATAAAAGCCACACAACTTCACTTGTTCCCTGCCCTCACATCGAGCATTGTCAAACCGATGCTCAATTATTAGTGAAAAAGTGAAAAATTCATGTCGGGCTTAGATCATGTTTCAGCTAAAAAAATATTAAAAAGGAAAATAAAATTGTAATATGAAAATAAAAATCAG
Organism: Viscum album; assembly: GCA_963277665.1. Classification (NCBI taxonomy): domain Eukaryota; kingdom Viridiplantae; phylum Streptophyta; class Magnoliopsida; order Santalales; family Viscaceae; genus Viscum; species Viscum album. The sequence continues at coordinate 1,277,147,083 of OY728136.1, read as the reverse complement.
AAACATACCACAGTGAAAAGTCTGGGTGTGACAATTATCCCCACCATGAAAACATTCTGCCCAAGGAAGTCAACTCAAAGCTTGATCCGAGAAAAAAATAGGTAATCATGCGCAACACATCAGTTCCTCTCCCAAGTCTCATGCTCAGCATTCCCGTGCTTCAAAAGAATGTGATCCAAAGGAATGGACTTACCGCGAAGCACCTTCTATTGAGAATCTATTATCCACACTGGATGCTCAAACACTGAAAAGGTGGGATTTATCTCCAACTCCACCCAATTCAACACATGTGATAGATCAGGATTATACTTTTTCCTTTGGGAGACATGGAATAATTCGTGAATCAATGTCAACTGAGATGGAAAATCTAACCTATATTCCACCTTGACAATATGCTCTATAATCTCAAAAGGCCCAACATACCTCAGCATCAGCTTCCCCTTCTTTCCCAAGCAGCGGTGACCCAAGAGAGGGTCCAACTTCATGAACACTTTATCCCCCACTGAAAACTCAAAATCCCGACATCTCTGATCCGCATAAGATTTGGGGTGATTCTAAGATATCAACAACCTCTATCTAATAAAATTGACCTTCTCAGATGTCTCCTAATCTAGGCTCAGTCCAAAAATTGAGGTCTCACCTATCTCATCCCAACACAAAAGAGACCAACAAGGGTGAGCATAGAGTGCCTCAAAAGGATCCATTCTAATAGATTATTAGTAACTATTATTATAAGAAAAATCATCCAATACCAAATGGAAATCCCATGAACCTCTGAAATCCATTACACATCCGCAAAGCATGTCCTCCAAAATATCATTCTACCACTTCATATGGCCATCCTTCTGAGGATGGTATGTTGTGCGCATCTTAATCGGTCACCCAAAAGCCTTCTAGAGGCCTCCCCAAAATAGAGAGGTAAAGTGGGGGTCCCTGTTAGAAACAAACACTAATGGAAAACCATGATGTCTGACCACTTTCTTAACATAAAAGCATCCCAGGTCAACCACCTTCGTAATATCTCTGATCAGGATAAAGTGAGATGACATGGAATAACAATCAATCACTAACCAAATATAATTCCTCCCTCATGGTGTACAAGGAAATACAACAATGAAGTCCATGGAGACCTCGACCCACTTCCATGTTGAAATGGGAAATGACTAAATCCGTCCAGATGGTCTTTGATACTCTGCTTCCACCTGTTGACAGGTGTTTCATCTCAATAAAAAATCTTCTATGTCATGTCTTATACCTGTACACCCGAACTAGCAAAAAAATCTTAATACATCTTGGTAATACCAAGATGGACGGCCAACTGAGACTGGTGGATATCCTGCGTCACCTCCTTCTGCAGAGACAACAACACCACAACACGACTCTTGAATCCCAAAATCCTCTCGGGAGACAATGACCAATCAGAAGGTGTCTCCCCACCATGAAGAACTAATATAGATCACTAACACATCTCGTCACCGGGCTTCTCCCACTAAATCATCTCCATAAGAGTGGGATTCAACTGAATGGTAGCATGAGAAAGTACACCTACTGTACTCCCTGGTCTCCAAGTGATCTAGGAAATGCGAACCATCAAAGTCCACTTATCACTGGACTTTCTGAAATCCTACACTCGTACTTTCTTGATCACAGAATCAGCCACCACATTAAACTTTCCCAAGGTATAGACAATGTCAAAGTCAATTCCCTATAGATACTTGATCCAATATCTCTACCTCATATTGAGATGCTTATGAGAGAAAATGTTGTCTAGGATCTTATGGTAAGAATAGACCACAAATTTCTCCCCAAATAGGTAGTGATGCCAATTCTTTTGGGAGTGCATCACTGCTGCAAACTCCAAGTCATGAGTTGGATAATTCTTCTCATGCAGCCAGAGCTGGTGAGATCCATATTCCACCACATGATTATCCTACATAAGTACACACCCAAGGCCCGTACCTAAAGTATCACAATAAATCACATTGCCCTTCCCATACTCTGGTAGGATCAACACTTTTGCGGTGGTCAACCATTGCTTAAACTTCTCAAATGATGCCTAACACTGAGGGTTACATTCAAACTTCACCCCTTTCCGGTGAGTGCAGTCAGGGAGGAGGAAAGCCATGCGAAATCCTGAACCAAACACATGTAATAACCTACTAGGCCAAGAAAACTCTTGATCTCAAGCACATTCCTCGGTCATTCCCATGAAATCACTATACTTATCTTCTCAAGATCTCCTGAAACCCCTTGTTCTAAAATGACATGCCCCAGAAACTTTATTTACCCAATCCAAAATGTGCACTTTGAATTTTTGGAATACAAGTGGTGATTCCGCAAAGTTCCCAAAATGATCTGTAGGTGATGCCCATGCTCCTCCTCAGATAGAGAATAAACCAGGATATTGTGCACAAATACTATGAAAAAGGATTCGAGATCCTATTGGAAAACCCTATTCATGAGTTCCATGAAAATTGTTGGAGCATTTTACAAACCAAAATGTATGACCAAGTACTCGAAGTGACCTTTCCTACTCTGGAAGTCCGTCTTCAGAATTTTTGTTTCTCTCACATTGAGCTGGTGGTATCTTGAATATAAGTCTATATTGGAGAACCACTTTTCCCCCTTTAGCTGGTCGAAGAAATCATAAATCTGGGGTAAAGGTTATTTATTCTTGATGGTCTCCCTATTCAATTTCCAGTAGTCAATGCACAATAAGAGAGTTCCATAGGCCTTCTTTGTGAATAAAAAGGGGGCATCCCAAGGAGAGATGCTCAGGCGAATGAATCCTTTGGATTCTAAATCATCCATCAATATCTTTAATTCCCTCAATTCGGTGGGGGCATGCAATATGAGGGAAGAGATATATGCTAAGTTCCTCGTTCCAACTCAATAAAGAACTCCACATCCCTCTCTGGGGGTAAGCCGGAAAAATCATATGGAAATACCTTTGGAAACTCATCCACTATAGGAGGTAACCCACTATGAGAAGTTCCACTATCTCCATCTAGTGCAAGCGATGATAACTGATAAGCATGATTCCCCAACTTAGGTAGTGGAGGTCCTGCATGAGGCTGTGCAAGGCAGGGTGCGATGTCGCTAGGAGGGAAAATAGGGTTCGTGAAGGCCATGGAATTCCGCAACGGGGAGCAAGAGATTGAGGGAGAGGAAATGAAAAAAAAGAAAAAAAAAAGATAAAAATAAATTACAATAAAAAAATAAAAAAATAACTAAATAACCTAGAATAAAAAGAATATTTAAACTAATATAAAATAATAATAAAGATATAATATAAATATTAATAAGAAAAGATAATAATGTTAGAATTTTAATGTTAACCTAATTAAAATATTATTCAAAATAGTGTTAATAATTATAATTATTATAATAATAATGAAAATAAAAATTATAATTATAACAATTTTATTTTTGTTAGGTTAATTAACCAACTATGCACTGTGCATGCTACCCGTTAAACTAGTGAAGCCACACGGCTTCACCTGTGCCCTGCCCCTATGTCAATAATTGTCAAACCAACACGGAATTATTAGATAAAAAGTGAAAAATTCATGTTGGGATCAGCTTGAATTTGAGATAAAAAAATATTAAAAAGGAAAATAAAATTTTAAGATGAAAATAAAAATAAGAAACATACCGCAGTGAAAAGTCCATGTGCGACACTTAACTCCACCACCCCTATCCATGTACAAGCATCAGGAAACATAAAAGGCCAGTAGCACTCCCCATCACTAAAAAAACAATTCCACCAACCAACAAGCCAAAAGTAGCCATAGCATAGCAGGAAATCCTCATGAAATCCAAGAGAATAACATAATTTTTCTGAGAAAACTAGCAGACCCATCCATCCCCATCATCACTAAACCCCAAGCTCTCACTACTAAACCTCGATCACAAAAATTATAATCAACAGTCTACACTCAAAAGAACCAAATAAACTATAATAGAAGCTACCTATTCAACACCAGCAACACTCTCCACCAAGCAGCAACTTAACCTACTCATCAGTATTATCATCAACACATCCTAGCCCAAAACAACATCCAAACACTAGTAATTGACCCAAACCAAAAACACCAACCAGCAGAACCAACCCGTGCCACTCTTGTAGAACACCCCATCAATGTAGTAGCCCAAACCACATGAAAATATCATCCATCATCCCTTGAACCAAATCATTTTCCCCAAAAATAACCAGGCTCTAGTAGAAACCATGTCTACAACAACAAGACCTCTAGTGCCTCCGAGACAACACTGGCCACACCTAAAACCACTGCACCTAGCCATCACCAACCATCCTTATTTATATTACCTCCCAGTAGCACCCAAAACCCCTCAATAACATCTCCCAACAACACCTGAACCCTAAATCATCACCGAGCATCACTACTAAAAAACATTTCTATAATAATGCTGGCCTTTATTAGCACTAGAACAAAGCACTGATAAAGTTATTATCTATAAGCGCTAAAAATCACTAATAAAGGGTACATTTTATCAGTGCTAAAAAATAGGGTTGATGAAAGGTACCCTTTATCATCACTTTTTTTCACTAATAAATGATATCCTTTTTAGCGCTTTTAATTAGAATTGATAAAAGCTTACCTTTATCAATGCTTTATTTTTAGTGCTATTAAAGGGCACCATTTATCTATTATTTATGTTTAGTACTTATAAAGGGTATCTTTTATCAGGGTTTTCTAGAAGTGATAAAGGTCTCAAATAAAATGAAATAATTAAACAAATAAAATATCAAGACCGCTGCTCAAGAAGGTTTTGAGCTCTTGTGTTCGTGATGGATCCAATAAATTGATTGCTGCAATGTCTTCTGGTTTTTCTTTTCCTACTTCGTGGAGGATATAACCGGATGATTCTTTGAAGCCTACTTTTTCATATTTTACTGAATCTTGCTCTGGATTAATTCTTCGAAAGGGGTCTTCAACACATGTGGAGGAAAATCCTGATTTTTTTTCTAAAGGTATTGTCGTCGGGAAAACATCTCTGATTGCACGTCTTGTTTTATCAAAGGGTCAGAAATCCTGGAGTTTTGATGATTTGGTCCAATGGATTTCTTTTTTGTGGGGTTTTGCTGACTGGAGTTGTGTATCTCTTGGATGTGGTTTCATTCAATGCATTTTTCCTTCAGATGATGCTAAAATTCGTGCATGGAGCACCGGATCTCTTTCCTTGAAGCCTGGCTGGATTCATCTTCATGAATGGTCTTTGTATTTCTATGCTTCACGTGTAAGGAATGCTTTTTCCAAGGTATGGGTTCATCTAATGGTCTTAATTGGGTTCTTTGGCACCCAAATATTTTGCGTGATATTTGCATGGCAATTGGGAATCCTATACAACTTTACAAGGAGACTGAGAATGTTCGGTTTGGACATTTTGCTAGAATGTTAGTTGAGATTGATCTTAGCTCCACCCTAATTGATAAGGTAACCCTTTCCACTCCGACAGATGACATTCAAATTGATGTTGAGTATGAAAGAAAGCCACTTTTTTTAATGAATGTATGTCTATTGGGAACTCGTTGGATTTATGTTGAAGAAGAGTTTCCTGTGAGAACTGTGGGATGAAGGGCCATCCATCTAGCCTTTGTCGAAGGGGATCAACGAAAAATGATGTGGATTTGTCACGGCCTCTTGATCATAGTAGCAAGAAACATTCCAATAAGGTTTATGTGTTGGCTTCTGAGGAAGGTTGTTAGATACCTTCGAACAGGAAGGGTCTTATGGTGGATTCATCACCGTTGAGAGCCAACAGTGGTCCTTATATTATTTGGGATAACTCTCCATCTCCGATGATTGGTCCCTCCACTTCCCGGGTTGGTTCTTCCATGGAGAGTACACCCAAAGTGGGTTTTCAATGCGATGAGCCTGTTTGGATGACTTCTATTACTGAGGCTCCTCCCCAGGTTGATTTCCATCAAGAGATCCAGACTCTCTTGAACTCTTCTAGGATATCTGGGAAGTGGGTGACATCTCGGAGGTGGAAGGGACTGCAGCGGGTAGCGGTGGTCCTACTTCTTTCAGAGACGCACTTATTTTTGGAAAAAGGGTAGTTGACTTCACTCCTATCCCCTCAAAGCACAAGCCAAGGAAGGAAAACTCTAATACACCTCGCACTGTGTGTACACGCTCTTTTAAGCTATCGGGTAAGTTTAATTCTGATATTCTTAAGATTCTCAATCGGGGTAGTTCTCACTCTGAATGGGAAATTGCTGATGATTCTGATTATGGGAATGATATGTCTTATTATGATCTATAACATTGTGTTTTGACAGATGAGGGCAAGCCCCTTTGTTTGACCCCTCCTGTCTCCTCTGTACACTTTTCCTTTTTTTAATAAATTGTCAGAAGCATCGCTTCTAGCTGGTCTTGCTGGTAAAAAATAAACAACACATATACACAGTTTTTTACACATTTAATAAATTCTTAAATAGAAACACACACAGCTAATATTTATGTAATATATTAATACTTCAGTATTAATTTTATCATTCCAATATAACATGATACATTTAATATATATTGTTTTAATCTATAATATTTTTTAATATTATTATAGTTAGGTATTATTTATTCATTTTTAATAATTTATATTTTATAATTTTTTAGATTTTAATCATTTTTTATTATTTATTTATATATATATATATTTACTATGTTTTTATATTTTCAATTTGAACTAATATTTATTTCAATATATATAAATATTTTATTAATAATTCATAATTAATTAATAAAAAAAATCCAGTTTTCAATATTTTTAAAGTGTACCCATTTTTAATTATTCAGTTTCACTCATTTTTAATATACATTCATTTAAGAATATACATTCATTAATAATGTTAAGAATATATTTGTAAATAATTGTTTATAAATAAATATATTCAGAAATGTATAATTATTATATTTATAAAATTATATATTAATAATAACGAAACAATAAAAATTATTTTTAAAAAGTTTTTATAAACATATAAGTATATAATTATATATATTTAAATAATTATGAAATTATAATTAATTTATTTATATAATGAATATATTTCATATATTTATATTTATATATATTTATTAAAAACAAATATAATTATATAAATATATATGATAATATAAATAAATAAATATTATTTATAAAAGTATATTTATTTAATTATAAATAAATAGTTATATATTTATATCATTATAAAATTATAAAAAAATATATTTAAAAAATGAATATATTTACTATATATGTTATATATATATATATATATATATTAGGTGTTTGTTGTAAAACTATATTAAACTCACACACACCACACAGATAGGCTGGAAAGGTAGGTCATAGCCCCCAAGGGATTTCCCACCCATCAAGCATTATTTATTTAGTACATGACTCGAAGTTCTAGTGGAAATGAAGCCCATTACATGGACCAATTCCCACAAACTGACTTGAAATCTGAGTGCGACATCATGCCAAAATCACGTCTGTATCACAATTTGTTTGCGTCATTCCTACATCATCACCTGTCTGCGTCTTGCCAACGTCACCACCTGTTAGTGATAATTCTCTCCAAGCTGCATTTGAACCTTGGTCTGATGTAGGATTACATGTAGCCTTTTCCTCTCATGTAAGTTTCCAACAGGAAAACGTGTTATATGGGTAATGAGGTATAGGTGGGAACCACGCCATGCTTATTCAGGGCCCAACCCACCACCTTTTCTCCACAAGCCCCCATCTAATATTAAGTGTAGTATGAATAGAACATGAGCCATATTTTTCCTGGGAGTGGCTACCTTACATGGTATCCCTAAGAAAAACTTGGTTAGAAAAACATATTATTGGGTAACGAGTTATAGGTGGGTGCCACACCATGAATCTCCCCAGCCCAACCCACCACCTGCACGCCGCATTCCCCCATCAAAATTCGAGTGTGGTAGGACTCAAACCTCCACCAGATATATTTTTAGGGAGTGGATTCCTTACATGGTACCACATAACTGACCCTCAGTAAGATAAATGTGTAATTTGGGTAATGAGGTATAGGTGGGTGTCACACCACACCTATCATGGGCCTAACACACCACCTACACACCACAGACCCCAACTAATTTCATGTGTGGCAGGACTGGCACCTAAGCTAGTTCCATTTCAAGTTTATGGCCAACTTACACAATAACACTAAAAAACACTTTATTTGGGCAATAAGGTATATGTAGGCACCACACCATGCTTATTATATCCCTAAGCCACCACCTGTGTGTCGCATGCCCATACCTAATTTCGAGTCTAACAGGACTTGAACCTGAGCCAGGTCTGTTTGTGGGGAATGTTTTATTTGGGAAAAATTTATATGTGTTATTTGTTTATAATTATAAACAAAAAGATATATTTCTTAAAAATAATTTATATAATTATAAATAAATAATTATATATTTAAATAATTATAAAAATATAATAAATAAAAATATAATAAATAAAAATATAATAAATAAAAATATAATAAATAAAAATATATTTATATAAATATATTTATAATTTTTTATTTATAATTATAATTATAAATCCTTCATCCTCATTTCTTTATCACTGATAAATATAGAGATTTATCATTACTAAAAAAGCACTAATAAAAGGGATCTTTATCAATGCTAAAACATTAGCGCTGATAAATATATATTTTAATAGGGATTTTTTTAGCTCTATTAAAAATAAATTTAATAAAAAAAATATTAATTTTTTTCAGATAAAATGTTACTTATTTTTTATTTTTTGAAAGAGATGATAAAAGTATCCTAGGACTATTTAAATAACCCTATCACACTGATTTGAGTTGTGAAATCTCAAGATTTTGTGAAGTCCCCTACTGCAGGAGCACCACTTCCTTGAATATAAGGCATGAATCATGGCTCAAATTAAGGCTCAAAAAAATCCTAGGCTCGAATCTCGGATCTAATGAATCCAAGGAATGAATCAAGTCTCAAACAAATCCAAGCATTCAAGATATACGTACTCTCTCAGATGAATCAAATCATGAATCTAAGGAATGTTATTTTCTCCTTCTCACCACTTCAATGTGTGCACTTCTTTCAATTCTTCTTCAATCTTAACACTCGCAATTGTTAAAGGTTTTTCATCATCTAAAATATCCCTAAGTAGTTGTATTTATTGTTTATTTTTTATCTATTTTTTTTCATTTTATTAGGTGTTTGAAATTGGTTTCCCTATAAATATAATTGTTATTTGGGTTTAATTGGATTTAAATATTCTTGTTCTATTGGTTTTAATGGATTATAATTTATTTTCAACTAGGTTATTGTTGATGTTTCTTTTTTTATCTCCATTAAATGAATAAATTAAATTTTTTCCAATAAAATATTTATGATGGTTTATCATAAATTAATTTACTATTTTTAAATTATCTGACATTATTTATGAAATCTATTTGGGTGATGCATGAGTTACTAACATTGATTAATTTTGGGTTCCATTGAGATGTTTTCTTATGTTTTATTTTTTTTATGTTATTTATTTATGTCTAATGTTATGGATTCCTCTTTTCATGTTTTATTATTATTCACATATATATTAGTGTGTGTGTGTGTGTGTATTATACACATCCATGCATTCACATGAAAATATGTGACTATTTGTATTAGGAGTTGTTTAGATATATACGTGTTAAATTTAATATGTTTATAACATTTTAAGATATGATTTCAAATTTAAACACATTGATTAAATTGGGGTTTCTTATATAGGTTTTTAAATAGGGGTTTTTAATGGGTTTTTATCATTTAAAAATAGTTTTGACCTTAACATTTTTTTAAATGGCCTAAGGAATAATGGTTTATTTTTTAGTGAGCTTTAAAATGGGTTTTATAAATTAGGAATGGTTTCAATTTTTTTCTTAATTGTGGGTTGTTATTGTTAATGGATTGGATGATTTCAATATTGATTGGTTTGTGGTTTTCATAAGGGAGACTATAGATAGGATAGTAAATATATGGGGGATGATCTAACATAATTGTGGTATTAGCAAGGTGTCCTTTTCAGTTTCCACAAGATTCCTGATTTTCATTACTTTTTTTTGGTCACATAGATATCTATTATTCTTTGAATGATTCAATTACCTTTAGAATATATATTTTAGAGCTCCTTCACATGTGTTGTGTCTTATAATTGTGCTATTATATATATTTTTTGATACCCACATTCACTGTTATGGATGGTTTTCATCTTCTATCTTATTTAATTCATTAATTACATCTTATATACATTATTTTATTATTTGGATTTTGATTTATTTAATATATTTTAGTTACACTTTGTTATAGTTGGTTTTAATTCTTAGTTCAATTTCATTAAAAAAAATAAAAAAGGGATTTCTAAATGTGTGTTTTCAAAAAATAATGATTAGGCCAAGGAAAATGATTTTCAATTGATTTTTTTTCATTTAAAATGGAAAAATAGATATTTAATAAAGGTTTCTAAATTATTTTTTAAAATATTATTCATTTTTAAATATCGATGTCAGGAGAGGATCACGATTTTATTTTATTAAAATAATAAAAAGATATCCAACTTATGTATTTCAAACTACCCTTATTATTAATTAATAAATGGTATAGTTAGTTTATAACAAGGATAGGGTTGAAATATAATTTTCACCCATCTAGTTATTAAAGGCATGTTTACAATTTATTTAAAAAATTTATGATTTTATCACCTTTATTAGGAAACCCATGGGTTAGTGTTTTATATAGGACATTTCCATTTTATAGGATGTTGATCGATTATTATTATATGATGCTTTTATGATGTGATAGGTGGGTATTTTGTGAAATCTTAGTTGGCCTATTTAGCTCACACCTTACATACACATCCATATGGTTATATATAGATTTTATTTTTTTCATATATGTTTTGATGTTATGATCATAAGGTATAAAAGGGAATACATAAATAAGTATATAAATACTGTTTAAAATCATGATTGAAAACTAAATTCAGGTTTACTAAAAGTAATAAATATATCAGAACATAAATATGTACCAAATAATAATTTCCTTCCTAGAACAAAGCTCTAAGACAGGTGAATACTTGGGTTAATTTTTGAAAATAATGTTAAGTAACATAACTGAAACATATTATAACTATATTTCATTATAGATCATAAAATTATTTGAAGATTATATAATTTCTATGAATGAATATATATAAATGAAATAATGTAAATAATTAAAGAACATAAGTCTAATCTTTAATATCATAAAATAATAATTTTAAAACAAGAAAAATTGTTTAAAAGACTTTACACAATAAACCAAGAATAAATATATAATGTGAACAACATGTTTGATGTGGATTAATTCTCACCACAACAAATATATTTTAAAAACATTATCCAGTCCTCCTCTAACTATTTTTTCATTGAAAATTATCAATTTCACCCATTGACATCTTATCTCAATGCTCTGTCATAATTCTTAAACAACCGAAATCATACCATGATTTTCTAAAAACCAAGAAAAATGTAAAATCTAGAAACTTGGTGTAACATCATGGTTTTTTACTTGATAAACAAAAACCAAATCTACTATTTTTCTCTCACATCAGGTACGAGAGACCCTCTAATTCGACTCACACATAGATAAATTCAAATCAAACCTAAGCCTATTATCACACACAGAATCTGTCTAACACTAAATTATTTTCGGAAAATAGTTTTCAATATCATGAATATTTGTAAAAACAACATTATATTTATTCTTGAATAAATTTTTTGGAATGTAAATTCTTCAATTTGTAGATTCTTGTGTCATATTTTATGAAACTAGTTTTTGATAAATGATTAGTACCTTGATTGAATATTGAAATAATCCCATAGGAACCTTAGTATTTAGGCAGGTAGTCTAATAAAATCATGGTATGAATTAAAATTTTAATTTACTATTATGTTTTCAAAAAAAAATTATTCATGTTAGATTTATAAAATTTCCATGAAATATTTAATGATCATTTTTTTCTTTAGACTAGGTGGTTGTCTATTTTGAGTTTTTATTATCATGCCTATATTATTATTTTTTTGAAAAAGGAAACTTGGTTTTAAATGTTGAAGTGTATTTTGGAATGAAAAAATTATGTTTTCCTTTAAAATGAACTAAAATGGATTCTTTGTTTTGAAACTCATGAAGTGATTCCAAAGTGAAACTGTAATGTTTTAACCATTTCGAAGTATTTATCCTTCCATGGGAACAATTTTAATGTTTTAATTTATTGTTAATGGTTTTGAATGTGATTTTAAAAAATTTCACTTGATGCTATTAGTTTTATAGAATATGTGGTCTATATCCCATTAAATGATTTGAAAGAAAAATTATTTTTATGTGGAATTAAAAACATGAATTTCAAGTGGGGTTTTAAAATTCAAAAGGAATTATTTTGAATATTGAAAGTGGTTTTGAGATGAGATTTGAAATTTAATATTATGATGTTTTAATTTAAATTTTTTTAAGGATAACACTTCCATCTTCATCAGCTTCATCCACCAATTATTTATTATTTCATTTTTTCTTAAGACTCTTCCCCCATCTCTTCTGAACATGCACATATATTGAATGAACTACTCTGAGTAGTAGTAATCCCATACTATGTATCAGTGATTATTTTGGATGAATTTAGAGGATAAAACATACCATAATAGAGTAATTCCTTTCTTAAATTCAATTAACCATTTCATTAAAATCATACAGAAATTATTTAAAACAATCAAATATTGGGTTCTAATTATATGAATTTTCAATAAATTTCACCTTTGATAATGAATACCTTATTTTTATTTATATATTTATTGTAAATAAGTAATATTTTATGAACCTAAAAGGATTTATCTGAATAGAAAAAATATTCATGCTAATAATATGACAAATGATTAAGAAGATGGAGTCAAATAGTTCCTCATGATTTCAATAGAGCATGCATACAACCCTTCTCTAATAATTTTTTTGTGTTTAAATTTTTTTTAATGAAGAAAAATTAATCTATAATAGTTGGATGAAAGATTTATTTTTTTATGGAATAGATCATAGCTATAAATATTATAATAAACATAGGTAAAAACTAAATGTGCACACCACTTAGAATTATACTGCAGTTTATATATCATTTGATATAAATACCACTGTAAATGATTATGGGGGACTAATGGAATAAATGATAATGAAAATTGAATCTGACCTTCATAATTTTTCAATGTTGTTTTAGAATTTAAATATTTATGTTAAGATACCATTGTATATTGATTGTTCTAAATACACAATCTTGTCAGCCGTTTTGAATTTATATAATTAGAAATATAAAAGTGGATAGAGAGACACCAGATTTACAAAAAATAATTGATCTCCTGAATGAAATTCTACTAGAAGAAAATGAATTTCCGTATAAAAAATATAGTGCTAAAAAAATATATGTTCAATTGGAATGATCTTTAAAAAATAAATTCCTATCCAAATTACATCATATTATTTCACAAGGAATGTGAATCACTCTTAAAATTATCTAAGTGTGGAATGGATCGATACAAGAAAAGTGAATGGATTCCTTTGAAAGATTCATGTTAATTTCAAATAATTCCATGGTATAAAAGACTATATGGATGTCAGGAATCTACAAGACTATTTACAGGGAATGTAGATTCCTTAATTAATGATTGATACCTATGTCATCAAGCTGACTCCCCTTAGTGGAATAAAATTGATTACGATTATACGAAATTTGGAAATGATCCAAGAAACATTAGTCTTGTATTATCAAAAGATAGAAAAAATTCTTTTGGTGTATAGAATAATACTCATACTACTTATACCATCATGTTGGTAAATTATAACTTTATTTCATGGTTATGCATGAATCACAAATACATTATGTTTTCTCTTCTAATATCTTGACAAAAAAAATGATAATAATATTGATTTTTATTTTACTTCTTTTATAAAATATATGAAATTGATGTGGGATATATGCGTTAAAAGGTATGAATATGATAACAATTAATATATAAAATTGAGGGTAATGTTTTATAGGGCGATGAATGATTTTATTGGTTAAAGATATTTGTGATGCTATATCATTAAAGGAATGTTGGACTGTCTCATTTGTGAAAAATTCACTCACTTAGTTTGGTTGAAACATTCCTCAACTTTTTTTTAGGAAATCAATTTTTTACTTCAGTGAAGTAAATACTGATCATGGAAGATAACATTCTATGTGAATATCGAATAAGGTACAAATCCATATCCACGAAAGGGTGATCATATTTTTGGTAAAGTAAAACATATTGGCACAATTATTTTTATACCATTTTAGAAAAAAATAAATAAAATAAGGTTGAAAGAAGGGATCAATTTTCTTTGAATTACTTCATCAGAATTGTTTGTACATCAGAAATATTTTTGATATCATGCATATAGAAAAAATGGAATTGATATTTTTATTGGAACAATACTAAACGTTCCTAAAAAACAAAACATGGAATCAAGGATATTTTGGACTTGATTAAAATGGGGATAATGTAAGAGTTGTAACTGGTGAAGGGTAAAGTGTAAAATTTTCTTCCTCCAATGGAATACACTCTATCCAGACTATAAAAATTTCAATTTTTTGTTTTTCTTAATGGAGTAAAATTTTCAAATGGGTTTTCATAAAATATAAATAATGTTATGTCAATGAATAATTTGAATTTACCAGGAATAAAATCAAATAAATGTAATGTTTTTATCTAGGATTTAATTCTTGATGCATTACGTAGCATTCTTTATAAAATTGTACGACATGCATTATCCATATTCTGCTTCTTTTTTAATGCCATATACAAAAATGATATAGACTCGATCAAGTTTCCAATCATGAATAAAGAGGTTTCAGCCCTATTATGTGAATTAAATATTTTATTACCACCCTAATTCGTTGATATAATGATCCACCTGATGGTTCCCTTAGTCAGAGAGATTCAAAAATGTGACCATGTCCATTTCAGATGGATGGATCCCAATGAACGATATATGAATAATTTCAAAGGGTATGTCAGGAATTGAAGTCGGCCAGAATGTTGTATTTTAGAATAATATATTATTGAAGAAGTTGTTGGACTCTAAACCAATTACCCATCAGATGTTGATTTCATCGATCTCCCAATGTCTCGTCATAACAGATGCCTTTTTGGAAAATGGATTTATGGAAGATATTTTGTAACAATTTCCATCACAGACCAGAAGAAAGTGCACCATTAAATTTTATATAAGATTGAAAAGTTTTATCCATATTTTGAATCCCAAAAATAAAATACTAGATATCTAAATCTATAAAGGGATGAAGGATGAATATCAAAAACACTTAATCAATAGTTTATTAGATAGTTTCAAGATCAAAATTATAAGTAGTTAACTAAATATCTAAACTGAATTTTTGAATTACATTTTCTGGATAGCTTGGGGACAAATGAAAATTTTATATCTTACACTGGTTTTGTAATCAATGGTTACATGTTCTATAAAAAATAACACTATGAATTTAATATGATGTGATATAGTGGAGTTATGTTTATGGTAAAAGTAATTCAGATATATGGTTCCAATGATAGAAACCCAATTTATGCAAATATGTCATATATCATCATTATCAAACAAATATACAAGTTGAATTATACATCATTTCAAGAGTAGATTTCCCATTTCAATTGGGTTGAAAATAGTAGTGTAGTAAAAGTAGATTAAATGGTTTTTTTAAGGTGAGTTTACATATGGATGTTTAAAATTATAAGTTGTTCATAACGGCATAAAAAATAGTTCAAGTATTTAATATCTCATATCTAGTAAATAAGAACTCGTCGATTTTATTACTGGAGATTAAAACACTGTAGGGTTAGATGATAATTTAATCAAGGATTCCCCTTTCATTAGGAGATCACAATTAGTTCTTGTCATTCCCAATGTAGATAATTTATTGTATATTAAAGGGGACCACAAGGAGGGGATTTGGATTCTCGATAGAGGATCCAAATCCCTTAAACATTTAAAAAATTAATTTTTTTAAATGATATTAAATTGTTTTTAAATATACTATGATTTCATCATAACATTATAAGTTCTCTACAACATTAACATAATATATGTTAAATGTTTGACTACTCATGTAGACAATGTATTTTGCACATGATGATGTTACCAATTTTGGGGCAGAATAGACTGTTGATCCTGAAACTATAGAATTATCAAGGGATCAATAGCATTTTGATGAAAAAAATAATGACACAACATTAAAATTTTGAATAAAATTTTCAAGGAATGATGTAAGGGTATAAAATTTGATTTTTTATGGAATCTATGCTACCAACATACTAACCCCAACAATTAAATATTTAGTAGTTATGTTGGGGTCACAATGAGGATGAATGTGTCGACTAATATAGATTCTTGGTACCACATCTATCCTATAACAAAAGAACTAATTTGGAAAGATATAATGGTAATGGAAGGATATACTTTATCTATTTTACCAAAAATTTATATAATGAAACGTTAATTTAATATTCATTTTTCATTACAAAGATCATTTATTTTAGAAGATTTTTATAACAATATGTCTTAATGGCCACTATAAAATCTATTAGAGGCTTCTAAACTCTTATTAACAAGTTACATCTTATGAATTTTGAGGGGAAACTAAATCTCCACCCAGTAGTTAGTTATAAACACATTATAAAGCCAAAAACATCGATTTCTTTCATCATTCATCTTGATGAGAAATAATTTTTGGTGAATTGTAATAGATAAAATATTATTTAAAATTATTTATTTTATACAGTTTTATAAAAAAAATATTAATTTATGAACTAACAAAAGAGTTATTAAAATAAATAATGTGCATCAAAACCAATATACTCCAATCACAAAGTAAGGATGAGGTACACTTTACTAGAGAAGAAATTGATATTTATTTTAAATAAATATGAAAATTTTCATGTTATATGAAACAACATATGTTTCTTTGTTTATATTAAAATTGATGAATCAAAATAAGAACCAAATCCCATCACATTTCATGTGTTATGGAAGGAGGCATAAGTAAATAAGAAGGGTAAAATAGTAGATGAAAACATAAAATTATAACGGCGAACATGTGTAAGAATGACATAGTAGAAATTTTTTAGGCTTCAAAAAAGTATTATGTAATAATATATATATATATTCATATCCTTATTTTGTGTTTTGTACACAAGAATCATAAGTGATCATACCAAAATAAAAACTACTTTCTGTATCTTTGAAGTGGAGAGAACAATATAGTCATATCAGAGGATTAGGTTTTAGAGGGTCTCAACAAATATATTTTGAGAAGATAAAACCACATGAAGATACGTATAATATAATGAAAGTATTGTAGGTTAAAATATATTCTTTGTAAGTTATTATTATTAGGTTTGGTTTGACATACCAATATATTAGAAAGAATCAAAGAGAATCTGTGGTGGAACAAAGATCCACTCATAAATAACCAAATGAACCTATTGTATTTGTGGATATATGTTCCCATTAAACACATAAATTTCCTATGTTAATAATTTTTTGCATTACTCTTTATCCTAAATATGAATAAAAAATATCCAAAATCATTATTTTAATAAAATTCTATAGGATAAAGTTGTATGTGATTTCTATATATCCACAACCATGTAGTACCTTATTTCAAGGGGTATGGTGTATAATATCATGTGAGAAAATATAAACAATAATGAAATCCCAAAATATCACATGAGAGTGGGTATTGAGGGATCATAAGAGTCGAATGATTATTTTTCTGTTCCACTTGATGATCCAAATATTATAATGGTCAATGATGATATTAGAACTTTCATAGCATGGGTTTATAATATTATAAAGATACACGAGGCATGTATTTAAAAAATATATTCTTATAAAAATCCTATAAAAATTTATGAAATAAGGTCTGGGGTGAGGTATGGTATTACAAATAGATAAATCAACAGGGAAAAGGAAGGTTAGATCAAAAAAATCTAGTAAATCAACCAAGAAATCAAAATGACCTTTCGATAGTACCTTCTACCCACCAGTTCTAGAGAAACATTTATTATTATTACAAATTAATGGAGCGACCTAATTTATTCATGAAAATATGTCTTGAATTCTATATAAAGAATAAATATTTAGAACATTCCTTACAGACATTGTTGTTCAAGAGATTATAATGTTTGAATGGATGAGAGTCTCAGTTGTGAATAGATACATAAGGTGCGTTTTCATAATACACCTACCTAAATAGTGATATAATATGATCATAAAGATAATAAATATTAATCTTTAAAATAGGTTTTAATATCAGTACAATATAAAGATAAAACCATGAGAATCATGAGTTGGATTCATTAGTCCCTGTATCATTTCTATGAAAAAAACTTCTTTTGGTGAAGGAAAAAATTGTATAAAGAAATATGAGTTATACATTTTGTTTGGGAAAAAAGTTACAGATGATAGACTCTTTTTTATGCCTATAATGCAGGGGTAAGAAAATAAAATCTTATCATATAATTTTTTTTATTTATTTAATTACTTATTTGTTTTTTAGGAAGCACTGGATGTTGATCACAATCAATCTAGATACCCCAAATATTTATTTTTTTGATCGATTGCATGGATATCCAACAAACTGGCCACACGTGATATGTATTGTGATTTTTTAATACACAAAAATAAAAATTTTATATGTAGAATTTGAATTACATTTTTCAGTCTATTTTTTTAACAAAAAAATGATAGGATGATTACTAAATATAGGCTAAATCAAGGGATGAAGTTAGTGACAATACATAAAAATCCTTTGGATTAATTAAAATAGAATCATATTAATGTAAATATAGAAATATTTAACATTAAAAACATATTTCAAAACAATTTAATTATTTTTTTCAATGTTTATCTAGTGTTTAAATCACAGTAATGACACTGATTATGGATATTATCTTTTCAAATTTAGGAGAGATATCATAAACAATGAAAATACTAGTATCCCCAAACATGTTATTTCCAAAGGTAATTTCAATTTCATTTAAAATATTTCTCAATAGTTTGTTTGTATATATTTTCTAAGTAATAAAAAGAATTATGACAACCTTCAAAATCAAAAGAAGAAGAATTTTTTTAGAGATGTGTGGGAAGCGACATGGTGTCCAAATGTTTTTGTTGGATCTGAATCTACGGATTACACACAAGAGGGGGGGGGGTGAATTGTGTTTTTTCAAAATTATTACAATCTCTTCAATTTAGACAAATTCTGTCCACTATGCTTTAGCACGATTAAATATGCAGCAGAAAAAGTAAAAGCATGAATACACGGATGTATAGTGGTTCGGGGAACAGAAGGCCACTAGTCCACTCCACCAACGCTCAAATCCACGAGCTTGGCGATTTTCACTATCTGGTCCTCGTTTCCACAGACCTGTTCACAACTGAGTACAGGCAGTTGACACCTTTACAAGTTTCAGGCAAACACAGCCTTCCTGGTTCAAACACGAACCCACACAGCTTAGAACGAGAAGCTGATCACTCAAAAATAAAAAGGGTTTCGATAAGGAAAACACTTCTCCAGTTGTTCTTCACTATTGCAACAGAATGCAACTGACAGTAGATAGATCGTCGTCTTCAGAAAATAAAGATCTGTAATCAAAACAGTTCTGAGTCGATCCAGTTGCAATAGATATTACAAGAAACTTCACAACTTCAGCAGCAGCAGATTCACAACAGATAGTCGATGTAGAACACGTGAATCTGCTATCAAGATCTTCCTTCGGTAATAAAGGTTTTACACTTCTTCTCGAACACCAGAAAAGAACGCCTTCACACAGTCTCTGTTTCTTGCTTGTTAAAAGATCAATCTATATATTTCATACACTTTCTTGTGTATATATATATCCAAAGTTTCCAAGATAGAACATATATATTCAAATCTGAGAAAATCTTCCACATAAATAGATCCATGAAAATCTCCTTTAGATTCGCAATATTAAAAAAAATGAAATAACAGAGCCGTTGTAACTCCCCTGAAGAATCGGCATAAAAAGCTCCGTTTAAATCAATCATTAATCCGTTGAAAATCGTCTTTGATTCAGTCAAAGTCGTACTTAAGAATCGGCTCGAAATCCGCTTAATAATCCGCCTGTTTGACCAATGCAAAAGGAAATATCGTCTGTCAAAAATATCTCGACGCCAAACATAGGGTTGATGACGTGGCTCCAAACGTAGGGTTCACAAACGTAAGGTTCACAAACGTAAGGTTCAGAACGTAAGGTTCAGAACGTAAGGTTCAGAACGTAAGGTTGAACATACATACTTTCTCTTCAGCATTCAAACGTAGGGTTGATCATCCATACTTTGTCTTGCTTCAACTCTCCAAAGAACGTACGGTTGATTATAAAAGTAAGGTTGATGATCCATACTTTTGAGAAACAAACTCAACACTGAAAACTAACATACGGTTTCTCTTCCATACTTGTCCAACAACAAAAACGTAAGGTTCCTTCCAAACTTAATGTTCTTCTTCCATACTTTTCAACAACGTAAGGTTCATTAACCATACGTTTCAAAATAACGTAAAAAGTAAACTTTTCATCCATACGTTACGTTCATCAACGTAGGGTATGAACAGTGATTCCAGTACGCGCTAAAACTGATCTCGCGCTACAGTGATTCCAGAACGCGCTAAAATTGATCTCGCGCTATAGTGATTCCAGAACGCGCTAAAATTGATCTCGGAATAAATGAAGTATGAAATCTCGTTATATGAAATAAATAAATAAAATAAATTCCTGCAAAATACTCAACGAAATAATTAGTAAATAATTAAGGGTATTTGTGAGCATCAAAATCATCATAAAGAGACAGAGTATTATTTAAAATAATCTCCCCCTTTAAAAAACATTATTTTGAATTGTTTGAAAACAATACATTGCTCAACAATCTCCCCCTTTTTGATGATCACAAAACCCATAAAATAATAGAACTAATTTAATTGAAATCTTTATTGAAAAATTATTTTTATAAAATTTTAGAATTTTGAAAGGATTAAAACAATATTTAACTATAATAAAATTTCTCCCCCATAAAAATAAATTTTCAGCAAAAAATAGATAAAAGATAAATGTCGTATATATCCAAATTCTCCCATATATCCAAATTTTTTCATAGGAAACAAATGAATTTAAATGTTGTGTTTATCCAAATTCTCCCCCTTCTTGTGATATCAAAAAGAATGAAAAATTACGGATTTGAACACATTCAATATTGCACTGAACTATAAGTAAATGCTATAATTAACTGTGTATGAATAAGTGAATTTGTTATACTGGCTAACTCAATCATAAATCAATAAACAACAAAAAAAAGTAAGAAAAGAATTTTCATTCACAAGCTGTTATATATAAACGATTGTGATATACAGAGGAATCAAGGTTCATAGATAAGACAGGGAAAAAGGTGTCTATCTCCTTTGAATCGCGGTCTTTATCTCTGTAAACTGTTCTATGAGCCTCTTCATCATCCCATCTCCTAACTTGATGATAAGATCTCTGTTCTCTTGAGTCATATGAATATCTTCAATCAAATTAACTCTGAAAAACTCATGCATTCTTTCTTCTTTTTCAACAAAAAGAGCTAGTTTTTATGATAACTGATTCAAAATAATCCTAATCGGTTGCTCTCCAGATGTCAACTGATCCACTAAAAATCTCTGATTATCTAGAAAAACTGACAAAGGGGCACTATTACACTGAAGATCGTGTAATATGTCACTCATATTGCTCATTGCTGCAGTAATTGCTTGAAATTTCCGAATCAAATCAGGTGTAGAGCCTGATCCACTCACAGCACTGTTTGCAACAGACTCAAATTTATTCTCCATGTAAATCTTCAACTCAGACAAATCATCTTTCTTTACCATCTCTGATTTTAACTGATCAACAGCATGCAGCATATCAGTCTTAAACAAATCTACTTCCTGTCTCGAAACAGTACATTCTTTCAGCTTCTGAAACTTCAACTGCTCTAAGTTCAGAGAATTTCTGAGACTAACATTCTCAGATTCTAACTGAGAGATACGCTTGTACAACTCAACAACTTCTTCTTTTCTCGAATCAGGAGCACCCTGTGCTCGATTCTCATGTCCAGAATTAGGTTGATGAAGCAGGGCAAGTGGTAAGGAATCTGCATCTGACTGTTCTTTGTCCTTGTCCTGACAAGGTTGATCCACTGAACTATCTTTTGAAGCCTGAAACTCTTCCACTGAAAAATCTTCCTGAAGTACCTCTGTATTAGCTTCAGAAGTATGTTCATCACGAACAGTAGTCTCTCTGACTTCTACTGATTGGTCAAGAACAATATTTTCATGTAAATCTTGAGGTCGGGCCACTTCTTCACCAGGCACTACCTCCATAAGTTGTTCTTGTTGAATTACTTTTTCAACAGCCACAGCAGCAGATTGAGGTTCTTTTTGAGTTTCTGTTTGAGCTGTTGGTTCCTCTATCGGTGCAGTCTGCTCCACAACAGCTTCTCTCACAAATGAATAAGAAAATAACGGTTCAGAGGATTTCAAGGCAGGAGAGATAATTTCTTCATCAATTGACCTCTTCCTTCTAGATTGAAGTCCTTCTTGACTTCTCTCTTCCTCAACTTCCTCCATCTCAAAACGAATTCTCCTTGCCACTGTACTAACTCTTGATTCTGCTTGTCCCTCCTTGTACTTAGCTGGTTGAGCCTGAGCACTCTCCGAGTTTTCCGCAGCTCCAACAGGTAAGAGTTTTCCTTTAATTGTGCTCCAGAAGTATCATACTTTCCTTAAAGTTCCAGCATTAAAAACATTACTGCGGTGACATTTCACCCCAGCATCTACCAATCTGATCATTCCTCTTTTAAACAAAAACAAATAAATGAACCTTCCATAGGGGAAAAAGGTCATTCTTGCTTCACTCTGACAGCAGTAACTCAGATATCTTATCATAAACCGAGGAAAATTAAACGTAATATCACACATCAGAAGATACATTATGTACATGTCAGGGTATAGGATTTTCTCCATCTCAGCCATTCTTGGTGCTAAACCAGTCTGAACAAATTTTACCAAAATTTTCTGATCGGGCTCCAAATCCTTAATAAACATCTTCTTTATCACTCTGGTTCCAAACAGAAAAGACATATTGTCTTCAGACTTATGTACAGAATCTCCAATATTCCGTAAATCGAAATGAAAAACTCCTTCATGAGGGCTGTTAAGAATTTGACTTATCTCTACAGATGATATTGAAAAGTCCTTATCCTCTATTTGAGCCAATAAACTATCCTCTGTATCTCCAAGGCTAAACTGAACAGTTCTAAAGAAATGTCTCATTTCTGCCTCATATAGAAACTCAGAATTTTCACTATTAAAAGCTTGCTCAAAGCTTTGAAACGACAACGCTTGCTTCAACAGTAAATTAGTTTCAAACAGCCACTCTAAATCTATGACTTTACCTTGCAGTATTTTCCGACTAACTACCTTAGGTTTCTTTGCAGCACTGCTCTCGGCTTCATCTGGACGCTTAGTCTTTGCCATTCCAACAACGATTTCTGAAGGTTCGTAAGTTTAGGGTTTGAAGATTCAGAAAAGGGTTTTGGAGCAGATGTGCGGTTTTAGGTTTTCGAAAGGGTTTCCGAAAAAGGTGAAGCAGTTTAGAAGGTGAAATGGTTCTGACAGCCTTGATTCCCGTGTAATAACTAATCATTACTTTTATTTAAAACAAAATAAAATTACTTATAGTGGGAAACAGAAATTAAGAAGAATTCGAAAACAGAATAAGATTTAAAAAAATAACTATTTAAAATTAAATAAACCTAACTCCCCCTTAATAAATTCAAACCTTGTCGTGGGAAGTGGTTTAGTAAAAATATCTGCTAATTGATTTTCTTTATTTACAAATTCTAAAAATATATCCTTTTTAAACACATGATCTCTTAAAAAGTAATGTCTTATATCAATGTGCTTAGTTCTAGAATGACTAATAGGATTTTTTGAAATATTAATTGCACTAGTATTATCACATAAAATAGGTGTATTATTGAAATTTAATCCAAAGTCCATAAGAGTGTTTTTCATCCACAACACCTATGCACAGCAACTACCTGCAGACACATATTCTGCCTCGGCTGTTGACAGGGCAACTGAGTGTTGTTTCTTACTAGACCATGATACTAAAGACTTCCCTAAAAAGTGACATGTTCCTGAAGTACTCTTCCTATCTAATCTACAGCTTCCAAAGTCAGCATCTGAATATGAAATTAAATTAAAATCAGAGGTTTTTGGATAAAGCAGAGATTGATAAATAGTACCTTTTAAATATCTAAAAATTCTTTTAACAGCAGTTAAATGGGATTCTTTGGGATTTGATTGAAATCGAGCACAAAGACATACTGAATACATTATATCTGGTCTACTAGCAGTAAGATATAACAAACTACCAATCATACCTCTATATAACTTGTTGTCCAATGATTTTCCAGTTTCATCCAAATCAAGTTTTATATTAGTACACATAGGAGTTGTAAATGGCTTGCTGTTTTCAAGTCCAAATTTCTTAAGTAAATCAGTAATGTATTTGCATTGATTTAAAACATTTCCAAAATCTTTTTGAAGTATTTGAAGACCCAAAAAGAAATTTAATTCTACCATCATACTCATTTCAAATTCTTTTTGCATTAATTCTGAAAATTCATGACAAATAATTTTATTGGTTGATCCAAAAATTACATCATCAACATAAATTTGAACCAACAAAACATTATTTTTCACAGTTTTCTTAAAGAGTGTTGGATCTGCCAGTCCAACAGTAAAATCATTTTTCAAAAGAAAAGAACTTAGTCTTTCATACCAAACTCTAGGTGCTTGTTTAAGTCCATAAAGAGCTTTAGTAAGTTTGAAAACAGAATCTGGTTTTTGAGAATTTTCAAAACCAGGAGGTTGCTCAACATAAACTTCCTCCATTAAATAACCATTTAAAAAGGCAGATTTAACATCCATCTGAAATAATTTAAAATTCATATAAGATGCATAGGCTAAAAGGATTGTAATGGCTTCTAACCTGGCTACAGGTGCAAAGGTCTCATCATAATCTATTCCTTCTTCTTGATTATATCCTTTAGCTACTAATCTTGCTTTATTTCTAGTTATTATCCCTTGATCATCCTGTTTATTCCTAAAGACCCATTTAGTTCCTATTACTGGATAATCATGTGGTCTTTCAACTAATTCCCAAACCTTATTTCTCTTGAACCGGTTCAATTCATCCTGCATTTCTATTACCCAGCTCTCATCATCTAAGGCTTCTTCTATGGTCTTAGGTTCTTGTTGGGATAGGAAAGCAGAGAATTCAACTATGTTTCCAAGGTTTCTTCTAGTTTGAATACCAGTCTCTAAGTCACCTATCACAGATTCTAAAGGGTGATTCTTTAAGGTTCTAGACTGTCTAGGCATTACATTCAAAGGTTCTTCAGTGTCATGTTCTTCTGAACTGGACTGAATTTCTTTTATATCATTTTCAAAATCATTCTTTAAATTCTCAAGTCTCATGTTTTCATTAGAATCAGGTTTATCTATTTGTTCTATCCTTTTCTCAAAAAGGATCAGATTCATCAAATTTCACATGAACTGATTCTTCAACAATCCTTGAATTTTTATTATAGACTCTATAAGCTTTGGAGGTTGCAGAATATCCTAAGAAAATACCTCTATCAGATTTTGGATCAAATTTACCAAGATTATCTTTGGTATTCAAGATGTAAACCTTGCATCCAAAAACTTTAAAGTAATTTACTTTAGGTTTTCTGTTATTCCATAGTTCATAGGGTGTCTTTTTCAAAATAGGTCTTATTAAAATTCTATTCATTATATAACAAGCTGTATTAACAGCTTCTGCCCAGAAATATATAGGTAGGCTATATTCATTTAACATAGTTCTAGCCATTTCTTGAATAGTTCTATTTCTTCTTTCTACAATCCCATTTTGTTGAGTTGTTCTTGGAGCAGAGAAGGTGTGTTTAATACCCATGTTTGAGAAAAAGGAATTAAATTCCTAGTTCTCAAATTCTCCACCATGATCACTTCTCAATGAGATTATATTAAAACCTTTTTCATTTTGAATAGATTTACAAAAACCTTCAAATAAACTAAAAGCTTCACTTTTAAATTTCAAAAAGAAAATCCAAGTAAATCTAGAATAATCATCAACTAATACATAAACATATAATTTACCAGCTAAACTTGCTACTCTTGAAGGTCCAAACAAATCCATATGGATAAGTTCTAGAGGTTTAGTTGTAGCAACTTTATTAACAGATTTGAATGATGATTTGTGTTGCTTGCCAAGCTGACATGCATCACAGAATCTGTCATTTTCAAATTTGAGACTAGGCAAATCAGAAACTAGATGTTTCTTAGATAATTTATGTAAAGCATATATATTGCAATGACCAAGTCTTCTATGCCAGATCTAGGATTCAATTATATTAGCAGTTAAGCAGTTTACTTGTTGTTTACACAAGGAATACAAATCCAAAGTATAAACATTATCAGTTCTGGGTGCTCTAAACTTAAACAGTTTATCTTTAGAAACAGTACAACTATTGTTAGTAAAATCAACAGTGTATCCATCATCACAGAGTTGAGAGATACTTATCAGATTGTGTTTTAACCCTTGTACATAAAGTACTTTGTTGATTGAGACTGTCTCTGGATCTCCAACTGTTCCAATACCAATAATCTTTCCTTTGGCATTGTCACCAAAGGTGACAAGTCCTCCTTCATTTCGAGTAAGAGAAGAGAAATTAGCTGAAGTTCCACTCATGTGTCTTGAGCAG
Source organism: Viscum album (assembly GCA_963277665.1). Lineage (NCBI taxonomy): Eukaryota > Viridiplantae > Streptophyta > Magnoliopsida > Santalales > Viscaceae > Viscum > Viscum album. The sequence goes on along the minus strand of OY728136.1, from coordinate 1,277,120,120 downwards.
CCACTATCCATATACCATATTTCTTTCTTTCTTTGGTGACCTGCTACCTACAAAGACATTCAAACAAATTGCTTTGGTACCCATATTTTGTTGGGTCCAGGAGTGTTAGCAAGCAGTGATCTGGGTATCCAGATTTGCTTTGTTTTCATAAAATTGATTGAATCATATAGATCATTGGAAATAAAAGCTTTCTTAATTCCACATATTTGAGGTTGTTTTAGAAAACAGTTTTTAGCTATATGACCTTTTGTTCCACAGAAGTTACAATTAACCTGTTTAGTGCTAGGAACAAAATAATTTTTGTATAACTTAGGTTTTTCTCCTTTACTTCCAATTCCAAACCTTTCCTTTTTAATTACAGTTTTTCCAAGTATCTCATTTAAGGTGTTTTCTCCTTTTGTAAAAACTAATGCAGCCTTTTTATAAGATTCTACTTCATCCTGTAGAGTTTTTATTTTTGATTCAAAATTAATTTTATTTGAGTCAGCAGAGTTGTATTTGTCAATTAATTCCTTATGTTGTTTTAGCAAAGTATTTCTCTCATCTGAAATAGCTTTATGAAAGTTCTTTATAGATTTATATTTTTTAAATAATGAGTCATACCTTTCTTCAAGCATATTGCAGTAAGCTGCAAGTTTTTTATTTGAGAAGCTTGTTTCAGAGTTTGATTCATTATTTTAGTCAGAGGAGTAGTATGAGTGTACCTCATCAGTTTCAGCCATGAAACACATATTTGCTTTTAAATTGGCTTCCTCCTTCTCTTAGCTTGATTCAGAAGAATTACTTGAGTCTTCAGAAACACTCCAAGTAGCTTTCATAGCTTTCTTGTCTTTATGCTCATAATCATCTGTTTTGAAGAATTTATTCTTCTTTGCATCTTTCAATTTTGGGCAATCCGGTCTGATATGAGCCATCTTTTTGCATTCATAACATCTCACTTCCTTGCTATCCTTCTTGACGGATTTCTTGAAGTCTTTCTTCTTACTGTAGAACTTTCTGAATTTTCTGGCTAGCTGAGCCAGTTCTTCATCCGAATTTGAAGAATCAGAGCTTTCTGATTTAGAACTTACTTCTCTGTTCTTCATCTTTCTATCCTTTTGTTGAGAAGTCACTTTCAAAGCAGTATTTTCCCTTTTTATGTAGACTTTATGCTCATTTACCTCATCTTGCATTTCAGCCTCGTACATCATCAATGTACCAATCAGCTCTCTCATAGTTAGATCTTTAACAGAAGTTGATTGCCTGATTGCTGCAGAGATTCCATTCCATCGAGTAGGAAGTACTCTCAGTACCTTTAACGCTTGATCAGCCTGCTTGATTGGTTCTCTTAGAGCTGTTATATTATTGACAATTTCTGTCAATCTTCCATTCATCTGAGTGATGCTCTCTCCTTCAATCATTCTGAAAGTATCGAATTTTAATTTAGCAGTTGCATATCTCATCTGTCTTACATTATCTGTTCCTTCATAAGCAACAGCTATTGTTTGCCACATTTCATATGCAGTTGGGCATTGAGATACTCTGTTAAATTCATCCGGTCCTAGACCACAGATGATTTCATTCATAGCTTTTGAATTCATGTCATACTCAGCCTCTGTAGCAGCACTCCATGTATCGGGATTTTCAGGAATTTCATAGGGAGTCAGAATCTTTGAATAGACTTTGTAACCAAGATTTTTCAGATAAATAATCATACGTGATTTCCAACAGCCATAATTATCTCCATTAAAGTAAGGTGCTCTGACCATTGACATTCCCTCTCTCGTATCAGCCATGATACACTATGTATAATCTTTAAATACTTCTAGCTTGATAAGACTTTAAAAATAAGAAGCTCCTCCTCTGATACCAATTGTTGGATCTGAATCTACGGATTACACACAAGAGGGGGGGTGAATTGTGTTTTTTTAAAATTATTACAATCTCTTCAATTTAGACAAATTCTGTCCACTATGCTTTAGCACGATTAAATATGCAGCGGAAAAAGTAAAAGCATGAATACACGGATGTATAGTGATTCGGGGAACAGAAGGCCCCTAGTCCACTCCACCAACGCTCAAATCCACAAGCTTGGCGATTTTCACTATCTGGTCCTCGTTTCCACAGACCTGTTCACAACTGAGTACAGGCAGTTGACACCTTTACAAGTTTCAGGAAAACACAGCCTTCCTGGTTCAAACACGAACCCACACAGCTTAGAACGAGAAGCTGATCACTCAAAAATAAAAAGGGTTTCGATAAAGAAAACACTTCTCCAGTTGTTCTTCACAATTGCAACAGAATGCAACTGACAGTAGATAGATCGTCGTCTTCAGAAAATAAAGATCTGTAATCAAAACAGTTCTGAGTCGATCCAGTTGCAATAGATATTACAAGAAACTTCACAACTTCAGCAGCAGTAGATTCACAACAGATAGTCGATGTAGAACACGTGAATCTGCTATCAAGATCTTCCTTCGGTAATAAAGGTTTTACACTTCTTCTCGAACACCAGAAAAGAACGCCTTCACACAGTCTCTGTTTCTTGCTCGTTAAAAGATCAATCTATATATTTCATACACTTTCCTGTGTATATATATATCCGAAGTTTCCAAGATAGAACATATATATTCAAATCTGAGAAAATCTTCCGCATAAATAGATCCATGAAAATCTCCTTTAGATTCGCGATATTAAAAAAAATGAAATAACAGAGCCGTTGTAACTCCCCTGAAGAATCGGCATAAAAAGCTCCGTTTAAATCAATCATTAATCCGTTGAAAATCGTCTTTGATTCAGTCAAAGTCGTACTTAAGAATCGGCTCGAAATCCGCTTAATAATCCGCCTGTTTGACCAATGCAAAAGGAAATATCGTCTGTCAAAAATATCCCGACGCCAAACGTAGGGTTGATGACGTGGCTCCAAACGTAGGGTTCACAAACGTACGGTTCACAAACGTAAGGTTCAGAACGTAAGGTTCAGAACGTAAGGTTCAGAACGTAAGGTTGAACATACATACTTTCTCTTCAGCATTCAAATGTAGGGTTGATCATCCATACTTTGTCTTGCTTCAACTCTCCAAAGAACGTACGGTTGATTATAAAAGTAAGGTTTATGATCCATACTTTTGAGAAACAAACTCAACACTGAAAACTAACGTACGGTTTCTCTTCCATACTTGTCCAACAACAAAAACGTAAGGTTCCTTCCAAACGTAATGTTCTTCTTCCATACTTTTCAACAACGTAAGGTTCATTAACCATATGTTTCAAAATAACGTAAAAAGTAAACTTTTCATCCATACGTTACGTTCATCAACGTAGGGTATGAACAGTGATTCCAGTACGCGCTAAAACTGATCTCGCGCTACAGTGATTCCAGAACGCGCTAAAATTGATCTCGCGCTACAATGATTCCAGAACGCACTAAAATTGATCTCGGAATAAATGAAGTATGAAATCTCGTTATATGAAATAAATAAATAAAATAAATTCCTGCAAAATACTCAACGAAATAATTAGTAAATAATTAAGGGTATTTGTGAGCATCAAAATCATCATAAAGAGACATAGTATTATTTAAAATAATCTCCCCCTTTAAAAAACATTATTTTGAATTGTTTGAAAACAATACATTGCTCAACAGTTTTCCAACAACAAATTCAGGTTATTACCTATTATGTTTGTGATCTAGCATTGGAAATGAATTTAGAAATATATTTGGAGTGTGAATCATTAGTATCAGGATTATTATATATTATTATTGATTTGTTTCCCAAGGAGAAATATAATGGCTGAAATCAATTTGTTTATAAATGAGCAGAAAACATTGTGTTAAAATGTAGTTACGATTCAAGAAGAGGTTACTTCCAAATACCTATTTTATTAATTCTGGAATCATTTTTTCTAATTTTTTAGTCAATTACCTATTCATTTTTAGAACATAATTAGAATAATTTCCTCTAAATGGATTCATAAAGAATTGTGGTAAATGATAGAAGAAAAGAAAAATAAAGTGTTTTCACTTTAGTCTCTGGTGGAATTATTTGGGATGCCCAATCACCAATTAGATTCCTGATATAATATCATTTTTTTTGAAATATATAAAATTAACACATCTATTTTACATTAGTTTAATTGATTGAACAAAATAGATTCTTTCAAATTCACATAAGGTTAAATTAAATCATCCCATCATTATATCACATAGAATATCACAATCATTACATCCGTAGAGGTGTTTAACCTATCCTTATTATGCATATAGATACTTGTTCACTGGTTCACCGTGAAATAATTTCCCCTGGTTCATCACTAATATGCATGTGAACATTAATTTGGTAATATTATCTATGTTAAAAATATAATTAATAAAAAAACTCATCATCATTCTCAATAAAAAAATCCGTGAGAATATGGATTTTTCCATTTTGATGAAAAAATAATGATGATGTTATGTAATAGTTTATCATGACACAAGATATTGAAAATGATAAACTAATATATATGAAAATATAGGAATAATTATTCTATGCACTAGATTTTAGTGTCATATGGATGCTATAAATGGATATAATTATGTTTAATAGTATCAAAAGGTGATAAAAAACCTATAAGGGAGTTTAGAATCTTCTAACAATACAAGATGGGTCACACTAAAGTTTTTCCAATCATTGAAATAAAATTTTTTATCATGGAGTTTTTACTATATATAATAGTTAAAGGGAAATATAGATTCTATTATGTTCCATAAAAACTAAAATGTAAATATTTATTTTAGTTCAATCAATGAATGATAATATGTTTACACTAATTTTTAATGTTTTATTGGAATAAATAAATTGATGCATTAATGTTTAGTATAAACTAGAAATATAAAATATGTTATGCTATTTTTTGTAGAAAATTTGAAGGAAAATGTTTATATATGAGTTTTACACCAACCCAAAAGGATAAATATTTTTATGATAATATTGTATAGTACATGAAATATATGTTATTATAAAGTGCTTAAATATATCACATTATTGGGATTGAGATTGTAAAATATCTCATATGTATCCACAATGGCTTAATTGATAATTTTAAAGTTTGTAATCATACTTTAAAACAACAGTATTAGAAATGAATTATTTCATATCTGTGTTTAATTTATTTCTTTATAGTATTACTTGAAGGTTCCAGCCATAGCGAAAGCATGTGGGTTGATGTTCCAACATGGCCTTTTGTCATTAGCAATGATCAATCTAGGATCAATACGACGATAAACACCAGTCTCCATTGATCGAATAAAATAAATAGAAAAAATAAATAGAAAGTCCTCTAACCACAAAGTAGGATCGTTATAGGTTGATTATAATTAATTTAATCAATTGAAAAGAAATACCTTTTGGGTGTTCTTTCTTCGTTGATGTTCTTGATCACGTTCTGATGTGATTCGTCGCTATGTTGTAGAAGCCAAGTGTAGGCATCCTCTAGCGGTGATCTACACGTGTACCTTGTATCTCGTGACTTTGCCGAAGGATTATCCGGGTGCTAGCTTGGAGAAACCTTTTTTGCATTGTCCGCCTTAGATCGTCTGGATCCGATGGAAGAGGATCTCTCTCGGCCTTGAGAGCGTTCATGGAGGAAGAGGTTATTTTGGCCTTGAAAGAATTCTCTAGAGATGTTGTGTGTCAGAAAAGGGTCAGGGTTGTGAGGATATTTATAATCAGGTGTGTGGAGTTATAGATTTATGACAATAAATAAATTTGTTACACGTTTTATTTATTTCATTAACTCTTATTGAAAACCCCATGTCAAATAATTAATTCCTTGACATGCTCCCATGCTGATTATAATAAATATCGTTTAAAACAATATTATATCCTCAAAATCCTGACTAGAAAAACTACACTGTGTGTATTAATAAATACATGGTGTGTACGTTTTCTTCATTGAAAACTACACGGCATGTAAATTAAATGTACACATCATTTATATCTTGTTTTTATTTATTCATTTCCTTTCCATAAAGAGAACTACACGGCGTGTAATTATTATTACACGGCGTGTACTTGTTTTCCATGAAAGATTACACGGCTTGTAATCTTTAATACACGGAATTTATATCTTGTTTTTCATTTCCTTTTTACTCCATCGTTAAAATCATTTAGGCTTCCTTGAATAATTATTAAACCATGTACGAGAATAATCATTATTCTACTTGAGATACTTGAATAAACTTAGTGTGTGACCCTCTAGGCCTCTTTCTCGTTGGCATTAGGCGGGCTTTCCTAAAGTCCAATATTACTGTCTAGCAATGGGTCAAGGCACCCAAGAGAAAGAAGTTGACACCGCATAGACGTATCACCACATACAAACGCTTACTGTGTAATTTAATCACTTTGTCTTGATATCTCATCAAGAAGGTTTCATGGCAGTGTCATAAACCTATATGCTTGATCCGTCGTTCTTTGACTACCTGAAATAAACTCATCGTTCACACCATGGCCCTAGAATTTAATGCGACTATTCTATTTAAATCAAAGGACCTAGATATCAACTTCTATAAATGGAAGGGACAAATCCTTCCTCGAATTATCCATTAACAACATGTCCCTCGTGACGCACCCAATGTACCCTACTTCCCGCCAACTGTGTGCGTGACGGTTTTTGTCAGAAAATCTTAGTGCGCGAGTCATGACATTAGTTAATGATAATCTTCTAGTATAAGGACCATTACACATGCTTGTAGATAGCAATGTCTAATGACACCAAGACATTCAAAATTACTACTGGTGGGTCTGTTCTCATAATCCCCCATCATGGAGATTACCAAGTGCAAACTCCATGAGAGAGAGTCTCATCTTCTTATGAGTACTCGCACATGATGATCTGTATACTATGTGTCTTATCATAGTTTTTCATCCAACTGTAGAACATTATTTAAGAATATTGTTATAGAATTTCAAGGTTCTCATCATATTATGGACCTACCATGACCTTATCAATGTACAAAATATTCCAGGACATTATTATATTATAGTCATGCAGAAAAATTAACAATATATAATAAGTGAACATTCATGTAATCAAAGTAAAAAACAGTTGGTTCTCAGGACACCAACCCTTACAAACTCCCACTTGGACTAGAGCCAACTGCCTACGACTTTTAGTCTACTAGACCTCACATGATGATCATGTTTTTAATGAGTCAAAGCTTTAGTCAAGGGGTCCGCCATGTTGTCTTCTGTGGAAATACTGCTCACTGCAACTTCACCTCTCTGAGAAAAATCTATCAAGAGATGATACTTCTGAAGTATGTTCTTTCTCCACTAATGTGACCTTGGATATTTAGCAAGTTTCATAGCTGCAGTATTATCACAATAGAGTGTGATAGGATCTTTACTGGTCGGTGCTACATCCAGCTCTTGGATGAAGATTCACATCCATACTGCTTCTTTAGCTGCCTCAGAAGCTGCGATATACTCAGACTCCTTTGTAGAATCTGCCACCACACTTTTCTTTGAGCTCTTCTAGCTCACTGCACCTCCATTCAAACAGAAGATGTATCTAGTCTGTGACTTCATGTCATCTTGATCAGTCTGGAAACTAGCATCTACATGACCTCTGATGACTAGTTCCTCATCTACTCCATAAACTAGGAACATATCCTTAGTATGCCTCAGATACTTAAGGATAGTCTTGACTACTATCCAATGGCGGTCTCCTAGATTAGCTTGATATCTGCCTACCGCACTTAATGCGTAAGCAACATCTAGGCTCGTACGTAGCATATCATATATGACTGACCTAATCGCGGATGTGTAAGGGATCCTTTCCATTCTCTTTCTTTCCTCATGGTTCTAACGACACATTTTCTTAGAAAAATGAATGACATCTAACACTGGCAATAATACCCTCTTGGACTGTTACATACTCAATCTCTTCAGTATCTTGTCAATGTGTGTACATTGACTTAGTCCCATCATTCTCTTGGATCTATCATGATGGATCTTGATCCCAAGAATATATGCTGCCTCGCCCAAGTATTTCATGGAGAAGTATTTATGCAACCATGACTTAACTGACTGTAAGACAGGTACTTCGTTTCCAATTAGTAATATATCATTAACATATACTATTAATAAAACGACTGCACTTCCACTAAACCTTTTTTAGATACAAGGCTCACATTCGTTCTAAATAAAGCCAAATTCTGTTACAGCTTCATCAAAATGAATGTTCCAAGACCTTGATGCCTGCTTTAATCCATAAATGGATATCTGTAACTAGAAAACCTTATTGTCATCCTTTGGAGTCACAAACCCTTCAGGTTGTGTCATGTAGACATCTTCCTGGAGGGTCCCATTAAGGAATTCTGTTTTGACATCCATTTTTCAAATTTCAAAGTCATGGTAAGCAACAATGTCCAATAGGATTCTGATGGATTTCAGCATCGCAACTAGTGAAAAAGTTTCATCATAGTCAATTTCTTGATGCTGTCTAAAACCTTTTGCTACCAGTCGTGCCTTATAGGTGCTAACTTGCCCCTCCATGTCCAGTTTCGTCTTGAATACCCATTTATTACCAATAGGCTTTACATCCACTAGAGGATCTACCAAAATCCAGACTTGGTTTTGGTACATGGAATCCATTTTAGAATTCATGGGTTCTTGCCACTTGGCAACGTCTGTGCCTTCAACTACTTCTTTGTAGGTAAGAGGATCATCATTTTCCACCAATAATGAGTCACCATCCTCGGTGACAAGAAAACCATATCATTATGGTTCTATCACCTCTCTCATGATTCTACGTACTTCTTGTGTCTCTCGAATAGATTGTTCTTCCACGGGGCTTTGTGGAATCTGTTCTCGTACCAACTCTTGTGTATCTTGAGCCTCGACTTCATCGAAGTCTATCTCACTCCCACAATCAATTTTGGATATGTGCTCCCTCTCAAGGAATATGGAATGTCTTCACACTATAACCTTTTTGTATGAGTGGTTGTATGGGTAATATCCCCTTGTTTCTTTGGGATATCCTATAAAGATACACTTTTTGCCTCGGGGTGCAAGTTCATTACCTGAAGAGGCCCTAACAAATGCTTCACTACCCCACACATGTAAATTCGATAACATGGCTTTGCGTCCACTCCATAACTCGTATGGAATACCATTTATCAATTTAGTTGGTACTTGGTTTAGTTTGTGCACTGCTATTTGTAATGCATATCCGTAAAAGGATAATGGAAGACTCGCATGATTCCTCATTTATCTCACCATGTCCAACTGGGTGTGGTTCCTCCTTTCACTTACACCATTCCACTGTGGTGTGTAAGGTGGAGTGAGTTGATATAGAATCCCAAACTCCCGTAAGAAATCAATGAAGTCCTGATTAATATATTCTCCTACTATTTTTGAGCGGAGTTTCTTAATCTTCTTACCAAGCTATTTCTCAACCTCAATCTTGTATTCTTTGAACCGATCAATAGAATCTGACTTATACCTAATTAAGTAGATATATCCATATCTACTAAAATCATAATTAAAAGTTATGAAGTACGAGAACTCACCCCTTGCCTCAACTGGAAATGGCCCACACACATCTGTGTGAACTAATTCTAGAATCTCTTTAGCTCTTTCACCTTTCCCACTAAATGGGGCTTTGGTCATTCTAACTTGTAGACATGCATGACATACACCAAGTGGTTTTAGTTCGAAAGAATCTAAATACCCATCTTGATGTACTTTTGTCAAACGTTTCTCATTGACATGACCTAGCCAGTGATGCCAAAGTAGGGTGTGTTATGAGTCATGTGAATTGACTTTGTCATCGATTTCCATTACTTGGTTTGTGTAGTCTAACACATAAAGGTCGTTATATAAATGTGACCTACCAAAAAAATGCTATCTTTATAAAAGTAGCAACATTAATTTCCAAAAATGAACATGAATCCATCAGTATCTAGTCTGGATACTGAAATAATGTTTTTAGTAACAAAAGGAACATAATAACAACCCGTTAACACCAAGATCATTCCAGTTGGCAATGTGAGGTTGTAGTCTCTGATAGCTACAACAGCAAGTCTGGATCCATTGGCTGCTCGTAGATCTACCTCCCCTCGATCAATCTTCTTGAATCAACTTGGTTCCTGTATTTGGATACAGATGTGAGCACCACAACCAGTATCTAATACCAAATTAGTTGAAACAGATAGATTCCATTCGATAAAAAATGCACCTAAAGCTTCCCCTTTCTTCCTTGGTTAGGTGCAGTTTTTTCTTCCAGTGGCCCTTCCTACCACATGAAAAATAAACAACATCCTATTCCTTTGCCTCCCCTTTGATCTTTCTTTTTTTGGAAGACCTTGAAGAAGCTTTGGGCTTAATGCTCTTTGCCTTCCCTTTCCTTTTATTCACCATAAGGACAGAAGGATTTTCACGCTTCATGTCATTGTCCACCTGGTGAATAAGGATAAGAAGATCAGATGGAGACTTATCAATGTTGTTCATGTTGAAATTAACAACAAAGTTTGAGAAGCTCTGGGGGAGTGATGCAATAATGAGATCAGAACTCAGTTCTTCGGGGAGTTTAAACCCTAAAACCTCCAAGAGCTCAATGTAGCCAATGAGGTTGACTATATGAGGCCCGGCTCAAGAACCCTCTCCAAGATTGCTCTGAAATAGAGCCTTGGATATCTCAAACCTTTCCTATCTTTCTCTCTCCTGGTATAGACCACGGAGGTGTTCGAGCATGCTATAGGCATCCATGTCTTCATGAGACTTCATGAGCTCACTATACATCGATGATAACATCAAACATTGAACATCGAGATCATTGTTTAAATGTTGATCATAGACCATGAAATCTTCATCACTCGACCCTGGGGAGGAGAATCAGGAAGTGAGGACTCCAGCATGTAAAACATTCGTTCAGGGCGTAGGATAACTCGAAGGTGCCTAAACCATTCCTAAAAGTTACTGGCAGTGAGGATATTGTCTTTATCCAGTATTGATCATAGAGAAAAGGTGGTTGATGAGTTTGTTATTTGATTCTACAATTTAAAAGAGAAGATTTATTAGAACTTTATTGATTACAATTTATGAGAAATAATGAATGAATTAATTATTTCTTCCACTATTTTATCAAGTCCCAATGGCCCTCACCAGTGAACTCGGAATGTCCAATTGCTTTAAAATTCTAATGGAAATGATCCATATTCCCCTTCACATAACCCCAACAAGGGTTGGTCAAGCTATTTAAAGGTATTTAGGTAGGCAGGTCTTTGCCAACTGTGAGCTTACAGTTCCTTAATCTGTTGAGTGGATTCCCCAATCCTGAAATTCTGACTTGGATTTCCTCAACTCTGGCCTCCAATATTAAACCAAGTCTATCAAGGGCTACTTCTCTTGATTTAATATGGTTAAGTCATCCCGAAAACTTTCATAAGAGTTTCCTTTATAAAATTAAGTGTCCGAACAAGGGTTGGTCAAACAAATATTTTTATTGAGTCTTGTCCTTAATCAGGTAACAAAAGGCTTGGTCTGACTTAATATGGTATTGAAGGATTTTAGTCCTTTATGTGTAGTTTTCACATTATCACATGCTTGTTAATATTAAGTGATGATTTCTTAAGTTATTAACCATCTTCTGATAATGTTTACGCATATTCCGGTTTTTATTTTATTCCATCTTTGCATGTTTGTTCATTTTATTAATTATGTGATCATGACAACACATACACAATAAATAAACCATGCAATAAAACAGAAATAAAATAAGATGGCATGATCATGAGATTATATTTGGTTATCTTATCTAGTAGTTTTGATAAGCTAACCCTGACCTAGGGAAAACATCTTGAACCAGATGGTTCGTGTTTTGTTGCTCCCACCTGTCCACCTTTGTATCTTCTTGCGTCAGTTTTTCCTCGGCTTTGGGATTTGAACTGTCTCCTCTGGCTTGGGATATCCTCCATTACATGAGTTTACATTAAATAAACCATGGGAACGCAGGCCCTACATTTTATTGGAAGAAGGCTCGTAGGCCAACAAATTTAAATTAAATAAGTTTAAATGAAACCATACACATACAAAGGGTATTTGGTCTAGCTCACGATCATCCATAGTATGCAACGACATTTACGCAAGTTTAGAATTCAAATTCTTTTAACCGTTCCTTCATTTAAGATAAGTCGCCCTTGAATTTAATTAATTATGATCTTAAAATTAATTAATTCATTATCATAAATTCATTTATGAAAATACATGAGATTATTCTCTTCCATATGCCTTGTACGGGTCTTCCTACATTGGAAGAAACCTGGTGAAATTCTATTTCTGTAAAGTATATGGCGTGTAGTTTATAATTACATGGCGTGTATTTATTTTCACATTTTATCCAAAGTACACACAAGGGGCTTTGGCATGTTTTATTTACTTTGGAAATTTTGGAGTACACGGCATGTAGATAAATCATACATGGCATGTACTTCCTTATTACGCGGCATCCAGCCTAGCGATCCCATGTACGCGGAACACGGTTTCTCCTTGTACACAGTTTTACCTGGACTGGATCGGACTACACGGCGTGTTGTTCCAAAATACACGTCGTGTTTTCTGGTTCCCACATGCCATTCAATTATGGTCAACATGGCGTGATTAATACTTAGGCATATTCAATTTACATGGCGTGGTTTGGCAGACCAATGCCAGTTCATTGAACCTAAGTACATGGCGTGTAGTTTTAATTACACGCCGTGTAATCCCATGTTGTACAGACAGAAAGAGCGGCTCCTTCGGATGAGTTCCTCATTTTCATTTTATTCAAATATTAAAATTAAAAGGTTGTTTCTGTGATATGAATCGAAAAAAAAGGAGGAAGAATAGATATCATTTATTCATAGTTATAGAATTATTTAGTTCTAATTGAATCAAATATAAATGCATAAATTATCAATGAAAATTAAATAACTATGATCAACGTTGTAACCTCTCTCTGATACCATTTGATGGTTCTGGGCACTGTGGAAGCACATGGGTTACTGTGCCCACATTGCCTTTTGTCATTAGCAATGATCAATCTGGGATCAATATGACGATAAACACCAGTCTCCACAGATCGAATCAAAGAAATAGAATGTCTCGGAACCACAAAGTAGGATCGTTACAGGTTGATTATAATTAATTTAATCAATTGAAAAGAAATACCTTTTCAGTGTTCTTTCTTTGTTGATGTTCTTGATCAAATTCTGATGTGATTCTCCGTTGCGTCGTAGAAGCCAAGTGTAGGCTTCCTCTAGCAGTGATCCATAGGTGTACCTTGTATCTCGGGACTTCGCCAAAGGATTCTCCGGGTGAAAGCATGGAGAAACCTTTGCTTGCGTTTTCCTCCTTAGATAATCGTGATCTGATGGAAGAGGATCTCTCTCAGTCTTGAGATCGTTCTTGGAGGAAGAGGTTCTTTCAACCTTGAAATAATTCTCCAGAGATGTTGTGTGTCAGAAAAGAGTTGGGGTTGTGAGGATATTTATAATCGGGTGTGTGAGGTTATAGAGTTATGACAATAAATAAATGCCTTACATGTTTTATTTATTTCATAAACTCTTACTGAAAACCCCATGTCAGATAATTAATTCCTTTACATGCACCCACGCTGATTATAATAAATATCATTTAAAACAATATTATATCCTCAAAATCCCGACTGTAAAAACTACACAGTGTGTATTAATAAATACACAGCGTGTACTTGTTTTTCATTGAAAACTACACGGCGTGTACATTAAATGTAAACGGTTTGTATATCTTGTTTTCATTTATTCATTCCTTTTCCATAAAGAAAACTACACGACATGTAATTATTAATACATGGCGTGTACTTGTTTTCCATGAAAAAATCCATGGCATGAAATCTTCAATACACAGCGTGTATATCTTGTTTTTCATTTCCTTTTTCCTCCATCATTAAAACGATTTAGGCTTCCTTGATTAATTATTAAACCACATACAGGAATAATCTTTATTCTACTTGAGATACTTGAATACACTTAGTGTGTGACCCTATAGGCCTCTTTCTCTTTGGCATTAGGCAGGCTTGCCTAAAGTCCAAGATTACTGTCTAGCAATGGGTCAAGGCACCCAAGAGAAAGATTTTGACGCCACATTAACGTATCACTACATACGAATGCTTACTGTGTAATTTAGTCCCTTTGTCTCGATATCTCATCAAGCATGTTTCATGGCAGTTTCATAAACCTATATTCTTGATCTGTCATTCTTTGATTACCTGAAATAAAGTCATCGTTCACACCATGGACATGGAATTTAATGCGACGGTTCTATTTCAATCAAAGGGCCGAGATATCAACTTCCATAAGTGAAAGGGACAAATCCTTCCTCGAATTATCCATTAACAACATGTCACTCGTGACGCACCCAACGTACCCTACTTCCCACCAACTATCTGCATGACAGTTTCTATCAATAAATATAAGTGCGCGAGTCATGACATGAGTTAATGATAATCTTCCAGTCTAAGGACCATTACACATGCTCGTAGATAGAAATGTCCAATGACACCAATACTTTCAGAATTGCTACTGGCAGGTATGTTCTCATAATTCCTCATCTTGGAGATTACCCAGTGAAAACTTCATGAGAGAGAGTCTCGTCTTCTTACGAGTACTTGCACATGACGGTCTGTATACTATGTGTCCTATCATAGTATGTCATTAAGCTGTATAACTTTATTTAAGAATATTTTTATAGCATTTCAAGGTTCTCATCATAGCGGGGATCTTCCATGACCTTATCAATGCAAAAAAATATTCCAGGACATTATTATATTATAGTCATTCAGAACAATGAACAATATATAATATGTGAACATTCATGTAATCCAAGTACAAAACAGTTGGTTCTCAGGACACCAAACCTTACATTACTAACATTAGAATTGTTTTCTTATATAGGTGGATTATTTTTCTTGAGTTGGGGTGGTTTTTTTGAAGCTATTCATGCTTGTGCTAGATTTTAAAGAACATGTTCATTTTTTTATGGAAGAGGAAACCCCACAGTGCTTAAAATGTTAAATGTTTGAGGTATCATGATATCACTCTTGCCACATAGGGAGAAGTTATGATGACGAGGTTATCTAGAATCCTCTAGAAATATCTTTATCTCTACTATGCTATAGAATATTATAGACTTATCTTGAGTATTTTGGAACACCCCCTTGGGCCTTAAATGCTCCATACAAGAGCTTGGGGAAGGCTAAGTTCCATGACATTGAGGATTCCTCTTCCATCAGAATGGAACATGTTTTCTCTTTTTTGGATTTTTTTATAGTTGGAAGAAAAACACATTCCACCTACTCAATCACCCACACCTCAATCTCATACATAGTGTTATTGGTATGAATCATATTTTATGTTTTAGTTTATAATATACATTTTAGTTAAAAAAAACATCACATACTCAAAGCTGATCAAACATATTAAGAATATTTTGAAACATTAGGAAAACCATCAATAAGTAATTTTTTATGTATAATAATCAACTACACCTCAATATAACATATGATGTCATTGGTATGAGTCCAAGTGTATCTTTTATATAAAATTGACATTAATTTATGTTAAAAAAGAGAGATAGAATACTTAAAACCGATCAACTACATTCATATTATTTTGATAATTTAGGGAAATGATCATAATTCATTTTTAATGTTTTTATAATTGAACAAACCTAATTCTAATTCACAATTTTATCAGTATGACTCATAGTGTCCATTATCAGTTTAAAATTGACATTTTAGTTCAAAACATGTTTCACTCACTAAACACTGAGAAAATACTCTCTTATTGTCTTGTAAATTTAGGAAAACGATTCAAAATTCATTTGCTACATGTAGTAATAAATATAATTTCAAAATGAATCATGATGTAACCGGCAAGATTGAAAGTTAATGTTTCTAGTTTAAAATTACATTTTAGTTAAAAAAAAATAGGTGACATACTCAAACTTATAAAATACATTCATAGAATTTTGATACTTCAAGAAAAATATCTATAAATAATTTTCAATTGGTATGAATCATCCTCACCTCAATTGACACACAATGTGACATTTGTGACCCCAAGTATGTCTTTTCCTTTAAAATTGACATCAATTTTAGTATAAAAGAAAAATGACATACTCAAAACTGAGAAAAAATATTAATTATGTTTTGATACTTTAGGAAAGAAATAACAAAGTCATTATTGAATTTTAGGAATCATTTGTATCTCAATTTGAAGCATAGTGTTTCTGGTATGACTCCAACTACATGTTTTTATTTTAAATTGACATTAATTTTATAAAAAATGAAAAGTTATATACTTTAAATAGGAAAATGCAATCAGATTATTTTTATGCTTTAGTAAAATGATCCTTATATAATTTTTGACATGCAGGTATAATACCCAGCCAAATAAGGCACAAGGTGTGACAAGTATGACTCAATGTGTGTCTTTTTATTCAAAATTGATTGAAATTTTTGTTAAAAAGATAGCTGAATCACTAAAAACTAATAAAAATCAATTTTATTATGTTCATTTATTTTAAAATGGTTAATATATCCTTTTCGATGTGTTGGAATCAGTCTTACCTCAATACAATACCTGATGTGCCCAATATGACTCAAAGTATTCGTTATAAATTTAAAATTGAAATTTTAGTTTAAAAATCATCACTCACTAAAAACCAAGAAAACACACATAGAATGTCTTCATAATTTAGTAAAATGATTATTAATTATTTTTTTATGTGTAGGAATTAGTCTCAAATAAAACTGATACATGGTGTGACTAGTGTGACTCAAAGTGTGTGTTTCCAGTTTAAAATGACACTTTAGTAAAAAACACAATTCACATTCTCAAAACTAGGAAAACACATTTGTATTGATTTTATACTTTAGTAAAATTATTTATAAGTCATTTGAGACATTTATTAATTATAAACACCTTAATATTATTCACAATGTGATTGGTATGACTCTAAGTGTGTCTTTTTATTTAAAATTGACATTAATTTTAGTGAAAAAGAAAAATGACCTACACAAAACCAAGAAAACACATTCATATTTTTTTGATAATTTATAAAAAATGAGACATAAGTCATTTTTTATATATAGAAATCAATCGTACCTCAATTTTATACATGATGTTTTCAGTATGACTCAATGTATCCATTATCAGTTTAAATTTGACATTTTTATTCACAAGTGTAAATCACTAAAAATATGACCTCATATTTTGTTTATAATTTTGTAAAATTATTCATAATTTATTTTGAAGTATAGGAATTAGTTTCACATCAAATAGACACATGATGTAAACGAAATGACTTTAAGTGCATGTTTCTAGTTTAAAATGACATTTTAAGGAAAAAAACATATGTGACATACTCAAAATTGGGAAAATGCATTTGATTTGTTTTATAATTTAGGAAAATGATATATAAGTCGTTTTGGTTGTGAAGGAATTAGATCACCTCAGTACAGTGCACAATGTGACCGATATGACACCAAGTGTGTCATTTTATTTAAAATTGACATTATTTTCTGTAAAAAAGACAACTGACATACCCAAAACTGAGAAAACACATAAATATTGTTTTTATACATTATTAAAATGATCCATAGGTCATTTTTGTTATTTTTTAATTAGCTAAACTTCAATCCTATACATGATTTTCCCAGTATGACTCAATGTTTCCATTATCAGTTTAAAATTTACATTTTAGTTCAAAAAGTGTCAGTCACTAAATGTATTGAGAATGTGATAGGATTGTCTTGATAATTTAGGAAAATTATTAAATAAGTAATTTTTGATATATATGAATCAGTCTCATGTCAAACTGACTCATGAAGTGGTTAGTATGACTCAAATTGTGTGTTTCTAGTTAAGAATAATATTTTTGAAAAAAACACAAGTGTCATACTTAGAACTGAGAGAACACAACCATATTGTTTGGATACTTTAGTAAAACAATCCATATTTAATTAAAGACATATAGGAATAATAATCACCTCAATACGATGCATTGTTTGATTGGTATGTCTCCAAGTGTGTCTTCTTATTTAAAATTGACTTTAATTTTAGTAAAAAATACAACTAATATACTCAAAAATGAGAAAACACAATCATATTATTTTGATAATGTGGGAAAATGATCCATAATTAATTTATGACATGTAGGAATCATATTAACATCAATATGATACAAAATATTCCTAGTATGACTCAAAATGTTTTCTACCAATTGAAAATTAACATTTTGGTTCAAAAGGTGCCACTTGCTAAAAACTGAGCAAACATGCTCATATTTTATTGATAATTTATTTTTTTTACATAAGTAATTTGGGATTTGTAGTAATAAGTCTCTTATCAAATAGACACATGATTTGAATGTTGTAACACATAGTGTGTGTTTCCAGTTTAAAATGACATTTTAGTAAAAAATCAAGTGACATACTCAAAACAAGAAAATGCAAATAGTTTTATTTTATACATTAAAAAAACTATCCATAATTCAGTTTTGTAATATATGAATCAACCAAAACTTAATAAGTCTCATAGTGTGACCGGTGTGACTCCAAGTGACTGTTTTTAATATATTAGTTTCATTTTAGATTAAAACGATTATCACATTTCCAAAACCAAACCACTACTGGAAATTTAGGCTATAGCCATGGTTTCAAACCATGGCTATATGTCCCAAAACCATGGCTATAGATAATAGCCACGGTTCAATGAACCCTGGATGGTATTGGCATGACTAGAGGGCAAGACTTATATCCATGGTTTAAAACTGTGGCTAAAACCCTATATCCATGGTTTGAACTGTGGATATAGATCTATAGCCATGATTTTAAATCATGGCTATAGGGTTTTAGCCACAGTTGAAACCATGGAAGAACATTAATCCACACAAGGCCTATAGCCATAGTTCAAAACTGTGTCTATATAGCTTTATCCATTATTTAAAACCGTGGCACTAGGCCTACAACCACGGTTTAAAACCGTGGTTATAGGGCTTCAAATTTCATAAAAAACCACCCAACACCCCCCCCCCCCGAACAGCCCCCTACACCCACATACCCCATTGGGTAGCCACCTTACACACCTAGATAGCCCCCATGCACCCCCATTCCCCATACACCCACAGGTCCCCTACACACCAATACCCTCTGGATAGCCCCCCTTCACTCCCTTGCCCGCCCCCCCTATTTCCCCCTTGCACCCCTATGAACACCCCCTTGGACAGCCCCCTTGCACACCCTTGGACAGCCCCCATGCACCCCCATACCCCCTGGAAAGCCCCCTTGCACTCCCAGGATATCCCTTGTACCCTTTGGATAGCCCCATTGCACCCCACCTAGTCAGCCCCTGGAACCCCCCATGACACCCCCAACCCCGCACCCCTATTCCCCCTAGATAGCCCCTTGTACCCCCTGAACAGTACCCATGCACCCCCTAGACAGACCTTCCACTCCCCTGGACAACCCCCCTGCACCCCATGCCCCCTGGACAACCCCCTTTCACCCCCTTGACAGCCCTTGAACCCCCCCTGGACAGCCCTTGCACTGGAAAACCCCCCGGACAGCCCCTAACACCCCCTTGGACAACCCCCTTACCCCACCACCCCCACTTCTATAGTATCCCACCCCCTGCACCCACCCATGGATACCCCCTTTCACCCCCATGGATATCCCCCTTGCACACTCCTGGATAGCCCTGGACACCCCCCATGCCCCCTAGACAACCCCCATGCACCCCGCCTGGACATCCCCCCTACACCCCTATACAGCCCCCCCCCCTGCACCCCCTGAATAGCCCCCTTACCCCCACCCCCTCCCCCACTCCTGTTGTAGCCCCCTCCCTCCCTGTACCCCCCGGGAATACCCCCAGCACACCCCACCCCATCTTGCACACCTATTGCCCCCTGAACACCCCCCTTTGAGTCAAAAAAAATATTTGGATATGCTCATGGTGTCTCAAATGAGAGAATAAGGGGTAAGGATTACAATGGAAAACAAAAATGTAATAATTTCAAACAATATAAATAAGCATAAACTACCACTGTGAGTTTTCGCAGATAGCGCACCTCGGTTGGAGCTATTTTATTACAAAACCATGATTTGTTTATCAAACAAAACAATTATTTTAACTAACACGTGATCATGAATTTCAATTTAATATAAACAAGTATAATCAAGAGGGAAGCTAAATGCAATTTAGAAAATTTTTTAATTAAATAATCTTGGAGAGGGACTCTACCTCAAAGGATTCAAGCCACACACAGGAGGATCCTTATATATATGCTAACATGCATATCCATGGGATATGTTTTTTTGTTGGTTCTCTTAATAGCATGCATCCCTATGCACAGGCACAATCTATCATGTGAAATCATACACACAAGAAATCTAGTTCTGGTGAAGACATTAGACAAATACCCTCAGACAATTATGGATGTCGGAAAAACAAAATTTTTACTTAGGAAAAAACATTTGGTGAACCGCACATGGGTCACTCAATGATAGTGACTCAACCTCAAAGGAGTCAAGCCACACACAAGATGATCCTTATATATATATAAATATATATATATATATATATATATATTCTCACATGCATAAGCATTGGCTTTGTTTTGTTGTTGGTTCTCTTCATAGCATGAATCCTTATCCAACATACGAATACAAGAAATAAAAATCAACAAATGATTGAAAAATAAAAGCCATCAGGAAGTAAAAAACAGGGAAATTACTTTGACATTAATTTTTGAATCGATAAATCATTTTACAACCAGGGAGAGTAATTTTTCTTATGAAACCTCCACTGTGTCAGAGTTAAAATTCAAGTTGTTTCTCATTAGTATAACATTCCCTATCTCAAATCACAAGAAAATAATTAAAATGTAGAAACAGTAACATTTTCACCGTATGCAAGACTAGTCCAACTCGACACCCCCTGGAAAACCCCCAGGACACCCCATCCCCCCTAGAAACCCCCTGGACACCACCTAGACACCCCCCTCAACACTCCATAGACCCCCCCCCAAACACCCCCCCCCCCACTAGACACCCCTTAGACACCCCCTATACCCCCCTGGATACCCCCTAGACATCCACAAACACAACCCATTATGCACTTTTCATAATACAACAAATAAGAGAGAAATACAAAGGCTTCATGCTACCCATAAATTCATGCAAGCATAATTGACATACCTAAAACTTGATATTAAATAACACATAATGTAATATAACATATAAATAGTTTTGTTAATGTTTTTTATTGCATGCATCCCATGCATTAAGTGTACCTAATTAAATTGATTTGATAATTCTTGAAGAAGTGATTCGATATTGTAAAATTCTTATGTTGAATAAAATATTTATGAACATTATGTGCACATCTTATATGAATTTTATTGAAGAACATTTAATATTATCTTATGGTGGATTAATCCTTCATTAGGTGTGTAGTCTTAATAGGGGGAGAGCTTAAATTTGAAAGAAAATGAATTCCTAAAAACGAAACCACTAATTCACACTGTTACACCCCTCCCCCCCCCATTCACAGCACACTCTCCCACCCCCTGCCCCCATGCACACCCCTGCCCCCCTGCACACCCCCCCTTCCCCCACCCTGCAGAGCCCCTACCCCTTTAACCCCCCACCCCCCTTGCTCAACCCTCCCACCCCCTCGATAACACCCCCTCTCCCTCCCCTCCCCCCATGCAGACACCCCATACCCCACTCTACACCCCAACCCTGCCCCCCCCCTGTATAGTCTCTGGTGACTCATTCTGTAGAGCTAGTTTACTAAGTATTTTATTATATTATTCTCATTTAAGGTGGAGACATTATAAATTCCCTAAACAGACATAATTATGTGTCCTATATCCCACATCCACCACCCTATCTATGTATTACATTCATGTAGGATGCAAATTATTGGATAGATAACAACAAGTTCATTTATGCTCGAGTCTCGACATCTTTGGATGAGAGAGTGATGATAGAGACCTATATTTTCCATAAATAAACCATTTTATTGTAAAATACCATTAATAAAGATATAATATGGGATGATCATTCATAGAAAACATTCACGGAGGTTTTCCATGAAAAATAAATTACTAACATGAGGAATTTAGACTATTACCATGTGTTTATAGAGATGTAGAAGAGCCTTAGAATTGCCTTTGTGTAATCTTCTTTTTTCAAATAATTACTATGATTTTCCTAATTTCTGGCTACAATCATGTCCCAAAAGGCTAGTATGTTGTAGTCATTCCACCATCCGAATATCAAACTATAAGTAAGGAAATTTGATATGACATCATTCCCAAATATGTTGGGGAAGGAATTGATAATCAAGAAGCGTATATATGGGGATAAGTAAAATGATTAATTCAAATCTATATAAGACCCATGACTCAGTTTTATATCATTAAAATGGGAGACACTTCTAGTATTAGGAAGTGGAAAGATAATTAGAAGTATCAGGAAAGATACTATATGGGTCAAATAAGAGTTCTTCAGTGTACTCTATGGCATTTGATCCAACCAAGTGATTCAATTGTGTGAAATGAAGGTATTGTAGCCATTATTACATGAAGACTCCAATGGAATTACATATTTGTTTCCTATCAAGACATATATGATGTTATTTTTTTTATGGAATGAAAAAATTGGTATGGGAAATTAGTTCAAGCTAGGTGTGGAGATCCTTATCAAAGAATGTAGACTCCAAATTCATTGATGACTTACAAGAAACTGAGTGAAGCTAAGTAAGGCCTAGATTATATAGTTTATAATGGTCAGGATAATAAAAAAAGTAATTATCTATTATTTGGTTTATTATCTTATAAATTGTATGTTATGTACCACTTCTCTAGATACATTTATTTATTATCCTCATATAATTTTGTTATATGATTAGATAATATCCATTTTCAATTCATATTTGACCTATTTCTTTCAAAAATTTCATATTTTTCCAATAAATAAATATGATTAAGGTATTCATATAATGTATCATTTTTTATAAACAAAATATAAACATATAGTATTCAAAAGTGCATACCTGGGAATCATCTATCCAACCATGATACCGACCAATGTCCAAAGGATAAAATATTACACACTCAATAGTAAACTCAAAATCATCAATTCTACAAGCATGGTGTATTCCAATTCAATTTGATTAAAAACACAATAAATGGTTACTAATTTATTAAAAAAATGGTATAAAATAACCATTACCTCCAGAATTTTATATTCACGTCAATCCTGGTTGCAAGTCATGGAAGCTAATCAATTTCATCATCTATATTTTCTTGTTGGTTCTTTGCATAGAATGCATCACTATCCTTCATACCAGTATAAGTCATCAAACTCACAATATGATCAGTGAAACTAATAGAGTTGACTCCTCAAGAAAAAAATGGAAAATTGGACTACAAACCATCGGAGGTGTGGTGGAGGAGATAGACGGGCCGCCTCGAAGCAGCGTCATCGAGGAGGAACGATGGTCGCATCGCAATAGGATAAAATTCAATATAACAATATTAAAACTTAACTACTACATAAAAAACATATCTCATAATAGCATAATTCAATATATGTAGAAAAAGTCAGAAACACCGCAATACAATTCAGTATTACAATAATAAAACCTCAATGCATAATAAAATTAAACTTATCAACAGTCCAAATATACAGTTCACATCAATAGTGAGTCTCACTATCAGTATCATCAGATTCATGATAACACTCATCAAAACCTCCTACAGAAACCCCATCAACACCTATCACACCACCAACATCATCATTGGCATCAGCATCGGTACCGGCACTTACACTGGGACCAGCTCTGGCTATAGCTCCAGCACCAGCTTCAGCTCCGGTAGAAGAATCTACATTTGAAGAAATCATCAGAATCAAATATGCATGAACTGCTATATCTGATT
Organism: Viscum album; assembly: GCA_963277665.1. Classification (NCBI taxonomy): domain Eukaryota; kingdom Viridiplantae; phylum Streptophyta; class Magnoliopsida; order Santalales; family Viscaceae; genus Viscum; species Viscum album. Next base: position 1,277,096,130 of record OY728136.1, on the reverse strand, counting down.
CTGGAAAATTTGTAGAAGAAATTGTAGAAATAACTTTCATCATATTTTCAAATATCACCTTTTCTTATTTTTTGAGATGCTTCTTTGATTGATTAATTCATCTATTCCACTATGGCCAAACCAGAATCGGTACTTGAAGAAACGTTGTTAGTAGACTAGTATCGAGATGGTACAATCTTCTTCCCAGGTCGACAAAGCACTCTGCCCTGATTCTCATCTCATGATACCTGTTGTAGATGATTGTTCGGACCCAAATTGCCAGGTTCATTTTCTACCAATTCCTCCAAAGCATTCTGTTAATTGATATATAACATAAATTAAAAAGATAAAATAATATAAGGAATTAAATTTAGTCAGAATGAAAGAAATCAAAATTTAATTACAATATCCTTCTCAGTGTCGGTATTTGGCACAATATTTATCATTATTTTTTTCTTCTTGTACAAAACAAAGTAGAGCGAGGAACACGACCCTCGACATTCAATGATTTTTTTGGAAAAAATATAGAAATAAATAAAAATTGGAATTCAAAAAAATTACACTAAATAAAGATAAATATTTTAAATATTAAATAACTTATGTTTTCTCAAGAAGTGGGAGTGAAGTGTGTCCATGAGTATAAACATGTTTCCTTACATTCTTATTTATTTTATTTCTGTTTGATTTCTCCTATAAAAAAATAATTATATAACTTAATTAACATAAATAAATTTTGTTTTCAAATAAATAAAGAAATATATATATATATATATATATATATATATATTTAACAAATACCATAAACTATGGACTCTTTTAAGAGCTGATCATCTCTTTGTATTGTGATATTAGACAATAATGAATCACCAATAATTATTCAAGCTCAATGCCAATTATATTTTTCCAAACAAGATATAAGTCATACTATTATGCTGCCACATTTCACCTAAATCAATTAACCATGAACCATAGGCATTTTTTCCATCAGGAAAATTATATCAAAACTAAAACGGACAAAATATTTGTTACGAAAATATTTTAAATTAATATATATAAAAGGTGATTAACATTAATTACCTAGATCTCTGCCCAAGAATTTTCCATTATTTGTTCTCCAACTACCCTACAACTTATTGGTTGAACCAGAATGATATTGTTGTGTCTAGAAAATGTTCCCATAATGAGTTTACATTCCGTACCAATTTTTTTAATTATAGCTCTGTCCTCATTGTATTCAACCATGATTTGCGTGTGTCAATTCCAAACCTTTCTCATTTTTGTGAGGCCCCATTTTCTAGAGGAGAATAGATCTAATCATGAAAAAAGTAATAAAGGATAAAAATATATGTGAATTTATCATTAATCACTAACAGTAATATTTAAACCCATATTAGTAGATTTGGGATCTACTCACCAGTGAAGTGCAGTGTCTAAAAGAGGATTAGCCTCTGTGGTAGGTGGGATATCTACAGTAGGATTAATCTATACAGTAGATGTATAACCCCATACAAATGAGTGTGTATATGGATATAGATATGGTGGTGGGATATATGGGGGCACAGTTCCCTTTATAGTGGATGGTGGGAATGGAAAATAAGGAGGGATGGGAGTCTGAGAATAACCATCCGATGTGGGTGCGAGCAGAAAGGGATATGGAAAAGGTGGGTATGGATAATATGGAGGTGGAATAATGGGAGGATGACCTTCTGGTGACTCAAGTAGCATAGTAGTAGGTTGAACTATAGAATCAATACCCCCCGCTATACTATCATACTCGGTAGTATTATCCAACCATCTCCTCAACGATGTATCCTAAAATAACATAGATTATATAATAAAACAAACGAGAAGAAGATAAATAATATTAAAGGCCATGATATTCAAACATAAATTTTACTTACATTGTTGTCCAAATGAGACATAGGTTGTTCATTTGTTTGTATTATTCTATTTATTCTAATATCATCATATTCTTATATTTTGACCTAGAAATTTAAAATTATATTCTCAAATAAATATAAATAATTAAAAATGTTAAATAATACAATTGTATCATAAAAAAATGAGATAAATTTTCATTGTGATATTTATATTGATAAAATATTAAGATTTTTCTATGTTCAAGAATTTATATATATTTACTTAAACATAAATTGGTTAGACTATAAATAGTTTTATATTCAACAATGGTATACAACATAATAGTTAATTTGATATCATTTATGAAGGTTTAAAAAACACAGAAAATATTATGATAATATCAGGTAAATACTTACAAATGCGTCCATGTTATGTGTGCTCTGTGACAATTTTTGGTTCACAATATGTTCTAAAAATTGATTCATCTATGTCATCAAATGAAACATTCGAATAAATACCAACAGTTTCATCCACAAAATCATTGTAATCCATGTATTTGTAAAAAAAATATGTATAGGAATAACATCAACAATAAAACCAATTTTTTGTTGTAACTTGTCAGTTACATAAAAAACCTATATGGCCTATGATGCAAGAATATAAGGTTCATCGGTGTGAAGCTGATGATTCATATCAATCACTCTAAATCCAAAGTTATCAATATGCATTCCTTGTCATGTTATTGAATAAAACTACTTACATTTCATCATTGTGACATGACCATGTGCATAGTAATCTAATAAAATGATATTTTCAACAACACCATAATATGATATATTTTCTGATAGAGGTTGTCTATCATAATCACTCTCATAAAAATATTTTATGGAAGTTATCGTGACATTTTCTTGCTGTGTTTCAATTTTTTTTTGCAACTATTTATAAAAAATTTAAATCCATTGACAACCGTTGCTTTACAATAACATACCATATCGTTTGGACCAAAAGACAATACACTTAATTCTTATGATACATCATTAATTGGTAGAGTTAAAACCTTAAAGATACCAACACTAAATATTAAATAGAGACATGTGATTATGTTATAAGAAGAAAAAAATATATTACCTTTGAATTTAACCACGCATAAAATTATTTTCTATGTAACAGTTCCTTCCTCATAATAGATATAGAGTGATGTATCTTTTTTATAATTTATAAATTTTCTCTACAAATTTGAAAGTATAAAAATGTCCAAAGATATGAGGAAATAACATAATGAAAAAATTCATATTTATTAGTTTACTATGTTAATATAATCACCAAGCACACCATAATTGAATAATACTATATGATGAGCCATTTCCCACTCTTCCCTGCTTAAAGTACACAATGAGTACAATCCTGATATCCAACTTGTTTGGGGAAGTGATGGAAATACAGGATCAATGAGATCATATTTCTCATCTTCAGTTCTCATTAGTTGATTAGACCTCGTAGTGACTTTATCCATGTATGATGAACAGAAATACAAGCATTCTTGTGATAAATAACATTTCACAATTGAGCATCCGGGATGATATTTATTTCTCACATAATATTTCAAAGTAGAAACCATTATTTTTATAGGATACATCCACCAACTTAAAATAGGACCACCAAAAAGAACTTCTGTGGGAATATGATGAGTCATATGTAACATACATGTGAAAAATGACAATTAGAAAATTTTCTCCAAGTCACAAAGAATAATCAGTGCATCTCTCTGAAATTTATGAACAACACTTTTTCTTAGTCTTTTGGAACAAAGGTCTTAATAAAAATAAAATAACTTAATCACAACAACTCTAAAATTACGAGAAAGTAAATAAAGAATGGAAATAGGAATCAACTCCTGTAATAAGTCATGGTAATCATGGGTTTTAAGTGATTTTAGTTTCACATCTTGTGTATTCACCCTTTTGAAAATATTACTTGAATAACCATTTGGAACCTTCATAATTTCCAAGACCAGAAGAAATTGTTTCTTCTCTAAAACTTTCATTGAATAATAGGCAACTGGTACTTTCCACTTATTTTTTCTAATTAAATCAGGATAAAGTTTTGTTCTTATACCCCAATCCATCAAATCATGATGAGACCGCAAATCATCTTTTGTTTTACCTTGGACAATTAAAATAGTAGCAAGTAACATCTCACAAATGTTTTTTCTTGATATGAATAACATACAAACAATGAAATAATAAATTTGATGACCAATAAAACTACTCAAAGAATATGCATTTCTTTATCCAAATGCTATTGGAATTCGAATTAACATGTTTTCACTTTCTCAAATTTGATTAATTTTTTCCATGAACATAATTAAAATAATCAAGTTCTTTAACAATATCATTCTTTGATATTCATTGAGGTGTATCATTTGTCTTGATGGTATTATCGAACTATCTTCTATTTTTACTATATGGAGGATCCATCAGTAGAAATAATTGATGCCATATGAAGTTGAAAGTTCATCGAAACATTAATATTTGGAAAAAAAATTTCTCATACAAATAGTGTAGGATAATTTCCCTTTAGTACTCCAACCACAAATCATTCTGTAGGCAGGTAAATCATTTATCGTCCCTAATAAAGTTTCATGAAACATAAATTACTCCTTCCTGAATGCATTGTATGCTTTTTCACCAACAATACAAAGCTCCTTTAACTCCTTTATTAATGGCTGGAAGTATATATACATATCATTATCACGATCACTGGGTCCATATATCAATATACTCATTATAGTACACAACTTCTTCATACACATCCATGAAGGAAAGTTATAAATGTGAATGAAAATAGGACAAGTAATATGTGTAGTATGTATTTGGTGAAATGGGTTGAAACCATCAAATGATAATCTGTATCTAACATTTTGTGGGTCAGCAACAAAATCAAGATCTAACCTATAAATTTTTTCCAAGCCAACCTATTTGCAGGATGCACTATTTCATCATTATCTTTATTTCTTTCATCTTCATGTTATCACATATTCTTTTCCATTTGTTCTAACATAAATAGTTTTTGATGCTTGGGAATTAAAGGGAAGTGCCACATCACTTTCTCTGGTATGCGAGATTTTGTTCTGTCTATATTAGTCTTCCACCTTGATGTGCCACACTATTTTCACTGACTCGACTCTATATTTTCCTTCCAGAACAGACCACAACCTTTCGGTAAAGAATAAATCTTAATAGATGAAAATCCATATTTTTCAATCAAATTTGATGCCGTGTAATAATTTTCTAGAATACATGCATCATCAGGCAGTAAATCCTTAATAAATGTAAGGATACAGTCAACTGCAGTATTACAAAATCCATACATTTTTTCCATGATATAATCACATTAAAAACTCATGTTTTCTCATTTTTCAACATTCCTGATATACTGGGGTATTTGAATGTTCTATAATAGTTCTAACACTCTCAACGTCATCATATTAATTAATAGAGGAAACTATGTTTCGGTACTCATTTCTTCTTACACTTGTCTACATGAGGAGATGGCTTTAGAAAGAAAAGGAAACTGATCAGAAATTAGATTTTTCATACCAATCCTTTCCACTAAATCGATGTCATTCACATCTTGTACTTTTTATCCATTTTGATACCACACATGATAATTTTTTTGGAAACCTTTTTTAGTGATATGGTAACTCACTTCCTCATGAGTTAACCATGGTCTTCCAACACAATCCAAACACAGACATCGAATCAATCCTCTATCTCAATAATTAGAGAATGACTAAAAATTCCCTTTTTTTTTATTTTCTAAATAACCGATTTATGGGTAAGTGGTAACCACAACAACACAATACCCAAAAAAACATTACACCAAATATGGGATTCAAAATAAAAGGGTAAAAATAAAAATTCAAAATTCAAAATAGCCAGAGGACCCGAGGAGACCTCAAGCTACGAGAGCCCTCAGCTGCCAATCATGTCACCCACCATCATCCTCCATTCCATTGACCCTCATCTCATGCACTGTTGTCCACATCAAACTATTCACCATCTTCACCAACACTTCAATAAATAAACACTGACGTCATTACCTCCCTATCATTGTCGGAGCTTTTCCTTAATTCTTCATTCATATTGCTGAATATTCTTAAATCCATTCAAAAACCCTTCACACTCCACTATTGTAGGTATCATAAAACCAAAAAGAACTCATAGCCTTTTTTGATACCATGCCACCGCCGCAGGCTAGAATTGACGAATCGCAAAACATAAAACCAGAACCAAACCACAAACCAACATCACATCTAATATGAAAAACCAAAAACTAGAAAACGCAGAACAGGAAAAGGAGAATACCCACCGAAAACCCGCCGCCACCTTCAAGCACACACACTGTGACCAGATTCATCCAATCACATCCTGACAGAGCGGAATAGTGGTGGTATCCTCATCGCATCAACTAAGAACTCCCACTTCGGACGGTCACTGTGCCGCCTGAGATCCCTGTACCACAAAGGGCATGAGGAAGGCTAGCATTTTGTGAAGTCGACGAGAAGTTCAAGATGACGTCTCCACAGAAAATGCCGCATGCCACAAAACCGCCGATCTAAAGCGTCACGAGAATGTTGAGCCGCAACGGTGAAGAGGAAGACAATAGAAGGGGACAGAAACCCTAGCGGAGCCCCTTACGGGCACATCCTCGGATGATTTCATTAGAGAATGTAATGTCCAAGAAATATCGTAACTCCTTCTAAAATTCATCGATGATACAATCAACATTTTACATCCAATATCTATATATTCTGAGTCACATAAACATACATTAAATAAAAAAAATCAAGAAAATGACATCACATTATATATATTGCTTCATAATATAACAAGTAAACATCAATAACATGTCAAAAAAATCATATCAAATATTATGATTAAGGGAATTCATAAATGTTTCAAATTATAAAAAATTATGAATAGTAACACCTTTCTACAACCACATAAGATAATTTTGGTGTACTTAAAACACCCACATTAAAATATTGATGTTTGAACAATGACCTATTATGTTTTTTATAGAATTATCTAATGGACACCACCCCTCCTGGACACCCCCCCCCCCCCGGACACCACCTCCCTCTTGGACACCTACCTGGGTAAAAAATGATAATATTTGTGGTTGTATTTAATTTGAAAGAAAGATAATCAACTTTTGTTATCCTTTGAAACTAACCAAAGGTTTCAATTGACTATGCATGGAAATCAACATCAATGGCTAGATCCGGAGGTGAAGCCTCAGCCTCAGCCCCAACATGAGTAGAAATTGAAGTACCAAAGGTCAGGGGGGAAGGAGTAGAGCATGACACTTCCTTAAGTTCATTAATACCAGACTATATTCCCCCTGTGATAGCGATGCTGAATCAGACCCATAGGTGTAAAAGTCACTCCAATTCTCACGTCACAAGGAATGGAAGAATATATGGAAGATCATATCTGAAGTGACTCTTGAAGAGTTATCTTCGAAGATCCTGTGACTGTTATCCTTGTTCATCTTGCTGGGACTGGGCAGTTTTCGATATCAAGAGATCCATACCGCGGTGAAACAAGTCATCTTAAAGAGGGAGAAAGAGAAAAAGTGCAATCAAGATCTGACCAGAGCAAGGTTGTTGAACAATATCGGCGAATTCGAGGCTACGGTGTGCCGAGTTGAGGCTAATCATGATGCAAAGCTGAATGATATGAAGTATAAGATCAAGGAGAAATTTGTCCAGTAGATGCACCTTCTGAAACAACTAGATATCATTACTGGGGAACTTTACCAGCTTAACAATCCATTGGAAGGAGTCTAAACGGATAGTATGAAATCCATCACAGATGCCAAGAAATCACTCCATCAAGCTATAAAGAGTGAAGCTAGTCGAGTGAATGAACTTCAAGTGGATGCGGATGAGGCTTGGGATGCCACAAATCAAATTAAAAGTTATATTGAAAGCCTCTTTTAATTTTTAAAAAATATAAGATACTCCAATATGTGGATGTTCTTATAATCTTATGAATCAATGAAAATGACATTTCATCTTCAATCATTTGTACCTACACTCTCTTGCTAATTACTATATTAATTTTTACCTAAGACAATGGGCCTAGTAAGCATAGTTTTCTTTTTTCAAGGATTATACAGACAACTGCACAAAAAATTCATCTTGTTGTTGCTTAATATTGACTAAATCATACAAAATGTACATTTAGCGAACTGATACTCGACATTTGTTCAGATTTCCTTTTACAGGTTCTTAATTTAATGAGTACCATGTCACTTGTTGGAAGTTTAAAGTCATGCATATCATACATAAAAATATGAATGTTTATGGTCGAATAGCTTTGAACGAAGGGATTAAAATTGACTTAATTCCTTGATAATTTGTTTGGAAACATATTTCCACATTCATGTATGGGGGAAAACATGTAAACTATGACTTAAGAAATTTTTCATCTGAGTGTTGATATGAAAAGAGGGATAAAAGGCATTAGAGGAAGTATTTCCTTAGAGTGTAGTTACCACTATTTGAAAACCCCATTAGGGGGGTTGAATTATGTAGGTCCACTTAAGGGCATTGGCTGCATTGTCAAATAATAACATCTTTTAGCTGACATGTCCGTTATGTAGACTACTTATGCAAGGACACCTAAGGACACGTGCTGCATGTCTAGGCAAAAGAACTCTCAGAAATATAAATTTTCTATTTCTATAATCTAGTGAATGTTTATAGAGATTCAAATTTCCCAATGCATAGAGTTTGCTGTATAGAGAGAGGTACTTGAATATGAAGAGGATATTCGCAATCTATATTGTCAAAGTATTGGATGAATGTCACTCCTGTGAAGTTCTGAACCAAACGTAGGGAAGGGAAATATAAACCATAGAATTAAATAATTTCAAATCATGAAAAAGAGTATGGGACAAATATGTTAAGGATGGCTATTTTTGCGGATCCCTACATATCATTGTTAAGACCAATAAAGAAAAAAGTTGTTTTCCCCCAAGAATTAAGTTACCACTGTTTGAAAAACCCATTAGGGGGGTTGAATTATGCAGGGCCACCTAAGGGAATTGGCTACATAGTCAAATAATAGTATATTTTGGCTGACAGGTCCATTATGTAGAATATTTATACAAGGCCACCTAAGGGCATGCGCTGCATAGTCAAGAAAAATAATTCCCAAGTATCAGAAATTTTGTGACCAAAAGTCAAGAAAAGGGTTATGGAGATCTGGAAGAATTTATGGTTAGTTGTATGACACATAAAAATGGGTATTTTACAATGCATGAAGGAGATATATAGACCAATGCTTACCATAATCATGTTGTGGCTGGGTCCTGAATTGAGATGCTAGACTTCACTACATATCTCATTAGGTTGAGAATCAAGCCATACGTAGTTCATGAAATACAGTTTAACATAATGTTGTACAAGAGATTATGAGATCTTAGTTTATGTTCATAGAGCCCGGACTATAATGAGGGAAACACATTGTGTGTTTGTTATAAACTTGATGTGAATACAGACCAGGGTTTTCATACCATATTTATGTGCTCGTAGGGAGAATTTTCAGCAAAGGGACTGAAAGTGGAGTTTGGGGTTAGGCCCAAATACATGGGGCTGGAATCGAGGGATGCTCGAAAATTCCTACATATCCCATAAGGATGGGAATCAAGCCATACATAGTTATTGAAATACCCTATGTACAGATTTGGTTCGTACATGTAAAGGGTGAAAGGGTACTTTAGTGCAATGATGGTTGGACCCAAGATTAAATGTTCGGGCATTGCCATGAATGCACATAGTCCTTGGAATATGAAATTAGTGGAGATTAATTTCAATAACGATTCACTCTCAGGTGAGGGTGTCATAGAATGTTGTATTGTATTTTCATACATGACAAAAGTGTGAATAGTTTATGGTCATATGAATGGACCGGTGCTGCACAGTTTAGCATCATATAGCTTGGACGCATTGCAATGCAGTTTAATGTCTCGCAGTGAGGACAATGGGGGACTGTACAGTTTAACTTCATATATCAAGGAAGATGGTACTGCACAGTTTAATGTCATGTAGCAGGGACGAAAGGGACGTACATAGTTTAACATCACATAGGAAGTTGGTGAACCAATGTGAAGATATTGGTTTTGGGGGTGGGGGCTTCGCGGATCAACATCATATTAGATGGAGGTGAACCGATGTGAATATATTGGTTTTGGTCTTGAACCTCAAGAGGTTGCCTATGTACCCATCCTAGAAGGCAAGGATCAAAGTCCGCGTAGTTCGATTGAGAAAGAATTGGTGAACGAGCTGTACTTGAGGACAAAAACCCAAAGATGGTGTTGGGACTTACACATTCTTAGCGGCCTAGAGAGGGTGTTATGGTTGAAGCTTACTATAAGCTCACGTGAGTCATGCTCGATGTGAGAAACAAGAGGTAGAAACAACCCTAACGACACACATTTTAATGTCATGTGGGACAAAGGGTGCTATACAGTTTAAGGTCATGTAGCTAGGACGTATTGTTGTGCATTTTAACATCTTGTAGGACATATGGATAGTTTAACGTCAAGTAAGATGTATAAGGGACTGTTTACAGTTTAACTTCATGTAGGACAACAAAGGGGGACACAGTTTAACGTCATGTTGGATGATGGAGGGAGCTATGTAGTTTAGTTTCCTACAACAATGACAATAGAGACCATGTAGTTTAAAGTATTAAAGTGAGGACTAAAGGGTGTATTTGTGTTACAAAAAATAATTATTCAAGAATCTGGCATTGGTTGGAGTTGTAATGAATTCTCCATCCATTGAGATTAAAGAATAAGCTCCATTGAAGTGGGTCCTATGTATTGAGTAAGGTCCTTCCCACTTTCGCTCAAGCTTTGGAGGTTTCTTTCTTGGTATCATTGGAGTTATGAGGACCAATAGAAAATATCCTTGAATGAATTAACAAAGATGAACTTTTTTATTGAATGCCTATGCTATTCGATTCTGATAGACTTCCAAGTGGTGCAGGGTGCACAATATTTTTTCATCTAATTATTCCAATTCATCAAATTTCTTCTGAGAATGCTCATCTATGGATGACTGATCACAAATGGATAATCTGAGCGAAGGTAATTGAATCTCAATGGGAAAAACTTCTTCTATTCCATATACCAATGAATATGGATTTGATCATGTAGCAGTGCGGGTGGTGGTCCGATAATCCCATAAATCATGGAAATATTTATCAGGACATGATTTCTTATCTTTATATACCATCTTTTGCTGTATGTTTGAAAGAGTCTTATTAAAGGCCACTATTAGGCCATTGGCCTCTGCATGATACTGAGATGAATGGTTGGATTTGATGTTGTATTCTTGATACAACTTTCTTAGCTAGGATGAACAAAATATGGTGCCATTGTCCGTTAATATGGTATGAGGGACACCAAATCTAGTAATGATGTTAGACCTGCCAAACCTAAAAATGATTTTAGAACTAAATTATTTGAGAGGTATTGCCTCTACCCATTTGTAAAAGAAGTCATTAGCAGTAATAATATACTTAAACTACTTGGATGTAGCTGGAGGATACGGTCCTACTACATCCATTCCCTATGTGGAAAATGGCCACGAGTGTTTAGCTATAAGAAGCAACTCTAGGGTTGATGAATGAAGTTGGACCATACTTGGAAAGAATGACACTTCTTAGTGAAATCAACACAATCTTGCACCACTAAAGCCCAAAAGTATCAAAGACTTAGAATTTGACCAGAAAGTCTATTTCAAGACTAGTGAGCACCACAAACTCTTACATGAACTTCACTCATGATAGCCATTGTCACTTCACAATCAATACATCTGAAAATAATTCCATCAAAACCTCACCTGTAGAGAATTGTATGGTGATCTAGGTTATCATAAAGAGTAAAATTGACCACACATAGCTAAACCAGTTCTTTCCAGGCTCTATCAGGTATGAGTGTTACATTTTGAAGGTATTCCCTAATAGGTGTCTTCCATCTGGTAGTATGACCATATGGTTTATAAATGGGACTGGTTTCATTGATTTCCTCTATTTTGATTTGAAGAAAAGGTGAAACTACGTGACAATGGGAAATACTGATGATTGTTTCATCCAGGTTTGGATCTACCAGGGTTGTGGCAACATTACCCAGTGCATCAGCTTGGGCATTTTATGATCGCGGGACATAAGAAAATTTTAGTTCTGAAGGAAATTTTTCCATTAACTCTCTAATGTAATCTCACAAAGGGATTAACTCTTCCTTTTTGATGACATAATCCCCATTGAGTTTTTTGATTACCAAATATGAATCACCTTTTACGTTCAAGTGATTCACCTGTGCCTGAAGTGCGAATTCCAAGCCTATGATGAGAGCTTGATATTTTGCTTCATTGTTTATACCACCTTCCAATAATAAGAAGGAATAGGGTAGCACTGCCTTTTTTGGGGAAATAAGCATGATTCCTAACCCAACTTTGTTGAATTTAGGATTTCTATTTTCTTCCTTGTTGGACTTTTGGAGGCACCATAAAAGTACATTTCCCATGTTTGAGGATAATCTTGAATAGAGAAGACTTCTTCATCAGGAAATTCAATATTTAGCGATGTATTTTCTATAAATGGGTGATCAAAAAGGAAATCGGCCTGATCTTGGCCCTTTATTTCCTTTTGAGAGATGTACTGGATATCAAGCTGCTGCAAAATAACTGTTCACCTTTCCAGACGTCCTGTATGCATTGGATGACTAAGGATAAATTTAATCGGGTTATTGCGAGACACCAATTGGACCTCATGATGTTGCAGGTAGTGTCTCAATTTCTAAACTACAAAGATTAATTCTAGGAAGCAATTTTCAATAATTGAATATCAATTTTCTGCCTCAAGCATAGTCTGAATGAGATAGTAAAGGCTATTTTCATTCCCTACATCATTCTCTTTGGAAATGAAGGCACCCAATGATCACTCTAAAGATTTCAAATAGAGTATAAGTATTCTTACTTCAATAGGTGGAATTAATACTAGTGTACTAAAGAGATGTTTCTTAAGGGTATCAAATGCCTCTTGGAAATATTTGGTCCACTAGTAGGTGACTCCATTCTTCATTAATTTTCTGAAGGGTAAACACTAGCCTTCCAAATTGGAAAAGAAACATCGAATATAGGCCAAGTTTCATTTAATTACTCTTAATTAATTCAGAATTATAGGAGGTGACATACCAAGAATTGATCTTTTTCTCAGGATCAACTTCGATTCCACGGTGGCATACAAAAAAGCCAAGAAAATTTCCTGAGGTTACCCTGAAAGCACATTTCAAGGGGTTCATCTTCAAATTGTGTTGTCGATGTTTGTTGAATATGATTTCCAGATCGGACAAGTGATTAGAATGTTGTCTGGATTTAACCACCAAATCATCCACATAACATTCATCAAATTTCCCTAAAAAGGGTTTGAAGATATGGTGCTTGGCATGTTGATACGTTGCACCTGCATTCTTCAGGCCAAAGGGCATTGCCCGATAGAAAAACACACCTTGAGGGGCTATGAAGGCTGTAGATTCTTCTTCTTCTGGAGCTATTCAGATTTTATTATACCCAGAATATCCTTCCATGAAGGAAAGTGCTTCATTTCTAGTTTTTTCATCAATTAAGAGTTCTATTATTGGAACTAGAAAACCATCCTTGGGACAATGCTGATAAAGATCTCTAAAGTCAATGGAAACTCTAATTTTTCCATTCTTCTTTTTCACAGGGACAATATTAGCCGGCCATTTGGGATATTTAACTTATATGATGAAGTTAGCCTTGATAAGCTTATCAACTTCAGATTCAATTTTGGAGGCATAAGTTGGGTGTGTTCTTCTTATGACTTGCTTGACTCCTCGATGTTCTTTTGGAAAACCCAAATGATGATTGGAAACATCAGGATCAATACCTGGAATTTCTGTATAATACCAAGATAATAAATCTCAATTTTGATTTAAAAATGAAGTATACATTTCTTTCTCTTCAAGAGTCATGGTCGCACTAATTAAAGTGGGGTGTTGATCTTCTCTTGTACCCAAATATATTTCTCTATGTTCATCTACAGTGGTAGAGATACCCTATTCAAATGATGGCGGAGAATCTATGAGATCTTCTTCTTCTTCTTCTTCAATATGTGTTACTTCCTCTATTTCTACCTGCATAATAGATGACGAAGCAGAACTTATATGGTTAGGGTAGAAGTTAAAATTTGAACATCTTGGAGAAGAGGCTGCCATTTCTGACCCTATTGATAATGAAGGGTCTTTCTAGGGTGATAGAGAGAAGATGATGGATTGATAATCGACATCATTATTTTACTCTAGTATTTCTTATGATCTGGTTGATGAAGTATAGAATTACTAGATTTCAGTGGATGAAATGAAGACATCTCCATATTAGATTTCATCATTTCTTGGTGAATCAACAATTTCTCTCATGCTGTCTGGCTCGATTTCCGTAACTGACATTATGGAAGTTTCCAAAAGAGTGTTTGGATTTAGGTCTATCATTTCAATTGGACTGATAAGAAACACATAATCTATACTCACATGTATGAATGGGTTTATTGTAATCTTTTCCAAACCACTTGGAGCATTAATCTTGGTAACCTTCTATGACGTGGATTTTTTCTTTCCCTCCATGTGATAAAATTCTGCTTCAATGTATTGAGATTCAATGTTTTGAATGGGTCTTTGTCACTATACAATGTCCCAATTTGACCATTGAGACAATATTTGAGACATTGGTGGTATGATGAAGGTACGACCACATGTTGATGTAGCCAAGGTCTTCCATGATTAATTTCTAAGGCTGTGTCCTGATGAACAACAATGAAATCGGAATTAGATACAAGGTCACCAAAATGAATTCTGAGTGTAATCTCTCCCAGAGGTTCTTGTTCATTCTTATCGTATCCTTGAAACATCAATGTAGAAGGAGATAAATCGGATTTGGTGAGGCCCAATAGATGAAGTGTACGAATAGGAATGTGATTGAATCCTAAGCCATTATCAATGAAATCTTGTCGGATGTCTATATCATTGAATTTTCTAGATAGATACAAAGGAATGATATGTCCATGTACAACATCATCTTAATCTTCATCTGTAAAAGATATCACTGCATGGAATTCTGAAGGATCATTCTCTATATGGTAGACTTCAGCCACAAAAATTTCAGTTTCGAATTCTTGGGGACTTGACAAATTCTCAAAAAGCACCTCCCGAAGATCTTTTAATAGATTCAAGGAATCTAGAATTGATAACTTGGCTGGTACTTTGGCCAAATATTTATAGACATCATAATTTTGGTCTAAAGGTCTCCATTTCCCATCAAGAAAATGTTGTTTTTCAAGTTCCTTGGAAGTTGATACTTTTGTAGTAGATGAATCTCTTATCGGGGTAGGAGTTGGAAAAAATCATCGCTTTTTTAAATTAGACCGACTAGGTCTATATATTTTCTGGGAGGAATATGGTGTGACCTCTAACCGGTCTTCCAAAATAACTGCATCAGGACTGAATCTACCATGTGTGGAAGAACTTTCTTGTTCCTGTTGAGCTCGCTGAAGGGATTTTCCATGAGTTTTTTCCACATATACAGTGCTAGCAGGGGTAGGATTGAAATTGTGGCTTCTAGAATATCCAAAAATTTTCCCTGTATCTTAGACCTCTATCTCTTCCTCTAATTCCTCTATTATATATAGGGAACTTAGGCTCATCATAATCAAAATTATCCTTGGCATCAAAATCTGTTAAATGAATCATGTTAATAGAACCAAAGATCAATTCTTCATTGGATGAATATTCTTTCTGATTAACCAGTTCAGGATGTGCCGTTTGGTGGGGCAGTGCCCGGGCTTTTGAATCAAATGACATAAAATCTGCCAGAGTCAAAGACAACTTAGGCTTCAACACGAGCTCTTCTTCTTATGACTGCTCTTCTTTATTCAAATTATGCAACTTCTTTGAGGATTTTCCTTCTGATGAAGGGGTTTTGCTGAGGAATTCATAGCATAAGGAACAATTGGTTGATTCAATTGTGTTCATAAAATGTCATGAGTTTGGATGATCATTTACCTGACCATACAATCATCATATTTCTGTGCATTTTTTACTTTTGACTTCATGCCACCCGCCTTCTTCCTCTGGATCAGTAGTAGTAAAACATGCTACCTGGGATGAAGAACCTTTCAACTTTACTTGTACAGAGTCCACTGCCTTTTTCAGTAGGTCTTTGAAGAAAAAAAAACTCCTAAATGGGATGCCCCAACATCTAATGAAATGAGAAAAAGTTGATGAGGTCTTCATCTCTTTCCTTGCATGGAATTTTGTACCTTGGAAACTGAACAATATTGTTTTCCAGAGCCGAGATGAAGTAGCCGGGAACTAATTCATTCTGGAAAGAATAAACTTTGTTCTTGAAATCTTAAAATTGTTTCCTCCTTTGATCTTTTTTATCATCTTGATGAGGCAGCCATTGTTTTTTATGCTCAGGAGGTGGAGCCCTTTGATATGATGAAGGTTTTGAAGTGGAAGTAGGTATAGGTACTTGTTTAAGTGTAACTATATCAATCTCTACTTTTCCTATTCTCCTTCCTGGAAATGATGGAATTACATGAGTTTTAGCCTTAGTCTTTGTAATAGAATCTTTTATCTACTGAGCGATTGAAGTAAGGTCTCAAAACCCTCCTGTATATTTCACAGGGATCAACGGTGTGCGTAATTCATCACACATATTTTCCACACAGATTGGAAACAATTTTTCGTGAGGGAGTACTAAGCTTAAGGAATATGTTAATCCCTTCTAGCGAGAAATGGAATCTGAAGCTCTTTCATTTTCCCTTTTCTTACAATTGGTAAGATTAAAAACTATCAACTTTGTCAATGTTGATCTAAATTAATGAATAAATCTTTGATGGATATCTTCCCACCCAGTAATTGACTGTGATTGCAAAATTGTATACCAAACCAAAGACGGTCCTTGTAATGACTGCACAAACACCTGAGATTAACTGCTTCTTGTTGTTGAGGAGTTCCCATCATAGGATCACAATGAGAAACATAATGTGTTTAGTGTTGTTATGGATATTCTGAACCATTAAAAATTGGGATTGTGGTATTCGCAAAATTTGATGTGGGATAGATTTCATCTACCTATTCAGGGTAAGCTCTCATTTCTGGTTGAACTTGTATACACATTCCTTCTATAGAATCCAACCAAGATGTTAATGACTTAATGGTAGTCATTAATTTTTGAGAAACATCTTGTTGAGCTTGGGCCTGAGAAGGGGAAATAACTGGTGTTTGAAAGGGTGAAACAATTGGTAATACCACTGATAGTAGTATTACCAGTTGTTGCCATGCACGACCCATAGGATTGGACCTGTGAGGGTGTACTTGTAAAGGGGGATATTCTTGATCCATCCCAATAGCTGCAAAAAATTCCCTTGATTGATTAACTCTAGCATGCTTAGAAGGAAGACTACCTTGAAGTAGTTCTGCATTTAACCTCCTTAATTACTTCATTTATTCTTCTTGTTGTGCAAAAAATTCCACTAATGAGAGTGATTTTACTTCTCCCGAGGTAGGGTGGAATATAACCTTAATTTTACCCTTTTCCATGGAATGTTCCTTTCTGGAGTATATAAGGGAATTACCCAAAGGAATGTCTTTCCCATGGGAAACCCTCTGTCTTCTGGTACTCACACCTCCTTCATTCGTTTCTGTGTGTACAACTTCTTGAACAAGAACTTCTTCATCTGATTCCTCTGAGTGAGACTCATGTTCTCGGGGATTAGTGACAACATCATTGATGACATTTATCAATGCATAATGCATTTCATCCCTTCTGTCATTGCTTCTATGATACTGTCTTCTTCAATGTTCTTTATGAGACATTGCCTTTTTTTGATGATCCCTCAGGAACTTCTTGATGAACTGCAATTTGAAGGGAATCTCTAGATAATTCGGCCCTACGTTCTACTTATGGATTCTTCCCTAATCGAGAGAAGACTGACTTTCACTGAGGAAGAGATTGAGAATTTGAAAAGGTCCCTAGTCCAGTGGACTGGGGATGTCCTTATTTTTTCTGTTCAACATCTCGAATCCTATCTATTGATCCCGAGGGTTAGATTAAAAGAGTCCCCAGTTTGGAAATCTATGGTGGCTCTTGAGCTGCTACATCTGAATCTTTCTTAAAATCTCTTCTGATTTTGTAGACATTAGTCTGGAAATTGGCCGGATGCATCATCTGACATCCACTCAAGTCACCTGGCTCAAATGACCGTTGGATTATTTATGACACTTCTGTCACCTGATGATGTGCATGCTCTAAACGATAATCCTGTTAAATATTCTCATTTACTTGATGCAAGAGTAGTTCGACAACTTGTTCTTTATATGCCTAACTTTGGGAAGAACTATTTGAGGCCTGTTCTTGGTAGATCCTTTGATTACACACAAAACCATTTAAAATTTTCAAGCCATGGGCAATAACATTGCATGAGACCACTTTTGGTGGGATTTGTTGACTGGAGAGCATAGTAAAATGCAATGCTCCATGGACACCCCATCCCCTGATATGAATACCATATGGGGAATTGGTAATTAATTGGTGCAACCTTTTCAACATGCAAAGGCATGAACATTAAAGGGATCTTTGATGCTTTTCAACCTTTGGGTGTAAAGAAACTGAGAGAGATTCTAAGTCCATATGGTGTTGCAACCCTTCTATTATCTTGACATGATTTTGATATTTTTCATAAGATAATATTTTTTATTTTTAGTGACAAAGAGTTTTCCATAAGTGGAGATGAATATCATGAACACGATCTTCTGTCAATGTTTCTGGAATATCATACTGAGAGTCAACCAAAGGCCAAAACATGACTGGTATTTCACCTTTTTTCAGTTGTTTTCTCATATTCAGTACTTCCTCTTTGTCATTTGATAAAGATTATTCTACCTGATTGGACCAAAGATGGTTCTCCTTTGTTACTTCATCAGATTCAAAAATATTTCTAGAGAATTGATTTGTCAAATTTGAAGATGAATGAACCAGGGGTGGTTCAGATAATGACCTACACCCCAGGCTATCTTTGGATTGAGAAATTATTTCATCTGCTAGTGGTAAGGAATCAGACATGACTGGATTCTCATTTTCAAGTTCCTTAAGATAAGAGGGAATTCTCATTACTCCATTGTCCATTGAATAATTTTCCAGGCAATGCGAATTACTACTACGGAGAGGACTTTCACAGCTAAATTCATCATCATGGATAAGAACACCATGGTGGGTTATAGGAAAAGATGAAACCTCTTGCTCCATGGTCTTATGTCCACGCATAGGGTTATCGTGGCTCTCATCTGAAGATGATACTTCAAGATTGACTGAATTGTCATGAAGGAAGCCTTCATGAGGTAGTGTTTGATGAAGACCTTCAGAATTATTTTTGTTACATCTGGAATCTAGAAATAAGAGAGTAGAATCTTGAGTTGTAACAGACAATTGTCTGAGGGCTTCAAGAACTCCATCATTGAGAAAGGATTTATTGTAGATTAGCTCTTTATTTTTCAACTATGATGGATGTGTCTTTTTCTTGGATGCCTTCTTACTCACTTTGGAAACCACTTGATGAAGAAATTGGTTATTATGGGCAGGTGTATGTGCATGCTCAGGAGAAATGGCCAGGTTAGGCTGATTATATCCATTTGAATCGGGTGTATGTGCCTAACTTGATTGCCTATATGACATTATGGAGTATTCCCCACAACCCTCTTGGACTAGAACAGAGGTGTGTATCTACTCGGGAGTGACATGTTGATGAGTCACTCCACTAATAGGGATAGATTTATGATTCTTTCCCTGTAATGTTGTTGAAGCTATTATAATATTATGACAGGTATCCAGAATATGGGCAAAGATTTTCTTCTGCTCTTTCAGCTTAGTCAGAATGTGATTGGTGACTTCAGTTTCTGGAAAGGTAATATATGTCCATTCCGTGTTTGGATTAGTTGAGTGTTCCTTCTCCTGTCCTCCTTTTCCTGTAAGTGAATTCTAACAGTACTAATGTTTGGGGGTAGAAAGTTGTGTCTGCCTCCTGTTTGTCATTGGATCTTTCCAATTGACATCTCTGGGTGCTACCAAACGAGACTGTTGGTTATCTTGATGAATCATAGGTGTATGTTCTTGTTGATTGTTCTCCACCAAATATGATTGATGAACTTCTTTCAAGACTGGAAGATGAGACTTTTGGAAGAATTAAAAAGTGTAAGGAGGTGTATGTGCCTGTTTACAGGTGGTCACCACATTTTATTGGAGAGATCCTTTGGATGAAGTTAGACAAGCCCGATCACTATCTAATGAATTATAAATAGGTGTATGTGCCTAGCTATAGTACTCAGTTGGAATTTCCTGGTGGGATTTGTGGGTTGCTGCAAGATAATTCTACTGGACAACGGGATTAGAATGGACGAGTGTGTGTGCTTGCTCGTTGTTTTCCATCAAGTTAGGTTGATGGACTTCTCTGGAGGGGTTAGAGGTAAGAACCCTCTCCTTGTTCACCGAATATCTCCACTGAAGATTTGTCTTGTGTGCTCATGTCTGAGGGACCTGAGCTGAACATCAAGAGGTGATACCCTCATCATGTTGGGGAGCACTACCGCACAAGTCTAGCGGTGAATGTTGGTGGGAGTCCTCAGGAAGGACTCCTATATTCTTGAAATAAGGCCTTGAGTGACCTCTTCATTCACCTCCTTGTAATATGAGAGGGTCTGGTTATTGCATTCTAGGGATAATGACCTGAAACGGTTGGAGACGGTGGTTGGCACCACCTGCTTCTTGACCACCGGTCATTGCTGTCCGAACAACTAGGGTGAGTTTTTAACTTGTAGGTCTAGTTGAGAAACCTCCAAAGTCAATATGGTACAATGTTAATGGTATTCCCTCACCAATGCATTCAAGACCCATCGTTGAAGATGCTAATTAGGTGATTTCATCCTCAGAGTGGACAAGGATCCAACAGGAGTAGCGACAGAGGCATTCATAGGTGTGAACATTAAAGAAGCCATTCTGTGTTGCAGAGAGATCTTGGAAAAGGGAGATTGTTGGATATAGTAGACATAATCAAGATAGGTTTATCTAGAATACATCTTTTGGATGAACACATATGTATTTGATTTCTTTTTTGTCCCTCATATTGAGTTTAATATGGGCCTAACAAATAACTAAAACATCATTTAACTTGGTTAAGGATTTATGTCGGGTTCACTATTTTTTGTTTCTTATAGAAATGGGGAAGACCTTGTTTGTTTAAGGTCCAAACAATACAATCGATTTCTAATGTGTTTATTCCTAGAACCAGAAACATCCAATGATTCTCTATCCATTTGTAACTACATTCCAAAGGTAGGTTCTCATTATTTGTGGACCGATGAGGCTTAAGAATTTGCATTGGTCGATGGGATAGGAGGTCAGGCTCATCACACCTATTTGGGGGTAATTATTGCCTACTCCGGGACTCTCTTATAGATTTAAGTTCTGTTCACGAATCCTTATTAATTCACCAAGCATGTAATGAGTTTTAGACCTGGAAGTCAATGATTGATATGTATGAAAATTAGAGAATCTTTTATATGTATTTGAGGTTATTAATTGATAGAGAATCATCCATATGTATTGGAGACTATTATTAAATGATATCCTTTAATATATTATATAGAAATCTATTTTCCATTATGATGACCATACTGGTTTTAAAGCCACTCAGTGGGGCACTTGAAGTCTATTGTCATTCAGAAAGAGAGGGATTATTTCAGTGTTGGGATCGTACCCACAGGTCGGCTACCTACATATCCTCATTAAAAAGGAATCAGACCCCACGCAGTTTGATTAGAAGGACATAGTTTGACGTCATATGGGACAAAAAATAATTAATGAGAGATGGGCTTGAACCTTATAAAGGCTTCCTACGTACTCTATTTTTAAGGCAGAGATCAAAGTTCACATAGTTCAGGTAAAGAAATATCGGGTTTTTTCATGGTTAATGGCCCAAGAAGAGATGTCATGATTATTTTTACACTATATGCTCACGTGATTCATGCTCAATGTGAGAAACAATAGATATCAAGAAACTTGATGATGGTTCCATGAAAGATGCAGTTAGGAGAAATGATGTGGGGCTTATATGTGTATGACTGCCCAAGTAAATGAAGACCATGACTTACTTCCAGAAATAAGCCCAGGATCAGGGTCCATAAAGGCATTTGTACTTTATAGAGATTTGGAGTTTTATCTTGAGGATTACTCCTGAGAAGAAGACACAAATTAAAAGGGACTTATTATTGGGGTTTATTCCTAAGAAGGAGGCCGAATGTTAAAGGAAATTATGACTGGGGCTTACTCTTGAGAAGGAAGGCCAGGTCAAAGGATCTTCTCATCTCAGATAATGGGGTTATGTAGGAGACCCCTAACCATGGTGACATAAATCTTGGAAGTCCTTAGGTTTTGGGAGAGGTTCTCAAAGAATTACTTTCAGATAAGGAAGACAATAAAGGAACCATGACATAAATGGCTTTTAAGAGGTTTTTGAAGGCTATGTCATGAAGAGGATAGGTGGATTTGAGGAAAGGAGGTTACTATGAAGGAGGCATGCAAGTATCGTTCTGGTGAAAAAGTCCTGGTAGCGCAAGTATACTTGCGCGACATGAGTCACCTTGGGCGATGATGAATCCATAGGGTAATACTTGGGAAACATAGAACTCAAGCCATTAATATCATCCCTAGAGGCTTCCATAATGACAGTTCACAAGTTCCCTTGATATGGCAAGGCGGCGCATAAGTGTGTTCATTTACCTTAAAGGGTGGACACTTAGGCGCACAAGTATTGATGAGTTCCAACACATAGGCCTTATTCATCCTCTTTAGAGCTTCTATTGTAGGTAAAGAATTACCTTATATGTGTTCGGAAGACGTTAGACAAAGACTTGGGAGACAAGAGCTTGAATCTGAATTTTAGAAAATTCATTCCTCAAATGGTGCACCCATGGGGGATATTTATAGGTCACTGGGCACCTTGGGCGAAAATAAGAATAGGGTGTGAAAGTGACTTGTGTGACCCATATGTGGCGCGCAAGTGACTTGTGCAGTGAGAAGAAAACTCGCTTGGCTCTTTCTTAATGGGTTACTTGTTCATGCCTTTGTCAATTTTTTGATGTTCTTCAAAGTATGGCACTCTATGTGCTTAAGGTATTCCCCTTTTCCATTCATTTGGACTTTGTGACGGAAAGGAGTTTCAATATTATGGCTTTTATGGTTTTTGGTTTTTATGTTTTTATGGGTTTTAGAATATTTTTGGAGTCTTTTAGGGTTTTTAGCATTTTTTATTTTTAGGGGTTTTAAGTGTTTTTAGGTTTTTCTTATGGGTTTCAGGTTTTTAGGGTTTTCTATGTATTTACAGATTCTTAGGATTTTTTTGGGTTTTGAATATTTTTTGGATTTTCAGGGGTTTATGATTTTAGGGGTTTTAATTTTTAGGGTTTTTAGCATTTTTTAGGTTTTCATATTTTTAAGTATTTTTAGTTTTTTAATTTTTTCTTAGTTTTTTCTTGGGATTTTATGGTTTTCATGTTATTAGGTATTTTTAGGGCTTTTAAGGACTTTATGGTTTTTGGGGATTTTTGGGTGTTAGTGGTTTTAGAGTTTTTATTATTTTTGGAGGTTTTTGTTTTTTCTGTGTTTTTAGGGTTTTAAAAGTAGTTATTGTTTTTTAACGTTTTTAGGGGTTTAGAGGGTTTTATGGGTTTTATTTGTTTCTATGGTTTTATGTATTTTTAGGGGGTTTAAATGTTTTTTGGGGTTTTTATAGGGGTTTAGGGTCTTATTTAGAGTTTCTTTGAGTCTTTTAGTGGTTTTATGGTTTTATGGTTTTCAATTATTTACAGGTTTATTGATATTTTAGTTATTTTTTTGTTTTATTTATTTTTTAAGTTTTAAGAGTTTTGGGGGCTATAGAGGGTTTTAGATTTTTTATGTTTTTAGGGGTTTTAAGTGTTTTTATGATTTAAAGGGTTTTATAGGGTTTTCTGAGTTTTTAATGATTTTAGGTATTTTTAGGGTTTTTAGTATATTTATAGGTTTTTTTTTATTTTTTTTGATTTTGAGATATTTGTTGGGTTTTTAGGTTTGTTATGTATTTTTTGTTTTTTAGGGGTTTTTTAAATATTTTGGGTTTTCTGATTTTTTTAGTGTTTTTAATGTTTTTAAGGGGTTGACGAGTTTTTTAGTTTTTATTGGGTTTTAGGGTTTTTATTTGTTTTTAGGGTATTTAGGGTATTAGGGGTTTTTTGGTATTTAGGGGGTTTTAGTATTTTGTGGAATTTTATGTGTTTTAAGGTTTTTAGAGATTCTTTAGTTTTAGGGGTATTAAGTGTTTTTAGGATTTTATGGTTTTCTTAGGGGATTTCATAGTTTTTTTGATTTTTTACATTCTTCGTGTTTTGTTATTTTAATGTTTTTCTATGGTTTTAATGTATTTTTAGGGTTTTATTGTCTTTAGGATTTTTTGTATTTTTTGATATTTTAGATTGTTTTGGGTTTTTATGGTTTTTAGGTTTTATAGTTTTCTTAGAATTTTAATGGTTTTATGGTTTTTTATTTTTATATATTTTTCATTTTTATATATTTTTCATTTTTATATATTTTTCATTTTTTATACAATTTCATGGTTTTTTTGGGTTTTTAGGGATTTTGGGGATTTTTAGGGTTTTTATTGGGGTTTTGGGGTTTTATGGTTTTCTATGTTTTTTATTTTATTTAGGATTTTTAAGTGTTTTTAATGTATTTTTATATTTTTATTGGTTTAAAGGTGTTTTAATGTTTTTAATGGTTTTTACTATTTTATGGGTTTTATGGGTTTTTAGGCTATTTGGGTTTTAGGGTTCTAAGGGTTTTAAGGGTTTTTATGTTTCTTGGATTTTGAGGCTTTAATATTTTTCAGGCTTGTTTAGTATTTCTTAAGGTTTTGAGGGATTTCAGGGTTTTTTTAATTTTTTGGGATTTAGAGTTTCTTTTTATGATTTTTATTATTTTTAGTGGTTTTAGGGATTTTAGGAGGTTTTGGTATTTTTATGGTTTTATTGTTTTTTTGGGGTTTAGAGTTTTTTGAGCTCTTAGGGATTTAGGTTTTAAGGCATTTTTTATCAATTTTAGTGGTCTAAATGATTATTATAGTATTTATTGTGATTTAGTGTTTTTTGGTTTTTTTGGGGTTTTTAATGATTTTAGAGGTAATTATTATTTTTACGCATTTTAAGGTTTTAGGGTCTTTTGGGTTTAATGTTTTTTAAATTTTCTGGTTTTTAGGGGTTTACATGTTTTTAGATTTTCAATGTTAACCTAGGGGTTATTATGTTTTTTTTATTTTTTTATATTTTTAGGGTTTTTTTGGATTTTTATGGTTTTTAGGGTTTTTGAGATTTTGATGGTTTTTTGGAATCTTGGAATTTTTTTAATTTTTTTATCAATTTTTATGTTTTTAGGGGTTGTAACTATTTTCATGATTTTTAATTTTTCCAAGGGTTTAGGGGTTTTTATGTTTTAGGGATTTTGGGTGTTTTAATGATTGTTATGGTTTTTAGGGTTTTTATGGTTTTTGATGGGTTTAGGGATTTTTATGTTTTTATGGTTTTTTTGGGTTTTAGTTTTTTTGGACTTTCTAGGGTTTTGAATGTTTTTAGTGTTTTTAATGTTTTTTGGGGTTTTAAAGGTTTTTATTGTTTTTAGTATTTTTAAGGTTTTTAAGGTTTTTAGTGATTTTTATTGTTTTTAGGGTTTTATGGTTTTATAGGGCTTTAGGGGTTTTAGATGTTTTTTTATTTTTGAGGTTTTAAATATTTTTAGGTTTTTAATGTTATATATATATTTTTAGGGTATTTAAATTTTTATTTTTTTGAAGGATTTTTAATTTTCTTTGTTTTTGGGGATTTAAGGGTTTTAGGGTTTTTATTTTTTTTTAATGTTTTATGGTTTTATGTGGTTTTATGGTTTTTTGGATCTTCTTAGGGTTTTATGTCTTTTAGAGTTTTTGAAAGTTTTTAGGGGTTTAAAGGGTTTTTAGGGTATTTAGTGAGTTTTATGATATTTACCAATTTTAATGGTTTTCAAGGTTTTTAGTGGTTTTCATAGTTTTTAGGGGTTTTTGGTTTTATGTTGTTTAGAATTTTTAGGTATTTATGGGTTTTAAGTTTTTTTTGGTTTTTAATATTTTCTAGGGTTTTGTAAGGTTTTAGGGGTTTTAATGTTTTTAGGGATTTTTTTGGGAATTTTTAGTATTTTAATGGTTTTTAGGATGTTTAGGTATTTTGAGGTATTTTGAGGCTTATTATGGTTTTGTGGTTTTTTATAGTTTCTAGGGTTTTTCATGTTTTTAGTGTTTTTTATCATTTAATATTGTTTAAAGTGTTTTTAGAGTTTCAAGTGGGGTTTTAAGGGGTGTATGGGTTATTATGGGTTTTGGTGTTTTTATAGCCTTTAATGTTTTTGGGTTTTATTTTAATTTTTACATGGTTTTAAGGTATTTTGTAATTTTTTAGGTTTTTAGGGGTTGAATTTTGTTTTAGAGTTTTCAAGGATTTTAGGGTTTTCATGGGGTGTTAGTGTCTTTAAGTGTTTTATGTGTTTTATGGTTTTACGTATTTAAGGGAGTTTAGGGTTTTTATCATTTTTAGGGTTTTTATGGAAGATAAGTGTTTTTAGGATATTATGGTTTTCATAGGGGGTTTGAGGGATTCTAGGTATTTTCCATGTTTTAGGGATTTTTAGGGATTTTTTTAGAATTTTTGTGGATTTAGGGTTTTTAGAGATTTGACAGTTTTTAGGGTTTTAGCGTTTTTATGGTATGGAGGGTTTCTTTTTTTTTAATGTGTTTTTAGGTTTTTATGGTTTTATAAGGGGTTTTGAAGGTTTTATGGTTTTTACATTATTTAAGTATTTTATGTATTTTTTAGGATTTTTATGGGGTTTAAATATTTTTGCAGTTTTTTAGTTTTTTTGTAAGTTTTTAGGGTTTTTATGTTTTCTTTTTATCATTTTTTAGTTTTTAGGTTTTTTAATGTTTATATTTTTTTTAACATTTTTAGGGTTTTAAAGGGATTTTAAATTTTTTGGGGCTTTCAATGTTTTTATATGATTTTTGGGTTTTTAAGGGTTTTAGATTTTTTCAGTTCTTTTTAGTCTTTTTAGGTTCTTAACAAAATTCTTGATTGTTTAGGGTTTTTATGTTTTGTAGGGTTTTTTGTTTTTCTCAGGGTTTTTTAGGTTTTTAAATTTTTATTATGTTTTTAATCATTTCAGGACTTTTTAATATTTTTATGGTTTTTTGGTATTTTTGCGATTTTGAGGTTTTTTTGGTTTATTATACTTTTTAGGGTTTTTATAATTTTTTTGGTTTTATTTTTTTATTATGATTTTAAGTTTGTCTTGTAGTTTTTCTAGATTTTTTAGATTTTAGGTTTTTAGGGATTTTTAGTGATTTTTAAGGTTTTTATAGATTTTTGGAATTTTAATTGTTTTCTATGTTTTACAAGTTTTTTGGGGTTTTTTTGAGTTTATTTTATCAGTATGGTTTTTATAGAAAATTTCATTTTATGGATTTTAAAGTTTCTAAGAGCTTTTATTTTTATTTAGAGGTTTTATTTGTTTTATAGTTTTTTATGGTTTTTATGGGTTTTTTGGATTTTAAATGTTTTTTAGGGTTTTAGAATTTCTGGGTTCTTATGGGGTTTTACATTTTTTTAGGTTTTTGAGTTGTTATTTTAGGTTTTGAGGGATTTTAGGGTTTTCTTAATTATTATTTTTAGGTATTTTTAATAGTTTTAATAAAATTTTTCGGGTTTTTTGGATTTTGAGGGTTTTAGAGTATTTGAATAATTTTTAGGCATTTAAATGTGTTCTAGAGTTTTTAGTGGGATTTTTGGGTTTTATGGTTCTTATGAGTTTTATGGGTTTTAGTGTTTTTTTTGTTTTTTACAATTTTTAGGGGGTTTCAGGCCTTTTTAGGTTTTTCGGGTTTTTAAGGCCTTTTTAGGTTTTAGGGTTTTTATGTTTTTTATGTTTCTACGTTTTTTTAGGGTTTTAATGTTTTATTAGGGGTTTTAGGGTTTTTAGGGTTAATTATATATTAGGTAATTTTATGGATTTTGGATGATTTTTATGGTTTTTATGGTTTTTAGGGATTTTGATGGTTTCTTTTGGGGTTTCATGGGTTTCTAGGGGTTTCAGGTTTTTTTTTATGTTTTTGAGGGATTTAAGTGTTTTTAGATTTTTAATGTTTTAATAGGTAATTATAATTTTAGTGGTTTTTATGTATTTAGGATTTTTTTTGGATTTTATGGGGTTTTAGGGGTTTTAGAGATTTTCAAGGGTTTTTGTGTTTTTAGTGTTTTTCTGTTTTTTTAGTTTTAAGGGGTTTTTTGAGTTTCTTGGGTTTTTACTATAACCTATAGTTTTTAACATTATTAGTTGTTTTAAGGTTTTTTTAATTTTTTTTGAGGTTTTATGATTTTTATTATTTTTTATGGTTTTATTATGGTTTTAGATGCTTTTTTGTTTTTAGGGGTTTCAGGGTCCTTTAGGTGTTTTTAGGGGTTTTAGAATTTTTTAGGTTTTTAGGGGGTTTAACTATATTTAGTATTTTTAGGTTTTCATAGAGGTTTCCAAGGGGTTATGGTTTTTTATGTTTTTCAAGATAATTTGGGTTTTTTATTTTTTTTGGTATCTATCATTTATTGGTATTTTGAGGGTTTTTAGGTTTTTTAGGGTTTTAGGTGTTTTAGGGGGTTTTACCTTTTTTATTGTATTAGGGGTTTTAAGTGTTCTTTATTATTTAGGGTTTCCATATTGGATTTTAATGTTTTTTTCGTTTTTTATGTTTTTAGGGAATTTTACGGTTTTTTAGAATCTTGATGTTTTTATGGTTTTTAGGGGTTTTGAGAGTTTTTTTGGGTTTTATAGTTATTATGGCTTTTTTGAGTTTTTAGGGATTTTATAAATTTTCATGTGTTTTAATTCATTTTATAGATTTTAACATTTTTATGGGTTTAAAGGGTTTTAGAGGTTTTTGTGGGTTTTAGGGTTATTATAGTGTTTTAGGTTCTTTTATGGTTTTTAGAGGTTGTTTATGGTTTTAGGGGTTCTAGGTATTTTTTTTGGGTTTTTAATGTTTTTACATTTTTAGGCGTTTGGGGTTTTAAATGTTTTTATATTTTTACGATTTCCTTATAATTTTTCAGGGTTTTCGGGTTTTTTATGTTTTTATGGATATTTTTTTATTTTTTTATGATTTTTATGTTTTTAGGGGTGTTAGTTATTTTGGGGATTTTTGGTTTCTTAGGGTTTTTAGGGGTTTTAGTGTTTTTATTTTTTGTTTAGATTATTAGGTATTGTTTAATTTTTTAATATTCAAATAGTTTTTAGAGATTTTAACATTTTTAGGGTTTTAAATGGTTTTAGTGTTTGTAATGGGTTTTTATGTACTTTTTGTTTTTATGGTTTTTATGGTTTTTAGGAGTTTTAATGGTTTTGATGTTTTTTAAAGGTTTTAGGTCCATTTTAGGGTTTTTAGAGGTTTGATGTGTTTATATATTCCTATATATTTATAGGGGTGGTATGGTTTTTATGGGGTTTAAATGTTTTTTTATTTTTAGGGGGTTTTATGGTTTTAGGTTTTTAGGTATTTTAAGGGGTTTTAATACTTTTTATACAGATTTTAGCATTTTTAGGATTTTTAGGTGTTTAAATATTTTTTATGTTTTTAGGTTTTCTTAGTGTTTTCAGGGTTATTTGGTTTTTTTTTTGTTTTTTATTGATTTTAGGGATTTTTAAGGGTTTTTTTGTATTTTAGGGATTTTGAGGTATTTTTACAATGTTACAGGGTTTTAGGGGTTTTATGGGTTTGTTGGGTTTTTACGGTTTTTAGAGTTTTCAGGGTCTTTATGGATTTTTAGAGTTTTCAACATGTTTAGAGGTTTAAAGACTTTTGATATTTTTAGTGGGTTTTAGTTATTTTTATGGGATTTAATTTTTTTGGGGGTTTTTATGGTTTTTAGGGTTTTATCCTATTTTTAGGAATTATTTGGGTTTTATCATTTATTCAGTTTTTAAGGCTTTTATATATTTATGTTTTTTAGGTATTTTCATGGTTTTAATGTTTTTAATGTTTTTAGTGATTTTTAGGGATTTTTTATGGTTTTTAGGTTTTTTAAGGATTATGAAGGTATTAAGAGTTTTAGGGTTTCTTAAGGTTTTTATAATTTTAGGGTTTTTATCAGTATTTACGTGTTTTTAGGTTTTGAATTTTTTCATAGTATTTTTTAGGGTTTTAGAGATTTTTATGTTTTAGATATTTTTAGGTATTCTTCAGATTTTTATGGATTTTGTGTTTTTAGGAATTTTCATGGGTTTTATGGATTTTTGAGATTTTTCTTTAGTTTTTATGTGTTTTATGTGTTTTAATGGTTTTATAACATTTTTAGGGGTTCAAATCGTTTTTAGTGTTTTTATTGGGGTTTTTAAAGGCTTTATGGAATTTTATGGATTTTAAGGTATTTTTTTGTTTTACAGTTTTTAGTGTTTTTAGGGTATTTAAATATTTTAAAGATTTTATGGGTTTTATGTGATTTTAGGTTATTATGGTTCTCTTAGGGTTTTAGGTTTTTTATGTATTCTGGGATATTTAGGGCCTTTTACGATTTCTATGAGTTTTATGGGATTTTGGGATTTTGGGATTTTGAGGGTTTTAATTTTTTTTAGAGTTTTTATGGACTTTTTTGGGTATTATGTTTTTTAGTCTTTTGGGGTTTTAAGGTTTCTAAAATTTTTAAAAAATTTAAAGGTTTAAAGGGATTTTAAAGTTTTTACTGGTTTGGGGTTATATGGGTTTTCACGATTTTTATGGATTTTGAGGGATTTTAATAATTTTAGGGGTTTGGGGTTTTAGGGTTTATTTTTTATTTTTTATGTTTTTAGGGTTTCAAGTGTTTTTTGGTTTTTATGGTGTTCTTATTGTTTTTTTGGTATTTTAAGGGTTTTTATGTTTTTAGGGATTTTAGGTTTTTTACTTTTTTAGGGTTTTTATTGATTTTTAGGGTTTTTTGGATTTATGTTTTTTGGGTTTTTAGTGATTTTTCTTTAATTTTTAGGGTTTTAGGGTTTTATCGTTTCTAATGATTTTCGGGGTTTAATTTCTTATAGAGTTTTAGTGTTTTATTATGATTTTAAGGCTTTAATGTTTTTGTGGGTTTTTATGTTTTTTACGATTTTAAGGGGGTTTAATGGTTGTAAGTGTTTTGGTGTTTTTATGGTTTTGCTATGATTTTTTGGGATTATGGGGTCTTTATGAATTTTAAGGGTTTTGGGGTTTTATGGCCTTTAGGGGGTTTTTTGGTTTTTTCAATTTTATGTACTTTAGTGGTTTAATTTTTTTGGGTTTTTTATGTTTTTCTTAAGGTTTTTCATGGTTTTTAATGTTTTTTAAAAATTTTAATTATTTTTTGGTATTTCTATGGGGTTTTTTCGGTTTTAAGGGTTTTATAGAATTTTTGGTGTTTTGGGGGGTTTTACGGTTTTAAGTGTTTTAGAGTTTTTCTTTTTTATGGTTTATAGGTTTGTTAGAGTTTTTAACATTTTATGGGTTTAAAGGGTTTTTAGAGTTTTTAGTGGTTTGTATTGTTTTAATAGATTTTAGATGTTCAAATGTTTTTCAGGGGGTTTATATGTTTTAGGTATTTTTAGAGTTTTTATTAATTTTATTTCTTTTAGTGGTTTTACTTATTTTTTGGGTTTTAGTGTTTTTTTATTATTTTCAATGAGTTTTACTCTATAGGGATATTTATAGGTTTTATAAGATATCTTTTTTCATTAGGGGTTTAATGTATTTTTAGGGTTTTTAGTGTTTTTTAGGGTTTTAGCATTTTTTTAGGTTTTTATGGGTTTTAAGTAATTTTCTTTTTTAAAAGGTTTTCCTAGTGTTTTTATGGGTTTTTAGTTTTTTTACATTTTTTTTTATTATTAGTGATTTTTAGCATTTTTATGGTTTTTTGGGTTTTTTATTATTTTTAGGAGATTTTAGGGTTTTTTTATTTTTTTGTTTTTTTCGTATTTTAATTTTTATAAGGGTTTTAGAGATTTTCAATGGTTTTAGGGGTTTAAATTGTTTTTTAGTTTTTAGTGGTTCTTAGGATTTTTATGTATTTTTTGGTATTTTAATGGTTTGGTCTGGTTTTCATGGTGTT
This sequence comes from Viscum album, assembly GCA_963277665.1. Taxonomy (NCBI): domain Eukaryota; kingdom Viridiplantae; phylum Streptophyta; class Magnoliopsida; order Santalales; family Viscaceae; genus Viscum; species Viscum album. The sequence goes on along the minus strand of OY728136.1, from coordinate 1,277,063,925 downwards.
TATTGCATTGGGGTTTTTTTATGGTTTTTAGCATTTTTTGTGGTTTTTGCGGTTTTAATTGTTTTTTTACGGCTTTCTTAGGGTTTTTTGGGTTTTTAGGTTTTTTTTAAAATATCAGTGATTTTTTTGAAACGTATGGTTTTATGGGTTTTTAGGTTTTTTGAGTGATTTTAATTATTTTATGGGTTTCATTATTTTTAGTGTTTTTTGGAGTTTTTAGGGGTATCTATGATTTTATAGTTTTTTACATTTTTAGGGGTTGAATGTGGTTTTAGAGTTTTTATTAGTTTTTAGTGTTCTTATGGGTTTTTGGTATTTTATGGTTTTAGGGATTTTCGTGGGTTTTAGTGACTTTTTGGGGTTTTATCATTTTTAAGTTTTTATGGGTTTTAGTGTTTTTAGGTTTTCATGGTTTTTAGGGGTTGTATAGTTTTTATAATTTTCTGGGATTTTATAAATTTTATTGTTTTATGGATTTTTAGGGACCTTGAAGGATTTTTTTATTTTTATTGATCTTATGGGTTCTTAAGGATTTTTTGATTTTTTTACAATTTTAAATGATTAATATTTTTTATCAATTTTAGGCGTTAAAAGTGTTTTTTTGGTTTTAAGTGGTTTTTAGAGGTTTTTAGGGTTTTTAGGGTTTCTATGGTTTTTTGGCGATTTAATCATTTTTAGGGTTTTTGGGGTTTTTAATGTTATATAGATTTTCATTGCTATTAGAATTTTATATTTTTCTTAGGGGTTTTTGTGGTTATTAGGGTCTTTTATAATTTTATGTATTTTAGGATCATTTTAGGTTTTTTGTGTTTTTCTGGATTTTATGGTATGAGGGTTTTAAGGCGATTTAATGTTTTATATTGTTTTTGGGTTCTATGGTTTCTTCTTTTTGATGGTGTTTATGGTTTTTAGAGTTTTTAACATTATTTGAGGTTTATAGGGTTTGTATGTTTTGTAGTGGGTTTTTAGTTTTTTAGGTTTTTTTTATTTTTAATATTTTTTGGGGTCTTAATTTTTTAGAGGGTCTTAGGTTCTTTTAGAGTTTTTATCATTTTTATCATTTTTAGGTTTTTATGGGTTTTGATGTTGTTTTGTATTTTTATGGTTTATTAGGGTTTTCAATATTTTTTTTTCAGTTTTTAGGGTTTTAGGGATTTTAAAGGGAATTAATGTCTTTTTTGGGGGTTTTAGTTTTTTAGAGATTTTAAGGATTTTTAGGAATTTTTATGGTTTCTAGGGCATTTATCATTTTTAGGTTTTATGGGTTTAAAGTGTTTTTATGTTTTTCATGTCTTCTTAGTAGTTTTCAGGGGTTCTAGGTGTGTTTTTCATATTTATGTTTTTAAGGAATTTTAATTATAATTATACTTTTAAGGTTTTTAGGGATAGTAAACGTTTTAGAGAATTTTTCGGATTTATGGTTTTTAAAGTTTTTCGTGATTTTTTTAAAAAATTTAGGGGTTTTAGGATTTTTTTATAGTTTTTAAATGTTTTTTTGGTTTAGTGATTTTCTTGAGTTTTTTTGTGTTTTTGGGATTTTATGGGGTTTTTTGGTTTTTATTGTTTTAGGGGTTATTATGGTTTGTAGAATTTTAAATATTTCTGGATTTTCAAGGTTTTTAATGGTTTTAATTTTTTTATGTTTCAATGGTTTTATTAGAGGTTTTCATGGTTTTATGGGTTTTTTCATTTTTAGGAAATTTATAATTTTTTGTAAATTATATGGGTTTTGAGGGGTTTTAGGGATTTTAGTGTATTTATGGGTTTCCAGATTTTTATGGGTTTTTTTTATTTCTTTGGTGTTTTATAGTTATTTATATTTTTTTAACTCTTTTAATTGTTTAAATTGTATATAGATTTTTTTGGTTTTAGGGGTTTTTTGGGTTTTTAGTGTTTTTATGGTTTTTAGTGTTTTTAGGGGATTATGGTTTTAAGCGTTTTTAGGTTTTAACAGGTTTTATAAATTTTTTGATTTTAATTACTTTATTAATGGTTTTCATAGCTTTTTAATTTTTTTTATGTTTTTGGGGAATTTAAAGAATTTTATGGTTTTTAGAGATTTTCGGATTTTTGATGGTTTTATGGGTTTTTTAAATTTTTAGGGGTTTTTTGGTTTTTCGGGTTTTTAGGGTTTAATGTGTTTATAAAGATTTTAGTTCGTTTTCTTGTTTTTAGTGTTTGTAGGTTTTTTAGATATTTTAGGTTTTTTTGGAGTTTTATGTTTTTTTTTGGATTTAAAGGTTTTCATATGGTATTTCTGGGTTTCAGGGTTTTTTACATTTTTAGGGATTTTTCAGGATCTTGGGAAATTTTATGGTTTTTATGGTTTTTAGGGATTTTGAGTAAATTTAGGGTTTTTGTGGTTTTTATCATTTTTATATGTTTTATATGTTTTTAGGTTTTTAAGGATTTTCAAGGGGTTTAGGGTCTTTATGTTTTTTACATTTTTAGGTTTATAAGGGATTTTATGTTTTTTGGGAATTTCAGTCATTTTTAAGGATTTTTATGTATTTTTGGGGTTTAGGAACTTTAACTATTTTTAGGGATTTAATATTTTTAGGGATTTTATGTTTCGTTGGGTTTCTTTAATTTATTTGGTTTTGATTTTTTTAACGTTATTGCGTTTTTAATGTTTTTTCAACATTTTTACAGGTTTTGAGGGTTTTTTGATTTCTAGTGGGTTTTAGAGGTTTTGTTTGGTTTTAGATTTTTTTTTTGATTTGATTAATTTTTAAGGGGTTTGGTGTCTTTTTAGTGTTTTTAGGGTATTTAGTATTTTTAAGGTTTCTAGAGGTTTTAAGTGTTTTTATGTTCTTAATAGTTTTCTTGGGGGTTTTAGCATTTTAATAGTTTTCAGTATTATAGGGATTTTTGGGATATTTTTTGGATTTTGTGGGTTATTATGGATTTTTAGGGTTTTGGGGGGCTTCTAGGTATTGTTGGTTTTTTGGGGTTTATAGAATTATTCATGTTTTAAGGGATTTAAGTGTTATTAGGATTTTAAAAATTCTTTAGTTTTTTAGTTTTTTTAGGTTTTATAAGGATTTTAAGGTATTGTTATGATTTTTTGGGTGTTTTATGTATTTTGAGGGTTTTTACGGATTTCAAGGGTTTTGGGAGTTTAGGGGTTTTTTTAATTTTTGAGGATTTTTAAAGACTTTTATAGTTTTTAATAGTATTTGGGTTTAAAGGATTTTTAGCAATCTTCACAGGGTTTTTGGGTTCTTAAGGTTTTATGGGTTTTACATTTTTAGGGGGTTATAGTGTTTTTAACGTTTTTGGATTTTTAGGGGTCTTAAGCGTTTTTAGGTTTTTAAGGTTTTCTTAGGTTTTTTAGGGTTTTTAGAGTTTTCATGTTTTTAGGCAATTTTAGAGAGTTATCAGAATTTTTATGGGTTTTTAGGTTTTATTGGGATTTTGAGGGGTTTTTGGGATTTGGGGTATTTTCGGGTTTCTAGAATTTATTAGTTATCAGAGGTTTTAAGTGTTTTTAAGGATATCTTAATGTTTTTTTTGGTTTTTTATGTTTTTACCAACTTTTGTGGTTTTTTAGGTTTTTTTGGGTATTTAGTGATTTTTGGGATTTTGATTATTTTGAGGGTTTTGGGGGGTTATGGTTTTTTTGGGGTTTTAGTGTTTTTATATAGTTTTTACCATTTTTAATATTTTTAGAGTTTTTAAAACTTTTTAGAAGAAAGTAGGTGTAGGTCCAGGCTATTCTCGACCCACCGTATATATAAGAAAAATAGACATGGAAACAGGGTGGGGTTAGAGTCAAACAAACCATACGGAAAGGTAGTCCCAAAAGAGAAAAACAATAAAGAAACTATATATCAAAAGGGTCAACCTCCCCAGCATCCCCATCAGGGTCTCCATCCGCACCATATCATAAAGACACATCTGAATCCATCGTCTCTCACTCCCCCTCAACTTTCTTGGCATTTTCAACATCAACAAAAAGCTTGGTATATATGCCCCTAAGCCTCTGCTACTCTGCATACATCGAGGCCTTTGAGGTTTCCCTGGTGGAAATTGTCTTAGGTAGAGTAGAGTAGTCCCTTCCTAGCCTCCTCCTCCTTGGAGTGAGAGATCCATAGTCTACCGTCTTGCCTTGAAGCATGCCATCAACACTCAATTCCCTAGTCCTAGAATTTCCATCCAAACCCATGCTTAATAGAACCAAGATCAGCCCCATCCAATAGGCTACCAGATCCAAGTGTACTAGTAGCCCTCGGCTTCCTCTTTCAAGGGAATTACAAACCAATTGAACCAGAATCACCCATCATGTCCTTCTCTTTCCTTATCTTAGCTATGTTGGCATAGATCATGGCATCATGATCCACAAATATATCATCAAGTCTTGATTCTTAATCATCATCATCCAAAACAAATTGTATGTCATGCTTCAGATCTTGCTCCTACAGGATGTCTTTCTGATGCTACTCAAAAGATATATCTGTGAAATCCAACATTATCTTTTTACACAACTCAACACATGGGGAAGGTTCTTGTATAGAACCAAAGAAAGGCTATGTTTCTCTTCAGGCCTCCTTCTCAGAATTTTGGGCAAATCCTCCTAGTCTGCAATAGGCTGAAAGCCTTCAGTCGGTCTATCCTCAGTCCCAGCAATAGAAGCTACCACCCCCTACTCCGGCACTTTATCATTAAAAGTTAAAGGATGGTCTACATCCATTCTCCCCATTCCTTTATAGAAGGTGTGTGGATCCCCTTGAGGATCCATAAGGATTCTGGTGTCATCCTTTTCCACTTCATCCTTCATCACACCCTGGTCCTGTATCTCCTGACTTAGCCCCTCCCAGTCCGTACAATACACAACTTCCAAACCTACAAAACGATTGGATGTTTCAACAACAACCAGTTAGTTTTGAATCCTCTCCTCCCTCCGCATCCCTACATAGGTGAGAACAGGTACCATGTCCTGGGGTTCCAAAGGCTGCACACCATCCTCCCTTACAGCATCAGCTTGCACGTATCGCTAAACATTCATCTCCCACCTTACCTTCCCAATATTAATAATTTCCATAGGTCTCATCTCCCCAAATAAAATGGATGTTATATAAATAGAATGTCGTTTCTACGATTGATCATTATCCACCACCCCACCCTCATCCCGATCCTCACACCTCATTCTGCTAGAGGAAGGGATTTCTCCTAAAAGTACAAATTCACCCCACAAGCACAAGTCATTCACCTTAACCTTTTAATGAATCCTCACTAAAGCCTACCTTGAAAATAATCCCTATACTTCCACACCAAAATCTCTCTTTTCACCTAAAGGACCATCCTTCAGAACTCCCGGCCTTGCCCCAAGACCATATGCCAACCCTAACCCTGGAAGGCTAGCTCTCTGGTCATTCGCTGCCATGACACCCTCACTTCCCCTGCTTGTGAAATCACTTCCTCCATGACCATGTTTCAAGAAAGAATCCTAGTAGCTCACCCATTATTGGAACACCACCGGTTTATTCCATCAGAGTTATTCAGCAATAGAAATACAAAAAATTCAAATGGGTCTTTCAAAACTTCAACTTCAATTTAGTCAATTAGGGAAACCGGTTGGAAAAGAGCCCTAGTTTAAAAATCCATGCACAAGAAGCGTCCAAACATATTCCCATCATTAAGATAATAGAAATTTTTTGAAAGGGGAGGTGGATTTTAGGAAACCTTAACCAAATCACCACCATTAAATAAGAACAATGCAAATAGAAATCAAATATCCATTGAGAGAGGGAAAAGCGAGTGTCATCCTATCTTCGGGGAGCCACAAACTAAGCTCAAATGAGATCCTCCTCAGAAGAGAAATGAATCAGAATGTGGAAGGAATCAAAAAGACCCCTTGTATCATGATCCTGAAGATTCCAATGTTTAAACATGAATATATGAAAAACTTCAATCGGGGGCTCCCATTCAAAAACCGAGCAACCTGGGACCAACTATGTAGAGTAGAATATCTATTAAACTCCTTGAGAGATAGCTGTAGTTGGGGATGGAATTAGTGAAATCCCAAAACTTTAGGTCAAATCCCAATCCATATAAAAGTTTGAAGAAAATCAGGATCTGAAAACGGAACAAAGGTTCTATCTTCATCAAGGACTAGCATAGGTCCCTCCCCTATAGAGGGGGGAGGTTGAGGTGTAAAAGTTATTGACATCTTCAAGCTGTCTGTGAGCATACAGAATCTCCATTGTGGGACCATGAAGGATCCATCAGTTAATCCAATTTAGGGGTTTAAAGGGTTTTTATAGGATTTTCTTTTTATGGGTTTTATGGGATTTTATGGTTTTAGGGATTTTTATGGTTTTTATGGTTTTTTATAATTATTTATAGTTTTTATTATTTTTAGGTTTTTATGGGTTTTGAGTGTATTTTAGATTTTTAAGGCTCTGTTAATATTTTTTGGGGTAACTTATGTTTTAATGTATTTTGAGTTCCTTTTTAATATTTTTATGGGTTTTAGTGATATTGAGTTTTTTAGGATTTTTAAATGTTTTTAGGATTTTAATGGGATTTTTTTGGGTTTTTAGGTTTTTTATTTTTATGGTTTTAATGGTTTTGAGGGTTTGTTATGGTTTTTATGTGTTTAAAGGTTTTTTGGTGTCTTTAGTGGGTGTTTAGGTATTTATTGGTTTTTAAGGATTTTAATTTTTTTAGGTGTTATAAATTTTTAGGGGGTTTCAGGGGTTTAGTGTCTTTTTACTGTTTTTTGATTTTTAACATTCTATTTGGTTTTAACTGTTTTTAGGTTTTTAAGATTTTCTTAAGTGTTTTTTGGGTTTTTAGTTTTATTAAAAAACATATGTATTTTTTGTTAATTTTTTGGATGTTTGGTGTTTTATGGGTTTTTAGGGCAAGGAAGATTCGAGGGTCAGGATATTCCCAGCACCCCTAAATTTATGAAAGAAAAGACACAATAGACAAGGGAGGGGAGGAGTAAAATGAACCACACCCAAAACCCCTTTACAACCCCAACCCAAAGACCCAAGAAAAGAAAAATCAAAAGGAAAACAAAGAATGAAAGGAAAATAGATTTTTATGTTTTTAAAGGGTTTTTATAGTTTTTTAAAATTTTATGTATTTTTAGATTTTTTTAGGATTATTAAGGCTTCTAGGGGGTTTATGTTTCATAGGGTTTTTTAGGGTTTTGATTGATTTTTTAGTTTTTAGGTTTTATATATTTATTAATGTTTTTACGGGTTTAAAGGGTTTTAAGGTTTTATTGGTTTTTATGGGTTTTTAGGTTTTTATGGTTTTTATTGGGTTTTTTGGTTTTAAGGTTTTTTATGGTTTTTGGGGGGTTTTAATTGTTTTTATGGGTTTATGTGTTTTAAATTTTTTAAGGTTGTTAATGTTTTCTTGGGGGTATTCTATGTTTTTGGGGGCTTTAGTGATTTCATGGATTTTTTAGGATTATTACGGGACTTAATATTTTTATGGATTTTGAGGGGTTTTAGGGATTTTATGGTTTTTATGGTTTTTTGTGTTTTTGTGTTTTTTGGAGTTTCATAGATTTTAAAGGGTTTTAAATTTTTTAAGTGGTTTAAAGGGTTTGTAGTGATTTTTTGTTGGTTTTTGGGTTTTTATAGGTTTTTAACATTTTTATGGTTTTTTGGGTTGTTTAGGGGTTTTGGGTTTTTGACATTTTCTTGGATTTTAAGTGTTCTATGTGTTTTATGTTTCTAATGATTTCTTAGGATTTTTTGGGTTTTTTATGTTTTAAGGATTTAAGTGAATTTTTGGGATTTGTATGGTTTTTATGGTTTTTAGGGAGTTTGAGGGTTTTAGTTTATTTTAGAGTTTCTATAGTTTTTTTTAGGTTTTTCGGTGTTTTGAGTTTTTAGGGGTTTTATAATTTTTATTTTTTAAATGTTTTTAGATATATGAAGGGTTTTTATTTTTTTAGTGGGGTTTTAGGGGTTTTATGGTTTTTTATGGATTATTTTAGTTTTTAGGTGTTTTATTGTTTTTAGGGTTTTTAGGGGGGCTTTCAGGGTCTTTAGAGGGTTTTAGGGCTTTTATCATTTTTTTTGGATTTGTAGGGGTTTTATGTTATAACAAAATTTAAGATATCGTTTTAATATTTTTAATGTATTCTATTGTTTTTAGGTATTTTGAGGGTTTTTGGGGTTTTTAGGGTATTTAGGGAAAGTAAGGCTCGGGGCCAGTCTAATCCTGACTCCCCCCAAAATTTATTAGAAAAAGACATAAAGACACTGCAGACAAGAAAGGGGTGGGGTCAATCAACCCATGCCTAAAAACCCCTTACAACCCAAGGCAAAAAAGACCCCAAGAAAAGAAAAATAAAAAAAGACAAAAAAACAGGAAAGATCAAACACAACAGCAGCTTCAGAATCACTAGCGTCATCATCCAGTGCCTCTTTGTCATAAAGATTCACCACCAATATCACAGAACCCCCAACTTCATCACCAGCCAAACAACACCCAGCAACACAATTTTCATCAGCCAACTATTCTTTTCCAATCATATCCAACACCAGAATCATAGAACCACATCCCTTCTACACCTCCCAACTAAGTAGTAACCAGAGTCCAGCAAAACACGTTCCAGTACCTAGAAAATTCCTAAAAAAAGACTTACAGCCATCAACATCAATCCACTAGCATCGAAATCACCAGCCTCCACAACATCCAACACCTCCACACTAGTCAGATCTATAGCCAGAAGCACAGAACCATCTGCATCAGAAACAAAACTAACATAACAACATTCTAGCCAAAAAGTTACCATTGTTCCATCATACCACACCCAGCAGCACAACCAGGGGCAAAGAACCACCATCATCAAAGACAAGAGCCAGTTCGCAACCTAAACAACCCTTCCAGCTACCCATAAACCACAACACATAGTGAGAACACAATACCTCATACCAATCCCAGCAAACATCACCAACATCAACCCACAAACAAACCATAAATCATCACAACTAATCCATCCAAAACCTTCAGCAACATGCGCAAGCCCAAAAGACCACTTTGGCACCACAGAAAAGTATAGACCAAAACAAGATCGCAGAAAAACACAAACAGACCAGAAGTAGTAGCAGAATTCAAGAACATGACCGAGGAAAAAACCTGAGGCATGAACGCAGACCGAAAACAAGCAGATCTGAGAACCCAGAAAGCTGGATCAAGCTGACCACCAAGCCGGAACCACACCCCCCACATCCACCAGGAGCTTCCCATCATGCTGCATCGATGATGAGGCCAAATCCCATGCCACCGTTGAATCCCCCTCCACCATTGAGAAGATTGAAGTCGTTGATCCATCCGTCGAGGTCTCATCGCTGCGTACACAAACCAGAACCACATCTGAAACCCATAAGTGTACCCAATCTCTAGATTGTTATCGTCCTCAACTCTAGCCGAAGCGATCCCCCTCCATCGATGAGAAAATTGAAGCCGTTGACCTGCTCGAGGAGGACCCATCTCTGGAAACACGATCCAGATCCCCTTCTGATGCCCAAAAGGGTTTCCAAACTCCATATTTCTATCTGCATCATCTTCTACCATAGCGATCTGATCTAGAACAACAACATGCCTCGCAGGTTCTATGAACACCGAATCTGGAGAACAAGGGAAAATAAGCGAAAATATGTTTGAAACGAAATATGAAGGCCCACGAAAAACCAACACCCTAGAAAGACGAAACCATCGGAACAAGAAAACCCCTGTGATTATGGATTTGTATAGCATAGCCATGCGTTGAAGTAGTTGCTGCACCTACCAAACACCAACACGAAACTAGATATACCTGTGTGACTTTAGATCTGAACTGATCTTTGAGATCTGCTTATCCGTTGACCAGGACAGCGCTAACCAAGGATGCCAGATCATTCCACCAACACGCCGGCATAAGCAACCACAACTAGCCCCAAAGTAAGCGATCTGCCAAGAATGCATCCAATCCACCAAAAGATCAACAACACCGCCACATAGAAACAACTATCCATTAGGGATAAACGACGATGAAGGAGAACGCAAGAGAGCACCCAAAGACTGAGCCACCATCCAACGGATCTTTTAAGGTATTTAGGGTTTCTATGTTTTTTTATATTTTTCCTCATTTTTCAGGATTTAAAAGATGTTTAGATATTTTAGTGGGTTTTTATTATTTTTATGGGGATTTAAGGTATTTTTGGGTTTTATGGGTTTTGGGGGGTTTTAGTGTCATTTTGGGGATTTATTTAGGATTTTTATGTTTTTAGAATTTCATAGGGGGGTTTTCTATTTTTTTTTGTTTTTACAGGTTTCTTAGGGTTTTCCTGGTATTTTGGTTTTTATGCCTTTAATGACTTATGGTTCTTTTTTAGGGTTTTATAGTTTTTATGTATTTTGAGTATTTGTAGGATTTTTAGGGCAATAAGGGTTTTTAGATTTTTGGGTTTTTAGTAATATTATGTGTTTTAGGTATTTAATGTTTTCTTAGGGTTTTTGTGGGGTTTTAGTAATTTTATATTTTTTTGGGGTTTTGGGGATTTTGTGGGGTTTTGGGATTTTTATGGTTTTTTGGGGTTTTAGTGTTTTTATGATTTTTTGTGTTTTAATGGTTTTTTGGATTTTTTTTAACATTACTAGTTTTTTAAATGGTTTTTAGAGTTTTAGGGGTTTTTAGTGTTATTAAGGTTTTTAAGGGTTTTATGGTTTTTATGTATTTTTAAGGTTTTTAGTGTTTTTAGTATTTTATGGTTTTTATGCTTTTAGGGATATTTTGGTCTTTTTATGATTTTTTTTGGTTTTTTGGGTTCTTAAGGATTTTGTGTTTTTTTTGGGTTTTTCGTTTTTAGGGTAATTTCAAAGTTTTATAGGGTTAATACGGTTTTTTAGATTTTTTTAAAATTTTTTGGGGTTTAAAGTTTTTTTAATAATTAGTCGATTTAGGGTTTTCATGGGATTTATGGGTTTTGATGGTTTTTGAGGTGTTTATCATTTTTTGGGGTCTTTGGATTTTTATTGTTTTAGCATCTTTTAGTTTTTAGTTTTTTAAGTGTTTCAAGGTTATTAAGGATTTATTAGGCGTTTTTAGGGTTTTTAGGGGTTTATGTTCTTATCAATTTTAAGGGTTTTTTAGTTCTTATAGTTTTTAGGGGTTTTGAGTATTTTTAGGGTATTTGGGGGTTTTTATGTTTTTTAGTATTAGGGGTTTTTATGTTTCTAGCGGTTCTAATGTTTTTATAGTTTTTTAAAAATTCATGGGGTTAAAGGGAATTTAGTGTTTAATATTATTTATGGTTTTCTGGGTTTTGGTTTTTTCACATTTTGAGGAGTTTTATGGTTTTTAGGGTTTTTAGGGTTTTTATTGTTTTGGGGTTTTAAAGCGTTTTAGCAGTTTTATGTGTTTTAGGTTATATGGTTTTTGTAAGATTTTTTATGTTTATTAAGGGTTTTAAAGTTTTTAGGGATTTTGGGGAAATTTTAAGTAATTTAACAGTTTTTAGGGTTTTTATGAATTTTGAGTGGTTTTTAGGTCTTTAGGGGTTTTTGGCGTTTTTTGGGATTTAAACATTTTTATGAGTTTTTAGGGGATTAATTTTTGTATAGTTCTTAACATTTTCATGGGTTTAATGTGTTTTAAAATTTTTAAGTGGTTTCCAAGGTTTTTTTTGGGTTTTTATGGTTTTTTTGGGTTTTATGGTTTTTTTGGGATTTACGTTCTTTTAGGATTGTTAGGGGTTTTAGGGTTTTAGATTTTTTGGGAATTTTAATTTTTTTAGGTGTTCAATATTTTCTTAGTATATTGTTTTTTAGGTTTTCGGTATTTTTTTAGATTTTTGGTTATCTATGGATTTTTATGTACTTTAGGGTTTTTAGGGTTTTTAGGGTTTTAGGGTTTTTATGGGTTTTTAATATTTTTTTCTTTTAAGGGGTTCACATGGTGTTGAGTGTTTTTAGTGGATTTAATGGGTTTTATGGGGTTTTATTGTTTTAGGGTTTTTAGAGTTTTGGTGGTTTTTAGTGTTTTAGGAGTTTTTATTTTTATTAGCGTTTTCAGGTTTTTTATAGATTTTAAGTGTTTTTAGTTTTTTAGTATTTTTAGGGGGTTTTGGGGGTTTTCATATTTTCAGGGAATTTTAGATACTTTTTATGATTTTTAGGGTCATTTAGGGTTTTTTGGGGTTTTAGGAGTATTTTTTTTTGAAATTTTATGTGGTTTAGAGATTTTTTTAACATTTATAGTGGTTTAAATGGTTTTGAGTTTTTTATTTTTAGGTTTTTTGTAGGGTTTAAATGTTTTTAGGGGTTTTTATAGTTTTTTGAGTTTTTATATATATATATTTGTATATTTCATTGGGTTTTCATATTTCTTATTTATTTTATGGGTTTTAAGTGTTTTTTGGTTTCTAACGTTTTCAAAAATAATTCCAGGGGTTTTAGGGGTTTTTACATTGTTATGGATTTGGAAGGTTTTTTTATAATTTTATGGTTTTTAGTCTATTTAAGGATTTTGAGGGATTTTATTTTTATTTTTTTGGTTTTAGGGTATTTTGAGTGTCTACATTGTTTTTAAGCTTTTTAGAGTATTGATATGTTTTTATGGGTTTAAAGGGGTTTTATAGTTTTTAGTGTTTTAGGGTTTTCAAATATTTTTATGTATTTAGGAGTTTTTATGGTTTTTTGGATTTAGATGTTTTTAGGGTTTTTAGCATTTTTAGGTTTTTTAATTGTTTTACGGGTTTTTTGGTTTTTCAGGTTTTCATAGGGGATTTTAGGATTTTTAGGGTTTTTTATGTTTTTATGGATATTTATGGGTTTTTAGGATTTTATGGTTTTCAAGGTTTTCATTGAGTTTGAGGGTTTTAGTGTTTTTATGGTTTTTGCGGGGTTTTATGGGTTTTTTGTGATTTTTTGGGATTTTAGTGTTTTTAGAATTTTTTTAGTTTTTTTTGGAATGAAAGGGTTTTAGAATTTTTAGTGGTTTTAGGGATTTTTAAAGGGGTTTAAGGGTTTTTATGGGTTTTTCTCATTTTATATGTTTTAAGTAGTTTTAGGGTTTTTAGTGTTTTTGAGATTTCTTTTTGTTTTTAAGTGTTTTTAGGTTTTTAAGATTTTCTTATGGGGTTTTAGAGTTTTTTAGTTTTCTATGTTTATTTGGATTCCTATATATTTTTAGGATTTTTATGGGTATTTAGAGATTTTAGGGATTTTGAGGGGTTTTGAGTTTTTAGCGTTTTAATGGGTTTTATATGTTTTTAAGAGTTTTTTATTTTTTTTAGGAATTTAATGATTTTTTATAGTTTTTAATGGTTTTTTGGGTTTAAAGCTTTTTTATAAAATATAGTGGGTTTTTATGATTTTCATGGGGTTTTATGGGGTTTTAATGTTTTGAGGGGTTTTATGGTTTTAAGGACTTTGAGGTTTTTTGGGAGGTTTTAGTGTTTTTGGCATTTTTTAGTTTAGGGGGTTATGTTTTTTCTATTTTTTATGGGTTTCCTAGGGGTTTTTAGGGTTTTACGGTCTTTTATATTTTTGGGAATTTTTAGGGATTTTTAGTTTTTTTATCATTTTAGGGATTCTTGGGATTTTTTGGGGTTTTAGGGTTTTTATGGTTTTTTAGGTTTTGGGGTTTTTCTAGTATTTAGGTTCGTAAGGTTTTTTAATTTTTTTAACCTTTTTAGTGGCTTATTGTATTATTAATGTTTTTACTAGTTTTGACAGCTTTTATCTCTTATTGGGGTTTTCGTGGTTTTTATGGTTTTTAAGAGTTTTATGGGTTTTTTGGTTTTTTGGGGTATGTGGGTTTTTTGGGTTATTTTATGGTTTTAGTTTTTTTATTGGTTTCCGATTTTTCTATGTTTTTATGGTCTTCTGAAGGATATTTCACGTTTTTATATTTTCATGGATATTTAGGCAAGGAAGGCTCGGGGCCATGCTATTCCTGACACCCCCCAAAGTTTATTAGAAAAAAGGCACAAGGACAATACAGACAAGGGAGGGTCGGGGTCGATCAACCCACACCCAAAAGCCCTTAACAAACACACACCCAAAGATCGCAAAAAAAAGAAAAATCAAAAGAAGAAAAGACACAACGACAAACTCACAGCAACTTCGGCACCTTCTCAGCCAATTCTAGTAGTCAGCAGCTCCATCACCCCTTTATCACTTCCCATCCAACCAGAAATCAGCATCCAATCTCATAGCCAAGCAGCGACCCGCATCCAATCTCACATGTTCTAGAATCTAACACCTTCTCACCAAGATGCTCCGCCATAAGAAGCTCCATCATCCAGCATTCATTAGTAACCAGCAGCTCACAGCCAACCAAATTCCAGCATCCAAACTCACAAAACCCAGCATCTAGCACCTTCTCACCAAGAAGATCCATCGCCGTCAGTATAGAACCATCAGCACCAAAGTCATAAAACTCCCCTTCAACACTTCGGGATGAAGCAGCAGCTCCACAACACCCACAGGCGGAACAAAGCGCCACACCACTCAACAGAACCAAGACCCAACATCCACACCGAACCACAACCAAACTAGCTTCACCACCTCGCAATAGAACATCAACCATCACCAAGCACCAGTATCCATAACTGCAGACCAGCGCCAGCAACAAAACACAAACAAACCAACCATATCACAGAAGACTACAAGTAATAGCCAAACCACAGCACCGATGCAACTCTCACTCAGAATACCAAGCCAAACCCATAAAACTATGAAACCAGCAGCAACCTCCAACAAACAATGACACCAACACTCCTGTATCAACAAAAAAAGCATCACCACCTCCAAGCAAGCCAGCTCTAAACAACTTTCAGCATAAAAAGAAGAAACCAGCACATCCGCACCCATTGTCTCCCAAGGAATTTCAGCTCATCGTCTAAAAATCAAGGCCGCCGGACCAGACCACATTCATAATTCCACACCTCATAGAAAAATTAACCTCATACCACCAGCAAGAGTTCATCAAAAATCGTCTATCCCATTTCAGCAAAACCGGATGATTCATAAGCAACATCACAACAAATAAATAGGAGGGCATGGAATGTCAAAAGGTCCGACCAAATCTAGAATCAATAGCATGGAGCAGATACGGAGCCAAGAGATAAGGGAGAGCACGTACCTACATCTGCTTGATGAACCAAGGAGAGGATTGAGCCAAAATATAAAACAAACCTTCTGCAACGCAAGATCAGGAATCAGAGAGTTGAAAGCAGAAAAGACCGATGTTTCCCTTCGCCTTTGAGCCGGAAGAACCCATTGAAGACTGTTGTAGCCAAGATCTCCCCCTCAGAGGAGGGGCTGATAAAGGATCAGAAGTCAGCACAACATTCAATGCTGTCAGCACCGATGCTTGCTGGAGCTGGGGGTACCTTTCACCTTTGATCTAGAGAATGCAGTTGAGGACCTCCGTTGCCAAAACCCCAATCCGCGCCATGATCTCCCTCCAAAAGCATGAGATAGAATTTCCAAGAGTATTGCGGAAAATTCGATCCATGCCGCCTCATGTAAACCGCGAGACCCCCAAAAAGAAACTTCTGCACCGAGAGAGTCTGCATCAGCCCGCGAGCACCACAAGCACCCCCCGCAAGTCCAAGAGGGAAGGGGCAAAGGACCAGCACCGCCATAATTAGGGGAGTCCGATGGAAACCCTAGAAGCCTACTTGAGGGGGAGAGAGAACCAGGAGAGTGTGCTGACATATTCTCCTTCATCAGGGATATTTAGGAATTTTTTGGATTTTATGGGTTTTTAGTGATTTTATGTATTTTGGGGGTTTTTAGGTTTTTAATTGTATATTTGGAATTTTTTGGTTTTTAGTGCTTTAAAAAGGTTTTATATTTTTTAATATTTATAGTGGTTTAAAGGGTTTTATGGTGTTTAGTGGGTTTTAGGGGTTTAAGGGTTTTTATCATTTTTTAGTCTCTTTGTGGTTTTATGTGGTTTTTATGTTTTTATGGTATTTTGAGTGATTTTCATGTTTTTAGGGTTTTTATGTATTTATGGATTTTTAGGGATTTTTTATTAATTCTATGGTAATTTAGTGTGTATAGGGATTTTTAGGGGTGTATGGATTTTTAGTATTTTTATTGTTTTTTTGATATTTAGGGGTTTTATTGAGTTTTAGGGTTTTAAAGTACTTAAGAGTTTTTTAAAATTTTATGGGTAAAAAGTGTTTCAGATATTTTATTGGTATTTAGGGTTTTTGTGGAATTAATGTTTATAAGGGTTTGAGGGTTTTTATGATTTTATTGGTTTAGGGTTTTTAGGGTTTCTATGCATTTTTTTATTTTTAGCGGTGTATACCTTTTTTATGTTTCCATGGTTTTCTTTGGGTTTTCTTTATTTTTTGGGTTTATTACCTTTTTAGTGATTTTTGGGCATTTTATGATTTTAATAGTTTTTATCATTTTTAGGGACATTTAGGGTTTTAGAGTTTTTTTCGGTTTTTTTATTTTTTTGGGATTTTAGGGTTTTTTTAGTTTTTAATGATTCTTTCTTTTGTAGAGTTTTTAACTCTTTCTAGGTCTTAAAGGGATTTTAGATATTTTATTAGTTTTTAGGGGATTGTGGGTTTTTATGGGGTTTTAGGCATTTTTATGGGTTTTATGGTATTTCTCTTTTTTGGTTTTTAGATGTTTTAAGTGGTTTTAAGGTTTTATGGTTATCTTATGGTTTTTATACGTTTTAATACTTTTTTAGATTTTTATTTTTTTCTAAGGAATTTTTTATGATTTTTTTTGGGTTTTAGGGTTTTTTGGTTTTTAAAGGGTTTTTATAGTTTATTGTTTTTTTGTTTTAAGATGTATCTTGGGGTTTTAAATTTTTTATTGATTTTAAGTAAATATTGTTTTAATGGGTTTTGGTTAGTTTTTAGTGTTTTTATAGGTTTTTTCAGGGTTGTAAAATTTTATTGATTTTTATGGATTCTTGGATTCTTGCTTTTTTATGGTTTTATCATTTTTTAGGGTTTTTAGGGTTTTAATTGTTTTTAGGTTTTTTTGGTTTTATTAGGGGTTTCAAGGTTTTTATGGTTTTTTAGTTTTTAGGGACTTTTTGAAAATTTTAAAGATTTCAGTTATTTTTAGTTTATAGGTATTCTAAGTGTTTTTAAGGTTTTAAGGTTTTATTGTTTTGTTGGGTTTTAAGGAATTTTTTAGTTTTTAGGGTTTAAATAGTTTTTAGAGTATATTTTAATTTTTAGGGGTGTGAAGGTTTATTTATATTTTTTATGGTTTAGGGGATTAATGATGTTTTGGGGTTTTTATAATTTTGTAGCAGTTTTTAGTGTTTTTAGGGTTTTAGGGTTTTTATGGGGTTTAAGGATTTTAAACATTTTTATGGTTTTAGGGGGTTTATGTGTTTTTATAGTATTTAGGGGTCTTAGGTGTTTTTTTATTTTAACGTTTTTTAGGTTTTATGGTTTTAACGTTTTTAGAGTCTTTTAATCATTTTTACTTGTTTAAAGGGATTTTAGAGTTTTTAGATGGTTTTTAGGGTTTAATGGCTTTTTATGGGTTTTTAAAAATATTAGCAGTTTTATAGTTTTTAGGATTTTTATTGTTTTTAGGGGTTTACAATTTTTAGGTTTTTGGGGGTATTTATGTTTTTTATGTTACTATTTTTCACTTAGGGTAATTTAGGGGATTTTGGGTTTTCTACACTATCATTTTTATGGTTATTTAGTATTTTTTTGGATTTTTATGGCTTTTCAAGTTTTTTAGGGTTATGAGGGTTTTTAGTGTTTTGAAGGGTTTTTGATGTATTTAATGTTTTTATTGGTTAAAAGAATTTATTGTTATTAATGGTTTCTAGGGATTTTATGGGGTTTTAGGGTTCTTTTTTGGTGTTAGGTGTTTTGAATGACATTAGGGGATTTTAGGATTTAAGGTTTCTTGTAGGGTATTTAGGGTTTTAGTGTTTTTATGATTTTTAGGGGGTTTACATGTTTTCAATTTTCTAATAATTTCATAGTTTTAAAAAAATTTATGTTTTAGTGGATTTTTTATGGTTTTTGAGTATATTTGTGCATTTTGATATTTTTTATTTTTCCTCATGTTCTAAGGTTTTTTTAGTTTTTTAACATTTTTTGGGTTTTATATGATTTTTGTAGTTTTTAGTGGTTTATGGTTTTTTCATATTTTAGTTTTTTTAAATGTATTTAATGGATTTTATGGGATTTAAGGGTTTTACGGTCTTTAATGGTATTTAATATTTTTTTCTTTTTTAGTAGTTTTTTGTGATTATATGTATTTAACCTTTTCTTAGGAGTTTTCCAGGGTTTTAGGGTTTTTTTAATGTTTTGGGGATTTTATATATTTTTTTGGATTTTTACTGAGTTTTGGGTTCATAGGGATTTATTTGGTTTTATGGTTTTTAGGGATTGTATGGTTTTTAGATTTTTTTATGATTTAGGGGTTTAAATGGTTTTTAGAGTTTTAGTGGTTTAATAAATTTTTTGGGGTTTTATGTTTTTTATGTTTTATAAATATTTTATTCTTTTTAGTATTTTTAGGGGTTTTATGGTTTTTTGCATTTTTTAGGTTATTTAGGTTTTTAGTTTTTTTATATTTTCAAGTGTTTGTTAGTGTTTTTTAAGGTTTTTTGTGTTTTTCACATTTTTTGATTTTTATGGATATTATAGAATTTTTATGGTTTTTACGGTTTTAGGGATTTATAGGGTGATTAGTTTTTTAGTGTTTTTAGGGGTTTATGGGTTTTTATGTTATTGGGGTATTTTAGTTTTTTAGGGTTTTATGGTTTTCAAGGTTTTTTAACATTTCTTGGGGTTTAAAGGGTTTTAGTATTTTTAGTTGTTTTTAAGGTTTTATGGGTTGATAGGGTTTTTAAAGGTTTTTAGGGGGTTTAAGGTTTTTATGTTCTTTTTATGGGTTTTCAGGGTTTTTAGTATTTTTAAAGGTTTTAATTGTTATATGGTTTTATGTTCATCTTATAATTTTTATCACTGTTTATGTGGTTATTTTTTTAGGGACTTTTTTGTTTTTTTTTTGTTTTTTAATGTATTTAGGGGATTTACGATTTTTAGGGACTTTGAAGGTTTTTGGGATTTGTGGGTTTGAGTTTTTTTATCATTCTTATAGGTTTTTAGTATTTTAGGATTCTAATTATTTCTTATGGTTTTATTGGGTTTTTATGAATTTTATCATTATAAGGGTTATTAGTTTTATTAGGATTTAAATGTTTTTTTTGTATTTTTAAGGATTTTGAGGGTTGTTACTGTTTTCTTAGTTTTTAGGGATTATTCATTTTTTTAGTTTTTATAGATTTTTTTTAACATTTTTTAGTATTTAAAGGGTTTTTAGAGTTTTTAGTGGGTTTTAGGGTTTTTGTGGGGTTTTATGGTGTTTTAGGGTTTTAATGTTTTTATTGGTTTTTTTGGGTTTTGGGGGTTTTTAGGGCTTTAGAGTCCTTTTAGGTGTTTTATCCCTTTTTAAATTTTTGTGTTTCTACGATTTTTTATTTTCTTATGGTTTCTTGGGGAATTGTATTGTTTTTAGTGGTGTTTATATTTTTGGGGATTTTTTAGGTTTGTATGGTTTTTTTGGTTTTTTTTGGGATTTTTAGGGGGTTTTTTGGTTTTTTGGATTTTTATGGGTTTTATGAAGTTGTTGGGGTTTGGGGTTTTTTAGTTTTGTATGGTTTCAAAGGGGTTTTAGATATTTTTAACATTTGTATGGGTTTAAAGGGTTTTTGAGTTTTTAGTGGGTTTTAAAGTTATTTACGGGTTTTTATGGTTTTATGATTTTGAGGGTTTTTATGGTTTTATATATTTTTTGAATTTTAGTGGTTTTTAAGGTTTTAAGTATTTTTTATGTATAATATTTATTTTAATTATTTTTATGTTTTAATGTTTTTAAGGTTTTATTATGAATTTTTTGGGTATTAGGGTTTTTATATTTTAGGGATTTTTAGGGCCTCTAGTATTTTTAAGGCCTTTAGGGTTTTAGGGGTATTGAGGGGTTTTAGTGGGGTTTTTTGGGTTTTTTAGGTTTTTTGGGTATTTTGAATTTTTATGTTTTAAGGAGATTTAAATGTTTTTATGATTTTAATTTTTTTCTTAGTGGTTTTCAGGGTTTTCCATGTTTTTATGATTTTAGGGATTTTTAGTTATTTTTAAATATTTTATTGGGTTTTTAGAGTTTTAATGTATTTTTGGGGGTTTTATGGATTTTTGGGGTTTTAAGGTTTATTTTGTTTTGAGGGATTTTATTATTATTTTTTTTAATTTTTCTAATGTTTCTAGGGGTTAAAATGGTATTTAGAGTTTCTAGTGGATTTTTAGGGATCTAATGGTTTTAGGGTTTTTAAGGCTTTGGGATTTTTGGGTTTTTGGGGTTGTTTAGGGTCATTAGGGTATTTTAGGGTTTCTTCGCATTTTTTAGGTTTTTTGGAGGTTTTAGTGTTTTTATGGTTTTATGGTTTTCTTAGGGGTTTTAAGATTGTTTGGGGATTTTATGTTATTCGGTATTTTTATGGATTTCATGTTTTTGTGGTTCTTTAAGGATTTTAGGTGTTTTACGGTTTTACGGTTCTTAACATTTTCTAATTTTTAAGGGTTTAAGTGTTTTTTGGTTTCTAAGATTACAATAGGGGTTTTCAAGGGTTTTATGGGTTTTTGTTTTTAGGGATTTTATGATATTTTTAATATTTTTATGTCCTTTTTGGGTTCTATTGATTTAGATAGTTTTTAGGGTTTTCAAGTGTTTTTTGGGGTTTTATGTTTTATGGGGGTTTAGGGTTTTCTTAATTTTTTTTAATTTTTTATGAGTTTTTTTTTTATTTTTTTTAAAAAAATTAGGGTTTCAAAGGGTTTGTAGAGTTTTTGTGGGTTTTATGGGGTTTTATGGTATTTATGGGTTTTAGGGTTCTTAAGGTTTTTATTTTTTATGGTTTTCTTAGAGGTTTTATAGGTTTTATGTTTTTAAGTAATTTTAGGGGTTTTAGTATTTTTATATTTTTTTAAGATTTTGAGGGGGTTTCATGTGTTTTAGGGTTTTTTTTGTTTTTTGGGTTTATTAGGGGTTTTTTTAATTTTTTAGGAATTTTATAGTTTTTTAACATTTATTTGGTTTAAATAGGTTTTAGATTTTTTAGGGGATTTAGTGTTTTTATGGGTTTTTAGGGTTTTTAGGGGGGTTTATGGTTCTTAGGTGTTTAGGGTCTATTATGTTTTTATCATTTTTAGGTTTTTAGGGGTTTTAGTTTCTTTATATTTTTAAGGTTTTCTTTTGGGTTTTTTCTAGTTTTAGGGACCATCATATTTTTTGAGAGTTTTAGGAATTTTTTGGGTTTTTAGAGTTTTTAGGGATTTTGAGTGGTTTTTAGAGTTTTTATGATTTTTAGGTTTTTGGCGCCTTTTAGGTTTTTAGGGGGTTTCAGTGTTTTTAGTTTTTTATCATTTTCATGGATATTTTTCATGTTTTCAACATTTTAGGAATTTTAAAACCTTTTTAGGATTTATATGGGGTTTTAGGGATTTTGATGGTTTTTTAGGGTTTTTATTGTATTGAGGGCTTTTATGGTTTTTAGGTGAATAAAGGGTTTTTAGTGTTTTTAGTGGGGTTTAAAGGTTTTTTATTTTTTAGAGTTTTTATGGTTCTGGGGGGGGGGGGTTATGGTATTTAGTGTTTTTAGAATTTTTAGGATTCCTAGGGATTTTAGTTTTTTTTTAGTTTTTAAGGATTTAAAGTGTTTTTTTTTTTGGTTTTTCACGGTTTTAGTATTTCTCTGTTTTTAGGGAATTGTGGAATTTTCTAGGTTTTAAATGGTATTATATTGTTTTTTAGGGATTTTGAGGATTTTGAGGGGTTTTTGGGTTTTTTGTGGTTTTTGGTGTTTTTGAGTGTTTAGGGGTTTTAATGTTTTTTAAAGTTCTTTAATGTTCTAGGGGTTTATTTTTTTTTAAGAGTTTTAAGTGGGTTTATGGGTTTTTAATAATTTTATAGTTTTGGGGGTACAAGTGTTTTATGTGTTTTGGGTTTTTATTGTTATTTTTGTTTTTAATGGTTTTAATTGTTTTTATATTTTTAATGTTTTTGTAGGATTTTTTATGGTTTCAAGGGGGGGGGGGTTACGTTTTCAGGAAATTTTAGGTATTTGTTTTTTGTATTTTTATGGTTTTTTGGTTTTCTAGGGATTTGAGGTTATTATGGGTTTTTGGTTTTTTTTGGGGTTTTTTAGATTTTTGGGGGTTTTTCGGTTTTTAGTGGATTTTAATGATTTTAGGGGTTTAAAAGGTTTTTAGAGTTTATTGTGGGTTTTTGGGGTTTTATAGGGTTTTATGGTTTTTAATGTCATAAGTTATTTTTATTGTTCATAGGGGTTTTAGGGTCATTTATTGCTTTTATTATTTTTATGATTTTAGGGGATTTGTGTTTTTATGTTTCTTAAGGTTTATTGAATATTTTCAATTTCTTTATTGTTTTTTTAATTTTTTTGGGATTTTTTATGGGTTTTTTAAAATATTATGTTTTTTAGGGTTTTTTTATTTTGAGAGTTTGGGTTTTTTTTTAATTTTCAGGGTTTTTATCATTTCTTTGGGTTTTGAGGGGTTTCAATTGTTTTTCGGTTTTTAATAATTTCTTAGGGTTTTTTAGGGCTTTTGGGGATATTTAAATTTTTATGGATTTTAGGGATTTTATTATTTTCATTGGTGTTTATGGATTTTAGGGGTTTTTTGTTATTTAGGGGTTTTTATAGTTTTTAGAGTTATTAAAATTTTATGGGTCTAAAGGGGGATTTTTTAGTGGTCTTTAGGGTTTATTTGGGGTTTTAGGGTTTTTTTAATGTTTTAATGGTTTTCATAATTCTTTATCATGGATTTATGTGTTTCTCACAGTTTTTTGGATTTTTATGGATTTTTAGGTGTTTATGGTTTTTTTGGTTTTTTAAGGATTTTCAGGGGTTTGAGGGTTTTTATGTTCTTAGTGTTTAAAGTTATTTTATTTTTTATAAGGCCTTCTAGGGTTTTTTGGAATTATTAGGGATTTTTTCGTATTTTATTATTTTTTAGTTTTTATGGATTTTGAGGGGTTTTTGGGGTTTTATGGTTTTTTGGGGTTTTATGCATTTTTTGAGTTTCTTAAGGGTTTAAGATGTATTATAGTTTCTTATGTTTTTTTGAGGTTTAAAAGGGTTTATTGTTTTTTTGTGGGGTTTTATGTGTTTTATATATTTTCATGATTTAAGGTTCTTATATGTTCTTATGGGTATTAGGGGTTTTTCGATTTTATGTGTTTTAATGTTTTTAGCGTTTTGACCCAATTTAGGGGTTTTTAATTCTTTTAGGTTTTCTAGGTTTTCTTAGTTATTTTATATGTTTTACGGTTTTTTTTATTTTTGGGATTTTAAGGATTTTTATAGTTTTCTAGGGTTTTAAAGGATTTTTTTTGGAATTTTAGGATTTTACGTTTTTTAGGATTTTTTTTTTTGGTTTTTTTGGGTTTTATGATATTTTTATTTTTAAGTGTTTTAAGGATTTTATATTTTTTTACTTATTTTAAGGGTTTAAAGAAGTTTTAGTATTTTTAGTGGTTTAAAGGGTTTTATGGGATTTTAGAGTTTTTAATGGTTTCTGGGTGTTTTTATGGTATTTTCATTTTTAGGGGTTTTAAGTGCTTATGGTTCTAAGATTTTCTTAGTGGTTTTTAGTGTTTTTAGTTTTTTTTTGTTCTCAGGTAATTTTAGGTCATTTGTAGAATATTTTATAGTTTTTTATGGGTTTTAGAGTTTTGAGGGGTTTTGGGCTTTTAGATTTTTTATGTATTTTTTAGCGTTTGTTTGAGTTTTTAGGAGTTTTAAGTGATTTTAGTGCTCTCTAACATTTTTAGGGGTTTCAATGGTTTTTAGTGTTATATTGGTTTTTAGAGTTTTTATGAGTTTTTAGATATTTTTAATTTTTAAGAGATTTATAGTTTATATAATTTTTAGATTTTTTTTGTTTTTTAAGGTTTTTTTACAGGTTATTTGGAGTTTTAAGTGTTTTTTTATTTTTAATTTTTTGTTAGGGGTTTTAAGGGGTTTTAGGGTTTTTTAAATTTTTAGGTAATTTCGGGGGTTTAGGTATTTTATGGTTTTAAGGAATTTTTGAGGGGTTTTAAAGTATTTATGCATTTTATGTGTTTTTTTATTTTTTTAAGGATTCAATGATTTTTGGAGTCTTTTAACTTTTTATGGGATTTAAAAGTTTTTTAAACTTTTTAGTAGTTTTTTGTGGTTTTATGATGTTTTAGTGGTTTTTATGAATTTTAATCGTTATTATGGTTTTAGGGTATTTTAACTGATTATATTTTTTTAATGTTTTCATAGGGGTTTTTTTATTGTTTTTAGTGATTTTATCATTTATAAAATATTTTAGGGATTTTTAAAGATTTTTATGGCTTGAATAGGTTTCAAGGATTTTTGGGGGTTTTCGGGGTTCTTATGGTTTTAATATTTTTAGAGTTTTTTTTTGGGGTTTAAGGTTTTTTAGATATTATTAACCTTTTATGGATTTTAAGGGTTTTTAGAGTTTTTGTGTTTTTTAGTTGTTTTATGGGTTTTTAGTGTTTTTTATGGTTTTTAGGGTTTTATGGTTTTTGTGTTTTTTAGGGCCATTTAAGAGTTTTTTAATTTTTAGGGTATTTTGGAATCTTGAGTGTATTTAATGTTTTATGGTTTTCATAGGTTTTTTTAGGGTTTTAATGGTTTTTAAATTTTTTTAGGGGTTCTAAGGATTTTTATGCAGTTTTAGAGTTTTTATGGATTTTGTGGGTTTGAGGGTTTTTATAGGATTTAGGGTTTTTACATTATAAGCGATTTTTTTAGTATTTTTATGGTTTTTGAAGATTTTGTGTGTTTTTAGGGATTTATGGTCACTATTGTTTTTATGGTTTTGGGGATTTAGTATTTTTTTTTAGTTTTTTTATGGTTTTTTGATAGTTTTTTAATTTTTAGGATTTGGAGGTTTTCATAGTGATTTTTAGGGTTATATATGCTTAGGAATTTTTTGAGATTTTTTATGATTTTTATGGGTTCTTATGTTTTTTTGGGATTTTGAGGTGTTTTTAGTGTGTCTAGGGATTTAGGAGTTTTTGTGCATTTTTTTGGGTTCTAGTTTTTTTGGTTTTCAAGGTATTTATAGAGGATTTTAGGGTGTTTAGGTTTTTTTATGTATTTATGAACTTTAGGGATTTTTTAGATTTTTAATGGGTTTTTAGGGTTTTTAGGGATTTGGAGGGTTTATATGGTTTTAGGGTTTTTATGGGAGTTTTTTGGTTTTTAGGGATTTTTGGAGTTTTTATGGTTTTAAAGGGGGTTTAGAGTTTTTTTAACATTTTTAGGGGTTTAATGGATTTTTAGAGGTTTTAGTGGGTTTTAGTGTTTTCATGGGTTTTAAGGGTTTTAAGGTTTTAGGGAAAGGAAGGCTCGAGACCATGCAAGCCTGGTCCCCCAAAAATTATACCAAGAAGAAAGTACCAATAGAGTGCTACAAGGAGGATTTATTTAACCGGGTGTGAAAATCACCCTTCAAGTCAAAGTCCACAAGCGAAGAGTAGGAGGGTGTGGTGAAAAAGGACCACAACAAGAACCTCTCCACAATAGCCTGTCTGGAGAGAGAATCCACAACCGAATTCGCCTCCCGATAGGCATGTGTCACAGTGAGATTCATCCTTTGATACATGGTGAGACATTCGCTCAATTAGGTGAGGATTCTCCAGGGAACGCACCTAGATCTGTTTTTAAGAGCATTCACAGCAAGCATGGATTCAGACTCAATCCATAGGAAGCTCCACCCGAAGATGACAACATACTCAATCGCCATTATGATGGCCCACAGTTCAGCTTCATGGGCGCACCCATCACCAATGAAGCTCTGGAAACATCCTTTGACAAATCCCCGATAGGTGGGAAAAACTCCATCGCACCCAGCAGGACCTGGTTAACCTAGAGCCGCATCATCCACGTTAATCTTAATCTAGGATGTGAGTGGATGGATCCATCGAATAAACATGGGAACCATAGGTTTTTTTCTTACCAGAGACACCGAGAAACCGATGAATGATGAGCTCGCTAACATCATTCGCCATATAGCATGTCTGAATATGGGAAGCCGCATAGACATCCATGTGGATCATCACCACACCACCATGAATGGAATTCTGTTTCTTATTGAAGAAACCACATTCTGAGCGGTCCAAATATAAGAGAATTTGGTTGCAATAGTGACAAGTAGGAGGTTGCGTACCAGTTCACTGTAATCTCAGTTGGACGGGTCGCCCAGGAGCTCGAAGAGAGGCTTTTCCAGGCCAGCTAGGAACCCAAATATCTGCTGTAAGTAACCCCAATGTTCTACACTAAATTTGAATTGTAGGAAGTGGTGATGAGTATTTACTTCCATACCTAGGTATAGGAAACATTCGGAGGCAAGACTGTGCCCGGATTTCTACAACTAGTTTCACATTGGCAGCCGATTCTTCTAGATTATCTAGAGTAACAGATAGTTGGCTGGAGGGATGAAATCCCCCTTAAATTTGGAGAGCCAAGCTGGGGGAGGGGATACCCTAGCACAGATTTACTAATAATAATCCTTAGTAGTTTTTCACTCTACTAGGTTGGGTTTCCAGTCAAGATGTCATAGTTTACAAAGGCATAATGCTAGATTTGAATCAATGCTTCAGTTGGGAGAAGGGCCTCAATCTGTTCCAGCCGAGGAATGAATTCCATAATGGACATGATCTTAAGGCTGGGAGGAAGAATTTTTCATTCCAGCTGGGGCCTATCAAGGAACAGTGTGGAACAATCATTCTGTTCTGAGTGCTTTGAGACGATCTATTTCAAGTGAGAAATAATAGCCTTTTACGAATCACGACTTTCTGGCCAAATAGAGGAGGGAAAGTAGCATGAATATTCATTATAAAGTCTAAACACGAACCATTTCCAAGTGAATCCCAAGCCCCCACCCCTAGGATTAAGAATCCCCAAGTGAATTTATCCATAAGAGCGTCATTATATCATCTGAGGTCTTTGATACCAATCCCTCCCAACTCAATTGGTTTGGTGGAGTTATTCCAGGCCACCGTAACCAATTTCCTTTCGCTTATACACCCTGTTCAGGAAAAATTCGTGATCTTATCTTACAGGTCCTTAAGAAGGTTAACCAGCCATCCGTAGATAGAGAAAGCATTATTGAACATAGAAGTGATCACCGAGTTGATAAGGAAGACCCTTATAGTATGTGATAGGGATTCCTCTTTCCATTTCGCCGGCTATTGAGTAATTCTGGAGGCGATACTCTCAAGGTGACAGCTTTTGACAGGTCCCCAAAAAATGGGAACACCCAGGTAGTCAAAATGAGGGGTCCCTCTCTTGACCCCAAGGGACCTTGCAATGGAAATCTGATGGGTTTTATGGTTTTAGGGGTTTTCTATTTTTTAGGCTTTTAGTGGTTTTTAAGGATTTTTAGATTTTTTAGGTTTTTATGGGTTTTAGTTGTTTCATGTTATTATTTTTTTCAAAGGGGTTTTCTAGTTTTTATGATTTTTATGTTCTTAAGGTTTTTTGTTATTTTTTCGTATTTTTATTGTTTTTTATGTTTTTTTGGTTTCACGGTGTTTATTATTTTTGGCTGTTTTGAATTTTTTTAGGGATTTTAATGTTTTGAACATTTTTAAGGGTTTAAAGTGTTTTAGAGTTTTTCATAGTATTTAGGGTTTTTAAGGGGTTTAGAGATTTTATTGTTTTAAGGGGTTTTATAGGTTTTTGTGGGTTTTTTCGGGTTTTAGTGTTTTTTTAGGTTCATTATAGGTTTTCGCGTATTTGAGTCTCTTAAAGGGTTTTATGTGACTTCTGGTTTTTATGGGTTTTTAGTGATTTCATGTTTTTTTGGTTTTTACATTTTTAGGCATTTTTAAGAATTTATTTTTAAATTTTATGGCCTTTAGGGGTTTTATGCTATGTTGGGGGGTTTAATTTTTTTTTGAGTATTTAGGGGATATATGGTTTTTAGAGTCTTTAATTCTTTATGAGTTTAAATGTATTTTTAGTTTTTTGAGAGGTTTTATGGTGTTTATTTTTATTTAGGGGTTTTAAAAGTTTTTAGGGTTTTTTGGTTTTTAGGGTTTTTGGGTTTTTGGGTTTTTTAGGGTTTTTATTGTTTTTAGGTTTTTGGGGGTTTTAATTATTTGTAGGTTTTTATGGTTTTCATAATGATTTTTGTGGGTTTTTAGAATTTTTATATTTTTAAAAAAATTTAGGCCTTTTTATGATTTTTATTCATTTATGTTTTTAGAGCTTCTGAGGGTTTTTAGGGTTTTTTCTGTTTTATTGTTTTAGTTTATTTAGGGAGTTTTTTAGATTTATGGGTTTTATGATTTTTGAGTGTTTTATAACATTTTCAAGGGTTTAAAGTGTTTTTAGAGTTCTTAGTGGTTTTTGGCGTTTTTTGAGTTTTTTGGATTTTCATGTTATTATGGGTTTTTATGGTTTTAGGGGTTTTAGGGGTTTAGGGATTTTAGGATTTTGTTGATTTTAATTTTTTTAACTGTTTTTATGGTTTTGAAATTTTCTTAGCAATTTTTAGGGTTTTATTTTTTTTTAGATTTTTTTACTTTAGTATGATTTTTATGGTTTTTAGAGTTTTTTTGTCATTTTGAGGGGTTTTATATTTATTTTTGGATTTTAGGTTTTTTCAGTTTTTAATGTTTTTAAAGATATTAAGTGTTGTTTATCAATTTTAGTACTTTAAAGGGTTTTCAGAGTTTTTAGTAGGTTTTTATGGTTTTTATGGTTTTCTAGGTGTTTTATGGTTTTTTCAGTTTTTATGGTTTTTAGGGGTGCTAGGTTTTTTCGGGACTTTTAATGTATTAGGGTTTTTAGATTTTTATGGTTTTTAGGGGTTTTTAGAGGACTTGGGTTTTAAGGTTTCATTAAGGTTTTTTAATCATTTTAGAGGGTTTTTATGTTTTTAGGAATTCTAGTTATTTTATACGGTTTTATGGGTTTTTAGAGTTTTTGTGTTTTTTTGGTTTTTTTTATTTTTGTATTTTTTAGATATTTAAGGTTTTTTTAAATTTATATGGGTTTAACTTTTTTAGAGTTTTTAGCGGGTTTTTTGTATTTTTGTATTTTTTAGATATTTTTTTGTGGTTTTTAGCATTTTTAAATTTTTAGAGGTTTTAAGAATTTTTATTTTTTAATGTTTTCTATTGGTTTTCAGTGTTTTTTATGTTTTTAGTTATTCTTAGTGCCTTTTAGGTTATTTTTTTGTAAGGGTTTTTATAGATTTTGAGGGTGTTTGGATTTTTTTGGTTTTTTGGGTTTTTTGGGTTTTTTTTGTTTGAATGGTTTTTAATGGTTTTTATATTTTTTAACATTTAAAGGGGTTATATGTGTTATAGTATTTTTTATTTTTTAGTGATTTTATTGGTTTTAGGTTTTTTATGTTATTTATGGGGTTTTATGGTTTTATTTGGGTTTTTTGGTCTTTTTTGGGTTTTTTATGAATTTTATCATTTTTTAGGTTTTGTGGGGTTTTCTGTTTTTTTGGTTTGTATGGTCTTTTTATGGTTTTTTTGGGCTTTTGGGCTTTTTATTTTTTTAGGGATAATTTTTTAATGATTTTTAAGGATTTTAAGAATTTTATGGGTTTTAAGATTTCTACGAATATTGATGGTTTTTAGCGACTCTTGGGATTCTTAAGGGTTTTAGCATTTTTTTTTGTTTTCTGGTTTCATATGTATTTAGGTGATTTAATTGGTTTTAGTTTTTTAATTTTATCTTGGGTGGTTTTCTTGTTTTTAAGTGTTTTTACATTTTTAATGGTTTTAAGGTATTTTCTTATATTTTTATGTATTTTTAGGGAATTCAAAAAAATTGAACGGTTTTTGGATTTAATTGAATTTTTATGATTTATTTTGGGTCTTCATGGTTTTTTTTGAGTTTTTAGGGGTTTTAATATTTTTATATTTTTTTTGAAAAAATTATTCATTTAAATGGTTTTGGTGATTTTAAACTATTTTTATAGTTTTTATGGGATTTTAGGTATTTAGGTTTTTAGGGATGTTTTAGTTATATTAGGGGTTTTAGTGTTTTTTCAGTTTTTAAGCATTTATTGTGTTTTAGGTTTTGAGTTATTTATTGTGTTTTTTGGGGTTTTTATAGTTTTTTATTATTTTAGGGATTTAAGGTATTTTTTTGATTGTTATGTGTTTTGGGGTCTTTAGGGATTTTGAGTGGTTTTAGAATTTTCTTGTTTTCATGGTATTATTGGGATTTTTGGGATTTTTTGAGTTTTTCGTTGTTGTAAGTTTTTAGAGTTTTTTTAAATTTTTTTGAGTTTAACATGTTTCGTTAGAGTTTGTAGTGGGTTTTATGTTTTTATGTGGTTTTAGGGTGTTCTATGGTTTTTATGGGTTTTTATGGTTTTTATGGATTTTAGGGTTTTTAACATTTTTATGATTTAGAGGTTATTAATTTTTTTAGGTCTTCAAGGTTTTCTTAAGGTGTTTTAGTTATTTTAGATTTCTTTACATTTTATGTATTTTTAGTGCTTTTTAATAATTTTTATAGATTTTAGGGGTGTAAGGATTTTGAGTGTTTTTTGGTTTTATGGTATTTATTCGGGTTTTATGGTTTTTTAGTTTTGTGTGGTTTTAATAGTTTTTTATTTTGTAACATTGGTATTGGTTTAAAAGGTTGATAATGTTTTTTAGTGTTTTTAGGGTTTTAATTGTTTTTAGGTTTTTATGGTTCTCTCTCATTCTTTCTTGGTTTTGGTGGTTTTTAATGTTTTTAGGAATTTTTTATGATTTTTATGGTTATTTAGAGTATTAGGGATTTTGATATATTTTATGTTTTTTTGGTTTTTTATGGATTTTTTGGGTTATTAGTGGTCTTAGGTTTTTTAAAGGGGTATTTGGTTTTAGGTTTTTAATATTTTGATAGGGTTTTTGTACTTTTTATATTTTTATAGATTTTACGGCTTTTTAAGATTTTATGGGGTTTTAGGGTTTTAGTTATTTTGATAGTTTTTAGGGGTTTTATGTATTTTGGGTTTCTGGGTTTTTTAGATTTTAGGTTTCTTAAGTGTTTTTAGAGTTTTTTGAACATTTTTAAGATTTAAATGGGTTTTAAAAGTTTTTAGTGGATTTTCAGTGGTTTATGGGTATTTAGGTTTTTATGGTTTTTAGGTTTTTAGGGTTTCTAGTGTCTTTTTATGTTTTTGTAGGGGATTTAAATTTTTTAGGTTTATATGGGATTGAAGTTTTTATAAATATTGAGTTTTTCTAAGGGGTTTTTAGGGTTCTATTTTTTTATGTTTTCATAGATTTTAGGGTTATTTTTGCATTTTAATGGTTTTTAGAGGTTTATGGGATTTTTATATTTTTTATGTTTTTATGTGATTTTAGTTTTTTATGGTTTAATTGTTTTTAGAAACATTAAAGTGTTTTATTGTTTTATTTTTTTATTATTTTCTTAGGGGCATTGTGGTTTTATTTTTTTTATTTTTTGAGGGATATTTAATGGTTTTTTATTATTTTTATGGGGTTTTAGGGTTTTTATGGATTCTGGTGGGATTTTATAGTATTTAGGGGGTTTTAGTTTTTAGGTGGGTGGGGTTGAATTTTTTTTAGTGTTTCTAAGTTTTTTACATTTATTTGTTTTTAAAAGGATGTTATATTTTTTATTATTTTTAGCGCTTTTTTGCGGTTTTATGGGTTATTATGATTTTTTTTTGGAATTTATGGTTTTTATGGGTTTTTTGTTTTTTATGGTTTTAGGGTATTTAGAGTTTTAATATTTTTAGGGGTTTGAAGTGTTTTTAGGTTTTTATTATTTTCTTAGGGTTTATCTGGGTTTTATGTTTCTTTAAATTTTTATAAATTTCTTGGGATTTTTCAGTTTATTTAGGGTTTTGGGGTTTTGAGGGGTTTTGAGGGGTTTTGAGAGATTTTAGGGGTTTTAGGCTTTTTAGGGTTATTAACATTTTTTGGGATTAAATATTTTTAAGGTGTTTAAGGTTTTATTATGGGTTTTCAGTGTTTTTATGGATTTTTAGTGATTTTTAAGGGTTTTTATGGGTTTATAGGGTTTTTATGGATTTTGAGGGGGTTTAGGGATTTATTGTTTTTTTTTGGGATTTTAGTGTTTTTAAAACTTTCATATGGTTTTTAATGATATTAGTGTTTTTAATGTTAGTAGAGGTTAATGTTATGTAAGTTTTTTAATGGTTTTAGGGTTTTTATAGGTTTAGAGGGTTTTAATGTTTTTAGGGGTTTTATAGTTTTTAGGAGTTTTAGAGAGTTTTATTACAATTTTATATGGTTTTATCGTTCTTATGTGTTTTTAGGGTTTTATGGATTTTTAGAGGATTTTATAGTTTTTATAGTTTTTTAAAATTTTAGGTATTTTTTGGGATTCTTATTAATTTTATAAGATTTTAGGGGTTTTCGTGATTTTGAGAGGTTTTGTTTTTTTAGTGTTTTTAGGGTTGTTTAGGTTTTTTAGAATTTTTAGTGTTTTATGAATCTATGTGTATTTAGGATTTTAATATTTTTAAAGGGTTTTTCTATTTTATAAGTTTTTAGTGATTTTAATTGTTTTTAATTGTTATAATTGTTTTATTTTTTTTACTGATTTGGGGATTTTTGTGTTTTTATTGATTTAGGGTTTTTTTTTGAAATTTAGGGTTTCTGTGTGTTTTTATTATTTTAGAGTTTTTATTGGTTTAAAGTCTAGAATATGTTTCTCATGTATCTTCTGGTTTTATAGTTTTTATGTGTTTTGGGGGTTTTAAGGTTTTATTTGGATTTTTTAGTGTTTTAGGGTCTTTTGGGGGTTTTTTGTTTTTTATTATTTTAGGGGTTTTAGGTTATGTAGGTTTTTTTATGTTTTTTGGGATTTGTAGGTATTTTTTAAGGATTTTAGGGTATTTAGGGGTTTTATAGATTTTAAGGGTTTTTAGGGTTTTTAGGATTTTTAGGGGTTTTTAAGTTTCTTAATAATTTTTAGGTTTTTAGGTGATTTCACTATATCTGTGATTTTTAGGTTATCTTGGGGTTTTAATGGTTTTATATATTTTTAGATATTTTTAGTGAATTTTTAGACTTTATGTTTTCTTATATTTTTAGGGATTTTAAGGGTTTTTATTTTTTTTAGGGTTTTTGTGTTTTTGTTAGTTTTTTTTTGTATTTTGGGTTTTTAAGGGTTTTTAGAGTTTTTAATGTTTTTAGTGTTTAAAGGGTTTTAATATTTTTTTGGGTTTTTTAGTGTTTTCTATGTTTTTAGTGTTTTTAATGTTTTTAGGGGTTTTATGGTTTTTAGGGTTTTTAGAGTGTTTGGGTTTTTAGTGTTTTCGGTTTATAAGGGTTTTAGGGTTTTTAAGTTTTTTATTTTTCCTACGGTTTTCGTAGGTTTTTCTAGTTTTTTACATTTTAGTTATTTTAAAGTCACTGTTAAGATCATTATGGTATTTAGGATTTTCGGGAATTTAATGGTTTTTAGGGATTTTATGGGCTTTAGGGTTTATAATGTTTTTAATATTTTTAGGGTTGTAACTATTTTTAGGTTTTTATGGTTTTATTATGATTTTTAGGTTTTTCGAGTTTTTTTCATGATTTTAGGGATTTTTAGGATTTTTATATGTTTATTTATTGTTTTTTTTTGTTTTAGGGATTTTGATCGGCATTTGGGTTTTTTATGTTTAAAGTTTTTTATGGTTTCAGGGTTTTTTAATGTTTTTTTAATTTTAGTTCTTATTAGATTTTTTTACATGTTTTTGGGTTTATATGTTTTTTTATAGATTTTAGGTATTATTTTGGTTTGTATGGGGTTTTAGGAGTTTTATAATTTTTAGGGGCTTTATGGTTTTTAGGGTTTGTAAGGATTTTTTGGTTATTTAGTGGTTTTAAGTGTTTTCATTCTTTTTGGTTTTCTTATGGGTTTTTAATGTTTAATGTTTTTTTTTAATTTTTTGGGATTTTAGGGTATTTAGGAATTTTATAGCTTTTAGGGTTTTTAGCAATTTTGTGTTGTTTTAGAGTTTTAGGGTTTTTTATGTTTTCAAGGGTTTATTTATTTTTATTTTTTTAATGGTATTTTATAATATTTTAATGTTTTAGGGGGTTTAAGGGTGTTTGAGTTTGGTTTTATGGGTTTTTAGGGTTTTTTAAGATTTTAAGTGTTTTAGCGTTTTTAGGAATTTGAGATTTTTTTGGGGTCTTAATGTGTTTCAGTTTTTAATGTCTTCTTAGGGATTTTTAGGGTTTTTGGGTTTTTTAGTTTTTAAGGATTTTAGAGCCTTTTATGATTTTTATAGTTTTTTGGTATTTAGGTATTTTGAGTGTTTTTATATTTTTTGGTATTTTGGGATTTTATGGTCTTTGGAGGTTTTATGGCCTTTTGGTTTTTACGTATTTATTTTAATTTTTAAGGGTTTTAATGGTTTTTATAGGGTTTTTACATTTTTAGGGGTTTAATGCGTTTTAAGTAATTTTTAATAGTTTTTTGGGTATTTTTTGCTTTAGTATTTTATGGTTTTTAGGGGTTTTATTGTTTCTTTTATTTTTAGTGTTTTAGAGTTTTTACATTTTTTGGGATTTTTTAAGGTTTTCTAAGGGGTTTTCAGGGCTTCTATGTTTATTTTCATTTTTATACATTTTTATGGATTTCTTATATTTTGGATAGTTTTTAGGGTTTTTAGTTATTTTGAGGGTTTTAGGGGTTTTATGGTTATTTGTGTTTTATGTGTTTTTGGAATTTTTAATGGTTTTATGGAATTTTATAATATTTTTTAACATTTTTATGGGTTTAAAGGGTTTTTATTGTTTTTAGTGGTTATGTAGGGTTTATATAGATTTCTAGTGTTGTTAATTTTTTTTGGGTTTTTATGGGATTTCTCATTTTTTAGGTTTTATGTTTTTAGGGGTTTTAAGTGTCTTTAGGATTTTAGGTGTTTTAACTATTTTTGGGGTTTTAATATTTTTTAGATATTGTTGATGATTTTTATGGAATTTTATGTTTTTAACGATTTGTAGGCCTTTCTTTGGTGTTTTGTGTTCTTTTAGGGTTTTAGGTATTTTGATGTTTTAGGGGTTTTAAGGTTTTTATGGTTTTTTGGTATTTTTTGGGGTTTTTATGTTTTTATGATTTTTATGGGTTTTTAAAGTTTTTAAATATTTTAATGGGTTTGATGGGATTTTTGAGTTTTTAGTGGGGTTTTAGGGTTTTTATGTGTTTTTAGACGTTTTATGTTTTTATGGGTTTTATGGCATTTAGGGTGTTCCGGGTTTTTATGGTTATTAATAGTTAAAAAAAATTTGGTTCTTTAAGGGTTTAAAGTGTTTTTATATTTTTTATGTTTTTCTCAAGGGCTTTCATTGTGTTTAGGTGTTTGTACATTTTTTTGGGATTTTTTTGAATTTTTATGGTTTTTATATTTTTATGGACATTTGGGTGTTTTTAGGGTTTTCAGAGGTTTTTTGGGGTTTTAGATACATTTCTTAATTTTTAGGTAATTTAATTTTTTTAGATTTTTACAATTTTTAGTGGTTTAAACCTTTTTTTATTTTTTACTAGTTTTATGGGAATTTATTATATTTAATGTTTTTAGAGTTTTTTATATTTTTTAGGGGATTTGGGGTTTCAGTTTTACACATTTTTATATAATTTTAAGGCATTTAAATGGTTTTTGGGTCTTTAGGATTTTCGTAGGGGTCTACAGGGGTTTTATGATTTTTTTTCCTTTTCATTAATTTTTAAGGATTTCAGGATTTTGATGGTTTCTTTGGTGAAATAAATATTTTGTGGGGTATTAGGTTTTTTTGGGTTTTTATAGTTTTTTGGGTTTTTAGTTTTTTTTAGTTTTTTGGGGTTCTTAAGGTTTTTATAGTTTTTTAATTTTTTTTTGGTTTTAGATCATTTTTAGAGTTTTTAGTGGTTTTATGGGGATTTTATGGATTTGGGGGTTTGTAATGTTTTTAAGAGATTTATTGGTTTTAGGGGTTATTAGGGTTTTAGGGTCTTTAGGGTTTTTTATCTTTTATTATGTTTTTATGAGTTTTATGTGTTTTTAGGTTTGTAAGGTTTTCTTAGGGGTTTTTAGTTTTTTTGAGTTTTTTTTATTTTAGGGATTTTTATTGCTTTTCTTATTTTAATGGTTTTTTAGTGTTTTAGGAATTTTTAAGGGTTTATGGTTTTTATGGTTTTATAGGTTTTTATGTGTTTATGGGTTTTAATATTTTTAGAGGTTTTTAACATATCTTGGGTTTAAATCATTGTTTGGGTTTATAGGATTTTTATCGTGTTTTTTTTTGTTTTTAGGTTTTTTGAGTGTTTTATGGATTTTATTGTTTTATTTGGGATTTTCAATGTTTTAGGGTTTACTATGTTTTTAGTGAATTTTAGGGATTCCTTTATATTTTTTTTTGTTCTTTAGGGTTTTCTAGAATTTTGAGGGAGTTTTGGGTATTTCTATTTTATTTTGGTTTTTGTGGGTTTTTTGAATTTTTAGAGAATTTTAGAGTTTCTTAAAAAAATTATAGGTTTAAAGGGGTTTTAGATATTTATTTATTTTAAGTATTTTTATGTGTTTTTATGGTTTTTATGGTTTTAGTGGTTCATATGTTTTAGGGAATTGTTTGGGTTTTTAGTGGTTTTAGTGTTTTTAGGTTTTTAGGGGTTTTAAGTGTTTTACAGATTTTAACGTTTTGTTTTGGGGTTTTAGGGATTTTAGGGTATTTTACATTTTTGGGGATATTTATGGAGTTTATGATATTTTGGGTTTTTAATGATTTGATGGTTTTTGTGTTTTTAGGGGTTTAGTGCATTTCATTTTTTTTTCATTTTTAGGTTTATACGAGCTTTTAGTGTTTTACGTTTTTATGTTTTTCTTAGGGATTTGAAAGTCTATTAGGGTTCTTATGTTTTTATTTATTTTTATGGATTTTTAGGTTTTTTGTGGTAGTTATGATTTTTTAGGATTTTGATTTTTTTAGGGTTCTGGGAATTTTATAGGTTTTTTGGGTTTATAGAATTTTTTTTTGTTTTTATTCTTTTAAGTATATTAAATTTTTTTTACCATTTCTTTCGTTTTAAATGGGTTTTAATGGTTTTTGTGGTTTTTTAGATTTTATGGGTATTTAGGGTTTTTATTTTTTGAGGGGTTATATGGTTTTTAGGGGTTTCATGTGTTTTATTTTGATTTTAGTTGTTTTTATCATTTTAAGTTTTTATGGGTTTCTTATGGTTTTTATGGAGTTTTAGGGTTTTTACATTTTTAGGGATTTTTAGATTGTTTTGGATTTTTATGTTTTTATGGTTTTATGGATTTTTTGGGTGTTTTACTGTTTTAAGATTTTATGTTGGGTTTTTTGGATATTTTGAGATATTTAGGTTTTTCAGGGTTTTTAGATATTTTTAACATTGTTATTTTTTTAAAGGGATTTTAGATAATTTAGTAAATTTTTTGGGGTTTTATGGTTTTCTAGGTGTTTTAAGGTTTTAAGGGGTTTTATGGTTTTTTGAGTTTTAATGTCTTTTTAAGGGGTTTTTTATCATTTTTAGGTTTTTAGGGGATTTATGTTCTTCTGAGTTTTACTGGTTTTCTTAAAGGTATTTAGGGGTTTTTAAAAATTTTGGAATTTCTAGGCATTTTTGGATTCTTATGAGTTTTAGTTTTTTAAGTACTTTTAGGATTTTTAGGTATTTTAGGCTTCTAGAATTTTCTAGTTTTTTATAGATGTTTATTGTTTTGTGGTTTTACAGTTTTCTTATAGTGTTTTGGGGGTTTTATGGATTTTCATGTTTTTATGTGATTTTTAGTTTTTTATGGTTCATAACGTGTTTTGGGATTTTGATGTATTTTAGGATTTTCTAATATTTTATGGTTTATTTGGGGGTATAAGTATTTTTTATGTTTTTAGGGTTTTAATGTTTTTTTATATTTTAACGTTTTTAGCAGTTTAATGGGTTTTTAGAGTTTTTAGCGTGTGTTTAACGTTTTTATTGGATTTTTAATGTTTTTATAGGTTTTATACTTATAGGGGTTTTTATGGTCTTTTAGGGGGTTTTAGTGTTTTTTATATTTTTATGGGTTTTAATTATTTTTAGTTTTTAAGGTGTTCTGAATCCTTTTTCACGGTTATTATGGTTTCTTACACTTTTAGGGATTTTTAGGGTTTTTAGGGATATATATATATATATATATATATATATATATATATATATATATATATATATATATATATTGATTTTTGGTATTATGAGGGGTTAGGGATTTTGTTGGTTTAGTTTTTAAA
This sequence comes from Viscum album, assembly GCA_963277665.1. Classification (NCBI taxonomy): domain Eukaryota; kingdom Viridiplantae; phylum Streptophyta; class Magnoliopsida; order Santalales; family Viscaceae; genus Viscum; species Viscum album. The sequence continues at coordinate 1,277,025,651 of OY728136.1, read as the reverse complement.
TGGTTTTTAATCATCTTTAGGGTTTTTTGGATGTTTAAGGGTTTTTATGATTTTAAGGTCTTCTTAAGGGTTTTCATGGGTTTTTGGGTTTTTATATATTTTTTAGGATGTTTAGGGAATATTTATTATTTGTATGGTTTTCTTGGGTATTTAGTGTTTTCGAGGATTTGTAGTTTTTGGATTTTTATGCAATTTTTAGGTTTTTATGGGTTTTTTTATCTTATTAGGGGTTTTAATAAAATGAGTTGATTTTAATGTTTTTAGGGGTTTAATGGAGTTTTAGAGTTTTAGTGGACTTTTATGGTTTTAAAGGGGTTCTTTTAGGTTTCAGGGGTTTTATGATTTTAAGGATTTTACGAGATTTTAAGGTTTTTATTGTTCTTTTATATTTTTAGGAGTTTTACAAATTTTTAGGATTCTCATATATTATTTGGTTTTTTCAGGGTTATTTATTTCTTGAGGGATATTTTGTGTTTTTGGTATTTTGATGGTTTTTATGGTTTTAGGGATTTTGATGGGTTTTTTATTTTTTATGGTTATGATATTTTTATGGTTTCATGAATTTTTGGGGTATTTTGGTTTTTTAGAGTTTTCATACATTTTTAGTTGTTTAAAAGGGTTTTTAAGTTTTTTATTTTTTATAAGGTTTTATGGGTTTTTAGGAGTTTTAAGATATTAAGGTGTTTTAAAAGATTTTATGGTTTTTAGGGTCTTTTAGGGTTTTTAGTGTTTTTTTGTTTATTGGGTTACTAAGTGATTGTAGGTTTTGAAGATTTTATTAGGGGTTTTAGAGGTTTCCATGATTCTAGTTAATTGTAGGAATTTTTTGAATATTTATGTTTTTCATGGTTTTAGTGATTTTGAGGGGGTGTTAGTTCTTTTTGTGGTTTTTGGGTTCTTAGGGATGTGAAGTATTTTTATCATTTTTTTGGGTTTTATGGGTTTTAAGTGTTTTTAGGTTTTCAATGGTTTCTTAATGTTTTTAGGGTACTATGGTTTTTAATTCTTTAAGGAATTTTCCAAGAATTTTTTATATTTTTATGGATTTTATGGTTTTTAGAAATTTTTTGGGTTATTATAATTTTTCAGGGTTTGAGGGTTTGTATGGTTTTATTTGTTTTAATGTTTCTTTTGTGTTTTATAGGTTTAAATGTTTTTTTATATCTTTTATCCTTTTAAGGGGTTAAAAGGTTTTTTTAATTATTTTTAGTGTTTTAAGGGTTTTATATGTTATTAATGTTCTAGGGTTTTTTATCCATTTTAGGGGTATTATGTTTTTTATAATTTTTGGGTTTTAGTGGTTTGAAGTATTTTTATATTTTTTTGGTTTCTCTGGGATTTCATGAATTTTTTTATTCTTTATGTTTTTAGGTATTTTTTGGGATTTTTAGGATTCTAAATTTTTTTTACTATTTCAAGCATTTTTTATGGTTTTTTGGGGTTTTTGGGTTTTTTGGGTGTTTAAATGTTTTTATTAATTATATAGGCTATTAGTTTTTTAAGAGTTTCTAAGATTTTATGATTTTAATGTGTTTTTATTAGGTGTTAAGGTTTTCAAAAATTTATAGGGGTTTAATTGCTTTTTAGAGTTTATAGTGGGTGATTTTAATTTTTATGGGTTTTAGTGTTTTTAATGGTTTTTAGGGGGTTTTATGATTTTTAAGTGATTCTAGGGTTTTAGAGTGTTATTTTATTTTTATATTTTTTTTGTATTTTTTGGGGATTTTTTTATTATGTTTTCATGTTTTCTTTTGGGTTTTTGGGATTTTTAGGGTTTTTTACATTTTTTGGGAATTTTATGGATTTTTTAGGATTTTTAGGATTTTTTAGAATTTTATAGATTATGATGGATTTTGGGGTTTTTTAGTTTTTAGTGGTTTTCGGGGTTATTATATTTTTTAAGTTTTTAGGGGGTTTAAATATTTTTTGATATTAATGGATTTCTCCGGGGTTTTTATGGTTTTTAGGGGTTTTTATGTTTTTATGTATTTTTATTGATTTTTAGGATTGTCATAGTTTTTAGGAATTTTAAGGATTTTGAGGTTTTTTCTGTGTTTAGTGGTTTTTGGTTTTTTTAGGTTTTTAGGGTTTGGGGGTTTTAAGTGGATTTTTTGTGTTATTTATGGTTTTTAATGTTTTTTGTGTTTTTTGTGATTTTAAATGTTTTAGATTTTTAAGGATTTCTTTGCGATTTTTGGGTTTGTATGGTTTTTTATGTTATTAGGGGTTTTTTGAGATTTTTTAGTTTTAGTATATATCTTTTGTGTTTTAGGTTATTTTATGGGTTTGTAGTGTATTTTATTTTTTGGATATTTTTTGGGGGTTTTTGAGTTTTTAGCTTCTATGGTTTTTAGATATTTTAACAGTTTAAGGGGCTTAAATTGGGTTTTAGAGTTTTTAGTGGGATTTTGGATTTTTATCAGTTTTAGAGTTTTTAGAAATTTATCGGTTTTTATGGTTTTAGGCATTTTAGTGTTTTAGGGAATATTTAGTATTTTTTATTATTTTCATTGTTTTTAGCTTTTTAGGGGTTTTACATTTATTTGTCTTAAGGTCTTCTTAATTTTTTCATAGATGTTATGGTTTTTTAATTTTTTGGGAATTTTATGGATTTTAGGATTTAATTGTTTTTATGGAAATTAGGGTTTTGAGTGTGTTTAGTGTTTTTGTGGATTTTATTTTTTTTGGGTGGGGGGGTTTAATGGTTTTATCATTTTTAGGTGGTTTACATTTTTGGGGGTTTTAAGTGTTTCTGAGTTTTTATTTTTTTTAGATTTATTTTGTTTTTAATGTATTTATGGATTTTTTTGGATTTTAATGGTTTTATGTTTTTTCAGGACTTTGAATGGGTTTAGGGGTTTTAGGTTTTTTATGGTTTTTTGGATCTTTGGGGGATGGTGGTTTGAGTTTTAGTGGTTTTAGTGTTATTTACCATTTTAAGGAATTAATGACTTTGTCTATTTTAAGGGGGTTTATGGGATTTTATAGGGATTTATGGTTTTTTTGGTTTTAGGGTATTTATGTGGTTTAGAGTGTTTAGGGTCTCTTTTTGAATTTTTTGGGTTTTTAGAGTTATTTACAATTTTAGGTATTTTTTGAGATTTTTTATGTTTTTTGTGTGTTTTTAGTTTTTTAGGTATTTTTAGTGTTCTTATTTTTTTTGGGTGTTGAGGGTTTTTTTAGATTTTATAGTTTATATATTTTTAACCATTTTAGTGTTTTAAGGGGTTTTTGTGTTTTTAGTTGGTTTTTAGGTTTTTTAAATGTTTTAGGTTTTTATGGTTTTTTTGGATTTTTATGGAATTTTTTGGTTTTAGGGTTTGTAGCAATTTTTATTTTTTAATTTTTTTTAAGTGTTAATAGTTTTTAATGTTTTCTTAGTGGTTTTCGGTGATTTTAGTTTTTTTTTACTTTTAAGAAGTTTTTGGGGATTTTTATGGATTTGTATGGGGATTTAGATTCTTTAGAGATTTTGAGGGATTATTTGGTCTCTAAGGGTTTTAGGTTTGTATAGTTTTTTGACGTTTTAGGTTTTTTTAGGTTGTGAGGGTTGTAAGTTTTTTAGACTTTTTTATGTTTTTAAGGGTTTTCAGGGTTTTTGGAGGTTTTTACATTTTTTATGGATTTTTACTGCTCTTTTAGGATTTTATGGTCCTTTAGGGTATTTAAGGATTTTGAAGGTTTTTAGGGGAATAATGTTTTTACGGGTTTTTAGAGTGTTTTGTGTTTATAGGGGTTTTATGTTTTTTAAATTTTTAAGGATTTATTTGGGATATTCAGGGTTCGTAGGTTTTTTATTCTTTTAGGGATTTTTAGGGATTCTTTTATGAATATTATGGTTTATAATTTTTTGTGATTTTGAGAGTTTTTAGGTTTTTTAGGGGTTTTTCTGGTTAAATGGGTTTTATAGTTTTTAGTGGGTTTTCAGTGGTTTATTGGGTTTTAGGGTGTTTAAAGGGGTTTATATGTTTTTATTGTTTTTAAGGGTTTTTGGGTTTTTAGGGTATTAGGGTTTTTAGCACTTGTAGGGTATTTGGGGTTTTAGGTTTTTTAGATTTTTAAGTATTTCTTTGGGTTATCCATAGGTCTTATGATTTTTTCATTTTTAGGGATTTTTAGGGCTTTGCTAGACTTTTATGGTTTTCAGGTTTTTATGGTTTTTTTTGAGTTTTTATGGAAAGGAAGATGCGAGTGTTGGGCTATTCCCAGCCCCCCCCCCCCCCCCAATTTATTAGAAGGAAGAAAAAGACCCATCAGACAAGGGAGGGGAGGGGTCAAACGACCCACACCCAAAAAAACCCTTACAACCCACGCAAAAAAAGAAAATAAGAAAAAAGAAAATAAGTAAAAAAACCCAAACAGAGAACACACAACAACATGTAGCAACCATCATCATCACCAGCATCAACCAGCATCCAGCAGCTCACCCCCCAAATCAGAGAACAAAGTAGGTTTATAAGGATCCCTATCAACGCCATATCCAGAGGCTGCATCTGTGTCTGCCGATTCCCATTCCGAGGATTCATATTGTTTAGGAAAAGGCTCGTAGTAATCCCTTAGCCTTTGCTTCTCCTCAGCATGTATCACCTGCAAAGCCTTCTTCGAGCTCTTTGTGTTTTTAGGGGTTTTAGGAGTTTTAAGTTTTTGTAGAGATTTTGTGTTTTCTGGGATTTTAGTAGGTTTATATGTTCAAGGTTTTTTATTTTTTTCTTAGGGGGTTTCATGGTTTTTAGAGGTTTTTATGCTTTCTGTATTTAATTTAATTTTTTATGATTTTTATGTTTTTTGGGATTTAGGGGGGGGGTAAGGTTTTTAGGGTATTAACAGTATTTTTGGTTTTAGGATTTATTAGAGTTTTTCAGGGTGGGATAGGATTTTTAGAGATTTTTTTAAATTATGTGTTTAATAAGTTTTTATAGTTTTTATTTGTTTTAGGGTTTTTATGGTTTTTGTGGGTTTTAAGTTTTTTTCTATATTTATTGGTTTTAGCGGGTTTTAGGATTTTTAGGGTTTATTTTGTGTGTTTTAGGTTTTTATGGTTTTGATTTTTTCAGGTTATTATGTTTTTCATAATGTTTTTATTTTTTTTTAAATTTTTAGTCATTTTTAAGGATTTTTTGGATTTTTTGGGGTATTTGGGTTTTTAGGGGTTTTGATGTGTTTTGGGTTATATAAGGGTTTTTGGGTTTCGTATATTTTTTGAATTTTTAGGGTTTTTTGAGTTTAAAATGGATTTTAATGATTTTTTTGAGTTTTAAAATTTCATAGGAGTTTAAAGGTTCATTAGAGTTTTAAGCAGGTTTTATGGTTTTTAGGGGTTTTTAGAGTTTTTAGAATTTTTAGCTTTTCGGGGTTTTAATTATTCTTAGGATTAATATTTTCTTATGGATTTTTAGGGTTCCAAAATTTTTATGTTATTAAGGATTTTTAGGTATTTTATAGGTATTTTATAGTTTTTATGGTTTTTAGAAATTTTGTGGGTTTCTAGGGATTTTGGTGTATTTATTTTTTAGGGTGTTTTTTTTATTTTTTGGGTTTTTAAAAGATTTTAGAGTTTTTAAGGTTTGTATGGGTTTAATGTGAATTTATATTTTTTAATTGTTTTTAGTGTTTTTTCTATTTTTATGGTTTTAAGGTTTTTTGATGTTTTTATGGGTTTTTGGTATCTAGGGTCTTTATGTATTTTTGCAATTTTTATGTTTTAGGGGTTTTATAAATTTTTTAGATTTTAAGGTTTTTTTGGGTTTATATCAATTTTTATATTTTAATAGATTTTTAGGTATTTTTTACGATTCTAATGGTTTTTAGGGATTTTAGGTATTTTGAGAGATTTTTGTATTTTTTTTCAAAATTTATGGCTTTTCATGGTTTTAGTGTTTTATGGTTGTTTGGGTTTTTTGGAGTGTTAGAGTTTTTAGGGTACTAATTTTTTAGAGGTTTTTAACGTTTCTATGGGTTTATAGGTGTCTTAATAATTTTTAGCTTTTTTATAAAATTTTTATGATTTATATAAGTTTTTAGAGATTTTTATCATTTTTAGGGTTTTAGGGTTTCTATGGTTGTTTGTGATTTTAGCATTATTTAGGTTTTTAGTGGTTTTTAGTGTTTTTATGTTTTTTGGGTTTTATTTTTTTATAGTTTTTTAATTTTTTCATTGGTTTTTCTAGGTTTTTATGATTTTTTACATTTTTAGGGATTTTTGGGGTTTTTTTAATTTTATGGTTTTTATTTTCTTCAAGGGGTTTTCAGTGTTTTTATGATTTAATGTTTTTCTTAAAGGTATTCAGTGATTTTATGGTTTTTTACTTTTTTTATTTTTGGGTGTTTTTAGGATTTTAATGGTTTTTAGTGATTTTATTGATTTTCATGGTTTTAGGATTTTTGTTGTTTTTTTGGTGTCTTACGATATTTTTCCAGGGATTTTATATTTAAGATAGGTTTTTAGTGTTTTTGTGGGGTTAATGCATTTTAGAGTATCTTGTGGGTTTTTAGGGTTTTTATAGGTTTTATGGGTTTTATGTGGTTTTATGGTTTTTAGGGGGTTTTAGGGTTTTTAGGGTCTTTAAGGGGATTTAAGGAATTTAGTGTTTTTTGGGATTTTAGTGGTTTAATGTTTTTATTTTTGGTTTTTGTGGTATTCATAGGATTTTTTAGGGGTTTAAATTTTTTGTCAATTTTTATTGATTTTAGGGACATTTTATGATTTTTGTGTTTTTTCTGGTTTTTAGAGATTTATGGGACTTTTGGGGTTTTAGGGGTTTTTTTAATTTTTTTGGGTTTTATGGTTTTCTAGAGTTTTTAAAATTTTGGGATTAAATTTTTTTTATATTTTTTAGCATTTTTTAGTTTTTATGGGGATTTTAGTTTTTTAGAATTTTTTATCGATTTTAGGGTTTTTAGGGATTTTAGGTTCTTTTTAAGGTTTTTTGGATATCTTAGGTTTTTATGTGTTTTAGGTTTTTTTAAGGTTTTAAGGTTTTCATATATTTTTAGGGGTTTTATGTTTTTTATTTTATTAGGGATTATTATGTTTTTTTGGGATTTTATGGTTTTTCGGGATTTTGAGGTATTTTAGGGTATTTAGTGTTTTTAGGGTTTTATGGTTTTTTTGGTATTTTGGGATTTTTTATTTTTTTAGTGTTTTTAGTGTTTTTTAGAGTTTTTATGTTTTTCGGGGTTGGAATTGTTTTTAGAGTTTTTGTGGTTTTAGGAATTTGATTTGTTTTTATGGTTTTTTTGGTTTTTGGGGTTTTTAGGGTGTTGTGGGTGTTTAGGGTTTTTATAATTTTTAGGTTTTTAGGGGATTTAAGTGTTTTAGGATTTTTAATGTTTTATTAGGATTTTTCAAGGGTTCTTGGGGTTTTCATTTTTTTTGGATTTTTAGAGATTTTTTGGGGTTTCTATGGGTTACTATGGTTTTTAAGTATTTTGAGGGTTTTGAGGATTTTTTGGGGTAATTTGGTGTTTTATAGTTTTTTAGGGTTTTAGGGTTTTTTATGTTCTTATGGTTTTTTAGAGTTTTTAATATTTTTAGAGGTCTAAAGGGTTTGTAGAGTTTTTCGTGGTTGTATGGGTTTTATGGGATTTTAGAGTTTTCAATATTTTTATGGGTTTTTATAGGTTTTGGTGTTTTTAGGATTTTAGGATGTGTTTAGGGTTTTGAATATTTTTATAAAAAAATAGATTTTAAGGGGTTTAATTCATTTTAGGTTTTTAAGGATTTCTGAGGTATTTTCAGAGTTTTTAGGGGTGTTTCTGTTTTTTGATTTTTTAGGGAATATTTTTATGTTTTTTTTAAGTTTTAAGGATTTTAATGGATTTTAGGTTTTTAATGGTTTTTTTTTTATTTTTTAGGGGTTTTAAGTGTTTTCATATTTTTATGGTTTTCTTAATATTTTTAATGGGTTTTATGGTTTTTTCTATTTTAGGGATTTTTCAGGATTTTTAGAATTTTTATGGGTTTTTAGTGGTTGTTTGGGATTTTTAGGGTTTTGAAGGATTTATGAGTTTTTAGAGTTTTTATGGGTTATTGATTTTATGGTTTATTTATTTTTTGTTATTTCAATGTTTTTTTGTGTTTTTAAAATTTTTACATGCTTAAAGTGTTTTTAGAGTTTTTAGTTCTTTTAGGGGTTTAATAGGTTTTAGAGGTATTTATATTTTTAGTTAATCTTATGGTTTTTAATTGTTCTAGTAGTTTAAGGGTCTTTTAGTTTTTTTTATTGTTTTTAAAATTTTTATGGGTTTCAATTATTTTCATGTTTTTATCATTTTCTAAGTGGTTTTTGTGGTTTTAAAGATTTAAGTGTTTTTACAGATTTTTAGGATTTTTTTGGTTTTAGTGGTTTTTTGGATTTTTGGAGTTTTATAGTTTTGTTTTTGTTTATATGATTTGTTTTATATTTTTGAGATTTTTTATTTTTTTTATGTTTTTATGGTCTCTATATTCTTAATGTTTTTATGGGCTTATAGAGATTTTACAATTTTTTTTGGTTTTTAAAGGTTTTATGCGTTTTTAGGGTTTTAAGGATATTAATGGTTTTATGGTTTTTAGGGGGTTAGTGTATTTTTATGATATTTAGTGGTTTTATCATTTTTATCTATTTTATGAGTTTTAAGTGTTTTCATGTTTTTATAAATCTCTATGGGATTTTTAAGTTTTTTGAGAATTTTTATTTTTTTAGTTATTTTAGGATTTTTATTGTTTTTTTTAGGGGGGGGGTTAATGGTTTTGATAATTTTTATGATTTTTTTTAATATTTTGGGGTTTTAGGGTTTTAATAATTTTTTAGGTTTTATGGGTTTTATAGTCTTCTTAGGGTTTTTAGTGTCTGTAGGGTTTATTATTTTTTAGGGAATTTAAGGATTTTTAAGGTCTTTTAGGGTTTTTGGGATATTATGATTTTTATGTTTTTTGGGGTTTTAAGTTTTTTTTTTATGTTTTTTTTATTTTATAATTTTTATGTATTATTAGATTTTTTTACATTTTTATGGGGTTTTAGGGTTTTTTAGGGGTTCTAGGTTTTGTATGTGTTTTTGGGTGTTTTGGGGGTTTATAGCATGTTTTTGGATCTTAGTTCATTAGGGTAATTTAGGGTTTTAGCATGTTTTTGGTTTTTAAGGGTTTTAAGTGTTTTTCGTTTTTTAAGGTTTTCTTAAGGGTTTTAATATTTTTTACAAATTTATTATTTTTAAGGATTTTCAGTATTTTAGAGTGTTTAGCGTTTTTTAGGTTTTTTTGGGTTTTTGGGTTTTTATGTTTGTCATATTTTTGTAGTGTTCTTTTGGGGTTTAAATTTATTTTAGGTCTTTACAGTTTTCGTAGGATTTTGGAGGATTTTTATGGGTTTTTTACATTTTTAGGGATTTCAGGGATTTTTTTTTGTTTTTTTGGTTTTTTGGGATTTTGAGGGGTTTTTGGGTTCTTTTTGTATTAACGTTTTTTAGAGTTTTTAGTGGTCTTTAAGGATTTTATGGGGTTTTATCAATTTTTTGGTTGTTAGGTATCTTTTTTATTTTTAGGAGTTTTAATTTTATTTATGTTTTTAATCCTTTTTTAGGTATTTCAGGGTTTTTAGTGAATTTACATTTTTGGGATTCTTAGGGATTTTTAGAATTTTTATGGGTTTTTATAGTTGATAGGGATTTTTTAGGTTTTTAGCAATTTTTGGGTTTTTAGGGTTCTTTAGAGATTTTAAGGCTTTTTATTTTTTTTATATTTTTTTAATGCCTTAATGGTTTATAGGTGTTTTTGAGTTTTTAGTGTGTTTTAAGGGTTTTTTTGGTATTTTTAGTTTTTTAGGATTTATAATGTTTTTTTGATTTTAGGTGTTTATAGATTTCTGGTTCCTTTTAGGGTTTTTAGTGTTTATATATTTGTAGGAGTTTTAAGTATATTTAGTTTTTTATGGATTTAATAGTGATATTTTTGGATTTTAAATTGTTTTTCATTTTTAGATATTTTTGGGGACTTTTTAGAATTTTTATTGATTTTATGGTTTTATGGATTTTTAGGGTTTTTATGGTTTTTATGGTTTTTAGGGGTATCAAAAAATTTTAGTTTTCTAGGGGTTTTATGTGTTCTTTTATTTTTTTAATATTTTCCTAGGGTTTTATATTTTTGTAGGTTTTTATGTTTTTAGGGTTTTTTTATGGATTATTAATGTTTTTTGGGTTTTAGGGTTTTTAGGGATTTTGAGGGTTGTTAGAGATTTTTTTTGGTTTTAAGGTTTTTTAGAGACTATTAGGTTTTGACATGATTTATGTGGTTTTGGATTTAAAATTTTTTATTAGGGTTTTTAGGGTTCTTATTTTTTTTTTATTTTTTCTGATTTTTATGATTTTTTAGCATTTTTATGGTTTTTAGGGTTTCTATAAATTTTGAGGGTTTTTTGTGTTTTTATGTGGTTTTTTTGGTGTTATTAATTTTTGGTCGTTTTAGGCGTTCTTTGAGTTTTTTAGTGTTTTGATGGGTTTTTTACAATTTTCTAAAAAAAATCAGAATTAAATGGTTTTAAGAGTATTTTGTAGGTTTTTACGAATTTTATGTGTTTAGAGGATTTTTAAGGATTTTTTGAGATTTTATGGGTTTGACGATTTTTTTGGGGTTGTTTGGGTTTTTAGAATTTTTTAGGTTTTTTGGTTTTTTAATTGTTTAATTTTTAAAGTATTTATTTGGGGTATTTTAGGTTTTTAGGGTTTTTATGTTTTTTATAAATTTTATTATTTTTCTTGGTTTTAGGGTTTTTAATGATTTTTATTGATTTTTCGTATTATTTTGTTTTTTGGGCTGTTTTATGTTTTTCTATGTTTTTAAGGTTCTCTTAAGTGTTTTATTAGGTATTTTAATTACATTTAGGTTTTTTAGGTTTTAGTTATTTTAGTGAATTTTTAGGATTTTTATGGTTCTGAGGGATTTTGAGGGGTTTCAAGATTTTAATTATTTTTTGGGTTTTTAGGTTTTTTTTGTGTTTTTAAGGGTTTTCGGTTTTTTAGAGTTTTTTAACATCTTAATCATTTAACCAGTTTTAGATATTTTGGTGGTTTTATTGTTTTATGTGTTTTTTGGTTTTTCATGGTTTTTATAGGTTATTATGGTTTTCAGGGGGTTTTATAATTTTTATGGTCTTTTATTGTTTTTTTCCATTTTTTAGGTTTTTATTGGCTTTTTGTATTTTTAAAAGTTTAAATTTTCTTTAATGGTTTTTAGGGTTTTTACATTTTCAAATGTATCTTGGGATTTTTTATTATTTTTTTGGTTTTAGTTTTTTAGAAATATTGAGGTATTATAGCTTATTTTAGGGTTTTTGGGTTCTTATGGGTTTTTGGGTTTTAGGGTATTTTTAAGGTTTTAAAGGTTTTTTATAGTTTCTAACATTTTTATAGTTTTAAATTGTTTTAGGAGAAATTTGTGGGTATTTAGGGTTTTTATGGGTCTTGTGGTTTTTTATGGGTTTTATGTGTTTTTATGCTTTTTTGTGATTTTTTGACCTTTTAGGGGTTTTAGTATATTTTGATGTTTTTAAGATTTTTAATTACATTTATGTTTTTATGGTTTTTATAGTCTTTCTCATGTTTTTAGTGATTCTTAGGGTTTTTTATGATTTTTATGTTTTATAGGGGTTTTAGTGATCTTGGGGTTTTTAGGGTTTTTAGGGTTTTTAGGTTTTTAGCATTTTTTAGGTTTCTATGGGTTTTAATTGGTTATATTTTTTAATTATTTTTTAATGTTTTTAGTGTTTTTATGGATTTATTTCTAGGTTTTTAGTGATTTTAGTGGTTTTTTTGTTTTTTGCATTTTTGGGATTTTTATATATTTTAGAGTATTTATAGTTTTTTCAGGATTCAATGGGTTTTACCCTTTTAGGTTTTAGGGGGTTTGTGTGTTTTTATTTTTTATGGTTTTTTTAGGTTTTTAAGGTCTTTATGATTTTTTACATTTTTAGAGAAATGTGTGGTTTTTTATGGTTTTTAGGGTTTTTAGGGATTTTGAAGGTTTTTAGTTTTTCTAATTGTTTAATGCTTTTTTTAGTTTTTAGGGTTTTTCTTGACATCCAAGGGTTTCAAGGGTTTTTATAGTTTTCTACATTTTTATGGTTTTAAAGGGTTTTAGAGTTTTTAGGGGTTTATGGTTTTTATAGTTTTTATGGGTTTTATAGTTTTTATTAGTTTTTAGGGCTTTTCACATTTTTAGGTTTTTTATGGGTCTTATGTATTTTTATGTTTTTATTGTTTCGATAGTTATTTTTTTGACTTTTTTTGTACTTTTCATTTTTAGAGATTTTTTAAGGATTTTTAAGATATTTTCAGTTTTTAGTATTTTAGGGATTCTAATGTTTCTAGGGTTTTTATTGTTTTGGGGTTTTTATGTTTTTTCGTGTTTTTAGGTTTTTAGGGTCTTTGGGGTTTTTATCAATTTTTATGTTTTTTGGGGTTTTGTGTGTTTTTAGGTTTTTGTAGTTTTCTTAATGGTTTTATGTGTTTTTAGGGTTTTTTTTATTTTTTTAGAAATTTTTGGGATATTTATGAATTTTATAGTATTTTTAGGGGTTTTAGGAATTCTTATGGTTTTAGGGATTTTTTATGGTTTTTAGGATATTTTGTCATTTTACCCATTGAGGATTTTTAAAGGTTTTAATAGTTTTATTGTTTTGAAGTATTACTATGTTTTTCAGGGTTTTTTCATTTTTAGATATTTTTTAGGATTTTTTTGTCTTATTCTGTTTTTCTATAATTTTTATTGTTTTATGGGTTTTTGGGTTTAAGGGTTTTTTTTGAGTTTTTAGGGTGTTTAGGGTTTTCTAATGTTTTCATGGTTTTAAATGTTTTTCGTGATTTTACTAGTTTTATAGTTTTTCTGGGTTTTTATGGTTTTTATAGTTTTTATGGGATTTAATGGTGTTTTTTGTTTTATGGTTTTTACTAGTTTTTAGGGTTTTATCATTTTCATGTTTTGCGGTGGGGTGTTTAAGAGCTTTTAGGTTTCAAGGGTTTCTTAGGGGTTTTCAGGTTTTTATGGTCATCTATTTGTTTAATGTGTTCTATGTTTTTTTGGGATTTTTCGGTTTTTTAGGGATTTTAGAAATTTCTAGGGTCTTTAGGATTTTAAGGTCTTTTAGTATTTTTTTTATTTTAGGGTTTTTTTATATTTTTATTGTTTTTTGTATTTAGATTTTTCAAGGTTTTTTGGGATACAGTAAAGGGTTTTTAGAGTTTGTAGTGGTTTTTATTGTTTTTATGGATTTTTAGTGTTTTATGGTTTTTATGGTTTTTTGGGTTTTATGGGCTTTTAGTGGTCTTTAGGGTTTATAGATTTTTAAGGGTTTTGGGGTTTTAAGTGTTTTTATGCGTTTATGTTTTTATTAGGGTTTTAAGGGTTTTAAGGTGTTTTTAATTTTTTTTAGTTTTCATTAGGTAATTTTTTTTATTTTTATTGTTTTTAGGGTCTTTAGAGATTTTGAGGCACTTAAGGGGTTTTTATGCTTTTTAGGGTTATTTTTTATGGTTTTAGGTGTTTTATGTTTTTTAGAGTTCTTTATCACTGTTAGGTGTTTAAAGGGGATTTAGAGTTTTTTCTCTCTGAGGTGATGCACGTATGCATTTGGTGAAATTGTAAAATGGTCTAATGGGTGGCAAGAATTTGACCATCATTATAGAGACTTGTGTGTCACCATATTTGTTTCCACCCAATCCATTTCATTATCCTTTAGGAGGAATTGGATTGATAGCGTAGGGATTGGGAAATTTTTCCCCTTCCGTATTACAAAGGAGGTTCCCCAACCAAATGGCCCCAGCATGTGATTGCATGGGGTTAAGTATTTGTTCAACCTATCCTATTAGGATATGATTTCCTTGGATGGTCTCCAACGGGTTTATTCGTGGATACAGATACACCCAATAGCCCTGGTATGCATGATTAATGGACCCTCTTTCCAATGGTAGGCACTCGTTGGATGTCGATTTGACCAATGAAACTTAAGGACTCCATTGGTAGGGAGGATGGGAGGTCATGCTCATCAAACCCTTGGGGTGGATTATTTCATATTCTAGGACTCTTTTATAGTTTTATTTCATGTTCAAATGTTCTTGAATCCTTGGTTCATTCCCAAAGAGTGAGTCCACAGGCTACCCCTGGGTTGCAGAATCATCATGTATATTCATATATTTGACTCTATAGAAGAAATAATGAATTATGTCACAGAATAAGACACTCTAGATTTTATCATCATCCAAGAGAGAAGGAAGGTGGTTTGCTGTTTGGATCTGTCCCATAAGATTATTTTCCTACGTAACCTTGAGAGAGGAATCAGAGCCCACGTAGTTCGGTTAGCTTAGGGCTTGAACCTAGGAGGATTCACATTTATTGGGTTCATAATTGGGTGTACCCTTTTAGAAGGGAACCCCTTGGGCCTTTAAGAAGGCATCCAACATATCCTAGTTTGAAAATGAATTGGAGTTCACATATTTCATTTTGGGTGTATCTTACGCACAGAGGTGGCCCGTTTGGGGGGACATGATTGAGTGGACCCAGTTGGAAGGGCACCCCTTTGAGGTCAAGCCTTCAAGAAGGTTTCCTATGTATTCTATTTTGAATATGAATCTGAGTTATCTTATTTCATTATGGGTTGGGTCTTATGCTTGGAAGCTGCCCGTTTGGGGGACATGATTGGGTTGAACCTTTTGGAAGGGAAACCCTTTTGAGCTCGGTCTTTCAAGCTGGCGTCCTATGCATCCTAGTTTGAACACGAATCAGAGTTCTCATAGTTCATTATGGGTTGGGGATTATGCATGGAAGCTACCCATTTTGGGGGAAATGATCGGGTGGACCCTTTTGGAAGGGCACCACTTCTGAGCTCGGGCCTTCAAGCATGCGTCCAACGTATCGTAGTTTGAACAGGAATAAGAGATCTCATAGTTCATGATTGGTTTTTATTTTCTGGACATTGTTATAATAAAAAATCTATAATCCCTCATGAGTCATGCTTGGTGTGAGAAACTAGAGGATGTGAGAGATTCAGCAAATCAGACACCTTCTTTCCTATTGATGGGACCCATCGGGCCTACAGCAGAAGGAGCCAAGGCGATGGTGGGAGGGGTCATAAAGTGAGGAAATATTCAATGTGGGATGACATTGGAGGTAATGTGTCCTGACTCTCAGATGGTTAGGGACCTACCTCAGTGGGAGTGCCCTGGAATGCACTTTGGGAAATGGGAGGAATGTCACTTCTTGTCGAAAGGAAAAGTGAGCATGATTCATTTGATTGATCAATGTTCCCCATTGAATTGAAAAGAAAGTTATCACCCTTAATCCATAGAATGAGGGAGGTTTATGTTAGCATCCTAAGGTTGGACTCTAGGTTACCTTGGGAATGTAGACTTATAGACACCCCGGGAGTCTGAACCATTGTGGGGAAAACCTTCGTGACCCAACTTACCATGGGTATGTAGACTCAAATGAGCGTACTAATTCACCCGATGATCTGATCATATGGGTATAGCGTATTTGGAGGAGATATTGGCCTGATTCCGGTGGACTGGTTCATGGAGGTGCTATAGAGGATTGTACGATACTATAGGGGTGATATTAGAGCGAGAGGGATGGACACCCTAACATTCCCCATTACACATACTGTTTACTCCTATAGGATGGAAGGAGCTACACATACCATAGTGATATGTGGGTAGTGGGGACATCCATGTACCAAAGCCGTAAAAAAATACAAGTGTAGGTTACCATGTAAAGAAGTGGTTCATGGTCTTCAATGCGGTCTACCGCAACACTTCGGGTTCCATCCACATACAGATGCAGAACGTGCTATGAGGTTCGATCTGCATAGCGATATAGCATACAGATCACAATGTTGAAGGAGGGTCCTAGAACCTATGGTTCATAGGGAATTCATCTATGAGGAATTTATGGTTTGAGATGAAACTAAATAGCTTCGTGGTTTACCCATTATTATTATGTTCTTTATTTTTATGGGTCGTATATGGATATACCTTTGGAAATGTGATTGACAATTTTCACTTTATCGATGATTCAAAACAGAAGTCTGAATCCCTTTTGAATTCTTCCTTCAAATATCTAAGATATCTTATGTGCTTTTATCATCAGTCATTTTCACGTCCTCCTATTCTCCTTTTATGGAGTACTGAGGAAATCATAGCTGTTGGCATGCGACACCATTTGTGGGATCTTGTAAAGATATATTTCGAACCATGGTAGGCTTAGTTAACCCGGGTTTGTGGAGGTTTTGGTTCGCAACTCCTGATTTGTGGAACCCTTACCACATTCTCCATATGTTAACTATTCAGTTCATGGGATGGAATGTAGATCACCTTTTTTCCCTCGATTCCACCAACGATGCAGTTTGCGACTTCCTGGGTTTGTTGGCCATCACCCCATGGGCCAGTACCTTGCAGTACCTTCTACACACCGGTTGGTCGTGATTCATGTGTTCTCTGAACCCTTCCTGGTGATGGTATGTAAGTCACACAAAACCTAATAAAAATTATTAATTCATGTTTTTCCCATTTTTCAATTCAATTTTCATCCATTTTCCTTATTGGACCTATCGTAATGCTTTCTTCCTTCTTCAAAGATCTTGTGGGAGTATTTACTACCTTTTGTAAAGTTTTCATGACCCTATAAATTCTACCCATTAAAATGGTGTCTACTCATAATGAATAAGATTCTATTCTAATGTAGAAGCAGTCCTTAACTGAAGTGGCTTGAGGTAGGAAAGATAGGTCTTGTATAAGGGGACCACACATATTTATAAGTACCCAAGTCATTTTTCTTTTACTGGTTTTCACATAGAAAAGTGATCTCAACTCTCCATTTCCTTCCTTTTCATCTACATACCCTTCCTTTTTGAAATATCTATTCGTAAACCACTCTATATATTTCAAAAACCTAACTCTTAAAAATTTCTTATGCTATAAACCCAAATTTTTGGTTTAGCATACCATGTTGTGGAATTTAAAACTAAATTTTGGACTTCCATGTAGGAGAACACTACACGATCTACATGTTCTGCATGCTAAAATTAAACAGACTAACTAAAGATTAATCCTTAATAAATAGAACCTAAAAATTTTCACCAAAATTCTATGAATACTAGCATGGTGAGGCACAATTAATGGTTTCATCCATTTTTCAACCCCTTTGAATGATATCCAATGCTCCACGGTCCAGCACCTCACATGTCTTTCACATACCGCGACTAGATATAGTATATTGCCTCAACATATCATCATTACTTGGGGAATGGTCTTTGTGTACCATTTCTAAGAGTAGTACATGAATCTCCATACATACCCTATTTTAGGTCCCTGGACCATTTTTGTGGCCTTTACATTATAATTTTCTCACTAGACTGGCCTTTTGTGGGATTTTGGAACATTATGTGCAAACTCCAATAGCTCTTCCACAGACCCTGATGAAATTGACCAAAGAAAGGGAAACCATGATTATGGACACTGATGACCATATTTGATACTATATTGTTCATTAGGAGATCCTCTTAAATGATCTCATTATGCTGGATCTTCTAGCCTACCCATTACCGGTGAAGATTCCACTTTATGGCTTTAGTCTTCCTAATGGTGTTCCTTTCCCATTGATAGGCCCTAATACTCCTTTTATTCTTCTAGAAGAACCCCACGGTCATGATTGATCCAATATCACCTCAAAAGGAGAAGTCATAACTACTCCAATTTAGTATAATGTGTTCATAATAGAAGGCTCGACATGGATATAGGGCAGTCTCATTTTGCAAAACACTTCCTTGAGACTGTTCACCCAGGAGTACTCATATATTATCAATCATTCATGAGAAAATCTCAATGGTGGGTGGAGAACCAAATAGGACATGCAAGCTATAGGATGATTCGATGAAAAATGGGATTGGTCATTCTGGGTACATAAAATCTATTTGGAGTCCCCTGATTAGTTGTAAGTGGCGAACATGTATCAGGCAGATTGGGTCTCCCAGTTTCGGGTTTTCTTCCCATGAGAAATCCTACATAAATTGTTCATCATCTAGTTCTCATGTACTAATACTTTCCATTTATCACTTAGAGAGTGGTGTATCATCTTATGGGTCATCCCCAAACTCAGAGGACTCCCCATTAATGGAAACATGTACGAATAATTTCTTCTGATAGCTGCTACTTAGGAAAACACCAATCATGCGTCCCCAATGAAAAGGGGCCTACTGGTCATAGAAAATAGACTACTTAATCATCCCCTACAAGCTCTCTCTATTATCCTGTTTGAGTATTAAATAGGGTAATTTATATAGGTGAACACACCTAGGTTGAGAATCTTCCACATTCGTACTCATCCAACCCATCAGTCTCAACAAATTCTAGTGTCATATTGTGCCACCCTCGAAGTAGGTTGATATAATATATGGGGATACGAGATTTGACCAACCGTGTCACTCGAGCTTAGATTAGTAGGTTTCTATGCCATGTTTTTGAGAGGATTTTTCTTCCCATATCAAGATATATATATATACCATATTTGGGGTTCTCACTATGGTAGTGACAATCCTGTAGGCAGAAGGTCTACCAGTTAATGTTGTCATTCCTACGTTTTCCCAACGTTATGAGTTGTTGGGGTATATACAAGAAGGTAAACCTCTACATCACCTCATCAGAACATTTCAATTTCTATATGGGTGGATATCAGAACCCCTTCCGTAATATGAATACTAGAACACTACTAGGGTTCCTCACTCCGAATTTCAACCCACCATTATTAACATCATCATTGATCATCCTATGTATTTAAGCATTTGTGATGTGGTTGGGCTGCTAAATAACACTTCTCACTTCTCATTTTCATTGTACCCTACCCTATATAGAAAAATAAGGGGTGAAGGAGGATGTTCTTCAGAGGGTCAATCATTAATTATAACAATTTGGGATAGGAATATCGTTACTCTCATAGATCAAGTGGCTATTTTGGATACATACATCCCTTACCAGTTCTTAAGGGAATTAGGGTGCCTTCAATAGACAGTTTTTCTTCCTTCCATTCAGTAGAGGGTAGAATCCCATACCATAATCCTTTTCTAGTTGTGGATCATAATGATGCAATAAGCATCCACCACATAGACTATCATCCCTAATATGATGGGATAAAATTATTTATCACTGAAATATTCCTAGTTTTGGGTGGACTATAACCCCAACGAGGTGCTAAAATGTCCAATTAGATCAGTCTAAATGCCATTAACAATCCTTCTCCCCATGTTGACCTAGACAGTCCTGTCATCTATACCACTTCTCATGGTGACTGTGATGGTTATTCCATCTATTCATGTTCTTATGGTGAGAAGATTATCGATCCACCGTCAGATGCACCTATAAGGGGATTCATCTATGGGGCCTATCTCGTTAGGGAGTGATTCAGAATCCTCCCCTCCCATGAATACCATTCATGGATCTACTAAGGTTGTCCCCAGTAGAGTATGAACAGATACCTTTGAATCTATGGCCAGTCCCTTGTGTCATGCTCCAGGTGTTGATGTATATGTGTAGAGGGAGATCCCTCCTACTTGGATAACATATCTTAGGTCCCTTACCACTATCATAATGATTCTTCCTACCTATACCCATGTTGCATCAGGGGAGGAACAAGGACCCAGTGTCATAATGAGTCATAAAGTGGTACAAAAATAGGTTTGGTTCCATTTATGAGCCCTTTCTACGGAGACCCCTTGGTCTAATTTCACCACTAAAATGGTCAAATTCTAATGGTTATTTGCCTATTTGTGATCGAGTGGCTCTGATTTCTGAAATCTACACATTCTTTTTTACCAAATTGTCATAGACAGAGGAGACCTTGCTTCTTGTGAGGACAAGACTCCTAGATTCAATTCCTCACATCATCATGAAACAAACTTCGGAGATGTTTATGATGATCTTGATCATCTAATGACTGAAGAGGTTAAGGCTCATGACTTGGTGGTCACCAAGATATAAGAGCTATGAGAGTGAGAGGATCATGTGGTAAGGATGAAGGCTAAAATGGTCTTCACATGTGACAATTTTAAATCTATCAAGAATAAAGGATGGGAACTTAATTTTTTCAAGGAACATATGAACTCGATGGTCAATGCTAGGGTGGAAGAGAGGGATACTTTAGAGAAAACTCTTGATAGGTTGTGGTGGTCTCTTGATATTTTTATGGAATAGTCAAGCCAAGCCTCATTATAATTTTCACAAACTATGATGTACTCACTATTATTTTTATATTATGGGGATACTCTGGACTGGGGATATTCCTCCATGATTTTATGAACATAATAGAACTAATTTTTCTTCTAATACTTCTTAATTTCCTTTTCTTTATAATGCAAATTAATCCCCATCAAATATATAAACATCATTTAGAACAATTATTAATCTTAAACCATGATTCGAAATAAATAAATTGAATCTATTTAATGAGGCTCTAATTTTTTCCTGAGCCGCAGGACTCAGTGAGCATAGTTTAATTATTACTGTGGTTTTATGGAAAACCTCACAAAGTATTTGTGCGTTTTTTCATTATAACATTAGTTTTTTCTTAACCTAATTGGTATGGGATTAAAGGGTATAACATGAAATTTACATAGGCCACCATTTATGAGTTTTCAACATAAAAAACATTATGTCCTTTTTTGATATTTGATCGCTCAATTTTTTTTTCCTAAACCATACATAGTATAGGTTTAGAGAGATGATAATCAACTTTTATCCAGGGGTTCCATTTGAAGGGTTTTCTTACTCTGGCAATTATTGTGTCTCTTTTTTAAGGTAGTTTACAATATCGTAAATCAGACTTATTATTGATGTTTTTGGCCGAACAACATTGAAAAAAATTGATGGGGTAGGGGCCCCAATTTGGGATTCATCTGCTGAAAATGTCCAAATAACTATTATATATGAATGAGGGATTTTTCTTAACCTTGAATTTATGATTTTTGGATGTAGATGAGGCTTTGGAGACATTTTTGGCATACAGAGATATGAAAGGACTCTCTTGGGGATGAATTTTCCATCATTTGATGGTCATTTTATTAGTGACATATGCAAAGCCACTAGGTCATGATGTTAACAATCAAACAAAGGTGTCCGTAGGACATAGGATTTTTATCATCGATGGCCTGGGGGAGATTTATACCACATTGAATATGTTTTGAGGTTGGTTACCATGATTGGTGGCCTATCATAGGGATTATTTCAAAAAATATTTGGGAATTTGTGTTATCTTTCAATGGGAAACTGATCCCCCACAAATGTTTCTTTCATAAGGCAGAGATGGTGAATGGTATAGTTTAACATCATAAAATCAAGACACTTGAAACCCATTATGGGAGATCATTTTTCTCTTTCAAAGGGAGAGTAAATGATTCCTTATTTTAATTATAAATTATTTACATCTTTGGGATTTTATAAATGAAATGTTATATAAGACATAATGTATGGGGTTTCTAAATTCATGGAGTGATATGGTACATCAATGTCATGCGGTTATACAGAAACGAGAAAGGACTCTCCTAGTGTTGAATTTTCCTATCGTAGATGGCTATTTAGTAGGCCACATTTGTAGAGCCATCGGGGAATGGTGTGTATAGTCAAACAAAGGTGTCTATAGGACACTGGCCTCCATCTCTTATGGCCTTGAATGTTTATAGAGATCGAGACCTTTCTGGACACAATGTATGGATTATGAAAGGGGGTGCACCCATAAATGAAAGGGGGAATTTCTTTAGCTGAAATTTTACTAGGAAAACCAGAAATGGTTGGAGGGAATTTTATTGTTTCTTTATGGATCAACTTTTCATATAGGGATGGGGCATATTTTTTTTATAGATTCCTCTAGAGAGACCTGAGGTGAATCTGGCCTAGATATTCTGATATATCCAAGAGGTGGGTAGGAAATACAATTTAAACCATGAATTTGTGGGTTCTTGAATCAGGAGGGATTTTACAGGGATTGGAAGACATTAGCAATAACGAGGTAGAAGAGGACTCTCATGGGGATGAATTTGGTTTTTATTGATGATCATTTTGTAGGCAACATATGCAAATCCACTATGGCATGATGCACATATCCAAACAAAGGTGTCCATGGAAAACTGGACTTCCATATTTGATGGCCATTGAGTATTATGGGGATTCAATATTACTCAAATAATAGAGTTTGATGTGTGGAAGGAGTGTATCTAGATAGATTAGAAGTCTGCTAGCTATAATTCACCCATGGGATCAAGTAATCCTCTATATGAATCTGACATGTTCATACTATAAAGAATCTCTCCCATATTTTAAGTACCCTATAGTTTAACGTCATATGACCAAGTCCCAAGGTTCTTTATGAGGAAGGTAACCATAAAATACATTTTAAGATCTTGTTTCTAGGACCAATCTCTTTGACTAATTTTCCATGACGTCATGGTGGATCTCTTAATTATGTTTAAAAGCTCACATGAGATTTGTATGGTGTGAGAAACAAGGGATTTCAAGAATTTTGGGTCACCACATAAGATAATAATAACAAATGGAAGGGATAATTATATACTTAGACCAATGATATGTAGTTTAAAATCAGGAAGAAAGGATGAAATTCCACGCAATTTATCATCATTTCGGGTGGATGTAGGGGAAAAACAACATGAAGGAAGGGAAATACAATTTACTTTAAGCATACCTGTAGGTGGGACTTGTTTGGGGATTATCTATGTTGATTCAATTTGTACGCAGAGAAGGGGACATTTCAATACTTTTGTGGCTGACTTTGAATCATTGGATTTAAGTCAACCTCATATTTTTTAGGGGGAAACCGAGTTATGCAGGATTCCCAAAAAAAATTCCTTATGGAGGTCTAGCCCATGCACAAGAAGGAAAGGAATATTGTTTGAGGTGGTTGAGACAAGATAAGAATATAAGAATTGTCATTGAATGGTGCAATTTATTTTCATGTATCCAAGAATATTTTGGCCTTGCAGTTTAGCATAATGTAGTAAGGATGTTGGAAACATAGTTTACCAATGCATTGTAGAGGAGAATTATCAAAAATGACATAAATAGATTTGAGTTAATCATGGTAAAGATATTATTGAATTCCTTATACATGAGTGATGATAGAAGGTGTAAACAATCATCCTAGGGGGGGACTTGGATTAGGAGGAATGACATGGGGCTTGGGAGCCATTTGGCATACATAAATAAGAAAAGACTCTCTTGGGGATGAATTTTCCTTTGATTGTTGAGTATTTTATAGGAAACATATGTAGAGCCACTGGGGCATGATGTGCATAGTTAAACAAAGGTGTCCGTAGGACATTGAACTTCTATCTCTGATGGACTTGGAGGATTATGGGGATCCAAGATTTCCCAGAGTATAGAGTTTGAAAAATGGGAATGATGCATCTTGGAATGTAAGAAATATCCAGACCATTCTTAACTATGAACCAATAAAGCTTCCACATAGTTCTGACTCATATGATGGGGGAAGCATGGTCTTTTGACACTTTTTGAGTGTGAGAATTTAGACTTGGAATTTCCATCATTTTTTTCATTCGTTGTGTAGGAAAATTGGGGGCATTTTCAAAATCTCATAATTCCAAGAATTAGGATGCACATGACTCTTGAAGAACCTTTATGTTTAACGTTCTGCGTGTTTGGACATTTCATGGGTTCCTATGTGAAAGTCTAACCTATATATAGTGTAAGGGGCATTTATTTTTTTTGGGCAGTTGGACAAAGATAGAGGATCCGAGCATTACTACGTATCCTACAAGGACATGATTCAAGCCATACATAGTTCTAAATACTCCATACAGAGGTCTTACCCATGTTTAGGGAAATGAGGGTTAATTTTTTTAATTAGTGGATGGGCTTGGATGTTCAATATGGGAATCACTATGTATCCTACAAGGGAAAGAATCAAGACATATGTAGTTATAAATGTTCCTTATACTGATCTGACTTAGGCATAAGAGTGGGGGAATTTTGGTTTTATCCCCTACGGGTGTCAGGTCTATCATATTTCTATATAGGTTGTTCATGTAAGGTAATCCTTACCACCAATCCGATTCTCACATGAGTTATACTCGTTGTGAGAAAAAAGGAATGACAAGTACTTCCCTCATGGTATGAGATGAGAAAGGATATATCAGCTGCATTTTTTTCATATGCTGGTTGGGCCATGATTAATGTTTGAGGCATTTATACGTATCCTATAAGGATTGTAATCAAGACATACATAGTTCTTTAGAAACCATGCTGTTTAATGTATTTCAGTAAGGATGCACTCTGTATAGTTTAATCTCATGTGATTAGGAAAATTTTGACCCTTCAGCTTTTCAGTGTGTGAATAGGATAATTTGTGCTATGCGGTTTAACATCTTGTAGCTAGGATAAATTTTTTTTCACCATGATGAAAAGTATTTATTTATAAAAATTTCAATGTTGGGATCTGTGGGGAGCTGTCTATCCATTGATATCAAGTTGTATGCTCCATTGGAGTAGACCTTGTCTATGAAATTTGGTCCCTCCCATTTTGGCTCAATATTTGAGGGTTTCTTCCTAAGTGACATTACGTCTCTGAGGACCAACACTGTCTCCCCTTTAAGAAAATACCGAAAGTGAACCTTTTTGTTGAAGGTCCATGAAAACCGATTTTTGTAGATTTAAAAGTCGTGTAAAGTGTGAAACCTTTTCTCATCCAGTCACTCCAACTCATCAAACCATTTATAGGATTGTTCATCCATAGAAATTTGATCACAAATGGAAACAAAAAGTGATGACACTTGAAAATCAATGGGAAGAACCACCTCTGTCCCATATACTAATGATTACGGGGTTTCATAAGTGGCAGTGTAGGTCGTGGTCTGATAAGCCCATAAATCATGAAGGATCTTGTTTGACCGTGATTGATTATCCTTTTCCACCATCTTCTAGAGTATATTGGATATAGTCTTATTGAAACCCTCAATATACCAGTTGGCCACTGCATGGTTGTGGGATTAATGGTCGAATTTGATTTCATACCTCAAATATAACTTATCCAACTCTATAGAGTAGAAGTTGGTGCCATTGTCTGCCAGTATTTTATGAGGGACACCAAAGATGGTTATTATATTGGATTTCAAGAAGCTAACAATTATTTTACCCCAACCTCTTTGAGGGGTATGTCTTCATCCCATTTTGAAGTGATGTTGGTTTTTTTGATAATGAACTAGAATTGTCTAGATTTTGTGGGAGTATATGGTCCCACAACATCCATCCATCATACGGAAAATGACTTGGAGTACTTATCTATTTGCATTAGCTCTGGGGTTTGGTGAATAAAATTAGTATGAACTTGGAAGGAATGTAATTTCATGGTGAATGTGGAACTATATTGTATCCTAGGGGGCCAATAGCTCCCGATACTTCGAATTTGAGGGGAGATCTTTGACACTAATTATTGTGATCCATAAGCTCTAACATTCACTTCATTCATGAATGTTGCAGTATCTTCTCCATCGATGAACCTATGAAAGACTATGTCAAGGCCTCATTTGTAGATGACTTTTACTTGGTTTGTGCAATTGTACAGAACAAAATTTACTGCCTGCATCTAGATACATTCTCTTCTCACCCTATATGGTATGAGTTTCTCCATCTGTAGGTAATTTTCAAAGGGATTCATCTAGCTGGTGTTGTGATCATAAGGCCCATCAATGGGGCTAGTCTCATTGATTTCTTCCATATTGGTCCAAATGAATGGAAAACCATCCAATGATGGGCAATACTGATGAATTTCTCATCCTAGTCTGGATCAGCCAGGGTTGTGGCTGCATTTACCAATACCTCGGCTTGAGAATTTTGTGACCAGGGGACATAATTCATTGTTGGTTCTATTGGAAATTCTTCCATTAGTTCTTAAACATTATTCATCAAAGGTACCGGTACTTCTTTCTTAATGGCATAGTCAACATTGACTTTCTTGATGAATAGCTTCAAGTCTCCTTTTATTTTAAGGTGTTCAGTTCTTGCATGAAGTTATAGCTCAATTCCTATAATTATAAACTAATATTCAACTTCATTACTTGCACACCCCTATGAAAGTAGTAAGGATTATGGAAAGATGACCTTTTCTAGGGATATGTGTATGACACCCATCCCCGCATTGTTGAGCTTTCGATCCTCCATCCCATTCCCCTTTAGGAATCTGGATGCCCCATTTAAGTACATTTCCCATTCTTGGGGGCCTTCTTGGGCAGAGAATACTTCTTTATCAGGATGTTTAGTATCCAGTGGGGTCGTTCTTCTGAGGGGTGCTCTTCCAAGAAGCCTTCTGACACCTCACCTTTGATGGATTTTTGGGGCACATATTGTATGTCAAACTGTTGTAGGATGAATTCCCACAATGATAGGAGTCTAGTTAGCATTGTACAACTGAGAATATACTAGAGTGGGTTACAGTGGGAGACTAGACAGACCCCGTTGTGATACCGGTAATGCCTAAATTTCTAAACCGCAAATATTAAGGCTAGGAAATTTTTTGGATTCTTGAATATCGAGTGTCAATGATGATCATTGTATGACTGAGGTAATAAAGATTTTTATCACAACCTACATCATTATTCTATGCAAGTAAGGCACCTAATGACAGTTCCAAGGTGGTTATATACAAAATGAGTGGTTTTCCATCAACTCGCGACATCCAGACTGATGTGATTATGAGATATTTTTCAAGATTGCCGAATGCTTATTGACAGTCATTATCCCACTCATATGCGACCCCACTCTTCGTTAACATAGTGAATGGAAAACCCTTAACCACAAGGTTGGTTGTAATATGCTGAATGTAGTCCAGGTGCCCCTAAAGATCCCTCAATTCAGTGAGTTTGTGAGGTGGAGACATTCCAATTAGGAATTTTTTCTTCTCAGGGTCAACTTCGATGTCACAATGGCGTAGGAGAAGATTAATAATTATATGGAGGTGATTCCAAAAACACACTTTAGGCGATTCATATTTAGACTATGTTGTCACATTTTATTGAAGAAATTTTCAAGACCTGTCAGGTGGCTTGAGTTCTTCCATGATTTAACAACTAGATAGAAGACATAGCACTCAAAAAAGTTTACCAGTAAGGTCATGAAAATGCGATGCATGGTGAACTAATATATAGTGATGACTATTTTCTGACCAAAGGAAATCACTATATAGGAGAATACTTCCTGGGGGTCATGAAATTAGTGTCTTCTTCATCACCTCATGCCATTCAGATCTGGTTTTATCTAGAATAGCCATCAATGAAATGGAGAGTTTCATATCTAGTGGTCGAATCAATTAGAAATTCTGTGATTGGACTGGGAAATCATATTTCAGGTAGTATCGATTGAGTTCTGTGAAGTCAATGCAGAATCTAATCTAATGGGTGGCAAGAATTTGACCATCATTATAGAGACTTGTGTGTCACCATATTTGTTTCCACCCAATCCATTTCATTATCCTTTAGGAGGAATTGGATTGATAGCGTAGGGATTGGGAAATTTTTCCCCTTCCGTATTACAAAGGAGGTTCCCCAACCAAATGGCCCCAGCATGTGATTGCATGGGGTTAAGTATTTGTTCAACCTATCCTATTAGGATATGATTTCCTTGGATGGTCTCCAACGGGTTTATTCGTGGATACAGATACACCCAATAGCCCTGGTATGCATGATTAATGGACCCTCTTTCCAATGGTAGGCACTCGTTGGATGTCGATTTGACCAATGAAACTTAAGGACTCCATTGGTAGGGAGGATGGGAGGTCATGCTCATCAAACCCTTGGGGTGGATTATTTCATATTCTAGGACTCTTTTATAGTTTTATTTCATGTTCAAATGAACTTGAATCCTTGGTTCATTCCCAAAGAGTGAGTCCACAGGCTACCCCTGGGTTGCAGAATCATCATGTATATTCATATATTTGACTCTATAGCAGAAATAATGAATTATGTCACAGAATAAGACACTCTAGATTTTATCATCATCCAAGAGAGAAGGAAGGTGGTTTGCTGTTTGGATCTGTCCCATAAGATTATTTTCCTACGTAACCTTGAGAGAGGAATCAGAGCCCACGTAGTTCGGTTAGCTTAGGGCTTGAACCTAGGAGGATTCACATTTATTGGGTTCATAATTGGGTGTACCCTTTTAGAAGGGAACCCCTTGGGCCTTTAAGAAGGCATCCAACATATCCTAGTTTGAAAATGAATTGGAGTTCACATATTTCATTTTGGGTGTATCTTACGCACAGAGGTGGCCCGTTTGGGGGGACATGATTGAGTGGACCCAGTTGGAAGGGCACCCCTTTGAGGTCAAGCCTTCAAGAAGGTTTCCTATGTATTCTATTTTGAATATGAATCTGAGTTATCTTATTTCATTATGGGTTGGGTCTTATGCTTGGAAGCTGCCCGTTTGGGGGACATGATTGGGTTGAACCTTTTGGAAGGGAAACCCTTTTGAGCTCGGTCTTTCAAGCTGGCGTCCTATGCATCCTAGTTTGAACACGAATCAGAGTTCTCATAGTTCATTATGGGTTGGGGATTATGCATGGAAGCTACCCATTTTGGGGGAAATGATCGGGTGGACCCTTTTGGAAGGGCACCACTTCTGAGCTCGGGCCTTCAAGCATGCGTCCAACGTATCGTAGTTTGAACAGGAATAAGAGATCTCATAGTTCATGATGGGTTTTGATTTTCTGGACATTGTTATAATAAAAAATCTATAATCCCTCATGAGTCATGCTTGGTGTGAGAAACTAGAGGATGTGGGAGATTCAGCAAATCAGACACCTTCTTTCCTATTAATGGGACCCGTCGGGCCTACAGCAGAATGAGCCAAGGCGATGGTGGGAGGGGTCATAAAGTGAGGAAATATTCAATGTGGGATGACATTGGAGGTAATGTGTCCTGACTCTCAGATGGTTAGGGACCTACCTCAGTGGGAGTGCCCTGGAATGCACTTTGGGAAATGGGAGGAATGTCACTTCTTGTCGAAAGGAAAAGTGAGCATGATTCATTTGATTGATCAATGTTCCCCATTGAATTGAAAAGAAAGTTATCACCCATAATCCATAGAATGAGGGAGGTTTATGTTAGCATCCTAAGGTTGGACTCTAGGTTACCTTGGGAATGTAGACTTATAGACACCCCGGGAGTCTGAACCATTGTGGGGAAAACCTTCGTGACCCAACTTACCATGGGTATGTAGACTCAAATGAGCGTACTAATTCACCCGATGATCTGATCATATGGGTATAGCGTATTTGGAGGAGATATTGGCCTGATTCCGGTGGACTGGTTCATGGAGGTGCTATAGAGGATTGTACGGTACTATAGGGGTGATATTAGAGCGAGAGGGATGGACACCCTAACATTCCCCATTACACATACTGTTTACTCCTATAGGATGGAAGGAGCTACACATACCATAGTGATATGTGGGTAGTGGGGACATCCATGTACCAAAGCAGTAAAAAAATACAAGTGTAGGTTACCATGTAAAGAAGTGGTTCATGGTCTTCAATGCGGTCTACCGCAACACTTCGGGTTCCATCCACATACAGATGCAGAACGTGCTATGAGGTTCGATCTGCATAGCGATATAGCATACAGATCACAATGTTGAAGGAGGGTCCTAGAACCTATGGTTCATAGGGAATTCATCTATGAGGAATTTATGGTTTGAGATGAAACTAAATAGCTTCGTGGTTTACCCATTATTATTATGTTCTTTATTTTTATGGGTCGTATATGGATATACCTTTGGAAATGTGATTGACAATTTTCACTTTATCGATGATTCAAAACAGAAGTCTGAATCCCTTTTGAATTCTTCCTTCAAATATCTAAGATATCCTATGTGCTTTTATCATCAGTCATTTTCACGTCCTCCTATTCTCCTTTTATGGAGTACTGAGGAAATCATAGCTGTTGGCATGCGACACCATTTGTGGGATCTTGTAAAGATATATTTCTAACCATGGTAGGCTTAGTTAACCCGGGTTTGTGGAGGTTTTGGTTCGCAACTCCTGATTTGTGGAACCCTTACCACATTCTCCATATGTTAACTATTCAGTTCATGGGATGGAATGTAGATCACCTTTTTTCCCTCGATTCCACCAACGATGCAGTTTGCGACTTCCTGGGTTTGTTGGCCATCACCCCATGGGCCAGTACCTTGCAGTACCTTCTACACACCGGTTGGTCGTGATTCATGTGTTCTCTGAACCCTTCCTGGTGATGGTATGTAAGTCACACAAAACCTAATAAAAATTATTAATTCATGTTTTTCCCATTTTTCAATTCAATTTTCATCCATTTTCCTTATTGGACCTATCGTAATGCTTTCTTCCTTCTTCAAAGATCTTGTGGGAGTATTTACTACCTTTTGTAAAGTTTTCATGACCCTATAAATTCTACCCATTAAAATGGTGTCTACTCATAATGAATAAGATTCTATTCTAATGTAGAAGCAGTCCTTAACTGAAGTGGCTTGAGGTAGGAAAGATAGGTCTTGTATAAGGGGACCACACATATTTATAAGTACCCAAGTCATTTTTCTTTTACTGGTTTTCACATAGAAAAGTGATCTCAACTCTCCATTTCCTTCCTTTTCATCTACATACCCTTCCTTTTTGAAATATCTATTCGTAAACCACTCTATATATTTCAAAAACCTAACTCTTAAAAATTACTTATGCTATAAACCCAAATTTTTGGTTTAGCATACCATGTTGTGGAATTTAAAACTAAATTTTGGACTTCCATGTAGGAGAACACTACACGATCTACATGTTCTGCATGCTAAAATTAAACAGACTAACTAAAGATTAATCCTTAATAAATAGAACCTAAAAATTTTCACCAAAATTCTATGAATACTAGCATGGTGAGGCACAATTAATGGTTTCATCCATTTTTTAACCCCTTTGAATGATATCCAATGCTCCACGGTCCAGCACCTCACATGTCTTTCACATACCGCGACTAGATATAGTATATTGCCTCAACATATCATCATTACTTGGGGAATGGTCTTTGTGTACCATTTCTAAGAGTAGTACATGAATCTCCATACATACCCTATTTTAGGTCCCTGGACCATTTTTGTGGCCTTTACATTATAATTTTCTCACTAGACTGGCCTTTTGTGGGATTTTGGAACATTATGTGCAAACTCCAATAGCTCTTCCACAGACCCTGATGAAATTGACCAAAGAAAGGGAAACCATGATTATGGACACTGATGACCATATTTGATACTATATTGTTCATTAGGAGATCCTCTTAAATGATCTCATTATGCTGGATCTTCTAGCCTACCCATTACCTGTGAAGATTCCACTTTATGGCTTTAGTCTTCCTAATGGTGTTCCTTTCCCATTGATAGGCCCTAATACTCCTTTTATTCTTCTAGAAGAACCCCAAGGTCATGATTGATCCAATATCACCTCAAAAGGAGAAGTCATAACTACTCCAATTTAGTATAATGTGTTCATAATAGAAGGCTCGACATGGACATAGGGCAGTCTCATTTTGCAAAACACTTCCTTGAGACTGTTCACCCAGGAGTACTCATATATTATCAATCATTCATGAGAAAATCTCAATGGTGGGTGGAGAACCAAATAGGACATGCAAGCTATAGGATGATTCGATGAAAAATGGGATTGGTCATTCTGGGTACATAAAATCTATTTGGAGTCCCCTGATTAGTTGTAAGTGGCGAACATGTATCAGGCAGATTGGGTCTCCCAGTTTCGGGTTTTCTTCCCATGAGAAATCCTACATAAATTGTTCATCATCTAGTTCTCATGTACTAATACTTTCCATTTATCACTTAGAGAGTCGTGTATCATCTTATGGGTCATCCCCAAACTCAGAGGACTCCCCATTAATGGAAACATGTACGAATAATTTCTTCTGATAGCTGCTACTTGGGAAAACACCAACCATGCGTCCCCAATGAAAAGGAGCCTACTGGTCATAGAAAATAGACTACTTAATCATCCCCTACAAGCTCTCTCTATTATCCTGTTTGAGTATTAAATAGGGTAATTTATATAGGTGAACACACCTAGGTTGAGAATCTTCCACATTCGTACTCATCCAACCCATCAGTCTCAACAAATTCTAGTGTCATATTGTGCCACCCTCGAAGTAGGTTGATATAATATATGGGGATACGAGATTTGACCAGCCGTGTCACTCGAGCTTAGATTAGTAGGTTTCTATGCCATGTTTTTGAGAGGATGTTTCTTCCCATATCAAGATATATATATATACCATATTTGGGGTTCTCACTATGGTAGTGACAATAATGTAGGCAGAAGGTCTACCAGTTAATGTTGTCATTCCTACGTTTTCCCAATGTTATGAGTTGTTGGGGTATATACAAGAAGGTAAACCTCTACATCACCTCATCAGAACATTTCAATTTCTATATGGGTGGATATCAGAACCCCTTCCGTAATATGAATACTAGAACACTACTAGGGTTCCTCACTCCGAATTTCAACCCACCATTATTAACATCATCATTGATCATCCTATGTATTTAAGCATTAGTGATGTGGTTGGGCTGCTAAATAACACTTCTCACTTCTCATTTTCATTGTACCCTACCCTATATAGAAAAATAAGGGGTGAAGGAGGATGTTCTTCAGAGGGTCAATCATTAATTATAACAATTTGGGATAGGAATATCGTTACTCTCATAGATCAAGTGGCTATTTTGGATACATACATCCCTTACCAGTTCTTAAGGGAATTAGGGTGCCTTCAATAGACAGTTTTTCTTCCTTCCATTCAGTAGAGGGTAGAATCCCATACCATAATCCTTTTCTAGTTGTGGATCATAATGATGCAATAAGCATCCACCACATAGACTATCATCCCTAATATGATGGGATAAAATTATTTATCACTGAAATATTCCTAGTTTTGGGTGGACTATAACCCCAACGAGGTGCTAAAATGTCCAATTAGATCGGTCTAAATGCCATTAACAATCCTTCTCCCCATGTTGACCTAGACAGTCCTGTCATCTATACCACTTCTCATGGTGACTGTGATGGTTATTCCATCTATTCATGTTCTTATGGTGAGAAGATTCTCGATCCACCGTCAGATGCACCTATAAGGGGATTCATCTATGGGGCCTATCTCGTTAGGGAGTGATTCAGAATCCTCCCCTCCCATGAATACCATTCATGGATCTACTAAGGTTGTCCCCAGTAGAGTATGAACAGATACCTTAGAATCTATGGCCAGTCCCTTGTGTCATGCTCAAGGTGTTGATGTATAGGTGTAGAGGGAGATCCCTCCTACTTGGATAACATATCTTAGGTCCCTTACCACTATCATAATGATTCTTCCTACCTATAACCATGTTGCATCAGGGGAGGAACAAGGACCCAGTGTCGTAATGAGTCATAAAGTGGTACAAAAATAGGTTTGGTTCCATTTATGAGCCCTTTCTACGGAGACCCCTTGGTCTAATTTCACCACTAAAATGGTCAAATTCTAATGGTTATTTGCCTATTTGTGATCGAGTGGCTCTGATTTCTGAAATCTACACACTCTTTTTTACCAAATTGTCATAGACAGAGGAGACCTTGCTTCTTGTGAGGACAAGACTCCTAGATTCAATTCCTCACATCATCATGAAACAAACTTCGGAGATGTTTATGATGATCTTGATCATCTAATGACTGAAGAGGTCAAGGCTCATGACTTGGTGGTCACCAAGATATAAGAGCTATGAGAGTGAGAGGATCATGTGGTAAGGTTGAAGGCTAAAATGGTCTTCACATGTGACAATTTTAAATCTATCAAGAATAAAGGATGGGAACTTAATTTTTTCAAGGAACATATGAACTCGATGGTCAATGCTAGGGTGGAAGAGAGGGATACTTTAGAGAAAACTCTTGATAGGTTGTGGTGGTCTCTTGCTATTTTTATGGAATAGTCAAGACAAGCCTCATTATAATTTTCACAAACTATGATGTACTCACTATTATTTTTATATTATGGGGATACTCTGGACTGGGGATATTCCTCCATGATTTTATGAACATAATAGAACTAATTTTTCTTCTAATACTTCTTAATTTCCTTTTCTTTATAATGCAAATTAATCCCCATCAAATATATAAACATCATTTAGAACAATTATTAATCTTAAACCATGATTTGAAATAAATAAATTGAATCTATTTAATGAGGCTCTAATTTTTTCCTGAGCCGCAGGACTCAGTGAGCATAGTTTAATTATTACTGTGGTTTTATGGAAAACCTCACAAAGTATTTGTGTGTTTTTTCATTATAACATTAGTTTTTTCTTAACCTAATTGGTATGGGATTAAAGGGTATAACATAAAATTTACATAGGCCACCATTTATGAGTTTTCAACATAAAAAACATTATGTCCTTTTTTGATATTTGATCGCTCAAATTTTTTTTCCTAAACCATACATAGTATAGGTTTAGAGAGATGATAATCAACTTTTATCCAGGGGTTCCATTTGAAGGGTTTTCTTACTCTGGCAATTATTGTGTCTCTTTTTTAAGGTAGTTTACAATATCGTAAATCAGACTTATTATTGATGTTTTTGGCCGAACAACATTGAAAAAAATTGATGGGGTAGGGGCCCCAATTTGGGATTCATCTGCTGAAAATGTCCAAATAACTATTATATATGAATGAGGGATTTTTCTTAACCTTGAATTTATGATTTTTGGATGTAGATGAGGCTTTGGAGACATTTTTGGCATACAGAGATATGAAAGGACTCTCTTGGGGATGAATTTTCCATCATTTGATGGTCATTTTATTAGTGACATATGCAAAGCCACTAGGTCATGAAGTTAACAATCAAACAAAGGTGTCCGTAGGACATAGGATTTTTATCATCGATGGCCTGGGGGAGATTTATACCACATTGAATATGTTTTGAGGTTGGTTACCATGATTGGTGGCCTATCATAGGGATTATTTCAAAAAATATTTGGGAATTTGTGTTATCTTTCAATGGGAAACTGACCTCCCACAAATGTTTCTTTCATAAGGCAGAGATGGTGAATGGTATAGTTTAACATCATAAAATCAAGACACTTGAAACCCATTATGGGAGATCATTTTTCTCTTTCAAAGGGAGAGTAAATGATTCCTTATTTTAATTATAAATTATTTACATCTTTGGGATTTTATAAATGAAATGTTATATAAGACATAATGTATGGGGTTTCTAAATTCATGGAGTGATATGGTACATCAATGTCATGCGGTTATACAGAAACGAGAAAGGACTCTCCTAGTGTTGAATTTTCCTATGGTAGATGGCTATTTAGTAGGCCACATTTGTAGAGCCATCGGGGAATGGTGTGTATAGTCAAACAAAGGTGTCTATAGGACACTGGCCTCCATCTCTTATGGCCTTGAATGTTTATAGAGATCGAGACCTTTCTGGACACAATGTATATATTATGAAAGGGGGTGCACCCATAAATGAAAGGGGGAATTTCTTTAGCTGAAATTTTACTAGGAAAACCAGAAATGGTTGGAGGGAATTTTATTGTTTCTTTATGGATCAACTTTTCATATAGGGATGGGGCATATTTTTTTTATAGATTCCTCTAGAGAGACCTGAGGTGAATCTGGCCTAGATATTCTGATATATCCAAGAGGTGGGTAGGAAATACAATTTAAACCATGAATTTGTGGGTTCTTGAATCAGGAGGGATTTTACAGGGATTGGAAGACATTAGCAATAACGAGGTAGAAGAGGACTCTCATGGGGATGAATTTGGTTTTTATTGATGATCATTTTGTAGGCAACATATGCAAAGCCACTATGGCATGATGCACATATCCAAACAAAGGTGTCCATGGAAAACTGGACTTCCATATTTGATGGCCATTGAGTATTATGGGGATTCAATATTACTCAAATAATAGAGTTTGATGTGTGGAAGGAGTGTATCTAGATAGATTAGAAGTCTGCTAGCTATAATTCACCCATGGGATCAAGTAATCCTCTATATGGATCTGACATGTTCATACTATAAAGAATCTCTCCCATATTTTAAGTACCCTATAGTTTAACGTCATATGACCAAGTCCCAAGGTTCTTTATGAGGAAGGTAACCATAAAATACATTTTAAGATCTTGTTTCTAGGACCAATCTCTTTGACTAATTTTCCATGACGTCATGGTGGATCTCTTAATGATGTTTAAAAGCTCACATGAGATTTGTATGGTGTGAGAAACAAGGGATTTCAAGAATTTTGGGTCACCACATAAGATAATAATAAAAAATGGAAGGGATAATTATATACTTAGACCAATGATATGTAGTTTAAAATCAGGAAGAAAGGATGAAATTCCACACAATTTATCATCATTTCGGGTGGATGTAGGGGAAAAACAACATGAAGGAAGGGAAATACAATTTCCTTTAAGCATACCTGTAGGTGGGACTTGTTTGGGGATTATCTATGTTGATTCAATTTGTACGCAGAGAAGGGGACATTTCAATACTTTTGTGGCTGACTTTGAATCATTGGATTTAAGTCAACCTCATATTTTTTAGGGGGAAACCGAGTTATGCAGGATTCCCAAAAAAATTCCTTATGGAGGTCTAGCCCATGCACAAGAAGGAAAGGAATATTGTTTGAGGTGGTTGAGACAAGATAAGAATATAAGAATTGTCATTGAATGGTGCAATTTATTTTCATGTATCCAAGAATATTTTGGCCTTGCAGTTTAGCATAATGTAGTAAGGATGTTGGAAACATAGTTTACCAATGCATTGTAGAGGAGAATTATAAAAAATGACATAAATAGATTTGAGTTAATCATGGTAAAGATATTATTGAATTCCTTATACATGAGTGATGATAGAAGGTGTAAACAATCATCCCAGGGGGGGACTTGGATTAGGAGGAATGACATGGGGCTTGGGAGCCATTTGGCATACATAAATAAGAAAAGACTCTCTTGGGGATGAATTTTCCTTTGATTGTTGAGTATTTTATAGGAAACATATGTAGAGCCACTGGGGCATGATGTGCATAGTTAAACAAAGGTGTCCGTAGGACATTGAACTTCTATCTCTGATGGACTTAGAGGATTATGGGGATCCAAGATTTCCCAGAGTATAGAGTTTGACAAATGGGAATGATGCATCTTGGAATGTAAGAAATATCCAGACCATTCTTAACTATGAACCAATAAAGCTTCCACATAGTTCTGACTCATATGATGGGGGAAGCATGGTCTTTTGACACTTTTTGAGTGTGAGAATTTAGACTTGGAATTTCCATCATTTTTTTCATTCGTTGTGTAGGAAAATTGGGGGCATTTTCAAAATCTCATAATTCCAAGAATTAGGATGCACATGACTCTTGAAGAACCTTTATGTTTAACGTTCTGCGTGTTTGGACATTTCATGGGTTCCTATGTGCAAGTCTAACCTATATATAGTGTAAGGGGCATTTATTTTTTTTGGGCAGTTGGACAAAGATAGAGGATCCGAGCATTACTACGTATCCTACAAGGACATGATTCAAGCCATACATAGTTCTAAATACTCCATACAGAGGTCTTACCCATGTTTAGGGAAATGAGGGTTAATTTTTTTAATTAGTGGATGGGCTTGGATGTTCAATATGGGAATCACTATGTATCCTACAAGGGAAAGAATCAAGACATATGTAGTTATAAATGTTCCTTATACTGATCTGACTTAGGCATAAGAGTGGGGGAATTTTGGTTTTATCCCCTACGGGTGTCAGGTCTATCATATTTCTATATAGGTTGTTCATGTAAGGTAATCCTTACCACCAATCCGATTCTCACATGAGTTATACTCGTTGTGAGAAAAAAGGAATGACAAGTACTTCCCTCATGGTATGAGATGAGAAAGGATATATCAGCTGCATTTTTTTCATATGCTGGTTGGGCCATGATTAATGTTTGAGGCATTTATACGTATCCTATAAGGATTGTAATCAAGACATACATAGTTCTTTAGAAACCATGATGTTTAATGTATTTCAGTAAGGATGCACTCTGTATAGTTTAATCTCATGTGATTAGGAAAATTTTGACCCTTCAGCTTTTCAGTGTGTGAATAGGATAATTTGTGCTATGCGGTTTAACATCTTGTAGCTAGGATAAATTTTTTTTCACCATGATGAAAAGTATTTATTTATAAAAATTTCAATGTTGGGATCTGTGGGGAGCTGTCTATCCATTGATATCAAGTTGTATGCTCCATTGGAGTAGACCTTGTCTATGAAATTTGGTCCCTCCCATTTTGGCTCAATATTTGAGGGTTTCTTCCTAAGTGACATTACGTCTCTGAGGACCAACACCGTCTCCCCTTTAAGAAAATACCGAAAGTGAACCTTTTTGTTGAAGGTCCATGAAAACCGATTTTTGTAGATTTAAAAGTTGTGTAAAGTGTGAAACCTTTTCTCATCCAGTCACTCCAACTCATCAAACCATTTATAGGATTGTTCATCCATAGAAATTTGATCACAAATGGAAACAAAAAGTGATGACACTTGAAAATCAATGGGAAGAACCACCTCTGTCCCATATACTAATGATTATGGGGTTTCATAAGTGGCAGTGTAGGTCGTGGTCTGATAAGCCCATAAATCATGAAGGATCTTGTTTGACCATGATTGATTATCCTTTTCCACCATCTTCTAGAGTATATTGGATATAGTCTTATTGAAACCCTCAATATACCAGTTGGCCACTGCATGGTTGTGGGATTAATGGTCGAATTTGATTTCATACCTCAAATATAACTTATCCAACTCTATAGAGTAGAAGTTGGTGCCATTGTCTGTCAGTATTTTATGAGGGACACCAAATATGGTTATTATATTGGATTTCAAGAAGCTAACAATTATTTTACCCCAACCTCTTTGAGGGGTATGTCTTCATCCCATTTTGAAGTGATGTTGGTTTTTTTGATAATGAACTAGAATTGTCTAGATTTTGTGGGAGTATATGGTCCCACAACATCCATCCATCATACGGAAAATGACTTGGAGTACTTATCTATTTGCATTAGCTCTGGGGTTTGGTGAATAAAATTAGTATGAACTTGGAAGGAATGTAATTTCATGGTGAATGTGGAACTATATTGTATCCTAGGGGGCCAATAGCTCCCGATACTTCGAATTTGAGGGGAGATCTTTGACACTAATTATTGTGATCCATAAGCTCTAACATTCACTTCATTCATGAATGTTGCAGTATCTTCTCCATCGATGAACCTATGAAAGACTATGTCAAGGCCTCATTTGTAGATGACTTTTACTTGGTTTGTGCAATTGTACAGAACAAAATTTACTGCCTGCATCTAGATACATTCTCTTCTCACCCTATATGGTATGAGTTTCTCCATCTGTAGGTAATTTTCAAAGGGATTCATCTAGCTGGTGTTGTGATCATAAGGCCCATCAATGGGGCTAGTCTCATTGATTTCTTCCATATTGGTCCAAATGAATGGAAAACCATCCAATGATGGGCAATACTGATGAATTTTTCATCCTAGTCTGGATCAGCCAGGGTTGTGGCTGCATTTACCAATACCTCGGCTTGAGAATTTTGTGACCAGGGGACATAATTCATTGTTGGTTCTATTGGAAATTCTTCCATTAGTTCTCAAACATTATTCATCAAAGGTACCGGTACTTCTTTCTTAATGGCATAGTCAACATTGACTTTCTTGATGAATAGCTTCAAGTCTCCTTTTATCTTAAGGTGTTCAGTTCTTGCATGAAGTTATAGCTCAATTCCTATAATTATAAACTAATATTCAACTTCATTACTTGCACACCCCTATGAAAGTAGTAAGGATTATGGAAAGATGACCTTTTCTAGGGATATGTGTATGACACCCATCCCCGCATTGTTGAGCTTTGGATCCTCCATCC
This sequence comes from Viscum album, assembly GCA_963277665.1. Taxonomy (NCBI): domain Eukaryota; kingdom Viridiplantae; phylum Streptophyta; class Magnoliopsida; order Santalales; family Viscaceae; genus Viscum; species Viscum album. The sequence goes on along the minus strand of OY728136.1, from coordinate 1,276,985,648 downwards.
CATTCCCCTTTAGGAATCTGGATGCCCCATTTAAGTACATTTCCCATTCTTGGGGGCCTTCTTGGGCAGAGAATACTTCTTTATCAGGATGTTTAGTATCCAGTGGGGTCGTTTTTCTGAGGGGTGCTCTTCCAAGAAGCCTTCTGACACCTCACCTTTGATGGATTTTTGGGGCACATATTGTATGTCAAACTGTTGTAGGATGAATTCACACAATGATAGGAGTCTAGTTAGCATTGTACAACTGAGAATATACTAGAGTGGGTTACAGTGGGAGACTAGACAGACCCCGTTGTGATACCGGTAATGCCTGAATTTCTAAACCGCAAATATTAAGGCTAGGAAATTTTTTGGATTCTTGAATATCGAGTGTCAATGATGATCATTGTATGACTGAGGTAATAAAGATTTTTATCACAACCTACATCATTATTCTATGCAAGTAAGGCACCTAATGACAGTTCCAAGGTGGTTATATACAAAATGAGTGGTTTTCCATCAACTCGCGACATCCAGACTGATGTGATTATGAGATATTTTTCAAGATTGCCAAATGCTTATTGACAGTCATTATCCCACTCATATGTGACCCCACTCTTCGTTAACATAGTGAATGGAAAACCCTTAACCACAAGGTTGGTTGTAATATGTTGAATGTAGTCCAGGTGCCCCTAAAGATCCCTCAATTCAGTGAGTTTGTGAGGTGGAGACATTCCAATTAGGAATTTTTTCTTCTCAGGGTCAACTTCGATGTCACAATGGCGTAGGAGAAGAATAATAATTATATGGAGGTGATTCCAAAAACACACTTTAGGCGATTCATATTTAGACTATGTTGTCACATTTTATTGAAGAAATTTTCAAGACCTGTCAGGTGGCTTGAGTTCTTCCATGATTTAACAACTAGATAGAAGACATAGCACTCAAAAAAGTTTACCAGTAAGGTCATGAAAATGCAATGCATGGTGAACTGATATGTAGTGATGACTATTTTCTGACCAAAGGAAATCACTATATAGGAGAATACTTCCTGGGGGTCATGAAATTAGTGTCTTCTTCATCACCTCATGCCATTCAGATCTGGTTTTATCTAGAATAGCCATCAATGAAATGGAGAGTTTCATATCTAGTGGTCGAATCAATTAGTAATTCTGTGATTGGACTGGGAAATCATATTTCAGGTAGTATCGATTGAGTTCTGTGAAGTCAATGCAGAATCTAATCTAATTATTATTCTTTTTGATAAGGACTATATTTTCTAGAAATATTGGATATTGGAATTCCTGAATAAAGTTAGCTTTGATTATTTTATCAACATCAACCTATGTTTTGATAGTATGTGTTAGCTGGGTCTTTCTGGCAGCCTGCCTATACCCATGATGGTCTTTTGGTAGGTCCAGGTGATGAGTGGAAACTTCAAGATCAAGGAAAATAATTTCGATGTAGTTCTAAGAAAAAACAACTTTATTTTTCTTTAGGAAGGAGGTATATAATTATTGCTCCTCGAAGGGCATACCTGCACTAATCAAAGTGGGTTTTGGGTCATCTTTGATGCCCAGGTTTATCTCCCAATGTTTATTGATCGTGGCAGAGACACCTTCTTCGAATGAAGGAGGGCATCTCTACGGTATTATACTTCCTCTTCTTTATCATCCTCTTCATTATATTCTTCCTCTTCAGATGGATAGAGATGATTCTTGATATGAACTCTCCAGTGTTGGGAGAGAAATTGGAACACTGGTTTATGGAGATAAAAATAGCTCCATTGGCCTCGGATGGCTGTGGGGAATTCTCTAAATGGGATGGGATTTCATTGGTTTTCTTTAGGGATAAGACATAATCTTCTACCTTGAGTAAGGTATGGATTTTCTAGGGTCTTGATGATGGGCTGAGAGTATATTTATTTGGGATTTCCCGGTCATCATAGGTGCCAGCTCACTTTTGAGTTTCTTTGGACTAGGTGGCCTTAATAGAAATCATGTAGATGGTTGAGTCTGTATCCCAGATGGAACTTATGCAATCATCGTAATTTATGGGTAATACATACACTACCCAAATAAATTTGAAGGGATCTGTGGGAGCCATTTTAAATCCATTTGGGGTGGTGACCCAATCAACTTCATCGGCCAAAGACTACTTCTCTTTGGATTCATAGAACCCTATATCAATATAATGTGATTCACAGGATTCAGAAAGGGATTTATTAGCATGAAATGTATCATTTTCTCCATTAGTGAGACATTTCATGCACTAATGGTATGATGAGAGGATTTCAGTGTGCTAATACAATCAGGGACTCCCCGATAGGATGTTGAAGGTCGTGCTTTACCATAATACTAGAAACTCAGAATCTGACACAAGGTCACCAAGCCAAGTTCTAATCATGATTCTTCCCATCATCTTCTGATTACTTTTTTCATATCCTGTAGAGTTGTGGTGAAGGGTGTCAGACTATCCACATCATAGCCTAACCAACAGACTCTTCACAGAGGGAGGAGGTTGAATCTAGATCCATTTTCATTGAAAATTCTCTGAACATCAATGTTTCTTATCATGGCAGACACATATAAGGGTTTGATTATTCCTCGCATGATAGCATCCTCATCTTGATCTGTGAAGGAGATGACAATGTGGCATTATGCAGGATTGGTCTTCATCTGTTAGACTTCGGTAGCTACTACTTCAGCCTCAAATTCCTAGGGACCCTGTAAGGATTTAATGTGTGCCACCCTAAGGTCTAATGACAGACTCAAGGAATCCAGGATCGATAGCATTTCAAATACTGAGGCTAACTATTTTAGAATATAATATTTCTTCTCTAAAGTTTGTCACCTCCCATTTTAGGGATGCATTTTCATGGGTTATTTAGGGGCTTCATATTTGGACGTATATGGTTTTTCCTCTATTATATGATCTGATAGTACTGATGTGCTTTCTGAGTGTGGAAGAATTGGACCGCCAATATGCATTAGGGGATTGGACATCGGTTCTTCCTTTGTCAGATAATCCAAGACGATTGGGTTTAGATTTCTTCCATTGAGGGTATTGAAACACTATAGTTCCTATTGTGTCTGTTGGATGGTTCTTATAAGAGTTTACACAACATTAATAATTTGAGTTACGACATGTCCAGGAATTTGAATCCTTCCATGATCTTTACTTCCGGGAAACCCTCAGCCTCTCTAGAATTTTCCTCCGATACTCCAGTAAAATGTAGGGAATTTAGGTTCATGGCCATAGTCTCTATAAGAATAGGGGCCCATCAAGTGAATGACATTAATAGATATTAAGATCAGTTATTAATCTGACAATTATTCTTTCTAACTGTCATTTCTGATGGTGTTGTTTGGTGGGGTGGTGCTCGTTTTCTCATTAGGTGGGGTAGTCCCCATTGTGCATTTTGGTGGGGCAATGCCCGTTGTCCCATTGGGTGGGGTGGTTCCCATTGTCCCTTTTCTGGGGGAAGTTCCCCTTGTCTTGTTTGATGGGGTGTCACCTATTTTCCCGTTTGGTGGGGCGGTGCCCATTGTACCATTTTTATGGGTGGTTCATTATATCTCAACTCTTCTAGCATGACGTTTTAAAGTGTCAAGACCTACTTCACCTTTGGTGTCGGCTCATCCTATTACCCCTTCTTTCTATCCTTCTGGATCTTAGATAATTTTGGAGCTGATGATGATGGTTGTGTTGCATCAAGAGCTATTATTGGCATGGTTGGTTGCTTTAATTGCAGCTGGAGGATCCCATGGGCTTGGTGGACTATTTCCCATGTCATCCAATTGTAAAATTTTGTTCCATTTTTATGGGAACTATTTTCCATTCCCCTTATTTTCTTATATCTATGTTGGAGACATATGACACTTGTATTTGAAGTGGAACTAACACGACTTGTCTGAAATCCACCATCATTTGCATGAAAAATTTAAATATAAATCATTATTGGTTGGTGTGTCCCAGTATCTGTTGACAGGTAAAATAATTTGGGCAGGCATTGAGACACACTTCATTTAATCTCTTTGGTTCTAGTAACCATATCAAGTTACAATTCATGGCGGCTATGAATTATCCATAGACCTGATCATCTCAGAATGATTTGAAATTATTTCTTCATTCCTTGAAATTATTTAATTTCACACCCCTTCGCTCATCTTGTCTAGGTGGGGTTAGATGTCGGCATCCAAGGATTTCTTCTCAGTTTGGTAGAGGACCAGTGACTAGAGTTGGTGCATGGGGTGGCTTAAACATGATAGAAGACACTATAGATTTTATAGTTCTTTTTCATGAGACTTATGGGGCCACCTGGGACTTATTATGGGTCCACTTCAAGTAGTCTTCGATCCATTGGGAAATGGTAGAGAAATCTTAGAACCCACTTGTGTACTTCACTGGGATTAGTGGTGTTCTCAATTAATCATAGAGATTATCGATGCACGTGTTGATAATTTCATCCTAGGGGAGAATCTTGTTTGGGGAGTAAGTCAGGCATTTCCATATGGAAATGAATTCTAAAACTATTTCACTCTCTCACTTCTTGAAGTTCATGAGATAATTGATTATTGTCTTATGCAATATCAAACTGAACTAGAAGAGAAACTATCGTCGGAGGTCCTCCCAGCCTATAATTGAGTTAGCTAGAAAGCAAGTATACTACTTAAAGGATGAACACTACAGAATTAAAATGAATCAACTAAGTTCAATTGCTTCCTTCTGCACTGGGATGCCCAACATGGTGTCACATTAATAGTCATAGTGCTTTAGATTCTATTCAAGGTCCCCCGAACCATTGAACCCTAGAAATATGGGGTTCCCAAAGTTTGGAGGTGGTGGGTTGTTGCTCACCCAATCATGTTAGGGTTTTTGCTATGGATATATTAGAGTGCGTATCCCTTCCACGGATTCTAGTTGATCTATTAGTTGGTTGAAAATATTCATGAGATGTTGATGCATATCCTAATGAACTTGAGCTTGCTCAGGTGTGGTATGGGGAAAAGATGGACATACCAGCACTTCTAGACTTTGGGGTGGATACCCAGCTGAGGGTATCCTTTGTGGGATTTCCAGAATATACTATGGCCTCCTTCCCAGTGGAGGGAAGTCTGGATATCCTTCTAGGGTCGAACATAAGTCAGATGATGGTCCTCGTGCAAGATTGGATATACATTTGAGGTTATTTTCATTTATCAGGATGAGTACCTATAGTAGGGGAACCTCTTCTGGTAGCACATGTTGAAGTTTTTCTTAAGGAATGCATCTGGAATGATAGATCCCTCAACATAGCTCGACATTGATTTGCTTGAGCTCTTTCATTTCTTCTTCCAACATGGTGAATCTTTCCTCGAGCATGATAGAAACGTTTTCTAGGCGAGGAGGAGTTGGGGTGTAGATGACTTGGGATTTATTCTTATCCTCATTGGAGATTCATGATGGAGGTGGTAATGGGTTTGATGAGGGTAAACCCAAATTTAGGGTAACTCTCTGGTTCCAGGTATACACACCACCAAGCTCAGTGTGGGATGCATCCAGGAGGGAACCCTCTTCCCCTGAATCCTCTCCATTTGCATCATTTAATGTGAGACCCATGGGATCGTTGTTCACTATGTTCACTGATGCATACCACATTGGGGGTGGTGTTCCCATTGTTAAATGGTAGGAGATATTTTTGTGTCATTTTTATGGACATTCCCCTTCCATTCTATGGATTCCTTTGGATTTCATAGCAATGATCGACCTGAAGGGAGCCCTGATCTGACCTCATAATATTCCTTCATCTCAGAGGGTATGAACCATGAGATGGGGTTGAACGAGTAACCACTCTACTCAAAATACCTCCCAGATGAGAAATTATTGATGTCCTCTATTTGGTAATTTGAGTTAAAAATTCCCCATCCATGTGGGCCGAGGTTTCTCCTGCTCCTCCATTGATGAACTATGGATCAGATTTGCTAGTCTTATGAGGAAATTTGGAGTTAAAAATTCCCCATGCCCTGATGGCTAGGGGTTTTTTCCATATTGTGGTGGTACCTATTATTATTTCCACCTAGTTGATTTCATCCACTCCCGCACAGGTGTGCGCCATGTACGACATTGGATCTGAATGAGATTTATTTACATTCATTGAAATGGGAACTACTTAATAGTTGGATTCCCCATGGTGGGAATCCTACTAGATGTTCTCAGTTGCCTAGATCAAGAGATTCTCGATGTCTTTATCTCATTTTTTTCAATGCCTTTGAGACTTAATCAAGGTCGGTTCTTGTTGAGCGTTCCACAATTCATGAGCAGGGATTTCATTAAATTGTTTACTTTGCGTAATGAAATTTCAAGATTTCATTTATGATGTAGTCCTTTGGATAGGATGCAAGGTGTAGTGAAAAGATCCATGCTCTCCCCATCCCCAAATATGAACTCCAGACAGGGCATCACCGATGGGGCAACGCAACTTTTGTAGCGCGTGGAGGCAGTCCAGTTCAAGGATTTTCATTCTCCTTTATAATTATGACTGCCATGTATATGGGAGGGATTATAGGTCGATTAGATTTCAAATCTCTCCTAATATTTTAACACGGTCTCTATACCCTTCATAGAGAGAGAACTTTTCTTTTATCTAGTGAAGAGTCATCCAAATGTTGAGGTGAATGTTATGTATACATTACTCACACAAATCCCTTGGTATATCGAAGTGAGAAGCGGTCTTGGGACAATACATTACTGGTATATTATTATTAGCTAGTTGTCTTTCCATGAGCGACATATCATTTTATTTCTCTTCTGAGGACTCCTCTACTTGATATACCCAGCTTGACCGCATCATATTGATCTCATTTATAAGAGTAGGACTAGTAGGTGAATCATTGATTTTTGAATGGAAGAGGCAAGGCTTGGAAGTTGAGTTTGGCCCCAAACCATCCTATATCCAAGAAAGGATATCACTCATAATAGACAGAGTGTCTGACATGTCTGACTCCATCTTTCCATGTGGCTTGGCGTAGGAGGGATTTCTCAATTTTTTTGTTAAGGGAAGTGTATTCATGACTGTATGGATTTTGATTGTGGAGAGGGCCTTCTCAATCAGTGCTATAATTGTGAGGGCTACCATTGCAACTTGATTCGTGGCTGCGGGGAGTGTCCCTTTGGTGTATACCCGGGGGAGGCCCTTTAGGGGGAGCTGCAGTGAGGGGATGACCTTCATGATGCTTGTTTTCACTGAGGGGATGACCTTCTTGATGACTGTTATTACAGCAGGGACTACTATAATATCTTGATATCTAACTGAAGGGAGAGTTTATATAGTGTACATCTGTGGGAGGGCCTTCAGGATGTACTGCAATGAGATGAGGACCTTCATATTGATTGAGGTTGCGGAGGGGAGGACCTTCACCACAACCATTATCACGGGGAGGGAATTTTTAATGGTTGTCGTTGTGGCGAGGGATACCACTATGACTTGACATATGAATTCAAGGTGAATCATATCTGCAGTGTATACCCTGGGGAAAACCATAAGGGAAGACGATAGAAAGGGGAGGACCTTAATATTGTCTGATCTTATGGTCAAGGGGAGGGCTACCCTGAAATTTATCCAGAGTTAGACTCTAATGATCAATCATTTCTATCCCACAGAGTAATCCCCCATGGGTTTGTGGGTTTTAGGAATATTTTTATTTTTTTTATGATTTATCAGGGGTTTTAGGATTTTTGAGAGTTTGGGGGTTTTAGGGTTTTTAGGGTTCTTTTTTTAATTTTATATTATTTTTTGGGTTTTTAGGGGGTTAAATCATTTTTAGATTTTTTTTTATCATTTTTAGGATTTTAAAGGGGTTTTATTGGTTTTAACGTTTTTTGGTCATTTAAGGGTCTTAAGGATTCTATGGTTTTTTGGGTTTTAAGTGTATTTAGTGTTTTAATCTTTTATGGGTTTTTAGGGGTTTTTACATTTTAATGAAATTTCAAGGCTTCTATGGTTTTTGGGTTTTATATGTTCTAAGGTTTTCTAGGTATTTAAGTGTTTTTAGGTTTTTAAGATTTCTTAGGATTTTAGGGGTTTTAGGGGTTTTTATCGATTGTAGGGATTTTTTTGTATTTTTTATGACTTTTATTGTTTTTAGAGATTTTATAAATTTTGAGAGTTTTTGGGAGTTTTTAGGGTTTAGGTGTATTTATGTTTTTTTTATTTAAGGGTTTTTTAGTTTTTTATTGAATCTATGGTTTTTTAGATTTTTTAACATTTATTGTTTTAATATTTTCTCTGGGGTTTTCAAGGGTTTTATTATTTCTTACATTTTAGAGATTTTTGGTATTTTTTATGATATTTATAGTTTAAGGAGTTTTAGTCATTTTGAGGACTTTAAGTGTTTTTTTATATTTTTAGAGGATATAGGGTTTTTAGAATATTTAGGTTTTTAGGTGTTTTATGATTTTTATGGTTTTAAGGTTTTCTTATGGGTTTTCATGGATTTATGGGTTTTTTACATTTTAGGAATTTTTATGTCTTTTTAAGTGTTTTATGGATTTATAATGTTTTTATGGATTTTGAAGGGGGTTTTGGTTCTTAGGGTTTTTATTATTATTTTGGGTATTATGGTTTTTTGATTTTTTCAATTTTATGGATTTTTAGAGTTTTTACCATATTTAGGGTATAGAATGTTTTTTAAAAATATTAGTTGTTTTAGGGTTCTTATGGGGTTTTAGTGTTTTAAGGTTCTTATGGGTTTATGGTTTTTGTGGTTTTTTGGGGTTTTTTGGTTTTATGAATTTTATAGGTTTTTAGTTTTTAGGGGTTCTAATTGTATTTATGTTTTCAAGGATTTAATATGGATTTTCAGGGCTTTTAGGATTTTATCATTTGTAGGGATTTTTGGGCTTTTAGGATTTTTTTTGTTTTTTTTTTGGGATTTTGTGTAATTTTTTGGGTTTTAATGGTATTTAGGTATTTAGGTTTTTGGGGTATTGGCGGGGGAATTATTGAGTTGATTTGGGTTTTAAAATCTTTAAAAGTTTTTTGAAATTTTTAATGGTTTGTAGGGTTCTTTGGGGTTTTAAGGTTTTTATTGGATTGATGGTTTTTATTGTTTTTAGGGGTTTTTATGGGTTCTATGGGTTTTAGGATATTTTTATGGTTTGTAGGGTTTTAGTATTTTTATTTTTAGGGGTTTTAATTATTTTATTATTCAAGTGTTTTATTATGGGTTTGAGTATTTTTTATTTTTTTGGAATTTTTGGGGTTTTTGTGATTTTTGAGGATTTTTAGGGGTTTTATGGTTTTAATGGTTTTGGTGATTTTTTGGGGTTTTAGGGTTTTTTGAAGTTTTAAAAAAATTTATTTTTTTGAGTTTTTATCACTTTTAGGGGTTTAAAGAGTTTTTATAAATTTTAATGGGTTTTTATGTTTTTATCGGGTTTTCATTTTTGTATAGTTTTTGTGGGTTTTTTTGTTTTTAGGGGTTTTAGGGTTTTTTTGTTCTTTTAGAATTTTTAGAGTTCTTAAGTTTTTTTATGGGTCATAATAATTTTATATTTTAAATGTTTTCTTAATGTTTTTAGGGGCATTAGGGTTTTTTATTTTTAGGGTTTTATGTATTTGTAGGGATTTTAGGGGTTTTTTGGTTTGTTTTTGTGTTTAGGGATTTTGTGTTTTTTGGAAATTTTAAACAATTTTATGGGTTTAATGGGTTTTCAGATGTTTTAGTATGTTTTTTTGGGTTTCATATGTTTTAATGGGTTTTTTATATTTTTAACGGTTTTTTTATTTTTAAGGGGTTTGTAGGTTTTTTAGAATTTTTAGGTTCTATGGTTTTTTAGTATTTTGGGTTTTTAAGGTTTTGTTAGGGGTTTCAAAAGGTTTTATGGTTTTTAGGTATTTAGGGTTTTAATGGATATTTTATGATTTCTATGGTTTTAAGGGTTCTAGGTATTTTGAGGTGTTTCAGGGTTTTTAGGGGATTTAGGGGTTTTGGGTTTCTATTTTTATGGTTTTTTAGTTTTTAGGGTTCTTAAGATTATTCTTGATTTTTTAATGGTATAAGAGTCTAAATATTTTTTATAGTTTCTAGTGGTATTTTGTGTTTTTATTGGTTTTAGGGTTTTTGTGGTTTTTGTGGGTTTTATGGTTTTAGGGGGTTTTACTGTTTTTTTGGTCTTTTTAAGGTTTCTAACATTATTAGGTTTTAGTGGGTTTATTTGTTTTTAGTAATGTTAGGGTTTCTTAGGATTTTTCATGGTTTTTAGTGTTTTTAAAATTTTTGAGTATTTTTAATTATATTTTATGGTTTTATGGGATTTATAAATTTTATATAAGTTTTGTGGTTTTTATGATTTATACGATATTTGGAGGAGTTTATGGTTTTTTATACTTTTATGGGTTTTATAGTTTGAAATGATTTTTAAAGTTTTCATGGGTTTATGGGTTTTTAGAGTATTTAGTGTTTTTAAGTATTTTTAGTGTTTTTATGGTTATTTGGGTTATTTATTATTTTTAGTGGTTTAGGAATTTTATGGTCAATTAGATTTTTATCATTTTTAGGTTTTTTGGGTTTGATAGTGTTTTTTTATTTTTAAGGGTTTCCTATAAACGTTTTGTGTTTTCAGTTTTTTTAACATTTTAGAGATTTCCATATGTTTTCAGAATTTTTATTTTTTTTTGGTTTTAAGGATTTTGGTGAGTTTTAGGGTTTTTTTTATTTTTTAGGGTTTTTAGTATTGTTTATGTTTTTTTTGAATTTTAAGTCTTTTAGTTTTTTAATGTTTTTTAAGTGGGCTTCTTGGTTTTTAGGGTTTCAATTTTTTAGGTATTGTTAATACTTTTTATGTTTGTTAGGGTTTTTTAGGTTTTTAATGGATTTTGTGGGGTTTTAGGTTATTTTTGGGTTTTTATGGGGTTTTGTGGTTTTTATGGGTATTTATAGTTTTAAAAATTCTAGAGTTTTAAAGGGGTTTTAGTGATTTTATTAGTTTTAGTGTTTTTATTAGTTTTTATGGGTTCTAAGGTATTCATGGGGTTTTTTGGTGTTTTTTGGTTTTTTTGTTTTTTATTGCCTTTTTGGGTTTTTAGGATTTTCAACATTTTTTAGTTTTTAGGGTTTTTGGGTGTTTCTGGATTTTTATGGGTTTCTTAGAGGTTTTCCGAGTTCTTAGTGATTTTTTAATTTTTAGAATTTTATAGTTTTTAGGGGTTTTGGGGAATTTTGAGGGTTTTTTGTTTTTCTTTATGGTTCTGAGCATTCTTTAGGTGTAGTAGGTTTTTAGAGATTTCAAGTGTTTTTATTATTTTATGTTTTCTATTTAGTTTTTAGTGGTTTTAAGGATTTTTATGTTTATATTGTTTTTAGGGATCATTATAATTTTTTTGGTTTTTACTGTTTTTAGGGATTTTGAGAGGCTTTTTGGTTTTTTTGGGTTTTTATTTTTTTAGGTCTTTAGGGTTTTTTGTGTTTTTTGTGATTTTATGGTTTTTTAGAGTTTGTTACATATTTGGGGGTTTAAAGGGGTCATAGTGTTTTTAGTGGATTTATAGGACATTATGGGGTTTACATGTTTTAGGGTGTTTTATGGTTTTTATGGTATTTAGGGTCTTTTAGGGGTTTTAGGGTTTTTAGTACAATTAGTTTTTAGGTATTTTATGTTATTTTTAATATTTAAGGTTTAGTCTGGGGTTTTCATGGTTTTTTTGGATTTTATGCTTTTAAGGATTTTTAGTATTTTTATGGTTTTTAGGAATTTTGAGGGTTCTTAGGGGATTAAAGGTTTTATGTTTTTTCAGTTTTTAAGTTTTTTTGAGTTTATAGGGTTTTAGAGTTTTTAATTTTGTTAGGGAAAGATAGGCATACGGAAAAGATTTTCTTGTCCCCCCCCCCAAGTTTATATAAAAGAAGACACAATAGACCAAGGAGGAGCAGAGTCAATCAACTCACACCCAAAAGCCCTGAATATCCCCCAAAAAACAAGGACCCAAAAAACAAAAACATCCAGAAAGAAATAGAAAGAGGACACTAACATCACCATTAATCACAACTTCATCACTTCCCATCCAAGCATTAACCAACATCTAGTAGCTCCCAACTAAGCAATTACTGACATCTAATCTCACAAATTCCAGCATCCAACACCTCCTCACCAAAAAGATCCACCACCAGCAGCACTAAACCATCACCACCAAATTCAAACTCGTTAGCTTCATCACATCCAACCCAAATAGAAACCATCTTGGAGCATCGTTTCCATCATCTATCATATCCTTGCCAAGAATATCAACTGTCAGAATCACAAAACCACTAGCATCACCAGCCTCCAACACCTCCTCACCAAGAAGATCCACCACCAGCAACGTAGAGTCAGTAACACCAAACTTGTAAACACTAGCTTCATCACTACCCTGCCCATCAGCAAGTAGCATCCAACTTAACCATTTCAAACATCCATCATCAACTTCCGTGCATCACAAACAAGTAGTGATAAATAATCTGTCTCATGCATCAACACACACCAATTGCCACAACAGCATCAAAAAAATCAAAAATGCAAACCCATCTTAGCTGGAGACTCAATCAGAGCAGATTAAACCCCTAAAACATTTTAAACTACAAAAACCCTAAAAACTGAAAACCCCAAAAAAACCAAGAAAATCCTTAAAAAGATTAAAAAACCATAAAACCTCAAAAACCATAAAACACCTAAAAACCCCTAAAAATCCAAAAAATACATAATAACCCTTAAAATCATAAAACCCCCAAAACAGTGAAAATCTTAAGAAAACCATAAAACCACAAAAACTTAAAACCCTAAAAATCAAAAATTATAAAAAACATAAAAATACTACAAATCGTCAAAATACATAAAAATCATAAAAACATCAAAATCCTAAAAACCCTAAAAACATAAAATACCATAAATACCCTAAATACCAAAAATAACATTAGAAACCTATAAAAACCTTTAATCAATTAAAACCATTAAAAATTCAAAAAACCCTAAAACCCTTAAAACCATTAAAACCCTAAAACCCCATAAAACCGATAAAACTACTTAAAACTCTTAAAAGCATTTAAACCCCTAAAAATATTAAAAAAACTCTAAAAGACCTTAAAATCCCAAATAAAACTCAAAAAATGCAAAAACCAAAAAAAAACCATAAAACCCTAAAAACCCAAAAATATCCCCAAAACCCCTAAAAACACGAAAAACCCTAAAAAATTTAAATCCGAAATTATACCTAAAAATATCTAAAAACATAAAACCCCTTAAAACCATTAATAAAAATGTAGAAACCTAAAAACAATTAAAACCCCTAAAAACCCTAAAAACGCAAAAAAACATAAATACTATAAAAACCTAAAATACAATAAATATTCTAAGAAATCCCTAAAAATCCATAAGAAGGTAAAAATATGCATTAACCCTGAAAAACCCTTAAAACCATATACACCAAAAACACTTAAAAATGTAAAAAAAACCTAAAAATTGATAAAATCGTAAAAAAAAAATTTAAATCCAAAAACCATTAAAAACCCAAGAAATCCATAAAAACCGTAAAATCCACTAAAAACACTAAAACACCTTAAACACATAAAAAAATAAAAAACTATAAAAACTATTAACACCGTATGAAATAAAAAAAGCCTAAAAATAAAAATTGCCTATATCATCCTAAAAAACACAAAAACCCCTCAAAAATGCTAAAAACTAAAAACCATAAAAATATTAAAAAACCCCAAAAGTCCCTAAAATGTAAAAATCCCAAAAACCCCAAAGAAAACTATAAAAACATAAGAACAGTTAAAATCCTATGAAAAACTTAAATACCTAAACCCCCTAAAACCCATAAAAATAATCAAAATTCCTAAAACCATAAAAACAATAAAAATCATAAAGAATACCTAAAAATCTTTAAAAATGTAAAAACCACCAAAAACCTAGAAAACCCATAAAGAAATCAAAAAAACCTAAAAACATATAAATCTCCAAAAAAAATTGAATCCCTAAAAACCAAAAAAACTCTAAGAACCCAACAACAATAAAATCCATTAAAATCCCTAAAAACCATAAAACCCCTTAAAACCCATAAAATCATGAAAAACTATAAAAAAACTAAAAGTGCATTAAACCCATAAAACATTAAATACTCTAGAAAACATTAAATCACCTAAAAAATAAAAAAAAACAATAACAAAGAAAACCCTAAAACCCTAAAAAAAATTAAAAACCCAAAAAAACATAAAATTCCTAAAATATCATTAAAATTTTCTAAAAAACTAAAAAACACTAAAACCTTGAAACCGAAAAGTAAACGTTGAAAACATAAAAACACGTAAAAAAATAAAAATTTAAAATATGCAAAAAAACCTAAAAACACTAAAAACCCTAAAAAAACTAAAAATGACTAAAAATACAAAAAAATATCCTAAAATCCATATATTTCCATACAAACATAAAAACCCTAAATAATATAAAAAATCACTAGAATACCTCAAAAACCTAAAATGAGTTAAACCCTTAAAAACATAAAAAATTCTAACAACCCTAAAACGCTATAAAAACCCTCAAAATACTCAAATTCCCTAAAAACCCAACAAAACCATAAAATACTAAAAATTACCTAAAAATATGAAAATCACAAAAATCCTTGAAAATAAAAATGAATTATATAAAAACCAAAAGACACATAAAACCCATAAAAATAAGAGAAAAAACTAGAATATCTAAAAACACTAAAACCCCTAAAACACGGAAAACTACAAAACCCCTAAACCCTTAAAAATCCTAAAACAACATAAAAATCAAAAAACTGAAAAAAAAAACTCTAAAAAACCATTAAACCCCTAAAATCATTAATAAAACTCTAAAAACATTAAAACCCCTAAAAACTAAAAAAACATTGAAACCCATAAGAAACCCTGAAACACTAAAAATCCCAAAATCCATAAAAATCAAACAAATTCATAAATATTTATAAAAAAATGAACAAGACTATGAAAACCCAAAAAAAACTGAAACCCAAAAAAAATATAAAATCCATAAAACCCACTAAAAACCCTAAGAACCCAAAAAAACTTAAAAATCCCTAAAAACCACAAAAACCCTAAAAATAACTTAAAATAACTTAAAATAAAAAAATACCTAAAAACCTTGAAATCCAATAATAAAACCCTAAAAACCTAAAAACTCTAAAAACCCTGGAAACCCTCAAAATGATAAAATCCAAATACCCTAAAATCCATAAAACACCTAAAAACCATAAAAACCCCTAAATGCATTAGAAAAATGCATAGAAAACTAAAAACCCACTTAAAACACTAGGAAACATATAAATCCCTAAAAATTTAAATTAAACTCTTAGAAAAATTAAAAAAAATTTAAAAAAATTCAAAAAACCGTAAAATCCAAAAAAACATAAAAATCCTAAAAACTCAAAAAACACCAAAACCCCTCAAAATCCCTAAAAACCCCAAAACCCATTACAATTTCAAAAGAATCATTGAAAATACCTAAAAACATAGAAAATCCTAAACCACCGAAAACCCCAAAGAAAACCATAAAAACCTAAAAATAAATAAAACACCGACACAAAAATTATGAAACCAAAAAACCCCTAAAAACTAGAAAACCCCCTAAAAACTTTAAATAATCCCAAAACCCATTAAACATTAAAAAAATACTAAAATCTATAAAACCCTGTTAATCCTATAAAAATGACAAAAACTACAAAAAAAAACCATAAAAAACTGAAAACCCAAAAAACCAAAAAACCGATAAAAACACTAAAAATCTCTACGCCCCTCAAAATCCCTAAATACCCTAAAACCATAAAAAGTCCTAAAAGGCCTTAAAATATATAAAAATATAAAAATCCCTAAATCCCTAAAAACCCCTAATAAAAAATTAAAAACCAAAAATCAGGTAAAACCCCTCAAACAAAAAACACAAAAAGCTCTGAAACCCAAAAAACCCAAAAAAACTGCGAAACCTTTAAAATCCCTAAAAACTATAAAAATCCTAAGAAATCACAAAAAAGTCCCTATATATGTAATAAATACTAAATCCTAGAAAACACCTAAGAAAAACATAAAAACCTAAAATCACATAAAAATCTATGAAACATAAAAACACAAAAACCCTATCAACTATAATCCCCCCAAAATATTAAAAACTCTATAAAAAATAAAAAACTTAAACCCACTAAAAACTCAAAAAACCTTTAATCCCCTGAAAATATTTAAAAATTATAAAATACCATTAAACCATTAAAAAAACAAAAAAAAACCTTAAAAACCCAAAAAACCCTTAATTTTTTAAAAATCTATAAAAAAATAAAAAAAATTAATAATCAATAAAAACATAAAATCCCAAAAAACATGGAATCCTATAAGAAAATATTTAAAAAAATAAAACAATTAAAACTCAAAATAAACTAAAAACACTAAAACACCTTGAAACCTTAAACACCTAACACCACCTAAAACCCGTAGAAACCCATAAAAATAGTTAAAAAGCACTAAAAATTCCTAAAAATGTAAAAAAACCAAAAACCCCCAAAAAACCAAGGAAAACCTTAAAACCTAAAAACACCGAAAACCCAGAAAAATCCTAAAAAATGTGATGATCTCTAAAAACTCTTTGAACTATAAAACCCCTAAAAATCCTAATAAACCCATAAAACCTATAAAACCCTAAAATAACTCTCATGAACCGTTACATCACTAAAAATGTTAAAAAAATCTAAAAATAAGAAAACCCTAAAACACATAAAATAACTTAAAAACCCAAGAAATCCATAAAACCATAAGAACCCTAAATACCCACAAAATCCTAAAACCCCTTAAATATCATAAAAATCCTATATAGAACATACAAATCCATAAAAATATTTAATTTCTTAAAAATCCAAAGAAAAAAAATAAAAACCTAAACACATTTTAAATCCCATAAAACCCTAAAAACATTAAAAAAACAAAAATCCCCTGAAATACCTAAAGAACATAAAACCCATAAGCACCTTTTAAAGAACTAAAAAACGAAAAAAATTAGAAATCCACTAAAAATCTAAATAAAGTTTAAACCCCTAAAAATATTGAGAACTCTAAAATCGTTAAAATCCCTAAAAACTAAAAAGGAAACAAAAAACCAAAAAAAAACAATAAAACCCTAAAACCCTAAAAATCCATAAAACGATAAAATCGATAAAAATCAAAAAAATACCTAAAAATACCTAGAACCATAAAAACCATCGAAACCCCTGTAAAAACCTTAAATTCATAAAAACCCGTAAAACCTCAAAAAACCTAAAAATGGATAAATACTAAAACTCCCTAAATCCCCTAAAAACCATAAAATCATAAAAATCCATTATAAATCCTAAATACATAAAAACCTAAAAATACCTATGAAACCCATAAAAACCTAAAATCACTATATCCCTCAAAAAATAAAAAACACTAAAAATACTAAAAACCCTAAAACCATACATCCTCTAAAAACATAAAAACCCTAAAACCCATAAAAACCCTAAAAAACCACTTCAAACACTAAAAATTTATTAAACCCTTAAAAATGTTAAAACCCTAAAAACATTAAAATCCCCTAAATCTAAAAATCCCCTAAAATCCTAAAAACAATAAAAAACCCAAAATCCCTAAAAACCCCATAACCCTAAACAACCCTAAAACCCCAAAAAACCATAAGCATCCTCTACATCCCTAAAATTCCCGGAAAACATAAACACCACAAAGACCTCTAAAAACTAATAAGAAATTCATAAAAAATTGAAAACACATAAATCCCCTAAAAAAATAAAAAAGAAAAAACCCTAAAAACACTAAAACCCCCAAAATCCATAAAAACATAAAAACCCAAAAAATCTATTTAAAACCTAAAAAACATAATAAAAACCTAAAACCTAAAAACACTTAAAACACCTAAAATACTTAAAAACAGAAAAACACCTCAAACCCCTAAAAACCATGAAACCTATATTAACCATAAAAACCCTAAAACCCCGTAACATCCTTAAAGACCACTAAAAACTCTAAAAACTCTATAAATCCCAAATAATGTTTAAAAATATAAAACCCTTAAACCCTTAAAAATGTCAAAAAATCATAAAAACCAAAAAAAATGTTAAACCCATAAAAACACTAAATGATCCTAAAAGACTTCAAAATCCGAAAAATCTCTAAGAAAATAAAAATACTAAAAATTTCCATAAAATCCATAAAAACAAAAAAAAAAACAAAAAACCCAAGTAAAACCATAAAACCCAAAAAATAATTAAAACCCATAAAAAACTAAAAAAAGATAAAAACCCTAAAACAACTAAAAACACTAAAAAATTCTAAACCCCCTTAAAATCCCTAATGCACCTAATAAACCACAAAAAACCTAAAAGTCCATAAAAATCTAGGATATCATAGATAAACATAAAAAACTGAAAACCCCTAAGAAAAACTTAAAATCTAAATACACAAAAAACCCATAAAAACCAAAAAATTTCCATAACCAAAAAAGTCCTAAAAAACTCAAAGACCCCAAAAAAATATGAAACACCTCAAAACCTTTAAAAACAAAAACCCTTAAAAACTTAAAATCCATTACAAACTCTATAATCCCTTTAAACCCAGAAAATAATTAAAATCCTAAAAACACAAAAAACCATAAAAACATTAAAAACATTTAAACCATAAATCCCCTTAAAACCCATAAAACCCCACAAACCCCTAAAAACCAAAAAACCCATAATAATCATAAAATTACTTAAAAATTAGTAATAATGAATAAATCCCAAGGAAATATGAAAACAAAAAATAAAACCATGAAATCCTAAAATAATAAAATCCTGAAAAAAAAGATAAAATCCCTAAAACCCTCATAAATCATAAAAACCCCTAAAACCATATTAATGCATAAAAAGTAAAAAAAACCATAACAACCACTAAAAACCATACACACCATTTAGAATATTTAAAAATGAAAAAAAATATAAAAACATTAAAAATACTAAAAAACCCAAAAAATATTAATAATAATACAAAAACACCATAAAAACCCAAAAACCAATAAAAACCTAAAACCCCTAAAGATTCATAAAAAACATAAAAATACTATAAAAGTCTTGAAAATACATAAAATCTTAAAATCCCAAATAAAACCTTAAAAAAATAAAACCGAATAAAATACCCAATAAACATAAAAACTATAAAAACCCTAAGAATCCTAAAAAACTGTAAAAACCCTCAAAATCCCATAGAACAATAAAACACATCAAAATCGTAAAAAATCCCTAAAAATACATAAAACCTAAAAAATTATAAAAACCCTAAAATCCTCTATGAAAACCCCAAAAAATATTTAAACCTATAGAAACCTACAAAAAGATAAAAACCTTAAAACCCATAAAAAACCTAATGACCAAAAAACCAAAACACCCTCCAAAACCCATAAAAACATAAAAACCCAAAAACACACATAAAAACCAAAAAATCCCACATCAAACACTACGAATTATTAAAAACATAAAAACACAAAAAAACCATAAAATACCACCTAAAACTCTATAAAGCATTAAAAACAATAAAACACAAAAAATCCCTACAAACCTAAAAAAATAAAATCCCCAAAAAAATCCTAAAAACATTAAAAACCCAAATAAACCCATAAAATTCCCTAAGAACTATAAAAACCTTGAAAAATACACAAAAAATACCTAAAATACCGAAATACATTAAAACCCTACAAATCATGAAAATACCCTAAAAACCGTAAAAACCTATATTCACAAAAAACCCTTAAAAACCTAAAAAATAATTAAAAACCTAAAATATGATAAACCAATAAAGACCATCTAAATATCAAATAATCCATCTAAAACCTTTAAAACCACAAACCCCATTAAACACATAAAATCCAAATAAACCCCTTAGAACCCTAAAAACCCTGAAAAATTAAAAAACCCATAAAATCCAAAAAAACCCTAACAACCCCCAAATTCTGAAAAAACCTGAAGACCATAAAAATTATAAAAAAATTCATAAAACAACCTAAAAACATGAAGACCCATAAAAATTGTGAAAATCCAAAATAAATCCTTAAAAAAATAAAATCACTTAAAAGACCAAAAAACCTAAAAAATACTAGAAACCTAAAATATCCAAGACCCTAAAAACCTAAAAACCATTAAAAACAATTAAAAATCCTAAAAACCCAAAATATCATTAAAACCAACTAAAAATTATAAAAACCTTTAAACCCAAAAAATTGATAAAAAAATTAAAAAACGTTAAAAATCGAAGAAATTCCAAAAAATCCAAAAAACCCAAAAAAATCATAAAAACCTTTAAAATACCCTAAAACCCTCAAAAACACTAAAACCCTAAAAACCCATAAAAGTACTAGAAAATCCATAAAACCCATAAAAATGTAAAAACCCCTAATAACCCCGAAGGACTCAATGAAAACCATCAAAATGAAATAATAGTTAAAACCATATAAACATAAAAATTCTAAATCCCTAAAATCCCTAAAAAGAACATAAACCCCCTAAAAACCCTAAATGAGATTAAAACACTTGAAATCTATAAAACCATTACAACCCAATAAATCCCCTAAAATCACTAAAAATATAAAACCTCTTCAAATTCATAAAAAAGATAAATACCTCTAAAAACAATAAAACCCCAAAAAACTACACAAAACCCTCAAAACCCAAAAAACCCAAAAAACCTAAAAAAACAAAAAACCCTCTAATCTATAAAAACCAAAAAAGGATAAAAATATTAAAAAGGACATAAAAATCCATAAAAATATAAAAAAACCCTTAATATCTTGAAAATATCCAAGAAACCCATTAAACCTACAAAAACAAAAAACCCTTAAAGACCTAAAAGCACTTGAAACCTTAGAAACCGTATAAACCCTGAAAATCCTTAAAAACCCTTAAACCATCAAAATCCCAAAAAATTGAAAAAACTATAAAAATCATAAAAATAACTATAAATCCATAAAAATGTAAAATATTTGAAAACCCCTAAAAACCCTAGGATGCACCTTAGATAAAGAATGATGTCGCTACTCCTCTCTCTCTCTTGCTATGGTGATTCTCAGCTCCCTTGAATATGACGTCGCCGTAGTTGATGGTCACGGCAGTGCCACCCATCCCTAGGATTATAGGGGTGGAGGATGGGGTTCCCTTGAAACTTGCTGAGCCGGAGCGTCCCCCCCCCCCCCCCCCCCCATTTTCTAGAGATTGCGATTTTCCCGAAAGTTTCTCATTGATAGAACGGTGTTCCCTCGGTCCCGATTTCTGCTCAAGAGTTTTATTTGGCCTCTTCTCTTTTGGATCTGATGCGGGTGGTTCGGTTTGGTTGGAACAGGCCCTCTATCAATTTATTTGACATGTTTGTTTCCTCTTCATGGAATCTCCGTGAAAGGGCTGTTGTAGGGTTATTTGATGGCCGCCATTTTTTTGTTTGATTTTGGAATGAGGATGATTTGATCTCAGCCTGGGTTGTGGCTCCATGAATTGTCATCATTTTTTTTGTAATACTTGTTCCAGTGGAGCGTTGATTTCCATTGAAATCGTGACACTCCAAGTGCGGCGTTGTGGGTAACTCTTCCTAGACATGCGCTCCCATTCAAGAATCCGACCATCCTTCATGTCATTGGTAATCTCATTGGGTGATTTATTTGTATGGATGCACGGACGATCACTGCAAGTAACCCCTTTTTTCCACGGATTTGCATAGAGGTGGACATGTCCAATCCCCCGGTCAATTTGATTTGTGTCAAGATTGAAGGTGAACTCTGGTTAAAAAAGAAGGTTTTCTTTGAATCTTGGGTCTTCTTCTGCTTGAATTGTTGCAGGTTAGGCCATGCTGCATCTGTTTTCCAGCGTGGAAGAAGCTCCTCCTCTTCTGTGCCTGGGCCG
The DNA here is from genome assembly GCA_963277665.1 of Viscum album. Taxonomy (NCBI): domain Eukaryota; kingdom Viridiplantae; phylum Streptophyta; class Magnoliopsida; order Santalales; family Viscaceae; genus Viscum; species Viscum album. The sequence goes on along the minus strand of OY728136.1, from coordinate 1,276,963,741 downwards.
TCTACTGCAGCTCTTTCAAAGTTTGTTGAGATTGTGGTTGGGGAATTACCTCTGCACAATATGGGAGGGTCAGCTCCAAATACTAGTGTCGCTGGCTACCCCTAGAGTCATGCTACTTCTGGTGGTGATGGGAAATTGGTGGCCACTCAAGAGGTGTGTGATTCACCCATGAAGCCTCTCAATTAGCAGGATACTTCCCCGGCTTCTGGTCCTGGTCAGAAAGTGGTAGCTAGGTAGGGGGTGATGCCTCATGAGAAGGAGTTAGTTTGTGCGGGGTCTGGGGAAACTTCGTTGAACAATGTTCCTCATCAATCTCTTGAACCTAAGGTTAGTGAAGTGTTTGATAGTCTGAATAATGATCTAGGAATAGTGTCTGGAAAAGGAGTGAACGCTTTTGATGATGGATGTAGTAGTCTTGAAGCTGTTCGGGACTCTCGAGATGACCTGGCCGTGACTATCCAAGTGACACAGGAGAGGGATGTGGTGTTGGGAAAATTTTCAGGTGGGCAAGGCATGGATGTTCCTATGAACAACCGATTTGACAGGCTGGCTGAGGAATTGGGCTCTGGGCAGGGGCTTGCTGTGGTTATGGTGACTCGATCTGCTGAGTAGGGTCACACTGCTTGGGTGGATTGGAAGGAGGGTGATGGTGCACTAGCAGTGGTGGCCTGCCCTGTTTCACATGATGATTGTTATCATGAAATGGGGTCTCCAGTCCCAATTGCGATAGATGTGTCAGACACATGTGCTTATGAAAGGGCACCTGATGGTAAGAAAAATGAGTCTGGGAAGATGGGAGATGAAGACAAAGTGATGTTAAAATACCTGGTTCTGAATGATAGGGTTTTGGAGGACCCCATTATGATGTAGGCACCAATTCAAGATACTTTTTTGAAAGGTGTAATTGAATTCCCATGATAATTTGTTATGGGAGGACGACCTGAATGACAATTTCAGGATGACATCAAATATGGCTCATATTTTGAAACAAAGGGCACTACTTGAGGAACCTTTTGGGAAAGATAACTATGTAGGTGGCTTGCCTGCGATAGGGTTTTTGTAGGGCCATCCTTTACAGGTAGCTCTGTCAATCTGGAAGATTGTGCCAATAAGCCCCAGTTCAAAAGTATGAGGCGTGAACTTTCTACTTGTGCCTTGAACCAAGAGGTCATGGAGATTCCTATACAGGAGCAGGACCAGGAGGACATGGAAATACCTTCTCATGGGACACATAGCTCGTCTGGGACTCGAAAAAAGAAGTGAAAAGAAGGATTATTCCACACTACCCAGGACTGTTCAAATCAGGGCCTCGTGTAGGGAGAAGAAGAGGTAAAGTGAGTATTATTCTATGACACTGTATGAATCTTCTGAGTGGGACTCGGTAGATCCTGATGCTCTTGATGTCTACAGTGCAGATGGAGACCCCTTTGGAGCTGGGCATGAGTATGATGACTTTATGGCTTCACTTTTTCGTTGTTTCTTTCTTTTTTGTCTTTCTTTCCTTGCTTTCTTCTCTTTTTGGACTTGCTTCCTTTTATTTAATAAATTTTAGGGGACCAGGAATAGCCTGGTCCTCACATCTGCCTTTTCCCTAAAAACCCTAGGAAAACCGTAAAAACTAAAAATACTTCAAAGCCCAAAAAAACTTATAAAATGATAAAATCCCTAAAAGACCCCAGAAATCCTAAAACCCATATAAACCACTAAAAACCATAAAAACAGAAACACCAATTCAAATCCTAAAAACCCACCAAAAACTCAAAAAAACCCCTTTATCCTCTAAAAACGTTAATGGATATAAAAGTCCTTCAAATCCATAAAATCTCAAAAAACCCCTAATAAACTAAAAAACTCTCAAAAACCATAAAAGCATAAAAAATCTAAAAACCCTAAAAATATATAAAATCCCTAAAAACAAAAAAAAACTAAAAAAACCTAAAAACATAAAAACCTTAAAAATTATGAAAACCCCTAAAAACATAAAAGCTTTGGTGAATGGTGGTTGTACGTTTTTGGTGATGATGGTTATGTGCTGTTGGTGGTTGCTTGTGTTTGTGTGAAGATGATGGATTCTGGTTCTTGTGAGATTAGCTCCTGGTCACTGATTCATGGCGAGCTGCTGAATGCTGGTGATGGTTGTGATGCTGATGCTGGTGGTTCTGTGGATTTGGTTGCGGGCAGTTATGTGATGTCGAATGCTGGTGATTCTGGAGGCTGGTTGCTGCTTGGATGGGAGGTGCTGAAGCTTTGGTTTATGGTCACGATAATGCTGGGTGTTGTTTGCTGTTTGAATTTGGATGCTGTTCGCTGGTTAGCTGCGAGCTGCTGGATGCTGGTTGATGCTGGATAATGGTGGTGGCTGCTTTGCTTTGTGTGTTTTCTTTTTAGTTCTTGATTTTCTTTTTTTGGGGTATTTTGTCTTGGGTCGTTAAGGGTTTTTGGGTGTGGGTCGATTGACCCCTCCCCTCCCTTGTCTGCTATGTCTCTTTTGTTTTTTTAATAAATTTGGGGGGGGGGGCGGGAATAACCTGACCCTCGCATCTTCCTTTACCCTAAAACCCCCCAAAACCCCTAAAACCCCAAAAATACCTTTAAATCCAATTAAACCCAATAAAAACCACTAATAACATTAAAAAAACTTTGAAACTATAAAATTTTTAAAAACTCGTAAAAAAACATAGAAATCCAAGGAAAGATAAAAAAACAATAAAGTCCCAAAAAAACCCAAAAACCCTAAAAATCCATAAAATATCTAAAAAATCCTCAATTTCCTTAAAATCCATATAAAATAATAAAAATCCAAAAAATACCTAAAAATCCCAAAAAATGTAAAAATACCTAAAAAACCAAAGAAAACCAAAAAAAAAATAACGCACTTAAACCCCTAAAAAACCTAAAACATGGAAAAAACTCTAAATATAAAAAAATCATAAAAAATTTGAAAAACATGGAAAACACCTAAAAACCCAAAAATCCATATAAATACAAAAAAATGACCTGAAACCCGTAAATAAGTAAAAAACCCTAAATCCACTAAATAACCCAAAGAAATCCATTAGAACCTGAAAACACTTAAAACACCTACAAACACTAAAACCCCTAAAATCCCTAAAATCCCTAAAAAGACGGAAAAAATCCAAAACCCCCCAAATAACATAAAAATCCTAAAAACCCTAAAAACCCATAAAAATCTTAAAAAACACTAAAAAGTTTAAAAAACCCTTTAAACTCTTATAAATAATTAAAAACTCTAAAAAACCTAAAAACCCCAAGAAACTGAAAAAACGTAAAACCCCCAATAACTATAAAAATACTAAAAACCTAAAAACCCTAAAAACATTAAAGATGCCTAAAAAATAATAAAAATGAAAAAAACCTTTAAATCACTAAAAACCCTAATAAAAACATAAAAATTTAAAAACACATAAGGCCCCTAAAAACTTAAAAAATACTGAAAACCATAAAAAACCCTAAAACCATAAAAACCCTAAAAATCATAAAAACTCTTAAAAACCAAAAAACCACTAAAACCCCATAAAAACCATAAATACCACCATAAATATAATAATCTTTCAAACCCCTAAAATTCTATAAAAATCTAAAAACCCTAAAAATCTATAAAAACTAAAAAAAACCCTAATCCAAAAAAACCATAAAACCATGAAAAACATAAAAATACTCAAAATCACTAAAAACATTAAATATAATAAAAATACTAAAAAATGCCTAAAAAACCTAAAAGTTTAAAAAACACCAAAATAATAAAATACATTAAATCCTAATAACATATAAAACCCCTAAAATTCTAAAAACAATAAAAATACTTAAAACCCTAAAAACACCAAAACCCCACAACCTAAAACCCCTAAAAACTACAAAAACATGTAAAAACCCAAAAAATGCCAAAGATCTTAATAAAATAATAAAACTCAATAACCCTTTATAACACTATTTTTAAAAAAATATAAAAAACATTAAAACACATAAAAACTCAAAATACCCTAAAAACTAAAAAAACCATAAAAACACTAAAAAGACTAAAAACACCTAAAACCCTTAAAATCTTCAAATACCCTAAAACCCTAAAAATTAAAAAAACCATAAATATCCCTAAAGACATAAAAAAATTAAAAACACTATAAACCCTAAACAAACTTACAATAAAAACACTTAAAACCCCTAAATCCCGAAAAATATTCAAAATCTATTAAACCCCAAAAAACTATAAAAATCATAAAATTCACTAAAAACCCCTAAAAACATAAAACTCTAAAAACACCAAAAACACCATAAAACCCTATAAAATACTAAAAACACTTACACTCCCAAAATACTTAAAAACCACCCAAAATGCCCTAAAACATTTAAAAACCATAAAGACCCTAAAAACCATAAAAACCACTAAAAACCATAAAACCCAAAAGCCACTAAAACTATGAAAGCCCTAAAAACCATTAAAAATGTCAAAAAACAATAAAAAAGTTAAAACCCTAAAAGATACAAAAAAACCTAAAAACCATAAAAACCATAAAGAACCAAGAACCTATAATAACCTTAAAAATCCTAAAACACCTCAAATTCCCAAAAAACATTAAAAACCTATAAAAATCCTAAAAATCCCAAAAAAACACAAAAAAATAAAAATCCTTAAAATCGTCTAAAAACTAAGAAAACCTTAAAAACCTAAAAGTAATTAAAACCTCAAAAAACAAAAAAAATACCAAAAAAAACCTAAAAACTTGAAAACCCGTAAAAACCCTAAAAATACTAAAAATCCCTCAAAACTATAAAAAAGATATCTGGAAAATAGCACTAAAAATCCCTAAAAACATTAAAATCCCTAAACAACCAAAAACCCAATGAAACCTATATAACAAAGAAAACAGTTAAATCCCCTAGAAAACCTAAAAAATGTAATATACTTGAAAACTTATTAAAAAGATCCTAAAACCCTAAAACCCCATACAAACAATAAAAACCCCTAAAAACCTAAAAACCCATAAAAACTATAAAACCAATAGAAAATCAAAAAAAGTTTTATACAATTAAAATGTTAAAAAAATATAAAAACCTTTAAAACCATAATAAAACTGAAAAAACCCTAAAACCCCAAAAAAATCATAAAAACCCTAAAACCCCTAAAAATCCTCAAAATACCTAAAAATCCTAAAACACCAAAAAATCCTAAAAAGTTGTGAAAATATCAAAAAACATAAAAAAACAAAAATCCCTAAAAACCACAAAGAAAACATTAAAAACATAAAAATCCCAAAAACCCAAAAAATGCAAAAACAGTAAAAAAACCTACACCCCCCCTCCAAACCTTAAATCCCATAAAACCCATAAAACCCTTAAAATCCTAAAAAACATATAAATATCCTAAAATCAAATAAAAAATTTAAAACCCATTTTAAACGCTAAAAACATTTAAAAACTATAAAAACAATAAAACCCTGAAAACAAAAAAAAACCCTAAAAACCCCAAAAATCATAAAAATCCTAAAACACTAAAAACCCGAAAACCAGAAAAACCCTTTAAAATACATAAAAAACCCCAAGAAACCATAAAAATTATAAAAAATCCATTGATAACCTAATAATATAAAAACCCTATAAACCAGGAAAACCTTAAGAAAACCTAAAAATCTTAAAAATACATAAATCCCCTAAAAAATATAGAAAACCCTTAAAAACCAAAGGACACCTTAAAACCATAAATCCCCTAAAAACTATAAAACCCCCAAAACCAAAAATACATAAAACCATCTAAATACTAAAAAGACACTAAAACTCCAAAAACCTTTTTATCCCCTAAAAATGATATAAAACTCTAAAAAAACCATAAAACCGCAAAAAATTTAAAAACTCTAAAAACGACAAAAATAAAAAGTAATCCCTAAAAACCTCTAAAAACATAAAAAACCATAAAAACCTTAAAAAAAATAAAAACAAAAACCCTTAAAACCTATTAAATTATAATCTTTAAACAACCCCATAACCGTAAAAAAAATTCATGACCCTCAAATTCTAAAAAAAACCAAATAAAAAATTCCAAAAATTCTCTAAATATGTAAGATACCTTAAAACCCCTAAATAAAAATAAAGAAAACCTTACAAACCTAAAACACATAAAACCCATAAAATCCTCAAAAATTATATCACCCCTAAAAACCATAAAAATATTCTAATATAATAAAACCCCTAAAAACCATAAAACCCCCTAAAAACATTAGAATCCAAAAAATCCCATAAAAACCTTAAAACCCACTAAAAACTATAAAAATAACTAAAAACTCTAAAAACCATTCCAAGCACTAAAAACACTAAAAACTATATAAATATATAAGGCCCTTAAAAACACCAAAAAAGAAAAAAACATGAAAAAACCTAAGAAACCATAAAACCCTAAAAATTGTAGAACCCCCTAAACATAAAAAAACTAAAAAAGAAATAAAATACATTAAATTATAAAGACTAGTAAAATCCGTGAAACCCTCTATGAAAACCATAAGAAACTTAAAACTCTAAGAACCCATAAATAAACTAAAAAATCTAAAAATCCGAAAATCCATAAAAACACTAAAAAACCTAAAAACATGTAATAAAACCATAAAAACCGAAAAACAATTCATACCCCCAAAAATCCTAAAGATATTAGAAACCCTAAAAACCATAAAGTACCCTAAAACCCAAAAAATATATAAAAACCATACAACACATAAAAACACTAAAACACAAAAAACCCTTAAAAACCTAAAAACAACTAAAACTATAAATCCCACTAAACCCCTAGAATTTTTTAAAACCTCTTAAATACCTTAAAAACCTAATTATAAAAATACCATAAAAACCCTACAAAACCTAAAACCCCTCAAAATCCCGTCGAACCAAAAAACTAAAAACCCTAAAAGGACCATGAAATCTCCAAAATGTAAAAAAAAAACTATAATACCTTGAAAACCCGAAATAACTCCTTAAAAATATAAAAAAACATAAAACACATAAAGTCATAAAATGAAAAAAACACTAAAAACCCTAAAAAAAACTAAAAATCACTAAATAAAATTAAACCCATAAAACCCAATAAATAAATTAAAAGAAAAAAAATTTACCCCCAAAAACATTTTCAATCACTAAAAACCATAAAAACCAAAAAAATCAAAAAAAAAACCTAAAACTTGAAAACCACCCTTTAAACCCTCAACATACCGAAAATCCCTAAAAACCGTAAAAATCCAGAAAAAAGTCTCAAAAATCCCTAAAAACATAATAAATCCACAAAATACTAGAAACCCTATAAAAATGATAAAAACCTAAAAACACTTAAAACCCCTACAAAAAGAAAAAATGCTACAACCCCCAAAAAAACCCTTACACACCAAAAACCCCTAAACCCCTTAAACATCTTCAAAACCCTAAAAAAAACTTTGTAAAGCCTAATGAAATACTAAAAACTCTAAAACCCCATTAAAACCCTAAAAAAGTTAAAAAAAACAATAAAATATATTAAAACCAAAAAAAGACACAAAAATCCATAAAATGCCCAAATATAATATAAAGCCTAAGGATCCTAAAAAACAATAAAACCCATAAAAATCTTTAACACCCTAAAACCATAAAATCCATAAAAATACCTATAAATATCTAAAAATGTGAAATGCCTAAAATCCTTATAAAAACTAATAAAACCTTAGAAGCTAAAAACACTTAAAACCCCTAAAAACCTAAAAACCTCTAAAATCCTAAAAACCATTAAAACTATCATAGTCACTAAAAACCATAAAAATATCCCAAAAAGGTCCCTAAAATTTTAATAAAACATAAAATCCATAAAAACCCCTAGGAAAACCATAAAAACCTAAATACACTTAAAACCACTAAAAATGAAAAAAAATGCTAAAACCCCTAAAATGATACTAAATACACTAAATGCCGTAAAACTCATACCTGAAACCTAAACACACTAAAAAATATCATAAAACTCCAAAACCCACCAAAAACTCTGAAACCCATTTAAACCCCTAAAAATGTTTAAAAAAATCTCTAATAGAAAACCTTAATGATGGAGCAAGGGAGAATACCTATCGATCCATGTTGATCATGCGACTGAAAAGATCATGAATCCTTGTAATCCATGAATGATCGTACATAATGAGAAGTGAAAGCCTTTTGGGGATTCTATGTTTTGGTTACCCAATCTTCATAGTTTCTCTGACTATAAGAAGGTCGATCCAGCCACAAACCAATGAGGTCTTATTTGTCAGACATAGATTTTGTGGATATGTAATCCTAATTTCTATAAGATGGCTGATCATTCTATGGAGATAGTTGGACTGAGGAAATATTTTGAAGAGGATTTGAAAGAAGTATCCTCATTCTCTTTGTATGATTTTATAATTCATTCTCTATGATGTGTGACAAAGAAAGCACGCATAGCGCATGTTTCTGCTAATTGTGAGGTGGTGGAGGAACATCTGAGTCTATTCAATTTCTCTATAATTGTTAGGAAAATGATTCCAAAGGGGGTATGCTTTGGAAATTTGGAAACCATTCCAAGCGCATTGCTGAAATTTGGGGGTTTGGTGGATGGATGATGAAGGGAATGGGGAGGGGATATTACCATATGGCATTTCCATATCATTATTGTAAAAGGAGAGAAAAGAGATTTGGGACCTTCAATCTCCTGTCGGGACATCTTCAAATCTAGGATTGAGATCATAATTTTTACCCCTCCAGAGTGGAGAACAACTTTACTTAGGTTTGGATTCAGATATTTAAGATGAACTGGCTCTATTGGTATCCCCGGATCCTATAGGACATTGCAACTTTGGATGGATTCCCAACTAGAATTTTTTGGGAGATGGAAAATCCAAGATGTGGGATCTATGAAAGATTCCTAGTTTAGGTCTACATGGTATATAGTTTTTTTGAAGAGGTTGTTATAAATACACTTTAGGATAACCTGACCCTTGAAATTCAATATTTAAGGAAGCCCTTGTTCTTCTTTAATTGTAACTTCTTTTGTTATATAATCTATGAACGTAAAGGGATGAAAGAATTAAATGTATATAATAGTAATGGGCATGATGCCAGCACATGATCATGTAAGGGTGGGAATGTTAAATAGAAATCCCTAGGTACTTATTCTGATATTCCCCCAAGAACCATCCTAAGGATGCTAACCCTATATGCTCCTCTAATGATCCCAAGACTTCTGTGTATGGATAGATTGTTTTGGGTATTAATGAGCCTTCTCCTAGTCCACCTCTTGAATAGAATGAGGTTCTATCCACCCCAATAGTTTTGTATCCCCCAATGGATTCTTTTTAATCCCATTATGAGTTGGATATAAGTGTCCCACTTCACACTATAGTGAACCATTATCCTACTCTTGCTCCACCTAATGTGGTTGAGGGATGTTCTATAGATTATATTCTAAACACTCCCCCATTTTCAAGGTATGCCTCAGTGCAAGCCAGAGGGACCTCCTAGTAATCTAAAACTTATTATTGTGGGTTCTCTTCCAATTATAAATGGTATGTATCCATTTCACCAAGCTGATCCTGGACCCGATGTCCCCCTCCAATCCAAGTAAATTGATACTAATTCTACTCCTACTGAGGCAATGGGCACTCCACATTAGGAAGTACTGAATTCTTCCATGCATGGATAGCTGAAGTCCCATGTCCAAGAGAGGAAATGCATCCACCTTGAATAAATGTACTCATTCCCCTCTATGAATAGGGAATGGTAACATCTTCCCTTGCTAATTATGTTTGATTAGGGGCCTCTCCGTGTCACAGTGTAGAGTCACATGGGCTACACTCTATATCCCATTCTAAATGGTCATTCTTGAGTGAGCCTAGAGAGTTTTATTTTACACTGGTGTCCACAGATAAAGCTTCAAAAAGAACAATATATGGTGAATCAACCATAAAATGTATATTTTCCATCAATCAATTCACCCCACTCAATTAAAAGTATTGGGCTAATTCTGCTGAGGCTCATGACGATGAGGACACCCATCCCAATGAGAATGACGAATGGATAGATGAGGTCAGGGATTCCAAAACAGCCTTGAAGACTATTAGAAGGACCGTGAAAAGGGAAATAATAACAAGGGGAAGGTTATTATTTCCTACAATAATCCCAAGAAGTTGGACCTGCATCGCCATTGATGCAATGTTGTTAATTAATAAAGATCATGTACTTGAACTATTGGGGGCTTGGTAATTCTCCCAAAACAGTATCCCTCAGGCACATTGTTATATCCAAAAGCCAATGTTTGTTGGAATTACTGAAACCAAGATGAATTTTGTGAATTTTCAAGAATTTAATTAGTCTTCCCTTAGCTACTCTCATGTTTCACACAACAGGTATGATGTGACTGTTGAAACCTTATTGGTTCTTAAAAATGATGACATCTAGCTTCTATCATTTGATATGAGCACTCAAATTATCTTCCTCTCAATCTTCTCTCATGGAGCTTCATTTTTACTCTCTTTTGTATATGATTCTTTCCTATATATCATAGGAATGGTTCTCTGGAGAAAACTGATGTAACTAAATGTGGTTATGGACTAGAATTGGGTTGTCATTGGTGACTTTAATGTTTTTCTAAGACCGTATGGATGATAGGTTCTTATTTATCATGGATTTTTGTGGAAGAATTATCTTGATGTGTTGATCTATATAGCCTCATTGAGGTTCCCATTACTGTAGTATAATTCACATTGGTTATATTCACAATTAATTGTGGACAGGAATGTAAGCTTGATTTGTTCTTATCTCATATTAATGATTGGGATTACCCCATCTCTCTCTCTCTCTGGGCTCACTCTTCCCATGATTAATTTACACTATAATCCTCTAATATTTATCATCACAATAGACAACATGATGTCTTACATTTTTCCTTTAAATTTAATAATTCTTGGCTCACTATATTAGGATACATGGAGGTGGTGTTCAAGGGATGGTGTAACAACTATGTTTGAATCCCCCTCCACATTGTTGCCTCTACACTTAAAAAAATAAAGGATATTCAGATTGAATGGGGAAAAAACTCTTTCTTCAACCTGGATGAAGACATCAAGGCTACTAAGACTCATCTTTCTAATATTTAGATCTCAAACCAGCAGCAAATTTCACCATCCTACAAGGAGCTCTATCTCCATACCAAGTTGGATGACCAACTAGATCTTAAGAAGAGACTTACAAATAACCAATTCAATGATAAATGGATCATTTATGGGGATATGAATTCCATGTTCTTCCATCAGATACAGAAGTAGAAGAAAGAAAAGAGACGACCAGATGAAATTTGACTCAACGATTCCATTTTTACATCTGAGTATGACATCTCAGATTATGTTGTGGACTACTTTAAGATTTTATACAAATATGACAACATTGGGGACAATACCCAAATTTATAAATTTATTTTTACTTGCATGGAAGATAATCAAAATAATGCCTTAAATGCTCCCTAGATTCAGGTTGATGTCAAAACCTCCCTTTACTCCTTCTATATTGAGAGTGCAGTGGGTCTAGATGGATTTAATAATATGTTAGTCATGTTATACTGGGATTTATGCTTGTAGTAATCACAAATATTATCATGGAATTATTACTTTCCTTATTTATCCCTTATGGGATTAACTTTTACATTATTTCCTATATTATGAAGATTGATAATGTAATTTATTTCCATGAAACTCTATAGTAAAATTTTAAAACACAAATAACACTTAAAACCCTTGAAATTATAAAAATTCTAACAACCCTAAAAAAACTAAAATGACCATAAAACCCATAAAACACACTAAAAACAATAGAAATAACTAAAAACCAAAAAAACTCTAAAGAGCCATAAAATAAAAAAAACACACTAAAAACACCAAAAACCCTTTAAACCCCTGAACACACTAAAAACAAAAAAATCATTAAAAAAGATATAAACTCCAAAAAACACTAAAAATCTAAAAAAACCAAAAATCCCAAAAAAAACCCTAAAAATCATTAAAAATATTAAGAAAACATAAATTTTTAAAAAATCCTTAATAATTCCCAAAAAAATTAAAAACCCTAGATTCCATGGAAAACCCTATATAAACCTTTAAATTTGAAAAAACACTTAATCCCAATAAAAAACCTAAAAACATTAAAAACCCAAAAACACAAAAAATACCCTAGAAATCTTAAAAACCCATTAAAACCATCAAACCCTTGAAAATATAAAGAAATTCTAAAAACCCATAATAACCATAAAAAATGAAAAATCTAAAAACTATTTGAATACCTAAAAAAAGACCTCTATAAAACTATAAAAACACTAAAAATGTAAAATAACGGTAAAAACCAAATAAACATAAAGCCCATTAAACCCTCAAAATCCCTAAAAACATAAACTAAATAAAAATCATAAAAAACACTAACAAAACCATAGAATCCTAAAGACACTTAGAACCCCTAAAAACCTAAAAAATGATAAATGCATAAAAAATGAAATAGTCCCTAAAATCCTAAAAACCATAAAACCCCTAAAACCCATAAAAATCCAAAAAACTCATAAAACATATAAAACCCCACTACAACTCTGAAAACCCATTTCAACCACTAAAAAGATAAAAAACTCTAAATACCTTAAAAACCGTAAAAACTAAAAGAAACTCTAAAAACCACAAAAAACACTAGAAACTCTAAAAAAATACATGAAAACAATCAAAATCCATAAAAACAAAAAACAAATACCCATAATAATGATAATAAATCCTTAAAAATCCATAAAAATAGAAAAAACCTTAAAAACCTATGAAAACCTTAAAAACCTAAACACACATTGAACCCCTAAAAACCTAAAAACAACAAAAAAAATCAAAAAACCCTAAAAGCCATGAAAACACTAAAAACCATGAAAACCATAAAATCCTAATAAAAACCTAAAACCCCCTAAAAACTCTAAAAACCCTTCAACCCCTAATAATATTAAAAAAATATATTAAAAATTATACACCATAAAAACTCTAAAAATATTAAAACCCCCAAAACCCATTAAAACCCTCAAAAGAATTGAAAACACTAAAAATCCTAAAAATTCCCCAAAATTCCCTAAAATGTAAAAAAATAAAAATATCCAAAAAAACAAAAATAAAATCATGGAAATAAAAAAACACATAAAACCCCTAAAAACCAAAAAACGCTACAAATTCGAAAAAATATAAATCCCCTAAAAACCCAAAAAAAACCCTGAAAATCCCTAAAAATAATAGAAAACCCCCTATGATGCCCCCTCCACTCTCTCATGATGGAGACTCTCCCAACCTTTGGAAACATTCAAGAAAACGAAAAACATTGTGCCTCTTCCTCTCCTCATCGTGGGGGAGGGGCCTCTGCTAATTATCAAGGAAGATCAACCATCTGTTCCTTTCATAGTTCCAGACCTGCTACCCAAATTTCAAAGGAGTGATCTTCTTCCCAAGGTGCCTAAACTTCGTGAAGGATGCCTATAGCTACACCTCTCAATTGTAGAGTTTAATGAAGAAACCTCTCTATATAAGATGGATTTGGTTGCTAGATTCTTAAATTGGTGCCCTCTGGTGGATGTCTTTGACAGATGTGTCTTTGAAAGTTGGGATCTACAGGATTGTGCTACAGTGGGCCATGTATATAGCTACCATATTCTAATTAAATTTGTGTCTAAGGAAGATCTTATCCATTCTTGGTCCACAACTCCTCAGAAATGCGATGGTGCCCTGTTCTCCCTATTTTGATAGAGTTTTGATCTTAACTCATGTCGTGATTCACTAATGGTGGAAACCTGGGTGAGATTTCCAGAACTTCCACTCCCCTATCAATATTTTTCTATTATTTAAATTTTGGGGTACCTGGTGAGAAGTTTCCTTTATGTGGAGAGTAGGACTCATGCTTTATGCCATCTAGTTGCTTCAAGGGATTTTCCTGAGGTGGATGCTTCCAAGGAACCATTGGACTTGGTAAGGATCACTGTTGGTGAGAAGCCTTGATGGAGGCATCCAATGATTTATGAGACATGGTTTTATTTCTATTCCTCTTTCAGAAATCTTGGTCATTAAGACCGGGTCTATAGGAGAGGCTTAGGGGGATCCTGTGTTTTGAATCTGGATTAGGGGGCATGGCGAATGAAGTCAAATTTTGTTGGGGGGGGGGGGGAGGTGCTTGTCAAAGCTATTCACTAATTACATCACCAACTAAAAGTTTTAGACATTTTCAAGATTGATATGTGATTTAAAATAAATTGGTGGTAATGTTAGAGTCAAGGTTTGGTGCCTTGGGGTTATAGAATCTTAAAATTTGTTGTGGTGATGAAGGTGGAAATGTAGTGGTTGTGCATTTGGTGGATAACATTAATAGTGTGTAGGCTAGAAAGGGGGAGGAGGATGTTCAGAGTGATACTTCTTTGTGTAATAGTTTGAGTGTCTTGTGTCCATTGAGATAGAGGGTTAATCTGCGACATAAGAGGATGAAGAGGATCAAGGGATGATGGAAGAACAGGGAGAGGTGAATCTGTAGGGGGATGGGAGGGTTGTAGTCCATGACTAGAATGGGTTTCATTTACAGTGTGGTTGAAGATGTTGTGCGGGATTTGGGCTGTAGTTGCAATAGGGAAGATAAAGTAATGGATCTTTTAGTATAGAGAAATTTTGAGATGGTTGTGGATGGGGTTGGGGGGTGTGTACTGATGTAGAATAATTGTATTTAATGTGAATGTTCCTGGGGTGGTGCTTGATGGAGCTGCTACTGGTGAACATTATTGTGTGGTCGGGAAGGGTAAGGTGGATGAAGAGGTTGCATCTTATAATAATGATGATGTGGCTTTGGAGGTGGCTTAATAGAGGGAGAATATGTGATATAAAATGTGAATGAGTAGGGGGAGGGAGCTAAGAAGAGGGATGTGGCTCAGTCCGGTCAGGATCTGGGGGCGGCAGCTAGGCAAGAGGAGGTGCCTGAGCAAGGGGAGATGGTTGAGCAGTGTGATGTGGCATGTGCTTTGGTTATGGGGCTGCCACTTGGGGTTGACCTACTAAACCATTTCGGAGATGTGCATGAAAAGATAGTGTCCAACTTGGAGGATCTAGATCAGACTTCCATGGTTGTGTTTGAGGGAGGTGCCTTGCATTCTTGTGTTGTATGGGATATTTCATATGCGTTGGGGCTGAAACCCAGGGGTTATGATGAATTGCCGGGGGGCGGTCTAGAATGTGAGAGGGTAGAGGGGAAATAATAATTAGTGGATGGATGAAAAATGACTGGTTAGGGAATGTAGACCGTGGTAGTGAAAACTAGTGAGCTGAGCTGTGTGGTCTTACATGACATGAAGGTCGAGGAAAATTCAAGTGATTTCAGGGAGGTGAGAAAGTTGAATGATGGTTCCACATTTTCTCCCCCCAAAATGGGGATTATGTGGGATTAATCCACCCTTATTTGAACCTTGTATACCCGGGAGTCATCATAGGTGGTCAAACTAAAAGTATAAGTCAACAAACAGGAGCAGTAGTGCACCTCGGTGCAAGAAAGTCGCAGGGAGGAGTGCTTGACGCTCCTAAAACATCATGAGGAATTTGAAACAGGATGTGATTCGATAGACAGAGGTGCAAACTCTGACTTCTAATTTGATGATTCATCTTCTAGATATGGTGTGGAGGGTGACCCTTTGAGTGTAGCTTCTATTTCTAACTTTTTTGGTGATGTTGACTAACTTTATTCTCTTTTGGGGTTTCTTTTTTGGTTTGTGTTTGTTAAGGGTTTTGGGTGTGGGTTGATGGAATCCTTCCCTCCCTTATCAGGTGTGTCCCTTTTTTCAAATAAATTGGGGGGGGGGGTTCAAGAATAGCCTGGCTCTGCAACATCCTTTCCCTAAAAAATCATAACCCTAAAAAAATCATAAAAGATCCCTCAAAACCCAAAAAATTTTAAAACACCTATAATCCTTGAGAAAACATGAAGAAAATATTAAATACCAAAAAACACTTAAAACCACTAAAAACCTAAAATAAAATAAAAACTGTAAAAACTTCTATAATACCCTAAAACCCCAAAACACCTTAAAACCATAAAACCCCCTAAAATCAATAAAAATCTTGAAACCCATAATACCTTAAAACATGCTAAAAACCCGAGAAAGCCTTTAAAACCCTAAAATCATTAAAAACACTAAAATACCTCAAAACCTATAAAAAACTGAAAAAACCCAAATAAACCATAAAAACCCTAAACCCCTCAAATCCATAATAAACATAATCCCCATAAAACTCATAAAATATCCCTAGATATCCCTAAAAATGTAAAAACCATAAAATCCTGAAAAACCTTGAAAACCCCTAGGAAAACCATTAAAACCCAAAAACATGTCAAACCAATAAAAAGCTAAAAACACTAAACCCCGTAAAAATCCAAAAACACTTAAAATCCCAAAAACCCTAAAAACCAGAAAAATCTTAAAATATCCCTTAAAATCTCAAAAAACCACAAAAAAATATAATAAAACATTTAAAACCAAAAAAAAATTTAAAACGCATAAAAAACCAAAAAACCCTAAATCCCAAAAAAGTAAAAAAATAAGAAATCCTTAAAAACCCAGAAAACACATTAACACCCTAAAAACCACTTAAAACACTAAAAACCATTTAAACCCATAAAAAATTAAAAAACTATTAAAACATTTAAAACACTAAAAACTCATAAGGACACTAAAAACTCAAAAAATCCCAAAACACTCAAAAAAAAGTAAAAACCATAAAACCATAAAACCCCTAAAAGCCCTCAAAATAATTAATATCCCTAAAACCATTAAAAATATGAAAAAAAACTCCCTAAATTCCCATAAAATAGTAAAAACTCTACAAATCATGAAAAACGATACGAAAACCTAAAAAACCATAAAGTATATAAAACCCTGTGAAAACATAAAAAATTCTAAAATCCATAAAAAATCATAATACCCCTAAAAACACTAAAACCCCACAAAATCCTTGAAAAATGTAAATAACGAAGAAAATCATTAAAAAACCCAAAAAATCCCAATAAACACAAAAAACCTAAAAACCATGGAAACAATAAGGAATCATTAAAAAAATCAAGACACATAAAACCCCTAAAAACATAAAAACCATAAAAACCCATAAAAACCAAAAACCACTAAAAACACTATACACCCTTTAAATCGTCAAATTTAACTATAAAAACCATAAGAACACTAAAAACTCAAAAAAAAACCCTAAAAACCAATAAAACCCATAAAACCCCTAAAAACCATAAAAACAATAAATTCCATAAAAACTGTAAAAACCCATATATATCCTCTAAATCCTAAAATATCATAAAAATAAAAAACCCCTAACAGATGTAAAAACCCCTAAGAAATCATTAAAAACCTAAAAACATTGAAACCCCTAAAAACATAAAAATACTAAAATCCCTAAAACCCATAAAAACCCAAATAACCCTCATATCCCAAAAATCATAAATTGTAACTAAAAACTATAAAAACATAAAAACCTCCAAAAAACCTGAAAAAACTAACAAAACCTAAAAAAATATAGAAACACTAAAAACCTCAAAAACACCTAAAAATGCTAAAAACCCCTAAAAAGACCCTAACACCCAAAAATCCATAAAACCCCTTAAGAACCATTAAAAACCGCAGGAAACCCATAAAACCCAAAACAACTAAAACCTATAAAAACTGTAAAAACCCCTAAAATTTTTAAAAAACTCTTAGAAACAAAAAAAAATTATAAAACTCAAAAATTACCATGAACCACAAAAAACACATAAAAACTCTCAAAACCCCTAAAAACACTAAAGGAAGAAGGATAGAGGCCTGCTCTCCCAGAGGTTTTCTCTAGTCGCAGCACTGTCCAGGTCCTAGAGATTCGACTTTGCTGGATCGACTTCTCCATGGTTGTTGCAGTTTTCTTTGGCGATTCTCGGTGGCGTTGGTCTTCGGCCACCTTAGGCGGTGCTCGACGGTGTCGGATATTGTTAATGTTGTGTCCCATGGTGATGGGTTTTCTGCCTTTGGTTTGATAGATCTGGAGGCTGTTGGTTGTTTTAGACTTCTCTGTCTCGGATATGTGTGGTCTGAGTGTATATCTGGTGAGGCGTGGTGTTTCAACGATGGCGTGGACCTTCAGCTTTGGCACGCCAGATGGGTTCGGCGATGGTGCAGGCTTGCTTCGGGTGTCGTGTTGCAGCTCATGGATTTGAAGGGTGGGGGATTTCCCCGTTGTTCCATGTGGTTGCAGGTGCAGATAGAGTGTGTGGTGATGCAGATCTGAGCTTGGAAGGATTTATGTGGCTTCTTGGGTGCTGAATGCAGAAGGCATGGTGCCGGCTGTATGGAGTGGTGTCTGACCCTATTTTTCCCAGATCTGCTGGAGATTGTTCTGTGCACATATTCCAGATTGCGGTTTCGTAGATGTTTCCCCCATGGATGGGTCAATGGTTTCAAAGAATTCAACGGTGGATGGGTTTGATTCGGCGGTGTGGCTCCTGGCCTCTCCCACGATGACTTGAGGTGGTCTGGCAATCTGTTATTGAGCTCCAGGTTTGCTGTTATGGATTCTTTCTCGAGATGGTTCATCGGTTTTGCGGTCGCCTACTGCTACTACGGTTTTGCTTTGGTTGTTCTATGTTCTGGTAATTTTGGCCATCAATGGATGCTTTTCTGGATCTTTTGGTTTGAATCCTCTGCATTACAAGTTTTGCTACTCTGTGACTGTGGATGGATGGGATGAGAACCACTACTGGTGTTGGTTCTTGAGGTTGGGGCGCTGGACTATGTGGTTTGGTTGGAGAACTGTCTGCTGTAGTATGCTGGATGTGGGCTCTACTGTCCCTATTAACTTTCTAGTTGATGGAAATTGTGTGTATGGAGTTGCTGGTCATTGTTTTCTAGGAGGTTATGATGG
Organism: Viscum album; assembly: GCA_963277665.1. NCBI lineage: Eukaryota > Viridiplantae > Streptophyta > Magnoliopsida > Santalales > Viscaceae > Viscum > Viscum album. The sequence continues at coordinate 1,276,944,791 of OY728136.1, read as the reverse complement.
CCGCATTTGGTTGCGGTCCTCATGTTCTGGTTTCATGCTGCTGGTTGTGATGGGTTGCGATGTCGTTTTTGGTGTTGTTGGTTGCTGGGGCTGGTTGGTTTTGACGTATTACAGCTGTTGTTTTGCTGTGATGATTGGATGTGGTGTTTTTGGATGCTGGAATGTACTGGATGATGGAAATTGTGATATTGGATGCTGTTTGTTGCTGAGGTGGGAGTTACTGAAGCTGTGTTTTATGATCATGCTGCTGCTGGATGCTGATTGCTGTTTGACTTTGAATGCTAGTCATTGGTTAGCTGTGAGCTGCTGGATGATGGTTGATGCTGGATGATGGTGGTGTTGCTTGGCTTTGTGTGTCTTTTCTTTTTTCACTTTGATTTTCTTTTTTTGGGGTCTTTTGTGTCATGGGTTGTAAGGGGTTTTTTGGGTGTGGGTCATTCGACCCATCCCTTCCCTTGTCTAATGTGTTTCTTTTTCTTTATAATAAATTTGGGGGGGGGGGAGGAATAGCCCGACCCTCGCATCTTCCTTGCCCTAAAAACACTAAAAACACTTAAAAATCCTAAAAAATATCAAAAATCTTATGAATGTAAAAAACTGAAAATAATTGAAAACATGACGAAAAAAATAAGAACTAAAACACATTAAAACCCCTAAGAAAATAAATGATAAATACCTTCAGAACCCTAAAACCCCTCAAAATCTATAAAATCATAAAAACTATAAAAATCTTAAAAATCCCTAAAAATCCCTAAAAATACCTACAAATGTAAAAAACCCTAAAATACTTGAAAATTGCAAATAAAATTATAAAATCATAAAAACAATAAAACCCCCAAAATTGATAAAAACCCTAAAAGACCCTAAAAACCATAAACCCATAAAAACCATAAACCCATAAAAACCCCATTAAAATCCTAAAACTCACAAAAAACAATAAAAACCCTTTGCATTGCAAAAAAATCAAGACCCTTTAGACCCCTCAAAATAGTTAAAAAAACTAAAAAAACATCGAAAACCTAAAAACTCAAAAACTCCCCACAAAAACCCAAAAAACGAAAAAATCCTAAATAACTCTAAAACACCTAAAACCCAAAAAATAATAAAAATCAATAAAAAAACTTAAAATCCCTTAAAACCCCTAGAAATGTAAAAAACCCAAAAAACCTTGAAACCCCCTAATAAAACCATAAACACTGAAAAATACATAAAAAATCCTAAAAACACAAAAGACGCTAAAACCCAAAACAACCAAAAAACCCAAAAAACCCTCAAAATCCAAAAATATCCCAATAAAACCACAAACCCACCTAAAAATCCATGAAAATGTAAAAACCATAAAAACCCTAAAACCAAAGGAAAATGTTAAAAACATATAATGACTTTAAACCCCAAAAAAACTAAAATGGTTAAAAACCCTATAATCTATAAAAAATACCCAAAAATTTAAAACCCTATAAAAACCTTAAAAACAAAAAAAATACTAAAGAATGATAGAAATCCATAAAAAACCTAAAACTCTAAAAAACCTTATATCTCATCCTCTACAATCTGAGAAAATAAATCAACATATTTTCTTCCTTCCACACAATGATAAACCCAACCCACAACAGTCACCAAGCCTTCGATTCTGCCAACAACACTATAATGGCTCTCTGAATTGCCAACACAACCATGACCTACATCACTCGCCAATAACCGCAATGGTACAGAACAACCTAAACTACCACCCAAGCACAACCTAGTAATAGATCAAGACCCAGACTACCACTCGAGTCCTCGCCGAATAACTAAGATCACACGTGAAAGTAACCCAAACACATTTAGCCACCACCAACAGACGTGCATTAACAATCCAACCAAAGTAGAAACCATTCTAACTACTGCAATAATAAATCCAACCATCTGGTGGTGACCACATAACTAGAAGAATTAATGAACCAATGTAGCACACCATAAGTATGAACCAATGCAAAAAGGATCAGCATTTCTAACTAATGAACTAGCTTCCAACAAACTATCAAAACAAGCCAAAAACCCTATACTTTGATTGAATAAGATGAAGATGACCAAGGATAAAACATAGATGGACGAGGAAAGAAGAAAAAAACCCAAACTCTGAGTTCCAAGGAACCTCCATCTTCAATATTATGCTGATGGAGAAAACATCACACACCTGCAAAAAAAATCTCAGAACTATCCACCATCAATATCGAAGAGACATTATCTCTCTCATAAGCAACCATAAGAAATCTTGGAGAAAAGTTTATTTCATTCCAATGAACATGATGCTAGCAAGAAGAAGAGGCCAAAGACACTGAGGAAATCACCAGTTCCTTAGAGATGATAACCATCCATGGTATGAAATAGGATCTCCGTTGAGGCCTACCAAAGATGAATTATGCATAGTCAAAGAACATAGTAATAAAATCCAAAAAACAAATGAACCATCAACATCGTCTAGCATCCAATGTCAACGTAGTCACAAAGATTCATTGAATTCATAAATTCCAATCAAAAACCAATGTAAAACCAAAACATGAACCATCCACCCGTGAACCCAAAGAGACAATGATCATCAAATCAGCCTCAGGGTAAGAAAAATTATCCTCACAAAGTCCCCAAACATGTAATTCTCTCATGCACATGCGACGTAGTTACGAAGACTTTACACTAACGAAACTCGAGAAAAAAATCCTAAAATAAGAGACACATACCAAAAAACAAACCACGATTTGGAAAAAAATCTTAACATCTTCCACAAAACAAGTTTGAAAAAATCAGTATCATCGATATAGGCCATCGAACTGGCTAAAACAGAAGCACTAAAAATCTTCCAACATCAACCAAATCACATCGATCATCAAACGAGAACCCAAAAACCAACCCCCATCGAACATAATGTGAATGAAATAAAATATCATCTCAACACTCATGATGCCCACATACACCTATCAAACAAAAAACTCCAAAAACTACACGAGCAACATAATGAAAAGGACCAATCTCCAATTAATCTCAAGGACCAATAACACCAAATCGGTGATGTATGTTGGCAACTGATCAATATACCAGAAATCCATTCCATGATAAAAATTCTCACAATAAAAAAATATCTAAAAACCCTTAGAACCCTAAAAATGAAAAAAACAACAAAAAAACCTTACAAAACTAAAAAACTATAAATAACCCTAAAAACCCAAAAAAAACCCTAAAAAACCTAAAATTCCTCAAAATCCATAAAATCCAAAAACCCATAAAAATCATTAAATATCCATAAAATTCCCTAAAATAGTATAAAAACCTAAAAATATTAAAAAACCATAAGAAAACACTAAAAACATAAAAAAATTTAAAACCCATAAAAGTATGAAAATTCCAAAAATTATAAATTACCTAAAAACCCCTAAAAACATGAAAACCCCTCAAAATACATAAAAACCCTAAAAACCCATAAAAATCCTTAAAAACTCTAAAATCCCAAAAATACAAAAAACACCAAAACCCCTAAATCTAAAAGAAACCGATAGAATCCCAAAAATTACTTGATAACCCTAAAAACCTAAAAACTCTCAAAACCCTAAAAACCTCTATAGTCTTTAAATTCCACATATAAAATTAAAGACCCTAAAAATCCATAAAACCCCAAAATAACTACTAAAAACTCTAAAAAAAATTAAATCCTAAAAAACATAAAACACAACAAAAAACATTAAAATCACAAAAAACCCTAAAAAACCCTAACACCCAAAAAAAATCATAAAAACCATAAAACCATAAAAAACCAAAAAACCCTAAAAATCCTTGAAAAAGTTAAACACTATAAAAATCCTAAAAAATCCCTATAAGATAAAGACATAAAATCCAAAAAAACTCTTATGAAAACCTAAATTACCTAAAAACGCTTAAACCCTATAAAAACCAAAAAAACGCTAAAAAACCTAAAATCCATAAAAACCAAAAAAACCCTAAAATCCATAAAAACCTAAAAAACTAAAAACCCATTGAAATTCTAAAAAACCAAAAAAGGTAAAAACCCCTTAAAATACTGGAAAAAAATAATAAAATATTAAAAATTGAATAATAATTAAATCCCAAAAAAACCAAAAAATGCTAAAAACCCTAAAAACCCTAAAATCCTACAAACCCAAAAAACCCAAAAACCCCATAAAACACAAAAAAATATAAACCTAAAAAACCAAATAAAAATCCTAAAAACCCACTAAAAACACTAATAGCATTTTAAAACACCATAAATGTCAAAAAAAAACTAAAACCTTTAAAACCATAAAAACATAATAAAACATTAAAAACCTCAAGAAATCCATAAAACACTAAATCCTCCAAAAAATACTCTAACACCCCTCAAAATCCATAAAAACCCATAAAAATCATAGACCAATGATAAAAATCCCTAAAAATGTATAACATCCTAAAAACACTAAAAAACACTATGAAAAGATTAAAAACCTAAAACACTTAAAACACCAAAAAAACCTAAAAATGCCTATAACACTAAAAACCATAAAAATCAAAAAAAAAATCTCTAAAATCCCGAAAAACTATAAAAATCCTAAAAAATTATGAAAAATACCAAAAATGTAAAAAATACTAAAAACAAAAAAACCTTGAAAACCCTTAAGAAAACCATTAAAATGAAAAAAGGCTCAAAACCCCTAAAAATCCTGAAAATGATAAAAACCCTAAAATCATGAAAATAACCTAAAACCCCACAAAAACATAAAAATAAAGAAAATTTTAAAAACCTCTAATACCCTAGAAAGATATAAAAAAATCATAAAATTATTTAAACACTAAAAAAAAGTTAAGAACTCTAAAACCCATAAAAATATTAAAAACTAAAAAAATGAAAAAACCCAAAATAACCATAAAAACTTGAAAACCCATAAAATCCAATAAAAACTCAGAAAATACTTTAAAACATTAAAATAATAAAAATAGATAAAATCATTAAAAATACCAAAAAACATAAAAAACACAGAAATCAATGAAAAACACTATGAAAATCTTCAAAATGAAAAACTCCTAAAACTCTTAGAAACCATATAAACAATAAAAACCATAAACAACCACTAAAATTATAAAAACCCAAAAGACCAAAACCCCATAAAAATACCTAAAACTTACAATAAATATAAAAATCCTAAAACCATATAAAGCTGTTAGAAAACCTTAAAAACCAATAATCACATAAAACCCCTAAAGACCTAAAGAACAGTAAAAACTCAAAAAAACCCCTAAAAGGCCATAAAAACACAAAAATTTAAAATAAAATTTAAACCCCTAAAAACCATAAACAACCATTAAACCCCATAAAACTCTTAAAAACAATAAAGACTCAAAAGAACCCTTTAAACCCCTAAAACATTAAAAAAACTAAAAAAAAATTAAAAACCCTAAAAACTAAAAAAACCCTGAACCCCCCCCCCCCCCGTTTCCCCCAAATAACAATTCAAATCCCCTAAATAACATAAATCATGGAAAATCCATAAAAACCATAAAAATTATAAAAATCCCTTAAAACCATAAAATGTTAAAATACCCTAAAATCAATGAAAATCCTTGTGAATTCCTTAAAAACAAAAAAACACCTAAAACCCCTTAAAAACATAAATACAATTAAATCCATAAAAACAATAAAAACCCTTAAACCCTTAAAAACCATAAAAACTCCTAAAACCCTTGAAGAACCCTAAGAACCAATAAAAACCCTAAACCCACAAAAAACTCTAAAACACCTTTAAAACCCTAGAAAAATTAAAAACATAATAAAAACCGAAAAACCCTTAAAAATCAAAAAAAACTTACAGACCCTAAAACCCATAAAACTCTAAAAACTTTCAGAATCCATAAAATCATAAAAAATTTTAAAAAATTTAAAAATCCCAAAAAAACCCAAATAACATAAAAAACCCTAAAACCCTGAAAACCCATAAAAATGTTAAAAATGGAAAAACACAAAAAATCCCAAAAACATTAAAATTATAAAAACACCTAAGACATTGAAAAACACTAAAACCCATCAAAATACATAAAAACCCAAAAGGACATAAATTTTTAAAAAGATTCACTGAAATATTGAAAAATTATAAGACTATAAAAACTCAAAAAACCCATAAGAAAACCGTAAAAACCTAAAAACACATAAAATAATTAAAAAATAAAAAATTATAAAAAACGTAAAACCCTAAAAGGACAATAAGAACCCTAAAAACAATAAAACCCATTAAAAACATAAAACCAGAAAAAAAAATCATATAAAATATTAAAAACTAAAAAAACCCTAAAAAGAGTAAATACTCAAAAAAACCCTTTGTCCCTTAGAAACATTTAAAAACTATGAAAATTATTAAAAACCATAAAACACTAAATATAATACCTAAAAAACAAAAATAAACCTAAAAATAAAAAAAAAAAAGTTAGAAACCCCCAAAATACCTCATAATCCCAAAAAGCCCTAAAAATAATAAAAATCCTAAAAACCCCTAAATATCAATAAAAACCTAAATACACCTAAATTTTTTGAAAAACCCCTGAAAACCATAAAACCCCCTAAAATCAATAAAAATCCTAAAACCCAAAAAACCTGTAAACACGGTAAAAACCCTAGAAACCCTTTAAAACTATAAAATCATTAAAAACCCTAAAAAACTATAAAACCTATAAAAAACTCAAAAAAACCCAATTAAACCATAAAACCCAAAAAATCCCCTTCTGATCCATAATAAAAATAATCCCCAAAAAAACACAAAAAAGATCCATAGAAATCCATAAAAATGTAAAAAATACCTAAAATTCTAAGTAAACCTTGAAAACCCCAAAGAAAACCTTAAAAATATAAAACCACTTCAAACCATTAAAAATCCTAAAAACACTAAAATCCCTAAAAATACTAAAAACACTTACAATCCCTAAACCCCTAAAAACTATAAAAATAAAAAAATATCCCTAAAAGTCTCCAAAAATCTTGAATAAAGGCAAGTAAACATTGAAAACCTAAAACCATATAAAACCATTAAAAAAACTATAAATCCTAAATCCCAAAGAACATAAAAACATCAGAAATCCTTAAAAACTCTGAAAACATCTAAATAACCTAAAAATCACTAAAAAAACTAAAAAACCTTTAGACCCATAAAATGTTAAAAAAATTTAAAACATTTAAAACACTAAAATCTCTAAAGCACAATAAAAAATAATAAAAACCCTGAAAAATTCAATAAAAACATAAAATCCCTAAAACCCTAAAACCCCCTAAAACCCCTCAAAATCATTAAAATCCCTAAAACCATTAGAAATCCAAAAATAACTCCTTAAAAATCCATAAAAACATAAAAACACTAAAAAAAATCAAACTCCATAGTAAAAACCAAATAATTTAAAACAATATAAACCCACTAGAAAACCAAGAAAATGCTAAAATCCAAAAAAAATCATAAATCCCATAAAATCACTAAAAAACACAAAATCCTTGAATCCACTAAATAACCAAACTAATCATTAAAAATCCCCACAAATTCCAAAAAACATAAAAAACCCAAAAACTCTAGAAACACATAGGAAACAATAAAAACATAAAAACACATAAAACCCTAAAAACCCTTAAAATGATAAAAACACTAAAACTCATAAATACCATGAAAAATAAAAAAAACATAAAACCCATAAAACCATAAAAACCACTTAAAACTCTATAAATATTTTAAACCCTTTGAAAAGGTTAAAGAACTCTACAAACCTCAAAACCCTAAAATCTCAAAAGAACCCTAAAACCCAATAAAAACATTAAAACCCATAAAAACACTAAAAAACATATAATCTATTAAAATTTTAAAACCACGTATATATCCTATAAACCCCTAAAATCCCAAAAAAAGTAAAAAACCCTAAAAACATGTAAAAACCAAAAGAAAAACGTAAAACCATAAAAAATTAAAACCCATGAAAACATAAAAATTCTAAAATCCCTAAAGCTCATAAAAACCCTAATAACCCTCATATCCAAAAATTCCAAAAAAGTAACTAAAAACCTAAAAACATACAAACCTCTAAAAACCCTGAAAACCCCTAAGAAAACCTTAAAAATTCTAGAAATACTAAAAACCCTAAAAATACCTTAAAACGAGAAAAAACCCAAAATGAACTCCAAAATATACCCTAAACACCTAAAAATCCATAAAACCCCCCATGAACCTTTAAAACCCGTAAAAACCCATTAAAAACAATTATAATCCTTTAAACCCCTTTAAACCCCTAAAACTTTTTTAAAAAAATCTAAAAAACCTTAAATATTATGAATAATAAAAAATTACACTAAACCCCCAAATACATTAAAACCATAAAAACCAATAAAAACACTCAAAAACCCTAAAAACACTAAAAACCCTTAAAAATCCTTAAAAATACCCAAAAACCTAAGAATATAAAAAATTCATACAAACCTCGAATATGTAAGGAAAACCAAAAAAACAATTAAAACCCCAATGAAAAAAATTCTAAATACATTAAAAACCATAACACCCCTCAAAATATATAAAATCATAAAAAACATACAAATCATAAAAATCCATAAGTACCATAAAACCCCGAAAATCTATAAAATCAATAAAAATACTAAAACACCTTAAAAGCCTGGAAATGTAAAAAACACTCAAATACCAGAAAACCCCTATGAAACCTTAAAACCCAAAAAATATAGAAAAATCCTAAAACCCAAAAAATTCTAAAACCCAAAAAAACACCTCAAAATCCAAAAATCCGAATAATACCATAGACTCCTAAATATTACCTAAAAATACCTAAAAATGTAAAAACCAGAAAAACCCTAAAAACAAATGAAAATTTTTAAAAACATAATATGACTTAAAACAACCAAAAAACTAAAATGGAAAAAACCCCTATAATCTTCTAAAATTTTCTAAAACCAAAAACCCCATAAAAACCATGAAACCCCATAAAACATTAAAAAATGATATAAATCCATAAATAACTTAAAAACTATAAAAACAATTATCTTACATCCACTAGAATCCTAGAAAAAACAACAGATATTTTTCCTGCCATATAAAGAAAAACCTAACCCACAATAGTTATGCAGCCTTCAATTCTGCCAACAAAACTGTAATGGCTCTCTGAATAGCCCAAACATCCACGACCTACATCACTCATCACAAACTGCAATGGTATAGAACAACCTAAACTCCCACCCAAACCATAACCCAGTAATAGATAAATACCCAAACTACCACCCGAGGCATTACTGAAGAACCAAGATCACATGAGAAAGTAACCCAAAAACATTGATCCACCACCAATAGCCAAACATGAACCTTCCATTGAGAGTAATAACCATGCCAAGTATTGTAATAATACATCTAATCATCTAGTGAGGACCACATAACCAGAGGCACTAATGAACTAAAGAAGCACACTACTAGAACAAACCAATGAAAAAAGGATCAGCATCTCCAATCGATGAACTAGCTTCCAACAAACTGGCAAAAGAAGCACCGAAAACCCCTCTACATCGATAGAAGAAGACAAAGATGAGAGAAGAAAAAACACAGAAGGACGAGACAAGCAGCAGTAAAAACCCAAACTCGGAGTTCCAAGGAACCTCTATCTTTGATTTCATGGTGATTGGGAAAACATCACGCACCAGGAAGAAATATCTCAGAACTATCCACCATCAAAATCAAAGAGACATTGGCGCTCCCAGAAGCACCCAAAAGAAATGTAGGAGAGAAGATGATTTCATCCCAATGAGAAAGATGCTAGATAAAAGATGAGGCCAAAGACACTGAGGAAATCACTAGTTCCCTATAGATGATAACCATCCATGGTATGAAATAGTATCTTCATTGAGGCCTAGAAATGTCGAAATAAGAATCATTAACGAACATAGTAATAAAATCCCACAAACTCATGAACCATCAACACCCTCTATCATCCAATGTCAATGAAGGAACATTGAGTCTCTCAACCCATAAATTCCAATCAAATCCTAGTGTAAATCCAAAACATGAACTATCCACCCGTGAACCAGAAGATAAAACGAACATCAAATCAGCCTAGGGGCAAGAAAAATTACACTAATAATGTCTCCAAACATTCAATGCCCACACACACCTTCCAAATAGTTACAAAGAATTTCCTGTAATAAAAATCAAGAAATAATATCATGAAATGGGAGACACATGCCCAAAAACCATCCACGATTTTGAAAACAATCTCAACATCTTCCACAAAACAAGTTTGACAAAATGAGCATCATCAATATAGCAATATAACTAGCTAAACAGAAGCACTACCAATCTTTCAACATCAACCAAAGCACACCGATTAACTAACAATAACCTAAGAACCAACACACATAGAACCCAAAGATAATGAAAGAAAATATAATCTCAACACTTGAGTCACCCACATACACCTATCACACTGACAGGTCCAAAAAATGCACTAGCTACAAAATGATGAGGACCTATCACCAATTAATCTCAAGGACAAAGTACACAAAATCGGTGAATTTTGCCAGCAACTGATCAAAATACTAGAAAACCATCCCATCAAAAAAATCCCACAATAAAAAATCTCTAAAAACACATTAACCACTAAAAATGATAAAAAACAAACAAAAAAGCGTAAAAATGCTAAAAAATAAAAAAAACACTAAAGTCACAAAAAAAACCCAAAAAACCCTAAAAACTATCAAAAACATTAAAAAACCGAAAAAACCCTAAAAATAATTATAAATATATAAAAAACCCTAAATTATTATAAAACCTAAAAATATTACACTTAAGAAAACCTAAAAAAACCTAAGACCATTTAATACCCATAAAAGCATGAAAATGCCAAAAACCATAAATTACTTAAAAAACCCCAAAAAACATGAAAACTTCTTAAAATTCATAAAAACCCCAAAAACCATAAAAATCCAAAAAAGCCCTAAAAACCATAAAAATATAAAAACCCAAAAACCTCTTAAAACTCTAAAAATACACTAAAAACCCAAAAAACATAAAATCCCTAGAAAACTAAAAAATAATCAAAATCTTAAATACTCTAAAAAACCCTAAAAACCTCTATGGTCCATAATATCCTCTAGGACCCTTAAAAATCCAAAAAATCCATAAAAACCAAAAAATCACTAAATACTCTAACAAACCCATTAAATCTAAAAAAAGAAAATTAAAAAAACATTAAAATCCCTAAAAACTTAAAATAAAACCCTAAAACCCAAAAAATCATAAACAACATAAAACCAGGAAAAACCTACAAACCCTCAAAATCCATGAAAACCAAAAAAACCATAAAATGAAAAAAAATACCTAAAAATCCCTAAATAATAAAAAAAATACTAAAAACCCATATGAAAAAATAAAATATCAAAAACACTTAATCCCTATGAACCCCCTAAAAATGCTATGAATGATGGCAGCTTTCTCTCCCAGTTGGTGCTCTCAGCGCTCTCACGTTCTTCCCCTCCCTAGGGTTTTCGGCCTACTCCTTCGTTGGTAGATCACATCTCCCTTGAAGGCTTCATTGTGCATGCAGATACGGGTGATTTTGGCTCTCTTTATAAGCCCTCGGTTTGGGCGGTTTCGCTCAGGATGGCGGTGGTTCGGCCTTGCGGCCGTTGTGTGGTGCGATGGGTGGTGGATTTAAGTGCAGAGTGGAGATTTTTGGTTCGCTGCTACCAGTTATAGTTCTTGGAGGTCGTATCGTGGTGGGATCTAGTTTGTCGAGGCTAGATCCGGTCTTCTACAGTGGGACCTGATGATAGGAGGGTGTGAAGTCAAGGTGGTGGTGGTTACCTTCATTGTGAATTTTGGGAGTGGATCGATGGTCCTGGATTTGTGTGGAGTGAGCCCTAAGCCGTTGTCCTTGTTTCTTCAGTCAGAGAGGCTTGACGAGATACATCTGATGCTGGTCTTTGAATGGTTCATATACACACTTTCAAAGGGTTCCCTATGCGATGGACTCGCTCGGCATCACACTTTGAAGATTCAGGTGGTTCGAGCTCTTCAGCGGCTTTATATTCTCAAGGAGGAAATGAGATTTCCAATCTTCTCTAGGATGGCTTCATCGCGGCGTGGTTCCCCAAGATCGGTTGTCGCCTTGTGGCTCTAGTGCGCGGTTGCGTTTGAGCGTGTCCGGTTTTGGATATGCTTGTGTGGGTCCAGACGGCGTCAGCTGGGGTCATGTCTTAGAGGATCTACATTGGTTTTTCTCTCCTCAAGAGTCTTCCTGCCTACTGAAGGTGCCTATGCGTGGAGCGGCATGGTTGCGGTGGCGGCAAGGCGGATCAGGATCTGGTTTTCATGACTTGGAGTGTTGGCTGCTCTATCTTCTCTGGGTGCAGATCTTGTCGCATTGGTGTGGTTCAGTGTCTCTGGATCTCCACTGGTGTATATGATGCAGGTATGCGCTCTGGTATGGCTTCTTGTTCGAGATGGTTCTTTGGATTTGCGGTCGCCTCCCGCTACTGCTGGTTTGCTTCAGTTTTGCTGTGATGTGGTCCATTTGATGGTCAATTGTTTTTTGCTGGATTTTCTTGATTAAATTATATGCATTACAGGTTTTGCTTCTTTTTGGATGTGGATGGATTGGAAGAGAACTGCTTCTGGTGTTGGTTCTCGAAGTTGGGGCGCTGGTTTCTGTGGTTTCGTTTGGGAACTGTCTGTTATGGTATGCTGGATGCGGGCACTGCTATCCATGTTTTGTCCTTTTTTGGTCTTTTTGAGATTGGATGCTGGTTACTGCTTGGTAGTGAGATGCTGAATGCTGGTGATGGTGAGGCTTGTGATTTTGATGCTGGTGGTTCTGTGATGCTGGATGCTGGTGGTTCTGTGATGTTGGATGTTGGGGGTTCTGGATGTTGGTCGCTTCTTGGATAGGAGGTGCTGAAGCTGCGGTTTATGGTCATGCTGCTGCTGGATGTTGTTTGCTGTTTGAGTTTGGATATTGGTCGTTGGTTAGTAGTGAGCTGCTGGAAGTTGATTGCTGCTGGATAATGGTGGTGGCTGCTTTGCTTTATGTGTTTTCTTTTTTCGTTTCTTGACTTTTTTTGGGTCTTTGTCTTGGGTTGTTAAGGGTTTTTGGGTGTGGGTCGTTTGAACCCTCCCCTCCCTTGTCTGTTGTGTCTTTTTTTTATTCTAATAAATTTCATGGGGTCAGGAATATCTCGACCCTCGCATCTTCCTTGACTAAAAATGCTAAAAACCTAAAATCGCAAAAATGAAAAAACCATAAAATTCAAAAAAAAATCGTAAAATCCTAAAACCCCCATAAAAATCCTAAAAATCGATAAAAGGTAGAAACCCCTAAAAATACTAGAAAACCATAAAAACATTAAAAATCGAATAACAATTAAAACACCAAAAAACTAGAAAAGGATAAAAACTCTAAAAACACTAAAGTCCTAATACCCAAAAAACAAAAAAACCTTTAAAAAACCATAAAACCTAAAAAACCCCATATGAACAATATAAAACCAACTGAAAACACTAAAATCCATTTAAATCCTTAAAAATGTTAATAAAACAAAAACCCTTAAAACCCTAAAACAATAAAAAAACACTGAGAACCCCAAGAAAACCATAAAAACCCTAAATCCTTTAAAAAATACCCTAAAACCCTTCAAAATGCATAAAACCCTAAAAACATATAAAAAACCCCGACTAGTGCTATAAATCCTTAAAAATGTAAAAAATCCTAAAAGTATGAAAAAACCCTAACAAAAGATTCAAAAACTAAAACACTTAAAACACCAAAAAAACCTAAAAATGGTTAAAGACCTCAAAGCCATAATAACCCACAAATTCCCTATAATCCCTAAAAACTATAAAAATACTAAAATCCCAAAAAGTACCTAAAATATATAAAATTATAAAAACCCAAAAAACCTTGAAAACCCATATAAAAATCATAAAAACCAAAAAACAATTAAAACACATAAAAATCATAAAAATGATTGAAACAATAAAAATTATGAAAATTCCTTAAAACCCCATAAAAACCTAAAAATGGTAGAAATTTTAAAAACCCCTAATGCCCTAGAAAGCCATTAATTATTCATATAACTCATTAAACTATAAAACAATTAATAACTCTAAAACCCATAAAAATAATAAAACCTAAAAAAACCCAAAAACCCAAAAACCCTAAAAACCCATAAAACCCCGAAAAACCATAAATTCTCCTAAAAACTCAGAGAATCCATTAAAACCCTTAAAATAATAAAAATAGTGAAAATATCGAAAAATACCTAAAACACAAAAAACCATTATAATAAGGAAAACCCTATAAAAACATTCAATATCAAAAAACACCTAAAACACTTAGGAACCCTAACAACGCTAAAAACCCTAAACACCCCCTAAAAAACAAAAAAACCCAAAAAGACAAAAAAAATACATTAAAAATACATAGAACTCCATAAGAATATAAAAAACCCTAAAACCCTAGAAAACGGTAAGAAATAATTATAACCTAAAATGACATAAAACCCTTAAAGTCCTAAAAACACAAAAAACACTAAAACCCCTAAAATACCATAAAACCCCTAAAAATTTCATTAAATAATAAAAACCCTGAAAACCATAAATGACCTTAAAACTCTATAAGACCCCTAATAAAACATAAAACTGAAAAAACCCTTTAAACCCATAAAATTTTAAAAACTCTAAAAAATATTAAAAACCCTAAAACTAAAAAAACACCCCCCCTACCCAAAATAACAAATATAAGCCCCTAAATAAAAAAATCCTAAAAATACTTAAAACCCATAAAAATCCTAAAATCCCAAAAAACATAAAAATTTGAAATACCGTAAAATATATGAAAACCCTTATGAATTCCTTAAGAACATAAAAAATCTTAAAACCCGTTAAAAACATAAAAACGCTAAAATACCTAAAAGTCCCTAAAAACCCCAAAACCCTTGAAAACCATAAAACCCCTAAAACCCTTGATGAACCCTAAGAACCTATAAGAACCCTAAAACCCACTAAAAATTCTTAAACCACTTTAAAAATCTAGAAGCATTAAAAACTAAAAAAACATTAAATCCCTAAAAACTCAAAATAAATCCTTACAAACCCTAAAAACCATAAGACCCTAAAAATATTCAAAATACGTAAAACCCTAAAAAACAATAAAATACCTAAAAATGCCTAAAAACCCTAAAAAAATAAAAAAAACATAAACCCTAAAAACCCATAAGAAAATTTAAAAAATGGGAAAACACTAAATAAGCTAAATAATATAAAATTATAAAAAACCCTAAAACCATGAAAAACACTAAAACACCGCAAAATCCCTAAAAACCCTAAAAACCAATTTTTTTAAAAAAATCACTAAAATATTAAAAAATATACCATAAAAACCTTGAAAACCCCTAAGAAAACCTTAAAAACCCCAAAACACATAAAACCATTAAAAACCTGAATAATGAAAAAAAACCTAAAACAATAAACAAACCTTAAAAACCCTAAAAATTCTAAAAACTACAAAAAACATTAAAAAAATAATACCATAAAAAATAATTTAAAATTTTAAAAATAAAAAAACACTAAAAATAATAAAAACTCTAAAAAACCCTTCACCCCTAAAAACATTTAAAAATTATATATATCATTAAAACCCATAAAAACTAAATATAATACCTAAAAACCAAAAATACCCATTAAAAATTAGAAATCCCTGAAATCCCTCATAATCCCTAAAAACCCTAAAACCCATAAATATCTTAAAAATCCATAAAAAACACTAAAACTATAAAATCCCCTAATTTTTTTGAAAACCCCCTGAAAACCATAAAACAATATAAAATCAATCAAAATACTAAAACACACAAAACCCTAAAAACACACTAAAAACCCTCAAAACCCTTTAAAACCATAAAATTAATAAAAACTCTATAAAACCTATAAAAACTCAAAAAACCCAAATAAACCATACAAACCCTAAAAACCCACTCAAATCCATAATAAAACTAATACCCATAAAACTCATAAACAATCCCCTGAAATCCCTAAATGTGTATAGAAACCCTAAAATCTTGAAAAAACCTTGAAAACCCCTAAGAAATCCTTTAAAACCTAAAAACAGTTCAACCCACTAAATAACTAAAAACGCTAAAATCCATAAAAAATCTTAAAAACCTTATAATCCCTAAACCCCTAAAAACAATAAAAATCCTAAAATATCCCTAAATCTAAAATAATCTAGAATTAATATAAGAAAACATTGAAAACCTAAAAACACATAAAACCCATAAAAAACCTAAAAACCCTAAATTCCAAAAAAACCTCAAAACATCAAAAATCATGAAAAACACTAAAAATAGATAAATACCCGAAAAATCACTAAAAACACAAAAAAAACCTTTAAACCAATAAACCGTGAAAAAACTATTAAAAAATTTAAAACACTAAAATCATTAAAGGACAATAAAAACTCAAAAAACCTCAAAAAACCTCAAAAAACTAAAAAACCCATAAAAACCCTAGAACCATAAAACCCCTAAACCCACTCAAAATCATGAAATTACCTAAAACCAAAAATTCCAAAAAAATATAAAAACAATAAAAAATGTGAAAACCCATAGGAAAATCTTAAAACACTATAAGAATATAAACTCTTAGAAAACCTAAAAATGATGAAATCCATAAAAAAATCCTAAAAACACGAAAACCCCTCAAAATCCTTGAAAATTATGAATAACCAAACTAATCATTAAAAATAAAAACAAATCCCATAAAACATAAAAACCCCAAAAACCCTGGAAACACTAAAGAAACATTAAAATCATAAAAACACATAAAACCCCTGAAAAAACTAAAATTTATTAAACCCCTAAAACCCATAAAAACTATAAAAACTATCAAAAAACCCTTAAAACCAAAAAAACCAAAAAAACCACTAAAAATAAATAAACACTTTAATCCCTTGAAAATGTTAAAGAAATCTAAAAACCTCAAAACCCCTAAAAACTAAAAAGAACCCTAAAACCATAAAAACCCTCAATACCCTAAAAATATAAAAATCAATTTAAACTATAAACCAATATAAATCCTATAAAACCCAAAAATCCCATATAAATGTAAAAAACCTAAAAAACATGTAAAAACTCTAAGAAAACCTTAAAAACCTAAAAACACTAAAACCCATAAAAACATAAAAATGATAAAATCCCTAAAACCCATAAAACCCTAGTAACCCTCATATCCTTAAAATCTTTAAAATAAAGTAAAAACCCTAAAAACATAAAAACCTCTAAAAACCCTGAAAACCCCAAAGGAAACCTAAAAAATCTATAATAACTAAAAACCCCAAAAATACCTAAAAAGACTAAAAACCAAAAAACACCCTAAAAATACACTAAACACATAAAAATCCATAAAACCCGCTAAGAAACATTAAAATTCGTAAATACCCATAAAAATTAAAAATAATTAAATGATATAAAAACCATTAAAACCCCTAAAAACTTTAAAAAACTCTAAAAAACCTTAGAAATACTATAAACTAAAAATAACCTTGATCCCTGAAAACTATAAAAACCATATAAACGCACAAAAACACTCAAAACACCTAAAAACACTAGAAACCCTTAAAATCCTAAAAATTCCCTGGAAACCAAATGAATATAAAAAACTATAAAACCTAGAAAACCCAAAGAAAAACAAAAAAATAAAAAAAATAATTAAATACCCTTAGAAATAAATGTTAAACACCTTAAAACCCCTAAAACCCCTCAAAAACTATAAAATCATAAAAACCATAAAAATCATAAAAATCCAAAAAAATCCCTAAATATGTAAAACCCCCAATAAAAATCCTAAAAATCTAAAAAGATTAAAACCCCCCAAAATGAAAAAAACCCTAAAAGACCCTAAAAACACTTAAAACCATAAAAACCATAAACCCCTTAAAACCCATTAAAATCCTAAAAATCAGAAAAAACCCCCAAAAACCCTTTACGTTGCAAAAAACAGCATCACCCTTTAAACTGGTAAAAATGGTTAAAAAATCTAAAAAATCTATTGAAATCCAAAAAACTCAAAAGAAAAACCCAAAAAAACAAAAAGATCCCTAAAAACCAAAAAACCCCCTAAAACCCCTAAAAACCATGACAATATTTAAAATCATTAAAAATCCATAAAATACCATAAAAACCCAAAAAATGTAAAATAACCTCAAAATAATGAAAACCCCTTCAGAAAACCTGAAAACCTAAAAATACATAAAACTCCTAAAAACCCAAATAACAAAAAGACACTAAAAAGACACAAAAACACAAAAAACCCTTCAAAATACAAAAAAACCCAAAAAAACCATAAACTACAAAATATTCCCTTAAAACCCTAAAAATGTAAAAACCATAAAAACCCTAAAAACCCAAAGAAAATGTTAAAAACGCAAATGAATTAAAACCCCCAAACACCTAAAATGGCTAAAAATCATGTAATTTGTTAAAAATCCCCTAAAACCTAAGACCCCCTAAAAACCATAAAACCCCATAATAATATTAAAAAATGATATAAATCAATAAAAACTCTAAAACCCCATATCTCACATCATCTAGATTCCTAGAAAAAGACAACAAATATCTTTCATGCCTCACAAAAAAAAATCCAACCCACAACAGTCTTCCAGCCTTAGATTCTACCAACAACACTATAATGGCTCTCTGAATAGCTTGCATCACCATGTCCTACATCACTCGTCAACAACCTCAATGGTAGAGAACAACTTAAAATCCCACCAAACCACAACACATTAATAGAACAAGACCTAGACTACCACCCGAGGAATCACTGATGAACCAAGATCACACGTGAAAGTACCCCAAATACATCTAACCACCAAAAACAGCTAAGCATGAACCTTCCAACCAAAGTAGAAACCATGCCAAGTACCATAACAAAACATCTAACCATCTGGTGGTGACCACATAAACAATAGCAGAGATAAACCAAATAAGAACACCACCAGTAAGAACCGAATCCAAAAAGTATCAGCATCTCCAACAGGTGAACTAGCTTTCAACAAACTGTCAAAACAAGCACCGGAAAACCCTCTACATTGATAGAAGAAGGCGAAGATGACAGAAGAAAAAAAACAAAAGGATGAGGCAAGAAGACCTAAAACCCCCAACTCTGAGGGCCAAGGAACCTCCATATTTGACTATATACTGAGGTAGAAAACATCGCACACCTTAAAAAAATCTTATAACTATCCACAACCAAAATCGAAGAGACATTGGACCTCCTAGAATCACCCATTAGAAAACCCTAAGAAAAGATGTTTTCATCCCAATGAACCAGAAGCTAACTAGAAGATGAGTCTAAATACACTGATGAAATCACCGGTTCCATATAGATGATAACCATCCATGGTATTAAATAGGATCCCCATTGTGGCCTACCGAAGCTGAAATAAACATCATCAACGATCATAGTAATAAAATCCAACAAAACACATGAACCATCAACACTGTCTAACATCCAATGTCAATGATGGTACATCAAGTATTTCAACCCATGAATACCAATAAAATTCCAATAAAATTCCAAAACATGAACCATCCACCCACGAACTCGAAGAGACATCGATCATCAAATTATCCTTGGTGTAAGAAAAATTATCCTAACAAAGTCCCAAAACACGCAATGCCTAAACACACCTACAATGTATTTATGAAGTCTTTCCTCTAAAGAAACTTGTGAAACAATAATCTAAAATGAGAGACAAATTCTAAAAAACCAACCATGATTTGGAAAAAAAATCTCAAAATCTTCCACAAAACAATGTCGACATATTCAGTATCACCGATATTGGCAATTAAACTGACTAAAACAAAACCACCAAAAATCTTCCATCATCAACCAAAGAACACCAATAAACTTATGAGAACCCATGAACCAACACTCATAGAACCTAATGAGAATGAAATAAAATATAATCTCAACACTTGAGTCACCCACATACTCCAATAACACTGATAGCTCAAAAAACTGCACTAGCAATATAATGATTTGGACTTGTCACCAATGAATCTTGAGGACCAAGAACACAAAATCGGTGATGTATGATGACAACTGATCAACATATAATAAAACCATCCCTTCATCAAAAATACTACACTAAAAAAATCTCTAAAAACCCTTTAACCCGTAAAGATGATAAAAAACCCAAAAAACCATTAAAATAGTAACAAACTAAAAATAACCTTAAAACCCCCAAAAAAACAACAAAAAATCTAAATAGCATAAAAATCCTTAAATATCCTAAAAACCATAGAAAAATTAAAAACCCATAAAAATCACCAAAATAGTATAAAACACTAAAAATATTAAAAATCATTTAGAAAAACATAAAAACCATAAAACATTTAAAACCCATAAAAGCATGAAAATGCCAAAAATCATAAATTACCTAAAAACCGCTAAAAAATAAAAAATCCCTCAAAATACATAAAAACCTTAAAACCCTATAAATATCCAAAAAAATCCCAAAAATCCTAAAAATATAAATAACCCAAAAACCCCAAAAAAACTCTAAGAAAACCATAAAAACCCAAAAACCCTTAAAACTCCTAAAAACCTAAAAAACACTCAAAACCCAACTAAAAACCCTAAAACGACTTCATTTCTTAAAATCCACTAATACCATTAAAACCCCTAGAAACCCATAAATCCCATGAAACCACTAAAAACTCTAAAAATCCAATAAATCCATAAAAATATAAAAAACTTTAAAAAACATTAAAATCCCTAAAAACAAAAAAAACCATAAAACCCAAAAAATCATAAAAACTATAAAACCATAAAAAACCTAAAAACCCTCAAAATCCTTAAAACAGTAAAAACAATAAAAATACTACAAAATCCTTTAAAATTGTTAAAAAATTAAAAAAAATTAAAATCCTAAAAACCCATATGAAAACCAAAAATACCTAAAAACACTTAAGCCCTATAAAAACCCTAAATACACTAATAAACCTAAAACCCGAAAAACCAAAAAAAACTAAAATCCCTAAAACCCTAAAAACCTAGAAACCTATAAAAAACCTAAAAATACATAAAAAGGTAAAAAAACCTAAAAATATTGTAAAATCATAATAGAAAAAAATAAATAACAAGTAAAACCCCCAAAAACAAAAAAAAAAACGCTAAAAACTCTAAAAACCCTATAGTCATACCCCCCCCCCCCCGCCTCCTAAAATCCATAAAAACAACAAAAAACCTTAAAATCCAAAAAAACCCACTATAACCTTAAAACCCCACTAAAAACACTAAAATACTTTAAACCCTGAAAAATGTTAAAAACACTAAAACCCCTAAAACCTGAAAAACTTATAAAAACACTAAAAACCCCAAGAAACCCATAAAAACCCCAAATCCTTTAAAAATGACCCTAAAACCCATCAAAATCCATAAAAACCTTAAAAATCCTAAACAAGTGATAAAAATCCCTAAAAACATAAAAAATCCTATAAACACTAA
This sequence comes from Viscum album, assembly GCA_963277665.1. Taxonomy (NCBI): domain Eukaryota; kingdom Viridiplantae; phylum Streptophyta; class Magnoliopsida; order Santalales; family Viscaceae; genus Viscum; species Viscum album. Next base: position 1,276,923,252 of record OY728136.1, on the reverse strand, counting down.
AAACCCATAAAAAAAGATTAAAAACATAAAACACAAAAAACACAAAAAAACCTAAAAAATGACTAAAACCCTAAAAACCATAAAACCCCCAAATTCCCTAGAATCCCTAAAAACCATAAAAAACCTAACAAATCCCTCAAAATATGTAAAACATAAAAAATCCGAAAAACCCAAAATAACCTTGAAAACCCATAAGAAAACCTTAAAAACCAAAAAATAATTAAAACCCCTTAAAATCATAAAAAGGATAAAGAAAACCTAAAATTTATGAAAATACTCTAAAAACCCATAAAAGCATAAAAATGATTAAAATTTTAAAAACCCCTAAATCTTTATAAATCCATTAAAAATCATAAAAATCTATAAACTCCAAAAAATAAGAAATCTAAAAGCAATAAAAACACTAAAATCTAAAAAAACCCACAAACCCAAAGAAAACTATAAAACCCTGAAAAACCATAAAATCTCTAGAAAACTCACAAAATCCAAAAAATACCTTAAAAATAGTTAAAATCACTTAAAAACCCTAAAAACATAAAAAACCCTTAAAAAATGAAAAATCCTATGAAAAACTTTAATACCAAAGAACTGCTAAAACACTTAGAAACTATAAAAACAATAAAAACACTAAAAACCCCCTAAAATTCAAAATACCCAAAAGAAAAAAATCGATAAAAAGACCTAAAACTCCCAAAAAAATATAAAAAAACTCTAATACCCTTGAAAAATGTGAGAAAACCTTAAAAAACCTGAAATCACTAAAAACCACTAAAGGCATAAAAAACACTAAAAACTATAGAAACCCTTAAAATACCATAAAAACCCTAAACATCTGAAAAAAATAATAAAACCCTGAAAAACATAATACAACCTTAAAACCACATTAACACCCTAAAAACACTAAAAACTAAAAAAACCATTTAAACCCCTAAAATTTTAAAAACTCAAAAAATATTAAAAACCCTAAAAAAATACTTAAACCCCCAAAAAAACGAACCCCCCCAATAACCAATCTAAGCCCCTAAAAAACATAAAACCATAAAAATACTTAAAACCCATAAAAATCCCACAAATCCATAAAAATAGAAAATTTTAACGTACCCTAAAATCCATGAAAATTATTATGAATTACTTAAAAAACATAAAACACCTCAAACCCCTTAAAAACCTAAAAAAACTAAAATACCTAAAATACCCTAAAATCCCTTAAACCCATAAATACTTTAAAAACCCCTAAAACCCTTGAACAATCATAAGAACCAATAAAAACTATAAAATCCACTAAAAATATGAAACCCCTTTAAAACCCTAGAAACATTAAAAACTCAAAAAAAACAATAAAACCATAAAAACTATAAAATAAACCTTAAAAAACATTAAAAACATAAAACCATAAAACTTTCAAATTCCCTAAAACCCTAAAACAATAAAAAACCAAAAATCCCTAAAAAACTCTAAAAACATAAAAACCCTACAACCCTGAAAAACCATAAGAAAAATTTTAAAATAGAAAAACACTAAAAAACTAAAATCCTTAAAATTATGAAAACCCTAAAACCATGAAAAATAATAAACCTACTAAAAATACATAAAAAATTGAAAAAAAACCTAAATTATTTAAAAAAATCACTAAATTCATGAATAAAATAATACCATAGAAAACCAGAAAACCCCAATGAAAACCTAAAAAACCCAAAAACACTTCAAACCATTAAAAAACTAAAAATTTATTAAAACCCTAAAAGACCTTAAAAATCCTAAAACCAATAAAACCCCTTTAAAAAATTAAACCAGAAAAAAAATTCTATAAAAAAATAAAAACTAAAAAACTTTAAAAACACTAAAAACTATAAAAAAACACTTTCAACCCTAAATACATTTAAAAACAATAAAAATCCATAAAAACCCTAAAAAACTAAATATAATACCTAAAAAACCAAAATACCAATAAACATAAAAAAGGTTAGAAAACCCAAAAATCACTCATAATCCCTAAAAACCCTAAAAAAATAAAAAACCTTAAAAACCTTAAAAATCAAATAAAACATAAAATCTCCTAAAATTTAGGGAAAACCCTTAAAAACCATAAAACCCCATAAAATCAATAAAAATAATTAAACCTATAAAACCATAAAAACATGCTTAAAACCCTAGTAACCCTTTAAAACCATAAAATCATTAAAAAAATCTAAAAACCCATAAACCCGATAAAAAAAATCAAAAAATCCAAATAAACCTTAAAAACCCTAAACCCCCTGAAATCCAGAATGAACCTAATCCCCATAAAAATCTTAAAATTTTCCTAGAAATCCCTAAAAATATAAAAAACCCTAAAAACCTTAAAAACCATGAAAACCACTAAGAAAACCTTAAAACCCTAAAAACACTTCAAACAACTAAAAACCTAAAAATTATAATATATATAAAAATCCTAAAATCCCATACAATCCCTAAACCCCTAAAAACCATAAAAATCGTAAAATATCCCTAAAAATATAAAAAAACACTTTAAAAAAATAAGGAAACATTGAAAACCTAAAAGGACTTAAAATCCAACTGAAAAAACATAAATCCCAAAAAAACATAAAAACTTCAAAAATCCTTAAAAACCTTAAAAACACATAAATACAGTAAAAATCCCTAAAAAGACTAAAAACCCATTAAACCCATAAAAAATTAAAAAACTATTAAAATATTTAAAGCACTAAAAACTCTAAAGGACACTAAAAACTCAAAAAACACCCAAATACCTCAAAAAACCATAAAACCCAATAACCATATAAACCCTTGAAACCACTCAAAATCATTAAAATACCTAAAACCAATAAAAATCCAAAAAAACTCCCTAATATCCATAAAAACATTAATACACAAAAAACAATGATAACACATTGGAAAACCTAAAAAACCTAATAGAATATAAAACCCATAGAAAACCTAAAAATGAAAAAATACATAAAAATATAAAAAACCCATAAAACCACTAAAAACCCTCAAAATCCTTGAAAAACCAAAATAACCAAACTAATAATTATAACACCCTACAAATCCCAAAAAAACATAATAACCAAAAAACCCGGGAAACACTAAGGAAACATTAAAAACATAAAAACACATGAAACCCCTAAAAACCTAAAAATAATAAAAAAAACCCTAAAACCCCTAAAAACCATAAAACATTAAAAAATTCAGAAACCATTAAAACCCATAAAACCCTAAAAAAACTAAAAAATATATAAACCCTTTAAACCCTTAAAAATGGTAAAGAACATTAAAAACCTCAAAACCCTAAAGAAAACCTAAAAAATATTGAAACACTAAAACCCCCAAAAAACATAAAAATGCTACCCCCCCCCCCCCCCCAAAACCGCCTAAAAAGACCCCAAACACCTAAATATCTACAAAACCTCAATAGAACTTTTAAAAACTATAAAACCCCATAAAAACCAAAAATAAATAAAAAATATAAATCCATTAAAACCCATGAAAAGTTTAAAAAACTCTAAAAAACCTTAAAAATCCTAAAACGAAAAATTTACCCCGAACCCCCAAAAACCATAAAAACAAATGAGAACACTCAAAACCCCTAAAAAAACTAAAAACCCTTAAATAATATAAAAAATCCCTAAAACCCCTAAGAATGTAAAAAATCGAAAAAAAAAACTAGGAAACCAAATGAAAAAAAACCCCAAATATAATTAAAACCCATAAGAAAAAAATGATAAATAACTAAAAAACCATGAACCCATCAAATACTATAAAATCATAAAAACTATAAAAATTATAAAAATCCCTAAAAATCTTTAAAAATGTAAGAAAATGCTAAAAAACATCAAAACCCCAATGAAAATCACAAAAACCTAAAAACATTAAAACCCCAAAAAATCTAAAAACCTTAAAGGACCCCAATGATACTTAAAACCTTAAAAACCATAAACCCATAAAAACCATAAAAACCCAAAAAACCCCTTAAAATCCTAAAACTAAATAAAAACTCTAAAACCCTTTGCATTTTAAAAAAACTTCAAGACCCTTTAAACCATTAGAAATAGTTAAAAATCTCAAAAAAACATTTAAAACCCAAAAAAATCATAAAAAATTCCACAAGGGCCCAAAAATCCATAAAAACATTAAAATCCCTAAAACACCAAAGAAACCCCTACACATATTTATAATCAATAAATATCCTAAAAATGACTTAAACCCCCAAGAAATTTAAAAAAACTACAAAACCTTGAAACCCCCTAAGAAAACATTAAAAACCAAAAAATACATAAAACTCTTAAAACCCAAAAAAAGCTAAATCCCTCAAAAAAAAATTACCCTAGAACCCCTCAAAATCCAAAAAAACCTAATAAAACCATACACTACAAAATAATCACTAAAAATTCTTTAAATTTTAAAAATAATTAAAATATAAAAAAACAAAGGAAAATGTTAAAAACATAAAATGAATTTAAACCCCCAAAACCCTAAAATCGGTGAAAACCCTATAATCTGTAAAAAAATTCACTAAATCCTAAAACCCCATAAAAATCCTAAAACCCCATAAAAACATTAAAAATGATAGAACCCCATAAAAATCTAAAAACCCTTATCTCACATCCTCTAGAATTTCAGATTAAAAAAACAGATCTCCTTCCTACCACAAAAAGAAAAACCCAACCCAATATAGTCATCCAGCCTTCAATTCTGCCAACAACACTGCAATAGATCTCGGAATTGCCCACACCACCAAGACCTACATCAATTTCCAACAACTGAAATGGTATAGAATAAAAAAAACTCCCACTCAACGACAATTTTGTAATATAACAATACCTGGAAAATCACCTGAGGCATCACCGAAGAAACAAGATCACATGTGAAAGTACACCAAACACATCTAGCCCCACCAATAGCCGAGCATGAACCTTCCAACTAGAGTATAAAAAATGCCAACTACCACAACAATACATCTAAACATCATGTTGTGACCACATAACCTGGATCACTAATGAACCAAATAAGCACACCAACAGCACGAACAAAATCCAAAAAGGATCATCATCTCCAACTAGTGAGCTAGATTCCAGAAAACTGTCAAAACAAGAACTGAAAAACCCTCTACTTCAAGAGAAGACAATGAATATGGATGAATAAGAAACACAGAAGGATGAGGTAGGAGTCATTAAAAACCCATACTCCAAGTGGAAAGGAACCTCCATCTTCAATTTTATACTACTGGAGAAAAAATCACACACCTGCAAGAAAATCTACGAACTGTCTACCAATAAAATCTAAGAGACTTTGCCCCTCCCAGAAGCACCCATAAAAATACAAGAGAAAAGTTGATTTCATCCTAATGAACAAGATGCTAGAAATAAGATGAAGCCAAAGACATTGAGGAAATCAGTAGTTCCCTAGAGATGATTACCATCCATGGTATGAAATATGATCTCTGGTGAGGCCTACCAAAGCTGAAATTTGCATCGTCAATGAACATAGTAATAAAAGAAAACAAACACATGAACCATCAACATTGTCTAACATCTATTGTAAAATTAGGTACATCAAGTCTTCTAACCCATAAATGACAATAAAATTCCAATGTAAATCCAAAACATAAATCATCCACCTGTGTACCCAAAGAGACATCGATCGTTAAATCAGCCTTGGGGTTAGAAAAATTAACCTGACAAAGTCCCCAAACTTGCAATTCCCACACACACCTTCAACATAGTTACAAAGAATCTCCTATAATGAAACTCGAGAAACAATATCCTAAAATGGGAGACACATGCCAAAAAACCAACCATGATTTTTAAAACAATCTCAACATCTTCGAAAAAATAAGGTCGATATATTCAGCATCATTGATATAGGCCATCAGACTAATTAAAATAGAAGCATTTACAATCTTCCTACATCAACCAAGTCACACCTATCAACTAATGAGAACCTGCGAAGAAACATACATCAAACCCCAAGAAAATATAATAAAATATAATCTCAACACTTGCTGTGCCCATATACACCTATCACACTGACAGCTCCAAAATCTACACTAGAAACATAATGATAAGGACCTGTCGCCAATGAGTCTCAAAGACCAATAACACAAAATCGGCGATGTGTGCCGAAAACTGATTAACATACAACAAAAACATCCAATCATAAAAAATCCCACAATAAAAAAATCTATAAAAACCTGTTAACCCATAAAAAGGATAAAAACACCCATAAACATTTAAAATAGTAAAAAACTAAAAAAACCCTAAAATCCCAAAACACCCTAAAAAACGTAAAAACGTAAAAAATCATAAAAAACCAAAAAACCTTAAAAATCTTTAGAAATTTATAAAAATTCCTAAAATAGAATAAAACCCTAAAAATATTAAAAACCTATAAGAAAACATTAAAAACAGAAAAAACGTTTAAAACCCATAAATGTATGAAGATGGAAAAAAATACGTAAAGCCCCCTAAAAACATGAAAACCCATCAAAATCCATAAAAAAACCTAAACCCCTTAAAAATCCTAATAAATCTCTAAAAACCGAAAAAATATAAAAACCCCAAAACCCCTAAAAACTCAAAGAAAACCATAAAAACCCAAAAACACATAAAACCCCTTAAAACATAAAAAACACTCAAAAACCTAAAAACCCTTAAACATTTATAATCCTTAAAATCCAAAAATACCATTAAAAACCCTAAAAATCCCTAAAAACCCAAAAAACCACTAAAACACTAAAAACACAAAAAACCCATTAAATCACTAAAAACATAAAAAACTGTAAAAACATTAAAATTACATAAAACACAAAAAACCTAAAACCCAAAAAAGTCATAAAAACCATAAAACCATAAAAAACATAAAAATCCTAAAAATCCTTGAGAACCGTAAAAACCATAAAAATCTTTAAAAATATATAAAAAATAAAAATAAACATAAAAATCCTAATTTCTTTTGAAAACCTAAAATACCAAATAACACTTAAACCTGATAGAAACTCTGAAATCCCTAAAAAGCAAAAAACCCCAAATCCATAAAAATAGTAAAAATTTGAAAACCCATAAAAATCCTAAAAATCCATAAATAGGTGAAAACCCATAAAAATGCAATAAAAACATAATAAAACATTAAAAATCGAATAAAAATTAAAACCCCAAAAAACCCTAAAACCCAACTAAAAACACTAAAAGCCTTTTATAACCCTAAAAAATTTTAAAACACTAAAACCCTTAAACCCATAAAAACTTAAAAAAACACAAAAAAACTCCATGAAAACCATAAAATCCCTAAATCCTCCAAAAAAGATCCTAAAATCCCACAAAATCCCAAAAAAAATCCTAGGCCAGTGCTGAAAATCCCTAAAAATGTAAAGAATCCTAAAAACACTAAAAATATGTAAAAAGATTAAAAACCTAAAACACTTGAAACACCAAAAAAACCTAAAAGATTCCTAAAACCCTAAAACCCATAAAACCCCAGCAATTCCCTAGAATCCCTAAAAACCATAAAAATCCAAAAAAATCCCAAAAAATACATAAAAAATAAAAAATCCTTAAAACAGAAAAATCCTTGAAAACCCTTAAGTAAACCTTAAAAACTAAAAAACACTTAAAAACCCTAAAATTCCAAAAAATGATAAAAACCCTAGAAATCATGAAAATACCCAATAACCCCATAAAAACATAAAAATTCTAAAAAAAATTAAAAACCTCTAATACCATATAAATCCATTAAAAAATCGTATAACCCTTTAAACTCTAAATAATGTTAAGAACTCTAAAACGAATAAAAACACTAAAATAAAAAAAATCCAAAAACACAAAAAAACCATAAAACCTCAAGAAAAATATAAAATCCCCTAAAAATTACAAAATAACTTAAAATATAAAATAATAAAAAGAGTAAAAATATCTAAAATTTCCTAAAAACATAAAAACATTAAAAACAATAAAAATCCCTATGAAAAACTTCAAAATCAAAAAACACCTAAAACTCTTAGAAACCATAACAAAGCTAAAAACCCTAACCAACCCCTAATATACTAAAAACCAAAAAGTCTAAAAACCCAAGAAAATCGAAAAATCACTAATAATATAAAAAACCCTAAAACTCTTGAAAACTGTAAGGAAACCTTAAAAACCAAAAATCACAAAAACCCCCTAATGACCTTAAAAACACTAAAAACTCTAAAACACCTAGAAAGACCATAAAACCCCTAATTGTTTCTATACAAATAATAAAACCCTTAAAAACCTTAAACAACCTTAAAACCACATAAAGCCCCAAAACACACTAAAAACTCAAAAAACCCCTTTAAACCCCAAAATGTTTAAAAACTATAAAAATATTAAAAACCCAAAAAACTAAAAAAATAAACCTTACCCCCCCCCCAATAACAAATCTAAGCCCCTAAATAACATAAAAACATAAAAATCATTAAAAACAATAAAAATACAAAAAACCCTAAAAACTATAACATTTTTAAATACCTTCAAATCAATGAAAATTCCTTCAAATTCCCTAAAAACCTAAAAACACATGAAACCCCTAAAAACCTTAAAATCACTAAAATCCATAAAAGACCATAAAAAACCTTAGACCACTATAAACCCCAAAAAACCCCAAAAACCTTCTAGAACCCTAAGAACCAATAAAAACCATAAAACCTATTAAAAACTATGATTTCCCATTAAAAACCTAGAAAGATTAAAAACTAAAAAAAACATTAAAACCATGAAAACTCAAAAAAAAACTTACAAACCCTAAAACCCTAAAAAAATTAAAGACATAAAAATACCTAAAACCCCTAAAAACATAAAACCCTAAAACCCCATAAGAAAACGTTTAAAATGGAAAAACACTAAAAAAAATAAAAACCATAGATTTATAAAAAAAACCCTACAACAATGAAAAACACTAAAACCCCTCAAAATCCTTAAAAAATGAAATACTGAATTTTTTTTAAAAAATCACTAAAATTGTAAAAAAAAAACCAATACCATAAAAACCTTAAAAGCACTAAGAAAACTATAAAAAACACAAAACACTTAATAGAATTAAAAACCTAAAAAATGATAAAAACCCTAAAACCCTAATAGGGCCCAAAAAACTCAAAAATAATAAAAACCATTATAAAACATAAAACCAGGAAAAAATTATATAAAAAATTAATAACTAGACAAACCCTAAAAACAAAAAAAACTCTAAAAACCCCTTTCAACCCTATAAACATTTAAAAACACTAAAAATACTTAAAAACACTAAAAACGAAATATAATACATTAAAAACCAAAATACCCATAAAAACCAAAAGAAATGTTTGAAAACAATAAAATCTATCATAATCCCTAAAAACCTTAAAAACCATAAAAATCATCAAAAACTCTAAAAATCAGTAAAAACATAAATGCCAATAATTTTTTCTAAAAACCCCTTACAAAACATAAAAAATATAAAAACACTTTAAACCCCTAAAACTCCAAAAAAATCGTAAAATCCCTAAAAATGCAAAAAAACCCCATAAAATAAAAAACCCCTCAAATTACCTAAAAACCATAAAAATTCCAAAAAATTTTAGAAAATATATCAAAGTACATGAAAATGTAAAAAACCATAGAAAACCTAAAAACCCTATGAAAATATTTAAAAATTCAAAACCACTAAAAACCTAAAAACACTAGAAACCCTAAAAGGACCCCAATACCAAAAACCTCTAAATGCTAGAAAACACAATAAAATACATAAAAACACTAAAACACCATAAAATCCATAAAATTTAATATAAACTCTAAAAACATTTAATCCCCTCTGAATTCAAAAAATAACTATAAAAACATTAAAGACCCACAAAACAAAAGAATCCCTATATAACAGAAAATCCATAAAAATCAAAAAACTCCTCAAAATCCATAAAAACCATAAAACCCATAAAAATCATCAAAAGGCAAAAAAAAATGAATATAAATATAAAACCCCTAAAAATGTTAATTCCCCTAAGATAAAATTAAAAATAAAAAACAATTAAAAACCCTAAAAACACTAAAACTCCTAAAAACCCTATCCCCTATCAAAATATTTAATGACCATAAAAAACCCATAAAAATACTAAAACGCCATAAAAATCCATAAATAAGTAAAAAATACTTAGAAACATATAATCCCTAAGAAACCCCAAAAAATATATAGAAACCTAATTCCCCTAAAAACCTAAAAATACTAAAAACCAAAAAAGGGCGTAAAACTCCTCAAAATCATTGAAAACCATAAAAATCTCAAAAAACCTTGGAATACCATAAAAACCCTAATAATGTTTGTGGGAAGGTGTTTGATGAAGTAACACCCACATATGGTTAGGAGTATGGAGTCTACGATTTTCATATGGTTTGCTGGATGGAATCCGCGAACAACGTCAGATGTCAGATCGAGTCCTGCGAACTTCTTCAGGTGTGGGAGAAATTTCTCCCACACCCTCTATGTTATTCTTGTCATTTTCACCCATCCTAGAGCAATCTCCCCATATTCATCCACCGTATTTTTTCTATTAATTTAGTGATCCTTTAATAGAGTATTGGGGAAGCTGTATCTTTGATTCTCAAGGCACCTTTTGGGGAAGCCCATGGAAGAAATCTAGCTTACAGATGACCCGATCAACCATAATTTGTGGAGGTGTGGGATGTAGCTGACTTCCCCTCATCTGTGAATGATATCGTTCATTTGGATGGTGTGTGGGGTGTACCTTTGTTAGACTCTCACCAGGGAAAATGGTTCATAGAATCTTTAGTTTGTGGTTAGAAATTCACCACAAACAATTTTGTTCGTTGGAAAACGCCTTGTGGGCCAGCCTGTCATAGGACATCTACAAACCGGTGGTTCACATTTTATGCCATCCAAGAACCTTTCTCGGTGATGGTACATGGATAGGCTTGGGTCCTTTTCAAAATCACATCTCCTCACTTTTCACCTTAATTTTTTAATCCATGTTGTATTTCATTACTTCGCCTAACATGCGGGAGTATTTTCCATCCCTTTGGTGAATTTTCAGGACCCTACAAACTAAAAATTCTAAAAACCCTAAAGACCCAAAAAACTCTCAAAACCATAAAACACCTAAAAACATTAAAAACCCATTTAAAACACATAAAAACCAAAGAAAAAGACTAAAACAACTAAAACCCTTTAAACACATTAAAACATTTAAAAATTCTAAAAACCATAAAATAAAAGAAAATCTCAAAAAACCACAAAACCCGAAAAAATCATAACAGCACTAAAAAATATAAAAAACCCTAAATAACTCTTAATACCCTTAAAATACCTAAAAACCATAATAACCATAAAAATTTATAATAATCCCTTAAAATTACAAAAAAATATAAAAAGCTAAAACCCCCTAAAAACCCATAAGAAAACCATAAAAACATAAAACCCCTAAAAACCTAAAATACCCCAAAAATCCTAAAACCCTTAAAAACTGAAAATCATAAAAACCATAAGACCCCAAAAAATATAAAAAACCCTTCAAACCCACTGAAAATTCTGAAATCCAAAAAATCCCTAAAAATTAAAAAACCTCTAAAAACCCACAAAAAACTAAAAATCCTAAAAACACTAGATCCCCTAAAAACACTAAAAACCCTAAAATTAACTTAAAATACACAAACTCCTAAAAAATAATAAAAACCTATTAGAAAAACTGAAATGTTCTAAAATCACTCAAGTACCATACAAACAAAAGAAACACTAAAAACACTTAAAACCCTAAAATTACCCTAAAACCCGTAAAATGATAAAAACCATTAAAAAAGCTTTAGTCCCCTAAAAATGATAAAAAAATAAAATAAACATACACCCCTAAAAACTAAAAAAACCATAAACACCCCAAATCCATAAAAACCCAAAAAATCATTAAAATCATAAAAAAATTTGAAAAAAAATCCTTAAAAGGCCTAAAAATATCAAAAACATAAAATAAATTAAAACCATAAAAAACCTAAGAAAACATTAAAAAAATTAAAAATAAAAAAAGACAACCACAAAAATAAAAAAATTCAAAAAACCCTAAGAACCCTAAAACCCTCAAAATCTCTAACAAACCTATAAATTATAAATATACTTAAAAGCCCTAAACTCCCTAAGAATTAAAGTACTGAAAAAAAACAAAAAAAACCTATAAGAAAGGATTGAAAACATAAAAGGACATAAAAAACAATAAACCTAAAAGATGTTAAAGAACATAGAGGACCCTAAATAATATAAAACCCACTAAAAATAATAAAAATAAATAAAAATCATAAAAACCCAAAACCCCCCGAAAAATCACTAAAAACATAAAAATCATTTAAACCCATAAAAACATTAAAAACAAATTGAAAACTCACAATACATAAAAAAACTCAAAAAAAAAAATAGAAATGTAAAAAAATACATAACAACCCAAAAAAATCATAATCCATAAAATCCCTTAAAACAATAAAAAATATAAAATCCCTAAAAATGTAAAAAACTGAAAATTCTGAAATACCCCTTTGAAATCCTTATAAACATAAAAAACACCTAATACAACTAAAAACCCTTAAAATGGTTTAAACCCGGACAACCTTGAATGACCTTAGAAAAAATAAAAACCATAAAACCCCTAAAAATCGTAAAAACCCCTAAAATCCAAAAAAATAAAACCAATACAAACTATAAAATCCCTTTAAACCAATAAAAAAGTTTTAAAAATCTAAAAAACATAAAACCAATAAAAATTTAAAAAAGCCATAAAACCCTAAGAAACCTAAAACCACTCCAAATCCGTAAAGATCATAAAAATACAAAAAAAATCCAAAAAAATCCCAAATAATGTAAATATATATATAACCCCTGAAAAACCCTATATAAAAAATAAAAAAATAAACACACTACGAACCCCTACAAAATAAAAAACAGTAAAAATATTTAAAACATATAAAAACCCTCAAATCCACTAGTTACCCTAAAACCCATAAAAATCCTAAAAAAGATGTTAAAATACTTAATACCTATAAAACCCTAAAACCTAGAAAACCCCTAAGAAAACCATAAAAACCAAAAAACACTAAAAACAATTAAAAACCTATATACACTAAAAACCTAAAACCCAAAAAAGAACCTAAAAACCATAATACCTATAAAAATTATAAACACTCTTAAATATCATAAAACCCCTAAAAACCTATAAAAGCCCAAATACAACTAACAACACTAAAAACTCATAAAACCCCAAAAACAACTAAAAACACTAAGAACCCTTAAAACCCCTAAAAATTCAAAACTATAACAAACCTAAAACCCCCTACAAACTCAAAATAAAACCCCTAAAAACCAAAAAAACATAAAACCACTAAAATTCCCTAAAAGTCACTTAAAACCATAAAAATTATATAAAAATACATAAAAATCCCAAAAATGTAAAAACATTAAATACCCTAAAACCCGAAAACCACTATAAAATATTATAAACCTAAAAACACTTATGACCTTCAAAAACATAAAAAAGAAAAAAATACATAAAAACCATTAAAATCCCTAAAACCCTAAAACCCAATAGAAATGCAAAAAAGGAACTAAAATCAATAAAAACATAAAAAATCATGAAAACCTTGAATTTTTTGATGCAGGGTTTATTGTGGTGCTACTGATATCATGCTAATAACTGCAGATGAATTTGCTACTTGTGGTTATGGTGATGTTGGGTGTTGGTTTCTGATTGGTTGGGAGGTGATAATGGGGATTGTTCTGATTTCATGCTTTGTTTTTCATTCTGTGTTCTTTTTGAGTTTTTTTGGGTTTTTGGGTTTGGAGTTGTTAAGGATTTTTTGGCTGTGGTTTGTTTTATCCCTCCCCTCCCTTGTCTACTGCGCCTGTTTTCTAATAAATTGGGGGGGGGGGGAATAGCATAACCCTCACATCTTCCTTGCCCTAAAAACCATAAAACCCATAAAAATATTAAATATATATGTGAAAATACCTAAAAAATTGTAAAAACAACTAAAAAACTGAAAATCGTATGAAATCCTTCAAAATATTGAAATACATAAAATCCCTAAAAACCTAAAAAATCTAACAACCCTAAAACCTCTCAAAATCCCTAAAAACACTAAAAAATCAATTAAAATACTTATAAATCGCAAAAAAATCACTAGAATAATAAGAAACAAAAAAATGAAAACACCCCTAATAAAACCTTAAAAATATAAAAATACTAAAAAAACCCTACAAAATATAAAAATGCTAAAAACCTAAAAAAACCCTCAAAACTCTCAAAATCCCTAAAACCCTAAAACCCATAAAAATACAAAAAAGACCTAAATTCTCAAAAAAAAACCATAAATACCAAGAAAACTCCTAAGAAAACCTTAAAAAACATAAAAACATAAAAATACTTCAAACCCCTAAAAAATATAGAAAATCATAAAAATCATAAAAAGAATATAAAACCCCTAAAACCCCCTAACTCCAATATAAATCTATAAAAACCTTATAAATCCCTAAAATCTATAAAAACATACAAACCCACTGAGAAAATCAAAAATAAATTAAACCCCTAAAAACATTAAAAAGACTAAAAACCACAAAACACTAAAAGCCTAAAAAATCTAAAACCCCTCAAAATCTACAATAACCCTAAAAACCAATAAAAATACTAAAGAGCTTGAAATATCCTTTTAAATATAAAAAAACTTAAAATTAATAAGAAAAACAAAAAACCCTAAAAACACATGAAGTACCTAAAAGCCAAAGACTCGGCTAAAACCCCTAAAACCCCCTAAAATCCCTAAAAACCCAAAAAAACCAACAAAATCCTAAGAAATAATAAAACCCCATAACAATACTAGAAAATCCCTCAAAATACATAAAAACAAAAAAAACAATACAAACCATGAAACCCCATAATAATTCCTTGAAACTAAAAAAAAATTAAAAACCCTAAAAACCTAACTAATGGTAAAAACCCAAAAAGATCATAAAAGGACCCTAAAAACCCTAAAACCACAAAAAACCATAGAAACCCCTAAAATCCATTAAGAAAAAAACCATTAAATCTCATAAACCATCAAAAAACTCTAAAACCCATTATAACCCTTAAAAAGTTTAAAAACTATTAAAAAAACAGTAAAGAACTAAAAACTCATAAAAAACCAACAAAACCAAAAAACACATAAAACCCAAAATACTCAAAAAATACTTCAAAATACAGAAAACCCCTAAAACAAAGAAATGAAAAAAATCCATAAAATCCAATTTAAAAAAAAACTCTACAACCCCTGAAAACACCTATGAAAACCTTAAAAACCTAAAAACACATAAAACCTCTAAAAAATAAAAAAAAATAAAAAACACCTTAATAGAACCTAAACCTACCTAAAACCTCCCAAAAACCATAGAAACCATAAAACCCATAAAAATAATAAACCCATAAAACCATAAAAACCCCTAAAAACTCTAAAAACCCTTTAAAACCCAAAAAATAAAAAAATATAGAAACCCTTAAAAACCCTATCAAACATAAAAAAACTCCAAAAACAATAAAAACCTAAAACCCCTAAAATTTCATAAAAACCATAAAAATTCCTTAAATCTCCCAAATTCCATAAAAAATTACAATGACTAAAAACCATAAAAACTCCAATTAGAATATTAAAATATTTAACCACTTAAAACCCATAAAAAAACTAAAAAAATGATTAAAACCCCAAAATACCCTAAACACCCTAAAAACACACAAAATTACTAAAACCCTAATGACCATAAGCATCCTAAAACCCATAAAATTCACAAAAAATGTAAAAATCCCAAAATCCCTGAAAGCACCTAAGAAAACCATAAAAACAAAAAAAAATTCTAAAAACCACTAAAAACCATAAATCCCCATAAAACACATAAAAATAGCTAAAAATCTATAAAACCCATAAAAAACTAAAAACTATAAAAACCATTTAAATAACTAAAAGTGATAAAATCACTAAAAACCATTAAAACCAAAAAAGAACTAAAAACCCTTAAAATCCCCCAAAACACCCTAAAACGCTAAAAATCCAAAATACACTCAAAATCCCAAAAATCCCTAAAAACTCATATAAATAATAAAAACTCCTTGAAAATCACTAAAAACCCAATGAACACTAAAATACTTGAAAAGACCTATGAAAACCTTAAAAACCTAAAAACACTACCCCCCCCCCTCCAAACTAAACAATCTTAAAACCCTTCAATATCCCTAAGTCCCTTAAATAACCATAAAAATCCAAAAAACACCTAAAATTTCCTAAAAATGTAAAAAACATGAAAAACCTAAGGAAACCTAAAAAGATTAAAAATAATTAAACCACATAAAAACTGAAAATTGATAAATACGCTTAAAATCCCTTTAAAGAACCCTAAAATTTGGTAAAAACATTAAAATACTATAAACCTAGAAAAGCAATACTAAATTACAAACTCTAAAACCATTTAAAAAATAAAAAAATTATTAACACTTAAATCCATAAAAATCCTAAAAAACTCTAAAAACCATAAATCCCCAAAGAACCTTATAAACCATAAAATGGAGAAAACATTAAACTACCTAAAATCAATAAAACCTTAAAACATATAAAAATTATTAAAAAATCCATAAAAAAGAAGAAATTCCAAAAACCCTAAAGATTTCCAAGAAAACCTTAAACAGCAAAAAACACATAAACCTAAAAAAACCTAAAAATTCTAAAAATGGTAAAAAAAACTAAAAAATAAAAAACCATAATACCGTGAAAAATCCCTAAAACACCTAAAATAATAAAAATCATAAAAATCACTAAAATTCCCTAAATATGCAAAAAAACCCTAAAACAATAAGAAATCATTAAGAAAAACCCAAATAACAAATAAAACACTTAAAATACTTAAAATATTAAAAACTCTAAAACCCTCAACAAAGCTAAAAGACCCCCAAAACCATAAATCCCATAAAACCCATAAAGCCCTTAAAAACCCTAAAACCCTTTATAAACCCATAAAACCTCTAAAGACTATAAAAACACTAAAACCCATTTAAACAGTGAAAAACATTAAAAAGAAAAAAATACCATAAAAACCAATAAAATCATAAAAAAAATATTCATAAAAACCCTCAAATTATATAAAACCCTAAAAACTATAAAAATATTAAAACATCCAAAAAATCAGAAAACCCCCTAAGAAAACCATTAAAACATAAAAAACGCATAATCCCCTTAAAATTGAAAACCCCTAAAAATCCTTAAATACCGTAAAAGCCCTGAAACAAATCATAATACCTAAAAACACTAGAAACCCATAAATTCATATAAATCCATAAAAACCAATAAAAATAAAAAAACAACTAAAACCATAAAAAAACAAAAAAAAACACTTGAAACCCCTAAAAATGCTAAAGCCCATAAGAAGTTCCTAAAACCCTAAAACCGTACAAACCCTAAAAATAATAAAAACACCTAAAAACATTAAGATACCCTAAAAACGCATAAAACCCATAAAAACCAAAAAATTCACTAAAAACTCTATACAATTTTTAAAACCCTAAAAAATTTAAAACACTCTTAAAAACCTTAAAAACCTTAAAAACAAAAAATACCCTAAAAACGTAATACCATAAAAACCCTTAATCTCTAAAAAATCCTCAAAACCCCCCAAATACCTTAAATCCCTAAGAACACTAAAAAACCAAAAATATACCTAAAAAACTATACATGTAAAAAACCCTAACCCCCTAAAACCCATAATAAAACCTTAAAACCCTAAAAAAATTAAAACACTCTTAAAAACATTAAAATACTTAAAAACTAACAATACCTTAAAAACCCAAAAAAACTATAAAAACCCTAAAACCCTAAAAACATTCAAACCCCCGAAAATCCATTAAATCCCTAAAAACACTAAAAAACGAAAAAAATCCATAAAAAACTATACATATAAAAAAACCCTAAACCCCTAAAACCCATAAGAAAACTGTAAACCCTTAAAAACACATAAAACCCTAAAAATCTAAAAATGAAAAAAATTTAAAAACCTATAAAAACCATAAAAACCCACCAAATCCCTAAAATCCAAAATATCCTAAAAATCACTAAAAATTATTAAAAATATAAAATGCCTGAAAAAATGAAATCCTATATGAAAAACATAAAAGTTAAAAACACATAAAACCCCTAAAAACCAAAAAAATACTCAATCCCTGAAAAAACTAAAAGACCCAAAAAACCATAAAATCCCTTAAAAATCATAAAACCCCCAAATCCCTTATAAAACCCTTAAAATCCAAAAAATCCTTTAAAAATATATATATACATTAAATCACTAAAAACATTAAAAAAAATATAAAAACTTTAAAACCCCTACAAATAGAAAAACCCGCTAAAACTCTTAAAAAATACCACAGGAATCTTGAAAACTGATAAACTCCCTAAAACCCCTCAAAATCTCTGAATACCATAAAACCCCATGAAATTTCTAAATAACCACAAACCCCCTAAAAACATGAAAAAACCTTAAGAAAACCATGAAGTCCTAAAAATAATTAAAACCTATATAAACCTAAACATTTAAACACCCTAAAAGAATCAAGAGACCCTAAAATCCATAAAACCCCCTATAATTCTTATAAACCCTGAAACCCCATGAAACAACTAAAAACCACTCAAAATATTATTTTTGAAACCCTAAAAGAATTAAAAAATCTAAAAACCCATATAATCCTAAAAAACTCCAAAAAACAAAAAAACCTAAAAACCAATTAAAACCTTAAATCCCCCTAAAAACCCTAAAAACCATCAAAACCGCATGAAAACCTAAAAACTAAAAAATTGGAAATAATCCCTAAAAATATCTACAAAAAACCTAAAAACCCAACAAACCCCTATGAAAGGCATAAAAAACTAAAAAACATTAAACTCCTAAAAACCTAAAAATGCTAAAATCATAAAAACATAAAACCTAAAAAACTATAAAAACACATTAACACCTCAAAACCGATAAAACTATAGAAACACTAAAAACCATTAAAAAACCCATTAAACATATTAAATTTTAAAAACTCTAAAAAAATTTAAAAAAATAAAAAAATAAAAAAAATAAAAATAGAAAAACTCATAAGACATCTTAAACCCCCCCAAATCCCTAAAAATCATAAAAACCGTAAAAATCTATAAAAGCAATAAAAATCATTTTAAATTACAAAATCTATAAAAACTATGATAAACAATAAAAAACTATAAAAAATAATAACAATTAATGCCTAAAAACCTAAAAAACTATAAAATCCCTAAACCCCCAAATATGACCCTAAAAAACCACTAACAACCATAAATCAAACAAAAAAACTTAAAATACAAAATACCCATAA
Organism: Viscum album; assembly: GCA_963277665.1. Taxonomy (NCBI): domain Eukaryota; kingdom Viridiplantae; phylum Streptophyta; class Magnoliopsida; order Santalales; family Viscaceae; genus Viscum; species Viscum album. The sequence goes on along the minus strand of OY728136.1, from coordinate 1,276,903,874 downwards.
AAACCTAATACCCATTAAAAATCTAAAAATCCATTAAACCTCTAAAAAAATTTAAGAACTCAAAAAAAATGCACAAAAAAATAAAAAAATCCCAAAAAACCATAAATCTATAAAAAATCCTAAAACCCTCAAAATCAATAAATTCATTAAAAATAAATAAAAATTCACAAAATTCCATAAAAAAATAAAAACAATAAAAACATGAAAATCCATAATAAAACCAAAAAACTAAAAACCCTTGAAACCCCTAAAACATAAAAAACCCCAAAGATCCTAAAACCCTAAAACCCATAAAAAACAAAAATTCTCAAAATCCCTAAAAACCCTAAAAAATGAAAAAACCATCCTAAAAATGACTAAAAACCCTTAAAAATGAAAAACCCCTAAACCCTAGAAAAACTCTAAGAAAAACCTAAACACATAAAAATACTGTAATCCCCTAAAATACAAAAAATTCTAAAACCCTAAATAACAAATAAAAGGGCCATAAAAACCATATATCATTCTAAAAACCACAAAACTCCTGAAACCCTTAATACCCTAAAAACCCATAAAAACACTAAGAAAATAAAAATTCTAAAACCCATTTAAAACCCAAAAAATTTAAAATCACTAAATCCCCATAAAAACCTTAAAGTGAAAAACAATACTATAAACCCAAAAAACTATAAAAACCTATAAAACCACAAAAAACATGAAAAAACCCCTTAATGACACTAAAAATCCACAAAACCCCTAAAAATCCTAAAATATACTTAAATACACCTTAAAATGTAGATCACTTGAAACCCCACAAGAAATCCCTAAAAAAAATTCATAAAACCCATAAATTCCTAAAAATGATAAAAACACTAAAACCCCTAAAACCATAAAACAAAAAATACAAAAAATTCATAAAAACACATAAACCCCATAAAAAACAAAAACCACAAAAAATAAAATAAAAAACTATTAAACCCCAAAAGATTTATCAAAACTATAAACAACATAAAAAACAAAAATAAATAAAAAACCCTAAAAACTAAAAGAACCATTACAATACTAAATACCCTTAAACCCCTCAACATCCCGAAAAACCATAAAAACCATAAATATTTGTAAAAACTCCCCAAAAAATAAAAAATCCAAAAAATCCTAAAAAAATATAAGGAACAAAATAAAACCCTAAAAAGAATTAAAACCACTAAAAGTCCAAAAAATTTCTAAAACCCAAAAAAACATAATAAAACCCTAAAAACACTAAAAACCTCAAAATACCTAACACCCCTAAAAATATGGTTATCTGTAAAATCCAGAAAAATTACTCATAATGTAAAAATATCCTAAGAGCATTGAGAAACCGTTAGAAACCCATAAAAACCAAAAAAAATTAAACCCCTGAAATCCTAAAAATGATCAAAACACTAAAAATATAAAAAACACTGAAAACCCAAAAAACCAAATAAAAACATTAAAAAACCTTCAAATCCATAAAATTGATAGAAAATATATAAAAATAAAAACCATAAAAAAATTAAAAACCCAAAAAACCCCAAAAAACCCTTCAAATCCTTAAAAACCCTAAAAAACCCAAAAAACATAATAAATCCCTAAAATCCATTAGAAATGAGAAAGAATAGAAAACCAAAAAAATCCTATGAAATCCATAAAAACAATTTAAACTGATAAAAACCTTAAAAATTATAAAAATCAGAAAACCCATAAAAACCAAACCCCCCAAAAATCCTTAAAACCCAAAACACCTAAAAATCTTAAAATCCCTAAAAATCTTTAAAAACCTAAAAATCCATAACAACCCTGAAAAAAAAGAAAACCATAAAAATTTATACACTTAAAACCTCTAAAAACCTAAAAATGTTGAAAACCCTAAAAAAAACTGTAAAAACCCTAAAAGACCCAAACAACCCTTAATATCATTAAAAATCATAAAACCCCTTAAAAACCATAAAAAACCCAAAAACCCTAAAAACCCACTGTAAAATCTAAAACCCATTTATTCCCCTTAAAATGTTTAAAAACTATAAAAATATTAAAAGTACTAAAAACTCAGAAAAACCACCTAAAACCCCAAAGAAACATGAAACTCTAAAAACACTATAACTCACAAAAATTCCTAAAACCCCAAAAAATTCATAACAAACATAAAAATCCCTAAAAATTACTAAAATTGTAGAAAACCCTAAAAACATTTAAATCCCATAAGAAACCCTTAAATCCCCAAAAATACTTAAAAACCCTAAAAACCTAAAAACACTAAAAAACTAAGGACCTGAAAAACCCTAAAAATCAGAAATTCTAGAAATTCGCTAAAACCCTAAACACCCAAAAACATCTAAAAATTCCCTAAAATTCCATAAAAAAGTAAAAAAACCTAAAACCCATTAAAAAATTGTAAAACTATAAAAAACTAAAAACACTTAAAATCCATAAAGTTGTAAAACCCTTGAACACCTAAAAATATGAAATACCATAAAACACAAAAAAAATCACTAGAACTGTAAAAACCATAAAAAACTTAAAAAATCAATAAAAATATTTAAAAACATAAAAAACCCTAAAAATATTGATAATCCATAAGAAAACCTTAAAAACCAAAAAATAATTAATACCCATAAAAACCTAAAAACCTAAAAATCACTAAAACATTATAAAAACCCTAATAACCTAAAAATCAACTAAAACTATAAAAACCCTTTAAACCCCTAAAAACATTAAAACCCATATAAAACCATAAAAACACTAAAAATATAAAATTACCCATAAAACCACAAAAAAATCATAAAACCCAAAAAGGCCAATAATCTTCAAAATCCCTAATATTGCATGAAATCTATAAAACCCATAGAAAGCCAGAAAAATACCTAAAACATAAAAACACTCAAAAACCCTGAAATCCCCTAAGAAAAAAAAATTATTAAAACAAATAAAACACCTAAAAATTCTAGAATCACTAAAAAACCTAAAAACACAAAAAATAATTAAACCCCTCAAAATCACTAAACACCATAAATATCCATAAAAACCCATAAAATCCATAAAAATTTAAAAAACCCCAAAACCCCAGAAACCCCTTTAGAAAACCATAAAAACTTAAAAACACTTATAACCCCTTGACACCTAAAAAACCAAATCCCTAAAATATCAAATAATCAATAAGAATACTTCCAAAAACCTTTAAATGTTAAAAACAACTAAAAACACTCAAACCCTTTATATCTAAAAAATATAAATATTTAAATAAAATTAAAAACCCTAAAAAACTACAAATCTATAAAAACCTAAAAAACCATAAAAACCCTCAAAACTATAAAAATCCATAAAAACCATAAAAATCCTAAAAAATACCTAAAAACATGAAAAACCCTAAAAACCTTAAGAACACTAAAAAAAATAAAAACATTAAAAAACATAAAAAACCTAAAAACCCTAAAAATGATAAAAATGATAAAATAACCTTCAAACCTTCAAACCCATGAAAACCCTAAAAACCCTAAAAACCCATTAAAACCCAAAAAATTACTAAAAACGATAAAAAAATGTATACCTATAAATTTTTTAAAACTCTAAAAAACCATTAAAAACTTTTAAAAATATAAAAAGCACTAATAAAAACCCAAAAAACATCAAAAACATCAAAAAACCATTAAAATCCCTATCACCCCTAAAGACTTTAAAAACCCAAAAAATCCATAAAAATCGCTAAAAATATAATAATCCCTAAAATCTCTAAAAAATACTATGAAAACCATAATGACCTAAAAATACATAAAATCCCAATAAAATTAGAAATAAAAAAAACCTAAAACCCTAAAATACCATAAAATCCCTATTAACCTTAGAACCCATAAAAATAAAAAAAAATATCCATAAAAATATCTAAGAATTTATAAAACTATATGAAAATTGAAATAACCTAGTAAAACCTTAAATATAAAATAAACTTAAATCCCTTAAAAACAAAAAAAAATGACAAAAACCTTAAAAATCCATAAAGACCTTAAAACACCCAAAACCACATAAAAACCATAAATCCCCTAACAACAAAAAAAACTCCTTACACCCATAAAACCCATAAAAACCACTAAAAACTATAGAAACCCCCTAAAAACAATTTAAAACATTAAAAAACATAAAAACCATAAAAAATCAAAAGAAACCATGAAAACCCAATAAAACCATAAAAACCCTAAGAATCTATAAAATCCCAAAACCCTTAAAAACATTAAAAGTCCCTAAAATCACTAAAAATGTAAAAAAAACCATTAAAACATTGAAACCCCCTAATAAAACATTAAAAACTAAAAAAATTAAAATGCCTAAAAACCCAAAAAAATTAATAAAACCCTTAAAACCGCTAAAAACAATAAAACACCATAAGAACAATAAAAACCCTGAAATTCCATAATCACCATAAAAATACCATAACATCACAAAAAACAATAAAAACCCAAAAAATACCTCAAAATCCAAAATCCCAAAAACCCACTAAATCCCTTAAATCCTAAAAAAGTCATAGAAAATCCATTAAATCCTTAATAATCCCTTAAAAAATGTAAAAAACATATAATACAAAAATAAACCATAAGAAAAATTAAAAAACGGACAAACATATCAAACACCTAAAAATGATAAAAATCCTAAAACACCTGGAAATCGAAAAAAACCATAAAACAACATAAAAATCATAAAAATACCTAAAAATACCTAAAGGTAAAAAATATTTAAAACCCCTTTTAAAAACTTATTATAATTCAAACACTTAATACCCATACAAACAAAAAACCACTAAAACCACCAAAAAAACAAAAAACCTCTAAAAACCATAAAAACTATAAAATCGAAAAAACACAGTAAAAATACCTAAAACCCTTTAAACCCAAAAAAACATTAAATTACTCTTAATATCAATAAAAACCCTAAAAAATAAAAAAACCATAAAAATAAAAATAAATCAATAAAACACAAAATACCCAAATAACCCTTAAAATCACTAAACCCCCTAAAAATCCAACATAATCCTAAAAAATCCAACATATCTTTAAAAATGATTTAAACCATAAAACCCCTAGAACATTAAAGACACTAAAATTCTAAAATTCATAGAAATCCTAAAAGACCATAAAATTTTTGTAAAATGTAAAATACACTAAAAAACCTAATAACTAATAAAACCCATAAAACTCCTAAAAACAAAAAAATATTAATTCCCTTAAAAAGACCCTAATACCATAAAAAACCAGAAAACCCCCTAAAACATTAGAAATTGAAAAACCCATAAAAGATAGTAAAATACTATAATTCCTTAAAAACAAGAAAAAACTCAAAATGATAACAAAACCGTAAAACCCATAGAAAGCCTAAAAATACACTAATACTCTAAAAACATCACACCCCTAAAATTTTTAAAAAAAATTTAAAAAATAAAAACACTAAAAACTCATAAAACACCCAATACCCAAAAAACCCCTAAAAACCCTAAAATTCTTCAAAATCCATAAATTCCCCAGAATCCAAAAAAATACAACAAATAGAAAAATATCTAAAAATATAAAAAATAATAAAAACTATGAAGAAACCTTAAAACCCTAATAACACTGAAGACCAAGAAAAAACAAAAAAAATACATAAAAAGAAAAAACTCTAAAACACAAAAAAACAGACAAAACCCATGAAAAATCCTAAAAAGACAAAAACCATATAAAATACACTAAAAACTATAAAAAAACTTTTAAAATACTAAAAAAATTAAAAACATTAAAAAACGTCAAAATTATATGATACTAAAAACCCATAAAAACAAAAAAATGATAAAACTATTAAAACCCTAAAAAAAGAAATCTATAAAATCCTTAAAATACATAAAACTCAAAAAAAATACCTAAAAATATATAAAACATAAATTATATAAACACTATACAAAAAACTTAAAAAACTAAAAAACACTTGAAACTTTTAAAAACATAAAAACGTTGAAACCCTAAAAACCCCAAACCCCTAAAAAACATAAAAAATACCCAAAATCCCTAAAAATCCTTAAAATGTAAGAAGACCTAAAAACCAGGAAAACTTACAGAAAACAATAAAAAACTAAAAACAATTAAAACACCTAAAAACATAAAAATCCCTAAACAACTGAAAACCTCTAAATACCCCTAAAAACATTAAAATCAAAATTTTCCATAAAACCGAAAATCCTCCTAATAATGCTAAAAACCATTTAAATCCCAAAAAACATAAAAAAGTAAAAAATGATAGAACAACTAAAGAACTCAAAAAAACCCAAAAAACCCAAAAAAACACTAAAAATAAAAATAAAAATAAAACCTAAAAATCCCCAGAATCCATAAAACCAAAACACCCATACAAATCCTAAAAAAGAAATTAAAAACCCCTAAAAACATAAAAACCTCTAAAATAACAAAAACCCCTATGAAACCATTTTAAAAAAAAATCAATTATAATTCCTAAAAACCTATGTTTCACACTTTGAGGTGACACATTTACGGGTTTGGGAAAAATTAAAAAAATGGTCTAGAAGGTGATGATCATTTGCCTGTTATTATAGAGACTTTATGGTCACCATCTTTGTTTTGATCTGATTTGCATCATTATCCTTTAAGGGGGGATTGTATTGTCCCTGTGGGGAATGGGAAGTGTATCCCTTATGTATTAAGAAGAAGGTGACATGGTCAAATGGTTCGAGAGGGTGATTCCATGGGGTTAATTATTTGTGCAATCATTCCTCTTAGGATATGAATTCCATAGAGAGTCTCTCGCGGGTTCATTTGTGTAGCCAGAAACACCCAACAACCCTGGAATCCATGATTTATGGACTTTCTTTCTAAAGGTGAGTGCTTTTTGGATGATGATTTTTCCAACGACACTTAAGGACTCTATTGGTTGATAGGATTGTAGGTCGGGCTCATCGCACCCTTTTAGGGAATTATTGCCTATTCTAATACCCTCTTATAGATTTAATTCATGTTAATATGTTTTTGAATCCTTGGTTCATTCATAAATAGTGTATCCATGGGATACCCTTGGTTTGTAGGATCGTCATAGGCATGGATGGATTTAATGAAATGGAGGCAATGCTGACTTAGGCCGTGCAATAAGGTGCTCTAGTGTGTATCATCATCTAGGGGGATAGAAGATGGCTAGATTTAGGGATTAGCCCCATAATATGGGCTTTTTACATGTCATAGGGAGAGGAATAAAATCCCAGGTAGTTTGATATAGGTTTGGTATTCTTTGTGGAAGCGACACATTTGAAAGGACTTGATTGGGTGAACCCTTTTGGGATAGCACCCCTTTTGAGCTCAGACCATCAAGAAAACATCTTCCATATTCTGGATTTAATAAGAATCTGTGTTCTTCTAGTTCAGGAATGTTTGGTTGTGTGTATGTTGTAATCATCACTAATCTCTAAGACAACATGAGTCATACTCGGTGTGAAAAAAAAGAGGATGTGAGAGATTCAACCAACCACACACCTTATCTACCACTGATGAGAGAGGTCGGGCCTATGGTGGATGAAGCCCCAGTGATGATGGGTGAGGGCACGGAGCAATAAACCATTCAATATGGGATGACATCAGGGGTCATGTGGTTATGCTCTTGAAATATTAGGGACTTACCTCAGTGGGAGTTCATCAGAATGTGTTCAATGGGGTATACTACTGTTTAAATTCATATAGCTTGGATGTTGTGATCAATGTTTACTATCTAGTTATAATGATGATTACCGTATTATTTAACATCATGTGGATAAGACTATTTGTTTTATTTTAGTTGAGGGTCATACAATGAGGACCAATTTTTATATAAACCAAGGTTAATTGGATGAAAATCAGGTTTGGATATTCCGACGTACCTCAAACATAAGAGGGATGGAATGTATGAACCAATATTACAAAGGATATCAGATCAAAATAAATGATATGAGATATTTAATACATTGAGGCATAAAAAGGTTGCAGAGGCCAATCTTGATGATGCATTTTTCTCTTGTTGACATTCCAATTTTTGGGGCAACATATGTAGAGCCACTAGGGCATGATGTGCATAGTCAAGTAGAGTTTTCCACAGAACACTGACCATCCATTTCTGATGTTCGGAGATTCTTATAAAGATCCTAAATCACCAGGTGTGCTACTGTTTAATTTCATATAGCTTTTGATATGGCACCACAGTTTAATGTTCTGTTGCAGAGAAGAGTACTATACAACTTAATGTCATGTGGATAGGATGATAACTCCTAGTTTAGGGTCATAGGGTTTGTACTGATTGTTATTTAATCCATGATTACATGGAGGATAATCAGGTTGGGATGTTTTGAAATTCCTCGAACAAGAGAGGGAAGGAAAGTGTAAACCATGAATATGTGGATTCTCAAATAAGGGTAAATGACATGGGGAATGAAATCCATTGAGGAATATATAGGAATTAAATAACTATCCTGAGGATGAATTTGCCTTTAGTTGAAGTCTATTTTGTGGGAAACATATGCAGATCCACTGGGGAATGATGTGCATAGTCAAGAAAATGTTTCCGTAAGACACTGGAGTTACACTTCTAATGGCCATGGTGGTTTATGATGATCTTGAATAACTAGAGACATAGAGGTTGATAAATGGAAAAGATGTGTCTTGGAATTTAATAAACATTTAGGCTATGATTGTCCAGGGAGTTCTAGGTCAACCAGGCATATAATGTAGTTGATAGGGTTTTAAGGTGGTGTATGAGGAGTGTCTCTTCTCAGGGTATTTAAGGGACCGATGTTTGGGTGGTATAAGAGCGCAATAGAAAATTTTGTCGACCTGGTCAAAAAAATTTATGATGCGATACACCATTTTTCATAGGAGCATCCACATGGGAGCTAGTCGCGAACTGTCTGTCCATGAGGGATGTTGTTCACGAAGGATCTGGCTATGTAGGATGGTATGTAGACTATTTTTTTCATATGGTCTTCAACGGACCTATGGTCAGATCAGAGTTGGCCCTGAACTTCATTTCGAATAGGGAGTTCGTGAACCAATTTCATAATATTTTTTTGTTGGTTGGCTATAGAGGGTCTTCTGATAATAGTTTGTATGAAGGAGTTTCCAAAAGTGACACCCATATATGGTTATCAGTATGGAGTCTTTGAACTACATATGGTTTGTAGGATGGATTTTGCGAACAGCTTCGAATGCTGGATAGAGTCTTTTGAACTTCATCAGGCATGAGATAAATTTCTCCCACACCATATGTGGTCTTAATCCCCTTTTTTTCCTTCCATGAACTCTCTCCCCATCTTCTTCTACCCTCTTTTTTTAGTTCCCATGGAAATCCTTTTATAGAGTGTTGGGGAAGTTGTATCTACGATTCTCATGGCACCTTTTGGAGAATACTATGGAAGAAATCTTACCTGCAGATTACTTAATCAAATGCAATTTTTAGAGGTGTGGGTTTCAGCCATATTATCCTCATTCGAGAACTACATCGTTCATAGTGATGGTGTGCAGGGCATACCTATTTCAGATTCTCACTAGAACAAATGGTTCACAGCATCGTTGGTTTGTGGCTGGAAATTCACTCCAAATATTTTCATTCATTGGCCAACGCCTCGCAGGCCAGCACATCGTTGTGCATCTCCATACCCATGGTTTTTGTTTTATTCCATATGTGAACATTTCTTGGTGATGATACGGGGACAGTCTTGGGTCCTTTTCCAAATCGTATCTCTTCAATTTTCTTCTCAATTTTTCAATCCAACATTTATTTCCTTTCTTCTCCCGACTTGCAAGAGTATTTTCCTCCCTTTATTGCATTTTTGAGACCCTACAACATAAAAACACTAACAACCCTAAAAGACCCAAAAAAACTCTCAAAACCATAAAAACCCTAAAAACCATAAAAAACAATGAAAACATATAAAACCCCTAGAAAACCACTAAAACTACTAAAACCACTTTAAACCCATGAAAACATTTAAAATTCTAAAAACCAAAAAAGATAAAAAATCATAAAAAAACATCAATACACAAAAAAACCACAACACCACTAAAAACTCTAAAAACCCTGAAAATTCATAAAAATCATAATAACCATAAAAACTCTTTAAATTGCCAAAAAATTCCAAAAATCAAAAAAACCCAAAAATCCCTTCAAAACATTTAAGAAAACCTAAAAACATAAAACCCTTAAAAACATTAAATACCATAAAAATCCTAAAAATCATTAAATCCTAAAAACCTAGAAACTATAAAAACCAACCAAAACCATAAAAACCCATCAAACCCAAGAAACCCACTAAAAATTCATAAATCCAATTAAAATCCATAAAAATAAAAAAAAAACACTAAATCCCCTAAAAATCCTAAAAACACAAGATACCCTTAAAACATTAAAAATCCCTAAAAAATATAAAAACATAAAAAATACCAAAACCACTTTGAAAACCTTAAAAGATTAAAATTTATTGAAAACCTTAAAAACATAAGTATCACTAAAAACCGTAAAATTACCCTAAAACCCTTAAAATGATAAAAACCATTAAAACCCCTTTAAGACAAAAAAATGTTAAAAATCTCAAAAAACCATAAAACCCCTAAAACAGAAAAACACCATAAACAACCCCAAGACCATAAAAACCCAATAAAATGATTAAAATCCCTAAAACCCTATAAAACCTTAAACACCCTTAAAGGCCGAAAAACCCAAAAAAAATAAAAAACATTAAAACCTTCAAAAACCTAAGAAGACATTATAAAACTTAAAATTACAAAAAACACCATAAAACTGAAAAATTGCTAAAAACTCTAAAAACCCTAAAACCCTCAAAATCCCTAACAAGCCTAAAAAACTATAAAAACACGTAAAAGCCTTAAAGATCCCTAAAAAAAGTAAAAAACAAAAAACAGAAAACTCATAAGAAAAGATTAAAAACCTAAAAAGACATAAAAATCCAATAAACCAAATATATTTTAATGATCTTAAAGGACCCAAAAAACCATAAGACCCCCTAAAAACAATAAAAACCACTCAAAACCTTGAAAAACAATGAAAACAAAAAACACCCCTAAAAATCACAAAAAACTCTTAAAATCATTTAAACGCCTAAAAATATTAAAAACATACAAAAAATTCAAAATACCTAAAAAACTAAAAAACCCTAAAAACCTAAAAAACCATAAAAACCCTTTAAAAATTTAAAATCCATAAAATCTCTTAAAACCATTAAAAACCTAAAAAATCACTAAAAATTAAAAAAATTTGAAATTCATGAAAACCCCTTGGAAAACCTTAAAAAAATTAAGACCACTAAAAACCCTAAAATAGAAAAAAACCTAACAACCATGAATTACCCTAAAAACAATAAAAACTATAAAACCACTAAAAATCGTAAAAACACTTAAATATCCATAAAAATGAATAAAACCAATAAAAACTCTAAAACAACATTAAACCCATAAAAACATTTAAAAACTCAAAAATATTTAAAACCCATAAATATTTTAAAAACCCATAAAACCCTAAGAAAACTAAAACACCTTAAAATCCCTAAAGAGCATAAAAATACTAAAAAAGTCCAAAACAACCCAAATAATGTAAATAACCAGAAAACAAGTGAAAATCCCAATGAAAACATGAAAAAAATAAAAAAAACATAAAACCCATAAAAATTAAAAAACAATAAACCCCTAAAAACATATAAAAACCCTCAAAATTAATAGTTACCCTAAAACCCATAAAAATCCTAAAAAATACTTAAAATACATAAAACCCATAAAACCCCCAAAACCTAGAAAAAACATAAGAAAACATTTAAACCCAAAATACACTTCAATTCCCTAAAATCCTAAATACACTAAAAACCTAAAAACCCTAAAAAGAACTTAAAAATCATAAAACCTATAAAAACCATAAACACCCCTAAAAACTATAAATCCACTAAAAATACATAAAACCCAGGAATATAACTAAAAACTCTAATAACCCTTAAATCCCCTAGAAAAATTAAATCTCTAACAATCCTAAAAACCCCTATGAACACAAAAAAAACCCTAAAATCCAAAAAACCCATAAAACCAATAAAATTCCCAAGAAATCATTTAAGTCTCTAAAACTCATAAAAATTCTAAAACAATGCCAAAAAAACCAAAAATGTAAAAACCTTAAACACCCTTAATACCCTAAAACAATAATAAAATCATAAAAACCAAAAACCGCTTAAGAACGTCAAAAACATAAAAAAGCTAAAACCCATAAAAACCATTAAATTCCCAAAAACCCTAAGAACCCACAAAATAAAAAATGCACTAAAACATCTAAAAACATTAAAAACCCGAAAAACAATGAAAACTATAAAAAACCTTATGAACATAAACAAAATTAAAACGCAAAAAACCTATAAAGTGATAAACCCCCAAAAGATCATAAACCCCCTCAAAACAGTTAAAACCCCTGAAAACATAAAAACCCTTAAAAACCATAAAAACCATAAATATAACTAAAAAATATAGAACCCCTTAATACCACTAAATAATTAAAATCCTCTAGAAAACCTTAAAACTCCCAAAAACACGAAAAACATAAAACCCAAAAAAACTGTAAAAAAACATAAAAACCCAAAAAAATCTCAAAATTCATAAAAACCATAAAACCCCCAAAAAATACATAAAGTCCATAAAAATATAAAAAACCATAAAACCCTAAAGAACTTAGAAAAAGTTAAAAACCCAAGAACATTTAACCCATCTAAAAAGAAAAAAATGATAAAAAGAACTAAAAATCCTAAAAACCATAAAACGCATAAACCCGATAAAACTTCTAATAACACTAAAAACCCTAAAAATCCATAAAATCATAAAAAATGAAAAATCTAAAACCCTTTAAAAAATAAAATCATAAGAAAACCATGAAAAACATAAAAAGCTGAAAAAATTTTGAAAAAAATCTCAAAACCCAAAAAACCATAAATACGCTAAAAGCCCAAAAATGATAAAAACCCATCAAAATCCCTCAAATCACTAAAATTACATGAAAATACTAAAAAATACATAAAATGAAAAAATATTAAATAAAACTAAAATTTTGAGATGCCCTATGAAAAACTAAAAGATTCTAAAAACCCTAAAAAATCCTCAAAATCCCTAAAACCATAAAAACCATAAAAATTATGAAAATAGAAATGAAAATACCAAAAAATGGTAAAAACTCCAAAAAAGCTCAAAAAATCGAATGAAATCCTTGAAGAAATTGAAATATATAATACCCCTAAAAACATAAAAAATGCCAACGACCCAAAAATATCTCAAAATTCCTAAAAACCCTAAAAAGACATAAAAATACATATAAATCCCAAAGAATCACTAGAACCATACAAAAGGAAAAAAACCTAAAAACCCCTAAGAAAACCTTAAATCATAAAAGTACTAAAAAACCCCTAAAATTTTAAAATGCAAAAAACCCTAAAACCCTTAAAAATATAAAACCCCCTCAAAAACCTCAAAATCACTAAAACCCTAAAACCCATAAAAATACTAAAAATCCTTAAATTCCCCAAAATATGAAAATTGTAAAAACCTTGAAAACCCCTAAGAAAAATTTAAAAAAAAATAAAAACCTAAAAACATTTGAAACCCCTAAAAAACATAAAAAATGCTAAAAATGAAAAAAACACCCAAAAACCCCTACACCCCCTAACTCTCATAAAAATATATACAAAATGTGGAAATACATAAAAACCCATAAAACGTTATAAACCCTCTAAAATTGAAAAATAACTTAAAACACAAAAATGTTAAAAACACTAACAAACATAAAAACCCTAAAAACAAACAAATAACAATAAAAAAACTCAAAACCCCAACCCCCTAAATAAAACTCTCTAAATCACTAGATCCCTAAAAACCATAAGCATACTAAAAACCCTTAAAGTCACATAAAATTTAAAAAACCCTAAAACCCTAAAAACCCCAAAGAAAACCATAAAACCATAAAAACTCTAAAACCCCCTCAAAACATAAAAAAATTTAAAACCCAAAATCCATAAAAGACACTAAAAACCAAAAATAACCCTATATCCCATTAAATCGCTAAAAATCCATAAAACCACTAAATACATAAAATTATAAAAACTTTTTAAATAACTAAAATCAATAAAAACATTAAAAACCACTGAAAACTCTAGAGAAACTAAAAATAATTCTCTAAGAACACCCTAAAACACTAAAAACCCAAAAAACATCAAAATCCTTAATGTCCCTAAAAAATCATAAAAAAATTATTAAAAATACTTAAAATGACAAGAACAATAAAAACCATGAAAACCACTATGAAAACAAAACAAAAAAAACATGAAAAACCTAATCCACCCCCCCCCCCCCACCTAGACATCCTAAACCCCTCAAAATCCCTAAAAACACTAAGTAACCATCAAAATACTAAAACCCCTAAAATTTACTAAAAATGAAAAAACCCTGAAAAACATAAGAAAACCTGAAATCCCTGAAAACAATAAAACCCCCTAAAAACTAAAAATTGATAAATACCCTAATAACCCCTTAAAAAGACCCTAAAATTCTGTAAAAACATTAAAATCCTATAAATCCATAATAACTCTAAAAAAATAAAAACCATAAATCCCTTTAAATCCCTAAAAACATAAAACCACATAAATCCTTTAAAATCCTAAAAAACTCTAAAAAACATAAAATCCCAAAAAACCCATAAAAACCCAAAAAAAATTAATAAACTCAAAATCCATAAAACCATAAAACCCCAAAAACTTATTAAAAAATCCCTAAAAAGGAAAAAAATTCATAAATACTCTAAATATTTACATGAAAAATTTGAACACCATAAAACTCTTAAACCCCCTAAAATCCTAAAAATTCTAAAAATGGTAAAAACACTAAAATAGAAAAAACACAAAAACCCCCCACAAAATCCATACAGAAGCTAAAACCATAAAAATCATAAAAATCACTAAAAATATCTAAATATATAAAAAACCTAAAACTAAAACTACATTAAGAAAACCAAAATAACCATAAAACACTTTAACCCCTTAAAATATTAAAAATGATAAACCCTCAACAATCCTAAAAGACCTCAAACCCCTAAAATCCCCTAAAATCCATAAAACTCCTAAAAAGCATAAAACCCTATAAAACCCATAAACCCCTAAAAAATCTAAAAACACTAAAAACCATTTAAACACCTAAAACATTAAAAAAATATAAAAAACATTAAAAACCCAAGAAAACATTAAAAACTTAACATTGGAAAAAGCCACAAAATCTGTAAAACCCTAAAAACCCATAATAATCCAAAAACATCAAAAAATTCTTGAAAATAGCTAATAAAACCTTTAAAACATAAAAACACATAATACCCCTAAAAATATACAAACCCTAAAAATACCTAAAAACCATAAAAACCCCAAAATGCCCCAAAATCCCTAAAAACTATTGAAACCCATAAAATCATAAAAATAAATAAAATCCAATAGAAATACAAAAAAACTAAAACACTAAAAAAACCTAAAAACAAAAAAAAAACACTTAAAACCCCAAAAAACGAAAAACCCGTAAAAAGTCCCTAAAACCCTAAAACCCATAAAAACAATAAAAACACCTAAAAACATTAAGAAACCCTAAAAACCCATAAAAACCATAAAAACTAAAAAACCACTAAAAACTCTACAAAACATTTAAAACCATAAAAACATTAAAACACACTAAAAAACCTTAAAACCACTAAACACTCAAAATACCCTAAAAACCCTAACACCCTAAAAAACCCTCAAAACCCCCCAAATCCCTTAAATCCCAAAAGCACTAACAAAACTAAATAAATCCCAAAAAATAACTATACATGTAAAAAACCCAATGCCCCAAAAAATCCCTAAAAAACCTTAATACCCCTAAAAACACATAAACCCCCTAAAAACTTAAAAATGGAAAAAAATGTTAAACCCCCCAAAAACATATAACATCCCAAAATCCCTAAAACCCTAAATATCCTAAAAATCCTTGAAAATCATTAAAAGCATAAAATGCCTAAAAACCTCAAAACCAATTAGAAAATCATAAAAGTGTAAAAACCCATAAACCCCTTAAAAAGAAAAAAAATAAGAAAACCATAAACACCCCAAAATACCATAAAAATCATAAAATCACCTAAAAACCATAAAACCTAAAAATCTCTTATAAAACCCAAAAAACCAAATAAACAATAAAAAAAATATAAATATCCTTTCAATGTCATAAAATTTTAAATACTATAAAAACCATAAAAACCCTAAAACACAAAAAAAACCACTAAAACCCCCAAAAAATTCCACAAGAATCCTAAAAACCTTTACACCCCCCAAAACTCCTCAAACTCCCTAAAAAACCTAAAACACATTAAATTCCAAAAAATCCATAAAACTACCTAAAAACATGAAATAACCTTTATGAAAACCATGAAATCCTAAAAATAATTAAAAACTATAAAAATATAAAAATGGTAAAAAACCTAAAAGAACCTTCAGACCCTAAAACCCCTAAAAATCCTTATAAATCATAAAAAATTTTAAAACCCCATAAAACCACTAAAAACCAATAAACAAATAAAAAATTGTTAAAACCCTTAAAAACATTAAAAAATCTAAAAACCCATAACAAACTAAAAAAACAAAAAAAACTAAATACCCAAAAACCCATTATAACCATAAATCCCCCTAAAAACATTGAAAACCTTAAACATCCCTACAAACCCTTAAAACAAAAAAATCTAGATGAACCCCTAAAAATATAAACAAACAGAAAAAATTTAAATACCTAGAAAACCTCAAATAAAAGAAAAAAAACAAAAAAACATTATACTCCTAAAAACCTAAAAAATTATGAAAGGCAAAAAAACCTAAAACCCAGATAACCATATAAACCCCTAGAAACCTAAAAAACTGTAAAACAATAAAAACAATTAAAATCGCTAAAAAATATATAAAAAATCCACTAAACCCCTTAAATTTTTAAAAAATATAACATCATTAAAAACAATAAACAAATTGAAAAATAACAAAAAAGAAAAAATCATAAAAATTTTGAAACCCCCCAAAATACCTAAAAATCCTAAAATCCGAAAAAATCCACAAAAGCACTAAAAATCCATAAAAATTTAAAAAATGATAAAAAAAAATCTAAAAACCCCCAGAACCCCATAAAAACATAAAAACACTTAACGTCTAAAAAATATAAAAAACTATTAAAACCCTAAACACCTGAATAGGACCCTAAAAACACTAACAACCAAAAATCCTACAAAAAACATAAAAATACTAAATAACTATAATAACATAATACCCACTAAAAACACTAAAAACCCTTTAATACTTTAAAAACATTTAAAAACTCAAAAAAAAAACATAAAATCCACAAGAAACCAAAAAAACTCAAAAAATCATAAAAACATAAAAAATTATAAAACCCTCAAAATCAATAAACACATATTAATAACCAAAAATTATGAAAAATCTTTAAAAACATAAAAAAAATAAAAACATGAAAATACATAAAAACCCAAAAAAACCTGAAAACATTTGAAACCCATGAAAAAATTAAAACCTCAAATGTTCCTAAAACCCTAAAACCTATAAAAAACAAAAACTCTCAAAATCCCTACAAACCCAAAAAAAGTAAAAAAACATCCTAAAAATGACAAAAAAATCCTGAAAATGTAAAACCCCTAAACCATAGAAAAACACTAAGAAAAACATAAACATATAAAAACAATTAAAGCCCCCAAAATCTATAAAATACTAAAATCCTAAAAAACTAAAAAAAGGCCAAAAAACCATAAACCCACCTAAAATCCACAAAACTCATAAAACCATTAATACCCTAAAACCCATAAAAACACAAAAAAATTAAAACTTTAAATCCCATTTAAAACCCTAAATATGATAAAAACACAAAAAACCTATAAAACCCTTAAAAAATAAAAATAATCTTAAAAGCCGAAAAAACAAAAAAACCATAAAACCCCTAAAAATCTGAAAACCCCTTAATGTCTCTAAAAACCCTAAAAACCCATAAAAATCCTAAAATATCCTTAAAAACACCTAAAATGTAAAACTATTGAAAACCCATAAGAAATCCTTAAAAAATAATAATTCAAAAACCCCTAAAATCCTAAAGATGCTAAAAACCCTCAGACCCCTAAAAAACCAAAAGAATCTAAAAGCCAAAAAAACGTAAAATTATTAAAAACACTGAAACACTATAAAAACCCCAAAATAGTAAAAAACCTGAAAAAATTAAATCCCTAAAAATTTAACCAAACTAAAAACAACATGAATAACCTTAAAAATTAAAAAAACCCAAAAACCTAAAAGAACTATCACAACACTAAATACCCTTAACCCCCCTAAACATCCCTAAAATCCCTAAAATACCTGAACTTGTTTATGAAATACATAAGAACAAAAAAAATCCTGAAACCCATCAAAAATCCTAAGAAAAAATAAAACCTGAAAAACAATTAAAACCATTGAAAAACTAAAAAAATCTAAAACCCATAAGAACCTAAAAACCCTAAAAATACTAAAACCCTCAAACCCCTAACACACATAAAAATATGAATGTTCTAAAAACCCATAAAAATTAATCATATTGTAAAAAACCCTAAGATAACTAAATAACTCTAAGAAACCCATAAAAATAAAAAAACACTTTGAACCACAAAAATCCTACATATCATAAAAACCATAAAAAACCCAAAACCCTAAAATGTAAAAAAACATCAAAACCCCTAAAAACATAAAAACAGTAAAAACCCTAAAAACCAAATAAAAACTATAAACCCTTCAAATACATAAAAATTTTACAATCTCTAAAAATATAAAATCCTTAAAAATAGAAAAGACCTAAAAACCCAAAATAAACCATAAAACCACAAAACCCTAAAAAAACCTCAAAATCCCTAAAAACCAAAAAACAAAAAAAAACCATAAATCACTAAATATCCCTAAAAATGTGAAAGAAACTCAAAACCCATAAAACCTTATGAAAACCAGAAAAACATAAAAATATAATAACAATTCAATCCACTAAAAATCATAAAAATTATAAATACCCTGAAACCCCTATAAAGAAAAAACCCCCCAAAGTCCAAAAAAAGCATAAAAATCGTAAAATCTCTAAGAATCCCTAAATACCTAAAAATTTATAACAAACCTGAAAAAAATAATAAACCCTAAAAAATAAATTCACATAAAATCCCTAAAACCCTACAATCATGCAACCCCTAAACCCCCCTAAAAGGCCCTAAAATCCTTTAAACCCCAAAAAACAATAGAACCTCCCAAAAACCATAAAAAACCCCAAAACCCTAAACACCCACAATAAGTTATAAACCCTCTTTAAACTAATAGAAATGTTTAAAAACAATAAAAACATTAAAACCTCTAAAATCTAAGAAAAACACACCTAATCCCCAAAAAACATTAAACCCTTAAAACACAAAAACCCATCAAAATTACTAAAACCCTAAAAATTATAAAAATATTAAAAACCGCTAAATATTATTAAAATTTTTAAAAACCCTAAAAATATTTAAACCACCTATGAAACACTTAAAACCCTAAAAATACTTAAAAACTCTTAAATTCTAAAAACACTAAAAAAAAGACCCGAAAAACCCTAAAAACATAAATTCTTGAAATTCCCTATGACCCTAAAATCCAAAAAAACATCTTAAAAACCCATAAAATTCCTTAAAATATAAAAAACCATGAAAACCAAGAAAAAATATAATAAAACATTTAAAACCTAACAAAACATAAAATATCTAAAGTTATAACCCCCCCCCCAAACCTAAAAATCTGAAAACCCATAATAAGAATAAAATTACGTAGAACCGTAAAAACCATAAAAATTATAAGAACTCCCGAAAAATCCTTAAAAACATAAAAAACCCTAAAACACTGAAAAACTATAAGATAACTGTAAAAGGAAAAAAAATTAATACCCATAAAAACCTAAAAACCATAAAACCCATTAAACATTAAAAAAGCCTAAAAACCCATAAAACCCTAAAAACCCCACTAAAAACTATAAAAACCCATTAACCCCCTAAAAAAATTAAAAACCATATAAAACCATAAAAACACTAAAAATAAAAAAATACCCCTTAAACAAATAAAACCATAAAATCCTAAAAGGCCCAAAAAACATTAAAATCCATGAAATCCCTATAAAACCATAAAACCCTTAAAAATCACAATTAACCCTAAAATGTAAAAACCCCCGAAAACCCCAAAGAAAAAAAACATTAAAATAGATAAAACACTTTAAAAGATGAAAAACACTAAAAACTTTAAGAACCCAAAAAAATATTAAAACCACTCAAAATCCATAAAAAAAATAAATATCGATATAAATATGTAAAACCTTATAAAATCCATAAAAATGTAAAAAAACCCCCTAAAACCCATGAAAAAAATTTAGAAAACCATAAAAACCTAAAAAATTATAACCCCTATAATCCTAAAGAAACCCTAAAATATCCAAAAAAAAAACCTTAAAAATACCTCCAAAACCCTTTAAAATACTAAAAACAACTAAAAACACTAAAAAAATTTAAATATAAAAAACTATTAAAATCTAAAAACATTAAAAACAAAAAAAAAATTAAAACTCTAAAAAAACCATAAAAACCCAAAAAACCCTAAAACTCCAAAAAACCCATAAAAACATAAAAAATACATAAAAATACCTAAAAACATAAGAAACCCTAAGAACCGTAAGAAAACTATAAAAAACATAAAAAACCTAAACCCTAAAAATTGATGAAAATCCTAAAATACCCTATAAACCTTAAAACCCCTAAAAACTATAATGAATTAAACTAAGATGGTCAATCTACTATCTCCCTCTCCGCTCTGTGATGGTGAATTTCCTCTGCTAGATTGAAGACAACGACAACCTCCACGAATTGGCCTCCCCCCTAGGGGGAGGGGTCCTCGCCGGTTCTTGATGAAAGCAGAGCCTTTATTCCATTCTCAGATCATGATTTGATTCCTTATTTTCCACATATTAATCTCAACCCTAATGTGTCGGGTCTGTTTGAAGGTTATCCAATGCTGTAGTTGTCAATTTTGGAGTTAAAAGAGGCTTTGGCGTTGCATAATCGGACTCCGATGGATCGATTCTCTAACTGGCGCCCTCTGGTGGATGTTTTTGATAGATTTGTGCTGAAAATTGGGATCTCCAGGGTAGGGAGATAGTGGGCTTGGTTGATGCCTACCATATTTTGATCCTATTTACATTAGAGGAGGGCCTTATCCTGGCCTGGTATGCTACCCCCCACAGATGTGACAGTGCATGCTTTTCTCTCTTTAGGTGGAGCTTTGATCTTCATTTGCATTATGACTTGGATTTGGTTACCATTTGGGTATGATTCCCTAAACTCCCTCTTCCCTTCCAGAATTTTTCAATTCTTACAATGCTGGGAAATCTGGTTGGAAGATCTATGTGTGTGTATAGTCGAACGTGAGCCCTCTACCATCCAGTTACTCCGAGAGTCTGTATTATGGTTGATGTTACCAATAAACCAGTTGATTTTGTCTTGATTGAGATTGGAGAATAGTTGTGGTGGATGCGACCTGTGGTTTTCGAATACTGGGTGAATTACTGTGAATTTTGTCTGACTCTTGGTCATGTGAAATGTGTGTGTCCTTGTTGGGACAGTGATAGCTTGGTTTCTGAGAGTGATGTCTGTGCCACCCCCCCCCCCCCCACAAGGCTGAACCTGGCTTCTGACTTTAAGGATGGACCATTCCCTGATAAAAATGAGGGGGAGTTTCACCCAGGGGTCTTGGTAAAAAACTATTTCAATCAGTTTAAGTCTGATTTAGGACGGGCAGGTGCTGGCCATTCATCCAATGGGGTGGTGGAGGTGGTTCCTGAGAAAGATATGGATGATGATTAATGCTTGCATATGGTTCCAAGGGGCGTGTGCAGTGATATTCCTAGTCTAGGTTTTGAGGGGATGAGGATGGTGGGGTTGCTGAAGAATGTTGCTTCTTTCGAGCCAAATGGTCAGGAGTTAGAACAAGACCTAGTTCTCACTTTGAATCCATTTTCTGTGCTTGATCCAGAGGAGGGGGAGTGTCTGGAGCCACTAGCTGATGCTCAAGCTGATGAGGAGTGGTAGGTATATGACATACACTTAGAATAGATGGCCTTAAATGCCCCGGGTGATGTTTTAGGTGGTGCCATGGCA
This sequence comes from Viscum album, assembly GCA_963277665.1. Lineage (NCBI taxonomy): Eukaryota > Viridiplantae > Streptophyta > Magnoliopsida > Santalales > Viscaceae > Viscum > Viscum album. The sequence goes on along the minus strand of OY728136.1, from coordinate 1,276,881,614 downwards.
ACCCCATTTGTCCATTTTCTAGAATATGATTTGCGTGATGCAGCCCCTTCTACTACTGAGAAGACTATTGTAAAACAGAGTTCAAGAATGGAGCTTGTGGTCTTTGAAACGCTACCTCCCTGTGTTCAACTTTCCGAGATGATCGTGCTGGACAGTTCTGAAATTCCCCTGGAGACACACCGACGTGAGATTCTACAGCCGCCCAAACTGAAAGTGATGTTTGGCTGTGATAACATTGATGAGGATATTAAATATTATTTTGTCTTTGGGGACTATAATGACTTCATTGATGTGAACATTCCCAAGAATTGGAGGAGGAGGACCTTTATGGATGGCTCAGTTCATCTTGACTCGAATCCAAGAGGAGGGTCTGAGCCCGTGGCTATTGATTCCAGGCAGAAGGGGAACCCCAAGGTGGTGAGTGCTGATGATGTCCTTCATAGCAGGAGGAGGGGGAGTGCTTCCCCTGCCAAGAGGAGGGCAAGAAGAGAAAATTAATCCCTTCCAAAACCATTGGCAACAAGGTTCTCCTTGAAGGCTTCCGAAGGTGTGGAGGATTCTCTTTCCAAGGATCGAGCGGATATGAAGATGGAGAAGAAGCGACTCATGAGGTATTGTACGGACTTTCTCAAGCAGTTTGAGTTATCGGAATGGGTGACGGTGGACTCGGATGCCTCCACTGGGTATGGTGTAGATGGGGTTCCCTATGGATGGGAGGACGTGTGATACGGTGCTGGGTTGTTTGGTCTGCTGTGGCTTTTTCTTTTTCTTTGTTATCTTTGGTTTTTTCCTTTTTGGGGATTGTTTTTTGGTATGGTTCGATTGACCCAGCCCTCCCCTGGTCTTGTACTCCTATTTCCCTTTATTTTTTTGGGGGCTAGGATTTCCTAGTCCTGATCCACTTCTGCCCTAAAAACCATAAAACCCTAGAAATATATAAGAACCCAAAAAATCACTAAAATCTATAAAAATTCATTAAACCCATAAAACTGTTAAAAATCTAAAAACCCTTTAACACCCTACAGAAATCTAAAACACCCAAAAAAACCCCATTAAAACCCAAAAAATATAAAAAACATTAAAACCCCTCAAAATCCCTATAACCCCTAATGACAATAAAACCCCTAAAAATCCAAAAAAAATCACTAAGAATATAAAAATCCCTAAAATCCATAAAAACCCCTTAGTAAACCATAAAAACCTAAAAATACTTAAAATCCCCATAAACCTAAAAATGAAAAAAAACCCTAAAATCCCTCAAAATCCAAAAAAAAATAATACCCAAAAATATCGTAACATATACATAAAAATACCTAAGAATTTAAATAACTTTAAGAACCTTGAAATCCGCTAATAAATCCTTAATAAAAAAACACACTAAAACACGTAAAAAATGCTAAACCCCCTAAAACCCCAAAAAAAGTCCCTAAAAACCATAAAACCACTAAATACTATAAAAACCTAAAAAACCACTAAAAAATATAGAAAACCCTTCAAACACCTCAAAACATTGAAAAAAATAAAAAACCTTAAAACAGTTACAAACTCAAATGAAACCCTACAAACCCAAAGAACCATAAAACCCTCAGAATCTTTAAAATCCATAAAAAACATAAACCCCAAAAAAATTCCCTTAAATCTTTAAAAATTTAAAAAACCATTAAAACAATGAAACCCCCTAAGAAAACATTAAAAACTTAAAAACACTTAAAAACGCAAAAAACCAAAAAAAATTGATAAAAACCTTAAAACCGCTAAAAACCAGAAAAACACATAAAAACAATAAAAAAAACTATGAAATCCCACAAGAAACCTAAAAATTTAGCAAAAAATATAAAAACCCATTTATCCCTTAAAAATAGTAAATAACTATAAAAAAATCCTTAAAACCCTCAAAAACACAAAAAACGCTAAAACCCCAAATAACAATAAAATATTTAAAACCCCCAAAACACCCAAAAATCAGCTAAAACCCCTAATAAACCACATAAATATAAAAATTCAATAAAAATTTATAAAAATGAAAAAAAACCTATATTCCATGAAAAACATTTACGAACCCTAATAAAATAAAAAAATACATAAAACACATAAAACAATTAAAAACATACAAACACTAAAAACCCTAAAAACCACAAATGTATAAAATACCCTAAAATTCTCACAAAACTCCATAAAACCCCGAAAACCACTAAAAACTCTCGAAACCCAATAAACCATTAAAAATTTTAAAGATATCTAAAAAACCATAAATCCCTAAGAAAAATAAAAAAACCCTAAAAACCTAAAAAACAAAAAACCATAAAAACCTAAAAATCTCTAAAAACCCCAAAAACCATAATAATCCTAAAAGGCTAAAAAATATCTAAAATTGTAAAATATTTAAACAACCTAAAAACACTTTAAAAAGTATAAAAAAGATAAGAACACTTAAACCCCTAAAAATCCCTAAAACCCTAAAAATGCTAAATACCCTAAAACCCTTAAACTCCCTAAATACACTAAAAAACCTAAATCCCATAAAAACCCAAAAAGTACATAAAAATATCTAAAAATATAAAAACCCTAAAAACCATGGAACACCATAATAAAAACATAAAAAACTAAATACACTTAAAAACCCATAAAACCTAATCAACATAAAAAACCCTAGAACCACTAAAAATACCCTAGAATCCTAAAAATCACTACAAACCCAATAAAATTTCTAAAAAACTGTGAAACCCATAAAATATTTAAAAAAATATAAAAATTTTAGAACTCTTAAAAACTAAAAAAGAACATAAAACAACAAATATATCATAAAAAGTCTAAAAATGAAATAAAAAACTAAAAAACAAAAAAAATGAAAAAATGAAAAAAAATCCGTAAAACATAAAAAAACATAAAACCCTAAACCCCCTAAGAATCCCTCAAAACCTAATAAAACATTAATCCACTAAAAATCATAAAATCAGAAAAAACTCATAAAACCATAAAAATCCCTAAAACCCCTCAAAATCCCAAAACCCTTAAAAACCATAAAAACCTAAAAAAATCCCTAAAATCCCTAAAAAATAAAAAAACAGATAAACACTAAGAAAACCATAAAATATAAAAAACATAAATAAAAGTGAAAATACCCAAAAAAACCCTTAAAACTCCTAAAAGTATGTTAAAACTCTGATTGACCACTAAAATTCATAAAACACCCATTAAACATTTAAACCCCATAAATCCCTAAAACCCAATAAAAACACTAAAAAACTTAAAACCCCTAAATCATTAAAAAAATAAAAAAACCTTAAGGATCCTAAAAAATCAAAAAAAAAAACAAAAAAAAAACAATTAAAACCATAAAACACCTCAAAATCTCAAATACCCTTAAGAAAAAATAATATTTCTAAAAAATGCATACAAAACCCTAAAACATTAAAAAAATGAATACCATAAAAAATTGTAAGAAATTATTTAAAAAATAAAAAAAACTTAAAACCCATTGAATCCTAAAATACTATAAAAATTTATAAACTATAAAACCCCTAAAAACCCTAAAAACCTCAAAATTAAAAAAAACCCAAAATACCCATTAAAACAAAAAAAATAAAAAAAATACATAAATATAAAAAAATATAAAAAATGTAAAAAAACTCAAGAAAATATTAAATAAAAAATAGTTATGACCCCTAAAAACCTAAAAAATGGTAAACCCCTATAAACCCTAAAATAGACATTGGAGGTTCCCTTACAGTGATCCTTCTCACCTGATGACTCCTTGATGGCACTAACAGTGATTCATCCTCCCCCCTGTGGGGGAAGGACATTCACCTGATGGTGATTGGGACTTGGCCTTTATCTCTCCTCATGTGTCTGATATGATCCCTCATTCCCTCGAATTGATCATTTCCCAAAGGATCCTGATCTATATGAAGGCTACCCTCATTTTTCTTTACCGGACTCAGAGTTTAATGCCGTCTCTATGCCTCATGTCTTGTCCTTGGTTTCCTGGTTCATAATGCACCGACACTCAGTGGAGTCCTTTTACAGATATATATTTCGATCTTGTAATATTCAAGATCGGGCGATGGTAGGGTTACTGGATGGATACCACTTTATGATATGGTTTTCAATGGAGGAATATTTGATCTGATTTTGGTTCACAATCCCTCAAATTTTCAATGTCATTAGATTATTTCTCTTCTGGTGGATCTTTGACCTACACATGAACCGATACTCTTCATTGATTGCTTCATGTGTTAGGATCCTTGAAATCCCTCTTCTGTTTCCGAATCCATCCATTATATGTATTCTTGAGAATCTCATGGGTATGTATTTGTGTTTGGAGAGATGGACCCAAGAGATCTACCACCCAATTTCCCCAAGAGTATTTGTTGAACTAGAAGTCTCAAAGCCTTTGACAGATTTTTTTTTGGATTAAAATTGGAAAGATGTTTCATTACAAATAGTTGGTGGTGGTTGAGTAGTTTTTTGTGTTATTTTATTTATGAATGTGACTGGGACATTATAGAATTGCTTTCAAATGAGGGGGTAGCAGTTCAGGAACTATAGAGAGCTATAATGGGGTGGTTGGGTCAATTTATCAGCTGGTGATGGTTGATGAACAAGGTATTGCTGTGACAGGGAATTCTATGCTAAAGGAAATGTAGCGACATTCCATTGGGCCGAAGGTATCATAGGTGTATGAGAGATTGAAGCGGGACCTGGAGAGTGTGCGTTGGAAGGGAGTAATGGAGACAGAGGAAAGTGTGAGGATCCCTAGGTTAGTCTTAGGATTCAATATCTTTGTTGTGGGTTTGGGTGTGCAGTCTCAAGAGGGGGAAACACAAAGGAGGATGAAATTCCATCAATTTGGATGAGCAGTGAATAATTATAGGAGTAGGGGAAGGATGGAATATTAGAGGAATATGATTCAGGTGGGCAGGGAATGAAGGTACTGGTTTCGAGTGGTGTTTTTCTGTGCAACGAGCTTGGTCTACTAGAATAAGGGGGGTTGTTTCATAGGGGATGGTGACGGCATCACCCTCAAGTGATCTATACATGGAAGCTCCTCAGAATGGTAGTGAGCATGAAGAGGCTAGTGAGAGGTTGGTGCGGTTTTTTGGGAATCTCATGGATAGTACTTTACTAGGAGGGGTGGTTGAGGGCCAATAGGCCATGACCTTCAATAGTGGGAATGCTAAAACTCTGGCCTTGGGTGGTTCCCCCTTGTGTTATTGGTTTGATTGTCTTGGTTCTGTGGAGGAGAAGGGAGAGTTTGATACAAAAGTGGATGTGGAGGAGCAAGGGTGGTGGAAAAATAGGGGGAGGGAGCTGATATCTGGGCTGCAATGGATTTTATTTCTAGTCCTAGTGCCATTGTGGATGAAAATGGTCCCTTTCAAATGTAACATATATTTAGAAATGATATCCATGGGCGTGAGGTGCCATTGATCAAGGCCCATGGGTATGGTGAGGGGGATAAGGAAGGCTAAATGATCATTAAGGCCTCATCGGCCCATGTATGTGGTATGCAGGATGGGGCACGAGTTATGCGTTGTATAGGGACTATAGCCCAGTTATCCAGTGAAGTTGAGCTTATGTTGGACACCATTGGGTTCTTGGATGGTGATGGTGAGTAGGAGAAAAGGGTGATGCATGTGATCGTGCACAATAGTGATGCGATTTCTGAGGATGAGCCTTATTTCCAGGGGAACAAGCTGCCTAGGGAGGATCGGCAATTGACTCTTACTCCACCTGATGATATGGTGGATAACACAGTTGGTGAAGTATTTTTTCTTACTTTGATGTAGGATAAGGGCCCATAGTTTGTGCTGGATAATGTGGTACCCTCCCCCTCTTTATCTCTCGGGGAACCTGCCCTGGTGGTTCCTTGTGTGTCGTAGTGTGAGGTCCCTAAATATTGTTCCCTAAACCGGAATGCTCTCTTCATCCTTAAAAAAACCTTTTCTATGAGGTTGGTAGGTGGTTGAATCGAAATATGTCTATGCTCTCTAACGATAGGGTTAAAATGATTGATGATGCTTTGATCACTTCCCCCTAAAAGAAAAGAATTAAATAGTATTATTCCACTCTTCACAGACCCATGGCTACCCTGACATCTTCAATGGTGGCCATACTAAAAGTCAATGATAACAAACGGGAGCAACAGCGCACCCCAGAGCAAGATAGACGGAGGGAGGGGCACCTGGTGCTCCTCAACCTTCATGAGGACTTGGAGACAGGATGGGAATTTATGGACACTGACATAGATTCTGACAACTACTTTGATGATGCGGCTTCTGGTTATGGTGTGTAGGGTGACCCTTATGGTGAAGCTTCGATTTATAATTTTGGTGGTGATATTGACTAACTTGTTTTTCTTTTAGGGGCTTCTTTTTTGGGGGTTTTGGGGTTTTTATGGGTTTTTGGGTGTGGGTCATTTGAATCCTCTCCTCCCTTGTTTGATGTGTCTCTTTTCTCTAATAAATTTTGGGGGGTCATGAATAGCCTCGCTCAGCACTGTCCTTGCCCTAAAATGGCCTAAAAATCAATTAATATCATAAAACCAATTAAACCCCTAAAAACATAAAAACACCCCCTAAACTCAGAAAAACAATAAAACCCATAAAAAACCATAAAAACATTAGGGTTACTTTCAACACATAATTCATTAAAAAACTAAAAAACCCTTCAAACCTATAGACATTAAAAAAACCCATAAAAACTATAAAAACCATAAAACTGAAAACCATTAAAATCCTAAAAGGACTTAAAACACATAAAAATGAAAAAAAACCTCAAAACCATTTTAAACCGTAAGAATACCATAAAAACCTAAAAAACAAATAAACCCCCTAAAAACCCTCAAAACACTAAAAACCAATAAAAACCTTAAAACTAAAAAATACAATTAAAACCCACAAAATTACTAAAAAATAAAAAAGTAATAAAAAACAAATTAAATTCAACAAAAATGTAAAAACCCTAAAAAATGATGAAAAATCAAAAGAAAACCATAAAAACCTAAAAATAGTAAAACCCTTAAAATCCAAAAACTGTTAAAAACCCTAAAAAACCCCAAAACCCCTAAAAACTAAAAAACCCATAGAACCCATAAAATAACCTAACAACCCATAAAAACCATAAAAATCTATTAAAATATCTAAACATTTTTAAACCCCTAAAGACTTTAGAAAATACTAAAACCCTTAATACAGTAAAGACTATAAAAAAACCCAAAAATCAAAAAAACAAAAATAAAACACCTACAATCCCTAAAAATCCATAAAACCCTTAAAAATCCCTAAAAACATTAAAACCATAAAAATCATAAAATATCCCTATAAATTATGAAAAACATTAAGAAACATTAAAAATCTAAAATCCCCTAAGAAAACCCTAAAAAACTGACACACATATAACCCTAAAAAAAGCGCTAAAACCCACAGAAAGCATAAAACCCTAAAAACCCATAAAATCCATCAAAACCCTAATACACAAAAAAAATGATAAAATACCTAAAAATTCCTATACACACAAAAACCATAAAAACCTAACACTATAAGAAAAAATTAAATACCCAAAAAATATTCACACCACTAAAAACCTACAAAAATTCTAAAACCCTAAACACCCAAAAAACCAAAAACCCAAAAACCATAAAAACACTAAAAACACATAAAACCCTAAAAACCCTCAAAAACTCTAAAATCCCTCTAAACCCATAAAAACCATTAAAACCATATGAACTCAAAAAGAAACCCATAAAACCCAAAAAATAATAAAAATCCCTAAAAACCATAAAAATAATAAAAACCCTCAGAAACCCTAATAACATTAAAAATCATAAAAATAATAAAAAATCTATAAAGATTATTAAAATCATATACACCCCTAAAAACCTAAAAAACCCCTAAGAAAACCTTAAAACATAAAAAACATAAAATGCATAAAAATATCAAAAAATAATTAAAAAAATCTCCTCAAAACCCCTCAAAACCCTCAAATTTTCAAATTACCCTAAAAACCTATTAAAATTCTAAAAAATACCTATAAATCCTCAGAAATGTAAAAAACCCTTAAAACCCTTAAAACCCCTAACAAAACCAAAAAAACACTAAAAACACTACAAATGATTAAATTATATCAAAACCCTAAAATATCTTAAAATACTAAAAAAATCCATGAAAATATAGAATAATGTTAAAAACCCGAAAACCCTAAAAATTCGTAAGAAAACATTAAAAACCTAAAAATACTTATAACCCCTAAAAAACACAAAAAATACTATGATCCCTAAGACCCTTCAAAATATATAAAGCCTATTAAAAATATAAAAATAAGAAAAATGTCATAAAATTTAATAAAAACATAAAAACCTCTAAAAATAAGAAAAACCCTAAAAATCCCTAAGAAAATTATGAACACCTAAAAAAATTTGAACCTCTAAAATCCTAAAAAAGGTTAAATACTGTAAAAGACCATAATAATCCCTAAAAATATTAATAACAATGAAATCCAAGAACATACCTAAAATACCGTAAAATGTAAAAATCCATAAAAACTATGAAAAACCATATGAAAATCTTAAAAACCTAATAACCCTTAGAACCCCTAAAAACCTAACAACTTCAAAAGACCCTAAAAACTATAAAAACACCATAAAACCCAAAAAAACATAACAACCCTATAAAATCAATAAATACTCTAAAAAACCTATAAAACTCTAAAACATTAAAAAAAACTCAAAAATACATAAAAAATTAACCATAAAAAACCTAAAACCCTCAAAAGTCTTAAAAAACCTAAAACTCCATAAAATACTAAAAAGTACATAAAATCCCTAAAAAATCAAAAACATTAAAAAATCAAAACCCCATAAAACACTTAAAACCCCTAAAACCCCTATAATCTTTGAACCCCTAAAAAACCCTAAAACCACTAGAAACCCTCAAAATACTTAAATACCCTAAAAACCATAAAAATACTAAAAAAGGTAAACAAAATCTATATGAACATGAAATCCCCAAACACCCTAAAACCCACTAAGAAAACTTTTAAACCCAGAAAACACTTAATCCCCCTAAAAATGATAAAACCCCTAAAATACCATTAAAACTCTGCACTCTTGGTGTCTCTTGTAGGTGAAAAAAAACAACTAGTGATGAAGTTCATTCGATGAATTCCACTAATCCCATCTGGATAATGTCAATGTGGATGGTGCCACGGTGGGTGCCCCAGGTCCTTCGCGATGTGGTGGTATTTTCAGTACATATAGTGGATTTTTTAAATGTAATTTCTATCACTTTATTGGGAATGGATGTACCTATGAGTTAGAGCTTTGGGCTATTATCAAGGTGGTGAAGTTTTCAAATCTATTTGGGCGGATGCATCTCTGGATCGAATCTGATTCAACGCTTGTAGTGGAGGATTTCGGCCAAAATTCAAGGAAGGTTCCATAGAGGCTCCTCCCCCAATGGATTGAATGCATTACTATTTCCAAAAACTTGATCCTTACGATCACTCATGAATACATGGAGGTCAATATGGCAACTAATGTGCTTTCCAAGAAGGCTATTGAAGAGAGCTACTCAATGTGGTCTTTCGTTACCCCACCATTTTGTGCATCCTATATGGGCTCGAATATGAAGGGTGTCACTCGTACCCAGATGTATAAGCCCCCTATGTAATGCCTTGAATTTTAATTTTTAATGATAAATTTGAGGGACTTGGCATCATGCTTCGTCTCACACCTTATTTTCCCAAAAAAACCCCTAAAACACTCAAAATCACTAAAAACCCTAAAAACATATTAAAATATTAACAATTTCTTAAAAACATAAAAATGGAAAAACCCTAAAAAGACCAATGAAAACCCTAAAAATCTTAAAACACATAAAACCACTAAAAAACATAAAACCCTAAAAACTCTAAAACCCTAAAAACCAAAAGAACCCCTAAAACATTATAAAGAACCTAAAACCCTATAAAAAACTTAAAAATCACTAAATACTCTAAAACACTTTAAACCACTAAAAACATTAAAAAAATCCAAAAAACCAAAAAAACCCCAAAAAACTCAAAACAAACCCCTAAAAACTAAAAAAACAAAAAACAAAAAAACTCTCAAAATCCGTAAAACCCTAAAAAAATTCTAAAAACCCCGAAAGCATTAAAAACCATAAAATCAAATAAAAAAATTAAGAAGACCTTAAAACCTGAAAACACATAAAAATAATATAAACATAAAAAATCTAGATAACCTAAAAACCTTACACCCCTCAAATTCCATAAAAACTCAAAAAACCCTAAAATAGTAAAAATACTAAAAAAGCCTTGAAAAATCCAAAAACACATAAAAAAACATAAAATCACTAAAAACATAAGAAATAATTAATAACCGAAAAACAGTTTGAACCCCTAATAACATGAAAAACACTAAAAAGCCTTAAAAGACTTTAACAACAATAAAAACAAATAAAAACCATAAACCACCTAAAAACCTTAAAAAACCAAAAACCCAATAAAACCCCACTAAAAATACAGAATCCCTTGAAACCTCTAAAAATGTTAATATACTCAAAAGACAATAAAAATAATAAAAACCTAAAAGAACCCATGAAATACCAAAAGGCCATAAAATCCCAAAAAACCAAAAAAACCCAAAAAAACCAAGAAAACATCAAAATACCTAACACCACAATAACTATAAAAATCCTAATAAAACTCTAAAAATTCTTAAATACATAAAAACACAAAAAACCATGAAAAAACCTATGAGAAACATAAAAACCTAAAACACATAATACCAATAAAAACATAAAAGATAAAACACCCCCTAAGAACCCTAAAACCCATAAAACCCCTAAATATATTAAAAACCCTTTAACCAATAAAAAACCCTAAATACAACTAATAAACCAAAAACCCGTTTGTACCACTAAAAAGGATAAAACCGTCTAAAAATCATAGAATTCTGAAAAAAATTTAACAACCATAATACCGCAAAAAACCATAAAATTACTAAACACCTAAAAAATCCCTCAAAATCCTAAAATCCCTAAAACCCTAAAAACCCAGAAAAACCTGTAAAAACCATAAAAATACATAAAAATCCCTAAAAATGTAACAAAAAATCATAATAACCTAAGAAACCATAAGAAAACCAAAAAACCCCTAAAAAATATCAAACAACTAAAAATGAAAAAAAAACCCAAAACCCCCCAAAACCCCTAAAATCCATAAAACCCCTAAAAATCATTAAAATCATAAATATACCTCAAAATCCCTAGCATGTAAAAAAATATTTAGAACCCCTTAGAAAAAATTAATAGAATTCAAAAACATAATACCCCAAAAAACAAAAAAAACCTAAATAAACCATAAAACCACTAAAAACATTAAAAACAAAAAAAACATCAAATCCAAAAAAACACACTAAAATCTATAAAAACCCTTTAAAACACGAAAACCATTAGATTAATCATAAAATCAATAAAAACAAAAAAAATAAAAGACCAAAAAAACAAAAAAAAATCATAAATACCATAAATACCCGAAAAACACTTAAAATCCATAAAACCCCTAAAAATCCCTTATAATTCTAAAAAATCCAACAAATCCCAAAATATTATTAATGCCATAAAAATCCTAAAAAACCCTAAGAAATTTAGAAAAACCATAAAAAATAGAAACCCCTAAAAACATAAAAAAGATAAAAACCATAACAATCCCTAATAACCCAAAAAAACTAAAACCCTAAAAACCATGAAAATATTAAAAAATCACTAAAAATATCTAAAAATGTAAAATACACTAAAAACCCAAAAATACTTAGAAACCCCTAAAAACCTAAAAATGCTAAATACCCTTAAAAGACCCTAATACCCTAAAACCATAAAACCCCCTAAAAACCATCAAAAGCCCAGAAAACTTATAAAAGCCAAATAAGAACTTTAAAATACATTAACTCCATGAAAACTCTGAGAAGCACTAAAACCACAAGAAAATGAAAAAAACCTAAAAAAACAAAAAACTGTAAAAACTCTAAAAATCCTAAAAACACTCAAAATCCATATAATCACTAAAACCCATAAAAATACTAAAAACCATAAAAACCATAAAAACCCCTAAAACACTGAAAACCAATAAGAAAACCTTAAAAACCTTAGAACACATTAAACCTTGAAAAACAATAAAACCTCTAAAATCCCCCAATCCTTAAAAATGCTCAAAACCCTCAAAAACCCAAAAAACCCAAAAAACCCAAAAATACCCATAACATTCCAAAAAGTGCATTAAATATACTCAAATATGAAAACCCCTAAAATCCCAAATAAACCCTAATAAAACAATAAAAACCAAAAATAACTTAAAACCCCTCAAAACCCTCAAAATGCAAAAAACCTATAATCCATAAAATGACATTAAAACCCCCAAAAAAACTGAAAATCCCCAAAACCATTAAATCCACTAAAACCCAGAAAACCCACTAAAAACACTAAAACCACTTTAAATCCCAAAAAACATTAAAAAACATAATGAAATTAAAACCCTAAAAACTCAGAAAACCCCTAAAAACCTAAAAACCAGTAAAAACACATAAAACACCACAAACTTTAAAAAAATAAAACCCTAAAAACCCCTAAAACACTAAAAATAATAAAATTCCTAAAAATGTAAAAACCAATAAAATACTTGAAAAATAAAATAAAACCAAATAAAACTAAAAACACTTAAAACCCCTAAAAACCTAAAAAATGATAAAAACTTAAAAAACCCCTAAAACCCCTAAAAACATTAAAACCCTTAAAATATAAAGGAACACTAAATCCCATTAAAATCCATAAATATCCCTCAAAACCCCAAAAAAACTTCAAAACCTCTAAAACCCCAAAACCATCAGAAAACCATAAATACCAAAAAACACATTAAAACCTTAAAAACCATAAAGACCATAAAACCCCTAAAAAACTTTAAAACCCTAAGAATCTTATAAAAATAATGAAAAACACTAAAAACTATACCCTTCCTTTAAACACCTAAAAAATTAAAAAAACTATAAAACCTAAAATAAACTAAAAATCTGAAACCCCCTACCCAGGTCAAAAAACCAAAAAACACAAAAAACCACAAAAACCCCTGAAAAATCCTAAAAACCCTAAAAACCAAAAAAACCCAAAAACCCCTTAAAGACATAAAAACCCAAAAAATAAAAAATGTCTTCAAAGTATCTGAAAATCCCTAAAAATATAAAAAACCCTAAAACCCTTGGTAAAATATGTGAAAATCATAAAAATAATCACCACTTAAAACCACTAAAGAACCTAAAAACACTAAAAAATCTAAAAACCCTAGAACCCCCTAAAAACCTAGAATCACCTAATATTAATAAAAAATATTAAAACCCTATAAAAATACCAACAACCCTCTAAAATCAATAAAAACCCTAAAAACAAGTAAAAAAATAAAAAACTCTAAAAACCCATAAAAATGCTAAAAATATGAAAACCCCCCAAAAAATATAAAAACAAAAAAATAAGAAAATTCTAAATATCCTAAAAACCCTCAGAAACAGAAAAACCCCTAAAACCTATAAAAGCCTAAAAATACCTAAAACCCATAAAAGTTAAAAATACATAAAATCCCTAAAAACATGAAGGAAAACCCTTAAACCAAAAAGCAATTAAACCCCATAAAAATAAGAAAAGACAAGATACCTAAAAACTCAAAAAAAAACACTAAATATTCCTAAAAATAGTAAAAGGAAAAAATCATAAATCATTAAAAAAAACTCTAAAAACATAAAAACCTTAAAACCCTGAAAAAACACTTAGAATACTATAAAAACCTAAAAAATATAAACCCCTAAAACCATAAAAATTCTAAAAATATTAGAAACCTTAAGACCTGCAAAACGCATAACTACAATAAAAACCCCTAAAGGCATTTAAAAACACTAAAACCCTAAAAACAACTCATAACTCTAAAAACCCTTTAAACCCCCAAAACATTAAAAACCACTAAAATCCTAAAAACCCAAAAATACACAAAAAAATAATTAAAAAATAAAAAACCTAAAAACCCTCAAAGACCTTGAAAACCATAAATTCCCTTAAATTTTTCATAAATACCTAAAAATCCCATAAAATTTAAAAAATACGAAATTTTCATAAAAACTATAAGGAAACCATAAAAAAAATTAAAAACCCAAAAAACAAAAAAAAAATACACAAAAACCATAAGAAAACCCAAAATATACAAATACCTTAATAACTGTAAAATCCAAAAAAAAAATTCAATAAAACCCAAGAAACCATAATAAAAATGAAAAAATATTTAAAAATACTTATGAAATTTGAAAACCCTAAAACCACAAAAAACATACAGAAAAATGTTGAAAACAGAAAAACACTCAAAACCCACAAAACCTAAAATTGAAAAAAACTATAAAACCCTTAAACGAACACTCAAAACCAAAAAAACCCCTCTGAATCCATAAAAACAGTAAAAACCATAAAATAGTAAAAAAGTACTAAAAATGTAAAAACCCATGAAACCTCTAAACCCCCCTAAGAAAACCTTAAAAACCTAAAAATACTTAAAATCCCTAAAAAACATAAAAATTCTAAAAAGACCCTAATCCCCTAATAAATGCTAAGTCCCCTCAAAATAACTAAAACCCAAAAAAAATATCCAATTCTTAAAAAATCCTTAAAAATACTTTAGAACATAAAAAACCCAAAAAACCATGAAAAAACTATGAAAATATTAAAAAACTAAAACACTAAAAACTCATAAAAAACATAAAAATCCTAAAAATCCTAAAAATTATAATAGAATTTAAAACCAACAAAAATCATAAAAACTAATAAAAACATAAAAACACTATAATCACTTAAAACCCTCAAAACCCACAAAAATTTTAGAAATATCTTATAATACTTATATACTATAAAAACTCAATAACATTAAAACCAAAAAATACCTAAAGACCCTCAAAGACCTTAAAACCCTAAAATGATTAGAAATCCAAAAAAGGCCCTAAAAATACCAAAAAAAGTAAAAACCATGAAATCCCTACAAATCCCTTCAAAAATCATAAATACATAAAATACATAAATATCGTACAATACCTAACAATTCTAGAACCCTAAAATCCCGAAAAAACCTAAAAAACCTAAAAATCTATAAAAACCCACAAAATAATTACAAATCTTTAAAAACGAATAAAATCATTAAATATCTAAAACCCCTTATAAAACGTTAAAAACTAAGAACACTTTAAACAACTAAAAACCCTAAAAACAATAAAACCCAAAACTACCCTAAAACCCAAACAACCATTAGAAACCATATAATATGATGAACCATTAAAAACCTAAATACCCATAAAACCGATAAAACTACTAAAAATATAAAAACTATTTGAACCCCTAAAAAAATAAAAAATCAGTTTAAATCATAATAACCAAGAATGATGTAAATAAAAAACTTAAATTCCATAAAAACTTTAAAACACCATAAAACCCCCAAAAATTCGTGAAATTCTTAAAAATCCTAACGTCCATAATTTTTTTAAAAAAATACCTAAAATTCCTAAAACATTAAAACCCCTAAAAACTCTGAAACTCACTAACAAAACCTCAAAACCCTAAAAAACATAAAGCCTTAAAAAAAATTAAAAACACTATAATCCAAAAAAACCTAAAAAACCATAAAACCCATTAAACACCATATAACCCAAAAAAATTTGAAAACCCATTTAAACCACTAAAAACTTTAAAAATATCTAAAAACATAAAAAATCATAAAAACATAAAAAAATCACAAAAACCTATGAAAACCATAAAACCCTAAAAACCAAAGAAATACCTAAAAACACTTAAAACCCAGAAAAATTCAAAAAAGCAATAAAAATTACATGAAACAAAAAAACAAAAAAACCCTAAAAAACCTTAAGAAAATTTTAAAAATATAACAACACATAAAAACCCTAAAAACCTAAAAACACTAAAAATCATGAAAAACCTAAAAACCATAAAATTCCCTAAAGCCCCAAAAAAACTAGAAAAATACTAAAAAAGAAATAAAATTATCTAAAAACCTATAAACTTCTAAAATCCCTAAAAACCATTAAAAAATTAAATCCGATTAAAAAGATAAAAAAATGTCAAAACCCCTAAAAACCCTATAAAACCGTAAAAACCCTATAATCTTAAAAAACATAAAAACCTATAAAATCCCTAAAAACCATTAAGAAAACTAAAAACACTTTAAAACATTAAAAAGGTTAAAAATTATAAAATCCATAAAAATATATAAACTCAAAAAAACCTAAAACCCTAAAAACCCATTCAAACCCTTAAAAGAATACAAACCCATAAAACTCCTCAATATCTCTTAAAATCCCAAAAGACCAAAAAAATCAATAAATGCCCTAAAATTATTCAAAACTTAAGAAACCTTACGAAAATGATAAAAACATAAAATTTTTAATCCTTATAAAAAAATAATCTCTAAAAACCCTAAAACCCTACAAAATCCAAAAACCCCTCAAAAACCCTTGATACAATAAATTGGAAAAAAATACTAAAAAAGACAAAAAAGTCCCTAGAAACATGAAACCCCTAAAAATGAAGAAAAACCATAAAAAACATAAAAACATAAAACTTATAAAAAACCTAAAAATGCTTACAACCCTAATCACACAAAAACTGATAAAAATCCTTTAAACCCATAAAAACCCTAAAACCACATAAAAACATAGAAATCCACTAAAATCATTGATAACCCTTTAAAGCTATAATTTATTTTAAAAACTCTAAAAACCATAAAACCCTAAAAATATTAATACCCATAAAATCCCTAAAACATCGAAAAACCATAAAAGACCTCATAACCCCGATATACACTAAAAACCCATAAAAATAAAAAAATGAACTAAAAGTCTATTAAAACATAAAAAAACCATAACAACAATGAAAAACTCTTTGAAAATGATTAAATACTAAAAACTCTTAAAACCACTAGAAACCGGAAGATGCTAAAAACTATAAAAATCACTAAAACCCCTCAAAATCACTAGAACACCTAAAAACCCATAAAATAAAAAATACCAAAAATCCCTACAAAATTAAAAAACACTAAATCTGTAAAAACTATAAGAAAACATTAAAACCTTTAAACACTTACAACTCATAAAAATATACCAATTTGTTAAAACCCCTAAAATACCCTAAAATCCCGAAAACCCCCTAAAACCATAAATCCCCGAAAATAATTAAAACCCCAAAACACACATAAAAACCCTAAACCCCTGGAAAAATCTAAGAAACCTTTAAACCCCTAAAATTATGAAAACCACTAATAACCCTTAAAAAGTATAAAAAACTCAAAAAGCCTTAAAACCTCTAAAAATTCAAAAAAAAAACCTAAAACTAAAAACCATATTAACCATGAAACCCTAAAAACTATAAAACCCTCAAAATCCCAATAAAAACTATAAACCGTAAAAATCCTAAAAAACCCTATAAATCCCAATAAAGACATAACAAACACAAAAAAACCCCGAATAACCATAACAAAACCATAATAACCTAAAAACACTTAATTCCCTTAAAAACCATAAAATCATTAAAGTCCCAAAAAAACATTATAAACCCCTAAAACTATAAAAACAAAAAAACACTAAAAAACATAAAACCCCTAATGATTATAAATTCATTAAAATAGCTAAATAATCTAAAAATCCCTTTAAATGTCTATAAATGTTAAAAATCTCGAAAACCCCTTGAAACCCCTAAAAACTCAATAAATCCCTAAAAACTCAAAACCCCTATAAACCCAAATAAAACCCATAAAAACCCCCCAATATACGCCATACAACCCTAAAATCAAAAGAAACCTATGAAACACTTAAAATCCCTAAAAATAAAATAAAACCTTATAAACCTAAAACACTTAAAACCCCTAAAAAACTAGAAAATGATAAAAAATCAAATATTCCGTAAAAACCATAAAAACATTAAAACCCTCAAAATCTAAAAAAACACTGAAAACCATTAAAATCCATTAATATCCCTCAAAACACCAAAAACATAAAAGGCCCTAAAACCTCTGAAAAACCACAAGAAAACCATAAATACTCCAAAACACATTTAAACCCTAAAACCCATAAAGACCACAAAAACCCCTAAAAACCTTTAAAACCCTAAAAACCTTATAAAAATAATAAAAATCACTGAAAAATATACCCTCCATTTAACCCCATAATATCTTAAAAATTCTATAAAACCTAAAATACCCTAAAAATATCAAACCTCTTAACCAAGTCAAAACAACCAAAAAACACAAAAAACCCTGAATAATCCTAAAAACCAAAAAACCATAAAGTCCCAAAAAAACCCCTTAGAATCCTAAAAACCCTAAAAAATCTAAATTGTCATAAAAATCTTTGAAAATCCATAAAAATGTAACAAACCCTAAATCCCTTGAAAAAACATGTGAAAAGTATAAAAATAAACACCACTTAAAACCACTAAAGAACCTAAATACACTAAAAAGCTAAAAACCCTTTAAATCCCTAAAAACTTAAAATCCCTTAAAAATAATTAAAAACACTAAAACCCCATAATAATACCAAAAACCCACTAAAATTAATAAAAACTCTCAAAACTAGTAGAAACATAAAAAAAAACTAAAAACCAAAAAAATATAAAAATATGAAAAACCCCAAAAAATATAAAAACAAAAAACTAGGAAAATTATAAATATCCTAAAAACCCACAGAAACACAAAAAACACAAAAATCCATAAAATCCTAAAAAATACAAGAAAACCCTAAAAGGTACAAATACATAAAATCCCTAAAAACATCAAGGAAAACCCTTAAACCTAAAAGCACTTAAACCCATTAAACATACAAATGTATAAGAACTCCAAAAACCTCAAAAACAATAAATATTCCTAAAAATAGTAAAAGGAAAAAAATCCTAAATCCCTAAAAAACTCTAAAAACATAAAAACCCTAAAAATCTAAAAATTTCTTAGAATACTATAAAACCTTAAAAAATATAAACCCCTAAAACCCTAAAAATTATAAAAACCCTAGAAACCTTAACACCTACAAAACACTGAAATACCATAAAAACCCATAAAGGCATTTAAAAACACTAAAACCCTAAAAACTACTCATAACTCTAAAAACACGTTAAACCCCCAAAAATATTAAAAAACAACTAAACTTCTAAAAACCTAAAAATACCAAAAAAATAATAAAAAAAACTAAAAACCCAAAAACCCTCAAAGACCATAAAAACCATAAAAACCCATAAAATCCTTAAAAATACCTAAAAATCCCATAAAATTTAAATAATATAATATTCTCAGAAAAACTGTAAGAAAACAAAAAACAAAAAAAAATTAAAACCCCTAAAAACAAAAACATCCTAAAAACCATATGAAAAACCAAAAAATATAAAAAACATAATAAAAGTAAAATCCCTAAAAATCCATAAAACCGTAAAAATATGAAAAAGTATTTAAAAATCCGTATGAACATAGAAAACCCTAAAACCACTAAAACCTTAAAAGAAAACCTTGAAAACAGAAAAACACTTAAAACCCACAAAAACCTAAAATTGCAAAAAAAAAACCCCCTAAAACCCTTAAACAGACACTAAAAACACCAAAACCCCTCAGAATCCATAAAAACAATAAAAACCATTAAAAAATTACTAAAAATTTAAAAACCCATGAAACCCCTAAATCCCCTGAAGAAAAACTTAAAAACCTAAAAATACTTAAAATACCAAAAAACATAAAATTTATAAAAAATCCAAAACCCCTAATAAATGCTAAGAACCCTCAAAATACCTAAAAACCCTAAAAATAATCCAATTCTTAAAAAATCACTAAAAATAAATTTGAACATAAAAAACCCCCAAACCCTAAAATAAACTATGGAAATATTAAAAAACTAAAAACACTTAAAACTATTAAAAACATAAAACAACAAAAATCCAAAAAATATAATTGAACCTAAAACCAACAAAAACAATAAAAACTAATTAAAAAATAAAAACACGCTATAATCACTTAAAACCCTCAAAACACACAAAAATTTTAGAAATATTTAATAAACCATAAATACTATAACAACACAATAACCCTAAAACCCAAAAAAACCTAAAAACCCTCAAAATCCCTAAAACCATAAAATCATTAGAAATCCAAAAAAAAATGCCGTAAAAATACCAAAAATAGTAAAAACATTACAATCCCTACAAATCCCTTAGAAAACCATAAATACATTAAAAACATAAAACACGTATAATACATAAAATTCTAATACCCTAAAACCCTTAAAAAACCTAAAAAGCTAAAAATATATAAAAACCCAAAATAATCCTTAAAAATCTCTAAAAACCTATAAAGTCATAAAATATCTACAAACCTCTTAAAAACCATAAAAACTAAAAAAACTTTAAACCGCTAAAAATCCTTAAAATTCTAAAAACCATAAAATACCCTAAAAACCAAACAACCATTAGAAACCATAAAATACCATGAACCCCGTAAAAACCTAAATACCCATAAAACCCAAATACCCAAAAAACCACTATATATATAAAAACCCTATGAACCTCTAAAAAATAAAAAAGCATTAAAAGTCATAATAACCAAAAAAAAGTCAAAAAAATATTAAAATTTTATAAAAACCTTAAAACACAATAAAAACCCCAAAAATCAGTGAAATTCCTAAAAATCCTAAAGTCCATAATTTTTATAAAAAAAATACCTAAAATTCCGAAAAGATAACAACCCCTAAAAACTCTGAAACCCACTAAAAAACCCTTAAAACCCTAAAAAACAAAAATCCTCCAAAAAACATAAAAACACTATAAACCCTATAAACCCTAAAAAACCATAAAACACCATATTACCACAAAAAATTTAAAAACCCATTTAAACCACTAAAAACGTTAAAAATATCTAAAATCCTAAGAAATCCTATAAACACAAAAAAAAACCCAAAAACCTAAGAAAACCATAAAACCCAAAAAACCAAAGAAATCCTTAAAATCAATAAAAACCCAATAAAATTCAAAACAAATCAATAAAAATTACATGGAACATAAAAACCAAAAAACCCGAAAAAACAGTAAGAAAATTTTAAAAATATAAAAACACATAAAACCCCTAAAAACCTAAAAACACTAAAAATCCTGAAAACCCTAAAACCCATAAAAATCCCTAAGGCTCCTAAAACTAGAAAAATACTAGAAAAGTCATAAAATTCCCAAAAAACCTAAAAACATCTAAAATACCTAAAAACCATTAAAAACAATTAAAACCCCTTAAAAAGATAAAAAATGATAAAACCCCTAAAAACACTATAAAACCAAAAAAAACCCTATAACCTTAAAAAACATAAAAACCCATAAAATCCCTACAAACCATTAAGAAAACTAAAAACCCTTTAAAACCCAAAAAAGGTTAAAAAATTATAAAATCCATAAAAAAAACTCAAAAAAACCTAAAACTGTAAAAACCCATTCATCCCCTCCCCTCTCTTGTCTGTTGTGTCTTTTTTTCATTCTAATAAACATGGGGGGTTAGTAATAGCCTGACCCTTGCATCTTCTTTGCTTTAAAAATCCATTCAAACTCTTAAATCAATATATACCCATAAAACTCCTCAAAATCTCTTAAAATCCTAAAAGCCCATAAAAGTCCGGAAATGCCCTAAAATTCCAAAAAACTTCGGAAACCTAAAGAAAATGATAAAAAAATAAATTAGTAAATCCTTATAAAACCACAATAATCACTAAAAACCCTAAAACCATAAAAAATCCAAAAACCATTCAAAATCCCAAGAAAGACTAAATTGGAAAAAATACTAAAAAGATTAAACAAAACCCTAAAAACATAAAACCCCTAAAACCCCAGAAAAAACCCCTAAGAAACCCATAAAAACCTTAAAAACATTAAACCTCTAAAAAACCTAAAAACCCTAAAAACTGAAAAAACCATAAAAACCCTTTAAACCCATAATAACATTAAAACCACATAAAAACATAGAAATCCACGAAAATCTATAATAACCCTTTAAAGCCTTAATTTTATTTTTAGAAACTCTAAAACCCCTAAACCCCTAAAAAATTAATACCCATAAAACCCTAAAAACACTAAAAAATATTAAAATACCTCAAAACCCCTATAAACACTAAAAACCCATAAAAATACAAAAAAGACTTAAAAGTCTATAAAAAAAATAAAAAACCCTGTAAACTATGAAAAACTCTTTGGAAATGATAAAATCCAAAAAACGCTTAAAACCATTATAAAACTGAAGACACTAAAAACTCTAAAAATCACCCAAACCCCTAAAACCCCTGAAAGTCCCGAGAACACCTAAAACCCCATAAAATCAAAAAAACCCAAAATCCCTAAAAAAATAAAAAACACTAAAACCATAAAAACCATCAGAAAAAATGAAAACCTCAAAAAACTTATGGCTCATAATAATATAACAAATTGTTAATACTCCTCAAATACCCTAAAATCCCTAAAACACCCTAAAACCATAAATCCCTCAAAACCATTAAAACAACAAAACACACATAAAAACCCTAACACCCCTTAAAACTCTAAAAACCCTTTAAACCCCTAAAAATATAAAAACAACCAATAACCCTTAAAACCTATAAAAGAACTCAAAATCCCTTAAAACCTCTAAAAAATAAAAAATACAATAAAACTAAAAACTATATTAACCAAGAAACCCAAAAAACTATAAAACCCTCAAAATCACAATAAAAACATTAAACGGTAAAAATCCTAAAAAAACCCTATCAATCCTAAAAAACATAAAAAGCACTAAAAACCCTGAATAACCATAACAAAACCATAAAATCCTAAAAACACTTAATTCCCCTAAAAAATATAAAAACGTTAAAGTCCCAAAAAAACTTTATAAACCCCTAAAACACTTTATGGGATGCTTGTTCTGCTTGACTGGGTGATGATGTTGGCGATGATGCTAAGAGATGTTGTGGCTGTGTTGATTGGATTATGCTAGATGCTAGACTTGGTGAGATTGGAGGCTGGTCGTTGCTTGGTTGTGAGATGCTGGATATTAGATGATTCTGGTGATGATGATGGTTGCAACTTGGTATTGTTTTTTTTCTGTTTGGGTTTGTTTTGTTTCGTTTCTTTTTTGATTTTTATTATTTTGGTGTGGGTTGTAAGGGGTTTTTTGGGTGTGGGTTGTTTGACCCCTCCCCTCCCTTGTCTCTTTTGTCTCCTTCTTTCTTTTTAATAAATTTGGGGGGGGGGGGGGGAATAGCCTGACCCTCGAATCATCCTTGCCCTAAAAAACCCTAAAAACTCAATAAATACCGGAAAACCCCAAAAACACCATAATACCCCATAAAACCCCTAAAACCCAAAAAATACCCCACACATCCCTAAAATCAAAAGAAACCTATGAAACCCTTAAAATCCCTAAAAATGTAAAAGACTAAAAACCCTAAAAATCCCTAAGAAAACCATAATAACCTAAAAAAACATAAAACATTTAAAAACTAAAAAAAGTGATAAAAACTTTAAAAATAACTAAAATACATAAAACACCGAAAAATTTCAAAATCCCTAAGAACCATAAAAATATAAAAATCCCAAAAAATCCCTAAAAATTATAAAAATATAAAAAACCCTAAAAATATAGAAAATAGATAAGAAATCCATAGAAACATAAAAAAATATAAGACTCCTAAAAACATAAAAAACAATAAAACCCCTAAAACCGCCTAAAACCCTCAAAATCAATAATATCCATAGAAAACATAAAATCCTAAAAAAGCACTAAAAATTCCTTAAATGAATAAAAACATAAAAACACTAGAAAACCCTATGAAAAAATTGAAACCATAAAACTATTAAAACCCATATAAAACCTAAAAAACTATAAAACACCATAAAACCATTAAACCCCCAAAAAACTATAAAAACACTAAAATACAAAAAACCATGAAAATCTATAAGAACCATAAAACCCAAAAAAATATCTTAAACTAATTTAAACCCCAATAACATTAAAAACTCCAAAAAACACCCTAAAAATGATAAAAACCCAAAAAAATCCCTAAAAATCCTAAAAAATCCTAAAAACCATAAACCCCTTAAACCACTAAAAAACTAAAACTCCACTAATAACTAATAAACCCCTTTTTAAATTCCAATAAATGTTAGAAAATATAATAAACCATTAAAAACATAAATAAATAACAAAACCTAAAAACCCAATAACCCAAAAACCAATAGAACCCTAAAAGTCATAAAAATCCCTAAATGCCTTCTTAATCCTAAAAACCCCTCAACATCCCTAAAAACACAATGAAGTCATAAAGAACCTAAAAATCACTAAAAATATATAATTCCCTAAAAACATTTAAAACCACAAAGAAAATCATACATACATAAAAATTTAAAAACACCAAAATAATATAAAAAATGAAAAAACCCCAAAAGACCCTAAAAGCCTTTAAAACCCCTAAAAACCCTATAAATAACTGAAACCCCTAAAAACCAAAACATACTAAAAAACATTAAAAAACTAAAAACTCTTTAAATTTCTAAAAACCCCTAAGAAAATATTAAAAACTAGAAAACACATCAGACCCCTAAAAAACATAAAAACTCTACAAATGCTGAAATCAAAAAAATCCTAAAACCACAAAATTCCCTAAAAACTCCAAAACTAATAAAAAACATATAAATCCCCAAAATTCCCCAAAAATATAAAAAACCCTAAAAACCCTAAAAACGTTATGAAAATATTAAAAACCTAGAAACACTTAAAAAATCTAACAACCTAAAAACACTAAAACCCTCAAAGTACACTATAACAAAAAAATCCATAAACCCCTAACAACTATTAAAACCTCAAAAATTCTTTAAAATCCCTAAAAACCCATAAAAATTCTAGAAGCCACTAAAAACTCTAAAAACACATTAAACCCGTAAAAATGAAAAAAATCTAAAATCCTTAAAACACTTAATAAAACTATAAAAACATAAAAAACTAAAAACCAGAAAAACCCTAAAACCATCAAAATCACTAAAACCCCAAAAAAACAAAAAAAAATCCAAAACACCCTGAAAATCCATAAAACGTAAAAAATCCCAAAAAACCTAAAATGCACTAAATTTTTAAATCCCATAAAAACCATAAAACCCCTAAAACCATAAAACGCTAAAAATCATAAAAACCCTAAAACATTAAAAACTCTAAAACCCCTTTAAAACCAAATTTTTTTTAAAAAAACTCTAAAAAACATTAAAACCCTAAAAAATGAAAAAACCATAAAATCCCCAAAAAATATAAAACCCCTAAATACATTAAAACCCAAAAAAATACCTAAGACACTAAAACCATAAAAAAACTAAAATAGAAAAAAAAAATCCAAAAAAATGAAGAACCCAAAAAACCTAGAGTAACCCTAAGAACATAAAAACTCAAAACCCATAAAAAAAATTTAAACCTTTTAATGACCCTAATAAATTCAAAACCCCTAAAAAGTAAAAAACCCCTCAGAACCCATAAAAATATAAGACCCACTAAAAATATAAAAACATTTAAATACCAAAAAATGTTATAAAACACCAAAAACATTAAAAATCCTAAAAAACTGAGAAAAATTTTTAAAACCCAAAAAATCCCTAAAAATAATCAAAATCCATTAAACCCTAAAAACTATAAAACACCTAAAAATTACCAAAAAAACTCTAAAATTGTAAAAACCATAAAAACCCCGAAAACACTTTTGAAAACATTAAAATGTAAAAACACATAAAACCCCTAAAAACCTAAAAAATTCTAAAACCCTTAAATAAACCCTAAAAGCACAAAAATAATTTAAAACCATAAAACCCATAAAAATAGAAAAAATCCAAAAAAACCATTAAAACCAAAAGAAACCACTAAAACACTAAAAACCATAAGAATATTAAAAAAATAAATAATTTCAATAAATAAAAAAACTATAAAGCCTTAAAAACCCTCAAAATCCTTAAAAGCCCTAAAACCCTCAAAATCCTAAAAAACCTGACAAAATACCAAAAAAATGTTGAAACCCCTATAGACCTAAAAAACCCTAAGAAAAACATAAAAACCTAAAAACACTTAAAACCCCTAAAAAATATAAAAATATATAAAATCCCTAAAAACTCTACCTGAAAACCATAAAAACCTAAAAATTCCAAAACTTCCCTAAAAACATAAAAAACCCTAAAACCCTAAAAACTGTAAGAAAAACTAAAAAACCTGAAATCAAATAAAACCTCTAAAACACATTAAATTCACTAAATAATCATAAAAACCCATAAAAACCTAAAATACATGAAAGACACAAAAAACGTAACAAACCTAAAACCCAACAAAAACCCATGAAATCCCTCAAAACATTAAAATCACTTCAAACCCCTAAAAATGTTTAAAAACTATAAAAATATAAAAACCATAAAATCCCAAAAAAACCTAAATACCGTTAAAATCCCTAAAAACAATAAAAATAAATAAAAAATACATAAAAATCATGAAAATTTAAAAAAAACAAAACCCCTAAAATCCCCAATACACATTAAAAACCTAAAAACACATGAATCCCCTACAATCCTAAAAAATCCAAAAACACAAAAACACAAAAAACCCTAAAAACCAAAGAACCATAAAAACAATAAAACCCCCTTAAAACCCATTTAAATCCTAAACCACTAAAAACTATATTACCCCTTTAATCCCTTAAAAATGTTAAGAACCTCTAAAAAACTTGGAAACACTAAAAACTCAAAAAAACCCATAGAAAGCTAGAAATTCCATAAAACTCATAAAACCAACTAAAACCCCAAGAACCCCATTAAAAATACCTATAACATTCAAATCCATTTAAATTTTAAAAATCCATAAAAATCCCTAAAAACACTAAAATCCCTAAAAAGATCTAAGAAAACCTTAAAATCCGAAAAACACATTAAAATTTTTGGAAACATAAAAAATTCTAAAACCCATAAAAATCCATAAATCCTGAAAAACCCTAAACCCCTCAAAATCCATAAAAAACCAAAAAACCTAAAAAACCAAATAAATCCCCGTAAAATTCCTTAAAACCCTAAAAGAACCCTAATAAAACCATTAAAACATAAAAACACATAATAAACCTAAAAACATAAAAAAAATTAAAGTCCAAACAGCCATAAACTTAAAAACCCTCAAAATCAATAAAACTTTAAAAATTAATAAAAATCCTCAAAATACCCTAAAAATCACTAAAAACATGAAAAAAACTGAAAACCCCTAACAAAAACTTAAAAACATAAAATCACATAAAACCCATAAAACACCAAGAAAATGCTAAAACCCATAAAACCCATAAAAACTCTAAATACCATAAACCCCAAAAAATAACTAAAGCCCCTAAATACATAAAAAATACTAAAGAATCATAAATAATACTTAAAATCATGAAAATATATTAAAACCCTAAAAATGCCTAATAAAACATTAAAAAAATAAACACTTCAAATCCCTAGAATACCCAAAATATGAAAAAACCCAAAATGACCCTAAATACCCTAAAAACCAAAAAAAATCACTAATAACCCTAAAATACCAAAACACAATAAAAATCCTAGAAACCTCTAAAATCTATAATAACCCTTTAAGCCCCTAAAAATGTCAAAAATCTCTAAAAAAATACTAAAAAACTAAAATATATTTAAAGATCTATTAAAGCATAAAACCCATTGAACCCTAAAAACACATAAAACCCTTAAATCCTTAAAAACCATAAAACCCATAAAAGTCTAAAAAACATAAAAATCCATAAAAACAAAAACCCCCTTAAAACCCTGAAAAACCCTAAGAAAACTATACATAAAAACACTAAATACCCTAAAAATATAAAAAACACAAAATCTCATAAAAACCACAAAAACCCCTAAAACAATAAAACCCCTAAAACCCTTACAACCCCCTAAAACCCATAAACCACTAAAATAAATAAACACTTTACAAAAACATCAAGTACCCAAAAACATTAAAAACTCTAAAAAACCTTAAAACCCTAAAAAACTAATAAAACCTAAAAATATTGAAAAACAATATGAAAATTTTAAACAACAAAACACATAAAATACATAAAAACCCTAAAACCATGAAAACACATCAAAACCTTAAATACTTTAAAACCCTATTAACCCATAAAAACACAAATACCACTCTAAACTCTAAAAAACCATTAAAAACCTATAAATATAAATAAATATATAACCCCTTAACTAAAAAATATTCATAAAAAACTATAAAACCCAAAAAAGCATTTAAAACCCAAAGACCCCAAAATCCATAAAAATCATAAAAAATTAAAGAAACTAAAAAATCTCTAAATATGCCCAAAA
Organism: Viscum album; assembly: GCA_963277665.1. NCBI lineage: Eukaryota > Viridiplantae > Streptophyta > Magnoliopsida > Santalales > Viscaceae > Viscum > Viscum album. The sequence continues at coordinate 1,276,853,175 of OY728136.1, read as the reverse complement.
ACATAGAAAAAATTTGAAAATACTATGAAAATTTAAGAAAGCCTTATAAATCTAAAAATACATAAAACCCCTAAAACCCTAAAAAATAGTGAAAACCCTTTAAAACCCTAAAGCCGCTAGTATCCCCAAAAACCTAAAAATCCATAAAAAACTTTAGAATAAAAAAATCCAAAAAAAATCCAAAAAAAATCCATAAAAATGTAAAAAACCCTAAGAACCCTAAAACATTAAGAAAACCTTAAATCATAAAAACACTAAAACGCCTAAAACCCTAAAAATCCTAAAACCCCTAAAAATATCCTTAAAACTAAATACCTAATCACCATAGAACATCTAAAATACTTTAAAAACTCTAAACACCCATAAAACCACTTAAACCCATAAAAAACTATAAAACACCTTTAAACCACTAAAATAGTAAAAACACTAAAAACCCCTAAAAACCCAAAAACACCGCTAAAACCCAAAAAAACATAAAAAACATAAAAACCCTAAATCCACAAAATACCAAAAATCCCAAAAAACCATATAAACACCTAAAACCCCCCAAATTCCAGATAAAATAAAAAACCATAAAACACAGAAAAACTCTATAAAGCATAAATACATTAAAATTCTTAAGAACCCAGATAAACTAAAAATCATAAACTCTGTAAAACCTTAAAAAATCATAATACCCTCAAATTCTCTAAAGCATCTTAAAAACAATAAAAATACAAAACAATCCCTAAAAATAACTAAATATGTAAAACCCCTAGAAAACCAGAAAACCCCTAAGAAAACAATAGTTACCTAAAAACATAAAACCCCAAAAGACATAAAACGTTATAAAACCCCCTGAAATATCCTAACATACCTAAAAATCCTAAAAACCATCAAACCCCTAAAACATTAAAAAATCCTAAAACCAAAAAAACCATAAAAACCCACTAAATAGCAAAACCCGATTAAATCCATAAAAACATAAAAAAAACTATAAATCATTAACTAACCTAAAAAATTACCAAATGAACCCAAAAAACCAAAAAACCCATTAAGACCCAAAAAAACCATAAATCATCCAAATCCCCAAAAAACCACCAAAACCATAAAAATACTAAAAAGCAATAAAAATCCCTAAAAATCTAAAAAACCCTGAAACCTGAAAAACAATAATAAAACCATAAAAACTAAAAAAACACTTAAAAATCCCTAAAAATATAAAAACTTGAAATACCTTAAACCACCGATAACCCAGTGAAATCCTTAAAATTCCTAAAAACATATAAATCCTAAAAATCATAAAAATAACTAAAATAGTAAAAACACTAATAAAACAATAAAAACCTAAAAATACTTAAAACCCATAAAACACATAAAACCAATAAAAACCCAAAACCCCTAAATACATCATAAAACCATAAAACTCCATAAAAATATAAAACCCCTAAAAATCTTAAAAACCCTAAAACCAAATAAAGAACCAAAAACCACTACAAACTCTAAACACAATTTAAACCTAGAAAATGTAATAAAACTCTACACAACCTCAAAACCCCTAAAAATAATAAAACCTTAAACCCCACAAAATTTATAAAAATCCTAAAAACCCAAAAAAACGCTAAAATCACAAAAATCACTACAAGTCGTAAAAAACAAATAAAATCCTAAAAATCCATAAAAAACCTTAAAAACATAAAAACAGTATAATCCATAAAAACCCTTACATATATTAAAAACATAAAACACGTAAAAACCCTAAAAACTGAAATAACACTAAAAATCCAAAGAAACCTAAAATCCCTCTAAAATCCCTCAAAATACCTGAAAACCCTAAAACCCTATAAATATCCTTTAAAATATATAGAAATATCTTAATTTTTTAAAACCCTAAAATACCTAAAATATTCTTAAAAACATACTAATAGTTAAAACTCCTAATACCAAAAAAATGATAAAACCCTAAAAAAACCTCTCAAAATTGTCCTAAAAACTTTTAAAACCCCAAAAACAACAAAGCCACCTAAAAACCTAAAAAACCCTAATAAAGAATAAAAACTAAAAAACCCCCACTTAAAACTATAAGGACCCTTTAATCTACTAAAAAAATTAAAAAACTCTATAAAATATTAAAAACCCAAAAGAAAAGCTTAAACCCACTAAAATCACCCAAAAACCAATAAAATCCCCAAAAACACCTGAAATATTTAAAAACTCAAAAAATCATAAAAATAATAAAACCCCATAAAAATCATTTAAATGGATAAAAAAACTTAAAACCCCAAAAATATATAAAAGTACTAAAATCCTGAAAGACACTGGACCCTAAAAACCCTTAAAAACACTAAAATCCCTAAAAATCCCTAAAAACCAAAAATTCCCCAAGAAACCAAAAAAAACAAAAAAACCATAAAATTAACATAAAAAACCCCTAAAAACCATATGAAAACATTAAAATCCAAAAAATGGTTCAAACATGAAAACAACTATGAAATGCTAAAAACCATAAAACCCCTAAAAGATCAGTAAAATACTAAATCACTAAAAACTCTAAAAATCCCTAAAAACTAAAAAAGATAAAAAATCCTCAAGAATCACTAAATACTATAAAAAAAACTTTCAAACCCAAAAAAAATAAAAATAAATAAATACCTATAAAACACTAAAAAAATTAAAATCCATCAAAACCACAAAAAACATCAAAATCACTAAAAAACTAAAAAATTAGAAAAATAACAAAAACATCCCCAAACCCCACTAATAATGTAAAAACCCTAAAAATTCTAAAAAAATATATAAAAACCTTAAAATCCAAAAACATTAAAAAAAACCTAGCACGACCTGGAATTTGAGGCACCTCTCTGAGGAGCCACTCAAGCTGAGGTCACTGTAAACCTGACACCATTCATGACTACTATAAAACAAGTCCTACCCGTGCACACTGCTACACCCATTAAAATCTAAGTTGAGCATATGATTCTACTCCAGCACCTATTGATGAGGTGAAGGAAATTCATCTGGACCGCAACCATTAAGATATCACAACTTGAAATGCATTAGAGTCACCCTCGATCTTACAATCATGAAATTGAACTCTTGCCACTCTGAGGAGCTTCTGGTCTCGCCTATGGGTTAATCTATGTTGGAATTGAGTGTTTAATCATTCATAGTGTTGTCTTTGCGTAAGGAAGAAAATTGGAAATCATGTGGAGAAAACCTATAAAAATGTTAAGAAAATCTAAAAAACATTAAAAACCAATAAAAAATAAAAATCCTCAAAACCTTAAAAATACTAAAAAACAAAAAAACCTCTCAAAATCCCTAAAAACCATAAAACCACCTTAATATACTAATAAATCCTAGAAAATTTAAAATAATGTTAAAAATACTTAATTCCCCCAAAAACCCTAAGAAAACTGTAGCAACCTAAATACAGTTTAAACCCCTAGAAACCCTAAAAAATGAAAAAAATTCTGAAAAACCCATAAAATGGCCATTAAAAACCCTAAAACCAAAAAACCGCTAAAATCCCTCAAATTCCACAAAAACAATAAAAATAATAGAAACCTAAAAACCCTAAAGTCCCTCAAATTCCCTAAAAACCATAAAAAAACAAAAAAAATTAATCCTAATGAATCACTTTAAACGTATAAATCCTTGTAAACCCAAAATAGCCCTACAATAAACAAAAAAACATAAAACCACTTAAATTACCTAAAAACATAAAAATTTTAGAAAGTCTAAAAGAACCATAACACCCTAAAACACCCTAAAACCCATAAAAACCTCTAAAAACATAAAGACCCTAAAAACCCTATAAAAACCTAAAACCCACTAAAATTCCACTAAAAATGTTAAAAATTCTAAAAAATCATAAAATCTCTAAATAAATCAAAAACCCATAAAACATTAAAATTACTTAACCCCCCCCCCCCCCCCCCAATACCTAAAAACCCTAAAAGCATAGAAATCCTAGAAAATGCCTAAAAATACCAAAAATTTAAAAAACCCAAAAAACCCTGAATAAACCAATGAAAACCATAAAAACATTAAAAATCATTAAACCCCCAAAAGTTATTAAAACACTTGAAATCATAAAAAATCCTAAAACCTCTAATAAATCATAAAACCCTCAATATCTCTAAATACCATACAAATCTACAAAAAACCAAAGGAATCACAATAAATCCCTAAGAATATAAAAAGCCAAAAAACCAAGAAAACATTTCAAAAACAAAAAAAAATCCAAAAAACTTTTAAAACTCCTAATTTTTTTAAAAAAATCTAAAAACCTTAAAAACCGTAAAAACATAAAATACTAAAAACACTTAAATTTAAAAAAACCAAAAAAACCCTAAAGACCTCAAAAACCCTAAAACTCTAAATGTCCCTAAAAATCCTAAAACAAAAAAAAAATAATATAAAAAAACCATTAAAAATAGATTAAAACCTAAAAACCTTCAAAGCCCTTAGAAAACGATGAAAACCTAAAAACACTTAAAACCCCTAAAAACCAAAATAATCTAAAACACTAAGAACCCTAAAACCCTTACAAATATAAAAACCATAAGATCCCTAAAACCATTAAAAATCCTAAGAACCCATAAAACCTTACAAACCACTAAAATCTATAAAATCCATTTAATCCCCTAAAAATGATAACAAACATTAAAATCCCTAAAAAACATAAAAAACTAGAAAAACACAAAAAACAATAAAAACAAAAAAAAACCCAAAGAACATAAAAATCCTAAAAACTTCATAAATATACCAAAAATGTAAAACCCATAAAACCCTAAAACCCCCCTAAGAAAACAATAAAACCATAAAAACTTTTAAAACCCATAAAAAAATTCTAAATATCATATTAATCATAAAAACCTAAAAACCCATAAAAATTTTAAAAAAGGAAAAAACCCCTAAAAACCATAAAAAATAGGAGAAACACATAAAAAAACTAAATACCATATATAAATTTATAAACCCTTTATAAATATAAAAATGATAAAAACTCTAAAAGGCATAAAATCCCTAAAAACTAAAAAAATCCCAAAAAAACTAGTAAACACCATTAAAAACAAAAAAATTGAATAACCCCTCAAATCCTCACAAACACTAAAAAACATAAAAAACCAAAAAAACCCTATAAATCCTTAAAATTGATAAAAACCCAAAAACAAAGGAAAAACATATGAAAATCCAATTATCCTAAATGAACTTAAAACCTAAAAAACCTCTAAAACACTAAAAAACATAAAATCGATAAAAACCCTAATGACCCTAAAAACTATAAAAAAACTTAAAAACTATAAAACATCTAAAACCTCCTAAATCCCAAAAGCCCCTTAAAAATTATAAAGACGCTTTAAACCACTAAAGACGTTCAAAAAATCTAAAAACCTATAAAACCCGAAAAAACTAAAAAAAACACATAAACCCCCAAGGAACCATACATCCTCTAAAAATCACATAAAACCTAAAAACCCTCAAAATTCCAAGAACCCTAAAACCCAAAAATATCTAAAAATTGTAAAAACCATAAAAATGCTAAAATCCTTAAAAACCATAAACCGATAAGAACCCTAAAACCCCAATAAAAACTATAATACCAATTAAACCCCAAAATATGTTAAAACCTTTTAAAAAATAAAATCCATAAAAACACAAAAAAACCCCTTAAAACCCAATATAACAATAAAACCCCTAAACCCAATAAAAACAACAAAAACCCTAAAAATCCCTAAAACACCTAGAACCCAAAAAATCCCCATAAAACTCCAAAAAATCCTAAAAAACATAAAAAACTAAAAACCCATAAAACCCATAAGAAACAATTAAATACCTAAAACATTTAAAACCCCTAAAAACAAAAAATCATTAAAAACACTAAAAAACTAAAAAACCTAAACACCACTAAATACTATATAAATAAACTAATAACCTTAAAAGCCCTCTAAATATAGCGACCCGCCCTTTTCTTACATTACTATTACATCATTTTAAAGATAAACAACATAATAGTATTACACATGGAGGATACATAGGTTTAGTGTCTTGGGCAAATTAGGACTACACATAACAAGTACAACATCAAGCATAAAAAATTCATTTAATCTCTTCTTGTATAGCTTCTTAGTAGCACTTGTCCCCTCCTTAGAACATATAGCCACCTGAGGATATACATCAAAAGGGGTGAGCTAAAAGCCCAGTAAGAGGATAGATAAGGACAATATAGCATGGGGTGAGCATAATCATAACATAGGAAAGAGATCTTGAACATGAGAGGAGCATAAACAATAAACTTGAAATGTGGCAAAGCATAAAAATGTAACATCATGTCTTAGTGGTTAACTACCACACATAATTGTGAAAAAAGCTAGCATCATGTTCACGCATAATTTCACATTTACTCATGAGATTCATCACTTTACCCAATGCATTGGAGCGCTATATAATTCCGGGCGCACCCGTCACATTTAAACATTCATATTGCGCTATATAATTCCGGGCGCACCCGTCACATCATAACATTATCATTATCATGCTTGCCACATAGAACACATATCAAACATGTACATAAATAACCCATGGAAAGGAATGGGTTTCATCTCATAATAACACATTCATAAGCTTTGGGTTCCCAAAAGGAAGAGGGAACAACATACTTGATATAAGTGACATTATCCTTGAGTGAGAGGCAAAATGTGAGATCTTGAAAGAAGAGTTCTTTTGGAAAACATTTTGATGGACATAAAAACCAGTGACAAACATGTATATCCCAGAAAAGTAAAGGAAATGATGAACAAAAGACCTTTGAGGAGTAACCACATCAAAAATGGAGTGAAAGAGGGGGAACCCGAAGGAAGAAAATTGGGTTCGAGATTTCCCCTTACCTTGTACTCGAATGCCTCCTTCTCTTTAATGTCCTGTATAACGACATTATATTCATTAATTAGAAATTCCAGAACCTTTTATACATTAATAGGGTTCATTATGGTTTCATTATTTCATATTATGTTCTTTTGGATGGCTCATAGAGTTTAAAAACATTGTTCGAGGATGTTCATTTTTATGGTTTTCTTGAGTGGTTCACTTGTATTCTTAAATTGATGTTTGGGTAGATCATGGGTAAACATCCAGAATTGATATTACATGTTATTAATAATATTACAGAAGCTTGAATGATTTTATAATGACTTATATTATATCCATGTGGCCTAATCATTAGATAATAATTAAATGAAAATTATTTGGGTTAATTTGAGCGGTTTTTGGATCACAACGAACTCATTTTAACATTTCACTTAGTAATATGGCCATATGTTATTTCCAGAACTTAAAATAGAACATAATACATATAACATATTCTGGTTCAACCATAAAAATGGTTTCATGACCAGATTGAAGATATAAATGGAAGAAGAGAGCATGTTGTTTTTGAAGGTGATAAATTATCACCACATGAACAACGTTCTCTTTAATAAAATAAAAGGAAGAGGGAAAGGGTGTGGGGTGATATAATATACCATTAGAATCATAATATTAAAGTATAAGTATAGTACTGGAGTTACAAAACAATTTGGATGAAGATAGGTAGGGAGAGATCAAGAGAGGAACTTGAACTTGAAAGGAAATTAAAGGAGAAGAGAGAGAGAAATCACCTTTTGGATCCTCCTCTTGAGAACCTCCTTAAGGGCCTAAGCTTGGTCTTTTGATGAGACCAGAAGCTCTTGGACGTGGGGGAGAGGCTAGGGAAGATGATTGGGCAGAGCTTAGACAATTCTTGAAGCTTGAGAGGTGTGGTTTGGCAAGAGGAGGGGGAGGCCTTATTTATACATGAGGTGGGAGGTGTTTTTGGAATAAATTATTAAATAAAATAATATATCATAAGTTAGACTTGTAATAGTAGTTTTTTGACATCCTAAATCATATATTAATATAATAGAATTCGTTTTAGGGTTTAACTCTTCTTTATAAGTCGATTCCATTAGTTTATTAAAAAGGAAAGTGAAAGGAAGAGAAAAAGTTACTTTAAGAAATCACTTTTTGACTTTAAGCTATCACTTTTTGACTTTAAGCTTTTTAGGTTTGACAATTGGATCTATTGTATTTCAAGGAACAATTAATTCAATTTAATATGTTTTGGCCGAAACTAAAGTTCTAGAATGTTTATGTCATCATTACATCATTAATGATGCAATTTAGTGTACACCGATTATGCGAAAAACTGTATTTTTTACTATTCACCCGAAAATTGAAGTATTTCAGAATAAACCCAAAAATTTACCCCTACCATTTTTCGACATGTTGAATCCAAAAATGATGTCCAATTTTCAAAAATAATTTTATAAATATTATTAATTTAATATTTAATTAAAATCATAATTTACTTAAAAAAACAGTTTTTAAAATTAAAACTGATTTTGTAGTTCTTTTAAAAATTACTTAGGGTCTTATAATATTATCTAAAAACTATTAGAAATTGATTCAATAGTTTATGAATATATTTCAGGAAAATAAATATCCTTTTAAATTAATTAATTAATTATAATTAATTATTTATGACTTATAAAATACCAAAAACGTTTACTAAGGTCAAATTGTCACTTTCTATGATGTCTAAATTTTATTTTATTATTCATAGGTAATTTTACTCTTAGTTACTATTCATAAGGGTCATATTACTATTCATAAGGATAGGTTACTATTCATAAGGGTAGGCTACTATTCACCAAAAATTGTTTTTGTTTCATTGGACTTCAAAAACTATCTTGAACACAACCGTGAATGTTGGATTTTTAAAATTCCAAACATAGGGGTGACAAAATTATGTTTAAAGGTCACTTATCACTTAGTAGTTCATTATTTTGTGTTTTTATGACATAGATATCAGAAGGGAATTTTCCATTTAAAAACTTTGGGTCGTTACATTCTTCCCCCCTTAAGAAATTTCGCCCCCGAAATTTCACTTTACACAAACAGGTGAGGGTACTTCTCCTTCATTGCCTCTTCCGGTTCCCAAGTTGCTTCTTCAAACTTTTGGTTCCTCCACAATACTTTGACAAGGCGGGTTGTCTTGTTGCGTAGAACCTTATCACTTCGGTCCAGAATTTTTACCGGCTGCTCCTCTTATGAGAGATCATCTTCCAACTGTACCACCTCTGAGTTTAGTACATGTGAGGGGTCCGGAATGTACTTCCTCAGTAGTGATACGTGAATCACGTCATGGACTTGAGCCATATTCGGTGGAAGTGCTAGACGATAGGCCACGGCTCCTATACGATCAAGGATCTCAAAGGGGCCAATGTACCTTGGGCTTAGCTTCCCTTTCTTCCCGAATCGCATGACTCTCTTCCATGGTGATATTCGAAGGAAGACTTTATCTCCAACTTCGAACTGCAAGTCCCTTCGACGATTGTCAGCATAACTCTTTTGCCGACTTTGAGCAGCTTTGATGTGTTTCTGGATGACTTGAACCTTCTCTGTCATCTCTTGAACAAGATCGGGACCAAGTAGTTTTCGTTCTCCAACTTCATCCCAACAGGTTGGAGTTCTACATCGCTTCCCATAAAGAGCTTCATACGGAGCCATCTGAATACTCGAGTGGAAGCTATTGTTGTATGAGAACTCAACCAATGGAAGGTTCTGATCCCATCCACCTTTGAATTCAAGAGAGCATGATCTTAGCATATCTTCAAGTGTCTGAATAGTCCTTTCAGACTGGCCATCAGTTTGGGGGTGATAGGCCGTGCTGAAATTTAATTCAGTACTCAAAGCATGTTGAAGGCTCCTCCAAAATTTAGAAGTGAACCTTGGATCACGGTCAGAGACAATCGAGAGAGGAACACCGTGCAACCTCACTACTTCCTTCACATATATCCTTGCAAGTTGTTCAAGTGAGAGGTCTTCCCGAATAGCGATAAAATGGGCAGTCTTGGTGAGTCGGTCAACCACAACCCATATCGCATTATTTCCTCCTGACGTTTTCGGGAGACCCATGACAAAGTCCATAGTGACATTTTCCCATTTCCACATGGGTATAGGCAAAGGCTGCATCATACCTTTGGACTTTTGCCGCTCAGCTTTAACTTGCTGACATACCAAGCACCTTGATATATATTCTGCAATCTCCTTCTTCATGTTATCCCACCAGAAGTGTTCTCGGAGATCAAGATACATCTTGGTACTTCCAGGATGAATAGAGAAAGTTGAGCTATGTGCATTATCCAATAGCTCCTTCTTTATTCCAGGTGATGAAGGCACACAAAGCCGCGTTCCAAACCGAATCACACCATCATCGTCGATATGGAACTCTTGCAGCTTTCCTTCCTTTACTGCATTCACCCTCTTTTGTATCTCCACATCATCCCTTTGTGCTTCCTTGATCTTCTGTTGGATGGATGGTTGCGCAATCATTTGGGCAAGGTAGGATGTATCCCCTGCCCTTACGATTCCAAAATCCATCCTTTGCATATCCAAGAAGATAGGGTCTTTCTCAATCCTCAGCATGGATAGAGTAGCAGGTTCTTTCCTACTTAGAGCATCGGCTACCTTGTTCGCCTTTCCAGGATGATAGTGAATAGAGCAATCGTAATCCTTGATTAGCTCTAACCATCCCCTTTGACGCATGTTGAGCTCCTTTTGTGTGAATATATACTTTAGGCTCTTGTGGTCGGTGTATATGTCACACTTCTCACCATAAAGGTAGTGCCGCCAGATTTTCAAGGCAAAAATCACGGCTGCAAGCTCTAGATCATGCGTCGGGTAGTTCTGCTCATGGATCTTCAACTGTCGTGAGGCGTAGGCTATCACATTATCATTTTGCATGAGTACACAACCCAAGCCTTTCTTTGAAGCATCACTGTATATCACAAAACTTTCTCCACTTTTTGGTAGTGTGAGTACAGGTGCAGTGATCAGCCTTCTCTTTAGCTCCTTGAAGCTTCCCTCACATTCTTCCGTCCATACATACTTTACCCCTTTCCTTGTTAACTTAGTTAGCGGGCTTGACAATCGTGAGAAGTTTCTCACAAAACGTCGGTAGTACCCAGCTAATCCAAGAAAACTACGGATTTATGTGACACTAGAGGGCCTGGGCCATTCCTCAATCGCCTTTGTCTTTGAAGGGTCCACAGAAATTCCCTCGCTTGTGATCACATGTCCCAAGAACGTGACTTGATTCATCCAAAAGTCACACTTGCTGAACTTGGCGTACAACTTCTCCTTTCTCAATGTCGCCAACACAAGTCTTAGATGTTCTTCATGTTCCTCCTTTCTCTTGGAGTAGATGAGAATATCATCGATAAACACTACCACAAATTTGTCGAGGTAATGTCTAAAGACTCTATTCATCAAATCCATGAAGATTGCAGGGGCATTAGTAAGTCCGAAGGGCATCACCAAAAACTCATAGTGCCCATACCTTGTACGGAAGGCAGTCTTCTGAATATCTTCCTTCTTCACCTTTACTTGATGATATCCAGAACGAAGATCCACCTTTGATAAGTATTGAGCTCCTCTTAACTGATCGAACAAGTCATCAATCCTTGGGAGAGGATACTTGTTCTTTATGGTGATCTTGTTGAGTTCCCGATAATCGATACACAGCCGCATGGTACCATCCTTCTTCTTCACAAAGAGCACTGGCGCACCCCAAGGTGATGCACTAGGGCGTATGAACCCTTTGTCCAGATGCTCTTGCAGCTGCTTCTTTAACTCCTCCAGTTCGATAGGAGCCATCCTATAGGGGCACTTCGAGATAGGAGTAGCTCCAGGTATGAGTTCAATTGAGAACTCTACCTCACGATCCGGGGGAATTCCGGGTAACTCTTCGGGAAATACATCGCCGTATTCCCTTACGATGGGCATTTCCTCAAGGTTGGAACTTTCCTTTGACTCAATCATTTGGGCGAGATATGCTTCTTCATAGGGAATCATCACCCACACCATTGAAGGATTTCTCAAAGGAGATTCATGATCTTCCTTGCATTTGTAGAGGAGCATGGGATGGTTCGGAATACAAAAATATATTTCCTTTTCCCGACAGTTGATATGTGCTCTATATAACGAGAGCCAATCCATTCCCATTATAGCGTCGAATTCCACCAAGGGAAGTATTACGAGATTTGCTGGAAGAATCCTCCCACATACATCAACAGGAGAAGAATCGAACACTTGGGTTGCAATGATTGCACCACTTGGTGTTTTTACAGATATCTCTACTTCAAGGTTTCGGGGCTTCGATTCTATAGTTCTAGCAAACTTGCAAGATATAAAGGAATGCGTAGAACTAGAATCAAATAAGACTTTTGCCATTCTTGAGTGAATAGGAAGTGTACCTTGTACGACTTCATTATCATGTTCCACCTCCGCAGTAGTGATGGCATAAGCCTTCCCTTGTTCCTTTGGCTTTGGTGGTTGTTGGCGCTGATTACCCTCGAAAGCTCGAGGTTTAGTGCACTGGTTTGAATAGTGCCCTAGCTCCTTACAGTTGTAGCATTGAACCACGAGTGGTTCTCTCCTTTCATCGGCTACATTACCCTTCCTTTTCATGTCTCTTCGACACTCGTGAGCTAGGTGTCCATCTTTCCCACACTTGAAGCACTTCCCCGTCCCTTTGAGGCAGTTCCCACTGTGCAACTTCCCACATTTTTGGCAAGTGGGTCGTTGTGTTTTCTTCCCATCTTTATCACTAGATCCACCAGCTTGAAACTCCATCTTTCTTTTCTTATCACCGTAGCCATGGGACCATTCTCCAAACTCCATCTCCACTTTAAGAGCACACCGTACAACTTCTTCATAACTCCCAAAGTCTCGAATTGCAAGAGCTTTTCGAAGATGTGGTTTTAATCCACTAAAGAATCTATCAATTTTGCTATCATTGTTGATAACAAAACCCGAAGCATACCTTGCGAGCCTTGTGAAATTTGCTTCATAGATTGTGACAGATTCTCCTTCTTTTTGCTTGAGCTCTATGAATTCTCTCTCCATCTTCGTGCGAAGAGTTCTTGGGAAGTACTTATTAAGAAACATTATCTTAAAGTCTTCCCATTCCATCTCTTCAATTTCATCCCTTGGCTTGGTGTTCTTTATCAAAGCCCACCATTGATCAGCTTCTCCATCTAGACGATAAACGGCTAGAGTCACCTTCTCCGTCTCGGAACAGTGAAGAACAGAAAATATCTTCTCCATGGAGTTGACCCATTGTTCCGCAACTAGTGGATCAGAAGATCCACAAAACGTCGGTGGTCGTTGCCGCATAAAACTTTCGATAGCTAGCTGCTCCCTCTTTGGTGAAGGAGGACGTTCCCCATTATTATGGTTATTATTCATAACCCGGGATAATTGGGTAAGCATCGCCATGAAGTTTTGAACTCCACCTCCAATATCATTGGGGATGTCATTCGGGCAATCGTTGCATTGGCCTTCACAAGAGTTGTTGACCTGATTTCTCCTGGTTCCCACCATTTTCTAAAATAGAAAAGGTTAGAACAAAACATAAGTAAACAAGTCATGAATAACTTATCCTTTTAAACAATTATACCAAAAACATAACATATGGGATCCCTAGGTAAATATCCTTGTGTGCATATTTTTACTTAGTCTCATGCTAGAGGTTTTCTTTAGGGTTCACTAATCCTAATTCCCAAATTAACTAAACCTTTCCTCTGATACCAACTATAGCGACCCGCCCTTTTCTTACATTACTATTACATCATTTTAAAGATAAACAACATAATAGTATTACACATGGAGGATACATAGGTTTAGTGTCTTGGGCAAATTAGGACTACACATAACAAGTACAACATCAAGCATAAAAAATTCATTTAATCTCTTCTTGTATAGCTTCTTAGTAGCACTTGTCCCCTCCTTAGTACATGTAGCCACCTGAGGATATACATCAAAAGGGGTGAGCTAAAAGCCCAGTAAGAGGATAGATAAGGACAATATAGCATGGGGTGAGCATAATCATAACATAGGAAAGAGATCTTGAACATGAGAGGAGCATAAACAATAAACTTGAAATGTGGCAAAGCATAAAAATGTAACATCATGTCTTAGTGGTTAACTACTACACATAATTGTGAACAAAGCTAGCATCATGTTCACGCATAATTTCACATTTACTCATGAGATTCATCACTTTACTCAATGCATTGGAGCGCTATATAATTCCGGGCGCACCCGTCACATTTAAACATTCATATTGCGCTATATAATTCCGGGCGCACCCGTCACATCATAACATTATCATTATCATGCTTGCCACATAGAACACATATCAAACATGTACATAAATAACCCATGGAAAGGAATGGGTTTCATCTCATAATAACACATTCATAAGCTTTGGGTTCCCAAAAGGAAGAGGGAACAACATACTTGATATAAGTGACATCATCCTTGAGTGAGAGGCAAAATGTGAGATCTTGAAAGAAGAGTTCTTTTGGAAAACATTTTGATGGACATAAAAACCAGTGACAAACATGTATATCCCAGAAAAGTAAAGGAAATGATGAACAAAAGACCTTTGAGGAGTAACCACATCAAAAATGGAGTGAAAGAGGGAGAACCCGAAGGAAGAAAATTGGGTTCGAGATTTCCCCTTACCTTGTACTCGAATGCCTCCTTCTCTTTAATGTCCTGTATAACGACATTATATTCATTAATTAAAAATTCAAGAACCTTTTATACATTAATAGGGTTCATTATGGTTTCATTATTTCATATTATGTTCTTTTGGATGGCTTATAGAGTTTAAAAACATTGTTCGAGGATGTTCATTTTTATGGTTTTCTTGAGTGGTTCACTTGTATTCTTAAATTGATGTTTGGGTAGATCATGGGTAAACATCCAGAATTGATATTACATGTTATTAATAATATTACAGAAGCTTGAATGATTTTATAATGACTTATATTATATCCATGTGGCCTAATCATTAGATAATAATTAAATGAAAATTATTTGGGTTAATTTGAGCGGTTTTTGGATCACAACGAACTCATTTTAACATTTCACTTAGTAATATGGCCATATGTTATTTCCAGAACTTAAAATAGAACATAATACATATAACATATTCTGGTTCAACCATAAAAATGGTTTCATGACCAGATTCAAGATATAAATGGAAGAAGAGAGCATGTTGTTTTTGAAGGTGATAAATTATCACCACATGAACAACGTTCTCTTTAATAAAATAAAAGGAAGAGGGAAAGGGTGTGGGGTGATATAATATACCATTAGAATCATAACATTACAGTATAAGTATAGTACTGGAGTTACAAAACAATTTGGATGAAGATAGGTAGGGAGAGATCAAGAGAGGAACTTGAACTTGAAAGGAAATTAAAGGAGAAGAGAGAGAGAAATCACCTTTTGGATCCTCCTCTTGAGAACCTCCTTAAGGGCCTAAGCTTGGTCTTTTGATGAGACCAGAAGCTCTTGGACGTGGGGGAGAGGCTAGGGAAGATGATTGGGCAGAGCTTAGACAATGCTTGAAGCTTGAGAGGTGTGGTTTGGCAAGAGGAGGGGGAGGCCTTATTTATACATGAGGTGGGAGGTGTTTTTGGAATAAATTATTAAATAAAATAATATATCATAAGTTAGACTTGTAATAGTAGTTTTTTGACATCCTAAATCATATATTAATATAATAGAATTCGTTTTAGGGTTTAAATCTTCTTTATAAGTCGAATCTATTAGTTTATTAAAAAGGAAAGTGAAAGGAAGAGAAAAAGTTACTTTAAGAAATCACTTTTTGACTTTAAGCTATCACTTTTTGACTTTAAGCTTTTTAGGTTTGACAATTGGATCTATTGTATTTCAAGGAACAATTAATGCAATTTAATATGTTTTGGCCGAAACTAAAGTTCTAGAATGTTTATGTCATCATTACATCATTAATGATGCAATTTAGTGTACACCGATTATGCGAAAAACTGTATTTTTTACTATTCACCCGAAAATTGAAGTATTTCAGAATAAACCCAAAAATTTACCCCTACCATTTTTCGACATGTAGAATCCAAAAATGATGTCCAATTTTCAAAAATAATTTTATAAATATTATTAATTTAATATTTAATTAAAATCATAATTTACTTAAAAAAACAGTTTTTAAAATTAAAACTGATTTTGTAGTTCTTTTAAAAATTACTTAGGGTCTTATAATATTATCTAAAAACTATTAGAAATTGATTCAATAGTTTATGAATATATTTCAGGAAAATAAATATCCTTTTAAATTAATTAATTAATTATAATTAATTATTTATGACTTATAAAATACCAAAAACGTTTACTAAGGTCAAATTGTCACTTTCTATGATGTCTAAATTTTATTTTATTATTCATAGGTAATTTTACTCTTAGTTACTATTCATAAGGGTCATATTACTATTCATAATGATAGGTTACTATTCATAAGGGTAGGCTACTATTCACCAAAAATTGTTTTTGTTTCATTGGACTTCAAAAACTATCTTGAACACAACCGTGAATGTTGGATTTTTAAAATTCCAAACATAGGGGTGACAAAATTATGTTTAAAGGTCACTTATCACTTAGTAGTTCATTATTTTGTGTTTTTATGACATAGATATCAGAAGGGAATTTTCCATTTAAAAACTTTGGGTCGTTACACTAAATCCCCTTAAATACACTAAAAACGCACTATAAACTATAAAAGCACCTGAAAACCCTAAAATAATTAAGAAAATATAATAAACCTTAAATCCCAAATAAGATACAAAAACCTATAAAAATCGGAAAAACATAAAAAACAAAATACCATAAATTTCATTAAAAATTTAAAAAATTTAAAAAATACCTATAGATCCCATCAAATTATATAAATCCTAAAACACATAAAAACCCTCATAAAAATGTAAAAACATAAATACAATTAAAACCCTTAAAAAGGATAATAAAAAATTTTAAAAATAGAAAAACATAAAACCCTTAAAACCCTAAGAAATGATGAAAACCATAAAACACTATAAACCATAACCCCCCCCCCCCCAAACCATAAAAAATCCAAAAAAACTCTAAGAATGGAAAACTCTGAAAACCCTTTAAACCCAAATAAACATTAAAAACTCTTAAAAAACATAGATCCCTTAAAAAACACAAAACCCCCTAATCCCTAAAAAAATCATAAAACCATAAAAATAAAAAAAAATCCTATAAAGCATCAAAATACCTAAAAACACAATAAACCCATAAAATCAATTAAAATTACTACAATATAAAGATCCTTAAAAATTCTAAATACACCTAAGAAAACCATAAAAAACAAATGATAATTAAGACAACTAATACCCAGAAAAACTCTTAAAATACTATGTAACCATATAAACACTAAAAACCATCAAAATCAATAAAAACCATAAAAACCAAAAATCAAAAAAACCCCTAAAAATACCTAAAAATATAAAACACCCTAAAAACCTAAAAACCCAAATAAAAAAATGTAAAAAATATTAAACCCTATAAAAATATAAAAAATACAAAAAACCATAAAAATCCATAAAACCCTATAAATATAAAAACTCTTAAAAACCACTAAACCCCTTATAAAACCCTAAAATACCATAAAAAACATAAAATCAAAAAAAAAACATTTTTCCCTAAAATCCACTTAGAAATCATAAATACACATAAAAATATTACAAACCCTAAAACACATAAAATCCATAAAATTACACTAAAAATTATAAAAACATATTAAAACCCTAAAATATTTATATAACACTAAAGAAAATTAAAAACCCTAAGAATCCTAAATAATTCAAAAAGACCATAGAATCCCAAAAAACCATAAAAGAAATTTTGACCCAAAAATCCTTAAATAGTAAAAAAAATATAAAAAACCACAAAACCACTAAAAACCCTTAAAGAAACCTAAAAGCCTCAAAGACCCTAACAGTCCATAATAATACATTAGAAACCTAAAACACTTAATACCCCCCAAATAAGTTAAAAATCATAAAAACCCAAAAATCTAAAAAACCATAAAAATCATAAAAGTCTTAAAAAAATCCCTATAACCCATAAGAGCCCTAAAACCCTACTGAAAAAAATCTAAAAACCCTTTAAACCCCAAAAAAATATTAAAACCTCTAAAAAACATTTAAATCCATAAAAACACAAAAAACACTAAAAAACCGAACATAACTATAAAACTCCCAAAACACATAAAAACAGGAAAAATCCTCAAAGATCACATAAACCCCTAAAACCCCAAAAAATCCTCCAATAAATCCAAACTATCCTAAAAACATGAAAAACTAAAAACAGTGAAAACCAATAAGAAACCATTAAAACCCACCAAACATTTAAATCCCCAAAAAACCTAAAATATTTGAAAACCCTAAAAACCCTAAAAATCCGAAACACCACTAAAATCTCTAAAAATCACTAAGAACCTTAAAAAAGCTCTATAAACCTCTAAAAACACACTATAAACTCTAAATGACTATTAATCCCCTAAAATTGTAAAAAATATAAAAGTTATCAAAACCCAAATAAGACTCAAAATACCCTAAAAACAAAAAAACCCTTAAAATCATAATTACCATAAAAATCACTAAAAATAAAATATAATAAAATATACCTATATATCCCTTCAAATGTTATAAATCCTAAAAGAACATAAAACCCCTAATAAAAACATAAAAATATAAAAATATATTAAAACCCTTAAAAATCCTAATAAAACATAAAAACATAACAATGCTTAAAACCATTAAAACCCTGAGAAATGATGAAAACCCTAAAAAACAAAAAACCATATCCCCCCCCCCAAGTCCTTAAAAATAAAAAAATATTAAGAAACCACTAAAGATTCTGAAAACCATTTAAACACCAATAAAAATTAAAAAATCATAAAAAATTATATCCTTTAAAAAACATAAAAACCCCCTAAACCCTAAAAAGTTCCAAAAACAAACCCTAAAAAATGTATAAAGCATCAAAATACCTAAAAACACTAAAAACCTTAAAAATAACTAAAAATTAAAAGAAGATAAAGATCCCTATAAATTTTATAAATTCCTAAGAAAACCATAAATCCCTAATAATAATTACAACCTCTAATACACTTAAAACTATAAAACTCCAATGTAACCATAAAAACAATAAAACTCCTCAAAATCACTAAAAACCATAAAAAACCAAAAATCATAAACACCCCTAAAAATGTAAAACAACCAAAAACCCTAAAAACCAAAGAAAACCATAAAATGTTAAAAATCTTAAACCCCCAAAAAACATAAAAAATACAAAAAAACCTAAAACCATAAAGGCTCTACAAACATAAAAACATCTAAAAACCAGTAAAATCCTTATAAAGCCCTAAAAACCCATAATAACTTTAAATCCAAAAAATCCTAAAACCCCTTTCTGCCCCAAAAACATTAAAAACCCAAAATCCCTAAAAACCTATAAAAATCATAAAAACCATCAAAATCCATAAAAAATTAAAAAACTATAAAATCCTAAAAAATCATAAAATTTCCAAAAAACATAATTAAACTAACAACCCTAAAATCCAATAGAAAACAATAAGAACCAAAAAATTAATAAAACCCCCAGAAATATAATAACACTAAAATCCATAAAATCCCTAAAAGACCCTAAAAGACCAAAAATTCCCTAAGGACACATACAACAACAAAAAAATTCGATAAAATCTGTAAAAATGTACAAAACCATAAGAACCTTGAAAAACCCCAAGAAATCCTTAAAAACATGAATACACATTAGACCCCAAAAAACCTAAAAAACAATAAAATGTCCAAAAAACTATAAAATACCCTAAAACCCCAAAACCCCAAAACCTATAAAATTTATAAATAACACAAAAACCATAAATCCTACTAAAAACTATAGAAACTATTTAACCCCCCCCCCCAAAGGTTAAAAACTCTAAAAACTATAAAATTCCTAAGTACAAAAAAAATAGTGAAAAAAAAGAAAACCATAAAACCCTGAAACCCTAAAACCCTAAAAACCCCATAAAACGTCAAAATACATAAAACACATAAAAATTTATAAAAATCCTAAAAACCCTAAAAATTGATAAAAATGTAAAATCCTTTGATAACCCTGAAAAACTATAAGTAAACCATAAAAACGTAAAGGAAAATAAAACCCCTAAAAACCTAAAAAATTATTACAACACTAAAAAACCCTAAAAGCTCTATAAACCATAAAATCCCTAAAACCATTAATAACCCAAGAATTCCATAAAACCATAAAAAATAACTAAAAACTGTGAAAACACTTAAAAACCCAAAAAACTCCCTAAAACCCCTAAAAAACAAAACAGAAAACCATAAAATCCATAAAAACCAAAAAAATGAAAACCCTAAAAACCTACAAAAATTAGTCAAAATATTTAAACACCCTAAAAATATTATATATTCTACAATGAAATAGAAAACCCTAATAATGTAAAAAACTATAGATAATGGAATTATATATATATATATATATTGGTATAAATAATGAAAAAAACAAAAACATTTAAAACCTAATTTTTTATACACCTAACAACATAAAATGATCTTAAAATCCTAAAACCACGAAAACCCAAATAACAATAAAGAACCTCAATATCCATAAAAACCATAAAACCCATAAATATCCTAAAGAAGTCCTAAAAATATCAAATTATGTAAAAAACCCTAAAACCCTGGAAAACCCCTAAGAAAACTATAAAAAACAAAAAAAAAACAATTAAAACCACTAAAAAATTTAACAACGCTAAAAACAATGAAATGAACCTAAAACCCTAAAACCCTAGAAGTTGATCACTTCACATGGGGAAGGTACACCATCAATGAGAGGAAAGCAAGTAAATTAGATACATGTTTCTTCGAAATCAATGATATTAGTTCTTCATGTGCGATATCTGCAACTACTATCCCTAAGTTAAATTCGGATCACAACCCCTTGATGATTGAAATCAATGAAAATAACTACAGGTCCTCTTTTTTGCCTTCCAAATTCATCAATTCCTGGCTCACTATCCCTGGATGTAGGTAAGTGGTTGTTAATGGGTGGAGTAGCACTTTTTGTGGTAGGCCACACTTTGTTGTGGTGGAAAATCTCAAACACATAAAGAGTCTTCTTAAGGAATGGAGTAAGACATATTTCTACAAACATGATGATAACATCACTGCTGCTGAATCCCAGCTTGCTCACTGTCAAATAAACAATCAGTAGTAACTCAACCCCTCAAGGGAGGAAATGCAGCTTCACTCTAAGATGGATGAGCTTTTGGCTCTAAAAGAGAAGCTGGCTAGAAACCAATTTAGCATGGCCTAGGTCAAGGAAGGGGGGTAGGAATTCCAAATTATTTCACCATCCTCACAGGGAGAAAAAATCCATGAATGTTTTGAATGTCATTAGGATTAATGGGGCCTCCTTTTCATCTGAACATGAAATCTCCAATGTTGTGTTTGGTCACTTCAAAGCACTTTACAATGATGGAGGGTATGAGCAGACCCCTAGAATTTATGGATCTATTGATCCTTGCCTTAATGATCAGCAGAATAAGAGTCTTACTGATGCCCCATTTGAGGAGAAATTCAGGTCTTCTCTTTCTTCTCTGAATATGGACAACACTCACAGGCCATATGGATTCAGTAATGAGTTCTTCATGTTCTATTGGGATATTTTTCATGTGGAGGTCACTAATTCTATTAGAGACTTCTTTATCTCCTACTCCATCCCTCATGGAACGAATTCCAACTTCCTTTATCTACTGCTAAAGAAATATAATTCTATGGATATAGGGGACTTTCTTCCAATAGATATTGGTAACACTATTCCTAATATAATAAGTAAAATTCTTGCGATCAGGCTGGGGAAGATTGTTGGTGGTATAATCACCCCAAACCAATTTGGGTTTGTCCCAGGACATAATATTCAGAGTATCCTATATTCTGCATCGGAGGGTATCAACATCATGACGAAAGACTCTAAGTATGGAAGCTTTGCTATGAATATGGACATCTCAAAGGCATTTGATACGATCAAATGGAGCTTCATATTTACTATTCTCAGTAGGTATGGCTTCTCCGCCTCATTTATAATGTTGATCCATACTATCTTTTCCAGTGCCAGGATCTCTGTTCTTGTTAATGGATCCCTTAAGGGATTCTTTCATTGCTCTCACGGCATCCGGAAAGGTGACCCAATTTCTGGCCTCCTCTTTGCTTTGGTTGAATATTACCTTAGTAAATGAATAATTGATCTCATTCAGGATGGTTTTTATGCTCTGATAAAAGCTGGGAAAGATCTTTATGTGCCAACTCACCTTTTATGTGTGGATGACATTCTCCTTTTTGGGAAGGCTGATAAGTGTATGATATCCTCAATTAAATCACTTCTACAACATTATGAAGAGGTTTTGGGGTAATCGATTAGTTGGAAAAGGTCCTCCATTATTTCTGGCAAAGGGATTTTAGCCTCAAAGCAACACAGAATTGTCAGAAATCTTGGTGTCATGAGGGGTTCCCTCCCTCTCATGTACCTGGGGGTTCTCTTTTTCTGGGGGGAAGGTGATAAGTGGATACCTTGAGGGAATTTCACCTAAAATAACTCAGAAACTTTTGAGCTGGAAAGGAAAATGTTTATCTTAGGCGGGCAGAATTTTCCTGATCAACTCTGTTATTACATCCGTGATTTTGCATGCGTTCTCCATTTTTAGAAGGCCGACAAGTCTCATCAATATCTTGCAAGAAAAAATCAAAAACTTCGCATGGACGGGCTGCATAAATGAGAAGAAGCTTGTATCTGTGGCATGGAAAGAATGCACAAAGCCCATCGAAATGGGTGGGTTGGGCATCAAGGACCTTAGGAAATTCAATGATTCCTTAATTAGTAAATTTACATGGAATCTTTTCAACCCAAAAGATAGGAGTCTTGACTTCTTGAGGGAAAGGTTCACTTCAAAACCATGTGAGGAATTCCCTGGCTTCATTCCTTCTTCGGTCTTGACCAAAATCATGTCCTCCTATAGAAGCATTATTTCTAAATCTAAATGGGAGGTCTCAAGGCATTCAGCTATGAATTGTTAGAAGACCACCTGGCTTGATTGGCCAATCCATGAATCTATCCAGCCCCCTCATAATTTTATGCATTGGTCCATTGCTGATCTCCAAAATAACATGAGTGAGATTGAAATCATCCTGACACAAAATATTATCACACAAATACAAAGTTACAACTTCATGGATATGGACTGTCTTATTTGGAAGCCCACTATGGTTGGGCTATTGAGTGTGAAGGAGTTTTACTGGTCTGAATGTGAGCAAGGAATTCAACCCCCTGCTTTGCTCTCTAAATTTTGGAGGCCCTTTATTCCCCCTTCCAGCAACCTTCTACTATGGAAAATCTGGAGAAATAGATTTCCAGTTCAAGAGCAGTTGAAAAGAGTAGGATAGTGCTTGGCCTCTGCTTTCCCGATCTGTCTTCAGGATTAGGAAAATCTGCATCATATTTTTCTTAATTGTCGATTGGCTGCTTGTCTTTGGGAGTATTTGCATGGCATTTTCCACCTGAAAATCTGCACAGACAGCACAATGTCTGCTATTTTCAATAGTGTTGTTGGTGTGTAATGTAGTCAACATGTTTCCAACATGCTTCTTGTTACTGCTACGGTACTTGCTGCGTTTGTGTGGGCGGCCCGGAATAAAGTCGTTTTTGATAATGCTCTATGATGCCTCTGCACTGGTGTGGTGGCGATCTACAAAGCCGTCTGCATGGTATCTCATATCCAATATGGTATGGTGCCTAATGATGTTAATGATCTTATTGTATTGAGAACTATTGGAGTTTCTGGAATATGCAGGAAACCACGGGACTTTAAATTCATTCGGTGAATTCCACCAATCCCAGAATGGATAATAGTCAATGTGGATGGTGTTGCCCTGGGTGCGCCTGGTCTCTCTGGTTGTGGTGGTATTTTCCGGATGTACATAGGCTTTGTTAAAGGATGATTTTATCACTTCATTGGGAATGGGTGTGCATATAAAATGGAGCATTGGGCCATGATTAAGGCTGTACAGTTTTCAGTTCACTTTCGGTGGAAGCAGCTATGGATTGAATCTGACTTGATGTTGGCAGTGGAAGCCCTCAAGAGAAAAACAAGGACAATCCCATGGAGGCTCCTCCCACAATGGGTTGAGTGTCTGAGGACTTCTTAGGGTATAAACATTATGGTCACAAATGAATACAGGGAAGAGAAGAAGGTGGCGGACATTCTCTCCAAGAAAGCAATTGAGGATGGATGTTCCATGTGGTCATTTGTAACACCAAATTTTTGTACTCCCCATGTGGACTCGTACATGAAGGGTGACTTGCATACTTGTTTGTGCAGACCCTCCCTATTAATCCTTTTACTTACTTTTTTTGTTAATAAATTTTGTGGGTCCGATTATGCCTGGCCCCGAGCCTACTCTTCCTAAAACCCTAGAAACCCCCAAGAAAAATAAAAACCCAAAAAATCCACAAAAGACCTAAAATGCATAATACACTCTGAAAATATTTTAAACCCCCAAGAATGTAAAAAATTATCTTTAAAACCATAAAAACCAAAAAATAAATAAAAAACCCCCCACAACCCATAAAATCCACTGAGATCGTAAAATCCATAAAAAATAACAAAAACCTCAAAATTCCAAACAAAACTATAGAAGAAAAAAAGTCCTAAATATTATATAAAAATACCTAAAATATTAAAAATAATAAAACCCTAAAAAACACTAAGAAAGACTTAAAAACACTTAAAACCCACAAAACCTTAAAAAACAATTAAAACCGTAAAACCCCTAAAACCCCTCAAAATCCTTAAAACCCTAAAAACAAAAAAAAATAAAAAATACACAAAAAATCCCAAAAAACTAATAAAAACCTAAGAAAAACATATAAAACAAAAAACACATAAACCCCTAAAAACATAAAATTTCTAAATTATATAAAAATAGATAAAAAGACTCTAAACTCCATAAAAACCCCTAAATCCATAAAAATTATTAAAAACATTAAAAACCCCATAAAACCCATAAAACCCCTAAAAACATAAAATAAAATTAAACCCCTAAAAATATTAATAACTCTAAAAAACTGTGAAACCCTAAAAAAATAAAAAGAACCCTAAAAACGATACAAAACCTAAAAACCCATAAATATCATAAAAATCTTAATACCCCATAACACCCTCAAATTCCTTAAAAATCATTAAAAAAATATAAAAAATTAAAATCCCTAAAATCACCTAAAAATGTTAAATCACGAAAGTCCTTGAAAACCCATATAGACCTAAAAATATAAAACACCTAAAAACCCTAAAAACCCTTAAAAATTCAAAATACCATAAAGGATAAAAAAACAAAAATCCCCAAAACCCCTAAAACCGTGAAGATATTAAAAACCGATAATCCATAAAACTATAAAAACCCTAAAAACGCAAAAAAATTCCTAATAAAACCATAAAAACCTAAAAAAATTTAAACCCAAAAACTTAAAAAATGATAAAAACCTACAAAATTCTATAACACTCTAAAAACATAAATGCACCTAAAAGCATAAAAAATTAGAATACATTAAAAATCCATAAAACCCCATAAAAACCTAAAACCTCCTGGAAACTCAAAAATCCATTTAGAACCCAAAAAGCAGTAAAAAATATAAAAATATATTAAAACTCAAAAAACTATAAAACCCACAAATAACATACAAAAACCCTAAACCCCCTAAAAACTGTCAAAATTCCCTAAGAATAAAAAAACCCATAAAAAATACTAAAAATCCTTAAAAATCCCTAAAAAATTAAAAATCCTAAAAAATCAAAGAAAATATTAAAAACCATAAAAAACATAAAACCCCTAAAAAACAAAAACCCCTAAAACCCTAAAACCACAATAAGCTCTAAACACCAGAAAATAACCCCTAAAAATTGTAAAGCCCTAAAATTCCATAAAAACCCAAAAACCCCACTAAAAACATTAAAAACTCTTTAAACCAAAAAAAAAACGTTAAAAACTCTAAAAAATGATAAACTACTAAAAAATATAAAAACCCTTTTGAGTTAATAAAAACTGTTATAACGCTAAAACCCTTAAAAACCCCTAAAAACCTAAAAATACTAAAAAACTCTAAAACTCCCAAAAATTATGAATAACCCTAATAACAATGAAAATACCTAAGAAAGGTATAAAAACATAATAACACTTAAAACTCATAAAAACTCTAACAAACCAAAAAACCCTAAAATCCCATAAATCCCATAAAAATCCTCAAAATCCCTAAAACCTTAAAAAACATCAAAATACCGAACAATACCTCAGAATTCCTAAAAATATAAATAACCCTAAAAACCATGAAACCTCTAAGAAATCCTTAAAAACCGTAAAACAAAAAAAATCCTAGAAAATCCATAAAACTCTAAAATCCTTTAAAACCCTAAAAACATTTGCAAACTCAAAAAAAAACTAAAAAATCCAAAATTTTAAAAAAATCGATAAAAACCTAAAACAACCATAAATAATGTAAAACCCCTAAAACTGTAAATATCCATAAAAACCTAGAGAGTCCATAAAATCCAAAAAATATCCATAAAATCCATTAAAAAATAAAATCCCCTAGAAACATTAAAAACCACTAAAAACCCTTAAAAACCCTATGAAATCCATAAAAAACTAAACACACATAAAAACCCTAAAAAAACATAAAATCCCTAAACCCATAAAATGCATGAAAACCTCGAAAATCATATGAAAACTATAAAAAAGACCCTAACAACCCAGATGTAGGGTTTCGCATTGGTGACAGCTCCATAACATCCGGAAACCATGTTGGTCTTTTTGGGTTCGACTACCTGGTTTTGGGACATTCATGGATGGGTCTGCAATGACGAGGGTCTCAATGGAGGACATGATTTCAATGGTAACATGAGTATGGGATTTGTCGAAAACTTCTTTCTGGGGGTTCGGTTACTAAGATGGCTGGTTTCGGCGGAGGTGTGGTGTGATGTTATGTCTCTCTCGGTCATTATTGATGCGACTGCTTGCAGATCTGAGATCTAGAGTGATTTGGTGGCTTTTTTGGTTTTGCAATGGAGGATGGTGGATTCAGAAGGCTTTGTGTCAGACTGCTACATGCATGTTTGGTTCAGTGGTGGGTGCTCTCAGATTTTTTGGTCAATGGTTTGTAATGATGATGCATGTCTATTTTTTGGGATTCTTGGCTTCTTTTTTTCAAGCTATTGATGAGGGATGGATTAATTTATGCTGCGATTATGATAATTAGTTGGTTTGTGGTATTCTGGGGTTCCAAAGCGGTCTTTTTGGTTCTACGTGTGGATGCACTGGTTGTGATCTACTTCTAGTTCTTGATGTTGGATTTTCTCTAAGGTTTGGGGCGATGTATGGTCATGTTCTGGGTATTTGGATGGCCTTTTTGGAGTTGGAAGCCGATTGGAATGATTGGCAAGGAGGCACTGGTTTCTGGGAACTGGTCTGTTGGGTGATGGCCGCTGCTTAGAGGGGATCTGCTAAAGGGTATGTTGGTCATTGGTTGTGTTGTGCTACATGTTTTTGATGTTGTACTTCTAGCTGTGGAAGGCTGGAAGCTGTCAGGATAAGAGGTTCCAGATGCTGATAACTGAGATGATGGTGGATGGATGCTGCTTGGATGGGTATGGTTGAAGAGGGTGTTGGCTGCTGGGAAATGAGGTGTTGGAGTTGGGATAATTCTTGGCTGTAAAATGGGGATGTTGACGTCTATATCTTTGGTTCGGGTGGTTCTATGTTGCTGGAAATTTTTTTGAATGGTGAGGATGTGATGGAGGCTAGGGATAGAGAAGCTGGATGCTGGTTTCTTCTTAGATGGGAGGTGCTGAAGGTGTTGATTTTTCATTACTACTGATTGCTGTTTGGCTTGGAGATATTGTTGGATATGCTTTTGTTTTCCTAATTTATGTGGTTTTCTATGTCTTTTGGATTTTTCAGGAACTTTTGGGTTTAGTGTGGGTGTCTTGGTTTTTTGGTGTGGGATGATTGACCCCGCCCCTCCATTGTCTACTGAATCTTTTTATAATAAATTTCGGGAGGTGGATTGAAATAACCTGGCCTCGAACCGTCCTCTGCCTAAAATCCCTAAGAACCCTAAAACCCCCTAAATACTTTAAACCCCCTAAAAACCTTAAAACGAAATAAAAGCCCATAAAACCATAAAAACCCATACAAAACACAAAAAAAAACCCTTTAAACCCATAAAATCATTAAAATCTTCAATAATCCCCCAAAACCATAAAAATAAAATAAATCCTAAAAACTCATAAAAGCCATAAAACCCTAAAACCCAAAAAATACTTAAAAGCCTTAAAATCCCTAAAAAATCCGAAAACCCCGTAAAATTCCTCAAATACATAAAAATATTCGAAAACATAAAAAATTCTAAAAATTGAGAAAAACTGTAAGAAACAATTGAGGATCTAAAATCAGATAAGACCCCTAAAAATATAAAAACACTAAAAACCCTAAAATCCCTTAAACCCTAAAAACACTAAAATCCCTTAAAAATCCCAAAAAACAAAAAAAATCAATAAAACCCTAAAAATCTTAAGAAAACATTAAAAACCTAAAAGCACATAAAACCCCCAAAAATATAAAAAAATCAAAAACCCTAAAAACTCAAAAAGACCCTAAACTCATAAAAACTTCTAAAACAAAAAACACCCCTAAAAAATTAATAAACCCTAAAATCAGTAAAGGCCACTAAAAACTCTAAAAAATCTTAAACCCCTAAAAACAATACAAAAATATCTAAATAAAATTAAAAAACATAAAAAAATTAAAAAGAAACTAAAAATCCCCAAATATTTTTAAGAACTATAAAAACCCTAAAATGAAACTAAAATCCCTAAAAATCCCTAAAATCCCTAAAACATAAAAATCTTAAAGATGCCATAAAATATATAAAAACAAAAAATATAAATCCTTTAAATCCCTACGAAAACAATAAATATATAAAAACACTTAAAACCCATAAAAATGTAAAAAATGTTAAAAACCCTAAAAAGTCATAAAAACCACAAATCCTTAAAAAACTATAAAACACAAAAAAACCTAAAAACCATATAAATCCTTAAAAATACCTAAAAATATGTAAAACATAAAATCCCCTAAAACCCTGAAAACCCCTAAGAAACCCTTAAAAACATAAAATCACTAAATACCCTTGATAACTGAAAACTAATAAAATCTTAAAAAATCCTAAAAACCACTAAAACTACTAAAACCACCTATAAACCATAAAACATCAATAACCCATAAAACGATGAACAATAAAAAAACTATAAACCTTTTAAAACCATAAAAATCTTTAAAAAAATATAAAAAACCTTGAAAACCCTAAAAAAACCTAAAAACTGAAAAACAAAACAGAAATCCCCTAAAAATCATAAAGTCCCACTAAAATACCTCAAAATCCCTTTGAAGATGGCTTCTCCGCTCTGCTCCCATGATGGCATTCCAACAGCTTATTTTCTGGCTTGAAGATGACACTGATGTTTGTGCCCTGTCCTCCCCCATCTGCGGGGGAGGGGCTGTCTCTACACCCTGTTAAAGATGAATTCTTACCTTTCTCGGATCCTGACTCTCTTCTAGCTTTCCCATGGATTGAACTTTTTCCTAAGGTTCCGAGTTTGCATGAAGGTCTAGCAAAACTTCCACTGTTGATTGCGGATTTCAAAAAACCCTCTTCCCTCGGTAACCTGACCCTAGTAGCTAGGTTTTCAAACTGGTGTCCCTCGGTTGATGTTTTTTTTTAGATTTGTGTTTGAGAATTGGGATCTCAGGGACTACTCCACTGTTGTCTTGGTCGACTCCTGTCACATTTGGATTTGGTTCTCATCAAAGGAAGATCTTATTCGGGCCTAGTCAATAGCTCCTCACAGGTCTGATGTTGCTCGCTTTTCCCTCTTTTATTATAACTTCGACTTCCATCTAAATCCTGATTCCCCACTGATGGAAGTCTAGGTAAGGTTTCTTAAACTTCCCCTACCCCTCCAAAACATGTCCATTATTACTATGATGGAATATTTGGTTGGAAGATTCCTGTGTGTGGATATTAGAACCAGGGCCCTCTGTCATCCAGTTGCCCCAAGGGTTTTTGTTGAAATTGATGTCTTGAAGGAGCCTGTTGACTTTGTCTAGATTGAAATTGGTGAGGATCTCAGGTGGAGGCAGCCAGTGGTGTTTGAATCATGGGTGAATTATTGGGTTTTGGGCATTACTCATGGTCATATGAAAAGGGAATACAAATGTAGTAGTGGTGTGGTGATTGGGTGTGGCAATGAGGTCATTTCCACAAAGATGAGCTCAACAGGGGAGCCAAAGGTGAGGAATGATGACCTGAGGGAATCTCTGCTAGATGCTAGGTGGGATGCTAGTGTGGGAGAAGGGGAACCGTTCCCCTGGTAGGGTGTTGAGGGGAAAACCTCCTTCGAGGAATTTTTCAAGAAAATGAAGGGTGACTTAGGACTGGGGGTGATGCCTCGCCTGAAGTGGGGGATAACACTCCTGGTGAAGCAGGGGTCGTGGTCTTACTGGTTATCCCTTTCAGGAATACGAGCATTAAATTAATACAAAATTGCAATGGGATGGAGAGGGAGACTTCGTCGGGCCCTCCAGCAGTTGTTCATGGAAGTGGACATGAGCTGGTCTAAACCTCAAATCAGTTATCAGGCCTAGAGGACTCAGTGGGAATTGAGGAAGGGGGTCTGGTGGGTCAGGAACTCCAGTATGTGGAGGCTAAATCTGATGACCTCTAGGATGCGGATATTCCTACCTTTCATGATGGATCGTGGGTCTTGAGAGCAGATAACCCCCCGCCCACTGTGCATTCATCGGATCCAGTGCTGACTGATGCAGTAGTGCATGGAATTGGTCGGAGTGATGCCCCTCAGCCCAAGTAGCAGTCTGATAGCCTTCATGATGATTGGAGGAGCATTGAGAAACTTGATCTGAGTTCCACTCTTGTTCTGTTCTTGAATCCCCCCCCCCCCCCGTGTTCACCTATCTGATCAGATTATGTTGGAAAATTCATAAATCCCACTTGAGCAGCATATAAAAGATATCTTCCAAAATCCAGATTTGTAACTGGGGGTCTTTCTTGGGGATGAGAATGATGACCACGTAAGGCTTGGAGAAATATTTGGGGACCACTACGCCATCTTGGAAAGGATCAAGAGGGAGTAGGAGATGATGGGTATTTCTAGTTCCTTTGGCAGAAATCAGAAGAGAAACCCGCACTCTGATCCTGAATGTGGCAGGCAGAGTGACATGGGTGTTCCTGCTAATAAAGCTCACAGAAAGGTCAAGGGGATAAGTGACCCTCCAATGAAATGTAGGGAAAGGAGGGATTATTCTTCCCTTCCTAGGCCAATGGCTACTAGAGCCTCATCCAAAGCTAGAAAAGGTGAAGGATATGCCCATGCTAGGGAAGCCCGAGCTAGCAATGCGAAACCGGACATGGAACTCATGAAATATTATGCAGCCTTCCTTAAGCAACATGAATATTCTGAATGGGATTCAGTGGACTCGAATGCTTCCTCGGGCTATGATACTGATGGAGATCCTTATGGGGATGGTTAATTTGGTCTGTAATTGTCTTTCCTTTTATCTTTGGGGAATTTTGGAATCTGCTGTGTGGGATTTTGGTCTTTGGTGTGGGTCACTTGACCCACCCTCCCTTGCTTGCTTGTCTTTTTTTCTTTATATATATTTTGGGTGGTCAGGACTAGTCTGGCCCCACACCTTCCTTGCCATCAAAATCCCTAAAATCCCTAAAACCCCATAAAATCCTAAAAATTCCTTAAAAATACCTAAAAAGCCTAATAAACCTTATAAACTCAGAAATCCCTTAAGAAAACCTTAAAAACGAAAAAAAATATTTAAACCCCTAAACCAAAAAAACACTATAATCATTAAAAAATCATAAAAACCCATAAAACCCTAAAACCCATAAAAATAACAAAAATCCTTTAAACCCCCAAAAAACCTTAAAACCCACTAAAAACTATAAAAACCCTTTAAACCCATAAAACCGTAAAAACCATAAAAAAATAAAAAATACCTAAAACAAAATAATACAATAAATCCCATAAAAATCATAAAAATAGTCAAAATCCATAAAAAGAAAAAAAATAAAAATCCTAAAAATCCTAAAAATATATAAAAAATAAAAAATCCTTGAAACCTTAATAAAACCATAAAATCCAAAAAAAAACACATAAAACCACTAAAAAACATAAAAACTATAAAATCCCTAAAATCCCTAATGTCCACAAAACCCCTAAAAATATCTATTAACCATAAAAACCAATAAAAATCCTAAAAATGTCTTAAAAATCCCAAAAATGTAAAAAACCAACAAACACTAACAATCTTAAGAAAAAGTAAAAACATAAAAAACCCTTAAAACTATAAAAAACCATAAAAACTGAAAAACCTATGAAACGTAAAAAAGATACAAAATACCCTAAAAACTATAAAACCCCCTACGATCTTATAAACCCTAAAACCCCATAAAAACGATTAAACCACTAAAAACTATAAAAAACCCTTTAAACATCTAAAAAATATAACAAGACTCTACAAAGCATTAAAACCCCTAAAATACTTAAAAAACACAAAAAACCCAAAAATCCAAAAAAACCCAAAAATCCATAAAAACCATAAAAAACCTAAAAAACATCAAAATCTATACAAACCCTAAAAACCATAAAAACCCAAAAAATACCAAAAAACATAAAAACTCAAAAAAATCATGAAAACACCAAATATATACTTAAAACCAAAATACACTTAAAACCCCCTAAAACTCTAAAAATTCTAAAACCATAAAGAACCCCTAGAAAACCTAAAAACACTCAAAACCCATAAAAACCCTAAAAACCATAAAATAACTAAAAATATATAGAAAACCCTAAAACACAAAAAAAAAACATATAACTATAAAACTGTTAATCCCTTGAAAAAATTAAAAAACTGTAAAATGAAAAAAAAACCCTAAGAAAATCAAAAAACCCTTACAAACCTAAAAACCATAGGAAACCTAAAAACCCCTAAAACCCCTCAAAATCCCTAAAAACAATAAAAATCTTAAATATACTTAATAATCCCTAAAAATGTAAAATAAAAAAAAACTAAAATACCTACAAATCATTAAACACCTTAAAACACTTAAAACCATGAAAAAATGTAAAAACGCAAAAAATACTAAAGATCCACAGAATCATTAAAATCCCTAAAAACATTAAATACTAAACATATCCCTAAAATCAAAATAGATGTGAAAATACCTAAAAACCTTTAAAATTCCTAATAAAACCTCAAAAACCTGAAAACACTTAAAACCCCTAGAAACCTAAAAAATGGCAAAACCCTTAAAAACACTTGAAAACCCCAAAAAATTCATAAAAACCATAAAACACCTAATAACCATAAAAAACCAAACACCGATAAGGTCCATAAAAAATAATAATAACCATTAAACCCCATAATCTTTAAAAAAATATATAATATTCAAAACATAAAAATATCCAAAAACCCCCTAAAAATCCAAAAGTCTATAAAACCTTAAAAATCCTAAAAATCAATAAAAACCACAAGATCCGTAAAAACCTAAAAAATACTAAAAATACATAAAATAATTAAAAACCTCTAAAAAACCTAAAAATTTTAAGAAACCCATTAAACTATAAAGAAATTAAAGTCCTAAAAATCCAAAAAATGATAAAAACCCTAAAAACAACAAAAAACCATAAAACCATGAAAACAAGTAAAATCATTAAGAAACATATACACCCTAAAACCCCAAAAACCAATAAAAATTTGAAAAAACCTTTAAACCCCTAAAAATGTAAAGAAATAGTAAAAATATTTAAAAACCCTAAGAAAAGCATAAAAAATTAAACCCCAGAAAAAACATAAAAAATGTTAAAAAAGCTAAAAAACCTAAACCACCAAAAAAATATAAAACCCCTAAAATCCTTAAAACCCTTATAACCATAAAAATGTCTAAAAAATCTAAAAAACCATTGAAATCCTAAAAACCATAAAACAATCGAAATCATTAAACCCCTTAAAACACATAAAACCCTAAAAACACTCAATGCAATAAAAATACTAAAAAAACACTAAAAATGTAAAAAATTCCAAAAACCCTCAAAAACCCAAAAAAAATAATTACACATTAAACCCCTAAAAACCTAAAATGCTAAAATTCCTAAGAACCCTTAAAACTATAATCCCAGAAAACCCATAAAAAAACCTAAAAACACATAAAACGCAAAAAAAATATAAAACACCTTTAAACCCCAAAAAATTTAAAAAAACTCACAGAAACCATAACACCATAAAAAATTAACACTAAAACCCCTAAAAACCAGATGAAACCCTAAAACCCTAAAATCCCTTAAAATCCGTAAAAACAAATAAAATCATAAAAATCCTAAAAGTTCCCTAAAAATCCCTAAAAAGTAAAATCCCCTAAAACCCGATGAAAAATTAAAAATCTAATAACACTAAAACCCCATAAAATACCTAAAAACAAAAAATCCTTAATCCCTTAAAAACTCTAAAAACGACTCAAAACCCTCAAAATCCCTAAAAACCCTAAATACCATAAGAATACTAAAAAAATCGTTAAATTCCCCAAAAAACATAAAAACACTTGAAAACCCCTAAGTAAACATTAAAAACCCAAAAACACTTAAAACACCCAAAAACATAAAAACACTAATGTCTGTAAAAACCCCTAAGAATACCCCAAAACACTAAAAATCCTAAAAACTAGAAAACCCCCCAAAACCATAAAAACCATAAAAACTATAAAACATCTATAACCAGGAAAATCTATAAAACCCCTTCAAACCCCTAAAATCAATAAAACCCTTTTAAAATCCTTTAAAACCCTATGAATTCAAAAAACCCAAAAAACTAAAAAATCCTAAACAAACCCTAAAACATGACCCCCCCTAAAAAACATCAAAAACTCTAAAAATATAAAAAACACTAAAAACTATGAAAACGCCTAAGAAAACCAAAAAAGCCTAAAAAAACTTAAAACCTTGAAAACCCTAAAAAATTGTAAAAACCCTAAAAACCGTAAAACCCCAAAAACCCATAAAACCCTAAAACTCCTAATAAAAAACTAAAAACCATTTTATCTTCTAAAAAATTAAAAAATATATAAAATACATTAACAAACCTAAAACTCAATAAAACCCTTAAAAATAAAAAAACCATGAAAACACTAAAATCCATTTAAAATTCAAAAAATCTCAAAATCACTAAAAACTCAAAAAACCAATAAATATCCTAAAATGGTACTAAAAATGCCTAAATAATAAAAAACCCTAAAAACCCTAAAACCCTATAAGAATATCATAAAAAACCTAAAACACGTAAATCAATTAGAAACCTAAAAACACAATAAAATCCTAAAACCCCCAGACACCATCAAAATCCAAAGAACCCTAAAAACTAAAAAAATCCCCAAAAACCCCAAAGAAACCTTTAAAAATTAAAAAAAAACTAGGAAACCATGAAAAATCCTAACAAAACATAAAAACACCATCCCACTTAAAACCCGTAAAATTTCAAAAAATGCTAAAAACAATAAAATACCCTAGGAACCCTAAAATCTCATAAAGGCCCAAAACTCTCTATAAACCTTCAAAGCCCTAAAAACCCATTATAAAATAAAAAAACCATCTTAACCCATCAAAATGATAAAAAATATGAAAAACCTTATAACCCTTAAAACACAAAAAAACACCAAAAAACCCCAAACCATAAAAACCATAAAACTCTAAAATCCCCTAAAACCCTTGAATTCCTTGAAAACTCTAAAATACCGTAAAAATCCTAAAAATTCCTAAAAACACGATAAACATAAAAAACACTTAAAACCCTAAAACCCCAAAAAATCAATAAAAGATGAAAACAATAAAAAACCTAAAAACCAAAAAATGTTAAAAACCCTAAAACCCCCTAGGAACCCTAAAACCCTTAAAACCCCTAAAAATACCTAAAACCTAATAAAATATAAAAATCCTAAAAATTTCTTAAAAATACATAAAAATGTGAAAACCCCCTAAAACCCCTAAAACCATTAAGGATTCATTAAAAACCTAAAAACAATTAAAATCCCAAAAAATATAAAATACTCTAAAAACCCTAAAACCCCTAAAAAGAACCTAAAATGCCAAAAAACCCAAAAAAACCCCTAAAAACCAAAAAATACCCCTAAAACACATAAGAACCCATTAAACCGAATAAAAATCCTAAAAACCCTCTAAAATCATTAAAACTTCATAAACCTGTAAAAA
Source organism: Viscum album (assembly GCA_963277665.1). Lineage (NCBI taxonomy): Eukaryota > Viridiplantae > Streptophyta > Magnoliopsida > Santalales > Viscaceae > Viscum > Viscum album. The sequence continues at coordinate 1,276,816,778 of OY728136.1, read as the reverse complement.
TTAAAAAACTCTAAAAACCCTAAAAAAACCTAATATGCCCAAAATACCTAAAAACCCAAAAATACACTAAAAACCAAAAAAAATCCCTAAAAACCCAAAAAACCATAAAAATCCAAAAACCATTCCCTAAAAATCCTTAAAAATAAAAAACAAAAAAACATGAGAAAATCATAAAATAAACTAAGAACCATTAAAACCCCTATGAATCCTAAAAAATCCAAAAAATTCTAAAACCCCTAAAAACCCTAAAAAACTCTAAGATCCATAAAAACCAATAATAACCCTAAAATCCAATAAATATTTAAACACCTTCAAAACCCTAAAAACATTAAAAAACTATGAAAAACCTTTAAACATTAAAAAACTCAAAAACCCCTAAAACTAATAAAACCATAAAAACCCTACAACCTTAAAAACTCTAAAACCCCTAAAAATCTCAAAACCCCTGAAAACCATAAAATTCCTAAAAATACCTAAAATTTTTTTAAAATGGAGAAACCCTGAAAAACCTAATGAAAACCATGAATTCCTTAAAAACATAAAACTCCAAAAAATATAATAGATGCTAAAAACCACTAAAAACCTTAATACCCTTTAATCCCTCAAAATCCATAAAAACCATTAAACCATAAAAACACTTAAAATACTAAAAATCCCATAAAAAAAATAAAAAACTCTTAAAAACCCTTAAAATCCGAAACCATAAAGACCCCTAAAAACCACTTAAAATCCCCAAAAACCCGCAAAACCCCAACCCACTAGAACATAGAAAATCCTTAAAAATACATAAAAATCAATGAAAGAAAAAAATGTAAAAACCTATGAAAATCGCTAACAAAACCTCAAAAACCCAAAACCACTTAGAACCCATAAAAAATAAAAAAGATACCAAAAACCCTAAAAACCTTAAAAAGACCCTAAAACCAAAAAACCCAAAATACAACTAAAAACTGTACAAATCCTAAAAAAACTAAAAAATCTAACAACACTTTAACCCCCTAAAAATGTTAAAAACTCAAAAATTCATAACAACCATAAGAAATAAAGAAATTCATATCAACTGAAAAAGAAAATAAAAACATTAAAAATCCTAAAACCCTCAGATTCCCTAAAAACTGTAAAAAAAATTAAAACTTAAAAACAAACCAAAAAATACATCAAACACAAAACACCTAAAAACCGGGAAAAACCATAATAAATCCTTAAAAACATTAAAAGAATTAAATTCCTAAAACCTTAAAAACCCATCAAAACCTTAAAAACCCCTAAAAGCATAAAACCATAAAAACCAGAAAAACTATAAAGACCCTTAAAACCCCTAAAAACGTTAAAAATTATAAAACCCTTAAAACACAAAAAAAAACTAATTAACACATAAAAAACCTAAAATGCCATAAAATCACTAAAAACCATTAAACTATAAAAGTCCTTAAATATGCTAAAAACCATAAAAACCCTAAAAAATTCATAAAAATCAAAAAAATATAAAAAATCATAAAATCCAGAAAAACACATAAGAAAAAAATACATCCCTTAAAGGCATAAAATCCCTAAATAACCAAAAAACGGATAAACCCCCTAAAACACTGAAACATATAATACCCAAAAAACCCATAAAATTCATAAAAAATCCATGAAATAAAAAAAACCTTAAACCTTGAAAACCCCTAAAAAACATTATAAACCAAAAAACATAAAACCCATAAAAACCTAAAAACGATAAAAACATAAAAACTCTAAAACCCTAAAACCCATACCAATCCATAAAATCCTCAAAAACCCTAAAACCCATAAAACCTAAAAACCCACTAAAAACTCTATAAAAACATTAAACCCCTAAAATCATTGTAAATCTAAAAAATATATTGATCGATAAAAAACTCAAAAATAACCCCTCAAACCCACACAAATCCATAATAAACCAAAAAATTATAAAAACCCACAAAATCCATACAAACACTAAAAACACATAAAAATCCTTAAAAATGTAAAAAACCCTAAGACCCAAAAAACCAAAATGAAAACCTTTGAAACATAAAAACACATAAATCCACTAAAAACCTAATAAATTATAAAAACCTTAAAATTACTAAAAACCCAAAAAACACTAAAATCTATAAAAAATCCCATAAAGCCTTAAGAACCCTAAACAGGCCTAAAAACATAAAAACTATTTAAACCTCTAAAAATTTAAGAAACTCTAAAAACCATAAAAACAAAAAAAAACAAAAAAAACCCACAAAATTCATTAAAAACCTAAAAACCATAAAAATCAAAGAAAGGCCCTAAAAATCCCTAAAAAATTAAAAACCCTAAAAACCAGAAAAAAACCCTAAGAAATCCTTAAAACATATAAACACTTAAAACCACTAAACACGTAAAAAATTCTAAAACCCCTACAAACCCCTAAAACATTAAAACACTTAATTCCCCTCAAAATCCATAAAAACACTAAAACCCCATAATTATACTAAAAAGTGCATAAAATGAAAAAAAATTGTACAAAACCCTATAAACCCTTAGAACCCTATAGAAAAACATAAAAACAAAAAACACTTAAAACTCATAAAAACACTAAAAACACTAAAAACCCTAACATACCCTTTAAATCATAGAAAACCCTAAAAACCATAAAACCATTAAAACCCATAAAAAATAGTTAAAATCCTAAAAACCATAAAAACCACTAAAAGCCCTAAAAAATCGTTAAATTCCAAAAAATGATAAAATCTTTAAAAACGTTAAAAACCCTAAAAAATCAAAAAACCCTAAAACTCAAAAAAACCCCACACAATCCCTAAAAACTATTAAAAACCCTAAAACCACACAATTTTTCTAAAAACACCAAAAACCATAGAAACCCTAAAAATTAACTAAAAATCCAAAAAAATGTAAAAACCCAAAAAAACTGAATACCCCTTGTAAATCATGAAAAATAATAAAAACACGTAGAACCCAAAAAAATACTAAAATCACTGAAAATCCTAAAAAACCTAAGATAATAATAACCCAAAAAATCAATAAAATCTCCAAAACCATAAAAATCCAAAAAATCATAAAAATACCTAAAAAGGGTTAAAAAACCTAAAACTATAAAAAATCCAAATAAATCCTTGAAAACATAAAAGCACTTACAATAGCTAAAAAACCAAAAAACAACTCTAAAAACCATAAAATCCTAACAAGATGGTAAAAACGTAAAATCCATAATTACCATAAAACCCCAAAAAACCATTAAAAACCATAAAACACGTGCAAACTCTAAAAATGCTAAAAAATTCTAAAACTCTTTAAATACCAAAAAAATTAATACCTCTAAAAACCATAAAAACCATAAAAACTAACAAAATCCTAAAAACAGAAAGATTCCCAAAAAACTGTAAAAACCAAAAATACACTAAATAAGTCATAAAAATACTTGAAAACATCAAGACCCCTAAAAAATGAAAAAAATAAGAAAATATTAAAAACATAGAAACACATAAAACCCCTAGAAATCCTAGAGACCATATAAACCATAAAAACCATAAACCCGTAAAAACCATAAAAACCCTTAAAGCCCATAAAAGCCCTAAAAATCATTAAAAAAAATTAAAAAATCCATTAACACCATAAACAAATTATAAAAACTATAAAACCCATAAAAGATCTAAAAATCAATAAAAACAAAAAAAACCATAAAGACCCTAAAATCCAAAAAATCCAAAAAATCCCTCAAAAATAAAAAAAACCCTAAAAATATCTTAAAATATACCAATTGTAATAAAACCTAAAACACCCTAATAAAACCGTAAAAACATAAATATACTTAAAACACCTAAAAATTCTAAAAACACAACAAAAACCCCCAAAACCCCTAGAGACGGTAAAAACATTCAATCCACTAAAAACCTATAAAACCCTTAAATACCGTAAATATCTACTAAAAACTACAAAAACCCTTTAAACACCTAAAACCATTAAAAACTCTACAAACAATAAACCACATAAAAAACTAAAAAACCCTAAAAACCCAAGAAACCATAAAAAAATTAAAAAACCTTAAAAACTAAAAAAACCTGAAAATCCCAAAAACCTCTAAAAACTATAAAAATTAAACAAACTTACTAAAAATTAATAACTTTTTTAAAATCCTTAAAATCCATAAAAATCTAGAAGGAAAACATAAAAAGCAAAAAACTCCTAAAACCACTACAAAAATTAAAAAACACTAAAATCACTAAAACCCCTAAAAATCCTAAAAACCATTAAACCCAAAAAACTAAAAAAACCCTAAAAAAACAAAAAACCCAAAAAAACAAAAAAAAATCTTAAAACATTTTTAACTCCTAAAACATTTTAAAACTCTAAAAAACTATAAAAAAACTTGAAAACCCTAAAATCCCATAATAATCCAAAAACCCCAAAAAATACCTAATCTGTAAAAAACTATAAAAATCATAATAAAATATTAAATACCTAGAACACGTAAACCCTTAAAAACCCTAAAACCCTTAAAAACACTAACACCCCTTAAAACCTTCAAAACCCTCAAAATCTAAAAAAACCTTAAACCGAAAAAATCTTTAAATATGTAAAAAAACCTAAAAAACTATTAAAAACTATAATAAAACCTTAAATTCCTAAAAAAATAAAAACCTATAAAAATATTTAAAAATTCTAAAAACACTTAAAAATCTAAAAGGGCCCCAAAAACACAAAGAAAACATCTAAAATCCATAAAACCCCTAAAACCTAAAAACCCCTCGAATCCCATAAAAACATAAAAATAATTAAAAAATATAAAAACCATTTAAACCCCTAAAAATGAAAAATATATAAAAAAACATAAAACCCCTAAAACCCTAAATATGTCAAAAAACAAAATAACCCAATAAAACCCTAAATCCCATTAAATCCCTAAAAACTATATAAACACATAAAATTACTAAAACATCCCTATAAATACCAAAAATTGTTAAAAAAACATAATAACCCTGAGAAAATCCTTAAGAAACTTTAAAATATTCATGACAATTAGAAACCCTACCTACATAAAAAATAATAAAAACCATAAAACCCCAAAAAACCCTAAACACCATGAAGCCCCGAAAACCCCTAAAACCCCTAAAACAACTAGAAACTCTAAAACCCCTTTAAACCCTTAAAAAAGTATAAAAAATCCTTATAAACCTTGACAAATTATTAAATCCCCCAAAAACCAAAAGAAAAAAACACTGAAACCCTACAAACCTATAAAATCCAAAAAACCCACAAAACCACTAAAAACCCTAAATCCATAAAATACCAAAAATCTATAAAAAACCCAAAAAAATATAAAACAAACCATAAAACCCTAAAAACCCATAGAGAACCATAAAAACCTTAAAAAATAAAACAGCTAAAAAATATTAAAAATATAAATATCCTAAAAACCCCCAAAAGAATCAAAATCCCAAAAAAGAAAATCCCAAAAAATGCTAAAAAATCCTTAAAAATAGCTAAAAACATAAAAAACATAAAAACACTAAAAAACCCTAATAAAACCATAAAATACTAAAAATAATTAAAACCCCAAAAAATGTAGAAAAATAAAAAATCACTAAAATACCCTAAAACAATGAAAACTCTTAATGATCATAAAGACCACTAAAGTCCTTTTAAAAAATCCTAAATAACCAAAAATAACAACCAAAAATATAAACACCCAAAAAAACATAGAAAAGTTAAAACCCCTAAAAACATTTAAAACCCTAAAAAACTCAAAAAAAATATAAAAACCAAAAACCCCAAAACCCCCCAAAATCACTAAAAAAATTAAAATTAATAAAAATCCTAAAATATCTAAATATCTCTACAAACATAGAAACCCTAAAAACCCTAAGTGAACCTTAAAAACCTAAAACACTTAAAAATATTAAAAACATAAAAAATGATAAAAACATTATAATCCCCAAAACAGTAAAAACCTTAAAACCCCTCAAAATCCATTAAAACCATAAAAATCATAAAATCATAAAAAACCCAAAAAACCCAAAACAAATGAAAAACCCTTAAACCCCCTATAAAAACCATGAAAACCTAAAAAAATTAAAATGCTTAAGAACCCTAAAATACCCTAAAACGATAAAAACAATAAAAAAACCTAAAACTATAAAAACAATAAAACCCACAAAATCATAAATTAATAAATACACTAAAAAACCTTAAAAACAATAAAAAACAAAAATTCCATAAAACCACAATACACCCTAAAACCATTAAAACTATAAAAAACCCTAAAAATCCTCAAATTCCCAAAAAACCCAAAAATATATAAAATTCATAAAAAGCACTATAAATATATAAAAAATTGAAATCCCTAAAAATCCTATGAAACCATAAGAAAATATCAAAAAACTAATAACACATAAAACCCCTCAAATCGAAAAAAAAGATAAAACCACCCTAAAAACCACTAAAACCCCTCAAAATACTTAAAAACAATAAAAACCACGAAAAACCTAAAAAATACATAAAAATCCATAAAAACGTAAAAAAAATTATAAAAATATTGAAAATCCCAATTAAATCCTTAAAAAATAAAAACATATAAAATAACTAAAATTCCAGAAAAATAAAAATACTAAAACACTAAAAACAAAAACAACTAAAAAACATAAAAACACTAAAAACCTATAAAACCCAAAAAATCATTAACAAATCTATAAATCCCTTTAAATACCTAAAAACATTAAAAAACTCTAGAAAACATTGAAAACCCGAAACACTCAAAAAACCCATAAAACAAAAAAAAACCTAAAATCCATAAAAATCCATAAAAATAGAAAAAACCAAAATGAAATGTTAAATAATCCCCAAATATCCCAAAAATAAAAAAAAATCATAAAACCATAAAACACAAAAAGAGGCTAAAAACCCATAAAACCCAATAACTATTAAAAAACTAAAAAAAATTTAAACCCCTTAAAACATTATTAATCATTATAAAACCTTTAAACACCAAAAGACTAAAAAAACTCGAAAATCCAAAAAATTTGTAAAAATCGTAAATTCCACAAAAATCCTAGAAACTCTAAAACTATCAAAATTCCTAAAAACCTATAAAATAATAAAAAAACTAAAAATCCATAAAACCTAAAAGTCTCTAAAAACAAGAAGAAAACCATAAAACCTATAAACACATAAAACCTCTAAAAACCCTAAAAATGATAAAAACCATAAAACCCCCTAAAAACCTAAAAACCCCTATAAACCCTAAACCTCCTAAAAACCAAAAAAATCTTAAAGACTACCTAAAAATCCCCAAAAACATAAAAAATGATAAAATCCTTAAAAACCCCTAAGAAAACCATAAAAACCCAAAAAATACCTAAATAACTAACAACCTAAAAAACAATAAAACCCCAAATACCGATGAATATCTTAAAAACTCTAAATTCCCCAAAAAATATAAAAACCCCTAAAAACCATAGAATCACTTAAAATCCCCTAAACCCCTAAGAAACCCTTAAAAACTCGGTAAACTATTTAAACACCAAACATGTTAAAAACAAAAAAAACCTAAAAACCACAAAAAAATTCAAAAAAATCCTAAAAACACAACAAAAATCTTAAAAACCATTAAAAACCTAGAAACACTTAAAATCCATAAAACCCATAAATTTTTAAAAACTACTAAAAGCCCTAAAAATCCCTAAAAAGATAAAAAAAACCATAAAAACACTGAAAACTCCATGAAAACCATAAAAACCTAAAAAAAATTTATATGCCAAAAAACAAAAAATGAAGAAAAACCCTAAATATCCCACAAAATCCTCAAAATTTAAAAAAACCAAATAAATCTATAAAAATCCTAAAAAATCCCTAAAAACCAAAAAAACATAAAAAATCAAAAAATCCTGAAAACCCCTTTGAAACCCAATAAAACCTAAAATCACTTAAAACTGGTAAAAACAATAAAATTTAAAAAACCAATAAAATAACATAAAACACCTAAACCCCATAAAAACCATAAAAACCCTATGAAAATTTACAATAAACCAGGAACCCAGAAAACCCATAAAACTACAAGAAACTCTAAAAATAGTTTAAATCCAATAAAAAATAAAAAACATAAAAAACGTAAAAACCATAAAACAATAAAAAACCCTAAAACCCCTAAAACCCTCCAAATAACTAAAAACCCTAAAACACTTAAAAATCTTAAAAAAGACCTTAAAATCCCTACAATGTAAAAAGTACCTAAACACCTTGAAAACCATTATGAAATACCATAAAAACCTAATAACTTGTAAAACACCTAAAAACCTAAAAAATGATCAAAACCATAAAATACTATAAAAACCCTAAAACCATAAAACCCCTAAAAACCAGAAAACCATAAGACCCCATAAATCCATAAAAACCCAGTAAAAAATCTAAAAAATACAGTAAACTTTTAAAAATGTTAAAAAAAACTTAAAACCCTAAAAATATACAAAACCCTATGAACCCAAATAACATAATAACCAAAAAAACCCTTAAACACTATAAGAATCCTAAAAACCATATAAATCCATAAAAATCCATAAAAATGTAAAAAAACATAAAAACCCAAAAAAAACCTTAAAAACATAGAAACACAAAAAACCCCTGAAACCTAAAATTGATAAAAAAAATAAAAACAAAAAAACCTAAAAAACCATAAAAATACCAAAAAACCCTAAAAATTATAAACATAATAAAAAATATGTAAAAATACAAAAATAAATCAAACAAACCAAGAACACTTGAAAACCCCCGAGGAAAACCGTAAAACCCTAAAATACATAAAACACTAAAACCCCTAAAACTTCTAAAAACCAAAATAATTCTAAAAACCAAAAAACCACTAAAAACCATAAAAAAACCTAAAACCTTAAAAAACCTAATAACCAATGAAAACCATAAAACCACCAAAACACTAAATACCATTTAAACTATTAAAACATATAAAAACTCTAAAAACTATTAAATATCATAAAATCCCAAAAAAACCTAAAAAACAAAACCCAAAAAACACTAAAAACCCAAAAAAACTTTCAAAATCCCTAAAACCCCTAAAAACCATAAAAATAAAAATAAAAGGCCTAAAAAGACCTAAAAATGTTAAAAACAAAAAAAACCCTTTAAACCCAAATAAAACATTAAAAACACTTAAACCCCCCCCCCAAACCCTAAATACTATAAAACCAAAATAATCCTTAAAACCCAAAAAATGCATTTAAAACCTAAACCCCCACTAAAAAATAAAACAACACTTTAAACCCCAAAAAACACTAAAAAATTGAAAACCCCTAATAACATAAAAAACATAAATAACAAAAACCTGAAAACTCTAAACCATAAAAACCCTCAAGTATCTAAAATAACTAAAAAACCACACACAAAAAATTATTCGTTGGGTGAGGGGATACTGTGGTGTTGTTAGAAGGTGGAGGGGTTAAAGTTGGTTCCATTTGGGAAGATTTTGGTGGGCTGTGCTGGTGGTGGGATAGGGTAGGCTATAGCTGAGTGGTACTACATGGATTTTCGTCTATTTGAGGTTTGAAAGGGTGGACATTTCTCAGATGAGTGTGGATAGAGTTATGAGTATTGTTTGGTGCAGGTGTGGTGCTAGAAGGTTTGGGATTTTCATGTTATAGGGGTTTGGCTGGGAGGGCTAGGATGATGGTTTAATGTGATGTGGATGGGAGAATTGTGCTAGAAGAGGTGCTTGCAAGTGGGTGGTGTGGGATAGTGTGGGGGATGCTAATGGTTTGTGTTGTTGGTATTTTTTCATGTGTGTGTGCGGTTGGGAGTGAGTGTGTGTGGTGGGGAATGCATGTAGTTGGGAATGTGTGTGTAAATGTGTATGTGTGTGTGTGTGTGCTATTGTTTTTCCTTTCAAAAATATTTAGGCATAGACGGTTCTGTCTCTTCGAGTGCTTTCTAATTTGGTGCTTGGAGATTCTCTATTACCTATTGTTGTATTGGGGGATTATCTAATTAGTTCATGTGATATTGGTTATAGGTTGATTTTTTTTGTTGTCTGATGTTCACATGGAGAGTGAATAGTAGAACTGGTTGTAACTTTTTTTTCTAATTGATTCATTTGGGTTAGGGTACTTGCTGGGATCATGTGCTGGTAGTTTTTATTTTCTACCTTGGTAGGTGTGTTGTTGCACTGTTATGGTGGTGGTGTGTGCTTGGTCACTTGGTCATTCTCAGTGCCTTCCTTGGTGAAATGGTTCTTGGTTGGTCATTTAGACTTTGATTATTAGTTGAAACATCATTTCATCCTTAGGTGATTCAATATTTAATTCATCTTCACTTTATTTAATACATACGTTAACCTTTCAAAAATCTATAAAAGTTCTAAAAAATCCCTAAGAATCTCGAAAAATGTAAAACCCCCTAAAACCATTGAAAAACCCCTTATAAGATCTTAAAAAATAAAAACACTTAAAACCCCTAAAAACATAAAATAGTTAAAAACCCCAAAAGCCTTCAAAACTTTAAAAACCATAAACCCGACAAAATCCTTAAAACCCATAAACCCCTTTAAAAATGTGTTTAACTCTTAAATATTTTAAATTCCTAATTTTTAAAAAAACTCTAAAAAAACTTTGTTAATATAAAAAAATATAAAAAACACTAAAATCCCATAAAAATCATAAAGACCCAAAAACCGCAAAAAACCTCCAATATCCCTAAAACCCTAAAAATCATAAAAATCCAAAAAATTCCAAAAAATACCAAACAACCTAAAAAACATGAAACTCTAAAAATCCCCAAGAAAACATTAAAACCTAATAACACAAAAAATCCATAAAAACATAATATTGATTAAAACTCTAAAAATTTTAAAAAACCTAAAACCCATAAAAACCACTAAACACATTAAAAAACCCTAGAAACACATAAAACCCTAATAAATTACTAAAAACTCAAAAAAAATTAAAACCCTAAAACATTAAAAAACTCTAAAACCCCATTAAAACCATAAAAAACCCAAAAAACCCATATAAATCCTAAAATCCCTAAATACCCTAAAAACTAAAAAATTACCTAAAAACCTAAAAATTTAAAAAAATATTATTTGGGCGGGGTGATGTTGTAGACTTTTTGGGTGGTGGAGGGACTTTGGTTAGTTCTATTTATGTTAATTTTTTTGGGATACAAGTTTTCTTGGTGGGGTGTACTATTGGCGAGATGGGGTAGGTTAACGTTGTAATGGAGTTGTGTTGGGTGGATTTTATTCTATTTGAGGTATGGATGGGTGGACTTGTCTTAGAAGGTTGTGGGTAGAGAGTTGTGCCACATTTGGGGAATATTTTGGCTATAAGGGTTGGGAAATGTGGGATATAAGGGTAATGTTGGGGGGGATGAGATGCTGGATTTAGGTGATGTAAATGGAAGGCCAGTGCATGTGAAGGTGCTCGTAGCTTGTTGTTGTGGGATGGTCCAGGGAATGCTGGTCATTTTTGTTATTGGGGTTTTTGTTAATGTGTTTTTATAGTTAGTGGTGGGTGTTTTTGTTGTTGGTGGTACGTGAGTATGTGCATGAGTTCACGTGTGCTATTTTTTCTTCATTGAACTATATCAAGGCCTTAATGGTGTTGTCTCTTATAGTTATTTCATGTTAGATGTTTGGAGATTTTGTGTTTCCTTATGTTATGCATCGTCGGTAGCTGGATTGTATTCCTACTGGCTCATGTGCACATGGTGGATGAATAATAGTGGTGGTTTCGGTATTCATTGCTGCTATATTATTTTTTGGTTCAGACTCTAGCTATGATTGTGTACTGATGGTTTTCATTTCTTGCCTTGGTGGGATAGTTGTTCCTCTTTCATGGTGGTGTTGTGTGCTTGGAAATTGGTTGATTTAGGGTTCCTTCCTTGGTTCATTGCAGCTTTTTTTGTCCATTATCCTTTATTTCATGGTTCAAACATTATTTTATCTTTACATGATTCTGTCTGTAATTCATATTCTCCTTATTTAATACATATTTTTTCTTTTAAAAAAACTATATGATCCTAAAAACTGTAAAAATATCAAAAAATGTAAAAAATGCTAAAAACCCATAGAAAACATTTAAAAAATTAAAAAAACCATAAAATCCCTAAATAATATTAAAATAGAAAAACCATAATAAAACCCTCATATTCCATAAAAACCATAAAAATCATTAAAAATCCCTAAAACCCCAAAAAGTATTAAAAACCCTTAAACCATGAAGACCCCTAAAAACCCCATAATATTATGAAAATAATTAAAACCCCCATAAATAATTGAAAATGTTAGAACCCTGAAAATCCTAAAAATTCTAAAACACCCAAAACCCCTCAAAATCCCTAAAAACCCTAAAAACCATAAATATCCTAAAAAAGATCTAAAATTATCTATAAATAAAAAAATCCCAGAAAACACCAAATAAATTATTGAAAACATAAGTGAACTTCATGACCCTAATAAACATAAAAATTATAAAAACCCCGGAAGACCCTAAAATCCCTAAAAAACTACCATAAAATCATAAAAAAGTTGAAAAATCCACAAAAACCGTAAAGACCAAATAAGAATATAAAAATACATTAAAACCTTATTTTAAAAAAAATAACATCTTAAAACCCAAAAAAATCCCAAAAAACCCAAAAACCCAAGTGGGTCTCAATTGAGTTTGCATAGCTCTAGGTAGCCCCCTGTCTAGGGTGGATTCACTGTCATATTTTGGAACCAAGATTTATGGTGGCTTCGGCTTACTTTCCTTCTTATAAGGGTTCTTTAGTGCTCCCTTCGACAAAGGTTTTTGGTCAATATAGTTTTAGTTCAGGTCTAGTTTGTGGTTGTTGGTGGGGGTTTTTGATTTAATTCATCATAGATGAAAAATCCCTCAGTCCCCTTGGTTTTTTTCTCATTTTAGCTTGTCGGAAGGGGTCATCTTGGGTTTATATGGATGTTGGTTTTTTGACTGAAATCAATCCCTTGGTTTTGGGGGGTGGTTGCTGGTTTTGCTGGATCGCCAATCATTTTCTAGGGTTTCTTTTATTATGTTGTGTTCACCTTCCTAATGGTTTATCATGGAGTCATTGGATCAGTGGGAATCATTTCTACATCATGTCAGAGGTCTTGTTCACCAAAAATCCATGTTCTCCCATCGTTCGGTTTGAGGATCATCAGTTTCTGGAAGTTGACTTGTCTACTGGTGGATTTCCTAGTTTGATCGATTTTTTAGGTTGGTGTGGGTTTTGTGGTCGGTGTTCCTAGGTGGCGTGGTGGATTACTATTGGCATGTGAGGATGGTGTTGGAACTCTATTATTCCACATGCTGGTGCATGTGATGGGTTTTTATCTTATTAGGGGCTCATAGTTCATGGTCGTGTAGACCAAGGCATCTCGATTTTCTAACGCATGGGTGGGACATCCAACCTATTGTGTCTTCTTCAGTGATTTAGTTTTGATGGAGATCATTAGTGTTCCTTCAAAGATGATGCTACTGAGGTTTCATCGACACTTCAAATTCTTTGGTGCTCCTTTTTAGTGGTCCTCGTCACCTAGGGTGGTGGTTTCCTAGCTTTATATTCTTCAGGGTTTCCATGTGATTTTTTCATATTCTATTTGGTGTCGGTCTCATGATTGGTGTGCCTTCATTTTCATGTCAGTCTTATCTTGACATTTGTTGTTCTTCAGTTTTTTTAATGAGGGTACATTGGTCGGTGTAAATCATGTTTTTGGTATGAAAGTTGATGGTCCATCATCCAATGTTTCTTGGTTCATCGATTGCTATATTTGGTTTGGAGGATAGCAGTGCTTGTTAGTCTGTTTGATTGGTTTTTCTTATCTTCCTATCTAGTGGTCAAAGAATCGACAACTATGATCTTTCTGCTTCTTTGGAAATGGTGGAAAAGTTGAGGGATTCTCCTTTGTAGGGTTTCCTAGCTTTTTTTATCTACTACTTATACATGCTACGGTCCTTTGTTGTCAAGGTTCATTGTATAATTAAAGGATGCATTTTGTTGGGTGATGTTTAGTGGCCTTGTTCTTGTGTTGCTGATCCATTATTGTGGGGTTCAGGTGGTTGATGGTTGATTTAGTGGATTGGATCTGTCTCATATATAGGGGCGTGGAAATGTTTATTGGGGTTGGTTTGGAGATGATGGTGTTAAGGTGTGTTTGTTATGGTCGCTTTGTGGGCCTGGATTTGGTGCTAGCGTGTCTTGAGGTTATATTCTGTTGGGGGTGAGGATGCTAGCTATGGGGATTTAGAAGACTGGAGTTGGTGATATGGATCTTGGGGGTTGATAGTGATGCTCATGTTGAGTGGGTAGATTCTATTTTTTTGCTGGTTCTAGGTCTTGAGGCTTTTTTAGGGATGGTATACTGCTTAGAGCTAGTGTAGTGAGATGTTAGGTGATGCCACAGGTTCTAGGAGGTGATGAGGTTATTGGGGGGTTTTGTAGGAATATGATTGATAATTGGGATGATGTAGCTACTATGAGATGTTATGGATGGGTGATGAGAGATGTTGGAAGGGAAAAATAAGAGGGATGGTTAGTGTTGGCTAGGTACAAGGGATGCATGTGTGGTTGTGATTGACTAACAGGTGTTGGATGTCATGTTGTTGTGGATCGGGTTTCTGCGGGAGCATTGTTGTTATTAGGGTATTTGAGCTAGTACAAGGGCTATTGTGTGGTTCTATTGGTGTAGTGTGGGATGCTGCTTTCATGGGGTGCGTTGTGGTAGTGGTACAATTTTTTTCTAGTTGATGGTTTTGTTCATTTGGGTCTTTTTTCAATGGTTGGATGTTGTTGTTGGCTAAGAGGTGTTGGTGTTGTTGCTATTGAGTGGGATGAGGCTAGAGTAATGGTCATTGTTGTGGTTTTTACTGGTACATGTGTTGTTGGATAGTGATGTTGGAGTATAGCATGTTACCGCTTGGTGGGGATTACAGCTAGTGTGGATCGGGATGCTATTATTTCAGTTGATATGGTTCTTTGGAGGGATGGATTTTGATTTAATTTTGGGATCTCGACGTCCAGTGGTGAGATCTGGAGTTGTATTAATGATGGGGTAGGAGGGGTATTCTTGTTTTCTTGGTGGATTTGGGTTTTTATCATGGATTTCTTGAGGCTCAGTTGTTATTTTCTAGTTACATTGGGCTTACTAGTTAGTGGTGTTTTCTGTTTGGTGTTGGGGAGTGCTAACGTCCTTTGATGTTTTCTAATTCTAGTATGTGAGTAAGGGTAGTAGAGGGTGGAATACTGACTTGGGTGTGGGTCTCAATTCCTTGTTTGCTATCATTACTGGCCTTCAGGCCAATTGTTTCACCATTAGAGAGATCCACTTTTTATTTAATTCCATTTCCATTTTTTATTTACTCATTCTATTTTCCTTGAGAAGACCCTAAAAATAAAAAAACAATCAAAACCCTCAAAATCCTTAAAAACCATAAAAACATAGAAATAGTAAAATAATCTCTAAAAATCCCTAAAAAATTAAATAAAACAAAAAACCCATGAAAAAAACTAATAAACTCATAAGAGACAATAAAATCATAAATACCCTAAAATCATAAAAAATATTAAAACCCTAAAAACCTTAAAACACCCTAAAACACATAAAAACCATAAAAACCCATAAAAACCCAAAAACACTAAAAACTCTAAAAACCTTTAACTCATAAAATTGTTCAAAAAATATTAAATTCTTAAAAATCCTAAAAAAATCAAGAAAACCCTAAATCCAAAGAAAGCATAAAACCCCAAAACCACCTAAAAACCAAAAAAAATCTCAAAATCCACAAAACCGTAAAAAACATTAAAACCCTAAAAATCCCTAAAATCCTTAAAAATGTAAAAACCCCTAAAAATCCTGAAAAAAATATGAAAAACATTAAAATCCTAAAACCCCTAAAAATCACAAAAATTGATAAAAACTATAAAAAACCTGAAAAATACAAAAACCATAGAAACCATAGAAACCATAATTTTCATAAAAATAAAAAAACCCTAAAACCCATAAAAACCCTAAAACTACTAAAAACTCTAAAAACTCTTTACACAAAAAATTCTAAAAAACACTATAAAAAATCTAAAAAAGATAATAATTTAAAAAAATAATAAGACCCCAAAAAACTATAAAAACTGTAAAACCCATAAAAACTCTTAAATCCCTAAAAATCCCTAAAACCCATAAAAAATATAAAAATCCTAAAAAATACCTAAAAATACCTAAAAATGTAAAAACCATAAGAACCTTAAAAAACCAAGGAAACCTAAAACCCTTTAAATTACTAAAAACATAAAAATTCCAAAAACCCTAAAAACCCCTAAAAACCCTAAAAAACCTAAATTCATTAAAACCAAAATAGCAATAAATACTATAAATCCCTTAAAACCCTATAAAAATAATAAAAACACTTTAAACCCCTAAAAATGTTAAAAAAATCTAAAAAATCCTAAAAACCCATAAAAACAAAAAAAATTAAAATACCAAAAATACCCCAAAAACAGTAATACCCCTCAAAATCCCTAAAAATCCTAAAATATTAAAATTCAAAAAAACAATAAAAATACCTAAAAACAAAAAACCCCTCTAAACCTTGAATCCAAATATGAAAACCTTAAAAACCCAAAAACAAATAAAACCCCTAAAGTACCTAAAAGACCCTAAAACTTCTAAAAACCAAAAAAAAATAAAAAACTAAAAAAAACCTAAGACCCATAAAACCCTTAAAAACCAATAAAAATATAAAAACCATTTATACCCCTAAAAATATTAAGAAACAAAAAGAAACGTTAAAGAAACTAAAAAATGTGAAAACCCTAAAGGGGTCTTGATTGAGCCCTCATAGCTCTTAGGAGAGACATGCCCTTGGTGGATTCATTTCTATGTTTTGGAACAAGGCTTCCTAGTTTCATTGGTCTGCTTACCTTTATTGAGGTGTTCTTGGATTATCTATTTGATGTTGTTTTTTAGCCATGACGGTTTTGGTTTAAGGCTAGTTTGTGGCCAAATATGGGGATCTTGGTTTTCCATCATAATCACTGGTGGAGTCATTGAAAATTTGAGTATGGTGCTAGTTTTGGTTCAACAGCCGGGGTCATCTCGGTTTTGGATGGCTAGTGGCACTTTGGTCAGTGTCATTCCATTGGTTTTTAGGGGGTGGTTTCAGTTTTGTAGTTTCACCAATGTTTTTTTGTGGTATGAGGTTTTTGATCTATGTTATCCTTCCAAATGGTTCGTCATGAGTGCATATATGTAGTGGGTTACATGAATATGTCAGGATAAAGGTGATTTTCCATGATGCTCTATGTTCACCCTTCATCCAGTGTGTTTCATGGTTTTATGGAATTTTTCAGCTTGTTATGGGTCTTTGAATTTGATGATCCTCAGTGGTGTGTGGGTTCAATGCTTGTGTGTGAGTTTGGTATTGGTGATCGATTATTCCCCATGATGTCACATGTGATGGGTTCTAATATAATAAAGGGTTCATCTTTTGAGGCCATTTGGACTGAGGCATCGAGATTTTCTATTGTGGGGGGGGGGGGCTGTCAGCCCGTTGTGTCATCTTTGACAATGTGAGGTTGATGGTGTTCATTGGTGTGCCATCACCAATGATATTTCTATTATCTCATAGGAACTTCATTTTTTTGTACTCATGTTCATCAGTCCTCATCGCTTGGGGTGGTGGTTTCCCAGCTTCCCGTTATGTGGTGCTTCCACGCGAGTTCGTCAGATTGTATTCTGTTCCCAGATCTTGATTAGTGTGATATTGTTATCTTATCTATTGGATCTCAATGTTCATGGTTCATCAGTTTTTTGGATGAGGGTTTATTGGTCATCATGGAAACTGTTTTTGGTTTTTAGGTTGATGGTTCATCAACTATTGTTTTGTGGTTCATTAGTTTCTGCATTTGTTTTGGAGGCCGACGATGCTCTTTAGTATGCTTGTTTGGTTTGTTGTATCTTTCTATCAGGTAGTTGAATAATGAGATGATATTATATTTATTCTCCTTTGAAAATGCTGAAATGGATGGGGGTTCACTTTGGGGGGTTTCCTAGATATATTTATCTTCTATTTCTGTGTTCTTGGGTCCTCAATTATATAGGTCATTGTTGAGTTGCAGATTTTATTCTACTTGGTGATGTCTGGTGGGATTGTACCAGTAATAGTGATCCTTTGTAGTGGGGTGTAGTTTTCAGTTGGTTTCATGCACGGGTTGGAGATGTCTCAAATTGATGGGGTTGGATTGATTTATAGGAGTTGGTTTTGAGATGATATTGTTACAAGGTGCCTATGCTATTTGATTTGAGTATGTGGTCTAATGCTGGTGTTGGGGTTTCTTGAGGCTATCTGGTTATGAGGGAGAGGAAACTGCCTTTTGGGAGTTGGATCCTTGGTGTTGGTGTTATGGATCTTGGGTGGTGGGATTGATTCTATTGTGGAGTGGAAATATGATGTTTTTGTTGATGGTTATAGGTTTTAATTTTGGGGTATGACGGGTGTGCTACTTGGTGCTGGTTCAGTAGGGTTTTGGGTGATGGCGTGGCTGCTAGGAGCTGTTATGGTTGCTAGAATTTTTTAGGATGTACAGTGGGGATTTTGGGTGTTAAATCTTCTAGGAGTTGTTTTTTAGGGGAACTGGTATCTATTGGGATGTAAAAAAGTGGGATAGTTGTTTTTGTATGAGTATAGTGGTTGTTGGTGTGATTGGTGTTGGCTAAGAGGTTATAGAGGTTTTTTTTACTATATAATGGATTCTTGTAGAAGCATGGTTATTGTTAGGGGGATGTGAGATGGTGCAGGGGCTGTTGGATGGTTCTTTTGGTGTGGTGCAAGTTGTTATATTGATGGGGTGTATTGAGAGTGGTACAAGTTACAGCTCATAGATGGTTTTGTTGGTATTGGAGCATTACTGGTGCTCTAATTTTTGTTGCTTATTAACTGTTGGTGTTGTTGTTGTTGAACGAGTTTCTGCTGGAGCACTGGTTGTTGTAGGGGTTTTATCTTGTATAGGTTTTGTTGGCAGGTGCTATTGGAGTAGAGTGGGATTATTCTTTCTAGGGAGTGCTACTAGTGTGGAGGGAGCTGCATCTTTTTCTGGTAATCTGGTTCTACTGAGGGATTAATGTTTATTCAAAGTAGGTAGTTTGGGGTTTAGTGGTGAGAGATCATGTTTACGAAATGATGGGGCTAGAGGGGACTTATAGTTTTCTTGGTGGATTCAAGATGTTATCTTGTCATTCTGGAGGTTTTCTTATTGTAATCAAGATACTTTTGGATCGCTATTAAGTGGATTTTTCTGTTTGGTGGTGGGGATTTCGGTTGGCCTTTGATGTTTGTTGATGCTTTCATGTGGACATGGGTGGTGGAGTGGAAAATGATGGCTTGGGCCTAGGTTCACTTCCATGTTTTCTATCATGCTGGCCTTTATTCTAACCATTTCACCATATATGTTATCCTCTTGTTTTTCAATTTCTTTTTCTTTTTTTATATACTACTTCTTTTTTCCTCGCAAAAAACCATAAAACCCCTAAAACCCATAAAACCCCTAAAAACCCAAAAAACACTAAAACCCTCAAAATCATTAAAAATCCTAAAAACATTAAAATTATTATAAAGTATCTTAAATTCCATATAATCATAAAAAACATTAACAAAAACATAAAAACCTAAAAACACTTTAAACCACTAAAAACTAACAAAATTCTAAAAATCAAAAAACACCCTAAACCCCTCAAAATCCCTAAAATATCAAAAAATCCATAAAATTATAAAAATCCATGAAATTATCCAAAAACATGAAAAACCATAAAAACCCAAAAACAGGAGGAGAACCTCAAAATCCTAAAACACATAAACCCCTAAAAAACATAAAAAACATTTAAAACCCTTAAAAACAAAAAACATTAAAACTCTAAAAACCATAAAAGAACATAAAAATCCTAAAACCCCCTAGAAACCATAAAAACCACTAAAAACATTAAAAAACACTAAAATTCCATATTTATTATAAAACCCACTAAAAACTCTAAAAACCCTTTAAACACCTAAAAATGATAAAAACTCTAAAAAACCTAAAAAACATAAAAACTCAAAAAACCCGCTAAAAATCCATAAAACCCTAAACCCCTTAAAACACTAAAATCCTAAAAAAACATAGAAAATACCTATGAAAAAATTACGGGAAAAAACAATTAAAATCCCTAAAACCCCTACCAAAGAGAAAAAACACTAAAAACCCTAAAACCCTAAAACCACTAACAACCCTAAAAACCCTAAAACAACTATAAACTCTAAAAAACATTTAAACAACTAAAAATGCATAAAAACATTTAAAAACATTCAAAAACCTAAAAAACTCACAAAAAAACCTAAAAACACAAAAACTACATTAAAACATTAAAATTCTTAAAACACATACAAATATCAAAAATTCAAAAAAAATCCATAAAAATCCAATAAATCCATCAAATTCCCAAAAAAATTAAAAAACCCTAAAAAACCAATGAACCCCTTTAAACCCTAAAAACAATGACCCCCTCCCCCCAAAACCAAAAAATTCTAAACATCCTAAAAACACTAAAAACCCATAAAAATACTTAAAAACCAACAAAATCTATCAAAACACTAAAAGGCATAGAAATCGTAAAAAATCTAAAAAATGTTGAAAAGACTAACAACACATAAAAACCCAAAAAAACAATATGTAAAACATAAAAACATAAAATATCATAAAAACTCTAAAAATACTAAAAATTTCTGAAACCCATAAAAACCCTTAAAACCCCGAAAAATAATAAAAACCCCTAAAGAGCATAAAACCCCTAAAATTCCAAAATGACTAAAAACACAAAAAACCCTTTAAACCCTAAGACTGTTAAAAAATTATATGAAACCTTTAAAAAAGTATCAAACTCAAAAAACCTTATATACCGAAAAACCCTATAAACCAAAAAACCAAAAAATATCATAAAAACCAATAAAATCCAAAAAACCCGTAAAATCCAAAAAAACCTAGAAAATTTCAAAAATTAAAAAAACTCTAAAAATCCTAAAAATCCTAAAAAGCACCAATGAAACCATAAAAACCAAAAAAAGCTAAAACCCCCAAAAATCCTAAAAACCCTAACTCCCCTGAAACCATAGAAACCACAAAAAATACCAAAAAGCACTAAAACCCTCGAATCCAAAAAAACCCTAAAAACATTAAAATCCATAAAATCCATAAAATCTTAAAAACACTAAACAGTTTGAAAATCCTTAAGAAAATCATAAAAACCGAAAATTAATTTAAAACACTAAGAAATTTAAAAAAATATAAAACCCCTAGAAATACTAAAAGAAATTAAAATCCCTAAATCCCCTAAAAACCACAAAACCTCTGAAAACCTTAAAACTACTAAAAACCTAAGAACCCATGAAAAAATCTAAAAAACAATAATATTTTAAAAATAATAAAAACTATAAATAACCTAAAAACCCTAAAGAACTCTAAAAACCAAAAAAACCTAAAAACCCATAAAAACCATAAAAAACCAAAAAACCGCTAAAATCCATCAACATCCTTAGAAATAATAAAAATCATAAAAATCATAAAAAATCCCAAAAAATCCCTTAAAACATAAAAATAACCCAAAACCACTAAAAATAATAAGAAAATCCTAAAAAATAATAATAATTAAAACCCCTAAATACATAAAAAATACTAAAAACTCTAAACGCCTTGTTGACGCTTCTTTCCATCACAGATTCCAAACGAATGGAAAAGGGGAATACCTTAAGCACAAAAAGGGCCACCCTTTTAAGAACATCAAAAAAATTGACAAAGGCATGGACTAGGAGCTCATTTAGAGTGAGGCGCGCAAGTCACTTACAGGCCACCTATAGGTCGCGCAGCTCACCTGTGCGCCCTATTTGGTTTTTCACCCAAGGTGTAAGGTGGCCTATAAATAGCCCCTGTGGGCCCCCATTTCAGGGATGGAATTTTCCAGAAGTCAAATTCAAGCTCTTGTCACCCATGTCTTCAACTCAACTCTTCTGAAAGATTCTAAGGTAACTTTTTTAACTATAATGGAAGACTTGAAGGAGTAGATTAAGGCCTTAGTGTTTAGAATTCATCAACACTTGTGCGCCTAAGTGTCTTGACCAAATTAAAAATGGATAAAATTGTGTAATTCCCTACCCTTTAGATGAAACTTGCACGCTGCCCTTTTGGAAACATCTTAGTATAATACTAAAGGCTTGAGTTAATTCTCACCCAAGTATTACCCTATAGATTCTTCATCACCCAGGTGAACCCATGCTGTGCAAGTACACTTGCATGGCCAAGACATTCATGCCATGTTCATGTGTGTGCCTCTCTCTCATTCACCTCTCCTCTTCATGATGTTATCCCTCTAACCCCTTTTCAATTCCATTTATGGCATGGTTTCTTTGTCGGCTTCCTTATCTGAAAGGAATTTTATGAGAACCTCTCTCAAAACCTCATGACTTACAAGCTTTATATCACTATGGTTAGAGGTTTCCTCCATATAACCTCATCCTTTAATATGATAAGATCCTTTTAATTTATGCATCATCTTCAAGAGTAAGCCCCAAGTTACCTTAGCTTGGTCCTCCTTCTCAAGAGTATTCCCCAAGTCCCCTTAACCTGGGCCTCCATCTCAGGAGTAATCCCCTGTCATAATTTCCTTTAACATTGGGCATCCTCCTCAGGAGTAAGCCCCAATCTTAATTTCTTTTGAATTGGGCCTCCTCATCAGAAATGAGCCCCAATCATAAGTCACTTTTAATTTAGGCCTCCTTCTAAAAAGTAATCCCTTTGTTATAAGTCCCCTTTTAATTTTGGCATCCTCCTTAGGAGTAAGCCCCAGGTTAAAACTCTAAATCTCCATAAAGTACAAATACCTTTATGGACCATGCTCTTGGGCTTTTTTCTTGATGTAAGTATTGTCCTTCATCTACTTGGGCAGTCATACATACGTAATCCCAACATCATTTCTTATGGATGCATCTTTCGTGGCACAATTGTCAGGTTTACTGATACCAATTGTTTCTCACACAGAGCTTGACTCGTGTGACCTTAGAGTGTAAAAGTAATCACGACATCTCTTTTTGGGCCATTATCCATGCATAAGCCACATATTTCTTAACCCAAACTACGTGGACATTGATCTCTACCTCAAAATTAGAGTACATAGGAAGCCTTTCCAAGCTTCAAGCCCATCATTAATTAATTATTTTCTATCCCACATGACATTAAACTATATCCTTTTTATCTAACTATGTGGGTTTTGATTCCTTCTTAATGAGGATACGTAGGTAGCCTATATGCTTGTATGATCCCAACTCTGAAATAATCAATGTCCTTTTGAATGACAATAAACTTCATGTACCCCACTGAGTGGATTTAAAACTAGTATGGTCATCATAATGACCATGAAATTTATATATAATGTATTGAAGGATAACATTGACTATAAATCTCTAATACATATGGATGATTCTCCATCGATAAAGAACCTAAAATACATATAAAGGATTCTCTAAATCCCATACATATTAATCATCGATTTCCAAATCTAAAGGAAAACTCATTTTCATGCTTGGTGAATTAATAAGGATTCATGAACATAACTTAAATATATAAGAGAATCCCATAGTAGGCAAAAATTCCCCCCAAAAAGGTGTGATGAGCCTAACCTCTCATCCTCTCGACCAATGAAAATTCTTAAGCCTCATCGGTCTATAACTAATGAGCACCTACATTTGGAAAGTATGTAAAAATGGATATAGAATCATTGGGTGTTTTCAGTTATACGAATAAACCCGTTAGGAACTGATTGGAAAGATTGAACCTTAAACAAACAAGGTCATCCCCATTTCCTGATTAAACAAAAAATGGTGAACCAGACATGAATCATTAACCAAGTGAAATGATGATTTACTTATTTTTTAGGCCCCTATTAAACTAAATATGAGGGATAACAAAGCAATCAATAACATATGTGCTCATACAAAATATGTAGTCTGGCGAGATTTATCTTGATTTTGTCTTCTATATCAAACATGCACACTTTTCCATGATCACTCTACAACAAAAAATGGATTCTTTAAGGTTAACACCTGTGAATTTCTTGGCTGCTACTCCAACTGGATCCTCGACCACTCTAAGGAAGACATAACATATTCAACATCATCAACGTTGGGTCTCATATGCATTGGTGAGGGAGTACCATCAACACGGTACCATCCTGACTCTGGAGGCCGCTCGACAAGCCCTTCAAGTTAAAAAACTCCATGGTTGTCTAGACAACGACGAACAGTGGTCAAGAAGCAGCTGGTTCCAACCACAGTATCTGACCGTTTAGGGTCTTTATCTCCAGAACGCAAGAACCAGTACCTCCCATATTATTGGGAGGGGAATCATGAGGTCACTCAAGGCCTTAGTTCAAGAAGACAGGAGTGCTTCTTGAGGACTCCCACCAACAATTGCCGCCAGACTTGTGCGAAAGTGCGCCCTCAACATGATGAGTGTATCACCTCTAGGTGTTCGGATCAGGTTCCTTAGACCCAAGAATGCAAGATGAACCGTCAGAGGAAAAATTTGGCCAACACGGAGCAGGTTCTTACCTCTTCCCCCTTCGAATAAGTCCATCAATCTAACTGGATGGAAAACAATGAATGGGCATATACACCTATCCATCCTAATTTCACTGCCCAGAAGACTTGTCTGGCAGTAACACACGAATCTCGCCAAGATATTCCAGCCGAGTACTACAGGCAGACACATACACCTGTTTAGAAATCATCATCCAGTCAGCAGGATCATCTGATTACATTCAAAAAATCCCACCAACCAAATGTGGTGACCACCTATAAACAGGTACATGCACCATCTTACACTCAACAATTCTGCTAGTAGTCCCATCTTCCACAATTGATGGAAGTTCATCAGTCATATTTGGTGGAAAGCAATCAGCTGGAACATACACCTACAATTCATAAAGCTAACTAACAGTATCTTCTGGTAGCACCCGAAGATGTCCATTGGAACGCTCCAATGACAAACAAGAGGCAGACACTACTTTTTGACCCCACACATGAGTACTATCAAAATTCACTGACAGAAAAAAGAGGACAGGAGAAAGAAAACACACCTAGTCCAAATATGGAATGGATGTATATTCCTATTTTTTCATTTGAAGTCACCAAGCACATTCTGAAAATGGTGAAAGAATAGAGGCAAATCCCTACCCATATTCAGGATACCTATCATAATATTATAAAAACTTTAGAAAAATCATAGGGAAAGAAACATAAATCTATCCCTATCAGTGGAGTGACTCATCAATATGTCACCCCAGAGCAGATACACACCTCTGTTCCATTACAGGAGGGTCGTGGGGAATATTCCCCCATGTCGTACAGACAATCAAGTTGGGCACATACACCCGATTTAAATGGGGATAGTCGGCCTAACCTGACCATTTCTCCTGATAAGGCACATACACCTTCCCATAATAAACACTTTCATCGACAAGTGGTTTCCCAAGTGAGTAAGAAGGAATCCATGAAAGAGACCCATCCAACACATTTAAAAAATCAATATCCAATATGCAATAAGGCTTTGCTCAATGATGGAGTTCTTGAAGCCCTCAAACAATTATCTATTATAGCTCAAGATTCTACTCTTTCATTTCCAAATTCTGGAAATAACAACATTAATTCTGAAGGTCTATATCAGAAACATTCTCATGAAGGCTTGATTCATGATAATTCGATCAATCTTAATGTGTCATCTTCAGATGAGAGCCATGATAACCCTCTATGTGGCTATAAGAACAAGGAGAAAAAGGTTTCACCTTTTGCTATAACCCACCGTGGTGGTCCTCCCCATGATGATAAATTTTTCTGCGAAAGTCCTCTCCATAGTAGTAATTCGCATCGCCTGGAAAATTCTACAATGGACAATGTAGTAATGAGAAAGCCCTCTTATCTTGAGTTACTTGAAAATGCGACGCCAGTCATGTCTGGTTCCTTGTCGCTATCAATTGAAATAATTTCTCAATCAAAAGATAGCCTGGGGTGTAGGTCATTCTCTGAACCACCCCTGGGCCATTTATATTCTAATTTGAAAAATTAATTATCTACCAATATTGTTGAATCTAATAAAGAAACAAGGATGCACCATCTTTGGTCCAATCAGGTATAAGAATCTTCATCAAATGATAAAGAGGAAGTCCTGAATATGAGAAAACAATTGGTGAAAGGTGAAGTACCAGTCGTGTTTTGTCCTTTGGCAGACTCCCAGTATGATATTATAGAAACATTGAAAGAAGATTGTATTCAAGATATTCATCTCAACATATGGAAAACTCTTTGTCACATAAAAGATAAAATATTACCTTATGATGAATATCAAAATCATGTTAAGGTAATAGAAGGGTTGCAATGCCAAATTGACTTGGTATCTCTCTTAGTTTCCTGACATCCAAAGGTTGAAAAGCAGTAGAGATCCCTTCAGGGTACATGACTTGGCACATAAAAAATTTTGCGCCAGTTAATTACCAATGCCCCATCCAGTATCCATATCAGGGGTTGGGGTGTTCACGTAGTATTTCATTTCATTGTGCTCTCATGCCAAAAAATCCCACCAAAAGTGGTCTCATGCAATGTTTTTGCCCATGGCTGGACACATATATCTGGTTTTGTGTGTAATCAAAAGCTCGCTCAAGAATAGGCCTCAACTAGTTCTTCCTAATGTCAGGCATATAAAGAACAAGTTGTCGAATTAATATTGCATCAAACAAATGATAATATTGAACAGGTTTCAAATTTAGATCATGCGCATCATCAGGTCATATAGGTTTTAGAAATAATCCAATCGCCATCAGAGCTAGATGATTTGAGTGGATCTCGGATGATGCATCTGGCCAATTTTCGGACTAAAATCTGCAAAATCAGGAGAGCTTTTAAGAAATTTTCAGATTTAGCAGCTTAAGAGCCACCTAAGCTTTCCAGGCTAGGGACTCTTTTAATCCAACCCTCAAGATCAATAGACATGATTCGAGGAGTTGAGAAATAAAAACAGGAACATCCTCAGTCCACTGGACTAGGGACTTTTTCAAATTCTCAATATCTTCCTCAGTGAAAGTTAGTCTTCTCTCGATTAGGGAAGAGACCATAAGAGGAACGCAGGGGTCGAATTATATAAAAATTCCCTCCAAATTATGGTTCATCAAGAATCTCCTGAGGGATCAACCAAAAAAAAGGCAATGTCTCATAAATGAAATGGAATAAGGCAGTATCACAGAAATGCTGACAGAAGGGTTGTGATGCATTATGAATCAATAAATGTCATCAATTCCATTATCACTGATCCCCCAGAATGTGAGGCTCACTTAGAGGAATCAGATTAAGAAGTTACTATTCAAGAGGCTGTATACACAAAATCAAATGAAGAAGGTGTGCATACCCGAAATCAAAGTCTTACTCAGAATCTAGGTATGCCTTCAAATAACCAACTCCCCCTCTCTGAAAGGCATCCAACAAGGGGAAAGGAAAAAAGTCAGGTTAAATTTTACACTACCTCTGGAGAAGGACAATAAATATCATTAGAGGAAAGGTTCACATATCAAGAAGAATAAATGAAGAAGTTAAGGAGGTTAAATGCGGAACTAATTCAAGGTAGTCTTCCTCCTAAGCATGCTAGAGTTAATCAATCAAGGTAATTAGTTGCAGATATTGGGATGGATCATGAATATCCCCCTTTAAAACTACACCATCGATGGTCTAATCCTATGGGTCATAGGTGAAAGCAACTGGCAATACCACCATCATTGGAAGTACTGGTCGTTACACCCATCCAAACTCCAGTTATTGCACCTGCTCAGGTCCAAGCTCAACCAGATATTTATCAAACATTAATGACTACCATTGAGTCATTAATAGCTTGGTTGGAATCTATGGAAGGACGACGTGCACCAGTTCAACTGAAAAACAGAGCTTACCCTGAATGGGTGGATTCAATTCCTCCCCCATACAAATTTTTGAATAACAAATTCCCAATTTTTAATGGTTCAGGAGATATAGAAAAACACTTAACACATTTTGTTTCTCATTGTGATCCTATGATGGAAACTCCTCAAAAACAAGAAGTGGATAAGATCAGGTGTTTTGTGTAGTCATTACAAGGACTTTCTTTTTAATGGTATACAATTTTTCAATTTCGGTCAAATTCTCATTGGGAATATCTCCATAAAAATTTATTTCTTTAATTTATGTCAACATTACCAAAGAAGAATGATTTTGATCTTACCAATTGTAGAAAAAGGAAAAATGAAATATTTTAATATTTCATTGCTCACTATAAGGGATTAACATATTCCTTAAGTTTAGCACTCCCTCAAGAAGAGTTTTTTCCAATCGATGTGGAAAATCTGCATGATGAATTACGCACACCTTTGATCCCTATGAAATACACAGGAAGGTTTAGAGAAATTACTTTAATCGATCAGTAGATAGAAGACACCACTATGAAGACTAAGGCTAAAACTTATGTAATTCCATCAGTTCCAGGAAGGAGAATAGAAAATACAGAAGTTGCTATAGTTACACTTAAACAAGCACATGTACATGCTTCCACTTCAAAACCATCATCACATCGAAGGGCTCCACCTTCTGAGCATCAACAAAAAGGCCACCACATCAGTATGATTAAAGAGATAAAAGGATGAAAAAGTTTGAGGATTTAATGAACAATTTTTATTCTTTCTGGAATGAACGAGTTGTTGGTTACTTCATCTCAGCTCTGGAAAAAAATCAGGTTCAGTTGCCAAGGCCCAAAAGGCCAAACGAGGAAGGAGATGAAGACCTCACCAACTATTGCCCGTTTCATCAGATATTGGGGCATCCCATTCAGGAGTGTTTTATCTTCAAATAACTCTTTCAAAATATGGTGGACTTTGGAGAAGTAAAACTGAAAGGTTCTTCATCCCAGGTAGCATGTGTTACTGCTACTAATATAGATAAAGAAGGTGAGTGGCACAAAATCAAAAGTAAAAATGCACTGAAATATCATGATTGGATGGTCAAGAAAATGATCTATTGAACTCAGGCCATTTTACGAATGCAATTAATTCAACCAATTGTGTCTTCTATTATTTCTACCACAGCAAAACCCCCTTTATCAGAAGGAAAATCCTCAAAGAAGAAGCGTAATTTGAAAAAAGAAGATCAGTGAGAAGAAACAAGCTCGTGTCAAAGCCCAAGTTGTCTTTGACTCTGACAGATTTTATGCCATATGCTTCAAAAGAACAGGCACCACCCCACCAAGAGGCACAACCTGAACTGGTTCATTAGGAAGAATCTTCATCACATGAAAAATTGATCTTTGGTTCTGTTAACATGATTCATTTAACAAATCCCTATGCCAATTACATTTTCAATAATGATAAGCCTAAGTTCCCTATATCTAACAGAGTAATTAGAGGAAGAGACAGAGGTCTAGGATATAGGTGAATATTTGGATATTCTAAAATCCACTATTTCAATCCTACCCCTGCTAGAACTGTATATGCGGCCGAAACTCGTGGAAAGTCTCTCCAGTGGGCTCAATAGGAACAAGAATTTTCTTCCACACATGCAAGATTCGGTCCTGACACAGTTCTTTTGGAGGAACAGTTATAGGTTACACCTTCTTCCTCGTAGAAAATAGATAAAACTAGTCTATCTAATCTACTGAAACCGAGAGTTTTTCCAATTCCTTCCCTAATACGGGATGCATCTAATGCCAATGCATCAACTTACAAGGCACCTGAAAAACCACATTTTCATTCTGGGAAACAAAAACCATTAGACCAAAAGTATGATGTCTTGAAACATTTGGCCCAAGTACCAGCCAAGTTATCAATTCTGGATGCCTTGAAACTATTAAAAGATCTTCGAGAGGCACTTATTGAGGCTTTTTCAAGTCCTCAAGAATTTGAAACTGAAATTATTGTGGATGAGGTCTACCATATAGAAAATAATCCTACAGAATGTCGTGAAATGATATCTTTTGTAGATGAATATGAAAATGATGTTGTACATGAACATATCAGGCCTTTATATCTTTCTATAAAAGTCAATGACATAGGCATATGATGAGCTTTCATTGATAAGGGATCAAGAGTCAACCTCATTTCTATTCGTACACTTTGTCTTTTGCACCTCACCGAATCTGATGTGTCTCCTTCTAATTTTATGTTTCAAGGATATGATAAGAATGAACAAGAACCTTTGGGTGAGTTAACACTCAGAATTCAGTTTGGAGACCTTGTATCTAATTTAGATTTCAGGGTTGTTCGCCCGGACACCGCCTTCAATATTTTTCATGGAAGACCTTGGTTACATCAACATGCGGTCATACCTTCGTCATACAATCAATGTCTCAAATATTGTTTCAATGGTGAAATTGGGACTTTTTATAGTGACAAGGAACCATTCAAAACAGGTGAATCTCAATACATTGAGGTAGAATTTTATCTCATGGAGGGAAATAAAAAATCCATGGAAAAGGAGGTCACCAAAATTAATGCTCCAAATTGTTTGGAAAAGATTCCAGTAAACCCATTCATATATGTGAGTACGAATTATGTGTTGTCTATTAGTCAAATTGAATAGATAGACCTAAATCCAAACACTCTAATTGAAAATTCCATAATGTCAATTATGAAAATCAATCCAGATTGCATGGAATAAATTTTTGATTCACCAAATAGTGATGAAAGCTTAAATAGAGATGTATTCATTTCATCTGCTGAAATCTAGAAATTCTATACATCCTCAACCAGTCTAGAAGAAGTTATATAAATACCAAAGGAAAACAATGATGTTGATTCTCAATCCATCACCTCCTCTCTATCACCCCAGGAATACTATTCATCATCAATAGGGTCTGAAATGGAATCCTCTTCTTCAAGATGTTCAAATTTTAACTTCTCCCCTGACCATGGAAATTATGTTTCGTCATCTACTATGAAAGTAGAAACAGAAGAAGTAACACATATTGAAGAATAAGAGGAATATCTCAATGATACTCCTCCAGTATTTGAAGAGGGTATCTCCAACACTATGGATGAAGTCAGAGAAATAAATCTAGGTACAAAATAAGATCAATGCCCCACATTAATTAGTGCATCTATGACTCTTGAAGAGAATGAAATTTATACTTCATTTATAAAATAAAATCGAGATGTATTTTCTTGGAATTATACAGAAATTCTAGGTCTTGATCCTGATGTTTCCACATGACATTTGGGTTTTCCAAAAGAACATCGAGGATTCAAGAAAGCAACAAAAAGAGAACACCCAACTTATGCCTCCAAAATTGAAGCTGATGTTGTTAAGCTTATCAAGGATAACTTCATCAAAGATGTTCAATATCCTAAATGGATAGCTAATATTGTCCCTGTGAAAAGGAATAATGGAAAGATTAGAGTTTTCATTGACTTCAGAGATCTTAATTAGCATTGTCCCAAGGATGGTTTTTCAGTTCTGATAATAGAACTCTTAATTGATGCAATAGCTGTATATGAAGCTCTTTCCTTTATGGATGTTTAATCTGGGTATAATAAAATACGAATTTCCCCAAAATATTAGGAGTCTACAGCCTTTAGAGCTCCTCAAGGTGTGTTTTGTTATCGGGTAATGCCCTTTGTCCTGAAGAATGCAGGTGCAACGTTTCAATGTGCCATACACCATATCTTCAAACCCTTTTTAGCAAAATTTGTTGAGTGTTATATAGATTATATGGTGGTTAAATCCAGACAATGTTCTGATCACTTGGCCTATCTAGAAATCATATTCAACAAACTTCAACAACACAATTTTAAGATGAACCCCTTGAAATGTGTTTTCGAGGTAACCTCAGGAAAATTTCTCAGCTTTTTTATACACCATCACGGTATTGAAGTTGACTGAGAAGAAAAAATCAATCCTTGACATGTCACCTCCATGAAATTTGAAATAATTAAGAGGACTTCAAGGAAACTTGGTTTATATTCATCATTTCATTTCTAATTTGGTATGCAAGTGGTTACCCTTCACCGGATTAATGAAGAATGGAGTCACCTACTAGTGGACTGAAGAATGTCAAGAAGCATTCGATATCCTCAAGAAATATATATTTAGTCCACCAATATTAATACCACCTATTCAAGGAATACCACTTATTCTCTATGTGATAGCTTTAGAGCGATCATTGGGTGCCTTCCTTACCCAAAAGAATGATGCTGGGAATGAAAACAACTTTTACTATCTCAGTGGAACTATTCTTGATGTAGAAACTCGATATTCAAGTATTGAAAAGTTCCACCAAGCATTAATCTTTTTCGTTCATAAATTGAGACACTACATGCAACATTAGGAGGTCCAATTGGTGACTCACAATAACCAGCTCAAATTTATCCTTAGTCGTCCAATACTTACAGGACGTCTGGAAAGGTGGGAAGTTATTTGGCAGCAGTCTGATATCCAGTATGTGTCTCAAAAGGAAATAAAGGGCCAGGCTCTAGCCGATTTCCCTTCTATTCACCCATCTGTAGAAGATACATCTTTAAATATAGATCTTCCTGATGAGGAAGTCTTCTATATTCAAGATAATCCTCAAACATGGGAAATTTACTATAATGGTGCCTTCAGAAGTCCAACAGGGAAGAAAATGGAAGATCATAAATTCAACTAAGGGGGTTATGAATCATGCTTGTTTCCCCATAAAATGCAGTGCTAAACTATTCCTTCTTATTGCTGGAAGGCGGTACAAACAATGAAGTAGAATATCAATCTCTCATCATTGGCTTAGAATTGGTGCTTCAGGAATAGGTGAATCACTTGAAGGTAAAAGGTGATTCAGATTTGGTAATCAAACAAATCAATGCGGATTATTCCATAAAAAAGGAAGATTTAATCCCTTTGTGTGATTACTGGAATAATTTCCCTTGGAACTAACATTTCCTTATGTCTCGTGATCAAAAAATGCCCATGATGAAGCACTGGCTAATGTACTCACAGCCTTGGAAAGATCCAAATTGGGACAAAAAAATCATCAGTATTTTCCACTGTCATATAGTTTCACCTTATGTTCAAATCATAATAGAGGAAATCAATGAAATCAGACCATTTCAGAACCATAGTTTCATACTACATGATGGATGACACTTATTAGGGAATACCTTCAAAATAGAACACTCCCACCTAATAGAGCCGGGAAATAACCATTCCAGCGATGCGTGGTAAACTTTACTCTTTATGATAGCCCAGATCACCAAAAATTTATCTAAAAGTGATGTTTTGATGGAATTATCTTTAGATGTATTGATGGTGAAAAGAAAATGGATGTCATGAATGAAGTACATGAAGGAGTTTGTGGTGCCCACCAGTCTATACATAGACTTTCTAGTAAAATTAAATGGCTAGGATAGTTCTGGACTTCAATTATGAATGATTATGTTGATTTCACTAAGAACTGTCATTAATGACAAGTATGTGACAAATTCATTCATCAACCCTCATATTTTCTTCATACGGCTAAATACTCCTAGTCGTTTTCTACATGGGGAATGGATTTAGTAGGACCTTATCCTCTGGATATATCTAAGAAGTTTAAGTATATTCTTACTACTACTGACTTCTTTTCCAAATGGGCAGAGGCAATACCTCTCAAAGAAGTCGGTGCTATAATCATTGTTAGCTTTATTAGATCAAACATCATTACCAGATTTGGTGTTCTTCATACCATATTGATGGATAATGGCACCAAATTTTGTTCATCTGAGGTAAGAAAATTGTATCAAGAATACAATATCCGATCCAACCATTCATCTTGGTATCATGAAGCAGCCAATGCTCAAGTAGAGGTTTTCAATAAGACTCTTTCAAACATACTTCCAAAGATGGTGTATAAAGATAAGAAGTCATGGCCTAATAAACTTTTTCATGCTCTATGGGCTTATCGGACAACCAATCACACTGCCACACGATCAACTCCATATTCATTGGTATGTGGAATGGAAGTATTCTTGCCTATTGAAGTCCAATTACCTTCCCTTAGTGTCGCCATTTTTGATCAGTTATCTATAGATGAACAATCTAAAAAGCGATTGGATGAATTGGAATGACTAGATGAAAAAAGGCTGTGCATAGTGCCCCATTTAGAAGTCTATCAAAATTGAATAGCATGATCTTTCAATAAAAAAGTTTGTCTTCGTTCATTTATTCAATGAGAATTGGTATGGTCCTTAGAACCCCAATAATACTAGGAAAGAAGCCTCCAATGCTTGAGCCAATGTGGGAAGGACCTTACTCAATACATAATGTCTATTCTAATGGAGCTTCTTTTTTAATCTCAATGGATGGAGAACTCATTACAACTCCACCCAATGGAAGATTCTTGAAGAAGTTTTTTGTGTTACACAAATACACCCATTTTACTTGTTGAAAGACATTAAAGTGCATAGTCCCCATTATTGTCCAACAAGACATTAAATAGTTTCCCCCCAATCGTTCAACATGACATCAAACTATGCATTGTCTGAGTTGTAGGACGTTAAACTGCCAAGCACCCCATGTACGTGACACGTGACATTAAACAATGATCTCCGCAAGTGAAATTGTCTTTTAAACTCTGTTTCTAGGCATTCCCTGGGAAGCTAACCATGCATAATCCCCACACTATCCTCCGTGGTCACATCTTTTGCGACACGATCATTAGGTCTGTTGGTGCCTCTTGTTTCTCACTCTGAGCATGACTCACGTGAGTGTAGAGTAAGACTCAACCATGAAATCTTCTCTAGGCCTCTAACCATGCTTAAGTCCTAACATCATCTTCGGGTCATTGTCCTCAAGTACACCTTTGTCTCTGAATCCCTCTCAATTGAACTGCCCGGACTTTGATCCTTGCCTAATAGGCCGGGTACATAGGCAACCTCATGAGTTTCAATCCCGAGACCACTTTCTTCACATTCATTCACCTCCATTCCATATGATGATTGATCTGTGAAGCCCCCATCAACTGTCTTATTCATATCGGTTCACTTTCGTCCTACATGACGTTAAACTATGTACATCCCATCGTCCTAGATATACGACGTTAAACTATACAGTCCCCCATTGCCATTGCTGCAAGGCATTAAACTGCATAGCACTGGTCTATTCATATGACCTTAAACTATTTGAACTTTTTTCCAATATGAAAAATAAATTGCAACAATCCCTGATACCCACACTTTAGAGGAATCATCATTGACATGGTCTCTAACCATGTCATATTTCAAGAACTACTTATGGATTGATTCTCATCCTTATGAGATACGTAGTGACACCCAAGTCTTTAATCTTGGGTCCAACCGTAATTGCAATAAAGTCATATTTACCCCTCATATGTACAAACCAAATATGTATAAAGGGTATTTCAAGAACTACGTGCATCTTGATTCCCATCCTCAGGGGATACTTTGGAATGATCGAGCATTCCTCAAGTCCAGCCTTGAGCCTTTGGGCCTAACCCCAAACTCCACTTTCGATCCCTTGGATGAAAAGTCCCCCTAGGAACACATGGTGTGATATGGACCACCCTGGTCTTTATTCACATCAGGTTTATAACAAATGCATGATGTGTCTCCATCACTATGGTTTGAGCTCTATGAACCTAAACTATGATTTTCCATGCTCTCGTCCTGCATGATGTTAAAATGTATTTCAAGAACTACATGTGGCTTGATTCTCATCCTAATGAGATACATAGTGACATCCATAATCTCAATTTAGTGGCATATATGAGTGTTTCCAACTGTTTGATGTACTACCTCACTTCATTGGGGTTGTCCTCAAAGTAGATTTCAGAGGAAGCCCAGAGATTCCCTACTCCAGAGATATGTTTCCCTTCACATAAGTCTGTCCGGGTGGTTTCAGCATCACAATATAAACTCCTCCATGTCCGGAGAGCCTCTGGTTGTAAATATTCATAATGTTCACCAGAAGGACGTGAAGAGGGTCCTGTAATCTGGGACTTCAACTTCTTCCCATCTTCTGCAATTATAGATAAAGGATAAGAAAATGAAACTTGTTTCTCTTTAAAAAAATGGGAACTAAATTGCCTCAATGATGTAACTCACCAGGGGTCGATTGAGTAGGTCTCTTCACTCTGGAAGGCAGATTATATCTAGAACGAGGACGCTTTGACACATTTCGAGCCTCATCATCCCCATTTTGGTAATCCGATGAATCAGCTCCAAGTGAAGAAGAGTCACTTTCCAAATGAAGAGATTCCTTCCTAATGGTTCTCTTCTTTATCCCCACCCGAGAGACAAGTTGATTTAGTACCCCTTCAGGGTATGATGCTACCAATATCTTGACATACAATATGGTCAATCAAATTATGGCTTCAACTACTGGTAGATCAAATACCGCCCTAGTCATCTCCATATATGTCAGCAACCATAGTTGATGAGAAACTATCCGATGTTTCTCTAACCTGACATGCACTAGAGGGGATACGATAATTTCTTGCAGACATTTGAATTTATGAGAAAATATATATGGATCATAGGCCTCGTATATAATATATCTATCAATCCTTATGGCCAATGTACCATCTCTTCATTCCAGCATATATTCCCTTAAATCTAGGCTGGTTGTTCCATCATCAAAAAATCGCCCTGTTGGAAGATTTCCATAAGAAAAGAAGTGAAACTCCTGGAACATGCTCAGCCTTATTTTGATACCATAAGCATTTAGAGATAAGGGAAAAATTCCAGAAAAGACATGAACAGATGACTAAAAAGAAATTCTAGGAACCTGAACTCCACTTTGTACAACATATGTTCTGAAGTGGGTGGCGATCCATCCCCATAAAACATGGAATGGTCCCACTATTCATAGATAAGACTTACCAATATAACCAAAAAGTAAGATCCTATGAATCTTTTCCAACACTAGGGTGGCCAACCCAATCATCTTCCTTTTAGCAAACTTGGCTGCAATGGCAATGGTCCATGGCCTCACACCTCCTTTCAAATCCCGAACTGGTAAAAGGTAAATGCTAAGCCAAAAGGCCAAAAATCATGCCATATGGGTCTTCACTGGAATTTTCTGGTTCACTTCATACCCCCACTAATCAAACTCTCATACTTCTAGAGTTGTCCAAAATGTGCCAAGATCACCCCTATTTTCTGCTCTAGGGAAACTAGTAGGACGAGTGCAAGAAGGTCTCTTCTGTATCTTCTTAATCATAAACATGTATATCCACTCCTCTAGATGAATATCTTTTCTAGAGTGGGTTTTCTTGGTGGTGGTATTCTTATGCTTGTAGAAATCTTTCATTAACTCTCGATCCAAACCCGGAGTCTTCTCTGAATCCTTCCAAGTCACATTGGGGGGATGAATTCATCATACATATCTCACAAAATTGGAGCCCTTGAAATCTTTTAGAGGTCCCACTAACTGATTCCTACTTCTCCATGACTCAGATGGAAAGAATTTGTTTCTGGGCTCCGGTGGCTGATTAACTCTGGTACAAAATCGTCATTCTTGTAGACATATGTCTGCCCAACCCAGACAACTTCATATATTGCTACTCCCTTCAGATCATCGACAAACTCTGCACAGGTTTGTTACGCCCAATATGCCCACATCCAAGTCAGCTTCACACCTCCTTCGAGATGGAAATCCTAAATCTTCTACCATCACTTAGATTGGTCCATCTGAGAATTTTGGAAAATAGAGGGATTGCAATGTGACTGCAGCTCAGGCATGTGAGGCTTCAGATCTAGAGAACATGGGCTATGATGGATTATGTATTCCTTCTCCACTTCCCATCATTGAAAAATAATCCTGCAAATGAGACATTTTCTGAATAGAAGTTGGTGTAGGTCTGAAACCAAGAATGGGGGATATAATTCTTTGCCTCTGGAAGACTGAATTCTCGTAGATGACTGTGACCATACAAGGGAAAGTAGATGCTCTATAGAAAATTGACATGATATTTCTTCAAGTACTTAGCCAAATCCGGGAGAGTGCTGTCACAGATAACATTATAATCATGGCCGAAGATGTTCGTCATATCATCTATTCTCTTGCTGGCCAACTCATCAGCTGATCCAATTCTTTTGGGAGCCATTGAATCTGCACAGAGATCAAACAATCAACTTTTAAGTAAGTTTGTTTTGTGAATGTTTGATGATGGAAATAAAAAAATGGCAAAGGAATTAAGGCACGCATGTCCTAACATGGCGCGCAAGTCAAGACAGTCACACAAGTTTTTCCACCCTAGTCATAGCCCACAAGTCAAATACCTTCTATAGAAGCACAACACAATCTAGAAGGGAGATTCACTGAAGACAGAAACACCTTGCACAATGAGAGCTCAATTTTCTAGAAGCTGAGTAAGTTTTCATGGGAGTGAGACTGTATATATATGTGATCCAGATCACATGCGTGCCATACAAGTGAGCACCAGCATATGCGTGCCCCATCATCTGTGCGCCAAACATACACGCCACAGACCCTTGATTTCTACAGCTTTACCTCAGAGTCAGATCCTCTTTCTTTTTTATATCCAACTCTGAGGGGGGACTTTTGTTGATGCTCCTTTCCATCACAGAGTCCAAATGAATGGAATAGGGGAATAACATTAGCACAAATAGGGTCACCCTTTGAAGAACATCAATAAAATTGACGAAGGCATGGACTAAGAGCTCATTTTGAGTGAGGCGTGAAAGTCACTTGCGCGCCACCTACAGGGTGCGCATCTCACTTGCGCACATTATTTGGTTTTTCACCCAAAGTGCAATGTGGTCTATAAATAGTCCCTATGGGCCCCCATTTCAGGGACTGATTTTTCCTGAAGTCAAATTCAAGATCTGGTAGCCCAAGTCTTCAACTCAACTCTTTTAAAATCTTCTAAGGTAACTTTTTACCTAGAATGGAAGACTTGAAAAAGTAGAATAAGGCCTAAGTGTTTAGAATTCCTCAAACCTTGCGCGCCTAAGTGTCTAGACCTATGTAAAAATGGAAACACTTGCACACCGCCATACCCTTTCAATGAAACTTGTGCGCCACCCTTTGGGAAACTTCTTCGGATAATACTAAAGATTGAGTTAAGTCTCGTCCATGTATTACCCTATTGTTTCATCGTTGCCCAGGTGAAACCATGTCGCACAAGAACACTTGCACGACCAAGACTTGCACACCAAATTCATTTGTGTGCCTCTCTCCCATTTACCTATCCTATTCAAGATATTAGCCTGTGAACCCCCGTTCAAATCCATTTATGGCGTGGTTCCTTTGTTGGATTCCTTATCTAAAAGGAATTTTGTGAGAACCTCTCTCAAAACCTTTTGACTTACAAGCTTTATGTCACTACGGTTAGTGGATTCCTCTATATAACCTCATCCTTTAAGATGAAGAGATCCTTTTAATTTGGGCATCCTCTTCAAGAGTAAGCCCCAAGTTACCTTAACTTGGTCCTCCTTCTCAAGCGTAAGCCCCATGTCTCCTTAACCAGGGCCTCCTTCTCAGGAGTAATCCCTAGTCATAATTTATTTTAACATTGGGCATCCTCCTCAAGAGTAACCCCCAATCATAATTTCTTTTGAATTGGGCCTTCTTCTCAGGAATGAGCCTTAATCATAAGTCCCTTTTAATTTAGGACTCCTTCCCAGGAGTAAGCCATGTGTTATAAGTCCCCTTTTAATTTGGTCATCCTCTTTAGCAGTAAGTCGTAGGATAAAACTCTTCATCTCCATAAAGTTCAAATACCTTTATGGACCCTGCTCATGGGCGTATTTCTTGAAGTAAGTCCCATTCTACATCTACTTTGGTAGTCATACATACGTAATCCCCACATCATTTCTTATGACTGCATCTTTCATGGAATAATCACCAGGTTTACTGATACCTCTTGTTTCTCACACCTAGCATGACTCACGTGAGCTTATAGTGTATAAGTAATCACGACATTTCTTTTTGGGACATTAACCATGCATAAGACTTATATTTCTTTACCAGAGCTGCATAGACTTTGATCTCTGCCTTAAAAGTAGTGTACGTAGGGAGACTTTCCAAGGTTCAAGCCCATCATTCATTAATTATTTTCCATCCTATATGAAGTTAAACTCTATCCTTCTTATCGAACTATGTGGGTTCTGATTCCTTTTTAACGAGGATACGTAGGTAGCCCGTCTGCAGGTACGATCCCAAATCTGAAATAATATCTATCCTTCTGAATGACAATAAACTTCAAGTGCCCCACTGAGTGGCTTTAAAGCTAGTATGGTCATCATAATGACCATGAAATTTCTATATAATGTATTGATGGATACCATTAACTAAAAATCTCTAATACATATGGATTATTCTCAATTGATGAAGAACCTCAAATACATATAAATGAATCTCTAAATCCCATACATATTTATCATCGATTTCCAAATCTAAAGGAAAACTCATTTTCATGCATGGTAAATTAATAAAGATTCGTGAACATAACTTAATTCTATAAGAGAGTCCCGGAGTAGGCAATAATTCCCCCCCCCCAAAGGTGTGATGAGTGTGAACTCCCATCCTCTCGACCAATGCGAATTCAGAAGCCTCATCGGTCTATAACTAATGAGCACCTACCTTTAGAAAGTAGGTCCAAATGGATATAGAATCGTTGGGTGTTTCCAGTTCTATGAATAAACCCGTTAGGAACCGATTGGAATGTTTGAACCTTAAACAAACAAGGTCATTCCCATTTCCAGAAAAAACCCCCCTAAAAATAGAGAAAAAACCCCTAAACACCATAAAAACCTAACCCTGCTAAAAACTATTAATTCTCTTTATATAATTTTTTAAAAAAACACTAAGCACCCTTAAAAACCCATAAAAATAAAAAAAATCTAAAACCCCAATAATCCAAAAAACCCACATAATCTCGAAAAAACATAAAAAATCATAAAATCCTAAAAACATATATAATTCCTAAAAAATTAAAAAATCCTAAAATCCATAAAAACCTATAATAAAACCATATAAACCTGAAAATTCTTCAAACCCCAAAAAACAAAAAACACTAAAAACCCCAAGAAAACATTAAAAATAAAAAAAAACATAAAAATGATAAAAAAGGCATAAAAAACCCAAGAACCACTAAAAAATCTAAAATAAATGTAATCCTAAAAAACATTAAAAAATCTAAAAAACATTAAAACCCTAAAAAAATAAAAAACCCTAAAACCTAAACAAACATAAAAACCATAAAAACCATAAAAATCCTAGAAACACAAAAACCCACAAATCCCTAAAAAACCCTATAACCATGAAAATCCTAAAAAATACCAAAAA
The DNA here is from genome assembly GCA_963277665.1 of Viscum album. Taxonomy (NCBI): domain Eukaryota; kingdom Viridiplantae; phylum Streptophyta; class Magnoliopsida; order Santalales; family Viscaceae; genus Viscum; species Viscum album. The sequence continues at coordinate 1,276,775,427 of OY728136.1, read as the reverse complement.
ACCCTAAGAATATAAAGACCCTAAAACTCCCAAGAAAAAATTAATAATTGTAAAACAATAAGAAACCCTAAAAACATAAAAAATGTAAAAACCCATAAAAACCCTAAAAACACAAAAACCCAAAACCACCGAAAACCCATAAAACCCTAAAAACCTATAAAAACCCTAAAAACCCATAAAAACTCTAAAAACAATTTAAACCCATAAAAACATTAAAAATGATAAAAACCATTAAATCAAAAATAAAAATAAAAAACTCCTAAAACCCAAAAAGCCATAAAAATAAAAAGAATCACTAATATCCTAAAAAAATCTCAATATCCTTAAAAAAACCTAAAACCCATAAAAATAATAAAAAACCCTTTAAATCCATAAACTCATATAGACCCTAAAACCCCCCAGAAAAACTTAAAAACCCAAAAACACATAAAACCAGAAATCCTAAAACGGTCTAAAACCCCTAAAACCCAAAAAACAATCAAAATCCCTAAAACCATAAAAAACAATAATGATCCTAAAAAATCCATAAAAAGACCTAAAATTTTAAAATACCCAAAAAAACATATAAAAACATAAAAACCAAAAAAACACTTAAGACCCTTAAAAACCTAAAAATCAAAAAAATCTAAAAAACACTAAAACCTTGAAAAACATCAAATTTTAAAAACCATAAAACCACAAAAGAGCTAAAACCCCTTAAAAATCATAAATACCATAAAACCCATAAAAATAACTTAAAATATAAATAACATTTGAACCCTAGAAAATAATAAGAACTCTAAAACCCAGAAAACCCACAAAAATAATAAGAATTCTAAAAACAAATAAAATCTATTAAAATTAAAAAAACCATAATACCCAAAACCCCTTAAAAACTGTAAAAACCATTAAAATCTGTAAAAACCATAAAAATCATAAAAAATTCCAAAAAACACAAAAACCCAAAAACCATAAAAAAATATGAAGAAAACAGTAAAAATATAAAAAATATTTAAACCCCCTAAAAACCTAAAAACGCTAAATACTATAAAAACACTAAAACCCTAAAAACCCTAAAACCCGTAAAATAATAAATGCCTTAAAAACCCATAAATACACTAAAACCCACTAAAACTCCAAAAAACCTTCAATCCCAAAAAACATTAAAAACTCTAATAACATTTAAACACTAAAAACACAACCCCGCCCCCCTTAAAAATCCCAAAACCCATAAAAAACCCTAAAAACCCAAGAAATCCAAAAAATTCCTAAAATCTAAAAAACAATGAAAATATTTAAAAATCCCTAAATCCCTAAAAAATAATATAACCCAAGAAAACATAAAACCCCTAAAAACCAAATAAAAACCTAAAATAACTCAAATTATAAAAAAACCTAAAAAATCTAAAAACCCTAAAACCCTTAAAATCATTAAAAATCTCAAAAAAACCTCAAATCCCTAAAAACTAAAAAAACATAAAAAACTAAAAAACCCATAAAAAACACAAAAACTATAAAAACCCATAAAACCTATAAAACCCCTCTAAATCACTGAAAAATATAAAAAACAAGAAAATACAAATCCTTAAAAACACTAAAAACAAAAAAACCCTAGAAACCATGAAAACCTATATGAAAACCTTAAAAAATAAAAACATAAAACCCCTAAATATCCAGAAAAATTTTAAACCCCAAAAAACCAAAAAACCAAAAAAACCCCCAAAATCACTAAAATCAAAAAAAATGACCAAAATCCAAATTAATCCCTAAAAATCCCTAAAACATAAAAAACATGAAAAAGTATAAAAAACCTATTAAATAATAAAACCCAAAAAAACCCTTTAAATGACTCAAATTACTAAGGAATTCTAAGAACCATAAAAAAATATTAAAGTGGCCCTAAAAACAATAAAAAACTCAAAACCTCGAAAACATTAAAAACCCCTAAAAACCATAAAAACCCTAAAAAAAGGCTGAAAACAATAAATACCATTGAACCCCTAAAAACGTTAAAAAACTAGAAACCTTATAAACCCTAGACACCTAAATAAAACCCTTAACAGTCCCTATCTCCACAAAAAAGTCCTATAAATGCCTTAAATATATAAAAAACCCACAAAACCCTAAAAACTATAAAAAAACTGAAAAACCCAAAAAATTCCATTAAAACATAAAACCCATCAAAAAATATAAGAAAATCATTAAAACCTAAAAACATTTAAACCATTAAAAAAATAAAATAAAAATCTAAAATCCATAAAAAACCAAAAAAACCCCCTAAAACCTTATTGATCATAAAACCCCCTTAACCATTAAAAAACGTAAAAACCCATAAAAATAAATAAAACCACTATAATATATATAAACCCTTTAAATTACAAAAAAAATGTGAAAAAAAACACCGAAAAACCTTTAAAATAGAAAAAATATAAAAAACCCATAAAACCCGAAACTCATAAAAACTGTAAAACCTTGAAAAAAATAAAAAACCGTAAAATTAATAAAAATAAATAAAAATACCTAAAAATATAAAATCCCTGAAAAAAATTTAAAACCCCTAAGAAAATATTAAAAACCTAAAAACACATAAAACTGCTAAAAACCTAAGAACGCTAAAAACCCTAAAAACCATAAAACCCTAAAAACCACTCGAAATTCAAAAAACACGTCTAACCCCTAAAATGTTAAAAACTCAGAAATTATTAAAACCCCTATAAACTCAAAAAACCCTCTATACCCCCAAAAAAATATAACCGTAAAACCCTAAAAAACCATAAAACACACAAAATCGCTAGAAACCTTAAAAAATTCCATAAAAATCACAAAGTATCCCTAATAATCCATAAAAATGTAAAACACGAAAAAAACCAAATAACCCCTAAGAAAAACATAGAACATAAAAACAATTAAAACCTCTACAAAAAATAAAAAAGCATAAAACCCAAAAACCCCTAAAAATCATAAAACCACATAATACCTTAAAAAATCCCAAAATACCTAAATAACCCTAAATCAAGTAAAAAATATAACAACCATTTAAACCCTTTATAATGTTATAAAACATATAAAACCATTAAAAACAAAAAAAATAAATAAAACCATAAAACCCTAAAAGCACTAAAACCATAAAAACCATTAAATCCCTTAAAATCCCCAAATTTTTTTAAAAACATAAAAAATACCTAAAATCCTAAAAAACCCTAATAAAAACTTAAAAACCAAAAAAATTAAACACTTAAAACTCATAAAATATTCTACAAAGAATAAAAAACCCATAAAACCCCTAAAAACCCTCAAAATTCCTAATATCCTAATAATCGATAAAAATATTGAAAATTCATAATAATCCCTAAAAACATAAAAAACTCAAAAAAAAACTCAAACACCCCTAAGAAAACCTTAAAAATATAAAACCACTAAAACCCCTAAAAACATAAGAACCCTAAAAACTATAGAAACCCTAAAAACATAAAATTAATAATACCCCAAAACATTAAAACTCCTAAAAACCCATAAAACCCCTAAACCAATAAAAAATCTAAAAACCATTTTAAACCCTAAAAAAATAAAACTTCTTAAAACCACCAAAACCCTAAAGAACAAAAAAACCCCTAAAAACATAAAAAACTAAATACCCTAAAAAACTAAAAACCTGAAAAACCTAAGTATCCCTAAAACCTTATAAACCATAAAAATCATAAAAAAGCTCTAAAAACCAAAAAAACCTAAAAAATCATTAAACATTAAAAAATCCTAATAAAACCCTAAAAACCCATAACACTTAAAACACCAAAAACCTAGAAACTCTATAAAACCCTTAAAAATATAAAAACCCTAAAACTACTAAAAACTCTAAAAACCCTTTAAACCCTTAAAAATGTAGAAAAATTATAAAAATCCATAAAGACTAAAAAACTCAGAACCCCAAAAAACCCAAAAAACCATAAAACCCCCAATGATGTAAAATGTCATAAAGGCCCCAAAATCACAAAATCCACTAAAAAATCCTAAAAATACTTGAAAATACCTAAAAATGGTAAAAAACCTAAAAACCCTATGAAAACAATAAAAAAACATAAGTACCTAAAAAACCAAAAAAACTCTAAAACCCAAAAAATATTTAAAAACCTTAAAACTATTGAAACCCATAAAAACCCTAAAAATCCAAAAAATCACTAAAATACCATAAAAACATTAAACCCACTAAAAACCCTAAAAACTATTAAACCCCAATATTTTTAAATAAAACTAAAAGCACTAAAAAACATAAGAACCATAAACCAAAAAACTAGAAAAATCCATAAAACATTAAAAACATTTAAATAGATCAGCGTCCCTAAAAACCATAAAAATAATAAAAATCCTAAAAAATCCCAAAAAACTCCTAAAACATAATAATCAATCAAAATCATAAAAAAAAACTAAGAATATTATAATAACATAAAAACACTTAAAACCACTAAAAATATAAAGAAACACCAAAACCCTTTAAAACCATAAAAACCATCAAATTCCCTAAAATCCCTAAAACCCCACCAAATCCAAAAAATACATAAAATTCCAAAGAAATGGATAACATATTAGAAACACTAAAAACCCTAAAAAGAAATGGTATTGACTCCCATCATTTAGATTGAGTAGTGAAGAAGTACAATAGTATGGGAAGGCTACAATATTAGAGGAACATGCTTTGGGTGGGCAGGGAATGAAGGTACATGCTTTGGGGGGTGTTTCATTGTGCAACAAGCTTGGTTCACTGGAGTCGGAGGGGGGGGGGGGATATTGCACTGGGGATAGTGACGGCATAACCCTCAGGTGATCTAGACGAGGAAGCTTTTCAGAATAGTTGTGGGAATGAAGAGGCTGGTTAGAGGGTGGTGCAGTTTGTTGGGAATCTGGTGGATGATGCTTTCTTGGGAGGGTTGATTGAGGGAAAAGAGGCCATGAACATTAACAGTGGTCACTCTAGAACCCTAGCCTTTGGTGGTTCCCCCTTTTTAATAGGTTTTATTATCTTGGTTATGTGGAGGCGGAGGGCGAGGATGATACAAAAGGGGATGTGGAGGAGCATGGGGTGGTGGGGGAATTGGGGGAGGGAGCGGATATCAGGGATACAATGGATTTTACTGCTAGGCCTAGTGACATTGTGGATGAAAAGGGTCCCTATCCAATAGAACCTTTATTTAGTGATGATAGACATGGGTGTGAGGTGCCTTTGATCAAGGCACATGGGAATTGTGTGGGGGCTGAGGAAGGACGAATGATCAATAAGGCTTCACTAACCCCTAGATGTGATTTTTAGGATGGCGCATGGGCTATTCTTGGTGGAGGGAGTGTGGCTATGTTATCCAGAAAAGTCAATCTGACGTTGGAAACCATTTGGTGCTCGGATGGTGATGGTTAGATTGAGAAAAGGGTTATACAGGTGCTCGTGCACAATAGCGATGGGATTAGTGAGGATGAGCCTTCGTGCCAGGGGAACATGCTGAATCAGTAAGGTTTCTTTATAAATTTTCTATTCCTTTATGTTTTGTAAGTCACAAAAAATCTATCTCAAGGCAGATTTTATTTCCCTAAAAATATTTTTTTTATACTGAAACATTTCCTTCCGCATAGAAATTTTGACCTTACCATTGTTTTCATTGTTCATGATTCAGTATCTAAATATTTTTATTTATAAAGTGTAAAAATTAATTTCATATCTAAAACCTCAGAATCCTATAAATAATTAGATATAGAGTATCATATTTTTAGGTTATGAATTCAGACTCCGAATTCTATAAAATTTGTACTTCGAATTCCCTAAAATTCAGATTCTGAATTCTCAGAAATTCAGACTCCGATTTCCTCAGAATTCAGACTCTGATTTCTCTAAAATCTAGATTCCAAATTTCTTATAATTCAGACTCTGAATTCCCTAGAATTAAGACTCAAAACTCCTTATAATTAAGACTCTAAATTCCTTAGATTTCTGACAATTAATTTGTTATAATTTAGACTCCGAAATCATTTGAATTCAGACTCTGAATTACTCATAATTCTGGTTCTCAATTCCTTGGAATTAAGACTCTGAATTCCTTAGAATTCAGACTCCGAATTCCATAGAATTCAGAATCAGAATTCCTTTTAATTCAAACTCTTAATTCCATAGAATACAGACACCAAATTCCTTGAAAAACATAATATTAATATCTATGAAATATATACTCACAATGTTTTCCTCTTAGAATCTGAACATTATTTTTCCTTAGACTTCAAAAATTAGATTTGGTTGAGCATCCATTTTTTAATTACACTTGTTGTAGTTATAAAATGATGTGATCTATTCTATTTCTAACTAACCGTAGTTTGAGTTACACACGTTCAAATCCCTCTGAAATTCAATGAAAAATATGATCATTGGAGGAGGGAGCCGACCGTTAGAGATGTGCCTATAACTAGAAGCTCATTTGAATGAGATAAAAAAATATATATGTTGATCAATCTTGATATTACATGATGCTGAAGTGATTTCTAGAGAGAGAGACTCTAATTCTTTGTGTGTATTGAACATCTTGTTCAGATTGCTTCGTGTGACTTCGATTGTTATTCTGTACAATCGAGGGCTTCCAGGGATAGGAAGATAGAGGTGCTGACTACCCTAATGTTAGATCACTTCCTTGATAAGGAATACATAGGTTCCGACTACCATGAAGTTCGAGGGCTTGTAGGGATACCAAGACAGACTCTGATATTCCTATCTAGGGCTTACCCAGGTGTTGGTAAGACAGACTTTCTTGAAAGTATAAATCAAGGGACCTTTATCCAAGGTTGTTGGGTACCCTAAACATTGGGTTAAAAGATTCTATACTTGTTACTTATATTATTTCAAGTTTTTATTCCACTCCATTTTGATCAATAAGGAAATTATAAAAATATTATTCTTTCTTGTACTTGTATACTCTGATTAGTAAGATTCTATATGCTTTAAGGTAGAATCTTTTTCCTTGTAAACTTTTCTGAAGTTTCATTTTTGGAACCAAATTTCTTGAATAAATAAAGTTTGTAGATCTAAGAGTTCTTGTGAATTTTCCTTGTTTAAAATTGTTAAAAAATACCATCTTTAAATGTTTCAAAGGAATTTTAAAAGTATACAATTCATCCCCTCTTGTATATTAAGAATCTACATCATATTCCTATCATACACTTGGTATCAGAGAAGGTCTCTGAAATACTTATATTCCCATATAAGTTTTCTTGCTCAAGTTTCCTTTGTTCTATATTTTCCTTACTTATGATTTTTATCCTTGTTTACAAACAGTTATTACTAACACGATTATGTGGAAAGATATTTTCTTTTATATAGAAGGAATGAATGTTGGTTCGATTGACAATAATAATCCATCTAGACCACCAATATTTGATGGGAATGATTATGGATATTGGAGAGATCGTATGAAGACTTTTTTTTATTAACACTATAGTGTACATATTTTCTATGCTTACTGAAGATTAAAATATTCTTGATAAGGATGTTAGAAGTTTTACTAATCAAGAAAATTCAGAATATCAACTAAACTACAATGTACACAATACTTTGTTGTGTTCTATGAAGAGGAATATATATAGACATATTTCTTTCTGTGAAGCTTCTAATTTTATTTGGAAGAAATTGGAGTTTACTCATTTTGTAACTTCTAAAGATATCGAAACCATAAGAGCTATACTTAGATCAGAATATCATGGATTTCTATTCCGTTATAGGGAACTAGTGTAAAAGGTACAATAGAGGTTTATGACTATTGTTAATAGTTTAAAATCCATGGGTAAAAAAGGTTTATATAATGAGGCACTTATGGAAAAGATTATAGATATCATTACTAATGAGTGGGAATTAATGAGAACGGCTATTAATGAGAATAGTAATGTCTCTAAGATTACTCTTGATGATATTTTGGAACACTTCTTCAACATGAAACATGAATGAAAATAGATTTTTATTTAAATAAGAAAAAGAATAGAAATGGTAGTGTTTCTTTTTTAGCTACTTCAAATCATATTAAAGCCAAGACTCTTGAAAGGGTTACTGGATCTAAGTCGAATAAGGTCATTATTTTATATGAATCAATTGAAAGTGAACGTTCTGAGAATGAACTAGATAATCTTTCTAGAAGGATGAAAAAGATTGTTTTGAAGAAAGACTTTTAGTGTAGATATAAGAAGATTAAAATAAAGGACAAGAAAGATTCAGAATTCACTTGTTATGAGTGAAAAAGAGTATAAAATATAAGTCCAGATTGTCCTATGCATAAGATAAATGATAGAAATGAAAATCATTCTGAGAGGAATTGAAAGAAGTAATACAAAGTTGATGAGAAGAATATTTTGAAAGATAATGATACCTAGAGTGCTAGTGGTGGAGACTATTCTGATGAATCCTCAGAGTATAAATCTTTTGGTCAGAAGAATCTTGGTTTACTTGCCATGTTACCTATTAAAAATCATTGTTTAATGGCCAAGGTACACAATACTGAATCCATAAGCAACGTATCCTTTAATTCTAATTATAGTGATAGTAAATATTTTTAATCTTTAGAAGAAGAATCTTCTTATAATGAATATAATACTTTACCGACTTATGAGGAAGTGTCTAGGTTTTCTAATCTCCTTGATAATTAAAATTCTAAATTCAAGAAAAATATTGATAAAGAAAATTCTAGAATTTTTATTCTAACTAAATAAGTATCAGATCTTTATAAAGATATTTATTAGAAAATTTATGAATTTGAAAGTATTTCAAAAAACCTTGAGGAAGTTAATTCTGAGAAGGATAAAATTTCTATCGATATAGAAAAAGTAATTTCTATGAAAAATGTTTTCGAGACTAACTCTAGTGATAAAAAAAATGTTTTTTGGAATAAAAATATAGTTATTAGACTAAAGTGAAGAATATTTTATTTGAAGAAGTGTTTGTCAAACATTACCTTAGGTATGGAAAATTTTTATAAGATGTATTCCTAAATTCGACCTCTAAGAAATAATTATGGATTTTGTTATACTCATTCAAAACCAATTTTTAGTAACAATTATTTTGTACCTCAAAGTGCTCTATTCTTCACTAAGATTCAGTGTGGTGGGCACTGGAAAAAAATTGTTCCTTAAACAAAACTCAGTCTTCAGGTTTTCATAAAAACATATTTTTTAATGAAAATGTGGATTCCTAAAATTTTTCTTTCTAAAGATTCCAGATTCAATAATGTTTGGGTTCTAAAATTCTAGCATTCTTATTTTTAAGAAATTAAAGATAGTACCCAAAAAAATACATGGTACATGGATAGTGTATGTTCATAACACATTCCTGGTAACAAAAACTTCTTTGAAAAGATTATCAAGACAAAGGGAGGAAAAGTAACTTTCAGAGATAATGCTCAGGGAGAAATTATTGTTATAGGTTATATTGTTTTTCTAGGGAAAACTTTGATTTCAAATGTTTTATTCATTAAGGTTATTAGGAAAAAACTTATTAGAATAATTAAATTATGTGATAGAGGATACCTTGTGAATTTTAGGAATGATAAGTGTTTAGTACACAATTCTAAGGAAGTGTTTATTCTTTCTACCCCTAGGAAAGAGAATGTTTACACTCTAAACATAGAAGACCTTAAGAGCCAATATATACCTTTTCTTAGTGCAATGAAAGATCATTCTTGATTATGGCATAGAAGGTTAGGATACATTAACCTTAGGAACCTATGTAATCTATCTAAGAAAAGACTACTTGAGGATCTACAGAATCATAGATTTAATTCTTCAAAAGTTTGTGATCCTTGTCAATATGGAAAGCAACATAAATCACATTTTAAATCAATCAGTGAAGTCTCAAAAACTGATCCATTATAGTTACTGCATATGGATATTTTGGGTCTAACACATACTAGAATAATTGGAGGCAAATATTATGTATTTGTCTTAGTTAATTATTACACTAGATTAACATGGGTCTATTTTCTAGAAACGAAATATGAAGCTTTTTGTATTTAAAAATTTTTAGAGCCCAAGTTAAAAATGGGAAAAATATTCCATTGATAAATATTCATAGTGATCATGGAGGAGAATTTTAAAATTCTGATTTTGAAAGTTTTTTTAGTAGAAAATGAATTACTCATAACTTCTCAGCATAAAGATCTCCTAAAAAATGGTGTTGTTGAAAGAAGAAACTGAATTCTTCATGAGATAACAAGAACCACGTTGAGTGAATATTTGGTATCCAAAAATTTTGGGATGAAGCTGTATGTACTGCTTGTTTTACTATAAATCATGTTTTGATTAGACCTTTTCTTAATAAAAACTCTTATGGGTTGTGGAATGGTAGAAAAACTAGACTTTCCTACATCTTGGTTTTTGGTTACAAGGTATTCATTCTGAATACTAAAGATAATATATACAAATTCAATCCAAAATCTGATGATGGAATTTTCTTGGGCTACTCCACAACTTCTAAGGCTTATAGAGTTTTAAATAAAAATTCTTATACTATTGAAGAATCAGTACATGTTAAATTTTAGGAAACTATTCCTTTTGTTTTTAAACCACCTCAACCTACATATTCAGATGTGTTTTCAAAAACATATTATCAACCCTTGATAAAAGATCCTTCTAATAAGAAAAATTTCCAAGAAAATTATTATGAATATTTTACCCCAGAAGATTTCCTACCATATGTTAATGAACATGTTTTACAAAACCAAAATTAGTTGTTTCTTAGGAATCATCCCAGTGATAGTATCATTAGTGATGTAAATTATCCTTTAAGGACTAGATGTTCCTTAAGAAATTAAGTATAACATCTACCACTCCTTTCCCAATTAGAACAAAAAAGCACTAATGAATCTTTAGGTGATTATGATTGGATAAAAGCTATGCAAGATGAGACAAATGAATTTAAAAGTAATAAAGTCTGGACTTTGTTTGAAAGACCTAATGAAACCTCTGTTATTGGAGTAAAATGGGTCTTTAGAAATAAGTGTGATGAAAATGGAATCATAGTAAGAAATAAATCTAGATTAGTTGCTAAAGGCTATAATCATCAAGAAGGAAAAGACTATGAATAAATCTATGCTCTAGAGCTAGATTTGAATCCATTTTTATTCAACTTGACTTTGTAACATTCTTCAACTTCAAACATTTTCAAATGGATGTCAAATGTTCTTTCCTTAATGGTTATGTTCAAGAGAAAGTTTTTGTTGAAAACCCTCCTAGTTTTGAAGATTCAAAACATCTTGAACATGTTTTCATACTTACCAAATATTTATATGTACTTAAACAATCCCCTAGAGGTTGGTATGATAGAATTACAGGGTATTTGTTACAAAACAATTATGTTAAAGGAAATACTAATCCAATGATTTTTATCAATAAAGATGATAAAAAATTTTTGATTGTTCAAATTTATGTTGATTAAATTATATTTGGATCAACTCAGCAATATTTAATTGATTCCTTTGCAGAACTAATGAAATGAGGGTTTGAAATGAGTATGATAGATGAGTTAACATTTTTCCTTGGTATTCAAATTTCACAAAAACCGAAAGGAATCTATATATCTCAACATAATTGTATTAAAAATATTCTTAAAAATTATGGATATGACAACACTAAGAGTATAAGTACTCCCATTGGTATCTCAAATTCACTTGATCTTGATAAAGCTGGGAAACTAGTAGATCAATAATCATTTAGAGGTATGATAGGAAGTCTTATTTACTTGAATTCTAGTCATCTAGACTTAATGTTTTTGGTATGATTGTGTGAAAGATACCAATCCAATCCTAAGGAATTTCATTTAAAGGTAGTGAAAAGGATTTTTCGCTACTTAAAGGGAACTAGGGATTTATGACTCTTCTATACTTCTGAAAATGATTTTTTTTTTAAATTTTATTGGATGGTGACTTTAGTGGATGTAGAATGGATATGAAAAATACATCTGGAACATGTCATTTCTTAATAGACTCATTATTTTCTTGTTCATGCAAAAAGCAACACTCAGTAGCACTTTCAACTACAGAAGATGAATATGTAGCTACTGGAAGTTGTTGTGATCAAGTATTGTGGATGCAACACACACTCACAGACTATGGTATGAGTTTTACCAAAAAAACTTTTTTAGTGATAATAATAGATCCATTTCCTTAAGTAAAAACCCTTCACATCACTCACATAAAAAACAAAAATATTTTAGGCATCAATTTCTTAGGGATTTCACAGAAAAAGAAGATATCATTCTTTAATTTTTCAGAACGCATGATCAACTTGCTAATATTTTCACACAACCTTTACCCTATGATAGATTTTAATACATTAAATAGATGTTAGGGATGATAACCATAATTTAATCTTCCATATGAAGTTCTTATTGAAACCTATCTCTTTATAGTAAGAAACTCATTTTCATAGAGGGAGTACATTTGATTATTAGTCAAAAAATTTCATAATCAAAATTTTCCTTAGTCAAAATTCTTCATAATCAAATTTTTCTATAGTCAAAATTTTTTTAATCAAAATTTATATAGTCAAAATTTTTCGTAATAAAATTTTTCCGTAGTCAAATTTTTTCTAAATCATACTTTTCAGTAGTCATAATTTTTTGTAATCAATTTTTTTCGTTGTATAATTTTTTTTCAATAAAAATATTCAGAATCGAATGTTATTCAAGAATTTTATTTCGCATTAAGAATAATATTCCTTATAATCCGGAAAGTATGTTTTTTTCCTTAGTTTTCATAATCATCTTTTTACTTTTTTGTATTTTTATCTTATTTAAGAATCTTTTTCAGATTTATTTTTCTTAAATCCAAATTTTTTTATCTTAAAAATTCTCAAATGATCAGATCCTATAAAATTCATTCTTCGGTTATCACCTCAACCGTCCGTTGTGATCATAAATTTTACAACTATTGGATCAACCATGGAAGATGAACCATTTCCTAAATCACCTGTATAAATCCCCCCTGATGGTTATCCCACATCGTTTTTTCATGATTTTTCATGTTGAATCTTTGCCTCTTTATTTTAATTCTATTTCGAATCTTCAAAATTTTCCTCAGTTCCGTATGTCTAATAAAGCTTCTCCTCAGAATGAAATGTCAATTGTTAAGGAAATATCTGAATGGAAGATATACGGAGACAGTCTAGTTGATTAGATATTCCTTGAAAAGTATGATTCTTTTTTTCCAAAAATATTAAGCTGAATGGTTGTGAGAGTCTTTGTATTTTGAAGCCAAAGAAACAGGATCCAGTGAATCCAGATTTGATGGATCATTTTTAAGAAATAGTATGTTTTTTCAATGAAAGAGGGAAAGATAAATTTTCATTCAAGTGTTATTGAAAGACCTACTCTCTTTCATACAACAAGGCTGCGAGTCTGATTCATATTCCTTATGAAGGGGAAACAATGTTTTGTACTCACAAGTTACCCAATGAATCGGGATCTATTAACAAGGAGAAAGAAATAAAAGGTCTTTGATTGAAAAGACTGATGAATCCGAAGATCATTCATCTTTCTATAAATTTGTTGATTCATGAATTCTGGGTTTAAGGATTTATAATTCCAATGATATTGGATAAGGATACTTTGAAGATGAGTGACATCTATGTTTTTGATTTCTTGGTGAATCTTAGGAAGATAAACTCGGTTAATTATATCTTGGTAACTATTGAGAATATTAATAATGAAAATATGAGGTCTTAGATTATTATGTATCTGACTATTCTTTCAAAGATTATTGTTCTTTGCCTTCAGTCATTCTAAATCCCATGTAATTCCAAGCCATGAAATTACAAAGTTATGTTTCTAAGTGATGACACCTTATAGAGAATAAAAATCAGATTTTCCAATTAATCTAGAAAATTATATGATATTTATGAAGATGAATTACAAGCTTTGTCAAAGAAGTAATAAGTTGCTAAAACCTCTAAGAAAGGTGGAAAAAAGAGAAAGGATAAGGAGCTGGACGAGAAAACAAAAACTCATGTGTCCAATTAATCTCTGTCCTCACCTCCAAAGCCAAAGAAACAAAAAATCATATCCTAATGAAGTAGTGTATTAGTGGAGAGAGGACATGAAAAAATAGAAGTAAGGGGAGCCTATGTTTCTATTTAACCCTACTGAGGAAAAATAATTGAAGGAAAAAGCTACTGAGAATCATGAAAATGACGAAAAAGAAAAAAAGAAAAGAAAGAAATTGTTGAAAAATAAATTCATTATATATATTATAAAGTCTACTGAAATATCATTTGAATAAATTCTAGTAACATAATCCTTTTTGATAGAACCTTTTCCAGAGTCTCTGGGGAAGAAAGTGATGATTACTGAATCAATTCAAGAAGAAGAAATTTCTCAGGAATTAGAAGATGAAATAAAAGAAGAAGAGGAGGTGGAAGAAGAAAGGAGTGAATTTGATGATATCATTAAGGAAGTTGAATATTTCCATGAGAAGGAAAGTCCATCTGCATAACTATGAATCCGAACTTCCTAAGATGAATCCTTAAAAATTGCTACACTAGGAAAATATGAGAAGGGTGAAGAACAAGTAAATAAGACAATAGATAATGAAAGAATTAATCATGACTTTATTCATCCATAAGATATGCTGGTTGATGCATAGAAAGAAGATGTTGATGAAGAAAATATTGTTCAGCTATCAGGTAGTGAGCATGAATCACCTAAAGAACAAGATATCATTCTGAGACTAGTTAAGGAAAATCAGGTGGTTGTAGATACACCGAGTTAATTCATGGTATAGAAGAAAGATTTCAATGCTTTATAAAAAATCAAAGCTAAGGATATAGAAAAATAATTCTCACCAACCAAAAATTCAGATTCAGAATCTACGTCACTAGGATATGATTTTGTTTTCCAGTCATTGAAGAAGATAGTAGGTACTATTCTATTATTTCCAAGCATCGATTCATGATGCCAAATGCTTCATCATACGATAAATCAGAAGTCAGAATTAGTTTCCATGGTGATGGATAAATATGTTTCACTAGAGGTGGATTTCAAGACATTCCTCATTGGTTATGAGGCACATAAAAGATCGTGCAAGAAGATGACCAGCTGGTCAAAGAAGGTTATTGAAGAAATGGGAAGTTTTTATGAATTCAATGATAATGTAAAGGATTATTTTGATACCACAGATGGGAAGATTAAAGATATTTCAAATAGTTTTGGGAAAAAGTTAACTCTTGAATAGACTACTAAGAAGCAGGAAGTTAAAGATTTGAAAGGCAATCTTAACTCTACAGCCATGAATTGGAAAAGGGAAAGAGATGTTATAATGGAGATTGATGAGAAGATTTTTAAAGAAGAAATACTCTTTAAAGCTCAGGAAGACATTCTTACGGCTTAGGAAGAGAAAATTCAAGCTTTAGAGAAGAAAAGTGAAGATCAGGATCAATAAGGTTTCCTTAGGACTTTTATATTCCTTTATGTTTTGAAAATCACAAACTCTAAATCTCAAGGAAAACTTTATTTCCCAAAAAATATTTTTTCTATAAAGACACTTTTCATTCTCCAACAAAAATTTCTCCTTACCTTTGTTTTCATTGTTCATGATTTAGTTTATAAATATTTTTATTTGTAAAGTGTAAAAATCAGTTTCATACCAAAAACCTTGGAAACCTATAAATACATAGATATATAGTATTCTATTTTTAGGCTCTGAATTCAGTACCGAATTCTTTGAAATTAAGACTCCGAATACTTTGAAATTCAAACTCCCAACTCTCTGAAATTCAGACTCATAATTCCTCAGATTAGAGACTTCGAATTCTCTGAAATTCAGACTCTAAATTCCTTAGAATTCAGACTATGAATACTTTATAATTCAGACACCTAATTCCATAGAATTTAGACTCTGAATTCCTTAGAATTTAGACTCTGAATTCCGTAGAATTTAGAGTCCAAATTTCTTAGAATTCAGACTCCGAATTTCTCAGAATTCTGGTTCCAAATTACATAGAATTGAGACTCTGAATTCCTTATAATTTAGACTCTGAATTCCTTAGAATTCCGACTCTGAATTCCTTAAAATTCAAACTCCGAATTCCTCATAATTATGATTCTAAATTCCATAGAATTCAGAGTCCAAATTCCATATAATTCAAACTCTAAATTCCTTAGAATCCATACTACAAATTCCTCAAAATTCTGATTCAGATTTCCTTGAAAAATTGAATATGAATATCCATGTAATATAGACTCCTAATGTTTTCTTCTTAGACTCCGAACTTTATATTTCCATAGACTCAAAAAAAAATATTTTGTTGAGCAACCATATTTTACTTACTCTCGTTATAGTTATAAAACTATGTCATACATTTTTTTTTGTAACTAACCGTTGTTTGAGTGACACACGTACAGATCCCATAGAAATTCTAGGAAAAATATGATCGTTGGAGGAGGGATCTGACCATTGGAGATGTGAATATAAATTGGATCTCATTTGAATGAGATCAAAAAATATAAACGTTGATCAATATATAGATTACATGCAATAGAAGTGATTTATAGAATGAGAAACTCTAATGTTTTGTGCGTACTGAACATCGTTTTCATATTGCTTCGTGCGACTCCGATTATTGTTGTGTACAATTGAGGGCTTCTGGGGATAGAAAGAGAGAGGTGAAGACTACCTTAAAGTTAGAGGAATTCCTTGATATGAAATACAAGGGTGCTGAATCCCTTAAAGTTTGAGGGCTTGCGGGGATACCAAGACAGACTTTGATATTCTTATCGAGGGCTTACCCAGGTGTGGGTAAGATAGACTTTAAAAATTATAAATTAAGGGACCTTTATCCAAGGTTGTTGGATACCCTACTCTTTAGGTTAAAAGATTCTATACTGGTTACTTGTATTGTTTCAAGTTTTCTTTCTCCTGCATTTTGATTAATAAGGAAAGTATAACTATCTTATAATGTCATGTACTTATATACTATGATTAGTAATATTCTATACTCTTTAAGGTAGAATCTTTTTCCAAGTAAACTTCTCTAAAGTTTCATTTCTAGAACCACATTTTTGAAATATAGAAAGGTTGTAGAACTAAGAGGTCTTGTGAATTTACCTTGTTTAACATTGTTAAACAATACCATCTTCAAAAGGAATTTTTAAAGTATACAATTCACCCGCACTTGTATATTGAGTATCTACATCATATTTTAATCCTACAGAACATGATGCCTATTGAGGAGGGGAAATTGAATCTTACTCCACCTGATGTTGAGGTGGATAAGATATTTGGTGTTGCGGTTTGTCCTTCTTTGAAGGAGGATAAGGGCATGCAGATGGTGCTTGCTAATGTGGTGCCCTCCCCCTGTCTGGCTCTCGAGAAACCTGCCCTGGTGGTTCCTTCTGTGTTGTAGTGTGAGGTCCTTGCATATTGCTCCCTAAACCTGGAATCCCTCTTCATCCCAAATCAAAACCTTTTCAATGAGGATGCTAGAAAGTAGAATCACAATATGTCTATGCTCACTAAGGAGAGGGTTAAAAAGTTGGATAATGGTTCTAGCTCTGCCCCCTCAAATAGGAGGATGAATTGAGATTATTCCACTCTTTCCAAACCCATGGCTACCTGGGCATCTTCAAGGGCGGCCATACTAAAAGTCAAAGTTAACAAATGTGAGTAGCAGCGCACCTCAGAGCAAGATAGACGAAGGGAGGAGCACTCAACGCTTTTCAACCTTTATGGGGACTTCGAGTTATGATGGGAATTTTTGGACACTGGCGCAGATTCTGACTTCCGCTTTGATGATGCGGCTCCTGGTTATGGTGCAAATGGTGTCCCTTATTGTGCAGCTTCAATTTCTTATTTTGGTGGTGATGTTGATTGATTTTTTTTTCTTTTGGGGTTTTTGTTTTTTTTGGGTTGTTAAGGGTTTTTGGGTGTGAGTCGTTTGACTCCTCACCTCCTTTTTCTCTGGTGTCTCTTTTTTCTAATGAATTTTGGGTGTCAAGAATAGCTTGGCTCTGCACCGTACTTAACCTAAATACCATAAAATACTAAAAATCTATAAATATATATATATATATATATATATAAACGCAAAAAATAATACATAAAAAACCTAAAAACCCTATGAAAACCTTAAAAATCTAAAAAAATTAAACCCCCAAAATACATTAAAATGTTAAAAAACTAAAAAATATTTACCCCTAAATACCCTCAAAATCTATAAAAACCATAAAAATGGATAAAAATATGAAATAATCCCTCAAATCCACAAAAAGGTGAAAAACCCTAAAAACTCTGGAAAATCATAAGAAAACGTTAAAACCCTACAAAATGTTAAGGACCCTAAATGGCTTAAAAACTAAAAACATAAAACCCCAAAAAACAATAAAAAATTCCAAAAACCCTAAAAACCCTAAAACCCACTAAAAACTCAAAAAATACATGAAAAAAATAAAATATAAAAAATATTTAAAAACCATTAAAATCTATAAAAAAATATACCTAAAACCCCACAAAAAACTATAAAAACCACAAAAACCCAAAAGACCCCAAAAACCTTTAGAATACTTAAAAACCATAAAATCCTATAGAATACCTAAAAATCACTAAAAATGTAAAAACCCATAAAAACCTTTGAAACCTAATGAAAAACTTAAAAATATAAAAGAAATTAAAAACCATAAATAACCTAAAAACACTAAAAACCCTAAAACCTAAAAAACCAAAAAAAAATCCTATTTTTTTAAAAACCATTAATATCATTTATATCCCTAAAAATTCCTAAAGAAGTTAAAAAATCCTAAAAAAATAAAAAACCCTATGAAAATCTTAAAACTTAAAACACTTAAAACACCAAAAAACCAAAATGTGATAAAAACATAAAACTTGTAAAAAGAACGCGAAAACCCTAAAACCCATAAAACCAAAAAATCCCCTTAAAACCTTGAAAACCCAAAAACCCCCATAAAAAAACTAAAATCTAAAAAAATCCTTTGAAGCCCTAAAATATTAAAAAAAATCAAAAAACCCTTATAAACATTAAAAAATTAAAAAAAACATCAAAACCTAAAAAACCCATAAAAACCATAAAACCCTATAAAATCCCTAAAATCCTGATAGACAAAAAAATTCTATGAAATCTTTGAAAAATCCTAAAAACATCAAAGCTCTTAAAATCCTAAAAACTGCTAAGAAAACCTTAAAAATATAAAAATACATAAAACCCTAAAAAAATAAAAACATTAAAACCCTAAAAAACTCTAAAAAACCCGTGTGGAACTGGTTGAAAGCCCGGGTGCCGTTACACTTGGGATAGTGGCTGGGGGAGTACATAAAGGCGCTTTATGGCGGGTCATGGCCCACCTATACCGTGTAACCCCTTGGGCCAAAAAACCCAGTGTACTTTCATGCCCATGGGGCATGGGTGTGTTGGTGAGCAGTGGTGGCATCCTGACCCTAGGGATTCAGGTTCAAGTCCTCGCAAGGCAACATGCACTATATGCCTTTATCACCTCTCGTGGGCCCCTCTATCCCATGTGGAACTTGCCTAAAAGCCCGGGTTTCATTGCACCTGGGAATGTGGCTGGTGGAGTACATAAAGGTGCTCGGTGGTGGGTGATGGCCCACCTATACCATGTAACCCATTGGGCCTAAAAAACCCAGTGTAATTTATGCCCACGGGGCATTTCTGAGTTGGTGAGCGGCGGTGGAGTCCCGACCCCGAGGTTTCGGGTTTGCTTCCTCGCAGGGCAATGCACACTATATGCCTTTATCAACTCTCGTGGGCCCCTCTACCCCATGTGGAACTGTCCTAAAGGATCAGGTGTTGTTACACCTGGGATTACGACTGGGGGAGTACATAAAGGCACATGATAGTGGGTGAAAACCATCTTATACCGTGTAACCCCTTTGGCCTAAAATACCAAGTGTATTTTTTTCATGCTAATGGGGCATGTGTGAGTTGGTGAGCGGCGGTGGTGTCCTGACCCCAGGGTTTTGGGTTTGATTCCTCACAAGGTAATGTGAACTATATGCCTTTATCATCTATCGTGGGCCCCTCTACCCCGTGTGGAATTGGACTGAAAGCATGGGTGCCATTAAACCTGGGACTACGACTTTGGGAGTACAAAAAGGCGCTCGGTGGTGGATGATAACCCACCTATACCGTATAACCCCTTGGGCCTAAAAAACCTAGTGTACTTTTGCCCACGGGGCATGGGTGAGTTGGTGAGCAGCGGTGGCGTCCTGACCTTGAGGTTCCAAGTTCGAGTCCTTGCAAGGCAACACACACTATATGCCTTTATCACCTCTCATGGTCCCCTCTACCCCAAGTGGAACTGGCCTGAAAGCTCGGGTGCCGTTACACCTGAGACTGCAGCTAGGGGAGTACATAAAGGCACTCGGTGGTGGGTGATGGCCTACCTGTACCATGAAACCCCTTGGGCCTAAAAAACCCAGTGTACTTTTCACACGGGGCATGGGTGGGTTGGTGAGCAGCGGGGGCATCCTGACCCTGAGGTTCCGGGTTCAAGTCTTCACAAGGCAACACACACTATATGCCTTTATCACCTCTTGTGGGCCCCTCTACCCCATGTGGAACTGGCCTGAAAGCCTGGGTGCTGTTACACATGGGACTATAGCTGGGGTAGTACATAAATGCACTCGGTGGTGGGTGATGTCCCACCTATACCATGTAACCCCTTGGGCTTAAAAAGCCAAGTGTACTTTTTTTCTTTGAAAACTGTTTCACTTGAATCTGGAAGTCCTTCCCTCAAATCACCTGCTTTTGTGCCTCCAGTTTCTGAGCAACCTTCACCTGTTCAGCCCAATGCACCTGATCTTGCAACTTCCAATAGAGTGAATGGTTCATCTGCTCAGCATGATTCACAAGTTCTTGTAGATACTGTCAAAATGAATGATGCAGGAAGGCTCATGCCTAATTCTGAAGTCTTCACACCTGTTATTGTAGAAAATACCACCAAGGATAAATTCAGTACATTTCCTCACAATGAGGGGATTTGTGTTATTAATACCTTCTCCCCCCTCTCTGAGAAACTCTGTGCTGATCCAGAAGATGATAGTCCAGATGCTGATATAAGCTCTGATGTGACTCCTACGATCTCTTCTAATGAGATGCCAAAAACTGAACAAGTCATCAAGAAACCTCCTCGAAGACCTCCCAAGTAGGAAGGAGAGTGAAAAGGAGTTTCTTCCAAAATACACAAGACCTTCTTCGTCATAGAGGCAACACAAGTCTCAATCAATGAAGCTAATTTTATTGGAATTGTCAGGGGATTGGGAATTCTCCCACTACAGCAGCCCTTTTACATTTTCTCAACACCAACAAGCCTTCACTTGTGGCCATTGCTAAGCCACTTATTTTTTTGGAAAACTGGAAGGGTTTCAACTGTGATTCTCTTGGTTACTCATCTATTTACCATAATAGAGGTGCTTGTAATCTTGAAACCTTATGGTTTTTTGACACAATGACGTGAAACATGAGACTTTTGAGATTAGTCATCAAATAATTTCAGTTCAAACCCAGCTGCAATAGATTCCATTCTCTTTATTCTTCGTTTATGCCTCTTCCTCTTACATAAAAAGAAGAGAACATTGGGATGATTTATCTACTATCAGGGAAAATACGGATCACAAATGGGTCATTATTGGTGAATTCAATGTTATTCTTTTTCTGGATGAAAAAATTGGCCATCATTTCTCCTATACTGCTGCAAATGATTATCAGTGTTGTGTGGATCAATGAAATCTCACCGATGTTCCTATTACAGGATCCAAATTCACTTGGGGAAGGTTCACTATCAATGGGAGGCAACCCAGTAAAATTTATATGTTCATTATTCAATTCAATGATTTTAGTTCCCCATTTGACATGTCAAGGATTACTCTTTCTAAATTTAACTCTAATCATAATCCCCTTGTTGTCACCATTTTTAAAGATAGCAGGAGACTCACTCATTTACCCTTTAAATTCAATAATGCCTGGCTCTCAACTCCAGGATGCAGGGAATTGATTCTTGATGGATGGAAAACTTCTTTTCATGGTAGTCCTCATTTTGCTATTTCTTCTAAACTTAAAAAAATCAAAGGTCGCCTAAAATATTAGAGCATGCTCTCCTTCTCAAGACTTGATGATGAGATTAAGGATGGAGAATATCAGATGGAGTCTTTATAATAAAATAATCAACAAGGGAATCTTCCTACTCATTAAGGGCTTGAGTTTCACAGAAAACATGATGATCATCTTATTCTTAAAGAAAATCTGGCAAAACACTAGTCCAACACTAATTGGCTCAAATATGGTGATATAAACTCAATGTTATTCCATCGCTTACAATGGGAGAAAAAAGTTCATAAAGGACCAAAGCATATCTAAATTAATGGTACCACTTTTGTTGATGAGAAAGTGCTTTCTGATGCTATTGTTGATCACTTAAAAGCACTTTACAATGATGATGGCATCCTCCCTTCTTCCCCGATTGATGAATGCATTGAGAAATGTGTGGATGTTTTGCAGAATAGTGATATGACCTCTCCCTCTCCTAAGGATAAAGTTAAAGTTGCTCACTTTTCATTCAACTCTGAAAGTGCCCCTGGACCGGATGGATTTACCATAACTTTTTCATCTTCTATTGAGATATTTTTCATACATAAATCACCAATGCTATGAGGGAATTATTTGTCTTGGGATCAATCCCTCATGGTGTCAATTCCAATTTTGCTGCTTTGCTACCCAAAAAGGAAGTTGAAATTGATATAGGTGACTTCAGACCTATTTCCATTGGGAACACAACCACAAATATTATTAGCAAAATTATTTTATTCATGTTCAGAAAGATTGTTAGTAATATAATCACACGCAATCAATTTGGATTTGTCCTTGGGTGGAGCATCTAAAACTGTCTATACATGGCCTCTGAAGGAGTCAATATCATGAGGAAGGAATCCAAGCATGGGACCTTTGATTTAAATATGGATATATCCAAAGCCTTTGACACCATTAAGTGGTGGTTTTTTTCAAGGTTTTGAACATATATGGGTTTTCATCTATGTTTATTAGCATGATTTATACCATATTGGATAGTGCCTGAATTTCAGTTTGATTTATGGGGAAAAAAGTATTCTTTCAATGCTCATGAGGTGTTAGATAGGGTGACCACCTTTCAGGAATTCTATTTTCACTTGTGGAAGATTATCTAATCCAATTAGTTAACAATGAAATATTGGCTGACTGTTATAGTCCTATTAAAGATCAGAAGGATTCTTTTGTACCATCACACCTATTCTATGCTGATGAAATCCTTCTCATTGGGAAAGGTAATATGCGGACTATATCCTCTATCTAGAAAATCTTTATAGACAATGAAGATGTTGCTGGATAGGCCACCAGTTGGAGAAAATAATCTATTGTCTTTGGGAAAGGGAGTTCCTATGTGAGGCAGAACCAAATTACCAGAAGCTTTGGTGTGAAAAACAGATCCTTTCCATTCAAATACCATGGAGTTCCCATATCCTGGGCTAAGTTTAAATGTTTCCACTTGGAAAAAATCTCTATTAACATCACTCAACATCTGGATAAATGGAAGGGCATGTCGCTATCTCAAGCAGGCAGGGTATGTCTTATTAATTCTGTCATTACCTCAATGTTTGTTCATGCCTTCTCTATCTATAGTTGTCCAGTTAGCTTTATCAAGTCCCTTCAATCCAAGATCCCAAACTTTGCATGGAAAGGCTGAATTAACAAAATTAAATTAGTAACTGTTTCATAGATGGACTGCATTAAACCCATTGAAATGGGTGGTATTGGCATTAAAGACCTTAGGTTTTTCAATGAGGCCTTGCTAGCCAAATTCACTTGGAGTCTCTTTAACCACAAGGAAGGGGACCTAGATTTTCTTAAAGAAATATTTACTTCCAATTTGTGTAATGGCTATACCGGTTATATTCTCTCCTCTATTTGGACTACAATCAAATCCTCATTCAAGGTCATCATCTCCCAATTGGTCGGGGTTGTCTTGAAGTAATCTAATTTGAACTACTTGGATCACTCCGTGGCTTGATTGTCCTTTATATGAAATTATGTAGGCTCCACAAGGTTTGTAATGCATGTCTATCAAGGATCTCAATACCAAGCTGCCCGATATGGATGGACACTTACCCGTACACATCATTTCTCAGATTCATTGTTACAACAACATTGATTCTAATATCATCATCTGGAAGCCGAACCTGATTGTTCATCTTACTTCAAAGGATTTATTTAATTAAAAAGGCCGGAAAGGTCTAGATCCCTTTCATGGATTGTTAAATACAAGTGTCAATTCATTCCACCAAGAAATTTTCTTCTCCTTTGGAGGATTTTGAGAAATCGGATCTCCATGCATGGTCAGTTGCAAAAAGCTGGTTGGCACCTTGTATCAACCTACAGCCTCTGTTTACAAGATGTTGAAAATGTTCAGCACCTTTTAGTTTAATAAAATCTTGCACATGGATTATGGAAGTATATACAAGCTGTCTTTGGTCTTCGATTTACCTTGAGTGGAACCTTTTCTCAGAGGATGGCTCTTATCACAGAATTCAGTTGTAGTGAGAAACTTCACAATCTTCTTCTTACTGAATTAGCAGCAATTGTGTCTTTTCTATGGGCTGTGAGGAATTATGCTATGTTTCGGAATAAGTCAAGCTCCCTACTTGATGGTATTCCTTCCATGCACTGTGTTTTTCGAATGGCTGGGTGTATCCAAACATGAAGGATGCATAACTGCTCTAATGACCTTATCACCCTCTGCACTCTTGGTGTTTCTCGAAGGTGCAAAAAACCAATGTTGATGAAGTTTATTCGATGGAATCCACCAATACCATCATGGATCAAAGTCAATGTCGATCGGGTGGCAGCATGTTCACCAGGTCCTTCGGGCTGTGGTGGTGTTTTCCTTACATACCAAGGATTTTTTTAAGGGCATTTTCTATCATTTCATCAGGAATGGTTGCGCCTATGAAGCTGAGCTTTAGGCTATTATCAAGGTTGTGCATTTTTCAAATCAGTTTGGGGGGATGCATCTCTCAGTTGAATCTGACCCAAAGCTTGTGGTGGAGGCTTTTCATCAAAATTCAAAGAAGGTTCCATGGAAGCTTCTACCCCAATGGATTGAATGCCTTAACTTATCCAAGAACATGACCCTCAAGATCACTCATGCATATAGAGATGTCAATATTGTGGTTGATGTTCTTTCAAAATTGGCAATTGAAGAATGCTGCTCACAGTGGTATTTTGTTACTCCTTCTTTTTGTGCATCTCATGTGGACTCTGACATGAGGGGTACTACCTGTACCCGAATGTGTAATTCCCCCCTGTAATGCCTTGTATTTTACTTTTATTTATAAATTTAGGCACCAAGATTTCTACTTGGCTCCACGCCTTCTTTACCCTAGAAACCATAAAAACCCTAAAAACCTTAAAAACTTTAAAAGACAATGATAACCCTAAAATTCTCTAAAAATTGTTAAACCCCTAAAAATGATAAAAAATACCCAACACCTTAAAAAACCTAAATATCTCAAAAAAAACAAATAACCCCAAAAACCATAAAAACCTAAAAATTCTAAAAAAATATTCAAAATCTCGGAAAACCATAAAAACACAAAAAAAATACAAAAAAAATCTAGACACTTAAATGGTGAAAAACCTAAAAACCTAAAAACCCCTAAGAAAATCTTAAAAAACTAAAAAACAAAAGACCACTAAAAACCATAAAAATAGTAAAAAAATAAGGACCCTAAATGACTCTATAAACAATAAAAACACTAAAAATACCCAAAACCCCAAAACCCATATAACTAGTAAAAAGACCACAATATGCCTTGAATAGTAAAACCCCCTAAAAACTATAAGAAACCCCTAAATACCTAAAAACAAATAAAATTCCTAAAAATAGTAAGAAACACTAAAAACTCTAAAAGACCCTAAAACCCTAAAATCCCCTAAAACCCTAAAAACAACTAAATACCATAAAACACCCTAAAAACCTGAAAAATCCAAAAAAACCACTAATACTATAAAACCCTTTAGGGTCCTGATTTTTTTAAAAAACTAAAAAAACCCTAAACCCCAAAAAACCAAAAAACTTTAAAAACCCTAAAAGCATCGATTTCACTAAAAACTAAAAAAACATAGAAAACTAGAAAAAAAATCTCTAAAGATGTAGAAAAAACCTAAAAACCTGGAAAACCCCTATGAAAACCTTAAAACCAAAAAAACACATAAACCCATAAAAATAAAAAAATATGCAAAAACCCTAAAAATCCCTAAAAGACTCTAAAACCCTACAAAAATCGAAATCAATAAATCCCTGAAAACCCATAAAAACTAAAAAAAACATTCAAAATATCAATAAATGTAAGAAACAATAAAAAATGAAAAACCCAATAAAAACCATAAAACCCTTAAATCACATAAAACCCCAAAAAAACCAAAAAAACACTAAAAGCCCAAAATGAACGTATACACCGTAGAATCCCTAAAACTGCTAAAAACCATTAAAACACATAAAAACTTAAAAAACCCTAAAACAAACTATAAAACTAATAACTAATAAAAACTATAAAACCACTTTAAACCCGAAAAAATGTTACAAAACTGTAAAAGACCTTAAAACCCTATAAATATAAAACCCCTTAAAACTCAAAATTAATTTAAAAATTCTGAAATCCTTAAAAACCAAAAAACCCTCTAAATTCCTAAAACCCCTAACAACAAAAATAAATCCTAAAAATTCCATGAAATCCATAAAAACATAGAAATCCCAGAAAATGATGATAAAATCCCTAAAACCATACAAACTCTAAAATCATTAAAAATCCTAAAAACCCAAAAAAACCTCAAACCACTAAAAACTCTAAAATTATACCAAACCCCTAGAAATGTTAAAAACTATAAAAAATTTATAAACCCTAAAAATCTAAAAAAACAAAAAAAATACAAAAAAACACTAAAGCCTCAAAGATGCTAAAAACCCCCAAAATCCCTAAAAACCCTAAAACCCTAAAAACCCTAAAAATCCTAAAAACGCTCTAAAATTCCATAAAAATGTAAAAACCCAAAAAAATCTTAGAAAAACTAAAAAACCTACAAACACATTAACAACCAAAACCCTAAAAACTATTAAAAGACATAAAGACCCTAAAAATACCTAAAAATGTAAATACCTTAAAATCCATGAAAACCCCTAATAAAACATTGAAAAAATAAGAATATTTCAAACTACCAAAAACATTGAAATCACTAAAACCCTAAAATACCCTAAAAACCCTAAAAATAAAAAAACCTAATAAAACTAATAACCCTAAAACCCCTAAAAATCAATACAACCTAAAAACCCCATAAATACCACAAAAACTAAAAATAGCTCTAAAAACCCATTATACCCCCCAAAAGAAAAAACAATTACAAAAAACTTAAAACACTAAAAAACACAAAAAACCCAAAAATCCCCATAAAATTATAAAAAATCTATGAACCTAAAAAACTTGATAAATGGTTAAAAATAAAAAAACCCATAAAAATAAAATAATCCTTAAAAATCATAAAACGAATAAAAACCATGAAAATACTGAAAAACCATAAGAAAACATTAAAAACCTATAAAAACATAAAAACATAAAAAACCTCTAAAAACCTTAAAAACCAAATAAAAACCCATAAATTTTTTGAAAACCAATAAAAATACAAAAATCCATTAAATCCATAGAAATGATAAAAAATAGTAAAAAATATGAAAATCCCTATAAACTCAAAAAAATATTCTAAAACCCAAAAATAACTATAATAACCTAAAACCCCAAAAAACACAAAAAACCCTAAAATCCCTAACAACAAAACAAAAAAATAAAAACACTACAGAATCCATAAAAATCCCTAAAACTGTAAAAACCATGAAAACCGCTATGGAAAACATAGCAACCTTAAAATACCATAAAATCCCTAACCAACCTATAAACACTAAAAACCCTAAAACCCTAAAAACTCCGAAAATTCCATAAAACCCAAAAAACCAATAAAAATATAAAAAACTCTAAAAATAAAAAAAAACATAAAGACCCCTAAAACCTGAAAAACTCTAAGAAATCATGGGAATAATAAATATATAAATCCTATAAAACTTAAAAATGAAAAAAAAACTCTGAAACACTAAAAGGCCCCTAAAACCACTTACAACAATAAAACCGCTAAAAACAAAAAAAACCCTAAAAAACCCAAAAATCCCTAAAACCAAAAAAATATAGAAACCCTTTAAACCCCTAAAATGGTAAAATCTCCAAAAAAACATTTTACGTCCCTAAAAACTAGAAATCCCTAAACCCCTAAAAACCAATAAAACCCTAATAACAGTAAAAAACCCAAAAACCGAAAAACCCTAAAAAACCCTTAAAGGATGAAAAAACAATACTAATAATAAAAATACCTAAAAATTAATACATATGTAAAACCCCCTAAAACTTTGAAAAAAACCAAAGAATCCCCTAAAACCCTATAAAACCCAATAAAATCATTAAAACCCCTAAAATCACATAAAAACCATAAAAATTATCTCTAAAAAGCCTTACAAACTTTAAACCCCTAAAACACATGAAATCCCTAAGAACCCTTAAAAACCAAAAAATATAATAAAATCCCTAAAGAATATAATAATTCTAAAAACCATAATTAGCCCAAATAACCCTAAATACCTGACAACCGTAAAATAATATAAATCATAAAAATATAAAACTCAAAATAATCCAAAAAATCCAAAAAAATACTAAAAATCGTTCAAATCCGTAAAAATATTAAAAAAGATAAATAGCATTAAAACCCTATAAATTAATAAACCTAAAAAACTCCAAAATAACATAAAACCCTAAAAATATAAAAACTCATAAAACCCCTCAACATCCCTAAAATCCGAAAAACCATAAAATCCTTAAAAATATATAAAAATACAAAAAAACATAAAAAATCGTCAAAAACCCTGAAAACCCATTAAAAACCATTAAAACATAAAAAAATTAAAACAAAAAACACCTAAAAATTGATAATAACACTAGAAGACCCAGAAACTAAAACCACCTAAAAATCATAAAACCCCTAAAAACCTACAAAACCATAGAATCTCATAAAAACCCAAAAACCACTAAAACCTTTATGAATCCTTTAAACTCCTAAAAATAATAAAATACAATAAATTCATTCAAAACACTAAACAGCCCTAAAAAACACTAAATCCCCAAAAAACATAAAGACCCTCATAATCCCCAAAACCCTAAAATACCAAAAAAATCCCCAAAAATTCCTAAAAATCACTAAAAACATAAAAAACCTAAAAACCCCTAAAATTGCCTATGAAAGAATAAAAAATATAAAATCACTTAAATAATCTAAAAAACCTAAAAATCGTAATAACCTTAAAAAACCCTAAGAGTCCCTAAAAACCTTACAACACTTGAAATCCTTAACTACCCTTAAGAAAATAAAAATCATAAAAAATAAGTAAATATCCCTTAAAACATAAAAAACCTCTGAAAACACTTAAACTTTCTAAGAAAACCTCAAGAAACTATAAACACTTAAAATCAAATAAACATAAACAATGATAAAAACTCTAAAATACCTTAAAAACCCAAAAACACCTTAAAAACCATATAACCCCTTAAAAACCATAAAAACCATAAAACCCAAAAATAATTCCTAGAATCCACTGACACTCTACAAAACTTTTAAATTCATTAAAACATTAAAAAATCTCTAAAAACATTAGAAACTCAAGAAGACTAAAAAACACTAAAAACAAAAAAATGCATAAAAAATGAAAAAACCCTAATACATCAAAATTCCTAAAACCCCCCAAAACCCATAAAAACATAAAAAAGGATCTAAAATCCATAAAAACGTAAAAAATCAAAAAATACTCAAAAAACCTAAGAATACCATAAAAAACAGGACAAAACATAAGCCCCTAGAAATACAAGGCCATGCAAAAAACCCCCAATGCCCTAAAAGACTCTAAAAACCCTAAAAACCTCAAAACTCCTAAAAACCTAAATACCCCAAAAAATAGTAAAAAGCCTTTAAAATCAATAAAAACATAAGAAACCATAAAAATAATGAAAATACAAATAAAAACAAAAAAAATACATAAAACCCTTAAAAACCTAAAAAAATCTGAAATCCAAAAGATCCTAATAATCCTAAAATCACATAAAAACCATAAACATCCTTAAAAACCATAAATACTAAAAACCCAATAAAAACTATTAAAAAAACAAAAAAACCCTTTAAACCCCTAAAGATAATCTAAAACTCCACAACCCTTAAAATCAAATAAAAAAACACTAAAATAACAAAAATATTATGAAAACCTTAAAATCCCTAAAACCCCCTAAAACCCTCAAAATCCCTAAAAACCATAAAACAATCAAATTCCAAAAAAACCCCTAAAAATTCGTAAAAACATAAAAACACTAAAAACCTTGAAAATTCCCCTAAAATGATCAAAAATACCTAAAATCATAAAATCTATTGAAAGCATAAAAAATCATTAATAACCCATTAAAACCCTTAAAACCAAAAAAATTAATATATCATGAAACTCCTAAAGAATCGATTACTCTAAAACACATATAAACACTAAACACCCTAAAAAAAACTGTAAAAAACAAAAAAACTAAAACTCCCAAAAAACATAATGACCCATTAAAATACCTATAATCCTAAAAACAATAAAAATCACAAATAAATCCCAAAACTCGAAAATCATAGTCCCTAATAAATATATGAAAAACCATAATACATAAAAACACTTACATAACTTAATAACCTAAAAATACAAAAAATAAAAATAAAAAAACCTAAAATTCCCTAACAACAATAAAACCCTAAAAACCTGGAAACCCTCTAAGAAAAACATAAAACCCAAAATACACTTGAAACAACCAAAAAATTAAAAAACTATAAAAACATTAGTAGACCCTAAAACCCTAGAACACATAAAACCCATAAAACCACTAAAAACATAAATCCCTTAAAACCCCTAAAAATCCTCTAAAAACCTGAAAAACTCTTTAAACCCCCCAAAACCAAAAGAAAACCTTTAATCACCTTAAAAAACTAAGAAACTCATCACATCCCTAACATCCAAAAAACCCTAAAAACTATAAAAACCCTAAAACCCTGAAATCTATCAAAATCACTAAAAACACATTAAATCAACCCCTCCAAAATACCTTAAAACTTATGAATCCCTAAAAATACTGAAAACCGCTAAGAAAAAAATAAAAAAGAAAAAATTTAAAACTTATAAAAACCTAAAAAAACCCTAAAAATACAATAAATACCCTAAAAAACTCAAAAAAATAATACAATAAAAACCTATAAAATCTTTAAAAACTGTAAAAAAACAAAAAAAACCAAAAAAATCTAAAAACCCATTAATCACTAAAAAACATTAAAAAACACTACAAATTCTTAAAATCCCTAATAACACAATAAAATAGTAAAACCACAAAAACAATAAAACCCTAAAAAATAATATAACCCTAAAAACCCTAAAAGACCCTAAAACACACAAAAATCCTTATAAACCTAGAAACCATTAAAATATTAAAAAATCCATAAAACCCATAAAATTTTAAAAACGCCCTAAAATTTTGAAACCTCCAAAGAAAACTATTAAAAACTAAAAATAACTTAAAATCCTAAACAACCTAAAAATGCAAAAAACCCTAAAACCCCTAAAACTCCTCCAATTCCCCAAGAACCAGAAAAACGTATAAATTCCAAACAAAATAACAAAAAATCAATAAAAAAGTAAATCCCCTTAAAAACCAAAATAAACCCTAAAAATCCTTAGAAAGCCATAAAAACATAATAACATAAAAACACTTAAATCCCTAAAAAACTTAAAAAATGATAAAAACACTAAAAATGTTAAAAGACCTAATAAACCCTAATAACCTTTAACAACCATAAAACCCCTAAAATGATAAAAACCCCTAAAAATCAATAAAACTGTATACCCACTAAAACCTCTTTATACCACTAAAAACATTAAAAAACACAAAAAATTCTTTAAAACCCATAAAACTAAAAAAACCTATAAATCCAAAAAACCAAAAAACATGAATAACCCAAAAAACATTAAAAACTCTTAAAATCCCTAAAAATTTGAAAAACCATAAATCCTAAAAATCCAAAAAATCCAAAAAAAAATTAAAAAACTAAAAAACTATGAAAAACCCTATGAAAAACATGAAAAAGAAAAATATTTAAGATTATGGATCCTCTATGCTCGGGTAATATCGATTATTCCTCCTATATATTGGATTGAATACATCGACGACTTCTGTGCCTCAGCCTCCCCCCTACATGTGGGTGGGGACTCTGCTGGTCCTAGATGAAGACAAACTCTTTATTGCTTTCTCGTATCCTGATTCGCTTCCATTGTTTCCATATATTAAGCTTTTCCCTAAGTTTATAGGCTAGTACAGAGGTCATCCACAACTGCATCTGTCAGTTTCAGAGTTTAACAAGGCTTCTTACCTGCATTGACTTACTCTAGTCACTTGGTTTTTGAATTGGCGCCCATGGTTGAAATTCTGGATAGGTTTGAGTTTGAACACTAAGATCTTCCAAATCGTGCTACTATGTGTCTTATTTATACCTGCCACATTCTAATTCATTTTTCATCTGAAAAGGATCTCATTCGGGCCAGGTTTGTGGCTCCTTGAAGATGAGATGATGCCTTCTTTTCCCTCTATGGATATTTGATTTATTTTTATGTCATGATTCTCCGATGGTGGAGAATTTGGTAAGGTTTTTAGAACTCCTCCTCTCCTTTCAAAATATGAATATTATCTCAATGTTGGGGAATATGGTTAGATGATTCTTATGTGTGAATTGTAGAACTAGGTATCTTTGTCACCTGGTTGCCCCGAGGGTCTATGTTGAAGTCGATGATTCGAAATAGACAGTTGATTTTGTTTTAATTGCTATTTATGAGGAACTCTGATGGTAGAAACATGTGAGTTTTGAATCCTTAGTGAGGTATTGTGACTCATTCTTGACACTTGGTCTTGGAAGATGTGATTGCGGGCGTAGGGGCAATGAGTGTGTTATAGTAGGGACTGACCAGAATGTTAGCTCTCTGAGGTTGGGGTTGCCATATGATTTTGAGCAAATACCATGAACTCTTTAGGATTCCATTTCTGGTGCAATGTGGTATACTGAGGTGGAAGAATAGGGCTTCCTCTCAATGCAGGATACAATGGTATACCATTCAGACGCAAAGGTAAATGAATTTTTCAAGCACTTGAGGGGTGACATGGGACTTGGACATGACGTACCTTCCTACAATGGGATGGGGGTGTGGCTTTTGATGAGGTTTGGGATATGGTTAATGATCTTCCACAACAAAGTAGGACTGTGGTTAGAACATCAATCCACATTGGGGATATGGGACCTGGGGAAATCTTGGATGATGGGAGGGTGAGGTGGGAGATGAATGTACATCGAGGTGTGCTGGTTGAATCTTCTATGGATGACAATGAGAAGGCTATATAACCCAAAGAAGTGGTACCTGACCTCACCTATGCTGCGATGGGTAGGGAGGAGAGGATTAAAAATTCATCCGTTATTGTTGTTTCATCTTCCCACCATTTTTTGGGGTTAGAAGCTATAAAGACTATGGAAAAAGAGGGGTTGAGTCATGAGATGGAGGACTAGGGAGAGATGCAGGTTGAAGTGGCCTGGTATGTCAATAGACTCCATGCGGAACTTCAGGGGGAGGCTCCAATCCCCCTCTATGAAGAAATGGGGCGAACAGAGGATAAGCATAATCCTTTACCACCTGCTGAGCAATCACTGATGCAGGAAGATGTGTCGGTTCTTACAGCTAGGACCAGTGATAGATCGATTGAATGATTTCAGTCGGATGAGGATCAGGAGGACCTATATGAATGTTCAATTATGAGGTGGATGAGTGAAGAGAATCACACCCTTGTTGTGGTTCTGTATGATACCTTACCCTCGTGTGTTTAGTTTTTCAAAATGATAATGTTGGACTACATGGAAATCTCATTTGATCAGCATCAAAAGGACATCCTAGAGAAGCCATATTTGAAGTTGGATGTGAACTTTGTTAGGGATGATGATGATGAAGCATCATGGCTAGGGGAAATCATTAGGGATCATAATGCCATGATCAATTCTAACATGGCCCGAATAAGAAAGGAGAAGGATTTGATGGGTGACCCTAGTTTTGTTGGCATGCATTCATGCCCCCAGAAGAGGAAGTTGAGGTATGTCAGTACACTTACACCCAGATCTGGTATCCAGAGAGGTGGGGTTGATCTTTCTATTGTCGAGCATGGGGAGGATGGTATTTTCAAGACAAGGGAAAAGAGTTCTGATGGCATGATTCAAGGTAGGAAGGTGGACCATGGCGATCTTTCCCTTACCCCAAGGAGGACGTGGCCAAGGAGGGACTACTCTACTCTTCCCTAGCCAATTGTTACCAGAGCCTCCTCCAAGGCCTGTAAGCCTGTAGAACAGCCGAGGCTTAGGGGCATGTATACCAAGCTTTCTATTGACATGGAAAGTTCCAGGAAAGCTGTGGAAGAGTGGGAGATGGCAGAGTCAGATGTGTTTTCAGGAAATGGTACTCATGGAGACCCTTATGGGGAAGCTGGGGAGGTTTACCATTTGGATATGTAGTTTCATTCATTGTTTCCTTTTTTGGGACTGTATTTGAGTATTGGTCGTTTGACTCTTCCCCTCCCATGTCTCTATGTCCCTTTTTCTTATAAAATTTAGGGGTGGGGGTCAGGAATATCCTATCCCTACACCTAATTTTCCCTATGAAAACCATACAAACATAAAAACACTAAAAACCCTTAAAAACATAAAAAATCTAAAAATCCTAAAAACCGTAAAATCTCTAAAAACCCTTAAACCCCTCAAAATATCTAAAAATCATAAAATCTTATTAAAATAATAAGAATCCCTTAAAATCACTAAAAATGTATAAATCTACAAAACAATGAAATCCCTAAGAAACCATAAAAAACTAAAAACACTAAAAATCCCTAAAAAAATATAAAAAGTAAAAAAACATAATAAACCATCGACCCAGAAAAACCATACAACCCCAAAAAACCCAAAAAACCATAAAACCCATAAAAACAATAAAACCTCACATGAAACTATAAAAACACTTTAAACTCCTAAAAATTATAAAAAAAACATTAAAAAGCCTTAAAGCCCAAAAAACTCAAAAACACTAAAACTGAAAAAAAAACTATAGAAACCCTAGAAAAACTAAAAAACTATAAAAACCCATATAATAATAAAAACCCCAAAAATTCCAAAAAAACATAAAAACCCTAAAAAATTAAAAAATACTAAAAACAAATAAAATACCAAAAACCCATGAAAACCCTAAAAACCAATTAAACTTTAAAACCCCATAAACACTATAAAAACCATGAAAACCATAAAAAACAGTAAGATACCCTAAAAATACAAAGAAACCATAAAAACCATAAAAAAATATAAAAACACTAAAACCCCTCATATCCCTAAAACCATAACTACCCATAGAAATGATTAAAAATCCCCAAAAATCCCAAAAAATGTAAAAATCCCTAAAAAACCTAGGAAAACCTAAAAACATATAAAAACCTAAAAACACCAAAAACATATAAAAAACATAAAACTCAAAAAACCCTAAGAAACCCTAAACCCCTTAAAGTTCCTAAAATCGCTAAAAAACCTAAAAATACTTAAAAATCCATAAAAATACCTAAAAACGAAAAACCCATAAAAACCTAAGAACTGTTAGAAAATATTACAATCCTAAAAACATATATTAACCCTAAAAACCCTAAAATTTCTAAAAACCTTAAAAACCTTAAAAAGACCCTAAAACATCTTAGAACCCATAAATACCCCGAAAAACCTTTAAAACCCTAAAAACCCATAAAACCCAAAAAACTCTAAAACTATAAAAAACAAATTAATCACACAAAAATGTTAAAACACAACAAAATAGAAAAAACCCCTATAATTAAAAAATAACATACCCCCCCCCATGAATGAAACCCCAAAAATCCAAATACCCTCAAAATACCAAAAAACCAAAAACATCATAAAAATCCTAAGAAACCATCAAAATCCGTAAAAATTTAAAAACCCCGAAAAAACCTAAAAACCATAAAAATATAAAACCACATAAACCCCCTATAAATTAAAAACACTAAATATCCTAAAAAGATAAAAAGTCTGTAAAACCCCTAAAAAATAAAAACACCTAAAAACGTTAAAAACCCTTAAAGCCAAAAAATAATTTAAAAAATTTGAAAACCCTTTATACCCTTAAAATGATTAAAACTTTAGAAACAAGAAATACTCTAAAATACCTAAAAATGACCATATAAACCCAAAAAACCAAAAAAAAACTAAAAAACATAAAAACTCAAAGAACACTCAAAATCCCAATGTAATCTAAAAACCGTAAAACTTTAAAAATATCCCAAAAAATCTATAAAACATTAAAAAACCTAAAATCCCAAAGACCCTAAAAAAACTAAGAAAACCTGAAAACACAAACCCCCCTTAAAAATCTAAATCCCAAAAAACATTAAAAATCCAAAAAAATCCTAAAGATTCCCTAAAAATCCTGACAGATGTAAAAAACACTAAAAACATGGAAAACCCCTAAGAAAACCTTAAAAACCCAAAACCACATAAAACCCTAAAAAATTGTGAGAAAAAACATAAATGACCCTAAAAACCCTAAAAACCCTTAAATATTAAAAAAAACCCTAAAAACCTTAAAAACCCAAAACCCATTAAAAAAATATAAAACCCTAAAAAACTTTAATACCCCTTTAAATACCTAAAACATAAAAAACTAAAATAAACATTAAAAACCCTTATAAAAATAAAAAAAAATTAAAAGATAACATAAAAAACAAAAAAATCAAACCACTAAGACCCCATTTAATCACCAAAAACCCTAGGTACCTTTAAATCCAAAAAATCCAAAAAAAATTCCAAAAAAACATAAAAAATGCATAAAAACTATGAAAACCCCTATAAAACCATATAAATCAACAAAATACACTTAAAACCCCTAAAACATAAAAACAAAAAAAACCCTAAAAAATAAAAGACCCTAAATATCATAAAACCCCTAAAAACCATAAAACCACTAAAATCCTTAAAAAACCTAAAAACCCAAAGAAACCAAAAAACTAGTAAAAACTCTAAAAACACTTTAAACACCTAAATTTTTTAAACAACCTTAAAAAATATATAAAAAAATTAAGAAAACATAAAAATAAAAAAAACCCAAAAAACACTAAAAACCCATAAAAAATATCCAAAAATATCACTAAAAACATAAAAAAATCTAGGAAACCCTTATGAAAATTAAAAAAAATAAAAACACTTTAAACTACTAAAAAATAAAATTTTAAAACCATAAAAAAAATATGAGAACCCAAAAAAACCCTAAAACCCCTAAAAATCCCTAAAAATATAGAAACCCCCAAAATAATTAAAAACCCCTAAGAAATCCTTAAAACCCTAAAACAACTAAAATTGCTAAAAACCCTAAAAATGATAAGACCTTTAAAACCCATAAATGACCCTAAGAACCCTAGAAACCCTAGAAAACATAAAAACATAAAAACCTTTGAAATCCATAAAACCTCAAAACCCCATAAATACACTTAAATCTTAATAAAAACTCTAAAAACCATAAAAATAAATAAAAAATAGAAATAAAAAAACCTAAAACCTGCAAAATAGTAAAAACTCTCAAAATCCAAATAAATAAAAAGTAACCATAAAAATATAGAATAAACATTAAAGTCCATAAAAATGTAAAAAACATTAAAACCCTAAAAAATCATATGAAACAAATCTAAATAAAAATTAATACCCTAAAAACCCCAAAAATGATAACAACCATAAAAACATAAATAGACCCAAAACACTAAAAACCCTAAAAACTATAAAAAAATAAAAAATTAGAAAAATAAAAAAACCCCAAGAAATCCACTGAAAACTGAAGAAACATTCAAACCCATAAAATGAAAAAAAACACTAAAACATAGCAAAAAAACTAAACAAAATCCAAAAAACTCCTAAAAACTAAAAAAAATCTTGAGGACCCCTAAATATCCAAAAAAACATAAAAATACTCAAAATTCATAAAAACGTAAAAATAATAAAATTCCTATAAAATCTTTAAGATCCCTAAATATGAAGAGAATCACTAAAACATCGAAAACCACTAATAAATTCATAAAAAACGCAAAACACTTAAAACCTCTAAAACCCTAAAAATAATAAAAACTAAATAAATAATAAAAATAATAAAAACCCTAAAAAACCCATAAAAATCTATAAAAACCAAAAAAAATTACAAAAAAATCCTAAAAATTTGTAAAAACATATAAAACATAAAATCCATGAAAACCCTTAAGAAATCATTAAACACCTAAAACACATTGATCCCCTAAAAACCTAAAAAACTCTAGAAAACCTAAATGACTCTAAAACCCTAAAAGCCCTTAAAACCATAAAATGAAAAAACATTACAAATCCCAAAAATCCATAAGAAAACTTAAAAATCATTGAAAACACTAAAAATGCATTTATCATATAAAAACATTAAAAAACTCGAAAAATCCTTAAAATTCTAAAAAACCCAAAAATCTAAAAACAAAACAATACCATAAAGACCCTAAAAATCTTGAAAACCCCCAAAATCATTAAAAATCCTAAAACACTATAAAAATCCTTAAAAATCCTAAAAATTGATGAAAACGGAAAATACCCTAAAACGCTGAAAACCCCTAAGAAACCAATAAATACCAAAAAACACATAAAAAACCTAAAAAATCAAAGACTCAAAAAACCTAAAAGACCCTAAAAACACTAAATACCCCCAAAAACCATAACTGACCCTACAAATCATAAAAACCCTAAAACCCGTATTAACCCTAAACCCACTAAAAACTATAAAAACACTACAGACCCCTAAAAACTATTTAAAAGTCTAAAAAACCTTAAAACCCATTATGAAATAAAAAACCCCAAAAACACTAAAAAATATAAAAAAAACTGCAACCCCCCACCCTAATCCCCCAAAAATCTATATAATCATAAAAATCCTAAAAAATCCCAAAAATATATAAAAATCCTTAAAAACATAAAAATCCAAAAAACCTTAAAAACCCAAATAATACCTTAAAAACTTAAAAAACATTAAACACATAAAAACATAGAAAAAATTAAAAACCTTGAGAAACCATAAAACTCCTAAAAAAACTCAAAATCATTAAAAACCCTAAAAACCCAAAAAATAAAAAACCCATAAAAATAATTTAAAACGTTAAAACCCCTAAAACCCCTATAAACCCGAAAAACCATAGGAAAACATTAAAAATCCGAAAACAACTAAAACTCCAAAAAATTTAAAAATGAAAAAAACTTAATAACACTAAAACCGCTCCCCTCACTTGTCTACTATTTCTATTTCATAATATGTTTTAAGGGGGTCGGGAATATCCTGGCATCACACCTCTTCTACCTAAAAATCCGTAAAATTCAAAAACAAATCCCTTAAAATACCTAACAATGTAAAAAACCTTAAAAAACATGAAAATCCCTAAGAAAAACTTTAATAACTAAAAACACTTAAAACCACTAAAGACATTAAAAAATGTTTACAATAACAAAAATTACCTAAAAAATCTAAAATCTATAAGACCCACAAAAAACATTTAAACCCCCTAAAACACATAAAAACAAAAAACAAATCTAAAAATTCATTAAACCTATAAAAATGTGGGAAAACTATAAAAATCATTAAAACCATAAAAAACTCCAAAAACCTTGAAAAATCCATAAAACCTATAAAAACATTAAAAACCCTAAAAACTATAAAATTTTCTTAAATTTCTAAAACCATAAAAAAACTAAAAATCAATAAAAATCCCTAAAAACATAAGAAATAATACAAATAATAATAACACATATGAAAAACATAAAAAAAATCTTAAAACATATAAAAACCTAAAAAAACATTAAAAACCCAAAAACCCCAAAAAATACTAATAAGATATTAAATTCCCAAAATCCTAAAAAACCTTAAAAAAATTAAAATTCCCAAAAAAATACCTAGAAATCAGAAAAAACTTAAAAGAACCTAAAGCGTTAAAAACCATGATAATTCATTTAAAATCTAAAATCACATAAAACCCTTAAGAACCTAAAATCGTTAAAAACCTAAAAATCCCCTCGTAAGACCCAAATGAAAAAAATACATAAAAACATGTAGTACCCCTCAAAAACCTAAAAACACATAAAAACCATACACCCCACTAAAAATATTAATAACCATTTAAACCATAAAAATATTTTAAAAATATGAAAAACATTAAAACCCTAAAAACTCAAAAAACCATAAAATCCCTAAACTACCATAACTACAATAAAACCTAAAAAAATAAAAAAATCCAAAAAAATATCTAAAAATACCAAAAAACATAATATTCTCCAAAACCATGAAAACCCCTAAGAAAACCATAAATAAAAAAGACACTTAAAACCCATAAGAAACCTATGAACACAAATATCCCTAAAACACTAAAAATACTCAAAATCCCTAAATTCCCAAAAAACCATAAAAATCATAAAAATGGACTAAAATCTCATAAATCCTAAAAAACTATAAAAACATAAAAAACCTATGAAAACCTAAAAAACCTAAAAACTATTTAAACCCTTAAAAATATGAGAAATTTTAAAAACCCTAAAAGGCTCTAAAAACCAAAAAAACACAAAATACCCAAAATACCTAAAACTGTTAAAAATATAATAATCATTAAAACCCATAAAAACACTAAAAACCCACTAAAGATATTAAATCCATTTAAACCTCTGAAAACATTAAAAAACTATAAAAACCCTAAAAAACTCTACAAAAAACCCTAAACCCAAAATAAAAATATAAACCCCTAAAAACCCTGAATGCAGTAAAAGACCTCAAAATCCCTAATGTCCCACAAAAAAATAAAAATCCAAAAAATACCATAAAAATCCATAAAAACATAAAACCCTATAAACATTTAAAAACCATAGGAAAACATTAAAAACATAAAAAAACAAAACCCTTAAAAACCTAAAAATTCAAAAAACCATTAAAACAATAAAAACCCCAAAACCCCTCAAAATCCCTAAAAACCCAAAAAATAAATAAAAAGTCTAAAAATTCATAAAATCCCTAAAAATGTTAAAAACCATAAAAACTATAAGAAAACCTAACATACAAGCATAAAAACATAAAGACTCTTAAAACCTATAAAAACCATAAAAAAAATAAAAAAAACAAAAAAACCTAAAATTACACCCCAACCACTAAAATCCATAAAAACCCTTAAAAACATTTAAAAACATTAAATACCGATAAAGCCACTAATAAAATTAATAAAAATTTAACCACTAAAACGTTAAAAACTATGAAAACATTTAAACCCTATAAACTAAAAAAACTTCATTCCCAAAAAAACATAAAACACTAAATAATCCCCAAAAAAACTCTCAAAATCACTAAAAATCCTGAAAACCCATTAAAATCATAAAAAAACCGTAAAAATTCATAAAACATAAAAAACCCCTAAAATTGTTAAAAACCCTTAGAAAACATTAAAAACCCAAAATCACTAAAACCCCAAAAAACTAAAAAAGAAAAAAAATCCTAAACACCTCTAAAAGACACTTAAAAAACTATTTCCCCAAAAAACCATAAAAACCTCTTAAAACATCATAAAAACCTTAAAAAATAAATAGAAACATTAAAATATAAAAACCATTTAAACCCCATAAAACCATAAAGACTCTAAAAATACAAAAAAAACACTAAAAACTAAAAAAATCATAAAAACACTAAAACCCAAAAAACCATCAAAATCTATAAAACCCTAATAAAATATAAATATTAAAAACCACTAAAATTTTATAAAAACATAAAAACACTAAAAACCATGAAATCCTCTAAGAAAACATAAAAACCCAAAAAAAATCACAGCCATAAAAACAAAAAAAATGAAAAACAAATCCTAAAGACCACTTGAAAAGAAAAATCCCTGAAAACCATTAAGAGTGGAAGGAATCACAATGTCTTCTTATCTCTTGATAGTTCCTTGATGGAGCCGACGGTGAACCTTCCTCCCCCCTATGTGGGAGGGTTTTTCGCTCGATGGCGATCATGACTTTTCCTTCATCTCTCTTTATATGCCTGATTTTCTTCCCCCCTTCCATCGAATTAATATTTTCCCAAAGGTTCCTGACTTATATAAAGGTTACCCTTACATAACCTTATTAGACTTGGAGTTCCATGCGGCCTCTACACTTTATATCATTACGTTGGTTTCCTGGTTCGTCAAGCACCGACCCTTAGTAGAGTCTTTTGAAAGATTTGTTTTTGGATGTTGGAATCTTCATGATCTGGAGACGGTAGGGTTATTGGATGGAAGCCATTTTTTGACCTGGTTCTCAACAGATGTAGATCTGATCCGTGCTTGGTCTGCAGACCCTTGAATCCTCAATGGAATTAGATTATTTCTATTTAGATGGAGCTTTGACCTGCACATGAACCGGGACCCGCTGCTAATTGCATCATGGGTTAGGTTCCCAGAACTCCCTCTTCTGTTTTCGAATCCATATATTATTTGTATGCTTGAAAATCTTGTGGGCCATTATTTGTGTTCAGAAAGTCAGACTCATGCAATTTTCCACCCAGTTTCCCCATGAGTTTGTGTTGAATTGGATGTCTCAAAACCTATGATTGACTTTGTTTAGATTACTGTTGGTAAAAAGTTTCGTTACAAACACTTGGAAGTTGTGGAGTCCTTTTTTGCTATCTTCTCTATATGCATGCGACTGGGTAATTCTAGAACTACTTGGAGATGAGGGGGTAGAAGTACAAGAGTTATGGAGGGTGAATGACCAGTGATGGCGTATGATCAAAGTAACGTTGTAACATGTACACCTGTGATAAAGGCAATGTCGCAACAATCCGCTTGGCCGAAGGTCTCTTAGGTGTATGAGGTATTAAAGTAGGGTCTGGGGATTGCGCGTGAGAAGAGAGTAATAGAGACTAAAAAAGTTGTGACTTCCCCTTAGTTGTGCTGTGAAAATTTGTAGAAGCAGGGGTAGGTTGGAAGATTGGAAGAACATGCTTGAGGTGGGTAGGGAATGAAGGTGCAGGATTCAAATGGTGTTTCGTTGTGCCAGTGGTTTGGTTTA
The DNA here is from genome assembly GCA_963277665.1 of Viscum album. Lineage (NCBI taxonomy): Eukaryota > Viridiplantae > Streptophyta > Magnoliopsida > Santalales > Viscaceae > Viscum > Viscum album. Next base: position 1,276,732,089 of record OY728136.1, on the reverse strand, counting down.
CTGGCCTCGGAGGGGGAGACTACTGTACAATGGCTAGTGATGGAATCACTCTTTGGTGGTATGGACATGATGGCTCCTCAGAATAGTAGCGGGCATGAAGTGGCTGGTGAGAGGGTGGTATAGCTTCTAGGGAAATTTGGGTGATGTTGCTTACTTGTGATGGGAGGATGAGGGTGAAGATGTCGCGATCTCTTATAGAGGGCATGTTAGACATAGCGAGGCACTGGCCTTGGATGGTGCCCCCTGGTGTAACAGGTTTGATTGTCTTAGTTCTATGGATTCAGTGGAAAAGGATCATTTAGAGGGGGTTGGAAAGGTGCAGTGGGTGGTGGTGTAACCATAGGAGGTAGCTGATACCAGGGTCGTGTCTACTACTAGGACTGGTTACATTATGGATGAAAATGGTCTCTTGGTGGAACTTTTTCTAGGTGATGTTTTCCCTAGGTGAGATGTGCCTGACTTTTCCCAGATTAGGTCTCATGGTGATGGTGCAGGGGATGAGGAAAGCTGAATCAGTGAGGCTTAAATGGTCCCTAGAGGTGATATGCAGGATGAGGCATGGGCATTGCCTGGTGGAGAAAGGGTGGCCCAGATGGCCAGTGACACCCTTGGGCACTCAGATGGTGCTGGTGAACATGACAAAATGGAGATGTAGGTGCTCGTGCACAATAGTGATGGGTTTTCTTACAATGAGCCTTCTTTATAGGGAAAAAAAGTTGGCTGGGAAGGAGGGGGAATTGTCTCCTACTATACCTAAAGTGGAGGTGGATAACTCTGTTTGTTTTGTGGGGTGTCCAGCATTAAAAGAGGATAAGGGCTTCCATCTGGTGATGACTGATGTGGTGTCTCCTCCCTATCTGGTTATCGAGGTACATGACCTTGTGGTCCCTTGCGTGTTGCAGTGTGGGGTCCTTCCTGATTGTTCCCTTAACCAGGAATCCCTCTTCGTCCCTGATGACCCCTTCAATGAGGATGGTAAAAAGTTGAATCATAATAAGGATATGATCATTAAGGAGAGGGCTAAAAAGCTAGATGATGGTTCCTGCCTGGTCCCCTTTAAGTGGTGGAAGAAGCGGGATTACTCCACTCTTCCCAGACCCATGGCCACCCAAGCATCATCAAAGCTTATCAAACTGAAAGTCAAAATTAACCAATGGAAGCATATGCACACCCCAGAGCAAGATAAATAGAGGGAGGATCTCCTAACGCTCCTCAATCTTCATGAGGATTATGATTTAGGATGGGAATCGATGCACACCAGTGAAAATATTAACATCTTCTCCGACAATGCGGCTCTTGGATATGGAGCAGAGGGTGATCATTATGGTGCAGCTTAATTTTATGAAGTTGATGGTGATGTTGACTGACTTTCTTTTTCTTTTTAGGTTTTTTTTCTTGGGTATGTTGGGGGTTTTTAGGGGTTTTTGGGGTGGGTAGTTTGGTCCCTCCCCTCCCTTGTCTGTAGTGTCTTATTTTCTAATAAATTTTGGGAGGCCAAAAATAGCCTGGCCTTGCACCTTCCTTTCCTAAAGACCGTTAAATACCCCAAAAATCCCTAAAACCATAAAAAACCATAAATACTAAAAAATCCCTAAAAATCCCTAAAAACATAAAAATCTCCTAAAATGTGTAAAAAACTAAGAAAACCATAAAAATATAAAAGTGTTTACATTTCCTAAAATCACTAAAAAAGGCTAATAACCAAAAAACCAAAAAACCCAAAAAAATCATAAATATCATCAAAACTCTTAAAAACCCGAAAAATTATTAATATCCTAAAAAATCCCTAAAAATACCTACAAATTTACTTCCCCTAAGAAACTATTAAAAATCCTAACAAAACCATAAAAACCTAAAACTTTTAAAACCCCTAAGAAACCTAAAAATCCCTAAAAGAACTTGATAACCCTAAAAACCCCTTAAAACCATAAAACCCAAAAACCCATAAAGCAACCAAAAAACCCATTAAATTCCCCAAAATAAACTAAAATTACTAAAACCCATTAAACCCCTAAAATAATTAACCAATTAAAAACATTTAAACCCCTAAAACCCCAAAATCCCTAAAAACACAAAAAACCCTAGATCCCTAAAAACCTAAAAAATCATAAAAACCCACCAAATCCTCAAAAATAATAAGAAACCATTGGAAACAAAAAAATCCATAAAAACATAAACACCCATAAAATACTAAAAACCCTAAGAAACCCTTAAAACCAAAAAGACACTTAAAACACACAAAAATCTAAAAACCATAAAAACCCTAAAAACCCTTGAAACCTTTAAACCCCTATCACCGTAAAAACCCAAAAAAACATAAATAAAACTAAATACCCATAAAACCCTTAAAATAACTAAAAATAAAAACCTTTTAAACCACTAATTTTTTTAAAAATCCAAAAAACAGAAAAACCCTAAAAAATAAAAATAACTATAAAACCCCTAAAACCCCTAAACACACCTAAAATCAGTCAACATCTTAAAAAAACCTAAAATCTGAAAAAATCCCTAAAAACTTACTTAAGATCAATAATAAAATAAAAAACCCATAAAACCAAAAAAAAAACAAAATAATACCATAAAAATCTAAAATAAATTTAAATCCCCAAAAAACTAAAAACATTAAAACCCTAAAAAACTAAAATACCGTAAAAATCCAAAACCCCTAAAAATCTCTAAAATCACTGAAAGACCCTAAAAATCCTAACGAAGTCCTAAAAATACATAAAAACATCCATAATCCTAAAATCCAAGAAAATTACTAACCAAACCTTAAAACCTAGAACACTTAAAACCACTAAAAAATATAAAAACTGTTAAAAATTTTAAAAGACGCTAAAACCCCTAAAAACCATTAAAAATTTTAAAAATATGAACCAACCCTAAAATCCTATAAAACCTATAAAAACCAACTATAACCTCTAAATACCCTTTATACCCCAAAATGGTATAAAACCTCTAAAAACATTAAAACCCCTAAAAACACAAAAAAACCCTAAAATCCAAAAAAACCATACAACCACTAAGAACCTTATAAACCGTAAAAACCCTTAAAACCCCTAAAAACTATAAAAATTCATAAAAATACTAAAAGTCCCTAAAATCGTTAAAAACAAAAAACCATAAAATCCTTAAAAAAATAAAAAAACTGTAAAAACTGTATCAAAATAAAACCCATAAATACCTAAAAAATATTAGAAAACCTTAAAAACACTAAAACCACTAAAAACCATAAACCCTTTAAAAACCATAAATCCACCAGAACCCCATAAAAACCCCTAAAACTCACTAAAAATATATAAAAACCATTTAAATACCTAAAAACATAAAAAAATCTAAAGCACTATAAAACCCATAAATAACTAGAAAATTACCCTAAAACAAATGAAACCAAAAACTGTAAAAACTCTAAAGCCCATAAAAATCTATAAAAACCCTGAAAAAATCCCAAACACTTCAAAAAAACACTTAAAATTCCTTGGAATGTAAAAAACTGTAAAATCTATCAAAATCCATAATAAATCCATAAAAACCTAAAAACACATAAAATGGAAAAAAATCTTAAAAACACTAAACACCCTATGTCCACTAAAAGGATCCAACAAACCCAAAAACCATAATAAACCCAAAAAACCTTAAAAAATCCTAAAAAACCATAAAACACTAAAACTAAAAATACCCCTTTTAACTCCTAAAAAAATTTAAAAATAGAAAAACCCATAAACCTAAGGAGTCAAAAACAATCCCAATAACCTAAAAAAACCCTAAAACCATAAAACCCCTAAAAACATCAAAACATATAAAACACCCAAAAAACCATAAAAATCCATAAAAGTCATGGAAAATACCTAAAATACCTAAAATATAAAACCCCTAACATCCCTAAAAAACCCTAAGAAAACATTTAAAACTTAAATACACTTTAAACCCCTAAAACCTAGTAATTATAAATCCCTAAAAACCATAAAACCCCTAAAAACCTTAAAACCATCAAAATCCAAAATGAAAATAAAAAAAATACAAAAAAGTGAAAAAATACCTCAATATAAAAAACTATAAAACCCAGAAAATTCCTACTAAAACCTTAAAAAAATAAAATACATAAAATCACTACAAAACCAAATAAATGAATAAAATCCATAAAAACCCCTAGAACGCTAAAACCCATAAAAACCGTAAAAACCCCTAAAACCCTTGAAACCCTTAAAACAACTAAGAATTATAAAAACCATTCAAACCCTTAAAATCCTTAACAACTCTAAAAAAATAAAAAACCTAAAAAATAAAAAAAAAACAAAAAACAAAAAAACAAAAAAACCCTGAGAAATCCAGATATCCCTCAAAATCATTAAAAACACAAAATAAACATAAAAATCCTAGAAACTGTAAAAATAACTAAAAATAATAAAACCCTTAAAAACCTTAAAACCCCTAAGAAATCCTTAAAAACCTAAAAACACTTCAAACTACTAAAAACATAGAAAATTATAGATACCATAAAAATATGAAGACATTATAAAACCTTAAAAAACTCTCAAATCCTTACAACCCCTAAAAACTATAAAAACCTAAACAATTCGTTAAAATCCATAAAAATGTAAAAAAAACCTAAAAAAATGAAACAAACTATAACCAAACCTCAAAACCTAGAAATAATAAAACTATTGAAAACAAAAAAAAATTATAAAAACCAAAAAACCCATAAATACTCAAAAAACCATGAACACACTCAAAATTCATAAAATCCTAAAACAACTCAAAATCCCTAAAACCCTAAAAATAATAAAAATACTAAGGAATCATTAAAAATAAATAAATCATACCAACCCCTAAAACCCATAAAAAATAAATCCATAATAAACTAAAAATAATTAAATCGCAAAAAAAATCCTAAAAACCATTAAAAACAATAAAAGCACTAAAAAGACCCTAAAGACCATATAACCTCCTAAAACCCCAACTGCCCCTAAAAACTATAAAAAACCAATAAAAGTATAAAAAACCTAAAAACTAGTAAAACTATAAACCCCCATTAATCCCAAAAAAGTTAAAAAAAACTCTAAAAACCTTAAAAACATATAAAAATAAAAAACACAATAAAAACCCAAAGAAAACATAAAAACCCTAAAAAAATAACCAATCTCTAAATCCCCCAAAAACATAAAACCCATAAAAATTGTATAATTCCCTAAAATTCCCAAAAAAATGTAAAAATCCCCCATGCCCTAAAAAAATATAAAAAGACATTAAATACCAAGAACACATAAAACCCATACAGAATTAAAAAAATATAAATCCAATAATGGAACCTAAATACACTTAAAATACATAAAAACCACTAAAAACCCAAAACACTTCTAAACCCCTTTAAAAACCTAAAAACCAACTAAAAACTCTAAAAACCCCTCAAAAAAAATAAAAAACTTGAAACCCTAAACCCCTAAAATTCCATAAATGCCCTAAAAACAATAAAATTTTAAAAAAGGCCTAAAAATTCCATAATCATAAAAACCCAATAAAACCAGAAAACCCTAAAACCCTAATAAAACCATAAATTCCCTAAAAACTATAAAAATATTAAAAAATGGAAAAAAATTCATAAAATATAAAAAAACCCATAAAAACCTAATACCATAATATAACCATAAAACCCTAAATATAATCAAAACCCCCAAAACTCAAAAACCTTAAAAAAAGATAAAATCTCTAAAAATCCATAAAAACCCAAAAAAACATCAAAATCCCTAAAGACAAATAACCATTAAAATCATAAAAATTCCATAAACCCCTAAAAAACATAAAAACACATAAGAAACCATTATAAACATAAAAACCCTTAAAACATCAAAAAACTACAAAATTTTAGAAACTATAAAAGACCATAAATACCCTAAAAAATAATACCCAGGAAAATGACTAAAAACCATTAAAACTCTAAGAACCTATAAATGTCCTAAAATGTATAAAAACTATAAAACCCTTTAAACCCCTAAAAATGTTAAATACTCTAAAAGACCATAAAAACTCTAAAAAAATAAAAAAAACATAAAAATCCAAGAAAACTATAACATCCCTAAAAACCATAAATATCTTTAAAAATCCCCAAATCCCTAAAAATTATAAGAAACCAAAAAGAAACTAAAAAAGAGAAAAATATCCCTAAAAATGGAAAAACCCCTAAAAATCATGAAAACCATAAAGAAATAAAAACAATTAAAATAACCAAAAAAAATATAAAACACTAAAAACCTAAAAAACACTAAAAAATCTAAAAACACTAAAAATATCTAAAAACCCTAAAAACCCATAAAAACGAAAAAATTCCCTAAAAAACATAAATATATTGAAATCCTTATAAATATGAGCGCCCCTTTTAAAATCATAATAACCTAAAAACAATTTAAAACACGAAAAATCACAAAACAAAAAAACCATAAAGACTCAAATACCATAAATGCCTAAAAACCATAAAAAATAATATGAAACCTAAACCCCCCTATATTCCTAGAAAAATATTCAAACCCCCTAAAAACAATAAAAACCCTTTAAACCTCTAAAATCATAAAAAACTATAAAACATTAAATACCATAAAACGCTAAAAACATAAATAAACCATATACCCCTTAAAAACACATAAAACCCCTAAAAACCATAAAAAAGAAATTAAATCCTAAACCCCCTATAAACCCATAAAAATATTCAGAACCCCTAAAAACTGTAAAAATAATTTAAACCCCTAAAAGAAAAAAAAACTATAAAACCATAAAAACCCTAAAACACTAAAAACATTAAAAACCCTTATACCCCCTATAAACCATTAAATCCCCATGAAATCTAAAAAAACAAAAACTAATAAAAAACCAAAAAAATATATAAAAATCAATAATAATGTATGAAACCCAAAAAACTGAAAATCCCAAAAAAAACATAAAACCTAAAAACACATAAAACTCCAAAAATAACTGAAACATTCTAAAACCCATAAAAAGTGTCAAAATCCAAAAAATATAGTTAAAAAGAATTAAAATCCTAAAAAGAACAAAAAATGCCTTAAAATGTAAAAAAAACCATAAAACCTTGTATGAAAACCATAAAAACCTAAAAACTCTTAAAATAATTAGAAACCTAAAAATTATAAAAACTTTAAAAAAACCTAAATATTCTTAAAAAGCATAAATCCCCCAAAATCTATAATACACCCAAAAGGAAATAAAATCCAAAAAAGCACAAAAAATCCTTAATAATCTAAAAACTCATAAAAACCTTAATAAATCCAATGAATTCCTTAAAAACACTAAAACATTAGAAAACCCCAAAATACTAAAAAATTTAAAAACACTAAATGTGAAAAAGTCCCTAAAAACTATAATAGCCACTAAAAACTTAAAAAAACATAAAAGACCATACAAATTATAAAAATGACTAAAAACTCAAAAAACCCATTAAACCACTAAAAACATTTAAAAAATATCAATCACACCACAAATATAACGTAATACCCAAAAAACATAAAATCCATAACAACCCTAAAAAATCCAAAAAACCAATTTTTTATTAAAACCTATAAAAATCCTGAAAATCCCTAAAATCCCAAAAATTGAAAAAATACCCAAAAATCCCAAAAAAAAACTTATGAAAACATTTAAATTTTAAAAACACTTAAAACCCCTAAAAACCAAAAAATGTTTAATCACATAACAATCTATATAATCCCTAGAAACTCTAAAACCCGTGAAATTATCTAAACACCCTAAAGACAATTGAAATCCAAAAATCCCTAAAAACATAAATCACCCTTAAAACTCTGATATACCAAAAGAAAACCATTAAAAATCTAAAAACACATAAAACTATTAAAAACATAAAAATTTATAAAAACTCTAAAAGATCCTAAAAACTCAAAAAAACAATAAATGACCTAAAATTGCAAAAACCTAAAAACCCTAAAAACCCTAAGAACTAATAAAAATTATAAAAAACCATTAAACCCCGAAAAATGTGAAAGGATTTACTTTTTTTTAAAACCCTTAAAAAACAAATTAAAAACCATAAGAAAATCAAAAAACACTTAAAACCCTCCAAATCCATAAGCCATAAAAATAAAAAAATGAAATAGACTTAAAAATCTCTAAATTTTTCAAAAACTCTTAAACCGAAAAAACCCTTAAGAAAACCATAAAAATCTAAAAACACTTAAAATCCTTAAAAAACTATAAATAATAAAAACTTAAAAACCCCAAACCCCTAAAACACTCAAAACCCCTAAAAGACTAAAAACACTTCAAAATCCTAAAAATCACTAATGATTTCAAAAAATGCTAAAAATATTAAAACCCCAAAAAACCATAAATATAATCTTAAAAACATAAATCACTTAAAACATCAAAAAAAATATAAAAACAATTAAAATGAACAGAAGACCATAGAAACCCATAAAACCACTAAAATCCATAAAGCCAGTAAAAAATTTTGAAATCACAAATACCACATTAATACCATAAAAATATACTAGAATCTATAAATACCCTTTAAACCACTAAAAGCGTTCAAAACAATAAAAACCTTTAAACCCCAAAAAAACCCAAAAAACCCAATAAAATAAAAAAACAATATTATCAATAAAATCATAAAATCCCATAAAATCCCTAGAAACCATACAAACCCTTAAAGATCCTTAAAAACCTTAAAATCCATAAAATGGTAAATTCATAAAAATCAAGAAAAAACTAAGAATACCTTAAAAATCAAAAATCACTTAAACCCCAAAATAACCGGAAAATTATAAAAACCCTAAAATACCATAAAACCTCTGAAAACCCCTAAAAATATGTACAAATCCTAAAACCCCTAAAATAATAACAAATCCATAAAAATCCCTTGAAATGTAAAAAACCCAAAAAACACAGAAAACCAATAAGAAAACAAAAAAACATTAAAACACAAAAAACCATAAAATATCATAAAAACCCTAAAAACTCCTCAAAATGATAAAAAACCCCTAAAAAGCTTTAACCCCCCCAAACCCCCCAAACCCCATAAATATAATATGAAACTACTAAAATTATTTAAATCTGATAAAACACCAAAAAAGAAAAAAAAATTACAACTATAAGAAAACCCCAAAAACAATAAAAACACATATACCCCTAAAAACCTATAGATCCTCAAAATCCCAAAAATAATAAAAACAAAAAATATACAAATAAATTGTAAAAATACAGAAAATTAAAAAAACCATGAAAAAAACCAATGAAGACAATAAAAACATAAAAACACATATACCCCTAAAACACCTAAAAATAATAAAAACCAAAAATCCACAAACCCTAGAAATAAAAAAACCTCTTAAATCACATAAAACTCTAAAATCCATAAAAAATCCTTAATATTCCCAAAAAGGATAAAAACCCCCAAAATCGTAAAAACAAGTACTAAATCCATAAAAATCTAAAAACACATAAAATCCCTAAATTCCTAAATAATGTTGAAAACCATAAAATAACCTAAAAACAATAAAACACATAATAATTATAAAATACCCTAAAAACTATAAAAATCCTAATACCCCATAAATGTCAAAAAAAACTCAAAAAACCCTTTAAACCCACAAAAATGACAAAAACAATTAAAAAACATTTAATCCCTTAATAAGGTAAAATCTCCCTAGCAACAAAAAACACAATTAAAACCCTAAAACCCCTAAAGAACCAAAAAAAACCCAAAAATCCCTAAAAACCATACTTATCCCATAACAATCCAAAAAATAAACCTAAAAATCATTAAAAAGGAAAAAACCTTAAAACCCTAAAATACCATAAGAAAACATTAAAAACCTAAAAACAATTAAACCCCCAAAATAACTAAAGTATGAATAAACCCCTAAAAACCCTAACCCCCCAAAACCATAAACCCATCAATCTCCCTAAAACCATAAATAATAATAAACATTCTTAAAATCCCTAAAATTCCAAAAACAACATCAAAAAAAGATAAAAACCCCATGGAATCCCCAATGAAAAAATTAAAAACATAAAAACCCCTAAAACCAAATAAATCCTAAAAACCCCTAAACCGTATAAAAACCCTTACTATTGTGGAGATTTCCTATATATGGGAAGCTTGAAATACAGTGTCCTTTGACAAAAAAACCAACTCCCTTCAAGGTGGGGTTGAGAGAATTCACAAATCCATCCATGTAACATCTTCCATTTGAACAAGTTCAATGGAAAATGATACGAATGACTTGAATATATTGAAAAAACATGGTATTTTTAGCAGCTGCTGGAAACCATTGACATTGAATTTTATCTAGTGGATTCCCCAAATTCCATAATGGATTTAGGTCAACATGGATGATGCGGCATCAGATACACCCTATCTCTCTTGATGTAGCGGAGTTTTCCATACATATAGAGGATTAATTAAAAGATTATTCTATAATTTTATTGGAATAATATTTTCTTATTATGTGGAGATTTTGGAAACAATCAAAATAGTTCATTTTGTGAATCAATATGGGTGGAATCTCCTTTAGATCCAATCTGAGTCGATCTTGGTGGTGGAAGCACTCAAAATCAAATCAAAAAGTGTACCTTGGAGGATTATCCCACATTGAATTGATTGAATAATGTTATCCCATAAACACATTCTCAATGTCACCCATGCATATAGGGATTAAAATATAGTGTCAGATGCGCTCTTTAAAAAACAAATTGAGGGAAGGATCTCAATGTGGTCCTTTGTCACCCCGCATTTTTATGAAACCTATATGGCTTTAAATATGAAGGTTGATCCTCACACCCATGTTTCTAAAACATCTTTAATCTATATGTACTTTATTTTTGAATAAATTAGGGGGATCAGGCGTGCTTGTATTGGACCCTTCTATGCCTTAAAGCCCTAAAAGCCCTCAAAATACACAAAACCCCCAACACAATAATAATCATAAAAAACAAAAAAAAATTATAAAATTAAAAAAAACCTAAAACCCCTGAAAATCATAAGAATCCCAAAAAAATAAGTCTCATAAAATCCGTAAAAACAAAAATATATATATAAAACCCTAAAAGACTCCAAAAACCATGAAAACCCCTAAATTCTATAAAAACCCCTAGAGACCTAAAAAGTCCCAAAAAACCCATAAAACCAAAAAAAAATGACTAAAAAAATCTAGAAACCCTATAATCTCGTAAAAAGTAAAAAAAAACTCTAAAACATCTAATAATCGTAAAAAACACAAAAAACCCCAAACCCCATAAAACCCCTAAAACCATTAAAATCCCTAAAACCCCAAAAAATGATAATTTTTTGAAAATCCCTAAATATTTTTAAACTCCCTAAATATTTTTAAACATGTAGGAAACCCTAAAAACCTAGAACAAACAATTAAAAACAAAAAAACCTAAAAACTCTTAAAACCATTAAAACATAAAATATATTAAAAACCCTAAAAACCTAAAACACTAAAAGAACACAAAACACGGAGAAAAATCCAAAAAATCCCTAAAAATCCAGAAAAATAAATAATACCCTAAAAACCTTGAGAAAACCTAAGAAATCTATAAAATCATAAAATAACATAAAACCTATAAAAACTTAAAAAACAATAAAACCCTTAATGACCCTAAACACCCCTAAACAGTATAAAACCTTTAAAACCCATAAAAAATAAAACCAAATAAACTACCCTAAGAAACAGCTAAAAAATCTTAAACGATATAAAGTAGATAAAATATTAAAAAATTTAAAAAACCGTAGAAACCATAAATATAAAAAACCTTAAAACCCAAAAATAAACATAAAAACCTAAAAATCAAAAATAACCTAAAATCCTCAAAATGAAATAAATCCCTAAAAACCCATACAAATCCTCAAAAACCACAAAAAATATATAGACACTTCAATACCTTTAAAAACTTTGAAAACCCCAAAGAAAACCATAAGAAACTAAAAATATTTAAAACCCCTAAAAATTTATAAACTCTAAAACCCCTAAAACCCTTTAAAAACTATAAAAAGTCATAAACCCATAAAATTCACTAAAAATCCTAAAAACCCATAACCACTCAAAAAACATAAAAATCAAAAAATTGTAAAAAATTCCTAAAATACATAAAAATATAAAAACCCTAAAAATCCTGAAGAACCCATATGAAATCCTTAAAAACCAAAAAATACTAAATCCCTAAAAATATAAAAAACATTAAAAATACTTAAAGTCCTTAAAAACACTCAAACCCACTTAAAATATCAAAAATCACTAAAAAAACCCATAAATCCTCTAAAACCCACCAAAACCACTAAAAACCCTTTAATCCCCAAAAATTATAAAATAATATAAAAACATTAAAAATCGTAAAAAATGAAAAAAACCACAAAGAACCACAAAAAAAATAAAACCCTAAAAAACACCAAATCAAATCAAAATCCCAAAAACCCTAAAAATAAAAAAAATAAAAAACTATAAAAACCTTATAAACTATATACCTCTAAATGATATTAAATATTATCAAAACCCTCAAACCCCTTAAAAAGTTTACATCTCTAAAAAATTACAATCTTTTAAAAACATAAATAAATCCGTAAAAAACCCAAAAATCAAAAAACCCTAAATACAATAGAGCCCCCCAAACTCCGGAAATCCCTAAAAACCCGGAAAACCATAAAATCCTAAAAATCAATAAAAATATAGAAATACATAAAGAACATAAAATATTTTAAGAAAACTATAAAATCATCATACCTTTTAAAACCCATAAAATGCTAAAAACCATAAAAATATTCTAAATCCCTTAATACCCCTAAAAAAATTAAAACCCAAAAACCCATTAATAAACTATAAAAACCTTACAAACCAACTAAATATCTAAAAACACTTTAGTACCTGGAATATTTTAAAAAACTATAAAACCCCTGAAAAACATAAATAAAGATAAAAAAATCCTAATACTCAATAAAACAAAAAACCATAAAGCCCTAAAAACTCTAAAAATCTCTAAAATCCCTAAAAACCATAAAAATCATACAAATTAATTAAAATTTAAAAAACATAAAAAAATCCTAAAATCCATGAAAACCACTATGAAAATTTTAAAAACATTAAAACAATTAATGAAAAAAAACTAACCCTAAAACCTCAAAAACCCCAAAAAACCATAACTACCATAAAACCCTAAAACCTTCAAAAAACATAAAAACCAACAAAAACCCGAAAACCCACTAAAAACTATGGAAATTTTATAAACCCCTCAAAACATTAAAAACATATAAAAATAATATGAACCCAAAAAAAAACAAAAAGAATCACCTAAAAACCACGAAACCCCTAAAAACGTCAATACCCTAAAAATTATAAAAACCTGAGAAATCCCTAAGAACCCTAAAAACTTATAAAAATTGTAAAAAATCCATAAAAACCCTTAAAAACAGAACCCAAAAAAACCCTAAGATAACCTTAAAAACTAAAAAAAATGTTAAACCCCTAAAAACATAAAAAATCTAAAAACCCAAAAACCCTTTAAATCCTTAAAACCCCCCCAAAAAATAAATATCCTTAAAACACATAAAAATACCGGGAAGTGTAAAGAACTCTAAAATCATAAAAAACCATGATGAAAATCTTAAAATCTCAAAAACACATAAACCCCTAAATAACTTAAAAATGATAAAAACCCTAAAATCCCTAAACCCCTAAGAAACAAAAAAACCCTCAAAATTCCTAAAACCCTAAAAAACGATAAAAATTCTAAAAAATCACTAAAAATATATAAAAAAGGTAAAAAAACCATGAAAACCATAATAAAACCCTATAAACCTAAAAACACCTAAAACACATAAAGAACCTAAAAGAAAAAAACCATAAAAGACCATAAAACACTTAAAAAAATAAAAAACCTTAAAAGGATAAACATAAAAAACCATATATCCCTAAACACTCCAAAAACTCAATAAACTCATAAAACACATAAAAATGTTAAAATACTCGAAAAATCCATATAAACCCTAAAATTTCAAAAATACCATAAGAACTAAAAAACCATAAAACACTAAAAATTCAAAAACTATTAAACCCATCAAAATCCATAATAACCCATAATATTTTAAAAATTACTAAAAAATCCCTAAAAAATTAAAAAAACATAAAATCCATAATCCCCACTAATAAAACATTAAAAATGCAAAAAATTATAGAAGCCCTTAAAAACCTACAAAATAAAAAAACGATAAAAACCACAAACCCAATGAAAATCCTGAAAAAACCATAAAAACAACAGAAAAGCCTTAAAATCCACAAAAACATAAAAATACTATATAAACTTTGAAAAAAACCTCCTAAAAGCTTAAAAACATAAAAAACACCTAAAACCACAAATAAAACATAAATATTCTAAAACCCTAAAGGCCTCTAAAATCCCTAACAACCACTGAACCCCATAAAAAATCTTACAAAACATAAAATACCTAAAAACACATAAAAACCATAAAACCGAATAAAAATTTTAGAATCCCATTAAATTAATAAAAAGGTTAAAAACTCTAAAGAACTATAAAAACCCAAAAAATTTCATAAAAACCAAAAATCACAAATAATCCATAAAAAATGTAAATATCCAAAAAACCCTAAAACGACTCAAAATCCTTAATAACCCTAAAACCCTAAAAATTACAAAAAATTCTTAAAAATGTAAAAAACCCTAAAACCTTGAAAATCTCTAAGAAAACCTTAATAAATTAAAAACACCTAGAACACATAAAAACACTAAAAAAATTAGAATTCTAAAAACCCTAAAAGTGGTGGGTTGATGCTTGTGATTGGTAACTCTCTCTCTCCTATGAAGGATTTAGGGTTTACCCTCAGCATTGATCTGGAGGGGGAGGCTTGAGAATTATATTTCAGGCTTTCCCTACAGCAGTTCCTCCCCCTTCCTCTCTCATGGTTTGAAGGTTTTATTCTTCTCTCACAGGGTTTTAGAACTTGGTTGTTTCATGACTCGTTTTCATGGTGGTCTTGATGGTGGTTGGTCTGATTATGGTTTCGTAGCATCACATCATCGGTGTGTCCCTACCCTTCATCTTAACTTGTTTCCCACTCTTTAGCTTCCAGTAAGCTTTCTCAATTTGGCCTCCAGTGCTGGTTCTTCTTGATCTCATATATTCCTGATTTCATGCCCCGAGCACCGTTTCTAGTTCAGTTCATCTTAGAACCCATCATCATTGACTTTCCTTTGGTGTGGTTTCTAGGTCATCCAACCCTTAGTGGAATTAGCTCAGCTTCACACATCTTGGTGCGTCTGACTGTTTGGGTTTCTTTTTTTAGCAGTTTTGGTGTTAGAGGGAGGCTTATGAGATCATTTCAGTGAGGCTCTAACAATGTTTCTGGTGACCTGAATGCAGCCAACATCTATGATGTTTTTTCTGAAGGTGTTCCTTTTCTTTATGTTAATCATATATGTGGAATGGTTTCATGGTGGTGAATCTACTTTATGAGATGGTGATGGTTTCCTTTGTTTTAATTTTTTTTCGTGGTATAGTTTCCATTTTGTTGTGATTTTTCTATGAGGGATCTATGGTCTGTGGTGCAAGGATTTGTTACAACCAGTCCTTCTACAAAGAGCTGCACCAGATGAGGTTCTAATCATGGAGTTTTCATTAGACCATTGCTATATGAAATTAGATGTTTTAGAGGGTATGACTATTGACATATGTACAAGGCCCATGCATTTCTACACTGGATAGCTAGTCAAGTTGTGTTGAGATGGTAAAATATGGAATTAACATTTTTTCCGCTAGGGAGGGGATTTCCCCTTGTAGTATTGAACTGGGTTGTTTAGCTTTTGGACAATTAGAGCAAGATTTGTATTAAGTTGTTGAATTCATTTTGGGTACCACCTCATCCCTTAAAAGGGTGGTTATGTTTATAATAAAATTAATTAATTTCCATTCTAAAAACCATAAAACCACTAAAAACCTAAAAATGCTAAACCCTCAAAAAATCCATAAAATCCCTAAAACCTTAAAAACCATAAAAAATCCTAAAAACATAAAAAACCATAAATACCATTGAAAACCCCTATGAAAGCCTTAAAATATTTAAAAAACATAACCCAAAAAAGGATAAAAACAAAAAATACCACAAAGACTGAAAAACATCCTAAAAACCAAAAAACCCAAAAAAAGTAAAAACCCTAAAAACCCTAAAAAACACAAAAAAACATTTTAAACAACTTAAAAAAATTAAAAACACTAGAAAACATTAAGTCCCATAATATACAAAAAAAATAACCCTAAAAACCCAAAAAAACCCCATAAATGGCCTAAAACCCCCAAAACCCTATAAATTCCCTAGAAACCCAAAAAAACCATAAAAATTCCTAAAAAATGAAAATCCCTAAAAACCATAAAAACCATATGAAAACCTAAAACAAATTAAAACCCATAAAAACCCAAGAACTCTAAAAACCCTTAAACCCTCATAATCCATAAAAATCCTATAACTAAAAAAATCCTAAAACCTGTAAAAATACCTTTAAATGCAAAAAAACATAAACACCAAAAAACACACTAAAAAAACTAATAACCTAAAAATAATTAATACCCTTAAAAACATAAAATCACTAAACACCAAAAAAGACCCTTAAAACCATTAAAACCACTAAAAACCATACAAATACTAATAACACATATAACCCTTAAAAACTACAAAAATCTTTAAAAACCATTTAAACCACTAAAAATATTTAAAAATATCCAAAACCATTAAAAACCATAAAAACAATAAAACAATAAAAACTCGACAAAACCATAGAAAAACCCCTAAATCTCCCCCCAAATCCCTAAAAAACATGAAAACGCATAAAAATCCCAAAATTCCCTAACAATCCCTAATGATGCAAAAAACTCTAAAATACCCTAAAACCCTAAGAAAACCTTAAAAACCTAAAAATTCATAACACCACGAAAATATATAAAATATGATTCAACCATAAAACGCCCCAAAAACCCTAAAAACACAAAAACCCTTAAAATACCAATAAACCCAAAAAAACCATAAAATTCATACAAAATCACTAAAAATCCTAGAAAACATAAAAAACATAAGAACCATGAAAAACCCTATGAAACCCTGGAAAACCTAAAACACTAAAACCAAAAAAAAACATAAATAATGTTAAAAACACTAAAGGGCATAAAAAACCATAAAACCCCTAAAAAATAGAAAACCACAATGTAACGACCCAAATCCGGAGCCCCTCTAATTGTGCCCCGTACCCGGGTCGCCACATGACCTCAAGCATGTTTCCCCGAACGCCAGAGGCTGCCGACTAGTAGCGAGGGACCCGGTGAGTCGGTGGGGAAACTATGACCTCATTTGGTAAGGTATACAGTGGAAAAACAACAGTCAACAACGGAAGCAGTAACAACATTCATAACAATAGAAACCAAATAACGGAAGCAATGAATATATATATAGCAATGATGACAATGATGCAGCAGGTACAAGTATCTATGGAAAGCAAAAAACACAACAATGTTCTTAAATACAATTGAAAACCAGTGAAATAGAAAAACAAAATAAACTCCTCAGCATCACATGCCCCGGCTCGGTCCCATGCTCTCCACCTCTAGCTCAACCATTATCCTGAAGTAGAAGGGCGCTTGCACTTATCTAGACCTGCAGCAACATAGACTTCTTGGGCCCAAAAGCATGGCCCAAATAGGGTGTGAGATACAATCACAGTAGGCAATCACCCAAAGATTTGTGCCTAACAGTCAATGAATACAAGGTATGTAATAAAACAAGAAGCAATAAACAGGAAATAACAAGAAGCTACAATCCATAGTTCTAACAAATAAAGTACACAAGTAAGCATCCAAAAACAAGGAAAAAATAGGTAACCCTCTAGGTAGCTCTCACAGACTAACCCCTATGGTTTATCCTATAAGTACTAGCAACCCTCTAGGAGTAACACATAGTCTCACCTCTCTGGTTCAGCTTTGAAAAATAATAGACTCTCTGGGGAATCACTCACCGTCAATTCCCTCTATAGTCCCATATCATGCTAAATTCTCTCTGGGGAAGAACTAAACATCTATTCCCCATGTGGCCCACGTCGAGGAACTACAGACTCTATAAGGAAGAACTCAATGTCAATTCCCCCTATGGTCACGTATCGTAATTAAAAGTCACTCTGGAGAAGCCCTTTTGTCAATTCTCCCTTTGGTCTACTACTCTAGGTTCCCATAGTCCTGAGTGAAACTAGACATGCTCAGAATGCGTGTACATTGTCCAAGTAACCTCAAAAACTACTTGGCTATCAACTAAGGCTCAGCATCAAAACAAGGCAGTGGTCCACAATCCTACAACAAGGCATGGCAGATGAAAAAATTCTAACAGGCAGAACAAGCATAGAAAATATCCAAGGTACAGTAAAGCTACTATAATCACAGGAAGAACATCTAATCTAGAAATCAAGCAAAGCAGGAAATACAATAAGGCCAAAACAGGAACACGCAATTCCCCATTCAAGGGTATTGGTGGAATTTTCACAAAATATTCATCAACTTCCTATAGAAAGGCACAAACCACCTACCTCAATCCTATGAGATCTATATAAGTGAATCACGATGACAGATTCCCCATGAAATGGCGTAGATCTGAGAAAATGCACAAAACTCTCAACCTACGATAACTTGGAAACCAGGAAGAATCATGAAACAAGACTCAAGCATAAGGGATAGCTCAACATTGTGATTCCAATGCAATCGACTACGCTGGAATCGAAGAACGGATGAAGAGACGGAAGCCCGTCGAAGATCCGTCCATACAGTCACTCTCGGGCAGATGGAATCTGGTGAAGATGACGAAATTTGGGGTTAGGCACGACCCCAGTCTATTTAGTGAAAAAAAGAAAGTACACTGTGTGTACTTGGTCCTTTCCATACTCCGCAAAAATCGGCCTCCATGTCACCCCTACACACCGTGTGTGTGGCCCGGGCACGGCCAACACACGGCTTCGAGCCAGATCAGAGTACATGGAGTGTACTTAGAAAGTACATGGCATGTACATTGAAAATTTCCAGAAAATTCCTTTTTCTTAAAAACTCTAGAAAAAAGAAAAAACATACCTGAACGGAGATCCTGGTTCTTACAAACTTCCCCCCTTAATGAAATTCATCCCTGAATTTCCCTAACGAGGCATAGAAGAATAATCCCAGAACAGTTCCGGCCACTGCGATTGTTCATCGGCCTCCCTCTCCCATGTCTCATCCTGTACTCTCCCGTGCTGCCATAGCACTCGTACCAAAGAAACAGACCTCCCGCAGAGAACCTTCGTACTGCGATCGACAATCTAGATAGGATGCTTCTCAAATGACGCATCTGCTTCAATCTCTAATTCCTCAGGCTGAAAGACGTGAGATGGGTATATAAAGTAACTTCGGAGCTGAGAGACATGGAAGACGTCGTGCATGGCCCGATACCTCTTAGGTAGCTGCAACCGATAGGCGACCGGTCCCACTCTCTCCATAACCTCAAATGGTCTGACATACCGTGGTGAAAGCTTACCCTGTCTCCGAATCCTCTTGTGTCCCAACCTTGGTGCGACGCGCAGAAAAACTTGATCCCCAACCTCGAACTCCAGAGGTCATCTCTGCTGATCAGCATAAGTCTTCTTTCAAGACTGTGCTATAGCCATCCTCTTCCGAATCAGCTCTATCTGTTCTGACGCCTCCTGAACGAGACAAGGTCCCAGAAAAGCTGCCTCTCCTGCCTCCAGCCGACATAAGGGTGATCGGCATGGCCTACCGTACAAAGCCTCGTATGCTGCCATCTGAATGGTCACCTGGAAACTGTTGTTGTAGGAGAACTCCACCAAAGGGATATGCTTCTACCAAGAACCACTGATGTCTAGGATGCAATCTCGGAGCATATCCTCAATCACCTGGATCATACGCTCGGACTGACCATCAGTCTGGGGATTGTATGATGTACTCAAAAGTACCTATGTACCCAAGGCCTTCTGAATCCCCTGCCAGAACCAAGAGGTAATGCACACATCCCTATTTGAAACAATGGAGTGTGGAACTCCATGTAGACGAATGATCTCTCGGATGTAAAGTCATCCAAAATCATCAACACTGAAAGTCTCCTTAATCGGAAAGAAGTGTTCAACCTTCGTAATCATGTCGACGACAACACAAAAAACATCATTCCCTTGAGGCGACATCGGAAACCCAGTCACAAAGTCCATCGCAAAATCGTTCCAATTCCACTCCAGAATGGGTAACTACTGTAAAAGACATGATGGTCGTTGATGCTCTTCCTTCACCTGATGACAAGTAGAAGATCTCATGACAAAACTAGTAACATACTTCTTCATACCTGGCCACCAGTAATGGCAATGAATATGCCGATACATTTGGTGATGCCAGGATGAACTGCCCAAACTGAGGAATGAAAATCCTGCATCAGCTCCTCGCATATGCCTACTGGCACCGATATGCGCCCCTGAAACCGCAAGATCTCATCCTCACCCACTGCCCATTCGGGAAAGGGGTCCTCTCCTGACACACTCTCCCGTAGAACTAAGCCTTCAGAGTCTAATAGCTGCCTCATCCGTACCTGATCAAGAAGTGTAGAGGTAATAGCTACAGAAGATAGGAATGTCTGTCCCTGTCTGTCGTGCACCTCTAAATGCATCTCAGAGAATAGAACCATCAGCTGACACTCACTGTAGGCCTCCTGAACTGCCTGAATCTGAGTTCTCCTGCTCAATGCATCTGCCACTGTGTTTCCTTTCCCCAGAGTATAGGCAAGCTCGAAATCCAAAGACTGAAGGTACTCGACCCACCTGCCCTTTATCAGGTTCAGATCCCAAAGAGTGAAAATATACTTGAGACTCTTGTGGTCAGTGAATACCACAAAGTGCTCTCCCACCAGATAGTGTCTCCAACAGCGTAAGTCATGAACAATAGATGCCAACTCTAGATCGTGCATAGGGTAGTTCCTCTCATTTGGCCTCAACTGCCGAGACCCGTACGGAACAACTCCATCCCCTTGCATAAGCAGAGCTCCCAGCCGGATACCTGAAGCATCACAGTAAAAAGTGTAGTTCTTTCCTCGCTTCGGTAAGACTAGTAATGGTGTTGACTTCAACCTCCCTTTCAGCTTCTGACAGGCTGACTCACAAGAATCTGACCATAAGAACTTCGCCCCCATCTTGGTCAGACCTGTCAAAGGTGCTTCTAGATGAGAAAAATAAAGAATGAAGCGTCTGTAGTATTTAGCCAGCCTTAGGAAACTCCGTACCTCAAAGATGTTCTTCGGTTGCTCCCAATAAACTACAAATCTCACTTTCTCTAGGTCCACTGATACTCCTACCTCTAAGATGACGTGACCCATGAAGTGAATCTGATCCATCCAAAAGTGGAACTTTGAGATTTTATCATAAATCTAATGCTCTCTCAGTGTACTCAGAATGATCTCAAGATGTGTGGAATGGTCGTGTCGAGTGTGAGAGTACACCAAGATATCGTCCACGAAGACCATGAAAAAGTAGTACAAGTAAGAATGGAACACTCGGTTCATTAGTGCCATGAAAACTACAGGCTCATTCGCGAGACCGAACGGCAAGACTGTATACTCGTATAGACCATACCTTCTCTTAAAGGCTGCCAGAGGTATATTTGATGGTCTAACGTGCAACTGATGATAACCGGACCTCAACTCGATCTTCGAGAACAACCAGGAACCTCAAAGCTGATTGAAAAGGTCATAAACTCTCAGAAAAGGGTATCAGTTCTTGACCGTCAACTGGTTCAACATCTGATAATCCACACAAAGCCAAGGGGTATCGTCTACCTTCTTTGCAAACTGGATAGGCGAACCCCAGGGAGACGTACTGGGTCAGATGAATCCCATAGCCTATAGCTCCTCCAACTGCTTCTTGAGATCTTGAAACTCAGGTGTAGCCATCCTATAGGTAGGAATGGAAACTGGTGCTGCTCCTGGCACGAGCTGAATAGAGAAGTCTACCTCACCCTCTAGAGGAAAACCTGAAAAGTCCTTTGGAATGATTTCCCTGAAACGATCCACCACTGGAGGAAATGCCAACTGCTGAATCCCCTGATCATCCAGATAAAGAACAGCCATATGGGTTGTCACCCCTCCTATCCCAAGATGCTCGATTCTCGCCCGACTCGCCCGAATATCCCATTTGCCTCTATGTAGAAAAGATTCACCCTCTGGTGAGACGAAACTCACTCTACGGTGATAGCAGTCGACAGCTACCTGGAAGGGAATCAACCAGTCCATACAAAGGATGACATCATAGCATGTCATCTCTATGACATATAGATTCCATAAGAAGCGATACCATGTAACCTCAAGAGGGCACTCTCTACACTGGCGTACACTAGATGTCCTTGTCCCCAAAGGTGTGTCTAGCGTCAACGAGTCAGTAGAAGGAAAGACGCAGAGTCCGAGGATTTCCACAACAGAAACAGTGATAAATCTATGCATAGCACCAGTATCGAAAATGGATGAGGATAAAACTGAGGCAACTAAAATCGTACCCCGAACAGTAGAAGGGTCGGGATCCTGCTCCTGATAATTCTGCTCCACAGTGAAAGACTGGCCTGCATCGCGGCCCTGCGCCCATGGCTGACCACTCTGGGATGAACCTCCTTGCTGGTGCTGAGGAACTGGTGGCTGACCGCCATGGCCTCGACCTCCACCTCAGCACGAACAGCCATAAGAACTACAGTTCCCGGACTGGTGACAAACTGGTGGTGCTGCTCCTAAATGAGGAGTCATGGAAGAACCCCGGTCACCAGCTGCTGGTGAGAAAACCTGGCAGAAACGCTGAAGGTGACCCATCTTGCCATGAGATCGGCACTCCACAGGGTCCCTCTAGCACTGCGGCCTCGTGTACCCCGACCAGCCACACTGGTAGCATACCACCTGGCTGCCTGACAATGCATCTCGCTTCCTCGGATCACCGCGTGTAGGCTCTCTATGGCGCTTTTTGCTGTCATCCGGACGCAAACTAAATCTGGAAGCAGAACCGCCTTGGATCGCAGCTCCAGAGTCTCTCAGATTGCACTCCTCAATCAGTGCCTGGTTGACGATGGAAGTAATGGAAGTCAGATGGAAGATATTCAACTAGGAGTGGATCTCCCACGTGAGACCATCCTCAAACTTCCTTGCTAAGAACAAGCCAATCCCATCCCAGAGGGGCGTGAAGCGCTGCAGCTCGGTGAAACGAGCGGAATACTATATGACAGAAAGAGTAACCTACTCTAAGCTCATGAACTCTTGGGCTCGGTCGGCCCTCAGGGTCTCCGGGTAGAAGTAGTCATAGAACATGCGCTGGAACTCCTCCCAAACCATAGACTTCTGCTGACCTGCCTGTGAGATCATGTCCCACCACCTCTGGGAGGAGTCTCGGAGCATGTAGGTGGAGAACTTGACCTGCCTGTCTGGAGGCGTCTCCAGATGCTTGAAGATAGTCAGCATGGCTTACAGCCATGACTCTACAGCCTAAGTTCCTCCTTCCTCCGAGAACGTTGGAGGATGTTTCTGCTGAAAAACCCACGTCAAATCTTCCATAGACGTGGCCGGAGGTGGTGCTCCCTGGAAGGCCTGAATAATCCTCATGAAACCTTCCCTGAACTATGCATCAGCACCTGCAATTGGTATAACAGCCTGTGCCACGGCTGGCCCGACTGGAGGATCGGCAGGAAGTCCTTGATCAGCCATATCTGGTGTCTGATCACTGCCCAACGACAGACATACGACCAGAGGACGTCTCCGAGGCATAACTCTGAAAGATCAAAAGCACACCTTAGATCAGGAAAACAAGGACTGAGAACACAAGAGTACAAAATGAAAACAGGGGAAGAAAAACACAAAAGTTTACAAAACATGACTACACGGCATGTATAAAACTGCACGGCGTGTCTTCTTAACCCATTGACATGGGCATGTACACCTGCCCAACAAGTCGTGTACACTTCAAACTACACGACATGTTTCCCCCACACACGGCATGTACTTGAAAACTGTTCCCCTGCCCGAGTCTCCTTACATGGCTATCCCACACGGTCCGACTTAACCTGAGACTACATGGCGTATTCTTAACACAAACGGAATGTCCTAGACAAGGCTTCGGTGGCCCATGTTTGTGAAACACATGGCCATCTACACAGCTGAACCTTACACGGCGTGCTCCGAACAAACACGATGTGCATAGGCAAGGTGACCCCGTCCCGTGTTGTTCGTGACACATCCAGGTACCTGGACAATATTACATAGCGTGCTCCAAACAAACACAGTGTGTGAAAAAAAGGTAACGTCGGCCCGTGTTGTTCGTGACACGACCGAGTACCTGGACAGGACGACACAACGTGTTCCGAAAAAACACGGCATGTGGAAAAGAAGGTAATGTCAGCCCATGTTGTTCGTGACATGGCTGGGTACCTGGACTGGACTACACAATGTGTTCCCTGAGGACACGATGTGTTCTACCCAAGCTTTCCCAACCCGTGTGGTTAGTGACACTGCCGGGTACATGGCTCTGAACTTACACGGTGTGTACCAATCGTACACGGTGTGTTCCCAAAGTTACTCCCACGACACCGTGTTCTGCTCACACGGTCAGTGAAATGGCCTGAAAACTACACGACGTGTATCCAAAAAGTACAGGCCGTGTATTCTGGGTTTTTCTGGGCAGTAGCTCAGAAACTAGTCAGACTCCCAGAACCACTAAAAACATAGGAAAGAGGTTCCAAATTTTGATTCGTGAGGGCACATACTCCCCACGAATCAAATCTAAGCATCTCCTGTCGTCACAAACAAGGGAAAACAACAGCTCTCTAACATAACAACAGGGATTCTATCAAGCATCTATCACAATAGCATGCATAATCTACACAAATCCTATCACAACGGAATTCAATCGCTAATGCACCCTAGATGGCATGACAAGAATGCATGGAATTTGATTTCTAAAAGTTCCTATATAATGCATGAGATGGCATACCCTCATCTCATCGGGTTGCGACAGAAATAGAACCGAAATATCAAAACAATAACCGCACAAGTCATGCGAATCACTCTAGGTGAAAGCATATCAACCATAATAACTCAAAACCAGTAAATTGAAATTAAAGAGGTAGTATGGCCTTTCCCTTTACACGGGTTAGCTACTCCCGAGCACAGCTTAATTCCAAGTATTGAATCTGTCATATCCTTGGATAAAGTCTCCAAACAGTAAAGAAAGAGGAAAGAACTCCTCTGATACCACTTTGTAATGACCCGAATCTGGATCCCCTCCACTGGTGCCCCGTACCAGGTTTTCCACATGACCTCAAGCGCGTTTCCCTGAACGCCAGAGGCTTCCTACAAGCAGCGAGGGCCTTGGTGAGTCGGTGGGGAAACTATGCCCTTATTTGCTATGGTATACAGTGAAAAAACAACAGTCAACAGTGGAAGCAGTAACAACATGCATAACAACAGAAACCAAATAGCGGAAGCAATGAATATATATATATAGTAATGATGACAATGATGCAGCATGTACAAGTATCTATGGAAAGCAGCAAACACAACAACGTGCTTGAAAAGAACTGAAAATAAGTGAAAAAAAACAAAATAAACTCCTCATCATCGCAAGCCCCGGCTCGGTCCCATGCTCTCCAGCTCCAGCGCAATCAAGATCCTGAAGTAGAAGGGCGCTTGCCCTTATCTATACCTGCAGCAACATAGTCTTCTTGGGCCCAAAAGCATGGCCCAAACAGGGTGTGAGATACAATCCCAGTAGCCAATCACCCAACGATTTGTGCCTAACAGTCAATGAATACAAGGAAAATAATAAAACAAGAAGCAGTAAATAGTAAAGCACAAGTAGCTATAATCCATAGTTCTAAAAAATAAAGTACACAAGTAAGCAACCAACAACAAGGAGAAAACAGGTAACCCTCTGGGTAGCTCTCATAGCCTAACCCCTATTGTTCAACCTATAAGTACCAGCAACCCTCTAGGAGGCACACACAGTCTCACCCCTCTGGTTCAGCTCTGAAAAATAATAGACTCTCTTGGGAAGCACTCACCGTCAATTCCCCCCTATAGTATCGTATCGTAATAAAGGCTCTCTGGGGAAGCACTCAACGTCTATTCCCCCTGTGGCCCGCGTTGAGGAACTAAAGACTCTCTAAGGAAGCACTCAAATTCAATTCCCCCTATGGTCTCGTATCGTAATTAGAAGACACTCTGGAGAAGCCCTTCCATCAATTCTCCCTTTGGTCTACTACTCTAGGTTCTCATAGTCCTGAGTGAAACTAAACATGCTCAGCGCATGTGTACATGGTCTAAGTAACCTCAAAAACTACTTGGCTATCAACTAAGGCTTAGCAGCAAAACAAGGAAACAGTCCACAATCCTACAACTAGGCATGGCAAATGGAAAAACGGAAACAGGCAGAACAAGCATAGAAAACATCCAAGGTACAGTAATGCTATCATAATCACAGGCAAAACATCTACTCTAGCAATCAAGCAAAGCAGACAATACAACAAGGGAAAAAAGGAACACGCAATACCCCGTTCAAGGGTGTTGGTAGAATTTGTACAAAATATTCATCAACTTCCTACAGAAAGGCACAAACCACCTACCTAGATCCTAGGAGATCGATATAAGTGAATCACAACGACAGATTCCCCTTAGAACGACGTAGATCTGAGAAAATGCAAAAAACTATCTACCTACGATAACATGGAAACCAGAAGGAATCAAGAAACAAGACTCAAGAAGAAGGGAGAACTCACCGCTGCGATTCCAACACAATCGACCGCGCTCGAATCAGAGAACGGACGAAAAGGCAGAAGCCCGTCGAAGATCCGGCTGTACGGTCGCTCCCGGGCGGATGAAATTTGGAGAAGAAGATGAAATTGGGGGTTAGGCGCGACCTCGGTCTGTTTAGTGAAAAAAATAAAGTACACGGCGTGTACTTTTAGAGTACACAACGTGTACTAGGTCCTTTCCGTACACCGCCAAAATCGGCCTCCACGTCACCCCTACACACCGTGTGTGTGGCCCGGGCACGACCATCAAACGGTTTCGAGCCAGATCAGAGTACAGGGCGTGTACTCAGAAAGTACACGGCGTGTACTTTGAAAATTTCCAGAAAATTCATTTTTCTTAAAAACTCTAGAAAAAAGGAAAAACATACCTGAATGAAGATCCGAGTTCTTACACAAAGAATTTATAAAACGTTTAAAAACTACTAAAAACTATAAAAACCCGTTAACCCCTAAAAACATTAAAATCTTTAAAAAAATGAAAATAATCAAAAAACCTAAAAACCTAAAATACCATAAAATGCTAAAAACCCTAAAAAATTAAACCCTAAAAACCATAAAAACATAAAATAATAAAAAACTAAAAAACTCACTAAACACTTAAAAACCCTAAAACCCTAGAAAAATCCCTATCAAAACGATGAAGACCTAAAAAAATAACATATATAAAAACCTAAAAATGATTAAAACTCTATAAGACCCTAAAAACCCCAAAACACATAAACCCCATAAATCCCATAGAAATGATAAAAATCTAAAATTCTAGTAAAAACACTAAACCCCCTCTAAAAACTCAGGAAAATATTTTAACCCCCCAGATCATTAAAAATTCAAAAAACTGTAAAACTGTAAAAATTAAAAATACCCAAAAACCGAAAAAACCCTAAAAAAACTCAAAATCCCAAAAAACCATAAAAAACCATAAATATAATAAAAAACAATTAAAATCCCTAAATATGTAAAAAAACATAAACACCATGAAAACCCCCTAAGGAAACCGTAAAAACCAAAAAACATATAAACCCCCTAAAAAGCATAAAAACCCATAAAATCCTTAAAACCCCAAAAGAAACTCAGACAACTAAATATTATTAAAAACATTTAAACCCTTCAAAATGTTAAAAAACAATACAAAATCTTAAAATACATAAACAACTCAAAAAATCAAATACCCATAAAATACCATAAAACCCTAAAACGCCATAAAATACATAAAAAACCTAAAAATGCTTTAAAATCTTAAAACATAAAAAACAAAAAAACCCTTAAAAATCCTAGCAACACCCAAAACCCTCAAAATACCTAAAACGCCATAAAATACATAAAAAATACCTAAAAATAATTAAAAACATAAAATCCCAAAAAAACCATGAAACCCCTAAGAGAATCATAAAAATAGAAAAGCACTCAAAACCCTAATAAAAAATGCTAAAACCCATAAAATACCATAAAAACTCAAAAAACCCATAAAACCCCCTAAAAAGCATAAAACCACTAAAAATCCAAAAAACACTAAAAACCCACTCGATCTATAAAAAACCATTAAACCCCTAAATTTATTTAAAAACTCTAAAAACTGTAAAACTCCAAAAATTAAAAAAAACAATTAAAAACCAAAAAAACATATTACCCTAAAACTATGAAAACCCCTAAAAACACAAAAAAACCATAAAATTCGTAAAAATTCCCTAAAAATTACAAAAAACATAAAATTCCATATAAACCTGAAAACTACCAGGAAAACCATAAAAACTTAATAACACTTAAATTCCCAAAGACGATGAAAAAAAAGAAAAACCAAAAACACAAAAAACATTAAAAACCCTAAAAACACTCAAAATCCCTAAAAACCCAAAAATCCCATAAAAATATCTGAAAATAAATAAAAAGATAAAAAACCATGAAAAATCAATAAACTCAAAGAAATCATTAAAAAACTAAAAACACATAAAACTGAAAAAAACATACAAAATCTAAAACCCTTAAAAGACCATAAAAACCCAATAAACCATAAAAAACCTAAAAATATTATAAAACCATAAATACCCATAAAACCCTAAAAACCAATAAAAACTCTAAAAAACATTAAAACCTTATAAATTTAAAAAACTCAAAAAAACCAAAAAATCCTAAAAACTCAAAGAGGCCCTAAAAACCCCAGAAAACCCCAAAACCCACCCTCAATATCACTTAAAACACAAAAAATACCTAAAAATCTAAATAACTAATAAAAATTCCCAAAAAAGTTGAAAATAATCAAAACCAAGAAAAACCCTTGGAAAACCTTATAAACTTCAGAAAACATAAATTCCCTAAAAAACAAAAATGAGTTAAAAACCCTAAAAATACTAAAAAATACATTAAATTCCAAAAAAATATAAACCCCTAAAACCCATGAATCCCCTAATAAAACCTTTAAAAACTAAGAACACACAAAACCCCTAAAAAATCAAAATGCTTAAACCCATTAAAGACCCCAAAACCCCCTAAACCGCTAAAAACCATAAAAATCACTGAAAACACTAAAACCCTAAAACCCCAAAAATGCCATAAAATCCACTAAAAATTATAAAAACCATTTAAACCCATAAAACAACAAATAAATCTATAAAAACAAAAAAACACTAAAACCGTAGAAGAACATAAAATATCCTAAAAACTCAAAATACCCTAAAACCCCTCAAAATCCCTAAAAATCCGAATAATAAAAAAAATACTCAGATGGCATTAAAAAGCATAAAAATATAACAAATCTAAAAATCATGAAAAACCTAAGAAAAAATTAAAAACATAAAAATAGTTAAAACTCATAAAGAACATAAAAATGATAAAAACCTAAATAATTTACTAAAACCCCAAAACACATAAAATTAAATAAAATACATTAAACATTAAAAAAATAAAAAACATAAAATCCATAGAAACGTAAAAAACCCAATAAACGATAAAAACCATATGAAAATATTAAATTTCTGAAAACAGTAAAACACATAAAAACATAAAAATAGTAAAATCTGAAAAACCCTCAAATTACATAAAAACCTAAAACCCATAAAAATCCTAAAAAACAACAAAAATCCCTAAAAACCCAAAACCTTTCGAATACCTAATAAAACCGTAAAAACCTAAAACAATTTAAACACCCAATAACCTAAAAAAATCTAAAATTTATAAAATTTCCTAAAACCTATAAAACCCCCAAAAACAAAAAAGAAACTCATAAAAACCTTAAAAAACCTAAAACCACCAAAACCTCGACTAAAATATAAAAAACCCTTTAATCCCATAAAACAATTAAAAAACTCTAAAAAAATTAAAACAATTAAAACTCAAAAAATATAACTAAAACCAAAAAAACAAAAAAAACTTTACACTAAAAAATCATAAACCCCTCAAAATCCATAAAACATAAAAACCCGTAAAAACCCTAAAACCCTCAAGAAAACCAGAAAACAATAAAATATCTTAAAAAACCCAAAAAACTAAAAATGAGAAAACCCCTAAAAACCCTCAAAATATTTATAAACCCATAAAAATCCTAAAAATTCCCTAAAAATTCCTATTAATCTAAAAAACCCTAAAAACCAAAAAAAATAATAAAAAGCCATCAAAAAATAAAAACACCCAAAAAAACAAAAAAACCAAAAAATGCTAAAAACCATAAAATACCATGAAAAGCATAAAACCCCCAAAACCATAAAAACCCCTAAAAAATATAAAAACCATTACAAACAAATAAATACCCTAAAAACCCTAAAAACACTCAAAAATCTCCAAACCCCAAAAAATGTTACAAAACTCATAGAATCCTTAAAACCCCAAAAAACCATAAAAACCATAAAACACTAAAACCACTTAATGTTCTTCAAAATCCATAAAAAATAGTAAAAATCAAAAAAATTATAAAAATCCTTAAAAATACCTAAAAATATAAAAACCCTATAATCCCATGAGAATACGTTAAAACCCAAAAAACAAGTAAAATCCCATAAAATATTAAAATTGATAAAAACACTAAGATAAATAAATACACTAAAAAACCATAAAACCCCACAAAATCTCTAAAACCCTAAAAAATCCTAAAACTCCTAAAACACTATAAAAATTCCTAAAAATGTAAAAACTCATAAAAACATTTAAAACCCAAGGAAAACTATAAAAAATTAAAAGAACTTCATGCCATAAAAAACCTAAAAACTCTAAAAACCATAAAAGTCCCAAAAAATAGTAACTCGCTAAAAATCATAAAGACCAATAAAAACCTTTAAATTCTCAAAAAAATCTATAGAAACCATACAAATTCACTAAATAATCTAAAATATATTTAACCATAAGAACATTTAAAAAATATAAAAAATTATAAATCCCCTAAAAATATTAAAAACTCAAAACCAATAAAACCTATAAAACCCGTAAAAACCATAAACACCATAAAACCTATAAAAAACCCTAAACCCCTCAAAATCCCT
Source organism: Viscum album (assembly GCA_963277665.1). Lineage (NCBI taxonomy): Eukaryota > Viridiplantae > Streptophyta > Magnoliopsida > Santalales > Viscaceae > Viscum > Viscum album. Next base: position 1,276,700,763 of record OY728136.1, on the reverse strand, counting down.
CAGAAACTAAAAAAAATAAAAAACCTAAAAAAACCTAAAACCATTAAAAAAAATAAAAATTATAACAGCCCTAAAAATAGTAAAAACTTTCAAAATAAATTAGAAGCCTAAAAACACATAAAAATTCTAAAAACCGTAAAAATCCATACAAACTTTAAATCTGTTTTAAAATCTAAAAAACCTAATGAAACCATGAAGACCAAACACCCCATAAAAACTTAAAATACAAGAACACCCCCAAAGTCCTTTAAAACCAAAATAACCTAAAAACAATAAAATCCCAAATAGCTTTAAATCCAAAAAAAATTAATGAAACCCTAAAAACCAATAAAAACACTGAAAACCCATTAATCCCATAATAATGTTAGAATCTAGAAAATATCATAAAATCATTAATGACTCAAAAAATCCAAAAAAATATAAATAAATCAGTAAAATCCTAGAAACACTAAAAAACCAAAGAAACCATCATTGTCCCTAAGAACTGTAAAAATCCATTGAAAACCAAAAAAATCTTTAAAATTTCATAACATCATAAACACCCCCCAAAACCTTGAAAACCTTATGAAAAACATAAAAACTTAAAAAATATTTAAAACCCCTAGTAACAAAAAATGATAAAACCCCTAAAATCCTAAAAAACTAAAAACTAAAAACCCTCAAAATCACTAAGAACCATAAAAACACAAAAAAAATCATTCAAAACAGTAAAATACCTTAAAATGTAAAAACTAATAAAACCATAAAATAAAAATATGAAAAAAATAAAAATACTAAAAATACTTCAAACCCTAAGAATAAAAACTCCCCAAAAACCCTATAAGACCATAAAAACCCTAAAATCCATAAAACTCCTAAAACCACTTAAAAACCATAAGATGATGAAAACACACAAAAACCTAAAAAAATAAAACTATTAAAAACCATTCAGACCATAATTTTTCTTAAAAAATCATTAATAAAGAATAAAATTCTAAAAATCTAAAAAAACCTAAAGCCCTAAAAATACCATAAAAACCCTAGAACCCATAAAAATCATAAAAACCATCAAAATACATTAAAACACTAAAAACCAATTAAAATATCAAAACACATAAAAACCATAAAAACCATGTAAAACACCCCTAAGGCCTTTTAAAACTAAAAACACATAAAAACCCTAAAAACCTAATAATTTCTAACATTAAAAAAACCCAAAACACTATAAATTCCTATGACCCTAAAAACATAAAAATAGTACAATATACATACAAATCCATAAAAATGTAAAAACCCAAAAAGGAATGAAAAACCCTTTGAAAAATGAAAAAACCTAAAAAACATAAATCCCCTGAACCTAAAAACCACTAAGGAATCTAAAATAATAACAAAACCCTTAAAACATCAAAAAATCATAAAAAACCCCATAATATCATAAATTCTCTAAATACCCATATAAACCCTAAAACCCCACTTAAAACACTAAAAACCCTTTAATAACCTAAAAATGTTAGAAACCCTAATAAATTTTATAAATACTCAAAAACTCAAAAAACCCCTAAAACCTCATTAAAATAATAAAACCCTAAAAACCTTAAAAACACCTAAAGCCCTTAAAATCCAAAAAAACCCCTAAAAAGAATAAAAATAATTAAAATCTATAAAATGGTAAAAAATCATAAAAACGATGAAATCATTATGAAATCCTTAAAAACCAAAAAAAACTTTAAACCACAAGAAAACCGAAAAAACTATAAAAAACATAAAAACCCCAAAACACTAAAAACCCTAAAATTTTGAAATCCTTAGAGTAACTAAAAAACCGAAAAATCCTAAAAAGTTCTTAAATTCCCTTACAGTGTAAAAACCCATTAAATCCATTAAAGCCCCTGAGAAAACCATAAAAACATAAATTAACTTGAAACAGAAAATAAACTAACAAATTTTAAAAACCATAAACTACCCTAATATCGACCAAAACCATAAAACCCATAAAGACCTTTAAAACCCTAAACACCCATTAAAACCATAAACCTACTAAATTTTTAAAAAACCTTCAAACTCCTAAAATTTTAAAAAAACACTAAAAAACTAAAACAACCATAAAACCAAAAAACCATAAAAACCCTAAGAAACCTTTAAACCTTAAAACCCATTAAAATGTCTAAAAACTATGAAATCCTAAAAAACTAAAAAAACCCCCATAAAATACCTAAAAACATGAAACACCGAAAACCATAAAATTCCTGAGAAAACCTAAAAATACTAAAAATAGAAAAACCTCTAAAAACATAAAAAATTCTAAAACCATAAAAACAATAAGATACCCTATAACCACTTAAAATTTATAAAAACCATAATAAATAAAAAACTAAAAACCCCATAAAAATCCCTTAAAATTAAAAAACCCTAAAACACCTAGAAAATACCAAAGAAAACTTTCACAACCTAAAAGCACTTGAAACCATTACATTACCTAAAAAAATAAAAAGAATAAAAAACCCCAAAACTCTAAAAACCCTAAACCCCCTCAAAATCATGAAAACACTAAAAATCTCATTAAAATAAAAATACGTTAAGAATCCCTAATAATTTAAAAAAACCTCTAAATACTCTTAAATATAATAATAAAACCATAAAAATTCTAAAAAATCTAAACCCCCTTAAAACCTAGAAAATCTCAAACCCTTATAAGACCCTAAAACCCTACTGACACCTAAAAACCATAAAAACTCCAAAAACCCATAAAAACAAAAAAAAAACTCACATTATATACTCTAAAAGATCTTTAAACACAAATAATTTCTAAATACACTAAGAAAACCTTCAAAACCCTAAAAAAATCACAAAAACAAAAAAACATATAAAAACCCAAAAAATCTATTTATACCATAAAACCCCAAAAAACCCCAAAAACCCAAAAAACCATGAAAATTCATTAAACTATAAAACCCTAAAAACTACAAAATACTTAAAATCCATAAAAATGTTAAAAACCATAAAACCTTGAAAACCCCAAAGAATATCCCAAAAACCTAGAAAACCCTTAAACCACAAAAAACATAAAATTAATTGAAACCCAAAAAACGCCAATGCTCAAATATCACTAAAAACCCAAAAAACCATTTAAATCCAAAAAGTCTAAAAAATACCTAAGAAAATCATAATAACTTATAAACACTTTAAACCCCTAAAAACCAAAAAACACTAAAAAAATAGAAAACATAAAAACCATAAAACACCATAAAAAAAATCAAAATCCATAAAATCTAAGAAAACATAAAAACTTTTAAAATCCATATAAATCCCTATAAGCATAAAAACCCTTAAAATCCTAAAACCCCTAAAAAGTATAGAACCTAAAAAATTCTTAGACCCCTAAATACCTAATAATTCTAAAAACCCTAAAATAACCTAAAAATCATAAACCCCCCTAAAAATCATAAAATCCCTAAAACCCATAAAAAACCTCAAACCCCGTTAAAACCCTAAAACCACTCTAACAATAAACACTGTTAAAACTACTAAAAAAGTTAAAATAAATCCAAAACCATTTAAAAACACAAAACATAAATAATTATAAAAACAAAATAAATCACTAAAAAACATTAAAAACACTAAATACCAAGAAATCCCAAAAAAACTAAAAACCTATAAATCGAAAGAAATCCATAAAAATCCCAAAAAACACAAAAGGCCCAAGAAACCAAAATATCCCTTAGAAAACTTTAAACTCTTAAAAATTATTTATAACCCAAATCAACATAAAAATGATAAAAACCCCAAACCCCTAAAAAATCCGAAAACTCTAAAAACTCATAAAAATGTTAAAAATCTGCAAAAATACCTAAAAATATATAAACCCTAAAATACATGAATAACCCTCAGAAATCCATAAAAACCTTATAACCCTTAAAACCCATAAAAAAATAACAAACCCTATAAACCCTAAATGTCCCTAAAAACCCTAAAACCCCTAAATCTATAATCCCATTAAAAACATTTAAAAGTCCCTAAAACTCATAAAACCCTATAAAAAACTAAGAACTCTCAAAACCCTTAAAACCCCTAAAATGTTAAAAACTCGAAAAAAATTTATAACCACTTAAAAAAAAGAAGCACTAAAACCCTAAAACAAACCCTAATACCAGAAAAACCATAAAAACCATCAAAACCATAAAAATCCATAAAAACACTTAACACACATACAAATCATAAAAACCCTAGAAATCCTAAAAATTCCAAAAAAAATTAAAACCCAAAAAACTAAAAAACCCAAAGAAAACAATAAATAACTAAAAGCACATAATCCCATAAAACCTCTAAAAACAATAAAAACCCTTAAAATTATAAAAACCCACAAACCCCTAAAAACAAAAAAAAATTCTAAAAACCCATAAAAATCCTAAAACCCACCCAAAATATCCATAAAAATATAAAAACCCTAAAATTCTTAAAAAATCATATGAGAACATTATAAACCTAAAAACACAAAAATCTTGTAAAACATAAAACATTCTAAAAACACTAAAAAAATATTCCAAAACCCCTTACAAAAAATAAAATTCCTGTATTGTACCCAAGAACCCCTAATAATTTACAAAAACATAAAAATATGGAAAACCCCTAAGAAAATATTAAAAATCTAAAAAAACCTAATACCGCAAAAAATTTATAAAACCCACCTCAATCCCAAAAACCTTGAAAACCATTAAACCTTGAAAACTATAAAAACCTTATAGAAACTCATAAAACCCACAAAAACTCAAACAAACTTTCAACAACTAAAAATTTTAAAAACTCTAAAAACATTAAAAACCATTAAAACACAATGAAATCCAAAAAACCTAAATAATTCATTAAAGTGCCAAAAATTTTAAAAACTCATAAACACCCTAAAAACCACAAAGAAACTACTAAAAACCTAAAAACACATAAAACCCATAAAATCCTAAAAACACTAAGAACCCTAAAAATTCTTAAAAAGTCATTAAAATCCTTAAATCCAATAAAAACCATAAATCCCCCCACAACAATTAAAAACATATAAACACATTAAAACAACATTATTACTTTAAAAAACCATTAAACCATTATAAATATTAAAAAACCATAAAACCCATAAAAACATAAAAAAATGCGATAAATCCAAAAAAAACATGAAAAACTTAAAACCCTAAATACAATAGAAATCCCTAGAAACACTAAAAATACAAAAACACTCCTAAAAATACCTAAAAATTACCAACAATGTGAAAAACATTAAAACAATAGAAAAAACTTTTTAAAACATTAAAAATATAAAAAAATCCCATAATAACAAAAAAAACCCTAAAACTAAAAAATAAAAAATCCAAAAAAACCCTAAATACCATAAACACCTAAAAAACATAAAAAAACCCAAAAGAACCAATAAAAACCTAAAAATACACTAAGAACTACAAAGACACATTAACCCACTAAAAGATTTAAAAAACTGAAAAAACATTAATAACCCTAAAAAGAAAAAGAAACTCCAAAGAACCCAAAAAAACCAAAAAACCCATAAAAACCATAAAGACATGAAAAATACATAAATCCCCAAAAAACAATAAAAATGCATAAAAATCCATAAAAACATAAAAAAACTTAGAAAACCTTAGAAACCCCAAAACATTTAATCCCCCTAAAAAACAAAATAATATAAAAACACTAAAAACCCATAAAACCCAAAAACCCTAAAAAAATAAAATCCCTTGAAATAAATAAGAACAAAAAAAATAATATAATAAAAAGCCATAAAATCCCTAAAAACATAAAAAACTATAAAAATATTAAAAACCTAAAATCACATTAAACCCCTCAAAATATTAAATTGTTGAACCCCCTAAAAACCCAAACAAACCCTAAAACACCTAAAAAACATAAAACTCTAAAAACCATAATATTCCTAAGACTAAAAAAATATCCCTAAAAACATAAAAACCCACTAAAATCACTAAAAAACAATTAATTCCCAAAAACAATTAAAAACCCCAAAACCCCCCAAAAAAACACTAAAAACACTAAAAGACCCTAAAACCCTAAAAACTGTAAAACCCCTAAAAACCTATAAGAACCCTTAACCCTATAAAAGATATAATCCCCCTTTAAACCCAAAAATTCATTAATAAACTCTAAGAAACATAGAAAACCTAGAAACTCAAAAAAAAAACCCCAAAAAAAATGAAAGCATGAAATATTGAAAAAACCATAAAATCCCTCAAAATCCCTAAATACCCAAAACCCATGAAAATACTAAAAAATCTCTCAAAATCCTCAGTACCATAAAAAATCATAAATACCCTAAAACCCTTAAGAAAACCAAAAAACCATAGAACACTAAAACCCCTTAAAAAATAAAATCAACTAAAACCCCTAAAACCCCTAAAAACCCAAAACCCCCTCAATTTCCTTAAAAACATAAAAAATCGACAAAGATCCTCAAAAATCAATAAAAATAACAAAAAACATAAGAATATAAAAAAACATGAAAACCCCAATGAAAACCTTAAAAAACATAAAAGCACAACCCCCCCCCCCCAAAAAAAACTCTAAAAACCCTAAAAACCTCTAAAACCCACAAAACCCTAAAAACCATAAAAACTCCAACAAAAAATAAAAAACCCTAAAAAACCATAGAACTCTATAACCAATAATAACTCAAAAATATGTTTAAATCCATAAATATGTTAAAAAATTAAAACCCCTTAAAACCGCAAAAAAATCAAAACACCCTAAAAAATAGAAAAAATCCATAAGAAACACAAAAACCCCTAAAACCAATCGTAATCCCAAAATAACCTAAAACCCATAAAAATCCAAAAAGGAAAAGATATTATTTAAAAACAGATGCTTAAAAACACTGAAAACCCCAATGAAATCCTTAATAACATAGAAACTCCTAAAAATATAAAACCACAAAATCCCTAAACCCCCTAGAGCCCCTAAAATCCAAATAAAATATCCTAAAACCCTCAAAATCCCACAAAACCCTAAAAATTATAAAAAACATTAAAAATCTATAAAAATACTTAAAACATAAAAAACCCCCAAAAACTCTAAAAACCCACTAAAAAATTTAATAATATAAAAATAATTAGACTCTTAAAATGATAAAAAACTAAAAGTTCGTTAAAACCATAAAACTTCCTAAAAAACAATAAAATACATAAAAAACACTAAAAACACAAAAATCACTAAAAATCATTTAAACCCTTAAGAATGTCAAAAAAACTAAAAAAACATAAAACCCTAAAAATCTCCAAAAATAATCTTAAAAACCCAAAAAACAGAAAAACCCAAAAAAACCTCAAAAACATTGATAACCCAAAAAATCTTTAAAAACACAAAAAATCCAAAAAATCCTAAACAATCTCTAAAATATTCCTAAAAACATTAAAACCACTAAAAGGCAAGAAAAACTTTATAAAAACCATAAAACACTAAAAATAATAAACAAAATACACAAAAAACATAAATACACAAAAAACTCTAAAACCCAAAAAAATAAATAAAAAACCTTAAAAAACATAAAATTCCAAAAAACCCTAAAAAAACCAAAAAATTTAAAATTTCCTAGAAACACTAAAAACCCATAAGAATTTCTTAAAAACCTAAAAAAACTTAAAATACCTAAAAACCAAAAACTATAAAAACCCTAAAAGTCCATGGAAACCATAAAATGCTCTTAAAACCATTAAACCACCTAAAATTATTAAAAAACTCTAGCAACACAAAAAAACCCCATATATCGCTAAAACAATATATAAACACATTAAACATATTAATTTTTTTTTGAAAACACTAAAGAAGCTTAAAACCCTATAAAACTCTAAAAAACCTTAAAACCCTAACAAAACAATGAAAAATCGTAAACCCCCAAAATTCATAAAACCATGAAAAACCACAAAAATTCTAAAAAATACCTTAAATACCAAAAAGCATAAAAAAATTTAAAACCAAAAAATCCCATAGGAAACATTAAAAACCTATAAACACTTATAACCCAAAAAAATATCTAAAAAAATTTAAACCCTAAAACCCCCAAAACCGTAACAACTCGAAAAACCGAAAAAAACCCAATAAACAAAAAATTCATAAAATTACTAAAATAGACCAATACATAATTAAAAACATAGAAACCCATAATAACCTATAAAACCACAAATGAAACATTAAAATCGTAAAAACACTTAAAACAACAAAAATCTAAAAAACTCAAAAAAAAACCTAAATAACCCTGAAAATCTAAAAACCATTAAAAATAGTAAAATCACATTATAATAGATAAAACCATTAAACTACTAAAAACTCTAAAAAGACTTTAAACCCCTAAAATATTTAAAATATCTATCATACATAAAAACACTAAAAAACATTAAAAACTCTTTAAACTCAAAAATACCTTATTACTTCAAAAACCCTAAAAACTATAAAATCTCTAAAACACTCAAAATACCTAAAAACCATAAAACAATAAAAACCCTCTACGAAAACCAAACTTTTAAAAACCTATAAAAATATATAACCTCTATTAAAACCATTAAAACCTAAACACTTAAACATTCTAAATACAAAAAATACAAAAAAATCTGAAAGACCCTAAAAATCCTTAAAACAAATAAACCACACAAAAACCCTAAAATTGTTAAAATCCCAAAAAACCTATAAAAACCCTTAAAACCCTCAAAGAACTATAAACACCAATTAAATCCCAAAAAACATAAAAAACTCAAACCATACATTAAAACCCCAAAAAATTCATAAAAACCCTAAAAATAAAAATAACCCTCGAAATCCATAAAAACACTAAAAAATATAAAAATAATATGAAATCTATAAAAATACATTAAAAAATCACTGAAAACCTTAAAACCATAAGGAAAATGTAAAACCCTTAAAAATCATAAAACCCAAAAATGTTAAAAATAATGAAAACCCTAAAGGAACCTAAAAACCCAATAAACTAGAAAACCAATTGAAACCATAATAACCCTAAATATCCTTAAAAACTAAAAAATCCAAAAACCCACTAAAAACTATAAAAACCCATTAAACTCCTAAAAACGTTTAATAAAACTAAAAAACATAAAATCCCTAATAAACTCAAAAAAATCATTAAATCCAAAAAACATAATAAAAACCTATAAACTCAAAAAACTTAAAAACCCTCTAAATCCCAAAAAAACCCAAAACCCATAAAAATACTAAATATCCCTTTAAATCCATAAAAATTTTAAACCCCTTAAAAACCCTAAAAAAGACACAATAAATTCATAAAAACCTAATTACACTATAAACCACTAAAAAATAAAAAGGTAAGAGCCCTAAAAACTCTAGAAATGCGAAAAACCACTCAAATCCATAAAAACTTTAAAAACTATATAATACGAAAAAAGCCCTAAAAATCCCAAAAAAATTAAAAACACCTAAAAATCTTGAAAACGCCTAAAAACAGTAAAAACATAAAATTACTTACCCCCACCCTCAAACTAAAAAATTATTAAAACCCTAAAAGGCCGTAAGAACCCAACAATCACCTAAAAACCATAAAAACCAATAAAAACCTTAAGACCCTAAAAATCATAATAACCATAAAAACCAATAAAAGTATAAAAACATGATAAACCCCCTTAAACATTAAAAATACTCTTAAACCCATTATAAACACTAAAAACTCCAAAAAACACTAAAATCCCAAAAAACAAAAATACACAAAAAACCCTCAAAATCCCTAAAAACCATAAATACCATAAAAATCCTTGAAAATTCCTAAAAATGTAAAAATACATAGAAACTATAAAAACCCCTTGTAAAACCTTTAAAACCAAAAAACACTTAAAATCCCTAAAAATCCTAAAACCCTAAAAATCCTAAAATACCAAAAACATGTAAAAAAAGTTCCAAAACCCTAAAAATCCCAAACACCCTTCAAAACTAAAAAAATCCTAAAACCCCCCTAAAAATTCATAAAAAGTAAATTATCCTAAAAAATCCTAATAAATACATAAAAATATAATGGAACATAAAAATCATAAAGTACATAAAAATATTAAAAACCAAAAAACACCTTAACACGCGTAAAAACCCAAAAATAAAAAAACCCTAACAACCTTATAAAACCCTAAAAACTAAAAAAACCCTAAAACCACTAAAAACACTAAAACCCATTAAAAACATAAAAGGGTTAAAAAGTAGTAAAAAACCAAAAACTCTATAGAAACTCCAAGAAACCATAAAACCCTAAGAAAACATCATCAAAGCCCTCAAAATCCCTAAAAAACAAAAAAACCCATAAAAATCCTAAAAGATCCCGAAAAATCTCTATAAATGTGGACAACCATTAAAACCCTAAAAACCCTAAGAAACCTTTAAAAACCTAAAGACACATAAAAACCTTATAAACATAAAAATATTTAAAACCCTTAAAATCCCAAAAAACCTAAAAACCCCTAAAAACCCTCAGAATCCCAAAGAACACTAAAAAATCACAAAAATCCTATAAAATCCCTAAAAATCCCAAAAAACATAAAAAATAAAAAGACCCTAAAAACCGTAAGATAACCTTAAAAACCAAAAATAATGAAAACTCATAACAATCTAAAAAAAATTAAAAACATAAATATCCATATAAACCCAAAAAACCCCTAGATATGATAAATTCTGTAAAAACGCAAAAACCCCTTAAACCGTAAAAGCCCTTAAAACAACTAAAAACTATAAATACACTTTGAACCAATAATTTTTTAAAAAAAATGTAAAAATCTAAAAAACATAACAAAATAAAAAATAGAACCTAAACCCCCAAAAAAACAATAAAACCCAAAAAACCCTAAAACACATAAAACCCTCTAAATCCTTAAAAATGATAAATAACTGTAAAAATACTTAAAAGCTCATAAAAATTCAGAAAATTTTAGAAAATAGTAAAACCCATTTAAACCACTAAGAAAAAAAATTAAAAACATAAAACCATGTATATCCCATACAAAACAAAAGGACGCTAAAAATCATAGAAGTCCCTAGAAACCATAAAAACCCAAACAACTACTAAAAACCATAAAAATCACAAAAAATATTAAAACCCCCCAAAAAATAAAAACCCATTAAAACCACTTTAACCATTTTTAAATCACTAAAACGGTTAAAAAATATAAATTACCTTAAATCCACTAAAAATCATAAAAATCCCCACACCCTCAAAACAACCAGAAAACACCTAAAACACTAAAACCCACAAAATCATTTAAAACCCATTAAAACCATAAATATCATATATATTTTTTCTAAAAATACCTAAAAACAATCAAAACCCCCAAAAAACCATAAAAATTCTAAGAAAACCTTAGAAACCTATAAACATTTAGACCACTCACACATAAAAAACATTAACAACCCAAAAAGTCCCAAAAAAACCGCAAAAACCATTAAATTCATAAAAAGATGAAAAAATTAAATACCAAAAAAACCTTAAAAGTCAATAAAAACTCTAAAATCCCTAAATATGATAAAATCCCTAAAAGAACGTAATACCCCTAAAAATTAAAAAACCAAAGGAAATCCATACAAACCCTAAAAACCCCTACACACTATCAAAATCCCTAAAAACTTTAAAAACCAGTAAATATCCAAAAAATCCATAATAATCAATAAAAATATGGAACACCCTAAAAAATCGTAAAAACCATAAGAAAACCTTAAATATCATAAAGAAACATAAAACCCCTAAGAAACCTAAAAAATTATAGAAATCCAAAAATCCCTAATAACCCAAAAAATCTGTAAAAACAATAAAATACCATAAAAATACTAAAAAACAATAAAATGCAAAGAACCCACAGAATCATGAAAAATCCAAAAAATTGTTAATAACATAAAAAACAAAAACCCCTATAAATCCATAAAAAAGTAAGAAATTGTAAAATCCTTAAAAACCCCTAATAAAACCATAAAAACCTAAACTCTTAAATTCCTTAAAAACCTAAATAATACTAATTTTTTTACAAACCATAACAACCACAAAAAAACCTAACACCCCAAAAAATATACATAAACCATAAAATTACTAACACATTTCAAAAAATGTAATGAACCCTAAAAATTCTAAAACCCCCTAGAAAACCATTAAAACATAAAATCTTTTAAAACCCACAAAACATAAAAACCTCTTAAAATGATAAAATACCCTAAAAACCTTAAGACAACCTAAAAAACAGAAAACCCACTAAAACCCTAAAAATACTAAAACTGCTAAAACCATAAAATCCCAAAACATTTAATACACACTAAACCCCATATTTTTAAATGCTAAAATTTTTTAATACAACTAAAAACTCAAAGGAACCCTATAACCAAAAAAACAATAAAACCCCTCAAAATCCATAAAAACTATAAAATACCGTAAAGTTACTAAAAGAAACTAAAACCCCTTAAAATGTAATAGACCCAAAAAACCCATGGAGAACCTTAAGAAAACCATAAAAAATTAAAACATTTTTTAACCTAAAAAACTCAAAAATCCTTAAACCCTTGAAAACCTTAAAAACCAACAAAATACCTAATGATCCTAATATCCCTAAAGTCCTAAAAAATCCCAAAAAATCTAATAAACATAAAAACCTACAAAAACCTGTAAAATCATAAGAAATCCTTAAAAACCTAAAAAAATTAAAACCCACCAAAAAACAAAATAAAAACACTAAAAACCGTATATACTTCTAAAAACCTTAAAACCCATAAAAACTCTAAAATCATAGAAAACCCATAAAAACCCCAAAACCACTTAAAACTATAAATTCCAATTAAAAACCTAAAAAATAACTAAATAACCATAAAAACATTAAAACCATAAAAATTCCTAAAACCCCCCAAAACCATAAAACCCTAAAACTCTAAAGAACCCTAAAACCCTAAAAAATTATAATAATCCAAAATAATATTAAATAAATAAAAATATAAAAAAAATACTACCTTGAAAACCCTGAATAAAACCTTAAAACCATTAATCACTTAAAACCTCTAAAAACGTAAAAACATTAAAAACCTTAATAAACCTTAAAACCCATAAAACCCTCAAGACCCTCAAAATCCCTAAAAACTCTAGGAACTATAAAAATCCTTAAAATCCCTAACAATCCCTAAAATTTAGAAACCCCTAAGAACCCTAAAATATCCTAAGAAAACCATAAAGATCCAAAAAAATTAAAACCATAGAAATTTATAAAAACCCCAAAAGACCCAAAAAACCATAAAAATCCGAAAAACCATAAAAAACCCTAAAAACTGTATAAAAATCCAAAAACCCCATAAAAACCATAAAATGAAATAAAACTCTAAAAATCCTTTTGAACCCTAAAATGTTAAAAACATTAAAAAACAATATATACATTAAAAAATCTAAAAACTAGGAAAACCCTAAAAACCAAAAAATACAAAAATTTCCCTAAAAACCAAAAAAACTATAGAAAACCTCAAAATACATAAATTCCCAAATAACCATTAAAATAAAAAAAAATCCATAAAATCCATAAAAACATAAAAAACCCTAAAATCCTTTAAAACCTATATGAAAACTGCAAAAATACTTATAAAAACTAAAAATGAAAACCGATAAAACTCCAAAAAACCCTAAAACCCTAAATACGACAAAATCCATAAAAAACCCTAAAAAATAAAAAAATCATAAAATATATATAAAACACTAAAAACCTGAGAATTCCTATGAAACCCTAAAAAAATATAAATACACAAAAAACCCCTAAAAACCTAAAAATTATTAAGAATCCTAAAACCCCAAAAAATGATATATCCCCTAAAATCATTAAAAACATAAAAAAGAAAAAAATTCCAAAAAATCCCTAAAAATTGTAAAAAACCCTAAAACCAAACAAACCATTAATAAACCTTAAAAATGTGAAACACTAAAAACACCTAAAAACCATTAAAAAAATAAAAACCCCAAATTTCCATAAAACCCTAAACCCCATAAAACCATAAAACCTATAAATCCAAAAAAATCCAAAAAAACCCCTAAAAATTAAAAAAGACTAAATACTCTAAAAATTTATTTAACTTCTAAAAACACTAAAAACCCTTAAAACCCATAAAAACCCAAAAAATCCTAAAACCCAAAAAAATCCTAAAACCCAAAAAAATAATAACCCTAAAACCTCTAAAACCCCCCAAAACCGTAAAAATCATTGAAAACCCTACACACCTTAAAAAACACTAAAATATTTAAAAATGATAAAAACGTAGAAAAAATGGAAAACCCAAGGAAAAACATAAAAACCAAAATACAACTAAAACCCCTAAAAATAAAAAACTAAAAAATCTTAAAAAACCTTAAAATACCATAAAATCCCTAAAAACCATAAAAATAAGTAAAAACATAGAAACCACTAAACACCATGAAAAACCATATGAAAATAGTAAATTTCTAAAAATACATAAAACCCATAGAAAACCTAAAACCCCAAAATCCCCAAAGACCATAAAAACCCTAAAACCCCTAAAAACAATAAAATCCATAAAACTCTTAAACTACCATATAAACCCATAAAAACCTTAAGAAACATCTGAAAACTCTAAAACCCTTTTACACCCCTAAATACATTAAGAAATCTAAAAAACCTTTAAACCCATAAAAAATAATAAAAAAGTAAAACCCAAAAAACACTACAAACACTAAAAATCCATCAAAAAAAATAAAAACATAGAAAATACTAAAACAATACCTCAATTCATTAAAAATATAAAAAACATAAAAAACATGAAAAATACTAATAAAGATAAAAAAACCTCTAAACCACTAAACCCATAAGAACCTAAAAATTGTAAAAACCCTAAAATACTATAAAAACCCTAAAACCCTAAAAATCTTCAAAAGAATAAATATCCTAAAAAGTTCTAAAAATCCGTAGAAACATAAAAAACACTGAAACCCTAAAAAACATTAAGAAACCGTTAAAAACCTAAAAACATGTTAAACCCCTAGAAAACCTAGACACGCTAAAAACTCTGAAAACACTAAAAACCCTAAAACTGAAAAATCTATAAAAGACATAAAACCATAAAAATCCTAAAAAAATCCATAAAATTCATACAACCTTAAAAAAGAAGACAAGATGCCTAAAAAATATATGAAGAACCTAAAAACCATAAATAAATTTGAACCCACCAAAAACATAAAAAAAATATAAAACATTAAAGGACCCTAAACCCCTGAAAACCATAAATACCCTAAAAACATAAAAAACCCTAAAAACCCAAAAACCTGAAAAACCCCACTTAAAACTATAAAACCTTTTAAACCCTTAAAAATTTAAAAAGAACTCTAAAATCCATAAAATTATACAAAACTAAAAAAATAAACCCAAAAATTCATAAATTCCATAAAAACTCTAAAAGAAACTAAAAAAACTCCTAAAACCATAAAAAACTAGAAAAATATTAAATAAGGCCAAAATATCCAAAAAATTTAAAACCCATAAAAACCTTGATAACCCCTAAGAAACAATAAAAATTTAAAAACACTTAAAATTCTTAAAATTCTAAAAGGGCTAAAAATCATAAAAACCCATAAAAATATTAAAAATCCTAAAAACCTCAAAATCCCATAAACCACGAAAAATGATAAAAATAAAAAAACCCTAAAAATCACAAAAATTTAGAAAACACAAAAAACCCTGGAAACCCTTAATAAAACCATAAAAGCATAAAAACACTAAGAAAATCTAGAAACCATCAAGAAAAATAAAACCCTGAAACCACTAAAAATAATAAAAACCCTTAAACCCTTAAAAACCCCTAAAAACCCTAAAAGACCACTAAAACTCTAAAACCCCTCTATAACCCAATAAAATTTAAAAGCAAAAATAAACCATAAAACCATGAAATAACTCAAAACACCCTAAAAACAAAAAAAACAAAAAAATCATAAAAACACTAAAAACCCAAAAAAATCACTATAAACCCAAAAACCTTAAAAATCCTAAAAAATTTCAAAAATACATAAAAATGTAGAAAACCCTAAAACTACTGAAACCATTAATACAACCATAAAAAACTTAAAACCCATAAAAATAATAAAAATGAAAAAAACCATAAAAATACTAAAAACCCTCAAAACCCCCTAAAACCTGAAAAACCCATAGAAATCATAATTTTTTTAAAAAATCAATAAAAAAATAAATGCTCTTAAAAACCTTAAATAACCCGTAGAAAAAAAATAAAAGATACAAATAGTTAAAACCTTGAAAAATATAAAATATGCCAGAACCCTAAAAGACCCGAAAAACACTAAAATCCCTAAAAAAACCTAAAACCACAAATAAAAAATAAAAAATCTAAATAAACTATGAAAACCACAAAAAACTATAAAAATCATTAAACTTCTACAAATGATAAAAACCCCTAAAAACTCTTAAACCACTAATGTCTATAAAACTGTAAAACATCCCAAAATCCATGAAACCCAAAAAATCGTAAAACGGTATAAATTCCCTAAAAGCATAAAAACACTAAAATTCTAAAAACCACCTAAATTCTCGAAAAATCTAAAAACCCATCAAAACTAGGATGAAAATAAAAAACATAAAACCCATAAAAACCTAAAAAAATCTAAAAACCTTGAAAAACCCCCCAAACCCCAAAAACCATAAAAACACTCAACATACTATAAACCAAGAAAAACCAAAAATTCTCTAAAAACCCAAAAAATATAACAAAAAAATAAAATCATGAAAACTAGTAATAAAACAATAAAAATGTAATTTTTTTAAAACTCCTAAAAACATAAAAAACACTAAAACCCATAAAAGAAACAAAAACACCAATTCCCTTAAAAACAATAAATGCCCCCAAAAACTGTGAAATCAATAAAAACCATAAAACCCTAAAGGAATTAAAATCTTTGACAACCCTTTCAAACCGCTAAAAATGTTAAAAAAAAAACTCTTTTAAACACTACAAATAAAAAATCAAGAAAACAAGAAAACAATAAACACCCAAAAATCCCCAAAAATCCTTAAAAACAAAAAACCATAGGAATCCAAAAAATATTATAAGCATACCTAAAAACATAAAAAAAAAATAAATACCCAGAAAACCCTGAAGAAAAAATTAATAACTCAATACATTAAACACCCTTAAAAAGATAAAAATTTCTAAAATTCTAAACACCATAATACCCTCAAAATACCTAAAAACCCCTGAAACCCATAAAAATACTATCAATTCCCAAAAAATATCTAAAAACATAAAAACCCTAAAAAATATGAAACCACCAAGAGAAAACATAAAAACCTAAAACTACATAAAACCCCAAAAATCCAAATAAAATCTAAAATCCTTAAAAGACCCTAAAAACTTCTATAAAAGGTGAAACCTTCTAAAACTTTTAAAACCATAAAAACCCAAAAAACCAAAAAAACCAATAAAAACACATAAAACCCACCAATCCCATAAGAACATTAAAAAAATAAAAAACCCATTAAAATTCATAAAATTATTAGAACACCCTTAAATTCCAATAAATGCAATAAAATCCCTGAAAACAAAAAAAATCTTAAAACACCCATCAAAATCACTAAAACCCCAAAAATCATAAATACGTTAAAAATGACTTAAAAACAACTAAAAACATAAAAAACCATAAAACCCAGAAATCCCCTATTAAAACCTTAAAAACAAAAAAAAACACTTAGAATCCCTAAAAACATAAAAAACGCTAAAACCCTTAAAACCCAAAAACCCTTAAAATCTAAAAGAACAATAAATGACAATACTAATCCTATATATAACCAAAAATCCCTAAAAACATAAATAAACTAAATTCCATGAAAACCCCTAAGAAAATTTTAAAACCCTAAAAAACATAAATCCCCTAAAAAACAAAAAAACCCCTAAAAACACTAGAAAAACCTAAAAGGAATAAAAATCCCTAAAAATCCTAAAAAATCATAAATATCAAAAAAACCCTAAAAACATTATAAATGTAAAAAACCTAAAAAACACTGAAAACCCATAAGAAATTATTTAAAAAAATACCTAAAACAACTATAAAAATAAAAAAATCTAAAAAAACCCTAAATTTCCCAAAAACCACTAGACACCAAAAAAACCAAATACCCACAAAAATGCTAAAAACCACTAAAAACACAAAAAAAATCTTTTAGCCACAAAAAAATTAAAAACTCTTAAATACCTTAAAAATAATAAACCAATCAGAAACCTCTAAAAAACCAATAAACACATAAATACCAATCTAACTATAAAAAACACTAAAACCCCTCAAAATAGATAAAAACTCTAAAACCCCATAAAAATTTAAAAAATTCCTAAATTACCTACAAATTTAAAAACACATAAAAGCTATGAAAAATAATAAGAAAACATTAAAAACCTAAAAACACATAAAACATAAAAAAGACCTAAAATGTTTAGAACCTTAAAACCACAAAAAACACTAAAACCCTCAAAATCCATAAAAACCATAAAAATAATTAAAATAAAAAAAAATTCATAGAAATCAATAAAAACCTAAAAACATAAAAAACCACTAAATACCCTGAACACTAAAAAATAAACCATGAAACTCCAAAAAACAATGAAAACTCATAAATAACTTAAAATTCTAAACCTTACAATAACCTAAAAACACAAAAAACCTTTAAAACCCACAAATCCCCATAAAAATCTTTAAAAACAATAAAACTCTGTAAAAAACCCTAAAAACCTATTAAAAACAATAAAAACAATTTATACACGTTTAAATGATAAAAAATATAAAAATCCTTAAAACCCCTAAAAACTAAAAAAACCTTAATAACATAAAAATACCATAAAAACCGTAAAATAGTAAAAACCTTCAAAATCCTTAAAAACCATAAAAATTCAAAAAGCCCTTAAAATCCTTAAAAATGTAGGGGACTCTAAAAATAGTTGAAAAACCATAAGAAACCCTTGAAAATATAAAAACCCTTAAAACCACTAAAACCTAAAAAATTCTTAAAACCCTAAAACCCCTAAAGCTATAATATCGTAGAAACCATAAAATACCACAAATAACCCTCAAAATTGCTAAAAACCCTAAAAATACTTAAAATATACAAGCCCAAAAAAACAAGAAATACCCTATGAAATATTTGAAAACCAAAAAAAAAATTAAAAACCTAAAAAACCTAAAAAATAATAAAAACCAAAAAACACTAAAATCCCATAAAACCCCAAAAAACCATAAACACCCCTAAAAATGTTAAAAATACGTAAAAACTCATAAAAACCCCAAAACCCCTTAAAAATAAAAAAAACCTTCAAAAAACTATAAATATATAAAAATCATAAAAAACCCTAAAAAATCGAAAAAAACCAAAAACATCATCAAACCCCTAAAAATAATAAAGACCCTCAAAATCTATAAATTCCCTAAAAACATAAAATTCGAAAAAATTCCATCAAAATCCTTATAAATTGAAGACTAAATTAAAAACTAGAAAAATCTTTAGAAAACCATAAAAACAAAAAAAACAACTTAAAACCCCTAATAACCTAATAAGGCTTAAAACCCTAAAAAACCTAAATTCTCTAAAACTCTAAAAAATCGCTCAAAAACCCTAAAATACCTAAAAACAATAAAATCCTTAAAAATCCAAAAAAAATTACTACAAATATAAAACCAAAAAAAATTGAAAAACAAAAAATTGATAAACTAAAAACACTTAAAACTCCTAAAAATCCCAAAAACCCAAATATCCAAAAAAACCCAAAAAACAAAAAAATCCTAAAAAAATCCAACAAATCAATAAAAAATGAAAAAACCATATAAACCACTAAGAAAACCACAAAAACTATAAAAAAACTAAAAATCACTGACAATATAAAAAACATAAAATACCCTAGAAGACCCTAAAACCCCTAAAAACAATAAAAACACCAAAAACCATAAAAATACTAAAATACCTAAAACCATCTTAAAACTCTAAAACCCTTTGAACCTATAAAATCCTTAAAAAATCTAAAAAATTATAAAATCTATAAAAACATATAAAACCCATAAAAACCCAAAAAACAAAAAAAAACCCTAAACAACCTAAAATTTCTAAAAACATAAAAAATTCATGAACATTCATGAAAATGTTAAAAACCCAAAAAACCATAACAGATCCTTAAAACCCTAAAAACAAACAAATCCACTAAAAATCCTAAAAAACGTTAAAACCCTAAACAACACAACAAAACTAAAACAATAATCCCATAAAACCCCTAAAAACACATAAACCTCATAAAAATCCCCAAAATCACTAAAAAAATGATGAAATAACTAAAAACCCTAAGTGAACCGTAAAAACATAAAAACACATAAACGCTTAAAAACTAAAAAACAAAATCCCCCAAAATACTATAAGCCACTAAATAACATAATATACCTTAAAATTTTTAAAACCCCTAAAAACCCATAAAACCCATAAAAACCACAAAAAACTACAAAAACTCATTAAACCCTAAAAGAATTTAAAACTCTAAAAAACATTAAAACCCATAAAAATGAAAAAACCGTTAAAAACACTAAAAAACATAAAACCCTTAAAATACCTAATAACACTCAGTCGCCATAAAAATCCTAAAAATCTATAAAATTTACTAAAAGCATAAAAAACCCTAAAAACCCTAAAATCCAATTATAAAACCTTAAAACCTAAAAATAATAAAAACAACAAAATAATCTAAAACCCCTAAAAATCCAAAAACACTTATACACCTAAAATCCATAAAACCCTTAAAACATTAACAAACAAAAAAATACCAATAATCATAAACAACACTAAAAACCCTAAAAACCCTGAAGAAATCATTAAAACTCAAAAACACTTAAAATCCCCAAATATTTTATAAACACTAAAAGGCTGTAAAAATCCCTATAATCCCCATAAATGTCATAAAACCCACCAAATAAACATAAAAACATTAAAACCAATAAAATCCCTAAAACCCACTTAAAACACTAAGAAAACATTAAAACCCTAAAACATTAGAAAACTCTAAAAACACATAAAAATCCTAAAAAACTAAAAAATACCCTAAATAGCCAATAAAACAATAAAAAACAAAAAATCCCTAACAAATCCAAAAAAAACTTGACAATCCATAAAATAATAAAATTTTTTAAAATTCCTTAATATCCCTAAAAACATAAATACCCTAAAACACTGAAAATCCCTTAGAAAACCATGAAATCCTAAAAAAACAATAAAAACCATGTTTCTTGGTTTTGTGGTTTTTACCTTGAAACACCCAACAGCTCCGTATCCGATTATGCGCAGACCTACTTTCCAAAGGTAGGCGTTTGCTAGATGGTCTGACTAGTGATGCTTAAGAACTCGCATTGGTTGAGAGGATGGGAAGTCAGGCTCATCACACCCTTTTGGGGGGGAATTATTGCCTGTTCTGGGACTCTGTTATAGATTTAAGACATATTCATATGCTTTTGAATCTTTGGTTTATACTCAAACATAGTATCCACGGATTTAACCCTTTATTGGAAAATTTCAACTAGACGCAGAGGATTCAAAAACATTTAGGCATGAGTTTTACCATCCCTCATTGGATTAATGACCCCGTGGAGTCGGAACTCATTGAGGCGACACTAGAGGTGACTCGGTGAACCGATGCAAAGATAGTCGGATCGACCGGTTGTTGGGCTTGAGCCTCGGGGAGGCTTCCTATGTACCCTACCTAAGAGACATGGATCAAAGTCCACGTAGTTCGAATTAGGAGTGTCGGATAACCGACGTGAAGGTGGACCCAGGAGTCCGATTGGGATCGGGTTTGAACCTTGGGGAGGCTTCCTACATATCCCTGTGGTAGGGAATCAAAGCCCTCATTGTTTGTATTAGTGCGGGGCTTAGCTTTGAGGTGACCTAAGATGTGGATTGGGGCTTACACTCTGAGGTGGAACAATATATTTGTAAACCGACGTGAAAGGGGGTCAGAATGACCCGTTATTTTGCTTGAACCTCATAGAGGCTTCCTAGGTACCCCGCATAGGAGACAGGGATCAAATTCAACGTAGTTCAGATCGTCTTGGGACTTATGCTCTGAGGTGGCCCATAATGATGGATTGGGGCTTACACTCTAAGGAGGCCCATAGGGTGGATTGGGGATTACACTCTAAGGAGGCCCAAGATTTTGGTAAACTGATGTGAAAGGGGGTCAGAATGACCCGTTTTTTGTGCTTGAACCTTGGAGAGGCTTCTTACGTACCCCTACTAGGAGACAGGGATCAAAGTCCACGTAGTTTGGATCGGCTTGGGACTTATGCTCTGAGGCAGCCCGGAATGATGGTTTGGGGCTTACACTCTGACAAGGACCATAGGGTGGATTGGGGATTACACTTTGAGGATTCCCATAAGAGGATTTCATGGTCGATTCTTACTCTAAGCCCACGTGAGTCATGCTCGGTGTGAGAAACAAGAGGCAGAAGGGGCCATAGGATCACGTCGCGAAAGGTGCATCCGTGAGAAGTGGAGTGGGGCTTACACATGAGAGCGGGCCATGGTGATAGATTTGGGCTTACACTCTGAGGAGGCCCATAGTGATAAAGCGTAGTGGGAGAGGGAAAGGGGTGCTCCTGTCCCATTATCCTCTCTTGCAGTGCCTGAGGGATCCCTTCTGATGGCTATTTTACCACCCCGAGAAGTCCTTGAAAGTAGAGGGGCAGAAAAGGTACTCTCGAGCTCAGAATCCACACTACCATGAGAATGTGAACCCAGGAATTCTTTGGAAATCTGCTCAAGGGTTGGGGAAACACCTTCACCTCTATTTACCGTGGGTATGTGAACTCAAAACGGAGCGCTGATGCGCTTGAGGGTTACACCACACGAATCTGGTGGCTCTGGTAGAGGCCTCGGC
Source organism: Viscum album (assembly GCA_963277665.1). Lineage (NCBI taxonomy): Eukaryota > Viridiplantae > Streptophyta > Magnoliopsida > Santalales > Viscaceae > Viscum > Viscum album. The sequence continues at coordinate 1,276,677,855 of OY728136.1, read as the reverse complement.
TCGGGGCCAATGAGTAGGCCCATGAAAGAGTCACGAGGGATCAGGCCAGATTGGAAATATTCTATTTGGCTTGGTTAATAGGAACTTGGAATGTTTTTGTGCCCTTCACGTAGGGAAGTGCTACACTACTGGAGGGGCCGTCCGTGAACCAGGGCGGTCCACGGACTAAGAGGCTGTCTGCGAACCAGGATGGTCCACGAAATAAGAGGCCATCCATGAATTAGGAGGTTACATGAACTAATAGACCATCCACGAACCAGGAGGGTCTGCGGACTGGTTGGCATCCTGCGAACCAGGGTTGTTCGCGGTCTGGCAAGCATCCCACGAATCAGGGTGGTTTGCAGCTTCGGGTTCGGTCCGCGTACCAGGGGGTACGTGAAGGGTTCCACGTGAGCAGCGACAGACAAGGGCGGTGCCGATCGAGGGTTCTTCGGTCAAGGATTTTCCCGCGTAGGAGGGTGTTACACAGTGCAACGGGTCGGAAAAGAGGCATAAACTCCCCGGTCCGTGGGGAGTGCATCCGTGGAGGGGCTACGGTTTGTGGTCTTATCTTTTTTATGTTATTTTGTGTTCATGGTTCACAAAATTATTTTTCATTTTTGATTCCTTATTAGTTCGTTCCCAGTTTTATACCTGCTTTTTTCGGTAACTAGAACATCGCTGTTTGAAAAATCTGAATCCTTCCTTCGGAATCCTTCCACCTGAGTCTAATCACTCTTCTCTTCCTCCACCTTCGAATCGTCTGAATCCAAATCTCCAAATCCCTCTTTCTTTCCCCCTAGGTCTCCTTTTATTGAGTGGGGAAAGAGATGTATATGCGGTCACGTGACACCTTTTGCAGAGGCCCATGACAGAATACCCGGTTTACAGCTGACTTGGTCAATCCGTAGTTCATGGTGGGCATTGAACGCTTCTCTCCCCCCCCCCTTGCGAACAAAGATCAGGGAGTGCTTCGCGGCTGCGGAGGGTTCCGCCTCCATTCCACGAATGACAGTGGATGTGACTTGAACCGGTCGACGTGGTCCATGGCTGGGGCGGTTCATGAAGTTGAACCGGATCAGCTCCCATCCTGCCTCACAACTGCATAAGATCTCTGCCTTCATTCTGCGAACGACGATGGTTTGCGGAGGGGGGTGCTTCACGAGGCCTGGCGACATTGCATTTTCATGGGACCGGTCTACGGACCGGTATTCTTGTTTTCATCTTCGATTTTTCTCCATTATTTTCCCCAATTATTTTGGGTGATCTAGGTAGAATCTCATTTACGGATTTTTTAGGACCCTACAAATGCCCCCCATCAGAATGGGGTCTGATCGAAATGAAGAGGAGGTCATTCCAATGCAAAGTGGTCCTAAAACTGAGATGGTTTGCGTAGGGTAGTGGACCCAGTAGTGGACCACACCTATAAATACGGGGGCCCTTTATTTTTCCTTTACTGAATTCTTCGTGAAACTAGAACTCCCTCGCCTCCGTGCACTCATTTCTCCACGAAGCGCTTCCTCCACGAACCGACTGAGACATTCGCGAAACATTCCATCTTCGCGGTCGCCTTCACCCTCGAACCAATTCCCCAACTGTGAACCATTACTCTTAATTAATTAAAAATTAAGTCATGACAGGTTGCAGAGGAACTTGCTTTGTTGTTTTGGTGCCCCACGATTTCGGTGCTCCGCGGTTTCGATGCTCCATGATTTCGATGCTCCGCGATTTCGATGCTCCGTGGAAAAAAATATATTGAACTATAAAAGTTTCTAGGTCTTTCGAACTTAATCACCTAAATTCGGGATTGAGATTTTTTGGAGCATCTTGGTTTGCGGTTTCTTGGCCAATGTTCCACAGGCCAGGGTTTCAGGGATTTGTTTCACGAAGGGCTGGTTCGCGTGATGATGCCATCACGAACCATCCATCGAGGCCTCCTTGATGACATTGCCTATGAAGACACCTTAATTGTTCCTCATCCATATATTTGTTATTTTGTCCAAGTTTTTTTATTTTATTCCGGACTAACCGATTGTTGGCTCTCATTGTGAAGGGAGAAAATATGGCTCCCCCTCGTTCTGCACTGAGGCCTGCTGCAGAGCTACTCCCAATTGGTTCAAGGAGATGTTTATCTAGGATTTTCAGAGTGGAAAACATTCAAGAGGACCCTAGTCAGTCCATCATTCTAGATGATGTTTCCTTGAAAGATTTTATCCCTCCTGAGCTCCTGTATTATCCAATATCAAATAAACTTCAAATTCATGGATTCGGTCTTCAAGATGATGTCTCTATTCCCCCCACTTTCTCAGGTTTTCCTTCTCCTTTTGTGGAAGCATCGTTCGAGTGTATTCAGGCGAACCGTACCCAATCGGGGGAGGTGGTTTCCGACTCTGACAAGAAAGACGCCTTCATTTCGAGGGGATCTATTTGGACCCAAAGTGATTAGCACGACAAAAATGTTTTTCAGGAAGCTGTCTTCAAGAGTTACCCTACTATTATCAACCTTTCTCGAGTAGATCCCGATGCAGGGTGGATTCCTAGGTGGGATCTTCTATCTAGAAGGCTCTTCTCAAATGACTGGGCCTGGGCTTTCGGGGTCCATCATCACTGCCGGTAGTTTCCTGAATCACTGGAATCATTTAATTTATACTTCGTAGTGTGGGCCTCTCAATTTTCTATTTACCCACCATCCTTGGTCCTGCCAGACCTACTCAGTCGCTGGTGTTCAAGCACTAATACTTTCCAACTTTCCCATGGTAAAGTTGGTATCAGTATGTGGGATATCCACCAGTTGGGAGGACTCTCAATTATTGGTGAAATGTATGACTAATTTATGTCTGCTGCTGATGCATGGGACGACGTCGAACAAGTGCCTTTATTGGCGAGGGATCTGTTGGATCTGGAAGATCATTCACTGGGTCAAGCGTTGTGTGCCTGCTCTCTTATTCCATATAGTACATGGATAGGGTTATTTCTGAACACCACTAGTCATGTGCCGAAGATCAAGCACCCAGCACTCATCCAACTCAGTAGTCACGGACCTCCCCAGATTCCTACTGGGTGGTTCTGGAGGCAGGAGACTACCTCTCGTGGGGTTATGAGGTTCTCCCCGGTGTGCCACCTATGCTCCGGCTGGTAGGCTTGTTTGCTATGTTCCTGAGCAGGTGGCTATTACCTTTCTGGTATATTAATCCTGGCGTCAGGGCTTGTACCCGGATGATGGTAGTTGAGCTGGCAGAGGGTCGCCTGGTGAATTTTCCCATGCCCACACTGGCCCGTATTTATGAACTACAGAGTCATATGCAGAAGGGTGGGTCACCCTTCCATTTGAGTGGGCCATTTCAATTTTTGAAAGTATGGTTAGAAGATCATTGTCGCCACTATGAGTATCATCACAACACGGTCATCCCGCTCCCCTCTTTTTGGCCTACCCTGCTTGATATAGCTGGGGTTCACCTGAAATCCCTCAGTCCTGGTGATGTCCTCGAGATTCTGAGCCACTTTTCCCAGTTTTATTTCACTCCCTACCCCTCCCCTTCGGGCGTCTTAGTTGACAACCGCCAGGGGAGCCTAAAGGAGCGCTCTTACATTATCTTTCTGGGGGACAGATTTTTATCTGCGCGGATCGACGGGGTTTCTCTATGCGAGTTGTTTGTCCCATATCACTTTTCTAGCCAGTTTGAGTCCATGAAAGTCCATGTTTCCCCTCCCCCTCCTCAGGCTTGAGGACTACACCCAGCCACACTTCGTCAATGGTGGCTGATGCTGACTTGGGAGGGATCCGACGCGAGCATTCCCCTGCCGGTCGTGGGGGCAGCCTCCGACCTTTCCATTGAGTATGAAAAGGCATGGGAAAAATACTATCCCGATGGGATCCTAGGGAAGGCCATTTGACAAGTTCCCAAATAAGGGGGTACTTCCATGGCCGCGTCTACCACACCTTCCCCATAAGCTCTAAGGGATGATCGACTACTAGCTCGTCGATCAAAGCGACTTAGGGGATTTTCCTCTCACAGTCCTGTGATGGCCGAAGTTCAGGAAGGTTCATCCTTCTTGGACGTGGATGAGGATGGCCTTGTGGTTCCGGGTCCCAGTGAGACAATCCCGTATGTTTTTTCACCTATCATCGGGCTTGGAAACTTGATCCCTAAGCCATAACCGAGGATAAAGGCTTCAGACTTTCCAGTTTTGGAACCAACTTCTAGCAAGCACATGTCTGCGCTGGTTCAATTCCTGATTTCATTCTTTTTCCATCTAGCAAGGATACCAAAGATCCCCATGTCATGGAGGACCATCCGGTTGTGCGCAGGTGGTCCTAAACTCAGATTTGTGAGATCGTTGCCGAAACTCTTCTATCTGAGATGACAACTAAGACCAAAGCTCTTTGACAACTCTTCCTGGGCTTGGGGTCGAGAAGCTTTGACTATCGACAATTCCATTATCCTGCTTTCCAAGTTTTCATGGCTCATGGGAAAGCTTCCACTAGTGAACCAAAACTTCATCACTTCGTTGCTGCTCATTGCGGGACCCGAGCCATGGAGGAAGCCACGATATAGCTCCATTAGCTGATGGCACAGGAGGCGACCTCTCGAGATCAAGTGGCTATTCTATCCTCTAAGTTTCATGATTATGATGAACGAGAAGCGAGGCTGAGGAATCAGTTGTTAGCTATGACCAGTCATCTCTAAGCCACTAGAAAAGGGATCAACAGTCTCTAGATAATAGTGGAGCATACTCGTCAGGTGGCTGAGGTTGAATCCAGGGAGAAGGCCGTGTTGGAACGGTCTTGCAACGACCTCTACCACGCGGTTTCTAATCTGGTTGAGAGAGTGAGTAAGGCTCCTTTATGAATATCAAAGCCACTCTTGTACCCTATATTTTACTTACCCCTCCCCTTTTTTGTGAGGGAGAGACCCCAGCTTGTGGACGACCTCCCTTTTTTTTGTTTGAACGAAACAGAGTCTCTGATAATCACTTGTTGCTGTGAAATTTTATTGTTACTTAGAACAATTGTTGTGTAAATAACAATCCACTGAATCAGAATTAATCATAATTCAGGAAAAACAAACTCTAACTTTTTCCTAGACCATGGGGTCGAGCGAGCACAGTTCAACTATTGCTAGGGATTTATAAACAATCCCCACAAACATTTTTGTCTCTTCTTTTAATACCCTAATTTTTCCTGGGCTCATTTAGTGTGAACCCAGCGGGTATGGACTGACTTTTTCTATGGTCTCCCTTTCCGGTTTTTCAGCCTAACAGGCTCTGTGCCTCTTTTTTTTTTTGAGCGGTTTAAAGTCCCACCGACAGGACTATCATTACTGATGTTTTAGGTCGAACAACTTTGACCAAACATGCTGGGGCAAGGGCCCCAATGAGGTTTGGTTGACCAGAAGATGTCTTAATACCCTTCAGACGCATGTGGGGGAAACCATATTTGATTGACAAGTAGGGCATGTCCCAAGGCATGGGTGCTGCATCGGCGTACAGAGGTAGGAAGAGAATTTCCTAAGGAAGCCTTGTCTTTGGTAGACGAGCCAGGGGAGATCAATATGCAGAGCCGCTGAGGGCATGGTATGAATAGTCATACAAAGGTGTCCTTAAGTCAATGACTATCCATTTATGATGGCCAGGGGACTTCATGGAAGTCCAGCTCATGGAAACCATGATGGGTGGCATTGAAAATTATGAAAACCACCAGGGGTGGCTCAAAAGGGGAGTGTAACATCTGAAAGGGTTTTGGGAACATCCGTACTAATTAGAAGAGTGGTCAGAAGACCACTTTCCTATGCATTTTAGTAAGCATAAGGGATGGTTGAAGCTTGGCATAGTTTAAAGTCATACAGCTAGGACATTATTTCAAATGGAACGGAATCTCCTAGTTCTTAGTAATCTTGTCAAATATGTTCCACCATATTTAGGAATGGATGTGAAAGAGGATGGTAAACTGTATCTCAGAGGGTTTCCAAATCCCAGGATAGTCATGGGGGATCCGGGGCTAAGAGGCATACGGAGAGAATCATTGCCTAAGGAAATATTTCCTTTGGTAGACAGGCCACGGGCTATCAATTTGCATATCTTCTGAGGTCATGGTATGAATATTCATGCAAAGGAGTCCTTAGGTCAATTATTGTATTCCCTTGATATCTAGGCAACTTTGGGGAAGTTGGGGTGTGGGACCACTGGGGGTGTCTTATGAGAGTTCGGATTTTTCTGAGTGCATAGTATGGTTTATGATGAGAGGGTATCTGGATATGGGGGAAACATATAGACTAAACATCCTGACAATGGGTTAAGTAATCCCTTCTCATGCGTGTGTGAGACAGTGACTTGTGTCGGTTGGACCCGTGCACTGATGGATAGAGAAAAGAAAATGTTCCTTACTGAACCTGTGGCAGGTTTGACCGTGCATGTTATCGTCATGTGGTTAGGATACATTCCGTGCAGTTTAGTATCATGGGGTAAGGACGAGGGCCGTTAATTAAACATTGATGTGCAGTTTAATGTCATGCAGTGGGGATGGGGGCATTTTTTTAAGCCAGTGAAAATGCTTGTGGTTGGAATCATTTTCCTGGATGGTTAATGATTTGTCTTTGCAGTTTTATCATCAAGCGGCCAAGATGTCTTGTGCAGTTTAACGTCATGCAGTAAGGATGCAGTTGCAAAGGCCACTCTTCATCAGAATGTAACTGGTCTTGAATATCTCAACATGCCCTAGACATGGAGGGGGTTTGATCGGTGTAAATCATGGTTCTGGGGCTTCTTGGATCCGGAGAGGTGATATGGGGGCTCTGAGGCTAGTAAGAATACGGAGCTAGGAAGAGTATCGCCTGTGGAAATCATTCCTTTGGTAGATGGGCCAGGGGCTATCAATATGCAGAAACACTGAGGGCATGGTATGCATAGTCATTAAAAGGTGTCCACGGGTCGATTACTTTCCACTTCCTATGGTCATGAATGGTTATGAGGATCTGCAATTATCCGGGTCATGAAGTTTTTCATTATGTAGGAAAATGTCTGGACATGTCGGGCATACTTGGCCCTAGTTGCTGTTAAAACATAGAGATCTCCCTGCGCTGATTTATTTTGCGCGTGGGGGTGTACCATTATTCCATGCAGTTTAACGTCATGCGAGAAGGACAGAGTACTCCTAGTTTATCGGTCAAAGAGCTCGGACCATTGGGTGACTATTGGTACAGTCACTCGAAGGATAACTAGGTCAACATGTTCTGATATACTTGGAACAAGGTGGGGAATGAAGGTTGTAAACTGCAACTTTGAGTTTTCCCGGATCAGGAGGTATGGCATGGGGGCTCTAAGGCCGGTAAGCATATAGAGCTACGAAGAGTACCACCCAAAGAAATATTTCCTTTGATGAATGAGCCAGGGGATATCATTATACAGAGCCACTAAGGTCATGGTATACATATCCATGAAAAGGTGTCCACGGGTCGATTACTTTCCACTTCCGATGGCTGTGAATGATTATGAGATTCCGCGATTGCTCATAGTGTAGAGTTAGGCATGTGGGGATAATGGTGTCTGGGTATACAAGAAACATCTTCACCAAAATTGTGTGTTGAGTCAAAGTAGCCTAGTCTTGGCTTGATATTCGTTGATGCAGGTAGCTATGTGAACCACCTACAGACACATAGGCTAGCTAGATAGGGATACCCTGGCAACACTTGGATGTGAAAAGGGGAATGAACTTGTAAACCACTTCGCCATACACTTATGGATCGTGATATGTGATATGGTGGATCTGAGGCCGGTAAGCATACAGAGCTAGGAAGAGTACCGCCCGAGGAAATCTTGCCTTTGATGGAAGAGCCAAGGGCTATCATTATGCAGATCCGCTGAAGGAATGGTATGCATAGTCGTACAAAGGAGTCCCCGGGTCGATAACATTCCACATCTGATGGCCATGAGTGGTTATGAAGATCCATAGTTATCTGGGTCGTCGAGTCTGATGTATGGAAAGGATGCATTCAAATGTGCAAGGAGTATCTCTATCTTGTATCGTCATGTGTCTTGGGTGGGTCACGATGAAGTTCACGCAGTTTAATGTCATGCGGTGAAGATGAAGTCCGTGCAGTTTAATGTCATGCGGTGAGGAAAAAGTCCGTGCAGTTTAACGTCATTCGGTAAGGACGAAGTATACACCCCGTGTAGGTCTGGTCTATGCACGGGAGAAAGGGAACTTTTAACATTATTGTCCATGCAATTTAACTTTGTGCATCAAGGATGCAAAAATAATCCCCTGTACTGGTCTAAAACACACACGGGGAAAAGGCAGCCTTTTTAAATCTTTCTATCCGTGCAGTTTTATGTCGTGCGGTAAGGACGAGAAGTACACCCCATGACGGTCTGGTTCATACACGGGGGGGGGGGGGGTGGGGGAGGGAATTTATATCTTTTATTCAGTCGGCTGGGCTAGTACTGGGAACCCGGGCGTCACTAAGTATCCTAGGAGGGAAGGAATCAAGCCGCACATAGTTCTCTGAAAGAGGTACACCCCGTGAAGGTCTGGTCCATACACGGGGGAGAGGGGCATTGTTAAAACATCTTGTCTGTGCAGTTTAACGTCATGCGGTGAGGACAAGAGATACACCCCATGCAGGTCTGGTCTATACATGGGGGAAAGATGGCATTTAATAGGGAGTGGCAAGGCCAGGATAGGGGATCCCAGCGTCACTAGGCATTCTACAAGGGTAGGAATCAAGTCGTACATAGTTCTCTGAAATCCGTGTAGTTTAACATCATGCGGTTAGGATAAAAGCCATAAAGTTTAACGTCATGTGATGTGGATGAGGGGTATTATTAGATTCCATGCAGTTTAACGTCATGTGGTGAGACCATGAATACACCCCGTGCAAGTTTGGTCCGTACATGGGGGTAGGGAGCATTCTTGACTCTTATTATCCATGCAGTTTAACGTCGTGTGGTAAGGACAAACTCCATGCAGTTTAACGTCATTCAGTGAGGACGTAAATACACCATTTCTAGGTCTGGTGCATACACGGGGGGAGGGATAATTCTTGACTCTTATTAGCCGTGCAGTTTAATGTCATGCGGTAAGGATGAACTCCATTCAGTTTAACGTCATGCGGTGAGAACGTAAATACACCCCGTGTAGGTCTGGTCCGTACATGGGGGGAGGGAGCATTATTGACTCTTATTATTCGTGTAGTTTAACATTTTGCGGTAAGGAAAAACTCCATGCAGTTTAATGTCAAGCGGTGAGGATGTAAATACACCCCGTGTAGGTCTGGTCCATACACGGGGGGAGGGAGCATTCTTGACTCTTATTATCCATGCAGTTTAATGTCGTGTAGTAAGGACGAACTCCATGCAGTTTAACGTCATGCGGTGAGGATGTAAATATATCCTATGAAGGTCTGGTCTGTACACGGGGGGAGGGAGCATTCTTGACTCTTATTATCCGTGCAGTTTAATGTCGTGCGGTAAGGACAAACTCCATGCAATTTAACGTCATGCGGTGAGGATGTAAATACACCCCATGCAGGTCTGGTCCATACACGGGGGGAGGGAGCATTCTTGACTCTTATTATATGTGAAGTTTAATGTTGTGCTGTAAGGACGAACTCCATACAGTTTAACATCATGTAGTGAGAACGTAAATACACCCCGTGCAGGTCTGGTGCGTACACGGGGGAGGGAGCATTCTTGAATCTTATTATCCAGGTATTTTAACGTCGTGCGATAAGGATGAACTCCAAGAAATTTAACGTCATGCGGTGAGGATGTAAATACACCTCGTGAAGGTCTGGTCCGTACATGGGGGGACAGAGCATTCTCTACTCTTATTATCGGTTCATTTTAACATTGTACGGTAAGGATGAACTCCATGCAGTTTAATGTCATGCTGTGAGGACGTAAATACACCCAGAGCAGGTCTGGTCCATACATAGTGGGAGGGAGCATTCTTGACTCTTATTAGCCGTGTAGTTTAACATCATGCGGTATGGACGAACTCCGTGTAGTTTAACGTCATACAGTGAGGACGTAAATACACCCCGTGCAGGTCTAGTACATACACTGGGGTAGGGAACATTATTGACTCTTATTATTTGTGCAGTTTAACGTCGTGCGGTAGGAACGAACTCCATGTAGTTTAATTTCATGTGGTGAGGATGTAAATACACCCCGTGCAGTTCTGGTCTATACATGAGGCGAGGGAGCATTCTTGACTCTTATTATCCGTGCAGTTTAATGTCATCTGGTAAGGACGAACTCCATGCAGTTTAACGTCATGCAGTGAGGAATTAAATACACCCTATACAGGTCTGGTCCATACACAGGGGGAGGGATCATTCTTGACTCTTATTATCCGTGAATTTTAAAGTCGTGCATTAAGGAAGAACTCCATGCATCTTAACGTCATGCAGCGTGGATGTAAATACACCTCATGCAGGTCTGGTCCGTACATGGGGGGAGGGAGAATTCTTGACTCTTATTATTCATGCAGTTTAACGTCGTGCGGTAAGGATGAACTCCATGCATTTTAACATCATGCGGTGAGGACGTACATACACCTGGTCTCTATGCGAAATATTTCTTTAGGAATCTCATATTTGTAGGAGCAGTTGTGAATTGTCCGTCCATGGAGATCAGGGTATATGCTCCGTTGGAGTAGACCTTGTGTACAACGTATGGTCCCTCCCACTTGGGCTCCAGCTTTGGAGGTTTCCTTCCAGGTATCATTTGGGTCTGGAGGACCAATACCAATTCTCCTTCTGAGAAAGGCCGGAGGCGGACCTTTTTGTTGAAGGCTCGTGCGATTCAGTTCGGGTATACCTCTAGATGAGGCAATGTATGAAACCGCCTCTCGTCTAGCTGCTCCAATTCACCTAGCCACTTTTATGACTGCTCATCACCGGACAATTGATCACAGATGGCAACACGGAGTGAGGGGAGTTGGAGTTCAATGGGCAAGACCGCCTCTGTGCCGTACACCAATGAGTACGGGGTAGCCTGAGTAGCGGTGCATATTGTGGTTTGATAATCCCACAATGCATGGAGGAGTTTATCCGGACACGACTTCTTGTCATTGTCCTCCATTTTTTGGAGAATATTGGACAGGGTCCTATTGAAAGCCTCTATCTGTCCTTTGGCCGCTGCATGGTAGCGGGATGAATGGTTATCCTTGATACCATATTTATGGTATAGTTTCTCCAATTCAGTAGAGCAGAAGATGGTGTCATTGTCCATCAGTATGGTATGAGGGATGCCAAATCTAGTGATGATATTGTTCTTCACAAAGCTGACAATATTTCTTGCCCCGAATTCCTTGAGGGGTATGGCTTCTGCCCATTTGGAAAAGAAGTCGGTTTCCATGAGGATATACTTCAGCTGTTTTGTCATGGTGGGAGGATATGGTCCCATGACGTCCATTCCCCAGATGAAAAACAGCTAGGAGTACTTTTCTTGATGGAGTAACTCTGAGGGTTGGTGTATGAAGTTGGCATGAATTTGGCATGAGTGGCATTTTGCGGTTAAACGATCACAGTCTCGTGACACTGTAGACCAGTAGTACCCAAGCCTTCAAACCTGATAGGAAATCTTGTTCCCTGGTTGATGTTCTCCACATGATCCTGCATATACTTCATTCATTACGGTGGCGGTTTCTTCTCAATCAATGCATCTATGGAGAACTCCATTGAGGCCTTGTTTGTAGAGGACCCTTGCTTACCCGTGCCACTATATAGGACAAAGTTGATTTCCCTCCTCCGTATTTGCTCTTGTTCAGCCCTGTATGATGGAAGTTCTCCCTGTTGAAGTTAGTTTTCAATGGAAGTTCTCGTCCGTCTTGGTATGAACAAATGGCAATACCATTCAACGATGAGCAATACTGATAACCGTATCATCCCGGCCTAGGTCAGCTAGGGATGTGGCCGCGTTGGATAATGCATTAGCCTGAGCGTTCTGAGACAGGGGAATATAGGTCAATGTTGGTTCTGTGGAGAATTATTCCATTAACCCTCGGAGATGGTCAAATAGGGGGATCATCTCCTCCTTTTTAATAGCGTAGTCACCATTGACTTTCTTTATGACCATCTCCGAGTCACCTTTTACCTTAAGGTGTTGTACTTGTGTCGGGAGTGTGTGTTCCAGGCCTGCAATGAGATCTTGCTATTCAGCTTCATTATTCATACATCCCTCTGACAAGAGAAAGGAATCTGGTAGGACTACCTTTTCTGGGGACATGAGTATTATCCCCAAACCCACTTTTTTGAATCTGGGATCCTCCATCCTCTTCCCGGTTGGGCTTTGGGATGCGCCATTGAAGTACATTTCCCTTGCTGGAAAGTCCTCTTGAACTGAGAAGATGTCTTCATCAAGTAGCTCGACATCCTGTGCAGTGGTCCCTTTCAAAGGGTGCTCTGCCATAAAGTCTGCTAATTCCTAACCCTTGATGGATTTCTAAGGCACAAACCGGATGTCAAACTATTGCAGGATGACCGCCCATCGGGATAGGCGTTCGGTTAGCATCGGGCAGCTAAGGATGTACTTGAGCAGGTTAATTCGCAAGATCATGTGGACTTCATAATGCTGCAGATAATATCACAACTTTTGAACTGTGAAGAACAAGGCCAAACAGTTCTTCTCTATATTTGAGTATCGAGTCTCAGTATCAATCATTTTTCGGCTGAGGTAATAGAGACTATTTTCACTGCTTGCGTCATTCTTTTGTATGAGGAAGGCTCCCAGTGATCTCTCTAAGGCTGTCACGTACAAGATGAGAGGTCTTCCTTAAATAGGGGGCATGATCACCAATGGGCTTAAGAGGTACTTCTTCAAGTTGTCGAACACCTCTTGGCAGTCATCCGTCCATTGCTACGTGACCCCCTTCTTCATTAACCTGGTGAAGGGAAAACATTTTCCTGCCAGGTTGGCTATGAACTGCCTGATATAGGCTAGGTGTCCTTGGAATATCCTCAACTCGGTGAGATTACGGAGAGGTGGCAGGCCAATGATAGCCTTTTTCTTCTCAGGGTCAAATTCGATGCCACGATAGCATATGACGAAGCCAAGAAATTTCCCTAAGGTAACCCCAAAGGCGCATTTCAAGGAATTCATCTTCAAGATATACTGTCTGAGATTGTTGAAGATGGTCTCAAGGTTTGATAGGTGCTCTGAGCGCTGTCTAGACTTGACCACTAGGTCATCTACGTAACATTTAATGAATTTCCCATAGAACGGTTTAAAGATCCGATGCATGGCACACTGATATGTGGAACCAATATTCTTGATACCAAAGGGCATGAACCTCTAACAGAATACCCCTTGAGCGGCCCTGAAGGTAGTGGCTTCTTCGTCTTCTCGGGCCATCCTGATTTGATTATATCCAGAATATCTGTCCATGAAGGATAGGGCCTCATACGCACCCATCACATAGATCAATAATTAGATGATTGGAATAGGGAAATCATTCTTCGGAAAATACCGATTGAGATCTTTGAAGTCAATGTAGATGCGGATTTGTCCGTTCTTTTTCTTGACAGGGACGATGTTGGCCAACCAAATGGGGTACTTGACCTCTCGAATGAAGCCTTATTTAATGAGCTTATCTACTTCAGCTTCTATTCTGGAAGCATGTGAGGGATGTTCCCTTTAGGTGGCCTGTTTATAGCCCCGGTGATCTTCTGGAAGACCTAGTTGGTGCGTCGCCACTTCGGGATCGAGTCTCAGAATTTACATGTAATTCCACGCGAAAAAATCCTGATGTTTCCTTAGGAAAGAGGTATATACCTCATGCTCCTTGGGGTACATGGCTGCACTAATGATAGTAGGCCTCAGATCTTCCTCGGTACCCAGGTTTATTTCCCTATGTTCTTCCACAGTGGTGGAGATACCTTCCTTAAATTCAGGAGGCACGTCCCTGAGTTCTTTCCCCTCTTATTCTCCCAATATCTCATCTTCTTGATCCGACGAGGAGATATTTCCTAACATGGGTTCTTAGGGGTTTGAGGGAGACACATCATGGGCAACCCTTCTTGAGTATTCGTCCCCAGATCGAGGGGTGGCAGACATTCTCGCATTGTCATGCTCTGCCATCATGGATGAAGTCATTAGGGCATCAGAGTGCATGTCCGTACTTGAAATTCTACTCTCAACATGGTTGATTGGAAGGAAATAATCTCTATCAAGCTGCCTAAGGGGGTCATCAGGAACCATTTCCAGGCCATTTGGAGTGGGGATCCAATTGACACCATCGACCAAAGGCATCTTTTTCTTTTTCTCATAGAACCCGACGTTAATGTAATGTGACTTGGAGAGCTCAAAAGGGGCCTTGTCAGAGTGCAATGTTCCACTTTGTCCATTGATGCAGTACTTGATACACTGTTGATAGGATGAAGGAACAGCCATGTTCTTTTGGATCCATGGCCTTCCCAGCAGGGCATTGAATGTTGTGCTCTTCTGAACCACCAAAAAATCAGTATAGGCTACCAGGTCACCAAAATGGGTCTTCAGCTTAATTTTTCCCATTGGTTTCTTCTCACTCTTTTCGTAACCCAACCGAGTTGTGGCTAAGATAAATAGGTTGTCCTCACTGTATCCCAACTTACGGAGTTTCCATAGGGGGAGGCGGTTAACTCCAGAGAAATTGTCTATAAAGACTTTCCGGATCTCAATACCATTCATTGTGCTGGACACATATAGTGGTCTGATGTGTCATTGCAGTATGGCGTCTTCATTTTGATCGGTGAAGGAAATAACCGCATTGCATTCAGCAGAGTCAGTCTCTGTCTAGTAAATTTCGGCGGCGGCTACCTCGGCTTGAAACTCCTGGGGGATGATCAAAGCTTCTATAAGCGCCTCCATGAGGCCTGCTGATAGACTCAGGGCATCCAGGATGGATATCTTGGCTGGTACTGATTCCAGCTGCATAAGGATATCGTATTTCTGATCCAGCGGCCAACACTTCTCCGTTGGAGGGTTCTTTAGGGGCTGGGGAATTTGATGAGGAGGGGCCAACTATGGGGTCAGATATCGATGGTGCTCCCGCGTTTTGAGGACTTGGCCTGACCGGTCTATTTGTGCGCACTAGGCGACAAGACAGTTTCTCCTCCTCTGGTGGGTATCACAGAACAATTGGGCCAGAGTGCATACTTGTGGAGGTGGAGGGGAATTCCTTCTCCTGCTGTGTCCATTGAAGGGATCTCCCATGGGTTTCTGCAATATTAACGGTTTGGGCATGGGTCTAACCATATGGTTGGTTTCGGTCGCGGCTGCGCCTCCCATGATATCCCCTACCTCTGCAATTCCTTCTCCCGGCTCCTCGTGCAGGGGACTTGGGTTCGTAACCATACCCTTCATCAGGGAATGATTCTATAAGATGGATGACGTTAATAGAACCAAAGATTGGCTCTGCATCCTTTGACAGGTCAACCTGGTCAGTTGTCCCTGATGGTGCCGTCTGGTGGGTCGGTGCCCATGGCGCCAAATTCGAGGGAATATAATCTGCCAGGGCCGGGACTAACTTTGGCCCTGTCGTGAATTGCTCCTCTTGGGATTGTTTCCTCTTTATTTGGTTACACCCGGATGACTGGCTCGTGGAGGGTTGTGAGGACGATACTGTCGGCTCTGCGGATTTAGGGGCTATTGGTGGCAACACTGGCTACTGTAGTTGAGATCAGATTATGGCATGGGCTTAGTTGATAGTCTTCCGTGTCATGTAGTTGTCAAATTTCTTCCCCTGTTTGTTGTTGACATTCTACTACCCCTCCTCTTTATCGGAGTTGGTGGTAGAGATACACGCCACATGTGCTGGGGGTGGTCCCAGCTCAACCTGCCCAGAGTCTACCATCCTCTGCAGGAGGTCTTTGAAGATGAAGAATTCTCGGATACCGTGTCCCAACATCCGATGGTAGTGGCAGTAATCTGGCCTATCATCGCGGCCGACCTCTTCAGGTTTCCTCGGCTCCGGAAGGCGGAGCATGTTGCATTCCATGGTGGCAATGAAGTAGCTATCAACTTGATCATCTCGGAATGAGTATACATTTTGTCTTCGTTCCTCAAACTGGTTCCACTTTGGTCCTCGCTGATCGTCCCATTTAGGCAGAGGCGGCCACTGATATGCAGGAGGCCCTTGATGATTTGGTGGAGGCCTAAGTGGTGGAACGGGAATAAGGGTCGTCTTGAGTGTGATAGCAGATGCTCCATCTCATGGGGCCCTTTTCGCATGGGGCTTCCACGACTATTCATGTCTTTGAATTAGAAAATTGTAGGGAGTCCTAAATTATCTGGGTGATGGCTAAGAGATGGAGGAAGCCAGTGGTGCACTCCACTGGTATGAGTGGTGTTCACAGATCATCTCGAAGATTATCGATGCATATGGCTAGCATCTCATCTTGAGGCATCGACCTATTCATAGAATAGGTCAGACCTTTCCATCTGGCGATGAAATCTGAAACCCTCTCGTTCTCCCTCTGCTTGTAGTTCATGATATTGCTTACCATTGTTTTAGGCAAAGTTGAGCTGAAGTGGAACAGTAAATACTACCGAAGGTCTTCCCAACTCTATATTGATTGGGCTGGTAGACTCGTATACCAAACGAAGGCGGATCCTTGTAAGGTCCATACGAAGCATCTGAGTTTCACTGCTTCTTATTGCTCAAGAGTTCCCATCATAGGGACACAATAGGATGCGTAGTGCATCAGATGCTGCTCCGGATCGCCTGATCCATTGATGATAGGGAATACATGGATTCCAAAATAGGGTGGAGGTGGTGTGTTTCTCACCTAATCTGGGTAGGGTTTCTGCTCTTACTGTATCATAGTGCGTCGACCATCCATCACATCCAATCTAGCTGATAGTGCCTCGATGGTGTTGGTTAGGCCCTGGTTTAAATCCTATTGGGCCCGGTCTTGGGCAGGTGTAGCCCAAGCCATTGCCTGAGGATTCAGATTGGCCAGCACCAGGGGTGCGTGTGCCATTTTTGGCACCTTCGGAGGGTTCAGGTGTACTCGCTCCTGTTGCATCCTGAGTGGAGGGAAGTCTTGGTATTCATATGAATATATGATTAATTAGTTGGAAGGGACGGGAACCTCATTGAATGGGAGCCCAGATCATATTTCGTTTTCCAGGGAAAACCTTAGCCTTTGAGGTGCACTTGTCGGGAGTGCATGATGCGGTTCCTCCGGGGATGCACTTTCAATAAGGCAGTTCCTTTGGAGTAGCTCAACTTTAAGCCACCGAAATTCTTTCATCTCCTCTTTTTGTCAAGTGAATCTCTCTTCGAGCATGAGTGGCTCATCTTTTTCAAGAGAAGGAGGTGGGTTAAGGGTAACCAATCCTTTGTTCTTATCCCTATTGGAAGCTCTCTGGGTAGGCGGAGGAGGGTTGGCTGGAAGGAAAACCATATTTAGGGTGGCCCTCTGGTTCCAGGTGTGCACACCTGGTGGTTTGTTGTTAGTCACAGACATACCGGAACTATCATCTCCCAGTCCATCTGGATTTTCATTTTCCCCAGTGTCACCCATGGGGTTAACCTCTATGAAGTTGATAGATGAATATCGCAGGGCGGAGAAGATGTCATCTTCCAAATGGGAAAAGGATCTCCTGCGTCTTCTGTCGGCCTTACCTTTTGTGTCCGAGAATTTCCTTTGGACCTCTTGATGAAGGGTGACATGTAGGGTTCTTTTATTCGACCTTATGGTGTGCCTTCCTCTCGGAGGGGATGATGATTCAAATGACGGGATAGTACGGGAACCTCCACTTCTGACTGTCCTCCCTAGATGAGAGAATACTAATTCTCATGGGGGAGTTTGTTGTTGAGGGTGTAATAATTCCCCCAACCCTGAGGGCTGGGGTTGGCTTGGCTCCTTGGAAATTGAGTCTCTTCCCGGTTTTATTGGTCTTACGAGGGAAATTTTGTTAAAAATTCCCCCTGCCCTACAGGCTGGGGTTGACCCTGGATTGCGGTAGTGGCTGCTAGTATCGTGATCAGCCTGATCTCACGTGCCCCCATTCGGGGGTGAGATGGATTTGGTGTTGACTTCTTATGAGAATCAATCCCTTTTGGGGAGGTAGGAAAAGAACGATTATTGGCCTCTCTTAGGCGAGAGGCCTGTTTTATGCTCTTGGTGGCCTGATTTAGGAGTTCTTGAATGGCTCATTCTCGCCAGTCCTAACGCTTCTGGGACTTACTCAAGGCCTGGATCTGCTGGGCGTGTTACCTTTCCTGAATAGGGAGACCACTCGATTTCTGTCATGATGTGATGACGTTGCAAGACACCATGCTGAACGGGTTTTTTCTAGGTAGGGAGTGGAGTGAAATGCAGAGCTCCATGTTCCCCCCATCCTCTAATATGGACTCCCGTCGGAGCGTCACCGATGAGGCGGCACAGCTGGTGCAGCGCACGGAGGTAGGCTATCTCCATGTTTCCTTTACGCCTCACGGTTTTCTGTTGTCGTGCTGAAGGAAGAGCTTCTAGGTTGATGTGATGTAGGAGGTCTCCAATTGCCTTGATGTGGTCTACATACCCATTGTAGGGCAGGAAGCATGATTTCAGTTGGTGGAGGGTTGTCCATATATTATGGCGGATGCCTTGCACGCATTCTTCTGACAACTCTCTGGGTATTTCGAACTGAGAGGTAGACATAGGACAAAACATAACTGGTATATCATCCCTAGCCAGTCGTTTCCATAGGTGCAGCATATCAGCATACACCTCCGCTAGTGACTCCTCTACATGTTCGGCCCAACTTAGATGCTCACTGCCAATGTAGTCAGAGGCAGTGGGACCCGTAGGTGATGAGTCATTATGTGGGTGATTCTAAGGTGGTTCAGAGGATGAACGTGGCCCTGGACCATCTTCTAATTGCAGAAGGATTTCGCCAGAGACAAGCTGGGAATCTGACATGCTCAATCTTGTCCTTCTGAGTGCCTCAGCATACGAGGGATTTTCAGTGCTTAATTCGCCAGGGGAGGACCTTCCTATCGATATGAAATGTCATCGCGGGGAGGACCTACGCAATGGCTGCTGTAATGGAGAGGACTACCATTAATTCTTGATGCTTCACCGCATAGAGGACTTTTGTAGTGCACACCCTGGGGAGGACCTCTAAGGCATTTCGCAGCAAGGGGAGGACCTTCTGGCTATGTAGCATTGTTACGGGGAGGAACTTCGCAACAAAATCCATCATGGTGAGGATAACCATCATGGCTTGACGTTCATTGTGCATCCTAGGGGGGACCTTCAGGGCACACCGCAACAAGGGGAGGACCTTCCTGTTGCTTGGGGCCAATGCAGGGAGGATCTTCTCAATGGCGGTCGTGGTGGCGAGGACTACCATCACATCTACGACAATGGCGAGGACTACCATTATTGCTGTCGTAGGGAGAATATCTATGGGATACATCATGGGGAGGGCCTCCAGAATGTACCGCAATGAGGTGAGGGCCTTCTAGTTGCTTGACATCTCTAAGGGGAGGACCTCTGTTATTAGGGTGGCGAGGACTACCACCGTGATCTGATGCCTGGCTGTGTGGAGTTCCATTACAGTGTAACCCCAGGGGAGGACCTTCAGGGTAGGCAACGACAAGGGGAGGACCTTCTTGTTGTGATGAGATGTCACTGGGGGTAGGTCCTCCGCAGTTGCGACTATGATAGTGAGGACTGCTATCATAATCTGTGGTCCCACTGCATGGAGAGTGATTACAGTGTATACCCTGGGGAGGACCTTCAGGGTGGACCGCAGCAAGTGGAGGACCTTCTTACTGCTCGATCATCTGGTCATGTGGAGGGTTTTAGAGACTCACATCAAAAGAGGATCTCTTGTGATCGATCGTCAAATGCCCACGGCGGAGGCCCCCACAGGTGCTCTCGGGAGGACCTTTAGAGCTGCTAGTAGCGACATTGTAGGGAGGACCTTCGCAACTCCTACTGCCACTCCAATAATATGGTAATGGGTGGGAATGGTTCTAAGCCTTTGATGTGTTCTTAGAGGCGTTGGGTACCCCAACTTCTAGTAGAGCGGAGTCATGAACTCCCTCTTTATTTTCCGACTACCATTGGCACATTCGGGGTCCTCTTTTATGGGAGGCGGTAACCGTCTTCTGTTGAAAACGACCTTCACCTCCTTTGGGTACATGTCTAATTGGGCCCTATGACATTATCGGGATAGGCTGACGAACATCTTGACATTTAGTAGGGATATATGTCTGCTATGTAGCATCCACCGTGATGGATGGGTGTCCCCTAGTTGAAACGAGTGTAGCTGCTCGATCCGATTTCCTTTGCATAACAGAATATGGCCATCGACCCTCTTGGACTGAAGTAGGGATGCAGATCTGCTCCGAGGCGGCTATCTAGTATCTTAGATGAGTCACCTCAATTGGGGGGATGGGCTCACGGGCCCAAGTCCTTGCTGTTTCCACTAATGAAATTACATTCTGGAAAGTCTGCAAGATATGATTTGGAATCGATACCTGCTCCTCTATCATTTCCAAGATATGTAGAGAGACATCATTGGCTAGAAGGGGTATGAAGGCCCGTTCCATTATCGGAGTAGGAATATCCTGCTCTGGTCCTCTGGTGGTTAGTGGGTACTGACAATTCTCTTGTGTTGGGGCAGGTGAACGAATCTACCCCTATAACAAGATACGCAAGTTTATCTCTCCATTTTCCACCAAATCGGGGTGGCGGACATTACTTATA
The DNA here is from genome assembly GCA_963277665.1 of Viscum album. Lineage (NCBI taxonomy): Eukaryota > Viridiplantae > Streptophyta > Magnoliopsida > Santalales > Viscaceae > Viscum > Viscum album. The sequence goes on along the minus strand of OY728136.1, from coordinate 1,276,657,189 downwards.
TCTGTAGGGAGCTGGCCCTACATATATTGGATTCCCACCATATCGAGTCGGTGGCCTTTTCTAGCGGGGAGACGTGCCTGCCTATGATGTGCCGCCACATCTGGGTTGCGGGCTTTGTTGATCGCCACCACATCAGGATGGCAGGCGTCAGAAGTAACTACTAGGCGATTTTCCTGTAGGTGTCGGGTCACCGCCACATCAGGTTGGTGGGCTTCACGACCCTGGGAAGGGAGAGGTTCTTCCCTAGTAAGTGTCTTCCTGTGTGAGTGATGGGCTTGATAGAGCTCGGCGTTGATGCACACCGGCTTGTATGATGCCACCATGTCTGGATGGCGGGCTCGGGAGGAGCGAACAGGTGTAGGTGCCTATTCGTGGTACGTCCATGTGGCTGGGCAGTGGAGCTCGTCCTTAGAGACTAGGGTGGTGACCGGTCCCCGATTTTACGTCTACCGCCCTCATCGAGCTGTCCGAGGGGCTGGATCTTGGGGAGCGTGGGCCAGAATCCTCAGGGAGACATCCTCCTCGGCGTGAGGATGTTGGGTCGCGGCGTGACCGCAATGACGTCGCCAGCGGGGGCCTTGGAGCAGAACCCCTATTCTGTGAGGATGAAGTCCTCAACGTCGACCTCATCCGCCTCTTTAAGATAAGGGAGGTACACATTTTCCTGTTCTAGGGATAGACTCCCGAAACAGTTGGAGATAGCAATAGGGGCTGTCTGGATCTGCCGTTGCGGCCACTACTGGGCAGGCGATTGGCGAGTTCTGGCAGATTAGAGGGAGTGTATGGCTGTCTCCACCGTTGGGATAGCATCGTTCACGCGGTACTCTCGGATCAGAGCATCTGAGACCCAGCGTTGAAGACGCTGGGTGGGTGACGGGGTCCTCCGTAGGTGAGGAAGTCCTGTCATTGTGTAGTTGGAAGCACGCGCTTGTGAGTTCATTCCAGATGCCATTGGATCGAAGGGAGTTCTATGTAGCACCTGCAAAACATTTTAGCAAATAAAAGCAGCAAACCCGTCAAAGCAGCATCTCATGATCCCGTGCGTAATTAATGACCTTCCTTGGCCCTCCTTGTGAGTAAAAGGGGAATAGGGTGGGATTATGATAAATCCATCATGCTTGGTTAACAATTCATGTCAGGTTCACCATTTTTTTTGTTTCGCGGTTTCATGGTTTCTGCCTCGAAACACCCAACGGCTCCGTATCCGATGATGCGCGGACCTGCTTTCCAAAGGTAGGTATTCGCCAGATGGCCTGACCCGCGATGCTTAAGAACGCACATTGGTCGAGAGGATGGGAAGTCGGGATCATTGAACCCTTTTTAGGGGAATTATTTCCTATTACAAGACTCTCTTATAGATTTAAGACATATTCATATATTCATGAATATTTGGTTTACACCCAAACATAGTATCCACAGATTTAACCCTTGATTGGAAATGGTCAACAGGATGTAGGGGATTCAGAATCATTTAGGCCTGAGGTATACCATCCCTTGTTGGATTAATTACCCTGAGGAGTCGGAACTCATTGAGGAGGCACTAGGACTGACTCGGTGAACCGATGTGAAGATAGTCGGATCGAACAGTTGTTGGGCGTGAACCTCAAGGGGGTGGGGGATTCCTACGTATCCTGCCTAAAAGACATGGATCAAAGTCCACGTAGTTCAAAATAGAAGTGTTAGAGAACTGACCTGAAGGTGGACCCAGGAGTCCAGATGTGATCGGGCTTGAACCTCAGGGAGGCTTCCTACGTATCCATGTGTTAGGGAATCAAAGTCTCCATAGTTCGTATTAGTGTGGGGCTTACGCTCTGAGGCGGCCCAAGATATGGATTGGGGCTTACACTCTGAGGAGGCCCAAGAGGTTGGTAAACCGACGTGAAAGGGGTTCATAATGACCCTTTATTGTGCTTGAACTTTGGAGAGGCTTCCTACGTACTCCGCCTAGGAGACAGGGATCAAAGTCCACGTAGTTCGGATCATCTTGGGACTTATGCTCTGAGGTGGCCCAGAATGATGGATTGGGGATTACACTCTGAGGAGGCCCATAGGGTGGATTGGGGCTTACAATTTGAGGAGGCCCAAGATGTTGGTAAACTAACGTGAAATGGGGTCAAAATAACCCGTTAATGTGCTTTAACCTTGAAGAGGCTTCTTACGTACCCTGCCTAGGAGACAGGGATCAATGTCCACGTAGTTTGGATCATCTTGGGACTTATGCTCTGAGGCGGACATGAATAATGGATTGGGGCTTATACTATGAGGAGACCCATAGGGTGGATTGGGGCTCACACTCTGAGGAGGCCCATAATAGGATGTCATGGTCGATGCTAACTCTAAGCCCACGCGAGTCATGCTCGGTGTGAGAAAAAAGAGGCAACAGGGACTAGTGGATCACTTCGCGAAAGGTGCGTCCGTGAAAATTTGAGTGGGGCTTACGCCTAAGAGTGGCCTATGGCCATAGATTGGGGCTTACACTCTGAGGAGACCCATAGTGATAAAGTGCAGTTGGAGAGGGAAAGGGGTGCTCTTGTCCCCATATCCTCTCTTGTAGTGCACGAGGGCTCCCTTCTGATGGGTATTTTACCACCCCGAGAAGCCCTTGGCATGTAGAGGGGCAGAAAAGGGACTCCAGAGCTCAGACTCCACATTACCGTGGGAATGTGAACCCAAGAATGCTTCAGAAATCTTCTCAAGGGTCGGGTAAACCACTTCACCTCTATTTAATGTGGGTATGTGAACTCAAAACAGTGCGCTGATATGCCTGAAGATTACACCACACGGATCCAGTGGCTCTGGTGGAGGCCCCGGCTCGGTGTCTATGATTAGGCCCGTGAAAGAGTCACGGGGGATCAGGCCAGATTGGAATGATTCTATTTCGCTTGGGGAATAGGAACTCCGAATTTTTTTGGTGCCCTTAGTGTAGGGAAGTGCTACGCGGCTGGAGGGGCCTTCCGTGAACTAGGGTGGTCCGCGGACTAAGAGGCCGTCTGCGAACCAAGAGGGTCGGCGAACTAAGAGGCCGTCCATGAACCAGGAGGGTCCGTGAACTAAGAGGTTGTTCACGAACCAGGAGGGTCCATGGACTGGTTGGCATCCCACGAACCAGGGTGGTTTGCAGCTTCAGGTTCGGCCCGCAAACCAGGGGGTACGCGGAGGGTTCCACACAAGCAGCGGAGGCCAAGGGCGGCGTCGATCTGGGGTTCATCGGTCAAGGATTCGCCCGTGTAGGAGGGTGCTATGCAGTGCAACGGGTCGGAAAAGAGGCATGAACTCTCTGGTCCGCGGGGAGTGTATCCACAGAGGGGCTATGGTTCACGGTCTTCCCTTTTTATGTTATTTTGAGTTTTCAGTTCACCAAATTATTATGTGTTTTTGGTTCCTTATTAGTTCGTTCCCATGTTTATACCTTCTCTGGTTCGCGAACTGGAACTTAGCTGTTTGCGAAATCTGAAGCCTTCATTCGAAATCCTTCCACCCGAGTCTGATCGCTCTTCTCTTCCTCCACCTTCGAATCGTCCGAATCTGAATCTTCGAATCCCTCCTCCTTTTCCCCTCGATCTCCTTTTATAGAGTGGTGAAAGAGATGTATCTGCTGTCACGTGGCACCTTTTACGGAGGCCCATGAACGAATACCTGATTTAGAGCTGACTTGGTCAATCTGTAGTTCACGGTGGGTATTGAATGCTTCCCCACCCTGTGAACCGAGCTCAGGTAGTGCTTCGCGGCCACAGAGGGTTCCGCCTCCATTCCGCGAATGACAGCGGATGCGGCTTGAACCGGTCGACGCGGTCCGCAGTTGGGGCGGTTCATGATGGTGAACCAGATCGACGCCCATCCTGCCTCGCGACCGCGGAGGATATCCACCTTCATTCCATGAACCAAAATGGTTCGCAAAGGGGGTGCTTCGCCGGGCCTGGCCACGTTGCGTTTTCATGGGACTGGTCCGCGGACTGGTCTGCTTGTTTCCCTCTTTGATTTTTCTCCATTCTTTTCCCCAATTATTTTGGGGGATCTGGGTAGAATATCCTTTGTGGATTTTTTAGGACCCTACAAACCCATAAAATCCTAGAATACATTAAATCATAAAAACACTTAAAAATCCTATTATCCCAAAAAACCTCTAAATCCTTAATTCCTAAAAACAAACATAAAAATCTAAAAAAATCCATAGATATCCCTAAAACCCCGAAAAGAAAAAAAATACTAATAATCCCTCAAATCCCTTAAAGCCCAAATATCTAAAAAAATATTAAAAATCCCTATAAATACAAAAAGAATAAAAACACTAAAATTGTAAAAAAAACCCTAAGAAACCTATAAAAACGTAATAACATGAAACCCCTAAAACCCTAAAAAATGAAAAAAAATCCTAAAATCCTAATAAAGCCCCAAAACCCAAAGAAGTCATAAATACCCTAAAAACTATAAGAATATTCAATAATATCCCTAAATTTTCATAAATTGATAAAAAACATTAAATTTTTTAAAAACCCTTAGAAAACCATATAAATCTAAAAAAACATTGAAACCCTAAAACACCTAAAAGTTCTGAAATCTCAAAAGACCAAAAAAAAACCTTAAACACCCCCAAAAACCCCTTAAAAACAATAAATCCTCTAAAAACCCCCTAAAAATTATAAAAACCTACTAAAAACATTAAGAAACCTTTAAAACTATAAAAAAATAAAAAAAATAAAAAAATATCAAAAAACATTAAAACTCTAAAAACCAAAGAAACCAAAAATCCAAAAAACCCCTAAAACCCCCGAAACCCTAAAAACCTCAAAATAAAAAAACCTTAATAAACCACAAAATTATAAAAGAGACTACAAACACTTAAAACATAAAAAACCCTAAAAATCATCAAAAATCATATGAAAACCATAATAACCTAAATCACCTAAAACTAATAAAAATCTAAAGAGAGAAAAAAATCCTAAAACCCCTAAAATCCCAAACAACCATACAAACAATAGAAATCCCTAAAACCCCTAAAAACCACAAATATCCAAAAAAATCCAAAAACTCCGTAAATTTTTTAAAATACTAAATAATTGAAATACCCTAAAAAACATAAAAAATAAAAAAATAAAATCCCCTAAACACCTAAAAAATTATAAAACACCGAAAACCCCAAAAGAACCATAAAACACTTCCAAATCCATAAATAACTCTAAAAACCCATAAAAATCCCAAAGAAGATGATAAATCTCTAGAATCATAAAAAACTCTAGAAACCCTTAAAAACACTATGAAAATCATGAAATCCCTAAAAATACATTAATCCCTTAAAGAAAAAATCCCTAAAACCCTAGAAGAACATAAAAACCCTCAAAATCCGCAAAACCCAAAAAAACCATAGAAGTCTTAAAGAACCTCTAAAAACCACTCGAAATGTAAAATACTGATGAAAAATAACAAAAACATAAAAAACCTAAATCCCAAAAAAACCATACATCTAAAATCCCTAAAAAACCAAAAAACCATAAAAATTATTAAAAATACCTTAAAATCCATATAAATATAAAACCCCAAAAAACCCTAAAAACATTAAAAACATTAGAAAATTGAAAATACATAAAACACCAAATCATACATGAAAATGATAAATCCTAAAAAAACCATAAAAACATGAAAAACCCAAAACCAAAAAACCCCTAAAAACAATAACAACCCTAAAAACCAATAAAAGCCTTAAAACCCTCTAAAACCTATAAAGAACCTTTATTTCCACAAAAAAGTTCTAAAAATAAAAAAACCATATTAACATTATAAAAATAAAAAAATACAAACACAAAAACCATAAAAATTAAAAACCCCCCAAAACCCTAAAATATCTAAAATCATAAAACCTTAAAATTTCTAAAAAATGAAAAAAATACCAAAAAATGATAAATACCATAAATACCTTGAAAACCCCTAAGAAAATATTAAAAACCAAAAAACACTTAAAACCACTAAAACCCTAAAAAACAAAAATAACTCTATAACACTAAAAACAAAAAACACCATAAATCCCTCCAAATCTTTTAAAACCCTAGAAACCCAAAAAAATCATAATAATGCTAAAAAAATCCTAAAATTGTAAAAAACCCTAAAACCCTAAAAGGAATAGGAAAATGTTAAAAACTTAAAGACCCATAAAATCAATAAAATGCCTAGAAATTATTAAAAAAATTTAAAACCCTAAAAACTATAAAAACCAAAAAACTAAAAATCCCTAAAAACATAAAAACCATAAAAATCATCAAAATAACTAAAAATACGAAAAATGTAAAACAACGTAAAATCCAAGAAAACACTTAAGAAAAAAATAAAACTTTTAATAAACATAAAACCCCTAAAAACCTAAAAAAAGCTTAAAAACGCTAAACAACCCAAAAATGCAAAAAAAAACATAAAAACTATAAAAAAATGAACCCATAAAACCCCAAAAACCAATAAAAAAATAAAACAACTTAATACTATAAATAATTTAAACACTTAAAAATGTCAAAAACTCAAAAAAAACCCTAAAAATGCGAAAATCCCAAAAAAACCATAGAAAACATAATAAATATAAAAACATTAAAACATTAAAAACCTTAAAAACACCTAAACCCTCAAAATCCATAAAAACATGAAAACACATGAAAATAATAAAATCACTTAAAATACCTAAAACATAATAAACCCTAAAAACCCTGAGAAACACTAATAAAACCCTAAAACCCTAAAAACACTTAAAACCCCAAAAAACTAAAAATAATGAAAACCCTAAAAACCCTAAGAAAAATAATAACCACAAAACCCTTCAAAGTCCCTAAATACACTAAAAAACATAAAAATCTTGAAAAATATTTACAAATCAATAAAAATGTAAAAACCACTAAAACCTGGAAAACACCAATAAAAACCTTAAAACCCTTAAAATAATATAAACCAATAAAAAACCTAAAAACTGTAAAAACTCTATATTCCCTTAAAAACTGTAAAAACCCATAAAAACAATAAAAACCCCTAAAAACAATAAAAATACTAAAAACCCAAAAACCCATAAATTCCACTAAAAACTCTTAAAACCCTTTAACCACATAAAAACATAAAAAAAATCTAAAAACCTTAAATCCCTAAAAAACTCAAAAAAACCCCTAAAACCCATAAAATCTAAAAGACCCTAAAAATCCTAAAAAATCTAAGGACCCTCAAAATACATAAAAACACTAAAAAATACTAAAAATCACTATAAAGAAAAAAAAAACCTAAAACCATGAAAACCCCTATGAAAAAATTAAAAACTGAAAACACATAAAACACCTAAAAACCTAAAAAAGTCTAACAACACTAAAAAACTCTAAAACCATAAAGAAAATTAAAACCCCTTAAAATATATAAAAACCAAAAAAAACTATAAAATCAAAAAAAATCAACAAATGAACAAAAAATGTAAAAATCCTAAAAAACCTCAACAAAACCTATGAAAACATTACAATTCTAGAAACACTTAAAATCCCTAAAAAACTAAAAATGTTGGAAATCGTAAAATACCCAAAAACCCACTAAAAACATAAAACCCCTAAAAAATTAATAACCATAAAAATCCATAAACTCTCAAAACCACTTAAAAATATATAACCCATTTAAACCCATAAAAACATTTAAGATACATTAAAAACCATACAACCCCAAAAAAAATAGTCCAAAAACCCTAAAACTAAAAATAATAAAAATCCAAAAAACAATAAAACCCTCAAAATCATGAAAAATCCTAAAACCAAAAAAATAATACAACCCCGAAAAATCCATAAAAACATAAAACGTCTAAAAATCCTAAAAACCCATAATAAAACTGTTAAAGCCCAAAAAATCAATAAAACCCCTTAAAACATAAAAACTGATAAAAACACTAAAGAAATCATAAAACCTATAAATGAATAATAACCCTAAAAATACCTACATACCATAAAAATCATAAGAATCCTTAAAAACCCCTAAAACATGAAAAATGCTAAAAACCCTAAAAAACCTAAGAAACCCTTAAAATATAAAAATAATTAAAACCCAAAAAAAATCATAAAATTATAGAAAAAACCCTAAAGGACCCTAGAACCAAAACACCCCTAAAAATGATAAAAACACATTAAATAATTAAATCCCCTAAAACCCATAATAACCTTAAAAACCAACAAAAACTAAAATCCCTTCAAAACCATAAAAATATTAAAAGGCTCTAAAAAATCCCAATATCCCTAAAAACCCAAAAAAACTCTAAAATCCAAAAAAAAACCCAAAAAACAATACGAATCCTAAAACCCCTCAAAATATATAAAAATCATAAAATCCTAAAAATCACGTAATATTCCATAATATTGTAAAAACCCTTAAAAACATCTGAAGACCCCTAGAAAAACCTTAAAAACCTAAAAACACTTAAAGCCCATGAAAACCCTAAAAAATGTAAAAAACCCTAAAAAACCTAAAAGCCTTAAAACCCATAGAAATACTAAATAATCCCTAATAAACACTAAAAATGTAAAAACCCCGAAAAACCTTGAAAAACCATAAGAAAACATTACAAATCTAAACAAACATGAAAACCATAAGACATGAAAAATCATAAAACACCCTAAAATACTAAAGCCCCTTAAAACCATAAAACCACTAAAATCGTAAAAAAACCAAAACCCCATAAAAACCTAAAAACCAAATAAAAACTCTTAAACCGTTTAATCCCCGATAAATGTTTAAAAAAATCAAAAAAACTATTAAAACCAAAAAAACTAAAAAAATCCTAAAAACCAAATAAATAATAAAATCCCTAAAAACCATTAAAATCCCCAACAACCATAATGACCCTTAAAATCCAAAAACTGTCTTAAATATATTTAAAATGTTAAAACCCCCAAAACACTGAATACCCTTAGAAAACCTTAAATACCTAAAATAAAATAATACCTATAAAATACTAAAAACCGCTGAAAACACTAAATACCCTAAAACCCTAAAAATACTAAAAATCCCAAAAATCTCTATAAAAATATAAAATCCCTAAAATCCCATAAAAATTCGTAATTTTTTTAAAACCATGAATAACCTTAAAAACCTAAAAAACATAAAAAAATAACACCCCTAAAACTCTAAAAAAGCCTAAAATCTAGAAAAACTCTACAACCCTAAAACCCCTGAAAATCCATAAAAATATGAAAAAATATGGAAAAGACCTAAAATCCCTAAAAACATAAAAACTCTAAAACCCCTCAAAACCCAACAAATCCATAACAACCTAAAAAACATAAAACCCTAAAAAACTTATGACATTAAAAACATTAAAAATACATAAAACCCAAAAACCTCTAAAAACCAATAAAGCCTTTAAAATCACAAAACCAATAAAAATGCTAAATACCACTAAAATCTATAAAAACGGCAAAACCTAAAAACATTAAAAATATAAAAAAATCCTTAAAATAAATAAAAAACTCCATAAAATCATAAAACCCCGAAAAACCATAAAACACTAAAACCCCTAAAAACCTTAAAAACTCACAAGATCCCTAAAACATAAAAACACTAAAAACACAAAAAAACATAGAATTCCCATATTAGAACAAAATAAATACATAAAAACATTTACAAGCACTACAAACCTAAATTTTTTTAAAAACCCTAAATTACCCTATAAACCCTATACACCCCTAAAAACCATAAAACCGATAAATACATAAAATCCCTAATAAACATAAAAAACACTAAAAATCCATAAACCCCCTAAAACACTCAAACTGTCAAAATCCATAAAAAATATACAAACCATAAACATCATAAACCAGCCCTAAAATCCCCTAAAATGTAAAATTTTTTAAAAACCTTTAAAATAACTAATAAAAAATTAAAACCCAAAAAATACTTAATTCCCCAAAACCCTAAAAATGAAAAATTCCTTCAAATACCATAGAATCACTAAAACACCTAAAAACCACAAAACCCTTAAAACCCATAAAAACCATAAAAACATTAGAACCTGTAAATAATTAAAAACTACTAAAAACTATAATAACCTTTTAAACCCTTACAAATGTGTAAACAATCTATAAAAGAAAGACACAAAAAAATGAATAAACGCCCACAAAACCATAAATTCCCTAAAAATCGAAAAACCATAAAAACCTAATAACCAAACAGACCATAAAAAAAACCCTAAAAAAACCCTAAAAACACTAAGAAAACATTTTAAAACTCAAAAAACTTAACCCCCATAAAAACCTAAAAACACGAAAATTTTTAAAAAAACCCTCAAAATCTCCAATACCTGGAAAAACCAATAGACATACTAAAAAAGAATCAAAATCCTTAAAAACTTAAAACCCATAAAACTCTAAATGACCATTTAAAATGAAATAAAATATAAAAATATTTTAAACCACTAAAAACTTAAAAACATTAAAACAACTAATGAACCCAAAAACCACTAAATAACATAAAATCTCTAAAAACCATAAAACCCCATAAAACACATAAAACCATAAAACCATTAAAATATATAAAACCCCACTAAACCCATAAAAATGTTAAAAACACTAAAAAACCATTAAAACCTAAAAAGTAAAAAAATTACCCCAAAACCAACAAAACCATAAAAAACCTTTAAACCCTAAAATTGTCAAAATCCCTAAACACCCTAAAAAACTAATAAAAAATTCCTAAAAATCCTTTAAGATCCTTAAAAATTTTAAAAACACTAAGAACATTGAAAAAATCTTTGGAAATCATAAAAACCTAAAAAACATAAGAATCCTAAAAAACTAATAAAAATTGCATCCTTATAGACCCTAAAAACACTTAAAGCACCTCAAAACCCCTAAAACCCTAAAAAATAAAAAAAATCCTAAAAAATACCTATAAAAAACACCTAAAACCACCTAATATATAATTAACAAAATAAAAATAACTAATGTCACCTAAAAACATAATAAATGTTAAAAAACCTAAAAGACCGTCAAAAACCTAAAAAAAGATAAAAACATAAAAACCCCCAGAACCATAAAAACCATAAAACCTATAAAACCCCTCAAAATAACTAAAAAACCAAAAAAACCCTTTAAAACTTTAAATATATTAAAAAACCCAAAAATAATAAAAAAACTAAAAATAACACCCTAAAACCCCCAAAAAAACCTAAAAATCCTTTGAACCCCAAAAAACCTAAATACCCTTAAAATACTTAAAACCCCTAAACCCCTAAAAACCATAAAAATAAAATAAACCCTATACATTCCAAAAGAATATAAAAACCCATAAAAACCTTAAAAACAACTATGAAAACATTAATAACCTAAAAATAATTGACACCTCTAAAAACCTAAAAACAATAAAAACTATTAAAACACTAAATACCCTAAAACCACTCAAATTTTTTAAAACGCATAAAACCCCTAAAAATGCTTGAAAAATATAAAAAAAATATTAAAAATCAAAAAAATATTGAAAACCCAAAAAGTACAAAGAAACCTAAAAAAATAAATCATTAAAAAACCAAAATAACATAAAATCCCAAAAAACCATAAAACCCCATAAAACACATAAAACCATAAAACAATTAAAATATCTAAACCCCAACTAAACCCATAAAAATGTTATAAAACACTAAAAAACCATTAAAACCTATAAAGTAAAAAAATTACCCAAGAACCAATAAAACCATAAAAACCCTTTAAACCCTAAAATTGTCAAAATCTCTAAACACCCTAAAAAACTAATAAAAAATTCCTAAAAATCCTTTAAGATCCTTAAAAATGTAAAAAACACTAAGAACATTGAAAAACTCTTTGAAAATCATAAAAACCTAAAAACATAAGAATTATAAAAAACTAATAAAAATTGCATCCTTATAAACCCTAGAAACATTTAAATCACCTCAAAATCCCTAAAACCCAAAAAAAATAAAAAAATACTAAAAATACCGATAAAAAACCACTAGAACCCCCTAATAGATCATTAAAAAAATAAAAAAAACTAATGTCACCTAAAAAAATAATAAATGTTAGAAAAACTAAAAGACCGTAAAAACCTAAAAAAAGCTAAAAACATAAAAACCCCCAAAACCATAAAAACCATAAAACCCCTCAAAATAACTAAAAAACCTAATAACCATTTAAAACATTAAAAATATTAAAAAAATCCAAAAAATAATAAAAAACTAAAAATAACACCCTAAAACCCAAAAAAAACCTAAAAAACCTATGAACCCCAAAAAACCTAAATACCCTTAAAATACTTAAAACCCCCAAACCCCTAAAAACCATAATAATAAAAAAAACTCCAAGCATTCCAAAAAAATGTAAAAACCCATAAAAACCTTGAAAACACCTATGAAAACATTAATAACCTAAAAACAATTGAAACCTCTAAAAACCTAAAAACAATAAAAACATTAAAAACACTAAATAACCTAAAACCACTAAAATTCCTTAAAATGAATAAAACCACTAAAAATACTTGAAAAATATAAAATAAAAAATATTAAAAATCAAAATAATATTGAAAACCCTAAATGTACTTAAAAACCTAAAACAATAAATCATTAAAAAACCTAAAAAAATTTAAAATCATTAAACCCTAAAAAACCTGAACACCTATAAAAACCCTAAAACCTCCCAAAACATTAAATAACCTAAAAGCCAAAAAATATATAAACCAATTAAAATTATAAAAACACATTAAACCTCTAAAATGATAGAAAACTCTAAAACCCCTTTAACACCCTAAAAATCAAAAATAACTAAGAACCCAAAAAACCCCAAAAAACTAACAAAACCCTCAAAATCCAAAAAGGATAGAGGATATAAGCGCACTCCCCAGGCTCTCACTTGCTCGAATCCTCTTCTAGGGTTTCTCTTGGGTTCTTCCCATAGCTTTGATGATGGATCTTCAGTTCTTGCTGGTTCTCAATGAAGGCCTGGTTGGGATGTGCTTCATGGTCTCAAGGTGGTGGTGGTCTTCTATATTTGGTAGCCTTAACATCCCTGAATGGTGACTTTGCCTAGGACATCAGCTTCTGATCTCTGCATGGAATTTATTATTTTCTGTTGTGTTCAAGATTTAAAGGCTATAGAGGTTGTGATATCTATTGTGGCTTTAGATCTGGTCATTTTGGAAAGTGACGTCGCTTCTTTTCTATCATAGATTGTAGTCAATTTCGCAGATCTGAAGTGTACAATTTTCGGTCAATATGGTTGCAAGCCTCTTTGGCTGAGAAGAATACAGTAGAGGCACAATCGATGATCGGTTTCTTATCCTTAAATCTCTTCTCGGATGGTTCTTCAATCTTGCGGCCTTTTAGTTTTTGTTCTCTTTACGGCCGGTCTCCATTGCGTCTGCTCGCATTTTGGCCTAGGCTCTTCGGGTGCCATATTTTAGAAACCATCCAAATAAATTCTCATGGATTCGGGTTTTGTTCTGTGGAGGATAGATTTGGTTGGTTGTTGCTCCTAGGATGTGGCATGAGGTACAACTTTATGTTTTCCTTTGTTTACTAGTTCTGATCTATTGGTATGACTTGGTGCTTGATGTTTTCAATTGTGGTGTTTCTTATTCTCGGAATGTTGATTCTTGATCTTGAGTTTGGGAAAAGGGAGAGATCGTATCATGATGTTGGTTGGGAGCTGCTGGCTAAATTTTTTTGGATGTCTAATATTGATTGGTTTGAAGTTCAAGGATGCTTTTCTGGTTGTTTCTCATTCTGTTGCGTGTTGCTAGTGCTTTCTGATAGGATTGATGTGAGGTGTTTTCGGGATGTAGATCTGATTAAGGAGGTTTGGGTGCTGCAGAATGGTCCCAGGCGTGGGCATTGGTGGTCCGATGCTTCTTTCGATAGTGATATGCTTAATGATGGCTGGTTAGAAGGTCCTAGTTGCTAGAAATCAAAGAGATGGATTCCCTTTCCTACTTTGATGAGGAAAGCTGGTCATTGCTTGTGTGTGATGTTATTAGTTCGGTTCTTCCTGGGTTGGTGCTGCTGGAAGATGGATTTTAGTGGTAATGCTGATACGCGATGTTTGGATTTTCTTCTAGGTGACTATTGGATTTGGATGTGGGGGTGCGGCTGCTCACCGTTGTTGTTCCCCATGGCTTGTTCCCCAACCTCAACTCTTGCTTCCCTCCCCATCACATTGGACTCTATCTTCGTCATGTATGATGGTGCATGTGGCAGTTTTGGGATGGTGTTGGTGGTTCATCTTGGGGCCAAGGTAACGTCTTTGTTGGGGGTGTTGTTAAGTGGTGGAGGCTGGAGAAGCTAAGATTGGAGTTTAGGATGATGGTTGTCGAAACTGGTACGGTGATGAAATATGGTGGTGCTGAGACAAGGTCTTACTGTGGTGCTACTGCTATTGTTTTGATGAATGTTGAGGAAGTTGTTGTTGATGGTTGTGGTATTGTTGGATGTCGGTCGCTGTTTGGATGGAATTTGTGAGTTTGGATACTGGTTGTTGCTGGGCTGTGAGCCGTTGGATGCTGGAAGATGGGGACGGTTGCTGCTTGGTTCTTGTTTTTGGTTGGCTTGTTTTTGTTTCATTACTTTTTGGGGTTTCTTTTTCTGGGATTGGGGTTTCTAAGGGTTTCTTGGGTGTGGGTCATTTGACCCCTCCCCTCCCTTGTCTGCAGCGTCTTTTTTCCTAATAATTTGGGGGGGGGGGATAGCCAGACCCTCGCATCTTCCTTGCCCTCAAAATACCTAAAAACATAAAATTAATTAAAATAATAAAAAATAACTAAATATACAAAGACATAAAAAACTCCATAACCCATGAAAGACACTAAAAAACCATAAAAATCAAAAAACACTTAAAACCACTAAAAACTGGGAAATACTAAAAACCCAAAAAAACCCAAAATCCCCTAAAAACAATACAATCCCTCAAAATCCATAAACACCTTAAAAACATAAAAATATTAAAAACCCATAAAAATAAGTAAAAATGTAAAAAACCCCTAAAATGGTAAAAATATTCTAAAAACCTTAAAAGACCATAAAAATTTTAAAAACCACTAAGACCCCCTAAAAATCCCTAAAAACCATACATGCCCATAAAACCATAAAATACCCTAACAATCTAAAAACATAGAAAACCCCTCAAACTCATTAATAGGATAAAAACACTAAAAACATAAAAACCCTAGAGACACTAAAAAACCACAAAAACCCAAAAAACCATAAAAAACATAAAAACTCTAAACCCCCTCAAAATCCCTAAAAACATTTAACCCCTATAAAAAATCACAAACAACCTAAAAATGCATAAAATTTTTAAAAAACCATAAGAACCATTAAATCCCCAAATAAGACCATAAAAATATAAAAACATATAAAACCTTGAAAAATCCTAAGAATGTAAAAACACTAAAAAAACTAAAAACCCAAAAAACTCAAAATAATCTTCAAACACCCTAAGAAACATAAAAAACTAATAACTCCATAAAATATATAAAATTTAAAATTTTTTAAAACCCTAAAATACATAATATGTTCATAAAAACTTGATCATTAAAATAAAAAAACCTAAAAAAATATAGAAATACTAAAAGACCCTAAAAGACTTAAAAATTCTATAAACAATAAAACCCAAAAAAATCCTATAAAAACATAAACCCATAAAAACTATTAAAATAATTAAATACATTAAAAACACATTAAACCCCCCGAAAATATTAAAAATACTAAAAAAACTTAATACCCTAAGAACTAAAACACCAAAATCCCCCAAAATCCCAAAAAACCACATAAACCCCCATAAGAACCCTAAAAACTTATCAAAATACCAAAAATAAATAATAAACCTTAAAGATACCTAAAAATTCCATCAAATGTAAAAACCCATTAAAAACTAGAAAAATCCATAAGAATAACTTAAAAACCTAGAAACACTTAAAACCCTGAAGAAATCTAAAAACACTAAAAACCATTAAAACCATAAAAACCATTAAACCCCTAAAAATTCAAAACAATCCTTAAAAAAAATACAAATAAAATACTATAAACAAAACCCCCCCTAAAACTATGAAACCCCTACGAAAACCATGAAAACATAACAAAAAGTTAAAACCCCTAAAAATCCCAAAAAAAATTCTAAAACCTTAAAAAACACTATGACCCTTAAAAACAAACAAAAATACGTAAAAATTTTAAAAACCCTAAAAACTCATTAAACAGTTGAAAAGAACTAAAAACTCTAAAATCTTTTAAAACACTTAAAATTATAAATATATATAAAAAACTTAAAAAACTAAAAAAATAAAAAAAAACATAATGCCCCTAAAAATATTAAATCCCATATGAAACATAAAAACCCTCAATATCTCAAAGAACCATAAAACCAAATAAATACTAAAAAATACCTAAAATCTCAAAAAACCCTTTAAAACCTAAAATATAATAACAAAACTATACAAACATAAAACCACTCAAAACCCCTAAAACACTTAAAAATGGAAAATCCCTAGAAACCCTAAAACCCCCTAAAAATCCTAAAAACATTAAAGACCCTAAAAATACCTAAAGCCAAAAAACCCATAAATGTCTTTTAAAAGCCTAATAAAACTTTAAAGAGGTAAAAACTATAAACACCCTAAAATACCAAATCGATAATTTAAAAATCTAAAAAAAACATAAAACCCAGAAAAACATAAAATACACTAAAATCATAAATGACCCTAAAACTCAAAAAAAAACCCTAAAAAACCCATAAAACCCATAAAAACATTAAATATGGTAAAAAAAATAAAAACCATCTAAAAAAAATAAAACCTATAAACACACAAAACATTTTAAATTTCAAAAAAGCATAAAAACCCTTAAAGAACAAAAAAACATTAAAAATCCTGAAACCTTTAAAATCCCTAAAAACCATAAAAACTATAAATACATTAAAATTCTAAATAAGAAATAAAAATCCCTAAAAACATAAAAAAATCCTACAAACCCCAAAACCATGATATCCCTTAAGATAAACATAAAAATGTAAAAACACTTAAAAACCATAGAAAAGATGAAAAATGATAGAAACCCTACGGATCCCTAAAAACCCAAAAACCCTTAAAATATTTAATTACCCTAAAAAAATATAAAATTTCAAAATATCCAGAAAAAAACCTGAAAATGTAAAAACCCCAAAAACCAAAAGAAAACATTAAAAGCAGAAAACACTTAAAACCCCCAGAAACCTAAAAACACTAAAAACCTAAAAGACCCTAAAACCCTAAAATGCATAAAAACCAATAAAAACATTTAAAAACACTAAAAACCAACAAAAAACTAAAACCACTAAAACTCTAAAAACCGGGAAAACCCTTAAAAATTTTAAAAACACTGAAAACGATAAAAATAGAAAATTAGAACCCTAAATATCTGAAAAACCAAAAAACCCTCAAAATCCCTAAAATCCCCAAAAACCCATAAAATTCATAAAATCACTAAGAATCCCTAAAAACATCAGATTCTATTAAAATCATGAAATATCCCTATAAAAACCTTATTAACATATAAACACATAATGCCTCCAAAAAACCTAAAAAACACTAAAAATTCAAAAGGCCTTTAATGCCTAAAAAACATCTAAGCTCATAAAAACCCGAAAAACCTAAAATTACCCCAAAATCCAAAAAAACAATATATATATATATATATATATATAAATCCTAAAACACCCAAAGCAAACATTAAATTAATAAAAACAACAAATACCCCTAAAAAAATTATAATTCAAAAACCCATTAAAACATTAAAACCCTAAACCCCTAAAAAATATAAAACCACTAAAAACCATAAAACCCCAATTAACCATAAAAGAAAAAAACTATAAAAACCCATTAAACACAAAAAAAATGATAAAAAACCTTAAAAACCCATTAAACCCTTAAAATCTAAAAAATCATAAAATCCCATAAATCCCAAAGAACCGGAAAAAACCACTCAAAATCCCTAAAAATCCTATAAATCAAAAAATACTGAAAATTCACTAGAAAACCCTGAAACCATAAAATATCCTAAAAACCCTGAAAACCCTTAAGTAAACCTAAAAAACCTAAAAATATTTAATAAATCAATGAACCTTAATAATGCTAAAACCCCAAAAGACCCTAAAACCACCCAAAACTAGAAAAAACATTAAATATCGTAAAAACACTAAAACCCATAAAAAACCCTAAAAACAAAAATAAATCTAAATTCCCTTTAAACACCTAGAAATGTAAAAAAACCCTAAAAACCATAAAACAAAAAAACATTATCCAAAAAACAATAAAATCGATAAAAACCCTGAAACCCCTAAAACCCTCAAAATATTTAGAAAACTTAAAAACCAATAAAAATTATAAAAATCATGAATAATCCATAATAAGTTAAAAACACCAAAAAAATCCAAAATAAGCTTAAGAAAATATTAAAAAAATTAAAACAATTAAAACCCCTAAAACCCTAAAAACATAAAAAACCCTAAAATACCATAACAACCCTAAGAACCTCAAAAATCCTACAAAACACCCAAAAACCCTTAAACCCATTTTAAATAACGTAAAAATCAATAAAAATATAAAAACTCTGAAAACCCTAAGAAAACCACGGTTTTGTCTTCACTGTCATCTCTTTGGCCATCTTATCTATGATTTTCGTCGCTTGAAAGTGTGTTCCAAGTGCAATCTTAAAGGACACTTCGCTGAGTCCTATTCCAGGAAGCTGGATGCTGGAGCGGGGGTGAAGGCTCATGAACATGCTCCCTCCCACCATGTCTCCAAAGCAGTTTGGTGTCCTGTGGATCTACCTTCACCAAGGAAGGTGCTAGAGGCTGAGGACACCCTCTGTCAGGAGACCCCCTCACGCTTACAGGGAGCTGCCTCTGGGTCCAAATCCCTGGATGAATGACTGGCAGTCGCGGACTCAACTATCGCTGCTGCCTGTCTTTAGATAGTCTTGATTGAGCCTGGTCAATCCTCTGTGCCTATTGCTGGTCAGTTTTTGGCTGAGCCTGGCTAGCCAATTCCTGATCCTTCTCTGGTGGTGGACATTCCCTACTGTCAGGAGTTGTCCCCCCCCCCATTGTAGGTGATGGATGATGGGCTGGTCACTATAGGGTCCCCTGTCCCTTCTGAGCCTGAGAAGGTCTCTATACCCCAGGCTCACCCAGTGATGTCTGACAATTATTTCGTTGCTGTGTCCCCCAGTAGGGCTGCATAATGAGATACAATGAAAGATGCCTCATTGACGCCTCTCTTTCCTACTAACAGATTCACCCCTCTCAGCGGTAGTTTCTGGGCTGATCAGGTAGAGCAGAATGATGAGGAGGTAAAAGAGTCCTCCAAGTTGTCTCACCAGTTATCATCACATGAGGCTATTTCTCATCCTCCTGATGATCTGGGACTCAAATATTGGGCTACTGAGGTTGATCCCTCACCTAAGAAGAACCCTGGGGGCAGGCCCAAGAAGAAAGGGAAGAAATCAAAGGCAAAGGCCAGATCTTTAAATGTTTGCATCACCCCGGTGAATGGGGCGCCCTCGGCATAATCTTATGCGGATACTCTTCTGTAACTACCATGGGATCGGGAACCCTCCCACTGTCTCAGCCCTTAGGCATTTCCTCACTTCCCAAAGGTCATTGGTTCTTGGTATTGCTGAACCAATGATCATGTTTGAAAACTGGATGGGTTTCAATTGGCGCATCCTTGGTTACTCCTGTGTTGCGAAGATAGCTAATGATAGTGTCCTTGACACCCTTTAGGTTATTAAGCATGATGACATTCAGTTGACATCGTTTGAGGTCCGTGATCAAGTCATCACCTTATTTTTCATGTGTAATTCTTCCCCCCTTTCTCTATCCTTTGTGTATGCAACCTACTATTACCTGAGGAGATGGGTCTTATGGGATCATTTGACTCTGCTCCATGGGCTCATTGAGAACAGCTGGATTATTTTTGGGGACTTCAACACTGTCTTGCATCCGGATGAGATAATTGGATTAAACTTCTCTCGCTCGGCTGCCGTGGAGTTTTCCTCTTGTCCTGATGCTTGTAACTTCTTGGAGTTCCCTATTTCTAGTGCCTCCTTCACTTGGGGGCATTCTACAATGAATGGCAGGAAGGGAAGCAAGCTAGATAGGTTTTTTTACATAATCAATGATGTTTCTTTGCCCATTAATGTCTCGGTATTTAAACTTACCAAGTTCCACTCGGATCACAATCCTTTGATCATTGACAGCTCCATAGGTGCCTCAAGATCTTCACCTCTGCCTTTAATGTTCAATAACGCATGGCTTACGATTCCTGGTTGTAGGGAAATTGTTCTCAATGGCTGGGATGAAGACTTTTAGGGCAGTCATTTTCATAGTTTGGTTCTAAGGCTTAAATTAGTCAAAGCTTTTCTTAAAGGCTAGATCAAGGTTTGTTTTTTCAGTCTTGACAATGACATCCGAGATGCTAAGCATCAACATTCTGTCCATCAGGAATCCAATTATCTTCTTCCCCTACCCACTCGTGAGGAGCTGCAACTTCATTCCAAACTTGATGATCTTCTGGATCTTAAGGAAAAGTTGTCCAAGAACCAATTCAGTGTGAGATGGCTCAAATATGGGGATCGCAACTCGAAATTCTTCCATCAGTTGCACAAGGAGAATAAAATAAAAAATCCTATCTTAAAGTTGTTCACATTTTGGGTTCTACCTTTACTTCAAAGGATGATATCTCCTCAGATATTGTTAATCATTTTAAAGGTATTTATTCAGATGATGGCAGAGAGTACACCCTCCCCTTGATGGACTCCATCCTTTCATGTGTTGATGAGCATCAGAACTGAGCTCTCATGATCCCACACCTCGCGGAGGTGGTTAGGGCTGCTCTGTTCTCTTTGAACATTGACAGCACAGTGGGACCGAATGGCTTCACCAAAAATTTCTTCATGTTCTATTTGGACATCTTGCATGAAGGAATTGTCAGCGGTGTGTGGGAATTATTTCTCACTACTGTCTTTCCACGTGGGGTCAACTCTAACTTCATTTCTCTGATTCCTAAAAGGGAAAATGCCATTGATATTGGTGATTTTCAACTGGTGGCCATTGGAAACACATTCCCCAAAATTATCAGCAAGATTCTGGTCATGCGACTTGGGATGTTCCGGGGGGATATCCTCACCCCTTACCAGTTTGGGTTTTTCTCGGGAAGGAACATCCAGGACTTCCTGTTCACGGCCTCGGAAATCATCAATGTCATGTAAAAGTTGTCCAATCGTGGAAACCTTTCACTAAAGGTTGACATTTCCAAGGATTTTGACACCATCAAGTGGAGGTTTATTTCTCAGGTCCTGACTAAGTATGGCTTCTAGAGTAATTTTATTAGGATCATCATGTCCATTCTTAGCAGTGGATGGGTTTCTGTTCTTCTAAATGGCTCCCCTAAGGGGTTTTTCCCCTGCTCCCATGGAGTCAGACAGGGTGATCCTCTTTCTGGAATCCTATTTTCAATCACTGAAGACTACCTTAGCAGGTGCCTCATTGATCTTTGTCAGGCTTGCCTCTTCAGTCCTATCCAGGCAGCGAGGGACCTACATATGCCATCACATCTACTTATGCAGATGATATTCTTCTGTTTGGGAAGGTTGATAAACATAATAATGATTCCATTCGAATGATTTTCTAGCATTATCAATATGTTGTAGGACAATCCATCAGCTGAAGTAAGTCTTTGATTGTCTTTCGGGAGGGGATTTCATGGTCCCAATTGATCTCCATTTCCTTGTCCCTTGGTGTAAAGAAAGGGTTGTTACCTTTCGACTACCTAGGTGTTCCCATCTTTTGGGGACGTGTCAAGTGGTGTTACCTTGAGAACATTGCCTCTAAAATCACTCAATACCTGGAGAAATGGAAAGGGGAGTCCCTCTTGCAAGCTGGAAGGGTCTGCCTTATCAACTCGGTGATTACCTCTATGTTTACTTATGCTTTCTCCATTTACAGGTGGCCAGTTAATCTCATCAAGGATTTGCAGGAAAAGATCAAGAATTTTTCCTGGATGGGGTGCATAACTCAAAGGAAACTGGTCACCATGACCTAGAAGGAATGCACCAAGCCAATTGAGTTGGGTGGGCTTGGTATCAAAGACCTCAGATACTACAACGATGCCCTCCTTTCTAAGTACACTTGGGGACTGCTAAGTCCTATGGCTCCGAGCTTTTATTTCACTCGGGAAAGATTTCTGCTCAAGCTCTATGATGGATATGAAGGGTATTTCCCCTCCTCTATTTGGCCAAAAATTCCGGCCTCGTACAAGGCTATTTTCCCTCTTTCTAAATGGTTTGTATCTAAGCACTCAACCATGAATGCTTGGTCTACTCCCTGGCTTGACAAGCCCCTGCAAGATTTCATCAGCCCTCCTCCTGGATTGAAGCGAATGTCTATTGCGGAGTTCATTCTGAGGCTGGAACAATTTGAGGCCCTCCCGCCTGCTATCTTACTACAAATCCAGCGATATCATTTCATATATTCTGATATACTGATATGGAATCCCAATATGGTTGGGTGACTCACTACTAAGGAATACTATCGGTACAATTATGCCAGGGGATCCCCTCCACTGACCTGGCTGTCTATGTTCAAGAGGAATTTCATTCCCCCTTCAAATCACATTCTTATCTGGAAAATCTAGAAAAAATGGTTGCCCATGCAGGGTCAATTGCAGCATGGAGGTCTCAACCTTGCCTATGTATGTTTCTTTTTCCTCACTGCGGAGGAAAATGTCCAGCACACCTTCTTATAGTGCATATTCAGCGCTGATCTTTGGGGTTATTTGTAGCGGACTTTTGGGTTCCCAGCTGGCCTTGATAGGCCTTTTTTTGAGCTCCTGGTGGACCTGTCTAACTGGGATTATAGTGAGCAGGTCCACAACTATTTGCAGGATGCGGTTGCAGCCACCATCTCCTTTATTTGGACCGCTCGGAGTGTGGTTGCCTTCAGTGAGAAATGGCTCACCTTTCATGCTGGAGTTGTGGCGATTCACATGGTTGTTTATGCAGCATCCCAGATTCAGACAGGACACATGAAGAATGACATCCGTGAACTGATCATCCTTCGATTTCATGGTGTACCTATTAGGGAAAAAAACCCATGGTCCCCAGGATTATTTGTTGGATTCTTCCACTCCCCTCCTGGATCAAGTTCTATGTGGTTAGTGCGGCCCTTGGTGCCCCGGGCCCTGCTAGATGTGGTGGAGTCTTCCGCACTTATCAGGGTTTTTTCAAGGGAAGTTTTCAACACCTTATCGGTGATGGGTGTGCTCTTGAAGCTTAGTTATAGGCCTTTATAAAGGTGATTGAGTTTGTTGTCAGGTTCGGGTGGTTTTTCCATGCTTGCTGTGAGTGGTCTTAAAAGCAGATCTAGGTGCATCCCCTGGAGGCACTTTTCCCCATGGATGGACTACCTTGCCATGTGCCAAAGGCTGCATCTCACTGTGACACATGTATACTGGGAGGCCAATTCGGTTACGGATGCTCTCTCCAAGAAGGCTATTGTAGAAAATTTTTCTTTGTGGTCCTTTGTTTCCACACCTCCCTGCTCCTCCTTTGTTGTGTCTGATTTAAAGGGTGAGGTGCACACCCGGTTATGTAAACCCCCCTTGTAGCACTCTATTTGTACTTTTATTTTTGTTTAAATTTGGCGGGGCCACTTGCTTGGCCCCGAGCCTTCCTTTCCCTAAAAACCTTTCCAATCCCAAAAATCCTATACAAACCCTAATGTTGACTACAAACTATGAAATTCTTTTAAAACCATAAATATGTTAAAAAACTATAAAAACCTTGAAAAATCCAAAACATCTAAAAAAAACATAAAACCCAAGAATCCTAAAAAACATAAAAACCTTGAAACCCTCAAAATCCCAAAAAACACAAAAACCATAAATATTGTAAAAAACTCAAAACATTCTAAAAACACAAAAAACCCTAAAACCCTGAAAAACACAAAGAAAATTGTAAAAAAATAAAAACACAAAAAACCCATAAAGAACCTAAAGAATGGTAAAATATATAAAAATCCCTAAAACCTAAAAAATCCCTCAAAATCCCTTAAAACCATAAAATTTGTAAAAAACATTAAATTCCCTATAAATTCCTATAAACCTAAAAAACCCTAAAAAACTATAAAAACCAAAAAAACCTAGGAACACATAAAATCCCTAAAAACCTAAAAAATGAAAGAAATCCCTAAAATAACATAAAACCCTTAAAACCCTTAAAACCCACTAAAGATTGTAATTACCATTTAAACAAACCAAAATTTTATAAAACCTCTATAACCACTTAAAACCCTTATAACATAAAGAAAACCCCCTTAAAACCCAAAATAACGAATAAATCCTTAAAAACCCTCAAGATCCATAAAACCCTATAAACCAAAAAATCCTAAAAAACCCCTTAAAATCTATAACAACATAAAAACCATAAAAACCCTGATAACCCTTAATAAAACTCTAAAAATCTAATAAACCTTAAACCCCCAAGAAATTATAAAACCCTAAAAAATCCAAAAAACCCGTAAAAAACACTAAAATCATGAAAATCTCGAAAAACCTAGAAAACCATAAAAATCCTTAAAATCCATACAAATATCTAAAAACATAAAAACACTAGAAAAGCCTATAACCCCTAATAAATCTTTAGAAACCTAGAAACACTTTAAACACCTAATTCTCAAAAAATGATAAAACCCTAAAAGACACATAAAACCCTAAAACCCCTAAAAATAATAAAACCTCCCAGTGAACATAAATTTTTTTTTACTCTATAAAAGACATAAAAACCACTGAAATCAATAACAACAGTGTGAACACAAAAAACATTTAGAAACTCTAAAAACCCTTAAAATCCATAAAAATAAAAAAACTTTCAATCCTAGGAAAATCATAAAATCCCTAAAAACTGTGAAAATCACTAAAAATCCTAAACTCCATAAAAATTATTAAAAATCCATAAAATCCCAAAAACATGAAAACATGAAATCCTTGAAAATGATAAAAAACCTTAAAAACATAAATACACTTAAGACCCCAAAAAATATAAAAAACAATAAAATCACAAAAACAATAAAACCCCTATGAAAAACATAAAACCTTTCAAAATCTATAAAAATTATAAAAAACTATAAAAATACAAAAAAATACAAAAAATAATAAAAAATTAAAAAAAAACCCATAATAATGCCAAAAATTCCAATAAAAACCATAAAAACAATAAAAAAACAATTAAAATCCCTAAATCCCTAGAAATTCAAACAATGAAATACAACCTAAGATCCACTAAAACCATAAAAACCTAAAATAATAATAAAACCACTAAAACTGATAAAAATCTAAAAACCAACTTAAAACTCTAAAAAACCGTTAAATGAAAAAAAAATATTGAAATATCTCTAAGAAACCATAAAACCTTAAATAACTCAAAAAAAACCCTAAAAGGACCATAAAAACCCCCAAACCCTAAAAATAAAAAAACACTTAAAACCATTAGAATCCAAAAAATTCCTAAAATTCCCTAAAAATGTTTAAAATTCTAAATAAAAACCAGAAACCCTAAAAACACATAAAACATCTAAAAATATAAAAATTATAAAATCCTGAAAAAGTATTAAAACCCTTAAAACACTTCAAAATCCATTAAAACCTAAAAACCAATAAAATCCTATAAACCATAAAAATACCTTGTAATATTAAATCGACGAAATCCCCTAAGATACCTTAGAAGAAACATAAAAACCAAAAAACACTTAAAACCCCTAAAACCCATAAAAAATCTAAAACCCTAAGGAAGTTTAAAAATTCCTAAAATCCCTAAAAACCATTAAAACCTCTCAAAAGATGAAAATTTCGTAAAAATCCCAAAAACCATAAAAATCATCTAAAATCACTAAAATCCTATAATCCACTAAAACTATGAACAACTCTAAAAACTGTAAAACACTCCCCCCAAAGAAAAAAACACTAAAACCACCAAAATCATCAAAATCCCAAAAAAGAACAAGAAACCCATAAAAATCCTATAAAAGCACTAAAAACATAAAAATCTAAAATAACCCTAAAAACCTAAAAATAATAAAGAACCCTTAAAACCCTAACAAAACATAAAACACCTAAAACCCCAAAAAATTCGGAACACTCTAATAACCCCTAAAATCCCTCAAATTCCCTAAAGCAACTAAAAACCATAAAACCCTAAAAAATCCATAATATTTTAAAAACAAAAAATCCCCTAAAAATCAAGAAAATACCTGAGAAAACATAAAACCATAAGACCAAAATATATATGAAATTCGTTTAAACAGCTGAAACATTAAAAAACTATAAAAACCATTAAAATATCTAAAAATTGATCAAAAGGCCTCAAATCCAAAAAAACTATAAAACCCTAGAACCCACAAATGCATAAAAGACCTTAAAATCCCTAAAAAACAAAAAAAAAACATAAAATTCCTAACAACACTCAACAAAGTCCAAAAACCTAAAAAAATCTAAAACCCTAAAAACCCTAAAGAAAACTTAAATAAAAACTGTAAAATTTAAACCCCTCAAAAAATAAAAAACCCAAAATCCCATAAAACCCCTCAAAATACCAAAAACCTTAAAAACTATAAAAATAAAAAAAATCATTAATAATACCTAAAAATTCAAAAACCCCTAAAAACCATAAAAACCCCTTAGAAAACCTTAGGAACATAAAAAAATTTATTCACCTAAAAACCCAAAAAACAAAAAAAAACCCTAAAAGAGCCTAGAGGACCTTGAACAGCCAAAAAATTATAAAAACCCATTAAACCATAGAAAACTCTAAAACCCCATAGAGACCCTAAAAATCCACTAAATACACCAAATAACCTTTAAACTAACTAAAATGATAAAAAATACTAAAAACTATAAAAAACTAAAAAACCCTAAAAACAAAAAAAAACCTATTAAAAAACCCCTAAGAACCATAAAAACCCTATGTACCTTCAAAATACTTATAACCCCTAAAAACTATAAAAATAAAAAAACAAAACATTCTTAAAAATGTAAAAATACATTAAAACCATGAAAACACAAAAGAAATATTAATAACCTAAAGAAAATTAAAACCCCTAAAAACCAAAAAAAACAAAAAATAATAAAAATAATAAAAACCCTAAATCCACTCAAAATCATTAAAAAACCTAAAAACCCCTAACAATCCTAGAAAAACCTAAAATACATAAAAAAATATAAACCAAAAAAATTTTAAAAACCCTAAAATACCCTAAAAACCATAAGAAATAAATCACTATAAACCTATACAATGGTAAAACCCTTAAAACCCTAAAAACCCAAAACACCCTTAAATCCCGTAAACCCCCCCCCCCTAAAAAACATTAGAGACCCTAAAACACATAAAAAGTCCAAACCTCTTAAAACACTAAAAAGACATTAAACCATTAAAACCATTATAGAACTCTAAAACCCCTTTTAAACCCTAAAAACACAAAAAAAACTAAGAAACCGAAAACCCAAAAAAAAACACCCCCAAAAACCAACAAAACCCTCAAACACCCTAAAAACATAAAAACTTACAAAAATCACTAAAAATCACTAAATTCCCTAAAAACATAAAATACCCTAAAACCATGAAAGACCCTAAGAAAACAATAAAAAACTAAAAAAAGCTTAAAATAACTAAAAACCTAGAAATGATAACAACCCAAAAAACCAAAAACCCCCAAAAAACCATACAATCCCTCAGAATCATTAAAAATCCTAAAAAAATAAAAATCATAAAAAATCCATAAAAATAACAAAAAATGTAAAAAACTCTCAAGGCCCTAAAAAATATAAGAAAATTTTCAAAACCTTAAAACACATAAAACCCAAAAAATGGTAAAAAACACTAAAAACTCTGAAATACCCTATAAATATAAAAACCGTAAAACCCCCTAAAATCCATAAAGGCCCATAAAACCTTTAAAGGCCCTAAAAAACTAAAAACATAAAAAACCCATCAAACCCATTAAAATGATAAAAAAAATAAAAAAAAATAAAAATCCTAAAGAAAAAACCCAAAAAACCAAAAAAACTATAAAAAAACTAAAAACCCGAAAACCCCTCATGATCCTTAAAAACGTTTAACCCTTATAAAAATCATAGAGAGCCGTAAAAATCCATAAAAATTTAAGAAAACCATAAGAGCCCCAAAGAACACTAATAAAACCATAAAAACATAAAAACACTTAAAAACTCAAAATATCAAAAAACTGAAAACCCCTAAAAACCCTAGAAACACTAAAAACCCTTAATAACCCTCAAACACCCTAAAAACATAAAAAACCGTAAAACTCCCTAAAATATCTAAAATTTTAAATCCTTTAAAACCATAAAATACCTAATATAACTATTAAACCTGATAAGTAAAAATAATAAAAACCCAATAAAATTCTTGAAATACTAAAAGACCCTAAAACACTAAAAACCCCTAAAAACCAAAAAACCCCAAATAACCCTAAAAACACATAGAACTCATAAAAACTATAAAATAACTAAAAACTATAAAAACATATTAAAACCCTTAAAAGTTTAAAAACCCTAAAAATTCTTAATAACCTAATAACTAAAAACCCAAAATCCCCGAAGACTCATAAAACCCATAAAAACCCTAAAACCAGTCAAAATACCAAAAAAATAATAATCATTAAATATATCTAAAATAGCTTAAAATATAAAATCCCACTAAAAAAAATAATAATAAAAACATAAAAACCCAGAAACACTTAAAACCCCTAAAAAATGAAAAAAACTAAAAACTTTTAAAAATCAGAAAACCTTTAAACCCCTCAAAATCCCAAAAAACCCTAAAACCCATAAAAATAAAAAAAACCCTTCATGTCCCTAAAAACATAAAACCACCCTATGAACTATGAAACCACATATAAAACCATGAAAACATAAAAATATTGAAAACTACTGAAAACCCTAAAAAATGCTAAAACCCTAAAAAACCATATAACCCTCAAAAACAAAAAAATAGTTAAAAATTTTAATAACCCAAAAAACACATTAAACTCATAAAATAAAGAAAATCTCTAAAACACTTTAAACCCCTTAAAATGATAAAAAAAATATAAAAACCTTAAAAACACTAAAAAATTAAAAATAATCTGAAACACAATAAAATCATAAATCCTAATATAACCTAAAAGCCCTTAAAAATTTTGAAAAACCCGAAAACCCAAACAAATTACAAAAAATCCCTAAAAATCCATAAAATCTTAAAAAACCTTTAAAACCTTAAAAAATAATTACAAAACCATAATACAAAAAAACACTCAAAATGACAAAAAAGCATAAAAAGGCTGAAAAATCTAAAAAAACCCTAAAAACCCATAATAACATAAAGACCCAAAAATAGCTAAAACCCCTAAACACCCTTAAATGTCCTTTAAAAGTCCAAAAAACCCTAAAGACGTAAAACCCCCTACAAAACCTAAAATTAGAAATCAATACCTTAAAAACATAAAAAAAAATCATAAAACCCATAAAAACCTAAATTACACTAAAATTATGAATGACCCTAAAACTGAAAAAACCCCTAAAAACTAAAAAAACCCCTAAATCATTATAAATATTAAAAAACATAAAAACCAACTAAAAATAAAAAACCCCTTTAAACCCCTATAAATATTATAAAATTAAAAAAATACATAAAAACTCTCAAAGAACCATAAAACGTAAAAACCTAAAAAAACCGAAAAACCTAGAAATCCTAAAAACCCTAAAACCCTTAAAATCACTAAAAACATTAAAATCCTTAAAAATACTAAATAAGTTATATAAATTCCTAAAAATATAAAAATTCCTAAAAACTCAAATACCCTGATAACCTTTAAGAAAAACATAAAAAACAGAAAACACTTAAAAACCCATGAAAAGATGAAAAGTGATAGAAACCCTATTGATCCCTGAAAACCCTAAAACCCTTAAAATCCATAAAAACCCAAAAAACTACAAAAATATGAAAAATAATAAAAAAATACTAATAATGTAGAAAACCTTGAAACATTAATAAAACATTAAAAACACGAAAACACCTAAAACTCCCCAAAACCTAAAAACACTAAAAACCTAAAAGACCCAAAAAAACTATATAAATGCATAAAAACACTAAAAACTATTAAAATCCCTAAAAATCAATAAAAATAATAAAAAACTAAAAACAATAAAATAATTGAAAACCCTTAAAAACGTTAAAAATTCTAGAAACCATAAAAAAAAGCAACAAAAAAACCCAAAAACCCCTCCAAATCCCTAAACACCCCAAAACCCATAAAAATAAAAATATACTTTAAAATCCCTAAAAACATCAGATTCCATAAAAATCATGAAAAATGCCTATGAAAACCTTAAAAACATATAAACACATAAAGCCTTTAAAAAACTGAAAAACCTGGAAAAAATGTCAAATTCCTAAATACATCAAAATCCCTAAAAACCATAAAAATCCAAATAATTAACTAAAAACTATGTATATATTTATATAAAACCTAAAATACTCAAAGGAATCTTTTAAAACATAAAAACACTCAAAACCATAAAAACATTAAAATGATCAAACCCCTAAAAAAACTGAAACTCTAAACCCCTAAAAAATATAAAACCACTAAAACAATAAGAAACCCTAAAACTGCATTTAACAATAAAATAAATAAAATTAATAAAAACCCATTAAACCCATAAAAATATAAAAAAAACTCTGAAAACTTTTAGACCTCAAAAAACTCAAAAAACCCTTAAAGCCCAGAAAATCTAAAGAACCCAAAAAAACCCTCAAAATCCCTAAACACCCTCAAATATTTAAAAATACTAAAAATCACTAGAAAAACATGAATTCATAAAATAAACTAAAAACCCTAAAAACTCCTAATGGAACCTATAAAACCTAAAAATAATTAAAATCTCTAAGAACCTATATAATTCTAATAAACCAAAAAGACACTAAAACTCCATAAAAACCAGAAAAAACATTAAAAATCTTAAAAACACTAAAACCCACAAAAACCCTAAAAACAAAAAAAAACTCTTAAAACACTTTGAACACCTAAAAATATTAAAAAACTCTAAAAACCTTGAAACCACAAAAAAACCAAAAAACATTAAAAACCCATAAACCATAAAACCCCTAAAAACCTTCAAAATATTTTAAAAACATAAAACCTGTAAAAGTCATAAAAGTCATGAATAATCCCAAAATTCTATAAAACCCGCAGAATCCAAAAAGCTACTAAGAAATTATTAAAGACATATAAACAATTAAAACCCCTAAAACCCTAAAAACAGAAAAACCCCTAAAATAATGTAAGAAACCAGAAAACCACAAAAATCCTACAAAACATCCAAAAAACCTTTAAAACCTTTTAAAAGATCTAAACATAAAAAAACTAAAACACCCTAAAAACCCTCAAAACCGTAATAAAAAATAGAAAACTTAAAAACACAAAAAATCACTAAAAAACATAAAATGCAAGATACCATAAATGGCCCTGAAAACCCATAAAACCCAAAAAAATCCCCCTAAAAACCTTACCAACCCCAAAACCCCATACAAACCCTAAAGTTGACTAAAAACAACGAAAAACATTTCAAAAACTAAAAAAGTTAAAAAAAACTGTAAAATCTTGAATAATCCTAAACAACTAAAAAACCATAAAACCCAAAAAACATAAAAACCCTAAAACACTCAAAATCCCAAAAAACCCTAAAAACCATAAAAATACTAATAATCTATAAACATGATAAAAATATAAAAAACCCTAAAAACCCTAAAAAAATGATAATAAAATTGTAAAAACATAAAAACACTTAAACCTCTAAAGAACCTAAAAAATGGTAAAATTTATAAAACCCGTAAAAACCGTAGAAAGTCCTCAAATCCCAAAAAACCCTAAAAATTCCCAAAAATCCTATACTCCTAAATAACCCAAAAAACCCTAAGAATCCCTAAAAATCTAAAAACCATAAAAACCTAAAAACACTTAAAATCCTTGAAAACATAAAAAATTCAAAAAAACCATAAAAGAACCTAAACCACTAAAAAACCATTAAACCCTAAAACCCCTAAAAAAGATAAAAAACGAAAAAAAACCCTCAAAACACTTAAAACTCAATAAAAATTTTAATTACTATTTAAACACTTCAAAATGTTAAAAAACTATAAAATGACATAAAACACTAAAACAACAAAAAAACCTCGTTAAAACCCAAAAGAACCAATAAATCCCTAAAAATATTTAAGATCGCTAAAATCACTAAAAACTATAAAAATCCTTATAACGCCCCTAAAAATAGCTAACAAAATAAAACCCTAAAAACCATTAAGAAAACACTAAATATCTATGAACCCTTAAACCCCCCAAGAAATTATAAAACCCTTAAAAACCATAAGACCTATAAAAAACACTAAAACCCTGATAATGCCTAAAAACATATAGAACAATAAAAATACGTAAAATCTATAAAAATACCTAAAAATAAAAAAACACTAAAAACCCGATAACCCCTAAGAAAACATTAAAAACCTAAACACATGTAAAACACATAAAACCCAAAATTTTTTAAAAACCTTTAATGGCACAGAAAACCCTAAAAACCCCTAAAAATAATAAAACCTCCTAGTAAACTTAAAAACGATTAAACCCCATAAAAACCCATAAAACCCACTAAAATCTATAACACCATTTTAAACCCAAAAACATTTAGAAACTCTAAAAACCCTTAAAATCCCTAAAATCTCAAAAAACCTTCAAACCCAAGAAAATCATAAAAACCCTAAAAATGTGAAAATCCCTAAAAACCCTAAAACTCTATAAAATTCGAAAAAAATCAATAAAATCCCAAAAAAAATGTAATACCTAAAAACCCTTGAAAATGATAAGAAAATCTTAAAAACCTGAAAATAAAAATAAAAATCACTAATACCACAAAGAACCATAAACCCCAAAGAGAACCATAAAAATCATAAAAATCTAAAAAAATTATAAAGAAATAAAAATACTAAAAATAAAAAAAAATAACAAATGTAAAAAAACCCAAATAATGAAGAAAAGTCTTATGAAAACCATAAAACAGAAACAAACAAATAAAACCCCTAAAAACCTAAAAATTAAAATATTGCTAAAAAGACACCAAGAACCCCTAAAACCATAAAAACCTCAAAATATATTAAAATCACTAAAACAGAGAAAAATCCAAAATACACACTGAAAATACTAAAAACACTTTTGATGACAAT
The DNA here is from genome assembly GCA_963277665.1 of Viscum album. NCBI lineage: Eukaryota > Viridiplantae > Streptophyta > Magnoliopsida > Santalales > Viscaceae > Viscum > Viscum album. The sequence continues at coordinate 1,276,623,903 of OY728136.1, read as the reverse complement.
AAATATTTAAAAATTCTAAAAAACCATAAAACTCTAAAAAATAAAAAAACCTAAAAGGACCATAAAACCCCCCAAACCCTCAAAATCCAAAAAAAATAAAAAGCATAATAATTTTAAAAAATTCATAAAAATCCCTAAAAATTTCAAACACTATGTATAAAAAATGAAAAACCTAAAAAACTTTAAAAAATCTAAAAATCTAAAAACACTAAAACCCTCAAAACATTTAAAACCCCAAAACCCTTACAATTCCCTTGAAACCCAAATAACCCATTAAAATCTTAAAAACCCTAAAAATAACTAAGAATGTTAAATACCTCAAAACCCTTAGACTACACAATAAAATCCAAAAAAACAAAAAAACACTTAAAAACCTAAAAATATAACAACTCTATAACCCTAATGAACCGTGAAAGCCACAAAAATACCTAAAAACCATAAAAACCACTAAAACACAAAAAATACTGTAAAATTCAAAAAAACAATAAAAATTTTCTATCTTCACTAAAAACCCTATAATCCCCTAAAAAATATGAACAAATCAAAAAACAATAACCCCCCCCCCCCCTCCAAACTATAAAAACATTAAAAACCCTATGATCATCAAAATACAAAAAACACCAAAAAACCCATAAAAATCGTATAAAAGCACTAAAAATCATAAAAATATAAAAAATCACAAAAAACTAAAAATCCTAAAGAACCCATAAAATCATAAAAAACATTAAACCCCTAAAAAATTTGAAAACCTAAATAACCTCTAAAACCCCTCAAATTTTCTAAATACACTAAAAAACATAAAACACTTAAAAATACATAAAAAATCAAAAAAATCCCATAAAAATCATGACAACCTCCGAGAAAAGCTTAAAAATAGAGAAACACTTAAAACCCCTAAAAACCTAAAAACTACAAAAAAATAAAATAAAAACATTGAAAAAACCAAAAAGTCTTGAAAGAATTAAAAACCCGTGAATATTCATAAAACCCTAAGACCACCAAAAAATTTCTTTTAAACCCCTAAAAGATTAAATAACTATAAAAACCATTAAAATATCTAAATATGAAAAAACCCCTCAAATAAAAAAACTATAAAAACCTAGAACCCAAAAAATCCTAAAAGACCTTAAAATCCCTAAAAAAATAAATAAAAATCATAACAAAACCCAACAAATTCTAAAAACATAAAACAATATAAAAAATATAAAAACCCCTAAGAAAACATTAAAGTACATAAAATGATTTAATCCCCTAAAAAACTAAAAACCCTAAAATCCCCTAAAACCCCTCAATATCCCTAAAAACCAAAAAACCATAAAATTCCAAAAAATCCCTAAAAATACCTAAAAAAGTAAAAAACCTAAAATCATTGAAAACCCCTTAGAAAACCTTAAGAAAATAAACATTTTAAACACCGAAAAACCCAAGAAACTAAAAAAACCCATAAAACATCCTAAAATCCCATAAACCCCGAAAAATTATTAAGACCCCTAAAACATTAAAAAACCCTAAAACCACATAAATAACATAAAACCCAAAAAATAAACTAAATTCAATTTAAACCCCCTAAAATGTGAACATCTTTAAAAAAATAAAAACCATGAAACCTCAAAAAAAACCCCTAAAAACCTGAAAATAACTTGAAAACCCAAAAAACCTTTAAGAACCATAGAAACCCTCAAAATCCCTTAAAACCATAAAGGCCCTTAAAAATATTAAAAATACTCTAAAATTATCTAAAAAAATAAAAAACCTAAAAACCATAAAATCCCAATAGACAAACATAAAATCCTAAAAACACTTAAAACCCAAAAAAACAAAAAAAAGCTAAAAACCTTATCAAAATCTAAAAACCCTCACAATAATTAATAACCTTATAAACCATTAATGTCCAAAAAAATACCTAAAAATGGATAAAAACATAAAAAACCTAATATCCATGAAAACACAAAAAAAAACCTTAAAAACCTAAAAAAATAATCCCCAAAAAACTTTATAACAATAAAACCCTAAAGGCCATAAAACTCCTAAAACCCCCTAAATACCATACTAACCCTTAAAACCATAAGAAACCATAAAAACACATAAAAACCCTAAAACCCACTAAAAACTTAAAAACCCCTTTACAACCATAAAAATGTTAAATAAGTCTACAAAACCTTAAAAACCCTAAAAAAATAAACAACCCAAAACCACTAAAAATCCATAAAAACTGAAAAACCCTAAAACCAATCAAAATCCCTAAAACCCTAAAATACCACAATATTTCAAAAAAAGTTATAATAATCTATAAAAATTTAAAACACACTAAAAACCTTGAAAATAATAATAAAACCATTAAAACACTTATAACCCCTAAAATCCTAAAAACTCAAAAAACCCATAAAAACATAAAAACACAGAAACAATAAAATCCTTGAAAAACCTAGAACCAAAAAACAAAAAAAATCCTAAAACACTTTAAACCCATATAATCCTAAATAAGACAAAAAATCCCTAAAAATCTAGAAAAAGCCTCTGAAACCTAGAAAATCCACAAAAACAATTAAAAAAACATAAAACCCCTAAAAACCTAAAAACACTAAAATACCTATAAGATCCTAAAAAATAGAAAACCCTTAAAAACCATAAGCACCCCAAAAATCATTATTAACTATAAAAAGAAGTTGAACTCCTAATTTTTTTTAAAATCTCTATAAAAAATTAAACCCTAAAAAATCAATAAAACTCCCAAAAATCGGAAAAAACCATAAACCCCTGAAAATTCTCCAAATGAATGAAAACCCTTAAAACCATAAATATCATATATTATTCCTAAAAAACCAAAAAAATTTAAAAAACCGTAAAAACACTTAAAAGCCCTAAGAAAATAGTGAAAATTTAATAATACTTTAAACCCCTAAATATCTAAACAATGTTAATAACCCTACAAACATAAATACCCTAAAAACTCAAAAAATACTAAAAATCCTTAAAAACCCTAAAAAGAAAAAAAATCATTAAAAATTTATAACCTTCCAAAAGAATGTCAAATCCCATATAAACCCTAGATAACTTATGAAGACCATAAAAATATGAAAACAACTAAGACCCCTAAAACACATAAAACCCATAAAAACAACAAAAAACACTAAAACCCCTTTAAACCCCAAAACTTTTAAAAAATATAAAAACCATAAAACCCCAAATAAAATAAACCCCCCCTAAAAATAGAAAATACATAAAACCTAAATACACTCAAAAAATATGAAAAATCAAAAAACCTAAAAAATTATAAATTTCCTTATAAATATGTCAAAACATAAAATTTTATATGATTCAAAAAAACCCATAAGAAAAAAAATAAAAACCTAAAAACACTTAAATCCCTTAAAAATAAAAAAAAACACTAAAATCCTAAAATACTATAAAACAGCTAAAAGAATAAAAAACCTAAAAACAATAAAGCCAGCTAAAACCATTAAAAACCCATAAAAACTATTACAAATATTAAAACCCACAATAAACTATAGAGACTATTTAAATGCTTAAAACATTAAAAACCCTAAAAAACCTTTAAAGCCCTAAAAAACACTAGAAACCCCTAAAACCCACAAAAACCATATGAACCCTAGAAACCCTAAATCCCCTAAAAACCCTCAAAATCCCTAAAAACCCAAAAAACAAAAAATCCTAACAGGACATTAAATTCCATAAAAACATTAAAAACACAATTTTTAAAAAACCCTAATTAAACCTTAAAAAGATAATACACAAAAATCCCCTAAAAACATAACAATTTCTAAAACCCCTAAAAACTCTAAGAACCACTAAAAACACTAAAATCCCATAAAACCCTAAAACCCAATAATGATCCTAAAAAATCACGAGAACTACCAAAAAACCAAAAAACCCTGAAAATCCTAAGAAAACCTTAAAAAACTAAAACCACTTAAAACACCTAAAACCTAAAAATTCTATAAACCATCAAAGTCCCCAAAAACCCCAAAACCCCCAAAAAACCAAAAAAATGCTAAAAATCATAACAACCAAAAAACTTATATAACCCCAAAAACACACTACATCATTATAAATCCTACAAACCCCTAAAAAATTAACAAATACCTAAAACCTTAATACACCTAAAAACATAAAAGAAACCCTAAAACTGAAAGAAGACTGTAAAAACCCAAAAAACCTAAAAACTCTAATTTCGTAAAAATCCCTTAAAAACAAAATAAAAATATTAAAATCATAAAATGGCCGTAAAAATAAAAAAAAATCCTAAAAACCCAAAATCCCTTTAAAACCCATAATAAACCAAAAAAACTAAAAAACACTTAAAATGATAAGAAACCTAAAAACGTAAAAACCATAGAATACCCTAAACCCCTAAAAACCATAAAATCCCCAAACCCCTAAAAACCCATAAAACCCCTAATAACTATTAGAAACTCTAAACACCTTTAAACTCTTAAAAATATTCAGAAACACCAGAAAACCTGTAAAACCTTAAAAAATCTCAAAAATACCCCTAAAAACCAAAAAAAAAACAAAATCCTAAAAATAATAAAAAAAATTATAGAAAACACTCAAAATACCTAAAACCCTAAGAAGTAATAAAAATAATTTAAATTCCCTATGAATATAACAAAACATCAAAACCCCTAAAAGCCCTCAGAAATCCAAAGAAAACCATAAAACATGAAAACACATTAAACCCCTAGAAACCTAAAAAAATTCTATAAACCACTAAAACACTAAAAATCCCTAAAATCATAAAAACCCTAAAAATATAAAAAATTACCGAAAAAATAAAAAACCTAAAAACACTCAAAACCCTATGAAATCCTTAAAACCAAAGAATATATAAAACATATAAAACCAGAAAAAAGAAAAATCCCCAAAATACCCTAAAACCCTAAAAACACTTAAAAATTATAAACACACCTAAAAAAATAAAAAATACTAAAAACCTATAAAAACTCTAATAACCCATAAAAAATATCCAAACCCTTTAAACCGCCAAAAAATATAAAAATATCTAAAAACCCATAAAATCTCTAAAAACATAAAAACTGCTAATAACCCAAAAAACACCCTAAAACCCCTAAAAAATATAGGAAGGATGGGGAGCATCACAATCATATCTTCCAACAATGCACCTTTGCTGCAGAACTTGGGCACTACCTATTATAATGCTTCGACCTGACTTGCAACTTGCAAGGATCGATCTTCGACTTCTTGCGCGGCCTGGTAGAGAAGAATCGAAGTGACCAAGTCCATAACCTGCTGCTTGCTGGTGCTACAGTGACTGTTCAATATTTTTGGGCTGCTCGTAATGCTATAACCTTTAATTGACACTCCCTCTCGCTGCATGGGGTTGTGGTGACCATTCACAAGATGATCGAGAATGCATCATGATTACAAACAGTTACGATGTTTAGTGATGTTAGTGATCTGACAGTCCTACGAACTCTTGGAGTTATTGGAAGAAAAATAATACTAATGGTCCTCAAGTACATTAGATGGATTCCTCTACTACCATCATAGATAGAGGTAAATGTTGATGGTGTAGCCCTAGGAGCACCTGGATCTTCAGGGTGTGTTGGCATTTTTCATACCTCCAAAGGATTTGTTAAGGGTTGTTTCTTCTATTTTATTGGGCATGGTTGTGCTTATGTAGCAGAACTCTGGGCTTTCATAAGGGATGTGAAATTTGTGAGCCAGTTCAAGTGGAAAAGGATTTGGCTTGAGTCTAATTCGATTCTTTCAGTCTCCACTCTTAAGGGATCTTCCAGGGACATCCAGTGGATACTTTTACGGCACTGGATTGAGTGTCTTAATATTTCTCTGATTCTGAGCTTCAGTATTTCACATACATTTAGGGAGTCCAATTCGGTTGTGGATGCTCTCTCCAAAAGAGCGATTGAGGAATGATGTTCGATATGGTCCTTCCTCACTCCACCTTTTTGTACCATGTTTGTCGCTTCAGATTTGAAGGGTGAGATACACTCTCAACCCTGTAGTCCCATCTTTTAGCTATCTATTTATGTTTTATTAAATTTTTGGGGGCTAGGGTAGCCTAGTCCTATAACTCTTCAGCCCTAAAAACCACCAAAATCCTTAAAAATCATAAAAACCCTAAAAATCCTTTAAAATCATTGAAAATACCTAAAAATATATCAACCATAAAAACATAATAACCCCTAATAAAACCTTAGAAGTATAAAAACACTTAAACCCCCCAACAATCTAAAAATTCTAAACCCTTTAACAAATCCTAAACCCCTAAAAACCGTCAAAATCCCTAAAAACCATAAAAACCAAAAAAATAATAACAAGAAACACAAAAATCCCTAAAATATGAAAAACCCATATAAACCTTGAAAGACACTAGAAACCCTAAATGTGGATAAACACCCAAAAACCCTAAACCCCCTAAAAATTCCCAAACCTATAAAAACATTAAAATCCCTAAAAACCCATAATGACCACAATAACCACTAAAAACACTAAAACCCATTAAGCCCCTAAACACATTACAGACTCTAAAAAACATTAAAACCAAAAAAAGAAAAAAAACACTAAAACCCAAAAAACAGTAAAATCTCTTAAAACCCATAAAATATTTAAAATTCCTTAAAAATAACTAAAAATATAAAACCTCAAGACCATAAAAACCTAAAAACACTTAATACCATTAAAAATACCAAAAACCCAAAAACCCAAAATCCCTAAACCCCCTCAAAATCCAAAAATCTCTAAATACCATAAAATTCTTTAAAAAAACCTCATAATCCAAAAAAACAAAAAATACAAAAAACCTGATAAACCCTAAGAAAATCATTAAAAAATAAAAACCATTAAAATACCAAAAAATAGAAAAAATGATAAAAATAATAAAAGACCCTACAAACCATATAAACCATAAACCCCTAAAAACAATTAAGAACCCTATAAATCCAAAAAATACTTAAAGACCACTGAAAAATCTAAAACCCTATAATCCCCTAAAAATGATAAATAAACCATTAAAAATCAATAAAAACATAACAAAACCTAATTTCCAAAAAAACATTAAACCCCTCAAAATCCTTATAATGCCTAAAAACCATAAAAATACTTAAAAATTCATAAAAATGTCTAAAAACACAAAAAAAGGAAAACTAAAAGAAAAAAAATAAAAACATACAATCACTTTGCTCTTCTAAAAACCATAAACATTCTATAAACCCTAGAACCCCTCAAGACTATACAACCAATAAAAATCCCAATAAATCCCTAAAAATCTTTAAAAACATAAAAAAACCATTGAAATCCCCTAAGAAAACATTAAGAACTTTTAAAACACATAAAATCCATAAAAAAACCAACAGTATGATAAAAGACCATTTCAACCCCTAAAACCATAATATGTATAAAAACCATAAAACCCCTAAAACCCCTAAATATCCAAGCACACACTAAAAACTCTAAAAACCTATACACTTATAAAAATATTAAAAACTATAAAAAACCTTAAAAATCCTAAAAAACACATAAAAACTCCAAAACCCCCCACAAAACCAAAAATGATCTAAAAACCATAAAACCATAAAAAATCATAAAAAACAATAACATAATAATATTAATTTTCTAAAAATTCCCAATAAAACATAATAAAATGCTAAAGACCATTAGCACCCCTAAAAGAACGTAAAAACCCAAAACACAATTAGAATCCATAAAATGCTACAAACATTAAAAACTCTAAAATCCCAAAATCCCTTAAAAATTCTCAAAATTACTAATAACTATAAAAATAACTTTAAATGCTTATAAATTCAAAAAAACATAAAAAAACATAAAATACTTAAAAACCTAAAAACCACAAAAAACCTAATAATGTTAAAAATGGTAAAAACCATAAATGATCCTAAAAATAATAAAAACCAAAAAAACCATTAAACCCCCTAAAAACCATAAATAAACAAAAAGTTATAAAACAACCACTAAGAACTATAATATCTTTTTAAACCCTGAAAAATGATAAAAAAAATCAAAAAAAAAATATTAAAACCCTAAAAACAAAAAAAAACACAAAAAATACAAACAACCAAAAAATATAACAAAAACCTAAAAAGAATAAAAACAATAAAAACACTCAAAATCTATAAAATTCCTAAAGAACATAAAAGTCCTTAAAAGATAAAAATCAAATAATAACTTAAAACACCCTAAAACATGAAAAATAATAAGAAAAACATAAAAAAATAATTAAAACCCCTAAAAAGTTAAAATGATACAAACCCTAAAAACCCCACACACTCTTAAAACCCTCAAAATCTATAAAAACCCAAAAACCAAAAAAATCCTAAAAAATCTATAAAATAACTAAAAATATAAAACCCCTAAAATCCTTAAGAAAAATATAAAAACATAGATACTCTTAAAACCCCCAAAAAACTGAAAAATCATTAAAAATTTTAAAGGACCCTAAAAATGCTAAAATCACTAAAAACCATAAACCCCGTAAAACCGTAAAAACCCTGAAAACAATAAAACCCTAAAAACTATCTAAAAACTCTAAAAACTAATTAAACATATTAAAGTGATAAAAAACCAATAAACCTTTAATACCCTAAAACCCAATAAACCATAAATACCCTAATAATCCCTAAAAACCCTCAAAATCCAAGAAAATCCTAAAAACTAGAAAAATCCAAGAATACCCTAAAAATCCGTAAAAATGTAAAAGCCTCTAAAAACCCTAAAAACCATAACAGAGCCTTAAAAACCTAAAAACACTTAAATCCCCTAAAAATTCTAAAAATGATAAAACCTTTAAAATCTCTAAAAACCCTAAAACCCCTTAAATTGATCAAATCCTAAAAAGTAGAAAACCCTATAAAAATATTTAAAAAACCATAAAAATATATAAAAACATAAAAACCCTAAAAAAACTGAAAAAATATAAGAAAACATTTAAAACCCTAAGAAACTATAAAATACCCTAAAACCCCCCAAAAAACCACTCAAAATCCCAAGAAACCATAAAAACCATAAAAACCTAAAAAATCCCAAAAAATACATAAAAACACAAAAACCATCAAAAACCCATTAATGAAACCTAAAAAACTTAAAAACAATTAAAACACCTAAAAATCCAAAAAATACTCAAAACCCAAAAATCAAAAAAAAACTAAAACACCCAAAATCTCTAAAAACCCTACAAACCAATACAAATCCTTAAATGCCCTAAAAATCATGATAAATGTGAAAACCCCCCTAAAACCCAAAAATATCCTAATAAAACCTAAAAAACATAAAAACATTAAAAAAAAATTATAAAAACATTAAAAACCCTAAAGACCATAAAGACCCTATGACCCCAAAAAACTATAAAAAACCCCAAAGACCTAAAACTTTTAATCCCCATAAAAACACTAAAAAGAAACTACAAACTTTACAAACCTTTTAAGCACCTAAAAATTATAAAAAAACTCTATCAAACCTTAAAACCCCTAAAAAGTAATAAAATTCTAAAAACCCAAAAAACATAAAACCCTAAAACCCTGATACCCTAAAACCCTAAAAAATACTAAAACCCATCAAAATCCCTAAAAATAACTAAAATTATAAAAAGCATTAAAAATGTCTAAAACTGAAAAATCCTTGATACTCCAAAAAAATTCCTAAGAAAACCGTAAAAACCTTAAAAGGTAAAAAACCTCAAAACCATTAAAACTATTAAAAACCCTAAGAACCCGAAAAATATATAAAACCCCTCAAAGCCCATCAAAATCCTTAAAATCTCCAAAAAATCCCAAAAAATATATAAAAATCATTAAATCCCTTGAAAAAACCATACGAAAACAAAAAAATCCTAAACACACTTAAAAACTCTAAAACCCCTGAAATGCTAGAAACCCTAAAAGACTCAAAAAACTCTAAACCCCATAAAATCCATAAACCTTATAAAAATACTAAAACCCCACAAACCCATAAAACCCATAAACCCACTAAAAATATAAAACCATTTAACACATAAAAATTTCAACACTAAAAAACTCAACAAACACCAATCACCCAAAAAACAATAAAAACCCCAAAATCAAAAAATTGCTGAAACCCCTCAGAATTAATAAAAACCCTAAAAATTAAAAAAAAATCCTAAAAAATACATAAAACTCTATAAAAACGTAAAAAGATATTTTAACCCTAAAAAAACTAAGAAAACCATAAGATCCTCAAAACACATAAACACCATAAAATCATAAAAAGTGCTAAAAACAAAAAAAAACCTAAAACCCCCCAAAATCTATAAAACCCTAAAAAACCATAAAAATAGAAAAAAACAACCCAAAAATCCAAAAATCCATAAAAACACTATAAATAAGAATTCCCTAAGCAATCCTCAAATACTTAAAAACACATAAAACACGTGATAAAATGAAAAACGCTAAAAACTATAATATACCCTCAAAACCATAATAACCACAAAACCCCAAAAACCGTATAAAACCATAAAAACCATAAAAACCATTAAAAACTCTAAAAACTCTTTAAAAGCCAAAAATTTATAAATAACTCTAAAAACCTTAAAAACCAAAAAAACTTAAAAACCACTAAAACCCATAAAAATAAATAAAAATCCCAAAAACCCAAAAAACCCTTAAAATCCCAAAAACCCAAAAAATATAAAAATCATAAATAATACCTAAAATCCATAAAAATATTAAAACCATTAAAACCCTAAAAACCACTATTAAAACCATAAAAAACGAAAAAACTCAAAACCCTTAAATTCCTTCAAAACACTAAAACCCCTAAAAATCATAAAACCCGTTAAAACGACTAAAAATCCCATAAAAGAAAAAATGAAAAAAATACTTAAAAAACCCTAATAATAACTAAAAATTTTAAAATCCCTAAAACCCTAAAAAAACCTAAGAACACTTTAATAACCTAAAAACACTTAACACCCCTAAAACATGCTAAATATCCTAAATGAACATAAATTGACTGAAATCCCCCCAAAAACATAAAAACCCCAAAAAACAAAAAAACCATAAATCCCCATAAAATCCCAAACAACCACTAAGAACCCTTTAAATACTTAAAAACGATAAAAAATATAAAATGTATTTAAAACCTTCAAAAACTAAAAAACTCTAAAAATAAAAAAACCCTAAAGTCCCAAAAAAATCTACACCCCTAAAAACCCTAAAATTCTATAAAACCCTAAAAATACCAAAAAAAAAATAAAAAACACTTAAAACCATGAAATTCCATATAAAAATCATAAAAAAAATAAAATGCAGAAAATCCCTAAAAACCTAAGAACGCTAAAATCCTTTTCAAACACTAAAATCCCCAAAATCCTTAAGAACACTAAAATTCCCAAAAAATCCTAATAAAGACATAAAAATAAATAAAAACATCAAAAACACTAAAACCCTAAAAATCCTAAGAAAACCCTAAAAATATAAAAACTCATAAAACCAATAAAAACCTAAAAAGTCTAAAACATCCATAATCCACTAAAACCCCCAAAAACCATTAAAACCCCAAAAAAACCTAAAAAATTTAAAAATCATAAAAACCCTAAAATTAGTAAAAATTGTAAAAACCCTTGAATCCCCTATATAAGTTTAAAAACACTACAAACTGTAAAAACAGTAAAAACCTCAACCCCCAACCCACCCCCACACCCATTTTTTTTATAAAAACTTTAAATCCCCATAAAACCCTCAAAATAACTGAAAACAGTAAAAATCCTACAAATCCGTAATAATACATAAAAACCTAAAAAATCTTATGAAAATAGAAAAATCCCAAAAACACTTATTACCCCGCAAAACTAAAAATATGCTAAAACCCCTAAAACCTATAAAAACCCCAAAATCCCTAAAAATACCTAAAAACAATAAAAACCCAAAAATCCAAAAAAAATCCCTAAAAATGATAAACATTTAAAAAACCATCAAAACCATGAAAATCTCTAAGAAAAAATAAAAACAAAAAAACACATAAAACCCTTAAGAACCTAAGAAATTTCTAAAAATCCCAAAAGACCAAAAGAACCATAAAATCCATTAAAACCATAAAACCCATGGAATCCATAAATAAACTAAAAATCCTATAAGACCTAAAACCAATAAAAATTATAAAAACCATAAAAACCATAAAAACCTAATAATCCATAATACCCCTAAAAAGACTGAAACCCATAAAACCCTCAAAATATCTAATAATACTAAAGACCATAAAAATACTAAAAAATTTATTCAAATCCATAAAAACAAAAATATTTATTAATACTCTAAAAACCTTATGAAAACCTTAAAAACATAAAAATATGCAAAACCCTTAAAAACATGAAAACACTAAAAATAATAAAGACCCAAAACCCATAAAAAGAACTAAAACCATAAAACCCATAAAAAAATAAAAAACCATAATGACCTCAAAACCAATAAAAACACTAAAAATCCTTTAAACACATTAAAATGTTAAAAACACTAAAAAACATGGAATCCCTAAAAACACAAAAAAAAATCTGAAACCCAAAAAACTATAAATACCCTAAAACCCCTCAAAATCACAAAAAACCATAAGAAATAAAAAATCCTAAAATCCATAAAAATCACTGAAAAAAATACATAATAAACTATAAAAATCCAACGAATACATTATAAACCTAAAAAAAATTAAAATCCCTAAAAATTATAAAAAACAAAAAATACCTTAGAATTATAAAAAAACCTAAAAACCCTCAGGACCCCTAAAAACCCAAAAAACATAAGTATCCAAAATACACCAAAATAATACCTAAAAACATAAAAAAAACTCTTAAAACATTCAAAACCCTAAGAAAACCTTGAAATATAAAAACCCATAAAACCCATAAAAACCAATGAAATGAAAAAAAACTATTAAAGATCCTACGAACCCCAAAAACACCCTAACACCGATAAAAACCCCTAAATACCTTAAAAAATAGTAAAAACCCATAAAAGGAACTAAAAACTCAAAAGAACACTTTAAACACCAGAAAAACATAAAAATATTCTAAAAACCCATTAAAACCCTAAAAACACAAGAAAAACCTAATAATGTAAAAAAAATAAAAAACCTAAAACTACTAAATACCCTCAAAATCCCTAAAAATAGGAAAACCACATAAAATCCTAAAAATACACTAAAAATAAAAAATATGTATGAATGTAAAATAATTCTGAAAACCCATAAGAAAAAAATTAAAAACATAAAGATCCTTAAAACCCCTAGAAAACCTAATAATGCTAAAAACCATAAAAACCCCTACAAATCAATAAAACCCCTACAAATCACTAGAAATATAAAAACCGTTTAAACCCATAAAACCCCAAAAAACCTGAAAAAACATATAAACCCTAAAGGTCCTAAAACCATCAAAATCCATAAAACCATAAAAAATAAAAATCAATAAAATCCATAAAAACTTAAAAACAATAAAAACACTGAAACCGCTTAAAAAACCTTAAAAACCTAAAATCACATAAAACCCCTAAAACCTAAAAAATGATAAAACCCTAAAAACCATAAATACCCTAAATTTCATAAAAAACCCAAATAAACTATAAAATCATAAAAATCCCGAGAAAATCAAAAAAGTGTACAAAAATCTATAACATGTGAATAACCCAAGGAGAAAATTCAAAAACTAATAACTCTTTAAAATGTTAAAACACTTAAAAACACTAAAACATGAAAATGTGATTAAAAACGGATACCGCTAAAAAACATAAAAACCCCTAAAACCATAAAACCCATATAAATCAATAAAACCCTAAAAATTTACTAATAACTATAATAACCCTTAAACCTCTAAATTTTTAAAAAAACTCTATAATACCATGAGACCTTAAAAAACATAAAAAAAATCCCAGAAACCTAAACATAAAAACCCTATAAGTCCCTAAAAACCCCAATAAGCCATAAAAATTATAAAACCCCTATAAATCATTAAAAATGTAAAAAATGTAATAAAACATGAAAACCCTTAAGAAAACCCCAAAACCCTCAAAACCCTAAAAATCCCTAAAAACATAAAAAACCAAAAAAATCCCTAAAGATCCCTAAAATGTAAAAAACACATAAATACCTAAAAATCCCAAAGAAACCCATAAAAACCAAAAAACACTTAAAACCTCTAGAAACCTTAAAAACTCTATAAATCCTAAAACACTCTAAAAATTCTAAACACTCATAAATATCATAAAAGACCTAAAAATTCATAATACACTTAAAACCCATTAAAATTTTAAAAAACCATTAAATACATAAAAATGTAAAAAAAATTATTAAAGACATTAAAACTCGAAAAAAAACTAAATATCACCTAAAAACCCATAAATATCTTAATACACCAAAAACCCTAAAAATATCAAAATCCCTAAAAACCTTACAACCATGAAATATCTTAAAAATTAAAAAAATCAATAAAAATATATAAAACATTAAAACTCATGAAAAAACTAATAAAATATTAAAAACCTAAAAACCCATAAAACCCATAAAAATCCAAAAAACACTAAAGACCTATTAACCCAAAAAACTCTAAAAAACCCTAAAAACACAAAAAACCAAAAAATCCTAAAAAATACATAAAAATCAGTAAAAATGTAAAAACTCATAAAACACTAAAAACCAATTAGAAAACCGTAAAATCCAAAAAAATAATTTTCTAAATAGGAAAAAATTCTAAAACCCCTAAAATATTATAAAAACCATAATCCCCCCTAAAAATCACACAAACCCCAAAGACACATAAATACCCTAAAAAGAATAAAAAAACCAAAAAATCACTAAAAACTCATAAAAAACCTTAAACCCCTAAAAATTATAAAAAAATATTGAAACACTTAAAACCATTAAAAATAAAAAATAACCCTGAACTCAAAAGTCCATAAAAACCAAAAAAAAACTCTAAAACCAGTCAAATTCCCTAAAATCCATAAAAAATTAAAAAATCAGAAAAACACCTAAAATCATAATAAAAATTTAAAAACCAAAAAATCCTGAAAAACACTTTAAAAAAATTAAAAACCTAAAAACACCAAAACTCCCAAAAAAACAACTCCAAAAACACCGAGTACCCTAAAAACCTAAAAAATCTAAAACTCCTCCAAAATCCCTAAAAACCCTAAAAATAACAAAAATCATAGAAAATCCTTAAACATCCCTAAAAATGTTAAAAGCCCAAAATTCGCTGATAATATATACAAAACCTTAAAAATCTAAAAAACATTAGATTTCAAAAAAAACCCAGAAAATTCCAAAAAACGTAAATGATGCTAAGAACTCATAAATCCCTAAAAACCAAAAAACTCAAAAAAAAAATTATATCCCTAAATTAGAATTAAAACAATAAAACCACTAAAAGAGTATAAAAAAATTAAAACCATAAAAACATTAACAAGATATAATAACCTTAAAAACTCTAATAAATAAAATAAAACCATTAATCCAAAAATAACCTAAATACCCTAAAAACCCTAAAAATACTAAACCCCTAAAAATCCCTAAAACCCATAAAACACCTAAAAACCATTAAAATAATAAACCCTATATAAGAAAAAACATAAAATCTTAAATACACATAAATTTCCTAATGACCTAAAAAATGGTAAACACTTTAAGAGACCCTAAAACCCCTAAGATCAACTAAAAACCAAAATCCATTGAAAACCTTAAAAACTGAAAAAACCCATAAAACCTCTAAAACCACTCATTTTTTTAAAACCCATCAAACCCCTAAAATTTTTAAAAAATATAAAAACCCATAAAACCCTAAATATATAAAATATCATAAAACACTAAAAAATAAAAATAATTCTAAATCCATAAAACCCCTAAAGACAATAAAAAATCTAAAAAACCCCTAAAAATATATAAACCATGAATCCCCTGAAAACCCCTAAGAAAAACATAACAACCTAAATAAAATAAAACCACTAAAAACATAAAAACGTTTAAAAAACTAGAAGACCATAACACCCTAAATACCACTAAAATCCATAAAATCCTAAAAAGCAAAAAAACCCAAAAACCCATAAAAACCCTAAAAATCAAAAAATACTCTAAAAACATTTTAAACACATAAAACTTCTAAAAATATATGTGTAAAGAATTGTAAGACATTTTTGAAGTCTCCATCCCAAATATGGTCTCTATAATGGATTTTCTTTAGACCTGGCATTTTCTTCCACTTTCACCCCAACTTATAGATATTTTTTAGGTAGCTGGTACTGAATTACTGCAATATATCTGGACTATTTAGAATCAAATCATTCAAGGTCGTCAACATTTCTCTTTCAATGCTACTTTCTCAAACATTCTTACTACTATTCATGAGGCAAGATTACCCAGGAAGCACTTTTGCTATAATTCAATTCATGAATTCTCAGTTCATACTGGAATTGGTATCAATGGCACTTTCAGGCCTCCATATGGTACTTTTGAGGTCTTATATAATAAACATTTTGTTGGATGGATTAAGGTTAATTCTAATGGGGCCTCAAGGGGTAATCCTTGTCCCTCTGGATATGGTGCTATTTTTAGGGATCACCGAGGGAAGTTAATGGGTCGCTTTCATGGTTCCTATGGTATAGCCTCTGCAATTGAAGCTGAAATTATTGGTATTATTATTATGGTAGACCAAGATACTTTTTGTGGATGGGACAGTATTTGGATGGAAATTTATTCTTCTGTTATTATTTCTTCCATTAGAATGAGTTCTTACCATTTATTATGGAAGCTTACTAACTGATGGATTAGCTACTTGGATTCTCTACTCACCATGAATCATATCATCAACCGTACTTATAGAGAAGCTTATTCTACTGCGGATAGACTTGCTAACAATGGCGTCGGTGATGCTAATTTCATCTGGTATGATCATCCCCTTGATGAAATTTTACTCCTTCTTAAGAATAATTTTGATAGATCTCCTTTTTTAGGATTTTTTAAGTTGGATTTTATTTTTAATTAAAAGAACCCATTTTTCTTGGCAAGGTTTCATCCTTCTAACAAAATAAAACCCCTCAAAATAACTAAAAACCATAAAAACTAAAAAATCCTAAAAAAGGCCAAAAAAACCATAAAATGTAAAATACCATAAAAACCATGAAAACCCCTAAGAAAACATTGAAAAAAATAAAAACATAAAAACTATAAAAAAATTCTAAAAAGACTAAAGACCCTAAAAACCCATACCACCTAAAATCCATAAACCCCCTAAAATTTTTAAAAAACATGAATGATCCTTTAAAACCCAAAAAAAATTTAAAACTCTAAAAATCCATTGAATCTCTATATTTTTTAAAAGAATATAAGAAACATAAAAACACCATAAACCCCTCAAAAACTCAGAAAAACAAGAAACTTGAAAAGCCTTAAAATCCTTAAAAACCCTAAACCCTATCAAAATCTAAAATCCATAAAAGTCCCTAAAAATGAAAAAATATTTAAACCGCCTAAAATAACTAGGAAAACTAGAAAAAACTAAAAACACATAAAATCCAGAAAAACCATTAAAATACTAGAAACCATAAAATAGTAAAAATCCATAAACCCTGAAAATCCCTAAAGACCTAGAAAACATAAAACCCGAAAAAGCCTTGAAAATATGTAAAAATGTAAAAACCATAAAACCCCTAAAAACCAAAGAAATCCTTAAAAACATAAAATAACTTAAACCCCTAAAAATGAAAAAAATGATAAAAATCATAAAATACCCTAAAATTCTAAAAACCATAATACCCCTGAAACACTTAAAACCCATAAATACCCAAAAACACAATAAAATATAAAAAATCCATTTAAACTCCTAGAATTGTTAAGAAATAATAAAAACCTATAAAACCATAAAAAACTCCCAAAATAACATGAAATCCCAAATAAACCAAAAAACACTAAACCCACCTAAAAAACAAAAAACCCATAAAAATCCCTAAAAACACAAAAATGATGAAAATCCAAAAAAACCCTTAAATCACTATAAAACATAAGAAAAACTTAAAAACCCTGAAAAACTATAAGAAATCATTGAAAAGATAAAAAACAATTAATACCCCTAAAAAGATAAAAATCAAAAAACTGCTAAAAAGCTCTAAAAACCCTAAAAACCCTAAAACCTCTCAAAATCCCTAAAACCAAAAAAACCCCAAAAATATCCCAAAAATACCAAAAAATTCTAAAAATATAATAAAAACTAAAAAACATGAAAAAAACTACAAAAACAATAAAACATTTAGAAAAATTAAAACCCCTAAAAATAAAAATACTTAAAACGCTAGAAGACCCTAACAAACCTATAACACCTAAAAACTGAAACTGCAAAAATCCTTAAAAATGATAACAAACTAATAAAACCATAAAACCCAATAAAAACTCTAAAAACCCTTTAAACCCCCTAATAATGATAAAAAACACTAAGAACCATTAAAACACGTAAAAACTCAAAAAACCACTAAGACCCCCCAAAAAAAATAAAAACCCTATGAAACCCAAAAAACCCTAAAGATAATAAAAATCCATAAAAATCCTTAAAAGTCACTAAAAATGTGAATTACCCTAAAAATCATGAAAAGGTATGGAAAATATTAAAAACCTAAAAACACTTGAAACCCATAAATACAAAAGAAACACTAAAACCTCTAAAAAAACCCTAAAAATCTTAAATCCCTCCAAATCCGTAATACACAAAAACCCATTAAAAGACTTAAAATTGTATAAAACCCTCCAAAATAATAAAAAATGGTAGAAAACATTAAAAAAATAAAAAAAATTAAAAAACCAAAAACCTGTAAAAATGTTAAAAATTCTAAAAGTCCCTAAAAACCCTAAAATCCCTAAAAAATTTAAAAACCCCTAAAACCATTAAAAATTTATTAAAAATTGAAAGAATCCCAAAAAAACAACTAAAAATATACAAACCCTTTAAACCCCTAAATGCGATCAAAAACTATAAAAACAATAAAAACCCAAAAACCTCAAAAAACTCAAAAAACCCAAAAAACAATAATAACCAAAAAAGCCTCAAAATCTATAAAAACTATAAAAATTCAAAAAATATTCAATATATTTAAAAATACTAATAAACATAAAAAACGCTAAAAAACAATACCAAAAAGTATGAAAACCTTAAAATCTAAAAAACACTTAAAACACCTAGAAAAAAAGGACAAAAACCATAAAACACCTCAAAATCCCTAAAAACACTAAAAACCAATAAAAATCCCTAAAAACACAAAAGCATTAAAATTCCCTAAAATCCTAAAATACCTATGAAAACATTAAAAACATGAAAACACTTAAAACACATAAAAACAAAAAAAAACTCAAAAACCCCATAAAATCCCTAAAAAGACCGTAAAACCTTAAACCCCCTAAAACCAAATAAAACTCTAAAATCCCAAAAAATTACTAAAAAGAAACTAAAACCTTAATACCCAATTAAACCCTTAAAATCATTCAAAACCTTAAAAACCATAAAAAACTCAAAAATCCCAGAAAACACAAAACCCATTAAAACTAGAAAACTATAAAATTCACTAAAACCTTAGAATCAATAAAAACACTTAAAGAGTCTAAAAATCCCTAAAAATGTAAAAAATTAATAAAAACCCTAGAAACCGCTATGAAAAATTTAAAAACCAAAGAGCACTTGAAACCAATAATATCCAAATATACACTAAAAACCCTCAATCCATAAAAACCATAAACCCCTAAAAATATATAGAAACCAAAAAGTCCAAAAAAATCCTAATAAATCCATAAAAATATATAAATAATTTTAAAACCCTAAAGACCCTAAAAAACCCAAAGAAATATTGAAAAACCTAAAAATATTCAAAAAACCTAAGAACATAAAAATGAAAAAAACCCTTACAAACTATAAACCCCTAAAAACCATAAAAAATACATATAATCCCTAGCAATGTAAAAACCTCTAAAAACCTCTAAAAATTATGAAAACCTTAATAAAACCTTAAAAAATTATAAAACAAAAATTCCCTAAAGATGCTAAAACACATAAAAATACTTAAACCCCATAGAAACCTAAAAATTATAAAAACCTCTAGAACAATTTAAAAAACTCTAATTCCCAAATAAACACTAATATCCACTAAATACTATAAAACACTTTTAACTCCTAAAATGTAAAAAAAATGTTAAAAAGTCAAAAAATCATAAGATTCTCAAAAAACAAAAAAAAACTCTAAAACAAAAAACCCTCAGAATCCCTTACACATCTGAACACCAGAAAAATCATAAAAAAATCCATTAAAATACCTAATAACATAAAAATTCTAAAAATTAAGAAAAAAACTATGAAAACCATAATAAATGAAAAAAATTTAAACCCAAAAAATGCCAAAACCCCTTAAAAACATAAAAAACTATAGAAACCATAAAACCCTTAAAAACCATAAAATCCCATAAAAGCAAATAAAAATCCAAAACACCCCACTAAAATCTATAAAAACGCTATAAAATCCTAAAAACATTAAAAAACACTAAAAAACTTATAAATCTAAAAAAACAATAAAAACCCAAAAACTATAAAAATCATAAAAACCCAAAAATTCCCTAAAAACCCTCAAAATCCCTAAAAGCCAAAAAACCAAAAAACCCATAAATATCCTAAAAAATCCCTATAGATTTATAAATTAATAAAAAACACTAAAAACCCTAAAAACCTATGAAACCATTAAACACCAATTTGTTTTAAAAAAACATAAAAAACATTAAAATTATAAAAACACTAAACTTCAAAAAATCCTTTAAAACCCAAAAACAAGAAAACCCCATAAAACTATAAAAGATGGCTCAAGGAAGGGGACCTGATGGGAATAGAAATCCCATCTAGCCTTTGAACATTCTGCCCCCTGTCAGTAAGGAGGATCCTGCTCCGGCGTTGTTTGAGGTCTGCAGCCACAAAGATCTCTTCCAACTATGCAACCGAAAACCCTCTAGGTCTAGTGTGAGCGGTGCACCGAAGGCCTTGGGACTGAAGGTCAACTTTTCAGAGGCGGTGAAAGCCAAGATTTCTATTTCCTTCTCTGATTTTGATCCCCCATCCCCTGGACGTGTCATTTGGAAAGGGCGGGTGGATCATGTCTCGGTGAATCAAGAATCAGTGGAGGAAAGGTGCAACTTATGTCATTTCTCCATAATTTCCCGGTTGTTGACCCCCAAGGGTGAGCGGCTCTGGAAGTTCTCTAATCTCGCCGATCAGGTCAGTGAAATCTGGGGATCCACTGTGTGGAAAATGAATTCCATGGGGCCTGGGTACTTCCATATTGTTTTCTCCTTAGATGAGTGCAAGAGAGGTTCCTGGAGCTTTGGCTCCCTCAATTTGAAGCCCGGTCTTCCTAGGATTCAAGAGTGGGATCAAAATTTTGACCCATTAAATGTCAAGAACACTTGTGTGCTGATATGGATCCACATATATAATCTTATCTGGATTTATTGTCATCCTCAGATCCTTTGGTACATTTCCTCCTCGGTAGGTTTTCCCATTCGCGTTGACAAGGTAACTGAAAATCCAAAGTATGGGAACATTGCTCGTGTCCTTGTTGAGGTTGATTTGGCCTCCCCTCCAATTGAGGAAGTCGTTCTTAACATTGATGAAGATAGCTTCAAGCTGGAGATCCATTATGAGCATAAACCCTGATTTTGTCTCCACTTTCATCTCTTTGGCCATCTCATTTCTGACTGCCGTCGTTTCAAAGTGTGCTCCATGTGCAATCTCAAGGGACACTCTGCTGAGTCCAGCACTAGGAAGCTGGACGCTAGAGCGGGGGTGAAGGCTCCTCAAGAATCTTCTCTCTCCCAACATGTCTTTGAGGAATTTTGGTGTCCTGTGGAGATTCCTTTACCATGGAGGGTGGTGAAGGCTGATGACACCCTCTACCAAGAGAACCCCTCCTGCTTGCAGGGAGTTGATTTTGGGTCTAAATCCCCGGATGAATGACTGGAAGTCACAAAATCTGCTGATGCCACTCCTAGTCTATAGACAATCATGTTTGAGCCCGACCAATCCTCTGAGCCTGCTGCTGGACAGGTGATGGCTGAGCCTGGCTAGCCTCTCCCTGATCCTTCTCTGGTGGAGGGTCTTTCCTGCTGCAAGGAGTTGTCCCCTCCATTGCAGGCAGTGGATGATGGGCTGGCCCCTGAAGGTTCCCTTTTCCCTTCTTGTCTTGATAAGATCCCCACACCCCTAGCTCTTTCGTCACTGTCTATTGATTCATTCATAGCTATGTCCCCCAGCAAGGCTGCTCAATGAGACACATTTAAAAGTACCTCCCTTATGACACTCATTCCTATTAACAGGTTCACCCCTCTTTGCGGTAGCTTCTGGGCTGATGAGGTTGATGATCGGAATGATGAGGAGGCAGAAGGGTCCTCCAAGCCGGTTCACTTAGTCTCACCACATGAATTTGGGTCTCAACCTCCTGATGATTTGGGACAAAAATACCAGGTTGTAGAAGTTGATCCTTCACCTATGAAAAACCCTATGGGCAGGCCCAAGAATAAATGAATGAAATCAAAGGCGAAGGCCGAGACCTTGAATGTTTTCACCAACCCGGTGAACTGGGAAACTTCTGCTTAATCTGATGTGGATAAACTTTTGGGAACGGCCAGGGGATTGGGAATCCTCCCACTACCTCTACCCTTAGAAATTTCCTCACTTCTCTGAGGCCTATGGTTCTTGGTATTCAAGAGCCAATGATCACATTTGATAACTGGATGGGATTTAGCTGGGGAAATAGTCGTTACTCCTGTGTTGTAAGGACTGATAATGAGAATGGTCTTGACACCCTTTGGGTGCTTAAGCATGATGACATTCATTTGACATCAGTTGACGTGTGTCCTCAAGTCATCACCTTATCTTTCATGTACACCTTTCCCTTCTCTCTGTCTTTTGTGTATGCCTCCTACTCCTACACTAATGAGACGGGCCATATGGGAACAAATGACTACGCTTCATGGGATTATAGAGAATAACTGGATTTTGATTGGGGATTTCAAAACTGTTTTGCGTCCGGATGAGAGGATTGGCTCCAACTTCACTCGCTCGGCTGCTGTGGACTTTTCCTCTTGTCTTGATGCCTGTGATCTCATAGAGGTCACTATTTCTAGAGCCTCCTTCACTTGGGGGCGTTCTACTATGAATGGCAGGCAGTCCAACAAGCTGGATAGGTGGTTCTAGAGGATCAATGATGTGATTGTTCCCTTTGATGTCTCAAGCTTTACCCTTCCCAAGTTCCAATCAGATCACAATCCTTTTATTTTTGACTGCTCCATGGGTGTCTCAAGATCCTCACCCTTTTCTTTTTAAGTCCAATAATGCCTGTCTTACGATTATTGGCTATATGGAAATTGTCCTTAGTGGATGGGATGAAGATTTTCGGGGGAGTCATTACCATAGGTTGGTTTTGAGGCTAAAAAAAAATCAAATCCTTACTTAAAGACTAGAGAAAGAGCTGATTTTCTAGTCTGGATAATATTATCAGAGATGTTGAGCATGAACTTGCTATCCAGCAAGAAGACAACCTTTTCCTTCCCATGCCCTCTCGTGAGGATCTGCATCTCTTTTCCAAACATGATGGTCTTCTGGACCTCAAGGAAAAGTTGGACAAGAACCAATTCAGCGTGATAGGTCTCAAGGATGGAGATCACAACTCAAAATTCACCCACCATTTTCAAAGGGAGAAAAAATCCAAAAACTACCTCATGGCTGTCCACATCTCGGGTTCTACCTTCACTTTGGAGGATGATATTTCTACTACTATTGTTAATCATTTTCAAGGGATTTATTTGGATGATGGTAGGGAGTACACCATCCCCTTGATGGAATTCATCCTTCCACATGTTGATGAGCAACAAAAATAAGCTCTAATGATCCCTACCCTTGAAGAGGAGGTTAGGGATGCTCTGTTTTCTCTAAACATTGATAACACAACAGGACCGGATGGCTTCCCCAACAAATTCTTCATGTTATTCTAGGATATCCTGAATGTGGGCATCATCACTGCTATTCGGGAATTATTTCTCTCTACTATATTCCCAAAAGGGGTCAACTCTAACTTCATTTCCTTGATTCCTAAAAGGGACAATTCCATTGACATTGGTGACTTTTGACCGGTGGCAATTGAAAACAGTGTCCCCAAAATTATCAGCAAGATTCGGGTCATGAGACTTGGGAAGTTCTTGGGGGATATCCTTAGCCCTTATCAGTTTGGGTTTGTCCTAGGGAGGAACATCCAGGACTGCCTGTTCACATCCTCGGAGAGCATCAACGTTATGCGAAATCTGTTCAAGCAGGGAAACCTTATGCTTAAGATTGAAATACCCAAGGCCTTTGACACCATCTAGTGGAGCTTTATCTCTTAGGCCCTGTCTAAGTATGGCTTCTTGAGTAATTTTATTAAGATCATCATGTCCATTCTTAGCAGTGGGTGGGTCTC
Source organism: Viscum album (assembly GCA_963277665.1). Classification (NCBI taxonomy): domain Eukaryota; kingdom Viridiplantae; phylum Streptophyta; class Magnoliopsida; order Santalales; family Viscaceae; genus Viscum; species Viscum album. Next base: position 1,276,599,418 of record OY728136.1, on the reverse strand, counting down.
TATTCTTTTAAAAGGTTCCCCTAAGGGGTTCTTCCCCTGCTCCCGTGGGGTCAGACAAGGTGATCCTCTCTCAGGAATCCTCTTTGCGATTGCGGAGGACTACTTAAGTAGGTGCCTCATTGACCTTTTCCAAGATGGTCTTTTCAATACTATTCGGTCCGGGAGGGAACTTCATGTGCCATCTCTTCTGCTGTATACATATGATATTCTCCTGTTTGGGCGGGCTGATAAATGGACCTTGGACTCCATCCGAATGATCTTCCGACATTATGAATACGTGGCAGGACAATCCATCAGCTGGATCAAGTCTTTGATTGTCTTTGGGGAGGGGTTCCCCTGGTCCCAGAAGATCTCCATTTCCATGTCCCTTGGTTTAAAGAGAGGGTCATTACCTTTCGACTACCTGGGCATTCCCATCTTTTGGGGACGTGTAAAACAGTGTTACCTTGAGAATATTGCCTCCAAAATCACTCAACAGTTGGAGAAATGGAAAGGGGAATCCCTCTCACAAGCTGGAAGGGTCTTCCTTATCAACTCGGGGATTACCTCTATGTTCACGTATGCTTTTTCCATTTATATGTGGCCGGTTAATCTCATCAAGGACCTCCAGGAAAATATTAGGATCTTTGCCTAGGCAGGGTGTATAACTCAAAGGAAATTATTTACCATGGCCTAGAAGGACTGCACCAAGCCAATTTAGTTGGTTGGGATTGGTATCAAAGACATCAGAAGTTACAACAATGACCTCTTTGATAAATATACTTGGGGGCTGCTAAGTCCAATGCATCGAGGTTTGGGCTTCACTCGGGAAAGATTTGTGCATACGCTTTGTGATGGATATGAAGGGTACTTCCCCTCTTCTGTTTGGCTAGAAATTCGGGACTCGTACAAGGCCATTTTCCCTCATTCTAAGTGGTTTATTTCAAAGAAATCAGACATGAATGCTAGGTCCACACCTTGTCTTGACAGGCCCCTGCAAGACTTCATCAGCCCTCCTCTTGGCCTGAGGACCCTGTCCACTGAAGAGTTCATCCCGAGGATGGAATATTTTGAGACTCTTCTCCCGGATGCAGTCTCTCTACAAATCCAGCGCTATCATTTCATTGACTCTGATATCCTGATCTGGAAACCCAATCTGGTTGGGAGAATTACTACCAAGGATTACAATCAAAATAACTGTGCCAGGGGATCCCCTCCACTGGCCTGGCTCTCTAAGTTCAAGATGAATTTTATTCCTCCTGCTAACCATCTTCATATCTAGAAAATCTGGAAGAAATGGCTGGCCATGCAGAGTTAGTTTCAGAGATATGGTCTCAACCTTGCCTCTGTGTGTTTCCTTTGACTTAGTGTGGAAGAAAACGTCCATCACACATTTGTTCAATGCAGATTCAATGCTGATCTTTGGGGCTATTTGCAGCGGACTTTTGGGTTCTCAGCTGGCCTGGAAAGGCCCCTTATTGAGCTCCTGGTGGACTTGCCTAACTGGGATTATAGTGAGAAAGTCGGCAACCTTTTTCTGGATGTGTTTGTAGCAACAATCTCTTTTATCTAGACCACTCGGAATGCGTTTTCCTTCGATAAGAAATGACATTCCTTTCATGGTGGCATTATGGTGATCCACAGGGCTATCTATGCGGCCTCCCATATTCAGACAAGACATATGGCGAATGACATCCTTGAACTGATCATCATTCCGTTGCTTGGTGTTTCTGGTAGGGAAAAAAACCAATGGCCCTAGGTTTATTCGATGGATCCCTCCACTCCCCTCCTGGATTAAGGTCAATGTGGACGGTGTGGCCCATGGTGCCCCAGGCCCTACTGGATGTGGTGGGGTATTCCGCACCTATCGGGGCATTGTCAAAGGATGCTTTCAGCACTTTATTGGTGATGGGTGTGCTCTTTAAGCTGAATTATGGGCCATGATAAAGGCGATTGAGTATGCTATTAGGTTCAGGTGGAGTTTCCTGTGGCTGGATTCTGATTCCATGCTTGCTGTGAATGCTCTTAAAAACAGATCTAGGTACATCCCCTAGAGGCTCCTTACCCCATGGATGGACTGCCTTGCCATGTGCCAAAGGCTGAATCTCACTATGACACATGCCTACTGGGAGGCCAATGCGGTTGCAGATGCTCTCTCCAAACAGGCTATTTTGGAGCAGTGTTCGCTATGGTCCTTTGTTGCCACACCCCACTGCTCCTCTTTCTTCGTGTCCGACTTGAAGGACGAGGTGCACACCCAGTTATGTAATCCCCCCTTGTAGCACTCATTTGTACTTTTCCTTTTTGGTTATTTTTGGGGGCGCCAGGTTTTCCTGGTCTCGAGCCTTCCATGACCTTAAACTATAAAACCCCTAAAAACACATAAAACTCATAAAATCCTCTAAAATTTTGAAAAAAAATTAATCCCACAAAAATTTTAAAAAACTTTGAATCCCTTAAAACCCCAAAAAAAATGAAAACCCCAAAACCCTAAAAAACCATAAAATCCATGAAAATCAATAAAAACACTAAAAACCATAAAAACCTAAAAATCCATAAAAATCCCTAAAAATTTAATATACCTAAAAACACAGAAAAACCATAAGAAAAAAATAAAATCCAAAAAACTCTTAAACACCTGAAATTTATCTGCCAGTGGTACGTGCTCTTCGATTTTCTGGTCAACGATGTGCTATGAAGATGCCGATTTGTTCGATTTTGTTGTTTCTGTTGTGGCTTTTGGTGTGTGTTGATGAGGGAGATAGGCATTTTGTTTCTTCTTGTTCACAAGGCGTGAAAGGGAAATGCTGGCTAGTTTTTTCATTGGTGCTGGTTGATGTTCGTTGTTGGACTGGGATGTGTGGAAGCGGATAAATTTCGTGTTGATGGTCTTATTTTACTGGCAGTAGATCCTCTTGGGGAGGATGTTCTGGTAGATGGAAAGGGTGTGGATGGAGGCTAGTTGGGGAAAGGCTGCATTTTTTGCTGGTTTTTGAATGCTAATTGGGAGCTCATGCTTGTGGTTGTTTGGTTACTTGCTGTTGCTGCAGATGATTTTGATGTTGTGCTGCTTGTTGCTGGTCGCTGTTTTCTGGGAGGTGATGATGGCCGTGTTTGGTTGTGGTGCTTGTGTTGTGGTTTGATGCTGCTGGTTGTGATTGGCTGTGTTGTTGGATTTGGTGATGTTGGTTGCTAGTGCTGGTTGGTTTGGACGTGTTGTTGCTATTGTGTGGCTGTGATGATTGGATGTGGTGCTGTTGGATGCTGGTATTGGATGAATGTGACGTGAAGATGTTTCTTTTGTCTCTGGTTTTTAAGTCTTTTTCTTTATTTGTTTTCTTTTTTGGGCTTCTGTGTGTGTTTGTTAAGGGTTTTTGGGTGTGGGTTGATTGACCCCGCCCCTCCCTTGTCTGCATTGTCTTTGTGTCCTTTTTTAATAAATTTTGGGGGTGGTCATGAATAGCCTGGGACCAAGCCTTCATTGCCTTAAGAACCCTTAAAATTACAAAAAACCCTAAAAACCATAGGATTCCTGAAAAATCTCTAAAAATCTCTAGAAGCATAAAAAATCTAAAAAACATAAAAAAACCTTACAAGAAAACATAAAAACATAAAGACACAAAAAACACTTAAAAACTAAAAATATTAAAACCCTAAAAACCATAAAACCACTAAAAATAAAAAAACCCATAAAAACCATAAAACCACTAAAAACCAACCCCCCCTAAAAACTATAAAATACCCTAAAACTCAAAAAACTACTAAAAACTCTAAGAACCATTTATATCTTTAAATGCTTTTCAAAACACTATAAAATATTTAAAACCCAGAAAAACTCTAGAAACACTAAACCCCCACAATATTAATGTCCCAGAAAGCATAAAAACCCAAAAATCTCTTAAAATATCTAAAACACCTAAAACCCATAAATTACAAAAAATCCCTAAAAATCCTAACAAGTCATAAATACCCCTAAAATTGTTGAAAATTCTCGAAGAAAAACATAAAAATCTAAAATAATTAAACCCCTAATACCCTAAAATGATAAAAACCCTAAAACACCTAAAACACCTCAAAAATTCTTAAATCCCATAAAACCCATAATAATCCTAAAAATCCCTAAAAAAGTAAAATCCCTAAAATCATTGAAAAAACATTGAAAACCAAAAAACCTAAAAAACACTTAACACCCCGAACACCTATAAAACACTAAGAACCCTAAAGCAACCTAAGAACCCTAAAATCCCAGACACCTCATAAAACCACCTAAACAATAAAAACCCTAAAAATCCATAAACACTATGAATATCACTAAAAATATAAAAACCATTTAAACCCATAAAAAGCTAAAAACAATAAAAACCCTTTAAAATCCAAAAAACTAAAAAACCCCCAAAAACTCAAAACAGCCTTAAAACCCCTAAAAACCCCAAATAACTTTAAAAATCCCAAAAAACCTAAAAACCATAAAAATTATAAAAATTAACTCAAATCCATAAAAAAATAAAAAATCACTAAAAATGTATATGAAAATATTAAAAAAATAAATCACAAAAAATCCTTAAAGAACCTAAAAAAATTTAAAACCCCTAAAAACCCAAAAAACCCTAAACCAAAAATACAGAAAGAACATTAAAAATTCATAAAAACCAATAAAAAACCTAAATACCACTATAAATTAAAAAAATGATTTAAGCCCCTAAAAAATTAAAAACTGTGCAAAACATAAAAACCCTAAATGCTAAAAATCCATAAAAACCACAAAAAAATAATAACCCTAAGGCCACTAAAAACACTGAAAATCCCTAAATCCACTAAAAACCTTAAAAATCCTAAAAATTCATAAAAATCCCTAAAATGTAAAAAAAACCCTAAAAACACTGAGAAACAATTAGAATACCTTAAAACCATAAAACACATAAACCCATAAAAACCTAATAATACTAAAAACCCAAAAATTCTTGAAACCGTCAAAACTCCTAAAAACACTAAAAATCATAAAAATACTAAAAATATCTAAATATCCATAAAAATAGAAAATCCATGAATCCCCTAATGAAAAGCCTTTAAAAGGAAAATACTCATAAAACCCCTAAAACGTAAAAAAGCAAAACCCCCCAAAAGAACCTAAAAAGACCCAAAAAACACTAAAACCCCCTAAAACCATAAAAACCTCTCAATCCATAGAATTCCCCAAAAAATAAAAACTCTAAACACCATTAAAATTTCTAAAAACTTTTTCAAGCCCTAAAAACATAAAAAAACACTGAAAAACCCAACTACCCTTAAAAACACAAAAATCTCCAAAAACCCAAAAAACCATAAAAACCCTTAAATCCATCAAAATCACAAAAATATTAAATAACCATTAAAAAATAATCCATATAATCCATAAATATGTAAACCCCAAAAGAATACCGTAAAAATATTTAAAAAAACCATAAATACTTAAAAACACTTAATATCCCTAATAATTCTAATAAAAGCTAAAAACACTCAAAATTCAAAAAAACATAAAATCTAAAAATTCCATATAAATACTTAAAAATTAAAAAACTATAAAAATAATAAAAATCCAAAAACATTAAAACATACAAACCTAGAACCCCTAAATTGCCTAAAATGATAAAATTTCTGAAACCATAAAAGAAAGTAAAAACCCTAAACCCACTAAAAACCATAAATCACCTAAAACCCTAAATAAAACTCAAATCTATAAACACCCTAAATGTATTTAAAAAATTATTAAACTCTTTAAACTGATAAAAACATTAAAAAGTCTAAAAAACCTTTAAACCCCTAAATCCCTCAAAATACTTAAAAAGCATAAAAACATAGAATACCTAAAAAACCCCAAAAATCCCTAAAGACATAAAAACACCAAAAAAACATAAAATCCCCAAAAACCCGTGAAAACCACTAAGAAAACCATAAAAACCTAAAAACACTTAAAACCCCTAGAAACCAGTGAAATGAAAATGACCATAAAAACCCCAAAAACCCCTCAAAATCCCTAAAAACTATTAAAACTCTAAAAACCCCTAAGAAAATAATAAAAAACTAAACCCCCCTAAAACTATAAAAACCCCTAAAAACTATAAAACTAATAAAACCCATTAAAATACTTATTACCCTAAAAAGACATAAAAAACTATAAAACCCCTTTAAAAAACAAAAATCAACAAAAAACACTAAAAACCATAAAACTCATAAAATACTCACAAAAAACACTAAAACTCAAAAAAAACAACAAATCCCTTAAAACCCTAAAAACCCCTAAAAACTGTAAAAATATTTTAAAAAAAATCAAAACCTTTACACATCCTTAATAGCCCTAAAAATACCTAAAAACATAAAAACCCACAAAACAATGAAAACTCCTAAGAAACCCATAAAAACCTAAAAATAACTAACATACTAAAAAACTCAATAAAATGATACAAACCCTAAATAATGTAAAACCCCAAAAACACTATAAATCCATAAAATATATAAGAAAAGTAAAACCCATAAATCCATAAAAACCATAAAAGCCTATAAAACCCCAAAAAAGATAAAAACAAATAAAAAATACCCTTTAAACCCATAAAATTTGAAAAAATATAAAACCCTCAAAAACCCTAAAATCTAAAATCACTCTAAAATCATTAAAAATGATAAAAACGTAAAACCATAAAATCCATAAAAGACATCACAAACCCTAAAAACCCTAAAAACCATAAAATCCTATAAATACCAAAAAAATCCATAGAAACATAAAAACCCTAAAAATCCAAAAATTACCTATGAAAAACTTAAAAACATAAAAATTATTTAAACCCCAAAATACCTGAAAAACATAAACACCCTAAAAATACAAAAACCCACAAAAACTAAAAATCCCTAAAAACCCATAAAAACCTAAAATCATAAAAACCCAAAAAATATGAAAACCACAAAAAATCACGAAACCTCAAATAAAACCATAAAAAAATTAAAACACTTTGAACTCATAAATACATAAAAAATGAAAAAATTCGCAAAACCCTAAAAATCCATAAAGAACACCTAAATATCATAAAACCCTTAAAACCCTTAAAAATCCTTAATAACCATAAAGTCCCTAAAACCCCACTAAAACCACTAAAAACCCTTAAAAATATTTAATCACCATAAAGTCCCTAAAAACCCACTAAAACCACTAAAAACCCTTTAAAACCCCTAAAACGTTATTAAAAACTATTCAACACCTAAAAATTCAAGAAGTACCTAAAACCCCAAAACACCATACAAACCCTAAACCCCTGAAAACCCCAAAAGAGATAAAAATCCCTAGAAACACTACAAACTCCCAAAATATAAAAAAATCCAAAAAAATATCTAAAAAAAACATAAATCCCGTGAAAACCCTTAAGAAAAAATTAAAACCTTAAAATAGTTAGAACACTTAAAAACCCAAAAAAAATCCAAGACCCTCAAAACCATAAAAATACCAAAGAACCTTAAAATCATAAATTCCAAAAAATCCCAAAAAATTGCTAAAAATGTAAACACCCCATAAAGACCAAAAAACACTAAGAAATCCTTATAAACCTAAACCACTTTAAACCCCTAAAAACATAAAAAATATAATGACCCAAAAGTACCTAAAAACTCAAACTCCCCCAGACCAAGAAAACCCCTAAAACATTAAAAAACACTAAAAATAGATAAAAATCCACTAAAACCTCTAAAAACCCATTAATTTGATGAAAATATTGAAAAATTGTAAAATCCATAAAACTAAAGAAAACATAAGAACACCTTGAAAACATAAAAACAAAAAGCATAGTAAAACCCTCAAATTAAAAAAAATGATAAAATAACAAAAAAAATCCTAGAGAAACCATAAAAACATTAGAACCCATAAAAATCCAGAAGACCCCAAAAATATATCTAAACCTAAAAACGCCTAAAACCCTTAAAAATATAAAAGATACTAAAAACCCCAAAACCAATAAATACCCTAATAAATAATCAAAATCATAAAAAAAACAAAAAACACCTAAAAACACCCAAAAAAGCCCTAAGAGTCCCTAAAACCCCATTAAAACATAAAACCCTCTAGAAACTTTGAAATTAATAAAATCATAAAATGTATAAAAACCTAAAAACCAATAAAAACTCCCAAACCCCTTTAATACCATAAACACAAAAAAAAACAAAAAAAATCCCCATAAAAACCCTCAAAATAAAAAAATCCAAAAAATCAAAAAAAAAACTTAAAAACCTAAAATCCCATAAAACCCTCAAAATCTCTAAAAATAAAAAAAAACATTCTAATCCTAAAAAATAACAAAAAATAACTTAATGAAAAATAATAAAAACCATGAAAAACAGTAAGAAAATCATAAAAATCAAAAAACACTTTAAATATCTAATATTCTAAAAAAACTAAAAACCTTAAAAGACCATAAAACCTAGAACCCCCCTAAAAACCATAAAACCACTAAAAGACATAAAAACATTAAAACCCTTAAATACACTAAAAAACCCTTAAAACTATAAAAAATTGTTAAACTCTTAAAAACCATAGAAAATCAAAAACCCTTAAATCACTAAAAACTCTAAAAATATATAAAATTCCAAAAAAACAAAAATATCAGAAAAACCACAAAAAATCCATAAAATCATAATAATCCCTAAAAATCCATAAAAATGTAAAAACCCATATAACCTTAGAAACCCTAAGAAAACATTAAACCACAAAAAAATTTAACAATTGAAAATGATAAAAAATGCTGAAAACCTTAAAAATACAATATAAACATTAAAATGTCCTAAAACCACTCAAAAACCTAATAACCCAATAAAAACCATTAAAATCATAAAACTCCCTAAAAATCAATAAAAATGTAAAAATCCCTAACAATCTTGAAAACCCCAAAGAAAACCATATAAACCTAAAAATAAATAGACCCCCCCCCCAAGAAACCTAAAAAATGAATACCCCCTATAAAATCAACCCCCCCCCCTAAAAACCATAAAAAACAAAAAATAACATTAAAATCTATAAATCCCATAAATCCCCAAAAAACACAAAAACCCCTTTAAACCCCTAAAACTATTAGAGAACCCTAAAAAAATAAAAAAAATAAAAAAATACCTAAAAACCCAAATAACCAAAAAAACTATAGTTATACTAAAAAACCATAAAACCCTCAAAATCACTAAACCCATTAAAACCGATAAAAATTAAATATTCCCTAAAAATTATCAAACACATAAAAATCCCTAAACACCCTAAAAACTCTATGAAAACCATAAAAACCTAAAAACACGTAAAACCCATAAAAACCTAAAAACACTAAATATCCAAAAACCACAAACACCCTAAAACACTAAATATCCATAAACACCCTAAAAACCCTAAAAATACTAAAAAATCCCAAAAAATATCTAAAAATATAAAAAACAAAAAAACAATGAAAAAACCTAACCAAACTATAAAACCGAAAATTCATTAAAACACCTAAAACCCGTAAAAATCTAAAAAACCTAAAAGACAAAAAAAACTCCTAAATCCCTAAAAACCATAAACCCTTAACAAACCTAAAAAATTATAAATACCACTAAAATCTTACTAAAAACTCTAATATCCATTTCAACCCCTATAAATGCTTAAAAAAATTATAAACACCTTTAAACCCCTAAAAATATAAAAAATCAAAACCCCCAAAAAACATAAAAAACTCTAGAATCCTATTAACCCTAAAAACTAAAAAAACCAATTAAAACTGAAAAATCGCCCTAAAATCTATAAAAATATAAAAATACCAAAAAAATACTGAGAACCCCTAATAATACCTTAAAAACGAAAATACAAGTAAAACCCCTAAAACCTATAAATTCTATAACCCCTAAAATAACCTAAAAACCCCAAAACACCTAAAACCCAAAACCCCTAAAATCCTATAAATTCTTTAAAAATCAATACAATCCCTAAAACCTTAAAACTACTAAAATGGTAAAAATCATTGAAAGATTAAAAACAATAAAAACTATAACGTAACAATAAATCCCCCAAAAAACTAATTAAACCCATAAAACTCAAAAAAACCCCTCAAAATAACTATAAAATTAAAAAACCAAAAAAATCCTAAAAAGCCCAAAAAATACCTAAAAATGTAAAAACCCCAAAAAACACTGAAAACCCCTATGAAAACCTTAAAACCTAAAAAACATAAAACCCTAAAAAACCTAAAAAAATAAAAAATCCCTAAAAACCAATAAACACCTTTAAATCCCTAAATACATAGATAAAATAAAATCCATTAAAATCCATTTAAATGGAAAAAAACTAGAATCATTAAAACCCCTAATGAAAACATTAAAAACCCATAACACTTGAAACCCATAAAAACCATAAATATTAAAAAACACTTAAAGACCTAAAATCCCTAAAAACCTTCAAAACCATAAAACCCCTAAAAACTATAAAAATAGTAACAACACATAACCATTGAAAAAATCACTAAAAAAACAATACCTTTAAACCTCTAAAATTATTAAAAACACCCAAAACCCATAAACACTCAAAAATCCAAAAAAAAACATACAACCCTAGAAAATCCTAAATCCCCTCAAAATATATAAAAACCAAATAACCATAAAATTATCAAAACCCCCATAAAATCAATAAAAATTGAAAAAATCTAAAAACTCTAAAAAACCTAAGAAATAATAAGAAACATAAAAACCATAATGAATCTAAAAACACTAAAAAACCTGAATGTTCTTAAAAACCCTAAAACCCTTAAAGCTCATAAAATCCCTAAAAACACATTAAAACCCTAAAACCCCATAAATACTCTAAACCACTTAAAAATATAAGACCCTTTAATCGCAAAGAAAATTTAAAAAACCAAAAACACTTTGAAACCCATTAAAAATACAGAAAAACACAAAAACACCAAAATACCATAAAAACTCTAAATCCCCAAAAAACCATAAAACACTAAAAATCCATAAAAAACCAAAACAAATCTCAAAAAAATCATTAAAATGCACTAAAAATCCAAAAAAAAAAGATAAAACCCCCATGAAAACCCCGAATAAAACCATAGAAACCTAAAAACACATAATACCCATAAATAACCAAAAAACGTTAAAACACCTTAAAACCCTCAAAATCCCTAAAAATACAAAAAAAAATTAAATTACAAAAAAATACCAAAAAATCTATATAAACATAAAATAACCAAAAAACCCATTAGAAACTCTATGAAAACCTTAAAAACCCAAAACCCGAAAAACCTCTAATAACCTGCAAATGGTAAAAACACTAAATGTACATAAAAACCATAAATCCCCTAAAAGCATGATGAAATAAAAACCAAAGATAAAAAGGATGGTCCTCTCCCTCACGATCGAAGCTCCCCCAAAGGATGAGGGGTGGATGATGTCGCAGATGCAGCAGATGAACCACTCAGATCGGACCGATGGAAGGAGTGCCAGGAATGCCGAACTAGTGGGGCCTGTCGATAAAACATTGGGAAATCCAAACTAGAATTAGAAAAACAGCACTTGCGGGGCCGACGACGGGATCCAGGGATTCCACAGAAGTATTGCGGGATCTGGAGGCACCAACGGGCCCCAATCCTAGGTAGTCGAGCTGCTGCGCCAGTGCATGGGAATGCTGGAGGACAGAGATGCGGCTGCCAAAAAGATTCCAGGAGATGTCAGCGAGGCGAGGATTGCATAGGAGGTACCAACGATGGGATGCGGGGATTCCGCAGGAGGCACCGAGAAGGAAGGCAGGGATTCTGCAGGAGGCACCGGGTAAGAAGGCATGGATTCCTCAAGAATCAGGAGGAAGCGGGCATGAAGGGAGCAGCAAGTTGCCGAAAGAAGTGTCAGGCAATGTGATTCACCAGACTAGAGTGGATGAAAATGGCAGTAGGGCTTCATTGTAGAGCAGCGCATTGGAGGGCATCATGCAAGGTGGAGCTGCTAGACAGCAACAGATCTGGTAGGATACTCACACAGGAGGCAGAGATGGAAGAAGTAGAGGTACCAAAATCCGGATGGGAGGTGGAGGAGTTTTCCTAGAGCGGAGAGGGCGGGGCAGGCTGTATAGGAGAAGCGATGTGAGTCGCGCGGGGAGGGGCAGGCTGCATGGGAGGACCACCAGCTGAGAACTATCGAGGGAGAAGTCGGAACGCTGTCTGAGTGTGCCTGTATGAGGGATGATGCGGGAGCCGCACTGGAGATGCAGGAGTCTAGCATAGAAGGAGTGACACCATCGGAGAGCCAGGAGGAGATCCGAAGGCTGTACATCACGGGAGGGAAGGCCGCATCTATAGGAGGCCGATCTGCGGCTAGCCGTCGGGATTGCAGACGGCAAGTCGCACAGAGAAGAAGGAGCAGCGGCGAGTGAGGCCATCGGCAGAAGGAGGCCGGCATGGAGGCGGACTGCCGTAGGTGGAGGACAGCATGTATGGATCAGAATGTTGGTGCAACACTACAGTGCATAGAAGGCCAGTGCAGGGAGAGATAAGATTAGACCATTCTGCTCCCAGGAGATGCAGGTGCCGGAAAGACAGTCGAGAAGGGAAGAAGCCACTACTAAAGAGACGGGGCCAGTAGAAGCGCGAGGAGGTAGACATGAGATACGCCTCTGGGAAGGGCGGGCCTAGATTTTCCGGATGAAGCAGGAGCGCCGTATCTGAGGGAGGGCGGTTTCCTGGAGAAAGGGGAGCTGCCAGGTGCAAGAGCCGTTTTACAGAGCCGTCAGGTGCAGAAGCCAAAAATGGCAGCGGTTAGGGCGTGAGCCGCTGGAGATGATCTGGGATGTTGTAGGAGAGGCGAAGGCGGGAGTGGTGCAGAAAGGGCACCGAGATGCTAAAAGAGGACAAGTCTGTCGTTGAGATCCACGGGATGGAGGGAAGCCGATGGGTGATCCACTGAAAGAGGTCCTGTGGGAGGAAGGATTCCGCTGGGATAGAGCCACCGAAAGGGAGACACAGTGCGTAGAGAGGGGCTGGGATTGGGATCTCGAGAGGGTGCTTGAGTGCCACGTTCAGGGAGCCGGTAGGGAAGAGGTGGACCGTCAGGAGGAGGTGCACCGGGAGCAGACAGAGGGAACCGCTGCGTTGGAAAAAAAGAGCCCATAGGGGCTACGGTAGAATAAACCCAGATGATGGAGGCTCTCTTGGCATGGAGTTTGCTTCTGGTAAGATGCCTATTTCCTCAGACAGTAGTCCGAAGAAGAGAAAGGAATTGGCTCCAACATTTAACCATTTATAAGGGCTGGAAATTGAGGAAGAGGTGCAAGGATCCCTGATTTTCAATGCGGAATGTGATATGCCTGTTAAAAAGGCACAGAGGAAGGTGAATGTCGATGCCGCTAGGCATGGTGGAGGGAGCGCTAAGAATGCTTCTCCGGTGGTTGACGCTACTATGCCAGAATTGATCTGTGATGAAAATGGTAGTGACAAAGTGCAGGTTATGTTGGTTGAGAGTAATTTGAAGGCTGGAGAGGACAGTGTTGAAGCTGGGTAGGGGAAGGTGGATGTTCCGGGGGTGCTGGATAGGAAGGAGGTGGTGGCTGAGCAGGTGGGGGATTCTGTGGAAGGGAAGGTGCTTGAACAAGAGGAGGAGAATGAACAAGTTTATACACACTCTCTTAGCCAGGTGCTGGGGAAGGAGGATGAGAAGGGGGAAGTCCCTTGGCATAGGGATCTTGTAAAGAAGCGTTCTGTTGTGTTGGAGGGATCTTCGTGGCCTGGGTAGGGGTCCTTGGTTTTTTCGGTGCATGCTGGCGCTTCTGATAGTGAGGCTCTGCAGGGGGATTCAACTCGGTTTGATCTTGAGTAGGGGGAGGCTGGTGAACAAAAAAGGTTATGGATTCTGCTATGGAGGATTTCATGCAGCCTAGAGAGTACAGGCAGTTACAATTGGCCCTTTCTGGTGTAGTATCCCCACCTTGCATTTATTTTGATGATTCTGCCATGGTGGCTCCTCATATGCCGCAGTGCGGGGCTCTTGTTGCTTTCTCCCTAAATCAAGAAGACACATTTGTCCCTGATCAATATTTTTTCCAGGAAGGATGAATAAGGGTGCCTCATAATATGAATTTGATCATCAAGGAGAGGTCTTTGCTTGAGGTGGTCACTCCTCATGGGAAAGAAAACAATTCTGCAGGGGTCTCTTTAGATCCCCAGAAGAGGAATGTTAAGAAGGACTATTCTAATCTTCCAAGGACTGTGTCTACAAGGGCTTTTTGAAAAGCCAATCCCTTTACTAAGGGAGGTTGGCCCGTCAAGGTGCAGCTTGATGTAATGCCGCAACGTCTCATAGATTACTACACCACCTTCCTAAAGCAATACGAATCATCTGAATGGGAGTTGGTGGAGTCAGATGCTACCACTGGTTATGGTGCTGATGGGGACCCATATGGGGATGGAGATTTTTTACTCTTGTTTGGTTGTTCCTATTTTTTTTCTCTTTTGCTTTTGGGCCTTTTGAGGTTTTGGTGTCTTCGGGGGTTTAGGGCTTTTCGGTGTGGGCTCTTTGGCCCCACCCTTCCCTTATCTGATGCACTTTTTTCTTTATAATTTTTTTGTGGGGGGGGGGGTCCGGAATAGCCTTACCCTCTCATCTTCCTTGCACTATAAACCCTTAAAAATGAAAAAAATACAAAAAATCCATATAATGTAAAAAAATTGTAAAAACCCCTAAAATCCCTAAAATTCATAACAAACCCTTCAAAACTCAAAAACACTTTAAACCCCAAACAAGCTAAAATATTCTAAAAACACTAAAAAACCAAAACACCCTAAATCCCCCTGCAAATCTCAAAATTCCAAAAATCCCTAAAAAGTAAAAGTTATAAAAGCCCAAAAATCCCAAAAATCATAAGAAATCATATAAACCTGGACAACTCTAAGAAAACCTTAAAAGGCTGAAAACATGTAAAACCCATAAAACCCCTAAAGAAACTCCAAATCAATAAAATAGCCAAAAACCCCTTAATACCATAAAACCCATAAAAAAACAAAAAAACCCCCAAATACCTTAAAACCCTAAAAACATAAAAGCATTTAAAAGTACATTAAATCCCTAAAAATATAAAAAACCATCAAACTATTAAAAACCCTTAAGAATACATTAAAAAAATAAAAACATGTAAATTATTAAAAACATGAAAAATGATAAAAACCCAAAATTTTCTAGAAAACCTAAATGAACTTAAAACCATAAAAACCCTAAGAACATGAAAAAAAATCACTGAAACCCATAAGAACAAGAAAAAATCACTAAAACTCCAAAAAATCATAAAACCATAGAAATCCTAAAAACTCGCATTCCCTAAAATCCCTCAAAATTAAAAAAATTATAAAAACCCTAAAACTCCCTAAAAACGTAAAATTCCATAAAACAATGAAAAAATCAAGGAAAACCATAAAAACCTAAAAATACTTAAAACCTATAAAAAACCAAAACACAATAAAAACCATAAAGATACCCTAAACCCCCCAAAAACACCAAACCCCTCAAGAAACATAAAACCCCAAAAAAACAAAAATATCCAAAAAATCCCTACTAATCCCTCAAAATGTAAAAAACCCATAAAACACTTTAAAAACTCTAATAATACCATTAAAATATAGAAACAATTATAACCCCTAAGAACCTAATAAATGTTAAAATCCCCAGAAGATCCTATAAACCCTAAAACCCCAATAACAAAAAAAAAACACAAAAATTCCCATAAAAACATGAAAACCACTAAAAACTGAAAAACACCCTATAAACCCCAATAAATGTTAAGAAACTCTAAAAAACCATAAAACCCTTAAAAACTCAAAAAATCCCAATACAATAAAAACCAATAAAAACCATAAAAACAATCAAAATTTATAAAATCCCAAAAAACCATAAAAATACAAAAAAGACACTAAAAATCCCAAAAATGTAAATAACCATAAAATCCAAGAAAACTCAAAGAAAATCATAAAACCCTAAAAACTCTTAAATCCCTTAAAAACCTAAAAATGCTAAAAAACCAGAAGACCCTAAAACCCCTAAAAACCTAACATACTCTAGAAATATAAAACCCCATTAAACTACAAATATCCCAAACAAACAGAAAACCCATAAAAACTGCTAAAAACACCCAAAATACCTAAGAAGACTAAAAACAAAAATATTTAAAAAACTAAAAAAATTCATAAAAATTAAAAATGACTAAAAAATTATGAAACCCCAAATATAAACTTAAAATACTAAAATCATAAAAAACCCATAAAAATTTAAAAATGAAAAAAGCTAATAAAAATGCTAAAACAACCCAAATCCATAGAAAAATAAAATCCCATAAAACCCCTAAAAATGATGAAAAATCCATAAAAGAGTTAAAAAACATAAAAATTATGAATAACTCTAATAGATACTTTAAAAAAATACACAATAATCCACTAAAACATAAAAATAATACAAACCCAAAAAGACCCTAAACCCCCTAAAACCCATAAAACCCATAAGAACCCAATAAATCCACTAAAAATGTAAAAAAAAATTAAACCACTGAAAATGTTAAATAATATAAACAAATAAAAACCCTATAAAACTCAAGAAACCCTTAAATAACAAAATAATAGAAACCCCCTAGAATACCCTTGAAATCCCTAAAACATCTAATAAATCATAAAAATACATAAATATCAATAAAACTGTAAAAAACCCTAAAACCCATAAAAACCCCTAAGAAAGCCTTAAAAGACTAAAAACAATTAAAACCCATAAAACTCATAATAACACTAAAAAAACTAAAAAATAATAAAAACCCTCAAAATACATAAAATCCGAAAAATCCGAAAAATCCTAAAAAACCCCAAAAAACGTAAAAAACCCCAAACACCCTAAAATCCCTATAAATTCCTTAAAAATAAAAAATGCTTAAAACCCCTAAAAACCAAAGAACCCTATTAATGATAAACAACTTAAAAACTGAAAACCAATAAAAACCATATAAACCCCTAAAAATTATAAAGTCATAGAAATCAATAAAAACACTTTAAAACAACTAAAAATTTGGAAAATCCTTTAATCCAATGAAAATGTTAAAAACTCTAAAAACCATAATGTTGGTGGTTATGTGATGTTGGATGCTGGTGGTTCTGGATGGTGGCTTCTGCTTGGATGGGAGGTGTTGAAGATGTTGTGTTTTAATTACTGCTGGTTGCCGATTGTTTGTGAGCTGCTGGATGCTGGTTGATGCTGGAGGATGGTGGTGGTTGCTTGACGTTGTGTGATTTTTATTTTTCTTCTTGTTTTTGACCTTTCTTTTTTTGGGAATTTTGTGTCTTGGGTTGTAAAGGGTTTTTGGGTGTGGTTCATTTGACCCCTCCCCTCCCTTGTCTATTTTGTCTCTTTTTATTTCTAATATATTTGGGGAGGTCGGGAATAGCCCGACCTTCGCATCTTCCTTGCCCTAAGACCAGAAAAATTCTAAAACCCCTAAAACCCAAAACCCCTCAAAATCATTAATAAAAATAATAACAAATAAAAATACTAAATAAATACATACATATCACTAAAAATGTAAAAAACCATAGAAACCCTAAAACCCCTAAGAAAATAATAAAATTATAAGACATAGAAAATCTCTAAAAACGTCTAGAAACAAAAACCCCTAAAAGACCCTAAAATCCAATAAAAACAAACACAAGATACATTAAAACCCCTTAAAACCCATAAATACTCTAAAAGACACTAAAAGCTCTAAAAAACCTGTAAATACTTAAAAATATTAAAAACTTAAAAAAATAAAAAAAACAAATAATCAAAAACACTTAAAACAATAAAATGCACTAAAAACCCTAAAACCAAAAAATCCCAAAAATTCCAAAAAAACAAGAAAAACATAAAATCCCAAAATATCCTAAAAACATTAAGGAACCCCTATAAACCTAAAATCACTAAAAACACTAAAAAACCATAAATACCGAAAAACAGTAAAAATGAAAAAATCATCAAAAACCCTAAAACACTCAAAATCCATAAATACTCTAAAAACCAAAAAAATATTAAAATTACCTGAAAAATCAACAAAAACATAAGAAACACTAAAAATCTCAAAAAGACCATAAAAACCCCCAAAAAAACCCAAAAACTCATAAAAACCTTAAAACCATAAACCCTATAAAAACCTTAAAACCCACTAAAAACTCTGAAACCCATTTAAAACCCTAACACGTTAAGAAACTCTAAAACCTTAAAACCCTAAAAATACTAAAAAACCCCAAAACAATAAAAACACCTAATAACCCAAAAAACTATAAATCCCTAAAACCCTCAAAATCACTAAATCCCCTAAAAACCATAAAAACCTAAAAAAGGATAAAAATACCTAAAAACGTAAAAAATCCTAAGAATCCTAAACACCCCTACGAAACCCATAAAACATAAAAACACATCAAACACCTAAAATCCTAAAAGCAATTAAAACCCTAAAAGAATATAAACAGATAAAAAACCCCTAAAAACCTCTAAAAACTCTAAAACCCCTTCAAAACCCTAAAATGATAAAAAACTCGAAAAAACAAAAAAAAGAAAACAACGAACCATAAAAACGCTAAAAACCCAAAAATCGTTAAAAAAATACTCAAAATCCCTAAAAACCGTAAAAACCATAAAGGTCCGAAAAATATCTCAAAACATAAAAAACCATAAAAACACTGTAAAACCCTAAGAAAACATTAAAAAACTATAACCAATTAAAACCCCAAAAAACCTAAAAGATGATAAAACCCCTAAAAACTATAAAAGCACTGAGAAACCAAAATAACCATAAAACCCATAATAACCCTAAATAACAACTAAAATTTATAAAATACCTTTAATCCCCCAAAAATGAAAAAAATCTCTATAAAACATTTAAACCCCTAAAAAACTCAAAAAAATACCCCTAAATCCCCAAACCCATAAAATCTCTGAAAATCCTCAAGATCCCTAAAATCCCTAAGAACCAAAAAATCTTAAAAAAGACCTAAAATCCACAAAAAAATAAAAAAACCATAAAAACCTGAAAAACTGTGAGAAAAACTTAAAAACTAAAATCTCTTAAAAACCTAAAAACATAAAAAATTCTAAAAACCAAAAAATACCCTAAAAATCCTAAAAACCCTTAAACCCAATAAAATCTCTAAGAACCTTAAAAAAACCCAAAACCCATTAAAACCAAAAAGTCACTAAAATGGCTGAAAACCCTTTAAACCCTAAAAATGTTAAAAATCTAAAAAACCATAAAAAATAAAAATACATAAAAACCCTAAACCCCCCCCCCCAAACCATCAAAATCCTAAAAACACTGAAAATCTCTAAAAAATCTAAAAACCATAAAAATCCAAAAAATCCAAAAAAAATCCCTACAAAAATAAAAACCCATAAAACCCTGAAATACCCTATAAAAGCCTATGAAACCTAGACATACTTAAAAAATCTAAAAACCATTAAAACACAAAAACCCTAAAAATACTAAGAACCATACAAACCCTCAAAATCCCCAAAGACCATAAAAACCCATAGCATTCAGAAAAATCCCTAAAAATACCTAAAAACGTAAAAACCCTACAAACCCTAAAAACCCATATGAAAACCTGAAAACCTAAAAACCCTTTAAACACCAAAAATCTTTAAAACACTAAAAAATATAAGTCCCTAAAACCCCTAAAATTAAGAAAAAAAATAAAAACCATAGAACCCTAAAAAAAATAAAAACACTTAAACCCACTAAAATTTCTAATAACCCATTAAATTCCTCAAAATTTTAAAATTTATAAAAAACCATAAAACCATAAAAAACTCCAAAAAATGTAAAAACGCAAAAAAAAATCTAAAAACCAAATAACCCTACAAATACTATGAATCACTAAAATCCCTAGATATAAAAAAATCATTAAAATCCTAAGAAACCCTAAGAATCCTTAAAAACTGAAAAACACACAAAATAACCCATATAAACAAAAAAACACAGAAATTCCAGAAAACACTATAAATCTTATAAACATTATAACCTCCCAAATCCCAAGAACCACTAAAAGCCATAATATTCCTAAAAATCACTAAAAGAATAGAAAAAAATAAAAACATTAAAAAGAATTAGAGAACCTAAGACAACCAAAAAGACCTAAAAATAATTAAAACCCTGAAAACCTGAAAATGAAAAAACCATTGAAGACACTAAAAACACAAAAACCCAAAAATCCCATAAAAACACCTAAAAAATAAAAAACCCTAAAACCCAATCAAAAAAATAAAAACCCCTTAAACCTTATAACAATGATAAGAAAATGTAAAAACCCAGAAACCCTTAAAAACTCAAAAAAAACTATTTAACCCCAAAAAACCATAAAAATAATAAAAAACCCAAAACCCCATAAAAATCCTTAAAAACCCTAAAGAAATTAAAAATCATAAAAATCCTTAAAAATACCTAAAAACATAAAACACCATAAAACCATAAAAACCGTAAAAAAATAACAACACATAAATCCTATAAAAACAATAAAAACCATAAAACCCACTAAAATCCTTAAAAACCCCAAAACCTTATTAAATCACTAAAACCCATAAAAATCATAAAAAATCTTTGAAAATCCATATAAATGTAAAATATTCTAAAAATTCTAAACACCGGAAGAAAACCAAAAGAAACTAAAACACCTAAAAACCTAAAAATTCCCAAAAACACTCAAAATCTTAAAAGACACTAAAAGACCCAATAAAACTGTGAAAATACATAAAAAATATAAAAACCATAAAACATGTAAAAAAACATAAAATCCATAAAAATACTAAAATAATAAAAATCCTTTAAATCCCTTAAACATTAAACATCTCCAAAAACCATAAAGCCCCTAAAGAAACACCAAAAATAATAAAAACATAAAAAATTAGAAAAACCCTAAAATCCAAAAAAAACCCAAAAAATCCCTCAAAATCCATGAAAACCCTAAAAATCCACTATAATCCTAAAAAAATCATAAAAATCCCTGAAAACATAAAAACCCAAAGTCAATGAAAACCCCAAAGAAAACCTTAAAAATCTAAAACACATAAAACACATGAAAAACTAAAAAACTGAGAAAATGTTAAAATCCCTAAAACCCCTCATAATCTCATAAGATGCAAAAAAACCATAAAATTCCTAAAAATCCCTAAAAATTCATCAAATCATAAAATATCCCAAAACTCTAAAAATAATAAAAAAACTAAATAAAACCTAAAAACCCAAAAAACGCAAAACCCAAAAATCCCTAAAACCCATAAAATCCATAAAACCCATAAAACCATAATAATCCTCAAAAATACCAAAAAATCCCTAAAAATATAAAAACCACTAATAACCCTAAAACATTAAAAACCTAAAAACACTTAATAACACAAAAAAACACAAAATACAATGAAAACCTCAAAACCCCCTACAACCTGTAAAAACCATCAAAATCCCAAAAAAAAAACTAAAACCTGTAAAATTACTAAAAAGTTCCCAAAAATCTATAAAAGTTGAGAAAGCCCTAAAATCAGGAAAACCCTAATAAAAAAATGAAAAACCTAAAAACCATTAAAAAAAACATAAAACCCTAAAAAATGAAATCCTTAAAATCGGACCAAAAAGCCCCAAAATAAAAAAAACCCTAAAATCCCAAAAAACATAATAAAAACTTATAAACCTAATAACACGTAAATCCTCTAAAAAAAATAAAAAACACTATAAACCCCAAAAACAATAAAAACCCCTAAATCCCATAAAAATAAAACCTTCTAAAAACATTAAAAACCCTAAAACCCATAATAACCCTAAAACCAACTAAAAACACTAAAAACCCTTTGAATTCCTATAAATGTTTAAAACTATAAAAATCATAAAAACTGCAAAAAAAACTCAAAAAACACTAAATCTCAGAAAATAAAATAAACAGTAAAAATTCTAAAACAACTAAAAATACCTAAAACCCCTAAAAATCATAAAAATCCTAAAATATAAATAAAAATACATGAGACAAAAAACCCTAAAACCCATAAAAACATAAGAAAGTGGTAAAAACCTTAAAAAACCTTAAACCCCTATAATTACTAAAATCACTTAAGAACCCTAAAAACTATAGAAACTATAAAAACCAGAAATACACATAAAACTATAAAAACTCCTAAAAACCTATTATAACTCTAAAAAAATTATAAACCTAAAAATGTTAAATAATTATAAAATAACATAAAACCACTAAAAATAAAAAAAATCCCCTAAAACCCAAAAAAACCATTAAAACCCTAAAAATCACTAAAACCCCTAAAAATCCTTAAAAACCATAAAACCCCTAAAACCATAAAAATATATAAAAAACCCAAATAGCATAAAAACACAAAAAACCATTGAAAACACTAAAAAACCATTAAAAATATAAAAACACTTAAAAATCTAGAAAACCTAAAAAAGATAAAAAACAAAATAACCTTAGAAACCCTAAAAACCCTAAATTTCAACAAAAACCCCAAAAAACTATAAAAACTCTAAAAACCCATTAATCCCTTAAAACATTAACAAAATTTAAAAAACATTAAAAGCAATAAAAAATAAAAAACCCTGAAATACCCAAAATAAAAATAAAAAACATTAACAGTCTTAGAACCCCTAAAACCCCCCACAGGGTCTCTATAAGCCTAAAACACACTAAACATCCTAAAAAAGACCTTAAAATCTGTAAAAATCTACAAAACACTAAAAAACACTAAAAAACAAAAAAATAATAAGAAAAAATTAAAATAAAAAATATACCTAAAACCCATAAAAACCTAAAAAATGTTAAACCATAAAAACCCTAAAAAACAAAAAATCCCTTAAAATTCCTAAAAACAAAAAAAACATAGAAATCATAAAAAATTGCAAAAAATCCAAAGACATGTAAAAACCACTAAAAACCTAGAAAATCCCCTAATTAATCCTTAAAAACCTAAAAATGCTCAATACCCTTAAATAATCAAAAACCCCTTAAAACAATAGAACCCTTTATAATCCCTAAATGTTTAAAAACTCTAAAAACACCAAACTCCATAAAATTTGAAAATACCCTAAAACCCCAAAAAAACAAAAAAAATGCATAAAAACCCTAAAAACCCAAAAATTCCATAAATATCCTAAAAACCATAAAAATCATAAAACCACCTTATAAAACCCAAAAATATTAATAACCCTTTAAACCCCTAAAAACCCTTAAGAAAGCCATAAAAATATAAAACCAATCAAAAACTATAACATTGTAGAAAATGCTAAAAATTTAAAATCCCTATATAAACCTAAAAACTATAAATCCATAAAAACTTGAAAACCCTAAAAATCTATAAAATTCATTAAACCCACTAAAAAACCTTTAAATCCCTAAAAACATTAAAAATTATAAATATATTAAAAAACCAAAAAAACTCAAAACCCCCCAAAAAACAAGAAAACCAATAAATCACTAAAATAACATAAAAACCTCAAAATCCCCAAAACGATTAAAACACAATAAAATCCTATAAAACCCCCAAAAATCCTTAAAAACATAAAAAATCCAAAAAACTTAAAAACTGTTAAAAAAATTAAAAAACTAAAAAAACATAAAACCCCTAAAAACAAAAAAAACACGAAAAAGCCTAAAAACTGTAGTAACCATAAAACTACTAGAAATGTTAAAAACCCATAAAATCCCATAAAAATACAAAACCCACTAAAAACTCTAAAACCCATTAAACCCATAAAAATGATAATAAACTCTAAAAAACCAAAAATAACTTAAAAATAAAAAAACCAAAATACAAAAAAACAAAAAAAACAAAAAACCTAGAAAACAATAAAAACCTTCAAAATACCTAAAAACCATATAAAACCATAAAATTCCTAAAAATCCATAAAATCTCTAAAAACATAAAAACACTAAAAATAATAAAAAACCTTAATAAACACATTAAAAAGTAAAAAACACATAAATCCCCTACAAACCAAAAAAAGGTAAACCCCTCAATATCCATAAAAACATAAAATACCCACAGAATCCATAAATGTCCTAAAACATTAAAATTCAAAAAATTTATAAAAATGATTAAAAAAATAAAATCCAATAAAAACTGAAGACCTTTGAGAAAACCAAAAATATCTAAAAACCCCAGAACCCATAAAAACCATAAAAAACCCTAGTTGACACTATTTAAGAATACAACAGAGACTATAAATATAGCCCTTGATATTTCAAAATCACAAGACAATGTTAAAAGAAACCAAAGGAAATCCATAGCCTCAATAAACCTGTATGGAAGAACTGCGCAACATACCTACATAGCATACCTATGCAGAAGTATACATTCTATACACTTACACGGCAGACTTGGGTGGAGGACCTACGTAGAGGACCTGTGCAAACAACTTCCATGCTACCAGGCCCCCTCCATGACTATAAATAGGACCCTTGGTCTCCACATTTCAAAGGCTGAAAATGTTAAAGGACTTATGGAATCTTCCATTGCATAGATCTATCACCTAGACCCCTCTAATTGTCTCAGGTAGCTCTCTAAAAACACAAGATAAGAGATAATTAGATTATATAACCATGGATTGAAAGTCTTTCACAATATGAAGCTATTGTAGGCTTGGTTCCCCTATGCGAGGTACTTTTTAGTCGTCATAAAGGCCTACACGGCATACTTGGCTGGTATTGTTACACTTCTTACCAATGAGGGGTTCCTAAGAGACATAACTACATGGGGTACCTATGTTGTAGAGTTTTGTATAGGTAATGCATATCAGCTTAGGTACCCTCTTTATCAACAGTCATGGCAGGGTATCTACTTCTTTGGTTCCCTTATGTAAAAGAGACTAAGTTGAAGCCTCCCCCAAAACCTCATGACTTATAAAAACTTTGGGAAAGGAACATCAGCGTGTTTCCTATTTTGGTTTGTATATCCGTAGTCAGTGGTTTCCCCCATTTGTTTCACAATGGTTTTTGGATTCATGAAGTGTCTTTTGGTTTGTTTATAAACAGTCACATAGACCATTCTCTCAGGAACAGTATTGGGAAGTTCCTGTTTTGGAGGATTAGGGTTTGGGTTCTATCCTCCCATTTTCATCTCTAAGACCCGGAACCTCAGGTATCTAGTAGGTAAGTTACGGTTCACGCTTTATTTTTCATGAAATTAAAGGAAATGTCTCCCTCCCCTGCTGAGATCAACTAGGGACACCATCCTGGTGTAAGTCCCTAACCATTCAAGTATGAGGCTATAGTCTTTCTCCTCTCTAATTCCTTCACCTTAACACATTCCTTATATTGTGCCCTTGTACAATGTAAAGAGAACAGTGTTAGGGCTCTTCACCTAACCCTCTTCTTGGGTCACTTAACCCTCATCCACTAATGTCACCGTATGCATGCCCTATTCCATCTGCTAAGGAGGAAAAGTGTGAGTTTAGTTATTGAATCATTGACATCCTCTTGTTTCCCACACCCCACATGACTCACATGGGTTTAAAGATTTGTAATTATCACATCATTTGCACAATGAGAATAAACTATGAGAACTATGATTCCTGTTCAAACTAGGATAAGTAGGAATCCTTCTTAGAGCCAAATCTTATTGGATATCCTCTTCATGAATCAAACCTTAACTACTCTAATCTGGGAATCTTCCTTAGGAGTAAGCCCCAAATTAAACCCCAAAATAATCAAGTGTTCCATTTTAGGATATAATCCAAAAATCATTTCTCTCAAAGGACAATACTCTATTATGAGACTTATCAATCTACATGGGATTTGATTCCCATCCAAATGGGATACGTAAGAATCCTCCTTGTGGTTCAAACCCAAAAATTAAAATCAACCCTACTCTCCTTAGGCCATATTCCCAACAGGGTCTAATCTTACAGGGAACCCCATATTGAGTTCAAGTTCCTTAGGTTTCTTCAGCATTAGTCATACACAAAATATTTACTATCCACATTTCTCTTAGATGTCCTTACCACATGACATTAAAACTGTACGGTTAGGTCTTTGTCAAATAAACTTTAAAGGTATGATGTTTCCCATTAAGAGGGACCAAAATACTAGGGTTCTGATGTCTTTCGTAAGGATATGTAGGTATCCCATTTTATGGGTACTATCCCATTATAAAAACAAACCTCTAACTCTCTAGATTTCAATAAATTCCATAGTGCCCCACTAAGAGGATTAAAAACCTATATCATCATGATGATGATTAAAAGAATCTCTAAACAGTAAATGAGAGGATACCATTGATGGAGAACCTAGAATGCATACATAAATATCTATTAATGAAGAACCTAGTATACATAGGGATGATTCTAAATTTTACACATGATAATAAGTGATTTCAAATTTCAAAGGAAATTTATTTTATACATGGTAAATTAATAAGGATTCATGAAAATATCTTAAATTTAAATAGAGTGCCACCGATTAGACAATAATTTCCCCCAAAAGGGTATGTTCAGTTAGACCTCCCTTCCCTTCAACTAATGCATGTTCCTAACTATTGCAAAGTTCAAACATAAGAAATGGCTACCTTTAGAATGTAGGTCAATTTTGGATAAAGAAATGTTGGGTGTTTCTGGTCCCATGAATAAATTCAATGGAAATCACCTCAAAGAAGTGATTATTATAACTAGACCACATGTTTCAAGGAACTAGAAAACAAAAAATGGTGAACCAGACATGAATCCTTAACCATGTTAACAATGTTACCCACCTATCAGACTCCTATAAATTGATAATTTAAGGTCAGAAAAAGGAATAAATAGCACATGTATCCATCTAAAATTTATTCTTTAATGGATTTTACTTTTTTTCTCAGTCATTTCCCATAACTCTCTTCCCTTCAATATGGATTCCATCATGTTTTAACTTGTGAATATCTCATTTTTTTCCAAATATGGATCTTCATTCATTGGAAAGACGTCATTACCCACTCGACATCTTCAGCGTATGGTCTCCAACGTGCTGATAAGGGATCACAATAATCATGGTACAATCCCAACCTGAGAGGCTACCTGATAGGCTCTCCAAGATAATATCAATCCTTGATCATCTGTCCAATGATGAATAATGATCAAGAATTAGACGGTGAATACCACCACCTTAAACCATTTCAGGTCCTTATCCCTGGTACAAAACAACCAGTCCCTCCCGTACTATAGGGAGGTGGATCAATCGGTCCCTCAGGGCCTCAATTCAAGGATGAGGATTCCCACCAAAAATCTCTGCAAGAATAATCGTGTAGTAGTAAACCCCCAACATGATGGGGTTGAACCTCTAGAACTTCGGGCCAGGTCCTTCAGACTTGGGTGTGCAAGACAAACCTTTGAGGACAACCTCCAGTTAATACGGGGAAGCTTCTTACCTTTTTCCCCTCCAGAGAATTCCATCAACCTAACTTGATGGCGAACAACAAGAAGGAACATACACCCATTCATCCTAATTCTTCTTCCCATTAGACTCATCTGGCAGCGACCCACCAATCCTGACATGAAAATATAGTGGAGTTCCAGGAACTGGCACATACATCGGTTTACAAATTATCAGTCAGTCATCAAGCTCTTTTGACTGTATTTAAATAATCCTGCTAATCAAATGTGGTGGAAACTGGAAGACAAGAACATATACCTACTTACAATAATCAATTCTTCTATTAGTATCATCTTTCAGTATTGAAGGAAGTTCATCAACTTTTCTTAACACAAAACAACTAGTATGCACATACAACTTCCAGCATTCATCAGGCCTTACAACAGTCTCATTTGGAAGCACCCAGAGATGTTAGTAGAAAATCTCTGACAACAAAACTAGGGAATACCCAATTCTCTACCCCCATACATGAGTACTGTCAATGCTGATTGATAGGAAAAGGATATTAGGAGTAGGCACATACACCAACTCCAGATACGTAATGGATGCATATTCTTGTTCTAGCTCATGAAGTCACCCAAAAAATTTTATCAATAGTGAAAGGGCATGCAAAAATTCCTTCCCATTATCTGGAAGCATGCCAGTATAACATAACAAAAACATTAGTAGTACCAAGGGAAAATACACATAAATCTATCCTCACACCTGGGATGACACATCGCCATACCATCCCAAAGCAGATACATACCTATGCTTCAGTCTTGGAAGATTATGGGGTATACTCCCCCATATCATATGAACAGTAGGATTGGGAACATACAGCCTTTCCCATTGGAAGTAATCGGCCCATTCCGATGACCACTTTTGGGCAGGCACATACACCTTCCCATGATAACCACATCTCCCAGCAAGTGGCCCCAACTAAGTGTAAGATAGAATCCAAGAATAAATCTCTCCAAACAGAGTTTGAAAATAAAAATACAAGACTCAATTTGTATCCTATTAATGATAGAGTTATTTAATCCCTTAGACATTTATTTGTTGTAGCTCAAGATCCTACCTTCTTATT
Organism: Viscum album; assembly: GCA_963277665.1. NCBI lineage: Eukaryota > Viridiplantae > Streptophyta > Magnoliopsida > Santalales > Viscaceae > Viscum > Viscum album. Next base: position 1,276,570,960 of record OY728136.1, on the reverse strand, counting down.
ACCAAATTATTGGAATAATAATTGTAATTCTGATATTCTCTTTCAGACACTTCATCATGAATGATTTCTTCATTAAAATTTGGCCAATCTAGATATCATTTCTCCATATGAGAGCCACTACAACCATCATTGTGGTCAGAATTCCAAGGAGCAAGCATATTTATCCATTTCTATAATACACCATGGTTGTCCTCCACATGATGGAATTCACTATGAAATTTATCTCTATATTACTATTTCACATTTTCAATATAATTCTATAATTTACAATGTAGTAATGTGAAATCCCTCTTATCTTGAGGAACATTCCAACACAAGTTCATTCATTTATGATATTGTTTCATTAATGGGTGCAATAATTTCTCAACCAAAAGATATCTTGAGGGAATGGTTATTCTATGAACCTCCCTTGGGTCATTTTTCATCTAATACAATAGTGGAAAAAGTGATTGATCCCATTGTTTTTAATAAAACAATCTAGAAGCATTCACATTTTTCAGAACAATTGGAGAAGCCTCTAGTAAAAGATGGAAAAGATATGCTATACATGAGAAAACAATTTTCTAAATCAGAAATACCAGTCATGTTCTAGCCTTTGGTAAATTATCAATAAAATATTCCAGAATTTATGTTATAATATTTCATTAATGATGTCCACCTCAACTTATGAAAGACTCTTCGTCATTTGAAAACCAAATTATTACCATAGGATGAATATAAAATTCATGTAAATGTAATATATGGTTTTCAACACAAAATTGACTTGGCATCTCTCTTAGATTACCAACATCCCATGGTTGAAAAGTTGTAGAGAAACCTTCCGACCATATGCCTCAATTCTTTAAAGATACTACACTAATTAATTTCTGATGCCATGTCAGGTGTTCGTATCAGATGATGGGGTGAAAATGGAGCATTGCATTTCACTGCACTCTATAATCATGAAATGCCACCAAAAGTGGTATCATGAAATTTTATATCCCATGGACTGCTACAATCCATAGTTTTTGAATGTAATTAAATGTTCCCTCAAGAACATGCCTTAACTAGCTCTCATCAAGGTCAGCCCAAAGAAAACAAGTTGTTGAGTTACTTTTTCATCAAGCATATGAAAATATTTAGCAAGACTCCCACTTAGAGGATATCATCTGTTAGATAATAAAAATTTCTGAAATAGCATAGAGATTTTCTGAAATAGATGATTTTAGTGGTTTTTTGGAAAACGTACCAATTTATTTTCTGAACGAAAATTTTTAAAATCAGAAGAGAAGCTGTGAAAATCTCGGCCATAGAAGTTCAAGATCCACCCCAACCTACAGGGATGGGGGTGTGTTTAATTCAACCTTTGAATCTAATAACAAATGTTCAAATGTTTGAAGAAAAAGAACCTGAACAACCCCATCCTGCAGGGATGGGAATCTTTTTCACATCAAAAATCCTCTCCTTAAGGGAATCCAGTTTTCTCCCAATTAGGGAAGTAGCCAAAGGAGAGTTCACAACTAAACTATCCAAGGATTATCTTCGGGTTACTATTCGTCAAATAGATTCTAAGAATTCATCCTATAAGAGAGAAGAGTCTCAGGGATGATATAGAATTAGATGATATTACAAAGATGCTGACATAATTCAATCTATGAATTATGCGTCCATAAATATCATTAACGCCATTGTAAGAGATCCTCCAAAAAAATGAGTCTATTTTAGGGGAATTCAAATATGATGTTATTATCCATAATACGGTTCACACTGAAGTAAATGAAGTAGGTGTTTGTACCTAAAATCATAGGCTTGCCCAAAATTTAAGTATGCCCTCAAATAACAAACTCCCACCCTCTCGAAAGTTTTCTAATAAGGGGAATGATAAAAGTTAGATCATGTATCAATTTCCCACCAGATAAGGTCAATATCATTCACTTTAAAAAATAATTTCATAGCAATAAGTAGAGATAAAAGAGTTGAAAGACTAAATAGAGACTTTCTTCAAAGCATCATTTCCACTACACATACTCCTCAGGAAGATCCTCAACTTGCACATCCTCTAGGAGTTCCTCAGCAAAGAGGATTCGTGGTAACTACAGCTTCAGATAATGAATTCCCTATATTTGGAACACATCCAGAACATGATAAAACCCATCCTTATTGGCATGTTTCGGTGGGTTATCCAAGGCAAATACCAAAACCACCACTAGTGGTTTTTCCAGTCATTGCACTAGTTTAAGCCCAAGTTGTTGTACCGATACAGGTCTCAACTCATCCAGATATTCCCTAAGAGATTATGAACACAGTTGAGGCATTAAAAACTCTATTGGAGGCTATAGAAGAATGCAGTGTGCCAGTTCAGCCGGAAAAGAAATCTTACCCTTAGTGGGTGGATCTGATCCCTCCCCCACCAAATTTTTTGAATACTACACTCCCAATATTTATTGGTTCGGGATCTCCAGAATAACACTTGACTCATTTATTTTCTTGTTTTGATCCCATGATGGGAACTCCTCAACTATAAGAATAAGTAAATCTTAGGTGTTTTATGAAGTCATTATTGGGACTAGCTTTTGTATGTTATACATGTTTGTGATCTCAATCAATTACTGGATGGGAAGATATCTGTTATAAATTCATTCTCCAATTCAGCTCAATGCTACTAAAGACAACAATTTTTTATCTTATAAATTACAAAAAAAGGGAGAATGAATGAGTTTCATATTTCATTCCCTGATGGAATGGATTAACATATTCCTTATATCTAGCTCTCCCTCATGAATAGTTGCTACCAATTTGTGTGGAAAATATTCATGATGAGTTACTCACACCACTAATCCCTATGAAATAAAAATTAGGGATTCAAGACATTGCTTAAATTGTTCCACATATGTAATATTCCATTATGGAAACTAAAGCTAAAACTTGTGTAATTCCATTAGCTCTGGGAAAGGGAAAAGGGAAATCAAAGGTTACTACAGTTACACTTAAGAAAGAACATGTACCGACTTCCACTTCAAAACTTTTATCATATAGAAGGGCACTGCCTCCTGGGCATTTGAATAAATGGTCTCCTTATCAAGATGATCAAATAGATCAATGGAGGAAATAGTTTGAGGAGTTAATGAACAATGTTTATTCTTTCTGGAATAAACATGTTCCCAGTTACTTCATCTTAACTCTAGAAAATAATTTGGTCTAGTTTCCAAGGCTAAATAAACCAAAAATATATAGAGATAATGATCTTCTGAATTATTGTCCCTTTCACTAGATATTGGGTAATCCCATTTAGGTGTGTTTTGTTTTCATAGAACTCCTAAAAAAATGGTAGAATCTAGAAAATTGAAACTGAAATGTTCATAATCCCATGTAGCATGTGTTATTTATATTGATCCAGAAGAAGAAGGCGAATGGAAGGAAGTCAAAGGAAAATTTTCATAAAAATTTAATGAATGGAAGATTCAAAAAATGATCAACTGAACTCGTGCCATTCTACGAACACAATTGAAAAAACCGAGTTTTTCATCTGCCACTTCCACCATAGTTAAACCAAATACATCAAAAGGTAAATCCTCAAGAGGAGACATGACTATAAGGGAAAGGAGAAGTCAGAAGAATATAATATTAGGTCTAGACCAAAGTTTTCCTTTATCCTAGTAGATTTCATGTCATCTATTTCAAAAACACGTGCACTACCCTTACAAACATCACAACCAGAACTAACCTGTCATACAGAATCACCATCAGATGAAGAATTGATCATTGGTTTCGTCAATGTGATTCACGTAACATATCCCTATGCCAATGGTGATTATGATTATAATGATCCTATGTTCCCTGTATCTAACTAGGGAACAAGAGGAATAAGACTAGGTTGAGGATATAGGGGAAGGCGTGGATATCCTATTCAATGCTCTAGAAGGGCCCTTCATTTTTTTAGTGTCAGATATGGTAGCCTCTGCTTCAAAATGTTGAAATACTGAATCCTACCCTAACTCTAGATGTTTTGCTTCATCATCTAATATGAATTTAGAAATAGAATAAGTAACACATAATAAATAATAAGAGGATGATCTCATGGACGATCCTCTAACATTTGACGAAGGTGTCTCGACCACTGTGGATGATCATAGAGAAATAAATCTGGTTATAGAAGAAGATCCAAGCCCCACTCTAATTAGTGTGGACATGAATTTTAAAGAGAAAGAGGAATATAATTCATTTATAAAGCAAAATAGAGATATATTTTCTTAGAATTATATAGAAATTCTAGAACATAATCCCAATGTAGATACTCATCTTTTGGGTTTATGAGAAGAACATCAAGGATTCAAGCAAGAAACAAGAAGAACAGACCCAAATCATGCCTTTAAAATTGAAGTTGTAGTTGATAAGCATATAAAGGATAACATTTTCAGGGATGTTCAATATCCCAAATGGCTAGCCAACATTATCCCAGTGAAAAATAATAATGGAAAAATTAGAGTTTCATTGATTTCAAAGATCTTAACCACCATTTTTCTAAATATGAATTTCTAGTTCCGATCACAGATCTTTTAATTGATGCAATAACTAGCTATGAATCTCTTTCATTTATGGGTGCATACTTTGGGTATAATCAAATATTCATGGCCCCATATGATGATAAATCTACAGCCTTCAGATCCCCTCAAGGTGTGTTTTTCTATCGGTTAATTCCATTTGGCTTAAAGAATTTAGGTGCAATGTATCAATGTTTCATGCACCATATCTTCAAACCCTTCTTAGATAAATTTTTCAAATGTTATGTGGATGATATGGTGGTTATGTCCAGAAAATGTTTCAATCACTTGTCTGATCTGGAGACCATATTCAATAAAATTTAGCAACACAATTTAAAGACGAACCCCTTGAAATTTGATTTCGGGGTAACCTCAGGACAGTTCCTCGGATTCATTATATTCCATCGTGGAATTGAATTGGATCCTGAGAAAACAAAATCAATACTTTTCATGTCACCTCCTTCAAATTTTAATGAATTATGAGAACTTCAAGGGATCCGAGCTTAAATTTGTTGCTTCATCACCAATTTGGAAGGCAAGTGTTTACCCTTCACCATATTTATGAAGAAGGGAGTCACCAATAAAGGGAATGAAGACTACCAAGAGGAATTTGATACCCTCAAAAAGTATCTCTTGAGTTCACCGGTATTAATTCCACCTGTTGATGGAAGACCACTTGTTCTCTATGTGACACCTTTAGAGTGATCCATGGGTGCCTTCCTTGCCCCAAAGAACAATGTCTAGAATGAAAGCATCTTTTATTTTCTTAGTCGAACTATGATTGCTGAAGAAACATGGTTATAAATTATTGAAAAGTTCTGACGGGCATAAATATTTATTGTTCAGAAATTGAGGCACTGCCTACAAACATCATGAGGTCTAATTGGTGTCTTGTAATAACCTGGTCAAATTTATCCTTAGTCGTCCAATTCTTATAGGGCATCTGGCTTGGTGGGCAGTTATTTTTTAATAGTTTGATACCTATTTTGTTCTTGAGAAGGCAATAAAAGTCTATGATCTGGCGAATATCATTACCAAACATCCATTTACTAAAGATACATAATTGAATACTGAACATCAAGATGAATAGGTTTTCTCTATTCAAGATAGTTCCCAAAAATGAGAAATGTACATTGATGGTGCCTCCTGGTTTCTAATAGAGAAGGGAATGGAAAACCCTAAAATCATAAAATTTGGGTTAGGAATTCTACTTATCTCTCCAGAAAAGGAAGTGATGCCCTATTCTTTCATGTTGTCAAAAGGTGGTACCAACAATGAAGCATAATATCAAGATCTCATCGCAGGCTTGGAATTGGCCCTTTAGGTAAAAGTGAATCACATGAAAGTAAAAGGTTATTCATATTTGGTTATCAAAAAAGTAAATGGGGACTATTCCATGATAAAATAAGAGTTATTCTCTTTTTGTGATTACATTATAGGGTTAATGGATGAATTTATATCAGAGCCAACATTTTCTTATGTCCTGAGATCACAAAATTCCCAAGATGGTGCACTGGCTAATACAGCTATATCCTTGGAAGATCCAAATCATGATGAGACAATCATCAGTATAGCCCATCACTGTGTGGTCTCACCATTCGTTCAAACTATAATGGAGGAGATTAAAGAAATCATCCATTTTTCTGAGCTACATGGTCATACCACATGATATAGAACACTCATTATGGAATACCTTCAAAATGGAGTACTTCCACTAGGTAGGGATGAAAAGGAACATATCTGATGACGAGCGACCAATTTTACTCTTTATGATACTCTAGATCACTAGAACATCCTCTACAAATGAGGCTTTGATGGAATCCCCTTTAGGTGTATTGATGGATAATAAACTGGAACTATTATAGAAGAAGTGCATTCAGCAGCTAGGGGTTCCCATGAGTCTGGGCATAGGCTTTATGATCAAATCTGAAGGCCTGGATACTTCAAGCCTTTAATAATGTAGTATTGCACAGATTTTACCACGAAATGGCATCCCTTCCACATGCATGCAAACTTCATTCATCAACCCCCTGGAGATATTACATACAGCTAAAAACTGCTGGCCGTTTTCCACATGGGTAATGGATATAGTAGGGCCTTATCCTCTATCTATGGAAAAGCAGTTAAATTATATTTTTACTGCTATTGACTACTTCTACAAATGGGATGAGGCAATACCTCTCAACAAAAACAAATCCAAAATCATTGTTAGTCTTATCAAAATTAATAGATGGACAATGGAACCAATTTCTGTTTTATTGAGGTAAAGAAGTTATATCAGGAGCACAATATCAAATCCAACCATTCATATCACTATCATGATGTAGTCAATGCACTGATAAAGTCCTTCAATAAGACCCTATCAAGTATACTCTAGAAGATTGTGGATAATGTTATGAAATGATGGCTTGATAAAAATATACATGATTTATGGGCTTATCAGACTCCCACCTATACTGCCACCCCAGAAATCCCTTATTCGTTGGTATATGGAACAAAACTAGTTTTTACAATTGAAATTCAATTTCCTTCACTCAAAATTGAAACCTATGATCATTTGTATATAGATGAGAAGTCTCATAATCAATTTTATAAGATGGAATGATTAGATGAAAAATGATTGCATACTTTGCATCATTTATAACTCTATCAAAAAAGAATAGTGTGATCCTTCAACAAGAAAGTACACCTCTGTTCATTTCTTCATGGAGAATTGTTATTGGTCCTCAGGAATCCAATGATATTAGGAATGAAACCTCCAAATATTGAGCCAAAGTGGGAAGTAACTTGTCCCATACATACGGTTTACTCAAATGGATATTATGCCTTAATATTAATGGATTGAGAGCTTATGAAAACTCCAACCAATGCAATACTCTTGAAGAAATACATTATATAATTGCACAAAATGTCCTAGCAGCATGACTATAAACATCACAACACAATGTCTTAGTCGCAATATTTTAAACTACATAAAAACCATAAGCATCAATGCTGCATGAAGATAAAATGCATAGCATTTCTGTCTTTATCACGTGATGTTAAACTATTCGGCTAACGTCTTTTCTACTTGACATTAAGAGCTTCAATATTAAAGTGTCATTGAAATCATTTCTGCTCCTTAGTGGCACATGAGTCCCTTTTTTCCCAATGTCTAATTCAGATCTGTATAGGGACCTCATTTCAAGAACAACGTGTTTCTGGATTATCATCCATATGAGATATTTAGAGACACCTAGATCTCCAATCTTGGGTCTAGTCACAAGCAACCAAAATTTTTATTACCATTTTTTACATCTGTGTATGAACCATATCAATATAAATTTCTCTATTATGATGCATGACATGATTTTCTTACCATCTCACAACTTAAATTTTTCCATTCTTCTAGAATGTGTTTAAATACCCTATTTCCCATGTCAAGCTCAATTGGTCTGGGAAATGAATGTTTAAAGAACTATGTATATCTTGATTCTCATTCATATGAGATATTTATAGATGGAAATATCCCCAATCTTGGGCCCAACCATGATATGACCCCCCAATCCTTATATAAGAATCATATCTGACACGGAAATCAAAGAACTACATATGACTTGATTCTCATCCATTTGAGATATGTAGTGACATGAAGGTTTAATTCCTTGGTCCAACCACAATATTCCCTTTATACATTAGAATCACTTCATGTCCTCACTGCATGACTCTAAACTGCATAGCATAATATTGATTCAATGGAAATAAGGATAGTCTCCATTTTTACATGTGAGTCAGATCTAGGTAAAGGAATTCAAATTCATGGACAACATTGATTCAAATATTTCTCATGTGCGTTGAGAATTACCACTTCTATATCTCACACTCTTAATCTTGAATATTTTCTGATCTTCATATTATTTTTTACAGTTTCTGGTTATGGAGTTTCTAATATCTGAGAGCTCTTTTGCCTGACTATGCAGTACGTGCCCATAGGTGGTCTAGCATAAGTTGCCTACATAATGAGCCTATTAGTCAAAAGATTCCACTATTTGGATATGCAACATCTACCCTAGTTTGCTCTGCATAATACATCCCCCCTAACAGGTTTTTCAAATTATGGGAATTTCATTCTTGGTTATAGTGTCTCCGTCCCCTTCAAACATTTATGAAAATATACAAGAATATGTATTTTCAAATATTCATTAATGTATTTTTCCCAATATATTTCTATCAATCAGAATGTCTTCATGACTATGGTTTACACATCTTTCTCTCGATGTGTTCAATGAAATATGAAATAACCTTGGATCACTTGACCACATATCATATTTTGTTTCCATTTCAAGTCCTAGTAGTATGACCGAAAACTACAGACACCATACTTTCCATATTCGGGTCAGACCATCGCAGAAATCATATTCCTCAAATTCTTTGTAAATCGTGATTGTAATTACCCTCTCCATATTTAGGTACCTTTCTTCATAAACCAAACTCTGTGCTTTGGAAAATTTGAATCTCCATAAAGTTTATTCTTCTTTTAGTAATAAAATTTTAAATTACAAAGAACTCTTTTGCCTAACTATGTGGTATGTTCACTTAGGTGGACTTGCATAAGTTTCCTACATAACAGGCATGTCAGTTAAAAGATTATACTATATAAATATGAAACATATGCCCCAGTTGGACCTACAAAATACAACTCATGTAATGGGTTTGTCTTGTAACAGTAACTTAGTTCTTGGAAAAGACTTCTAATAATGCATTTATCCCTTTTCCTATATCATTTTTAGATCATGAAGTTCCCAAATAATAGTATACAATTTTCCCTTACATCCCTGAATATGGTAATATGTTTCCAAAATAATTATCAAAAAAATTGGGAGATTCTCATACCATTGGTCAAAGATAGAAACCTTAAATTAAAGCTACAAAATTTCCTCACTACATGGCTTAAAACTGCACATTATAAATTCCTCAATACATGATATAAAACTGCATAGTACAATTTCTTCACTGCATGACTTAAAACTACATAGTATGATATCAAAAAATATCCCTTTTGATAAATTTTAACCATTCCTCATATAGAAAATTAGTGTATAGGTGTTTTTTTCCAATTCATGACATATATTGGCTTAGATAACCCTTTATTATCAAAATCCATTTCCTTGTAAAAATCACACACTATGGTGTCGAGTCACCCAAAAATTATTTTCCCTTGTCTATCAATAGTAAAATGTTAAATTCCTATGAACTCTTTTTATTGACTATGAAGTACATGTTCGGAAGGCCTTGAATAAAATTGGCCTACATAATAAGCCTGCCAATCAAAAGATGCCACTATTTTGTTATGTATCATATTCCTTATATGGGCCTGCATAATACAACGCCCATAATATTTTTTCTAAATAATGGTAAATTCATTTGTGTAAGAGACTTCTTTTATGTATATAAAAGTTTTTTAGATTTTGTGACCATAAAAATCTTGACACAAGATTTCCCTTGAAAATGTTTAAAGAATATTAGAGAAATTCTTAGTCACTAAGTTTTATTTGGGATATAATTTCAAAATTTATGGTCAAATATGTTCGACCTTATACATTATCCCTTTATAGTCCAACATACATGATTATAAACTAAAAAAACAATAGACTTTGTACTCACCAGATTGGGATCTCGTCAAAGTCACTCTAAACAAAAGTCGAGTCCCAGCTCACTAAATGTCCATTTTTATGATTTATGTAATATTGAGCAATAAAAATTCAAAAGATACAAAGTTTGTGGGGATTTTCATATAACCCTAGTAAAAACCAAAGTATTCTCATTATTTCCATAGACATAATAAGAAAATTGTGAGCACCCCCATTCTTGTCATTGTAATCAGGATTATCTAACATGATGTTTTTATGTATAAAAATCATCATCGTCATAATTTAAATTAATATTTTAAAAAAAATAATGAATTAATACATATATGATTGAAGAAAAAATTTCTTTTATTTCATATGAAATCAGAGGGACATCCACACAATAGAGACTCTCTATCATGTTTTAAACTAAACTCTCAATATAGCTCCTCATTTGTTGAGTTATTGCATGATCCCTATCAACTGCCTATTGATGTTGAGACAGTTGAGAAACTCCAGCCTCCTCAACTTGATGAAGTGCTTCCTTAGTAGTTGAAATGGCAGTTATCCCCTCCAATTGGGTTTCTCCCAGTGTTTGGTTCAATTGATCGAGTTTTTTATGAACAACATCCAGTTCATGTTGAAGATATAACCACTACTTCATGGATTCATTAATCTATTGGATGATTTCAATTGACATCTAGTTATGATTTTTCTTTGCCTCAACTACTACAGCTTGGAAGCTCTCAATATTAATAATTTTTTAGCCTTTTCAAAATTTTACAGCAATTTATGTTTCATCTCCTGTTAGAGAATGGTCTCTTTAATTGCATCATAGATTGGTTGATAATTAAATCCACCAAATCCCAATAAGCATAATAATACTGGGAGTTTGGAAAAATTGGACAGCTGGTCGTCCAAAGCATTCTCAGTAATTATGCTCCATATATGCCACCATGTCTTCTTTTGTGCCATGATAAGAGAATATTTCATCTATAAGTATAAATCTGAGTCACTAATGTGAGGTAAAAAGTACTCTAGAAATATATTGAATAAATATATTCCTTGTTCTGCTTCTCACGGAATAGTAGAAGCTTTACCATTTGCTAATGCCTAAGCCAATGTAGAAGCTTCACCTTCTGATCAAACTATGGGAGCTGATAACCCTGCATGATAAATCAAGATAATTTTCAATTTCAGATAAAAATTGTAGAAACAGAGTATAATCCCAAAAACTGATAACATTTACCCAATAATAAGTCGACCACTTGATTGGATTCATCCCCAGTATTCTCAACATCAGCAATTTGGGAATATGTTTCTAATGAAGGGGCATTCTTATAAATTTTCATAGTTTTCATAGTTTAAGACTATGGAATGTCTCTCAATGAGGGGTCCTCATTAGGTATTTCTCTAAATTTATTAGAAGATGTATATAGTGGAATGCCCCATTTCTAAAGTTCCTCTACAACATTTTATGCAGAAAAATCTACACAAGGTGAACTTTGATGTAAAGTATCATGTAAAATAAAAACAATTGTGTATGGAAAATAAATTAATAAGGACTTAAGTCCTTGAAATTCCTAATTAAAATCTCCAAACTCCTTGATAAAACATGGAATATCAATATTTGGACTAAGGGATTCCATCATTTTAGTGTATGCGGTGTGGGATGTTATAGAATCCTCACCATTTAAGGTATCCAAAAAATATTTATTTATGCCCAAATTGGCTTCAATGACATTCTATTCTATTGGTTATTCAATTGGTACAACATCATTAGATCTCATTAGTTTTGGTTCAACATATGTATTTACATCAGATTGCCAGGGATCTTCATTCCCTCCTCCCAGAGAAATAGGAATATCCATATTGAATGTTGTACGATCCATTGTAAAAGTAAAATGATATGAGATATGTTAAAAAGAAGAATATTAGAAAAAAAAATTAATATTAAAGGGAAATGTATTTTATCTTACCATGGATTTTTTCTCTCTCAATTGAGCTAGGAGTAGGTACAGTTGAGTCTTTTGATGTTTTATCTACTAAGGTAGAAAATCCATCATCATGAACATGGTTTTCCCCAGGGGTTTCCTTCTCTAGTATTGAAGAATTGTCTCGTACTCCATTAATAGAGGAGAGAGATACAGATTCTCAAAGAGTATAAATGTGATTACCATAGTGTATTGAAGAAATCATAATTCCATGAATACAATTTAAATGTTTACTCCTTTAGAGAACACTTCAGACTAATCTCATTGCTCTCTTGTGTTTCTTTTCATAATCATGAGGAAAAATCAGAACACTATTCTAGGTCAGAGAAACTTGAGGTAATGCTGGAGGATTATTTGTTGACATTACCCCAGTCAGGATTCTCACTCCTCGAGACAGTTCTTGAGAACTGGGAGGATCATTCGATGCATCGATGAAAGAACCTGTAGGCCCAAACCTTGGTGATCTAAGAACGTTCTAGAGTTTCTTTCCCTGAATTCAAGCTAAAAAAATTCATTTTATCAAGATTAATGATGATTAATGATAATTCATAATTGAGACAAAAGAAAAGGAGAATATGTTCTTTGTACTAACATAAATATCTCATAACTCTTCAAGGTCAATAATTAACCCTTCGTTTATTCCTAAGACCATCATTTGGGCTACTCATTTATAGGTTGATATTTTTTCATTATTTATATATATAAAAGACTCTAGCTCCATAATATACTGCTGTACTTCATCCAGGTTATTATCTAGATTGAAATCATAAGGTTTCTTAATTTCACCCACATCCGTTATTCTAATTCTATATTGGAGGAATGCCCATGCATCCCTAAATTCACGGGTCATGCTCTCCCAATGATGAATAGCTAAAGGTCACACATAACTTGATCTTAGTATAGTTGGTTGCAGAGGAGATTAAACTTCTTCTGACTGGTGATAATCTTCATGCCTCCCTTCTTCCTCATAAAGTTCAACAGATGTTATAGGAATCTCTTTATGATGGTGGTAGCTAGATCTCTTTAGTGTCGGAGGTAATGCTTCTCTATCCCTAGTCTTCCTGGAATACCTCCTGTGAAGAAGTTTTAAAGGCTCTAAAACCTCTGAAACATATACATCATCTTTGGACTTAGAAGCAGAAAAAATCCAAAATACCCTCAAAATCATTAAAAACTATAAAAACCGTAGTAAACATAAAAAGTATCCATAAATATCCATATTAACATAAAAATCTATTAAAACCCTAAAAAACCAATTAAAACCTTAAAAATTAGAATATCATTAAAACATTAAAATGCCTAAAACAATAAAATATTTACTAACCATAAAACTGCCTAAAAACTAAAAAAACCCATCAAAACATTAAAAATGGTAAAATCCCCAAAAGCATGAAAATTTTACATTACCTTTGAACACATAAAAAGGTCAAAAAAATTCTAAAAACCATAAAGATCCTAAAAAACTAAAAAAATAATCTTAAAACCCAAAAAACAACAAAACCCCAAAAAACCCTAAAACCCCTAAAAATCTTAAAAATCCCAAAAAACCATAAAAAATATAAAAAATCTAAAAAATCCCTAAAAATATCTAAAAACAACAAAATTCCCAAAAAAACATACACAACAAAGAAAAACATTAAAATATAGAAAAATTGAATCACATAAAACCCTTAAAAACCTAAGAATTCAAAAAACCTAAAACCAAAAAATCCCAAAAAATCCTAAAAAATATAAAAATCCAAAGAAGCCCTAAAAATCCATTAGAATGTAAAAAACCATAAAAACACTAGAAAAACAAACAAAAACTTAAAAACCTAAAAAACATTAAATCTTTAAAAATCCTAAAAACTCTAAAACCCCCTAAAATACCCTAAAACCCCATTAAACCCATAAAACTCCATAAAAATGATTAAAACCAATAATAACACATAAAACCCTTAAAATCGAAAAAAACATTAACAAGCATTAAACCCCTATAAAAATTAAAAAAAAATTAAAAACCTTATTCCCCTAAAAACTCAATAAAAACCCTTAAACTCCCAAAAAAACATAAAAACCCCAACACCCCTCAAAATCCCTTAAACTCTAAAAATCAATAAAAATCCAAAAAAATCCCTAAAAATACCAAAAAGTAAAAAACCCTAAAAACAAAGAAAACCCCTAAGAGTACCTTAAAAACATAAAAACACTTAAAACCCCTAAAAATAAAATAAAATTTAAAACCCTAAATCCCCCCCAACCTAAAAAACTCAAAAAACCCACAAAATCCCTATAATAAAAAACCATAAAATCATAAAAACACTATAATTACCTAAAAATGTAGAATCCCTAAGAACCCTAAAAACCTGAATGAAAAAATTATAAACAAAAACACTTAAAATTCATAAAAATCTAAATACACCAAAAACATAAAAATAACCTATAAAACTAAAACCCATAAAAACAATAGAAACCCATAAATATTGATAAAACCCCATAAAAATCACTAAAATTTTAAAAATCTATTTTTGAACCCCTACACATTAAAAATATATAAAATCCATAGAACCCTAAAAACTCAAAAAACAAAAAAAATATAGAAAATGAAAAAAACCATAAAACCCTCAAAATTCATAAAACCCTAAAACCTATAAAGATTATAAAATTTCATAAATATCCCAAAGAAATGTTAAAATTGCTAAAAACACAATATATCCCAAAGAAAACCATAAATCCTTAAAAACCTTAAAAGTCCTAAAAATAAAAAAACACTAAAAAATTTAAAAGGCCCTAAAACACCTAAACCCCATAAAACCCTTAAAACCTTTTAAAATCACTAAAAACTATCCTTAAAAACCTCTAAAAACTCTAAAAACTATTAAACCCCAAAAAACGTAAAAAAACACTGAAAATAATTTAAAACTGTAAAAACCCAACAAACCCCAAAAAACCCAAAAAACCATAAAACACTGAACATCCTAAAAAACATCAAATACCATCAATTCCATAAAATCCAATACACATCCTAAAAAACCCTAAAAATCGATAGAAACATATAAAATCATGAATACCCCAATGGAAACCATAAAAAACTAAAAACACATAAAACCCCTAATAACCTAAAACCCCCTGAAAATGAAAAAGGAACATAAAAACACAAAACCCATAAAAACCATAAAGAGACATGAAAACCATAAAATCCATTAAACACAAAGGCCACAAAAACTCTAAAATCCCATTAAACCCCTAAAAATGGTAAAAACTCTAAAAACTATCAATATCACTAAACCCTCAAAAAAATCAAAGAAACTAATAAAATACCATAAAAACCCTAAAACCGCTCAAACCCATAAAACCCCTCAAAATCCCTAAATTGACTAGAAACCCATAAAAATACTAAAATGACCAAAATATCCATAAAAACATAAAACCCCATAAAAATATAAAAAACCAAAAGAAATTAAAAAAACATAAAAACAATAAAAACATAAAAACCAAAAAGTCCCAAAAAACATAGAAACCCAAAAAACCCATCCAAATCCCTAAAACTCCTAAAACCCAAAAAAGGTCAAAAAATCATTAAAAATGTAAAAACCCCTACAAACCTTCAATACCATTATAAAATCCACAAAAACATAAAAACATTTAAACACCTAAAAAACTAAAAAGGCTAAAAACCTAAAACAGAATAAAAATCCAAAATCCCCCTAAAAACCATAAAAATAAGTAAAAAAATTAAAAACCCAAAAACACATAAAATCCTTAAAAACCAACAAAACTCTAAAAACCATTTAAACCAAAAACAAAGATTAAAAACCTCTAAAACCCCATAAAAACCATAAAAATTTAAAAAACACCTAAAACACCCATAAAATCCTAAAAACCCTAACAATCCCTAAAAACCCAGAAAACCATAAAATTCATAAAAAATCACTCGAAAAACAAAAAAAACATAAAAATCCTGAAAAAACTTGAAAACCATAGGAAATCATAAAAACCAAAAAGATTAAAAATCTATAATAACTTAAAAGGATAAAACCCCTAAAACCCTAAAAACAATAACAAAATCTAAACACCCACAAAATCCTTAAAACCCCTAAAAACATAAAAAACCAAAACAATCCCTTAAAATTCCTAAAAATTAAAAACCCATAAAACCCAGAAATCCCTAAAAAATTTAGAACACCTAAAAAACATAAAATACATAAAATACATAAATAAATTAAAAACTTTAAAAGACACTAAAACCCATAAAACCACCCAAACACCTATAAACCCCCCAAAACCATAAAAAACATAAAAACTCATAAAAACCACTAAAAACTCTAAAAACCCTTCAATCCCTTAAATTTGTTAAAATCTCTAAAAAACCTTAAAAATACTAAACACTCAAAGAATCCAAAAAACCCCCAAGAACACCCCATAAATACCCCAAAAATCCCAGAAAACCCTATATTCCATAAAGATACAAAAACATCCCTAAAAATGTCAAAAAAACAATAAAAAACCTGAAAACCCCAAAGAGAACCATAAAAGCCTAAAAACACGTAAACCACTAAAAGACATAAAAAATATTTAAAAAATAAAAAACCCCTAAAAGACTAAATAAAATATTAAACCCCTCAAAATCCCTAAAACAATAAAAACAATTAATATTCTATAAAAGTCCTAAAAATCCCTAAAAACATAAAAACCTGAAAAAACCTGTAAACTATATGTAACCATTAAAAACCAAATGTAAATAAACCTATAAAACCTTAAAAGTGATAAATCTCATAGAATGTGCCAAAAAACCTAAAAATCCATATAAACCAAAAAACCCCCCAAAAAACCAAAAACCCATAAAATCCCCTAAAAACATTAGATGCCCTATAAACAGCAAAGTTTTCTAAAAAAATTAAAAAATTTGATAAAAACATAAAAAACTCAAAAATAACCTATAAACCCCAAAAAACATAAAAAACTCAAAAAACCGTAAAACCCATAAAACACTCACAATCTCTAAAATTTCTAAAAACCAAAAATTCCAAAAAATTATTTAAAATTATTGAAAAATGTAGAAAACACTAAAACCCTTTATAACCATAATAAAAACTTAAAAACCTAAAAAAATTAAAACCCATAAAAAACTAAATACCTCTAAAGACCTTTAAAAACCCCTAAAACCAAAAAATTCCCAAAAAATATTAAAAACCCTAAAAATAAATAAAAACCCATTACAACCTCTAAAAGAACTTTAACTACCTAAAAGAATAAAAAAACCTAAAAAATGTAAACCAATAAAAACTCAAAAATATAAAAAACCCAAAAAATCATAGAACCCAAAAAACTCAAAAACCCCTCAAAATCCCTAAAAACCCTACAAACTATAAAAATCCTAAAAAACCCATAAAATCATTTAAAATGAAAAAATAGAAAAAACTATGAAAACTCATAAGAAATAATTAAAAATATAAAAAGACATGAAACCCTAAGTAATCCTAAAAAATCCTAAACACCCTAAAATACCCTAAAAACCCAACCCCCCCCCCCCCCGAAAAACCTTAAAAACCTATAAAACCCATAAAAACCACAAAACCCCATAAAAACAACTAAAACCTCTAAAAATACGTTGAAACCATACAAGATTTTAAAAACCCTAAAACAATTAAACCCTTAAAAACTAAAAAACATTAAAACCGCAAAAAACCATAAAATCCAAATAAACCAAAACCCCCCTAAAAACCCTAAAAATCAATTAAGACCCTAAAAACCATAAAAACCATAAAAATCATATATTTTTTTTAAATCACAACAATGTAAAAAAAACTCCAATACCCTAAAAAACACTAAGTGTACTTTAATAACCTAAAAACACATAAACCACTAAAAAACCTAAAAACTATTAAAAACCCAAAAAGTCACAAAAAACCCCTAAAAATAATAAAACCTCCTAAAAATATTTTAAAAATAAAAACCCATAAAAACCCTACAAATAAGAAAAACATTAAAACATCTTTAAACCACTAGAAACCTTTAAAAGATATACAAATCATTAAAACACTGAAAATATAAAAAAACCCTAAAACCCACCCCAAAAAGTGATAAAAACACTAAAACCCATAAAAACCCTCAAAATCCCTAAAAACATAAAACCCATAAAAATCCTAAAAACTCTCTAAAATTCATTAAAACCATAAATCACTATAAAACACTAAACCCCCATAAGAAAACCTTAAAACCATAATTCACTTAAACCCCCCCCCCCAGAAAAAAACTTATAATATACCTAACTTTAAAATCCTTAAAACCCCACAAAATATTTAAAAACGCTAAAATATTCTAAAAATCAAAAAATTCCCTCAAAATCTAAAAATTTGTAAAAAATCACAAATATACTAAAAAATACTAAGAAATCCTTTAAAAAATTAAATATATAAAAGCCTGTAAAAAGATAGTTAATGCTAAAAACCCTAAAATACCCTTAAATCCATTAAAACCCCTAAACACTATAAACCCATAAATCCCCTAAAAACAAACAAAACCCACTAAAAACTTTAAAAACCATATGAACCCATAGAAATATAAAAAACACTAAAAAACCATAAAACACATTAAATTCTCAAAAGGACAAAATACCCAAAATACGATTAAATCGTACAAAATCCCTAAAAAACCTAAAATCATAATATCCTAAAAGTTCCTTAAAAATACCTAAAAATATAAAACCCCTAAAAACCATGAAAAAAACCTGTGAAATATTTAAAAACCTAAAATCTTAAAACCCCTAAAATACCTAAAAAATGATAAAATCCCTAAAATCCCTAAAAACGTTAAAAACACATAAACACCTCAAAATATCTAAAAATAATAAAAAACTTATAAATTCCTAAAATCATAAAAAAATAAAAAGCCCCTGAAAAATAGTTTAGAATAAATTTAAAACCCAAGAATCAATTAAAATCCATAAGAACACTAAAACCTTAAAAACCATAAAATCCCTAAAATGAACTAAAATCTATTTAACCCCTGAAACCATAAAAATCATAAAAACCACTAAAACCCATAAAAACCCAAAAAAATTTAAAATTCATTTAATCTTATAATATTGATAAAAACACTAAAAATAAATTAAACCCCTAAAATCTCAAAAAGTCCCCTAAAACCCCAAAAAACCATAAAAACACAAAAAACCACTAAAATTCCTTAAATCTTATAAAATACTATAAAAATACTAAAAAAATTCTAAAAATCCTTGAAATATAATAACCCTTAAAAACACTAGAAAATATTAAGAAAACCAAAAAACAAAAAATTAATTAAAACCCCTAGAAACCTAAAAAGCTAAAAAAACCCTTAAAAATCCCTTGAACCCCTCAAAACCCACAAAATCCCTAAAAACCTTAAAACCCATAAAAATTGTAAAAATTTCCTCAAAAACTGTTAAAACATAAAAAAACCTAAATTCACTGAAAAATACACATTAAACATTAAAAAAATAAAAACACTTAAAAAACACAAAAAACTAAAAAACATAAAAACTATTAACATTCATAGGAACCCTAAAAACCACAAAAACCCTAAAACCTTAAAAACCATTAAAACCCTCAAAACAAATAAAACTATAAAATACAATAAACCTCCTATAAATGATTAAAATGTATAAATCCTTAAAACCCCTAAAAAATAAAAAATACAAAAAAGAAAAAAAGTGAAAAAAATCCATAAAACCCATAAAATCCTTAAACACTCAAAATCCCTAAAAACCTAAAAATTCATCAAAATAAAAAAACTTAATATCAATTAAAATGTAAAAAAACCCTAAAAACCCCTATAAAGTCTTTAAAACCCTTAAAACCGCAAAACACATTAAAATGATAAACCCCTAAAAACCATAAAATTCATAAATCCCTAAGACACTCAAAGTCAATAAAACCCTAAAACCCGTAAAAATCATTAAAAATTCATAAAATCCATAAAATGTTGAAACCCCTAAAACACTAAAATAACCTAAGAAAACATTAATAACCTAACGACACATTAAACCCCTAAAAATATTAAATTTTATAAAAGAACTGAAAAAACCATCAAAATATATAAAAGGCATAAAAACCATTAAAATCCTAAAAAATTATAAAAACCATTATAACCCTCTAAAAACCCTAAAAACCCTTTAGACCTCTAAAAACATGAAAAAAATCCAAAAACCCTTAAATACATTAAATAAACCTAAAAACTCAAAAAAACCCTAAAAACCAAAAAATACCGAAAACCACTAAAAACCATCAAAACAATAAAATTATTTAAAATAACTAAAAACCTTAAAACCAAAAAAACCTAAAAAATAAATAAAAATCCATAAAAAAGATAAAAAACCTCATAATATTGAAATCCCCTAAGGAATCCTTATAAACTAAAAACACTAAAAACCCTAAAAAAACTAAAAAATGCTAAAAACCCTCAAAACCCTAAAAACCGTACAAATTGACAAATTGTATAAAAACCATATAACCATAAAAATCCCAAAAATTCATAAAAATCCAAAAAACACAAAGGACCCTAAAAAACCTGAAAACCCTTTAAAATACTATAAACCCTAAACCACCTGAGAATAAAAAAATGAAAAAAATCTTAAAAATCCCTAAAAACTATAAAAACCCTAAAACATGAAAAATACCTAAATACTATCAAAAACTTAAAAACATAAAAAATCCCTAAAATCCCTATAAATGGAAAATCTTCTAAAATCCAAGAAAACCCCAAATGAATTTTCAAAAATTTAAAATCACTAAAATCCCCTAAAAACACTTAAAACCCTAAAAGTACATAAAAACACTAAACCCCCTAATGCACATAAAAATTCCTAAAAAACTTTAATACCATTAAAACCCATAAAAACCATAAAAACCAATAAAAATTATGATATTTTTTTTGATCCACTTAAGAAATTAAAAAAACCCTAAAATCCTTAATACCTCAAAAACCTAAAAAAACTGAAAACCTCGAAAACCCAAAAAACCATAAAAATAATAAAAACCACCAAAAATCATTAAAATAACTAGAAACCCAAAAACCCATAAAAACCATAAAGAATCACTGAAATCCATAAAAACATAAAAATCCCTAGAAACCTTAAAAACCACTAAGAAAACAAAAAAAACACTTCAACCCCCTAAAAACTAAATAATGCTAAAATACTAAAAAACCAAAAGCCCCTAAAAACCCTTAAAATCCCTAGAATCCCTAAAAACCATGAATATAATAACAAACCTAATATTTATAAAATTTAAGAACCTCAAGAAACCTTGGAAAACCCATTGAAAACACCAAAAACATAAAAAACACTTAAAACCCTAAAACCCAAAAACTCCAAAGAACCTAAGAACCATAAAAACCCTAAAACCATAAACCCCCAAGATCCCTAAACCCCTAAAACTATAAAACCTCCAAAAAACCATAAAAACCATTATAAACCCATAAAAACCTTAAAAAACTTCTATTAACTAAAAAACATTAAACCCCTAAAAACATTAATAAATATAAGAAACCATAAAACTACTAAAAACTCAAAAAACTCTAAAATCCAAATAAAGAATAAAAAACTGTAAAAACATCAAAACCCAAAAAAATCCAAAAAAACACAAAAAACATTAAAAATTTAAAATATTACATAAAATCTATATAGACATAAAATACCCTAAAAACAATGAAAAATACTATGAAACCCATAAAAACCAAAAAACCCTTAAAAACCAGAAAACCCAAAAAACCCTAAAAATTCAAAAAAACTATAAACCCTTAAAAATTACTAAAAACCTTAAATCCATAAAAATATTTAAAAAGTTAAAAAATTCCCTTAAAATGTAAAGAAACAATAAAAACCATTAAACCCCTATGAAACCCTTAAAAACTTAAAACCATGTTAAACCCTTTAAATCCATAAAAATCTTAAAAACCATTAAAATCATAAGAAATCCAAAATTTTCGTAAAAATGTAAAAAATACTAAAAACACTAAAAAACAATATGGAAACCATAAAACTTATAAAAATTAGGTCCCACCCAAAAAAAAATTAAAAAGCATAATAGTCCCAAAAATCACCTAAAACACTAAAACCCCAAAAAACATTACAAACCCTAATAATCTATAAAATCCATGAAACCAAATAAATTACAAATAAACCCATAAACACTAAAAAATTAAAATCTCTAAAAAAACATAAAATAGCTAATAAAATGAAAAAACCAAAACAACCATAATGTCCCTAAAAACATAAAACAACCCTAAAAACATGAAAATCCAAAAAACCCTAAAGAACAATAAAAATAATAAAAAATATCTAAAAGCCCCCAAAAAATGTAAAAACCATTAAACCCCCTAAACACCCCTAAGAAAACCTGAAAAGGTAAAAACAATTAAAACACCAAAAACCTAAAAAAATACAGAAACCCAAAATATCACTAAAAACCCCTAAAGACCCTAAAACTATCAAAATCCTTAAAAACACTAAAAATAATAAAAATACAAAAAAATTAAAATACATAAAAATGTATAAAATTCTAAAAACACTAAAAAAAGAAAAACATAAAAACCTAAAAAAAATTAACTCCCTAAAAATAGAAAAATGATAAAAACCGTAAAGGGCCCTAAAATCCTAGAAATTTACAAAAATAATAAAACCCCCTTAAAACATTAAAAACCATAAAACCCTAAAACCTCTTTGAACCCTAAAAATCAACTAAAAATATAAATTCCCTTTCGTCTCTTACAAAAATTTAAAGACACTAGAAACATTAAAAACCTGGAAAAACTCTAAGAACTCTTAAAA
The DNA here is from genome assembly GCA_963277665.1 of Viscum album. Lineage (NCBI taxonomy): Eukaryota > Viridiplantae > Streptophyta > Magnoliopsida > Santalales > Viscaceae > Viscum > Viscum album. The sequence goes on along the minus strand of OY728136.1, from coordinate 1,276,548,054 downwards.
ATGTAAATACCATAAAAATCCAAAAAACCATAATTAGTGGAACAGGAGCTGTGTGATGCGGCCCCTTTTCCTGATAAGAAGACTATGGTGAAATAGAGTTAGGGAATGGAGATTGTGGTCTTTGAAAAGCTACCTCCCTATGTTGAAATCGCTGAGATGATTGTACTGGACGGTTCTGAATTTCCTTTTGAGAAACACCGACATGAGATTTTACAGAAGCCCAAATTGAAGGTGATGTTTGATTGCGATAACATTATTGAGGATGTTAAATATGATTTGGTCTTTGGGGACTGTAAATACTTAATTTATGTGAACACGCCCAAGAATTAGAGGAGGAATACCTTGATGGATGGCTCAGTTCATCCGGACTCGAATCTAAAAGGAGGGTCTGAGCCCGCGGCTGTTGATTCTAGGCAGAAGGGGAGCCCCAAGGTGGTGAGTGCTGATGATTTCCTTTATAGTAGGAGGAGGGGGAGTGCTTCCCCTGCCAAGAATATTTCAAGGAGATACTATTCATCCCTTCCAAAAATAATGGCAACAAGGGCCTCCTCGAAGGCTTCCAAAGGAGTGGAGGATGCTCTCTCCAAGGATCGAGCGGACAGGAAGCTGGAGAAGAAGTGACTCAGGAGATATTGTACTGACTTCTTCAAGCAGTATGAGTCATCTGAATGGTATACGGTGGACTCAAATGCCTCCACTGAGTATGGTGCAGATGGGGATCCCTATGGATGGGAGGACGCGTGATGCGGTGTTGGGTTGTTCAGTCTGCTGTGTCTTTTTTATGTTCCTTTGTTTTCTTTGCTTTTTTTCCTTTTTGGGGATTGTTTTTGGGTATGGGTCAATTGACCCATCCCTCCCCTAGTCTTGTACTCCTGCTTCCCTTAATATTTTGGGGGCTAGGCTTGCCTAGTCCTGAACCTCTTCTACCAAACAACCGTAAAAACCCTAAAATCTATTAAAACCCTAAAAACCATAGAAATAGAAAAAAATCCCAAAAAATACCTAAAAATGTACCTAAAACCACTAAAAATCATAACAAAACCTAAAAAACAAACAAAACATAAATCCAATAAATATCTTAAAAACGCTAAATACCCTAAAAATCATAAATATCCAAAAACTCCTAAAAATATTTATAACCCGAAAAACCCATACAAATCCTAAAAAATACCTCAAATTCATTAGAAATATCAATGAGAAGGTGTTATCGGGCTCAGATGTGCAGGTGGGGGCAAGGGGGTGCGGGTGGGGGCACCTCCTGTTGGCACTGAGAAGGTGTTTGTTGGCTCTGATGTGCAGGTCCTCCTTCTTAGTAATGTGGCCAGTGGCAGTGTTGAGCTTTCTAGACTTGGAGTGGTAGAAGGAGAGGTAGCAGCAAGGGGTGGTTGGGGAGGGGGAATCTTCTCAAGAGGGCGCACTTGAATGAGGGTTAGAGTGTGGGAAGGGGAAGGGAATTGGGACTGGGGATTCCCCCGATCATAGGGGTACTTCTGCGCAATAGGTGGTTCCAAGTTAGGAGAGGCTTTTTCAATTGGCTGACAAGCCTGACTTCTTGGCCAGGCATGAAGATGAGGGGACAGTCCTGCCTAGGGAGGATGGGCAAAGGCCCATGGTTTCTATAGATGAGAGTGCAGAAATACCTGCCTTAGTGGCTCTAAGCTTGCCTTAGGAAGAAGTTTTTGTTGAGTGCCCACTTAATCAGGAGGCCTTCTCTATCCCAGATCAAGTGCATGGAATAGAAGCAGAGGAGCGCTCTTTTGAGAACGAGAAGGTGAGCGGGATGGATGATGGTCCCACCACGATCTCCTCAAAGAGGAGGGGGAAGCGGGATTACTCCACTCTTCCTAGACCCATGGTTACTCGGTCTTCTTCAAAGGTGGTTAGGATGAAAGTCAAGGTTAATAATCGGGAGAAGCCACACTCCCTGGAACAAAAGAAATGTAGGGAGAACTTTATGACACTCCTCATGCTCAATGAGGATTATGAGTCAGGATGGGATGAATCTGATTCCTGATTTGATGATGCGACTTCTGGTTATGGTGTGGCTGGAGACCCTTATGGTGTGGCTTCTGTTTCAGATTTTGGTGGGGACGTTGACTGAACTGCTTTCCTTTCTTTCTTTGTTTTCCTTTTGTTTTTCTTTTTGGGTCTTTGGGTTGGTGTTGTAAAGGGTTTTTGGGTGAGGGTCTTTTGACCCCTCCCCCCCCCCCTTGTTTGTTGTGTCTTTTCTTTATAAATTGGGGGGGGGAGGAATAGCCTGACCCTCGAATCTTCCTTGCCCAGAAAACCCTAAAACAATCAAAATACAAAAACCCTAAAAACTGTAAAAATCATAAAAAATACCTAAAAATACCTAAAACATAAAAAGGTATAAAACCCTAAAAACACATAATATAACCATAAAAAACTAAAAAATTTAAATAAAACTCAAAACCGACTAAGAGAACCTAAAAACCCCTAAAACCATAAAATCTCATAAAGACCATTAAAACCATATAAATACATAAAACTATTAAAATGTACTAAAAACATTTAAACCCATTTAAACCAATGAAAATGTTAAAAAACTCAAAATACCTTAAAATTGCTAAAATATCAAAAACAAATCAAATATATAGAAAACTATAGAAACCCTAAAAACCCTCAACATTCCAAAAAATACCATTAAACCATAAAAGTACTCAAAAAATCCTAGAAATACCTAAAAATATAAAAAACCCTCAATACCCTAAAAATATAAAAAAAACCGTAAAACCCCCCAAAAAAACATAAAACCTTTAAAACCCTAAAAATCGCTAAGATCCTAAAAACCCTAAAAACCCTAAAAACCATAAAAATCCATAAAATACTATGAAACCCCTAAAATCCAGAAAAAATACCTAAAAATTATTAAATACATAAAAACCCTTTATGAACCCTAAAAACCCCTATGAAATACTAAAAACCTAAAACCATTTAAACCCATATAAAATCCATGAATCACGAAAAACCTTAATGGAACCTAAAAAACCAAAATGTAACTAAAACACATAAAAACCCTAAATACCAAAAAAAAAACTAAAAAACCCTAAAAACCAACAAAACTGTAAAACCAATTTAAACCCATTAATGTTTTCAAAAATATAAAACCCATTAAAACTATCAAAAATCTAAAAAAAATCCCCAGAAAAGTGTGAAATCCCTAAAACCCTAAAAAACCCCTCAAAGCACCCAAATGCCTAAAATCCTAAAAACCATAAGAAAATAAAAAATCCCTAAAATAACTAAAAATATAAAAAACCATTAAACCCTAAAAACCCTAAAAAACATTAAAAACATAAACACACATAAAACACCGAAAAAAATAAAAAACCCTAAAACCCATAAAAACCCTAAAACCTTGAGAACACTAAAACCATAAAATCTTTAAAAACCTAGAAGATCATAAAAATTCTAATAATACCTAAAAATCCCTAAAAATATAAAAACACTAAAAGTAATTAAAAACAATAATAATATCATAAAAACCTAAAAACACTTAAAACCCCTATCAAACTAAAAACCCTAAACACCCCTAAAAACCATAATACCCTCAAAATCCATAAAAACCTAATGAAATCATAAAAATCCTAATAAATCCTGCAGAAAAATAATATATACAATCCACTAATAACCAAGAAAACACCAAATAGTACCTTAAAAACAAAAAAAATGTTAAACCCCTAGAAAACAAAAAAAGATAAACACCTAAAAGTGCCTAAAACCCCTAAAAACCATAAAAACCCAAATACTCTTCAAAACTCTAAAACCTAATAAAAATACTAAAACTTTCTTCATCCCCTAAAAATAATAAAAACTCGAAAAAACATAAGACACATAAAAATCACTATAACCCAAAAAACTATAAAGACCCCAAAAATCTAAAATTTCAAAAAACCCCTAAAAATTCCGAAAACCCCTAAAAACAATAAAAATCCTACAAAAATCCTTAAATCCTTAAATACTTCAAAACATCTAAAAAATATAAGAAAAAATTTCAAACCAAAAAAGAAAAAAACCACTAAAAGACCAAAAACATGCTTTATACCCTTAAAACACTAAAACCCTTAAAACCCTCAAATCCATAAAAATTGTAAAAATTCATAATTATGAAAAAAATCCCCAGAAATAACTAAACACCTAAAGAACACTAAAATTCTTGAAAACCTCTATGAAAGATAGAAAAACCTACGGATACTAAAAACCCCTAAGTGACCTAAAATTATAAAAACCTAAAATTACATAAAAACACTAGAAACCCCTAAAAACATTACAAATAAAAAACAGTTAAAAACGTGAAAACCCATTAGAAACTCTAAAAACCATTTAAACCCCTAAAAATGGTAAAAACTATAAAAATATTTAAATCCCAAAAAATTAAAAAAATCCTTAAAAATCCCAAAACCATAAAAACACTAAAAACGCTAACAATCTTAAAAAAACACAAAATCCTTAAATATCATAAAATTCCTAATTAATCCTAATCAATCCCTAAAAATGTAAAAGATCATAAAAAACATAATTACCCCTAAGAAAACCATGAAAAAAAATAACACTTTAAACCATTAAAAACCTAAAACGCTTAAAACCCTAAACCCCTAAAAACCATAAAACTCTAAAAACCCTAAAATCCCATAAAACCTTCAAAATCCATAATAACCCAAAAATACATGAAAATAATAAAAAACACCTAAAAATGTACAAACCAAAAAAACTATGAAAACCCCTTAGAAAAATATAAAATCCTAAAATCAATTAGAACACATAGAAGCCTAAAAATACTAAAATCCATAAATGTCCCGAAAACAAAAAAAAAACCCTAAAAACCATAAAACCCAATAAAAACTGACAAATTACTAAAAAACAATGAATAACCCAAAATCCACTTGAAACTAAAAAACCATTCAAACCATTAAAACATTAAAATGATCTAAAAAACATAAAACCCCTTAAAAACTCAAAAAAACCCTAAAAACGAAAATACTATAAAAAACCTAAAAACCATAAAGTCACTTCAAATCTATATGTACCCTAAAATCCATAAAAATACTAAAAACCCTTAAAACCCATAAATACCCAAAAAACCCCTTATAAAACCACAATAACCTAAAAATAATTTAAACACTTATAAACAAAAGATCCATAAAAACAATAAAAATCCTAAAATCCATAAAAAACTATAAATACTTTGAAATTCTCTAAAACCCCTAAAAACAATAAAATTCTTTAAAATCACAAAAAATCCAACAATCCTAAAAAACCTTAAAAACTCAGAAAAAATGTAAAAAGTCATCAAAAACAAAAAATAATTAAAACCGCTTAAACCCTAAAAACCCCGAGAATCCCAAAATAACCCTAAAACTGATATAAATATTAAAGATGTCCTAAAAATACCTATAAAAGTAAAATACATTAAAACCCCTAAGAAAAAAAACTCCATAAAAACAATTTAAACTCCTAAAAATCTAAAATTTCACAAAAACCATAAAATACCCTAAAATCCTAAAAATCCATAAACCCCACTAAAAACCTAAAAACCCAAAAAAAACCTAAAAACCAAGTTAAAACTATAAAACCCTTTAAATGATATAAAAAAATTAAAAACACTTAAAACCATTGAAGCCCATTAAAATTTAAGAAAAAACTTTAAAACCCCAAAAAAATAATAATACCTATAAACACCTTAAAAAACAAAAAAAAAACAAAAAAACCACATAAATCAATAATAACATTAAAAACCAAAAAATCATAAAAAATACATAAAATTGTATAAAACATTAAAACCTCCAAAAAACCATAATAAATACTTATAAACATAAAATCACTAAGATCCCCTAAAAACCTAAGAAATGATAGAAACCCTAAATAACAAAAAAACCAAAAAAATCATAAAACCCCAAAAATCCCCTATAAACTCTAAAATCCCATGAAAATACTAAAACAAGTCAACAAATTTATAAAAAAAATAAAAAAAACATTAAAAATGCTAAAAAACCTAATAAATATTTAAAAACATAAAAACAGTTAAAACCCTTAGAAATCATAGAAAACACTAAATTCCCCTAATGTCCATAAAACCCCTAAATACCATAAAACCCAATAAAACTATAGAAACCCATAAAACCACTAAAACTCTAAAAACTATTTAAACCCCTATAAAAACTAAAAAAATATAAAAAACCTTTAAACCCATAAAAACTCCAAAAAAACTTAATAACCTTAAAACCCCTAAAAACCTTCAAAATCACTAAATACCTAGAAACAATAAAAATATTAAAAAATACCTAAAAATAGGTAAAAACATAAAAACCATTAAAACCTAGTAAAACCCTATGTAAACATTAAAATCCTTAAAAAATAAAAACACAGAAAAAATTTAAAAAACCCTAAAACTACTAAAATTCATTAAAACCCTTAAAAACACAAAACACTAAAAACTATAAAAAATCAAAAAATCCATAAAAGTCCCAAAAATCATAAATAGCCCAAAAAACCTTGAGAAACTTGACTTAATTCTTCAAACCCAAAAACACATGAAACCCCTAAAAATGAAAAAATTCTAAAAACCCTAAAAGGACTAAAAAACCTAAAAGAACTAAAAACCCAATAATCCCATTAAAACCCATAAAACACCTAAAATCCTTAAAAATAATAAAAACCCATAAAATCCCTAAAACCCCCAAAAATTGATAAAAACCATTTAAACCCCTAAAATGTTAAAAAATCCAAAAACCTTTAAAATCCTAAAAAATAATAAAACCCAAAAACCCATAAAACATAGAAAAACATAACAATAAAAAAATCCATAATCTCTAAACCATCAAAATCTATAAGATTCCCTAAAACACCTAAAAACTAAAAAACCCCCAAAATACCTTTAAAATTCTTGATAAAACCATAAAAAACTAAAAAATAATTAAAACCTATAAAATATAAAAACCCCTAAAAACCCTAATAATCTATAAAAAAGATCAAAATCCATAGTTCCCAAAAAAACCAATAGAATCATTGAAATTCCTAAACATCTTTAAATACATAAAAACCTCCTAAACCCAAAAAAACTATGAATACTTTCAAAAGATGAAAACACTTAAAATATGTAAAATTGCTGAGAACACTGAAAACCATAAAATCCTGTAAAATCCCCTAAAAACCATAGAAGACCCCTTAAACCCCCTAAAACCCCTAAATCCCCTAAAAACATTGAAAATAGCTAAAATCCCAAAGAATATTATGGTAGCTCGGCTCTCTCGTGATTGCGATTCTCCTCTCCCTCGGCAATCTTGAAGACAACGATCGCTCTTGCGCCTCTGCCTCCCCCCTTAGTGGGGGAGTGGCCTCCACTGGATCCTGTTGATGACTGTCATTTTGTTCCGTTATCGAATCCAGACTTGCTTCCCTCTTTTCCACTAATTAATATTTTCCATAAGGTACCTGATTTGAACGAAGATTATCCACAGCTCCGGTTATCGATTGCGGAGTTCAATGAGGCCTCCATTGTGCATAGGCTGATCTTTGTGGCTCAGTTCTTGAATTGGCGACCTCCAGTAGATGTTTATAACAGATTTGTGTTTGAAAAATTTGGCCTCCAAGATCTCTCTATGGTAGGTCTTCTTGATAGTGGTCATATCTTGATTCGCTTTCCATCAGAGGAGGATCTGGGAAATTCTTGGTCTGTGGATCCAAGAAGATACAATGGTTCCCAGTTTGTTCTTTCTCGGTAGAGCTCTAATATGTACTTGAATCGTGACTCTCCAATGGTTGCATCGTGGGTTAGTTTTCCAGAACTTCCCCTTCCATTTCAAAATTTTTCCATTATCTCTATGCTAAGAAATATTGTGGGAAGGTTTTTGTGTGTGGATAGTTGGAATCGGGCCCTTTGTCACCTAGTTTCCCCATGGGATTTTATAGAATTTGATGCTTCTAAAGGACTAGTTGATTTTGTTTGGATTGCTGTTGGTGAGGAGGTTCGGTGGAAGCAACCTATTAACTTCGAGTCATGGACTGATTTCTACTCTTCATGTTGGCATCTGGGTCATTGTTCTCGGGCTTGTAGGCATGGTGTCATGAGTTGTGGTGTTTTGAATCATGATCAAGAGGTGGCAGGTGAAGGGAACCAGGACCTTTCCGTGGTGCAGAAGGTGGTGCAAGATATCTCTTTTGTTGTTCTTGAGGGAGTTCGGTCTGCAGTGGATAATCACAGCGTTGGGAAAGTGGTTCTCTAGTGTCAACTAGAACCCAAGGTTCATGATATTTTCAAGGGCTTGAGGAGTGATTTGAAGCTCCCGGATGTTGGAAGTTCTCTTGGAATGGAGGTTTCTTCTAGGCTAGAGTCTGAGAAGGAGGTGCAAGAGCCCCCAGAAAATGCAGGTTGTGAGATATCTGCTGAACAGATACAAAATAAGGTGAAGGCCGCTGATGTTGGGCATGGTGGAGGGAGCATGTCCCAGGATCCTCCGGTGGCTGATGCCAGGAGAGAGAAGTCTCCTTTTCAGGTGCTGACGGATGTGCTTGCTACTGGACATGGGGGAGGGAATGTGGACCAACATTATAGTGAAGCTGAGATGATATTGATCACTTTTGGGAGCCTTGATAGTGCTGGTGAATGTTAGTATAAGGTGAGGGATGATCTGGGGGTCGAGAATGGTGTGAATACTTCCCAGGCCGAGGGTGATTGGGGTGTATTCACCAGGTCTTTGATGAGCTCTTCAAAACCCTTCAATCCAGTTCCGATCGCAGTGGATACTTCGGAGGCACATGATGTAAATTTTGTTGAGGATGGGATGATTAGTGACAATGATGATGAGAACTCAAAACTTTTGGTCTTGAAAGACATTGCTTTGGAGGACCCCAATGTGATGATTATACCTATGCAGTCTTCTATTTTCCAGGAGAGAATGGAATCTGAGTGCTTGATTCTTTGGGAGAGTGGTTCTGATATTGGTTCTATGAGGAAATCCAACATGGGCCACATTTTGAAGGACAAGACCTTTCTTACTGGGAAGGAAAATTTTATAAGGGGCCTGTCTAGGGAGTGGTTTCCACCTCCCACTTCATGTTTTCTCAACCAGGAGGACACTGTTATCCCTATCCAGGGGAAGCACGGTGATATTGGTACTGCAGCCTTGAAAGTGAGGAGGCAAAGGAAGGACTACTCTTCCATTCTGAGAAAAGTATCTATGAGGGACTCCAGCAAAGCTTCAAAGAATTCCTTTGGCAATGTGGGGAGGTCTGCTAAGAAGCAGCTGAATGTGGGGTAGGTGAAGTTAAGGGAACACTACACCAACTTCATGAGGCAGTATGATTCTTCTCAGTGGGAGTCAGTAGACACCGATGTAGCCTTTGGATATGGTGCTGAGGAAGACCCCGTGGTGCAGATTATGATGATGATGGTGGGGAAGGCTGGTAGACCTGTTTTGTATGCTGGTTTCTAGTTGGCTAGAAATGATGTTTGTGATGATTTTATTTCTCTTTCCTTTCTCGTTTTGTGTGTATTTTGGTGTTTTTGGGACTTTTGGGTTTTGTCGGGGCATCTAGGGTTTTTGGGTGTGGGTTGATTGACCCCACCACTCCCTTGTCTGCTGTGTTTTTTTTTCTAATTAATTTTTTTGGGGGGCTCAGGAATAGCCTGGCCCTGAGCCTTCCTTTCCCTAAAAACCATAAAAACCATTAAAACCCATAAAAATCATAAAACCCTAAAAACTATTAAAAACATTAAAATCTCTTTAATCTCATAAAAATGTTAAAAAACACTAATAACTATAAAATCCCTAAAAACTCCAAAAACAATAAAAACCCAAAAAAACTATAATAACCCAAAACCCATAAAACCACTAAAAGCTCTTAAAATTCCTAAAACCCTAAGAAACCAAAAACATCCTAAAAAAAATAAAATCAATAAAAACGTAAAAACCATAAAAAAATAAGTACCCCTAACAAAAACATAGAAACCAAAAAAACACTTAAAATCCCTAAAAACCTAAAAATTACAAAAAACACAAAAAAAAAACAAAAAATCCTAAATTCAATAAAAATCCCAAAAATTAATAAAATATTAATAAAGTCCTAAAATTTCTTAAAACATAAAAAACCCAAAAAACGTTGAAAACTCTTTAGAAAACCATAAAATAACTAAAATCACATAAAACACCTTAATACCCTAAAACATTAAAAAACATAAATGTCCCTAAAACCCCTAGAACACCTAAAAACCATAAAACCCCTAAAATAATTAAACCCCCTAAAAACCTATAAAAATTTTAAAACCCCACTAAATTTGTAAAACCCTTTATACCTCTAAAAAAATTAAAAATTATCTTAAAACCCATTTAAACACTAAATACTCCAAAAAACCTAGAAAAAAACCATAACAACTATAAATAACACTAAACCCTAAAAACATTATAAATCACAAAAACATTTAATAAAACATAAAATTATTAAAATAGCCCTAAAAATCCATAAAAAATAAATACACAAAAAAAGAAAAAACTTTCTAAAAACTGTAAAAAACTAAAAGCATGTAAAACCCCTAAAAACTAAAAAAATGATAAATACACCAAAATCCCAAAAAAACCCTAAAGAAAATAAAAAAACCTAAAAACCCAAAAAACCCAAAATATCTTAAAAATCCCTAAAATCTCTAGAAATGTGAAAACCCCTAAATATTTTAAAAGCCCGCAATAAAATACTAAAAACATAAAAAAAGTTAAAATCCCTGAACACATAAAAAATGATAAAAATTTTAAAAACCCTTAAAAACCCAAACACCCATAAAAATCCTCAAAAACCTACAAAACCATAAAAATCCTAAACAATATCAAAAATCCATTAAAACATGAAAAACCCTAAAAACCTAAAAACCCATAAAAACTTAAAAATCTAGAAACAATGAGAACCCTGAAAAATTAAAAATCCAAAAAACCTAAAAACCCATAAAATCTAAATTTCCCTAAAATACTAAAAACTATAAGACACCAAATAATCATCTAAAAATCATTAGAAATGTAAATAACACTAAAAACTATAAAAGCCTTTGAAAAACATTAAAACCCAAATAACACATAAGAATTGAAAAATCCTAGTAATCACTACAAATACTAAAAACCCGAAAACCCTCTAAATACAGTAAAAATATTGGAAACCCATGAGAACCATATAAATCATTAAAAAACCCTAAAAATACATAAAAAATTACAAAAAATAAAATCATTGAAAACCCATAAGAAAACAGAAAAAACTAAAAAAATTTAAAACCCTTAAAAAATAAAAACATAAAAGCACAAAATGATCCAAAAAACAAAAATAAATCAAAAGAAAAAAATACCCACAAACCTCTAAATCCATTAAAACCCCTAAACCATAAAATAATCCTCCAAACCATAAGGATGTCTCCTGTCTCTCCTTGTTTTCTCTCTCCCCACGCTAGGGCTCCACGGCGCTGCTGTCCCTTTCACCCTGCTCGCCCTCCTCGGCCTCCTTCGGCGGCGCTTTGGACAGGTCATCTGTCCCTTGGTGGTGAAGGTCCATGGTGGTTGATGATGTGGTTTTGGTGATTGGAGGGCTGTTTCTTTGATATTTTGAAGAGGAAGAGGTTGCGTTCTTCGGTGATCCCGTTCGTTGACCACAGATCTGGGTCTCTTCTTAGGAGGCTGGCAATTTCGCGTGATGCACTTCATTGTTCTTGGAAGTTGATGGCTCAGCTAGGGTTTTCAAGGAAGCAGATTTGGTTTGTTGTTGAGGACCAGTTCTATGATTTTCTGTAGTTGGCCTACTGGCATTCCCATGGTGTCAGGTTGCTCTGGATCGACGATGCAGTTGTGGTGGCGGTTCGGTGTAGGAGACGCGGAGTCATCCTCGGTAGGTTGTGGTGTCTTCGGCTTGTGGTTCAGGGACCTGTGGCTCGGCGGTTTGTGGCACCTTCAAATAAGATGGTCCAGATCTATTCAGATCTGGTTAAATGTTGCGGTCTCAAGAAAAAATATACCCTCTCATGGTGGATTGATGCTGTTACAGGTCCGTTTTATGCTTGGGTGCAGTTTTTTCTATGTTTTGCGCTTTTGTTGTTCCGTTCTGGCTTCCTAGATCCGCCTTTGTTTCATGCTACAGATGCTGGTTCTGGTCAGAATACCTGGTCTTGTTTTATTTGCTAGTTTTTTGTGATGGCTGGTCTGGGTGTGATCCTTGGCCATCTGCGATTTTTGGTTTTGAGGAAATATGTTTGTCTAAGAATTTTTTGAATTGGTGGCTGCTGGAATGCTACTTGGATGGGAGGTGATGCTTTTTCCCTGGTGCTGATGGTTTATGTTGTTGCTTGTTGTGGTTGTGGTGAATGGATTATTTTCTACTGGTCCTGTCTAATGGGGTGGTTGTATGATGAGGGTGCTCTCCCTGATGGTGTGTCATTGACTCGAACACACACCGCTGCTCTGGCTGCCCTTCCCAATGTTCTGGACCCCACTTTGGTCTGGTATGCTGGTGTTTGTGGAGGCTTTGCGATGGTGCTGGTGGTAGCGTCCAGGGTCAGGGACATATCGTGGTGGAGTGTCATTTATGACTATTGGTTGTTGGTTGCTGACTGCTGGAAGATGATGATGGCTACTAGGGTCTATGGTTTCTGTTGTGGTTTGATGCTGCTAGTTGTGATTGGATGTGATGTCGGAGCTAGTGCTGTTGGTTGCTGGGGCTGGTCAGATTGGATGTGTTGTTTCTGCTGCGTGGCTGTGATGTTTGGTATTGGTGCTGGATGCTGGTGTTGGCTAGACAGGATGTGTGGATACTGCTGGGGCTGGTTGGATTGGACGTGTTGTCTCTACTGCTTGGCTGTGATGTTTGGTTTTGGTGTTGGATGCTGGTGTTGGCTGGACAAGATGTGTGGACGCTGCTGTTGTGTTTTGTTTTTGTGTCTTTTTCTCTATTTTTTGTTTTCTTTTTTGATTTTTCTTTTGTTGGGTCTTTTGTTGTGAAGGGTTTTTGGGTGTGGGTTGTTTGACCCCTCCCCTCCCTTGTCTGTTGTGTCTTTTTTCTTTTTAATAAATTTGGGGGCCAGGAATAGCCTGACCCTCGCATCTTCCTTGCCCTAAACCATAAAAACCCTAACAAACTATAAAAACCTAAAAAACACTAAAAACTCTAAAAACCCACTAAACCCTGAAATGCATTTAAAATTGAATAAAACATTAAAACCTTAAAAAAATAAAAGAAATTCAAAAATAAAAAAACATAACCCACCCCCAAGCCTTCAAAATATCTAAAAAACCTAAAAACCATAAAAATCCTAAAAAGGAAATAGAAATTCATAAAAATGTAAAAACCCCTAAATCCCGTGAAAACCACTAAGAAATTCACCAAAACATAAAAACACTTAAATCCACTAAAAACCCTAATAAAATAAATCCATAAAAACATAAAAACCCTTAAAAACCCTTAAACCCTCACAATCCATAAATATCCTAATAAATATCAAAAAATCCATTAATATTTAAAAAACCCTAAAAATCCTAAAAACATGAAGAAAATCATAAAAACCTAAAAAAATTGAAATACCCTAAAACACTTAAAAATGATAAAATCCCTTAAAACTCTCAAAACCATAAAACCCCCAAAACACTAAAAATCCCTAAAAACCATAAAATTGTAAAAAATTATAAAAAATCCTTTAAATTACCTAAACTGTAAAAAACCCTATAATGAAAAGAAAATCGCTAAGAAAACCTTAAAAACATAAAATCACTTAAAACCCTTAAAAATAAGAAAATGTTAAAAATCCTAAAATACCCAAAAACCCAAAAACCCTATTAACCAGAAAAGGCCATTAAAACATTAAAACCCCTAAAACACACAAAGAAACCAAAAAACCACTAAAAACTCTAAATACCCATTAAACCCTTAGAACCCTTATAAACTCTAAAAACACTCAAAAGCCTAATAAACTAAAAAAATCCATTGAAACCACCCAAATAACCATAAAAACATAAAACCCAAAAAACCCTCAAAATCTCTAAAAACCTTGAAAAAATAAAAAAATCAATAAGCACTTAAAATACCTAAAACATAATAAACCCATAAACTATGAGAAGCACTAAAAAAACCTTAAAATCCTAAAATCACATAAAAACCCTAAAAACCTAAAAACTGCTAAAACCCCCAAAATTCATAAAAGTCATAAAAATACATAATATCCATAAAAAGGTAAAAACCATTAGAACTCCAAAAAACCTAATAGAAAACCTTAAAAAATATAAAATACTCAACTGCTAGAAAACCTAAAAATTCGAAAACCCATAAATAACCCTAAAAACCATAAACACCCATAAAAATCATCAAAACCCTAAAATTACTAAAAACCCATAAAACCACTAAAAACTCTAAAATCACTTTAAACCCATAAAAATGTTAAAAAAACTCTAAAAACCCTTAAAAACTACAAAAAACAAAAATTCCCAAAATCCAAAAAACAATAAAAACTCCAAAACCATTAAAAACCCCTTAAGTCCCTGAAAATCCATAAATATCATAAAAACCATAAAACCCTAAGAAAATCCTTAAGATACTTAAAAATGTAAACAACCCTACAAACCCTAAAAACCCCTAAGAAAAAATATAAAAACCCAAAACAGATAAAACCCCTAAAATCAAAAAATGGTAAAACCCTTAAGAATGCTAAATACCCTCAAAATCCCCCAAACCCTAAAAACCCTAAAAAAATCTAAAACAAATTCCATAAAAATCCTTAAAATTTTTAAAAACCCACAAAACCCCGACAAAAACCATAAAAAAATTAAAACACTTAAATTCTCTAACAAACCAAAAAATTCTAAAAATTATAAAAGACAGTTAAACCCCTAAAATATTTAAAACCATGATTCCCCTAAATATAATACAAAAACCCTAAAAATCCATTAAAATCTCAAAACTACAAAAAAATAAAACCCATTTAAAATCTAAAAAAAAACTAAAAACATTAAAAATCATAAATTTCCAAAAAACACAAAAAACCCTATAACCCAAAAAAACCTAAAAATACTAGAAACTATAAAATCCTCAAAATCTTGAATAACACTAAAAACCATAAAAATGAAAAAAAGCCCTAAAAATCCATAAAAATCTGATAAAACAGAAAAATCTTAGAAACTCTAAGAAAAACATAAAACCCTTAAAACCCCTAAAATCCTAAAAATTTAAAATTGCTAAAACCCCTAAAAACAAAAAATCATAAATCCCATCAAAATCACTAAATACCATAGAAGCATTAAAATCCTAAAAATCCCTAAAAACCTATAAAATGCTCAAAACTCTGGAAAATCCTATACAAATCTTAAAATTTTGAAAATAATTAAAACCCAAGATATCTAAATAATGTAAACGACATTAAAAACCCCAAAAATCCGTAGAAATGTTAAAAACCATAAAAAATTACATATCCAAAAACACTATAAAAATCATAAAACCACAATAAAAACACTGAAACCCCTTTAAAAACCTAAAAACATTAAAACTAACCAAAATTATCAATAACACTAAAAAATAAAAAAATCCCTAGAACCCCAAAAACTATAAAAACCCTAAACCCCTAAAAATTATAAAATCCCTCAAATCCCAAAAAATACATAAATACATAAAAGACCTATAAAATCCCTAAAAATATCTAATATCATAAAATCTACTAAAACCCTTGAAAATACCTATGAAAACATTAAAACCTAAAAACACTTAAAATATATCAAAACCCAAAAAAATTCTAAAAATCATAAAACCCATAGAAATCAAATAAAAATCATAAAAATGCCTAAAATTTTAAAAACCCAAAAGACCATGAAAACCGATAATAAAACCACCAAAACCTAAACATAACTAAAACCCCTAAAAAACCATGAAGACCATAAAATCCATAAAACCCCCTAAAAACTACATAGCCTTTTAAAACAATAAAACCCCAAAAAACCCTAAAAAACTAATAAAATCTCTAAAACCCCAAAACCACAAAAAAATGATTAAAAACTCTTAAAATCCTTTAAAACCCAAAAAACTCAAAAAAAAATCCTAAAAACCTCAAAACCATAAAAACCTCAAAACCCCAAAAAATCCCTAAAAATCCTATGACACATAAAAAACATAAGAATGCCGAAAAATTCCCTAAAAATTTTGAAAACCCAAAAAGTCCTGAAAAACCCCGAAGATAAAATTAAACAAAAAAAAACTCTTAAATCCCCTAAAAACAAAAAGTCCATAAAAACCTAAAACTCTATAAATATAAAAAATATATATTAAAAAATAAAAATAATAAAAATCCATAATATTTTTAAAAAACCCATGAAATCCCATGTGAAACCCATTAAAACTAGAAAACACATAACGCCCCTAAAAATTTAGAAACACTAAAAAACTAAAAAAACGAAAACACTAAAACCCATGAAAATCCATAAAAAATCATTAATAATTCTTTAGAAACCCTAAAAACGTAAAAACCCTAAAAACATAAAACAAAAATATAAAAAATCATAAAAATAGAAAAAAATTAAAACCCCAAAAAACTCAAAACACTAAACCCTAAAAGGCCCTAATAACCCTAAGTCCACTAAATACCATAAAAACCCCAAAAATTATAAAACCTATAAAAGGAAGAAACCATTTAAATCCCTAAAACACATTAAAACCTAAAAACATTAAAAAACTTAAAAACATTAAAACCCTAAAAACTAAATACCCCATAAAACCAAAAAACAACAATACACTAAAACCCATAAGGATCTATAAAACTCTCAAAATCTGTAAAGATTCAAAACCCAAAAATATATAACAAATCCTTAAGAATCCCAAAAAATGAAAAAACCATAAAATTCAGAAAAACCCCATAAAATACATAAAAAACAAAAACATTTAAAACCCTTAAAAACTAAAAAAATTAAAATACCCTAAAAATGACTAAAACCCTAAAATCCCCCTAGAACCATAAGAACCATAAAACCCGATTAAAATCCTAATAAACCCCAAAAACACTAAAAAACATTAAAATAATAAAATTTTTATAAACTTTAAAAAACTTAAAAAACCTAAAAAAAACCAAAACCCCAAATAAAAATTATAGGGTCCCGAAAATCCACAAAAGTGAATCTACCTAGATCCCCCAAAATAATTGGGGAAAAGAATGGAGAAAAATCAAAGAGGGAAACAAGTATACTGGTCTGCAGACTAGTCCCATGAAAACGTAACGTGGCTAGGCCCCGCGAAGCACACCCTCTGCGAATCATCTTCATTCTTAGAATGAAGGTGGATATCCTCCGCGGTCGCGAGGCAGGATGGGCGCCGATCCGGTTCACCGTCATGAACCACCCCAACCACGGACCACGTCGACCGGTTCATGCCGCATTCACTATCATTCGCAGAATAGAGGCGGAACCTTCTGCGGCCGCGATTCACTCGCTGAGCTCGGTTCACGGGGTGGGAGCGTTCAATACCCAACACGAACTACAGATTGACTAAGTCAACTGTAAACCTGGTATTCGGTAAGGGGCCTCTGCAAAAGGTGCTGCGTGACCGCAGATACATTTATTTCCCCACTCTATAAAAGGAGATCGAGGGGGAAAGGAGGATGGATTCAAAGATTCAGATTCAGACAATTCAAAGGTAGAGGAAGAGACGAGCGATCAGACTCGGGTGGAAGGGTTTCAAAGGAAGGATTCGGATTTCAAAAATAGTGATGTTCCAGTTCGCAAACTAGAGCAGGTATAAACCTAGTAACGAAATAATAAAGAACCTAAAACACATAATAATTTGGTGAACCACGAACTCAAAATAACATAAAAAGAGAAGACCGCGAACCATTTCCCCTCCGCAGATGCACTCCCTGCGGACGAGGGAGTTTATGCCTCTTTTCTGACCCGTTGCACCGTGTAGTACCCTCCTACGGAGGCGAAGCCTCGACCGACAAACCCTCGATCGGCGCTGCCCTTGGCGGCCACTGCTCACGTGGAACCCTCCGCGTACCCCCTGGTACGCGGGCCGAACACAAAGCCGTGAAGCACCATGGTTCGCGGGATGCTCTCCAGACCGTGAACCAACCTGGTTCGCAGGATACCAACCAGTCTGCGGACCCTCCTAGTTTGAGGACGACCTCTTAGTTCTCCAAGCCTCCTAATTCTCAGACATCCTCTTAGTTCGCGGACCCTCCTGGTTCGCGGACGGCCTCTTAGTTCGCCGACCCTCCTGGTTCGCGGAAGGCATCTTAGTTCACGGACCCTCCTAGTTTGCAGAAGACCTCTTAGACCATGGACCACCCTGGTTCGCGGACGTCCTCTCCAGCCGAGTAGCACTTCCCTACGCAAAGGGCACCAAAACATTCGAAGTTCATGTTTTCTGAGCCAAATAGAATCTTTCCAATCTGGCCCGATCCCCCGTGACTCTTTCACGGGCATACTCATTGTCCCTGAGCAAAGGCCTCCACCAGAGCCACTGAATCCTTGTGGTGTAACCCTCAGGAACATCAACATGCTATTTTGAGTTCAAATACCCACGGTAAATAGAGGTGAAGGGGTTTCCCCGACCCTTGAGTAGATTTTTGAATCATTCCTCAGTTCAAATTCCCACGGTAATGTGGAGTCTGATCTCAGGAGTCCCTTTTATGCCCCTCTACTTGCCAATGGATTCTCGGGGTGGTAAAATACCCATCATAAGGGAGTCCTCATTCACTGTAAGAGAGGAGATGGGGATAGGAGCACCCCCTTTCCCTCTCCCGCTGTGCTTTATCACTATGGGCCTCCTTAGAGTGTAAGCCCCAATCTATCGCCATGGGACGCTCTCATGCGTAAACCCGACTCCAATTCTCACAGACAATCCTTTCGCGACATGATCCTCTGGTCCCTGCTGCCTCTTAGTTCTCACACCAAGCATGACTCAAGTGGGCTTAGAGTAAGCATCGACCAAGACATCCTCTTATGGTTCTCCTCATAGTGTAAGCCCCAATCCACCCTATGGGCCTCCTCAGAGTGTAAGCCCCAATCCATAATACCGGGCCACCTCAGAGCATAAGTCCCAAGCCAATACGAACTATGTGGAATTTGATCCCTGTATTCTAGGCGGGGTATGTAGGAAGCCTCTCCAAGGTTCAAGCACAATAACGGGTCATTCTGACCCCCTTTCATGTCATTTTACCAACATCTTGGGCCTCCTCAGAGTGTAAGCCCCAATCCACCCTATGGGCTTCCTCAGAGTGTAAGCCCCAATGCATCATTCCAGGACACCTCAGAGCATAAGTCCCAAGCCGATCCGAACTATGTGGACTTTGATCCCTATCTCTTAGGCGGGGTACGTAGGAAGCCTCTCTGAGGTTCAATCAAAATAACGGGTCATTCTGGCCCCCTTTCACGTCAGTTTACCCCACATCTTGGGCTCCTCAGAGTGTAAGCCCCAATCCACATCTTGGGCCACCTCAGAGCATAATCCCCGCACTAATATGAACTAAAAGGACTTTGATTCCCTACCACAGGGATACGTAGGAAGCCTCCCCAAGGTTCAAGCCCGATCACAACCTGACTCCTGTGTCTACCTTCTCGTCGGTTCTCCGACACTCTCGATTCGAACTACATAGAATTTGATCTATGTCTCCTAGGTAGGGTACGTAGGAAGCATCCTCGAGGTTCAAGCCCAACAACTAGTCGATCTGACTATCTTCACATTGGTTTACCGAGTCACTCCTAGTTCCGCCTCAATGGGTTCTGACTCCACGGGGTCATTAATCCAACAAGGGATGATAAACCTCCAGGCTAAATGATTCGGAATCCCCTGCATCCAGTTGACCATTTCCAATCAAGGGTTAAATCCATGGATACTATGTTTGGGTATAAACCAAATATTCACGATCATAGGAATACATCTTAAATATATAATAGAGTCTCGGAATAGGCAATAATTCCCCCCAAAATGGTGATATGAGCCCGACTTCACATCCTCTCGACCAATGTGAGTTCTTAAGTGTCACAGGTCAGACCATCTGGTGAATTCCTACCTTTGGAAAGCAGGTCCGCGCATAGTCGGATATGGAGCCTTTGGGTGTTTCGAGGAAGAAACCATGAAACCACGAAACAAAAAAATGGTGAACCCGACGTTAATCTTTAACCAAACATGATGGATTTAACTTAATCTCAACTTGTTCCCTCTTTTACTCACAAGGAGGGCCAAGAAAGGTAATTAATTATGCATGGGATCATGAGATGCTGCTTTTACGAGTTTGCTGCTTGTATTTGCTAAAATGTTTTGCAGGTGCTACACAAAACTACCTTCGATCCAATTGCGTCCTGAAGGAACTCCTAAGAATGTGCTTCCAACTACAAAATGACAGGACTTCCTCACTTATGGGGGACCATGTCACCCACCCAGCGTCTTCAACGCTGGGTCTCAGACGCACTGATCTGAGAGTACTGCGTGAACGGTACTCTCCCAATAGTGGAGGCAGCCATGCACGCCCTCCAATCTTCCAGAACTCGCTAGTCACCTGCCCAACAATGGCCATAAAGGTAGATTCAGATATCCCACGTTGCTGTCTCCAACCATTTCGGGAGTCTATCCCCAGAACGGGACAATGCATACCTCCCTTATCTTTGGGAGGCGTATGAGGTCGACGTTGTGGACTTCATCCCCACCGAATGGGGGTTCCGCACCAAGGATCCTGCCAATAGAGCTCATCATGGTCACTCCATGATCGAACCTCCTCGCACTGAGGAGGATGTATCCCTGAGGATTCAGGCCCATGCTCCCCGAGCTCCGGCCCCTCGGACAGCCCGATGAGGGCGGCAGACGTACAATCGGGGACCGGTCATCACCTTGGTCCCTGAGGAGGAGCTCCGCTGCCCAGCCACGGGGACGTACCACGAACAGGTAGCAACACCTGTTCTCTCCTCCCGAGCCCACCATCCAGACATGGCGGCATCATACGAGCCGGCGTGCATCCCCGCTGATCTCCATCAAGCCCGTCGTTCACACAGGACGACATTACTAGACATGCACCTCTCCCTGCCCAGGGTCATGAAGCCCACCAACCTGACGTGGCGGCAACCCGAAACTAGCAGGACCAGCTCCTAGTAGTTTCTTCTGATGCCCACCATCCTGATGTAGTCACAATCAACAAAGCCCACCACCCAGACGTGGTGGCATATCATAGGCAGGCACGTCTCCCCGCTAGCAATGACCACCGACTCAATATGGTGGGAAATCAATATATGTAGGGCCAGCTCCCTGCAGATGCAAGTAAAGCCTAACACCCTGATGTGGTGGAAAATGGAGAGATAAACTGGCGTATCTTGGTACAGGGTCAAATTCGTTCATCTTCCTCGACACAGGAGAATTGTCAGTACCCACTGACCACCAGAGGACCGGAGTAGGATATTACTATTATGATACCAGAATGGGCCTTCATACCCATTCTAGCCAAAGATGTATCTCTACATATCCTATAAATGATGGAGGAGTAGGTATCGATCCCAGATCATATTTTGCAGACTTTCCAGAATGTAATTTCATCAGCGGAAACAACAAGGACTCGGGCCCGTGAGCCCATCTCCCCAATTGGGGCAACTCATCTATGGGACGAGATAGCCACCTCGGTGCAGATCTTCATCTCTACTTCAGCCCAGGAGGGTCGCCGGCCATATTCCATGAAGAAATGGCAATCAGATTGAGAAACTACACTCGTTCCAACTAGGGGACACTCGTCCATCAAGGTGGATGCTCCAGAGCAGGCATATATCCCTGATAAAAGTCAAGATGTTTGTCACCGTATCTCGGCAACGTCATGAAGCCCAATTAGATAGGGACCCAAAGGAGGTGAAGGTAGTTGTCAACAGCATATGGTCCCTGCTTCCGGCAAAAGAGCGCCCCGAACGTGCCAAAGGTAGCCGTAAAATAAAGAGGGAGTTCATGACTCTCCTCTGCTAGAATCTGTAGTTCCCAACACTGCTAAGCATACATCAAAGGCTCAAAACCCTGTCCACTCATTACCATATTATGGGACTGGTAGTAGTATTTTCGAAGGTCCTCCCCACAATGTCGCTACCAACAGCTCTGAAGGTCCTCCCCAGAGCACCTGTGGGGGCCTCACCCGCGGGCATATAACGATCGATCAAAAGAGCTCCTCTTTTGATGCGAGTCACAAAAACCCTCCATGTGACCAGAAGATCGAGTAGCAAGAAGGTACTCCAATTGCTGCGGTCCACCCTGAAGGTCCTCCCTGGGGTATACACTGCAATCACTCTCTATGTAGTGGGACCATAGATTATGATAGTAGTTCTCGCTATCATAGTCGCAACTGTGGAGGCCCTCCCCACAGTGACGTCTCATCATGAAAAGAAGGCCATCCCCTTGTCATTGTTTTCCCTGAAGGTCCTCCCCAACGGTTATGCTGCAATGGAACTCTACGCAGCCAGGCATCAGATCATGGTGGTAGTCCTCGCCACCCTGATAACGGAGGTCCTCCCCGTAGAGACGTCATGCAACGAGAAGGCCATCCCCTCACTGTGGTATATTTTGGAGGCCCTCCCCATGATGTATCCCGTAGATATTCTCCCTGCGGCAGCAGTAATTGTAGTCCTCTCCATTGCTGCAGCTGTGATGGTAGTCCTCGCCACCATGACCGCCATTGAGAAGGTCCTCCCCACATTGGCCCCAAGAAACAAGAAGGTCCTCCCCTTGTCGCGGTGTGTCCTGAAGGTCCTCCCCAGGATGCACGTCGAACGTCAAGCCATGATGGCCATCCTCACCATGATGGCATTTGTTTTGAAGGTCCTCCCCATAACGATGCTACACAGCCAAAAGGTCCTCCCCTTTCTGTGACATGCCTTGGATGTCCTCCCTAGGGTGTGCACTACAAAATTCTTCTATGCGGTGAAGCATAAAGTAGTAATGGTAGTCCTTGACATTAAGGCCGCCATTGTAGAGGTCCTCCCCGCGATGACATGTCATATCGATAGGAAGGTCCTCCCCCTGCCGAATCAAGCACCAAAAATCACTCGTATGCTGAGGCATTCAAAAGGACAGGATCGAGCATGTCATATTCCCAGCTTGTCATCGGTGACATCCTTCTGCAATCTGAAGATGGTCCAGGTTCGCGTTCATCCTTTGAACCACCTCGGAATCGCCCACATAATGACTCGGCACCTACCGGTCCCACTACCTCCGACTACATTGGTAGCGAGCATCTCAGTTGGACCAACTAGGTAGAGGAGTCCCTAGTAGAAGAGTATGCTGATATGCTGCACATGAGGAAATGACCGGATAGGGATGATATACCAGTTATGTTTTGGCCTACGGCCACCTCTCAGTTCAACATACCCAGAGAGTTGTCAGAAGAATGCATGCACGGCATTCGCCATAATATATGGACAACCCTCTGTCGACTGAAATCAAGCTTCCTGCCCTACGATGGGTATTTAGACCACATCAAGGTGATTGGAGAACTCCTGCGTCACATCGACCTGGAAGCTCTTCCTTCAGCACGACAATAGCAACCCGAGAGGCGTAAAGGAAATATGGAGATATCTTGCCTTTGTGTTCTTCACTAGCTACACCGCTTCATTGGGGACGCTCCGAAGGGAGTCCATATCAGGGGATGGGGGGAACATGGGGATCTGTATTTCACTCTGATCCCCGCCCAGAAAAACTAGTTCGGCATTGTGACTTGCAACGTCATCACGTCAAGACATCAATCGAGTGGTCTCCCTATTCAGGAAAGGCAACATACCCAGTAGAACCGGGCCTTGCGTAAGTCCCAGAAGCGTCAGGCCTGGCAGGAATGATCCATTCAAGAACTCCTGAATCAAGACACCAAGAGAATAAAATAGGCCTCTCACCTAAGAGATGACAATCAGCGATCTTTTCCTGCCTCCGCAGAAGGGATTGATTCACAGAAGAACTCGACACCAAACCCAGATCAACCCCTGAATGGGGGCACGCAAGATCAGGAAGGTCGTGATAGCATCAGCCACTGCCACAATGTAGGGTCTACTCCATCCTGCAAGGCTGGGGGCATTTTTATCAACAAATGCCCCCATAAGACCAATAAAACTGGGAAGAGACTCAATGTCCAAGGAACGGAGCCAACCCCAGCCCTCAAGGCTGGGGGAATTATTACCCCCTCAACAACAACCTCCCCCATGAGAATCAGTATTCTCTCGTCTAGGGAGGACAGTCAGAAGAGGACCGTCCCATCCTATCCCGTCATTTGAATTATTATCCCCTCCAAGAGGAAGGTGCACCATAAGGTCGCATTAAAGAAAGGATGGTAGAAGGCGTGAGAGATACTCTTCCCATTTGGAAGATGACATATTATCTACCCCGCGATATGCATCTAACAACATCATAGAGGTTAACCCCATGGGTGACACCGTGGAAAATGAAAATCCGGATGGATCAGGAGACGATAGTTCCGGTCAGGGTGTGACTAACAACGAACCACCAGGTGTGCACACCCGGAACTAGAGGGCCACCCTAAATATGGTCGTCCTTCCAGCCAACCCTCTTCTGCCTACCCAGCGAGCTTCCAACAGGGATAATTAAAAAGGACTGGTTACCCTTAACCTGCCTCCTCTCAACAAAGATGAGCCACTCACGCTCGAAGAGTGATTCGCTCGACAGGAAGAGGAGATGAAAGAATTGTCGCGGATTAACACCAAAATACTCTAGAGGAACCGCCTTATTGAAAGTGCACCCGAGGAGGAACCGCATCATACACTCCCATCAAGTGCACCTCAAAGGATATGGTTTGCGCTGACAAATGAAATATGGTCAGGGATCCCGTCCAACGAGGTGCCCGACCCGTCTAACTACCTAAATCTATATTCGGATGAATACCAAGACTTCACTCCACTCAGGAAGCAACCAAAGTTAGTACACCTGAACCCTGTGAAGGTGCCACAAACGGCAAATGCACCCCTGGTGCCGGGAAATCCGGATCCTCAGGCAATTCCTCGGGCTACGCCTGCCTAGGACTGAGCCCAATAAGATGTAAACCAGGGTCTCAACAACACCATCATGGCACTAACATCTTGATTGGAAGCGATGGAAGGTTAACGAACTCCAATACAGCCAGAGAGGAAACTCTACCCAGATTGGCTGAGCAACACACCACCTCCACCCAATTTTGGAAGCCTTGTATTCCCTATCTTTAATGGATCAGGTGATCCGGAGTAGCATCTGATGCGCTGCGCATCCTATTGTGACACTATGATGGGAACTCCAGAGCAACAAGAAGTAGTGAAACTTAGATGCTTCGTACAGACCTTGCAAGGATCCGCCTTCGTTTGGTATAAGAGTCTTCCAGCCTAGTCAATAAAGAGCTGGGAAGACCTTCTGCAATAGTTACTATTCCACTTCAGCTCAATGTTGCCTAAAAAAGGGTCAGTGATCTCATGAACTGCAAGTAAAGGAAGAATGAGAGGGTCTCAGATTTCATCTCTAGATGGAAAGGTCTGACCTATTCTATGAACAGGCTGATGCCTCAAGATGAGATGCTAGCCATATGCATCGATAATCTTCGAGATTATCTATGAACACCACTCATACCATTGGAGTGCACAACTCACTTCCGCCATCTCTCTGCCATCACCTAGAGAATTGGGGACTCCCTGTAACGGACTAATTCAAAGTCCCGAATAGCCTCATAAGCCCCTGTGAAAAGGGACCCTCGAGCTGAAGCATCCACTGTCACACTCAAGCTGACCCCTATGCCTGGTCGACCGATTAAGCCTCCACCAAATCATCAAGGGCCTCCTGCATATTAACATCCGCCTCCACCTAAATGGGACGATCATCAAGGACCGAAGCAGAACCAGATTGAGGAATGAAGAAAAAAAGTATACTCATTCCGAGATGATCAAGCCCGCGGCTACTTCATTTTTTCCATGAACTGCAACTTGCTCCGCCTTCCGGATCCGAGGAAACCTGAAGCGGTCGGCCACGATGACATGCCAGATTACTGCCCCTACCATCGGATGTTGGGACACAGTATCTGAGAATGCTTCATCTTCAAAGACCTCTTGAAAAGGATGGTAGACTCTTGGCAGGTCGAGCTGGGACCGCCCCCAGCACATGTGGCGTGTATCTCTACCAATGACTCCGGCAAAGAGGAGGGGTGGCAGAAAGTCACCCTCAAACAGGGGTAGAAATTTGACAACTGGATGACTCGGAAGAATAACAATCGTGCCCAGGGCATACTTTGAGCTCAACTACAGCAGCCGGTGTTGCCACCAACATCCCCTGAAGCCGCAGAGCCGATAGTATCAGCCTCAAAAACCTCCACGAGCCGGTCATCCGGGCATAATCAAAGAAGGAGGAAACAACCGCAAGAGGAGAAATCTGGGACGGGGCCATAGTTAGTCCTGACCCTGGCAGATTATATGCCCTCTAATTTGGCGCCATGGGCACCGACCCACCAAACGGAAACATCAGGGACAACCGACCTGGTCGAACTGTCAGAGGATGAAGAGCCAATCATTGGTTTTATTAATGTCATCCATATTACGGAATCATTCCCTAGATAATGGTATGGTTATGAACCCGAGTTCCCTGCATGAGAAGCCGGGAGGAGGAATCGTAGAGGTAGGGGATAACAGGGGAGGCACAGCCGTGGCCGAACCCAACCCTATGGTTGGACCCCGGCCCAAACTGTTAATATTGTGGAAACAAGTGGGAGAACCCTACAAAAGACTCAGTAGGAGATGGAATACACCTCCACCTCCACAAGAAGCCACTCTGGCCCTGTTGTTCTGCGATACCCACCAGAGGAGGAGCAAGTGTCTGTCCTCCCAGTGCAAACAAACAGACCGGCTGAGCCTGGTCCTTAAAACGGGGGAGCACCATCGATATCTGACCCCGCAGCTGGCCCCTCCTTGTCAAATTCCCCTGCCCCTAAAGCACCCACCAAGACTCTCCCGCCAATGGAGAAGCGTCAGCCGCTGGAGCAGATATACGATATCCATAAGCAGCTGGCATCAGTACCAACCAAGCTGTCCATCCTGGGTTCCCTGAGTCTATCATCAGACCACAGGGATGCGCTTATAGAAGCTTTGATCACCCCCAAGAGTTTCAAGTCAAGGTAGCCGCCGCCGAAATTTACCAGACGAAGACTGACCCGGGTTAATGAAATGCATTGATTTCCTTCACCGATTAGGATGAATATGCCATCAAGAAGAGACACATCAGACCACTATATGTATCCGGAACACTGAATGGTATTGAGATCCAGAAAGTCATTATATAAAATGGCTATGGAGTTAACCTCCTCCCCCTACGGACACTCCATAAGTTGGGCTACATTGAGGATGACCTAATTCCCTCGGCCACAAATCTGTTGGGTTACGACAAGAGTGAGCAGAAACCAATGGGACAAATTAAGCTGAAGACCCATTCGGGTGACTTGGTAGCCTACACTGAATTTGTGGTGGTCCGGTAGAGCACATCATTAAATGCCCTGCTTAGAAGGTCGTGGCTCCATAAACACATGGTCGATCCTTCATCCTATCACCAGTGTATCGAGTACTACATCAATGGACAAAGTGGAACATTGGACACCGACAAGGACCCTTTTGAGCTCTCTGAGTCATATTACATTGACACCGAGTTCTATGAGCAAATGAAAAAGAAGCCTTTGGTCGAT
This sequence comes from Viscum album, assembly GCA_963277665.1. Classification (NCBI taxonomy): domain Eukaryota; kingdom Viridiplantae; phylum Streptophyta; class Magnoliopsida; order Santalales; family Viscaceae; genus Viscum; species Viscum album. The sequence goes on along the minus strand of OY728136.1, from coordinate 1,276,520,396 downwards.
GGTGTCTATTGGATCCCCGCTCCAAATGCCCTAGAAATGGTTCCTGATTACCCCCTCAGGTAGCTTGGCAGAGATTATGTCCTTCCAATCAACCATGTTGAGAGTAGGAGTTCAAGTATGGACATGCACTTGGATGTCCTCATGAATTCAGCCACGATGTACAAGCACGACAATGAGAGAACATCTGCCAACCCTTTATCTGGGGACAAATACTCAAGCGGGGATGCCCACGATGCGTCTCCCTCAAACCACCGAGAACCTGTGTCAGGAACTCTCTCCTCGTCGGATCAAGAAGATGAGGACTTGGGAGAAGAATAGGGGGAAGATCTCAGGGACGTGCCTCTTGCATTTGAGGAACATATCTCCACCACTGTGGACGAACTCAGGGAAATAAAACTAGGTACCGAGGAAGATCTGAGGCCTACTCTCATTAGTGCAGCCATGTCCCCCGAGGAGCACGAGGTATATACCTCTTTCCTGAGGAAACATCGTGATTTTTCATGTGGAATTACACGGAAATTCTGGGACTCGATCCCGAAGTGGAGACACACCACCTAGGTCGTCCGGAAGATCATCGAGGATATAAGCAGGCCGCCAGAAGGATACGTCCCTCACATGCTGCCAAAATAGAGGCTGAAGTCGATAAGATCATTAAAGTAGGCTTCATTCGAGAGGTCTAGTACCCTATTTGGTTGGCCAACATCATCTCTATCAGGAGAAAGAATGGACAAATCCGTGTCTGCATTGACTTCAGAGATCTCTATCGGCATAGTCTGAAGGATGATTTCCCTGTTCCAATCACCGAAGTATTTATCGATGCGACGGCTAGGTACGAGGCCCTATCCATCATGGAAGGATATTCTGGATATAATCAAATCAGGATGGCCTGAGAAGACGAAGAAACCACTGCCTTCAGGGCCCCACAAGGGGTATTTTGTTACAGGGTCATGCCCTTTGGTCTCAAGAATGCTGGCGCCACATATCAGCTTTCCATGATTTGGATCTTTAAACCGTTCCTGGGGAAATTCATTGAATGTTACGTAGATGACCTAGTGGTCAAGTCTAGACAGCTCTCAGAGCACCTTTCAGACCTTGAGACCATCTTCAACAAGCTCCGATAGCATAGCTTGAAGATGAACCCCTTGAAATGTGACTTTGGGGTTAACTCAGGGAAATTCCATGGCTTCGTCGTACGCCATCATGGAATCGAAGTCGAACCTAAGAAGACAAAGTCTATCCTTGGCCTGCCACCTCCCTGCAATCTCACCGAGTTGAGGGGATTCCAAGGACACCTATCCTATATCAGGCGGTTCATAGCCAACCTAGTAGGCAAATGTTTTCCCTTCACCAGGTTAATGAAGAAGGGGGTCATGTACCAATGGACGAATAACTGCCAAGAGGTGTTCGACAACTTGAAGAAGTACCTCTTAAACCCACCAGTGCTCATGCCCCCTGTTGAAGGAAGACCTCTCATCTTGTACGTGATATCCTTAGAGCGATCACTAGGATCCTTCCTCGCACAAAAGAATGACACGAGAAGTGAAAACAGTATATATTACCTCAACCGAACAATGATTGATGCTGAGACTCGATACTCAAATATTGAGAAGAAATGTTTGGACTTGTTCTTAATAGTGGAAAAGATGCGACATTATCTGCATCATCACGAAGTCCACTTGATCTTGCGATGTAACCCGCTCAAGAACATCCTCAGCTGCCCGATGCTAACCGGATGCCTATCTCGATGGGTGGTCATCCTGCAACAGTTTGACATCCGGTTTGTGCCTCAGAAATTCATCAAGGGTCAGGCATTAACAGACTTTCTGGTAGAGCACCCTTTGATAGGGACCACTGCACCAGACGCCGAGATACCCGATGAAGACATCTTCCCAGTTCAAGAGGAGTTCCCAGCATGGGAAATGTACTTAGACAACGCATCCCGAAGCCCAACCGGGAAGAGGATGGAGGATCCCAGATTCAAAAAAGTGGGTTTGGGGATAATACTCGTGTCCCCAGAAAAGGCATTCCTTCCATATTCCATTATCCAATCATAGGTATGTATGAACAATGAAGCGGAATATCAAGCTTTCATTTTAGGCCTAGAACTCGCACTCCAGGAACAAGTACAACACTTTAAGGTAAAAGGTGACTCGGAGATGGTCATCAAGCAAGTCAATGGTGACTATTCTATTAAAAAGGAGGACCTGATTCCCCTATTTGACCATGTCTAAGGGTTAATGGCGGAATTATCCACAGAACCAACATTGACCTATATTCCCCGGTCTCAGAACGCTCAGGCTGATGCATTAGCCAACGCAGCCACAGCCATAGCTGACCCAGGCCGGGATGAAACGGTTATCAGTATTACTCACCGTCGAATGGTATTGCTATTTGTTTAGACCAAGACGGATGAAATACGCAAATTCAGTCTTGTCCCCAATCCATATGCCCCTGCCACCGGCTGGATGACCCTCATTGCAAACTACCTTCAATGGGGAGAACTTCCATTATATAGGGCTGAACGAAAGCAAATACAAAGGAGGGCAATCAACTTTGTCCTATAGAGTGGTGCAGGTCAGCAAGAGGTCCACTAAAAATGAGGCCTCGATGGAGTGATCCTCAGATGAATTGATGGAGAAGAAACCACTGCCTTAATGAATGAAGTACATGCAGGATCATGTGGAGTACATCAACCAGGGACTAAGAATTCCCATCAGGTTTGAAGGCTTGGGTACTACTGGCCTACAGTGGCATGAGACTACGAGGGTTTTACTGCAAAATTCCACTCATTACAAATTCATTCCAAATTTATACACCATCCCCTGGAGTTACTCCATCAGGCCAAGTACTACTGGCCGTTTTTCGTCTGGGGAATGGACATCGTGGGACCATATCCTCCCACCATGGCCAAACAGCTGAAGTATATCCTTTTGACAACCGACTTCTTTTCCAAATGGGCAGAAGAAATACCCCTCAAGGAAGTCAGGGAAAGAAATATTGTCATCTTTGTGAAGACCCATATCATCACCAGATTTGGAGTCCCTCATACCATACTAATGGACAATGACACCAACTTCTGCTCTGCTGAATTGGAGAAACTATACCATGAATATGGTATCAGGGCTAACCATTCATCCCACTACCATGTAGTGGCCAACGGATAGATAGAGGTTTTCAATAATACCATGTCCAAAATTCTCCAGAGAATGGTGGACAAATACAAGAAGTCATGGCCGGATAAACTCCTCCATGCATTGGGGTCTTATCGAACCACAATCTGCACCGCTACTCGGGCAACCCCGTACACATTGGTGTACAACATTGAGACAGTCCTGCCCATTGAACTCCAACTCCCCTCACTCCGTGTTTCCATCTGTGATCAACTGTCTGGTGATGAGCTGTCAGAAAAGCAACTAGGTGAATTGGAGCAGCTAGACAAGAAGCGGTTGTACACTTTGCACCATCTGGAGGTATAAAAGAACCAGATCGCATGAGCCTTCAACAAAAAGGTCCGCCTCCAGTATTTCTTGAAAGGAAAATTGGTATTGGTCCTTCGGACCATGATGTTACCTGGAAGGAAACCTCCAAAGCCGGAGCCCAAGTGTGAGGTACCATACATTGTACACAAGGTCTACTCCAATAGTGCATATACCCTGATCTCCATGGATGGACAATTCATAACCGCTCCTACAAATGCGAGATTCCTAAAGAAATATTTCTCATAGAGACCAGGTCTACGTACGTCCTCACAGCATGATGTTGAACTACATGGAGTTCATCCTTACGGCATGGCATTAAACTGCATGGATAATAAGAGTCAAGAATGCTCCCTCCCCTGTATACGGACCAGACCTGCACAGGGTGTATTTACGTCCTCACCGCATGACGTTAAACTGCATGGAGTTCATCCTTACCGCACAACATTAAACTGCATAGATAATAAGTGTCAAGAATTCTCCCTCCCCTCATGTACAGACTAGACCTGCACGGGGTGTATTTATGTCCTCACCGCATGACGTTAAACTGCATGGAGTTCATCCTTACTGTACGACGTTAAACTGCACAGATAATAAGAGTCAAGAATGCTCCATCCCCTCGTGTACGGACCAGACCTACATGGGGTGTATTCATGTCCTCACCTCATGATGTTAAACTACATGGAATCTAATAATACCCCTCATCCACAACACATGACGTTAAACTGTATAGATTTTGTTCTCACCGCATGACGTTAAATTGCACGGATTTAAATGAACTATGTACGACATGATTCCTTCCCTTGCAGGATATGTAGTGACACTGGGATCCCCTATCCTGGCCTAGCCACTCCCTAATAAATGCCTGCTTTCCCCCGTGTACGGACCAGACCTGTACAAGTTGTATCCCTTGTCTTCACTACATGGACAAGAAGTTTTAACAATGCCCCTCTCCCCCCGTGTATGAAACAAACTTGTACAGGGTGTATCTCTTTCAGAGAACTATGTGCGGCTTGATTACTACCCTCTCAGGATAGATAGTGACCCAAGGGTTCCCAGTCCTAGCCCAGCCCCCTAAATAAAATATTGAAATGCCCTTTCCCCCCATGTATGAACCAGACTGACATGGGGTGTACTTCTCGTCCTTACTGCATGACATAAAACTGCAAGGATAACAAGATTTAAAAATGCTCCCTTTTCCCCATGTGTAGGCTTGACCTGTATGAGGAGTATTTTTGCATCCTTGCCGCATGATGTTAAACTGCATGGACAATAATGTTAAAAATTCCCTTTCCCCCATGCACGGACCAGACCTGCATGGGGTGTATACATCGTCCTTACCGCATGATGTTAAACTGCACGGACTTCTTCTTTATATCATAATGTCAAACTACATGGACTTCGTCCTCACCACATGACATTAAACTGCAAGGACTTCGTCGTGACCCTCCCAAGACACATAGAGATACGAGATAGAGATACTCCTTGAAAATTTGGATGCATCCTTTCCATACATCTGACTCTACAACCCGAATAATTACGGATCTTCATAACCACTCATGGCCATCGGAAGTGGAAAGTTATCGACCTGGGGACACCTTTTTACGACTATGCATACCATGCCTTTAGCGGCTATGCATAATTATAGCCTCTGGATCGTCCATCAAAGGAAAGATTTCCTCAGGTGGTACTCTTCCTAGCTCCGTACGCATACCAGCCTCAAAGCCCCCATATCACATCTCCCGATCCAGAAGTTTATGGAGAAATGGTTTACAAGTTCATTCCCATTTTCACATCCAAGTGTTTCTAGGGTTTACCTATCTGGATGGCCTACGTGTCCGTCGGTGGTTCACATAGCAACCTGCATCAACGAACATCAATCCAGGACTAGGATACTTTGACTCAACGGACAATTACAGTGATGATGTTTCTTGTATACCCAGAAAACATTATCCCCACATGCCGAACTCTTCACTGTGAGCATTCGCGGATTCTCATAATCATTCACGGCCATCGGAAGTGGAAAGTAATCGACCCTCGGACACCATTGAATGAATATGCATACCATTCCCTCAGCAGCTTAGCATAATGATAGCCTCTGGCTCATCCATCAAAGGAAATATTTCTTCGGGCGGTACTCTTCCTAGCTCTGTACACTTACCGGCCTCAGAGCCCCCACACCATACCTCCTGATCCGGGAAAAATCAAAGCTGCAGTTTACAACTTTCATTCCCCACCTTGTTCGGAGTATATCAGAACATGTTGACCCAGTTATCCTTCGAGTGATTGTAGTAATAGTCACCCAAGAGTCTGAGCTCTATGACCGATAATCTAGGAGTACTTTGTCCTTACCTCATGACGTTAAACTGCATGGAATAAAGGTACACCCCCACACGCAAAATAAACTGCACAGGGAGCTCTCTAAACATTAACAGCAACCAGGGCTGAGTATGCCCGACATGTCCATACATTTTCCTACCAAATGACAAACTTCATGACCCATATAATTTTGGATCCTCATAACTATTCATGGCCATCAGAAGTGGAATGTAATTGACCCGTGGACACCTTTTAATGACTATTCATACCATGCCCTCAATGGCTCTACATATTGATAGCCCATAGCCTGTCTACCAAAGGCAAGATTTCCACAGGTGATACTCTTCCTAGCTCCATACGCTTATCGACCTGAGAGCCCCCATATCACCTCTCCTGGTCCAAGAAGCCCTGTAACCATGTTTACACCAATCAACCCCCCTCCATATCTAGGGCATGTTGAGATATTCAAGCCCAGTTACATTCGGATGAAGAGCAGACTTTGAAACTGCATCCTTATAGCATGATGTTAAATTGCACGGGACATCTTGGCTGCTTAGCATAAAACTTCAAAGACCAAGCATTAAACATCCAAGTAAATACCTCCAACCATAAGCGTTTTCACTGGATTAAAAAAATTCCCCTCGTTCCCACTACATGACATTAAACTGCACAGAAACCTTTAAATAATTCCTCTCATCCTTACCGCATGACGCTAAACTGCACGGAATATGTCCTAACCACAAGATGATAAAATGCACAGTCAAAATTTCCATGAGTTTAGTAAGGAACATATGTTTATCTCTGTCCATCAGTGCACAGGTCAGACCAACACAAGTCACCGTCTCACACCTGCGTGAGAAGGGATTACATCACCCATTCTCGGGAAGTTTAGTCTATATGTTTCCCCTGTATCCAGGCACCCTCTCATTATAAACCATACTCTGCACTCAGAAAAATCCTAACTCTCATAAGCCACCCCTGGGGGTCCCAAACCCCATCTTCCCTGAAGTTTCTTGGATATCAGGGGAATACAATCATTGACCTAAGGACACCTTTGCATGACTATACATACCATGCCCTCAGCGGATCTGCATATTGATAGCCCTTGGCCTATCTACAAAAGGAAATATTTCCTTAGGAAATGTTTCTCTCTGTACGCCTCTTGGCCTCGGAGCCCCCATGTCTATCCCGGGATTCAGAAACCCTCTGAGCTACAGTTTTCCAACCTCTTTCACAGCCTCGCCTAAATATGGTGGAACGTCTTTGAAAACATTACTAACAACCAAGAGATGTCGTTCTGTTTGAAATAATGTCCCAGCTACATGAATTTAAACTGTGCCAAGCTTCAACCATCCCTTACACTAACTAAAATGCATAGGTAAGTGGTCTCCTGACCACACTTTTGATTAGTACAGATGTTCCCAAAACCTTTTTAGATGTTACACTCCCCTTCTAAGCCACCCCTGGTGGTTTTCATAATTTTACAAGCCACCCATCGTGGTTTCCATGAGCCAGACTTCCATGAATTCCCCTGGCGATAAAAAATGGATAGTCATTGACTTAAGGACACCTTTGTACGACTATGCATACCATGCCCTCAGCAGCTTTGCATTTTGATTTCCCTTGGCCTGTCTACCAGAGGCAAGACTTCCTTAGGCAATTCTCTTCCTACCTCTGTACGCCAATGTGGCTCCCATTCCTTGAGACATGCCCTAAATGTCATCCAAATATGCTTTCCCCCACATGCATATAATGGGTATTAAGACATCTTCTGGTCAACCAAACCTCATTGGGGCCCTCACCCCCACCATGTTTTTTCAAAGCTGTTCGACCTAAAACATCAGTAATGATAGTCTTATTAGTAGGACTTTAAACTGCTCACAAAAAAGAGGCACATAGCCTGTTAGGCCGAAAACCCGAAAAGGGTGACCTAAAAAAAGTCAGGCCATACCCACTGGGTTCACACTAAATAAGCCCACGAAAAATCAGGGTATTAAAAGAAGATAAAAAAAAAGTTTGTGGGGATTTTCTATAAATCTCTAGCAACAGTCGAACTGTGCTCTCTAAAACCCATGGTCTAGGAAAATTTTAGAGTTTTTTTCTTGAATTATGATTAATTCTGATTCAGTGGATTGTTATTTACAAAAAAATTATTCTATGTAACAATAAAATTTCGTAGCAACAAGTGATTGAAATAGACAGTGTTTTGTTCGAAAAAAAGGGAGGAAATACACAAGCTTGGGTCTCTCCCTCACAAAAAAAGGGGAGGGGTAAGTAAAACAGAGGGTACAAGAGTGGATTTGATATTCATAAACGAGGCCAACTCACTCTCTCCACCTGATTAGAAACTGCGCGGCAGAGGTCATTGCAAGACCATTCTAACACGGACTTCTCCATGGCATCAACCTCAGCCACCGGACGAGTATGATCCACTGTTATCTGGAGACCATTGATCCCTTTTCTAGTGGCTTCGAGCCGACCGATCATATCTGACAACTGATTCATCACCCTCACTGCCCATATTTCACAATCATGCAACTTAGAGGATAGAACGACCACCTGATCTCGAGAGGTCACCTTCTGTGCCATCAGATAATGGAGTTGTATCGTGGCTTCTTCTAGGGCTCGGGTCCCGCAATGAGCAGCAGCAAAGCGAGCATGTTTGCGTTCACTAGTGGAAGCTTCTTCATGAGCCATGACAACTTGGAAGGAAAGAGAACGGAACTGCCAATAGTCAAAGCTTCTTGACCCCAAGCCCAGGAAGAGCTGTCGAAGAGCTTAGGTCTTAGTTTCCATCTCAGCTAGAGGTGTTTCAGCAACGATCTCGCAAATCCAGGGCCAGGACCACCTGCGCACTGCCCGGTGGTCCGCCATGACATGGGGATCTTTTTTATCCTCCCTGGATGGAACAAGAACGAAATCGGGCATTGCAACCAGCGCTGGCATGTTCTCGCTAGAAGTTGGTTCCGAAACTGGAAAGTCTGGAGCCTCTAACCCTAGTTCAGGCTTGGGGATCAAGTTTCCAAGCCCGGTGATAGGTGGAAAAACATCCGGGATTGTCTCACTGGGACCTAGAACCACAAGTTCATCCTCATCCACGTCCAAGAATGATGAAATCACCTGAACTTCGGCCATCACTAGACTGGGAGAGGAAAATCCCCTAAGTCGCTTTGATCGATGAGCCAGTAGTCGATTGTCCCTTAGAGCTGATGGGGAAGGTGTGGTAGATGCAACAGCCGCAGTACCTCCTAATTTGGTAACATTCTGAATGTCCTTACCTAGGATCCCATCGGGATAGTATTTTTCCCATGCCTTTTCATACTCTATGGAAAGGCTGGAAGCCGCCCCCACGATAGGCAGGGGAAGGCTCGAGTCGGATCCCTCCCGTGTCTACATCATCCACCATTGACGAAGTGTGGCTGGTTGGAGTCCTTGAGCCTGAGGAGGGGGTGGGTAAACTTGGACTTGCATGCACTCAAACTAGCAAGAAAAGCAATACATGACATACATCTCGCCCAGAGAAACCCCATAAATCCACGCGGACAGAAATTAGTCTCAAAGAGAGATCATGTAAGAGCACTCCTCTCGGCTCCCCCGACGGTTGTCAACTAAGACGCCGGAAGGGTTAGGGTAGGGAGTGAAAGCAAACTGGGAAAAGTCGCTCAGAAGCATGAGGAATTCACCAGGGTTGAGGTATTTTAGGCGAACCCCAGCTATATCAAGAAGGGTAGGACAAAAAGAAGGGAGCGGGATGACTGTGTTGTGACGATACTCTTATTAGTGACAATTATCTGCTACCCAGCCATAAAAAAATTGAAATGGTCCACTCAGATGGAAGGGTGACCCGCCCTTCTGCATATGACTCAGCAGTTCATAAATATGGGTCAGTGTGGGCATGATCAAATTCACCAGGTGGCCCTCTGCCATCTTAACTGCCATCATCAGGGTGAAAGCCCTGACGCCAGGATTAATATCTCGGGAAGGGAATTGCCACCTACTCAGGAACATAGCAAACAATCCTGCCATCCGGAGCATAGGCGGCACACCAGGGCGCACCTCGTAACCCCATGAAAGGTAGTCACCCGCCTCCGGAACCGCCTAGTAGGAACCTGGGGAGGTCTGTGACTGCTGAGAAGGATGAGTCCTGGGGCGCTTGATCTTCGGCACATGACCAGGGGTGTTCCGAAATAACCCTATCCAGGTACTATAGGTAATAAGAGAGTGGGGCATGCAATTCTTGACCCAGTGAATGCTCTGACATATCCAACAGATCCCTCACCAATAAAGGAACTTGTTCGACGTCATCCCATGCATCAGCATTAGGAAGAAATTTGTCATACATTTCACTGATAATTGGGAGTCTTCCCAATTGGTGGATATCCCACAGACTGATACCAACTTCACCATGGGCAGGGTGGAAAGTATTAGTGCTTGAACACCAGTGACTTAGTAGGTCTGGCAGGACAAAAGATGGTGGGTAAATGGAAAATTGAGAGGCCCACACAGCGGAGTATAAATTGACTGCTTCCAGTGATTCAGGAAACTCCTGTCATTTGAGAAGAGCCCTCCAGATTGAAGATCCCACCTAGGAATCCACCCTGCATCGGGATCTACTCGAGCAAGGTTGATAATAGAAGGGTAACTCTTGAAGACAGCTTCCTGAGAAAAGTTTAAGGCATGCTGATCACTTTGGGTCCAAACAAATCCCCTCAAAATGAAGGCATCTTTCTTGTCAGAGTCAGAAACCGTCTCCCCCGATTGGGTCAGGTTCGCCTGAATATACTCGGACGACACTTCCACGAAAGGATAATGAAGACCTAAGAAAGTGGAGGGAATAAGGACATCATATTGAAGACCGAATCCATGAAGTGGATGTCAATTTGATAGTGGATAATCCAGGAGCTCTGGAGGGAGAAAATCATTCAAGGAACCATCGTTAATAGTGATGGACCTAAGAGGGTCCTCTTGGATGTTCTCCGCTCTGTGAATCAAAGCTAAACGTCTCCCTGAACCAATTGGAAGGTCTTTACAGCAGGCCTCGGTGCAGAATGAGGGGGAACCATATTTTCTCCCTACACAATGAGAGCCAAAATTAAGTTAGTCCAGAATAAAATAAAGAAACTTGGACAAAATACCAAATATATGGTTGAGGATCAATTAAGGAGTATTCATAAGCAAAGTCTGCAAGGAGGCCTTGAAGGATAGTTCACTATGACATTATCCCATGAACCAGCCCTTCATGAAAAAAATCTGTGAAACCCTGGACCGTGGAGCGTTGTCCAGGAAACTACGAACCATGCTGCTCCATGGAATCTCAATCCCGAATTTAGGAGATTAAGTTCGGAAGACCTAGAAACATTTAAAGTTCAAGATATTTTTTTCCACGGAGCATCGATATCGTGGAGCATCGAAACTGCAGAGCATCGAAATCACGGAGCACCAAAACCGCGGAGTACCAAAACCGTGAAGCAAGTTCCTCTGCAGCCCGTCATGACTTACTTTTTAATTAATTAAGAGTAATGGTTCGTGATTAGGGAATTGGTTCACTGGTGAAGGCGACCACAAAGATGGAATGGTTCATGGAAGTTGCAGCTGGTTTGCGGATGAAGCACTTCACGAAGGATCGAGTGCGTGGAGGTGAGGGAGTTCTGGTTTCGCGAAGAATTAGGTAAAAGGAAAATGAAGGGCCCTGTATTTATAGGCGTGGTCACCTACTGGGTCCACTACCCTACCCAAACCATCTCAGTTTCAGGACCACTTTACATTGGAATGGCCTCCTCTTCATTCCAATCGAACCCCATTCCAATGGGGGGAATTTCTAGGGTCTTGAAAATTCTGTAATAGAGATTCTACCCAGATCCCCCAAAATAATTTGAGAAAAGAATGGAGAAAAATCAAAGAGGGAAACAAGAAGACCGGTCCGCGGACCTGTCCCATAAAAACTCAATGTTGCCAGTCCCCGCGAATCACCCCCTCTGCGAACCATCTTCATTCGTGTAATGAAGGCGAAGATCCTCCGCGATCACGAGGCAGGATGGGTGTCGATCCGGTTTACCTTCATGAACCTCCCCAACTGCGGACCGCGTGGACTGGTTCAAGCTGAATCTGCTGTCGTTCAAGGAATGGAGGCGGAACCCTCTTTGGCCACGAATCACTCCCTAAGCTCGGTTCACGGGGGGGCTTCAATACCCACCGCGAACTACGGATTGACCAAGTCAGCTGTAAACTGGGTATTTGGTCATGGGTCTCTGCAAAAGGTGCCACGTGACCATAGATACATATCTTTCCCCACTCTATAAAAGGAGACCGAGGGGGAAAGGAGGACGGATTCAGAGATTCGGATTCGGACGATTCAAAGGTGGAGGAAGAGAAGAGCGATTAGACTCGGGTGGAAGGATTTTGAAGGAAGGCTTCGGATTTTGCAAACAGTGGAGTTGCAGTTCGTGAACCAGAGCAGGTATAAACCTGGGAACGAACTAATAAGGAACCAAAAAATGCATAATAATTTGGTGAACCGTGAACTCAAAATAACATAAAAAGAGAAGTCTGTGAACCATAGCCTCTCTACGGATGCACTCCCCGTGGACCAGTGAGTTTATGCCTCTTTTCCGACCCGTTGCACCACATAGCACACTCCTATACAGGCGAAGCCTTGACCGACGAACCCCCGATCGGCACCGTCCTTAGCCACCACTGCTCACGTGGAACCATCCGCGTACCCCCTAGTACTCGGGCTGAACCCGAAGCCACGAACCACCCTGGTTCATGGGATGCTGGCCAGACCGCGAACCACCCTGGTTCGCAGGATGCCAACTCGTCCACGAACCCTCCTGGTTCACAGACAACCTCTTAGTTCACGGACCCTCCTGGTTCGCGGACGACCTATTAGTTCACGGACCCTCCTAGTTTTCAGACGACCTCTTAGTTCTCAGACCCTCCTGGTTCATGGATGGACTCTTAGTTTGTGGACCCTACTGGTTCGCGGACAACCTCTTAGTCCACAGACCACCCTAGTTTGCAGATGGCCCCTCCAACCGCGTAGCACTTCCCTACGTGAAGGGAACCAAAACATTCGGAGTTCCAGTTACCCAAGCCAAATATAATCTTTCCAATCCATCTCGATCCCCCGTGAATCTTTGATGGACCAACTCATCGGCCCCGAGCTGGGGCCTCCACCAGAGCCACCATATCCATGTGGTGTAACCCTCAGGTGCATCATCGTGCAGTTTTGAGTTCACATACCCACAGTAAATAGAGGAGAAGGGGTTGCCCAGACCCTTGAGCAGATTTCTGAAGCATTACTGGGTTCACATTCCCACAGTAATGTGGATTCTGAGCTCGGGAGTCCCTTTTATACCCCTCTACTTACCAAGGGCTTCTCAGGGTGGTAAAATACCCATTAGATGGGAGCCCTCATTCACTGAAAGAGAGGATATTGGGATAGGAGCACCCCCTTTCCCTCTCCCACTGCGCTTTATCACTATGGGCCTCCTCTTAGTGTCAACCTCAATCTATCGCCATGGGCCACTCTCATGTGTAAGCCCCACTCCACATCTCAAGGACTCACCTTTCGCGACGTGATCTTATGGTCCCTGCTGCCTCTTGTTTCTCACACCGAGTGTGAATCACATGGGATTAGAGTATTCATCGACCATGACATCCTCTTATGGGTCTCCTCAGAGTGTAATCCCCAATCCACTCTATGGGCCTCCTCATAGTGTAAGCCCCAATCCATCATTCTGGTCTGCCTCAAAGCATAAGTCCCAAGCCGATTCGAACTATGTGGACTTTGATCTATGTCTCCTATGTGGGGAACATAGAAAGGATCTTCGAGGTTCAAGCATAGTAACTATTCATTCTAACCCCCTTTCACGTTGGTTTACCAATATCTTGGGCCTTCCTAGAGTGTAAGCTCCAATCCACCCTATGGGCCTCCTCAGAGTGTAAGCCCCAATCCATCATTTCGGGCCGCCTCAGAGCATAAGTCCCAAACCGATCTGAACTACGTGGAATTTGATCCATGTCTCCTAGGTGGGGTATGTAGGAAGACTCTCCAAGGTTCAAGCACAATAACAGGACATTCTGACCCCCTTTCATGTCTGTTTACCAACATCTTGGGTGTCCTCAGAGTGTAAGCCCCAATCCACATCTTGGGCCGCCTCAGAGAATAAGCCCCGCACTAATACAAACTATGATGACTTTGATTTCCTACAATAGGGATACGTAGGAAGCCTCCCCAAGGTTCAATCCCGATCCCAACCGGACTCCTGGGTCCACCTTCATGTCGGTTCTCCAACACTCCCGATTCAAACTACGTGGACTTTGATCCCTGTCTCCTAGGCAGGGTACGTAGGAAGACTCCCTGAGGTACAAGCCCAACAACCGGACAATCCGACTATCTTCACATCGGTTCACCGAGTCACTCCTAGTGCCGCCTCAATGAGTTCTGACTCCACGGGGTCATTAATCCAATGAGGGATGGTAAACTTCAAACCTAAATGATTCCAAATCCCCTGCATCCAGTTGACCATTTCCAATCAATGGTTAAATCCATGGATACTATATTTGGGTATAAACCAAAGATTCACAAACCTATGAATACGGCTTAAATCTATAAGAGAGTCCTAGAACAGTAAATAATTCGACCCAAAAGGGTGCAATGAGCCCAAATTCCCATCCTATCGACCAATGTGAGTTCTTAAGTGTCGTTGGTCAGTCCAAAAAACCACTAAACTCCAAATACCCTTTAAACCCCTGAAACTGTTAAAAATCAGAAAAAACCAAAAAAACCCTAAAAACTAAAAATACTCCTAGATACCCCAAAAACCCATCAAAAATCACTAAAACCAAATTAAATAATAAAAAAACCAAAAAATTCCAAAATACCTCAAAAATCAAAAAAACATAAAAACCTAAAGAAAACCATTAAAACCTAAAAACACATAAAACTCTTAAAAACCTAAAGAAAATAAAAATACTAAAAGACTATAAAACCACTAAAACCTTCTAAAACCCAAAAGTCTGGCTCAATGAGAATCGTGTGCCTTCATTCCAGATCTCAACTCGGAAGTTCTCAATGGCCTCTGCCCTTCTGGATCTCATGTTGGTGGCCCGATTTTGAAGGATTCAACCTTATGTGGATGATTTTAATAGGTTTGTTAATTCTTATTGGAATATCTATGATAAAGTGGTTGTAGGTCTATTGGATGCTCGACACTTTATAATTATCTTTAGGAATGAAGATAACCTTGTCTCTGTTTGGGCTTTTTCTCCTGAGATTTTGATGGCCTTCAGTTTTATTTATTCCACTGGAATTTTAATTTTCACATGCATCGTGATCCACCGAGTGTGGCTATATGGATTACCCTTTTTGGTCTTCCCTACCCTTCCAATATCCAACCATCCTCTGCATCATTGGTAACCTCATTGGTATATTTCTGTGTATGGATGCTCGGACAAGTGCTGCTTGCCACCCGGCTATGCCGAGGATTTGTGTTGAGGTGGATGTGTCCAAAGTTACAATTAATACTATCTATGTTGATATTGAAGGTGATCTAAGGTGGCATCAGTATGTATGGTTTGAATCCTAGGTGCCTTTCTGACCGTCCTGTCAAAGGCTGGTTCACTATGCCTCTTCTTGTAGGAGTGCTTTCTCTGTCAAGTCTGCTCCATATGATGGTTCGCTAGAAGTTGTGCCTCCTTGGGTGGAATCTGGATTGAATAATGAGGGTCTCCCCACAGAAATGGTTAATCCGCCTTTAGCTGAGGAGAAGAAGGTTTTTGTGGTCAAAGATGTTCTGATGCAGGTTTATCGGCATCCCCTCTCCAACCCCAGGATCTGTGATGTTTTTGACAGGCTGAAAATGATCATAGAATAGTGGAAGGTATGTGTGTGATGAAACCTGTGGAAGGAGTCATGGTACTGCCCGGATCTTCTCCTGGAGGTCTGGAGGTGGCTGGGGTCTCTGGTGAACCTTTATAAGTGAATGAGGGAGATGAGTGTTTCCCCTTGTGCAATATGTTTGATGTATTGGATTTAGAGGAGTTGATTTAGGAGCATCACACTGTCCAAGTGAAGTTGGATGGTGATTTTGATGAGTGAGATGAGAGGCAGAATACCTGCCTTGGGTTTCATGAAGCTTCTAGTGAGGATATGGGAAAGGGGGTGAATGTGGTGGCCCCTCCTGTTGGCAATGAAAAGGCATTCACAGGCCTTCATGTGCAGGTCCTCTTTCTCAGCCGTGTCGCTAGTGACAGTGTTGAGCATTCTGGATATGCTGCGGCATAAGGGGAGGTAGCAGCACGGGGGGCGGTTGGGGAGGATGGCTCTGAAGGTGTCACGGTACTGGATTCGAATGCGTCTGAGGCAGGGGTTGAGAGGGCTTCTAGTGCTGCTTTCTACCATGTGACTGAGTAGGGGGAGGTGGAGGTGAAGGTGCCAGAGATTAAGTTGGAGGAGGTGGTTAGGTAGGGGACAGTTGAAAACTTGGAGGGGGAAGCTTCTCAAGGAAGTGCACCTGAAGTAGGGTTGGTGTGCAGGAAGGGGGAGGGACTCGGGATGGGGGTTACCCCTGAACACATGGGTTCCACTGGGAAGGATGTTGTTCCAAGGGAGGAGGGGATTTTCAGCTGGCTGACAATCCTGACTACTCGGCCAGACATGATGATGAAGGGACGGTCCTCCCTGGGGAGGATGGGTAAAGGCCTCCAGTTGCTGTCACTGGGCGTGCAAAAATACCTACCTTAGTGTCTCTAAGATTGCCTGAAGATGAAGATTTTGTTGAGTTCCCCCTTAATCAGGAAGCCTCCTCTATCCCGAATCATGTGCATGGAATGGTAGCGGAGGAGCACTCATTTGAGATCGAGAAGGTGAACGGGATGGATGATTGTCCCACCTCGAACTCCTCAAAGAGGAGGAGGAAGCAGGATTACTCCACTCTCCCCAGACCCATGGTTACTCGGGCGTCTTCAAAGGTGGTTTAGCTGAAAGTCAAGGTTAATAATCAAGAGCAGCCACATTTCCCAGAACAAAGAAAACACAAGGAGAAGTTTCTGACGCTCCTCAAACTTAATGAGGATTATGAGTCAGGATGGGATGAATCTGACTCCTGCTTTGATGATGTGGCCTCTGGATATGGTGTCGATGGTGACCCTTATGGTGTGGCTTCTGTTTTGGATTTTGGTGGTGATGTTGACTGATCTGGTTTGTCCTCCTTCTTTTTTTCCTTTTGATGTTTCTTTTTTTGGGGTCCTTGGGTTGGGGTTGTAAAGGGTTTTTGGGTGTGGGTCGTTTGATCCCTCCCCTCCCTTGTCTGCTGTGTCTTTTCATTAATAAATTTTGGGGGGGCAGAAATATCCCGACCCTCGAATCTTCCTTTCCCAAAAAAACCTAAAAAATTTAAAAACCACAAAAATGATAAAAACACTAAAATACCACTAAAACAATAGAAACTTTTTAAACCCTTAAACTGTTAAAGAACATTAAAATCCATTAAAGATATAAAAACATAAAAAATCTAAAAAGACAGAAAAACCATAATACCCTAAAAACCCACAAAACCCTCAAAATCCATAAATACCTTATTATTCCATAAAAATAAAAAAATTCTCTAAAACCCATAAAAATGTAAAAAACCCAAAAAAAACATTGAAACCCTCAACAAAACATTAAAAACCTAAAAACACTTAAAATTCATAAATCCCTAAAAACTGTAAAAACTTTTAATATCCCAAAATCCATAAAAACATAAAAAACTCAAAAATGTCAAAATCCTCAAAGGCCTAAATACCAAAAAAATCCTAAAATATCCATAAAAAACCAAAAAATATAAATATATTGAAAATATTGAAAATCCCTAGGAAAATATTAATACCATAAAAACACTTAAAACCCCTAAAAACACTAAAAACATTAAATATACTAAAAGTCCCTAAAACCACTAAAATCCATTAAACCTTTAAAACCTTTAAAAACCATATAAACCCTAAAACCCATAAAACCCCATAAAATCTAGAAAACCCCATGAATAACCTTAATAACCCTTTAAACCCCAAAAATCATTAAAAACTCTAAAAAATAAAAATTCTCAAAAAGAAAAAAAGTTTAAAAAACCAATAACAACCAAAAAAACCAAAAAACCCTATAAATCCCTAAAAACCCCAAAAACCCTAAAAACTATAAAAACACTAAAAAACTGAAAAAATCCCAAAAAATAAAAGAACCCTAAAAACCATGAAAAACATGAAGAAAATCTTAAAAAACTAAAAACACTTAAATCCTTAATAAAAAATAAAAACCCCAAAAAACTGAAAACAATAAGAATGTTCAAAATCTCTAAAACCACAAAAAATGTTAAAAATCATTAAAAACTAAAAAACCCTAAAAATGTAAAAAACAAAAAAAACTCAAATATACCATAAGAAAACCTTAAAAACCTAAAAAAACATAAAACACCTTGTTAACCAAAAAAACACAAAAGTCACTAAAAATACCTAAAACCCCTAAAAACCCTAAAAGATATAAAAACAATAAAAATCCCTAAAACATATAAAACCCCGAAAAAATCATTAAAATATCTAAAAACTCTTTAAACCCTTAAAAACATTAAAAATCTCTAATAAAAATTTAAATAATGAAAAACTAAAAAACCCTTTGAACCCCAATCAACCATATAATCCATAAAATCCCTAAAACCCTCTAAATATGTACGAACACTAAAAACAAAAAAAAATCCCAAACAACTCTAAAAAACCATATTAATGTTAAAAACCCTTAAAACTTATGAAAACCATAAAAAAAACACACATAAAGCCCTAAAAGTATAAAAATTATAGAAACCATAAAAAATGATAAAACCCCTAAATCCCCTCAAAATAAGTAAAAACCCTAACACCCATAAAAATATTAAAAAGCCCTAAAAAGCCATAAAAACAAAAAAACCAAAAATCCTTGAAAAACCCTAAGAAAAATGTAAAAATCTAAAAACACTTTTGACCCCTAATATGATAAAAAATGATAAAAATTATAAAAGTCCCTCATAACCCTAAAAATAGAAAAAAACATAAAAATCTCTAAAAACAATAAAAGCTCGTAAAAATATATAAAGCACCAAACCACTAAAAACTCTATAGACCCTTTAAACACCTATAAAACCCCTAAGAACCCTCAAAAACATTATAACCTCCAAATCCCAAAAACCCAAATAAAACCATAAAAATTCTAAAGAACACTAAATAAACCCTAAAATCATAAAAAACCATGAAAACCATAAGAAAAACTTAGTAACAAAAAACAATTAAATCAAATAAAATCATAAAAACACTAAAAATATGAAGAAAAATGAAAACCCTAAGGCCCTAGAAATCTTTAAAAACACTAGAAACCACATCAATCTTAAAAATTCCCTAAAATTTCTAAAACTATAAAACCCCCCAAAAAATGAAAACATTGAAGAAAAACATAAAAACCAAAAAAAATTAAAATCCAAAAAACATAAAAAAACCTTAATACCCATAAACCCATAAAAACCCTAAACACATAAAAAACTCTAAAACCCATAAAAACCCTTAAACCCACTTAAATCATAAAAATCCCATTAAACTTCTAAAAATGTTATAAAACTCTAAAAAACTTAAAACCCCTAAAAAATAAAAAAATCTAAGATCCTAAAAACCCATAAAAGACTAAAAACCCACAAAATACCTAAATATCCATAAAAACCATAAAAACCCCAAAAGCCCTAAAATCCATAAAAACGTTAGAATCATGAAAGACACTAAGAAAACCATAAAAACCAAAAAACAATTAAAACCTACTAAATCACTACAAAATGAAAAAACCCCCTAAATAACAAAAATCTTCTAAAATCCCCTTATAGACTCAAAATCCTTAAAAACCTAAAAAAATAATCCCAAAATCTATCAAAATAAGTGAAAATGTTAAAACCCTTAAAACCCCTAAAAACCCTAAGAAATCCATAGAATGTAAAAAATACATAAAAATCCAATAGTGATAAAAAATTATAAGAACCCTAAAGGTTCTAAAAACTCTAAACCCCCTAAAAACCATACACACCCCTAAAACCATAAAACCCCTAAAACGCCACAAAAACTATAAAAACACTAAAAACACAAAAACCCATTAAAAAAATAAAACATTAAAAACTATGAAAAAAAAGATAAACCCTAAAACACTAAAAATCCCTTAAAACCCCGAATAAAACCATAAATACCCTAAAACCTTTAAAAACCCCTAAAACCCCTTAAAATACATAAAAACACTAAACCCACATAAAAATCCTTATAAATCCATAAAAATATCTAAAAACATGAAAAAACATAAAAAACCTAAGTAACCATAAGAAAACATTAAAATCATAAAAACAATTAAAAACTCTAAAAATCCTAAAAATAGGTAAAACCCTAGAAACCCTAGAATCCTTAAAAACCACTAAAAATCCGAAAAACCCTAAAACCCCGAAAAAGAATAAAAATATTTAAAAATCCCTAAAAATTTATAAAATGTAAAAACAACTAAAAACGATAATAACCCTCAGAAAAATGAAAAATCCTAAAATCATTTAAAACCAATGAAAGATATAAAAACTGCTAAAAATCCTAAAAGACCCTAAAAACACTGAAAAATCTAAAAAAACATAAAAACCCCAAAAAACAATCCATAAAACCGAAAAAAATAATATAATAACTAAAAATCTAAAAACTATTAAAACCCCCTAAAATTTATAGAAACCCTAAAACCCACAACACCCTAAAAACTAAAAAAATCCCAAAAAAATCCAGAAAACTACCTAATACCCCTAAAACCCTAAAACCCTCAAAATATCTAAAAGTAACTATAAAATCCTAAAAATCCTAGAAACACTAAAAACACATAAAGGTATAAAAAACATTAAGAACCATAAAAAACCTGAAAACCCTAAAGCCCCTCAAAATCCTTAAAAATCATAAAAGCCATCAAAATTCAAAATAACAACTAAAATTTCAAAAAACTAAACCCCCAAACTATAAAAACGACTAATTAATCCATAAATAAAAAAATGGAGTTAAAATCCCACAAAAAATAACAAATGATAAAACCCCTAAAAGACCCCAATACCCTAAAAACCAAAAAAAACACCTAAAACCCATAAAAACCCTCGAAAACCATTAAAACACTACAGAAAAACTAAATACTAAAAAACCCCTTTAAAACATTAAAATGTTAAAAAAGTATCAAAATCTTATAATACCTTAAAAAAATAAAGAAACACTTAAAACCCAAGAAAATCCCTTAAAATCCATAAACCCCTAAAAATCCCAATGAAATTGAATTCCCCAAATAATACTAAAAAAACCTAAAAATATCTAAAATTGTAAAAACTTTAAAAACATAGAAAAATAATAACAAACCCAAAAGAACATTAAATCATTAAAACCCCCTAAAAGTCTTTAAAATGCTAAAATCCTAAAAAAACCCACAAAATCATAAAACCCCTAAAAACATCGAAAATCTCTAAAAACCCAAAAAAAATCATATAAAATGCCTCAAAAATACCTAAAAACACAAATTACCTAATTACCAAGAAAACCCCAATCAAAACCATAAAAAATAAAATGATTAACCATTAAAAATCAAAAAACAATACAAAAAACCCTAAACAAACCTATGAACCAAAAAAACCACAAAAAACCATAGTACCCCAAAAAACATAAAAAAACTAAAACAAAAAAAAACATAAAACCCCACTAAAAAAATCTAAAAACCATTTAAACACCTAAAGATGTTAAAATCTCAAAAGACCATAAAAACCCTAAAAACTGTAAAAACCCAAAAAACCCTAGAAATCAAATGAAAAAACATAAAACCCCCTTGAAACCATTAAATCCATAAAAATACTAAAAATTATATAAAATCCCTAACACATTAAAAAAACCTAAAAACCCAAAATCCTAAAAAATCCCCAAAAAACCATAAAAACCAAAAAACACTTAAAACCCTAAAAACCTGTTAAATGCTAAAAATCTTATATATCCCTAAAACACCTAAAAACACTAGAACCCTTAAAATCCCTAAAACCCCAAAAGAATATAAAATATCTAATAATCCCTAAATAATGTAAATACACATAAAAACCCAAAAAACCACTAGGAAAACATTAAATACAATAAAACACTAAAATCCCCCAAAAAGATAATAACGTTAAACACACTAAAAAAACCTATAAACAGTAAAATAAATAAAAACCATAATTCCCGAAAAACCTTTTAAAACCCTAATAACCTATAAGAAAACTTAAAACCACTAAAAACTCTAAAAACCCTTCTCTCTGCAAAAAATATTATAAATATCTAAAAAAAACCTAAAAACCCCCAAAAACCCAAAAATATTCTAAAAGAACCCTAAATATCAAAAAACCCATAAAAACATAAATCCCCCCAAAAATAATCCAAATCCCCCAAAACATAAAACAACCCATACAAGTCCTAAAGGCCCTAAAAATCCCAAAGACATAAAATAAAATAAAAACATTCAAAACCTCTAAGAAAACCATAAAACCTAGAAACATTTCAAACCTCTAAAACCACTAAAAACCGCTAAAAACTCTAAAGACCCCGAACAACCAAAAAACCCTAAAAATACCTAATTACCCTAGAACAACATAAAAAGTCCTAAAAAGACCTAAAAACCCTAATAACATAAAAAACATAAAAACCGTGAAACACGCTATGAAAACATTAAAAACCTTAAAACACTCAAAACCCCTAAAAATAAAAAACCCTAATACCCTAGAAGTCATTAAAACACTAAAACCCCAAAGACGTTAATGACCACTAAAGCAATAAAAAACCCAAAAACCCATATAACCCTAAAACCAAAAAAATGTAAAAAACCCTTTATACCCCTAAAACATTAAAAAAACATTAAAAACCATAAAACCCCCAAAAACCCTAAAAACACTAAATCCAAAAAACCTAAAAAACCCTAAAACCTTCCAAAATTCAAAAAACCCCTATAACTAATAAATATCCTAGAAAAGACCTAGAAATACCTCAAAATATAAAATATCCAAAAAACCTTGAAAACCCCTAAGAAAACCATAAAAACCTTAATCAATTTATAACCCCTAAAAACCATAAATACACTAAAAACCCAAAAGAAACTAAAAATCATAAAAATCTCTACACCCCCCCCCCCGAAAACCATAAAATCTAATAAAATCATAAATAGTAATGACTATAAAAACACTTTAAACCCCTCAAAATTTTAAAAACTCTAATAACCTTACAACCCCAAAAAACTAAAAAAACCCCTTAAAACGTAAAAAAACTCTAAAACCCTAAAACCCCTAAAAACCATAAAACCCCTCAAAATACATAAATACCCTAAAAACTCATAAAAATTATAAATAAGACCTAAAAATTCCTAAAAACATAAAAACCCTAAAAATATGGAAAAACCTGAAGGAAACCTTAAAAACATAAAAACACATAGAACCCTTAAAACCTAAAAAATGAAAACCTCTATAAACCCTAAAAACTTAAAATAACTATGAAAAATAAAACAAAAAACCATAACCAACCTAAAACCCCAAACTCCTATGAAATTATTAAAAACCTAAAATCACATAAAATTCATAAAACCAAAAAAATACAAAAACCTTAAGTGACCCTAAAGTCTGAAAACCCCCAAACCTACACAAATAAAAAAAACGATAACAAACACTAAAATCCCATAAAAACCCAAAAATTAACTAAAAACAATAAAACACCTTTAAAACCTAAAATGTTACAATACTCTCAAAACCTTAAAAACTCCAAAAAATGAAAAGAAATAAAACATAAAAAACCATAAAAATTTATAAATACCCAAAAACGATCAAAATCATGAAAACACCAAAAATATATAAAAATCCTAAAAATCCCAAAAATTGGAAAAACGTAAAACACCCTAAAACATTAGAAAAACCAAATAAATCTTTAAAACCCTAAACACACTTAAACCTTTAAAGAACCTAAGGACTTGTAAAAACCTCAAAACCCTAAAAACTCTAAAGCCCATCAAAATCCCTAGTAACCCTAAAAATCTTAAATACTTAAAAAATCCCCAAAAATTCCTAAAAAATAAACCTAAAACCCCTGAAAATACTTATTTTTTAAAAACCAATGAACACTTAAAACCACTAAAAACCCAAAAAAACGCTAAAGACCCGAAAATAACCTAAAACCCTAAAACCCTTAAAACTACACAACCCCAAAAAACCTTAAAAACAAAAAAAATTCATAAAAATATAAAAACAAAATAAAAACACCCAAAACCGTTTAAACACACAGTTTTGTTTGAAAACTCTAAAACCCCTTAAAACCCTAAATAAACAAAAAACCCATAAAAAAATTCCAAAAAATATCTAAAAATTTCTAATAAAATGTAAAAAATGATAAAAACCAAGAAAACACCTAATAAACCCCTAAAAATATAAAAACCATTAAAACCCCTAGAAATGCTACAAAACCTAAAAACCCCTAAAACCCAATAAAATACAAAAACCCTCAAAATCCCTAAAACATATAAATCCATAAAATTCGTTAAAGTCCTTAAACAAACCTAAAAATATAAAATCCCCTTAAACCTTTAAGAAAACCATGAAAACCGAAAAAATAAAAAACACCTAAAAACAAAAAATAAATGAAAACCCTTAAAGACACAAAACCCAATGAAACCCCTAAAACCCATAAAACCCCAAATAAAATTACAAAAAACTCAAAAAATACACAATCCCCCAAAAATCACTAAAAAAGTTTAAAACCCTTTAAACCCCCAAAAAATTTTTAGAATCTCTAAAAAACATAAAATCCATAAAAATTATAAAAAAACCATTAAACCCTAAGAAAATCATAGAAACACTAAAACCCTCAAAATCCATAAAAAATAAAAAACTATAAAAATATAAGAAAACATTAAAATTCATAAAAGGTTAAAAAATCCAAAAAAATCATGAAAATTGCTAAGAATACCTTAAAAACAAAAAAAAACTCCTAAAAACATAAAAACACTAAAAAACCCTTAAACCCCCTAAATCCCCTAAGAAAACCGTAAAACCCCCCAATATCCATAAAAAACCTAAAAAACAAAAAAAATGCCAAAAAATATGAAAAATTATCTCAAAACATAAAAAACCCTAAAAATATGAATAACCCTTAAGAAAACCATAAAACCAAAAAACAATTAAAACCCATAGAAATAAGGAAATTCTAAAAACCATAAAATACCCTAAAATACCTTAAAATCAAAAAAATCCTAAGAAAATATGAAAAACATGAAAACGCACCAAAATCCAAAAAAACCACTACACACTCTAAAAACACTTCAAACCCCTAAAAATATTGAAAAAAATTTCTAAAAACCTTAAAAACCCTAAAAATATTAAAAAACACTTAAAACCCCAAAACACTATAAAAACCCTAAACCCCCCAATATTCATAAAAAATCAAAAACCATAAAAAAATATCCATCAAAATTCCAAAAAATACATAAAAACATAACAAACCCAAAAAATGCTGAGAACCCATAATAAAACCTTAAAAACATAAAAACACTTAAAACCACTAAAAACCTAAAAATGATAAAACCGTAAAAACAATAAAAATCCCTAAAACCGCTCAATATCGATTAAAACTACAAAAAAACTATTAAAATACAAAAAATTCCTAAAAACATCTAAAACTCTAAAACTATTAAAACTCTAAAAATCCCTAAAAAATCCTTAAAACCCAAAATAAACATAAAAACCATAAAAACATAAAAACCATAAAACCATAAAGAACCATGAAAGACCCCTAAATCTCTAAAATTCCTAAAAACCCTAATAACTGTAAACCCCCTAGAAAATAGAAAATACCCTAAAAAACCGAAAAACTACAAATAATCTTATATAATCACTAATATAGTTTAATATCCTAAAGGCACAGAAAAACTCTAAACCCAAAAAAAATCATAAAAACCCTAAAACCCCCTAATAACAATAAAATGGTAAAAACCCAAAAATCATCAAAATAACAAAAACCCCAATGAAATCCTAAAAAAGCATTAAAAATATCTAAAAATATTTAAAACACAAAAAAATTTAAAAACCCAAAAGAACCCTTAAATCCCAAATAAACATAAAACCTCTAAAAACCATAAAAACTCAAAAAACACTAAAACCCCCTCAAAATCAAAAAAAAATAGTAAAAACCATAGAAATACTAAAAATCATAAAAATCACTAAAAACATAAAATAACTTAAAACCCATAAAAACCCCTATGAAAACAATGGAAACATAAAAAAACTTAAACCCTAAAAACCTAAAAACAATAAAAAATATATAACCCCCAAAAAACAAAAAAACCCCTAAAAACCGTAAAACCAATAAAAACTCTAAAAACCACTAAAAATATAAAATCCTTTTAAACACCTAAAAACATTAGAAAAATGTAAAAACCCTTGAACCCCATAAAAACCATTAAAAAATCTTAAGAATCCATAAAAAGTCCTCAAAACCCATAAATACCATAAAACCCAAAAAATCATAAAAAAACTATAAAAATACCAAAAAACATAAAAAACCCTAAATACCAAGAAAATCTATAATTATGTTATAAAAACATAAAAACAAATTAATCCCCTAAAAATCTGAAAACCCCATAAATAACCTAAACCCCCCAAAACCCATAAAATCCTAAAAATCGCTAAAAGTGTAAAAGCACAAAAAATATATGAAAACCCTTTAGAAATCGATGATAACCTAAAAATTTTAATCTCCTAAAAAACCTAAAAATGGGAAAATTCCATAGAAGATCTTAGAAACCCAAAAAACCAAAAAACTTATAAAACCTCAAAATCTCTAAAACCCCATAAAGACCGAAAAAACAAACTAAATACTCTAAAACCGCTTTAACCCACTAAAATTATAAAAACACTAAACAAATTAACATCCATAAAAACTAAAAAACATATTTAATTTAAAAATAAAAATAAAACTCTAAAACCCCTAAAGAACCATTAAAACCCTAAAAAACCCTATTACCCCTAAAACCCCATAAAAATCATTAAAAATCCCTAAAAATCTCAAAAAACACAAAAACAAAAAAACACTAAAAAATCCTGAAAACCCCTACAAAATCCTTAAAACCGAAAAATAATCTTTAAACCCTAAAAATAAAAACAACACTAAAACCCCTAAAAACCTCAGAACCCATCAAAACATTAATGACCATAAAAATAAAAAAAGGACCTAAAATGCATAAAAATAGAAAAAAAAACCTTAAATCCCTAAAAACCCCTAAGAAATTTTTTTTTAAAAAAAGCACTTAAAAAACATAAACACCTAAAAATTTTAAAACTGCTAAAAGAATATAAACGACCTTAGACCCCAAAAAAACCATACATTCCTTAAAAACATTAAAAACCCCATAAAAACCCTAAAATCCCACTAAAAAACTCTAAAACCCAGTTAAACCCATAAATTGTTTAAAATACTCTTAAAGACATTGAAAATCCTGAAAACATAAAAAACCCATAAAACCCCAAAAATATAAAAATAGAATACCTCTATGGAATCCTAAAAGCACAAAATTTCCCTAAAAATCCTGAAATAGCATAAATATCCTTAAAAAGACCTAAATTTTTTTAATGATGTAAAAAAATATAGAAAATTCTAAAAACCCATAAGAAAACCTTAAAACCACTTAAACCCTAAAAGCCTAAAAACCATAACCCTTGCCCCAAAAACCTAAAAACACCACAAAACACTCAAAATTACAAAAATCCCTAAAAACCAAAAAAAATCTAATAGAATCCAAAAAATATATTAAAAATGAAAAAAGGAAAAAAAAACCTTAACAACTAATTTTTTTAAAAACATAAAAAAACATAAAACCCTAAAAACACTAAAATATTTTAAAATAATAAAAAACTAAAAAATCCTAAAAAACATATAATCTCATAAAAACATAAAAAACCCTAAAATTATTAAGAACATTAAAACCCACTAAAATCACTAAAAACCATTTTGACCACTAAAATAGTAAACAAATCGTACATACTTAAACCCCAAAAAATCAATAAAAATCCTAAAACACCAAAAAATCATAAAAAGCATAAAAACCTAAAAAACCCTAAAAACTCAAAATCCCTAAAAATCCATAAGAAACCCATAAAACCCTAGAAACACTTAAATCACCTAAAAACAAAAAGAATGCTGAAAACCTTAAAAGATATTAAAACCCATAAAACATAGTAAAAACATTAAAACCCTTTAAAACCAAAAAATCATTAAAACTCTTGAAACCCTAAAAATATCTAAAAACTCTAAAGTCCTATTAAACCATAAAAACATTATAAAAAACCCTTAAAACTGTAAAAACTTAAAAAAACCATAAAAACCCTCAAAACCCTAAAAACACTTAAAACCATATAAACCTAAAAACTCCCAAAAAATACCAAAAAAGGTAAAAAAACCTAAAAAACCTGAAAACCCCTAAGAAGACCATAAAATCATAAAAATAATTAAAACCACTAAAAACCTAAAAACCCTAAAAAAAATAAAAGATCCTTAAAACCAATAGAATATAAATACCTTAAAATCCCTAAAAAAATTTAAATCCCTAAGAACTCATAAAAACCCATAAAAACCCATGAAACCACTGAAAAAAAATGAAAAATACACCTTTAATGGAATTAAAATTTCCCAAAAAACTCTAAAAACCATTGAACATTAAAAAACTAAAAAACCCCTTTAAAAAACCCTTAAACCCTAAAAATCTTTGGAAATACCAAAAAACCAAAAAAAATACTAAAAAATCTTTAAAAACCCACAAAAATTGGAAAATACTAAAAACCCTTAAATTCACCTAAAAACCGAATCAACACAAACAATATTTAAAACTGAAAAAATCACTTAAAGCCCTAAACATCTTCAAAATGAGTAAAAACACTAAAATCATAGGAATCCTTAAAAAATCTTGAATAATCACTAAAAATGTAAGAAACAAAGAAACCCTAAACCCTTAAGAAAAACATAAAAACATAATAATAATAAAAACCCCTAAAACATATGAAAACCCCTAAAAAGAAATAAAACCACTAAAACAACTAAAAACTCTAAAAATCGTTTAAGACCCTAAAACATTAAAAACCTTAAAACACTTAAAACACAAAAAAACTAAAAAACCTATAAAATTAAAAAAAAAATGAAATCCTAGAAGCATTAAAAATCCCTGAAATCTAAAAAAATTATAAAAATCATAAAAATCTCAAAAAATTCAAAAAACACTAAAATTAAAAAAGAATCTAAATACCCTAAAATCCCCAAATCTAATAAAACCCCATAAAAATCATAAAAACACAAAAAACTATTAAAATATTAAAACCAACTAAAAACGATAGAAACCCTTTAAGCCCCCAAAAATTAAGAAAAACTCTAAAAACCTTAAAAATCATAAATAACACAAGAAAACCCAAAAGTAAAAAAACTCTAAAACAATCAAAATCCAAAAAAACTCAAAACAATAAAAATACAGAAAATACCTAAAAAAATAAAACCTTAAAATTTTAAAAAATTAAAAACCCCCATAAAACCTTAAAAATATATGAACACATAAATCCTCTGAAACAAAAATGCGCTAAAACTCCTAAAAACTACGAAAACCGCATTAAAAGACCAAAAAATCCTAAAATCCCCTAAAAATAATAAAAATACCAAAAAAACAAAAAAACCCGGAAAAACCTATTAAAACATTAAAAAATGAAATAAAATCCATATGAAACTAAGAACGCTAAAACCCAATGATGATGCTAAAAACCCTAAAACCCCTAAAAACATTAAAAACAATAAAAAACTACAAAACACTAAATACCTCTTAAAACTCTAAAAACCGTATAGAACCCCCAAAAATGATAATAAATTACGAAAACCATAATACCTTTAAATACATAAAAATAAACCATAAAACCCAAAAAAATCATAAATCTCTAAAAACATAAAATCATAAAAACCCCTAAAATCAATACAATCCATTAAAATCCAAAAATGGTCATAAAAATCCATCAAAACGTAAAAAAACCGTAAAACTGTTGAAAACCATAATAAAATATTAAAATACTAAAAAAATAAAACCATTAAAACCCTAAATATCTAAAACCCTTAAAATACCCTAAAATACCTTAAAACACCAAAACCCATAAAACCATAAAAAACCTAAAACCCATAAATCTTTTAAATACCACTAAAACCCCTAAACACATTTAAAATCGTAAAACTGTAAAAAAACTCTAAAAAACCTAGAAAACCCAAAACAATATACAAACAGACCCCTAAAAACCCAAAAATAAAATATAGAAAACTAAAAAAACTAAAACACTCAGAATCCCTAAAACCCAAAAAAACATAAAAAACCTAAAAAACCCCTAAAATCCATAAAAACTTAAATACCCAAAAAAACCCAGAAACCCCCTAAGAAAACATTAAACCCTAAAAACTATTAAAACCCCTAAATTCTTAGAAAATACTTAAAACCCTAAAAGCGACAAAACCCCCCCAAAATCCCTAGAAAATTAGTCTTAAAAATCTATAAATATCAATTAAAATTGGAAAACCCTAAAACCACTCAAAACCCCAATAAAAAACTTAAAAAATAAAAATACATAAAACCCTAAAAAACATAAAAGAATAAAGACCCTAAAAACTCTTTAAAATCATAAAAATACATAAAACCATAAAAACACTAAAAACCCATAAAACCCAAAAAACACTAACAACTCTAAAAACCATATAAACCTCTAAAAAGATGAAAATCTATAAAACCCCATAAAACCCCTAGAAACTCAACCAACCACTAAAAACCTAAAAAAAACCTAAAAACCCATGAAATCCAAAATATACTAAAAAAAGAAAATACCAAACAATCCAAAAAATCATTAGAAATGTAGATAATTCTAAAAACCTGATAATCTCTAATAAAAATTAAAAAAAATACGTAAAACACTTAAAACCCCTAAAAACATAAAAAGGAAAACAAATCTATAACAACTCTAAAAACATAAAAAACCCTAAAATCCCTCAAATTCTGTAAAAAAACTTAACAACCATAAAAATCATAAAAAATCACTAAAATTCCTAAAAATTTAAAATCCCCAGGAAATCATAAAAACACAAAATACCCTAAATGTGCCTAAAAAGCCTCAAAATGCCTAAAATTCTAAAACCCCTAAAAAATGAAAACCACTAAAAAATACATAAAGACATTAAAACCCTAAAATCCATAAAAACACTAATAAAACCTTTAAAACCAAATAAAACACTTAATACCCCTATAATCACTAAAATTCCTAAAACCCTCCAAATGATAAAACCAAAAAAAACCTTTAAAATTCCTTTAAAATACTTATAACCACTAATAACCTAAAATAACCAAAAAAAATACTTAAGAAACCCAAGAAACCATTAAAACATAACAACCATTAAAACTACCAATAAACCTAAAATATTTTAAAAACACCAAAAGACACTAAAAACGCCGAGAACACTTAAAACCATGAAACCCCTAAAATCAATTAAGAAACATAAAAATCTATAAAACCATTAAAAACTAGAAAATATCGAAAACCCTTTAAAACATTAAAAATGACAAAAAAATAAAAAAAACCTTCAACCCCTAAAAAATCTCAATAAAACCCTAAAACACAACAAACCATGAAAACCTTCAAAATCCTTAAAAACCTATAAAACCATAAAAATACTGAAAAATCCCTTAAATTATCTAAAAACATAAAAAACACGAAATACACTTAGAAAAAAATAAAAACCTATGAAAACATTAAATCAAGAAAAACCTAAAAACACTAAAAACCCAAAAAAACCCAAAACCCAAAACCCCCTAAAAATCCCTAAAAACAAGAGAAATCCATCAAAATTGAAAAACTCACTATAAATCCCTAAAAATATAAGAAAGAAAAAAAATCTGAAAACCACTATGAAAACATTAAGTACCTAAAAATTCTTATAATCATTAAAAAAACCAAAATTATGTTAAAAGAAACTAAACACCCAAAAAATAATAAAACCCCCCAAATAATTAAAAACACTAAATCACCAAAAAAACCAAAAAACCCAAGGAAAACACTAAAAAATCATTAAACCCCTAAAAACCCAATAAAAATTGAAAAACCCCAAAAAAGCGAAAACAAAATCACAAAAACCCTAAAACCGTCCAAAAATAAAAAAAACTTTAAAAATCATAAAAATCATAAAAATCCTCTAAAAAACTAAAAAAATAAAAATACAAGTTTTGTTTAAAATATCCATAAAAACCTAAAAACACTAAAAACACTAAATACCACTATTAAAACATTAAAAACATAAAAATACATAAAATCCCTAAAACCCTAAAAACACTAAAACCCTAAAAACCCAATAAACCTTAAAAACATTCAAAACTACTAAAAACCATAAAAATCATAAAAATTCCTAAAAATCTCAAAACACATAAAAACCACTAAAACCACTAAAAAAAGAAACCCTAAATAACCTAAAACACAAAAAACCACAAATAAATCCTAAAAACTCTAAAGGACCCATAAAATTTTATAATACCATAAAAACCATTAAATCCCTAATTAATCATAAAAAAAATCCCATAAAAACCCTTAAATCCACTAAAATCTCCAATACCCTTTAAACCCCTAAAACATTAAAAAATATTAAAAATGTTAAAAAACTAAAAAAACATTTAAACCTAATAAATTAATAAAAACATAAAACCCCTAAAAACCCTAAAACCCCTATAAAATCCCTACAATTTTTAAAAACATGATAATCCTAAAAATTCCAAAAAACCTATAAAAACCTAAAAAACAATGATTAATCATAGGAAAAACATAAAAACTGAAAAAAATTAAAACCCCTAAAAAAGAAAAAACACTAAAAACCCTAAAACCCTAAAACCACTTAAAAACAACAAATTTCATAAAGCTAATAAGACCATAAAAATCGTGAAAATCTATAAAATTCTAAAATAACATTAAAAACCCTTAATCCCTTAAAACCATAATAAAACCATAAAAACCTAAAAATTATAAAAACCCCAAATAACCAAAAAAATTAAAAACCAAAATAAACCGTAATACTAGTAAAAAATATAAAAACATTTTAAAAAACTAAAACCCAAATATAATCTAATACCACTAAAAACACTAAAAAAACAAATAAACCCCTACAAATGTCAAAAAACACTACAAACCTAAAAAATGTAAAAAACTCAAAAAATCATAAAATCCCAAAATACCACAAAAAACTTAAAACAGTAAAAAGATGAAAAATCTCTAACAACATTAAAAACCATAAAAATCAAAAAAATACCAAAAAATCATTAAAACATAACAACCATAAAATCCCTAAAAACCCATTAGAAAACATTTTAAAAATAAAAAAAATTGAACCACAAAAAACCCTTAAAACCCTAAAACCTCAAGATACTATAATAACCAGTTAAAACCACTAAAAACTCTAAGAACCCTTTAAAACCCTAAAATTGATTAAAAATTTAAAAATCATAAAACCCTACAAAACTAAAAAATCCCATAATAACACAAAAACCATAAAAACCATAAAACCATACGACCCCTAAAACCCTAAATATCCCTAAAACCACTAAAAATCCCAAAAAATCCATAAAACCAAAAAATCCTAAAGAATAACTGAAAACCATAAAAAATTAAAAACACTAAAACACGTAAAAATACCTTCAAAAACCGTAAAAAAAATAAAAAACACTTCAAAACCCCAAATTCTAAAAATTCTAAAATCTTTAAAACCCCTAAAAACCCTAAAACCCCAAAAGCAATAAAATACGCAAAAACCCATTGAAACCCTAAAAACAAATAAAACCCCAAAAAACCATATAGTTCAAATTCTATTTCTGATTTTTGTGGTGATGTTGGATGACTTCTTTCCCTTTTGGGGTTTTCTTTTTTTGTTTTCTGGGGTTGTTAAGGGTTTTTGGATGTGGGTCGATTGAGTCCTCCCCTCCCTTTTCTGATGTGTCTATTTTTTCCGAATAATTTTTTTTGGGGGGGGGGGGTCAGGAATAGCCTGGATCTACAACGTCCTTGACTTAGAAATGTTAATAAACTCTAAAAACCTTAAAGTCCACAAAACACTAAAAACACTAAAATCCACAAAAAACTATAAAATCCCAAAAACCCAAAAAACCAAAAAACCACTCAAAATCTATAAAATCCCACAAAACCCATAAAGGCTTAAAAACATAAAAACCTAAAAATAGAAAAAACACTTAGAAAACCTTAATATCTTAAAAACACGTAAAACTCATAAAAACCAAAAAAGTGGAAATGAAACAAAAAAACCCTAAAACCCCTAAAATCCATAAAATCTCTCAAAACCCAATAGAAACCAAATAAATTATAAAAAAATCACTAAAAATAATAAAAACATTAAAATCTATAAAAATCAAGAAAAATCCTATTAAAAACATAAATATCGGAAAAAAATAAAACACATAATAACATAAAAATGATAAAACCCCTGAAACTCTAAAAACCCTTAAAACCAAAATATTACTAAAAACATAAAATACCATAAAAAATAAAAAAACACTAAAAATATATAAAAACCATTTAAACCTAGAAAAATGTTCGAAACACTAAAAAATCATTAAAATCCTAAATAACTCAAAAATACACTAGAACCCCCCCATAAAGCAAAAAACCTATATAAAACCTAAAAATCCCTAAAACCCCTCAAAATCCCTCAAATGTCCTAAAAACCCATAAAACCTTAAATACCTAGGAATCCCAAAAATACATAAAACCCCCTAAAACCCCCTAAAACCCCTGAATACCGTTATGTAATCCTTAAAAACATAAAAAAAACAAAAACCCATAAAAACCCTAAAAACGATAAAATCGCTAAAAACCCTAATACACCTATGATCCCTAAAATTCAATAAACCCCTTTAAAACCATCAACAACTTAAAAATCACTAAAAATAAAAGAAACCCAAATACCCCTGAAAATCCTAAGAAAATCATAAAACCTAAAAAACACTTAAACCCCCTTAAACTTATAAAACACTAAAACCCCTAAAAGATCATATGATCCAAAATAAACACCTAAAAAACCCCAAACCCCCTAAAAACATTTAAATACCCTAAAACCCATAAAAACTCTAAAAAACCCAAAAAAAATTAAAAAAAAACCCTTCAAACCCCCAAAAAATTACAAAGCTCTACAAACCTTTAAAAATCCAAAAAGAACTCCAAAAACCCACTTAGAAACCAAAAATACCATAAAACTCATAAAAACCATAATAACCCTCAAATTCCCTAAAAATAATAAAATTCATAAGGACATAAATTCCCTAAAAACATAAAAAATACAAAAAACCCTAAAAATATATAAGAAAATATTAAAAACCTAAACACACTGAAAACCAATAAAGAACCTAAAAATGATAAAAGCCCAAAAACCCAAAAAAACCCCTAAAATCTAAGAAAACAAAAAATTTCCCAAAAATAGTACAAATCCCTAGAAAAATAAAAAACCTAAAACACACTAAAAATACATTAAACCCATAAAAACATTAAAAAACAATAAAAATCATAAAAACCCTAGAAAATAAAATCTCTAAAGCCCACAAAAAACATAGAAACACTAAAAACCTCAAAATATCTAAAAACACAAAAACACATAATATCCTAAAATCCCTAAAGTTCACTAAAAATGTAAAATAACCAATAAATCTCAAAAAACCAATAAAAAAAATCATAAAATGATAAAAAACATAAAACTCTTAAACCCTAATAATTCAAAAAATCCTTAAAACCCCTAAAACCCTAAAAAAATCATAAAATCCCTAAAACCAATAAAAAACCTAAAAATCCTTAACCATAAAAACATAAAAATTCATAAAAACTCTAAAAAACCTATGATAACCATTAAACCCTAAATATTCGTAAAACCCAAAAAAATGAAAAAAATGAAAAAAAACATAAAAGATCATAAAACCCCTAAAACATTATAAAACCCCCTAAAACATAAAAGCCCATAAAATATTAAGAAAACCCTAAACACCAATACAACCCCTATACCCCGAAACGACTAAAAACCCTTTAAACCCATAATAACGTTACAAACTCTAAAATCCCTCAAAACCCTTAAATCTCAACAAAATTATAAAAACCAAACAAATACAAACCCTAAAAATACTAAAATCCATTAAAATCACTGAAAATCCAAAATGACCACAAAAAAACAATAAGTGTCCCTAAAAAATTTTAAACCCCTAAAACCCTAAAAATCCAGAAAAACCCCACAATAACTAAAAAACACTTAAAATCCCTAATAATTCTAAAAAAATGTAATAAACCCAAAAAAATCAATAAAATCTTTTAAACCCAAGAAACCCCTAAAAAACCCTAAAAATCCATAAAAACACAAAACCCTAAAAATCATAAAAACTCTAAAAACTCTTAAAAACTAAAACACCTATAACCCCTTGAAAACCTAAAAATGATAAAATTCCAAAAACACCTAAAAAATACCCTAAAACCCTAAACCCACTAAAAACCAAAAAATCGTCCAACCCCTTTAAACCCCTACAAATGATAAAAAATATAAAAAATATTAAAAACCCTAAAAATTCAACCCTAATAATATCTATAAAAATCCCTAAAACCCATAAGGATCCAAAAACCCTTAAAACCCTAAAAATCAAAAAAATCAAAAAAATCCTAAAAAAATCCAAAAAAATACCTAAAATAGTTAAAAACTAAAAAGTTAAAAAAAACAGTGAAAACCCCTAATAAGACAATAACAACCTAAAAATATTTAAAAGCCCAAAAACTGAAAGTACACAAATAACCCTAAAAATCCTAAAAAAATCTATATAAACCCTTTAAACAACTAAAAAACATTACAAACACTTAGATACATTAAAACCCATAAAATAATCACAAAAACAGCTCTAAAAACTGAAAAAATAAATAAAATCCTAAACCCCCTAAAAACCCTCAAAATCATTAAAAATCCTCAAAAACCAAAAAAATCCTAAAAACCATAAAAATCCCTACAAACGTAAAGAACCTAATGCCCCCTAAAAATACCTCAGAAAACCATAAAAACCATAAAACACTTAAAACCCCTTAAAATTCTAAAACACTATAAAAACCCTAAAACAATGAAAACCAATAAAACCATAAAAATTCATAAAAACCATAAAAAAAATAAAACCATAAAATCGTAAAAAACCTAAAAACCAAAAAAACCCTTAAAAACCACTAAAAATTCAAAAATCATTTAAACCTATGAAAAGTTAAAAAAAGCTAAAAACACTCACAAAATGTAAAGACTGAAAATACTAATAAAATTTCTAAAACCGATAAAACCCCTAAACCCCTAAAACCCTTAAAAGACCACAAAATCCCTAAAAACATTAAAACCATAAAAATCATAAAAATCTTAAAAATCACTTAAAACATAAAAACCCAAAATTTCACTAAAACCCGCATAATAAAACCTTAAAACATTAAAATTATTTAAACCCTAAAACCCCCCAAAACATAAAAAACCCCAAAAACCAAAAAAATCCCCTAAAACCAAATAAAATCCCTAAAAACACTAAAAACAATAAAATATCCAAAAAATTGTAAAAGTACATAAAAATGAAAAAAAACGGGAAATTATGAAAACCTTGAGAAAATCATTAAAATGTAAAAAACATTAAGCCCGAAGAAACATAAAAAACATAAAAAAATACTTCAAAATAGACTAAACCCCCTAAAAACATAATATCCCTAAAAACCATAAAAACATTAAAACCCCATAAAGATAGTAAAAAACAAAAAACAACATTAAACCCCATTTAAACCACCTATAAGTCAATAAGTTTAAAGAACCTAAAAACCATAAAAACCCAAAAACCCCACAAAATCCCAAAAACCCCTAAATCACATAAATGTCCTAAAAAGTCCCGAAAATCCAAAAAATGTAAAAAATACTAATAACCCAGAAACCACTAACAAAACCGTAAAAACCTAAAAACACTAAAAATCATAAAAACACTAAAAAACATTATTGATACAAAAAACCATAAATCCCTTAAAAAAATAAAAACCCAAAAATCCACCAAAAAATCAAAAACCCAAATAACAACCCAAAAATCACTAAAAAAATAAAACCCTTTAAAACCCTAAAACGTTCAATAACTCTAAAAACAATAAATCCCAAAAAAACATAAAAAAATCTAAATCCCCAAAAAATCAATAAAACCCTTAAAACCCAAAAAAACCCTGTAAACACTCAAAATCACTGAAAATCCTAAAAATCCATAAAATTCCTTAAAAATATTTGAAAAACACGAAAAACAGAAAAAACATCATAAACACTGAAAACTCCAAAGAATACATTAAAAAATAAAAAAATTAAAACCCCTAATATCCAAAAAAAATGAAAAAACCCCCTAAAAACCTTCAAAATCCCTAATACCCAAAAAACCATAAAAGTTTTTAAAAATTCCCAAAAAAATCTATAAAAATGTAAAAAACCCTAAAAAAGATGAAAACCCTAAGAAAACCTTAAAATCCAAAAAACATATAAAACCCCAAAAAACCTAAAAATGAAAAATATATAAAAACACATAGAGGTCCATAAAATCCACCAAAAACCCTAAAAATCATAAAAATATCTAAATATAAAAAAAATACCTAAAGACCATATAAACTGTAAAAGCACTTTAAACACTTAAATATATTCAAAAACTCTAAAACCACCAAAATAAAAAATATTCAAAAAATACACCTAAAACACAAAAAATCCCTAAAACCCTAAAAGCCTTAAAACCCTTAAAATCTCTAAAACCCCTAAAA
The DNA here is from genome assembly GCA_963277665.1 of Viscum album. Lineage (NCBI taxonomy): Eukaryota > Viridiplantae > Streptophyta > Magnoliopsida > Santalales > Viscaceae > Viscum > Viscum album. The sequence continues at coordinate 1,276,481,683 of OY728136.1, read as the reverse complement.
ACTATAATATCCTTAAAAATCCCAAAGAGATCCTTAAAAAAATAAAAACCACTATAAACTATGAAAACCCATAAAATCATTAAAAACCAAAACACATAAAACCTCTAAAAAACTAAAACATAATAAAAACCCCAAAACCAAAACCCCCCATAAAATTCACTAAAAACCCTAAAACCAATAAAAATCCTAAAAAACAATAAATAACCCTAAAAACAAAAAAAATCATAAAAGCTTGATAAACCCTATGAAAACCATAAAATCCTTAAAATAAGTAAAATCCTCAAAAACCTAAAATATAATAAAAAACACAAAAAACTATAAAAATCTTAAAAACCCTAAAACCCGGAAAATCATAAAATTCTCTAAAAAACTATAAAAATTCCCTAAAAACTTAAAAGACCCTAAAAATTTTGAAAACCCCTAATATAATGTAAATTTACTAAGAAAGACATAAAAATCTAAACCCACAAAAAAACTATAAATAAAATTTAATCCCATAAAAATGTTATAAAATCCTAAAAAACCATAAAACCCCTAAATACATTAAAACCCTTAAAACTCCTAAAAAATCCTAAAACCCTCAAAAAACACTGAAAATATCAAAAACCCCAAAAATTATAAAAAATATAAAATGTATATTAAAATACTAGAAAACGTAAAAACCCCAAATAACACTGAAAAACCCTATAAAACCTTAAATTTGTTTTTTAAAAAAATCATAAAACCCCTGAAAATCCAAAAAAATATAAAACCCCTAAAATACTATAAAATCCCTAAAACCCCTAAAAACCTAAAAAATCATAAAAAGAAACTAAAATCATAAAACCAATAAATACCCAAAAATCCCACTAAAACACTAAAAATCACATTAAATCCATAATAATGTTAAAAATTCTAAAAATATTAAAATCCCTATGAACAAAAAACCCTTAAAAACAAAAAAACCGAACAATAGCATAAAACCACCTAAAACCCCTCAAAATCCCTAAAATAAATAAAAACCATAAAAATGATAAAAAATTTCTATAAATCACAAAAAAGTGTTAAATAACCCAAAACTCTAAAAATAATACAAACCTAAAAACACATAATCCCCTCCACCTTAAAACCAAAAACACATTAAAAATCATAAAAAACATAAAATAATAAAAAAATTTGAAAACACTCTAAATCATAAAACCCCTAAAAACAATAAAAAATTACGAAGCATTAAAAATCCCTAAAAATATAAAAAAATGAACCCCTATGAAAAAATTAAACCCCTAAAAAACATAAATCCCGAAAAAATGAAAAAAACCCAAAAAAGATTCATGAAACCTAAAAAATATCAAATAACCACAAAACCCTGAACAACCTTACAAAACCTAAAACGCCATAAAACCCCTAAGAGACCACTAAAAAATATAAATCCCATTTAAACCACTAAAAACATTAAAGACCTCTAAATACATTAAAACCCTTAAAACTCAAAAAACTTTAAACCCCAAACCAAAAACCTCAAAAAACCCTAAACCCCATAAAATCCATTAAATCCTAAAAACCCATAAAAATACAAAAAATTCCTAAAAATACTTACAAATATAAATACCCTAATAACCCAAAAACACCTATAAAAAGAATAAAAACCTAAAAAAACATAGAAACCCTAAAAACACTAAAAAAACTAAAACCATAAAATACCATAAAAATAATAAAAATTCCTATAAACCATAAATTGTTTTAAACCCGTTAATACTCTAAAAAAATTTAGAATGCTAAAAAACAAAAAATACCCCTAAAACCTAAAAAACAAAAAAACACATTAAAAACCCTAAAACCCCTAAAAAATTATTAAAAGCTAGAAAAACCCATAATAATCTTTAAATGTTTTAAATATACCTAAAAACCAAAAAACCCAAAAATCACTAAAACCATAAAAACATAGAAAACCATAAAACTGTCAAAATCTCTAAAAACCAAATAATTCTATAAAATACTATAAAATACCTCAAATCCCTAAAAATGTTAAACACATCAAAACACAAAAAAAAACATGAAATCTCTAAATAAATATACAAACTTAAAAAGTATTAAAATCTCTAAAAACCCTAAAAATGCTAAAAATGATAAAAAATATATAAAAACAATCAAATTCTATAGGAATACTTAAAACCAAAGGAATCCTAAAAAATACATAAATATACATAAAATTTTAAAAACAATAAAAACCCTAAGAAAACCATAAAAATATAAAAATGTTTTAATCCCCTGAAACCATAAAAACACTAAAAATCATATACATACAAAAACCCCTAAATATATAAAACTCCATAAATATTTAAAAACCCCATAAAATGCCATAATAACTCTAAAAACCACTAAAAAAAACCTCATAAACCCAAAAAAATAGTTAAAAATTTCTAATAACCCAAAAAACTCAAAATAACTGAAAACCTGGAGAACCACTATACCCATGAAATCCTAAAAAACCCCAAAATCACTAAAAATTACTAACAATCAGGAAACCCCAAAAAATATTAAAAAATACTTAAAAATCTTTTAAAACAAAGGGATCCTTAAAAACCTTGAAAACCCTTAAGAAAACATTGAAAAAAATAAAATACATTAAACCCCTAAAAACATAAAAAAAACATTAAAATCCTTAAAAGAACCATAAGAATAACTAAATATAATAAAACCCTTAAAAACATTAAAAACCCTAGAACCCACAAAAACCCTAAAAATCCACTAAGAACTCTTAAATCCCTTTAGACACATAAAAATAATAAAAACTATAAAAATAGTAAAAACCCAAAAAAGCACAAAAACCCTAAATACCATTAAAACCCTCGTAAATCCTAAAAACACTAAAATCCGTTGAATTCCAATAAAAATAAATATCCTTAAAAAACCTATAAAACATAAGAGAACCATAAAAGAAGAAACACTCAAAACACCTAAAATATAAAAAATACTAAACCCCCTAAAACTCCTAATATCCATTAAATCTATAAAAACAATAAAAATTATAAAAAAACCCAAATTGGTAAAAACTCCTATAAAAATTGAAATTGCGTAAGAAAACCTTAAAATCCTAAATACATAGAAAGTGACTAAAACCCCTTAAGAACCTAAAAAAACCAAAAAATGAACTTATATCCCGAAAACCCCATAAAAACCATAAACCCCCTAAAAACCATTAAAACCCCTAAAAACCATAAAAACACTAAAAAAACAAAAAAATGATTTTAAATACCAAAACCCCATCAAAACCATAAAACCTATAAATACCTTTAAAACCCCTAAAAACTATAAAAATAATAAAAACCCACTAAAACACTATAAACCCCTTTAAACCCCTAAATACGTTATAAGATTTTAAAATCTTTATAAGCCAAAAAAACTATAAAAAAGTCCCAAAACCCATGAAAAATCCATAAAACCCTAAAAACCAACAAAATCCATAAAAACCATAAAACCCCATTAAAATAATAATAAATCCAAAAAATCCATAAAAAAATAAAAAAACACTTAAAACCTTGAAAAACTATTAGAAAACATTAAACAACCTAAACAATTAAAACCCCAAAAAACAAAAAAATGCTAAAAAATTTAAAACACTAAAAGTTGCTAAAATCTCTCAAAATCCCTAAAATCTCAAAAACTACCAAAAAATCATAAAATTTCCTACAACATTAAAATCCCTAAGACCTAAAATAACACAAAAACCCTAAAATATAATAAAACCCTAACCAATGCTTATAAACATAAAAATCCTAGAAAACCTAAAAAAGCCATAAAATTCTAAAAAAAACCCTAGAAATCAATATAAATTTACAAAAACACTAAAATCACAATTTTTTTAATAAAATAATAAAAAAATAAATTAATTAAAACTCCTAAAAAATCTAAATATGAAAAAAACACTAAAAAATCCAAAACCCCCCAAACACCTCAAAATACTTACAAACCGTACAAATAAAAAAAATCTAAAAATCCCTCAAAATCCCTAAAACAGAAAGGCCCAAAGGAAACATAAAAATAGTTTTAAAATCCTAATACCCTAAAACTCATAAACCGCATAAAAATATAATATCATCTAAAGAACTAAAATCATAAAAAGATCCTAAAACCCCTATAAACCATAAAAATATAAAAATCCTAAAACCACTAAAAACTCTAAAAACCCATTAAACCCAAAAAAACTATAAAAACCAATAAAGCCTCTAAAAATTCAAAAAAATACCTAAACCACAAATAATTATGAAAACCCTAAAAAATACCAAAACCCCTTCAAAATCCCTAAAAAAAACAAAAACCATAAAATATTATAAAAGCCCTAAAACCCCTTAGAAAGGATGGAGGTTGAGTCTCCTGGAACCTTTCATGATTTCATGGGTTGGTGCCACCTCTTTCTATCACGGTATGTTTATTTTGTATATGTGGTGCCCTTGTATATTGCTTTCCTCTAGCGTCAGCCTCAGACGAAGAAGTAAACCATGGAGGAACGGGTCAGATATAGCCTCTCTGATGTGTGGCTTTGCAGTTTTATGGATAAGTGGTCCAGTTTTGGTCTTTGGCATTGCATATACATGGTGAATTTGGTTAGATCTGGATTTATCGGAGTGTGGAATTTAATGGAGGAGTTGGTTAGATCCACTTTGGTAGTTCTGGAAGCCGCGCAAAGAGCTGTAGCTTTGGTTTGGCTTGGTTCTTCAAGTGTGGATTCAGAGTGAACTATTTCGGAAGGAGATGATGTTGACGTCATGTTGCAGTGGTTGAAGGGGATTCAACGGCAGCGTGGGTTATGGTTTTTACTTCAAATATGTGGTTTCTGTCGATGGTGTGTGGTGCGATGATCTGGCAGGCGGCATCACAGCTTCTTGCGCTGCTCTGCTTTATGTGTCTTAGGAGATGTAAAGGGGAGGTGAGGTCTTGCAGTTGTGATATGGTGATGTATGATTCTTGGTGGTTTTCATGGCTCTATGATGGATTTGGGGAAATGGTGTTCCATGCTATGATTTGGGATTTTGGATCTGATCAGGAGGCACATATTAGATCATCTTTGCACCGATTTGTGCAAGTAATTCAGGTTCGCTTTTCTTGTTTCTCACTTTCGGATCTATCTCATGCTATTGATAAAAGTATAGTTATGTTTTGTTGTATTTTGGCTGCTATGCTGGATGGTGTTTTTCTGTGTGGTGGTTGTTTTGGTTATGATTTGTTGTGGATGCTGGTTTTTGGTAATGTCGAGTGGTGCTAGACACTGCTTTGGGTGCTGCGGTTGGGTTCTGGGCATGGGTGCTGGTTGCTCCCAAAGTTGTTGATGAAGTGCTGGTTAAGCTATGTTGTGTTATGGAAGCTATATTGGATTGTGGTCCTCTTTGGTGTAGAAAGTTTAGTTCTGAATCGGTGTGGAAGTTGGAATTTGGTTTTGTTGAGTGGTGTCAGTTTCCGTCTTGCTTTTGGGTGATGCAGATGTGTTCCCGGATGTGCTGATAGGTATGAATTTCTAGAAACTGACTGGAAGTTGCTGCTTCGTGGTGAGGTAGAAAAGGTGAGACTAAGGACTTTGATTTTGGTGGTCCTGTGATGCTAGTGGTGGATATTCTAGGGAAGGAGGTGATAGTTGACGATAATGGTGTTCCGTGATGCTGGTTGTTATCTGGATGGGTAATACTATTGAAGATGTTTTTTATTTTTTTTGTTTTCTATTTTTTTTGTCTTTTGGGTTTTTTTGGGACTCTTGGGTTTTGTGGGGTTCTCAAGGGTTTTTGGGTGTGGTTTGATTGTCCCCACCACTCCCTTGTCTGCTGTGTCTTTTCTACTACGTCTTTTTATCTTACAAATTGGGGGGGGGGGGGTCGGGAATAGCCTGACCTCCACATCTTCCATGCCCTAAAAACCCCTAAAAACGTAAAATACCCTAAAAACACTAAAAAATAATATGAACCCCTTAAAAATATAAAGACACTTAAACCATATAAACCTAAAAATACTAAAAACCACAAAACCCTAAAACCCCTAAGATTCCCAGTGAACACTAAAAAACCATAGAATTCATAAAATTCAATAAAATCTCTAAAAATGAAAAAACCCCATAAAACCCTGAAAACCCTAAGAGATGGTTAAAACTATAAAACAATTAAAAACCCAAAAACAAAAAAATGCTAGAAACCCAAAAAAACCCTAAAATACTATAAAACCATAAACCCCTAAAATCATTAAACAATGTAAAAAATGAAAAAAAACCCATAAAAACCACTAAATACACTAAAACCCCTTTAAACCTCTAAAAATAGTAAAAAACACACAAAAAATATTAAAAAACCAAAAAACTTCTAAAAATAATAAAATCCATCAGAGTCCAAAAAAAACTAAAAAACATAAAATCCTAATAGTCCTTAAATATCATTAAAACTGAAAAAATACTAAATATCATTATAAATCCCAAGAGATTCGAAAAAACTCGAAAACACTGATAACCTAAAAAAATTAAAAAATGATAAAAACCATTATAAACACTAAAAATCCTAAAACCCCAAAATTTAAAAAAAACCACAATAAACCATAAAAACCCTAAAAAGAAAACAAAAACCCAAGAAACCACTAAAACCTATAAAACGTTTTCAACCCATAAAAACGTTAAAAAATCTATAACCCTAAAAACACTAAAAAAAGTAAAACACTCAATATCCCTAAAACCCCTAAAATCCATAAAAATAATAAAGAATCTAAAAACCCCCTAAAAATATAAAAAACCTAAAAACCGTAAAAAAACATAAAAACCTAAAAAAATTTAAAACCCCTAAAAAACTAAAAAAATCTAAATACCAACCCCCCCCAATTCCTAAAACCCTATAAAACCACAAAATCCAATAAAAAATTCTTACAAACCCTAAAATTGTAAAAATGAATAAAACCCATAAGAAAACCATAAAAACCTAAAATCACTAAAATCCTTATAAAAACCTAAAGGACCCTAAAGACATAGAAACCGATAAAACAGTTCTAAATACCTTAAAAACCCCTAAAACATCCAAAAAAATAAAAATACTTCTAAAAATTTAAAAAACACATGTAACCCATAAAAAAGATTCAATTCTCTAAAAACCAAAAAAACCACATAAACCCAAAAACCCAAAAACCACAATGAAATCCAAAAAAGATTAAAAACCCAAAAGAACCCAAAAACCCAAAAAACCAAAAAAAAACTAAACCCCAAAAAATCCCTAAAAACGTAACAATCCCTAAAACACGTAAGAAAACCCTAGAAACTGAAAAAACAAAAAAATCATTAAACCCCCCTAAAAAATATAAAACCCATAAAAATTATTAAAAACCCTAAAACCGTCCAAACCCCTAGATCTCCATGAAACCCTATATATTCATAAAAAATCCCAAAAATCCCAAAAATCCCATAAAATGTCAAATACCCTAAAAACATAAATACCCCCAAAAATATAAAAAACAATAAAACCCTAAAAAGAACATAAAACACCCTAACCCCCCTCGAAACTCCATAAAACCCCAAAAACTCATAGAAAACCATAACATCCCATATAACCCTAAAAATGACTAAAATCTCTAAAACCCAACAAAACCCATAAACACATTCAAAAAAACTAAAAACCATAAAAAACCTAAAAAACCTAAAAACTCCAAATAACCCAAAAAACACCAAAACCATAAAAATCCAAAAAACTCAAAATCCCTAATATTGAAAAATCAAATAAATATCCTAGAAAATCCATAAAAATCCAAAAATAGGAAAACCTCTAAAATTTCTGAAAACCCCTAATTAAACCATAAAGTCCTAAAACTCTTAAAACTCATAAAATCCTAAAGACTTTAAAAACACATAAAATATCTGTAAAAACCATAACACCCCTAATCTATAAAACTGAATAAAACCTTAAAAACTATAAAAACTATAAAAGCACTAAAAATCACTAAAATTGTAAAACCCCATTAAACCCTTAAATATGATAAAAAAACTCTAAAAAACAATTAAAACCATAAAAACTCAAACTAAAAACACAAAAACCCCAATATAACTAAGAAAAAAATATAAACATAAAACCCTAAGAAACCACAACATCCTAAAACAACTTAAAAGAATAAAAATTCTAATGAAATACCTAAAAATTCCTAAAAACATAAAAAACCTGAAAGAACAATAAGAAAAAATTAAAAACCTAAAAACACTACAACCCTCTAAAAACATAAAATATACTAAAACCCAAATAAGCCTACAATGCATAAAAAACCATAAATCTTTAACAACCATAAGACCCCCTAAAGCCCTTGGAAACCCTAAAAACTCGAAAAAACCTTTAATCTATTAAAAAATTTAATATCTAAAAGGTCATAAATATAAAAAAATCTGATAAATATTATAAAACCTCAAAAAACAAAAAAAACCCAAAACCCTATAACCCTCAAAATCCTAAAAAATCCTAAAAACGAATAAATTTTTTAAAAATTCCCAAAAAATCCCAAAAATATAAAAAAACACTAAAAACCACAAGAAAAACTTAAAAAATACTAAAACCCTAAATCCATTACAAACTATAAAAACCCTCAAATGAATAAAAGCCATAATTAATCCTTTAAAATATATATAAACGTAGATCCCAAAGAATCCCTTTGAAAAGCTTAAAACCCTAATAAAACATAAAACCCCTAAAATCCAAAAAAAATATAAAACCCCTAAAATCCTTAAGAAGAACCTAAATACATAAAATTCCAAAAAACATAGAATCATATAAAGCCATAAAAACCATAAAACCACACGAAAACCCAAAAACCCTCTGAAAACTCAAAAAACATTTTAGACCCATAAAACATTTAAAACTCTAAAATCCTTTAAACCCCAAAAAATTCAATAAAACCCATAAAAACCCAAAAAAACCATTAAACCCAAGAAACCCCAATATCCCACCAAATTCCCTAATACCCCAAAATCAAAAAAGTCCTAAAAATTCCCTATAAATACCGAAAAATGAAAAAACCAAAAAATAACCTAATAAAAAAATTAAAACCCCCAAAAATGCATAACACAACTAAAAAAATCAAAAAATGCTATCAAATCTAAACACCGTAAAAACCATGAACACCCACATAATCCATAAATACGCTAAAAACATTAAAATTCTAAAAAATCTATTATGTCCATAAAAAATTTAAAAAAACCTAAATACCTGAAACCTTTTAAGAAAGCCTTAAAAACCTAAAAACACTTAAATCCCATAAAAACTACTGGAAACAATAAAACCAATAAAAATCTAAAAACCAACTTAAATATTTCACAATCCAATAAAAATGTAGAAAAAACTCTAAAAACCCATAAATACCTAAAAATTTCCAAAATTCATAAAACCCCCAAAAAAAATAAAACTCAAAAAACCCTAAAACCCCAAAAACTACTGATAATTCATAAATAACCTAAAAACCCATAAAAATCATAAAACATCCCTAAAAACCTTAAAAAACCCTTAAATCCCATAAAACCCCTTAAATAATCTTAAAACCCTAAAAAGAAATAAATCCCCTAAAACACAAAAAATTTATTAAAAATCTAAAAACCCTACAACCCTCCAAATACCAAAAAACAATAATATACCCTAAATATCCTAAAAACATTAAAATTCCTTAAAAATATAAAAACCCTTAAAAAACTTAAAAGCGATTTGAAAACTGTAAAATCCAAAATACACTTAAAACCCTTAGAATACTAAAAACTAATAAAACCCACTAAAACCCTAAAACTAAACAACGAATCCCTAAAAACCACATAACCCCAAAGAATATTTAAACATCATAATAACCAATAAAACCCTAAAACACACTGAGAACTCTAAAAAACTATTAAACCCATAAAAATGATTAAAAAAATAAAAAACCTTTAAAACCCAAAAAACTCAAAAAATTATAAAACCCCATAAACCAGAAAAAACACTAAAACCCTAAGAACCCTCAGAATCCCTAAAACCCATAAAAAATATAAAATCTGAAAAAATTCTAAAAATGCTAAAAACGTAAATACCCCTAAAAACACAGAAAACCCCAATAGACCTTAAAACCCCAAAAATACATATTGCCACTAAAAACATAAGAAATGCTAAAAATATAATGACAATTAAAACTTTAAAAACTATAAAAATCCTAAAAAACAAAACAACCTTAAAAATCATAAAAATACTAAAACCACTAAAAACTCTAAAACCCTTTTAGACCCCAAACAGTGTTAAAAATCTCTAAAATCCCTTTGAAACCCTAAAAAAACCCCAAAACCCCCCAAAAAATCCTAACAACAGTATATGCCCAAAAATCCCTCAAAATCGCCAAAAACCAAAACAAACCCAAAAAAATACTTAATCATAAGAAACCTTAAAACCCTAAAAACTACAAAAGAAACCATAAAACCATAAAACACTTGAATTTCCTTAAAACACTAATCGACGTTAAAAAACCTAAAATACACATATAAACATAAGAACCCCTAGAAACCATAAAACCAATAAAACTAATAAAACCATAAAACCCCACTAAAAACTCTCAAACCCATTAAATATATAAAAACGTTAAAAACATATAAAAACATTAAAAAAATATATAAACCATAAAACCGTAAAAAACTCAAAATAATCCATAAAAACTCAAAAACAAAAAAAACCTTAAAAGCAATAAAAACCCTTTAAATCCCTAAAAATTCTAAAAACCAAAAAAATCCTAGAATGGCATAAAAATCCTAAATATATTAAACCCAAAAAACCATGAAAACCCCAAAGAAAACCTTAAAATAGAAAAGCACATAGAAACTCTAATAAATTAATAAACTGAAAACCCCCAAAACCCTGAAACCTATAAAAACTCTAAAACCCTTTAAATCTATAAATATTATAAAAACTCTGAAAAAACTTAAAACATACATAAATCTCCTAAAATCCCTGAGAACCTTATAAATACAAAAAACCAAAAACCCATAAAAACCATAAAAACAAAATAAAAAAATACTAAAAATCTATAAAATTCCATAAGCACATAAAAACCGAACAACCCATGAAAAACCCTAATAATAACTTAAAAACCTAAAAAAACTTAATCCTCTAAAAATGGCTAAAAACCCTAAAACCCATTAAAGACTCTAAAAAACCATAAAATCTACAAAAACCCCCCAAACCAAAAAAAAAACCTAAAACCCCATTAAAAGCCCAAAACCCACTAAAAGTAATTTAAACCACAAAAACCCAAAAACACCCCAAAAACCATAAAACCCTCAAAATCCTTAAAAACAATAAAAATCCATAAAAATCCTCATAACCCCTAAAAACACTAAATATATAAAAAACACTAAAACAATGAAAAACACTAAGAAATAATAAAAAAAAAATTACACCCCCATACACCAAAAAATTTATAAAAACCAAAAAAAAATTCCTTAAAAATATAAAAACCCCAAAACCATATAAATTCTTAAAAACCATTAAAAAATCAAAATCCTAAAATGTACCTTAAAATCCCAATAAAATTAACCTAAATACCCTAAAAACATTATAAAACACTTAGAACCCCTACAAAACCTAAAAAATTCCAAAACCCTAAAAACCATAAAAAAAATATAAAAGATTCTAAACACCCTGAACATTAATAAAAACCCTAAAAACATAAAAAAATCCCAAAATATCCCTTAAAAAGAAAAAAAATCCCTAAGTACCCTAAAAACATTAATAAGGCCTAAAAAACATAAAAACACTTTTAACCAGTAAATAACCTAAAAATGAAGAAAATGTAAGAATCCCATAAAAACCATATGATGGCTAAAAACCATTAAACCACAAAAATATCACTAAAAACCAAAATTCCTATAAACCGCTAAAAAAATTAAAAACTACAATGAACCGTAAAAAACATAAAAAAAAAATAAACCATAAAAACAAAAAAAACCTTAAAACCCCAAAAAACTGAAAAAACACTAAAACCCCTCAAAATCCCAAAAACCCCCCTTTAAAACCATAAAAATAAAAAAACAATAAATATCCCAAAAAATATAAAAACTTTAAAAACCCAGAAAACCACTAAGAAAACTTAAAAAACATAAAATCATATAAAATATTAAAAAGCCTAAAAACACATAAAACCATAAAAACCCATAAAAATAAACTAAAAATTCTAAAACCACCCTAAAATCCATAAAAACACCCAATACCCTTAAAACCATAAAACCCTATAAAACCCTAATAACTACTAAAAACACTAAAAACCTTTTAATCCTCTAAAAATATAATAAACTATAAATAACCTGAATAACCCTGAAAAACTCAACAAAACCTAAAAAACTTCAATATCCCCAAATCTCTAAAACCTAATAAAAATCCAAAACAAATCTCTATAATCCATAAAAACATAAAAAACCCTAAAAACACTGAGAAATCCTTAAAAAATCAAAACACTTTAAACCCCTAAGAAACCTAAAAAAACTAAAAACTCTAAAAATCCAAAAAACTCTAAAACACCTAAAAACCATAAAAACCTCTTAAAAATTGAAAATCCCAAAATCCACTATAACAAGAAAAATTATATAGACCCATAAATTTTTAAAAAAATTATAAAAAACATGTTGAATCCCTAAAACACTAAAAAAATCTGAAATATCCAAAAAACCCATAAAAACCCTAAAATCACTAAAAACACAAAACCCCCTAAAAATAAAAAAAACAAAAAAATCTCTAAAAAGATAAAATCCCTTAAAGCCAAAAAATATATGAAAAACTGGAAAACCTAAAACACATAAACCAACTAGATACCTAAAAAATGCTAAAACCCCAAAACAACCTAAAACACAAAAAACATTCAAAATCACTAATCCGCTAAGAAACATAAATATTATAAAAAATTCCTTAAAATCTATCAAAATATAAATAAACTCCAAACCCATGAAAGCCCCTAATATAATTGTAAAAATTTAAAAACACTTAAAACTCCAAAAGTCCAAAAAGAAGTCTAAAAAACCTAAAACTCTCTAAAAAGAACTCAAAACCCCTAAGACCCTGAAAAACCATATAACTCCCAAAAGATAATAAAACCCTAAAAAAATAAAAACGTTAAAACCCCACTAAATAAACAGTAAAACATAAACCCCTAAAAAACAAAAAAAATACTCTAAAACCCTAGAATGTTCAAAACAATCTCCAAAAACCCAAAAAACCAAAAAATTATAAATAACCTAAAACCCACCCAAAACTCTAAAAATCCTCAAAACCCTAAACAATGATAATTTTCTTTTCAAATCCCTTGAAACTCAAAAAAATTAAATACTCCTAAAAACCCAAAAAAACCTAAGAAAACAAAAAACCCTAAAAACAGTTAAAACACCTAAATCCTAGAAAACTATAAACCCCATAAAAACCCTAAAACCCATAAAATCACTAAAACCCTTAAAAAACCCTAAAAACCCTAAAAAAATTTAAATTTCCACTAAATTAATTAAATTGTAAAAACCCTAAAATACCAGAAAACCCCCAAGAAAACCCTAAAAACATAAAATCGCTGAAAACCTAAAAATTATAAAAACACAAAACCTTAAAATGAACCTAAAACATCTAAAAAAACGCTTAAAACCTAAAATCCCAAAAAAAACCCTAAAACCCACTAAAATCAGTTAAAACCCAATAAACACCTAAAATATTAAAAAATTATAAAAACATTAAAAACCATATAAAACTCAAAAAACCCTAAAATCCCCCAAACCATACAACTCCTAAAAACATAAAATCATTAAAAATAGTTAAAAATCATGAAAATGTAAAAAATCCTAAAATCCTAAAAACCCTTAGAAAAAATGCTAAAAACACATAAAATACCCAAAAAAACAAAAAATGCTTAAAATTATAATAAACTTTTTAATCCCTCAAACCCCCGTTAAAACCAAAAAATACTAAAAAACAATAAAAAACCTAAAAACCTACATAAAATTCTTCAAATCCATAAAAATGAGAAAAATATATAAAAACATTAAATACCATAAAAATTCAAAAGAAACCCAAAAACACTTAAAAACCATCACAATCCATATGTACCATAGAAAATTAAAATCCTAAGGACATAAAAATACCTAAAAATATAAATTTCCATAAAACCCCTAAAAACTATAATAAATCCTTAAAACCCAAAAAACCCAAAAACATTAGAAGCGCCCAAATTCCCTAAAAACCATAAAAATCCCTAAATATAAATAAAAAACCCTGAAACCCATAAATAACCATTAAAAAGATAATAAAACTTTATAAAACCTTAAAACACTAAAATTAATTGAAACCCCATAAAATCTAAAATCCAAAATAACCATAAGAGGCCCTAAAACCCCAAAAATCCTTGAAAACCATAAAACCCCTAAAAATCGCAAAAACCATAAAAACCAAAAAAAGCCTAAAAACTAATAAAAACTACAATAACAATTTAAATGACTAAAAATATAAAAATTATATCAAAAACCTAAAATAAAAAAATCAAAAAACTGAAGAAAAAAAAACCACAAATACTATAAAACCTAAAAACACCTAAAAATCTCTAAGAACCCTAAAAACCATATAATTTATAAAAAAACTCTATGAATCACTGAAAATTTAAAAACCCATAAAAAAAATAAAAACCCCTAAGAAAATAATAGAACCCTAAAAACACATATAACTCATATAAAACTAAAAAAAGAAAAAACCCCTAAAAACCCTCAATATATCTAAATTCCCTAAAAACAATAAAAATATTTAAAAATCACTAAAAATTATTAAGAATGTAAAAAAAACAATGAAAACCCATTTGTAAACCATAAAAACCTAAAAATACTTAATATAACTAAAAAAAATAAAAGTAGGAACACCTAAAACCACTAAAAACTTTAAAAACCCACTAAACTCTTAAAAATGTTATAAAAATCTTAAACCCCCTCAAACCCAAATATAATAATAAACCCTAAAACCCAAAAAACATGAAAACACCCAAAATCCCTTAAAATCCCTGAAAACCCTAAAAAACACCATGATGATTCCCAAAAAGTCCCTAAAAGCATAATAATACCAAAATAAACCTACAAAGCCCTATGAAAACCACAAAACCCTTCAAAAAAATAAAAACCCTAAAAACCATATAAATTAAAAAAAACAATAAAAACCATAAATATTTAAAACCCTTAAAAACCCTTAAAACTCAAAAATCCCTAACAAAACCCTAAAAAACATAAAAAGCATAAAAATCCCAAAAAACCACTCAACATATAAAAAAACTAAGAAACTTGGAAACCCAAACAATAATATAAAACCCGAAAAAAACATAAAATCCTAACAACCCAAAAACTATGAAAACCCCTAAAACCATGAAAACCCATAAATATCTAAAGCCCTCAAAATCCCAAAAACCTATGAAAACCCATAAAAATCTAATAAAACCTTATAAATACCTAAAAAATTACCCCTAAAATCTCTAAAAACCTTATTAAAACATTAAACACCTAAACAAAATTAAAACACCTAAAACCCTAACAAATGAAAAAAACACTAAAACCCCCTAAAAGTTCCAAAAAGTCCCTAAAATCCCTAAAACCCAAAACTATGAAAACCCCTAAAACCATAAAAACCATAAAACCTCTCAAACCATAAAACCCCTAAAATATATAATATATACTAAAATCACTAAAAACCTTTAAACCTCAAAAATTTTACAAAACATATAAAAACCATAAAATGAAGAAAAACATGAAAAACCCCTAAAAACCATAAAAACCATAAAAATCGTAAAAATCCCTTAAAAATATCAAAATTCATAAAACCCAAAAACATAATAAAAAACCTAAACAATCCCTAAAACTACCAAAAAATGTAAACAACCCTATGAAAACCTCAAAAACCAAAATACACTTAAAACCACTAAATACCTAAAAAACTCTAAAAACCATAAAACAGAAGACCCCTCAAAGTTCCTATTAAAATAAAATATATAAAAATTTTAAAAAATCCCAAAAAATCCATAAAATTGTAAAAACCATAAAAATATAAAAAAACCCTAATGAAGACATTAAAATCCTAAAAACACATAAAACCCCTAAAACATAAAAATCACTAAAAACTATAAAAAGACTCTAAAACCAAGAAAACATCTAAAACACATAAAAGATCTTAAAAAATAAGATCTCAAAACCACTAAAAAATTCTAAAATCTATTTGATGTCAAAAAAATGTTATAAAACACTATAAACATTTATAAACAAAACGAAACAAAAAAACAATAAAAACAAAATACCCCAAAGAAACCTTAAATTACCTTAAAATCCCTAAAAACCCAAAAAAATCCATAAAATTCTAAAAGGTCCCTCAAAATCCCCAAAATCATAAAAAGCAATAAAACCCCGTAAAACCCTAATAAAACCCTAAAACATTAAGAAACCCCAAAAACCTAAATAACACTAACATAACTAAAAACCGTAAAAACCATTAAAACCCTCAAATTCCCCAAAAAACTAAAAACCCAAAACCCCTTAAAATCCATAAAATCGTAAAAATATTTTTAAATCCCTAGACACAAAAAAACCCAAAAAACCGAAAATCCATAAAAAAAAATATTAAAACACCTAAAAACAAAAAAAACACTAAAACCCATAAAAGACCCTACGTGCGGCATGGTGGAGGCTTTTGTGCTAAGAAGTGTTGAATTATGGAAGGTTTGTTTGAATTGGTCTGTTTTGGATGTGGCTGGTTTGTCCCCTGACTACTACTGGGCGCGATTTTTATGGTTGAGCTATGGTGAAGGTGGAAAGCTGCTGGTTGTTGGTTTTCTTTGGTATGATGGCTTGATGCTGTTTGGATGGAATGAGATGATGTTTGCGGTATGGAATTTGGTGATTTTGGCTCTGTGATGCTTGCAGTGGACCTTCATGGTGAGGAGGTGTTGGATGCTAGATCTTGCGGAAGTGGACGATGGTTGCTGTATGGAATTGAACTCTGGTTGCTGGCTATTGTGTGATTCTGGTGCTGATGGTTATGCGCTACAGGTGATGGCTCATTGTAATGAGAAGGTGCTGGATGCTGGTATATGTGAGTTTGGAAGCTGGTCATTTCTTGGTTGTGAGATGCTGGATGTTGGATACTGTTGGAAGATGATGATGGTTGTTTCTTGGACCTGGGTGTTCTTCTTGGGTTTTTCTTTTTTTGAATTTTTTAGCATGGGTTTTAGGGGTTTTCCGGTGTGGGTCATTTGACCCCACCCCTCCCTTGTCTGTTGAGTCTCTTTTTTTCTTTTTATAAATTGGGGGGGGGGGGGGGAATAGCCCGACCCTCACATATTCCTTGCACTAAAAACCTTAAAAACCCTAAAAACACTAAAAAGTATAAAAACACATTAAACCCCTAAAAAAATAAAACTTTTAAAAACCAATAAACTTTTAAAAACAAAAAATATCAGAAAAAAACCTAAAACCCTAAAACCCTAAAAACACTAAAACCACCATAAATCCCTAATAACTATAAAAATCATAAAAAAATCTATAAAACATAAAACCTATTAAAAATTTTGAATAACCATATCAAAACCATTATAACCTAAAAACACTTGAAACCCCTAAAAACCCAGAATAAGTGAATAACCCTAAAACCCTAAAAAGACTCTAAAAACTCTAATACCCCTAAAAAATAAAATAAATTTCAAAAAAACTAAAATCCCTTAAACCACTAAAAACACACTAAATAATCTAAAAAAATTAAAAACTCAAAAAAAATTACAGATCCTAAAAAATATCAACAAAATCATAAAACCCAAAAAACCCAAAAAAACATAAAACCTAAAAATCCATAAAAATCATAAAAACCACAAAAACACTAAAACCCCATAAAACTACAAAAAAGCACTAAAATCCCAAAAAAAATGTAAAACCCCCTAAAAACCTTGGAAACACTTATGAATAACTCAGGAACATAAAAACACCAAAAACCACAAAAACCATTAAAAGCACTAAAACCATAAAAAACATAACCCCCCCCCTGAAACATCTCAAAATCCACAGAACCCCTAAAAGCCATAAAATCCTAAAAATACCAAAAAAACCAAAAAATTTTAAAAACCTGAAAAATGCTGAAAAACCATAAGAAAATCCTAAACAACTAAAAAAACTTAGAACTCCTAAAAACCTTGAAAACACCAAAAATACTAAAATCCCCCTTAAAGAATATATAATCTCTAAAAACCCCAAAAACCCAGAAAACCTTTAACTATAAAAATCTCTAAAAACCCATGAAACCCCTAAAAATCACCAAATACTCTAAAAACACATTAAATAATAAAATATGTTAAAACTCTAAAAACCATTAAACCCCTAAAAACTCATAAAACCAAAGAAACCATAAAGAAAAAAAAACCATAAAAACCAACAGAATCCCTAAAATAACTAAAAATGCATAAAAATCCTAACAAATACAGAAAATCCTAAAAACCCTAAGAATAGCATAAAACATAAAAACAATTAAGACCCCAAAATACCTAAAAAATTATAAATACTCTATGAAACCCTAAAACCCTAAAAAAATTAAAATAATAAATACACTTAAGAATATTAAAAACCCTTATGAACACAAAAAAACTCAAAAATCCAATGAAAAAAAATAAAAAAAACTTTTAACCTCTAATTTTTTTAAAAACTCTTAAAAACCATTAAAACACTAAAAACCCAAAAAAAAACCATAAAACCCCAATGAACCTATAAAAACCCTTGAAAACCCCTGAAAATCCCAAAAATCCCAAAAATGTCTAAAAATATAAAAGCCATTAAAACCCAGAAAAACAATAAAATACATTAAAAACCTAAAATACTAAAAACCCATAAAACATAAAAACACTAAAACCCATAAAAATAATAAAATCCTAAATATAAAAAAATATCTATATACTAAAAACCCATAAAAATCCCAAAAATTCCAAAAAATTTACTAAAAATGTAAAACCTTATAAAACCCCAAAATAAACCATAAAAAATATAAAAATTCTTAAATCCCATAACAAAAATAAAAATTCTAAAAACCCTAAACCCCATAAAATACCATAAACTCACTAAAAACCAAAAGGGGCTTAAAAATACTGAAAACCTAAAAATACTAAAAAAACCCTACAAACCCTAAAAACACTTGAAATAATAAAAAACCTAAAACCCCTCAAAATCTCTAAAAAACCTAAGAAACCATAATAAATCATAAAAATACCTAAAAATTAATAAAAATGTAAAAAACCCTAAAATCCATTATAAAATAGTAAAAACACTTGAAACCTCGAAATAACATAAAAATGATAAAAACCACAAAAAACCCCAAAAACCTAAAAATATAAAAAAACTCTCAAAATCCCTAAAAAAATAAAATCATTAAAATACAAAAAACCTTAAAATCCTAAAAATCTTAAAAAACCATCAAAACCTAGAGAAAACCAAAGTAAACATTATATGTGTAAAACCACTTAAACCCCCTAAAAAACAAAAACCCTAAATAACATAATAACCTTAAATCCCATAAAAATCCCTAAAAACAAAAAAAATAAAAACTTTAAAACACATAAAACCATTATAAGTATTAAAGACTATAAAAAATTGTATAAATCTAAAATAATAAAAAAATCTAAAAACATTATACACCCTAAAAACTCAAAAAACTGAATAAACCACAAAAAACCGAAAAACACTAAAAACCCAAAAAAATCTCTCAACACACTCAAAAACCCTAAAAATCCATAATACCTATAAGTCCCGGTGGTCCTCTCCCATCATGGTGTTCCCCTCGTGGAGCCTCGGCAGATCAGAATCTCCCCATGATGGTCGTGACCTGTATTGGTGGTTCTTGGTGGTGTTGGCCCTTAGCAGTGGCGGCTTTAGGTGACTTTCGACGGAACCGATCTTCGGAAGCGATATGGTTTTTTGCGGATCGAGATGGTATCTGGTGTAGATCTTCGGCGATGTCTGGGATCTGGGTGCGTCTGGCTTTGGAGGGACTTGTCTGGGCAGTTGAGGACTGACCCAGACTCCTGGTCGGGCATGAGACGAACCAGAACTGTTCGGCAAGGGTGTTGGGGACTCCACGACTGGGTCAACGGCATCGTTCCAGGTCAACGGTGGAGCCGTTCAGATCTGAACTTACCATCGTGCGGTGCTTCGGTTCCAGGGAGGTGCAGGTCAGATCTGGGCGATATGGTAAGTTGCTTTGCAGATCTCGATTGTACTGGTCTCTGGTGGCCTCTTTAGGCTTCTTGGCGGTTGGGTTCTCCCAATATCTTCGGCGGTCTAGTCTTCTCCATACGGCGGCCTGGCCTCTCTGGATCCGTGATGCTGAATGGTGGGTGCGGTGTGATCCGCAATGCTCTGGAAGTGACATTCCTGCTTCCATGCTTGGATCTGGTTTAACAGACTTGAGTTTGGGTGAGATTTGCTGGATCTCTTGGCTTTTGGACGAGTTTTAGTGGCTGCGGAAAGTGAAGGTGCAGAAAATCAGGTATGTCATCTTTGGTGCAGTGTTGTCCCTGCATCTTTGTTCTTCTACGGGTGTTCTGGTTTCTCACGGATTCAGTGCAATACTGCTTTGTGGGTGCGTGATTTATTTGCTGTTATGGAATGGGTGGCTGGTGGACTGGTTCGCGAGTTGGTTTCTTCATCAAGGAGAAATGAGTTGTGCTACTGCTTGTTCTCGAGGCATAGAAGGAAGTGTTGGATGGCTGAAAACTTGGTGCTGGATCATGTTTGTTACTGGACTCGGATGCGTGGAGTTGATGCTGTTGGTGGTTGATGATGGGATGATGAAATTGCTGGTGATGGTTTTGGTGCTGCTGGCTTTGGTGCTGATGAAGGATGGCTTTGGTGCTAATGGATACGAGCTGATGAATGGCTGGGAGGCACTGTTGGGGACTTTTATTATCTTGATGGGCTGGACGTTGGCTGCGTGGTTGAGCTGTGAAAGAGGTGCTGGTTGTTTGAAAATGAGGATGCTGGTTGCTAGTTGGTTGCGGATGCTGGTTGGCTGGCTGCTGATGCGGGATGTCATTTAATGCTGTAGTTTGAATGATAGTCGTTGGTTAGTTGTGAGCTGTTGGATGCTGGGTAATGTTGGATGTAGTGTTGCTGGATGCTGGTACTGGCTGGATGTGATGTGATGATGCTGCTGCTGTGTCTGTTTCTGAGTCTTTTTTTTTGTTTTTTCTTTATTTGGCGTGGGTTGTAAGGGCTTTTTGGGTGTGTGTCGTTCGACCTCTCCCCTCCCTTGTCTTCAGTGTCTCCTTTTTCTTTTAATAAATTTGGGGGGCCGGGAATAGCTCGACACTCGCATCTTCCTTGCCCATAATACCTATACAAATACTAGGAAATTCCTAAAAATCACTAAATTTGTTAAAGTCCATGAAAATCCCTAAAAAAATTATAAACCTAAAACCACTTAAAACTACTAAAACTCTAAAAAAACTAAAAACCTTAAAAACCACAAAAAACCCTAAAAAACCCACAAAACCCTAAAAATCCCAATTAACCCTAAAAATAAGAAAATTGTAAAAAAAGAAATAAATATACCTAAAATGGAAAAATACCTAAAAATGTAGAAACCCCTAAAACCCTAAAAATACCCCCCAATAATCCCATAAAAACCAAAAACACTAAAAATCCCTTAAACCCCAAAAAACTCCAAAACACTAAAAATACTAAAAAGTCCTTAAAAACCTAAAACCCCAATAAAATGTAAAAAAATAAAACCCTTAAAATATTCTAAAACCTATAAAAAACATAAAAATTAAAAACTCTAAAAACCCCTTTAAAACACTAGAAATGATAAAAAACTCTAAAAACCATAAAATACTCAGAAAAAACCTCAAAATACATAAAAACAACAATCATCTTATATAACCCCAAATAAATCCCAAAAAACATGAAAATGCCATAAAACCCATAAAAACCCTAACAAAACCTTAAAAAACTAAGAACACCTAAAAATGATAAAAACATAAAAATTGATAAAAACCCAAAAAAACTCCCTAAAACCATAAAAACCATAAAAACCACTAATCCCCATATAACCCAAAAAACCAATAAAAACTCTAAAATCCTTTTAAACCTTAAAAACACTTAAAACATTAAAAAAATAAAAATCACAAAAACTAAAAAAACCCTAACACCCAAGAAGACCAAAAATCCTAAAAACACTTAAAACAACTAAAAACCCTCAAAATGAATAAAAACCCTAAAAAAATAATAATACTAGAAAATAATTAAAAATCCATAAAAAAAAATCCATAAGAAGATAATAACCCATAAGAAAACATTAAAATCCTATAAACGATCTAAACCCCGAAGAATCTCAAAAACACATAAGCCCCTAAAAAATCCTAAAAAACCATAACAACCATAAAAACATAAAACTCCGTAAAAATATTAAAAACCCCATAAAAATCATGAAACCAATTAAATATC
Source organism: Viscum album (assembly GCA_963277665.1). Classification (NCBI taxonomy): domain Eukaryota; kingdom Viridiplantae; phylum Streptophyta; class Magnoliopsida; order Santalales; family Viscaceae; genus Viscum; species Viscum album. Next base: position 1,276,459,230 of record OY728136.1, on the reverse strand, counting down.
TAAAAACACTATAAAATCCTAAAAAAATTAAAAACATAGAATACCCTTATAATCCATAAAAAGTAAAAAAACCATATAACCCAAAAACGGTAAAAATCTTAGAAATCCTATGAAAACTGAAAAACCCCTCAAAATTCATAAAAACCCAAAACCTATAAAATTAATAGAAAATTATTAAAATTAATAAAAACATAAGAAACTCCTATAACCCTGAAATCCCCCCAGAAAACCATAAAAAAATGAAAAATTCATAAAACCCTTAAGACCTAAAAACCCTAAAATCCTAAAAACAATAAAAATCTAAAAAACCAATAAAACTATAAAAACCTAACTAGCTAAAAAACCCTAGAAACTCAAATAAACTAAAAACCTATTATAGTTATAAATACAATTAAAACACTAAAATCCATTGAATACCCAAAATAATAAAAAAATGCCCAAAAACCAAAAATACCATTAATCCCCTTAAAATCATAAAAACCCTCAAAATGTCAAAAGTCCCGAAAAATGCATTAAAATCCTTTAAACCCCTAGAAATAATTAAAATTTAAAAACCCCTAAAAACATAAAAACACTTTAATAAGACCTTAAAACCAAAAAACTAATTAAAACCCATATCAACAAAAAAACATTAAAAATCCTAATAGACACTAAAAACCCTAAATAACACTAAAAACCCTAAAAAACAATATAACCCATAAAAACCCAAATCATTAAAAAACATGGAAGCCCATAAAACCATAAAACCTATAAATACTCTAAAAAGGAATTAAACCCCTAAAAACATTAGAAATCTCGATAAATCCTTTAAACCATAAAAAACTCAAAAAGAACCTTAAAATTCGTGAAAAAACCCCATAAATCTCTAAAGAAAGATAAAAACCCTCAAAATCCATAAAAACTATAAATAACTATAAAAATATATAAAAATCCCTATAAATATTTAAAAACGTGAAAAACTCTAAAAACCATAAAAACCAATAAGAAAACTGTAAAAACAGAAAACACTGAAAACCACTAAAAACCTAAAAATTGATAAAAAAAAATATTAGACCAAAATAACCCCTACAAACTTCTAAAACCATCAAAATCAATAAATACATTAAAACACGTAAAAATTTAATAAAAACATACAAATCTCTAAAAATGAAAAAAACCCCTAAAATCCCTTAAAACACATAGACAACATAAAAACCTAAAAACACTTGAAACCCCTAGAAACCATAAAAATTGCTAAAACCCTTGAAGGAACCAAAAACCCCAAACCCCTAAAAGAATAGAAACCCTTAAAAACTTCGAAACTCATAGAGTCCCAAAAAATATCTGAAATGTAAAGCCCATTTTGACCCCTAAAAAGATTAAAAACTAAAAAAATTAAAAACAGTAAAAAAACTCAAAAAAATCTAATAAAACAACCATAAAAACCCTTTAACCCATAAAACCCTAAAACCCCCCAAAATCCCTAAAAATCCCAAAATAATAAAATACTAAAAATTATAAAAATCCCTAAAAAATGAAAAACCCCTAAACCCCTAAAAACCACTATGAAACTATAAAAACCTAAAAACACTTAAACCCTCAAAAAACCTAAAATTTATAAGAAACATAAAACCCCTTAAAAACACTAAAAACTCTAAAACCCATAAAATCCCATTAAACCTTAAAAACCCAAAAAACTCACAAAAACACTGAAAAATCATAAAACCCAAAAAAATTAAATACCGTAAAAACACTAAATACCCTAAAAAATCCATAAAACCTCAAAAAATTATAAAACCCATAAAAAGTCTAAAAAATAACTGAAAACATAAAAACCCTAAAACCCTGAAAACCCCAAAGAAGACAATGAAATCTTAAAAACACTTAAAAACAAAAAAATCCTAAAAACACTAAAAATCCCTAAAACACTAAAACCCTCAAAATAACTTAAAACCATAAAATCCTTGAAAATTCCCTAAAATCGCAAAAATTGAAAATAAACATAAACCCTAAATTAAATAACTAAAGACACATAATACTCCTAAAAACCCAAAAACAAAAAAAACCCAAAACCCTTAGAACCCTAAAAACACTAAATATCCCTAAAAAACAAAAAAACCCTAAAATCTGTAAAAGTTATCCAAATTATAAAAAAATTCTAAAATCCATAAATATATAAAAAACCATAAAAATATTCAAAAACACTAAGGAAAATATAAAAAGAAATAAAAAAAATAAAAACCCTAAAACCCCTAAAACAAAAAACCCATAAAACCTTAAGAATGCCTAAAAACACAAAAAAAAATTATACAAAACTAAAAACTCTAAAAACCCCTTAAAACCCAAAAAACTTTCAATAAATTGAAAAATATTAAAAACCATAGAATACTTATAGAAATCCATAAAACCCCAAAAACACATAAAAACCTTAAAACCCCTAGAAACAACATATACCTTAAAACCCTAAATCCCATAAAAATCCTAAAAACCCTAAAAATCCTTAAACATATAAAAAATGAAAAAATCCATAAAACCCCAATAAAATAATAAAAACTAAAAACAAAAAGACTAATTAAAAACCTAAAACACTAAAAACCCTAAAAATGATAAAAATAATAAAAATGAATAAAAAACTAATAGACCTCATAATCCATAAAACAACTAAAATACCATAAAAATCTAAAAACTCCCAAAAAATACATTAAAATACAAAAAACCATAAAAACCCGGAAAACCCCTTGGAAAACCTTAAAAACCTAAAAACACATAAAACCCATAAAAAATAAATAACCCAAACCTTACAAAACCCTAAAAAGACACTAAAAATCCAAAAAACCAAAAAACCCCAAAAAACCCACTAAAAACTCAAAACCACCTAAAACATGTAAAATGTAAAAATACTCTAAAAATCATAAAAACCCAAAAAAAACCCAAAAAAACCCTAAAAAAACCATAAAATATTATAAATCATAAAGAGAAACCTAATTTTTAAAATCCCAAAAAACAATAATAATCCATAAAACCCCTAAAATCACTAAAAAGGTAAAAAACACATAAAAACCCATAAAAGCCTTTATAAATCCTCAAAACTATAAAAACACATAACACCCCAAAACAACAAAAAATATTTAAAAACCATAAAAAACCTAAAAACTTTGAAACCCCTCAAAATCTCTAAATACCCTAATAGCCATAAAAATACTTAAATATCCCAAAAAATACCTAAAAGTGAAAGACCCCTAAAAAGGATGAAAACCCATAAGAAAACCATAAAACCCTAAAACTATTAAAACCACTAAAACCTTAAAATTGTTAAAACCCTAGAGATCCTAAATCCCTAAAAACTATTAACAACCAAAAAAACCAAAAAAACCACTAAAAATGAAAAACCTCTAAAAACAAAAAAAAGACACAATACACTCTTGAAACCCCTAAAAACGATAAAAAACTCTAGAAGCCCATAAAAACCATAAAAAATAAAAAATATCCTTAAAAATCTAAATAAACTCTAAAAACCCTAATAACCCTCAAAATCTATAAGAACACTAAAACCTATAAAATGATAAAACATACCTAAAATATCTTAAAACTCGGAAAACCCCAAATAAAACCTTAAAACCGAAAAATCATTAAACCCCTTAATAACATAAAAAATTCTAAGGACCATAAAAAAATTTAAACCCCCAGAATCCCTAAAAATCATAATACCCTAAAAACCCTTAAATCCCTTAAAAATATAAAAACCCAAAAAACATCATACGAAAACCTTAAAAATCATACAACACTTAAAATCTATAAAAAATAATAACTCTAAAATCCATAAAAAATACTAAATACTCCTAAAACCCAATAAAACCCCTATGAACCGTAAAAACTAAAAACAAATAAAAAACATATAAACACACTAAAAATATCAAAACCCTTTAAACATATAAAAATGTTAAAAAACTCCAAAATCCATTCAAACACAAAAATAATTTATAAACTCAAAAAAAACCGTAAAAAACTCTAATCCCTAAAAACCCCAAAAATCATAAAAATATTTTAAAACCCCAATAATCCATAAAAATGTAAAAATCCATAAAGACCGTGAAAAAACCAACGAAAACATTAAAACATAAAAACTCTTAAAACCCATAGAAAATTTAAAAAATATAAAACCCTTAGAAGCATAAAAAACTAAAAATCAAAAAACAAAACCTAAAAAACATAAAAAACCAAAAAACCAGAAATATCATGAAAAGGCTAAAAACCTTTAAACCCATAAAAAAATAAAAATTCTAAAAAACCCAAACCCCCCCCCCAAACTCCAAAAATGAAAAAAAACCATAAAAACTCAAAATTCATAAAACCCCTAAAAATCTTATAAAATCAAAAGAATCCATAAAAACATAAAAAACACTAATATCTGTAAAAATCCCAAAGAAAATTTTAAAAACCTCAAAACACATAAAACCACTAAAAACATGAAAAATGCTGAAACCCCTAAAAACATAGACACCTACAAACCTATAAACACAATAATAACCAATAAAATCCAAAAAATACTAAAAACAATAAAATTCCTTTAAATCCCAAAATATAAAAAAAACTATAAAAACCCTAAAAACCCCTAAAACCCCTCAAAATCCCTAAAAACACTAAAATCCATGAAAATAATTAAAAGACCCTAGAAATACATAAAAATGAAAAAAAACACTAAAAATCATGGAAAAAACCAGGAAAACCTAAAATATTTTTAAAATATAAAACCCCTAAAAACCAAAAAATGCTTAAAACCCTAAATGATCCTAAAATTCCCTAAAACCCCAAAAAAACATTAAAAACCCAAATATCCATAAAATATCTAAAAAATTACTAAATTGATAAAAAAACATTTAAACCATAAAAAATGTAACAAAACTATAAAACCATAATAATCATCAAAAAAATAAAAAACACTATAAAAAACTTAAAAACCCAAAAAAAATCTAAAAAACTAAAAATCCATAAAAACAGAATAAACTGTAAAACCCTAAATAGAATGGAAAACCTAAAAAACTAAAAAAGACCCTAAAAACATTACAAACCATTAAAATATAAGAAAAACATTAAAACCCAAAAGTCTATAAAAACCCTAAAACCCAATAAAACACTAAATATCCTTTAAACCCCTAAAGTGTTAAAAATATCTAAAATAACAAATAATGATAATAACCAAAAAAAATAAAAAAAACTCTAAAAAACCAAAAAATCCTAAAAATAGTTAAAACACCTCAAATTATTTAAGAATAAAATAAACCAAAAAAATCCAAAAAAATCCTTAAAAATCACCAAAAATGTAAAACCCTTAATAGCCAGAAAATCCCTAAGAAGACCTCAAATAACTAAAAACACTAAAAACCCCTAAAAACCAATAAAAATTATAAAAAAATAAAAAATAAAAACACTAAAATCCATGATGCCCCTAAAAACCATAAAATACTCTAAAAACTCATAAAAACCCTAAAATCCACTAAAAAGCCATTGAACCCCCAAAAAATGATAAAAACAAGAAGATCCCATAAAATCTCTCAAAATAGCTCCAAACCATAAAATATATTCAACATTCATGAAACCCTAAACCTGTAAAAATACATAAAAACACAAAAAATCCATAAGAATACCTTAAAATACTTAAAACAAGTTAAAACATAAAAATTATAAAACCCCAAAGAACCCAAAATACCAAAAAACCCAAAAAAAAATTGAAAAACTATAAACCCCCAAAAATCATAAAATTAATAAAAATTCATTAAAAAGTTCTAAACTGTATACAAACCTAACACCCAAAAAAACCTTAATAAAACTTTAAAACCCTAAAAAACACTTAAAACCACTAAAGACCAGAAAAACACATAAAATCCCTAAAAAATAAGAAAACATAAAAAAGGATGAAAATTCTCTAAAACATTAAAAATCTAAAACCAGTAAAACTATAAGAAAATGTTAATAACCAAAAAGTACTTAAAACCCCATAAAACAAAAAAAAATCTAAAACCCCTAAAAACCTTAAGAACCCCAATACCCATAAAAATCTTAAAAAACATTAAAAACTCATAAATACTGATAAAAACATAAAATCTCTAAATACACTTAATATCAATTAAACCACTAAAAATGATAAATAATATAAAAAACTTATAAATCCCAAAAAATTTAAAATCCCTTAAATACCAAAAAAACCACAAAACCCTAACACCGTTAAAAACCAAAATCCCTAAAAATCAATCAATCCTCTAAAATCAATAAAAATCCTAAAAATAATTAAAAATAAATAAAATTTGAAAACCCCTAAAAACCCTAAAAACACCTAAGAACCCTTAAAACATAAAAACAATTTAAACCCCTAAAACCCTAAAAGTGCTAAAACCCCTAAATCCCAAAAAACCCTAGACCCAATAAAAACTCTAAAAACCTTTCAGGCCCATAAAAAGTTTGAAAAAATTTTAGACATCATAAAACCCCTAAAAATACTAAAAGATCTAAAATAAAAAAAAACATAAAAACCGTTAAAGACACTATGAAAACCTTACAAAAATTAAAAACTCTTAAAAATAAAAAAATTTATGAAAATCAAAAAAACCCTAAAAAACCAAAAACCCATAAAAACCATAAAACAACCCAAAAAACCCAAAAAACCCCTCTTAAACCCCTATCAACCCATAAAAAATTTAAAAACTCAAAAAAAAAACATGAAAACCAAAAAAACACAAAATAACCCTAAACCCAAAAAAATCCCTTAAAATCATAAAATTTTCTATACACACTAAATTTCCAAATAAACCATAAATTTTCAAAAAATACCTAAAAAACTCCTAAAAATTTAAAAACCCTGAATAAACTAAAAAACCTTAAAAATATAAAAACACAAAAATAACCTAAAAAACCAAAATACTCTAAAAAGAACCTTAAAACACCTAAAATAATAAAACCCATAAAACCTTAAAACACTCAAAAAAACACAAAAAAACCCTAAAAACCAATAAAAAACTAAAAAAACCTTAAACCCCTAAAAATGATAAAAACATTAAAATCTCTTAAAAACCAAAAAAAATTGGAAAAATAATTAAACCCCTAAAAAACATAAAACACATAAAAGATTTAAAAACCATAAAACATACAAAATCACTAAAACCACCAAAACACTATAAAAGTCTAAAAATTACCAAACCCCCCCCCCCCAAAAAAAACATTAAAAACTCTAAAAATAGAAAGAAAACGACGAAACCATGAAAACATAAAAACAAATAAAGTCTTCAAAATCCTAAAAGATAATAAAACCCTGAAAACCCTAAAACCCTAAAAACCATAAAAAATCATAAAAAATCCCTAATTCTCCCAAAAATTATAACAAATACAAAAACCCACAAGAAAACCTTAAAAATATTAAAAAACGTAAAACCACTAAAAACATAAACATGCTAAAACCCAAAAAAGACCCTAAAAACCTATAAAAACAATAAAAACCCATAAAACATAAAAAACCATGAAAACTATAAAAATCTAAAAAAATACTCAACCTCTAGAAACCCCTTACACCACTAAAAACGTTGAAAACTCTAAAAAAAACTAAAAATAAAAAAATAAAAATTAACCAAAACCTTTAAATTCCCAAAAAACCCAAAAAAACATAAAAATCATTAAAACCCCTAAAAACACATTAAAATCATAAAAATACCTCAAATTCCTTAAAAATAAGAAACCCTAGAAATATTGAAAAAAATAAAAAAACCTTTAAATCCAAACAAAAATCTAGAACTCACTAAAAACATAAAAATTCCAACACCCAAAAAAACATGAAAAAACCTAAAACTAATAAAACCTCAAAAACCATAAAAACCCCTAAACAGCATAAAAACCCTAAATCCCACTAAAAACTCTCAAACACTTTTTAACCCATAAAAACATTAAAAGACATTCAAACCTTTAATAGCCAAAAAACTAATAAAATACCCTCAAAACCCAAATAAACCATAAAACACTAAAACCCCTTAAAATCCATAAAAATAATAAAAATAATAAAATTTTAAAAATCCAAAGAAAATTCTTTTAAAATGTCAAATAAACCAAGAAAACTAAGAAAATTTCAAATAAAACCTTAAAAACCTAAAAGAATTAAAAACCAAAAAAATATAAAAATGATAAAGACCCTAAAAATCCCAACATATACCTCAAAACACTAAAAACCAATAAATATACTAAATCACGCTTAAAATCTAGAAAACCATAAAAAAATCCCAAAACCCCTAACAAATCCATTAAAACAAAATAACACTTAAACCCACAGGAAATTCTTAAAAATAACATAATCCTACAAAAACATTAAGACCCATAAAAATCCATAAAATCTCAAAAAACCCTCACAAAACATAAATATCATAAAAAGACAAAATAATTATAAAATTGTAAAAATTCCTCAGAACCCTTTAAACCCATATAAATAAAAAAACCATGTTGACTTGAAGAATAAATTAACATCATAAAACCCCTAAAACCGTAAAAAAACCCTAAAAACTAATATGGAGACCAAAAAACCCTGGGACCCCTAAAAACGATAATCACTCAATGACATTTAAAACCCCCTAAACCCATAAAAATAAAAAAAACCCACTAAAACCACTAAATACCCTTCAATCCCCAATAATTGTTACAAATCACTAAAATCCCTTTAACACCATAAAATCTAAAAAAACCATAGAACCCTTAAAATCCCATTAAACCTGTAAAACCGTTAAAATCCCAAAAACCCCCAAAAAATTAAAATTACTAAAAAATACCTATAAATCCTTCAACACATAAGAACCCTAAATACTCTAAAGAAATCCATAAAATCTGTAAAAATAATTTAAAACCCTAAAATCCTAAAAAATTCTAAAACCCCTAAAAACCTTAAAATGCCTCAAAATCCCTAAAATCTTAAAAATCTTAAAAATCGTGATATATTACTAAAACCATAAAAATCCCTAAAAACCATGATAATCAATATGAAAATCATAAAATAGTAAAAACACATAAAACAAATAATAAAGAAAAAAAAACTAAAATACCTACAAAGACCCTAAAAACTATATGACCCATGAAAACAATATAAACCCTCAAACTATTAAAACACCCTAAACCCTATAAAACCCCAAAACCCCAAAAAACTCAAAATACCCTTTAAACTACTAAAAATTTAAAATAACTAAAAAGAATAAATAACTTATAAACTCAAAAATAACCTCAAAACATTAAACCCAAAAAAAACAACCCCAAAGAAACTTAAAACAACTAACAACCCAAAAAATGCCATAAAAACCATAAAAACTTTAAAAAATCATGAAAATAACTAAAACAATAAAAACCCCAATACTAATAAAAACCATAAAACCCAATAAAAACACTAAAAAAATTTTAAATCCTTAAATACATTAAAAACTATAAAAAAACCATTAATCCCTTTAAAACTAAAAAACTCCTAAAAACCAAGAAAACATAAAACCCCTAAAAACGCTAAAAACCCTAAAACCCTCAAAATTTCTGAAAACCCAAAAAACCATTGAAATCCTAAAATAGCCCAAAAGTCCCTAAAAACCTGAAGAAAATCCCTGAAAACCCCAAATAAAAACATAAATTCCTAAAAAAACATTAAAATTCTAAAATCCTAAAAACGCTAAAACCCTAAAAACCTAGATAAACCCTAAAACCATAAAAACCCCCTAAATATTTTAAAGACTATAAAAACTCAAAAAAACACTTAAAATTTACGGAACCCTTTAAACCCCCCTAAACATTAAAAAACTATAAATAATAATAATAAATCATAAACACGCTAAAAACCCTAAAAAAAGTAAAACCTTAAAAAATCCTAAAAACCTAAAACACTAAAAACCACTAAAAACCTAAAAATGCTAAAAAACTCTAAAAACCCCTAAAAACTATAAAAAACATAGTAATACCAGAAATATATAAAAAACCATAAAAACCCAAAAAACCAATAAAAACTATAAAAACCCTTTAAACACCTGAATATTCATAAAAGCTTTAATAATCCCTAAAAACCCAAATATCCACAAAAACACTAAAACCCTAAGAAACCATAAAACCCCTCAAAATACCAAAAAACCAAAAAACCCCCTAAAAACCTTAAAAGCCTTAAATCCCTAAAAACATAAAAACCCATAAAAATACTATAAACCAATAAGTAATCCCTATAAAACTAAAAACACTTAAAACCATAAAACCCCTAAAACCCAAAAAACCCCAAATTTTTTTGAAAACACCTAAAATCCCATAAAAGCCCTAAAAACTAATAAAAACTCTAAATCACCATCAAACTCCAAAGAATTTTAAAAACACAAAAAAACCAATAAAATCATAAATATACAAAAAACCCTAAATTCCCAAGAAAAAACCAAGAAAACCCATAACCCCTCAAAATCTATGAAAACCATAAAAATAATAAAAATCCCTAAAAAATCCAAAGACCTAAAAATTCCTATAATCCCTAAAACCCTATGAAAAATAGTAAAAATTAATATAACATAAACTCCATAAAATATAAAAAACATTAAAATTGCTAGAAATTCCTAAAACCCCTAAAATCCATCAAAATGATCTATATTTGTAAAAACCCTAAAAACCATAAATACATAACAAATCTCTAAAAATAGAAACAAAAGGAAAAATAATATAAAAATATGAAAACCCCTATGAAAATTTAATAACCAAAGAAACCATTAAATCCCCTAAAAACCATAAAACATTAAAAAAACCTAATACCCACTAAATAGTCCCTAAAAACCCTAAAACCACATTAAACCCATGAAAACCATAAAAATCACAAAAACATCAAATACCAATATAATCCCTAGAATATCTCCAAATACTATGAAAACCTTTTAATCCCCAAAAATTTTAAGAAATGTAAAGACACATAAAAACCATACAAATATTAAAACCCTCTAACAACCCAAAAAACCCAAAAAAACCCCAAATCCGCTCAAGAATTCATAAAAACCAAAAATACCATAAAAATACAAAAAAATATAATAAAGCCCTTAAAAATGAAAGAAAATATAAAACACAAAAATCCATAAGAAAACCATAAACACATAAAAACACATAAAACCACTAAAACCATTAAAAGGCTAAAACCCCTAAAACCCATTAAAAATAATAAAATCCCTAAAACCAATAAAAATTCTTAAAACCCTTTAAATCGCAAAAAACTCCTAGAACCATAAAAAATAATTTAAACCCTAAAAACCAGTTCTACCCTTAAAAACAGAAAATGGGAAAAAAAGCTAAAACCAACCCTAAAAATAAAAAACAAACCAAAAAAACCATAAACACCTAAAATCTCTAAGAGGAATAAACATCCCAAAACCCCCAAAAAAATACATAAAAATACTAAATATTTATAAAAATACCTAAAAAAATATAAACACTAAAAACCTTTGAAAAACCTATGAAAACCATCAAAACCTAAAAACACTTAAAACCCTTAAAAATATACAAAATGATAAAACCCTAAAAAGATAAAAAAACACAAAAAACCATAAAAAATGAAAATTCCAAAAAAAACCCCAACTGAGCAAGAAAATCATAAACATCCCTTAAAAATCACGTCAAAAAGAATAAACCCCAAAAATACCTAAATACCCTTAAAACCTTAAAAAACTAGAAACCCGTAAAAACCCATAAAACCTAAATATGATAAAAACCCTCAACCGCTAAAACCCCCAAAAAACCCTAAAAACTCATATGAACATGTAAACCCCAAAAAACCCATAAAAACCCTAAAATAACTCTAAAAACTCTCAAAAGAATTTAAACCCTTAAAATCAAAAAAACAAAAAACAAATTTAAAACCTTAAAAAACAAAATAAAATACAAAAAACTCAAAAATACTATAAAACCCCTAAAACTATATAACCCTCAATATATCTAAATACCATAAAGACAAATAAAATCCAAAAAAAATGCTGAAAATCCCTAAAAAATGAATAATCTTTTAAAACACTGCAAAAAAAATCTATGAAAACCGTACAACCATAAAAACACTTAAACCCCCTAAAAACCTAAAAAGACCAAATCCCCCCAAACCCTAAAAGCCCTCAAAACACCTACACCCCCTAGAATCTGTAAAAATATTTAAAAACAACAAAAAATTTAAAAAAATGTAAAAACCCCTAAAAATATTTGAAAACACTAAGAAAAAATTAAAAATATAAAATCTCTGAAAACCCATAAAAACATAAAAAAATAAAAAAAATCCATAGAACAAAATATAACCCTAAAACCTCTAAAAACCATAAATACCCTTAAAACCATTGAAAACCTTAAAATTCCATAAAACCCCAAAAAAACTAAAAATTCTAATAACCCTATAATCCTCAAAAAACATTAAAAGACTCAGAAAAACAGAAAAACCTAAAAAATTCAATGAAACCCTAAAACCCAAAAAACAATTACAACCCAAAACACCCTGAAAACCCAAAAAACCCCAAAATCCCCAGTTCCCTAAAACCCATAAAAATCCTAAAATGTCTTAAAATGATATAAAAACATAAAACCCCATAAAATCCCTAGAATACATTATGAAGCCTTAAATCCTAAAAACACTAAAAACTCTTAAATTCATAAAAAATACTAAAAAACATAACAACTCTAAAAACCCTAAAAACCATATAAAACAAAAAAAATCCAGAAAGGCATAAAAACTCATAAAAATCCAAAAATGCACACTAAAAATTCCTAAAAACATAAAAATTCATAAAAAACCTTTAAAACTCTAAGAATACCATAAAAACATAAATATACAAAAAACACCTAAAATCCTAGAAAATTATAATAACCTAAAAATCCAAAAATAACCTAAAACCCATTGAACTTATAAAAACTATAAAACCCCCTAAAACCATAAAAACCCCTAAAACCAATAAAAATAATGATGAGCCTCAAAAAACTATAAAAACCATTTAAACACCTAAAAATGTTAAGAACTCAGAAAAACATTAAAATCCCTAAAAAAACTAAAAACCAATTAAAACTAAAAAACTCATAGAAGCCCAAAAAACCCTAAAACCCCTGAAACCGCTCAAATTACTAAAAAACTAAAAACCATAAAAACAAAAAAAATCCCTAAAAATATCTAAAAACATTAAACAACCTAATAACCCATAAAATCCCTAAGAAAACCTTCGGATCCTAAAAATACTTAAGACCCCAAAAAACCTAAAAATGCTAAACCCTTAAAAACCATAAAAACCCCTAAAACCCAAAAACAATAAAACCCCTAAAAACCAACAATCCCTCCAAAACACCACAAAACCCACAAAAACTCATAAACACCTTTAAAACCCAAAAAACATTAAACATATTAGAGAACTTAAAAATCCTAAAAAACTCCAAAAAACATAAAAACCTTAAAACACTCAAATTCCATAAAAACACTAAAATCCCCTGATTTTTTTAAAAAGTCCAAATAATCCCTAAAAATGTAAAACCCTCTAAAAACACTAAAAATGCTTCGAAAACATAAAAAACCTATAAAACCATAAAATATATAAAAATAAAAAATGGTAAAAACCCAAAAAAACCCTAACAACCCAAAATCCATAAAAAAACTAGAAAACCATAAAATCTTAAATAAGCCCTAAAAATCCCAAAAAACATTAAACCCTAAAAACCTAAAAAAATCCTTAGAGGTCATTGGAAACCTAAAAATGTATAAAACGTCAAAAAAATAAAAATGATAAAAACTATAAAAATACCATAAACCCCTATAAAGAATAAATACACTTACAATCTATTTAACCCCTAAAAACCCTGAAAACAACGAAAAATAATAAAAAATATTGAAATTCGTAAAAATTAAAAAACTATAATTTTTTTAACCCCCTTAAAATATCGAATTCCCTAAAAATATTAAAAACCCATAAAACACTAAATATCTGAAAATCCCTAGTTGACATAGAAACATAAAAATCACTAAAAACACAGAAAACCTTAAAAATCATTAAAACCTCAAAATACTAATAACCCCTAAGAACATAAAAATCCCTAAATGTCTTAAAACCCTAAAACCCTAAAAATTATAAAAACCCATTAAAAATGAAAAATTCTATAAATACCCAAAAAAAACCAATAAACATTCAAAAAAACATTAAACTATTAAGAATTTATAAATCTCTATAAAACCATAAAACCCATTGAAACACAAAAAACTAAAATTACCTAAAAACTATAAAAATCTACAACCCAAAATAATCCAATAAATACTAAAATCCTTACATACCCTAAAAAATAAAAATACAAAAAATACCTAAAACATAAATAAATCTAAAAACCCTAATAAAACCATAAAATAAATTTTGGGAGGACTAGGAATAGACTGGTCCTGCACCTCTTCTTCCTAATAAAACCATAAAACCTGAAAAAACATACAACCCAAAAAAACTCAAAAAAACTAAAAACCAAAATAACATAAAACCAAAAAGAATCTAAATATAGTAAAAATTCATAAAAATGTAAAAACCCCATGAAAACCTGAAAACCCATAAGAAAACCTGATAAAACAAAAACTCCCAAAAACCTAAAAGCCCTAAAACCTTAAAGAGACCATAAAAAACACTAAAATCCTTCAAAACCCTTAAAACATTAAAAACCCTAAAACCCATAAAAACACCTAAAACCCCTAAAAACTCAATAAATCCTTTAATCCCATGATAACATTAACAACTATAAATAATATTAAAACCCTAAAATACTGAAAAAAACACTAAAACCCTAAAACCCTTAAATACAATAAAATCCTTCAAAATTCCTAAAAACTATTAAAATACAAAACAATACATAACCATTATTAAAAATTAAGACTCTAAAAACCCTGAAAACCCATAAGAAAATATTTAAATCCATAAAACACTTAAAACATTGAGAAACCTAAAAACACGAAAAACCACAAAAACACATAAAACCCCAAAAACCCTAAAAGCCTCTAAAAAATCAAAATCCAAAAAACCATAAAATACTTAAAATCACTTAAAAAATCTAAAACCTTTGAAAATCCTAAAAATTTATAATATAACCTTAAAAATATAAAAACACATACAATGCCTAAAAATGTTAAAAATCCAAAAAATCCATAAAAATCAGAAAAACACCTAAAACCCTTAAAAATCCCAAGAATCCAACAAAAACATAAAATCACTAAAACCTATAAAATCACTTAAAACCGCCAATTGTTTTTTAAACTACAAAAATTCGTAAAAAAAATCCAAAAAACATAAAAACCACAAAAACCATAAAAACCTTAAAAAACTAAAAAAGCACAATATCATTAAAAATAGTACAAAAAATAAATAAAATAAAAATACCTAAAAATCCATAAATATGTATAAAATAAAAATAAATAAAAAAACCATAGAAACTAAAAAACACATAAAAACCAAAACACCTAAAAATGATAAAATGCTAAAAGGACATTGAAAAACTCAAAATCCATATACCATGACAATCCAAAAAAATAAAAATATCCCTAAAATTTTATAAAAACCCAAATAAACCGGAAACCCATAAGATAACTGTAAAAACCTAAAAAAATTTAGAACCCTCAAAACCTAAAAATTCTAAAAACAATAAAAAGACACTAAAACAACTAAAAATATTAAAAAATAAAACACCTAAAACATTAAAACCCCCTAAAAACCATAATATCCCTAAAACCAAAAAAGAACAAAAAATTCTTTTAACCCCTAAAAATATTTAAAACCATAAACTACTCCAAAAATTTTAAATTACCTAAAAACATTAAAATCCCTAATAATCACAAAAACCCAAAAGAAACATAATAAGTCTACAAAATCTAAAATTAATAAAAATATAAAAAACCATAAAAACCGTGATAACCCCTTAGAAAACCATAACAACCTAAAAAAGGTTAAAGCCTCTAAAAACCTAAAAAAGTTCTAAAAACCTACAAAAAATTTAAACCCTAAAAACAATAAAAATTCCTGCAAAAAACAAAAAACCAAAAAAGGCACTAAAAATACCAAGAATTTTAAAACCCCATAAAACTCACAAAAAACCTAATAAAACCTTAAAAACATAAAATACTAAAAACCCAAAAAAACCAAAAAATGTAAAAACTCTTAAAACCTTCTAAAACCCCTAAAACCCCTAAAACCCCAAAAACCATAAAATATAAATTCAAACCCTAAAAATACAGTAAAAAAAATAAAAACATTTCATCCCTTAAAAAAATTAAAAAAAATTAAAAACATTGAAACCAATAAAAAAACTCGAAAAACCCAATAGTCCCCAAAATCCCATGAATACATTAAAAAACTTAAAAATATAAATATCCCAGAAACCTTAAAAATCATAAAAATCATAAAAAGCCCCTAAAATCCCAAAAAATGTAAAACCATCTAAAAAATTTTAAAACTCCTATGAAAAATTTAAAACCTAAAAACACACAAAACCCCTAAAACATAAAATATGCTAAATTTGATACAATCTCTTTTAAAAACACTAAATACAATAAAAAAATCCCAAAAAATATAAAAACCACAATAAAAACCCAAAATTATTTCTAAAAACCGCTAAAAATATAAAACCCCTTCAATCCCCATGAAACATTAAAAACTAAAAAAACCCTTAAAACCCTTTAAAAACACAATGAATCTTAAAAATCAACGAAAACTAGAAAAACCTTAAAAACCCTAAAAACCTTCAAAATCTCTAAAAACAATGAAAACCCATAAATATCCAAAAATAGGCCTAAAATCCAAAAACAATTAGAAAAAACCCTAAAACAATGAAAACCCCAAAGAAATACTTAAAAACCGAAAAACACATAAAACCCCCAAAAATAAAAAAAGGCTTAATACCCTGAAAACCCTAAAACCCTAAAAAAAATCTCTAAAAACCTTAAAACCCCTAAATCATCAAAAACCTATAAAAAAATAAAAACTTTAAAAACCAAAAAAATACTAAAACCATAAAAAACACCAAGAAAATCGTAAAAACAATTAAAAACAAAAAAAAATCTAAAAAGAAAAAAACCTATAAAATCCCTAAAATCCACAAAATTAGAAAAAACTTGAAAACCCTATAAAAATCCTAAAAATACCTAAAAATACAAAAAAAACATAAATACCTTGAAAACCCATAAGAAAACCTTAAAACTCAAAAAGCATTTAAAATCCCGTAAACCTAAAAATGCTAAAAACCATAAAAATCCCTAAAAACCCAAAAACCAAAACAAACACTAATAATCGATAAAAATCAGAAATAACCATAAAAACACTGAAAATCCCTAAAAATTTAAAAAACCCTAAATACCATGAAAACTACTAAGAATACCTTAAAACATAAAAATACAGAAATCCCTTAAAAACTAAAAAATTCTCAAAACACATAAAAAACTGTAAAACACCAAAAATAATAAAACCCATTAAAACATCTAAAAACTATAAAACCCATAAAAACATAAAAAATAAAAACTATAAAAACAATTTAACCACTTTAAAAAGATAAAAAGCACTAAAAACCCTTAAAAATCTTAAAAATATAAAAAATTTAAAAACCAAATAGCCGAAAAAACCCTAAAAACTCGAAAAATATACAAATTGTTAAAACCCTAAAAACCTATAATAAAACCTTAAAATCCCAAGATCAATTAAAACCCATAATAAACCATAAGATGCTAAAAGACTAAAATCATTAAATCCCATAAAATCCATGAAAATATATAAAGACAAAAAACTATAAAATCGTAAAAAAATCCCAAAAATCCCAAAAAACTTAGAAGTAAACATAAACTCCTAAACCCTAGGAAAAACTTAAATAAAAAAACATAAAACCCCAAAAAACCTAAAAAATGATAAAAACCTTAAATGTCCCAAGAAACCATAACACCCATAAAAACATAAAAATCACATAAAATCTCAAAAACCCACTAAAAACTACAAAAACCATTTAAATCCATAATAAATTTTAACACAAAAAAATCTTAAATATCCAAAAAAACTCGAAACCCCCCCTAAAATCCCTAAAACCCCATAAAAATATTAAAAACTGTGGAAAAAATTAAAATCCTTAAAATCTAAAAAAACCAAAATAAAATATAAAAGGCCATAAAAATCATAAAATTTTTAAAAACCATGAAAATTACTAAGAAAAATATAAAAGCATAATTAAACTTAAAACCACTAAAACCCTAAAAATTGATAAAACCCCAAAAAACACTAAAATCCCTAACAAACCTAAAAACCTAAAAACCCCTTTAAAACATTAATACCATTATGATCCTATAAAACCAAAAATAACCAAAAAAATACAATCCCATTAAACCCCTGAAAACATTATAAAACAATAAAAATCATCAAACCCTTATATACTACAAAAATCCTAAAACCCCCAAAAACCATGAAAACACAAAAAACCCTAAACACCCACTAAATCCAAAAAACACTAAAAAAACAAAAAAACTACTAAAAAATACCTAAAAGATCATAAATAAGTAAGACACCCTAAATCCCTGAAAACCCAAAATAAACATTTAAAAAACAAAATCCACAAAAAACCCTAAAAAACCAGAAAAATAAAAAAACCACAACCCTAAAAACACTAAAACATTAAAAATCCAAAACACAACCCAAAACCCCAATAAACTATAAGAACCCAAAAAATTATCCAAAAATAACTAGAAACATAGAAAACACTAAAAGATATGAAAAAAACTACTAAACACTTAGAAACCTAAATTCACTGAACCCCCCTATAAAATCCTAAAAGCACTAAAAACCAAAAAAAACCTATAAACCAAAAACACCACTAAAAGCATAAAAAACATTAAAACCCCCCAAAAAATCTAAAACCAATAAGTAATACAAAACCAAAATAAACATTAGTAAACTCAAAAAGAATTAAACACTAAAATCTAAAAAAACCAAAAAACACAAAAAAAAAATCTAAACCCATAAAAACCCGGAAATCCATAAAAACAATAAAATTCATAAAAATACCAAAATACCCTCAAAATACATAAAACCCTATAACCCATAAAAATCATAAAAAATCCCTAAATGTCCTTAAAACATAATAAGACCCTAAAATCCT
This sequence comes from Viscum album, assembly GCA_963277665.1. NCBI lineage: Eukaryota > Viridiplantae > Streptophyta > Magnoliopsida > Santalales > Viscaceae > Viscum > Viscum album. Next base: position 1,276,440,120 of record OY728136.1, on the reverse strand, counting down.
TAAAAACCTCAAAGAAACCCATAAAGAAAATTATAACCCCTAAAAATCCAAAAAAATGTGAACAACTCTAAATCCCTAAAAAAATAAGAAACCCAAAAATTTCCCAATGAACATAAAATCTTTCAAAAGCCCAAAAAATGCCTAAAACCATAAAACCCACCAAAAACCCTTAAACCCCCCAAGAAAACCATAATAACCTAAAAAAAATTAAAACCCTTAAAATCCTAATAACTGTTAAAACACATAAAAACACTAAAAAGACACTCAAACCCTAAGAAACACATTAAAATGATAAAAAAACCCTGAAAAATTGAAAATCCAAAACTAATGTGACCCCCAAAAAACACTTAAAACCCTGAACATTACAAAACTCTCTAAAATCGCAATAACTACAAAAATTAAAAAAAAAACATAAAACCAAAAGAAAAATGAACACCTAAAAACCATAGGTATCCATAAAAACATAGAAAACCCTAACAAAAATAAAAACACCTAATAGACACTTCAAAATTAAAAACACTTTAATCCCCTAAAACATAAAAATGCTAAAAGCACTAAAAACCCTAAAACCTAGAAAAACTCTAAGAAAACAATTAAAACCTAAAAATAATTTAAACATATAAAAAACTAAAAAATTGATAAAAACCATAAATAACCCCAATAATTATAAAAAACCCTCAAAAATTATAAAATCACTAAAAATATTAAAACACCATAAAATCTAAAAACCGGCTATAATATCTAAAACCCCTTCAAACCCCTGAAAATTTTAAAAAATAAAAATAAACATTAAACCCCTAAAATCTAAAAATATACCTAAAACGCATAAGAGACACCAAAACCCCTTAAAAATCTCAAAATCTCTAGACACTTAAACACCATAAAAATCATAAAAAACCCCAAAAATAACTAAAATTTTATAAAGCCTAAAAACATTGAACACCCTAAAGAAATTATAAAAAACCTAAATACACTTCAAATCCATCAAACCTCTAAAGACTATAAAAACCCTTAAAACCCATAAAAACCATAGAATCCTAATACCTTATAAAACCTCTAAAAATCCTTTTAAATACCAAAAAACATTAGAAAACATTAAAAATCCTTTAAAATATTAAAAACCTAAAATTGAAAAAAATACATAAAAACATGTAAAATATGTAAAATTCAATAAAAACATAAAAATCCATACAAACCTAGAAAACCCTAATGAAAATTTCAAAAACATAAAAAAAATTAAACCCCTAAATTCAAAACAACCCTAAAAAACATAAAATTCTCCAAATCCTCTAAAAACCACAAACATTTAAAATCACAAAAACCATAAAAACATGAAAAAATACTAATACCCCCCAATAAAATTTAATAAAAACTCTTTAAACACATAAAAATAATAAAACTATAAACCCATTAAAAATACAAAAAAAATCAAAGAAAACCATAAAACCCAAAAATCCCTAAACGCCATAAAAATCCTTTAAACATAAAATAACCAAAAGACCGTAAAAATACCTTAAATTTAAAAAAACATTGAAACCCCTGAAAGCCCCTAAAAACCTTAAGACCTTAAAAACAATTAAAACCCCCAAAAAACCACAATACACCCAAAAAACTCAAAAACCCCTTTAAAACCATAAAAAACAAACACCCCTAAAAAAATAAAAAACCAATAACACATTAAAAATCATAAAACCCACTAAAAAAATTGAAAATAAATTAAACCCTTGAAATTTTTATAATCTCTAAAAAACCTAAAAATGCAAAAAAGCTCCAAAAAAATCCTAAATAACCAAAAACCCAAAAAATACCTCATAAAACCTAGTGAAACACCTCAAAATCTCTATAACCCATGAAATCCATAAAAATCCCAAAAAATCATAGAAATTACCAAAATAAAAAAACATCCAAAACCCCCTAGAAACAATAAGAAAACCTTAAAAAACTAAAAACACCTAAAACCCCTAAAACCCAAAAAACCCAAAAAACCCAAAAAAAACCCTATAAATCATAAAACCCCAAAAAACATTAATGTCCCTAACAACTAATAAAAACCTAAATCCAATATAAAATCAATGAACCCTTAAAACCCCTAAAAATGTTACAATCACTAAAAATGATAAAAAAACCTACAAAATCAATATAAACCCTAAAAACCCGAAAAACCCATAACAAACCCTAAAACCTTCATAATCCCCCAAAACCGTAAAAACCATACAAACCCTAAAAATTTCCTAAAAATACATAAAAATTAAATGATAATAAAATCCTTGAAATCCCCTAAGAAAACCATAAAATAACATCAAACCTCAAAAAACAAAAAAAAAAATGATTAAACCGGTATAAACCCCTAAAAACCCTAAAAATTCAAAAAATCCCTAAAAACCCAAAAAAAATATAAAAAGCCTAAAAATACCTAAAAACTCTAAAACCATAAATAGGGAAAAACCCAAAAAACCAAAGAAACTCATAAAACCTATAATAACATAAAACCCATAAAAACCATTAAAAACCTAAAAACCCTAAAATTCATTAAAACATAAAAAATTTAAAATCCCTAAAAACATAAAGAGTATTAAATCCCTTAAAAATATGAAAACCCACTAAAAACCTAGAAAACCATTAAGATCATAAAAACAAAAAAAACTCTAGAAACATTTGACCCCTAAAAACTCAAAAGAAACCATTAAAACACCTAAAAATGAAAACAAAATTCAAAACCCTAAAACCCCTAAAATCCATCAAAATCCTTAAAACCCCTAAAAACTATAAAAAACATAAAAATACCTAAAAAATCTAAAATTTGAAAATCATAAAATCCCTAAAAAACCCAAGTAAACCTTAATATCCGAAAAACAATTAAACCCCTTAAAACCTATAAATGATAAAATCCCTATATAACCCAAAATAACCCCAGAAACACAAAAAACCATAAAAACCCCAAAACAAAAAATTACCTAAAATCACACAAAACCCCTAAAACCAATAAAAATTATTAAAACCATTTAGATCCAAAAATTTTTAGAAAACACTTAAAATCAAGTAAACCCTAAAAATGAAAAAAAAACTCAAACCCAAAAAACTATAAAATTCCTAAAGACCCTAAAAATCCAAAAACCGCTAAAACCGTATAAAAATCCCTAAAATCTTTAAAAAAATCACAAAAACATAAAAACCATGAAAACCCCTAAAAAAACCATAAAGAACATAAAACACTTAAAACCATTAAAAACATAAAAACACAAAAAAAACATAAAAAACTATAATACCCTTAAAAACCCTAAAAAATATAAAAACATAAAAATACTAAAAAATGTAGAAACACCCTAAATACCCAGATAATCTCTAAATAATAATGAAAACCAGAAATCACTTAAACACCTAAAAACCTAAAAAATTTTAAAAACGTTAAAATACCTTAAAACTGATAAATTTCAACTAAAACACAATAAACCCCCTAAAAACGTTAAAAAGACTAAAAATATTAAAAAACCTAAAAACTCAAAAAATAACCATAAAAATACCCAAAAAATAGAACCCTAAAACCCATAAAATACCAAAAAAATATCCAGAAAACCCTAAAAAATCATAAAAATCCCAAATAAACCTTAACAATTCATGAAAATGTAAAAAACCATTAAATCCCCTAAATCAGATGGAATCCATATAATTAAAAAAACACTTTAAACATCTAAAAACCTAATATTGATAAAAACCCTAAAAATCCTAAAAACTCTAGAAATCAAAATATCCATAAAACCACAAAAACATGACTAAAACACTGGAAACCCTTTGAACCCCTAAAGACATTAAAGAACACAAAAAAACCATAAATAAAAAAAACTAAAAAACCAAAAAAAAACATAAAATCCCATACAAACATTACCCACCTAAAAACCGAAAAAATCGTAAAAAATTTTAAAAACCCATAAAATAATAAAGATCCCTAAAAGTTCCTAAAAATATAAAATTCTAAAAACCCTAAAAACCCCTAAAATTACATAAGAAAATAATAAAAACATAAAAAAACTAAAAAAACTAAAATCCTGAAAACAACTAAATACACGAATATCCTAAATACCCAAGAAACCCAAAACCCTCAAAATCCCTAAATACCATAAAAACCTATTAAATCCAAAGAAATCCCAAAAAATCCATAAAAACATTAAAAACTACAAAAAACCATAATAAAACCTTCAAAACATAGAATCATATAAAACACATAAAACCCAAAAACCCTAAAAGGCCCTAAAAACCCTAAAACCATATAATCACTTAAAATTAAAAAAAACCCCAAAACACCAAAAAAACACTAAAACACACTAAAAAAAATTAATTCCCCTTTAAACCCCTAAAAATGTTAAACACTCAATAAACCTATAAACCCTAAAAAACTCATATTGAATCTTTGAAACCCCAAAAAAACATAAAAATAGTAAAAAAGCAAAATTCCTAAAAACCATAAAAAATGTAAAAATGCCTAAAAATCCCTAATAATGTAAAAAAAATAAAATTATGAAAAAAATAAGACATTAAAAACCAACAAAATATATAAAACCCCTAAAAACATAAATAATGAGAAAACACTAAATACCCAAAAAAGACATAAAACTCCTAAAAACATTAAAAACTATTAATAACCCTTTAAAACCCTTAAAGCCCGTAAAACACAAAAATCCACTAAAAACACTAAAAATATTTCAAACTCCAACAGACATTAGAAAACTATAAAAATCATAAAACCATAAAAACTCCAAAAAACCCAAAAAAACCAAAAACATAAAACACTACAAAGCCCAAAAACCCCATTAAATCCCTAAAAACCCTAAAAACAATGAAAATACAAAAATATATTAGAAATACCTAGAAACATAAAAAGATATTAAACCCTGAAAATCCCTACCAAAACATTAAAACCCAAAAAACACTTATATCCACAAAAAATCCTAAGAATTCTAAAAACCATAAAAATCTAAAAACTCCTAAAACCCCTAAAAATCCTTTTAAACCCTAAGAAAACATAAAAATCCATAAAAATTTACAAAAAATATAAATATTCAGAAAACCCCTAAGAAAAACTTAGAAACCTAATGAAATTAAAATCCCTAAAAACACTAAAAAAACAAAAAAATCCAAAAACCCCTATAAACGCTAAAAAACATAAAGAAATCCATAAAAACTGATAAAAAAAATATAATATCCCTTAGACTATAAAAACAATTTAAACCCATATAATTTTTAAAAAACAATTAAAACACTTTAAACAAAAAAAAAATTAAAAAAAACAATAACCCAAAAGACCATAAAAACCGTAAAAGCATAAAATACCCTAAAAACGTAAAAACACGTAAAAACCTACAAACCGTAAAAGCCCTAAAAATCCCAAAATAAAATATAAAATTGAACCTAAATACCATAATTCTACTAATAGAACTTAAAAAAATATAAAAACAATTAAAACCAATGAAAAACCAAGAAAACGATAAAAACCCCTAAAAATAAAAAAAATCATAAAATCCTGAAAATGTTAAAAAATATAAAAACATTTAAAACACTAAGAAGATAAAAAACCCCTAAAACCCCTAAAAACCCTAAAAACTCCGAAAACCCTAAAATACCACAAAATCTATAAAAATCCTAAAATAACAAAAATCCTAAAAAATCACTAAATATCCCTAAAGACATAAAAAGACCTTAAAACCCTAAAAATCCCTACAACCATTAAAATCCTAAAACCCCCAAAAATCATTTAATCCCCTAAAAAAATTAAAAAGTTCAATAAAAATAAAATCCTAAAAATAACCTAAAAAACCGTAAAAACCCTGGAAAAGACAAAGCCTTAAAACACTAGAAAATTCAAAAACCCTAAAAGCCCCCAAAAAACATAAAACTCATAAAACCCCTATAAATTTCTATAAACCTTCAACATCACTAAAACCATAATAAATTATAAAAAACCTAAAAAGTACCTAAAGACCTAAAAATCTCGAAAACCCTAAAATCCATCAAAATACATAAATCCCCCAAAAAACATAAAAACCTAAAATTATTATAAAACAAATAAAAGTGTAAAAATCCTAAAATCCCTAAGAAAACATAATAAATACTTAAAAATATAAAAAAATTTAAACCCTGAAAAAACCTAAAAATTCTAAAAATCCAATGAATAATATAAAACCCTACACCCCCAAAAAACTATAAAAACCCCTAAAAACGTTAGAAACTCTAAAACCCCATGAAAACCCAAAAAAACCACTAAAAATCTAAAAATCCTTTAACCCCTGAAGGAAATATAAACACTCAAACCCAAAAAGAACCCTAGAAAATCAAAAAACCCAAAAAATCCCCAAAAACCCGAAAAATAATTAAAACCCTAAAAACCCATAAAAACCCCTCAAAATACTTAATGTTACCAAATAACCAAAAAAACCTATAAAATCCCAAAAATCCATACAAATAAAAAAACCCTAATATCCCTAAATATTTCCTAAGCAAACCATAAAAACTAATGAAACATTAAACCCTAAAACCCTTATAAACATAAAACCCTAAAACCCTTAAGAACAATAAAACCATAAAAAACCCCTAAAAACAAAAAAACTATAAATACCCATAAATCTTAAAACCATTTTTGAAATACTAAAACCCTTTAAACCCATAAAATGTTTAAAAACTAGAAAAACCATAATGATTGACTCCTTTTTGTGTCTTTGGGAGCTCGGTGTCGGGCTTGGTGACCCTGTCAGCTTCTAAGGTGCTCCCCTATCCTCTGGATCCCATCTCGACATCTGTGAATTATTCTCCAGCTCCAGGTGGTTCATTTCCTGCTACGGCGGGTTCCTCCTTGGTCTCAAGATCTGGTTGTTTTTATGATGTTCTTGGATTTTGGCTTCAATATCCCCACTCAACTTCTTCTCGGCCTGACAGTGGTCCTGGTGTTCTTCAGTCTTATCAGGCTCATCGCCTTTGGCTTGGAGGGGGAGGCCTTGTTTTCCATTTCCTCTGGTTTCCTGCGCTCTTGAATTTTTGTTGTTCATGACTTGCTGTGGTATGTGATTTTTGTGTTTGATGCTGTTGGTTGCCAGTCGCTATTTGATGGAAGTTGATGATACTAATTGATGGTGAATGATGTGATGGTGTCTGGTTTGTGGCTACAAGAGGTAGATGTTTGTGGCTTTGTAGTGCTGAAGAAGGGTTGAAAAATTTACTCCCTATGGTCTGGGGCTACTGATTGTAGGATCTAATTGGTTTGGAGGTGATGTTGGGGTTTTTTCCATTTCTTCATTGTTTATTTTATCTTATTTTTGGTCTTTTGTTTTGGGATTTTTGGGTTTGGGAATGTTTGGGGTTTTTGGGTGTGGGACGTTTGACCCCTCCCCTCCCATCTCTACTGCATCTTGTATTAATAATTTGGGGAGGGGGTTGGGAATAGCATGACCATCACATCTTCCTTGCCCTAAAACATAAAAAACCCTCAAAACCCTAAACAAAAATTACTAAACCTTAAAAACAATAAAAAAAATTAAAACCACTAATAACCTAAAAATTCTGAAACATGAAACACCGTAAAAACCATCAAAATCCTTAAAACCCCATAAAAACCTAAAAATCCATAAAATTCCTAAAAATGTAAGAACCCTATAAAACCCATTAAAAACATTAAAACCCCTAAAACATAAAAATAATAATAAAATACCTAGAAATCCTAAAATACCCTAAAACCCTATCAAAACCTATAAAACTAAAACCCTTAATATTCTTAAGACTCTTAAAGCCCTAAAACCTACTATAAGCAACAAAAACCCTTTAAACTCTTGAAAATGTTTAAAAACCATATAAAACCATAAAAACCCTATACAACATTAAAAACCCGTTAAATTATAAAAACCCTTTATAATTCCTAATATCCCTAAAAAACAATAAAACCCATAATATCCTTAAAAAACCAAAAACCCATAAAAATAATTAAAAGGCAAAGAAAATCCAAAAAAAATTAAATAATCATTAAAACCCTAAAAACAAAAATAAACCTTAAAGACAAAAAACTAATAAAATCCTAAATTCAAATTATATTATTAAACCTCTAAAAACCCAAAAAACCCTAAAAATCCCTAAAACCCATAAAAACCCAAAAAACTCCTACATAAACCATAAAAACATGAAAACACATAATATCTATAAAAACAATAAAAATACTAAACCCCTAAAATCCCCAAAATTCCATTATCCCCTAAAAACCATAAAAACCCATAAACACCTCTAAGACCCAAAAAAAACTCAATAAAATAAATTAATACCCTAGATAATAATAAAAAAACATAAAACCTTAAAAACCATATTAACATAAAATAACTAAACCCCCCTCCCCCCAAAAAATTCATCAAACCCCTAAAACCCATTAAAATCCTTAGAACCCCAAAAAACCCATAAAAATCAAAAGAAATCCCTCAAAATACCTAAAATTGTAAATAGCACTAAAAATCCTAAAAAAATCTTAAGAAAACATTCAATACCATAAAACACTTAATCCCCTTGAAAAAGCTAAAAAATTAAAAAAAGCCCTAAGATCCCTAAAATCCATAAAACCCTTAAAAACCCTTAAAACCCATAAAACGCCTAAAAACCAAAAAAAACCCATGAAACCACTAAAAACTATTAAAAAATTTTAAAACCTATTAAATTGGAAAATTAAATCTCTAAAAAGTCTTAAAACCCCTAAAAATCAAAAAACAACTAAGAATCTAAAAAACCATAAAAACCATAAAAACTGTAAAAGCCATAAAATCCATCATAATCCTCAACACCCCTAGAGAAACCATAAAAAAGTAAATACCAAAAAAAACCCTCAGAATTTAAAAACCCTAATAACCCAAAAAAATCAATTAAAATCTTAAGAATCTAAATACTCATAAAATCACTAAAATCCTAAAAAACAAAAAAAACATTAAAAAACCTTAAAAAATAAATGAACCCTCAAAATCCTAAAAATACCTAAAAATCCCAAAAAAACAAAAAACCCTAAAATCCCTAAAATCCCTAAAATCCCCTGGAAAATATTAAACACAAAAAAACACATAAAAGACATAAAAACAAATTAATGATAAAATATTCTAAAAAACACTAAAATCCTTAAAAACATTAAATCCCCTCAAAATCCATAAAACCTTAAAATCCCAAAAAAATTCTAAAAATCCCTAAAAATTCCTTAAAATTAAAAAAACCAAGATAACCCCTAATAAGACTTTAAAATACCAAAAACATTGAACACACCTAAAAACATGAAGAATTATAAAAACCCCAAAATATCCAAAAAAAACTCCTAAAACCCTAAAAACATAAAAACCCAAATTACCCCATAAAAACTCTAAAGCCCCTAAAAACACTAAAACTATTAAAATCCTTAAAACACCTATAAAACCATAAAAATTCTAAAAAACCAAAAAAAAACCCTAAGACATAAAAAACAAAAAACAAAAAAACTGCTAAGAAAACCTTAAAATTTGAAATAAAAAAACACCTAAAAACCTGAATTTGCTAAAAACACTAAAAATCCCACAGTGGGTTGAGGGTCTGAAGACTTATCAGGTAAGAATATTATGGTCACACATGCATACAGGGAAGCGAACAAGGTGGCAGACATGCTCTCCAAGAAATCAATTGAGGATGGATGTTCCATGTTGTCATTTGTAGTACCAGATTTTTTTACTCCCCTTGTGGACTTGGACATGAAGGGTGACTTGCATACTCGGTTGTGTAGACCCTCCCTATAAAGCCTTGTACTTACTTTTTTGTTAGTAAATTTTTTGAGGCCGGGATACGGCTGGCCCTGAAACTGCTTTGCCTAAAACAATAAAAAAATCCTCAAAATCCAAAAAAACTTAAATAAACTAAAAAAAATAAAACCCAAATCAAACATAAGAAGATAGTGGAACACTCCCCTAGATCTATCTCTCTATTTTCTCTTGTTTCTGGGTTTGTCCTGGATTCATCATGGGGCTTCGCTGATGGTTTTCCACCCAATCCTGCCTTCGAGCAGTGATCTCAATAACAGTTTTCTTTGGAAGTGCTTTTTCATATCCAAGGTGGTGGTGGTTTCATGTCTTCTACAGCTTCGTCTTCCCCGAGACATGACTTCGTTTGACAATTTGGCTTTATATCCAAGCATGGTTTGTCTTATTTGGAATCATATCTATGATTTCTTGAAATCCTGCTAGTCTTTTTGGGTTCGAGTGTATGGTTTTGGGGAATTCAAGGATCGGTTAGCAGTGGTGAGGGTCTCAATGGAAGATGGGGTCTCAATGGAGGTGGGAGTTTGGGTTTCATTGACGGCTTCCTTTTGGTGGTTCAGTTGCTGTAGTGACTAGTTATGACAGAGGTGTGACATGTTGTTTTGGCTCTCTCAGTCATTGATGTTGTGGATGCTTAAAAATCTAAAATCTAGAGAGATTTGGTGGATCTTCTAGTTTCAATATGGATGATGGTGGATTCAGAAGGCTTTATGTCAGATTACTGGTGGCGTTATTGGTTCGGTGGTGCAGGCTCTCAGATATGTTGGCTAAAAGTTTTTACAGAAGATACATGTCTGTTTTCTAGTTCCTCAGCTTTGTCTTCATTTCTTGATATCGATGCAGGATGGCTTAATTTGTGCTGCAATTGGTTTAACTTTTTGATCAGTGGATTCCTAGGGTGCCAAAGCGGTATTTTTGGTCCTGTGTATGGATGGAGTGGTTGTGAGTTGCTGCTAGTGATGGATGGTGGATTTTCTACAAGGTGTGGGGAATTGTTGGGTCAAGTTTCGGGTCTTTGGAGGGTTTTTTTTGGAGCTGGAAGTTGATTGGAAATGAGGTTATGGTTGCTGGGAATTGGGAACTGGGTTACTGGGTGATGGTCACTGCTTAGAGGGGATCTGTTCGAGGAGATATTGGTTGTTGGTTGTGTGCTGCTTCTTGTTTACGAGGTGTGAAATGAATTTCCTATTGTCAGGAACTATGGTGCTGGTTTTTTTGATGATGGGATGAGATGTGATGATACTATTGGTTCTGGGCATGGATGCTGGTGGTCCTGTGTTATTGGTTTTACTTCTAGGTGTGGTATGCTAGAATCTATCAGGATAAGAGATTCTGGATGCATGGAACTGAGATGCTGGTTGATGGATGCTACTTGGCTGGGTATGGTTGAAGATTGTGTTGGCTGCTATTTTATAGTTGTGGAAGGATTGGAAGAGAACAAATTATGGTGTTGTTTCTTGAAATTGGGGTGCTTGATGTTGTGGTTTGGTTTGGGAACTAACCGGTGCACTTGTTGGAATCTAATCTTCTGGGCATTGGTTAATATTTACTAGAGACTTAGCTGTTGGGTGATGGTTGGTTCTTGGCTGAGAACTATTGAAGGAGAAGTGAACTGTTGGAAGCTAAGGAATATGATGGTAACTAATGCATGGATGAGTGGTGAAGAATTGGGTGCCTACAAGGTAAAGGAACTGAATTCTAGGAAGTGTGATGCAGGTATTGGTTACTTCTTGGTAGGTGGATTAGAGCTGCCAAATGCTGGAGTTGGATGAGAGGTGCTAAAGCTACGGATATGTTTGGTCTTTTGTGTCTTTTTCTTTCTTTGGTTTCTTTTTAAGGATTATTTTTTGGGTATTGGTCAATTGACCCTACCCCTCCCCAGAGTGCAGTGTCCCCTTTTTCTTAATAAATTTTGGGGGGGTGGGGGCAGGAATAGCATGGTTCCCGCATCTGCCTTGACCCTATAAAACATAAAAAATACTAAAACCCCTAAAAACCCTAAAACCCATTAAAATCCCTAAAAACCCTAGAAAATCATGAAAACAAAATAAAACATAAAAATCCCTAAATACATAAAACACCAAAAAATACTAAAAACCTATAAGGAGACCTTGATAATCAAAAAACAAAAAACAGTTCTTAAACCCTAAAAATTCTGAAAATATTAAAAACCCTAAAATGACACTAAAGTCCCTAAAAATTAATAAAAACCAAAAAACCCCGAAAACAATCAAAACCCATAAATCCAACTAAAAAATCATAAACCCCCCAAAATGTAAATAGTTTACAAACATTAAATCCCCTAAAAACTCAAAACAACTTAAAACACAAACAAACAATATAAACCTCAAAATCCATAAAAAAAATTAAAATCTATAAAAATCCTAAAAATTCAGTAAAATCCCAAAAAACACTTTAAACCCTAAAACCCCTATAAAAAACTCATGACCTAAAAACACATAAATAACCTAAGGAATTAAAAAAACATACTAAAACCCTTGAAACCCCTAAAAATCCCAAAACCTATAAAATCCACTAAATACATTAAAAAACCCTAAAACCTATAACATCCCTAAAACCTTAAAAAACCTTTAAACCCCTAAAAATGTTAAAAACTCCAAAAATACTTAAAACACTAAAAACTCAAATATAACCTAAAAAGAAAAAAATCATAAAAACCTTAATAATGTGAAAACATGAAAACCCCTCAAAATCCCAAAACCCCCAAAAACCCTTAAAACCCCATTAAACCACTAAGAAACTCTAAAATTATAAATAAAACTATAAAACTAAAAACTCCAAAGAAAAAATAAAGAAAAAAATAACTCTTAAAGACTAAAAAACAAAAAAAAACATTAAACCCAAAAAATCATAAAAAAACTAAAACCCCAAAAACCGATAAAACCTTGAAAACCCTAAAAACCCAAAATAACCCTAAAAACTAAAAAAATTCTATAAATCCTTCAAATCCATAAAATTTTTAGTAACTATACAAACCAGTAAATCCTTATAAACTTAAAAAAAACAGAAAAACCCATTAAATCTCTAAAAACCATCAAAATCCTTAAAAACCCTAGAAAAATACTAAAAAATCTCTAAAAATAAAAAAAACATAATGACTCCCAATAACTTTGAAAACTCTTAAGAAAACATGAAAAACCTAAAAACACTTAAAATGAATAAGAACCTTAAAATAATATAAAAATTGAAAAACCCCTAAAACCCCTCAAAACCATAAAACCCCTGAAACCATAGAAAACAATAAAAACACATAAATACCCTAACAACCCAAAAAACACTTAAACCCCTTTAAAAAACTAAAAACACAAAAAACATTAAAAACCATAGAAATAATAAAAATCATAAAAGTCTATAAAAATACTAAAAAACATAAAAATTCCAAAATCCCTGAAAACCCAAAAAACCATAATAATCCTAAAGAACCCGAAAATTCTATAAATATATAATAAAATACTAAAAACCTTGAAAACTCATAAGAAATCAATAAAAATTCCTAATAAAATGTAATAGTCCTAGAAACCTAAAAACCTTAACAACCCTAAAAACATAAAATCCCAAATAACCAAAAAAACCCCTGAAACCCTTCAAAAAGAAAATAACCCTAAAATAAATATAAATTGTTATAAACCCTTTTAAAAACCTAGAAACAATAAAAAACACTACAAAAAATTATGAACCCTAAAAAACAAAAAAAACACTAAAAACACAAAAAATCATAAAAACCATAAAACCCTAAAGCCCCATAAGAACCCTTAAAATCCCAAAAATCTTTAAAAAACCAAAAAAACATAAAACATAAATATGATTCCCTAAAAATTAAAAAACCTAAGAAATAATTAAAACCCTATCAACACTTAAAACCCCAAAAAACCTAAAAAGTGATAAAACTGTAAAATCCTAAAAATGTTAAAACCCATAAAAACCGAAAAAAACCCGTTAATAACTCCGAAAAATCATATAAACCCTAAAAACGAACCAAAACTATAAAACCCTTTAAACCCCAAAAAATGATAAAAAGAACTAAAAACCTTAAAACCTCTAAGAAACTAAAAAAAACTAAAAATCCAAAAAAACATAAAATCTCTAAAAAGCTTACAACCCCTCAAAATCTCAAAAACCACTAAAAACACTAAAAACATAGAAAATACCAATAAAATACCTAAAAATCACTAAAAATATAAAAACCCTAAAACCTTAAAACCCCTATGAAATCCTTAAAAACCAAAAAAACACATAAAATCCCTAAAAACCTAAAATATCCTCAAATCCCTAAAAACAAAAACACACACCAATAAACCATTACAAAACCTAAAAACCCTAAATAACCCTAAAAACCACAAAAATCCTACAAACCACTGAAACCCTAACCCCCCCCCTTAAACCAATAAAAAGGATAAAAAAATATAAATAATATTAGAACCCCAAAAAAACTCAAAAATACCAAAGAACACAAAAGAATTAAAATCCTCAAAACTCATAATTTCACTAAAATCATAAACATTATAAAAATAAAAAAAGGAACAATCCCCCAAAAAATATAAACAATCATGAAAACCCTAAAAAACCGATGAAAATCTTAAAAACATAAAAACCCATTAAATTATTAAAAACATAACAAACACTTAAAAAACTAAAACCCAAAACCACAACCCCCCCCCCCCCCCCCCACGAATACCTATAACCCCTAAGAACAAAAAAATTCTTTAAAACTCCCTAAAACCCGTTAAAATTTAAAAAACTATAAAACACATAAAACCCCTAATAAAAACTCCAAAACCTAAAAACACATAAAACCCGCACAAGAACTAAAAAAAGATAAAAAAACTAAAAACCTCTAAAATAAACTAAAACCCTTAAACTCCTCAATGAATATAAAAACCATAAAACCCCTATAAAAAACAAAAAAACTAAAAACTACTAAAAACTCAAAAACCCATTTAAACCCAAAAAATTTTAAAACTCTAAAAATACATAAAAAACATAAATTTCATAAAAGAATAAAACTCAGAAATCCCTAAAAACCCAATAAAACATAAAAACCCTAAAAAACAAAAAAATCGTCAAAATGCCTAAAAAACAAAAAAATTATAAAAATCCCAAATATTCCTAAAAATCTATAAAAATGTTAAACTGCCTAAAAACCAGAAAAACACCAAACAAAACCATAAAACATATAAGCACTGAAACCCCTTGAAAAATAAAAGATTCTAAAAACCCTAAAAACAGTAAATAACCTAAAAATATAAAACACCCGAAAACCTAAACAAACTCCAACAATCGATAAATCCCTAAAACCACTAAAAACATTAAAAATATATTAAACACTTAAAACATTAAAAAACTCTAAAAAACATAAAAATGATAAAAAAACTAATAAGAACCCTAAATCAGAAAAAAAACCTAAAAACCTAAAAACATCTAAAAACCCTCACAATCATTAAACACCCATGAAACCATAAAATCCTAAAAATCCATAAGAATATACAAAACCATTAAAACACTAAAATCCCTAAATAATCCATATAAAACCTTAAAATCCTAAAAACACGTCAAACACCTAAAACCCTAAAAATGCTAAAAACCCTAAAACCATTAAAAACCCTAAAACATTAAAAATTCATAAATACCCTAAAAACCACTAAAAACACTAAATTCACTTTTAAACACTCAAAAAATATAAGGGGATTTTGGGTGTAGGTCGATCGACCCCTCCCCTCCCTTGTCTGAAGTGTCTGTGTCTTTTTGTTTTATAAATTTTTGGGGGGCCAGGAATAGCCTGGACCCGAGCCTTCTTTGCCTAAAAAACCTTAAAATCCATCAAAATCCCTAAATGCCATAAAAATTCATCAAAATCATAAAAAATACAAATAA
This sequence comes from Viscum album, assembly GCA_963277665.1. Classification (NCBI taxonomy): domain Eukaryota; kingdom Viridiplantae; phylum Streptophyta; class Magnoliopsida; order Santalales; family Viscaceae; genus Viscum; species Viscum album. Next base: position 1,276,424,443 of record OY728136.1, on the reverse strand, counting down.
TTCCTAAAAAAACCCCCATAGAAATCCCTATGAAATACAAAAAAACGAAAAACACTTGAAACCCCTAAATACATAAAAAATGATAAAAACATAAAATCCTAAAAACCCTACAAAACCCAAAAAATCCTAAAAATACATAAAAACCATAAGAACCATAAAATTATAAAAATGAATAAAAACATAAAACCCCTCAATTGTCTCTAATAAAACCATAAAAACCATAAAATATATAATACATAAAAGAAACCTAAAAATTATAAAAACCCTAAAAACCCAAAAACCCAAAAAAGGATACAAAAGTCCCCAAACCCCATAAAACCCACATAAACTTTAAATACACTAAATCCTAATAAAAACAATAAAAACACCATAACAACTCTATAAACCATTTAAAACCCTAAAATGTTAAAAAACTACAAACAATATTAATACCCAAAAAAATCACAAAACCCCAAAACCCAAGAAAACCATAAAAACTCTAAAAACCCTTAAAATCCAAAAAACTATAAAAAAATTAAGCTACATACAAATCCCTAAAACTTTATAAAAATTTAAAAACCCCCAAAACCATAAAACTTCAATGAAAATCATGAAAACTTAAAAATAATTAACACCCCTAAAACAATAAAAACAGCTAAAACCCCTTAAAACCCTAAAACCCCATAAAAAAATTAAAAACCCATTACACCCCTAAAACCCCGATAATATCCAATAAAAACACTAATAACCCTTTAAACCCCTAAAAACATTAATAAACAATAAAAATCCCTTAAGCCCTTAAAAACTCAAAAAAAAACAAAATCCCAAAAACAATAAAAACCATAAGTACCCTAAAATTGTCAAAATCCCTAAAACCCATAAAAACCCATAAATATAATAACAATCCCTAAAATCCCTATGATAAATATTTTGTATTCTCTAATCTCTTATTATGGCCATTACCTTACCCTACAAAAAGATTGATGATGACGACATCATCAACTCATCTTCCTCCCCCATATAAGGGGGAGGGGCCTCTCCTGATTCTTGATGAGGACCGTGCCTTCGTTCTATTTTCATCTCCTGATTTACTACCTCCCTTTCCACGAATAAAGATTTTCCATAAAGTGACTAGGTGCTTTGAGTGCCTTCCTCAACTATATATTTTATACCAGGAGTTCCATGAAGCCTCAGCTCTGTATCATTTGACACTGGTTTCTCAATTTTTCAAACTGATGTCTACTGGTGGATATTTTTGACAGGTTCATTTTTGGGCATTGTAATCTCTAGGATCGTGCTATGGTCGGTCTTGTTGATAGCTTCCATATCATGATTCAATTTGACACTAAGGAGTACCTCATACTTTTTGGTCTATGACCCCTCAAAGATGCAATGGTGCATGTTTCTCTCTATTTCTGTGGAGTTTTGATTTTCATATGAACAACGACTCTCTCATTTTTGTGACATGGGTAAGATTTCCAAAAATTCCCCTCCAATTTAAAAATCATTCCATTTTTTCATGTTATAGAATCTGGTGGGAAGGTTCTTATGCATGGACAGAAAGACCTGATCCCTCTACCATCATGTTTCTCTGAGGTTTTTTTAGATTAATTCTTCTAAGGATATGGTTGAATTGGTGAGGATTTTTATTGGTTAAGAGATCCATTGGAAGAAATCATTGATTTTTGAGTTTTTGGTTTACTTTTTTTGTCTTGTTGGAATGTTTTTTACCATGTTTAGGCTTGTAGGTTAGGTACCATAGATAATGGTGGTTTGAATCTAGATCAGGTGAAGTCTGGTGATGGATGTCAGGCCATGGTGGTGGTTCCAGATGTGGTGGTACTGAAAGAACTCTAGACGTTTCCTCCCCAGCTAAGGGTTTGTGTAGTTTTTGAGTGCTTCAAAATTGATCTGAGAATTGGGTGTGCTAAGGTGGGTGAAGTAGCAGTTTCATGTGAAAGGGTACTAGAGAAGACTATGATTTGTAGTTTAAAGGATAGGGATAGTGTATAGGTTCTACATTTTTATAATTGCGTGACACTGAGCCACAATAGTGAGAAGGATGGTAGTAGGTAGTTAGGGGGGTGTAGGCTGGGGAGGTGGTGGAGCTAGGGGAGATGGACTAGCCTGGGCATGAGCATCATATGATTGAGGGCACCCTGAATCATCCCTTGAGCATGGTAGTGGTGACCTTGGGAAATAGTCATGGGATGGCTGGTAGCAGTCAGTTGCAGGTTATGGATGGTGTCTCACTAAGTAAAATGCTCTAGTGTCTTGACTCCATTTAATCAGTTGGTAAAGATGTCGCATAGGAGGGGTGTCTAAGAAGGGTGAGGTGGCTGAGGAGGGGATGATGGCTCTGTTTGGGCATGAGATTAATATTATTGTGAAGCGCATTGCTGTAGGGCCCCCTAATCGTCGTGTGGGTGACTCTTCTGGGAAAGTCCCTTGTTATAGTGGCAATGTAATGGTTGTTATGAGGGTTCTTCTATCGGTTCTCAATAAAGAGGTTGAATTACCAAGTGTTGAGAAGGTGGATGGACACTTTTCGCCTAGGAATAATGACACCCCTAGTGAGGAAGGCATGAATCAGAAACTAAAGTAGGATATGGCGGTGTATGAGGGGGCCTCTCCAGATGAGGAATGTCGTGTGGTTCTTCATGAGATGGTCATGGAGGAACATCCAGGTAATCGCAAGCTGGACGAAATTGCTCTGGGTGAGACTAATCCAGTTGTGAATTTTAAGAAGCATATTTTTCTGTTAGAGCAACATATGCATGTCCTTCAGTCTACTAGTGACATGGATGTTGCTAAAATGCCCGGTGCAATTTTTGATGTGGGTGATCACAGTATAAACTCCAAGATAGATCAGATCATGAGTGAGAGGTCTATGATTGGGACTTCCTCTCCAATTGAAAATGACAAAAAATCTACAGTGTTCAAATCATGTAATAATGACCTTGGGAATAATGAATAGGTTTTCAATCCTCAGTAGCCAAGGGGTGAGAATCGAGCTTGAGACAAGGGGGCCTTGAGGGTGGAAAGTGAAAACATCTTATATGGGAAGGAATCTCATGCAGATGGTTTCACCTCTACCCCCCCCCCAATGAGGTCTTAGAGGGATTATTCCACTCTCCCAAGACCCATGGCTACCTAGGCTTCCTTAAAGGCTGCTAAACTGAATGTAAAGGTCAACAATTTGTAGAAGTCACAACGCACATCTTAGCAAGAAATACTCAGGGAGAAGTATCTAGTGTTATTCAAACTTCATTAGGATCTTGATTCCGGTTGGGAATCGATGGAAACCGGTAAAGACTCTGATTTCTACTTTGTTGATGTGGCTTCAAGATATGGCACAGATGGTGACCAATATGGTGAAACGCCTTTTTATTAATTTTTTTGGTTATGTTGACTAATTTGGTTCCATTTTGTGTGTGGGTTGTTTTACCCCATCCCTCACTTGTTCGCTCTTCTTTTCTAATACATTTTGGGGGGATATAAATAGCATGTCACTATGCCTTCTTTACCCTAAAATCCCTAAAATCATAAAAACCTGGAAAACCCCAACAAAATCATAAAAAATTAAAAATTATTTAAAAACCTAAAACCAAAATAATGCAAAAACATATAAAAAATACTAAAAAAATAATAAAACCATAAACCCCCAAAAACCATAAAAACCCTAAAATTCCATAAAACCCTAATAACCAAATAATATTTCTAAAAATCCTATAAACCCCTAAATACCTAAAAAACTCAAAAAATCATAAAAATCCTAAAACATAATGAAACCATAAAAACCCTAAAATCATAAAACCACAAAAGCCTAAAAATCCATAAAACCCATAAAACCCATAAAAATCGTAAAAAACCCTAAAACCACTAAAGAGTAAATAACCCTAAAACTTTAAAACCCCTAAGAAAACCATTAAATCCTAAATATACAAAAAACCCCTAAAAACCAAAAAACACTAAAAGCTTTAAAACCCACATAAAACCCCTTAAAACCATAAAACCCTTAAAAACAATAAAACCCCTAAATACCCAAAAAAAACCATAAAATAACTAAAAACTATAAAATCCCTAAATTCCCTAAAAAATTTACAAAAATAAAAAAATACTTATACAGACTAAACCCCCCATAAAAACCCCAAAAACCCAAAACCCCTAAAAACCGTCAAAATAACAAAAAACTAGAAAAACCATAAAAATCATATAAAAGTCCTAAAAATACCCAATAACATAAAAACTCTAAAAACTATATAAAAACAATAAAAACCTAGAAACATTTTAAAACACTAAAAACCTGAAAATGAGAAAAAAACCCTAAAAATGCTAAAAAGTCTAAAAACCCTTTTACTCTATAACTCAAAAACCACCCTTTGAACTACAAAATCCCAGAAACCCCCAAAAATCATAAAACTCATAAAAATGCCCTTAAATTCCCTAAAAATGTAAAAATCTTTTGAAACCCTAAAAACACCAAAAAAAACCTTAAAACCTAAAAAAATTAAACCCAAAAACCTAAAAACACTAAAAACCCTAAAACCCATAAAATCCATAAGAACCCTAAAAAACCTTAAAAACTATAAAACCATTAAATACATAAAAATGGAAAACCCCATAAAACTCTAAATCCCAAAAAGACACTAAAACACATAAAACCACTAAAAACCGTTGAAACCCTAAAAACCATTAAAAACCCAACAATACCATAAAAACACTAAAACCCACTAAAACTCTAAAAATGTTTTTACAAATTTAAAAATTATAAAAATTATTAAAAAACCTTAAAGCCCCTAAAAACTGAAATAAAATAACAAAATATTAAAAAAAACCAAAACCCTTAAAACCTAAAATCCCTAAAAACAAATAACCAATAAAAATTCTAAAACTCCTTAATAATTCCTAGAAAGGTAAAAATGATGAAAACACAAAAAACCTAAAGAAACTCATAAAAACATAATTCTCCTAAAAAACCTAAAAACCCAAAAAATGATTAACCCCCTAAAAATCCTATAAAACAAAAAAACCCGACCACTCCGAAAACCTAAAAACCATAAAAATCATAAAAAATATCTAAAAATCAAAAAAAATGTAAAAACCCCTTAAAATTCTGAAAACCCCTTTGGAAACCGTAAAACAAGAAGAAACATAAATTACCTGGAAATGTAAAAAATAATAATAAACCTAAAAAATTAAAATACCAAAACTTAAATTAAACCACTAAAACCAAAACCTTCATAAAAATATGTAAAAACCGCAAAAAACCTTAAAAATCATTTAAACCCCATAAATGTTAAAAAACTCTAAAATATTACAGATCCTAAAAATTGAAAAAAAATCCTAAAATCCAATAAAACATAAAATCCCTTATAACCACTAAAAACCCTCAAAATCTCTATAACCTATAAAAACCCATAAAAAGCTAAAAAATCCATAAAACTACCTAAAAACATAAAAATGCTAAAAATATAAAAAACCCTAAAGAAAACATTAAAAACATAAAAACACTTAAATCCCATGAAAATCCAAAAAATATAAAATCCCTAAAATCCTTAAAAACCCTTCTGACCATTAAAACCCATAAAACCCATAAAACCCATAAGAACCTTAAAAAGACATGAAACCCCAAAACCACTAAAAACTATAAAAAACCTTTAAACTCCCAAAAAATATTAGAACAGATAAAACCCTTAAATCCCCAAAAAAATCAAAAAACATGAAGAACCCAATGAACCATAAAAATTCCCAAAATCCTAAAAACCCTAAAGTCCCATAGAATTCTCAAAACCCCTACACAACCATAAAAATGCTAAAAAACCAAAAATCCCTCAAAACGTAAAATCATTAAAAACCTGATAAACTCTAAGAAACCCTTCAAAACGTAAAATCATTTTAAACCAACAAAAAACTAAATAACACTAAAAATTAAAAAAAAACATAAAACCCTAAAAATCCATAGAACCCTAAAAATCACTAAAACCCCAAAAAACCATAAAAATCCAAAAAATCCCAAAAAAATACCTAAAAATTAAAAAACTCTGAAGCACGTAAAAATGTAAAACACCTAACAACCCCTATGAAAACAATAAAAACAAAAAAATACATAAAAACCTAAAAATTAATAAATGATAAAAATCCTAAAAACCCTAAACTCTCTATAAAACCTAAAACCCTCAAAATTCCTATGACCCTAAAAATATAAATGGTTTAAAAATCTCTAAAAATTCCAAAAAACCCTGAATGACCCTATGAAAACCATAAAAACCTAAAAACACATAAAAATCCAAAAAACCTAAAAGATGCTAAAAACATAAAATACAAAAAACCACTAAAAACATAAAATGTTTAAAAAACATAAAATCCAATAAAAAAATTAAAACCCCTAAAAATCCGTAAATCATTAGAAATCCCTAAAACCCCCTAAAAACAATGAAAAACCTTATATATCCTTAAACATACTGAAAAACAAAAAAACACTAAAACCCCTAAAAACCCTTAACAATCATAGAGTACGAAAAAATCGTATAACCCTTGCCTGAAAATGCTAAAAACACTATCGAACCCAACAAGATCCTAAAAACACTAGAAACCCCTAAAAAACATAAAACCCCTAAAGATCATTAATTTCCCTAAAACCCACAAATACCATAAAACCCCACTAAAACACTAAAAAATGTTTTAAATTCCTAGAATGTTTAAAAAAATCTAAAAATCTATTAAAAACTAACAAAATAAAAATAACCTAACCCCCCCACCAAATCCCAAAAACCCCAAACCCCTAAAAATCCCTAAAAACCATAAAAAATTAAAAAAAATTACATAGAATCCATAAAAATTTAAAAATACCTAAAAACCATGAAAAACCTTAAGAAAACCTTAAAAATCTAAAACCACTTAAATAAAAAACCTAAAAGAAGCTAAAATCAGAAAAACCATAAAAACCCAATGAAAACAATTAAAACCATAAACCCCAAAAAACCCTTAAAAAACTAAAAAGTCATGAAAACTATAAAAAACATAAAATTTTAAAACCCCTTTAAACCCATAAAAATGCTAAAAAAATCTAAAAACCTTTAAAACCCTATAAACTCAAGAATACCATATAACCTAAAAACCATAAAAGCGCCAAAAACCTTCAAAACACTCAAAATAACAATAAATCTAAAAAAACATAAAAACACTTAAAACCATTATAAAACATAAAAATTTCTAAAAACCCTAGCAACTCCAAAACCCCTAAAACCCCTCAAAATCCTCAAAAACACTAGAAAACAATGAAAATACTTAAAAAATTATATGAATATCTAAAAACATAAAAACCATTAAAATTATAAAACCCCCTAAGAATACCTTAAAACCCTAAAAGCACTAAAACCCTAAAACCCTTAAAATGATAAATTTCCTAAATACCCTAAAACCCTAAAAACCCTAAAACCATAAAAACCATAAAACACAAAAAAACACATAAAACTCAAAAAAGATCCTCAAAATCTATAAAAATAATAAATAAAACTACAACAATCCTAAAAAATGCTGTAAAAATACAAATAAATATAGAAAATACTAAAATATTTTAAGACCATATAAAAACATTAAAACCTAAAATCACTTAAAACCCCGTTTAACATAAAAAATGATAAAAATATTGAAAACACCCTAAAACCCCTAAAAACCATAAAATCTTGTAAAAACCTTAAAAAACACTAAAAACAAAATTAAATTCCTATAAACCCATAAAAACAGTACTAACCATTAAACCACTAAAATGTTTTCAAACAATAAAAATCCTCAAAACCCTAAAAACACAAAATACACTAAAATCCAAAAAACATAAAAACCTGAAAAACCTGAACACCACTAAAATTCCCAAAAAATCACTAAAATCCCCTAAAAATACTTCAAATTCCCCAAAAATCACTAAAATAATAAAGAACCCTAAAAAACATAAAACCCCTTAGAAATAACTAAAAACGTAAAAACATTTAAAGCCCGTAAAACTCCAAAATATGTGAAAACACATAAAATGACCCTAAAACCCCTAAAAATCCCAAAAACCATTAAAAAAATAAAAACATTAAAAAATACCAAAAATATTTCAAACCAATAATAATTTTAGTAGCTCTAAAAACCTAAAAACCGCTAAAAACTCTACAAAATCCTAAAAACCTAAACAAATCAAAAAACCTTCGAAATCCATAAAAACCCATTAAAAACCAAAATACAATAAAACCTCAAATAATCAATAAAAATTTAAAAATTTCTAAACCATAAAAATAATAAGAAAGAATTAAAAATCTAAAAACACTTAACAAACTAAAAACCCAAAACCCCCAAAACCCCCAAAAAAACATAAAAATAGTAAAATCATTAAAAACTGTACAACCCCATAAAAATCCAAAAAATACTAGAAACTCAATGACCCATTTGAACTCATAAAAATTTTAAAAACTTCAAAAAACCAAAAAACCATAATACCCCCAAAATCGGTATAACCCCCAAAACCATTAAAATATGAAAATTTCCTAAAATTCCCTAAATACAAAATAAAACCTTAAAAACAATGAAACCCCTTATAAAAACCAAAAAAAACCTAAATAAATTAATAATACTAAAAAACATGAATACCCAAAAAGACCGAAAAAATAACTAAAAACTTTTAATACCATTTAAAAACCTAAAATCATTTAAAAAACTCGAAAAAAATTATAAAACATAAAAACCAAAAAAACTAAAACCCCAAAAAACAAAAAAAAACCCTAAAAACTTGTAAAACACCTCAAAATCCCTAAAATCCATAAAAAAAATTCAAACCCTAAAAATCCATAAAAATAACTAAAATATTAACAAATATGAAACCCAAAAAACCCCTAAGAAAACATTAAAACCCTATAAACAATTAAAACATAAAATGTTCTAAAAACCCTAAAAACCATAAACCCTTAAAAACCCAAAAACACTTTAAAGAATCATGACAACCTATATAACCCTAAAAACCCACTAAAAATATAAAAACAATTAAACCCCTATAAATGTTAAAAAAACTCTAATAAACCTTAAGAACCATAGAAAACACAAAAAAACCATAAAACCCAAAAAACCAAAAAACCTTTAAAAACCCTAAAACCCCTCAAATCCTTAAAACCCATAAAATCCAAAAACCATTTAAAAGGCCCAAAATCCCAACAAATATCTAAATATTTAAAAACACCCAAAAACCATGAAACCCTTAATAAATCCTTAAAAAAAATATAAAAACATAAAACCCCTAAAACATACAAAACCATAAAGACCCAAAATCTGTAAAAACCATTAAAAACCATTAAAACCCCTAAAACCCCATAATGAACCTAAAATCTTCTAAACACCCACCAAAAACCATTTAAAAAGCTAAAAAAAAATTAATAATATAACAAATATTAGTACCCATAAAAAGTCAAAAAAATCACAAAAACCATAAAAAATTCTAAAAACCCACCAAATCACTAAAAATCCCAAAAACATAAAAATATGAAAAATGCATAAAAAGCATAAAAACATAAAAAACCTAAAACGCTTAAAATCTCAATGAAACCCATAAAAACCTAAAAAAACATAAAACCCCTAAAAAGATAACAAATTCTAAAAACCATAAAATCCCAAAACCCCTCAAAATCCCCATGAACCCTAAACCCATAAAAATCCTAAAAAATCCCAAAAAATCCCTTAAAATGTAAAAAAATTTAAAACCCCAAAAAAACATAAGAAAACCTCCAAAACATAAAAACACTTAAAACCCCTACAAGTCCAAAAAACACTAAACCCCCTAAAAACCCATAAAAGAACCTAAAAACCCTAAAATCCCTTTAAAACCATAAAAACCAAAAAAAAAACCTTCAAAGAAACTAAAAATCCTAAAAAAAATATCTACAAACTATATATGACCTTAAACCCCCAAAAAACTAAAAACACTAAAAAATATTAAAACCATTAAAAACTCAAGAAACCGTAAAAACCCAAAATAAACAAAAAACTCCTAAAAACTCAAAAAAATCCTCGAAATCCCAAAGACATTAAAAATACTAAAAAATACCAAAAAATACCAAAAAATACCTAAAAATGTAAAACCCCCTAAAGATTCTAAAAAGCCCTATGAAAAACTTAAAAATATATAAACACTTAAAAACATAAAAAATCTAAAATATGCAAAAACCCCTAAAACACTAAATACTGTAAAAACATAAAAACAATTGAAAACCTTAAAATTCCCCAAAAATAGATAAAACCCTAAAACCACTAAAAACTCTAAAATCACATTAATCCTCCAAAACAATTTAATAAATCTATAAAACATAAGAATATTTAAAAACTACAAAACCCGCTAAAAACAAAAAAAACATAAATATCTAAAAACTTATGAAACCCCTAAAAATCACTAAAAACACTAAAACACATAAAAAACCTAAAAACCCAAAAAAAATACCAATAAACATAAAAACACTAAAATCCATAAAAAACATTAAAAACCCCAAAAAACAAAAAAATAATAAAAATGCATAAAAACATGAAATACCCACTAAAGACTCTAAACCCCTATAAAATCCTAATAACATTTAAAAACTTGAAATGTTTTAAAAACCCAAAAGACTAAAAAACACTAAAAACCCAAATAAACCCTAAAAATACTATAAACCCTAATAACATTTAAAATATATCTTTGTTATAGTGGGTGTTGGGCTCTTCATCTAGTTAGGGGTATTCTGTTGAATTTTCTGGTTAAAAGGGTTTTGGTTTGTCTGAATTTTCTGATGCGGTTGTGGTATATGGTGTGTGCCGATGAGAGGGTTAGGCTGTTTGTTGTTTCTTGTTTACAAGGTGTGGAAAGAGATATTGGTTGGTAAAAATGGTGGCTTTGGATGCTACTTCTTGATGATCTAGGAAGGGATGAGTTTAATATTTACGAGTTTGGTTATGGTGGTTTTGTGTTGCTAGCAGTGGATCTTCTTTGTGAGGAGGATCTTGAGGTCGGTGACGTTGGTAGTTTTGTGTAGTTGACAGTTGATCTGGTTGGAAAGGGGGTGATGGGTAATGGAAATGGTGCTATGGGTTGGTTGTTTTTTGGATGGGATGTGATGAAGTTGGCATTCCTTAGTTTAGTGCTGACAGTTTTTTGCTGTTGGCGGACACGTTGGAGGTGTTGTTGCTGCACTGCTAGAGTGCTGGTTGGGTGGTGTGGGGGGTTTGTTTGTTATTTGTTTTTGGTGTTGGTTACTGGAACTGAAGCGAGGTGCTGGGAGATTTTTGGTGATCTAAAGAGGTGTTGTTTGTTTGAAAATGAGGTGTTGGATCCTGGTTACTGCATGGCTAGGATGTGATGAAGCTACTGTTTATGATTTTAGTGATGGTAGCTCTATGTTGCTGGCAGTGAATTTTCTAGGCAAGGAGGTGATGGGTGATAAAAAATGTGAGTGAGATGCTGGTTGCTTGTTGGATGGGATAAGCTGATGGAGATGGTTTTATTTTTATTCTTTGTCTATTTTTGTGTGTCTTTTGGGATTTTTGGGGACTTTTGGGTTTTTAGGGGTGTCCAGGGTTTTTGGGTGTGGGTTTATTGACCCTGCCCCTCCTTTGTCTAATGTGAATTTCTTCTAATAAATTTTGGGGGATAGGAATTTCCTATCCTCACACCTTCCTTGCCTTAAATTCCCATAAAAATCCTTAAAACAACTAGAAAAATGAAATCCCTTAAACCCCTAAAAACATTTAAAAATAAAAAAAGACATAAAAACCCTACAAAAATATAAAAACCCCAAAAAGCCATAAAATCCCTAAAACCCCTCAAAACCCTCTAAAAATTTTAAAAACCATAAAAATCCTAAAAAATACCTAAAAATCCCTAATAATTTAAAAACCCTAAAAACCATGAAAACAATAAGAAAACCATAAAAACATAAAATTGTACTAGACAACTAATAATTCTAAAAACACTAAAACACTAAAAACCCTAAACACCCTATTACTGTAAAGGCCCAAAAAATTATAAAAACCCACAAAATCCATAAATGCCCTAACAAACATTAAAACTCATAAAAATCCAAAAAATTCCTTCCAAATGTAAAAAACCCGAAATTTTTTAAGAAAACCATACAAACCTAAAAACCATTAAAGCCAAAAAAACCTAAAAATATTGAAAACCCTAAAAACCATAAAATCTCTAAAAATCCTTAAAAACCCTAAAAACCCTAAAAAACTAAAAAAACTAAAAATCCAAAAAAAATGTAAAAACCCTAAAACTCTAAAAACCATAAGACAAACTTAAAATCCCAAAAATACTTAAAACCTTTAAAATCCTAAAAATAATGGAATTCTATAAAACCCTAAAGACCCTAAAACCCCTAAAAATATTAGAAACACTAAAACCATTAAAAACCATACAAACCCATAATAACACTAAAAATTATAAAAATCCTTTAAAACCCAAAAAATATTAAGAATCTCTAAAAACCTTAAAACCCCTAAAAAACTCAAATAAAACATTAAAACACAAAAAAACAAAAAAAATACTAAAACCTCTAAAAATTATTAAAAACCCAAAAAACCATTCAAGTTTTTAAAATCCCTATAAAAATATAAATGTACAAACCCTAAAAACTCACAAACCCTGAGAAACAATTAAAAACATTAAAACACTTTAAACCCCTAAAAACATAAAAAATGCAAAAAAAAATCCTTAAAAATTATAAAAACCCTAAAAAAATAAAAAAAAACCCATAATAATCAATGAAAACCCTAAAAACCTATAAAAACTCTAAAATACACTAAAAATATAAAACCTCTTCAAACCCCTAAAAAATTAAAATCACTAAAAATCTAAAAACCCTAAAAACTCTAAAAAACCCTAAAATCCAAGAAAACAATAAAACCCATAAAAACTATAAAAATAATCAGAATCCCAAAAAACCCTAAAACCCATAAAAACCTAAAAATGAACTAAATCATTAAAAAGGTTAAAAAGCATGAAAAACATAAGAATACCTAAAAACATAAAAACTATTAAAACTCTCTAAAAATAGTGATCGCATAAAATCCTAAGACACCTAAAAACCCCTAAAAGCCCATAAAAACCCAAAAAAAACCATAAAAACCTAAAAAAATACCTCAAAATAAAAAAAATTTAAATACTATAAAACCCCAAAGAAAAAAATAAAAACATAAAAACACATAAAACCCCTAAAATATAAAAAATTGATAAAACACAAAAAACTGTAAAAACCCCTAAAAAAAATAAATTCTCCATAAAACCATGAAACCCCTAAAATGCATAAAAACCCTTAAACACATTAAAAACTATACAACCAATTAAATCCCTAGAAACTCTAAAAAGCTATAAATGACCGAAAAGCACATAAATACAATAAAAATCATAAAAACCATGAAAACCTTCGAAGACGTAAAAAAAATAAAATTAAAAAAATCCAAAAAAACATATACAACCCTAAATCCTTGAAAAAAATTATAAAAACCTTAAAAACTAAAAGGACTTAAAACCCCTAAATACCTAAAAATGGTAAAAACCCTCAAAACAACAAAAACCCCTCAAAAAACAATAAAAATTGAAAACAAATAATAATAATAAATCTATACGAATCTATAAAAATTTAAAATAACCTAAAAATTCTTGGAAAACCTTAAAAATGTAAAAACCCAAGAAAACCCTAAAAACCCTAAAAATGATAAAAACCTTAAAGAGTCTCCAAAACCCTAAAAAATCCCAAAACTATAGAACCGTAAATCCATAAAAAAAATAATAACCCTTTAACACACTAAAAATTACTAAAAATTTAACAACACTTTAAAGCCCTAAAAATGATAAAAACCTCTAAAACTATTCAAAATAACTCAAAACCCCCCTAAAACCATAAAACCCCAAAAATCCCTAAAAACCCTCAAAATCACTAAAAACCCTATAAACCATAAAAATATTAAAAAAATAAAGTTTCGTAAGAAAATAAAAAACCCTAAAAACCCAGAAAAGACCTTAAGAAAAAATAAAATATATAAAAACACTTAAAACCCCTAATAACATAAAAACCCAAAAAATCCTAATAACCCCTAAAAACCCTAAAAATATTATGCCATCTAAAAATCCCTAAAAATAATTAAACACATATAAATCATAAAAAATCCCTAAAATCCTTAAAATATGAAAAAAACTAATAACCATAGGTAAACCATAAAACATAATAACACTTAAAACCACTGAAAATCCCAAAAGCACAAAAAACCCTAAAACACCATAAAACCCATAAAACCCCACTAAAAACTCTAAAACCCCTTAAAACCCCTAAAAACTTGAAAATTATAAAAAATATTTGAAAAAAATAAAAAACTCCAAAAAGTCCCCTAAAACCCAAAAAAACTAAAAAAACTAACTTCCTAAAAACTCTCCAAATGCATTAAAAAACTAAAAACTAAAAAATCATTAAAATCCCTAAGAAGACCTCAAAATATACAAACCACAAATCCCTGAAAATCCTTATAAAAACATTAAAAACACAAAAAACCCCAACCCCCGCCCCCCCCCCCCCAATTTATTAAACCGTAAGAACCTAAAAATACCAAAAAATCACTAAAAATAAAAACCTCTTATAAACATAAGAAAACTATTAAACCCAAAAAACACTTAAAACCCCAAAAACATAAAAAGGGTAAAAAACCCTAAAAATTAATGAAAATATGCCAAAACCCCTAAAATCCATAAAACACTGATATACCTCAAAAACATTATATCCCATAAAATCTCTAAAAACCACTTCAAACTCTAAAAACCTTTAAACTACTAAAAAATTTATAAAAACATAATAAACTAGGAACCCTAAAAAACTAAATAACCATATAAATAGTTGAAATCCTAAAATCCAAGATACCATCAAAATCACTAAAAACACTACAAACCCTAAAAATATAAAATATCCATAAAATATGGAAAACCCTAAGAAAACCATAAAAACCAAAAAACATTTAAAACACCTAAAAACATAAAAATTTTAAAACATCTAAAAAATATTTAAATACCCTAAAACCTTAAAATCATAAAACCCATAAATACCTTAAAATTTCCTAAAAATCAAATAAAACCCTAGAAAAATACTAAAAAAATATAAATACCATTTAAACCCCTAAAAATGTCTAAAAACTCATAAACCTTAAAAACCAAAAATACACAGAAAACCCCTATAACCCAAAAAAGCAGTAAACACCCAAAAACCCACAAAATTCTAATATACCTAAAAACATATAAAAATCATATAAAAGACCAATAAATACCTAAAAACATATAAAACCATATGAAACAAAATAATTTAATAAAAACATAAAAACCTGAAAACACTAAAACCCCTAAAAATCTACAAAAATTTTAAAAACTCAAAAAAAAAAACCCTAAAACCCATTAAAATCCATTAAAAACAAAAAAATCATAAAAATCTTTAAAAAATCCATAAAAACATGAAAACCCCTAAAACCCTACAAATCACTAAGAAACTGTACAAAAAATTAAAACACCTAAAAACATAAAAATGAAAAAAAAATTCAAAATCATAAAAATAGCCTAAAACTTTAAAAATTCTAAAAAACCATAGAAACACTAAAAACATTGAAAACCCTAAAAACCCATACAATCCTAAAACAACATAAACCATAAAAAACTCATTAGACCCCACGAAATGTTAAAAATATATTAAAACAAAATTAAAAACCCTAAAAACACATAAAACCCTAAAATTCCCAAAAAAAAACCCCAAAAAACTATAGAAAAACCATAACACCCCTCAAAATTTGTAAAAAAAATCAAATCATAAAATTCCTAAAATGGAAAAAATCAAAAAAAAATGAAAACCCTAAAGAAAAAATTAAAATTTTAGAAACCCTTAAATCACTAAAAAAATCTGAAAACACTAAAAACCCAAAATAACCTTAAAATCCAAAAAAAACTAAAACCATAAAAATCCCTAAACACCTAAAAACCATAAAAACCCTATAATACCAAAAAAACATAGAAAACCTTTCAAAACCTAAAAATGATAACAAACTCTAAAAAACCCTAAAAACCTCAGAAAAAATCCAAAAACCCAAAAAATTCATAAACACCCTAAAACCCCACAAAATTCAAAAAATCTCAAAACCCCAAAAAGTCAAAAAGAACCTAGGAAAACATAAAAACATAAAAACCCTAAATAACATAAAAACCCTAAAAACCCTAAGAAAATATTATAATTATAATCAATCTTCAAACCAATAAAAAACTAAAAAAAACACTAGAAAAGCTAAAAACCCTCAAAACCCATCAAATCTTTAGAAACCCAGAAAATACAAAAAATCTAAAAACCGATAAATAAATCCCTAAAAACCAAAAAAAACCAAAGAATTTTTTTTAAGAAAAGAACTCAAACCCCTAAAAACTAAAAAGAGCTAAAAATTATAAAACCCCAAAAATACCTAAAACCATAAAAACTGCTAAAAATACTAACACCCCTAAATTCTTAAACCCCATAAAAACCTATGGAAATCCTAAATAATCAAAAAAATAATAAAAAACCTTTAAATCCCTAAAAATGATAAAAAACCTTAAATCCTTTAAAAACTCAAAAAAAATTGTAAAACAAAAAAACATAAAATCCATTAAAAACCATTAAAAACCCTACAAACACTAAAAACCTTCAAAATCCATAAATACCATAAAACCCCTAAAAATATCTAAAAACAAAAAAAACCCAAAGAAAACCAGGAAACCCCAAAGAAAACCATAAAAACATAAAAACAAATAATACCCATAAATGTCCAAAAAAAGAGAAAAAATATAAAAACCCAAAATACCTTAAGACCCATAAAAGCCCATAAAACATTAAAAAACCCAAAAAACCATAAAAACCCTAAAATCTGTTAAAAAATAAAAACCCTTTAAACCCATAAAATATTAAAAATATATATAATCCTTTAAAACCCTAAAAACTCAAAAAACACTAAAAAACAATAAACAATAAAACCCCTTAAATCCATAAATACCTAAATACCCTAAAAACATAAAAAAAATAGTAAAATTAACTAAAAATACAAAAAATTTAAAAAACAATAAATCCCTTAACAAAACCATCAATTCTAAAAACACATAAAACCCATAAAACCTAAAAAACAATAAACTCCTTAAAAAACCATAAAAACACTAAAAACTCAAAAACCCCTCAAAATCCCTAAAACCCCTAAAGACTATAAAAATCCTATATATCCAAACAATTCTTAAAAATGTAAGAAAAACCCAAAAACCTAAAAAATAATATAAAAAATACAAAAATATAAAAGTTGTTAAAACACTAAAAAAATAAAAAATATAAAAACCCTAAAACCACTAAAAAGGCTATATAATCCCTAAAACGCCAAAAATATGTTAAACCCCTAAAAACCATTAAAACCCAAAAAACCCAAATCCTCTAAAAACTACTAGAAAAATAAAAAACCGTAAAAATGTAAACACACTCTCAAAAGTAATAAAGTTATAAAAAAACTCAAGAGAAAATCTAAAAATAAAAAAACATTTAAGACCCTTAATACCTTAAAAACAATAAATATCCCTAAAAACACTAAAAAGTTTAAAAATACTAAAAAAAATGGTAATTATCCCAAAAAACCTCAAAACCCTTAAAACCATAAAAAACCTAAGAAAACCTTAAAAACCTAAAAACACTTAAAACCCCTAAAACCCTAAAAATGGTAAAAAAACCTAAAACCATAAAACATACTAATAAATTTAAAAACCAAAAAAACTCCAAAAAATCATTAAAACCATTAAAACCCATAAAAACCCTAAAACCCAATAAAATAAAAATAAAACCAATAACCATAAAAAACCATAATAACTCTCAAATCCCTATAAATCCTAAGAAACATTATAATCCAAAAAAATATAGAAAATACTGAAAATCATAAAAACCCCTAAAAACAAAAAAAACCCAAAGATAAAATTAAAAAATTAAAAACACTTAAAATCACTAAAAACCTAAAAACTATGAAAACACTAAAACCCATAAAGCCCTAAAAATCACTAAAATCCAAGAAACAATAAAAACCTAAAAACCATAAACCCCTAAAAAATAGAAAAAACCCCAAAACCATAAAAACCCTAAAACCCATTAAAAACATTAAAAATATTGTAGACCAAAAAAACATTTAAAAATTATAAAAACATTAAAACTCTAAAAAACTAAGAAAACCCTAAAACCCATGAAACCATAAAAATCCCAAAACCCTCTAAATCCTTAAAACCCTAAAAATCATAAAAATACAAAAAATCCCTAAAATACATACAATTTTAAAAAAATATAAAAAAATAGAAAAAACCATAAGAAAACTGCATATACCTAAAAACACATAAGACCCCTAAAAATATAAATATTTCTAAAATGATAAAAACTCGAGAGAACCTGAAAATAATAATAAGCCATGAAAACTATAAAAATACCTAAAAGTCGTAAAAGTACTCAAAACACTAAAAACCCATTAAACACATAAAAATATTAAAAAGGTTATAAAATCTAAAAAACTCTAAAAATTCAAAAAAACCAAAAACCAAAAAAAATAGAAACCCAAAAAACCCTAAAAAACCCTAAGACCACCAAAATCCCTAAAATCCCAAAAAAACACCGAAAATTATTAAAAATCCCTAAAAACATAAAACCTTAAAACCTTAATAACCACTAAGGAATCATTAAAAACCTAAATATACTAAAACACTTAAAAATAAAAAAAACACAAAATACCCAAAAACCCAAAAAACACATCAAAATCAATAAAAACCCTAAATACCTAAAAAAATATTTACAATACCAAAAATCCATAAAAACATAAATACCCCAAACACCCCTAAGAAAAACATAACAACATAATAAAACTTAAATTCCCAAAATAACAAAAAAAAATATAAAAATACTCAAACCCTAAAAGACCCTAAAGATCCATGAGAATTAAAAAAATACATAAAACCCTAAAACACTAAAACCAAATGAAACCCCTAAAAATAACTAAAAACTCTAACAAACCATTAAAAATATAAATACATCAAGAAGATCTTAAAAATAATAAAACCCTTCAAACACAAAAACCCCTAAAATCCAAAAAAACAATAAAACCCAAAAAATCTTAAAAACCTAAATAACCCTAAGAATCCCAAAAAACATAAAAATACTAAAAAATCCCTAAAAATGTAAAAAAACCCTCCAAAAACTAGAAAACACCTAAGAAACCATTAAAATCCTTAAAACATATAGAACCCCTAAAAACATAAAAAAATAAGGGGTTTTCTCCCCCCCCCCCCCGCACTTTCCCAAGGATTCCTTGACGGCTCCGGCCCTCATGTCCCTTCCTCCCCCTTCAGGGGAGGGATATTTACCTGATATTGCTACGAATTTGGTTATATTATAAATCATTGTTCTGGATATTCATATTCCATTACCTCAAATTGATCTTTCCTAGAATTTTCTTAACATATATGAATGCCACACACAATTACCTATTTTGATCTTGGAGTTTCATGAAGCTTCCTCGCTGCACAGCCTGACATTGTTTGCCCGATTCATGAAGCAACGACCCTTAGTGGATTCTTTTGATAGATTCAAAATTGGATCTTGGGACCTATATGATCGAGTCATGGTTTGGTTTCTTCATGTATTACACATCATGATTAGATTTTCAACAGAGGAAGATTTCATATGCACTTGGTCCTCAGTACCTTGAAGCATTAACAGATTCAGATTCTTTCTTTTCTGGTGGATCTTTGATCTGCACATGAACTAGGGATCAAAGATTATTGATTCATTGTCTAGGTTTTTGAAACTAACTCTCCCTTTCCAAAATTCATCTATCATTTGTATTATTGGGAACATCGTGGGTTGTATTATTGTTCCCTAATAGTAGGACTCAGCAATTTTCCATCCTACTTCTCCAAGGTTCTGGGTTGAGGTAGATGCATCAAAGGCAGTGGTTGACTTTGTTTCGATTCTTGTTGGCAAGGAATTATGGTATAACCAATTTTCCATTTATTGAATAACCAGTGATCTTTTGTTCTTCCTACAAGAAACTAGGCCATCTTATTGCTGACTTTAGGCGTGGGATTAGGAGCTGAGGAACTGTAGGACTGGGTCAGGGAGTGACCGATGCGAGTAAGCTGGTTGTACAGATTGATGTGCCTCTAGTTGATGATTATGATGTGGAAATGGTTAATGGCCAAGATTTAATAGTGGATAATCATGCATCTTCAGTGATTGGGGAAGTTCCACTACAGACTAATCTACAACTAACACTTGAACCGAGGGTCTCCGTTGTGTTTGAAATAATGAAATGAGACCTGGGGATTATGTTTGATAAGTGGGTGATGAATTCTAAGGAAGGGTGAAGCTTTATGATTGTGTATAAATGAAGATCCAACGTCCAATTGCACAATCAGTTTGATTTTTTGGATATTGGAGACATGGTCCACATGTAGCATGATGTGCATCAAAATTAAGGTGAAAATGAAACATGATGTGGGATAAAGGGGTGTTGTTAGTAATGGAATTATTGAAGGGAAACTGGGGCATGTTGCTTGCACTGGGATTGAGGGTGCTGAGTGTGAAGAGAAGGACAAGGATCTACAGGATGACTTTGTCTCTAGGGTGGGTTTTCTAGCTAGTGCAGGGGAGTTGCATGACTCTACTGATGTGGATAATCCTACCATGCATGATACCAATGATGATAATGGGTATTTGGTTCAGATTGTAGTGGTGAATCCAATGGTTCTGGCGCTTGTGGCTAGAGGTGATGATGACGAGCGGATTGAAGCAAAATATCTGGTTCCCTATTGCATGTTGCTCTTTTTCAGCATGGGTCATTTGACTCTTCCCCCCTGGTTTGCATTGACTGGTTTCTCTTCTGGGTTTTTTAATTTTTTGGGGGTCTTTAGGGTTTTTGGGTGTGGGTTGATTGACTGTGCCCCTCCCTTGACTGGTGTGTCTTTTTCCTAATAAATTTTGGGGGGTTGGCAATATCCTGTCCCTACTCCATCCTTTCAATAAAAACATAAAAAATTCTACAAACCCTGGAAAGTCCCTAAAACACAAAAAACCAAAAAACCCTCAAACCCTATTAAATATCCTAAAACCCCATAAAACCCAAAAAACCAAAAAAAACTATAAAAACTGTTTAAAACCCTTAAAATGATAGAAAAATATAAAAACATTTAGAAACCTAACAATTAAAAAAACTAAAATCCCAAAAAAACCATAAACCCCCCAACAATCCTAAAAACACATAAAACTCTTCTAAATCCCTAAAAACCCTAAAAATCCAAAAAAAAACTCTTATAGCCTAAAAACCTATAAAAACATTGAAAATAACCAAATAAAAATTTAAAAACCTAAAAACACAAAAAATACCTAAAAACATAATAAACTGTAAAAACCGAAAAAATATTAAAATCAAAAAAAACTCTAAAACCCCTTAAAATGACGATGAACCCAAAAAACCGATAAAATTCCTAAAAATTCCTAAAAATCTTTAAAAATATAAAAAACCCTATAATCTCAAAAAACCCTAAAAACCATTATGAAATCCTTAAAAAACTAAAAACACCTAAAACCAAGAAAAACCTAAAATATTCTACAAACCCTAAAAAACCTTAAAAACACAAAAAACAAATAACCAATAAAAACCATAAAAATCAATAAAAACCTTAAATAACCAAAAATCAAAAAATGAGTAAAAACCTACTAAAAACACTAAAAATTATTTAAACCTCTACAATTATTTAAAAACTCTAAAAAACATAATGGCCCTAAAAATTATTAAAAAACTAAAAATCTAAATGAAAAAAACATTCAACCCCTAAAAATCTAAATCCCCCAAAATCCCTAAAAATATTAAAAACCACAAAAAACATAAAAATCTCTAAAAATATATAAAAATATAAAAAAATAATAAAACCCCCAAAACCAAATAAAACATTAAAACCTAAAAATATTTAAAACCCTTAAATGTATAAATAATTAAAAAATATTAAAAAAACCCATAAAGCCCATAAAAACCATAAAAACCATAAAACCCATAAAACCATAAAACCCATGAAAACCCATAACACTATAAAACCCACTAAAAACATTAAAACCCTTTAAATCCATAAAATATTGAAAAGACTTTTCAAATCATTAAAAACTCAAAAAAAATAGAAAAACACTAAAACCCAAAATGAAACATAAAAACCTTAAAACCCCTAAAAATCACTAAAATGCCACAAAATCCTAGAAAACCCTAAAAATCCGAAAAATCTAATAAAATAAATATATAATACCAAAAAATGTAAAAACCCTTAGAAACCTTGAAAATCCCTTATAAACCCATAAAAATGTAAAAATAATTATAAACCCTGAATACCTAAAAAATGTTAAAACCCCTTAAAACCCTAAAAACTGTAAATCTGTAAAAACCCTCAAATTACCTAAAAACATAAAATTCTATAAAAATACCTAAAAATCCTAAAAACTAATATAAACATAAAAACCCTACAAACATTGAAACCCCCTAAAAACATAAAAACCTAAAATCTGTTATCCCCCTAAAACCCAAACAAACATTGAATCCCTAAAAATCCCTAAAGTGACTTTGAAACCCCTAAACTCATAAAAATGCCTAAAATCCTTTGCGATGTGTATGGTTTGCTGTTCGAGAGGCATTCTCCACTAGCGCGATGGTGGTTTTTGAGGCAGATTGCTGATGACGCTGAGTTCTAGTCGGTTGTTTCAGGTTGTGGTGGTGGCAGCTTGGTTTGGATTTTGCTTCGATTTGGATCAGCTTTCTTAAATCTGGAATCTGCTTTCCTTTGCGACGGTGGTGATTCCTTTCAAGTGATCTGGATGAAGCCGAAGAGGTTGATGGTGAAGTCAACGCATGCGCAATGGTTGTTTCGACGAATAAACACAGGTGTGCTCGGCCCGATGGATTTTTGGTGTGTCAAGACACTCTGGTGGTTTTTCCGGGGGGATTTCTGGCATTGCCTTGGTGATATGAGGGTTCAATGGGCTTTTTGTTTTCTTCGCGCTGGCGTTTATGGCTCTGCGCTTAGTTCTGCATTGCTTGTCCAGACCCGAGGAAGGTCTTGCTGGCTTCTCGGGCTTCTCGACGGGTCTTGGTGGATGCATAGGGTGCGGATGCAGGTTTTCTCTTCTGGATCTACTTTTTGTTCTTAGATCCTGCTGATGACGAAGGTATGATCACACTATGTTGTGTTCTCTTTGATTTTTTGGTCTGCATGTTTTTAACTGGTGGATGGCGTGGTTTTGAGTGGTTGTTTCTGCTGAATTTGTTTTGGCTACTGTTGTGGTGTCGTTGTGGATGCTGGCTATCGGTTCTTTTGGGTGGTGCTAATTCTTGTTCTGTTGATGATGATAGTCTTATTTTGCTGGAGAGGGACCTTCTTGGTGAGAAGGTGCTAGGTGCTGGACCTTGTGAGATTGGACGTGAGTCTTTGGTTGGCTATGAGTTGCTAGTTGCTCGTGAATGCTGGATGATGGGGGTTTTTTTGGTTTTTCATACTACTACGGATGATTCTGTTGTTGTGATGGTAGTCGATGGTTGCTGTTTGTTGGAAGGTGATGTTTCCTGCGTTCGATTGCGCTTGTGCTGTGGTTTGATGCTGCTGGTTGTGGTTGGCTGTGATGCTGGTTTTGGTGTTGTTGGATGTTGGGGCTGGTTGGTTTGGATGGATTGCTGCTGTTGTGTTGCTATGATGATTGGATGTGGTGCTGCTGGATGCTGGTACTATCTGGATGTGACATGATGATGCTGCTGTTGTTTCTATTTTGAGTCATTTTCTTTCTTTGATTTTCTTTTCTTTTTTGGCATGGGTTGTAAGGGGCTTTTGGGTGCAATTCATTTGACCCCTCCCCTCCCTTGTCTACTATGTCTCCTTTTTGTCTTGCTAATAAATTTGGGGGGCCCGGGAATAGCCCGACCCTAGTATCTTCCTTTCCCTAAAATCCAAAAAAACATAGAACCCATAAATCTTCCCATAATCCCTGAAAACCATTAAATATAATAAAAATATTTCAAAAGTTTTAAAAATAAATAAAAACATAAAAAAACCTTAAAAACTATTCAAACCCCTAAGAAAACTAAAAACACCTAAAAACACTTGAAACCCTTAAAAACCTATAACATACAAAAAAATATAAAATCCATAAACCCTACAAAACATAAAAAACCATAAAATCAAAAAAAGCCTAAACCCACTAAAATTTCTAAAACCCTTTAGACCCCTAAAAATGTTAAACAACTATAAAAACCTTAAAAACACTAAAAAGTCCAAAAAACTATAAAACCCAAAAAAATATAAAAACACTAAATACCCTAAAACTCTCAAAAAGAATAAAATCCCTAAGATTCCATAAAATTCCTAAATTCTTGGAAATCGCAAAAAATATTAAAAAAACCTAAAACCATCATAATCGCAGAGAAAACCTCAGAACCCTAGAATCACAAATATCCCAAATAAATAATAAAAAATTATTAACACTCAAAAAACGCCCCCAAAAACCCCAAAACCCATAAAACCCATAAAAACCATAAAATTGCAAAAAACCCCAAAAATCCACTAAAAAATCTTAATCCCTTTAAACCAAGATTTTAAAAAAAAACTCTAAAAAACATAAAACCCCTAAAAACATAAAAAACCCCTTAAACTATAAAAGTATAGAAAACCCACAAAATCCATAAAACACCATAAAAAATCCAAAAAAACCTCTAAAACCATTAATAAAATAAAAACTGATAAAAACCATAAAAAACCAAAAGAAAATATTAAAAACATATAAACACTTTAAACCCCAAAAAATCCTAGAAAATGTTAAAACCCATAAATCCCATAAATCCCCTAAAAACCTAACCCCCCCCCCCCCAATATCCCTTAAAACACTGAAACCCCATTAAAATTATTAAAAATCCCTAAAAATTCCTAAAAATGTAGAACCCCCTACGAACCTGAAAAACACTATGAAACCCATAAAAACCAAAAAAACACTTAAAACCACTAAGAAACCTAAAACCCACTAAAAACACTAAAACCCTAAAAATCCCTTAAACCCCTCACAATCCCAAAAATCCCTTAAATCCATAAAATCCATAAAAACCATAAAATCATAAAATACACTAAAATATTTATAAATATAAGAAACCATGAAACCCTGTAAAACCCCTAAGAAAACCTGAAAATCATAAAAACACTTAAAACTCTTAAAAAATAGAAAAATCCTAAAAATACTAAACAAACTAAAAATAATAAGAACCATAAAAATCACAACATCCCTAAAATCCCTAAACCCCATAAAATCATAAAAAATACATAAAAAAGAAAATGAACATAAAACCCCTAAAAATGCTGAAAACCCTAAGAAAACCTTAAAAACAAAAAAAACATTTTAACCTTCTAAAAACCTAGAAAACATTAAAACCCCCCTAAAAACACTTAGAACCCAAAAATCCCTCAAAATGCCTTATATTGGTAAAAATCCATAAAAATACTAAAAACCCAAAAAATCATTAAAATTCTAAAAATGATAAAAACAATGAAACTATAAAAACCTTAAAAACAAAAAATTTTCTTAAAACAAAAGAAATATAAAATGATAAAAAAAATAAAAAATATAAAACCCCTAAACACCCTAAAACCCCCAAAACCCTATAAAAATCCCTAGAAACCATAAAAATTCTAAAAATTCCTATAAATCCCCAAAAAAAAAGAAAAAACCTCTAATACCCCTGAAAAACCCTATGAAAATTATAAAAACCTAAACAAGATATAACCCTTACAATCCAATGAAATTAGAAAAACCCTAAAGAACCCTAAAAAACCTAAAACCCTAAAGTCTCTTAAAAGCAATAAAACCCCTTGTAAATTTGAAAAACCCTAAAACCCCTTTAAAAAACTAACAACATTAAAAAATCTAAAAAACTAAAAAAATCCTAAAAACACAAAAAAAACCCATAAACCCTCAAAATCCATAGAAACCCTAAAACCCTTAACAATCCAAAAAACCAAAAAATCATAAAAATGTGAAACATCCTAAAAACCCTAATAATTTCAAAGAAAAAAAATTAAAACCCTAAAACACATAAAATCCTGAAAAAACAAAAAAAAATTAAGACTTCAAAAATTCAAGAAACTCTAAAAAGTAACATTAAGGAGGTAGAGAATTCCATGACTTCACTTACCATATCTGATTTTGATCCTCCCTCCCTAGTCGGGTCATTTGGAAGGGGCGAGTGGATCATGTTTCGACTAATCGAGAGGCAGTGGAGGAAAGGAATAATTTATCTTGATTCTCTATTATTTTCAGGGTTTTGTCCCCAAAGGGTGAGTGGCAATGGAAATTTACTGATCTCACCAATCAGGTCAGGGAGATCTTGGGCTTCTCTGAATGGTGAATGATTGTTATGGGGAGAGGATATTATCATATGGTCTTCCCATTGGATGAATGGAAGTGATGAACATTGTTCTTCAACTCCCTTAACTTGAATCCCAACTTCCTAAGGATCCAAGAGATGGATCTGAATTTTGACCCATTGAACATCAAGAACACCTATGCGTAGGTATGGATTCGCATATGTAAGCTTAGCTGGCTTTATTGGCACCCTCAGATTCTATGGGCCATTTCCCCATTAGTGGGTTATACTATATATATTGATAAAGAGACTATATATACAAAGTATGGGAATTATGCTCATGTCCTTGTTAAAGTTGACTTGGCTTCCACACTGATTAAGGAAGTGGTTCTCAACACTGATGAAGACAGCTTCAAGTTGAAGATTCAGTATGAGCACAAACGCCAATTTTTCCTTCATTGTAATCTCTTTGGGCACCTTATCTCAGATTATCAGTGACTGAAAGTGTGCACCAAGTGAAACCATAAAGGGCATGATGCTGAATCCTGCAACAGGAAATCAGGATGTGGAGTGGGGATAAAGGCCTTAGGCAAAGCACATGCTCCCTCCCAGCCCGGTCCTACTATGGTTGGATGTCCTGTGGAGTAGCCTTAATCAATGAGGGCACTGGAGTTCGATGATACATTCATCCAAGAGACTCCCTCCCAGAGGTAGGGAGTCTCTACTGGGTCAAACCCCCAAGGTGAACGGTTGGATACCTTAGAGACTACTATTGCCACCCTCGGCCTGCAAGCAGTCATGGTTGATCCTGGCCAGACCTCAGAGTCTGCTGCCAGTCAAGAAGCCATGGATGATCCTGAACAGACATCCACTCATTCTTGTCCTACCATGGTGGTGATCCATGCATTCTTCCAAGGAGCTTCCCCTCATATCCAAGAGGTGGAGGATGGGTTGGTCTTCCTTGCCATTCTAAGGCCTCCTTCCCTCCTTGACCCTGAGAAGGATTGTCCAACTATGGCCCTCCCATCAATGTCTGATGACTCCTTTACAGTTCTGTCCTATAGCAAGGCTGCACGATGAGACATAGCTAAGAGTGCATACCCTATGACACTCTACCCCATGAAGAGGTTCACCCCTCTCTGCGGTAACTTCTAGGCTAATGAGGCTGAAGAATAGAATGATGAGTAGGAGGAAGGGTTTTCCAGACCTACTGATAAGAAGCCACCACTGAGGTTAGATCTCAACCACTGGATGACCTTGGACTCAAATACCGGATTGCTGAAGTTGATCCTTCCACTAAGAAGGTCACTATGGTTAGGCCCAAAAAGAAGTGGAAAAAGGAAAAATCCAAGGCAGCGCCTCTAAATGCTAACACCAGCCCTGTGAGAGGGGCTAATCCTATTTAATTTGATGCATATCCTATTTTGGAACTACCAGGGGATTGGGAATCCTCCCACTGCCTTATCCCTTAGGAATTTCCTCACTTTCTAGAGGCCTATGATTATCGGTATTGTTGAGACAATTATCTCATTCAATAACTGGATGGGTTTCAACTAGGACAACTTTGGTTACGCCTACATTTCCAAGACTACTGATGATAATTGTATGTATATCTTATGGGTTCTAAAGCATGATAACATTCAGTTGATATATGTGGACGTGAGTACCCAGACCATCACCTTGTCTGTTATATACAATGCTACCCCTCTTTCCCTATTCTTTGTGTATGCATCTTGCTCATACATGAGGGGACAAGCTCTATGGGAAAAACTAATTACCCTAAATGGGATCATCAAGAATAAATGGATTGTTATTAGGGATTTCAGTACTGTGTTGTGCCCAGATGACAAGATTGGCTCCAACTTCTCTCGCTCGGTAGCTGAGGACTTCTCCTTCTACCGTGATACTTATGATCTCACAAAAGACCCTGTCTCTATAGCCTTTTTCACTTGGGGTTCTTCACTATTAATGGAAGGAAGGCCAGCAAGCTGGACAGGTGCTTTTCTAGGATCAATGATGGGAGTCCTCCCCTTGATGTATCAGCCTTTACCCTCACCATATTACATTATTATCATAATCCCTTGATTTCTGAATGTTCCATGGCCTCTCAAAGGTCATCAACCTTGCCTTCAGGTTCAATAATGCATGGATCACGGTCCTAGTATATTGAGAAATTGTCATCAGCAGTTGCAATGAAGACCTCCAGGGTAGTCACTACTATAAGTTGGACTCTTGGCTCAAACAAAATAAAAGCCTCACTCAAAGAATAGATCATGATCTACTTCTCTGATCTGGATGATGACATTCGGTCTATTGAGCAACAAATCGCCTTCCATCGGGACTCTAATAAACACATTCCCCCACCCTCTCAAGAGGATTTGTAGCTCCACTCCATGCTTGATGGTCTTCTAGAACATAAGTAAAAGATAGCCAAGAACCAGTTCAATGTTATATGGCTCAAATATGGAGATCCCAACTCAATATTTTTCCATCAGTTGCAAAGAGAGAAAAAGGAAAAAAAGATTCTAAAAGCTTTTCATATCTCTTGCTCTACATTCACCCCAGAGGATGATATTTCTGATGCTATTATCAATCACTTACAAGGGATCTACTTGGTGATACTGGGGATTACACCCTTCTTTGATGGACTCCATCCTGCCCTACGTTGATGAGTAATATAACAAGTCTCCAATGATTTCCCCCCTTACAGAGGATGTTAGGGTTTCTTTTTTCTCTCTGAACATTGACAATACAATGAGACCGGTTGGTTTCACTAACATGTTCATCATGTCTTACTGGGATATCATGCATGAGGGTATTACCAGCGATGTTAGGGAATTTTTTCTCTCTAGTGTGTTCCCACATGGATTCAACTCTAATTTCATTTCCCTGATTCCCCAAAGGGAACATTCCATTGAAATTGGTGACTTTCAACCAGTGGCCATTGGAAACACTATAACTAAAATCATCAGAAATATTCTTTTCATGCTAATAGAGAAATTTTTGGGGGAAATTCTAACCCCTAATCAATTTGGGTTCGTCTCGGGGAGGAACATTCATGAATTCCTTTTCACAGCCTCAGAGAGCATCAACGTTATGCAGAAGCAGTACAAATAGGGAAACCTTGTGCTTATTATTGACATATCCAAGGCTTTAGACACTATTAAGTGGAGATTTATCTCCTAGGTCCTTTACAGGTATGGCTTCTCGAATAGATTTATCAAGACGGTTATGTCTATAATAAGAAACTCCTGGGTCTCTGTTCATTTAAATGAATCTCCAAAGAGGTTCTTCCCTTTCTCTCGTGGTGTCAGTTAGGGTGACCCTCTTTCAGGAATCCACTTTGCGATTGAAGAAGATTACTTGAGCAGGTGCCTCATTGAATTTTTCTAGGTTGGTCTATTCAATCCTATTAGGGCAGGGAGGGATCTTCACATGTCATCCCATATGTTCTATAATGATCATATTCTTCTGTTTGGGAAAGCTAACAAACAGACCTTGGAGTTCTTATGGATGATCTTCTGGCATTATGAAAATTTGGCGGGGAAATCTATCAGTTGGGGAAAGTATTTGATTGACTTTGGGGAGGGGGTCCCACAGCCCCATCATATTTCCATTGAAAGGTCCCTTGGTGTCAAGATTGGGTCACTTAGTTTTGACTACCTGAGTGTTCCCATATTTTTTGGGATGATTCAAATGTCGTCACCTTGAGAGAATTGCCTCTAGAATTACTCAACAGCTGGAAAAATAGAAAGGGGAATCCGTATCACATGTCGGAAGGGTTCCTTATCAACACGGTGATCACTTCTATGTTCACTTATGATTTCTCTATCTATATATGGCCGTTTATCCTACATAAGGACCTGCAAGAAAAGATCAATAATTTTTCCTGGATGGGGTGTATAAGCCAAAGGAAATTGGTTATGTTGGCCTGGAATGACTGCACCAAACCAATTCAGGTGGGAGGGCTTGGTATCAATGAACTCAGACGATATAATGATCCTCTTATTACTAAATTCACTTGGGGGATGCTTAATCTAAGGGGTGGGGGATTGTAATTCACTAGGGAAAGGTAGGTTCTTAAACATTGTAATGAATATGTGGGCTACTTTCCCTCTTCTATTTGGCCAGAAATTCGTGATTCGTACAAGGCTATTATTTCTCTATTAAAAAGGATCATCTCAAAGAACTCAGATCTGATTTCTTAGTCCACAGAATGGCTTGATACTCCCCTATAAGAATGCATGATTCCCCCTCATAGCCTTAAGATCCTATACATTGCATCGTTCATTCCTCAGATGGAATAGATTGTGGCCCTCCTCCCAACAGAAGCCTTGCTTCAAATCCAGCATTATGCCTTTGTCGACTCTGACATCTTGATCTGGAAACCCAACCTGGTAGTGAGAATAACTACTAAGGATTATTATCAGTACAAATGTTCTATGGGATCCCCTCCCCCGGCCTAGCTCTCCAAATTTAAGGGGAATTTTATCCCTCCATCCAGCCATCTCCTTTTCTGGAAAATCTGGAAGAATCAGATGCCAAGGCAGAACTAGTTGCAGAAATCCGGGCACAGTCTTGCCTCCATATGTCTCCTCTGCCTAGGTGTGGAGGAAAATACTCCGAACACCTTCCTAAAATGTAGATTTAGTGCAGAACTTTGGGGTAACCCACAGTAGATATTTGGGTTCCCAGCTGGCATGGACAAGCCTCTCTTCGAGATCCTCGGCTACCTGTCCAACTGGGATTACAGTGAACAGGTACACAACCTCCTGCTGGTCTTTGTTGCAGCCACTATAATTTATATTTGGACCACTTGGAATGTGTTTTACTTCAATTATAAACGGACTTCCATTCATGGTGGTGTGGTGACGATCCACAGGGCTGTCTATGCAGCTTACCGCATTTAGACAGGCTATATGGCGAACGATGTTAGAGAGCTCATCATTCTTCGGCTTCTTGGCGTCTCTGGAAGGAAAAAACCAATGGTTCTCAAGTTTATTAAATGGATCCCTCCAACCCCTCCAGGATTAAGGTTAACGTGGATGGTGCAACCCTGGGTGCGCCGGGTTCTATTGGGTGTGGTGGAGTTTTTCGCACTTATTGGGGCTTCATCAAAGCATGTTTCCATCACTTCATTGGTGATGGGTGCACCCTTGAAGCTGAATTGCGGGCCATGATAAAGGCAATTGAGTATGTTGTCAGCTTTGGTTGGATCTTCATGTGAATTAAGTCTGACTCCATGATTGTTGTGAAAGCACATAAAAATAGATCTAGGTGTGTTCCCTGGAGGATCCTCGCCCAATGGATGGAATGTCTCACCATGTGTCAAAGGCGGAATCTCACTCTGACACACACCTTTGGAGAGGTGAATGCGGTTGCAGATACTCTCTCCAAACAGGACATTGTGGAGAGGTGCATGTTTTGGTCCTTCATCGCCACGCCCTCATACTCTTTGCTTGTGGAATCTATCTTGAAGGGTGATTTGCACACCTGGTTATGTAACTCTTTCTTGTAGCACTCTGTTTTTTCTTTCTTCTTGTTGTAATTTTTGGGGGACCAGACTAGCCTTGTCCCAAGCTTCCCTTGCCCTAAAAACTAAAAACCCCCTTAAAACCCTTAAAACCCCCTTAAAACCCTAAAAACCATAAAATCCCAAAACCCCAAAAAACCCTAAAACAAAGAAATTCATAAAATTTATAAAAACCTCTAAATATACTAAAAACCCTAAGAATCTATAAATACATTACGAACATAAAATCATTAAAACCCATAATAAAACAGAAATCCAATGAATACTAAATGCACCTAAAATCGCGAAAAAAGTAAAATCCATAAAAATGATAAAACTTCTAAAATGAATAAAATAACTAAGAACACCATAAAAACACTTTAAATCAGAGAAAAATGTTAAAAATTCTAAAAACATTAAAACCCATGAAAATTCAAAAAAACATAAAATAAAAAAAAAACCAATAAAATCCCTAAAAGTCTTTAAAAACACTAAAATTCATAAATAACCCTAAAAACCTAGAAAACCCATAAAAAGCATTAGGAGCCAAAAAACACTTATGGTCCATAAAAACTGTAAAAATTCTTTAAAACCCTATAACCCCAAAAACTGTAAAACCCATCAAAATCCCCAAAAACCCTAAAAATATAAATTTTGGGGAGACAAGAGATACCCTAGACCCACACCTTCATTTCCCTAAAAACCCTAAAAACCATAAAAATCCCTAAAAACATAAAAACCCCTAAAAACCTCAAAACCCCTAAGAGAATCATAAAAACATTAAAACACATACACCCCTTAAAACCTAAAAAGGAAAAACACCCTAAAAACCCTAAAACCTAAAAAAACCTAAAAAACCCTAAAAACCCTAAAATTACTAAAATTGTCCTAAATATCCTTGAAAACGTAAAAAACTATATAAAACATGAAACCTCCAATAATAGAATTAAAAAAATAATGTAAATAAAATCCCTTAAATAGACCCTAAACCAACAAAAATCCCCTAAAAACTATAAAACCCCAAAATCCATTAAAAACCCCAAAACACATAAAAACTACTAATAAAAAAATAAAAACCCATTAATCCCGTAAAATGTTTTAAAATTTTAAAAAATCCTTAAACCTATAAAAAACTAAAAAATACTTAAAACCATAAAAAGAACTATAAATACCATAAAAACTCCTAAAACAATAAAATCCTCTAAAATCCTAAAAATAATAAAATTCCTTAAAAATCCAAAAATCCCTAAAAAAGTAAAAACACTGAAAACCTTGAAACCCCGTAACAAAAACATAAAATCAAAATAACACTTAAAACCTCAAAATAACTTAAAAATGATAAAAACCCAAGAAACTCTAAAAATCATAAAACCCATAAAAAATTTAAATATCCTAAAAATCCATAAAAATCCTAAAAACCTCCAAAAACTCTAATAACCCTTTAAACTCCTAAAAAAATA
This sequence comes from Viscum album, assembly GCA_963277665.1. Classification (NCBI taxonomy): domain Eukaryota; kingdom Viridiplantae; phylum Streptophyta; class Magnoliopsida; order Santalales; family Viscaceae; genus Viscum; species Viscum album. The sequence goes on along the minus strand of OY728136.1, from coordinate 1,276,391,053 downwards.
TTAAACTATAAAAAAATACAACCCCTAAAAAAATTAAAATATCCCAAAAAACAAAGAAAAACATAAAACCCCAAAAACCCTCAAAATCCCTAAAAACCATAACAAAATAAAAATCCTATAAATCCCTAAAAAGATCTAAAAACACAAAAAACCTAGAAAACCCCTACGTTACCTTAACAACATAAAAACACTTAAAAACCTTAGAAACCTAAATAATGATAAAAACTCAAATAAACCCTAAAAACACTAAAAAATCTCAAAATCCATAAAAACCCTAAAAACCTTATAAATTCCTAAGAACCCAAAAATCAATAAAAATGTAGAAAACTCTAAAATCCGTAAAAAAAACTCAATAAACCCTTATAAACCTAAAATCACTTAAAAACACAAAAAAACCTCAAAATTATAGAACCCCTAAAAAGAAGATTAAAAAATCCCAAACACCTAAAACCCAAAAGAAACTGAAAACCTTCAAAAATACAAAAAACCCATAAAACCCCTAAAACCCCACTAAAAACTCCAAAACCCCATTAAACCCCAAAATATGTTAAAAATTGTAAAATAATTTCAAACCCCTAAATAACTAAAAAACCCTATAAACATAAAAAACCATAAAAACCATTTAAACCCCTCAAAATCCCGAAAAACCCTAAAAACATAAAAAACCAAAAAGATCCCTTAAAATCCGAACAAACGTAAAAAAACCTTTAAAACATAAAAATAATAAATGATCCCTAAAACTCCCTAAAAACATAAAAAACACTAAAAATAGGAAACCCCTAGAGAAAACCTAAAAAAACTAAAAACACTTAAACCCCATAAAAACAATAAAAAATAATAAAAATACTTAAAACCCCTAAAACCCATTAATTTCAACGTAAAACCATAAAAACAATAAACACCCATAAAACCATTAAAAACCAATAAAAACTCTAACAACCCATTAAACCCATAAAAACACTAAGAAACTCTAAAAACCTTAAGAAACCTAAAAAATACAAAATACATGAGATCCCAAAAAACCATAAAAACTCTAAAAATCATCAATATCCCAAAAAAACCATAAAAACACATAAAATACTAAAAATATATAAAAATTCCAATAAACATATAAACCATAAAATCCTAAAAATTAATAATAAAAACATAAAAAAATTGAAAATCCCAAAACCATTTAAAAATAAAAAAGGATAAAAACCGTAACAACTATAAAAAAACCAAAAAAACACTCCAAATTCTTAAAAGTCCTAAAAACCCATAAAAACCTAAAAATCCTTAAAAATATGTAAATAATAAAAAACCCTAACGGCATGTAAACCCCATAGAAAACATTAAAAATAAAAAACTCATAAAACCCATAAAAACCTAAAAATTATTTAAAAATCCTAAAAATCTCATTATACCTAAAACCCTAAAAATAATAAAAATTATAAAAATCCCCCAAATTCCTTAAATCCTTAAGACGTATAAAAACATAAAAAACATAAAAAACCTAAAAACTCTTAAAAACCCTAAAAACCTAATAGTTCTAAAAATTTTAACACCATAAAATCCCAAAAACCCTCCAAACCCTTAAAAACACTAAAAAACATATAAAAATCATAAAAATCCATAAAATCCATAACACGTAAAAGAATACTAAAACCCCAAAAAACATAGAATAAAATATAAAAAATGATAGAATTCCTAGAAGACCTTAAAGTATCGAAAATCTCCTAAAAATATAAAAATGAATAATTCCCTTTAAACCCCCTAAAACACATAAAAACCTTAAAACATAAAAAAAAATCTCCAAAAACCCTTTAAACCCCAAAAACATTTATAAACTATAAAAATTCATTAAAACCCTAAAAAACGCAAAAAATAGTAAAAATCCAAAAAAATAAAACCCTAAATTACTCTAAAATCCATTAAAATCCATTAAACCCCAAAAAATCCATAAAAATCCTAAAAAGCCCCAAAAATCCCCCAAAATACTAAAAACCCAAAATACCCTTGAAAACCCTAAGAAAGACATAAAACCATAAAAACAATTAAAGACTCTAAGAAACATAAAAATTACTACAACCCCTAAAACCATAAAAACCCTAAAAACATAAACACCCCTTATAATCCTTAAAATCCCTAAACCCTGAAAAACCGAAAAAACCCTTTTAAAAAAACACTTTAAGCCCAAAAAATGTTAAGAAACTCTAAAGAAAGTTAAAACCCCCAAAAAACCTAAAAATAACCAAGGAACCCTAATACTTTCTAAAACCCATAAAATGTATAAAAATTGTAAAAACCTCTAAAAATCTCAAAAAACATAAAAACCCCTAAAAAATTGGAAAATGTTTATAAAATCATAAAAACTTTAAAAACATGAAAAAATTAATACATATGAAAACATTAAAATGCTTTAAATTCTAAAACTCTAAAAAAATCCCCTTAAAATCCTTAAATTCTCTAAAAACCATAAATATCCTAAAAATCCCTAAAAAATCATTAAAGTGTAGAAAAACCTAAAAACCCTGAGAACCCCTAAGAAAACAATAAAACCTAAAAATACATAAAACCATAAAAACCTAAAAAGGAAAAATCACTAAAAAGTTCCTAAACCCCCCAAAAGACTATAAATACCCTACAACCTCATAAAACTGAAAAACCCAATAAAAACACTAAAGACCATGGAAAGCACTAAAAATGGTAAAAACCCTAAATACCCAAAAAACAATAAAACCCATTAAAACCTTAAGAGACCCTAAAACCCCTAAAAACCCTAAAAAACTCTAAAACCCCATAAAAATTCAAAAAACCCCTAAAAATCCAAAAAAAGTAAAAAACCAAAAAGAAACCCAAAACAATCACTACAAAAACCTAAAAACACATAAAACCCCTAAAAATATAAAAACACTAAAATACCTATGAACCCCTAAAATCCCTATAACCCCTCAAAATCTCTAAAAACCCTAAAATCCAATAAAAATCATAAAAAATCACTAAAAGTCCATAAAAACATTAATAACATGAAAAAATTAAAAATAACTACGAAAAAATTAAAACCATAATACTCATAAAACCCATAAAACCATAAAATCCATAAAAACATAAATCCATAATACCATAAATCCCCTAAAAACATTTAAAAAACCAAAAAATCGATAAAACACTAAAAATGCAATAAAACTTAAAAAAATATTAAAGAGCTAAAATATTTTCAAAACTCAAAGAAATCTATAAAAACCCTAAAAAATATAAAATAAAAATCAATAATCCCTTAATAATACTAGAAAACCCTAAATCCTCTCAAAATCCATAAAAACATAAAAATACTAAAAATCACCTAAAAAATAAAATTATAAAAAACCCTAAAACCCATGAAAAACCCTATGAAAATCTTGAAAACATAAAAACACTTACAACCCCTAATAAAAATAAAAACACTAAAAATTATAGAAACCCTAAAACCTTTTAAAATACCAACAAACACTAAAAACCCATAAAATGCTAAAATAGCTCTAAATATCCCTAAAAACAGAAAAACCAAAAAAACACTGAAAACCCCTATGAAAAACGAAAAAACACGAAACACCCCTAAAAACCTAATATAAAAAAAACCAAAAAAAACCCTAAAAATACACTAAAACCCTTAAAACATCTAAATTCCTAAAAAAATTAAAAATCCATAAAAACCCTAAATTTAACCAAAATATATAAAACATCTTTAAATCTCTAATGACTTTAAAAACTTATAAAAAATTAAAAATCCAAAAAAAACTCAAGAAAACCCTAAAAACTATAAAAACCATAATCCCTGAAAAACCTCCCAAAATCCCTAAAAACCACAAGAACCCAAAATATCCTAAAAAATCCAAAAAAAATCCCTAAAATGTAAAAATACTAAAAAACCTAAAAACCCAATATGAAACATTAATTACATAAAACAATTAGAACCCCTAAGAAAATTAAAAAAACATAAATACTATAAAATCCATAAAAACTCAAAAAACCACAAAAACCCTTAAAACCATTAAAAATAATAAAACCCCATAAAATCCATAAAACCCATCTCAAAACTCTAAAACTAATTTAAACACATGAGAACATTAAAAATCACTAAAAACATTAACAACCCTTGAAACAAACAAAAACTGTAAAAAAAATTCTAAATACCATAAAAACCTCAAAATCTCTAAAAACCCTAAAAACCATAAAATTCCTAAGAATATCCTAAAATACCTGAAAGTTAAAAAATTCTAAAACCCATGAAAACCCCAAATAAAACCATAAAAACCCCAAATAAAACCATAAAAACCAATAAGCACATAAAGCCCCTAAAATCCCTATAAGATAATAAAAACCCTAAAAATCTAAAAAACAAAAAAACCCTAGAAACCCTAAAAATAATAAAAATCCTAAAAACACATAAAATCATAAAAATCCTAAAAAAAACAAAAAACCCATAAAAAAACCATCGAAATCTAAAATCCCTATAAACGATAAAAAATATAAAAATTCTAAAAACCCAAATAAGATCCTAAAACCCTAAAAACCTATAAATCCCATAAAAACCTTTAAAACCATTAAAACCGCATAAAATCTAATAAAAACCATAAAACAAATAAAAACAATAAAAACCCTTTAAAACCTTAGAATAGTAAAAACTCTAAAAAAACATTACAAAACCCTCAATACACAAAAAATCCTAAAAACCATAAAAAACCTAAAAGCTATAAAAAATTCCAAAGACTCCCTGAAAAATAAAAATGCCTAAAACCCTAAACCACCCTAAGAAAACCTTAAAATCCTAAGAAGATATAAAAATATAAAAATCCTATGAATTTAAAAAACCTAAAAAACCCCAAAACAAATAAAAAACCCCCTAAATTCTCAAAAAAAGGATAAAACCCTAAAAATTATTATACCCCCAAAAACCAAATTCTAAATGACACCAAAAATCCCAAAAACAGTAAAAACACCAAAAACCCCTTACAAAAATAACAAAACCATAAAAAAAAGTAAAACAATTAAAACCCCTAAAAACCTAATGAACGATAAAAACCCTAAAACCACTAAAACTCCTAAAAACACTTCCATCTACCTAAAAACAATAAAAATCCTAAAAACCCCATAAAAACCATAATAACCTTAAAAACCTAAACACACTAAAGAAAAACATAAACACCCAAAAACACTTAAAACCCATAAAATACCTATAAACACAAAAAACACTAAAAATATTATTAACCAAAAACAAACCCCTTAAGACAATAAACACACCTAAAGCCATAAAACCCCTAAAAACCCATAAAACCCCTAAAAACATTAAAATCTATAAAAAACCATTAAACCTAAAGAAATATTAAAAAATCTATAATGATCCTTAAGACAACTAAAAATGTCAAATAAACCGTAAAACCTCAAACAAACTCCAAACCCCAAAACCATAAAGACCCCAAATACCCAAACCCCCCCATAATTATTAAAAACCCTAACAACCGAACAAAATCCTAAAAACTCCCAAATAGTATCCTTAAAATTAAAAAAAAGCCTAAGAAAACATTATAAAAATAAAAACACATAAAACCTCTAGAAGATTGGGAAACCCTAATACACTTAAAACCATAAAAACCCCTAAAACCTTTAAAACCCTTTAAACCCCCATAGAAACCAAAATAGAAATAAAACTCTAAAATACCTATAAACCATTAAAATGTTGAAAATACTCAAAAAATTTATAAAACCCCTAAAAACTCAGAAAAAACTAAAACTGAAAAAAAAATCCTTAAACCCCCTAGAAAACCCTAAAACCCTTCAAAATCATTAAAACCCTTAAAACCAAATAAAAAAAATCCTAAAAAGACATTTAATATCTCTAATAATATAGAAAACTACTAAAAGCACTAAAAACCGTTAGAAGACCATAAAACCATAAAAATGTAAAACCCGTAAACACAGAAAAGAACTGTAAAAACCCTAAAACCCCAACAAAAAATGAAAAATACCAATAAAAATATAAAAAAAATTAGTCCCTTAAAAATGTTAAAATCTCAAAAAATCCATAAAATCCTAAACAACTCAAAAAAACCCTAAAAATCATAAAACCCATAGAAAACCCTAAAACCGTACAAAATTCTAAAACCCCCAAAGACCGTTAAAAATACTATAAAACAGTAAATATCCCTAAGAACATAAAACCCCTAAAACCTTGATAACCAATAAGAAAACCTTAAAACCCAAAAATACTTAAACCCCTCAACACCTAAAAATTGTTAAAAAATGTTAAATATCCTAAAAAGACCCTAAAACCCCTAAAACCCCTTTAAAAATCTAAAAAAACTATAAACACATAATATGAATAAAAATATTAAAAACCCTAATAAAAACAATAAAACCCAAAAAACTGAAGAAATCCTAAAAAATACCTAAAAATCCCTAAAAATATAAAAACCCCTAAAACATGAAAACCATTAGAAAAAAATTAAAATCTAAAATACTTAAAACTGAAAAAAAAAACCTAAACAAACTAAAAAGTCTAAAAACCCTAAAAAAGAAAAACTACCCTAAACCCCAAATATTCATGAAACCCTAAAGATAGATAAAAATATTCAAAATCACTAAAAATACATAAAACCCTGAAAACCCTAAAAACCCTATGAGACCATTAAAACCGAAAACACTTAAAACCCTAAAATCCCAAAAACGCATAAAAATCATAAAAATACCATAAACCCCCCAAAACAAGTAAGATGGAGGCCTTCTCTCATGGTGGCTCTCTCCCATCATGGCACTCCCCTGGGCATGGAGCTTTGATGCTTCTGGATCGAGGGGGTTCTTTCCCCCATGGTGGTTTCATCATTCTCTTGAGGATCTTGGTGGTGTTTTTCCATGGTGGTGGTGACTTTTGACAGCTCCCTGATGCGTCGACCTTTAGCGGTGATGCGGTCCCCTGCGGATCGGGATGGTGTCCGACGTCGGTCTTCGGCAGAGATCAGGATCTAGGTGCTCATGGATTCAGAGGGTCTAGTCTGTTCAGTTAAAGATAGTTGTAGGCTCCTCCTGTTCATCTTTGCATGGATCATGAGCGGATTTGACAAGGTGTGGAGATCCGGTGGTGATGTGGATACCTGGATCTAGCTAATAGGGTGGTCTCGACGATGGATCGGGATGGATCCTGGCATTATCGGCGTCACATGTTCATATTCTTCTCACAAAGGTGTTGATTGGGTGTGTGGAGTTGCAGATATGGCTTTCTGATGGTGGCCAAGGTGGTTGGCGGACTAGTTTTCGCCTTGTGTAGATGAAGGTTTTTGCTATCATTTTGCGCAATAGTTGCAGATTTTTTGTGTTTTGGATGTCATGGTGTTCTATGGAAACTGGTTCTTGAGTTTGATGGAAGATTTTCGGAACTTTTCTAGTGTTGGTTCTTCAGATCTGTGGTCATCTTCGACTGTTTCTAGCTTGCTCTGGTATTGATGTGATCTGGTCCGTCTAGCAGTGAATGGCTTCTTTGCTGGATTTTCTAGTTTAAGGTTTTTGAATTAAAAATTTCACTACTTTTTTATTGTGGTTGTTCTGGATGTGAATCAATTCTGGTGCTGGTGTAGGTTCTTGATTTTTATGTCTTCCGAGGTGAGATGCTATTTGTGGGATGCTGATGGTCTATAAGGCGTGAATGGTTTTGTTGCTTTTCAGAAAATATGGTGTTGGTTGCTGCTTGTTGGTGAGCTAGGCTGTGATGAACCCTGTGCTATTGGTTATTGTATTGTTGGTTGTACTTCTACGTGAGGCATGGTGGAGGCTGTTAGGATAACCGATCTCGAAAGCTGGAAGGGCTGTTCGATTTGGTATGGTCTGGATGTGGTTGGTTTTTCCCCTGGCTGCTGCTGGGTGCGATTCATTTGGCTAAGCTATTGTGAAGGTGGAAAACTGCTGGTTGTTGGTGGGCTTTGGTATGATGGTTGGTGTATGGAAGTGAACTCTGGTTGCTGGAACTTGTGTAATTCTGGTGTTGATGGTTATGTGCTACTGGTGATGGATTGTTTTGGTGAAGAGGTGCGGGATGCTAGTGTATGTGAGGTTGGAAGCTGGTCATTTCTTGTTAGTGAGCTGCTGGATGCTAGATGCAGCTGGATGATGGTGATGGTTGCTGCTTGGACCTAGGTGTGCTTGTTTGGTTTTTATTTTAATTTTTAATTTTTCTCTTTTTTTGGCGTGGGTTGTAAGGGTTTTTTAGGTGTGGGTCGTTTGACCCCTCCCCTCCCTGGTCTGCTGTGTCTCTTTTTTTCTTTCTAATAAATTTTTGGGGGGGGGGGGGGCAGGAATAGCCCGACCCTCGCATCTTCCTTTCCCCAAAACACATAACAACCCTAAACCCAATAAGACCCCTAAAACAAACTAAATACTCTAAAAAACCTATTAACCCACAAAAAATGTTAAAAACTAAAATAACAATAACAACACTAAAAAAATAAAAAACCCTAAAAACAAAAATATCCTAAAAACCTAAAAACTATGAAAATCCCAAAAACCCCTAAAACCATTATAATCCTAAAAAATCCTAAAAAACCCTTAAACCCTGAAAAATCAATAGAAATTTTTTTAAAAAATAAGAAAAAAACATCAAACCCATAAAAAATAAAAAAACGCTAAAACCTCTAAAAACCATAAAAACAGATAAAACCCCTCAAAATCCCTTAACCTCTAAAAATCTTAAAATATCCCTAAAATATATAAGAACATAAAAACCACTAAAAAGGAAAAAAAACCTATGAAAACCATAAAAACCTAAAAAAATTTAAAAACCTGAAAACCTAAAAACTCTGAATTCCATAAAAACCAATAAACCATTCAAACCCATAAATCCCAAAAAACCACTAAAAATCCAAAAACCCTTTAAAAAAATAATTTTTTTTATAAAAACCATAAACCCTTTAGAACCCTAAAATACTAAAAAACCTTAAAAACCCAAAAAACCCCTAGAAACACTAAAACCACTAAAACCCCTCAAAATCCATAAAACCCTAAAAACATAAAAATATTAAAAATATCTAAAATTCCTACAAACTAAAAAACCCAAAAAATCATGAAAATCACTAAAACCATGAAAACACCTCATAAAATCATACAAACCTAAAAATAATTAACACCCATAAAAAACCTAAAAATTGATAAATCCCAAAAAACCCTAAAAAACCTAAAACCCCTTCAAATCTCTAAAACCCCTAGAAAAAATAAAAAACATAAAAGTCCAAAAAATTCCTAAAAACGTAAAAGGCCCTAAAAACACTAAAAACATTAGAAAACATGAACAAAATAAAAACACTTAAAACCTATATAAATCCTAAAAAAGATAAAAACCCAAAAATTAAAAAACCCTTCAAAACATAAAACCCTAAAAATCATAAAAATCTTTTAGAACCATTAAAAATCCCTAAAATATAAAAACCACAAAAAATCTAAAAACCTAAGAAAACATTTAAAAAAACACTAAATATCCCAAAAAAATAAAATATGATAAAAACCTAAAAAGAGACTAAGAACCCCTAAAACCCCTTAAAATCACTAATACCCCTACAACACCATAAAATTCCTAAAAATTCCTAAAAACCATAAAAATGTAAAAAACCTTAAAATTCATTAAGAAAACCTTAAAAAAAACACTTTAAACCCCTAAATCCAAAAAAATGATGACACCCTAAAAAACATAATACCCAAAAAACCAAAAAAACCCTCAAAATTACAAAAACAACAGTAAAAACCCTTAAAATCCAAAAAATACAAAAATAAAAAAAACACTAAAACCCTTGAAAACCATATAAAAAACCACAAAAACCGAAAAAAGATAAAAAAAAACCTAAAAACCCCGAAAGATCCTAAAAACCCTATAACCCATAAAAACCATAAGAACCAATAATAACATTAAAACCATATTAAACAAGAAAACCCTAAAAACCAACTTAAAACACTAAAAATACATTAAACACTTAAAAATGTTAAAAATATAAAAACCATAAAACCCTAAGAAACTCAACAAAACCCCTAAAACAACAAAATCATAACAACCCTAAAACCCCAAAATAATTTAAACCCCTCAAAATCCATAAAAAACATAAAAAAATAAAAAATCCATAAATATCTCTAAAAATATGAGAACCCTTAAAAACCAAAAACACCCCTATGAAAACCATAAAAAATAAAAACACATAAAACCCCTATAAACCCTAAAAATTATAAAAACCGTAAAACCCAAAGGGCCATAAAACCCCTAAAACCCCTAAAACTATAATAACCATTCAAACACATAAAAATGAAAATACATTATAAACCCTTAAACCCCATAAAAACACAAAGAAACACTAAAAAACCAAAAAAATATAAAAACCCCTATACCCCTCCAAATCACTAAAAACCACAATAACATAAAAATATTAAAAATCCCCAAAAATTCCTAATAACATAAATCAAACATAAAAACCATAAAACCCTAAAGAACCTTAAAAACATACAAACACTTTAAACCCCTAAAAACCTCAAAAATGCTAAAAATCCTACGAAACCAAAAAAACTATAAAAATCTTTAAATCCTACAAAAATCCCAAAAAACACAAAAAACCATAAAAATATTAAACATCCAAAAAAAATTATTAAAACATAAAAAAACCCTAAAAACCCCTACAAAAACCAAAAACACCTAAAAACAGTAAAAACCCCTAAAAACCTAAAAACACTAAAAAACCTAAAGAAACCTAAAAACCATAAAACCCTAAAAACCATAAACCCCCCCCCCCCCCCCAAACCCCAAGAAACATAAAACGCACAAAAATATCTATAAACTAGATAAAACCCTTAAAACAATAAAAAAATCTAAAAAAATTAAAACCCAAAAAAACCATTAAATACCTAAAAAATACAATGCTTAAAAAAACTCTAAATCATTAATACAAAAAAACAATAAAAATCATAATAAATCCCTATATACATAAAAAAATAAAAACCTAAAAATATGTAATCAAACCTTAAAAGACTAAAATATCATAAAGGCCCTAAAAACAAATAAAATAATAAAACCCTAAAAACCATAAAACTCATACAAATCATAAAAACACTAAAACTCATAAAACCATAAACAACCACTAAATAATTAATAACCCTTTAAACAAATAAAAATTTTAAGAATCTATAGAAACATAAAAACCTAAAAACACACAAAAAAACCTTAAACCCTAACCAAATATAACCCTAAAACCATAAAAAATAATAAAATCCAAAAAACCCATAAAAACCCATAAAAATAAAAAAAATCCAAAAAATCCCGAAAAATATAAAAATCTTTAAAACCCCTAATAAATACATAAACACCTAAAACATTTAAAATCCATAAAACCACTATGAACCATAAAAATCCATAAAACCTTAAAAACCCTAAAACCCATTAAAAACTATAAAAACACCAAAAACCATAAAACCCCCTAGAAACTCTAAAAACCATAAAATCCCCTCAAAACATTAAAAACACTAAAAACCATAAAACCCATTAAAATCTAAAAACCATTGAAAACCTAAAAAAACCCCATAAAAACACAAAAATCCCTCAAAATTTCTAAAAACCATAAAAATCCTATAAATCCATAAAAATACCTAAAAATGTAAAAAACCCTAAAAACACAAAAATTCATAATGAAACCCAAAAATTATTAAAACCCCTAAAATCATGAAAAATATTAAGAACATAAAACCTACAAACACTAAAAAACCTTGTAATCCCTAAAAACTGTAAAATCATAAAACATCTAAAAAATACCTAAAATTCCATATAAAATTAAAAACCCCTAAAAGACCCCAAAACCCAAAGAAAATATAAAAACAAAAAAAAATTTAAAACCCCTAAAAACATAAAAAAATAATAGTAACCCAAAAGACCCAAAAACCTAGATAAACCCTAATATCTATAAAAACCATAAAACCCATAAAACCCACTAAAAATTCTAGAACCACTTTAAACACAAAGAAAACATTATAAAACTCTTAAAACATTTATATCCATAAAAACATAAAAATTACCTAAAAACCAAAAAAACAAAAAACCCATAATATCCGTAAAAACCTCAAAAAATCAAAAAAAAATTGTAAAAATATTAAAAATTCCTAAATAAATCCATAAAAACATAAAAACACAAAAAACCATTAAAATGTTATGAAAATATCAAAATCTGAAAAACACGTAAGACACTAAAAAATATTATAAACCTAATAATTGATTAAAACCCTAAAAACCCTTGAACCCCCTAAAATTCAAAAAAAAACCTAAAAAACCTAATATTACCAAAAAACACATACGAACCCTATAAAACAAATAAAACTATAAAAAAATATTTAAACCCCTAAAAATAAAAAACACATAAACCCCTTTAAAATCCGAAATACTCCAAATAAACCAAAATACCCAAATAAAAATGAATAAAATCCAAGAAAAACCCTCAAAATCCCAAATACCCTAACAAATGATAAAAATCCCCAAAAGTATCTAAAAACGTAAAAAACACCTAAAAACCTCTAAGAGAGCCTTAAAACCCTAATAACACAAAAAAAACCCTTTAAACCTAAATAGTTACTATATACCCTAAAAGACACTACAAACACTAAAACCCCCTAAAACCCATTAAAATCCCCAAAATACTTAAAAATTGTAAAAACACATAAAATAATAAAAAACCACTAAACACTCTAAAAACCCTATAAAACCCTAAAAATATTAAATGAAATAAAGAACATTAAAACCTATATAAAATAAAAAAAACACTAAAAAGCATCAAAATCCCTAAAAACCTAAAAATTATAAAAACACTAAAAACCATAAAAACCCTTGAACCCCTCAAAATACCTTAGAAAATTAAAAAAGAAAAAAAATACTAAGAAGCAATAAATGTCCCTAAAAATGTAAATGACCCTAAAATCCATCAAAATTATTAATAATATCATAAAAACCTAGAAACACTTAAAACCCCTAAAACCCTAAAAAAACTCTAAAAACCCAAAACCCCCTAAAAAGAATCTAAAACACCTAAAAGACCATTAAAACCATAAAAACCCCTACAAAACTTAATAAATACATAAAAACTATAAAAAACTTAAACACTAATAACCCTTAAAAATAATAAAAAAAGATTAAAAACACTAAAAAACATTAATGCACTAGTTCAGAAATCATTTTTTACATCTGTTTTTTTACGTTGATTTTTTTCTGATGTTATTATAGGAGATATTGTAAATATTATATTTTACATTGGTTATTTTAAAAATGACGTAAAAAACATATATCTGAAGCGTTGTTTTTGTCGGTTATTACAAAACCAATGTGGAAAATTCTTCAGAGTGGTGATTTATTAAATCAGTTTTAAAATAACCAACATGGTATATCATATATTACATCAATTATCTAATATCCAACATAATAAACTATGCTTCCAAATCATATTTCACGTCGGTTATTAAAAAACCGATGTGAAAAATGGTTTATAATGTTGGTTATTCTCATAACTGACATGATAAATAAGGTTGCAAAGCATTTTTTTCATGTTAGTTATTTTTTAACTGATATGAAAACATATATTCTATGTAGGTTATTTAATAACTGACATAAAAACCCATTCCCATTCATTTATTATGTCGGTTATTTTATAAATGATGTAAAAACATTCATGCGGAGCGTTATTCATATTGGTTATTGTTTAATCAACGTGAAAACATATACAATACATTAGTTATTAAATAGCTGACATAAAAACTATCCCATGAATTTATTATGTCGGTAATAAAATAACTAACATAAAAATAATTATTTTTAATAAAACTGTTCAACCATTACTATGCTATGCCAAAGAAGACTTGAAACAAGTAAAAAACATACCAAAACCAGGCCAGAATACACACCCAAAAACATCAGTTTAAGACCAAAATAATAAGGGAAAAATAAAATTTAAACATTCACATAAATAACAATGAAAACTTACAATGTCCACTAAAAAACCTAAATCCCCTTAGACAAAACAAACCCCCACGAACAAACCTCCCACCCCACTGGATATCCCCCCCTAGGATACCCTCCCACCCCAAGGACAGCCCCCAACTCCCTAGACACCCTACCACCCATTGGACACCACCCCACCCCACTGGACAGCCCCTGGGCACCCGCCCACCCCCTTGAAACCCCAACCCATGGACTGCCCCAACCCCATAGACAGCCTCCCACCCCCTAGACACCCCCACCCCCTAGACACCCTCCCACCCCCCTAAATAGCCCCACCCCCTAGATAGGCCCACCCCTTTTACATCATCCCACCCCCAAGACACCCCCACCCCCTAGACACCCCCAGCCCCTAGACAGTCCCCCACCCCCCTGAATAGTTCCCACCACCTAGACACCATCCCACCTCCTGGATAGGTCGCTCACCCCCTTTGACATCCTCTCACACCCTTCACCCCTTGGACATCCCCCACCCCCCTGGATAGGCCCCCACCCCTTGGACATCTTCCCTCTGCCTAAACACCCCCACCCCTTGGACAGCCCACACACCCCTAGAAATCCCCCCCCCCACCCCGTGGACAGCCCCCACCCCCTGGATAGCCCCCGCCCCCTTGAAACCCCCACCCCTGGACACCCTCCCACCCCCGGGATAGCCCCCACCACCTAGACAGGGACATCCGCCCACCCCCTAGACACCCCCACCCCATGGACCTCCCACCAACCCCATAGACACCATCCCACCCCCTGAACAACCCCCCCCCCCCCCACACCACCACCAACCTGGTCACCCCCCCACCCAACCACCCCCATGGAACTCTCTCCTAACCCCTGGATATCCCCCACCGCCTAGACACACTCTCACCCACTGAACAACCCCCACCACCCTGGACAAGCCTCCACCCCCTTGGAAATCTGCCCACCCCCTAGACACCCCACCCCCTTGACACCCCCACCCCATGGACACCCCCACACACCCTAGACACCACCACCACCACCACCCTGGTCACCCCCAACCCCCTGTACCTTCCTCCCACCCCTGGATATCCCCCACCCGCTAGACACCACCCCACCCCACTGGACAACCCCCTAGACACCCTCTCACTCCCTGAACACCCCCACCCGTAGGACATCCCCCACCCCCTGCATAGGCCCCCACCCCCTTGGACATCCTCCCACCCCTTTGGACACCTCCACACCCCCTGGACTACCCCCAATCCTTGGACAGCCCCCCACCCCCCCTGAACAGCCCCCCACCCCTGGACATCCTCCAACCCCGGACACCCCCCACTACCCAGACACCCTCCCACCCCTGGATAACCCCCCACTCCCTGGACCTCCATTTCACCCCCTGGACATCCCCCCCACCCCTAGACACCACCCCACCCCACTGGACATCCCCCCACCCCCTGGACACCCTCCCACCCCCCTACACCCCCGGAAACCCATCTACAACCTAGAAACCACCCCACCCCAAAGAACAACCCCCCTGGACACCCCCACCCCCTGATCACCCCTTACCCCTTGGACAGGGCCCCACCCCCTGGACAACCCCCCCACAAACTAGACACCCTCTACCCCTTGGACAACCCCACCTCCTTTGAACACCCCCCCTCCCAATGAAACCATTATTATGCTCTTCCAAAGTATGAAACATGAAAAAAAACAGACCAAAATCAGAGCAAAACCCGACCAGAATCCATACCAGAAAAAGCATAAAAACTAGACAAAAATAAGAAGAACCATAGGAAAATTAAAAATTCACATATATAACAATCAAAAAATACTATTTCAAATAAAAAACCTAAATCCTACCAAAACAACTACCAAACAAAAATTTACAATTACATTAATCAAAATTACATTGTACACTATAAACAAACTAAAACCCATTCAAACCTATAAAATAATTTGACTATTCCACTTGAAAGTGTTTGAACTCTAGAAAACTATATGGTTGAGGGTCAAAAAATAGATACAAATTAAAATGATATTAGTTAACATGTTTAATGAATAAATCAAATAAAATATTATTGATGAGTTTATAATGAAATCTTACCAGGTCAAACTTCACTAGTGTTCAAATTATAATTATTTCATATATAAGTCTTGACATATAATATCTAAATTCGACGACACCTTCTTGTTCATGAAAATTATATTGAAATGAGTGTGAATTCAAAATATCATTTTTATGTAATACATCGAAAAGTAAAAATCATAAATTGATAATTTACTTTAATTGTACATATTTGATCTTGGAACTCTTTTTCTCTATGTTTTTTCAAATGTAGAACCATCCACTATTAGAAAATAATATGGATGGGATAAATTTAAAATTAATTATAATATAAACTATTAATAATTTTAAACATACTTTTCCAAAATAATCTTAAAACATCTCTGGACATCACCATGGATAGAGCATATCCAATAAAGTGTTTTCTCCCTTGGAAAAAACACCAAACATCTAATGAGCTCTGATATAAAATTAAATTTAAGTTTAGTGGTTTTTTATGTTAGAATATAATGAACACTTTTCCAAATATATGTTTCATACATCTCACAAAAAGGCATCATCCAACACTGTGTGATTATGTTCAGTTCAAATCATTTTGCAGTATAAAGTGTTCTTTGTTCCTCATCCAATTCATGTGCTTCAGGGGAAATCAAATGTGGGTCTATGAATCCATATATAAATTTACTCTCATTTTTCTCACACATGTTATAAGTATACCTAATACAAAACAGACATAAGTATACATTTTTAATAAATATAATACAAGGAAAGGTGTTAAGACTTACATGGAAAAAATCTGCACCACATTGATGCCTAACTTATCTCTAGTAACAAGTTCCATGATATAATTTCTCACTATCCCCACATTTATTTCACTTCAACAAACTTGAGATTATATTGGAAACTCATAATTATCATCCAACAAATTTTAATATATTAACAATTAGTCAAGACTACTAGAATTTGTATCTGATTTCATAGCCATATGTCTTTGTTGTTGAGTATTTATTTACCTTTGTTGTATTACTATATAAATAAATAGAAAAATATATATGTTTTAAATGTTAAAACAACTTTAATAAAACATAAAATAAAATATATAACATACATACCACTATGGTAATGAGTTGTAGAAGTCTAGGTGTCCAAACAAAAAAGTGGATGATACTATGTCAAACAGTCGTCACCTCATCTCTATGAAATGGTACTCAAGATGATCTATCTATAATATCCTGTACATCGACCCTATTATGCTCTACCTATAACCATTGATGATGAAATATATCTTCTATACAATATACCAGCCCATATGAAACAATATGATGGTGAGGATCATCAACATACACCTCACAATAAGTAGGAACTTGTGGTTAAAGAGTACGATAAAAAATGGGGTTAGTAGGGTGAGGTGGGGGAGTGGGATCTACTAGAGGAGGTGTAGGATAAATAATGGGGTATGCAGGGGGAGGTGGAGGAGTGGGAGCTGCAGTCTGAAATTGCCTTTGCATGTCTATAAACATAGGATGTATCGACGCTCTAATATTTTCCTCCATTATTGCATTTATATTATGAATTTCAGCATCCAAAGAATATATTTCTTTTATAAACACCCTCAATGGAAGAAGATGAAAAATGTGGTAACACTCTTCTTACTGATACACCCGTTGGATCTCCTCATACATGACTGGGGGGGTTCAGGATTTCCTAATGCTACAGATAAAATATCTTACCTCACAACAGCTGTAAATACCTCTGGTGAGCTCTTCATCTCAAGAGATTCATGTATTAATTAATTGAACATTTCTGTAATGATTAAAATTATCTAAATAATATAATGAACTTAAATAAATAAAATAAATATCTTACAATCCTCTTAGCTATGATTATTGATTATTTTGAAAGATATTTCTCCTTTTTTCCATCCGATCTCCCTTCCATTTTTCATTTCTAGATGGAGGGGGTGGAGGGGAAACCTCTCCAGAGCTTGAAGACTCACCTCTCATTTTTTGTAATTTTTCAGCCATCATTTGTTCTTCCAATAATGTATACCCTCACGGAGATAAACTATGAGAGTATACATATATAGATTGGATCTTCTGATGAGGTGTCCTTGTTTTTTTGGAAATTATGAGTAATATATCATTAAAAAAACATTAATAAGATCATTTATATAATAAATATTATAAAATTTTACATTTCCCTTTCCAAAAATGAATCTTTTGTTCTACTTTAAAAAAATTGTCTTCATGTGTCTTCATCTATGAAATGATATATATGACATGGATTTTCATGATTATTATCACCAAAAATGAAATAAAATGTGAGGGTTGATTTGAAATCTCTACATCTTCTCACATCCATCGATAAACATTTCCTCCTAACTCCTACAGTTTTAGGAATATCAAATATCTTTTGATAAAAAAGACATAAAACATAATATACAAGAAAAAATTAATGATTAGTCAAACAATAGAACAGTATCTTACCAAAATTGTCTACTACAACTAAGATATTATCACTTTGTCCACACTTCTCCCATAATCATTCAAAATTCTTACTTTTATTTTACCCGAAGTTGATACAAAACTCTTAAAATCTATTTCATTTGGACCTCTAGTAATATCATCATAATCAAACTCAACCAGTATCCTCCAGTCCTAGATATGGGCAAGTGATAATTTTGGTAAACGTGTGCATCTTCTTTTACCAACTCTTGAACTCTTCTTTGCCATTATGGGAGAACATGTGGAAGATTGGGAAACATCAAGAGCAGCATGTTAATGTTCCTTCTCAAATGTGTGATCATGATGCTCATCTCTAAAATCATGTGGTTGATTAAATGATTTATCTATCATTATCCTTTAAATAAAAAAATAAAACATTAGTTAAAAATATATAAATTCAAATATTACAGTACTAATGTAAACAAAAAATGGAAAACTGAACTATGTTACATAATAGTTTACATTGTAAATATGGTAAGAATGTTAAACAATGGTAAATATGGGAAACATGGTATACATGGTAGTGTAATTTTCATTCAAAAAAATCAATAAATATATATGTTACATAAAGGTAAACTATGGTAAACTATTGTAAGCATGTTAATAAGGTAAACATGGTAAAGTAAATATCATTCAACAAAATCAACTGATATATAAGTTACGTAATGGTAAACAGGATAAACTAAACTAAAAAAATTAAAATAAACAAAAATTTCTAACATTTTATGAAAATGATAAATGTAAAAAAAATAAACATATGATACCTATAGTATTTAGAATGTACAAATGGATTGTTTTCCCAAATTCCTTCACCGTGATCATTCTTTACGGCACAAACCATGACTTCAATATGCTCATCATTACTTTCGACTGATCTCTACATGGAAGTAAGAATCCTACATAAATCAGCATCTTCTTCAAGTTGATCCTCACCAACATATTGTTTTTCCCTTGTAAAACAACAGACCACTTCATATCTGATTGATAAACTATAAAAAAATCTGTTTTTCTCGTGTTTCCAATATAAAAGAAATTGTTGTGTCTTCCAATATATTTATATTAACAACTGCCATTCTAAATTCATCACGTCTGACTGTGTTGTTACTGATAAACCATTTGCAGTTAAAAATAGGAAATTTAATTTTAAAGTAATCAACCTCTCATATTTCTGCAATGACTTCACAATATGTAGCTGATATAGAAATTGGGTTTTGTCTTAAGAACTCAAAAAATGCATTACTTTTTCAAACACCAATACACCACTATTTTTAACTACACTTTTGATGTCCTAATCTTTCATATGAAATGTATAGACATTAATATCATACCCGAACCATGTTATCACACTTAAACTTGGACCACCCACTAACCATCTTAATGTCTCTGATATATCTTATCTACCATGAAAGCCCTTTTTAAACCATGGAAAATATGTTTTGTTGTGCTCATTCAAATCCCACATTTCTTTCTTCTATGGATGACATTGTTTCAACACATTAATATGCTATGTGATATATGTTTGAGCATCAGCTATGTTATTCAAGATGTATAATTTTGACTTCTTCATTTGTTCATCTGACAATTATTTTACTTTCAATCCACAAATCTCCTTTCCCTCATTATTAACTCGGTCATAATGAGATGGAGGCAATCCTATGTGCTCTTCCATAGCCAAGTAGCATGTACAAACATCCACAACATCCTCAGAAATATACTTTTTAACAATGGAGGCTTCAGGTCTATAATGATTCGTAACATACCACTTTAATATTTTCATATTCCTTTCAAAATGATAAATCCAACGAAGATATACAAGTCTACAAGGCTTTATTTCTCGAACCGAATGAACCATTAAATGCACAGTTATATCAAAAAAAATATCGAAGAAAATATATTTCAAATTGAAAAAGTATAGAAATAACATCCTTCTCCAAACTTTTCAAAGAATTCACATCAATCAACTTATTAAAAATTGAATTGAAAAAATAATACAACTTCATTATAGTCTTTTTGACACTGATGGGAAATATTCCGAGCAATGGAACTGGTAGAAGTTGTTGCATCATGACGTGAAAATCATGATATTTCATAGCCATCAACTTCAAATAATTAAAAGAGACAAAAAAATTATATTTTAATAATAACCTTAAGGAACTTTGATATCATGAAGACACTGAAAAAAGATGATTTTATCCCTCTTGGATAATGTATGACAAGCCGAGGGAAGAAATGTTCATCTTACATTATAAGTGGGAGATAACTCCAAATGTATTCCCATTTCTAGTAAGTATAATCTAATATTCAACCCATTTGTAGTCTTTCCCTTAATATATAACAATGTTCGAATCAAACTGTTTCATATATTCTTCTCCACATTCATTACATCAAGATTATGTTTCACTTTATGATATATCCAGTATAGTAGCTCAAAAAATATTGACATTTTCTTCAAAATATGTCTATCATTACCAGATTTATGTGTCTTTCCAAATGTCACATCAAGTATTTTAACCCTCTCAAAATATACATCTGGGGATAAAGGTTTTGGAGAAATATCAAATTCTTGTGACCCATTAACTTCCTTTCTTAGTCTACTATAAGAGTGATCCATAGGAAAAACTTTTGATGACCCATGTACATTGTTTTTTCTCCCATGATTCAATTGACAATAAGAAGTCTGTTTTTCGCAAATTGGACATGAATTATTCCCCATAACATTGTATCCTGACAAATTTCTATACGATGGGAAGTCATTTATGGTGAACATAAGCATTGAATGCAATTGAAAATATTTCATTTAATAAAAATCATACACCTTAAAACCATGCCCCCATAAAATTTTAAAATCTCCAATCAATGGTGACAAGAACACATCAATATTATTTCTAGGTTCCTTCAGACAAGAGACCATTATACTCAACATGACATATTTGTGCTTCATACCATCTTCTGGAGAGAGGTTGTAAATTACCAATAAAACAGGCAATGAACTGTGTGTTCTATTGAGGGTTCAGTATGGATTCATTCCATCTGTGCACAACCCAAGTCTGAGAATTATAATTTCATTTCCAAATGTAGGATATTGCTCATCAATTTTCTTCTATTATGGAAAATCATCTGGATGATATATTTTTTCATCACATATTTTCTCATCAGTAAGACATTGTAACCTTTTTTAATCATGTGAATTGGCAAATAATCGGTTCAAATGATGAATTATAGAACGATACCAAAATACCATAGAAGAGATCTCTATAATCTCTACATCAGCCTGTGATTATTCTTTCAAATTATACCATGATATCCCACATTTAGGACACTTTGAATGAAATTCATATTCCTTCATATATATTATACAATCATTCGGACATGAATGTATTTTCTTGTATCCCAATCCCATCCGGCATAATATTTTCATAGCCTTGAAATATAAATCTGGAAGACCGTTTTCTTTTAGAAGAATGTCTTTCAAAAATTGTAGTAGCTCTGTAAAACTTATGTCACTCCATCCATGTTTTTCCTTTAGATTAGTCAATATTAACACCACCAAAAAAACCGTAAATTCCATACAACCAGGATATAGTGGTTGTTCAGCATCACCGTATAGACTCGTAACTGTTGGTTCAATCTCAATTTTATCTACTGTAATATCATGAATCATTTCATCAATTCCATTGGAGTTACCATCTTTAAAATCATCATCATCAGTAGATTTGAAATTCTATCCATTTTCACCATGCCAAATCCAACGGCTATAACTCGGATTAAAAGCATGAAAAATCAAATGATTTTAGATCTATCTACTTTTCAACTTCTTCATAATCAAACATTTCATGAATTGGCAGAAATATTTTTTTGCTTCTTGGAACATTTCATTTAGAAAAATTCAAAAAGGCATCAACACGTTCCTCATATTAATTACTTATTTAATGTGTCATAATCATAATTTGACTCATTATTACGTATAAAAAATATAAAAATTATAGAAATTGTTATGATAGAACAATTATATATTTATATAAAAAATATCATAATTTGAATGTAATGTTTTTGGAAATATAAAACAAATATATGCATATTAGAAAAAACAAATGCATGAAAATGATTTTAAAAATAAAATATAGTTAGATATAACAGTTTTAAATTCATCTTGGGACCTTTATTCTTAAAAAAGAAATATGAAGTATAAATATTAAAATATATATACATTCATTAATAAAAATTACACCCATCCCAATGATTTCAAACTATTGGGATAGCCCCTGAAATCGTAAGGATAGAATATCCCAATGGTTTCACACACCATTGGCATGATGGACATTACAATAACCCTATACCAACAGTTCTACAGGAACCATTGGTACAGACTTCCTTAAGTTAATATATGCCAATGGTTTCATTGAAATAGTTGGGATATATATACCTACTATTGAAGAACCATTGGAATACATGTTTTCTAACATATAATCCATTCCCAAAGTTTCCTGGAAACTGTTGGGATATATGTATACCAATAGTTCAAGAACCGTTGGTATACACTCTCTAGTATATAATCTATTGCAATGGGGGGGGGGCTATCCAGGGGGTGGGGGGGTCCATGGGGGTGGGGTGTCTAGGGGGATGGGGGTGGTCTAGGGGGTGGGGTGTCTATGGGGGTGGGAGTGTCCGGGGGGGCTGTCTAAGGGGTGGGGTGTCCAGTGTCCATGATGCGTGTCCAACCCCCTAGACCCCCCCTGACGCCCCAGACTCCACCCTGACCCCACACCCCCTGGAGCACCCACCCCCCCTCGACACCCACCCCCCTCGGACATCCCCCCACCCCTGGACATCCCACCACCCCCATGGACACCCCCACCCCTGGACACCCCACCCCCTTAGAGATCCCCCTCACCCCTGGACACCCCACCCCCTAGACACCACACCCCATTGGAAAACCCCCCTGGACACCCCTAGACAACACCACCCCCTTGGACAACCCCCCACCCCTGCTAGAAACTTCCACCCCCATAGAAAACCCTCACCCCACAAACATCCCCCCACCTTCTGCACACCTGTACCCTCATGGACAACCCCCAACCCCTAGACACCCCCACCCACAATTTAGACAACACCCACCCCCTAGACACCCCCTATCCCCTTGGAAATCCCCCTAACCCTCCTCGATACCCACCCACCCCACCCCCTGGACAACCCCTACCCACTTGGTAAGCCCCCTCACACCCTAGACACCCCCACCCTCTGAACAGGACCATACCCCCTGGATACCCCCACCCCCTTGGACAGACCCCTCACCCCTTAGACACCACCCCCACCCCTTGGACAACCGCAGACCCATGGACAAGCTCGCAAACCCGCTATACATACCCACAATCCCCCTGGACAACCCTACCCCCTTGGAAAGCCCCCTCACCCGCCTAGACACCACCACACCCCCCTTGGACACCCCCTTGGAAATCCCACAACCCCCTCGACATCCCCCAAACCCCAGGAAAACCCCTGGACACCCCTACCCCTATGACACCCCCAACCCCGTTCGATAGACCCCTCACCCCCTAGACACCACCACCCACTCCTTGGACACCCCTACACCCTTGTACAACCCCATAACCCCCTAGAATCCCCCTGGACACCCCTACCCCCTATACTTCCCCCTTACCCCCATGGACACCACACACACCCCCCTGGACACACATAGACACCCCCAACCAATCCAACAGCCCCCCCCCCCCCACCAACTTGGACAGCCCCCTAGACACCCCCCATACACACACACATGAAAGTCCATGAACACACACATTGTAGAACACAAAAAAAATTATAAAATAGATTGATATCACTTCTTTGGTTTATTTTACCAGAAAATAATTTAGCATGGTATAAAAGAACATTATCACACTTACCATGGTAGCAAGAAAAAATATAGACAAATAACATCTCAAAACATAAGTTTAGGGCATCGTGAAAAATAAAAAATGAAACTAAGGCATCTGAGGATTAATTTAGTGTTGCGAGTCAACCTGATAGATCTGGTGATAATAAATATGATGAATGATGTTGGAAAACGGGTTTAGAGGGCATGAATTCGAAGAATCCTTTCTAGGTTTTAAGTGTGATAGAGATGAGTCGTAGGATGCCCGATCGAAGAAAATAGAATGACTGAATACGGGGTTCCACTAATCATTTAAAATATTTATCACATCAGTTATCCAACAAATGATTTGATAAACTATTTTTTTATGTTTATAACATTGGTTATTTAATAACTAACATAGAAATTACTTTATCACGTTGGTTATTTTATAACTGAAGTGATATATGGAGTTATATCACATCGATTATTTTATAACTGACATGATAAATCACTGAGATTTGATTTATCATGTCAATTATAAAATAAATGATGTGATAAAGCGCCCGGATTTGATCTTTTACATCAGTTATAAAATAACCGATGTGATAAATCTAATCTCAGTGATTTCTCAGGTCATTTATTTTAGAAGGAATGTGATAAATTGATTCTCACAATTTATCATGTCAATTATAAAATAAAGGAGGTGGTAAACCAATTTTTCCTACTTTGCACGTTGGTTATATAGAACAAAAAAGAAAATGGTGATGTGTTAAACGTTTTTATGCACTAGTAAAGCCCTAAAAACTCAAAAAAAAAACCCAAACCCACAAAATAACATAAAACCCTAAAAATAAAATAATATTCCCAAAATTACAATAAAATAAAATACAAATCTATATAAACTCAAAAACTCCTTATGAAAACATTAAAAATATAAAAACACTTAAACCCCTTAACAACCTGAATAATCTAAAACACAAAACATCAAAAAAACCTTAAAACCCCTCAACATTCTGATAACCCCAAAACCCCAGAAAAATTCTTATAAATCCCAAAAAAAAACTCTAAAATTAAAAAAAACCAAAAAAACCACTAAGAAACCAATAAACACCAAACAACACATAAAACCCTTAAAAACCTAAAAGGCACTAAAAACTCTTAAAACCCTAAAAGAATATAAAAACCATAAAAATTATAATAACCCATAAAAATTCTAAAAACAACTAAAAAATTTAAATCCCTTTAATACACCTAAAATATTAAAAATTATAAAAACCCTTAAAACCACTAGAAACTCAATTAGAAACTAAAAAAACCATAAAAAACCCAAAAACCATAAAATACCTTAAAACTCTCAAAATACATAAGAACCCCAAAACAATAAAAATCCTATAAAACTACTAAAGATATTTAAAAATTTAAAAAACACCAAAATTCATTATAAATTTAAGAAAAACATTAAAATCTAAAACTACATTAAACCCTTGAAATTCTAAATAAAACATGAAAACCCCCCAAACCCCTAAAAACCATTAAAACTCTCCAAATCCCTAAACACTATAAAATCAGAAAAATCCCAAAAAATACATAGAAACATAAAAAACCCTAATAACCCTAAAAACCCTATAAAAACATTAAAAACCAAAAAATCCTAAACCCCCCCCTAGAAGAATAAAAATGATAAAAAAAAACAACCCCTAAAAACTCAAATAAGAACCTAAAAACCATAAAACCAACTGAAAAGCATAAATCCTCCTATAAAAAGTAAAATCCATAAAAACCAATAAATCCATAAAACCCACTGAAAAATATAAAAAACTTTAAAACCCAAAGAATTTTAAAAACTCTAAAAACATTTAAAACCCTAAAAACTCAAAAAAACCTAAAACCCCAAAACCATAAAAATCCTAAAAACCTAAAAACCCCTTAAAATCTATAAAAAACCCTAGAACCCCGTAATAATTTTAAAAAAGACCTAAAATCACTGAAATCCTAAAAACCTGAAAACCCCAAAAATCCATAAGGAAACCAAAAAAAACCAAAAAACACTTAAAAACCCAAAACCCAATTAACCCTAAAAACCATAAAACCTTAAGTCCCCTAAAACCCCTCAAAATCCCTAGAATCCCTAAAAATAATAAAAATTCTAAAAAGGACCTAAAAACCCAAAAAAAATATAAAAACCTCTAAAACCCCTAAAAACCCCAAAGAAAACATGAAATCCGAAAACACTTTGAACCCCTAAAAACCTAAAAACACTAAAAAACCATAAACCCCTAAAAAGAAAAAAACCACTAAGACAATAAATATCCTAAAACCCAATAAACCTCAAAAAATAATTTAATCCACTAAAATCATTTAAAAATATCTAAAAATATTTGAACCCTTAAAAATAAAAAAAACACCCTAAAACCCCAAAAATACATAAAAACCTTGAAAACACTAAAAATCCCTAAAACCCCCCAAGATTTCTAAAATCAGTAAAAACCATAAAAACAAAAAAAACCATAAAAGCCCCAAAAACCATAAAATTCTAAAAACCCAAAGCTAACCCTAAAAACTGAAAAACACTTAAAACCCCTAAGAACCTAAAAACACTAATAACCCTAAAACCCTAAATAACCTTAAAACCTCTCAAAATATATAAAACCTAAAAATACATAAATCCCATAAAAAACTAAAAATGATTAAAATACCATAAAACCCCAAAACCCCTCAAAATCCAAAATAACCCAAAACCACTTAAAATTCATAAAAATCCCTAAAGAATGCTAAATTCATAAATACCCTATTAACCCAGAAAAAAATCCTAGGAGAAACTTGAAGAAATAAAACACTTAAAACACCAAATAATCCTGAAAACATTTTTATAATCATAGAAACCATAAAAACCAAAATCCCCCTAAAACCATAAGTAACCTAAAACCCCATTATCACCCTAAAACCCACTAAAAACAATAAAACCCTTTAAGATGCTAAAAAAATTAAAAAAACAAAAAAAAAACTAAAAAAACAAAACCCTAAAACACTAAAACAAAAAAATCACTAAAACTAAAATGAAAAAAAATCCTAAAAACCCAAAAAAACATAAAAAACCCTTAAACCCCCTATGAAACCCTTAAAACCATAAAAAATAAAAACACATATAAAATATAAAAAAATTATAAAATCCCTAAAAACTCCTAAGAAACCCTAAAAACCCTCAAAATATTTAAAACCCATGAAATTCGTAATATTTTAATAAAAATCCTTAAAGATAAAAAACCGTGAAAATAAAAAAAAAACCTAATAAAACATTAAAAAACTAAACAACACTAAAAACCCCTAAAAACAAAAAAAATACTAAAATCCTTAAAAAGACACTAAAACCCCCTTAAAACCTTAAAACCCCTAAAAACCATTAAAACCCATAAAAATACACTAAAACCTTCAAACCCTTCAACCCAAAAAAATATATTAAAAAGGTCTAAAAACCATTAAAACCCTAAAAAACTAAAGAAAACACCAAAAACCCAAAAAATGATAAAACCCTAAAATAACATTAAAACCCTCTAAATCCCTTAAAACCCCTAAAACTCATAAAAATAATAAAAGACATAACAAAATTAAAAACCCTAAAAACAATGAAATCTCCTAAGAAAACCTTAAAATCATAAAAACACTAAAACTCCTAAAAATCCTATAAATATAAAAAATTCAAAAAAAAATATAAACCCCCAATGAAACCCTAAATACCCTAAAAATACCTAAAACCCTAAAAAACGTAAAAATATCTAAAAATCCATAAAAATTACTAAAAATTTACAAAACCCTTAAAACATAAAGAAACATAGGAAAATAATTAAAACTAAACAAACACTTAAAACCAATAAAACCCTAAAATTTCAAAATACCCTAAAAATCCTAAGAAGACCACAAGAACCCTAAAAACTGTTAAATACCATAAAACACCTAAAAACCATAAAGAACCCTAAAAATCCATAAGAACCCAAAAAAACACTAAATACTCTAAAAAACTATTAAACACCTAAAAACATTAAATAAATCTAAAAAACTTTAACACCATAAAAAACTCAAAAACACCCAAAAATGCCAAAAAAAAACATAAAAACCCTAAAACCCCTAAAACCCCTCAAAATCCATAAAAACCTTTAAAACTGTAAATTTTTTAAAAAATCACAAACAATCCATAAAAAACTTTAAAACCCAATGAAGAGATAAAAAACATAAATTCACCTAAAACTCCTGAAACCTAAAAATGTTAAGACCCTAAAACCCCTAAAATGCCCTAAATACCCTAAAAACATAAAAATCCTAAAAAGTACCTAAAATACCTAAAATCAAAAAATTCCATAAAAACTTAAAAAACCCAAAAAAAACCTATGCAAACCATAGAAACCAAAAAAAATCATAAATCCCATAAAAACCTAAAAACACTAAAAACAAAAAAAACCCTTAAAACCCTAATAACTGTCAGAAACACAAAAACACCTAAAAACCATAAAAATCCAAATAAAATCTAAAAAATCCTAAAAAATTAAAAAACCATGAAAACATAGAAAAAACATATAAAAACCATAAAATCTTAAAACCACTTAAACCCCTTAAAAACCTAAAAATCAAAAAAAAACCTTTAAACTCAAAATGACCCTAAAAATACTAAAAACCCCAAAAAATAAAAAATACCTAAAAACATAAATTCTTAATAACCCATAAAAACCCTAAAACCAACTAAATTCTCATGAACCCCTTCAAACCCACAAAAATGTTTAAGGCTCTAAAAACCGTAAAACCCCTTAAAAACTCAAAAACTCCTCAATCCCCAAAAACACCATAATATCTATAAAAAACTAAAAACCCACTAAAACTCCTCAAAATACCTGAAAAGAATAAAAAGGATAAAAACCTAAAACCCCTAAAAATCCAAAAAATGTAAAAATCCGGAAAACCCCAAAGGAAACCCTAAAAACTAAAGGGGTAAAATAGTTTACTCTTATTCTTTAAGTGATGAGACACTTCCTCCTATCTTATTGAGTGTGGTGGGAAGTTCCTGGGGTTTTAATAATAGTTTGGGGTATTTTCATCTGAACGTTCCCCATTATCTCACAATTCAATGTGTCTTTGGACATTGTCAAGCTCGGCAGTCGTAACTGAAATCATGAGGACTATTGAATACGCATCCAAATTTGGACTTGTACTTTAAATCTAATTGATGGAAAGTTCATATTCTTCTCCAAGATACTTGAGGGGATCGGTAGGAATCATTTCCAAAAACAATTGGGGTGGTGACCCCATCCACTCCATCAGCTGAGGGTTTTTTCCATTTGGTTCATAGAACCCTACATCAATATAGTGTGACTCACAGGACTCGAATGGGGAATTATCAACATGTTGTTCCTACTCTGTCCTTTAATGATAAATTTTAGGCACAGATGGAACAAAGATGGGATTGTCGCATGCTTATGAAACCAATGCCTCCTTAGAAGAACGTTAAAGGCCATATTATTTTAGACCACCAAAAATTCTAGGTGATCTATGTGTTCAGGGAATCGGGTTTCGAGCTTGAATTAAGCTAATGGATTCTACTTGGTTTTATCATATCCCAACAGGGTTGTGGTGCAGGGCCTTAGATTATCCTCATTTCATCCTAGCTGATGGAGTGTCCACAATGGGGGGAGATTAACCCAAAATCCTTTGTCAATGAAGAATTTTCATATATCTATTCCATTTATTGTGCCAGAAACATATATGGGTTTGATGTGTCAAAGAATAATGGTATATTCATCTAGATCTATAAATGAGTTAATTGCATGACATTCTATAGGATTGATCTATGTCTGGTAGACAGTAGTAATGGATAAAATGGCTTCAAAATCCTTAGGACTCAACAAAGCCTCTATGAGAGATTCCTTGAGATATACTGATTGATTCTATACATCCAGGATTGAGATCTTATATGGAACTAAAGCATGAAATTTCAAAATGGCGTATTTCTGATATAAAGTTTCGTGCTTCCTAACTTGGTTATACTCATTCACAAACTCTTTAAGGGCTTGATCATTTGATGAAGATGGGTTGTCCCATGATACAAGATCCAAAGGAGGTTCTATCCTTTAAGGATTGGGCTAGGAATATATTCTCACATGTTGAGGGTAATTAGTCATTCATTCTTCCTATGAGGGATATTTTAGAAGAATTGGATTGTGGTGGTCTCTTGTGGGTGATAAGAATTTCGGTTGATAACCATACTCGTTATTGGAGAAAGGATCCATCAAATGGATGATATTGACAGAGCCAAAAATCAACTCCTCTTCTGATGGTGACTTGGCCTCATCATCTACCTCTGGTTGTACTATTTAGTGGAGTCTTTCCCATTGTGCCATTTGGTGGGGTGGTTCCCATATATTCATATTTGATGTCATGAAATATCTGGGTATCAAATACTACCTTGGATTTGGTGCAAGTTTATCTTCTTGTATCTTTTGATTGAATTTTTTTAGATGACTGTCTCTTAGAGGATTGTGGGGCTAAGGATGGTGATCCTGTTTCATTAAGATTCATAAGAGGCATAGTTGGTTTCACTAACTATGCATGGAGTATTCCATCAGCTCGGTTGACTATCTTATGAGTCATCCAACTATAAAAAAATTATCTTTTTTGTTAACAATTTTTTTCACTCCCCTTCTTTAATTAGATCAGTAGTGGTAACATATTCCACTTGACTGGTTCTGGTCTCATATTGACATGTATGGAATCTATTATATTTTTAAGGAGGTATTTGAAGACAAAACACTCTTGGATATTGTGTCCCAATATCTAATGGAAGGGACAATAATCTTTCCAGTCATCAAGACCTACTTCATCAACTCACATTTTCTCTAAAAGCCAATGAAAGTGAAAATTAATGGTGTCTATGACGTAATCTTAGAATTAGTCATCTCATAACAAGTAAACTTTGTCTCTACATTCCTCGAATTGATTTCTTTTATACCACCCCTCTCTACTTGTCTTGATGGGGTGGGGGTGGCTGCTGATGTCTATAGGGCCCTGCATGGTTTGGTGGGGGCCTTGGAGCTGGAGCTAATGTAAGGGGTGGCTTAAGCATGATAGAAGCCACTTCAGCTCTCCATGGTCTTTTACTAGGGAAGATGGGGCTACCCAGGACTTAATATTGGTCTATTAAAAGGAATCATTTGTCCTTTGAGTGATGGAGGAGAAGTCCAAGAACCCACTTGTGTATTTCATAGGAATAAATAGTGTTTATAGCTCATCTCGGATAACATTAATGCACATGGAAAGCATATAATATTGGAATATTAACTGATTAAATGAGTAAGTAATACCTTTCCATATAGAGATGAAGTCTGAGACTCTCTCTTTCTTTCACTATTTGTAGTTCATGAGATCCCTAACTGTTGTTTTGGGCAACATCAAGCTAAAAAAGAATAGGAACTAGTGCTAGAGATCCTCTTATCCTATTATTTAGTTAGCTTGAAAACTAGTGTATCACACGAAGGGTGAACCTTGTAGAGTTTTTACAAAGCAACTAAGCTTCATAGACTCTTGTATCTCTAGAGTTCCCATAATTGGATCAGGATAAGAGGAGTAGTGCAGTAGATACTGCACTGAGTCCTATGATCCATTGAATACTATAATTATGAGATTTATGAAATTTTATGGAGGCGGGACATTACTCACCCAGTCGGGGTAAGGAATCAATTCCAGTTGTACTTGAGTGTTTCATCCTTCCATTGGTTCTATTCAAGTTGTTAATAACTTTTGGTATTTAGTATCCCTTGATGCATGAACTGTTGGACCTGAGTATGAATAGGTGTAGCAGAGGTCAAGATTGGATGTCTTGGCACTACTAGACCTTGAGGGGGATACCCATCTGGGGGAATCCTTTCTGGGTTTTTTTGAATATGTTCTGGTTGATTACCTAATGGTGGGAAATGTTGATATCCTGTCAGGATTGGGTTTAGGTAGATTTATGGTCCTATTGTTACCCTGAATGATTCTTCCGACCATTCATAACTCATTAGTATGATCCAATTTAGTATAGGGAAATCTGATGGAAGTTTGTGTGTTGATTCTCCACCTAAGTAACATACCTAGTAGGACATATTTCTCTTAGTATCTCATCATTGAGTTCCATTAGCACTTTTATTTCCTCCTCTAATTGAGAAAATATCTCATCATGTATTGGGGAATAATCATCACATGGAGGAGGAGGTGGGTCACAAACCTTGATCTTATTCTTATCCTTGATGAGGATTCACATCGGAGGTAACGACAGATTGAATGAGGGGTGGCGTACCAGGTAACGAATGGTAGGAGAGCTTCTTACGCCCATTGTTAATTATTTTTTAGAAATTTTGTGATACACTCCAGGTTTCTTGGTGATGAGTTACTCAAAGGAATCCATGATATGACCTTGCCATACACTTCTATTTCAGGGGATGGAAGTCATGGGATGGGATGGAATGAGTGAACCTTTTATCCATTGTTCTTCCCAAATGGGAGAGATAGATATCCATTGGGTTGGAATTTGAGTAAAAAATACCCACATCCCTATGGACTGGGGTTTCTCTCATTCTTCTATGGATAGTCTTTCGGCCGGGATTTATGGTCTTAAGGGGGAATCTTGAGTAAAAAATTCCCCCATCCCTATGGGTTGGGGTTGATCCTGTGTTGTGGAAAATGCTATGGCTATTTCCTCATTCTTGATTTCATGCATTACCATACAGATGTGAGATGGATAGGGTTCCAGGACTGCATGTGATTTTTTTCTTTTGAGGATATAATCATTGCGTGTTGATTGGAATCCCATAAATTGGAAGCATGTTGGATGTTCTCGGTTGCTTGGTTTAGTATCTTCTGGATGGCTTTCTCTTGTTTGGCATAATTCTTCTGAGACGTACTCAAGGTCGATTATTATTTAGCATTCTACATTTCCTATGTAGGAACTACATTTGAATGTCATATTTGGGTAATGAAATTACATTATGTCATTTTCAGCAAGTTATATTGGATAGGAAGTGGGTTGAATTGTAGGGCTCCATGTTTTCCCCATCCATATATATGAACACCAGACAAGGCATTACTGATAAGACAGTGAAACTAGTGCAGTTCATGGAGGCAGGCCGGCCCAAGGAATTTCTTTTTTCCTTTCTAATTGAGTCTTACATGAATATGTAAGGGATTGTAGGTTTAATTTATAGTGAATTTCTCCAAATACATTAAAATTGTTTTCAAACCCATTGTAGGGAAAAAAACATTTCTTTTAACTACTAAAGAGTTATCCAGATATTGAGGTGAATGTTACACATACATTCTTCTGACAACTCTCTTGGTATGTTTAATAGAGAAGTGGATGTGGACCAATACATCACTAGTATGTCATCCCTAACTAGTTGCATTCTCTCAAGTAACACATCTTGTTGTTGTTCCTTGTGGACTATTCTACTTGATCCGCATGGTTTGACCATTCCTTGATGATTTCATTCCAAGCAGCGAAGATGGTGGGATTCTTGTGGACATTTGAATGATATGACAGTGGATCAAAAGATGCTCATTGTAATACCCCATAATTTAGAGATTTTCTTAAAAAATAAATGGGATTATTTCGAGACTCGGCTATAAAAAAAACATAATTATAAGGCCCAAAGTTGCTGGAATGTATTTTTGGACTTTTTTTAGGTTCATTAAATAAACATGGGAGTGGGTTTTTCTATCTTTTAAACCAATGCCCTATTCAATAATCTGGGGGCACTGTTGAACTTAGATAATTGGGATTCACTTGAAAAGGGCCTAATGTTGGCCGACACGGGTCAATAGTGGAAGTTAGTTTTTGGCTGTAAATAAAATAATTAAGTAACAATTATTTTAATTTTAAATCATTATAATATCTAATAGGTATCATGGTATAGAAATCCAAGAGTACCATTGAGCTTGTGAGGGCGTGTTTCCCTTAGGTTGATCATAACCTCAACCATTGCGGGTCGAGGGTGAAAGATAGTTTTTGATCTTTTTTTAAGAAAATTAAAATGTAACACATTTGTAGTTTTGGAAACATCTAAATGGGTTACTAGATTTAAAATATGAGGGAACCGTTTCATCCAAAATGATTCCATTACCTAAGAATTGAACTAACCTTGACTTTTATGGGTCGAGGGAAAAAAGTTAATTTTCAGACATTTTAAGAAAAATAAAATAAACATAAAAAGTTTATTTTATCCAAAAAAATGTTTCTCTACTACGCAAAGATGAGATAACCATTTCATTCCATAAATGAAATATTGACTCTCTAATTGATGCATAATAGAAATTTTATTTCATAAAAGAAACAGTGTAATGATGTAATGACTAATTGTAACTAAAACATTATGATGCATTTCTCTATTAATGAGATGACGAGGTTGGAGAAATAGATTTAGATTAGTAATTCTTCTATCAAACGATGAGAGAATTCTCTCAAACGACAAATGATAGTGAATTGGAAAAGTGGCGAAGTCAATGTTGATAACAGATATGAGACTTAAAATTGAAAAACAACAATGGATTCAAATGGATCCTGAATACCTGTGTAAATATTTCCATCAGTAATGATCCTTCCCTCTAATTGAAGCTTCTCCAGGCAGTGGTTTATCTTTTAAAAAATTTAATTCCCTATTCTTCTTTCTAAAACAAATAATGCGGATCAAACCATGAATATGTTGATTTGTGAGTCTGTTGTTCTTGTGGGAGGGTTTTTATCTATATTTTTTTACTTTGGGGATAGATTTTTGATCAAATATTGAAGCTACCCCTTTCAATGTTTCAAAAAATATAACATGGAGGAATCAGGATGACACAAACAAGGCCATGATACCTCTATCTTTGAGCGTTCAAGTGTTCTTTAGGATCGTGCCTCCGAATTGACGACAAAGGAATCTCGAGGCTATAGTAGGGAAGATGGAACCCCAAGGAGGATAGAGGTGTAGACAGTTTATGGAATGGGCCACTGAAGCAAATCGGGTTTTCTGAAGATTGACGGTGGTGCGTCGAGGTAGAGGTTGCAGCCGACTCGGGTCATGGTGGTGCAGAAGGGTTATGCAGTGTAGTAGGGGTTGTCGTTTCTCATAATGGTGGTTGGAGAAGATGAACACAACCACTTATCCATGTTAGAAGGGTGGGTTGCACCATGCGGGATGCGGCATGTTAGCATACAGTCCAGTGGGGACCGCGTGTAGGATAAGGGGCGGTCGGCTTCAGCCGGCTATGTCGCGGTCAAACCAGATTACCAATGGGCATCTAGGATGGAGGTGACCGACCCACCATGCAGACCAGGCCGGGGTCAAAAACCAGGCCACTCGGCCACATGGTCTGGAACATAAGTCGCCCGATTTTGCAGGCTAGTCCGGCGGGATAAAATCAGGTTGTTGGGTGACCTGGATGGGAAAGAAGCAACCTACCTATTGTGGGTCAGGCTAGAAGAAACTGGGTAACTGGGTGACCTAGTGGGTTGAACCACAGTAGAACTAGGCAGGGTCCAGCAAGTCCCAATGGGTCTGGCCAGCACAGACTTGAACAAGTTCGATCGGGTTGGTTGAACTTGGCTGCTATATGTGGGACCCCAAGGGTGGGTTGGTTAGGTCAGTCCAACCAGGTCAGATTGGGCCCAAAAACAATAGTCCCATGTTTACTAAAATGACAATGTCATTCAGATCAGGTGTCCAATTAGAGATTTTTTTATGGAATTTGAACCCTTGCAATGAGAAGGATCTTTCGGAGTTCTCTAAGGAGACTTTCATAGCATTTCAAATACTAATAATGTCTTGAGAAGTGTATTCTCTCATAATCAAGTGCATTGCATACGAGAATCCTACAACTAGATGATACCTAAAGACTACTGAAGAGAGGTTCTATGTGACCCTATAGGCCTAGATGATATGCGGCTATGTGTGAAATAGCTATAATAGACCCTTTGTGGATCATCTACAAGAAACCTTGTGTGGATCACCTATGTGCGGCCCTATGTGGACCTACAATGACAGCCTAAGTGGGAAGTTTCTCTATATGATCCAATAGGCCTAGAGTGGGGAGCAGCTCTGTATGACCCAATAGACCCATGATACTCATCAGGGATGAGTACCACTGCAATCCAACTATTTCAATGTACGACTGATAGTTTTTCCATATGTACTTTAAATTATACCTGCGTGAGTTGACAATACCTTGTGTATACATTCCTTTGTGGTATTTCTATTATGTCTTAGGACCCCTGCTGAGTATTTTTTTACCCACCCCTATATGGGCTTCGTCCGCATGTGTTCTATTTGGTGCATATGACATGCACTTCAATAGAGACCTTGGTGTCCCAAGACAAGGAGGTGCCCAATGAGATACAACAGGTAGGACATACATCCACAACTTCTAAAATCCACTCCTTACCTACCCTTCAGGTGGGGTATTCTATGGATGACTTACATAGATATGGTGTACTTTCCTATGTTTAGTTATTTTTGTTATGGGTTGGTATTCTGCCCTACTTGACATACAACTTGTACATTTACTCAGTGGTTGTTTATTATAATGAATGTTTTCCTTTCCAAATATTTAGGATATGATTGTGTGTGTATGAATTCATACAAGTACTCAATAAAATTCCCCCCACTCATGTGATAATTTCTTCGGTGCAAGTCACCAGCTCCTGGCCTTTGGGCAGCGGGATTGGGGTAGTCACAGCTTGGGCCCCAGGGTACGGGTCATGAAAACGTGGTATCTGAGGTGGTTGGTTCTACCTCAAAGATCGGAAGTCTGTTATTTTTGTGGAATAGTGGTAAATGTTTTGAGATTGAATTTCAGGTTAGGGGACTTTCGTTTTGGTGCGGTGGTTGACTTATCCATACCCCAGGACCCTGAATTCTTCTTTTTGACTCATTACATTAAACCAATACTTGAATGAATCATATAGGAATTGAGGGTTTCCTCAATTTCATCTTGAATTAGAGTCAACTCACCAAGAATAATCTTTTGAATATGGTACATATTGATGTATTTCATGATGCCTCCACACAGACAATTAGCCTGGATTTTGTTACATGACTATGAGGATAACCCGCCTTGTGATGAGGAGTCAGTTCAGGGACCTGTGTTGAAGATGGGCCCACTAGGTGGTGCACTAGTGTTACTACCACACATTGATCAATAGTTACTGTCAATACTACTGGTAGAGGATTCATGCGAGTTTAGTGCCTTTCACGAGTTCCGGAGGTAGAGACCTCCTAGGTTCATGGGTGAGACTGCCCCTAAGGATGCTGAGGATTTCCTTGAGATGGTTACATGAGTCTTTCGTCTTGTAAGGATGCCTCTCGACCAGATAGTGATCATAGCCATGAGCCTTATTCATGACTCATTAGGGATATGGTGGAGCTTGATGATTTAAAAACATGATGATGTGACCATCACCATGAAAAAACATTGAGTGCATCTTTAGGGAGGAGTTATTCCTAGAGACATTGCACTCAATGCGCATACAGGAGCTAAAACACCTACAGTAGGGTATCATGACAGTAGAAGAGTACTCATTGAGATTCAATGAAAGTTCTCACTACACTACAGACATGGTACAAGACCCATTATTCATGGATCATGGCTTTGATCAGGGACTGTGCTGGGAGATCTGGGCAACTATGGTGTCTCCCAGCATCCCTACTCAGTCTAGGTTGCTAAATAAAGCCCTATTTGTAGAGAGATTCCTATCAGAGGAAGCTCTGATAGCTGGATCCACTAGTAGAAACTAAGTGTAAGAGTCTTTTGTGGTGGTAAGTACATAATAGATATGGGGACCCAACCAGGTTGTCACTTTCAGAGGATGACCCCAGGTCTCAACGTCAGTTGTATAGGGCTCCTAGAGTAGAGGAAGTTAACATGGGGTCAGGCTGTGCTTCTCATGCTGTGGGCATGGACACATGGCTCATGATTGCCTGAATCAACGCATAGAAAATTTGAAGAAAATTGAGAGGGTGATGAGGAAGATGCATAGGATCGAACGAGGAGGTATATAGGGTGGAGAACATGGCAGAGGAGCAGGTCGAGCAGCATGAGGTGGGTGAAGGTTCGAGGTACTACCATCACCACCCCCAGGTGGTCCACCACGACCTCAGGGAGTAAGTGAGGTGGGGAAGGCTCATCTTCAGGTGGTTGAGGCCTATAACCACTGCACTCTGATAATTATTTGAGGTACAATATGTGTCTTCTCCACCTTAGTAGTAGTTATTATAAACATAGGTTCTAGTCAATCTTTCATTTCCAGGATCATTGTTACATGCTCGAAGATTCCGGTGGAGCAGTTGGCTCGATCCTTATAGTTAGAGACTCTTATAGGAGGGGATTATATGATTACAAACTGGTGCTGGAAGTGTGAGCATACTCTTGGAGATGAGAGATTTGAATGGGATATCTTAGTAATGGTGTTGATTCCTTTGGATGTCATCTTCGGTATGGACTGGTTATCCACATTCCTTACACATATTGACTATTTTAGGCATAGAGTACGGTGTGTCTATGAGGATGGAACCAGTTTGTACTTCACCAGTGAGAACGGAACTCTTCCAGCACATGATGGACTTGCTCAGAAGAGGGTGTAGATGATCACTCACCAATTTTTTAGCCTCTCCCTTAGTGCGGTGGATGAGGGGTGTCCTAACTTTACTATAGTGATGGATGAGTATGAAGAAAATTTTCATGAGGATGTTCGAGGACAAACTCCTCATAGGTAGGCAGACTACTGCATCGTTCTGTACTAGGTGACTATGAAGAACAAGTATCCACTTTCGAGGATTGATGAACTCTTCGATCATCTGAAGTGAGTGAGATGGTTCTCAAAGATAAAAATCAGGTTTGGATATCATTATCCTCGAGTACGTGATGTGGATGTACTGAAGTCAACCTTTAGATATCAGTATGGCCACTATGAGTTCCTAGTGATTTTATTTTGTATATCCAACTCCCTAGTATTGTTCATGGGACTCATGAATAGGATCATCCATCCTTATCTTGACTGGTTCATCATGGCTTCATTGATGACATATTGGTGTACTCAGTGTCTAAGGAGGAGCACGTTACACACCTACGAATAGTCTTGGATATACTATGAGATAACCAGCTTTATGGTAAGCTCTCTAACTGTGAGTTCTGGATACGGGAGGTCTACTTTCAAAGATATTTTTTATTAGATGATAGAGTTGTAGTTGATCTAGTAAAGATATAGGTGGTGCTTTCTCAAGAGACACCCAGGAGCGTGACTGAGGTGTGGAGTTTCTTGGGTCTGTCTAGGTACTACCGGAGATTAGTGTCTGAATTTTCCAGGTTAAAAACATCCCCATCAGCTTAGATGTGTAAGGTAAAACCCTTCCTATGGACAAAGAAGTGCCAACATATTTTTTAGAAGATTAGGCAGAGACTGAAGAGTGCCCCAATCTTGAGACTATCATAGAAGGGAATTGGGTATGTAGTTTTCTATGCAACATAAAGGATCAGACTGGGTTGTTCCCTGATGCTGGAGTGGGAAGTGATCACCTATGGTTCATGTAAGTTGAGGTCGCATGAGAAGAACTAGGAAACACATGACCTGGAGCTAGAAGTAGAGGTCTTTGACATGAAGATGTGGTGGCACTACTTAATGGGTAAGCAGTTTACTGTCTACTCTGACCATAATATTCGTAGGTATGTCTTCTCCTATAAGGACCTGAACATGAGCCAAAAAAGATGTATAGTGTTCTTATAGAAGTATGACTTCAAAATAGTGTATAGTCATATGAAGGGGAACGTGGTGGAAGACGTGCTCAGTAGGAGGTTTAGTTGGTAGTTACTAAGTGAGGTGACGAAGTATCTAGCCACGATGCAGATATCCTTTGTGGGTGATGATGGAGAAGCTTAATTTCAATCGATGAATGTAACTCCCCCACATTTATAGCGAGTTAGGAAGGCAAAACTTCTGGATGTTGATTGAGAGGCTTGACCTGCTCAATTATCCTTAGGATCAGATCCTGATTGATTTTTGGTAGGAGGATATCAAGTCATCCTTTTCAAAGGATGCATAGTAGTACATGTGGTATTGCTATAGGTGATTTTGAGGTAGTTACATACCTTCCCTTTAGTGGTGCATATGAGAGTGGAAAAGATGTATCAGGATCCCCAATGTTATTACTTGTGTCCAAGTCTGAATAAATATATGGAAGAGTTCATTTCATGGTGCCTCACTTGATAGTAAGTTTTGGCTGAGCATCAGGTTCCAGAAGTCTTTGCCCATCCACATGAGGTACCAAAGTGGATGTGGGATGGTAACTCGATGGACTTTGTGTTGGGATTACCATGCACATCTAGGGGCTATGATACAATCTGGGTGATCATTGACTAACTCAACAAGTCGGCTCAATACCTACTCATCTGGGAGTAGGGATTAGTAATGTTCTTGAGATGCATCTACGTCTAGAAGATAGTGCGACTTCATGGGGTGACTTCGATGGTTGTCTCAAAACATGACTCTTGCTTCACAACCCATATGTGGAAGGGATTACAGGAGGTATTCGAGACTCACATGTGCTTGAGCACAACCTTTCACCCATTGATTGATGGTCATATGGAGAATACCATACATACCTTAGAGGATATGACTCATGTTTGTGTCCTTGATTTTGTTCACATTTGGGAGGACCACCTACCACTAGTGAAGTTTGCATATAAAAATAGTTACAACTCCACCATCAGTATGGAACTATTTAGGTGTTGCACAGAGGAGCATGCAGGTCACCATTATGTTGGACATACCTAGGGGATTCAATACTCATGGGTCCAGAGATGGTACAGGCTACAACTAAGAAGGTGTGGGTCACCCGAGAGTAGATGAAGAATGTATAGAGATGACATAATTCCAATGATTATAGGCAACAGAGACCCATGGAGATTGAGGATTAGGACCACGTATTTCTAAGAGTCTCTCCTCGATGAGGGATTCCAAGAATTGACTGGGGAAACAAGTTATCTCTGATATTCATCGTCCCATTCCAGATTTTGAGTAGAGTTAGTGAGGTGGAGTACAACCAAGATCTTCCCCAATAGATGCACCGCATGCCCTAGGTTTTTCGTGTGTCATAGCTGATGAGGTACGTGAATGACCCATCAAACGTCATCTTCTGGGGAGAGCTAGACATTGATGATTGGGAGATGTTTTCAGAGTTCTCAGTGGAGATATAGGATCAACATAAGCATGTCCTTCATGAGTAGATTATTTTTATACTATGCGTTCATTGGCATCACATGAATCTCTCAGAGAGCACATGGGAGTAGGAGACTCAGATTCATGATTAGTACCCCTTTCTGTTGGATTATCCCTTTTTTTAGCTTACGAGGGTGTAAATCCTTAAAATAGAGAGGTAATGTTATAATTTTTAATTCCATGAGTGGTTTTTCATAATTTAAATGGCATTATTTCGAGACCAGGCATTCATACGGAACATAATTCTGAGGCTCAGAGAGTCTAGAATGTATTTTTCAACTATTTTTTGAGGTTTATTAAATAATCATGCCTGTGGGTTTTTATATATTTTAAACTTCCACCCAGATCAAAAATATGATGGCACCGTTGAACTTATAGAGTCTAGATTCACCTAAAAAGGGCCTAACATTGGCCGCCATGGGCCAACATTGGAAGTTAGTTTTTGGCCATAAATTAAATAATTATGTAATAACTATTTTATTTTCTAAT
Source organism: Viscum album (assembly GCA_963277665.1). Taxonomy (NCBI): domain Eukaryota; kingdom Viridiplantae; phylum Streptophyta; class Magnoliopsida; order Santalales; family Viscaceae; genus Viscum; species Viscum album. Next base: position 1,276,348,927 of record OY728136.1, on the reverse strand, counting down.
CCTTATAACTCATAAACAGTATGTCTAATTGGAAATTATAGAGTACCATTGAGCTCAATATGGAATGTTTCCCTTAGGCGGAGCTTAACCTTGACCGGTGCAAGTTGAGGTTGAAAGATGGTTTTTGAACTTTTTTTAAGCGAATTAAAACGGTGCTTGGACATGGTTTTGTCAACTTCAAAATGGGTTCCCATATTGTAAATATGAGGGCATCGTTTCATTTGGAATGATTAAAATACCTAATAATGGACCTAAACTTGACTGGTGCTAGTCGGTGGAAAAAAGTTAAATTTTGGATGATTTAAGAAAAATAAAATAAACGTAAAAAAATTATTTTATTTCAAAAAAATTGATTCGCTGCAACACAACGATGAGCTGACTGTTTCATTCTATAAATTAAATAGCATAATGACACTTTAACATAAGAAAAATAGAAATGGTGTTTCAAAAATTAAACAGTGTAATGACACTATGACAAATTGTAAAAAAATTTATGGTGCATTTATCTTTTAATGAGATGATGGGTATGAAAAAATAGATTCATATTTATAATTATTCTGATGAATAATGATATAATTCTCTCCAATAACGAATTCTGATGAATCGAAAAAGCGGCGATGACACCTTGCAGAATGGATCTTAGGATGGTGAATGAAGAAAACCAATAGATTTGAATGGATCATGAATCCCCACAGATGGATCACCATCAGTGATGAGCCTTTTATCTGATCGAAGATTCTCCAAGTACCGGTTTATCTTTTTAAAATTTAAATTCCCCATTCTTCTTTCTAAAATAATAAATGCGGATCAACCCACGAATAGGTTGATATTCGGGTCACTTGTTCTTACGAGAGGGTGTTTTATCTCTGAGTTTTTTTTCATGTTTAGTTTACTGATCAAATCTTCAACCTACCCCTTTTTGTGTTACAAAAAACTCTTCCACGGAGTAATCAGGTCGACACAAAAAAGTCCCTGATTCCTATGTCATTGAATGTTCATGTGTTCTTCCAGACCACACCTCCAAATTCACAATAAATCAATGTCAAGGATATGTTAGGGAAGATGGAACCCCAAGGAGGCCAGAGGAACAGACGGTTTGAGAAATGTACTATTGGACATAGTGGACTTGGTGGTCCGCGGAAGGAACCTTTGGCCTCGTTCGGGTGGCAGCGCACCATGACGGTGCGCCGAGGTGGAGGTTGGGGTCAGCTCGGGCCACTGCGGTGCTGTAGGGGCTACCGGCACCTAGGCCGATGTCCAGTGGAGATGGACACAACCCACATAGTGTGGGACACGGTGCCTTGGCACGTGGTCTAATGGAGACCACGTGTAGGATAAAGGGGTGGTCGTCTTCCGCTGGCCATGTTGTAGTCGAACTGGACTCCCAAAAGACGTCTGAGCAAGAGGAGACCTGCCCGCCGTGTGGTCCAAGTCGGGGGGTGCAAACCAGGCTACTGGGAAACATGGGATAGATCACAAGTCATCCCTCTTTTATGGGTCGGGTCGGCGGGATAAAACTGGACCATTGGGTAGCCCGGTCTGGGAAAGAACCAGATCACCTATTGCGGGCTAAGAAAGAACCAGATCACCTATTGCAGGTCCGGCTGGAAGGAACCGTGTCGCTGGGTGACCCAGCGGGATGGACCCACAAGAAAACCGAGCTGGGTTTAGCAAGGGACAATGGGCATGGCCCTATGGGAAGGTTGGACTAGGCCTGTCCAAACATGAACTGGATCAGGTCAGGTCTGTCGAACTCGGTCGGGTCATGCGGGACCACCCAAGCTGGGATGGTCGAGTCAGTCTGACCAGGTCTCACTGGACCTAGACATAACTTACCCATGTTTACTAAAACAGAAATATCATTCATATCAGGAGTTATATTGGACATCCGTTTGCGGCATTGGAACCCTTGTGATAATAATGTTTTTTTGAGGTGAGCTAATGATACATTCATGGAAGTTGAAATATGACGAATGGATTGAGGGGTAGATTCTCCCATAATCAATCACACAGTGTGCAGGAATCTTACAACTAGCTGAGACCCAAAGAATACTAATTACTAGGTCTAAGTGACCCTGTAGGCCTAGATAATAAGAGGTTCTGTGTGAACTAGCTACAAGAAACCCTGTTTCGATCAGCTACAAGTGACCTTGGTAGATCAACTATAAAAAGCTCTGTGTGGACCAACTATGATGGCCTAAGTGGGAAGTGATTCCGTGTGACCTGGTAGGACAATAGTGGGGACCAGCCCTGTGTAACCCAACATACCCACAGTACTCATCAGGGATAAGTACCTCAATTGTCCAAGGTGTTCATTGTACAACATAGAGTTTTTCTTACATACATTATATTATACATGTGTGAGATGATAATACCTTGTTTATACATTCCTTTGTGTTCTTTGTCTTGTGTTTCCAGATCTCTGCTGAGTATTTTGTTACTCACCCAGAAACGGGCTTCACCCGCAGGTGTTTTGTCTAGTACATACAACAGGTGCTTTGATAGAGACCTCGGTAACCTGATACCAGGAGGTGCCGAGTGAGATACAACAGGAAGGATTTTATTCCATTTATTTTGATAGACACTCCTTGTCTACCCTTAATGTGGGGTATTCTACCGAAGTCTTATAGAGATCTCTTGGACATTATTGTTTTTAGTTTGTTTTTTATTGGGTTTTCATTTTGGCCCACTTCACTTGTTCCATGTACCTTTACTCAGTGGTTGTTTAGTGGAATGCATGTTTTTCTAGATATTTGGGATGTGGTTGTGTGTCTGTGTGTGCATACAGGTATTCAGGAAAATGCCTCCCACTCATGGGAAAATTACTTCAGTGCTTGTCGCCAGCCCCTAGCCTTTGGGAAGAGGGCATGGGGTAGTCACGACATGGGCCTCGGGGTACGGGTTAGAACAATTGTGGCCCTGGTACATCTTCTAGTTGAGAAAGGATATCACTGGTCATGGAGAGAGTATCCCCTACATCATACTAAATTTTTCAGAGGTCCTCAATATATGAGGGTTTTCTCACATTTTTTCTAATGAGTGGAGGAACTTATCAATGGTGTAAATTAGGACTTCAGGGAGGACCTTCGTATTTGGTGTCGTGATGGCGAGGAATACCATTGTAGCTTAATGTCTTGTCATAGAGACAAATTCGGTGGTGTATACATTTGGGAGGGCCATCAGGGTGGACCACAACAAGGGGATGAACTTTTTTCTTCTTGGTGTCATTGAGGGGAGCACTTTCATAATGACTGCTATCATGGTGAGATCTACAATCATATCTCTAGATATAGGGAGATTATCTTCAGTGTACACTCCTTGGAGGTATTTCAGGATGATCTGAAATGAGAAGACAACCTTATCATTTCTTGATATCACTACGGGGATGGCCTTCGCATCGACTTCCATAATATCGAGGACTACCATCACATATTGACATTTGAGTATAGGGATAAGTATATCTGTAGTGTATACCCTAATGAGGACCATTGGGGTAGACTAAATCAATGGGAGGGCCTTCTTAATATAAAATCTTCTGGTCAAGGGGAAGGATACCCTAACACATATAAGGAATAGGCTCTCGTAACTGATCATTTCTTTCCCATAGTGTAAGCCCTCGTGGGTGATCTGGGGGGGACATCTGGAGCTTCTGGAGGTGACATTGTAGGTAGGAATTTCACAACTGATACTTTCACTTCCATAATTTGGTAATGCACTGACAAGATCTTGTGATTCTATTGATAAATGTTTTCTAGAACCATGAATGACAGCTTCTATTAGATTAGAACTAAGAGTATGCTCTTTATTATCTAGTTTCATATGGCACCTTTCATGTTTGGGTGCTCTCTTGTGGGAAACTGGGGCCACCTGTTGTTGGTAATGACATTTATGTATGGGTCTCTATTTGGTTAGTTCTCATGATGTCGTCGGGATATGCCAACAAACATATTCATTTCTGGAAGGGATATATGTATGCCCTGGAGTGGCCACCACATTGGACCGGTGTCCCACATTTGGAATGAGTATTTGTTCATGATCTGGTTGTCCTTACATTGAGGAATGTAGTCATCGATCCTCCTATACTACAACATAGAATTTATTCTGATCCAGAGTAATTATCTGATTTGGTGGATTGATCACCCCTCCTAAGGAGACCGGGTTGGGGGACCAACTCCTCACTTTTTCTGCTTATGAAATGACATCATGACATGTCTAGAGGATATAGTATATAATCGACATCTGATCCTCCATCATCGATAAGATATGATGAGATACATATTCATATTTAATGAGTATGAACTCCCATTTTGATTTTGGAGTAGTATTTTGTGATTTCTCTGGTCTTCTATGACTTTCCAATGGGTACCAGTGGTTATCCTATGATAGGGCAGAGGAACGAGTCATCCACTGGATTTTTTCTCTGGTTTCTACCTTATTTGGATGGGGGGATTTCTATTTGTGAGAAGGAATTTGTGTCTGCTTGTTTTCTGTTGTATTTTTATCATAGTCTGATTTGAATCCATGGAAATTTGACTCTGATCATATTTTATTGCCACTATATTTGGATGGTGGTATTTATAGGCACTGGAAGTGTTGTTCGATTGACCATGATTTGTCTCCCTATTTATATAGCAGGCTTTTTTGTGTCAGTATGGATTTTCTCCTATGTAGATCAGGGTGTCATCCTATTTGGATGATGAGATTCTTGTGCATTGATAGAGATTTGCATCTACCTTTAATTTTACACTCTTTCTGTGCTGTAGTACCGGTGAACACTGGTAGGGATGTGCATTTTCTCCTATTGTTCCACCCTATTTTTGTGGTGGGATTCATAGGAGTGAGAGGGGATATGAATCTACTCATATTGTGCCACTGTATTTATGTGGAGGACTTTAGCATGAGGGAAATGATTGTATAAATTCCCGTTACATGCCACCACATTTATGTGGCGGACCTCCCCCTCAAGAACCATGGTGATAAACGGTTATTGATTATTAAATTTCCACCATCGATGGGAAGCCTGAGGGGACCGTGTACCTTGGGAATAAGTTGGTTCTCTCAGTATGGGATCCCTTTCCGAGTCAGGATATTAGGTTGTACGCTACTGGTGTCACCATCCTCTGGTAGGAGCCCTTAAGCAGGGTTCCTGTGTATTTGGGATGAATTCATTACCATCAAATTCTTCTACCTCCCTAAAATAAGGGAGGTACTTGTAATCGTGATCTGGGGATAGGCTCTGGAAGTGATTTGTGATAGCCAGCGGGGTCATCTGATGCTGGATCTTCAGTCATGTATGAAGAGGAAGTTGGAGAGCTTTCACTGATTGAAGGGCCTGCCTTGCAACCTCCACTATAGGATGAGTACTATTTGATGGTACTATTTGATCAACATTTTTGAAACCCAACATTGAAGACAATGGGAAGGTGATGTGGTCATGTTCATTTTTGTGGATTTGGACACTTGTGTAGTCGCAAACATTAATGTCTAATCAATTTGTTTAGATGCCATTTGGATTGAAGAGAGCTTTGGTAAATTCCAGTAATATATATATCTCATATACAGAAAATAACCCTATAAAAGTAGCATCTTGTGATCACATGTGAAATTGATGATCTTGTTTGACCCTATTCCTTTTGAATGTGGAAGGGTATTGTCGTGGGGTAATCTACCACCTTGTTTAATGGTTCACGTTGGGTTCACCATTTTTGTTTCAACTCCATTCGTTTCGCACCATGGAAAACAATCAATTTAGGTCATAACCTATCTTGGTTTGCGAGATGTTTTCATTAGGCCTAGGAAGTGTTTGATTTTTGTATTATGAAGGAGGTTCTTCGATTCAATGGTTTGGCGGGTGACTGTAGGGGGATTGAGTATGTGTACAATTAATCCACATTGGCTATGATGTCCTTGGATAGTTTCCAACAGGTTTATTTGTTGAGCCAAAAACACCCAATGGACCTAGTATTCAAGGTTCATGGACCATCTTTACAAAGGCAGACACTCATTGGATGACTATTTGGCCAATGACACTTGACGACTCCATTGGTAAAGAGGATGGGATGTTGTACTCATCACACCTTTTTTGGGGGAATTATTGACTACTATGAGAATCTCTTATAGATTTATGAAATGTTAAAATGTTCATGAATCCTTGATTCTATCCCTAAGAGTGTGTCTACATATTACCCCTGAGTTGAATAATTAATCATGGATGCATACATATTATAAATTGCTAAGAAAACATCTATGTAAGACTTATGATGAGGAACTCTGGAGTTTATCATCATCCAGGGTAAAAGAAAGTTTCTTTGATGTTAGGATTGATACCATGGGATGTGATTCCTTTTTTATCCTCATAAGTGGAATTAGAAACCACATATTTCAGTGCCACTTAACTAGACACATCACCTTTTAATGTCATGTGATGAGGAACCATCCATGCAGTTTAGCATCGTGTAGTAAGGGCATCTAGGTGAAAGGTTCCTAGTCAGGATCCAATATGGGGCTTATACTGAGGTGGCTCGAGATGCCTAGGAAGGTTTTAGTCTCCTGGGTGAATATGAACCTACTGAGGATGTGGCCTAGAGAATAATAAGGTGATTTGAATGTTAGGTGTGGAAATCAGGGAGTCTTCTTACGTATCCCAGTTAGTTGGGAATCAAATTTCTCATAGTTCAATAGATGGGACTTATGCAAGATAGCTTCCCCTTTGGAGAGCATAGTTGGGGATTATATCGTAGAGGAGGCCATAATGATTCAGGGGAAATTTCTTATTGGGACTGACTTTTAAGAAGAATATCCCTTGAACTTGGGCCTCTAGATAGGTGTTCTTCATATCCTAACAAGAGTTGGAATTAGATCATTCATAGTTAATTTGGAAATGTATGGTCTGGATTCCCTAATCATCGATAATATCTAAGACCATGTGAGTCATGACTAGTGTGGGAAACAAGAGGAAAAAATATATTTGACTAACCACACGCTTTTCCTTCTCCCTTGAAGTAAAAGGAGGAGCACATGGAGGAAGATGCTGGGTGACAGTGGATAAGGGTACGGAGCAATGAACCCTCCAATGTGAAATGAAAGTGAAGGTCATTAGGTCTATCTCGAAAGGCTAGGGGATTACTCCCTGAGGGATTCCCTGAAATGGGTTATCGAGAAAGGTTAGGAATGTTACTTCTCATCAAAAGGAAAAGAAAGTGTGATTCCTTTAACTTATCATTGTCCCTCATTTAATGGAAAATATAGTGATCGCCATTAATCCCTAGAACGGGGGGGGGGGGGGGGGTCCATGTTCATATCCAAAGTTTGGAGTCCATGTTACCATGGGAATACAGGATTAATAACATTCCTATTGTCTCTACCAATGTAGGGATTTCCTTCATAACTCATCTTCCCATGTGTTTGTAGACTTAAAAGGGTGTGTTGATGCACCTAATAGTCTATTAATACAAATCTGGTGGCTTAGGAAGAGGCTTTAGCCTGACACCGATGGACTGGTTTTGTTGAGAGGATTCATAGGATGGGATGGAAATAAAAGGGTATGAATGGCCCTGAAAGGTGGAAGACCAAAAGGTACCCTACTCCACATACCACTTGTTCATGCACGGTGGGCTACCCTATGCATAGTGTTTTGCTATGTGGGTGGAAGGGTCATTTGTGTACCAGAGTGGTATGTGGAATTATGGTAGTCTGTGTAATAAGGTGGTATGAGGACCTAGATTTCATCTTCGTACTGGGGAGGTACATGGACCTAGATGTCATCCAAGTACTTGGGTTGTACGTGACTTCAGTTTTCGTCTTCATGCCATGATGGAATGTGGCACTGGAGTCCCTCCATGCGGCAAAACAACACACAAGGTAGGGTTTTGTCTGCATAGAGATGTGCTCTATGGTACGTTGGTTTGTCGATGGATAATTAGTCCTATATTTCATGAAAAGTTCATTCGTGAAGGGATTATGGATCACGGTTCACCATTTAGGTTCATGGTTTTCCCATCTTATTATTCCTTATTCTTTTTATGGTTCATGACTTGTTTATACCTATTGGAAACCATTCGTGGTTCATCCCTTGATCAGTTTTCTTCCATAAAAGTCTTATTCCTATGAATTCCAAGATTCCCCTCCCCCCCCCAAAATTTGATCCTTTCCTCAACTCCCCTTGGGGTCCTTTTAGACAGTACCAAGGAGTTTGTATCTATGGTCAAACAACACCTTTTTCGAAAGCCCTTTGAGGCATCATCCGAAATGCGAATGACTCAATCAATCGATATTTGTTGTGTTGTGGTTCATGGCGGCAGAAATCACCACCTCACTCCCACAAATGACGTGGTTTTTGGGATACAACCAGCCTTGCCTCATCTACGAACCGCTCAGTCTGCGAAGATGGTGTGTGGGGACTTAATTCTCTGATGTGTTTCTCCAATGATGTGATCTATAGGGTCGTGGTTCACGAGTGTAATCATTCCACCTACCTTCTTCCAATGACATGGTTAGCGGTTAACTGGCGCCATTCCTCATTCCTTCTGAGAACTTCCTAGTTCTCTTTCCAAAGCTTCACAGGCCAGCATTTCGCAGGCCACCTGTATTCCACTTGGTTTGCGGTATGTTCCTTGCACGGAACATTCTCGACATCCAATACATGGACTAACACGGGGCCTTCACTGAATTTTATTTCATCAATCTTCTCCTAAAATATTTATCCCCACATGCATATCTTTCCTTTATCCAATTTTCAGGTGGATTTATTTCCCTTTACGGATATTTTGGGACCCTACAAACTAATAAATAGCCTAAAAACCCTAAGAACCTCAAAGTCCCCAAAAACCTAAAAAACCCATAAAAATAAAAAAATCCCTAAAAATACGATAAATTTTAAAACCCCTAGAAAGTCTAGAGAATCAAAATAAAACCTTAAAACCTTAAATCACTTAAAAACTCAAAAAATCTGGAAAACCTAAAAACCATAAAAGACCCTAAAACCCTAAAACCTCTAAAAATTTTAAAAACCCTAACAACTAATAAAACCCCTGAAACCAATAAAACTCTAAAAAACCCTTTAAACACCTAAAAACTTCAAAAAACTCTAAAAAACCTAAAAAACCCTAAATAATAAAAAAAAATCCCGAAAACCCCAAAATAAAAACAACAAAACCATAAACATCCTAAAAAATCCCTAAAATCACGAAAACTATAAAACCCCTAAATAATCCTCAAAAATCCCTAAAATCATAAAAACACTTAAAACCCATAAAAATATAAAATCCTAAAAAATCCTAAAAACCCTAAAAACCCTAAAACCCCTAGAAATCATAAAAACCACTAAAACCAATAAAAATTTATAAAAAACCATAAGAACCCTAAGAACCACTAAAAAATATAAAATCCCTTTTAAAAAATTAAAGGTTAAGAAATTCTTAAAAACCTTAAAACCCTTAAAAACTAAAAAAACCCTAAAAATTAAAAAACCATAAAAATGATTAAAACCCTAAAAACCTAAAAATCACTAAAACCCCAAAAAACCAATAAACATTCTAAAAACCCTAGAAAATATTAAAAACATAAAACCCCTAAATCCATGAAAAAAATTTAAAAACTAGAAAACACTAAAACTCCAAATACACATAAAAATGATAAAACCATAAAAACACAAAAAACCCTAAAACCCTAAAACCCATCAAACCCTTAAAAACACTAAAACACATAAGAACACTAGAAAAACTGATAATTATAAAAACACTTTAAACCCCAGAAAATGTTAAGATATATAAAAAACCATAACCCCCCTAAAAACTAAAAAATACCCTAAAACCCAAAAAACAAAAAAACCCAAAAAACCATAAAAATCCTCAAAATCCGTAAAACCCATAAACTCTTAAAAACCCTAAAAACACTAAAAATTTAAAAACCCATAAACCCCTGTAAAAAACTAAGAATCCCATATGAACCTAAAAACACAAAAATCACTTAAAACCTAAAACTTCCAAAATCCCTCAAAACCCTAAAACCAAAAAATTAATAAAAACATTAAAAATTGTAAAAATCCATAAAACCATAAAACCACTAAAACCACTAAAAACACTAAAACCCTTTAAACCCCAAAAAATGTTAATTAATATAAAAGTACATCAAAACCCAAAAAAAAACAAAAAAAAACTGCAAACCCAGAAAACCAAAAATTACCCTAAAACCCTAAAAACCCTAAAAACCCTAAAAACCCTAAAACCCTAAAAACACCGAATATCCCTAAACGCCAAAAAACCATAAAAATCCTAAAGAACCCTATAAGTCTCTAAAACATAGAAAAACTAAAACCCTAAAATCCCTAATAATACCCTAAAAACCTGAAAACAATTAAAACCCCTAAAAAATATGAAAATATTAAAACCCCTTAAAACCCAAAACAAACCGTAAAACCCATATAAACCTCTAATAACATTGAAACCCCTAAAAATCAATAAAATACCATTTAAAACTCTAAAAACCATTAAAACACAAAAAAATATGATTGAAAAAATATAAAAAACCCTAAAAATCCTAAAAAATAAAAAAAAAACCCAAAAAACCAACATAAACCGTAAAACACCTAAAACCATAAAAACTGTCAAAATCTTTAAAACCCCTAAAATTAAAAAAAACACATAACAATCTATAAAAATCCTTAAATCATAAAAAACAATAAAGACCCTAAAAACACCTAAGAAAACCCCTAAATCCTAAAACACGTAAAAACCATAAAAACATAAAAAAATGATAAAACCACTAAAACCCCCAAAACCATAGATGTTTATAAAAACCTTAAAAACCCAAAAAAATCCATAATTTCCCTAAAACCCACTAAAAACTCAAAAAACCATTTAAAAAAAGATAGGAAAATCTTTAAAACCAAAAAATCCCAAAAATATTCAAAAGAAAGCCTCAAAACCCCCAAAAACCCCAAAACCCAATAAAACCCCAAAAAACCCCAAAACAAGTCAAAATCCCCAAACACCCTAAAAACCCATAAAATTCTCTAAATATTCTAAAAATACATAAAAGTGTAAAGCTCCCTAAAAACCATGAAACAATCTAAGATAACCATAAAAATCTTAAAAATAATCAAAACCCCCAAAAACATAAAAATGTTTAAAACCCTAAAAAACAAAAAAATATATATAATCCACCATAATCCATAAAAAATATAAAAAACATAAAAACCCTAAAAACCCCATAAATTCCCAATAAAATTAAAATATCCTACAACGCTGAAAACCATAAGAAATTCTTAAAAGAACTAAAATCCCATTAAAACATAAACACCCCTAAAACCCATAAAAACACATAAAACACAAAAACCCTTAAAACCCACAATACTCTTTTCACCCCTAAAACACTAAAAACCTTTAAACCCCTAAAATTGTAAAAAAAAAAGCTTTAAAACCCCTAAAAACTTAAAAAAACCCCTAAAACACAAAAACCCCATAAAAATTCTAAAAAAAAGAAAAACCTTAACCCCCAAACACTTAAATCTCCCTTAAAACCCATAAAAACCTTAAAACAGCTAAAAAAACCTAAAAAAATAAAAAAACCTAAAACCATTGAAAACCCGTTAGAAAATATTAATACCTAAAGCACATTAAAACACATAAAAAACTAAAAACACTAAAAAACCTAAAAAATTAAAATACCCAAAAAACAAAAAAATAATAAAAAAAATAAAAAAATGTAAATACCCTAAAAAAAATTTAAAAACTAAAAACCCATTAAGAACTCTAAAAACCCTTTAAACAACCAAAATTTTAAAATAAATAAAAAAACATAAGAACTCCAAAAACACAATAAATGCTTAAAATCGAAAAAAACCCACAAAAACTCTAAACACCCTCAAAATCCCTAAAAACCAAAAAAAAAGAACATAAAAATACTAAAGAGTGAATAAATAAATACAAAATCATAAAAAAAACCTTGAAATGCATAATAAAACCTTAAAAACCAAAATGCTTTTAAAACCCTTACAATAAAAGGATAAAAGCCCTAAAATCTCTAAAAACTATAAACCCCCAAAATACCCTCAAAATCCCTAAAAACCCTAATAACCATAAAAAGAAAGAAAAGACCCTAAAAATCCAAAAAAAAAGGAATACCATGATCCCATAAAAACCCTAAGAAAATATCAAAAACCTAAAAACAATTAAAACCCATAAAATCCTAAGAAATGCTAAAAACCCAAAAATCACTAAAAACATTACCCCCCCAAGAATAAAAACCACTAAAACCTTAAAAAAACCCTAAAAATCTATAATAACCCTAAAAAAACTAATAATTATAAAAATCATTTAATCTTATAAAAATGTTAAAAACTCAAAAAAACCTTAAAACCACTAAAAACCCTAAAACCCAAAAAAACATAACACAACAAAAACCCAAAAAACCCCATAAACACCTCAAAATATTCAAAAGAACTTAAAACATTAAATATATTAAAAAATAATTAAAAACATAAAACACCCTAAAAATCCTGAAAACCCTTACGATAACCATAAAAATAGTTAAAACCCCTACAACCTACTAACACTAAAAACCGTAAAACCACTAAAAACTCTAAAAACTGTAAAAATCATAAGACCCCTAAACACCATAAAATCCCTAAGAACCACTAAAATCTATAAAAACCCTTTAAACACTTAAAAACACAAGAAAACATAAAAAACAAAAAAACCATTATAGACTAATAAAACCATAAAACCATTAAAAAACCCCCAAATCCTCATAATCATTAAATTCCTGAAAACCATAAAAATCATTAAAAATATCAAAAAATCCATTAAAACATAAATACCACCAAAAAATGAAAACCCCAAAGAAAACCTTGAAAATCTAAAAAAATTAAAACCTCTAAAACCCAAAAAAGAAAAAAACCGTAAAAATCACTAAAACCCCCTAAAACAGATAAAAAATAAATAGCCCAAAATACCATTAAACTCACAAAAAACCCATAAAACCCTACAAATCCAAAATAAATTATTGAAAACAATAAAACCCCCCAAAAGATAAAAAATATTAAATAACCTTTAAACCCCTAATACTCCAAAAAAAACCTTAGAACCATAAATACCATAAAAACTCTAAAACCCCTCAAAATACCTAAAACCCCAAAAAACCATTATAATCCTAAAAAAGCCGTAAAAATCAAAAAAAAATTAAAAAAACCCTAAAAACCTAAAAAATCCTAAGAAAACCATTAAAAATAAAAACCCTTGAAACCTCTAAAAACATAAAAATTGCAAAAAAAAAACATAAAAATCCCCCTAAACACCCATAAAAACACTAAAAAACAAAACTCCATAAAAACATAAAACCTCTAAAACCCTTAAAAATGCATTAAACCCCTAAAGGCATTAAGGAACTCTAAAAATCCTTTGAAAACATAAAAATAAAAAAATAAAAACCCAAAAAACCATAAAATCAATAAAAATCCCAAAAAATACCTCAAAAACATAAAAAAACCTAAAAATCGTGAAGCCCCCTAAGAAATTTTTTAAAAACTAAAAACCAAGAAATTCAAAAAAACCTAAAAATCCTAAAAAACCTGAAACCCCTCAAAATCCCTAAAAACCCCAAAAAACCATACAAACACTAAATATCCCAAAAATCATAAAATCATCTAAAAAAGATGAAAAACACCTAAGAAAACCTTACAACCCTGAAACACATAAAACACCTAAAAAACAAAAAACCCCCCAAAACCCATAAAAACCCACTAAAAACATTAAAAATCCATTAAAACCTTTAAAACCACTTAAAACTATAAAAAATAATTAAACCAATAAAAAATTAAAAACTCAAAAGAAAACAATAAAACAATAAAAACTAATTCAATCAATAAAACAATTAAAAACTAAAAAAAACCTTAAAACCATAAAAACTCAAACCCCCTAAAATTCCTAAAAACCCATAACGAAAAACAAAAACCCTAAAACCCTAAAATTCCCAAAAACCATAAAATACCATATAAATAATAAAAAGGCCTTAAAAATATAAAAAATTTAAATGCCCCTAAAAACATAGAAAAATCCTAAGAAAATCTTGAAAACCTAAAAACACTTGAAACTCCTAAAATACCTAAAAAGACTAAACATACCAAACACTATTAAAAACCCTTAAACCATAAAAAACTAAAAACCCAAAAAACATTAAAAACCCCTAAAATCCCATAAAAATCTATAAAACCCCTAAAAACCCTCAAAATCCCTAAAACCCCTAAAACCCTAATTATTCAAAGAAATCCCTAAAACCCCTAAAAATTAAAAAACTCGAAAAATATAGAAAAACCCCCTATGAAAGATATAAAAACCTGAAACAATTAAAATCCATAAAAACCTAAAATTTGTAAAACCCTAAAAATACTAAATAAATAGAAACTCTTAAAATCCCCAAACCCCTAAAAACCATAAATAACAAACAAAATACCTACAAAAATAAAAACCCTAAAAACCTTTAAGAACCATAACAAAACCTTAAAACCTAAAAAACATAAAACCCCTAAAAACCTAAATACGCTAAAACCACTTAAAGACCTTTAAAACTATAAAACCCTAAAAACTACAAAAACCTTAATACCCTAAACCCCCATAAAATACTAAAAAAACAAAAAACTCTAAAAATACTTTAAACCCCTAAAACAAGAAAAAATATAAATCCCATAAAACCCTAAAAAACCCCTAAAAACCCCAAAAACCCAAAAACCCCTAAAAACCCTAAAGACCCTCAAAATCCCAAAAAAACCTAAAAAACAAATAAACAATAAAAGTACCACAAAACGTTAAAAACCCTGAAAAACGTGAAGAAAACATTAAAACCCTAAAAGGGCTTAAAAACTAAAAATTCTAAAAATTCTAAATACAATAAAAACTCTAAAGAGGCCCTAAAACCCCATTAAACTATAAACCCCAAAAAATTATAAAACCCCTCATAAACTCTAAAACACATTAAAACTCTAAAAACTCATTAAAACACAAAAAACATTAAAAAACTATAAAAATATATAACCCTAAAAAAATAAAAACAACACTAAAACCCTAAAAAATCTTTAAACCATATAAAACCCTAAAAATCCCTAAAACCCATAAAAATCACAAAAATAAAAAACACGACCTAAAAATCCATAAAATCTTAAAAACATTAAGATTTCAAAAAAAAAACGATAAGAAAACTTTTAAAACCTGAAAATACTTAAACCACCAAAAACCCTAAAAAATTCTAAAACCCTAAAAATCCCTAAAAACCCAAAAAACCTTAAAAGGCCTTTAAAACACATAAAAACCCTAAAACACAATAATAAATCTAAAACCCTTTATAGAACTATAACATTAAAAAATTACAATGAACCTTAAGAACACTAAAAAACTGAAGAAAATCCCTAATAACCCAAAAAACAATAAAAAACCCTTAAACATGTAAAAATTATAAAAAACCTCAAAATCCCCAAAAAAACCCTTAAAATAAAAATAATCCCTAAAAATCTATAAAAACGTAAAAACATCTAAAAACCTGAAAAAGAAAAAAACTTAAAAACGTAAAAACACTTTAAATCCATAAAAATCCTAAAAACTCTACGACCTTAAAAAACCTAGAAACCCCTAAACCCCATAAAAATCATAGAAAATCCTCATAAAAACCTTAAAAACTATAAAAACCCAAAAACCAACTAAAAAATCTAAAAACCCTTTAAACTACTAAAAATGATAAAAAAACTATGAAAAACATTAAACTCCCCAAAAACTTAAAACTCCACCCCCAATATCCAAAAAAACCAATAACCCCATGAAACCCTAAAAACCCGTCAAAATCACCGAAACCCATAAAAATCCTCAAAAGCCCTAGAAATTCCTAAAATCACTGAAAATGCTAAAACCAAGAAATACCCAAATAAAACCTTAAAAAAACACTTAAAACCCAAAAAATCTAAAAAAGTTGAAAACCCTAAAAACCGAAAAAACCATAAAAACCATAAAAACCCTCAAATAATTATAAAAACCAAAACACCTTAAAAACCTTAAAACCCCCCAAAAAACACTAAACACCCCTTGAAACCCTAAAATATTAAACACGTATAAAAAACATTAAAATTCCTAAAAATAATAAAAAATTCCCTAAACCCCTAAAAATAATAACAACCCAAAAAACCTTAAAACCCCAAAAAACCTTGAAAATAACTAAAACCCTAAAAACCCATTAAAATCCTAAAAAATCCAAAAAAAATTCTAAAATGTAAAACCCCTAAAGATGTTGAATGGACAAAAGAAAACATTAAAAAACCAAAACACCGAAACTCGCCCCCTCCCCCAAACACTACAAAATGATAAAAACCCTAAAACCCTAAAACCCCAAGAATCCCTAAAAATAATAAAAACCCTTAAAATAATAAAAAATCCCAAAAACACCCAAAAATCACTAAAACCAGTGAAAAATCGAAAACACTTTAAACCCCTAAAAAAGATAAAAAAAACTTTAAAACCCCAAATAACTAAAAAATTTAAAACTCCAATAGTGCATAAAATCTCTAAAAACCCTTAAAAACCTTTAAACCCTTCGAAATACTAAAAAACCATAAAACCATAAAAATCCATAAAAACCCCTAAAAATGTAAAAATCAATAAAATCCAATAAAACCCTTAATAAAACCTTAAAAATAATAAAAACACATAAAACCACTAGAAACCCAAAAAATTACAAATAACCCAAATATTAAAAAACCCTCAAACCCAAAAAACCCTAAAATCATTTAAACCTCCCAGAATCCCATGAAAACCGTAAAAACCCACCAAAAAATCTAAAATCCCTTTAAACCCATAAAAATGTAAAAAAAATAAAAAATCCCTTAAAATCCCAAAAAAATCAAAAACCATAACCCCCCTAACAGACCATAAAATCGCCATAAAAACCACTACATCACAAGAACAACTAAAAATACATTTAAATCATAAAAAACCTTAAATTCCCTAAAAACATTAAAAACCCCATAAGAATATACAAAACCCCTAAAAAATCTTAAAACCTCATAAAACATAAAAACACTAAAAATATTAAAAATATAAAACCCCTCAAAATCCATAAAAAACCTAAGAACAATAAAAATCCTAAAAAAGACCTAAAGGTCTCTAAAAATGTAAAAAAAACCTAAAATCACTGAAAACCCAAAACAAAAAACACTAATAACCTAAAAACCTTTAAAACCCATAAAAATTTAAAAAACCCTAAAAACCCTAAAATATTAAAAATCCATAAAATCAATAAAAGACCTAAAACCATTAAAACGCAAAACCAACTAAAAATATAATAAACCATAAAATCAAAAAAAAATATTAAAAACTCTAAAAACCCAGGAAACACAAAAAAACTCAAGAAAAACTCTAAAATCCCCCAAGAAACCATAAAACCACTAAAAACCCTCAAAACCCTCAAAATTATTAAATACCCTAAAAATTCATAAAAATTTAAAAATGGCCAAAAAATCCCAAAAAATTTAAAAAAACCCCAAAAATACTAAAACCCCCAAAAAACCATAAAACCAAAAAAAACCACTTAAATCTCCTAATAATATAAAAAATCATAAAACCCTAAAAACCCTAAAAACCCAAATCTCATCAAATCCCTAAAAACCCATAAAATAGTTAAAATCTCTAAAAATGTAAAAAAACCCTAAAACCTACTAAGAAAAACAAAAAACCATAAAAACACTTTAAACTACTAAAAAAGTAAAAACCCATAAGAACCCCTAAAAGACCTTAAAACCCCTAAAAGGCCCAAATAACAATATAACCCCCTAAAACCAATAAAAATCCTAGAACCCCATAAAACCCCTAAAAACGCTATAAACTCTTACAAATTGTTACAACCCTAATGATGTTAAAAAAAAATACTAACCAATCTTAAAACCCCTAAAAAATCAAAAAAACCTTAATTACACAAAAAAAACCATGAAAACCCAAAAAACCACAAAATCCATAAAAAAATTAAAATTCATAAAAATCCTAAAAAATCCCTAAAAATCCTTAAAAATGTAACAATCTCTAAAACATTAAGAAACCCTAAGAAACCCTTAAAAACCTACAAACACATAAAACCACTAAAAAATTAAAAAATGATAAAAACCCAAAAATCCTTAAATACACTTAAATACCCCTAAAAACCACTAAAACCACTAGAAACTCTAAATCCATTTAAAATGAAAAAAATAATAAAACTCTAAAAACACTAAATAACTCAAAAATACTTAAATCCCAAAAAACAATAAATCCCCTAAAAATACTAAATCTCTTAAAACCCCTCAAAATCCATAAAAACTCTAAAAACAAAAAACATAAAAATTCCCTAAAATTCACTAAAAACTCCAAAAACCCATTAAACCCTTAAAAAGACTAAAATGTTCTAAAAAATTTTAAAACCCTCAAAAAACAGAAAAAGCCGTAAAACCCAAAGAAACTGTAAAAACCCTAAAAACATCAAAATCCCTAAAAACATATTAAAATCTTAAATGATCTTTAAAAATACCTATTAATGTAAAAAACACTAAAAACCCTAAAAACCCCTTATAAAACCTCAAAACCCTAAAAACACTTGAAGCCCATGAAAATCTAAAATAATCAAAATCCTAAAAAGCACTAAAATTCCCAAAAACCTAAAAACCGTAAAAATACATAAAAACATTATAAGAGCCTATAAGAAAATATAATACAAAAAAATATGAAAAAAATACCTTAAAATCCTTAAAAATATTGAAAACCTTTAGAAAATCACAAGAACCTTAAAAAACATGAAACACATAAAACTCCTAAAATAAATGAAAATTCTATAAACCATAAAAGATCTTAAAAACCTAAGACCCCTAAAAACCATAAGAACCCCTAAAATCTATAAAATCCATAAAAACCTTAAAACCCATAAAAATCCATAAAAACTATAATAACAACTAAAACTATATAAACAATTAAACCCATAATTTTTTAAAAAATCTTTAAAAACGCGTAAAAAACCAAAAAAAAACTCCAAAAAAACACTAAAAACCAAAGAAACCCAAAAAACCACTAAAACCCCCCGAAATCCTAAAAATCCCAAAACCCCTAAAAACCCATAAAATACTACAAAATCTCAAAAAATTAATAAAAACCTTAAAACCATATAATCACCAGAAATACCCTAGGAAAACCTTAAATACGAAAAAACCTATAAAAACCCTAAAAACCTGAAAAACACAAAAAACAATAAATAAACCCTAAAATCCATCAAAATACATAAAAATAATTAAAATTGTAAAAAACCCCAAAACAACTAAAAATGTAAAAAATCCTAAAACCCTAAATAAATTAAATAAAACATAAAATCTAAGAAATACTTAAAACCTCTATAAACAAAAAAACCCCTAAACCCCCTTTAAGACCCTAGAATTTCAAGAAAACCCAAAAACCATAAAACACCCCCAAAACCATAAAACCACAAAAAACCTAGAAAAAACATTAAAACCACTAAAAAATATAAATCCTTTTAAACCCCTAAATATATTAAAAAAAATAAAACCATAAAAATATGAAAAACAAAAAAAACCCTAAATATATAAAATACCATAAATTCCCTAAAAACCCTAAAACCCATAAATATCCCTAAAAATCATTAAAATCATAAAAACATAAGAAACCCTAAAAATTACTAAATGTGTAAAACCCCTAAAAACCCTTAAAAACCCCTATAAAAACCTTGAAAACATGAAAAAACATAAAACCTCTAAAAAATACTAAAAACTCAAAAAGATCATAAAAAACCTACAACACCAAAAATCTATAAATCCCACAGGAAAACATAAAGAACCCTAAAACACATAAAAACAATGAAAATTACAAAAAACTATAAATTCAATTCAATCCCAGAAAACATTAAATAGTACTTAAACCATTTCAGATACCTAAAAACAAAAAAAGATAAAAACCATAAAAACCATTGAACCTTAAAAGCCCAAAAACTCCCTAAAAACTCTAAAAATCATTAAAAACCATAAAACCATAAAACCATAAAATAAATTCCTAATAAAATTCTCTAATGCCTTGAAAACACAAGGAAAACATTAAAAACCTAAAAACAATAAAAACCCCTAAAACCCCCGAAATGATAAAAAACCCAAAATAACCATAAAACCCTAAAACCCTTCAAAATCCCTAACAACCCCTAAAAACTGATAAAATATTAAAAATATCTAAATATTCCTAAAATTTAAATAAAAATCCCAAACCCCCAAAAACCCATAATAAAACTATAATAACCAAAAAACAATTAAAACCCTAAAAACCCTAAAACCACTAAGAGACCATAAAATCCATAAAACCCCATAAAACATAAAAGATCCTAAAACTATAAATACCCAATAAAACCACTAAAAATTATTAAAACCCTTTAAACCCTAAAAACATTAAAAAACTATACAAATCCTTGAAAACACTAAAAAAATTACCTAAATCCTAAGAAAAAATAAAAAACTATAAAACCCTAGAAAACCAAAGATGAATCAAATCCCCAAAAAACCACAAAACCCAGGAAAATTAAAATATCTCTAGAAATTCCAAAAAACATAAAAATCCATAAAACCCTTGAAAATAATATTTGAAAACATTAAATATTTAAAAACTCTTAAAACCCCTAAAAACCTAACAAGCTCTAAAACCCATAAAAGATCCTAAATACTAAAAAAACCATTAAAACCCTCAAAATACCATCAAACACTAGGACATAAAAAAACATTAAAAATCTACAAAACCCCTAAAAACATAAAAACCTTAAAAACCCTGAAAACTATTAGAAACCAAATTACCTAGAACCATTACAACCCCTAAAAATCCCAAAAATTCTTAACAAATGAGACGACACTAAAACAACTAAAATCCATAAAAACCCCGAAAACCATAAAAACCCGAAAAACTCATAAAAATATTAACGTATATTAAAAAATCTAAAAATCCATTAAACCTATGAAAACATTAAAAAACATGAAAAACCTTAAAACCAAAATAAATCTCTAAAAACATCTAAAAGACCCAAAAAACCAAAATATCCTGAAACCCCCAAAAAACCCTGAAAATCTCTAAAAACCTAAAAATTATAAAAATCAATAAAAATCACTAAATATGTAAGAAAACCTAAAAACCCTAAAAAATATTAAGGAAACCTTAAAAAAATAAAAAAATTAAAACCCCTAAATACCTAAAAATGATACTAATGCTAAATATCCTAAATACCATAAAAACACCAAAACCCATCAAAATCACAAAAAACAATAAAAAACGTTAAAAATCAAAAAATCCCTAAAAATCTCAAAAACACATAAAAAATGATAAAAACCTTGAAAAACCCCAAGAAAATATAATTACATAAAAACACCTAAAACAACTAAAAATATAAAAAAAATGGTGAATACCCTAAAATACCATGAAACCCCTAAAAATTGTAAACCCATAAAACCCTAGACCCCACAAAACCCCTAAAATCACTGTAAAACCATAAAAAACTAAAAAATTAACAAAAATCCCTAAAAATGTAAAAACGATAAAAACACTAAATAACCCTAAAAAACATAAAAACCTAAAAAAAAATTAAAACCTAAAGAATTTGAAAACCCCTAAAAACCCTGGATCCAGAAAAACCTTAAGGTCTTTCAAAATCCCTAAAAACCATAAAGGACCATTAAATTCCTAAAATCCTTTAAAATGCCTAAAAACATAAAAAACCAAAAAAACATGAAAACCCTCAAATAACATAAAAACCTAAAAACACTTAAAACCCCTAAATAATAATAAAATGATAAAACCCTAAAATACCCTAAACCCTATAAAACTCATAAGAAAACACCAAAAACCCTCAAAATCCCTAAACATGGATGGCAGCTATGCTATGCTCCCGTGATGGCGCTCCTGCCACTCCATCCCTGGCTTGAAGATGAAGACATGGCTTTGCTTTGTCCTCCCTCCTCTGTGGGGGGGCGCTGCTACCCACTCTTAAAGACAGTTTCTCCCCTTTCTGAGATCCTGATTTGATTCTAACTTTCTTGTGGATTGATCCTTTCCCTAAGGTGTCAGGCTTGCACGAAGGGCTACCAAATATCCCTCTGTCGTTTGTGGAGTTCAACAGGGCCTCTGTTCTGCATAGCTTAACCTTGGTTTCCATGGTTTCGAGTTGGAGTCCCCCAGTTGATGTGTTTAACAGGTTTTTGTTTGATCATTGGGATCTTAGGGACCATTACACTATTGGTTTGGTTGACTCCAGCCACATTTTGATTCGGTTCTCGTCGGAGGACGACCTTATCCGGGCTTGGTCAATGACTCCTCGTAGGTGTGATGCCGCTCGATTCTCCCTATTCTAGTGGAACATTGAATTCCACTTATATCATGACTCCCTACTGATGCCAATACGGGTAAGGTTCCCTGAACTCCCACTCCCCTTCCAAAATTTGTCCATTATTACTATGTTGGGGAACTTGGTCGGACGGTTTCTATGTGTGGATAGCCGAACCGGGGCCCTTTGTCATCCTATTTCTTTGGGGGTTTGTGTGGAAATTGATGTCTTGAAGGAACTAGTTTACTTTGTCTGGAATGAAATTGGTGAAGAGATTTGATTGAAGAAGTTAGTGGTTTTCAAATCATGGGTGAATTACTGTGCCTCGTGCTTTACTCTTGGTCATATGGAAAGGGATTGCAGACACAGGGATGGCGTGGCAGCTAGGTTTGGCAAAGAGGCCATCCCCTAGATGGTAAGATCAACAGGGGACCTGGAAGTGAATAATGACACCCCGCAGGATTCTCTGCTAGATGCTCGGAGGGGTGGCAAGATGGAGGAATGGGATTCATCCCCCCGGATGGGCGTGGGTGAAATTTTTTTGGTCAGTGACATCATTACGTGTATGAAGGGTGATATGGGACTGGGGGTGATGCCTTTTCCGAAGTGGGTAATGTCACTCCCGGTGGAGTTGGGGTCGTGGTGTTTTATCCTGATCCTACTAGGGGAATGAGTGTGACATTAAAGCTAGATTTTCATGGCATGGAGAGGATTCTTTTTCGAAGTCCTCCGGTGGATGTAAGAGGTGGCACTGAGCTAGTTGTGTTCTCAAATCGGTTCAATGGCCTGGATTCTATGGGAATTAAGGAAGGGGCTCAGGGAGGTCGGGAACTACAGGAGGTGGTGGCTGCTGATGCCCCCCATGAGGCAGACCTACCTTCCCCTGATGATGGTGTTTGGGCCTTGGGTGTGGAATCCCTCCATACCTCTGCCTCCCCTTTGGAGCAAGTGCTGCTGGTCTCTTCTGTTTCTGGACATGGTCCGAGTGACACCCCTCAACCCCTACTGCATCTTGACAGTCCTCATGATGGTAAGAGGACCTTCAAGTAGCCCGACAGGAACTCATCCCTTGTCATGTTTAAGAAGTTTCCTCTCTATGTTGAATTGTATGACCCAATTATGTTGGACTATTCGAAAATCCCACTTGAGCAGCACATATATGACATCATTCATAAGCCGGATCTGTAGTCGATGATCTTTCTTGGCAATGACAATGGTGAGCACATTCTCCTAAGAGAAATTCTGTGGGACCATCATAGCCTTATGTATGCCAGCTTGAATAGGATCAAGAGGGATCATGAATAGATGGGCCTCTCTGACTCCTTTGGTATTAATCAGAAAAAAAGGTCGTGGTCTGATCCGAAATGTAATAAGAAAGGTGACATGGTTGCAAATTCTATCACTTCTCATAGGAAGGTCAGCATAAAGAGTGATCCTCCAATGAAATGGACGTCTAGGAGGGACTACTCCTCCCTGCCTAGGCCAGTAGCCACTTGGTCCTCCTCCATGGCTCGAAAAGGTAACGAAGGCGCACAAGGTAGGGAAAATCGGATTACAAAATTAAATCTAGTTGTGTAACTCAGGAAGTATTGTAAATCCATTCTCAAGCAATATGAATCTTCTGAATGGGAGTCGGTGGACTTAGATGCGTCCTCGGGCTATAGCGCAGATGGGGACCCCTTTGGAGATGCTGATTTCATTCCGTAGCTATCTCTCCTTTTTCTTTTAGGGATTTTTGGACTTTTGTTTTTGTGGGGGTTGTTGAGGTTTTGGGTGTGGGTCTTTTGACCCCTCCCTTCCCTTGGTTGTTGTTGTTTCTCTTTTTTAAAATATTTGGGGGGCAAGGAATAGACTGGCCCCGCATCTTCCTTTCCTTAAAACCCATAAAAATTCCTAAAAACATAAAAACCCATGAAATAAACTAAAGACAACTAAAAACACTAAAAACCATTAAAACCCTAAAAAAATTATAAAAAATACTTAACATTCCTCAAAAACTCATAAAATTACTAAAATGATGAAAACCCTAAAAACTATAGAAACCCTAAAGAACCTCAAAATACCTTAAAACCCTACAACTATAAAATTTATAAAAATTCCAAAAGATGTTGAAACCCTAAAATCCTTAGAAATCCATAACAAAAACCTAAAAACCTAAAAACACACAAAACCTATGAAAACAAAAAAAACAATAAACCCTAAAACCCCTAAATGCCCTCAAAATACCTCAAAACTATAATAACCATAAAAATATTAAAAAACAATAAAAATATATGAAAATATAAAAATTACTAAATCACTAAAAACCCTAAGAATACTTCAAAAACCTAAAAACTATTAAAACCTCTAAAAACCAAAAAATTACTAAAAACCCTAAAAGAACCTAAAACCCCTGAAAAACACTAAAATCCATTAAACCCACTAAAACCATGAGAAAATCATAAAACCACATAGAAACCAAAAAAATATAAAAAAAGTATTAAACACATTAATCCCATAAAAATGATAAAAAAAATATATGAAACCGTAAGAACACAAAAAACCCTAAAGAACCAAAGAAACAATAAGAACCCGAAAATCACTAAAAACCTTAAAAACCCTAATAACACTAAAAATCCATTAAAACCATTAAACCCCTAAAAAATCATCAAAATACCGAAAGTCCATAAAAACATTAAAACCCCTCAAACCCCTGAACACCCCTAACAAAACCATAAAACCTAATAACCCTTGAAACTCCTGAAATCCTAAGAAATGCTAAAAACCTTTCAAACCCTTAAAAAATATAAACCCCCTAAAAGTCCTTAAATCACTAAAAAACTATAAAAATCCAAAAAAAAACTTTATAATACCTTAATATGTAAAACAACTAAAAAAACCTAGAAACGAATAATAAAACCTTAAAAACTAAAAACTCTTAAAAAATCTAAAAAACCTAAAATATGATAAAATCTCTAAATGAACCTAAAAACCCTAAATTCCCATAAAAACCATTAAACCAAATAAAAACCATTTAAAACCCATAAAAACTGTAAAACCAATAAATACTCTAAAACCCCTTTAAACCAATAAAAATGTAGACACCCCTAAAAACCCTAAAAACTCAAAAAAAACACTAAACCCAAAAAAACCATATGAACATTAAAAACCATAAAACCCTCTAAACAACCACAAAATCTCTAAAAACCCTAAAAACCATAAATATCTTAAAAAATACCCTAAAATCACTAAAAACATAAAAAACTATTAACACCAATAAAAACCATAAGAAATCCTTTAATCCCTAAAAACACAACAAACCCCTAAAAACCTAAAAAACTCTAAACACTCTGATAACCACAAAAAACCCTAAAAACATACAAAATTACCAAAAAACTTAAAAATTATAAAAATAAAAAAAACACTAAAAATCCCTAAAAATTTAAAAATCATTAAAAACCTAAAAACTCTAAGAAAAATGTAAAAACCAAAAAAATACTTGAAACCACTAAAAAATTAAAACCTTAAAAAACCTAAATGATCCAAAAAATAAATAAAACCCCACAAAACCAAAAAACATAAAAACCATAAAGCGTCCTGTAAACCCATGAAAACCCAAAAAACCACAAAAATCTAAACAACCCTTTAAAACCCTAAAATATTAAAAAACTCTAAAACCCATTTAATATAATAAAAAAATCAAAACACCCCAAAACCCAAAAGAACCATAAAAACATAAAAAACCTATAAAACACTAAATACACTAAAATTTCCTAAAAATACTAAAAAATTATATATATCCAAAAAAACTTAAAACTTCCTATAACCTAAAAGGCCCTAAAACCTATGAAAACACCTAAGAAAACCATAAAATCTAAAAAACACTTAAAATCCAAAAAAAATTAAAAACGCTACAAAACTAAACAACCTAAAAACCCTCAAAATCTCGAAAACCCCTAAATACAAAATAGAAATCCCAAATAGCCATATAAATCCCTAAAAAACAAAAAATAGTAAAATCCTAGAAAAATCCAAAGAAAATATTAAAAGTATATATGTAATTAAAACCCCTAAAAACAAAAAATGCTAAAACCACTAAAAACTATACAACCCCTACAAACCATAAAAACCTTAAAACCCCATAAAAACCCTAAAAAGCACTAAAAAATCTAAAACCCTTTAATAATCTAAAATTTTAAAAATACTATAAAAACACTTAAAATCCCATAAAACCCAAAAAAACACAAATAAACCATAAAACCCCCAAAAAATCCTATAAACCTTAAAAGACCATAAAAATCCTAAGAAATAAATAATAATCCATGTAAATGGAAAAAAACCCATGAAAGCATGAAAAACCCCTTCGAAATTTTTGAAAACTTAAAAACACTTAAAATCCATAAAACATAAAAAAATAAAAAAACCCTAAAATACCCTAAAAATTATCGATATCACTAAAAACCCAAAATAAACATAAAAATAAAAAAGTTGCCTAAAAATCTCTAAAAATGAAAAAAAATGTAAAAATCCCAAAACCCATAATAAAATTTTAAAAACCTAAAAAAAATTAAATCCCCTAAAAACTACCAAACTCTAAATGACCCAAAGTCCCTAAAAACCCCAATACCCATAAAAAGCATAAAAACCATTAAAAACCTTTAAAAACCTAAAAACCTAAAAACCTATACAACCTCTAAAAACATTAAAAATATAAAAACCCTTCAAACTTATTAAAACTATAAAAAATGATAAAATACATTAAAAACCCTAAATAATCAAAAAACCGTAAACACCTAAAAACCCATAAAACCATAAAACCCCTAAAACCCTTGAAATCCCAAATAAATTTAAAACCATAAAACTCCAAAAAAATCATTAAAAACCCTGAAAATATTTAAAATCCAAACCCCTGAAAACCCCTATAAAAAACATAAAATCTGAAACACACATAAAGCCCTAAAAAATATAAAAATGCTAAAACCCAAAAATCATAAAAAAAAATTGAAAACCCATAAAAATCCCTAAAACCATTTAAACCTATAAAAATCATAAAAAATCATTAAACCCTAAAAATAAAAAAAATAAAAAAACCATAAAAACTTCTAAGAATAAGTTAAACACTAAAACACTTAAAACCCCATAAAACCTAAAAATGTTAAAAGGACTAAGAGACCCTAAAACCCATAAAAACTCAGAAAAACCAAGAAAAACCCTTAAAAAAATAACCCCCAAACCCATAAAACCCAAAAAAACACACAAAAAATTCTATAAAACCATAAAAACACATCAAAATGTCCAAAAAATCTAAAAAAACATAAACCCATTAAACTAAAAAAAATACAAAAACCTAAAAAATCATACAAATCATAAAAACCCTTAAAATATCTAAACACCCTAAAAACCATAAAACCCTAAAAAAATTCTAAAAAACCACAAAAACATCTAAAAATCCTATGAAAAACTAAAAAACCTAAAGAATTTAAAACCCTTGAAAATACTAAAAAGGAAAAACCCAAAGAAACCATAAAAACCCTCATAATCTATAATAATATAAAAAACAATAAAATCCAAAAAATCCAGAAAAATCCTTAAAACCCTAAATACCTAAAGGCCTTGATAAAACCATAGAATCCTAAAACACTTAAACCCCCTAAAAACCTAAAAATTTCTAAGAAGAATAAAATACACTAAACCCCTAATAACCACTAAATATCCTTGAAACCACTAAAACTCTTTAAAAAACATGAAACCCATAAAAACTCAAAAAACTGACTAAAAACTCTAAAACCCACTAAAAAATATAAAAACAGTGTAAAGCAATAAAAATGTTAAAAAAGTATTAAAATCATTAAAAACCCAAAAAAACAATTAACAAACCCTAAAGATCCAAAAAAACCCATAAAAATGATAAAAATACATAAAACCCTAAAAACCCTGAAAACCCTAAAAAACATAAAAATCCAAAATGCTGTAAAAATCAATAAAAATTTAAAAAAACCTGAAACCCCTAAAAACCATAAGAAAACCATAAAACCTTAAAAACACTTAAAACCACTAAAAATCTAAAAATTCTAAAAATTCCTCAAAATCCTTAATAATCATAAAAAACCATAATATACATAAAAAAATCCCAAAAAATAACTAAAAATAGAAAATCCTCAAAACCCCTAAGAAACCTTAAGAAAACCTTAAAAACCAAAAAAAACATTTTAAACCCCTTAAAACCAAAAAATATTAAAAACTATAAATGACTCTAAAAACCTCTGAAAACTATAAAACCCCTAAAACCATAAAACCGACAAATACCCATAAAATCCTAAAAACCACCAAAATCCCTTTAGATTACAAAAAAACTTAAAAATCTAAAAACCATAAAAATCTCCAAAAAAACCTAAAACCCCCAAAACATAAAAACCCTAAAAAATCCTTAAACCCCTAAAAAAATCACTAAAAAAACTAAAAAATAGATGAATCCATAAAAATAACTATAAATTTAAAAATCCTTAAAACCCCTGAAAATCCCTAAGACAACCATAAAATCCTAAGTACACTTAAATCCCCTAGAAAACTAAAAATTCCAAAACCCCTTAAAACCCCATAAAACCTCAAATGTCCTATGTTTCACCTCCAAACAGACACGTTTCTAGGTTTGGGAAAAAGCATTATTTTGACATGATCCATGTCATTATCTTTTAAAGAGGACTCAGATTGACCCTGTAGGGACTACGTGGTTTACCCCTTCTATATTTCTAAGGAGGTTCTACAATCAAATGGTCCCAATAGGCGATTACATGGGTCAAGAACTTGTGAAATCGGTCCTTATAGGATATAACATCCTCAAATGGTCTCCAAAGGGTTTATTCGTGGACCCAAATACACTCAACGACTCTAGTATCCATGATTTATAGACCTTATTTCCAAACGAATGCATTCGTTGGATGATGACTTGTCCAATGAAACATAAGGACTCTGTTGGTTGAGAGGATGGGTGTTCGGGCTCACCGCACCCCTTTGGGGGGGGGGGGGTATTTCATTTTTCAGGACTCTCTTATATATTTAAGTCATGTTCATATGTTTTTGAGTCCTTGGTTTATTCTTGAAGAGTGTGTCCACGAGATACCTCTGGTTTGAAAGATCAATATAGGTATTCACATATTTAATTCTATAAAGGTAATGCAGACATAATCCAGGAAATAAGGCGCTCTATAGATTATCATTATCCAGGTGGGATGGAAGGTGACATGATGTTGGGATCAGACCCATAATATGGGCTTCCCACATATCCTCTGAAGAGGAATCAGAGCCCACATAGTTCAGGAAACATGGGGATTATGCATGAGAGTTTTCTGATTGAGGGGACATGGTTGGGTGGACCCTTTTGGAAGATCTCCCCTTTTGAGGTTAGGCCTTCAAGAAGGAATCCTACGTATCTTGTTTTGATCAGGAATCATAGTTCTCTTAGTTCAGACATGGTTGGGGCTGACGCATGGATGTTTCCCACGTGAGATGTCATGATTGGGTGAACCCTATTGGGAGGACACCCATTTTGTGCTTGGGCCTTCAATAAGTCATCCTATGTATTCTGGTCTGATTAGGAATAAGAGTTCTTGTTTTTCCAAATTGGTTGGGGCTTACGCATGGATTATTCCAAATTGAGGTGTCAGATTGGGTGAACCATTCTGGGATGGAAGTTTTTTTGAGCTCAGGCCTTCAAGAAGGCATCCTACATCTCCTGGTTTGAGCAGGAATTAGTGTTCTCATAGTTCTGACTTGTGTGGATATTTTAAACACCAAAAATCACTAATCCCATGTGATTCATGTTTGGTGTGAGAAAAAAATGGATGTGAGAGATGAGACCAATCACACACCTCCTCTCCCGTTGATGGGAGAGGGTGGCCCCATAGTAGAAGAGGCCAAGGATACTAGGGAAGAGGGTGTGGAGCGATGGACCTTTTAATGTGGGATGACATTGGAGGTCATGTGGCTCGAACCTTGGAGGATTAGGGACTTACCAAAGTGGGAGTGCACTGGAACGCGTTTAGGGAAAGGGGGTGAATTTTGACTCTAAGGATGAGTGAACATGATTCCTTTGATTGATCAACATTCATCATTGAATGGAAAATAAAGGGATCACACTTAATCCCTAGAATGGGAAGGTTCATGTTAGCGTCTCGAGGTTGGACTCCAAGTTACCATGGGAATGTAGACTTAAAAACGTCCCTAGAGTCTGAAATGTTGTGGGGAGACCCTTCGTGATTCCACTTTCCATGGGTATATAGACTCAAAGTGTCGCACTGATGCACCTGAAGATTTGATCATACGTGTCTAGTGGCTTTGGAAGAGGATTTGTCCTAATGTCGGGGGACTGGTTCACGGAGGGACTATGGAGGATTGGATTGTAGAGGAGGGGTGATATTGAAGCCAGAGGGAAGAATACCCGAAGAATCCCCATTCTGTGTATTGTTACCTTATGCGGGATGAGGGGATCTCTTCATACAGTAGTGGTATGTAGGTAGAGGGTCATCTTCATAACAAGGAAGTACGTGGGACTGGTCATGGACCACCACGCACCACAATGGTACATGATCCTGAATGTGGTTCATCACGCCGCTTTGGGTTCCATCTACATACTGATGTAGTGCACAGTGTCAGGTTAAATCTGTATAGTGATACACTATGAGGAACACCATATCGAAGGAGGGTCCTGGGGACTATCGTTCACGGGGAGTTCATCCACGAGGATTATGTGGTTTGTGATTTCACCAATAAGGTTTCTATTTCTCCCTTTTTAATTAAGTTTCTTTATTTTATTTTTCATGGCTATTTATACCTATAGAAATGTGTTTTGAGATGAGGGATTCAATGATGATTCGATACTGAAGCTAAAATCCTCTCTAAATTATTTCTTCCAACCTTTAGAGTCTCCTCTATTCTTTCTTTGTCCATCATCTTCTCAATTACTTTTTTGATCATATTATATATAAATGAGGAAAACATATCTATGGGCATGTCACACTATTTACGGTATCCCCTGAAGGGATATATATATCCTCAGAAGACTCAGTCAACCAGTGTTTACAGAGGTTGTTGTTCGCAATTCATGGTTCACAGTATCTTTCCAATTTTCTTCATTCGCAAACTACTGAGTTTGTGAGACTATATGTGAATATATTTCACACAACTAATTCATCCAGTGATGTGGTTCACTTTCAACTAGGTTTTTTCGAAATCACTCCGCAGGCCAGCGCCTCGCGGGTCCTTCCACATACTGATGGTTAGAGGTTCAGGCGGTCCATGGACCCTTCTTGGTGATGGTGGGTGGGTCACTTAAAACTCTTTGAGAAATTTAATTCCTTCGCATTTCTTCAAATATTTTCAACTCAATTTGAGTCCATTTTCTTCACTAGACTTGTATGAATGCTTTCTTCCCTCTGAAAAGTGTTGTGTGAGTATTTTCTTCTCTTGGAGAAGATTTAAAGACCCTAAAAATGCCCCCCTTTATAATGGGGTCTGTTCGGAATAAAGAGAAGAATATTCTGATATAGAATCCATCATGAATAGAAGTGGTTTGTATTATAACAGATATGTCTAGTAGGTGGATACGACACCTATATATATGGGCCCATATCATTTTCCTTTTACAATTTATCGTGGAGAAAAGTGCTCTTGTCTCTCCCTTGTATTTATCCACCTTATCGTTCCATTTATTTTGAAAAAACCATATATTTGAACCAATTTTTAAATGCCAAGAACTGATCTTTTCGCCATTAATTATTCCTATAAACTGGACTTTGGTTTTCATAAACTGTGTTTTGGAGTTTAAAACTAAAATCTGGACTTCCGCATAGGAGAACACTACACGGTTTGCATGTCCCATACAACAAATTTGAACAGGAGAACTGAAATTTAAGGCTAAATAATCCAAACATAAACTTATAAATAGTAACTTTAAATATAGACTTGGAAAAACTTTTGTCCATGGTATTCGACTACCATGAACCCTTTTGTTTGATGGAAAACACTCCACAGGCCAGGGCCTTGTAGGACTTTCACGTACCATGACTATCTTCAGTATAATTTTCCCACATACCATAGTAGTATACTCAAATTATCTCCATGTATCATGTAGCATGTGGGTATGGATGTCGTGTAATGTTTCCAGGAAAAGTACATAGAAACTCATGTGGACACTCCTTTTAAGTCCTTTATCCATTTTTGTGGTTTTTATCCAACAATATTTATTTGATTAACCTTTTGTGGAATTTTGGACATTTCTATATAGGATCTAATGGAACTTTAACAGGGTTTAATGAAATAAACCAAGATGAGGGAAACCATGGTGGGGGATAGTGAGGACCATCTTTGATCTTAAAAGGTTCCTTGAGAACGTTTCTTAAAAGATCTTCTCATGATAGAGCTCTAAGATTACCTGTTGTCCGTATACTTTCCACTTTATGGATCTGGTATTCTTGATGATGTTACTATGTTATTGGTTGATCCCATTACTCCTTTCATTATCTTAGAATCACTGTAAGGACATGATCAGGAAAATATTTTCTCAGCATAAGAAGTCATAGCTACTCCGATTGAGGAAAATGTTTTCATATTAGAAGTCTCAATGTAAAATAAGGGTGATCACAGGTGTTGCAACACTACCTCAAAACTAGTCACCTAAGAGTACCTATCTATTATCAACATTTCTCGAGAAAATATTAATGGCAGGTGGAGCACCATGTGGGACCTGTGATCTATAGGATGCTTCTCTGATGAATGGGCATGGGAATTATGGGTTCATAAAACCTGTTTAGAGTCCCTGACCAATTAGAGGTGGTGAACATATATGTGGAAGCCTGAGTTTCTCAGTTCACAACCTTATACCGAGGAAAAATCCTTCTTGAGCTATTGATCCGCTAGTGTTCAAGCGACAACACCTTTAATTTTTTGTATGGGGAGGTGGCAGTCAACTTATAGGATTTCCACCAAAATAGAGGACCCCCCATTTCTTGTAGATATGTATGACGAGTTTCTCTCATCACCCACTACATGGGATAATACCAACCATGTTTCCCCACTGACAAGGAGCCTAATGGTTAGGGAGTATAGATTACTTGATCACCCCCTCCATGATTTCTCTCTTATCTCATTCAAGGAGTGTATAGGGTCATTTTTTTATGTGAATGGTCCCAGACTGAGAGCTCGCTGTAGTCAAACTCATCCATCTCACCCGTCTCAACAAATTCTAGGGTCATATTGTGCTACCCTCGATGTAAGATGATATAATACCCGGGGATATGAGCTTCAATCAGATGCTCCACCAGCACTTAGATTAGTAGGTTTATTTTCCATGTTTTTGAGGGGATGGCTCTTCCCATCCAACAATGTATATATGAGGGTCTGGGTCTGCACTTTGATGATGATAGTTGTGTTAGTGGAGGGTCGACCAGTAAATCTTGCAGCTTCTACTCTAGCATAACTTTATGAGTTGATGGGACAAATACCAAAATATAGGCCTCCACATTGTCTCAGCAGACAGTTTTAATTCCTATATGGGTGGGTCACAGAACACTTCCCATTCTATAAATATCAACACACTAAAAAGGTTCCTTTCTATAACTTTCAACATTCCCTTTTTAATATTTCTGATATTCATCCCAGGTCTTTAAGTGTTAGTGATGCAGTCAGGCTACTGAATGATGCTTCTTTCTTATCATTTTCACCACCCCTACCCCTCATGGGTCATTAATAGGTGATGAGGTTGGTTCTTTAGGGGACAATTCATACATTATTTCTCTTTGAGAGGGGATTCTCACTACTCGCATAGATTGAGTGGCCTTTTTTGAACCATACCACCCTTACCAATTTTCCATGAAATTTGGATGCTTCCAGCAAACTGCGCTTCTTCATACAATTCAATTAAGGGGAGAATCTCATCTAGAAATTCTTCAACATTTATGGCTTATGATGGTGCAGGAAGGTGCCACTATGGAAGTTATCACCCCAAATATTATGAGATCCGCTTTTCTATCATTGGAATATGCACAATTGTGGGTGGGATGTTACCATGATGGGGTACTGCGAAGACTAGTTTGGCAGGTCCAGAAGCCTCTAACCACTCTTCCCCAGGTCCTAACCCTAACAACCTTGACATAAATTCCTTCTTCTCTGATGAGTGTGATGGCTACGTCTCCTATTTCTATCCATGCAGCATCTATGATGGTTCCATCATCTATTCCTACCCTCGTGGAAAGGAGATGCTTGATTCGCCAACATACGTTTCTAGAAGGGGCTTCATCGTTGCGTCCAATCTCAGTGGGGATTGATTCAGACTTCTCCAATTGTATAGATGCTTCACATGACCCTAATGAGGCAGGCCCTAGTAGAGTATCACTGGACACCCCAGAAATCATGGATCGTCCTCCGCGTCCGACTCTAACAGTCAAACCATCTGAGGGTAAAGAGATCCACCCATATTGGGTAACCTATATTAGGTCCCTTCCCAGTCATGTATTGAAACTTCCTACATATATAACCATTCAGTAGGGGTAGGATCAAGGTGTTGGTGTAACAGAGAGGCACTAGGATTTGCAAAAATAGGCATGGTGTCAGTTATGTTCCCTTACTACGAAAACACCTATGGCCAGCTTTACTGACTAAACTAATAAATTATCGTGGTTAATCACTGATATGGGTTTTGGTGCCATTTATTATTGGTACATACATCTACTTATCTACCATATCATCATATCCTAGGAATACCTCACTTATTGTTAGGATAAACTTTCCAAGTTCAATTCTTACCATCAGCAGGTGAAGACCTTCAGAGATATTTTGGAGTAACTCCATCAACTAATAGCTGAAGAGGAAAAGTCTCATGATTCGTTGATTGCCTAAATGGATTATTTGTGGGAGTTTGGGGCCTGCCTAGAACGTTTGGAGGCTCAAATGTCCTCTTTATGTTCCAATTACTAAACTATCTAGAAGAAATGGTGGGACCTTACAACCGTTATGGAATGAATGCTCCCAACGGTCAAGGCTAAACCGGATGAGAGAGATTCCTTAGAACAAACTCTTGATGGCCCACATTATTCACATTCTATTTTTCTAGAAAGGGAGAGTTTGGCCTTATTGTAACATTCCCCAAATCATCATGTGTACTCATTTTTATTTTGATACTATGGAGAGACTCCAAACTGGGGATGTTCCTCAATTTTTTTTGTTGTACTCAATGAAACTAATTTTCCTTCAAATTATTATTCTTTTCCTTTTCTTGTCACTTCAGTTGATGAAAATCAATCATATAAACATCATTTCGATCTAGTATTTATTTTAAAACATTATTCGAAACCAGTAAAAAGAAATAATCGAATCATGATCTATTTTTTTCCTGATCTGTGGGACTCGGTGAGTGTAGTTTGATTATTGTTGGGGTTTTATAGAAAAACTCATGAACTTTGGTGTCTTTTTCATTATTATCCTAATTTTTTCCTATTCCTTCTTAGCACTATATTAGTGATTATAACTTGACTTTTGTTTCGGCCACCCTTTGTGGGGTTTTTACCTAAAAATCATTATGTCTCTTTTGATATCTCAACACACATTTTTTTATCTAAACCATAAAAATATAGGTTTAATGAGAAAATAATCAGCTTTTATCCAAAGATTCCCTTTGAGATTTTACACTCTGGAAAGTATGGAATCCTTTTTTTCAGGTAGTTCATAGTCCTACCAATCAAACTTATTACTAATGTTTTATATCGAACATCTTTGACCAAACTTGAAGTGGTAGGGACCCCAATTCTAGATTCATCATCTTGGAATGTCCTAATAACTTTCAGGCATGAATGATGGATTTTTATTGACCCTAAATTTGTGGGTTGTGGACATGTATGAGGCTCGAGAGTCATTTAATGCATACAAATGTAGGATAGGACTCTCTTGAAAATGAATTTTCCTTTGACCGGTGGCCATTTTGTAGGAGAAAAATGCAGATCCACTTGGTCATGATGTGCATAGACAAACAAAGGTGTCCATGAGACACCGGCCTTCCATTTATGATGGTCTGGGAGGATTTCCAACTCATTTAATTTTTTTGATGTTGTTAGCCATAGTGGGTGGCCTATTTGAGTGATGGTGTCCAAAATAATTAGGGACTTTTGTATCAGCTTTGAGTGAATAATCTATCCCATGTGATTCTTACTCATAGAAGGGAGAGACAGTGGATAGTGATTTCAATTAGAAATATTTTCTATGTCGGGAAATTTTAATAGGTTAGGATATGTAATCCATTTTCCAGAGGGGTTTCTCCTATTTGAGGGGTGATATGGGACATGAATGTCATCTTAGAGTACATAAATCAAAGAGGACTCTCCTAAGGAAAAAAATGTCTCTGATTGATGGCAACCATGTAGGTGACATATGAAGGTCCACCGGGGCATGATGTGCATGGTCAAAGAAAGGTTTCCATAGGACACTAAACTATCATCTTTAGTGGCTATGAATGATTATGGAAAATGGGACCTTTCTAAACATGACATAAGAATTTTGACAAGGGGTGGACCTGAGCATGAAAAGGGACATTTCTTTTAGAAAAACTCTTCCACGGAATCCAGAAATATATAGGGGAATTTTTTTCTTATATACTTCTTGACTTTATGCATATAGATGGGGGTATCTTTATTTTTTAGAAACCTCAAGTGAGACCAGAGGTGAATTACGATGGCATGTTATGATAGATACAAGATGTGGGTAGGAAGAAGAATTTAAACCATGACTTCAAGGGCCCTTGAATCTGGAGGGAGGTCATGATACTTGGAAGCCATTGGGAATACTATGATATGGGATGAATCTCTAGGGGATGAATTTTCCTTTGATTGGCGACCATCTTGTAGGCATCATATGCAGTACCATCGGGGCATGATATGTATAGTCAAAAAAGTTGTCTGTAGAACACTAGTCTTCCATCTAAGATGGCCATGGAAGAATATGGGGATTCAAGATCGCTTAGTGCACATAGTATGAGGTACGACATGAGGGTATCTGGATACATTAGAGACATTAATTCTATGATTCACTCATGTAATCAAGAATTCCTTTTATAGATCTAACTCATACATAGGGTGAGAAATTAGTCCCATCTTTGGGGTACCCTATCGTTTAAGGTCGTATTCCCAGAATGTGGGGTTCCTTACAGGTAAGGTAATAGTGACAATATTTTTAAGGTCGTGCTTTTAGGAAAACATTCCTAGACTTATTTTTTATGATTTCATGGTGGATCTCTCACTGGGATCCCTAAGATCACATGATCTATGATTGGTGTGAGAAAAAAGGGATTACGAGGGTTCTGGATCACCACTTAAGAGTATAAAAATCAAAAACAGATAGCACATTCGGCTTAAACAAATGTTATGCATTTTAACAACATATAACCAAGATGATTCTGGGCTTGAAATTTACATCATGCGGGTAGGAAATTATGTTGTGAATGTTAGATTCATTTATAGAGTACATTAATCTTAGGAGTTTTAATTCATGTAGTGAGGAAATTATGGTGTACAGTTTAGAGTCATGTAGCGAGCAAATTATGTTGTTCATTTTAGAGTCATGTAGTGAAGACATTACACTATATAGTTCAGAGTCATGTGGCGAGGACATTATGTTTTCCTAAAGATTGTTAATAGCTTTGAGTTAGTCGTGGTAAGGATATTATGGCATTCCATAGACATGAGTGATCATAAAAGGTTTAAATCATAGTCCCCGGGGGGGGGGGGGGACTTGGGTCAGGAGGAATTACCTGGGGTTTGGAAGCCATTGGGCATGCCGAGGTTGGAGATGACTCTCCTTAGGATTAATTTTCCTTTGATCAATGACCATTTTGTAGGAGAAATATGCATAGCCACCGGGGCATGATGTGCATAGTCAAAAAAGGTATCCACAATACATTGGCCTTCCACCTCAATTGGTTTAGAATGTTTATGGGGATCCAAGATTTCCTGAAGTATGGAGTTTTAAAAATGGGAAAGATGTGTCTTGGAATGTAATAAATACCAAGACCATGATTAGTCGTGAACTATTAGAGCATCCACATAGATCTGACTCATATTTTTGGGGGGAAGCACAATCTTTTGACTTCTTATGAGTGGGGGGGAATGTGTGGCATCTCGTACTATTGAGAATCGGGATGCACATGAATCTTAAAGAATCTTGTAGATAATTTTGTTGCGGTTAGGACGTTTTATGGACCCCCCCCCACTCGTATGGGTTTGACTTATGCCCATAGGATGGGGAATTTTTTCTAAATGTTGGATGGTCCAGGATGCTAGATTCTGGTGTCACTATGTATCTTGCAAAGGAAAGAATCATGCCATACGTAGTTATGAATGTTCCCTACAAAGGATTAGTCCATGTGTATTGACATGCGAGGGAATTTTTTTGTTGGTGGGTGGGCCGAGATGCCAGATCCGGGCATCACTACGTATCATGAAAGTGTGGGAATCAAGCCGCACTTAGTTCTGAACATTTCCTATACATCTGACTCGAACATAGAAGTAGGGGAATTTTTGTTTCATTCTATATGGATGCCAGGTCTACCATATTTATCTATAGTTTGTTTACATAAGGAAATCCTTACCACCAATCAGAATATCATGTGAGTTATACTCGATGTGAGAAACAAGGAGTGATAATGGTTTCCTTTATAAAATATGGGGAGATAGAGGACATGATATCTGAATTTTAGTTGTGGGGATTGGGCCAAGATAGAAGATAGAGGCATTGCTACATATCGCACTAATTAATGGGAATCAAGCCGTATGTAGGTCTCTAAGGGATTTTGTAGTTTATCTCGAGGCGATTAGGATGATTTATGCTATGTAGTTTAACATCTTGCCGATTGGTTGCTATGTTGTACAGTTTAGATACATGCAGTGAGAATACTATGTGGTCTAGTTTATAGACATGTAGTGAGTACACTATCATCCCCGCTTAATGTTGTGTTGTAGGGACTAATACCATACAGTTTAACGTCATGTGGTCAGGATGATAACTCATAGTTTAGGGGTGTAGAGTTTGGACTGTGGCATCACAGTACTATAACTATTAGTTTATGGTCCTAGAGTTTGGACTGTGGCATTACAGTACTATAACTCATTGTTTAGGGTGATAGAGTTTGGATCATGGAATCACATTATTGTAACTCATAGTTTAGGTTCATAGTGTTTGGATCATGG
Source organism: Viscum album (assembly GCA_963277665.1). Lineage (NCBI taxonomy): Eukaryota > Viridiplantae > Streptophyta > Magnoliopsida > Santalales > Viscaceae > Viscum > Viscum album. The sequence continues at coordinate 1,276,309,370 of OY728136.1, read as the reverse complement.
AATCACAATAATATAACTCATTGTTTATGGTGATAAAGATTAGACCGTGGCATCGCACTACTATAACTCATAGTTTAGGGTCATAGATTTTGGACCACAATATCACAGTACTATAACTCCTAGTTTATGGTCATAGATTTTTGATCGTGGCATCAGAGTACTATAACTCATAGTTTAGGGACATAGAGTTTGGACAGTGGCATCTGAGTACTATAACTCGTATTTTAGGTATATAGGGTTTAGACCATGGCATCACAATACTATAACTCATGGTTTAGGGTCATAGAGTTTGGACCGTGAATGGTTCTTGTTGTTTTGAAAACTACATCTTCAAAAACCTTACATTTATGGGAGATATGATGAGTTTTATATCTATTGATACCAAGGCATATGATCTATTGGAATTGACCCTATGTATGATATATAGTACCTCCAATTTTGGTTCTATAATTAGGGGATTATTCTATAGTATCATCAAGGTTCATAAGGCCAAAATCATCTCTACATCAAGGAAAGATTGAAGTCAAACCTTTTATTGATGGATCATGTGATCTGATTTTGGTAGACATCCAAATGGTACAAAGTGTGTATCCATTTCTCATCGATCAGTTTTAACTCATCAAACCATCTTTTGGATTGCTCATCCATGGACAATTGATCGCAAATGGTAACATAGAGTGATGTTACTTTAATTTTTATAGGTAAAATCACGTTTTCCTCATATACAATTGAGTATAGGGTTTCTTGGGCGGAAATTCGGGTTGTGGTCTAGTAAGACCATAAAGCATGAAGATGCTTGTCCGACCATGATCTCTTATCCTTATATACAATATGTTGCAGTATTTTGGATAATGTCTTATTGAAAACCTCTATCTTCCTATTGGATGCCACATGGCAGCGGGATGAATGGTTGGATTTGATTCTATACTCTTGGTATAACATGTCCAACTCGATAGAGATTAATTTAGTGACATTGTTCGTTATTATTGTGTGAGGGACAAAAATCGGATAATTATGTTGGCCTTCAAAAAGATAAATATTCATTTTCCTCGACTTTTTTATGGGGTATGGTTTTGTCCCATTAGGAAAATAAGTCTATTTATACGAGTATGAACTTGAATTGTCTAGTTGTGGTGGGGGTATATGGTCCAAAAACATGCATCCCCTAAGCATCAAATTTTCAGGAGTACTTAGCTGTGTGTTGTAACTCTAGGGGTTGATGACTAAAATTGGTATGAACTTGGATAGAATAGAACATATTGATGAATATGGCACAATAATGTATCATTGTAGTCTAATAGTATCCAATACATTAGATTTGATGAGAGAGCTTGGTTGCTGATTGGTGCGCTCCACAAGCTCTGACATGCACTTCTTTCATGACAGCAACAGTTTCTTCTCCATTAATGCACCAAAGAATTACTCTGTTAAGGACTCATTTGTAGAGAACCTTTTCTTGGTTTACCCCATTGTACAAGACAAAGTTGAATACCTGTTTCAGGATCTATTCATATCTATCCCTATCTGGTGGGAGTTCCCCCTTATAATGGTAATTTTCAAGGGGAGTCATCCAGCTGGTGGTGTGACCATAAAGCTCAGAAATGCGGATAATCTCTTCGATCTCCTATATATTTTTCTACATAAATGGAAGTACCATATAATTTTTCGAAATAATAACAAATTTTTCATCCCATTATTGATCATTCAGGTATGTGGATGAATTTTCTAGTACATAGGATTAAGTATTTTGTGACCAGGGGACATAGGTCAATGCTGGTTCTGATGGAAATTCTGCCTTCATTTATCGAACTTGGTTCATCAAGGAGGACAATTGTTTTTTCTTCTTGGAAAGGTCACTATTAACCTACTTGATAACTAGCTCTGAATCACCTTTTATCTTCAGGTGTTTTCCTCATGCATGAAGTGCCAACTAGATACCCACAATGAGGGTCGGGTATACTAGTTTATTATTTGTACATCCCTCCAAAAACAGGAAGGAGTAGGGAAAGATTACCTTTTCCAGGGATATAAATATAACTTCATGCCCCACTTTTTTGAGCTTGGGATCCTCCATATTTTTCCCTGTCTGGATTCGTGAAGCACCATCGAAGTACATCTCCCATATTTAGGGGTTCTCTTAGATGGAGAACCCATCTTCATACAAATGTTTAGCATCCAATGAGGTTGTTTCATCCAAGGGGTGATCTTCCTGGAATTCTACTAACTCATGACCTTTGATGGCCTTATGGTGCATGTACTATATTTCAAACTATTGTGGGATGACTACCCATTGTGATAATAATCCAGTTAACATAGGACGCATGAGAATATATTATAGCTGGATGTAGCGGGAGACCAGGTGTACCATGTGGTGTTACAAGTAATTCTGGAGTTTTTGAACCGTGAATATTAGGGATTGATAGTTCTTTTTGATTCTTTAATATTGAGTCTCATCATCCATCATTGTTAGAATGAGGTAATAGAGGTTTTTCTCACCGCTGGAATCATTCTTCTACATTAGGAAGGTGCCTAATGATCATTCCATGGAAGTTACAAACAAATTGAGTCCTCTCCTTTCAACTAGTGTCATCATCACCAGTGGTCCTAGGATATTTCTTTTTAGATTGTTGTATGATTCTTGAAAATCATTATCCCACTCATACGTGACCCCTCTCTTTATTAACCTAGTTAAAGGTAAACATTTACCTGCATTGTTGGCTATGAAGCGTGGGTTTTAAGCCAAGTGTCTCGGGAGACCTCTCAACTCGATGAGGTTGTGAGTTGGGGACATGCCAATGATGTATATTTTCTTCTCAGGGTTGACTTCTATGTTGCAATGTCATTTGAAAAAGTCAAGAAATTTCTATCAGGTAACGTCTAAGACACACTTTAGAGGATTAATATTTAACCTATATTGCCACAATTTGTTAAAGATAGTTTCATGATCGGTCAAGTGGTTTGAGCACTATTGTGATTTAACCACCAGATTATCGATGTGTCACTCATCAAATGTTCCTAAAAAGGGCCTAAAGATGTGGTGAATGGCACCCAGATATGTAGAACCAACATTTTTTAGGAAAAAGGGAATCACTTTATAATAGAATAAACCTTGGGGGCCCTAAAAGAAGTATATTATTCATCTCTTAGGGATATTCAGATCTGGTTGTATCCAGAATATCCATCCGTGAAAGAGAGGGACTCATATCTGTTTGTTGCATCGATAAACAATTTTTTCATCGGGACCAAGAAATCATATTTTGGGTAGTGCCAATTAAGATCAATGAAGTCGATGAATATTCTAATCTGTTTGTTCTTCATTGATAAAGGGACTATGTTTTCCATCTATATCAGATATTGGAATTATCGTATGAAGTTGTCTTTGATCATCTTGTGAAATTCAGCCTCTATATTAGTAGCATGCGTCAGGTGGGGCCTTCAAGCTTCCTGCTTATAGAACAGGTGATCTTCTAGAAGACCCATATGATGAGTGGAGACCTCAGGATTGTATCCTAGAAATTTCTGTGTAGTTTTAGGCAAACACATCTTCGTTCTTTTTTAGGAAATAGGTATATTCCTCTTGATCCATGATAGGAATAGACACACTAATAGAAGTGGGTTGCGGGTCATCTTTGGTGATCAGGTTTATCTCTTTAAGTTCGTTTATTTTTGTGGAGACACCTTCTTTGAATTCAAGATGGGAATATATGAGTTATTATTATTATTATTATAATTATTCCTCCTCCTCATCTTTATCATTATCTTCATCATATTCTTCCTCTTTTGAAGGAGAGAGGATTTATGAGATGAACTCTTCGACGTTAGGTGAGAAATCATTTTCTGCCTTAGTGAATAAGGCAGGAACGACTCAGAGTCTTGAGGATGGGTATTGAGCATCTTTGTTAGGGTCTTCCCTGATATCATAGGGTTCTTCCCACTCTATCATGTCTTTGGGATTGGCATTCATAACATAAATCCTGAAAATAATTGGGTCTATCTCTAGGCTTGAACTTATGAACTCAACTTGGATATTGGGTAATACATACTCCTCCCCAAACAATTGGATGGGGTCAAGGGGATCCATTTCCATTCCATTCGAGGCAGTGATCCAGTCAACGTCGTCAACTAAAGGCTTCTTCTCTATCGGTTCATTGAACCCTACATCGATGTAATGTGACTCACATGATTTGAATGCGGATTTATCGGCATGTAATATCCCGTTTTTTTCATTATCACAATGTTTATCGCACTAATGGTATGATGAAAGAATTTCAATGTGTTGATGTAGCCAGGGACTTTATAATAGGACGTTGAAGGTCATACTTTTCCTTACTACTATAAACATAGAATATGTCATGAGGTCTCCAAGATACGTTATAAGATTGATTGATCCCAATGATTCTGATCGACTTTTTCGTATCCCAGTAGAGTTCTGGTGCAAGATGTTAAACTGTCTTCATCATAGCCCAACTGAAGAAGTGTTCACAGTTGGAGTAGGTTGACTCCAGAGCCTTTGTCGACAAAAATCCTCGGACCATCAATTCCATTTATCTTTCCGGACACATGTAAGAGTTTTATGTTCCCTTTCATGATGGTTTCTTCATCCATGTTTGTGATGGAGATGAAGACATGAGATTATTTGGAATTTATCTCAATCCAATAGACTTTGGCCGCTGCTACTTTAGCCTTCAATTCATGGGGACTTAGTAAGGATTCGATGAGCGCCTCCCTAAGGTATGTAGACAGACTCAAAGAATCTAGTATTGACAGTTTTTCCGGTATTGAAGAAAACTAATTTATAATATCATATTTGTGCTCTAAATTTCAGAATTTCCCGGACTAGGTTTAGTCTTTCATAGGCACATTTGGGGCTTGAACTTTGGACATAGATGATCCGACATCTATGACAGGATCTGGTGGCACGGTGGTCCTTTACATGTTCGTCTGAACTATTTCGCTCGTATTCCTTGAGAGATTTGGTATTTGTTCCCCATTCAATTGATATTTCACGATAATTGGGATCATATTTATTACAGTGAGGGCATAGGAAAATTATGGTTCTCTTTATCTCTGCTACAGGGTCCTTCTGTGAGTTTCCACAATGTTAACAGTTTGAGGTAAGGCATGGATGAGAATTTGACCCCTGCCACGATCATGCCTTTCAGGAAACCCTCAGTATCTATGGACTCTTCCTATGACTATGTGGTTAGGTGTAGAGAATTTGGCTTCATGGCCATAGTCTCTATTAGATAAGGGGTCCATCAAGTGAATGAAATTAATGGAGCCAAAGACCAATTCTTGTTTTAACAATGTTTCTATAAGACTTTATCCTACTAATTGTGCAATTTGGTAGGGTGGCCCCCATTGTACCATTTCACAGGGTGGTTCTTGTTGTACTATTTGGTGGGGTGACACCCATTGTACCATGTCTTATGGAATAAATTATTAAAGTTTCAAAACTGGCTTTGGTTTCGGTGTTAGCTCGCCTTCTTGATCCTACTTTCTTCCCTTTTGGACCTTAGAGGACTACAAGGATAAGGATGAAGGATGTGTTTTATTATGAACTATTGGGGTCATGGTGAGTTGTTTGAATTATGCCTAGAGGATGCCATGAACCTGGATGACTATTTTCTAGGTAATCCAATTGTCAAATTTTTTATTCTTTTTAATGTAGACTATTTTCTATACCACTTCATTTCTTGAGTATGAGTTGGAAACATATTCCACTTGTGTTGGTGGCGGGACCAACTCTTCTTTCCTATAATCCACTCTCTTTTGTAAGAGATCCTTGAAGACAAAGTATTCCTAGATGGTATGTACTAGTATCTGGTCATAGGTAAAATAATTTGGATGGTCATCGAGACCCATTTCATCACCTCACATTGGCTCTGTTAGCCAGGGAAAGTTGTAATTCAAGGCATATATGAAAAATCAATGGACCTGGTTATCTAGTAATGAGTAGGATTTAATTCTTCATTCCTGAAATTGATATCATTTAACACCCCTTCACTCATCTTGCTGAGGTTTGGTGGATTTTGGCATCGATGGGTTCTCGAACAATTCATTGGCGGCATTGTGACTAGAGCTAGTGATGGGGGTGGCATAAGCGTGATAGAAGCCACTTCATATTTTCCGACTATTTTTCATGGGGATGATTGTGACACTTGGAACTTAAGTTTGGTCCACCTTAAGGAGTCTTATATCCTTTGGGAAATGGCAGAGAAGTCACAGAACCCACTTGTGTACTTCACAGGGATGAGCGGTGTTCATAGTTCATCATGAAGGATATCGATGTACATAGCAATAATTTAATCTTGGGGGAGCATCCAGTTCAGGGAATAAGTCAGACCTTTCCATCTGGAAATGATGTATGAAACTCTTTAACTCTCTCTCTACATTCAATTCATGAGATAACTGACCATTGTCTTAGTAATTTTTGAACTGAACTAGAAGAGAAACTATCACCAAAGGTCCTCCCAGCCTAATATTGAGTTTTCTGGAAATATAGTATACCAAAAAAAGGCTGAAACCTATCGGGTTTTCATGGCGAGTTTGAGTTTTACTGCTTCTTATTACTCCATGGTTCCCATCATGGGGTCACAGTAAGAGGCATAGTGAATTAGATGATGTTCTGGGTCTCCCAAGCCATTAAACACTTGGAATATAGGGTTTCCAATGTTCAGTGGTGGTAGAACATTTCTCACCCAATCATGGTAGGGTTTTGTGCTCTGGTTGTATAAGATTGAACCTCCAATCCATGGATTCTAGTCGATTTGTTAGTTGCTTGATGGTATTCAAGATACCATGGTGCATATTTTGTCTGGATTGAGCTTGGGTGGGCGTAGTAGTGGCTAAAGCTGGATGTGTCAGTGCTTCATGAATTTAGGCTAGATACCCAGTCAAGGGCATCCTTTGTGGGTTTACCTGAATATAGTATGTCTGCCTTCCCAACTGGGGGAAGTATTGAAGTCCTTTAGGGGATGGATTTAAGTAGGGTTATGGTCTCGGTGCTAGGTTGGATGGGCCTCTGGGATTGACTTAATTCACCCGGATTAGTTCCTCTGGCATGGGAACCTCCTCTAGGAATACCTGTGGGCGTTCCATAGGTGGAACACATCTGTCAAGATAGCTCCATCGATGCACATCAACATTAATTCACCTAAGCTCTTTAATTTATTCCTCTTTATTGGTGAATCTTTCCCCGAGAGTGAGGGACACATTCTTAGGGGGAGGAGGTGGGTCATAGATGAGCTAGGAATTATTATTCTCCTTATTAGTGTTTCACGAGGGAGTTAATGATGGATTAAAAGATGAGGTTCCTAAATCTAAGGGTGCTATCTGGTTTCAGGTATGCATGCCATCAGGCTCGGTGTGGGATTCCTCTAGGAGTGATCCATCTTCTCTTGCATCCTTTCCCATTGTATCATTTCCTGTAAGATACTAGGGGTTGACGTTTACCACATTCATTGATGCGTACTACAATGGGGGTGATGTACCTGGTTCTGAATGATAGGAAGGCTTTTTATGTCCTTTTCTGGACTTTCTCCTTCAATTTTGTAGTATTCTGTGGGTTTCTTGGTGAAGATTGACAAGAATGGATCCCTGATTTGGCCTAGTAATGCACATTCATCTTAGAGGGTGCAAACCACAAGATGGGGTGGAATGGGTGACTTCTATACTCATCATTCATCCATGATTAGAGAATACAAACATCCATTCTAAGAGAAATTGAGGTAAAAATACCCCTAGCCTTGGGGGATGGGGTTTCTCTCATTCTTCCATTGATGCACTATGGCCTAGATTTGTTGGTCATATAGAGGAATTATGAGCTAAAAATTCCCCCAGTCTTATATGTTGGGGGTGTTCCCACATTGCAGAAGTATTCTCCACTATTTCCACCCTTTTAATTTCAGGCACTCCCACACAGGTGTGATCCGAGTATCGAATTAGACCTGTATGAGATTTATGTTCTTTTAAAGACATTGAACAACTTACTGGTTGGATTACCTTAGGTGAGAATCCTACTATATATTATCGGTTTCCTAGATCAAAATCTATTTTATTTCATGACCTCTATGAGTCTGAAACATTTGATACTTATTCAGGGACGATTTTTGGTGAGTATTCCATCTTTCCTAAGTTGGAATTTCATTTGATTACTGCCTTTGGGTAATGACACTGCAAGATGCCATTTCCAATGAGGTCTGATGGATGGGATGTGTGATGATGTGTAGAGCTCCATGTTCATCCCATCCCCAAATACGAACTCTAGTTGGGGCATCACCAATGAGGAAATGCAACATGTGCATTGCATGGAGGCAAGACTGTTCAAGGTTTTTCTTTTGCCTTTATATTCATGGTTATCTTATGGATGAGAGGGCTTCCAGGTCAATTAGACGGAGAAGCTCCCCTATATTGTTGACAAGGTCAGCATACCCTTTTTAGGGAAAGATATTTTCATCTATTTGGAGAAGATTATTATATATATTGAGGTGAATATCATTCATAAATTCCATAGACAACTCCCCTGGTGTGTCTAAGTTAGAAGTTGTCAAAGGCCAATACATCACTGGTATATTATCCTTATCTATTTGTCTTCTCACGAGAAATATATCCTACTATTGTTCTTCTAGGGACTCCTCTACATGAAATTCCCATCTTGAATACATCTTAATGATTTTGTTCCAACCAACTAAGATGATGGGATCCTCATTAATATGTGAACGACACGGGGGTTGGATCAGAATATTAGTTTGGCCTCGGACAATCCCCTAGTTGAGAAAGGTTATCACTCGTCATAGACGGAGCGCATAATACCTCTGACACCATCCTTCTGAGGCCCTCATCAATGGATGTCTTTCTCACATTGGTTCCAGAATGGGTGGGGGGCTTCTTGCTAGTATGAACATTGACTGCGGTGAGGAGCTCCACAATTGGTGTTGTATTGGTGAGGGATACCAATGAAAATTAATGCCCGACCGTAGGGAGTGTCCCTGTAGTGTATACCCTAGGGAAAATATTTAGGGTAGCCTAAAATGAGGGGAGGGCCATCATGATACTTGATTTCACAAAGGGGAGGACCTTCTCTATGATTACTACGATGGCAGGGACTATTATCACTACTTGATACCAGGTTGTAGGGAGAAATTCTACAGTGTGCATCCTATGGAGGGCCTTCAAGATGTACTGCAATGAGGGGATTACCTTCTCATTGCATGATTTTTATGAGGGTAAGACCTTTATAATGACCTCCATTGTGGAGAGGCCCTTCACAATGAAAGTCATCATGACAGTAACTACCATCATTACTTGACTTCCGACTACAGGGAGAAACATATATGCTACATATACCCTAGAGAGGATAATATGGGTGGACATAAGAAAGGGGAGGACCATCTTACTATCTGATTATCAGGTGAAGGGGAGGGTTACCATGACGCGTATCAGGAGATAGGCTCTCGTGATTTATCATTCCTGGCTCATAGAGTAATCCCCTATGGGTGAAATGGGGAGGACCTTCAGAGCTGCTAGTAGTGAGATTGCGGGGAGGGCCTTTGAAATTTCTAATATAACTTCCATAATTTGATAATGGACCAACATGGTCTTGATATATTTATTAAAATAAGTTAGAGGGTGTTGAGAAACCCATCATCCAATAGAGTATGATCTTGTTTGTGCTCTTTATTTTCTAGTTGCCTTTGGTGCATTTCATTTTTGGGTGCTCTCTTGTGAGTAACTAGGGCCTACTGCTATTGGTAACAACATTCACATATTATTCCATGTATTATTGGGTCCTGTGATACTGATAGGATATGCCAACAGGCATCTTGAGTTTTGGCAGGGATATATGTCTACCCAAGAGCGGCCACCATGTTGGACCGGTGCCCCCCAATTGGAACATGTATTTGTTCCCAATATGGTTGTCCTTGTATCATGGGATATTGTTTTCGACCCTACTAGAATAGAGAAAGGATGCATTACTACTCTAGAGTGACTACCCCATTTTTTCAAGTAAGTCACTCTGTTTGAGGAAACTAGGATGTGGTCCTGGTTTCTCTCCTTTGCTGCCAATGTAATGATACCTTGACATGTTTGGAGGATATGGTCTGGAATTGATGTCTGATATTCTATCATTTCCAGGATGTGTAGAGATATATCTTTGGATGGAATGGGTATGAAGGTCCATTTCGATGTCGGAGCAGGTGTTTGTGCCTGCTCTATTCCCCCATGGCTTTCTAGTAAATACTAATAGTCCTCTTGTACCGAAAAAAACTAGTCTTCCATCAGTTTTCTTCTTTGGTTGCCACCGTATTTGACTGGTGGGATTCACATTCACGCGCATGTTTTTTTTCTTGGGCCCTCTTTCCACAGTATTTGTCTCACAGGATTTGTATACATCCACAATAATTTAACTCTACTCATATTTTAATGCCACAAAATTTGGATGGTGGGCTTGATACGCATTAACAGCTATTTGTTCTTAAGTGTAGCTGGTTCCAATCCTATTTAGATGAAAGTATTTATATGCATCAATAGGTATTTTTACATAAATGTATTTGGTTTCTATCCTATTTGGATGATGTCATTCTTGTGAACCAACGGATATCTGCATCTGCCTTTAATTTTCTACTCTGCCTGCATGGAGGGACCAATGAGCTCTGGCAGGAACATGCATGTGCTCTAATTGCGCCACCCTATTTTTGTGGTGGGATTTGGTGGAGGGTGAAGAGTTATATTTATTCCTATTAAATGCCTCCAGATTTTTATGACAGAGTTTCTCCTCTAAAACCGAGGTGGTGGAATATTCCCAATTAAACATTTTCCACCCTTGGTGGGGAGCCTGAGGGTTCAGGATCTTTTGGACTTCGATAGGTGCCCTAAGAAAAATTCCTCTTCAGTGTGAGGATACTCGGTTACCCGGTGTTGGTGGTGATGCTCTCTATAAGGGGCTCGTGGGTAGGACCCCCATGCAATTGAGATAATGTTTTGAGCATTGAATTTATCTACTTCCATAAGATAAGAGAGTTACTCATTGTCATGTTCCAGGGATAGGCTCCCGAAATGTTTTGAGATGACCTCCAGGGCCGCCTTGTGCTGGGGTGCTGGCCACAGTTGATGAGTTGAATAGTGAGATCTTACAAATTGTAGGGATAGTCTTGTGACCTCACCATGAGGGTAGTACCATTTTAGTGGTACTCTTTGACCAGTGTGTTGGATAGCCAGTGTTGAAGACACTGGGAAGTAAAGGGGGTCATACTCTTCATCATGGCCTTGACCGCCTATGGGATCATTGAGGCGCGTGTCTGTATTGGTCATCAGGATGTCATTTGAATTGAAGGATTCTATGAGGGAACCTCAAATATACATATATGACAAATACAAACAACAAAACCCCATCAATGTAGCATTCTCTTGAACATATACATATTTGATGATAGATATTGGCCTCGTTCCCCCCGTTTTTTGAGCTGAAGGGGCTCAAGGGGTATAAGACCACCACATTTGTTAAAGATTCACTTTGGGTTCACCATTTTGGTTTCACCTCTAAGGTGACATGTTTATGGGTTTGGGAAAAATATTTGTTTTGACCCAATCCATGTCATTATCCATTAGGAGGGGATTGGATTGACCCCACGAGGACTGTGTGGTTTACCCCTTATGTATTGCGAAGGAGGGGCCACAGTCAAATGGTCCTAGTGGGTGATTAAATGGGGTCATGTACCAGTGAAATCAGTCCTATTAGGATATAACTTCCTCGAATAGTCTCTAATGGGTTTATTCATGGAATTAGAAACACCCAAAGAACCTGGTATCCATGATTCATTGACCTTATTTACAAAGACAAGAGTTCATTGGATGATGATTTGGCCAACGACACTTAAGGAATCCATTGGTTGAGAGGATGGGAAGTCATGATCATCACACCCCTTTTGTGGAGGGATATTATTGCCAATTATGAGACTCTCTTATAGATTTAAGTTGTCTTCATATGGTCATAAATCCTTTTTTTATTCCTGAAGAGTGTGTCCAGGGTCTACACCTAGTTTGAAAGATCTTCATAGGAATACATGGATTTGATGTTTTGAAGGTAATGCTGAGTTAAGATATTAAATAAGGCTCTCTAGAGTTTATCATCATCCAGGGGGAAGAAGGTAGATTGATGTTAATATTGGACCCATAATATGGGATTCCTACATATCCTTAAGAGAGTAATTTGAGCCCATATAATTTGGGAAACTCGGGGCTTACGCATGAGGGCTTCCCATTTGCGGGGTCATAGTTGGGTGGACCCTTTTGTAAGGGAACCCCTTTTATGATCAGGTCTTCAAGAAAGTTCACTACATATCCTAGTTTGACCAAGAATCAGTGTTCTCAAAGTTAAAAATTGGTTGGGGCTTATGCATAGAATCTTCCCACTTGAGATGTCATGATTGGGTGAACCCTACTAGGAGGGCGCCATTTTTGAGATCGGGCATTCAAGATGGCATCTTACGTATCCTGGTTTGATCAGGAATCGAAGTTATCATAGTTTAGACTTGTTTGGGGCATACACATGAAATCATCCCACATGAGATTTCATGATTCGGAGAACCCTTCTGGGAGGGAACCCTTTTGAGCTCAGGCCTTTAAGAGGGCATCCAACATATCCTGGTTTGATCAGAAATCATAGTACTCATAGTTCAGACTTTTATGGATGTTGTAATCACCAAAAATATCTAATACCACATTATTCATGATCAATGTGATAAAAAAGAAGATGTGAAAGATCCAACCAACCACACACCTCCTCTCCTACTAATTGGAGAGCCTATGACGGAAGAGCCTGAGGAGACCGGGGAAGGGGGCACAGAGTGACGAACCTTTTAATGTGGGATGAAATTAGAGGTCATGCTACTTGGCCCTTGGAGGATTATGGACAAACCTCAGTGGGAGTGCCTCAGAAAAAATTCTAGGAAAGGGGTGGAATGTTGAATCTATGGAGGTGTAAACATTATTCCTTTAACTGATCACTATTCATCATGGAATGGAAAAGCAAGTGATCACCCTTAATCCATAGAATGGGGAGGTTCATGTCAGCATCGCAAGGATAGACTCTAGGTTTCCATGGGAATATAGACTTACAGACACCCATGGAGGCCAAAGCACTATAGGGAGACCTTTCTTTAATCTACTTAAAATGGTTATATGGACTCAATGGGGATTATCGATGCGCCCAAAGATTTGATCATACGATTATAGTGAATTTGGAGGAGGCTTTGGCCTGATGTTGGGGGACTAGTTCACGGAGGGACTATGGATGACTGGACAGTAGAGGAGGGGCGATATTGGATATGGAAGGAATAAAACCCAAATACGCCCCATTCCACGTACTTTTTCCTTATGTGGGGTGGGGGATTTGTTTACCATAGTGGTATGCAGGTAAGGTGGTTGTCTGCATACCGAAGCAGTACGTGGGCTTAGAAATGAACCACCTTACACCACAGTGGTACATGATTCTGAATGACTTCTGTCACACCGCTTCGGGTTCCATCCACATACTGATGCATTACGCAGTGCCGGTTTAAATATGTATAGTGATACACTACATTGAACACCATATTAAAGGAGGGTCCTAGGGACTATCATTCGTGGGGAGTTTATCCACGATGAATATGTGGTTAGCAATTTCACCAATTAGGTTCATAATCCTCCCATTATTGTTATGTTCCTTCATTTTTTTGGATCACAACTGATTATACCTTTAGAAATGTGGTTTGCGATTTGGGATTTGTTGATCATTCGAGACTGAAGCCGGAATCCTCTCTGAATTCTTTCTTCCAACCAGTGGGGTCTTCTCTGTGCTTTCTTCATCCGTCATCTCGGGATCTCCTTCTGTGCTCCTACTATAGAGAAACGGGGAAATTATATTTATGGTCACGAGACACCATTTGTGGATACCTATGAATATATATCTAAATCTTTGAAAGACTCAATCAACTAGGGTTTCTGAAGGTTCTTGTTCGTGAGTCATGGTTCACAGAACCTTTCCAATTTTCTTCGTTTGCGAACTACTGAGTTCATGAGATGGTATGTGGATATCTTTGACACACCTAATTCAGCGAGCAATGTGGTTCACAGTAAAGTGGGTTCACTAGATATCACTCTGCGAGCCAGCGCCTCACGGGAAATTCTGTGTATTGGTGGTATGCGGTTCATGCGAGCCATGAACCCTTCTCGGTGATGGTACACGGGTCACTTAAAACTCCTTGATAAATTTAATTCCTTCATGTTTCTTCTATGATTTAATCTCAATTTGAGTCCATTCACTTTACCAGACTTATAAGAAGGCTTGCTTCCCTCTGAAAAGTGATTGTGGGATTATTTTTTCCCCTTGGCGATGTTTTCAAGACCCTATATACTCAAAATCACTAAAAAACATAAAAATAATTAAAATACAATAAAAATACATACAATCACTACAAACATAAAAACACCCTAAACAATTTAAATTCCCTAAAAAAATATTAAAATACTGAAAACACCTAAATCCTCTAAAAACCTACAAATTCTAAAAACTATAATGACCCTAAAAACCCTAAAAGCCCCCCAAAACCATAAAAACCCATACAAACCATAAAAAATATAAAAAAAAACTAAAAAAATCTAAAACCCTTTAAACCACTAAAATCCTATAAAAATAAAAAACCATAAAACACCTAAAAAAAGAAAACCATCAAACCCAGAGAACCAAAAATTTCTAAAAATTATAATATATCCTTAAAAGGCTAGTAAACCATAAAAATAATAAAAAATACTTAAAAATCTCGATGAACATGAAAACCCCAAAAAACCCTTAAAACCCTAAAAAGACTTGTAATCCCTAAAAACATAACTCTAAGAACTCTAAAAGACCCTAAAAACACTAAAACACCTAAAACTATAAAATCCTTAAAATCCATTAAAACCCTAAAAACCCATAATAAAAATAAAAACTCTCTAAAAAACAAAAAAAAACCATTAATCCCTTTAATCCTTAGAAAACCCAAAAAACCTTTAAAACACAAAGAACTCTAAAAACCCAAGAACCCAAAAGAACATAAAACCCTTCAAATCGCCAAAATCCCTAATACCTCTAAAAACCATACAAATCCAAAAATCCCCTAAAACCCCTAAAAAAAGAAACCTTAAACCACCTAAAGACCCTAAAGAAAACCTTATAATCTTAAAAACACATAAATCCCCTAAAAATCTAGGAACATTAAAAAACCTAAAAAATCTCAACAAACCTAAAATCCTTAAGAAACCATAAAAATCCTAAAAAAATACATATAAATAAAAAAAACAAAAAAACAAAAAAACCCCAGAAAATTACTAAAACATTAAACACATAAAAACATTTAAAACCCCTAAAAATCTAAAAATGGTAAAAACATTTAAAGGCACTAAAAACCATGAAAACCATAAATACTTGAATAAATCTTATAAAATAATGGCAAACCATAAAAACCCTATAAAACAAGTAAATACTCTAAAAACCATTACACCCCACAAAATACTGAAACTAAATGACTGTAAAACCCTTAAGAACCCAAAAAAAAGAAAAAACCCCATAAAACCAAAAAAACCCAAACCCTTAAAAAATCCAAAAAACCCCTCAAAATCCTTAAAAACCTTAAAAAATATATAAATACTAAAACTCCATAAACACCTATAAATACATAAAAAAATCTAAAAACAAATAAATAACCTAATAATACCTTAAAAACAAAAAATCACATAAATTCCCTAAAATCCTAAAAAATATAAAAACCCTAGAAAAACATAAAACCTACAAAATTTCTAAAAACCCTATTTCACATAAAAAACTAAAAAATCCCTAAAAATATCTAAAATAATAATAATCCTTAAAAAACCTGAAAACCATAAGAAATCCGTAAAATCCTAAAAACACTTAAAACCACAAAAAAATGTTATAGACACTAAAATATCCTATAACCACTAAAACCCCTAAAAAACATAAAAACTAAAAAAACATTAAAAAACTCTAAAACCCATAAAACCACTAAAACTATAAAAATCCTCTAAACCACTAAAGATGTTAAAAAAAATTCTAAAAACCCATTAAAAACTCATAAAAGTAAAAAACCCCTAAACACCCAAGAAAACATTTGAAACCCTAAAAACCCCTAAAATCCATAAAAATCACTAAAAACAATAAAAAGACAAAGGGAAAAAATATATAAAACATAAAAATAATAAAAATAATGAAAACCCCTTAGAAGACCTTAAAAACATTAAAACACTTAAAACGCCTCAAAAGGCTAAAATCCTAAAAAACCCCTTAAAACTCCAAAACCATCAGAATCCCTAGAAACCCTAAAAACAATAAATGACTAAAAATCCAAAAAAAAATACCTACAAAAATAAAAAATCCAAAAAACCCCTAAGAAAACCATAAAAACATAAAAAAACATAAAACCACAAAAAAAGCTAAAAACACTAAAAACCCTAAAAGACCCCAAAAAAATTAAAACCCCTTAATAACCCCTAAAACCTTAAACCCATAAAAAACCTGAAAACTTTAAAATCGTAAACACCCAAAACAACCCTCAAAATCCTTAAAAACCCAAAAAACCACAAAAATCCAAAACATCTCTAAAAATCCATAAAATGGTAAAACCCCTAAAACCACTAAAAAATCCAAACAATACATTAGAAATGTAAAAAAACTAGAATCCCTAAAAACTAAAAAATGATAAAAACATAAAAACCATAAATACCTAAAAATACCTAAAAATATTAAAAACCCATAAATGGTAAAAATACCTAAACAATTCATAAAAAAATAAAAACCACTAAAAACAATGAATGCCCAAAGAAAACATAAAAACATAAAAACATTTTAAAACCATAAATACGCTAAAAACACCAAAAGACCGAAAAAATTCCTAAAAACCATAAAATCACCTTAAAACCTTAAAACCCACTAAAAAATATAGAAATCCTAAAACCACTCAATAATATAAAAATCCTCTAAGAACCTAATAATGTTAAACAACTCTAAAAACATTTAAAACCCTAAAAAACTTAAAAAACCATAAACACTAGAAAAACATAAAAACCTAAAAACATTGAAAACTCCAATATAATCCTTAAAATCCATAAAATCCCTAAAAAAATAAAAATAAAAATAAATCCCTAAAAATTCCTAAATATGTAAACAACTCTTTAACCCCAATAAAATCCTTGAAAACATAAAAACACTTAAACCCAATAAAAAAAATAAAAATTTGTAAAAACTATAAAACCCATAAAAACCATCAAAATCCCTAAAAACATAAAGACCATAAAAATTCGTAAAATACCTAAAAATTAATAAAAAAACCAATATACCCTGAAAAATCTCAAGATAACCATAAAAACCTAAAAACACATAAAAACTATAAAAACCTCAACAATGCTAAACAAGATAAAATACAATAAAACCCACTAAAAACTATAAAATCCACTTAAAACCATAAAAACCATAAAAACATAAAAAACTAATAATATAAAAACCCATTAAACCCCTAAAAACACCAAAAATATTAAAACCCATAAGAAACTCAAAAAACCCCCTAAAAACAAAAAAATTGTAAAAATCCTCAAAACCCCCCCAAAACCCTCAAAATCACTAAAAACCATAAATATATGTAAAAATTCCTTAAAATTCCTAAAACCCTAAGAATTATAAAAACCTATAAAACCCTATGAAAACCATAAAAACATAAAAAAAACTTATAAACCAAAATCACCCAACAAAATGCCAACAAACCTAAAAACCCTAAAAACCCTCAATATCCCATGAACACCTAAAAACCTTAAAATCCACCCCCCCAAATTCATAAAAAATAAAAAAATTACTAAAACTCCCTATGAAATCCATAAAATCATAAAAACAATAAAAACCCATACAAACCTAAATAATGATAAAAACCCTAAATGAACCGAAAAAACCAAAAAACCCAAACAACCCAAAAACCCAAAATACCCCTAAAAATTAAAAACCCCATTAAACTCAAAAAACCGAGGAAAATCTATTAAAACCCTTTAATTGCCAAAAACATCAAAAATTATAAAAACATTAAACATCCTAAAAACTAAAAAAATTAAAATATTAAAAAAATCCATAGAAATTCTAAAACCCTAATCCCATCAAAATACCTAAAAACCAAAAAACCTAAAAATTCCCTAAAAACCCTAAAAACATAAAAACCCTAAAACCCAAAAAAACCCTAAAAACATGAAAAACCTAGAAACACTTAAACAAATAAAAATAATAATTCTAAAAACTCCAAAAACCCAAAAACCCATAAAATTCCAAAAAAAAACCTAAAAGACATAAAAATCCTAAAAATCCATAAAAATCCCTAAATATGTAAAAAACCCTAAAAACCTAAAAACCCATAAGAATATCTTAAAAACCTAATAAAAATTAAAACGCCTAAAAACCTAAAAACATTAAAAACCCTAAAAGTCCCTAAAAACCATAAAAATTCTTAAATCCATGAAAACCCCTGAATCCTTAAAAACCAAAAAAAACAAAAAAAAGCACATAAAACACTAACAATGCCACATGGTTCATTGGTTGCATTCTGGTTATGGTTTTGAATGAGCTGCTAGAATGGATTGTTTTGTTTTTGATAGTTTTGACGCTGCTATTGGGTTTGGTGTGGGATCACGCCAGTATTGATTTATGAAATTAGAGCTGTTGGATGCTTTATGCAGCCTGGATGAAAGTGTATTGGTTGGGAGTTTTTGATTTCTGTAATGATAATGCTTGTGGCTGGCTTGGCTATGATGCTGGATGTGGCTGGATGTTTGGCTTTGAGTTGCTGACAAGGATGGCTTACTGTGGTTGGTTTGGTAGTGGTAATCTGATAGAGCTGGCTGTTGGTAGGGAAGAAGAGTTGCTGGGGTCTAGAGTTTGGTCGGTGTTATAGGATGATTGTTCTATTTGGCTGGGTTATGCTGTTGGAGGTGATTCTAAGAGATATTGAGGTTGTGATGACTGGATTATGCTAGATGCTGGACTTGGCAAGATTGGAGGCTGGTCGTTTCTTGGTTGTGAGATGTTGAAGGCTGGTTGATGCTAGTGACGATGATGGTTGTTACTTGATGTTGTGTGTTTTCTATTTGGGTTTGTTTTTCTTCTTTCCTTTTTTGATTTTTCTTTTTTTTGGCGTTGGTTGTAAGAGGTTTTTGGGTGTTGGTCGTTTGACCCCTCACCTACCTTGTCGGCTGGGTCTCTTTTTTATTTCTAATAAATTTTGGGGGGCTGGGAATAGCCCGACCCTCAAATATTCATTTCCTTAAAATATCATTAAATTCATAGAAAATCCCAAAAAATCCCTAAAAACATAAAAACGCAAAAAACCCCCTACGAAAAACATAAAATCTAAAAACTCATAAAACCCCTAAAATTTGTAAAAGCGCAAAAACAACCCAAAAGACCCTAAAAAGTCCATGAATCTCCATAAAATCCTTAAAGCAGACTATAAAAATTATAAAACCCTTAAAACCCCTAAAAGTGTTAAAAACTGTAAAAAACTCAAAACCCATTAAATATCAATCAAAAACCCAAAAACTACAAAAAATACCATTAATACCATAAAAATCCTCGAAATCCTTTAAAAAATCATAAAATACTAAAAAAATTCATTTCAAATCATAAAAACATAAAAAACACTAAAACCCATAAAACTACTAAGAAGGCTATAAAAACATAAAATCACTTATGACCCTAAAAAACCTTAAAAATTCAACAAGACAAAAAAACCTCTAAAACCCTTAAGAAACCCTAAAATCCCACAAAATTCCTAAAAATCATAAAATCCATAAAAATGTTTAAAAAATAGATATAAATTACCAAAAAACTAAAAACCCTTAAAACACTAAAAAATCCAGAAAAACACAAAAAATTAAAACCCATAAAAACCTAGAAAACTATAAAAGCTAAAAATAGCCTACAAACCCTTACAAATTTTAAACCCATTCGAGTCCCTAAAAAATTAAAAACCCTAAAAACCCATAAAAACCTTAAAACCCCATTAAAACTCTAAAATCCATTTAAACCCCTAAAAATGTTTAAAAATCTAAAAATATTAAAAACACTAAAAACACAAAAAAAACTAAAACCCCCAAAACCAAATAAACCCTAGAAATCCTTATAAATTCCTAACAACACTATAAAACCATTAAATCCTTGAAAATTCCTAACAAAACTTTAAAAACCAAAAATAAATTAAAACCACAAAAGAACATTAAAAACCTAAAAAACATTAAAAGACCATAAAAACCCCTAAAAACCATAAAAACACATAAAACCTAAGAAAACCATAAACCCCAATAAATCCCCTAAAACCCAACATAAATTTCAAAAAACACCTTAAACCCCAAAAAAATATTAAAAATTTCTACAAAACCATAAAAAACTAAAAAATCAAAAAAATCCTCTAAAAACCTAGAAAACCCATAAATCCCATAAATCCCTAAAAACCATAAAACCCCACAAAATCCCTAAAAACATAAAGCCCTTAAAAATCCCAAAAAATCCCTAAAATCCCTAAAAACATAAAAACCCTAAAACCCCTAAAACCCCCAACCAAAACATTAAAAACCTGAAAAAACTTAACACCCCTAAAAACCTAAAAAACACAAAAACAACCTAACAGACAATAAAAAACATTAACCCCCCTAAAAATCATAAAAACCCATAAAATCCTTAAAAACCTCTAAAACTAGAAAAAACCGAAAATCAAATAAAACTCTCAAACCCCTTTAAACCTCTAGTTTTTTTTAAAAACTCTGGAAAACCATAAAAATCCAATAAAGCTTGAAAACCCTTAATAATTATCACAATACCTACAAACCCTAGAAAATTAAATATCCTAAAATACCTGAATAATCTATAAAAACATAAAAACCAAAGATTTTTTTTTTGAAAAACCTTAAAAAGCATTAAAACATAACAACACTTAAACCCCCTAAAATCTTAAAAACACTAAAACCCTAAAAACCGTAAAATCCCCCAAATCCTTAAAAATCCATAAAAACACTAAAAACTAAAAGAAACATTAAAAATATCAAAAAATACCTTAAAATGTAAAAAATTATATAACCCCTAAAAATCCCTAAGAAAACCCTAAAAAACTAAAATTACTTAAAATACCTAAAGACATGCAGAATGCTAAAAATCCTAGAAGACCATAAAATTCCTAAAAACCTGAACAACCCCTAAAAACCTTAAAACCACAAAAAACTAAAAAAATTTCTCATTCCACACTAAATACTCTAAAAACTATTTAAAATCCAAAAACTTTTAAAAAATTCCAAAAAACCAAAAAACCCCAAAAAAGCTAAAAAAAATATTGAAACCCAAAAAAAACATATAAACCCAAAAACCATAACAACAACGAAAACTCAAAAAATCCTTAAAAAACCGATAAACCATAAAAATCCTAAAATACCTAAAAATTTAAAAAACCATATAAAAACTTAAAACCCATAGGAAGACCATAAAACCTAAATACGGTTAAAACCTCTAAAAACCCAAAAAAGTAATAAAATCCATAAAAACCCTAAAACCTTAAAATACCCTATAATCTCATAAAACACTAAAAATAGTAAGAAATATAGAAACCCTTCAAAAATTAAATATTTATAAAAATACTTAAAACCCTAAAAGACTCAAAAACCCCCTAAAAAATAAAAAAAATTAGAAACCCCAGAAACTTCTAAAAACCATCGAAATCTCTAAAAACCTGAAATAACCATAAAGGTCCAAAAAATCCTTAAAAATCCAAAAAATGTAAAAAATTATAAAAACACAAAAACCCCCTAAGAAAACTATAAAAACCTTTAAGCAATTAAAATGCCTAAAAATTTAAAATAAGATACAAAACATTAAAACCATAAAACCCCTCTAAATCCTTAAAATTACTTAAAACCCATAAAAATCCAAAAAAGGCCCTATAAATCCATAAAAACAAAAAAATATTACAAATTGTTAAAAAATACATATGAAAATTATAAATCCCTAAATCAAATTAAACCCCAAAAAACCCTAAAAAATGTTAAATCCCTTAGAGGGCCTAAACCCCCCCCCCCCAAAACCCCTAAATAACATAAAACCCCTAAAATTCCATAAAATCCATAAAATCATAGTAAATACTATAAAATAAATTTAAACTATTAAAATGTTAAAAATCTATAAAAATATAATACCCCAAAAAAACCTCTAGAAAACCATAAAACCTTAATAACCATAAACACATCAAAATCCCTCAATAATGTAAAAACAATAAAACCCCTATAAAATAAAAATCATTAAAAACATAAAACAAACCTTTAAACCCTTAAAAACTCGAAGAAACCCTTTAAAAAATAAAATATCTAGAAACTCTAAAAACCATTGTTGACGCTCCTTTCGTCACAGAATCTAAAGATCGGAAAAGGGAATATCTGAGCTCAAAGTGATTCATCCTTTGAAGAAAACATCAAAAAATCAAAAAAGGAAGGAAGAAAGGATCAACAGCAACCTCACCGCGCAAGTTATCTAACAGTCGCGCAAATGTACTTGCGCGACGCTCTTGGTCGCGCAAGTGACTTGCGCGACCTAAATGATAACCTCCCGGTAACCGCCCGGGGTTTTTTTCCTATAAATAGACCCTGTGGGCCCCCCATTCGAGAGGATCTTTTTCCAGAAACTCGGATTGAAGCTCCCGATTCCCAAGTCTCTTCTCAAAGCTTCCGGAACACTTCTAAGGTAATTTTTTTGCCTAGAACGGAAGATCAAAAGAGAAGAAGGAAGGCCTAAGTGTTGAAACTTATCAAACACTTGCGCGCCGACTTATTTCCTTCAATATAACTTGCGCGTCCTTTTCTGGAAGAACCTCAAGAAAATTCTAAAGGGTTTAAAGAAGAGTCGCTCAAGTATTTCAAATGCTGGTTGAAAATCGCGCAAGTACACCATGTGCCGCGCAGGTATACCTGCGCGTCCAATACTTGCGCGCCCATGGAAGACTTGCGCGCCTTTCAAGACTTGTGCGCCCCTACCTTTTTGGGTGCCTTTCTTGCCCATTTCACCCCTCTTAAGCCATTTCACCTTTCCTATTCAAGATTCAGTCTTCAAGATACTCTTCAAAGCCATTTATGGCATGATTTCTTGATTTGACTTCCTTATTTGAAAGGAATTATGTGGAATATTTCTCAAAACATAGTGATTTATATATCTTTATGTCACCAAAGATTGAGAGTTCATTCATTCAACCTCATCCTTTAAGATGAGAGAATCCTAACCTGGGTCTCTTTTTCAGGAATAATTCCCAGTTATAAATCCTTTAATCTGGGCATCCTCCTCAGGAGTAAGCCCCAAACCTTAATCCCTAACCTGGGTCTTCTTTTCAGGAATAAGACTTAGTCATAATCTTGGGCTTACTTTTCAGGAGTAAGCCCCAAGTCCCCTAACCTGTGTCTCTTTTTCAGGAATAAGACTCAGTCATAATCTTGGGTTTCCTTTTCAGGAATAAGCCCCAAGTCCCCTAACCTGGGCCTCCTTTTCAGGAATAAGTCCCAGTCATAATTACGGGCATTCCTTTTCATAAGTAAAACCCAATCATAAGTCCCCTCCTAATTATGGGCATCCTCCTTAGGAGTAAGCCCCAAGATTAGAGTATTCAAATCTCCAAAAAGCACATATACCTTTATGGACCCTGTTCCAAGATTTTGTCCCTAAAAGTAAATCCTAAACCTTCATCTATTTGGGCAGTCATAAATACATAAGCCCCAAACAATTTCTTATGATTGCATCTTTCATGGCACAATTGTCTAAATTTTACCAATGCCTCTTGTTTCTCACACCGAGCATGACTCACGTGAGCTTAGAGTGTAAAAGTAATTATGACATTCTTCTTTGAGCCATCAATCATAAACATCATACTCCATTACACGAACTACGTGGGTTCTGATTCCTTTTCCAAAACAAAGGATACGTAGGTAGCCCATTTATGGGTTCGATCCCAACTTTGAAATAATCTCTATCCTTCTGAATGACGATAAACTTCAAGTGCCCCACTGAGTGGCTTTAAAACCAGCCTGGTCATCATAATGACCAAGAGACTTTTATATAAATGTTTTGAAGGATACCATTGACCAAGAATCTCTAAACAGATACAGATGATTCTTTATTGATGAAGAACCTCGAATACATATAAAAGATTCTCTAAATTTCTTGCATATTTAATCATTGATTGTTAAAACTAAAGGAAATCTCATTTTATACTTGGTAATGTAATAAGGATTCACGAACATAACTTAAATCTATAAAGAGAGTCCCGAAGTAGACAATAATTCCCCTAAAAAAGGTGTGATGAGTCCGACCTCCCATCCTCTCGACCAATGCAAATTCCTAAGCCTCATTAGTCCACAAGCTAATGAGCGCCTACCTTTGGAAAGTAGGTCCAAATGGATGTGGAATCATTGGATGTTTCCGGTACTACGAACAGACCCGTTAGAAACCGATCGGAATGTTTGAATCTCCCGTCCAGGAGGTCATCCTCGGATCCCGTGCGAAATAAAAATGGTGAACCCGACGTGAATCCTTAACCAAGTTAAAGTGGTTTTTTTCTTATTTGTTAGGACACTTGGGCCAAACAAATCAATCATTGACATGTGCTCATCCAAAATATGTTGTGGCCGGAATCATCTTGATTACGTCTGTTATATGGAACAGGCACCCTTTTTTTCAAGATCTTCTGCAAAATGGCTTTCCTTAAATTCACCCCTGTGAATACTGCTACTGTGAACACCTCTACTGTGAGGTCTGCTGCTGTGAAAACCAATGTTGCTACTCCTGCTGGAACGTCATCCGCTCTGATGATGACATCACCAACTCAGCATCTTCAACGCTGGGTTTCTAATGCACTGGTTATGGAGTACCGTCGCAACGGTCCTATCCCATCTCTGGAGGATGCTCATCAAGCCCTCCAGGTTAACAACTCTACCTGGTCGTCTGGACAATGGCTGCCAGCAATCAAGAAGCAGGCGGTGCTGACTACCATCTCCAACCGTTTTGGGTCGTTATCCCTGGAACGCAATTTCCATTCACTCCCTTACTCTGAGGAAGTGAATGAGCAGGTCCCTCAGGGCCTTAGTTTAAAAAGATAGGAGTCTTTCCAGAGAGCTCCCATCAACAATCGCCGCCAGACTCGTGCGGTAGTGCGCCCTCAACATGATGAGGGTACCGACTCCAGGCATTCAGCTCAGGTTCCTCGAACCCGAGCAGGCAAGATGAAACGCCAGAGACGGAATCCGGTTAACAATAGGCAGGTTGTCATCCCTTCCATCTCCGGAGAATTCCACCAACCTAACTTGGTGGCAAACAATGAGCAGGCATACACACCTGTCCGTTTTAATTCCGCTGTCCAGCAGACTCGTCTGGAAGCATCAAGCCAATCTCACCAGGCAATTCCGGCGGAGTATTATAGGCAGGAACATTCACCTGCCTATACATCACCGGTTAGTCAGCAGGCTCGTCTGACTACATATGATGGATGTCGTCAACCAGGTTTGGCGAAGTGTAAACAGCAGGCACATACACCTGCTAATACTAATCAAGCCTACCAACAGTCTCGCTTGGTAGCGCACAGAGAAGTCAGTGGGAAAGTCCCGACGACAAACAGGAGGCAGACTCAACTCTCTGCCTCCACACTTGAGTACTGTCAGGATTCACTGATAGGAAAAGGAGGACAGGAGCAGGCACATACACCTACTCCAAGCCAGAAATGGACGTATATCCCCGTTCCGGCGGCTGAAGTCACCAAACATATTTTGTCAATGGTGAAAGAGCAGAAGCAAATTCCTGCTCATATTCTGGGTGCTTGCCAGGATATCATAACAGCTTCACCATCATCACAGGGACAGACACATAAATCAATCCCTAGCAATGGTGTGACATATCAACGATTCAATCCGGAACAGACACACACATCTGTTCTAGTCCAAGAGGGTTATGGGGCATACTCCCTCATATCATACGGACAACCAAGTCGGGCACATACACCTGATTTGAGTGGAGATCGTCAGCCTAACCTGACCATCTTTCCTGATCAGGCACATACACCTGCTTAGAGCAATCACTTTCATCATCAAGTGGTTTCTAAAGCGAGTAAGAAGGCATCTAAGAAAATGATCCGCCCAGCACAGTCAGAAGATCAAAGGCCAATCTGTAAACAAGCCTTGCTCGATGCTGGAGTTCTTGAAGCCCTCAGACATTTATCTGTCAGAATTCAAGATTCTACTCCATCAGTTCCCAATAACGGGAACATTAATTCTAAAGGTCTTCAACAGACACTTCCTCATGAAGACTTTCTTCATGAAAGTTCGGTCAATCTTGAAGTTTCTTTTTCAGATGAGAGCCACAGGAACCCTCTGTGTGGTTAGAAGACCAAGGAGCAAGAGATTTCATATTTTGTTGTAAACCATCTTGACGGTCCTCCTCATGGTGATGAACTTCGCTGCGAAAGTCCTCTCCGCGGTAGTGATTCACGTTGTCTCGAAAATTCTTCAGAAGGCAATGTAGTGACGAGAAAGCCCTCCTATCTTGAGGCACTTGCAAATGCGAAACCAGTCATGTCTGATGCTTTATCGCTAGCAGGTGAAACTCTTTCTCCATCAGAAGATAGACTGGGGTTCAGGTTATTCTCCGAACCATCCATGGGTCATTCATCTTCCAACATGAATAGTGATTTCTCTACCAATCTTGTTGAATCCGATGAAGCAACAAGGAAACACAAACTCTGGTCCAAACAGGTAGAAGAATCTTCATTTAATGATAAATAGGAAATGCTGAACATGAGAAAAAACTGGCAAAAGGTGAAGTACCAGTCATGTTTTGGCCTTTGGCTGACTTCTAGTACGACATTCCAAAAATGTTGATGGATGATGGAATCCATGATATTCGCCTCAACATATGGAAGAATATTTGTCAATTAAAGAATAAGGTACTATCTTACGATGAATATGAAAATCATCTTAAGATAATATAAGGGCTACAACGTTAGATTGATTTGGCATCTCTATCAGTCTCTCGGTATCCGAAGGCTGAAAAGCAACAGAGAACCTTTCAACGTTCATGCCTTGGCGCACTAAGAAAATTGCGTCAGTTAATTGCCAATGCTCCATCTGATGTTCATATCAGAGGATGGGGTGTTCACGGAGCACTACATTTCACAGTGCTTTCCGGTCAGCAAAGCCCGCCGAAAATGGTCTCATGCAATGTTATTGCCCATGGCCGGCCACAGTCAATGGGCTTTGTTCATAATCAAAAGCTTGCTCAAGAACATGCTTCAACTAGTTCCTCTCAAAATCAAGTATATAGAGAACAAGTTGTTGAATTGATCCAACATCAAGCAGGCGAGAATATTGCACAAGCCTCTCGTCTAGAGCAAACACGCCATCAAATGACAGAAGTTTCGGAAATCATCCAACGATCTGTTGAACCAGGTGATAAAAGTGGATACAGGTTAATGCATCCAGCTAATTTCTGAACTAATATTCACAAGATCAAGAGAGATTTTAAGAAGATCTCATACATAGCATGTCAAGAGACACCCCAGCTTGTCAGACTGGGGACTTCTCTAACCCAACCCTCAGAGTCAACAAATGGGATTCGAGGAGTTGAGCGGAAACAGCAGGAACATCCCCAGTCCACCGGACTGGGGAATTTTTCAAATCCTCAATCCCTCCCTCAGAGAAAGTCAGTATTCTCTCGATTAGGGAATAATCCTCAATAGGAACGAAGAGCCAAGCTATCAGGAGATTCTCTCCAAGTGACGGTTCTCCAAGAAGTTCCTGAGGGATCAAGTCAACGGAATGCCATGTCTCATCATGGACATAGAAGAAGACAATATCACAGAAATGCTAATAGAAAGGATTCCATGCAATTTGCATCCATTAATGTCATCAATGCCGTTGCTGCTGATTCACCAGATGAGGCTCAATCAGAGGGATCAGACGAAGAGGTTCCTGCTCAAGAAGTTGCGCACACAGACCTAAATGAAGAAGGTGTGCGCACACGTAATCAAAGGCTTACCCAAAATCTGGGTATTCCTTCATGTAACCCACTTCCCCCTCTCCGAAAAGGATCCAATAAGGGGAAAGGAAAGAATCAGGTTACTTCTCACCCTTCCTCTGAAGAAGGTCAATTTCTCTCATTAGAGCAAAGGTTTGCACAACAGGAGGAAGAAATAAAAGAATTAAGAAGGTTGAATGCAGAACTACTTCAGAGTGGTCTTCTTCTTAAGAATGCTGAAGTCCGACAGCCAAAGGAATTTGTTGTAACTACTGAGATGGATCAAGAATATCCTCCTTTATCAGTACACCCACAGAGGTCTAATCCTACGGGTCAAACGCCACAACGGTTGGCAGCACTACCATCAATTGCAGCACCAACCACCACGTCTGTCCAAGCTCCATTCATTGCACCTACCCAAAACCAAGTTCAACCAGACGTTTCTCAAAAGTTAATAACTACTATTGAGTCATTAACAGCTTGGTTAGAAACTATGGAAGGGAAACGAGCGCAAGTTAAACCTGAAAAAAAAGTTTACCCTGAATGGGTAGATTCAATTTCTCCTCCATCCAGTTTTGGAAACCCTGTTTTCCCTACTTTCAATGGATCAGGTGACCCTGAACAACATTTGACACATTACGTGTCTTGTTGTGATCCTATGATGGGAACTCCAGAGCAGCAAGAAGCAGTGAAACTCAGATGCTTCGTGTGAACCTTGAAAGGACCAGCTTTTGTCTGGTATACAAGCTTGCAATCCCGGTCAGTCATCGGATGGGAGGATCTTCGTCAAAAATTCCTTCTTCAGTTTAGCTCAACTTTTCCAAAAACGACAGTTTTCGATCTTACAAACTGCAAGCAAAGGGAAAATGAAAGAGTCTCTGATTTCATTGCTCGTTGGAAGGGATTAACGTATTCCCTGAGTTTAGCACTCCTTCAGGAAGAATTGTTGCCAATCTGTGTGGCAAATTTGTGTGACGAATTATGCACGCCATTGATCCCTGTGAAATACATAGGAGGGTTTCGAGACCTTACTTCAATCGCTCAGCAGATTGAAGATTCCCTTATACAGGCTAAGGTTAAATCTCGTGTAATTCCATCAGCTCCAGGAAGAAGAATGGGTAAAGCAGAAACTGCTACAGTTATGCTTAAACAAGCACCTGTACCTATATCTACTTCAAAACCTTCATCTTCTCGAAGGACTCCACCTCCTGAACGCCATCAACAAAGGCCGTTTCGTCCAAATGATCAAAGAGATCAACGACGAAAACAATTTGAGGATATTAAGAGTAAAACATACTCTTTCTGAAGTGAGCAAGTTCCTTGTTACTTCATTTCAGCTCTGGAAAATAATTTGGTTCAATTACCAGTGCCCAAGAGGCCAAACAAGGAGGGAGATGAAGACCGTCCCAATTATTGTCCCTTTCATCAAATGTTGGGGCATCCCATCCAGGAGTGTTTTGTCTTTAAAGACCTCCTGCAAAAGATGGTCGACTTGGGACAAGTCAAATTGAAGGGTTCTTCAGCTCCTATAGCATGTATTACCGCTACAGATCCAGAGGAAGGAGGCGAGTGGCAGGAAGTCAAAAGCAAAACTACGAAAAAATATGATGATTGGATGGTCAGAAAGACAATCAATCAGACCCATTCCATTTTTCAAACACAATTGAAGAAGCCAATTGTGTCTCCTACAAAAGCTGCAGTAAAGCCTCCATCAAAAGACAAATCCTCAAAAGGGCAGCGCAATTCAAAGAAGAAAGAGGAATCAGGAGAAGATGAGTATGTATCAAAGCCTAAATTTTCTTTGACTCTAGAAGATTTCATGCCATCTACTTCAGAGCCACGGGCACCGTCCCACCAAACGACACAGCCTAAACAGGCTAACCAGGCATAGTCTTTATCAGACGAAGAGTTAATCTTTGGTTCTGTTAATATGATTCAATTAACAGATTCATATTCCAGTCTTGATAAGCCTGAATTCCCTGTATCAAATAAGGGAATCCGAAGAGGTTCTAGAGGTTCAGGATATAGGGGAAGACGTGGATCTTTCCAAAGCCACTACTCTAATTTTACCCCTGCTAGCATTGTATATGCAGCAGAAACTCGTGGTAGATCCCTTCAGCGAGCTCAAAAAGAACAAGCAAGTTCTTCTGCCAATGGCCAACTCAGTTTTGGCACAGTTATTTTGGAAGACCGATTAAAGGTTCCATCTTCATTATCTCAGCAAGTAAATGGATCTAATCAGTCTAATATTTCAAAACCAAGGATGTTTCCAACTTCAATATAAGATGCATCAACTTCCAAAGCATCTGCTTCCAAGGTACCTGCTAAACCGCATATTCCTATTGGGAAACGCAGACCTCTAGATCAAAAGTATGATATATTGAAACAGTTGGCCCAAGTACCATCCAAGTTATCAATTTTGGATGCTTTGAATCTGTCAAAAGATCTTCGGGAAGCACTCATCGAAGCTTTGTCAAGTCCTCAGGAGTTTGAAGCTGAAATTGCTGCAGCTGAAATCTATCACATAGAGAATAATCCTTCAGAATGCCATGCAGTGATATCTTTTACTGATAAAGATGAAGATGATTTTGTGCATGGGCACATAAAACCTTTGTACTTATCTGGAAAAGTCAATGGTATAGATGTCCGAAGAGCTTTCATTGACAATGGTTTAGGAGTCAACCTCATGCCCATTCGTACACTTCGTCGATTGGGCCTCACAGAATCTGATTTATCTCCTTCTACCATGATGTTACAAGGATATGATAAAAATGAACAAGAACCACTGGGAGAAGTTACACTCAAAACTCAGTTTGGAGATCTTGTATCCAATTCGGATTTCATGATTGTTGATCATGACTCAGCTTTCAATATCTTGCTTGGAAGACCCTGGCTACATCAGCATGCAGCTATTCCGTCATCATACCATCAATGTCTCAAATACTGTTTCGATGGTCAAGTTAGAACATTGTATGGTGATAAGGCCCCGTTCAAGACATGTGAGTCTCAATACATTGAGGCGAAATTTTATCACATGAAGGGAAGAGAAAAATCTACAATGAAGGAAATTACCAAAGTTAATGCTCCATATGGTTTGGAAAAAATTCCAATAAATCCATTTTCACATGTGAGTACAGATTATGTGTTACCTATCATTCAAATTGACAAAATAGGCCCAAATCAAAATACTCTTATGGAAAGATCCATAATGTCAATTATGGCAATCGAGCCAGACAACACGGGAGAAATTGGTAACTTACCAAGCAGTGATGAAATCATAAGTGGTGAAGTTTTCATTTCGTCTGCTGAAATCCAACAAGTCTATACTTCGCTAATCAGGCCAGAAGAAGTTATAGCAACACCAGAGGTGAATAATGATGTCGATTCTCAATCCATCATCTCCTCTTTATTTCCCAAAGAAGACCCTTTATCATCAATAGGGTCGGAAATGGAAGCTTCTTCTTCAAAATGTGAAAATTTTGACATCTCTTATGATCATGAGAATTTCGTTATTTCATCTACTTTGCAAGTAGAAACGGAAGAAATAACACATGATGAAGAGGAAGAGGAAGATCTTAGAGATGCTCCTCCAGCATTTGAAGAGGGTATCTCTACCATTGTGGATGAACTCAGAGAAGTTAATCTGGGTACAGAGAAAGATCCACGACCCACTTTAATTAGTGCGGCCATGACCCTTGAAGAGCAAGAGATGTATATTTCTTTTCTAAAGCAAAATAAAGATATTTTTGATTGGAATTATACAGAAATGCCTGGGATTGATCCTGATGTTGCTACTCATCATTTGGGTTTACCAAAAGAACATCGAGGATTCAAGCAAGCCGCGAGAAGAACACACCCAACCTATGCTTCCAAAATTGAGGCTGAAGTGGATAAGCTTATCAAAGCTAACTTCGTTAGAGAAGTTCAATATCCCAAGTGGTTGGCTAATATTGTCCCTGTAAAGAAGAAGAACAGACAAATTAGGGTTTGCATCGATTTCAGAGATCTTAATCGGTATTGTCCTAAAGATGATTTCCCAGTTCCGATTACAGAACTCTTAATTGATGCGACGGCTGGCTATGAAGTACTTTCTTTCATGGATGGATATTCTGGATATAATCAGATCCGAATGGCCCTAGAAGATGAGGAATATACAGCCTTCAAAGTTCCTCAAGGTGTGTTTTGTTACCGGGTGATGCCCTTTGGTTTAAAGAATGCAGGTGCAACATATCAACGCGCCATGCATCGTATCTTCAAACCCCTTTTAGGGAAGTTTGTTGAATGCTATGTAGATGATTTGGTGGTTAAATCCAAACAACGTTCTAATCACTTGGCTGATTTGGAAGTCATATTCCACAAGCTTCGACAACATAGTTTGAAGATGAACCCCTTAAAATGTGCTTTTGGGGTAACCTCAGGAAATTTACTCAGCTTTTTTGTACGCCATCGTGGTATTGAAGTCGATCCTGAGAAGACCAAATCAATCCTTGGTATGTCACCTCCTCAGAATTTGAATGAATTAAGAGGACTTCAAGGACACTTAGCCTATATTCGGCGTTTCATCGCCAATTTTGCAGCCAAAGTTTACCCTTTACCAAATTATTGAAGAAAGGAGTCACTTACCAATGGACTGAAGAATGTCCAGAAGCATTTGATGTTCTCAAGAAATACCTCTTAAGTCCACCAGTACTCATGCCACCTGATGAGGGTAGACCTATTATCCTCTATGTGACAGCTTTAGAGCGATCATTGGGTGCCTTTCTCGCTCAAAAGAATGATGCTGGGAATGAAAATAGTCTCTACTATCTCAGTAGAACTATGCTTGAAGCAGAAACCCGGTATTCAAGTATTGAAATGTGCTGCCTAGCATTAATATTTGCAGTTCAGAAACTGAGACACTACTTGCAACATCATGAAGTCCAATTGATATCTCGTAATAATCCACTCAAATTCATCCTTAGTCGTCCAATGCTTACAGGACGTCTGGCAAGGTGGGCGGTTATTCTACAGCAGTTTGACATCCAGTATGTGTCTCAAAAGGCAATTAAGGGCCAAGCTCTGGCTGATTTCCTGGCTGAACATCCTTCAGTGGAAGACACGTATTCAGATATCGAACTCCCTAATGAGGAAGTTTTCTCTATTCAAGAGAGTCCTCAAACATGGGAAATGTATTTTGATGGTTCTTCTAGAAGTCCAACAGGGAAGAAAATGGAAAATCCTAAATTCAACAAAGTTGGTTTAGGAATTGTGCTCATTTCTTCAGATAAGGCAGTGTTACCTTATTCCTTTTTGTTGTGGGAAGGTGGTACCAATAATGAAGCTGAATACCAAGCTCTCATTACAGGCTTGGAGTTAGCGTTTCAATCACAAGTGAATCACTTAAAGGTGAAAGGTGATTCAGACCTGGTAATCAAACAAGTCAATGGGGATTATGCCATCAGAAAAGAAGAATTAATCCCTTTGTATGATTACGTCAGATAATTAATGTCGGAATTCCCTTCAGATCCAACATTTTCTTATGTCCCAAGATCACAAAATTCTCAAGCTGATGCACTGGCAAATATAGCCACGGCTTTAGCAGATCCAAATCGGGACGAGACAACCATCTTTATTGCCCACCGTCATGTAATTTCACCTTATATTCAAGTCAGAACAGAGGAAATTAATGAAATTAGTCCCATTCCTAAAACGTATGGTCATACTACAGGATGGATGTCACCTATCAGGGAATACCTTCAAAATGGAACACTTCCACCTGATAGTGCTGAGAAAGAACAAATCCGGCGACGTGTGGTCAATTTTACTCTTTATGATAGCCCAAACCACCTCGAGAAAATTCTCTACAAACGTGGTTTTGATGGAGTTCTCTTCAGATGTATTGATGGTGAAGAGACAATGGCTGTCATAAAAGAAGTGCATGCAGGAGTTTGTGGTGCCCACCAGTTTGGACATAGACTATCTGATCAAATTTGAAGGCTTGGATACCTTTGGCCCTCAATGATACAAGATTGTGTTGATTTCACAAAGAAGTGTCATTCATGCCAAGTATATGCCAACTTCATTCATAAACCTCCAGAGTTGCTTCATACAGCTAAATACTCATGGCCATTTTCCACATGGGGAATGGATGTGGTGGGACCTTACCCTTCAGCTACGACCAAGTAGTTTAAGTACATTCTTACTGCTACTGATTTCTTTTTCAAATGGGTAGAGGCAGTACCTCTCAAAGAAGTTAGTTCTAAATGCATTGTTAGTTTCATCAAGTCTAACATCATTACTAGATTTGGTGTCCCTCATACCATATTGACGGATAATGGCACCAACTTCTGTTCTTTTGAGGTAAAGAAATTGTATCAAGAATACAACATTAAGTCCAACCATTCATCTCGATATCATGCGGCGGCTAATGGCCAGATAGAAGCCTTCAACAAGACTCTTTCAAATATACTGCAAAAGATGGTGGATAAAGATAAGAGGTCATGGCCTGATAAACTCTTTCATTCTTTATGGGCTTATAGGACTACCACTCGCAATGCAACGCGGTCAACTCTATATTCATTGGTATATGGAACAGAAGCAGTCTTGCCAATTGAAGTTCAATTGCCCTCACTCAGAGTAGCCATTTGTGATCAGTTATCTACAGATGAGCAATCCCAAAAGCGGTTGAATGAATTGGAACAGTTAGATGAGAAAAGATTGTGCACTTTGCACCACTTGGAAATCTATCAGAATCGAATAGCACGAGCTTTTAACAAAAAAGTGCGTCTTCGTTCATTCATTCAGGGAGAATTGGTATTGGTTCTCAGAGCACCAATGATACCAGGAAAGAAGCCTCCCAAGCTTGAACCAAAATGGGAAGGACCTTATTCAATACATAAGGTCTACTCCAATGGAGCGTATTCTCTAATCTCAATGGATGGAGAACACATCACGACTCCAACTAATGCCAGATTTCTGAAGAAGTATTTTGTATAAACACAAAATATTGTTCCCAGAGCCAAAAAAATCACATTGGTTCATTTATTATGTCTGATATGACATTAAACTATATTATATCCTATATACATGACATTAAACTGTACAGAAGTTCCTTATATGTCCGAGATGACATTAAACTATATTTTGTCCTAGCAACATGACATTAAACTGTGTTGCACTTTCTTCGTCCAGCATGACGTTAAACTGTGTCAGTTCCCTTATCGTCCAACATGACGTTAAACTGTCACATTGGTTACTATTATGTCCGAGATGACATTAAACTATATTTTGTCCGAGATGACATTAAACTATATTGTGTCCTAGCAACCTGACATTAAACTGTGTGGAACTTTCATCGTTCAGCATGACGATAAACTGTAAAAACTCCCCAGAACTGATATTCTCATATTGGTTCACCTTAGTCCTAGCTACATGACTTTAAACTGTACAACAATGGTCCAGTATGACTTTAAACTGCAACTTCGTCCCACATGACATTAAACTGTGAAAAATTTCCATAAACCGTCCAACATGACCTTAAACTGCATCATCCCTGGTCCATGTATATGACCATAAACTATTTGCAAATCCCTTATGTCCAGCAAGACGTTAAACTGTGACGTCCTAACTACATGACGCTAAACTGTATAAAAGTACCTCACGTCCGGAAAGACGTTAAACTATATAATCATCAAAGGTCCAGCATGACATTAAACTGCACCATCCACGGTCCATTCATATGACCTTAAACTATTCGCACTTTCGTCTAACATGACATAAATGGTGTGTTATTTTGTCCTTACGGCATGACATTAAACTGCACAGTCCCCCTTTTGTCCAATATGACGTTAAACTATTTAATCCCCATCGTCCTAACTACATGACGCTAAACTGTATAGAAAATCCTTGATAGGTCCTACATGACATTAAACTGTATTTTGTCCCTGCTACATGACACTAAACTGTGCAGCACCAATAGTCCTAACTGCAAGACTTTAAACTGCATAGTCCCTTTTTTATGTCCTACATGACATTAAACTGTACATCGTTAAGGTTGTTATTACCTCTTGTTTCTCACACCGAGTATGAATCACATGATCTTAGAGCGAACATCAACCATAACACTCCCTTTGGTACACTAACCATGTGTAAGACCCAACAATATTTTTTATTAGATCATTGTCCACAAGAACAACTTGATCATTAATTCATTCTTTAATTGAACTACACGGACTTTGATCCTTGCCCTCCAGGCTGGGTATGTAGGCAGCCTCCCAAGGTTCAAGCCCAAAAACAATCTCTTCACATCGGTTCACCACCATCTCATATGATGTTGATTCGTGAAACCGCCCCTGGAATCAATATCTTTACATTGATTCACTTTCGTCCTTGTTATATGACGTTAAACTATACAACACTTTTGTCCGGTACGACAATAAACTACAATATTCTTCGATTTCCTCATTTGAGAAGGAACCATTATTGACATTGATTTTTTAAATCATGTTTCATTTTCAAAAGACTACGTGCATACATGGTAATGTCTAAAATTTTTATCTCATGTTAAACCATCATTGCACTAAAGTCCCATTTCACCCTTCACATGTACGAACCAAATTTGTACAAAGGGTATTTCTAGAACTACGTGGACTTGATTCCCATCCTTATGGGATACGTAGGAACATTCGAGTATCCCTCGAATCCAGTCCCAAGTCTTTTGGGCCTAACCCCAAATTTCACTTTCAGTCCCTTGGCTGAAAAGTCCTCATGAAAACACACACTGTGTATTCATTATTATGGTCCGAATTCTATGACCCTAAACTAAGATTTCTCATACTTTCGTCCTGCAAGATGTTAAACTACATTTCAAGAACTACATATGGCTTGATTCTCATTCTTATGAGAGACGTAGTGAAGTCCAAATTTCAATTCAGGACCCAGCCACAACATGATTATGGTTTTCATTGACCTATGTATCTCTATATACATTGGACAATACCCATATTTATGTGTTATAATCCTAACCTTAAACATTTTCATATCTTCATAACCCTTTTCATGACTTCTAATCACAAAAATGTCAAACTTCTGAGAATTCTTTTTCCTGACTATGCAGCACGTGCCCATAGGTGGCCTTGCATAAACAGTCCACATAACAGACTTGTCAGCCAAAAGATACTATTTATTTGACCATGCAGCCAATGCCCTTAGGTGGCCCTGCATATTTCAACCCCCTAACGGGTTTGTTAAATAATGGTAACTTCATTCTTGGGAAGAATGCCTCTTTTGTCCTTATTTGTCTTAAAAGATAGTATGTAGGGATCCGCAAAAAATAGCCATCCTTAACATATTTGTCCCATATCCTTTTTCATGATCTGAAAGTGTTCAAGTCTATGGTTTATTCTTCTTCCCTACGTTTGGGTCAGACCTTCGTAGGAGTTATATTCATCCAGTTCTTTGATATTCTTGTTCGGAAATATCTTCTCCATATTCAAGTACCTCTTTCCATTCAACAAACTCTATACTTTAGAAAATTTGAATCTCCATAAACTTTCACTAGATTTTAGCACTAGGAAAGTAAATTTCTAAGAGTTCTTTCGCCTGACTATGCAGCACGTGCCCATAGGTGGCCTTGCATAAACAGTCCACATAACAGACATGTCAGCCGAAAGATGCTATTTATTTGACCATGCAGCCAATGCCCATAGGTGTCCCTGCATATTTCAACCCCCTAACGGGTTTTGTTAAATAATAGTAACTTCATTCTTGGAAACTACTTCTTCTAATGCCTTTTAGCTCTTTTTTCATATCATTCCCCAGATTCAAATATTCTTAAGCCATAGTTTACACATTTTCTCTCATACTTGAGTATGGTAATATGTTTTCAGATAAATTGTCATGGAATTGAATCCATTTTAATCCATTTTGGTCAAAGCTATTTCGACCTTAAACATTAGCCCCTTTATGTCCGGCGTGCATGACTTTAAACTGACCAGAAAAAAGATAAAGGAACTCTGAATAAAAGTCATGTTCCAGCTCACTAAATATACATTTTTGTATGATTTAGGTAATACTGAGCAATTAAGAGATTCAAAGTTTGTAGGATTATTTGTAATAATCCTAGTAAAAATCAAACTATGCTTACTAGGCCCATTGGATTAAGTAAATTTGAAGCAGGTAGTGAAAAGAATGCAGGTACAAATGATTGAAGACAAAAGTGTTTTTCATTGATACACAAGAGTTAGAAGGACATCCACAGACTGGTGTCTCTTCTCTTTTTCGAGAATTACAAGGGGCTTTCAACATAACACTTCATTTGATTTACGGCATCCCGAGCTTCATTAGCAACCACCTGGAATTCATTCATTCAACTGGATACAATAAGAGATGCAGTGATACCAGCTCTTCTTGGAACGATTGTAAAAGGATGTTCTTGAGTGCGGTTTGAGAAAATTTTCTACTGATCAAACAGTGACTCTGTTTCTGTCCAAGAAACATGGAAGATGGATACATGGATTTGAGAATGGAGCATTGGAAGTAAAGAGCCATTTGGAGAGAGTACTCTTTTCAGATATTGCTCTAATACCCTGTTTGTCTTCTCTCCACCAACCATTAGTGGAAAAAATTTCAGCCCATGGGTTTGCCATTTTCATATCTGCAAGGAAATGACATGGAGGAAGAATTTGAAAGTTCACACCATTGTTGTTACTCTTAATGCACAGCATAACCGAAATAGAGAATTAGCAGTGCAGCTGCATCTCAGGTGTATAATTGTTTGCATTTGGAACAATGACTCCTTGCAGATAACCATGACCACACAGAGACAGGTAGATGCTCTGTGGGAAAATAAGATGATATTTCTTCAAGTACTTATCCAAATCTGGGAAAGTGCTGTCGCAGATATCATAGTAATCATGGCCAATAATGTTCATCATGTCATCAATCCGCTTGCTATCCAGTTCATCAGCCGTTCTAATTCCCTTAGGAGCCATTGAATCTGCACAAAAGTTGAACAAATTTAACTCTTAAATGGGTTTATTTTTCATAAAATTTGTGAATGATTCGGAAAAAATGGCCAAGGCATTAAATCGCGCAAATCTAAACAATGGCGCGCAAGTATTTCGTGTGCCGCGCTAGTTCTTGACGCACAAGTATAAACCGCGCAAGTACGAATACCTTTACAGGAGCGCGACAGCGAGAGAATAGTGGAAAAGAGACTTGCGCGGCTTAGGTGACCTGCGCGGCGAGAGCTCGAGAAGGTATGAAGTCCGGAAATCCGGATACTTGTACGGAGGTGAGGCCGTGTATTTATAGGCCAGGAGGCCTATCTGCGCGCCGCACTCAGAGTGCTTAAGGCCTACGTGACGAAAACTTGCGCGCCGCCCTCTGTGCATTGAAGACTTGCGCGCCTCCCTTTTCCTTTGGAGGAATTCGATTTCCTCAGAGTCTAATCCTCTTTTCTCTCCGGATCCAACTCTGAGGGGGGACTTTTGTTGACGCTCCTTTCGTCACAGAATCTAAATATCGGAAAAGGGAATATCCGCGCTCAAAGTGATTCATCCATTGAAGAAAACATCAAAAAATCAACAAAGGAAGGAAGAAAGGATCAACAACAACCTCACCACGCAAGTTATCTAACAGTTGCGCAAATGTACTTGCGCGACGCTCTTGGTCGCGCAAGTGACTTGCGCGACCTAAATGATAACCGCCCGGTAACCGCCCGGGGTTTTTTTGCCTATAAATAGACCCTGTGGGCCCCCCATTCGAGAGGATCTTTTTCCAGAAACTCGGATTGAAGCTCCCGACGCCCAAGTCTCTTCTCAAAGCTTCCTGAACACTTCTAAGGTAATTTCTTGCCTAGAACGGAAGATCTAAAGAGAAGAAGGAAGGACTAAGTGTTGAAACTTATCAAACACTTGCGCGCCGACTTATTTCCTTCAATATAACTTGCGCGTCCTTTTCTGGAAGAACCTCAAGAAAATTCTAAAGGGTTTAAAAAAGAGTCTCTCAAGTATTTCAAATGCTGGTTGAAAATCACGCAAGTACACCATGTGCCGCGCAGGTATACCTGCGCGAACAATACTTGCGCGCCCACAGAAGACTTGCGCGCCTTTCAAGACTTGCGCGCCCCTGCCTTTTTGGGTGCCTTTCTTGCCCATTTCACCCCTCTTAAGACATTTCACCTTTCCTATTCAAGATTCAGTCTTCAAGATACTCTTCAAAGCCATTTATGGCATGATTTCTTGATTTAACTTCCTTATTTGAAAGGAATTATGTGGAATATTTATCAAAACATAGTGATTTATACATCTTTATGTCACCAAAGACTGAGTGTTCATTCATTCAAACTCATCCTTTAAGATGAGAGAATCCTAACCTGGGTCTCCTTTTCAGGAATAATCCCCAGTTATAAATCCTTTAATCTGGGCATCCTCCTCAGGAGTAAGCCCCAAACCTTAATCCCTAACCTGGGTCTTTTTTCAGGAATAAGACTCAGTCATAATCTTGGGCTTCCTTTTCACGAGTAAGCCCCAAGTCCCCTAACCTGGGTCTTTTTCTCAGGAATAAGACTCAGTCATAATCTTGGGTTTCCTTTTCAGGAATAAGCCCCAAGTCCCCTAACCTGGGCCTCCTTTTAAGGAATAAGTCCCAGTCATAATTACGGGCATTCATTTTCAGAATTAAAAACCAATCATAAGTCCCCTCCTAATTATGGGCATCCTACTTAGGAGTAAGCCCCAATATTAGAGTATTCAAATCTCCATAAAGCACATATACCTTTATGGACCCTGTTCCTGGATTTTCTCCCTAAAAGTAAATCCTAAACCTTCATCTATTTGGGCAGTCATAAATACATAAGCCCCCAACAATTTCTTATGATTGCATCTTTCATGGCACAATTGTATAAATTTTACCAATGCCTCTTGTTTCTCACACCGAGCATGACTCACGTGAGCTTAGAGTGTAAAATTAATTATGACAATCTTCTTTGAGCCATCAATCATAAACATCATACTCCATTACTCTAACTACGCGGGTTCTAATTCCTTTTCCAAAACAAAGGATACGTAGGTAGCCCATTTATGGGTTCGATCCCAACTTTGAAATAATATTTGTCCTTCTGAATGACGATAAACTTCAAGTGCCCCACTGAGTGGCTTTAAAACCAGCCTGGTCATCATAATGACCAAGAGACTTTTATATAAATGTTTTGAAGGATACCATTGACCAAGAATCTCTAAACAGATATAGATGATTCTCTATTGATGAAGAACCTCGAATACATATAAAAGATTCTCTAAATTTCTTGCATATTTAATCATTGATTGTTAAAACTAAAGGAAAGCTCATTTTATACTTGGTAATGTAATAAGGATTCACGAACATAACTTAAATCTATAAAGAGAGTCCCGAAGTAGACAATAATTCCCCTCAAAAAGGTGTGATGAGTCCGACCTCCCATCCTCTCGACCAATGCAAATTCCTAAGCCTCATTAGTCCACAAGCTAATGAGCGCCTACCTTTGGAAAGTAGGTCCAAATGGATGTGGAATCATTGGATGTTTCCGGTTCTACGAACAAACCCGTTAGAAACCGATCGGAACGTTTGAATCTCCTGTCCAGGAGGTCATCCTCGGATCCCGTGCGAAACAACCATAAAAATGGTAAAACCATAAAAATCCCAAACCCCCCCCCAAACCCCTCAAAATCTCTAAAAACCCTAAAATCCATAAATATTCTAAAAATCTATAAAAATCCCTAGAAATATAAAACGACCGAAAACCCCTAAGGAATCCTTAAAAAACTAAAAAAAACATTAAAACCCTAAAAATATAAAAAGTATAAAATGCATAAAAGATCCAAAAAACCCTAAAAACTATAAAAACCCTTAAAACCCCTAAAAATGTAACTGAAATCTAAAAAAACTTTAACGCTTAAAAACCCCAAAAAATAACTAAACCCCAGAAAAACATAAAAACCCTAAAAATCCCAACACACTAAAAATCCCTAAAAACACTATAAATACATTAAAATCCTAAACTGACATAAAAATCCCTAAAAACATTGAAAACCCTAAAAAACCTTATGAAAAACTTAACAAACTAAAGTCACTTAAAACCCCTAAAAACCTGAAATATTCTAAAAATGTTAAAAAACCCTAAAACCCTAAAAACATCAAGATACCTAAAAATCATAACAAAAAAAATAAATCCCTATAAATTTTAAAAAAAAATTAAAACCCCTTAAAATCCCAAATTAAACCATAAATCTCTAAGAATCCTTAAAAATCTAAAAACAATTAAACCCTTAAAACAGTAAAAACATAATAAAACATAAAAGTACCTAAAAAATACAAAACCCCTAAAAAATTAAAAACCCATAATTCCCCCATATAACACTAAATTGCACTAGAAATTATAAAAACACTTCAAACCGCAATATATTAAAAAATTTTGAAAACAATAAAACCCCTAAAATCTAGAAAAAAACCCCCAAAAACCAGAAAACCCTAAAACCCCTAAAAATCATAAAAACCCAAAAAACCCCATAAAAACCAAAAAAACATAAAAAACTATAAAAATATTAAAAATCCCTAAAAATGTAGAAAGTCATAATAGCCCAGAAAACCCCTAATAAAAATTTAAGAACATAAAAATATAAAAACACTTAAAATATATAAAAAATTATTAGAACCATAAAAAACCAAAAAAAAACCAAGAAAAACAAAAACCTCTCAAAATCCCAAAAAAACCTAATAACTATAAACATCCTAAAAATCCCTAAAAATATAAAAAAACATAAAAAATCCTAAAAACTTGAAATATTTTAATAAATAATTAAATACATAAACACACATTAAAACCCTAAAAACCTAAAAAACCCTAGAAAACCTAAACACCCTAAAAACCTTAGAATCACTCAAAAACCCTAAAAACTATAAAAAACTACAAAATCCCTAAAAAATCCCTAAAAACCCTAAAAACATAAAATTCATAAAAAATACTTAAATACATAACAACCCTAAAAAATCATAAAAACATTAAGAAATCCATAAAAAACTAATAACATATAAAACCCCAAAAACCCCAAAATAATATTAAAAACATTAAAAGACCAAAAAACCATTAAAATCCCTACAAATATTGAAAACACAAAAAATTCATAATACACCTGAAAATACACTAAAAAATATAAAAACCCTTTAAACCCCTAAAAACATTAAAAAAATATAAAAACCCTTAAAACCATAAAAAACTCGAAAAACGTAAAAAACCCAATAAAATGAAAAAAACCCTAAAACACTCAAAATCTTTAATACCATTAAAATCAATAATAATAATATAAAATCCCTAAAACTCCCTAAAAACATTAAAAACCCTAAAAACCATGTAAATCGCAAATAAAAACCATAAAAACCTAAAAACACTTAAAACCCCTTAAGAACCTAGAAATGTAAAAAACCCTAAATCTCTTAGAAACCATCTAAACACCCTCAAAATTCCTAAAAACCAATAAAAATCCTAAAAAATTCCTAGAAAAATAAAAACTATAAAAAACCTAAAGAAAAACATTATTATATAAATCAACTTAAAACACTAAAATCCATAAAAACCCCAAAACAATAATTAACCTTAAAACCATAAAAACCTAAAAACCAATAAAAAACCTAAAACCACTAAAAATTCTAAAACCCATTTAAATCCTAAAATATATTAAAAAACTCTAAAAACAATTAAAAATCATAAAAAACTCAAACAAACCTGAAAAACCAAAAAACAACTAAAAATCCTAAAATCAATCAAAATCCCTAAAACCCCCCCAAAAAATATAATTCCCAAAAATCCCTAAAAATCCAAAAAATGTAACAACACTGAAACCCCGAAAAGCCATAATAAAACCGTAGAAACATAAAAACATAAAAACAATTAAAACCCCTTAAAAACATGAAAGCAGAAAAAACCATAAAAACCATAAACCCTTAAAAACACTCAAAATACCTAAAAAACCTAAAAACAATATAATCCAAAAAAATCACTAAAAATCCATTAAAGTATAAACACTTTAAAAACATTTAAAACCACCAATAAAACATAAAATTCAAAAAATTCATAAAACACCTATAAACCTAAAAAACATTAAAATCCTAAAAATAACCAAACATCCCCAAAACCCCCTAAAAACCCTAAATCCACTAAAAACCATGAAAACCATAAAAACCAAAAACCCAAAAAACCACTAAAAATTATAAAACCTTTTTAAACCACTTAAAAATATAAAAAACACTAAAACAATTAAAAAACCTAAAAATTAAATAAAATCATCAAACCCCCAAAACCATAAAACCCTAAAAACCATCAAAATCCCTGAAACCAGTAAAATTCATAATTTTTTAAAAATCCTTAAA
This sequence comes from Viscum album, assembly GCA_963277665.1. Classification (NCBI taxonomy): domain Eukaryota; kingdom Viridiplantae; phylum Streptophyta; class Magnoliopsida; order Santalales; family Viscaceae; genus Viscum; species Viscum album. Next base: position 1,276,264,900 of record OY728136.1, on the reverse strand, counting down.
AATACCTAAAATGTAAAAAAACCAAACTAACACTAAAAACCTTAAAAAAACCATATAACCTAAAATTACATAAAACTCTAAAATAACTTTAAAAATACTAAAAACCATCGAAACACTAAAACCCTAAAAAATCCTAAAATCCTAAAAATCCCTAAAAACCCAAAAAAAAACCATAAAATCATAAGAGGCCCTAAAATACCTAAAATCATTTAAAAAACCTAAAAACCCTTAACACCCCAATGAAAACAATAAAAACTGAAAAACACATAAAACCCCAAAAAATCCTAAAAATGATAAAAATCATAAAAGACCCTGAAACCAAAAAAACAATAAAACCCCCTAAAAACCCTTTAAAACCTCAAAAAATCACAAAAAATCTAAAAAACCAATAAATATTCAAACACCTAAAAATAGTAAAAATATATAAAACCCTTTAACACAATAAAAAACTAAAATAACATTAAAATCCCAAAACACCAAAAACCCCAAAAACATAGAATACCTAAAATTCCTTAAAAACACTAAAATCCCTTAAAATCCTAAAGAATCTCTAAAAATCCCTAAAAACATAAAATTTATAAAACCCTAAGAAAAACCTAAAAACCTAAAAACACATTACCCCCATAAAAAACTGAAAATTCTATAAACACTAAATGATCTAAATGTCCTTAAAACCCTAAAAACCATAAAACCCCCTAAAAACCTCAATACACTAAAATCCCATTAAAACCCTATAGAACAATAAAAACACTTAAAAACCTTTAAACCCATAAAACATTAAAAAATATATAGAACCACAAAATCCATAAAACAATCCAGAAACCCAAAAACCATAAAATACCTAACACACCTGAAAACCGTCAAAATCCCTAAAAATTCAAAAACCCCAAAAAATACTAAAAAATCAATGAGTACATAAGAAAACCTGAAACCCCTAAAACCCCTATGAAACCCCTAAAATACTAAAAACACTTAAAAACCCTAAAAACATAAAAAATCTAAAACCCATAAGGAAAAAAACCCCTATGAACCCGGATAATATACAATGTTTCTGAAATCAATAACAAACAATTTAATCAAAAAAGGCCATAAAAATTCCAAAAAATATAAAAAACCAAAAAAAATGAAAATCCCTAAGGAAACATTAAACCCTAGAAACTCTTAAAACCCCTAAAAACACAAGAAACCCTAAGAAAACACTAAAAACCTAAAAAAACATTAAACCCATGTGTTGAGCTATCTAACCCGATTATGTTGGACTATTCAGAAATCTCACTTGATCATCATAAAAAGATATCTTCCAAAAGCCATACCTATAGCCAGTGGTATTTCATGACGATGATAATGATGACAAAATAAGGCCTGGAGAAATTTTTGGGGACCGCGATAGCCTTATGTATGACAACTTGGATAGGATTAAGAGGGAGAATGCAATGATGGGTATCTCTGACTCCTCTGGCTGTAATCAAAAGAGAAGGTTGCGGTCTGATCCTGAACGTGGTAGGTGGGGTGACATGGTTATGCCTTCTAACATAGACCATAAAATGGCTAAGGTGACGAGGGACCCTCTAGTGAAACAGAGGGCAAGGAGGGACTATTCCTCCTTACCTATTCCAATGATTACTAGGGCCACCTCAAAAGCATGAAAAGGTAAAGGAGATGCACATGGTAGGGAAGACCGGGCTTCCAATGCGAAGCAGGATGTGGAACTCAGGAAGTATTATACAACCTTCCACAAGTAGTTTTAATATTCTTGAATGGGAGTCAGTGGACTCGGATGCTTCCTCGGGCTATTGTGCTGATGTAGACCCTTTTGGGGATGGCGAATTTGGTCTGTAGCTATATCTCCTTCTATTTTTTGGGCCTTTTGGAATTTTTTGTGGGGGTGTATAGGGTTTTTGGTTGTGGGTTGATTGACCCCACCCCTACCTTGTCTGTTGTGTCTCTTTTTATAATAAATTTGGGGTGTTAGGAATAGCCTAGCCTCGCACCTTCCATGCCCTAAAAACTATAAAATACTTAAAATCCATAAAAAGAAACATAAAAACCATAATTACAACTAAAAATGTTAAATCCTTTTAAAATCCTAAAAATGATAAAAACCAAAAAATCTTAAAAATAATAAAAAACCCTAAACCCTAAAAACCCATAAAAATCCTCAAAATCCCTTAAAACTAAAAAAATCCTGAAAATCCATAAAAAACTTATAAATATAAAAACCCCTAAAATAAATGAAATCCCCAAATAAAACCTTTAAAACCTAAAAAAACATAAAACCCAAAAAAAAACTAAAAAAACTAAAATCCATAAAAACCCTCCAAATCCATAGTACTCTTAAACCCCTTAAGAACCTTAAAAAATACAAAAAATACCTAAAAAACTCAAAAAATTTAAAAACCCTGAAAAACCCTAAAAACATTATATAACATAAAGATAAATAAAAACACTAAAAACCTAAAAATTCTAATAACCCTATAAAGAACCTTAAAACCCTAAAATCCCATAAAACCATAAAACCCCAAAAAACCATAAAAACCCACAAAACCACATAAACACCTAAACCCACTAGAAAATATATGAACACTTTAAAACCCAAAAAGCATTTAAAACACTAAAAACATTAATAATATAACAAAACTCAAAAAACTCAAAAAACCCCAAAAATACCATAAAAAACTAAAAAACCATAAAAACCCTCAAAATCCATAAAAACTGTAAATCCCAATAAATACCTAAAAAATTCCTAAAATGTAAAATCCACTAAAACCACATAAAACCCATGAGAAAAACATAAAAACAAAGAAACACATTAAACTCCAAAAAATCTCAATCCTATATAACCATACAATCATCAAAAAATCTAAAATCCAAAAAAATCCATAAAAACATAAAAAACCCAACAGATTCCTAAAAAATCCATAGAAATCACTAAAAATAATAAAAAAACCTAAAAACCCTAAGAACCCATGATAAACCCTTAAAAACCTTGAAACTCATAAAACCCCATGAAACTTAAAAATTTTAAAACCCAAAATAATCTAAAACCCTAATCCCCTTAAAAACCATAAATTCTCATACAACCCTTACAAAATCCATAAAACCCATTAAAATTAAAAAAAACACTAAAAACTCTAAAAATAAATTAAGCAACTACTTTTTTTTAATAATATATAATAAAATTAAAAACCTTAAAAAAAGTTTAAATCCCCTAAAATCCTCAAAAAACAATAAATCTCTAAAACCCCTAAAAATCTAAATACCTCAAAATCCGTAAAACAATAAAATCACTGAAAACCCTAAAACTGCAACAAACCATAAAGACCCTAAAAACAATAGATGGATTTAAAAACCAAAAACCACCTAAAAAACCTAAAAACCTAAAAAATTATAAAAAATGAAAACTCATAAACCCCTTAAAAACCATAAAAACCCTCAAAATCCCAAAACCCAAAAAAAAATCAAAAAATCATAATAAATCCCTAAAACCCGTAAAAACATAAAAACTCCTAAAACATTGAAACCCCCTAATAAAAACATAAAAAAAATAAAACCCATAGAAAGATAAAAACCCTAAAAAGAGTAAAATACCATAAAAAGCCTAATACCCCTAAAATCCATAACAACCCATAAAACCCTTTCAAAACCTCTAAAATCCCCTAAAAACCAAAAAACCATATAAAATATCTAAAAATACTTTAAACCCCTAAAACATTAAAAACAACTCTCTAAAACCATAAAAATCCTAGAAACCCAAAAAACATAAAACCCCAAAAAACCATCAAAATCCCTAAAACCCCTAAAAACCCTATCAATCCTAAAAAATCACTAAAATCCCTAAAAAAGTGAAAAACATTGAAAACAATAAAAATAGTAAATATCATAAAAAACCCCAAAAAACCAAAAAAAACCTAAAAACTCTAAAAATCCCCAAAAACTCTATAATCCATAAATATCAAAAAAAATTCCTAAAAAGAAAAAAATAATTAAAAAGACTTAAAAATCCTGACACCCCAAAAAATAACTCCGAAAATTAAAAATGCTTAAAATCCATAAAAACATAAAAAATTATAAAAACCCTATAAATAACTAAAAATAATAAAAACACTCAAATTCCATAAAAATATAAAACTCATAAAATAAAAAAAATCCCTAAAAATATGTGAAAATATTGGAACCCCTAATACATTAGTGAACCCCAATGAAAACTATAAAAAATGAAAACACATAAAACCCATAAAATCATCAAAATCCATTTATTGTATTTTGTAAAATCCACTTTATTTTTAAGTGGTGACCATAAATTTTAGAGTTCAGAAAATGAAACCCTATATTTCAAAATTTAAATTTAAATTTAAACAATCATTGACAAAAACACCATGATCAAAATTTGAAAAAAACCCCAAACCCCACAAACACCATAAAAACACTAAAAACCCACTAAAAACTATAAAAACCCATTGAACCTATAAAACATTAAAAAAATATAAAGATCCTTAAACACCCTGAAAAAATAATAAAAACCTAAAAAAACATACAACCCCCTAAAACCATCAAAATCGCTAAAAACCCTAAACACCTAAAAAATCCAAAAAATAGATAAAAATTTAAAAAAGATTAAATAACATAAACCCCCTAGAAAAATTTTAAATCCAAAAATCATATAAAAAGAAAAAAACCTAAATACACAATGAACACTAAAACCCCTAAAACCCCTTAAAATACCTAAAAATAGTAAAAACCATAAAATACTAAAAAATTATTCAAAATCCAATGATCGTAAAAACCTCAAAAACCCTAAAAATTGATAAAAAACCTTAAAACCATAAAAACACTTAAATACCATAAAATAATAAAAAAATTCTAAAAATATTAAAATACCCTAAATACCCCTAAAAAAATAAAACCCTTGAAAACATTAAAAAACCTAAAAACACCTAAAAACCCATAAAAATAGTAAAAACTATAAAAACCATTTCAACCCAAAAAATGGTACAAAACTATAAGAATCATTAAAACTGTAAAAAAAATCAAAAACCACAGAAAAACCAAAAAAGAAAAAAAACGAAAAAACCCTACAAAACCCTAATAACCATAAAATTCCTTTAAAACCCAAAAATACATAAAAATATTAAAAATATCTAAATATCCCAAAACACATAAAAATGATAAAAACACTGAAAATCCCTAAAATAACACTGTTGCAGGTGATCTTCCATTTCTTTGGAAAATCTGGTATTTCATCTTTTGTGCGGTGGTGTTCCCACATTTTTGTTATTCTCCTAGTGTTCCGGTGGCTCGCGATTTCAGTGCACTACTGCTTTATGGGTGCGTGATTGATATGCTATTATGGAATGTTTTTCTGGTGGATTGGTTTTATAATTGGTTTCTTCATCTTGTAAGAGATACTCTGTTTGAGTTTATGTATGTGGTGGTTCAGGCTTGTTTCAATTTGTTGATACTGCTGTGGCTTTTGGTGAGTGCTGATGAGGGAGATAGGATTTGTGCTGTTTCATGTTCATGAGGCGTAGCAGGAAGTGTTGGCTGGCTGAAACTTTGGTGTTGGATGATGTTTGTTGCTAGAATGGGATGCGTGGAGCTGATGTTGTTGGTGGTTGATGATGGGCTGATGAAATTGTTGGAGATGGATTTGGTATTGCTGGGTTTGGTGCTGATGAATGCTGGTTTTGGTGCTGATGGATGTGAGCTGATGATTGGATGGGAGGAACTGTTGGGGAATTTTCTTTTACTGATAGGCTGGACGTTGGCTGCTTGGCTGAGATGTGATGCTGCTGATGATTTGGAGGTGATGAAGTTGTTGTGTATGGTGATAGTGCTGCTGCTGTTGGATGTTGGTTGCTGCTTGGTTGGGACTACTGCTGGATTTTTCTTGCTTGGACATGTGTGTTTTTTATTTTTTGATCATTCTTTTTTTGGGGTGTTTTGTGTCTTGGTATTGTAAAGGGTTTTTGGCTTCGGGTTGTTTGACCCCTCCCCTCCCTTGTCTACTGCGTCCTTTTTCATAATAAATTTGGGGGGATCGGGAATAGCCCGATCCTCATATCTTCCTTGCCCAAAATTCCATAAAGAGATAAAAAATATAAAAAACAGTAAAATTAAAAAAACCCTAAAAACAAAAAAAAACCCCTAAAATCAATCAAAATCACAAAAAACAATAAAACCCATAAATATAAAAAATCACTAAAAATGTAAAAACTCCTAAAATACCAGAAAATCCATAAAAATACTTGAAAACCTAAAGAAAATTAAAACCGCTAAAAACCTAAAAATAGTAAAAACACCAAAATCCCTAAAACCCCTAAAACCCGTAAACCGCCTCAAAAACAAAAAAGCCCTTAAAAAATTAAAAATCTAAAATATCCCTAAAATTTATTAAAAAATTAAAAAATGCTTAAAATGCCTAGATTACCATAAAAACATAATAAAATGAAAATCCCTAAAAACCAAAAAGTCCCTAAAAACAAAAAAACCCATCAAAACCATAAAACCCCAAAATACCCAAAATACCTACAAAAACAAAAAAATACCCCTTTAAACCACTAAAAATGCTAAAAACTCTAAAACCTTAAAAACCTAAAAATTATTTAAAAACCCCAAAGAATCATAAAAACTCTAAAAACCTGAAAACCCCTTCAAATCCCTAAAATCCCTATGAAACCAGAAAAAAATACCATAAAATCCATGAAAACATAAAAAATCATAAATACCCTAAAGAAAACCAAAGATAACCTTAAAAACTAAATGCACATAAAACCCCTAAAAACCTAAAATTGCTAAAAACCATAAAATAACCTAAAAACAATAAAAAACCTAAAAACCTCTAAATCCCTTGAAACCCTAAAAACCCATTAAACGTATAAAAAATCTAAAAAAATATAAAAAATATAAACAAACCCTAAAAACCATGAAAACCCATATGAAAGCTTTAAAACCCGAAATCCCCTCAAAATCCTTAAGAACCAGAAAAAACTATAAGAAACCTAAAAATTCACTAAAACATAAAAATCCGAAAAAACACTAATGGACACCTTAAAAACTAAAAAAAACTTAAAACCCCCCAAAAATAAAAAATGCTAAAACCCATATAAGGCTCTAAAAACCAAAAAAATCCAAAAAACTATAAAAACCCCTAAAAGTATTTAAAATTTCATAAAACCCATAAAAATACCAAAACCTACTCAAATAATATAAAAACCCATTAAACCACTAAAAAATTAAAAAACTCTAAAAATACTTAAAAATACTAAAACATCGAAAATGAAACCAGTAAAACCCCAAAAAATCATAAGAAAATGAAAAACAATAAAAACCAAAAACACGAAAAATCCCAAAAACTCTTAAAATCCATAAAAATAATTAAAATAAATAAAAAGATAAAAACAGTAAAAACCCAAAATACCCCAAAGAATACCTCATACTGTCAAAAAACACTTAAAACACCTAAAAAAATAAAAACATTGAATATCCAAAAAAACCCCTTAAAACCTTAAAACCCTAAAACGTTAAAATCCCTTAAAATCCCTAGAAAAATATAAAACCACTAAAAATAGAAAAAAATACACAAAAATCCATAGAAACATAAAACCCTAAAAACTCCAATAAAAACCTTAAAAACCTAAAAAATTAAAATCCATAAAAACACAAAAAATTCTAAAACCCTAAAATAATCTAAAACGCAAAAAACCAACATAAACTATAAAATCCACTAAAACCTTAAAAAATCATAAATACCCATAAAACCTCTAATAACAACTAAAAACTCAAAAATTACTTTAAACTCATAAAAACATAAAAAACTCTAAAATCTCTGAAAATTATAAAAAAAAATCAAAAAAACTATAAAACCATAAAACCCCATAAAACCTCTAAGAAACCCAAAAATTCCTGAAACCCTCCAACTCCCTAAAACCCCTAAAAACAATTAAAATCCTAAAAATCCCTAAAAACTATTAAAAATATAAAAACCCCTAAAACCCTCTAAGAAAACCATAAATACCTAAAAAACTCACAACCCCTAACCAAAAAATCACAAAAAACAAAAAAACCATAAAAATTCCAAAAAACCAGTAAAAAAACTTAATATTTATAAAAATACAAAAAAATACCTAAAATAATAAAAACTTGTAAACCCTAAAAATCCAAATAAAACCTTAAAAACTAATAAACACTTAGAATACTTAAAAACATATAAAATTTGGATAACATCAAATACCCTAAAAACATAAAAACCCCTAAAAACCAGAAAAAATGATAAAACACTTCAGAACTGAAAAAAATAAAAACTACTAAAATTATACCAATCATTCAAAACAATAAAAACGTTAAAATCTCTAAAAACCAAAAAAACTTTAAAATCCCAAAAAATAACAAAAACCATAAAACCATAAAACCCTAAAAACCATCAAAATTACTTAAAACCCTAAACCCCCATAGAAAACATTAAAATAAAAAAAAATTAAAACCCCTGAAGCCTAGACATTTTTTTAAAACCCCAAGAAAACCTAAAATCTTTAAAAGCCCTTTAAACCATAAAAATCCAAAAAAACCCCAAAAAACAATAAAAATCCTAAAAATCTCTAAAAATCCCTATAAACATAAAACCCATAAAACCCATAAAAACCTGAAATAAAACCATAAAAGCCTAAAAACACCTAAAACCTCTAAAAACAAAAAAACAAGTAAAACCCTAAAATACCCTAAAAACCCTAAAACCCCCTAAAAACCAAAAACCCCACTAAATCCAAGGAAAATTGTAAAACTGACAAAAACTATAGAAACCATTTAAACCACAATAACATTAAAAACATTAAATCCCCTAAAAATCCCTAAAAACCCAAAAAATACACTAAATCTTCCAAAAATCATAAAAACCCCCAAAAAACCCCGATATCCCTAAAATATCTTAATCTCCATAAAAACATAAAACCCATAAAAATCATAAAAATTATCCAGAAATCATAATGAATATAAAAACCCTAAAAAATGAAAACCCCCTAAGAAAACTTTAAAACCAATAAACAATTAAAACCACTAAAAATAAAAAATACCCTTAAAAACCTTAAAACCCCTAAAACACTGAAAATAAATAAAAACCATGATAACCATAAATATCCAAAATAAATAATAAAAAACTTAAAAAGGTACGAACCCTGAAACGCTAAAAAATCCATAGAAAACATTAAAAACCTAAAAAATAGTTAAAACCCATAAAAAACTAAAAACGCTAAACACTATAAAAGACCATAAAACCCTAATGACCCAAAAAAACCAAAAAACCAAAAAAAACCCTAAATCCCAATAAAAGCCCTAAAATCCCACTTAAAAATAAAAAAAATTTAAACTCCTAAAATCATTAAAAAAATATAAAAACCCGTGAAAACCCTAAAAACTGAAAAAAAATGTAAACCCAAAAATACCACAATACCATAAAAACAATAAAATACCCTAAATACCCTAAAATTAACTAAAATCCCTAAATATATAAAATGTCTAATAACCTTGAAAATCCCTCAAAAATCCATTAAAAATAGAATCACTAAAAACCACTCAAAACATAAAAACTGCTAAAAACCTTTAAAATCTCAATATCCCTAGTACCCTAAAACCCATAGAAATCTTAAAAGAGCCCCAAAAATCCCTAAAAATGATAAAACAACTAAAAATAAAAAAAACACAATGATAACCTTGAAAAGCTAAAAATACAATTAAAGCGTCAAAGAGCCTAAAAATGTCAAAAACCACACATGACCTTAAAAATCCTAATAACCATAAAAACTACTGAAAACCATAAAACCAATAAAAACCCAAAATAACCATAAAAACCACAAAACCCCATAAAAATCCTATTCCACTAAAACTATAAAAACCCCTTTAAACCCCTAAAAATGATAGAAAACTCTCAAAACCCATAAAAGCCTAAAAACTCAAAATAAAATTCTAATGTTCTAAAATACACTAAAAACCCTCAAAATCCATAAAAACCCAATAAAAGAAAATCATGAAAATGCTCTAAAAATCTCTAAAAATGTAAAAAAACCTTAAAAATACTGAAACCCCCTATAAAAACATTAAAATTTTAGAAATACATAAAACCCATAAAAAATTAAATATGTTAAAACCCTAAAATGCCCTAAAATTTTTTATAACCCCTAAAAATCCATAAAACCCTCACAATACGTTAAAATCCAAAAGAAATACTTAAAATCCTAAAAAACATACAACCCCTAAAATACATAAAAATGATAAAACCCCTAAAATTCGAAAAATTCAAAAACCCTAATAACCACATAAAACCTAAAAACCCCATAAAACCCCAAAACCCAGTAAAAACTCTAAAACCCTTTAAACCCCTAAAAATTTTAAAAACACTAAAAAATCATAAAACCCATAAAAACTAACCCCCCTAAGAACTAGAAAATCTAAAAACCAAAAACACCAAAATAACCCTCAAAGCTCTCAAAATGCGAAAAATCCCTAAAAACCCTAAAAATATCTAAAAATGTAAACATCCTAAAAAACCCTATATAACTATATAAAACCCATAAAAACATAAAAAACATAAAACCACCAAAAACCAATAAAATGATAAATACCATAAAAAGTCCTTAAACCCTATAAAACCCCCCAAAAAACTATTAAAAACCCAAAAAAATGAAAAAACCTAAAAACCCATTAAAAATATAAAAAACCTTTAAACCATTTAATCCCTTATAAAGTTAAAAAACACTAAAAAACCGTAAAAACCCTTAAAGCACATAATTCCCTAAGAATCCAAAAAAAACACTAAAACCCCTAAAAACACTAAAACTGCTAAAAATCCCAAAAAACTATAAAATCCTAAAAATTCCCTAAAAACCGCATAAAATGTGACAATCCCTAAAAAACTAAAAACCCTATAAAAATCATAAAACTTAAAAACACATAAAACTCCAAAAAACATAAAAAATGGTAAAAACCATATAACCCCTAAAAACCATAAAAACCCTAAAACCCATAAAAAACCAAATAAAAAACTAAAAAAATCATTAATAACTTTAAAAACCCCAAGGAAATTAAAAATATTAAAAACCATTAGAACGCTAATCCACTCAAAAAAACCACTAACACCCAAAAAATCATAAATCCCCAAAAAAACCTAAAATACCTAAAACCCCTCAAAACCCCTAAAAACCATTAAACCCCATAATGTTCCTAAAAATACCTGAAAATAACTAAAAATTTAAACAGCCCTTAAATACCCTAGAATCCCCTATGAAACCCTTAAAACTATAAAATCCTTTATATCACCAAAAACCATTATATTTCTTAATACCCTAAAATACCTTAAAACCCTATAAAACATTATGACCCCTAAAAACCATAAAAACCATAAAAATACGTGAAACCCCTAAAAATGACTAAAAACACTAAAAACCCAATAAGCCTCTAAAAATATTAAAAAATCATAAAACTTTTAAAAACTTATGAACTCAAAAAACTTCTAAAACCAAAAAAATCTATAAAAACCACAAATACCATAAAAAATCCTAAAACCCTAAAGATCCCCAAAAAATTAAATACCATAATAATCCTAAAGAATCCTTAAAAATACCTAAAATATAAAAAACCCTAAAAACCTGAAAACCAAAAACAAAACATTAAAAACCAAAAAACACTTAAAAAAAAGAAAAACCTCCTAAATGATAATAACCCAAAAAACCATAAAGACCCCTAAAAACCTACAATTTCCCTAAAAACCTTAACACCAATTGAAATTATAAAAAATCAATAAAAATAATTTAAAATATAAAATCCATAAAAATCATGAAAACCCATAAGAAAACATTAAAACCCGAATAAATCTTAAAATCCATAAAAATATGAAAAATTCTACAGACCCGTAAAGACACCAAAATAATTGAAAGACACATAAAACCCCTAAAAACCATAAAATACATAAAAATCCATTAGAAACTATAAACCCCTTCAGACCCAAAATAAGGTTAAAAAACACTAAACCCAATAAAACCCTAAAAACAAAAAACACCTAAAACTAAAAAAACCCTAAAAACCCTAAAATCCCTTAAACCCTCAAAATCCCTAAAATTATAGAAACCTATAAAAATCACAAAAAATCCATAAAATTCCCAAAATATAGAAAAACCCTTTAAACCCCTGAAATAACCTAAGAAAACTATAAAAATATAAAAGTAATTAAAAACACTAAAAAACCTAAAAACACTAAAAAACCTAAAAACACTAAAAACCATAAAAACAATACGAATTCTTAAAAACCATAAACCCCCAAAAATTCAATAAAAACCCTAAACCCACTTAAATCTCTAAAACCCCTTTAAACCCTTAAAAATGTTAAACCATCTAAAACCATGGAAACCCTTACAAATAAAATAAAAAATCCAAAATACCCAAAAAAAACCCTAAAACCCATTATAACCATTAAAAAATTCCTAAAATCCCATAAAAATTTCAAAAAAACCTTAAAAATCCTTAAAAACATAAAAAAACCTAAAAAATTTTAAGGCCCTATGAATGCCTTGAAAACATAAAACACATCAAACCCCTAAAAACCCAGAAACGATAGAACACTAAAAGGACCAAAACACCCCCAACACCATGAAAACTATAAACCCCCTAAAACCCTTTAAACCCCTAAAAACACATAAAAAGCCTAAAAACCCAATAAAACTCTAAAAACCATAAAAACATAAAAAAACCCCATTACCCTAAAAAATTTATAAAAACCTAAACACCCTAAAAAATCCTCAAAATCTGTATAGCCCTAAAAACCAAAAAAAATATTAAATATCCCTAAAATAAAAAAATCATAAAAATAATGGAAAACCCCTAAGAAAACCTTAAAAACCTAACATATCATAAACCTATAAGAAAACTAAAAAATGGTAAAACCACTAAAAACCCTAAATCCCCTAAAAACCCTCAAAATATATCAAACTTTCCAAAACTCCCCAAAAAACACTAAAAATAATAAAAATACATAAAAATTTTGAAACCCTAAAAACACTAAAAAATACAAAGAAAAAATTTTAAAACCATAAATATATAAATCCTCTAAATAATTAAAAGTTAGTAAAAACCGTAAAATAATATAAAATTTCTAAAAACTCTTTAAAAAAACTCTAAAATCATTAATAACTCATAAAAGACCTAAAAATTGCTAAAAATTTAAAAAAATTAAACCACTAAAAACATTGAAAACTATAAAAGACATTTAAAACCCTAAAAAACCAAAAAAACCAAAAAACCCTACAAAAATACTAAAAACCACAAAAATCCCTAAAAACCCTAAAAAAATTTAAAAACCGTAAAAAACTCCCTAAAAATTCCAGAAAAATTAAAATCACTAAAAAGCTTGAAACCACACTATGAAAACCTTAAATACATATCAAAACATAAAAACACTAAAAAACATAAAAAAGATAAAAACCTAAAAGACCATAAAAACCTCAATAACCTATAAAAACCCTAAAGCTATTAAAAGATCTAAAATTCCATAAAAACCATTTAAATCCCTACAAACATTAATTTTTTTTTGAAAAATCATAAACCCCTGAAGACTCAAAAAACATTTAAAACCCAAAAAACCATAAAAAACACTAAAATCCTAAAAAAGCTACCCCCACCCCAAATTCCCTAAAAACTGATAAAAATCCTAAAAAATCTATGGATACTCTGAAATATTAAAAAAACTAAAAACACTAAATACCCCTATGAAAACCATTAAAACCTAACTAAATCTGAATCCCCTAAAAAGCAAAAAAATGAAAAAAACCCTAAAATACACAAAAAAACACTAAAACCCTTATTATTACTAAAAATCATAAATATACTAATAAATATATTAATATTCCTAAAATCATAGAAATAAATCCTAAAAACCATGAAACACATAATAAATAATTACAAAACAAAAAACACAAAAAATTCCTAAAAAACAAAAAAAAGCTTAAAAAAACCATAAAAAGATTAAAACCCATTAAAATCTATAAAACCCCATAAGGAGGATACCACCACTCCTACCTAGGTTATCACTCTTGGCGCTACATTTGCGAGGTTTTCCTTCAAGATTCATTCATGGTTGCTTCGATTTTATGATTCTATGCCCTCCAACTTCAGCCTCTGGCAGTTTGGATAGGATGGTGGTTTTTATCTATGGTGGCGACGACTCGGAATTTTTGTGTTGTTCCTTTCTTCTTCGGATTCTATATAGATGCGACACGATGGACTAGTTTTCTCGGTCATTAGTGATGTGATCTCCCCTCCCCCACTTAGATCTGAGCTTGGGGGAATTTGGTGGTTCTCTGGCGGTGCGATAGTTTTTGGTGGATGCGGAAGGTGTGGTGCCGGCTTCAGCGATGGTTCTCTTTAGATGCACTCTTCGAACTGAAGGTTGTGGTGGTTTTTGTATTCGGTATTTTCCTCTTCACCAAGAGGTTCCCCTGATCTGGATCTCAGCTTTGGAACGGGTTCATTGTTGGAACACTTCTAATTCATCATCATTGGAGGTTGTGCAGGCTGTTGGGGTCTTTGATCGGTATGATCTGGCTTGCGACAAAGCATATTGCTCTTTGGTGGTCAGAATTCTTCTTGGAAATCAGCTGCAGATTGGGGTGGACTTTGCAGATCAGGTTTTTCCTCGGGATGATTAGTGGAGTTTGGGGACTCAACAATGGAGTAGGTTGTTTTGATAATTGGTTCTCGACGCTGTGATGGGGTCCCTCAGATCCGCTCAATAGGAGGCACAAATGAGATCGTCTTGGCATCAGTTTATGTAGAAGATGCAAGTTTGTATTTTTGGGTTTTCCCTCGTGAATTTGTTAAATCCTGTTGATTAATGGCTCTTTATGTTGTGTTGTTCTAGGGATCTTTTATTGTACAGTGGCCTCCTGTGTTGTGGTTGGTTTGGTTGTGAATTGTCGAGGGAGTTGGATATTGGTTCTGTTGAGTGGTGCTGGATGTGGTCATGTCTTTGGGTGCTGTGGACGGATTCTAGGAATTGGTGTTGGTTTCCCTATGTTCCTCAATGTTCTAATACGGGTGAAATGATGGTAGCTGACCGAATAGGAGGCTTTGGTTGCTTAAATCTATGTTTTTGGGTAATGGCTGCTGCTTGGTTAGGATGTGATGAAAGCTGCTGGTGCTTGGTGATGGTTGCTGATTTTCTGTGAGTTGATGAAGGTGATTCTAGAAGTAGGAATTTGAGTTGTTGGAAGCTTGTTGCTGCATGGACAAGGAGTATACCATGGTCCTGGAAAGTGTTGAAGTAGATAATGATGATGATGGTGATGGATGGTAGGATATGTGCTGTGAGATGCTGGTTGCTGATTGGCTTGGAGGTACTGATGTAGATGCTTGTGAATGTATTCTTTGTTTGCAGTTTGTGTTTTTTTGGGTTATGGGTTTTTATGGGTTTGGGGATGTTAAGGTTTTTTCGTGTGGGTCATTTTACCCCTCCCTTCCATTTTCTATTTATTTTTTTTTCTAATAAATTTCAGGGGTATGGAATAGCCTGACCCCAGTAACATCCCTGCCCTAAAACCCCATAAAACCCGAAACCAACTAAAAACCGTAATCCAACTAAAAAACCTAAAAGCACTATAGAACCCTAAAACATTAAAAACACTAAAAACCTTTAGAACTCTAAAAAATTAAATAAATCGAAAATACTACAAAAAGACCATAAAACCCATAAAACTATACAAAGCACAAAAACCCCTCAAAATCCCTAAAAACCCTAAAAACCTAAAAATACCTAAAAACCCTAAATAATGTAAAAACCCTATAAAACCATCAATAATCCTAATAATACTATAAAAACCTAAAAACAAGTAAAATTCCTAAAAACCAAAAAACACTAAAAAACACTAAAAATTCTCAAAAAGATCATAAAAACCCTAAAACCCCATAAAATCCCTAAAAAACCATAAAACCCATAAAATCCCTAAAACCATAAAAAACCCTCCAAAATCCACTAATACTATAAGAAACCTTTAACCCCCAAATAGAATTTAAAAACACTAAAAACCACTAACCCCCTAAAAACTCAAGACCCTAAAAACCCGAAATAAAACTATAAAATTATAAAAACAAATAAAACCCTAAAAAACCTAAAATTGCTTAAAACCCAAAAATACAATAAAAACACTAGAATCCCAAAAACAAATAAAATATCTGAAAAGCGTAAAAGCACTGAAAATCACGGTTGTAGGTGCTCTAACATTTCTTAAGAAAATAAGGTATGTCGTCTTTGGTGCGGTGGTGTTCCTGCATTTTTGTTCTTCTCTTGGTGTTCTCGTGGCTCGCCGTATCAGTGTACCACTACTTTGTGGGTGCACGATTGATCTGTTGTTATGGAATTTTTAGCTGGTGGATTGCTTTTCTAGTTGGTTTCTTCATCTTGTAGGAGATACTCTTTTTGATTTTATGGCTGAGGTGGTTTAGGCTTGTTCGAATTTGTTGATGCTGATGTAGATTTTGGTGTGTTCTGATGAGGAATATAAGAGTTGTGCTACTGCTTGTTCACGAGGCGTAGAAGGAAGTGTTGGCTGGCTAAAACATTGGTATTGGATGATGTTTGTTGCTATACTGGGATGCATGGAGCTGATGTTGTTGGTGGTTGATGATGGGATGATGAAATTTATGGTGATGGATTTGGTGTTGCTGGATTTGGTGCTGGGGAATGATGTCTTTGGTGCTGATGGATGTGAGCTGATGATTGGCTGGAAGGCGCTGTTGGGGACTTTTCTTTTTCTGATGGGTTGGACGTTGGCTGCTTGGCTGAGATGTGATGTTGCTGATGCTTTGGAGGTGATGAAGTTGCTGCGTATGGTGATAGTGCTGCTGCTGCTGGATGTTGGTTGCTGCTTGGTTGGGACTGCTGCTGGATCTTTCTTGCTTGGACTTGTGTGTTTTTTATTTTTTTGATCTTTCTTTTTTGGGGTCTTTTGCGTCTTGGGTTTGTAAAGGGTTTTTGGGTGCGGGTCATTTTACCCCTCCCCTCCCTTGTCTGCTCCGTCCTTTTTTCATAATAAATTTGGGGGGATTGGGAATAGCCCGATCCTCACATATTCCGTGCCCAAAATTCCCTAAAACAACTAAAAACCATACAAACCACTAAAAATCAAAAGAAAACATAGAAACCATGAACAACCTAAAAAACCACCAAAAATAATAAAAACCTTTTAACCCCCTTAAAAAGATAAAAAAATATGAAAAACCATAAAATAAAAAAAAACCCCTAAAAACCCAAAAAAACCCTAAAAGCAATCAAAATCAAGAAAAACAATAAAACCCATAAATATAAGAAATCACTAAAAATTTAAAAACTCCTAAAATAACATAAAATCCCTAAAAATCCATGAAAACCTAAAGTCACTTAAAACCCCTAAAATCCTAAAATACTAAAAACAATATAATCCCTAAAAAGCCTAAAACCCATAAACCTCATCAAAAACCAAAAAGCCCTGAAAAAATTAAATTTCTAAAATATCCCTAAATTTTCTTAAAAAATTAAAAAACGCTTAAAATGCCTAGATAACCATAAAAACATAAAAAAATGAAAACCCCTAAAAACTAAAAAGTCCCTAAAAACCAGAAAACCCATCAAAACCTTAAAACCCCAAAATACCCAAAATACCTACAAAAACAAAAAAAAATGCCCCTTTAAACCCCTAAAACTTTAAGAACTCTAAAAACCTTAAAAACCTTAAAAACACAAAAATTATTAAAAAAATCTCAAAGAAGCATAAAAACTCTAAAAAACCCTAAAACCCCTTAAAATCCATAAAATCCCTATGAAACCATAAAAAAATCATAAAATCCTTAAAAAATAAAAAAATCATAAATACCCTGAAAAAAAAAACAAACATAACCTTAAAAACATAAAGCAATTAAAACCCCTAAAAACAAAAAATTGCTAAAGACCATAAAATAACCTAAAAACAATAAAAAACCTAAAAACCTCTAAATCCCTTAAAACACTAAAAACCCATTAAACTCTTAAAATATCTAAAAAAATCTAAAAAATATAAAAAACCCTAAAAATCCTGAAAACCCATATAAAAAACATAAAACCCAAAATCCCCTCAAAATCATGAAGAACCACAAAAAACTATAAGAAAACTAAAAACTCCCTAAAACATAAAACCCCCAAAAAACACTAATGAAAAACTTAAAAACTAAAAAAAATTAAGACCCTTAAAAAATAAAAAATGCTAAAACTCATATATGGCTCTAAAAACCCTAAAAATCCAAAAAACCATAAAAACCACTAAATATATTTAAAAACCCATAAAGCCCATAAAAACACAAAAACCTACAAAAATAATCTAAAACCCCATTAAACCTCTAAAAAATTAAAAAACTCTAAAAATCCTTAAAAATCCTATAATATCAAAAAAGAAATCAGTAAAACCCCAAAAAATCAAAAGAAAATGAAAAACCATAAAAACCCAAAACCCAAAAAATCCCAAAAACTCTAAAAACCCATAAAAAACATTAAAATAATTAAAAAGATAAAAACCATAAAAACACAATAAAAACCAAAGAAAACCTCATAATGTCAAAAAACACTTAAAACACCTAAAAAACTTAAAACATTGAATATCCACGAAACCTCTTAAAACCTTAAAAACCTTAAAATCCCTCAAAATACCTAGAAAAATATAAAACAACTAGAAATACAAGAAAATACAGAAACATCCCTAGAAACATAAAACCCTAAAAACTCCAAAGAAATCCTTTAAAACCTAAAAAAAATTAAAACCCTTAAAAACCCAAAAAATGATAAAACCCTAAAATATTCTAAAATGCTAAAAACCCATATAAACTATAAAATCCACTAAAACCTTAAAAAATCATAAATACCCATAAAACCCTTAATAACAACTAAAAACACTAAATACCCGAAAAATTATAAAAAAATTCAAAAAACCATAAAACCAAAAAACCCCAAAAAACCTCTATGAAACCCAAAAAATCATAAAACCCCCCAACTCCCTAAAACCCCTAAAAATAATTAAAATCATCAAAATCCCTAAAAAATATTAAAAACATAAAAACCCCTAAAACCCCTACAAAAACCATAAAAACCTAAAAAAACTCACAATCCCTAAAAACCTAAAAATCAAAAAAACCAAAAAACCATAAAAATTCCTAAAAACCATTAAAAACACTTAAAATTTAATAAAGTCCAAAAAATACCTAAAATAATAAAATCTTGTAAACCCTAAAAATCCAAAGAAAATCTTAAAAACATATAAACACTTAAAATACTTAAAAACATAAAAAAAGATGGAAACATAAAAGACCCAAAAAACATGAAAACCCCTAAAAAACAGAAAAATGATAAAACACTTCAAAAAAGATAAAAAAATAAAAATTACTAAAATTATACCAACTATTAAAACCAATAAATACTTTAAAAGCTCTAAAAACCAAAAAAACTCTAAAATCCCAAAAAATAACAAAAACCATAAAACCATAAAACCCTAAACATCATCAAAATTACTTAAAACCCAACCCCCCCTCCCCCAAAGTCCATAAACATACCTAAAAATCCATAATAATGTGAAAAACACTAAAATACATGAAACCTCTATAGAAAACCTTAAAATAAAAAAACAATTAAAACCCCTTAAGCCTAGAAAATTTTAAAAAAACCCAAGAAAACCTAAAATCTTTAAAAACCCTTAAAACCATAAAAATCCAAAGAACCCCAAAAAAACAATAAAAATCCTAAAAATCTCTAAAAATCCATAAAAACAAAAAAACCATTAAACCCCTAAAAACCTGAAATAAAACTATAAAATTTTAAAAACACCTAAAACCTCTAAAAACATAAAAACATGAAAAACCCTAAAAGACCCTAAAAACCCTAAAACCACCTAATAACCTAAAACCCCAATAAATCCCAGGAAAATCCTAAAACCCACAAAAACTCTAGATAACATTTAAAACACAATAACATTAAAAACTTTAAATCCTCTAAAAATCCCTAAAATCACATAAAATACACTAAATCTTCCAAAAACTAGAAAAACCCTAAAAAACTCTGATATCCCTAAAATATCAAAATCTCCATAAAAACATAAAACCCATAAAAATCGTAAACATTCTCTGGAAATCCCTAAGAATATAAAAAAACCTAAAAAATGAAAAACCCCTAAGAAAACTTCAAATCCTAAAATCACTTAAAACCACTAAAAATAAAAAAAGCCCTTAAAACCCTAAAACCCCTCAAAATAAATAAAAACCATGAAAACAATAAATATCCTAAAAAATTATTAAAAAACCTAAAAAGTTAAGAACCCTGAAACCCTAAAAAATCTTTAGAAAACATTAAAAACCTAAAAAATAGTTAAAACCCATAAAATCTAAAAATGTTAAATACAATAAAAGACTCTAAAACTCCGAAAACCCCAAAAAAACCAAATAAACCAAAAAACCATAAAAACCAATTAAATCCCTAAAATCACACTTAAAACTCAAAAAAACTTTAAACTCCTAAAATCATAAAATAATATAAAAACCCATGAAAACCCTAAAAACTGAAAAAAATGAAAACCCAAAAAAACCCACAATACCAAAAAAACAATAAAACAACCCTTAATACCCTAAAATTACCTAAAATCCTTAAAAATATATAATGTCTAATATCCTTGAAAATCCCTCAAAACCATAAAAAAATAGAATCACTTAAAACAACGAAAAACCTAAAAACTAATAAAAACCATTAAAAGCTCAATATCCCTAAAACCCTAAAACCCATAGAAATCATAAAACAGCTCTAATAATCCCTAAAAATGATAAAAGAACTAAAAATCCAAGAAACCCAAAGATATCCTTGAAAACATAAAAAACACATAAAATCTCAAAAAGCCTAAAAACGTCAAATACCATAAATGACCCTAAAAATCACAATAACCATAAACACCATTAAAAACCGTAAAACCAATAAAAACCCAAAAAAACCAAAAAAACCACAAAACCCCATAAAAAACTTATTCCACTCAAACTATAAAAAACCCTTTAAACCCCTAGAAATGATAGAAAACTCTAAAAACCCATAAAATCCTAAAAACACAAAATAAAACCCAAAACACCAAAATACACTAAAAACCCTCAAATTCCATAAAAAACCCTAGTAAGGAAAAATCTTGAAAAATCTCTAAAAAGTTCTACAAATGTAAAAAAAACTTAAAAATCTTCAAAACCACTATAAAAACATTAAAATTTTAGAAATACATAAAACCCATAAAAAAGTAAAAATGTTAAAACCCTAAAATACGCTAAAATCTTTTATAACACCTAAAAATCCATAAAACCATAACAATCCTTTAAAATCACAAAGAAATACTTAAAACCCAAAAAAACATAAAACCCCTAAATTACATAAAAATGCTAAAACCCCTAAAATTTCGAAAATTCATAAAACCCTAATAACCACATAAAACCTAAAAAACACATAAAACCCCAAAAACCCACTAAAAACTCTAAAACCCTTTAAACCCCTAAAAATTTTAAAAACACTAAAAAATCATAAAACCCATAAAAACTATAACACCCATAAGAACTAAAAAACCTAAAAAACAAAAAAACCAAAATAACCCTCAAAGCTCTCAAAATTAGAAAAATCTCTAAAAACCAAAAAATATCTAAAAATGTAAACATCATAAAAATCCCTAGGACAATATATGAAACCAATAAATACCTAAAAAACATAAAAACACCAAAAACCTAAAAAATTATAAATACCTTAAAAAGACCCTAAACCGAATAAAACCTCCAAAAAACTATAAAAACCCCATAAAAATACAAAAACCTATAAACCATTAAAAATCTAAAACCCCTTTAAACCATTTAATCCCTTAAAAAGTTAAAAAACAGTTAAAAACCATAAAAACCCTAAAAACACATAAATCACTAAAAACCCAAAAAACAAAAAATCACTAAAACACATAAAAACCATAAAACTGCTAAAAATCCATAATAACTATAAAATCCTAAAAGGCCCTAAAAATCTCAAAAAATGTGAATATAACTAAAAAACTGAAAACCCTATAAAAATTTTTATACCTAAAAACACATAAAACTCCAAAAAACATAAAAAATGTTAAAAACCATAAAACCCATAACAACCTTAAAAAACCCTAAAACCCATAAAAACCCTATAAAAAACTAAAAAATCAAAAAACACATTAAATCCCCAAGGAAATTAAAAATATTAAAAACCATTATAACCCTAATCCACTCAAAAAACCACTAACACCCAAAAAATCATAAATCCCCAAAAAACCTAAAATACCTAAAACCCCTCAAAAAACCTAGAAACCATTAAAAACCATAAAGTTCCTAAAAATCCCTAAAAATACATAAAAAATTAAACAACACCTAAATACCCTAGAATACCCTAAGAAACCCTTAAAACCCTAAAATCCATTAAATCAACGAAAACCTTTATATTTCGCAATACCCTAAAATACCCTAAAACCCCTTAAAACATTATGACCCCTAAATACCATAAAAACCATAAAAATACCTAAAACCCCTAAAAATGACTATAAACACTAAAAACCCAATAAACCTCTAAAAACATTAAAAATTCATAAAACTATTAAAAACCTATGAACTCAAAAAAACCTATAAAACCCAAAAAATCTATAAAAACCATAAATACCATAAAAATCCTAAAACACTCAAGATCCCCAAAACATTAAATACCATAAAAATCCTAAAAACACTATAAAATAAATAAAATATAAAATACCCTAAAAACCTGAAAACCAAAAACAAAACATTAAAAAACAAAAAAACACTTAAAACAACTAAAAACCTCAAAAATGATAAAAACCCAAAAAACCATAAAGACCCCTAAAAACCTACAAATTCCCTAAAAACCTTAATACCACTTGAAATTATAAAAAACCCTAAAGATACCTTAAAACATAAAATCCATAAAAACCATGAAAACACATAAGAAAACATTAAAATCTGAATAAATCTTAAAATCTATAAAAAATTGAAAATTTATACTGGTCCCTAAAGACACCAAAATACCCCCAAAGACCTAGAAAACCCCTAAAAATCATAAAATCCATAAAAATCCATTAAAAAATCTAAACCCCCTTTAGACCCAAAATAAGGTTAAAAAAATCTAAACCCAATTAAACCCTAAAAACTAAAAAAACACCTAAAACCTAAAAAATCCAAAAACCATAAAATCCCTTAAACCCTCAAAATCCCTAAAATGCTAAAAACCTATAAAAATAAAAAAAAACATTAAAATTCCCTAAATATAGAAACACCCTTTAAACCTTTGAAAAAACCTAATAAAACCTTAAAATCTAAAAGTAATTAAAAACCGTAAAAAAACCTAAGAACGCTAAAAAACCTAAAAAAAACTAAAAACCATAAAAACTATAACAATTCCTAAAAATCATAAACCCCATAAAATTCAATAAAAACCGTAAAACAACTAAAAACTCTAAAACCCCTTTAAACCCCTAAAAATGTTAAACCATCTAAAATCATTGAAACCCTTAAAAATAAAATAAAAAATCCAAAAAACCCAAAAAAAACCTAAAACCCATCATAACCATTAAAAATCCAAAAATCCCATAAAAATACCAAAAATCTATATAAATCCTTGAAAATATAAAAAAACCTAAAAACATTTAAGGCCCTATGAATGCCTTGAAAACATAAAACACATTAAACAACTAAAAACCCAAAAACAATAGAACACTAAAAGGACCAAAAAACCCCAAACACTAGGAAAAATATAAACCCCACTAAAACCCTTTAAACTCCTAAAAACACATAAAAAACCTAAAACCCAATACAACTCTAAAAACCATAGAAAAGCCAAAAAATCCCAGAACCCAAAAAAATTCATAAAAATCTAAACACCATAAAAAATCCTCAAAATCCTTATAGCCCTAATAAGAAATAAAAAACCTAAATATCCCTAAAACATAAAAAATCATAAATATCTTTAAAAATCCTATCAAAAACTTAAAAACCTAAAAACTCATAAACCACTAAGAAAACTAAAAAATATTAAAACCACTAAAAACCCTAAAACCCCTAAAAACCCTCAAAAACTCTCAAACTCCCTAAAAATCCCCAAGAAACACTAAAAATCCTAATAATACATAAAAATGTAGAAAATATAAAAACCCTAAACACTACAAAGAAAACATTATAAAACTAAAAATATATAAATCCTCTAAAAAACTAAAAGTTAGTAAGACCCAAAAATAATATAGAATCCCTAAAAACCATTTAAAAAAACTCAAAAATCATTAATAACCCATAAAAAACCTAAAAACTGCAAAAAAAATCTGAAACCATTAAACCACTAAAAAAATTGAATACTCTAAAAGACCTTTAAAACCCTAATAACAAGAAAAAAACCAAAAGACCCTAAAAAAATACTAAAAACCTCGAAAATCGCTAAAAAACTAAAATCTTTTAAAAACCATAAAAACTGCCTAAAAATCCCTGAAAATTTAAAATCACTAAAAACCTTGAAACCCACCTCTGAAAACATTAAAGACCTAACAAAAAATAAAAACACCAAAAAACATAAAAAATCTAAAATCCTAAAAGACCCTAAATACCTCTAAAACCCATAAAAAACCCTAAATCCATTAAAATATTTAATACTACATAAAAACCATTTAAATCATTGCAAACATTAATTTTTTTTGAAAAACCATAAATCCCCAAAAACTCAAAAAGCATTTAAAACCCCAAAAACCATAAAACATACTAAAATCCTAAAAAATCTACCCCCACCCAAATTCTCTAAAAACTAATAAAAATCCTAAAAAAATCTATAGAAAACCTGAAATATTAAGAAAAACCTAAAAACACTAAACACCACTATGAAAACCATTAAAATCTAAAAAATTTAAAACCCCTAAAAAAGAAAAAAATGAAAAAAAACCCTAAAATACACAAAAAACACTATATCCCTTAAAATTTCTAAAAATCATAAATATATTAATAAATATATTAATATACCTAAAATCATAAAAATAAACCATGAAAACCATGAAATTCATAATAAATCATTATAGAAAAAACACATAAAACTCCTAAAAACGAATAAATTCTTAAAAAAAATCCATAAAAAGATTAAAAACCTTTAAAATCCATAAAACCCCATAGGGAGGATGCCACCACTCTCACCTGGGGTATCTCTCTTTTTACTACATTTTTGTTGTTTTCCTACAATATTCCTTCCCAGTTTCTTCGATTTTCTGAATCTATGCCCTCCAACTTCGGCCTCAAGTAGTTTAGATAGGACGGTGGTTTTTATATTTGGTGGCGACGACTCAGACTTTGTGTGTTGTTCTTTTATTCTTCGGCTTCTATGTAAATGAAATGCGATGGACTAGTTTTCTTGGTCATTGGTGATGGGATCTACCCTCCCACACTCAAATCTAATGTTGGGGGGAATTTCGTTGATTCTCTGGTAGTGCGACTGTTTTTGGTGGATGCGGAAGGCGTGGTGCCGGCTTCGGCGATGGTGCTCTATAAATGCACTCTTCGAACTAAAGACTTTGGTGGTTTTCTATATTCGGAATCTTCGTCTTCCCCAAGAGGTTCCCTTGCTCTAGATCTCAGCTTTGGAACAGTTTCATTGTTGGAACACTTCAAGTTCATCATCTTTGGAGGTTGTGCAGGCTGTGGGGGTTTCTGATCGGTCTGATCTGGCTTGCAGTAAAGCATATAGCTCTTTGGTGGTCAGAATTCTTCTTGGAAATCATCTGTGGATCGGGGTGGACTTTTCAGATCAAGGGTTTCCTCGGGAAGATCAGTGGAGTTTGGGGACTCAACAATGGAGAAGGTTGTTTTGGTAATTGTTGCTCGAGGCTGTGATGGGGGCCCTTAGATCCACTCAACATGAGGCACAAACGAGATCGTCTTGGCATCAGTTTGTGCAAAAGATGCAAGTTTGTATTTTTTGTTCTTCTCTTGTGAATTTGTTTCATCCTATTGATGAAGGGATCATTAAGTTGTTTTGTTCTATGGCTGCTATGTTGGACAGTAGCCTCCTGTTTTGTGGTTGTTTTTGGTTGTGAATTGTCTAGGGAGTTGGATATTCGTTCTGTTGAGTGGCACTGGATGTTGTAATGTCTTTTGATGATGTGGATGAATTCTAGGCATTGGTACTAGTTTCCATGTGTTCCTATATGTTCTACTAGTGGTGAAATGATGGTATCTGACCAAATTGGAGGTGTTGGTCGCTTAAATCTATATTGTTGGGTGATGGCTGCTGCTTGGTTTGGATGTGATGAAATCTGCTGGTTCTTAGTGGTGGTTGTTTCTTTCCTGCAAGGTGATGAAGGTGGTACTGGAAGCTAGAATTTGAGCAGCTGGATGCTTGTTGCTGCTTGGCCAAGAGGTATACCTTGGTCCTATAATGTGTGGAAGGAGATACTGATGCTAATGGTGATGGATGGTAGAATATGTACTGCGAGATGTTGGTTGCTGATTGGCTGGGAGGTGCAGATGGAGATTCTTGTGAATGTCTTCTTTGATTGGATTTTTATGTGTTTTTGGGTTTTTTGGTTTTTATGGGTTTGGGGATGTTAAGGGTTTCTTTGGGTGGGTCGTTTTAACCCTACCCTCCCTTGTCTATTTCTTCTTCTTTTTTCTAATAAATTTCAGGGGTCTGGAATAGCCTGACCCCGATAACTTCCCTAACCTAAAACCCCATAAAACCCGAAACCAACTAAAATCCGTAAACCAAATAAAAAACCTAAAAACACTATAAACCCCTAAAACATTAAAAACGATAAAAACCTTTAAAACTCTAAAAAATTAAATAAAACCAAAAAACTATAAAAAGACCAGTACACCCATAAAACTCTAGAAAGCACTAAAACCCCTCAAAATCCCTAAAAACCCTAAAACCCTAAAAATACCTAAAACCCCCAAATAATGTAAAAACCATATCAAACTTCAATAATCCTAATAATACCAATAAAACCTAAAAACAAGAAAAATTCCTAAAAACCAAAAAACACAAAAAACACTAAAAATCTCAAAAAGATCATAAAAACCCTATAACCCCATAAAATCCCTAAAAACCCAAAAACCCATACAAACCCTAAAACCATAAAAAAAACCCCACAAAAAACCACTAAAACTATAAATAACCTTTAACCCCAAATAGAATTTAAAAACAATAAAAATTCCTATTCCCCCTAAAAAACATTACAAATATAAAAAAGCTAAAACCTAAAGAAAACGTATAACCCCTAAAACCCTAAAAACCACATAATCACTAGGAACCCTAAAAAAACATAAAAAATCCCTAAAAATCGCAAGAAGTTTAGAAAACTCTAAAAACCCTAAAATGAACAACACAAATTTAAAAACCTGAAAATATGTAAAACCCCTAAAAACCTCAAACCCTAAAAATGCTAAAAACACTGAAAACCCATAAAAATCCTAAAAAATCCATAAATTCTCCTAAACCTCCTTTAGAAGTAAAAAAACACTAAAAACACAGAAAACCACTAAGAAAACCTTAGAAACATAAAAACACTTAAAACAAAAAAAACATAAAAATGCTGAAAACCCTAAAGAATCCTAAATACATAAAAAAACCTCAAAATACCTGAATTCCCATAAAAACCCAAAAAATCCTTAAAATTCTCCCAAAATACCTAAAAAGATAAAAACCAAAAAAACCATTAAACCCTCTAAGAAAAAATTAAATATTAAAAAACACAAAAAATCCACTAAAAACATAAAAAAACTATAAACCCTAAAAACTCCTTAAAACCTAAAAACCACAAACCCCTAAAAATATTAAAAATCCTAAAAATAAATAATTCCGTAAAACCCACATATGCTTTAAAAACTCCCCCCTAAATACCTAAAATCCTCAAAAACTACATAAACCTAAAAAATAGAGAGACCCCCTAAAAACCCAAGAATACCATAAAAACCCTAAAAAACATCAAAATCCCAAAAAACCCAAAAACCATCAAAATCCTAAACAGCCCTAAAAACCACTAAATATGTAAAAACCCAAAAAAACCCTAATAGCATAAGAAACCCTCAAATAACTAAAAGCACTTTAAACACCTAAATGATCTAAAAACGCTAAACACCCTAAAAACCCCTTAAAACCCTAAAACTCATAAAAAACACGGAAACCCCATAAAACCCATAAAAAACAAATTAAAATTCAAAAAACACTTAAAACCCCTAAAATGTATAAAAATTCAAAAAATCTTTAAAACCACTAAAAAATCAAAAATAGATCTAAATTCCTTAAAACCTATAAAAATCCTTAAAAATACCCAAAAATACAAAACAATTCCAGAAAATGTATCAAACTATTTAAACCCTAAAAACCCATAAGAAAACATTAAAAACATAAAATCACTTCAAACTACTAAAAACATAAAAAATACAAATTCTTATAAAAAACCCTAAAAAATATAGAAGTCTATAAAGATGATAAAAAACTAAAAAAACCTTAAAACCCCAAAAAAGACCATAAAAACCCTAAAAACCCTCAAAATGCCTAAAAACCCTAAAAACATAAAAATCCAAAAATATCACTCAAAACATACAAATCCTCAAAACATCATAATACAATATGAAAATTGTAAAAAACCAACTAAATCCTCCGAAAAACCTAAAAACATTAAAACCCCTAAAAACTTATGACTCTCAAACTCCCTAAAATCCCTAAAAAGTGTAAAATTCATAAAAATCCCTAAAATCCTTAAAGCAAAAAAAACATAAAAATCGTGAAACCCATAAGAAAATATTAAAACCCTTAAATCACTTAAAACTCCTAAAAACCTAAAAACACTAAAAACCCTAAAAGACCCTAAAAACCACTAATACAGATAATACATTAGAAAACTTAAAAAATCCCGAAACCCCATAAAAAACCTAAAAAATATTAAACCCATTAAACAAGGAAAAACATTAAAAACAATTTAAAAACTTAAAACCCCTAAAAAACTCAAAACAACATAAATACCTAAACAACTGATAATACAAATAAATACACTAATACCCTTAAAACCCAAAAATCCTTAAAATCCCTAAATCCCCAAAAAAACAATTAAAATTCAGAAAAAAATAAAAAAACCTAAAAATGTATAAAACCTAGAACAACCAAAAGAAAACCTTAAAAACCAATAAAAAATTAAATCCCCTTAAAATATAAAAAAATAAAAAATCCTAAAAAACACCTAAAAACAATACAAACACCTAAAAACATTAAAATCCATAAAAACCCATAAAACCCCTAAAAACCTCGAAAAAATCTAAAAACCCATTAAACTTTTAAAAAATTAATTTTTTTTAAAATTCATGAAAACCCAAAAAATTTCAAAAAATAACTAAAAACACAAACAACCTAAAAAACCTAAAAACCCAAAAAACACCCCCAAACCCTAGACCTTATAAAAAACCTAAAAAGTGCCTAAAATACCTAAAATCTAAAAACCTCTAAAAACATTGAATAAACCTATGATAACCATAAAAAATGTAAATCCACTATAATCATAAAAACTCTAAAAACCCAAAAAATACCTTAAAACCTATAGAAGCCCACTAAATCCATAAACACCCAGAAAACTCATAAAATTCCTAAAAAATACCTAACATAGATAAAAAATTTAAAAAAAACCTAAAATCAAAAGAACCCCATATGAAAACCTAAAAATATGTACAGACCCCTAAAAAAAGAAAAAAACCTAAAAGACCAAACTAACCCTAAAACCCACTAAAAACAAAAAAATTCACTAAAACAATAAACACCCATAAAGACACTAATAACCACTACAAACTCTAAAAAAACATAAACATATAAATATGTTAAAAACCTCTAAAACCCATCAAAAACATGAAAACTCAAAAACCCCTAAAAATGAAAAAACTCATAAAACCACTAAATCCCATCAAAATATTTAAGAACAATAAAAACCCGTAAAAATACAAAAAATATCCAAAAAAGTTCTGAAAAATGTAAAAAAAAAGAACCCAATAAACCCTACAAAATCCTTAAAAACTAAAAAACTGTTAAAACCCCTAAAGATACAGAATACCTAAAATATATTAAAACCCTAAAATCTGTAAAAATCTAAAATCATTAAAGACCACTTAAAACATAAATACTCTTAAAAATCCTAAAAACACACTATAAAAATCTAAAAACAATTATACCTCTAAAAACATTTAAAATTGTAAAAACCTTAAAAATTATAAAAAACTAAAAAAACATAAAATACCAAAAACACATAAAACCCATCAAAACCCTCAAAATCCCTAAAACCATCAAAAACTTTAAAAAACTTAAAAAACTGAAATCCCTAAAAAATAAAAAAAAAACTGAACAACCCTAAAAAGCTTTAAGAAAATATTAAAAATCTAAAAGCACTTTAAACCACTAAAACCTGAGAATTGCTAAAAACCCTCTAAAACACCTAAAATCCATTAAAAATAAATCACTAAAAATCACTAAAAATCAATATTAACATAAAAACCTAAAAAATAAATACAATTTTATAAACACCCATAAATCTAAAAACCACAAAACCCGTAAAAACCATAAACAACCATAAACCCCCACAAAAATAGTACAAAACAACAGAGACACTAAAATCCACTAAACCCAATAAAAAATTAAAAAAATATAAAAATCCCTTAAAACCCTAAAAACTCATAAAAATCGTAAAAATCTAAAAAATCCATAAAAACCCCTAAATTCTCTAAAACCATCAAAATACATAAAAACTATTAAAATCTGAAAAAAACAATTAAAAATCACTGCAAAACTAAAAAACCTAAAATCCCTAAAATCCCTAAAAACCCCAAAGAAAACTGTAAAAACCTAAAAACACTTAAATCCTCAAAAAACCCCTAAAAATCCAAAAAAAACCCTAAAAACACATATAAATTATAAAAATTCCCTAAATATGAATAAAAGATGAGAAAACCTAAAATCACAAAAAACCCATAGGAAAACCATAAAAAAAAACAAAAACAAAAACCCCCTTTAAAACATAAAAAAATAATAAATAACATAAAAAATTCTAGAAACAATAAAAACTATAAAACCCAAAAAATTCCCATAAAGCACCTAAAACACACTAAAACTATAAAATCCATTAATCTGGTTAAATCACTCAATAAACTAAAAACCCATAAAAAACCTAAAAAAACATTAAAAATCCTAAAAATCCAAAAAAAACCCAAAACCCCCTATAAAACATCAAAATCCCTATAAAAACAAAAAATTCCTAAAAATACCAAAAAATATAAAAACCCTATAAAACTAAAAACCTTGAGAAAACCTTAATAACTAAAAACACATAAAACCCCTAAAAAACTTAAAAATCCCAAAAATCTCTAAAAACCATAAATTTATTTTAAACACTCTAAATCCATAAAATTGTAAAAAAATACTAAAAACCCAAAAAAAATAAAGAAAAACATAAAAACCTATAAACACTTAGAACCCCTAAAAATTAAAAAAACACTGAAAACCCATAAAACCTAAAAACACCTTTAAAACCCCAAAAAAACCACTAAAAAATATAAAACTCTTAAATCCAATAAAATCATTATAAAAAATATTAAAACCCTTCAAACACTAAAAAACTCAAAAAACCCTAAAATCCCTATAAACCCATGAAAACCATAAAAACCCCAAAAACTATAAAAACTCACAAAATCCTTAAAAACTCTAGAAAATCATAAAAATCCTAAAAATAACTAAACACCCCTAAAAACATAAAAACCCTAAACCCATAAAAATCCTATGAAAACCTTAAAAACTTAAAAACAGTTAAAATAACTACGAAACCTAAATATGATAATATCTCTTAAAACCTTGAAAACTCAAAAAACCTTAAAACCCCTTAAATACCTTAAATTTCCTAAAAACCCATATAACACTAAAAACCCAAATAATACTCTAAAAACAGTTAAAACCCCTAAAATGATAAAAAAATCTAAAACCCTTAAAATCCTTAAAATCTAAAAAACCATAAAACCCTAAAATTCCCTAAAACCAACAAAATCACAAAAAACCACTAAAAATTATATATAATCCCTAAAAATACCTAAAAACATAAAAATAATAAAAACACATAAAACATACAAGAAAACCTTAAAATCATAAAAATATTAAACCCATTAAAAACGTAAAAATGATAAAACCCTTAAAAACTCTAAAACCCTAAAAAACATAACCCCCCCCCCTAAAAACATTAAAAACCATAAAAATGTATCAAGACAATAAAACCCCACAAAATACACTAAAAATATTTTAAACACCTACAATTTTTGACAAACTATAAAAAACATTAAAACCCCTAAAAAACTAAAAAAATGCAGAAAACAAAAAAACAAAAAAAACCCTAAAAACCATCAAAATATCAAGAAAACCTAAACCCCAATAAAATACTCTAAATGCCAAGAAATCACTAAAAATGAAAAAAACCCTAAAAATACTGAAAATACTATAATACCCCTTAACAACATAAAAACACTTAAAACCCCTAAAACCCCAAAAACTATAAAAACTAAAAAAACCCGAAAAAATCCAAAAAACCCTATAAACCTCTAAAAACCCTAAAAACACTAAAAATTCTAAGAACCCTTTAAATGCTTAAAAATGATTAAAAAAACACTAAAAACCATAAACCTCTAAAAACTAAAGAAAAAACCCCCAATAACCAAAAAAATATCTATGAAAACCCTAAACCCCATGAAATCCTGAAAAACATTAAAAAAACCTAAAAGGCCCTAAAAACACTAAAAACATAAATTTCCCTAAAACCATTGAAAATCTCTAAGAAAACCATAAAAACAAAAAAACAATGCAATCCTATAAAAACATAAAAATGATAAAAATCATTAAACCCCCTAAAAACCATAAAAACCATAAAAACCCACAAAAACTAGAAAACCAAAATAAACCCACTAAAATCTCTAAAAACCCTTTAAACACCTAAAAGTGTAAAAATTCTCTAAAACCCATTAAAACCATAAATACACCAAGAACCCTAAAACCTCATAAAACCCATGAAGTCGACATTTGTGATTTTGGTGCTAGTGGTTCTTTGTTGCTGGAGGTGAAAATTCTTGGATAGAAGGTGATGGAAGATAGAATCGTTGTTTTTGTTTTCTGGTAGCTTTTTAATTGGGAGGTGCTGAAGGCGAGTTTGTTGTTTTTAGTTAGCTATTTTGGGGTTTTAGTTGCGTGGATTATAGGTGATGAAGTTGATATTATGGTGATGGTTCTACTGGATGTCAGTTTCTGATTAGATGGGAGGTGATGAAGGTGTGATTTTGGAATTGGTGTTGTTGTTGTCCCTTGGTTGTGGTCTCATTTTTTGGTTTTTTGTGGTGTTTGGGGGTGTTAAGGGTTTTTGGGTGAGGGTCATTTGACTCCTCCCTTACCTTGTCAACTATGTCTTTTTTTAATAATCATTGGGGGTCAGGAATAGCCTGGAGCTATGAATTATGTGCCTTAAATACCTTCAAAACCTCTAAAAACCCCAAAAACCATTAAAAACAAAAAAAACCAAAAAAAATCATAAAACTCCTCAAAATCTATACAAACCATAAATACCCATAAAAATCCAAAAAAATAAAATATCTCTTAATGACCTATAAAACCCTAAGAAAACCATAAAAACCAGAAAAACAATTAATAACCCTAAAAAACCTAAAAATATAAAAACCCAAAAAACCAAAATACCCAAAAAAACCATAAATCCCCTAAAAATCATAGAAACACTATAAACCCATATAAATTATAAAAAATACTAAAAACTATAAAATCATTTAATGCACCTAAAAATGTTAAAACCTATAAAATAACATAAAACCCATAAAAACAAAAAAGTAACCCTAAAACCCTAAATAATTAAAAAACCATAAAAATCCAAAAATTCCTTAAAATATCTAAAAACCCAAAAAACCCTAAAACATAAAAAACCCAATAAAAACAGAAAACCGTTAGGAAAACCAAAAAAATCTAAAAACACATCAAACCCCAAAAATATAAAAAACCATAAAACACCTCAAACCCTTAAAAGCTCTTAAAACCCCATAAAACCATTAAGAACCACAAACAAATGCTAAAAATCATTAAAATCTGTAAGAATGTAAAAAAATCAAAAAAACAATAAAACCACTAAATACTTAAAAAACCCAAAAAACCCAAAAATCCCATAAAAACCCTAAAAATCATAAAACCATAAAAATATCTATAATTCCTATAAACTATAAAAATCTTAAAACAATTCCTAAAAAATCATTAATACTTGAAAAATCCTAAAATCCTTGAACACAACTTACAAAGCTATCAAACCCTTAAAAACGTAAAACCCCTAAAAACATAAAAATTTCTAAAAACAATAATACCAAAAAACCCCCATAAAAATATAAACCCCATAAAACCCATAAAACCCACTAAGAAAATTTTATAACTCCAAAAGCGTTAAAAATCTCTAAAAATTTTAGAAACCTTAAAAAACTCAAAAAAACATGAAAACCCCAAAAAACCATAAAAACACTAAAAAAATAAAAACATTAAAAATCCCTAAAACCCTAAAAATCTATAGAGAAAAAAAACTAGAAATCCCTAAAAACATTAAGAAATCTTAAAATCCCTAAAAACCAAAAAAAAAACCTTAAAAACCTGAAAATGCATAAAACCCCTAAAAACCCAAAAAATGCTAAAAACCTAAATACCATAAAATACCATAAAACCCTTAAAAAAATAAAACCCCAAAAAACCTAATAAAATCTTAAAAACCCATAAAGACTCTAAAAGAACTAAAAACTAGAGAAACCCATTAAACCCCTAAAAACATTAAAATACTCTAAAAACCTTAAAACCCTAAAAAATCAAAAAATATCCTAAAGACCCAAAAAACCATAAACCCCTATCAACTCTCAAAACCTAAAAATCCCATAATTAACCATAAAAATCCTAACAGTCCCTAAAAATCGATAAAAACCTAAAAAACAAAAAACCATGAAAAATCCTAAGAAACCCTTAAAAACCTAAAAACTCATTAAACCCCTAAAAAATAAAGTTTTCTAAAAACCCTAAAAACCCTAAAATCCTTCAAAATATCTAAAAACCATAAAAATTAATAAAATTTTCAAAGGCCTAAAAAATCCTTAAAAAAATTAAATACACTAAATTCCATGAAAAACCCTATGAAAACTTTAAAAACATAAATATAATCAAACCCCCTAAAAAGAAAAAAAATACGAAACCCCTAAAAGTACCTAAAAACTCACCAAATCTCCTAATAACCGTAAAATCCCAAAAAAAACATTAAAACCCATAAAAATTCATAAAACAAATAAAATCCCACTGAAATATCTAAAATCCCTTCAATCCCTGGAAAATGATAAAAAATATAAAAACCATAAAAACCGAAAAAAACACAAAAACCCCAAAAAACCATAAAAACATAAAAACCCTACAAACCTAAAAACCACAATATCCTTAAAATCTCTAAAAGACAATAACAAAATAAAATTTCCCAGAAAACCCCCCAAAAATCCTAAAAATCCCTAAAATCCGATAACCCAAAAAAACATTAAAATTTTAAAACACCCAAAAAACATTAAAATCTTAAAAACACATAAAACCCCTAAATACCTAAGTAAAAAAAGTATCTAAAAACATAAAAAAAACTTAAAAAAACCCCTAATATTGTAAAACCTTAAAATCCCCAAAACCCCACAAAACACAAAAACCATAAATATCCTTAAAAACCTCAAAAATACCCAAAAACCTAAAAACCATAAGAAAAAATTAATATCATAAAAGCACTAAAAACTCCTAAAAAACCTAAAGACTCTTAAAACACATGCTGGACCAAAAACCAAAAAATCCCTAAAACATTAAAACCCATAAAACAAAATAAAACCCATAAACCTCTAAAATTTTTAAAATCTCTTTAAACACCTAGAAGTGTTAAAAAACTATAAAAAACATCCAAGTTCCTAAAGACTCAAAAAACACTAAAAAATAAAAAAACATAAAAACCATAAAACCCTCAAAACCCTCAAAATCACTAAAACACCAAATAAACCCTAAAAATCCAAAAAAAGGCCTTAAAATCCTTAAAATTATAAAAACCATGGAAAACCTAAGAAAACCTAAAATAACTAAAAACATTTAAAACTAAAATATTCCTAAAAACACTAAAAAATTTAAAAACCCTAAAACCCCTCATATTCCTAAAAAAGCATAAAAACATAAAAATTCCCTAATATCCTTAATAATCACTAAAACATAAAAAAAACAAAAAAACCCAGTAAACCCCTAAGAAAAACCATAAATAACTAAAAGAAATTCAATTACCTAAAAACACTAAAAATGATAAAAATCCTTAAACCCCCCCTAAAAACCCTACATACCCTAAAAAACATAAAAACCATAAAAACGCAAAAAACCAAAAAATATCTCTGAAAAGAATAAAACCCATTAAAACATAAAAAACATTATAAAACTCAAATAAAAAAACTCTAAAAAATATTGAAAAAAACCTAAAATTTGAAATACCAGTAAAACTCCTAACAACCCCAAAAAAACCATAAAAATAGTGAAAATATCTCAAACCCATAAAAACCTATAAAAATCCTCAAAATCCACAAAAACGTAAAAAACCCTAGTAACTCTAAATACCCATAAGGAAACTGTATAAACCTAAAAACACATAAAACCCCTAAAAACCTAAAAAAACTAAACATCCAAAAAACCCAAAAACCCAAAACCCCTTACCATCCCTAAAATCCCTGAAACCCCATAAACATATTCGAAAAGACATAAAATTCCTAAAGATTAAATAAACATAATTACTTTGAAAAACCCTACGATAATGATAAGACACTCAAAAAACTCAAACCCCCTAAAAATCATAAAACCCCCTAATATCCCTAAAAAACCCTAAAACCCTAAAAACAATAAAAACCCTATAAACCATAAAAACTCATAAAACCCAATGAAAACCCTAAAACCACTACAAACTCTAAAAATTCCTTAAACCCCAAATTTTTTAAAAACTATAAATACTTTAAACCCCTAAAAACTAAAAAAACCAAAAAATCCTAAAAAAACAAAAACCTTAAAACCCCTAAATACTCTAAAAACTATAAAATTCACATAAAACACTAAAAATACCTAAAAAGGTAAAAAAAATTCTAAAAACCCCGAAGAACCCAAAGATAATATTAAAATCCTAAAACAATTAAATACCCTAAAGAAAAAAAAAAATTTAAACCCTTAAAAATCCTAAAACACTAAAATTCCCTAATATCTCTAAAAAATGATAAAAATAAAAAAAAGACTGAAAATCCCTAAAAAATAAAAAACCATAAAACCATAAAAAACCCTAAAAACCCATAAAATCCTAAAAACACTTAAACCCCCAAAAAACCTAAAAAATTCAAAAGAGCCTAAAAGATCTTTAAACCCTTAAAAACCCTACAACCCCTTAAACCATTAAAAACACTAAAACCCCACTAAATCCCTGAAACTACAATAAAACTCTAAAACCCCTTCAAACCACTAAAAATGTTTAAAAAACTTTAAAAAACATAAAAACCACAAAAAATAAAAAAAAACCCAAAAACACAAAAAATCATAAATCCCTTGGAAACTTTCAAATTCCAAAAAAAGTATAAAAAATAAAAAAAATATCCCTAAAAATATCAAAAAATGTAAATAACCCTAAAAACCATCAAAACCCAATAAGAAAACCATAAAACCCAAAAAACACTTAAAACCCCTAAAAAATTAAAAAACACTAAAACCCTAGAAACCCCTAACAATAAAAAAAACATAAACCCCTAAAAACCATAAGAACTCATAAAAAAACCCTAGAACCCACTAAAAAATATAAAAACCCTTCAAACCCCTAAAAACACTAAAAACACTAAAAACACATAAAACATTAAAAAAATATAAAAAATGAAAAATTATAAAAATCAAAAAATAACATACAAAATCCAAAAAAACAATAAAATCAAAACCAAAAAAACCTTCAAAATCACTAAAAACCAAAAAAAACCAAAAAATCCGTAAAAATACGTAAAATCTAAAAACTGCCTAAAAAATATGAAAACCCCTAAGACATCCTTAAAACCATAAAAATCATAAAACCTATAAAAATTCAAAAAATTATAAAAACACTAAAAATCCCTAAAAACCTTAATACTATAAAAACACATTGTGTCCTTAAACCCCTAAAAACACATAAAAACCCTTCAACCCAATAAAAACATTAAAAACACTTTAGACCCCTAAAAATGTTAATATACTTTATAAAACCTTAAAAACCCTAAAATGTTCAAAAAACACCATAGAAACCCTAGAAACCCTCAAAATACCTAAAACCCCAAAAAATCATAAAAACCCTAAAATCCCATAAAATCCCTAAAAACATAGAACACCCTAAAACATGAATAAATCAAATAAAACCTTTCAAACTAGAAACCAATTAATATCAATTAAAAATGTAAACATCCTAAAACCCATAAAATGCCCCAAAACCCCATAAAATACATAAAATACATAAAATCCCTAGAATCACTAAAATCCCTAAAATTCCTAAAAACC
Organism: Viscum album; assembly: GCA_963277665.1. Taxonomy (NCBI): domain Eukaryota; kingdom Viridiplantae; phylum Streptophyta; class Magnoliopsida; order Santalales; family Viscaceae; genus Viscum; species Viscum album. The sequence continues at coordinate 1,276,226,223 of OY728136.1, read as the reverse complement.
CTAAAAATCATAAAAACATAAAAACTTCCTAAAAATACCAAAATATGTTTAAAAAAACCATAAAAATATTAAGAAACCCTGAAAAACCTAAAAATACATAAATCACGTAATAACCTAAAAACACAAAAACCCATAAAAGATCCTAAAATAACCTAAAAAATGTTAAATCACCAAAAAACCTTAAAAATCATAAAAAATAAAACCAATTTAAAATTATTGAAACCCTTTAAACCCATAAAAATGTTAAAAAAATTTAGAACCCTTAAAACCCATAAAAGAATAAAAAAATACTAAAAAACCAAAAAAACCATAAGAACCCTAAAAACACAAAAAAACCAAAAAACCATCAAAACCATAAAAGTCCAGTAAATTCCCTAAAAACATAAAAACCCTAAAAAATAAAAAATCCCTTAATAAAACCTTAAAACCTAAAAATACATAAAACCCATGAAAATCATAAAATTCCTAAGACCCATAAAAACACTAAAACCCACTAAAATCCCTAAAAAAATTTTGAAACACCAAAAATTTCAAAAATAACTCTAAAAACCTTAAAACCCTTAAAAAATAAAAAAACTATAAAACAAAAAAATCATTAAAATCATAAAACACCTTAATATCCCTAAAACCCGCGAAAACCCTAAAATCCCTAAAACCAATAAAAATACAAAATAATCCCTAAAATCCAGAAAAAATAATAAAAATCGTAAACCCCTAATAACACTTCAGAAAAAATAAACCCCTAAATAAATTAAACACTTAACAATCCTATTAACACTAACACTATAAAAAACCTAAAAAAATATAAAAAACCCCAGAAAAGCCTAAAAATCCTTAAAAACTCTAAAAACCCATAAAATCTTAAAAAATCCTAAAAATCCCTATATATGTAAAAAAAAACTCTGAGATACCCAAACAAAACCTTATAAAAATAAAAACACATAAACATCCTAAAAACCTAAAAATTCTAAAAACCCTAAATTCCCTAAAAAGACCCTAAATTTTTAAAAACCCTAAACACCAATAAAACCCCTAAACACCTCAAAAACCAATAAAAACACATAAACCCGCTAAAAATCACAAAAAACTATAAAACCCTATTAAACCCCTAAAACATTAAAAGAAAGATGGCGGCCATGACTCATGGTCTCCCTTCGCGATCCTCCTCACCGCTGCCCCCGTCCCCCGATGAACCTCCAATGCTCTTTGGCGGCGTTGTCGCTCTCTTGGTGGTTTGGGCACAATATCAGCAGATCGTGTGTCTTGGATGCAGATGAACTCTTCAGCAAGGTAGTGGGAAGGTCCTGCTAGTTCGTTCGGTCCCTCCTCGGTCAACGACGAAGCAACTTTCAAAGACAGTTTCATATCTGAGGATGTGTTGGCCCCTTTGGTCTTGAGATGGTGGAAGAAGGGTGCGTCAGGCATCCCGAAGCTTGGGAAATGGCGTTGTTGTCCTAGATCTCATATCTGTTTTTCAGATCTGGGCTCGGTCTTGTATTTTCTGATCCCATGGAGTTTGGTTCCGTGGCTCCCTTCGTTGGTGTGAAGGAATGACCCAATAGGTAAGGATTGGCACATTTTGGTCATCGGCGTGGTGGCTGGTTCTAGTCCCGGGAGGGGCCAGACTTCGATTTGGTGTTTGGTGGGTGAGGTTTGATCTATGTCGCGAAGCAGTTTCATGGTTCTTCTGGTCTCACAATTGATTACGGTGGAAACGGTGGGCGAAGATGCAGATGGCGTTGCAGCTTCTTGTGTTGCTCAGTTTTAGGTGGCCTGTGAGAAGCCCAGGAGAGGCTTCTGGTTCTGCTCAGGGGATGCTGGAGGTGCAGATGAGTTTGGATTAGCTTGTTTTTCTGCAGAAGATGCAGGTTTGATTTTATGGTTTCTCTCTTTCGTGTTTGTTTCATGTTTTTTCTGAAGTTCTCGTTAAGTTAGGTTGCACTATGGATTCTATGATGGTTTTGGTCTTTTGTTCTGTGGCTGGGTTGGCTGGGTTTCATTACAGATGCTAGATTTTGGTTTTCTTGAGTGGTGTTGGCTACTGCTTTGGGTGCGGCAGTTGGATTCTGGGCATGGGTGTTGGCTTCCCCACAAGCTGTTGATGTTGGGAATGCTAAGTGATGTGTTTTGGATGCAACTTTGGACTATATTACTCTGTTGTGATGGTGGTGTGGTTGTAATTCGGTGTGGATTCTATCATGTGGTTTTGTTGAGTAGTAATGGATGTTGATCTTCCTTTGGGTGCTGCGGTTTTGTTTCTGGGTGTGCTACTAGGTATGGGTTGCTGAAGGCTGATTGGGTTGAAGATGATTATTGCTGCTGGTGCTTGGTGGTGGATGCTGGATTTTGTGAGTTTGGATCTTGTTTCTGTTGCGAGGCTGTGATGTTAGGTATTGGTGTTGGATGCTGGTGTTGGCTGGACAGGATGTGTGGACGCTGCTGGGGCTAGTTAGAGTGGACGTGTTGTCTCTGCTGCTTGGTTGTGATATTTGATATTGTTGCTGGATGCTGGTGTTGGCTGGACAAGATGTTTGGATGCTGTTGTTGTGTTTTTTGTGTCTTTTCTCTGTTTTTATTTTATTTTTTGTTTTTTCTTTTTTTGGGTCTTTTGCTATAAAGGGTTTTTTGGTGTGGGTTGTTTGACCCCTCCCCTCCCTTGTCTGTTATGTATTTTTTCTTCCTAATAAATGGGGGGGGGGGGGGGGTCGGGAATAGCCCGACCCTCGCATCTTCTATGCCCTAAAACTTTAAAAAACTATAAAAACACTTTAAAACCCTAAATACAAAAAAACCATAAAAACCGAACAAAATATAAAAACATTAATTACCCTAAAAACATTAAAAACTATCAAAATCTCTAAAAACTCTAAAACCCCATATAATTCCTATAAAAAAATTCATAAAAAATTAAAAAATCCTGAAAAAACTTAGAAAACCTAGAAAAACATAAAAGACATAAAACCCATAAAAAATAAAAAATGTTCAAAACCCTAAAAATACTAATAACCTAAAAAACCTCAAAAACACTCAAAATAAATAAAAAACTAAAAACACTAAAAATATTTAAATGAACTAAAAATAAATAAAAACGTAGAAGACCATAAAAACACAAAAAAAACTTTGAAAAGTCTTAAAAACCTTAAATAACTTAAAACTACAAAAAACATAAAAAACATAAAAAACACTAAAATCCATAAAACCCCCAAAAAACATTATCACCCCCTAAATCCCAAAAAAAAACCCAAAAAATAATTACTCTAAAATCACATTAAACCCAATTTTTTTTTAAATATACAAATCCTTAAAAACACTAACAACTTAACCCCCCCCCCCAATCTGAAAAAACCTTAAAAACATAAAAACCCAAAAAACAACAAAAAACCCAAAAATCACAAAAAAATCTATAAATACCTAAAAACAGTAAAAACCCTTAAAACCCCTTTCAAAACCTTAAATCCTAAGAACATCTCATAACACCTGAATTAACAAAATAATAGTAAAACACCAATAAAACCTAAAAATCTCAAAATATTTAAAAAACCACAACAATCCACAAATCCCTAAAAATGCCTAAAACATAAAAACCTGTAAAAAATCCTAAAAACCATAAGAAAACCTAAAAAACCTAAAAAAAATTAAACCCATAAAAATAAAAAAAATTATAATAACACTAGAAGTATATAAAAATAGTAAAAACATAAAACTCCTTAAAACCATAAAACCCATAAAAAGTCATAAAACCCCTAAAACCCCACTAAAAATTCTTAAGACCATTTAACCCCCCAAAATGTTAAAAACTCTAAAAACCATAAAAACATGAAAAAGATAAAAAACCCATAAAAACCCAATAAAATTATAAAACCCCTTAAAATAGTAAAAATTCCATAAAAATTATCAAAATACCTAAAATCTATAAAATCCCATAAAAATCCTAACCACCCCTAATTCATAAATACAAAAACACCCCAAAAACACTGAAAACACATAAGAAAACTGATAAAACATAAAAACACATAAAACCCCTATAAAAAATGTTAAAAATACTATAAAAACCATAAATCCCTAAGAACCCAAAAAACCCTCAAAATACATAAAAATCCTAAAAACCCAAAAAAATCATTAAAGATCCAGAAAAATGTAAAAAACCCTAAAAACCCTGAGTAACACTATAAAAACCTTCAAAAAATAAATACACATAAAACCCATAAAAAAATAAAATAAAATGAATACCAAAAAAACATAAAACCCCTTATTCCCCATGAAAAATTCAAAAATCCATAAAAAACTAAAAACCCATAAAAGCCTAAACAACCATTAAAAACTCTAAAAACACTATAAACACCTAAAATGTTAAAAATTTGTTAAAATTTTAAAAACCCTAAAAACTAAAAAAACCCTAAATACAAAAAAACCATAAATAACCAAAAAACCTAAAAACAAAAAAACCCATAAACATCGAAAAATATCAATAAAACCCTTAAAAACCAGTACAGATCATAAAAAATCCCTAAAAATCACAAAATCATAAAAAAACATAAAACTCCTAAAAACCCTAATAAATCATGAAAAACATAAAAACCCCAAATAACCTAAAAACCACTAAAAACACTAAAAATCCCTAAAACCCCTAAAACCCCCTAAAAACCATAAAAACCTAAAAACCCCCAAAAAACCCGTATAAACCCTAAAAATCCACTAAAAACTCAAATAATAATTTCAACCCCCAAAAATTTATATATATTAAGCAACCATAAAAATCCTAAAAACTCAAAAGACCCTAAAAGTGAAAAAAATAATCATAAAACCCATAAGAATCATGATAACCCCAAACAAACCCTCAATATCCTATAAAACCGTATAAAATCATAAAAATATTTCAAAATATTTAAGAATCTCTAAAAAGCTAAAAAACCGTAAAACCCAAAATAAAACATTAAAATCATAAAAACACTTAAAAAACCTAAAAAACGTAAAAATACTAAAATCTCTAAAAACCCAAAAAAACCCAAAAACCCCAAAAAACCATAAATAACATTAAAACACTAAAACCCCTAAAAACCCTAAATATCCTTTAAACCCCTGAAAACCCCATAAAACAAAAAACCCCATAAAAACATTATAAAAAGCAAAAAACCCATAAAAATACTAGAATCAATAAAAACTATAAAAATTATTAAAAACACTAAAAGAATTAAAAAATTATTTCAAACACTAAAAGAAATAAAAAATTATCAAAAAACATAAAGACCCTAAAATTTTGAGAAATACCCTAAAAACTAATAACTCATTAAAAACCCCTACAACCCTCAAATTCACTAAAAACCCTAAACCCCATAAAAATCATAAAATGTCCCTTAAAATCCCAAAAAACCATAAGAACCTAAAAACTGCTTAGAAATCCTTAAAAATTAAAAACCACTTAAAACCCTTAAAAATCAAAATACTCTAAAAATTCTAAAAAGCCTAAAAACCTCTAAACTCATAAAAACCATAAGAACACCTAAAACCTTAAAAAGCCTAAAAACCCTATAAAACCCCTAAAAACCACTAAAAATACTCAAAACCCTTTAAACCCCTAAAAAATTAAAAGAAATATAAACCCTTAAACCCCCTAAAAACTCCAAAAAACCCCTAAAACCCCAAAAATGTAAAATCTGTAAAAAAAAATCTGAATCATTAAAAACCATAAGATTCCTATTAAAGACCTGAAAATAAATAAATTTAGAAAAAAAACCCTTAAAACCTTGATACCCTGTACGAAAACATAAAAACATAAAAACACTAAAAACCCCTAAAACCAAAAAATGCTAAAACCCTAAAAAACAAAAAAAAAACTATAAAAACCCAAAAACCTGTAAAAACCACTTAAACCCCATAAAACCCTCAAAACCACTAAAAACCCATTAAACCATTAATATTTTAAAAAATTATAAAAAAACCATGAAACCCTAAATAACTATAAAAAATCCTAAAACCCCCAAAAAACCGTAAAACCCCGAAAATCCTAAAATCCCTCAAACTCCCTAAAAATCCCTAAAATCAATAAAAATCAAAATAAATATCTAAAAATAACTAAATATATAGAAACCCCAAAAAATAATGAATAAACCTGAGAAAATTATAAAACCTAAAAACACTTTAAACAACTATAAATCTAAAAAAAATGTAAAAACCCAAAAAACCCAAAAAACCCCTAAAACCCCCTAAAAACCCAAAAACCCTAAAAACCATAAAAATAATAAAAATCCCTAAAAATTAATAAGAATGTATAAATCCATAAGAATCCTGAACAACCATAATAAAACCATAAAAACCTAAAAAACATAAAACCACTAAAAACATAAAAACGCTAGAACCCCGAAAACCCCTAAAAAGACCCAAGAAATCCTAAAACCCTTAAAAACCCCTAAACCCCATTAAAAAAATATTAAACCCCCTAAAACAAATAAAAACCCAATAAAATCTATAAAAACCCTTTAAAACCCTAAAAACATAAAAAACCTCAAAAAACTGTTATCCCTAAAAAAACTAAAAAAGCTCAAAAAACCAAAAAACCATAAAAACCCTAAAACCCCACAAAATCCATAGAAATGATAAAAACCATAAATATCAAAAAAATTACCAAAAATACCCAAAACTATTAAAAAACATAATACCCCAAAAAATCATAAGATTACCAAAAAATCCAAAAATCACTTAAAACCCTTGAAAAACCTAAAAAAGCCTAGAAACCATAGAAACCCTTAAAACCATAAAAACCTTTAGAAACTATAAAACACTGAAATACAATAAAAATCCTAAAAAACACTCTAATAAAATATAAAAACCCATTAATACATTGAAAATATTAAAAAACTATAAAAACCCTTAAAACCCTAAAAACTAAAAATTATCCCTAAAACTCCACAAGTTCATCAAAACCCTAAAATCCCTCAAAATCTATAAACACTTGACAGAACTACTAAAACCCTAGGAAATCCTCATGAATCCCTAATAACTAAAAAAACCCTAAAAACCCAAAAAACACTAAGAAGACCTTAAAACGCTAAAAACATAAAACCCCTAAAACATTAAAATACTAAAAAAACTAAAAACCTTACAACCATAAAAACCTATAAACACCCAAAAACCCACAAAAAATATAGAAATAAATTAAATCCATAAAAATATTAAAAAACATTAGAACCCTTAAAAACCCTAAAAATTAAATAACAACCTATAAATCAAAATTAACAAAAAAAACCCTAAAACCCCTCAAAATCCATAAAACCCCATAAAAATCCTAAAAATCCCTAACAATATAATACCCCATAAAAACCATAAGAAAACCATAAAACCCTAAAATTATTTAAACCATGAAAATCCTAAAAACGATAAAAACCATAAAATCCTAAAAACCAGAAAACCACCACTAATCCATTAAAAATGGATAAAAAATTCCAATAACCCACTAAAAAAATCTTAAAATTCATAAAACATAAAAATGACAAGAAACAAAAAAACAATAAAACCCCTAAAAATAAAATAATCTTAAAACCCCAAAAAACTATAAAATCTCTCAAAAAATAAAAAACCTCAAAATCCTTAAAAATGCTAAAAAATAATTAAAATCCCAAAAAATTTGAAAAAATACATAAAAATGTTAAAACATGAAAACCCACGTAAATCTCAATGAAAACTATAGAAACCTAAAAATACTTAAAACCCAAAAAAACCCAAAAAAATGGTAAAAATCCAAATAACCCTAAAAACCCTAAAAACCAAAATATCCCTTAAGAACATTAAAACACTAAAATCGATAAGGACCCTAAAAACACATAATACTCAAAATATAGTAAAAATCCAAAAATATGATAATAATATTTAAAAACTATAAAAACAATAAAAAACTGAAAAAACCTAAAATACTCAAGAAAAATAATAAAAACCGTACAAACATTGAATGTTTTCAAAGTACCTAAAAATCCTAAAAATAATAGAAATCATAATAAATCCCTAAAAATACTAAAGATATAAAAAATATAAAACCCTATGAAGACCATAAAAAACTAAAAACACATAAAGACCTATAAAACTAAGAAACTGATAAAAACCCTAAAAAATTAAGAACTCCAAAATCTCCAATACCCTCAAAATCCCTAAAAATCCTAAAAACCATAAAATTCTATAAAATTCCATAAAATCATAAAAAACCCTAAAAACCCAGAACAATCCTAAGAAAATATTAAAAACCTAAAAAATAAAAAACCCTTAAGAAACCTTAAAACTCTTAAAACCCTAAAAGAACTGAAAACCCCTAAAAACAATAAAAAACCTTTAAATCCTTAAAACCACTTAAAAATGCATAAAACCCCTAAAAATAAATAAATACTATAAAACCCATTTTAACCCCTAAAAACATTACAAAACTCTTAAACCCCAAAAAACCATAAATATGGTAACCATAAAAAACAGTAGAAACCCTCGAAATCTTAAAAACTCTATCAACCTTAAAAATCCTAAAAATCCTTAAAAATCTCTAAAAATTTAAAAACATCAGAAACCCTGAAAAGATCTAAGAAACAATAAAAAATATAATATCACTTATAACCACTAGAAACCTATAAATATCTAAAATCCCTAAATCTATAAAAACCTATAAAAACAATAAAACCCTTAAAACCATAAAAAACTATAAACCCATAAAAACCCTAAAAACCAACTAAATAACCTAAAAAATCATTAGTTTTTTAAAAACATTAAAAAATCTAAAAAATCATAAAAACCCTAAAAATCATAAAAAACCATAAAACCCCAATAAATATAAAACTCTAAAAAACCCTGAAACCCCTCAAAATCCCTAAAACCTCAAAAATCCACAAAAATCATAAATAAATCCCTAAAAATACCTAAACTAAAATCCCCCTTAAAATACCTTAAAATATCTAATAAATCTATAAAAACCTAAAAACACTTAACTCCCCTAAAAACTAGAAAAATGGCACAAACACTAAAAACCCCTAAAAACCCAAAAACTCATACAAACCCCCTAAAACCTTAAAAAACATAAAATTCTATAAAAACAATTGTCCCCCATAAAAACTGTAAAACCCTTTAAAACCCTACAAAAATTAAAAAATATGAAATCCTTTAAAACCAAAAAAAATAAAAAACACAAAAAACCCAAAAAAACCATAAAATCCTATAAACCCAAAAAAACTGTAAAACCCTCAAAATACCTACAAACCCTAAAACCCATAAAATACTAAAAAATACCTAAAATCCCAAAAAACATAAAAAACCAAAAACTATAAAAAACCATGATACATGGTTCAAGAGTAGGTAGAAAGTGTCCAATGAACCTTGTTCAATGTTCATCTGTTTAGCACCCATATATCCACACGAAAACTAGTGATAATAACGATAAAGTGTGGAAATAATAAATAAAGGAGATATTTTTTCAAGTTATAACCTAAAGGGAACCTATCTCTATGAACTCTATCCAAAAGAAACCACAATGGATGACTAAATACTTTGATAAGTTAATAATTAAGAAAGAAAACAAATTTTACAAGAAAAACTCACCATAATAGAATTACCTTCATTCATGATTTTCAAAGAGTACAAGGAGCGGATATTTATACATAAAGAGATATAAAAAATTCTAACACCTATTTTCCACAAGTAATAAATTCCAAAATTATGATTTTGAACATTTTGGCACATTTTCATGACTTTAAGGGACATGGAGAATGCCCTTTTGGAATGTAAGGACAACTAGCCCACCACTTTTTGTAATGACGATTCTAGGGTGGGGTGGGATTGAAATTCATAGCACCACATTGTATGGGTATTTAAGAAGAATTTTTGGTCCTTAATTAATTTAAATATAGTCTTTGATGCTTCCCCAAAGTAAGAGCATTGTTCCACCCATTATAATTCCATGATTAACCTATTTATGTCCTCCATCATTCTCTCAGTCCACTCCCTTGTCATTAGGACACAAACTCCTCACAAAGGGCCTTATGAAATCATGCACATTACTCCCTCCCCATCATGTCTTTCATTAACCCCTTTATTCCAATGTGTTCTATGATCCTTATCATCCCCTCCATCCTCAAATGTATTCATCCTCAAATCTAAAAATAAAATGAAGAAAGATCAGATACATTAAATGTGGAACTATCATTTTCATACATGTCAGGTAACACAATATTGTACCAATTATCATTGGTCTTCTCTAAGATTTATATAGGTACGTATAATTATTGATGAGTTTTTTATTTTAGTTTCTCTAGGACCCTCCATTTTATTTGGGTTTTCTATACCAAACCACCTATATCAAATGTAGCTCGTTACCAATACATCCTTGTTCAATCACCATATTCTTGTAATAATGAAAAAAACAAGAAGTTTTATAGCGGTAAAACATTATCCCTTGCATATAGGCATGAGTTTAATTATCATATAAACCACTCTTGATCTCTATTTTACAGAAAAAAATCTAACTCTTCCCTTAACACTCTTGTTTTCACTCTTATTTTAACTCTTTTTTTAATCTTTTCTTTCCCCCATTTAATTTGATGTCACTCATCACTCCATTTTCAATCATGATTTTTCCATTTTGTATATTTTTTCTATATTTTCTTGTTATTTCCTTTCTGAATATCACTCAATTCATACATGGTCTTGATAATCATGTAATAACCTCAAGGGTGTAAGCATATCTGTCCTCCTATTGTACTGAAAAGAATGGTTATTGCTGCATTTATCATGTGTGACCCTCTTATCAACTCTCAGAGGCCTTACCAACAATATATGACTAGAATTCATTGGAATAACATCACATATTACCTTTTCTTCAAACATATCAATATAAAATATATCTTATTCTTTCTTAGTCTCATTAACATCCCCATTAATATTTAACCATTGAAATATATAAGTCCTAAGATGATTATTTGTAACTAAACCCAATTTATCAACAATCAATCCATTTGTTGAATTTTTGAAACCACCCCCATAAATTATCATAATACACACCGTATCTTTGACAAAGCATCTGATATGAAAATCATGATCCCTTTTCTATTTATCATGCTATCCTTCAGGTTCAGCACTCAAATTACACATTGCATCAATGATTTCTCTATGTATGGGGATATCTATTCCATATATGAAAAATCCTCAAGTGGCGTAATTATATCTAAACATTATATAGAACTAATAACGTCTCTATAATCCAATTAATCATGGTCCTCTTATTTAAAAAATGTGTGGAAAAATATTCAAATCCTTGACATTTAAAATATTTGATATCATGTGATTGGGAAACAACCTTACCATTTTTTTACCTTTGGATACCATAAATAATTTTTTTTGGTTTGGTCACCTTCTTTGAATTTTTTTTTATTCACTTACATGTTCTTCTGGTTTGGAATCCTTTTACTTAAATGAATATTTATAATTATTACCATGTGTGCTTCTTTGGAAGTTGTGTTATTTTATCATCTTTGAAGGTGGAAATGACGGGTGGGATACACGCTATTAGCTTTTACAAGCAAAAGGGTTGGAACAATATTTGGATTCAAAGTGATTCAACCACTATTTTCCATTCTCTTTTATAGGGTTTGGTGCATCTTTCTTAGCCACTGACCACTCATTAGATTAATTTCCTTGATTTTCTTATGGGGACTAGCTTCATTGCCACACATGTCTTTCAGGAAGCGAACATGGTTACAGATGGTCTTTCTAACAAGGGGGTTAATCAAGACTTAAAATGGAATGATGCCTTACTGATGGATCTTCTCACCCTTTATGACAAAGATTTTAATAATATTCCTTACCTTAGACTCATGTAATTTCACTTTCTCCTTTTTTTGAATAAATAGTGTCTCGGTCTTTGACCGATGCAAAAAAAATGATTTTCTATTGAGATTGCTACACCACTTAAAATAAATAGAGGGAATGTTCTTTACTTGATTATCAACATTAGTATCCCATTAAAGATGAATCTCTGTATCGAAATAGTGGTTCATATCCACTTTTTCTTGAATTTCTTGGTTGAGGCCATTAAAAAACCTTTCCATGGTGGCCTCTTCCTCCGCATCAATATTGGTCTGAATCATTATGATCTCCATATCCTTATGATACTCTGCAATACTCAGAGCTCCTTATTTCAAACCCTACAAATCGAGTAACAAATTAAAATATTATTGGTTATGAATAAACCTCTTACGCATTACTACATTCATCTCCTTCAATGTAGGGATGGGCCTTTTCCACTTTTTTACCAACTCTCTTGTTTATGGCCCCACAAAATACTAGAATATTTAGTGAATTCCACAACCACCAAAACAACTTTATTTTCCTCCGAATAATTATGCCTACCAAAAATGTCTCTACCTTTCATTCTCATTCCATGTATGTTTGAGGATCATTCTTACCATGGAATGAAGGGATACTCATCTTTACTCATATGAGATCATTGGTTTATCTCCATAGTGGTGGATTTATGTGAATTAGTGACTCATGAAAATAAGATAAATCCTCCTATTATTCAATAAAACTCTTCCTTGGTGGTATTATAGATTTGTAAGGGGGTGTATTTTATACATCCTAGTATTAAACCTTTAGAATTATTCTCATAAATCCCTCATGAACATCTTAATGTTAGTTTCATTAGTGTTAATCTCCTATACCATTTAATAATCCTACAATAAAATTTTAAGATAAATGAAGATGGACCTCAAACACTCTGTCACATGTTTACACTAAAAAATATTATGTTCACTCACATTTCACTAAATTTTATATATTTTAACAAATTTCAACACTCTTTCCTTTTACCACTCAACTTACTTCTTATAGCGTGCTTACCCAGTTCCAATAAATCTTATGTATTGTTGGATTGTGTAAATCATGAACTAGAATTCACTGATAAAGTTTAAAATGGATTGAAGAGAAAATTTGGAAAGGGTAAGATAGTAGATAAAGAAAAATATGAAATTTATGTATGAATCAAGATGTTTCCGTTTTGAGCCTTCAATTTTTTTTTTATTTTTGGGATCATTTTTTTAATAAATATAGTTGCAACAATATCGATTTTTAATATGTAAATTTAAGATATGAAATAATTTTAAACATAAATTGAATCAATTTTAGGGTTTCATTTTAACATCTCACCCCTCCTAATTTTCTTGAGAAGTTATGGGGGAGAAACTAGGCCTTATGTGACATCCCTAAGAAACCAAAGGATGGAAATAAATTCTAATGGCCCCATTAACACTTGGGGGACTATATTCCATTTTAATATAAAACAACTAAAAAAATGGTAACCATTAAAAACAATATTATTATTGATGCATGAGTACCAAAATGAAATATGATACAATACTAAATCAAAAGACACTATTAGAGTAAAAGAGGCATAACCAATGGAAACAAATGATAGAAAACAAAAAAGATTCCAAAGACACCAAAAACAACAGAAAATCATACCCTAACTCCAAATACACATTCCCAACCCAAGGTATCATGAAGCATCACTATAGAACTCGTATACCTTGAATTTATCTATGTCTTAGTATATAATATCTAAAAACCCACCATAGTTCCCAAGTAGAGGGTTAGTATAAAACATAGTTGGATTTACCCAATGACTTCCCAAATAACACCAATATGACATAATAGGTTAGAAAATTTATATATTATAGTTTAGAAATATTTTAATGTAGTTTATATCAAACCAAAATAGTTTTCCAAGTAAATAAATCCAAAAACCCTTCAAAACCATTTTTTCAAGGAATTAATCAACAAATAACACAATAATGTTTTCAAGGAACATCATCAAAGATATTAAACATTTCTAAATTTATTATTTGGAATAAAAATTTCTATGTCCACACATATCCTCAAGACAAAAATACAAAAAATCTTGGTTGTACCATTGATGGTGGAACTTCATGTCCATAATCCATCCCGTTAATGGTGGTACTTCATGACCATTATTCATCCCATTGAAATCATTCCCAAACATTATACCCAAATCATATCAACCCATTTAAATAAAATAATTTCAACAAATAATTTACTTTAATAAACCAAACATTGTTTTAAAATCACCATTTTAACATTATAAAAAATGATTTTCCAAAAATCTATAATATTCTCATAATTTTCAAAAAAATAATTCAAACAAGGATTCCATAAAATCACACCATAATTTTCATAAAAATTTAAAATAATTGAATAATTTTAAATCAATACTTCACGTTTTAATAAAAAGGAGTTGATATAGAATCCACCTACCTCTCAAACATAGGTGAAAAAAAGAAATACACAATAACATTAACAAATGATCTTAAATATTAAATATTAAAACTAAGATATTATTCCTTTAAATAAAAAATTAATATCACATCAATATTGAAATAAAAAATGTATATATCCCCAATTTAATAGATAAATTATTCCAAAAGGGTCACGGAGAATAGATCTAAAGAAAATGAAAAAGAAAGAGAACATACTGACACATCTGGGTCTTCAAGGCACTTTGATTCACCTAGGAATCAATCCCAAAATGAATTTTCTCCAAATCCATGGGAGGAATAGGAATTCATGTTATGGAATATTTAGGATGAAAATGAGTGGTTAAATAGTTAAATCATATTAGATCTACAATTTTCAAATATAATTTCCCATAGTTCACGGTTATGGTGCATGATTAGCCTAACTGTGCACGAACTATGCATGAGACAATACCTCCAAAAACACCTTGAACGATTGGCCAGAAATGTTAGACAAATTATGTGCCAACTTTTATATACCCATATTATATAGTGTTTCACAGTTTATATTAGACATCCACATGTTTTGGACAAACCATGCTCCAAAATTTGGGCCTCCCTATTGTCCACTATTTTAATTGCACAATTCCCTTGAGGTGTTGCACTATTTATACTAACTATGATAAAACCATGCACCTTTATAAAATCCTCAAAACATGCCAAAGATCAAATTTACCACTAAAAACATATCCCAACAATTTTATATATAGAAAATACATAAATAAATGGTTAAGTACCTAAAACTAGGGGTGATCATTCTCCCCACCATTGGTCTTTCCATCCCTAAAAAGTAGAAAACTAGAATTTTCCATAAAGAGGTCTGGATATTGATATATCATTTCCTTTTTATACTCCCAATTATCCTCCTAAATATTAACATGTTTCCATAAAACCAACAATAGAATGATGACTTTCCCAACAAAATAATTTATCATTACTATCTAGAATATGTACTAACTCATGAACAACCATATCATTCAGCTCTAGGTCTACATGGTCCCATAGAATCATTTGGTCATGTTCATGTTGATACATCTTCAATTGGGATACATGAAACAAATTATTCACTAAACTGAACCTTAGTGGAAAATATAACAAATATGACACATCACCCACCCATTCAAGTTTCTCAAAAGGACCAATGTATTGAGGATATAACATGCCCATCTTTCTAAAACGATGATTCCCAAGCCTTGTGGAGATTCTCAAGAACACACGATCACTCACCTGAAATGGAAACGGTCATCAATGATGATTTTCATATAATTTCTGATGACTCTATTACACCTTCATCCTCTTTATGATTACCTAAATCTTCTCTATTGTCTCTTTCACAAGGATTGGTCCGACCAATGAAGTATCGACTATTCCACCCTACAAAGTGGAGAATGATAGGGTTACCCATACAATGATTCAAAATAGCAATATGTATTGATTACTGATAACTTTTTTAGTACAATAACTCCACTAATGATATGTGATCCTCCCATGAGCCACTAAAATCTATTACACAAGACCTAATCATGTCATCCAATGTTTGGATAATACTTTCAAATTGTCTATTAATTTGAGGATGATATGATATACTCATCTTCAACTGAGTCCCAAGGTTTTTTTGTAAGTATTTCCAAAAATGTGACATAAACATTGGGTCTTTATTATATACTACTACTAATTATTGTTTATTTATTTCATAGGTAAAAAAGAGTACAAGTCAGGTTAAGGGGGCCTGAAATAGTGAAGACCGAGGGCATCCCTTATAACAAGGTTCTCCCCCTTAGTGCATAAAGGGTTTGTACGTAAAAATACAATTGTACCTGTAACATGGGTAGACAAAGAAGCAAGATGGTCCGCCACCTTGATCCCCTCACACCATGTATAGAGCATTTGGATGTTGTTGTTGAGAAAGCCTTTACATCTTCAGATAATGTATGATATTGACCAAGGGGTGGTGCCTGTGTCGAGGAGAGAGTGATGCAGAATAGTGGAGTCTGTTTCCACCTCAGACAGAACCATATTCCACTGACAGCATAAGCTTAAACCAGTGAGCTTTTCCCAGGCCTCAGCTTGAAGAGGCTATCTACATCCAAAGTGAGCTGAGAAGGCCAAAATGATAGAGCATTTGGGATCACACATAACCCCTCCTCCCCTCATGGTGCCTTAGCGACAAGAACTATCCGTATTGAGTTTAAGGCCCTTTAGAGGAGGGAAACAGTGGATCTATGATCCTTGAGGAGGGTTGCAAAGAGCCTGAGTGGGAGGACTGATCACTTGGAGAGGTCTGAGGGTGGGAGCATCGCACCAGTTTTTTACCAGTCTAACCATGTCAATAAGAAGGATCTTAGTGTGGGAAATAAGGGACTAGGTAGAATACCTGACTTCCTCATGGTGAGCCTTGTTTATTGCTTTCCAGATACACCATCAGCCATCGTTAAGGACAACCGCTCGAGCACATTGTTCTGTCCCCGCATCGCTAGCATCGTAGAACAATTGTTCTAGGAAGGAAGCGCCTTGGATAGCCTGATAATGGACATCAGTGAAGTCACCAAAGTATCCCAAGATGGCTCACGGCCAATCGCCCTAAAAAAATAGGTGGTGCAGGCTCTCCTCCCTGTTTTACCTACAGTACGTGCATCTGGAGACAGTAGGGATACCAGGATTTTTGAGGTTGTCCTCCGTAGAGACTTCCTGGTTTATAAATCTCCAATAAAGGAAGTTGATTTTTGTGGGTATTGATTTGCACCATAGCAGACCGTTACAGTGATCTATAGGGTCCTGAGGGAAAGTTTCCCTACAGAAGTCGCGCATGGAGAACTTAACAGAGGAGGATTCTGTAAAAATACATTTGTCGGGAGTGGATTTCATGTCGATGAGATCAAATGTCTCTTGATGAGTCTCAGTTAGGACTACTCTTGTAAAATGCGAGTAATTGTGGGCTTCTTTAAAGGAAATATTTGGTGTCGTGCAGCCGGGGAAGCCAAGTGGATAGCCTTCCCAATTGTGGTGCAAAAAGGAGATGTTTCCTTTCCCTACTATCTAGCGTGAAAGATGCTGTAGGGTAGGGATGTGGGAAGAGATCTCATATCAGAGAGGAGATGCCTTCCCAGTCATCATTTCCGAGTTACCTTTGTATCGGGCATACATTGTCTTTCCCCATAGGGTTCATTCTTCAATGGTCTCCCACGCCAACTTTGCATGTAAGAAGCATAGAGTATCTAAATGACTCCTCACGTTGATGCCCCCTTCTTGGATTGGTCTAGCCATCCTAGACCAATAGGTCCAGTGTCATTTTCTTTCCAAAAGAGAACCCCATATAAACCTCACGAGAACCTTGTCAATTGTGTGGATAACCCCCTTCAGTACCTTGACAGTAGCAAGATCATGAATAGGAATGGCCTAGAGAACACTGTTGATCAATGCTATCCTCCCTCCAAAGATTAAGAACCAGTGTTTCCAGTTTAGGACACGTCCTATGATCCTATTCACTATGTAGTCGAAGTGGCAGATGTGCATCCTACCTGAAGATAATGGGGGCACCAAGGTACTCTATGGGAAAGGAACCCCTCTTCATGTCAAGGCTGCTACACAAAGAGTTGGCCCTTATTTCTGAGAATTAATTCAAGATATAGAGGTTTCTCTTAGCCCTATTAACCAGTTGGCCACTATAATGACAATAATCTTCGAGAACTGTGTTGATGCCTCGAATAGATCTCTTTATGGCATTCATGAAGATGATGGTATCATCTGCAAACAAGAGGTGGGAGATGGTGTGTGGGCCCAATTTACTTCAATAGGGAAGAATATCCCCCTTGTCCGTGCTTCTATGAATGAGCCTACTGAGCACATCTTGGGTATGAATGAAGAAGATTGGGGAAAGAGGGTCTCCCTGCCTTAGCCCGCTGGTTGATTTAAAGAGTCCATGAATTTTCCCCATGAAGGAAACAACTATCCACGAAGAGTTGAAGCACCTGAAAATGAGATTAGAGGCCCAAGAAGAAAATCCCATACCTGAAATCACCTTGATAATGAAATTCCATTTGATTATGTCAAATGCTTTGTTCATGTCAAGTTTGATTGCCATATTGGAGACATAGGCCTTGATGTTGATGTCTCTAGCCATCTCTTGGGCCAAATCAATGGAACCTTGGATAGATCTCCCTCTGATAAATCCATGATGTTCTGTAGAAACCAAGTGAGGGAGATGGGAGGATATCCTCTTGTTGATGATTCTGGCCAATTTTATGTATGGGAAGTTACACATGATCACCAATCTGTAATGCTGGAGGGAAGAGGGGTCTTTGATTTTAGGTATGAGGACTAAGGTGGTCGCACAAGCAACACACAGGAGACTCCCTTCGAAAAAAAGACTTGAATGGATCTCACAATGTCCTGTTTAACCACATTCCATGACTCTCTATAGAAGGATCCCAGAAAACTATCAGGACCTGGTGCACATTCATGGTTAAGGCCCACCATGGTTTCATAAATTTCCTTCCTCTCAGGGACTGCTTCTAGGAGCTCATTAACCTGGTTGGAGATAGTGCTTGGTATAACATCCCGAAGCTCAGCACACCCACTAGGTTACCCTTCAATAATTTGTTGGATGATGTCAGCAAGGAGTGTTTTGAATTAGTTATGGGCCATGGCACCCACAACATCCCTATCGGCGGAGTAGGAACCATCATCCATCATAATTTTCGGTTGAGTGATGCATTTATTCTTTCTAATTCAAGCGTGGAAGAATGAAGTATTCCTATCTCCCTCTCGAACCCATTTCATTCTCAAGTTTTCACGAGCCGTGCGCTCTTGGTATAAGAGCCCTTCAGCCTATGTGTCTTTCTTTCTTGAGAGTTTGGAAAATAAAAGCGCATTTCAATCCTCTTCTAGACTGCTCTCGATCCAAAGAATGTCCTACTCGATGGAGATGATATTCTCGGAGCCAGGGGTATCTGAACCAACCCATATTTGGAGGTCTTCTTTGAGATGCCTCAATTTATTATGAAGCCTAATCCATGCATATCCTTGAGTGGGATTGTTCCACGAAGTATTTGCGGCTTGATGGTAACCTGTCCATTGGGGCCATTGATGGGAGAAGTTGAAGCGTGTGTGTCTTTATTTCCTGGAGGACACGGAGACCAGAAGAGGAGAGTGGTCAGATAAGTTTCGGACTAGATGATTTACCTTAGAATTGGGGTAGGAAGAGATGGAATGTATGTTTTCTAGGAATCTGTCAAGGCAAATATATGAGTGGCAGGATCCTTTTTGGTTGTTGCACCAAGTAAACTTGTCGCCAGAATACCCCAAATCCGTGAGCCCCTTTCCGGCCATGAACTGGGAAAAGTCCAATCATGCCTTTCATGGAAAAGACCCATGACCTTTCTTTTCATCCAGATAAAAAATAACGTTGAAATCCCCCCCAATCCACGAGATATCACCGGGATCAATGGAATCAAGATTTTTCCACAAAGAGACCCTCATATGGGAATCACAGCTCCCATAGATGAAGGACACATATAAGCTGTTATTCACTGAGATCACATTGGTAGTGATGGACAGATCATCATCTTGTATCAAGTTCACATAGATGGTGTTGCTCTAGAAGATCCATATATGCAGGTTAGATGGGTTGAAATGAAAAGAGGCATTCATTCTCATCCTGCTAGAAAATTCATCTATTTTGGAAGGACTTTGTTTGGGTTCAAGAATAGCAACAATGGAAACCTGATTCTTCCTAACTTTAGAGGAAATATAGTCGGTCTTGACCTGTGCCCCCAGGCCACGGGCATTCCAAATGATGATGGGTAACATTAAAGGAGGAGGTTCCTGGAAGTGGCCCCAGGTTGAAGTGTCGCTTGATGTTGGGGAGGGGGACTCTGCTGAAGGTGTTTGGAGCAAGAGTGCGTACAAACACCGCATGACTAGGGGTAAGGGAGCAGGGCAAGGGGGTGAGAAAGAAGAGGATATAGAGCTTGCTGTCGAGAGGGGGTCTTGAATGGTGTTTGGACAGGATGGAGCCAAACTTTTGTACCTGGAGGGTGCACCAGGGTGGAGGGGAGATAGAGGGATTGAGATTCAGGGATAGGGAATTGGTTGGATGGGCCATGCTCTCTGAGAGGGGGAACAAGAGTGACTCCTTTACTCTGAGGGGGAGAGGAATCCAACTGGAAGACTAGGTCTGGAGGGGGGGAGAAGGTCTTGGGATAAAAGGAATCAGAGCCATGCAAGATGAAGGATCGGCTGGCTGGGAAAGGGAATGAGGCTTGGTCACTAGGACTGGAGGTGGGGGTGCATCAAGATCGCAGCCCAACACCTGGCCAGTAGCAGTAGGGAAAGGGACTATACTTTATTATATATAATTGATATTATAGAACCACACGACTTTGAAAATTTTTGAATATAGATTTTTGACAAGTCCTCTATTCTATTAGATTGATGAATAAGGATGAAGTTGGCCAACTTTGTGTGTTGATCCACTATCTCCCATATGGCATCATGTTTCCAAACCATCATTGGTAGACATATTAAATGATCCATATATATCTTCTCCCATTTCCACATAGGAATTAGTAAAGACTGTAGTATACCTGCTAGTCGTTAGTGCTCTTCCTTTACCTGCTGATAGGCGAGTCATCGGAAAACAAAATCAGCCACATTTATTTTCATACCACCCCACCAACATTGTGATTTTAATGACATATAAATTTTTTTATTCCAGGATGAACAACCCATCTTGAATGTTGATAAGAATGAAGCTTTTTTTCCTGAAAATCCAAAGGCCATATGATCTCAAAACAAAAACACAGATCTTATTTCAATTATCACTCCCCCAGTGGTCTCCTCACCATTAAGTTTTCACCTCATAGAAACACAGTCAGAATTGAATGTATATGCCTATTTAACATTTTATACCAAATTAGGAACAAAAGTAACCAGATAGAAAAATGAAACACTAACTAAATCTTCACAATCCATGTGTATGTATGAAATCACCATCATTAGCTTCCATTGGTCTAAATCATCTTTTTCCAACTGAATATATGAATTTCTACTTAATGCATCATCAAAAAAGTTCACTTTGCATAGTGTATAAATTACGTCAAAGTCAAAAATTTGAAAATACTTCATCCATATTATTTGTCTCAGATTAAAATCTATTTATGATAAAATGTGTTTCTGGATCTTATAATCCATAAACACAATGAATTTCTCATGAAAAGGATAATGATGTTGGTTCATTAAAGAGTGGACCATAAAATCTAATTAAAAATTATGTCTTTGGTATTTCTTCTCATGTAACTATAACTGACATGATCTATAAGCAAAAACTTGATCTCTCTACATGATAACTCGACCAAACCTAGATCTTGAAACATCACAATACTCCACATAGCCTTGTCCTAATTTTGGATATATCATGATCAGTGATGATGTAAGGAAAAAATTAATCTATTGAAAAGAATTTTTAAATTTTCCGATCCATTGTAAAGGAAAACTATTCCTTGTAAAATCATTCATTATAGAAGCTAATCATTGAATTTCATGAAAAAACAATGGTAATAACCAACCTGGCCAAAGAAATAGAATATTCCAGAGACATTATTTGGCAGTTTCCAGGATATCTCAACCTCTATCTTTTTTGGATCCACATAATCATCTTTTTAAGAAATAAAACATCCAATTAAATGAACCTCTTGTATCCAAAAACACCACTTTAAATGTTTGGAATATAGACGATGATCATTCATGATACCCAAAACGTCCACCAAGTGTTTCACATGCTCAAACTTTTTACTAGAATACACCAGTAATTCATCAACAAATACAATAAAAAGTAATCCATATACCTTTGAAATATCTAATTAATTATTTCCATAAAGTTAATAAGTTAATTTTTATGACTAAAAGGAATGAACACATACTCATAATTTCTATATCTACTTCTGAAAGATATATTTTGAATATTCACATTCAAAACTTGTAGTTGGTGATATACCAAGAATAATTCAATTTGTGAGAACCATTGTGATCCACATAATTGATCAAATAGGTCATCAATTCATATAAGAGGTTTATGATTCTATATCATAACATGATTAATCTTATGGTAATCCAAACAAATACTAAGAGTTCCAAATTACTTATTCACAAAAGAATTTGTGCTTCCCATTTAGAAATTCTAGTTTTAATGAACCCTTTGCATTCCAACTCTTTAAACTAGACTTTCAATTCCCATAATTCTATTAGGTAAATCTTATTTGATAAAAGTGAGATAGTACATGTACCTAGTAAAGGATAATTTTTAAACTCTACTTCTATTGTGGGTGGAATCCCTAAGAAATTATTTAGAAAACATAAGGAAAGTGATCAAGAATTTTCTGGAAACTACTATTATTTATCTCATCCCAAAATTCCATGTTCAAGGATTCCAACTAGTTTGAGATATTTCCAAATTTGGGTGCCAACAATCCTGCTCCAATTTCCATAATATTCCAAATTTCTCTAAAGATATTCTTGATGCTATCATTACTTTTAAAAAAACCCTCTAGTTATAATAGTAGGTGGTATCTTTGAACATTTTCAACCAATCCATACCTAGAATTAATTCATATACATCCATCTCAACCATAGATAATTCCCAAATCAATTCATCCCCATCAATAGTTATAGAACATTATTGGCATAGAAAGGCTCAAAATTCTTTTTGTCCAAGAGGAGTTTGATGTATCAAAATAGAGCGCATAATCTTGAAATGAAAAATCAGAATATTAACAACATGAAAAGAAATAAACAAATGTGAAACACCCATATAAAAAATATGAATAATGGTGGCATTAAAAATAATCATATCTCTCACTACCAATAGTTATGATTGATCATCCCTGATCACACTCTCATCACTATACAATTTTTTACTTGCCCCAATTTTCTATATGTTACCTTGTTGAGATTTCTCAGGTTCAGGAGTTAAGATATTCTTAGAAACTTCATGGATTGCTCAAATTTTCTGATGATATCTATTCTGTTGCACTCATCTCATCAAATCATACGATTCATCATAAGTATGATATATGTCCCTAGAACCAGACCTCATAGAACTAAGACAATGAAACTATAGATATCCCATATTATTGAAATTATGACATTATCTAAGTGGTGTTATATAATATCAGTTTATGTGATTGATATAATCACATTAAAAATAGTTGGTTGTACCCATTGGTTTAGGAGGAAGATTCACTAACCCTGCCACCAGATTCTTAGTTATACCACTAACTTGAAAATAGGTATCCCTCTTCCACTTATTCCCAAAATTAGAGTTCCCACATATTCCCATAGGTATTAACATTATTACTCCAACCATATTTCCTGATATATCTCTTTATGGGAATTCTTCTCTAATGAACATCTCTGTATAATCTATTATAAAAAGTATGAAAATATTTAATAAAATATGTGGCCTCATCCCTGGTTAAAAAATTTGTTCTTTCAAGGACATAGTTGTAGAAAAATCGAGGGGAAAAGCTAACTAAATTCATAAATTTAGCCACATACTCTGTCACTGTTAGGTTATTTTTCTTCAAACTAAATAATTATGTTGTTCTTGAAATCCAACAAGTATGTGGAGAGAATATTTTTTAAATAATTCATAAAAATCATCCAATGTCAAGCCTTAGTCCAATTTATCACAAAATAATAAATCTCACCACTAGCATGAAAGATATTTCAGAATGCACTTTTACAACTACATCTTTACCTCATCTAGTGTGCCAAGGATATAGAGGATTTAATTAATCCTATTTATCTACACTTCTAATTTTTCTGGTTATGAATCACTCAGAATGATGGGTGGATTCTGCCTATGGAACTAAACTGAATGATCCACTTTCCATCATTAATTGTTTTTGTTCCCTCTTTCCACGACCAAAAATTCCTAGATAATACTATGACCCAATTATTGGTTCACCCATGCATTAGGTGCAACCACATACTTAGTATCCTATTTCAATTGGTTTCTATAGTGCCTACACTGTTCTGTTTTCTATAACTAGAAGAAAACTCTATTTAGTCTCACTCTCTAGCAACTGAAGACTTAGAAATTTCATATTTTCCACATCACATATATCAAAAAAAACTTTCCAAAATTTAAAATTTTAAACTTTCAAACCATTTTTTTATAATTCCCCTATGCTTTTCAAAACTAAAATATTTTCAACTATTTTAAAAAATCAACAATTATTCACAAAATAATAATTAATTACTCAAAATGAATTATTTATACTTATTTGGAAGGAATTTTTATCAATTAAAGTCATGATATTATCATCATATAAATCCATGAAGATGAGTGAACAACTCCTAGAAGTGTCTTAAAACCCTCATGTACCCATATCCCTAGTAACTTGAGTTTCAGCATAAAAATAATATATAATATCCTAGGACCCATAATCCTAAATCTTTTCTTAAAATAATGAACATTAAATTTTTGCATTTGATTCCTGTATGGGTGGCCTATTTTGTCATCCAAAACATGATACATCAAAAGGAAAAATTGGATCACGTATATCATAGAGGTCCTTTTAGGTTTTGAGTTTCAGAGAATTAGGAAAAATAGCTACATAAACAATTTTCATGAATTTAAATGATATTTTTCCCACTTGTCCAATATTTTATTTTTAATATTAAGATATCATCCTCTTACATACGAAATACTTTGTTGACATAATTTATTCAATATAATTCAATAAAACATGGGGGAACGTGAAAAATAATAAGGGTGGTCTTAAATTCTTAGTAAAAAAAGTCTAAGCACTCATAAATGAATTTCATCATTGATCATAAGAAGAGAATAAGGGTACTATGACATAATTAAAGTGAATGATTATAAAATTTAAATATTCGTACACATAAATACCTAGATAAATAAACATGGTAACATGGAATAATTCATTAACAATGGAAAAAAGTCACATCAATCATGTGTCACGTGATATCATTTTTTATCAAATGAAACATCATAAACTCAAAACAATAATAGATAATGTATATTGGTATCTTGGGATATCATCTCATATAACCCGTAAAAACTCCTTAAAAATTGGAATAACCATATAAATGACTTCTAATATAATTATCTGGAACACTTAACATTAACCAATTCATTGGATCACTATCTAGTAAAACCCACCATTTAAGCTACAATAAGCTCAGTCAATGCTATCTTGGTACACCCATAATTTATAATGTGAATGAACCACAACATGATTAAAAAACATAAATAATTAAATTCATCATAACTCATTGAAAATAGCGTGTATTATTTTCATAACATGATTAACCTATGGAAATTAAATGTTTTCCATAAAAATCCCTTTAAAACAGGATTAAACTGTGAAAAAGAAATGGGTTCGATAACAATCTCTTTAAAAAAAATCATAATCCATCCATAGAAAGAAATAATTTGGTATCAATAAAAGATATCACTGGTAAAGGATAAGTAAAAACAAGGGTTATTGATGTTGTGGAATTTAAATACCATTAAAATCTTATTAAAAACATTACTGGGGAAAATATCCTTTTTATTTTGAAAATCACTTTTTAATACCTAAATTTTTTTGAAAATAATTTTCTTTGAAAAAAACTATAGAAACATATAGTGGATTTTTAAAAAATAATTAAAAATAATTTATTGATTAAAATATCTAGTATTCATTGAAAAAAATAAAACATTTTTTTGAAAACATGGTTTTGGAAGAAAAAGAATTTTCAATCGAAAAATGATTTTTCCTAAAAACATTATTTTTAACTCTTGAGTATATAATAAGAGGAAAGTGAAGGTAAAAAATTATTATCATTATATAAATAGAGTAAATTAAAATTAATGATAATTATTTAGAGATAGATCATAATATTTCAATATTGGATACTTAACCACAAACAATTCAGATAAATGGTCAGATTGTAACGTTAAGCTCTTACCACATTGGTATCACTAAATCATAAGATCCATTAAAGAATAACATTAAATGAAATTTATAATATCATGAAAATAGTTAGATTAATGATATAACATTTCAATGGGATTGTATATACTCCTCATAATTTAATATAGGTTTATTACATAACAAACATCTCAAAGAATGAAAATTGTGAAAAAAAATCCCTTACTGCTTTAGTAACACTGAAAACATAATACCCATGAAATAGAGATCCTAAAATGGATATGTAAATACCAATAAATTTATTTATAATATTAATAAAATAAATTAAGGTTTATTATAAACACAACACAACAAAAATATGTGGTGAATATGGCATGTATCATACAAAAATAAAAGTGAGATGAGAAAACCCTTTATATTGAGTCTGATTCATCACGTGTGTTATTTATATTCATGAATAATAAAATTATGTTAATTATATAATTTATTGAGAAAAGTTTCTGTGAATATTATTATTTTTATTTCACTTATAAACAATTATATAAAATTATTTAATTAACTAATTTTAAGTTAGAAGCTTGGAATATATTTGGTTTATGTGCCAAAAATGAATTTGGTAGGACCCCTATGGTCAAAGGGGTAATAATTAAAATAATTAAAGAATAATAATCATAAAATAGTTTTAATATTTATACATAAATTTTTATTTTAAAACCAATAATAGAATATGGTTATGAAAAATTAACTAATGTAATTATCATCGAGACGGTAGGCCATACGTGAGCATGAGTGACACATCCATTTTTTCAATGTTCATTATGGAAATAAAGTAAGTAAAATTTATCTCTAAAAAATTATAATTATATCCTAAATACCATATTATTTAATTATACATACTTATATATATAATTATTTTGATTTTTTGTTTAAAAAAGAATAATCACATCGCTTCAAGGAAGCAGTAGTCCACATGTCCATGAAGAATGTTATCACTTTTTCAGTGTGTGAAATGGAAAGAAAAATGATATATTATATTTAAATAATGAAAATTGTATCATTAATATCATAAATATTTTATTTATATAATATATATTCATTTAATTTACCCTTATTACAATCTATGTAATAGGTTAGAGAAAAATACTTCACATCTCTTCGTGAGGTGGTAGTCCAGTGTACACTCGAGCGATGTTATCGTATCCTTTATGGTAAGAAATGTAAAAGTGTTTTATATGATATAATTAATCCATAGGTATAATGATATTATAAATATAAAAAAAATAGTATTTCCATTGTTATTAATAGTCATGAGAGGTTGTAATGGAAAAACGAATGACATCATTTTATGAGGCAGTAGTCTTCCATACACACAAATGAAGATTTCATAACCCATTTGATGAAAGTGTCTTTGGTTTTAAGTAAAAAAATAAATATAAAATAATATAATTATATTTATTATACAAAATGTTTTATATAATTTTGGAATAATAAATATTTAAATGTTTTTAGAATAAAATAAAAAACTCATGTTGATGAATGTTACCACTTCTTCAAGTAACTCATTTAGGTTTTCATTGAAGGGATTCCTTGGTTGGATTCATGACCCAATTAAGGATTATAGGATAGGATTATGGGAGTGTATAAGTAATTTTATAATATACTGGTTGATCTAAAGGTATTTAGTGGTTTGAATATAGGAAGATTGTGGGATATATTTTATACGGTAGGTGAGTGTAAAAATTATTAATTTTTTAAACAGGGAATTCCACCGCTGTTTTCTATTTGTAATGTGGCTCCAATAATTAAAAAAATAGAAGTTATAATATCTAAATATTTTCATACAATGGATTCTTGAAATTTTCTAGGTTTTATGTCCCATTATATTTAAAGCAGAGTCACTTGGTAATCATAATTTCTACCTTAATCGTTGTGATTAATTTCAATTGTTTTCACTAATCATATTGGTAAAAAATTAAGTTAAAATTATTATGAATTAAAAATTATTATGATTCCAAATAAGGAATAAATTTTTTCAAATTCTATTCATATAACTAGAAAATTTTAATTTAATATTAATCTCAGAGTCGTGATGAGATATCAGGTTTTTAAAAAGATCATTTTTTAGAAAAATAAGATTCTATATTATATTTATGAATAATAATAGTAATTGTATGAGACTAAATTAATATTTAATGATATATATTCTATAAATTTAACTTAAAAAATTCCCCATCAGGGGTTATTTTAATTAATTTAGAAATTGAAACATTATTCATTTTAAAACAGTTTTTAGAAAAACCCATCTTTAACCTAAAAAACAAACTTATTTTAAAAACCCATATAAAGTTGAATAAAAATTAATTAAGTGAATTATATATAAATAAATAATACTTAGTTTATTTTAAATCATATTCAAAAAATATTTTGACTCTTATATTACTTAATTTATTAAAGGAAATGACTTTTTTTACAAAAATTTGTATTTCACTATTCACTAAAAATCAATATTTTCTGAAAAATACAAAAAACTCACTCTAAGTAAATATTAATATGGTGATTTAAATAATTATATTTATTTTATAACATTAAAATTATAAAATTTATAAATTAATACTTTAGATAATAACTTATAAGAAAAGTATTTTATTTAAACTATTTCCTCTTTGATTAACAAATTGCTTGATATTTTTATAACTAATATTACTATATAATACATATTGCTAAATATGAAAATGATTTATTATATTACTAACTGTGATGTTACAAAATCCCCCCCATCTATAAGTTACTTCTTTGTAATTTTATTCATTTATTAAACAAGAGGGGATAACTTTCCCACATAGAATTATTATATTCTCGTGTTGCCCCTTAAACCATATGGGTTTTCCATAAAACCATAACCTAATGAATCAACTTAATCCAAAACACTTTCTCTCTAGGATAAAGAACCTAAACTGTCTATTCCTCATAATAAATATTTTCTTCCAATTAAACTACTTCAAGGCTTAAAACATGTGATGAATCCGAAAAATATTTCTTTAATATCGAAACATAGAGTACATTGTGTAGATAACACTAGTAGAAAAATGATCTTTAACATCAGTTTTTTTTTTATTTTGAGATCATTTTTTAACTGACGCTGAAGTCGTCGACATAAAAAATATGACTTTTAAAGTTAGTTTCTATGACCAGACACCAAAAATGCATTAAATTTGTCATTTAGCATTGGTTTTGTAAAACAATATGCCAAAAATTTCTATTCGTATAATTTTTTGTGTTGGTTTCGTTAAAAATCGATCCAAATAAGTTTAAAAAAAATAGTTTTGGCGTCAGCTTTTAAAAAAAATCGACACCATAAATGAAAAAAATTTATTTTTGGAAACGGTTTTAAAAAAACCGATGCCAAATTTTACTTTTCCTTCTTCCATGTTATTGAGATTTTCTAAAGCTTCTATTTGAAAGGTCATGGAGAAAAAACAGAATTATGGATCAAATGTTACGTTCATTGGAAGTTTAACTTGTCAAAGTTTTCATTGGTACATCTCGTTTCAAATAAAATTTGATAAACATAAATTGAAATCACATGAACTAAATGAAAATAGTGATCGATAATGAAATTAACACTATTGTTGGTAAATCTCATCTGAATGTTCTATATTTGTAACTCAATAATAAGAATAAATCATCTTTATAAGCTACCTAATTGAGTTGTTTTGAAATGAAGAAAATTAATAACAAATAAAATAAATGATTAGAATATGTTCCTTGTTCAAATTAATGATTGAAGATGTGTTGTAAACTTGATTGAATTTAAGAGGTTGAAGATGTTTAATGGAGAATAAAATAGATTTAAATATAGTAAATGAAAATATTTTCAATATAATTTTACAAAAATGTAGGTGAGAGTTTAAAAAGTTAATCACGCTTTGTGAAAAAATTAAAATTTTGATTTCACATTCTAGAGAATACTCTTTGGCATCATTTTTGTTTGAAACCTACACAAAAGTGGATTTACATTGGTATTTTGGCGTTAGTTTTGTAGAAAACTGACACCAAAATGCCAATTGATATATTTTTTGGTGTCGGTTTTTAAATAAACCGACTAGAAAAGGTATTTTTTTTGCTTCGTTTTTTTTAAAATTGACGCCAAAAAGTAAAAAATAAATATTTTTGGTGTCGGTTTTTAAATTAACCGATGCTAAAATTAAAAAAACTCTTTTTGCGTCTATTTTTTATAAACCAATGCCAAAAACTATAAAAAAAAATTTGTCATTGGTTTTTAAGAAAACCTATGCGAGAAAAATATGAATTTGATTTTATGAAAACCAATGCTAAAAACTGAAAACAAAAAATACATTGTTTTAGATAATTTTTTAGGATTTGATTTTACTGGTTGTCGAGCAAAAACAGAGTTACGGATTAAAATTTATGGCCTTTGAAATATGGACTCTTTTAATACTTCTATTAGAGAATATCAACCTCCAACAACCATAAATGTTAATGCGTACCTCTATTTTTCCTCCACGACTAGTAAAATAGAATCTTATGAAATAATATAAAACATATTAAAAAAATATAATTATTGGCGACGGTTTTTGTAAAAAACTATTCCAAAAATAAGTTTTTTAATTTTTTGTTGTGGGTTTTTAAAATAACCGACACCCAAAGTAATTTTTTTTCTTTCTGTAATCGGTTTTTATAAAAACTGACACTAAAAACTCTCCAGAAACATATATTATGTTGGATTATGTGAAACTGAAGTCAAACTAACGACATTAAAAAACATTTTTCTACTAGTGTAAGATAAACTTAGAGGTAAGGGCACTCAGTAGGAAAATTATCCAACTTTTTCTAGGATTTCATATGTTATAACAAATCTTGTTGTTATCTTCCCCTTCTTACCAAAACACATCACACTTTTCCATGGGGAAACTTTGAGAAAGACATGATCACCAACCTCAAATGAAAGATCATTCCTTCGGTTATTCACATAAATTTTCATCCTTCTCTGATAATTCCTCATGTGTCACTTAATAAGCTGAAATTTATATGTCGTTTCCTATACCAAATCAGGTCCCATAATCATTTTTTCACTATCATGATCCCAAAAAACTTGTGTTTGACACCAGCTTTCCATATAATGGCTTAAATAGTGCCATCTGTACACTACAATGAAAACTGTTATTATAAGAAAACTCAACTGAAAAATAATGTTGATCCAAACATTAATAGTAATCCATTGATAAAGAAATAAGCATGTATTCCATGGTCTAAATAGTCTTCTCATACTATCCATTGTATTGAGGATTAAAACCAGTTCTGAAATTTAGTTCCGTACCTAATGAAATCGGAAGTCCATTCCAAAAATTAGACATGAACATATAATCATCATCTGATACAATGTAATGTGGAACTATATGAAACATGAAAATATCATTTAGATATAGTCTATAAATATAATCTAAATTCATTATGTATTAAATGGAAAGTAAATGTATATATTTTTTTAATCGATCAACAATAACCCAAATTCAATTATTACCTCATAATATCCTTAGAAATCATATCAAAAAATCCATTAATTTATTCTTCCAATTCCACAACAGTACTAGAAATGGTTGAATCATCCCCTTTGGTAACTGTTATTCTAATTTAACCTAATGAAAATTCAGACACTTCACGGTGAAGTCATCCATATCTCTTTTCATTCTCTCTCACTAGTAATACTCCTGAAGGTCTTTGTACATATTAGTATTGTATAGATGAATTGAAAACACTGATCTATGAGCTTCACTAAAAAACTATATCATCAACCGTTAATCAAAAGACACACATAATCATTTTTAAAATCATAAAAACCCTTCTTCATCAACATTAAAATTAGTCAGCTTTCCTGTCCTAAAAAATTCTACCTTTTCCTAAAAAAATGGACCCTTCTTATGAGCTCTTTTAATTACTTTTGATGAAGTTTACTATATTGAAAATTAAAAAAATTGAGGTATTTTCTAAATCCAAAATTTATTTGAAAAAATCATCAAAACATTAACCAATGGTTCATTTTCCAAATGTAATATGGTAAATGTAATATTATTTTTTCTCCTTGAATCATCAACCACATTGTTTACTATTCTTATATTGTAATGAATTGTGAAATCATAATACTTGATTACATCCTACCATATTATTTGTCTCATTTTAAATTCATTTTGAGTGAGTATATACTTAGAAAATTTCTTATCAGTACATATATATCTCAATTTTATCCGTACAAATTATTCCTCTAAATAATTAAGTCAAAACCCAAAACATTTAATTCTAAATCATTTGACATGTAATTTAACTCATTATGTTTCAACTGTTTTTAAGCCTAAGAAATTACCTAATCATTCTAAGCTATTAAACACCCATGTACTTTCAAAGAAGAATCACTATAGCTGAAAAATTCACCATTTCTATAAGGTATGGAAAAACTGGACAATTCACCAACCTTCTTTTAAATTCCTAAAAAATTCATCACATTATTTTATCTAGATGAACATAACTCCTTTTCAATTTAACATATTCAGAGGTCTACAAAACTTATAAATGTTTTCAAAAAACCACTGGTAGTAACTCGCTAATCCAAAAAACTATAAATCTATATGACATTTGTGGGTCTTGAACATTCTTCAACAACTTGTTTTTAGTAGGGTCAATATTTATTCCATATTTGAAAATAATATAACCAAGGAATTAAATTTTTTATAACCAAAATTAACATTATAAATTTTCCACATAGTTTCTTTTTATTTAATGTTTCCAACACAACCCTTAAGTGGACTTCATGTTCCTATTAACATTTAGAATATACCAAAATATAATCAATAAACACAACCAAAAACTGGTCCAAAAACCCAAGAAAAATTCTATTCAAAATATCCATAAATATATTTGGTGTATTAAATAACCTAAATGGAACAACTAAAATCCATAGTTCCCATATCTTGTTTGAAATGATATATTTTGAATGTCTACTTCCTTTGCATTTAACTAATGGTACCCTGACCTTAAGTCAACCTTCCTAAAATATTATGCTCCCTGGATTGGATTAAATAAATAATATATATGAGGAAAATGATACTTGTTCATAATAGTGATGTTATTCAAGGCCCTATATTCAATGAAATTTATCATTAAACCATATTTCTTTTTAACAAATAATACATGATCACCCTATAGTGATGTTCTTGGATGAATGAATCATTTATTTAATAACTTCTTTAATTTTTTTTCAATTCTAAATGTTTGACATGATCTATTTGATAAGGGGGTTTATAAATACAATTAGCATTAGGTACCAAGTCAATAATAAACTCAACCTCTCGATTAGAAATAAACCAAGTAAATAATCAATAAAAAACATCCATGTATTAATTTACTAGTGGTGCCTCACTAATATTTCATTTTATTTATTTTTAACAATATGAGTTGGGTAACATTCACTGCTATATCTAATAAATTTCTCATATTCTTAGAAATTTATCAAAGCTGTGAAATCATTGAGCATAAATTTCTTATCACCAGAATTTATAATAGAATGATAAACTGAAATCCAATCAATACCAAGAATGATATCAAACTCTACTATAGATAGT
This sequence comes from Viscum album, assembly GCA_963277665.1. NCBI lineage: Eukaryota > Viridiplantae > Streptophyta > Magnoliopsida > Santalales > Viscaceae > Viscum > Viscum album. The sequence continues at coordinate 1,276,192,323 of OY728136.1, read as the reverse complement.
TAAATAATATTTACTAGAAATACCATCCCAATTATAACAATTATAATATTCTTATAAGTCAAGGTTTCTTTAATACTTTCATCCACAGTTTTCACTAAAATCTCCATTTTACTTTCATTTGGTGATATTCCAAATTTACAAGAAAATTTATTAGAAATAAAAGAATTTGAAGATCTTGATTCAAATAGGGTATTTTGATAATATTAATACACATATAACACACCTAACACCTCTTTATTTGACTAACCTATATCAATTTTAGTAGTATAAAATGACCTCACTAAAACATTTTTTTCTCATCATGATGATTTTTATCCTATACCACTAACATAGAAAATTAATTAGCATAATAATGAAAATCATTACAAATAAAACATCTCATTATTAGATGGATATAAATTCCCCGTTTCATTAATCCTTGGGATTCCTTTCCTTGAATTTGTGTGCCATGTTGCCAAACATTCCACATCAGAAACACTTTCCTAGCATCATTAGACATTCTCCATGGTTCTTTTTACCACAGTCCCCATGAGATGAGAAATTTAATTTTTACCTCCACATTTATTTGATGTATGTTTCTCCATTTACTACCATCCCCACCGCTTCTTACTTTCATCATCATGAAGAAAATAAGATTCAAAAAACACCATATTAAATTTTTCAAAATAGCTATCAAATTTATCATACATTTTTAAATTCCCATGTGACCAAAGCACTTCATAGACTTGGTTTCAATCATGAGTAAAACCTATTAAACTTTCTACGTGGTTCTCAAATAAAATCTTGCACATACCTAGAGGATTTTTTAATGTTTTACCCATATATTTCTATAAAATCAAGTCTTTTTTTGCCAATTCTAGGAATTATTTTTCATCTAGAGTCAAAAACCTTTAGGGTAATAGTTTTCATGGAAAATATACTTGCATGTTTCCCAATCCAAGGCATCAAGATCATCTTTCTACCTGGTATTCGTAACTAAAGAAAACCATATATAAGTTTCTCATTCAAAATGATAAATGGAAAGGGTTGAATTTTTATGTTCCAAACATCCCATGACATAAAATATCTTTTATAGAGCATTGATACGTCCTTCAGATACCATAGAGTCAGATGATCCACTGAATGACAGGGATGTTGTCCCATGAAGTGATCCACAAAATACATGTTCTATAATGATATTTTGGGTTCCCCTCTATCATGGATACCACCACCATTTATCATTTTATTCAACTAAGCCATCACTATAAGAAATAGTTCTACTTTCTAAGCATCTCAGGGTGCTAATTTGGAATGATATATTCCTCTCAATTCCTTTTGACTGAAACTTCTTTATTTCCTCTATTGATAACTTTCCTAAACAGACATATGTTAGACAAAGAAACATAGTAATATTCAAATTATATCACATTTTAACTTAAGAATAAGAGAAAATATTTTAATGGAACACTATTAATATTACACTGAACTTTAATGTTATCTAAATATGATTTTGATATAAAATATAAGGCCATGACCATAAAAAATAAAAAATATTCATTTTAGGTCCATAATTTTACATTCTTTCACATTGAGGATTGTTTCAATTTTATAGTTTTATATAATTACGAAAACTTCCTACATAAACAATTTAAATGAATTTAAATTATAATTTCACCCATTTAACTCAAATTTTATTTTTCAAATTAATACATCATCATTATACATATCAAATACCATTTGGAAATAATTCAATAAAAATAATTATTTAATACCTAGATAAAAGGAAACATAAAAAGGGTGAGCTTAAATTCCCAATAAGAGAAAATGTATGCATTAACAAATGAATGTCATCTGTGAGCATAATAATAGAATAAGGGTATGATGACATAATCAAAGTGCATGAGTATATAATATAAATATTAATACCCATAAATACCTAGAGAACTAAACATGAAATCATAGCATGGGGAATTAAAAATGAAAAAAAGTCACAATAATCATATGCCATGTGATATCAATTTTTATCAAATAAAATATCATAAACCCATATAAATCATACATAAAAAATATAGGTATATTGGAACTTCATCTCATATAAACCATGTAAAACCCCTATAGAACCCTTAAAAATTAAAATAAATATATGACAGAATTCAAATAAAATTCATTAACGAAAATAATCAATACCTAGTTCATTGGAGAACTATCTGGTTCACCCACATTTTAAGCTATAATGGGCTCACTCAATGCTATCTGGGTGAACCCAATATTTATAATGTCTAAGAAGCAAGACATGAATAAATAACATAGAGAATTCATTTCATCATAAATCATTGAAAACTACATTTATTATTTTTATAATATGATTAACCTATGGAAAATGAATATGTTCTATTACAATATCTTTAGAAAATGATTAACCTATTGAAAATAAACAAGTTCCATAATAATATATTTAAAACAATAATAATCCATCTAGAGAAAGAAATCAGATGGTATCAATACAAAAAATCTATAGTGTTGGATAATTAACAAAAATGGTTATTGATGTTGATGAATGGGAATACCCTTAAGGCATTTTTAAAAACATTCTTGAGTAAAATATCCATTTCATTTTGAAAATTAATTTTTAAAACATAAAATATTTTAAAAATCGGTTTCTTTGAAAAAACCATGGAAAATATAAAGGATGTTTTAGAAAATATTTAAATATTTAATTAATAATTTATTCTTTTAGAATTTAAAAACTAATTTTAAAATATTTTATGAAAAACATTACTAGAAAACACATTTTTGGAATGAAAAGTGTTTTCGAATGAAAAAGATTACTTTTCCTAAAAATGTTATTTTGAACTCTTGAGTACATGAAGTGAAAAAAATAAAGGGAAAAATGTATTATCCTAAAATAAATATAGGAAAACTAAATTCATGAAAATTATTTAGAGTTGGATCATAAAATTTTAATATTGGACACTTAATCCTAAACAATCCTAATAAATGATGAGTTTATAACATGAAACTCTTACCACTTTGGTAACATTGAATCATAATCCCCATGAAATAATAAAATTAAATAAAACCAATAATATCATGAAAATATATATATTCTTGATATAAAAATACAAATGGATATTATATACACCTCATAAAATAAGATAGGTGTATAACATAATAAACGTCTCAAAGAAGGAACATTGTGACAAAAAAAACTTATCGATTTGAGAACTTTGAAATCACAAACCCCATAAATGAGAGGTCCTAAAATAGATATTTAAATACAAATAAATTTATTTATAAGAATCATAAAATAGCTTCAGGGGTATTATATACAATACACAATAAAAATAAGTGGTGAATATGGCATGTATCTCATAGAAATAAAAGTGAGGAAAGAAAATCCTTACATCGAGTCTAATTCATCACATTTGTTCTTTATCTTCCTGAATAATAAGATTATGTTAATTTTTTTAGTTTATTGAGAAACAATAAGAAAATTATTTTTATTTTTATTTCACATGTAAAATAGTAATATATAATTACTTAATCAATTAACTTTACATCATAAGTTTTTACCATATTAGGTTTATATTTAAAAAATGACTTTGATGGATCTACTATAGTAAAATGGATCATTTTTTAAAAATATATGGAATAATAATAATTAAAAAATTATAATAATTATTCATAAATTGTTCTTTTAAAACCAATCATTTAATATGGTTTTGAAAATGTAAATAATTTTATGATCATGGAGACGGTAGGTCGTACGTACACATGAGTAACATTTCCATTTATTCAATGATCATTATGGAAAGAATTTAAGAAAAAATAATCTTAAAATAATGACCATTATATCATAAAAGCCACATTATTTAATTATATATACTTATATATATCATTATTGAGATGTGGTGATGAAAAATTAAGAATCACATCACTTCGAGGATGCGGTAGTCCACATGTGAATCACACTCTTCTTGTGCACCTCATCCGTTGGAACTACAGGTACCGCTTTCAATTATACATGTTGTGATATTGATGGTGCACCACCTAGAGGTGATATTACTAGTAAAAATCCATTTTCTGAGATATCAACACTCGAAGGATCCAAATTTTTATCACATAGTTGAATCCTAGTTGGTTGTCTTCAAAGAAACATCTTGAAGTTAAACAAGATGCACCACATTCAATAGTGTATACTTAGTGAGATGAATCAACAAGGACATGAAAGATACAACCATTTCAATATGAAGAATGTACTATTGTTTTCACTAAAACTATTTTTTCCATGTACCGAGTCGAAAAGATGTTTTTTTTTGCCCTGGGTATGGATATGCCAGTCACTGCACCAACACCCAAATCCCTGGCCTGATATCCAAACTCAAATTACATAGCACTATTTACCCAAACCAACCTCACAGACTTCTGGTCCTTAAGTAGAACCTTCCCTCTAATACCACTCCATAACGACTCGTCTCAAAGGGGCTCATTACATGACTAACACCACTTTTCCTCAAATAGGCCAGGGGATGGAGATTATCACTTAGTAGGCATATCCCACAAATGGGAGGAATTATTTTATATACTTTTACACACGCACACATCTCCAAGACCAAAATGATGAAAGGTAAAAAAAAACTAAGTAATCAATGAAATAATACACTAAGATACCCAATATAGAGTACAAAATTAGAAAAATAGTAGGTAAAGAGGGTACAAATACAATCCCACTGAAAGAAAGTGTCGGTAAAATTTAATTCACATGTTATTGAAACACATTCACCGAAAACCATACCTAAAGAGTATGTAAATGAATAGTTGCCTGAAGTTGTAGAATCACACCTCGACTATCTGGTCTCTCCAAGAATCACTCGATCCTAGTCTACCGAGGACTCCATCAATTCATTGATCATCTTCACAAGATATGACACCTGTGGAAAAATCCTGTATAGTGTTGAGTATAATAATACTCAACATGAATCCATGAAACCACAATGGAATACCACTAAGAAATACACGAAGTATACCACAAGGAATGACATGGAATATTCCAAAAATAATAAATGATGCATACCACAATAAAATACATGATGTTCCCAACAAATAAATACACGATGCATACCACAAAGAATATTAAAATCTACTCCACAAATATATATGTCTATATCACATATATCAAGAAAATATACATATAATCATCCCAAACACTGTGAATCTTAAGGTACCAAGCTCATATCCAAAAACATGATTCTCATTATAGGATCAATTTAAAACATGGAAATAAGGAGGATACACTCAATGTGCTTATCCATATTATATGGAACCTGTCAGATAGATGCACTACATCGAGAAAATATTATACCATTCATAATTGTATGCCCGAGAGAACATACTTCATCAGGATCATGTTACTAGGTCCATCTTCTGTGCCCAGCACTAGAGGTCCTTTCCTCACTAACATGCACCCAGGAAAAACTCAAAAACCAAACTGAAGATTCCCTCCCCTCACTACTACATGCAGTTGATGGATAACTTCTCCAAACTATCCACCACATGTATCCTCTCTAGAAAGAGAGATCATAGAGACTCACACCTAACCACTACCCCAAAGTCCTAGGAGTAATTCCCATAACTATCCTATGAATCTTAGGTTTCTCTTGGATGGGGTATCCCACTTTTCATTCTATCAAGGGAACACTAACTCCTATCAAGGTATTGTTCAGACGAAGTGAATTGGTTTCATCCCTGTAACTATTTCCAACAGTTCAGGATCCATATCCATTAGAGGACCCACTCCCTGGTTAATGTGTCCTTATTGGAAAACCCTACACGGTACACCTACCATGTGGCCTAGCCACCACAATGGGCTCCTAGGCAGCCCCTCAACCATGTTGGGTTATGTCTCTACCTTCAGTTGTCACTTCAACAACCTCTGGCCATCGTTCCATCCCTCATTCCTTGTTGCGGCACCTCTGCCTCCACCTTTGCTAGAACCACACCTATAGTCCCTTCCACAGACCACTATGACACATTCAGTATCTTAAAATTGTAGTGGTCCCATAAATAGGATTCTTGGGACCTGATCTACACATATCTGACCATTAGTACAAGTTTTCCTCCATTGTAGAGGTCCAATCATGTTTGTAAACTGCCTGCAAGTCAAATCATGGTCATGAGGGTCCAATGGCTAAGAATGCATTGAACATAGGGAGAAATTCACTAATTATTGTTTTAAAAATAATTGTCTATGTGATCTTGGAAAATGATCCTGATCTAGGGGATTGGGTTAGAAAAAAGATTAAATTGAATCCCACCACCCGTAATAAATATGTCCCACAACATATGATCGATCTATAGGCTAATCTGTCTTTGGATTAGTTTGTGTTCAACATAGAAATAAACAATGATGAAAATAAAGAATAAAAAATTGACATACCATTAGTTTGGATTGATCGTTAATGATAATTATTTTGTTTCCATCGTTGAAAAAATCCTCCAATTCTTATGGATCAACGCTCCATGATCCTCTTGGTCCATTATCACAGTCAAGAGAAATTCCGTCTCCTTGTCTCAAGGGAATTATTGAGTTATGGGGACTAAAATGGATTCCATAAAAACTATAATAAAAATAAAATGATTCGATATGTCAAAATAAAATACTTTTATTAAATATTTTATTACTGACATGTCAGTAATCTACCTTTCACAGATGACACGCACCAGTCAATATTAACAATTTCCAATGGAAAACACCACATTATAAACTCAAATATGGTATTGGGTTTACAATATGAGTAAAAATTTATGAGTTATTATTATTTTAATATTATGTAATTTAATTTAATTATTTTATTTATGATTACAACATTGGAGAATTTTTTTTTCAGATGACCCATGCCGACCAATGTTTGCCCACACCTAGGGTAAATCCACCATTCTAAGATCAACTATGCCCTCATAATTCTTATCCAAGGACCTATTTAAAAGATATTACACTTTTTAGGATATTTTTATATTTATTCTATTAAAATCATAACATTATTCAATGAATTATTCTAGGAACACTAAGCATGGAAATCGCACATCGTATCTTCACCTAGTGTTGGAATTTTCAAAATTAATTTATAAATATAAAATTGGTAAAATTAAATTCATAAAAACAAGAAAATAACATATCTATATTTATTGTGAATTATAGTCTGAGAAATATAGATAAAATAATATCTAGTCTTCTTAATCTTGTATTCCATGTTGATAAATAAATAATGCATGAGAAACCCAGTATCATTATGATAAATAAAAATAAGAGAAACAAAAAAGTTTGTAATGAATACCCACAATTATAAAACTCCATACCCTTATACCTATATGTATAAGAAGACGATTTATAGGAAATGAGAAGAATTGGATGTTTTTTGTTTAACTTGTTTAATGAAATGCCACTTCAATAGGAATTTACCATAGCTAATAAAGACATAATATTATTCATGTGATTCAATTATTGACATTAATATATCTATATCTACAATATTGTATTATATTATACATTTTAATCATACATTGGTTCCCATGTTCACGAAATATTTAGATTTTAGAAGGCTCATAGAAGTGATATGGATCTAATGGATTTTGATGGAATGGTTTTGGTTTCGTTACAATTTAAAACTACCATATAACATTTAAAACATGTTTGATATTGGTTTTTAATAAAAATTAATTATTTTCATATTATTACCAAGAACATTATTTCATTTTATTTATTAGATATCTCAGGATTTATTTTCATCTTTAAAATTTAAGATTTATAATTTTAAAATGATAGTGTTTGTTATGGTATGAAACAATTGAATAACATTTTTTGAATTAAAATATGAAAATAAAATATTTCGAATTGATAATGAAAATAATATGTGTGACTCATATGAGACCCTGTTGTGGAATCACCATCATGGTCACATAAACAAGAAGTATTTGATAAAGCTATATCAAGATGGTTATTTAGACTATATTGAGTTAAATCTACTAAAATGATTTCATGATTGTTTACAAGGAAATATGACTGAAAAAAATTTTATTGTCAAGATGAAAGGGTCACAAAAAAATATAGAATCATTATACACTAATGTGTGTATACCTTTCCGAGAAGAATATTAAAGTGGGTTCTCATAATTTATTACTTTTTATGACAACATCATAAGGTGTGGTTATACCTACTTGATGTGGTATAAATATGAATCCTTTTAGATGTTCAAAGAGTATAAGATTGAGGTTGAAAATTACCTTAGTGAAATGATAAGTAAAATCTGATTGTACTCAGGTGTTTAATTTCAAAACCAAGATTTTATAAACTTTTTTTTTGGTGTCTAGAATTTGATTTTATCATTTTTCATCTTATAAAACATAGTGTAATTGTCTCAGGGAAAAGAACGATTGAAACTCATAAGGTTTATGATGATTCACACAAGTCTTCAATTATCCTTTTGGGGATATATATTACTAAAATAATTATTTTTAAAAATCCATGTACTAAATAATGTGTAAAATGGTATTCTATTCAAGTTATAAAGTGAAAATAAACTTGTTTTATCTCATATTTTTATATGTAGTTTGAGTTATTTTTTAAGGAAATATTTAGAAAAAAACTAACACCCCTAGGAATGAATTTTATCTTTATATGGTAGCCCAAGGAAACAATAGGATACTATCAATAAACCCATTAAAACAAGTAAGTAACAAGAATAATGTAGAATGTCTTTCTTTATAGGGATCGCATTTTCAAGGATGATTGTGGGAGAAGGATTGACTTTGATAAAGTTGAAATTCAATCTAAAAAAGACTTAGTATGTGGAATAATTCCACAAGCCCCCTGGAAGATATTGTTCCTAAAATGATAATATTGTGTTTGAGTGCTAGAGAAGTAATAGAACTACAAGGATATGTTTTTCTAGTCACTGATTATGGTAACTCATTCAAAGTTTATAATGATGACCTTGTCTCCAATAAGGATGAACTATAGTTCATAAAATCTACAATATGAAAGAAATACATGAATTAAGAGATGTATTCTGTGTATCAATTTTTTTTCATTGATAAAATTGTTGATGTAAATTTAATTGGGTCTATATGGGTATTAAATATAATGTTTGACATGGAAGGTAAATAATTTATTATAATACATGTCTACTGGATAAAAAGTTTAGACAAAATCCTTTCATTGAATATAATAAATACTTTTTTCTTGTTTCCATGTTTAAATGTATCTGAATTTTTTTGTATATAGCATCTCACCATGACTATGTGATTTAAAAAATGGATTTCAAAACTACATTCTTTAATGGAATCCTTCAATAAGAGGTGTGTATGGAATAACCAAAAGACTTTGTGACTTTGAGAAATTATAAAAATATATTCAAGATAAAAATTCCTTTTATGGATAAATAAAATAATCTAACTCATGTAAAATTTGATTCAATTAATCTATAATGGAATTTAGTATCATTAATAATGAATTAGATCCATTATTTTACAAGTGGATTAGTGGTAGTATATTTTTTTCATAGTAATTTATTAATTAAATATTACTAATTGGAAAAAATATTCCATTTATTCAAGAGGTTGGGGCCTGGTTGAGCATATAAAATCCCCAAACATGCGCTCTCCTATGTAGTTATAAAATCTTATACATTAAATTTTTTAATTTAAAACCAATCAAGGATGCCTAATTTTCGCTATCCAAAATATAGAACATCAAAAATAAAATATTTGATCAAATACAATCAAAAGGTACTTTTATGTTTACAGTTATTGAGAATTAGTATATACCCATATTCCTAAATTTTCATAAAAAACCAATTCATATAGGTGAATATCATATCCCATTATACCTAGATTATTATATTCAATGTTAGGTAATCATTATCATCATTATAAACCCCTTCTCAAAAAAATTCATTCAACATCAATCATTAAAACCTATGGAAAATAGAACATAATAATGGTGATTTCGAATTCTTAGTTTGGGTAATTATAAGCATTAACAATTTAATTTCATTAGGGTGTATAAGAATAGAATTGGGGTATGATGACATAATAAAAGTGCTTTAGAATAACATATGAATATTCATATCCATCAACACCAAGATCATAAAACCTAAATACTTTGAATAATGAATTAATAAAGTCAAGAGTCATCATAATCAATGATCATGTTCCATGTGATATCAATCATGATCATAATAAATTTAATAATATTTGTATCATAGAACGTTATCAACATATCACTATTATAAAACCATTAAAATAAGAATAGACATATTTATAACATCCATTATAATTTTTGGTATATCATTATCACTAATTAATGCATTTGTGGGATATAATGGACCCACAAATACTTGGTTTATCATGGAACCAAACATCCTATATAAATAATGTAACTGCATGTCTGTAGTATATAATGGAACCACCAACCCCAAGTTTATCAAGAGACCACCTATCGAAATAATGGTTTCTAAGAACTAAAGCGTGAATAAAGATCATAGATTATTGATATCATCATAAAACTCATTGGAAAAACATAATCACATTCATAACATGATTATCCCATGGAAAGGGAATGGGTTACATAAAAATATCCTCAAAACATTATTGATAGGTTGAAAAGAAAAATAATACATGAAAATCTTGTCAAAATAAGATTAACCCACGGAAAAAATGGGTTTCATAAAAATATCATTAAAAATGATTAAATAATTAAAAATAAACATGTTCCATAAAAAATATTTCAAATAATAATAATCCATCAAGAGAAATAAAGAGAGTGGTGTAATTCCAAAACATCTAAAGTGGGGCATAAGTAACATCATTGGTTATTGATATTTATCAAATAACATACCATTACAGATCATTAAAAAGATTATGGAAAATAACTTATTCATTTTGATAATCAATTTTTAAAAATAAAAAAAAATGAAAAAAAATTAAAATAATTTTATTTTAAATAATCATTTAATTGTATGGAGAAATATTTTTGGAAATTAATGGACATGATCGATGAAAAATATGCTCATTTCATATGTGATAAAAATTATAAAGTCATTTAAATTTTATTAAAAGGGGTCAATGTGACCCATTTGGAAATCATTTAGAATTTTGTTTTTAAAAAAATTAAAAAATAACGTAAAAGCTCATTTAAAATTTCCTTAGAAAATAATTAATTTTTATAAAAGATCATTTTAATACATTTTAAAAAACATAAATATAGAAGAGAAAGATACCCAATATAAAAGAACAATACAATATCAATGTCAATTAGAAACAAGATTCATGATATTTCTCTAATCAATACGAGAGGAAATATAAATCAAACATGTTAAACACATTAGTTACTAAGAGAGAATAATGTGATGTTGTTCACAAAAATAAGAGCAACTGATTTCTAATAAAGTATCCTTTATCATAAATAATCTTTAAATAAAGGATATTGTAACATAAATCATTTTTCCTTTTTTCTAACTCCCAAATCAAAATCCGTGTGAAATAAATACATAAAATGAACGTTTAAATATCATAAAAAATTGGAGTTTCATGATATAACATGTCACAGGGGAAGTAAATACACTCACAATATATGATAGGTGAGTAATGTTACAATATGACTCAATAAAAGAAAATTTAGATGAATTCTATTATGGATTTGGTAATCTATGAATAAAATACTTATGAAAATTTTGAAAATCATTTTGATTTGTAAATCCCAATAATTTTCATTAATGGAAACATGAAAAAAATTCATGGTAAGTATGTATACTACACAATAAAAATAATTGTTTAATATGATATATGTATCATATAAGTAAATGTGATATGATAAAAGACATGCTAAAAATTAAAAAATTCAATGAATGTTTTTGAACTTTAGTATAATATACTTATATCAATATTTTGATTTTTTAAGAACATTTTCTATGATCAAAAAATTATATATAAATAATTTATTATGATGTATCCTATTATTATCATAAATTAAATCATGATTTATAACATTATAATACACATAATACAACCCACAATATAGAGAAGAATATTTTATTTGTGAAATATTGTGAATTACTTAACAGTTAAAAAGATGGCATACATCAGCCTTATTGAAAACATTGTTATCATGATCATAACTTTCCTTCATTTATAAAACTGTACGGTATATTCTAGGGAAATTTATAACAATGGGGTGAGATGTAAATACTATTAAGGGAATAAAAAACTTAACCTAAAAAGAGTATTGCATTATAGACAATAACCATTTAAATGGGTCATAAAATGGGTGTGAATCATAAACATGAAAAATAAGACATGATTTAGAATGGTAAAATAAATGTAAAATGCGAAGGTGGAAAAAAATTCAAACATGAAATCATATGCATACGTTAATGTTAATCACCAAGACATCATAACATAATGTGACTATGATGACCTCCCACACACCATACATAGAATATAATGAAAAAAAATTACGAAATGCAAGGGAGTGTTATCTTCTTACATCCATCACAGTTTCACAATTTACATGAATAAGTGTTCCACATAGATCATATATAATAATAACATATTTCATAAAATTTAATCTCATGATTATGGATTTTGAGTTATACATATTTTATTTTGCAATTAATGTGGTATAGGTAAAACTATATGGATACAGCAAAGTGGAAATGGGTATGAGTATACACCCCATAAATGTTCATTATGAAAAAGGGTAGTGACATTTTTTGCATAATGGCAGTACAAGATGATACATAAAATGGTTCAATGAGAGGGAAATGTGTATCTCATCATGTTTATGTAAAAATTAATGTACGAGGGATATGTAATAACAAAATAAAACATTGATCATTTGGAATTAATTGATATAATATATGGCTGGTTCATGAATAAAAATATTTAATGGATAAATCACATGATAATGTCGGTACCCTAATGAGGGTACATTAAGAATCGTGGAAGGTATTACTGAGAGTGAAATAGATTCCCATGGTTAGAGGGCGGATGGATGAAACCCTACTTCGACATGTCTCCTTCAGTGACGATGAATACAGCCATGGTGATCCCTCCCCATCATACAAGGATTGGCATAGGGGTGGATAGGTCGCATCTCAGATAGTGGAAAATGGAAAGGGAAAGGACCCTGTGGTATGTGAGGTACCATTCATTGGAAAGTCTACAATGGTTCGAGAGAATAGAGCTGGGGGAACTCTGTCTTTGTGGCCTATGGAGGAGGAATGATCTTTTAGAGAGGTAGTAGACTGTAATACAGTTGGTGTGGGTCTTCATGGAACTAGTTTGGCGGCACAACAGATAAATCCAAAGGTTTCAGATGTGTTCAATAGGTTTAGGGGGGACTTCATGGGTCTATACAACTATAGTGTGCAGGAAAGAGAGGGAAAGTCTTAGCATGTGAATGTTCGGGTAGATTTCCATAAGAATAAGGGCAGCCAGATCATGGATCAGTTTTCTGACAGTGAGAAGGTGGCTTTGTCTAGATCGGCTACTGAGAAGTCATGGTCAGGTAGTGCTGATGTGTGTAAGCGGAAGCAAGGGTCCAAGATGGATGCACCCATTCCAAATATAGGTGGGAATAAAGGGGAATCATACATTTTTCAGATGTCTGTTCCCTTCTGGAATAGGTATGAAGGCCTTCCATATGAAGATTTGAGTTATCTTTCCACTATTTCAGGTGAGGAAGACATGGTCTATGTGATGGTTTCCAATGTGATTGAGCCCAGGAAATTGACAGATGATGCTTCAATCGCAAAAATTAATAGGGGTTACATGAGGTGGAATGGGAGGAAGGATTACTCCTCGCTACCTCATCCTTTGGAGACCTTCTATGCAAAGAAGATGAGTGACAAGAAGATTGATAGGGAGGTTCTGAGCCATCAGAAGATATAGGTATAGGATGGTCACTCCATGGTTCTACTATTATGTTCTGAAGAAAAAGTGATACCACTTGCTTTATTTCTCAACACAGTTGAGGAGAAGACATCTAAAATGATGGGGTGGTCTCTAGAGGTGTCTCTCAATGAGAATAAATATTCATGGATTGAAAAACATGACCCAATTTTGGTAGAAGGTTTCAACCAATGCTTGAACAACGTTGAGGAGTACATTTTCTCTTGGGACCTACTGACTTCAACATTTGAGAAGCTGATATTTGAGGGAGTAGATTTACAGATTTCATCCTTATCAGGGGAACTGTTTAGGGAAATTGATTCAGGTAATATCAAGTTTCCCTTTAACATCTCTGTTTTTGTTGATGGTTTTGGTCAGTTTGTTTATAAGAAATGTTTTTGCAAGCTGTGAAAACTCTAGGACCCTCATGTTGTTAGAATTTATTATGATGTTAAGACTTATTTCCAACACTCTTCATAGAACAGATCCACAAGGGGATCAGATCATAAAGTCTTCATCGGTGTAGGCCTTTTGTATTTGGATGTTTTAGAGGGTATGGTAGTAACATTTTGACCCCAATTAACCAGAGTCGGTGCATTATTACATAACATTGGAATGATCACAAATGATCAAGTCTTGAAAGACCGATTAGTTTAGTAGCCTTTTTTATCCCTAGATACATTAATAAATTTTTCATTACATCATAAAATGGAAAACTACAACAACATCTTGTCTCCATGGACCACACTCATATCCCCTCATAATATCCCTATATGTCATTCATAAAATACTTCTTCACATCATGGAAAAAATAAAACATAGAAAGGGGTGAGCTCAGATTCCCAGTAAGGTTAACAATATAGCAGAAACTTTCATAAATAAGCATAAATATCTAAGGTAATGTATAACTAAAACAAAATCCTTTTAAACATGAAAATCAGAATAATATGGAAGAAATAAAATGAAATAATTCCATTTACTTATTCACATGGATATTTTACTAATTGAATAATCATATGCAATATCAATAACCAATCTCATAATGATGGAATGCATATTGCTAGACTATCATAACCACATAGTCAAGGCCTTATGCCAAGACTAAAAATAAGATTTTGTCAAGTCCTTGTGCCAAGACACTAGTTTGTCTCATGAGACCTACCGATGCATCGAGGAACTATAGTGGGCTCCCCTTATCACTTATTAAGTCCAATGCATTCATCATATGAACAGGTTTAAAAATAACATAAACATTCGTATTAAAACTAGCATATGATATGTCAATTCTTTCACCATAAACCATGAATGGTATAAAAATAACACATCCACATTCAAACATATCACAAAACCTTCAATACAATATTGAAGTTTTGTATCATAATAAATCAACTTCAATTAAGATTAAAATCCATCAAAGGATGTTGACATAGATGAAAACAAAACTATTTGAGAGAAATATCTCTTTTTTTTAATCATTCATGAGTCATATAATTATAAAACGAAACATTTTAATTGAAAATATTCGTATAATCTTATAATGGAAGCTTCAATGATTTTACAATGGCAGAAAATAGCCACACCCACTGTATAAGTTAAAAAAAGACATTCTTACCTTAATTCTGTCGAAAAGGTTAAAAAAGACCTTGTTTGGAAAATTATGGAAAAATTCCTTTATAAAAATATAATTAAAATTAAAACAAGTATATAAATGAATTTAACCCATAGTATGAAAAATATTAATAATGATTTGAAATACACTTTTAGGAAACATGGATGTGGATGATAAAGAAGTCCCAGTAGATAATTACGTATAAAATACCTCGGATAATGAAGAGATTGTGAAATAAATAATTACCTTGTACTTTTCCTTGGTTGAGGTTAGTTTAACATCCTGTATAATAGTTAACAAATTGTTATTAAATTATACAAGAATAATATACATTAATATGATATCATATGTGATCTATTAACATTGCGTTGTTAATAATATCTTAGTATTATTATCATTTCAGGTGTTAACTTCCTCATTTTCTTTAATATGTTTTGTTACATAAGCTGTGTTTGTTATGGATAGGTTGTATATTATTCATATATAGGATGATATCAAGTCCTTAAACATTATTTTTTATCATCAAATGATAATTATACTTGAATGGATACGATGGCGGATGAATCTCATCACGTTCGTGGAGACGGCAGTCCGTACGTACGCACGAGCGACAATATCATTTTTTTGATATTAAAATAATATATAATTGGATTTTATATCATATATACAGAATAATTATAATTTTATATTTATTATTTACTTCAATTACACATAATTATCATACCCATCCAAAAAATAATGTTTTGAATAACAATTACACCACGACGTGGAGACAGTAAGTCATACGTACGCATGTATGGTGACATGTCATTCAAAGGATGGATAGAATACTAAATATGGTTGTAATATATTTATAATAACATCAATGTATATATAATATACAGGATATAATATTTTAGAATGGAAATAACAAATAATGAATAAGTGGAAGAAGAAAGGAACTTGAAAGAGGGTGTTGAAAACATTACCCCTTCTTCGGGTCCTTCCTTTTGATTTGATCAAAAGGGATCCTTATGTTGGATTTATGATCAAACTAATGACTCTATGTTGAATTTAGGGAAGTTGAGAGATTATTTGGGTAGGGTTTTTCTGATCCAAAAGTCTTTGAAGGTGTGAATTAGCAAGAAGTGTGAGTTCCCTTTTATAAGAGGGGTGAGGGGCAGCTTTGGAAAAGTTAGAAATATTATTTTATAATAAATTCATATTCAGTTTATAAATGCTAAAAATTGTATTATTTAATAGTTAAGGTGGAGATAGGTCGAAAACAAATCAACCAGTAGGTTTTAGACAGGTTTGGGTATATATATTAACTTTATCTTTTTGATTTAACTCTTAGTTAAATAGTTTGACATTTACCATGTATCTTTTATTTTTATATTATATAGTTAATAAACATACTATATACATACAAGTGACCCCCAAGTGGTCCATTAATGATACAAATATAATTATATATGTCCTTTGGCAGAACCATAGATTTTTAGGAATAGAATATCAATTAATAATGTAATATTTGTTTTAAAAACTCCATTATGTCAATTTTGACACTATTTAATAATGGACTTTTTAAGTCTTAAAGACATTATTAATTCAAAAAAAAATCATTTACGTAATAATAACATGACATATTAACCATTAATGTTTTTGGATATCATCAAAACTATCAAATTATATTTATTTTAACATTTATAATACCAATTATTTGATTCCTTCATTAATAAGGAAATATTGCATCATTATTGTGTCATAAATATATTTAATTATTCAAGGTCTAAAAATTATAAATAAAATTCCATTATATAGGAAATAGTTTTATATATCTATTAAATATTTATATTATAAAATATAACATATAAAACCTTATGTAAAAATTGTTTTTCTAAAAGATATATGCTTATGTCATTTTTGTATTTACTTTAACTTAATTAATATAATGTGTCATTATCACTTAAAAGTGGCTCCATGGGGTCCCAAATTAGACCAAAAGATGTCAATTGTCGGAAATGAATCAACCAATAGGGTTAGGTCATGTTTTAGGGTAATTTAATATTATTATAATATTATTTATTTACCCTTATTTACCGGATTTACCCTTTAACCATGGTAAATAAAATATTTACAGAAATAATTATTCAAATGTCAAAAAATAAAAGTTACCTATTTAAACAATTTGGAACTATTGATTATAAATATGGAATCCATTTTACTAAATTCAAAACACATAAGTGGTATAAATTAATTTAAAATGAATTTCCACTTTTAAAACAAAAATCATGTTTTTAAGAAATAATAACTATCAAAAGATTGAAACTTTCTTATGTCCATTATAAATGTGAAATTATGTCCAATGGACAAAATTGGATTAAATGGTAACAATATAATATAATTATACGTTAAAACCACTCAAATTACTAATTTATCACTATTAATATTTTCGATTAAAAAAGTTGTTTTTAATTAAAATTTAGTGATTTTCAACATTCATCAAAATATGAAAGTTATCAGAAAAGTACCAAAAATTTACCCTAAGCTAATCTCGATATTCCGAATCCAAAAATGAAGTCCAATTTGAATAATAAATTTTATTAAATTTCTAAAATTGGCTATTACTATTCATAATGGCTACATTGATTGGTTGTGGTGTGTTTTAGAACCTCAAAGTTGCGTACAACACACGCTACTGTATTATTCAAAGAGAAGCGTACTGTGGAAGCTTTGGGTGTTACATTCTCCCATCCTTCAAATAATTTTGTCCATGAAATTTCTAGAATATTAATATGTAAAAAGGCTCGGTTGGTTCTTCATCATAAGTTCATCGAGTTCCCACTTGGCCTCTTCCATCTTATGGTTTCTCCATGGAACTTTTACCAGACGAGTCATCCGGTTTCTCAGCACTTGTTCTCTGGTATCAAGAATCTTGATGGGCTCTTGTCAATAAGAAATATCAGGTTCTAGTTATAATTCCTCATAGGTGAGTACATTCTTTGGGTCAGGCATGTATTTTCTCAATAGTGATACGTGGAAGATATCGTGAACTTTGGAGAGACTTGGCGGCATTTCCAAGTGGTAAGTTATAGCCCCAATTCATTGTAGAATTTCGAAAGGTCATATGAACCTGGGAATTAATTTACCTTTCTTATCGAAATTAATGACACCCTTCCATGGAGATACATTCAAGAAAACATGATCTCTTACCTGATATCCAAATCCATCTTCCGGTTATCAAAATAGCTCTTCTACCTACTTTGAGCTGCTTTGATTTGGGTTTTGATTACCTTCACCTTTTCCATTGTTTCCTTGACATGTTCTATGCGTACAAGTTTTCTTTCACCAACATCATCCCAACAGGTTGGGGTGCAACATCTCTTTCCGAATAATGCTTCATATGGTTCCATCTAAATACTTGAATGGAAGCTATTGTTATAGGAAAATTCTACCAGAGTTAAATATTGATCCCACATACCCTGAAAGTCAAGTGAGAAAGATCTAAACATGTCTTCTAAGGTTTGAATAGTCCGTTCTGATTGTCCATCAATTTGGGGGTGGTAGGAAGTACTCAAACAAAGTTTAGTATCCAGGTATTTCTGAAGACTTTTCTAGAATCTTGAAGTAAAATGGGGATCACGATCAGAAACAATCGATAGGGGTACTCCATGAAGTCTTAAAACTTCATTAATATATATCCTTTCTATACGTTCAAGTGGTAGATCTTATCTTATAGTACAAAAATGTGATGAATTGGTAAGATGATAAATAATGAACCATATTGCATCGTTCCTTCTAGGATTCATTGGTAGTCCCATGAAAAATTATATCATAATATTATCCCATTTCAAGTGAGGTTTGGGAAGAGGTTGCATAACTCCTCCAGGATGTTGCCTTCCCGAATTCACTTGTTGACAAAACATACATCTTGACACAAAATCATAAATCTCCCTCTTCATGTTGTCCCACCAAAAATTTTCTTTAAAATATCTATTCACTTTGGTGCTCCCAGGGTGTATAGAGAAATTGGAACTATGAGCATCATCCAACAATTTCCTCTTTAGATCAGGTATATCGGGATCACAGAGTCTCTTCCCAAATTTCAAAATTCCTTCTTCATACACAAATTCACTCAATATCGCATCATTCATAGCTTAAATATTATTTTGAAATTCTTCATCATCGGTCTAAGATCTCTTAATCCTTTCTAGTAAACATGGTTTAGAAACCATTTGAAAAATTATCGATGTTTCACCTTACATGGTTATTTTCATATACAACATTACTAGATCCTTAAAAATTGGATCCCTTTCAACTCTCATTTTGTTCAAAACTCCATGATCCTATCAGGTCAAATCATCTTCCATTATATTTTCCTTCACCAGGTGGTAGTGTATCATGCCATCCTAATCCTGGAGTAGTTCAAGCCATCTACTTTACCTCGTGTTGATTTCTTTCTGGGAGAAAATATACTTCAAACTCTTGTGATCGGTATATATATCACATTTTTCACCATAGAGATAATATATCCATATCTTCAAAGAAATGATTACAACAGCTAACTCAAGATCATGAGTAGTATAGTTTTGCTCATGAATTTTTAGCTGTCATGATGCATAGGCATTAAACCTATAATTCTACATAAGGACACAACCAAGTCCTTTGTTTGAAACATCACTATAAATAACAAACCCATCATACCCTGATGGTAGAGTCAAGATAGGAGCATTGACTATTCTTCTCTTCAGTTCTTCGAAACATTCTTTAGAATATTTTTTCCAAACAAATTTAACCCCTTTATGTGTGATAATTGTTAATGGGTTAGCCAATCGGGAAAAATTATGGATGAAACATCGATAATGCTAAACCAATAAAACTGCATACCTCGGTTATACTCATTGGTGGTGTACATTCCTGGATTTCACTTGTATTAGAAGGATCAATAGAGATTCCATCCTTAGAGATAATATAGCCAAGAAAAGAAACCTCATGAATCCAGAATTCACACTTGCTAAACTTCCCATATAATTCATGTCTTCTAAGAGTCTTCGAGATAATGCACAAGTGATTTTCATGATCTTCATAGATTTTGGAGTATACTATAATTTCTTCAATAAATACCACTACAAAGTCATCCTGATATTCCATGAATACTCTATTCATTAGATCCATGAAAAAAGAGGGTGCATTAGTCAGCCCAAAAGGCATTATTGTAAACTCGTAATGCCCGTACCTGGTTCGAAAAGCTATCTTCGGAATTTCTTCCTTCTTCACACACAACTGATGGTATCCAGATTGAAGTTCAACCTTTGAAAAGTATTTACCTCAATTAATTTGTTCAAATAAATCATCAATTTAAGGTATGAGATACTTGTTCTTTATTTTTATAGAAATTATTTCCCTGTAGTCAATGCATAACCTCATAGATCCATCTTTCTTCTTAACAAAAAGAACAGGGGATCCCCATGGAGAAACACTAGGGAAAATAAATCCCTTATTACTAAATTCCTCTAGTTGTTTCTTTAGTTCCACTAATTCCAAAGTGTCCATTCTATAAGGGGTCTTCGATATGGGCCTTGATCCAGGAATTAAATCATTTGAAAACTAAATTTCTCATTTATAAGGATGTCCGGGTAAATCTTCTAGAAACACATCAACATATTCTCTCACAATATGTACATCCTCTATTTGAACATTACTTTCCTCACCCACAACTATTTCATTCTCTTCCTCCCCAGTTATTGAAATTAGTTGAGTTACTGGGGGTGGATCTAGATAAGAATTAGGTGGTGATGATTCTTCTCTAAAGATAAGGTGTTCATTATCATCGTTATCAAAAATAGTAACCTCTTTTTTCATACAATAAATTTTTGCATCATGGTGTGAAAGCCAATCTATATCGAGAATTATATAAAATTAAATCATGGGTATGACGATGAGATCAGTAGATAAAGAACATTTATATTCCCTAATGTGAACTGATTCACAAAAAATTGTTTCAATGATACTACCCTTAGGAGTTTTGAATGACAACTCCCTTGTTAAATCAAATTGGAAATATCTAATTTTCGTAACAATCTGGGAAGATATAAAACAATGTGATGATCCAGAATAAAATAATGCATTTTTTAAATTTGAAGAAACCATTAAATTACCTTACATCATGTCTTTCAGAGCTTCTACCTCCGCAGTAGTGATAACATAAGCTTGGCCTTGATCCCTTGGCCTTTTGAGGTAAGTTCCCCTGACGCTTAGGACATTCATTTACATAATGTTCCATCTCCCTGTAATTGTAGCATTGAACATCGGTAGCTTCCTTCTTCCCCATGCAATCACGATCATGGTGTCCTTTTTCACCACATTTGTAACAGGCTATCATTCCCTTCAAGGAAGTACCAGGGTGTTTCTTCCCACATTTATTGCAGGATAGATATTCAACTTTTCCCTTCCTCCCCTTATTTCCATTTCCAGAGTGATCGGTAGATCTCTTCTTCTCTTGCTTTTCTTTAAAGACATATGACTTAGATAGTTCCTTTTCTGTCTTAATAGCACATGATACAATATCTCCATACAACGAGATGGATTTTGAGACTAATGATGAACAGATAAATAGTTTTAACCAATAAAAGAAATGAATAATATTACTTCTTTGGTTATGTATATAATTTATATCATGCCTCTCTAACCTTGTAAAGTTAGCCTCATATTTTGGGACATTCTCATCCTCCTTTTTCTTTAGACTTAGGAATTTCCTTTCCATATCTGCTCGACAGTCATGAGGAAAGTATTTTTATGTGAAAATTTATTTAAACTTCTTCCATTCCATACATGATACTTATTCATATTCCTTTGTTTTTTGAATCAATGAACACTATTGATCAGAATCTATAATGAGGCAGTAAACTTCCATGATAACTTTTTCCATTTCATTACTCCCCAAGGCATAGAATATTTTCTCTATGGAATTTATACATTGCTCATATACTAGTTGATTTTTACTCCAATTTAATGATGGTGGTTGTTTCCTCATGAATTGATCTAACATTCATCCTCCATGCTGTGGATCAGGGTGCACTATACGAGTAAGGTTATTATTGATAACCTAAGTGAGTTGTCCTAGTATGGTGATAAGCTGATCAGCACCAGTTGTATCAATAGCTCTACTATAATTATCTTGAGCAGGAGGGAAATCCCAACATGAAGTGCATGCATTGATACTGTTTCCATTCCTTCCACTAGGAACCATTTCTAAACAATGACATACACTAGATTAGTTTATGAATCGCAATACATAAATACAAACTTGTAAAACACTTAACATAAATTGAAGAGTTTATGGATATATTCCATAATCATAAAAAATTTATCTATGAGGAAGTGTATACTCATAAACCCTTTATAATGGTTTATAAATAAAATTATAATTATCTTAAGCATGTCCCCTGGGAGTGTCGTAACCAAGAGTGCATCAAGGACCGTCTTGGTGCACCAGTTCCCATTCGAGTCTAGCTCAATGTGGTGTTTTCGGGGTTTACACCTAGGTACATATTTTCAAGAACCACCTCTATCAGCTCGTATCCAGATAGGGATGTATTTCTCAGAAAACTCACAAAATCTCAACAATAAGAAAATTCTAGGATGTTTTTATATAATAATACTCAAAGTCCATCTTACATTTATGTTCTTTAATCATAGTTCATCTAAATCTATCTTCCAAGGTTTTTACTAAACATCTTCTGATACCAAATGCAACACCCCGACCCCAATTACCCAGCGTCGGTGCATTGTTACATAACATTGGCATGAACAAAAAAGATCATGTCTCGAAAAACCTATTAGTTTAGTAGCATTGGAATCACTAGATAGATTCATAATATTCACATTACATCATAAAATGAAAAAATACAACAACATCTTTTCTGCATAGACCACACTCATATCCCATTATTCTATCCCTATAAGCCATTCATAAAATACTTCTTCACATCCTGGAAAAAATAAAACATAGAAATGGGTGAGCTCAAATTCCCAGTAAGGATAACAATATAGTGGAAACTTTTATAAGTAATCATACACATTTAAGGAAATATATAACTAAAAAAAGCCTTTTAAACTTGAACATCATGATAAAATTGAAGAAATAAAATTAAATAATTTAATTTACATATTCACATGGATGTTCTAATAATTGAATAATCACATGAAATATCAATAACCACTTTCATAATGATGTAATTCATAATTTCATACTATCATTACCACATAGTCAAGGCCTTGTTCCAAGACTACAAATAAGATTTTTTCAAGGCCTTATACCAAGACACTAGTATGTCTCATGATACCTACCGATGCATAGATTATCTATAAAGGTCTCCACCCATCACTTATCAATTCCAATGCATTCCTTATATGAACAGGTTTAAACATAACATAAACATTCTTAATAAAACTAGCATATGAAATGTCAATACTTTTTCCATAAACCATGAATTGTATAAAAATAACACATCCACAGTAAAACATATCACAAAACCTTCAATACAATATGTAATTTTTGTTTCATAATAAATCAACTTCAAATATTCTTAAAATCCATCAAAGGATGTTCATATAGATGAAAAAAATATTTGTGAGAAATATCTCTTTTTTTGAATCATTTAAAAGTCACATAATTATAAAACAAAACATTTACTTTGAAAATATTCTTATAAGCTTGTATGGGAAGCTTAGACGATATTATAATGGCATAAAATTTCCTCACCCACTGTATAAGTTAAAAAAAGACATTCGTACCTTAATTCTGTTGAAAAGGATAAAAAGGACCTTATTTGGAAAATGACAGTATGATTCCTTTATAAAAATATTATAAAACGTAAAACAAGGGTATAAATGAATTTAACACATAGTCTGTAAAATAGTAAGAATGATTTTATATACATTTTAAGGAATCATTGATGTGGATGATAAAGAGGTTCCAGTAGATAATTACGTATAAACAACCTTAGATAATGAACAGATTGTGAAATAAACCCTTACCCTGTACTTTTCCATGGTCGAGGGTAGTTTAACCTCCTGTATAATGGTGAAATAATTTTTATTAAATTATACAAGAATAATATACATTAATATGATATCATTTATGATCTTTTAACATTTCTTTAATAATAATATCTTAGTATTATCGCCATTTCGGGTGTTAACTTACTCATTTTAATTTATATGTTTTGTTACATAAGATGTGTTTGTTATGGATAGGTTGTATCATATTCATATCCATAGTGATATCAAGTCCTTAAAAATTATTTTTAATCATCAAATGTGAATTATACTTGAATGGATACGATGGGGGATGAATCTCATAGCGTTCGTGGAGACGGTAGTCTGTACGTACGCACGAGGGACAATATCATTTTTTTGATATTAAAATAATATAAAATTGGTTGTTATATCATATATAAAGAATCATTATAATGTTATATTTATTATTTATATAAATTAAACATCATTATCATACACATCCAAATAATAATGTTTTGAATAACAATTACACCACGACGTGGAGACGGTAAGTTGTACGTACGCACGTATGGTGACATGTCATTCAAAGGATGGATATTATACTGAATATGGTTGTACAATATTTATAATAACATCACAGTATATATAAGAGACTATAGTTATTATTTTATAATTGAAATAACAAAGAAAGAATAAGTGGAAGAAGAATGGAACTTGAAAGAGGGTGGTGAAAACATTACGTCTTCTTTAGGATCTTCCTTTTAATTTGATCAAAAGGGCTCCATAGGTTGACTTTATGATAAAAATAAGGCATCTAGGTTGAATTGAAGAAAGTTGAGAGGATATTTGGGCAGAGTTTTCCCAAGAAAAAAGGCTTTGAAGGTGTGAATTAGAGAGAAGGGGGAGTGCCCTTTAATAAGAGGGGTGAGGGGCATCTTTGGAAAAACTAGAAATATTATTTTTTTAATAAATTTATATTAGGTTTCTAATGGATCAAAAGTGTATTATGTAAAGGATAAGGTGGGGATAGGTCTAAAACCACTCAAAAAATAGGTTTTAGATAGTTTTGGGTCTCTATATTAACTTTATTTTTTTGATTAAACTCTTAGTTAAATAGGATGACTTTTACCATTTTTCTTTGAATATTTATATTATATAGTTAATAAATATACTATATACTTCCAAGAGACCCCCAAGTCATCCATTAATGATAGACCAATAATTATATAAGTCTTTTTGCAGAGCCATAGATTTTTAGGAATATAATATCAATTAATAATATTATATTTTTTTAAAAAAACTTCTTTATGTCAATTTTGAAACTATTTAATAATTGATTTTTTTAAAGTCTTAACTACTTTATTAATTCAAAAAAATCATTTAAGTAATCCTAACATGTTATATTAACCAATAAAATTTGTGGATATCATCAAAAATTCCAAATTATATTTATTTTAACATTTATAATACAAATTATTTGATTCTTTCATTAATAAGGAAAATAATGAATCATTAATATGTCATAAATAAATTTAATTATTCAATTTGTAAAAATTATAAATAAAATACAATTATGTAGAAAATAGTTTTATATTTCTAATGAATATTTATAGTAAAAAATATAACATATATAACCCAATGTAAAAAATGTTTTTCTAAAAGATATATGCTTATGTCATTTTTGTATTTACTTTAACTTAATTAATATAAATTGTCATTATCCATTACAAGTGGGTCTATGGGGTCCCAAAATCAACCCAAAGATTTCCATGGTCAGAAATGTATCAACCAATAAGGTCAGGACACGTTTTAATGTTATTTAATATTATTATAATATTATTTCATTACCCTTATTTACCAGATATACCCTTTAACGAAGGTAAATATAATATTTACCGAAGTAATTATTCAAAATGTATATAAAAAAAGTTTCATATTTTCACAATTTGGACATCTAGATTCTAAATATGGAATCATTTTTTCTATGATCACAACATATAAGTTGAAAAAATTAATTTAAAATTAATTCCCGTTGTCAAAACAAAAAAGCGTGTTTTTAAGAAATAATAACTATCAAAAGATTGACACTTTCTTATGTCCAGTTTAAATGTGAAACTATGTCCAATGACCAACATTGGATTAAATGTTAAAAATATAATCTAATTATACTTTAAAACAACTCAAATTCATAATTTATCAATATTAATTATTTCGATTAAAAAAAATTCCTTTAATTAAAATAAAGTAATATTCACTATTCATCAAAATATGAAAGTTATCAGATAAGTAACAAAAATTAACCCTAAGCTAATATCGATATTCTGAATCCAAAAATGAACACCAATTTGAATAATAAAATTTATAAAATTTCCAAAAGTGTGTATTACTATTCATAACGACTACTTTGATTGGTTATGGTGTGTGTTAGAACCTCGAAGTTGCGTACAACACACGCTACTGTATTATTAAAAGAGAAGTGTAACGTGGATGTTTGGGGTGTTAAAATGGCCTTTCCCTTAGTTCCATTCATCTGCACCTCTTCTAAGGACTATTATCTGTAGGGTCCTATGTCAATAAAGGCTTATCATCAAGTCAAAGTTTCTGGGGTGGGGTAGGCCCGGTAGTTTTCATTGTTTTTATGTGGTTGTTCTGCCATCTTTTTTGGTTTTTTCACTTTTTCCATAAAAGTGTTTTTATAATAAAAATGAAATTTTCATTAATGATAGTGAAATGGATAAATCATCGATTGGAAATTATTAAGTACGTGTAAAACCATATCTTATCTATTGTAATTAGATGAAAATATACATTACATAAATAAGGTGCTTGGATTAAGGGGAGAAAGAGAGGATCCATTAAAAAATGTAGACATTGTATTGGATTTTGTAAATGAAATAATGAGTTGGTGTATATGATCACACAATATAAGTACATAAATTGGATAGTTTATTAACCTATACAAATTCATGATAATAGATCTAGTTGAGATTCAAAATTCTAGTTACAAAGAAGGTTCGTGAATTGAAAAGAACAGAGAACGATTCCTTACCGTGAGAGGGTGATTTGAAAAGCTTGTATGGGCTTCTTGAGAGATTGAGGGGGTCCATTGGGGGACTATTGATTGGGGAGGGTAGATTGAAGACATCCTGAAAGGTTTTAAGTGAAGAAGAATTAGATTATTTTTGTGTTTATATTGTAAAATATAAGGGAGTTATTTATTCTTTTCCCAAACAATGGTTTTAGACTATGTATAATAGAATAAAAATGAACACAAAAATTACGATGATTTTTGACCGTGTTTTATAAAAAATAGGTTTTAAGTAGTTCATAATTACATGGTCTATAATCATTAAAATATTTCCATATTTTTTGTGGATGTGAGTCATGTTCATAAAGAAATTATTTTAAAACATTGAAATATAATATAGGTTTTGCGGGGTTTATAAAGGATTTTTAAAATTAGTATAATTACCTCATTATAAAATTATTTTAACTAGGAAACATATTTTTGGTCTTGGATTCCCTTTATAGAAATTATCAAATCAAATTTTGGATAATTATGATTTCAAAATACACACCATATATTGATAATGTATTAAATTTTTGACCCAAAAATCGACTGTCTCATGAAATTATTAAAAATTAACAATTGGAAAAAACTTACATACGGATTAAAAAAATAATCTTTATTTTCAAAATATAACGTTATTAATATTTTAATTTTCACTTAGAAATTTATTTATTTATTATGAATTACTATTTTATGTAACAATTTTGGAAACCTTATAAGAATGACATTTAACTTCATAAAAATATTATTATCATTTCAATTCAATATACATTTTTTAATGGTATTATTTTATAAAAATTAACTTTTATTTAATAATAATAAATTTATTAAAAGGAAATTTCTTAATTAAAATTTCTTATCACACAAAAATACAATTTTTGTTTTAGCGCTTAAAAATCCATTTTTTATGAAAATCACTTCATAAATATTTATAAGGAAACACAAAAAAAAATTAATATTGAAAATAATAAAAAAAATATTCATACTATTATACTTACTTTGTTTACAGTACTTATTAAATTGTTGTAACCCTTAATTAATATATTTTTCTTTTATGGTGGTCATTTATATTAACTTTAGTTACTATTCATATTGTCCAAAATTTAATTTGGACATACTACCAAATTTTAATTATTTTTATTAAAAGTAGTGAATCAATTTTTTCCAAATCAATTCATTTATGTGGGGGAATTTAATTTAATATAATACTCGCAAGATTGGTGGAAAGAAATTTTTCCCAAAATGCATTTTATAAGAAATAAATGATTTTACATTAACTCTATAACTAGTAATATTCAATTTATTAATTTGAATTCACAATGAAAACTTTATGATCCATAAATATCATTTAAATCATTCTACATTGGGGGTTATTTAAAATTAATAACAAATAAAAAATATTTTGCAATTTAAAAAGGTTTCCAAAAAAAGTGTGTACAAGATTTAAAAAAACTAAAAATAAAATATTGAATTATGATGATTTTAATGTAATATATAAGATTTAATATTAAAAAAATTCCAATTTTATTTAAAAAATTAAAAAAATAATGTTCATTATAATTACATAATTTTTGAAAAAAAATATAGTTTTACAAAAAATAGTATTTTCATTATTCACAAAAAAAATATCATCTAAAAATTGAAAAAAAAACAATATACTTTAATTAATATTGAATGATTTCAAATATGAATATAATTTTTTTCAAAAAAATGATAAGTTTTCTTGAAATTATTTATAATATTTTTTACAAGAATAAATAAAAAATTATTTCTGAAGAAAACATATTTCTATTGAAAAAAGATATTATGAAAAATTGAGTGATCAGTTACTAAGAATTTATAAACAAATTTATGTTAATTTGTTAATATATATATATGATTTAGAAAGTATATAAAACTATTTATACAAAAAATTTAATGGCTACATTATAATTGTAATTTTAAAATAATAATGGTTTTTTGTGTATAGTTTCATGTATCACATATGATATCTAATATAATTTTATCTATTAAAAAATATGGAAATTTCATTATTACCACCTTAATAAATTCCATCCTCGCAATTTTAACTTAATGTTGGTATGAAATGTTTTAACACTCAAAAATATCTTTATTTTAAACCGGCATTATAAAAATGGTTTGTAAAACATTCAATTGAGTGTCATCGCCTAACTAGGGTTAAAAGTAGGATAATTTTTATGGGAAATGAAATTATACACAAGAAAGAAAAAAACTAATAAAGAAGTACTAAAAGAGAGTCATAGAGAACATGGTTTGGAAAACATCAATGAACAAAAAACCGTAAATATTTCATGGGTGAAAATTCCTTGAGTTTATAATAAAATATCAATATTTAAAGAAATTTTTTTTTGAATATTTTATTCTTAGTGTTAAGGAATTATTGACCCATCTAGAATAGAAGCATAAATAAATATACTTTCATGCTAAATATAATGTCATACATTAATCAATTTACACTACAATATCAAATTATTTCTCCAAACAATGAGTAATCCATATGATATTTTTTATGCATGACGCACTAGAATAAGTTTCTAATGGATCACATAGTTCACCAAATAATAAGAAATTATTCCAAATATCCTTAAAAAATAAAAAAAATAGCGTAAATTAATATAATACTAAAAATGAATAGACCTTAATAAATTAATTTCAATATGTAAACAAAATTTAAAAGTATTAATATAGTTAATTCCTAAAATAAATTCACTTATAACCCAATTGACATAAATAACCTCGATAATAACAAATTTTTTACATTAAAGTTTGTCGCATACCCTTGATATTACTCCTCCAAAAACATAATATCATTCTTCTCAAAAAAACTTACATTTAACCTTATTGGTATATATTCCTCAAACGAAATAAAAAATAACCTAAATTATCATTAATCAACTCAAAATCATTAAAAAAATATGATCATGTAATATGTTTCCCGAGACATTATAAATCATTGTAAAAATTCATCATATAAATCTCTAAAAGCTTTAGCAATTATTTTAAAAATAATATTATACTTAGACATATCATCCCAAGACAATTTATCTTTTCAAAAATTCAAACCCATACTAAGGGTTATCAATCCAATAATATTGTAATTTCCAATATATCACCTTATCACTAAATTAATTTTATAGTTATAGAAACTATTCAATATATGATTCAAATCCTTAAAGAATATCTATTGCAGAACAATCCAAAAAAATTTCTTGATTGTTATATCCATTATTTCATTAATATACTAATTTTATATCATAGTTTTCAAATAATAATTCATAATCACATCTACCATTAAACATTAATAATTTCAACAAAATAGATTTGTAGTCTTGGATTTAACTCTTCAATTGGGGAATTTAATTGGATAATGTCCTTATTTTCCACACATAATACATTGAATCAATGATGGTATTTGGGATGTAAATTATTTCAATATATCATAAACTTCATTTTAAATGGAAGCTAGCTACTCTATTCCCTATTTTCCTACAAATTAAATACCATCAAATACCATTGTGGAATTTTCATTTGTTTTTCTTTCCCAATTTTTGACACATAAGAAGTTTAATTTTCGTTCCATGACCACCATTATCCGATAAACATCTTTGAGAGGTCATCCACTTTTTATTTAATGTATTTAGACATTATAATTTGTTCAGGTTTTGAATTTTGGATTTTGATATCTGTTTTGAAATAATCACTAAATTTATTACTTGAGATCCTATCATGTTAGGCATCACATTTGAGTAGTCATAATTTTTTCCATCACATTGATTTTTGACTCGGTTTTTCTGATTTTCATCCCCTGACTAGAATAAAGGGAAAATTTGGATTTTTAATATTAAAAATATAAACACATAAAAAAGAATAAAATAACATTAAATGGTTAAAATATAGATGACAAGTATTTTCTCAACATATGAATTTTTGGGATTTAGTCTTTGTAATCCATGATCTATTTTTTATCATAATCTCTTCTAGGAAATCTTATTCCATTAATAATGGTTTGTGATGAGAATGTGTATTTACAAATGAATATCACTCAGGAGTGTCTAACTAGGTGTGAGGAACGTCTCAATATTTTGCACATGTGCCTAATTGATTCTATCTCAATATGTTATTTTAGGGGTTGTCACCCATGTGATATCAACAATGAAAACCCTTGTCCTTCATAAACAATAAATTGTGATTAATTACATAAGAATACATATAATAAAAACCAAAATAAATTTAATTCTAGTTTATTTTATAAATTTCATACATTACAAAACAAATTAAATCGTGGGGTACATTAACATTATTCAATACTTCCTTAACAAGTTCATAATATTCCATCATTATTAGAACATCATGCAATAACCCAGGGACATATATAATGGGTAGGATATAATGATAAGTAAGGTAATAATCAAAACATTACATGAATAAAGTATTACATGTTAGAAAATAGGACATTCAATAAGGATTAAAAGTAGTGATAATAATAAACATGAACAATAAGACATGATATAGCATGGTAACAAAATCGAAACATGGTAATGTAGAAACAAAATTAAACATTACATCAGAAGAATAATTCATGGTAAACCAGAAATAAATTATGGAAGAATGTGCATAGGAAAACCTCTTAAACAAAAAAGTTGGAACCTCATAAGGCTAAAACATTACCCAATGTGTTGGAGGACTATATGGGCATACCCATTATAATATTATCATGTACATGTTTAAGTTCAGAACATTTATCATATAACATAAAAATATATTTTGTCACATCTAATCCCATGAATAAAAATTATGGGTTACATAAAAGGAATCCCATAATAAATGAGGTGTAGGTATAACTAGGTGGATACCCTTGGGTAGAAATGGGTACCAGTATACACCTCACAAAATTTTGGCAAGGATAATCATATTGACCTTTCAAAATTTTAATAACATAACATGAAGATTCATAAAATTAATTAATGAGAAAGAAAGGGTTTTCTCATCACGTGGATATCAAAAGGGAAGTATGAGAGATATATAATAATATAATTCAATATAAAAATTTGGTAATTAGTAGTCATAAGACAATGAGGGTTTTTAAAAAATACCATGGCATGAAAAAAACACAGGATAATTTAAGCTGAATAACGAGGGTACATTATGCATCAATAATGGAATTAATGTGGGTGAAAGAAATAAATAATCAATTAGAAATCATATGTTATGTATGAGGTGTGAGTAAAAAAATATATGATCAATAATGATTGGAATACAACATGCATTACATAAATAAAATTCCTGAATAAATAGGATAAAGAGAATATCCCTTACTAAATTTCGACACATTAACAACATAGGTAAATTAAAGATGCCCTTGATTAACATAAATTAAATTTTTCCATTTTTTGGTATAATCAATATGTTAGACAAAGAAATCACAATTTTTCTTATATTTTACTTCCTTCCCAAATATGGTATCATATACCCTGGTACATATGTAAACAAAACTATCTCACACTAGGTTATTCATGAATATAACCCTTCCTGGACACATCATACATAATAAATACCTTCCTAACATGGGGAATAGAAACATAAAAATGGGAGAAATATGATGCAAAATAAGGTTAAACAATGGATATATGTAACCATTATCAGGAATATTAGGGTATACTAACATCAATATCACATTATAAGATCATAACATGCGTATTAAAGATCATAATCATAAATCATGGAATAGATATTGGATGTCCAAATAACATGAATCAGAAGGGAATAGAGATAATAATCCCTGAAATAATGATTTATGAAAAAAGTATATAATTTTTTGCAGATGCAAAATAAGATAAAGTTATTTACATTGTATTCCAGAATTCACTTCCAAGGCTTTCTTGTTAGTATGGGTTCACTCCCCATGTCATCATGGTCATCATGGATCACTCCCATGACTATCTTAGATGTCTTTTTTGAATCCCAAGTATAGCTTAGTGGAAAAATTCTTTTAATGAATATTGTTCATTACTCATTCTATCCAAGTCTTTCTCAAGATATATAAGCTTTTACCCAATGCATTGTAGGGAGATATAATCCCCACCCATATCATAATTAAAAAATATTTATGTGTGCCACAAGATCAAAAAAAATTATAACATAACCCATGAAATGAAATGGGATTCGTAAACATGTAATCATAACATAACCTGCATAAAATATATAGGTTTTACATCATTTCATCACTACAAAACCCATGGAACAAATCGAGTTTCATGAGCATATAACTCAAGTAAAATAAACAAGTTTCATAAAATTTGGTCCATAAAAACATAAAATATTAAAAGAAATAATATGAATAAAAACTTTTGGATAACTTCCCCCTAAATTCTTGAGAAATTCCAATATATTTAATCTTATATGGAAAATAATTTGGAAAGATACTTTAAAATTATTTCATAGATAAATTATGCTTTTTCTTTGAAAAAAAACTTCTTAAAACATAAAACATTTTTAAAATAAAAATCTTTAAAAATATCATTGAAATTATATAAAAGAAGATCTAAAAACCATGAGACATTTAGAAAATCTTTTTTCCTCAAAGAGTATCCTAAAAATAAATTTACAAAAAAATCATTTTTGAAAACATTGGTTTTGAACAAAACATATATCTAAACGATGAGATAAATGAGGATAGATTTTGTTAAAAACTTATGATTTATCTTAAGTACCAATGAGTGAAAAAAGGTAAAAATAAAATAGGATACCATTAATATACATAAGATAATAAATTTCATTATAATTATTCTACATGGATCGTAAGATTTCATTAACAAAAGAATAATCATATACAATAATAATTAATGATGAGATTGTTGCAATAAACTCCTACCACTTAGTAACATTGAATCCAAATCTCCATGTAATAAAATTATGAATCATGAATGTTGAAATATAATGAGAAGAATTAGATTCATGATATAACAAGTCAATGGTAAATGTATACACCTTATAAAATAATATAGGTGCATAACATGACATGTGTCTCAATGAAGGAAAATTGTGACAAAATTACATTACCGATTTGGTATGTTTTGAGACATAAAACCCATGAAAGAGAGATCATAAAATGGATATGTAAATAAACATAAATTTAAGGCCAAACAACCGAGAATTTATTCATGGGAAACATATACACCACAAAAAATAAACATGCGGGGAATAAGATATAAATATCACAAAAATAAAAGTGATATGATAAAACCATTAAATTATTCCATGAATCTCATCATACTCATTAAAAAATCTCATATAATAAATATAATATTCATGTAAATATACCATGTGATCTTATTTGTAAATATCATACCATATATGATTTTATTATGACTTCTTGTTATCATGATTTTTAAAATTTTAATGGTAATTTTCTATTTTGTGTAATATCCACATTGTTTTTCATACATTTTTTTATTTTTTTTACATGATACTATTACATAGAAAATTATTTATTTATTTAAATAATTTAATGAATTATCTAAATATAATATATATTAAGTACATACATATTTATAACAATCAAAAAAATATTGAAATATGAAATGCAATACACCGTTCATGGAGACGGTGTGCCATACCTACGCATGAACACTACTACAGTTTTACTAAATATTGAGAAAATAAAAGTAAAAGATATACTTGTATAAATATATATAAAATCATTCTATTATAATTATTACATCATATATTCAACGTCTCGTTATTTAAATTTGATTGATAGGAAAATGAATTTTAACTTTTCGATTACAGGATGGGGTGTTTTTAAAACTGAACATTGAAACATAATTAGGACATTTGGAATGCATAAAAAAAATTTATTGTCTTGGGTGAAGGATCAGAATGTTTCAAAGGTTTCTATAGGATCTTTGGGAGCACTGAACCTGAAAAACCATACATTGAATGACTTGTAGAGTGTTCACAGTTTGTCAGAAACCATGAGACACATAACAAGAAACAATGTACCCTAATGCAAGTGAACATATGTTAATGAAAAGGATGTTCATGCTTCTAAAAATCAAGTTCCCAAACCACATGGTTAGTGGTAGAGGCTATACCCCCAAAATAATTACCGCATGGTTGTTATATGGTTTCCAAACCATCAATCCAACTTGTGTGGGGTGCCTTATGTGCCTAGTAAAGGGCGAACAATTGGCACATGGTTTGATAAATCATGCGTCCCAAACCATGTTTCATTTCCCTCTATTAAAAATTATATTAATTATTTAAAATTGAAATAAATTATTATTAAATATTAGTGAATGATAAATAAAAATAATTTTTTTTAATAATAATAGTAATAATAATAATATCATTATTATCATTTTGGTTTATGTTTGAAGAATCAAAAGAGTGTTCTTCGTCTCCTCTAACCTCCAACTCACAATTCATTCCTCTAGGACTCCCATATGACCAATGTGTGATCCCCCTACCTCTTCTACATCTCCGTTTGTTGATTTCCCACTAGCTTATCTTGATTCCCCTTCAATCCATCGAGGATTGGTATCATCCCCCTTTTCCTCTCTTTCTTTGGACAATTTTTTGTCTCACCATCATCTGGTGAGGTGAAACTAAACCTAGGGAGAAAGGATAACCTGATATTTCCTTTTTTTACATTGATTTTATTGTATAAGAAGTGTATCTCGATACCCCTTCATGTGAATTTCGGCATATTTAGTCTTAGGGGAGGATTATTGGATTATTTTGGTTTGTCGCCAACGGTTTGAGGTAATATTTTTAATCATTCTTGTTTTAAAATAAATTTATATTTGGTTTTTCTTAGTCTAAGAGTTCCTAGAATTTTTCTTTCGGTGTCTGGAACCCATTGACTATGTTTTTTATTCCCTTGAAGTTTTTTAGTGTGTTTGATGAATCCATGAGGTCTTTCACTCATATATATAGGTATGAATATTTTTGTAAATATATTTATATATATGTATATATCTTCCATGAATATATTACCTCATGGATAGTGGAATTTTTACACTGTATAATGGGGTATACATAAATAATAATGTATAGGAATGAAAGTATGGAGTAGCTTCATGTTGAAATTTTCATGTGTCGAGTGTTCTTCTTTGCATGGTCTACTACATAAGGTAGGATCCCTTTCATTGTCATTTAATTTTAAGAATTAATTTTTTAATTAATTATAAATCCACTATTAAATTTTCAATTATGTAGTTTTGTTTTAATAAAAATGATATCTTTGATAAACTAAATGAAATGTTAAATATGATAAATTAATTTTTTAGGGAGAATTATAATGTTTTTATAATAAAACCTCTCTAATAGTGGTGTGATTCCTTCTAAATGTAAATAAGTAGTGGCAGTTGTATGTATCATTCTTATATTTGGTTTGAGTTTTCCATACACCTCTTATTGGTTCTTGTTTTGTGGCACATTAGATTTCCCCCTTTTTAAAAATATGAACGGAATTCTGATGCTTGATTAGTTTAAATGAAATTACCTGAGTAGGATTATGCTTGATTTTTTAAACGAAATTATCTATGTAGGTGTATTACTTGACTAAGAAACATTTCATTTTTCTTTTTGAGTCTTCTAAATTGATTTTCAATGTTTAAGGAAAGTTAATTAATTGGTAAAGGGTTTTTTAGGATGGATTAAGCTAGATAATATCATCCTTATTAATTAATTTAAAATTGCAATTTTCAATGGACATATGGAGCCTTATGAATTTTTTACCATGTTTTAATAGAATATAACCCTTTAATAGCATTTAAATTACATATAAATGGGAATTGACCATGAATTAATTTTCATTTTTTCTAGTGACACCTTCAATTTTTTCATTGAGGCTCATAAATTAATTTTCCATGTCTTGATGAAATTTACCAGGATGAATTAAATGAGATAGATTTCACATGATTGTTTCCTCTTTTAAATGGATGAATTTAATGGGCTTTAAATATGTTATATGCCTAAATAATTTCTTATACATCTTCTTTATAAAATACATTATGTCAATTGTAATGTTTCCGAAAGGAATTGAATATGGATAAAGGTATACATTAGAGGCCTTTTCCTCGTATATTGAATTGTATACAACCATTTTGTTTATTGAGTTCTATGGATTAAAATTAATTTCAATTTGTTCCATTGAGATTTCATTAATGATGGCATGTTAATGACATGTTACAATGTTTTCATTCAATTTCATATATCTTATGCCTTGTAATTAAGGGCTCTTTCAAATGCCTTGTTGTCTTTTGATACTCACCCCATTCCATATAAATTATTCCATCATGTTTGGATTATTTTAATAGATTATGTATCTTTATATCATTGACATGAGGATATTGTTTATGTGGATTCCAATTATATGTTCTTTCTTGTGATATATACCTTGATTGATATGGGACTCTTGTAAATAGGCTGGGAGAGAAGTTACATACCATATTAAGGATTCATTAATGGACCATCATGCTCGATTATTTATACCAAGACACACTGGAGGTGATGCTTTGGATTTATAGGCGATGTCTTCTTTGGTGGTATAATTTACTCCTGGGTGATACTAGTTCCCTAAGGGATAAACCATATATGGGCCTTTTGGAATTATTGATGTGCCATTCCTTGGGTGATACTCGGTCCTCTATCTGTGATACCTAAGATAGACTCAAAAGTTATCTGTCCTCATAGTGATATAGGGGATTCCATTTGGATCTCTATGGATGGTCTTTGGGGGTTTGGATTATCATTTGTTCCCATTTTAATAAATAAGATTCATTTATATAACCTTAGACAGGAATGGAAATCCACCACTTCTTTTGACATATTATCTTATTGTATTTATTATTCTTTTGATATGAATATCCATCATTATTATTATGAGGTTTCTTATGCATGTGGGATGATTCTCTATGATTTTCTAGAACGTTTGAATGATGACATGTGAATTAGAACTGAATCTGAAGCACAAGCTTCATGGTGTACCTCTTCTTGGGTTTCCTTGATAAATTATCCCATTTAATACATATTATTGATTACATAGGTTCCCTATTAAAACATCTATATTTTACCAAAGAAGGTGTTAAGGGACGAGTGTCTGTTTGGGAGCCCAAAACATGTTTTTATTATTTAATTTTTTAATTGAAATGAATTGATAAATTTTGGATCCAGGTTTATTTGTTTTGTTCATGAGATGGTTTGACCTTTACATATTCGGTGCCATCCTACTATGATTTATATCTCACATTCTGCTCAAGTTCCATTCGTAACCTAAGTCGATATTCATCTTGCATTGATTTGAATTCATTACTTGTGTTGTGCTATGTACATGGGAGCTTTGGAGAATCATACTAGGCTTGTACTTAGGATGCTCAATTATAATTCTGTAACACCCTAGATTTTTATGAGTAATATTTTGTTTTTATGTTATCAAAGGAATCTTTCACTACACACTATCTTGGCTTACTTTACATGCAATCACGACCTTCCTCAATAGCGTGTGTCGTACGCAATACTGAGTTTCACTAAACAACGATATGCTATTAAAATATTATTAAAACTATCCCTTATGAATATTAATAACCACTTTTTGAAATTTTATAAATTTTATTTTTCAAAATGGACTTCATTTTTGGATTCGGAATACCGAAATTAGCCTAGGGTGAAATTTTGGTATTTTTCTGAAAACATTCAATTTTTGATGAATAGTGAAACCACTAAGTGGTAGGTTAAAAACTGAATTTTGAATAAAACTTAATTTTACCGCTTCTGTGAATGGAATTTTGAAAATCCGACAGACACGGTTGATATCAGTAAGTAAAATGTGGTTCAATGAGATTAAAATAATTTTTTTGGTGAATAGTAACTTTTTACTTTTTTTACCGCGGTTAATAGTAAATAGGGTAACTAAGGGTAAATATTATATTACTATTACCCTAACACATGTCCTAATTCTATTGGAAAAGTTTAATTCGACCAAAAACAAACTTAGGAATAAAATATGACCATTTAGGCCCACTTGGATTAGATTAGGACATTTATTATTAATTTATTTAAAGAAGGGTTAAAATAGTTAAAATCAAAGTTTAATAAGTAAATTATTTTTAATATGGGGTTATACATAAGATAAATTCGACTATAAATATTCATTAGAAATCTAAAATGATTTCCTACATAATGGTATTTTATTTATAATTTTTAGACATTAAATAATTTAATTTATTTATGACACAATGATGATGCAGTAATTATCTTATTAATGAAATATTGACATAATTGATGTTATAAACACCAAAATAAATGTAATTTGAGACTTTTTATGAATCCTACTAATTTTCTAGGTTACTATGATATATTAGTGTTGATTTAATCAACATGGTTCGAAAAAATAGTTCTGTTATAACTTTCACAAAAATCATATATCAAATAGTGTCAAAATTGACCCAAAATAGTTTTTAAATCAAATATTATAATATTAATTGTTATTTTATTCCTAAAAATCTATGGTTCGGAAAAATGACTTATATAAGGATATATATATTAATAATAAACAATTTGGGGTTCGTTTTTCATGTTATAGTAAGTTTAATAACCATATAGTGTAAGAAAACAAAAAGACACGGTAAAAGTTAGATTATTTAACTTAGAGTTAAATCTAATTGATAAGGTTAAAATAATAACATAAACTTGTCTAAATCCTATTAGTTGATAGGATTTCGACCCATCCCCACTTTAGATTCTAAATAAGACCCTTTTTAACCATTATTAACCGATTTTGACTTTAATATAAAATAATATTTTGAGATATTCCTAAGGTGCCCCTCTCCTCCCATATAAAAGGGCACCTCCTCCCCCTCCTCCTCACACCAATTTGAGCACTCAAGATCGGCCAAACCCTGCCAAAATCCCTTCTCCACTTCCCTAGAATAATCCTAGAGGTCCTGGTCTTCTTCAAAGACCAATCTTAGTTCCCTAAGTGTAGGATTCAAAGAGGCGTTCCAAAGAAGAGGTAATATCCATTACCGATCTTTTCAATTTCTTTCTTCTTCAACTTCTTCTTCTTTAGTTGTTTCATGATAAAGTAATAACATCAGTATTACTTACATACTGATATGTTATTATAAATATGAAACAACCCTAATTCACCTTCTATCCATCCTACGGAAAAATGAAATCACCGTGCGTGCGTAGGTACGGAATACCATCTCCACGCCGTGGTGTAATCTATTTCCCACCATCACCTTACAAGGATGGGTATAATGGTGTAATGAGTAACTATTTATGACTATTATAAAGTAATATTGATACTGAAATAATATATATATACTCCAATACAATTCCACGATCATAGGAACGATATCATCACTCGTGCGTACGTACGGAATACCGTCTCCACGATGTGATGCGACTCGTTCTACATGATCTTCATTTCATAATGATTATATAAATGAATTGAATGAATTAATATGATATATACTACACTAATACCATTTTGGAAATGATTTATCTATAACCTAATGATAAGAATAAGAATTTATTCGACAAAACATGCATAAGAACAAAAAGTTATAAACACCCGAATAACAAGTAGCAATGAAATATTACTACTAAGAAGCTAAGAATATGACCTTATATGATATCATAAAAATAAGTATGATTCTGGAATAATTCAATAACATTATTCAAATCATTATACAGGAGGTTCGGACTCTTACAAACCAAGTCGGACCTAAGGTAAGGGAAATTTCACAATCTCATTTTTATCCGAGATTGCTTATACGTTGGTATTTACTGGGGTGTATTTTATCATCCACATCCAGGTTCCCTTAATATGTAATATTATTTCCATCCACCTACAATTGTTTAAAACCTATTTTACCCTTTGGTGAGTTTTTAGTAAAAGATATGAAAGGAATTTTTTTCGTTTTTCGTACGAGGTACTTTTTGAATTTTTCCGAAAAAAGTACGAGGAAGGTTTTTTTAACTTATACGGCATGAATGGATTTTTAAAACATTATTTCCAAGAAGCTTCCTTTACATGTTTTCAAGTTTATTTTTAATCAACTTCTTTTAGTTTATAATTGTATGACATGTTAAAAAAGGAAAATTATTTTTTAAGTAGAAAGGATATTTTCCTCATGAATGGAGTTCAAATGTTTTATCAAAATTATTTTCCATCTAAGATAATAAAGGGTTCTGTTTTTATCCCTATTATTACATTTATTTGATTATGTTGTGAGGGAATTATTTTTATGAATTCATTTACCTTATATGGTTTGTTTTATGATGTCATGATGTTTCAAGAATCCCATTTTTGTTACATGTGTTATGTGATGATGTATGATTTATGATTATGTGGAACACATAAGAAAGGATTCATTATAAGATGGGTGAGACCTATATCTCCCTCCAATGCATTGGGTAAAGATTTATATCTCATGAGATAGACATGGCTGGAATGAAAGGTAATTTCAGTTCAGTGATACAGGACTGAAACGAGGAGTGAACTCGGTTCAGAAATGGACTATGTCCGCTAAGATAGTCTTGGAAATGAGTCATGACTAACAAGAAATGATTTTCCATGATTATGTGTGCATGCCACAAAGTTTCATGTTTTATGTTATGATTATGGGGATCTCATTTTCACTTCTATGATTTATTCCATGTTAAGATATTATGATCTATTTTGCAAATTATGATTTTCAAAAAGATATGATATGATTTTTATTTCCTTTATTTGCCCTTGCTGAGCATTTGAGCTCACCCTTTTATGTTTTCTTTTCCCCATGTCAGGAAGATGGATATTAAGTAGAATATGCTAAAAGGGACCCTAGATATGATGAAATAAATAGGAGACACTGTAGAAGATTTATGAACCAGTTGTTTATGTTTCCCAGTTTACAAAGACACTATACCTATACGGTCCTTTGTGGTTTTGTCATATGTTGTAATAAGTGTGCTTCAATTTTGAAGTATTAACAATGTACGTAAAGTATGGGTCATTATAGTTGGTATCAGAGGAAAGGTATAGTCAACCTTTTGAAACTAGGATGTGAAAGCCTTAGTAAGAACCCTAAGGATAAGTATAAGCATAGAACACAATCTTAGTGTTTTAGAAATGTCCATGAATAACCTAGGATAAGACCTTAAGCATGAAAATTTTATTCTTGAATTATGTGGTTTTACTATTATAATTAGTGTTCCTCACACTATTCTTCTTGGTTTTAGTCAATGGCTAGAACCCGCAGGAACCGTGTTAATGCGGAATGCGATAGGCAATGCAATGATTGTCCCCCTGAGCAACCAAACGATATGGGAGCTGGAATGAAAAATCTTTTAGCCATGCTCACACAACTTTCTCAAGCTATGAATCATGCAGGACTTCTAAATGAGCAAAGGAAGGAGAAACATTCTGTTGAATCCTTCATGAGGCAGCGTCCACCTTCTTTCAGCGGGTCTACTGATCCATTAGTTGCTGAACAATGGATTAGTACTACTGAAAAGATATTTTCAGTTCTTCAATGTTCTGAACATGATAAAGTCATCCTAGCAGTGTATCGTTTGGAAGGAGATGCTGATCAATGGTGGAATCTTATTAAGAATATGAGGAAAAGGGATGAAATTGAGTCCATGGAATGTGACGAGTTCAAGAACTTATTTTTCAATAAGTACTTCCCTCGTATTCTCCGAACAAAGATGGAGAAAGAGTTTCTTGAACTGAAGCAAAGGGATGATGAATCTGTTGGTACCTATGAAGCAAATTTTACAAGACTTGCAAGGTACGCTTCTGGTATTATTATCCAACATGAGAGTAAGATCGATCGATTCTTTAGTGGCTTAAAACCAAGTCTTCGACGGGTGTTAGCCATAAGGGACGTCAATAGCTACGAGTAAATCGTTCTATGTGCTCTCAAAGTCAAGATGGAGATTGGAGTAACCCATCAGTCAAATGGGTTTGATAAGAAGAGGAAAATGGAATTGAAAGGAAAATCTAAAGAGCACACTGAAAAGAATATGAGCTTTCCCTTATGCTCAAAGTGTGGAAAGAAACATGGAGGGAGTTGTCTTAAAGGTCCAAGTAAATGTTTCAAATGTGGAAAGGAAGGTCATCGGGCATTTTAATGCTGCGATAATGGGAAGAAGATGTCTAATGATGCAAACAAAGGAAGGGATACACAGAATAAACCTACTACACTTCAATGTTTCAAGTGCAAGGAGATGGGGCATTATGCCAATCAATGCCCAAATCCAAGGGTTGATGATGATGGTCGACGACAACGAAATCTTAAGGCTAAAGACAAAGTAAAGTCACATGCAATTTCTATCAGCGATGTGGAGTAAGATAACAATGTGGTGAAAGGTACACTTACCATCCACTCTAAAGTAGCAAATGTTTTATTTGATTCTGGATCCACCCACTCTTTTATTTCTAAAGAATTTTCTAAGGGTATCACCGTATTACCTCAACAATTAGATGTTGAGTTAGCTGGGACAACACCTAATGGCACAACAGTCGCATCAAAAGTTTATAATTCTTCTCCAATCGATGTTTGTGGGAATGTGCTTCCTACAAATCGGGTGATCCTTCCTATAGTGGAATTCGATGTGATTCTTGGCATGGATTGGCTTTCTTTATACGGAGCTCATATCAATTTACAAAGAAGGGAAGTTACATTTCATATTACAGATAAATCTATGATCGTCTATCAATGCAAGGATGAACATAACCTTCCAGTGGAAATTTATTCCATTTTATGGGTATTGATTCCACTAAATGAAGGTTATTTATCTCAAATGGTTGGTGAGAAACTCGCGATTAAGAATATGCCCATCGTACGAGAGTTTGATGATGTCTTTCCAGAGGAATTATCGGGTCTTCCACCAAATCTTAAAGTTGAGTTTTCAATAGAACTCGTACCGGGTGCTTTGCCTATTTCAAAGACACCTTATAGAATGGCCCCAAT
The DNA here is from genome assembly GCA_963277665.1 of Viscum album. NCBI lineage: Eukaryota > Viridiplantae > Streptophyta > Magnoliopsida > Santalales > Viscaceae > Viscum > Viscum album. The sequence continues at coordinate 1,276,147,724 of OY728136.1, read as the reverse complement.
TGAGTTGCAGGAATTTAAGAAGCAACTCCCGGAGAATCTTGATAAGGGATTAATACGCCCTAGTGCGTCACCTTGGGGAGCACCTGTTCTATTTGTTAAGAAGAAAGATGGATCAATGAGACTCTGCATTGATTATCAAGAACTTAACAAGATCACTATCAAGAAAAAATATCCTCTCCCACTCATTGATGACTTATTTGACCAAGTACACGGAGCTCAATACATTTACAAGATTGATCTTTGTTCAGGGTATCATCAATTAAGGGTCAAAAGGTAAGATATACCAAAGACGGCTTTCCGTACAAGGTATGGACACTATGAATTTATAGTGATGCCATTTGTTCTTACTAATGCCCCTACTATCTTCATGGATCTAAAGAATAGAGTCTTTAGAGACTATCTTGATCAATTTGTGGTAGTCTTTATAGACGATATTCTTGTCTATTAAAAGATCAAGGAAGAGCATGAAGATCACTTGAGAATTATATTGAAGACCCTGAGAAAGGAGAATCTTTATGCCAAATTTACCAAGTGTGAGTTTTGGCTTCAAAAAGTTGCATTTTTGGGTCACATAATCTCAAAAGAGGGGATATCTGTGGATCCCGCAAAAACAGAGGTTATCAAAAGATGGTCGAGACCAACAACAGTAACTAAGATACGAAGTTTTCTAGGTTTGGCTGGATATTATCGACGTTTTGTAAAAGATTTTTCATGATTATCTAATCCATTCACCAAGTTGACTCGGAATGGAGTTAAGTTTGTTTGGACAGAGGAATGTGAAGAGAATTTCAAGGAGTTAAAAAGAAGGTTATCCAGTGCACCTATGCTCACACTGCCTTGTAGTGGAGAAAGGTTTGTGATCTACAGTGATGCATCCAAGAAGGGATTGGGGTGTGTTCTTATGCAAAATGATATGGTGATAGCTTATGCGTCACGACATTTGGAAATCCATGAGAAAAATTACCCAACACATGATTTGGAGTTGGCTGCGGTAATCTTTGCATTAATGATTTGGAGGCATTACCTTTATGGTGAAAGGTGTGATATTTATAATAATCATAAAAGTTTATAGTATATTTTCACACAAAAGGAGCTGAATATGCGTCAAAGAAGATGGTTGGAGCTGATTAAGGATTATGACTGTTCAATCCATTACCACCCTGGGAAAACAAACAAGGTGACAGATGCATTAAGTCGACAAGACCATGCTAGTTTATCCATGATGAGGATCAAAAAAGATCCAATATTTATGGATTTACAAAGGATGGATCTTGGAATTATAATGGAAGGTGAAAATCATATCTTTCTCAAATGAATGTTCAACCATCTATACATGTGAAGATTAATGAGGCACAGAAAGAAGATGTCGAGTTACAAAAGAAGGTGAGAAATGTTCCTGAATTCAACCTTGATTGTGATGGGATAATAAAGTTTAGGAATCGGGTTTGTGTTCCTCCCATCCCCGAATTAAAGAAGGAGCTGCTGGATGAGGCTCATAGTTCTTCATTCTATATTCATACTGGAAGCATGAAGATGTATAGGGACCTGAAAGAGTACTTCTGGTGGGATGGCATGAAAAGAGATATTTCTGAATATGTCTCTCGATGCTTGGTTTGTCAACAAGTTAAAGCTGAGAGACAGAAGTCTAAGGGGATGTTACAACCATTACCCATACCCGAGTGGAAATGGGAAAACATCACTATGGAATTTGTCATAGGACTTCCTAAAACATCCAAAGGCAATAATGCTATCTGGGTCATAGTTGATCGTCTTACAAAGTATTCACACTTCATTGATATTAGAGAGGATTTCTCTCTAGATCAGCTTGCCAGGATATATGTAAATGAAGTGGTAAGATTGCATGGAGTACCACTTTCTATTATATCTGATCGGGATCTGAGATTTACCTCGAAGTTCTGGCAAAGTCTTCAGCATACTCTGGATACAGAGTTGAGTTTCAGCACTGCTTATCATCCCCAGACAGACGGTCAGTCTGAGAGAACAATTCAAACCCTAGAAGATATGTTGAGATCTTGCTCTATGGATTCCAAAGGAGGTTGGGATCAACACCTACCTTTGGTGGAATTTTCTTATAATAATAGCTTTCACTCCAGTATTCAGATGGCTCCTTATGAAGCTCTCTATGGAAAGAAATGAAGGACTCCAACTTGCTGGGATGAAGTTGGGGAAAGAAAGCTATTAGGACCTGATCTCGATGATGAAATGGCAGAAAAGGTCAGATCTATTCAACAACACATCAGAGCAGCTCAGAGTCGACAGAAAAGTTATGCCAACAACCGAAGAAAAGACCTAGAGTTTGAAGTGGGTGATAAAGGGTTCTTACGAATATCTCCCTGGAAGAGGGCTATGAGATTTGGAAAGAAGGGGAAGTTGAGCCATAGATATATCGGTCCTTTCGAAATACTGGATCGTGTTGGAAAGGTAGCTTACCGATTGGCGCTTCCACCGAATCTCTCTAAAGTTCATGATGTGTTCCATGTATCTCTCCTGAGAAAGTACATACCTGATCCTTCACATGTACTCAGCTCAGAAGTTGTACCGCTGGAGAAAGATCTTTCTTATGAAGAACAACCGATAGAGATTCTGGATCATAGCGAAAAAGTCCTACGAAACAAGACCACTCGATTGGCGAAAGTTTTATGGAGGAACCACCAACTTTAAGAAGCTACATGGGAGCTTGAGGATATGATGAGGGAAAAGTATCCTCATCTGTTTGTTACAAAGTGACGAATTTCGAGGGCGAAATTCATTTTAAGGGGGGTAGAATGTAACACCCGAGATTTTTATGAGTAATATTTTTTTTTATGTTATCAAAGGAATCTTTCACTACACACTAGCTTGGCTTACTTTACACGCAATCGTGACCTTCCTCGATATCTTGCGTCGTACGCAATACTGAGTTTCACTAAACAACGATATGCTATTAAAATATTATTAAAACTAGCCATTATGAATAGTAATAACCACTTTTTGAAATTTTATAAATTTTATTTTTCAAAATGGACTTCATTTTTGGATTCAGAATACCGAAATTAGCCTAGGGTGAAATTTTGGTATTTTTCTGAAAACTTTCAATTTTTGATGAATAGTGAAACGACTAAGTGGTAGGTTAAAAACTGAATTTTGCATAAAACTTAATTTTACCGCTTCTATGAATGGAATTTCAAAAATCCGATTGACACGGTTGATATCAGTAAGTAAAATGTGGTTCAATGAGATAAAAATAATTTTTTGGTGAATAGTAACTTTTTGCTTTTTTTACCGCGGTTAATAGTAAATAGGGTAACTAAGGGTAAATATGATATTACTATTAACCTAACACATGTCCTAATTCTATTGGATAAGTTTAATTCGACAAAAATAAAACTTAGGAATAAAATATGACCATTTAGGCCCACTTGGATTAGATTAGGACATTTATTATTAATTTATTTAAAGAAGGGTTAAAATAGTTAAAATCAATATTTAATAAGTAAATCATTTTTAATATAGGGTTACACATAAGATAAATTCGACTATAAATATTCATTAGAAATCTAAAAATATTTCCTACATAATGGTATTTTATTTATAATTTTTAGACATTAAATAATTTAATTTATTTATGACACAATGATGATGCAGTAATTATCTTATTAATGAAATATTGACATAATTGATGTTATAAACACCAAAATAAATGTAATTTGAGACTTTTTATGAATCCCACTAATTTTATAGGTTACTATGATATATTAGTGTTGATTTAATCAACTTTATTTGAACATATAGTTCTGTTATGACTTTCACAAAAATCATATATCAAATAGTGTCAAAATTGACACAAAATAGTTTTTAAATCAAATATTATATTATTAATTGTTATTTTATTCCAAAAAATCTAAGGTTCGTCCAAATGACATAGATAAGGATATATATATATATATTACTAATAAACAATTTGGGGTTCGTTTGTCATGTTATAGTAAGTGTATTAACCATATAGTGTAAGAAAACAAAAAGACACGGTAAAAGTTAAATTATTTAACTTAGAGTTAAATCTAATTGATAAGGTTAAAATAATAACCTAAACTTGTCTAAATCCTATTGGTTTATATTATTTCGACCCATACCCACTTTAGCTTCGAAATAAGACCCTTTGGAACCATTATAAACCGACTTTGACTTTAATATAAAATAATATTTTGAGATATTCCTAAGGTGCCTCTCTCCTCCCTTATAAAAGGGCACCTCCTCCCCCTCCTCCTCACACCAATTTGAGCACTCAAGATCGGCCAACCCCTGCCAAAATCCATTCTCCACTTCCCTAGAATAATCCTAGAGGTCCTGGTATTCTTCAAAGACCAATCTTAGTTCCCTAAGTGGAGGATTCAAAGAGGCGTTCCAAAGAAGAGGTAATATCCATTACCGATCTTTTCAATTTCTTTCTTCTTCAACATCTTCTTCTTTAGTTGTTTCATGATAAAGTAATAACATCAGTATTACTTACATATTGATATGTTATTATAAATATGAAACAACCCTAATTCATCTTCTATCCATCCTACGGAAAAATGAAATCATCGCGCGTGCGTACGTACGGAATACCGTCTCCACGCCGTGGTGTAATATATTTCCCACCATCACCATACAAGGATGGGTATAATGGTTTAATGAGTAACTATTTATGATTATTATAAAGTTATATTGATACTGAAATAATATATATATACTCCAATACAATTCCACGATCATAGGAACGATATCATCACTCGTGCGTACGTACGGAATACCGTCTCCATGATGTGATGCGACTCGTTCTACATGATCTTCATTTCATAATGATTATATAAATGAATTGAATGAATGAATATGATATATACTACACTAATAACATTATGGAAATGAGGTATCTATAACCTAAAGATAAGAATAAGAATTTATTCGACAAAACACGCATAAGAACAAAAAGTTATAAACACTCAAATAACAAGTAGCAATGAAATATTACTACTAAGAAGCTAAGAATATGACCATATATGATATCATAAAAATAATTATGATTCTGGAATAAGTAAATAACATTATTTAAATCATTATACAGGAGGTTCGGACTCTTACAAACCAAGTCGGACCTAAGGTAATGGAAATATCACAATCTCATTTTTATCCGAGATTGCTTATACGTTGGTATTTACTGGGGTGTATTTTATCATCCACATCCATGTTCCCTTAATATGTAATATTATTTACATCCACCTACAATTGTTTAAAACCTATTTTACCCTTTGGTGAGTTTTTAGTAAAATATATGAAAGGAATCTTTTGTCGTTTTTCGTACGAGGTACTTTTTGAATTTTTCCGAAAAAAAGTACGAGGAAGGTTTTTTTTAACTTATACGACATGAATGGATTTTTAAAAAATTATTTCCAAGAAGCTTCCATTACATGTTTTCAAGTTTATTTTTAATCAACTTCTTTTAGTTTAGAATTGTATGAAATTTTAAAAAAGGAAAAGTATTTTTAAAGTAGAAAGGATATTTTCCTTAAGAATGGAGTTCAAGTGTTTTATCGAAATTATTTTCCATCTAAGATAATAAAGGGTTCTGTTTTTATCCCTATTATTACATTGATTTGATTATGTTGTGAGAGAATTATTTTTATGAAGTCATTTACCCTATATGGTTTGTTTTATGATGTCATGATGTTTCAAGAATCCCATTTTTGTTACATGTGTTATGCGATGATGTATGATTTATGATTATGTGGCACACATAAGAAAGGATTCATTATAAGATGGGTGGGACCTATATCTCCCTCCAATGCATTGGGTAAACATTTATATCTCATGAGATAGACATGGATGGAACGAAAGGTAATTTCGGTTCAGTGATACAGGACTGAAACGAGGAGTGAACTCGGTTCCGAAATGGACTTTGTCTGCTAAGATAGTCTTGGCAATGAGTCATGACTAACAAGAAATGATTTTCCATGATTATGTGTGCATGCCACAAAGTTTCAAGTTTTATGTTATGATTATGGGGATCTCATTTTCACTTCTATGATTTATTCCATGTTAAGATATTATGATCTCTTTTGCAGGTTATGATTTTCAAAAAGATATGATATGATTTTTATTTCCTTTATTTTCCCTTGCTGAGCATTTGAGCTCACCCTTTTATGTTTTCTTTTCCCCAGGTCAGGAAGATGGATATTAAGTAGAATATGCTAAAAGGGACCCTAGATATGATTAAATAAATGGGAGACACTGTAGAAGATATATGAACCAGTTTTTTATGTTTCCCAGTTTCTAAAGACACTATACCTATACAGTCCTTTGTGGTTTTGTCATATGTTGTAATAAGTGTGCTTCAATTTTGAAGTATTAACAATGTATGTAAAGTATGGGTCGTTATAAATTCCATTGTGGTTTTCTTATATTTTTTATATTATACTATTTTTACCTTTTAGTAACACCTGAAATTACATGCATCATTATATGGAATTGGAGTTGGATAAATTTTATTCAGTTGTAACATTTCATCTTATGTTGATGTTCTCTTTTGTACTTACTTTCCACTGTCTGTCATTTAATAACTATGCTTCCACTATTTCTTATTTATTTACACTAGTTATACCATTGTTAATTATATGATCTATGAGGGCATAGTCTCCCCATGTACACATCCTAGTCCCTTTACTATAGTCAATAGCCTCTAGCATTTGGGGATATGCACTTGAGGTAATGTGGTGACCAGTCCAGCTACCCGTTTAGTAGTCAGTCAGCCAAGTATGTTACAAAGTATTATCAGATTTAAAATGGTTTCCTTTGACATACTATTTTTTTCAAGTATATTGGAGTCTAGGAATTGGTTGGTTTTTGGTTAATATCAATTCTTACGACTGAAATCCTAACATAAGGGAAATGACCAAGTGTTCAGGGCATCAAATTGTTTTTTATCCTGTTCGATATTATCGTTGATTGGATTTCACCTAGAATGAATATTTTACTTTCCACTACACATGATTTATGATATTTGTGGTATTTTTCCCTTGTCCTAGTATGATAAATATGAAGTATCACATGCATTATATTAGGTATGTATAAATTCAAATTCCATTCATATTCCATGACATGTCATTCTATTTATAGTTTTCGTGCAGATTAGTTGTGTGACTTGAATACTATTCCATGATTTAGTGTTTATCAGTGTACCTATTTAGGTAATTCTTTATCATGAGTGACTGTATAACAAGATTATCCATTTATATTCTTTGTTAAATAACTTCTTTGTATTGTTTTCTTGTGTAATATTCCTTGATTCTTGCCTATTGAGCATATCATTCCATTTATTCTGTTGTATGATTATTATCATGCTACTTTTTATACTACTTCTAATGGAATTTCATAATTTATTTATATATTTTTTCAACATTGTTTAATGAGATAGTGTTTGTAAATGAACGAGAACCAATTTTTTATCATAAGTTGTAAGGGTGCTTTATAACTCAGAAAGGGTAAACATTATATTCAAACAATCATGATCATAATATATATACACATTAATGTAGTTGTTAAAATGTAATGTCTTATTAATTAAATATTTTAAACTGTATTGGTTTCAAGTAATTGGAATAAAAATGATAAACTATAATGTGTATGGGTGATTTATAGGATGTTAAATAGCCACACATATAACTATATTGTTGTATTTGAGCATGTCATATTTTGAAATAGAATTTGGTTTCTGGGAGCCAATTTTACAATTATTGAGTATATTAACACTTCATAAATTGAGAAATGTCAACCCATATTAAATTTAATAACCATGTTAGGTTTGAAATAGTTATTAATGTAAAATTCATTTACTTATAATCTGAAATTAATTGGTTAAGTTTCTAAATTCACAACTAGACACAACTAGGTTAGTTAGAGGCATGTTTCCTATGAAATAGCAAGATATGGATGTTTGAGAATTCAAAAATTGAGTAAATTATATTGGGAAGAATTTTTATGAGCCCAAGTTGGTTAAAATGGGATCTCTATAGGATGCCTTATCTGTTAAAAGGAATTTATTTGGATAAGTTTTCTTAATTATAAATAAATTTCAAGAAGTTTATAATGTACTTTTAAATGTAAGTTTGTTGATAATTTCATTTTTTCTATAATGTGGGATAGAGATAATATTTTCATCATTTTTTTATATATTATCCAATTATTAAATCACTAATAATTTATAAAATTTTTTTATTTACATTAATTCTGTATTTATAGGGTTTTTTGAACTTAAATATGAAAACAACTTAATTTGAGAATATTGAGAGATTATAATAACTTTTTAAACTCACTCATATCATTTAAAATATAGATTCATTTTATGTAATTATTTTTCTATTGGATTAATAAATTTATCATCTTCATATTTTGTTTCTGGACCAAGATTTAATTAGGCCATCAAAGGGCCTGAAAAAGTCAATCAATTTGGGGAAAAAATATGGATGACAACGTTGACCTCACATAAATGAATTATTCATAAATCGGTCAAAACACATCCAATTAGGATTATTTAAATTGTAATGGAAATATAATTAAATGGGTCTTTCTTTTGATGAATATTATTAAGATTTACTTCATTATTGAGGCTGATGGATGCTCAATGTTTGGGGTATAACAAAAGGAAACATTCAACCAGGATAAAAAACTCAGAATTAATTCTTCATACCACATACTACACATGGAGGGTCAATATGAAATTTTGGAATGAAATTTTAGTGTTATTGATGAAGATATTTTAAGAATAAACCATACCAAAATTATTCCATTAAATTGTCCAACAATTTTCAAAATTTTTGTTGGACAGGATCTGGTAGAAATCTTAAAGAGAGATTATAAAGATCTTAAATTTGAAAACTAGAGGATGGAACCCCCTTGGCCTATATAAAAATGAGTTCACCCATTATGAGCGGAGAGTTAAACACCACACTCGGAGAAGCGATTAATCCAAGGTACAATTGATGACCATCTCCTTCACCATTATTCTATTTCATTCTTTTATTTTCCTTACATTGAAAATGTTTCTCCTCTACCATATCATCTCACTTACCCAATCCATAGAGGGGTAGTTTCATATGAGTGAAAGGGAATATGGGAGGCTAGAAAAATGTGTTTTCATGAGTTTATTTGCATTAAATGAATCAAATTACTTATTATTTCTTATTCTAGGTTCAATTAATAATTCGATTTTAAATTCTGAATAAAGTTGTGTTAGGTTGTGATTCTGTTATTATAAATTTCTTTGGTCGATGATTACATATCTGTCCACCCAATTCTATTATGTATATAATGGAACAATATTTGGGTTGGGTGGTGAGTGCTTGGTGGTAGCCATGCACAAGTGTAAGATTATATGTTGTAATATTGTATTATTCAGGAACAACAATTACAGGTCATGGATTTCTCTAATTATTCAATAATCCTTCTGCAAACCTAAACACATTGGAAAGAGGTATCCCAATCTAAGGTTTTAGATAGGAAAATTCTCATTGCATCTATATTAAAAAGGAAGATATAATACTCAAAACATGAATCTATCTCTTATAAGTTAAAGAAAAAAAAAGTGACAAAATTTGGAAACAATGATGGAATAACACTAGGTCTAGCCGAACCCAATCATGTCACTATTTATATCATTTTTTAACACCAATAAATTCAATATTTTTGTTTCTCTCACATTCACTCAAATTAATTAAAACCAAACCATTTCAGAAAACCTACAAAAAGGGACATCCTAGTTTTTATGCACTCCTCTATGGTATACTGCCTAGGATAAACTTCAATACTATAATTAGGTAATTAAGATATAGTTTTTCCAAGACCCACGATAGGCTTGTGTCAAAACTAGCGCCTTTTTTAGGGAGATAATCAATTGTTTACATTAATTTTTTTATTTTTAAATTTTAGATAGTTTTCATTATTTTTCAAAAAAAATTCTAAAAAACTGTTTCCATGATGTATTCAAATTCATATTATTATGCAGGGGATGATCACTCGCAAGTGCAATATCATTAACCAGAAGTGGATTATAGCAATCTAAATTCCCAAGTAGATAGGATTAGAAATCCTCTAGATGAATTTGGGGAAAAAGAAAATAAACTTGACTATGTTATAACACAAATTGAGCAACCCGAGACTGTACCGGTGCAAGAACCTGAGAAAGTTGTTGAAGAAATTTCCACACTGGTCTCTAATGTTGAAGAACTAGAGGGGAAAAAGAGGATGTTCTTAAAGATCAATTCCACCTCTCTAAAACAATGTTGGAGGCGATAGATGAATTATCATTTTCTATTGATTTACAAGTGGGTGATCATGTGAATTTGGATAAATTTTGGAGCAAATGGGAAAAAATTAAAGTGAAACATGATCTTAAAATTACTTACAAAGGAGAAGAGAAACCACCTTTATACCTATTTCTAGTCTTAGATGATGAATAGACCACCCATGAGGTGGAATTCAATGAATTACTAGAGGATCCTGACTCCCAACCTCCATCAAGTGAAGATCGACTCCAATAGTCACTTATCATAGAAGAAGTGATTGAACCAAAATTAGATCAGAGAGATGATATTTTCTTGAAATCATTCATTTTTTATTTCATTCAATCTGTTTTAAGTATATCCCCTTATGAATTTGAATTTTTAGTTTTTTTCAATATATGCATCACCCGGGAGGAAATTGATGAAGAATAAATTACACCTGTTGAGGAACACCTGGAGATCTTTATGAAAATTAATCATCTACTTGAGGAATCCCATGAAGATATACTAGTGTCATTCCATGAAGAACCAAATATAAATGATTCCTACCTTAAAAGGTATGATTTTTAAATTTCAAATTTAAAGTTTGAATCTCCCTTTCATTATTCTTTTCATGCATAACATCTGGAGAAACCACTTGATTTTGAAGAAGATATTTCACAAGTAGCAACTGAAGAGGAGAACGATCCATACGTCATCATACCCCCACCATGCATGTGGTACCTAATTGTGAAGGGGGGGGGGATCTGATGTACTTTATATATAGAGTCCCCCTAAACAAGAGAAAAGAACATAAAGATGGAAAATGAAAAATGTGGTGGCTCATTTCCAAGACTATCTACCCACCATCAGATTATGGATGACAGCTAGTACTACCCTTTGGAGGCAGTAAAAAAAGCCAGGGCCCACATGGGGGATCGTACCAAGACTTATCTTTTCTTTCTTTATAGGAATTTATATTTCTATTTCTTTTCATAGATGTATCTTAGAATGCATACCCCCTCCTATATTTTATATCTTTAATGACATTATCCATTCACTTAATTTAGTAATTCTATTTGGTAGGTTAATGATTATATAATAGAACCCAAAAAGAAACAAGTCTTCATTTCAATAAGGAGTTCACATTTAATTATTAACTCTAAAAATACATAATTCTTTTTGATTTAAACTATAATTGAATGTCCACACTTGAATTATGTTTTACTTGAAATATCTAGGAGACAATAGATTCTTATGAATTCTGTTATTCCATGTTTTAGATTTCAATGCTAATGAGATTGAATGAGTTAAATGGAGAAATGGGTGATTAAAGTGAAGCATGGATAATGAAATTAGGACTCATGCTTTGAGGGAATTAATTGTTACAAGTAAATGACATTTAAATGTAATTTCTCATGATTTGATTTTATGAAATTCATGTGGATTAATTTTTTATCATTAATCATACTATGAGTGATATTCTATTATCATATTATAATTCCCGATAATATTTCTCGATCAAATATTCCCTATTTTATCTTGATCAAATTTATTCATTGATCTTGGGACAAGCCACCTAATAGAACATGTCTTGAAGCATTTCAAATCTATGATTGTGAAAAAACACAATTAAAATGAATGAGTCACTACTTTGTCTAGCCACATATTTACCTAAGACCCACCCTTACATTTCTCCTTCATTATCCCATAGATTCCCTGAATTTCCTTGTAGGTTTAAGCCAGCTTACAAGCTGATATTTCCTTACCTACGCACACTTTTATAATTTTTTCATGTTAATTCAAGTATGAGTGTGGGGTAAGGGCCTTTCATGTGCGTTCATTGGGATGTGTATCATTTTTGGGTGGTGGGAGGTGTGCGTCAACATTTTGGGTAGTGTATTATTAGACAATTGGGCATGATTCATCATTTAATTAAGTTTATTTCACTTGATCTGGTTCTCATAAAAAACGAAAAAAAATTAAAACAGTTCTGTCTCTTTCTAGATATTTACAATGAAATTCAATAAAAATTAATTTTTTCCTTTCTGGAGCTCTATTTACAATGTGGGAGAACATGGATGATATATTTATTTATAATCGTTTGTTGACTCATGTCCCATGTTCTAAAAAGGGGTTGGTTTTGTGTTTCACATTCTCAAGGTAATTTGAATGAGGTTAATCCTATGTTTTTAGTTGATTAATCATGCATTGAACTTAGATTCAAACCTCCTTCTTCTAGCCTTAAATTATTTTAATCATTCACCCACCAACCCTAATCCACCAATTCATTTGATCCTTTATTGCATGTACTCATGATTTTATATGTGTTTTGTCTTTAAAATGTGGAGAAAGTAGTTACTTTATCATACAATGGATAAGAATCATGTTCTCATGATATGAGAATAACTCCACTTTAATTTTTTCATGAGTGATAAATGAAATTATTTCAAAGAGAGGCAGATTGTGATTTGGCATGTTTAATAATAATAAATTGGGAAGCATGAATGAATGAAATGATAATCCCCATAATTTTTATAAGGGGAAAAGTAAAATGCATGAATAGATTAGTTCCTTGAAAAATGAAAAATTAAATTGATATTTTTTGTGGAAATTGAATTTTATATTGGACATTGATAATTTTTTGATTTTATTACATTGATATTTGAACATTAGTAACATTTGTGCCCTTTGAATTCAATGTTTAGATTTTATGCTTAAGAAAAATCATAGTTTATGTGTGGGGGAATTTATATAGATAATATTTTCTTCATTTTACCTATATAATTAAACTATTTAATCACTAAAAATTTATCAGTTTGTATTTTTTACTTCAAATATAGATTTATAGGGTGTTTTGAGCTTAAATATGAAAAACTACTTAATTTGAAAATATTTACATACATTAATCACTTTGGAGGTTCAAGAATATCTCTTAAAATTTAAATCCAATTGAAGTTATTGTTTTTATAGGATTCATATATTTATTGTCTTCTTATTTCATTTTTGGAGAAGGATTTAATTTGGCCATCAAAAGGTCCAAAAAAGACGATCAATTTGGAAAACAATTCTGGATGACCGTGTGGACCCCAAATCAATTAATTGGTCATAAATCGGTCAAAACACATAGAAATGTGGAGATTCCAATTGTAATGGAAATAGAATTAAATGGGGAGTTCTTATTCTGAATATTATGATGATTTTCTTTCATTAAGATAGCCCATCGTTGTTCAAAATTTGCGGCATAAAAAAGGAAACATTCATCTAGGATAAAATCTGAGAATTAATTTTCCATATCTCATACTACACAAGAAGGGTCAATCTGATCCTTTGGTATGAAACCTGAATGTTATTTATGAATATATTTTAGGAATAAACCATTAGAAAATTCTGCCATTAAATTGGCCGGCCATGGTTAATCTCTAAGTGGATAGAATATGCAAAAAAAAAATTAAAGAGAGATTATGAAGATATTAAATTTGATGACTGGATGATGGGACCCCCTTGGAATATATAAAGAGGAATTCACCCATTATGAGTGGAGTGTTCAACACCACACTCAGGGAAGGGAGGAAGTTAATGGACACTTGGGGACTATCTCCTTCTGCATCATTCTGTTTCTTTATTTTATTTTATTTACTATAAAAATGTCTCTCCTCTCCTGCATTATATCTCTTAACCCATACTTAGAGGGTTAGTTTCATTTGAGTGACCGGGAATAGGGGAGGATGGAACTATGTGTGTGCTTGAGTTATTGTGCTTTAAATGAATCAAATTCTTAATTCTTTCTAATTCTGGTTTCAATTATTTATTCTGTTTTATATTCTAAATACAGTTGCGTTAGGTTTTGATTCTATTAATATAAATTTCATTTGTCAATTATTGCATCTCCCTCTACCCAATTATAATCTATATAAAGTGGAAAAAGTTTAGGGTTGGGTGGTGAGTACTTGTCAGTAGTCAAGAACGTTTTTGGGATTGTATGTCAGAATATTGGTTTACTAGGGAATAAAAATTCCATGATAAGGATTTCTCAAATTAATCAAGTAACCTTATGCAACACTAAACTCATTCGAAGGAGGATAGACCAATATATGGTATTATATTAGAAAATTCTCATCACATCTATCTGACCATGGGAGAGAGACGACTCGGTAGATGAATCTCTCTCTTTCCAATTAAAGGATGAAAAAGGAGACAAAATTTGGAAATCATGATGGCACAATACTAGGTCAAGCTGAACCCAATATGATAACTATCTCAATAATTTATTAACACCAATCAATTCAATCTATTTGTTTCTCTTATAGTCATTGAAATTAATTAAAACCAAAACTTTTTAGAAAACCTAAAAAAATTGACAACCTTGTTTTGTGTGCACTCCTCTTCAAGAGACTACCTAGGACAAACTTCTATACTATACTTAGGTTATTAAAATATTGTTTTGACATGCACCATCACTATAGTGAATCAAACTTCTGCACATCTATTGTAGGGCATGAAAAAAGAAATTTTTATATTCTCTTAATGCAGCATAGTGGCTGACTAGGGTCATCTCACTTGAGGAGCTTTATCAGTTCTTCACTTAATATATGTCATCTAAACTAATTATTTTAGTTCTTTAAATTAATCTACGAATGAAATTAAATTTAAAATTCAAATTTAATGTTAAAACATATATTAACATGAAATTAAAGAATTTAATTTGTAAATAAAGAACATATTCCTAGGGTTGGATAACATGGGTTCATTCATTATTTATTTAATGTTTAAATTTAATTTGATAATTCATTTATTGAAACCTCATTAATGAATTGCTATCCCATGATATATTTGTTTTTTGACTTTATTATGCGTCTGGAACACTAAACCACACCTCCTCCAATAGTCAAAAAGTATAAAACCTCAAAAGAGAAAGTTCTCCCAAAAATAATCAGCTCCACCAGATGTCGTTTCATCCCTTTTGTCAACCCCAACTATGCTGTATAAAAGGTTTGCCTAAGATAAGAGAGGGAAAATTAATTAATCAAGGAAAGGAAATGGATTTTGGAATAGTTTCGTGGTGGATGAATGCCGCACCCATTCAATATTCATGCTCCACCACAAATATATTTAAAACATTTTGAATTTAAAGTGCAATAATAAAGAATTTAGTGAAACCAACCCCAGGGACAATCCTCAGGTTATACCCTTGTTTTTAAGGGTAAGAGGTCATGTGGGATAGAATAAGAAGAAAATAAGATATTTATATTAGTGTTGGAAGAGAAAGAGGGATAGAATATGGTGGAAATAGTTGAATTAAAAATATGTAAATGCATTGCATGAGAAAATAAAACTACATTAAAAATAAAAGAAAAGAAAATTCACAAGTTATCATAATTTCCCTAGGCCTCATCTTCAATGGTTGTGTCTAAATCCTCTTCAGAAAGGGTGAAATAATCCTTATGGAGGCTATGGGAAGCCATCTATGGGTCTTCAAATTTTAGATCTTCAAAATCCCTGTTTACGATTTTCTGCAGATTATGTTTACCAAATTTTTAATCATGGTATACCATTTTAATGGTGCAATGATAGAATAGTGTCTTATTAAATGATATTATAAAATATATTTTACATTTCATCGCACATTTTCAGAAATTATATTCCTGTGTATTATGAGATATGTCAAGTTAAATCCAAGATTTTATTCTGGATGAATATTTCCTTTTTCTGCACCAACTTTTGAGCATCCATGGGCTGTTGGAACCATGGTCTTCTATGCATGATTTGGAGTGTGTTTTGTGTTTGTTGTCAATCATCAATGGAAGTTTGGATCATGTACCAGCAAAAAGATCATACCATTCAAGCAGCCAATAGTTTTGAAGGTGGCGCCATTTCCCAGTGTTTGCCAAATTTTGGGGGTCCAAAATCTGGATGTTGCTAAGCATCACGAAAAGTGGATTTCCCGGAAGATCATCATTTAATATGGCAAGGGCATGAGTTTCGTGAATATGGGATGCATGGACTGGATTTCGCGAAGACTAGAAGAATGGAGGCAGTGAGGCTTCTCGATTACGTCAAGCTTCGCGAACGGCAGAGGCTGGCGAGCTTCGCGGCGAAGAAGGGCTTCGCGAGGGAGCATCGCGGCGAAGGCGCGAAGGTATGTTGATGGTGTTTCTTCGTGACTACGTCAAGCTTCGCGAACGACAAAGTGCCGTGGTGCTTCGTGATTTGGACAGAATGCCGGTGGAACATTGAAGCTTCGTGATAGGTGCTGACGTGGCGTTGACTTCACGCGGAAAGTTCGAGGGTCGGTGGAATCGCCTATAAATAGAGGCTGACCCCTTCAAGAGAAGTAGAGAGAATCTCAGAGAAAGTCCTTTGCTCTCGGTTCGCAAAGGTCACTCGCGAAGGCAGTTTTTCTTCGCGATAGCTGAGCTTCGCGGCGGCTATCCTAGCTCCGTGAAAAGGTTGCGCCCCGCGTTGGCTCATCGAGCTTCGCGAAGAGGCAGGAGCTTCGCGGTGACTTTCCCAGCTCCGCGAAAAGAGTTCTCCCTGCGTTGGCTCAGTGAGCTTCGTGAAGTGGTAGGAGCTTCGCGATAGCCAAGCATTGCGAAAGCTTGAGCATCGCGAGAGTGCTTCACGATTGAGCTTCGCGAAAAGGCAGGGGCTCTGCTCAGAATTGCTTGAGCTTTCCAAAATAGGGAGCCGTGCAAAGTAGGGTACTTTGTGAAGACCCTTTCAGAGGTTGTTCACCCAGTGGACAGGGGAAAGAGGAGTATTCATCAGTGGTTGGAATTTGGATCTAACAGAGCATTAACTAAGGATTCTAATACAAGCAAAGTCTCATGACGAACAGGAGACAGTGAACTTCATGACTATCAATTGAAGAGACCTTCACGTATATAAACTGAGTGAGACTTCACCCAACGGTAGTGAGCCAGTGGGAGTCAACGGGTGTGACCCAAGGGAAGCAGTGAGCTATCCCTGAACCTTTGTAAAGGCAGTAAGCCTGGGAGAGAGTGACTGTGCCCGAACTTTTGTAATCTCCAGCTAGTGAAGCATAGTGGATTTTGGTACGACCGACAACCTGTCGGCGTATGCTCCTTGGATGTAGCCCTTAGTGGTGAACCAAGTAAAAAGGGCGGTGTCTTCTCTGTGAATTTGTATGTTTTCTTTCTAATCATATTCATCATACAGGTTCAACAAGTTCATACCAACGTGGGAACAAGATCCATTACTTTAAAATAAGAAGTGGTCACCCTGATTCACCCCTCCCCTCTCATGGTGTCCCGGGGTCCTTCAAGTGGTATCAGAGCGAGGTTTCTCGTGTTGAATCTGACTTTTTGCGTCATGGAAAATGCGGTCAATGTCAGGGGAGTTCCTCAATTCGATGGAAGCAATTTCCAGATCTGGAAGAACAAAATGAGATCTCATCTGAGATCACTTGGAATTGAAGTTCTCTTTTCTACTGTGAAAGGAATACAAGTCACTGATCCAACAGGCCTTTCTATGACTGAAACAGACAGGAAACTTCTTGATGCAGATGCTAAAGCACAGAATGCACTTACTGCATCCCTTTCTGATCAGATCTACCTAAAGGTGATGAATTTAACCTCAGAAAAATCAATGTGGGATAAACATGAAAATATTTATGAAGGTGGTAGCAAAGTGAAGGAGGAGAAACTACAAGTGCTGCACAATCGGTTTGATGATCTGAAGATGCATCCAGACGAGAATGCAGACTCTTTCTTCAATCGAATTACTGAAGTGGTTGGAGCTATTCGGGGTCTAGGCGAATAAATCAAAGACATTGATATTGTAATGAAAATACTAAGAAGACTTCCACCTCTGTATAATGCAATGGTGTCAGCCCTTGAGGAAAGAGATCTTTACAAACTTTCTCTAGATGATCTACTAAGAAGTTTGGTAGCATATGAAATGAGAGTCAAACCTGAAGACGCTACGACTCGAGTGAGCAAGGAAATGGCATTCAAGGCCATGGATAAACTGAAAATCTCAAAGGATAGTAGCGGTGAATATGATGAAGAAAAATAAATTCTTTCTCTCATTGCAAAGAAGTTCCAAAAGGGGAAAGGGAAATTCAAAGGGAAGTTACCTCTCGCATGTTTCTGTTGTGGAAAAGTTGGGCACATTGCCTCTCAGTGCTTGAGAAATACCAATGATGATGACAGTGAAGATTAAAACTTCAAGAAGCCTCAGAGAAGGTTCTTCAAAAAGGGAGACTTCAAATCCAGTAAGAAAATGCAAAGAAAGAGTTTTGTCTGTGAAGAGGAAGAAAATGATAATGAATTCTGTGATGAAGAAGAACCAGAATTCAAAACTGGGAACCATGCTTCTATGATGGCCACTATTGAAAAGTCAGAAGATACTGATGGAGAAATACAATTGAGAACTTGTGTAGATCCTGACGTGCAACTCAAGGATGCGGTTAGTAAGCTTAAGATTAAATGCAAGAGCTGCAAAAAGTGGAAATCAATTGTAGAAGAATCAACTAAATATGTTGATCAACTTGAAGCTGAAATTGAACGACTGGAAGAATTTGTGAAGGTACAGTCTAAAATAATTGAAGGTAATGATGATGTTGTTGATCTGAAGCTGAGAATTGAAGAGCAGGCAAAGGGCATCAATGACCTCACATCCAGACTGGATGAAAAATCCAAGACTTCTGAGGGTCTTGAGGAGGAAGTAGTTACTCTAAGGAGTAAACTGAAGACTGAATCCGTTCCAAAAGAATTGAGGAAGAAAATACAGTTTGGAAGATTCTCTGATGCAGAATTACTTGCAAGAGCCAAGTGTGGTTCTGATGGGGTTGAAAAAATCTTGAGTGATCAAATACCTGCTTGCATGGGAAAGAGTGGAATTGGTTGTGTGCCTGATACATCAATTGCTGGAAGTGAAAAAATCCAAAAGAAATATAAGATGAATGCTGAACATGTTGAAATGTTATCTATAGTTCCAAAAAGGGAA
Source organism: Viscum album (assembly GCA_963277665.1). Classification (NCBI taxonomy): domain Eukaryota; kingdom Viridiplantae; phylum Streptophyta; class Magnoliopsida; order Santalales; family Viscaceae; genus Viscum; species Viscum album. Next base: position 1,276,128,462 of record OY728136.1, on the reverse strand, counting down.
TCCTCAATCCAAACTAAAAGAAGACCTGAAAATTATCCTCAAACATTCAGAAATGATAGACAGTCCTTCTATTCTCCCAAGGAAGAAGGTATAAGAAGAAATTCAAGTGAGAAGACATTTCCTCTCATGAAGTGTCAGTTCTGTGGCTATCTAGGCCATACCATGTCTTATTGTGAAGAGGCAAGAAGCTATCTGAATGGAGAAGATATAGATTCTCAACCAAGGAGAACAATTTTATATCCTAATACGTATTGAAGAAAAAATTTCTATGGATATTGTTTTCGTTGTTCTAACTTTGGTCATAAGGCCGCTAATTGCAGGAAGAGAAGGGAAATGGACACCTCATAGAAAAGTTCAATAAAAGTCAAGTCTCATCAGCAAGACGATGTTTCTCTTTCAAACACGTTCTCACCTCTCAAAGAAGACTTTGACTATGAAGAACCTGGATACGCGGAAGAGATAGTTGAAAGGCCATCAGTTCTATACACTCAATCTAATGTCTAATGGAAGGAAAGGAAGAAGATTGAAAAATCGAACCTTGCAGAGGTGGCCCTCAAAGCTACAAAGAACAATAGTACCTGGATTCTGGATAGCGGTTGTTCATATCATATGACAGGTAATGTCAGCCTACTAACGAACATCATAAAGAATGTTGATGGTACTGTAAGAATTGGTAATGATGGGGCTCTAAAAATCAAAGGGAGTGGAAGTACCAAATTAGCTAATGGAGAACTAAAGAAGACTGAAGTCCTTTACGTAGATGGCCTACGTCATAATCTCCTCAGAGTGAGTCAACTCTATAATTCAGGACTTATAGTTACTTTTAATCAGAAAGGATGCACTATCAAGGGAAAGACTGGAAATTCACTTATGAAGGGATGCAGAACAGAAGGCAACTTGTATCATGTTGATATTGAAGAAAATGTGTGTTACATGATTGTTGAAGAAGAAAACAATTTGTGGCATCGAAGATTGGGACACATCAATCAACAAGACATGGAGAAAATATCAAAATTGAGAATTGTCATGGACGTTCCCAACCTGAAGCGTGAACGTGAAAAATCTTGTGATGCTTGTATTCGTGGGAAGCTTGTCTGCAGTTCATATCGGCCAAAGAAGAAAAGAGCGTCTCACCTTCTTGATCTGATTCATACAGATGTTTGTGGGCTAATAAATGTTTCCAGAACTCATGGAGAAAGGTACATTTTCCTTTTCATAGATGATTACAGTAGAATGGCATGTGTGATGGTCATTCACAAGAAACGACAAGTCCTTGACTGCATGAAAACATATCAGTGAATCGCCGAGAATGATATTGGATGAACAATCAAAGTGTTTCGATATGACAATGGAGGACAATACACGTCCATTGAATTTGAGAATTATCTGGAGAAGCGTGGGATAAAGCATGAGGTAGCTGCTGTGAGAACTCCACAACAAAATGGAGTTGCTGAACGTAGGAATCGATAGGTGAACAACATGGCATGAACAGTGCTGATTGAGAGACGTATTCCACGACATTACTGGAAAGAGGATGTTCAAGCAGCAGTGTACATTCAGAATCGAACAGGACTCTATATGGGTGAGACGAAGACACCATATGAATTGTGGCATGGATGGAAGCCTTCTCTAAAATACTTTCGTGTCTTTGGAAGTAAATGCTTCATCAGGAACAAAGAAGGAAATCAAGGGAAGTATGGTGACAATGTAGATGAAGAAATTTTCCTCATTTACTCAATGAACAGCAATGCCTACAAATGTTTCAACAAACGTTTGGGAAGGATTGTGTAAAGTAGTGATGTTAAGATAATTGAAGAGAAAACCACAAATTCTTCAAAGACGTCATATGATGATGTGATAGAAAGTCAGGAAGAATGTGAACGTGAAGAAAATACAAATGCAGAAATAGAGGAAGCTGTTCAAAACACTCAGCAGTCACATCATGATGTTGACTCAGAAGAAGAATCTGAAGCAGAAACTCTGGCTGAAGAGAATACTACTGAACCTCGCAGGAGAAATCGAAGATCTGAGATTGATCCATCCAACATAATTGGGGACAGGAGTGCACCCAATCAAACAAGAAGGATGAGGAATACCACACAATCAGCATTTCTATCAGTTGTAAAGCCATCCTCATTTGAAGAAGATGCAAAAGATAAATCTTGGGTGAAATCCATGAATGATGAATTAGATCAGATTGACAAGAATCAGACATGGGATATTTTCTATAGACCCGAAGGTCACAATGTGATTGGTTCCAAATGGATCTTCAAAAATAAGTTTGATGAGCATGGAAGTTTCATCAGGAACAAGGCACGACTAGTATGTAAAGGATATTCCCATATTGAAGGCATTGATGTTGAAGAAACATTTGCTCTAGTTGCTAGACTGGAGTCAATCAGGATTTTCCTTGCCATGGCACTCCAAAGAGGATATAAAGTATATCAAATGGATGCCAAGACAACATTCTTGAATGGTGTTCTCGAAGAAGAAGTCTACATTGAACAACCAGTGGGCTTTGTTTTGGGTACTGATGAAACAAAGGTCTGCAAACTGGAGAAAGCTCTATATGGTTTGAAGCTGGCACCATGGTCATGGTACTCAAGGCTGGACTCATATCTCAAGACGTTGGAATTCAAAAGAGGAGTAGTTGATCACAATCTCTATGTGAAGAATTCTACAAAAGATCAATTCTTGGTTCTGGTCTACTTTGATGATATCATATTTGGTGGCAGTAGACAGAAATCAGTGGATGAATTTGCCAACCACATGAAATCATAATTTGAAAAGTCTATGATTGGGGAGCTCACATATTTCTTGGGGATGCAAGTGATTCAAAAGAAGGAATACACTTTCATTTCTCAACAAAAATATGCGAGAGAGTTGCTGAAGAAGTTCAATATGCAAGACTCCAAACCAATGTCAACTCCGATTTCTGTTGGAACTAAACTTGGAAAGAATGAGGATGGGAACTCTGTTGATCCCACCATGTACAGAAGGATCATTGGAAGCCTACTGTACCTGATAGCGACAAGGCCAGATATTTTCTTTGCAACATGGCTTGCGGCTCGCATTCAGAGTAATCCAAAGGAGGGACATATGGCAGCAGTAAAAAGAATCATGAGGTATATTCAAGGTACACATAACTTCGGGTTATATTTAGCTGCAGTCAGGGATAGTGAATTATCAGTATTTTCTGATGATGACTGGGCCGGTGATGTAGTAGACAGAAAGTCCACTAGTGGTGTATCTTTCTATATTGGGCAGAAATGTGTTGGCTGGTTGAGCAAGAAACAAGAAAGTACTTCTCTTAGTACTGCTGAAGCTGAGTATATCTCTGCCACAATGGCATGCACTCAACTGCTATGGATGAAGCAACAATTAACTGATATTGGTGATGAGGTGACGCAACCAATGGTGATTTACTGTGACAATAAGAGCGCAATTGATCTTACGAAGAATCCTGTTCAGCATTCTCGTACAAAACACATTGAAATCAGGTATCACTTTATCAAAGAGAAATTTGAGAAAAGCGTGATTAGATTGGATCATGTGGGAACAGATGAGCAAGTGGCTGATATCCTGACAAAGCCACTGTCAACGGCTGTGTTTGAGAAGCATCGGTTGAACCTCGGTTTTCGACCACCTCCCAGTGCATAAAGAAGTTACGGAATTCCCCTCTCCCTGTTTGTTATAAATGTGTTCATCTGTTTGTGGATATGATGTAGGTTTATGGGGGAGATACTATCCAGGGGGAGTATGGTTTGAGCTGAACGTGAAAAATTTACTGGTCTTTGGGTTTATTGTCAATGGGGGAGAAATGAGAAGGAATAAATTCAGGAAAATTCTGTGATAAGAATAATGATAAGGAAAACAATGGAACCCAATTCACGCCCCCTCTCTTGTTTTATACACCGAGCATTGCTCACGCAGACTTAGAGTGTTGGCTGGGTTGATTCCTGCGTTTCTTGGTTTTCACATAGATTGAGATCTTTTGAATTTTTCTTCTGATTGCCAACAAACCCAAAGGGGGAGATTGTCGGAACCATGGTCTTCTATGCATGATTTGGAGTGTGTTTTGTCTTTATTGTCAATCATCAATGGAAGTTTGGATCATGTACCAGCAAAAAGATCATACCATTCAAGCAGCCAACAGTTTTGAAGGTGGCGCCGTTTCCCAGTGTTTGCCAAATTTTGGGGGTCCAAAATCTGGATGTTGCTGAGCATCGCGAAAAGTGTATTTCCAGGAAGATCATCATTTAATATGGCAATGGCATGAGTTTCGCGAAGATGGGATGCATGGACTGGATTTCGCGAAGACCAGAAGAATGGAGGCGGTGAGGCTTCGCGATTACGTCAAGCTTCGCAAACGGCAGAGGCTGGCGAGTTTCGCGGCGAAGAAGGGCTTCGTGAGGGAGCTTCGCGGCGAAGGAGCGAAGGTATGTTGACGGTGTTTCTTCGCGACTACGTCAAGTTTTGCGAACGACAAAGTGCCGTGGTGCTTCGCGATTTGGACAGAATTCCGGCGGAACTTCGGAGCTTCGCGATAGGTGCTGACGTGGTGTTGAATTTGCGCAGAAAGTTTGAGGGTTGGTGGAATCACCTATAAATAGAGGCTGACCCCTTCAAGAGAAGCAGAGAGAATCTCAGAGAAATTCCTTTGCTCTCGGTTCGCAAAGGTCACTCGCGAAGGTAGTTTTGCTTCACGAGAGTTGAGCTTCGCGGCGGCTATCCTAGCTCCGCGAAAAGGTTGCGCCCCGCGTTGGCTCATTGATCTTCGCGAAGAGGCAGGAGCTTCGCGGTGACTTTCCCAGCTCCGCGAAAAGAGTTCGCCCCCGTGTTGGCTCAGTGAGCTTCATGAAGTGGCAGGAGCTTCGCGATAGACAAGAATTGCGAAGTCTTGAGCATCGCGAGAGTGCTTCGCGATTGAGCTTCACGAAAAGGTAGGGGCTCTGCCCAGAATTGCTTAAGCTTTCCAAAATAGGGAGCCGTGCAAAGTAGGGTACTTTGTGAAGACCCTTTCAGAGGTTTTTCACCCAGTGGACAGGGGCAAGAGGAGTATTAATCAGTGGTTGGAATTTGGATCTAATAGAGCATTAACTAAGGATTCTGATGCAAGAAAAGTCTCATGCCGAACAGGAGATAGTGAACTTCATGACTATCAATTGAAGAGACCTTCACGTCTATAAACTGAGTGAGACTTCACCCAACGGCAGTGAGCCAGTGGGAGTCAATGGGTGTGACTCGAGGGAAGCAGTGAGCTATCCCTGAACCTTTGTAAAGGCAGTAAGCCTGGGACAGAGTGACTGTGCCCGAACTTTTGTAATCTACAGCAAGTGAAGCATAGTGGATTTTGGTACGACTGACAACCTGTCGGCGTATGCTCCTTGGACGTAGCCCTTAGTGGTGAACCAAGTAAAAAGGGTGGTGTCTTCTCTGTGCATGTGTATATTTGCTTTCTAATCATATTCATCATATAGGTTCAACAAGTTCCTACCAACGTGGGAACAAGATCCATTACTTTAAAAGAAGAAGTGGTCACCCTGATTCACCCCTCCCCTCTCAGGGTGTCCCGGGGTCCTTCATGGGCCACCTTAAATAATGTAAATCTTCAAGATCTTCAACATATGAACGGCCCATTTAATTTTCTTTCCATTCGAGTTCTAATCACCACAATTGGATATTTTTTGACTGATTTATGAAACATTCATTGATGTGGGGTCCACGTGGTCGTCCAGAATAATTTTTCAACATTATTGAATTTTTAGGACCCTTTTATGGTCGAATTAAATCATGCTTAAGAAAAAACATGTGAGTCCATAAAATATATGAATCCCATAAAAAAACATCAATTAGATTTATATTTTAAATGATATGTGTGAATTACCAAAGTGATTAAAATCTGTTAATATTTCCAAATTAGGAAATTTTCATATTTAAACGCAAAACACCCTATATATCTAGAATTGATGTAAATAACCCAAATTGACAAATTATTACTGATTAAATAATTGAATTATATATAAAAAATGATGAAATTATTATCTCAATCAATGTGTTATTTGAATCTTTTAAATTTTTAAAGATTAAAATTTGTTTAAATGTAATGGGATGAGAAAAAGAACATATAGTGTTGTCCCACATTTAAAAAAGATCGTGTATGAGAATGTTGAGTATCTACTTGTATATCCTTGGAATAAAATAACGAGAATTTTCTATAGGAGTTCTTTTCCTTAGTATTGGCTTCATAATTGGATCTTGATCCTAGTGAAATCTATTGGTGCGACCTAGTGATAGGTTCAACATTTGTTCTTCGTAATGGTATAGCTCATGGTAGGTAGCACCCTCATAACTCTAAATCATTTCTAGTGTACTAAGATTTCTGAAATTTGTATCTTTCAGGTGTCTTTGTCCCTTATAGGACTCTTACCATTTATATTTCACCATTTTTTTAATGGGTGTTCATGGTTTCTTGAACATTTTTATGGGCATGTGCATCATGTAATTCTCATTTTCTATTGGTTAGATATTCCTTGGGAATGTTCATCCACTTCATGGGTCTTGTGACCCTATCTCCTTTCCAGGGAGACCCAGTATGTTATCAGTTTTTTTGTGGTAGTATGGGGTAGTATGACTCTAGACTAAATTTCTTTTGTAGGCCATACAATACATGAATGCATTGGGCTGATAAGAATTTGGGTAGTAATTAGGATGTGTCATTTTCTCATATATCCTCAAGGTAGTGCATGTTGACAAACACGGTACTATTTAGTGTTAAGTTTGTTAACAAACCAGTTGATTTTGATGAATTTTTTTGAGACTTATCCTTTGAGTATGGTCTTGGGTTACCTCTATAATAGGGTGACTAGAAAGATTAATAATTAATACCATTCAAATACTCAGTAGGACTTATAAGTGACTTGGGTGGTTTGGCTTGCCGATTTGTTTGGTTTGACACTTATTTCATATTCTATGATGTACGTGGCTTGGATAGGAGGAGTGACACATATAGGTTAAGCTGAATTTTGATCTAGTATGATACAGAGAAACTATTCTATATTTTATTTCAATGTCTATGACACTACTAAGGTGAGGTTTATCCCATCAATTATTTTAAATGTTCCCTTCCATGTAATACCAACATAACTAAGAAAGACCATTTTAAAATGGTTGATCTTCCTTAAATTACATTGATGTTTGTAGGTGTTAACACATGTGGCTTCTTTCTTGTCACAATAATGTTGATCTGGATTGTGGTGCATGCAGACCTTCTGAAGCCCCGTCTGTCTTAGATTGAAATCGATGAACAATTTAATGATCAGAGAATTCCATGGGTAAATGTGGAATATGTTTGATTAATATTTGTACATCGCTAGGTGATGTCAATATTTGTTCAAAGTAATTCATCTAGTAGTGGTTTGACCAAACTTATAGTAATTCATGTTCCCTTCATAGTGTACTCTACTAAGGGAAGAGCATTTACCCTATCTTCACATCATCATAGATATAATAACATAGCATAAGTATTACGCCGTACTAAATTATTAAAATTTAATAATCTTGTAGGGTGGTTCAGTTTTGGTTTTGCATATAGGATGCATGGTTTTTTCATGGAATGGTCAAGAACACCACTAGAGTTCGGTAATTTACTTAGACGGATGTGTTCATGGTGAATGTGAGATTCCTTTGGGGGTGGTATCAAATATTTTCTTGTATAATGCCCTATGTCTATGTAGAGCATCTTCTTGAATGGTCAGCCATATTAGCTCAACTCATCTTTATTTTTCATGACATAATGGTCAGTGAAGGATAGTCCTTGAGAACATCCTCAGATGGATATGAGTGCATTTGTTTTGTTATCTAGGACTTTTCATGGGAAGTTGACTCGACATGGGTGTTGAGTTCGATTAGAATTGACCCTTTCATTATTTCAAAATCATTCTAGGGGAATCCCTGAGACTTTTAAGGTTGTAATTTTAAATGTAATACCCATGGTTGGGATGATGTATCTTGTAATTGGACCTCTAAAAACACAATTCCTAATGTAATTAGTACCTTTGGTCAAATTCTTAGGGATATTATGACATGATTGTGTCACAAGATAAATGAAATTAGGTAATTATAGTATCGTTGTTTTGTTTGAAAAAATTAGTGTTAACTCGAGTTTTATTGGATTAAGTGCCTCTTTCTTGAATGATAGCTTAGTGGTGAGTTTGGAATTTGGGTATGTAATGTAGCCATTTGAACAAAGATTCCAGACCCATATAGTTTAGGTTATTTTTACATTGTTATCGAAGGCTTCTCGGTGATCAAATGTTCTAAGGTGGGATTGTTATAACACACTAGGCTTTATACCCTATGAAAATGAAAATTAATTTGAAATAATCCTTTACTAGATTGTATGTATTGAAAAATGAACCTCAAAACATAATTTTAAGACTTGTAATTCTTAAAAATATTTTGTTGGACTTGGGTGAAGTTTTGAGAAATTTACTAGGTTTTTCGATTAGTTTCAGGAGTATTGGACCAGAAAATATAACATTTATGTACCTAAAAAGGTCACACCATTTTTTTTGAAATCATGTTGACCAATGTAGGAAATGATGAGGCCTTATTCAAGTGGACAGAGGATTTTGCACAGGCTATGCACAATTTCCCAAATAGTTCACCCAGACCGCACAGTTAGTGGCCAGGGAAGTACCCATGTACTATTCTCCATAGAGTTGGTATATAGTTTCCAAACCAAGTATCCAACCTGTTCAGCGTGCCTTAGGTGCCCAATAAAGGGTTCATGATTGGTACATGGTATGATAAAATGTATGGCTCAAACAATTCATTGTGTCCCTCAATTAAAAATAAGAATAAATAATTAAAATTGAGGTAAAATTAAATTAAATATTAGTTAATGATAAATAAAAATAAATGTTTTAATAATAATAATAATAATAATAATAATAATATTATTATTATTATTATTATTATTTAGGTTTATGTTTTATGAACCCATTGTGGGTTCTCACTATCCCCTTACCTATAACTGGTGATGCACCCCATGGGGATCCCCTTTGATTTGAAGACGAGCCCCCTCCCTCGTCTCCCACTCTATTAATGGATTTCAAATTGATCCTACACTTTTTTTCATTGATTTGTTGTGGTAAGATCTCGTATCCATTCTCCTTCCTTACTTTAGAAAATTTTCGGACTCCCCATCATCTGGTTAGGTGCGTATGAAACAAATCATAGAATCTAAGCTAGGTTTTTTGGCTTTAAATCGATTTTAGGGTATGTAAAGTGTCTCTTCGGACCCCTTCCTATATATTTTGACATCTGTTGCTAATGGTGAGGTGATACGGTTCATTTTGGTTCACCACCAACAATTTTAGGTATGATTTTTTCTATTTTATCTTTGTTTTTCAATTATTATTTGGGGTTTTCATAGTTTATGAGTTGCTAGTAGATTCCTTTGTGTGAGTTGAACCTTACCAGAGTGTTTTTTAGTCCTTGGTAGCTTTTATTAGAGTGTTTGAGGACTCTATGAGGACTTTCACTAATATTCATAGGTATGTATATGTGTGTGTGTGTTTAGACATATATATATATATATATATATTCCTTGTACATAATCCATCATGGAGAGTGGAATATGTACATTGTATTAAGGGGTATATACATATAAATGTATGTTTGTGCAATTGTGGAGTACCTTTGAGTTAAAATTGTCATGTTCCAAGTGTTCGACTTAGCTTGGTCTACTTCTTATTATTGTCTCCCTTTCCTTTCCATTTAATAATATGAATTCATTAATTAATTACTTTTCAAACTATTCATAGATTTTAATTCAATTAGATTGTTTTTTAGTTTAAATGATTCCTTTGATAAACGGATTGAAATATTAAATATGATAAGTACATTTTTTGAAGATAAATATCATTTTATTACAATAAAACACTTCTAAAAGAGGTGCACTTCCTTCTAGAAAAAAATGTTGTGAAATTTATTTTTATCATTATTTGTTTTGGTTTCTGTTTTCCCTGATCCTCTTGTTGGTTCTCATTTTTTGAAATGTTAACTTTTCACACATTGAATAATATGAATAGAGTTTTCATGCTCAATTAGTTTAAATTCCATTTCCTGAGTAGGCTTATACTGGATTAGTTTAAATGAAATTTCCCATGTAGGAATATTTTTTAACCATGACCCTTTCCATTTGATCCTTTTGAGTCTTATAAATGAATTTTCTATGTTTATGAAATGTTAATGAATTATAAAATGAATTATTTAGACTCTCTTAAGATAGATAATGGCATCCTTATTTGTAAATTGACCATGGAACATTCTAATGGACATATAGAGATTTATTATTTCATTTCCATTTAGTAATTAAATGTTATGCCTTAGTAGATTATATTTTTTTTATACATGGGAATTGACCTTTTAAAATATGTCCCTTTTCTAATAACACCTTAAATGTTCTCAGTGAATCTTACAAATGGATTTTCAATGTCTTAATGAAATTTTCCAGGTTGTATTATATGAAATGTCTTGCACATGATTGTTTTCTATTTTAAATGGATGAATCAAATGGTCTTGACACATATAAGATGGTCAAACCATTGTTCTATATCTTCTTTATACAATTCCAGATGTCTATTGAAATGTTTCAAAAAGGAATTAAATTGGGAAAATGATATACAAGATAGGTCATTTTATCATGAATTGAATTGAGTGTGACCATTTCATTTATTGAATTCAATGATTTTAACAACTTGTTAACTTCTTTTACAGAAATTTCCTTAGTGACATATGGTTAGAGGTATGTTAATTCCATGTTCCAATGGTTTCATTCCATTTCATAATGCTTTTATCATTTTAATTAATGGTTCTTCTAAATGCCTTGTTGTATTTTAATGCTCACTCCATTCCATATAAGTTGTGCCACTTTTTGGGATTATTTAAATATCTTTTATATCTTGATATCATTTTTCACAAGGATATTGTTTAAATGGATTACGATTATAAATTCATTCATTAGGATATATGGCTTGCATGATGTGCCTAAATTTTAAATTTGTTAGGAGAGAACATGGGTTCCATATTTTGGATTCATGGAAAGACTCATATGCCTAGTTGGTTCTACCACGATGCACTGGGGGTGATGCTTTGGCTTTCCAGTTGTGGGCTTCCTGTGTTGTTTATTTTACACCTGATTTTTACTGGCTCCTTAGGGGTGAATCTATGGACAAACATTTTTTTATGATGGATTCACCATGACTTGGGTAACACTCGGACACTTATGTGAGATAACTTGGAAGGAATCATAAGTTATTGTTCCTCATATTGATATAAGGTACTCTATTTTTATCACTTTGGACATACTCTGTAGTATTGGATTATTGGATGTTTTCATTGTGATACATTGAATTTTTTTAGATCACCTTGGATGGGCACATGACTCCACCTATATTTTGGTATATTATATAAATGAATTTCTTATTCATATGAGATTCATATCCTTAATTAATATTATTATTATCATTCTTATGCATGTGTAATTATTCTACTTGATTTATAGGCACTTATGAATGATGGATTGTCAATTAGACCCCAAGACGAATCACAAGCTTCGGTGTGTACCTCTTCATAGGTTTTCATGATCACTTGGAAAATTATATATATATATATATATATATTATTGCACAGTTCCATATTCATACATTCGGTATAGGTCAATGTAGATGATAAGAAATGAGTGTTTGTTTGGGAACTGAAAAAATGTTGTTGTTATTTACATTATTTACTACTCTACATTGAAACAAGTTGGCACACTATTTATTTGTATATTTCATGATATGGTTTGTACTAGACACCATGGTTTATAGCCTACTGAAATTTATATGTCACAGAACACTTGGAAATCATTTTTCACCTCTGTAGATCTTCTTTCTCAACAGTCTTTGGATTCATTACTTTTGTTTTACTATGTACATGGGAGCTGGGGATCACGAGATTGGGCTCGTTCTAAGGATGCTCAATGAGTTATCTATTTTCTATTCTCTCTTATTATATTATACTATTTTTACCTTTCATTATAACTTAAAATTACATGAATCATTATATGGAATTGGTATTGGCTACATTTTATTCTGTTGTTTCATTTTTTCTTCTGCTAATGTTCTCTTTTGTTCATACTTTATGATGTTTTTAATTTATTAAATATTATTATGATATATACAACTAATTTAAACTGGTAATACCTCTGGGAATTCTCTAATATATGAGGGTATAGTCTCCCCACAAAGACACCCTAATCCCTCACTGCTAGTCATTGGCCTCTGGTGTTTGGGGAAATGCACTTTGCATCTTGTGATGAAAGGTCCGACTACTGGTTTAGTGGTCATTAAGGATGATAATTTAGAATATATATCATATAATTTTATTAATCCCATATTCAATACATTACATGTGATGTGTTAATTAATCACATCACTTGTAGGAGGCTGTAGTCCACACATCCACAAACAAAGTTATCGTATTTACGCAAAATGGAAAGAATGATGGTTTGTTTTATTTAATAATTATGAAAGAATGAGATTTCATATATTTCATCTATATAATATAAAAAAATATTCCAGTCATAATTCCTTCCCATGATAGGTTTTAAAGGAAAAGAGAACAACATCATCTTGTGAGGCGGTAGGCCGCCGTACAAACCAATGGTAAGTTCATTACGCATTAGATGGGAGTGTGTATAAGTATAAGTCTAAAAAATTGAATAAAAATATATGTATATATTTTGGATAATGATGAAAATATATAATCATGGAATAAGAATATTTATGGTGGTAGATAATGAAAATAATATAAAAGTTCTTGTGGAAGGACGTTATCTCTTCTTTGGGTAACTCTTTTTCGTTTTCACCAGAGATTATTTGGATGGATTTATTCCAAAATTGAGTCTTATAAGATGAAGGTAAGGATTTTGGAGGATATTTTGTTACATTTTGGTCGAGCCAAAGGGATTTGAAGGTGTGAATGACTGGGAGGGTTGAGTGAAATTTTATAGTGGAGGAGGAGTGGTATTATTGTACATTTTTTTAGAAAGAATTCCACCCACATTTTTACCATGTAATGTTGATCCAATAATTGTAAAAAACAGATAAAATGGAATATAATGTCTAAATATGAAAATAAAAAAAATTATATATTTATGCGTCATTTGGGGCCTTATGTTTAATAATTTTTCCTATGTTAAGTTATTTTTTCCTCAATCACTGTAATTAATTTCAATCACATTCCAATATATTTTCGGTCAAATACTAAGGATACCTTAAGTGAAATTATTTATTATTATAATTGATAATATGGAATCATTTTTTTCAAAATATAATCATAGAATTGTCATAAATTAATTTAAATTTAATATCACAAATGGGATAACAAAAAAGGTTTTTAATGTAAAAAACGTTCAAAATTATGAAATGTTTTTATATCCAATTTCAATGTAAAATTGGTTCCAATGACCAAAATTGGGTTCATTGATGTAAATTTGATCTAATTAAATGTTTAAGCTAAATTAAAAAATTACTTCACAATATAAATAAATAAATAAAAATTTATAAATAAAATTCAGTATTTTTCACTATTCATCCAAAATGAAAATTTTCTAATAAATCACTAAATTTCATTCTAAGAGAATTTTGAAATTATAAATTAAAAAATGATGTTTATTTTATCAAATTATATTTTAATGGGTTTCTGAAATTAATTTTATTATTTTTTACATAAGGAAATAAAAACCAGTACATTTTAGAAAATAGTATTCTAAAAAATATAAATAATTTACCCACAAATATATTTTTTTACTTTCAATGTGATTTATTTTTTTAAAACAACTATAAATTATATTTTAAAATTATTTATTAAAACTCTTATTTCTAGCATTAATGTCTAGATTATTATTATCTTGTTTAAATATTTATAATAATTATATGGTGTTTTGTAGAAACTCATTATTATGTGTAATGAAATCCATGTTAGTATTATATGTTGTTCAAGATTATATTGGTGTAGAGTATAATTAATGATTTTCATGGTTTATTATAAAACATATAACATAAAATAAAAAAAAATTTATTTAAAAAAATGTTGTAAAAACTTTATCTGTTACACTCTACCCCCACCCTAAAATGAATTTGCCCATCAAAATTCATCATTTTGAAACAAAAAAATAAGGATACATCTAACTCATAATATCTTAAATATCCCACATATCATCCTATAATAGGTGATTTATCTGCTATACATTGACTTGGGGAGTGTTCATGTATTGTTTAAATCTATCAGTATGGTCTAGAATTTTAATTTGTTGGTCCTCGTAAGAAACATCATAATCCATTTGTATAACCTATGATTTCAGTACACATTAAAGGTCAGTTATTTACATCCCAAGAGTTATACAAGGAACACATCATGGACTTTAGGGATATTAGGGGAATTTCAATGTGTTATACTTTTGTCTTAGAATAGTCAATAATTTAAAATGTATCAACAAACCTTGGACTTAGTTTCCCATTCTTCCCAAACCAGATAACCTTATTCCTATAAGATATTCATAGAAATAACTTACACCAAATTAAAATTAATGATCACATAAATGGTTAATAGAATAACTTTTCTAAAAAAATTAATATTTCTTGATATAATTCTAACTGGTTTAAACCTTCTTGTAAATTTCTTCATAAATCACACGTACTAATAGATTTATTTCTACAACTTCATACTATTACGTTGGAGCTATAAAATTATTCTTATAAATGGATTCACAATGATCCATTTGAAATATTGATTGAAATATATTGTTGATTGAAAACATAACTTGAGGAATGTGTTTATCCCAACCACATTTGAAATCAAACAGTCACGATCTCAACATAAACTCAAGGTTTTTAATTGTTATTTCATATTTAAAATTCATCTGATTATGATAATAAGTTGTTAAATTCTATTCTATATCAAGTTCTTACTAAAGATATAACTAGAAAATTGTGGTAAACCTATAATCCTAGTCAGATACAATAGAATGTGGTACACAATGAAACCTCACCACTTCCTTAATGTGTATCCTTGAAAAATTATCTAGAGATAAGTATTCTCTGAACAAAATGATGTGGACAGACTTAGTAAGGTGACCGATTGCCACCCATATAAAGTTAAACAATTTAGAGTTTTTTCATAGTACAAAGGAAAATCCATAATGATTTTCTCTTATTCACATTATTTTATGAGTAATGGATACAAAATACCCTTAAACTGTTGTATTTCAGCATTAACTTTGTGGAATACCACGAACTATGATACAAACACTGTGATATCCTCCTTCATACCAAATCACAATAAATATTATTTCACGTATCTATCCATCTTTATACTCAAAAGATGAATATATAATGAATAAATATGAGTTTCCTCTAATATATCCAAATTCAAATTTAGTAGATATGGAACACATGGATGGTTTCTAAAACTCAAAATTCCATTTTGATCAAGGTAAAACATTGGTATATTTCAAAACTCCTTTTGCAGCACCACATCTTCCTTCTACACCTTCATAATATTAAAATAGATAGAGGGTTAAATTCAATTAATAAAGATAATATTTTCCTCCATGCTTCATGATTTATAGATCTATCCTTTTAAAATCCATAAATATTTAATCTATTTTTATCCTCATTATGGATAATCTAGCATGATATTTTTCATTCGATGAATCAGCCACATTGTTCACTTTCACAATGTGGTAATGTATTGATTATTCGTAATCCTTTATCATCTGTAATCATCTTATCTGGTTCATTTTCAACACCTTATACGTGAATGTATATTTCAAAATTTTATAATCAGTATATATATCTCACTTTTCTATATAAAGATAATCCCCCCATATCATTAATGAAAAAATTACACCAGCTAACTCCAAATCATGAGTTCGGTAATTTTCTTCATTAATCATAAATTATAACAAGGAATAAGAAATAACCATATTATATGTCCTGATAACACATCACAATGACTTCATGGATTCATAAATATAGATTACAAATCATTCTCCCATATAGGGTAATGTAATCATAGATTCACTGACTAACCTTATTTTCGTTCTTTGACATTTTCCTCGCATTCCTTTGTGTAGAAGAACATTGTACCCTTATGAGTTTACATGGTCATATGATTACATAGTCATGATAAATTCTCTAAACACTATTGATAATATCTATCTTAAACATGAAAGATTTAGATATCAGTAATCATGGTAGGTCTATAAAAATTTTCAACAGCCTCTATCATTGATGGATCTATTTCATACCATTCCTTGAGATTATCTTACAGTGAAATGGAATCTTTTTTATCCAAAATTGACACTTCGTAAAAAATTTATACATTTTCTCCTTCCTTAGGGTCCTTATTAAAATTCTCAAGTGGTATATATTCTCTTCCATACTCTTTGAATAGATAATAATATCATCTTTAAATATTACAACAATTTGATCAAGGTAATACATAAAGAATCAATCCATAAAATCATTGAACATATGAGGGAAATTGGAAAGAACAAAATGAATCACAATAAATTTGTAGTGTATATTCCTTGTATATAATTCTACAATTAGTATATCCTTCTTATGGACCCTCAATTTATGATATCTAAAATTAAAGACAATGTTAGAAAGATACTGATATCTATACAGATTATCAAACAATTCATCAATATATGGAAAAAGATACTTGTTCTTGATTGTGATATTGTTTAACTACTGATAATCAATACTGATTTTCCTTGATGCAACTATATTTTTCACAAATATAATAGGTGAACCACAAAAGTGATAGACATGGCCAAATTAATCCCTTATCATGGTTTTCTAAGAGTATAATCATTAATTCCTATAACTCAATTGGGGCTATTTTATAGGGAGTATTTGAAATTGGTATGGATCTTGGTATTATTTTTATTAGGAACTCAAATTCATGTGTTGGTGGATAAATAAGAAACTCTTTTGAAAAAACATCCACAAACTCTGGAAAAATAGGCATATCATCGTTATGGATTTTCTCCATAACCATTTGACATAAAGACACCTTTGGAATATTAACTAAGACCCATAAATGGGATATGATCCATATAAGAAGTTTATACTTATCATCACATTGTTAGAAAATCATATGTTAGAATAAAATATCTAACATAAATTCCCTTCCTCAACATTTTTTTTGCTCTTAATAAAGATAAGGTCCATCCAATCCTATGATTGCATCAAATACAACAGAAGGAATATTGAAAAGATTTATAGGATGTACATTTCCACAAACATAAACTCTAGAGGAATCATATAATTGAGAAGATTTTTTTTTTGAAATTTAGTATTTTTACTTCTAAATGAAAATATAATCATTTTGGTGGAATATTAATACCGTTATAAAATTTATTAGATATGAATGAGTGGGTGGATCCAGAATCAAATAGCACATTATCAGTTAAATAGTAGATGTTGTGTGTACCTTTCACCACATCATTTTAAAAACCCTCATCCAAAATAGGGATCACATGAGATTTCCCATTTTCCCATGTGTTAATATGTTATTGATTTCGATCATCATCATTAAACATATAGTTAGGGAACTAGTTATCATAATTCCAAATGTCCATACACTTTTATAACTGAAGATAGGAATTATCAATCTATAAAGATTTCTCCACATTCTCATTGTAATCTAACTTATTCTCATCACATTAGGAATCCAATTACTGATGAATTCAAATATGTACATAAATAATTATTTTTACCCCTTAAGAAAATTTCCTCTATGTTTAATTAGACACATAGAGCATACATAAAAATTTATCTAATTTTAACTATGGTTTTTTATTTTCCATTGAACTCCATCTTCATTTTCTTGTCAAAACTATGAGATTGATACATAACACTAACCTCCATTGCAATTGTGATTTCACAATGAAAAATCTCATTATAGTTACTAATGTATCTTAAGGGAAATTTACTTTTGAGACTTTTATATAAGCCATTGAAGAACCTATCCACTTTAATTTTTTATTGGATGATAATACAAGAAGTTAACCTCACACATCTTGTGAAATTAGACTTTTATGTACCAATAGATTCATTATACATTGGTTTTAGCTAAAAGAAATCATTCTCCATAATTATAAAAAAATATGAGATATGTACATATTGAAAAATATTTTCAAAAAATCACCACAATCCATTGATTCATTTTCGTATTTCATCCTCATATTCTTGATTAATGTTCACCATGGGTCTTTTTTCCTTCTAACTCATAAAAACCTATAATGTATTTCTCATGATATGAAGATAGGATTATAAAGAATATCATTTCATTGGGTCTAATAAATTGGTAAAAAAAAGTGGATTAAAAGTCCCACTAATATAAGGTGGATGTTTCTTCATGAAAGACTCAAGAGAATTTTTTTCCTTATATTTCTCATTCAGATGTCAAGTATGACTCATATCTTGAGAAATTTTGGTGAGTATAGAAATGATATTTTTCATTCCATCTCCCATAACATTCATTTGTGTCCGAGGAAAATTTTTTAGTTTTCCATCGCAATCACTATTAATGTGGCCCTATTGGGTTCCATCCTATTCAATAAAACCAAAATTAATAGATTAAGAAATAGTTAACACATTTAGAGCCATATAATAATGAAAAAAATAAATATATGGTGTCTAAATTATGGAACCATTATTAATTTATAAAACATTGTGTTTATCCTAGGATATTTATTTACAATCAGTTTGTAAGACCTTTATTATGGATAATAAATATTTTTTGAACTCTCAATGCATATCCCCCCGGAGTGTCAAACTAGGTATGTAGCAAGGCCCATGGTCATGCACTATTTTCAGAAAATGTCAAAATCAATATTGTGTTTTGGGGGATGAGACCCCTATTAACATATATGCCAGAGCCACAACCACTATTAGTATCTAGACATTGATGTATTTCTAGGAATTCACTCACTATATCCATTAAGAAAATTCTTGGACATTTTTCTTTTTTTATACTTATACTTATCCTTAGGCATATCCTTAGGTTTCCCACTAAGGTTTTATCATCCTAGTTTCCAATTTTTAACTAAAAATTTTCTCTTTTACCAATTATTCTTAACCCTCTCTTATCATACATTAAAAATACATCATATTGGTGGAATACTTAATATAATACCCAAATAGTAACCCAAAGAACATATTATATTAGTGCCTTTAGAAATAATGAATCATAAAAACTTGTACATAAGTGAGATACATTATCTCCCACTAGGGACTTCATTACTATATCCCTTCTTAAAAACATCATACATAATAAATATCATCATAACTTGGGGAATGGAAACATAAAAATTGGTGATATTAGATGATTAGTAAGGTTTAAAAAAGGTGATATATAAGAATAAACATTAGTATAAGGGTATTAAAAAATTATCATAATATTATATTATTATACCTTATATATAAAAATAACATAAAATTGAATCATGGAATAAATATTAGTAGTTAATAAGACCAGATTCATAAGGGAATCAAGAGAATAATCCATATAAGCATAATATAGGGAAGAGACATAGAATTGTTTTAGTCATATAATCATATACATCTATTTCCATAGTATTCCAAGAATATCATCCAAATCAATCTTAGTTTTAAAGTTTCACTATCCATGTCATGATGGTAGTTGTGGTTCACTCTATTGACCATATTAGAAGTCAATGTTCACTCATAATACCATCTATGTGAAAAACAAATTACTGAACAGAGTTCACTCCACATTATAGTCACATATATCTTTTGAAATATAATTATTTACCTAATTCATTGGAGTGAGATATAGGTCTCACCCATCTCAAAATAAAATAATACATACATGTGATATAAGATTATAAATGATCATATCATAACCCATAAAATGAAATAGGAATCATAAACAGTTATCATGTCATACCCCATGGAAAATATAAAGGGTTCATAATCGTTTCATCAAACCATAACTCATGAAAGGAAGTGGGTTTCATGGGAATATAACCCATGAAAGAAAAATTAGTTTCATCATCCTCATTCCGTAAAAATATAAAACATTTATAGAATTAATAATAACAGAAACAGATGGTCATTTCAATAGAAAAATATTAGTAACACAAATGGATTTCATCTTATCTGTAAAATGATTTGGTAATAACAATTAGAAACATTTATTGAGGTAAATATTTTTTATTCGTTGAAAAATGACTATTTAAAACATCTGGAATTTTTGAAAATCATTTTCTTAAAAAATTGTTTTGAAAACACATAAATAAAACCATGAAAATAATAAAAATTTAAAATCAGTTTTGATATTAAAATTACCCTAAAAAATAATTTAAAAAAATTTCATAAAAAACATTTTTTAAAACATGGTTTTTAATAGAACATATTTCTGACCGACGAGAGAAATGAGGTCTAGTTTTCCTAAAAAATACTTAATTAGATCAAGTACCAATAAGTGGGAAAATGGAGATGATAAATGATATATCATGAGAAACCATGAGATAATAAAATTATATGGTTTTCTTGAAATACAGATCCAAATATTAATTTAATTAAACATGATCACAAACAAACTTGATAAATGATGAGATTATTGCAATAAAATCTCACCACATGGTTACATTGAATCATACTACTAGGTAAAAAATTGACAGTACATGATTTATAAAATATCATTAAAAGAAGTATATTAATGATATAACATGTTAATTGGAGGTGTAAACAATTTTTAGAATAATATAGGTTCATAACATGGCATGTGACTCAAAGAAAGTAAATTGAGACAAAATTACATTACTGGTTTGGTAAATTTTGAACCATAACCCTCCCAAAATAGAGATTAAAAAAATCGATATGTGAATATGCATATATTTATGTATTGTAATAATATAATATATTAATTTTTATTCTATACAATGCATAAAAGAAACAATTGGTGAATAAGGCATAATTAAAAAATAAATAAAAGCCATATGAGAAAACAATTACATTACGCATTGACTCCCACTATAATCATTCAGACCTATTTTATAATAAATATAAGTTTCATTTAAATCTAATATAGAATAATATTATTTTTTTAACACATTATATGATTTTATTATGACTTTATATTACCTGTTTATTAACAATGTCATTTTAATGTTACATTTCAGGTAATATCCAAATTGTTTTTCATACATTTTGTGACCTGTTATACTTGATCCTCCTACATAGATAATTATTTACATATTTCCAGAATGTCATGAATTATTAAAATATAATATATATTTAGTATATAAATATTTTATGTAATCTTGAAAATATAGATAAATGAAATGGAATACACCATTCATGGATAAGGTATGTCATATGTACACATGATTGTTGTTTCTGTTTTATTTCATATTAAAAGAAAGAAACTAACTAAAATATAATAATAAATATGTATAATAATATTATATTAGAATTATTATGTAATTTATATCATATAACCTTAATAAACTCATCCTTATTACATTCCATGTTATGTGTGACATAATCAGATTGCTTTGAAAAGACGGTAGTCCACAAGTAAACAATTGAAGTTGTCATATTTAAAATAAATGGAAAGCATGAAGGTGTGATTATTTAATAATTAAAAATAAAAAAATAAAAAATAAAAACCATATATATCATATATATCATATATAAATATTATTTCCATCATTATCCCCACTCATGTGAGGTGGTAAATGATAAATGAACAACATTGTCTCGTGAGGAAGTTGTCTGTCGTACACATGAACGGTAAGTTAGTTACCCATTAGATGGAAGTGTGTGTAAGTGTATATAAAACACATAGAATAAAATAAAAATATGAATATTTAGGATTCTGAGGTTATTTTATAATCATGTTATATTTATATTTTAAGTGGTGGAGATTGTAAATAAATCAATTGTGCATGTAGAAGAATATGACATCATCTTAGGGAAACTCTTTTTGGTAATCACTAAAGGGCTTCCATGGATAGATTTAATCCCAAAAGTAAGGATTATAATATTAACTTATTTATTTTCAAAGTATATTTGGCAAGATTTTGGTTGATCCAATGGCCTTTAGAGATGTGAATAAGTGGGAGGGGTTAGTGCCTTTTTAGAGTGAAGGAGAAGTGGCATTCCTGAAAAAAAAAATTAAATCAAATTCCACTGATTTTTGTTTCATGTGATGTGGTTAAAATATGGGAAAAAATTCTATAAAAGGGAGTATATTTTCTAAATATGAAGAGACAATTGATTTTTGAAAATATTCTTGGTCATTTTGGTAATTAATTTACGGTTTATTAATTTGTAAATCTAATTTTTCTCTTAATAATTGTCCCTAATTAAAATGACTTTCACTAATATTTTTGGAGAAAAACTAATATAAAATTATTATAATTTGTAAATTAATATGATTAAAAATATTAAATTCATTTCTTTAAACTCTAGGTAAAGAGGTTTCCAAAATTAATTAAAATTTAATCCTATAAAAGAGATGACAATACATATTTTTTAAATTAAAAAAGGTCAAATGTTGGAATTGTATTCAAATGAAATTTAAATCTAAAATTGTTTTCAGTGAACTGAAATAGATTAATTTATTTAAAAATTATCTAATCAAACATAAATAATTAAAATATAATTTGAAAATATAAATAAATAACACAGAAAAGTAGTTTAAAATTAAAATTTAGTATTTTTCGTTTTAAATCCAAAAATTATGTTATTAAAAAATATATTAAATTAACTATAAGATAATTTTAAAATTATAAATTAAAAAATGATTTTAATTAAAGGAATTCAATTTTTTAAAAATATATAAAATTAATTATATTATTTTTCACAGAAGTACATAAAATGAAGTTAACATGAGAAAATAGAATTTAAAAAACAAATAGAGACATTACCAAAGATTAAATTATTTATATTCAATATATTTTATTTTTATAAAATATTATAAAAATTATTTAACATTAGTAATTACTATTTATATTGTAATTTTTTGTTGCTATGTAATAAATATATTATCTAAATAATTATATTAATAAAATGATGCTTGTTAGAAACTAATTTTTACATGTAAAGAAATCCAAGTTAATGTAGAATGTATTGATATATTATCTTAGTGCAATGTATAATGAAATATTTTCATGGTGTAGCATAAAATTCAAGACATCAATGAAAAATAATTATTTCCAAAAAATGTCCATAAAACATGGGGTGTTACCTAAATTCAATAACAAGATACGATAAATGATCTCTCAATTTTAAAAAAACATCACCGTATAGTGACCCTTATAAAGTTATGAAAACATATACAATTTAAATTCAAATAGTTATTTACAAAGAAAGAGTTTTATTAGAAAAGAATAAAGGGAATCTCATTACCTTGAAGAGGTGATTCCAAAATCATTGGGTAATTCTTGAGAGTTTGGCTGAACATTGGGAGGAATCTAGATAGGGGTAGAAAAGTAAGGGGTTTATCCACTATTTTTGAGTGAAGGTAAACAGGATATTGGGTGGGTTTAAGATAAAATGTTATGGGACTTTTATCTTGTTTCCCAAACATAGGTTTTGGTCTCTATAAAAAATAATAATAAATACCACATACCATCCCATGGTTATTCCCATTTTTTCTTCCAAAGAAGAGTGTTTTCATTATTGTATAATTACATTTTTATAAATAATTATAATATTACACTTTTTGATGTGGAAGTGAGTCTTGTTCATCATGAAATGTTTTAAAAACCATAAAATTTAATATTGGTTTTGGAGGATTCATAAAGGAATTGTAAAATTCATAAAATTACCTAAAATTTACATTATTATAAATGGAAAAACATAATTGGTAGTGTACACCTTTAATATAAATTATCACATAACTTATGGGTCATTATGATGTCATAATACACAGAGTATATTTATACATTATTAAATATTTTCCCGAAAAAATTGGTTCTCTCAAAAAATTATTAGAAATTCCCCATTTGATAATTTTTATATTTTGATTCAAAAAGTAATTTTTTTTCTATATTTTTTTCCAAAATATAGTAATTTTTACTTTTATGTCAAGAATTGACATTTATTGAGAAATGATGGGTTTTTAGGTGATAGATATTTTTAACCACTATTACAATTAAATTGGACATTATAAAATTTATATTTTGATATAATTTTTTTAATTTGTATAATTTAATTATTTTATTAAAATATCATTTATTTTTAAAATTTTTGATTCCATGAAAATGAAATGTCTTAATTGAAATTTCTAATAACAAAAAAGTACAATTCATATTTTAACTTATTAAAATATAATTTTTTTCAAAATGATTCCATAATTATTTTTAAGGAAATAAAAAAAATATAATCATTACTATATTTAAATATAAATTTAAATATTCATGCTTTTATTTTTATTTGTAACTTATTATTTTTAAATTATTCTTCCTATTAATTGACATATTTTCTTTTTGTCATGGTAATAAATATTTACTACGTTTAATATTTATATTTTCCAAAAATTAAGTTGAACTAATTAAATAATATTATTTATGATTATTTAAAAAATGTAGTTGATTTTATAAATATAAATTCACATATATAGAATAATTATAATTAATAAAAAAGTATAAAAAAATATACATTTTAAAACAGTCTTCAAAAGAGTGTTTTTTGAACCATAAAAATTAAATTATAATAAAATCATGTATATATATGATTAAATGTTATTAATTGGATTAAATATAAAACATAATACCTAGTTTACTTGAAAATAATATTTATAATATAATGGGTCTTTTATTTTACTTAGTTTAACAAAACAAATTACATTTTTAGAAAATGTATTTATATTATTTATTATTGAATGAAAAATATATATTTTTTGAACTAATAAAAAAAACACTTAGTTAATTTTTATATTCAAATTTATAAATATATTTTGATTTTATCAAATACATTTGGTGAATTTCTTATAACGTAGTTATAATAGTTTTTCCAAAAAAAAAAGAAATAAAATTCAGTTTTGGAGAAAATTGATTTTTGATGATAAAAAAGGCATCACCAAAAATTGAATAATTATTTAATAAAAAAATCAATAAAATTATATTGATTATGAAATATATCAATATATATATATTATAATGTATTCAATCCCATTCAAATCCAAGAATTTAATGACTCGGGTATAACATTCAAGTTTAAATAATCATGGTTTGTTTGGGTTCAGTGTTGCGTATCAGATATGCTATGGAATATAATTTTATCTTTTAAAACATCAAGGTGTTTAATTTATTTATTTTTCATTATAATGTAATATTAAAATATTTAATAATTTAAAATAATTTCAGCTTTTTTGAGGCCGTTGAGTTCATTTTTTTCCTAAACAGCTTTGGTATGTTGAATGTGGTCAAAGGGATCATTGTTTCAACGTCCCTAGAATAATAATAAAGAAAATATTAACATAATTATAAATTATATATATGTTTAATAAAAATAATTAATAAATTATTGGTAAACTAAGTATGTTATGATCACGGAGATGGTAGGTCGTACGTACACTTGAGTAACATTTCAATTTTCCAAAGATCATTATGTATTAGAGGTACGTAATATTATATCTTTATAGAATAATAATAATATAATATATACCACATTATTTCTTAAAATATACTCATATATTTCATTCATGTTGTGTGGTGATGAAAATAGAGTCACATAGCTTCATGAGGGAAGTTGTCCATGCCTACACAAACAACATTATCATTTTTCGGAGTAATAAATAAATTGATATTATATTTTTTCATAATGATAAATATTTAATTTATATCATATATTAATTAACATCATATTTATTACCATCCATGTAATGTGGTTGTGAAAAATGAATCATATCATATCCTGAGGTGGTAGTCCATGTTAAAGACGTGGGACATTACTATATCCCCAAAAAATAGAAATTTAGAAAAGGAATATATGATATAATTACACCATATGTATAATAAATTTTAAATATATTATATATAATTGATATTAATTATCATAACCAACAGTGAGAGGTGTTTACGAAAAATACGTCACATAGGTTCGAAAGGTAGTAATCTTTTGTACACATGAGGGATGTTATCATTTCCCATTTGAGAAAAGATGATATGAATATTGTTCATTCCCTTAACATAATAAACTATAATTATTTGAGATATTTTTTTATTCTTATATAATAATAATTGAGTAATATTTTAGGGATTTAGAAGAATAAATAAAATAAAAATGCATTGCATGGAATGTTACCACTTATTGGAAAACATTATTAGTATTATACTTGATGTGTCCCTTAAATAATATTATGAAAAAAAGGAATCTAGGATTGGGGAATGAATTTAGGAATTTATTTGGGTTAGAATTTTCTAAACCAAAATGGTGTGATCATGTGAATAGTTTAATGGTTCTGGTGTATTTTTATAAGTGGGAGAAAGGAACCAACAATGAAACAGATTGAAAATTTCCCAAAATAATCTAAAATAATATATAAATTCCCATGGAAAAAGCAGAAAAAGAACATAAAATTGATATTTATAAGTATATTATTTATATATGTTTATAAAAAGATATTTTTATAGTTTTAATTGGAAAACACACCCTTAACGTTTCAGTTTAACCCCTTGGTAAATCAAATTTTACATTTACGATGTGGATTAATTTTTTACTGTTCCACTATTCATTATGGTAAAAAATAATGTTTAACTTATTAAATAATATAAATTATTACGATTTTAAATATGAATTATATTTTAAAAAAATCATTTTATATATGCTGGAAATTTTAATTCAAAATAAACCATGTATATGTGATAAAATACTGGTTTTTCATAAATGTATTTTTTTAAGGAAAAGATAATATTACATTAACATTATGGAAAATAATTAAAATATTATGAATACTCCGAAATATTTATTTATAATATATATATATATATATATATATATATATATTTCATTTATAAAATTACCTATAATTTATAATCATTGTTAATTAAAATGGAGAAACATTATACATTTTAAAAAAAATTTAAGAAAAATCACATTTTTAATTAAAATAAATTATACAAAAAACAATATAATCTTGATTAATAAAATTAATCATATTTTTTTAAAAGGTGGAGGTTATACCTCTTTTATTAAAAGAATGAAAAGGAAAAGTACCAAATGAGGGGGGAAAGGGAAAACATGGAACACCCAAAACAAAATAAACTAATTGCTTATCTTTTTTAGCAGTCGCTTGGTTACCCTTTGTTCTTCATCTCTAATAGCCTCCAGCTCCACCCTTCCATGCCCGTTTCCCTGACCTCTCATTCTCCCTCTAGTTGCACTTTCCTTGCCTGAGAGCACTTGAAGTCATTTATAAATTGTCTCAGCATCAGTGCTCTCAAAACCTGAGCTATCCTCTGTTTCTTCCATGCATTTATCAGGAGAAACATCTTTTAATACTGGCGTCTTCATCTCTGCTGAAATAGGTAGCTCAACCACCATTGGAGAAACAACGGGAGGGGGTGTCTTCTTGTGACAAACAAGTTTGAAGACTTCATTATCCACAATTGGATTTGAAGCAGAATGACAAGCCTTAGAGATGACTGGGGGGTCAAAATCTAAGGTTTGCTTACCATTTTGAATAACTGAGGCAACCATATTTTCTTGTGGTTGAGATTATTCATCTCTAATTTTTTCTTTTCTAGAAATAGGAACATCATGTTAGTTTCCCTCTTCCGTACAAATATCAACCTAATATTCCTTTTTTTCATGGGAGGAAGCGCAAACCTTGGTAGGATATGGGAAATCTCCCTTTCCATCAACTTTCGATGCCTCCTCATGAGTGGCATATGGCATCTCCTTCTCAGCAGGATAAAGAACAGTTCCGAGATCATCCACACTCCCCCACATGTCTTTTCCTTCTTGATCAGTTTTCAAAGCAGACGAAGATTTATTTTTCTTGAGACAATTATTCTCGTTATGACCCCACAAATCACAGAAGTTGCAAAACATAGACCGACGACAAGAAGAAAAGTCATGACCAATAACATTGCAGTCCTTTCAGAATTTAGGAATTTTTCATAAACAATCTTCATCTCAAATGTATCATCATCATTTGTAAGAATCACTTTTTCAACAAGAGGTGAAACGAGCTCAACCTCAAGCATAAACCTTGCAAAGTCTCAAAAACGAGCAAACTCTGTTTCCTTATTAATTTTAATTGGAATACCAATGGATAAGGCTATATCATAAAATATTTTAGGATTCCAAATTATCCAGTTTAATCCATGCACTCTGACCCAAATTTGGGTAGTATTGTGACCAACCTCCAAATGATTGAACTTTTTATCCCATTCATGCAAGTGAATAAAGCATATTTAATATAATTAATTTATAATAATTTTAAATTAAATATTATTAAAAATATAATGGAATTATAATTTAATTTATTTTCAAAATACAAATGTAATTTTTATAAAAAAATTATTTTTCACTATTCAATGAAAAATCAATATTTTCTAAAAAATATTAAAAATTTCATCAAAAGTTAATTTTGATAATCTAACTTCAAAAATGAATTTATTTTTATAACTTAAATTTTTTAAATGTTTAAAAATTTTATTGTAATATTTTTTCATGAAAATTACTAAAAAACATTTTTGGAAAACAAATATATTTGAAGGATAAAATTACATAGAAAAATAAATTATATTGATTGTTTATTAATAATTTATATGTAGTATGAAATATATATTTATATATTTCATAAATTATTTATCACCATACATAATAACTAATATAATGGATATGTTATAAAAGTTATTTATTTTGTCGGACATTAAATATCAGTGTTGCATATCGTATACTTTATCGAGCAACAAAAATATTAAGGTTTTGTGAACCAAAAGTAATAAAAGAAAATATATTTGATTAAAAATAAATATTTATATAAATATATTGGAGTGATATATTCTCATATAATCTTGGTATTTCTTACTTTATATTCTATCAAATATAGTTTTCTTCTATTAAAATCTCAGGGTGTTGCGTCCTCCCCATTTAAAAATTTTGATCCTAAAAATTTGAACTTTTTCATGGTAATGGTTGGTTTGATATTTGAAAATAATTTTCTTGGAAACCCACACTATAGAAATGGTGACTAAAAAATCCTCCAAATAATAGATAAAATTATTTATGATGGTCATATGAAATAACATATACTAGATTTATGAAATAGTAAAAATTGGTGGGAAGAGAAGATTTGGTCATAGAAGAAAAGATAAAATGATTATAGAGAGTGACAGATATGATTGGGTGAATGATAAATAGAATTTTAATGACTTAGAAACCATAAATTGTTGATGAGTGAAAAGACCATCAGCTCATCTGAAATAAAGGTACTCAAATAACATTTTTTTGAGATCCTTTTAGAAGGATTATGTAATTCATTAACCTTCTATAATGAAAACTTAGTTAAATATACTTAAATTACATGTATAATTTCATCCTCTATAAAATTTCAACCACAATATCATATTTTTATTCATGTTACAAGTATTCATGATTAATTATTCATTCCTTAAGAACTAAAAATTATCAATTAATGGATTATATAACCAGAAAAGTGATAAAAATATACTCCACCTAACATTAGACATTAACTAAAATGTTTTCAGTTTGGTAAGATAATTATCAAAATGATTAAGCCTTCATATGATGAAATAATAAATTAAAATAATAAAATAAATATTAGTACCTAATTTTTAAACTAAATAATTCCTAAATAACATGATAATTAAAGTGTGTTTAAACCTAAAATTATATCTCATACATTTCCAATTTCAAACCCAAAAATATGGTAGTATCCTTTAGAAATAATGTTAATGAAATAGTCAAAAAATATCTTTTTATTCATGTGGTTATATTTTTTATAAAAATTATGTTCTCAAAACCAAAAATCATGTAAATTATAAAGGTTATCAATAACATAAAATGATTTCCCAAAATTTTAATTTTTACTTATTGTTTAAAAAACATTAACATATGAAAATTTTTAAAAAATATCCCATAAAATGTGATTATTCACATAATGATCTCATCACCAAAAACCATATGGTGTGTCTATGAAATTGATCTTATCATCATAATGATATTAAATACATATGCAGGTATCCAAAAATTTTAAGATAACTTCATGTGAAAACATCATAATCTCCATAGTTATGTATAAGCTTCCCTAAAACCAACAATAATGGCCCCAAACCAAAACTTTGTGATCCTTTAATGAAGTCACAAATATTAAATTTTTGGATTTCATACTTATGATGGTGATACAAATTTTTCATTAAAAAAATAAAAAATGAAATGAAAATATTGGATCACTTACATTTTTAAAGAACATTTAGGTTTAGTGTTTTAGTAGATTAAGAAAAAATAATGTAATTTATTCATAAACAAGAAGTTCATAAAGATGAACTTCATATCCCACTATACCCATTTTTTCATATTCAAAATTAGGTCACCAGAATAATATAATTTAAACCCCTCTAAACATAATTCATTCAACCTAAATCTTTTTAACCTGAGAAAAATTGTACAGAAGTATAGTGATCTCAAATATTTAGTACTGCTAAATGTATTAATTACCACTATAATGTCACTAGGGATAATATGAAGATTATAAGGGTTAAATTATATAATAAATGATCTTGAGTATAACAAAATAATATTCATACCAATAAATACCTTGATCAATAAACATGAAAACATGAAATAAAGATTTAACAAAGGAAGGAATCATCAAAATCAATAATCATGATCCATGTGATATAAATCTTAATCACTAGAAACATTATAACCCCATATAAAGAAAAGAAAAAATATATTGGTATATTTGAAATT
Source organism: Viscum album (assembly GCA_963277665.1). Classification (NCBI taxonomy): domain Eukaryota; kingdom Viridiplantae; phylum Streptophyta; class Magnoliopsida; order Santalales; family Viscaceae; genus Viscum; species Viscum album. The sequence continues at coordinate 1,276,097,416 of OY728136.1, read as the reverse complement.
ATAATAATATAAATATTATAATGACATTAAAATTGGAATTAACAAAAGGCCAACTTCCAATACAATTATCTGGAAAACATACTCATTACCCAAGTCATTTGGGGGCTATAATGGAACCATCCATCTTGGGTTTAACAAATAACCTGAGGTGAATGTTTAATTTTATAACCACCAACCATTGGTTTATAAAAGAATGAATTTTTTTTATTAAACAAGTAACCACCTATTATTAAAAAAATTCAATGAACCCCTATATTAATAAAGCACATAAATCTTCCATTTCATCATAAAACTCTTAAAAACCAAAATTACTTTAATAACATGATTATCCTATTTAAATGAAATGGGTTCTATGATAACACGCTTCAAAAATTATTAAATCACGGAAAAGAATGATTTTACTTGGAAATCACTTTGATATATGATCAACCCTTGTAAAATCAATAGTTTCCATAACAGTCTCTTTGAAACTTGAATAACCCAGGAAAAATAAACGGGTCCCATAACATTTTCTTCGAAAAAATCATTACACATCCATAGAAAGAATTTCTATGGTATCATTAAAAAACATCAAAAATGGGGATTAAGTAACGTTAAGATTTTTTGATGTTGATGAATGAAAATATAATTAAACGATAATTAAAACTTTTTTTTTGAAAATAACCTTTTTATTTTTATAATCACTTTCAGAAATTCAAAATTCATTCAATATTTTGAAGATATTTCCCTTTGAAAAAGACATAGAATCATATAAAAATTAATAATTGAAATTAATAAGATAAAGGTGGTAAAATCCATTTGTGTCATAAATTTTAAAAATAATAATTTATTTCAAATGCTTTTGGAAAAGGGAGTCAAAGTTACACTTTTAGAAAACATTACAAACATTTCATTTAAATTTTTTTAAAAGGAATTTAAAAAATATTATAAAATGTATTAATGAAATAATTTGTGTTAAGAAAATAAAATTTTTGAAATCAATTTAAAATACAAGGATTTATAATTGAAGGATGCCGAATGTAAAAGAAAAATACAAGATTAGTTCCATAGAGAAATGAATTTATTGATGTTTCTTAAATAAATAAGGGAATAAATAAAAATAAATAATTTTAGTCAAATTTATAAATATTGGAGAATAATTTTATTTTAACTAATAAATTAATAGTATATGATTTCTTTCAAATAATCCATGAGTATAGAAAATTCTTAAAGAATAGAGATTTTAACATAAAGATTTTTCCACCTTAGTCACACCTCAATCAGAAGACCCAAGAATGATTTAATTCAAAGGATTATCTAAATATCATTAACATAAGGTTAATCATTATATAAAAAGATAAAAGAGTAGTATAATCACCTGATAAAATAATATAGGTGTCCCACATTTTAGAATGTCTCATTGAGGTGAAATTGAGATGATGCCCCTAACAAATTTGGTAATATCTACATCAAAACCCTATGAAATGAGAGACCCTCATATATATTTTAAAATCAAAATAATTTTCATCAAATATTAATAAAATACATTCATGGGAATTATATTCACCACAAAATAAAAATAATTGTTCAATATTTCATGTCACACAAGAGTAGAAGCGCGATGATAAAAAACTTTCTTCGATTGTAGAATTTCAGTGAAATCCTCTAACTGCTATATAATAAGATTATATCATTTATTTTTTCATTTATAACCTTTTAATATTTTAATAACTTATATTTAAGTCATTTATTATTTATCTTTATAATGAAATATGTAAATATTTAATCAGTTAAATCCACATTGGGTGTTTGTAGGGTGATCGGTTTATTATTTAAAAATGGATTTTATCTGTTGACCAAAGTCAAAGAGGTTATTTATTAAAAATATTGAGAAAATAATAATCAATTAATTATAATATATAGAGAAAAATTATAATTTATGATCAATAATGAATGATTGTTTTGAGTAATGATGTATGTTATGATCATGGAGAGTGCAAGTCGTGCGTACGCATGAGTAACAATTCCATTTTTCAATGATCGTTATAGAATGAAGGTAAATAATATTTTATCATTTCATTATGATGATAATATAATATATACCATATTATTTCTTTAAATTTACTTTTATATATATATATATATATCATCAATGTGTAGTGGTGATGAAAGGAAGGTCACATAGCTTTGTGAATGTGGTAGTCCACACATATACGAACGATATTATATTTCTTTAGAGTAAGAAATAAAATGAAATAATATATTTTTAGAATGATAATTATAAAAAAAATTCATAATTATGTAAATTTTTTAACATATATTCATTATATTTACCTCAGTACCTTCTGTGTAATGTGTTAGCGAAAAACAAATTACATCACTTCGTGAGAGAAGTTATTGTATCCCCTAAAAATGGAAAGTAAAAAAAAGGTATATATGATATAATGAAAAAATAAAAATTATAATTTAATTAATATCATATATATTAATATACTTTACTCTCATCATCATCCCCAAGTTTGAGTTGTTTGGATGGATAATTTTCTACATCGTTTAGTGAGACGGTACTCCGTCATACACACAGATGACGTTATTGTTTCCCATTTGAGAGAAGAGAATATGAATATAGCTCAAGAACTTAACATAAAAAATTATTTATATGGGATATATTGGTGTTATTATATATTAAAAAATAATTATTATTTGAATTATTTGTATGAAGAAGTATGAAATTGAATTGTTGGGAATTTTACCTCTTATCGGACCACCTCTTTATGATAATACCTAATGTATGCATAGAATGGATTTTTGTAAACAATTATTCTTGGATGATGGGATAGAATTTTTTTAATTTGTTTGGGTAGTGATTGTAAGTCCTTAATATGTGAATAGTGGTGGTTTATTCAAATAAATGGGGGGAAAAGAACCCATTTGGAAACTACATGGAAATTTTCCAAAAGAATCCCAAATAATAAATTCATTAAAAAAATGTTTCCAAAACACCATATATTCTATATTTGAAAATATATTATTTACATAAGTCCATAATATATTATTATTATTGGTTTATTAGGAAAACAAATACCCTTATAATTCTAGTTTAACCCCTCGTAAATCAATGTTTACATTATTCATGATAATTAATTTTACATAGTTTTCACTATTAATTATCATAAAAAAATATGTTGAACATATTATATAATATAAATTATGATCATTATAAATATGAAATAAATTTTTTGATATTAAATTCAAATAATTGGTAAATATAATTTAAAACCAAACCCACAGACGTGGTGGAAAAGCAGGTTTTTAAGAAGTGTATTTTTTTAAGGAAAAGAATATTTTATGTTAACTCTATGAAAACTAATAATATTGAATGAATATAAAATTGATATTTACTTATATATAATATATAAATTTCATTTCAAACATTCTGAATCATATATTATCTTAATTAATTAAAATTTAAAATCCATATGCATTTTATAATAAATTTTAAAAAAATATGGTTTTTAAACCCAAAAATATATATATATTAAAATCTAATTTGAATTTGATTAAAAAGTAATTATGTTTATTAAATATAAATAATGAATAAATATTTTAGATGAAATAATATTTATAAAATAATTTTAAATTTTAAATACATAATTTATTAAACAGAAATGATATTTTTTTAATTAGTATTTTTCACTATTCAGCATCCTACATAGATTTTCTACTTTTTCACTATTTACTAGAAAATAAATATTTTCCAAAAACTCTCAAATATCCCACAATTTAAATATTTTTATCAATATTATAAAAATGATGATCATTTTTTTCAAATGCATTTTTATTTTTTTCAATAATTTATTAAAATATTTTTTAATGAAAATCAATAAAAATAACTTTTAATTATAAATTATTTTTCATGATTAAAATAAAAATACTAAAAATTTATTGATTATTTAGTAAATATATATCATTAAATTATATTTATTAGTGAATATATATATTTATTTATCTTATATATTCATTAATGCTATTTATAAACCATAATTTAATGGCCAGGTTGTAATAGAAATATATTTTGTGTGTCATTTAAACGCAGAGGTGCATGTTGTATATGAAATAAAAGAAAAAATATAATGGTTTCATATACCATAAGTATTCAAATATATTAAATTTATTTAAAAATAAATATATATCTACATCTCTTAGGTTGTCACATTCTCATCTAATCAGGATGTTTTGTGTCGTATATGATATCAAAGAAAAGTTTCATCATTTTAAATCTCGGTGGGTTACAAAGAATGTGATTCTCTCTAAATGACATTGGTGAAGTAGCCTATATTATAGGGATAAATATCATTCATGATATATATAATAGGATACTCAGACAATGTCAAGGAACATATATTTACAAGATATTGAAGAAGTTTAGTATAAAATAATCTAACTAATGGTTGGTTCTAGTTTCACATGGTATACATATTTATAAGAAGATGTGTCCTCATACACAATTGGAAATACAGATAATGATTTTGATACCATTATATTCAGGATATGATCCATCATGTATCCCATGCTATATACGAGGATTGATGTTTCATATTCATTGAGCATAGTTTACAGATATGGAGAAGATCTAGGTGAATATAATTGGACTACTATTAAGTCCATACTCAAGAATCTGAGGTGTTTTAAGGATAAAATCTTAATGTATGGATGAGATTAATAACTAGTTATAATGGGTTGTATATATTCAAAAATTTAAATAGATCAAAATGATATGGAGTCATATTTTGGATATGTTTTTTTCTTAAAAGAGGAACTATGAGTTGGATGAGTTCAAAGTAGTTTGTTATCAATGATTCTACATATGAGTATTAGTATATTACAGCTTTTGATGTATCCAATAAAGAAGTTTTTATTCAATAAAATTAAAATATCATTATTTGGTTCAGAATAGTAAATATCCTTTCATTGTGTACTGAAATAAAAATAAAGTAGTGGATCTCCCAAAATATCCAAGGTCTCATTATAGGAAAAAGCATGTAATTTAAATATATAATATCTTGAGGTATTTTTCTTAATGGGGTGATGCTAATGAAAACAATATTAACCATGGAGGGAAAATTATTATTCGTAATAACATAAAATTTATCTCATTAGAATCATATGAATCATGTGACTGCTACTGGGCAGAAATTGGTTGTTAGTTGTGTTTAATGCAAGTGGGGTTTTGTTAGAGTTGGTTCCCTAAAACCATGTTTTTTACTGGATTGATTTCCTTTTTTCTTTAAATAAGTTTTATCATCCCATATTGATTATTATTATATATTATAATTTTATGTGATAATTTAATTTGAATATTTTTTGGGGTGAAAGGATATATAATTTACTCACTATTATTAGAAGCGATATGTTCCCCACTATTATTCTAAAACCTTATCCTGTTATTGGTTGATATAGTCTGAAAGGAAATAGAAAAGGCATGATATTAATATTAAAAGGATAATAAGACATTTAGACACCTTCTAGTAGTGTTCACCATTTTTATTCTATATGATAGAAAGTTATGAGAACATTCTTGTCAATAGGAAATCCATATTTCAATGTGTTAGTGGATGTTCCAATATGTGGGCAGGTGTAATAATATGTAAACAATAAAATTGTCATTAATAGATACAATGACATGTGTAAATCAATGTGTTGATAAAATACATAATTAAAAATGTATTGGAGAATCATGATACATTGGGTGCATCACTTTTGGAACCATAATACTCATACCATGGGAATGGTCAATTAAGGCATGGCTAATTTAGAGTGAATTTGATCCAAAACATCCCATAGTCCCTCTAATGGGTCTATATCGTGAATCTCAACACCATATTGAATGGTCAAAGAATGAGAAGCACCTATCACATGATGAGTCCTCCACGAAGGTTTGACGGCCCGATGGTACCTCTAAATAATTACATTTAAATTTTCAGAGCACTTTGTGGACACACGAAGGGTTGATAGTGTTTTTGTGGGAATGGAATTTTGACTTCCATATGCTCAATCCTTCATGAATCATGTTGTTATTCATGATATATTACAATATTATTGAACCCCATAAACTATTAATATCCCTTTATTAAAACATATTATCTATGAACCCCAAACATTCGACATCTGAAATCGGTCATGATTTTTGAACCTCATAAACATCATTTAAAAATGGAAAATGGATCTCCCAAGGTACCATAGCATCATGAACCATCCTACCATATGTTATTAAAATAATATACCCTAATTAAATATTATATTCATGAATTACTAATAAATCCACAAAGAAAGAAGTCCCTTTATTTCACATGAGGCCTCATAAATCATTCAACCATCATGATGCACTCTCCCTTTGAATAAAGACTTCCCTTTGAAGTTGCGTCATTATATTTCATTAATAATACACCTCCAAAAATACAATAACCTCTAAAAGGACCCATATAATTAGATATCCCACCTATTTTACCCTCTTAGATTCATAAATTGCCTCTTATGATCTTCTCTATTGTTTCTCCCTTCTGTTGACTATCATTCAAGGAAGTTGAGTTCCCTAAGAACCCACACTAATCCAGGATTTGTTTAGCTTCTCCTTGAGTCCCTATGTGACTAATTCCTCTTTCTCCTATGTCCTCCCACATCACTCCATGTGTATATCGATCTTATAAATTTCATTTTGTTTCTATGAATAGGTATTGTAACATGGAACTCATGATTGACCACTACTCCCTGGTAGTTCCAACGCCATGTGCCACCCAAAGGTGAATGAGTGGGAGTTATGTAATCTCAAGGGGTAAGGAGTGAGTTCCCCCATGTCTGATATGCATGATTTAAAACATCCATGATCTATTTTATATTTATACATTTTTAAACTATAAGATAACACCCTCATTATATAATGTAAAACTATAGTTTTACCATGTGCAATAAGAATCAGATTAACTTTGCATAACTGTAGTGGAATGACCCCACACCTACCACTCAGAGAGGCTTCCATGCATAATCCATACACCTTTTCACTCAGATCAACTTCAATATATAATCCCAAACACAGTCCCTTGTTGACCCACTATTCCTAACATGAGCATCCTAACCACATGATTGTAAATTTAATGGATATGTCTTATCATATGACCTTAAATTCTGGCATCAAATTATGTGTATTTTCATCCACATCTTATGAAATGGATATTTATCATGCCTCTTTGATATTAAATCATGAAAATGGTATACATATAGGTTTGAAATCATCCCTTCTAAAGACACACCTCCAGTGTCCATGTTAACGGGGTGTTTTAATTCATTGGTAAACAATCCTTGTGTGAAAATTTCACCCATAAGGACACACCTCCAAAATACTCCTCCCTTGGTCATTCTAATCCAAAATCTTGGTTCCACCACCATGGGGAATTCTAATCCAGAATATCAGGACTATCGCCATGGAGAATTCATATCCATAACTCCAAATTTTTATCCATGATGTATTCTAATCCATAACTTCTATGGATACCTCTATGAGGAATTCAAATCCATTGGATAACTATCTAGGTGTGGAATATTCTCCCCTAAGGAAACACCTTCAATATATGCATCCATGCGCTGTTCTACTTTACAATCCTGATTATGTATCCATTGTATGTTATGATCTACATTCATGGGTCTACCTCTATTGGTAATTTTGATCTAGAACTCTTGATCTACCTCCACATGGAATTATGATCCACATATTATGGGTCTTACTCTAAAAGTCATAATGATCCATTACTAAACCATCCAAGTGAGAAATCTTCACTCTTATGGGTACACCTCCTAGATCAACATCCATGAGGATTCATACCCATATATCAGTCTCCACAACATATTAAACATGTGACCTGATATGTCTCAACCAGACGTTTTGATCCATCTCTATAAGATGTAATGCTTATGAACCAACCCAAATAGCTACCTACTGTAAAATATGGGATTCTCAATGTAAAAATAATTGTAAGAAATATGACCCTTCTTTTAATTACCTCATGATAAATGCATGGTTATTTGATATCCAAACCCATGACTCCTCATATGAAATTCCCTATAAGAGGATGATTTGAAGATTCCCAATAAAAATAGCATCCATACATTCCCAAAGATATCCAACATGACTACTCACATGACTGAAAGATTCTTACCTACCTGAAAAAAGTAAGTTAACTATTTTTTTTCCACAAAGAGATGTAACTAGGATTGAGTTTCACAAACATGATTTTAAATTTATGAGGGAGACCCAGAATAGGGGACAGTCTCCAATGAGGAATCCATGGAATGATAAATCGAAATATCAGCATCTTTTTTCTATAAAGGAGAAATAATTACAAATGAAACTGAAGAAATGTTCCCACCTTTGGAATGGGGGAATACAGACAAATATAAAATTTAGTGCACACATCCATGTCGACATGGAGGATGACCGTAGGGAAAATGTCATAAAAAATGGTTCACCCAACACGAAATTAGTCTCCTCAACATGGGGACTATTCACATTGGGAAATTAGAATATTAACAGGTCACTAGATACAAATATATAATTTTAGGTCCCACTATGAAAATGGTTTTCCCATCATGGAACTCACAAAAAACCTTGTAGTTAGCATTTGGAATTCCAAGGTCAATGACATTATCAATGTGGATCCCTCTCCTTCTTCATAATTTTTGCAGATATCGGGGAAATGGTCATCGCTTTCCTTCTACATAGATTTATGGCTGAATCTAAAAACCATACTAGACTCATAGAGTAGGAAATTAGTAACCTAGTGCTTGTAAGAACTGCAGAATGAGAAATATCGAAGTTGTATCCCCATATAGCTCCAACCCTTCCATGAATACAAACAGTCATTCAAATACTGTGCGCACATGCCATGTCTCACCCTATTAGGTCATCCAGATGAAGGTGACTAATGTTATCTTATAATTTAATGAGAAATAGGTTTCATTCCAATATGTTACATGACCTTCCATGATCATGAATAATTAGTGCCACACTGAAAAAACCTTCCTAAAGGGACACATTAGGAGAAACAACACCCAATTTAAATAGAAATGCTCTTAAGGATTCTATTCCAGAAGTGATATTTTGATCAATATGCTACACTGAGGAGGTTGGGGGATATAAATTAACCCTAAAAGTGACTACTACCAAGTATATTTCAAGGAGGAATCCCACCAGGTCGCATCAATTCTAGTAATGATCGGTCCCTCGGGTCAAATAGTAGGTAGACATTACTGCCTCTCTATTGGACTTAGACCAAATCACCCAATGAAAACATTGGGGGTAGGATCCGGATAATTACCCAAAAATGGGGGTCATCTTCCACTACTCTAGTGGCACCTACCACCGATGTTGCATCCTCATAGATCACTTCATTGGGAGAACATGTATCATTCTTTTTCAAATTTGGATTGAGACCTTAGTTGCCTTATAAGTAGGCCATGTTTACTCATTAAATCACAATCACAGCTGAATTCTATTGTAGGAAAACATATAAAGATGTGAATCGGTAGAAATTTCCTCTCTACAGTGTCATCAACCCAGGTGGTGGTTATCCCCACTCATTCAACAACTAGAATGATGGTCCTACTTATACTCCAACAAACTAGAAATAAGGTCCTCCTCATGATCCAACCAATCATATAATAGTCCCTCCCCACATTACCCGCCACCAGTATAGAGGTCCTTTATGTGACAATGAGGTACCCTTACATTAATAACCATCCTAGGGAAGAATGCTAAACAATCGATACTGAAGCTAAAATCACATGAAGCACCATGTTTTCAATGGCCTTATAGCTCCTTCATATTATGAGGACTTAGATGAATCAATAATGGAACCTCAAACTCCACTAAAATAGTATGGGGTAGGATCTAGACAAATTATATTCACCATACCTTATGTTTAAATCTATAGAATCCCCAAATCCCTTTGTTGGTACATCTAGGTGGAGGATTTTCTTGCCCCTTTCTAGCGGATATCAGTGCATCCATCCCCCATCACCACCAATTTTTATCCTCTCTACCTCTACAAAAGACATTAGAATGTTTTTAGGGTCTAGGATATCTCCTTAAAAGGTTGAGAATTTTGATGAGTTGTAGATGAATGTAACTATCCTCACAAATGAGGAGGTGGTAAATATCCCATGTAACAAGGTTGTGATAATGGTTTTAGTACTATACTTGGGAAAAATCTCACCATGAAATGAATATATGACTTGAAATGTGGATCTTCACCAGGATATCCAACCACCAAACATATCCACATTGGTCCCACATAAATTCTTTCATCCAATGCTAGTCAGAGCTTGGGGAAACCAAGAGCAGACCCTGCCACTGAACAACAGAACAAGTGGTAGGTTCTGGCCACTAATTAGCTTTCAGGTGTACTATAAATTCTTGAAACTCTAAAATTTAACATCCTTAGATCTCTCACAAAGGACTAGGTTATGTTTTTTCTCTATATCATCTAGATGGAATTTCACTACCTATGTGATCATCAGTTCATTTATAAATGAAGCCTATGAAAACTCATGGTCATCAACCCATAGTGTCAAAGGGTTTATTTTATAGCACCTACTATGGATCAGCACCTTGTCTGGTCCCACAACTGTCAAAACCATTAATAGATATGCATCAAGAGCCTCATAGTACTCCACCAGATTATGGAATAAGTGTCTCCACATATTGCAGATCATAGAATAGGGATAATAAGATGCTTTCTACTTTATCCCTATCTACTAACAACATGTCCTACACATTGACGGTGAGGGTTCACTCCAGGAACAGTTATGGTAAACATGGTTATACCGAACCTTCTCGTGGATCATGTAAAGATGGACACTGATGTATATAGTGATGGATAAAACCTTCCCCAAGTGTCATCATAGTTCTTCGAAGACCCTAATATAGGTGTCTTAACCCAACATAAAATGAGGGTGATTGGCCTTGAGGATCCCTCTATTAAGGGTTTGTTATCTTATCATCATAGAACCAATAAGGGAAAATTTAATTTTAGTGCCCCTGATCCAAAAATGGTTGCATAAAAAATATATTTAGAGCCCACTATAGCATTCTTACTCAATGTTATTTCATAACAGAGAATATCATTGCTGATATCATGGATGATAGATGATTGTATTATAAAACTTCTCTAAGAGATGACACCCCGCCTCTAGTTGGAAATGAACAATAAGTAACCCTTAGCTATATACCCCATATTGATCTTGAAAACCCTATGCATCCAGATAGAGCATGGATAAGAGTATATGGAAAGTTCCTATGGTATAAGTAATCGAACCCACTCAAGAAGAATAATTATCCTCTTCAGGATTCAGGCCATACTGATCCTAAATATTATGATCTTCCTCACTGAGTTGATGAGCATTTCAATACATTGATGGTCTGGGATATAAATTAAGATAGTGAACCATGACCATATGATTTTATAGGTGCTACATTACTCACCATGAGGCCTTTGAGATGCAACAGGTGGTGATCACACCTTATAGAAAGTTGTACATTGTATGGGTGGATAACATCTGAGAAACCACAGAGTTCAAAAATCATTTATTCTCTCTTATAATATAGTCAGGGGACCCACTAAAATAATTTAACCATGTCATTTCAAGGTTTGGTCCTATGTTGGGAACTTAAGAGTAGCAGGAGGCCAACAAGCGTTGATTCTTTGTCTAGACATTGGAAGTACCTACATTCGTATGCTAAAACTAGATACCCATAGGGTCAATAATTGCTTGGAAATACTTTCAAAGATAGTTCCTTTAATATTTAAGACCCACAATTCACAAGACAAGTATTAAAAAAATGTTCATGTGGAAGAAAATGCTTGATGATCCAGTAGTATATTTTGTCGCCCAGGGGAAAGGCCATGTGTAAAAACTCAACCTGACTCTAACACACGAGTAGTTACTAATGATTAGTGTGGGGAATTTAAGACATAGTTGGCCCCTACCTTCACCACCCAAAAAATTCTATGAGGGATCAGGAAGTTTTAGGATGGGGCTCATTATAGAGAGAAATCCTTTTAGTAGGCTAAACTGCCATGCATGTTGCCTCTTTTGGAAACTATAAGAAGGATTTATAAAGTAGTGACTATCACCTACATTTATGTAGAGGCCTTGATTCATTGGAATTATTATACCCATTTCCAAAGGATCCTCACTGAGTGAATCATTGTCAATCATAGCCTCTCTTAGTGTATAGCTTCCATGAACCGTATTTCCAAGAACAATTGCCTAATTGAAAGAATGTGTATTCGTCCCCTTAATAGGCTCTAGACCTTTATTGAGGAATGGATACCTAAGTTCCCTTCTAATAGAAAAAAACAATACATATTTCTTTTGGGATTAATGGGTCCTTGGTTGTTTCATAAATATACTGGAGAAAGGGATTCTGGAGCTGCAACAATGCAGGAGGCCCTAGGAATCTAGAGGTACTATCCACCTCAAACATTTACCTAATAACAGGATCCTCAGAAATAAAATTAATGAAATGTTATTTGTTCAAGTATTGGCTCTAGGATTATGTGGATATTGTTTTGGTCAAACTGGGCGATGTTCTAGTGTAGGTAACAATCTTATCCAATAAGATCAGAAATGACAGATTATGTTCAGGTGAATAGTAGCATGCTTCTATCCATGGAACCAAAAAGTATGATGATTGGTTGTCTTTAAAAGTAGTTTCATGCACCCACAGTTTTATATATATCCCCCTAAGCAGTCCATATCCTCCTATGGTTATTGTTTCTTCCTCATCTGTCACTTATTCATTTGTAGTGAATGATTCCAAATCCCATAATGGTTGGCACCGATTACAAAAAAGAATCCAAAGTCCCCAACTGGGGCCATATCAATCATGCACTATCAGTTATTTAATTCAAGATAAGTGTTTAACTACACCTTTGGTCTTCCAAAAATTTTATGACCCCTCTGATAATGAGCGGGATTACACCTCCCTTAATTTTGTCAAATTAGTGTAAATATTCATAGTTTATTATAGTGAAGAATATCAGGTAACCCCCCAGAGAATTCAGAAGAAAACCATGAAAGAAAATTCAAGTATATGATATCCACTAGAATTCATAGGATATAATCTCAAAATGGTCCATTCATGCTATCTTTACTAGGTAGAGGGTATTGTGTATAACTTAGTATGCACAATCCTCTCATCTTAATTCACCTGATGCACCTATACAACCATCATTGATTTTTAACCAAGAAGATAATCTATAACCAAACTATTATCATCCACATAAATCTAGATCTAGGCCTCAACCCATTTAAATCCAACCGATATTGGTTTAGAGGGTGTCATCCAGTCAGCAACCTGATATTTATAGTATCAAGAAAAACCTGATTGTATAGCCAGTAGCAGTCATTATACTCCCATCCACAAAGAAACTCTCTATGTAAAAAAATATCATTGGAGTATAATTATGACGTAATGAAGCTCATTTCAATAATACCTTCAAGGATATCATTCCTCAATACCCTTTCATGTAAAAATAATTGAGTGACGTCCCTAAAAATCAATGAAAATTTTTATCCAGTTTGAAGGATAAATAGCTACCTTAGTGGACTACTATGTAGAGGAGGCTGAGCTAGCAGAATGCCAGGACATGATCTTGTTCTATGGGGAATATATGCATGACCTCATCTAGGGGCTCATATTTCCATTGTTCTATATAATACAGTTCAATGGCATCGATATCCACTACTGCTTAGTGGACATTGGTTTTGGTATGAGTATTATACCAATGAAACTAATCCATATGCTAGGACTAACCAAATAAGATCTAACTCCTTTTGATATAACCGTCTAGGTAAATGATAGGAATGAGAAAAAACTACATAGAAATTTCTATATAAACACCTAGTTCTCTGTCTTGATAGAAATCATAAAATTTAGGTTGGTCTCATATTATACCACCTAGAATGAACTATTTGGTAGGACCTAGCTTTATTTTAATGTAGGTGTCCCCTAATTATATTACCAGTTCCTAAAATACATCCTTAATGGTCAAGGAGGGGTTCCTTATGGAATTGATTCTCCCTTCAACTCATGTGAGTCCCACTATATTGATGTGAACTACTGTAAGAGAGTGCAGAAGCAAGTTTAGACCATCGGCATTGAGTGAAACAGTTATTTTACAACAACCATCTTCAGTCTATAATACCCCAATATTTATATGAAATATATTGTGTTAAAATTATTTTACATGATTCATGTCTTTCATTACAAGAAACACCATCTTATCTTGTGTTATACATAGCACTGTATTTCTACAAAACATCATTTTATTATTGTAATTACTTAAATAATAAATTTACATCCTAGATTTTAGATTAGTGGGTATGAACTGGATCAATTTAGTTATTAATTTATGGTGTACACCTGGAAAAACCTTTTGAAAATAAAAGTGAATATTTTCTGAAAAACAATTTAATTTCCTACAACGGTATTATAAACCTATAATATAAAAAAATAACACTTTTTGGATTATATTATTGAAATATAAATATAATATAATCAAAATAATGTTCAACATTCATCCAATGTGTTTTCTAGACATGATATTACAATAAATCCAGTTTTACACAAAAACTATATTTTTCTAAAAAATAATTTTACCGCCATTTGATAGAGAATGTGTTTAAAATATATTTTTGACACTTTTAAAAATTATATTTGATAGACTAAATTTATTCTAGGGAATTATAATATAAAAATTTACATTGGTTGAATTTTTATTGTTTTTCTGATATGTAACATGTTTTTGATTAATATTGAAAAATACTAATTTTTAATTGAAAACAACTTTTTCATCAAAATAATATATAGAGTTAATTTATATTATTGATTGGTTTTAAAGAATAATTAGATCTTTATTATATAAAATAATCCAATTTAGGTTAGTTCAATCAATTTCGCATTGAGTTTGGAAACAAACACATTTCAATATTTTGAATGTTTTTCACATTGATAACATGTTTTAGTGTTTCTTCAATGGGACTAATTTTAAATCAATTTCAAAAAATCATTTGTTTTGAATTTTAAAAAATGGATTCTATATTTGGAATTAGGTTTTCAATTTATATAAAATATATTCCCATTTATTTTATTCATATAGGAATAATAAACATATTAATTTAGTTACCATATTTAAGGGTAAATCTTGAAATTAAAGGAAATCTTAATATTATAAATATTAGAAAAATAGCCTGAAAACCTGAAAATAAATTATGCTATTATAAGTTTTTCATAAGAATTAATGGATTGGTTGTTTTACCATTTATAGACTTTTAGATGCTATTAAAACTTTTATAATATTATATTCATCGAAAATTTAAACTTATCATACTCTTATTTTTAACAGGTGAAATGTTTTTACTATATGGTTAGATAAAGGAAATATTTGAATATAATTTTTTTTTTCAAATATATGATTTTTATTTTCATCATGGAAACTTATTTTTATTTTTTGGTGGATAAATATTTACCTTATATAATTACAAAATGATGAAGCAGTAATTGATTAATTATTGGAAATATGAAATTAATGATATGAAATATATTAAAAAAATTTTCTTTTGAAAAAATTATTGTCATCCAAAAAATTTAATAGATGACCTTGGAATATTTTAGATGTGTTAAAAGTGTTTTTAAAAAATATATATTTTTAAGATATTTTTAAAAAGTCATGTATTTAATAGTTTCAAAATTGATAGTAAAGATATTTTAAAAGAAATACTATTTTATTAAATGATTTAAAATTAAAAAAATATAAAATTCAGAAAAATTATTAGTATAAGATTAAAATTATCAATAATGATTCATTAGTGGTTTGTTTTTCATTTTATTGAAATTATATTAACCTTAAATAATTAACAACTCTTGTTTTCATGGTAAGAGTTAAAGATGTTAAATGAGGGTTAAAGCCAAAAGATAAATATTAAAAATTATCTAAACATATATAATTTTAATTAAATAAATTTATTTCAAACCATCATATTCCTCTATTCTAAAAAAAACATTTTTATTCATTTTTAATTTAAAATTAATTTATAATAATTTAAAATATTTAAAAAATACAGGGGTGCCCCTCCACTCTCTTATAAAAGGGATCATATTTTATTATTTTCATAAAACATCAAAACCTACTTGGTTTATAAATAATCTATACTAATATCATTAAAACATCCATACCTTCATCATAGAATCCTTTTTTTGGTTATAAATACAACTACAAAATTCCAATGGTGAAAATACAAAGGATCTTCCTATAGAAGAGGTAATGTTCTTCACCAAATGTTTTGGTTTTATTTCATTCATAAACACATTAAATTATTTTTATTTCATTTTTATATAATAAAATAGTATCATTAATATACTAATATTTTTAATTTTAGGTTTAGGACCTAAAAATTCATACACTTTTATCAAATAAGATACACATTCATCATTCGTGTGTACGGCTGAGTACTGCTTCATAAACCGATGTTGTTTTGTTCTAAAATTACCATATTTAATGGTTGGAAATAATTATCTATTTATCTTATATTTATTATATATATTATTAGTAATATTTTTTTAATTATTTTTTGATTTTTATATCACATATACTTTCGTACATTCCATTTTTTGATAATAAGAAAATATAGTTCGTGTGTGCGGCATACTATCACCTCACAAATTGATGTGAATCATTCACTCAATAAATGAAATGTATTAATGATTATTTTATTAAAAATATATTATATATGTTACATTAAACTTATTTATTAAGGAAAATATATCATATAATTTTATTTCTAATAATAAGATAAATAATTAAAACAACACCATGTGAATATATGCCCTACAATCCCCATGAACTGTGTATTATTTTATAATTTTATGAAATGAAATATATATATATATATATATATATATATATATAATATATATGATATTTATATCATGGATATCATTATATATATGATTAATTCGTGATATAAGTTAGAGAACCATAAATTATAAGTCAAAACATGTATGAAAATAAGAAATTATTACATAAAAATAACATTAACATGGAATTGTTAATAAACGAGTATTATAATGTCATATGTAAATAACATATGGTATTATATGTATGAATATAGTTTTTTTGGATTTATAATAAACTTATATTTATTATACATGGGTTTTTAACATGAAAAAATTAAGTCAAGACTTATGGTAAGGGATTTTTGTGTCACTTTTATTTTTGTTGGACACATGCCTTATACACTACCTATTTCTTTGGTGTGGTGTATTTAATACCACTAAATATAGGTTATTAGAGTTATACTAAATATTATTTTGTTCACATATCTATATAATTTAGTTTCTTTCATAGAGAATATGATTTTTCTAATTATTAAGTGTTATGGGTGTATTTCACAATATAATTATTATTTAATATTGTTTATATATAAGTGTTCATTTGGTAATTTTGATCTTCCATGTCCATGTTTCCTAAAAAATTCCAAAAATGGATTTAATAATCTCCCTTGAATATTTAAATTAATTTTTAAAAATGTTTTAATATTTAAAAAACGGTTTTAAAATAATTTTTTTGTCGTTTTCTAATCAAGGAACTATGTGAAATTTATGAAAAAAATACGAAAGGACTGTGTTTTTAATTATAGGAAATGAGAGGATTTTTATACAATCATGAAACCATAATAATTTTAATAATAATTTGTTATATTATATTGTTATTTTTAATCAAAATATTTCCATTTATTATTTTTTCCCATTAAAAAAAGTATTTCATAAAGGAAGTGATATTTTTCTTTTGAATTATTTAAAGTGATCTTTCAAAAATCATTTTTCCATATAAGATGCCTTATGTTAGTGTTAATTATTATTAACTAGGTATATGTCTTCAGGATAGTATTGTAATTCTTTCAATAAATGTTTTACATTTATTATGCAATGGGATTTATAAAAACTATTTCATTTCCATGAGTTTTGTTATGATAATGTTTTTATTAAAATCATCGTTATACATTGGTTCTGATGTGATGAATTATTTATGGTCCCATGGGACACATATTTCAATTTATCATTAATATATGGCTGGGACGTATACATTTATCCAATTCATTGGGTAATAATTAATGTTCTATGAGATCAAAGGGTACATGTGAGGTCATTCTAATCCCACAACAAGACGATACACAAGTGGTAATCCTAAGCCCACAATTAGAGGGTACATGTAAGGTCATAATAATATTGAAACTAGAATGTACGTAGGAGGTCATCCAAATCTTGATATATATACATGGAAAATTAGAACAATCCTAACATTCTTTTTATGTCTTGGTAGGTATCATTGATATAATATGTTCTATTCATACATGTATTTGAAAAATTCCATGTCTTATGTAATTGTTATAATATCATGGATCATGTGCATTGATTATCTTATTATTAATATCTTATGAAATTAAAATCATTAATTCCATTATTCAATATTATGATATATGATATAAATTTTATGATTTTAAAAGTTCGTTATCTTGTTTTCATACCCTTATTCTCAATTTGTTTCTTACATATCTTTAATGTTTACCCTTACTGAGAATTTGAGCTAACCCATTCTTATGTTTCTCTTCCCAGATTATAAATAAATATTTTATGTATGAGTACTAAATTGAAATACCTTTATGGGAGATTTTTATGATCTTTCACCAATTTAGATTTATGTGTTCCACGATTCCAAATGCACTAAACTATTATGCTTATTGGGAATTTTTCTATGCAATATAATGAATATTATTTTAAAAAGATGTAATTTCCATGTTTAAAAATCATGGTTTATTATAGTTGGTATTAGAGGAAAGTCTTAGTCAACCATTGGAAACTACTATAAGAAAACCTCAGAAAAATTCCCAAGGATAAGACTAAATGTATGTTACAATCATACATTTTTATTAATGATCGTGAATAATAAAATATTAATACAATGGTGTCGTTGATTTAAATATTTTATGAAATTTTTCATGATTATGTGGTTTTACCACTGTGAGTAGTGTTTCTTAAACAATGATTTTTAGTTTCATTTAATGGATAGAACCATAAATAACCAAATTAAGGTTGAATGTGATGGTAAATGTAATGATAGTTCTCTATAGGAACCGAGTGTTTCTGGAGTAGAGATGAAAAATATTATTTCCATGCTTCTATAAAATTCTCAAACTAACAAGCATGTTGAATATAAAAATGATAAATATAGGAAACAAAATTTTGATGAGTCCTTCATGAAGGAAAATCTACCTTTTTTAGTGGTTCCATTAATCTCCAAGTAGCCATGAAATGGATTAGTACCATGGAAAAGATATTTTTTTCTATGTTTACAAAATGAAAAAGTAATTTTGAATATTTTTTTGGAAGATAAATTCTATTAGTGGTGGACTCTAATTAAAAACATAAGGGAATAAAAAGAAAATAGATCTTTATAATGGAATAATTTTAAGGGGATACTTTTCAGAAAGTACTTCCATAATATTCTATAGAAAAATATTGAAAGGAATTCCTTGAGCATATAAAAAATGATGATCAATCTATTATTACCTATGGAGATAATTTTAGGAGACTTGTAAGGTATGGGTATGGGTTAATCATTAGACCCAAATTCAAAACCAATCAAGTATTTGGTGGCTTGAAAACAAGTGATTGAAAGGCCTTGGATATAAGAGACATTAGTAACTATGACGTAATTGTTTTATGTGAACTGACGGTAGAAATGGAAATTGGATTTTCGAAACATTCCCATAGTATTGATAAGAAAAGTATGATCAATTTTAAAGAAATATTAAAAGGTTAAAAGATGTTATAGGTATCTATATGCCAAAAATTTTGGAAGAAGAAATTAGATGAATGACTTAATGGGACAAGAGGGTGTTACAAGTGTTTAAATTATATTCATCAATCATGTGACTGATAAAGTTACTGGAATAAGGTATCTAATATCATGCATAATGAGAAATATTTACAAAATAAACCTCACACAATTTTTTTTCTTAAATTTCAAGCAGTTTGGGAATTATGAAAACAAGTTCCCTAATACAAGTAATAATGTTAGTGATAAGCCTCAAAAACCACTATGAAAAAAAAATAAAAATGGAATACTTATTCTATCATAACGGATGAAGTGAATAATGATAATTTGGGAACACATATCATTCACTGATTTTTTGGGAATTTTAGGTATGATTTTGTATGAATGAACCTTATAGAACTATTATTGTTCATTCATAAGTAAAATATCATATAACAATATATTTGGATTTTGGAATAGTTAAATTACATATTCAATTAGTATATGTTCGAAACCAATCATCCCATAAAAATGTTTTTGTATAACAAAATATTTTATATAAGGAATGAAGAATCATGTGTTTGTTCAATATGTTTTTTTAGTAACATGGGATATTATAACATTTTAATAGAATATATTATGAATGTACTCAAATATTTTTTATGTTTAAATCATGACATACTTTATGATATTTTTTGGGATTAATCATAATTTTATTTTGAGAAATTTAGTACCATATTTTGAAATTTTATAATTTTGAATGGGTTATATGGTTAACTATTTATGAAAAGGATTATTTTTACCATTATATTAGGTTTTAGATATTAATTTTTTGTATAACCATATGAGTATTTATTCCTTTTTAATAGAATGTGCTAACTATTGATTTTGGTAACTAGAATCATATAAAATGACATTTCATCCTATTATGTTTATTATGATCCACTAGTTATGTACGTATTAAATTTTCAACATAATTTCTTGGAGTAAAAAATGAAGCCGAGATTGATCAATTCATAAATAAAGAGAGTGATTATAAATATAATATAAAATAATGTTAGAATTTATTCTAATTTTATTTTGAAATAAATTTTAATCCTATTATCTTAATTTATAATGATATCAATTAACATTATAAGTCTTATTTGATCTATGGTTTGGTGATCATTAACATTATAATGACTATATTTTCAATAATTATCCATTATAACATGATTTTTTTCTCATATATGTCCATGTTTTTACATTTCAATTATTTCATCCTATGTGGAAGCCGAGTTCTGATTTTTTATGTGATCTAGTTATGTTTCCAACATTGCTTTTTCAAATGGATGTTTTTGTATTTATTTTTATGATGTCAGGTTCTATAAAAGTAACCTTTTATGTATTAGAACATTTAAGAACCCAATTTATTTTTGGGAAAAAAATAATTTTAATGCTGGTAGAATGTCACACCCAGATATTTTTATGAAATAATTTTGTTTTTAAATAAATTTATGTCATTGAATTATTGCATTACATGCAACACTGGCTTAGCTCTATTTGCAAAAAATCTGTATTTTCTATGAAGAAACATTTTATTATTGTAATTATTTAAACAAGGATAATTATAACCTCACTATTATAATGGAGTGTGTGAAAAAAATTAACTGAATTAATTTTTTTTACACAAGTAAGACCCATTTGAAAAGAAAATGAATTATTTTTCCAGAAAAATATTTAAATGCGCACGAGTGTGTTTTATACCAAGGAAATAAAAAATAAAACTTTTGGATAATTTTTTAAAATATATATTATATGTTAAATCACATTTTTGAAATTTATCATCTGTGTTGTCTAAATATGATATAAAAATTAATTTAGTTTTACACTTTATAAATATTTTTTTTCTAAAAAACTATTTTGTCACCTTTTGATGAGGTATTTTTTTTTAAATATAGTTTTTGAAACATCAAAAAAAAATATTTTAAAATATAAAATTTATATTTTAAATTGGAATATAATACATTACTTTGGATTAGTTTTTGGTATTTTTTGATAAGTTTTATGTTTTTATGAATAGTTATAATATTGAATATTAATTGAAAACAGATTGTCAATATAAATAATGTATATTGTTAAATTATATTTTTGTTTAGTTTTAAAGTAGAATAAGAATAATTTTATACAATTTAATCCAATATTGATCCTTGGAATCAATTTCACATTGAATTTGGATATAAAAACATTTTAATCTTTTGAACGTTTTTCACTTTAAAAATGTGTTTCCTTGTTCTGTCAATGGGATTAAATTTAAATTAATTTTATAAAATTAGGTGTTTTTAATTTTCAAATATTGATTAAATATTTTTAATAATAAGGTAAAATTTTATTAAATATTTCCCTTTGAATTTTTTCCAATATGATTTATAATCATCCTAATTTAATTTCCATGGTTAAGGGAAAATTGTGTAATTTTGGTTAAAAATAATATTATAAATATTTTATTATGACCCTAAAACATAAAAAAAATTTCATGGATGATTATAATTTTTCTTTTCAAGTAATTGGAACGGTTATAAGGCTATATATTATCATTTTTATAATATTATAACTTTTATAATATTTTATTCAAAGAATAGTAAAAATTATCATACACATGTTTTTAACAAGTGAGATAATTTAATTATGTGTATATAGAGGTTATGATCAAATATAAATATTATTTCTAAAGATAATATATTTATATTCATGATGAAAATTTATTTTTAATTTTTTTTGTGATTAAATAAATACTATAAATAATTACACAATGATGATGCAATAACTTTTTATTAATTTAAATATCCAATTAAGGATATTAAAAATATTAAAATGAATATTATTTCAGAAAATTATTATCATCAATGAATTATATAGATTAGCTTCACATATTTTCTATGTGATTATAATAGTATTTTCAGAGATACATATTTTTTTAAATTCTTAATAAGTCACATAATGAAATTAGTCAAAACTGATATAAATGATATTTTAAAATAAATAATATTTTATTAAATGAAATAAATTCATAAAAATATAAAAAACGAAAAAAACTATTTTTGTAATATTTAAATGATAATCCATGATTCATTTATGGTTCATTTTGATTTTCTGCCTAACTGTATTAACCTTCAAAGATTAAACACACTAGTTGTCACAGTAATAGTCAAAGAGTTTAAGTAAGAGTTAAATTCAAAATAAAATTATTAAGAAATAGTAAAAACATATTTAATTATATTTTTATTATGTTATTTTCACAAATATTAATCCTGTATTAAAAATAAAATAATTTTATTTATTTGTAAAATAAAATTATTTTATATTAATTTAATATTTTGGGGAATTCCAAAGAGTGACTCTTCTCTATCTTGTAAAAGGGCACATATTCTTCTCTTTTTTTCACACATAATAAAAATTTACCAGAAAAACTCTATCAAAATACCCTACAAAATTCCCTACCTTCATCCTAGATTCCTTCCTTTGGGTAAAAATCTAACCAAGGAAGTCTTTTGATGTAAATCAGAATGAGATACCCAAAGAAGAGGTATCATTTATAAATAAATTTTTTTGTTTTATTTAATCCTTAAAACCAATATATTATTTTTATTTATTTTTTATATAATAAAAAGAATAATTATTATATTTATATGTTGTTATGTAAACAATATGAGCTACAAATTCACATGCATCCATCAGATGGGATACAAACTCATCATTGATGGGTATAGTAGACAACCACCTTGCGAACTGATGTCATTCGTTATTCACTTATAACAATTAAAGGTTGTAAATAATTATGTATTTATATATTATATATATTATATATTATCTTTTATATTTTTTTAAAAATCTCTAATTTTTATATCATTCATACCTTCATTCTTTCCATTTTATGGCAATATGATAATGTTATTCATGCGTATAGTGGACTATCGCCTCATAGAGTGATGTGATTCATTCAAGAAGTACATGGAATTTAATAAGGATGGTTTTCATAAAAATATGTCATATATATTAAATAAAACATCTTCTTTAATTATAATATATTATATACTTTTAATTCTTTAAATCTAATAAGAAAATGAAAATAGGGTTCATGATTACGTATGACCTACCCTCTCAATGAAAGGTGAAATTTATTTGATATTTCTTTTAAACACTATTAATACAAATATACATAATATATATTATATTTATTTCATGTTTATTATTAAATATTTGATTAAATTGTTACCTATGTATGAGTACCAAAATTTATAATTCAAAACATTTATGAAAAACAAAGAGGATATTACCTAAAACATAACATAAACATGTAATTACTAATAATAAATTATTATAAAGTCATAATTAAATCATATATAGTACTATATATATGAATATGTATATTTGGTAGAATTATGATAAAATTATATTTATTATACCTTAGGTTTTAACATATATGATGGATATCAAGTCATAAAGTAAAATATTTTTCACTCACATCTATTTCTATGCAACACATACCCTATACAATGATTATTTTTTTGTTTCGAGTATTTAGTACACATGAATATCATTTAAGAGTTGAATCCACAAGATTATTCTATTAACATATCAATAAAATTTTATTTCTTTCATGGGGAATTTTATTAGAACATTTATAAAATTGTTAGGGTTTCTTTCAGAAACTCATTGTCATTTGATATTGATTAGCTTTACATATTCATTAGAAGATACTTATATTCCATGCACATGTTTCCAAAAAATGATTTCAAAATATTTCTATAATTCTCCTATGAATATTTAAATTCATTTTTACCCATGTTTTACATTTTACAAAAAAAACTGAAATAATATTTTGGTCAATTTATAAATAATTTACATTGTGAATTTTCCAATAAAAATATAAAAGGAAGGCTTTTTAAAATAAATAATTTTATAGTATTTTTCTCCCATAATGATTTCTTTAATTATTTGAATATTCCGTTATAATCATACAAATTTATTTTTAATGAAATTTTATCCCTTTTTTATTGTGTGACTCTATAAAAAATGATTTCAAAAGGGAAATGATATTTTCCCCAATAATTATTTCAACAGTTGATTCAAAAAAATTATCCATTTTTGATTACTTCTTTTGGTGTTTCTTTTTCATTAATAGGGATATAACCCAATGAGACCATTATTAATATTTCTCAAAATGATTTAGGTTTATAAGAGAATGATATTTATGAAGCATGTTTCTTTTCTATGGTATATGTCATGATAATGTGTTTATGAAACTTATTTCTGTAATTGGTTTCTAATGTAATGAATAATTTATTATCATATGGCACACATAAGTGTTGTTTTAAATAATTAACGGGTAGGGCCAATATCTCCCACAAATCAATTAGGTAATGATAAAAGTTCAATGATATAAAAGGGTATGTCGGAGGTCATCTTAATCCTGCAAGAAGATGGTACATGGGACATCATATTGTGCCTGCAAAAAAAGGGTGCACGAGAGGTCATCCTATACCCAAAACTACAAGGTAAATAGGTGGCCATCCCAAGATTGAAGTAGGTACAAGGTTTATTAGCCTATTACTAATAGACCATGAATGTTATGATATGTATCATTGAACTAATATAGTATAATCTTATGTGTATGCAATAAATTCAATGTATTATGTATTTGTTATACTCTCATTGATCATGTGTGTTGATTATATTTTGATTCATGTTTTATGAATTTCTAATCCTTAATTACATTATTTTAGATTATGATCTTTGATATGTAGGGTTTTCATGTTAAATTTTATGCTTCTACTTTTGTAGACTTATGATCATGTTATAATTACTTATATTCTAGGATTACCCTTACTGAGCATCTAAGATAATCCTTTCTCATGTTTCCTTTACCATTGTTATAAAAAATGTTTTATTTAGGTGTACTAAAGGGGAAGATCTTTATGGGAGATTTTAATATCTTTCACTGAATTAGAATAATGTGTTCAATGATTCTAAAAGAACTATACTGTAATAGTCCTCAATCATATGTTTTTTTTGAATATAATGAATACTCATCTAAAAATAGTCAATATACTTTGATGAAAATATTGGGTCATTATACAATAAAAGTGATGAATGGATGATGATTTCATTCTCCCAATCCATCAATTGGATCCCACAACACTAGACCCACGTAGATTCTTTTTCATTACTAGTAAAAATGTTTTCGGAATACCTAAAAGGAAGGTTCATCTATAGATTTCCTTTTACACTTACAGAGGACATTCTAGGGTTTTTTCAAAAGACACGGCCCTTGTGAAGTACCAATAGATTCTCTATCTTGATACCATTTTGTGACATTTATTCCAATTTCACATGTCTAAGATGAATCAACGAAATCCTTCTCATCTTCATTAATTTAATATCATGCATAGACCCAACAGTCGAATTCCCAATTTAATTGGATTGATATCCATTGCCTCTATGATTTCAGCAAGGTAGGAGATACTCAATGGGGATTATGTATCTTCCCATGAAGGTACCTGTTCCCCCTTGAGTAACCATCCTAGATAAAATTTCTCCTCTAGATTCTAGTACATCAAATGATGAAGATGATTTGGAATAATATCCTTTTACATTTGAAGAGGGTTTCTCCACCACCATCGATGAGTTAATTAATGTGAACCTTGTTACCAAGTATGAACTGAGACCAATAACGATGAATGCATCCATGCCTCCAGAGAAGCAACAACAGTATGTGGCTTTATTAAAGTAGAATCATGATGTATTTTCCTTGAGTTATGATAAGATTTCCGAACTAAAACCTCAGGAAATCATCCACTATATTGGTCTCTTAAGGAGTCATTGTGGGTTCAATCAGACTCACAAGTTGAATTACCCCTCTCATGGTACTATGGTCGATGATGAGGTTGATAACATTATTAAATCCAACTTCTTTAGAGAATTCCATCACCCCAAATAGATAGCTAACATCATTCTATTCAGGAATAGAATTGAAAGATAATAGTATATATTCACTTTTGGGATATCAACAAATATTTTCTAAAGTATGACTTTCCCCTTTTTGTGATATAGTTGTTGATTGATGATACATGTGGGTTCCATGCTATCTCCTTTTTGGATGGATACATCAGGAACAACCAGATCTTTATTGCTAGTAATGATGACGAGTCTTCCACCTTCAAGATACCATAAGGGACAATTTCTTATCATGTTAAGCCCTTAGTCCTAATGAATTAAGGAGCCACTAATCTGAGGGTCATACACCACATATTCAAATATTTTCTTCGGATAATTGTGTAATTATATGTGTATGACTTGGTCGTCAAATCCAACCAACATCAAAACAATACTAGAAACCTTTAGAATGTGTTTGGCTTCTTTAACTCTTGGAATTTGAAGATGAAACCCTTGATGTACACATTTGGTGTTACCTTTGAGAAGTTTCTAATTATTATTTCCAGATATTGAGGAATCCTAATTTACCTAGATATGACAAAGTTACCATCCAAATTCCTTCCCCAAGAAATAATCATGAGTTGCCATGCCTTTAAGGACAGTTATACTGTATACAATGATTCGTCATGAATATTTTGGGATATTATAATTGTGGATGGGGCTTATAAATAATTTCACCATATACTACTGGGATAATAAATTTGTATACCTCCTTTGAGGAAATCAAGTAGAGTCTTAAACTACCTCAGATTCTGATCTCACATGTCTCAGTGAAGCCTGTAGTCCTCTATGTGACCACTGTAGAGTGGTCCCTCAGTTCCCATCTAACATAGAAAAATATTAAGGGTTTATAAAATGATTTATACTATTCCAGTCTTTTGATCCTCGATAATAAGATGAGATAACTCACAATAGTTTTTGTAGTGGAGAAGTTGTGGAATTATCTATAATATCATTATATATAGTTGGTGTCTCGTTTAGACTGAATGAAGTATATCCTAAATTTCTCAATGTTGAATGGATGATTGTTTTTCTGGGAAGTGATCCTTCAATAGTTAAAAATTAGGTTCATTCTTTAAAAATCCATCAAGGGCCATGCATTAGAAGATATCTCAGATTCCCATATGGACCCTGAATAACTTCCCCTAAAGGTCGATATCCAATATGAAGCTATCCTATCAGTGTACCAAGCCATTATGTGTTGAAATGTTTATTTATATGGTTCATCCTGGGTTCTTACTGGTAGAAAGCTCAGCAATCCAAAGTTTAACAGAGAGGGATCGGGGATGAGTTTCATCACCGTAACGTTGGATGTACTGATTAACATGTTCATGTTTACAGAAGGATTCACAAAAAATGAAGTAGAGTATCATGATCTAATTAAACGTCTAAATATGGATATCGTGATTTATGTCCCCAACATTTATGTGATTGGAGTCACTGAATTTTTCATCCAACATATTAATTATTAATATATCATCTGAAATCTAGATCATATGACACTATTATTTTCCACTCATTAGTTGATGGACTAGTTAACTTTTCAGTTGGGAGTAACTCGTGTCCATCATTAAAGAATGTTCAAGTTTATTCCTTGTCCATCATAGTTATGTCTCTTACGGTGTTTGACCAAATTTACCATTTCATACACATAGTGAATCAATGAGTCATTACTCATGTAACATTAGATGATGACAACATGTGACAGGTAAACTAGATTAATACTAGCTATTCTATGTTATATCCATTATGTTTACAGAAATTCAGTAAAATACCTCTTTTTATAACTTATTTCATTGTGAATCTCAAGTGTTTCATTCTCCCACTAGATCATTTTGATCATGAGTGAATCTATCAGCGTGTGACCTTGTTTACCCTCCATAGTGGACCTAACATCATGTAGACTCTATATAGGCATTGGTTTGATGGAATTAATATGTATTTCATCCATGGACATGAGTTTCGCCACATTATTTAAGAGGTACATGGAGGGTCGTATGTGTACCATCAAGAGGAATTGAATCTCTCCCACCAGATTTGAATACTAGGCTACTTTTGGCCCACCATGGTCCATGATTTCATGTGGTATGACAATAGGCTTCCTCCATTTCAGATTCATTCCATCTTTGTGCATCGACCACTAGATCTCATCCAAACCATAATGAATTATAGTCCCTTTTTAGTATTGGAACATGGTTTTATGAGACCATTCCCATCAGTAATAGCTCATCAGTGAAGCTTCATTCTAACCATAGATGATTTATTCTCTCTGTGGTTAAAAAAATTACCCACAAGGTAGTCATGTCCTGGTCTTTGATTGTGTTCAATAGGTCCCATATCATCCATCGACTTGGATTCCCTCATTCCATTATCATCAAAATATAGAACAATCATCTGGGATGTTGAGACAAATAGATTGTGTTCAAAATACAAAAATCTAGTCAAACCATACTTACCTCTACAATACATAAAAAAATAGATAGACTGATTCATTCAAAAAGACCCTTTCTAACATTATATAGAAGATATTGGTCCGGAAAAATAATATTTGGTTGGACCAAATCCCCAATGCCCACTCAAGATATCAGTCAACAACATGGAATAACACCTAGCTGACTCCATAGTTTTTTATGTGCAATATAAAGGCATTCCATTCCCTTGAGGTTTAGTTTCTATTACACTGAACAATTTTCTATGACAAGCAGAAACAAGACATAATAGAAGATTTAAATCTAGCTAAGATGGATTCTCGGGAAGATAATATGGTTTAGGATTATCATAATAGGGATACACACCATAAAAGGATTGAAACAGAATTTAACCAGAAGGTTCACCTCCATTCGTTTCTCTATGGTGGCATGGTACTAGATCTTAGAACACTAATGATATCTGGAGCAAATCCACTGATGTTGTATCCCAATTGGGAAGGACCTTACACCATTCATAATTAATATTCTAATGCTACACACTCTTTGGTCACTTTGTATATAGAGAATATCATACCTCCCACTATCATAAGGTTTCTCATGAAATACATTTCATGATAAGAGCATGATCTTAACACTATGTCCTTAAACAAGGAGTTCAAGTCAAAACATCACACTATTAACTGTGTGTGGTATTACTTTGTAATTTTTCATATGATTTTGGGCCTCTATGGTCCACATTCATGTCAGTTTTGTCATGCCTCCTCACGACATATATCTATTTGAGAATCTCACCCATAGTCCAAAGCCTATGACCTTAAAAAAATAACCCACAGTCTGAACTCAATGACAATAAACTAGGATCTCAAGTCCCCAAATCATGAAATTAAATTGTGTGTGATTCTACGAAAGGAATTTTTTTTACATCGTGTGACTCATTGGTTCTCTTTCACATAGTATTGTTCCAGTCATTACCTGCATATCCCTTTTGGAATACTCCCCTATTATCTTAAACTCTATGACCATAAACTAATATATTTTTAGGAACTATATAACCTTAATATATGTGTTCATGTCCAATAATCATGTCATTGAACTATGTGAAAGATTCTATAGAAATGTGATTTCTGATTTTAGGTCCTCTAAGGCCCTCAGTTCACATCGTGTTCTCATTCTTCCATGCTAAACGTACTTCATTATTTATGATCTACCCCGTTGGTCTAAAATATATGACCTAAAACTAGTATTTTGTGTCCATGAGTCAGGAATTAAAACTCTGTGTGAGTCTTATCAATAATTTTTTTTGGTGGTACATAGCCTCCTTGGTTATTATTCACATTGGGTTGGTCACTATACCATGCTACGTATATCTCTCTAAGAAGCCTCATTTTATGGTAATAAAATTGTAACTGTAAAATGAGATCCTTTAGTTCATGAAGTAATTCCTTAATGAAATTTCAATAGATCTATATATTATGAACTTAAACTATCTAAATCCCTTATAGTCTGAGTTTTAGAACCTTAAAATATAAATCCTAACATCCTAATGGCCCACAGTTAAACTATTATCATACCCAAAATAATTTTTATGCCTCTGAATATGGATGATCATAACCTATATCAAACTAGGATTACCCATATGATAAATATGCTATGAAAAAATGTCTTCAATGAATGACATTAAACTATGGTCCTACCCCATCTAAAATCGGGATGCCTCTTGAATATTAAAATAGATATTATGAATACCCTATCTAAAACCAGGATTATTTTGAATAAAAAATGATAGTTACCTCATTACACAAACATGGTATTCCAATGATAACTATTGGATTCCTCAAATTATCTATCTAGATAGGATCTCACATTCTAACATTAGTATTCTACAATTCCATGATTCAGAACTACATGGGGATTGATTCCCATCCTCATTGGATATATAAAGACACATGGTCTCACCCAAAAATTCATTAACCATTCATCCCACTAGCTCTATTTTTTGTTTCTGAGAATCCTTTGGTTCTAGTCATGCTAGCTATTCCCTCAATCCATGCCACATAGGTAGTTGTGGGGGTAATATTCCCCCAGTCCTAGCATCATGATGTGAAAATTGTTACTCTCTTTTCCCTAGTACAGATATTATGAACATAAAATATATTTTTTAGCTTGATACTTGTGTGGTAAATGATCATACTTTGGATAAATTTATGTATGTTCGTACCACTTTTGTGCCACATGATTACCCATGAAAACAACTATTCTATTATCCACACATCACGACATTAAACTGGCTTCATATAGTCTAAGAGGCATAAAACTAAACTGTCTTCAATGTTCCATAACATATGAAATTATACTATGTGAAATCGTATTCATGTTCAAAACACACAATTCATGGAATCCTTGGAACATTCACATCATCTTTTTACAATTGCACCCCATGAACAACCTTAACCCCCTATTCATCACGTGGTCTAAATCGTATGACCTTAAATATGTGTATCACCATTAAAAATTTGATTGTATTGATTCCCACACTTATGGGATTTTTAGTGGCAATCATACTTTCTTTCTTTGGGTCCAATTGATGATTTGTTCAAAACAATCCATTACATGCAGTGCAATCACACCAAAATATCCATTGGGACTCGTTCTAAGTATAAGACCCATTCAATAACTTTGACCCATTTATGGGTGAGGATAACCTCGGAAAATGATATAATGATAGAATTAATGGGAATTAAATTTCTCGTGTTTTTCAACTACCTCAATTCTTGCCTCTTAACTATAGTCATACAGTGTAAAAGTTTGAGATATCTAGGAATAAAAGCTAATTCTACCCTATATCAAACATGGATTCCCTATATAGAAAATATGGGAAAAAAAACACTAACATCCTCAACAGAAAATGTTAAATTATATCCATTTCCAATATAATTTTTTTTCCACATATATTTGTTTCATAATATTTAATACTATCACTCGAGAGGGTAACACTCTACCAGAATCCATCTTCTACCATGTCGTGTTTCATGTTCCGTGCAACATGAACATAAATTGTTTGCAAAATATTAGAGATTTATGACATTAAAATGAAGTTCATGGTCCAAGAAAAATTGTGCTAAACATTATTCATACCTCCCTATATTTTATTCCTCAATGAGAAGTATCCTATTATGCTACCCTCATTCTCCCTCAACTCCTGTTATTGGATGGGTTTCATTCAAATTTGTTCATATAATCCCATTTTAAATGACACTAAAATGTTACTATTACCCATTTGATGAACATGGGATTCTCTATTAACTAGTAAGGATGGTGAAATGTTTGTTTAATCATCGCATAATCCCTACAAACTCCACATCCCAATCTCATAATGGTAATCTATGAGATGCATCCTAATCAAATGACATTAAACTATATAATGTATTGTCTTAACTGAATGATATAAAAATTCTTGTGAAGTTTCTTCCCTATAAAATTTTAAACTATGTGTTTATCAAAAATATCAATATGAAAAACTACTAGAAATATTATCACCTTTTTTGAGAATCCCTTTCCACCAGTGCTGGTAACCTACCTCATTTTTCATGTTCTTTGATTGTCACGAATTTTATGAGATGATACCCCCTAGAAGATGAGTTTTACTTATATTCAAATCGATATTCCCTCCCCAATGAGATCTATGACAAGATGGTTTAATTATTATAGTTTTTCAATTTATTCGAATATTACAAAACCTTGTTTCCACATTTTATGTTCCCCTAAATTAGATGCTCATTGTCCTCCCTGTATGAAGGGTCCCCCTAATAACAATAGTTTCCATCCAAAATGGATCATCTACCATCATGTTTCAACTCCCTGGAAGTAATTTAATGAAATTATAATTTACATCATGTTACTTTAAAGATGGTTCATGGTCAAACCTCCTTTTTCTATCCATATTCCAAGTTAAGTAATATAGATGATGTGTATAGAGCCTAGGTATTAGTTATTTGGTATCATAAATCCACTAAAATTGTGTTCCAATTTGTTGGAATCAAGAATAATTCTCTTCATTCCACCTATGTTCGATTAGAATCCAATATCCCTTGTGTTACCTTATTTGTTCATTGGAGCATGTTGGAAAGTAATTCAGTTGTCTAGAGAGCCCTGTTCTCTAGCTTTGTGACCTTTTATCCTGAGCAATCCCAATGGTTAATCAGCAATAGTAGACCCCTTGTTTTCAACTATTTTCTAAAATACTCATATGATTGAATAGAAATATGTTCTTCCCATTTTTATCACACTGATGATGACTCACATGATCTAAGTGATTGGTAATTTGTTGTCTTGGATATATAATTAAATTACGATAATAAAATAAATAAGTATGTTCAAGAATACATAATTTAAATGAATAAATGTTTTATAGGTCATCCAAATATTGGAGCCTCTCCTTTGAAAATTTAATTCAAGTATATATACAAATGATCAATCAATCAAGTTTAGCTGGCCTTTTTTATTGGAATCAATGGTCCTCTACCACTCTTCGAGGTCTCCTTTATCTTCATTGGCCTTGGACATAATTTTTTTAGCTCTGACCAGCTTCATGTTCTTCTAAGCCTAACACCCAACCACCAGGGATGACACATCTACATCCTTGGCCTTAGCCTCCACCAACTGGGACTTTAGGATATCGATGATATCATACTAGGTAGTAGTGTCTATCGTGTTCTCATTCTCTATCACATCCAAGCATGCATTATCTCTTTTGTCCTCCTCGAGTTCCTTGGAGACCTTGGACTTGTGATTCTTTAAATAATGCTCAAGCAGTTTCAATTAATCATGCACCCTCTCAACAAGAATGTTTTGGGACAATTCAGGGGGTATTTATGAGTCCACCTCACTAGTACCTAGGATAACTTTCCAAATGTAGTGAGATCTCACCCATCTTGGTCGTTCACCTATCTAGGTGTGGGTGATGAAGTTATGCACTCACCATCATGCCTTATGATAGACAATCTGGATCCCCTCGGGGATGCCCGAGCTTAAATCCTTGAAATCTTCTATAATTATGGTATCATAAAGAGATAATATCACTAATCCATCGTCAGTTGGATCATCCATGTTAATATGTTCTTGTGTGAGTAGATAATGATCTACTCCTAGAAACAGTTCATCCTCAACCTCCTCAATAGTAGTGGAAGCCTCTACCACCACTTTTTGGCACTTTTGAGAAGGATACAACTATCCAAACTCCCATACCTACCAAAATTTTTGGTAAAAACCTAGCTTCAAGACCTAAAAATACAATTTCTATAAATTATAGAGTATTTGAATCTAATAAAGCCTCCCCAATCACTTTTTTACTAGTAGAATTTACGCTTCATTCATTGCAGCTCCAGTTCTGACGGCTACCTCCGGTGGCGCCTCTATGATCATATCCAAAACCAAATATCCTTCATCCAACTTTATTGTAGGAATATCTTTGACCCCCTCCACTAAGTAAATGGTCCCAAAAATCCCCTATAATGTAACCTCCATGGTTTTCCCAACCATCATAGTCTCCTCATCCATTCTAACTTAGAGAGTAGCAAATACCATCACCACCTCTTCCCAGTGCATGGTTAACACAAGTATTGAAAATAAATGATGATTCTCAACCACTATTATAAATTACATTACAAAATATGTTATTTTATAATAGTAATAAATTGAAAATGAGACAATTGGATGGATGAAAAAGATACTTACGTGAATTGTAAATACCATCAAGGAGGTCTGTGAGGTTCATTTGTATTTCCCAAGGAAAGGTCCCCTCAGTGTCCACTACCTCAGTTGTAGGAATCAATGGAAGGATTATAGTGACCAAAATATCAGGAATACATACCACACTATCACCATGAATTAGTGTGGTCCCATATCCCCTTTTTCTAGTCTATCATAGACCCCCCCTCCTCATTGTCTGATTCCAACACAAGTGAAAATGAATATTAACAATAGTTCTAAGAACATGTTATATCTAAGGATCATAAGATCTATATATTTACCTTGTTGTAAGTAGGGATTACTCCCATAGGATATCCTTGGTAGGATCCCTTTTCCTAGGAATTTTTTTATTCCTATAGAAGAGGTGTGAGCATGGCCATTTTAGCAGCCAAAAGCTAAGAAAGGGGGAGGTCATATTTAGCAGCACCATTACCTGGTCAGTTACAGGGCCCATAGTGACCCAATAATGGACTGGTTCCTCTAGATCCTCTTCAAAAATTCTTATAGGTATTCATTATTTCTCAACATGTGAAATAAAAATAAATTTTTATTAAAACTCAAACAGTGCAACTCAATTAATTAAATTGGTGTATCAGGTTTTTTGAGGTCGAACCCACAAAGATATTGAGTAAGTTTGACTTGTTTTAAAAGATAATTTATTTTATTATTTTGAAGAAATAGGTGAGATAATTTTGGTTTTTGTTGATTTACTGAAAGATGAGTGTAGACAAGTAAGATTTATCGATTGGGCTATAAAAATATTTGAAAAGTGTACAAGGGTTTAAAAATTTCAAGGTTTGGGAGAAATTGGATGTTATAAAATTTGATGATTTATTCATGATTGGTGTTGGAGTCGAGATTGGGAAGATAAAATTTTCATGTTATCCCTTTATTGATGTGTAACTCCCCAACATCCCTTGGTCTATTAACTTAGGGTTTTTTCAAGTCAACATTGTCTTGATATTGTATTTAAAACTAATTTCCACTAAAATTTTCAATAAGTATGCCCCCTTTAAGAATTTTAGTTGTGAAATTTTAATGTTATTTTTATATTTGATTATGAATGTTGATGAATGAACTAAAATAAATGTATTGGAAGTTGAATATTAAATTATAGAAAAACATATATAGGATTAAAAAATGTGAAATCAATCTAACATCACCTTCCCCTTCTTTTAAAAAACCTAAACAATTGTACTTTCACCCCTTATCCTTGTAATGAAAGGATTATATGGAATGAGAAAATTAAAATAATGCATGTATAAGAGATAGAAGAACTCATGGAGGACCCTATACAATACGACTTCTAGATCAAATATTTTTTATTTAGGGATATCTCATATAGTAGTAGGCTATACCACCATTTATAGGCATTAGATGGGATATAAAATAAATGAATTTATTTAAGGTGTAGTCAAAAAGAATTTTTATGTAGGTATGGTGTCTTAGATCTTGTCCAAAATAAATGATACATCGAATCTGAGTGTTTAATTTTTTTTCCCAACAAATTACACATGGTGTAAATTCTTACACCTTGTGTAAATTTATTTTTTACATTTCATCACCCCAAAAAGTTTCTCTCATTCTTCACATGCATTAGTATATGATGTTTAAGAATTACATGACATTTAATAGCATTTTTCTTCTCAAAAATGCACTTTTTACTTTTTTTCTCTATGTCATACCATAGAAGTGCTCCATTCTCATCCTTGAAAATCTTGAGACGCACTTATTTTCTCCACTAGTGATAGGAATTGTTGTTTTTGTCATTTTTAATTTATCTATTATATCTTTACATAGAAAAAAAGCTAAACATCTAAGATTTGTCATGAATAATCCATTAAATTTAGAGATTAATGTATTAAAACACCATAAAATGTATGCATGAAAATAAATATTAGCTTCATATCACTCTGCCTCTTCCCTGGGAATATGAAAGCCTACCATGACATTAAAAATACTAGTGATACATATCTCATATCTGATAAGATACTTCCATATACTAAAAACACTAGATTAATACCTATAGACATCCTATTTGTCCCATTATTTGGGGAAGATGGTGTTATTGGGGACATCCACACAATGTAGCCACTTCCTAGGAGTTTGGATGGATGTCCTCAGGACCTCCACACAGGGATAATCTTCTTCATACTGTCTCTTATCTAGGATCATTGAGCATGACACTAATATCCCTTTGTCACTTTCCTATTTGAAGTCATGAACTTTAAGAACCATTTCTACTTCCCAAGCCACTCAGTTGGCTCTGCTGCCATTGTGTGCACCAACCACCACTCATCCCCAACCCCATGTTTAATGGGCCACCCCTTCATTGTCTCGAGTGGCCTTCCACTTAAACATATCCCTGATATATGTTCTCTCCCAACATAGCACATATTCATGAATATGTACACACACAGAGTTTGGTTGTGAAAACCCATTCTTCATTTTCTTATCCATGTTCATGAACATGAGCCAAATCTACCTTAGAACATAAGGATGAGACTCGTGTAGGACTTCTTTATATACCTTCAATGATATCCACTGTAGACATATGAACTACCTTTAGAACTGATTCATATTATATGGATCGAAAATCGGCTCAATGTCAACCCTTGCTACTAGTACCTTTCCTTGGAAGCCCAAGTGGTTTGATCAATTCTCTACGGGTCCTGTATCTTCATCAACCAATATCCCTGTTGGATGGGGGGATGAGTGAAATATGTAGTATTATGTCAGCCCGACCATCTCCAACACATCCTATAAATTCAACATTAGTGGGACACTCAACATGATATTAATGAACTCCATCAATATGTTTTTTTTGTAATAGTATATATGGGGTTTGGGTACTCATATCCCTCCCATGTGTTCGACCACCCATTTGTACAAAAAATAGAGGGACCCACATACACATAACAGTGTCTTCCCATCATTGATATGGTCAAACACTTTTTACAGATTCTTTTGTACCCGAAAAAGCCAAATGAATTTATACCTCATATATATCATCACCACAATAATGAAGGATTTCAGCCACACCCCCATTTGTGAATCCCTCATAGGGAGCATCTAGACATAGATTAGTGAAAAAATAAAGCTTTCCAATATGAACACTGGAGCATTGTTCATGATGCTCTTTCCCCATAGTTGTGACTAGATCTCCTCTAAGATCCACCAATAGGATTTCCATTTTCCCTCTTGTATGATCTAGAGAATTTACATAGTCTCCCTATTAGCTTCATTGATGGCTCCACCCCCTATAGTAGATCCTCTATTGGCTCGTTCAAGAAATAGTTGAAGCATTTCTTGAATGAGATATACCTCATTTCTAGACTCATTTAACCTCCACTACAACCAATATTTGAAATGAACTTTTAAGGGATATAATTTTCTATTGATCCTCCAACAAATTCTCGGTGGGGAAGAACTAGTTTACATGGCCAGAGGAATTTGAAACATAGAAATCTAGGGCAGATCCCATAAGCTTTTCCTATACTCCCCGCAAGGCAAGTGGATGGACTTTTTTCCTAGAGAGAACCTACTCAAGAGGTTTGGAATAATGTCTTGGTGGTGGTACACATGAAATTGTGAGCCCCATGCTACCTTATTAATCCCCACTCACTTTAACTCTAAATAGAATTTGTGGCATGATGTGTATGACCAATAGTCCCATTCCCATTCATCAATAAAATTACTACCCTCATACAAGTCCCAATTGTAATTCCATCCCTTCAGAAGATCCATCAAACCCAACTTGAGGATCAAATAATAATATGGTGGGGATTCGTCATATTCTAGATTGTCACTGTCAATGTTTATGACGTGGTTCCATAGGGTGTCATCAATGATCATCATGTGACCCTATAAGATGTTCCCTCTAGAATCCCAATGCCATAGGTATATTCAAGGCGAACTCTTGAATCTGTAAGATAGCTTCTCTATTCTCGCTATTAGGATATATACATAGTCTCTTAGCCAAAATATGTAAAATGGAAGCCTTATACTTAGTGGGTACTCTATCTAAGACTTGGAAAGTAGTCTGATAATTGATCCATGGTCTGAGGAGCATTGAGCTTTCTCCCTGATCATGATGTTCCCAACCACTTATTCCCTATTATAAGAAGTGGCATTTAATCCTTGAATATCCATTTGATTCAACATGTAGTTGTTTTATGTCTATATTGTGAAGGATGTTTGAATATGATTTTTTCCAAGATCTGGTCCATGCAGGTATCTTCACTAATATTTTGTTTGTGGATTCCAATTCAACAAAATGCATTCACAGATCCCGGATTGCATACATAATGAGCTTCATGAGTAGTGTGGATCGAGAAAAAAACTTCTCAAGTAGGATGTGAGCTTTGTGAAATGTGAACATGGGATTTCTTTTTTCAAGAGTCTGGTATCCACTATTATTGGTCCTTCAACTATTTATAGATGTATTGCTAGCCCTGATTTTCATGACGGTCTTCACATGGAGACAATCATGAACATTTTTCATGAGTGAGGTTTTCAAAAGGGAATTGACTGTGAATTTTCAGAAATTCTTCCTCAAAATCATATCATCCTCTTCCATGTCATCTCTCATTCTGAAATGAATAATTTTTATGTATAAAATACTCATACCAAGGGAATGGTTAAGGAAGGAATGGACAGTTTAGAGATAATCCAAGAAAAAATGGCCCAGAGTCCCTATAAAGTGTTTGTTTTGTGATGATCAGCTCTTTTGTGAATGGAAAGAGCTCATGAAGTTCCATCACCATGATGATTCCTCTATGGAGGAATGGAGGCATGATGGTACCTCCTCACAATCACATTTGGAGCCATGGAGTGCTTCATGATTACATGAAGGGTTGATGGTGTCTTCATTAAAACGACATTAAAACTCATGGATAAGAACTCATTCATGACTAACATAAGTCTTTACAAGTGCCTCCAATCTTCATGAAACCCATACAATATAAATACCCCCTACAGTTTTACATTTTAGTGATGATATATAACCTTTTGAATTTTGAAATGGATCTAGACTCAAAAACTTCTTAATCATAAAAAAATTAAAATGGATCTCTCAAGGTAGTCGAGCTTTATGAAACCTCCACACTTGTGTTCTTGAGAGCCTCCAACCCACATTGAAATTAATTTCACAAAGGCATATTCTCTTAATCAAGGAAGAATTGAATCTATGGAAATTAAATCTTCAAGAAGCATTCATCCTTTAAAAATCACACCTACTTTGAATCAGAACTTCCCTTTGAGGTCGGGTCATGTTTCACGAATCATACTTCATCAAGAAGCCTTTGTACTATCTGAGAACCTTAATCCTTGCTTGATCTCCTTTTAGAACCGTGAATATTCCTAAATATCCTATCCAATGACTCTCAATGTTTCCTCCCTTATTCCAACACTCCTTCATAATGGATGAGTTCCAAGGGCCACCACACTGATCCATGACTGATTTAGCTACACCTTGAGTCCCCATGTGACAAGTTCCACCTTCTCCTATGTCCACACACATCACCCCAAGTGAGTCCTGAGATTTCCCTTACCTCCTTTTTATAAGAATAGATACCATAAAGTAGACCTAATAATTGAAAACTCCTCTAACCCCATACCAATTCTTTTCCCCGCTAAAGGTGCATGAATGGTGGCCACGTAATCCCAAGGGGTAATTACTCAGTCCCCTTATTTCTGATCTGCATGATGTAAATCTACCAAGATCGACATTCTAGTCATTCGATCATAAAATAAATGAAAATTTCCTCTATACAAGATGTAAAACTATAGTCTTACCCTTTGAAATAATAATAGGATTTCCCATTTATGACTAGCATGGGATGCCCCCACACATACCAACTCAGGGAATAATCTATGTGTAATCCCAAAACCTTTTAACTCGGTGAATCTTAAACTCACAATCCACACACCATCCCCCTAAAACAACCCTTTTTGTTACAAGATATTCCTTGTTGTATGATTTCTAACATCATGGATGTGTCCTATTACATGACCATAAACAATGAAATCAAACTATGTGGGGGTTTATCCATGTCTTCAATATAGGGTATGTAGGACACTTCTAGGTAGTTTGATCCCAAAAATGGTAAACATCCATGTGTGACATCTTCTGTATTGGGGAAAAATCTCTTAGATACCCCAAAATGAGGCATTCAGATCCATTTTTAAACCATCTAAGTGTGAAATATTCCCCCAATGGGACACACCTCACAAATCCTCCTCCATGGGGTATTCTGGTCCATAATCATAGGTTCCCCTAAATGGGGAATTCAGATCCAAAATCCAATGTTCACCTCCATGGGATAATATTATCCACATATTTGGATATTCCTCTATGGATAACTCTAATCCCCAACATATAGTTTCACATCCATGATGTATTCTGATCCACTGGTAAACCATCAATGGGTAACATCTTCCCTGCCAGGGATACACATCTCTAATCTGCCTACACATGTCTTTCTAATCTATAATATTAGGTTTGCCTCCACAGGGCCTTATGATCTACAATAATTAGTCTACCTCCATGGGGAATTATAATCCACAACTCCAAATCTACCTCCATAGGGTGTTATGACCTACAACCTCTAGGTACACATCCATGGGTTGATCTGATCCATTAATAAACCATTTTTGTGCGATATTTTTCCTTTTAGGGGAACAGATCTTAGATCCACCTCCAAGTGGAATTATGATCCATCCATCCATCTCAATATGACGTTAAACTCATGACCTGATCCATCTCATCTAGACATTATGATTCATCTCCACAGTACATAAATCATATGACCTAATCTAAACACCTACTTCCTGAAAAATATGGGTTTTCAACGATAAAATTTCTTGATAGACTTACGCCCCTAGTGTTAATTACCTCATGATATATGTGGGATACCTTATATTTCAAACCAAATATTCATAATTTTATATTCTCTCCTTATAGGAGTATTCAAAAATTCCTAATATATCTAATGTGCAAAGATTTACATAGATTCCAAGCATGACTACTCTCCAGACTGAAGGTTTTTTCCTTTCCATACAGTAGAAGTGTAATTATCCCCTGTCCACATAGAGATGGAATTGGGAATGCATTCCATAAACATGGAATAAATCTTTGATGGAGACCCATACTAGGTGACAGTCTCCAAGTAGGAATCCATGGAAGGAGGAAATAACATATGAGAATTCTATTTTGAATAATAAACATATATTTCTAATGAAATTGATAAAAGATTCTCA
Organism: Viscum album; assembly: GCA_963277665.1. Lineage (NCBI taxonomy): Eukaryota > Viridiplantae > Streptophyta > Magnoliopsida > Santalales > Viscaceae > Viscum > Viscum album. The sequence goes on along the minus strand of OY728136.1, from coordinate 1,276,055,094 downwards.
ATTAGGGAAAGGTGGATTACAAGGAAACTAAAACTCCAGGTCACATATCTGTGTCGATAAAAAGGTTGGCCCTGATGAAAGCATAATAATAATTTTTTAATTTTATAGAATTAACGAATAATGTGAGAAAGGATTAAGTTTTTTTCATCGTGAATGTAAATATATTATGTCCTTTTATGGGGGTGGAACCCCCAAAATAAATCCTTGTACATGGTTCTTTATGGGAGGGTTAATTTATAGAATGTCACAGAAAGTTACATTGAGAATATTGGTTGATGACACTGGCATGTATCTGGTATGATTTAAAATATTATGATAAAAGGATTATATTTAATGGAAGAGGTTTGTAGGGGTTGGATGTCTTAGTGGTGTTATCTCCTTTTTAGGTAAATTATTTATCATGTTTCTAGAATCTAACATTTTAAATTATTTTTTTATGCATAATTAGACTGAGAAATATCCCTAGAGGTTTACATTACAAGTGTATCAACAGTCTCTATTACATTATTGTATTAAATTTAACAATTTAGACTATTTATTATTTGTTATGTTATGTTTGGTTTCAATAATTTAATCACATGTTATTTTAATAAATAATTAAGTGAAGTAATAATAACAAATATTTATTTTCATGTTTCATGAATATAATATTTATTATTTTTATCAATTAATAATGTACTGACATTTATTTATTAAATAAATAGTCATTACTCAAGGATTAGAAAATTTGGACAAGGGAAATAAGATTGAGCTTAAGGGTCTGATTTCAAATGTTAAAAATAATATATATTTATATTAATTATGTGTCTCGCTTGTCAGTAATTTAGTGATAATATTATAATATTTTTATTTTAAATGGAGACAATTAAGAAATAAGGAAATTGAAAGGGCATTGTCTTCAATTTTCCAACTCTAAGCCTTCTAAAATAAATATTTAATTATATTTAGTTTCTAAAGCACATTTAGTGTTCCCAACGTATAGAGTGAGACCCTCTTAAGACCTACATAAGGATCAATAGATATAGATTACTCTCCTCCCTTACTCCCTCAATACAATGTGAGATCATAAAGAGTAGTTATTCTCAAGATAAGAATTATGCATTAGTAAATGGAAAATATAAAAAGTACTTAGGACCAATTGTAATAGAATTTGGTGATTCTATGGCATCATTCAAATATTTTCATGCATTTTTTTATCACTACTAGAGTGATTATTCCCTTAGAGCATAAAACTCATCAATGGTCTGATGATATCTATTCCATTAGTCATCAATGAAGAGGGAATTATGAGTGATGGTAATTTTATTTATGAATATAAAATTTAATGCGAATATCCTTTCCCAATGGTTCAGGTATTTATATATTGTAAATAAGTATAATATTTTCATTGGTCCTGACACATTGAATATTTAAATAAATTATTACTGGTTATTCCTAAGGAAAATATGAGTTGGTCATACCAAAAAGAATGCTTATTTTGAAAGTGAAACCTATAAAAACATGCTTCTAGTTTGTAGTCTATATTGAGGGTGTATATTTTGATCCATATTGGTGGAATTTATGCATACCCAAACAAAAGTTCCATTTGGATTTGGATGAACTTATTAACAGTAGTTATCGAAAATATTCAAGGATTAAAACAAATGGAAATTGAACCATATTTATGAATGATTGAGATGTTGAAGTGGGTTTTAGGAACCCTATAAGTCACACCATTTTGTATAGAACACATCTTCAATGTGGATACATATCTCATGAAAATTCACAAATTTTTTCCAAGACCATGGGGTCTAGTGAGACCAAATCATATTTTGTGAGAGTTATATATTGTTCCTTGTGAGATTATTTTCATTCCATTTTAACACTTTTTACATAATTTGTGAATATGGGAGCCTTAGGAAGAAAAAACATACATTTTGTTTAGGCCACCGTTTATGGGTTATTGACTAGAAAAGTTGTATGTCTCTTACACATACAGTTCATTGTTTTGTAGCTTGATCTTATTATTTTATATATTATAGGTCCATATTGAATTAACTATGATTTACATTTTTAAAGTCATTATTCTTGGACTGAAGTATGATATATTCTATCTAACAATTTCATGGTAAAATCTGATGTGAATGAAGAAAACAGTGATAGTGTAGAATATCTCTTAGGGCGCATAAAATTTAATTTCGTGATTCATTGACCAATGGGTGATATAGTAAATCTAACACAGGTATGTTAAACCAGAATATGAATGAGTAATGTGATGGTGTCATTGACTATCTTGGAGGTGTTTACACTATTTATGGCCATGATGATTGTACTAAGGAATTAGGAGTTTATTTTTATGATGCTTTGAACAAAGGGTGAAAATTACAACATGAATGTTGATCCAAGGACATAACACCCAATACTTTTTTAATATAGAATGATGAAATTATAAATCATGACATGAGGATTTTTGGATCAGGAATGATGATATGGGATAGGTAAGAAATGGATAACCACTGACTATATCCAAATTATGGGTTTCACTATCATACATTTTGGGTATACGAAGAACAACATACTTTATCCTTGGGAAAAAACATTCTTATAGATCATGTTCTAAATTGGGGGATCATAAGAAGGGCCACATTGGGCATGTGTATGCCTAGAAATATAAAAGTGTCATTTGGAGAAAAATTTACATGTTAATGATTGATGTGGATGGTTTCTGTAAATCCAAGATGCTCGAGGAGTGGAGTGTGATTTATGGAAGGAGGATGTTCAGAAGATGTGGTGGAATATCCCAGTCTTGAATTTTTCAATACAATGAAATTGTGATCCCTTAGTTTCATCCAAGGAATTTCATAAAGTTGTAGTCAACTATGAATATGGGGGACACAAACACTAAGAATTATAGGCTAAAAAGGAGTAGTCTATCTAATAATTGGGACCCATGAATTATGTTTCCTTTCATTGATCATTCTATCTTGTAGGATAATTGATTAATAAGACACAAATATTTATGTGTAGTTTATTGTCACATGGGATGGACAATATATCATGCAGTTTAATGTCTTGTAATAATGATTGATATTTACTCTTTTTAAAAAGAATTAAAAGTGGAAATATTCTATTAAGTTTAACATCATAGGATAAGGAATCCATTTTTATATGGTTTAGGGTCATGTTGTGAGGACCTAATGTTGTTTAATTTAATTACATGTAACAATGACTATAACAGATCTATTAAAAAGTCAAGATTTTTTTTCATGGAATATGTTTATAAATGTGAAAGAGTAAAGATGAAGAAATTCATTTGTATGTTTTATGAATACAATTGTAAAGCCTATATCCATATGAATTAAGAGGTGTTAAAATATCTAATAAATGAAAAATATGGGTAGATATTTTAGTAGAACTTGTGGATAGACCTTATATAGAGGATATTTTAATCATTACATATCCAAAAGGTATTAGAATCATGATGTATGTAGTTATTATCAATTATTACTAATAGAGATCACCCAAACACTACGATGGGGTTACTCTTTGTTATTTTGGGTTCCTAGATAAATCTATACTGGAAAATACTTGGATCATATGTATAAGGGGAGAATTTTCATTTCAATATGGAACTGAAAATGGGGATTTGTAACACCCCAAGAATTCATAATGTGTTATTTCTTCAAAATAATTCAATAACTTGCACTACACGCAACACCAAGTTCAATCACACCATGACTTACAAAAAAAATCCATTCAAAAGAGGTTATGAATAGTATTATCTAAATTTTAAACTTTATATAATCCTTATAATTTTAGAATCCATATTATGAGTTTCTTAGATATAATGCAAGAACAAATTCATTTTCAGTATTGCACTTTTATCAACTTTTAATAGTGAACCCTTTTTAAATACAATATTTTAAACTTTTTGACTAAATGGGGACATCAAAAATTTAAAATGAAACATCCCAAGCTTCCACGGTACGCTCTCTTTGAATAATACAGTAGCGTGTGTTGTACGCAACCTTGAGTTTTAACACACACCACAACCAATCAAACTAGCCGTTATGAATAGTAATACCTACTTTTCGAAATTATATATATTTTATATTTTAAAATGGACTTCATTTCTGGATTCTTAATATCGAATTTATCCTAAGGTGAAATTTTGGTACTTTTCGGATAACTTTCATATTTTGATGAATAGTGAAAATTACTAAATTCTAATTAAAAACAACTTTTTTAATCAAAATAATTAATAGTGATAAATTATGAATTTGAGTGGTTTTAAAGTATATTTAGAATACATTTTTACCATTTAATATATTTTTGGTTAATTGGACATAATTTTACAATTAAACCGAACATAAACAAGTGTCAATCTTTTGATAGTTATTATCTCTTAAAAACACGCTTTTTGTTTTGACAACGGGAATTAATTTTAAATTAATTTCTTCCTCTTCTGTGTTTTGAATTTAGGAAAATGGATTCCATATTTGGAATCAGGATTTTTAAATTGTTTAAATAGGTAACTTTTATTTTTAGACATTTTAAATAATTACTGCGGTAAATATTTTATTTACCATGGTTAAGGGTAAATCCGGTAAATAAGGGTTAAAAAATAATATTATAATAATACTAAATTACCCTAAAACGTATCTTAACCCTATTGGTTGATACATGGTCGACCATGGACATCTTTGGGTCGATTTTGGGACCCCATGGATCCACTTGTAAGTGATAATGACACTTTATTTTAATTAAGTTAAAATGAATACAAAAATGACACAAGCATATATCTTTTAGAAAAACAATTGTTACATAGGGTTATATATGTTGGATTTTAGATTATAAATATTCATTAGAAAGATAAAAATATGTAATACATAATGATATTTTATTTATAATTTTTAGACATTAAATATTTTATTTTATTTATGACACAATGATGATGCAATAATTACTATAATAGTGAAAAATTAAAATAATTGATATTATAAATACCCAAATAAATATAATATGAAACTTTTATTGAATTAAACTAATTTTATAGGATAATATGATATATTAGGATTGATTTAATTGACTTTTTTCGAAGTAATCAATCTGTTATGAGTTTCACAAAAATCAACTATTGAATAGTGTCAAAATTGACATAAAAGAGTTCTTAAAACAAATATTATATTATTAATTGATATTAAATTCCTAAAAATCTAAGGTTCGGCCAAGATACTTATATCATGATAGTTTCATCATTAATGGACCACTTGGGGGTCGCTTGGATGTATGTAGTGAGTTTATTAACCATATTATATAAAAATACAAAGAGACATTGTAAAAGTGAAACTAATTAACTTAGAGTTAATACTTAAAGATAAGGTTAATATAAGTACCCAAACCTGTCTAAATTCTATTGGTTGAGTTTTTTTCGACCCACCCCCACTTTAAACTTTGAATATTAAACTTTGGAGCCATTGTAAACCGAATATGAATTTATTATAAACTAATATCTCTAGCTTTTCCAAAGGTGCCCCTCACCCCTCTTATAAAAGGGCACTCCTCCTTCTCATTTATTCACACCTTCAAAGCCTTTTGGTTAGGCCAAACTCTGACCAAATAATCTCCCAACTTCCCTCACTACAACATAGAGGCCTTAGTTTGATCAGAAATCCAACCTAAGGAGCCCTTTTGATCAAATCAAAAGGAAGAACCCGAAGAAGAGGTAATGATTTCACCACCCTTTTTCCAAGTTCATTTCTTCTTCCACTTCTTCTTCCTTTGTTGTTAACATTATAAAATAATAACTCCAGAATCATATATATACTGTGATGTTATTATAAATATGGTACAACCATATTTAGTATTATATCCACCCTTTGAATAACATGTCACCATACGTGCGTACGTACGGCTTACCGTCTCCACGTCGTGGTGTAATTGTTATTCAATATAATATTATTTGGATGGGTATAATAATGATATTTAACTCATGTAAATAATAAATATAACATGTTAATGATTCTGTATATATGATATAACAACCATTTATATATTATTTTAATATCAAAAGAATGATATTGTCGCTCGTGTGTACGTACGGACTACCGTCTCGACGAATGCGATGAGATTCATTCTCCATTGTATCCATTCAAGTATAATTATCATTTGATGATTTAAAAAATGATGTTTAAGGACTTTATATCATTCTGGATATGAATAATATACAACCTATCCTTTACAAACATGTCTTACGTAACAAAACATATAAAAGAAAACAAGTAAGTTAACACCCGAAACAACGATAATACTAAGATATTATTATCAAATCAATATTAAAAGATCATATATGATATCATATTAATATATATGATTCTTGTATAATTTAATAACAATTATTTAACCACTATACAGGAGGTTAAACTACCCCAACCAAGGAAAAGTACAAGGTAAGGGGTTTTCATCTCACTCCTTATTCCCGTGAGATTCATGTCATATTGCCACCATCACCTTTTGTGTGGTGTATGTACTGACCATAATTATATTATTTGTGTAATACACTCTAATTTATGTGTATTTACATATTCATTGTATGATACCTCTTTCATGGGTTGTATATTTTACATGTTACCAAATTGGTAAGGGTTATTTCACGATCTCTTCATTATCCGAGGTTGTTTATATGTAATAATCTACTGGGATCTCTTTACCATCCACATCCATGTTTTCTTAAAAATGTATTTCAAAACATTTTTATTATTTACAAGAATATGGGTTAAAGTAATTTATACCCTTGTTTGACTTTTTATAAGAGGAATCTTTCCGTCGTTTTCAAAACAAGGTCCTTTTTAACCTTTTCGACAAAATTAAGGTAAGAATGTTTTTTTACTTATATGGCAGGTGCGGTTATTTTCTGCCGTTATAAAATCATCAAAGATTTCCTTACAAGCTTATAAGAATATTTTCAAAGAAAATGTTTTATTTTATATGGCTCTTAAATGATTTCAAAAATATAAATAGATATTTCTCTAAAAAGTGTTTTGATTTCATCTATGTCAACACCCTTTGATGGATTTTACGATTATTTGAAGTTGATTTATTATGATATAAAACTTCCATATTGCAATAAAGTTTTGTGATATGTTTGACTGTGGATGTTCTATTTATATAGCATTCATGGTTTATGAGTAATGTATTGACATTTCGTATGATATTTCCAATAAGAATGTTTATGTTATATTTCAACCTTTACTTCATAAGAATGTGTTGGGCAAGTATGTTCCAGGTTGGGGACTGGTTAAAGTAAGCCCTCCAGGTTGGGGACTGATAAAAGTAAGCCCTCCAGGTTTGGGACTGGTAAAAGTAAGCCCTCCAGTTTGGTCTCCGGTTATTAGAGGAACTCTGGGTTGGTGTCCGGTTATTAGAGGCACTCCGGGTTGGTGTCCGGTTATTAGAGGCACTCTGGGTTGGGTTCCGGTTACAGTTAGCCCCTAGGTCTTCGGACGAGGCCTTGACAAAGAAATTAATGTTCAACATTATGCATTCCAACATTATGAAAGTGTTTATTGATTTTTGCATGTGATTATTCGATTAGTAGAATATCCATGTGAATAAGTAAATGGCATTATTTCATTTTATTTACGTCGTACCATGTTGAAAGTTCATGTTTGAAAGGCTTTTGTTTTAGTTATACATTTCCTTAAATGTTTATTCTTATTTATGAAAGTTTCCACTATATTGTTATCCTTACTGGGCATTTGAGATCACCCCTTTTCTATGTTTTATTTTTCCCAGGAAGTGAAGAAGTAAATTATGAATGACCTGCAGGGATATTATGTGGGGATATGAGTGTGGATTATGGAGACATTATGTTGTTGTAGTTTTTTCATTTTATGATGTAATGTAAAACTTATGAATATATCTAGTGTTTCCAAGGCTACTAAACCAATCGGTCTTTCGAGATTTGATCTTTCTTGTGATCATGCCAATGTTATGTAATAATGCACCGACTCTGGGTAACTAGGGTCAGGGCGTTACAGTTGGTATCAGAGGAAGTTTAGTACAAACCTTGGAAGCTAGATTTAGATAAACTCTGATTAGAGCACGTAGACCTAAGATGAACTTTGAGGATTAGTATAGAAGAACTTCCTAGAATTTTGGTATTGTAGAGATTTTGTGAGTTTTCTGAGCAATACATCCCTGTCTGGATACGAGCAGGTAGAGGCGGCTCTGGCACAGATGTACCTAGGGGTAAAACCCGAAAACACCGCTTTGAGCTAGACTCGAACGAGAACTGGTGCACGACAACGGGCCTTGCTGCACTCTTGGTTATGACACTCCCAGGGGATATGCTTAGGATAATTCTCATTTTCTTTACAAACCATTATGAAGGGTTTATGAGTATATACATCCTAAAAGGAGACATTTTTATGATTATGGATTATATCCATAAATAGTTCAATTTATGTTAAGTGTTTTATAAGTATGGGATTATGTATTTTGATTCATAAACTGATCTAGTGTATGCCATTGTTTAGAAATGGCGCCCAGTAGAAGGAATGAGAACTCCAGAAATGCACATGATCCAAAGAGAAGGAAGGATCATATCTTTCATGGTCTTAATCTAGAATTTATAAGAGAAATAGTCTCCCATGTATTATCATCATATGAAGAAATAATATCATGTGCTGATAAGATAAGTAAAGAGTTTACTGAGTCCTATGGCTTTGAAGGGAAGCAAGAGAAGAAATGGATGGAAGAGGGAAAGATGGATAAAGGGAAGAGGGAAAAGAAGAATTTTCCCATATGTGGTAACTGTGGAAAGAAACACCCTGGAACTTGCCTGAAAGGAATGGGAGTTTGTTATAAGTGTGGAGGAAAAGGGCACAATGTACGTGACTGCAAGGGTAAGAAAATGGTTTCAAATGTACAATGCTTCATTTGCAAGGAGTTTGGACACTACGCGAACCTATTTCCCAGTCATCAGACTATGCCGCAAATGATGCTATTGGATAATAATCAAGTTATGATACTACCACAGATGAAGAGGAATGATTAGAGTTCTTATGTTGATTATGTCAATTGAGTGTTGTATCAACAATGTACTTGTTATAATAATTATGGAGTGTATAAGGATTGTACTGTAGTACTATTTCATTAAGGACTTGAGATTGTGTGGAACAAAGAAAAGTGACTCAATAGTAGGATAAATTTTTGGAAAATATATGGTTGAGAGAATGATAAACCATAATATAGTTCTGATACCGATGTAGTGATTTTCGAATAATACATGATTATTTTGGAAAAATTATATTGGATATTCTTGACTACCTTGGAACTGATTAATGATTTGTATATTCCATCATTTTTGGGGTTTAAAACATTTTTGGATTGATGAAGTATATCCAGCATTCTATATGGAATAATGGAGAATGGATGTAATCAATAAGGAATATGGTAATTCAGGATGTTTCAGTGTATTAAAAGAATACATGATGAAGGTATTCATATGCTATTACGGGGTAAAAAGGATCTACATTATGTTTACCTTCCTTATAAATGTTGGACTGTGAGTTTGGACTGAAGTATTTTGGCTAGTTCTATTTTGGATTATTTTGTATTGCCATAAAAGGACAACCCGGAGGTCGGGCGGCAACCCGTCGCGTCCGGCAAGGCTGTGAGACTTGAACCCGCAACCGAAGGGCGACAAGGGTGTATCACCTACCACTGGCCCACGAGATGTCCTGGATTAAATAATGTAGTTTTTTTTAAAAGATCTGGTAGATGAATTATAAATTCATTTATTTTGGAACCCTGTACGAATAGTAGAAATAGAAAAAAAAATTACATTCTATTATCTTTTAGAGTGAAAGATGAGTTTGTGGTAGAAATTTCTTAATGGATAAAACTCTAATTATAAAGTATGTATATCTCCTTATGATCATAGCCAAACTCATAAAAAAATTCCCCAACATTAATAAAAGAAACATAGAACAAAAATGTTGTCCTAGATGGTACCTTAAATCATCACAAATTTATGGCTTTGGGATTTTTGGCCTTTTTCATAGCCATGTTCTCTACCACTCTCCATCAGATAATTGATGGTTAGATTTCTCTTCCATATCCATATTTTCCTACATGTAACCCTAGTATGTGTTATTTTCGGTAATCTTCATACATTCCACTCTTTATTTTAAATAGAGGCCTCATTAATTCATTTTTCGATGTGGGATTTCAACTAAGATATTTTGAAACGTCAAAAATGTGTTATCCTAATACCCTATGTTTTGTTGAACCGATGGTATTTCAAATCATCATAGATTGATGAGTTTAAGGACCTCAATTTTATACTTGTTTGTAATTGATGACCTCAATCACTACCTATAAATATTTACGTTTTTCCTCCAATTATATGTCTCTAATTGCCACCAATGTTCTCCTAATCGAGATCATAATTTGGTGGTGACCCTTTCATTTCTCTTTTCCTCATATTAAGAATAAATTTTAGTAACCCAATTTCCGATGTGGGTTTTCCCACAAATATATTTTCTACTTTCAACCTTTTATTTTTGAAGAACAATTTCAAATTGCGAGGACTCAATTTATTGAAGGAGGGGAGAATGTAACACCCCAAGAATTCATAATGTGTTATTTCTTCAAAATAATTCAATAACTTGCACTACACGCAACACCGAGTTCAATCACACCATGACTTACAAAAAAAATCCATTCAAAAGAGGTTAGGAATAGTATTATCCAAATTTTAAACTTTATATAATCCTTATAATTTTAGAATCCATATTATGAGTTTCTTAGATATAATGCAAGAACAAATTCATTTTCAGTATTGCACTTTTATCAACTTTTAATAGTGAACCCTTTTTAAATACAATATTTTAAACTTTTTGACTAAATGGGGACATCAAAAATTTAAAATGAAACATCCCAAGCTTCCACGGTACGCTCTCTTTGAATAATACAGTAGCGTGTGTTGTACGCAACCTTGAGTTTTAACACACACCACAACCAATCAAACTAGCCATTATGAATAGTAATCCCTACTTTTCGAAATTATATATATTTAATATTTTAAAATGGACTTCATTTCTGGATTCGGAATATCGAATTTAGCCTAAGGTGAAATTTTGGTACTTTTCGGATAACTTTCATATTTTGATGAATAGTGAAAATTACTAAATTTTAATTAAAAACAACTTTTTTAATCAAAATAATTAATAGTGATAAATTATGAATTTGAGTGGTTTTAAAGTATATTTAGAATATATTTTTACCATTTAATATAATGTTGGTCATTGGACATAATTTTACAATTAAACTGAACATAAACAAGTGTCAATCTTTTGATAGTTATTATCTCTTAAAAACACGCTTTTTGTTTTGACAGCGGGAATTAATTTTAAATTAATTTCTGCCACTTCTATGTTTTGAATTTAGGATAATGGATTCCATATTTGGAATCAGGATGTTCAAATTGTGTAAATAGGTAACTTTTATTTTTAGACATTTTAAATAATTACTGCGGTAAATATTTTATTTACCATGGTTAAAGGTAAATCCGGTAAATAAGGGTTAAAAAATAATATTATAATAATACTAAATTACCCTAAAACGTGTCTTAACCCTATTGGATGATACATGGTCGACCATGGACATCTTTGGGTCGATTTTGGGACCCCATGGATTCACTTGTAAGTGATAATGACACTTTATTTTAATTAAGTTAAAATGAATACAAAAATGACACAAGCATATATCTTTTAGAAAAACAATTGTTACATAGGGTTATATATGTTGGATTTTAGATTATAATTATTCATTATAAATATAAAAAGATTTCCTACATAATGATATTTTATTTATTATTTTTAGACATTAAATAATTTATTTTATTTATGACACAATGATGATGCAATAATTACTATAATAGTGAAAAATTAAAATAATTGATATTATAAATACCCAAATAAATATAATATGAAACTTTTAATGAATTAAACTAATTTTCTAGGATAATATGATATATTAGGATTGATTTAATTGACTTTGTTCGAAGTAATCAATCTGTTATGAGTTTCACAAAAATCAACTGTTGAATAGTGTCAAAATTGACATAAAAGAGTTCTTAAAACAAATATTATATTATTAATTGATATTAAATTCTTAAAAATCTAAGGTTCGGCCAAGAGACTTATATCATGATAGGTTCATCATTAATGGACTACTTGGGTGTCACTTGGATGTATGTAGTAAGTTTATTAACCATATTATATAAAAATACAAAGAGACATTGTAAAAGTGAAACTAATTAACTTAGAGTTAATACTTAAAGATAAGGTTAATATAAGTACCCAGACCTGTCTAAATTCTATTGGTTGAGTTTTTTTCGACCCATACCCACCTTAAACTTTTAATAGTCAACTTTAGAGCCATTGGAAACCGAATATGAATTTATTATAAACTAATATCTCTAGCTTTTCCAAAGGTGCCCCTCACCCCTCTTATAAAAGGGCACTCCTCCTTCTCATTTATTCACACCTTCAAAGCCTTTTGGTTCGGCAAAACTCTGCCCAAATACTCTCCCAACTTCCCTCACTACAACCTAGAGGCCTTAGTTTGATCAGAAAGCCAACCTAAGGAGCCCTTTTGATCAAATCAAAAGAAAGAACCCGAAGAAGAGGTAATGATTTCACCACCCTTTTTCCAAGTTCATTTCTTCTTCCACTTCTTCTTCCTTTGTTGTTAACATTCTAAAATAATAACTCCAGTATCATATATATACTGTGATGTTATTATAAATATGGTACAACCATATTCAGTATTCTATCCACCCTTTGAATAACATGTCACCATACGTGCGTACGTACGGCTTACCGTCTCCACGTCGTGGTGTAATTGTTATTCAATATAATATTATTTGGATAGGTATAATAATGATATTTAACTCATGTAAATAATAAATATAACATGTTAATGATTCTTTATATATGATATAACAACCATTTATATATTATTTTAATATCAAAAGAATGATATTGTCGCTCGTGTGTACGTACGGACTACTGTCTCGAAGAACGCGATGAGATTCATTCTCCATCGTATCCATTCAAGTATAATTATCATTTGATGATTTAAAAAATGATGTTTAAGGACTTGATATTATTCTGGATATGAATAATATACAACCTATCCTATACAAACATGTCTTACGTAACAAAACATATAAAAGAAAACAAGTAAGTTAACACCCGAAACAACGATAATACTAAGATATTATTATCAAATCAATATTAAAAGATCATATATGATATAATATTAATATATATGATTCTTGTATAATTTAATAACAATTATTTAACCATTATACAGGAGGTTAACCTACCCCAACCAAGGAAAAGTACAAGGTAAGGGGTTTTCATCTCACTCCTTATTCCCGTGAGATTCATGCTATATTGCCACCATCACCTTTTGTGTGGTGTATGTACTGCCCATAATTATATTCTTTGTGTAATACAATCTAATTTATGTGTATTTACATATTCATTGTATGATACCTCTTTCATGGGTTGTATATTTCACAAGTTACCAAATTGGTAAAGGTTATTTCACGATCTCTTCATTATCCGAGGTTGTTTATATGTAATAATCTACTGGGATCTCTTTACCATCCACATCCATGTTTTCTTAAAAATGTATTTCAAAACATTTTTATTATTTACAGGAATATGGGTTAAAGTAATTTATACCCTTGTTTGACTTTTTATAAGAGGAATCTTTCCGTCGTTTTCAAAACAAGGTCCTTTTTAACCTTTTCGACAAAATTAAGGTAAGAATGTTTTTTTACTTATACGGCGGGTGCGGTTATTTTCCGCCGTTATAAAATCTTCAAAGCTTTCCATACAAGCTTATAAGAATATTTTCAAAGAAAATGTATTATTTTATATGTCTCTTAAATGATTTCAAAAATATAAAGAGATATTTCTCTAAAAAGTGTTTTTATTTCATCTATGTCAACACCCTTTGATGGATTTTACGATTATTTGAAGTTGATTTATTATGATATAAAACTTCCATATTGCAATGAAGTTTTGTGATATGTTTGACTGTGGATGTGCTATTTATATAGCATTCATGGTTTATGAGTAAAGTATTGACATTTCGTATGCTATTTCCAATAAGAATGTTTATGTTATATTTCAACCTTTACTTCATAAGAATGTGTTGGGAAAGTATGTTCCAGGTTGGGGACTGGTTAAAGTAAGCCCTCCAGGTTGGGGACTGGTAAAAGTAAGACCTCCAGGTTAGGGACTGGTAAAAGTAAGCCCTCCGGTTTGGTCTCCGGTTATTAGAGGAACTCCGGTTTGGTGTCCGGTTATTATAGGCACTCCAGGTTGGTGTCCGGTTATTAGAGGCACTCCGGGTTGGGTTCCGGTTACAGTTAGCCCCTAGGTCTTGGGACGAGGCCTTGACAAAGAAATTAAAGTTCAGCATTATGCATTCTAACATTATGAAAGTGGTTATTGATTTTTGCATGTGATTATTCGATTAGTAGAATATCCTTTTGAATAAGTAAATGGCATTATTTAATTTTATTTATGTCGTACCATGTTGAAAGTTCATGTTTGAAAGGCTTTTGTTTTAGTTATACGTTGCCTTAAATGTTTATTCTTATTTATGAAAGTTTTCGCTATATTGTTATCATTACTGGGCATTTGAGCTCACCCCTTTTCTATGTTTTATTTTTCCCAGGAAGTGAAGAAGTAAATTATGAATGACCTGCAGGGATATTATGTGGGGATATGAGTGTGGATTATGGAGACATTATGTTGTTGTAGTTTTTTCATTTTATGATGTAATGTAAAACTTATGAATATATCTAGTGTTTCCAAGGCTACTAAACCAATCGGTCTTTTGAGATTTGATCTTTCTTGTGATCATGCCAATGTTATGTAATAATGCACCGACTCTGGGTAACTAGGGTCGGGGCGTTACAGGATTTATGTACTAGTGATATTTCTACTTGAATATGATTCATTTATAATGTGATCAAATCAAAAATGAAAAAATATTTATAATTATTTTGATTTATTAGTGGATATACCATGTGTTGTGTAGTTTGGAATCATGTGAAAAGGACACTTGTGTTCTATAATTTATGTTTATATGATGAGGATCTATCTTCTAAATGGAAATACAAAATTAATTAAAGGGTCCAAGTACATGGAAGAAGTGTAGTTTTGATTAAAATTTATTATTGATTCTGTCAAAAGAGATCTTGACATCACTACATATCTTTATGTAGTGTGAACCAATCTACATGTAGTTATTATCAACCAAATTCTATTTATAATTACCTACCATAAATGGTACACAAATTTAGTTTTCACTAATATAGTGTTCTATAAAGGATTGTAAAGGTTGAAAGGGAGGCTCGAGCACTATTGTTTTGCATGGATCATTTTTTCCTAATGATTTTTTTTTGAGCCTTGGATAAGTGATATTGGAATCACTATATTTCTTATAGTAATTGTAATTAATACACACAAAGATATTATAATATGTTAAACTTTTCATGGTGGAATGAACTAGAATGGAATTTATTAGGATTTGAATGGTGTTCACATAAGTGAGATGGGGTGGAGGGAATATTTGCGATTGGATTTTTGGCTAGGTCAGGTTAACTGGACATCTCTATATATCCTCAAATAACATGAATCAAGCCACATGTTGTTTTTATAGCTAGGGGAAATTTAAAAAGTTGGGGTTCAATGTGTTAATGAACACATATATAGATATAGATATTATTGTGATGGAATGGGTCTAATACAAATTAATATAATTAAATATTTTAATTTCATTCCTGATAGGCTAAACCACTTATAGATAATATCATGAAATGAGGATAAAATTACCACCCAAGTATGAAACATGATATTTACTAATTACACTAATTAGGGAAAGAACCTAAAGGGTTATCATATCATCATTGGTTAATGTGAAAAATAATAGTTTATTAAAATAATATTCATGACATACTGGGTTACCTTCCAGGGGAATATAAGAATTATGTAGATTAATGTTATGCGATGGGTAAATTTTTGGGTTATTCAATGTACTATAATGAATATGTTTAACTGAAAATTTTCCCTAATTAAAACTAGAAGGATTGGAAAAAATTAATTAGATACTCCCAGAGAGATAAGGATTATGTTTTTGGAGAATGATATTATCCTAAATGGATATTTTGGTTTTGGCCTTAGAGGGAATATTTGAGTGTCACTATATATCCTAAATCATTGCGAATCAAGCCACATAAATTTCTTATTAAGGAATCATATATGTTTGTTAGGATATCATATATGGGAAGTAGATATTTGTTTTAATGAATGTTAATGGAAGAGGAAACCCATGCATAGTGAATCCATATCTTTGGGAAATCCCAAACTCTAGAATGGAAGAATGTTCAACGATGAATTTTCATGCATAGTATATCAAGGTATATTTATGTAAGAACCATAATGATTGATAAGGATTAATCACTTTTAATTCATTCTATAAATATTGGGTCTCTTTATATCGATTGATTATAATCGTATTAGAGCTATGTTTAATGGGGTAAACCACTTTAGTAAGCTCACAGTCTTGTAGGTTGGACAATGATTATGTTGTTTAAAGTCTTTTAGTGAGGATGTAAAGTGGTTTGTATAGTTTAGATACATTATCTTGAGATTATTTTCATATAGTTTAACATCATGTCACTAGGACATGAGAATCATACTATTTATCATCTTTAAAGATGATCCATTATGCAATGTAGTTTAAGGTCATACAACTCAAACCAATGAAGGTTATACTAATTACTTTTTGAGAAACATTATATTAGTGGGATGCATGATGTACTCACTATCCATAATGATTAGGTATTAAAATTTATAGGAGTAGGAAGTCCATATAACATATGTTACTGTCATGACCCGTCCCACGGGGCCCGTGTTGTGACTACCCCATGTCGGCCTTCCATACGCCAGGGGCTGGTGACTAGCACCAAAGGCATATTCCCTAAAACTGGGAAGGCATTTCCTTTATATCCTATAAACGCATGCAACTAAGTACACCTAAAATTATTAGCATAGGTAAACTTTATAGTAAATGTGTAAGCACAGTAAGCAAAATGGGCCAGAATACAAGACCAACTTGAAAGTACAGGAAAACTAAAAAGTACAAGTAAACTGGAACAGCTCCTATGAACGCCCAGCAAGGATCCTACCTGAAAGGTAGGTACAGCTCTCAAATGGTTGTCTCTACGGTATAGATTGTCTAATGTCCACATATGAGCTACCTGTAGTCCTAGTATCCTTTTCCTTAGTCAGCGTTGTCCTTCGTCTACACTAAACAAAAAATGGTGCGGGAATATCCCATGCAGGGGTGAGTATAACGATACTTAGTAGGGACCCCGAGATTCTCAAGGTCTCATAAAATCCTCAAAGGATAAAAAACAAAGTATGAAATCAACTGACAACCCTACTTATGTAAATTCCCACACATATACCTATGTTATCAAGTATGACCATTTCACTCATGAGGAAACACAGAGTCCAACTCAAAATCCCAAACTCAACTGTCCCACAAAGGATGGAGTACCATGAAGGTAAGTACCACATAGGTAGGCCACACGGAAGAATTCCACCAAGGTATTACCACAAAAGAAAGTACCACACAGGTACAGACTTAGCTCACACCAAGTGTAACTTCGGTATAGTAGTAGAAGTGATTACATGTAATTACTAATTTGACTTACTCTTTTAATAGGCAGACCCATGAAGGATCCTAAATCACCAACAGACCCACAGAGGATCGTAGTACATCGTCAGACCCACACATGATCCTAGTACCCCGTAAGACCAACACAGGATCCTAGTACATAGTCAGACCCACATAGGATCCTAGTACCTCTTCATACCCACACAAGATCCTAGTACATCGTCAGACCCACTCATGATCCTAGTACATCGTCAGACCCACACAAGATCCTAGTACATCATCTGTACATCTTCAGACACACACATGATCCTAGTACATTGTTAGTATGTCATCAAACCCACACAGGATCCCAGTACATCATGAGTACGTCGTCAGGCCCATACAGGATCCTAGTACGTTGTCAGTATATCCTCAGACCCACACAGGATCCTAGTATATTGTCAGTACTTTTTCAGACCCACATAGGATCCCAGAACGTTGTCAATACGCCGTCAAACCCACACAGGGTCTGAGTATCATCACAGCCAACAATATGGTTCCGCACTAAGCTCTCTTCTCTCTGAGAGGGTCCGCTCCTCAATCCAATGGTCAATATTCCAACTATCACAAAGTCCCATGAAAAAAGTATCCCAAAGGACCACCACATCATAGGGGTCTCAATTCAATAGATGGTGTGTCAATCAGACGCTTGGTCTGTAAGTTATTATCCTTTCAATCAAGAGGACCCAGTTAGATTCATGCCTGATCCAACACAACCGTACCCCAACATTACCCAAATCTCTAGTGGGGTATACCAGAGGGATCATTTCACTCCAAGATTTCCAGCACCGTGGACCGTTCATCAAACAAATGATTGGTGCCAAAGTTATGGTCAAAAGAATGGAATGGGTTAAAACTAGTCCGGGTCTGGTCTGACCTGGTCAAACCGACCCTGCCTGACCCACTGGGCCGACCTAGTTTGGGTCAACCCGGACCGACCCACTGGGTTCAGCCGGTGCTGGACGGCCCGACCCAGAAATCCATAGTGCGGCAGGGGGGCCATGGGGCGGCGGGGCGGCTACGGGGCGGTGGGGCACCGCTGTGTGGCGGGGGCACCACAGTGTGAAAATCTGTCGCAGCTAGCTAGATGGTCAGCCATCCTCTCCATGTTGCGTGGTCTCGCACCCTGCCATCACCGGTGGCTAATGGTGAGCTGACCTCCCATCCCCCACTATCGCGGCACAAGGTCGCGGTTCGCTTCTGACAGGCGGTGTGGTCGTGTTGTTTCCCTTGTCGCGGCCAACCGCTGTTCTCGTGCCCCACCAGTGCCAGTTGTCATCCTCCTCCATTAGGATGAACACAACTACCATGAAGGAAGACAGATAGATCGGGCCATGTTCGTTTGGCCCGCTCCCTCCACAATAGTTCGGTAGCAGGTGGATCAAGATTATTAATTCAACATAAAACACAAAGAATAATAAAATCCCTACCCCTAATGTTTGTTGACATTTGAGAGGAGGGAAGTACAGATGTTGGTTCATCGTATATGAAGACATCCCACACTGAAGGTGGCACGTTCTTCATTGGACAAGAGGGCATCTTCCTCATTGAAGAAGCATTCTTCATTGGAGAAGTGTTTTTCGTTGAAGAATTGTTCTTCATTAGAGAATCGTAATCCTCCCAAAAGCTCTCCCCTTCTCCTTTTCCCACCCAAAAAAATGAGGTTCCAACATAATTTAAATTAATAAGATTAATTATATTGGAAAAATTAAAATTCTGACACATTTCATTAATTTTTAGATGGCTCCAACAATTTAAAGGGGAGTTGGCATAATTAATTTAAATTAAACCTAGGGTCACCCCCCTCATTATAGAGAGAGTTCAAAAGTTGGATTGTCCCTACAATTGAATTCAAATCGGGGGTTTTAGTTCAGTTGGTCCCTAGATCCATAACCTATGTAGAGAGGTTTCAAGAATAAAAGTTAAATGTTAAATAATTTTTTTTATTTTCCCACAATGAAGTGAAAAAATATCATTCACTCTCTACCTATTGTGGTCGAGGTAAAGATCTCCTTAGGTGAATACTGACACAACGAGTTCAATGGTGTCATCAGATTTCAATTCCAAGAACCGGTTTAAAAGTTATAAAAACCTCTCTCATATGTTTACTGAACGTACCTGAAAATAATGTTCAGAAATTCATTCTGGGAAAACCGGGCCTCGGAATCACACGCCGTCAATTTTCATAGGTCTCTTAATATTCCATATAATTTTAAAAAAATTACATGTAATTTTTGGGTCTATACATTCTGCCCCCTCAGGTATTTTCATCCTCATAAGCCACAACTCAAATTTTGGAAAACAAGTGGGGGTACCGAGCACGTATCTAAGCCTCCCACTCCCATGTTATCTCATAGAGGTTCTCATGCTGCTGGTGAATGCGCACCAGAGGTATTGATCATGCACGAATGACTCAATCATTTCGATCCTCAATCTCTAATAGAACCTCTGTAAACATTTCCCCATCGTCGATGACTAGCTCGACGTGGTCGATGACATGGGTAGGATAATGAATGTATCTCCTTAGTTGGGATACGTGGATGACATTGTGCACCCGGTGCAACTGAGGGGGAATTGATAAGTGGTAGTCCACCTCACCAACTTTGCTGAGGACCAAGAAGGGTAAAATGAACATCATAGATAGCTTTTTGCCCGACCAACTATCTGAAAACCTCATCGAGGTGAGAGCCATATAAATACTTGGCCACCATCCTCGAACTCCAGAGGTCTCCGTCTCCGGTCGGTAAAAGACTTATGCCTGCTCAATGAATTCTTCATATGATATTGGATGATCTATACTTTCTCTGTGGTAGCATGTACCATCTCTGGTCCCACGAGTGTGAACTCCCCTAGGTCAGTCCAGCACAAAGGCGATCTGCAAAGTCAGCCGTACAATGCCTTGAAAGGTGTCATCCCAATGGTTGAGTGATTGTTGTTGTTGTATGAAGACTCCACCAAAGTTTAGTGATCCTATCAACTATGACCAAAGTTGAGGACACAAGAACGTAGCATGCCCTTGAGGGTCTGAATGGTCCACTCAGTCTGGCCATCCTTCTGGGGATGGAAGGTGGTGCACAAATGATGCTCTGTCCCAAAAGCCTCTTGCTACCCCTTCTATAGCTGGGAAGTGAAATGTGTATCACGATCGGAGACAATTGTTGAGGGTACTCCATGTAGATGCACAATCTCATGCACATAATGGCATCACAAACTCTCTATTTATCCTTGCGATCTGATCGGTAGTAAGTGGTCCGACTTGGTGAGTCAGTTGAAAATCACCCAGATAGAGTCATGACCTCTGGATATACATGGAAGTTATGTCATGAAGTCTATGGATACTGGGTCCCACTTCCACTCTGGGACCTCTAAAGGTTGAACCAAGCCTGCTGATACCTGATGCTCCGCCTTCCCTTACTAACAAGTGACGTACCAAGAGACAAACTCGGATACTGTTTTCTTCATTTAAGGCCACAAGTGTTGTCGTCAATGGTCCTAGTACATTTTCTCAACTCCCGGATTTACTGCTAGAGGGGATGTGTGGAACTCCGTCAACACTTACTCCTGAAGTGACAATGGTATCATGGTAAGTCTTCTGAAGAGGATGACATGTTCCCCACCGTTAGAAAATCCATCATGTGCATGTCTTGTGGATATCTGAGCATGTCGTTCCTCATAGTCATCATCCCCACATTACACCTCCCTAAATCACTGAAGAAGTGGGGGAGTTACTGTAAGTGACTGAAGTAAAGATACTCCATCGAAATCCACAAAGGATATCTACAAAGAAGCCAAATGATATATCACCTCACCTAGTAGTTTTATACCAGACCTCATGCTGGGTGCATATAATACAAAATTCCCCTTCCTAGGAGTATAGAATATATCGAAGTCATAGACCTGGAAAAACTCAAGCCAACATCGTTGTCTCAGGTTCAGGTCCTTCTGAGAGAAGATATACCTGAGACTCTTATGATCTGAGTAGAATGTAAAATGCTCTCCCATAATGTAATGTTGGAACATCTTGAAGGTGAAAAACACTACTGCTAACTCCAGTTCATTGGTAGTGTAGTTTTTCTCATGTTGTCTCAATTGTCAAGAACCATATGCGATCATTGATCGCTCCTGCATCAGGACACATCTGAGCCTGGTCCCTGATGTGTCATAGTATACTATGTAACAAACGACCTCCTCTAGTAGCCTCAAGATGGGGGAACTAGTCAGCCTCAACCTCAGCTATTGAAAGCTCTACTAGAATCTCTGTGACCAAATGAAGATTTTCCCCTTCTTCGTCAATACTGATAATGGTGCTGAAACTATGGAGAAATCTAGAACAAACCACCAGTAGTCTCCATCTGAAACAAAGAAACTTTGTACCTCCATCACACACCTGGGTGGCTCCGAAGCAATTACCACCTCGATCTTCACTAGATCGAGCACACCTCCAGACTCTAAGATGGCATGTCCTATATAGTGAACATCTCTAATCTAGAACTGAAACATTTAGAGCTTACCATTAATCTGGTTCTCTTAGAGTGTGTCCAGTACTACCTGTAAATGACAGGCATTCTCCTCCTCAGTAGTCGAGTAGATCATAATGTCGTCAATGAAGACTACTATAAAGTGATCAAAGTATGGATAAAAGATCCTGTTCAAGAGTCTCATCAAAACTGTTGGAGCATTGGTCACAAAAAATGGCATAACCAAGAACTCATAATGGTCATACTGACATATGAAAGTCATATTCTACATGTCCTCATCTCGTACTATGAGCTGGTGATAGCCTGGTCTGAGGTCAATCTTCAAGAATCACTGTGCTCCCTTTAACTGATCAAAGAGGACTTCCAATTCTTGTTCTTGGGTACATGTCCTTCATAGTCACCTGGTTAAGGCACTGATAGTCAATAAAAAGTCTCAAGATCTCATCCACCTTCTTGGCGTACAAAATTGGGGTTGTCCAAGGAGAAACACTTGGCCGAATGAATCCCTTCCCATATAAGTCCTCCAACTGTACCTACAGCACACGAAGCTCCGCGGGATCCATCTAATATGCGGGTGTAGATATCAATGTCATCCCGGGGTACAAGTCAATGTAAAATTCCATTACTCTGTGAGGAGGTAGACTTAAAACATCAGTAGGGTAGACATCCGAATACTGGTCGACCACTACAGGATAACTCAGACTCTCCACATCAACTGCTCCAAGGGTAAGGCTAGCCAACTGATAAGTGATCAGCTGCACTCTTATCCACGTAAGTCCATCCTTTTCTACAAAGGTTCCCTTCTCACCGGTGAAGGTAAACCTAGTCCCTTCCGTGCGGACACACCGCAATTTGTGCCTAATACAGTCAATCGGAGCATGGACTATAGATAACCATTCCATAACCAAGATGACATCATAAGGCCTCGACGCTGCTAATAGGATATACCAGCTGATACTCTTGCCTGCTAGAGTAAGCTCACACTGGTGGCACCAGTGTGTGCATCCAATCCGCTCTCGTAGGAGTCTCTAGCTGTAAGGATCGATCCAACGTCTATGTTAGAATATATGAGCTCTGAATGAGTGAAGTGGAAATAAAAGAATGACTATCACCTGTGTTTATATGTACTATAGATAAGGTGAATTTGACACAGATCATACCTCGTATCATCTTTAGAGTGCCAGGGTCGTAGGCCTCAGCTGCCTGGAGCTGAGATCACCCCTATCTACCTGATCCCTATGGTCGGGGTTGACAACTTGGTGGTGGTGGCAGTAACACTACTAATCATCACCCACTTCCAGCTACATGACCAGCTCCTCTGCCATGTCCTTCTGATCCCTGTGAACCTCATCGGTCGAACCTCTATCACTTCCTGGGCGGTCCCTCGACTGTCTGCTGATCATCCATATGGAGGGTCAGGCAGTCACGACCCATGTAACCCTACCTTCCTCATGTGAAATACTTCTTGTTCCTCGCATGACTGACTCTGTCTCATATGACCTGCACATATTACCCTAAATCATGCGGTCGTCCAACTGTAGTTCTGTTCCTCTTGGACCTCTCTGACATCTGTCTACTGCCAGTCGCAGAACAATCCACTATGTGATGTCTGGTGGTGGGTCTCACTACTAATGACTAATCAACAAGGAAAATCTCATGTAAGAGGGATCTCTCTAACACCCCCTCCTATCATTGAAGCCCTGATCTCATGCCTGATTCCTTACGTGAAGGTCTGGGCCCTGAATAATGTGTCCCACACCATATCGGTGGAGTAGCGTGAGAGGTAAGTGAAGTTAACTTAGTACTGATCCATAGTCATGATACCCTGTTTCAGATGAAGAAGCTCTTGTATATGCATTGCACAATGATTCTCTTGGAAAAACACTACCCGAAATAGGCTCTCATTGTCTTACAAGAGAAGTGTCACCTCATCGTGAACCGGAAGCATCAAGCTCCCCCATCTTCCTACTACTTATTATGGAAGACTGGCAGTGAGGATCACCATGAGATCAGTCAGTGTCCCTAACAGTCAGAAGACTCTCACCCCATCCTCCAACCAATCCTCAAGCACCTGTGGGTCCATCTCTCCCCTAAACCTAGGTGGCCCTTGGCACTGGAACTTGTGCAGCCCACTCAAGACACGTGCACCCTCGGCTGTTGTGGTTGGTGGCCCAATAGGTAATGGAATTTCTGGTGCCTCTATTAGAAGAGATACCTACACCAAGGCCTCACCAATCGGTGGGCTATTAGTATGTACTATACCCAGAACCCTATCTAGTTGTTTGTGTGGAGGCATCCTAAAATGAAACAGGTGTGCCACAATCAATAAGATATAACTGGTGATCTAAATCAGATAGACCACAAATAAAACTATTGAAACCCTCACGCAATAAGTTTTTTCATGCCCTGAGTAAGAAATCAGAAATCAGGGTCATGGTGTATGGATACGTCAACCGCCGCACTAACACTGGATTCCCTAAACTGATAACCACACTCAATACACTTATCACTATTTCCATTAAAAATATTAGAGTCCAATGTTATACGGTAAAACCGACTCCTCTGAATCCAATTTGTCACGACCGATCCCCCAGGGCCCATGTTGTGACTACCTGAAGCCCTCCTTCCATAGGCCAGTGGCTGGAGACTAGCACCGAATGCATATTCCGTAAAATTGGGAAGGCATTTCCTTTATATCCTATAAACACACGCAACCAAGCACATAGAAAATTGTGAACATGAGTGAAAAGTATAGTAAAATTGTTACTATAGTAAGTAAAAGGGGCTAGAATATAAGCCCAACTGGAAAGTACATGAAAACTAAAAAGTACAAGCAAACTATAATAGCTCATGTGAACACCCACCAAGGATCCTACCTGACGAGTATGTACAGCTCTTGAACGGTCGTCTTTGCAGTACGTCTCATCTAATATCCACCTCTGAGCTACCTCTAGTACCAGTACCCTCGTCCTCAGTTAGTGTTGTCCATCGTCTACAGAAAACCCAACAAGGTACGAGCATAGCCTGTACAAGGGTGAGTATAACAATACTCAGTAGGGACCCTGATACCCTCAAGGTATCACAAAATCCACAAAGGATAAAACACAAAGCATGAAATTAAATGAAAATTATACATAGGTATATGCCCACACATATACTTAAGTTATCAAGTATTCCCATATTAATCATGAAGAAACATAGAGTCCAACACAAAATCCCAAACTCAACTGTCCCACAATGAAAGGAGTACCACGAAGTTAGGTACCACACTTGTAGGCCACACAGAAGAATACCATCAAGGTATTACCACAAAATAAAGTACCCCACAAGTATAGACTTAGCTTACACTAGGTATTACTTAGGTACATTAGAATATTTGATTAGATTTAACTACTAATTCATCTTACTCTATTAAAAGGATGAATGAAGAAGGATCCTAAATCATAATCAGACCCATAGAGGATCATAGTTAATCGTCAGACCCACACAAGATCATAGTACCTTTTTAGACCCACACAGGATCCTAGTACTTCGTCAGACCCACACATGATCCTAGTACCTCGTGAGACCCACACATGATCCTAGTACATCGTCAGACCCACACATGATCCTAGTACATTGTTAGACACACACAAGATCCTAATACATCATCAGTACGTCATTAGAACCACACATGATCCTAGTACATCGTCAGTACATCGTCAGACGAACACAAGATCCTAGTACATCGTTATTACATCATCCGACCCACACATGATCCTTGTATATCATCACAACCAGCTACAGGGTTCCCGCACTAAGCTTAATTGTCTCTTGGAGGGTCTGATTCTCAAGCCACTGGTCGATACTACAACTATCAGGAATTCTCACAAAAAGGTATCTCAAATTACCACCATGTCATATGGCTCTCAATGAAATAGATGGTGCATCAATAGGATGCCCGGTTTTTATGTTATTAGCCAATTAGTTCTGAGGTCCCGTTTAGATTTGTGCTCCATCCAACCCTACCATACCCCATCATTATCCAAATATCCAGTGGGGTATACCAAAGGGACAGTCTCACTCCATGGGTTACAGTGTCATAGATGGATAGTCAAATAGATTCCTGGTGCCAAAGTTATGGCCAAATGTATAGAATGGGTCAACACTATTATGGGTCTGGTCCGACCGAGTTTTCCTGACCCACGTTGGGTGGTCCGGCCCGTGATTGACGGCCCGGCCTAGCGGCTCGGCCTGGGTGGCCCATGGTGCAGGTGCGATGGTGGGGAGGTCATAGTGCAATAGTCCGTCGTGGTTATCTAGATTACTATCCATCCTCTCCATGCAGCGTGGTCGTGCGTCGTGCCTTCCTTGGTAGCTGGAAGCGAGCTAGCCACCCTTCCCTCTCCGCTACAACACAAGGTCATGGTTCTCTTCTATCAGGCGGCGCGTTCATGTCATCTCCTACTTCGTGGCTGGCCGTGGTGCTGGACACCATTCTCGTGCCGCACTAGTGTCTATTTCCATCTTCCTCCATTGTGATGAACACACCAACCATGAAGGACAGCAGAGGGATCAAGACATGTTTGTTTGGCCCACTCCCTCTACATGTGTTTGGTAGCAGGTGGATCAAGATTATTAATTCGACGCAAAACACAAAAAATAACAAAAGCCCTACCATCAATGTTTTTTGATGTTAGATACGAGGGAAGGACAGACATAGGTTCATCATAGTTGAAGACATCCCACACTAGAGGTGGCACATTCTTCATTGGAGAAGATGGTGTGTTCCTCGTTAAAGAAGCATTCTTTGTTGAAGAAGCCTTCTTCATTGGAGAAGTGTTCTTTTTTGTAGAAGAGTAATCCTCTCAAAATCTATCCCCTTCTCTTTTGATCACCCAAAAGAATGTGGTTCCATTATAATTTAACTTATAAAGATTAATTATATTGGCACGAATAAAATGATGACATATTTCATTAATTATTAGTTGGCTCCAACAATTAAATGGGGATATGGCATAATTAATTTAAAGTAAACCTAGGATCACCCCCTTATTAAATTGGGAGTTCAATATTAGGGTGGCCCCCACCATTGAATTGAAATCATGGTTTTTAGCTCAGGTGGTCCCCACCTCCTGACCCATGTAGATAGGATTCAAGAATAAAAATAAAACGTTAAATAATTTTATTTTTATTTTCCCATGAAAAAGTGAAAAACTATATTTCACCCTTGACCTACTACGGTCGAGTTAAAGGTCTCCTTATGCAAATACCAGCACTGTGAGTCAACGGTGTCCTTGGATTTCAATTCCGACCACTGGTTCAAAAGTTACAAAAACCCGCTCGCACGAATGTACCCAAAAATAAAGTTCAAAAATTCATTCTGGGCACACCGGACCTCAGAATCATGCACCGTAAATTTTTTGTGGACATGTAATATTCCATATAATTTAAAAAAAATTACATGTAATTTTTGAGTCTTTATAGTTATCATGAATTTTGGTTCAATATTTAGAGGGTACAACCTTGGTATCACCAATCTTATGAGAACCAATACCATCTCTCCTTCGAGGAAGAAATAGAGCATCATTTTCTTTTTCTTAGATCATCCAACTTATTTATAATGGATCTTGAGGTTATGTATTGTGTGAAACCATTTCACATCAATATTACCCAACTCATATAGCTCTTTTAGGACTTTTATTATTTATTAATTTGGTTACGAATGTCAAATTAATTTTAGAATAGATACACTTTGATGGGTAAGACTACCTCTATCCATTACATGAAAAAATATGGGGTGACCTATATAGTGGTGGGGGCCATAGAGAAATAATCCCATAAATAATATGGAATTTTTTTATCCTTAAACTCTTATCCCTATCCAATATATTCTAAATAATATTGGATATGGTTTTTAAAATTCCTCTATCAGCCTATTAGATGTTGCATGACAGTGGGATGAGTGGTTTCATTAGATATTATACTATTATTATACTATTTTCATCCAAAAAGTGAATAATTAGGTTTCATTTTTATCATTATTTTGTATAAGACATAACATCTTGTAATTATGGTAGACAACACAATGTTTATCGATGACTTTTACCAAATTCATTTAGGGATATATCCTCTCCCCATATGGAGTAAAAGAAATTGATGGTGTGGATGAACTTGAACATCCTAACTATAGTTGGGGGATATAGTCCCATGAAATAAATTCCCCAGAAAATTGACAAAAATGAGTATTTGGTGGTTTTTAACAACTCGGAGGAAAATAGATAAAATTAGGATGTACCTAGAAATCAGGGATCCTTATTGTGATTTCCAATTAATCTTGGGTCATCAATGTATTAAAATAAAAATGCAATCTAATTTAATGTTGGATATTTTTTCAAGACTTGTGAGCACCGCAATACCTAGAATAGACGTAATGAACTGTAGTAAGGGTATCACATCACATAAAAAACCGAATGATATTTCATTTGAAAATTTATTTTTAGAGGACCCTTTGATAATCAGGGTCACCATGGAGGGTTAAGTTCACTAGTCGATGAAAAATAGTCTACGGATTATAGAAATTATGTCTATGGATCCCATATCAAAGACAATTTGTTTCTAGAAACAACAATTCCTTAGTATTATCAAAGGATGATGACATATTTTTTCCTTTTTAGGGGTTCAATTAACATTATGAATCTCACAAAGGTTGTTATTGATGAACATGAAGATCATCTAATGAACCATGAGACAGATTACCTTATCATCCCTGTCTGGGTCATCCATCGAAACTATTACATGAGCTGGGGAATCTATACACATTTCATATGAACACAAAATGTGGGATATATTTTTCTCAAAATTTAAATTCTCCATCATCTCTCAGATAGAGTCATACATAGGTATTAGTTCCTACAACTTGATAGAATGATATTAATTTATTTGATTGATTTTTAAAATTGATTCACATTTAATATTAGGTGTTACACTAGTATACATATATTAATATCCAATAATATGATGATTTTTTTATAGTTTAATTGAATTTTTGTGTATCCTTATAATAATTGTAAGGGATGAAAAAAGGTTACCTTGGCTGGAGTGATAAAAAATTCAAAAGCTAACTTAGTTTCCTTGCATGCTTCCCCTTATGGTGTTTTTTAGTCTTCCTCAAGTTCCATTAAAGTACATATCCTATATAATATTTGTATTATATAATAATAATACCTCCCTATTAAGGAAATCCATAAATAGTAGAAAACGTTCAAGGATGTTATTTTATAAAATAAAATATTAAAAATATTTATCCTTGATATCCTTTTGAGGCACAATC
This sequence comes from Viscum album, assembly GCA_963277665.1. Taxonomy (NCBI): domain Eukaryota; kingdom Viridiplantae; phylum Streptophyta; class Magnoliopsida; order Santalales; family Viscaceae; genus Viscum; species Viscum album. The sequence goes on along the minus strand of OY728136.1, from coordinate 1,276,025,508 downwards.
CAAATTTCAAACAATTTCAATATTTATACACATCATGAAATACATATAGTTAGTAATGTGTGACTGAGGATATATTTTTTTGGATTATCATGAGATTAGGAAAGAATCTCATGATAAAATAGATAGTTCTTTACCAACATAGACCCAAATTCCCTTTCTAAAAAATTATTCTTAATGTTTGAATATCGATTGTCGGTGTCCATTATCATTTGATTGAGATATGAAAAATAGTTTTCATTTACTATATCCTCATTTTGAACCAAGATCATTCCATGTGAGTTTTATAGGGTTTCCACATATAGGATAAGAGTATTTTCTTCAACAAGCGGCATCAAGACCTTAATGTTGTGAGGGTACAACATATGGTCATTGAAGACTCTCTAGAAGTACATTTCCAACTGGTATGAAACACCTTTTTCCTTTAATATGTTTAAGGGTAGTCATATAATGGTGATATTGGATATTTACCTAATATTTGGAATATTTCCCTATATTCTTCTCAATTATATTAGTCTTTTATATAGATTCATATTAATAATTTCATTTTTAATATTATATTTGACCTCAATGACATAATGATGTAGTATAACACTATTTAAATTTGGTAATGATACACCAAAAAACACAATTTAGGGGATCATTTATTATTTTATTTTTTTGAATATTAATAATTTACTATTTGTTATGTTAAAGATGATTAAAATGGTGTCATAATTTTACTATAATATAATCATTATATAATTCCATGGGTTTTTCTAATTATGTAAGATATGATTCATAGAACCATGATATGTAAAATCAATGTTATTTTACATTTTGGGAATTAATTTTTAGGAACATACTCTTTAAGGTTCCATAAAAGAATTTTCTTCCTCATTTTCAGGTTGAATTCCAATTTGGTTGTAACAAGTGTATCCATCCATGAATAATAATTCTTCAAAAAGTAATCCATCACAATGATTAGTAATTCTATGATGGGGACCATGAATTTATATTTGTATAAATCATTATTTAGGCTTATTAATTCAATATATTAATGGATATTTTAATTATTCTTCTTAATAGGGATGATGTTTTCAAACCACTTCAGATACAGAACTTCATATATGAGGGTTTATTCGATGAGTTGTTCAATCTCATAATCTATATTAGTGGTAAGGGTTGGATGCATTCTTCTTGGTGATTGTTTATATCTATGATGATTATTTGGAAATCCTAGGTGATTAATAGCTATAGTTGGACTCAATCTTGAAATTTTAGTGTAGTTATAGGAAAATACATCATAGTGTCATTTTAAATGAGGAATATATTCTTCTATATCCTATGGTTCCAGGGATACAATTATTCCCATTAGTTTAAAATCATTTTCTATAATTAAATTAATCTATGTGATCTCATTGATGGTAGTATATATTTCTACTTAAAAATATGGATAGGAATCAATGAGGTTATCTGTCAACTCTTCCCCTACCACAAATTTATTGATACTAAAAGATGAAATGGTTTTTTCATATCTAGAATACATTTTTGGGACATCTTCATCTCTTATGAAAATAGAGGACATGCCTCTAGATTTTTATGAAGTTGAGGTAGTTAAATCAATATCAGACAAGCATCATGGATAACATCTCCTTCCTCCCTACCATCATCAAAGGTTAAATTGAATTTTCCTCCTAAAATTTTGTATATGGAAAATGTGTATTTTAAATTTCTACATATGACTTGGAAGTAACATTTGATTATGCTAATGAATAAATTCTTACGTAGGATCTTAAAGACAAAGAGGGATATTTTTTACTAGGTTTTTTTAGTTATGGTGTTATTTTCTCCAAATAACCCATGTACACCTTCTAAAAAGACAACCTTAGATGATACCACAGTCACTATAAAATGAGGGAAAAAATTCTTTCTTTCCAATAATCTTTTCAAATCTATTTTTTTCCTAAACTAGATTGATGGAAAAAACATAATCCTCACTAATAATGATCTAGTGTATTTCTAGAGTAATTACCGAACCATTGGGAGCATCGAATTGAATATCTCCTTATGTTAACAGTTTTTCCTTCCATTTTATAAAATCTTACTCAATATACTAGGACTAATAATATTAAAATTTAGCACCTCTTCCACACAATAATATAAACTTTACATTGATGGTATGCATAAATAATTAAAGATATGATAAAGGTAAAACATTATTACATTAGAAACATAATAATACCAAAAATAATTAAAAATATTTCATACTGAACTACCATGAATTTTGTGTTAGAAAAATGATCCCCAAATTCGTATTTGAGATTGATTATTACAAGATGATTATCTTTTAACTTTTCAAAACCTTAAATGGTCAATTTTTAGGTAATTGAATTATCCTCACCATAAAATAAGTATTATAGGGTATTTATTAGATTAATATTGTTCTTAGAACTATTTTCCATAAAACGTCAATGATTTTTAACATTATAATCATTTCTTGAATCAAATATAGAACTGATGTTCTCCTGGACGATGATCCTCTGATCAAGTTCTTAAAGGATATTATGGTGTGGTATTTAGTTGATACTTTTCCAACATGATAAACCTCAATTAAAATATCATTAGATTATAAATATTGTGTGATCTAAAGTGAATGGAGATGTGATTCCCTAGGAACATACAATATATAATGTGTTTCCGGGATTGAGAGTTTGGACATAACAATTAACAAACACTTTAGGATATCATACATTCATACAAGGGGACAATTATTCCCAATGTGTGTTTACTCCTTAGCCTAAGCCTTTAAGGTTGATTTTTTTATGTTGGTGATTCATATGGAAGACCATAATATAAGGGAATGTAAATTTCCGACATGTTTGGTTGGGTTGGAATTCCCACATGATGGTACTAATAAGATAATCATTCACTTTCCAAAATCATCAAAAGAAATTATATTTTAGTAACTCTTAGGGAATTCAAGGGTGTCTTTGTGTTCTTTTTGGGCTCACTAAAGTGACCACCTTTGAGTATCAGTTGAAAATATAGTTTTGATAGTGATGTGGAATGAATGTTGTGGTTTTATATATCTTGGTCTTACCATGTTTTCTTTATCTATATAGCCTCTTTATCTTGATACTGATTTTTATATGGGTAACTCCAGATCATATTCATATTTTTATTAGATAGAGGATATTCCAAGTGAGTAACATTAATGGATTTGAAATTTGATTCTTAATCTACTATGAGTTCAGTATGATGTGGTAGTTCCCCTAAGACTATTTGATGGTATGATTCACATCCTCCCAATAATGGGGGATAAAAATCACTGAGGGTTTGTACTAGTTTTGGTATCTATTAAGATTATTACATTTTCACCTTATTTTTCTTCCTTTAATTATGACTGAATCATGATGATGGATTCAAATGTTTGTATTTGTATGATTTAGTGGGAATTAGGTAAATGACTAGTTTTTTTTGGTTTCCCCTAAGGATTTCATGAAGTTAATCAATTGAAATAAAAATTATCTAGTCATAAAACATCTATTCACACCTAGTTGGGACCTCATTCCAATATTTAGTTTCTATATTCGTGTAGTGGAGACATTGGACCACAATTTTAGAGGATTTCATAATGTCACTTATCCATAATCCTCCATTTTTAGGTTGATGAATTTAATGAATAATCAATCTTGAAGGTTGTGGCCTAACATTTTATGGAAGGGTGAAATTTTAGGATTATAAATGAAACAATTATTTTGAGGTATTATAGCCTGAAGAATCTTCAGGAAATTATTTTCCAAGAATGTAATAAAATATCCTAAAACAATATCTTTCTGGAAATATTTTTTTATTAGTCCTCATATTTTGGGAAACCATTCCCATTTTTTCCTCTATATGATGTAATATTTTCTACCATTTTCACTATAGAAGAAGAAACATGCACTATTGAACTTTTTGGGCGACAAACAACTATTGGTGCTAGTTTATTAATGAAAATGAAATTATCCCCATTACTGGACTACTTTCCTAAAGTTGAAAGTATAGTATGAGATTTATCTTTAGTCTACTAAATATAATCTTGTAGGTGTTGTTCCATTACCCCACACTCTCAAAATCTTCTTGGATTCATAAATGTGATTAAAAGCATATACAAATCATCGTATAGATTTTATTACATATCTTAAGATGTTCCTCAAGTGGTGAATATATATTGAGAGAGTATGTGAGACCCATTCATCTAGCGATGAAGTCTATAATGATCTCATTTTTATGTTGTTAGAAATTTGATATGTCAAATACCATTTTCTTCCTTAGTGTAGAGATAAACTGGTATATGAAGTGGTGATGATGTTCTTCCCAACCTATAATATATCTGATTATAAAATTATTATACAAGGGAAACATAGGCCCCTCATGGGTTTTCATGAAACATATAATTTTTTCAACCTCTTTTGAATCTAGTGTTCCCATCATTGGTCCACACCGAGACATGGTATGTGTACATTGTTGTTTTATATCCACTATTCCATTGAATGTTGAGAATATGGGAATCAAAAAATGGGTTGGATGGGGAGTAGTATTTACCAATTAGGCATATGATTTCTTCTTATTAGTAATCCGGGTACACTGTCTATAGCGACCCGAACCTTTTACATATAACATTTCAAAATTTTAAGCATAATTTATTATCAGAGTACAAGCCAGGGATCGTTACCTCCAGTTTTTTGGAAGACTAGGTACATGTACCATATAACATGGTAATAAAAAACATCTTTATTTAATCTCCATAAAGATCTTCTAACTTAATTTGAGCTCTTACATCTGTATAAGGTACCCTGGGGAACACACGAACAAAGGGATGAGCTAAAAATGCCCAGTAAGGGAATGAACTTGAGGATACTTCTCAAGCACATCAGTTATGAGGCATGACATAATGATATAAAAATCATGAAACATATGAAATCAATTAATATAAGCATGGGATCATATAAACATGGAATCATATAAATGTGATAGAATCATATATCATATCTTTAGTACAGGCCAAGGCTAACTGCCAATCTCGTTTCCCATATTAGTACGGGTCAAGGCTAACCGCCAATATCGTTTCACATCGCATATTAGGAGACTTAACCTTACCCAATTCATTGGAGCTCTATCGTCTCTCACCCATCTCAACATATTCATGAATATTCTTGACACATATATAATCATACATAATCAACCATACATAAACTTAAGGTTACCCATGGAAAGAATTGGGTACCACAATCATGACATAAACCATATCAAAAGGGTGTATCATGAAAGTGTCCATGAAAGGAAGATATTAAAACATACATGGACATTCATAGGGTAATATAGTCATATAACATGGTTTGTGGTGTCAAATATAAGTGACAAAAAAATGTATTTTAGAAACATTAGCATTAAATAATTTTTGTGCAGTTTTAAGGAATACACTCTAGATCTTTTCAAATAGAAAAAGGGACATTATTTTATATATATATAGAATTTAACCAAGAAGGTTTTAATAATAAAAATACTGATTTTATCAATAAAATTGTGTTTTAAAACATATGATAGAGTGCACTTGAAATTTGGGTAAAAATTTGGGAAGTCCCCTTAAAATGGGTTGGCTTATCGGAATGTTCAAAGGAGGGAATCTTTCAAAATCATGTATATCCCCCAAAGAATGTGATGAAACAGTATTGATATAAGAATCTTGTACAAATAACCATCAGTCATTAGACTCACATAGATATAAAATATAACACCATTTGGAAAGAAATATAAGTCAACCCTAAAGAATAAAGAAGGTTCGAGTAGAATTCATTATGATTTTATCGTCATGGTGTCGGGTGTGACTAAGAGGGGTTGATGAGAGAGAAATGGGTTTTATAATCACTTATAATTCCATAAAGAATTATGGGGGAGGTTCTTAAACATACACCATCATTTTCTAGTACACATATAAAGTCATATTATAGAGGACAATCTTGATTAGGAGAGAAAAGGAGAGGATCCCTTACCTTAAATCTGGTGGTGTTATCCACTTCTTATTAATGACCTTAATAAAAAAAGTAGTATTTTTAATTCATAATTCTAGAACCTCTTCTATATTTAATTTATTTATTATAACCATTCTTATTTCATTAAAATCCTTTTTGATTAGTTACAAGGTTCAATTTCATTGTTCGGGCTCGTTTGTTTACATGGCTTTAAAAGATTAGTTCACTTATATTCATGTATGGATTATATACAAGATGAAAGTGGTTGTCCAGAATTGAAGTTACATTATTTAGTTCATATACAATAGATTTAATGGTTTTAATTTTAATTAGGTTACTTATAGTGATTTCTAATTATTATATATATAACCTTAGTGATAACCGTTTTTGTTAATCAGTGGATTTGATTACAATGAATGTTTTTTTCATTATAACTTATATCAATTTGAGAAAAAAGATTAAAGAACAGAAAATAGGATATATTACATATATAATAATCTGGTTCATCCATAACCAAAATGGTTTTGTGACCATAATTAATGATAATGATAGAAATTGATAAACTGTTGTCCTTGAATGTGCTAAATTAGCACATCTTAAACGGTGCCTTCATTTCATTCAAATATAAGGGTGGGGAAATGGGAGAAGATAATGAAATTTACCACTATCATGAAGAAATTATAGTACATGTATGTTACTGGATTTATCATACTATTATGGTGAAGGGAGGTGAGGAAATAAAATAAAAAGTAAAATAACTTAAAAGAAAAGAAGAAATTTGGGAAGAGGAATTTATCTCTTGAAACTTCCTCCTTTGAGAACCTCTTAAGGGGAGAGGTTTGGGTATTTTGAGGAGTCTGAGAGATTTTGGACATGGGGGAGGACCTTGGGGAGATATTTTGGCAGAAATTAGAGAAGTCTTGGAGCTTGATAAGAGTGGAGAAAAGAGGGAATGCAGGGGGGTTTTATAGTGGAGGAGAGGAGGAATTTAATGATATTATAATCCTTAATTTATTATTTCTTCACAAGACAAATAATAGTAATTATTCTATGACCAAGAATAGTAAATGGGTAATGTGAATTTGAACCATGGGTGGTACATCATCCATGATGCTAGGAATAGTTTATTTAGCTTATAATGTATATATACGGTAAATTACCATATTTTACTATTCATATAAATTCATGTATTTCAGAAAAATCACAAAAATTCACCCTAACCATTTTTCAACATGTAGAATCCGAAAATGAAGTCCATTTTTCAAAAATAATTTTCTAAATATTATTATTTTAATATTTAACTAAAATCATAATTTATTATAAAAACTAGTTTTAAAAAACTCATTAACTCATTCTAAAATATAGGTATATCGTACATCCAACATGAAATTTTTTTTATACTATCATAGGCGAGGTTACTATTCATTAGGGTATATCACTATTCATAAGGGTATGTTAGTATTCGCCAAAAACTTATGTTTTTCTTATTGGACTCCAAAAAACATCTTGAACACAACCATGTATGTCAGATTTTCAAAATTCCAAAAATAGAAGTGACAAACTTATGTTTAAAGGTCACTTATTACCTAGTAGTTCATTATTATGTCATTTATGGCATGTTTATAAGAAGGTAATTTCCATTAAAAACATTGGGTTGTTACATTCTTACCCCCTTACAAAATTTCACCGTCAAAATTTCATTTTACATTTTGGGCCAAAAACAGTTATGGGTACATTTCCTCCATTTCTTCCTCTAGTTCCCATGTTGCTTCCTCAAACATATGGTTCCTCCACAACACATTTACAAGATGGGTTGTCTTGTTGTGTAGAACCTTATCTCTCCATTCCAGAATCTTTACTGGCTGCTCCTCATAGGATATATCACCTTCCAGCTGCACCACCTCTAAGATTAGTACATGTGAGGGATCAGTTATGTACTTCCTCAAGAGTGATACGTGGAAAACATCATAAACTCGAGCTATAATCGGTGGAAGTCAAACATGATAGGCCATGACTCCTATGTGGTCAAGGATCTCAAAGGGTCCAATATAGCTTGGGAAAAGGTTCCCTTTCTTCCTGAATTGCTTGAATCTCTTCTATGGAGATATTCGAAGGAAGAATTTATCTCTAACGTCGAACTCCAATTCCCTTCGATGGTTGTCAGCATTGCTCTTTTTCCAAATTTGAGAAGATTTGATGTGTTTCTAGATGACTTGAACCTTCTCTGTCATCTCTTGAACAATATTGGGTCCAAGTAGATTCCATTCTCCAACTTCATCCCAACAGGTTGGAGTTCTACATCACTTTCCATACATACCTTCATATGGAGCCATCTGAATACTCGAGTGGAAGCAATAGTCATATGAGAACTCAACCAATGGGAGATGTTGATCCCAACCACCTTTGAATTATAGAGAGTAGTCTCTAGGCATATCTTCAAGCATCTGAATAGTCCTTTCATATTGGAAATCAGTTTGGGGGTGATAGGTCGGGATGAAATTTTATTCAATACACAAAGCATGTTGAAGGCTCCTCCAGAATTTAGATGTGAACCTTGGATCGTGGTAAAAGACAATTGAGAGTGGAACACCATGAAGTCTCACCACTTACTTCACATATAACATTACATGTTGTTCAAGCGAGAGATCTTCCGAAATAATAATGAAATAGGATGTCTTGGTGAGTCGGTCAACCACAACCCATATCGCATTATTTCCCTTTGACATCTACGGGAGACCCGTGATAAAGTCCATAGTAACATTTTCACATTTCCACATGGGTATAGGCAATGGCTGCATCATTCAATTGGACTTTTTTCACTAAAATTTATCTTACTAACATACCAAGCACCATGATATATATATATTCCGTAATCGCCTTCTTCATGTTATCCCCCCCAGAAGTGTTCTTGGAGATCACGGTGCATTGTGGTACTCCCAGGATGGATAGAGAAGGTTGAGCTATGTGCATCATTCAATAGATCCTTTTTTTATCTCTGGATCATATGGTACACATAATTGTGTCCCAAATATTAAAACTTCTTCCTCATAAATTTTTAAATTGGAGGATTTCCCATTTTTAACAGCTTCCACCCTTTTCTGATTTTCCACATTTTTTCTTTGAGCAACCATTATTTTCTCTATGAGGGATGGTTAAGCAATCATTTGAGAAAGTATTGATGATGTTCCTACATTAATGATTCCCATGTCCATCCTCTACAAATCTAATAAGATCATATCCTTTTCAATTATCATACTTGATAAAGATGTAGGATCCTTTCTACATAGAGCATCCACCACCTTGTTTGCCTTAACTGGATGGTAGTGGATTGAGAAGTCATAATCCATGATGAGCTCTATCCATATTTGTTGGCGCATATTAAGATCTTTCTGTGTGAATATATATTTCAGACTATTGTGGTCAGTATATATCTCACATTTTTTCCCATAGAGATAATGCCGCCAGAATTTCAATGCAAAGATCACAGCCGCCAACTCCAGATCATGCGTGGGATAGTTTTGCTCATGGAGTTTCAGCTGCCTTGAGGCATAGGCTATAAATTTATCATTTTGAATTAGCACACAACCTAATCCTTTCTTATAAGAATCATTATACACCACAAAGCGTTCTCCACTTAAAGGGAGTGTGAGTACCGACGTAGTGATAAGCCTCTTTTTCAACCCCATGAAACAGTCTTCACATTCGTGTGTCCAGAAAAACAATACTCCATTTCATGTCAGCATGGTCATTGGGTTTGAAAATCATGAAACGTTCTTCACGAATCATAAATAATACTCAGCTAGACCTAAAAAGCTATGTATCTCCATTACAGAAGTTGGCCTCAGCCACTCTTCAATTGCCTTAGTCTTGGAAGGGTCAACATATATCCATTTCCTGGTGATAACATGCCCTAAGAATAATAATTACTTTATCCAGAACTCACATTTTCTATACTTTGCATACAAATTCTCCCTTCGCAAAGTCGTTAACATAGTTTCAAAATTCTCTTTATGTTCCTCCTTGCTCTTTTAGTATATCATAATATCGTCAATAAAGACCACCAAAATTTGTCGAGGTAATCTCTAAAGATTCTATTCATTAAATCCACGAAAACTGATGGAGCATTAGTGGGTCCTAAGGGCATCACTATGAACTCATAGTGTCCATACCTCGTTCGAAAGGCTCTCTTGGGAATATCTTCCTTCCCCACCTTTAGTTTGTGATATCCCGACCAAAGGTCCACTTTAGAGAAATAACTGGCCCCACAAAACTGATAGAACTAGTCATCTATCCGTATAAGGGGATACTTGTTCTTTATATTGACTTTATTAAGATAACGATAATCAATTCAGATACGCATTCATCCATCCTTCTTCTTGATGAAGAGGACTGGAGCACACCATGATGAAGCACTCAGGCATACAAAACCATTCACCATATTCTTCTGTAACTGCTTCTTCAGCTCTTTTAGTTCTACGGTGGCCATTTGGTAAGCTTTCTTTGAATTGGAAGAGATCCAGGGATAAGTTCAATTGAGAACTCAACCTCTCAGTCATGGGGGAGACCAGGAAACTCTTCAGGGAATACATCAGTGTAATCCCCCACGATGGGAATGTCTTAAATCATGATTCTCTCTTTTGTCTCAATCATTTGAGCTAAGTATGCATTCTCATAAGGAAGCAATAACAAAACATAAGATGAAGATTATAAAGGAGACTCATCTTCCTCCTTGCACTTGTAAAGAACCGTAGGATGCTTCAGGATGTGAAGAGTAATCTCTATTTCTCGGTAGTTGATATTGGCCTTGTACAAAGATAGAAAATCCATTCCCATGATAGCGTCAAACTCCAATAAAAAAGTATGAAAAGATTTTCTGGGAGGATCAGTCCACAAACATTAACCGGGGAGGAGTTATAAACCATGGATGCAATAATTTCCCCATTCATTATTCTCATGGATAAATTTTCCTCCAAATTTTGAGGTGGTGTTTGAATAGTTCTACTAAACTTGCAAGATATAAAAGAATGCGTAGAAACAGAATCAAATAGTACATTCACTATTCTTGAATGAATAACAAGCATACCTATCACCCCATCATTTTTTGGCTCCACCTCAGTAGTAGTGATAGAATAATCCCTTCCCTGTTGCCTTGGAGGTTGTTGTTGATTGCCTCAGACAACCCTCAGCTTATGGCAATCTTTCGCATAATGCTCAAGATCCTTGCAGTTAAAACACTACATTGTATGATGGGTGTTGATCTGAACCTTCTGTTATTTTTCCAAATTAGCAGGATTTTTCAAATCCCTTCTGCAGTTCTTGGTGATATGACCAAACTTTCTACATTTGAAGCAATTCTTGGTTCCCTTGAGATAGTGGACAAGATGCTTCTTCCCACAATTCTTGCAAAGGGAAAATTGAGGCTTCTTTCCATAATGGGATTTGTTTGATGAACCACCCATGTTGTTCTCCATTTTCTGCTTCTTGCCACTAGGCCCATGAAACCACTGAGAGTCTACCATATCCATTTCAACCTTGAGGGCACATCGGACAATCTCCTCATAGCTGACGAAGTCTCAAATTTCCAACACTTTTCATAGACTCATCTTTAGTCCATTAAAGAAGCGATCTCCTATGCTTTTAGTGTTCATGACAAATCCAGAGGTGTACCTTGAAATCCTTTTAATGTTCACTTCACACACACCGATGGACTCATATTATTTCTACATGAGTCCACGGAACTCTCCTTCCATATTCAGATTGAGGGTTCAAGGAAAATATTTGTTGAAAAACATCCTCTTGAATTCCTCCCAATATATGGAATCAATTTCCTCTTGGGACTTCATATTCTTGATCAGTGTACATCACTGATCAACTTCCCCATCAAAATGATAGACTACAAGTAAAAATTTATCTTCTTTCGAGCACTGGAGGACAGAGAAAATCTTTTCAATGGAGTTAATCCATTGTTCTATGAGGAGGGGATCAGAAGACCTGCTAAACATGGGAGGCCTTTGCCTCATGAAGGATTCTACGGCAACATGCTCTTTCCATGGAGGAGTGGGTCATTCCAATAGATTCATGTTATTATTCATAACTCGAGCCAGCTGAGAAAGTACTACAATGAAGTTTGGAGCACCCGCTTCCATCACATCAGGCATTTCATTAGGGAAATCATCACATTTCCTATCACATTGGTTATTGGAACCAGTTCTTCTATTTCTCGCCATTAACTATGAAAAAGAATATATAATTAGAGTTCTTGAATACTTAGCTATTGAGCATAAAAAGGAAAAATTGAACATTAAAGGATAAACGTATAAAAAATAAGTACATCATAACTTGTGATTCCTTAGGTTTATATCTAGGTTATCCTCGATCTATTTCTTAACTGATATTCTTATGGGATTTTTTGTCCCTCAATAATGGTTTGTACTATGCTCGTGAATCTACTGAAGCATATCCCCTAGGAGTGTTGTAAACAAGAGTGAATCAAGTCCTGTTATCATTCACCAGTTCCTGTTCGATTCTAGCTCAAAGAGGTGTTTTCAGGTTTTACCCCTAAATACATCTGTGCTAGAGCCACCTCTACCAGCTTGTATCCAGACAGGGATTTATTTTCTTGATAAACCACTTACTCTATACTCACCAAAATTTAGGACTGTTTTCTTATACTTATTATCATCCTTAAGGTTCTCACTAAGTTACTCTATTACTAATCTCCAAAAATAACTATACTATCCTCTGATACCAACTATAGAGACCCGAGCCTTCTACATATAACATTTCCTAATTTTAAGCATAATTTATCATCAGAGTACAAGCAAAGTATCGTTAAGTCTAGTGTCTTGGAAGACAAGGTACATATAACATTAAACATAATACTAAAAAACTTCTATATTTAATCTCCATAAAGATATTATAACTTTATTTGAGCTCTTACATCTGCATAGGGCACCCTAGGGAACACATGAACAAAGGGATGAGCTAAAAATTCCCAGTAAGGGAATGAACATAAGGATACTTCTCAAGCACATGAGTTAAGAGGAATGACATAATGATATCCAAAGCATGGAACTTATAAAATAATTTAATATAATCATGGGATCATATAAACATGGAATCATATAAATGTTTCAGAATCAAAAATCATATCTTTAGTACGGGTTAAGGCTAACCACCAATCTCATTCCCCATTTTAGTACGGGTCAAGGCTAACTGCCAATCCCGTTTCACATCGCATCTCATGAGACTTAACCATACCCAATGCATTAGAGTGCTATCTAAGCACACCCATCTCAAAATATTCATGAATATTCTTTCCACCTAAATAATCACACATAATCAACAATACATAAACTTAAGGTTACCCTTGGAAAGAATTGGGTACCACAATCCTGACATAAAACATATCCAAAGGGCGTATCACGAAAGTGTCCATAAAAGTAAGGGATTAGAACATACATGGACATTAATAGGGTAAAATAGGAATATAACATGGTAAGTGGCGTCAAATATAAGTGAAAACTTAATAAAATTTATTTTAGAAACATTAGCATTAAAACATTTTTGTGTGGTTTTAAGGAATACACTCTAGAGATTTTCAAATAGAAAAGAGGACATTATTTTATATAAAATCAGAATTGAACCAAGAATGTTTTCATAATAAAAATACTGATTTTATCAATACAATGGTTTTTTAAAATAGATGATAGAGTTCACTTGAAATTTGGGTAAAAATTTGGGAAGTCCCCTTAAAATAGGTTGGCTTATCAGAAAGTTCTAAGGAGGGAATCTTTCAAAATCATATATATCCCCGAATGAATGTGATGAAAAGGTATTGATATAATAATCTTGTAAAAATAAGCATAATTAATGAGACTCACATAGATAGATAAGACAAGAACATTTTTAAATAAAGATAAGGAAACTCGAAAGAATAAAGATGGTTCGAGTAGAATTCGTTACGATTTTATCAGCATGGTGTCGGGTGTGACCAAGAGGGATTGATGTGGGAGAAATGGGGTTTATAATCACTTATAAATCCAGAAGGAAGTATGGGGAATGTTCTTAAACATACCCCATAATTTTCTAGTACACATATAAAGGCATAGTATAGAGGACAATCTTGATTAAGAGAGAAAAGGAGAGGATCCCTTACCTTAAATCCAGTGGTGTTCTGCACTTGTTATTAATTACCTGAATAAACAAATTAGGATTATTAATTCATATGTCCAGAAGCTCTTATATATGTAATTTATTTATTATGACCCTTTTTAGTTCATTAAAATCCTTTTTGATTAGTTTCTAGGTTCAATTTCATTATTCGGGCTCGTTTGTTTACTTGGCTTTAAAAGATCGATTCACTTATATTCAAATAGGGATTATATGCAAGATGAAAGTGGTTGTCCAGAATAGAAGTTACATTCTATAGTTCATATCCAGGGGAATATATGGTTTTAATTTTAATTAGGCTACTTAGAGTGATGTCTAATCATTATATATATAACCTTAGTGATAACCATTTTTGTTAATCGGTGGATTTGATTACAAAGAATGTGTTTTCATTATAAAAAATTACATTTGTACCAACAGATTAAAGAACAAAAAATAGGATATATTACATATATAATAATCTGGTTCAACCATAACACAAATGGTTTCATGTGCATAATTAAAGCTAATAATAGAAATTGATAAACTGTTGTCCTTGAATGTGCTGAATTAGCACATCTCAAACGGAGCTTTCATTTCATTCAAATAAAAGGGTTGGAAAAAAGTAGAAGATAATGAAATATACAAATATAATGAATAAATTCTAGTACATGTATGTTACTGGATTTATCATACTATTATGGTAAAGGGAGTTCTGGAAGGAAATTAAATAATAAAAGAACTTAAAATAAAAGAAGAAATTTGGGAAGAGGAATTTACCTCTTGAGACTTCCTCCTTTGAGAGCCTCATAAGGGGAGATGTTTTGGTATTTTGAGGAGGATGATAGAATTTGGACGTGGGGGAGGACCTTGGGGAGAGATTTGGGCAGAATTTAGAGAAGGAATGGAGCTTGAGAGGAGTGGAGAGAAGAGGGAGTGAAGGGGGTTTTGTAGTGGAGGAGAGGAGGGATTTAATGATATTATAATCCTTAATTTATTATTTCCTCACAAGACAAAGAATAGTAAGTATTCCATGACCAAGAATAGTAAATGGGACATGTGAATTTGAACCATGGGTGGTGACATCATCCCTGATTCTAGGAATAGTTTTTATAGCTTATAATGTATATATACGGTGAATTACCGTATTTTACTTTTCATAAAAAATTCATGTATTTTAGAAAAATCCCAAAAATTCACCCTAACCATATTTCGACTTGTAGAATTGAAAATATGATTCTATTATTCAAAAATAATTTTTTAAATATTATTATTTTAATATTTAATTAAAATCATAACTTATTATAAACACTAGTTTTAAAACACTCATTAACTCATTCTAAAATATATGTATATCGTACTTCAATCCCGAATATTTTTTTATACTATCATAGGTGAGGTTACTATTCATTAGGGTATATCACTATTCATATGGTTATGTTACTCTTCATAAGGGTAATTACTATTCACCAAAAAATTAAGTTTTTCTTATCAGACTCTAAAAAACATCTTGAACACAACTGTGTATGTCAGATTTTCAAAATTCCAAAAATAGAAGTGACAAACATATGTTTAAAGGTCACTTATCAATTATTAGTTCATTATTATGTGATTTTGTGTCATATTTATAATAAGTGAATTTCCATTAAATACATTAGGTCGTTACACCATCCTTCTATAGATTTCATTCTAAATTTATGAGATTTGATGTAGTGGATATATTTTCGTGGTAATTCTATTTTATACACCTGAATGTGAGTATTATGTGAATCGTGATGTGTTCACCTTGTATTGGCTTTCTATTGAGGTATAGTTTGAGATATACCATGGTGAATTTCTCAAAATTTTCGAAGCTTCTATCATAAGGGAGGTAACTATTGGTTATTCTCAATCATTGTTCAAAAATAAAATTGTTTTGGGATCTAGATCTACCATGATGACTAGCCTCTATTCATATAGGATGTGTAACTAACATTTAGTGAGAGGTTCTTTTAAAAGGAATCTAATTTACCTATGTTTGAAAATTATACTCAAATGGAATATTTTCCCTAGTTGACTTGACATTGAGTTGTTTCATATCCTTTATCAAAGCTTTCTAACATGTAAGTTCTTCACAAATTGATAAAGTTTTAAAGTCATTGGGTAGTGAGTGGGAAATAGCTAAATCCTTCACATTATATTTAGTTAACTAACATTGTGTGGGTAATAAAAAATCATTCTACTTCTATGTTTTGATATTGTCTCATATTTTTTGTTCCCACATATTTTTATGAGTTTTATTTGGGATAGAGTCTCTAGAAAATGAACCTTAATCATATCCCTCTATATATTTGTCCTTTCCACTTCTCATTATAAATTAGAATTAATTAAATTAATTGATTCATATCATGTAAAATGGACTGAATTATCCTTCACTATTGATTAAGATGGTAACCCTTAATCCTTAATTTCCTCCTTAATAGGAAAACCATGATCCTCTCGTGTATTCTCCCTCTTAGTGGACCACTCAGGATTGTGACCCCTGTCAGTTTAAATTAATTCTACATAGTGTTACCTTGAAAGAGACACATGGATGGGGATCTTGAAAGACTACCCAGTTATCTATAATTAGAATTCCCCAAATCATGGGGGTGTTACATGAATAGGTAGGAATTGTTTCAATAATGGATTTAGGTGGTCAACATATAGTCTAAAAAGGTAATAATTCATAAAGAATATGAAGGAGTAGAAAAAATACCCTTATACCTAAGTTCTAGGGTTTTCTTGGATACAATAATGTGACCAATTTATATTGATATGAATTTTATGAACATAGGGCTGGTAGTAGTGGTAAGAATTCCTCCATCCATGTAGGATATAGATACTCATAGATGGATTCCATTGCAACTAATAGATCATTTCTTATGATTTATCATTAATTAACTTTGGTATGGGATGGGTATAGTGTATGATCTTAATGAGATAATATCACTACAGAGGGTTCTCCAATAGTTTAGGATTTATCCTTTCTCAATTATTAATCTCATGTGACCTTTTTAGATGTTTGATATAACTGTATGTGAGTGGATCATTCGATCATGACACACCACGTCATCTCCATATAGATGATTATATTTCATTGGATTAATAAACTATAATATGAATCATATAATTATGATACCAATAAAACCACAATGAAATTGAAATATTCCTTGTTTAGGGAACTCTACTAACTTGGAAAAAACATAATGTTGAATGTTGCATACTCTCCCTATCTTGGAATATGTGCATTGGAAAAGGAATAAACAATTATCTACCAATTTACATTCAATATTTACATAAAATAATGTCATGAGATACTCTATTTCTTTCTAATATCTTGTTTCAGGCTACCAAGAAATCAGTAAATTCAATCTGGTGATAAATCTTGTTTTTTACCTAAATATTTTTAGTGAACTTATTATAAGAGAGATTATAAATCTTAAGATGCTGGATAAATATTTATAAACTATTTTATAATAATTTAATAACATTTCATTTAAAACATCTAAAATTTTATGTTTGGGATAGGTAATGTGCCAAAACATGACTATGTTATTTCTCTAGACCAATTCTCTCCAAATGTCTACTTTGTATTCCTGAGCATTAAAAAGAAAATTCCTCATCTTAATATTAAAAAAAAATGATTTCTTACAAGATGGTTTATAAAAATGGGGAAGGAGTAATATTCTCCCTTTTTCAAGAAAAAAAATTTATAATGGTGTGTGAGGTGTTGATAGTGACTATCCCCATAGTATATATATTGATGAAGATGAAATTCAATCATTTGGTGTTGATATTGTGGGTGTAACTATCCTCTGTACTTTGATTTCTACACAATATAATGATCATTCGAAAGGATATTCAAAAAATGGATACCCTCTTTTTTTGATAAATAGTCTCTATAAAGATGATATTTATAGTTACCAATCAAGGATATTTCAATGGGAGGTCCTTCTTACCTATTGATCTTCTTAATTTATGTGGACATTCACAGTAGGCATTATGGGAATGGTTCTCATGGAAACTCATTATTCTTATAAAGGGAGGACATTCATGGAATATATTACTAGGGGGATGTCAAGAACTACTAAAAATAATATATTATTCATGAAATCCATGGATAAAGTTTATCTCACTTGCCAGTGATGTGTTAGTGGACTCTCCTTCCATTATATATAGTTTTTAAGGGGGCTTAAGAATTGTAGAAATTCATAATGCAATGATATGGGCCAATTTTTTAGACTTTTTTATTCTTTTGGTAAGATATAATTTTATTTTTTTATATTTAATAGTATAATAAGCTTCATTCAAGAGATTATTTTTATGTGTCTTTCATGTCATTTTCAAATCTATTTGATGAGTATATTGAGGTTTGTTGGGAATCTAGTTTGATCCTTCACTAGATACGACAATAGGTTTACGGGTACCCTTGGTATGTGTGTGAATATTCTCCCACCTTTAGTTAGCTTCCATTATGTGTCACTTGTATTCCTCATACTAAAGGGATGTAGAAATGTGTTCCTTTTTTCGATCCTTTACCAGAATGTACTAGCCAACCTTATGAATAAATGTGGGTAAATGAGTTCACTCTTATAATTCTATCATAATATAATGATGGTACTATTGACTTGAATAGGGGATATGAGAATTCTCTTAAAATAATTTCTGAGATATAATAATTTCTTTTTAATATTGTCAAGATAAAGGATATGGGATTGCCTCGAAGTTACTACAAATATTTTCCAATAATCATCCCATGAAGATGGTTTTAGGATATGGTGATGATCCTTAAGGTGTTTGTAAAGATATAAGAATGTATGTACAATGCTAAAAATATGTTCTTATAGACTAACATAATAGTAATGTGAATATATTCTTATAAATGAGTGAAAATAGAAATATGTTCTCATTACTATCCTCTTATCATCATTGAGATATATCAATAACATTCAAAGGTGGGGTATGGGATGTTTTCCTTCTCCCTTTTGAGTACAACGAGATACTGTAATTCTTCAAATGATGCTTCAAAAGATCACTGGTAGGATTTTCACATTCTGGAATGATTATAGGCCTACTCTTCTAATAGGTTATTTTAATGGAATTCATGGAATGTTATAGTAATGTTAGTATATCTTCATTAATGATGGGAATATTATCCCCGATGAGATAACTTTTTAGGGTATTGATCTAAAGTTGTGGGGACTGATATCTCCTTAGTAACATCCTTACTATCACCCCATAGAACTAAGGTTACAAAATAAAGCTTGAAATGATTGTTAGTGGAGGTTTCCCTCTTATGAACCTTTTGTGAAGTATTGAGGCTATAGTTAATCTATTGAACTTCCTAACAATGATAACAGATTTACTTATTGGTATGTTCTTGGGAGAGGCTCCCAAAGAAGTAGGTGGTGGAGATAGGAACAGCTGGATTCATCAAACAATTTCTCTAATGGGGTTGTACATGAGGATTTAGTGCATGGATTCCATCAGGTAGATCCAACAAGGATGGAATGGTACTATGTTAGTGGTATACCCTCACCAAAACATGTTTTACATACTTCTAGAGTAAATGTATTAGTGATAACATCCATCCAGTCATAGGGGTCATAGACTTTACAATAATGATGGCATATAAACATTTTCTAATGAATATAATATCTCATTGGATCAATGGAAGAACTAGATAGGGGTTCCTCTTACACATAACCCCCATAAACAATTAAACCCATCATTTTGGTATCATAATTAAGTGTATGTTTTATTAATTTCATTAATATTATAATAATTCTCATCGAGTTCATCATTTTTTTGATGAAATTATATGTTTTGTATAAAAATAATTCCTACGGACTATGTAAACCTAATTATTTGGATACCATGTTCCATCCACATAATATTAATCATTTTTTTGATTAATTAAATATTTAGGGTTTAAGAAACAAAATTCTTGATGCTAATGGTACCTCATAAATTTTTTTTCTCAAAACATTTATGATGGGTATGAAATTTTTGTTTCTAATAGAATAACTGGATTTTGGTAAAAAAAATTGATTCCTATTATAAATTGTTTATTTTTTTATGGAATATAATTCACATTGATTTTAAAACATTTTTATAAATAAACTTTCATGTGACACCACAATTTCATTTTTTTTAAATCATTGTGGGCCAAAATTCAAAAGGTAGGTGGTCACTAGGACTTTACCAGTGATACCATGGAATTAATTTTGGTCAATAGGATAGGAGGTTAGGATATTACACACCTAATAAGGTGGAATTGTTATGTCTTACAGGATACTTCTATAAATTTACTTCAGAATTATGAATCTTTCCAAAAATCCCAATATTGTACCAATTACCAAATTGCTATAGGAAGGTAACTGAAAAGTATTTACGTGAAAATATAATAATTTTATAGGTTCTCGATCAATGAAAAAAACTCTATTAATTAGTGTTTCTATAATGATTGAACAATATGTATATATCAGAACCCCTCCCTTTTTCCTTTATTAATTTAATATTCAATTGTTTAAAGCCCCGTAGTTGGGAACTCTATATGTTATCATCATATTGGGAGAAAGTGGTTGTTGATATATTTGGATCATTCCCAAAATAAGATATTCTCATTTATTCCTATAAAGGGAATTATAACACGTTTTCTTTAGTTCCTCTTAATGGGAAACACTATAACTCTTTTGTCTATATGAAAAAACTTTTTGAATTATATTAAAAATATCTATATAAGTGGTTAGTATGAAAAAAATAAATGTCCTACCCAATATGATAGACAACATGGGTAATATGGTCTAATGAGTATGGAATTTTTTCATATTGAATATTGTCCCATGAGGTATGTCGTTAGTTTGGCTTCTTAGAATATGTTCCACTAAGTATAATACACTATCTTTGGGAATATGGTCTAATTAGGATGACTCCCACGTAATATAGACTATGTGGGATGTACATTGGGATAATTATTTGTATTATTACCCTCCAAGATGGGGGGAATTATTTTATTAGGAATCAAGCTCAAATTAAGGAATCTGCATCCTCATGGGGAATATAGACTACTAATGAAGGATGTAAGTAGTTGTGATGTTTTGTTTGATCATGAAAGAGTTATCTAATGTATATTTATTAGCATGAATATAATCCCATGTATTTTGATGTATGTAGTTTAAAATCATGTGATAAGACCGTATCATGTAGATTAACGTCATATAGAAAGGAATTTTTTGTTTTCAAAAAATTGATAAAATAAGATTATATTGGGAATATAAATGGTTTAATCAAATGGTTTAACATTTATATATCTTAATATAAATTATAATATATATATTTTTCTTACATTGAAGGTGGAGGCTCATGGATCATTATTTCCTACCACTTGATTTTTTTAGTAGTGATGGAAAACTTGCATGATGGGGTATATGGAACTATAAGGAAGAAATATTTGGGCTTACACATTAAGATTTCCCTTATTCCACATAATAATGAATTATCATAATGATATAATTAAAGAGGTCATGATTTATTTGGGGTTACACCTTGGAATGGTGTCCAAAATGATTCTCTTAAATTAAAAGAGTATTAGTTGTTCTTATGAATGAGTTTTTCTACCCATATACAGATGTCCCTAGATCAGTAATTTCTTTGGGTGATTAATTCATCAATGGGTTCATGGTTGATGATTGCACTTATTGCAGGATACCATATATGTATAATTCATAAATAGTAATTAGGACATGGGATGAGTATGTAGATTCGTGAGAGGCCACTCCAAATATATCATGAATATAACCCTCATTATCAAGGGAATATACAATTACAATTATCCTAATGGTCTCACCTATTCGGTTTCACAATTCTAAAGAACCACATTATCAAGGGAGTTTATGATGTAAGTGGTTCTCAATGATGTAAAATCCCTAATAAAACAGTTCTTTTGGTTCTATAAGGTGTTTGGATTTATTCTTTATTGGGTTTTGCACTTACCGAAAGGGATACAAGATGGTGTTCTGAAATAGTAATCCCCAACGAGGAAATTATAATTATTTGTATGATAAGATGGAATATTGGAATCCCATTATATTATTGAAAGTCTTTTGAGTTGAAAAACGATAATTAAATACTCCTCAAAATTCCATCAGTAGGAGGATGGTCTTAGATAAACTTGTGTGGATTGTATGTGTGGTATGATCACATGGGAGTTTGGTATATGTAGTAGGTTCATAGAGAAGTGTACTCCATGTTTTAGGATTGTGATGGAGGATATTCCACATGGAAGATCCGTGAATGAGGCCATCCTATATTGTTCACTTAGGAAGGATAATAGCCAGTTTGGTCATCTTGTGAAGGGTTTCAAATTCACACAAGAGGTGCATGAAGGTGGTAATTAAAAAGGAGACTTACAGATGATTATGGCATGGTATTATTTCATGTATACAGTCTATAGAGTATAAGTACCTATGTACGAGTAATTAAAAATAAACCATCTTTGAAATTACTTTTCGTAGCTTTCACCTTCCACTAAAATTTCACTAGATCAAGAATTACAAGTGGATTTTTCTAAGACCTCAATGTAAAAAATTATTTGATATCATTCTATGTTTCTAAATTGTTTATTAACACTTATTAATTTACTTCTCATATTAAAATCCCTGTCATTTGCAATAAATTTTTGGGTAAACCACATTCCAAAAATGGGGGGTGACACCGAAGAGGATATATGACTACGAGGGCTCTCTAGAATCTATTTTTGTACCATTAATTCCTTCCTATTGAGTTGGTTTATAAAAATTCTTACATAATTGTTCCACATCATACATGTTCACCACATGGTTAGGGGTAAATAATGGAGTTTTACGTCTATACAATGTGAAAGACACCAACCCACATAAGAGGTTTGTGCTTGTAGGGTTATTCTGTCATCAGTTCTTGTAGGATCCCAATTCCGACATACTGATATCATAATTATTTTGTCAATATAAGGGCCCCACAAACTCAATATTAATTAATGTACTCACTATGTATTGATGCACCACGTTCATCATTTTTTCATCAGATATTTATCATATTTTTGTCTATATTTTATTAATCATTAAAATATCACAGTATTCTACAATCTCAAAAATTGGTAAAAGATAAAACCATTCACCAAACCTAAAATTCACTATATTTACCAGTAAGTAGTATTTATTTTATTTTCCTTACATTAATTCAAATTCACATTTCACAAAATCACCTCATTTATTTCCCCTTATTTTAATAAAATATAAAATCACTGCTAATTAAATTATAACTAAATGATGTTCAAAATAACCTTGGACAAATTCCTTATTTAGACACTATGTTTCCCTAGAAGTACTATAGATTTGAATTGTATTTGGGTCAATTACATTATTTTAATCATATATTATGACCATTTTTTATGATAGTTTATGGTGTTATAATGTTGGTGAATAATGGAATAAATAAATAAAATATTTTAACCTTTTTTATGAAAATACCATTGAATAATTACTCTTACTAAATTAGGGAGTGTAATGGATCATCATAATATTTGATATCTATAGCTTCCATGAAAAACATATTGTGTTATTATATGAAATAGAGATAGATTTATTTATTCTCTAGATAACATTCAATGCTCTGAACCATGCTTGATATTTTATGTAAGAATTTAAGTGATTACATTTCTAAAACATCTCCTAGATTTCTATTTTACCTTATTATTTGTTGGTATAAATAAAGATATTATATTAGGTATCATTTTATCAAATATTTAATTATCCTTAACGATGATTCAAACTATTTCAATTGTTCTATCTAATGGATTTCAAAAAAATTATATATTTCAACATTAATAAATATAAAAAACACACATGACCTATATACATAACTAATTTAGAGATAAAAATGTTTGTATTAAATAATATAAATTAAGGAAACACTTCTTAAAGACTCATCCTCGAGGTTGTGTGATAGATTTGGGAATTGATTAGAATATTTAATGTATAGTAAATATGACTTGGAATTTTATCTACATGATAAAAATAGTTACTGCCAAAATATAGTTTTTTATAAAACTTAAATTCAAATGTGATATATGATTTTGGATAGATCATGATAGGGTAGAGATCTTGTATTTTTATGTTTTGTAAATAATTTCCTACTTTATTATTTGAATAGAAATGATGTATTTGTCAAAATTAGAAGAGTGAGGTTTCAAGTTCTAATGGAATTTTTTTACTAATATTTGACTAAATGTTGTTTGATTTTGAAGGATTTATTTCACTTTTACTATGTAATGATCTATAAGATCACATATAAATTTTATTTTGTGTGGATAAACAACCATTTATTCTTTATATATCCTATTTATAGTGACAATTTCTCCATTAATCATATTGTGTAAATTTTTAACAATCATAAACAAATATATTTGTGTTCACTACATGGTTACTAAGAAAAGGATATTATGGAATACATAACATGTTCAACCATATATGGAGAAATAAATCATAATGTTCATATAAAATTATGTTTCCTTGAAATAAAATATAAGTGTCATAAAATTTTGAAAATTCAACGATTCATTAACCCTTCCCAAGGATATGTAATGGTAGGTAAATGTTCAAAAAACATATATATGTAATATTTTATTAATTTCTTTCATTTAAAAGTAGTATTTTATTGAAAATAAAATATTCTACAAAAAAAATATTTATATCTTACTGACCATTCAAGAATATTATCCATGAATAATAGTGAAAATAAATCATTTCATGTAACAACATTTAACAGTTAATAATATATAAAAACATTACATTTTATGGCTATCCTAGATAAACTCATTTAATTTTCATCATTTTTAGGATCTAAATTCTTCTATTCTATTGAATGACATAAATAGGGATAATATATTAACTCTCACAAATGAAAACTATAATTTTTCATTGAGTTGATTTAGAACCTTATTTTTAATGGGACCCTTTATAATATGTTTCATTCTTTTTATAGGTTAATATATAAGATTATAAAATTCATTTAAAAATACTCTACCTATACCAAGCATGGTTTTGATGCCTATGTTTTTCAAAACTCCCATTTTTTACTTCTTGATTATAATTTTAGAACAAGATAAAAAGTTATTCATTTCGTTCCTTCACTAAATTTACATTTATGGTCACTATAAAAAATTCCATTTCCATAAATAGATATCAAAAAATATTGTTGAGATTATTAAACTTAATATTTAATGGATTATTGATTAAGGGGACCAACACCATGTATGATTCCATTGAAAAATTATCGGTACGTAGTATTTCTCATATTTATTATTTATATTTTGATCTATTATGATGTTGTTTATATTAAACCATGTAATTAAAAAATTCTATTATATTATTTTATAAATTTTGTTACATCATATACATGTTATTTTTTTAACTTTGATTCAAAATGATTCTAAAAAAATATATTTAATATGATCTATGTATTATATATTTTATAAAATATGATTTTACTTGTTCACAACTGAATTAGAATATTAGTTTTCATTATTTAGCATAGATTTGTTCACTTACGTTAGATATTAATTATATTCTATGTATTATTTCCAAATATACTTCTTTAATTATATTTAGAATTAAAAAATCAATGAGAAATTTGAATTTATCCACCATAAAGTAAATATAATCTATAATTGCACATATATATTTCACGATGTATTTAATGAGTTAGAGACTAAATCATATTGTAATTTGTTCATATTATCATAGATTTTAAATATTCTTATATGAATTGTCTTAATTATACACCCAATCTTTATTTTTTTGACAAAATATATCTAAACTAATGATTTATAGGATAACGAAATAATCAATATCACTTAAATTCAAAGTAATATTATATAGAACCATAGAGAATTGTTCTTAACTTTGGTATATGGATCTGATAACCTATTACTTCTTTGTTATTGATAAGATCACATCCAATAATTTCACATATTATATATTATAATATATTTCATTGTAAAATGATCTAATGATATATATTTTTTAATGATCATCAAGAACATAATTTTTTATCTTCATTTCTACATTTCTCCGTACATTACCAAAATGAAAAAATAGTGAAAGAAAACTCTCTTTTATTTTATGATTAAATATTTTTTCTATTATTATTCTTTTTATATTTTTTTCAATTACTCTTATATATATATATTCCATTTCATTTATCCCTAATATCATTCAACATTATCTTTAATAATGTAATTTTTTTTATTATTATGATTGCTTCCTCATAATTTAATTACCTTTAAATTTTTAAATTCATCTATGATATTTTAGTCATCTATTTAAATATAATTTTTTTATTTCATCAATTTTATGACTAACTTCTTATTTTACTAGTTGAATCTCATATAATGCTTGATTATACAGGGAAATTAGATATTTATAAACAAAGTAAAAATGTTTCCATATATTAAAATTATAATTACATTTGAGAGTATCATGATTTCATTAGAAATTCTATATATTATTTTTTGGATCTTAGCATGGATTTTGAACTCTCCATCCATTAATATTTATTAAAAAATTTATGGATTTCAGATGGAGTCTATTGGTAACTCGCAAAATTTGACTTTTTTATTTCAGTATCTATTCATACCTCTCTAAACCTTGGATCATCAATTGGGCCTCTAAATATTTAATAATATTTTTATCTATTGATAAGTGTTGGATGTATTCGATTAGTGACATAAAGGTCATAAAACATCCTTGATAAGGCCTCTAATTAGGATATCTCGTCAGTTTCCTCTTTTTGTTAATGAATAAAACTAAATGCTGAATCCCAATCAATTTTTCATATATATATATATATATATGAAATACATCTTCAAAGATATATCATATAACATCATGGGTACTAAATATCAATCCACAATTTATGGATGTATCAATACTGACTCCAAAACATGAATGAAATCCATTATAAAATATTTTAAATTTGATCCAAACATCCAATATTTGATGATGGAATCATTTTATACTATTATTAAATCATGATTAATCGCAGAATGTGGGATCCCTATATTGTTGGATAAATGTTTTTCCATTTTAATTTAATCCTCATCATTGAATGCTGGAAGAATTAATAAATAAAATTCATTATCAATATATAATATCAGGCATCATAATGAACTAACAATTATATAATTTTCAAAAGGGGTTGAAAATTTTTACATTCAAATAATAATTTAGGATTTTATTTTTAGAGAATTTAAAAAAAGATACGTTACATAGGGAAAATTGATACAGAGTTTCCTTTATTCCATAAAAAAATAGGATTTATAATTTTATAGTATTATTTCAATCCTTTCACAATTGATTCATTCAAGGAAATTTTTTTAACACCAAGATATTTTATGATTTTTTTCAAATAAATATAATGGTTTCAATATTATTCATTACACACAAAACCTTTTTTAGATTCAATTACACACAAAACTAATTTTAGGATGCATTACCCATAATAGTATGTTTAAACAAAACATGACATACTATTGACATATTATTATTTAAAATGATAGTCATCACTTAGCCACTTGAATGGTGTGTATTAATATAATTCAATAAAATATTTCAATATATGTTTTAAACATGTGTATAAAATTAATTCATTGTTGACATATTAATTAGAAATTAATTTATGAACCATTTGTTATTATAGAAAATATTTTTCACGAAAACAATTTTCCTATGCACAAACACCTTTTACCATAATAAATTTAAAAAATAATGTTTGTATAATTATTTTAATGATATATATATATTATATTTAATAAATTTTTAAGCATTCAAATTTTTTATTTTCTAGAAAATTGATAATAATAAATCTAATTTTACTCATAAAAACAATATTTTTCTGAAAACAATTTTGTCTTATTTTGCACATTTATTATAAAATAAATTTTTACACTTTTAAAAAATTTATTTTAAAAAAATATAGTTAATTTAATTATTATTATTTCTAAATTATCTCTTATTAATGTTTTATAATTTTCTATGAAGATAAATTTTTCAATGAATAGTGAAAAATAATAGATTTGATGGAGAATTGTAATTTATTAATTCCTTTAAAAACTTATATCTACTTTTATGATGGGTTTAAAAGATAAATTAGTTCAATTATATATCTATTAATCTAATTATGTCATAGTAATCAATTTCCTATTTAATTTAAAAAAATCATATTAATCATTTGAAACTTTTCACATTGGAAAATAGCTTTGTCATCATGTTTTCAATATTAATTTTAAATTCAATTCTAAAACTTATATGAGTTAAATTATATAAAATATATTCCATATTATCAATCAAAATAATTTATATTGTATAAAAATTTCAAATTAATTTTTTACAATAATTAATATTAAAAATAATAAAAATTATTTAATGTGGTTAAGGTGAAAATGCGTTTATTGGGGGTTAAGGTTAAAAGATATGGGGTAAAATAAAGAATAATATTCTAAAACAAATTATGAAAATATTTAGTCATTATATAATTTTTTATCAACAATGTCCCATTTGTATACCATTTACCGTGTAAAAAATGTGGCATTCATTTTTTTGATTTATAGAAATTACAAGTGTTCCCCCACCTCACTTATAAAAGGCCAACACTCTCCTCTCCTCTTCATGATTTAAAACTTGTTATTTCAGACAAAAAACAAAAAAAATATATTACTTAATTACTGACCCACATCCTAATGGTCATGGTGATCTAATAGATACAATCTAGAAAGGATTTTGGTTAAACGCAATGATATTGTCGAAAGAAGAGGCAATGTTTTTAATGATGAGTTTTGGATTTTCATATTATTATAACCCCATAAAAACATTTCCAAAAAATATGAAGTAATAAAAATATTATATCATATATACTTAGATTTAATTATTTTAATATCATAAATGATATCCATCACCACATCCATCAAAAGGGATATGAGATCCTCATTCATGTGTACGGTTGACTACAGCCTCGCGAACCATAGTAATTCATTTTCCATCACCATATATCATTGATGGATATAATAATGGATATAATATTTAAATTTTATATTTATGAAATTATTTTACCTTTAAAATTATAAAATAACATCCATTTTCTAACCTCCTAACCCATTGAAAAACAATATCATCGTTAGTGTGTACGGTGGACTATCGCCTTGCGAACTAATGTGATGTGTTTTTCATTTCTATTTTACTTGGACAGTAATAAGGATATATGAAATGAATTTATATAATATTTTTAATATAATAATACATATTTATTTATGATATCACATATACCTTATTACTTTCCATTTCACGAGTGATATGAAAAATCCATTCGTGTTCATGGCAGACTACTGCCCCACAAAGCGATGTGATTCATTTTTCACTAACACATTCTATGGAATGTAATAAGGATAAATTTAATGAATATATTCAATATATATGGAATAATATTACCATTATAAAGGTTATTTTTTATTTATTATCCTTTCTCTATAACTATCAAGGAAATAGATATAGAATTCATTCGTACGTATGACCAACCATCTCATGCATAGTGTATTTATTTTTAAATATCAAACATTAATGGATTAATAAATATATTATATATATATATACTAGAAAAAAAAATTATATATCTTAATAATGGTAAAATTTATATTGCCTAAATTATAAAATAAAAACATACATGAAAACAAATTGGTTGTTACCTGAAACTGGATTTTATTAATGAATTGTTAATAAAAATCCAATAAAAGGTCATAAGTAAATAATATATGGAATGATATATATATATATATAATTATGGTTATATAATAGATATTTTAAAAAAATATTAATTTTACAGGTGGTTCGGACATGAATGAATTAATATGAGATATAAGTTATTAGTTTTTTTCCTCACATTTATTTTCTATGAGACCTATGCTATATTCACCACATGTTTCTTTTATGAGGTGTATATAATTACAATGAATGTGTTTTAAAAATTTTCTCTTGAAATTTATTTCGATTTAAATATCCATTTTTGGATATCTCTTTCTTGAGTTCTACTATTATAAAGAAACAATAATTGCAAGGGATTTTGGTCTCAATTTTCCTTCATTGAGACATATATCAAGTTCTGAAAACATCCAATTTTATGAGTTGAATTTGAAACCTATTTGAAATTTAATATCATGAATTTATTTATTAGTATTTTATACTATGTTTCATTTTATTTTTTTATGTCATGGGGCCTGTGATTCAATGTTACCATTATGGTAATGGCTTTATACTTTTAACTCCTGGTTTATTAATATTGATTATGTTTAAACTTCCGATGATGACATCATGTGATCCATCTCTCTTGAATCTCATAAATTTTTTTACCCTTTAGTTATTTCATTAGAAGTTATTATTTTCATTCATTTTCCTCTCTTCATATACCCTGGTATACAAATAAATATTTCTACATTAAAATGACTTTATTTCTTTCTTCCATCGAAAACTAGTTTTTCTTCCATATCTGTTTTTTCTAAAAAAGATCCAAATTGTTTTAATGGTCCTTTAAGATTATTTAAACTCATTTTTACACATGATTTATTTATTTCTCAAAAAATTATTCAAATTTACCTTCATTCCATTTTCAAAACAAGGCCAATTAGATTTTACAAAAAATATGAATGAAATTGTTTTTAACATGTATGAAATTACCCCTTTAATGACCTTTCAATTTATTAATTATGAAATTAATAATTTTAAATTTTAATTTAAAAGAAATTTATTTCAAAAATGTTTAACGACTTATTAGTCTTCAAAATTTTATTTTTAGATAAAGTTTACATTCCATGAAAAATGCATTAATTTTATTTAATGATTTCTTTAAATGTTCTAAAGTTTATATTAAAATAAGAAAATTAAAAAAAATTATTTCATAATTTATTTCCTAAAAAAAATATTTTCATATAAATTTTTTATGATTTTTATATATTTATTTATAATGTAATAATAATATTTTCCAATAAAATAATTCTAATTTTTTAAAAAAAAATTATTTTTCAAAGTGGAAAGTCTATTTTCCTCATTAAATACTCCATGTGATATTTTAAAATAATATTCCATCTAATATGACATCCTTCAATGATAATTATCATTTACTGGTGATATGATCCAATGATAACTATCTTATTCTTTATAGGAACTGTTTTTTATGATGACAAGATGTCTGTGAACATGTTTCCCTTATATGGGTTATACCATGATAGAATTCTTATAAAACCCACTTCTTGTTCCACATGTTATGTTAGAATACAACGATGAAATAATAATGAAACCTATGTTCTTTCCTTTGGTTATTATATGATGAAATTTTTAAAAAACCCATTTATTTCCATGGGTTTTGATATTATTATCTTTTTATTTTCATGTGGTTCACATATTTATGAATTTTATTATGTGATTAGTGGGACCTATATCTCCCTCCAATTAATTTTGTAAAGCTAAAAATATCATGAGGTAAATGAATTATAATGGGGATTGAACCCACTTCAGTAAGAAAATTTTTACACTATGATAGTTTTTGGAGTGAACCTTGACTACTACGAGGGTTTGGGGAGTGAACCAATTACCATATGATAATATTTATAATGATCTTTAAACTATAAAGAAATTATATTCTATGATAGAAATTATTTCACAAATATATGTATCATTCCAATGTTATGTTTAACGGTTTATTTTCTTTGAGTCCAATATAATTCATATCTTATGAACATCCATGATTTATTTTGTGCCTCACTTTTATGATCTCTAATATGTACGATTTGGTTTAATGATGTTATTCCAATGTTATCAAGCCCATATGATAATGATATGTTGATATATTACGTGTTTACTCTTACTGATCCTTTGATATCACCCTTTCATATATTTCTTTTCCCCAAGATATGAAAAAAGTTATTATATATGATATTTATAAGAAGGGTGATAGATATGAAGAACCCATTGGTGGACGACATATCCAAAATATAAACCAGTTGTTTTTGTTTCCATGTTTTCAATTGATCTAGACATAAATGGTTATTTTTCAGATCATTATGTTTATTAATGAAAATTTTTCTATTAAGATGTACTATTTATTTATGAGAATTTTGAGTAATTAAAGTTGGTATTAGAGAATGGTTTAGTTATCTGTTGGAATCTAATATGAGAAAAAATTATTTATATCCAAATGAATATTTATAAGGTTGTGTCATGGTATATTTAAATTGATAAATCTATTGATTAAATAAAATATAAAATCATTTCCAATAATTTTTGTAAAATGGTAAATAATTTTTCAACATAATTACATCTCTCTCTAGATAATGTAGGTAGATGTGGCTCTAGAACATAGGTACCTTTGGGAAATAACTCCAAAAAGGGTGAATTGAGTTGGAAACAATCATCAATTGGTGAATGATAATGGCCCTTACTACCAACCTAGTTTGACCCTCTTAGAGGATATGGTTTAGAAATTCATGAACACTTTAAGAACCATTCTAAAGGATTTAAAAATGACCATTAATGACCTAGGTTAAGGATAATGTTTCCTTGATTTAATATAAGGTCTAATTATTTAGACATCATATGTGTGATTTTTCATTTATATTTGGTTTCCCATATTCATATTTTTACTCGCACTATGCGTTTGGTTTTAGTCAATGGAGGGAACCAAAATGAAGAAGTTTAATGTTGAATTTGATTGACAATGTTTTGTTGAGAATACAAATTGGATGATGACGGGAGTAAAGGACATCATTATTATTCCTAATTAGTTATAAGAATATTTTATTCACAACTTTCACATTAACTAACTCTTGGAATCGCTAATGAAGATAAGGGTAGAGTTCACTGTGATTTTAGGTGGTGGAGACCATAGAAGATAGAACCATCAGTTTCTTTTATGTCAGCAATGTGGGAAGGAGAACCCAATGGAATTTCAAAAAGAAATGGGATTATTTTTTTGAGTGTGTATTATTTTTAAAAAAAGAAATTCATTATCAATAAAAAATGAATATTTTGATTAATTCAATGGATGATAATAATGCTCTCCTTAAGGTATCATCAACATTTGAATGCTTTAAATATGGAAAGTAAAAGAATTATTAAAATTGACATACTAGGTGGAAATCTTATTAATATAATCTGAATGCTGATATGATTAATAGTTATAATATGAATGATTAATAGACCATGAATGATATATGAAATTTATGTCCTATTTTAATGTTATCATTTATATTAAATGCAATAATATTGAATGATGTTAGTTTGATGAAAGAATAATTTCATATTTCATATTGTAGGAATGAGGTATTGGGGAATAATATGATGAATCCTATATAATGTTTTCAAAATTATGTGGAATGAATAAATTGTTTTTTTATTGAAATTCATCAACTATATAATATGTAAGGATTCTTTTAGATATTTTTTTGTTAACGATATAGATAAATATGTCGAACAATACTAATGAACAAGACAAGTGAATTAATGGAAATATGATATTTTATCGTAAACATGTTATAACTAGAAGATAATCCTTAATATGTTATGGGCATTGGAAAATTGGTGTTTAGTTTGGATAAATAGATTACTGATACAAAAATTGTGAACATGATATTATCGATGACCCCAAAACCATTAATGATATTTTGAAAAAGTAGTGTATGTTATTATTGATTGTGTTTACAAAAAATATTTAATTAATGTAATATATATATATATTAATAAATGGTTTTATTCAAGTAATGAGTATGTATGTATGTTTTTATTATGGTTTTGAGGTAATAAAGGACATTACCACGTTTAAAGAGAATATATGATCAATATATTCACATATTTGTTATGAGACATTAATAGTTACTTTATATTGTACGGGGGATTAACGAAAAGTTGATTTAAGTAAATTTAGTGACATTATTTAAAAATTTAGAATTTATAAGGGTCAAAAGGTTTAAGATTTATATAATGGATTACGTTGAACATTTTATGAGGATTTAGAGATTAATGTATTATTTCAAAATATGATGATTTATTCATATTAGATAACATGTGTTAACAATTATATTAGGACAATAAATGAATATAGAATAAATAAATCATAATTATATAGTGGTTCTTGCCACTCATTAATTCTTTAAACAAAAAATAATAATCTTTATTTCTTTAAGTAAGAGATGAAGTGGAAACTGATTGAAGTAAAACCAAATGAGGAAATTGTTTTTATTATAGTAAGGAAAGTTAATTGCTAGTATTTTTAGTCCCTTTTATTGTCATGATTGTATCATGATGGTAAAAATTGACATGAACTTCAAAAAAAACTATCAAACCCAATGTTTTTTTCATATATCTCTCTAAATAATTACATAAATGATCCTTCACATGTACTAATCTCAGAGGCCATAACGTGGTAGTATGATTTTCTTATAAGGAACAAAAATTGGTGACTATATATCATAAAAATAATATTCTATGAAACTTTACCACTCACCAATTAAATTTTTTATGCCAAAAATACAATCTTGAGGAAGCTATGTGGGAGCCGGATGATCTACTAAGGTAGAATTATCCTTTTTTCTTGGTACGCAAAAGTCAAATTTCAAGGGGAAATTCATTTTAAGTGGGGTATAATGTGACACCCATAGATTTTTTAAAATATATTTTTCAAATAAATTTAATCTATTTGATACATTGAATTAAAACCAACATAGATTTTTTATGTTGTTATTTGGAAAATGGATTTTATCTTGTGTTACATTCACCATCATGCTTAAATGAAATGTGATATACTATTCAAATATTATTATTTAATATGATAGTTATCACCTAGCCATTTGAGTGGTTGGTATGAATAAATTAAATAAATTATAATAATATATGGCTTAAATGGGTAAATTAAAATAAATATTTGGTGAATAATTAATTAGAAAGGGAAATTTGAACCATTTTAAAATAAATAAATTGTCATTCTGAATAACTAGTTTTCTACACACAAACACATTTTCCTCAAAAAATTTAAAATTCAGTTTTGGATAATTTTTTAAATTAAATATAATATTTTAAATTGAATAAAAATATTTTTATTCATATAAAGTGTTTTCTAGACAATATATAAGAATAAATCTATTTTTACCCTTACAAATGTTCTTTTTTTCTAAAAAAATAGTTTTGTCACCTTTTACTCAGTCATTTTCAAATTAATTTTTTAAAATTTAAGAAATAATAATATAAAAAATAAAATTATTTTTTTAATAATAATTTCAAAATTATATTGTAGTTAAGTTTTTTGAATTTTATGAGAATACAATTTTATCGATAAATAGTGAAAATTATTGGTTCTTATTAAGAGACGTCATTTATTTTAAAGCATTAAAAGAAACAATTTTTTTTATGAATGGATTAAAAGTAAAATTAGTTCAATTATATATCTATTAATATAATTTAGGTCTTTAAAATAAATTTCATATTGAATTGTTTTGTAAAAAAATTTAATAGTTTTGAGATTTTTCTCTTTGAAAAAAAACATTTTCATTACGTCTAATGGATTGATTTTATTTCAAATTCTACAAAATCTATGAGTTTGATTTGAAAAATTAATTCCATATTTTTAGTAAAAATAATTTTTATTACACAATATGTTAACCTTATTTTTTTTATCATAATTAATATAAGAAACAATAAAAGTTATTTACCAAAGTTAACGTGAAAATTGGTTTAACATGGGGTTAAGAAAAGCAATATGGGGTAAAATGACATAGAAAAATATTTTGAAAATTTAGGGAAATAATTCAAGGAAATATATTTTATAATATTAAATATAATAATTTGGAGTCTTTTTTATGAAAAACTTGGCATTCCTTTTTCTTTTCAAAACATATAAGTGTGTTACTCACCTCAATTATAAAAGGCCACCACATATCCTCTACTATTCATAATTACGGAACACTTTGGATTGGAAAATAACTAAAAATATTTTTTCCTTGATTCTATACCAACATACTAAAGGCCTTGGGGAGATTATAAATCCAATATAAAAAGGCATTCAGTTAAACCTAAAGAGGTTGTCCAAGGAAGATATAATGTTTTTAACTAAGTATTTTTATCTTATTTATTTTTCTAAATCCTTAAGGACTATTTCAAATAAGAAAGAATAATTCAACCCTTATATCCAATATAATAATACATTATTAATTTTTTATTATAACCTATATTGATATCTAATTAAATTAAATGGGATACAAAATAAGCATTCATGTGTAGGGCAGACTACCACATCGACAACAGATGAAATTCATTTACCATCACCACAAATCATGGATGGATATAATGATGGATTAAATATTTATAAATGATACTTATGATATTATAATACCTACTTAATTATAATACCCCATATACATTCTTACTTAAGAACCCTCTGGAAAATAAGAATGTCGCTGGTGGGTAAAATGGACTTCCACCTCACAAACCGATGAGATGTGTTTTTCATTTATGTCTTACATGGATGGTAAAAAAGATAAATTAAATTAAATTGTATAATAGTTTTAACATAATTATATTTATATAATTATTATATCAAATATACATTATTACTTTCAATTCTGTGGGGTATATGATATTGTACTTCATTTTTATGGTAGACTACAGTAACGCAAAGCGATAAGATTATTTTTACACTAAAGAATTGCATGGTAGGTAATAAAGAAAAAATTAAATAAATATGTCTGATATATATAAAATAATAATTATATTTTATTTTTTATATTTTATTTACCGTCCTTATTCTCCACTCATTAGGGAAATCAAAACAACATCCATGTGTGTGTACGACCAACCGCCTCCACGAACATTGTATTTCATTTTTTATCTCCAGCTTTTATGGATTAATAAAAGTATATATATACTAAATATGTATTACATTTATACCATTGTTAAAATTATAGAGATTATGGTTCCATGATAATATTAATAGGACCAAAAATAATAATCCGAAACACATACAAAAAACAAACTATTAATACCCTAAATATGATATCAATAAGGAATCCATAATAAATGGGAAATAAAAGGTCATTAGTAAAAAATATGTGTTTATATATATATCTATGGTTCTAAAATATATTTACAATAAAATTATATTTTTATATATATTTTTTGATTATATATGAAAGAAGTTGATATTAATGGTATTGGATTTCGGTCTCACTTTTATTTTCTCCGAGACACTAATTCACCACATTTTTTTCTTTATGTGTTTTATATTTCAAAATGAATATATTTTACGAATAATATTCTAAAAATGATTTGAATTTTCATATTCATTTGATTATATCTCTTTTGTGGGGTTTACATATCCAATATTTCTGATGGCGTAAGGGTTTTTTGTCACAATTTTCATTATTTGGGACATTTTTCATGTTGTACACTTATGTTATTTTATGATGTATTATTTAAAAAACATTGATATTTAATATCATAAATTTATTTATTATCATGATATTTTTTGTTTCATTTATTTTTATTCATTCATGGGGCTTACAATTTCATATTACCAAAGTGGTAATGGTTTTAGGATTCAATCTCAACATTTATAGGGTGTGTTTATTTTTATGCCGCTTAAAATGAAAACTAATGATTAATATCTTATAAAACTAAAAAAATTTATTATTCTATAAAAATTTAATGGTAATATATTTTTTCCGTTCATTTTTTCGGTTGTATGTACTATATATTAAAAAAATATTTTCTTAATGTAAATCAACTTTATTACCCTCTTAGGTCGAAAAAACCATTTTTCATACTCAACCATATTTTCAAAATAAAATTAAAAATATTTTAATATTAAAATGGGATTTTTTTAATTAATTTTAACCCATGTTTTAATTTTTTACAAAATATTTTTAAAGGAATATTTATTTGAATTTTCAAAATAAGGATCATTTGGATTTTAGTGAAAATGTGAAAGGAATATTTGTTTTAATTTGTACGAAATTTCCCATCATCATGACCAATAAATGGTTCAAAGATTCATTTATATGTTTGAGGGTTTATACATACTAAAATGGATTTAAAAAATGTTTTATGAAATTTAAGACCGTAAAAATATATTTTTAAATATAATTTATTAACCTTATGGGATTATTTAAATTATTTTTAATGATTCCTTTATAATATTCAAATTTTGTTTTAAAAAATGATTTATAATTTTTTTTATGAATTTTTAGTTTTAAAAAGTGATTATTAATTAAAGTGAATATTACCTAAGAAATGTTTTTAATTAATTTAAATATTCTTTTAATTGTTTACAATGTTATCTTCAATGAAATGGATAATAAAAAATATGTTTCAAAACTTTTTTTCAAATAGGAAAGGATATTATTCTCATGAAATGTTCTATAATGTATCGGCCTAGGTGCCACACACCGGTTCCCCGATTCAGTCAGTTATATAACCAAAAATATTCATCTCTATATGTGAGAGGTTGCAGACTATAAGAAAGGGTCAAATATCAATCATGGGGAGACTATACACTTTTTATAAAATTGGCACCATAATGGAAAATAAATAAGAATATCCAGGTGATATAAAAAATTATAGAATATTTCCACTAGTAGCTAGTGAGAGAGGATCACACCAACACTATATTCCAGATTAGGATTAGTAGCTTCAAATCAAACATGGAGATGGATATCATATTTCACATTAGGCTAAGGTAGTGGTTGTGGTCAAGGTTTTTGAACCATAATTTTACATTGACATCATGGTGGATCTACTTAGGGTAGCTATTACGTTTCATAAGGTCGTAGTTCTGGATATACATATTTAGTGAAACCGACCCTTGAAGAGATGGTTCTTGGACTATATATTGTTTGAGTTATGATTATTGTATCCTTCATATTAGATTTTTCACTTTTTGGCATAAGGGATTCTCAAAGCTTTATATATGTGCCAATTATGTAGATACATGAGATTAGTGTTTTTAATTATGATGGATTTATGATTCTACACACTGTTTTGGGTATTATAATGGATTTTTTACATTAGTGTAGGGAGTTTCCCATTGAGATTGGTGGGTGTCACGTCGTATGGGACCTCCTTTTTCATAAGATGACAAGATTTGATATCAGTATATGGATGGATTGTTTTGTTAACTTTAATGATTCTATTGATTTATATCCCCACAGGGTGAGTTTCACATCACCAGAGGGTGGTTATTTTATTTATAACGGAGAATTGGATGTCTAGGAAAGCTCAGATGGACCTAAACATTGTTGTTTAGGAGAGATGACAACCCATATTTCTTGTTCATATATGAAAGATCAATGAAAAAATTAGATTTATTTTCTTATAATGGTAGTTCATTTTAGAAATTTTTTACTAGAATGCTTTCTAGGATTATCTCTAGTGATAGAGGTAGAGTTATCTATCGAGCTAGTGTCAAGATTTTCACCATTATCAATTCCTCCCTATAGGGTGGATACTACTGATTTTCATGAGATCAAGAGGTAGCTAGTGTATTTAAATAAAAAGGGTTTCATCGAACCCATTATATATTTTTGGGGTTACCTAGTCCGTTTTTGTGAGAAAGGTGGATGGAACCCCCAAGATATGAAAAAATTATCCTAAATAGAACATGTTGATAGTTAATAACTGGTATCCTTTTCTACAGATAGATGGTCTCTTCAACTAGATCCAAGGTGCTCAGGTATTCTCAATGATTGATTTGAGATCAAGTTTTAATCAGGTTCATGTTACACCATAATGCATACCTCAAAAATATTGTTTTGTAGGTATGGTCTCTATGAGTATTTGGTTATGTTTTTTAATCTCACGAATATTCCAACTTGTATTCATGGAATGATGAACCGAGTGTTCCATCATTACCTTGATTATTTTGTTGTTTTCTCATAGATGATATCCTGGTGTATTCAAAAAACCGATATTACCTTGCCCAAAATATTTATATCATTTTGGATAGACTGAGAGGGCATCAGTTATATGATAAACTCATGAAGTGAAACATTGGGATGTATCAAATTTTTATCCATTATCCCACTACCTTCAAAATTGAAGTATCTATCAACCTATAGGTGGTTAGAGTTTTAGTTTCCTAGGTGAATTCTATGATCATATTTGAGGTACAATGAATCATGGGGCTAGCTGCTTATTATAGATGTTTCATATAGAATTTATAATACTTATAAGCACTCCTGATGGGATTGACCAATAAGGGTGTGAAGATTGAATGGTCAAATTCCTATGAGATATCCTTTCTTTAGCTAAAAGTAAGATAAACTTCTATGACGAGACTAATTTTTCAGATCTAGCTAAGAGTTACACTGTCAACTACGACGCATCATGTATTTTTCTTAGAGTTGTTCTTATGTTAGGAGATTAATTCATGGCGTATGGGTCTTAGTTGTTGAGGCCAGATGAGAGAAACTACCTGACACATTATATTGAGTTGGCTACAATTATTCACGCATTGGGATGTTTGAGACATTACTTACATGGAGAGGGTTTTGTGGTGTACATGAACCAAAAAAATATCAATTACATATTTTCATAGTGTCATCTTATTCTAAGATAGTGAATGTGGGTTTAAAACTTTCATTTTTTTGATTTTAGGATTCCATACATGCTTCAGAAAGGCAATAAAGTAGTTTATTAATTTAGAATTATGACATAGATAATGTAGTTTACTAGAACTGTAGCGTGTAGAAGAACGTGGGTTTTTTCTTGAGATAGTGTGGGGATAAGGTAGAAATTGGATTTTGAGATCCTAGTCCTATGGGAGAGTATGGAAGGTGAGGGTCCCCTCCTAGTTGGACCATAGTTAAGGATAACATTATCTGAGTAAATGGTCTCATATGGGTCTCTTTAGGCATTCATGTGGAGATGATTTTATATTTTCATGCTTCAGCTTGGCTAGTGCACTCGGGTGTCACCAAGATGTGTTGAGATTTATATATCCAGTACTAGTGACCGGGTATGAAAATAGATGTAGCTAGTTTTTTCATGAGATTATCCACATGTCAGTAGGGGAAGGAATAACACCTTCAACCATCCAAACTTTTATATAATTTAACCATCCTTTACTATAAAATGAATTTTGTTGTGATGGATTCGTTGAAAAGATTATCGAGGTTTCCTAAAGGTAATTATGTTGTATGGGTTGTCTTTGAAATTCCCCTGAAATTTGAAAATTTTCTACTAATCATGGAAATCATTAGTGTTTTTAATCTTGGAAGGTTGTAAATTCATTATATAGTATGAAATCACAGGTTCCCAAATACTATCGTTTCATATAGGGATGGATAATTTAATTCACGATTCTAGAAAGGAATACATAGGGTGTTGGGTACATGGGTGATTCTGAGCACAATATACCACCGTAGATAGATTTCCAGTCAGGGTGCCCGATTCAGTTTCTTATGGACATGCTATGAGCATGTGTACTAGATATCAGGGGCTCATGGGAGAGTCACAGATCCCTAGTTAAATTGTGTAAAATAAAAGATTTCAATATAATATATTGGTGGTACCTTATGAGGATTATTATGGTAGGCCATTCCTATCACCCCGTTATTGTTTCGTGGAAGGATAGGTATCTATGTTGGGACAACATCATTTTTAGGAGACCACAAAATAGGTCTATTTGATTTGATGGAGGATGGCCACTGCACAGTCTTGTTATAAATCATATGTTGATTTTTTTAGATAACCTCTGGATATTGAGGTCC
This sequence comes from Viscum album, assembly GCA_963277665.1. Taxonomy (NCBI): domain Eukaryota; kingdom Viridiplantae; phylum Streptophyta; class Magnoliopsida; order Santalales; family Viscaceae; genus Viscum; species Viscum album. Next base: position 1,275,983,511 of record OY728136.1, on the reverse strand, counting down.
GGGATTGAGTTTCAATAAATTTTTCATCATGTTTTGTGCGGAATATGATTAAGAGGAACGGTAAGATTTCCCCATTTTATGTCGGGCCATTTCATATTTTGGAGAGAGTCGGGTCATTAGCCTATCAGTTGTAGTTATCTCATTGGTACTGAGCCATCCATGACATCTTCTATGTCACTTAGTTACATGACTATTATTCAAACATATCGCATTCCTTTTAGATTAAGGAGGATGAGTTATAGAAATATTTTTTATTTAAGGATCATCTGATAAATATTTTGGACTTTATCATGAAGGTTCTCTAATGTAGGTATGTTCTATATGTACGTGTGTTGTAGAGGCCCGAAGCTTGACGGACATGGACATTACATTACTTTTGCGGAATACTTAATACATAACAAAAAAATACACACAAGGATCATAATAGTTTAGTGTCTTTGGAAACTCGGAATATAAACAACTAATCATGTTGAAAGATCTTCAACATCTCCCATAACGATCTTCAACTTTTTGTTTCCTTACCTAAAACCTTTCTTTATTTCCTGGGGAAAATAAAACATAAAAAGGGTGAGCTCAAATGCTCAGTAAGGGAAAACATAGAGAACATAAAACAATCCATAAACATTTGAAAGCAAAAACATGAACATGAAATCTAAACATTAAAACCTTGAGCAAAGACATAAATCTTGGAAGTATGTAAGGCATATATCATAAAGGAACATCAATCATGATAAAATAGCATGGAAATAAAACATGTATTTGTGGCAACCATTCAGCACTTGTTATGATTTCCATAGTTGCCAAGGCATTGCTTCCAGGACCATCTTAGTGGAAAAAGTCCCTTTCTGAATCGAGTTCACTCCTCGTTTCAGTCCTGTATCACTGAACAGGATTAACTTACCGATCCAGCCATGTCTATATCATGAGATATAAATCCTTACCCAATGCATTGGAGGGAGATATAGGTCCCACCCATCTCATAATGAAATCATTCACTACTAAAAAAAGGGCATTAGTGACCGCCATTGGCGGTCGCTAAAGGCCTATAGAGACCGCCTAGAGACTGCTAATGGCGGTCGCTATAGGTGGCCAAAATGCCGGCCATAAGTGACTACCACTAGCAGTCGCTAACGCTGCCCGGCAGCCAATCTATATTGACCGCCTTTGGCGGTCGCAAAACTGGGGAAAAAAATTTTACAAAAAAATTCATACCGAAATATATATATATATATATATATATATTAAATAAAATATATATATATTTATATTAATGAAAATACTTATATATATAATATTAAATAAAATATTTTTCATTTTTTTAATGAAATGGACGAATTGTGTTTTTTTCTTCACGGTGCAAAATCAGAGATAAAACAAGGTAAAAGTCATAAAAAATGGAAAACAATTTCAAACAGCATAAACATTAAAATCATCATAAATGATAAACATGCTTCAATGAACCGAGCAGGTCCATCTATTTCAATCTTCTGCTTCAAAACCTACAATAAGACAAAAAAAACAAAACAAACGTAAATTGAACATAATTATTCAGTTATAATATACATATAATAAAATTAAATCTGACATCAAATCATGGTGCTATAATAATTTAAAACCCCCAATTTAAGAAATGCTATCATTTCATGTCATTCGGAGCACGTTTGCTCCGAATTCGACCGTCTCACGCCGTTTTTGGTGTTTTATGACACCAGAAATGCATTTCCGGTCACCACGGTCAAACGAAACCTCCGATTGATGTGCAGTCTTCCTGAAAATTTCACAAATCACCCAAAGGCTGTTGTCATACGGTTTCATGGCATTCTGAGGTCGTTCGGGTGGTTTTGACCCCCCCCATGCACCGTTTTGCCGCGCACAGAGCTGCTTAAAATGACGCAGTTGGCCGTACCGCGCGCACCGCACGTACGATGGGCACGCCGTATCCTCCTACATGTCGCGAATAATATTCCTAATGTTTTTGTGTGGTTTTAGGTCATTCAGAGCACGTTTGCTCTGAATTCGATCGTTTCACGCCGTTTTTGGTGTTTTTTGACACTGGAAACGCGTTTCCGGTCACCGCGGTCAAAAGGCACATCCTATTGACGTTTCGTCTACCCGACCATATCAAAAATCACACAACGGCTATTTTCGTACGATTTCACGGCATTCTGAGGTTGTTCGGGTGGTTTTGACCCCCCCTCGCACCGTTTTAGCGCGCGCGGAGCTACTGAAAACGACGCACTCAGCCGTACCGCATGGCCCGCACGTCCGATGGGCGATCCGTCTCCTCCTACACGTCAAGAATAAAATTCCAAATGTTTTCGTGTGGTTTCAGGTCATTCGGAGCACGTTTGCTCCGAATTAGACCGTCTCACGCCGTTTTGGTGTTTTATGACACCAAAAACACCTTTCTGCTCACCACGGTCAAACGACAAATCCGATTGATGTGTCGTCTTCACGAACATTTCAAAAATCACACAACGGATGTTGTCGTACGGTTTCATGGAATTCCGAGGTCGTTCAGGTGGTTTTGACCCCCCCCACGTGCCGTTTTACCGCGCGCAGAGCTGCTAAAAACGACGCAGTCGGCTGTACCGCATGAACCGCACGTCTGATGGGTGCTCTATCTCCTCTTAAACGTCACAAATAATATTCCTAATGTTTTCATGTGGTTTCAGGTCATTCGGAGCATGTTTTCTCTGAATTTGACCGTCTCACGCCGTTTTTGGTGTTTTATGACACCAGAAACGCATTTCCAGTCACCGCAGTCAAACGACACCTCCGATAGACGTTCCATCTACCCAACCATATCAAAAATCACAGAACGTCTGTTTCTGTATAGTTTCATGGAATTCCTAGGTCGTTCGGGTGGTTTTGACCCCCCCCCCCCCCCCACGCGCCGTTTTAGCGCGCGCGGAGCTGCTGAAAACAACGCAATTGATCATACCACGCACACCGCACATCCGATGGGTGAACCGTCTCCTCCTACATGTCACGAATAATATTCCTAATATTTTCATGTGGTTTCAGGTCATTTGGAGCACGTTTGCTCCGAATTCGACCATCTCACGCCATTTTTGGTGATTTATGACACCAGAAACGCGTTTCCGGTCACTTCGGTCAAACGACACCTCCGATTGATGTGACGTCTGCCCAACCATTTAAAAAATCACACAACGGCTGTTTTCGTACGGTTTCATGGCATTACGAGGTCGTTAGGGTGGTTTTGCCCCCCCCCCCCCACGCGCCGTTTTACCGTGCGCGGAGTTGCTGAAAACGACGCAGTCGGCCATACCGCGCGCACCACACGTCCGACGGACACCATTGGAGGATGTCTCAAGGAAGATGTCGAAGTCGTGCGTCGGTGTTCTTCATTGGTGGAGCTTTTTGTTGGATGATGTGTTCTTCCATGTTGTCCTCTTTCGAAACATTTCCACTCAATTCCACCAAAATGAAAAGTAGCCCACATAATATAAAAAGTTATCCATTCTGTTTGTTGGCATAATTTCAAATTAGCTTAATTAATTAATTGATGAGTTGGTATAATTAATTAATGGGGGTGGCACCATTAATGTGGGAGGATACCAAAGTATATCTCCCATTAATGGGGAGTTCAAGAGGTTTCTCCCATTATGTGGGTTGAGGTGGTCCCCACCATTAGGATTCAAAAATGGTGGGTTTTAATCTCAAGTGGTCCCCACCACCATAACCCATGTGGGAGGTTTTAGTTCAGGTGGTCGTCACCTATGAAACACCTAAATGGGAGGTTTCAACAAAAATAAAATAAAAGATTATTTTATTTTATTTCTAATCCCACGAAAACCCCAAAAACTATCTTTTACCCTTGAACTACTACGGTTAAGGTGAAGGTATCATTAAGAGAATACTGGCGCGGTGAGTTCAATGGTGTCCTTGAATTACAATTCGGAGAACCGGTTCAAATGATTCAAAAACACACTCATACATTCACTAAACATACACGAAAAAAATGTTCAGAAATTTTTTCCAGGCACACCTGGACTCAGAATCACACGTCGTTAGTTTTCGCGGACTTGTAATATTCCTATATAGTAAATAAATCTTATAGGGAATTTCTGAGTCTTTACATTCTCCCCACTTCATGGATTTTCTTCCCCTTAAGCCACAACTAAAACTAAGGTAACACGTGGGTGTACTGAGAAAGTATCTTAGCCTCCCACTCCTATGTTATCTTCTGGAGGTTCCCGTGCATCCAACAAATGCGCACCAGAGGTATAGACCATACATGAAAGACCCACTTCTATCGATCCACAATCTCAACTAGAACCTCTGTAAATGTCACACCATCGTCGACGTCCAGCTCACCGTGGTTGATAACGTGGGAAGGGTTGTGCACGTATCTCCTTAGCTGGGATATGTGGAAGACGTCGTGCACCTGGTGCAACTGGGGTAGAAGAGATAAGTGGTATTCCACCTTTCCAACTCTATTGAAGACCTAAAAAGGTCCGATGAACCTCGAAGATAACTTGTCGCCTTGGCCAAATCTTCGTAAACCTTGTCGAGGTGAGCCTCGTAGAAAGATGAGGTCACCATCCTCTAATTCCAGAGGTATCTGTCTCCTATCGCGTAAGACTTCTTCCTACTCTGTGCAGTCTCTATATGCTCCTGGATGATCTGCACCTTCTCTGTGGTAGCTCGTACCATCTCTAGTCCCACGAGTTCTGACTCCCCTAGGTCAGACCAACACAAAGGTGATCTGTAATTTCACTCGTACAATGCCTCCAAAGGTGCCATCCCCATGGTGGAGTGATAGTTGTTGTTGTATGAAAACTCCACCAAAGGCAAGTGATGCACCTAGATGCGACTGAAGACAAGGATGTAAGCATGCATCAGGGTCTTGAGAGTCTGAATGGACTACTCAGTCTGTCCATACTTTTGAGGATGGAAGGTGGTGCTCAAACAAAGTTTCATCCCAAAATCCTCTTGCAACCCCTTCCATAGTCGGGAAGTTAAAACTATATCACGATCAGTTACAATCGTTGAAGGTACTCAATGTAGCCACAAAATCTCCTACACATAGTGGCATCCCAGGTGATCTACTGAACCCTGCTCTCGGATTGGTAGGAAGTGGGAAAACTTGGTGAGTTAGTCGATGATCACCTAGAAAGAATCATGACCTCTGGATGTATGTGGAAGTCTTATCCTGATGTACTGGGATATCCCATTCCACTTCCACTCGGGGACCTCTAAAAGTTGACCAAGTATGCTGGTACCTAATTCCCCGTCGTTACTTGCTGACAAGTGTGGCACCAAGAGACAAACTCTTCTACTAATTTCTTCATTCCCGGCCACCAGTGTTGTCGTCAGATATCCTGGTACATCTTTGCCACTCCTCGTGTACCACTAGAGGTGAAGTGTGGAACTCCATCAATACTTCCTCATGAAGTTACACTGGTACCATGGTACATCCTCTAAAGAGAATAACGTGCTCCCAACCTTCAAAAAATCCATCAAGTTTCTTTCCTGTGGATATCTGATCATGTCTTGCCTCGTAGTCAGGGTCCCCATGCTGCGCCTACCTGACTCGCGGATGAATTGGGGGAGTGACTGTAAGAGACTGAAGGAAAGCTGCTCCATCTTGATCCACAAAGGAAATCTGAAAAGCATTCAGCAGCTCTGTCACCTTACCTTCCAGTTGTATAATGGATCTCCTACTAAGTTCATATGATAAAACGTTCCCCTTCATAGGATAATAGACTGTCTCTAAGTCATAGTCTTGGAGGAGCTCAAGCCATCTTCACTGTCTTCGGTTCAGGTCCTTCTGAGAGAAGACATACCAGAGACTCTTGTGATCAGAGTACACTATAAAATGCTCACCAATCAAGTAATGTCGCCACATCTTCAAGGTGAATAACACTATTTCTAACTCCATGTCATGGGTAGAATAGTTTTATTTTTTCTGTCTCAGATGTCAAGACCCATATGTGATCATCGCTCGATCCTACATCAGGACACATCCGAGCATGGTCCCTAATGCGTCATAGTAGACTACTTACCATACTCCATCCTCCAGAAGCCTCAGGATAGGGGCTCTAGTCAGTCTCGAACTCAGCTCCTAAAAACACATATAGCATCTCTCCAACCACATGAGGGGTTGCCGCTTTTTCATCAACTTTAATAGATGTGCTGAAACTCTGGAGAAATCTGGCACAAATCTGTAGTAGTATCTATCCAATAATAGGCAACTCTGTACCTCCATCACACTCCTAGGTGCCTCCCAAGAAAGTACCACCTCAATCTTCACTGGATCCACTGCAACACCAGCCTGTGATATGACATGTCCCAAAAAGTTAACCTCTCATATCTAGAACTTGAACGCCAGTGATCTTGGAGTGTGTCATATACTACCTGCAAATGATATGAATTCTCTTCCTGAGTAGTCGAGTAGATCAGAATGTTGTCGATGATGACTACTACAAAGCGATCAAGGTATGGATGAAAGATCCTGCTCGTGAGTCCCATGAACACTGCTGGAGAATTGGTTACACGGAATGGAATAACCAAGAACTCGTAATGGTCATACCGACATCTGAAAGTCGTCTTCTTCAAATCCTCATCCCGTGCTTTGAGATTGTGACAGCCTGATCTTAGGTATATCTTTGAGAACCATCGTGCTCCCTTAATCTGATCAAAGAGATCGTAAATCCTTAGAAGTGGGTACTTATTCATCATGGTCAACTGGTCCAGGCACCGATAGTCAACACAAAGCCTCAATCTCCCATCTACCTTCTTGGTGAGCAGAATTGGGGATACCCAAGGAGAAGGACAAGGCTGAATGAATCATTTCCTCTGCAAGTCCTCTAGTTGTACCCGCAGCTCACGAAGCTCCGTGGGAGCCATCCGATATGCTGGTGTAGATATAGGTGTCGTTCCGGGGTAAAAGTAAATGTAAATGTCCACCTCTATACAAGTAGGTAGAACCAGAACATAATAATGGAAGACATCCATGTACTAGTCCACCACTATAGGATAACTCAGACTCTCCACGTCCACTGCACCGAGGGTAAGGCTAGCCAACTAAGGAGTAATCAGCTACACCCTCTTTCGGGTAAGTCCATCCTGTGCTGTAGAGGCTCCCTTCTCACCGGTGAAGGTAAACCTAGTCCCATCTGTCTGGACACACCTCATTTTATACCTAATACAGTCAATATGAGCATGGAATGTAGATAACCAGTCCATACCCAAGATGACATTGTAAGGCCTCGACGCTGCTACTAGAAGATCCCAGTTGAAGCTCTCGACTCTTAGAGTAAGCTCGTACTACATCCACCAGTGCGTAATCATCGAATATGCTCTTGTAGAAGTCTCTAGCCGTAAGGATTGAGCCAACAAATCTGTTAAAAACTCCAAGCTCTGAACAAGGGCAGTGGAAATAAAATAATGTATGACACATGTGTCTATAAGTACTGCAGCTAAGGTGTCATAGACACTATTCATACCTCGTACCATCTTTGGAGCGCCATGATCGTAGGCCTCATCATCTTGGAAGTGGCTTCACCCCTATCTAACTACTCCCTACGGTCAGGGTGGACCACCTGGTGGTGGTGGCGGTAATATCTCAAATCATCATCCACCGCCAGCTGCACGACCAACTCCTCTGCCATGTCCGCCTGCTCCCTATGGACCACCTCAGATGAATCTCTATATCTATCGGGGCAGTGCCTCAATCATCTACTGAACATCCATATGGTGGGTTGGATAGTAACGAGCCATGTGACCCTACCCACTGCATGCATAACACTGCTCGCTCCTAGCATGATTGGCTCCACCTCGGGTGCCTCACACCATCGACCCTGAATCCTGCGGTCATCTACCTGTAGGTCTGGTCCTCTTGGACCTCTATGAAATCAACCTACTTCCAGCTACTGAAGAATATACTATGTGATATCTGGTGGTGGATCTCACTTCTGGTGACTGCTCAGCAAGAAAACTCTCTACTAAGAGGGATCGCTCTAACACCCCCGCCTACGTCAAGATGCAGAGTGAGATCATCGAAGCCCTGATCTGCAGCCTGAGTCCCTGCTATAAGGCTTGGGCCCTGAAGAATGGGTCCTGCAACATATCTATGTAGTAGCATGATAGGTCAGTGAACCTCACTGAGTACTGAGCAACAATCATGTCATCTTGCTGTAGATGAAGTAGATCATGAATGTGCACTGCGCGAAGAGTCGATAAAAAAAACTCTACCCAAAACAAACTCTCAAAGTATTCCCAGAGAAGCGTCACATTGTCGTGAGCCTAGAGAATCAATCTCCACCATCTTCCTTCTTCTTCCTGTAGAAGACCGGTGGAAAGAATCACCATGAGATCTACTAGTGTCCTAACAAGTCGAAAAACTATCACCAAATCCTCCAGCCAATCCTCATCCACCTCTAGGTCCATCTCTCTCTTGATCTTGGGTGGCCCCTCACACTGGAACTCGTGCAATTCTCTAATGTGGTGTGCACCCTCTACTGCTAGGTCTGGTGGCCCAATGGGTAATGGTACCGCTGGTGGCTCCACTGGTGCCTCTACTAAAAGAGGTCCCTACACTGAGGCCTTATAGCTCGGTGGACGATCAGTGCATACTACATTAGGAACCCAAGATGGATGGCTGCGTGGAGGCATCCTGAAAAGAAACAGGTGTGCCACAGTCAAAAATTTGTACCTGGTGAGATGACTCAAAGAGATCACAAATAAAACTCTTCAAAACACACACACAATCAAGGTTTTCTTGCACTGAGTCGGAAATCAGAAGGCAGGGTCCTATTGTATGGATACGTTATCTACCACACAAACACTGGATTCTCTAAACTGATAACCACACTCACTACACATTACACTATTGGCGTTAAAAATATTAGAGTTTTTTGTTCTATGGTAGAACCAACTCCTCTGATACCAATTTGTCGCGACCAGTCCCCCGGGGCCTGTGTTGTGACTACCCCGAGCCCACCTTCCATAGGATAGGGGCTAGCGACTAGTACAAAATGTGTATTCCCTAAAACTAGGAAGACATTGTATTTATAACATGTAATCACAAAAAACCAAGAACACATCAAGATACAAACTCCAGTAAACTGAATAGTAAACAGAGTGAGTGCTCTAAGTAAAAGGGCCCAGAATACATGCCAAATAGAAAGTACAAGGAAAACTAGAAGGTAAAAGATGACTGATAGGTGGAAAAATCTCCTCGATCATCCACCACAAATCCTACCTAAAAGGTAGGTACAACTAACGAACGACCATCACTATAGTTCACCTCATTTACCTTCCATCTCTGTCTTACCTCTAGTTCTGGTACTCTTGTCCTCATTCAGCGATGTTCATCGTCTGCATCAAACACAACAGGGTACAGCCATAGCCCATGCAAGGGTGAGTATAACGATACTCATTAGGGACCCCAAGACCCTAAAGGTCTCACAAAATCAACAAAGGATAAAAAACAAATCATGCAGTCAACTGTCAAACTTACTTTGGTATATGACCATACATATACTTAAGTTATCAATTATACCCATCTCAATCATGAGGAAATACAGAGTCCAACTCAAAATACCAAAGCTCAATTTTTCCACAGATTATTGAATACCACAAAGGTATGTACCATAGAGGTACACCACACAGAAGAATACAACCATGGTATTACCACGAAGGAAAGTACCGAATGGTACAGACTCAGCTCAGACTAGTTATAACTTAGGTATAGTATTAGAGATGATTATCTGTAACTATAGAATATTTTTACTCAATTGAGAGGCATAACCACAAAGGATCACGAATCATCATCAGACCCACATAGGATCTCTAAGTGCTAACCCACACAGGATTGCTCGGTTCTAACCCACATAGGATTGCTCGGTGATGACCCACTCATGATTGCTAGGTGATGACCCACACATGATCGCTAGGTGATGAACCACTCAAGATTTCTCAGGTAGTCCTGCATGGAATCCTAGAGCATTCCATGTGGGACCCTCAATCACAGACCCTTGAAGGATTTATTCCTCAAGTCACAGCTAGCTACTGGGTTCCCGCGCTAAACACTCTCATCTCTGGGAGGGTCTGCTCCTCAAGCCCCTGGTTGATACTCCAACTATCATGAAGTCCCATGAATAAGTATATTAAAGTACTTTCATGTCATAAGGGTCTCAACGCAATAGATAGTGTGTCAATCAGATGCTCGGTCTGTGAGTTATTAGCATTTTAGCCCCGAGGGCCCAGTTGGATTCATGCTCGATCCAACCTGACCATACTCCATCCTTATCCAAATCTCCAATGGGGTATACTCAAAGCGACTGTCTCACACCAAGGTTTATAAGGTCGCTGATGGTTCGTCAAATGGACGTTTGGTGCCAAATTTATGGCCAACAGAGCGTAAATGGGTCGAGATGGGTCCGAGTCTGTTCCGACCTTTTCACACCAACCCGGCCCAACCCAGTGAGTCCAGCCCGGTCCACTGTGCATCCTGGCCTGGCCTGGGTGGTGTGGTGGGGTGGTAGTGGCCACGGGCGGCCCAGCACTGCGGGCGGCAAAGCGCTGCGATGCGGCGGTGGTCGCGGGGCGGTGGTGGCCTTGGGCGGTGCGGCGCAGCCACGGGGTTACGGGGACATGGTTGGAGGAGCGCCGCGGGGCGTGGAAGCCGTGGGGAATAGCGGTGAAGCCGCAGGGTAGCGATGGCCATCAGCGGCATAGGCCGCGGGGCGGCGGAGGTCACAGGGCGGTGAGGCGTTGTGCTTTCACCGGCAGCCGGCTTGACCTGCCGCCTTTCGCTCGTCACCTTCATTGTGATTCTAAAGTTCCACCATTTCCAACTGCCGGCACTGGTCTCCAACACCATTTTTAATATCACAACAATAAAGAAGAATGGCGGAGGGTTCGTGCCATTTTTGTTTGTCTCGTACCCTCCGTATTAAAGTTGTAGCAAACGAATCTACCAAATATTGATTTAAGAATGTCAAACTATACAATTCATTTGAATCGTGGGTCAACTAATTTAGGATGATCCACGTTCATCGTGCTTTCCAAGAATGGGGAATTAAATTGAGAAATTTCATGAATTCTACAACAACCCCTACCTCATTAATTTGTTGAAGTCTATGAGATAATTCAATGTTGTCAACGTTCATCGCACCTGCCACTCGCCTCCGATCCTGAGCGCGTTCATTGGATAAACGCTCTTCTATGGAGGTGATTCTTCTTTGATGAAGATGTCCACCATTGGATGATGTCTCGTGGAAGAATTTGAAGTCATTTGTTAGAATTATTCGTTGGGGGATCTCTTCATTAGAGGATGTGTTCTTCCATGTTCTCCTCTTGCCATCCCTTTCCTCTCAATTCCAGAAAAATGAAATAAAGCCCACATAATAGAACAAGTAATCTATTATGTTTGTTGGCATAATTTCAAATTATCTTAATTAATTAAGGGGGGTGGAACTGTTAATGTGGGAGAATACCAAAGGTTATCTCCCATTAATGGCGAGTTCAAGAGGTTTCTCCCATTATGTGGGTTCGGGTGGTCCCCACCTTTAGGATTCAAAAATTTGGGGTTGCAATCTTGGGTGGTCCCCACCACCATAACCCATGTGGGAGGTTTTACTTCAGGTGGTCCCCACCTGTGAAACATCCATATGGGTGGTTTCAAAAAAATGAAAGATTATTTTATTTTATTTCTAATACCACAGAAAACCCAAAAACTGTCTTTTACCCTTGACCTACTACGATCGAGGTGAAGGTCTCCTTATGAGAATACCGGTACTGTGAGTTCAATGGTGTCCTCAGATTTCAATTCTGAGAACCGGTTCAAAATCTCCAAAAACCCATTTGTACATTAACTGAATGTAGCTGAAAAAAAGTTCATAAATTCATTCTTGGCACCCAGGGCCTCAGAATCACACACCTTTAGTTTTTGCAGACTCGTTAAATTCCCATATAATTAATAAAATACATGGAATTTCTAGGTATTTACACATGTACAAAGAGGTTTGTAAGGTCTCTATTGAAAACATGTATCTGTATACTTTTTTCCACATTATCTATCATATAAACTAATTCAATTTCATATGATCTATTTATATGACACGTTGAGTAACCATAGGATAGCAAATATGTTAATCATATATATCAACTCAGCTATCCTAAATTCTAAAAATATAGACTAGCCCTGTTGATGAAAATATCACATGTTATTCACCCTTATAGATGATCACATCACATACCCCACATCTAATGAATTACTACTTAACATTTTCAATCTATGTACAACTATACACTTCTTTATTATATCTTAATCATGGGAAAAAATTTAATACTCATCATATGATAGATAAAAGTCTATCTTTGTTAAGCCTGAATTGATGGCATGTATAGCAACATACTCAACCTACACTGATTAGTAATTACTCAAAGATTGTGAATGAAAATTATCAAAGTATGAATGTTCTCATACTAGGTATCTTTCCAAGAAAATGTTTGGGGGAATATAAATATGAAACATGAACCACTGTTATACCAAAAACATAGTTTAAGACATATTATATGGAATTATTTGGGTGTCATCTGGTATACAAAACTTATTTTTCCCACCAAAATCATATTATTAATCTTCATATGAATCCCTACCCATTATTTTCATAACATTTCATCTCAAAATATTACACTCCATGATGAATATAAATTATTAATAACTCAAATCCATACTATGGGTGGTTAATTATTAATTCACATTATAAGATATATGCAACTAAAGTGAAATAAGGGGGAAAAATTCTTATATCATTTTTTATAACATGATGAATTTTATATTATTAAAATATTATAAAAAATCATAACTAATTTCACATATAAACATAGAACATATGATAGACTACCAAAGTGGCCTTATGTTTTCTACACATTTAAGGTTTTATTATACTCATTTATTCTCTAGAAAATTATTACCACATCTCTATATGACCATATGATAAAATCCATACACTAAACATCATTAGTTATTAAAATATATAATGTAATACAATTCGAATAATGGTGAGACTTTGGAATCATATTCATAGTGTTTTAACTCTTTGAACAAAGTATTCAAACTGTTTAAATTTATAACATATAATTTTATGATATAAATAACATTTTTCCAAATTTAAACTATTTATAATTTTATAGTCATCACCTTTCCTTGAAAATTTCCATGAAAATATTCCTCTGAGATTATTTTTATAACAAAACACAACCCTTTATATTATTTATTACGAACACATTCTAAACAACATTTAAAATATAATGGGACAATCCCTTTATTACGGTATCCAAATGTAACTATTTATACTTCTTTTTATATTCATTTCCAAACCTCCTTTATAATATTAATTGATATTATTATTAATTATAACATTTATAATATTTTATTTGTAAATATTTAATCTTATATATCTTTAAATATAGTCTCAATAATATCTTAGAAACTATATTATTCTTAGAATATCGTAATAAGGATACCGAACTGTTTTATGTTTGGAAATAACACTTATCATTTATAGTGGATATATTTAACAAATAATTGTTAAATTTATATTTCATATATGGTTTTTGATTTTTTTTGGAGAGTTATTACAATGGGAAGGATTTATTCATTAAAAAATTACAATGACTAGGATGAGATCTATTCCCTCATATTTCAACTAACATATGGATAAAAATTTTATCTCAGATAAATCTCATTTTTTCCTTACCCACTTTGATAATATTTACTAGAGTTTGATGAATCATAAAACTTTTTTAGAATCTTATATTTCTTATAAAAAAATCTATTTTCACATAAAAGAGATGATATAACTGTACAAATCCATTATTCAAATTCATAAAAACTTGGTATATTCATTTTAATTTAAATCTATGATTTGAAAACCCTATTCATCAATAATGGAATGTAAACTACAAGGTTAATATATTCATTCCTTGATTTTGAACTCTTTTATATTTATTATATTTATATAGTATAAATTTGGTATCATATACCTTTCAAAATCAAGGAAGTTATTTCAATGATTAAATTATCAAATATAAAATCCCCATGGAGAATCTCAAAACAACTATGGTATCTAAAAATATTCTATATAGTATGTAACAATTCAATTCCTTTCTAACTTCTGTTTTTGTTTCAATAAAATATGTTTACTATTGGAAAAATTGAATATTCATTTCAGGATTAATATTTTACACTTCATTGATATTTACATTGTACAAGAGCCTATATATCCCATTTCATTGTCATTTATATTAATCACCTTGATTAAATGGGGTAAAATATTATCAATCCCATTCAAATTTCATTAAAATTACCAAAATTTAATAAAGAATGAATTTAATTTCCAGATCAAATCATAATAGAACCCTCCAGTCTCTCCAATTCAGTAATATACTCAATCATATTTTGTACATTAATAGATAATAAAAAACATTGTGACATCATGAATCTAATTCCATAAAGAGCATAATTAAATTTATATTTTCTTCTCATAATAATTAATATTCACTTGTTCAAACTACATTAACATTTGGTTACTAAAAAAGGTATTACTCTAGTATATAAAATTTTCTTCATACTAATGCATGATTTGGTATTCTTTTATCGGTATAAGATATTTCTTACATTATGCTAAAACTTTTTCTATATTAATCTAAAATTAATGTTCAATGATGATTATTCCATTTATATTTATAATAGAACCTTTTATTATATGGGTATGATTTTTTTCATTCATTTTTCAATGAAAACAATTAGATGTGATAGCACAAAAATGATGGGCCCTTTAAGACTCATCTTATCCATTAGTTGAATAAGATCCATATTTTTATATGAAATAAGACTATATTAGAATTCCTCTCCCCACTTAATTATGTAGGTAGTACATAATTCTAGAAATTTTATATATGAGTCTTGGATGGATGAGAAGACAACTCATTACCCAGTAAATAATATGGATAATCTCAAAAACAATTATATAGTATCCTAACTCATATAGTTTCCTAGTAAATTTTTACACAAATTAAATTCCAAAAATTATGGGCCTAACTAATTATGTAACCATGTTAATTATTTCAAAAAAATTTAAATCTTGAGTATATTATTTTGGAATAACCTAACTTGTTGAATGATTGAGGTTCTCTTTGGATGGAATTTCAATATTCTCGCCATATTATCTCATGTATTAGATTTACATATATTAATGATTCAATTGATTTAGTTTTAATCTTATTCCTTCCCAAAATTTATAATATTTAACAATATTGATGTGTATATTTTTACAAAAATATTTTCTTGTGTTACTAACATAGATTAACCCAAGTTACTTTACTTTATAGAGACTTCAATTCCATCCTAATTATGGAACCTAATATGTATAAATGATAATTAACTTAAAACATTAAGCTCATATCCCATCATAGGTCAAAGTAAAGGTAAAAGAAAAATAAATCAACTATCAACATGAAATTCTATTATTTATTTATTACAATTTCTAGAAAATATTTAAAAAATTATAATAAGTCATACATCCCAATTCTTAATATAAAAATTATATATATGATTAAAAGATGAAAATAAAATAAATAAATGTAAATTCATATAGCTAAAAACATTCGATAAATAATTTATGAAAATTTTATAAAGAAATCCATTAGAAATAATTTATAATATATCTATGCAATATAAGTTTTCGGTAATTAGATAAATATAAAAACATTATATTTATTTCGATTATTAACTTCTTTATATTATCATTTTATATGGAATTTTACATTAACTTATGATATTAAATAAAATAAAAAAAAATTATTTTCCAATTTTATTTTATTAATAATTTATATAATATAAATATCACTTATTTTTTTATTTAATATTGATCATATTATTAATAAAACCTATTTTTATATTGTTTAAATAATATTTCAAATAATTCCATTTTATTTTAAAAATTTAACAAAAATAAATACGAAAATGACAGAAAATTGATATAAAATTATATATATTTGACTTTTTTTTATTTTATAAACACATAGAGAATTAAAGATATATCTTTAATAAAAAAAATTTACATCTATATTACAATATATGATATTAAAATATCAAAAGTGGTGTAATATTATAATTTAATATTAAAAATATTTATCTATTAAAGGTTTAAAAAACCACAAATAATTTATTATAAACATTTTATAATTAATTAATTTATAAAAACCATTATTAATTAAATAAATCTCTTAAATTATCTATTCACATTAATTATAAACAACTTATAAATTAAATAATTCAATTAATATTTGATAAAAATTGATACCATGTTTAATGACATCCCTATATTGTAATTCATGGAATGCGCATATTATCAATCATATTTGATAATAAATAATCCTTGGTTGGAATATAACATTTTTTTCCTGAGATTTTATTTTTTGTAATATCATGTATATGATATATATTATACGACACTTTAGTTTTTTATATGCATTATGAAGTTATCACCTCATACGATAACCCCTGACATATGTTAAGATATAGTGGAAACCAAAGGAATTGATCAATGTCACCACCTACGATATCCCATTTGTTTGAAAATGATAGTATCATATATTAAGAAATCTCATTTCATATATCTATTCATAAAAATTTTCAATCATTTTTAATGATTAAAAATATAGTATATGTTATCATATAAATTTAATTATTTTAAAAACCTGATTTCATGAATTAGTAATTGTGGTGAGGCTCTAATACTACTGTTTGCTTTAATTGATCTGGCCGAAAATATTCTAATATGAGGAATCCATTAGAAACAAAAAATTCCCTATAATAGACATGAAATGATAATTAAATCTATGTATAAAATAAAGTGAAGAATATATACATCAAACCATTGTTGGTTAGACCTTTATCTTCAATCACGGATTCTAGATGAAGATCACTAAGTAATAAAAAATAATCTTCCCTCTAGGGTGTATCCATAGATCCACCGAGTCACCTAATGCTTGGGTGGGATTCCTTATACCTCTTATTGTCGGATAATTCCTCTTAATAGATAAAGGGAAAGAAAAGTAAGGTTTAATAGAGAGTGAGATAATCACAATGATGCTTAGTAATTCTCAAATGAACCATCTCAGTGAAACTAGCCTCATTATATATACAATTTGGGATTTTTTTAATTATTTATATCATTTACATGATTTTTTATAAATATTTGGAGTAATTATAACGGTAAAAAACATTATAACCTCTCCATAAATATAACTCACTCATACCTTCCAAATTATGAAATTTTAGTTATAAATGTTATCCTAAGAGGAATATTTCTTAAATGCTAACATTTGACATTTGGTTTCTTTATCGATCATTGAATGTTTAAATGAATTATTCTATAAAATTAACTACACTATGATATTCCATTTCTATACACTATTATTGGACAATAGGAGGATATATGATATCTCCATAGCTTGTTAAATGATACAAATAAAGGAAAAATTTTGTCATTTTCAACATATATTTCCTAACATAAAAAACACATGTATCATATATGGAATATCATAGAAACCTAATATGTATAAATTCCTTATAGGAAACCAATTTTAGTACCAGGATCTACTAATATTCGTAAGCTCTTTAACATCCATCTTCTATATGTGAACCATTGTTATGACCAAACTATGAAACATCTATATTTACACAACATGTTTGGGCACAAATCTAAGTAAGAAAGATTATAAACATACCTAGAGGGTTTCATTATTAAAAAAAATTAAGGATACAACTACTAGTTATTTCAACAATGGACTATGGGGAAAATAAGAAAAATAAGGGAACTATATATACTCTTTGTTCAAGACAACCAATAGTAATTTAATAATTACATCATTTACTACATTGTTCCTTAATGGATCATATCTCATAAGAAACATATGATAGATAGAATAACCAATGTATAACAAATATTACATTTTAAATCTCACCTTTATGTCATGTCTTAAAGGAAACTATGCATGTGGAACATGTTATAAGATATAAAATTTTATATCACTCATAATCACATCTTCTCAGAACACTTTACATCATTTTTACTGCTATATAGCAGTTTTATAGTACCTCTCTCCTCCTTAAGATGAGTATGTCATTCAAGGGTTTATCAACCCAAATTAAGGAAATTCAACTCAATATATTGTATATATTTATTTTTTGGGGATACACACTCAATATGTAGAGGAGATAAACCTCGTCAAAATGGGGGTTTCTTACTTTTATAAATATATAAAGGAAATTTTCACTTAAATCATTATTCCTCAAGGGGTTTCTGACACATTGTTGGATCCAACTATCTTCAACACTTTCCCCCATGTTTTCTTTATGAGAAAAGAAAAAACATATATTCATAAAAAATTTAAAAATATCTAGATGATGGGGATATATATTCCATTATATTCTATATGAAAAATCATAGATTTGATTATTCATGTGACATGATCAGACACACATGTGAGAAGATAATAAAAGCACAAAAAAATTTATAATAAAAGGAATGTACTTGTAATGACTCAACAAGTGATCCTAATAAGCATTCAGGGTGTGTTTCACAATAATATATTATGAATGGATTAAAAATACATGATTTTTTATAGGTCACACAGTGTGTGTGGATCAACACTATATCTAGGAATATATTTAAAGTGCATGTTGAGTCCTACAACTAGAATACAAGGTATGTACTCTTATATATATGGAGTGTATGCTACCACTAGAATAGTTCACGTGGGATCCAGATACATTGTGTGTCTATTTGGGTATATAGTATGTGGGGCATTAGTAATACCTAGTAATGTTTATCCATAACTTCTTGAATTACATCCCTATTATATCTAGTGTATACCTTAGCCCATATGGTGAGTGGATCCAATTGATTACTCATGCATGTTATTTGGTACAATTCCAAGTCATGCAGTCTGATATACATGACATGTTACCTTGAGTGACACATTATTTGATATTTCATTCTCTGATGAAACCCTTCAAAAACATGGATCAAGATATAGGGAGGCTTATATAGAGGATTACATGGATTGAAGTTTTAAATTCTAGATCCATATTCTTTGGCAATCCATATTTCACAATAAATGCATGTTAAGAACATCTACCATTATTTATCCCTCCAGTTAAAGATAATCCCAATGCTTATGGGGGTCACTGCCCTACCATTTCATAATTCAATTTCTATGTTTTATAAATTCATCCAATTCTACTACTCCCAGAATAAGAAACCTCAACCAAACCACTGATGGATGTCTCTATCAATCCATGGAAATCAAAACACATTATTGATGTGTTATATGCCAATACCCCATCCAAATGGAACCATACTCTCCTTTTCATTGTCTTTATCATTAACATGATCCTACATTTTTGAATTACTAGTCAATGAAAATCCTTGTATAAATATAATAAAATAAAAAGGTGGAATTAGTTTTTTGTTCATTATATTTTCATCCATCCTAATATTCATCTGAAACACACTCATTGATGAGGGAATACACCAAAAAATCCTTCATGGTTACAAAAAATTAAACAAACATGTGTGAGGTGTCCAATAGATCCTAAATTCAATATAAATGGGGATAAATTAGTAAAAAACATTTTATTAAATTTTTATCTCTTTTAATGTTTCCACTTAATACTCAAAAATATGTCTTAACTAATATGAACAGATAAAATTATTCCTTCCCAACAGAAACCATCTCATGAATTTCCATATATAAACTATATAAATTAACACTCATTATTTTTATATGGTTCATGACCAATGTAGAAATATAATCATTTTTGTGTTCAAGTTGAGCCTAAGATATAGATTATTACTAATCAATTTATTTTATTTCAGATGTATGAGAACCGACCTTATTATAATCAACTCTTAGAAGTTGGGTAAAGGTATCATTCATAACCTAGAGGAATGCATTATCAATATCCAATGACATTACATGATAGGATATATATCCTAGTATACATTAAACATCTTGAGTGTCATGTATATAATTAGACTATATAACTATTATTTACATTTTTTTTCAACCTACAATTCTATAAAAAAGATCATATGTGTGATCTTTAATGTATTTTCATTACAATATGATATATTCTTCCACAATTAATGGCCATAAGTTTCAATAATTTAATCAATAAAACATAATACATGATAAACTTATTCAGAATCTATTAAACTGATCAATGTATACATGAGAGCATGAAATAACACATCACTTTTATTCCCTACAATACTAAGCCTTCAGATGATCCATATAATTTTTTTCTTACCTAAATACTGATTATGAAATATAGTAGAATGAAAATTAGTTTCACTACATGTTTCTCACTCTATGATATATATAATAACCAATAGTGTATATTATCAACTACCTAATCAAAACATATTATATCAATATCTTATTCTATCATGTTTTATTCATATATCATGTGACTATTATTACAATGATTCATATATGAAAAATCAACTTAAATTATTGTATTCATATTCACCATTTAAAACTTTTCAATGGTTCTGACCAATAAAATACTCTAGTATGGTATTTGATAATTATTTCTAATTATCTATTTGAAATATTGATAATATCATTCTAGAATCACCTCATTTAATTATCTACTTTTCTCATCTTGAATCATGGCTCCATCCCTATCCCCCACTATTTTTTACTTGAAGATTAAGAAAGCAACATCATATTTTCCATATCTACGATGATTATCAAAACCTTTTCCAATTATTCATATTTAAAAAATTTCATGATTTATATATACACTAGAATTAATGTTTTCTTTCATGAATATCACGGTGGGGTAATAGTAACTTTATAATGTGACAATATCTCTGTTCAAAGAACCAATTTTGGATTTCTTTTTTTATTAGACTATTTTAGGACAAGTTGTTATTCATTAAAATACAAAGATCATTTTTAACACTCCACAGGAATCACTATATCCTTTTTAATCATTATGATGTTCAATTCATTTTCAGAAAACAGTAGAATTGACTAAATTAAAATTAACATCTATCAACCAGTATATTTTAACTTCTCAATTTTTTTGACTAGTAAACCCTTAAATAACATTTTATTAAACATTATGTAACAAATTATTACTATTATGTGACATTGTGAGGACCAGGTATATTTCCAATATTATAGTAACAAACTCTTATGTAAGAAATTATCACACTTACATATTACCTTGAATACCTTTACGTATCAACCGACTATCTTTTATATATTTATTGGGATTAAGGGTTTACTCTTATAAGTCACATTGAAACTCTCCGCATTTATAATTTTTCAGTTATACTCAAATAGTCCTTGTATGAATTATATTCTATTACTCATATATATATTGGGAAACTGGCCTTTATAAATCATTTTCTGACTCAGTACATTTACAAATTCTTATACATCAACTTCAAGGTTCTCAAATGTATGCCCACATTGACTCTTATGGTTTAAATATAATTTTAACAAATTAAAATTTTCAGTTTTCCTATTCTAGATGAATCATATATATCTACTAAAGTAATTATTTTTTCATTTCACAACACATTACTAAAACATTTCCATATTTTTCAAGTAGTATGTCTAAACTACGTTAAAAAATACAAAGTAATTTTAAAATTACTATTACATATTCTACTAATTTCCAATATTCTAATATACATGATCTACTAAACAATTAAATATTCTTAGAGTTTCAATGTTACTTTTACTTATACAGTAAACTCTTGGAGTTACTTTTTGATTTCATAAAAAGGTTATGGACTTTTATAAATTCAATAAAATCTATAAATTCCAGAACAAAAACAAATGTTCTCCACTAAATTTTATATACTCATTATAATTCTATTACCACTGAAAAAATATCACAAAACTACATAAATGGCTTCATAAATAATTAAAATATTCCAAAACACCTTCAAATTAATTTCTAATTCATTTTTATGTACACTGTAATTATTCAATGTATCTTAACTAACTTCTTAGTTATAGATTCAAACATAGCATACATTAGTCCACCATCAATGAGATATTCCTTATTGAATGTAGAATAAAATTATATTGATAAACCAACGATGGATTTTTAATCTTTTAGACATCCCATTCCCTTCATCAATCATGTCATGTAATGATTTTCAATATCCATCTTCTTAACACAATAGGGATCAATTTATTGACAGTTATTTAACCTTCCATAAATTCCCATATTTTATTCTTATTAATATTACCTCTATAATCATCATATGTATTTTCTATATACCTAAACCCAAGATGAATTTAAACTAAACCTATTTTCCAACATTGGAATGTATCTTCATCAACAATCAAAATTATAATAGCATAAATATATTTGATCCATATAAAATATATGATTTATATTACCTATTTCAACTTATAAATTCATTTGTAACATCCTAGATATCCTAAAAGAATATTAACATCTAGATTATTCACTAATAAAAAAATAAAGCCATCCTAATTAGGATCTTCAATTTCCACCATTAATTTTTGTAGAGACCCGAAGCCTAACGTACATGAACATTACATTACTTTTTTGGAATACTTAATACATAACAAAAATATACACACAAGGATCGTAATAGTTTAGTGTCTTTGGAAACTCGGAACGTAATCTTCTAATCCTGGTGAAAGATCTTCAAAATCTCCCACAAAGATCTTCCTTTTTTTTACCTAAAACCTTTCTTTATATCCTGGGAAAAGAAAACATAAAAGGGTGAGCTCAAATGCTCAGTAAGGGTAAACAAAAGAAATATCAATCACATAATTTTCATAAGAACATAACATTTTTGGAAATCTTAACCTGCAAAAGAGAGCATAATTTCATAACATGGGATAAATCATAGTAGTGAAAATGAAACCCTTACTTAAAAAATTACTCATTGTGGCATACACACATAATCATAGAGAATCATTTCTTGTTAGTCAAGACTCATTGCCAAGACTATCTTAGTGGACAAAGTCCCTTTCTGAATCGAGTAATCCTCGTTTCAGTCCTGTTTCACTGAACCGGTATAACCTACCATTCCAGCCATGTCTATCTCATGAGATATGAAATCTTTACCCAATGCATTGGAGGGAGATATAGGTCCCACCCATCTTATAATGAATCCTTTCTTATGTGTGCCACATAATCATAAATCATACATCATCACATAATCCATGTAATAAAAATGGGATTCTTAAACAACATGACATCATAAAACCATTCATATAACATAAAGGAATTCATAAACATAATTCCATCACAACATAGTCAAATCAATGTAATAATAGGGATAAAAACAGAACCCTTTTATTATCTTAGATGGAAAATAATTTTGATAAAATACTTGAATTGAATTCTTGAGGAAAATATCCTTTCTTTTTCAAAATCAATTTCTTTTCACAAAACATCATGCAATTTTAAAAGAAAGATATTTTATTGAAAATAGTCATGAAATATTTTAGAGGAAGCTTCATGAAAATAAGCCTTCATAAAAGAGTAGAAATCTGTATAAGTTTAAAAAAAACATTCTTTTTTACTTTTGTCGAAAAAGTCAAAATGTACCTCGTACGAAAAACGACAAAAGATTCCTTTCATATCTTTTACTAAAAACTCACCAAAGGGTAAAATTGGATTTAAAACATTGTAGATGGATGGAAATAATATTACATATTGAGGAAACATGGATGTGGATGATAAAATACACCCCAGTAAATACTTACGAATAAACAATCTCGGATAAAAATGAGATTGTGATATTTCCCCTTACCTTAGGTCCAATTTGCTTCGTATGTGTCCGAACCTCCTCTTCTTTGAAGTGCCTCTTTGAGACCTCCTCTTAGGGCACTAGAATTGGTCTTTGAGGAAGACCAGAACCTCTAGGATGTTGCTAGGGAAGTGGAGAAAAGATTTTGGCAGGGGTTGGCCGAGCTTGAGTGCTCAAATTGGTGTGAGGAGGAGGGGGAGGAGGTGTCCTTTTATAGGGGAGGAGAGGGGCACCTTAGGAATATCTCAAAATATTATTTTATATTAAAGTCAAAATCGGTTTATAATGGTTCCAAAGGGTATTATTTCGAAGCTAAAGTGGGGATGGGTCGAAATCCTATCAACCAATAGAATTTAGACAAGTTTAGGATATTATTTTAACCTTATCAATTAGATTTAACTCTAAGTTAAATAATTTAACTTTTACCATGTCTTTTTGTTTTCTTTCACTATATGGTTAATACACTTACTATAACATGCCAAACGAACCCCAAATTGTTTATTATTAATATATATATCTTTATCTAAGTCATTTGGCCGAACCTTAGATTTTTAGGAATACAATAACAATTAATAATATAATATTTGATTTAAAAACTATTTTGTGTCAATTTTGACACTATTTGATATATGATTTTTGTGAAAGTCGTAACAGAATTAAATGTTCGAACCAAGTTGATTAAATCAACATTAATATATCATAGTAACCTATAAAATTAGTGGAATTCATAAAAAATCTCAAATTACATTTATTTTGGTGTTTATAACATCAATTATGTCAATATTTCATTAATAAGATAATTACTGCATCATCGTTGTGTCATAAATAAATTAAATTATTTGATGTCTAAAAATTACAAATAAAATACCATCATGTAGGAAATCTTTTTAGCTTTCTAATGAATATTTATAGTCGAATTTATCCTATGTATAACCCCATATTAAAAATGATTTACTTATTAAACATTGATTTTAACTATTTTAACCCTTCTTTAAATAAATTAATAATAAATGTCCTAATCTAATCCAAGTGGGCCTAAATGGTCATATTTTATTCCTAACTTTGTTTTTGGTCGAATTACACTTGTCCAATAGAATTAGGACATGTGTTAGGGTAATAGTAATATCATATTTACCCTTAGTTACCCTATTTACTATTAACCGCGGTAAAAAAAAGTAAAAAGTTACTATTCACCAAAAAATTATTTTCATCTCATTGAACCACATTTTAGTCTTTGATATTAACCGTGTCTCTCGGATTTTCGAAATTCCATTCACAGAAGCGGTAAAATTAAGTTTTATGCAAAATTCAGTTTTTAACCTACTACTTAGTAGTTTCACTATTCATCAAAAATTGATGTTTTTCAGAACAATGCCAAAATTTCATCCCAAGCTATATTTCATATTCCGAATTCAAAAATGAAATCTATTTTACAAAATTCATAACATAAAAGTTGCATTAATTAATTTTATAATTAAATCCCGCTGTTAAAACAAATAGCGTGTTTTTAAGAAACAATATCTATCAAAAGATTGACACTTGTTTATGTCTAGTTTAAATGTGAAACTACATCCAATGACCAACATTGTATTAAATTGTAAAAATATATTCTAAATATACTTTAAAACCACTCAAATTAATGATTTATCACTATTAATTATTTCGATTAAAAAAGTTGTTTTTAATTATAATTTAGTAATTTTCACTATTCATCAGAATATGAAAGTTATCCGAAAAGTACCAAAATTTCACCTTAGGCTAAATTCGATACTCCGAATCCAAAAATAAAGTTCATTTTGAAAAATAAGATTTACTGGATTTCAAAAAGTGGTTATTACTATTCATAACGGCTAGTTTTAATAATATTTTTATAGCATATCGTTGTTTAGTGAAACTCTGTATTGCGTACTACACACGCTATCGAGGAAGGTCGCGATTGCGTGTAATGCAAGTCAAGTCAAGGATGTGTGTTGTGCAAGCTCCTTTTGGTGTAGCGTACAACACAAGACATTAATAAAATTAAAAAGAATATTTTTTTATAAAATCTTGGGCTGTTACATTCTACCCCCCTTAAAATGAATTTCGCCCTCGAAATTCGTCGGGGTTATAAATGGTTTACTATTTCAAAGTTTCTTAAATAGAAACCCACATCGTAAAAGGGAATACCAAAACTTGGCTTTAAAAACTAAAGTATGAAATGTAACGATTACCCAAATAAACTAATCACTGGGTTTCCACATAGTTGAAAATATGGATATGGAAGAGAAATCTAACCATCATGTTCTGATGGAGAGTGGTAGAGAACATGGCTATGGAAAATCCAGTAATCACAAATCCATAAATATGTGACGATCTAAGGTACCATCTAATTCATCAGGTATAAGATCACTAGGACAACATTTTTGGTTTTCAAGATCATTTCCCTAAAGTTGAAAATTTGAATTAGAATAAATACTTACTTTATTTTGATACAATATCACTGTTGTTCGTGCCTTGAAAAATTTCCACTTCATCTCTTAAATAAATGAAGTTGAATTTGTTATTCGTGAAGTGTTAGCAGATCATGTGATAGAATGACGGGTCATTCCATCTGTCTCAAACAAAAGGTAAGCAAAAGTTATTAAATATACATAAGTCATTCTATAGTGAGATTAATCATATATAGTTCCTAAAATGGACTTATACTTCATATATCATACTGCTTAATATAATAAAACTAGTTTCTACTAAACAGGGACTTCCTGTAGGTCAGTGGTAGGCGATAAAGGCCAGTCGCACTTCGGTTGTGGGTTCGATTCCCACAGCCTTGTCCGAAGCGATGGGCTGTCGCCCGTCCTGCAGGTTGTCCTTTTTCTAAAACTATATTACTATAACATCCCATAATATCGAAAAAACTTCTATCCTTAAACAATACTAACTTATGTCCAACATAATCCATTCCAATCTTTAGGCTTATCCATAATACTACAGTCCATTCTCATAACATAGTGAAAACGATTACCAGAGATTTAATACCATCGTTGATCCCCATATATCATAAGATATATCTTGTTGGACACATTCCAAACATTCAAAGGCCTTAATCTTGTACTCTCTTGAATACCCATTGAACCTTAGTGAAAACTTGAATGCAGTTAAAAGTTAACACTTTTCACATACCGAAATCCTCAAAATTTTATATACTCAAACCATGATATCACTTAGTCCTTATATCAATCATGAGCTCATGAATACTGTTAAACATTTCATTTTCTCGTTTTCCTTGCATAATATCTCAATCACTTTGAATACCACATTAGACCAATACATAAGTATTCCAATATTCCATGATACAACATTATTTTGGAATCCCATTACATAAAAACTTAATCATTCCACCACATCGTTGTCATATTCAACATTGCCAATAGTGATCGCATGTGACTTCCCTTTGTCCTTTGCCTTAAGCGGTTGCTCATGTCGATCATCACTAACCCTTGGATTAGGGCAATTATTAGCATAATGCCCCATTTCCTTGCACTTGAAGCATTGAAGTGTTGGCGGTGCGTTCTCTGCAGTGTTTGCTTTATTCACATCATTAGAAACCCTTTTTCCATTACTTCGACACTCAGCTGCTCGATGACCTTCTTTTCCACACTTAAAACATTTTCTAGTCCCTTTAAGACAATCTCCACCATGCTTCTTTCCACACTTTGTGCATAAGGAAACATTCATCTTCTTTTCACCATTATTCTGAGATCTCTCCTTGAACTCCATCTTTCGTTTCTTGTCAAAACCATGAGATGGATATGTAACACCAACTTCCATTTCTACCTTGATAGCACAACGCACAATTTCTTCATAGCTACTGAAGTCTCTTATAGCTAATGCCCTTCGAAGACTTGGTTTTAAGCCACTGAAAAATCGATCAACTTTACTTTCAGGTTGGATGATAATTCCAGAATCATACCTTGCAAGTCTTGTAAAATTTGCTTCATAGGTACCAACAGATTCATCGTCCCTTTGCTTCAGTTCAAGAAACTCTTTCTCCATCTTTGTTCGAAGAATACGAGGGAAGTACTTACTGAAAAACAAGTTCTTAAACTCGTCCCATTCCATGGACTCAATTTCATCTCTTGGCCTCGTATTCTTGATAAGATTCCACCATTGATCAGCTTCACCTTCCAAACGATATACTGCTAAGATGACTTTATCATGTTCAGAACATTGAAGAACTGAAAATATCTTTTCAGTTGTACTGATCCATTGTTCAGTCACAAGTTGATCAGAAGACCCACTGAAAGAAGGTGGACGTTGCCTCATGAAGGACTCAATAGAATATTGTTCCCTTCTCTGCTCATTTGGAAGTCCAGAATGATTCATAGCTTGTGTAAGTATAGCAATAAGATTTTGCACTCCATCTCCCATAACATTTGTTTGTTCAGGAGGGCAATCATTGCATTGTCCATTGCATTGATCAACACGGTTCCTTCGGGTTCCAGCCATTGTCTAAAACCCAAAAAGAATAGTGTGAGAGGCAAAAATCATGCTAGGGAAAACAACAT
Organism: Viscum album; assembly: GCA_963277665.1. NCBI lineage: Eukaryota > Viridiplantae > Streptophyta > Magnoliopsida > Santalales > Viscaceae > Viscum > Viscum album. The sequence goes on along the minus strand of OY728136.1, from coordinate 1,275,955,097 downwards.
AATAAAGGGGGAGTACCTTCAATATCCAACATCTTAGGTTTAATTCTATGATCATTAGCATAATTCTATTACTATAACCTATACGTATACTTATCCCTAGGGACATCCCTAGACATACCTTAGAAATATCTCTAGGGATCTCACTAACGTTTTCGCATCCTAGTTTCCAAAGGTTGACTAAACCTTTCCCCTGATACCAACTGTAGAGACCCGAAGCCTAACGTACATGAACATTACATTACTTTTTCGGAATACTTAATACATAACAAAAATATACACACAAGGATCGTAATAGTTTAGTGTCTTTGGAAACTCGGAACGTAATCTTCTAATACTGGTGAAAGATCTTAAAAATCTCCCACAAAGATCTTCCTTTTTTTTACCTAAAACCTTTCTTTATATCCTGGGAAAAGAAAACATAAAAGGGTGAGCTCAAATGCTCAGTAAGGGTAAACAAAAGAAATATCAATCACATAATTTTCATAAGAACATAACATTTTTGGAAATCTTAACCTGCAAAAGAGAGCATAATTTCATAACATGGGATAAATCATAGTAGTGAAAATGAAACCCTTACTTAAAACATTACTCATTGTGGCATACACACATAATCATAGAGAATCATTTCTTGTTAGTCAAGACTCATTGCCAAGACTATCTTAGTGGACAAAGTCCCTTTCTGAATCGAGTAATCCTCGTTTCAGTCCTGTTTCACTGAACCGGTATAACCTACCATTCCAGCCATGTCTATCTCATGAGATATGAAATCTTTACCCAATGCATTGGAGGGAGATATAGGTCCCACCCATCTTATAATGAATCCTTTATTATGTGTGCCACATAATCATAAATCATACATCATCACATAATCCATGTAATAAAAATGGGATTCTTAAACAACATGACATCATAAAACCATTCATATAACATAAAGGAATTCATAAACATAATTCCATCACAACATAGTCAAATCAATGTAATAATAGGGATAAAAACAGAACCCTTTTATTATCTTAGATGGAAAATAATTTTGATAAAATACTTGAATTGAATTCTTGAGGAAAATATCCTTTCTTTTTCAAAATCAATTTCTTTTCACAAAACATCATGCAATTTTAAAAGAAAGATATTTTATTGAAAATAGTCATGAAATCTTTTAGAGGAAGCTTCATGAAAATAAGCCTTCATAAAACAGTAGAAATCTGTATAAGTTTAAAAAAACATTCTTTTTTACTTTTGTCGAAAAAGTCAAAATGTACCTCGTACGAAAAACGACAAAAGATTCCTTTCATATCTTTTACTAAAAACTCACCAAAGGGTAAAATTGGATTTAAAACATTGTAGATGGATGGAAATAATATTACATATTGAGGAAACATGGATGTGGATGATAAAATACACCCCAGTAAATACTTACGAATAAACAATCTCGGATAAAAATGAGATTGTGATATTTCCCCTTACCTTAGGTCCAATTTGCTTCGTATGTGTCCGAACCTCCTCTTCTTTGAAGTGCCTCTTTGAGACCTCCTCTTAGGGCACTAGAATTGGTCTTTGAGGAAGACCAGAACCTCTAGGATGTTGCTAGGGAAGTGGAGAAGAGATTTTTGTAGGGGTTGGCCGAGCTTGAGTGCTCAAATTGGTGTGAGGAGGAGGGGGAGGAGGTGTCCTTTTATAGGGGAGGAGAGGGGCACCTTAGGAATATCTCAAAATATTATTTTATATTAAAGTCAAAATCGGTTTATAATGGTTCCAAAGGGTATTATTTCGAAGCTAAAGTGGGGATGGGTCGAAATCCTATCAACCAATAGAATTTAGACAAGTTTAGGATATTATTTTAACCTTATCAATTAGATTTAACTCTAAGTTAAATAATTTAACTTTTACCATGTCTTTTTGTTTTCTTTCACTATATGGTTAATACACTTACTATAACATGCCAAACGAACCCCAAATTGTTTATTATTAACATATATATCCTTATCTAAGTCATTTGGCCGAACCTTAGATTTTTAGGAATACAATAACAATTAATAATATAATATTTGATTTAAAAACTATTTTGTGTCAATTTTGACACTATTTGATATATGATTTTTGTGAAAGTCATAACAGAATTAAATGTTCAAACCAAGTTTATTAAATCAACATTAATATATCATAGTAACCTATAAAATTAGTGTAATTCATAAAAAATCTCAAATTACATTTATTTTGGTGTTTATAACATCAATTATGTCAATATTTCATTAATAAGATAATTACTGCATCATCGTTGTGTCATAAATAAATTAAATTATTTGATGTCTAAAAATTACAAATAAAATACCATCATGTAGGAAATCTTTTTAGCTTTCTAATGAATATTTATAGTCGAATTTATCCTATGTATAACACCATATTAAAAATGATTTACTTATTAAACTTTGATTTTAACTATTTTAACCCTTCTTTAAATAAATTAATAATAAATGTCCTAATCTAATCCAAGTGGGCCTAAATGGTCATATTTTATTCCTAAGTTTGTTTTTGGTCGAATTACACTTGTCCAATAGAATTAGGACATGTGTTAGGGTAATAGTAATATCATATTTACCCTTAGTTACCCTATTTACTATTAACCGCGGTAAAAAAAAGTAAAAAGTTACTATTCACCAAAAAATTATTTTCATCTCATTGAACCACATTTTAGTCCTTGATATTAACCGTGTCTCTCGGATTTTCGAAATTCCATTCACAGAAGCGGTAAAATTAAGTTTTATGCAAAATTCAGTTTTTAACCTACTACTTAGTAGTTTCACTATTCATCAAAAATTGATGTTTTTCAGAACAACGCCAAAATTTCATCCCAAGCTATATTTCATATTCCGAATTCAAAAATGAAGTCTATTTTACCAAATTCATAACATAAAAGTTGCATTAATTAATTTTATAATTAAATCCCGCTGTTAAAACAAATAACGTGTTTTTAAGAAACAATATCTATCAAAAGATTGACACTTGTTTATGTCTAGTTTAAATGTGAAACTACATCCAATGACCAACATTGTATTAAATTGTAAAAATATATTCTAAATATACTTTAAAACCACTCAAATTAATGATTTATCACTATTAATTATTTCTATTAAAAAAGTTGTTTTTAATTATAATTTAGTAATTTTCACTATTCATCAGAATATGAAAGTTATCCGAAAAGTACCAAAATTTCACCTTAGGCTAAATTCGATACTCCGAATCCAAAAATAAAGTTCATTTTGAAAAATAAGATTTACTGGATTTCAAAAAGTGGTTATTACTATTCATAACGGCTAGTTTTAATAATATTTTTATAGCATATCGTTGTTTAGTGAAACTCTGTATTGCGTACTACACACGCTATCGAGGAAGGTCGCGATTGCGTGTAATGCAAGTCAAGTCAAGGATGTGTGTTGTGCAAGCTCCTTTTGGTGTAGCGTACAACACAAGACATTAATAAAATTAAAAAGAATATTTTTTTATAAAATCTTGGGCTGTTACAATTTTTTTGTCAATACACTTATTTTCCTTATCATAATAACTTATTAATATTTGTTCAGTAGATCTATTTTTCCCTACTCCTTATTCACAATTAATAAAATTATTTAATAGTAATGGGTATTATCTTTTTTATTTAATACATTACTGAAATCTAATTCTCACCCCATTAGTATAACCAAATCATATTGAGAAAAGAGTGGCATCACATATCTCTTGAGAAATTAGGTATCAATTAATCAACTCATATTTTATATGATATGGCATGAAATAAAAAAATAAGAGTGACTGACCTATAAATCAATGATATCCATTAAATTTTCCATCATGTGATATAGACATAGTTTTTATATTTCTAAGGGATGGTCAAAAAAATTCAGAAAATTTATTACCCAAAATAAACTCAAAAAATACCTCCAAAATTTAAAGTAAAAGTATGCTTCTCCCTCATTATATTATCTCCCATATTGACATAAACAGCCTTTATAATCAGATTTTATACAACCAAAACTATAATGGTAATGATTAACTACCATAACTCAACTTCATCTTTCATTATAAACTATTGAAAATTTAAAATTCTCAAATGAAATATCATATTTCTAGAACCTGCCTCATTTTTTCATCTCCACTTAAAAGGATTTTCTCCATTATTCTAGGTTAATCCTAGTTGATCAAGTAAAGACACTGAAAGAGGGGAAGATTACTGTATCCAAATTTTTACCAAAGTTACTTACATTTCAATTATCCCCTATTAATCATAAACCTATACCCCAGTTTAGTGGACTAGATCTACTGTGTTCTCTATAAACTTACATACACATGCAATATAGATAATAAAATATACATCATCACATTTTTATTTTTAAAAGTATTGTTTTTAATACATACACCTTTCCATGATCAACCTATATCTGTTTCATATAATCTCTTATCACTATATATTGTGGTGATTAAAAATTCTTAGAATGTTCCCACAATGTTTATAAAATAAATAAAAAATATTCCTAATCTAGTGGTTTTCTATAAACTAGATCCAAATGTCTTCAATGGCATTTTTTATACTAGCACCATAGTTTTTTCAAAATATATTCAACAAACACACGTAACAATATTTTTATACTGCACTGTATGGTACTTCATCAATTAAATAATCTTGTTCCATAACTATAGTTCTTGGACTGATACAAAATAAAAAAATATTATATATACATCAGGCTTAAACACTTCATTAGGTGTAAGATAAAATTCCACTCTAACTAACTGCATTTTAGAATAATCTACCAGTGAATCTTCTAATACAACCAAAGTCATTTTCTTCCTCAATTTATTGAATGCTTGGGTTGATTCTATTTTAGTGAATGATGTTCTTGGCTTAATTTTTTCATGTACTATTAGTGCACATGACTTCTTTATGAATATTATTTTTACTAATTATCTTTTATAATGTCAGCTCAGTATATTTTCAGGAATTCTCAAACTCTATCAACTCATATATAAGTTCTTATAATAATCTATCCAACTTCAGTCTAAAAAGAAGAACACTTCATCCATGGATTGCATGAAATATAAAACATTTTTTTATGTTTCATTTACTTATTTTTTGGTTATATCATATTCTCATGTAATTATTCATGAATTCATGTAACATTATCTTTCTTAATTTCTTCAATGTATCATTTGAAGCCCATGATCTATAAATGTTTATATGATCTTCTCACTGCCATAGCATAAGTCAACTGAGGCTTGAAGGTTTTTCTCCTTCTAATACATAAATTTATCATGTAATTGAAAGTGTTCTTCATGAAAACAAATAGGTTTTTCACAGGATAATAATTATTTTTCTTGTATTATCTCTAAAATGATTTTGTGAGATCATAAGTCTTACGTATGTTCTTCACATATGTGAATCACAAAAAATGGTTGTCTGTGGGTTCCTTCTCCTTTTCTTCGCATAAAAATGGTGGTGGCCACTACTAATTCCCCCTATGAATAAATCATGTATGTGATCCACTATATGGCCTTCTTAAGACCCTGTTTCTATTTGTAGGTGAATGTAAAACTCATCACGAGACAAGAGAAGTTATCCACATGTTCCTCCAAAAATAGCTTCGCAAGACTATAGGATTTCTCAACAACTAATTTCCTTAATTCCATTATGAGATAATAAGTTTCAAAATATTATTATTCACATGAATTAATTATGTGATTATGAACTTATTTTGCATGAACATGTTTCAAAATATTCATATCCTTTTCAAGAATGAATCCTGTAGATTCTCTATTTTCCAGAGGGCTCAATCTTTCGTTCCATCAATGTTTTAGCAGACTCATTACTCAATCGAGCATCCCTTTTTATAAAGGATAGCTCCTAAACATTTCATATTGTTCTAAATACCAATTCAAATTCACAATGATCTCAGGACCTTTAATTCTGTACATCTTGAGTAGTGGTTGTATGACCACTCGATTAATAAGATCATTTCTTTATTTTTACATGATCAATTAATTGATCATGTGATTCCTCTTATGATGGAATAGTGATATTCTAGAAATTACATGTGATGGGGTACTCAAAATTCAACATAAGTCATGAAATATTATCTTCAAAATATGGAATCATATCATGATCATAGATTTGTTCATATTCTTGCAATAACTTTGGGTTTTTATTAATGTTGTCGTGATGTCTTTGTGAGTGTATTTCGTTCTTGAGACACATTATCATAATGGTTCATTAAGTGCACTAATTTATGAAATTAAATCATGTAGTTTCTCATGTTGTTTCATATTTTTTACTTTCATATGATGGATTAATGGAAATCACATGTATGTAAGACATAAATTACATGTATGTGCTTCAGTTCCGTCAATTTTTTCATGAGATACTATGGTGGGTGATTTTCTAGAGCATGTATAGAAAATTCATAGGTGGATGAAGGTAAAATATGATAATATTTAAAAATTTTGGTATTGTACATGAATTCAGGTATCATAGGATTTGAATGGATGGCTTAGATATAGTTGATAGAGCAGTGTTGGTTATATCCTTATTTTTAACATAGATGGAAAATTCTCATGAATTCCTTGCCCTGTATAGAATTCATTGTCATGATCTACTTCACTTTATCAATCAATGCATGACCAATGTTTGGTTGATCCAACTATGGGATAGGTCACCCATTTTACATGCACACCCAAATACACACACACCACTGGGACCTCGGAATTGTGGGCTTCTATACAACACTATGTGCACCTACAGGCGCACACACTATAAGCCTTACACATTATCCCACCAACAAATAGTGGTCAAGTTTCTCCTTAGGAATTATACATAGCCCTATCCACCATTTTCTACCTCCTTGGGTAGGCTCTATCATGGGGTTAACCCCTTGGGTCCACCTATGAGTGGTTGAGGGGTATCCCATTGGGAGTTTTGTGGTTGACCCATCATTTTATGAAGCTATCATAAATTATAATCTAGAGGTAGAATACAAAAGGCCAAAATTCCAATCAACTTCATACTAATCTCCTTCTAGTTACACATGAATTAAAAGTTTCTTTTATCATGGAAACTTCAATTATTTTTTTCTTCATACAATATAAACTTCATATTCATGGCATCTTTTATACTCCTAACATTGTTATAAAAATGTTTCCTATATGAAACATGTATTTCTCATTTAAGAATAGCACAAAGAATATTCACATTTAGGAGGAGAAAGATCCTTGTTTTACATCCAATGATATTATATCAATCCATATCAATTCTACAGGAATCCTCACCAATAATTGAGAGTTTTCTTACAAAATGTCAACCAATGAGTCCATAATAATTTTAAAGGAATCATCACCATCATTCATCTTGAATATATATCAAACTCTTTTAACAATTAATCACTCATCATTTTAGAATGAAACATACATTGAATTTTGATTTCTTAAAATATATTGATAACAAATACAACCACAGTCATCACCCTTCCACACTATATTTTAAATATCCCACTTTTCCTTTGTTGTCTATACCATTTACTTAAGTTAAATGTTCATTCTCCACATTGTGATATTAAATGAAAAGGATTAATGCATGGGTTTTTATGGATTTCATGAAATTTTTAAATTACATCTCGTTTTATGAAATAAGGATAGTAACACATGGTTCACTAGGAAAAGTGCCTTTAGTTGTTCAACTCTTAGTATTTGTGGGTTGACCCATTCTAGAAAAAAAAGAGACAACAAAGGTTGTCTATTCTCTCCATTAATAACCATGAGTTTGATATCATGGTCATATTTATTTCTCAAAGAGAGGTTTGTATAAAATAGATTTATCATGAAATATATTCTCATACACACTAAGTAAACTCATTAGAAATTACAATTGAATTAATATTTTAAAACCCCCTAAAATTATTTTATTCATCAACCTACATTCCATATTAATGCATATATTTGTTAAGATCCAGATAGTTGAACGAAATATAATTGTGTTTCCACCATTTTCAAAATCTATTGAGATTACATGAATTTATAGATATCCATGAAATAAGACTCTGATATAATAAAATTTAGGTTCCCCACCTCTCAAGGGGTCCACTCCCTTCGATTTTTTCTGGTGAAAATTTCATGAAATTGTCTTCTAGGTATTCATGTTGATAATCCACAGTCAGGGAATAATTCACATTTTTTCAAATCATGGATAATCAGTCCAACTTGTTATCTTCCACTTTGATCACCAAGATCTCCTCTTTGAAGTGATAACCATATTCAATTCCAGGAAATGTAAGCACATGAATACTATAAAAGAAATAAGAGAATAAAGTGGAACACTTATAAGATTCTAGATAAGTGAAGTATGGATGATAATTTCTTCTCAACCTATAGATACTTTTCCTTGTAGCAAGAATGTGCATATTACTACTCAAGCTTATATCTTCATTATATTTCACATTTTTATATTTCTTCAATATAATAGACACTTTACTTTCACTCACCTTCATCCTGTGTTGACATTTTATAGTCACTTCTTCCAGTAGTGAAGTAGCTTCCCATGGTTCTTGTTTTTCTATCTTTAACATCTCCCATTGAGCAAGTAGATATATTATTAATTTTTTTTTTCAATATGTCCAATAAGCTTGAAACTTCCACACAATTTTTCTAAGATACATAATTATTAATTTTTTTAAAACCTCTCATAAAATATTAATTATTCATGTGGAACAACTAGTTTTTATTTTACCATTTCACATGCTAATGCCTCATCCTCAAATTTTTTAATTTCTCTAACTGTTTAAAATTTCCCTAAAAAAATGATTAACAATTCCTTATTAAGGTATTCTATTTTAGAACTTGTTATTGATACTACCACTGAGGCATGCCACCGGAGTGCGTTTAACGTTAGCTTGGCTGTGTATTGTACCCTGCATTCCCACTTTCCAAAGGCGGGGGGGATTTTTCACTTGTTCAGTGATGTCTTCAGCTTGATTAGAACAGAAATATGGGATGTGACTTCCAACATACATGGATTCCTCCATGTAATTTTTTTCTAGTCTGGGTCTCTATAATTGATTAATACTTTTTTTTGGATATCATTCCTAGTGTCATATCTTTGTGGATTCCAGTTAATTATGATCCTTCCATCAGAGCATTCCAAGGGATAAGTCGGTGCAACAACCATTGGTTAGGGAAGTAGTCACGGTTGGCATCGCTGGCATGTCTAGACACTAAAACCTTGGTACACCTGACTTATCCCTTATGAGAGGGTATCTCAAGGGTGAGGAATCTCGAGGGATCCAACATCGAATGAAAATAATTTTAATGTTAGAGGCATGTCTCAAAGGTCTTACTTGTCTTACCATGTTTAAAAATGGTTATATTGTGTTTAACATGAAATAGAGATGGATCATAAAGATAAAATCATTGATAAGAGTTGATCAGATTGATACACCCCGATAAGGGAGAACCTAGAAGACTCACTAGGTGGATGGGTCAAAACATCGGTAAGGATGGATCCTGGTTTGGCATGTCCCAAAAAGGTATGTTTTCACAACAAGAAGGTTGATCGAAACACCGTAAAAGGATGACTAGAGAAGGTGGGACTTCGCAAAGGGGGTTCCAATGTTTATCATTATCTTATATTGAACCTCCTAGAGGCTTCTTATGTGACCGGTGTAGAAGAAAAGGATCCAAACCTGCATAGTTTAAAGGAATAAATGTTCTAAAAAACAATTTTGGGGGCTTCCAATGTATCTCAGTTGATTGGAATAAATGTCCATGTATTTTGGATGGGTGATGAGACACCTAAAGAGGGATCCATGAGAATAGAATGCACGGATGAGGAACCAATATAAGTAGAAAATACAGGTTAGGGCATGATATTCCTATGACCCAAAGGCTCAATGTAATCAATAGGATGGTAAATGTGAAATGGGAATGAACCTCAGGGAGGATTTCAACATATCCCAGTGGATGGGAATCAAATTCCACATAGTTGGAGGGTGGGGAATATAATTAAGGATTACATAATGGATGATGACTCAAAGACATCCTCGATCATAAGAATTGTTATAATCCCATCACAAGATGGGAACTCTTGGTTGGAGGATTGTGGTTAAGTGTGGGGATTATGCATGGTTTGTAGCCCATGTGGACTAGAACACCATAGGGTGGCAGATCTGAGAGATGTGTCCCAAAAAGGGAAAGTATCTCATCATGAGGGTACATCCCATAGGAGGGAGTACCCGAGTTTACCATAATTTGGGGTTGGACCTTTGAGAGGATTCTTATACAGCACAAAGGATGGGAATCAAAACCCACATAGATCAATGGGGCATAAAGTTTAACATAATGCGGGATGAAGTTGAACCGATGTGAAATGCACGAAATGGTTGGATTATTGGGTGTGAAGGGATTGAACCGTGGAGAGGATTCTTATATACCTTGTCAATATTACTATGATCAATGTACCTAGAGTTTATATGGTTTTAGTTTAATGTGGTATGGGACAAGGGGCATTAGACTTACATGTGGTTAGTGGACCACGTGGATGTTATGTTCATTTCTAAACTCTAAGCCCATGTGAGTCATTATCAATGTGGAAAATAAGAGGTAGCGGAAGACCTGATGATCAGGTCACAAAAGGTGAAACCACGAGGGATGGAACAGATTGGGACTTACTGCAGGAGGAGATCTAAAGGAGGGTGACCAAATGTATGAGAAGGATATGGGCATCATACAAGGAACACCCTATCAATTTGTGTCAGGGCCTATGTGAAGTCATATTGAGGAGAAAATGGTGAAAAATCCCAAAGGGAGAGAGAAGGAGGGGGAGCTCAAATGATAATTCCCCTTTGAATTCTCCCATTCCCACCCCACATGTGAAAAATCATAATTTAATTTCATGTGTCATGGGTGATGGTGTTTTGTAATTTAACATCATGTAACTCAGACGAGGAGGACTCAATCCTCACCCCCTTTTACTTAAATAACATGAATAATCCCACACATAGGGTAAGTTAGGTATAATAAACTCTATTAAAAAATGTAGTGGGGGAGTGGTCACTTGATGGGATCGCGTTATCATGGCTATGAGAAGAAGCAATAGCCAAAATCATTCCTATGAGAAGAATAATATGGAAGTTCAATTCTATATGAAACACAGCTTGAGGAACCATGAAATCACATCGCACAAGACTAGAGGGATGTACCGAAAAGGGGTTTGCAAGGCCATGTGGTTCGATAAGAAGATATTCATAATGTAAAGGCACTTATAAGAGGAAAGGTTCTTCACGAAGGAGTATTACTATATAAAGGAATGTTTCTTCATGAAGGAATGTGTCCTCATGAAGGAAGGAATTTGATAGAGAAGAGCTTCACCTTAGCAAATAGATCCTTATATAGATATTATTCCAAAGAGGCTTAATGCTTCACGAAGCCTCAAACAACCTGAAGGTACTAACTCCATTGTGAAGGGTGAAGGCCTTCACAAATGGAATCCCTAACATAGGCGGGGTCTATGAGGAACAAAATGATGTATGTTTTTTAATTCTTAATACCTTGGAGATCTATATTTACATTCACAAAGATCTTTGCGAAATGGTTTATAGAGAGGAGAAAGGTCAGAGTAATATTGGTTTGGAGGGGGGTGAACCTTCTATTTATAATAAGAAGATGTTGGCATCATTTTTTAGGCTCACCAAAAAATAAGAACTGGGGTGCTGGGAAGAAGCAGTGATGCCATTAAAGAGGTAAATTCGCTGTTAGATCATGATGGAAAGGTTACATTGTGGAGGGGATACATTTGTGGTTAGATCATGAAGAAAAATTGATTTCATGGAGGATATACATTTATAGTTTTATTATGAAGAAAAAAGTGACATTTAAGTAGAGATACGTTCACGGTCAGATCATGATGGAAAAGTGACTTCACAGAGGAGATACATTTGCATTAGGATAGCGATGGAAAAGTGATGTCATTGATGACATATGTTTGTGGTTGGATTGAGATGGAAAAATGAAATTGTGGAGGAGATAAGTTCACGGTTTGATCATGATGGAAATTTGACACTGTAGTGTAGACACATTCATGGTCATTTGGGTGAGGGATCAATATAGAGGAGATTTGCGAAACAGACCCCTATCGATGATTTTTGATGTATTGTAAGGCAATTCTAGTTTTCATTATCTTTGATCCAAACAAGAATTTTTTTCATGAATTTGAGATCATTATTTTTAACACAAAAAATTTCTCCTCAAGAATGGGAGCTAGTGAATGAGATGGTTGGATTATGATGGTATGTCACCGAAAAAACTCACTAGATCGATAAGATGGATTGTGAATGATGAAAGGTGTGATGTAATGTGATTATCTATTGGCCAAAGGCCACTGTGAGGTTCCATATACCAAAGGACACCACAAAACACGGGTGACATTCATTGAAATGTCCAAGCCTGAGGTCACCAATAAATAAGTCCAGATTTCTTTTTTTAGTGTACATGTATCGCCAAAAATGAATGTGTTGACACTCTCTGTTCATGAAGAGATCTTCCACCTGAACACGACTACACGAACCAGGTTATATGGTCTAATGCTCCACAAACACTTTTTAGTGAACTGGTATGTCACGAACTGCTACTTCATTTCTATGTAGGCTGAGATACAGGCCTCTCCAAAAGTTTCACTTCAACAAAGGGTCTCTTCAGAATATAGCGTTGAACCACCTCGACGAACAAAATTCAAAAATTTCTAATGTATCGGGTGGATGGATGATCAGAAGACTTATCGAGAATATCTTACTGACCCCACTCATAGGGACAAAATGGAAAACAACATTAAAATATGAGAGTATGTTTATAGTACTTTTGACCATGATTCATTGATGAAACTACTTTCGGATTCTCTAAAGGACTACCCAATATGCAAGATATCGACGTTGTACAACTTTTTCTTGTGGGATAATATCTTTATTAAGGATTCAAGTAAAGTTGAGCTGAACTACTACTTAAGGAGCACACCGAGAAAATATCAATGGTACATGGATGCAGATGGTCACATTGGGAAGAAAATACCCCTACTAGAGTGTAGTGCTTTATAATCATGTCAGCAATGTTGATGGTAAGGAGTTAGTGGAAGAGACACCTCCATCTTAGTACACAATTATTATTAAGATCGGGCTTGGGAATATAGAAATGGGTGGATAAATAGTTAGGTTCTATGACAGGGTGGTAAATTCACAGATGAGTGGGCCTAGGCCTAGGTGATGAGCGTAACCATGATGCCACTTAAGGTACCCTGATCTTGGTGACCCACATAGACTTAAGTGCATCATCCCAAACACCAGTGGTTTCCGACTAGCAGCGAGGACCTAGGGTGTGTCTATTGGAAGATTATTCCCCCATTAGAAGACTATAACACAACAGAAGGGACATAAATGAATAGTAAACATAGGAAAAAGTATCAGTAAATAGTGGATGTAAGCTGATGCAATAGATAAATAAGAATAATAATAAGTATATCAACTGAAACAATGATGACATAATGTCATGTCACTAGAAAACTAGAAATCAAGGATACAAGACAACATGAATAACTTGTTCCACAAGCTAAAAAACAATGACTACTCCAAGCATCCCAAGATCCTACTCTATCTTCTACTATCATGCTCCATCATATTAGTACACAATCAAGCATTGGATGTTGCATGATTCAATTTTTCAATACGCGCAACAATGTAATCTACTCCGGGAACCAAACAGAGCCTAGAGAGGGTGTCAGATATATCTTAGTAGGCCACCACAAATGGTGTCTGTAACATTTGGACCATGTAATGGAGTATAGTAGTGTGTATAAATATATTTAAAGTATAGCAAGCAATAAATAATAACTAAACACACAAATATCTGCATCATCCATCGGCTAGTGTCTGAACATGTAACCAGTTCTTTAATTAATAAATTACTATTTAATGATATTAGGTTACATGTGGAATATCCAGCACTGACATAACCTCGTTATAGTATAAGTAGTGAAGGTCCCAATAAGTAACAAGGAAACCAGTCAATGATATCCGATGAGGGAGTTCCAAGGTAAAAACCCATGTAACACAAACTCACAGAAAGTTAACTAAATAGTATCAGAGTCTACCTAAGGGGTAAGAGTGTAATCTAACAAGAATAATCCAAGGAATTCCACAATAAGGCACCTACCAAGTCTAAGGTGATTGACAAAGGTAAAACAGGGCTAAGAAAATGTAGGGGCCTCTGGGACTTAACAGTGGCACCTACTAGTTAGTGTTGGATCCAAGGAGTGTATCCAAGGTATACTTTTATAAAAAAAGGGACTCAACATTAGTATACCAGGAATCTATGGAATATACAAGAATCAAAAACTAGGTGGGTATCAACCGAATAAAATCATATCCTTGAAATGGAATGGGGTTCACGTGACCCAATGTTTTCCCCTCTCAAAATCCATGGTGAGATCAAGTATGTCCATTCATATTTGATATTGGAATCATGTAATAATTCATTTAGTTAAATTCTTTCCTTCTATTAGTGTGGATAGGTCATTTATAGTTGAAACCTTTTAATCACATCTTAGTAAGACATTAAGCGTTATTCAATTATTGAGGTTCACTCTACTACCTTACATCAACATGGAAAGGGTTGATACTGAAATGTAACCATTATTCAATATATTTTGATAAGGATAGGTTATATACATAGTATACTTTCCAATTTACATTTCATATTTCACATTTTAATTATTATTTTTATGCACTTACCTTAGGCGGGTCAAGTGGTGAGAATACATGGAACATGCCACTTTGAAATTATAATTAACAATTATCCATTTATTATAAATAGTTTTAAATTTATTGTGGTCAAGAAAATGCACACCTGAATTATGACTCAAATGTGTCGAAACACTAAAACCCAAATATGGCATAACCTTCAACATGAGGCAGATGGTGTTGTGGGTGTAACCACTAACAACTAATCACATATTTGGAAAGAGAATAATCATATAATTATAATTAGTAAAATCATGAAATGTTAATTTAATAAATGCTTTCCAATGAAACTGGTAGGCCCCATACGAATATTCTAAAAACAATGAACTTTAGTGATGAGTTATAGACCACCCACCTTAGGGTTGTAAGAGAATTCTCCTCTAGTATCAGCCAATGATTTTCCTTTGAGTTAATTCGATCTAATAAAATAAGAAAATTTCTCAGTGGGAGATATCTTATTCGAGAGTGAAAGAGAAGAAGAATAGATAATGAGGACTCGAGAACATACCATGGCGCATCCAACGTGAAAAATGGAAGCTTGATCAGATGCAAGACAAAGGATATCTCTTGATTCCAAGTTTGGATCTTTAAAATGATCTAAAATGTGATAGAATAAGGAAAAACACACATAAAATCAGATTAGGGGGAATGGGGAAGTATTAATAGATCATTAATATAATTTTTTTACATTTTACACATGTTTTTAACCTGCACATAGTTTGTCCACATGGTTTTTCAAGCCATGTGTAAACCATGAGAGGTGGTTTTTCCCAAACATGGGAAAAAGGATTGTTCACATGGTTTGTCCGCATGGTTGTGCACAAGCCGTGCGAGGTGCCACTATCCAAAAAAACCCAATTCACATGGTTATTAAAACCATGCGCTAACCCTGGGAAAATACTGTGACTTGGCCTATGTTTTCCAAAATGAGGTGTTCTGAGCTCTAAAGAAGCCCCAAACACCATTACAACCTTTTCTAACACATTGGGAATCTATATTATGTTCAAATTAAATACTTAGACCAAATATTTAAGGATTCATACCTGAGTGAAAACCTGGGTTCTTACAGTCTCCCCCCTTAAAAGAACATGACCTTGAGTTCTCTTTCCAAGGGTATTGAAGCACTATCTGAGAACCAATATAGGCACTGAGAATATACATTGGATTCCCTCTCCCACGTCTCATCCTATACTCGATCGTGCTGCCAAATCACCTGTAAGAGAGTGACAGACATTCCTTAGAGAGCCTTCGTGCTTCGGTCAACAATGTGTACAAGATACTCCTCAAAGATAGCATGAGCATATAACTCAACTTTCTCTGGATGAAAGGAATGACATGGATCAGCATGATATTGGATAGGCATTGAGACATGAAATATTTTGTGCATGGCACAATACATCTAACATAGTAGCAACTGATAGGCTACTGGCCTTATTCTCTCTAGAATTTCAAACGGCCTGATGTAATGAGGATAAAAATTTCCCTCTATTTATAACCATTTATGTAGTTGACTAGGATATACCCAAATAAAAACATGATACCCAAAATCGAACTCAAGAGGTCGTCGATGGAGATCGTCATAAATTTTCTGTCCAGACTGAGTAGTAGTCATACGCTTCCTCATCAGCTGGACATGTTTTTTGGTCTCTTTAATGACACGAATACCTAGTATGTATGACTCACATACCCCTATCTAGCTCAAGGGTGAATGGAATGGAATAGAATATAAGTCCAAAAAAGGTTCTATCTAAATCATTACTAGGAAACTATTATTATAAGTGAACTCGATGAGAGGGATATGCTTCTACCAAGAAAAACTAAAATTAATGATGCATGCTCGGAGCATATCCTCTAGAACATGTATTGTTAGTTCCGATTTTCCATCTGTATGAGGGTGAATAGATAATTTTAGAAGAACTCGAGTCTCCATATCATTATTACAACCCTTCCATAACTGTGAAGTGAAACGAGAATCCCTATCTAAAATGATAGTACGTGGAACCCTGTGTAGTCATATGATCTCTCGAACATAAAGTATTCCTAGATCATCAACTGAGAAAGTCTCCTGAATAGGAATGAAGTGGAATAATTTCATTAGTCAGTTAATGACTACCCATATAGCATCTTTACCCCTTGGCGACCTAGGTAAGACAACTACGAAATCCATTTGCAACATCTTCCCATTTCTATTCTGAGACTGGAAGTGGCTGTAATAAGCATACGGGTCTCTAGTGCTCAGCCTTCACATACTGATAGGTTGAAAACCTAGTGATGAAGCCTGAAATATTATGTTTCATCCCAGACCACCAATACTGGAATAAAATAACTCAATAAATCTTTGAGATGCCTAGATGAACTGCGCACTGGGAATCATGGGACTCTTTCATTAACTCCTCTCTCATATATGTAGGAACCCAGATACATCCACGTAGATGTAGGATGCCATATCTCTCCACATACCAATCTGTTGGTGGGTTATCTCCTATTATACTCTCACGGATAACCAAACCGTCACGATCTGAAAACGGACTACTATTCCCCATCTCAAGGAGGAAAGGGGGGACTGTTAAGGCTGGGAGGTAAGACTACTCATGACTATCATCATACTCTAGATAAAGTTCATAAAATAGCTCCATTAACATACATCCATCACTGTCTTCAGGTATGACCTGCGTTTGAGTTTTTTAACTCCATGCATTTACAACTACATTGCCTTTTCTAGGTGTACAGGCAAGCTCAAAATCAAAGGATTTTAGATATTTGACCCATCTCTGCTGTCAGAGGTTCATGTCGTGATGATAAAAGATATACTTGAGACTCTTGTGATATGTATACACCAAAAAGTGATCAACCAACATATAGTGTCTTCAGCAGGGAAAGGCATGGAAAAATACTACAAGATCAAGGTTATGTGTCTGGTAATTTCCATCGTGAGGCCTCAACTGTCAAGATCCATACGCAACAAATTTTTCTTCCTACATCAAAACTTCTCCAAGTCCAATGCCTGATGCATCACAGAATATGATATAAACTTTACCAGGTTCTGGAAGAATTAGAATATGAGTCAAGACAAGCCTCCCATTAAGCTCCTAAAAGTATTTCTCGCATTCTTATGACCACAGTAAATTAACACCTTTCTTTTCAAGCCTAGTAAGAGGTGAAGAAATACATGAAAAGTCTTGTATTAAACTCTTTTAATTTACATCCATCCCAATGAAACTCCTGATATCAAACACGTTCATGGGATTCTCCCGGGACACTACATCACAAAACTCATTAGGTTCAATCGATACTTTTGATTCTACAATAATATGACCCAATAAGAGGAATTTTTCAATCCAGAAGTCATATTTAGCAATATTGGAATAAATATGATTCTCTCTCAGTGTACTCAAAACAATATAATGTTGTTTGGAATGGTCTTTATGAGTGCACCAATACACCAAGATGTCATCCACAATGACTATGAAAAAAGAGTTCAAATAGGGATGGAAAACACAATTAATCAATTCCATGAAAACGAATGGCACATTCATAAGACCGAAAAACATAACAATATACTCATATAGACCATACCTGCTACGGAAAGTTGTATTAGGTATGTCTGATGGTATGAATCACACCTGATGAAAACATAGTCTCAGGTTGGTCATAAAGAACACCTTTTCTCCTTCGAGAAAATAATAGAGATCATCTATTTGAGGAAGTTGATATCATTTCTTGACCATAAGATGGTTCAACCTTCTATAATCCACACACAAACAGATAGTTCCCTCCACCTTCTTCGAAAAAAGCATGGGTGAACCCCAATAATATGTATTAGGTCATATAAATGTTTTTGCCTCTAAGTACTCTATCTTCCTCTTAAGCTCCTAAAGCTCATTAGGTTCCATCCTGTATGGAGGAATGGACATTGGAGCTGCTCTGGGAACAAGCTCAATTAAAAAATCTACCTCACTCTCATGAGGTAATCCTGAAAATTAATCAGGAAAGGCTTACCTAAAACTATCAACTATTGGAGGGAAATCAGTTTCATGTAAACCTTGAGCCTCTATGAAAATATTTGCAATCTGGGTGATCACTCTACCTATCCCATGATGATTCGGTCCAAATCTCCCATCCTAGACATCACACCCACCTTAAAAAAAATAACTGCTACCATATACTGATGTAAGTGAAACCCTATGGCTATAATAGTCTACAAGGAATATTTGTGGACCAACCAGTCCATCCTAAGAATGAAATCTAAGCCCATAATCATGAGAACAAAGATAGTCCACAAGAAAGAGTAACTACCTACCTCAAGGGGGAAGTACCTACACTAGCGTTTGACCTCCATATGCATTCCCAATAGTTTATCGAGGGTCATTACATTGTTGTGATATTTTATCTCTAGTCCGATAATTTCCTAAATAGATAAAGAAATAAAATATATGAAAGAACCCGTATCAAATAAAAAAGAGACAATATTAGAGGATACTAGAATAGAATCTCTTACTGTAGATGATCCCACAGCTTGATCCTTAGATATTTGTTGTAAGGCATGAAACAAACTTGATCCACGAACATGTTCAATAGATGGACAACCAAAATCATGACTGCTCTACTGGCGCAGATGGTGATCAAGTATTGGACTACCATGACCATGAACTCCTCCTCGGCTAGACCTATCGGTGCTACTCCAACTCCCCACCTAATGTGGTGAAAAATAACTCACTTTTTAAGGAGTAGTTGAAGCTGGTCCTTTTCCACTCAAAGCTAGTGGAATGGTCCGAAAAAATGCCGAACATGACCCATACATCCACAAGCCCAGATATCCATTGGGTATCTATCACACTAGGGATTTCTATTACCTAGTTTCACACACTAATAACGCACTATAGAGATATAAAACAAGATACTTTGGTATCCACTACCTTGAGATAAACCTCAATGGATCGTTTTCTACCATTGGAAGAAATACTTGAATGACGCGACACAAATCCTTAAAACACAACACTCTCTTCATCCCTTAGGTTACGCTCACTGATAAGGGCCATATTAACTATTACTAAGAACGTAGGAAGGTTAAATACATTCACCTAAGTTATGATGTCATACTGAAGCCCATCCTCAATATTCCTAGCATGTGAAAACTCATCACCATCAATAAGTAATGCAAAGCGTTGTAAATCAGTGAAACATGCTGAATATTCCATAACTGACATAGAACCCTATTTAAGATCCATGAACTTTCTATCTCTCTCAGCTCTCAAATACTGAGGAATGAACTAATCGTAGAAGGTTGTCTGGAAGTCAACCCCTAACATGCCCTGATGGCATCCGGCCTGGGTAACGACATCCCACCAACGCTTGGCCAAATACTGAGGCTTGTATATAGAGAGACTGACTCTCCGATTTTGTGGTGTTTCTAGATTCTCAAATATAGATATCATTACCTCTATCAAAGACTCGGCATCATAAGATCCACCATCCCTTGAAAAAGTAGGTGGATGTTGATGTTGAAACTCATTGGTAAGATCATCCATCGTAGGTGCAACCCATGGAGCACCTTGCATGGACTACATCAGACATAAGAAACTATCATAGAATTTGGCATCGGTTCCTGGATTAGGTGAAAGAGGCAGTGCCTCATGAGGAACTTCTGGAAGTATGACTGACGGCTCAGGGCCCACCATGTCTGGAGCATGGTCGTCACTACCCTCCTAACAAACGACATGAGGACAATGAAAAGTCATTAGTCTACAAATGTTGAACACACATATTATAAAAAGAATAGAAAAGAAGAGATAGAATCAATAATGAAAGATGGATGTAAGAAAACTCACAACCAAAGTCATACTACCCAAACTACCCACATAGATGGCCAGGTATTGGTAAGTGATCAAGTATAAATTTTATGTTTCTTTGAAATTAATTCATAGCTTCACTCTTTTACCTCTCATAAACATGAAAAGGATGAATAAGGATGTGAAACCAATTCACTGTTTATTTTAGGGTTGAATTTATAATGGATAGTCATTTTCGATGAATCAGCTCCCATACACCTATCACAAAAAATAACACCCATTTACTTATAGAATAATGGATTGACTCAGCAAATTACTCATTCCAACACATGAGGGCCCATACTTTTTATGAATTGAGACAAGAAAGCACTCAATCTAAGCCAATGTGGTAAATGTAAAAGCAACTATCACAACATCAATCAACAATCACAGGCATATCAAGGAATGTAAAGTAGTGAAATGAACCTATAGGGCATGGAAATATGCATGAAATGTGAATTATAGGTTCCTGTAATGATCATGTAGAAATACTCCATTCCCTCATATCATCGATCCAATAATGAAATAAATTCCCAAAGAGTAATAATCAATAACACAAAAAAAATATGTAAGTCACCCAACAGAGAAATAATATCAATTGTAATAGGAAAAATATAAAAACAATTGCATTATGGGTAACCTGGACTTTACCTTGAACATGGGTTCACGACATCTAAGAACAACTTATGACCAAGTCCCAAGCATTCCTATTCTCCAATTAATTGTCTCCAAATAGTCAAGAAAGAAATGAAACGACCTCTGAAACTACATTGTGACGACTCAGACCTGGATTCAACTTAAGGTTCCCTAAGCCCAGTGAGCCAGAAGGCCTCACATGCATCTTCGCAAATGAAAAGGGTTACTGACTAGATTCATGGGCCTAGGGTGTGTCTGTGGGAAGACTATGCCCTCATTAGAAGAGTGTAGCACAGTATAATAGACATAAATGAATAGTAAATAGCCTAAGCTATATAAGTAAATGGATGAAGTAAACTGATGAAATAGATAAACGAGAATAATAATAACTATATCAACTAGAATAGTGATGATGTAATTTCATTTCACTAGAAAACTGGAAATCATGGATACAAGACAATGAGTATAACATATTCCACAAGTTAAAAGAAACAAAGTCTACCCAACGAATCCTAAGATCTTACTCGGTCATCTGCTATCAAGATCCATCCAATCAACACCAAATCAAGCACTAGAAGCCGCATGATTCTCTTTATCAATACTTGTAACCATTTAATCTGCTCTGGGTAACAAATGGCGCCCCAAGAGGGTTTGATATTAATCTTATTGGGCCACCACCAATGGTGTCTATAAAATCTGACCCATGTAATGGAATATAACAGTGTACAAACATATATGTAAAGTAAATTAAGCAGTAAAAAATAACTAAATACCCATGTACCTGCTTCATCCCTCAGTTTGTGTCTTAATATTTAATGAGTTCATTAAACAATCAATTGAAATTTAATTTTAATCGGTCAAGTGAGGCCTATGCAACAATATAATCACCTAGTGATAGTATAATTATTGAAGGTTCCAAGACGTAACAAGAAAACCAAACAATGATATCCAGTGAGGGAGTTTAAGGGTAAAAACCAAGGCAACATAAACTCAGATAATCCTAACTCAGTAGTATCTATGACCATATAAGGGGTAAGAGTGTAATCCAAGGAGCGTAATCCTATGAATTCTACAATAAGGTCCATACTGATTCCAAGGTGATTGAACAAGGTAAATCGGGGATAAGAAAAGACAGGGCCATATGGGATTTAACCATGGCACCTACTAGTTAGTGTTGGATCAAAGGAGTGTAACTGAGGTATCCTGTAATAATGAAAGGGACCCAATGGTAGTGTATTGGGCATCCAAGGAATAGACAAGAACCAGAATCTAGGTTGGTTTCAACCAAAGAAAACCATATCCTTGAATCAGACTGTGGTTCCCGAGACCCAAGGTATTCTACTATCATAATTCAGGGAGATATCGAGTCAGGCCATTCGTACATGATATTGGAATCATGTAATAATTCATTTGGTTCAAATATTTCCTTCCATTAGTGTGGATAGGTCAAGTAGAGTTGAAATAATTTAATTAAGTCTTATTTATCCATTAAGGATTATTCAATTATTGAGGTTCACTCCTCTACCTTCCATAAACATAGAAATGGGTTTTATGGACATGTAATATTTATTCAATAACTTTTGATAAGTCCAAGTTATATACATAGTATACTTTCCATTTTCATTTCATATTTAACATTTTAATAAACATTTTTAAGCACTTATCTTAGTAGGTCAGGTGGTGATAATACATGGTACATTCCATTAGGCAATTATCATCAACAACAAGCCATTTATTATAAGGAGTATCACATTTAGAATAGTCAAGAAAAGGCATGCCCGAATGAAGGTTCAAACATAATGAAACACTAAAACCCTATTATGGCATAACATTCGACAAGAGGAATATTGAGTTATGTGTGTAACTACTAAAAACTAATCACATTTTTGGAAAGAGAATAATCCTATGATTCTAGCGAGTATAATCATTACATGTTAATATAATAAATGGTTTCTAATGAAACTGGTGGGCCCCACACAAACATTCCCAAAACAACTAACTTTAGGGATGAGTTATAGACCACCCAACTTAGGGTTGTACAAGACTTATCCTCTAGAATCAGACCTTTATTTTACTCACATTGGAGTACATCTTAAAAATGATGAAAAATGATCACAAGAAGATATGAAGGTTGAGAGTGAAAGAGAAAAAGAACAGCTAAAGAGGACTAGAGTACTTACCGTTGCACATCTAATGTGATGACTGAAAGCTTGATCAGATGTCGGACGAAGGAGATATCTTGATTCCAATATTGTATCTCAAAAATGATCCAAAATGAGGGAGAACTCGGTCAAACCTTCATAAACTCAGATTTGGAAGGAAGGGGAAGGATTAATAGATCATTAAGGGAATTTTAGAAATTTTACACATGTTTTATCCTGCACATGGTTTGTCAAATCGTGTGAAAACCGTGCGAGATGGTTCTTCCTAAACTTTGGAAAAAGGGGAATTCACATAGTTTTTCTACATAGACATGCGAAAGCTATGCGAAGTGCCACTGTTTGAAAAAACACAATCAGCATGGCTTGGAAAAATCTGCACTAACCGTATAAAAACTATGTGACTTGGACTGTTTTTACCAAAAAGAGGTGTTACAAGCTTTAAAAAAGACCCATAAACCATCATAAACATTGATAACTTATTTGGAATCTATATCTGGTCCAAAGTAAATATTTAGACCAAAATTTAAGGAACCATACCTGAGTGATAAACTGGGTTCTTATAGCATACTCGGTGTGTGCATCTGGGATTGAGTTTGAGCATGCACTAAGGCATGTAGGCCTATATGAAGTAACATGGGATTCTCAATTCCATGTTTCCAATAGGAGAAGATGATACAATAATTTCTTATCTGGTGATCACCATATACCAACACATTCATCCTGCATCACAGGGAGGTCAGTATCAGCCTCTGAGATCATCCTTATATCTATGGTATCCCAAATGTGAGAGGGATGTATGACTAGTTCCTACCTACTATGAATTCCTAGGATGATGTGGAAACATGAAAACCTAAGAAAAGTAATTGTGGAACATGGTGCCAGGAACAAATGATGAAAAGAAGAACACCAAAGATGTCTTCTTCAATTAGTGGTTTAGGTAACTTCTGAACTCTCTAACCGAGGGAGAGATAGTGCCAAGGAAACTACCATCAAGACCCCCCCCCCCCCCACACACACACCTTATAGGAGCTCAATGAGGTAAATACAGTTCATACTAGAGGATCCTAGATGATAGTCAGCAGAATATTTGGGGCTACAACATCAATGATGATCATTGGCCAATAGTCAGGATGGCCATATTCATCTCAACACAGATCTATGGGTGGATGCTACCTATGAGGGATGCTAACATAGGGTGAATATTAGAACATTTATCATGGTGGTATAGATATAATTAAAAATATGAATCGACATAGGAATCTTGGTGCTATCTAAACCGTATCACCTTCTTCGGAACATTTGTGAAGGAAAGAGGCCACTATGCATGTGTGGGACCTTCCATTTGTTATATAGGTGGGTAGATGTTGACATGGGAGGATAAAAATACCTCTATCTTATTTCTAAACTAGTGATAAACTATTTTACAACGATTAAAAATATTATGGGGACATCCCTGCTCAATCTAGGATTACTGGTTACACAGAACGAGATCATGCAAGCCGACCAACTAAACATCCACCCATTCCCATGCGAACCAGATCATACACAAGTGATGAAAAATACACCATAAAGAAGAGATCATAACTGATATCCTTCTATGTCTATGTGTTGGTATCACGAGTTGATTGTGAACCTATATGTAAAATATATACTCCACACTGGTTTATAAGACAATTCTAATGTATGTAAAGGATTACTTTGAAAGTGTATTTGGGGGTGCGTCCGGAGAACAATCCATGTGTGATGAGACAAATATGGTTGATCCTCACATGGGAGGATGGAAATATGTGGAATGATCTACCACCACATAATACTGTATTCGGATTAATCAATGAATATGCATTGAGCTGGGTAGTTACTTACCCGGGTGAAATGTTGAAGAAGCCAACTATCTGAAATAGTAATGTAGCGTTCCCAACACCTTGATGTCGGGGTCGAGTGGTAGTGAGGGGGAATCATGAGGTTAGTTCTAATTAAGGTCATGGTGATGTGGTTATAGAAGTAAGGGTAATGGTCCATAAACCAGTGTCGGTTGAAGGTGAAGAAAGGGAGGTGGTAGTGCCAATCCTAACAGCTCCAACCAGGATGACATGGGAATGGGGGGAGTCATCAAGGGGATTCTGCAAGATTCCTACATAGGATCCAGGAAATTAGTTGTGTCAAGTGGTGACTCTCTTATATGTAGTTTATCTAGACTCTTGGAAGACTATGAATTCTACAAACATTTCCTCAACTTTGAATACATCTGGGTTAACCTAAAAAAATATGGGTTGGATCTGGGGGATAATAGCTTCAAAAATGGTGGCATCAACACAGCTCCATCAATGGGAAGAAGATTTATAGAGAAACTAGTGGAATTAGTGTACTCTTGATGAACTTTGTTTCCAATGACACTAAAAGTAATGATGTTATTGGGAAATACTTCCCTAGAAATCCTCTCTGTATCTCAATTAGCAGCGTGCTTCCCCTGAAAACAGGGATTATTCTTTGGGGGTAGAGGTCAACATAGAGGACTTTCATAAGGGTGATGAGGAAGTACCTTCCAAGAGAGGATCTCTAGAAGAAATTGAAATCATGGACTCAGTGAAAACTTCTCTGGGAGGATTTGTTGCAACTCTTGAGGTATGCTCTAACTCAACTCATGCACCATTATATTTCTCCCTTTATCTAAGTCCCTAAACCATCATCTACATATGTAAGAGGACCTTGTGTAGATAGTTCCTATTTCCAGGGATGAATATGTGACAATGGGTGTGGAGGAATAGGAAATGAGACTTGCATCCAGAGAAATAATAGATGTAAAATCCTATATCTATGGGGAGGTAGGGGAAGAATCTCCAAAACCATCCGAAGAAAACATCACATATGGGGGAACATGCCTGGTAATTTCATTGTTGACAAGCCATAGGAGAGACTATGATTTTTTCAATTGTACGTCGCTTGCCTCTTGTTTCTACACATGTCATTTGGTTCAATCAAAATGATTGTCACAATCCATGTCTAAATAGTTCTTATAATGGTGGGCGCCCTATATGTACAGTTGACCGAAGGACTGAGGGACCCTTTATCGAGAGGGTTGATAGTCAATATGAAATTAAGCACCAAATATGACAAATATATTATTTCTAATGAGTGATTTATCATGATAGAAGGTGAATCCATTGGTGGGGTAGAACCTAGATCCAACCGGGCATTCATCATTGATATAGAATCTTGTTACAATGACCAACCAAATAACCAAGAGACTGATTATTTATATGCAATTCCTGAGGAAGATGCACCTCCTAAGCTCCTAGATTCATTTCCTAAGTATGAACCATTAGATCCCTTATAGTTGAATGTATCATATTCTCATGTAGTTGTGGATAGTCAGAAGGACCGACGCCGAGTATAGAAGCTAATTGATCACTTCTTTAATGAGGTTCCAAATCTGATTGGAATGTCGTAATGGAATCACCTCACATGTGGAGTCAAGATCCATGTGTTGAGTGGGTAGACGTGGGGAATCTTCACACATTGGTTCAAGAATACCTTATCGAGAAAATAAGGGTGAGTATTCAACACCTGGATTCCAAGTTATATTGGAAGATTTCCAAAAAATATCTAGAAACTTCACGTGGTTGAGATAGAGATCAAAAAAATCAATGGGAAGATTAGAATATGTTTCATGTTCATCATTAAGAAGATGGGGCTTGATAAATGAATATAGGCCCAACTAATGGTGACCCAGGAACAATTATCACTGTTGAATCATCAGGTGGTGGAACATCAAACTAAATGGCACCAAATGGATATTAGGGATGATAAACTTCCATATGCAGGAATCAATAAGGAGGAGAAGCTTGGGAAGCAGCAAGAACACCTAGAAGCTACATGCCGGAGAGAGAATAAATTAAAGAATTCTATTGTCAGATTAGATCCATATGGGTCCTGTTTTGGCCAAGTTGATACATATATCCTTCATCCACCTACCCATATAAAATTTCATCTTGAAAATATTTCTTATTTTTTTTCATTACAAAATCTCGATCATTTTTTAGGAATAACTACAGTTAAATCCCTCAGATCGTGTGGGTCTTGCCCAGTGAGAGAAATAAGGGATGGCCACAAAACTACCCACTATTTATGAGAGTATCAGTTAATCATCGAATACTCATGCTTTGATATCGTTGACTGACCAACATGAGAATTCATGTTGAGGGATATTTTGACTGGGAAATATGGTTCCTAAAGTATCCAACATTCCCATCCCAATGTGTGCTAATGAATGATCGGACCAATTAAAAGGGTGTAAGAATCAATTTGAATGAAGGGGAATGAAATGTGTGAATCATAATACCCAAAACATGGAAATCAGATATGGAGGAATAATGATGGAAGATAACTGTTAACCGTATTCTGAACACAATGTTTATATTGCAATAGCCTGAAATGAGGATAGTGAAATGAGGTCCAAACTCAATGTGACGTTCAATGAGTTTTGGAACATTTTCCTAAGATGGTATATGATCCACGAGGCTGAGCTTCCATACCATTAAGGGGTCCCCTCAACCAATAAAGAGGGTGATGATCCAACTAAAGGGAACAAGAAGTGGGGGGATTGAGTGAATGGTTGTCTGAATGGGCTACAACACTTCTGAGATTAATCTACGATGATTAGAGCGTATTGGGTGAGAATATTGGTGTGAACCAAGATCAAACGTATTTTTAGACAGGTGCACTCTAGAAAGGACCTTGATTACTTCAAATACAACCATGATAGACATGTAGTTTAATGTCATAAGGTGAGGATAATGCATGGAATATTTTAACGTCATTTGACTAGGACATTGCACATTGTTTAAGGTAATACTTATTGGACCCTATCCAACAGTTTAATGTCATATTACATGGACTATAATGTTTATTCCGTTGATTTTTTTATTGTGTGAGGAGATAAATCCAAGGTGAATGTGTTGATAAAGGCTTGTGAGCCATACAAATACTAGGTAACTTATAGAAAGGAGGCATATGTGATACAGGGATGGAAAAGAACCAACATGAACGAAATACATAGAGACCTATAGCCAAACACAACACCATATATTCCTTTGGGGATCCTAGTTTATGGTCATACAGTTCAGATTGTCTCAAATAAGAAATGTGCATTAGTGGCGCCATAATGTAACCTGACGTTAATGAGGACAAAAAATTCTACACCACATAACACATTACTCGGGGAGACCTCACACATAGTTTAAGGCCATAAGAATTGGTCCACTAAGTGAGACATCTATTGTGAGAATACATATTGAAATCTTGGATGTTAACCTCCTAGTTTACGGACGTAGTGTTTGGACAATGAGAAAAATATTTCTGAATAAAAATAATGTGTAACGTGGTGTCAGAGAGAAACCAAATTTGAATTAGTACCATAGAGGTATGGACCACATCATCTCTTACTGAGAGAACACATACACAGTTTAAAGTCATGTTTCCTAGAATTTTAGACCTGAAATGTTCGTTTATGTTCATAGAGTTTGGACCAAATGGAATGGAAATCTTCCCTGAATGTATAAAACATCTCAAGAACCCCTAATACCATGTCATTCATGCTCAATATGTGAAATAAGGGGTAGATAACTTTTTAACAACACATTGAAGGACACAATATGGGAATGGAGGGGTGGAGTCCTCGAAAAACCCATAATGAATTTCTACCAACTCAATGTGTAAAGGTGAACAGAGGGAGGGCACTGAGAGTATTGAAGTTCCATTTGGACATAAGGATGTGAGAGGGAATGTGAATCAAAAGGCTAATATTTGGTATGCGATGGTATTGGAATAATTATAGAAGATAACTGCTTGTTGTATTCAAAATGAAGTATCCATAGCACATTGACTAATATTGGAACAAAATAACTAAGCATTGGCCAAAAATAATATTCGAAAAAGAGAGGAACATGTCTCAAGATGACATTCAAGATGGTCTGGGATGTTTTCCCAGAATGTTAGGTGATCTTTAAGGCCGATAATCCATGCCATTTGAGGGTCCATTTGGTTTTCAAAGACAATGGAGACCCGTTTAAAGGTACATGTTAAGCGTGGAGGTGGAATGACAGAAGATCCACGAAGAATCCAACACACTAATTCTCATACCATGGTGAATCTGAGCATGATAATGAGTCATAATAGATAGAGAGATCTGATTATAGGAAAGTAATTTGAGTTAAAGTGTTGAAGAAACAGACAAAATAGGTGGATGAACGTAGGATAGACCCGAAGAAAAAATGTTCGGGCCATCCAATGTATTCTATAAGAGTAAGAATTAGGCCATATATAGTTCTGAAGTGTTTTGTAATTTAACAACATGTGGTAAGGATGGGGTTTAGGAATCATATCTCAAAAAGGAAACATGTGTTGTGGTAGAATAAACCACACATGAATGAGGATAGAATATGATTACACCACATCATGAACACCAAAAAGAAAACTTAGAATAATGTGGCTTGATAGAATGAGTCCTAACTGAATACCATGCAGTTTTAATGACATGTCAGACCAATGAGAAATTTTTTTAGGTCATGTAGAAAATACCATAAATGAGATGAAGTTTAATGTCTTGCATGTAGGAAAGAGACATTAAACATCATTGAGGATGGGTTTGATGTTAGTTTAAGTTCATATATTGTGAACCATATGAAAAATGTCGAAGGACCAGGAATGGTTGAGTTACCTGGGGCTTAACTCAAAGATAAAATGTATGGGCATTATTACAAATCATGTGAGGTAAGGAATCAATCCATACATAATAATCAATGATCATGTGGTTTAATGTCTTGTGGTAAGGATGTAGCATGTGTAGATTCCCTCAAACGGGGTCATGGTGTGGCTATTGTATACCTTACGTGAATGAGGACAATGGATGTCTACACCACACCATGTGCATTCCCAAAGAGAACCCTAGAAAATAATATAGAAAGAGATAAAACTATTTTGTGGTACTTAAGGAAAGACCTAAAGACCTAATGTTTAGGAATTCCAACGTATCCTGCAGGGGCAGGAATCAAGCTACACGTATTTCTAAAAGTTCATGCATTTTAAAATTGTAGAGTAAGAATTTTTTATAGTTTAAATTCATGTAGGACATAACCAAAAATAATGGGGCTTTCTAAAGGGGTATACACATCATGGAAATGTGACGAACCTGATGTGAATGAGGAATAAGGAGGTTAACACCACCCATGTTCATTCTTATAGAGAAATCAGGAAAGAGGCTAGAAAGAGATGAAAATATCATTGGTACCTGTGGCTGCATCCACATAGAAATTTTTTTGGCACTGATACGTATCCTGTAAGGGCTGTAATAAACCCACACAATGTTCTAAAAGGCCGTGTAGTTTAACATCATGTAGTAAAGATGTGGTATAGTTAAGAATCATGAGGGATGAAACCTAGAGAAATGGGTCGTTCTATTTGGTATTTTCATCATGATGAGGTGACGAACATAACCAGAATGAGGTCCAAGGAAGTCTCATACCACACCATTGATATCTCCAAAAGAATGGGGGTATCAAATCTAGGCTAGACTCGAAGAATAGATTTCTTGGAATTTCTACATATTCTAGGAGGGTAAAAATAATTCCATACGTAATTCTCAAATTATATGTAGTTTAACGTCATGCAGGGATGATGTTGGTACATTTTTACATCGTATAGGATAGTGATGCCAAGAATTTTTACATCCTACATCTTGGATGAGAAAAATGTTTATGTATATAAGGGGTAGTAAATTGTGTAGCTATTTTAAACATGATGGTAATGAGAGACAAAGATTACTCTTGTTATGCCACATAATCTAGGGAAACCTTGTATATGTGGCCAAAATAATGAAAAAAATTGGTACATGGGGTTGGACCCAAAGTAGAAATGTTCAGGCATTCCAACAAATCCTCCAAGAGAAGTAATCAAGCCACAAATATTTCTGAAAGGCCATTCCATTTAACATCATTATGTAAGGATGTATGATGTGAGGAGTATTATTACCAAGGAGCATACATTTTGATGTAGTTATAGACCCAATGGTAATGTAGACCAATGAACCCCACATCACACCACATACTTCTGGGGGGGAACTTGGAAAAGAAGTGACACCCTCTCAAATGAAGACACTAAGGAAATTTACAGTTTATCATCCTGTGACTAGGATGAAATGACAGATTACCATCTTATTGGATAAGTTAGATTAATTTCAGGTAGGAATAGGGTGATGTGTATTTTTATGTCTTGTTTATTGGATAAAGATGAGTAGTTTAACATCAAATAGGATGCTTCTGTGTAGTTTAATGTCAAGCTGAAAGGTGATGCTAGAAAGTTTTACATCTTGCATCGCAGGGAATGGTGTCCTCATGAGAAGTATTGGTTGAGGATTTTTTCATTGGTGGGGGGATTAATTCAGTCACAATCCATGGTGACCAATGAGTACACATCATTGGTATAATGCTTATGAATAATTTAGGGTCCCTCCCACATGGGCTCTAACTTTGGTGGTTTCCTTCCATGTATCATTTTCATATACAATGATAATAATGTGTCATCTTGGAGGAAGGAACGATGATGAGCCTTCTTAATGAATTATCTGGCTATCTTTTTCTGGTGCCAGTCTAGATTGTACAAGGCTAGGAGCCTATCCTCATAGAGGGATTTCAGATCATCCATACTTACTTATATTATATTTCATAAAATAAAATTACCATAAATAACTATGTAGAGTGATAGAAACTGAATCATTATTGGTAGGAATTCTTTTATCACATACACTAGTGAATTCATGGTCTAATGGGAGGAATTATGAATCATTGTCTAATAAGCCCAGAGTGTGTTGGGATCTTTTCCAGCCAACTCTTCTTTTTTTTTACCAAAAATATTCTGAAAAATGTTATATAGGGTCTTATTGAACACCTATATCTAGCAAATTATTTTCACATGATAGCAAGAAGGGTGGTTAGACATTATGTTGTACTCAGTGTACATTTTCTTCAGCTCAGCTGCTCAAAAGTTGGTGTTGTTATTAGTGAGAATGGTTTGAGGGACTCTGAATTAGGGAATGATTTTGGACCTCATGAACTCAGTGATATAATGGTATTTTACTTCTTTAAGAAGTATCACTTCTTCTAAATTGGAAAATAAATCTTTGGCACTAAGGATTAACCTGCACTAGAAAGCTGTTGCGGGTGGATATGGTCCCATGACATCAAGTCCCCAGACCATAAAGGGCCAGGATAATTTTTTAGTTTGTAGGGGTTTCAGTTGATGATGAAAAATTTTGGCATGGATATGGCATGTGTGACACCTCTGGGAGAACATGATATAGTCACAGACCAGGGTGAGTCAAAAGTTGCACAATCCTTGAATCTGGTGGGAGAGCTTTAACACTGCCGGATGATCTCCACAAGAAAAAACAAGTAAATACAATATCATGTGGTAAATATCACCTAATTAAATGAAATGATGGACAACTCCATCAAATCTATGTTTGTAGAGGATCTACTCATGGTTGGGACCACTCTGGAGGGTAAACTATATTGCACACAGATAAATTTTCTCCTGTTTGGCTTTATCTATGGAGGGATTTCCATGTTGGAGTTAATAAAACCAGGGTTTCATAAAACCATGTGTCTCTTCTACTATGGAGGGGAGACCTAGAGGTCTTATTGTAGAGGAATTAGTTGTAGGTTGACTTACCTGCCGGGTATCATTATCATCCGAACTAATGAGATCCATAACCCTTTGTTTCCCTATGTGGATAATCCAATCATCATAGTCATGTTCTACAAGGTATGTGTCATGGAAGGACAAGGTATCATATTGACAATTCAATGACCTTCGAACATGAGTGACCTCTAGTAGAGAAGGTAACTAGGCCATCAGTTGGTGAGTACGCTTTAAGGGGGGCATGAGCTCTGGCTTCCTAACAACATAGTCACTATTTATATTCATGATAACATTCTCAGTGTCCCCCTTCATATGTATGTGGGGAACATTAAACTCAATGAACAGCATGAGAGTGATGATAAGATCATTTTACTCTTCCTCATTTTTGGTGTGGCCTTCCAAAAACAAGAATGAGTAAGGAAAAATTGCCAATGTAGGCATGATAAAGATGATACTTAGGCCAACTGTGTTGAGTTTGAGGTCATTGATCTTCGTTCTAGTCAGACTTTCAGAAGCACCATCAATGTATATTTTCAAAAATGACATGGTCTCTTCCACTGATAGAATTAGTTCATATAGAATGTCAAAATCCATAGACTAATCTGTGGGAGATGGATGGATAGAAAAGAAGTCTGCCATTGCCTGACCCATAAAATCTTTCTATGGGACAAACCTAATGTTAAACTGCTAAAGATAACTACCCATCGAGCTAGAAGACCTTTCAAACTAGGTTGATCTAGAATATACTTTAGTGGATCCAAACGTGATACCAGATGTGTCTCATGATTTAAAAGATAGTTTTGTATCTTTTGAACTAAAAAATACATTGCAAGACAATTCTTCCTGATAGAGGAATATATGGTTTTTATGTCATGATTTATGTGAATGAGATATTATTATCTTTTATCTACCCCATATTTATTCTTAAGAGTGAAAAGGGAACTTATTGATCACTCTAGGGTAGTCACATAGAAGACTAGTGGCTTTCTAGAGATGGGTGGAATCAGAACCGAAGGCTATAGCAGGTACTGCTATATATCCTAAAAGTGGTTTGGCATTATTCATCACATTGGTAGGAAGAATAAATTTATATTGGAATATAAAATTGATTACACATTCCATCTATATTCTCAATGAATCAGAGTATGTAGTCTATAAGGACTTGGAAGCCTCAGAGTTCTTGACGATTTCTCAAAGGAGTCATCTGACTGATGGAATTGATCCCCACCAGATCAATCTTGATGCATCCGTATCAAACAATAAAGTTGAGGAACATTCCAGAGGTAACCTTGAAGGCTCATTTCCAGGGGTTCATCTTCAGATGTTAGGATCATTGGAAACCGAACACTTTATCTATATCTCTGATATGGTCATAGAGCTATAGGTATTTGACCACCAAATCCTTCATGTGGCATTCCTCTAACGTTCCAATGATCAATTTTAATATTCAGTTCACAACACATTGATTGGTGGATCATACATTATTCATAACGAAAGGCATTACCTAATAACAAAATGTACCTTGTGGTGCTATAAAGGTAGTGGAATCTTCTTCTGTAGGGGCCATTCATGTTTGATTGTATCTGATGTACCCATCCATAAAGAAGATAGCCTGCAATCTGGGGGTGGAGTCGATCAAAATATATTTCAATGGAAGGGGAAAATTTTCCTTCGAACAGGGGCAGTTGAGGTCTGAAATGTCAATGCATTCATTGATCATATATTTTTATTCTTATCTGGAATGATGTCGGCCAACCACATGGGGTACTGGACATCCTTGATGATGTTGGATTTGATGAGAATATAGACTTCGGCCTCAACCATTGCACCATGGGAAGGGGTGCATCTTTTTGGGAGGCTCCATGAACCCATAATAACTTATTGGGAAACCAAGGATGTGGATGGTGACCTGAGGATCTATTCTTGGTATCACATCATCAATCCAGGAAAATATATACTGATGTTGATTCATGAAATCCACATACTACTACAGCTCTTACATAGGAAAATCTACACTGATCAGTGTCAGTCTCAGTTCTGTTACGGTATCAAGATTCACCTCGATCAACACATCAATAGTGGTTGTGATACCTTCTTCGAATTTGGGAGGAGCATCTTCCAAATCCTCTTATCCATACATAGTTAGACAATCTTTGGTGAGGGAAAATTCTTCCAAGTTAGATGAACCCGGAGGAATGATGGTACCGGCATGAGTGGCGGTGGAACCATTATTAGGAGGGTCCCACACCATTGAAACCATGGAAAAAAGGTTGTTAATCAAATTCCATCAGGCCTTCATCCCAGGTGTCCAAACATGATAATATCAATGAAATAATGGCATGTTTTCTTGATTTAGTTTAACCCAACCTGGTGAAACAAGAAAGTATGGTGTATTTTTATTTCCACGGGGTGAATTCCCTGATACCCTTTAGGGGTAAGGGACTCTATTATCACTCGATCATAATTTATGTAGGAGTATGAAGTGATTTTTTGGAACTTCTTATACCTGGGAAAACAATTCTAACTCCATCCCATTATAATAAAGTAGTGTCTCGTGTTTTGGGTTGTGGCATCAAACTAGTGAATCTAGAGGATGAAAAAATCATCTAAGTCTATACACGGGTCAACAACAATGGTAATGGGATCAACTTAATTATCCTTAACTTGTTTTTCCTTGCTCTTATAATAGTTATAATCCATGTAGTGGCCTTCACAAGATTCAAAGGTAGATGCATCACGCTGGACCACACCCACTCTATAATTAAGGGAGTACTTGAGGCATTAATGATACGAAGAGGGAACTATTTCATGAAGGTGGATCCAAGGTCCACACATTAGGGCATTGTAGGTGGTGCCTTGAGATATGAACCTAAACTCAATACTAGAAATTAGGCCACCAAAATTAGTCTTTAGATTAATCTTGCTACATGGACTCTTCATGGTCTGATCATAACCACGAACTTTCAGGTCAGAGGGATCCAAATCTACATCAAACACCCCCACTTTTCCAAGCATTTGGGTCGGGATTATATTGATCGAAGAACCTATGTCAACAAGAAAATGATGTAAATCCATGCAATTAAATTGTCTAGTGATGTACAATAGGTGAATGTGCCCCTATATTGGAGAACATTTATCTTCTATTGAGAATGATATAATGTCTTGGCATTCTACATGGTTAAATTCATCAACATGAAATGTATCTACGGCTACTACATCTGTTTCAAACTGGAGGGGTCTTCTCAAAGCCTCTACGAGGGATTCATGCATATCTTCAGATAGGAAAAGAGCTTCAAGGATCAAGGGATTTGCAGAAATGGTCCCAAGGTGCTTAAGAACATCATACTTCCATTCCAAGTACACATTTATACTACTAGAATGTTTCTATGTGATAGGAGGTATGATGAGTACTGCTGGTCAAATCAGAGGATTCTGGATG
The DNA here is from genome assembly GCA_963277665.1 of Viscum album. Lineage (NCBI taxonomy): Eukaryota > Viridiplantae > Streptophyta > Magnoliopsida > Santalales > Viscaceae > Viscum > Viscum album. Next base: position 1,275,918,529 of record OY728136.1, on the reverse strand, counting down.
GTGTTTGGAATATGCTATTCCTCACTGGATGAAACATAAAGAATGACTACTGTGTGATTATCATATGGACAATGTGTGTACATATTCATGAGTTAATGATCATAGCACAATGTCAAAGGATCTTCTTGATCGAGAAACAAAAATGGTATGGGTCCCGGGTATGATGGGACAACATGAAGGGAATGTTCATTGTAGGATTTGTGTTGGGAATGTTGTATGGTCTCAGTTTCATGCACATCATGCATAGAGGTACTGGATGATGAATTTTGATGATTCATGTATCCACAACTTCTTTGAAAATGGAAATTATTGGGGACATTATGAGGATCTTCTTGCAACTGGTCATCATCAAACAACAATTTAAGGGTCCACCAGCTCGACAGTATTTAATATATAATTATCTTGATCATCACATGAAGTATCCTATAATGCTAGATGAATATTGGGGGTGACTCAAATATCAAGTTCATGATGTTTCTAAGAGTGTGTGATGGATTTGGAATTGGCAGGGGAATTTGTTTTCCATTTCATCATTGGCGATTTCCCGTCCATGAGGTGGGAGGCTGAGATAAGGATGCCGCAATGGCCTCTACTAGTGGTCTAGTAGTTTCAAAACATTATGACTAATTCAAAGGGGCATGGATGATACCATGGGAATGATCGATGGCCTTCTGAGACATATAATTATCATACTTATGAAACTCATAATTGGATACATGCTTCCATTCACCCTCACTATCATTTTCCATCCTTGGAGAGACACATTAAACATATAAAGTGGTAGGACCAAACATAACTATATAGTTGTCAACATGGTCTAGGATCCAATCCGTGAGCACATAGCACTAATTGAGAGTATATACAAGGAACTGTTGGTAGGGGAATAATTGGGGTGATCAGTGACATCTCCCTCTCGAGGTCTCCATTATTCAATAAACTATAGGATTCCTTGATTCACGGCACCCCAGAAATAATTAGTGACCAGAGCCTCATCAAATGAGTAGATCCAGTTTATTCTTTCTGGAAAGGGGAATCTTGGAGAATGATCTTGGCGAGGGGCTTGATCCAAAAAAAGTGGATCATAATTATCTTTCTTTGATGGTGGTGGTGCATTATACATCGGTGCCAGCTGATTCTGAGGTGGTCGTTCCTGAACCTGAGGTTGGGCTTGAGGATAGAGCACTCATCATGGCTATAGATGAGGCTCTTCAAGTAATAAATCTAGCAGCCTAGGGACCTCTACCTATAAAATGACAGCTGTATTGGCCTTAGCTAATATTCATGAAGGAGTTGTGGGAGGAAACGATCATGCCTTCTTGGTTTGCTGCAAGGGTTACTCTAGGCACTGAACCTTCTCAGAAAAATCCAAGAATCCACCAGTGATGTTCTGAGTGATAAGAGATGGGACTCGTTCATACTTTATGTTCCCCATTCACATTTTCAATAGCTATGCATGGTTTAATTACATGTAGAGTTAATACGTGAGGTCCTTCCACCTAGGGACAAAGTCTGTGATGCACTCATGTGTCCTTTTCTCACACTTTGAGAGGGCAAAGATACTATTATTCCATGTGGTGTAGTTGAACTAATATAGAAACTACATACAATGATCCTCCCAACCACCTACAGACTCATGGGGTATATGGACATACGAGACGAATGCGGGACCTTCTAGTGTTTATATGTTGCACCAGACCATGGAAACCACTAGTTGTGCATGATTTCCTATCATGGGTCCACACCTTGAGATAATGTGGGAAAAATGTTGTTAGGGGTTTCTCGTCCCACTTAAGGGGGATAATGTAGGATTTTTGATTCTAGGAGGTTCTGTCATATAATCCTGCCATTCTAGATATGTATTTCCATCAGGTGGGATTGCCACCTGTTGGGTTTCAAGGGCCTCAATGTAACACCCATATGTGTTTATGAAATATTTTCAATAAAAAATTATTCCTCGGTAGCTTTATTTACATGAAATCGAATGTTTAAAAAAACCGTGAGATTCCATTAATACAAAATTAATTTCATATCTTAGCCATTAGGTTGGTGGGTATAATTATAACTAACTTATGAAAATGACTTATGAATTCATTGGCTATTAATTACTTAGGAAAACTATAAATCAATTAATTTTTTTTATTTTTGATTGAATTACATTTGGTAATGAAATTAATAAGATATATGTGTTATATATTCTATATAATACTTTTTATATTCATCCAATGGATATTTTAGATATACGGTATGAATAAAATCCAATTTTATGTATAAGAACCTATTTTTTTAAAGGATAATTTTACACATTTGAATAGGGAACCCATTATAAATTATGATTATGACACATTAATACTTTCTATATGACAACATAAACATGTTATTTTGAATCGGGCTATAAAAATTTACTTTGGATAAATTTCAGATATTTTTTCTGATTACTTTCATTTTTTGATGAATAGTAAAATACGCTAAATTTTAATTAAAAATATCTTTTTTTCATCGAGATGATTTATTTTTTTATATTATAATATTGAATGGTTTTAAAGTATTAATATTATATATTTTTACTATTTAATATAATTTATTTTATTATCTTTAATTTTACATTGAATTCATAGGTAAAAACATTTAAATCTTTTGTAATGTTTTAACTTTTAAAACATGTTTTCTCATTTCAACAATGGGATTAATTTTAAATTAATTACTGCAAATTATGTGATTCGAATTTGGAAAAATTGATTCCATTTTTGGAATTAGAATGTCCAAATTGTGTGAATATGTACCTTTTATATTGGGACATTATTAATCGTAACTTCAGAAATTATTTTATTTACCATGGTTAAAGTTTGCATTTGGTCAATAAGGGTTAAAAAATAATAAAATAATAATCTAAAACTATCCAAAAACTTTTCCAAATCCTATTGGATAAGATAGTTTCGACCATGGGAATCATTAGGTATATTTTGGGACCCCATGGATTCACATTGATGTGAAAATGATATTTTATAATAATTAATTTAAATTAAAGGTAATTATAACCTAAAATCATATCTTTTACTATATAAATTTTAATATAGGGTTATATAACTGATCTCCATGTATATAAGTATTAATTACAAATAAAAAAATAATTTAATAAATCATGGTATTTTATTTTTATTTTTTAGACATTAGAAAACTATATTTATTTATGACATAATCATGATGTAGTTATTACCTCATTAATAAAAGATTCAAATAAATGAATTTATAAAAACTAAAACAAAAGTAATTTAGTCATTTTGATGTCATCCATGAATTTTCTAGATGATATTTACATATTTTATTTTATTTAATGCCATGGTTTTTAATTAATAAGGTAGTTATGAATTTAAAAAAGGTCAATTATGAAGTGTCTTAAATTGACACCATTCATAACATAAACCATTGAATACTTTATTAAAAGATAGTAAATTCCAAAAAGTTCATTTATTATTCCAAATGGATAATGTAAGTCCAAATATGATATAATTAACTATTTTTGGGTCTTTTTACATGACACAGTAATTAAATTAACCCACAATCTGTAAATAACATAATATCATGGTATGATTAAAAAGGGTAAAATAAGGTTTAAACCAAAATTATAAGAATGAATAAATATTCTAAACTGGTCTAAAAAATATGGGATGATAATTATTTGAACCAAAATCATCATATATTCAAAATAAATATGTTTTGGAAAATTTTTAGTCAAATTAGAATTTATAATAAATTAATATTTAGAGAGTTTCCTAAAGCTCCCCTCTCCTCTCTTATAAAAGGGAACCTCCTACCTCTCATATTCACTCAATTTTGGACCTTTATGCTAGGCCAAACCCTACCATTTATCTTCTAAACATCACAATTACATTATAGAGGTTATTTTCTCCTCAAAATACATACTCTTGTTCCCTAATAGAATATTTAAAGGAGGTACGTCGAGAAAGAGGTAATATATTTTACCGATTCTTTCAAATTGATTTCTTCTTATACTTCTTATTCTTTAGTTTTTTCATTATAAAGTTGTAATATAAGTATCTTTAATATACTGATATGTTATTAAAAATATTAGACAACCCTATATCACCATTTATCCATCCTACAAAAACTAAATCACTACGCGTGAGGACGTACGACTTACCATCTCTACGCCATAGTGTAATCTATTTTTCCCCTCCACCTTACAGGATGGGTATAATGATGGAAATAATAACTATATATGATTATTATAACATAATACTAATGATAAGATACTATAAACCATCCACATCAATACCATTCAATGATTATGGGATATATATCATTGCTCGTGCATAATTACGGCTTACCGTATCCATGGTGGAATGTGATTTGTTCTACATAATATTCATTAAACCATGATTATATAAATGAATTGAATTAATAAATATTATATATATTACACCAATATCCTTATTTAAATGATATAACTATAACCAAAAAATAGTAATATGAACTTATCTAAGAAAACTGACATAAGAACATAAAGCAATTAATACACGAATAACGAGTAACAATGAAATGTTACTAACAAAAGGATAAAAATATGATCATAAATGTTATCAGAAAGTTTATTTTGATTATGGAATAAATAATTAACATTATTTAAATCAACATATATGAGGTTCAGATACATATTAAAAATATCATACCAAATGTAAGGGATAATTTTGCAATCTCATTTTTATCTGAGAGTACTTATATGTAAATATTTACTAGGGGTATATTTATCATCCATTTCCATGTTCTATAATAATATTATAATAAAATTTTTACAATTATTATTTTTATTTTTAATGTCATTTTTACACATTTTTACTTTTACAACATGGTTTAGATGGAATCTTTCTTACGTTTACCATTCAAGGTACTTTTTGGACTTTCCGAAAAAAGTATGAGAAGAATGTTTTTTAACTTGTACGAAATTAATGGATTTTTATGCTTTCATAATGATTTATTTCCTTTATTCTTTACCTCCAAGATTACATAGTTATATTTAAATAAACCAATTTCTTCAAAAATTGTGAGATATTTTGAGGAAGGAAAACATTTTTGAAAAAGAATGGATATTTTCCTCAACAATGAAGCTCAACTATTTTATAAAAATTATTTTCCTTCAATGATTAAATATATTTATGTTTCTATCCATATTTTTACATTTATTTTTTTGTTTAATGGATGAAATTATCTCTATCAAATACAATTATGGATTATTTCATGATGGATTGATGTTTAAGAAACCCATTTTATTTCATGGGTTATGCAATAGTGAATGATTTTATGTTTTTGTGGAACACATAATAATGATTTAATTATGAGATGGGTGCAACCTATATCTCCCTCTAATTCATTGGTTAAAGATTTATATCTCATGTTATACACATGGATGGAAGTGTATGTTAATCAGGTTCAATGATATAGTGCCGGAATGAGGAGGGAAATCAGTTCAATAATGGAATTTGTCCATTATGATAGTCATGGAAATGAGCCTTGAATAATTTTAAATGATTTTCTATGATTATATGTATATGCCACAAAATTTCATGTCTTATTTTAAGACTATTGGGATTACATTTCAGTTGTATGATTTATCCCGTTACCTGACATTGTGAACATTTATATGCAGGATAAGATTTCCAAATGTTATGTTCTTTTGAACATGATATGATTTTATACACTTTTTTACCCTTACTGAGAAATTGACCTCACTATTTTATATGTTTTTTTTCTCCAAGACATGAAGAAGGGTATTAATTATGATATACCAAAAAGGAGTCTCATTATGATGAAATAATAGCGAGACAATGTAGATGTTTTATGAACCATTTTTTTATGTTTCTCAGTTTCTAATGACATTATACCCATGCGTTCTAGTCATGGTTTTGTTATATTTTGTAATAAATATACATCAATTCTGAAGAGATATCAGTTTATGTAAGTAATGGTTCACTATAGTTGGTATCAGAATAAAGGTATAGTTAACCTTTTGAAACTAGGATGAGAATTCCTTAAGGATATGGCTAAGTATAGGATACACTCCTAGTGTTACATAAATGACCACTAATAACCTAGGATAAAACCTAAAATGTCATAAATTGAAATTTTATTCTTTATTATGTTGTTATCCTATTTTGATTACTGTTTCTCACTCTATTATTCTGGGTATTATTCAATGGATGGAACCTGAAGGAATCGCATTAATGTTGAATGTGATGGTCAACGCAATGATTGTCCCACTGAGAAACCAAATATTATGAGAGATGGAATGAAAAATTTTGTAGCCATGCTCACAATACATTCTCAAGCTTCAAATCATTCTAGACTTCCAAACATACAAAGTAGGGAGCAACATTCTGTTGGATCCTTCATGAGACAGATTCCACCATCATTCAACAGGTCTTCTGATCCATTAGTGGATGAAAAATAGATCAGTAAAACTGAAAATATATTTTTAGTTCTAATATGTTTTGAACATGATAAAGACATCTTATCAGTATAACATTTAGAAGGTGAAACTGATCAATGGTGGAATATTATCAAGAATACGAGGAAAATAGATGAAATTGAGTCCATGTATTGGGATGTGTTCAAGAACATATTTTTCAATATGTAATTTCCTCGTATCATTAGAACAATGATGGAGAAGGAGTTCATTGAACATAAAACAAGGATGATGAATCTGTTGGTACCTACAAAGAAAATTTTACAAGAATGGACAGGTATGCTTCGGGAATTTTTATCCAATCTGAGATTAAGATTGATCGATTCTTTAGTGGAATAAAGCCAATTCTCTGAAGGGAATTATCCATAAGGGACTTCAATAGATATGAGGAAATTGTTAGATGTGCTCTCAATGTTGAGATGGAGAATGGAGTAACCCATCAGTTATATGGGTTTGATAAGAATAGAAAAATGGAATTCAAAAGAAAATATAAATACCACACTAAAATGAAGATTATTATTCCCTTTTGATCAAAGTGAAGAAACAAAACATGTATGGAATTGTATTAAAGGGACATGTAAATGTTTTATGTATTGAAAATATGGTCATTGAGAAATTGAATGCCAATGTGATGGGAAAACGATGTCCAATGATGTGAACAAACAAAATGCTACACAGAATGCACCTATTACACATAAATGTTACTAGTGTAATGAAATGGGGCATTATTCCAATCAATGACCATATCCAATGATTATTAATGATGATCGACGTTAAAATATCTTCAGGCCAAAGACAAAGGAATGTCACTTTCAATTACTATCAACGACATAGAGTATGATAATAAAGTGGTGAATGGAATACTTACCATCCAATCTAAAGTAGATAATGTTTAATTTGATTCTTCATCCACCCAATATTTTATTTCTAATGAATTTTATAAGGTTATCGTCGTATTACCTCAACAATTAGGTGTTGAGTAAGCTATGACAACTCCTAGTGGCACAATAGCCACATCAAAAGTTTACAATTCTTCTCTAATTGATATTTGTGGGAAAGTGATACCTGAAAATATTATGATCCTTACAATAATAGAATTTGATGTGATTTATGGCATGGATTGACTTTCTTTATATGGAGATCATATCTGTTTCTAATTAAGGGATGTCACATTTCATATTCCAAATCAATCTATCATCATCAATTGACGCAAGGATGAATATTACATTCTAATAGAAATTTCATCCATCTTTTGGGTAATGATTTTAATAAATTAATGTTAATTCTCTCAAGTGGTTGGCAAGAAACTCACTATTAAGAACACACCCATTGTACGGGGGTTTCACGATGACTTTTCGGACGAATTGTAAGGTATTTCTCTAAATCATGATGTTTAGTTTTCAATATAAATCATACTAGGAGCTATGCCTATTTCAATACACCTTATAGAATGACCCCAATTGAGTTGTAGGAATTGAAGAAGAAACTTCAAGAGAATCTTGATAAGGGATTCATACACCCTATTGCGTTATCTTGGGGAGAACCTATGTTTTTATCAATGAATGATGGATCAATGAGTATCTGCATTGATTATAGAGAATGTAACAAGATCACTATCAAGAAGAAATATCCTCTCCCACACATTGATGACTTATTTTACCAACTATGTAGACCTAAATACCTTTTCAAGATGGATCTTCATCAACAATATCATCAATTATGTATCAAAATGAAGGATATATCAAGGAAAACATTCCATATACGGTGTATGCATTATGAATTTATAGTGATGCCTTTTGGTATTACTAATTCCCCTACTATCTTCATGGATATAATGAATAGAGTCTTCAGAGACTATCTTGATCGGTTTTTTTGTAGTCCTTATCAATGATAGTCTTCTCTATTCAAAGAGAATGGAAGAACATAAATATCACTTGAGAATTGTACTGGAGACCCTAATAAAGGATACACTTTATTCTAAATTTACCTATTTTTAATTTTGGCATAAAAAGATTCATTTTGGGGTTACATAATCTCAAGAGAGGGGATATCCATGGATCTAGAAAAAATAGAGGTTATTAAAAGATGGTCGATATCAACAACAGTAAATGAGATATGATTTTATTTGTCTTTGATGGGTATTATCGCCGTTTTGAGAAATAATTTTCATGGTTATATAATCCACTCACTATGTTTACTCGTAAAAGAGTTAAGTTCGTTTCGATGGCAAAATGTGAAAATAATTTCAAAGAGTTAAAAAACAAGGTTAGCTACTGCACTTTTGCTCACACAATCTTGTAGTGGTGAATTTTTTGTGATCTAAAGTGATGCATCCAAGAAGGGGTTGGGGTGTGTTCTCATGCAATATGATATGGTGTTAGCATATGCCTCATGACAGTTGAAAATCCTTGATAAAAATTACCCAACTCAGGATTTGTAGTTTTCTATGGTAATATTTGTAATAAAAATATAGAGACATGATAATTATGGTGAAAGGTGTGATATTTATACTAATCATAAAAGTTTAAAGTTTATTTCCACACAAAAGGAGATGAATATTCACCAAATAATATTGTTGGAGTTTATTAAATATTATGAATGATTAATACATTACCACCCTGGTAAAGAAAACAAGGTGGAAGATGCTTTGATTCTAAATGACCATGCTAGCCTATCTATGATGAGGAACATGAAATATCTAATATTTATGGATTTGAAAAGGATATATCTTGAAATTTTAATAGAAGGGGAGAAATTTTATCTTTCTCAAAATAATTTTAAACCGTATATACATGTGATGATTAAAGAGGAACATAAGGAATATGTAGAGTTACAATAGAAGGTGATAAATGTTCTTTAATTCAACCATGATTGTGATGAAATAATAAGGTTTAGGAACTGAGTTTATGTTCCTCCCCTAAATGAATTAAAGAAGGATATATTGGATGAGGCTCATAGTTATTTATTCTCTATTCACCGTGGAAGTAAAAAAGATGTACAGAGACCAGAAAGAATAATTCTGGTGATATGGAATGAAAAGAGATGTCATTGAATATGTCTCTCGATGCTTGGTATATCCGCATGTTAAGGCAGAGAGATAGAAGCCTAAAGGGAATATACAACCATTACCCATACAATAATGTAAATGGGAAAACACCACTATAATGTTTTTCATCAGAATTCCTAAAACATCCAATGGAAATAATGCTATCTAGGTTATATTTGATCGCCATATGAAGTTAGTACACTTCATTGATTATAGAGGGGATTTCCCTCTTGAAAAACATGCCCAGATATATGTAATGGAAGTGGTAATATTTCATGGATTACCACATTCCATTATATTCTATCGGGGTCCGAGGTTTAACTTGAAGTTCTAGTGAAGTCATCAGCATGATCTAGATCTAGAGTTAAGTTTCAGCATTTTTTATCATCCTTAGAAAGACAGTCAATCTCAAAAGACAATTCAAAATCTGGAATACATGTTGATAGATTTCTCTATGGATTTCAAAGGTCTTTGGGATCAACACCTACCATTAGTGGAATTTTCGTACAACAATAGCTTTCCCTTGAGAATTTAGATGGCTCATTATGAATACCTCTTTAGAAATAAGTGAACAACTCTAACATGTTTTGATAATGTTAGGGAATGAAATCTATTATAACCTAGTATTGTTGATGAAATGGAAGAAAAGTTCATATTTATTCAACATCACATAAGAGAGTCTCAGAGTCTAGAAAAAAGATATGCTGACAATTGAAAAAAATGACCTAGATTTTTTTGTGTCTGATAAGGTGTTCTTATGAATGACTCTCTGGAAGAGAGTAACGAGATTTGGAAAGAAGGGAAATCTAAGACCAAGGAATATCAGTCCTTTCAAAATACTGGATTATGTTGGGATGGTGGCTTACTGATTGGTGCTTCCACTGAATCTCTCTCAAGTTCAGGATGTTTTCCATATATTCCTCCTAAGAAAATACATACTTGATCCTTCACATGTACTAAACTCATAAGTCATACCGCTGGAGAAATATCTTTCATATGAAGAACAACCGATAGAGATTCTAGATCATAGTTAAAAAGTTCTACCAATCAGTACTACTCACTTGGATAAGGTTTTATGGAGAAAACACCATTTTGAAGAAGTTAAATGGGAACTTAAGGATATGATGAGGTATAGATATCCTCATCTTTTTTTTTCTATGTGATGAATTTTAAAGGTAAAATTCAGTTTAAGGGGGGTATAATGTGACACCTTCATGTATTAATGAAATATTTTCTTTAAATAATTAATATTCTGTAGTAGTTTTCTTTGCACGAAATCATGAGTTTAAACAAATAGAGAGATTACCATAATATAAAATTACCATTATAGCATAGATGTTAGGTTATCGAGAATAATTAAAACTAACTTATGAAAATGTATTATGAATTCATTGAATATTAATTATTTATGAAAAATATAAATCAATTAGATATTTTTATTTTTTAGTGAATTACATTTTGTAATGAAATTAGTGAGATATATGTGTTATTCACTTAATAAATTAATTTTTATTTTCATCCAATGTATATTTTATTTATAGGGTATGAATAAAACCTCATTTTCTGTATAAGAACCAATTTATTTGAAAAGGTTAATTTTACACATTTGAATGGTGAACCAATTTTAAATTAATATTTAGACACTTTAATAATTTATATTTAAAAACATAAACAATTTATTTGGATGCGATATATAATAATTTACTTTGGATAAATTTCTTATATTTTTCGGATAACTTTCATGTTTCGATTAATAGTAAAAATAATCTAAATTGTAATTAAAAATGAATTTTTCATTGAGATAATTTATAGAATTAAATTATAACCTTTAATGGTTTTAAAGTATAAATAGAATATATTATTACTATTTAATATTATTTATTCCATTATAATTAATTTTATATTCAATTCATTGTTAAACATTTCAATCTTTTGCAATGTTTTGACTTTTAAAACTCGTTTTCTCATTTCAACAATAAGATTAATTTTAAATTAATTACTCCAACTTCTATGTTTTTAATTTGAACAAATGGATTATATATTTTTAATCTAAAGTCCAAAATTGTGTGAATATGTACCTTTAATTTTTGGACATTATAAATAGTAACTTTAGTGATTATTTTATTTACCAAGGTTAAAGGGTAAACCTAGTAAATAAAGATAAAAATAATCATTTAATAATATAAAACTACCCTAAACGTTTCCTAATGCTATTGGACGTGATATTTCCGACCATGGGCATCTTTGGGTATATTTGGGGACCCCATGGATTCACTTATATGGGAAAATGAAATTTTATAAGAATTAATTTAATGTAAAGATAAGTATAACCTAAACACATGTCTTTTACTAAATTGATTTCAATATAGAATTATATAACTGAACTCTATGCCTATAAATAGTCATTATAAAGATAAATATATTTCATACGTCATGTTATTTTATTTATAAATATTATACATTAGATAAATATATTTATTTTTTACACAATTATGATGTAGTGATTACCTCATTAATGAAAGATTCAAATAAATGAATTTATAAAAATTAAAAAAATATAATTTGGTTATTTTTATGCCATCCATGAATTTTATAGATGAAATTGAAATATTATTTTTGAGTTAATTCCTTATTTTAAATGGAATCCGGTTGTTATGAAATTTTTAAAAAAATTAAATTATGAACAATGTCTACAATTGACACAATTCATAACTTAAAACATAAAATTGTTTATTAAATGATATTAAATTCCAATAAAATATTATATTCATATGAATGGTTAATATAATTCCAAATATCTCTTAATGAAAATTTCTTGGGTTATTTGAAATGATATGGTAATTATATTAACCCCCAATGTGTAAATAACAAGATATCACGGTAATATTAAAAAGGGTAAAATAACAGTTAAACCAAATAAGTAAAGATAAAAATATATTATAAACTTGTATAAAAATTATTGGATTATGGTTATTAAAACCAAAATCATATTATATTTTAATAAAATATTTTTTGGACCATTTTTAGTTGAATTTGAATTTTTAATAAATTAATATTTTGAGAGCTTCCTAAAGTACCCCTATCCTCTCTTATAAAAGGGAACATTCTCCCTCTCCTCTTCACTCCATTTTCATCCTTCATGATCTGTTAAAACCTAAACATTTCTCATTTAAAATTTCATAGTGATATTCTAGTGGTGTTGGTCTTCTCAAAAGACCAACTCTATTTCCCTAAAAAGAAATTTAAAGGGGGAACGTCGAAGAAAAGATAATCTCTTCTACCGATTCTTTCAAATTTATTTCTTCTTATACTTCCTCTTCATTAGTTATTTAATTATAAATTAATAACATAAGGGTAAATAATATAATTATATTTTATTATAAATACGAATAACCACTATTTCACCTTCTATCCATCGTACAAAAAAATAAATCACCATGTGTGCGTATGTATGACTTACCGTCTCCATGACATGGTGTATTCTATTTTTTTCCACAACCTTACATGGATGGGTATAATAGTGGAAATAATAGCTATATATTATTATTATAACATGATACTAATTATTATACTGTACTCCATCGAATTCAATACCATTCACCAATTATAGGAATGATATCTTCTCTCGTACGTAAGTATGGCTTACCATCTTCACGGTGTGATGGAATTCGTTCTACATAATATTCATTAAACAATGATTATATAAATGAAGTGAATAAATAAATATGATGTACATTATACTCATACCATGATTTAAATGATATAAGTATATCATAAAAAGAGTAATGTGAACTTATCCGCCAAATCATACATAAGAACATAAAGCAGTTAAAACCTGAATAACGAGTAATAATGAAATGTTATAAAAAAATAGATGAAAATATTATCATAAATTTTATAATGAAAAAAATTATTATTCTCAAATAAATATGTAACATTATTTAAATCATAATACAGGAGGTTAGAATATATATGAATGATATCAGACATAAGGTAAGGGATAATTTTGCAATCTCATTTTTATTCGAGATTGATTATACGTAAGTATTTACTGGGGGTATATTTATCATACATTTTTATGTTTTATAAGAATATTCTCATAAAATGTGTAATATTAATATATGTATGTTGAAATTCATTTCTAAATATTTTGACTTTTACTACATGGTTTGGAAGAAATCTTTTTTAGGTTTACCATACGAGGTACTTTTTGGACTTTCTGACAAAATCATGAGAAGAATTTTTTTAACTTGTACAACATGAACAGATTTTTACGCTTTCATAATGATTTTTTCATGAATATTCATCAACATTATTAGTTGGTTATTTTCACATAAATTATTTCTTCTAATCTTTTGTGATATTTTGAGAAAGGAAAACTTTTTTGAAAATGAAAATATATTTTCCACAGGAATGAAGATCAATTGTTTTATCTAAATTATTTTCCATCTATGAATACATAATTTTCTCTTTCAATACATATTATTAATTATATATTATTATGAAAATGACATATTTATTTTTATGAAATCCATTTATGGATTATGTCATTAAGGATTGATGATTAGGAAACCCATTTTATTTCATGGGTCATGATATAGTGAATGTTTTTATGTTTTTTAAGAACACGTAAGAATGGTTTCATTATGAGATGTGTGGGACCTACATATATCTCCAACTAATTGGGTAAAGATTCATATCTCGTGTGATCGACATGGTTGGAATGGCATGCTAATGTGGTTCAGTGATACACAGATAGAATGAGTATAGAACTTGGTGTAGTACTGGACTTTGTCAGCTATGATGGTCTTAGAAATGATCCTTGAATATTATGAAATGATTTTCTATGCTTATATGTGTATGAAAAAAAATCATTCCTTATGTTATGACTATTGGGATTACATTTCAATTTTATGATTTATCCCATGTCATGATATTGAGATATTTTATATGCGTGATAAGATTTTCAAATTCTATGTTACTATGAATATGATATGATTTTTATATCATTTTATTACCCTTAAATATAATTTGATCTCACCTTTTATTATCTTTCTTTTACATGGGACATAAATAAGGTTATTAAGTATGATATTCCAAAAATGATTCTAGTTAAGTTGAAATAAATGGGAGACAATGTAGATGTTTTATGAACTAATTGTTGATGTTTTATAGTTCCTAAAGTCACTATACCTATAAAGCCCTCTCATGGTTTTGTTATATTTTGAAATAAATATACATCAATTATAAAGTGATATTCATGTATGTAAAGAAGGTGTCTCTATACTTGAGGTGAGTGATGAGATGGGCCATTGGAACATCATGGAAGGTTTCATATCTTCGTAAGGATCCATGACCACTAGTGCATTGGATGTTTTTTTAATATTATAAGCGACCATAGTGGATCATGGACATGCTTGTTAAATGAACCAAGGAGCTACTAGAGGGATGACCTATAGAGAAACTTGAGGGTCCATTAGAGGAATAACTTGCAGAGCTGGTTGTCGAAGAATAATCTCTCATAGGATAGGTGTATTTAGTGATGCATATTATGACTGCCTGACATAAGCATTGGCCTCTATCCTATCATGATATGAATGATTTTTGAGATTAATAGGGGAAACATTCCGGGTGTAAATGCACCTTCCCTTGCTTCCCCACTGGAGGGTGGCTGGGATCATACCAGGGATCACCATAGTCTGGCAGTCGATCTACTACGTGATCAGCATGGAGCTCTTCAATAAAATTATTCTAATCCACAAGATGTTGGAGAAACACAACCTTTTGGGATCATCCTTCATCTTTCATTTCGACCAAATATATTAGAGGTCTTAATATTCCTTATTTTTTCTTTACCATTATTAGGGTCCTAGCTGAGGGAAACAACTCATAAGGGTCTGTAAGGGTGATTAATTTCCAATGATGGTGAGTGAAAATGCATGGGGGATCCAACAAAAGTGTCACTAACCAAGGGGGGTAGGTTCTCATCAATGAGTTCTACCTTAGTATTCTTCTCTATGAGGTCATTTATGTTTACTGCAACTACTCTTGGGGGAATATCTTTGATATCACCAACCAGGTCAGGTTGATGTAGGATAGTACTGAAGTGAAGAGTAGAATACTTCCCCCAACAATGGATCAAGATGTGTGGATACATATATTTTATAATTACTTGGATCATATTGAAGATTTGAAGGCATCATTGCTATAAAGTTTGGTGATAACCATGTGATATAGGGTAACGAGCCATAAGAAGCATTGCTAACTCAACCAGGTGGCATTGTTGACCTATGTCAGCATAATATTACTGGACTTTTGAAATATCCAATTGACGATGATGGTGGTGGAAGTGAATAATCCCTAGGGTTTAGAGTAAACATGTGACTTTGTCCTGTGTGAGTAGCTCCAGAATATCGATTGTGGAAGTAGCAATCATCCAAAACATTTTGGGAAGATGGTCCACAATGATAATGTCTTACAAAATATTTCAATCAACATCAGGATCCATACCTTGCTTGGAAAATTATTTAACATAGGTTTGATGAGGAACTCATAACAGTACTATTATAGAATGATGTGGTGGAGAAATTTCAGTTGGATAGAATATGTTGATGGATGATAATCCGCTGCATATTGGTTTATCTTTGGGGGTGGTACTAACTACACCATCACATCCCTGTAGGAAGGATTGATCATCATACCATCATGTGAGAAGGTGGAAGTATCTAGTGTGTAATATGGGTTATTATAATCATATATTTCTACCTAGAAGAACCCTTTTTAATCACATGTTGAGTTATAGATTGATCCCTGTGAAGACAGAGAGGACTATGTGGTAATACCTTCGAAAGGGGCCAAATATTCCTCCTCGGGTATGTACCTACAGAGGGCCTCATGGATTTGGTTCAAATCACATTCTATAAGGATTAATATGATATGATAGGTTCCCACCCCATACGCTGATGTAGAGGATTAATGTGAAAGCTCTATCATCGAATTACAATCCACATCAGATTTTGAAAATTAGAACAAATTAACATTGATCTGGTGGTGTGCATGATTCTAACTTTAGTGATGATGGTTCTCTCTTATTCCCTAGGACTATTCCATAGGATATGATAAATATTCAATACATGGAGGACCTACATGATATTTGGTGCTAGTATAGGTAGGGACTCCTCCAAAGCTGGTAGGAACAAGGGGAAAACCTCCATACTTCATGTCATCAGAGAGGAAGGGGATCCACTATATTTACTGATAAGTACATAGGGAGGGCCTCCAAGTTGGGTGAGATAGTGGGGAGTACCTCATCTTTGGTTATCTTGGGTTCTAGGAGCACCCAAGAAGATGTCAAACATAACAATAGGATCACTTCTATGATGATTATGGGATGTGCGGGGAGGAACTCCGCGGTTAGCAATGCTTGATGAGGGAGGGCCTCCACTAGAACTAGTAAGGACATGGGGAGGGCCTCTGTTCTATCCACTTGTGGTATAGGAAGGACCTCCTCATCTAAGGGAAGTGGCGGTACAAGGAGAGCATTTGTACTAATCAAACTATTTATAGGGAGTATTTATGTGTTTATGGGTTATTGGGTGAGGAGGACCTTCACAATGATAACCTGAAATATGGTGACAATCTCTATTCCTAGGATCATGGTAACAGGGAGGAACTTCATGCTAGACATCATCAAAATGGGGAGGAACTCATCTTGGGTTTGAATTGGTGGCATGGGGAGGACCTCAATGCTGAGTGCGAGAGTGGTTAGGACCTACACTCAAACTAGAGATGGTATGGGGAGGACCTTAATGCTAGATATGGACATCATGGTTAGGAATATGTTGGATACTACTCATGATAGTGACCAGAAGAGTCAGTCCATCCTACCTGATGGGTGGCTGGTGTCTCAATCCTAATTAGGCATACAGGTTCCCATGAAATGTAGCAATCAGTAAATAATAGTATGAACTAGTGGTGGAATGGGCCACTAAAGTTGTACAACTTGATGCACCCTAATGGGAATCTTCTAGAGCATGGACCCAACGTTGATGTTGGGTTAGCAGAATTGGGGACCACGATGTTGGGTTAGAGACCACTTATTAATCGACCAAGGAACCAGATGTTGATGTTGACATGGCCGGGTGGGATCCATCATTAGTGGCTCCTTGGAGACATTTGAACCTGATATGACTTGGAAATCTCATTCCTCATTGGAATAGGGGAATGAATCATGAGATGTTTCCAGGAGGAGGCTCCCAAAATTGTTGAATGTTATTGTAGGGAGAAATGGCTCCCTATACAGCCCTTAAGGGTGGTGGGGGAAATGGGGTACAAAATGCTATAAATCATGGTGGGCCATATACCTTATTAGGATGAACCCGTCTTGTTCATATCATCGAATAATAGTATCAATCACCCTCCTCAGGATAAAATTTGAGGGTGATATAGGGAGTGGGTTCCCATTTTATGTGGTAGTGGATGAAATCATGGTGGAGGTGGATCTACGAGGGATTTTCATGTTACCATTTCTCCTACCCCTATGTCAATGACTAGGAGGCAATTGGGATCATACAAAGAAGGAAGATTCTTCTATTAGCATAAATAGAAGGAAATTAGTGCTTAGTTCCCCAGTATCATTCATTCTTACATGGTTGGATACAATGATCCACACCGACGATGTCACAGACCAAAATTCCCAGTGATTAACTACCCCAAATTCTAGTGAGTTTCACACCAGTCCCATCATTTTCTTACTGAGACCTAGAAGTAGATATCTAGATCTGGTGACATGCATATTTGTTGATTTCTCAAACACTACTAATCACCATGGTTGAAGGATAAAAGATTCAAGGTAGGTTCACCATTTCTCTTTCCAATGCTTTTGTCGGGGCACATCGCCCGAGAATGTTTAGCATTCCCTTGGCTTCACATTGTACCATGAATTCACACCTTCCAAAGGTGGGTGAAATTAATCACCTCTTTAATGATTTCTAATCCTTGATAAAAAAGGAATGATGGTATTTTGGTTCCTCCTTTCATAGATTCCTCATAATTTTCCACCTACTCTACTTCTCCCTCATAAATTAAGATGTTATTCGTGAATCTTGTTCCTGGGGCCATATCTTTGTGGATGATGGTTAATTAATTTTCTTCTTTCAGGACATTCCAATTGGTAAAGTTTGGATGAAACCATCTATCATGGAAGCAGTAATGTTCTGCATCATTGGCATGTATGGACACTAGACCTTTGGTACAACAGAATTCAACTTTATGAGAGGGCTTCTTGAGGGCGTGGAATCCCGAAAAATCCCACATCGAATATAGGTTATATTATGTCCAAAATCATTTCTTTGAGGTTTTCCTCAACCTACCATGTTTAAAATAGGGTACATCACATGTTTAAAATCTAGAAGAGATAGATATTAATGATAAAAACACCAACAAGAGTAATCATTATGGATACTTCCCTAAGAGTGAGCACCTAGAAGGTTGACTAGGATGATTGGTCAAAACATCTTTGAGGACGGACCCTAGAGGGAGTGTCCCAATAAGGGATCGTTTCACACCATGATGGATCATTGGAACACCACAAAGGGAGGATTAGAGAAGAAGGGTCCCAATAAATGAGACACCAAGGTTTACCATTTTCTATAATTGAACCTCAAACAGGATTACTATGTACCCTGTATAGAAGACAAGGATCAAAACATAAATAGTTCAAAGGAAAATATTTTAGCTTGAACCTCATGGATGATTTATATATATCTCAGTGTATGGAAATAAAAGTCTACATAGTTCGGTGGGGTAATGAGACACCAGAGGAGGATTCCCTTGATAATTGATTTCATGGAGGGGGACCCAAATGAAATAGAACCTCCATGTTAGGGAATGATCTTCCCAAGACACCAAGGCTCAAAGGAATGTCTATGATGGGAAATGCGTGATGGGATTTTACATTGAGGAGGCTTTCTACTTATCCTAGTAGATGGAAATAAAAGTCCACATAGTTCAACAATGGGGCATAGAATTAGGAAGTACATAAAGGATAGTGATGCATAGATATACTAGGGATTATGCATGGTTAGCAACCAATAATAAGGGGGAACTCTTGGTTGGGGGAGTATTGTGATGTGTGGGGCCTATGCATGTTTAGTAACCCATGTGGATCAGAACACCTTAGGGAAGAAGATCTAATATATGTGTCTCAACAAGGGAAAGTATTTCATCAGGGGGGTATATACCTTAGGAGGGAGTAATAGAGTTTACTATAGGTTGGGGTTGTACCTCGGAGAGGCTTCCTACATATCCCAGTGGTTGGGAATCAAAACCCATGTAGTTAGAAGGGGAATACAATTGAATTTTATGCTGATAAAGGTGTACTGATGTGAAATGCATGTAACAGTTGTCATCAATGGAGTGAAGACTTGAACCTCAGATAGGGTTCTTAACTACTATGTCTAGAAGACAAGGATCAAATTCCACATAGTTCAAATTGTTGTAGTTTAACATCATATGGGACAATGGGAATTGGTTGTACACATGGTTAGTGGCCCATGTGGATTTCATGGTCACTAATAAACTCTATAGGGGTGTGATTCTTGCTATGTGTGGGAAACAAGAGGTAGTGGCGGACCTGATGATCATTTCATGAAATAGGCATCCATAAGGGATTATGTTGATTATGACTTACTTCAGAAGGGATGCCCGAGTAGGGTGACCCAATGTTTGAGGAGGATATGAACATTATTCAGGGAACATCCTATCAGAGTGTGTCATGGATTATGTAAGGACTTCCTATGGCACCCATCGAGACAAATCACAAAGTGGGAGAGAAGGAGAGAGATCTCTAATGATCACTCTCCTTCAAATTATCCTAATCCTTCCATACATGAGAAACTCATATTTTAACATCACATGTTGGGGATGAGGATGCTTGGAATTTTAACATCCTAAATCTTGGATGAGGAAGTCTCAATCATCACTCCTTGGATTTTCATAACTTTTATCAACCCACACTTTTAGGAAGCAAGGAACAAGAAATTTGATTAAATAAAGTGGTGGAATATTGGTCACTCGAAAGGTTCATGTTAAAGTGGATATGATAAGAATAAATATTTGATAGAGATTCTATGTGAAGATGAATAAGGTAGGCAGCACTATATGAAGCACCACTCGAGGAACCATAAAATCACTTCGTGCAAGCCTACATGGTCATGCGATAAAGGGGTTTGCAAGGCCAAGGGGCTCGATAGGGAGATCTTTATGACTGCAAGGCACTTTTAGAGGAAAGGTTCTTCATGAAGGATTAATTCTCTGTAAAGGAAGGCTGCTTTGTAAAGGAATTGAGATTCCGAAATGAAGGAATTTTGAAGAGTAGAGATTATCCTTAGTAAAGTGCTCTTTATTTAGAGAGTGGTTCAAGAAGAATTGATGCTTTGTAGAGCCTCAAGAAACACAAAGGGTCTCCCTAGTTTGTGAAGATAGAAGGCCTTATTAAAGGTAATCCCTACAATAGGTGAGGGACATGAATAAAAAAAGGATGTACAACTTTCAATGCTTATATAACTTAAGTGATCTATATTTGGGTTCACGAAGAACATTGAAAAATGGGAGCAGGGAAGGTGAAAGGTCAGAGTAACAACGGTTTGGATGGGAGAGCCTTCTATTTATAAGTAGTGAAGATTGGTTTCGAGGATTACCACAATGAAAAAATGGGGCACAATGAAGAAAAAGTGATGCTGCGAATGAGATATATTCGTGGTTTGATCACAAATGAAATGTGACACCATGGAAGATATACGTTCACTATTAGATCATGAAGAAAAAGTGATTCTGTGGAGAAGATGCATTCCTTGTTAGATCATAAATAAAAGTGATGACATAGAGGAGATATGTTTACAGTCATATCAAAAAGGAAAAGTGAAGTCGATGAGGAGATATTTCTATAGTAGGATTGTGAAGGAAATGTGATGTTGTAGAGGAGATACATTCACTGTCAGACCACAAAGTATAATTGGCGTCGTTGAAGTGATGTGTTTATGTTTGTTTGGGAGAGAGATATCTACATTGGATATTCATGAAACAAACCCCTTTTGTTAATTTTAGATTGATTCTAAGGCCATTTGGGTTAATATTATCTTTGAACTAGCTATGACATTGTTCAAGACTTTTAGGGAATGATTTTCAGTTCCAACAGAACTTATGCATGGATTATTCAATTTATTTATTAACCTTTCTTGGGATATTATCAATGTGTTATTCAAGATTGTATTTAAACAATTATATCTTATTTTTTCTCTCATGGAATAATTCTCTTCTTGGTTTCAATTTATTTCCATTCATTTCCACGGTCTATTTGAAGTTTTCCATAGAATTATCTATGATAAAGCTATCATTCTCAAAAATTATATACCATAATTAAATGTTTAATAATCCCACTATTGTGTTATTTTTTGGGAAATTTTTACATTTTAGGGTTTATTGGTATTTTGATCTTAAACTAAAAATGGCTAAGTTTTAGTATTTAATTATTTTATTTTTACTATTTATTTAGGCCATAACATTTTCTATACTTGTTTAAATTGTGAAATTAAATTATAGTGGGATTCATGATATCTTGGGTTTCATTTAATTATTCTAGACCATATGCTCAATCCACCATTCAAACTACTTATCCATATGCAGAATTGGTTCTCATTGTTTCAGAGTGGATTAATTTTTTAGATGATTATGATATCAATGAAGAAATTAAAGAAACAATATTGTACCCATTTTACTACACCAGTTCACATAAGGATGGTGGTACCAAGATAATTATTAAAGAATAATTATTTTTTAAAAATGAAAATAATGATGAAATACATCTAAAGATTAAAATTCAACAATGAATAGAGGTATTTTATGAGGATAATGTAATGGGAAGATATTCTTACATTTTGTACCATTTTACAGAACATCATTGGAACATAAATTTCATAGAGTGGAACCTAAAGAAATATATTTTCAGGATCTTCTAAAATTTATTTAATCTAATAAGGATTGGGTATATTGAATCTTGGTGGTTTATGAGGATGAAACAGTGCCCACCTTTATACATGGGATGATCAGCTCAAACATTTTGATTTAAGGATGTGAAATACTAGAACCCACATGGGGGTTAATACCAAGTATCTTTTCCCTTATTTTTATTTTTATTTTTATTTCCCTTAATTTAATAAAATTTTAAGCTTTGTTGTTATTTCATGTAATTTTCCATGTTATAGCTTTTAGGAGGCTAGCTAAAGCCTACTTCTACTCAATAAAAACTAGGTTATGTCATTCCTTCCCACCTTTTTTTTACATTCCTTATGTTTTGATAATAACTTTTCAAATAATATCTACTCAATGAGGACATTTTACAACATATGTGTGTGGGGGGATATTTTAGGATGATTATGATTTTTAATTTTATTTTTTGTGTTTTCTTTTCAAAATAAATATTTTTAATATTTATTTCATATTTTGTGTGTTTTATTTCCAATTTTGTGTCAAAAAACATTTTATATCTAAATTAATACCCATATTAAATTGAATAAAAATTTATTAAAGGAAACAACTTGATTAATTGAAATAAAATTAAATGACTGCTAAAATGTGTTTTTTTGATTTATGATGTGGAAATTCAATAAAAGACCATTGAATTCTTAATTTAATTCAATGAATGAAGTAAAATATTGAAGATTAATTTCTCATGGGTATAATGAACCATTTTTTCATCTTCTTCAAATTCACTCCACTTCATGAGTGAACAAAAAATTTCCTTTTTAACCATAACATGCCTTTTTTCTGTCAAAACATGTGTGTTTAAAAGAAGTTGTGTTGGAAAATAATTGATAATTTTTTTTTTTGAGTTTGAAATACCAATTTTTAATGAGAATAATTTTATATAATGTCCTACCATATACAATTTATCATTTATATCCCTTTTTACCTAGGTACAACCTATTAGATAGCCACATTACGAGCTAGTTTTCCAATCTAACTTTATCTTTAAGTATATTTCGTGATTTAAGTAAATATTTTGTGTGGGGGAGAATATTTGTGGTGTTCTACACAAATTGGTTCTATGTTGGGTGGATATTAATATTCTAAATCAATGTTATTTATGATGAATATACTTTATTGAAATTTGTTCACTGCTTGAGCATTCTATGAAAAGGGATTTGTGCCCTTCTGGAGCTCCCAATGAAATAAATATGTTCTTATCTAGAGCATTAAAAAATGGAATTTATTGGAGAAAATTATTGTGAAATTTTTATTTATTGGGATTATTATTGAGATTTCCATGACCAAGATTTTTAATTTTTTGAAGTTGAATTTATTCCATGTATATATATTAGAAGACCAGGCTTCTGTATAAACTAAATTCATGCGATTTTGCTTCAACAAAGAGCCAAGAAATCTCTTTATACATTATATTTTTTTACATCTGAAGACACACCAACCATAAATCATCAAATAACCCCTTTCGATGTCCTCATGATGGATATAATTCTTTGACTAAATTAGGTGGAGATTTAAAAAAATTCAATCCTATGGAGACCCTTTCATTTATTTGGATGAAAAAAATGTTTCCTCAAAATCAAAATATTTTTTTGAGAGGAAAAAAGTTATATAGGCATAATTATGAATAGAGGAATGAATGAAACAAGAATGTATTGAATGAACACAATGAATAATTTTAAATTGAAGCTATTGAAGAGGCATGATACATTTGGGGAATTTATTTTGAGATAGTGAATATCATTGACATATGTTTTGAATTTTAATTGGTAATTTATTTTGAAGTGATCTCTTGTCCTTGAGTCCTAGTGTTAATTGTTGGGGATTGATAGAGATGATATTTACTATAATTTAAATTTTCATTTCAATTATTTAAACTCCAAAAGTTATAATTTTTTGTGAAATTGAATCATTATTGGAATTTTGATATATTTTGTGCCAAATATTTAAAATGACTTTATTCCTTAATTTTAATTGTTTTTCCATAATGGAACTTTAGGTAAAATTACATTAATTCTAATGAAATATTTTTGGTTCTTTAGTAACCCTTTTCTGATAGTATTAATCTTTTTTCAACTAGACCACGGTCAAAATCGACCATATAAATATCCCAAAAAAATCATTCGAAATGGTAACACATTTTTTTGGACAAAATAAACCCCACATCATTCAATGGGTGATACATCAGAATACATGACACCAAATCATATTATTACTCTTAGATATTAAATAAAACACAATTTCACGACTTCATTATAAATTTAATGTATTATTTGATCATTAAGGTATTATTTTCACAAGTCACACTAGAAAAATATGAAGAGTCTCTTCAGAACAAAAAAAATGATCTTCGTTATTTAATTTGTATCTTTTTAAACACTTGTCCTTAGAATTTCCAAGATTGAATGGATAATTATAACATCCATTAAACCAACATTTATTCAGAATAGACTAACCTATTCATCCAATATGAGGCCCCACAAAGAGACAAAATTAAAGGGATCACATTCTTGACAACTCCTTGGACACGCCCATTTTAATATATATTTTCAACGTCACATTTCATTTGAATAATGGTTAGACATATGGATTGAGATATTTTGGATAATATATAATTCATTATAGTAATTTTTCATTAATATAATGAAGACATGAATTTTTAGGCTATAATCAATGGTCTTTAGTGTAGATCTGAATATTTTTCCCTTTTGAGTTTGGTACATCAAAGTATTCTTATTATATTTTTTTGGAAACTATATTCATGATCGGAGAGGTCTCTTTACTATCTTTATTTCAATTTCTTATATTTTTTAACTACACTATTTTTTAACTTATGAATGTAAAATAATTTCTTTCATGTATAAATGTCGTTGGGATATATCTCTCCATTGAGCACAATAAGGTCAATTATGCTCGTTTTCTTGGAGGTCTTTGGGTAAACGAATCTCTTTTATAATAAGATAAACATCCATATGTTAGGTATTTATATATTTTATATTAAATATATGTGTTCACATGGAGGTATTATATTGATAATTTATATATATAATTTGATAATTCAATGAAACAAGAATAAAGGTAGTGCCTGAAGATCTATGTTGGTCCAGCACTATTTTATTTGTTCTATTTTCTTCAGTCCTGTTTGCATCAAATTTTGAATGAATGACATATATTTATTGTTTAATTCTGATTTTATGTCATTTAACATAGTTTAACTCATTTAAATCACCAATTTTAGTTTTTTAATTACCAAAATAATCAATAAAGTTACCGTTTGTTAGCTTAGTCTCTAACTTTATCATGAGATAGCCCCATGGTAACCACTATGCTAAATTTATATAGGAAAGTTATTGAATTCAGTAATTAAATTGAAAACCCCAAAGCCAACCTATATTTAAATAGTATTATCATAATTTATTAGTAGACATGACATTCTTAGAATCAAACAGATTTTTCCTTTTGGGTCTATCTTGTTTCACATACTTCTTGACTACTTTATTTTCATATCCCCCAAGGATGACTTTTAACTCCTGTATTTTTCTTCTATATTTTTTTGGGTATTTTATTATCATAATAATATGAATAATTAATTGTTTTAATATACTAAATATCAATATAACTATTCCCACTTCTGTTTTAATAATCAAATAATTCTTCCATAATACAAAATCTATTCTTGATATATTGATTCTTCCTTGTCTATGTATTCTGCTTTAGTTTTTTCATGTTTCTTAATTTATTCACATATCATCCCCTTGAATGTAGGACTTATTTAATTTTCATATGCTGACACATTATTCTAATAATTATTAATAAGATTATTAATTTTCTAGAAGCACTAAAAATTTCAAAAAACAATCTTCTTCTTTTATTTTTTGTACCAATTATACAAGATTTAGTTCCTTGTTTAATCAGTATTTTTCTTACATTAAATGATGTATAATATTGAGATTTATTTTCCATGATATTTCCAGCATCCAACTTTGGTGTTTTCGTTTATTTATCATAAAATCTACCAACCCATATCTTCTTATATTTTAGCTTTGAACCATCACTCACAGATGATACTAAAATAGTAGACAATAAATTAACTGGGTTATGAGTTACCTTATTACATGAGAATATAGAAGTTTAATCAATATATTATTTTGTTTTATTATTTACCAAAATATTCGTCTCTTTAAAGTCATGATTCTCATCAATATTTTGTATGGAAACATCCCTTTTTGCGTTTTGACTATCTATACTAGTTTTGTTGGTAGAGTTCTTCTTCCCAGAAACAAGGGATTTTCCAACATGTGTCTCATTCAAATTTAACAATTATATATGTGTTACTAGGAAACTCTTATTGAGGTAAAACTTCTCATTTTGAAATATTTTCAGTTTTCCTTATTATTAACTTATCAGTTTAATACTTAGATCTACAAGAAGTTTAATAAATTAAATCACAATGTTTTCAAGATCCTTGATTATTCTGGATATATCAACCCATTAGAATTACTTTACACCCATAGTATCTTTATGTGATTCTTCTAGCTCGGGTATCGTATACATATACACTTCATGAAACATGGACTTTTCACCCACTAACATGTCAAGATGTTTGACATTACATCTTTTCTGTTGATGTTGAGAATGTTTGAATTTCATGGAGACATTGAACAATGATTGAAGTGCATGAATTAATTAACCAATAAAATTTTTACTCGCATTGCACTCATAACCATTCCGTTTAAAATTATTCTCTAATTAATGAAATATATTTATTATAAGAGTCACAAATTCTTCCTTTTCTTCAATGAGATCTATGAGAACTTTTCACCTTTTCAATTTCATTTTATGTTCATCCTCTATTATTTTTATTTCTTATTTAAGTGATACAGATTCATAAAAAATATCCTTATATGAAAAAAATGAAATCACTTCTTCAAGAACATTATTTATATATATTTCAAACTTGCAGTAGAATCATTTAACAATTTTGATAGATTAAAATTCCTCACACTCTCTATATCTTGAAATATTTTATTCATAAGAATCACTGTAAACTTATGTTAAATTAGAGAATTGATCCCTTTATTTATTAATTCATATTTTTACTAATATCTTTACTTCTTCTTTATTTCTATTTTTCAAATTCTGGGTAGTTACCATCTTATTTTTTTAATAGGAGTGGATATTAAATTTTTCACCTGAGGTGCTTCAAAATTATCTCTAAAATTTCACTTCATATAAACCTTATAAAATAAACATGGGATTATACTCATATCTAGTTAGTGTTTTATCTCTGCTCTGATACCAATTTTAGAATTTATATGTATTAGGAAATGGAACCTATAAGGGGGTTTGATTAATTATACACAATTTTTTTCTGAATTTAATTTCTATTCAATTATCCACTCTTACTCTCAAAAATCTCCACGGTTAAGAGGAATAGATATATTGTGTTCTACAATTTATTAAATACACATGAAATAAATATAATAAAAGATACAATAATAAAAAATTATTTTTAAATGGTTTGGTATAAAGACCAACTCCTTGATGTGATAAACCTTTCTTTGTTTCACATATTCTATTATAACTATTTATTATTGCGATTAAAAATGTATAAAATTTTCAAAAAAAAATTATGTTGGAAATAGACAATATTCTCGGGTTAGTGGTGTAATTTTTACTAGTTCCACCTATATTTAATGGAATTTTTATTCAATTACATTAATTTCCTTAAGAGATAATCAATAAACACTCTTAATAAGATTTATCTACTACACTAGATGCTTCTACATCAACTGAATTTCCTTTTCCCTTAATAGTAGGTCTTCGACTACTATTGAATAAACAAGATTATATGAATTTTAGGCATATAATCTTTAATAATTTGATGATACAACATCCACACTAACTCGCTACCCTTAAAAATGATTAAAATATTAATCTTTCAACACCCTTTATTTTGTATTCTTCCTCACTTTATTAAGTTCTCCAGAAGATACTCTCTCATCCAATGAGGTTACCCTCCTCAAAAAAATGTGTACTAGGGGTACATCCAAAATTTTAAGAAAATTATATTTATGAAATATTTTAAATAATTTCATCTCATCCCATCAACTTGAATTATCATATAGTATCAATTTAGATGTAATTTCTTCTAAAAAAGTTTCCGACATCTGTCTCAAATTAAGCACACATCATGAATAAATTGCGTGGAATATAAAACCTTATTATTTTATGTGTTATTTAATTTAATTTTGTGTATCTAAAATACTAAAGTAATAAGTCATTAGTGAGTGTAAATTTCTTCTTATACCTTTATTCATTATATCATGCAATGTGCATGATCTGTACATGTTTATGTAATCATCAAACTACCTTTCCATAATCCAAGTGAAGCTTATAGGTTCTCCTATTTCATATGCATAATGTAATCATGCAATGTCAAGTGGTCTTCATGAAAAAATAGGTGTTTCACTATATCAAGGTTTTTGTCCATGGATTCCATCTAAAATTCCATCGCAAGATCAGAAGTCTCACATATATGATTTATGCAAGTGATTCTCCTAACAAGATGACCATCCACATGTTACTTCTCTTTTTCACCATATAACACTATTATTTCCCATGATCAATTCTTATTAATTAATAAATTATGTGTGTGGTCCACTATGTGGGCTTCACAGGACATTGGTGTTGTTTTCAAGTTAATGTCAAACTCTTCGCGAGAAAAGAGATGTAGTCTATGGGTTCCTCCTAAGATAGATTTGAAAGACATGATGTGATTTACATTGCAACATTCTTTAATTAATTCAAATGATCAGAATATTCATGATATTTTCCTTAAAATGATTGAATCAATTGAGAAAAAAACCTCTTTTTCATAAAGATATCACACAGGGATCATCTCCTTTGTGAGAATGAATCTCATGGTTCACTGTTTTCATAAGTTCTCTCCCTCTCATTCTTTCAATGGGTCAGAAACCACTTCACTCAACCAAACTGCGGTTTTTATATAGTATAGTGACAATAATATTAATTTCATGTCAAGGAACAATTCTAATTCCAGATGATATCTGGATGATTAATGTTCAACATATTAGGTAGGGAAAGTCTGATCACATTATTTGTGATATCACTAATTCTTATTTTCATGACCACTTCATTGATCTTGTGATTCCTATTGAAACTGAATGGTAGTCTTCTATAGATTATTCATGATGTATTTCTAATAATTCTAGGTAAATCATTAAATATTTTCTTAAAAATTGGAATCCTTTCATGGTCATATATTCAATCATCATCTTGAGAGGAATTCATGTTTTTCATACTACCACAATGTCTAGGTCAATGTCTTTTCTTCTTACGACACCCTCCACGATTTTTCCTTTAGTATCACCATTTATAAAATGATATCATTCCATTTCACTAGTTTTTGTGATGGATTTTCTTTCATATGATAGATTCAGAGTAATTACATGATTTCAATAAATTTATTGAATGTCTGTGCTTCAGTGAAAGTGAATTTCTATTGAGATCTTATGGTGTCTAGTCATCTCATGCTCGGATGGATAGTACTCAGGCATCTATCGAATTAATGTGAGTGCTTTTGTAATACACTGTATTGGAGTATAAATCATGAAACATATAATTTTAACAGATAACACAAATCTAGTTGATCGTGTCATGAACCGAATCTGGTCGCCATCAAACCAGCACCAAACACAGAACATGGCAAGACCCAAAGGGCGTTCCCCATCCCCACGGGCTAGCACAAGTGTCTGGGTATCATAAAAATTCATTTGGGAATGATTTACCTGAGTTTTGGTTCATAAAATAACCAAAAACAAACAACAACCCAAATCTGAAAAATTATGCCGAACAAGACTTAATAAAAATTCAGAACTGAGTATATGTGTTTAAGAAAGAAAAAAGAGGTCCAAATGTATATAAATGTAGCAGAAAACAGTCCATGAGACTCCACATGACAAGGGGTCATCACCCACAAGCCGTCTCCACAACACCGCACCATCGAGAGAAACTAGCAACCTGAACCGCCATCGCCCAAGGCCATGACTTTGCCTGTGTAAAACATGATCAAGTATTCTTACACCCAAAGGTGTATGTAGGGTGTGAGACTAAGCCCAATATGATATCACCCAAGGATTCCAAGTGATAGGAATTATAAAATAAAAGGCTTGCAAGAATTATAAATAGATTGTGGTAGCATTTATTTCTAAAAGTGAAACTTTGAAAAGAAAATAACATTAAATGGGGATAACTTTAAAGAATGAGTGAATTTGAATAAAACATTCAAGATACTAGTTTTCACATCCCAAAATACCATAAATAAAGTATAAATTCCAAAAATGCCACGAGCACCGAGCATAGGAACACCCCTAGGTACTAGTATGTTGTGAGCCCCAAGTACTTCGTACCTCGGTGAAAGTAACCATAATGAAATTCGTTCTCGTTCACGAGACACTAGTAGGGAGCATTAACATAACCTAGTGGTCTCTAATCATCTCCATTATAGTTTTGTTAGTGTTATCCATGTCATAGTTTCTAAGTGAACAATGGTCAAAACCCCTTCGTTCACTAGCGTACTAGTACATTTTAGCCCACCTAGTTACCCGGGTTTCTCGTATTGTGCTCAAATAGTCACCACATGCTACCAAAATCAATTTTCACATATAAATATTAGTTCTGGTCACACACATTCAAAACAGTAGCTACACATTCTTTGCACCTTTCGTATAACTCAATAAACCACTTATAATTTCCATAAAACAATTTTAAGAAAAGTAATCAAATTTTGCACATTAAATTCATCTAAAATCCCAAATTTAAAACCAAATGGAGACAAATATTATACCAAACCAGAAATTTCAGCATCAAAACATTTTTATAAATCTAATCCCTGAATTATAAAACAACACCAAGAGGCACAACATGGGTTGCACATGTAAAACACCCATTTTCACACAAAATTGGCACTTAAAAATCAACTACTTTTAAAATGCTACCCAAATCAATTTTCACAATCAAAATATTGAATGAATAACATAATGGAAACAGAAATATAGCAATCCAAGTCACTCTACAATACCTACATATGAAATCACTTACCAAAAGAATCAAAACCCCGAAATCCTTGTGCGTCACTTCAACCGCACCTCCGCCGCACCACAAGGGAGTAAGATTGAAACTAAAACCGGAGGATTGGACCAATAAACTAAAAACTAAAACCCTATGTACGAATCCCCATCTTCTAGACATTTGGGGATTCAATAAAAAAGAAGAAAACTTAAGAAGAAGGGAGGAATAAGGAAGAGAACCAGCTTACATGAGACATCTAGATGTTTTTTAGATCTTCAGAAGTTCGGCCCTAAACGGAGATGAATATGAGCTTCAAAGAGGATAAAACTAAATTGGGGGTGCGGCTGGGTTCAGTGGGAATGTGTGAGAGGTGTAATGATCGAAAAAAGATAAAAAATGAATATTTTATGAAATAATTACAAAACAATTTTAAAACTAGAAATGGGTTTTCGGGTTGGCCCAATATCTAATTTGATCACCAAAATCCAAGATACTAATTAATTTTTAAGGGGCCCAAAATTCTTTTGTGGTTTTAATATTTAAATTAAGGTCATTTTGAAAGTTTAATGGGTTAAAAATGTTTAAAAACCAAGGAGTTATTAAAGAAACAAAATTTACTTTCAAAACTGGAAATGGGCTCTCAGGTTGGCCCAAATTTTGGAAACCCACTATTTACAAAAAAAAGCATGGAAACCACCAAAAAATACAAGGATTTAAATTAAATGAAAAATACCTTTAAAATATGTCATGTATGTGACAATTATCCCTACCGTGAAGGACTTTCCGCCCCGTAAAGTTTATATGAGGCTTGATTGGAACACAAGAACAGGTACTCTTCCTCGACCCATGACTTTCTCTCCCATGTCTTATGTGTATCATTCCCATGCAGCCATAGAACCTGGACTAATGGAATCGACTTCCCTCGAAGTATCTTCTCTTGGGAGTCCACTATTTTCACTGGCCTCTCAACAATAGGCATGTCAGGCTCTATCTCCAGTTCTTCCCAACTCAACACATGGGACGGATCCGGGTAGTATTTCTTCATCTAAGAAACATGGAAGACATCATCGATGGTCGTAAACTGAGAAGTTAAGGCCAACCTATATTCCACCTTGCCAATACACTCAATGATCTCATATGGCCCAACATACCTCGGCGTTAGCTTACCTTGCTTCCCCAATCGACGATGGCCTAGTGGAGAGGCCACCTTCAAGAATACTCTGTCACCCACAGAAAACTCTAGGTCTCGACGCCTCCGGTCACCATATGATTTATGATGACTCTAAGCTGTCAATAAATGTTTCCAGATTAATTTTACCTTCTCAGATGTCTCCTGCACCATACTCGTCCCTAGTACTGAGGTCTCACCCCCCTCAACCCAACACAGGGGGGACCGACAAGGCTGACCGTAGTGAGCCTCAAAAGGAGCCATTCAAATTGAGGATTGGTAACTGTTATTATAAAGAAACTCAACCAATCCTAAATGGGTATCCTAATAACCTACAAAGTCTAGGACACATGCACGAAGCATATCCTCCAGAATATTATTCACCTGATCTGTCTGACCATCCGTCTGTGGATGGTATGCTCTTCTCATCTTAATCTATGACCCCAAGGCCTTCTGAAGGACTTCCCAGAACTGAGATGTGAAATGAGGGTCTCTATCTGAGACAACTACTGATGGTACACCATGGAGTCTCACTACCTCTTGAAGATACAAACGACCCAACTCATCCACATTAGATGTATCTCTGATCAGAATGAAGTGGGCTGATTTGGTTAGACGATCAATCACCACCCAAATGGCATTCTTACCTCAAGGTGTACAGGGTAATCCAACAATGAAGTCCATGGAAAACTCATCCCACTTCCAAGTAGGAATGGGTAGTGGTTGGAGTAAAATGTAGGGCCTTTGGTGCTCTGCTTTCACCTGCTGGCATGTGTAGCATCACGACACAATGTTCGCTATTTCCCATCTCATACCAGGCCACCAAAACTGCCGACGGACATCATAATAAATCTTAGGGGCACCCAAATGGACATCCCACTAAGACTGGTGGCTATCCTACATCACCACCTTACATAGAGATAACGACACTAATGAACGACCCTTGAAGCACAAGATGCCCTCGGGAGACAACAACCAATCAGAGGATGTCTCCCCACCATGAAGAAACTACTTCGACAGCCGACAAAGCTCATCATTGGGCTGTTCCCATTGAATCAACTCTAATAGAGAAGGATTTAACTGGACGATCACCAAGAATGCCCCTCCACTGTGTTCCTTGGTCTCCACATGCATCTGAGAAAAGATCCCCATCAATGTCCACTGATCACTAGACTTCCCCAAATCCTGCACTGGAACCCTTTTGCTCAAGGCTTTGGCCACTAAATTACCCTTACCTGGGATATAGACAATGTCAAAGTCAAACCCCTACAAGTACTCGATCCAGCGACACTACCTCAAGTTGAGGTCCTTCTGTGAGAAGATATAAGCCAAGCTTTTGTGATCAGAATAGACCACAAACTTCTCCGCAAAGAGGTAGTGACGCCACATTTTCAAAGAATGCATCACTGCTGCCAACTCCAATTCATGGGTTGGGTAGTTCTTTTTGTGTGGCCAGAGTTGGCGAGAGCCATATGCCACCACGTGATCATCCTGCATAAGCATGCACCCAAGACCCATACCTGAAGCATCACAATAAACCACGTATCTTTTTCCAGCCTCTGGAAAAATCAGCACGGGGACAGTAATCATTCGCCTCTTCAGCTCCTCGAATGATTCCTGACATTCTGGACTCCATAAAAACTTCACCCCTTTCCAAGTGAGGGTAGTCATTGGTGAAGCAAGCCGAGAGAAATCTCGAACGAATCGCCAATAATAACTAGCCAGTCCAAGGAAAATTCTGATCTTGAACACATTCTTCGGCTGCTCCCATGACATAACCACACTAATCTTCTCAGGGTCCACTGACACTCCGTGCTCTGAGATCACATGCTCGAGAAATCTCACCTCCCTAATCTAGACAGTGCACTTTGACAACTTTTCATAGAGGTGGTGATCCCGTAATGTACCCAAAACGACCCTCAAGTGATGTTTGTGTTCATCCTCAGAGCTCGAGTATACCATAATGTCATCCATGAACCCCAAAACAAAGGAATAGAGATACTAATGGAACACCCTATTCATAAGTTCCATAAAGACTGATGGTGAATTGGTCAATCCAATGGGAATGAACAAATACTCAAAGTGGTTGTACCTGCTTCGGAAGGCTGTCTTTGGGATATCTGACTCCTTCACCCTAAGTTGATGATACCCTGAACGTAGGTCTATCTTTGAGAACCACTTTTTCCCCTTCAACTGATCAAACAAGTCATCTATTCTAGGAAAAGGGTATTTGTTTTTAATTATTACCTTATTCAGATTTCGGTAGTCAATGCACAACCAGAGGGATCCATCAGCCTTTTTCGCGAACAACACAAGAGAAGCCCATGGAGAGACGCTCAGGCGAATGAATCCTTTGGATTCTAAGTCACCCAGCTATATCTTTAATTCTATCAGCTCGGTGGGGGACATGAGATGAGAGGTAAGAGATATCATATGTGTTCCCGGCACCAGATCAATTGAAAACTCCACATCCCGCTCTAGGGGAAAGCCTGAAAAATCATCTGGGAATACCTATGGAAACTCATTCACTACATGAGGTTGTGAAACTTTAGGGGAAAGACCATCCTCTAGCATGAGAGAAGATAAATGGAAGATAACACTTCCCAACTCTGGGAGTGGAGGCCCTGCGCGACCTGACCGTGGATCCCATTCTCCATGAAAAACCTGACGACTCCGATCAGGTGCCGTGAAACTCACACGCCCTCTGTAGCAATCTATGTGTACCTGAAAGTGTAATAGCTAATACATTCTGATTATGACATCAAAAAGGTCCATATCTAAGACCAAGAGGTCCCACTCTATCTCAAGCCCTGACACGGAAAGCGCACATGATGGGAACCTGAGACCCCGCTTCTTCTTCTGTCCCAGCAGTGTCACCAACTCCATTGAGAATGACATCAAATCTGTTGGAAAATTTAGAATGTCCACAAAATGGGAAGAAATGAATGAAACAAATGAACCAGTATCAAAAATAGTAGCAGCTATAGAAGATGAAATCAAAACGGTACCTCGAATAGTCGACGGTCCCGCCTCTGATCCTGCTGGTGCCTGATCCACCGCATGGAGATGTCCAGTCTCTGCCTGAAGATGACCTCTAGTCTATGGCTATTCACTGAACTGGATATGCCTAGAAGATGACCTATCCCTACCACCATGGCTACAAAATTGAGATCCCCCAGTCCTCGACGACTCAGAATGTCTGGCACTCGTCTGGGAGCCATGTATCATGCCCCACATTGAAGTGGACGTGCTATCCCGCAAAAGCGTTGCACGTGTCCCATACCTCCACACTAGAAACCGGGATTTGGAGGATGAGGGAATGCTGGACAGATGTTCCCGGGCTTTCCACACTAGTGGTACATGACCGATCTCGCATCAGAAGCTGCTGATGAAAACTGCCTGGAAGAGTTCCCTGAACTGCCTCCTCCTTTCTTCACATGATCCTCTGGTTCCTTTTCTTCTATGAGGATCTTCCACTTCCCACTAATGATACAGAACCATAGAAATCAGCCCTTACTTTTCTATCAATCTCCACCATGCATGCCCGATCAATGACCTCATCATAGGTCCTCATCTTAAACAAGAACACCTGGGAGTATATCTCTGGTCTCAAGCCTTTCTCAAACCACTAGGCCAGCGCTTGCTCATTAGAGATAATTTCTGGAGCATACCGAACCATCTTAGTGAAATGGTTGGCATACTCCATCACAGATAGATTTCCCTGAACAAGTTCCATGAACTCTCTAGACCTGGCATAAGCCAACACCTCAGGGCAGTACTCTTCATTGAAGACAACCTTGAAATCTCACTCGTGCATCTGCTCAATCTTCCCAGCCTGAAGCACTGACTCCCACCATTTACGGCTGGGACCCTCCAATAGAAAGTAGGAAAACTTAACCCTGAGCTCCTCAGGTTTTTCAAGGAACTCATACATACGCTCAATCTTCTCGAGCCATTCCTCTGCTTCTTGGGGTTATGAGCTGCCTCAGAAGGTTGGATGCTTATTTTTCAGGAACTCCTGGGCCTTGTCCTTTCTAGGACCAGTCTCATACTCTCTAACAGGAGCTGGAACTGGAGCTGATCCATATCCTAGAGCCTGGACATCCCGGACCACGACCTCATCTATCCTCTGATCAATTGGTGTGGGAGAACTCTCTTCGGCTTCCTTCCGTGGGTGCATGAGAGCTTTCCGGGGAGGAATGTTGTTACAAAATTCAACAGTAACAAAACAATAATCAATACCACAATTCTGAAAATTTTAATCAAATACATCAAATATAAATAATCTAAACACATTTCAGTAATAAAATAAACAACTACTCCACATCTGCCTGATGTCCACATGTTGTCTGCAGCCCAGACGTCTCACCTGGAAGTGAAGTCAATATGTAAATTCCCACATCTCCTGGTGACTCATGGTCTTCCATGAGAGGTGCGGGCCAGAAACCCTACTAACAACCAAAACCCTGATCCCCGACAGTCCTAGCTCCTGTCTATCCTGACTTATCCCAAAATAACAATATAACCCAAAAACTTTAACCTCCTTTGATACCATTTTGTCACGAACCGAATCTGGTCTCCATCAAACTGGCACCAATCCTGGCTCATGGAAAGACCCGAAGGGCGTTCCCTATCCCCACAGGCTGGAAAAAGTTCCCAGGTGTCATAAAAATTCATTTGGGAATGATTTACCCAAGTTTTGGTTCATAAAATAACCAAAAACAAACAACAAACCAAATATGAAAAATTATGCCAAAAAGGACTTAATAAAAATTCAGAAGTGAGTATATGGGTTTAAGAAAGACATAAGAGGTCCAAATGTACATAAAAGTAGTAGCAAACAGCCCATGAGACTCCACACAACAAGGGGTCATCACCCACTAGCCATCTCCACAACACCGCACCATCGAGAGAAACTAGCAACCTGAACCACCATTGCCCAAGGCCTTTCCTTTGCCTGTGTCAAACATGATCAAGTCTACTTACATCCAATAGTTTAAGTAGGGTGTGAGACTAAGCCCAATAAGATATCACCCAAGGATTCCAAGTGATAGGCATTATAAAATAAAAGGCTTTCAAGAGTTACAAATAGATAATGGTAGCATTTATTTCTAAAGGATCAACTTTGAAAAGAAAATAACTTTCAATGGGGATAACTTTAAAGAATGAGTGAATTTGAATAAAACATTCAAGATAATGGTTTTTACATCCCATAATACCATAAAGAATTTATAAATGACAAAAAGGCCATGAGAACCAAGCATAGGAACACCCCTAGGTACTAGTTTGTTGTGATCCCCAAGTACCTCATACCTCGGTGAAAGTAACCATAATGAAATTCATTCTCGTGCACGAGCCACTAATAGGGAGTATACCCATAACCTAGTGGTCTCTAATCATCTCCATTATAGTTTTTTTAGTGTTATCCATGTCAGACTTGCTATGTGAACAATGGTTAAAACCCCTCCGTTCGCTAGCGTACTAGTACATGTTAGCCCACCTAGTTACCCGGGTTTCCCGTATTGTGCTCCAATAGTCACCACATGCTACCAAAATCAATTTTCACATATAAATATCAGTTCTGGTCACACACATTCAAAACAGTAGCTAGAACTTCTTTTCACCTTTCGTATAACTCAATAAACCACTTATAATTTCCATAAAACAATTTCAAGAAAAGTAATCAATTTTTTCACATTAAATTTATCTAAAATCCCACATTAAAAACCAAATGGAGAAAAATATTATACCAAACCAGAAATTTCAGTATAAAAACATTTTTATAAACCCAATCCCTGAATTATAAAACAACACCAAGAGGCACAACATGGGTTTCACATGTAAAACACCCATTTCACACAAAATTGTCAATTAAAAATAAACCACTTTTAAAATGATACCCAAATCAGTTTTTGCAATCAAAATACTGAATTAAGAACATAATGAAAATATAAATACAGAAAGATAACTCACTATAAAATACCTATGTATGAAATCACTTACCAAAAGAGTCAAAACCCCCAAATCCTTGTGCGTCACTTCAACCACACCTCCGCCGCACCACAAGGGAGTAAGATTGAACTTAAAACCAAAATATTGGACCAAGAAACTCAAAACTAAAACCCTAGGTAGGAAGAAAAATCTTATGTACATTTGGAAATTCAATAAAAAAGAAGAGACCCTAAGAAGAAGGGAGGAATAAGGAAGAGAACCAACTTACTTGAGAAATCTGGACGTTTTTTGGAGCTTTAGAAGCTCGGCCCTAAATCGCGATGAATCTGATCTCTAAAGAGGCTAAATTGATGATGGGAGTGCGTCTGGGTTCAGTGGGAATGTGTTAGATGTGGAATCACCAAAAAAGTATAAAAAATAAATATTTTATTAAATAATTACAAAACAATTTTAAAATTGGAAATGGGATTTCGGGTTGGCCCAATACCTAATTTGATCACCTAAATCAAAGATACTAATGAATTTTTAAGGGGCCAAAAATTCTTTTGTGGTTTTAATATTTAAATTAAGGTCATTTTGGAAGTTTAATGGGTAAAAAATGTTGAAAAATGAAGGATTTATTAATGAAAAAAAATTTACTTTCAAAACTGGAAATGGACTCTCACGTAGGCCCAAATTTTGGAATCCCACTGTTTCCTTCAAAAATGCATGGAAAACCACCAAAACAAAGCAAAGATGTAAATTAAATGAAAAATACCTTTATAATATGTGATTTTTGTGACAGATCGAGTATTTCATTTTATATTCATATTTTTAATATGGATAAAAATTTCACATGCATTCCATATCCCACGTAAAATTTTCAGTTAGACTCTAATGTGGTTTATCAATAAACATATGGCTGATGATTGTTCAATCCAACTACCAGGTTTTGAACCCATTCCACATCCACATAGACATTTTAGTACCTTCAACCATATAGGCTTCTGGACCACACTATGTGTTTTTTTGAGTGTGTGAACTCTATGACTTACACACAGGCATGTCTACGATAAGTGGGCACTATGCTCCTTAGGTATTATAAATATACATAGACTCCATGCTATACCTAATTGGTAAGTAAATCCCATTGGGTTGAACCCATGGGTCTCAGTATGGGTGGTCGAGGGATTGGTCATTGGGTCTTGATTGGTTGGCCCATAATATTAGTCAACTCCAAAAAAAATTATTCCGTGTAAAATACTCTAGACCAAAAATTACAACACACATCACAACCATATCATTATTCTTTCCCATTCCTTAATAATTTCTTTTAGTATGGTATCATAAAATATTCACTTAATAATGAAATATTAAGTACATATTGCATGGCCATCCTTAATCATCCAAACATTGTTACAAACAACTTGTCACCCATAACACATTTGTTGGTTATTTAATAACAGTTAAAACAATCATCCCATATATAAATAGAATTTTCCATGAATGAAATCCAATAAATTTATATGAATCCATAACTATTATCTAGGTTTCATCACCAATAACGGAGAATTGTCTTATGAAAGTAAAACCAATGTGTCTATAATAATTCTCCTAGAATAATAACTATTATCCATCTTGAATATATTGAAAAAACATTCTATGATTAATCACAAATAATTGGGGACTGAATCATACATTTTTTACATTCCTTATTATATATTAAAAAAATACAACCATACTCCTCACCAATAGACATGAGAGTATAATTATAAATCATGGATAATATTATTTATAATACACTAAAAGAATATCTTTTTTGATAAAATATTTAAAATTTTCAAGGATGAATCATTATATCAGTCAAATAATATTATCATGGATAACAATAAATGCTGTTATAATTTCATCAAATTCATCTAGATCAATTATTATATTCATAACCTTAAATTCTATATAAAATTAATATAAAACAACATATATGAGAATAAGGTGGGTCTCATTGTCTTCTTAGTTAGACAAAAAAGGTTAAGATTTTCTTCTCAAACTAGACACATCTTTCTTTGTAGTACAAGACTTATGTGAACTCTTCATTGTTTGTCCTTTATTGATATTCAATACTTTGAACACCTTGGATACCATGGAGTTATTAATTTTATTTTATTTTATCTCCCTTGTAAGGAAATTTTTTTACATTATCTATAATGTAACATGCATAGTCTTTTGCTTGATCTATATTCTTGTCCATTTTAAATAGTGATGAAGATATGGTCATATATTATAAAGGAACTTATAATGTTTTTTTGATTTTTATACAAGGATTTAATTGTTATTTTACATTATTTTCATTAAATACATTATATAATATTATCTATGATATATATTTATTAGTAGTTTGACCAACATGATTTAACCTTCCACACAATTACTTCTCATTTATGCCTCAACTAAACCAATCAACTCACTCCTTTCTTGGATTGATTCTATTTTTTTCATCATTTATCCTCCAATTTTAATGTTTATTGCCTATTAATAGTTATATATAGTGTGTATTTTTCCCCCATAGTAGATTCATATCATATTTGGTGAAAAATAATTCTCATTTATCTTCTTTGGTGTATCTGTTTTCCTTTTTCATACAACCCATGGTTGATTCTCTTCATCTTCTTACTTATTCATTTTTCAAAATTCATAGTATTATTTTCCAAAAAAACATTCAACATTCCTTGTGGACATATACCAACACTAAAAATGAATATGATCACTTACGTATAAATTTTCAATGAAAATGTTCTAGCATCAAAATCATTTCTTGATGGACAGATTCCCTCACATCAAATTCTGTGAATTTTTTCTTTTTCTAATATTTTACCCCTTAGTATAGGCCTTTTGTAATATGTATAAATTGATAAATTATTATATCTATCAATATTTCTTTTACTAGACCTAAAATATCATAAGAAAGTTAAATAATTCATTTTATCATAGATTTTATTATAAATTGTATAACTTTGACACCTAGTTATTTGAATCAAAATAAATTTTAGATTATTTTATGGATAAATAATATTGTATGATCTATCATCCAAAATTGATGAAGTTATTTGGTCAATATAATTTTTTCAATAAAAATTTTCCCAAATTTTTATTTGTAACTTCTACTAGTAGGTCGTACAACTTTAGTATTTAAAACATATTTTGGAAGAAGGGTTACCTATTACATTACGATTACAATAGATATATCATTAGAAGATATCAATCAATTTTTGTAACAATGTGACTCTATTTAGAAATATGACTCTTATAATACAACAATGAATATTTCTCATGGGACCTCTCTTTTCTTAAGATAACCCAACCCAAATTTCTATCACCTAACTATGTGATATCCTCCACTAGGTTCCCATTGCTGGGTGGGTCTTCATTTTCCAGAAATTTCAGTTTAGTCTTCGATATGCTCGGGTATTTCTATGTGTTTTCCATTATATTTAGATTCTTTTTAATTATGTATTTTTTCTAACATCTTATTGGTGTTTTAGTTTTAATTTTTATAATTATTTTACTGTTGAGTCCAATGTTGTAATGTTTATCTTTTTATTTAATGATGACTCTCATGCTGTATAAGTTTATGTTTGGATTGAATTTGATGGCCTTTTCTAGATTGTTTTCCTAATAATATGTCTCAAAGGCCTATCCCTGTTCTTTTAATTCTACTATCACTCTATCCATCATTTCCAGACACCATTATGGGGTTTCATTTTGATTATTATATAATTTGGGAAATTGTTGGTGGTGATATTTGGTGGATCCGTCCCTATCATCATGTTCTCCATTAATTTAAAATTTATACTTATAAAATTCTATATAACTCCATTATCAATATGGTAGAAACGTTATTATGTTGTTTTTAGATAGTACTATAGGTGGTTTCCAATATCGATGCATGTTTTAAGCTTCAATGATTTCATTACTATGCCTGGGTTATTATGGTTTTGGTTTAATTGTTTATTATTTATCATCTAAGGATATTTATAAGAAGTAAGGGTAGAAATATAATTCCCATACACCAGAATCATAGTGGAGATTTATTACTTTATTAAATTTGGATGATTACAAATAATCACAACCCTAAGTAACATATAGTTCAAAAGTTTTGGAAAACTAGATTTCATAAATGATATAAATTTTACATTGTAAAAAGATAATAAAACATAATACATCTCAAAATATAATAAAATTTATCCCTAAAAATTCATTAAAATATATCTTCTTTATTACCTTAGGAAATAAAAAAAATAAGGGTGATCTAAAATTATCAATAATAATTATGTACAGTGGAAGCCAACACAAATCAACGAGCATAATCAACATAGCATGGTAAATAACTAGTCACCCATTCCATGTAATCAACAAAAAAATAATGAAAATTAATACATATATTTTCTCGTGGTGAAAATCCTTTAGGTATAAAAAATTGAAATGAATTAAATTTATAATGTCCAAATTCTGAACTATCAAGATATATCCTCTAGATAGTTATGTTAAGATAAATACTCTCACCAGTTTAAGTGTGTGGGTAGAAACCCATTTGATTCTGCATGGAATGAAACTCAAATGGGTTTTATGTATCTGATTTCATCTCAAAACACTACCTAGGATTCATGGTTATTTCATAAACAAGTCTAAAACATGTGTCTTTCATGTTTGAATCATTCGTCATATATCAAATATTAGATTTTAAAATATATTGTCAAGGAAATGTTTCCCACACCACTTTGAAAT
The DNA here is from genome assembly GCA_963277665.1 of Viscum album. Taxonomy (NCBI): domain Eukaryota; kingdom Viridiplantae; phylum Streptophyta; class Magnoliopsida; order Santalales; family Viscaceae; genus Viscum; species Viscum album. Next base: position 1,275,874,990 of record OY728136.1, on the reverse strand, counting down.
ATTTGACTCATAAGCCTTATAAAATTAAATAATTATCAAATGATTCATTGAATATCATGGAGATAAATATATTCATGATATGACATATTAAAATGGCAGTAAAACACACACAAAAATAAGTGGTGAATATAGAATATCACAATTAAATAAAAGTGAGATGAGAAAAAAACCCATTTATTATACTTTTCATTAGTTGAATGTGTTTTAAACACATATATAATGGTCTAAATTAGGTTATTAATTTATTATGGAACCATATAAATATTTATTATAAAATATATGATTCACTAATACCATCTTATCACCTGTTTGATAGTAATATTTAGTTATTACCCATGTTTCATGTGTTAACATCTTCATCTTCCTAGGAATACTTTGTAATTTAAGTACTAGTTCTTGGGCACAGGATATAATATTTTCATATATAGAATTATATTAAGGTGATATATATCCTATTTATTCATTAAATAATTTTTAAAAATATTTCTATAATGGTGAACATGGAAAATGATTCACATCACGTTGTGGAGACGATAGGTCGTACGTACGCATGAGTGATGATATCATTCCCTTATTATTGAAAGGAAAATGAATTGGATGGTATATTAATTTTTATAAAATCAATATTATGTGATAATTATCATATATATATTTTTATTTCCATCATTATACAAATCAATGAAAAGTGGGGATTAAAATCTGATAACACCACGGCACGGAGATGGTGAGTCATACGTACACATGGGCGATGATTTCGATTTTAAAATGAAAAACCAAAATGGAATATGGTTGTACCATAATCATAATAAAATCTCAAAATATATATTAAATTGAATTTATTATATTATATGTGAAATAACACATTAAGAAGAAGTGGGAGAATAAATAATCTTACAAGAGTTGATAATGACGGTTACCACTTCTTCGATAAACATCCTTTAATCTCTTCCTATTATATATAGGGTTCGTATTTTACATATACCAAAACATAAATAACATTTATAAGTATATATTTAGTATTAATTATTAGGGGTTGTTTGAACTAGAAGGGAAAATGTGTTTTTAAGAAGTAAGTTATGATATTTCCATCTATAATTGAGTTGAGAGGCACTTTTGGAAATATAATAAATATTATAATAATAAAAATTATTTTTTAATAAAAAATGGCTAAAAAGTAAATTATTTTAAATATAAGACTATTATGGGTATTAATCCTCTTAAAAAAAATTTTATAAAGGTTTATGTCAAATGAGTTCCCTTATCTTTTGGATTTAACCCTTATTTAATCTCTTTAATGCTTATTATGAAAACATTCTTTTTTTACTTCCTTAAGGGTTAATATAGGTACTATAAAATGAAAAAAACCATAAATGGATTATTGATATTATTTTAAACCATATCCCAATAATTTTCGATATTTTATCTTTTTTTGAATTTTATAACATTTAATAAAATATTTTTTATTTTAAAATATTATTAATGTCAATTATGATACTATTCATTACATGACTTATTAAAAATATCATAACAACAAGTAATCATCAAAATAAATAAATTAAAAAATCTCTAATGTGACATATAATTCTTTTAAATTCTTGGATGACATTAATTATATCAAATTATATTAGTTTTCATATTTTCAAACTCATTTATTTGATATTTCCATTAATTAAACAATTACTGCGTCATAATTATGTAATACTTTAAAGTAATTATTAATTTTCAAAAAAATTAAATTAAATTACATTTATAGATATAATAAATTTATATTTAAATTAAATATTTACAGTTGAACATATCTTGTGAGTGACCACATATTAAAATTTTAATATTTATTAAAAACATGAGAATGAGATATTTGACATTCTATATAATAAAACATCATAAACGTATATAATTAATCCAAGTGGAACCAAGAAACCATAAAATTGGATCAAGGATACTCTAGATCAAAAATCAATCATCCATTAAAATTATTATATGTGTTATAATGTTTTCTAATATTTATAATATTATATTTTACCCTTAACTACTTAATTTACCATAAATAGTGGTAATAAAAATTAAAAAAAATTATGGTTCATATTATCCAAAAATAAAAGGTTTTTATTTAATAAATATATTCCTTGTAATTCAAAATATGGAATATAATTTAAAAAATTAAATTCATAATATTTAATGAAGTAAATTTAAAATTAATCCACGATATGTGATGAAACACTAGGTTTTAAGGTAAAAATGATCTCAAGATTGAAATATTTTTCATCCAATTTCATTATGAAATTCATTCCAATGACCTAAATTATATCAGTGATATATTTAGATGAAAAAAGGTTTTCAATTATAATCCTATATTATTCACTATTAACCAAAATACGGAACATATCAACGAAATAAAAAAATAATCTAAAGTGAATTTTTTTTATTATTTTATTAAAACAATATGTTTATTTTATAAATATAATTTATAAAAGTGTTATAATTATTTTTTAAAATACATGTGACATCATAAGGTGAAAAACTACCTTTATAAAATATACAACCCTTTAATATTAATATTTGTTTTATTATTATCATAATCCTATAAAAATTAGATGGTGAATTTAAATAAATTTTTTGAATATATAACATATATATTTTATTAATTTATTTTATTAATAGTGATTAATTTAATTTTTTATGACATAATTTAATTGTGGGTATAATATTATTTTTTAATAAAAACACATACTTTATATTAATTTATTTTTTTTCAATTAAAATTAATTGAAAATAAATGAATTTATTTATTAATAAGAAGTAAATTCTAATTTCAAATTTTATTTAATCATATTCACAACCGAAAACATAATATCTAGTGTTAAAGCAAAAATATAAAATTGGATATCAGATTTAATTTATAATCGGTTTTTCATGCAATGTATACTATCTAAGATATTAAATTTAAAAAGGGACAAAGTATAAAATCATTAGGTTTGACATTATCCCCTATTTCAATTAATTTATTACTCACTATTCTAAATTGAAAATTGAAAATCAAAGGTTGATACATGAAAATTTCTTTTTTGGTAAACCCACATAGTAAATAGGGTTAATAAAACATCTCTTTAATTAGTGGGAAGGGAAAATGAGAAGGTCAAAAAAAATAGTATTTATAATAGTATAACATTAGTGGTATGTGAAAACCAATATATTGAAGAGAAATATAATGATCATTTTCTGATGGATAGTGATAGATTATATGGTCCTTAGAAAGTTAACTATCAAAAAAATGTAAATTTATGATCGGCCTAAAGACCATTGATCTCTCATTTAGAAAAGTAATAGGATAAAATTTTTGTTGAGAAAACCTTTCATAGATTTGGGGGATTAGTTTACTATATAAATAATCACTTACTTGATTTATTTACCTTTCATAAGAATAATATCATCCTTTAGTTGTGCTTTATATATTTTCACCTCATCCCTTACACCAGGAAATGATTTTTAAAATTATAATTTTTATGGCTGAAGTAATTTTTTGAATCATAAGATCCACATTTCTTTTTCATCATTTAAATATTTACTAACAAATAAAATGGTTAGCACATTTTATCTAATAATAAAAATAAAACTTTAACCTCAAAAAATAATATACAAATTTAAACTTAATCCATTCCAACCTAAGGGTCATCAAAAATATATATGTCCAAAACACATCAAAATATCCAAATTCAATATTAACATTAGATTCCCAAAACAAAATAATATATCCCTTATCATCACATAAAAAATATGTGGTTACCCAAAAAATGTTAATGAAAACATTCATGCTTCCAAATCCAAAAAGAATAAGTAATTCAGTACAATCCTTATATATCTCATGATTCTTATTATAAGAGTACCATTGATGAAATATTCTTTTTGACACAAAATACACAAGAACATTATACAATTACTTTATTATTAAGCAACTAACTTTTCTTCATCTTCCCTATTCTTAATACCTCCTCCCTTTCAATTTTCTTTTGTAGTATCTTCATCATCAGAAGTACAAACATTACTTGAATAAACTTGTTAATTATGATCATTGGCCAAAAACCATATCACAATGTGATAAATACTAATAATAGATATATAGTAATGAATAATCATTTGAATGATGTATAAATAATGAAAAATTCCTAACCTATTAATACTTGGTTTTAATATAGGTTATCCATTATCATTACCAAATCAATAGGATAATATCATATACATAGGATTATCTTGGAATTTATTTGTTGGGTTATATTATATAATATATGTTTTTCCTAAATCTTGTTACTAAGGTTTCTATAGAAATTCCTCTGATGCCAACTGAAACACCCAGACCATAGAATCCCAGATCCTATGCATATATTTATTATATTATTATGATTATATGGAATCAAATATTATAGGACTAAATAGTTTAATAGTATGGGAAAACACGATTTTATATATAATACATTTCCAATAATATGAAATGAAAATAAAACATAATAATTATAAAAATATAACAAACATATTCCCTAAAAATGAATTCAAATATATCATTTTCATATCCTAGGGAAAGAAAACGAATATGGGTGATCTGAAATGATCAGTAATTGTTATGTACAGTGGAAGATATTTTTAATCAGTGAGTATAATTAACATAGAAAGATAAATAACTAAAAACACATTCCATGTAATAAATAACCTAAAAATGAAAATTATTCCATATATTTCATTAATTGTGAAATTACTCTGGATATTAATAAATAAAATTAAGGAAATGAATAATTTTTTATGTCTAAACTATCAAGTTATATCCTGAAGATAGACACTACCATGATAAATCTGCTTTCTAGTTTATGTATATATGTAGAATCCCATATGATTCTGCCTTAGTACAAATGTGAAGGGTTATTCACCAACTAGTTTTACCTTAAGAAACTGCTAATATGATTTCATTAAATGGTCTACACTATATTTTATGTATGTCCAAATTATTCCTCATATATCAAATAGTCTTTTTAAAAATATATTTTTAAATCAAAGTGTCCCACACCAGTTTGAAATATTGGAATCATAAGTCCCATAAAATTAAATAATTATCAAATAAAACATTGAATACCCTAATGATAATGAGATTTATAATATAATATATCAAAGGGGAAGCACACCATATAAAATAAATAAGTGGTTAATAATTAATATCTCACATAAATAATAGTATGACGAAAAAAACCATTACCTTGTGCTTTCCAATAGTTGAACATAATTTATCCTCTAGTATAATGGTTTCAATCATGTTATTAATTTTTAAAATAACCATATACATATTAAATATATCATATATGATCCTCTCATAACATATTTTCACCAATTATTTTAATAATAATTAATTATTACCATTGTTTTGGTTGTTAGTTTCTTTATTTTCCTACGCATGTTTTTTGTGTATGTCCATGTTCTCATGCATAGAATATATTTTTTTCATATAAATATAGATATTATGGTCATATATATCATATTTATTCATTATATAAATTTTAATAATCATTCTAGAATGGTGTACTTGAAAAATGAATCACATCACTTCATAGAGATGGTAGGTCGTATGTACGCACGAGCGATGATATCATTCCCTTATTGGTAAAAGGAAAAGTAATTGGATGTTATATTAGTTTTTATAGAATCTATGTGATGTAACAATTATCACATATTTTTTCCCATAATTATACTCATACATGTAAAGTGGGGATGAATATTAAATAACTACATAACATGGAGACGGTAAGTCGAACGTACGCACGCACAGTGATTTCATTTTATCATAAGATGGATAAATAATGGAATATTGTTGTAATATAATAATATTAAAATCTCATAATATATATAAAACAATATTTAATGCTTTATCATTTAAACAACATATTCTGAGTAAGTGGGAGAGGAAATAAACTTGAAAGAGTTGATAAATATGATTACCTCTTTTTCGGAAGAATTCCTTTAATATATTCTCAAGGGACATAGGATTGGTCTTATGGATGTACCAACACATCAATAACATGTATAATGATTTTGGGAGGGTATATTTCAAGGTTTCTGTCATTCTATAAGGCTAAATATTTTTGGGAAGAAGTGAGGGAGGAGGTTCCCTTTTATAATGGACTTGAGGGGCACTTTTGTAAATTTTCATAATATTATTTTAATAAAAATTAATATTCAATTAAAATGGGAAAAATTGAGTTATTTATAAAATAATATGATTATGGGTATAAAGACTCTAAAATATATATTTTAGACAAGTTTTGGTAATATTATCACCCTTCTCTTTTTGGATTTATCCATTATTAAATCCCTTTAACTCTTACCATAACAACATGTGTTTTTACTCTTAAAGGGTTAATTTATTTACTATAAAATGTAAAAAACCATATATCTATGATTTGGAAGAATATTATATTTTTAATTAATTTTATATCATTTAATAAAATATAATTTATTTTAAAATGCCATTAATGTCAATTCTAAAACTATTCATTACTTTACTATTAAAAAATAACATAAAAATATATATATTAGAAAAAACACTTTTAAAATATCTTGAATATTTCATAGTTATATATTAAATTCATTTATGATAATAATTATCTCAAAATATTGTAAATTTTTTTTAAATATCATTTATTTTATATTTCCACTAATTAAACAATTACCTCAAAAAAATTATGTGAACCTTTAATGTTATTATTCATTTAATTATAATTTAAAGTAAAATACCATGATGAATATAAAAATTTTATATTTAAGATTAAAATTAATAGTAAAATATATATTTTGACCGGACATTTATAAAAAATATAATATTTATTAAAAACATGAGCATGGCATTTTTGAATTTCCTTATAATAAAATATTATAAAATCTATAAAGTCATCCATGAGACTCCAAGAGGCTATAAAATCAGACCAATTGAAATTTTTGTTGACACACAATCATATAATAAAATTATTAAAAGTGTTAGTATAATTTTTAAATATTTATAATATTGTTTTTACCTTTATTTACCTGATTTACCCTTAACCGTGGTAATAATAATGTCCAAATTTACTATTCATATTTACAAAAAACAAAAGAGGAATATTTATTAAAAATTTATTCTCTTATTCTAAATATGGAATCCATTTTTAAATATTCATTTCTCATAATTTTGAGTAATTAATTTAAAATTAAACTTATAAACGTGAGGAAACAATGTCTTTTTAAAAAGAAATGATCAAAATATTGAAAGGTTATTGTATCCAATTTCAATTTTAAATTGATTAAAATTTCCTAAATTGGATAAATGATATAAAATATATCTAAATTTACTTTAAAACCAATAAAAAATATAATTTAACACTTTAAATTATTTTGAGAACATAATTATTTTCAATTAAAATCTTCTATTTTCCACTATTCATCAAAACATGAATCTTATAACAAAAATTACAAAAATTCAAGAAAAATAAACATTTATGTTATGATTTAAAATAATAACTTAATTTTTTAAAATATAATTTATAAAATTTTCAAAATGTATTTTTAAAACAAATGCGCCATCAAAATGTAGCAAAACTGCCTATAGAAAAATATAGCCTTTTTTCTTAAATTTTGTTTTATTCCTTTATTAAGACAATTAAACTAAATAGATGAATTTAATTACGTTTTGAATATATATAAAATATATTCTAATTATATCCTTCACTGATACTGACTAATTTAAATTATTATGAAAAAATCCATTGTGGTCATAAAAATAGTTTTTAGAAAATCACATCCTTTATATTCAATTTGTTTTTATTTGTGTTTTCAATTAGTTGGTAATAAATAAATTCATATTATATAAATATGTAAAATATATTTTTATAATTTTTTTACTCTTATTAACAACCACCAGCTTGACTTCTATTATTAACATAAAAATATTTAATAGTTTATCATGGTTAGTTTAAGCTTGGTGTTCTGTGAAACATATATTATCAAAAAGATTATATTTAAAAAGAAACATGCCAATAAATAATTGGTTGTAATAGAAACTATGATTTACTCTTTTGTTTTCTATTCTATGTTATGTATTTTTAGTGTAAATAGTTCTTTTTGGATTTTTTATTTTGTTTTGGTTGATTTGGTGGAGCGTTTTGTTTTGGATTTTCTTTTATGAGGTGTGGTGGCCTTTATGTCTGGTTTTATTTAAAAGAAGTTTCTCTTGGGGGTGAAAACATTATAGATCTTCTCGTGTTGTTGTTATGGTGATTTTATTTTTTGTTTCTTCAGTGGTAAATAAAATCTGATGTGTCGTTTATTTCCACTTTCTTAAGGGACTTTTACAGAATCTAGGGATTGGTGACTTGAGATGGGAAATTATGATAGTGTTTTGGGTTTTTATTATTCTTTTTGGTGGTGTTATTCATTTCTATATGGTTTACTTATATATTGATAGAGGTGTTTCGGATTAATATACATGATTGTAGGGATGTGAATAAAGAAATGATGTCATTGGGTGGTAATATAAATGCTTGGACAAAGTCATTGATTTATATTAATGTCAGTTCTTCAATGATTTTATTTTTGAAATTTGAAATTTGGGGATTGAATATTGAATTTTAAAATTAATATGTTTTATTTTGGATACTCATTACCGGGTAATTCAGGTTCTTAATTAATCATTTTAATGTTATTTTCTTCAAAAAAACCATAGTGGAGAAAAATCTTATCATAAACTTCCCTAGAAACCATTATTTTTTGTTGCTATTTAATTTTTAGTGTGTGTTACTTCATGAATTTTTTTAAATCTAGTTAAATAGACATTATTTTGAGTATATTTTCTTAATTTTTATCTGTTCATACCTATTATTTTTATTATCTCTTTATCTTATCAATCTAATCACCATTCATCTTACATTCCTTATGAATATATTTATCAAGATTCATTACCCTTTTAGCCTTTATTTGGTCATGTTCATAATTGACACCAATTACTTCATTAAAATAATGAATATTTACATCACTAATTTATATAATATATTTTATATCATCAATTGATATATGAAATCATTATTCATTTAGAGAATATTTTTCTTTAATGAACTGTACACATCATTCCTTGGATACCACCATTTTTATTAGAGTGATAGAATCATGGAAATTCTGTCAATTTTTTTTATTTTCTATTAAATAATTTATCATATATGTTTTTTAATCATATCAGTCTTAGATAATGTAAAATATATAATTGACATCTTCAATTGTAACTTTGATAATGTAATCTTTAAACTCAAAGTAGATGTTATCAACTAATTCAATATGCCCATCAACTTCAATATATTGACCTAATTCATAATTGGATGATTCTTAATATATTTAAGAGATAAAAATAATCTTTGAATAAAATTAATTAGTTGTTCAACAACTTTATTTTTTTACTCTTTATTAATGTATTTTCCTCTTTATGTTTGATGATCTTTATCATTTTTACTAAAACCACCAAGTAGGTATTTACAGGTATAGGAATTTTAATTTCCATATGAAGTAATTTTTAACCTTATTCAAATATAAATATAATATATTACTAAAGAAATGTATATAAAATAACACCAATCACATGGAACCAATATTAGATCAAATACCACTTGAAGTGACTAATAGATCATGCAGTCACTCTGTGAGGGTGTTAATCTATGTCATTCTTTTTACCTAACTATTTTCTCTTTTAATTTCTTATATTAATAGTGAAAATTATTTCGTATTTAAGATGTATATATATACTTATTGAGTCCCCATATAAATCAACAGATGAAATATAGAAAATAAACAAGATACAATAATACATCATATTTTTACAAGATTTAACTGCAATGTAAGAATTTACTCTTCTTGTGATTTGTATGAGTATGGGAAATAGATTATTTCTAATAAATATTTGTGATTAAAAATTTATTAGAAACTAAAATCCGAAAATCATCACTTAAAAGGGGTGATATGGGTCCATGCATATCCCAAAGATATTATATGATAGTAACTATCTTCCAACAACACTTCAATTTTTTGACTTGTATGGATATTATTATAATGGGACACTCTTGTATCCAACAATTATTCTTCTAATATTATGTTAAAAATATATTTAATGTGATACAATATGTATTCACATAAAAATTTAGGATCTTCCTCCCCAATTATAAGTCTTCTACAACCAGAATATAAAAAAATTTATGAAGAGTATATTGACCTTCTTCTCAAGATTCATAAATGATCAATATTTTAATAAGAGCATTTGATAACACATAATCCTATTCCATCTAAATTAAAATCCAATATATGATCAATATTAAGTTTTAAATTCATTAATATAAATAATGGAATTATTTAAAATTATCATTTCCAACACTATCCCATTCATTGTATTCAGTAAAAAATGAGAAAAATTATATAGTTTTAGCTATATACTTAATGAATAATCTATCAGTCTCTTCTTCGTTATTTTATTGAAAAACTAATTTGAATATTATTTAACTAATTTGAATATGGAAAAATTACATTAAATTTCTATAGACCTATTCCCCATTTAAAATTTCTCAAATGGTCTTTCTGATTAAAAGATCTAGTTTTAATCTTTGATAATATTTTTAAATATTATATTTTAAATCCCAAAGCACTCATTACATTATGATCTCATTTAGTTCTATAGTAATATTTTATTTAATCATGTATATGTCACCAGGATGTTATATTTATTAGTTAAATTTCAGGAAAACATCATCTGATTTTTTATATCTCTCATAATTATTATAATTCTCATGGGCTCTTTTTCTGCATTTCACTTGATAATATTCTATAAATGTTTTCAAGAATCATTACAATTAATCATATCATTGAATCATGACACTTCTCCTATTCTATCTACTATATATCAATTCATACAACCAACATCTACTTGTATTTTAATTTAAAAATACTTTATAGTATTATCTTCTTATTAATGAGAAAAATATCACATTGTTAACAATCATCTTGAATCCTAATATCCCATTGAATCACTATGATATATAATTCATTAAAGATTCACTATAACATTGACAGTCATAAATTTCAGATTTATCTTATAGAATATAATCCATGTATAAGTATTTCTAACCGATATACCATAAATATCCTCCTATTTAAAGTTATCTAAAAATTATTACTCTTATATATAATAGAGTGTAACAACATGAGATTATTTCAAATATTTTTTAAATAATCTTTTTTTTTTGAAACCATACGGTACAAGAAATAACAACTGTTAATGAACCAAATTATATAGTAAAATGTTATATCCAAGAATTTAAATTTTATGTAAAATAATATTAACAATATATTAAAATTATATAAATTTTTTTTATATAATTAAAATATATTGATAAATAAGTGATTAGTTTTTAGTAAAGTCTACATATGCTAGAAAAATACTTTTTCCTAAAAATGTTTTTTTATTATTGTTTGTGAGAAATTAAAATAATTTTTTTTGAAACTTTTATAAAATTAATTTGAGAAATTGAAATTACTTTTCAAAATTATCCTGTAAATATTATATTAGAGTAAACCTTTGAGAATTTTCTGGAAAGTATTAATTTTTCATAGAATAGTGAATATACTAATTTTTATTGAAAAATGCATTTTAATTTAAAAAATTAAAAAGGTCATTTTTTTAAAATAGTTTTCAAAGATAAATTAGTCAATTTATATTATTAATCTTAAAATAATTGTTATATGAATGGTTTTATGTTGATTTTGGAATGAAACTTCATGCACATAAGATAACATTTTTCTCAAAGCTATTTTTCATTGCATTTTTTGAGTTAATTTTAAAAAGAATTTTTGAAACTTTTATACATATAATTTGAAAAAATGGATGAAATATTTGCAATCATAATTTACCATTTTTTAATAATTAAACACTCATTGTTTTTTATTAATTATTAGTAAAAACAGTAAATAAAAATCCCAATTATGGGTAAAATAGTTTTACTATGTGTTAAACAAAGAGATATGGGTTCCATTTTCAAATTATAATTATCTAAATAAAATTTTATTGATATATATAAAACTCAAAGTATCCAAAATTTTAATATCCAAGTACTCTCTCGTGCTATTGCAGAGCATATTCGATTACTAGTTTTCCTTTTAATAATAAATTAGTATTTATAAAAGTTTATAAGAAACAATAATGTTGATTAATGTTTATTTAAAAAGTATGGGTTGTATGATAATGGAATAAAATTCCATATCATATGGAGACCATTAAATTTTTAACAATGAAAAATGACAGATTAATAGTATATGAATATATAAATTTTATGGATGGAATTTGATTTCATTTCCAAAATCAATCATAATTCTAATGTGTTCACTAAAATAATAAGTGACAGATATATCAAAGATAAGAAAGTGGTTATAATAATAAAAATGAGAAATGTGAAAATGATGGAATTAATTACCAATTTTTAGAAAGTAATTATTTTCTACATAATTTGTAACGTATAAATTTGTATTAAATTTTCAGCAACATAAAGTTATACAGCCATCCATTCACCAACTTTTTTTTTCAAATAATTAAATGCTTTAATAAATGACTAACTACTCAATACACTACAAAACAAAATGTTCTAATGGTCTAAAAACTATATCAATTAAAATAAATTATCCATTTAAATAAATAATCCACTTCACAATAAGAAACACTATAATAAACCCACTACTCAATAAGACACACTACTTATATAATTTGAACCATTTAAATCTTCACTCCCCAACCAGTTATTTTTTTACATTCGGAAACAATCCTCTATTATCATATGAATAGTTTTTTTCATCAATTTTACCAGATGTTTTAGAATCCTCACTGTAAATGATGGAATCCTCACAACCTGATGGTAAATGGAATTATTTGTTGTGTTCTCTTCATTCTTATGTTGCAGACCTGAGCTTGGTCTATGACATTAAGCATATTCTGGCTAGATTTTACCTTTAAAAAATTTCTTGATGTATTTTTACAGGTTGTTAAATTAACCAGTCATTATTATTAAAATCATGTATTTGGAGAGGGGAATTTGTCTATGATACTGCAACATAATAAGAAAGACTATAAATATAATCTGGATACCAGAAATGCAATATAAAATAAATAAATTAGAACTCATACTTAATACAAGTAAAATAAACTTTTAACTGAAACAAAATAAAATGAGAGAAATACTTCATAAGGATGTAAAATACCTATGAGAATGTGATCCATAGAGTTATGATAATAGAAAGAAATTAGATGTGTATTTTACACACACTATAACTCATTCTATGTCTCTTTAGAATCTAGCATAAATTTCAATATTTATTTTACCAACAGTGGGTTTTGATGTCCCTCTAGGTAACAGAATGTTTTAAAAAATATTAAAAGATCTATCAAGATGGAATGTTATTTATTCAAAATAATAAATAAAAAATGTCACAAATCTCCAGCACCATTGCTTCTCACCTAACTATAATAATAGAAACCCAAAACATGTAGGCATCAACTGTCAGAAATATCCCTTCGTAAAATAATTTTTCAAAAACATCAGTCTATAGGAAAACAATCAATCATCATTAAAGAAATAAATCATGTAATAAGAATTCAATGATATTACTGATTTATGAAGTATATCTCAGATTTATTTTATTTTAGTTGAACTTGTTTTGTATAATAACCATATAGTATGGATGGTAATGAAATTAAACAATAAATAGTTATCCTGCATTGCATCATATATTCCAAAAAATATGAAGTTTTTTCCATCCATTACTAAAATATATCAAGATTATTTATCAAAAATTCTGAGGAGTTAAAGCAGTACTAATGTCAAATTAAGAGATAATATAGCAGGAGTTGAACTATCTTAGTATTTCTTGAATTTTGTAAAATATATAATAGACTCACCTACAAAATTTCATCCATGGATTTGAGATTCTTTATATAGCAACTGGACTACAACATTAATATCATCTTCCACTATAAGAAAAACTAATACCTCACCCATGGTATCTGAAATAAGGAAATGGGAAATAAATATGCATGATTTCATTTGTTGAAGATTATTTTTTTATATTTGATCTGAAACTATGAGATACACCATGAAGTAAATAAGTGTGAATGAAAATAAATATGCAACTATTTCATTAAATGGAAATTAGTAAATAGACATTGCTAAATAGATATTGAGAAACAATAATTAGTAAACATAAATTATTAAACAATTTATATTAAAATAAATATGCATCTGTTTTAAGAAAATATCCATATGTTTTAATGTTTATAATTTAATTAAACACAAATTATTAAAACTGAAATTGAAAAAAAATTATTAAAAATAAATTAATCAAAAAATATTAAATAGAATAGCCATCTGTTTTAATTTATATCATTTTCCCATAATGTTGATAAATTATTAAACATAATATTCATTTTTAATTTCAGTAAACAAATATTAGTAAATATAAATGGTTTAAAAAAATTGTTAAACATAATTTAGTTAACAAAAACTATTAAACAATATTTATTAAAACAAATTATAATATATTTTAAACAAATAACCATCTGCTTTAAACACAAAATCCATCAGTTTTAATGTATATATTTCAATGAAAAAAATATTAAATACATATTATTAAATAGAAAATGGATTATCTATTTTATGATTTTAAAATTTCATTACAGTGTCTTACTAAAATACATTATAGGTAGAAATAATAGTGGGTAAATTATTTAAAATAGGATTTTTGAAACATTAAGAACTGTAGAAAATGTGTTTTAAAATCAGATAAGTACTGCAAGTCATACCTACAGTACACATTTTATGTGTTTATTTGAAGTTATCCTTTCTATGAATATAAAGATGGGGCATCAGTTGATGGTGGTGTGGAGTCATCAGATAGTGAGACATTGTGTCTGAATGAATAATCATCATGAAATTCAATCAACAGATAACTTTTAAAGTAAAAGAAACTATGAATATAATGAAAATAAAATCACCCATTGCTCAGTTGGTAAACATTATAATGATAAATCAAATTCCTTAAACTGATAGATGAGAACTAGATTCATGTTAATATAATGAAATTCATAGATGTTATGAAACAGTAAATTAATACCTTATGCATGTCACTAATACAGTAGGCTATCAACTCCATGAAGGCATTGTCTTCACTCAGACTTGTAGTGTTAAACAATGAATCAATTTGACAGACTATGGCATTAGATATGCGCCCCTCAACATTATAGATCACAGTTAATTTGTACAACCGATTTGTCATAATAAGAACTGTAGGAATTAAGGTGTGAAACTTGATATTGAATTTACAGATATTGTCGACTAAAATGTTGCAGGTTTAATATAATTTCTCACAGTAGTGACATACCTGAGAAAATTGTGAAAATAACAGTCATTGAAAACACATCAATTATGGGTTCACTGGATCATTGATACTGAAGGTCCAGAGACATACCAGTCCTAAATTCATTAAATGTTTCCATAGATATAGGATGAGGAAAATAGTATGAAAAACCTTAAAACCTATTTTGAAGACAGCAGAAGCAGACCCTGGAAGCATTTTATGAGCAAACATATAGGTCGAAGAGAAAATATAGCCAAGAATTAAAGTACAGATCCCCTGGTTGGAAGAAGATAGATATTATACCTTGGAAAGAAAATCAGGACCAAAATGTAATTAGAGTTTTCCATGGGTTTTACATTGATCCATACGATGTTTTGCTAGAGGTCATATTTCAGTTTCACCATTCAAAAATTGTAAAACCAGAATCCACAAGTCAGTACTAAAATCGTTGAATAGCAATGAACAGATGAGAAATGAACAAAAAATTACAAAATTATCAATTACTTCATACGGATTTAATGAAACAGAAATGCCAGTGTATTGAATTTTCATACTAAATTCAGAAACATTTATACATAAATTACCTGGAAGCATATTAAGGTCAGAAAGGAGGTTCACTTCCCAGATTTATGACACAATATAGGCAGTCATTACCTATTCCTATTACATATTCACGATTACTCATAAAACAATTAGATAACAGTGAAACAACGTAGTAAACGTTTAATGATTAGTACATGGGAAGAAAATGTTATTCTATGTGTAACTCCCCAATAAGAAACCTACAATATTTTTGGAAAACCCAATACACAACATAGAGACCATTTTTTAACAGCATCTACTATGAGTAACATAAACTAAAAATAATGCATTACAATGTCTAGCATTAAAAACCTCCACCATTATCATATTCCACAATTAGTAACGTATATCATAATGAAAAATAATTGATCAACGAAAACTGATACAAAAGAATAATTCATGAAGTACATCTAGCATGTCATGAAAACCATCCAGCATGAAAATCATCCTATATGAAAATCATCTAGCTTGTAAATTTTATAATAAACCTATAGATAATTCATACTGAAATGTCCTCCAAGAGAAATTTCAAATACAAAAATCTGCAGATCATTGTGTATTGCACATAAGGTTTGAAATCAAAAGATTTGAAACCAATTAAACAACCAATATGTATTATTACAAAGACATTAGAGTAGAAAATGTCAGTCTGATTTTTCATTTTTCTTGTTCAAATCAGCCTTCATTTTCTTTTCTTGTGGAGTACAATGAGAAATTGTACCTAAACTGTCTCAACTACTCTTAATACCATGTTTCATGTTATCCACTCTATCAAATTGATGTGAAAGGTTTTTCTACATAGATAATATAGTTAGTAGAATTTGAAACTACTTGTTCAAGTTGAAATCAATGCAGAATATATGTGATTATTAATAGTGGACAGTAACAAATTTAAAGAATTGTATGTCATGTATATTAAAAACATTGAAACTCGGCACTAATCATGCGTGTATTGTTACAGCAAATGAAATAAGTTATTATTCAGATAAGATGACTGTTACATACCTGAGTAGATAACCGATTATACATACAAGCATCAAACCTACTATCAATGTTTGAACTTGAAGGATATGACCTACCAATTTGATGCTCCTATTATGCAAGGTTGGAAGGAAAATTACATTAACAATACTTATGTCTGTTATTTAAGAAAAATGAAAATAAAATGAATCCCATTGTACCTTGATAAATTCAATGTCACTACTAAATTATGAAGACACAATACTTTGAGGACCCTGTAGAGTATAATAAATCCCAAAAGTATAGTTATGTAATTTTAAGTTAAATTTGGAAAATAAAAATTGCAATACAATAATACCTTATTCTACTCAAAGCTGTCTGTGAAGCTACTTATGTAGTTTTCATTATAACTGATAAATTGTACTCTAAAGATGTTTTGATCAAATGAACGGTTACAGTTTTGAATATTGTAATTAGTCACATCAACAGACAGTAGCACTTTTTTGATTTGAAAATGGTCAACTGTGGAGGAAAACCATACTCATTATCATCCTAAATTACGAATGATAAGCAGTGTGAGGAAAAATATGTCAGAAATTTTTTGAGGTCATAGTCTAAGTTATTTGTACATGTATCATATATGTTCTCAACTCTGAAGTTTTTTTATGTAAGAACTAGATGACTTGTTTTTCAAATAAATCAACTGAACATTAGTATGTGCTATCAGTCACCATTAGTTTCACTCTGAATCTGTTGCATTAAATATTAGGTTTATATGGTCAGCGTTATTAAGTAATTTGATTTTATCTGCATGAAAGTAGCATTGTGAAAATAATTATTTTAAAAAATAAAAAAAATGAAACCTGGGAGTAGTGGTGTTAGGAGAAAATTTGCAATTGTGGCACCAAATTTTGTCTTCTAAAACATGTAATTTCTTCATGCATAAGTTACATGAATTGAAAAACCAATTGTGAGTACTTTGTACTTTTAGTACTGTAGCTTATATTAAGCATCATGTCGGTTGCAGTAGAGTGAGTGTATAATAACAATCTCATTACTACAGGAATTGCGTCAAGAGTTCAAAATACCACATATTGAAATTATGAAAATAGCGATGATTTAGTTACCTCATAATAGTTTTTACATATGATATTGTTTTCTTATTATTCCAATATAAGACTGCTATAGAGGGGCTGGAAATAATAGGTGGTGGGATGTGTAACTATGTTGTTATTACCAACCCATACCTGGTAATTTTAGAATTAAATTCATGAAGATAATTAATAACAACACTTGTGTATTACTATTGGGATTCACATAGATTAAACTTGTTAAAATAGACAGAAAATTTTACATGTAATGTTACCTTCTTCTTAAGTTGTCTGATTCAAGAATATGAAGATTATAAAGTATCTTCGTTTCATTCTTTGTAGTTGTGAAAATAATAAAAGATGAAAGGATAATGAAGTCAAAGAAATCATAATTACAGAGTTAGGTGTTCATGCAACATATTTTATGAAAGAATTACAAACTAAAAAGTATATAATGTAGATAGAAACCATACTTCTCAACCGCTTCACCTAGATGAGTTATAATATCATAATTGTATATGATTGTTTGTTATTTTCCAAGTACTCGGTCATTTCATGTACAAACTCACCCCATAAACTACAGGTTAGTTGTGAACCTCTGTATGAAAATAAAGTAACAAAATGAATGAATATTGACTGTTTTCAGTTGGAGAATGTAAATTTACAGGAACATTGACCTGTCATCCTATAGAGTAATATGCATCCACTAGTTTGAAGGACCCATAGATTCCACCAGTTTAGTGTGTCGTAGTAGTTTAATTATTTTTATAAGATATAAGACAAAAATATACATAACATTATTGAAATAAGGACAAGGTTTGAAATACTATAATGTTTAATTTATTAATCTTTTCTATAGAAAAGTTGAACATGATTTAGGTAGTGTAACGTACCTATTAAATGTTCTTCTACAACCTTCATTTTAATAATATCATCGAATGAAGTAAAATTAAAACTGAAAAGAGGAATTTCTGCCTCACCTGGATGAGCATACATCATAGATGTGAACATTAGTCTGCAGAAATGTCTACATCCCAAGTAACTTCCATGGTTTGATACTATTTGGAAGTTTTGTATAATATAGAAGATCCCTTCATGCAAGAGATTTTTGTACTTAGAGATAAGCTGGTGGGTAGTGATTGTACACTGAATTTTGATTCCCTTGTGATACAATGTAAAAATATAGGATAAGAGATTCAGATAGTTTGTCGCATAGGACAGAGACAGTATATATATATACTGATAGATTTTTAAAGCATTAAAGGAAAAAAATGAAAGAAATTGAAAATATTCATGTAATGTGTGCTGACCTCTTTATCAGTAAGTATTCGATCTATAGCAACAACCTCATTATAGTAGTTTGGTGACGAATTTCACCAGATGTTTAAAACATGAACCTCTATCCTTAGTGTCTCATCATCCTCGGGGGTAATCGATTTAAACAGGGTAATTGATATGGAAATTATCTGTTCAATCTATAAAAATTTAATTATTGATGAAAAAAAAGATATCAAGCAGTTTCACACGTATTCAAGTACACAATCCAAATTCAAAAAATTATAACAAATATGATACTATATTTAAAATGGTCCCTATAATAGGTTATCAAATATTTCTTTGTACATAATATTATATGTGTAATGAGATGATGTGTTATTATTATCATCAACAACAATTTTTAAACCACTGGCAGATGTGACCCTAGAAATTGCAATATATAGTTGACCATCAGAGAACACAGGTTTGCGGACATATAACCCAGCAGAAGACAATTATTGACCTTGACTATTATTAATAGTCATTGCATAAGAAACTATCAAAGGATATTGCCTTTTTTGTAATTTGGAAGGTCATCTAACGTCAGAGTGTGTCATAGTTAGTCATGGGAAGAATGCTGAACACCCTGATTGACAACCAATCAAAACTTTTGCTCTGATGACATGATCACCTAAGTGTGTAACTACCATACGAGTGTTGTTACATAAACCAACAGATCGATCTACATTTCATAGTAACTTAATGGGGACACCAATATTTATAGAAATCTTGTGGGAAGCCAAATCGGAGACATATATTCCATTTAACATCTCATAGGTGTATATGTTTGTAGTCCAATATGTATCAAAACATTCATTGTAAACTAAATCACAGCTAAAGTGGTATTTATTTTCATAGTTTGTGAGAGGAATCATGTAATTTTTTACTTCTTGAACAATATCACAGGTTGGAGCTAGAATTGAACACTCTTTCAGATAAGAGACATCATTGTATTTTTCAATGAAATCAAGATAATTATGCTCCACAATGGAATTCATTGCATTTGAAGTGTAGTTAAGAAGATTTGTAAATGGAATTTGGAAATAGAAATTCACCGTCATTGGGTTCTCTAACTCATACTTCTCCAATATCCAAAGTCCATTTTGTAAATTTATGGACCTCATTCAAAACATCAGTGGATGTAGAGGAACAAAATATCATGTTCTTTGTTAGAGTTAATACCCGACAGTGTTTCCAAAGATATAATGACTTAATATTTCCAAATACAATATCATTTTTGTTATCACCTGGAATTATAGGTAATATTTTTCTAAAATCTTCATCCAATAAAACTGTTAGACCACCGAATGGTAACTTTGTTAAATTATCATTTTTCTATGTCATTATATCTCTAAGAGTATAGTCTAGAGCCTCAAAAAAGTATTTATGGACCATAGAAGCCTCATACCAAATAATCAGCTTTTTATAATGTATAAATTATGCTAAATCACTTTGATTCAAAATATTACAAATAGATGGTTCAGTAATGCCGATTGGAATACGAAATTTAGAATGTGTAGTGTGTCCACCTGGAAGCAGTAATGATGCAATTCCACTCAAAGAGAAAACAAGTACAATAGATCCCTCAAACCAAAGAAATGATGTCATGATTTTCAATATGAATGTTTTACCTATGTCCCCATATCCGTGCAAGGAGAAGAATCCACCATAATTGGTAGATATAGAAGACAAAATGACATCCATCACCTCGATCTGTTCATTGGTAAGCAAAGTGTGTAAAGTTCTGTACTCACTTTTTAGTAATCCTCTATTGTAATTTAGTTCCTCTACAACTAAACGATTCACATGACTATGAATTGTGAAATATGGTACTGGCATGGGAGGATAAAATCGAATAGATGTTCCATTGCTTTGTAATATCTGCTCTATTTCAATCAGAGCGTACATATGTATCTGATGCTCAGTGAGGGTCAAATCTAGTAAAATGAAAAACATGGTATTAGAGTAGGAAAAAAGAAACTTCTTTCAACGAATCTAAATAATTATATTTAGTAAAATATACATAAATATAGGTAGACTACTAACTGATTAGATAGCACAAAGTACACGTAAACAACAGAATTGCATGTATGTATTATTTAATAAACTAATATCACTGAATTTTTTACTTAATTTTATGCAACTATATTTCTGAATAGCATAATAAAGATGGAAAATCCCAAAACAGTTATATGCAAGTGGTTTAAAAATATATGCTAACAAACACATTTAGACCTTGGATCTGTAGCCTATGTCTTTGGGCATATAAAATGTCTTCATCTAGAATGTTACAGGATTGCTTCCAAACAATGTCTGGACGTGAAATGTTATTGGTAAACAACATGCTTGCAAAGATCCTGCGTACATAATGTCCCAATCACCAGGTTGAAACCTCTTTTATAGCTTCAATAAATTCAATGTCATCTACTAGTAGTCCAAAAGCATAACATGCCTCTCTAAATGTTCCAGGAGTAATATAGTTTACTGTTTTGATATCTTCATATAATTTAGGTCCTTTGGTTTTTGTTAAAGTATCCGTAGGTAAAATATGTCTCCAGTTGTTAGAGGAACATAGTAAAGCCTGCCAATATGAAACCCCTGCCTTCGATGATGCCATTTCTTGTCGTTTTAGTGTTAAAAAAACATAGTTTGTAATTATGAAAATGTTAGTTCCCTAGCCACTGGGTACTCTAAATTTTCTTGAAACCAAGAGGTTAACGTTGTTTCTTTGATGTTATAGTGATTTAAGACCTCAACAATATTATCTGTGTCATTGTAGGTTATTGAATGTTTCCCTGGTAAATGGAAACCTAAACTCTCAACTATTTGATATCTATAATGGATAACATATGAAAATATCCACCAAGTGGCCTCACAAGGTGATATGCATAGATAATCATAATACATTTTAATTTAATCCACATTTTTGTCTTAGAAGCTGCTGTTGTTGCTTTCATAGAGTGTTGCTGTTACGTGATCATTCCCTTTGTTAATATATTTAAACAAATATTTGATGGAAGCCGACTGATTTATGACTTCAATATTAAGATGAGCTTGATACTTTAATAGAAAAACAGGATTTTATGGTACGACATACTGATTATCCAAATGGATTTCATTTTTTAGAACTGTTATTTGGGCCTCCCTCCTGCGATAGATTACGTAACCATAATCATCAATAGTGGTATGCCCAACAAATTTCATTGGGAAAATTTTGGAACATTTTTTTCTCATACATGGTGAAGTACGGTGGGCATCATCACATGGTTTGTCGATCATAAAATTCTTAACAGCTCCGTGTAGTCTTGGGTAGTCTTTACCATTTGGAATTTCAGCATATAATATTTTTTTTACTTCTACTGGAGTGTGAAATTTATTTTCATGATTGAGAAATATAAGGATGTGCACATGGGGCAAGCCTCCTTTTTGAAACTCCACGATCCGAACAACTGAATGGTAAGTTAATAGTTTCACAGTTATTAAAATATTACAATTAATGTAAAAAGGAAGTGAACTTATGGGAAAGTAAAAAAATAATTACCTACCCATGATTTCCCAAAAATACAACCTTCTCTTAAATATTTCATTAGACAATCAACTTTAATATTTAAAACTCGAGATAGTACTTGCGGGTAGTCTGGTGGTTCGAGGTGTCGATTTCTAATAAATCGAGTTATTTCAGGCCATATTGGGTTACATGTAAATGTTAGAGACAAATATGGATACCCGGCCGAATTACATATCGACATAACATCTTGGTAATTCTATATCATATACCTTGGTCCACCTATAAAAGAATATGGTAATACGATACACTTCGAGCAGGATGTCCCTTCATGGTCACCTCGAAGCAATGCATCTTGTAACCCATTGAAAAGTTCAACCCTCGGTTTATTTTGATTAAAGTGAATGAATTATAGTATTTGAGACTCAATCACTATATAAGAATCAACTATAAACTGTTGGAGTAATCTTTTAGAATCTAGTAAGATTGATGAATCATTGTCATGGAATTGGAAGTGGAATGCAAATTACTCTATCATTGTTACCTTTCAGAGTGTAGTACTTGTAGTGAATTGAGTAGAATGATGTAAGATGTTGTCGCAATATCCATCCTGACCACCAGTGAAAATCAAAGGATACTGCAACAGAAGTTACAGTGGGTGGAGCTCATCAATTCACTGTAAATAGCCACTTTTGGTTTGAAGGATGATGTCCCGTTCATGGTTGAGATCCTTAAAATCACAGACAATCAGCATTGTTATTTCTAAAGTATTCATAAGGTTATATTTAGAAGGATGTTTTTGTATTCTTTTAAGGAGTCGTAGCTTTAAAGTTGGAACCTCTCGACGGTTAAGTACATCCCTTGCATTTGTAAATTCTCGATCCAAAGCGTTGTTTTCATGAAGCATATGTTGTAGGTTCTGGAAAATATATTACTTAATAGTATATTGTTGATTTATCTCATCATAGATGGATAAATAAGTAATGTTAATATAAAATGGTGGACATTTTGTTAACTCAGATGAAATAATTGATTACAAAGGATACCTCATTCCATGAATTCTATTCTGACACTCATGTGTTGTATCGTAGATGTAAAACTGTGAGAACCTCAAAGGATGACCATTAGATGGACATAAACTACCTATGCAATGGTAGTTTTGTCCATGTAATCTATATATACATGGAGCTTGACCATTATTGAATAACCTATCTACATTTCCACCCATTGAGGTGAATGAAAACATCGAATTGTAAATATGGATGTGGTCTTGGAATAATTTGGCTTCATTAGAAGTACGATCAAACACCAACTTCCTCAGGTATTCAGGATATTCTGGTCATAATTCCAAAGAAACCTTTCCCATTTCATAGCATATAGAAAAACTTTGGTTCTGTCTATTGCTAGATTTCTGGTTTCTCTTAGAAAACCAAAAAAAGCTCTACAATGTTGACAGATGTTAGAAGTCTCTCTGATATCATAATAACCTAATTGAACAAAATTGCGATGTAGAAAATTTTATTATAAAGTTGAAGTCAAAAACATATATTATGATTTAGTATTAATGAACCTCTACTGTAAGTCTAGTAAGTAGACGAACTTGTGTCCTCGACATTTTCATGTTCTCATGACACTCCTGTAGCAGCAAGCGGTATGTCATTTTAAACTTGATGAAGTGTTAAATACCACTATACTGTTAGTAGTGAGTCATGTACATTTCATTATATCTATAGTTTACTGAACCATTTATGTCAGTAGTTCGGTTTTGTTGAGACTCAAAACTATTTATCCGGATTGTTTCTCAAAGAATTGAATGGTTTCTTGAACCTAAAAGCAGTAATAGAAGACAACCAACTGCTCTGTTGAATATACAGTGGTATACATATGTTTACTTGTCAAAATATATTTTACATCATTTCTATAATGGATAAAGAATTTTAGTTTCCTTCTACAGAAGGATTTATGCAGCATCTGTTTGTATAGGGCAGAATAAGAAGTGTAACTGAAATCAATGGTCTGGTAATGTGTATAAATATTTTTTGTTCTTACTGTGTTGTGGTATCAAATTTTGAATTAGGTAGAGTATTTTCTCAATCCATTAAAGGTACACAAAATGATGAATGAAATTTTATTAGGGGACTTCATTTGTTGTTGGTCATACAATATGTGCATGGAATTTAGTAGTTATGCTTCTTACAGAAAGGTATAGGAGATTCTGTCAATGTAGTCAATCGTTGTTTCCGTTTGTTTGATCCAACATATCTTATTGACATAGTTGTAGATGGTTCTAGCACTGTAAACAATGAATAACTTAGTTATTAATAATTTGTGGTACTGTGAAATGTAGTGTGTAGTTCAATGGTTTTCAAATGTAATTTTAAACCGAACTAACCATCATTAAAGTGAGATGATAATGGCATGCATGTGACTTCATTTGTCTTTGTAATTTTTGGTAGAAGTTCATTGTTAGGGGATTCAGACATGGTATCAGATGCCAGATAAGAAATTACAGTGGTTGTCGCCACTAAAGCTTTTGCAATGTCAATTTATGTAGATAAAAATAGATTGTTAATAAGTACATCCATTTTTAGTGACGAGATTAGGAAACTGATCATCGTTATGTCATTTCTTCATCAGCAGTCTATGTTGTACCCTTTCATCTATATAGTTATATGGGGAATTCAAGTTTTTATTCGACTGAGCAGACAAATTCCCAACATCTGTAATACAAGTAAATTATTATGAAAGATTCTAGTTAGTATGAATTGTTCTATGGAACAACTCAAATATGATATACGTTAATGAGAACTAAACTATCCATTAATACATAAATATGATAATGGAATTTTTGTGACTCCACGTGTGATGCCACCTACTGATACTGATTTACTTGACTGAGTGCCAGAATGGTTGGCAGATGACTTAGAATGGTCTGTAGTAGTTGTCGGCACTGATCATGTTGCAAGTTTAGTGAGTATTTCTACTGTATATAGGTTTTTAAAATGAATAGAACATTTTCATGGGTAGATAATAGGAAACTCACAAACTGTCTGTCATTCCTTCATAAGTAGACTTCATTGCATCCTTGCGTTTTTAGAGTTTGATGGGGTAGAAAACTCACAAATCTGTTCCATTGCATCCTTGAAATACAATTTTTCATTTGATCGAGAATAAAATTTCTCACGCGCTGTAATAAAAGTAAGTATGTATGTATGGTTTCGGTTAGTATGAAATGTTCTACGAAACACCACAAATATGCTACAGGTTAATGCAACATAACTAACCATTTATACATAGATATGTTAATGGAATTTGTGTGACCACACATGTGATTCCATATACTCATAATGATTCAC
Source organism: Viscum album (assembly GCA_963277665.1). Taxonomy (NCBI): domain Eukaryota; kingdom Viridiplantae; phylum Streptophyta; class Magnoliopsida; order Santalales; family Viscaceae; genus Viscum; species Viscum album. The sequence goes on along the minus strand of OY728136.1, from coordinate 1,275,848,741 downwards.
TCAAATGAGGAACAAAATGGTTGGTAGATGGCATAGAATAGTCTTCAGTACTTATCGCTTCTGATCATGTTGAAAGTGTAATGAGTGAAACAATTGAACAAAGTGAAGTAAACATAATAAAACATTTTCAAGGGTACTTAATAATGAACTCACAAACTGAATGTCCATCTTTAATTAGTAGCCTCTGTTGCATCCTTGCATCCGTAGAGTTTGATAGACAATTCGTGTTTGTTTTCTTTAATCTGTATAGATTACATTAAAGGTGTGTAGTAAGAGCTTATAATTCAAAAAGGACATAACAGTCACAAAATGTTACATAATAATTGAAAAGATGAAGCAGTATTTAATAGACAACCGTAGACATTTATGTTTAATGTAGATTTTCTAGTATTAGTTAACCAGTTATTCATGTGGACATCCTCATGGATAATGATGTTGTAGTTGAAAAAAAGCCTAAAACAAATAATAAAAGCAAGCTTCATTGGCTTATTTATATTGGGAAGCTTGTATTGTCAATTCAGACAACTAAATATGTAGTTGGATATCAGCATGCTTCACCGAAATGAGATCACAGTAAGTTTCAACTAAATTTGCACAATAAACCATTGTAGAAGAGTTTTTTATTCAAATATTTAGTGAATATTAAAAATAAGAAAATTGAACACGAACAGTTAGAGAATTGAATTGATACCATATTTGTAGTTTAAAGGATTAAGCCTATCTATTACAAGGATCAATTCATACCTGTGTTGTGTTGATGATGCAGACCAGAAGACAAATAGTAGGAAGGCTATGGAGATAGGAAAGATACTTCTGTTGAATTCAGAAAACTTTTACTGACGTTAATACTAGCCTGTAAAAAGAAAATGTATGGAAGGTGAAAATATATGGACTGTAAGTTATGACAATTATCAACCATCTCATTTATTCACAGATAATACAATTGATTGAAGTTTTTGGAAGATCATCTGAATGATGTGTGATGTGGTTGAGAGGAAATCGTGAACCGATCATGAAATTTGGTTGTATGACAATGCATTTCAACATGATGGTCGAATATACTACAGCGGGTGCAGTGAAGAAGAAAACGTGCGAGGACGTCGCACTTGAATAAAGGCTAGAGGTAGATGAGGACAGATTGGGGATTCTATGGAAACCCAAGGTCGAGAGTATATTTGAGATGACTGCTACTAGGATATCCATAACACGTTGACAGTATAGTCGACTGCTGGAGAAGGTGCTCGGAGGGGATACTCATGGAAGTTGAAGTTGAAGTAGGTACCTAGTGATCGGAGATAGATGGGTTGAAAACCTTGATCGCGAGGATGGCGACGGAGGGAGTACACTGGATAGCAAGGTCAAGACCTGTGTGTATATCTACGGAAGGAATTGTGGGAGTAATTTAGGTACGCAAAGGGGAAAAAATGAAACTGCGGGGCAGAAGTACATGGAAATATGGTTGATTGACATGATAGATAAATAAGACGTGGATGCATAGTAGAGGGACACATGGAAGGTAGAGATTCCAGGATGAGTATAGTTAGTATATTTCCTTTTTTAATCATTTTTCTTGATAATAACATTATAATTTTTAAAACTTTTAATAAATTACAAGTGTGTCATTTCCCTAACTTATAAAATCTCACCCCACATTTATCTTATTTACACCATATTGAGCATTCTATATCGATAAAAACCTACCAAATTATATTATAAAATTACTTATCCAAAATTTTAGGTTTCATTACTCCTTAAAAAACCATTAAAATGGTCCATAATAGAGGATAGAAAGGAGACCTATGGAAGAAGAGGTAATCGTCTTAGCCACCAATATCCACCTACAATTTGATCAAATGTGAAGTGAAAGTATGACTTGTGTGTACGTTTCGACTACCACCTCTAGATAGTGATACAATTAATTATCCATCTTAAAAATTCTTGGAGTTTAATTATGATGGTTTTCATTTTTATATATGATATTTATGAAATAATTTTTTTTATTTAATTATAATAACATATATACATTCTTCGATTTCAATATTTTATAAAATAATAACGTGTCTCTTGCGTTGGGTGGACTACCACCTCAACAAAGCAATGTGATACATTTTTTATTTCCACATTACATGGATGGTAATAAAGTTAAATTTTATGAATATATAAGATATATACTATTTAATAACTATTATTTAATGTTAAATTTTTGATTTTCTTTCTTTCTTTCAATCAATCAAAATGGGAAAACCACATTCATTCATAAATACGGCTTACCATCTCCATAAATAGTAGAATTCATTTTTCTATATATATAATTTATGAATAAATATTAATATATATTTATATAGAGTTAATATATATTATATTACTATCATGGCGGTTATATGGGATATTATAGAAGCATTATTAAACTACAAGTACTGGAACTACCAAACTGAAATTCTCAAGAAAAAATAAAACAGTTTACACAAGAAAATGTTGATTTTAATAAGGAATTGTTAATAACCATATATTTAAATATAATATGTTTATAATATATAAAATTATAAGTATTTAAATTATATAAATGAATAATTATAATAAATTTAATCTTATTATATAGGTGGTGAGACTACTTTCAACGAAACTCAAACTTGAGGTAATGGATTTTCATCTCACTTTTATTTCTCTGAGACACATGAAATATTCACCAATTTTTTCATTTATGTGGTGTATTAACTACACAATAATTTATTTTAATATTATTATGATGATTTTTTTGGGATTTCCATATCCATATAACGTTCACTATTTCATGAGGTTATGATTCAAATGTTTCGAATGTGGTATGGGATTTATGTTATAATATCATTGTTTTTTTAATTGTCTGTGATCAAGATTCCAATGATGAAATTTTATAAAAAATCTCTCAAAAATAAAATTAATTTTATTCCATTATGTTAAATATGTAAATTAAATATTTTCCTTTTTTCCTCTATTTAGGCATTCATGATAATAAGAAAATATTTTTAAGAAAAACTGACTATCTCTCTCTTCAGTCGAACATCATTTTTCTTCCATGTTCATGTTTAGGAAAAATGCTATCAAGAATAATTATATTATTATAATATTATAATTTATGATAAATTTTACTATTTATTTAATGTTTAAAAATTGGATTAAATGGAATCTTTTTTTTGTTTCCAAAATGAGGTAAATTTGACTTTTTACCAAAAATATGAAATAAATATTTTAATTAATTTACACATAAATAATGAAATTTACCTTAATAATTAGTAGTCAATAATTTAATGATTTATTTATAATTTTTAAGGTTTATTTGAAAATAAAATGTTTTCCTTAATATTTTGGAAAATTTTAGATTTTTTGGAAGTGATTTATAAGAGAAAAGTATATTTTCTTTTAAAAAAAATCAAGTGATATTTTAAAATAATTTTCATCTAAAATGATTTTATTTGTTATTACATAAGATTTACTTGGGATACGATCCAATAATAGAATCTTTATTCATTTATTAGATGTTTTATAGTAAATTTTTTTTATAAATCCTATTTATTTTCCATGGATTATATTAAGATAAATTTTTTTAATCTTTATTAACAATGATTCCTTTCCAAATGTTATGATATATGATTTATGATTTTTTGGCATAGATTGAAATGGATTATAATTATGTGATGTGTGGTTATGGAATTATATATCCCTCAATGAATTGGGTAGATATGGATTTCTCATGTGTTAATAATGACTTGAATGGGGAGTGAGCCAACTTAAATAAGGGACTCTATCCACTATGATAGTCCTGGGAGTGAGCCTTGAATATGGATATGATAGAATACAGAGTAAACTCAAACAACTATAACAGTATTTGTAGTGATCCTAGACTAAGGAAATGTTATTCCACTCTTATTTGTATATAGAAAACTTATGACATATGCCAATGACATTATCTCATATTATGTTTCATTTAACATTTAAATCTCTCTTATTTAGCCTAACTAATCATTAGAGATCCACTTTATTACATTTCATTTCCCCATGTAATAAAAATAGGTTTTAGATATGATTTTTCAAAAATGGGTTCTAATTATGATAAACATTTTAGGGAATGATGTGGATATATTATGAACCGGTTTTTAATGTATCCGATTTTCCAATGAAATAATACCTTTACTATTTTGGCATGGAATAAAATGTTTTGTCTTTAATTTTCATCAAAATTGATGTAAAATTTATATATTAAAATTATGGGTCCTTATAAACTGAGGACTTGTGAATTTTCCAAATTTCAAATAATTAAATCTTATATATGAAATTATTTCCCTTACATTTAGTATTTATGTAATTTATTTATATAGAAACTGATAATTACATATGCACTATAAATATGCATTTACTCTTTTGTACCACAAGGAAACATAGAATGTTATTAATTTTTTAGTTCTTTTAATTGATTACCTTTTTGTATTCGTTTTTATGTATCTTAATTATTAAAAAACTAAGCTGAAAATATCACAATGTAACTCAAGACATTTACTAATTAATTTTCTTCAACTAATAGTTTTTCTTACATATGATCATGTTAAATTTTATGTATCTACTGTAATGTGTAAATTTCTAGTTTTTCATTAAAACTTTTTGGGATGAATTTGGAATACAGAAATTAAATAAATTTTAAATATCGTAGATCGTACATAAAACGTAACTATATTTTCAATTAGTATGTCAAAACAACTCTTATGTGTCCAAATTAATTTTATAACTACTCTTATCTACTCCATGCCTTTTCCAAAAAATCGGTATGAACAATCATGGAAATCGTTATATATTTTTTTGTGTTTCAAATTTTTGATTTCATATGGGGAATAGTCTTGTAGTTACTTTGATATATTAAAGGAAGTTTCTAGACTTTTATAATTTCTCCATTATATATACATTTGGAAAATTCGTACAAATTTCTCTACACAAATTTAAATATTCTCAGGGATTCTCCAAAATATCCAAAATATCATAAAACCAATCAAATGACTTTTTTAATTATAAGAATGTTCCCAAATATCATAACATTTATTTCCCATTAATTTTATAGTATATAATAGAAGTTCATAAATTTTTCAATATAATTTAACTTCTTCATCAGTTTAAGCATAAAAAACATCCATATTAATTCTATCATCTAAGAGATATTCTTCAATTTATATAGTATCCAATATTCATTAATATCTAATGATGAATTCTCAAACTTCCATCCAAAGATTGTTCTTATTTAATCATAAATATTTCGATTTTCAATAGATATCTTATCAAAATCATGGGGAACAAGTATTAGATAGTTCATTCACCTTCCATCAACAAATTAATTTTATTATTATTAATAATATCTCAATGATTATCATATGAAGAGGATACATTCACAATAACCTGAATCATGTCATCTAGACACTTTTTTTACTTATTAATGGATCTTAATTAACATATAAAATGGATGATAATTTTAACACATATTATACCTAGGAAATACAAGTTTTATCTTACTTATTTAAACTATAATATTCATTATAATCTTCTATAGTCAACTTAAAAAATTAGAAACATGATTATTCATTAATAAAGAATAAAATCATCACAAATACGATCATTAATATGTATCTATAAAACACATGAGAAAATAATTAACATGAAAAAAATAATGAAAATTTAATTATTTCATGAGACCTCTTCAAGATTAAAACAATCTATTAAAAAATAAGAAGAAAATAATTAATTAATAAACTTCTGGAAAACCATTTCATGGTATGAAATTTATTCCATTATTAAAATAAATCCACAAAATAGAATGAGGAATAATATAACAGAATGTTTTGAATTAAAATAAAGATAAAATCCTAAGATTCTGAATAAATAAAAAATAAATATCATATATATATTTTCTTGATTAATGAGGTGATAAAACATAAACAATTTATCTAAATCATAATAAAAATGTTATCACATCAATGTTCTCATTCACACAATATAACAAATTCAATGATAATTTATGAATCCACCACCAAAATCTAATGATTACATCAATAATGATCTAGTCATATCTCTCCATTCTGACTTTATTTATCCATGAATGAAGGGAATAAATAACTACACATATATGTAGATAGATATATGAATTTATATATTCTGATTTTGGTCAATTGGGTAAAGTATTTAAAACCTAATATAGTCTTGGTCGGAAAATCAAAACTCGAGCACACAAATAATACCCTTATGTGGTAAAACTAACCATTCTATACTCAACAATGGTTTCAGAACTTTTATTTGTGTTTTAGGATATTTCAATATTAATTTATGTTGGATAATTTTTTATTTATTTTTTAAATATTATATAACCTTCATAAAACCATCACCAAACTACACAAAAATTAAGCCTACTTGTAGAGACCACATTCCAATATAAATGGGTTCATCATTAAATTTTTTTATTTCATTCACTACAATGATTTTATAATTTTAAAAATTTAGAGGAACTTAGATGTTGAATCTAATAATTTATTAATGTTATAATCAAATAAAAATAAATAAAACTACATCCTCCCCATTTATAAACCTTTACATCCTTAAAAATAAATCATCTAGATATTCTAAACTAGACATCAAATAAAACTACAATATATGGAAAAAAACCCATCCTGGAAAGAAATTAAAACACCTCTAGAGGTTTTGGATCTCTGAAAACTTGGGACATAAACACCTGTGGAAACACCCCTTACTATGCTTTTCATTTCAATTAGTTTTCTTATATTTTCACCTCTTCATAGGATTCTTTTAAATAAAGTACATTCCTGTAAAACATGAATAATGTAATATGATCACATTACATAGATCCTGCAAATATTTTATACTAATAACTTTATAAGTCCAATAACATGAAGTATAAAACCAAAAAATTTTGCCAACTTTTTAATGATTCACTACGAAGGTTACTACATGTGAGATCATTTTTTCTATAATGAGCTAGACTATCATTTTTAGGATTTTCCATCTAAATAATTTGTATTATACATTTTGGTATAAAATATTATATATAAAAAAATTCAGCGCATATTAAAGACAAAAAAATATTATTTTTAATTAATTCATAAAATTATATTAGGAGAATAAATATACCTAAAAACTGAGAGTAGTATAATGGGACAATAAACAAGCACAAAAATAACTTAATTAGGATAATTCCGAACATTTTTGTCTCCTATAAATATCACACTTGAAAAAATTATATGATAACTAGAATCAACTAATTCTTATCCATCTGAAATTTTAGAAATGAATAATATAAAAAATTAATATTAATTTAAGCAAAGGATTAATTAAGAAAATATGAGGTATTTATTGAAAGTGTATAAACAAAATCATATTTGGAATAATAATATGACAGTTGGAATTTTAATTTGACCATTAGAATATTAACTTAATCATTTAAATATTAAATGTAAATAATATTTTACACTAATGTATATATAAATATTTTAACTCCCTAAAATTAGTATTCAAATTGGAAACTCAATGAGATTTCATGATCCTTTTTGATAAATCATATTTTTTCATATATTGTGAAAATATATAATATTTATATTAATAAAGAAAATGAAATATGTTAAATATATTTAAAATAAAATGAGTGTCATATTTTTAATAATCACATGAATTATTTGAGGGTCGATTTTTTTTTAATTTTCAAAAATAACATTATGTTTTAGGTGAATAGTTAAATTACGATTTTTACAAAAACAATATGATTTAATTTTATTAAAGATGATGTAATAATAAAATAATAAATTATATAATGGATGGATAAACCGAAAATATATATAATAAGATAAATAATCCTCCATTTAAAAATATTAAATTAAAATTCCAAAAATATAAAGTAAATCATGAAATCTAAAAATTTAATGTATTCCATTACAAATTTATTTTTCATTGTTCCACATTCCTTTTTAATAAAAAATATATTATGTGGTGAAATTATTTATAAGTTCTATAGTAATTTAATGTTATTACAAAATGACAAGTAATTCCAAAATTATCAATCTTAAAATTCATACTTTAAAAAAAAATTATTATATATTTTAAACAAAAATACCCTTAACCTAAAGTATAAATACCTCCTATTCCTTCCGATAAAAGGGTTCTTACCAGAAACTTATATAATCCAAAACTCTACCCAATTACCATATTTCAATCCCTATAGTACCCTCAGGGTCATTTTCTAGTCATAAAACTTCAATTCGTCATGGTGTTAACATCTTAAAAAATGAGTGACTTCATAAATTAAGTAAAATCCCCATTTTCTTTCTTCATAATTTTCACCTTTAGTTTTTCAATTATCACATAAAAATTAATAAAAACTCTCCTAAAGTAATTAAATTAGTAAATTAAAATTTTAATGATATTAATATACTATAAAAGTATTATTACCAATATTTCTATATATTATACATCTCTCCCTTCTACTTTTAATAATATCTCGCTAAAGGTCGATTTAACACCAAATATGATGTTTTCAACAATTTATTTATCACTTACTTCATATATGGTTATCAAAAATCATATATTTTTTATATATAAATAATTTTACACATTTTCAGGATATTTTTGTATAACCGTTCTATTGTATTAATGTTCTTGAATCAAAGATAAAAAATGAAACAGAACCAAATAATTTATAAGAAAATATGGCATTGATCCATTATATCTTAAAAAAAATAATATTAAATAAATTACAATGTTTTTAATTTACCAAGAATTAAAAAAATTAATATAATATGATTTTATATTAGTTTATTTATAAATATAATTTTATTATACAGGAGGTGTGATTGTGACACAATCAAACTGGGCCTAACATAGTCTATTTATCTTCTTAATCCCAGATATTTGGGTTATTTCACCTATCATTAATCTAATATATCTTAAGATGATTGTAAAGTAAAATTTTAAAGTATCATTATACATTTTAAAATTAATTCTATATATTTTCATGTAAATTACATTTTCCTATAGTAATTGACTCATTTTTCATGTGTTACCTTGCTTGTGAAGGGAACCTCCCTCAATATTTCTCTTAGTATTTTCTATATTTGTCCAATATTCATTCATAAAATTTATAGTTATTTCATATATAAATTTCAAATATCATTTTCTCATATACGTTTTTTGGGGACTTATAATATCACTTCATTGTAATCTCAAATATCTATGACTAATTTACACATTACAAACTTTATATGGGTATCCACTCTGGAGATTTAACATTTTGATTATCTACTTTATAAAATAGTATTTCTAATATTTTATATGTATGATCCACCCAAATTATCATAAGAATATTTTCTTTGGCCTTTTATGTGGAATTATATATCAATTCTTGGTAACATCAATAATTTATTCCAAATATTACCATTATAATATTTTTAAGTTGAACAATCAAGCCCATCTATTATTTCATGTTGTCCTATTTTCTAATATTTTTTCAAATGGTTCCTCTATAATACCATATAATTGCACATTAAATATTATGAGACATTTATTTTCTTAAGGATATGCATGTTTCTACATAATTGTGATGATTTCTTAGCCACTTTTAATGATCTTGGAAAAAATATATTTTCAAAAAAAACTTATTAATTCATCCTGTGTTGTAACTTGTCATATCCATGAACAATAATCCATTGATGAAAGTATTCATTGTTTAAAAAAATTTATTCATTATTATCTTAAGGGGAATCCATTTTTAACTTATAAATATATTCCTTACATCATCATTACTAAACCTTTTAATTTTTCATCGATTTGTATTAGGTTTATGATTGATCAACATTTTCTTATACATGTGTAATGTGTGACAATTAGTATATAATTATGTGAATAGTGGGACTAGAATTATATATCCTTCTAGTGAATAAGGTAATGTAAAATATCTCATGAGATTACCTGTATTATATTTTAACATGATTCCATCATTATTAACATTTTATGAATTATTGATTTGTGCACACATATTATGTGTAAACTTGATTCTATATTTGTTCAAATGATTCCTTCATTTTTATGATGACAATAATTTTCTTATGAATTGAATATTATTATTATTATTCTCATGCATGTACTATGTTTATTCATAACACGTGTTTCTTTCTAATTATTCCTCCCATTTCTTTCCTTTTAGCTTACCCTTTCATTGATTTATTCCCACAAGTGATTACATGTACTAAATAAAACATTAATGATAATTGTAGGACTATATTGAAAGAATTAAATGATTTTTAAAGTCTTATATATGACTATTTTAAATGATTCTAATTTCCCCAATATAGAATTCCTTTTGAATGTTGGTTGTTTTATTATTTATTTCTTTATCTTAAAAATGATGTAATAATAATATACGAAATACCTGGGTCTCTATAGTTGGTATTAGAGAAAGTATTAGTCCATTTGGAAATTATGTTATTTAAAGATAAAATATGATAATATTAGGGGTCAAATTGGTAAATAAATTTTAATAGATTTATAGATGTAATTTATCTCTTTATCCATGATTTTATTTTTTATAATTTTTAACACATTTTCAATTTAAAAATAAGTGATAAATTGAATCAACAAGGTGACGAGTGAATGGTTCATTCACTATTCACTCAAGAATACTATAGTTTTATTGGATTTTATTTCTACACATTTCATTATATCCCTCATGTTTTCTATAACTATTTAATCCCCTCCTAGGTATATCAATATATATATATATATATATATCTTAAAATACCTTGTGGTGCAATTATTACATCCCAAGTGTTGAACTCTTACCGAGTTAGTGCCATTTGTATGATTATTCTTATGAATCTCATAATAAATTATTTTATAGAATTATATTTTATACTAGTCATGGTTTCTCTCTCATTATATAGATCTCAAATAAACTTTTTAGAAAATTTAATCGCATTCCATATCTTGTACAATCCAATTATATTTTAAAAAAATGAAAAGAATACTTGGAATCCCATTTATAAAATAATTCAATTTTGTGGGTGTTGATACCCAAGTAAGAATAATATCATATGTAAATGTTTTATTCAAATAAAATAAGAAACCTAAAGGACATGCCTATTGAGTCAAAAGAACAATTTCCGTATTTACTTTTGGAAAACATAATCTACTCTTTATATAGTTACGTGTTTCTAACATTTATATTTCCCAAGTTAAAAATTTAGTTCATAGATATTTTTTTTATTTTTTTGACAAATTATATTAGTTTTATTAGATATATATTTATCAAGTGTACCATATAGACATGTATAGTGTGACTTATACTAAAGTATAAAAATCTCATTAGATAGAATAATGGCCTAGAATTACCTAGGATTTTCATGTAGATTTATCAACAGAAATTACACCCAGGGACATATAGTTATCCAAGATTCCATATAGGATATATCCAATAGAAATGTAATAGTTAAATAAAAAGGTGAATGTATTGTAGAGGAAGAGTTCACATTCCACGATGAATCTCCTTGGGGTGAACCGGTTCTCTTCTTCAAGAAGAAATATAGATCAATATGGATTTTTATTTACTACTGATACCTTAACAACACAATTTTTTTTAAAAAGTATTCAATACAAAGGATTAATGACTTATTTGGTCACTTTTAAGGTTTGGAGTAATTCTCAAAGGTGTATCTTCATTAAAGATATCATCAATTGAAGGTAAAGTGATAATATAATTAGAATATGTAATTTCATATATGATATGGATATTGTGAGTTCATATTGATTCCATTCATATATAAAAATTCTCCTAAAAGATTCTTCTACTTTATGTTGATAAATTTATTATTGTAACACCGCGAAATTTTAAATTAAGAACTTTATAGTCGAAAGCGTAAATGAAATAGAACACCAAGCTTGTAAGGGAATATAATATCAAGATACTTGATAATATATTTAAAATTTAAAATATATTCTATAAATTTCAATGCATAAAACACATATTTATTGTGTGTTACATTCAAGAGTGATCTTCTTCGATGGCTTCTGTTACTTGCAAGACCTAGTTTTATTTAACAATAATATATTATTAAAGTATTATTATTTAATATAATAAGATACAACCTAGCCATTATCTTATTGTTTATAAATATTGTTAAACAACCTATAAAAATGTATGGCTTCAATAAATATAAAATTAATACATTGGTTACCAATTAATGAGAAACAAAAATAATAACCAATTGGATATAAAATAAATGTTCTTATATATATGCTCCCAAAAGAGTTTTATCATAAAAAAATTAATAAAAATTATTGAATTATTTTAATGAAATATATATGTAATATTTTTAATAAAGTATTTTTGATAATCATCCATTAGGTTTTATAGGCATAATATAAGAATAAACTTTATTTCCCATATAAGAACCTAAATTTTTATAAAGGTCATTTTATCACCTTGTAAAGGAGAACCAAATTTAATTATTAATTTTGACACTTTATTTAAATTAATATTTCAAACATAAACATTATATTTTCAATAAAAACATAAAAATTAGATTAAGGTGAATTTTTTTTATTTTTCAAGGAAGGATCATTTTTAATGAATATTTAAAAATACAGAATTTTAGTTCAAGACTAATTTTTATTCTAATTTATTTTTAAGGAAAAATAATACTTATAATTGGTTATAAAGTTTAATTAGAAAATAATTTTATAAAAAAAATACAATTTAAGTCATTGGAACCAATTTTACATTTACATTAACTATACAATCATAGAAAACATTGGGTTGTTTTTACATTATAAACTCGGATTGTCATCATGCTTGTGCATCAATATTAAATTAACTTATACCACTTCTGTGATTGTAATTTGAAAAAATGGATTCTATATTTAGAATTAGAATAATTTTTAAATTCTAATAAGTCAAAGAAAAATTACCAAAAATATTAGTGAATGTAATTAAAATTAATTAAATTAATAAGGTTATATTAAGCTTAATAAAGGACAAAACCCTTTATGTGAGTCCCAAAATGACCTAGACATTTGTCCAAAACCCATTTTCTGTCCATAATTAGGCCATTAACTATAAATTATTGAGTTTTTTTATATTTTTTTAGATTTTTTATTTACAAATGTGGATACACCAAACTTCTTATCAAAAATACCAAGGGAGTCATTTTCATCTCTTATAAATGGCCATGACCTCTCTCCATTCCTCAAAATTCTAAAACCACTTTGTATCAGCCAATATATATTTAAATAGGTTCCAAAAATACCTAAACATTCCCATTAATACTATTTTTTAGCATAAATACTTACAAGGAATCATTTTCGTATAAACCAAAAATAGTAACTATATTTTTAGGTATTCATTTTCCAAATATCTCTTTTGTTTCATTTAATTCTCCATCCCATAAACTCATCATATTACATGATTTTATAAAAATACTTTTTTCCTCAATATATTATTTTTTTTGTATGCTATGGTTAATATCTACACTTACAGACACATCTATCAATTATTCAATGAATATATTGTTGTGGTGAACAGTAAAATACTGCCTCATGGAATGATGATTGTACATTTATTCCTTTACCACATCTCATGGTGGAAATTATGATGGGAAATATGATTATATATGTTATATATATATTTATTATCTATTTATCATTCCCTAATTCTTTTAAAACACCTACCCTTATACTCTGCACTTTGTGGGAATGCGATAACATCATTTGAGGATGTGTGGACTACCACACCCGCAAATATATGTGATTCGTTCACCCGATCCATGCAATGTATAAAAGATGATTATAATTAAACATATGAGATTTAAAAATCAATATATTATATTCATGAAATAATTATCTTTTTGTGTGTCTATATATATATATATATATCATTTTATTTATTATCCATTCACACAAGAAAATTTGATAACATCATTCATAGATATGTGGACTACCACCTATTTAACATGATGTGATTCCGTTTAAATAAAAATAATTCTATATATAATTATATATTATTAAATAATATATTATTTATGATATAATTATCATTTTTAAAATATATGGTGTTACTTACCTTATTTTTATAACAATCATTGAAAAAATGAACGTTACACATGCATACGTATAGCCTATATCTCTATTATTTGGACATTGATTCATTTTTTATAACCATATATAATGATTCGTTTTTAAAGAATAATTAATGTTAAAATATGATAATTATGTCATGATTATTATTTTAGAGATGTTAGATAATGATACCTTTGAACGTAGTTGACCTTCCAATGTTTTTTTGATACATAAATCAAATGTTGTCAAAAAAATAAAATGTAAACTAAATTTTTATGTAGTTATACACAACATAGTGATAAGTTAAATAAAATTAATGAAAAAAAGGGAAATTTTCTAAAAAAATGTATAAAATTAACATAAATTTATTATATAGAACGTTAAAGGACGTTCACCCAAAAGGAAACTCTATGTAAAGGATTGTCATCTCATGTTTTACATATATCAGATAAATGTCATGTTCACAACATACATCTTTTATGTGGTGTATAAAATTCCCATTTTGTTATATTATATGATTAATCCCGTTATCTTCATGATATGGTAAACATTCCATTAATGTTATTATTGGTCAGAGTAGAGTACTCAAGAGGGGGGGGGGTGAATTGAATATCTATAAAAAAATTCTATTAAAAAGTTCAATTAAAAATATACCCCAAAAAAAGAATACATGCTAGTTAATCAAGGTAATATGGTTATAATAGTTTGAGTGTTCATATAACTTCTCAAAAGATTGATTAATTATTAGTAATATTAATGTGAGTTATTGATAAGTCTTTTGAAGCTATTCTAATAAGGAAAACTAGTTATAAGTTCTATCTAAGACTAACTATAAAAGTAAAATTTAGTTTTTTGAAATATAATTTAAATTCGAGAAACACTAAATCAAAAGACACAAGAGATAAAACAAGTGGTTCAATCTCAAGACAAGACAAAATACACTCTATTTGGTGACCACCTTCCAAAAAATAGTTTTAATTAATTATCTTAATCCACACCCTGGATTAGGGTAAAAAACATTACACATGACTTTCTAGGTCACACAACCTCTTCCACTATGGGTATAAACTACAATGTCACACAAGCACCACTTCAATACATATCTGTGGGAGTAAAAAAATTTAAGAAGATGTGAGAGGAAGAATATCTTGTATTTTTCAGTTTAATACAGGAGACAATGTATGTTTTAATACAGACACAGACACACTAAATGAAATATAAAAGCTATACATAATTATTAAAATACAATGATAAAGGCTTAGATGTGCTCTGAGTGTTATTATATGTAGCTCTGGACTTGTAGGATGAAGCATATGAAAATACTAAGTCCTCTTGTAAGAACATAATTTCACATGCCTGGTGCTCTGGTTTCTAGTTTGAGGATGTAAGCTATGTATTTTGTGTTATTCTTTGAGTTGGTATTGTGAAGATATCATAGGATCTGATCTACGGTATTTTATCCTTTTGGGATCAGGAGTGCATCTTGTGTTCATCAGTTGTATCATGTTGAATGTATGAGTTACCATTCCAAAATTCTCACTCCATCCCCTCTAAGTCTCGTGTTCTAGTGTATATTTTTAGGTGCATGTGATGGAGCTGACAAGATTCATGATTTCAACACCTCGTACCTTGTAATTTCATGTGACATTTCATAAAATAAGTATTAATATTTTCAGTTCTATTAAATGACTAAAATATATCTGTTATAAATTAAATTGAAAATGACAAAACATATTTTAGAATGGTATTATCATTTTTCTTGAAAAGGTATCACTTGGAAATGGGGTCACCAAGAAACGATATATTCATATTTTCTTTTAAGCGGTCATATAGTCATGATGCAATAGTTTCATAGTGATCAGGAACCGGTAGCACATATGTTGTGTCAGAAGTACAATGTCTCATGTAATTGTGTCTTGTATCCTTAGTCAAAATATTTAATAGTGCATGAGTTACAATGTTAGGTGTACGATGTCAGGGTCATGGTATCTAGGTTACATTGTCTGGGTCACAGTGTATGGGTCACAGTGTCTAGGTCACGGTGTCTGGGTCACGATGTCTGTGGCACAGTGTCTAGGTAACAGTGTCTTGAAATGGTGTTTTGGATGTGGCCAAAATCCAGAAATGGTGGCAGACTTACGGTTTCTCATACATAGAAAAATTTCTGTAAAGCTGTCTTAGGAAATATTATTCATAGAATGAATTATACTTAAACCATAATATAATTAAACATTATAAAATAGAATTAAATATTGATTAAAATATTCAAAAATTATTCAAACATGATTTATAGGAATCAGGATATTGTGAATGTTTATACCATGAGTTGTAAACATTTAAGAATACGGAAACCAACCGTCTCTACACATGATTTGTGATAGATTGAAGAAGGTGAGTCATATTTTTGATCATTTAAACATGAATAAAACAAGATGAGTAAAACAATATCCCCCTATTTAATGATCACAAACCATAGGAATTAGATGTATGTTCTATTTATTCTTTCTCCCCTTTTGTGATTATCAAAAAGAATATAAGAAAAAAATAAACATGGAATGATGGTAAATAAAATAATATGCAAAAATAGTTCATATTTCGTTATAGGGAATGATATGTATCATTATAAGAATTTAGAAAAAATAAAAAACAACCCTGTCAAAATACATTTTTCACTTCTCTTTAGCAGTAGTAGTCATCTCTTTTCCCTTGGCAACAACATCGGTGGTATCCATAGGAGAATAAGTAGAGGTTGAAGAAGGGATTGAGCCAACTGTCAGAGAATGAAGAGGAAGACCTTAAAAATAGTAGGCTTCAGAGTGGGTTTGGTTAAAGAATAAGGAAGGTTATGGTCACGGATAATAGGTCTAATATGGCTCATAGATTGAGATATAGACATGAAGAAAAAAGAAAAATCAGTGGATTAGGTAGGGGTTGAGCCATGCTTCAATGGTGTAGCTATAAGAGACACAATGGAAGTTCCTCTAACATGAATATAAGGCTTCAATAATTGAATTAAATTAGTAATGATTTCACCACCATACTATATTTTCTTCTCAAAATCATCTTTATTATCTATGAACTTTTCCAATATAGAAGTGAAATCATTCATCATTTGGACTTGAGTCTTGATGTATTGAGTGATAGGAGGAATTTTTAAATACTCTACAAGATATTTGAAATGATAGGTCACATAATGCTTAGATAAAATCCTATTAAAATAGAAATTTGATTTCATAATGATTTCTTCATAAGAATCATTGGAAATCATTGAGTGAATCCTCACTAAGTCTAGTTCTTTTACACTATTATTTACAATAGCAGAAAAATTTTCCTTGTCAAAACAACTTAACACTGACCGAAGTTCTTCTTTAACAAGTGTTATGAGAAGATCACTTTCTATAGGTCTAGATGAAAATCTAGAGTCACTAGAAGCTATAACGACTGATGTGAGAGGCTTAAGATTATTTAAAAATTTCTGTAGAAATCCCTTATACTCATCAGTCTGCTTGTTAATACTAACAAAAAGCTCACACATCTCATTGAATATCTTGATGTTTCTCTCATTCAATTTTTCTTACATTGAATTCATGTTTGATTGAATCAAAGATGCATCTTTTTTGGAATCTGATCACTAAAATCCTCAATAGGATGAGAAGTAGGAACTTGTCCATTTTGCAACACTTTTTTCATATCTTCAACCATATATCGAAGAGACGTCACCTCGTCACTCACCTGCATGTTCTCAATTATAACTTCTTGTATTTCATGAATCATTTTTGGTTGAATCTACCATATTATTTTCTCTAACAGCAAGGTAGAATCTCTTTCACAATGTTTTGTCACAAGACCAGGATGTGTGTTCATGATATTTTTAAATCTTCCTAACAAAGTATCTCCAAAAGCATTCATATCACAATGACTCATAGAAACATAAGGTTCTTGTGTAGGTTCAGGAATAGGAACTAAAATAGTTTTATTCTCCTTAGTAGATATTACTTCAAGAGTAGAAACTGGTTTCAATTGAAACACATTGGAAAGGTCCATGACTATAGCTGAGGCCTCTAAGGTGTTATTCACATCAATATACCTAGGAATATTATGCTAGATATCTAGAGTACTTTGATCAATAGGAATGTGAACATAAACACTTTCAACACTAGGGTTTTGATCCCCTTTAACATTTTAATTTCTTATAGGAATTATTGAATCAGTCCCTTGACCTATTTCTAAATATTCATCTCTAATAGGCTCACACATTTCTATTCTAGCTACCTGATTATCATGTTCCATTATGTCCTAAGCAGATATGATAATTTTATGACCATGTTGTTCATCTAAATGTTCTTCAATAGCATAATCATCCTCAATATTAAGTATTTCTTCTATGTGATCCTCAGGAACAACTTTTTTTTAAACTAGAAGCATATTCCATTCTAGAAGCATTCTCTTTCATTAAATCTATACTTCTTTCAATAACAGGTACATCCTTCTAAAGTAAATTTTATTGAATAGGTAGACCACTATCTTATTTTTCCAAGATAGTTCTTTCCTTAGGTGAAAAAATTTCCTCTTCTTCTTCATCATCATAATAATCAAAAATTTATTTAGTTCTAAACCAGGATCAGATATTTTCTTTTGTCTTGAAAGATTCTCAACCAGATTAAAGTTTTCATACAATCATTTATTGTCCTCCACCCAAGATATATTCTATAGAATGTGGCTCGTTTTCATCCTTCTAAATGTATGATTTGAGATATAGAACTCATAATCTTTGATGACTTCTTCATTCAGTCCAACCATTCCTTTAGCAGATAGAATTTGCTAGATTAATCTTGAATATAACAAAGAGGTGGACATCAAAGTTGACTAAATAAATTCACGCATGGTAAGAATAATATACACACATAGATTAATCATGTTCCCATTTTTTATTAGATGTATCAAAAATACATCTTGATACATAATTTTATAAAAATCCCCTTTCATTGGACTAATGAGATTTTGGATAAACTGAAATAGCAACCTTGATTCACCGTCTAACTGAGTAGAAATTTCCAATCTTTTCTTCTTATTGCTAGTCAGGCTTCATAAGGAATATTCTAAGACAAAAACATCACTAGGAAGAGGAGGACCTCTCTAGTAGTCCTCAAATATTCCTTTATGAGGTATCCCTAGGTACCCAGCCTATAACCATGAGGAAAAGATACACCTTTGACCATTAATCCAACTCCTTACAACAAAACCATCTTTAGTGTCGAAAAAATGGACATACTGATAAAATATAGAAACAATTTTTGGATAAATTGACATTTTCTCTTTATTGAACCAGTTCATCCATCTCTTCTCTTCCAGTGTCATCAAAACTAGTGACATACATGTCATAAACCACTTGAGATAGACATTCTTTTCTATTACTACAATTCAATCAAAATGATTCGGATTCAACAGTCCTTTGGGTGTTACATTCAATTCCCTTTTTATTTTATTTTGAGATATGTTATTATTAGGAGTTAATGCATATGAGCACTTCATTATGGTAATTCAACATAGGTTTGATAGAGATTAAGGGATGAAAGAGGACTTACGGTTTGAATAAGAGAGGTTTCTGTTTTGAGAGATGAGTCCGCGAGTGAAGAATAAAGTGAATGATTTTGGGTTTTTATCATTGAGTGATTTTGAGAATTGTAAATTCAATATCATATCATACAACAATTAAATAAACAACAATGAGAAATAAGAAATAAAATAAAAGAAAACAAAAAAACCAAGTCTTTGTGGTTAGTCTGGAACAAGTTGTCACGGTGACACAAGAACAGATTGTCATAGTGTCATCCTTATGGTGTGACCATATAATTAGAGACAGTGGTTGAAAGATAGTAATCGAGAGATAGAAATTGTGAGACCATAAACATGAGACAATAACTTGTGAAACCGTGAATGTGAGATAGTAATTCTAACGCGATGACTTGTGAAACTACAAATCATGAAACCGTAAGCTGTGAAATAGTAAGTTTAAGACCATAAACTTTATACTTAAGATTTGTCATTCCTAATTCATGTATGATGTAACTTTTCATTTATGACTTTAAATTTATATTCAATATATCTGTATTTTGATATTCAGTGACAATGAATTCCAACGTTATGTCACATTTTTTATAATTATCTCTCAACAATTGACATCTTACATCAATATGCTTTGTCATAGAGTGTGAAAAAAGATTCTTTGAAATGTTAATAGCACTTGTAGTGGCACAATATCTAGGTACATGTCTGAATATATAACCATAATCTAGTAGTGTGTGTTTCATCCTCAAAATATGTGCACAACAACTACCATCAACTATATATTCAGCTTCGACAGTAGATAATGCAATAGAATTTTGTTTCTTTCTACACAATTTTACAAGAGACTTGACAAAAATGTGAAATGTCCCAGATGTTATTTTTTAATCTATCTTAAAAGCACAAAAATCAGCCTCTAAATATCATTAATTCTGAAATGTTTTTCCTCTTAGATAGAATAGTCATATATTGGTTGTATGTTTGAGGTGTTTGAAAATCATTTTAATAACATTTAAATGGAATTCTTTAGGGTTTTCTTGAAAGATAACTCACATACATACACTAAACATAATATCATGTAGGATTGTAGTTAAGTAGAGTAATATTCAAATCATTCCTCTATAAATGGTTCGATCAACTAATTTTCCATCTTCATCAAGATCCAAATTAAAATTAGTACTCGTTGGAGTATCGCAACTTTTAGTATTTTTCAAGACAAAACATGTTAGAATATCATTAGTATCTTCTCTTGTATTTAAATTAATACCATATTTATTTTAAAAGATTCTAAATACAATAATGTGATTTAGTTCACCCATTAAACTCATTTCAATTTAAATTTTCATCATTCTAGAAAACTCAATACATAATTTTTTTTTGAATATCCAAAAATAATATCATCTACATAAATTTGAACCACTAAAACCTCATTGGAAATTAATTTTATAAAAATATTATGATCAACTATTCCTTTTGTAAAACCTTAAGAAATAATTAAAATTACATAATCTATAATACCAAGAACATAGATCTTGTTTTAAACCATACAAAGATTTTGATAATTTAAAAACATGATTTGGAAAGTGAGGATTTT
The DNA here is from genome assembly GCA_963277665.1 of Viscum album. Taxonomy (NCBI): domain Eukaryota; kingdom Viridiplantae; phylum Streptophyta; class Magnoliopsida; order Santalales; family Viscaceae; genus Viscum; species Viscum album. The sequence continues at coordinate 1,275,827,458 of OY728136.1, read as the reverse complement.
TGAAGCCAGAGGGCTGTTCAACAAAGACATCCTTAACTATATACCCATTTAACAATTTAATCATAAAAACCATTTGATGTAGTTTGAAATTCAGATCTGATGCATATGCAAGAAATATTATAATGGATTCAAGTCTAGCTACCTGTGAAAAGGTCTACTCAATATTAATTCATTTTTATTGACTATATCCTTATTCAAATAATATAGCTTTGTTTCTAACTATGTTATAGTATTAATCAACTTCTTTTCTAAACACCCATTTAGTTCATATGGTAAAAATGTCTTTGGGTCTATCAATAAGTTTCCAAATATTTTTATTCTCATGTTGATTAAGTTCTTATTGCATATCCATCACCCAAAATTCATCATTGATAGCATCATTTATGTTTTTAGGTTTAAGATGTGATAAGAAAGATTGATGTTCAACCTGATTTCAAAGATAATGTCTATTCTGTCTTCCTTTATCTAAATGTCCTACAACAACATCTAAGGGGTCGTTTTTAAGGGTTCTATTTGGTCTTGGAATGGTATGTCTTGTGATTTTAGGTTTGTTAATTGGTTCTGGTTCATTTTGGATTGAATCTAGTGAATTCATGAGCTAGAAGTTTTTATATATACCTTTACAGGATAGTTAGAGGATTTTGTATTGATGTCCATATTTGACATATCATCCCAAAAAAATTTCTAGGGAGGTCTTAGGCTAATTTGAATCTCTCCCATCAAGCATGACATGGATAGATTACTCCACAAATTTATTCCTTATGTTAAAATCTTTATAGGATTTACTAGATACTGAATATCCTAGAAATATTCCTTCATCACTCATGGATGGAAATTTTTAAAGATTTTCATTGGTATTAAGGATGTATAATTTGAAACCAAAGAATTATAAGTAGGTCAATTTGGGTTTTCTATTCATTCATAACTCATATGGAGTTATTTTAAGAATATATTTATTCAAAACTCTATTAAAAATATAGCATGGTGTATTTACAACATTAGCCAAAAAATAAATCGATAAGTCATATTCACTGAGCATGGTTCTAGAAATTTCTTGCAAGGTCCTATTTCTTCTTTCTACAACTCTATTTTTTGGAGGAGTTCTAGGGGTAGAGAAATTATGACTATAGATTTTTTTTAGAAAAATGATTCAAACACATGATTTTCAAACTCATGGCCATGGTCCCTTCATATAGATTTAATTATAATTCCACTAACATTTTCTATAGTTTTAGCATACTTGGTGAAATAAGAATTGGCTTCTCTTTTATGAGCCAATAAGAAGGTCCAAGTATACCTTGAAAAGTCATCTACCATAATATGAACATAGTACATCCCATTTAAACTAGAAACTCTAGAATGTCCAAAAAAATCTATGTGAACCAACGTGAGAGGATGATAAGTTGAGATTTCATTCTTTTGGTTGAGGTAAATTTTTTGTTTTTTAACCTTTTGATAATAATTTCACACTTTATCATATGGAAACTCTAGTGTGTGTAGATCATTGACTTAATTTTTTCTTAATGGCTTTCTAAGGTAGTGAATATTGATGTGTTCTATTATTATATTCCCAATCCAATACTCTTTGTGAAAAAAATGAACATTAATCATTTTTAGAACCTAGAGAATCGATGTTAACATAATATACATGTTAATTTCTTAAGGTAGAAAAATACTACTTTATTTTTAGAATTAGTAAAATTAAAAGAATAATTTTCAAATTTAACATGAAATTCATCATCACGCAAGTGTGAAATACTAAGCAGGTTATATTTTATCCCATAAAAAAGTACATTGAAAATTAATACTGATTTAGAGTTTCCGATTTGGCATAGGCTAATGATTTTCCCTTTAGCATTATCACCAAAAGTTACATGGCCCCCATAAAACATTATTAGGTTCTTGAAACTTGAATAGTATCTTGTAATGTGTCTTGAACACCAACTATCATAGTACAATAAGCTTTTACAGAATCTCATCAAACAATTTTCCTATAAAATAGTAAAATAAAAATACACTTTGGTGCCTATATTTGTTTGGGTCCAGCAATATTAGTAAGTGGTGCTTTTGGAATCCATATATTCCTCATAGGATTCTTATAAAAATTAAGTAAAGTATTTGAGAAATATACTTTTTTTGTTCTAGGAATACTCAATACAGTAGAGGATGTATCATAATTTGAACTAATAGATTGTTTTCCTGAACTAGGAATAAATTTTTATGTCCCCAATTTAGAAAAAAAATTGATTTTTCAAAAATTTATTTCACCACGTTGATAGCCAATATCTGTAGTGTATTTAGGGGAATTTTTTTACCTTGAATTTTTACCAAGGTATCATTACCATTAGTAAACCCTTCAAGAACCTTCCTAAATTTCTCATTAGATAGCTTTAATTCATTTTTTTCTTTGAGTAATTGAACATTTTTTCCTCTTGTTACAACAAGTTCATATTTAATAGTTGAGGAAAGAGAATATTGTCTCTTTAAATAATTTTATTTATAATTTAGTTCATTACATGTCTCTTAATTTATTTTTCAATACTCAAACATATCTTCTTTAAAAATATTTTCAAAATCACATTAATTACTGTAATAATATGAATTTTGTGCTAGAGATTCTTGGGTTACCTCATATGTGTTTTTCATGAAAAAAATATTGGATTTGTTTTCATGTTCATCATGTAAAGACTCCGAGTCACTTGAACTATCCTTAGAAGCACTCTATGTTTATTTCATTAACTTTTTATAATTTCTATATTTGTCCTTATATTTTCTTTTATACATAATATTGGGATAGTTAGCCTTTACATGTCCCTTTTTATTAGATTCATATCTTACAATCTCATCAGACTGTCTTTTCTTTACCAATACTTCTTATAGCTTCCTATTTTACCATATCTTCCATTGAAGTTATAATTTCAAAAAAAATATTACTTTTTTAAAATTTCATAAACCTTCTAGCTAATTGAGCTATATCCTCATCACTTTCGGGTGATGATTGATCAATGTTGGAACTTTCTACAGAGTCTTATAGTTTCACATTTTCTTTTTGTTTAGAGGTAGTGGTCTTAAATTCCATAGATTTTTGTTTCGGTTCATCCTCCTCTTCCATGCGGACTTTAAACACTTATTCATACATCATTGGTTTCCCAATGAATTCATTGATAGGTAATTTACTAATGTCACATGATTCTCTAATAGTGATAGATTTTCCTCTCCATCTATCAGGTTGGAATTTGAGAATCTTCATGATTTATACATTGTTTGTAACTTCTATTACCAAATAGATAATTATGTTGAAAATTTCATTGAACCTAAGATACATGTCAAAAATAGGCTCATCAGGCTTCATCTTAAAGTTATCATACATAATAGTATAAGTATTATGTCTCATTTCATTCACATTAGTAGCTCCCTCATGTGAAATAAATATAGTGTCTTAGATTTCATGGGTATTTTTACATGCAGAAATTCAATTAAATTATCCATTTCATAAGGCACAGTATAGGGAATTCATTGCATTATATTTATTATTATATGTAGTGTTATTATATTCATACCAAGTAGTTCTATCAGTAGCAATAATTTTATACTCATCTATAATTGAAGACAACATTTCAACCACCATAATTTCTAAATTCAATTTCTTCTTAATTTTCCTTTGGGCATAATTAGTTAAATTAATGAATAGAGGTCTGTTGGTTATAGAACTTTTGAGACTATTTTTTATAATAAATAAATAGTTTTTAAGAGATTGAAATTTAGAACTAACATAAAATTACATATCATTAAAGTATAACAAAAATCACAGTTGAAAATATTTTTAAACAGATCCTTAACAATAATAAACTCATCTAATACCAAATGTTGGTCAGAATAGAGTACTTAAGAGGGGGGTGAATTGTGTATCTATAGAAAATTTCTGTTAAAATTGTCACACAAAAAGATTACACAATATAAATGAATACATGATCATTATTCAAGGTAATACGGTTATAATTTTCTGACTATTCAAATTACTTCTCAAATGATGGACTAATTCTCCGTAATATCAATGTGAGTTATGGATACAACATTTGAAGATATTCTAATAAAGAAAAATATTTATAACTTCTATCCATGACTAACTATAAAAGTAAAATTAACTTATCTAAAATATAAATTAATATAATGAAAAAATAAATCAAAAGACACAGTATATAAAACAAGTGGATTGTTCTCAAGTCGAGAACTTATTCACCTGACTTGGGGATCACCTACCACCAAGAAGTTTAAATTAATAAAATTAATCCACACCTTGAATTGGGGTAAACAACAATACACAAAACTATCCAAGTCGCATGACCTATTCCACTATTCTTCATGGGTATAAACTACCTGGTCACACGAGGAACTCTTCCAAACTTATTAGTCAGAGTAAATAGATGTAAGAATATGGGAGAGGAAGGATATCTTGTATCCTATAGTTTAATACAGGAGACAGTGTGTGTTTTAAAACAGAAACACTAACACATCTCTAAAGCTAAAAGCAATACACAATAGAGAAAATATAATGAGAAAGGGTTAGAAGTTATATCAGTGTTATTCTATGAAGCTATGGACTCGTAGGATAAAGAAGATGAAAACATAGACTCCTCTCGTGAGAACAGAGTACCACAAGTCTGGTGATATGGTTTCCAGTTCGATAATGTAAGCTATGTATCTCGTGTTCATAATTGAGTTAGTATTATAAAAAAAATCAGCTTTTATATACGATAGTTCATCCTATTCCAATCAAGATTGATTTGTTTATTATATAGTTGTATCTTGTTGCATTTATGATTTTTATTTTCAAAACACTCACTCTATCCTCTCTGAGTATCAGGTTCTTGTATTTATTTTGGGGTGAATGTGTTGGAGATAACATAATGCATGATTTTTACACCTTGTACCTCATACTGTCAGGTTACTTGTCAACAAATAAATATTAATTTAGTCAGTGATATTAAATGACTCAAATATGACCGTTAGAAATTAAATTGAAAAATAAAAAACAAATTAAAAATTGGCGTCACAATTTTTCTTCAAACAGAATCGCTTAGAAAATGTTTCCCCAATTAAAGTTGTCTTATTCTTTTCTTTTGAGTGGTGATAAAGTCACAATGCCATATTTACATTGAGATCAGGAACTTGTAGCACTGATGTGGTGTCAGAATCACAATGTCTTGGGTAACGATGCCTTGTGTCCTTTATCAAAACATTGAATGGTGCTTGAGTCATGATTTCATGAGTATGGTGTTAGCGTCCCAGTATCTAGGTCACAGTGTCTTGTTTATGGTGTTTGGGTCATGGTGTATGGGCCATGGTGTCTGGGTCATAATGTCTGGGTCACAGTGTCTCAGTCACTGTGTTTGGGACACAGTGTCTAGGACTTTTCCAAAATCTAGAACCGGTGGTAGACATACGGTTTATCAGACTTATACATTTATCTGTAAAGCTATCTTAAGAAATAATATTCATAGAATGAGATATAATTACGAATTAATATAATAAAACATTATAGAATAAAATTAAAGATATTTTTCAATTTTCAAACATGATTCAAATATGATTTATAAGAAAAAGGCTCTTCTGTATGTTTATACCACGTGTTGTAAACATTAATGCATAGGGAAACCAACCATATATCTACATGATTTGAGATATATTAAACAAGCTGAACATGATTTTTTATCATTAAAATATTATTAAAACATAAGGAGTCCAACAATTATTCCTTCATGAGGATTATGATATAAAATGTTTCAAAGTGGTATGAGACACTTTGGATTGTTTAAATATTATTCTTTTTCAATAGCAACATTAATTATCTTTCAATGGTATTTCCATTTGAGGATATTATATTAAATTTGACAAAATAAAAACATTCATTTTACCTACATTGGTTATTCATCACTATTTTCAATTATTAGTACCATTTTTCCACTCTTCGGTAATCAAAATGTTTTATAAAACCCGTTTCAAAAAACCCGACATTGTATATCTCTTTAGGTAGATAACCTTTTTTCTTCTAAAAACCAAATTTTATTAAAATAATTTCAGAAATGTTTATAATTTTTTTTATAAATAAATTTCTACATATTTTATCTTTTACCAATATTTATAAAATATTATTCTGGTTTCTTTCTAAATAAGTCATTTTTCTAACCTTTAACTGTGTGAAAGGAATATCCTTTTTCCTCATACATCTTATATAGATTTACTCGCTATTGTTTCTTTGAATCTTCCTTTACATGTTAGAAAAGTTTCTTTTTAAAGAAAATATTTTTAAATTTTATTTTCAAGGAAATTGTTTTTCAAAATAATAGGATATATTCCTCAAGATTGTTTCTAAAAAATCTTTTTTAATATATCCATTAATAAAAACCATCAACCCATTATTTTACTCTACTTGGATTATGATGTATTGATATTATCTTTTGTCTTCTTATATATGGATTATGATACATTTTACAAGGATAGTATTAATATTAAATTCCTTCATTCCTCTTAGTAACTGTTAAGCATTCAATTACCTATGATAATTTAACATTGAATTTCCCTTAAATATCCATATCATTTTTCATGGAAATTATTATTTCTTAAATTTTATACCATTGTTCATATAATGTTTACATTGAATGTTATTTTATTATTTTTAGGAATATTGATAAATCTGTATACATTATTCAATAAGAATATTTGATAAATAGTATTATTTATTTGATATGAGCAATGTTTTGGACATTTAATACATTGGTTGGGGACTTGTTAAAGAAATACCCTTAATGCATCTATAGTCTCATGAGACAAATTGGTTCTGAAAATTAGATGGTTTTCTACCTAATATGATAAATTTTCATGTGAAATGTCTTAACGATAACAGTTTCATGTATCTAGGAAACATGGAATCTAATAATTAAGAATTTCATTTATATTAGTTTTAGTTATTATTTTTCCATGATATTTTGTATAAATATATATATGGATACATTTCATTTTCAATTCAATTTTAAATGGAATTTATTTTTGTTTATTAACATGAAATATATATTTTATTTATATAGTTATTTTAATGGAATGTGTTTCCTTTTATTAACATATCATATTGTTTATGAACTTCTTTATGAAGTTTTTTAATTTATGTAATGTCTGTTCTATTATTTACAATGCCTTGATTATTAATCTAATTGATTCATTATTTTTTCTGATATATTTGTCCCTTACTATGAATTTAATATCACCCATATTATGGTTCTATCCTAAGGAATACAAGAATCATTCTCTAAATGATATGTAGGGATATACTAGATAGAGTAAAGTTATTCTCACTGTTAATAAATTATTTAGATGAAACAAATTATATTGTAATTAGTGTATTCATTTGTGTAGAAGACTTTTTTATGTATATAGTATCCCAATACTAATAATATCATCTGTCATTCGGGATATGATTCCTTATAATCATAATAATGTAATTGACTGTACACACCAACCCTGGGCTCTCTAGGGTCAGGTTGCTGCAGTTGGTATTAGATGGGGATTTAGTAGCAACATTGGGAACTAGATTTAGAAAAACATAGGTTAGATAACAAGACCCTATGGTTGAATTTGAAGATATGTATAGAAGAAAATACATGAATTTTGGTAAGGTTTATATTATGCTGGTCTTACTAAAAATAAATCCCTATTTGGATACTATAAGTGGGTATGCTTCTGGAACAAAAGTTCATAGGAGTAACAACTCTGACATGGTGTACCAAGCACAGCTCAGGGTAACCTAGAACACAAAATTATTCCTTAATGCACTCCCAGTTTGACACTCGAGGGGGTTGTTCTTAGGATAATAAACTTTTCCATTAAAAAACATTATAAATAATTATAATAGATAATGACAATGAATAAACAAGGTTAAACTTCAAGTGTTTTAGATCTAAGATAAGGTGTCATGATTTTAAAGCCCTGTAAATGATATTATGGATAAAACCTAAATAATGGAAGGACATTTGTGGAAATAAATGGATGAAGTATTTATGTATTGAGGATGTGTGGAAAAACATATTTAATAGACTATTTAATGATTAAATTTCATATATGTCCAATAGATTAATTATGGAAAATATATTAATATGGTTTTAGAAAAGAAAAACCTATATGTTCGGTGAAAACCTATCAATTCCAGCAAGCCAATGGATCTTGAACCCATGACTGAAGGATGATAATGTATTTATGCCAACCATTGACCTATGTAATGTAGGTGTTTAATTTTTATTGTTTTAGTTCAATAATTTGATAAATAAATGTTAATAATTAACCATTGGTATCAATATTGAGGATTAGATATTAATCTTTTAACCATATTGGTTTCTAAAGATAGTTAAAACAAAAATAGTTATACTTTTCACTCATTTATGGGCATTAAGATCCTTTATAAATGAATTTTAATTATTTAGGAATAAAAATTAACTTTTTGATGAATTAGAAAACCAATCAAGTATTACCCAAATGATGAAACTCTGTTTATAGAAATATATAACATAAGTAAATTTCATTATATCCTTATAAAATAAATAAATTACCTAACAATAGGAAAATTAATTAGAAATAAAATTTAGTCATAGTACATTAATTTAGGTTTAACTAATAGACTTCTTTTATTGATCATTCACTTGTTTGTGACTGATTCCCTCAATCACTAGTAATAAATAATTACTCTTTTCCTCCAAGTATGTATCTATACTTTCCAAAAAAAATCTCCTTCTTAAATACCTAGTTATATGTTAGTCCATGCGATATTTTCACATCCCATTATAATTTTTCTAGATGATGTTATATAAACCCTTATAAAAATGTTGGATTTAAACATATGAAATATCAAACAATATATCACCAAGATAGAGTTTAAATTATAAGTATTTAATTTAATTAAGTTGGGTACAATGTAACACCCCATATTTCTTAAGAAAGAACCTTGTAGTTGGTGGAGTGTATGACCTGTGACCCCAAGCGTGTAAGGGGATATAATATCAAGATACAATAAAATATATTTACTATTAAAAATAGATTATATATATTTAAATGATTTCAACATAGAGTTACAATGTGTTACACACAAGATAAACCTTCTTTGATGGATTTTTTACATTGAAGACTACGTTTTACCAAAAAATAATAAGTTATTGAAATATTATTATTTAATATAATAAGATAAAACAAATCCATTATGTTATATGTTATGGATATATGTTAATTGGAAACAAAAATAATAACCAACTTGATATAAAAAGAAATATTATTAAATTTATTCTTTCAATGGAGTTTTATCTCAATAAACATAATTTTTAACAATTTTTGATTTAATTTATTGAAACACATATATTTATATAATATTTAATCAATGTTTTTTTTATTCATCAATTAGGATTGATAGTCATAAGATAAGAACAAACTCTATTTCCAACATAAATACCTATATTTTTTATAAATTAAATTTTACCACATTTTAAAAGAGAAACCATTTTAAATATAAAATTTGAAACATAAATTGATTTAATATGTAAAAAATAAACATCATATTATAAATTGAAACATAGTTATTATTTTAGTGTGAATCGTTTTGTCTTCTTCCATAAAGTTTGATTTTTAATGAATAGTTAAAAGTAATGAATTTTATGTCAATAATGATTTTCATCTAATTTATTTATAACATTAAATTATATATTTAATTGTTTTTTAAGTTTAATTAGATAATATTTTTTAAAATAAATGCATTTTTTTATCATTGTACTCAATTTCACTTTGTAATTTATTAAAAAACATAGAAAACCTCAGGAGATTTTTGACATTAAAAACCTATATTGTCATCCTGCCAGTGGAAAAAATTTTAAATTATTTTCTACAACATAGTTGTTTAGAATTCATAAAAATGAATTCCATATTTTTAATAATAATAATTTATATTGTCTAATTATAATTCATTTGTTTTTTAGAAAAATTATAACTGAATGTAATTAAAATTAATTACAATTATTAAGGAAATATTATGTTTAATAAAGGACTAAACCATTAACTTAAGCAACAAAATCACTAAACCAAATGTAAAAAACCATTTTATTGACATAAATAATATATTAACCTTTAATTATTGAGTTATTTTGTTTTTAAATTACTTTTCATAGATAAAAACATGTGTACACCAAACGTCTATTAAAAATACAAAGTGAGTCCTTTTATCCATTTTAAAAGGCCACCACCTGCCCCATTCCTCACGCCTATAAAATCACATAGGTTCAGCCTATATATACAAAAAAATATTCCCAAAACCTCTATCCTTTTCTTTGAAGATTTTATTTGGGAATAAATACTTCCAAGGAAGATTTTTGGTCAAAATCAAAATGAGTTACCCTATTTTTAAGGTAACGTTCTCCAACAATATTTTTTTTACATTTACATCTCCACCCCCTTAAATCATAAAATTCAATTATTTTATAACAAGAATAGTATATTCTATATAATAATATGTTTTAACACTATTTTTTACACCTATACTTATAGAAACATCCATCTAATGGGTAACAAACATGGTGTTTTTGTGTATGGTGAACTATTACCTCACATAACAATGATGGTTCATTTTTCCTTTAACACCTCTCATGGTGGACATTATGATGAGATATATATTTATATATCATATATATAATTTTTTTATTTACACTTCATTAATTTATTTATATAACATAACCTTATACACACCATTTTGGGTTAATACAATTACATCGTTTGAGGAAGTGTGGACTACCCACCCCCAAGCAATGTGATTCATTCACATGATCCATGGAATGTATAAAGGATGATTATAATTAAATATGTGAGACATAACCAAAATTTATTTGATATTCATGACATAATTACTTTTATAGTTATATATATATATATATATACAAATATCATTTTCATTATTATCCTTTCACATACTAAAATGTGATAACATCCTTCGTGGACGTGTAGACTAACACCTCATCGACATGATGTGATTCATTTTACATCCCAAGAATTATATAAAAATTTTATATGATTAAAAATAAGTTATTGTTTATATAATTATTATACTAAAAATATATATAGTTACTTACCTTCTTTCCATAACGATCATTGAAAAATAAGAATGTTACAAATGCATACGTATAAACTACCATCTATATAATTGTAACGTAGATTCATTTTTAATATCCATATTTAATCATTGATTTTAAAATTATAATTAATGTATAAATATGATAATTATTTCATAATTATTATTCTGGAGATTTTATATAATTAAACCTTTGAACATAGTTGACCTAACAATGTTGTTTTGGACTCATAAAATGAATTTTGTCAAAACATCCAATGAAAACACAATTGTTAAAGAAGTTCAACATAACATAGTTGTATGTGAAATAAATATTAGGAAAAAATGATAAAGGTTCTAAATCAAGATTTAAATTTAAATATTTTTATTATAAAGGAAGTCAATTAAAGTTTACCCAATAGGAAACTCAAGGTATGGGATTCTCATATCACTATTTACATTTGTGAGATAAATGTCATGTTCACAACATATTTATTTTTTATAGGGTATATAATACCCCATTTCATATATTATATCATTAATCCTTTTATCTTCATGTTATTAAAATCATTCATTTAATTTAATTAATTCATAGGGATTATTATTTAAAATTATTCAAAGTGGTAATGGACATTTTAAAATGTTTAAATATCATTTTCCATAATAATAACATTTATGATATTTCAACATTATTTATATTCAAGGAAATGATATGACCATTGTTCAATAAAACCATTCGTTTTCTATACTATGGTTATTGATGACCATTTTCAAGTTTTACTTCAATTTTTATTATCTTTGATATTAAAATGTTTTAGAAAATGTTTTTCAGAAAACCATCCCTAGTAACTCACATTACTTGGAGAACCTATTTTCTTCTAAAAACTATGATTTATTAAAAAATATTAAAAATTATTTGGTAAATTTATTTTTACCCTTTCTTATTTTACCAATATTTTGAAAATAAATCTTCTTGTCACATTATAAACAATGATTTTTCTTGACTTTAACCATGAAAAAGGAATGTCCTTTTTGACTCGTATGGCTTATATGGATTTAATCACTATTATTTCCATTATGCTTAGTTTTTATGTTTAAAAGGGTAATTTTTAAAGAAAATATTTTCAAATGTGATTTTAAAAGAGAAGGTTTTCAATAGATTTTTCAAAACAAGAAGATATTTTCCTCAAGAATGTTTCTAAAATATCTTTTTATAATGTTTCGATTCATCAACGTCAACAATCCTTTATTTTAATCCACTTGGGTTATTTTATATTGATACTATCCTAGGTATTTCTATATATGAATTATGATTGATTTGTCTATGTATAGTATTCACAATCACTTCCTTGATTCCTTTTATCCCTATTTAAATATTCAATTTCTTATGATCATTTGACATTGAATTTTACCTAAATATCCAAATCATTTTTACTGGATAAGATTGTTGTCTATACAATATACGATTGTTTGTAAAAAGATTAATTTTAATGTTATTTTGTTTTTTGGTGAAAATTGATAAATATATATAATTTATTCAATATTAATATTTGATAAGGCATATTGTTTATTTGATCTGAGAAATCTTTTGGACATGCAATACATAGGGTGGGGACCAGTTATTGAAAGCCCCTTGATGCATCAGTAGTCTCATGAGATGAATTAGTTGTGCAAATTTGATGGTTTTATACCTGATATACTATTCTTTCTTGTGAAAGGTGTTGACAGTAATAGTTCCATGTAACTAGAAAACATAAAATCCGATAATTAATCATTTCCTTCTTATTAGTTTCAATTATTATGCATCCATGAGATTTTTTATTATCATATACATGGATATATTTCATTTCTAGTTCATTGATTAAGTGGTGAATAATTCAATTTCTTACCACTATTTATTTATCTTATCCTTATACAGTTATTTTAATGGAATGTTTCTCCATCTATTACATTTTGATATTTTTAGGCACTTCCTTTTCAAATTTTTTGATTTTATGTTATGTTTGTTCTATTATTTGTCATTAAATAATAATTAATCTAATTGATTCGTTATTTCTTCCACTATATTTTTTCTATAACGAGCATTTTATCTCACCCTTGTTATGTTTCATTTGTTAGGAATCTAATTAGTGTTCTATGAAATATACACAATGATATACTAGATTGAATATAGTTATTTTCAGAGTTATTTATTTATTTAGAAAAAATAAATAATGTTGTAATTAGTGTAATTATTTGTAATAAAAGTCTCATTTAGGTATCTGGTTTACTAAGACTAAAAAACTCTTTGGTCATTTGGGTGGTCATTACTTTTAATAAAGGTAATTTAATTGACAATAGATAGTATCTTCAGACTCTCTAGGGTTGGTTCCTATAATTATCATCTTTTATCACAAACCAACCTAGGTCAAACCCAACCTGGTCACCCTAGATGATACTCAACTGGGCTCAAGAGTCATTCCTGATCCTCGTGGGCTAGAAACTTGTCTCAGAAAGAAAGTGTAACTCAATAAGAATTATTTATCACAAAATATTATATAAAAAGTTAAACTATACCAAAATTTATGAACAATCTAGAATTGAATACTGGATAAAAACTAATTATTGTACCTCAATGTGACCTCTTGATCACCACCATCTACAAACCATTGCACTACGCAAGTGACCTTAATTAAAAAACCCAAACTTTCAAAAGACCTTGGGTCTAATGAAATCTAGTGGAACAAGTACGTTGTGAGAATACAAAATATCAGTTTGTAGGAACCATAGAATCCCTAGAATCCCTTCTTGAGAATAGTTTATAAACACTAGATTGAAAATAATGTTAAGAATTTGGTTTTATGATTTTAAAAACAAATATTTACCAAAAATTGTTTTTGAAATACAAAAAATGACTATTCCTTTAAAAAAAATTAATTTCAATCCCAGTTTTGAAATCCATATCCCAAAAAAATGCATTGATTAAAACAATAATTTATTAACAGAGAAAAATACTAAAGTTTAATAAATGAGTTCATGGATTATATACTTTTCTTAATCATGATAATATCCTATAAATAAGTGGTTTAGTCCCATATTATATTATATTATGTGATATAGAGTCTATCATAAACCCAGATTTCATACCTAGCATCAATAGTGGTACATCCAACTCTATAAATTCATCTACAAAGAGGTTCCAGTCTATCCTATAATGAATAAAAAGAAACTTTTTATCAGCTATTTGGATAAAATATCAGATACCATAGAGAGAGTACCATGTGAAAGTGATGAGATAATCTCATTATTTAACTCAAAAATACCCTATAATCTAAAAGATGCACGTCTTTCCCACCAATCAACATCAGTTAGAGAACCTCTCAATAGAGGAAAACCATATGAGTTCCCATCACACAGAAAACATTTTATATTTGTCAACTCGAACATGACCTAATTAGGGTGAAATTTTCATTTTACAGGAAACCATATTTATTTCCAAATCAATTTCCAAATACAAAGAATAAATTATTGATGTTTGAAAGTTGATATATGGGCCTACAATCAAGATAATTACAACATCACACTATCAATGTACCAAACAAGAAAATATTTAAGAAGAACACTTGAAACCCTTTTTAGAACTCATTTGGGAACAAAGAAACCATTTAGGGAAAACAATAAAAGTTTTAGGAAATGATTTAAAGGAAGAGAGAACGGTGAAGTGTGTGGTTGAAGAGTGATTTTGAAAACCAAGGTTACTAAGATGAATATTCTTATAGAACAACATTTACATACATTATCCTATCCATATTTTCACCCCATGAACATATGGATATTTCCATATCCACCAATATATATTCAGATAACCATAAATCAATCCAAGGGTTAATTTAAGAAAAAATATTGGTTTTCTTAGTAATCCATTATGATTTACACCCAATCATCATACTAAAAAGGCACCAAGACCCATCATAATCCATCAGTTCAAAAGTCACAAAATTTTAATCGAACACTAAAAATAAAAAAACATTTCAAAACAACCATATCTATTTCAAGGTCACGTGTAATTTTTTATAATGCATAACATACATGTACAATTCATATATATTTATAGGAATAACTATGGAAATCCATTGAAAAAAACCATTTTTATGGAAAAACCAACTTGAAGGCCGATAAATTTTTTTTTCACAAAATAAAAGCTTGATGAATCATTTCAAATTAATTTCAGAAATATCAATCATTTAATGGATTTTCTATAATGGAAATGGATGGAAATACCTACCACCAAACATGAACCCTTTGAAAAAGTCCGCTTTACTCATGAACACATATGCACCATTACATATATATAGCACACCTAGCCCTAATATATATATTTTCACACCACCATTAGTGAATATATATAAATGAATAATTTATATATGCATGTATGAATATTTATGTATTTATCTTTAAAATATCCTTAAGTCATCACCTTCAATGAACGTCATAGGAATGAGCTTCAAATCAGGTCTCATATGAAATGGGAATAAAAAAGACAACAAAAAAAGACACCCAAATCAAGATAGGGTATACCCTAGGTCACACGTACTACATGGGTGGAAAAAGGAACCAATAAAAGTGATATAATAGGATAGTATAAGTGGGGAAAATCCTACTTGAGATGATCACCCAAGATATCAACATTGAAATTAGCCAAGAAATAATGGAGTTAGAGGAGGAGCTGAACGTGGGGTAGAGTCCCTCCTGGGTGTGGGTCACATGATAGATGAGTGGGAGGGGAGAAAACCCTTTTAAAATCAATTTTTATTATTATTTATTTATTTTATTTTATCTTTTGTATTCTTATTTTTTACGAACCAAGTGTCTTATCATGTGAAACCACAAGACATCATTTGGATGCTTCTCAGTCACCAAGGTAAGGTCGCCTGACAGTGTGTATAACCATGTATGGTTTTGGGTGATTATTCCTAAGGATTCATGATTCACAAGGGCTGGTTCACCATTTTCCCTAATCATGTGATAATTTTGGGCCTCTAAATTTTCCACCCAAAACTACAAAAAACTCAAAATTCACTCAAAAATAAACCCAAAAAGCAACAACAATACAATGAAGAAACAAAAAAATAATATAAAATGATTTTTTTCGGTGTGTAGAATGTATCCTCCATCAAAACATTATGTACAAAAAATTTCATGCAGCGTAAATGAGGTATTAAACCAAAACTCTCTAAATGAAGTGAAACCTCAAACACAAACTCAAAATTGAATAATGATAAAAACACTCAATGAACATTCATCTCCACTCCAAACACATGCCTACTCAAGAGAAAATCATAATCAGTAGTTCTGTGGTGAATCTATCCTCCATTTAAAATCCAACAATTATGGACAGACCCAGAACCCTCAGCATATAGAGTAACCCAATAAAATAAACTCAAACCAGACACCAAACGAAACTATAGTTCATCATTTCCACAAAACACAAGAATCTCAAAAACAAGCACCACTCAAAACCAAAACCATACAAAAATAGTTTATCTATTCAATATTCCACTTCAATAATAAAAAATCATATAGATTTCAATAAAATAACGACAAGTGATATATTAAAATTGGTTGATCTAACATTGGAACAATAAGTTGAGTCAACAACTCCCAAACATGAAATATCGTCCACCATGTGAAAATATTCACTTTAGGACCTTTGGTTGGAGCCCTATTTTTATATGTCATTTACTTCACTGTTGTTAGGAACCTCTATTCCTATAATGAGACTTCCTCTTCAAGTGATACAACATAAAAATATTTCTAGGTATCCAATGATATCAAATTGATGACAATACTTAAGTGGATTATTGAACAATGGGTTAATATGACAAATCTGGTCACAATTTATGAAAACAATTGTGTTTTTATACTAAGAAGAATCACGAACTAATAAGTTAAACCTTATAGAATTTGTTCCTCTAGTTTTCACTTCTCACTATATAAGAAACCCTCCTAAACAAAAAGATTAATTAAGATTCTAACCACCACAGGATTCACTGTATAAACCAACTCACCAATGAATTCATTTTCTAAAAGACTCTAAAAAACATTCATGTAGAATATAAATTGATCTTTAATCATCAAATATATATCACACTAAATGATAGTATCATTCAACTAACCAATTGATGATATTTGTTGGGAAAAAATAAATTTTCTCATTAAAGTGGAAAACACAAAGAATCAATGTATATTGACTATGTTAAACACCGAAGATCTCTTCCACTTTATTATACATTACCTCCTCAGGGAGAAACTATTTGATTGAATTATTCTTAAAACGGTCCCAATACATTAATACTTTACGTAAGGATGGAATAATAAAATTCCACTAATCCAATCCTCATCCCTAAAAAACCTGATCTACATAGACCCTAACAATATATGGACTTCCCAAATACCTAAATACATATTCAGCATTCATGAGCGACTCTTCCTCCTTTAACATTTTTCTATCACCACTGAAAAATAAGCAATGGTCGAGAATAACTCAACTCCACCACTTCCCTAGGAGTCTAGGTTAAGCCACTAACTAGATGAGATGTCTCATAATCCTTCTATGAATTTCTTATAAGAATACTCAAAACAACATAAAACTCAAACTAAATCAACAATAAAACTATAACAAGATACAACCTCAAAAAAAAACTGGAAAATTTTTTCAACACCAATATTTTACTTTTTGAATTAAAAACCATTTTCTTGCTTCCAAAATAATTTTAAAAACTTAAGCCAATTTCTAAATCCATTTTCCCATTCTAAATCCTCTTATACCAATAAAATCTAACACATTCACTTCAAAATGAAGAAGAATTTTTATACATTTTCATTTTTAAAACTCACCTACCACTAAAATCAACCATTTCTATTATTCATTTTATTTTCCAAACTCATAATATCACTCCAATAACCATTTAAATTTAAAAACCCTGCCAGGTCTAAAAAAATTTGAAGTGGGAAATTAGAGGTCATGAATAAGTTGGACTCATAGTTTATAATATCAGGGTACAAGAATTAGCCAACCTTATAAAGCCTAAAAATAGTGTACTTGAGGCCCATAAGGGTTGCTACATAATGAAATCTCACCATGTGTCATGAGATCACTTACATTTTCATTTCCCAAATAGAACCACTGATATAAACCCACAAAAACTAAATTCCCTAAAGACCAACTACCATTGGTAACTCAAGGATAAACATCAGTAAGAGTTTGTTTAACTATTCCCACTAATACCCCTTGATTACCAACAATATTATATCCATTCTACCAAGCACGCCAAATAAAAAAATGTTTCCTTTATACTATTGTTTCATGAACCAACCTAGGTCATCCCCAAACTAGTCACCCAATATGATATGTTATAAGATCCAAGATGCTTTCTCAATTATCCTAGTTTTGGTACTAGTGTCGAGAATCATATGTAACTCAATGGAATTTCTTTATCACCAAAAAAAAGATAAATAAGTTAAAGTAGTAAAAAATAAAGAATAAACTATAAGAGGAAATAGAAAAATATATTACACATACCTTTATGTGACCTCTTATTCACCACTATCCATAAACTAATTGGATCCATGTGCGAACCATAGAAAGATCCTAAACCTAAAAATATCTTGGGTATACAAATGCTGAGTAGAAAAATATAGGGTGGGATCATACAATAAATCTGTATTTAAGAACAATTGAATCCAGGCATATCATTCCACACAATAGTTCATTAACACTAGTTGGAAAATATAGATAGATAAATATTTTTTTAGGTTTAAGAAACCAAACATATATTTTCGCCCATGAAAATTCATAAAAGTAGTAAAATACTTCTTTTATAAAACATATTTACTTTTGAAACCCAGTTTTAAAAACCATATCCCATAAAAATACCCAAATACAAGCTTTGGCTTATTAAAAGTGCAGGTAAATAACGTTACATAAAGGAGTAATTGGATCATATAGTTGTTTATTTAATCTAAATATCCTTCACATCTCAATATAAAATTGTATATATACTTTGTTGGGTCCTAAATATTGGTGTATGATGTGATCTATAGTCTATCACTAACCTGTATACTCTACTAAGTCCCACTTATGGCATATCCCATTCTAGGGATTCAACTAAAATGTAGTTTTTTTATCTCATCATTGACATAGATCAACTCTCTCCCAACCCTATATATAATATATAGTATCCCATTATGATTGAGCTAGATAAATATGAGGAGTCCATCACATGCTTGTCCCCAACGATAACCCTTGGTGCCAACTTGCATGCCTTTACAACCACCTGACATCGGCTATGAAGAGACCCTTTAAATAGAGGAAAACATATTTTTTCCTTTCACACTAAAAGAATTTCATAAGTTTCAAGTAGGCATTCAAATAATAAGGGATAAAAAAATATTTCTTGGGAAACCATATTCCTTCCCAAATCCATTTCTGAAACCTATGAGAAACATTAATCGAGTTTGAATGATTAAAAGGGAACCGATAAGAAAGATAGTTACCAAATCACACATTCAATGTACCTAATGGGCCTATATTTAGGAATTGCACTTGAAAACCCTTTTTTGAGGTAATTTTCAAACCAAGAAACCATTTATGAAATTTTATAGTAGTTTTATAAAACCATTTTAATTTAATAAGTTAAAGGAAAGGTGTGGTTGATGAGTCTTTATGAAAACCATAGTAACCAATTTATATATTATAATGGACTACATTTTATATCAATGAGGATATCCATAAGTGATCCCCTTTCATATATAGATATTATAATATCCACTTGAATTTATATAGATAGCCATAATTATTTCTAAGGGTCTATTTAAGTGACCACAAGGGGAATCTGGATGATACATATGGATTCACTTCCAAGAATCATACTAAAAGGGAACCAAACCCCTTCACAGGCCACTATTTCACAAGACTCACAATTTTAACAAAACAATAAAAATATCAACAGAATTTAAATTCACCCAAAAAAAATTTAATGGCCACATGGAAATTTTTCAAACACATAACATACATATAGGCATAACAATGTAAATCCTTTGAGTATACCATTTTTATCAAACCATAAATATCAAAACCCTTAACAATTAATATTTACAAACAAAAACCATGCTGAAATTGTTTGAAATAAATTTATGAAATATCAAGCATCTAATGGAGTGTTCCATAAAGGAAATTGATGGAAACACCTTCCTAAAAACATGAACCTTTGATAATAACCCCATTACACTTACACACATATGAACCTTTATATATATATAATCAAACTTAACCCCAATATATATATTCATACATAAAATAGGGAATATATAAATTGGGATTACTTGTATATATTCATTTCTGTGTGTAAGTAACATTTCAAGAGCCACAATTCATTGTGTATGACGAATTCCATAAAAACAGGCTTCAAATCAGTCTTACAAGCCAAGAGGACCAAAAATAAAACAAATAATAGCATCCAAATCAGATTAGGTTTTAACCTAGATTATGTGCACTGTAGGGATGAAAACAGATGCCAAGAAAAAATGGATGAAGTGGAGAGAGGGTGAGGAGAAAACCCTGCCTGAGATGATCACTAGAGGAATTGGAATGAAAATTTACCAAGAAATAATAGAGAAGGAGGAGGAAGTGTGCTTGAGGAAGTGACCCTCCTAGGAATTGGTCAAGAGAGAGAGAGTTGAGGTGGAGAGGATAAATATCTTTTGGGGATTTTTTTTATATTTTTTTTTAATTTTTTATATAATTTTTTTGTAAGAAACCAGGTAGACCGCATTGTTTTGTTATAGTGTTTTCCAATCCATGATTCATCTGTGTAGGAACTATCAACTAATAAGGATCTTCATGGTTTATACAACATAGTTTTACAAATTGTGAACCTAACCATATGAAGCCTTGTGACTTATACCTGAGGCTACAAGGTCACACGGGGAGGTTTTAATACCCATGATCCTAAACATATAGTGTATTTGGTGCTTCTTCCTAATTATAAATAATTTTGAAGGTCTACCCATGGTTTCCCCTAACTGTGATCCAATAGTGCACCACCCCCTTCACTATGAAAAACTCTAAAAACACATAATTCACCCAAAAATAAAACTAAAACCCCAATACAAGAAATAGATCCAACATTCAAATAAAATATAATAAAAAATATGGTCTGGGTGTCACATCATTATTAATGGAATTATCATATACTCCCTGAGTAAGGACGAAGATGATGTAAATCTAAGTATTGAGGTTTAAAAATGAAGTAAGGATAATATGTAGGCTAATTTCAGAAAGATTGAATTTTGGATATAATAAGTCACTTTCATGGGTCATGTGATCATAAGGGAGAGAATTTTTCTAGACACCATATAGAAAATTATAACTAAGAAACATCAAAATCTCACATAAATAAGATATATTCACAATTTTATAGGATTATCAATGTAATACTAATTATTTTTCAGAAAATTATAATGATTTTCTAGCCCGATAACTATGTTATCATGGAAGATGGTAAATTATGTCAAAATTAATTATTTTAAACGGATTTTAGGAGCTCAATTAGAGGTAAATCATTGCCACTATACTCACGCTCCTATATATTTGGGTAGGGTTTGTGATATATAAATTGGATTCAATGAATGTAATATGTTGTGTACTCATACAAAATGATAATGCGATAGACCATTCCTCATGAAAATTGATAATGCATGAGTAAAATTACATAATATATGATTTCAAGTTTCTAATTATAATCTCTTCATTTATTATTTAGAGAAATTAAAAGTATAGAAAATAGTGTGACAAATATATATTGATCAATCGAGTTTATTTTATATTTTCAAACATAATGATAAGAACATTCATCAATGAATATGTTTAGAGTTAATCAAGGACTATGTTTAATTAATTTACTACCATCCTAGAAAGGTGAATAGGGTAGCTGATGCTCGTAGAAAAAATGTACCTTCTATTGTATCCATGATTATTATTGAGCAATAAACTATTTTTATGGATATAAAAATGATATATTTTGAAATCATAATGGTAAGGAAGACATCATAACAACCTAAAATATTTCCCAAAAATTTATTCAATGAGGGATCAGAGAAGAAAAAAGGGGTGATTTGGATCATTAGAAGAATGTGCGATTTTCCAATTAAGAAAATATTAATGAAGTCCACATTGATAGAAATACATTTATACTATATGTAACTAGAATATATACTCTATAATAATTAGAGGTTCAAAAATAGATATTTTATGGCGCACATATATTAGAATTTTCTATACACACTAGAAGTACCGAGATGTATTGATATGTTCAAGAAAACGTTTGGTGGAAAAAATAAAATAAGGATATTTTTTAGAACATATCCATGTTAATGGTATGTTATTAAGTCAAATAAATGCATCAAAATCCAAGGTGAATAATTCGACCATTATACCTTCCAACATGGAAATCAAATAACATCGTCATGGAATGTTTCATGAGTGTGACCAAGGAAATCTAAATGAAACAATTATATATGGGTTATTATTAGAATATAATAATAATTTCATACATAAATATTACATATTTTTTATTAATATTAATTATATAATATTACTATCAATTCTATAACTATAATGGTTTAGCTACTTTGGAGATAGGATACATAAGAATATTATTTCTCTATATTCTTCATCATCTCTCTTAATGTATTTAATAATTTATACCTATATTCACATAACCTACTTATAACAATTCTTCATAAATTGTGTAAAGTAAACATAACAAAGTATGAGCTCATACTATAATATTGGTAAACATGGGATATATAACATGATTAACACATGAAAGAATATGATAAGAATAAGGGTATGTGATCAAGACATTAACTTACATAAAGTTCATACCCAATATTTCATAGAACATAATCAAGTGTCAGGGAATAGAACTTTATCATTTAAAATTACATGTATCATAAGTGTGAGGAATCATAAAAAATAAATCATGTACCATTATTTTAGATTATAAGAAAAAAACACTTCATAAGAGTATGTCACCATCATTGTTATAGAAACCATTTCATATGTCATTGTTTACTATTGAGACCATAAAATCACAGTGGATTAGCTATCAACACAAATTTCCCACATAAAATTGGATCAAGAATCATCACTTTCTATTCATAGTGGATCTTGTATGTCAAATTTCACCACATAAGGGGTGAAGGATATCAATATACATACAGTAGTTATCACATGAAAAACAAAACAAACATAATTAATTGGAGGTAAATATAGTTGTAGGCCAAACCATCACAGAATCCAAACCATAAATAATAAATCCACACAATAATAAAACATTAATAATATCATCATAAAACGACTCATGGAAAGAATATGTGTATCATAAACATTTCATAATTATATCACAGAATAACCCATGTAAAATAAATAGGTTTTTAAAAGATCACATCACCATAGTCATAAATTCTTTAGGGAAATAATAAGGATGGTATCATTGGATAATATCTATATTGAATCATAATTTATATCAAAGTATTTTATCATAAATTCAAATTCCTTTAAAAGTAATCAGTGATATTTATTGAGAAAAAATACACTATTTATATTGAAATCACTTCTTTAAAATATTTCAATTTTCCATGTTTTAAGGAAAAAATTCTTTGAAAAAAGCATAGAAACATATAAAGTAATATTAAAAAAATTTAGTGGTATAGATATGAATAAAATTTTTTCAACATCTATATAATTAAATAAATACTCCCTTCACATTTTTAGTAAAAAGTAAAAAAAATATGATTCAGAAAATGACAATTATATTCCAATGAAAGTATTCTGTTGAAACAAAATCATGGGGAGAACTAATTTTTTTCAATTATTTTAGAGTAATAAAAATCATTCTTCAAATCATTTTTAAGAAAACACAGGCATGGAAGAAAAAAATTATCAGTTTAATAGTAAAAAGTAGTTGGTTTTCATTAAAAACATTACTTTTGAAACATGGGTTCCAAATGTGTGGAAAATGAAAGGGGAAACATTATTCTCTAGAAATAAAGATAGGATGATAAAACATAAATGTGTTTAGTAGATAAGGATTATATAATTTCCTCAATTGAAATTTAAGTGTAAAAAATTCTTGTTAAAATGGGATTGAAACATAAAACCCTTACCTCAAATAGTGTCATTACTCATACATTTTAAAACCTTGTGTATACTATATAATGATTTATTATAAATATATTCTATAACCTTAACCATATATACCATAAAATATCTGATTTAATTATAACATTTTATCTCATTTTTGTTAAAAATTTGTTATTAAAATAAATTTTCCAAGTTATAACTACTTTGTTTCCCATGCATATTTATGTTCTATAGTCCCAATTTTTTTACTTTGATCATGGTTATATAATTATAATAATTCTAATAATAATATAAATATAATACATATAAATTATATATAAAAATATATATTTATAAAATATAGATATTGAATAAATGAATTTCACAATTCATGGTGATGGTAGGTCGTATATTCGCATGAATGTTGATTTCATTTTTCAACATATGGAATGAAAAAAAATTATATAATAATTAACCTTTCCAAAATAATTATTATATCATATATATTAATTACCATCTATGTAATGCAGAAAGAAAAAAAAATCACAAAACATTATGGAGGTGGTTGTTCACACAAATACTTGAGCGATGTTATAGTTTTCCAATGGACGGGAAGGTAAGAAGGTACATATGATATTATAATTATAGAATTAAATTATATGATAAATATAAAATATAAAAATTATATCCATCATAATAACCACCAATAAAATATGGTGATGTAAAATAAATTATATCGATATATACACGCGGCAGTCCACACGTACACATGAGAGATACTTTAACTAGCAATTTTACCTCTCCTTCTATATGCCTCCTTTTGATACATTGTGAAAAAAATTGAAGTATCAAGAAATTTAGAACAACTATTAATGGATAGGAAATTTTTTAATACAATTCTTTAGGATATTTTTGATCTAGATAACTAAAAGTAGTGTAATGAAGAGACATAAAGTGTGTCCATTTATAATGGAGGGAAATGACACACATTGTATTTATAGAATGATTAAAATATAACTAAGTCATTCTCAATAAAAAGAATTGAAAATATGAATAAATAAAACTAAAAAGAGTCTATGGTCAAAATATACACATCAATTAAATTTATACTATTTTTTGTGTCATTTTGAACGATATATTTTTTATTAACCCCTTCATTAGCCATATTTAACATTAACCATGATAATAAATATTTTAGTTATAAAGTGTTATAGAATAACATATAAGGATTTAATTGGCTTATTAATGGACAAGGGAAGAAATTTTAGACCATAAAATATCCACCTTTTTCTCTTTAATGATTTTTATTATTTTTAAATAATTTCATAAAATATTATTTCCATAAAATACCATTAATGTCATTTTTGGAACAACATATTAAATTTTACATTAAAGAGAAAAATAAAAAAGGTGGAATTTGAATATAATATTTTTAAACATACTTAATATATTATATTGGCTTAAAAATTTAACTCAATAATTCATCCATATTTTAATACATTTAAGGATTTTAAAATCATTTATTTTATTTTTATATTAATTTAATAAATTTTAGATCAGTGTTTCATAAGAAAATAAGGTAATTTTTGAATCCCTATAAATTATAAATAAATTTCTATTGTATAAATAAATTTATTTTAAATAAACATTTATAAATAAACTTATCATTTTTTATGATTATGTAATAATTTAAGAGATATTAAATTTGAGAGAGTGAAATTTTTCCATTATTCTTTTATCAAATTAATATAATGGTCATAATCAAAGAAAAATATCACAAATGTCCATATATTAAATAAATAGATTTAAATTTTTGAAATAAACACATACAATTGGATAATGGAATGTTTTTGAATTAATTTGAAGCCTTATAACTCTAGTTTTATCTAAAATTAACTCAGCTTATCTTTACCAAGGAAACAAAAAATTTACTATGGTTACTATTCATATTGACCAAAATTAAAATTTTCTTATTTATCAAATTATAAACTCATAATTAAAATATATGGAATGAATTTTGTAGTATTCAATTAACATATGTTGTAGAAATTAATTTAAAATTAAACCACAAAATATAGTGAAAAAATATTTTTTTTCAAAATTTCATCTTATTTATAAGAGTGTTTTCCTACAAAATTAAAATATAAATTAGATATAATGAACATTATTGGATTACTCATCATATACTATAAGTAGTTATAATTTGGAACCATTTTAATAAAAATAGAATACTATAAATTTTTGAAATGAAATTATGTTAAAAAATGTATTTTTCTGTATTCACTAGATGATCAATATTTTTTAATATATCAAAAAAACTATTATAAATTTGATATGATATTATAAAAATTATTTCATTTATATAAAATACTATTTATTAAATTTAAATAAATTAATTATAATATTCACTCAACAAAATCATTTTTATTAAAAAAATGTATTTTTAAAGCATATAATGACAATACTATAAATATTATTTCATTTATATAAAAGCATTTTAAATTTTATAATAAATTTTATAATAAAATTTATCATTCATCTTCATACTATAAGTTAATTGCAAGATTATTGTGGTATACAATATTATAGATAATTTATACTCAGGTTTCTCTATATCACAAGACATCAATGAAATAAAATATATTAATATACCATAAAATCTCAGGGCGTAACATTCCACCCTCTTAAAACAACATTTCCCTCTAAATTTGATTACACAAAAAAAATGGGTATACTTCTATCACATCACATCATTGGTTTCCCATGAATCTTCCTATAATTTATCATTTCACTAAAAAATATTAACAAGGTAAGGGGTCATGTTTCATATCACATACTCTCTAGGATCTAAATTCTCCACTTGTTGTTCAACATAAGAGTGATCTTGATACAATTGTATGATCTCTATGTTCATTACATTTGAATTATCAAGTATATAGATCCTCTAGAGAGATATATAGAATAAAATATTTTAAGAACTTGGGTTTTATATGAGGTATGGATCTATAAAATTTTGGTTCAATACCATAGTTTTGAAATTATATGAATTTATAGATAGGGGTATGGGGGATACAGGGGTCTCTCGTACTTGTTAGGAGACTAAAACCCTTGTTGGTGGAAGAAATCACTAGGATGGGTACCATGCAGCCTAGTTTATATGGTTTCTCTTAATAATTTGGGGTTTTTTAGTGAGCATAATTTGGATACATGGTTTTATGAAACTATACACCTTAAGAAAAATTCTCATCTGGGGGATCTACAGTTTTTATTAGAGGAAAGTAGAATTTTATTTTCATTATTTCCAAAACATTTCCCATGAACAGTGTGATGGATTTATTGACAATATTCATGTCACATGGTTAGCACACAAGTTTTTTAAACCATGTGCCCAAACCATGTAACCAATTGTTTTCAGTGAAATTAAAAAATTTCCCTTAATATATTATATATATCAACCCCTTTTTCATTCCATCCTCCATCAGATAGCCTCCTCCCTCTTTTGTGAGATCTCTCCCACCATCAAGCTAGGTTAATGGAATAATACTACAGTCAAACTCTATTTTGACTTCTAATAATTTCATTTGATGAAATTCAATGAGTTATCTATTTATTTTACAAATTTTTTCATTTGTCTCACTCTCAAAGAAGTTATAGATATATTAGGTCATATGAATTATATTCATAAAAATCATCTATTTTTCTATTTTCATCAGATATGGACCAAACTAGGGTTCAATATTAGATGAGTAATCATATACAATAAAATGGTATATAGTCTAGTAGTTTTCCCCCAATGTTGTTAAACTTTTTATTATATGTTGTTATTCTGCATGCCGGTTTCATCATGTGTTTCCCCTAAAAATAATATTTCTAAAATTGTGTTCCCTATTATGGAACCTAATTAACCTTTAGATCCCAATAGATGTATAAGTTCATCAAACAAAATTTGTTCCATCCATTTTTGGGGTTTCTTAATATTAATAATTGACTTTTATATTCACATAACCAAAACAACCATTGGTACATTCGTTATTACTTCTAAAATGTGATACCGTAAATGATGATGGATAATTGTTTGGTGTAGCAATACTAACCCACTTATGAAATAATAATTAATTAAATTGAATTGAGAGGTTTGAACACTTCACTTGATTAAATAAGATAATGGTTGAACACATTTAAAGATAAAATTTATAGAATTATGAACTACAAATTTTATCATATTAATTATTTTGATTATATATCACTGTTAGGATAATAGACACAATAAACACATTTTTTTATTTATATATATACATGGTATCCCTTACCATGTTGTTATATGTGGGAATGAAGTCCCTTCTTCTAATGTGATATATGGAAATAATGACCCTTATTAATTGTGATACATGGGAACGGTGACCCTACTGATATGATTTGGTCATGACAACCCTGTTGATGTGATTGGGGAATGAAAACCCTATAGAAATTATTAAGTCATGGTGAACCTATAGTTTTGATTTTATCATTTCAGCCCTACAGTTTTGATTCAAGAATGAAGACACTATTTTTATGATTTAGGAATATTAAACTAATTGATATGTTACTAGGCATGGATACCCATAAAAATATGATATGTGGGAATAATGTACATTACTGTTATGATTTGGGTATGGTGGCCTAATTATTATGATATTGGGAATGGATTCCCATATTCTTGTGATATTGGGCATGTTGTACCTTGAAAATTCTGAGATGCTTTCTATCACTCATGTACTTCTGAGTTACTCCTTAGGTCCAAGATATTAGTAGTATCCATATATATGGATGTAGATGTCACTATGTATAAAAACCATATATATCTATACATATTTATACTTTTTTAGATATTATCTAACATAGGATGAATATATTAGTGTCTTCTTGGTGTCCTTTAAGAAACACATTCATCCCATTATAACTTTTTTTTACATCTTACCATTATTACATGAACACATTTATAGTATTTGCACAGAATAAATATTTATAGACACTATTTATGGTAGCATAAATATTTTATTTCACACCATTTCAATGTTACTGGTGGTACCCAAGAAGATTATGTGGTTGCAGTTTGCGAAAGGGGAAAGAACCCAATTGATTATGCTTGTGTATTTATATCAGGGTAGTGGGGGAACATAGGATCGAGCTATGGATCATAATGCTACTAGAGATATAAGTTTTGGTCTTTTTGTTATTTTATTACCTGGATTGTTTTGAATTCATTCTTCCATTTCTACATGTTTCCTATTTTTAAATACATGAAAATACATAATTTTGTATATGATACTGGTTATGATTATTGATAGTTATTTATTACATTTGGATGCTTCACCTTCTACAATAGGTTATTAATTATGATTCTTTTATTTATCTATTTAATTCATCGATGTGATAATATACTAATTATGAGGGGATTATCTCCCTAGTATTGTACCACCATGGAACCTCATTTCTAGTTATCAGCCATTGGTATACCGGGAGGCATGTGGGAGGCCATGCGGTGCACCACCTCGGGGAACCGTTTAGTGGCACCTGGGTCGAGATTCCACAAGGTGGTATCAAAGAATTTTATTTTATTTTGTGTTATCATCTAGTAATATAAGACAGAATATTTGTAATATGTTGTAATTTTTTAATGATCTATCCATGGATTAGTTAACCCACATATAGTGAAAAACACTAAAATTACCTTGGATGGGATATTATTTTTTGGTTTATTGTTATTATAGTTGATTTGATTCTATCGTTGGGTGAGTCCCATGATATTTGGTGTTTACTATTGTGATTGAGGATCATATTTTATTATTGGCCTGATAAATTAAGGAATCATGATCATCCATCATTTAAAAACCCTATATGATTTATATATATCATGAATTCTTCTATGCCACATTTAAATTTCCACATGCACTACATTCAACATGATTTGGTGATTTATTTCTATATCCATGACTTTTTCTAAAATTTCACTAAGGGAATAGTAGGGGTGTGTTTGTGATTAAATGGATGCCACACTTTAATTTATGAGGTATATGGGCCCTTATAAATTTGGGTTGATGCCGTATATAGTTAAAAAAATTAAGGATAATTGTTATACTAGAAAAAATTAAATTTAATGAAAATGAATTAAAAAATTTAGTGGTTGCCATTGAATTGGGATACTGATTTAAATTTAAAAATTGTATTCATATATAAATTGAAATTCACTCTATGTACCATGAACCTTACAGAAAAAAAATCTTCCCCTAGGTACAACCTTTGTAAAGGGAAGTAGGTAGTTTCAATTGAGTTATATATAATTGTTCCTATCATCCAGTCCTAGATCTAGGATTTGGAAGAGGATTGTGATTATAATATAGGATGTCTTATACCTATCCAATATGTGTATTAGTGATCATTAACATGATAAATCCTATCTGTGGTGTGAGTTTATAATTTATAGAGCTATGCCACCATGAAGTCCTCTAACAATGTAATAAGAGGTTAAAGATAACCTTGATCTAGAATTTCTGGACCCTAAACCACCTATGATACCTCTATGTGATCCACTAATAGCACCTCAAGTTTTTCCAAATGTTGGACATTATTCCAATATTTAATTGGAGTTTTATGGATTATACATACAATATAGGGACCTCTTTGACCTATCCCTTCTATGGGACAATTAACATGGTTGTTTTAGTAGCATCATTCGCCAACATTATTTTAGGATAATGTCCCCATGTTATATAGTTATGGCTATAGATGTTAATATCTATATTTGAGAAACTTGAGGAAAATTCATGTAGGAATATGATGCTTGCTAATTATACTCTTTATGGATCCGCCAAATGTTGTGGGGATATTTTGAACCAAGAACATCAGTATTGGGAAGTGATATGGAGGGATTTCCGATCTATATTTAATGACTATTTATTCCCTAAGACCCTAAGTTTCAATCGTTATAGAGATTTCATGTACCAAAAGTAGGGTTTTATATCTATTACGGGATTCTTAGTTCATTTTATAGAGCTTCTGTTCTTTTAACCTATTTTTACTATTTTTGTTTCTGTGAGATAAAGACAAATTTTGGATGGATATAGTCATACTATTCAATATTAGGTAAACATTTTAAAATTGTACACCATATAAAATATAGTGATCTAGGCACCCATCACTGATAAAAACATCTAGGAGTGGATGATAGTATGGGATAGAGCGGTTCAACCCTAAGATAGCTTAGTTGTTTGATGAGTAGTTAGAAGTGAAGCTTTAAGACTGCATATATGGGATGTGTTTTCTAGTTGAAACACACTAATATTCACATGGTTTCTCACTATTGTGTGAAGCATGTAAGTCACAATCCCCATTGTCCCAATGACCATGTTCAGTGACGAGGTTGTAAAAATTTAAATAATATTTTTAACTTTTGTAAAAACATCATGTCTGTTCCTAGTTTGTGAGGATCCACACTAGCTCCTCCTTCCAGAGAATTATTAAGATTACCTGTCTAGAAAGGTATCTAGAGTACTGCCAATTTTATAGGCAGAGAAGGTGGTAGAGCATATGGTATCCAAATATCAGATATACAACACCAGTATAGAAGACCCACTTTGGGTAGTGTGGTTTCATCATAGGGTTGTGAATCATTCCATAATTATTTGGGGTAGCTTATACCAAAGAAGTATGGTGTCAAGATATCTACTATTCAAAGAACTGTTTTAGTAGAATATACTATTTTATTTACCTTCTTGCATAGGTGATTGGGAATTCTTTATCTCTATTTCTATGGTGGAAATCCTGGTCCTTCATATTGAGTACATTTTTGGCTTGGTGACACTTGGAAACTATTGGTATTATGATCAAAGAGTATAAGATGGTGAAGGGAATTCCCCCCTTGATTTTGGAAGCCATAATATCTTGTGGTGCCTATTCATACTCAAGATTAAGGGATTTAGTGTCATTATTGAGATGGGTTGGATTGTCCCCTACCACACCTTTGTTCACTATTATCTTCATAGGGTATCATTTACATCACTATAGGGAATTTATTATCTTCACAAGGGTTAATGGGATGTCTAGAAAATCATAACTAGACTAGAGAACCTTGGACTAGGTGGATTAACCAGCTAGATTACTATCCTTTATATGGATGATCGAAGACTACATCGTTCTTAGTTCCCTCCTATAATATATCATTATAGGTATGTTTTCTCTAAAAAATATTCCAAACTACCTCATAATAGATAAGAATAATTTATAATCACGATAGTTCCCTTGAAATTCATTCCTTAATAAAATGTAGATACTATTGAGATGTAAGGGATTAAGAGGCAACTGACGGATTTAGAGGCAAAGGGTTTCATATATCCCAACACTTCTCTCTAGTGTTCACTAGTCCATTTCTATGAGAAGGTTGTTGGAACCATCAATCTTTGTGTGGATTATCAAAAGATGAATTATCCTACTACAATGAAAAAATATCCCATTACTTGTATATATTATCTCTTCGACCATATTAGAGGATTGAGGGTGTTCTCGAAGATTGATTTGAGATTATGTTATCATCAGGTTCATGTTATACTATCAAACATGCAACCTATGTATATTAATAGTTAATATGGTTTATATGAGTATCATTATTATGAACTCACCCGTTGTTTTCATGGAACTCCTAAATGGGGGTTTAACCCTTCTCTGGAACCTTTTGTGTTGTTCTTTATAGATTTCATATTGGTGTAATCTCATTTTATTAGCTACCATTCCACACATCTTGGGATCATTATGGACACAGTGAGAGAGCACCAACTATATTATTAATCAAATAAATGACAATTTTTTATTCATAAGCTTCACTTCCTATATCATATTATCTTATAGGTAGGATTATCAGTTGGAAATGTGATGTTGAGTGTTTTATCTACCTAAGAGAATACTATGATAATTTTTACATACATAGTTTTTTTGCAATAACTTTTTATTAATGGAATTTTATTCAGTACATCTCATGATTTTTAGAACCTCTTAAGGGCTTGAATATGAATAGTATGATGTTTATATGGTGAGAAGACTACGAAATAGACTTTTTGGTGCTGAAAGGTAGATAGACTAAAGTATTGATCTTGATTATTCTAGATTTTGGAAGAATCTATACAGTGTATTGTGATGCATCAGGTATTGGGCTGGGAGTAGTAATGGTTCAATAAGATTGAGTTGTTTTATACAGGTCATGGTAGCTGAGACCTCAGGATTAGAATTACCCAACGCATGATCTAATGTGAGATGATGTTGTTCATACAATGTGTTATTAGAGGCATTACTAAATCAGGGATCATTTTTTGGTGTTTGTGGACAACAAAACCAATATGTATATATTTATACAGCATGACACCTATGTAATGAAAGAATTCTGGGTTGGATAAAAATTTCATTCGACATTGAGCTTGCCTATATTCCTAGAAAGGTAAATGCATTTGCCAATTCATGGAGTAGGAGGACTCAGATACAAGTAGTTCATGAGGCTGCAAGTTAGTGAAAACTTATGTCCCTGTATTCTAAAATGCATATAGAGATTCATAAACTTCATTAATAATTAGTACTGTCATCAATATCAGTCACCACATCACCTCTAGATAGAGTAAAGAAGATAATGCTTTGAGACCCTAAATGATTGGTCATACGAGAGAGTATTTTTGGTAACAACCCACCTTCGGATTTCTTTATCGATAGAGATGACATCATTTTTATATATGGACATATCTGGGTTCCTACTAAAATTAGAGAGGAGATGATGCAAGAGTCCCACACTTCTCAATGGGATGTTCATCTTGTAATATCCAAGATGGTTCATGATATGTGTTTCCAGTATTGGTGGCCTATGATGAAATGTCAGATAGTGGGCCTTATCACTCTGTGCTCCACTTGTCCATAGGTGAATGTGGAACACCAATGACCCATTATCATGTTATAACCCTTACTGGTCACATAAATGAAATGGGAATTTGTTGTAATTGGTTTCATGATAGGATTTCCTAATTCACCTCTGGTAAGTGATGTTGTATTAGTGATTATAGATAGGTTGACAAATGTTCCCAACTTCCATCCTATTGAGGAAACTTCCTCAGTTGATGAGGTGGGAATAGTTCTTGTCTGTGAGATTATATGGCTATAAGGGGTCCCTTGCACTATCATTTCATATAGGGATTTTGGTTTCTTATTAATGTTATTGCAGGGATTATTGAGAGATTTTGGTGCACGTGTTCTTATGATCACAACATTTCAAACACAAACCTATAATTAGTAGGGACAGACAATACAGTTGTTGGATAATATTCTATAAGATTGTATCCTTGATTTTTTATGTTCTGGGGAATAACATATCCCTCAAGTATATTTTTCATAAAATAATATATTTTTGGGAATAATTAAGATAGATCATTAGGAGTCCTTATATGGTAGGATATTTTGTTCACCTATGTGTTTCCTAAAGGCTGGGAGGTAGTTCTATTTAATCCTCATCTCGTTTAAGAGAATTTGGAGTAGGTGTATTTGGTACGAAAGTTTATGTATACCCCTAAGTCTAGATAGATATTTTATGATTATTTCTATAAGAACCCTCTAGTTCTTATGGTTAGGGACCATGTTTTCTTATAGGTATTACCCATACATGGGCATGGATGTATACAGAGGTAAGGTAAGTTTTCGTCACTTTTTGGGCTTTTTAATATCATGTATAGAGTCTGTCAAGTAGCCAATCAATTTCTCTTACCTCAGAGGTAGAATGAAATGAACAACCTCATCCATGCTTCATTGATTCACTGTTATCATGCTGACCCATCTTAGACTATTGTTCCCATGGATTTTCAGTTAGCTGTTGATTTTTATTTTATACAATATCTCATAAGCATCATTGATAGGAGCATGAAAGCTCTACAATTTTTTATCATTAAGCGTAGGTTCTATGGTATCATGGTTCTTTACAATATGGGACTTGGCAGAAGATGGTTGAATTACATACTGAGTGGTCGGTGTTTTCCTCAAAAAACATTTTACCACACCTGGAATGGAAACGTGGGGATGACTTCCTTTAAGTGGGAATATTTTAAGAACATGATTTTCATGTGACTTATAGATCCTTTAAATTTTGTTTAATACCATGGTTTTTAATTTATATGAATTACTAGTAAGGAAATAGTTGATAAAATGGTGTATGGGGCTTGTTCAGAGCCCAAAACCCCATCCAATGAAAGAAATTCATGGGCCTCAGGGTTAGTAGAAACTCTGCTGCCCAATTTGCATGGTTTCTAAAAAATGTGTGGTTTTTAAGTTAGAATAATTTGGCCACAGGGTTTGATGAAACCGTGAAACTCAATCCACATTCTTTTGTGAGGTCTTGAAAGTTTTTTATATAGGTATGTTGCATAGTTTTCACACTGTTTCAAAATCTTTGTGCATGAACCATGTGAGGGTGTATTCAGATATTGAATAGTGTGTTGTTTTGAAAACTGTGCTTCCAAACCGAAGAACCTTATATTTTTGGGTAATATTACCAAATTTACATTAATGGATTATATTTTAAACCCCTCTTTTATTTCCTTCCTCCATTGGAAATCCTCCTCCCTCTTTCCTAGACAGATCTCCCTCCATCAGGCTTAGTTCATGGATAAATCTCACCCGAGACTCTAATTTGATAATTTATCATCTCGTTAGATACATGTCAGTGAGTTTTTGATTCATATTACAACATTCATCATTTGTCTTCCACTCAGCCGAAATGTTGAGGTGAAGGCTCATATGCCCTATTTTTTGGGTGTTCCTCTATTTTCTATATTCTCTTGATATGAACCAAATCATAGGCTAATACTGGATGTGTACTCCTCTATTGGGATAAGGTTTTTGTTATAGTAATTGACCCTCAATTTTTTTTTCTTATTTATATTATGTTTCATTGTTCCATATTCCAGTTTTAGTGTGTGATTACCCAAAGATGAATATGTTTTAAATCAGTTTCCCTTTTTTATTCTAATTACTTTATTAGATCCAAAGAGGCATTTGAGTTTGTCAATATCATTGTGTTCCACCCCATTGATTGTAACCTTTATATGAATAATTTAATTTCATAGTCACATAACCAAAACACTCCTCGGTGTCCTTTGTTCAACATTTAAAATGTGACACCATATATGATGATGGATAAATGAATGGTGAAGCAAAAATAACCCATTTATCCAACCCTAATGAATTGAATAGAAGTGAGTAGTACGACCTTGTCACTTGATTAAATAGGACAGTTGTTAAACCATTATTAAAGATAAAAATCATGAATTATGAACTAAACATTCACATATATTAAATAATTATTTTACTTATCACTGTTATTATAATAGGCAATGTGAACACTTTTTCTTATTGATATATTGGCATGGATTCCCTTATACTATTGTTATATATAATCATCACATCACTTCCACTAATGTGATATATGGGAATAGTGACCCCCAATTAATTGAGCTACAAGGGAATGAAGACCATAATAATATGATTCAGGCATGAATACCATATTGATATGATTCAGGCATAATGATCCTACTTATAAGATATATACATGGTAACCCTGCGGTTATGATTCAAGCATGAAAATCCTACAGTTATGATTTGGGTATGAAGACCATAATGTTATGATTCGGGCATAGTGACCCAATTAACATGTTACTGGGCATGGAGACCCTTACAAATATGATATATTAGAATGATGTCCTTTATATTTATGATTAGGGCATGGAGACATTATTATTATGATATTGGACATGGTGTCCCCTATTATTTTTATATTAGGCATGGAATTCGTTGAAACTTATGAGACACATCCTAAATTTGAGGGATGTTTGAGTTATGCCTTGGGTCTGGGCTAGATGTAGTAGCAATATATATAGTTTTATAAGTCACTACCTATACAGACCATATATCTATATACATATGAATACATGATCAAAGATTGTCTGGCTTAAGAAAAATTAGGTAGTGTTTGCTTGGTGTCCTTTAATATCCTTATTTGACCCTTTATAGCTTTTGTTACTGCTTACCATTTTTACCTACACACTATCATAGTATATTCCCTAAATTTATATGTATAGACATTGTTGATGGTGGAATTTTGAGATTATCTCAAACCCTATCTAGGTTGTCGATGGTTCCTGAGCACACTATGTTGATATAAGTAGAGATAGGGGAAAGAGCTCAGTTATTGATTCTTGAGTATTATTAGTATATGAATTGGGTAGAAAAGGACCAATATGTGGATCATGATGCTATAAGTGATAGAATTTTTTTTATTATATTTATTATGTTGAATGCCTACTTCCATGCATAATTTTATCCTTATGATAAATACATAAAATAAAATATTTCTATATTTGATACTAGCTATGGTTTTTATGGTTATTTATTCCATTTAGATGCTTTACCTTCTATTATCAGTGATTTATTATGATTCTAATTATCTATTTATTTAACCATTGTACTACTCTTATCATGAGGGTATAGTCTATCCACTATACCACCTTGGATTTTCATTTCTATTCAGCTACCTCTAGCATATGGGGAGGTGCTCTTGAGGCCATGTGGATCAACAAATCGGGCCACTGTTTAGTTGTATCCATGTTTGGATGTCCCAATTGGGAACATAATAGTGATTTGGTGGAAGTTCCAAATGATACACTATTGTTCCAATGTGATCAAATGATTAAATTGGAACAATATATTTAAGGGGTCAAATTTCCATTCTTTTCAAATCTCATAACCTAATTAAATGGTGATATTAATATGAATACCTTCTCACCATCATTGAGCTCTAGATACCATCAATGATTATTAGCATATGTTTTCTATTGACTATGAGATTCCCTTATATGTTATTGAGTGGCCCTAACATTTTCTACCTTCCCCTTCACAATCTCAAGTCCAAATAGAATTTAGTCTCCAATATCATACAAGAACATTGTAGTTTTATAATTTCTTACATTGAGGGATTCATATGGATCCATCTTAATGCTCTAGTGAAATATTTTTTTGTTAGAAAAGTACAACAAAGGAAGGTGTTGATCTAAACCACCCTGAAATATATAAAAAAATCTTTGAACATTACATCTAGAGTTTTAATATTCCTATCATATTGACCATCTATATAAGGATGACATGTAGTACTAAATATCAACTTATTTTAAAAATACTACTAAAAACCTGTCCAGGAATTCAATGAAAACCTCATATCCCATACAAATACAATATAATATGTTACTCTATAAAAATTAATCACTTAAGTAATGTATAACCAAGAAAGTAGATCCAAGGAGAAATATTCTATGAGGGAAATTAATTTTTATGAAATTATAAGGTAGTCTAATATAACCCAAATAACACTAGTCCTTTTGTATTTTTTGGGGAAATCGATGATGAAATCCATTATAATGACTTCCCTTATCCATTTCAAAATGGGTAATGGTTGTATCATCCCCTTAGACTTTAATGTCCCATTAATAACTTTATGACACACAAGAAATATATATAAATACACTAAAATATTTAACTTCAAGTTGTCCCATTGGAAATATTCTTTCAAATCTCTATACATATTTGTACTTTCAGTGTTAATAGAGAATGATGAACTATTATAATCATCCAACACCTCATTTTTAGAATTTTTAACGGATTAGATATATAATAAATTATTGAACCTTTTAATTACATCACCATCATGTTTTAACTCATTAACAATTATCACATTATTCTATTTTTATGTATCTTCCTTCTCTACCTTTTTAATATTCACATTGGTAGAAGGTTGAACATCCATATTAGAGAGATAAGAAATGTCCCACTTTTACAAGATTTCAAGTTCTATATTTTGGAAATCCATAAGTATTAGATCTATTTAAATCCTAATTTTGTAAAAATAAGGATGGTCTTTTTGACTTATAGCATCGGGAACCATTATTTCCTTCCTAGGGTGGTGATGTATTGAGAAGACAGAATATTTAGTCAATTATAACCATATTTTACAGTGCACATTAAATTCTTTCTATGTAAATATATATATTTAACATTTATGATCCATATATATTTCATATATTTCACCATAAAGACTATTCTTCTATAAATTGAATGAAACATTTACCATAGATAACTCCAAATTACAAGGTGGGTAATTTCGATCGTGTATTTTCAATTGGAAAGAGACATATCATTACACATAGAGACACATCCCTATCCTTTTTCAATTCATTACTATGGATCCTAAATCCTTATCCACTATAGTGTGGTGTGTCTATAGGTTCACTAATGAACATTTTCCTCAATTACATGAATTTATACTCACATTCATCTATCTGTAAACACTTAATGGACCTTCTGAATCACTATGGGTTGTGGATTAGATAATCATGAAAAATACCACAAAGAGAATTGGTAATAACCATACAACCCAAGAAAAATACATATATTAGTTACCATGGTTGGTCTAGTTCATTACTCAATAACCTCCATATTTGAAGGATCCACTGATTTACCCTCACCTAAGATTATATGACATAACATTGAAACTTTCTGAATCCACAATTTACACATAGTACATTTTAAATTAAAATTATAATACCCTTAGATCCAAAATACAATTATCAAATTACCTTGTTGATATTCCTTTCTCATTAAATATATAAGAATGTTATCTATAAGGCTACCAAAAACCGATCAAGGTAATTTATGAAGACACTATTCATTAAATCCATGAAGATTATAGGGGTATTAGTAAGTCAACATGGAATCACTATAAAATAATAATTCTGATACCTATTATGGATGGATTTATTGGGTATATCATCCAGCTTAACCCTCAATTAATGATATCAATAATAAAGGTCTATATTAATAAAATATTGAGCTCATTGTAATTAATTAAAAAATTCCTTGATACGGGGTAGACCGTAATTTTTTTATAGCGATCTTATTAAGTTCTCATTAATCATCTCAAAGATGTAGTGATCCATTTTACTCTTAATAAAAAAACATGTGCACCACATGGTAACACACTTTGTCTTATAATTCCCTTATCAACATTCTCCTAGGGTTTATTTATAAATTCCTGATACTAAATTGTGTCCATTATATAAAGAGTGTCTTAAATTGGTTTATTATACTGTATGAGTTCTATTATAAACTCAACATCTATATTTAAAGGAAGGATTTGAAATCTATCAAGAAAATTTTCAAGAAACTCTCGTACAATAGTAATATCATCAAGGATGAGTTTATCCCAAACCATATGAGATAATTACACTTCATGGATAAGAACTAAAACTCATAAGATAAAAGAAAATTTTATTGGAAGTTCTTATTAATCCTCACACTAATAAATAATCATAGTTATAGTCAAAATATGAAATGTGACTTCTAATGCTCAATAATTTATATGAGATATATTTAAAAAAAAGACAATGTAGTTCTATAATCTCATATAATTCAACTAAAGGAAGAATAACATTATTTAAAGTAAGAAAATTCCCACAAATGTAAATTAGAGAGGAAAATAGAAATAAGATTCAACAATAATACCATTGAGAGTTTTTACCACTAACTAAACATATAATAATTATGGTTGCAATTTGATACACATAGAAAATTAATTAGATATAAATGAGTGGTTTATGGTAAAACCAAATAAGTCATTAGTTGTTCTAGTGTGGATGATAATCATACCTTTTACTGCATCGTTCCCATAACCCACTTTGGAAATCTTGATCACAAGATATTTTCGTTTGTATTTGTTCATCAGATGTTTTTAGTGGAAATAATACTTAAAAAATTTGTATTTTTGAAAATTTTTGTGTAATTCCCATACTCTATAAATTTGAATTATTTATGTGTGGCTCTTGTATTAGTTAGGAGATTCATTTCCTTAATTTATCAAATAAAATCCTCATCACCTTTCAAAATTTATTATCTTTATGACCTACATTTTTACATTTAAAGCACCTTCGATTCCATTCATGTAATTACCTTAATGTTACTTTCCCCATTTATATCTTATAGATGGTAAGAATTTCATTCCACCATATGATTTATTCATATTTTCTTGAGAAAACATATTCCATTTCTTGTAAAAACATTGGGAATAATGGGAGATCCAAATTAAAAAAATTTCATTTAGTCCACAAATAATTATTTCTTCATAGTTACAAAAGACTATTATAGCTAATTCATTTCTGAGACTTTTTTTTAATCCAACAAGAAATCAATCATCTTTTTTAGGGATAATGATACATACATATACCTTGAAATCCTTGTAAATGTTTTCTTATAGTTTCTAATAGATTAATTATTATTATATTTACGACTAGGGATCTAATGGAAGGGATACATAGGGAGGGAGAGATCTATGTAGCCATGATGAATGAAAATCCCGAGAGTGTTTTGGGTCCAGACAGCTTCCCCGGATCATTCTATAGGGGCTCCTGGGAGGTGGTCAACTATGATATTATCTCTATGATACATGACTTATTTCCGGGAGGGGGGCTCCCGTATGTTCCTTGTTCTACAACCTTAATGATCATACCAATGATCAAGGACCCCTTATGCCTTCTCTATTATATACCCATCTATATGTGAAGTTTCAACTATATGATTCTGCTAAGTATCATTAGCTTGAGGATGTCTATGGATCTTCCTCGGTGTATCTCCCTTGAGAAACATGGATTTGTGAAGTGAAACTCAATTCATGGGGTGATATCCCTATCATAAGAGATAAATAGAGACAATAACACCAAGACACACGTTTCTAATATATCCATCATGTTGGAGATGAATAAAGAATATGATAGAATTGAATGGGGATTCATCAACAGGGTGTTATCCAGAATGGGCTTCTCATTATGAGATTACTACCTCATTTTTAGATGTTATAGCTCTACTTGGATGGATATTTTGCTTATGGGGAGAACCCATGGCTTCATTAATGAGACTCGATGTCTAAGTCACAAATATCCTTTCCCCCTAGTATTTTTATAGTTGTGTTGGAAAATCCTAGCATCATGATCGACGGAAGCATGTTCAATAGATATATTCTCCCCTACTGAAGGAAACTAAACCTACCCTCTACTTCCCATTTTATGTTTTCTAGTTACACTAACATCTTCATTAATTTTAATAGGATGTATATGAGTGGTATCAATAGTATTCTTGAAGATATTTTCCCCTGGAGTGGATGGGAAATAAATAAAGCAAAGATTAACAACTATATTTCTAATAAATATTTTGTATGTCGGGCGGTGTATCTGTGTAATAAATTGGGATTGAAGCAAGGCTCTTTCCCAATTAGAGTATCTCAATACCCCTTTCACCTCAGGTAGAATGCACATATGTGACATTGATCATGTGGTGAGCAAGATTGCAGGTCGATTCCTCAACTAGAAAAACCATTTTATATGAATTAGGGGTCGAATAACATTGGTTAATAGTTCCCGGCCAACCATTCTAGTTCATGCCTTAATTTCAACAAATTTACCAAAAGTGGTTATCAAAACCCTAGAAAAAATTCTGGTTGG
Source organism: Viscum album (assembly GCA_963277665.1). Classification (NCBI taxonomy): domain Eukaryota; kingdom Viridiplantae; phylum Streptophyta; class Magnoliopsida; order Santalales; family Viscaceae; genus Viscum; species Viscum album. The sequence continues at coordinate 1,275,784,572 of OY728136.1, read as the reverse complement.
GTTTATCTAAGATTCCCTATTAGAGGGTAAACGACATTGGGTTTCATGGGATTGATTGGCAAGGCCCCTCCATAATGGAGGGATTAATGTGACGAGTTCAGCATACACTATTCACTACATGTACATAAAACATGCATGGGAAATTATTGGAGGATATATGTTATGGGGGGAAATTCTATCTCATAGATTATGTGGAAATTCGGACACTTTTCTTATACATGCATCTACCTTATAGTCCAAAATTGGAACCCTTATCCTAAATCTCCAACAAAACTGACAATAGATAGTAGGGGAGGTAAACATCCTTTTATAGCTTCATAACTGGACACGCAATGTGATCAGTTATTCTGGGTTTTCTGCACATAACATATCTTTAAGGGAGGTGAGTATCCATTTAATATTCATTAGGTCAGTTTATGAAAAAATAATCAAGAGGTTTTTATTTAATTTTCATTAACTTGGAGCCTGAAAAATTTCGATTTACACCTTATATCTCAGGGAAATTTAATGTAAAGGAATTTCCATGGATATCCAACCCTTACACTCAATGTGATTAATGGAATACAGTGGTTTGGTGCAATAAAATTCCAACGATATACAACTTCATACCCTAGAGAATTAGGAATCACTCAATACCATTGGTTGAAAATGTCAAAAAGATCAGCATCATCCTAACTTTTAGCAGCCATTGTTGCAAGAATAAGTAGAAGAGTGTGAACCATAGTTTCATTGAAGTTGATGAGGCATATTATTTGTGGAGTTTCATTATTTAGTTTAACACATACTCCTATCGGGACATTTGCATGCCCCAATCTGGGAATGATGGTTTAAGGGAATAGATAATACTAGCTTGGAAAGAATGTTGATATCCATTGTCCATAACACTTGTTGTTGGTGATCATATCAAGCTATAAAATGGGCTAGATATTAGGGGTATTTACCCAGATGGAGATCCAACATCGAGAGAACAAAAAGCTTTGTGGTTGACATGTTTACTTGCATCAGTAACTGGAAGGATGTGTCCTCCCTACCGTCACTGTGTGTTTCAACTTCTTTGTCTCAACCCCAATCTCCATGATATTTGGAAAATGTGTGTGGTGGTTCCCTCCAATGGATGTTCTCAAGATTAATATGGATTGATGGTTTGTCTCAGCTGACATGCGAGGAGGAGGGGTCATTTATAATTTGAGGGGAAGTGTTGTGGTAGAATTTAAGGTGCCCTATAGAAGTGGAAGTTCCCTACAGGAGGAGGCCAAACTATTTTTATTTATAATCAATCATTATATAAAATATAATCCCTTCTTTCCAAGGAGGAAATTAACTCCATGATCATAAATAACCCTTGCATGGAAATGGTTCCACTCTATGGTCGATATCTTGCATCATTAGGAAATGAAGAGTTTTCCTCAACAACAATATAAAGGTATCCCACACTTGGTGAGAGGGGAATAAACAAGCATATCACCGTTCATCTCTAGAAGGATAAATATTTCAATTTCACTTGTATATCCAGCATATATTTTGTTATCCCTAATGGGGTATACTTGATTCTAGGGGATTCTATTAGAATCCAATATTTTAGGCCTCCCTAGTCCTTGGATAGCCTTCTTATTTTTCTTATTTTTATCCTTTTTTACATATTTATCTTGAATAGAGATAAAAATATTGATGATGATGATTCACATTACCTTACAAATGATAAATGGCTAGGAAAACATGTTCATTTTTTATCACAATAGAATAGAAAAAAAATTCAATGGTTCTGATCCATTGGTAAAATAGTAGTGGATCGTAAGGCCATCTTAAATACTGTATATGTTTCTTCATGAAAGAATAAATAGTAAGTTGTTCCCTTATTCGACCATTTTGATGTTTATATTTAATCATGTCATGAGAAAGTTGTGTGAGCATATCAATAAGATTATGTATTCTATCTTGCATAGAATTTTGTTAGTCATGTTGAAAATCATTTTAATATCCATCTAACATTTTATTAGCATGAATTCCTCTTATTCCATCCTTTGACTAGAAAAAATTAATAAAAGGGCATTCACTAAGCTATAATAATCAGATTGATCCATCATATAATCATGAAATATCACTAAAATGATGACTAAATCATGACTCCTTCTCAAACTAAGGAACATTTGGATTAACCTAGGTTATTTATTGTCATTATCAAAACATTAAGATAATATCCTATAGTAAGAATTATCCCAAGAGTATTCACAAAATATTTCTATCCCTAATATCCCATGATTAACTACAAACTGGTCTGATATGAACTATAGTTTCCCAATTATTTCATATATAAAATTTCATATTTTTAGATTAATATTAAATATATAAATTTTTAATCCACATGATAATTGTAAAAGATTAGGGACTTTTGATTCTAGATATATAAAAACATTATTTATTTACATTCTTCATCATCCCTCAAAATGACCTCACTATACCCACTATAAAATCCTTTATTCAAAACATAGGGAAAGAAAACCTAAAAAAGGTACCATACATGCCCATTGAGGGTAAAAATGGGAGATATCAATAAATTATCATATTAAATAATAAAAATATGAGATCACGACCATAACATACAATTTTAATACCCAATAAATCATATATCATAAAAATGATTCATGGAATTAAACATTATCATTTCAAAATACATGAATAATAAAAATGAAGAATCATCATAAATAAATCATGAACCATAAATTAAGAAAATAAATATAAAAATGTGTTACAAGAGTGTGGAACTATCAATGGCATAAAAACTATTTCTTATGTCAATGATAAATATTGATCCCATTAAATCATATCACATTAGTAATCAACACGAGATTTTTATACCATAATGAATTAAGAATGATCACCTATTTACCATAGTGGTTCAAGCATATCAAATTGCATCCAATAGTGGGTCTGGTATATCAACTTGTATCCCATTGTTATCTTATTAGATATAAAATTGTACCCAATGCATTGGAAGACTATATAATTACTATTCTACACATCACATAATGAAAACCATATATAATTTTCTACAATATCATAAAACAATCATCCTTTCAACATGACATAACCCAAGGAAAGAATATGGGTTTCACAAGATTTTTATTATTTAGTCATACCATAACCCATGGAAATTAAATGGGCATAAAAAATATCTCATATTCAATGAAACTACATAATATTTTTCAAGAAATATTTGTTTAACAAAGTATATGACCTGAAGGAGCGTGCTTAATAACATCATGAATTATTATTCTTTAAATATTACCATCATAACCCTGTAGTTTAATGGGAGGGTTTGGATAGTATTAACCAAATTATGAAATATATATAAAGGAATTACTAAAAAAAATATGGTGATTAATTATTAAGAAATAAATACTCAATATTTAGTAATTTTATTTTATTCTTTTGAAATATATTTTTAAAAAAATGATTTTTATTGATATTTTTGTGAAAAACTATGACAATTATTTTTTGGAAAAAATCTATTTATATATTATTTTACAGAAATAATATCATTACGGAAATATTCATATAAAAATTATCTTAGGGAGGAATTTTTTAGAATAATAGAAAAAACCTCGATTAATTATGAAGACTATATGTTTTTCAAGAATTTAATATGTCACATTTCTATTGAAAATGTTTTAAAAGTAAAAGTAGTTCAATTATATTATTAATAATACTATTAATTTCATTAATATAAATTTTTATGATTTTATATTTTATAAAATCATTTCAATAGATAAAGTCTTTTTTCTAAAAAGTTATTTTTCATTGTGTTTTTCATTTTGATTTTGAATTAATTACTACTACTTATAGAAATTGATTCTTAAATAATGGATTACGTATTTTCAATCAAGTGTTCCAAATTTTTTAAATAGTTTCATTTTGGTTTTGGACATTATGAATTGTAACCATTGTAAATAATTTTCTTCATGGTAAGGGTAAATATGGTAATAACGGTTAAAAATAATAATATAAGGACAAGAAAAATACAATAAATATTATATTAATTTAATTAAATGAACTTATTTCATCAATAATAATAACTATTAGTCTATATGATCTATTTTATAATTTGGATGTGGTTTTGACCTTTATATTATTTTATTTAATGGATAATAGAAAATTTTATTCTCTTTGTTTTATTATATTTAAATTTTTTAAATAAGAAAAACCAAAAGCTATATTATGTTATAAATATTTTTTTAAGAGAAAAATAAATTTTTTATTATTATTTAATTCTATTTTTTAGTGATAATATAATTATCTTAAATTATTGCACAACACCGACATCCCATTTATTTAATTAATATAAAAATAAAAAAATGATATTAAAAATATTAAAAGTTATATAGTTTGAATGAAATAATAATTTCCATGATTTTTATATATCTATAATAATTGTTAGGGATGTTTTAAGGGATTATATTATAATTCCTTGTTTTTCATGGTTTATTTAATATCTTATTAAATGAATACTATAAAAAATGAAATTAATAATATTTTATAATATTTAATTCATTACTAAATTATTTTAAGTTAGTCAAAATCATGTATTTGGAAAATATAATTTAATATGGTTGAAAAAATATTTTCATGTATATTTTGAGTCATTTTTACTTTTATGGTAGCATTGTTGGCCCTTAAAGTGAAAAAACATTAATATCACAGTAATTTCCAATAGGGTTAGTGGGGGTTATAATGAAAATATTATCATGTAAATATCATATAAACATGTAATAATTTAATATTATGAGTTTATTTAGACCTATAATCATAAAATATTCTAAATGTTTTAGTTTTTCTCCATTTTTGAATGAAAATTAATTAATATTAATTTAATATTTTTAGAAATTCAAAAAGTACCCCCATCCCAATTATAAAAGGTCCCCCCTTTCCTCTTCACTCCATTCTTAAATTAACATTTTTTTCAACATGACTTCCTAAAATAACAGAATAACATAACTACAAAAATTCTAGAGGCCATATTATGTGTAGAATATCAATCTTAGAGGGCTCAAGGTGTAAAGAAAAAGAAGTTGCCTAAAGAAGCGGTATAGTTCTTAACTGAGAATTTTCAATTTTTTATTATTAGTCATTAGAAAATTACCCCTACATGAAGAGATAATTACATGATTAAATGAAATATACCTGAATGTAATTATTTTAATGAAATAACTAATATGTATCTCTTCTGCCATCAAATGGGAAACGAAACATTCATTCGTGTGTAAGGAGGACTACCACCTCATGAACCGATGTAATTTTTTTCCATTACCACTTATCATGTATGTTTATAATGATGGTTTTAATGTTTATATATGATATTCAAGACATATTAATATTTATTAAAATATAATTTACTATCTCATATTTCATGTGTATGGTGTATTACCGCCTCACAGACAGATATAATTTATTTTCCATCACCACCTATAATGTATGGTTATAATGATATATTTCATGTTTCTATATTATATTCTTAATATATTTATCATTATGGAAAGATAATTTACCATCTAAATTCTTAACTTTCCTTCTATTGAAAAATGAAAACATCTTTCTTATGTACGTGTGGACTACCTTCTCCATGAAGTGATATGATTTATCTTCCCTCATCACATCACATGAATGATATATATATATATATATATATATGTGTGTGTGTGTGTGTTTATATAAAAAATAGTATGTAATTTATGATATAATAATAATTTTTTAATTTAAAATGGCATCTATTTTCCATCGTTATCATTAAAAAATAGAAATTTTACTCATACGTAAGTGTCACCTACAATATCAATAGTCATAATGTTGTTAGTTTATCATAAAAGTATTAAATGGTTGGTTTTAACTATAATTGATGTATATAAATAATAATAATGAAATTATTACAATTCCGGATATTATTTATTAATGACCTCTTTTACCATATTCATCCTATCAAAGTCATTATGGACATATTAGTTGAAGATGATCAAAACATCTGATATGAACATAATAGATTAAGAAATTGAATATAACAGGGTTATATGTATAATAATAGGAATAATAAATGAGAAAAAAATTTCTTATTCAATTAAATAATTAAAATAATTTTATAATTTATGAATATTAATAACATATGTGAAGACTATGACTCCATGTAAGGGTTTCTCATCAAACGTTTAATTTTTTGAAATAAATTCAAAATTCAAAACTTATTTCATTGGTTTATATACTATACCTCTCATATGTTATGATAGGAATATATTTATATTCATGTTATTTAATTTTAATTTTGAATTAAATTCTTTCACAGGGTTATGATTCAAAAGTAACTAAAATGGTAAGGTTTTATTTCACAATCTTATAATTATTTGAGATTATAAATGTTAAAGTTTTTATTAGGGATTATTTAATATTTCTATCCTAAACCCCATCAATTTTTTTATAATCTGGTTACGTTTTTAATTTTGGTTACACTGATTTTTCTTCTATTTAAGTAACCATGATGAAAAAATAACATTTCTAAATAAAAATAACATTGTTTTTCTACTTAGTTGGAAATATTTTAAATTACATAAATGAAATATATCAAATTTTATGAAGAATTTTTTTTATTTGTATATAATGAGTTATTAAAAAAAGTTACCTATGCTTTACTTTTTTAAAACAATTAAAGGGAATCACATTATTTTTCTCTAATGATGTAATTTTTGAGTTTTTTTAAAAAAAATTAGTGGAATGTTTTTTAAAATATACTACCTAAATAAAATTTCCCTCCATAAAGACCAAAAAAGTTATTAGGTTCCCCTTACAGCTTTCCATAGTTTTTTCAAAGAAATTATTTTTCCAAATATTCAAGAAATTTATAGTTTTTAAAATATATTTTCAAATTGGAATGGGAATTTTCCTCAAGATTTTTCAAAAAAATATTTTTATGGAATTATATTTTTTTGTGATAGATAAAAAATATTTTTATTATAATATCTAGGGGTTATGTTGTAATTATTAGATACATGTATTGTTTTGTATTTTTTATGATTAGTTTTATTGGGGTATTATTAACTTTTTTAGGATATTTTTCAATAAAAAACTTTATATTAATTATGTATTTAATTTTTATTCATCAATTTCATATGTTCAATTCATTGGATATATTAAGTGGTGTATGGGCCCTTTTATTTACCCTATATGCATCGATTTGTCTCATGTGAAAAACTAGTTTAGGTATTTTGTTGAGGCCTTAAGAATTTATGTATGATGTCTCATATATAGGCCTTAATGGTATGTTTATGATGTCCAAAATTATCAATTCAATCATTATAAATATTGTAAATGATTTTTATGTGATTATTTGAATAGTTATGTTATCCATCTATAATTTTCAATCGCATGTGATAATTTATATAGATTTATTTGATCCACAATTTTTTTTAACATCGGAGCTTCAATTATAGTAGGTGAAAATTCTATTTTAATAATTCTTTTACAAAATTCACAATTTAATATTTAATGGAAAAAATTGTAATTTTATTTGATCAATATTTATTTTGAATTTACTTTTTCAAAACAATCCTAGAATGATTTTTTGAATTTTTACCGTAGAAATAAGCTTTTTAGAATAATAAAAAGTAGTATTAAAACATTTCCTCTTTAATTTATAAAATAGTATAATAACATTTATTATCAAAAAATTTATTAACCATAAATTTTATATAAATAAATATATTTTTATTCCAAGGGGAAAATGGGTATTTATTGAAAAACTATTATTTTCTTAGAAAAAATTTTTTATTTAAAAGGCATAATGTCTATCCATTTTAAAAATTAAAATAATATTTAATGTTGACTAATTTAAATGAAATGTAAATATTTTATATATAAATATATTAATCAAAATACATATAATTATTTTTACTAGTTATATGGTTAATATAATATCATTTTATGACGGAAAAATGTATTAGCTAAAAAGTAATTTTCCATCATGAATTGCAAGTTTATTCTCAAAAATATTCTCTAACTTATGTGAATTGAATTTTAAAAAAAAAATTTAATATCTGTAAAAATAATAGATAATATTAGGCAATATAGGAAACATAATTTTGTGTCATAATTTTTATTAAAAAATTAAAAATTATTTAATGCGGTTAAGGTTAAAAGGAGGTTAATGTCTTACATATGTTTATGTTAAAATTAACATTTTAAATACATATAATTTATATTATATAAATTTTATTTCATATTTTTCAAACATTAACTAGAAATTATTTAATAAGGATAATTTATTTTAAGATTAATGTATTAATTACCTAGGATAAAAAACTGGATATTGTGGTGAAAAATAAATTGGTAAAAGCATATAAACATAGATGATAAGGGAATAACATGATTAAAAAAGATTTTTTATGATTTATTGGTGTGGATTGACCTATCCTTACTTTGGATTCATTATTTATAATTTTTTAGGCACATGGTGAGAGAGGGACTTACCATTATTGAATAGTTTTTACAATTTACAAAAATGCCACTCATCCTCATCGATAAAAGGTATCTCACTCCCCTCACTTTGTCAAACCTACCATGAAATTTGTCTCTGCTAAAAAATTCAAAATATCTACCCCAAAATAATTATTCACATTTTATAACTTATTTTCATACAAAAATACCTACCCAATGGTCATTAATATTAGAACCAAAAGAGGATTCTCTAGTAAAAGTTAAACATCTTAAAAAAGTTATTTATTTTGCATTCCTTTTTTAAAACCTTCAGTTAAGTCTTAAACTTTTTCATATAAATACATGATTATCTCCCAATTTATAAGAAGATATTATATTAATTACATTATATTTATTCATCTCATTATCCATCAAATGGGAAACAAATCACAGCTCATGTGTACGGTTGACTATCCCCTCACTAACTGAGATAAGTGGTTTTCCATCATTTAATCACAAGGATAATATTAATTACGTAAAGAATGAATATATATGAAATGTATGACATAATTAAAATTAAGAAAAATTATTATATAATCTAATTCCATACATGTTTCCCATTAATGGAATGATATCATCGCTCGCCCAAATATACGGCCTACCATCTCTATGAAGCACTAACACTCATTTTACCTGTCTAAATTTAAATAATTATTCTAAAAATATAAGTAATTATTAAATATTTTATTTATAACAGTAAAATAATTGTGGATATGATGTAACTATATCATATAAATAAGAACCAGAACATTCATGATAAAACATGCATAAGAAAACAATGCAATTAACAACGAGAATCATAGTAATATATAATATTTTTAATTAATTAGAGATAATATATTATAAAAAGTTCATATATGATATTATAAATATTAATATATTTATGTTATAGATAAATAAAACCATTAAAACCATTATAGAATATGTCAAATCATGTTCAACAAAAGGGAAGCATTGGGTAAGGGATTTCCTCTCAATTTTTATTTCATTTAGAAATATTTGTTAATATACACTTATTTACTTTTATATAGGGTATATGAATCCCATTTTTAACATTATACATGAATAAATATTTATTATTGAATATAACTATTTCAATACAAGTATATTCTTTCAAAGGTTCTCATTTTAAAAGTTACCGAACTCGTAAGAATCTATTACATATTCTCTCATTCTTTTCAGATTACATTTACTTTAATTGAAGGTACTTTATCATTTATGATTTATAAGCACAAATAATTTTCTTATCTAATTTTTATTTAAGTAGATTCTATATTTTCAACAAACTTTACCTCTATTTGGTATTGAATCTTAAAAATAAATTTTTTAAAGAAAAACTAATTTTATATCTCTTTAAATTGGTCGTATTATTCATCCAGGTTCATGTTTTCTAAAAAAATTAAAAATTTAATAGTATTCACTCAAATTATTTAACAATGTAATTTTATGTTATCATTTACTTTTAATTTTTTGAAGAAATAATTATACATTTTATCAAAATGAATTATTTTGAAAAATAATCGAAAGGAATGTTTTTAATTGTATGTGGTGATAATAGCCATCTCCACCATAAGTACTATTTTATGGAATATTTCTTATTATAAATGTTTTAAATGGGTTTAAAAATCAAGATTAATGAAATATTATTTTAATATTTCACTTCTATTACCTTGATTCTTCTTAAATGGAATAGTATTTTTTCAGAAACCTATATTCCCAAATAATTGATTGTCTACTCTCACCTCTTGATTATTTTTTATTGTTAAACTTATCCAAAAATAATTAATATATTATGATAACTTTTAATTGGAATTTTTTTTTCACTTCAATATCCATATTATATGTATCCTGAATATTACTATTTCTTAAAATTGTATACAAATTATACATATGGTGTTTACATTTATTGTTATTTTATTGAATAAGGAAATATATAAAAATACATATTATTTATTAAATATGGTAATTTATTGATAATTCATATTCATGATGAATTAAATTGATCATTTCATATTTGAGGGTTTATTTGGACATATAGTGATGGGTGGGTCCTAAAGGTATATATCCCCTCAATTAATCTACATGTATCATGAAAAAAATCTACTATCCAGATTAAATATATTTTTATCCATAGTTTTAAATCATCTTATGAAAGGTCCTGACTACATATATATCATTAGGTAAGAGGTCATGAAATCCAATATTAAAAATTTTCCTTCATTAAAAAATCAATTATTATTATCTATGAGCTTATTACATTGATATTATTTGTGGTTGTATTTTTTGATAAATTTATTGATTAAAGACATGTGTTATCAGATATATACACTTCCATATTGATTATTCCTTATCTAATCATAATATTGAAGTTATTTATTAAATCGAATGTATATTCATTTAGTTACCTTTCCATAATTATTTTGAAATATAGATTCATTATAGATTCTATTTTATGTAACCCTTATTGATTAATTGAGATCACCCATATTTTTTCCATTCCATTGGATATTAAGATGAGTTATATGAATTAGTCCATGGTTTCTAAATGTTTTTCAGTACTATATTTTAAATTTTCCTCAATTTAAAATGGTAATCATGTTTGTATCTAGCTCTTAGATAATACTAAACTAATTGGTCCTTTGGTATTTTACCCAATATATCTTGGTCAATTTAATAATGTGAACACCGGCTCGTAGATAGTGGGGTCAGGTTCATTAAAACATATATTATGGAATGTTTTGTATAGAACATGGGAAGAAGATTAAAGAAAAGATAGATTAGGGAACATGAACCTATGGTTAACTTTAAGAATAATTATTATATAACGTCCTAATGTTTTGATAAGGAATATATTATATAGTTTTTAGTAAAAACACACCCATATATGGATACTATATTTATAATTGTTTTAGGAACACTTACCAAAGGGTAATAAAACCAAAAATGGTGCAATGTGTTTTAACTTGATCATCACCTGGTGCATGTAAATGGGCCTTACAGTGTAGCTAGTTTGTAATACATAGAAGGTATTGTTTGGATAATTAATATTATCTTTAAAAACAATTATAAATTATTTTCAAATAAATATATCCCAATGGAAACAAATTTTAATATCATGATATTAACAATGCATAAATTTTAAATTTATGTTAAATGTTACACCAGATTTAAAATTATACACAATGATTTATAATTCATAAAGTTATGAAATAATTTAGTATATTCTATTATTTATAAATTGATCCTAAAATAAATAATGTTATCATCACTCATTTACAATAAATACATTTACCTGCTGATAATCTCAACATAACTGGTATTGGATTTTAGATGTTCATGGATATATAATCATAGGTTACATTGGTTATAATGAATATCATTCCTTTAATGGTGTAACCTATTTTCCTACAATGTAATTCACCTATATTGGATTACTTTATAAGATATAAAACCCCTTCATTTAGTGTGACTACCAATATTGTGGTATATGAGCAAGATATTAAGTCCCTTGAAAAGATATTTTGATCCTCATGATGTGACAAAAAGAAAAGGGTTACAATTTTAGTGATTTATTTCAAGGGAAATTCAAATCAATGGTGGATATTATTCTATAACACTAGGAAAGAAGAAGAAATATAACACATGGAATGGAGATAATTTAATGAAACATTATTTAACAAATATTTGTCTTATGAGAAATGAATAGAAATAGAGAGAATGTTCCTCAACATAATGAAAAATGGAAGATAAAAGTGTTTTAAAATATTAGGAAATATTTAAAATATTATCTATTTATGATAAGTATTATATAAATAATAAAAAATTAAATATTGGCAATTTAATTTTAGGTCCTAATCCAAGTCTCTAAAGATCACTTCTTTCTGCAAAAAATTGAACAGATGATGAAATAGATTTATGAACCATTAAAACAGAGATGGAATGTTCTATATCCAATATATTCATGTGGGTATAAAGATAAGAAGAGGTCATTTGAACACAATATAAAATTTAAAGGATAAAAAAATAAGAATAAGAACATTCAATTTTCATATTGTGAAAATTATGGAATCAAACAACCTAGAAAATGATTGATGGTCATGGGAGTTTTTTAAAATTATAGTGGTAAGGGTAATTTGTCTCATTAATGTAGGGGGAAGAAACAAATCAACGATTTCCACTTCATTAAATGTAATGAAATGGATCATTATTCACACCAATTACACAATATTCAAGGGAACATTCCATAGAATAGTCCAAGGTGACAATTCTAAGCATATGTGATCACAATAGATGTGGTGGAAGTACCAAATGATGTGGTGTAATGTAAATTAATTCTATAACTATATTTTTCTAATGCTTTATTTGATTATAAATATTCATAATATTCATAATATTCTATGTTTTATATAAAAATTAGGTACTTAAATTGCACTTTAAGAAGGTATTTGTTAATCAAAACTCCTAGTGAAAGTCTCACTACTTCAAGGAAGTGTTAGGAAGTCCCCATTATGACAAAAAAAATGCTATTCACGGACTTTATTATCATAATTATGGTTCACTTCATTATAATCATTTTTATGGACTAGATTTTAAAATATGATGCAAAAAATTATTGTAAAGAGGATGAAAATATGATTCATAATGATGATATTGTATTCTTAATTATTAGAGTGGAGACTTCATTATCATAGTCATATCTAAATCCACCTATAATAGCTATGAAATATTATATTCTTAGGTTTTAAGAGAAAAAAAATTGTGGATAAAATGGTAATTTTCAAATTGAGTTTGTACCTATTATATAGGAATGCATTTTTGTATTACATGAGAAATTTCAAGAATTTGACTATAGCATGAAGTTGGTTTTTCCATTGAATTAATCCTTAATGAAATACTAATATCAAATAATCCCTATAGTATAATCACGGTGGAATTAGTGTAGTTGAAGAAAAAATAGTGGATTTCTATCATAAGGGATTTATTCACCATATTTTTTAATCATGGTGGGCCCCTATTCTATTTATTAAGAAGAAAGATGGATCCATGAAGCTATGAATTTATTTTTGGGAAATCAATGATATTATGATAAATAAAAATTATTATCTTCCTCTCATTGATGACTTATTTAAAAAAATTAAAGAGATAAATATTTTTCAACAAAATTAACCTTCATTACATGTATCATCAATTATTATTAAATAAGTATGATATTTTCAAGATAGAAATTCAAATGAGGTATCGATATTTCATGTTTACATTAATACCAATTTATTGACAAAGTCACCCTATATTTATTATAAATCTAATGAATAAAGTATTAAAGGAATATCTTAGTGATATTTTGTTATATTAATCGATGATACACTGATTAGTGTATTAAGTGGTTTTTATGTTTATTTTTCTTTATTTTTAACATCGATTAATATGAGATCTTATTGAAGGTGACGTTGTAAAAAAATTAACATTGGTTAAAAAGAATTTATAGTGTAAATGAATAATTGTATTGGGTTTTCAAATATATTATTGGATAAAAACATTAAAAACATATCTTTATGGGTTTTTCAAATCATTTATTATATAAATGATGTGAATCTCTAATTTGATAATGGGATTTTTCACATTAGTTATGTGATAACCAATGTGAAAATCCAATTTTGATTGCTTTTTCACATTGATTATATGACAACTAGCATAAAAACTGATAAAATAAATGTTTTTTTCAAATCAGTTATCAAATAATATATGTTAAAAATAAAAAGAATTCTTCTTTCAACTTTTCTCTCCACATCTAAAAAAAAGAGAAAAACATATAGAAAAACTAGCAGAAAACAAGTAGAAAATAAGAGGAAATTGCAGCTTAACAACTAGAAAAATGAATTTACAATTACAACTTCAAAAATTAAAATATATAGTATAAATAAATATACAACCACAAATGAAATATTATCTTAAAATCTAAACAAATTTTCAATTACATATTTAAAAATTACTATATATAGTATACATAATCTAAATCTCATCCAAATCGGTAAAATGATTTTCCCATTCAATTTGTAAGTGTCTTAGCTTCTATGGACTATAAGTATGATTTTTGTAAAAAGGATAAAAATTAAATTGATATAATTTTCCCTTTATGATGAATAAAACCATTTAAATATTAAATAAATGTTTTTAAATAAATCTAACCTGGTGTAAATTCGTAACTTTCTCATTTTAAAATGTTTCATAAATAAATATTAAAACCTAATATCCACATTATTTTATGATTTGATGTTTATTGAAATTATATTTAAAAGACTTCTTTAAATAAAATTGATATTGTAAAGTAAAATATCCAAAATTTACTAATTATAAATGAAAATCCAAATTTTATTTTATATATTTGATCTTGGAACTCTTATTTCATATGGACTCTTGAAATAAATTTCATTACCATTTTGAAAATAATATGAATGATATAAATTTATAATTCATTATAATATAAAAAAATATTAAAAAATTAACCCTACTAGTCTAATTAATTCTTGAAATTTTTTCGTTCTTCACTATAGATAAAGAATAACCAGTAAAGTGCATTCTCCTTTGTAAGAAACACCTAAAATACAATGGCCACTAATATAAAGAAAAATTAATGTTAGTTATTAATTTAAAATATATACAACATTTTCTGAGATATATGTTCTATACTCTTAATGATAATAAAACATCAAGCACAAAATAATTGCATTCTTTAGAAATATTTCTTTAATATAAATGTTTATTTATGCTTCATTATTTTTCCTCTCTATGGATAAAATAAAATATGGATCCATAAATCCATACACATTTGTATTTTCATGATCTATACACATTTTAGAAATACACCCAATACAAATAAACATAAGAATAAATTTTTTATAATTTAAACTTATTGAATGAATTGTATTAACACTTACCTAGAAAAAACTTGTACAGTGTCAAATACCAACTGATCTCCAATTACAAGCTCTATGACAAAATTTTTCAAATGAACCACAGTTGTTCCACACCCACAAACCACAAAATCAATTTTAATTTCATTAAAATCTAACAAAAAATATGAATATGATGACAATATATCAAGACTATAATAATTTTTAACTGAATTAATATCATGGTGTATTTTTTCCATTTAGTATATAATTACCTTTAATGTATTCCTATATAAAAAGATAAATATGGAAATAATAAAATGATTAGAAAAATAATACAAAAATGAATTAAAAGTTAAAATATATGCATAACTCTATAGTAATTTTTTGAAAAATTTTAGATGACCAAACTAAAACGTGGTTGATACTTTTCAAAACTATACCCACCTCATCTGTAGGTAATAGTACACTAACAGATCTATCTATAATATAATTTATAGTGACCATATAATGATTTGTCTCTATCTTCTTATGATGAATGGTATCATCAGTATAAAATATCATTCCACATATAATAATATAATGTTGGGTATCATCAACATATAAATCACATTAATTGGGAATATATAGAGGAGGCGTGTATGAGTAGGATAAGAAGTAGGGTCTATAGGATGAGGTGAGGGAGTGGAAGCTGTTAGTGGAGGTGGAGGAGTGGGATCGCTAGTCTAAAACTATCTTTTCATTTCAAAAAACATTGACTACACCGAACTTCTAATTATATCCCCCATCATCAAATTAATATGTTGAAATTAAGCTTCTAAAGACTCTATTTTTTTATTAACATCCTCCATTGAAAGAAGCTGGAGAATGTGGAAATGTATTTTTCTCTCATACACCTGTCATGTATCCTCATACATGACCAAGGTGTTCATGCTTTCCCAATACTATAGGTGAAATATTCTTATTACCCTTAACTAAAAACCCCCTATATTCTATTCTCCTCTAGAGAATGTTATATGAAATATTTAAAATAAATGTAATAATTCTAAATATATAAATAATTGAAATATAATAAATATTCAAATAAATTAAACAACTTTCAATCCTTCTAGAAACAACCCTCTAGTCTTCTTTAAGATATTATCATTTTCTTCTCATCTATTCCTGCTTCCATTTTTATACTTATCTGGGAGATGAAGGGGAATTGTTTGGAGAGTCTAAAGATTCAGCTCTCAATTTTTAAAAAAATCCAGCCATCATTTTTTTTTCATATAATGTATAACCGTACAGAGATAAAGTATGAGTGTATATATTTATATATTGGATATCATGATGATATCTACTCAATTTCTATAAATTAATAATAAAGAAAGAATTAATAAATCACTAATAAGATTAATAATATTAAAGAAAACTTCTAAAGGTATCGATACAGTTACGAAAAAGGATTATCATCTTCAACATCCAAAAAATTCTTCCTTGTATATTCATATATATAGGGATATATATCACAAGGGTTATGATGTTTCATATTCACAAAAAATAATTATTGTCAGGTTTGATTTAAAATACATCCACTAACTAGAAGGCAATGATAAGTATTTCCTCCAAACTCTTCCAGTATCTGGAATATCATATATCCCCACATATGATGGGGAAAAATTATATAACTATAAAATTTTCGAGAAAAGTAAAATAATAATAAATGATATTACCAAAATAGTCTCCATCAAGTGATATTATGTCAATTTCTTGACACTTATCTAATCATTAATCAAATTACTAACTTTGATTTTGGAATGCACAGATAATAAATGTTTTGAATTGGTTTAAATTTTTATTAATTGGAATATCATTATCATCAAATTATACTCTTATCCTATGGCCCTAAAAAAAGCCACTGATAATTTTTATAAACATATACTGCCACATTTAGCAAGCCTCAAACTCTTCATTATCCCCATGGGAGTAAATTTATCTGGTAAAGGAGGACTAGGCTAATCAATTATATTATGATTATGTTCCCTCTATTGGTATGATGAATATGATATATAGATTTATGTGTAGAATTAGTTTATTGATCTATCATATCCCTAGAAATAAAAGAAATAAACAATTAGTACATAAATATACAAATTCAACTATTAAATATTAATGTAAATAAAATATTAAAAATTATCAGACAAAAAAGAAAATTAAATCCAACATAACCTATTTTTATTCATATTTTTCATAGATAACTAATATCCTAATAACACTAATGAGATATTAAATGACATATAAACAAATGAAAAAAATATCCAAAAATTGTGTGTCAATATTAAAAATGATCTAACCTAATAAATAATTTTTTACAATGAAATGAACATTTCTTGAACATACTCTTATACAACTTTTTTGTTTTTATTTAACATATTATATTTAAATTACTTTTTATAAAACAAAAAAAAATAATCTTTAAGATTAATATGGATAAACATTGTAATAAAACTAAAATATAATAATATAAATAAACAATTTAAATTATTCATCATAATACGTGTTTCATTATAATAAAATAAAATTAAAATATATAGAATTTTATGGATTTCATAAAAGTAAACAAGAAACAAACATACATTACCTATAATACTATGAATGAACTAAAGGGTTAATTTCCAAAATTCCTTTATTATGATCGGTCCTTATGGAACAAACCATGTTTATGATGTGGTCATAAATTTTATCTATTAATCATTCCTTGGAAATAGGGATCTTACAGAAATCAGTATCTTCATTATCTTTATCATCCCCACCATATTATTTTTTCCTTATAAAACAATAGTCAAATTTATATTAGATTGATCAAGAAAATATAAATTTATTTTCATGTTTTTCTATTAAAAAAGAAACAATTGTCTATTCCAATCTATTTAGATTAACTTGGGTCATTACAAATTCATCATGTCTCAATATTTTTTACCGATAAACATTAATCAGTTAAACACTTGAACATGGAATTTATTTCAAGAATCCTCCCATATTTCTTCAATGAATCCATAATATTCCCTTGATCTGGAAATTGGGTTTTTGACTTTAGCACACGAAAAATGAATTTAATCAATAACAACCAATACATTACTATTCTAAACTACAATTATATTGTCCTAATATTTTGTATGAAATGTATAGCTATTAGTTTCAAACCAAACCCATGTTACCAAATTTAATCATCAACCACCCACTAACAACGTCCCTATTTCTGATGCATTTGATCTACCAAATATAGTCTCTTTAAAACAATGGAAAAATGTTTTTTTAATGATCATTAAAAATACACATATCGTTATTTGGATAATGTTTCTTCAAAATATTAATATAAAATGTTATATATGGATAATAATCATTTATATTATTTAAGATATATAAATTTACCTTCTTTATCTATTCACCTGAAAACAATTTAACTTTCAATCCATAGATCTTCTTTCCCAAATAATTAACTCATTCATATCCATATATAAGAAATTCGATGTTCTACTCTATAGATAGGTAGCATGTACAATACTCCATAACCTCCTCATACATATACTTCTCAAAAACAGAGGCTTGAGGTTAATAAGGATTCTTAACATACCAGTTTAATATCATCATATACTTTCAAAATAATACATCCAATGTAGATATATAGGTATATAAAAAATTATTTATCCTTACAAATGAACAATTAAATGCACAATGATATGAAAAAGTGAGGGACGAAAATACATTTCTAATTGAAAATGTATATAAACTGCTTAATTCTCAAAACTGTTCAAATCAATCAGATTAATCAACATAATATAGAATAAATTGAAAAATAATAATTCATATTCATGATAGTCATTTGGGCATAGATATTAATTATTTCACCTAGTGGAACTAGTAGGAGTTGTTGCATCATGATGTGACAATAATGATATTTCATACCTATCAACTTCAAATCCATTAAATACCTAAAATACATTACATTTTAAGCATAACCCTCTGATAATTTGATATCAAAAAGAAACTAAAAAAATCTAAAATTTTCCCCCTCTAGGATAAGTTATGACAAGCTGGGGGAAGGAATTTTCACCTTCCATCAAGAGTGAGAGATAAATCCAAATTTATTCCCCATGATTGTAAGTCTAATCATGTAATTAACCCATATTTACTATTTACTTCAATGTCAAATAATGTTCCAGTTAATTTTTCATAGATATTATTCTCCACGTTCATTAAATCAATGTTATGTTTGACCTCATGACATCACTATCTGGTTACTATAATAAAATTGACCATTTTTTCCAGATATTTATATCTTTCCAAAATTTATGTGTCCTTCCAAATTTCAAATAAATATTTTTCACCCTCTCAAAATGTTGATTAGTGGATTTGTTTTTGGAGTAATATAAAATATATTTGATCCATTTAATTTCATTTTTAATCTATTATAAGAGTGATCCATTGGAAAAAATATTATATGACCCATGTATACTATTTTTCTCCAATGATGTAGTTGATAATATGAAGTATATTGTTTGCAAATTAGACACTCTTTATGCCTCTAAACACTATATCTAGAAATATTTCCCTATGTTGCTAAGTCATTTATAGTGAAAATAATCATTTCATGCAATTGAAAATGTCCCATTTTATAAGAATCATACACCCTAATACTGTCCTCCCATTAGAGTTTTTAATCAACAATTAATGGGGGAAAAATATTAATGTCAGTTCAGGGGTGTTTTGATCCATAGATCATTAAACATAACATGAAAATATTTTACTTCATTCCAGCCCATCGTAGTACAAGTCTAATATTTCATACTTAATTTCTAAATATAGGAAACTATTAATCAATTTTATTACACTATATAAAACTAGTTGGATAACATATAATTCTCTAATATCTGCTCATCTACATGAAATATTAATCAATTTTCATTATGTGAATTTTCAAATAAGTGTTTCAAATAAATAATTATAAGAAGATGCGAAAATTATTTGGTAGGGGTCTCTATAACTACTAAATTCGAAAGTAATTTTTCTTTCAACTTATGACATGATATCACACATTTAGGGCATGTTGATAGAAATTCATATTCTTTCCAATATAAAACAGAGTCATATTGGAAGACATGTATTTTTTATACCCGAATCCCATTAATAAAAGTTTTTTTCCTTTATAATGTGAATTTAGAAGATCAATTTCTTTAGAAAGAATATATTTCAATAATTGTAGGATATATTTAAATATCTGGACAATCCATCCATGTTTGTCCTTGATGTTAACCAATATAAACACTAATGATAAAACTGTAAATTACAAACAACCCTGATACATTGGTTTTTCAGCATCACCATATAGATTCTCAATTTTTAGTTTATTATAAATGATCACCAATTCAATATCATGAATAATTTGTAAAAATTATTCAGAGTTATCAACTTGTAAAGTGTCATCATCAAAAGATCCAAAATTCTACCCAATTTCATCATGCCAAATCCAAGGGATATATCTCAGATTAAATACATTATAAATTAAATGCTCTTTTGATCAGTCTTCCCTTCACATTCATCATATTAAAACATTGTTGATTTTAATATAAATAAATATAATTTTTTTGAAACATTTCATATAAAAAATTCAAAAAAAAAGAATCAACACATTCTTTATATTCATCACTTATTTGAAGTGCCATAATCCAACATTGAATTTCTATTATAAATAAATATTTTCAAAAATAAATATTGATTAAAAAGAATATTTTAGAGATAAAAGTGTGAATAAACTATTCAAGTCAAATAGGGGTTAAATTTATATCAAATAAGGCATAATTTAAAAGTAAAAAACATAGAAATTTAAAAATATATATATTTGAAAGGTATAATTATAAATTATAGAAAATAATAGAATGTAAATTTAAATATTATTGGTAAATCTTATAAATTATTTTATGGAAGTAATATAAAAAGAATATTTAGAAAATTCTCTAATTTTTTATTTTCTTCAGAAAAAATTAGATAAAACATTAAAGTGAATATTATTCAATAGAATACAAATGAATTGTGTATTTACCATTTTTATTTGAATCCTTATATCCCAAATTTTAACACTTTTTTCCCTAAAAGAAAAAATTATTAAAAGAAACATTCATTAATACTATAATCTAAAAATATAGTAGAGTACAAACATCAGAATGATGAATTTGTAATGTAGTACATATAAATATAGAATTAATATGATATATTATTTAGGCCTAGTGTGTTATGAAAATTATGTGAAGAATATTACATACTTTTTATTATAGGAAAACAATTTTTATATTAATATACCACACTAATAAACAACATTTTATCTATTCCAGTATACTTCATTTGATACAAAAAAAATCCAAATTTAGGGGGAGGAAAATGCATTCATTGTGAATACCATGAGATGCATGTGTAATTACATGAAAATATAACATATAGATATTTTCCTTTGAAGTGGGATAATACTATAAATTTCAAAATTAATGTAACCTAATGTATTACAGCAGATAAAGTATGACTAGTGAAAAAGTATGAATGGGGATAAGCTTCACATAAATCTCCTTTATCATTCATACCAAATGGTTTAATTAATCCAAATATATTCTAATCAACCATATATATTTGATAATATTACAAACAACTAAATTTAAACTCTCTTCATGTAGTAGAAACAGCATAAAATTGAGATATAATTCTAAAATTTATGATCTAACTTATTAAATTTTGATACAATGAAATCAATGCATTTTCATTTAAATGAAAAGATAACTAAGGAATTGGAAGATGGTAATTTGATATTTACAGTGAGTAGATCTATATGTGAATGTGAAACTATGAGGTTGATTAGGCCTATGGTTTTACAAATCTGGTAATGTGGGATTTGAATAAACGAAATAAAAAAAAATGAGAGTTATGGAATCAAAGACATTTCTTGACCAAAAGTGAGGATCAATGTGTAAGTCATACATTAGATTTGAGATATGATATGATTGAATGTAAAAAAAAGTGAGTCTAATGAAACCTAAGAATATATGAATATGAAAAACTTATATTAGAGGCCATTGGATAGAAAAAACAAGTATATGGATTCTGTATGAGAGAAACGAGTTTACATTCATTTGATAAAAAAAGGAAAAAATTATTGGAAATGGAAAATCAAAAAATATGAAATTTTATATAATGTTAGTTTTTAAATAACCAACATGATAAAGGAGTATTTTTTTATCATGATGGTTATATATTATCCGTTGTGAAAAGTATTATTTGTCACATTGGTTATTTTATAACTGATGTGATAAAGAAATGAAAACTTCTTTATCATGTTGGTTACTATATAACCTAAATGATAATGTGTGGTACTTTTTTCATGTTTTTAATTAGATAACTAACATGGTAAATCATTATATAAGGCTTTTTCATGTCCTTTAAAAATAAATGTTGTGAAAAATCCGACTTGATAAATCCTTTTTATATAATTGTTTGATGTATTCTAAGAGATATGAGGACCATGAGAATCATATTCAGATCATACATGAGAATATTTAAAGAAAAGACTTATATGGTTAATTTATAAAGATTAAATTCGAGATTCATAATTTTTTTCATGTCTATATTGTCTCCAAGGATGGAATCATAGTTGATCCTATGAAGACAAAGGCAGTTAAAGAATGTCCCACACTAATGAAAATAATTGATTTATGTAGTTTCATTATTTTAGATTGATACTGTTGGTAATTCGTTTAAAAAATTTCTTGATTGTATAACTTGTATACCAATTTTACACATAAATGGGTTATGTTCATATGGATAAAGTAATGTGGAAAATGTTTTGATTAATTGAAGAGAATATTGTTCAATACTATGATTTTGACTCTACCATCAAGAAATAATGGGAATGTGATATATAGTGATGCATCAATGAAATTAATGGGTTCTATACTTATGTAAAATGATATGTTTATTTCATATGCGTCAAAGTAGTTTTAGAATCTCTAATTGAACTATCTAACCCATGATCTTGATTTGAAATCAATAATATTTTAATTGAAGATATGGAGACATTATCTCTATAATGAAAGATGTTTGAGGTACACAGACCCTAAAGGCCTAAAATATATCTATTCACAGAACATTCTCAACAAGATGAAAATGTGATGGATCTTGTTACTCCTGTATTATGATTTCTTAATATTCTATAACCTATATAAATCAAATAAGGTAGCACATGCATTAAACATGAAGTATCATGGGGTTCTATCCCAAATGAAGATTGAGAGGGAACTTTGTAAACTTATTTTTAGAAGAAGAAGTCACATTAAAATTTGTAATGAAGTTATGTGTTATATCTATACTTGATATATAAAGGGAATTATTTGAAGATTCATATATCTCTAATTTCTCAATAAATCTTGGTATCAACAATATGTATAGGTATTTGAGGGAATATTTTTGGTGTGATAACATGGAGTAAGAAATTACTGATTATGTATAAGGCCCCAGCCTTATACCTTACTTAATCTTGAGTTATTACAAGATTACACATTGAGGATCTTTTCGGGTTTAGAGTTTTAGAGGATTAGATCATAAAACTTGATTTACATTCCACATATAAATAATATGGTTACATAAATATAGTATTCTTCTTTCCCATCAATGGAAAGATATTTAAAATAAAACATGGATTTTTTCTTGACACTTCCTTGACACTATCATCATATCATGTACCTTTACCTTGACCTGTGAAAAACATTTCAAAAAAACATGGGATGGGCATAAAAAGCTCAGTAAGGGATATAAAAATATGGAAAGGAAACATGGGTACATATATACATAAGAATGAGATCATACATTACCCATAAAACATAAGCACTTTAATATACCTCATCAAATCATGAATAAATCATAGAAATCATAAGACATAAAGGTAACTTGAGGCATTTATAACATTCTTACGTAGGAAGTAACCCTCTTGGTTACGTTTAGAATACCCATCACAGTATATTCCCTAAATCTCTTCGGAGAAACCTTAACGTTTCACTCTTTCGCGTTACCCAATGCATTGGAGAGCTATATCGGGCTCACCCTCCCTTAGTTTATCACGGAACCACCCGTCTTCATAACAATTCCCAAGAACCTCAACATAATCGTATCACATTAAACATGCATAAAGGAAACATAAAATTTCCACCTTTCAATCACAACATATCAATACAACACATCAATATAAAAGCATTATGAGAACCATTTTCAATACCAAAAAAATAAAAGTAAAACATGGTATTTATTATTCTTTTAAAAAGAAGGTATAGCTTGTAGAGGAAGCTGAAACTCAAATAATGGTCACGGCGGCAGAGAAGTCATCGTTGCCGCATACGTACGAGAAAAACATTCCCTTTTGTAGTTTTTTTTAAAAAGCTTCATATAAAAAAGATTCCTTTTGGATAAACTTAAAAGTCAAAGTGGTTTATACACCGTATAAAAGAAAGTTGTGTATAAAATAAAATATGCCTCAATGAAAAGAGATTTAGACGAAGTCCCATACCTCGGGTCCGACTTGACTCAGTCGTTCTTTAATATCCTAAATAATAATATTGAGTTAATTTGTACTTGTTTAAGAACCTTTTTCAAGTTCATTATTCCTTTTATATCACTTATTTCCATGTCATGAACACTATGTAATTATTTAAGTTAATAACGGTCATTTTAACGATCATTGGTACTTGAGTCAAAAATAAGCCCTTTATAATTACAAGTCCTTCATGTATCCATTATATCCAGAATGGTATTCATGATGTAGATATTATATATGTCATTTATATCCATTATATTCATGCATTTATAATATTACATAATCATTTAGATTTAAGAAATGAAATGCACCGTTCATAGAGACGGTAAGCCGTACGTACGCATGAACACTACTTTCATTTCTATTTCGTATTTTATAGAATATAATCATAATGATATAAAGGTATATTATAATTCCAGTATAATATAATATATAATATCATAGTTCCATACTTTATACGTCCCACATATTGTAGTTAACGAATCAAATCACTTTAAGGGGGCGGTAGTCCACACTTCCTTAAATGAAGATATCGCGTTTACCCATAATGGAAACCATAAAGGTATGCCCAAAATGAAAAATACAGAAGCTTAAAGAAAACATAAACATATTATATATCATATATAAATATATTGTCATCTTAATGGCCACCTTTGATGGTGTTAAAGGAATGTTGAACAATCATCATTTCGGGAGGCATAAATTCACCATCCACGGAAACAGTATGTTCTTTAACCATTAGATGTAGGTGTGTGTAAGTGTAGCTCGAATCCTTATTATAAAAACATCCTAGTATATTGAAGATACTGGATTTGTTACAAAAGAAATGAATAAAAAGAGTTTAGGAAGTTCGAGAAGCAAAATAAAACAAAAGGACTCAAGTGAAAACATTACCTTAAAATCGGGTAACTCCCTTTGGTTTGAGATCAAAGGCTTCCTTGGGAAGACTTATGCCCAAAGTGAGGCTTCAAGGAGTAAGAGAGGGAAGTGGAGAGACAAAATGGGCAGAGGTTGGCCGATCCAAAGGCTTCGGGAGTGGGGGTAAGGATGTAGAGGTGGGGGCCTTTTATAAGAGGAGAGGAGGGGCACTCTTGGAAAGTAAAGAAATATTACTTTATTTGAAAATGAGTTTCAGATTTAAAAGGTCCCAAATTGATATAATTCTAGGATAAGGTAATAAGGGTTCGAAATCAACCCATCAAATAGGTTTTGGACATGTTTAGGTCATATAGTTTACATTATCTTTTCATTTTATTTGAATCCTTTATTAATGAGGTAATCGCTGCATCATCATGATGTCATAAATACTTTTATTTATATAATGTCAAAAAATTATAAAAAAAATACTATGATGTAGGAAATATTTTTATCTTTCCAATGAAAATTTATAGTCAAAAATATGACTTATATAACCCCATTTAAGAATTTTTTTCTTAAATCATATTATGTGTGTGTCATTTTTACTTTTTCGTTAAATAAAACGTTATTTATGTCATTTCCCAACCAAAGTGGCTCAATGGGGTCCCAAAGTTGACCCATGGCCTGTCTTGGTTGTCCATGACACATCCAATAAGGTTAGGACTTGTGTCTAGGTCATTTCATATTATTAAAGCATTATTTTTACCTTAAACTACACTAATTACCACTAATCTCGATTAAAAACATAATAAGTTACTATTCATCAAAAAATTATTTTAATCTCATTGAACCACATTTTACTTCTTAATGACAACCATGTATGTTGTATTTTTGAAATTCAAAACACAAAGGTGGAAAAATTTCATTTAAATGGAAGATAAGTTTTCATAAGTACCACTTAGTGGTTTCACTATTCATCAAAAATTGATGTTTTTCAGAAAAATACAAAAAAATCACCCTAAGCTCTATTTGATATTCCGAATTCAAAAATGAAGACTATTTTACAAAATTAAAATCATATAAGTTACATTAATTAATTTAATAATTAATTCCCGCTCTCATGACAAATAACGTTTTTTTAGGAAATAATAAGTATCAAAAGATTGACACCAGTTTAAGTCAAATTTCAAAGTGAAATTGATTCCAATGACCACCATTGGATTAAATGGTAAAAATATATTCTAATTTAACTTCAAAACCAATTCAAAAGATAATATAATCATATAAATAAATTAGATTAAAAAGAAGTTTTGATGTAAAATGCAGAAGTTTTCACTATTCATTAAAAAATGAATATTGTCAGAAAAATACCAAAAATTCACACAAAGTAAATTTTGATGTCCCAATCACAAAGAATAAGTTTATTTTGACAAACATAGCATATAATATTTTCAAAAGATAGATTTAAAAATGGTTTTCCATCAAAAGGCACTAAAACAATCTTTTAAAAATATTAGTGTATTCCATGATTAAAATTGGATTTATTTTCATTTTAAGCCTCTAAAACACTATCTAGTTCATTAATAGACATAGATAAAAATATCTATTATTAATTACTTACTTGGGATGTTACATCCTTCCCCCCTTTAGAAAATTTCATCCCCTCAATTTATTTACTTATCAAATAAATGGGGGTACTTATCCCTCATTGCATTTTCAGATTCCCTTGTTGCCTCTTCAATCATGTGGTTTTTTCACAAAACCTTTACCTGGTGAATCACCTTATTCCGTAACACTTTCTCCCTGTGGTCAAGAATCTGGACCGGTTGTTCTTCATAAGATAGGTTCTCTTCGAGCTGAACTACCTCTGGACTCAAAACATGAGATGGATCTGGCATGTACTTTCTCAGCATCGAAACATGAAAAAAATTGTGTACTTGAGATAAACTCGGAGGTAAAGCCACTCAGTAAGCAACGGATCCAACTCTCTCCAGAATTTCATATGGTCCAATGAACCTTTAACTCATCTTTCCTTTCTTAACAAATCGCATCACACTTTTCCATGGTGATACTTTGAGAAAAACATGATCACCTACCTCAAAAGAGAGATCCTTCCTCCTGTTGTCGGCATAACTCTTCTGCCTACTCTGAGCTGTTCTCATGTGTTTCTGAATCAGCTGAACTTTTTCTGCCAACTCTTCTACCAATTCTGGTCCCATCAACTTCCTTTCACACACTTCATCCTAAAAAGATGGAGTTCGACACCGCTTCCCATATAATTCCTGAAATGGTTACATCTGTATACTAGAATGAAAAATGTTATTATATGAAAATTCAACCAAAGAAAGATGTTGGTCCCAACTTCCCTGATAATCCATCGAACAAGCTCGTAGCATGTCCTCCAAGGTCTGAAATGTTCGTTCTGACTGCCCATCTGATTGAGGATGAAAAGCTGTACTAAAATTTAATTCATTACCCAACGACTTATGAAGGACTTTCCAAAAGTTAGAAGTGAACCTGGGATCACGGTCAGATACAATGGAGAGAGGAACTCAATGTAACCTGACTACCTCTTTAAGATACAAACGGGAAAGTTGATCTAGGAAAAAAGTATCTCGTATAGCAAGGAAATGAGCAGACTCGGTCAAGCGATCAACAATAACTCAGATTGCATTATTACCTCGAGATGTCTTCGGTAATCCCACAACAAAGTCCATGGATATATTCTCCCATTTCCACTCTAGCACTGGTAAAGGCTGAAGCATCCCTTTCGATAACTGCCGCTCTTCTTTAACCTGCTAACAAGTCAAACACTTCACAGTAAAATCAGCAATATCTCTTTTCATTCCATCCCACCAGTAATACTCTCGAAGATCTCTATACATCTTAGTACTGGTAGGATGAACTGAAAATGGAGAACTATGATCTTCACATAAAAACTCTATCTTCAACAATGAATCACAAGGCACACACAATCTCTTCCCAAATCTCAAAACACA
Organism: Viscum album; assembly: GCA_963277665.1. Taxonomy (NCBI): domain Eukaryota; kingdom Viridiplantae; phylum Streptophyta; class Magnoliopsida; order Santalales; family Viscaceae; genus Viscum; species Viscum album. The sequence goes on along the minus strand of OY728136.1, from coordinate 1,275,755,707 downwards.
AACATTATCAATGTTGAATTCAGGCAACTTACCTTTCTGAACCAGCTCTACCTTTTTCTGCAACTCACTGTCTTGCTTCTGTGCTTGATTGATTCTATCTGATAGAGATGATATCACCGATACCTGAAATAAAACAGAAGAACTTCCTACACCAACAACTTCTATGCCAAAGTTCATCAAATCCTTAACCAAAGGATCACGTTCCAAACGCAACATTGCTAACGAAGCATTACTTTTTCGACTCAAAGCATTAGCCACTTTATTTTCTTTTCCCGGATGGTAATGAATTGTACAATCATAATCCTTGATTAATTCTAGCCATCTCCTTTGTCTCATGTTCAATTATTTCTGAGTGAATATATACTTTAAACTTTTGTGATCGGTATATATTTCACACGTTACTCCATACAAATGATGCCTCCGAATTTTTTAAAGCGAAAACAACCGCAGCTAATTCCAAATCATGTGTAGGGTAATTTACCTCATGAGTTTTCAACTGACGTGAAGCATAATCAATTACCTGATCATTCTTCATTAGGACGCAACCAAGTCCTTTCAATGAAGCATCACTGTATATAACAAACTCACCATTCCTAGAAGGTAGTGCCAAAACTGGAGCATTCACCAATCTTCTTTTCAATTCCTGAAAACAATCATCACATTTTTTTGTCTAGATAAACTTAACACCCTTCCGAGTTAGCTTAGTCATTGGACTAGATAATCATGAAAAATTTCTAACAAACCTTCAGTAATATCCTGCCAAACCAAAGAAGCTACGAATCTCGGTTATATTTGTGGGTCTTGGCCATTCTTCCACAACTTTTGTTTTTGCAGGATCAACAGTTATTCCATCTTTAGAAACAATGTGACCAAGGAATGAAATTTGTTGCAACCAAAACTCACACTTGCTGAATTTTCCATACAGTTTCTTTTCTTTTAAGGTTTGCAAGATAACCCTTAAATGTCTTTCATGCTCCTCTTTACTTTTAGAAAACACCAAAATATCATCAATGAAAACCACCACAAACTTATCCAAGAACTCATGGGAAATTATATTCATTAAGTCCATGAATACAGCAGGTGCATTGGTTAGCCCAAAAGGTATTACTACAAATTCATAATGGCCATATCTTGTACAAAACGCAGTCTTCGGAACATCTGCTTCCTTTACCTTCAGCTGATGGTACCCCGATCTCAATTCAATCTTTGAAAAAAACTGAGCTCCCTGGAGCTGATCAAACAAATCATCGATATGAGGCAAAGGATATTTGTTCTTAACAGTGATATTATTCAAGGCTCTATAATCAATGAAAAGTATCATTGAACCATATTTCTTTTTAACAAATAAAACAGGGGCACCCCAAGGTGATGTGCTAGGTCAAATGAAACCTTTCTCTAATAAATCTTGCAATTTCTCCTTCAACTCTAAAAGTTCAATTTGAGCCATTCGATAAGGTGGTTTTGAAATTGGCTTAGCATCAGGAACTAAGTCAACAGTAAACCCAACTTCCCAATCTGGTATTATTCTAGGAAACTCATCAAGAAAAACATCAGGATACTCATTTACCGTTGGCACATCATTAATCTGAACAGTTCCTTTATTTTCAATGATGTGTGCAAGGTAACATTCATTTCCATCTTTTACAAGTTTCTTGGCCTCTTGATAAGTTATCAACAGTAAGGGTTCATTCTTGTACACAAACTGAAATTCTTTCTGAAAAGAGAATTCATTAGCTCTATAGTCAATCTTAGCATGGTAAATAGAGAGCCAATCCATTCCCAGGATAACATCAAACTCTACTAGAGGTAAAACAATAAGGTTTGCAAGTAGGTTCTTTCCACAGATAAGGATAGGAAGATTCTTATAAATTCTTTTTGCCTCAAAATTTCTCCCAGGTGTTTTTACCACAAGTTCAGGTGCCATTTCTTGAGATGGTATTCCCATTTTACTAGAAAAGGTTTCAGAGATGAAAGAATGTGTAGACACCGAATCAAACAACACACTGGCATAATCTGAAAAAACAAACAAAGTACCTAATACAACATCATTTCATGGCCCGACGTCTGTTGAAGTAGTTGCAAAGGATTTCACCACCCCTTTCTGCTTGTAGTCTAACTGCTTCCCATCACTCAAGCTCTTTTTCGGACACTCGTTTGCATAGTGACCCATCTCATTGCACTTATAACATTTCACTAACTGTAAATAAAATTTGGTTTTACTATCACCCTGATCTTTTTCAGTGTAATCACGAGCCTTATATCCCATCTTACCACATCGGTAGCACTTTCCAGAATTCATAAGACATTCCCCAGCATGCCTTTTGCAACATTTATCACAAACTGGAAACATAGTTTTCTTACCATTAGACTTTTTTGAAGAATTCTTACCTTTCTCCTGCCACCTCGGTCTCTTCTTCTGCTGGTTGTTATAGAACACTTGGTCATCGGCAAACTCTATTTCCACCTTCTCAGCACACCGAAAAAGCTTTTCATAACTTTTAAACTCACGAGAAGCTAATTCCCTTCGATATTTTGTCTTTAATCCTGAGTAAAAATGATTGATTTTACTATCATGGTCTCAGATAAAATTTGGAGCATACCTTGCCAATCGAGTGAACCTTTCTTCATAGGTAGCCACTGAGTCTTCCTCTTGCCTCAATTCCAATAATTGCTTTTCCATCCTAAGTCGAACAAAGTTAAGAAAATTCTTCTCAAGAAACATACCTTTGAATTCATCCCAGTCGAGAGCATCAATCTCATCAGCATCCCTGATATTTTTAACCATCGACCACCACTGATCTGCCTCACCCTCCAAACGGTAAATAGAAAGACTAACCTTTTGATTGTCTGAACACCCCATGACATCGAAAATTTTCTCCAGTTCTTTAATCCACCCTTCAGTTAAAACAGGGTCAAGTGATCCTCTGAATGATGGGGGATGTTGCCTCATGAAATGTTCTACCACTGACATGTTCTTCTGTGGTTGATCTGGCTGATCTCATGCATGGATACCACCACTATTTATAGACTAATTCAACTGTTCCATCACTGCAAAAAACTGTTCAGTTCCAATTCCGACCATCTCGGGATGCTGATTTGGAAGGTTATTTCATTATGTATACCTTACTATCACTGATTCCCTGTTTCCTCTGTGGAAAACCATTCTGAACAAACATGTCTTAGATGAAGCAACATGGTAATCTTCAAATGCTATATCATTTCAAAAAAAAATTGGATAATCATTTAATAGAATTATAACTCCTAAAGTTATCTAAACTGACCTCTAATAGCAACTATAAGTCCCCAGCCTTAAACCTTACTTAATCTTGAGTTATTACAAGATTACACATTGAGGATCTTTTCGAGTTTAGAGTTTTAGAGAATTAGATCATAAAACTTACATTACATTCCACATATAAACAATATGGTTACATAAAGATAGTATTCTTATTTCCCATCGATGGAAACATATTTAAAATAAAACATGGATTCTTTCTTGACACTTCCTTGACACTATCATCATATCATGTACCTTTCCCTTGACCTGTGAAAAACATTTCAAAAAAACATGGGATGAGCATAAAAATCTCAGTAAGGGATATAAAAATATGGAAAGGAAACATGGGTACATATATACATAAGAATGAGAACATACTTTACCCATAAAACATAAGCACTTTAACATACCTCATGAAATCCTGAATAAATCATAGAAATCGTAAGACATAAAGGTAACTTGAGGCATTCATAACATTCTTACGTAGGGAGTAACCCTCTTGGTTACGTTTGGAATACCCATCACAGTATATTCCCTAAATATCTTCGGAGAAACCATACCGTTTCACTCCTTCGCATTACCCAATGCATTGGAGAGCTATATCGGGCTCACCCGCCCTAAGTTTATCACAGAACCACCCGTCTTCATAATAATACCCAAGAACCTCAACATAATCGTATCACATAAAACATGCATAAAGGAAACATAACATTTCCACCTTTCAATCACAAGATATCAATACAAAACATTGATATAAAAATATTATGAGAACCATTTTCAATACCAAAAAAAGAAAAGTAAAACATGGTATTTATTTTTCTTTTAAAAAGAAGGTATGGCTTGTAGAGGAAGCTGAAACTCAAATAATGGTCACGGCGGCAGAGAAGTCGTTGTCGCCGCATACGTACAACAAAAAATTCCCTTTTGTTGTTTTGTAAAACGCTTCATATAAAAAAGATTCCTTTTGGATAAATGTAAAAGTCAAAGGGGTTTATACACTGTATAAAAGAAAGTTGTGTATAAAATAAAATATGCCTCAATGAAAGGAGATTGAGACAAAGTCCCATACCTCGGGTCCGACTTGACTCGGTCGTTCATTAATCTCCTAAATAATAAACTTGAGTTAATTTATACTTTTTTAAGAACCTTTTTCAAGTTCATTATTCCTTTTATATCACTTATTTCCATATCATTAACACTATGTAATTATTTAAGTTAATAACGGTCGTTTTAACGATCATTGGTACTTGAGTCAAAAATAAGCCCTTTATAATTACAATTCGTTCTTGTATCCATTATATCCAGAATGGAATTCATGATGTAGATATTATATATGTCATATATATCCAGTATATTCATGCATTTATAATATTACATAATCATTTAGAGGTAAGAAATGAAATGCATCGTTCATGGAGACGGTAAGCTGTACGTACGCATGAACGCTAATTTCATTTCTATTTCATATTTTATAGAATGGAATCATAATGATATAAAGGTATATTATAATTCCAGTATAATATCATATATAATATCATAGTTTCATTCTTTATACATCCCATATATGGTATTTAACGAAGCAAATCACTTGGAGGGGCGGTAGTCCGCACTTCCTTAAATGAAGATATCGTGTTTACCCATAATGGAAACCATTAAGGTATGCCCAAAATGAAAAATACAGAAGCTTAAGGAAAACATAAACATATTATATATCATATATAAATATAGTTTCATCTTAATGGCCACCTTTGAATGTGTTAAAGTAATGTTGAACAATCATCGTTTCGGGAGGTATAAATTCACCATCCACAGAAACAATATGTTCTTTAACCATTAGATGTAGGTGTGTGTAATTGTAGCTCGAATACTTATTATAATAACATCCTATTATATTCAATATACAGGAGTTGTTACAAAAGAAATGAATAAAAAGAGTTTAGGAGGTTGGAGAAGAAAAATAAAACAAAAGGACTCAAGTGAAAACATTACCTTAAAATCGGGTAACTCCCTTTGGTTTGAGCTCAAAGGCTTCCTTAGGAAGACTTCTGCCAAAAGTGAGGCTTCAAGGAGTAATAGAGGGAAGTGGAGAGACAAAATGGGCATAGGTTGTCTGAGCCAAAGGCTTTGGGATTGGGGGTAAGGAGGTAGACGTGGGGGCCTTTTATAAGAGGAGAGGAGGGGCACTCTTGGAAAGTAAAGAAATGTTACTTTATTTGAAAATAAGTTTCGGATTTAAAAGGTCCCACATTGATATTATTCTAGGATAAGGTGATAAGGGTTAGAAATACACCCATCCAATAGGTTTTGGACATGTTTAAGTCATATATTTTACATTATCTTTTCATTTTATTTAAATCCTTTATTAATGAGGTAATTGCTGCATCATCATGATGTCATAAATACTTTTATTTATTTAATGTCAAAAAATTATAAAAAAAATACTATGATGTAGGAAATATTTTTATATTTCCAATGAATATTTATAGTCAAAAATATGACTTGTATAACCCCATTTAAGAATTGTTTTCGTAAAACATATTATGTTTGTGTCATTTTTACTTTTTCATTAAATAAAAAGTTATTTATGTCATTTCCCAACCAAAGTGGCTCCATGGGGTCCCCAAGTTGACCCATGGCTTGTCTTGGTCGGCCATGACACATCCAATAAGGTTAGGACATGTTTCTAGGTCATTTCATATTATTAAAGCATTATTTTTACCTTAAACTACACTAATTACCACTAATCTCGATTAAAAACTTAATAAGTTACTATTCACCAAAAAATTATTTTAATGTCATTGAACCACATTTTAATTCTTAATGAAAACCATGTATGTCGTATTTTTGAAATTAAAAACACAAAGGTGGAAAATTTTCATTTAAATGGAAAATCAGTTTTTATAAGTACCACTTAGTGGTTTCACTATTCATCAAAACTTGAAGTTTTTCAGAAAAATACCAAAAATTCACCCTAAGCTATATTTGATATTCCGAATTCAAAAATGAAGACTATTTTACAAAATTCAAATCATATAAGTTACATTAATTAATTTAATAATTAATTCCCACTGTCATGACAAATAGCGATATTTTATGAAACAATAAGTATCAAAAGATTGACACCAGTTTAAGTCCAATTTCAAAGTGAAATTGATTCCAATGACCACCATTGGATTAAATGGTAAAAGTATATTCTAATTTCACTTCAAAACCAATTCAAAATGTAATATAATCATATAAATATATTATATTAAAAAGCAGTTTTGATGTAAAATGTAGTATTTTTCACTATTCATTAAAAATGAACATTGTCAGAAAAATACCAAAAATTCACACAATGTAAATTTTGATGTCCCAATCACAAAGAATAAGTTTATTTTGACAAACATAGCTTATAATATTGTCAAAAGATATATTTAAAAATGGTTTTCAATCAAAAGGCTGTAAAATAATCTTTTAAAAATATTAGTGTATTCCATGCTTAAGATTGGATTTATTTTCATTTTAAGCCTCTAAAACACTATCTAGTTAATTAATAGACATAGATAAAAATATCTATTATTCATTACTTACTTGGTATGTTACATTATGTCTCTAGATATTTGGTTTTGTAACTAGTAATGCTTGAGAGAAAACAACCTAGAGGACTCTTGATACTTCTCCCTATTCCATTTTTTAAATGGGATGAATTTTCTATGAACTTTTTAATAGGAAAAAGAAATATATATAGAAGTAATGATTCAGTATGGATTATTGTAGATCGCCTAACCAAATCTACCCACCTCCTCACAATAAGAGAATATTTACATCTTAATATCCTCGTAAGGCTCTATACAAATAAAGTTGTAAGGCTTCATGGTTAAAATATTTTAATTATGTCTGTTTATAATCCTTGTTTAACATTAAAATTCTATAAGATTCCTCAAAATTCTCTTGATACTAAACATTATCTCAGTTCTACCTACAATCCTCAAACTGATGGAGAAACTAAAATGACTGTTAAAATAGTATAATACATGTTGAGGTTGTGATCACTTGAATTTCATGGTATATTGGATCAATATTTAATATTAGTGTAGTTTTATATTTTAATATTTTCTATTAATGTATTCAAATTGAATCATATGAAGTGTTTTATGGAAAGACATGTTGTACTCTAACTTGTCGTGATGAAGTTGTTGAAAGGAAAGTTATAGTCCCATTACCTATTTCAGATATAATGAAAAATAAAAATACTATTTTGTAACAAATTATGTAATATAAAATTATGAAAAAGAGTTATGTTGGAAACCAAAAAAAAGTATTTGTAATTTCATGTGAGATATCATGTTTTCTTAAAAGTATCTCTATAGAAGTGTGTTAAAAGGTTTGACAATAAAGGGACACTGAGCCCTAGCTAAGTCAAAAACATTAAATTTTTAGAAAGGATTGGAACTATCGATTAATAATTATAAATTCCACCAAAAAATTCTTACAAACATGATTTTTTCTTTATATCATTGTTAAAAAATTAGAAACCATAACCATCGCATGTCCTCACATTTGAGGAAATAGAATTGAAACCCAGTACATCGTAATATGAAGAGACCATATAGATTCATCATACAAGAGAATTCTTTTTTTGAATTGGATAAATCAACTAGTAATATAACATTATTGAAATCATTAAATATATGAAGAAATATGGGAACCAAATGATGTTATGAAGAAGAGCCACCCTTATTTTTTTAGAAGGAAAGATCCATCAAAATTTTGAGGATGAAATTTTTATAGGAGGGAATAATCTAACACTGAAGACTCAATTATAACCGGTGAATTTTTTCTAATAAAACTATAACAAAATTTAAATTTTAATATTTTAGGATGAAAAATTCTAATTTTAGAGGATGAATATCGATTATTAACTTACTTAGTCAAAATAATCTTAAAATGGATTTTGTTATGTTTTTCTTTAGAAATAATCTTATTTGAAAAATTTAAAATTTAGTATTTAAAATTATTAATTTAATTTATAATAATTTTAAATAATATTTATAATCATAATTTTATTATTAATAAATTTTATATAAATTAATATAAAATCATTTTTATGTTAAAATATATATTTTTAGAGATATTTTTTCAGAACAATTTTTTCTTAAAATTGAATAATATATATCAATTTAAAAAAAATTAAATGATATTTAAGAAATTATTATTTAAAAAATACATTTATTATATAATTAAATATAATAATTTAAATCCATATAATAATTATAACTAGTCATATAGTTAATATAAGATCATCTTATGACTGAAAAATGCATTTCTAAAAAAAGAGTTTTTGATGTGAATTATGGGTTTCAAAACTAAATTATTCAGATTGTATATATTAAATTTATATAATGGATTCCATAGAAGAAATCAGAATAAATAATATTATTTAATATGTTAAAATTATTATTTTTGGTCATATTGATTAGTAAAAACTGTATAATTTAATTAATGTGGATCAGATTAAAACTAGGTTTGGTGTGTTTCATATTCTAATGTTAAAATTAATTTTCCTCACATATATAATATTTATTTGATAAATTGGATTTAATATTTTTAATATGTAGTTAGAAAGTAAATAATATGACTAAATTTATTTTAGTCTTAAAATATTAGTTAACTTGGTTAAAAAACTAGTTTTCAAGTAGAGTACTAAAATTGTAAAAGTAAACATCGAGGATAATGGACTATCTTGTTTAAAAATGTTTATTTTTGTATGATGGAGGTATGGATAAACTATAAATTCCCTAAAATCCATTATTTATCAATTTTTTAGGAACTTGGGGTTAGAGGGACTTCCCAATATTGAATTGTTTTGAATATTTACAAATATGCCACTCCTACTCAATTATAAAAGTGCATTATCTACCCTAGATTATACACACCAATAATGAAATTTGGATTGAAAAAACCCTACCAAAATATCTCCCCAACATACTAGACACATTATAAATATGTTTTTATTCTAAAAATACCATCCCTAGGGTCCATAATAAGCGATCCAAATTAGGTTTTTCTAATAGAACGTAAATGTCTTAATGAGAATCTTTAATTTTCTTTCATCATTTATAACATTAAATTATTTTTTTAAACAAAAAATATATTTAAACAAGATTCATCCATATAATGAGATTTTATTATGTTTATTTGATAATATTTATCCATCTCCTTCTCCATCAAATGGGAAATAAATTCGTCGCTTTTGCGTACAACATATTATCACCTCACGAACCGGTGTAATTTGTTTTCAATCACAAAATCACATGGAATGTAATTATATTGTAGATATTAAATATATATTATAAATATAACATTACAGAAATTATAAAAAATTAATATATTATCCACTTACTCTCCATTTCACCTATTAGTGGCATGATATCATCGTTTTTTCAAAAGTATGGCATAGTTTCTCCACAAAGTTATGTGATTCATTTTACATTTCCATTATTAAATAATGATTATAAAAATTATTATAATGAGTAAATATGATATTTATAACCTTAAAATAATTCTCTATATTAGGGAATAATATCATTTAAACACAAACCAGAACTTTCATGACAACACATAAGTGAGAAAAAAATGGAAAGTAACACCCAAAAAATAGTAATAATAAAATATTGTTAACAAACGACAAATAAAATGTTATAAAATGATCATATATAATCTTATAAATATTAATATTTTTCAATAATAAGTTAATAAAATCCTTAAAACCATTATACAAGAGGTTAAATCATATTCAACAAAATGGATGTGTGATTTAATCTATTTCATCTCAATTTCTATTTCATTGAGACATATTTGATAGTATGATCCTATAAACTTTTATGTGGTGTATATAATTACCATTTTAGTACTTAATATGAACAAATATTCATTCTTGATTATTAATTTCTCTATTAAAGTGTATTATTTCATGTTTTTATAAATTTTAAGGTTACCAAATAATTAAGAATCTATTTTATAATATAATATTATTAAGGGATTGATTTTACACTCATTGAAGGAATCATATCATTTATCCTTCATAATATACAATAATATTATTATCCACTGTATATTTAAGGATTTTTTTATATTTTCATCCAAATATTATTATCCTCCATACTTGAATCATGAATATTAAATATTAAAATAAAAATCCTTTCTCTTAAAATAAGACATATTTTTCTTTCATATTTATGTTTTCATAAACTGTATTACAAAAGTACTATTATTTAATAAAATAATTTATCATGGTCATTTTAAGGTATAATTGAATTAAAAAAATGTTTTTAAGAGAATATTTTGACTATTTTTAAAAATAATTTTCTTTCACAAAAATATAAAAGGAATTTTTTTACATGTACAATGATAACAAACATCTCCATCATCAAAATTGTTTTACAAAGTATAGATTCTTAAATATGTTTCCAATGGATTAAACAAACACTTTTAAGAAATATTATTTTAATATTCCACTTACATTCCCATTATTCTTCATATGTATATGATTTTACTAAAAATTCATATATTCCCAATTAATCGATGGTCACCTCTCACCTCATCTTTAATTTCTTATTTTTTAACAATCTTTTGAAACAACCAATTTATTATGATAATTTTTTATTGGGAATTTCAATACACTAAAATATATAGATATACATTATATCATGGATATAATTATTTTATAAAATATAAACCAATTCTATAAATTGTGTTTCATTTGAATTTTTTTACTAACTACGGAAATATTGATCAATTTTTATTCTTCATTCAGTACATATAGTTGTTGATAAGGATTATTATTTACTAATTAAATATATTATTAAATATATGAGGAATTATTTATACATGTAGTGATGGATGGGGCCCGTAATTATATATATCCTCAATGCATTGGTAGTTCAAATTATACATATCAGTTGGCCAAATTAAATAGGTTTTTATACATAGTTTTAAAATATCATGAGAAAGGTTTTACAGTATAGATATCATTCTGCCTGAGATCATGAAATAAAATATTAATAATTTTCTTCATTGAGATCTGATTTATTATTATCCATGATATTATTTCATTTATATTCTCCACAGTTTCATTTTGTGGTCAATTTATTGATAAAATGACATGTCTTATCATATATTTTCCTTATAAAATTTATTATGCCTTAACAAATCATGATTGTCATGTTATTGATTAAATATAATATATTTTTATTTATTTACATTTCCATATTGATTATTCCATACTGATTTATGATATATTTGGTAATATATAACCCTTACTGGGCATTTGAGCTTGCCCTTTTTTTGTTTTCAATCCCCAAGATATGATGAATTTTTTGAATGAGTTCAAGGATTCCCAATGTTTTACATTACTATGTATCATATTTTATTCCCAAGGTAGAATGTGAAACATGAATGTTTCTATATGGAAAAGATTAGTAAATTTATTAGTCCTTTGGTATTTTACCCCTTGTATCTATGCCAATGTAATAAAGTAACCACAAGCTCTAGCCAACTAGGGTTAGGATTGTTACATTATATCTACCACAAAATTCATTGTACTCAATTCATGAATCAAGTGACATGATCTTTCAGTTATTAACCATTCCATATAGATTATGCCTTATTTACTCACCATGGACTCTTTTTCTATAACACAAAATATGAATTTGATCCCACTACCTATTTTTTCACTTTTTTACATATGAAGAAAAATTCATTGAATTTTTTCAATGATGTAGAATAATTACATCAAATTTATTTTTTATTTTATTTCCAAAATAAAATATGGGCATGTATGTATCTATTTTTCCAATACTAATACAATATTTGGTCATTTCATATGTGTTCACTTTTATCTAATTCTTATGTAATATGGTAACCACCATTGTTATGCTACTACAGATGTGTTCATTATTGTTGGTATCAAATGAAGTTTGGAAGAGACATTGGGATCTATATTTAGGAAAACATATATTTGGGAACATGGCCAAATGAATGATTTTAATGATCCTTATATGTATAGGATAACATCCTAAAAAATAATCAATTTAGATATTATGAGGTTTTCATAGAAATTGTCCCATGTATGGATACTACAAGTGGATTTGGTTTTTGATCAAATTCATTTAGGGGTGAGAACAATGAAAAGAGTTGTAAAATTATAACATATCCATCATTTTATTTTTTAAATGGTGAGTGTTCATGTATTTTTCACCTGGGTTTCCACTCATGGGGGCTGAGATTGGGTTTATTCACATTTTATTTAGGTTTCATTGTGATGAATGAGAGAAAAAATCCAATAGAATCTTATTATATTCCATTTTGATATGGAATAAACCTAAAGTTACATTGGTGGATATATATATTTTTTTATCATAAATATATAGTCATAAATAACCATTTTATGGTTCAAAGTGATGGAAGACCAGGATTATTAAGAGTATTTTTAGAGACAATTATGGTAAGATAACCCTTGGGATTAGTTTGGATTTTAGTGAATATTTTATTTGAGGAATATTTATGTTAAATATTCTATAAATGATTTTAAATGTATTAATAACCATTATGGTATAATTATAATGTATTTTAATGTAATAATATTCAATTAAGACTATTATATTTTGTAGAAAAAATTATTTTAATACAAAACATTAGTGGTTAAAAACTGATTTGATGATTAATGTTATTTTTTCATATTTTCTTCATATTTTGGGAAATTTTATAAGATTTATATTAATGGAGTTTTATAAAAATGACAACTCATGTAACAATATACAAAAAATCACATCCAAATAGGCCACAAGGCTTGATCCCATAGCTAATGGGCGATAAGAATGCACTGCCTAACATTGGCCTCTATTTTGTCCTAGTTAGTATAACATCATTCTTATATAGTTGATTTGATGGAAGTATATTTTGTTTATTTTGGAAATAATATTATGGAATCAAATATTTTTATGGTTTTTTATATTTTTTGGTGATTTATGAAATTTTGGTACACATTTTAGTAGGTTAATTTAAATACAACCTTCAGTTTTACCTTAAATAATTATTTTGGAATTATTTTATAAAAAATTTTAAGGAGTAAGATGAATGATATGAGATTACCTTTGAGGTTAAAACAATTTTAATGATTAACTAATAGATGTTATTTGTGATGTATGTTTATTTATTTGGGATATAGTATAAGTTGAACCCTTGATGTTATTGGGAAAATTTTGAAGTAAATGTATTATCAATTCACATGAAGGATTATAAATTATAGGTATTATCTTTCCTTGGGGTAAAATTTATGTTTTGGTAAATTTATAAAGATATGGGTAATATAATGTTATCCTATTTGGAAATTATTTGATCTATTAGAAGCTTATTTTAGATCATCTCACATAAAAATTGATCTTGAATTATTGTTTTTTAGAGAAAAAAGATGAGATTGTGGTGGATATTGATTAAATGATGAAATTACACATGTCAACTAATTATATATACTCAATTTATTATTATGTATATTTATTTAATTCCTTATCTTAGATAAAAATGTTATTGAAACAAAAATTATTTCAAATTACATTTATTATTGGGGAATCAATGGAATTTTCACACCTCTTAGGTTTATGGTTTTTTTGTCATTATTGATATCATGATAATTCAATTTATTCTGATAAATGATATATTTTTTACATTATAATTTTTTTGTACATTTTGATTTTCTTACATGTATATATTTCCACTTCACAATAATTTTATTTTATTTGGAAAGCTATTTAGGTTATAATCTAAAGGACCATCATATTTCTCTTTTTATCATTTCTATATGATGTTTTATTTTCCCTTTTTATGATATAAATTTTCCACAATGTAAATTTTAAATTTAAAACACTGATTGCTAATAATAAGATGAAAATTAGAGGACATAATTTATTGATGTGGGGGAAAAATATAACACCCCATTATTTAAAAAACATTATTTTCGATAGTATATATGACACACAAAACTAGGCCCAAAAGAACCACAAAGTATTATTATTTAAATTGGAACATTATAACATAGTTTTATATTTAGAAGTAATGAATAATATTAACTAAATTAATAAATATATATTAAGGAATTACTCAAAAAAATTATTGATTAATTATTCAGTAATAAGTACTTAATTTTAAGTAAAGTTATTTTATTTATTAAAAATACATTTTCTTTAAAAATAATGATGATTGATTTTTGGGAGGAAATATTATAATTTAATTAATTCAATTATATAAATTTTATTTTATAAAAATAATAACATTTTTTTAAATTAGTATATCAAAATTAACATCAATGAATGTTTCATATGAATAGTGAAAAACACAAATTTTTTTCGGCCACTGTTTTTTTCTTTCAAGCATTTAGAAAGATACATTTTATTGTAAAATAATTTAAAAGTAAAAATGATTTTATTATATTATTAATAATCTAATTAGGTATATTGGAATCAATTTTCCGACAGTATTTTGTATGAAAACATTTTTATACATAAAAAGGTATTTTTATGAAAAACTATTTTTCATTGCGTTTTTTATTTGGATTATAGATTAATTACTACCACATAAAGAACATAAATCTTCAAAAATTGAATTTATATTTGGAATAAAAAGGTATATATTTGGTAATTATTACCATTTTATCTATTTTCATTATAAATAGTAAACATAGAAAATAAATGTCACCACTATAAATTGTAAATTTGGTAATTTTGGTCAAAAATATTATGATAATGACTATAAAATGCCCCTACACTTGACATAATTTCATTTAATAAAATAATTTTTTCCATAATCAGTAATTATTTAAATATATGATCCATTTTATCATAAGGTTTTGATTTTTACATTTAAATTATTTTATTTAATTAAAAATCAAAATTTTTATTCTCTTGGATTTGTTATCATTATATTTTTGAAATAAGGATAAAAAGTGGAAATTCTCGATTCAAAATATTTATTTAAAAGATCACCGATTTTCTATTATTTTAACTTATTTCTATTTTTTTGAAATAATTAATTTAAATTCATACTCAACATGAATAGATTATTTATTCAATTAATATAAATAAAAAATAAGTGTTTTGAAAAATATTGAAATTGATGTAATTTTAATTAATAAATGTGTCACATGAATTTTATAGATCTATATGACATTATAGGAAAGTGTTAAATGCTTTTATTCACATTACCCCATTTTTATGATGTATTTAATGTCCTATTAAATGAATATTGTCTACAATGACATTAGAAATATTTTATAAGATTTAATTTTTTATTAAATGGTTTAAATTTAATAAAAGAATTATATTTGAGCAAAATAATTGAATATGATTGAAAACATCAAATATGTTATATTTCTAAGTCATTTTTTCTTTTTTATAAACATTATTGACCCTTAAAAGACACAAAACATTTTTATCATGGTAAAATTAAAAAGGGTTAGTGGGGGATTAAAACAAAAAAAAATAATGAAAATATCATCTAAAATTCCAAACTTTTATTATATTAGTGGATTTCAACCCATCCTGATCCTATATTTTAAATAAATTAGTTTGGATACATTTTTCATGGAAAATTAATTTATATTATTTCATTATGTTATTAAATTCCAAAATATCCTCTCCCCTCTCATATAAAAGGTAATCCCCTTTCTTCTTATCTCCTCACTTCAAGTGGAATTGTTCAGCCAATATCGGACCAAATACCTCACTAATATACCTTCCAAAATTTTGGATGTAACATCCCAAGTATTTATAGAATAATACATTTTCATACCTATTAATATTTTTGAATTTAATGTTAATTTTATTTTAAAAGGGACACTATTTTCAATATCATACCCAACGTAGAAAAATAGGTTTCTTTGAAATCTTATGTTTCACACAACACTGAGAAATATCGAAAAATAATACAATAATATTATTATTATTTTAAATGGTAGTTAAAACATAGTTATTGTATTAGTGGGAAATTAAATAATTAACTATATTATGATTTTATATATTTTTTTATTTTTTAACATTTATCCATTTAATTTTAGAAGCATAAATTTTGAATGAATAGAATTTTGAGCATAAAATACTCTAATATTTTTAAAAGGTCGGTTTAACACCTTATGATGCAGAACCCTTTTTAAAAATAGTTTTCTGTCACTTTTATATATTATATAATATAAAATAAACTTTTTATTTGGAATAGTTACATCATAAATTACTTCAATTGAAATTTTGGTATTTTTCTGATAAAATCCATATTTTTATGAATAGTGAAAATACTGCATTTTAATTCAAAACTATTTTTTTATCTAACTTATTTATATAGTAAGATTATCCTTTTATTTGGTTTTAAAGTTTAATTGGATAAGTTTATTATACTTTAATCCAATTATGGTCATTAGAAGCAATTTCACAACAAAATTGGACATTAACACAAGTCAATCTTTTGATGGTTTTAACTTCTTAATAACCTTCTTTCTAGTTCTGACAATGAAAATTAATTTTAAATTAATTTCTTTTCATTATATTATTTGAATTTGTAAAAATGGATTCTATGTTTTGAATCTGATGGTATAATTTTTGTAAATAGTTATCTTTTATTTTTTTAAATTATGAATAGTATCTTCTATAATTATTTTTAATTACCATAGTTAAAGGCTAAATCAGGTAAATAAGGGTAAAAAATAATATTATAATAATATAAAACTACCCTAGCACATATACTAATCCTATGTAATGAGATATATCCTACCATGAGTATTCATGGGTCGAATTTAGGTACCCATGGATCCACTTGGGTGTGATAATGACCTTTTATAATATTTAATTTATAAAGAACTAAAATATAATAGAAAAATGTATCTCCAAACTAAAACAATATTAATTTTATTTATATAACTAATATATTCAACTATATACATTCATTAGAAATATAAAAATACTTCCTACATCATGAAATATTTTCTTTGAAGTATTTTACTAAAAAGGGAATCTTTTCCTATGAAGTATTTTATTAATGTATCTATAAAAGGAATCTTTTCTTATGAGGTATTTTACTAAATGACAAAAAAAATGTTTTTAATGAAATCGATGATGATGAATTCCCCACTACCAATACTATTATTTTATATTTTCCATCCTCTATAATTTTTAATGTTTTTAAGGAAAATAAAACCCTTAAACCATTTTGGGGGTTTTGGTATCGAAAATGGTTTTCAGAATGGATTGAATATTTCAATATCTTGAAATGATTTCTTGTGATTGAAAGTGAAATGTTAGTAGTGGAATGTTGATATTTTCAATATTTTATGTGTTATTATTATATAATGGTACTTGGACATTTATAGGGTGGTTACGTGATAAACCAATTATATATGATTATGTGATAAACCAATGATGGGTGGTTCAATGATAAACTAAGGATAGGTGGTTACGTTATAACCTCCAATGTATTTGGTGTGGATGTCAGCTGTATAGCTATTCCATTTAGTTATATGTGTGAAAGCTGACCATATGGTAATTCCATTTATGTATGTTAATGTCTCAAGTTACCTTATATGCATTATATGTTTCTTTTTATGGGCTTTATGTAAATATTTTGGTTACAAAAAGGGTAGGTAATGAGAATATATTTAGTGAAGTATATTCACTACTTTATAATGGTGAAAAGTATAACCATATGGTAAAGTATCCATGGTTTTAATGTTTTCCCAAGAATAAAATATTTCATTATTTGTGTATCCCTTATTGTGATTTTTATTCTCATACCATGTTTTGAAATGTTTTTCACATGACATAAAGAAGAATAGATTCAATGATTGGATCAAAGAAATTTTTTTTTTGTTAAAACATGAAATGATTCCATGTTTATTTCTATTTGATAAAAAATGTATAGTGATCAGAAGTGTCTACATGGAAAAATTAATATTGTTATGTACGAGGTATAAACTAATTATCTAAATCTCTAAACCTAAAAAGATCCACGATGTAAATTAAAGTCAAATTATTGACTTATCTCAAGATTAAGTAATGTTTAATTCTTGGCCCTTATAGTTGGTATCGAAAGTTGGTTTATATAACTTTAGTGGATAGAATATTCTTTATAGAATACCCATATTATATTTTGACTTTATTATAAAATTTATATGATATAGAATTTTAATACTACAGTGTTGCTTCATCTAAGATATGTTTGTTCATAATGGGTTTCTACACCGGAAATAGGGCAGTTGTGCTGTGAGGGAATACAGAGGGAAATAAACTTCCAAATCAATATCCTGAGATGGTAGGAATCGAAACTGAATAGTCTATTATTATGATGGATCAGTTTAGATAGGCCATAAATTTTAGTGGTATCAATGCAAGATATCAGCACGATCATCTACAGAAGAATATGTCAGTAGTGGAACATTTTATTAGGAAACATCCCCCATCCTTTAATGGATCATCTGAACTAGTGGTAGCTCAAGGATGTTTCAATACCCTGAAAAAGACTTTGGAAGTCATGGGATGTTTATAAGGTCAAAATTTAACTCTTTACATCTATTGTTTTGAAGGTGAAGCTGATCGATTGTGGTCATTAGTTAATAATACTTGAGGTATAAATTATTTTGATGCCATGTACTGGGAAGACTTTAAGGATATTTTACTCAAGAAATATTTTCTATAAGGTTGTTCTTTTAAGGATGGAGAAAAAATTATTGGAATTAAAGAAAAATGATGATTATTCAGTTGTCGCATATGAAGCGAACTTCACATGATTGGGCAGGTATGTTCTGGATTTTACTCAAAACATTGTTAGTAAAATTAATTGATTTTACATAGGATTGAAACCAGGGCTATGAATAGATTTGGAATCCCAAAAATTAAAATTATATGAAAAATTGGTTCTTTGTGCTAAGAAAGTTGAAATAGAGTTTCCCGAATCTTTTTTCCATGAGATGATAAGAATCAAAAAAGGACAATATGCCCAAAAATGGATAAACATCCAACAAATAAATCTGGAGGTAAGGCCAAAACTTGTTCCATGTGTGCTAAAATACATTTTAGAGAATGTATATGAGGTTATGAAAAGTGTTACCAATGTGATATGATTGGTGACAAGGTTCGTGAATACAATGAAAAGGGTACCGAACAGTTCAATAATGAGATAACAAATAGCCAGTCTATGGTCAGATGATTTAACAACAATAGGTTGGAACATTTTGAAAATAAGTGTCTGAAGTTAGTTATATAGGGAGGATATCAGTATGATCAGAAACAAAATGGTTTTGTAAAATCATTTAATACTATTAAAGTTGATGTTGAGACATCTGGTTAAATGATGGAAAATCCTAAGATCCTGGTACATTTCAATGGATAGCCATATGTTCATGGTTTTGGACAAAACTTTTGAGGTTTTATGTGATGTGATAATAAGATATTAAGGACCTTTCTGGGAGATATTTTGTGGGCTTATGTTTATGTATGTATTTTTTTTAATGTGGATATATTGCTTTTCTTTTGGACCAGAGTTTTATGATATTTATATCCTTTATGGTTTGTGTGATCTTTTATACTTAAATATATTCTTAGGTATGTACATCATATTATAGGAATATTATGAGAATTAAATTGTGATTATAAAATAGAAACACATCAAGTAATTATGTTTCCTTATATTCTTAGTCAAGCTCATAAATAAATTTCTAATATTTATTAAAAGTATCTTAAAACAAAAAAGAATTATGTTTAATTTTCCCACTGTGAAATAAATTCCCATTTAACACATCATAATCTTGTTGTTTTATGATTTTTAACTTTCTCCTGGTTATGTTTCATATCACTCTCCATTAGAATTAGGCGGTTAGTTTTTCTTCCATATCCATGTTTTCGTACATGGAATACTAGTTTGTGTTATCTAGGGTGACATGTGTACTTATATCTCATTATTTTAAAGTTATAGTTTTATGGAATCTTTTTCCAATGAGGGATTTTCGATGATGTTAATATTCCCAATTTTAAAATTACAAAGATGCACATTCCAAAAGGGGGGAATGGTGTAACATCCTAGGTTTTTATAGAATAATAAATTTTCATATCTATTAATATTTTTTAATTTAATAATAATTTTATTTTAAAAAGGACACCTTGTACAATAGCCTACCTAACATGCAAAAATGGGTTTCGCAAAAATCTTACGTTTCACACAACATTGATTAATATCAAAAAATAATATAGAAATAATATTAATAATTTAAATGGTAGTTAACACATACCCATTGTTTTGAAGAGAATGAACATAATTAACTATATTATTATTTTACATTTTTTTTAAAAAAAGTTATATTTATCCAAATAATTTTTTACACTTAAAATGATAATAAATCCAATTTATGTATAAAATACTCTAATATTTACAAAATGTCATTTTACCACCTTTTGATAGAGAACCGTTTTAAAAAAAAATAGTTTTCTTGTCAATTTTATATGTTTTATTTGATAAAATAAACTTCTTCTTTATGAATGGTACATCGTAATTTACATTGGTATAAATTTTTGTATTTTTATGATTAAATCCAAATTTTTATGAATAGTGAAGAACACTGCATTTTAATTCGAAACTGCCTTTTCATATAATTTATTTATATAGATAGATTGTTATTTTATGTGATTTGAGAGTATAATTGGATTATTTTATTATCAATTAATCCAATATTGGCCAGTTTAAGTAATTTCACATTGATTGTGGACATAAACACTTTCCGATCTTTTGATAATTTTTTCATTTTAAAAACCTGCTTTCTTTATTTGACAATGGCAATTAATATTAAATTAATTTCTGCAAATTTTGTGTTTTGATATTTGGAAAAATTATTCCACAACATTAATTATAACGTATAAATTTTTTAAATTGATACCTTTCATTTTTTGGACACTATGAATTGTAAATTTGTTAATTATATTTAATTACCATGATTAATGGGTAAATCAGGTAAATAAGGGTAAAAAATAATATTGTAATAATATAAAACTAACCTAATATGTGTCTTTATAATATTTAATTAGATATTTATGACCATGAGAATTCTTGGGTCAAATATAGGACCCCATGAAGCCACATGGGTGTGATAACGACCTTTTATATTATTTAATTTAAAGAAAAGGGAAATATTACATAAACATGATTCTTCTAACTAAGAAATTTTTAATTTGATTTTGATAAATTATCTCCTAAACTATATATACTAATTATAAAACTCAAAATATTTCTCATATCATGGAATTTAATTTATAATTTTTAGATATTAAAGGAATAAATATATTTATGATACAGTGATGATACAACGATTAACTTATTAATGAAATATTAAAATGAATGATATTTTAAATATTAAAATAAATTTAATATGAACATTTTTATGCCATCCACTAATTTTTTATATGAAATTTTAATGTGAAGAATGAGTCAATACATTTGGTTCTAAGGAATCAAGTTGTTATGACTTTAACAAAAATAAATTTTTAAAAAGTTTCAAAATTGTCCTAAATGTGTTTTTAAAACAAATAATATATTATTAAATTATATAATAGTCCTAAAAATATAATATTAAGAATATAATGTTAAAAATGTCATTTATTATCCACTTTTAGTTTTATTGGAACTTTATTGTAACTATTAGAATCATATATTGTCAAAATATAATAAGATATGGTAAGAGTTAATGTTTTTAACTTATGGGTAAAGCTAAAAGATAAGGTTAATTTTGTGACCTAAACTTGTCTAAAATCTATTGGTTGAGAGAATTTATATCCATCCTCATCTAATCCTTGAAATATTTCACTTTTCAAACTTTATCATTCAAAAATCAATTTATAATAATATAATACTTCAAGAATTTCATTAAGTGACCATCGGCCTTCTTATAAAAGACCACCACATCTACCCACTAACTCACACCTCTCAATCCCCTTGAATCATCATAAATATGCTCAAATTGTCTCCCAACATCCCACCCTTCCCCTTTCAAGCCTTAAATTAGTATATAAAAATTCAAGAAATCCATTTGGCTCAAATAAAAAAAAAAGTTACCCGGTTTAGAGGAAGAATAAGGAACATGCGAGACTATTTAGACACAAGGTAAAAGAATTCATCACAGCCTAATTTAATTAATGAATATAATTATAAGATACAACTTTTTCTTTTATACTCTAAATAATAAACCTATCTAACTTTTAATTTAATTCAAATAGAATCTTTTTCTATGAATCATTTCACTAAATGAAAAAGACAAGTTTTTCTAATGTAGGCAGCAACAATGAATTCCACTCCATCATAAAAATTATTTGATATTATGATTACTCTATAATAATTAATGTATTTTTAAGGTAAAAAAATTGTTATTCCTTTTTTGGGTGTTTTGGTAATGAAGATTGTTTTCTATATGGACTGAATATTTCAATAACCTGAAATGATTTATTGTGATTCAAAATTAAATGTTATTATAGGAATGATGATATTTTCAATATTTTATGTGTTATGATTTTATAATGGTACTTTGACATTTGAGGGGGGGTTACGTGATAAACTTATGATTTTTGGTTATGATATAAACCAAAGACAGGTGGTTTCGTGATAAACCAAGGATATGTGGTTATGTTAGAAACTCATATGCATTGGGTTTGGAAGTTGGCCGTATGACTATTCAATTTAGTTATATGTATAGAATTCAACCATATGGTTATTCCATTTAAGTATGTTTAATTCCCAAGTTACCTTATATGTGTTATATGTTTCTTTTTATGGGATTTATGGTAAGATT
This sequence comes from Viscum album, assembly GCA_963277665.1. NCBI lineage: Eukaryota > Viridiplantae > Streptophyta > Magnoliopsida > Santalales > Viscaceae > Viscum > Viscum album. The sequence goes on along the minus strand of OY728136.1, from coordinate 1,275,732,584 downwards.
TTTGTTACCAAATTCATGGAAATTAGCTTATATTTAATGATGTATATTCATTACTTATTAAATGTGAAAAGTATTACTTTATGAAAATGTATAATTTTTTCATATTTTCCCAAGACTAACAGTTTTCCTTATTTGTGTATCCATTAATGGGCTATTTATAATCATAGCATGTTTGGAAATGTTTTTCACAGGGCTCTAATAATAATAAAGTCAAGGGTGGGATTGAGGAAAATTTATTCTTTTAAAACATGAAATTATTCCATGTTTCTTTCTGTATTTTAAAAAAATGGATAGTGAGTAGAAGTGCCTACTTGTAATATTTAAGTTGTTATGTATAATTTATGACATAATTATCTAAAGATCTAAACCTAAAAATATATTTAATGTGAATTAAAGTCATGTTATTTACATAACTAATTATTAATTAATGTTTAAGGTGGGGCCTTATACTTGAGGTATTATTTTGGGTTGAATACCAATCATATAAGGCTTATGTTGTAATGCAAAAGCATTTTTTTCGAAGAAGAGGTGTAGATTTTAACCAACAGTTTTCATATTGTTTTTTATTAAATCACCTTAAAACATTCTCAAACCATGATGATATAATAAAATTAGTATGTTATATAATCTAGTATGTTATTATGTTAATAATCAGTCTATATCTATCTCCACTTCCATCAAATGTGAAACAAAATTTTCATCCATTCGTACGGTAAACTATCACCTCGCAAACTGATGTAATTAATTTTCCATCACCACCACTAATTGATGGTAATAATGATGGATTCAATATTATTTATTATATTAATTACATATTTTCCTTAGAAAAAAATATAATTTATTTTCTACTTTATTAACTTTCCAACAATTAGAAAATGATAACATCGTTTGTGCATATGTGTAGACTACCACTTTTATGAAGCGATGTGATTCCTTTTCCATAACCACATCAAATTCATGATATATATAATTTTACTTAAATAATATATATTTAAATTGTTATATAATTATAATTATATGAATATAAAATAATACTAACCTTATTTTCATCATGACCATTGAAAAATTGAAATATTACTCATATATACGTATGACCTACCATCCCCATGATCATAACATAGTTCATTTTTTATAACCATGTGTTTTAAATATATAATTTATCTATATAAATGATAATCATTCTATTACTATTATTCTATACATGTAGAATTAATGACCACTTTGACCATATTCTACTTATCAAAGCCATTTTGTACAAATAAGATAAATATCATCAAAACATATGACAAAAACATAATTTATTAAGAAACTGAATATTAAATTTCAATCAATAAAATGAAAGCAATAAAAAGAAATAAAATTTTATTAATAAATCATATAATTTACATAAGTTTATTATTCATGAAGATAAAGAATGTACGTGATGAGTTGAACTCATTGTAATGGTTTCTGGTATCACTTTTAATTCTATGAGACATATTATATATTAATCACTTATTTATTTCATTTTTTTTTATATACTACACCTTTCATATTTTATACCATGAATCTATTTATGTTTATGGAATTTAATGTTTTATTTGAAGTTACTTCTTTTAAGGGGGTTATGATTCAAAAGTTACCGCAACAATTATTGTTTATTTCACAATATCATTATTATTCAATATTTATTTATGTTTATCTTTAGGGAATTAATTAATATTTATATATTAATATGAATCTATTTTATTCGAGAAATTTCATTTTTTTCTTTTAATGTTTCTCTCTTTAAATACTCATTACGTGAAATACATTTTTAAGGAAAACTGACTTTGTTTTCTTACTTATCCAAGAATAGTTTTCTTTCATCTCTATATTTTCCTTAATATATAGTAAATACATTTTTTACTACTATCCACTTATTTTTAAAATTCATTTTAAACATTTTAAAAAAAATTGTTTAAAAAAAATCTTCCAGTTGTTTTCTAAATGAGGTACTTATTGATTTTTTTACAAAAGTGTTAAATGGATTTTTTTCAATATTATAATACATAAATATAATTTCTTTTCATCCTCAACACTCAATGATTTGAATATTCCATTATTTGTTTTCATGAATATTTTAATGAAAATATATTCCTAATATCATGGAACTTTTTGGTTTTCAAAAGTGCTTTTTCAATGTGATAAGGGTATTTTCCAAAAAAATGTTTCTAAGGATCCATTTATGATATTTCTCTTCATCAATGACAATAACTCATTATTTTAATTATGATACACTAGGGATATATTATAATTATACCATCATTACTATTTCTTTGGATTCTTTTTGTTCAATTTGATTAGGGTAATATAAAAAAATATGCTAGATATTCAATAAGAATGTTAGTATTTATTATGTATTGACATTATTTTACCCATTTCATATAGTGAATCCATTAGACCTAGTAAGTGAAGGGTGGTTCCTATTATATCCCACAATGGATTGGTATCTCTCATGAGACATACTAGTTGGGTTATTTGGTTGAGCCGTTACTCATTTATGTATGATATCTTGGTTTGAGTCCTTCACTGCAAGTATATGATGTCCAACATCATGAATTACATCATTATAATGTATTTTACTTATTTCGATGTGATTATTTTAATATTTGTGATATCCAGGGTAAAATTTCATGTTCGTGTGATTATTTTTATAAATTATTTGTTAATTATTTATTTCTTCCATATTATAAATAATTGTCAGGTTATTGATTATGTGGCTTCTGTTTTTGATAATTTACCTTTCCATATTTATTATTTGTTATTTACTCATGGTATCATTCTATATACATAACCCTTACATAGAATTTTTATTCACCCATTATTTTGATTATATTTCCTAGGATATGAGGAAATAATCATTAAATGTGTTCAAAGATATATAATAATTACTTTCACTATGTTATTTATTTTATTTTTAATTCAGAATTGGAGGAATATTCACATACACTCTACCAAGACTAAAAATGTAACATACCCAACACGAAGTCCAATAATATTGGTTCATTGATCTAGGATGTCACATGAATTTAAGAGTGCCTCCCCGTACACTAGAGTCTACCAACTAGCAGCGCGGATCTAAATAAAAACATGGGGAGATTATACCATCTTATCAAAGTGAAGCCACAAAATAAATAACATAAATAGATAAAATAACCAATAGGAAAAAATTACAACATGTATCAAAACCCAATATATAACCAAGTATACATGTGATAACGAAATCATGTGAATGCACTACATACCGGGATGTAATATAATATAAATTAAGACCAAATCTATCAAAAGAATCTAAACTAGAACGCTAGTCCCGACCGAGTCCTGACCTCCCATGCTCTAACCCGTCATCCCATTCATAACCAAACATCTAGTACATGTCCTGAACCAGTACATGAAAACATGTACCATCTACTTGGGTACCAAAGTTTCGTGGTAGTCCGAGTAGGGTGTGAATAAAACTCAGTAGGCCTCCCCCAATGGTGTGTAAAAAAATATCCAGTATGTACAATGTGGGTGCAGGTACAGGTTTAATATATAAAAAATGTAAAAGAGAAACAATTTAAGTTGTTATCTCATATTAATTTTACACATTATGTTCTCTATAGTCAAATAAACAACAACTCAGATCACACTGGAAGTCTAGGACAAGGTACAAGGAGTTACACACACTTTTAACCACAAGGGGTGTTCAATAATTACAAACTAACACATACTATTTAGGTAACCATCTTCATTTCATTGACTCTAATAATTTGTTCCATGGGTTAGGAATTTAATTAATTTTCACTACAACCTAATATGGTCAATTACCATGCATAATGGACTAAACCAAGTTTCTTTTCTCCCATGGGAAAAAATAAATAAATACACACATTACACTTGCATGGGTGCCTCTTTCCTAGTAGTCTCATCAAATAAAACCATTATGGGCCTAGGACCTCAGTCCCCTTCCCTAGACCATGCATTATAGGGGTCAGGTTTAGAGACTCATTCTAACCTGACCCAAGGGTGTATAACAGTAATTCAATAACCAATACTGCCAAGACATGTGAAAATGATTATTTATCTATTCACCACACACATACCATAACACAACCATTTACAAACAACACTAATATCAATCACAATCCATAATAGTCAACATGGGAATTAATACTCTATCATAACACATTAACACATATTTAATTTATATAACATTTATTTTTAACCCATTTTCCATTTATTATGCCTAAACTCATTAAGAATAATCAATTATCCCCAAACACAAGCACATTTAACATGTTTTATAATTTCCATGTCTTTACTCACTAAACACATTCATCAATTCTCCTATATTAACAACCTAAAGATTTCAAGTACAAATCAGAATCCATTGCACACATTCACATTAATCTTATTTATCCAATTTTCAAATAATGTAAAACGCCCATGACACTATCTACTCAACAATGATCATTCATCATTTATTTTATTTCATAATCATGTAAACATTACAACATAATGGTTATGGGTTCTATCTCACTTAACCTTATGTACTGTTAATTTCTATGGTCCTATTTGACCTTTATAAATTCATCATGGTAATAAATACATTTCAAAATACTCATTGAAATAATCTTGAAACCACCCTTTAAAATCATGGGTCTTCCCCTTCAAAAACTAAAACATACCCCTAGGGGTTTTATGTCAATTTTCAACAAATTAGGACAACAGTTATACCATTTTCAAAAAATGGAAAATTGATCCCATTAAAAACACCATTTTAAAACTCTTATACAACCCCTTTTGAATCAATTTGAGGTCAAAAACTCCTTTAAAAACATTTATCACATTCACAAATCTTTTTCCATCAATAAATATATAATCGAGTAAAAGTACAAAACATAACATTTAACTAATTTAATAACCTTTCAATAATTTACAAATACTAACTTATAATTTTTTTAATCAATCCATTAACCGTAACCACACATCAATTACATTTTTATTACCCATTCTCCCCTATAATACCCATATCTCAAGGTTTACTAATTTTCTTCCCCAATTACAATCGTCTTGCTTACCCCATGGGTAGCCTTAGGTTCGGTTTTACATCATCGATGAACACAAAGGTGTCCATGAAGGTTCTTGAACATAAATATATGTCCCAAATACCATTATATAACCCAATATATCTAGATGAAACAAATAAAGGAAATTTAAAAACGATATTCACATATAACAGCTCAAGATGATGGGAAAAATATTTAATACCATCTATATCATGACCATCAATGAACTCATTCATAATCTCAAGCCTTGATCCAAACTCAACGATCCACTTATGTAAAATCATAAAATGTTTTTTAAAATTGAAGGTTATTGTGTTTCTGTAGAAGAGGAGAGATTTTACCAGTCCTAATCTTTAAAAACACAAATATGGACTGTTAGACTCACCCGAATCTTTAATTTTCACCAAAATGCACCCAAATCACCTACAAATCGAAGGAGAATCACCTCTTGGATGTCTTTGAGGGATTAATTCATCACCCAATATTTTTGTTGGAGGAATATGGTGAAAATTAATGGAAGAAAAAATAGTTTTTTAATGGGAAAATGGTAATTTACCACTTTTTAATAGTTGCATGGTTTGTCCGCACAGTTTCCAAACCCTGTGCTAACCATGTGACTCCCTCTATGAAAGAGGATCCATGCTTTATGGTTTCCTGAGGGTACATGCATGATTTGGAAAATCATGTAGTAAACATGTGATAGACTTATATCTAAAAGGGATCCATCATGCACGGTTTCATGGGTGAGACACACAGTTTTCACTAATCACGTGCCAACTGTGAACTATACGCTATTGGACACTTTTATCCACTTTTCATGTCTCGCACCCCTAGAACACATCCAAAATCGTCAAACACATGATAATCACTTATTTAACCATAAAATAGTGTTTGACCAAAATTTTAAAAGAATGTAACATCACTAAACATCATTTTCTAACAATCTCCCCACCTTAATATGGATTATCCTCAAGCCATACTTCCAAAACATTCTAATCCTCCAAGACCAAAGGTCAGGCCATAAGGCCCACCTACCCACCTTTCTTTAAATAAATTTATCTCAAACTAATCCATAATTTCATGAAACTAGTACCAAGGAAATAATCCTACACCAAGGTAAACATCCCCTATGGTGGTCTACAATAAATAAATGATGATATTAAAGGGAACAACTACATCAAACTCATAATTACCAAAACTAAACATAGAAGAAAGTTCCAGTTAATTCCACTTGTCCATCACATGAAAGAATATTTACATGGAACTACATTAAACTAATTGATCTAACTGAAACACCCTAAGTATGTTATTCTCCATAAATCATGGCCCAAACTATATGGACCCATCTCACCTCATTATTAAAGGATTTATTGGTCGCCCAAGCCCAAAATTTCTATAAGAAACGACCTAATTTTAACCACATATCACGACCTAACTCAGTTTTCCACTCTTAGTCCAACAACCTCAGTTAATTTTTGAAGATTAAAAAATTATAATCCAAGCATACTCTTCATCTTAAGGTATATAACATGTTCAAAAATGATCTAATCCGATTACAAACACTACTTCACAAAGATGGATTCAACCAGAGTCCATCCAACTCAAACCGCTGGTTACGTCATTAACCAACTACTTTCCTACAATAGTGCTCCCCACCATATACTTTAGCTTTTCACCGACCCTTTTTTGAGTATTGAGTACTTTCCAAATCTAGAAAAAGAGAGAAAGAGAACATCAACTCAACTTTCTAAACATGCCCCAACCATTTTGCAACTTTCCACACCCAAACGTCTAAAAGAACATCATCCAACATTTGCATCCAGTCTTTCCATCGATACCATCTAGATTATAGACCTCCAGTATCAACACTCATTTTAAAAGGTAACATGATTGTTCCTTAGAACCCATTATTATTATTGAAATGTGCTTATCCTTTCCATGCTAACCAGAGGTGACCTACAACCCACAACATCTGTTAATTTTTTCTCAAATAATTCAGGCTACCACAGTCGACTCACACCACTGATTCCCAACTTCTAGTGTTGGTACATCACCACATTACATGGACCCGACCACTTTTTTGCATAATGTTTTCCACCACCGGGTGAATGCTCCCACTTACGTCATCCCCAAATTTTTGTAAAACTCTGTTGTCCAATAATTCATGACTCCCTAACCATTTTTGTTCTCTACAGCATCCCCCAAAACATATTCGATGCAACCACTTCGATAACCCAAAGAAATATCTCGATCCCAAATCGATTACTCAAATAAATCAACCATTGCACCTAAGCTAACCTTATTTTATCCCAAGGAACCTGAAGATTCACCTAAGAGGATCCCCATTGGAATCTTTTTTATAACAAATAAACTAAAGAACCCTATATTGGATAGCATGTATGACACTCGACAGCAATGATGTAAGGTAATATAATATATAGATACATTATAATATATTAACTATTTTAAGTAGATTATATATATTTCAATGCATGTTACACAGAGTTAGCATGTGTTACACGCAAGATCATCTTTCCTCGATATCATGTGTTATACACAAGAATGTGTTTCACCAAATAACGATGTTTTATTAAAATATTATTATTTAATATAATATGATATAACATTGTTTTTATATTAGCAGTTATGAATACTATTAACTATCTTATGAAAATATATTGTTTATAATAATTTAATATTAATTCATAGGATAAAAAATAATATAGGAACCAATTGAATAAAAACAGAATGTTTTTATATGAAACTATTTTTTTGTCACGAAAATATTTTATCCTAATAAATTAATGTAATTAAAATTAGATAATTACTCTGATTAAAAATAAATATTATATATTCCACCAAATACATTTTATCTTCATCCATTAGGATTATATTTATATGTTAATAACAAATCATATTTTTCACATAAAAACCTATATTTTTATAAAGTCAATTTTTCACCTATTAATAGAAAACTTATTTTAAATCTAAATTTTGACATATTAATTGATCTAATATTTCAAAATAAACATAATATTTTAAATAAAAATATAAAAATTTTCTTATGATGATGTTTTGGTAATTTTTCCCTTAAAGATTCAATTTTTAATGATTAACTAAAAATACTGAATTGTATTTCAAAATAACCTTTTATCTAATTTAATTATAAGCCTAAATTGAGTTTTATATTGGTTTTAAAGTTTAATTAGATAATATTTTGATAAATTAATACATTTGTTTTTATTTGAATCAATTTCACATTGAAATTTCCACTAAAAAATCCAAATTTCATATGATTTTACTTTAAAAACCTGTATTGATGTCTCATATGCGGGATTATTTTTAATTTAATTTATTTGAATTTTTTTATTAAAGTTTAGAGAAAAAGATTCCATATTTGGAAACATCATAATTTATAATATCAAATAAGGTATAATTTTTTATTGAGTAAAAATATTAGTGAAGGTAAATAAATTTAATTACAATGATTATGGTTAAATTATTCTTAATAAGAGACTAAACCCTAAATTTAATGCCTAAATAGACCTATAAACTTTTAAAAAATCAATTTTATGAACAAATTTAAAACCTATTTTCAACTTTATCAATCTGGGTACATTATTGGTTCCACCTGAAACCTGAAAAATGGGGGTAGAATTATCTATACAAAAATTTATAATAGTGTCACTTTTACACCACTATAAAAGGCCTCAAAATAATCACATTCCTAAAACCTATAAAACCAATTATGTTAAGACATGATCTACCCAAATATCTTCCCAAAAATCATCCCCTTAACCTTGAATTCACTTATATGGCATAAAGACTCAGAAGCACTCACTTTGGTATAATCCGAATGAAATTACCTGATTAAGAGGTAACACCTTCTCCATGTTTTTTAGTTTCATTTACATTATCCACTCCTTATACTATTCTTATTAAATTATTAATTAAAAATATTATGATCAGTATACTAAGATTTTTTATGATAAGGTTTCTACCTACACTTACACACACCTCCATCTAATGGTTAAGAAAAAAATTGTTTCAATGTACAACGAACTACTACCTCACGAAACAATGACTGTTGAATTTTCCCCTACCACCTCTTAGGGTGGAAATTATAATGGGAAATATATTAATATATGTTATATATGATATTTAATAAGTAGTTATTCTTATTTACTTATACTATACATACATTTAATACTTTCCATTTTATTATAACATCGTTCGGGGAAGTGTGGACTACCGCCCTCTCAATGTGATGTCATTCGTTCACACGATACATGGAATTTATAAATGTATTGATATAATTAAACATAAGTTAAATAATCATAATAAATAATATATTAATCAAAAAAATTATTTTTATAAATTATATATATATATATACCATCTCCTTTATTACCTTTCACACGCTTTAAAAGATATAATGTCATTCATGGACGTGTGGACTACTGCATCCTAAATACGATGAGATTACTTTTACATAATAGAAGTCTAAATATAATTATATATTATTAAATAATATTTTATTTATTATATAATTATAATTCTCTAATTATTGAGTTTCTTACCTTCTTTCCAAAACTATTATTTAAAAATGGGAATGATACTCATGTGTATGTACGACCTACTGTCTCTATGGTTATAATGTTGGATCATTTTCATAAAAATTTTCATTGATTGATTTTAAATGAATGGTTTATTTAAAAATATTACAATTATGTCATGGTTATTATTCTGGAGATGTCATATATTTACCTCTTTAACCATAGTTGAACAATAATAGTTGTTTTGAAAAATAAACCGAATTTGGTCAAAATCACCTGATGTAAACTTAATTGTTTTAGTAGTTTACACAACATGGTAATAAGTAAAATAAAATAATTATAAACATGAATATTTTTCTGAATAATGTATAAAATTAAAATAAATTTATTATACATGTTGTTAAAATATGTTCACCTGAAAGGAAATAGAATGTAAGGGGCTTTCATCTCGCTTTTAATATCTGTGAGATACATGTTTTGTTCGCCACTCTTTACTTTTTATGATGTATGTACTGAAATTATTGTATTATATGTATCATATACTAAAATTTAATGGTATCCACATATATATTTTATGATCCTTCTTTCATGGGATTTAAGATTCAAAATTTACAAAATCGGTAAAATGTTTTGTTTTAATTTCCTTTCTTTGAACTCATGTTTTATTATTCACATCAAATATTTTTTAATTTGAGTATATTTCCATTTTATATGATATATAATAAATCTAATTTTTTTATTTATATTCTATAATTCATGTAATTTTCATTTCTTACATGTATATTATGAGCCCAATTACTGAGTTATAAGAGTTTATTGAGACAATCTAATCGCTTTTCTGAGATTGTTTATGTTTATGCTTCCTTTGATGTAATATTATGATCCATATCTAAAGAACACTCATGAGTTTACTTATACTCAATTATTTCATTATATAATCATTAATTGGTACCATTTTATAATATTTACTACATATATATTTAAGAATTTATTTCTAAGAAAGATCAAGATTACCCTCTCTTCGGTCGGAAAAATATTCAAAACCATGTTTCCCAGAAAGGGTTTATAAGAATATTATTCCATTCCCCAATAATATTTTAAATAAATTTTTATGCTTTTTTTCTATTACCAATATATTTGAAGGAATATTATTTTTCAATTTCCAAATGAGAAATTTTCATTCCCTATTACCTTACAAAATCAATAATTGGTTTACATAGTATGACATGAATGGATTCATCATACATTATTTCTTTGAAGCCTCCAACTCAAGTTTAAAAAGTTTATTTTTAAGATTTTTTTAATGGTATATTCAATGAATAATACTTTTAGATGGTTTTGTTTAAATAAAATAATATTTTCCTCAATAATATTTTTATAATATATTATATTATTTCTTCAATCAAAACAGCATTCTTTTTTAACCCACTTGGGATTCTTTATGTCGATACCATCCTTATTCCTCCTCAGGATGGTTTATTATTATTTTATACCAGGATAATATTTACATTCACTTCCTTGATTCAGTTTTTAGTCACATTCATGTAATCAATTTTATATGATCATTGAGAATTGAATTTCTCCCAATTATCCACATCATTGTTTATCGATATTACTATTTCCTAAATCTTACACCATTTTACATATGGTTTTTTCTTTGAAATTTATTTTACTAAATTTTAATTATTGATATATATTTATCTCTCATTCAATACGGTTATTTGATATGGCATATTATTATTCAATATGAAAAATTCTTTGGAAATGTAGACATGCGTTGGGGAGAGGTTAATGAAATCCCCCTGATGTATCTATAGTTTCATGATTTGAAATAGTTAGCAAGCCTCTTTAGATGGGTTTTTTACCCAATTGTTAAATATTATTGTGAAAGGTCTTAACGGCACTAGTTCCATGTTCCTATGAAACGTGATGTCCAATAATTAAGAATTTATTTCATATTAGTTTAAGTTATTATTCATCCATGAGATTTTTTATTGACATGCCTATGGATACAATTCATTTCAGTTCATTGATTAATGGAATGTCTTTTTGTTTTGTAAATTGCTATATTTATTTTTACTTTTCTATTTATTTGAATGGTAAGTATTTCCAATTATTTACTTTTCTATATTGACTATTCTAATTTGATTCAATATTTATTCTGTTATATTTTTCCCTTATAGATCATTTAACTTATCCTTATTATGTTTCTTTCCTTATAAATCAAATAAGCGTACTATAAAATATACACAAAAGTATACTAGATGGATTATAGTTATATTTGTAGTTTTTAATTTTTTGAAATTAGTGTATCCATTTGTAATACAATTCTAATTTAGGTATCTTGTTTTTAACGACCACTAAACTGATCAGTCCTTTAGGGCTTTATTCCTTCTAATTATGCTAATTAAATTGATAGAAGAAACATGATCTAGGCTATGTAAGACTAGGTCGCTACAATATAAATGCAACCACATCTACTTCCTAGCTTCATTCACAGATCCATGACTCAACCTAATGCTCCCCACCTTAGGATTATCATTGTTACCACTATCCTCAAGAAATTTCAACCTCTACAGCTCACACATGATCACAAACTAAACTCCAAAATATGGACATATTCATCTAGTTTCCACTATAATAATAAAAAAATCACCACCAACTACTCATTCTCCACATTTGAGAATGAAATCCATGGAATTATTTGACCTTCGATCCCTCCCGAGGACCTCTCCTATAACCATTCGATGGTGTCCCCCCCCCCCAACTATACGACTCCCACACACATATTGGTCCCTGAGCGTATCCTCCAAGATTTACACATCTGACCAACACACAATGAAGATGATAGGTATAAATCTAGAACCTTCTCAATACACCTAGTCTATTCCAATATATGTGGCATTACCGTCACAAGTAAATGTACTCCAAGAAGATATCGATGAACACCACCACAACTATCCATTATCGTTGTCACTTCTTGTCGAGAGTGCACCTCATCCTAATAAATTTCATAGGCTTTGCTTCCCACCAATTTCTTATCCACAATAAAACACCACAACTCAGATAGAGTTTAAAACCTAACTCACATCCACATCACAATCCTCTACCAAGAGGTCATGACCCAACATTCCTTTTTGACACCATTATTATAACCCTACCTAAATTCTTCTCATACTGTCCTATTGATCACAACTAATATATAACAATTAATTTAACTGATCCAAAACCAATAGGTCTCTTTCATGTATAGGGACTCCGTAGTTTTATTTGAAGGAAAACATGTGATCATACATCCAACACACATGAGAGAATATTCCAAGGATGTCATGAATCTCTAACATGTGTCCACCACCCGGTACTCATCATAACCATCACAATCTCACATATTTCTATGAGAAAACACAAAACCCATATCTAGCACACATGAGTCATTCATTCCTATACATATTCTAGCTTCATCGGACCCAATTATTTCTCAACATCTCACCCAACAACAACTACTCTAATAATATTCACATCCATGCTTTGATAACCCTTTCCTTATCTTCCCCAAACCAACATTTCCTTTCAAATCTAACTCCATAAAAACCATATGTTTAGGTATTTGAATGATCCTACCCATCACAACCACCCCCATGAACAAAAATAACCACCCTAGTGCTTCCCCAAGGTGGTTCCAAGGCATAACCATGCACTATTACCATAACTTTAGGGAACCCATCATGCATCGATTTCACGTCTAAATCATCCACCTATGATTCACATTCCAAGGCACTTGCAACATTGGCCGACCTCCCTTGAGGATACCCTAAAATACTCAATATTGTTGACTCATAAACATATCATAAGTCATATCTCCCCAAGACATTAAAACATCCACATATCCCTATAGGGTTATTCTGCACTAGGAAACACTCTCTATTTTCCACTGTCAAGTTTAAAAACACCTACCAATGAAAATTATACCCAAAATCATTAGCACCATGATCGACCTCTATCACAAGTCATCCTAAAATGAAAAATGGTTCTAAATACCTCATGATAAATCCAAATCAAGGTAATTTCACCAACTCTCACTAAACCAAGCATCAATCCTCTATCAACCAGATGATTATGATACTCATCCTACCCCAATTCCGAACCCACTACGTCCAGTGCACTAAACAACCATTTACCCTAGGTCCCACACCAAGTACACTTGAACATGTACATTGGAACCACAAACTAAAAACCCATTCCATGATCGAAAACACAACTCACATGGTCTCAATCCATAAGTCTGTCTACATTAACATTTATAGAAATAACTTCAGAACTCAATGGAAACAATATAACCAATGTCACATAAAGTAACATCTCATTAACCAGCACACCCAACTCAATAAGTTCTAACATCCGACAACTCAAGGTCTCAAAACTTACCCACACATAGGGTTAATAAACAAAACAAAGGATAGCCTCCACTGGTGTCACTAAAATTTACCTTATTCTCCAATTTCCCATATTACTTATAATTCACAATTTAACCCCACGATTTCACATTTAAAAACCTTTCCTTTTCAAATCCCAATAATTTACACTTCCACAATCCATTATGTTAGCATATCTTCTTAAAAACCCCAGCTTCATTCAAAATCATATTTCAAAAAAATTTCCTTTTTTGAAACACAAGGATTTACATTTCTAGGAACCATTTTTAACCCAATCTTCAACACCGATAATTTCATTCAATTTGAATTTTTATACCCATTTGGTTTGTCATCATGTCATTAAAAATTCAGACATAAGAACTATACAGATGATCTATCTATCCTATATTCCTATCATGATGAATGAACTCACACACCCTCCCTTGTTATGATGGGACAAGAGATAAAACCTCGTAAATCAATAAAATAACATTAAAATATTCCACTCTAGGTGGAAATATAAACCAAAAATAAAATTACAAAATTTAACATCATTTCCCACCATTGGAAACTTGGGTTCTGCCTCATACGTGGGGTCAGAGGCACCCAAGAATGTGTTTATTACCAAGATGTGACAAGATGTTTTTCTTCTAACTAACATGCCCAAATACTACGGAAAAAAGATGACCTCCTCTGATGCCACTTTGTAATTTCCCCAACCACGAAGGCACTAAAACCCGTGCCCTAAGCCGATCCATCATATGACCTCAGGAATGCCTACCCATATACTAGAGGATAATAACTATCATTGTGTCACTAAAGAGGAACTTGGGGAATCTATACCCAGTTATCATAGTGAATACATGACATAAGTAACATTAATAGATAAAATAACCAATAGAAACAACAATTTGACAGCTTGTAACAATCCCCAATAAGTAACCAAGAACATATGATATTAAATGATCTACTAAATACACTACATTTTAGGAAGATATAGTATATAAACTATGACCAAAACTATCAAACAAATCTAAACTAGGACCCGAGCCCCAACCCAGTCATGGCCTCCCATGCTCCAACACATCAACTCATGAACTACCAAACAGCATGTCCCTATCCTGAACTTATACCTGAAGACAAGTAGCATCTTCTTGGGTACCAATGTTCCCTGGCATCTAGAGCAGGGTGTCAGTACAACTATGTGGGACACCACCAATGATGTATAAATCAATATCCACTTTATAAAATGTATATGCAGGTACAAATGATATAAATAAAATATGAAACATAGAAAACATTTAAGTAGTTATCTAATATTCATTTTACCCATTATGTTCTCCAAATTCAACCAAACAACTACTCATGTCACACTAGAAGTATAAGCTAAGGCATAAGGGGATACACACAGTTTTAACCACAAGGGGTGTTCACTAAAAAACAAACACATACTAGTTAGTTAACCATATTCACTTGATTGACTCTATATTTTTTTTTTGATGGGTTAGCTATTTACATCATTTACACTACGGGCTAATATAGTCAATTATCATGCATAAGGGATTATGTTTAGTTCCCAATCTCACTAAGGATGATTATTTCATAAATGAATACATCACACATACCTTGGAGCCTTTATCTAGGTAGTCTCATCAAATGAAACTTGTAGGTGCATAGATCCTTAGTCCCCTTCCCTAACCATGGATTATAGGGGAAGGGATCATATTCACATTCAAGCATGACCCATGGGTGTAGAAAATAACTTTAATACCCCAAACATCCAAGACATGTCCACATTATTGAACATACCATATCACAACTGAACATAACCAATACAAATAGAAATCAAAATCCATAACAATCGATATGGGAATTAATACTTTGTCATAACTCATTAACATATTTTCAATTTATATTACAATGTTGTTTATCCCAATTCCCATTTAGTATTACTAAACTCATTAATCATATTAACTAATCCCCATACATTAACCCATTTAATATATTCAACAATTTCTATATGTTAACTCACTTAACGCATTCATCATATCCCATGTCTTAAACACTTATTAATTTCAAATATAAATTAAAATATGTTGTGAAAATTCACATTAGTCCCATTTATCATATTTTAAAATCATGTTAAACACCCCCTAATTCTATATCATCAACTAATCCCATTCATAATTTATTTCATTTCATAATTTTGTTAGCATTCCAACATAATTTTTAGGGGTTCTATCATACTAACCCTTATATTCCTTTAGTTACTATGGTCCCATTGAACCTTTATAAGTTCATAGTTAAAATAAAAACAATTCAAAATAATAATTTAAATCATATTTGAAACACCCATTAAAAAATGGGTCTTCCTCTTTGAAAACTAAAACATGCCCATGGGGATTTATGCTTATTTTCAACCAATCAAGGAAACCATTAAAATATTTTCACCAAAATGGAAACTCGTCCCCATATCAAAAACCATATAAAATATTTTATAAAACCCCCCTAAAATCACATTGAGGTTAAAACATCCTTTCAAAACTTTTCTCACATTCAAACATAATTTTTAATCAACAAATCTATAATTGGTTCAAAGGCCCAAACATACTATCAAAATCATTTCAAAAACATTCAATCATTTATAAAAATAATCTTATAATTTTTTTCAATAAATCAATTAATCGTACCCACACATTATTTGAATTTTCCATACCCATTCTCTTTCATAATATCCATATATTAGTATTTACTAATTTATTTTCACAAATTACCAGGGTCTGGCATAGCCCATGGGTAGCCATATGTTCTGTATCGCATCATCAACGAAATTAGTGGGGTATTTGAAGGTTTTAACACCTTAATATAAGGTTTGAATAACTTTTTGTATCCCAAGATATCAAGATAAATCATAGAGGATAATTTGAACAACTACACACACATACAACACACCAAGACTATGGGTAAAAGCTTTAAGACTACCTACCACATTACCATTGATGAATGCTTTATTAATATCAACCATTAATCTAAATTAAACCACAGAATTAATCCCAAACACAATAATAATATGAAAGAGTAATGTTTATATGATTTTGGGAGAAGATGAGTGATTTTAAAATCTCTAATCCAAAAAATAGAGCACATAAGAGTGTTAAACTCAACCAGGACATTGATTCATAGCCAAAAACACGTTGAATGCCTATTAATCTAAGAAGAATCACATATTGGAAGAATTTATGTGTTTTTTTATTCACTAAATCTCTCAGATAATTAATAGGGTGCAAAAACATGGGAGAAACAAATAAGTTTGTAAGAGAAAATTGTGAATTTTTCACTTTTTAAGGGATTTACGGTTCCCAAACCATGCGCTAATTGTGTGGATCCCTCTATTAAAGGGGAGCCATGACACAAAATTTATTGGGGGTACTAATATAGTTTGTAAATATGTGTGGTAACCATGTGTTATCCCTCTATCTAAAATGGTTCTATGTTGCACAATTGACTAGGTCAGGTGCATGGTTTTTACTAACCGTGTATCAACTGTGTGTGATACACTATTGGAAACTTTTCTAATCTCTTCATTTCTAGAAGCTGTATAACACATCCAAAACTCCTCAAGAACTCTTGAATCACATATTTAACAATAAAATAGAGTTTAAAAAAAATTAAATCAAAAGGGACGTACCTTCATTAATTATCATGATCTTACAACAAACATATTAGGTCTTTTGTAATGTGATCACTTGTACAAAGTTCCAATTTAATAAACAAACAACTAGCTATAGGATATTGGAGGTAGGGCCTTTACAATCATAATCATAAACTATCAAAATAAAGAATTAGGTTTGTATCATTCAATCATATCCCTAACAAAGCATAATTATCTTCACTGATTTTCTATCGTAAATGATAATTATATTTAAAATCACTAGTATATTTTTTGGGGAAGACAATTTTTTCATTTAGAAATTAATTATTTAAAATATATAAATATCTTAAATAGTAAATAAATCAATTAATTTGAAAAAATAATTATACACATGTTATGGAGGCCTCCAATCATTGAATGTTAATGATAGTGGGAAATTAAAAACATGTCATGTACATTAAATAAATGTGTCTTGTATATTTTTAGTGAAAAGTTAAATGTATCACATTCCAAAAATGGTAGGAATATTCAATTTAAATAATTTTATTTAAATTTTAAAAAATTCAAAAAATAGTAGAAACAATCAATGTAGAATAATAAAAATCATTCTTAAAAAATATATATAAAACATGGACATGGAATAAAATGGTTCGTAGCCAAATATTAAAACATATTGGGTTTTAATTAAAAAAAATATTTTGGTGTCTTGAATACATAAATTAAGGAAAAGTAAATGGAAAATATATTCTCTATAAATAACCATAGGGGAAGAAAAAATAAATTGATTAATTAGATAAGATTTGTATAATTTTCCCAAAGTAAATTCAAGAATACAACAATATTAATTAAAATTGTACTGAAGAATAGATCCCTTACCTAAAGTCTCATATTTTCTTATATATTTTTGAATCACTAGTATTCAAAATATGAATTATTATACATGTATTACCAAACATTAACTTTATATATCAAACCACCTATTATTTACTTATATCATCTTATTGTTGGAGTTGGTTCCATAGAACAAACTTCTATGTGCATTATGGTAACCTATATTAATTATTTTTTAATATTAATAAACTCCTTATTAAATTGTGATTATTTTTATACGTGACATAGTATGAGAAAATGTCATAAGAGTAGTTGTCCCAATAAAAGGTCATAAAATTTCCTAGATAAGATGAAAACCCAGAAGTGTAAGGATATTATACTTAAATATATATATATATATATATATATATTCTATATCTAGAAGAAATCATTTGAGGTATAAAAATGTTATTGTCTATTAGGGTTGGAGACTCAAAGAACATTGAGGGACCACTTCATAGTGTACTCCATGATAATTTCTAGTTTAGAAAATTATGAAAATGAGACCCATTGGTAGGAAATCTAAATTTATATGTTACATTGAATCTTCTTTTCTAAGGGTGTATATATTCATCCAAATACATTAATATTATTATTAATGGATGTTATGATTCACATACTTTGATTTATTCATGAAAATGTGACAATGTATTTTTGAGGAAAATTAGGATGTGTTGGATAAGTCACAAATAATATTTCATTAATAAATAATGTGAGAAATGATTTATCTATTCTTTAATAGATGTTTATATCTATATCCCTTTAACAGAATTGTTCTATAGAAAAGAGAAATTTTCAAAAAATCAAAGAAAGAGACATAAATCACATAGGTTAGCAACATCTCTATGAAACCTACCTGACTATAAATATCATGATAAGGGATTATAATAAACTATATGTGTCTGTATGTTATTTTATTTCCTTACAACATTACCATCTTTATCTGTAGGTTCCATAGAATATTTTTAAAATCTAACCTTGTAATTTGGGCTACTTTTCCTGCTTCCACTAAAAAAGAAGCACATAGGGTCATAGGAAAAGTTTATCCTGAACCATAGTTAAATAATAATATTATATATTATTTACTATTTAAAACGTTGAATAAATATTATTCCCACATGTAGATTAATAATTATTAATTTTTTATTTATCACGTATATTCTATAACTATTTATTTTAGGGAATATTTATTTAGAATAATACCTAATAAATATTTATATTCTATTTAAAGAATATAATATTCTTTTATTTACTGAAAAATAGTGTGGTGATAATTATTTATTAAATAAATATTTATTATTAAATACCTGATAAATATTATAGTGAAATATAAGGCCTATTTTAATGGCCAAGTGATAAATATTATATATTGGTTATTATTTGAATAAATACAGTTTAATTTAATTTTCTAGTTTAGTAAATTTTATGAAATGATGTTAATATTATTTTTATTCTTATTAGTGTTGTTGTTGTTATTGTTGTTAATGACATGGGGCTCAAAAGGGATTATAAAAATTTATAAGGGTGTAGTATTAGTTATTATTTTCTAATACTTGAATTATATAATCCCAATTACACTAATTTATTAATGGGTTGACATTAAATCATTGTGCACAAATTTATTCGGAGATAATACTTCGAAGCTTTAGAAAGATCTAATTCCAAGAATGATCTCAAGAGAAATGGGAGGTCCTCCTCTACAACCACTCTCAAGTATTGAGTGATCAAAGAGAATCCTTTCTTTATGATATTATTGGGTTGATCAATGAAAAATGACACAAGTGTTTAGATCTACCATGTTAACACCCATAGATTCCAATCATGATGTTTGGAGGTTCCTGAGACATGTGTGGATCAACACTATATGGAATCTACGCCGGATCTCCACAATGTAATGATGGGACAACAAAGAGGTATTGGTAGATCCATCAATGAATAAATAATTCATTGCAAGGTAATTCATTATTTGTTTAAATTAATTTTATATATTATGTGATGATCTTATTCTTTGGTGCCATTGTTTTCAATAATCAATTAATAATTGATAAATTACATTTATCTTGAAATTTATCAACATGAAAATATCATATCAATCATTGATTATGACAAAAAACCAAGTTGGTAAAACCCCATATGGATATTTTTCCATGCTCGAAACCTTTAGGTGGTATCAGTGGTCACATAATTATTTATAATTATTTAAATACCGTTGATTGATTTATAATTTTATTATTTGTTTTCCATTTCATTTTGGTAGTTCATTAATTTGAATCATGATATATTCTCTTATTCTTATTTTTCTCACAAATATAATCAAATTGATTACTTTAATAGACAAATAATATTCAAAGAACTCATTCAGAGGTGGAAAGTATAATATCATAGAATAACAATAGTGCACACAATATAAAATTTAGGTATATATCATTTAGCCATGGTTAATGTGTATCCTCTTGGATTCTCCATGTACTATATTTAGATATTATATGGATTTATTTTGAGACCTGGAACTTAAGAAACCTGTGATTTCGGGGCTCAATGTTCCCGAAACAATTTTTCGAAATTTTTTAAACTTTCTAATAGCATGTGAACACTGTTTTATTGAAAGGATGGAATAAATCTTGAATGGGTACCCATATCAGAAATAAGAAGGCACTGTTGAGCTTAGAATAGAAGCTTTACACTAATCATGAAAAAACGTTAGTTAGTGCAGGTCATTTGTAGAAAATGTCAGCAAAGATGAAACGGTAAATAAAATTATTGTATTATTATATCCTTATAACTCATGAACGGTGACTCGGAATGGATATCTGAGACCACTGTTGAGTTAATAATATGTTTTTTATCTCTAGACATGACTTAACATTAGTTTGTGTGGGTGGTTTATGAAAATGTTATCGTGGGACATAAGGGGAATAAAATAATTTAATAAAAATTATTTTTTGGATGTAATGGATAGGAGTCATTAAAAATATTATTAAGGATAATTTTTAGGGTTAGTCGAAAAACCCTAGATACCATAGAGAACCATCTGAGAGAGATTTGAGGATTCTCTCTCTGGTGATAGTGACAGATCATGGATCGACGACCGACGCACCTCATATTCAAAGGATCTTGCCTACAACAATGACACAACACATCAATATTCTTTAATGAATTATGAGAATAAATTTAGGTCATTTTTTCTAATTTATTACTTCCCAGTTCTTAATTTCTATTAGTAACTTGAATAAATCGACAAATGGATAGATTCATGGAAAGTGTGTATTGTGCGAAAAGAATTATCATTGATGGGTTTTAACACGAGATTAATCTTTGTGATTATTGGTTTATTTAATTTTCACTTATAACGGTGATGGATCGATATCGACAATAATTTCAATCTAAGTTTATTCCTCTCTTTGGTTCTTGTGCTTTTTCCCCTGATTCATGGTTCATCATTGGGGTTCTTTATTTCGACCACATCTTGAAACATCATGATTGATCGATCACTATGACCTAATTTTTGGTGCAATTTTCACATATCGTATATCTGTGCATGGAATAACATGATGAAGGTGCAATGATGGAGACATTAAATTTAGATGATGGGTGATACCTGAATTCATGTTCTTCGACATTATTTACTACAAAATGAAAAATGATTATTGGATCTTTTTTAAAGAAGATTAGAAAATGAAACCTGTTGATATGGCGATGACATGACTCGAAGAGCTCATATTTGTGATCATTATGTTTTTTTGGAATCAGAGGAGGCGTGGTGCTCTATAGAAGGGACCACCATCATGACACTAGTTATCGGTGGTGGTACATAGTGTTGATGTCGTATGCGGTGGGTGAGGTAAGCGGTTTCCATGGCGGTGGTTGCAGGAGATAGTGGCGATAGAGGGTGTGCAGCAATAGTGGTCTGCAATGACTATGGTAGTCAATATGTGGAAAACATGGATCCACCAGTGAAGACAGATGCGACAATTATGGAATGGTTCAGGACATGTTGGGTAGGGTCAATGGGTCTGGTTGGGCAGGTGGGATGGGCCAAACATAGAAGATCGGGTTCGAGTCCGGGCTGGCTGGGGAGGAGACCGATCACATTCGACCATGGGGCTATGGCAACCTGAGCTACCACCAGCACACAAACCACAATGGTTTTCCACAATGATCGACTAGGGGTGAAATGACAGACCATGTTTTTCAACCATGGTGGTACATCTATAGGCCCCTGTAGGACGGTGGGAAGTTTTTCTCAAACGAACATATCTCCTAAATAGAGCACTCAATCAACAAGCTAAATGTGGTATTGATAACCTAACATTGAGACGGTTATTTTACAGAAAGTTGTGAGTTTTTTACTTTGGACCATTATAGGAATGTAGAGTTCCCTTGGTTCTTCCTATGAGGGTTCAGTATGGTATTACATCCACATCACTAGATTTTAATCCCCTCTAGTGGTTGAGTCCTACATAGAGTATGGTATCCCTCCATGGTACTTGAGTATGATCTTCTATCATTAATAGTGATGTTTTTAATAATCAAACTACCAACTGAGATCTGGGCATTGGTCCTCCATCTAGTTGTCCACATTAGTAGGGTTAGTGGTATTCACATGTGTGTTTTGTAAGAATCCTCTATGATTTAGTTTGAGAAAGATTATGTACAAGGTATTCCCTATAGTGTCTAGGCAGGATCTCATCATTGTATATCATAGTCTTCCTTGACCAATGCATTCTCTTTAGGAGGCGACCAGATGAGCTATACCTCTTCATGAGTGTCTTTTATTATATCATGGATCCATGAGTGTGTTCTCTTGGAATGATTGTTCTTTGAGAAGAATATTTTGGCTAGAAATTGTTTGTTTCTTACCTTTTGACATTTTGTGTTGGATTGAGTATATCTAAATATCCTTGTTATATAATCTATGGACTTATTATTTTATATAGCTGACTGTATATTCTGGTATGGTATTCCATTATGGTAATACCATGTGTAAATCATGTGTGGTATTCTATTATGGTAATCATGTGTGCTATTCCTTCATGGTGCTTCTATGTGGTATTATTTTGTGGTAATCCTTCATGGTAATCTTGTGTGGTATTCCTTCATGGAAATATAATGTTGTATTTCTTTGTGTTAATCCTATTTGGTATTCCTTTTTGGTAATCCTTTGTTGTAATTCTTCATGGTATTCCTTTATGGTATCCCTTTGAGGTATTCCTTTTGGGTATTTATTCATGGTATTATTTTGTGGTATTCCATTGTGGTTTTACTTTGTGGTTTTAGGTTGTCATACATAGTATTGTCATACTCACCCATGCATTGTATTTTCCAACACATGTCATGTCTTGTATAGATGATCATCCCATTTAAGGATTTATTGGTAGATTAGGACCAGATGATGCAAAGTGAGATCGGAAAACCAAGGTGTTCATGTGGATTTCAGATAATAGTCCTTATACCGTTGCATCCAAGTTGGAAATATGTAAAATACACTATATAGTGGCTTATATTTGTCCTTATTTAATTTCCAGTACATTTACTATCATACTCTATTTTGAGATCTTAGTGGTATTTGTGAATTATTTACTTAGTGTTTTTTACATTTCAGCATTTATGGGCTTGGAGATGTGTGCATGTGTATAGTTACACAGAAAATACCTCCCTTGTTAGTGATATTCATATTCGAAGCTAGTAACCATCCACTGGCCTATTGGAGATGGGCCTGGGGAGTCATGGAATGGCCCAAAATGGGATGGTCCATGACATAATAAACCCTAAATTAATTTAAAATTAATTTTAGTCATGTTCATTTACTACATAAGGTGGGTATTTAAATACACTGCATTTTTTTCAGGCTAGTCTGGTGCATGGTCAGCTGAACTACACTATGGGTAACATCCATACATGATATGTAGTATATTATTCAAATACATACCATGTATTCCCTTACATTTCCTACATGATGGGTGAACATGAAACTCAGAGATGACATGCCATTTATCCCAAGTACATTCCATGTTCTCTATAATTTTCCAAAACACAATTACATACTGAGTCTCTTGGCATCTTCTATTGATAGAATGTGAGAATAATACATTATTTGTAGTATTAATGTAATGGTTTTTTATTTTAACCAAATTATATAAAATTAAAAATTAATTTACCATATTTATCAAACCTTATCAACATGTTTTCTTGTATGTTCATTAAGTTGATTATACACACTATAAAATGTGTTGTATATATATTAAATGTATCATCAAATTATATATAATTTTTGAAGTTTTATATCATGAATAAGTCTTAATATAGACATTATTCTAGGTGAATAGAATCATAACATGCTATGTCAATACCGTGTTTTCTTTATGGTTAGTATGTTGATAGTACATGCCAGGAAATTATTTGTTAAGACCTGTATGCCTGATGTCACAGGAGTAAATAATATATGATCATCATACATGTTAGGTAGTTAATATGGGCACTCATCATGTTACCTCTATGGTACATTTTTTACACATTTAATTTTAAATAAATATATTTAATTTGTTTAAAATTATGATTGATGAGAATCTTAATAATGTTCAGATGATAATTTAGATAAAATAATTTATTGACTAAAGAATATAATTAATTTATTTAATATTGATTTATATTAAATAATAATGATTAGAATTTAATGAAATATTTTATTAAATATATAATTCACAACATTTAGGTGGATGATCATGAGAAAAGACCATACTTTTTTACTGATTACTTTTCTTTTAATTTATTATTAAATTTAATTAATGGGCTTTGTTTCATCCCTCCTCTTTCTATATAAGGGTATGTGAGACTATAGTTTATTTTATGTAAACTCATGAACCAATACTTTGTTTATCCTCATCTACATGTGAGTAAAATAATATGAAATGTATGTATCTCTAAAGATGGTTGAGTATGTTCAAGTTTAGATCTAAGGTGAAACTAATACAAGAGAGATACATAGGTGGGAAGGTGAAAAGATGTACCATAAATAATAAATAGTTTAAGATGTTTTTCAACTAGGTTTATGGTTAGTTTATAATCAATTAGATAAATTAACCCATAGTAAAATATCCTGATCATACTACTCTACTATTTTATTTATGTCAGGTTTTATTGTTATTTAATAATTGTTTCTTTGTTGAAATCAAATGAATTAATTAAATAACAATACAAAAAATAATAACTAAAATAAATTTGATTATTTTTTAATTTTATCTAATACATGGATATTCACTTAAGTAATTTTATATAATATTAACAAGAATGTAATAATTATAAAATTGTTGATTAATTCATAGAGAAAAATTCACTTAATTATATATGTTATTTGGTATTTTCTTCCTCAAATTACATTTAAATAAAACCATAGCTCAAATTACTAAACTATCCAATGTCATGGTGCTTTCAATTATCAAAAACTTATAACATGATTGTTTGGGTTCACTTAACTTTGTTCACATCAAGGGTTGAATTCCAAATCAAGACTAGGTGTAACTAAGGGGTACTGGTTGGTGAAATAAATTTTTTAGATTTCAGGATTGGGGAATGCACTTTAAATATCACAAAACTATGTGTTAATACAATTATCATTTGGAATTCTTACCTAAAACTCTTCAAATTGCATCACTAGACAAATTCATGGTGATAAGGGAGGGAATATGGATCCTTTCCACTAGAATAGACAAAAAATATGATATTATGAATCCATTAGAGAGAGATATTGGGTTATGATAAAATTTTGGGAGATTAATAAATATAATATTTATTTATTTGTCTAATTTATCAAATAATATAATAAAATCATGCGCATATTATTTATAGAAATGTAATTAAACATGAAATCAAATATATCATTGTGGATCATTTGTGAAAGGAATATTATTTTCACCATAAAAAATTTCTAATAATGGAATACGCACATACACATTATACTATTTCATGAAATAAAAATATATGTACTAGAAGAACCTATTACTAATGTGTCTGGTAAATTAGCTAGTGAGTACGAATTGTCTCTATATGAGAAACATTTGAAAGATGCCACAAATTATCAGTGTTTCATGCAATCATCCATGGACAATTAGTTTCTAATTTAATAAGTACATGGATGTGTATATCATGATATATAACCATAGGGATACCTATCAAGAGAAGGTAATACAATAGAGATATAATATCTCCTATTATTTTATTACAACCAATATTTGAGATTCGATGGAATCTAGGTCCACATGTAGTCAATATTATCAGCTACATTGAATTCTTAGACATCATATAGATTAAATTCTAAGATGAGTTCCACATAGATATCACACTTTACTCACTATCAAAAACCTTCTCTAGATTTATTTTCAATTATAACATGGTCGATAAGGATAAGCATATTTTGAAGATTGTCACTCTCATTAACCAAGTGTAAATGGACATGGGGAGTGAAAGAAATGTAGACCATATAGTGAATAAAAAATGAATAAAAATGAAAAGGGTCCCAAGACTAATAAAAGTTTATAGATGATGAGAATCATCCTCACCAAAAGAGAAAGATCCAATGGCATGGTGATAAAAATGAAGTGGTATGTTTCTCATGTAGAAATAAATTCTAATCGAAGAGGAATTGGATAGAGAACCAAGGAGAATCTAAAGATACATTCATCATCAATTGTATAATTTCAATATCTACATATTGGGTATTAGATACATATTGTGGTTCTAACATCTATATATTGATATAGGAATGATTTATATTCTAAAATATTTTTAGAGGAGAGGTGGATTTTCTACCTAATAAAGGAGTGAAACTGACTGCTTTATCCATTGGGGATTATAAGTTTTTATTTTAAATGGTAATGATATTGGATTTTAAAGATTTCTTTGTACTGACCATTACCAGGAACATAATTTTTATATCCTTCATTTATAAATATGGTTTTATTTTAGAATTTGGGAGAAATTTATTTCCTTTATAAAGATAATAGATGTTATGATATGGAATATTTAAATACAAAACTTATTGTATTAAATTATTTAGACGCAAGTGTTGGAATTTGATAATAAATTATTTCTTCAGGACTCATATAACACCCAGTTGTGGTATCAGCATCTTAGTCATGTAATTGAGAATCATTTGAAAAAATATATATCAAGATGGTTGTTTGGAATCTTTTGAGATAAAACCACATAAAATATCTCATTCTTGTTTATAAGAAAAAACAAATAAACCACCATTTGGTGGATAACTCTATAGAAATTCTTGTATTGGAACAAACTATTGTGTGTGTGGTATTTCTAGTTGAAGCTACAGGTGTGTATTATTGCTTAATAACATTCAATGGTGACTTAAGTATATATTAATATGCCCACTTGACGAGTTATAAGTCTAAGTCCATTGAGAAACTCAATGAATTTAAGAATGAAGTAGAGATTCAACATTGAAAGAATATAAATAATTTTAGATCAAATGAAATTGGTGAATATCATAACCAAGAGTTTATCATATTTCTACATTAATTTTGGATTCAATCCTAACTCACTATACATTACATTCAATATTAGAATGGTTTTTTTGAAAGTAGAAACCAAACCTTTCTAGACATGGTAAGAATGATAACGAGTCATGCAGATATTCCATTATCCTTTTGGGGATATGTATTAGAAATTGAGGTATACACAAAAAATCAAGTACCAACTAAATAATAAAATGGAATTAAACTTCCGTTGTGTAGTGAAAAGAAACCAATTTTGTCAAATGAACATATATGGGGTTATGAGGTTTTTGTTAAGGCCTTTTCAAGAAAAAAAGTCGATCCTTGGGTACAAAATGTATTTTATAGTGTATAAGATGGAAAATGGATATTACCTATAAAACCACTCATACAAGAAAGTGAATATCAATAAAAAAAGTCATCTTTCTTGATAGGGAGAACATATTTAAGAATCATAGTTGATTACAAATTGAATTCGATGAAGTTGATGCTCAAGACACATAGGAGTTGGTATAGGAACATATTACATAGGTCCTCTTAGAAGAATACAATATTGAAGAACAAGTAATGTGTAGGTTTACCAGAGATGTATGAGAACTATAGAGATATGGTTTTATATTCACTAATGATGCTGACTCATTCTTGGCTAACAATAATGAACCTCTCTTCAACAAAGATGAAATAGAGAGATCAGATGATGTAAGATAATATGATGAAATGAATTTTGAAAATTTATCCATATATCATAAACAATTTTGGGTTATGTTCAATACTCCAATTGACGTATATCTGATTTGGTGAAATTTGGTATTCAAGATTAAAAATACATGAAAAGTAAAGTGACTACCCCTAAAACAAGGATAGTGGCTAAAGGGTTTAAACAACATCATATCATATACTATAGAAAAAACCTTTTAACCAGTTTCGATGTTTAAATACATTAAAATTATAATTGTTGTAACAATATATCGTGACTATGAAATTTTTAAGATGGATTTCAAAATAGCATTCCTTAAGTGGAACCATAAAAAAGATGTATATTTGACACAACTATATGGTTTTGTCTGGATAGGTGATTCAAAATATATAATAATGTTTATATATCCATTAATGGATTGATGATATCATGTAGTTTATATAATATTATATTTGATGAAGCTATAAAGGATTGTGGTTTCATTAAGAATGAGTATGATCCCCATGTTTTCAATAATTTTAATGGTAATGTGATCATTATCCTTTTAGAATATGTTGATGACATATTACTTGTTGGAAATGGAATATAATTCATATGACCTGTCAAAGACCATTTAAAAAAGTGTTTCTCTATAATGGAATTAGGTAATCCCACCTAAATTTTAAGGATCAAGATCATTTGTGATAGATCCAATAATATATTAGACTATGTAAAGGTACATAAATTTTCTAAATACTAAATATTTATAAAAAAGAATAATAAAAAAGGGGTCAGTTCTAATGTCACACAGTATACATCATTTTAGTAAAATATTTCCTCAGAAATCATATAGGAATTGAAGAATTCATAATATCCCTTACACTTCATTGATAAAATCAAAAATGTATTCCATGTTATATATAATACATGATATTTTATAGAAATTGATCATGGTAGGGATATATCCTACTAATCTGGGTGAAAAACATTGGTATATTGTTACGGATATCCTTATGTATCTCAAAAGAACTAACAATATTTTCTTAGTGAATGGAGGAGTTGAGGAGCTTGTTATAAGGGGTCTGAAGAACACTAGTTTTAAAATATATTATTATGAACTAAAGTTTTAGTCATAATATAATTTCAGTATTAATAGAGGAACTGTGAGCTGGAAGAGATCAAATCAGCTTGTTATCACTGATTTTATAGTGAAGTCCAAGCATATAGAAACATATGAAGAATCTAATGAATCTGTTTTTATATGAAACTTTCACCAAGATCATGATGGGTTACCTATAAATAAATACCCTTTTGACATTTTATTGTGAAAATACTAAAATTGTGTATCTTTCAAAAGATCCAATGTCACACCAATGAAAATAGAACATACATCATAATTATCAACTTTTGATGGTTTTTTTCGAAGATCTGAAGCTATGGTAAGTTTATTATCCATGGGGAAATTTTTTTGGACCACATTAATAAAGTCTTATCTAAATAGAAAAACGAGTATAATGTGATAGCTTGTAGATTTAAGGTTGTTAGAATTTGGATCTTGTAAAAGTGGTAGTTAATTGGATTAGGTTCCATATAAACAACTTCTATGTTCTTTATGATAACCTATATTCATTTATTTTGAATATTAATGAATTACATATCACTTCATGATTATTCTTCTGTATGACATATTGTGTGATATTTCCTTAGAGTAGTTATTGCACTAAAAGTCATAGATTTCCAATGCTATCATGAGAACCTAGAAGTTCCATGACATTATTCTTAAAAATAAATATTATATATCAAAGTGAAATCGGTTCAGGGAATAAAATTATATAGGAAATTAGGGGTGTTGACTCATAGGACATTGAGTGCCTTCTCAAGGTGTATTCCCTTGGTAATTTCCATTTTAAAAAATAATGAGAATGAGTCCTGAAAGTTGTAAATCATCATTTATATGTTTCCTTGGATGTTCGTATCAACATAGGTGAGTATTGGTCCTTATACATTAATATTATCATTAATGAATGTCTGGATTCATTTAATTTGATGTATTGATGAAAATTGTGAAAACGAATTTTCATAGTAAAGTATGATACGTTGGGTGTATCAAGAGTAATTAATCTTAAAATAATAATACGATAAAGGGTTTTGTCCCTTCTTTAATAGAATTTTATATATGAAGCCATTTTTTAGAAATGATATAGCCTAAATAAATCCATTGCCATGGTGTTCCCTAGGCATGTTCGATTTCTAGAAAATCAAATAAAGAGACATCGAGAACATGGATTAATGAACCTGTATGAAACCTTATCGATTAGAGATATCATGAAAATGGGATTATAATACATAGTAAGAATTTATATGTGGTTTTATTTCATTATGATATTAAATCCCATCTCTATTGGTATCTTACCATGTTTCAAGATACTAACCCTAGACATTGGGATGCTTTTCCTAATTACTCTGAGAAAGAAGCCCATAGGTTCACTCACTACGTGTATCCAGAACTTATATTAAATAAAATTATTATTTATTATTTAAAATATTAATTGACTATTAGTCCCACATGTGGTTTAATAATTATTCATGGTTTATTTATCGAATATATTCTATCACCAGTTATTTGAGTGTGTATTTTGTGAGTAAGATATTTAATAAATATTTATTTTCAATTTAGTGAATAAAATATTTATTTATTTATTAGAAAATAATTAAGTGATACATATTTATCAAATAAATATCCATTAATCATAACACGATAAATATTTTGGAGGAATGGTTGACTGATTTTAATGGTCTAGTGAGAAATAATATATATTGAATATTATTTGAATAAATATTAACTAATTTAATGTATGAATTCGAAGAATTTCATGAAATAATAATAATATCATTATTATTATTATTGAAATAGGCTTCCAAAAGGATTAAGAAAAATAATAAGGGAAAGTTTTTAATTATTATTTCCTAACCATAGCATTATAAAAACATAATTTTACTATTTTTAAGGGGTTTCATTTAATTTATTGTGCATAATGACATTCAGAGAGAATCCTCTCATGCCATAGAAATCCCCTCTCTTAGAAGACTCTCATGAATAGGGAGTGATCCTCTTCTTACCTAACTCTCAAGTGTAGATAGATCGATGATCATCATTTTGTGGAGGTATTTTGGGGGTGATTAATGGTGAATGATGCACATTTCAAGATTTTCTATGCTAGCACCCGTATATTTATACAAAAATGATTGGCGGTTTATGGAACACATGTGGATCACCACATGAGGGAATCTACTCATGAATGCAACATCAAAATGATAGTATGAAATAGATTTATTTGAATATCCATCAATTATGAACATATTCATCATAAGGAAGTTATTTAATATTTATAATTAATTATAAATAATATCAGACGATCGTGTTCTTTGGTACTGGAATTCTTAATTTTTAATTAATATTTGATTTAACATTTTTTACCATGGAATTTATATTCATGTAAATATCATATTAAAAATAAATTAATAGAAACATATGAGTTGATAATTCCTTTTATGGAACTTATTCTTTTCCCATAACCTTCACTTATCACCAATTTATTATCAATTTTATAATTAATTATTATTCATGGGGATAACTACTTTATTTCTCGTGTATATATCAATTTTGAAGTCTTGGTTCTCGTATGATGATCATGGTGACATAATATTCATAATGTTAATAATAATATAAATATAATATATATTCATTTCATATATATTTATATTCATTCATAAAAGTTATAGATGGAAAAAAAGAATTAACTATTTAGGGATAGAGTAGGATTTACATACGAATAAACATTGTTTTCATTTTCTGAAAAATGGAATAAAATAATGTTTAAAAATAATTCACCTTCATAGACTCATTATTATATCATATATTTCATATATATTCATTAAATCGATCATTATTACAATCCTAGTAAATAATAAATGAAAAACCAATCACATCACTTTATGGAAGTGGTATCCCACATGTACACACAAGTGACGTTATCATTTTATAATGGATAGAATCATTAGATTATAGATATTATATTATAATTCCAAAAGTATAATTACATCATAAATATCATATATAAATATTATATCCATCATATTAATAATCCATGAAATATAGTGATGGAAAATGGATTGTATCTCTACATAGAGGCGGTAGTCAACATATACACAAAAGAGATACTTTCACTTCACATTTGATATAATAGAGGTTTTATATTGGTGGTTTCATAATACTAATATAATTTAAGTTTATTTAAGATATTAAATTTTTTATTTCAGAATTAATACCAAATATTTATAAAAGTTTAAAGAATAAATAAATTTAATGAGGTCAGGTAAGTTGTTTTCCTATCCTTTGGTAAGTAACCTTTATATCCATTTTTAAAGACCCATAAAATTGTTTTTCCATAGAAAAAACAACTCAAATTCATGGATATATATGTTTAGAAGAGGATTTGGTTGGGTTTTTTATCTAGACAGATCAAAGAGGGATAATGAAAATACGGAAGGTGATTTCTTTTTATAATGGGGTGAAAGGACACACATATAATTATTAAAATATTAAAGTATAATGAGGTCGTTCTCAAGGGAAATACTTCCATTTGATTAATATACAAAAAAAAAGATTATATGGTTGAAATATCCTTATATAATGACATTTAAATATGATTTGGTGTGATTTTAAGCCCAATATTTTTCATGAACCGCTTCACTAAACATTTTTAACCTTAACCATGGTAAAAACTATTTAAACCTTTAAAATTTAGAATTTTATTTATAAGGTATAAATTGGATCATTAGTGTAAAAGGTATGAACCTTAAGACTATATATTATCAGCCTTTCACAATTTAAATATTTTTATGATTTTTAAATAATAAAATAAAAAATTATTTTCATAAAATATCCTTATTATCATTTTTAAATTATTTATTTAATTTGATATTAAAGATACCATGATAAATTTTGATGTAGAATATAATCCTTTAAAGAATAAAAAATATTATATATATATCTAAATAATTCTAGGACTCAATAATTCAACGAAATTGTACAAAAATAAATATTTCTAAAACCATTTATTTCATTTTTTTTTATTAATTGAATAAATATTGAATCATCATTACATAAGAAATTAAGGTAGTTATTCAATTAGAAAAAATTATAAATAAATTAAAATGATAAAAATAATCATTATTTAAAATAAACTTTTATATACAAGGATATATTTTTTTAAACATAAGTAATAATTTAATAAATGTTAAATTCAAGATAGTGACATTTTTTATTTATTCTTTTTTAATTTAATATAATGTTTATAATATAATAAAAATAGAAGAAAGTGGGTATATATTTGATACATGGATAAAAATGTACAAACTAAACTTTTCCAATAGGATAATGGAATGTTATTTAAGAAATTTTGATCTTTATAAAATTTGTGTCAACACTAATTAACCCATTTTACCTTTATTCTTTGTAACGAAATTTATCAACGGTAATTATTCATATTAAAAAAATAATTGCATATTTACCAAATGTGGACCTTTTATTTACAAATATCGATTAAATTTTTTATTATTCCATAAATTTTACTCGCATAAATTAAATTAAGATAAAATGGAAAAAGAAAATGAAAATTGTTTTTCAGAAAAATACCTTTTATTTATAAAAACAAAATTTATACAAAATTCAACCATAACATTGATTATAATGAAAATAATAGTATTATTAATAACATAATAGAACTAATGGTACTTTTAATCCATTTTAAAATAAAATTTAACATTATAAACACTTGAAATGAATGTACAATAAAAAACTGCATTTATCACTATTCACCGTAAAAACAATATTTTCATAAAAATCCGAAAAATGTCACCCTAAAATAAATTTTATATGTTGATTTCATAAACCATATAAAATTTATCAAATATTTTTATTCAATTTTTATAAATTAATTATAATATTAACTCATAATATAATAAAATTTGATGAAAAATGTATTTTTAAAAAATATAATTTTATTAAAAAAAATATTTTATTTATCTTAAACCTTTATAATTTTTTTATTATTTTTTTATTTATATTAATTATTAAAATTTAATATATAGTTTAAAATATTATACTTTTTTATGATTGATTTATACATTGGGCTGCATGCATCACAAGATATCGAAGAAATCAAATTTTTAATATGTCATAAAATCTTGTGGTGTTACAATTATGGATTGACTCTCAATGAATAGTCACTTCATAACTAATAATGAAAATTTATTTCATGATCATATTACCTTGGTATATTTATGGTAATATATGACGATGTATGGGGTGCCACATTAGATCATATCTAATTGGTATCCAATGATGACTTCTATGTTCTAAATGTGTCTTCAACATGCCCAAAATACTATGTTGAACTAAATTACATATTATCATCTCTATATATATGGATAATATATATGAAAAATTATTAAACAGGAATACATGTAAAAAATATTTGATTTACATTAATAGTGTTTTAGATCAACATCTTCTATTGTATGAGTTTTCATAGATTAAAATATTCCACATATGTACAAATATAGCCCCATATGAATCTCAATATGGAAAGAGGTTTATAAATCCTATATTTTGGGATGTACATGGTATATTGGAGTTAATTTCAACTATATTTTTTACATATATGACATATAAGGTAAAATACTTTCATAAAAACATTAAAGACTCTCAAATATGAAAAACGATATGATAAAAATCATCGAACCGAGTTAGAGAACGAAGTTCTAGAAAAAATGTTCATTCAAATATCACCCTAGAAAAGAGTCATGAGGATTCGAAAAAATGGATAGTTCGTCCCTAGGTACATTTTCCCCCATGATATCATTTATTACACATGACATATAACCAATCAACTTGTACTTCAACTAAACATGTCTGATGATCAGGATGTGTTCCAAGAACATCCCTTGAATAATTACATACCAGATCCATCACAAGTTCTAGATCCATAGGTATTAAAATAATAGGACTTGCAATGTTCTTAGGATTAACCATGGAATATTATAAACTATATAGCTATTTTTTCAAAAACATAACTCACTTTGTCAAAGTACATTAGTGAAACCATAAATATGAAGAGGAAACGTGTGAACCTGAGGATTTAATGAAAAATTTGAACCCAACATTGTATATGAGTTTAAAATTCAATAATGAAATATATATAATGGTTAAATTTTACAATGTATAATTTTATATAAGTTATTTCCCTTACGAATAAACAATATATTACAATTTGTAATAAAATATCATACAAAACACATATACCTCAGAAAAACCAATAAAACATTATTTAATTAAATAATAAAACTTCATTTGGATTATATTTATAAACAATAAATCTGAATAATTTTAATGGGAAAATAAACACGCACTAAATCTAGAACAAGAACATTTGTATTATTTTGATCTCCTAGACATAACACACTTAGAAACAATACTAAAAAAACCAAGCATAAGTAATGTAATCGACATTCTAAAAATAAAGAATAGATAAAAATTATAAAAATTATATTTTATTATGAATGAAGTAAATATTTTGTATTTATTAGAATTATAAAAATAATATGTATATTGGAATAGTGACTAAACAATTAGGAATCGTAACCTGATCATTAGGAATAGTAACATGCTCGTTAAATAGAAATTTGATAGTTAGAACAGTAACTTGAAAAAAAACATAGTAAAATTTCATAGAGGTAATATATAATAAAAATAAATTAACAATATATAACTATTATAATTCCATATAATAAGCGTACCGATTAAAAAATCTACGAAATGA
Organism: Viscum album; assembly: GCA_963277665.1. Taxonomy (NCBI): domain Eukaryota; kingdom Viridiplantae; phylum Streptophyta; class Magnoliopsida; order Santalales; family Viscaceae; genus Viscum; species Viscum album. Next base: position 1,275,695,957 of record OY728136.1, on the reverse strand, counting down.
TATGTGCATTTATCATAAAATATATTTTAATGTATTTTATAAAAATCCATAATTTTTATGTAAATAATTTAAATAATCTTTTATATAATTATTTCTTTAAAATAATTTTTTAATTTTTTAATTATAATATATATTTTTTTATAGGTTATTTCTTGAATATTTTTTGAAAAACTTCAATTTTTATGCAAACAATTATAATATAGTTTCTACATAAACTCTATGAATTAATTAGATCATAAAAAAGTTAATATTGACCTAATAAATTATAGAATGTCTATATCAAACAAAAAAATATAAAATAAGATATATAATCCATTTAATGAACATAATTTCAAATTTCAAACCTAAGTATAAATTTCAAAATTTTGGAAATATAAAATATTACATTAAAAAAATATTCTTTTCTTATTTATTTTTGAATAAAATAATAATTTCTATCATTTAATGTATTAAAATACCTAAAATAGTTTAATTTTATTAATATGTGATTTATAATTTCAAAAATACCAATTTTAAATTTCTTAATTATTAAATAATTACTTATTCAATATTTTAACTCAAAAATACCCCTCTACTCACGTACAAATACCACCTCTACCATACTAAGAAAGTCACTTTCCACACAATAATTGAAGCCCAATATCTTATAAATTCCCCTATAATAATTCCATTAGTATTCATGGTTAAATTTTGAATTCATACAGATCAAATATGTCATGGTTTTAAGGTCTTATAAAAATAGAGACTTCATAAGAAAGGTTACCTCCGGTATTTTTTAATATCTCTTTTCTCATTCGAATTTTTAATTATCCCACTAAGCTATATTAATAATAAAAAGAAGAAATTTATTTAGTTTAATTTAATTTTATTAATGATATTAATCTATGATAAAAAAAATATATATACAATATATCTATATATTATACCTTTCTCTCCTCCTCTTTGGACTGTGTTCATTTAACTGTTGGATAACTTCCTACATGGATACTTTCAACACATTACATATAAATTCCAAAATGGATGGTGGAAAAAATAGATGCAATATATCAATATGTAATTATTTATATCTTTAAGCCTCTAGAATTAATTTTACTAATTTGTAAATGTTATTGAATCAAAGTTATGAAATCAAAACAGAATGTGATAATTTGTAGGAAAACATATCTTTGAGCCACTCTATTTTTAAAAAAATTAATAAATAAATTATAATTAAAATAATTTATAAAATATTAAAAATGAATATATAATAACTTTTTATCAGTGTTTTAATACACATATTCTTCTTATAAAGGAGGCCTGAAAGTGACGAAACAAAGTAGGACCTATGGTAGCTGGTTTCTCATCACAATCCCTACTCTTTAGGTTATTTCTCTTCATCTTGATCAAATATATAATAAAATTATTTTATAATTACATTTTAATGTATCATTAATTTTTTTATTCATTCTAGTGATTTTAATGGGAAATATATTATCTTACATTAATTGATTCATTCCTTTTACATTATCCTGATCATAAGGGGAATATCTCTCAGTCTTTCTCATAGTATTTTCACATTTTTTTAAATATTATTTGGAATGATATGTTAATATTTATAATCCAATTTTTAATATCATTTTCTCATTTAACATTTATAGGGACTTACAAAATCCATTCATTATGATCTCCAATAATAAGTATTAATTCGTACCTGAAAATTTTTCTAATGGAATTCTTTATAGACCATTGACCACGAGATTATCTCTTTTTATCTAATCTTATTTAAAATGTTTTCAAAATATGTTCTACCCAAATTAAAATAATCATTTTTTCATGGACCATTTATAATGGTTTTTATATTCATTATTTGTGATATTCATTATTTATTACACATATAAAAATTATAATATTAATAAATGGAACCATTTAATCCAACTTTTTTATTTAGGTTATCCTTTTTACTTCTATATTTTCTAAATATTCATCAAAAATACCTTTTAAATGTAATTTTACTCCTCTCTAATTTTTTTCCCATATTTATATACATTTTCTACTTCTTTTTATTGATTTCTATGAAACCCATAATAATCATTGAAAAATAATTTATCTTCCCGAACATCTCATTTATTCTGCTTGAGTTATTTCTTCTTCTCTCCATACCTATGGTGTATTTATACTAATATTTATTATTAAAAATAATGTTATATTTTATTTATTAATTTAAATCCATGTTTTTTTCCTCGATATGTATCTTAAAATACCATAATGAAACCCAATCTTTTATCATGGGTTCATATCATATTTGTGGTTGATATAAACTTTCTTATCCATGAGACATGCATGATTATGGGCATATTATATTGTGATGTGTGTTCCCAAAATTATATACCCCTATAATTCATTGGATAATGTTATATATATCTCATGATATTATTTGTATTATGTATTAACATGATGATTTAATTATTCAAATTTTAAGAAGTTATGATTTCTAAACATATATTATGTGTGAACATGATGCCCTATTTTTCAAATTTTATTTGTGAGATATGACAATAAGGTTTTGAAATTTCATTATTTTTCATGTTCCATATAATATATATAATTAAAATGATTTCATCATATTTTTATGAAGATCAATTTATTATGATATGATGATGATAATTACCCTCACCCACATACTATGTGGATTATTATCTTGAGTTCATTTCCTACTGATCCTCCACTAATTGGTCTCTTATCTCAAAATTTCTTTTATTTATTTCCTAAAGGGATTATATGTATGAAATATAATATAAAGGAAAATTGGGGTTCTAAAATAAAGTATTTAAATAATGTTTAATTTTTTTATATTGGATTGTGTTTTATAAACCCAATCTACCCAAGATAATAAACCATTTAATTCTAATTTTATTAATATTATGTTATTTAACATAAAAAATATTTAATAATAAAGTATTCAAATTAGTATAATGTACCAAAATTTCTTTTTATTATTAATAATATATTATATGACTTGTAATTACTATTTTATTATGCCTTAAAATAGGATCACGTAGAAGTAATTTTACATTTTGTTGTATATTATGAATTAATATTTACAATAACATCTATAAAACAATATAGGGAGATTAATGAAAAATAAAAATGCACACACTAATGTAAAAACAATATTTTTAAATTCTCTAATTAGGATCAATCCTTCTATAAAATCAATAAAAAGAAATAGAAGCCTTAGAAATATTTTAAGAATTATCAATAAAGTTATAGAACCATTATATGTGATGTGGAGAGACCAATAGATAATATGTTCATTGGAATTAATTTATATAATGGGTAATTATGAGATATAATTGATGAATAATTGTGAAACAATGGCCTCAACCATTTGGATCAATCCTTTTTAGCCACACCATGAATTTAACAAAATCACAAACCTTACTTTAAGGGTATATGTTATTGTAATAATGGATTATTTATCAAAACCATAGTAATATATATTGTAATTCTATTTTTATGAATTATATAGTGGATTCTTTTATACCATCTTAATTATTATTTTATTTAATAAAATACATGTGCATATAAGATCAATATAATAAATATATTTTTGGATAGAAAATAAATATTGCATTTTGGAAAACCAATACTTTCAATTAAAATTCAGGTTTTTGAAAAATTAAAGAATTAAAAAAATTATTTTAATTTAATGGTCTTATAAAAAACATTATTCAAATATAAATGATAATATAATTCCATAATTTCCTAAATCATATTTATAAAGGTTATAAGGTTGATTATGTCATAAAAACTATTTTTTTCAATATATATTTATTTTATTTATGAAATGAAACATTTGATATTTATAGAAATTTATTGATAAAATGGATTTCATTTTTTTATTTCTCATTTCAAAACCAGACAACATTGAATTTTTTATAATTTTTAGAAACACTCATAATTCTTGGTAAAAAATAAAATATGATATAAATATACCACATGTATTATGAAATCATAATGACATTAATATGATGTTCTAAAAACTTTTTTGTGTTAATAAACCAAAAAAAAGTTTTTCTCATTATCACAATGTATTTTAATGTTATAATCTTAGTTTTACTGTCCTATATAAACATTACAAAACCTATAAGATATTTTACGTTTTAAAATAGTTCATTATAAATATGGCTTGCATCTATATAATCAATGATATTATTTTACTGTTTTTGATTCCTAAAAAACAAAATATTTAAGACCATTTATGAATGGAAAATACCATGGTTAAAAACCATGGGAAAGACAATGGTTTTTTATTTTTCATTATTAATGTGTCCAAGTCCTATGTATAAAAATTTATAAAAAAATCCCCAATTTTACTATAAAAACCCACTGATTATCCAATCCCTCTCTACTCAAAATCCTTTAAATAGGTATTTCATCTCAATTTATCTATCTAGAGTTTTTATAATGTGTTCCAAATTTTCTAATATTATCTTCCACATATTTAAGATCTAACCTCTCAAGGTAAGGGGTTCTATCTTTCCACTTTTCAATTCATATATATCATTTTTATCATCCTTTTTACTATATAATATTTATAATTTCCTATTTTCAAAGATATTATTTAATTATAAAATAATGATAGACCCTCTGTTCTCTCATTAAATCCTTCCAATAACTTTTATACACACCAATTAGGTTTCCAAAATTATCCTATGATTTTATATGCCATGTTTTTGTAAATACCCAACACTATCTTAAATAAATGATATTCATATAGATATAACCATGATTAGTTGATTGGTGAATTCCATTTGTGATACCCAAATTCCTTACATGTAGGTTAAAATGATGAAAATAATTTTTATATTATAAGATCTATGGGTCACACATGAATTTGGACGTATGAAGTCTGTGTCTGGATAACAATATACTGCATTAGGTAAAGAATGGATCCCTATATATAACATGTTTAAGTTACCTTGGTGAATAACCATGGTGGTTTTTTATGAAACATTGGTCATAAACCATGCTGATATACATATAAATGTCTCATTTTGATATTGTAACTAGATTTTCATGTTTTCCCTTATTTACTTATGATCATGATCTTATATTATTCCTAATGCACTTATGCTCGTTATCTTATATTATTCATCATGTATTTTTAATAATTTTATATTATTATACCTATATAATTACCCATGGTTGTGTACTTCACATTTCATGTTTTATTTGTTACTAGTATCTTTTCTCACCATTTCATTTGATATATATCCCTAATAAATTTTATGTAGTGAATTGATCCAACATGAGATTAAAGAAGTCATTCAAGAGGATTAAAAAATATTTATATACTTCTTTTATTATTTTTATAGTTTCCAAGGAAATATAATTGAAAATATCATGGGTAATTTCTCAATAAAATATAATGTAATGTAATTAATTTTATAATCGTGTTTGAAAATGGATGGTCTCTATAGTTGGTATTATAGTTAGGTTTTTTGTGGAAATTAATAATACAAAATATTTTTATGAACCATAGGGATAATTATAAATATAAGAATAAACTCCTAATTTTTGGTAAATTATAGACTATGGAATTTCTAAGAAATGAAATCTCTATCTACATACTATATGTGGATATTTTCTAGCATTGATTCACCAAGGGGTAATAACCCCTGAAAATGGTTGGTTGGGTAATAACCTAATCTTCACCCTGAACATGATTAATGGGCCTCATTACACACCTATTTTGATTCTCCCATGGGATTTTGTTTATTTAGATGTTTTTAAAAAAATATTATGAATCATATATAGATAATTTGAGATTTTAAATTTTTAATTATAACACCATAGAAGCATACTTTTACAAAATTTTTGGATTCACATTCCCTTTACAAATATTATCATAAGATTGAAAGTTATAAAAATTTTTTCATTTACCATTTCTTCTTATTGAAAATTTAAGGAGATATAAGGGACTAGGTGAATTATTGATATGATTGATAATGAAATGATGGACTTCTCAAGATGATGAGACTAGGATTTTAAAACACTATAAGGATGTTAAATTAGGTTATGAATAATAAACTTAATAAAAAAAAGTGTTGAACTTCACCATGGATAGAATAACTATTAGTGAAATCCTTCATAGTTATACCCAAATATTTTATGATATTTTTCCCATAAAATAAATTTAATTTTATTGAAAACTGTAGGAACCTGGTTCTTGTTTTAGAGATACGAGCTTCTTCTTTTCCTTTCCCTTAGGTTATTTTGAGAAAATATGGGAAAATGGGGGAAAATCCTAAATTTTGAAACTACACGCCGTGTACTTAGCCCACACGTAGTGTACTTTTGGCCGTGTTGGGATAAGTACACAGGGCGTGTAGCCCCGCCGGCCACAAAGGGTTTAGGAACTGACTACACGCCGTGTAGTGGTCCTTTACACGTCGTGTAGTCAGTCGGCAGGTGAAGAAGTAAGGAGGTGGAGTCGCCGCCAGCTGGGCGGTAGTACACGCCGTGTACTCGGGAGTACAAGTCATGTACTCTTGTCGGCAGGTGAACAGTGTCGGTGCCACCAAATGAACAGTTAAATGAAATAAGTACACGTCGTGTACTCAGAAGTACACACTGTGTACTTTTTTTTGGCTTAAAATAGGTAGTAGCCTCCTCATTTGGCAGAGGAGGCGTTTGAGCCATTTTGGAGCCAAAGGAGGAGGTCGGACATTTGAAGATCCACCGGGAGTTCGTCTGGAATCCGATTCGGCTTTGGACGATCTCGTTGGAACCGCACGAGTAAGCCCTTCCTCCTCCTATTACCGTTCTTCCCAATTCTTCTCCCAATGTTTGTTATTTACGTTTGAATGGGTTTTTTCTTCATCAGACCTACGTCGTTCTTGGGCATTTCTGGAGCCGGCGTTCGGGTATAGTGTTCGTTGGCACATAAGGTAGGTGGCTTGGTGTTTATTTTCCAACTGTCGTGCATTTTTGTGTGTTTTCATGCCACGAACCCATGTTGGGGTGTCATGTGGTTGAGGTCGTTGCTATATTTAATGCCTAGAATTTCATAGGTGATTAAATAGTGATAATACAATGATGTTTGGGATCGTTTCCTGGATCCAGGACTATCCTGAGGGGTGTGTTCCTCTGTTTAGCCGTTTGGCCAGGATACCCGAGGGTATGCCTTAAATGTAGTAACTGTAGAATTACCTTGAGAGGAATTGCTTGTTTACTGCATTTTGATATGTTGGGAATGGCCCGGTTACCTGTTTATCCTGAGGGAATTTTTGTGATTAGCCTAAGGGCGTGACTGTTTTAGCCCGAGGGCTGTCGTTATTCCGCCTGAGGGAAACCTTTCGTGCCTGAGGGCTTGACTTCTGTGCCTAAGGGAAACACTTCGTAAACCTGAGGGAGATAATTTCTGTTACACCTGAGGGCAATACTTGCGGGTCGGATTCTGTATGGCCTGAGGGCAAGCCTGAGGGCGTGGTTACTATTTTACCCTGAGGGCACGGTTCTAGTTAGCCTAAGGGCTTGGTGCTGAGCACAAAAATGATACTAAATTAAAGGAATTAAATGAATAATAAAATGGAAATTTAACTATTAAGTTAGTTACTTTTGAGTACTGCTTAGTTATTGCATTTTACTACTGCACTTGTTGCATGTTTTACACACAATTGAGCATTGGCCTTTGGTGGGTGCCTACTGAGATATATTTCTCACACCCTCTTTGGGTCACGCTTTTCGGCCCAAACAAATTACGTTGCTGCAGGTGTAGATAGGGGCAAGAGTCCCTATACAGGTAATTGACAGTTGCTGAGGAGTAGAAGGGAATGGGACCGAGTCTAGGCTCGCGATGCCGCTACCAGCTGTTTACTTGTTTTGTTGTACTTTGCTATTGGTTGTATCATAGTGATGTATAACATGTTCTGACAGTTTTCTTAGAATTTGAACATGTAGAATCATCACTTTTATACTGTTGTCTATATCCACTACTGTAGTTATTTCAGTTCTGTATATTTACTGCTTCCGTTGTTGTTGTATGTTTATTTTGGTATTCCGCTGCGCTACACTTTGAAAAATGAGGGCATAGTTTCCCCACTATCAGACCTTTTCCCTCGCTGCTAGTCGGCATCCTCTGGCATTTGGGGAAATGCGCTTGAGGTCACGTGGCGAACCGGGCTCGGGCACCCGTTGTGTGGCACCCGGGGTCGGGACGTTACAAAGTTGTATCAGAGGGGTTTCTTTTCTTTGACTTATTATTTGGGGCCGTAGTCAGAGTTAGGACAAATGGTAGTTGGTAATAAGTTGTTCTCGGGTGTAGCTAACCCTTGTACAGGGAAAATCCAGTCTACCTCATATTTTGCATTCTTTGATCTTGCACTTTTACGGTTGATATGTTTTCATCGTTGGGTGATGCACTTGGATTGTGCTGTTTATATTTTATCTATGGGTTCTATTTAGTTGCAACCCGATGAGATGAGGGTATGCCGTCTCATGCATTATATAGGCACATGCTAGATATCACATGCCATGCATAGTTTCCATGACATGTAGGTGCATTAGAATTTTCATGTTGTTGTGATAGTTGTTGTGCTAGTAAATCATGCTGTTGTGGTAGATGTTTGATAAATACCTGCCTTGTGATATGGTATTATTGTTTGAGCTTGTTTATAGAATGGATGCCAAACTTTGGTCTTTGGGGAGTATGGGAGCCCATTGACCAGAATTTTGTAGATCATTGACTGGTTATTGGTTATAACACAAATAAGATGTCAAACTTTGATTCGTGGGGTGTATGGGCCCCCACGGGTCGGAATTTGACACTTAGGTGTCATTTTCAGTATTTTCTGGGTTCCGGAGAAGTTTCTGAGGCATAATTTCCGGAAACCTAGTATACACGCCATGTATACACGCCGTGTATGTTCTTCTGTTTGGGAAGAAATATGAACTTTTGAGTACACGCCGTGTACCCTGAGTACACGCCGTGTAGTCTCTTCCCATATCACAAACCGTGTGGGCGGCGACACGGGGTAGGGAAAGGGGTTGGGTAAGACACGCCGTGTAGTTTTGTACACGTCGTGTTGTGTTGACCCAGAGTTCGGCCGTGTAACTAACAACACGGTCGGTGAACCCCTATACAGAACACGTCGTGTCAATTATAGACACGCCGTGTAGTGTGGCATGGGGACTCGACCGTGTAACTAACAACACGGGCCGGTGTCACCTCTTTCAGAATACGCCGTGTACCATTGGGACACGTCGTGTAGTCTTGTCCGAGGACAGACCATGTGGAGTTAGCCATGTGGCTGGGAAACGGCACGGTGTATACGCCATGTACGGGTGTAACACACCGTGTGTGGTAAAGCTGAGTAGTTGGCCGTTTCACAAATGACATAGGCAGTTGGAAAATAACACCGTACATGCCGTGTAGATATTATACACGTTGTTTAGTTTTTTTGAACGGAAGTCGTGTGGCTTAGCCGTGTAGAAGGACCCGGGTAGTGGAAAGGAAGTCGAGTACACGCTTTGTAGTCAGTGTACACACCGTGTAGTCTTGTTTTGAAAATTTTGAATCGCCTTCTTCCTCTTGTTCCTTTGTGGTTCCTTCATTTCAGTCTTAATAATCTTGAATCTGAGGCATTCTTTTGACCTTGTAGAGTCATGCAGCCTAGACGACCGCGAGTTGTTCGCCAAGAGAGCGGCGACGATTATACTCCAAAGATGGTGGGCCATGGGCTACGAGTTGATCCACCAGCAGATCTAGATGCAGAACCAGCTGTTATACCGGACACGGGCACGTAGGCGTAGTTCCGTTAAGTCTTACTGCGGTTCATACAGACCTTTCAGGGAGCACCACAGGATGCCAAATCTATGGCCGAGCTGACACGTATCTTCCAGCAGCAGCATCCGCCTACGTTTTCAGGGGATGGCGGACCACAGGCTGCAGAGTCTTGGCTAGGATCGATGCAGACTATCTTCGAGCATCTTGAAACACCTCCAGGGCGGAGGGTAAAGCTCATGACATACATGCTGCATGATTCCTCCAAGAGGTGGTGGGATGTTACCACCCAGTCAAAGCATCACAGGGACATGGTGTGGGAGGATTTTCCGACAGTCTTTTATGACTTCTTCTTTCTCGAGACACTGAGAGCAGATAGAGCTCAGGAGTTCATGAATCTGCAGCAGGTCGCTATGTCGGTGATGGACTACTCTGCTCATTTTACAGAGATTCAGCGCTTTGCACCCGTGCAGGTGGGTGATGAGATGCTGAGAGCTAGACGTTTTGAGGATGGTCTTTGGTGTGACATCCGAGCGCTGGTGAATGTTTTCAGGTTAACTACTGTACACGCGATTGTGAACCATGCATTGATTACAGAGAGGAACCTGCGAGAATCTAGTGGTGTGGGCCAGGGCGGTTCGGCACCAGTTACTAGTACTATTTCTGCTGGCAAGAGGAAGAGTCAGATGGACTTCTCTCAGGGTGGAAGTACCAGCCAGGCACCTTCTTCAGGTGGCCCGATCAGGTGCTACCAGTGTGGCAGAGAGGGCCACAAGAGGCTGCAGTGTCCACGAGACCCAGTGGAGTGCCGAGCTTGCAGCAAGATGGGTCATCTGAAGCGCTTTTGAAGGGTGTTTCTACCAGTGGCTAGTGAGAGGGGTTCTGTGCAGACTTCGCGTGCGGGATCAGGACCAGTGGCTTCTTACCAGTCAGGGAACTAGAATACGTCAGGGCGTGTAGTCAGAGATGGTGGTTGTGGCCATGGTAGCCAGACACCAGGATCTCAAAGGCAATAGGGCAGGATAGCTCAGGGTAGCCAGGCTGTGTCACAGGGCCTCGGCCCTGGTCAGGCATATGCAGTGCAACAGACCCATCCGGAGCAGGATCCCGGACCTTTGACATTCAGAGGTACTATTATAGTAGCTTATGTCTTGTCTTTAGTACTTTTTGATACGGGTGCTACACATAGTTTTATATCAGTACCCGTTGTGGAGAGCCTTGGGCTCGGTGTTTCTACTTCTTCTGCTATCTGGACGATAGACACTTTGTTGGGGACTAGGATGGTTGGTGTGCGTCAGTTCAAGGAGTTCCCCCTTGAGGTTGGTGGGTGTCACTTCCCTTGGGACCTCTATTTCTTGGAGATGATGAGCTATGACGTCATTCTCGGGATATACTGGTTGGTTCCCTTTCGAGCCTTTGTAGACTGCTATTGTCACAGGGTGCGTTTCATGTCACCAGAGGGCGGGGAGTTTCTATACAAGGGCGAGTGGGATGTTCAGGTGAGTCGAGCTGGACCAGAGCATCATGGGCGAGGTGGAGTCACAGCCCAGATTGCGAGCTTATATCTGGATGACCAGGGGACTCGTCAGACGGTTTTCCCTCCAGTTGTTGATCGTTTCAGGGATGTCTTCCCGGACGACTTTTCAGGTCTACCTCCAGTGTGTGAGGTGGATTTCTCTATCAGGCTTGTTCCAGGAGCAGCACCGATGTCCATTCCTCCTTATAGGATGGCCAATCCTGAGTTGCAGGAGCTCAAGAGGTAGTTAGAGGAGCTACAGGAAAAAGGTTTTATCCGACCGAGTACTTCTCCTTGGGGTTCTCCGGTTCTTTTTGCGAATAAAGAGGATGGTACCCTTAGGCTTTGTGTGGATTATCGTAAGATGAACTAGTTGACAGTTAAGAACTGATATCCCTTACCGAGGATAGATGATTTGTTTGATCAGCTTCGTGGAGAACGAGTGTTCTCAAAGATTGACTTGAGATCCGGATATCATCAGCTGCGCATTAGACCATCTGATATACCTCCCACAGCTTTTAGGAGCAGGTATGGTCTATATGAGTATACGGTTATGCCGTTCGGACTCACGAACGTGCCAGCAGTTTTCATGGTTCTGATGAATCGTGTCTTCCATCTGTATCTTGATTCATTTGTGGTAGTATTCATGGACGACATCTTGGTGTACTCTCACACTCGACACGACCATGCCACCCATCTTGAGATCGTATTGAGTACACTGAGAGAGCATCGCCTATATTCTAAGCTCTCGAAGTTCCACTTTCTGATGGACCAGATTCACTTCATGGGTCATATCATCTCAGAGGCAGGAGTAGCAGTGGACCCAGAGAAGGTGAGAGCAGTAGTTTCCTTGGAGCATCCCAAGAATGCGTTTGAGATACGAAGTTTCTTAGGGCTGGATGGTTACTAAAGATGCTTCATATAGGACTTCTCCCGCTTATCATCACCGTTGACAGGTCTGACTAAGAAGGGTGGGAAGTTCATTTGGTCAGAAGCTTGTGAGATAGCTTTTCAGGTTCTGAAGGGAAGGCTGACATCAGCACCAATCCAGATACTCCCAGAGCAGGGGAAAAACTATACAATTTACTGTGATGCGTCAGGGATTGGGATGGGAGCTGTTTTGATCCAGGGCGACCGAGTTGTGGCGTACGGGTCTCGGTAGTTGAGGCCACATGAGAGGAATTACTCGACGCACGATCTCAAGTTGGCTGTAGTTGTGCATGAGTTGCGTTGTTGGAGACATTACCTTTTGGGAGAGAATTTTGTGGTTTTCACCGACCATAAAAGCCTCAAATATATCTTTACTCAGCGTGACCTATATCTAAGGCAGAGAAGGTGGGTCGAGTACCTACAGTCCTTCGATTTTTAGATTTCCTATACACCTGGTAAAGGTAATGCAGTAGCCGATGCACTGAGCAGGAAGACTCAGATACAGGCAGTGCAGGAGGCCAGTGGTGAATGGCAGCTTATGGATTTGTTCTCTGATATGCATCTGGAGGTGCATGGAAGTCAGGGACAGACTTATCTTTCCTCTTTAGCTGTGACTTCTACCCTCCTGGATAGATTGAGGATGAGGAAGCTATCAGTTTCAGAAGGCCTAGTTCTACGGGAGTCAGTGGCAAGTGGGTAACCTCCTTCCGGTTGGATGATATGCGATGAAGAGGTTTTGCGTTTCCATGGACGTGTATGGGTTCCATGGTATATATGTGAGGATCTGATGAGGGAGTTTCATGATTTATCTTGGGAAGTTCATCTTGGGGTTACCAAGATGTACCGAGACTTGAGATGTCAGTACTGGTGGCCGGGTATGAAGAGAGAGATAGCTGGTTTTGTTACGAGGTGTTCTACATGTCAGCAGGTGAAGGCAGAGCATGAGAGACCAGCTGGGCTGTTACAGCAGTTGCCCATTCTGGAGTTGAAATGGGATGATTTCACGATGGATTTCGTGACGGGATTTCCAAGGTCACCTCGAGGCAATGACGTCGTATGGGTTGTTGTGGACAGAATTACAAAGGTATCTCACTTCATGCCAATCAAGGAGACCTTTGGTGTGGACGATCTCGAAAGGCTGTATATCCGAGAGATCATACGTCTTCATGGGGTCCCTCGTTCTACCGTTTCAGATAGGGACGCCCGCTTCATGTCTCATTTATGGCAGAGTTTTCAGAGGGTGCTGGGTACACAGGTGCTTCTGAGCACAACATACCACCCTCAGACAGATGGCCAGTCAGAGTGGATGATACAGGTGCTAGAGGACATGCTGCGAGCATGCGTCCTAGACTTTGGGGGCTCATGGGAGAAGCATATACCATTAGTCGATTTTGCCTATATCAATAGTTTTCAGGCTACTATTGATATGGCACCATACAAGGATTTCTATGGTAGGTCGTGTCGATCACCTTTGTGCTGGTTAGAGGTAGGTGAGGCAGCTTTACTGGGACCACAGCTCGTGTAGGAGACATCTGAGCAAGTCCAGTTGATTCGGAAGTGGATGGCTACCACACAGTCTCGTTAGAAGTCTTATGCTGATCTCCGCAGATGAACTTTGGAGTTCATGGTTGGGGATCAGGTTTTCTTGCGTGTTTCTCTGAGGCTAGGACACAAACAGATCAGGAGACAGGGTAAGCTTTCACGGAGGTATGTGGGGCCATTCGAGATTTTGGAGAGAGTCGGGCTGGTTGCCTATCGGTTGCAGTTACAGTAGTAGTACCAAGCCATGCACGAAGTCTTCCATGTGTCTTAGTTGCGTCACTACCATTCAGACCCGTCTCACACCTTTCAGCCTGAGGAGGTTGAGCTTCAGCATGATGCGTCCTTTGAGGAGCATCTGATCCGTATCATTGACAGGAGCACAAAGGTCCTCTGAGGCCGGTCAGTTCCTCTCGTACGGGTGATATGGCAGCATGGCCGAGTGTAGGATGAGACCTGGGAGCGGGAGGCCGATGTAGGTGCTCAGTGGCTAGAGCTGTTCTGAGCTTTTTATTTTCCACCCTCAAAAAGGAAATTCGTGGATGAATTGCTATAAGGGGGGAGTTTGTAAGAACCAGGTTCTTGTTTTAGAGGTACGAGCTTCTTCTTTTCCTTTTCCTTAGGTTATTTTGAGAAAATATGGGAAAATGGGGAAAAATCCAAAATTTTGAAACTACACACCGTGTACATTGCCCACACGCCGTGTACTTTTGGCCGTGTTGGGATAAATACACAAGGCGTGTAGCCTCGCCGGCCACAAAGGGTGTAGGAACCGACTACATGATGTGTAATGGTCCGTTACACGTCGTGTAGTCAATCGGCAGTTAAAAATTAAGGTGGTGGAGTCACTGCCCGCTGGGCGGCAGTACACGCCATGTACTCGGGAGTACATGTCGTGTACTCTTGTCAGCAGGTGAACAGTGCCGGTGCCACCAAATGAATAGTTAAATGAAAGAAGTACACGCCGTGTACTCAGAAGTACACACCGTGTAATTTGTTTTTTCGGCTTAAAACAGGAAGTAACCTCCTCATTTGGAAGAGGAGGCATTTGAGCCATTTTGGAGCCAAAGGAGGAGGTCGGACCTTTTAAGATCCGTCGGGAGTTCATCTGGAATCTGATTCGGCTTCGGATGATCTCGTTGGAACCGCACGGGTAAGCCCCTCCTCTTCCTGGTACCATTTTTTCCAATTCTTCTTCCAAAGTATGTTATTTACATTTTAATGGGTTTTGTTCTTCGTCAAATCTACACCGTTCCTGGGCATTTCTAGAGCCAGCATTCGAGTATAGTGTTCGTTGGCACATAAGGTAGGTGGCTTGGTGTTTATTTTCCAACTGTCGTGCGTTTTTGTGTGTTTTCGTGCCAGGAACCCATGTTGGGGTGTCGTGTGGCTGAGTCCGTCGATATATTTAATTCCTAGAATTTCATAGGTGATTAAATGGTGATAATAAAATGATGTTTGGGATCATTTCTTAAATCCAGGTCCATCCCGAGGGGTGTGTTCCTCTATTTAGCCGTTTGGCCAGGATACCCGATGGTATGCCTTAAATGTAGTAACTGTAGAATTTCCTTGAGAAGAATTACTTGTTTACTGCATTTTGATATGTTGGGCATGGACCGGTTACCTGTTTATCCTGAGGGTGTTGTTGTGATTAGCCTGAGGGCGTGACAGTTTTAGCCCGAGGGCTGCCGTTATTCCGCCTGAGGGAAACCTGTCGTGCCTGAGGGCTTGACTTCTGTGCCTGAGGGAAACACTTCATAAGCCTGAGGGAAAGAATTTCTGTTACGCCTGAGAAAAATACCTGCGGGTTGGATTCTGTATTGCTTGAGGGAAAGCCTGAGGGCGTGGTTACTATTTTAGCCTGAGGGCACAGTTCGGGTTAGCCTGAGGGCTTGGTGCTGAGCACAAAAATGTTACTAAATTAAAGGAATTAAATGAATAATAAAATGGAAATTCAACTGTTAAGTTAGTTACTTTTGAGTATTTCTTAGTTATTGCATTTTACTACTGCACTTGTTGTATGTTTTACACATAGTTGAGCACGGGCCTTTGGTGGGTGCCTACGGAGATATATTTCTCACACCCTGTTTGGGTCACGCTTTTAGGCCCAAATAGATTACGTTACTGCAGGTGTAGATAGGGTCAAGAGTCCCTATACAGGTACTTGACAGTTGCTGAGGAGTAGGAGGGCATGGGGCCGAGCTTAGGCTCACGATGTCGCTGCCAGCTGTTTACTTATTTTGCTGTACTTTGCTTTTGGTTGTATCACAGTGATGTATAATATGTTCTGGCTGTTTTCGTAGAATTTGAACATGTAGCATCATCACTTTTATACTGTTGTCTATATCCACTGCTGTAGTTATTTCAGTTGTGTATGTTGACTGCTTCCCCTGTTATTGTATGTTTATTTTGGTATTCCGCTGCGCTACACTTTGACAAATGAGGGCATAGTTTTCCCACTATCAGACCTGGGCCCTCGCTGCTATTCGGCAGCCTCTGGCGTTTGGGGAAATGCGCTTGAGGTCACGTGGCGAACCGGGCTTGGGCACCCGTTGCGTGGCACCTGGGGCCAGGACGTTACAAAAACATGCTTTACAAGAAACAACAAGTTTAAATAAACTATTTTATAGTATTGAAATATTATTATTTAATGTGATATTTATCGTTTAGTTATTGAAGGGGTACATATTAATAGGATTAATAAAACTATAATATATAAAAAGGTCTTACATAATAAAAATTTATTAATTAATTATTATTAAATATGAACTCAACTTTTTGTAGAGTCACTTTATCTTCAAAAATGTATATTTTTATTAATTTTTTTTTCATTTTCAATAAAACAATATATTTAATTATTACAAATTTATAAAATTTATTTAATTAAAGGTAATTAATTTTGTAACCATAGTATCTAAATTATCTGAGAGTGATTTTTTTTGAAATTTATGAAAATATTAATTTTTCGATGAATAGTGAAAATATAGATTTTTATTGAAACTATCTTTTCATTTAACTAATTTACAAATTTATATTTTTTTAAATTGTTTTAAAATTTATATTAGTCTATTTATATGAGTAATAATATAATTAAGGTTGTTTTAGTAACCTTATTATAGAAAAAAATTCTATGAATATGATACTTTATGTAATTTCAAGAGTGCCCCTCACCTCTTTTATAAAAGGGTCCATCTTTTCCTATCTTACTAAATCAAATTGAGCTTCATAACGTATAAAATAACTACCATAATACCTTATTATCATGTATATCCACATCCTGGAGATTATTTTTTTTCTGAAATCCCATCCATTCAAGCCTTAAGGTGTAATCTAATGAAGGTTTCTCAATGAATATGTATAACACTTAACATGGAAGTATCAATTTTATTTCCTATTATACATACAATAAATATATGGAATACATTATAAAAAAGTAATATATATCTTATATATTCTTAATTATTATTATGATTATGGAAAAAAATATCCACCTTATTTACATCCAATGGAAAATGATAACATCCCTCGTGTGTACTTGTGTATTACCACCTCCACAAAGTGATGTGATATTTTAAAAAAAAAGATATTAATAAAGATATAAATAATGAATATATATGATATGTATGATATAAAAAATATTATATTAAAGTGAAATGTTATTTACCTTTTGTTCATTTCATCAGTGAAAAACTGAAAATTTGTACGCACAGCCTACCGTCTACATAAATGGATTAATTAATTATTTTACCTCTTCCATATATAGATGACTATAAATATAGATATAATTAATATAAATAATTTTCATATTATTAATAAAACTCTATATATTATTATACCCTGATCAAATCATAATATTCAGGACATTTGAACTGAAATATATATGAGAAATGAAATCGTTATCACCTGTAATAGCGATTTTAATAAGGAATTTTTAATAAATGGGTAATATAATGTTATAAGTAAATGGAATATGGTATGATATATACGAATAATTTTATGCAATACATATATAGGAAAATCTATATTTATTATAAAGGAGGTTCAAACACATATGAATAAAGGCAAGACTTTAGGTAATAAATTTTCTTCTCAGTATTATTTCTCTAAGGAACATGTCATATTAACCATTTTTCTTTTATCTAGTGTATATAAATATCATGAATTTATTATATGATTATTATCATGAAAATTATTTTGATATTCATATCTATATAGTATTCTCTTTTTTATGAGATATTTCTTCTAACGTTACCAAAATGGTAATGGAAATGAGTTTAAATCCCATTTTAATCAATATTATTTATTATTAATATTCCATTAATGATGTAATTTGATCCTTATCAGATAAATATCTTTAATATTTCATCTCCTATGATTATTTCTCATGAATTCATGTTTTACTTTAATTAATGAATAAACCAAAATATTTTTTATGGAAAATCAACTATGTTTTAATATTCAGTCGGGAATATTTTTCTATCATGTTAATGTTTTTAGAAAAACATTAAATAATGATTCAAAATTACCTTATTATAGTTTAATGTAATTTTTACCCAATATTTTGTATTTACAAAAAAAATTAAATCAATCATTATGTCATTTTTTAAATGAGGTATTTTTGAATTGTTACCATAAATCTAAAAGAAATATTTGTTTTAACATACCTGATATTAAAGAAATTTTATACCATCATAACCACTAAATTCTCAAAATATTCCTTTATAATTTACTCAGGATTACTTAAAAATAATGGTTTTTTTAATATTTGGGAAAATTTTAGGTTTTAATTATATATTTAAAAGTATAAAGGGTATTTTCCTCAAGAAATATTCTAGTAATATTTTTCATATATTTTTCATCTATAATAACATCCTTTGATGTCACTTATTCATTATAGAGAATTTGAACCAATGATATCAGCTCTATTATTTCATTTGATCGCATATGATTATGATGATGACAGTTTTACAAAACCTATTTTTTCCATGGGTTATCCTATGATGAATTTATGAGAAGTTTATAAAACTCATTTTCTTTACAAGATTAGTGATATGATGATAAGATGTTTGTTTTATGACATATTATCATACATATTTATTTTTCTCATCATGTGAATGGAGAACCTAAAATTATATAGTCTTCTAATGAATTGGGTAAAAGAATTATCCCACGAGATAAATATGGGAAACAAGTAGATGTTCTTGATCCATTATTGGAAACAAGTAAATGTACTTGATACACAAAAGTAATCATGTAGGTATTCATGATTCATTTTGGGAAATAGGTGATGATGCATAATCAATTATGATATGGGAAATAGGTTTTTATGGTCAATCCACTACGATTTGATGGTCTTAGTAGTTTAGCTTGATATATTAAATGGTTTCTATACATATTATGGTTCCATGATTTTATGACATGAGTATGATCTGAACATTTTATTCATGATTTATTTATGATGTTATCCCACTCTTATGATTTATTTATTTTGAAATGATAAATTTTTATACCATGAATCCTATTTTAGATCATTAATAGATTTGGTATCAACATTTTATGTTATGGTCATGATCTCTTATCATTTTGTTTATATTATATTTTCATATGGTCATTTATTAATATATCCCATTATTACCCTTATTTAGTGTTGTATATATCCCTTTTTTATGTTTTCTTTAATCTTGTTATGAAGAAATTTTTTAAAATAGGCATCTCAAGAATGGTACAAATTGATAAGAACACTATGAGAGATGGTGAAAATATACCTAAATATGATTTTTATGTATCTTGTCTCAAATGTAACTAATAATTCATGGTTCTGGAATGGATCATAATGTTACATTTAAAATATTCATCTATTAAGATTTGGTATTTATATATGAAAATTTAGGGCCACTATAATTGGTATCATACTGTATTTTAGTTAATATTTGGAGATTTTGTTTAGAAACTTTTAGTGAAATCCCAAGGTATAAATCTATGTATATGATAACATCCTAGAGTGTTGTTAATAGTAATGGATAACCTTGTTTAAACCAATGGTTCCATAGATTGAGAATGAATTTTCCCAATTTAGACATTACCTGAGTAAATTTTCTTGATTATATGATTTATATATTTGTTTGACAATTTTTGATCGCCACAGAAACCATTTTTTTTAAATGGGATTGATGATGGAATGATTAATTTTAGAGGTAATGAGTATGCTGCTATATTAAAGTACCCTATTTTATCTTAGTAATATTAATTAATTTTTATCTATAAAAGTCTGAAAGAATGTTAATTTTTATCCTAGATGATTAGATATTGAGTTAGTAGTGAAAAATCTTAATGGTATGATAGTCATATCTCCAGTCTATAGGTACTCTCTGATTGATGTTTTTGGAAATTTGCTTCCTAAAAATATCATGACTCTCCCTTCATATTTACTATTTGTGCTTCCATGTATGTATTTTATTTCTTTATATGGATCCCATATAAATTATTGATGAAGTTATGCCATATATCATATTCTGAATGAACCTTTGATCATTTATATATGTGAGGATTAATAAGAACTCACAATGGAAATTAATTCTATCATGTGGGTTTTGATTCTTATCCATTATGGGTGTGTATCAAAGGTTTTTTGGGAGAAACGTGACCTTTAGGATATTTCTATTGTATGAGAGTTTGTTTCTATCTTTTATAAAGAGTTCCCTAGTCTTCCTCTAAACCCAAATGTTTATTTTTCAACAGAACTCCAACCTAGTACTTCACCAACATTGTATAGTCCTTATAAAATAAACCCCATTATGTTTAAAAAAAAATGAATAGAATCTATGATAATATTGATAATGGTTTCATATAATCAATTATATCACCATGGGTTGAACCTATTCTTTTTATTTAGAAAAAAAATTATGTTATTGCATCTTTACATTGATTATCGGGAACAAAACAAGATAAATATCAAGAAAATTTATCATAAACCACATATAGATGATTTTATTGATTGATTATGATAATAATAATACTTTTATAAAATTTACCTTCATTCTAGATATCATTTATTGAGGGTTAATAAATAGGATATACTGATGATGGTATTTTATATGAGGTACAGGTATAATGAATTTATATTGACATAAAATATAATTACTAATTAAATTTATATCTTCAGGGATTTAAGGAATTTATTATTTAGATATTACCATGATCAGTATGTGGTTGTATTCATAAATGATATTATTCTATATTAAAAGGGAAAGGATGATCATGAATATCATTTGAAAATTGTTCTAAAGTCCCTGAGGAAGGATAAGTTATATGAAAATTTTAATCCTTCTGACTTTTGGATTCAAAATGATTCCTTCTTAGGTCATATAATATCATGTGAGGGTATATATGTGAATCCTTAAAAGATGTATTTTATTATGAAATGGCCTAGGTAAACCACAATAACTAAAATCTGTAGTTTTCTTAGTTTAGATGAATACTAGTGATATTTTGTAAAAAATATTTCATGGATATCTAATACACTCACCATGTTGACCTGGAATGAGGTTATGTTCTTATAGATAGATGAATGTAAAGATAATTTGATGGAGTTAGAGATAATTTTGTTCATTGTACCTATACACACACTAACTTATTGTGTGGAAGGGTTTGTAATCTATACTGATGCATAAAAATGTAATGAGATGTTTACTCATAAAGAATGTTATGGTTATATATGATACCTCAAGAAAATTGAAGGTTCATGTGTAAAATTACCCAACAAATTATATTTATCTTTTTGTAGTAGTATATGAATTAATAATATTTTAGAATTATATATATAGAGAAAGGTGTGATATATATACCAATTGTAACAACCCCAACTCTAGTAACTTGGGAATATTGTCTCCTTTGTTAATCTAGAATAAATACATAGGATATCATCATGTTTGGTTATTCAGCTTATTAGTCATGGAAAATTAAATATATATATGATTCTCACATTAAATTAGAAATATAAAATTCATAAAATATAATCATTATTTCATCATTGATATTATCCATAATATTCTTTTTCATATCCAAGGGAAAAAAAGAAAACATTTAAAAGGTGATATCAGATTCCCATTAAGAGTTATGTGCAGGTGAATCTATCATGAATAAATAAGGAATAATATGGAACCTATTGTTACAAACAGATTACAGGGGAGAAGTCAAACGGATTACAAAAATTCCTCCAGCAATACATCAAATCAAAAAACCCAGACAGATATGGTTAACTGGGATCTGTCTATTAATGGGAAGCGTTCTTTGTCCAGCATTGCTGAAATAAATGACTTGTTGTCTCCTATACCCAGAAAAGGCTAGAAGACCACCTAAAAATCCTAGAGGTAAAAATGTGAGGGGTCCAAACCCCAACTCTAGTTTTAAATGAAGATTATGTTTTGGAATTACTAGGGTATGGGAAATATAGAAACATGCAGATCTATTCAGTTATTTATGTAGCAGCACAAACCTATCCATATAGGTCTATATGAGCCAAAAAAATCATCCCCTTTAGTATTGTTATCTTGGAGAATTTTGGGTTTCACCTAATTATCACCAATAGGTGCTCAACATATGTCAAGAGTCTATGGATGATTTCACCCAATTCTATTGGCAACATCACTATGAATATATCCAGTGATCAATATGTCACTTGTTCCTTCAATTACCTTGGTTCCTATTTTACCTGTTCCATCATTTATGCTCATAACAGGTATCAGGATCGTGGGAATCTTTGGAAGTATATTACATCCCTAAAATATATGATCTCTAATATTTGGTTATTATTGGGGTAATTCAACTCAATTTAGAATCCAGATGATAAAATGGGAGCAATAAATATCTCAATCTCTTCATGGTAGTTCAGATTATGTATTGATCATAATGACCTGATTGGGGTTAATTTGGTGGGTTCCAAATACACATTTTATAGGAATCACCTTAATAGATTTTTTGTTAGCAATATTAATAGGGACATTGTTAATGGGGCCTCTCTGGACACGTGAGGTACCATATCATGC
The DNA here is from genome assembly GCA_963277665.1 of Viscum album. Classification (NCBI taxonomy): domain Eukaryota; kingdom Viridiplantae; phylum Streptophyta; class Magnoliopsida; order Santalales; family Viscaceae; genus Viscum; species Viscum album. Next base: position 1,275,673,162 of record OY728136.1, on the reverse strand, counting down.
TCAACTCTCTCCAGACACAACTCTGATCCTCATCCAATCTTGGAGGATATTTATGAGAAAGAACCCAACCCATCGTTCCCTTTCAAATTCAAAAAGGTTTCGGTATCTCTTCATAAATTTAAGGCTATTGTTCAGAGCACTTCGAGATTTGTGAATTGTAGGGATGATTCATTTTCCTACATCACAAAACTGAAAATTCTAAAGGGGAATTTAAGAATGTAGAGAAAGGATCATTTTAGCTCCCTTAACACTGATGTTTCTGCTCTTGAAGATTCTCTTCAAAAGGCTCCATAGCTCAATAACAATAGTTACTTCTATGATGGGATTTCAGTGGAAGCTGTGTTGTCCCTTAAACTAAAAAATAATGTTAACTAGAAAAATTCCTTGCAAAGGGATTTCTTTAAAGCCAAATGGTTAAAGTATGGTGATAGGAATTCAAAGTTCTTCAACTCTCTTCAAATAATCTTGAATGTCTCAAAGCCACTTTCATTGAATAATAATAGGGACAACCTCATTGAAAATATATTGGATCTCTCAGAGCGTGTCATATTCTACTTTAAGGATCTTTTTAATGGACCTCATTCCACCATTGATCCTTTGGATGGGGTGATCCTGAAATTGGTTAAATAACTGGACAATTCCATCCTTATTGTTGTGATTCTTTATCTAGAGATCAAGGAGGCTTTAATTAGACTCAAATATAATATATCACCTAGTCCTGATGGCTTTGGTAACTTCTTCTTTCATGATTTTTGGGATTTCATTCATGCAGATGTCTTCAAGTTAGTCACTTGTTTTTTTAGAGGTGGATCTCTCCCTAAGGGTTTTAATTCTCAGTTCCTTTCCCTTATTCTGAAATTGGATAATTCCAATGAAATTCATCTCTTTGGCCAGTGTCATTGGTTATTACCATTTATAAAACAATTTTTAGAATTTTTACTAATAAGATTTCATTCATTGCTTGAAAAATTGTTTCTCCAAATTAGTTTGGATTCATCAAAGGGAGATCAATCCAAGATTGTCTTATCACTACCTCATAGTGTGTTAATCTTTTCAAAAATCCTACGAGATGTGGCAATATTGCCCTCAAATTGGATGTCAGGAAAGCTTTAGATACAATGGATTGGGGTTTAATTTGAAAGATACTTGCTATGTATGGTTTTTATGATGTGATCATTAACTGGGTTTAAATAATTTAAAGTTATTCTCGTATATTAGTCCTCATAAATGGCTCTCTGGAAGGTTGTTTTGATTTTTTGAGAGATGTTAGGAAGGGAGATCCTTTATCAGCCATCCTTTTCTCCATTACTGAGTATTATCTCTGTAGGGTTCTTTATATCATGGCCGGTAATGGAAAATAGAATCCTATTCATGACGGAAGGGGGATGGTTGCTCATTCCCATCTTCTATATGCTGATGAAATCATCCACTTCACTCAAGGGGATAGATTTAATATCAAGAATATAAAAAGATCTATATTGCACTATGAAATGGTATCTGGAAACGAGATTAGTTCGAAAATGTCATTTCTATACTTTAAAAGGATCTTCTCCCCTAATATGAAAAATTATATCATCAGAGAATTGGGCATTTGAGAGGTACATATCCCCTTCACCTATTTTGGGGTTCCCATGTTTTGGGGGAGACCAATGGTATGTCATTTCTCTAGCATTATCAGCATGATTAGAAGACAACTTTCCACATGGAAGAGAAATCTCTTTCAATTGTTGGTAGGGTTTGTCTGGTGAAGTCAATCATTATTTCTAAATTTGTGTACTCTTTTATGGTGAAAAAATGGTCGATTTCTTTAATAAATAGCACTAACACATCTATAAAAAATTTCATATAGAGTCGTATCTTATTGGAAAAAAGTCTGGAAATAGTTCCATGGAATTATATTTTAATGTCTTACGATGGTTGTGGTTTGGGCATTAAAAATCATGGGGGTTTTAATGAATATTTGCAGGCTGTGTTTTTTTGGAGGACTATAAATATGAAATCAGAGGCTCTTAGTTTTCTTCGATCTAGGTTTACTCACAGGCTAAATCTAAGAAAGTTTAATTATTTCAATTCTTCAGTGTGGCCTTCCTTCAAGGGTATTTTCTCTAAAATTGATGTTGACTCTCAGGGGTTGGTATCCAGGGACTCATCTCTTAAATTTGGAAAATATAACTGGACTAGGAATCATCTTATTGACTTGTTTATAGAGTGGGAGTCAAATGTGGATTTTGATTTTTCAGTTAAAGGTCAAATTGATAGTATTGAGAATCTTCTGGATCACATCACATCATTAGTGGATAATTATTTCTGGTCTTCTATAGGTGATTTTTGGTCATGGGAACCTACAATCAATGGTATTCTCAAATAAAAAGGATTTTACAACCACTCTTTCTGTAGTTCATCAGAATTGAAATAGATGGGAAATATGCATAATAAGTTCTTAAAGCCATCCAACTCCTTTCTAACATGGTGGTTGGCTCATAAAAAAACCAACTTATGACTTTTTGTAGGTATGTGGAATCTCCCATTCTAATACTAGTGCTTTAGGATCTCAACATAGGTAAGACATGGATCATCTATTCCTCAACTGTGTAGTGGCTTCGGTGATGTGGAGGGAGGTCGAAGATATTTTTAAAGTTTCTTTTACTCAAACCAACTCAATATAGGACTTCATTAAGAGTTCTAATTTTCTAAAATTTTTACTAAAAATCTAGATTTATTTCAAGCTGCTTCAAAAGAAACTATTCATTTCATCTGGTCTTCAAGGAACATGTTCGGACATGAGTTACTTCCTTTTCAGGATGGTGCTGGTCTTGCAGGTATCCTTGCGGTTGTGCATGAGGTGGAAAAACCTTAATGTGTGTTTTGATACAATTCACTCCATTATTTATCTATACTAAATCAGATCGTGATTAAAGGTATTTTTCAGTCGCCTCTTGTTAAAATAGAATTCATATAGTAGGAAAATTTTGGTGCTTGGATTAAAGATAACTCTAATGGTGATTCATGGGGCAACCCGGGTCCCTTAGCTGTTGGTGCTGTCTTTAGGGATTATTAGGGAAATGATCTTGGATGTATTTATGGATCATGTTGTATTGCATATTCTCATGAAGCAGTGATGCTTGGTGTTATTATGAAAGTAGGACAAGTGGAAAAATTAGTTTGGAACAAGATTTATATTGAGTGTGATTCTATAATTATTGTTTTTCCCTTATGAACCGTGTCCATTAATCATTCATGGAAGCTCACTAATTTATATATTTGATGGTTATACTTTCTTTAATCAAAGGATCATTTTTTACACATGTTTATATAGAGGAATATGCATTGGAAGATGGGTTATCTAATAATGGTGTGAATGGTAATGATTATCATTGGATGGATCATGTGCCAGATGATATCCTTCCTCTCTTTAGGAAGAATATTTGTAAATCTTCTTATTTTAGACTTGTGTAAGTTTTTTTACAAATATAGGGGTCTGGAGTATCTTGTCAGGATCTCAGTTTGTTTAAAAAAATAATTAATAATTAATATGGAATGATAAATAACTGAAAACTCAAACAATTTAGTCAATTACATGAGTACGAAATAAATCCACGTATAATATCAATGTTGTAATCTCATGGTTAATAATACTAAATTATCAATGTAAGAAATGATTAACATTGGAAATCATGATTTCATACATCGTGATATCTATACTGCTAAAACCTGGTGTCAAGGTAGTTTAATTGATTAGTATGTATACACAAAAAACCTATTCAATGCTAGCATACTGATTTTTATCATGAAGCATGTCAACACATCATGGGGATATATAATTTTTTGCAAAACCACTTTCTTAATTTTTAATAAAATCCTCATATATTTAGTAATAAAATTAAATATATTAGAAATATTTCATACCAACAAATTTTATGTACCATGTAAATAATACTGATTATCAATAATTCCACATCCAATCAAATAATCTTCTATGTAAAACAATGTATATAGAAAAGTTATGTGGGTTTTCAAATAAGAATATACATGATATTAAGAATATGAATATTTAAGGGAAATGTAATTTCCAATGATCAATGGAATGTTAATGTTTCAAAATAATGTTCATGTCCATGAGATTAGTCAAGAGATGAAAAATGACCATCATTAAATAGTTTTTAAAATAAAATTTATTACCGTAAATATATATGAAAAAGGAAATGAGACATTTAAAATAAGTCATAATTAAAGAGTTTCCTTTTTAAACCCATTCAACACAATTATAATAATCCAAAGGGTGTAAAACGGTTATGTATATGGGAAAGTTCATTAATTACATATATATTAAAAGAAAACATTAATTTTGAATTTTTATAAACAAATTTGAAAATGACCATTCTAGAAAAATATAAGAATTATTATTTTCAATACATATAAAAATTAACATATATCTAAAAATTTCATTAATTATTCATCTTTGTAAATAATCACAATTTTGTAAAACAATTTTCAAAAATATAGATATTGTGGGAAAATATACCCAATTAAAAAATGAATAAGGGTAGATTTTATTTCAAACATAACTCTTGAATGATTAAATTGAATTGAATATTTAATCATTATGAATAAAAAAATCATATTAAATATACAATGGGAATTATATACACCTGATAAAAATAAATAGGTATATAATACCAAAAAGGTCTCAAAGGAGTGGAAATTGAGAAGAAACCCTTTAACTCAAGTTAAACATGTCATGTGCATTATTTATCTTCTTTAATAATATAATTATTTCAATTATTTACTTTCTTAATAACTATTTTAAAGTTTTTATTTCATTTTATTTTATTTATTACCATATTATATTCATTTACTTACCCTTTTAAGTTCATCACAAGAATTTTCATTTTATTCGGGTCATATATCAAAAATAAATACGGTAGAATTAATAAATTCAAAGAGGTAATTATTTTCTAATATTTATAATAATATTAATGGAATAATTATAAATTATAATTTTAAATAAAATAAATAAATATTTTTAAAAAATTAACTACATTACAATTACATAGATGGTAGGTTGTACATAAACATGGGAAATAAATTCAATTTTCAAACGGTCATGATAGAAAGAAGATAAGTGTTATTTTATCTTTCTATAATGATAATTATAACAAAAAATCTATATTATTTATTTAAATAAACTAATATGTAATTTTCATGTGATTTGGTGGTGAAAAGCGAATCATGTCGCCTTGTGTAGGTGGGTCATATGTTTGCATGAACACAGTTTCAATTTTATTATTGGATTGAAAGAAAAAAAGTAAATAAAATATTAACATTATAGAATCATTTTTATTTATAAATAGTAAATTTTTTAACAAAACTCATCCTTAATATATCTCATGTAATGTGTGAATGAATCTTGTCGCTTCACTAGGCAGTTATCCACCATACAATCGAACGACAATATCATATTCCCAAAAAATGGAGAGTATGATGGTCTTCATAATATAATAATTAATGATTCAAAATAAAATCATAAATATCATATATAAACTATTAATCTATCATTATATCCAATCATGAAAGTTTTTAATGGAAATAATTACATTAGTTTGTGCGGAAATAGTTTATCGTACACAAAAATAACGATTTCGTAACCCATTTGATTGAAGTGTTGATGGTTGTAAGTCATGAAATTAACATAAAAACAAATAATTATATGTAATATACTTATTGTAATATATGATAATGTTATAATAATAATTTAAGAAGGTGTATAAATAAATAATATAAAGATTCTTGTTTAAGAACATTACCTCTTCTTTGTGTATTCTCCTTAAATTTTCACTAAATCCTTCCTAGATAGTATTTCAACCTAAAATGAGGCATATATAATTATTTTAGGGAATATTTTAAGTGATTTTGGTATTTATTCTCCAATATAGATAGGTTTTAAGGTGTGAATAATGTATAATAGTGGGTTTTCTTTTATAAGTAGGGGAGAAGACTCACATGGTATTTATGAAAGTAATTGAGTAATCTCAAAATTTTCATTTATAACAAGGGTAAAAAACGGAACATTATCAGAAATTATATTATTCATGATCTAAATAAATTCATAAAATTTATTTTATACAAGTTCATAGGTTATTTTCTCCATTAACATTTTAGTTTAACCTCCTAATAAACACATTTTTACCTTGATCGTGGTAATTAATATTTACAACATTTAATATTAATTTTGGTAAAAAAACATGCTAAACTTGTTAGGTAATATAAATAATTATGATTATAAACCGTAAATATTTTTTCCAAATTCCATTCATATAAGTTGAAAATTTTAATTTAATATTAATCTGGCACACATGACGAGAAAACAAGTTTTAAAAGCAAAAATGGTCAAATGTTTAGAGACATTTTATATCCAATTTAAATATGAAATTTATTAAAATGAAATAAATTGGATTAATATATGTATTATTTAACTAATTATACTTTAGAACAAATTTAAAATATAATTTAAATTTTTAAAAAATCTATGAGAATACACAGTTTTCAATTAAAAATCAAAATTTATCAGTATTCATAGAAAATTAAAACTTTTCATAAAAATCCAAAAAATTTACAATATGATATTTTTTACAATATGAATTAAAAAAATTATGTATTTTTATAAAATTATTTTTCTAATAGTTTCAAAAAAATTAAAATAAGTGCTCTAGAAAAAGGCGAAAAAACAGTTTTTTAGAAAAATACAATTTTAAGCATACGATTGGATTTATTATTATCCCTTACCTAGAAGAAAAATAAAAATAATTTTAAATAGCTAATTGAATATATATATATATATATATATATATATATATTAAATTTCATTAAATTAATTCACAAAAATTATTTTTTTATTTTATTAAATTAAAAAAATACTATTTCCTTAAAAAATAGTTTTTTAGATAAAGATTTCCATTATTTTAAAATAGTTTTTATTTTCATTTCTAAATAATTGGTCACTAAATAATTCATAATAATTACTGGTGTAAACAATATTTCGAGAATTTAATTAATCCTATTCATAACTATCATTCCAATAGTTATGATAACTATAAAATTAAATAATAATATTTTCACGATATGACATTTTTCATTTAAACTCATTGTTTTTGTGTAGCACAAGTTAAACTCAGTAGTGCGTGTAACAAAAGAAAAACATGTTTTTGTTTATAACTCAAGATAAACGCAGTGTTAATTGTAACACAAGAAAAAAAATCCAATTTTTTTTCACAAAAAAAAATGTGGAAGATCAAATCTATTTGAAGAAAATAGTTTCACAAAATCTCAGGGTTTTACATTCCACCACCCTAAAAAAAATTTCACCCTTAAATTCATCACAGTTTTTAAAGTATTAACTATTATAAATTACTTTATATAAACACACATCTCAAAAATGAAAAATAAAACTTCCATATAAAAGGGAAGGTTGGAAACATAAATGATACCTAAAGTAACTTGTATAATTATTTCCATATAGAAGAACATAAGCGGGAAGTTAATATTAAGACATTGAATAAAGGGGTAAATAATTATAGTGAGTGACAAAGATCACTTATCATAATTATGTGGGTAATCTAGGGAAATTTGACCACTGAAAAACCATAAAACAAAGAGTCATGAATAATTTTATTGATATCCTCATAAATGATGATAACAAGACATCATTTTATTTCAAGTCCCTTTTCTTAAAGTTCAAACATTTTCATTATAAGGAATACTTAATGATTTCATTACATATCATTACCACAATCTCATCCATTAGTTATTCCATGATCAATTTTCACTTCATATCTCACTATAAAAAATAAAGGTGAATTTTTTATTCTTGAAACACCAATGAGTCATATGATCCAGAAATAGAATTATAATTAAGTTGGTATGTCTTTAGTTATCATCACAACAAAGTGGTTAGCATAGGTTATCCAATTTTTATAAATCATTATATAGATAAGTAATACATTGATCTCTAAAACCTTGAAAAAAAAGTTCAAATCAAACCATTCCATAAATTATTAAACTTAAACCCCTTCCAAAATTCAAAATTTATAAATAATGTCTCTAAATTTACCAAAATCAACTTAACATTAATCCCCCATATATCATAAAGTATTTCTTCATTACCACATACTAAACATTTGAATGACTTCATCATGTATTTACTAGAAACACAATAGTATAAATAATTATCGTAAAACTATATTAAAACACACACTCTAATTTGTTATATACAAAATCAAATATTATTGGATATATCAATTAAATCCAAATATGTTATAAACTCTATCAATGATAGAATATTATTCTTGGTAAACAAATATATTAATCTTTTGAGGTCATTATTAATATCCAATATCTATATCTGTCATATCCTTATCTATGATAAATAAAATTTTCTCAACATTCAAAACATATTAATGGTACCCTTCCATTAATAAAAATATCACATTTCCATTAAATCACTTTGCTAGTTCATAAGCACCATTTGATATATTTTTTAAAATCATTAATGAAAAAAATATACTGAAAAAAATATTATGATTAAAAATTCATTATTCCTAAACCCAAATAAACAAATACTTCATTCATTCCACTTCAATTATTGGCATGGAATAGGTCCTTCGTCTAGATTTTAAATCTTGAGTTTAGTAATTTATTTGAGAAACTCACTTGTTCTTCATAAATAATACACTAAACTCCTTACAAATTTGCCACAATATGACCATATTTTCCACACAGATAACATCTTCCCTTCAATTTTTGATATTCATTTAGGTTTTTCTCCCCACCATCTGGATAATTGTAAAGATGAATATACATTAATATTTGTTCATGACCATGTGAAAATTCATAAAATTGCATATTCCCCTAATTATATGTGTCAAGAAATTCACTGAAGATCCAATTTTTATTCATATATAATGATATCAAATTATTCATAATCACAATATCTTTATCTCTAGCCATTATAAAATTTCGTTAAACATATTGATTGAATTATCTATGAGATTCAATGTTAGAATGATTCTTTCTTGTTCTATCCATTGACAGAAACTAAAAAACATAGTGTAAGAAACAATAATCATAGTGGGGAACCACATAATCATTAAAATCACTTATAGGATGTCTAAATCATGAAAATAAAATTTAATTTTTGAAACCTTAGATTTATCCATGTTTATTTATTATCATATTCTATTTAAGTCCTCTATGATGATTCATAAATAGTCTGTGAATATCCAAATCATATCCCCAAGAGTGTAAAATGATGTTTGTAGAAAGAACCATATTCAAGCACTGGTTCCCAGTTAAGTCCAGTTCATTATGGTTTTTCTTGTTTTTTACACTTAGGTACATTAGTTCTAGAGCCACATCCACTTATATTATCTATAAAATGATGTAATTTCTTGGAAACCACACACTGAATCCTTTACAAAAATTCCATGATATTTTCCTATAAATTAACTTATACTTATACATATCCTTAGAGACATCCCTAGACATATCCTTAAAAATAACCCTAGGGATATCAATAAATCATTATCATCCTAGTTTTGAAATGATAAGTAAACCATTAATCTAATAAAAAATATAGAGAGAGGTTTCTCATACAAGGATGTTACATCTTTTTATATGAATATTCATTACATTTAATAAACACATGCCTAGGAACCATAATAGTTTCGTTCCTTTGGATACATAGAACACAATATTCTAATCTGGTGAATGATATATAATGATACACAGAAAGATCTTCCCATTTAGTACTCTTAATATAAATTACCTATATAAATTCTTTCTTCATAACCATGGGAAAGGAAATATAAGAAAGGGTGATATCAGTCATAAGATATATTAATCTATATTCATATTAAAGCATAAGATAAATATAAGGGTATGTGATAATGAACATTACTTATAATGTTCATACCAAAACTATCATATTATATAAACAAAAATCATGGCATAAATATTAGAAGTTTGTAAGACATGATTCATAAGGCAATTAATGAACATGATCCATGAGATAATAACACTATAATAAGACAACGTTTTTTGGAATATACATAATAATATAAAATCATATATCATGTATATCCACCATTAAATTCATAACTTGTTAGGCTTGGGATAATTTCATGTGTACCGACTTCGTGATTGGGTTAACCACATGTGTACTCTTCACTACATAAACTACACCTCTTGGGAAACACACAACACCATACCCAATGGAAACCATTTCTATGTAATGGAATGGTTTTACTCCCCAAACTACCCTGATTTTCAAGGTTCACTCGGAAGACCATTATACTAGAAAAAGTACCTTACTAAACTAAGTTCATTATCTTTTCTAGTCATGTCTATCTCATGTGATATAAGTGATTACCCTGTGAATTAGAGGGAGATATTAGTACCACCCATCTTTGGTTATATCATATCCACCATACGTAGTTATAATGAACCCACTATCCTTGTTTATAATCTAACTACCTTTAAATAATGAACATCATACATATGTGTTCCACAAGATCAAAAAAAATCATCATATTTGAACATAAGAAATGAAATGTGTTTCGTAAACATTTCATGATAATATAACCTTTAGAAAATAAATGGGATACATAATCATTTCATCATTTTATCATTTCATTAAATCATAACCCATGAAAAAAATAATAGGGTTTCATAAGCATTTTTTCATTTTATAACCCACAGCATATAAGGGAGTTTCAAAATCATATTTTCATCATAAACATAAACCGTTTTGGGAAAGAATAATAATGGTATCCTAGGATCATATCCCCCTATAAAGCAAAAGTATCACCAAAGAATAACATCATATATGAAAATATTTTGGAAACAACTACATAGGAAATTTCATGATGAAAATATATTTAATTTTAAATTCAATTCTTAAAATATAAAAGATTATAAAAAACCTCTATTTGAATATATCCTTGATAACTTATAAAGAAAGATTTTAAACAACAATTTAAGACATTTCTTGGGGAAATATCATTTCCACTTTGAAAAAAACATTTTTAAACATAAAACATTTTCAAAATACGTTTCATAGAAAATAAACAAGAAAACATAAAAACAAATATTCCAAGAAATTATTTTTCATTTTATTAGATAATTTCACGAACATTTAAATCAATATTACATTCACATTTTTTGTAATATCTAAATGGGAATTATTTGGAAAATGACATTTTGATTACTTTCAAATAATTTTTTTAAAAGTAAAAAACTGTAAAAACATATTTAATAAATATTTTAAAAATTTTTGAATTTTTTTTTGAAAACTTTTCTATAGAACATAGTTTTAAAAGAAAGAAAAATTCTTAAAAATGAGAGAAATAAAGTGGAATTTTCTTAAAAACATTTTATTAACTTTTTTAACTATAAAAGAGTGGGAAAATGGTACCATTACATGGAGATATCATGAATAACCATAAGATAATAAAATTCATGAGTACTATTGGTATATAAATTACAATATTTTATATATCATCAGAAACATAATCCTAAACAATCTTGATAAATGATGAGATTGTAACAACAAATTTGTAACACTTCAGAAACATTGAATCATAATCCTCACGAAGGAATAAAATAAAATTAAAATTAAAATGTCATGAAAATGAATAAATTCATGATATTACATGAAAACGGGGTTTTATATACACCTCATGAATGAATGTAGGTGCATAACATGACATATGTCTCAATATGGAAAATTGTGAAAAAAACCATACCGATTTGGTAACTTTTGAACTGTAATCCCCTTGAAAGAGAGATCCTAATATGTATATTTAAATACTAATAATTTTCTTGATAATAATCACAAAATATAGTCAGGGTTAGTAAATAAATCGTCTAAAATAAATAGGTGGTTAATATGTCATGTGTCTTATAGAAGTAAAAAAGTGAGATTGAAATCTCTTAGTTTAAGTCTCAACTCTAGTCGTACATGTTCAAAGATCTGGTATAATAAATATAAGATTATTATACCTCAGTTTCAAAAACAATTTATATATTTCATACCAAATATGAATTTATTATGATATTTTTTTCCATTTTAAAAACAATTTCATGCTAAAGTTATGTTTTGGGTACTAATCACTTTATTTATCATATATGTGTTGTTTTGTTATATTATTGGTCCTCTAACTTTGATAATGGTTAGGTTATATCAAGAATGAAATTCTTTATGTCGATATCTAATATATTTTGTATATATTTATTTATAGTATTCTATAAAATTTAGTGATAGGAAATGAAATACATTGTTCATGGAAACAGTAGGCCATATATATGCATGAAAAGTATTTACATTTTCTTATTGGATGGGATGAAATAAAAGTAAATAATATATTTTCATTATAGAATCATTTTAAATTAAAATAAATCACTTATCATTCTTAATCATATCTTTGATACATTTTATATAAAGAGTGAATGAATCACATCGCTTCAGGAGAAAGTAATCCACGGTACACATAAAAAAATTTATTTTACTCCCCAAAAATAAAGAGTATGAAGGTATGTATGATTTAATAATTAAAAAATAATAAATCATAATAAATATCATAAAAAATATATAAACTATAAATCCATAATTATTTTCAATAGTGATATGTGGTAATTGAAAAATAAATGACATCAGTTTATAATGTGGTGGTTCGCTGTAAACACAAATGATGATTTCGAAACCCATTTGATAGAAGTGGATATGGTTGTTAGAAATTCATATAACACTAAAAATTCTCAGTATATAGAAGATAAATATGTTACCATATTATTTTTTTATAATAATAATTTAATAAAATATTAAATAAATGTTGTTTTAAGAACATTAACTCTTCTTCAGATATTATTGTTAGGACTAAACGAAAGCCTTAATAGGTTTTAATTAATAAAAAAAGAATATACTTGGATGATGGGAGAGATTTTTGGAAGTGATTTTTATATTTATTTTTTATTCAATGAGGTTTTATTTTATAAATAAGGGTGGATAATGGGAAGCCTTTTATTAGTTGGGGAGAGGACACACATGGTATTTTTTGAAAATAACTGAGTGATTCCACGTTTTTATATAAAAATTGTCTAAAAATAATTACTATAAAAAATTATAGGTTTAAAGGTAAAAATATGACCATAAAATAGTGTTTAGAAATGTTTATATGTCATTTTTACTCTTATCTTTTTAATTTCACCCTCTAATAAACTCATTTTTTCCTTAGCCATGGTAATTAATTTTTAATGAAATGGCTAATAATTATGGTAAAAAATTAAGTTGACCTTGTTAGATAATATAAATTGTTCTGATTCCAAATATGGAATTTGATTTCCCAAATTCCATTCATATAATTGGAGGAAAATAATTTAATTTTAATCCTGTAGGTGTGATCTGAAAGCAGGTTTTTAAAGAAAAAATAATCAAAAGTTTACAATGATTTGGTATAATATTTCAATATGAAATTGGTTAAAACTAAAAATATTAGAATAATAGCTATATAATTAAAATAATTATTCTTTAAATATAATTAAAATGTAATTTAACTCTATAAATAAATTAGAAAAAATGATAGAATTCAATTAAAATTAAAAATTTATCACAAATTAAAAAAAAAATTAAAAAAATTCTATAGACTCACAATATGGTATTTTTTTAAATTATTCATTAAAAATGAATTTAATTTTTATAAAATTAATTTTAAAAAAAAATTAAAAATTTTTTTTTAAATAAGTTCACCAGAAAAAGGTGACAAAACTACTTTCTATAAAAATTCAGTTTTTATGCATAAAGATTGGGTTATTTTTATCTCTTATCTAAAAAACACATAAGATGAATGATACATAGTTTCTTTAATATGTATATTATATAAATTTCATAAAAATCATACAAGTAATTATTTTATTTAATTTTTTGTATAACACATCTATTTTCATAAAAAATAGTATATAAAAAAGATTTTTTTTTATTTTCAAAGAGTTTTTATTTTATTTTCTAATTAATTGTTCGCTAAATATTTCATTAAATATACATTTTAAACCACATTTTCATAATTTAGTTATTCTTATTTTACCCTAAATTCTAATGGCTAGGAGATGACTATCATATTTAATAATATATTATTATTCAATGAAATGTTTCTCTTATACTTGGTGTTGTCTGTAATGAAATCTAAACTAAATATTGTGTGTAATCCAAGATAAACATATTGTTCTGTGTAACTAAAGATAAATTCAGTGTCACTTGTAATAAAATCCAATACCAATATTCTGTGTCACATAAAATATGGAAAATATGAAATCTATTTCAAAAAAATCCATAAAATCTTATAGTGTCATATTCTATCCACCCTTAAAAATAATTTTTACCATCAAATTCATATCTGTCATTAATGGTTTAGCATTATAAAAAAAATCATTCATAGAAAGTATCATCGTATAAATGAATTATACAGCTTTCATTAAAAGATTAAAGTTTGAAACATAATGGTTACCTAAAGTAACTCATATTTAAGATTCCACATTAAATAACATAGGTGGGAAGTGAATATTTTGTCATAGAAGAAAATCATAAATAATTATAGATATTGATAAAGATAATAGATTATATAAAATTGGGTGATCTAGAGAAATTTAACCACCACAAAACCATAAACTGAATAGGTGTGAGAAATTTAATTGATATGAGCAAAAATAATGATAACATGACAACATTTTATTTCATGATACTTTTCCAAATGATGATTAATTTTCACAAGATGATCATTACATTCAATATCATGAAAAAAAATATCACCCATCAATTATTCCTTGATCAATTTCCACTTTATCACTTCAAGAAAAAAAGTTGAATTTCTTTTTTCTTAAAGCACTAATGGATTATAAGATCCATAAATAGAGTGATAAGTCATTCCATATATGTTTAGATATCATCATAGAAAAATGGTTAGAAAAGGCTATCCAATATTCATAAACCTTCATATAGCTAAGTAAAACCTTAATCTCTAAAACCTCATCGGAAGTTTGAATCAAACATTCTATTAAATGGTAAACCATATAAACCTTCCAAAATTAAAATTTTTTAAAGAATGTATCTAAAGTTTTAAAAATAAACTTAACATTAACCCCACATATAACATAAATTATCTCTTTATTGTCATACACTAAATGTGTGAATACATTCATTCCGTATTATCATGAAACATGTTAATAAAATGAATTTCAACAAAAACATTTTGACAATATACATTCTCCTTCATTTTTTACGTAAAACACAGTATATTGGATATATTCCTAAAATACAAAAATGTTGTAAACTCCATCAATGATAGGAAATAATACTTTTTCAAAAAATCAATTCTTAGTTATAAGGTTATGAATACTATATGATATTCATATCAATCATCTATTTATATACTATAAACATAATTTTATCAACATCAAAAACATATTAATGAATGCCTTCATTTAATAAGAATATCACTTTTCCATTCAATCACTTTTCTAGTCCGTCAGCACCATAATATATATATATATATTTATATTTATAAACCCTTAATGAAAAACAATTCCTTAACAATCCTTTTATCTATCAAAATTCATAAAACCTAAATCCAAATACATAAATACTTCATTCATTCCAATTTAATGATTAGTAAGTAGCATTTCCATCCTTGGTCTAAAAGTTAGTTCAGGAGCTATGGAATTGACTTGTGTAATTCCCACATTTTCTATAGATAAGACATTGAAATCCTTGATAATTTTTCACTCTATGACCTTATTTTCCACATAGATGACATCTTACCCTCCTTTTTAGATATTACGTTAGGTTTTTATTCACACATTTTTGACATTTTAAAATATGGATATTCTTTACTCTATTCTCATTACCTCATGAAATTTCATAAAATTATAACCTCCTATTATTTGAAGTGTCGGGAATGTCACTGATGATCACATTATCAATAATATATATCTATACTTGATTAGGCATAATCAAAATATCTTTATATCTATACTTTATCCTATTTTTCTACTCATATTCACGGAATTTTCCATAATATTTAATTTAAACATGATCTCATCTAGTTACAACCATTGGGAAAAACTAAAAAACATTCTACAATGAACATTAATCAAAATATGGACCACATAATTCTAAAATATCACTTATTTGATGTCTAAATCGTAACACCTACATTGATGTATGACACCTTCAGTTTATCCTAGGTCATTCGTAGTCATATTCTATTTAAATCCATTATGATGGTTCATAATGAGTTTGTGAATTTCCTAATCATATCCCCTAGGAAGTCAAAAAAAAGTTTGTATCAAGGCTCTTTGTCAGCCATTAGTTCCAAATAGTCCTAGATTAATATAAATTTTTTAGGGTCGTTACTCATAGGTACAACTATTTCATAACCACATCCCCTTTTAATATACAATAAAGGATGTAAATTCATGGAATCCACTTTCTTTATCCTTTACCAAAATTCCAGGAAATTTTCTTATACTTTTAGTCATCCTTAGACTTATCCTTAGTAGAATCCCTAGAAATTGCTTTAAAAATATCACTAGAGATCTCACTAAATCTTCCTCTTCCTAGTTTTTACATTTTATCTAAACATTTCCTCTAATACTAATTATCGCGACCCACATTTTCATACACATATATTACATTTTTTATTCAATATTTATTATATTACATAAACACACGCCTTAGGATGGAAATAGTTTACTACCTTTATAAACATGGAACACATTATTTAAATATGGGGAATGATATTCAAGGTATCACATTAATATATTTTCACATAGTACTCTTTGTTGAAATATCCTATATAAATCCTTTCTTTATAACTTAGGGAAAGGAAACCTAAAAAATGTGATATCAGATACTCATTTAAGGTAATCATAAGAGGTATCAATCACAAGCTAATAATAAGGGTGCATGATAATGAACATAACCTATTATTTTTATAACAAAATTATCATAAACCATAAACATCAGTCATGGAATAATGTTTGGCAGTTTATAATTCATTATTAATAATAGAATCAGATAACATGAGACATGTGAGCATAGAATTGGCATAATACATTGATTTTTCGCATGCACGTATGCATAGAAAATATTATTTCAAGTATACCCACTAATATATTTATAACATTTTTGGATTACAATAACCACTTATGCACCTTTTTGTTCTTGGTATAACCACCAATGTGACCTCTTTTTCGAGAACTCAACCTCCTGAGTGGGACACAAAACCATCCCCAGTAGCAGCCCTTTTCTCATAGTGGAAGGAGTTCACTCCTTAGACCATCATAATGGAAAAATTCCCTTACTAAATAGAGTTCAGTCCCACATCTAGTTCTTTAAATATCATGAGATATATATTTTTTACAAATTCATTGTAGGGAGATATACATATCAACCATCTTTGGTTGTGAAAAAAATCATCATCCTTGGTTATAATGATACCACCATCCTTGATTATAACATAACTACTATTACATAATGAAAATAATATATATGTGTTCCCCAAGTGCATAAAACATTCAACATATCAGAACCCCTAAAATAAAAACATTTCAACATAATATAACATGTGGAAAATAAAAATGTTACATAACAATTTCATTATTTTATAAAATCATATCCTATGTAAAAAAAGTGGGTTTCATAATAATTTTATCATGGAATAACACATGGAATCGAAATGGGTTTTATGAACATAATTTCATCATAAAAATAAACCATTTAGAAAAAATCATAATATTGTTATCATGGGATCATTTCCAATGTAAATAATAAGTAACCACAAATAATATCATATTACCTAAAAAATATTTTTAAAAGTCTTCTTGGATAATTTCTTGAGGAAAATTTATTTTTCCTAAAAAACAATTTTTAAAACAAAAATAATTATGAATATCCTTTTCATTGAAAATAACCTTGAAATCATAAAAAGGA
Source organism: Viscum album (assembly GCA_963277665.1). NCBI lineage: Eukaryota > Viridiplantae > Streptophyta > Magnoliopsida > Santalales > Viscaceae > Viscum > Viscum album. The sequence goes on along the minus strand of OY728136.1, from coordinate 1,275,655,128 downwards.
AGCTCTTAAAAATCATTTAAAACATTTCTTATGTGAAATATCATTTTATCATTTAATTTTTTTAAAGAAACTATAAAAAAATTTCAAAATACATTTATATTAAAATAACCATAAAATATTAAAATAATATTAAAATAATGTTTTTTCATGACATCATATAATTACGAACGTGTTAAAAAGATGATTCATTTCACATTTTTTATAAAATCAAAATAAAAATTTGTTGGAAAAAATCATGAAGATTCATTTAAAACCATTTTTTAAAGGAAAAAATTGGAAAAAACTTTGTAATTATTAATTTGAAAAATGTTTAAAATAATTAAATAATGTTTATAAAACATGTTTTTGGAGGAAAACATATTTTCAACCAAAGAGAGAAATAAATTTAGCTATTATTAAATAACATTTTCTTAATTATTTTAAGTACCAAATAGTGTAAAAATACTTCCATTACTTATAGATATATCAAATAACCATAAGAGAAGAAAATTTAGGAGAATTCATGATATATGTATCATAATATTATATTATTGAAAACATAATCATAAAGATCTTGATAAACGATGGGATTGTAAGATTAAATATTTACCACTTTGGTTACTTTAATTTATAATCCCCAAGAAGGAATAACATAAAATAAAAACAATCATGAGTAGTAATACATTCATTTTATTACATTTAAAATGGATTCTATATACACCTAATAATTGAATATAGGTTCATAACATATCATATGTCTAAAATAAGGGAAATTGAGGAAAAAATCCATTTATGCTTCGATAAATTTTGAACTGTAAACCCCATGAAAGAGTGATCCAAAAATTTGTATGTAAATATAAATAATTTTCATTAGAATAATCACAAAAATATTTTCATTAGAATTATATAAACCACATAAATGAAATATTAGGTGAATAATGAATGTGTCACACAGAAGTAAAAAAGTAAGATAGAAATCCATTACATTAAGTTTTGACTTCTATCATAGAAATTCAAAACACATGTATAATAAATAAAATATTTAAAATATTTAAAATATTTAATCCCATAAAATATTTTATTATTACCATTTATTAACCATTTATTAACAATTCCGTGTTAAATTTAGGTTTTGGGTAATAACCTCATGGTTTTTCAAATATGTTTTAATTTTTTATTTTTTTCGTAACATTACATTTATCATGGTTAAATAATCTTCAAAATGTAAACCATTATATAAATATCATACATATTCATTATATATGTATTTATACTAATCCATAAAATTTAGTGATAGGAAATAAACTACCACGTTCATGGAGATGGTAGGTTCTATATACGCATGAACGTTGTTTGTTTGTTATTATTGGATTAAAATAATGAAAAGTAAAAAATATATTATAATTAACGAAATTTTTTATATCAAATATATCAAAAAAAATTACTAAACCCATCTTTAATACATTCCTTGTAAATAATTAATGAATTACATCACTTCTCGTGGTGGCTGTCCATTTTACACATGAAAACGTAAACATGAACAAAGAACATGAACAATGATTTCATAACCTATTTGATGGAAGTGGAGATGGTTTTAGGTAATTAAGTTATCATAAAAACAAATAATTATATTTAATATATTGAATTTATTATATATTTATGGTATAATAATAATTTAATAAGGTGTATAAATAAGTAATCTAATGGTTCTCATTGAATAATATTACCTCTTCCTAAGGTATTCTCCTATGGTTTTCACTAAATACTTCATCGGTTGGATTTCTACCCAAAATTAGGATACTGCGATGATAATAGGGGTGTTGGTAACTAATTTTATAGTTATTTTTGGAACCAAATAGGTATGAAGGTTTCAATAAGGGAGGATAGGGGGCGTCCTTTTATATTTGGGGGAGATGACACATTTTGTTTTTTTGAAAAGAATTGAGTGCTCCTGCATTTTTCATGTGAAAAAGGGTCAAAATGGAAAATTATTGAATCATATAGATTTAATGGTCTAAATATAGCTATTAAAAATATTATACAACTGTATATGTTATATTTACCTTTAGATTGTTGGGTTAACCCCTAGAAACCCAAGTTTTACATTAACCAATGTAATTGATCTTTACTACATTCACTGTTCATTTTGATCAAAAATTACTTTAAACTTATTAGATAATATAAATTATCTTTATTATAATTATAGAATCCATTTTTTCAAATTAAATTCATATAAGTGGTAAAATTTAATTCAACATTAACCCCATAGATATGATGATAAATATGGTTTTTAAAGATAAAATGATCAAAATTTTAAAAAAATTTGTATCAAATTTCAATATAAAATTGATTAAAAAAACTTAAATTAGACTAATAAATGTATAATTGAACTATTTATACTTTAAAACAAAATAAAAATGTATTTTAATTTTGTAAATAATTTAATATAAAAGAAAATTTTCAATTAAAATTTTGCACTTTTCATTATTCATCAAAAAATGAAACCTTTCAAAAAAATCCCAAAAATTAATCCTAAGATAAATTTTACATTGTGTATTAAAAAAATTATTTTATTTTATCAAATAAATTTGATAAAAGTTTCAAATTTTATTTTTAAATTAGTGCACCATAAAATTGTGAAAAAAACTCATTTTTAGAAAGATAGAGTTTTTAAGTATAAAATTATATTTATTTTTATAACTTGTCTAGAAAACACATAATATGAATGTTACATAAGTTATTTAATATATATACTATATAAATTTCATTAAAATTATTCACAAAAATAATTTGGTTATTTTTTATGAGGTAGAACTCATTTGATTGCAAAAAAATGGTTTTTTAGAAATAGATTTTCTTTATTTTCAAATAGTTTCTATATTAATTTCTAATTAATAGGTCACCAAATAATTAATTATACAATATTATATAAACCATATTTTCATAATTTAATTAAACCTAATAAAACCATCCATTCCAATGATTAGGTGATATTTATAATATTAAATAATAATATTTTTATTCGATTAAATCTTTTATTTCAACTCAGTGTTGTTTGTAATTCAAGATAAACTTAGTATTGTGTGTGAAACAAAATCCAAACATGGTGTATCATGTAAAATAATCTAAACTCTATGTTACTTGAAACTCAATCTGAAATTAGTATTTGGTGTCCCAAACAAGTAGAAAAGATCATGTCAATTTAAAAAATAAGGCACAAAATCTCTACGTGTTATAAAATTTATCATTATAACCATCCATGAGTGATGGTAATGGAAAATATATCACATCAGGTTAATAGGTGGTATTTTTTTGTAAAAGAACAATTGTTTCATTTCCCATTTTATGGAAGAATATATGGATGTTGGTTATTCTCTTAACATAATAATATCTTAATATATAGGAAATAGTAGTTTTATTATATTATAATGGTTGATTAATATTTTAAGTAGGTGGAAGAGGAAAAAAACAATAAATCTTGGTTTTTAACGATACCTCTTCTTCAGACAACCTCTTTACGATTATAACTAAAGCATTTATAGATTATATTTTTTATAAAAACAATTCCTTTTGGATTATTTAATGGATATACGTAAGGGATTTTGGTAGGTCATAAATTACCCAAATTGTATTATAATTTTTATGTAAATTAGAGACGAGGTTTCCTTTTATAAGTTAGGCAAGGGACACTTTCAAAATTTCTTAAAGTATTAAATTAATATAATAAAATTTTCATATTAAATTGGATCTAAATTGATATAATTAGAATTTAATTGGATTATAGATGACAATCCTATCATACAATAAAATATTTACAAGTTTTGGTTATGTTTTTATCCTTATCGTCTAATATAAACCCCTCATTAAACCTTTTGACAATTACCACGGTATTAATGTTTTATACCCTTTAGGGGTTGATAATGTTTCTATAAATTTAAAAACTACCCACAACTGGACCATTTTTTATGTGTTAAAACATATACCATTAATTTTTATTAAGATAATATTTTTATAAATTTTTAATTACTTAATAAAATGTTATTTATTATAAAATATCATTAATTTTATTTTTGAAATTATTAATTTAATGTATCTTTAAATACATCATGATAAAGTGTGAATTTGAATATAATAATTTAATATATCCCTATCATGTTATATTTATATTCCAAATTCTTATAACACGATAATTCTTTGAAATTATATTTTTTAGTGTTTTTAACTTCATTTATTTTATTTTTCTAATAATTAAATAAATAGTGTGTTGGTGTTGTGAAAGCATTTAAGTTAATTATATATTCACAAAAAAATAGAAATAAATTATCATGATTAAAAAATCAATTATCATTAAAATTAATATTTAAAACCAAAAATAAGATTTAATTATCACAATAATAAAATGTTATAGTTAATAGAATAAAAGTGAAATTATTATCTTTATCTCTCAAATAAATATTATAAAGATCAAAATCAAATAAAAATTAAAAAAATGACATATTTTCAAATTCTGGACAATCATGGATTAAATATACTCATAAAAATAAATTTATTCAAGTGTGGGTTGATTTCTATTACCTTGTCTTATTATTTTTCACATTAATTACTCAATTTACTCTTACTGTGGTGATAATTATTTACTATGGTTACTATTCATAATTACTATAAATAAAAGGGACCTATTTAAATACTTTGTACCTCAAGATTAAAATTTTTTAACCCATTTTTAAACATTATATTTCAATTATTTGTATAAATTAAATTAAAATTAAATTGATAAAGGAAATATAATATAATGTTTTAAAAAAATGCATTTTTATGTATAAAAAGTGTTTAAACTAAATTAAATTATAAAATTAATAAAAACAAAAATAAATGGATTATTAATAATATTAAAAAACTATTGGTATTCTTAATCCCTTTTAAAATTAAATGGGTCTTTGTAAATTGTTGAAATATAAATATAGTTTTCAATAAAAATAAAAATTTTCACTATTAGCTTGAAAATCATTATTTTCATAAAAATCACCCGAATATAATTTTTATATGTTGATTTAAAAAAAACATTTTTTCAAATAAATTTACAAAAATTATTTTTATTATTTTTTCACAGAAATTAATAACATAATTTTTTATTAAAATGGTCTTCTGAATAATTAAATGACATAACTAAAATAATTTAGTATTTATTTGATAATAATTAATCTATAAATCTGTATTTCTTATGACCTTTATAAATATTTTATAGTGTTTTTATTCTAATTTAAACTTACTGGTTCAATGGCTAGATTATAATAATCATATTTAAGTAAAAATATATCATGGTTTGGTTAAACTTCGTGGTGCATGTTGTATATGATATCAAACATATTATTATTTTAAAATATATTGGTGATACATTCTGACCCCTTAAATAAATTCAATACTCACAATTTTAACATTTCCTCAATTTTACTTTTGATAACTTCATTGTGGAAAACCCACTTTACAAAAAATAGTTGATAAAACTTACTCCTAAAAATATTTTAATGGAACTACAAATATCCTTTGGAATTTAAAAAAAATACTAGGTTTCCAAATAGGATAAAATTATAGTGAACTGAAAATATGGACATATAGGAGAAAACAAACACCAAAGAACTAATATATAGTGATAGAGAACATTACTGGGAGAATGTTATCATCCCCAAAATAAGAAATCAATAAAATATGAAAAGTCCATCATTTCATATAAAATTATACAAATAGGATAATTTTTTTTATTAATGTCATTTTTTTATATTTGGGGATTTCATATACCATCAAGTCTATGAACATAACGAAAATATTTTTTTTTTATAAGTATAATTTCATCATTTATTCAATTTCCACAACAGTTTCATCATTTCTTCAAATTATTAGTATTCATGATGAATTTTTTTACCTGAAGATCTAAAATTAACTATTAATGAATCCTAAGATACATGAATGGATGAAAAGTAATTCTCCAATCTCTAGATATTTTACAAAACCAAAATTGTTAGTATAAGTTATCTAATAATACATTAATCTCTAAAACCTCAATAGAAACTCCCAAAGTTCAACTTAATCAATATCATAATTAGTTTACATTAATACATTTTTAAAATATTTATGTCCATATTAAAAACCCAAAAATTTGAAATATTTAATCCATGTTTTACTCCTATAAAACATAAAATATCTCCTAGTGTCACATACCTTGCATGTGAATAATTGACCACATATTCTCTTAAAACATATTAATAACATGAATCACCATATAAATTTAATGAAAACATAATTACATCTAAAAAATACCTCTATCCTTTTTCATTATATCCTTAAATGGAAAAAATATGCAACTCCATCTTAATTTTATTTGTCATTAAATTACTAATCATTTTCAAGGTCACCAATACTATTTGATTTACTTTATCAATGTTAATAATCTGTTTACCCAAACTAAACACTATCACATTAACATTAGAAACATATTAAAGGTTGTCTTTCCCCAAATTATGTGTTTTCAATAAAGTATCACCTTACCGTTAAATCACTTTTCTTGGTCATTGGTGTCATTCAACATATTCTTTTAAATCCTCAAATTAAAAATACTGTAGTGAAATACTAATATGTTTCCTGTTTCTTATAACCAATATATCAATGATAAAATTAATTAAAGAATTCAAATACTCAAGAACATTAATTATTCCCCTTCTATTTTAATAATATCATTAGATTGGATTTCTCCCCTTACTTCTTTTATGGTATGTTACCTTGATGATTAAGGAAGAGGTTTGAATAATACCTCATCTCTTTAAATTTAAGACACTTTATTTTAATGGATTCTTTCTTTACCTTATAGTCATTAGTCAGATGAACCATATCTCAACACTTTTAAAAAACTCACATTCCCCTCCAAAATTCTCTAGGATATTTTTTTCCTAAATTTTCACATGATGTAAATTACTTCATTATTTTATTTTTCATTAAAATATTCCCTTTTTCATGGTGTTTAGATGATATATTATTTTCTTGATTTACATTGAATATATAAGATCTGGAAATTTTTTTCTCTATCATAATGGAACATGAAACTAAATCATCATATGATGAAAAAATTCGAGAAACTAGTACCCATTGGAGACTCGACTTAGGTACATCAAAGAAATAACCAATCTTACTTTTCAGATAACTTTTTTACAATGAATCATTCCTAGATAAACTTATAAATTTATCCTCATACATTGCAAAACATTCTTCATCATTCTTCATTGATGTTAAGAACTTCCTCTCTATTTTAGATCTCTCTTTTTAGAGGGAGGTATTTCTCAAATAAAATATCTCTAAAAGTTAACTATTCTATTTTTTAATTTTCTTCAACATCTTCGGTGTTTTATATAAATGGCCACCATTAATCTAGATCTCCTTTCAAATAATACACTACCATAATAACATTTTCACCTTAATCGCATACCAAGGTTGTGAATATCCTTTCCAAGTGTTTAATCTATTGATTATCAACCAATACATTAGTATTTAATCTTAAATATGGAGGCTTTGGTCACATGAAGTGATCCAACATAAGATTATCATGTTTTTTAATGATATGTTACTCTATTCTGGCAAGGTTTTTCATCATAACTAGAATCAAATATAATAATGTGGACATGATCTATTCAGTTTCAATACTTGATGTATCATTTTTCTCAACAGGGCAATCCATACATTGTCTATGGGTGTTGATTTCATTTCTTATGTTATGAATTGTCACTGAATAAATAAACACATTAGGTTATCTTATAATCATCATGAATATGGATTCATAAAGTAAGAATCTATCAAATGGTAAAAAAATTCAAATTATATAATGAGTTATCATAGTTCAATTGTTAGTTGTGTTAATTTAAAATATACTTCCCATGGTTTCTATAAAACATGATCTGATAACAATTGTAATGACCCTAAATCCTATAAATTAACTATGGTGTCTACATTATTAAGTTGACATGGATACAATGGATCTTACCATATATGATCGGTCAGTATAGCAGTCTTGGAGAACATAACATATACATAATTCTCATATCACATTGGAAATATAAAATACATTTTATATAAACATTCCAGCATTTTTTTACTATTCATAACATCCTTATTCATATACTGGGGAAGTGAAATCATATAAAGGGTGAGTTTAGTTGATCAGTATGTTTTTGTATAATAGAATCTATAATGAATCAATAAGGCATAATCAACATAGAATTGTAAATAACTAAAAATCATTCCTTTTAATCAATAACTTGAATAAAAAAATTAATCTATATATAATATTAGTTTAGTAATCTCATGGATAATAATAAATACATTCCAAATTATGGAAATTATTAACTGTAGAAATCATGATTTCATACCCCATGAAATATCTTCTATCAAATCTTGGTGCCAAGAAAGTTTAATCGATGGGTAGGTATAAACCAAAACCCATTTAATTCTAGATTACTGATTTTTCTCATGATACCCATCGATGCATCGTGGGGTTATATAATTATGTATCCCACCCATCACTGCATGTCTAATTCATTCCATTTATTTTTTAATTATCAACATTAATTCAAATACAATATTCCATATCAATAAATTTTCTTTATCGAGTAAAGAATAATAATTATCAATAATTCCCTATTCAATCAAAAAAATTCAATGTAAAGCCCCATATATACTAATGGAATATGGTTTAGAAAATAATAATATCCATGATATAAATAATATGGATATTTAAGGGAAATGTGTTGTCAAATGATCTTAACAATGAGAATATTTTAAAATAACTGTCATTTCCATGAGACTAATCAAGTGATGAGGGATGACCATACAAAACTAGATTTTATAATAAAATCGATTGTTTTAATGAATAAATTAAAATAATAAATAATTTTTTTTTCTTTACAAATTTTTCTTTTTAAAACCATTGAAAACATTTAAAAGAATCCAATGGGTATAAAATGGTTATGTTGGCAGGAAGTTCTATTAACACCGTATACGTTAAAATAAAACATTCCTTTTGATTATTATATAGAAAGATTAAAATGACCATATATGTAAAACATTATACAAATTAATTTAAAACTATTTAAAAATTCATGGATAACATAAAATTTTCTAAATAAATAATTTTACTGCATAAAGACACTTCTGTTATAAAATTTTGAAAATGTAGATATGTAAGGAAAATATATTGAAACAAAAAAAGGAATAAGATCAATTTTTTTTAAATAAGCCTCTTTAAAGGGTAACTTGAATTGAATATTTAATAATAATGAATAAATGGGTATTTATGTTTTATACCTAAAATGGGAAATATATACACCTCATCAATATAAATAGGTTCACAATACCAAATAAGTCTCAATGGAGTGAAAATTGAGATGAAATCTGCTACCTCAAGTCAAATCTATAACGTACATTCATTATCATAATAAATGAAGAAATTATATTATTTACTTACTTTCATAAAAACTTTTAAAAAAGTTTTATTTATTTTATTTTATTTATTACCATGTTATATTAATTTACATACTATATTAAGTTCACATGAGACATTTTAACGATATTCAACTCATATGTCCAATATGAATTTGGTAGGTAGAATGTGGAAAAAGAGGTCATTATTTCATCATATCCAGAATAATGACCGTGAAATAATTATAAATTATAATTAAATAAAAAAATAAGTATGTTAAAGAACAAATAACTATGTCACAATCATTGAGATGGTAGGTCATACAAACACCTAAGTAACGATTTCCATTTTTCAGCGATCATGATGGATAGAAGCTAAGTATTATTTTTTCCTTAATGAATTATCATTATATAATAAATATAATTTTACTTATTTAAATAATCATATTTATTTAAATACTCGAAAATTTCATGGAATATTTTTTCATAAATACTTTGGAATTTTACGAGTCGGTGGTTTCAGACAGCACTTGATTCCAAGGCTCGGTGTGCCCGGAATAAATTTCTGAAGTTTTGTTCAGGTACGTTCAATAAAATTACTTGTGGGTTTTTCTACATTGTAAACCAGTGCTCAGAATAAAAATATGAGGGCACCAATTAACTCGCAGCACCGGTATTCGCTTAAGTGGACATTTACTGTAGTTGCGTTTTATGCAGGCTGAATGTTAATTTTTGGGGTTTAATAAAAAAGTAAAATAAAATTTTTTTGAACAATTTTATTTATCTTGGGTTGTTAAATCCTACATAGAGAAGTTATTGGTGCGGCCCACACCCACATAACCTCTCATGAGAGTATATTTGTGAGGTGGGGCCCATACGAGCTCTAACTTATCAACTCCCCTCAACTCCCCGTTAACACCCCCCTTTAATTAATTCGATAACTCCCCCTTATTGAATGATATATCTTTACCTCCCTCTCTTTAACTTTAATATTTTCCAACACTTTTTAATTACTGAATTCAAAATCTTCAATTAATTAATTAAAGAGTTTGAATTTTGAATTACATGTTTGAATAAAAATAATAGCCTTACCTATTATTTTATTTTGAGGCATTCGTTGTGTTGAGAGGATTTTGGGAGAGCTATTGAGATTTTGAAGAAGGAGTTCTTGTCTTTAATGATGAACATTGTCCTTCCAAAGAAGAACCATAAATAACCATGATCGTATCTTTTGATCTTTGGCCAAGCCAAAGGAGAAGGAGCCACCTGCAAAGAATGTTGATGACGTGCCATCCTCGGCTCCTTTTTTCCTGACGCCAATGAGTTGATGCTATCTTCACGTGATGCCATCTTCTGCGATGCCCGACTACCGTGAACCTTATTTCGATGTAGGGGTTTGTACAATTTGAAGTGAATATTTTGTACCTCGTTCTTCATTGAGAATCATAGTTTATATTTGGATGATTTTTACCACCTAACGGAGAGGGCGTAGGCCAAACAAACACGGCATGACGACCCTCTGTCGTTTCTTGATTTATTAATTCTCAAAGGGAGGCAGTGGCGAATGGAAGTGGTGGAGAATGGAGGCGGTGGTGAAAGAAGGCGGCGGCCGTGCTCCGACCGCGTGTAGAAGAACCACGACCCGCAACCACGGGCCACTCGGCCGGCGAATAACCAACCAGCTAAAGCTGGCTGGACTGAAGAGACTGCGGCGCCACAAGGGGTGTCGCGCTGTGGAGAACTGCAGACCGCGCTCCACAGGCCGCTCGGCGGCGAACTGGCCAGCTCGTCAACCGGCCAGGATGAATGAGCTGCGCTGCCAGGAGGACGCTGTGCTGAAGGGACCATGGCCCACCCGTGCGGGCCACTCACCCCATGAAGACCGGCCGGCTTCGGCCATATACACATGAGGACGGCGCCGTTTGGCGCCGCCGGTTTAAGAGGTCGGGGAGCCACACCCCCCGCAGCGCTCGGCCACCCGGGCCGAGCCGCTCGGCCAGCTGGGCCGAGCAGTGGCCAGTCGTGCCGCGCCGCACCGCTCCGGGCCAGGCCCACACCATTGGGTCGGGTCGTGCCCCTCGGGCCGGACTGTTCGCTTCACCAGGCCGGTCTGACCCTCTGCCAGGTCGGACCCGCAGAATCAGGTCAGGTCGGGCCCATTTTCACATGAACATGAATAACTTAAAGACCGCACGTCTGATCGACACAACGTCAGAATAATTGGAACCATTGCGATGAAGTGGTCCATTTTCAATACTCTAAGTGAGTTTTGGGCAACTTTGGAAAGTGGTCGGGTTTGGAACGAGCATATTTCCAACCGGGCCCCTAGAATGAAAAAGCCAAAATCTCTCAGACCGAGCATCCAATTGACGCACCATCTGTCACGTTGGGTTACTTTTTACAAGACGGAACTTCGGGGTACATCAACTCAAGAATTCTTGATAGTTGATGTACTGACCCCTTGGCTCGAGGAGCGGACACTCCCGGAATCGAGCATGCTTTGTGTGGGAACCCTAAAGCTGTCTGCGACTATGACGACTTCCGTATCATAATCCTCCTTGAGTTTGACGACGACGTCTACCGTAAAAGGATCCTCTGTGGTTTCAACGATGATGAATTTTGTACTAGTATACTCTGTGGGTTCAACGATGATGACTTTTATACTAGGATCCTCGGTGGGTTCGACGATGACGTCTATCATACTGGAATCCTCCGTGGGTTCGACGGTGACGACTTCTGTACTGGGATCCTCAGTGGGTTTGACATCGATGACTACTGTTCTTGTATCCTATGTGGTTCTGATAGTTTGACTTCTATTCTAGTATCCAACATGGGACCGACAGAGTAGTTGGTCTAGTATCCTACATGGGTCCAACAGCTTAGCTGGTCTGTACCCTACGTGGGTCTGATAGCATAGATGAATTAGTGACTACATCTGATCATCTTTATTACTTTATGAAAGATGTATACCTGAATGAGATGTGTCTTGACTTTCAATAATTATCATCTATGTGATTGACTTGCTTTCCTGTGTGTAATGGGTTGTTTTTTGGGATGGAATGTTGGAGCCGAACTGATATTGATAACTTTGGTATATGTATGGGAATATACCTAAGTATAGTTGGTTGATACTTCGTGATTGTATATTTATTCTGTGGTTTGTCATTCGTGGATTCTGGGAGACCTTTGGGGGTCTCGGGGTCCCTACTGAGTATTTTTATACTCACCCATGTACGGGTAATGCCCGCACTACATTGTGTTGGATGTAGATGAAGGACAACGCTGATCGTAGTAGAGACTTTTAGAGCTAGACGGTACCCGGAGGTGGACCACTTGGTGGGACGTACACGGAGCAGACAGATGGACCTGAGGTGTCGAGGAGGCCATATGTACCCACCCTTCAGGTGGGATTCATGGAGGATGACTCAGTTGTTGCTGCTTTACATTACTGTTGTTGTACTTGTCTTTCAATTGTACTGTACATACTGTTGGGCTTTTATTTCCGACCCCTTTCCTTTCAGCACTTACTTTTGTATACAGTTTTACTTTGTGCTTACTTCTGTTGGGTACTCTATTTTGTTTGTTTACTTCTATAAAGGAAATTCCTTCCCTTTTATCGGGATTTAGGCCTTTGGTGCTAGTATCCAGGCCCTGGCCTATGGAATGCAGGCTTGGGGTAGTCACAGCATGGACCCCGAGGATGGGTTGTGACAAATTGGTGTCAGAGGAGAGGGTTCAACCATATAACTCAGGACTCTGATCATTATTTCAGTGAAGAAATAGTGTTAAGAGTATTGAGTGTGGTTTTCAGTTTATGAAGTCCAGTGATGGTGCGGTAGCCGACGTATCCATACACCAGGACCCTGACCTCTGATTTTTGACACAGTGCACGAAAACAATGATTGAGTGTGTGTTTCCTTTGAAAATATTTATTTGTTATTACTTTGTGTCATCTCACCAAGTATATTGTATGACCATGTGCACCTTTTTCTTTTTAGGATATCCCCATGAGGGCATCCAACTAGGGTTCTGAGTCGCGTACGAGATGGAAGCCCACCGAGCGATGAGGTCTCGGTGCAGGGCCCCATCATAGCGGATGCACCAGCGGTACCACTAACTGCTGGGCCACCGATACCACCAGCCCTAGCAGCAAGGAGTGCACTTCGTCTGAGTGCGTCGCACAAGATTTAGTGACAGAGGCCTCTCAAGTTCCAGGGAGAGACGGACCCCCAGGCATTTGAGTATTTTCTAGAGGATATCATCAAAATTTTTGTATTGGTTGGGACACTAGCCAACCTCATGGAGATCCTTTCCACGAGTCTCCTGCATACAGCAGAAGGTAGATGGTGGAGCCTGATGCTCAAGGTGCATGACAAAGAATCACTACTCTTGACAGATTTCAAGAGCCTGTTCTGGGCTGAGTTTGTACCAACGACCCTTCATGGGGTGCGAATTCAAAAATTACTTCATCTATAGCAGGGCAGCATGACAGTAGCTTGGTACTCATCGTGGTTCGCTGACCTCTCACGATACTCCACGGATATGGTATGAGATCCATTCATCAGGGCCCAGACCTTTGAGTAGGGACTTAGGCATGAGATCAGGGCTTTAATGATCTCCCTCAACATCCGGACACAGGAAGGGGTGCTAGAGAGAGCCCTTATAGTGGAGATTTTTATCACTGAGCAGTCACCAGCAGTGAGACCCACCACATGAAAATACATAGTGGAGTCTGTTGTAACTAGCAGTAGACAGTTGACACAGAGGTCGAAGAGGACCAGGCCATCCGGTAGGAGGACTTAGGATACAGTTTCGATTGTGTGGGGAACACGAAACAGAGCCATCCATACGAGGAGCAGGCAGTGCTATGCATGCGGCAGGCAGGTTCATATGGCTCGAGACTTCCCAACCTGCCCTAGAGATGAGCATCAAGCAGTAGAGGGACCTCCTAAGAAGAGGCAGAGGATCGACCATAGTGCTAAGGGAGCAGGTGGACAGGAGCAGGACTAGCTTCAGGCATGGAGACTTTGTTCATGATGCTTCTAGCTTTGTTGTTTTCATTGTTTGTGGTTGTTTGGTGTCTTTGTACTATGAGATGTAGTAATAAAAGACACGTTTCCAAGTGATTTTTTCTTCCCTACCATTTTGTATGGTTGACACTGAGAGGTTCCAGTTAAAATCATTGACTTGACCCTCACTTTTGATATTTCTACTGGAGGAGACACAGTGACCACACACTGCTGCCGATAGTGTGACTCGAACCTTAGAGGCGAGAGTAATGGTTAGATCTCTTGGTAGTAGCACCGAGCCCTTAAGATGTCATCCATGACATGAAATAGTACTGTTCATGTCAGGATTGACTGTATTAGGCAAAGAACATGCTTCATCCAGGGGATGAGACCGGATTACTTTTTTTTAAAAGTAGAAATCTTAGCAGCTCTTGTAGGACGTAAGAGAAAAAGGGTGTAGTCGAGTACTTTACAAATGGATAGTCACACCCATAGTTTGTTGAGTGACCAGTTTACGGTTTACTCTAAACTCAAAATTCTTAAGTGTGTCTTCTCATAGAAGGACCTTGACCGAAGACGGTGACGTTGTCCTGAGTCTCTCCAGGACTATGACATTTAGATAGTCTATAATCCTGGGAAGGGGAACATTGTAGCTGATGCTCTCAGCAAGATATCGGGTATTCAGCTGCTAAGAGAGGTGACAAAACAGCTAGCCACGTTGCGGATATCCTTTGTGGATATAGATGAAGCAGCCTTTCTTCAGTCTCTCACAGTCACTCCTCCACTACTTCAGCGAGTCAGGGAGGCACAGCGTGGCGATGTTGAATGTGAGACGCGACGTGCTCAGATATCCTCAGGGCAGGCACCTGATGGATTTTCTGAAGGATTGGAGCATGTCATCCTCTTTAGGGGACATACTATTGTACCAGTTGCACTACAGGAGGAAGTGTTGTGGGAGTTTCACACTTCCCCTCTATTTGTACATCTATGAGTGGCAGAGATGTATCAAGACCTCAGACGAAAACACTAGTTTCCGGGTATGAAAAAGGTTATAGTAGAGTTTGTTTCACAATGCCTCACTTGTCAGTAAGTGAAGGTGGTGCACCAGGTACCAGCAGTCTTGGTATAGCCCTTAGAGGTCCTTGAGTGGAAGTGGGATGAGATATCCATGGATTTTGTGACGGAGCTTCCACGTACATCTAGATTAAATGACTCTATCTGGGTGATCATAGACGCACTCACCAAGTTTTCCCACTTCATACCAATCAGAGAGTAAGGCTCAGTAGAGATCTTGGGACGTCTCTACACTCAAGAGATCGTACGGCTTCATGGTGTTCCATCTTCTATCGTTTCCGATCGAGATGATCAATTCACTTCTCAGCTATGGAAGGGGTTACATGAGGCTTTTGGGATGCAGCTACATCTGAGCACATCCTTCCATCCTCAGACGGACAGTCAGACTGAGAGGACCATTCAGACTCTCGAGGACATGCTCTGTGCATGTGTCCTTGACTTTGGTCGTAGCTGGGAGGATCACTTACCCTTGGTGATGTTTCCATACAACAACAACTACCACTCCACCATCAGGATAACACCTTACAAGGAACTGTACAAAAGACCTTACAGATCACCTCTATGCTAGACTGACCCAGGGGAGTCAACACTTGTAGGACTAGAGATGGTTCAGGCTATGATGGAGAAGGTGCAGATCATCCACAAGCGGATAAAGACTGCACAGAGCAGACAGAAGTCCTATGCTGATAGGAGACAGAGACCACTGGATTTCGAGGATGAAGACCACATTTTCCTATGGGTCTGACCTCGACGAGGTCTACGGAGATTTTTCCGGGGTGGCATGTTATCTCCACGATTCATCGGACTTTTCCAGGTCCTCAGCAGAGTAGGTGAGGTGGCTTATCGCCTGGCCCTTCCACCACAGCTGAACCGCGTGCATGACGTCTTCCACGTATCTCAGCTGAGGAGATAGGTTCATGACCTGTCCCACATCATTGACTATGGGGAGCTGGACATCAATGACGAGGAATTTGATTCCTCTAGTGCGCATTTTCTGGCATCATGGGATCCTCTAGGAGAGCACTTGGGAGCGGGAGGCTGAGATGCATTTACAGTACCCCCATTTTTTTCCCTAGTGTGTGTTGTAGCTTTACGAGTACGTAAATCCCTGAGGTCGGAGTAATGTAAAGACCAAGAAATTTTAGGTAACTTTTTTTCTTAAATACTTTGGAATTTTACAAGTCTTTGGATTCTAACGGCACTTGATTCCGAGAGCCGATGTGCCCAAAATCAATTTCTGAAGTTTTGTTCGGGTATGTTCTGTAAACGTACGAGCGGGTTTTTCTATCATTTGAACGGGTACTTGGAATCAAAATCTAAGGGCACCGATGAAGTCGCGGTGCCAGTATTCGCTTAAGGGGACCTTTACCGCAGTTGCATTTTATGCAGGTTGAAAGTTAATTTTTGGGGTTTAATAAAAAAGTTAAATAAAATTTTTGTGAACAATTTTATTTATCTTGGGTAGTTAAATCCTACATGGAGAATTTATTGGTGGGTCCAAACCCACATAACCTCTCATGATAGGATATTTTATGAGGTGGGGCCCACACGAACCCTAACTTATCAACTCCCCTCACCTCCCCAATAATACCCCATTCAATTAATTCGAGAACTCCCCTTTATTGAATAGGATCTATTCACCTCCCTCTCTCTCTCTTTAATATTTTCCAGCACATTTTAATTAATGAATTAAAACTCTTAAATTAATTAATTAAAGAGTTTTAATATTGAATGAAATGTGTGAATAAAAATAATATCCTTAGCTATTATTTTATTTTGGGGCATTCGTTGTGTTGAGAGGATTTTGGGAGAGCTCTTGAGATTTTGAAGAAGGAGTTCCTCTCTCTAACGAAGAACATTGTCCTCCAATTGAAGAACCACTGAAGAACTATGATAGTCTCTTTTGATCGTTGGACAATCCAAAGGAGAAGGAGACACCTGCAAGGAATGCCGATGACGTGCCATCCTCGACTCTTTTCCCGACATCAAGGAGTTGACGATGTCTTCTCGCGACGCCATCTTCCGTGACACCCGACTACCGCGAACCTTATTTCAAGGTAGGGGTTTTTACAATTTAAAGTGACTATTTTGTACCATTTTCTTCATTGAGAATCATAGTTTGTATTTGGCCGATTGATACCGCATAAAGCAGAGGGCACGGTCCGAACAAACACGCCCCGACGACCCTCCATCATTTCTTATTTTATTAATTTGCAAAGGGATATGGTGGTGAATGGAGGCAGTGGTGAGCGAAGGCGGCGACCGTGCGCTGGCCGCGTGCAGAAGAACCACAGCCCGCAACCGTGGGCCACTTGGCCGATGAAGAAACGGTCGGCTAAAGTCGGCCGGACTGAATAGACTGCGGCGCCACAAGGGGCGCCGCGCTGCGGAGAACTACGGCTCGTGCTCTGCGGGCTGCTCAGTGGCAAACCGGCCAGCTCATCAGCCGGCAGGGATGAAGGATTCGTGGGGCCTGGAGGGCGTTGTGCCGAAGGGACCGCGGCCCGCCCGTGCAGGCCGCTCGCACCATGAAGACCGGCCGTCTTCGACCGGTCAGACAGGAGGGAGGCGCTGCTTGGTGTCGCCGGTTCGAGAGACCGGGGGGCCGCACCCCCCATAGCGCTCGGCCACTCGGGCCGAGCCGCGGCCAGCCGGGTTGGGCCACGTCACGCTGCGTTGAACCGGGCTGCGCCGCGCCACACAGCACCGGGCCGGGCCATGCCGCGCTCCCTCAGGCCGGGCTAGACCCCTCGGGCCAGACCGTGTTCTTCACCGGGCCGGTCTGACCCTATGTCAGGTCTGACCCTCTATCGGGTCGGACCCACCGAATAGGGTCGGGTCGACCCACTAGCCGACTGGCCTTAATGGGCCGGGCCCGTTTTCACTTAAACATGAATAACTTAAAGACCGCGCGTCTGATCGACGCGCCGTCTGTGGCATTGGGACCCTCGTAACGAAGAGGTCCTTTTCCAATACTCTAAGTGAGTTTTGGACAACTTTGTAAAACGACTGGGTTTGGAATAGGCGTATTTCCAACCGGGCCCCTCGAACAAAAAAGCCAATATCTCTCAGACCGGGCGTCCAATTGATGCGTCGTCTGTCGCGTTGGGTATCCTTTCACGAGACAGAACTTAGGGGTACTTCATCTTGAGAATCTGTGATAGTTGATGTACCGAACCCTTGGCTCGAGGAGCAGACCCTCCCGGAATCGAGCATGCTGTGTGCGGGAACCCTAGAGCTAGTTGTGACTGCGACGACTTCCGTACTAGGATCCTCTGTGGGTTCAACGATGACATTTACCATACTAGGATCCTTCGTGGGTTCGACGAAGATGTCTTCCGTACTAGGATCCTATGTGGGTTCGACGATGATGAATTTTCTACTATGATTCTTTGTGGGTTCGACGACGATTTCTACCATATAGGAATCCTCCGTCGGTTCGACAGTGATGACTTTTATACTAGGATCCTCTGTGGGTTTGACAGTGATGACTAATATTATTGTATCCTATGTGGGTCTAACAGTATGACTTCTGTTCTAGTATCCTACGTAGGTCTGATAGAGTAGATGGTCTAGTATCTTACATGGGTCCGACAGCTTAGCTGGTCTAGTATCCTACATGGGTCCAACAGCTTAGATGAATCAGTGACTACATCTGATCATATTTATTACTTTACGAAAGATATATACCTGTGTGAGTTGAGTCTTGACTTTCAATCATTATCATCGATGTGATTGACTTGAATTATTGTGTGGATTGGGTTGTTTTTGGGCTGGAGAGCTGGAGTAGAACTGAGATTGATAACTTGGGTATATGTATGGGCATATACCTAAGTATAGTTGGTTTATACTTCGTTATTGTATCTTTCTTATGTGGATTATCCTTCGTGGATTCTGGGAGACCTTCGGGGGTCTCGGGGTCCCTACTAAGTATCGTTATACTCACCCCTGCATGGATAATGCCCGCACTACGTTGTGTTGGATACAGATGACTGACAGCACTAATCGTGGTAGAGACTTGTAGAGATAGACGGTACCCGGAGGTGGACCACATGGTGGGACGTACACGGAGAAGACTGATGGACCTGAGGTGCCGAGGAGACAATCTGTACCCACCCTTCAGGTGGGATTCCTGGAAGATGACTCAGTGGTTGCTTCTTTACTTTACTATTGTTGTACTTGTCTTTCAGTTGTATTGTTCTTACTGTTTGGATTGTATTTTCGACCGCTTTCTTTTCAGTACTAAATTTTTTTATATAGTTTTAATTTTTTCCTTACTTTTTTTGCGTACTCTATTGTTTTTGTTTACTTCTGTAAAGGCAATGCCTTCCCTTTTATCGGGATTTAAGCCTTTGGTGCTAGTCGCCAGCCCCTGGCCTATGGAAGGCGGGCTTGGGG
Organism: Viscum album; assembly: GCA_963277665.1. NCBI lineage: Eukaryota > Viridiplantae > Streptophyta > Magnoliopsida > Santalales > Viscaceae > Viscum > Viscum album. The sequence continues at coordinate 1,275,635,209 of OY728136.1, read as the reverse complement.
TAGTCACGACACAGGCCCCGAGGATGGTTCGTGACAATTTATACCAATCATATGATGTGGCGGTGAAAAATGAATCACATTACTTTATAGATGTGGTAGTCTACATGGATGCACGAATGGTGTTTTATTTTTCAATTAATGGGAAGGTAAAAAAATATGATATATTAATTTTTTATAATGATAAATATTTCATGAATATAATATATATATATATATATGATTATATATATATATTAAATCTATCATTATAAGAATCCTTGAGAGGTGATGCTCAAAAAAAATTACATTGATTCACGTGGTGTTAGTTCATAGTACATAAGAATGATGGTTTCATTTCTAATTTGATTGAAGAGAGTATAGATGTAGGTCATGAAATTAATATAATAACATATCATTATATTATATATAATATACTTATTATATTTTTAGGGTTGAATAATATTTTAAGAATTTATGACATTAAATAAAACATAAACACTCTATTAATAACGATACCTCTTCTTCCGACAACCTCTTTTGGATTATATCTAAAGCATTCCAAGATTACATTTATGTCTAGAAGAAGACATCTATGATGTGTTAATTTATGTAAGGATGATATTTTAGAATGTAATGTCAAAGAAAATGGTTTTTATGTGTCAGTAAAGAAGAGAGGAGGTTCCATTTTACTAGTGGAGGTACTTTTCTGAATTTCTTAAAAAATTAAATTCATATAAAATAATTCTCATATTAAAAAGGATCTAAAATGGAATAATTAAATTATATAACAAGTATTTATCTAAATTATACCATCCAATAAAATATTCACATGTTTCGGTTTTCTTTTTACCCTTATCATTTAGTTTTGACCCCCATTAATCCTTTTGACAATTACTATAGTAGTAATGTTTTCTACCCATTAATGGTCAACAATGATACTATAAACTGAAAAAATAGCACTAAATATACTGTGGTTAATATTAAAAACAACATAGATTTAATTTGGATGTGTACAATATTATTATTAATTTGTCATCATAAAATAAAATATTATTTATTATAAAATATCATTAACATCATTTTTTACACTATTGATTTAATTTGACATTAAATACATAAAGATAAATAAGTAATTGAAATATAATCCATTAAAAAAACCCTATAATGTAATATTAATTTTATATATTCTTATAACACAATAATTATTTAATATTATATTATTTTTATAATTGTAGAAAACATTTATTTTATTTTCAATATAATTAAATAAATGTTTTATCGGCATTGCACATGAATTTAAGGTAATTATTATATCACGAAAAAAATGAAACAAATTTCCAATGTAAAAAATATACTTAAAAGGATTACATATAACTGGACAATATTTTAATTTATTCCTATCATAAAAAAATTATTTATATATATATATATATATTAAAATATGAAGAGAGACATTTTTGTCATTATCTCTCAATTAAATTTTAAAAAGGAAATAATCATAGAAAAATAGAAAAAAGGTCATATTTTAAAATTTTCAATGTTTACGGAAAAATAAACTCATCCAATAAAATTACTTCATGTTTTGGATTTATTCTTAATTCATTATCACATCATTTTTAACCTTAATTACTCAATTTACTCTGATTGTGAAGAAAATTATTTACTATGGATAATATTCCTAATGAATGGGAATAAAAGATACATATTTAACAAATTTATATATTCTAATTAACAATATAGACCACATTTTTACTTATTAAATTTCAATAATGGAAATAAATAATTCAATATTAAAACATAAAATGCAACAAAATCAATTTTTCTAAAAAATCCCTTTTTTGAATAAAAAATTTTTCGTACTAAATTAAATTATAAAAATGATTAAAATCAACATAATTGTCTTAATAATACTTTTAATGAACTAATTTTAAATTTAAATAATTTTAAAATAAAATTAGACTTTGTAAATGTTGGAAACAAAAATATATATATTAGTAAAAAGCAATATTTTTCATTATTCACTGAAAAATAAAACTTTTCTGAAAAATATCAAAATATCACACTAAGATAAAATTTATATTATTACTTCAAAATAGAATATACCTTAAATAAATACATTTTCTATAAATTTAAAAAATTAATTAAATTATTTACTCATAAAAAGAAGTAAAATCAATTTTTGAAGAAAGAATTTTTTGAAAGAATAAAATGGATTTAATAAAAAAAAATATAGTGTTGATTTACAAAAAATTAATAAATAAATTTTTATTGAGTCTGAACTTCATATATATTTCATAATGTGGTTATTACTATTAATACCAACCAATTCAATGGATAGGTTTTACCCGTCATTTTTTGATAATAATATTTTGTTATTTTTTTAGACCTGATGTTGCATATTGTATATGCTATTGAACATGTTATTATTTTAAAATATCAGTTTTTTACACAAACAATAAAATTTTAAATTATATATTCACTCTTATAGATTTTAATTTGTTCCCTATAAGATGTTTTTAGTTAATTAAATATTATGATTGTTAAATACAATAACACTCTGGAAGAAAAACATTGTGGATAAAGATCTATGTCAGAATTACCATGATTATATATCAATAATAAGGATTTGAAGAGATCTAATAACTATAAATTTATAAAATATGTGACATGAAAACTTGAGTAAAGTAGATAGATCATGTCTTTCTCAAATGAATTTTCAATCATCTATCCATCTGACCATTAAAGAGATAAAGAAGGAAGTTGTGGAACTATAGAAGAAGGTCAAAATTGTTCTTAAGTTCAACCTTGATTGTAATAGAGTGATAATTTTTATTAATATAGTACATGTAAAATCAATACCATAATTTAATAATGAACTATTAGATTAATATCACAGTTTATCATTCACTATTCATCATAGAATTATGAAGATGTATAGAGATCTAAAATTTTATTTCAAGTTGGACAACATGAAAATGGATGTTTCAGAGTGTGTATATCAATGCCTTGTATTTTATCAAGTTATAGACAAGGTAATTAATTATAAGTGGACTTTATAACTATTACCCATACCTAAATGAATAAAGGAACACATTACCATGTATTTTGAAGTTATACCCCCAAAAAACATTTAAATGGAATAATTCTATTAGGGTTGTAGTAAATCACCTTATCAACTGAGGACACAACATTTCTATTAGAGAAAATTTCAATCTTCATATTATTATTTGGTTATTTATTAATGAATTACTAATATTTCATAGAGTAAAAATTATATTTTATTTTATCAAGATCTATGGTTTACCTCAATGTTTTGGAGAAGTCTTCAACAGGCTCAAGATTCAGAGTTGAGTTTCAGTTCCACATATCATCCTCTGAAAAATGGTCAGTCTAAGATTAAAATTAAAACTCTAGAATATATTTTGATAGAGTTATCTATATATTTTAATGTTTGTTTGTATCAACTCCTTACTTTGGTGGAATTATCTTACAACAATGGCTTTCACTCAAGCATTCATAGAAATCCTCATGAAGCCAGCTATGGAAATAACTAAAGAAATCCAATGTGTTGGGTTGAAGTTGGTAAAAGAGATATATTTTGACTTAATCTAGATAAATAAATGTTATATAAGGTTTGATTCATTTAGTATCACATAAAGTAATCTCAATGTCAATATAAATTTTATTATAACAATCATCAATGAGATCTAGATTTTGAGGTTGGTGAAAATATATTGTTGTGAATATCTCCTTGGAAGAAGGTCATAAGATTTGGATGGAATAGAAAGTTGATTCCTAGATTTATTGGTCCCTTATAAATTCTTTATCATATTGGGATGGTATCTTATCATTTTTCACATCCACTGAATCTCTCCCAAGTTCCCAATGTTTTCTATGTATCTATCCAGAGGAAGTACAAATCTGATATGTCATGTGTAATTAAACGAGATGTCATACCTATGGAGAAATATATCTCTTATAAGGAAAAATTTTAATGAGTTTAGATCATTGATAAAAGGTTTAATTAATTATGATCACTCATCAGGTCAAGTTATTGTGGTGAAACCATAAACTAGAGGAAGTAACTTGTGAAGTTGATAATGTGATGAAATAGATATATCTTCGTTTAGTTGTATCTAAGTGATATAATTTCAAGGGAAAATTTATTTTAAGTGGGTTAGAATTTAAAACATTTATATTTCCTTATATTTTTATCTTTAAATAAATTTAATTTCTATAATATCATTTTTCATGCAATACATAGTTTAAACAAACAATATTATACTATATAAATATTAATATTTAATTTAGTAGTTATAACTTAGCCATTAAATAGGAGGGTATGTATAGGGTTAACCACATTATAAAACATATATAAAATATATATAAATATTTCCAACTTAATCAAAATTTATTATTTAATTATTAATAAAAAACAAGCAATTTTTAGGAAAAACATTATACCATAAAAATATACATTTTCTTTAAAAATATTTTTTACAAATTTTATTTGAGAAAAAAATATATTTAATTTATTTTAATTTTAGAAAATTTATTTGAAAAAATAGATTTATTTTTTAAAAAATAATTTAAAAATTGGATTATGGTTGTTTTTTTATTTATTTTTTAAAAATATTAGTTTTTCGATGAGTAGTGAGAAATACTAATTTTTTTTAAAACAATATTTTCATTTAAAGAATTTAAAAAGTGATATTTTGTTTTAATTTTTTTTAAATTAATATTGGTTCATTTTTATTATTAATAACCCAATTTAATTTATTGGAATTATTTTTTTTAATTTTGCTATAAAAAATTTTATACAGTAAACAATATTTTAATGAAAAACTGTTTTTGGTCACTTTTGTGGATTTAATTTTAAATTAAATTCTTCAGATTTTTATAATTTGATCTTTATGAATGGATTTAAAATTTTTAATAAAGAGGTTTTAATTTTTTATATAGGACCTTTTATTTTTTGTCACTATGAATTGTAAATATTTGTCACCGGATTAAGGGAAAACTCATAAAATTGGGTTGAAACATTCGGATAAGGCTTTAAAATTTCACTAACACATTATTTTATCCAATTTTATTCATGGATTTTGGACATGTAAATACTATTCATGAATTCATGGGAACTTGGTGACATTTTTCTTTTATTATAACCTTTATTTTATTTTAAGAAAATAAAAAAACAAATTTTTACTCTCTTGACATTAATATCTCTAAAGTTTTTATATGAGGTTAAAAAATTGTTATTTTTAGTTCTAAATGTTTATTTGAAATATGAATTGATATTTTTTATAATGGTAATTTATTTTTAATTTTTAGTTATTATATAATTACCCTAGATTTTTATAAAACACCAACGTAGTACTTATTCAATTAATGTAGAAATAAAATAAATGATTTTAAAAAAAATAATAGAAATAAAATATGAATGAATTATTTTGTTTCATGATTTTTTTAGATTAATATAACATATTATATTTTTTTGAAAGGTTTATATTTTAGTTTTTCTTAATTCATGTTCTTATCTATGTCAAATTAAATGAATAGTTCCCAAAATTAAATTTACTCTATTTTATTAAAAATTTTACTTTATTTGATGGTTTAAAACTCAAAAATATATTATCTTAATTAAATTGAATTGGATATGGTTTAAAATATTTCTAATTGTCTAATTGTGAGTCACATATCCTTTTATGATAATAATTATTAAACATTAAATAATATAAATCTTTGATATTGTTTTAACTATCCAAAGGGTTAATGAGGGGTTGTAACAAAGAGATAAGGGTTGAAAAATCAATAATACATACCTAAATATTATTGGATGATAATATTTAGACTCATCCTCATCCACCACAAATAATTAAACTTTTCAATAGAAAACCAATAACAAATAACAAAAAATACAAGATATCATGAGGGATTAAATTAATATAACTTTATAACATCGCCCCTTTCAATATCAACATAATCATGGGGGAGGGAATCAGTGTTAGTAAATGAAATAATGAATGTATTGTCGGAAACGTGAGATGCTAAAAATTATACAAACATGTTCCCTTCAAGAAGAGTATGAAGAACATGATTGTGGTTGTCCATCATTATTATATATTTTCGGATAAGTGGAAGAGTGGTCAAGGAGTGAATTATAGATAGTGGAGCAATCAAATTAAACCAATGATAGATGAATACCTTTGAAGAGGATGAATTACATACCAGTAGGAATAGGTTTTTTTCAATAGTGAGGGAGTCCCCATTACCATAACATGCACTGAATGAAAAATATGACCACTCCTCGTAGATTACAAGATACACATATTCCTCAATATACCTCCACTATAGGAACAATCAATATTTAGTTTCTAGCCAAGGGAAGGGGGAATCCAACACACCCAGTGCTAGAATAAGGATGGTTCTGAAAAAAAATCATGGATTCAGAGCCATCCATGATCGACCACATGGATGGAGAAAGCTTTAATTTCTTCATTAGGTATGCCAACTCTTTACCCATTCTTATTTATTTAATCACCACCACCACCCTTGGGTTGGAGAAACCATCATGTTTATCCTGATTTTAGGGAGTCCCAATACACCAAAAACATTCAAAAGGGGGATACATATATACTATATCTCATGATTTTTGGAACCCACTCCTTGAAACAAAACATAGATGAAGTTTTCAATAATTAGAATATGGGAGGAAACAACTGTGAACTCACAAAGGGAAATACAAACATCGTAATCCCACTCACTTTTAAATAAAATATGTGATGTTGATTCACCACTAGGATTACAACATCAATGTCACTTTAAGTCAAGGTTAATTACATTACGTTTAATTCCATTAATTAATTATTATTTTTTCTAATAAGACCCCTTATAAAGGTGTGATATATTATAAAATGTAATAGGGTTAATTAGTGGAATAAATAAGGAAGTGGAATGGTGAGTTTCACCATTATGTTTTATTCTAGTGAATGGACCCCCACCAAAGGGTTGGATCCTTCTCTTTTGTAATGAACTCATTGATTCATGTGTGAAATATAAATATTTTAGCATATCCTATCTTATACTTCATTCATTCATGGTGTAAATTGTTATGGGTAGTTAAACTGGACCTCATATTTTTTATTATGCAATGAACCAAATAATGAAATAAATGGAATGTTTTAAAATGGGAAGGGGTTGTGACAATCTCTAAATGTATATCACTTGTGTGGTGTAATTTTTATTAAAATTTCATATATTTTAATTTTTATATGGAATTCAATAATGGAAGGGATGATATTTTTAAATTTTATAGGATTTTTATTAAAAAGATTTAATTTTCATTGAGTGATGATGGTTTATTCTTTATAGAATGACGGTCTAAGGACTAATTGGAAAAAAGTATTACATTATACTAGTTTATGAGAATAAGGGACCTTGAGTAGAGTCGTTGGCCATGACGTGTCATACCCCCTTGGCTGAGGATGTTCGCATGGTGTCTATATCACATGGTTTTTTGGGCATTAAATTCAATGTCCCATTGATTAATAGGTTGGATATCATCCTCTTCATTATTATTCATGATACTTGGAATGGAGTCTTACATTCTTTAGGCTACTCAGCATAGAGACCTACCATGATGATGATCACTGGGCATGAAATCCCTTATTTATTATTATGAGAATCATATTATTATTATGAGTATTTTTACATATGGATTCCTGAGTTATACCTCAGGTCTTCGATAATAATATGTATGCATATATATGTCTATGAATGGTACTACATTTATAGTTTATATAAAAATATATGTATGAATGTATATATATAACAATCAGAGGAAATCTGGCTTAGGTCGAAGGACATATGGCCGGTCAGTTTTCCTTGAGGAACCTGATCCCAACTTTTTGTGTTTAACTTTTTATTTATCATATTTTTATTTATAATCCTTTCACATTATTATATTTGACATTTGTAGACTGGATTATGATTTAGACACCATTGATAGTGGCCTACTAAGTATATCTCATGCCCAACTCGTCACTCCATTACACTGGTTTGCCCAAGTAAATCTCATTTCACATGTCCATTGATTATTGATAATGTTATGCATTGTACGTTGGAGTTAGAAGCATAGGACTAGCCTGGAGCTCAAGATGCTCATGGATTTAGCCTAAGGGGATGTTTTGAATATTTCTATTTTTATTTTTATTTTACTATTAAATATAGCTTATTGAATATTATTTCTTAGCCTATGTATCATCATTTGGATGTGCATGCATAGTGGTATATTATTCAAAGTGGCAATTTTTATTCAGTCATTGTATTTACCTTCTACTGATTTTTCATTCATTTGTGTAGCATCTGGTGAATAGTGATTTATTTATTACCTCTTATACTACCAAGATACTTTGATAATTTGGTTATATTATCCCCATAGTACCCTCATTAGACCCTCATTATTAGTTGACAACCTCTCGCAAATGGGGAGGTACTCTTGAGGCCATGTGAAAAACTAGACAGGGTACCATTTCAGTGGCTTCTAGGTTGGGACATTACATCCCTCATGAGGATATTCCTGGAAGAGAGTTATTCATTATTGGATGAAATGTCCAGAAATAGTTTCTAATAGAAATTGTATTAAAGGAGGGTATTACAAGGAGTGGAAATAGTGGACAATAGTTGGTTTTCCACCCAAATGAACAATATATCAAGGAAACTTGACAAAATGATGGATAATAAACATCCCCAATGTATGAATTATGAATAATGAAATTACATATATTATTATAGTGATAATTATGTAGAGGTATGGAGGCCACAACAACCTCCATAATAAAAATTACCAAATCAATCATAAGGTCTATTATTTTAACTGAGGGCATAATTTTTTTCACCCCAACACCAAGTCCTAACACTCATAAGTCATGTCCACTCTTTGTATGAGACCTTTAAAAGTTTCATAAATAGAATAGGTGCTTACCTATAAGAGTTTACAACATTATCTAAGAATAAAGTCACAATCATAGAGGAATTTAGAGGTGACTCTAGGAATCAACATCATTCTATGATGTGGTTAGAGATTCAAAATTGAAATTTTTGAAACAACTGAAGGAAAAGACAATATTAGTTTTACTGGGTGACAATGAAGTCCTAGAATATGGTGATCTAAAATGTAAAACCCCAGTGAGTGGAAATACAACCCTTAATGTTGTTGAAAATTTTGTAAAACAAACTGAAAAATAGATTGAATAACAACTTGTGGAAAACCATCATCCAGTGAATTCAATACAATAAAAGGAAAAAAGAAGCTGAAATATATTTTTGATAAGAATCTATACCACTATACCAAAAAACCCCAGTTTCTAATAAATAAATAAAATAAAATTTTGATTATAAGTGAGAAAAGATCATAGATATGGGTAAGAAATTTTACATCAACATTCTATTAATTATGTTGATTGAGAACATGCCAAATTATGACAAATTTAAGAAATATATGGTGAAAAAGAAAAAGGGAGTTTGACAAATTAAAAACCATCCATGGATGGGATATTTTTTAGAAGTGTTATCATGGACCCTATCGAAGAAAAAAATTGGTCCATGTAGTTTTTTCAATCCCATTTACATTGCTTCTAATGTGTTCAGTGGTGGTTGGTGTGATTTAGGTGAACATTTAAGTATTATGCAATATTAGACATTAAATAGACTAGATTTGAAAGAGATAATGTGAGATAATGTTATAATTATACTGGTAGACACAACATTAAGATATCCATAGGTACCACTTTAGGGTATCATTTTCATAGTAGATATGTTCTACTTCATAGTGGATTTTCTGGTGTAGGAAAAAGTATTAGAGGAATACCACAATAAATTTTGGAATACCCTTCCTAGAATCAGTAAAATCAATAATTGATCTCCAAAATGGGGAATTATTTTTGAGATTTGGTAGAGGTGAGGTAAAATTCAATACCAACCAGGTGATAGAAACATATGGATGAGAAAAAATATGAGTTTTTGGAAGGTGAGGACATTGTTTTTAATGGAGTAAGAGTTGGAGTCACTAATTTAAAAATGAAATAATAAGTGGAGAAAGATTTTAAAGAAGTTAAGAAGATACAATAATGTTCTAGAGAAAATAAAGGACTTGATGTTAAAAAAGAATTCAAGGAGGTGGAAAAGGTTTGGGTAGTTAGTGAGATTTCATTTGATCATTTAAAAAGGTCAATAAACATATGGATTTTTAACATGTAAATTAAAATGTTTCTAGTCTATGGAGGAGTAAAATTAGTATATAAAAATTTAGGGCACCCATATAAATGGAAGAATTTAAGCTTAGAAATTTTTTAGATCGGAACTAGGTAACCTCTTTACAAACAACAATCACTAGATAATGGGAGGTATGTTCATGCCAAATGGAAGTTAACAAATCACTTTTGTGAGGCAATCATAATTTATTATGCTTTATTATTATATTTCATTTCTATATAGTAATAAATAAGTGTTCATTCCCTATTTAATATTTGAGTTGTCACGTAACTAGCCTACACCTTCACTATCAGACTAATGTTTTCTTATCTATAAATATTCACATTTTAAGGACCTACTATAGTAAGAAAGGGAAAAATGGAGTGAGATTCATGAATGGGGAGTCATAATTAATTTTTAGTACTAATTTTTTTGCTCCCCTATTATACAGAATCACTCTAGAGTTTAAATGAAAAAAATGAATGATCACATTTAAATTAGTGCCTACTTTTTTACCAAAGATGATAAGAATTTTTAAGAACCCCATGAGAAATGTTTTAATTTTCAGTTTGATGGAATTTAATTAGTAAAATTCTGTGATTAGATGATTACAGAGACACATAGAGACTTGAATTCAATGAATCATGATTTTTTATAGTAACATGTTACTAAAAATTCCCTTCAATATTCCATGATATAATTGTTAGAATATCATGTTTATAGATTTTTTTATGATGCATGCCATGAGTAATGGTATTTAATTACTTGTTCTTTTTCTTGAGAGGTTTCTAATCCAAATATTCCCTATAATTGTTTTTAAATTTCATGATAGAACATGGGACATGTTATCAACTAGGATTTTACTTTGATCATTTCAAAATAATGATTGTAAAAATTCACATGAAAATTGATTGATGGATTTTGTTTGATTTATCTAATTTTCTTGAGACCCACCTTACATTATTCCTCTTATTATCCCTTAGTGACCATAAGTGGAGAATTATAGGAATAGATTGAATTCAATTCGATTTATCCATTCCTACCCATAATCTAATGTTTTTTATGATTTTGAAACATCATGTGTGGGCGGAAGATGGATATCATACGAAAAGGGACGATCATATATGAAGGCATATGGTGTTGTATCTCATTGGATTTTGGGAAGATGTTTCTAACAGACATAAATATTTTTATTTTTACCCCTCTTGAATGAATAATGAAAAAAATGAAAAAAATTGGTTTGAGTTATGGAGCATGAAAAATAACCCACCTTAACTAATATTTTTATCATTTTTTATGGGTCATGGATATGAGACTATTCCTAGGTAAATATTTCCAAAAATTTAATATTTATATATAAAAGAAAAATTATATCTGTAACTCTATAGTGTCCTGTGTTTTGGAACAAATAATTTTCAAAGGGAATTAGAATTTTATTCTTTGGTGGATGGTCCATTCATTAAAATGATATTTAGAATGAATTTAAAAAATTTGGAACACTCAAACATGTTATTTTTAGAATTGGTTAAAGGTTAAAGTGGTTTCACAGGTGTCCTGATGAGTTTTGGGTGCCACAAAGCAGAAAACTAATATTTGGAGAAGGATGATAGGGGTGCAAGGTGTTCCTAAAACATACTAATCCTTCAGTAGAAATAAATCAGCCTACTCAGTGGGGATAGGGGTGTTGTACAATTGTTTATAACTATGTTCACTAGGGTGAATGGTCATGCGACTTGAAGCTTGTCTTGAGTAGAGTTAAAAGTCATGGTTTGTTCATAAATTCCCAAATAGTGTGTATGAACCATGATACCTCCCTTCTGGGGTAGTGTAACATGGATAGTTAGTGCATGGTTTGAACAACCATGCAGTGAAACCATGAACCTCATTAAAGAAGGTAAAATTACCCTTTTCGCTTGTTTTTTCACTTCCTCCTCCTCTTTTCCTTCCCAACCACATGAAGTGACTCCCCTCTCTCATGGAACTCCTACACTCTGCTTATAGTAATGGGGAGATATCCCTCATCCATTATAATAATTTTCCACCATCGGTCTCATTGGATGCATATTGGTATGTTCTTTATTCCTTTATCTTCTTTTGTAGTATCACTTCTCCTCAAATATGTTGTTTTGGTGCATCCTAATTAACCTTATTTTCAAGGGGTTCATCTTTTCCTTTTATTTCTCTCATACTAGACCAAATCATGTCTTGATATTGGATGTGTTGTTCCTCCATGGTATATGGTAGGTGGTCTGTAGATTTTTCCTTAGGCTTCAATACTTTATAAAATATCACTGTTGTGATTAAAAATGAACTTACTCAATATCACTCCAAAATAATGAATTTCCTTGAATTAAATTTTTGATCTTGACTTGTGTTGTTTTTAGACCCTTAATAGTGTGGTTGGATGTCACACTCACCATCTGTGAATCATTTATTTTATTTTTTTTATGTTGGGTAGTTCAGGATGAAGCCTGACATAAAGTGTGATGGACCAGGTTGTTGGAGGTCCATTACATAGTGAAAATATGATGTTGGGTGTTTTGGGTAGTTTAGGAAAGTTATCGAGGCTTCTTGGTGAAGTTTTACCCCTAACGGTAGGCCTACCGGTAGCCTTAGACTACCGGTAGCAGGCATACTGGTTGCTCGGCCTATAGGTGGCCGTAGCCTACCGGTAGCTCGGCCTACAGGTAGCTCGGTCTACCGGTAGATGCAGCCTACCGGTAGCTTGATTACTGATAGCTGCTGTCAGCCACCGGTAGCACTCGACTACCGGTGGGTGCATCCTACCAGTAGCTCGGCTACCGGTCACTATCATCCACCGGTAGCTCTCGACTACCGGTGGCTGCAGCCTACCGATAGCTCGGCTACCGATCGCTATCAGACACCATTAGCTCTCGACTACCGGTTGTTGTAGCCTACCGGTAGCTCTCGTCTACCGGTGGCTCTTACGTACCCCCACGGGTTTTCCAGTAGTGCCTCCTTTTTGCGCAAATTGAGTTTTAAACCCTATTTTGACCCCTTTAAGAATGTTTTAAAGCCCAGTCACGCCCATAAATGGTGTTTAATTAAATGTTTAATGAGGAAACCTAGTGTGTGCATCGGTTTAAACCGCCCCCAAAGGCTAGGACCCCTTTAATTACGTATGGGGTCACATGGTCAACCCACGACCCCACTCCTTACACAGTTTCGCATTCTTATCTCAACTATCCCCATCCCTTATAAACTAAAGTGTTCTCCCTGGGTTTCTTTTTCTCGATCACCCTCCCATCAATTGGTCTGCTCGTCCTTGCGTTCTTGAGGCCCCACCCCTACAAATCACGCGTCTTTTTTTCCTAGCGCGTGAAGATAAACTTCGATCATCGATCAATCAGGTAGGGTTTCACAATCATCTCTCCTTTCAGTGTATCTTGTGCGGTGGGTATGATATTGCTTCTATAAAATTGGATTAACCAAACATTAAAGAAGATAATAAACAGATTCTAAAGAACGAAGGGGAGGGGTGTGACTGATGATGCTACTCTGTTTTTCTCTTCTTCCATGATTAATGATTTCTGAATTGTGCGGGTTTACACCTACTAAAAATCATAGCCGTTGGTGGTCTTTCTATGTGCACTAACGAACCCTTACCTCTGGTGATGTTTAAATGGATTGTATTGTGGTTGTGAACCCTTATTGTGTAACGGAAATTGGTTAATTACGTACATCCGGATAAATAAATTGAAAGTACCAGGATTAATCCTTTTCTGTGATAACCCTGGTTAAAGTACAAAAGAATTAGAATCATAGAGTGTGTTAAATCGTTTAAATCTGAAAATACCCGCATGGGCCTACTTTGTATTGGTGGAAGTGGTTTGTTTGTTTCTATTCACGGGCCAATTGCTGGGTGATGTGGGTGGGTATGGGATCCCTTGTTGTTATGATATCACTGGTTGTAAATTTGAGGTCGTGTGGTTACCTTAATTATATCACGAATTGGGGTGGGATCCTCTGTTGTTGAGAATCCGTTGGCTCTGGGATTTTGGGAACATGGGTAGTATCATGGCTTGTTTTTACGTTTCTAGTTGCCCAAGTAGGTGTAGAAACTCATTTAAACATTATTACTGAACATGACACAAGGATGGGACAAATTGATTTTGGTTTGGTGTGAGTTGTGACTTGGTCATGGGTGTTGTTTGGGTTCTTTAGGATGGCTGAAGAAAAACCTAGATATGGGTGAGTGCTTATTACCTATACATATACTTGTAGTTTTTGTGTTTCTTATTCGCACCCCACCCAAGTTGAGCACTTAGTGCCGAACACCCCCATTTCATGGGGTAGGGTCTTTTTCCCAACACTCCTATCAGTGGCTGGTTATTAGCTCCTTTCTGATCCCTTTCCTAGATAGCCCAAGTATATTCAGGTAGGCTGTGATGGCCTGAGGTCCATTATTATCCCAAGAGTCTTCGGGCAGGGTGGTGTGGTGGTTGTCCTAGGTGTGTGTGGGCCGGTGGTTCCCAAGTGTCTTCGGGATGAGGCCCAGGTGTCTTCGGGTGTGCCAGTGGATCTTCTAGCCCAGATTTCTTTGGGCATGGCGGTGGTTGTTCTGGCCTAGGTGTTTGCCGGTGTGGTTACATGAGACAATTATGGCCCAAGTGTTTACGGGCGGGGTTTGGCAGTGGGACTGTGTGAGGGTATGGCCCAGGTGTGTGCGGGCGGGGTGTGTCAGTGGGACTGCGGTGAGAATGGCGGGATTGGTTTGATGCATAGGATGTCTTCAATAACTATTGGGAAAGTGGAACGGGGTACCCAAATATCGATGTGATTTATTTATACATTACTTGATTGCGTTATTTGGTGAGTGTGGCCAGTGAGTGGGATGGATGAGCTCCTTGATAGTGTTGGTTGTCTGCTTCTCACAGGACATTAGTACGTCTCCCCACCTGTGCACGAGATTCTTTGGCTTTCCCTACTGAATATACTTGTATGCTCACCCTACATATATAAAACTGCTTTCAGGTTTCCAGGAGGATTTCGGGGATTGTGCCGGACCATAATAGTTATGGACCTTTGGGACAGTTGCTATTGTTGCTTTTCTTTTCTTGGTATTCTTTTTTTACCTTTGGGGTTTTCGACTTTTATCTTTTACCTTTGAACATGAATATGGGAATGGTTTATCTTTATTCATTTTTTCACTTTCAGTTTTGTGTTGTGGGATTTACTATCTTATCCCCCGATCCTATTAAATTAAAAAGGGTAATGCCTTACATTTAGTGTGTGATCTTATACCCTTGGTGCTGGTCGCCACTCCGGGACCTACTGAAGGCGGGTTTCGAGGGTCATTATCTCTCTTTCAACATAAAGAAGGAAGGGTCTGGCAATCTGCAGACCTTTCCCCCCTTTTTATGAAGGTCGGTCGTGACATAAATATTTTGAGGACTTATTTAAAAAATTCTTGTTTTTCCATGGCTGCATCCAGTGCCCTAAGTAAATTTCACGCATCCTTACTTGGGTCATTGTTCAACCTCTCCCAGTTTAATTAAATAAATAAAATGGATTACTGATAATGAAATAAAATTAAATGTGTGATAAATTAAAAATCAAATAAAATAACAGTTTTTAAATATGGTAATATTAATAATTATATTTAGAGACATTATTACTATTATTATTATTATCCTAATAGATATAACATTTATTTTATTTTATAACTATAAATTGGGTTTTATTATTTTTATTATTTTTATTATTTTTAACATAAATATTCAAATTTTAGTTTATTATCATTATTTTTATTTTACTTATTTTATTTTTTTTATTTTATTTCTTTTTATCTTTATTTTTTAGCCTTTTGCATAGAGCTCACCCCCACCCCCACGTCGCATTCCCCCCTCACCCCCTAGGTCTGTTTGCGGCATCACCTCTCCCCTTAGTGGCCGGCTCTTTCGGAAAGCCTTTTGGGCACCTCCCTCACGTCCCTGCCCTACCTTCCCCGATCAAACCTATCGCACCCCCTAGAACACCCGGTTCTGTCGCGTCATACCCCAATATCCAAACCATCCCCAGCAATATCGTGTTGCACTCCCATGTCGTGCCACCTTGCCTTCTCCTTCAGCTTCCCCCAGCACACACCTATTAAACCTACGGATCTCTCTTAGGTGACATGTCATCCACCCTCAGCTTCCTCTGGTGTGAGGTGCTGACCCCCTCCACTTCTAGAAAATACTGGCCGAACAACCCCCCCCCCCCTTCCACCGGCCAGCCACATCCTGCCACTATGCTTCATGGCAGGAAGCTTCACCAACTCCGGCTTCCCCACTAGTGCATCTCCCATCATTAGCACACACAAGCCCTTTGGTTGAGTATTCATCTTCTTATTTATTTTATTCTCTTTCTTAAGTTTTTTTCTCTCTTATCAGTGTGTATGAGGTTTATTTTTATGAGTCGATTCAGAATCTTTGTATTGTTCGATTTCATGTAATATGGATTAAATTGAGTTGGTTGCAGTGCGAATTGGGTGTGATTAGAGTTATGCACCAATGTTTGGGAATCTTCAACAGCAAGGTGGGTGGTTCTATTCTTAACCATTGTTTGATGAATAAATTTTATTCTTAAATTTATTTATCTTATTTATTCATTAGTTTTTTTAATGATAATCTAGTTTTTAGTTTTATATTTATATATATAAATGATACATGTGTGTTTTTTGTGAATAATAATGATGAATTGTTTGTTTTTTTTTTAAACTATGAAAATTGACTTTTGGTTTACTGTCAATATGCATTGAGTCATAGAGGGGTGTTTGGTTGAATTTTTATTTTTTGGATCCATGCAACATATTCTGAGAATTATTTCATCAATTTTATGGTGAATTACTTTGTTAATTTAATTAATTTAGCACAATTTTTATGTAGTTTACATGCTTCGAAAGTGACTTTGACTAAGTGTTGTTGTGAATTTTTTTAGTAGATTTTTTATGTGATTTTAATGTGTTTTGTTGTGAAAGCCTACATTGAGATATTTTTTAGTGTTCTCGAGATTTTTCATTTAGTTTTTTTGAATGAGAATGAGTTGCAGTTTTTGTTTTGGGTGTGGAATCAATGTTCGTTTTTTTTCATAGAGGTTTTGAGTGCATTTTGGTTTTTAATGTCGTGTGAAACATTTTTGAAATTGTTCCATAAATTTTTTTGGAGGTTTTCCAAGTGTAAAACTACTTTCTTTAAAATTTAATGTTGTTTAATTGATGGTTTATGTGATTTATATTATGTTATAAAAAGATTTTGGGTGTGCACATAATTCAACATGGGGATTTTGAGTGTGTTTTCATGTGTGAATCTCAGTGATAATATTTTATAATTTTCTTATGAAAAATATCAAAGGGTTTATCAAATTAAATAAATGGGGTGAAACATGTTTTCATAAGGTTTTTGTGTGTGTAATATGTCAAAATGTATTTTTGTTGTGGAAATGATGGTTTTGTGTGTGTAATTACTTTGTTTTTCTTTAAAGCATAATTGTGACATGTGAGGTGGTCTTGAATTTTAAAAGAGGAATTGATGGTTTAAATGGTATCTTGTCATGTGTGATATTTTGCTTATCTTGTTTATGTGATATGCACTTATTATGATCTTGAAATTTGTTTGAGAATAAAGTGGGAATCATGGGTAGCTTGGAAGGTGTACTATACTAGTGGGCTAGTGATATAAGTGTGGCTTCGACCATGTTTTACATAGCAGGATTGACGACTGCAGCATTAAAAAAACATATGAATGACAGAGGGTCGTGGTTTATAAGCCACATTTTCAGAGGGTTGTGGTTTCTAATCCATTTTATCTAAGCTTTCTGGTTTCTAAGCCATGATTCACTGAGACACAAAGATCTAGGGACCCAATCTAGCTAACATCCACAAGGCCTCTTCCATATTTAGTGCTCCTTTGTTATTTTATTCTCATCGGTGTGACACTTTGGTTATTTTAAAAAGTATGTGTGTGTGTGTGTGTGTTTTAATTTACATTGTTTCATTTTAAATAGTTTTCTTTAATCATTTTTTCTTTAAAAGTGTTCATGTATTTAATTATTTTTTTTAATTTAATTTGTTGTCTTTAAATTTGTTTTCATTTAAATCACAATTCATTAAAACTATTTTCAAAAAACATGGTTCAATCATTTATTTCCCTTTTCTTGTTTGACTAGAAAATTTATTCATTATTTAAATGGTTATGTGTGGAATATTCTCCTAGTGGAATCCTACAGGGATCTTGGTTCACACCATATATACACCTTTGGGTGTCTGTAGACCTTTTCCTTTGTGTATTCTAGGTTGAGGCGTCATGATCAACGATGGTGGCTCAGGTTGTTGATGGTCTTATCATGTAGGTTGGTGTTTGTAGCTTGTGGATGTTGCACCTCTCTTGTTGGTTGGTGGTTTGAGTTAGATTTTTAGTTTCTTTTGTTGTCTTTACTTTTCAGATGTTGGTTCAAGTTGTGAACCTTCAAATTTGATTTTTTTAAGGTCTTGTTTGGTTGTCTATTTTAAGTTTCAGTTATTTATCTTTCTTGTTGTTTTGTGGTTACTAATTAATGTAAGTAGTTCCCATGTTATAATTTTGATACATTGGAACTTGCTCCAGCCCATGGGAATTGTGAACTCCCTTCAGGTCATTTCTCGGACTAGGTCAGTCACCGGGTTGGATGGCGACCTGGCCTTGTTCGTGAAAAAATTGTATCAAAGGAGGTTTTCTCTCTTGAGTTCTGTCCCTTTGGGATATAGATAGGTAAATAAAAGTTAAGGGTGTCATAACTCGACGTTCTAACTATAAGCAAGGTGCCTAGCCAGCACACCTCGTGGCGTACTCGAGTTATCTGAGTAATTTGAGGTTTGACTGATTCATTGGTCATTGTGAACAATCTTGTTTAAGGGAAATAAAAGGGGAGTTGGGTCAGTGGTCCCAGTGAGCATGTAGGGTTTAGAAGGCCATGTGGAGCTAGGGACATTGTTCTATAATACTCTTTGTTTTGGTGTCATGATTGGCATATGTACGCTAACCATATGTCTTATTCACCAGTGGACACTAGTCACCTCTTGCATCGTTCCCCATCTCTTTGTGTTGGATTCGTGGAAATATGGTTTCTAAGTAAAAATGATTTGGTCTTGAAATTTTTTTCAAATGAAATGCTTTAAAAATTAAATGATATGTAAGGATTAAAATGTGTGGGATGAATGTTTGGATTTAAAAAATAGAAAGGTGTGGTTTTTTATTCTAGGTGTTCTCATGTGCAACCACATGAATGAGTGTATATGGAAAGATAAATGGTTAATGGAATGATTCGATGGGTTTCTGGATGGACATGAGGTGGGTTTTGGTGTGGCATGGGAACATGCATGTGTTCGACCCATGGGACACCATTGGTGTATGTGAATCCCACCAGCTGCATTTAGTTTAAAAATGTTTTGTTAAGGGAAAATTTAGTCTTTTTAAATAACCAGTGATTTTGTGGTGTGCCCTTGTGGTTTGGAAATGTTATATGTGAGGTTTTTCAATCCAAGGATCCTTTCTGACTAATTTGTGTCTCAATTTGAATTTCTATTTGTAAGTTGGTGTGAAATCATGTGTTTAATGGTTTCTTTTGAAAAGTGCTTTAGGAATCCCTTACAGTGGTTTCCCCAGCACATTTAGCATTCACTTATGGTATGTCTTGAACATTGGATCAATTTTATTGGGTCCATGGTTTTCTTTCTAGACAAGTGAACACCCCCATAAATCATTAACATAGGATTTAAGTGTGACCATAGGCAATTCACAGTTCACCGGCCCTCCAGTTGATTAAAGTAAGGACATTCTCTTTTTAGTGATAGTGAAAAGTTTGTCCCTTCTATTTTTCAGTTCAGTAGATCTTCTCACAGTTGGGTGATATATGAGAGTATATTTGAAGGGATATTTGGTTTCTTTTTGTTATTTGATTCATCGGGTATGAATTTTGACATCGTTGCGTCTGAATTTTCACCCTAGAAATAGTAAAATGAATCTAGTGGGGAAGGTTGAAGGTAGTTCGGGATTATCGATGTTGAATGATATCTTGAAAGACTTGTAGTGCTATTATTTGACGTGAGGATTATGTTTGGTGATGTCTTGTGCCGTGGGATTCTTCCAAGGGAAGAGGTGGATTTTCTATAGTCTTTCGGGCATCCTGGTTTTCATGGGAGTGTGTCCTACTCTAAGGGAGTTCTAATTTTTCTATTCAAGGGGTAGTGTTTGTCATGCATCTTTCCTTATTAAGTTTCTTGGTTAATGTAAATCATTAATTCATGTGAATCATCTAAACCTATATCTTAGTGGATGTACAGCGAGCGAGTATTTTGTTTTTTTGGTGTGTTTTGTTTATTGGTGTTGTCTCTGTTTTGGTGTGGTTGCGTGTGGCACCAAAAGGAGAAGCTCCATTAAAGAGTCTTAAATACCTTTTTGCAAGGCAGGAGAGGATTCTAACATCAGGGCTCCAGCCATAGGCCTTAGAGTGAATTTGGAACGTGGTCAAGAACCCTGAAAGTTTATGGGATCCTGACTTTATTTCTATGACTGGTGTTGAAAGTAAAATAAGTTTAAATTGTTTTCTGTAATTGTTCCTTTCCAATGACCCGTCTAGGTGCATGAGGTTTCCTGTGGCTATGAGGAGGCTTGGTCACCTTGTACCTTAATGTCCTGATGGATTCATCCCACTGGATGTAATCCTTTTACTAGTCCTTATGAGATATGTTTGGGGAAATCAGTCCCAATTTTGAATGGTGCTCATTTAGGGATGTGGAGATGGTGTTTTATCCTGGGTCATTTTTTTTGACACACGGTAGTTGGGTCCCACCCCCCCCCCCCCCGCCCCTTGTGGAGGGGAGTTTGGTTTCCGTTGATAAATTTTCAAAGTTATGACTCTTCTTTCAATTCTAACTATGGGGATTCCCATAGTGGGTCTCACTAAAATGTCACAGAAATGTATCGGTGTTGGCCTCTCTTCATTATGGCAGGAGTCTGCTTGGGCCTCCTCATTTCATTTTTCATGTTTCATCTCAAGCGTCAATAAATTTCTAATATTGGGGAGCCCCTTTGGGCTTTCCTCATGTTGGTCTTTTAGTTTTGTTCCAAGAGATGACTTAATGATAGGTGATCAGAGTGTTTATTAGATGTGTTCAGTTTTTTTGTTCGTTTCAGTCAAACAGTGTGGTTCTCGGTCTTTGGTGCTCAAGGTTTTTCTGTTTGTGAAGTTAGCTTCCATGGGTGTGAGAGTTCCTTTTTTTGATTATTCATTGGGATATGTTCTATTTCTTTGGTGTGGGTGACACATAGCGGAATGTCATTTATTAGTTTCTTGAGGTTGTCAATTAAGTCATTTTTTCCTGAGCATGATGCAATTTCCACTTTTTACGTTCTTTTTGTAGGGATCCTTTTTGATCCTCAAGGGGGTATCAGTTGCTACTTTGAGTCTCAACCTTAGTCGTAGCTTTACAGGGAAGGAAAGATTTATGGTGGGGAGAATTTTCACACCCACCATCTATGAATCATTTATTTTATCAATTTTATTTGCATCGGGTAGTTCAGGTTGTAGCCCGACATAAAGATTTTGAGGACTTATTTAAAAATTACATGTTACTCCATTGGCTGCATACAGAACCCTACGATCGAAGACACTCAGCCTTGCATCGATCACTGTTCGACCTCACCTGGTTCAATTAATTAAATAAAATGGATTACTAATAAAGAAATAAAATTAAATGAGTGATGAAATAAAAATATAATAAAAAAGAGTTTCTAAAGATAGTAATATTAATAATGATATTTAGGGACATTATTACTATTATCATCATAATTGATATAACTTTTATTTTATTACTATCAGTTGAGTTTTATTTTTTTATTATTATTAACATAATTA
The DNA here is from genome assembly GCA_963277665.1 of Viscum album. Taxonomy (NCBI): domain Eukaryota; kingdom Viridiplantae; phylum Streptophyta; class Magnoliopsida; order Santalales; family Viscaceae; genus Viscum; species Viscum album. The sequence goes on along the minus strand of OY728136.1, from coordinate 1,275,613,084 downwards.
TTCAAATTTTAGTTTATTATAATTATTATTATTTTACTTATTTTATCAATAAACTGTGTTTCCTTTTATCTTTATTTTCCCCCTTTTTTCTTTGGGTCCCCCTCCCCCTGTACCCTTGCGTCACATTTCCCCCTCACCCCCTGGGTTTACTCACAGCCTAGCCTCTCCCCTTAGTCGTTGACTCTCCCAAAAAGCCATTCAGTCACCTGCCTCACGTTGTCGCCCAGCCTTCCCCAATCAGACCCATTGCACACCCTGGAACACCTGGTCCCGTCGCACCACACCCTGATCTCCCGACCAATCCCACCACTTCCACGCTACACTCCCATTCTGCACTGCCCGTCCGGCTCTATCATCTTCCCCCAACGCACATCCCCTGGACCGTCATATCTCTCTTGTTTAACGTGTCAGCCTCCCCCGGCTTTCTCTTGTGCGAGGAACTGACCCCCTCCTCTTTCAGAATATCCTTGTCAAATACCCCCCCCCCCACAGTCAGCCAGCCACGTCACATCACTATGCTTCCTAGTAGGAATCCTTGCTAGCTTCGGCTTCCCCACCGGTTCCTCACCCTTCGTTTCCACACACCACCACTTCGATTGAGTATTCTTCTTCACATTCTTTTTTTCTTTCTCGAGTTTTTGTTTCTTTTTTTAGTGGGTATGAGGTTTATTTTTATGAGTTGATTCTGAATCATTTTTTAATTCGAATTCTTGTTTTATGGTTTAAATCGAGTTGGTTGCGGTGAGAATTGGGTGCGATTGGAGTTCTGTACAAAATATTGGGATTCTTTGACACCGAGGTAGGTGGTTCTATGATTAACCATTGTTTGATGAATTATTATTTTTAAATTAATTTAGAATATTTATTCTTCAGTTTTTTAATGTGGATCTAGTTTTTAATTGATGTTGAATTGCATACATGGTACACATGTGTTTTCTATGAACAACAATGCCGAATTGTTTATATTCATTATACAAACTATGTAGATTGTGTATTGGTTTAGCGTCAATATGGGTTGATTCATAGAGTGTTGTTTTCTTGAATTTTTAGTATTTTGAGTCATGCGGGATATTTTGAAAATTGTTTCAGAAATTTTCTGGTGAATTAGTTTGTTATGTTAATTAATTTAGCACAATTGTTAAGTAGTTCACATGTTGGGAAAGTGATTTTGACTGAGTTTTATTGTGAATTTGTTTTGTTACTATAGTGTTTATGTGATGTTGATTTGTTTTGTTGTGAAACCTACATTGGGCTATTTATCTGTGTTCACAAGATTTTTCTTTTATTTGTGTGAATGTGAAAGAGTTTCAGTGTGTGTTTTGGGTGTGGCATCAAAGTGTTTTTTTCATAAAATATGTTCTGAGTGCGTTTTGGTGTTTAAATTCATGTGACAAATTTTTAAAATTGTACAATAAATGTTCATGGTGGTTTTCCAAGTGTAAAATTGTTTTCTTAAAAATTGAACGTGGTTTAATTAATGTTGTAAGAGATGCATATTACGTTCTAAAAAGATTTTGGGTGTGTGCTTAATTCCACATGGGGATTTTGAGTGTGTTTCTGGTGTAAAGCCCGGTGATACTCTTTTAGAATGGTCTTATGAAAATTTTCAAAGGGTTTATCAAATTATATCAATGGTGAGGAACTTGTTTGGGTAAGTTTTTGGTGTGTGTAATATTTCAATATGTCTTTTGGGTGTGCAAATGATGGTTTGGTGGGTGTAAGTTCTCTGTTTGGCTTTTATGCATAAATGTGACATGTGACGTGGTCTTGAATTTTAAAAGTGGAATTGATGGTGTAAATGGTATCTTATCATGCATGGTGTTTTTCTTGTATTTTTTATGTGATGTGAACTACTATGATCCTGAAATTTTATTGAGCACAAAGAGGGAAACCTAGGTAGCTAGGAAGGTGGACTAGACTAGTGGGCTAGTGATCTGAGGGTGGCTTCGGCCCTGTTTCACTTAGCAGGATTGACGACTGCAACACTAACTAAACATATGATTGACTAAGGGTCATGGTTTCTAATCCACGTTTGCTGAGGGTTGTGTATTCTAAGACACTTTTTCTATGGGTCATTGTTTCTAAGCCACACTTCGATGAGACACGATGATCTAGGGACCCAAGCTAGTTAACACCCACAAGGCCTCTCCCATATTTGGTTATCGTTGGATAGTTTATGCTCATTGGTATGAAACTTTGGTTATTTTAAAAAGTAAGTGTGTGTGTGTGTTTTAGTTTAATTTGTTTCATTTGAAACAGATTTTTTTAATAATGTTTTTATTAAAAGTGTTCAAGTATTTAATTATTCTCTTTAATTTAAATTGTGTTATTTAAATTTTTTTCCATTTAAGGTGATTTTAATTAAAAAATTATATTCATTAAATATTGTTCAAGCATTTATTTTTCGTTTATGTATTTGAATATAAAATGTATTCTTCATTTAAATGGTTATGCATGTAATCTTCTCCTGGTGGAATCCTACTGGGCTCTTGTCTCACACCCTACAAACACATTTTGGTGTATGTAGACATGATTTGTTGTGTATTATAGGTTTAGGAGTCCCGATCAACAATGGTGGTTCGGGTTTTTGAAGGTATTCTTGTGCAGGTTGGTGTTTGTATCTTGTGGATGTCGCACCTCTCTTGTTGCTTGGAGGTTTGAGTTAGAGTTTTAGTTTCATTTGTTTTCATTAATTTTCAGATGTTGGTTCTAGTTATGATCCTTTAAATTTGATTTTTGTTTAAGGTCTTGTTTGGTTGTCTCTTTTCAGTTTTAGTTACTTATCTTTCTAGTAGTTTTTTGGTTACTAATTCTGGTAAATCATTCCAATATTTAAATTTTCATACTCGAGAACGTGTTTCAGCCGGTGGGGATCTGAAATTCCCCTCAGGTCATGTCGCGGACCGGGTCGGGTGTCGGGTTGGAGGGCGACCCGTCCTAGTTTGTGACATTAGAGGTTCTATCTTAAACCCAAACCACCTATTTAGGGTGTGATCGTATAGTATCCCTCTCTAAATAATGTTGTTGAAAGTTAAAGAAACCCATTTGGGTGTGATTTTTTACTTATATGTTAGTTTCTAATGCTATCTTATTCTAAAACTACTTTTGAGGTTAGTTAATTTATAACTTGTGATGGAATTGGATTGTCTAAAGTGAAATATGTGAATTTTTTTATTAACAATGTCATTTTTATAATAAAAACCATTTATGAGGTGCACTATATTCAAAATAGAAAAGTGATATATATGCTATGATTTTCTTGGATTTATGGTATGAGTGTTTCCATGTCCCTATTTTCTGTGCTTTCTTCAGGATATTCCCTACTTATGTGTGTAGACCTTTTTATTATAAAATCAATTGGAAAATGGTTATGGCCCTCTTAAGACACTATTTTTTATTATTATGTCATTCTCGATAACATGGAATATGTATTATTTAATTTAATTTATTAAAATTAATTATGAATTCCATGAAGATACTGAGGTTCATTCTATGGAACACCAAGAATGGGATCATCATTCATGTGGTCAGCTTCTCTGGTAGATTTTTTAAATGTTGGGGCCGATATCGATATGGCCAAACGGGCTCCCCGCATATTTTCCTTACCTCAGAATGAGAGATATCAGTTCCCTAGGATAGAAACCTCTGATGGGTTTTGTGGATAAACAGTTACACTAGGACATGAGTGATACTCATCCCCCTAAGTGAGATAATAGATACAAGTTCAGATGTTGTTGTATCGCACTAAGGTGAGTGTTATACTTGTGAGGGCAGTCACATATCTCATTTGAAAGACTCTGATAGATATTAGAATTTATAGTGCTCCTGGTGTGATACAAGGGTTTCTTGTTATATATCACCTTGAAAAAACCCATGATATTTCTTATATAATTTTGGTAAATAATTTTATATTAAATGCTAATAATTCATATTTGATAGGCAAGGGACGTGTCGGCCAATCCAAATCACATGTTTGGGTTTGATCCATCTCATGAAACCTGTTTTATGATGTTTGGATATCACTTTCCCTATATCCCTTTTGTACATGTTACCTGTGGTTCTGAAATTTATGGATTATGATAAAGAAGGTATGGTCCGGCCAGGTTTCCTTGAGGAACCTGAGCTGGACTTGGTTATTTATTTATTTCACATTGCTTATTTATTTTTATATGCATTAAAACTACTTATCATAATCTACAAACTGAATAATGTTTTATACACTATTAGTGGCCAACTAACTATATATCACACATTGTTTAGGATTTTATTTCCCTATAATACCCGATAACACCTCATTGGTTGCAAGATCAGGAGCCTTGGATAATTGATTTTGTTGTGAATACTTCATGGAATTTTAGGAACAAAGGATTGATCTGGCACTCATGATGCTCATGTAGATCACCTTATTAATTTTTTTCTTTTATATATTCAGGTATTGTATCATATTTAGATACTTTACATTTCTATTTGGATTGTATCATCCCTTGGACATTCATGCTTAGTTATATTGTATTTGGCGTTTGAAAATATTATTAAATAATTATATTTATATTCCACCACTTTGATATATATTTTATTATTTCTATTATTTTCTTATTTATTTCATTTGATATTCCAATATGGAACTATGATCTTGAGGGTACAGTCTCCCCACTGTACCTGCATTGGTCCCTCACAACTATTCAACAATGTTTGAAATATGGGGAGGCATTATTGAGGCCATGTGGTTATCATTCTAGCTATTGGTTTCATAGTCCTTTGGGTCGGGACATTGCAAAGTGATTTTGGAGCCACTCTTCCTTTATCATACTATTTTGGGTTAGAATATAGGAGAATTGGAATGTGTTGGTGCATGGAAAATAGTCATTCATGGGTGTGATCAACAAACATATGTGAAAAATTTCTTCTATCCTGTGATGGGATTGATGTTCATTGTTGTCACTATTATAGTTAATTATGGTTTCACCTTGAGTGATTAGAGTACTTTTTTCTGCTTACTAATTTATGGAATTTAATCAATTTTACAATTAGAGTGGTATAGAAAAGTTGTAGAATTACATTAATCATTATAGGCACATAGATACTCACATTCCATGCATATTCCATGCCACATGGATTTCATTCCTAGGTGATTATTTATGTTCCTTTTGTGTTTATTAGAATTTTTTTAATATTTAATGTTATAAATTTTAATAACATACTTAGGTTGGTATCGCCATAGGTAATTCAATTTCTTTCTTGTTTTATAACATTATGTGTGATCTATTTTTTGAGTTTTCCTATATAAAATTCTTTTATGATTTGTTTACCTTGATTTTCTTATATTTTGTGTGTGAAGATTTTCCTTCTTACCTGGTATCATTCCATGCTTATTTGTCATCTGTGTGCCTGTTTGGTATGTATACCTTTACTTTTTTCTAAATTTATCATGACTGGTCATTTATTTAGTATTCCCAACTACTTTCCATGTTAAGGTGACTAATTAGTTTCCCTTTCACATATGACATGATTCTATGCTTATTCATCATGTTTACTTTTATTTATTAGTTGTGATATCATGTGGTTAAAATTATAATGTAAAGGTTAGTTAAATAAAATGGTAGTATCGATCTTAATACTATATTCCTACAAAGATTGATGGTAACATTCTATTTGAAAAAATCAATCATGTTATGATCAAGTTTTGAACTACTGGTTTCATGGGATGGAACATACTGATTTCAATTAAATGGGATCCAATTAAAAATTTAAAAAGTGTATAGGAGATTTATAAATTATATAATGGTGGCCTATAAAATCTGACCATCCCTATGATCACACTACCTATATGTGTGTGTGTAAACAATTTCATAGAAGTAATTTTTTTTTGAATTTATACTTTAAAATGAATTGATTTATTTTGAAAGTACTTGTAACTCTATTAGTTATGAATGATGACCCGTATGACTAAATACCTAAATGCACGACTATACCCAAGTAGGTAAGTTGGGGAATTCTATTTATGAGATAGATTTGACTCTACCCAATTAGTATGTTCATGATTCTTTATTCTTAATAGATAAACCATTAAGGGTTTATTACAAAACATAATGTTTCAAATAAGAAAATGGGGTTTCATTTTGATAAACCTTTAATTACTTGAACAAGACCCTTTTAGGTTACCCTTCTTTTGATGTGTCTAATACTAATCCCCATTGAGGTATACTTATACCATTTAGTAGTGGTCATTTAAAGTGTCTTCACCTATTTATATGTTTTTACATAATAGCATATGATGGGAACTTACATGATCTATCCTCTTCAATTATTAAAGTACATTTTAATCTAATTTGAGATTTATTTAAATAATAACTTTGATAATTTAAATTTAAATTAAAACATAATTGTTGTTTTCCTTATATATTTTAATTGACATTTTCATTAACTAATCCTACTTTTAAACCTTATAAATAAATGAACGATTATTAAAATTAAGTTATTAAGATAAATTGACTGAATATGATGGGGTGTCAACAAAATAAATGATGTTAAAAGAAAATGTGATAAATAAAATTGTGTGCACTGTGTATTTTTTTAATGATTTAACTTGTGTAAATATTTTCCCTAACTAGAACATGACATTAATTTTAGCCTTACATGCTTAAGGAATGAAATTCAAATTAATGTAATGACTTGAAATGAAACATTTGGTGACATCATTGTTTCACCTCTTCTGTAAGGGTGGTTTTGGTGATTCATTGTGTGGATTAATTGAAATGTGAATTTGTTTATTAGCCATTGGCCCTTCATTTATAGCTCAAACCTAAATAATAGGCCCTCAAACCTAGGGAACTTTTGTAGGAGTTACCCCATTTTGGGTTAAATCATTATTCGTCGATAAGGGGATTTCTCGTTATAGGTATCAAACTCATATCATTAATGATTTTCTTGTTTATTATGAGATGTTCCTATTGAAAGGTTTCATACAGTTTTTATTCGTCCCTCTTAGGACAATTATCTTTTAATGATGACCTTTGTCTTGATGGGTGGTCACTCAATGTTTTGACCTTATTTATGGACATGAGAATCATGTAACTCCCATTTTTTATTAGGGTGAATATTCATAGATAATGGTCATCCACATAGTTGGTCATGTAACCCTTATTCTTCTTCATGTTTGACATTGGACAACTCAGTGTGTCATCAACCAGATTAACAGTCATATGGGTAATATGACTTGGGGATAATTCCTTATAAGGACTATATGCTACTAGATGCCTATGGATTATAATCTTAGGATAATACAATGGAAGTTTCATATTAATGGTTAAACATTAGGGTAGTAAATTTTGGTACATGTGATACCATCCAGCTGATTAAAAGTGAAGTGAATCAGTTGAGTTTGGTAAGAATTGTTAAAGCCTTGAGATTTTTTGCCTCAATTTCCGGTCATCTCCATAATAGAGTAACTTGGGAATTAAAGTAAGTATAACTCATCCACATGACTAAGATGATGTTCCAATGTGAATTATATGTTTTGAAACACCATTAGGTACTTCAGTCTAGGATTTTATGCCTAATGATATGGAATATGTGGATATAACACAGGAGGGGGGTCATGTGTGCATCTAAATGTGAATAAAATATATCACATTTAAGTACCTATTTTTCTATCTCTTCGATTAAACACTTGTTAATGTTTTTTTCCCACCACATGAAAAAATATTTATTTTTCAATGGAGCATGTGTCATAGGATGAGTTATATTCCTAGTAAATACAATAATAAAGACACTCTTATAGTGGGTAATTTAATGGTGGTAGTGTTGTACAATGTCCTCCATATAGATGGAATTCAATAATGAAAATAGAATTTAGAAATGTTCAATATTTCTCAAATAACCATGGGGCTGGTGAGTTCAAAATATTTTGGTGCTTTCAAGGCAGTACAATGATAGAATGATAATCTATTTAAAAAACCTTTCAAAAAATCATTATTCAGGTTAGTGATGCATCGATAGGGGAGGATAAATGATTTGTGAAATTATTTGACCAGTAATGGTTGACTACTCTTCTATTCCATAGTTAAGGTGTGGTTTGTCTGAAACCATACTGAGAACTTATTCATGAAAATGCAGAAGTGTCTTGAGTCCTTTGAGTATTGTAATACCCTCTTGGTGTAATCTTTTCTCAATGAAGATCATGTCCCATCTATTTAAACCATCTAGATACACTAGAAGAGTTTCAATTTTACAGCTAGCTATATTTTTGAAGCTGTTGGGATTGATTAGTGGTCTCCATTCGAGTTTTTCTCTAGAAGCGTAGTTTTTATTGAGTATTAGTTAGTCCTGAGTGATACATGGGATTCTATATAGAAACACATTAGATATACTAACAGAAACCAACCATTTTCCATTTACTTGATCATTGGGAATAGATATCTTTGGTAATAGTAATTGTAATTTATACATGGACATTTAGCAAAATACCGATGTCTCACTTGTAAAATGTCAGATTAGGGTTTTCCTTTGATGATCTACAAGGAATCCATCTCATGATTATGAGGTTATCTCGAAAAATTCATACAAGCTTCGAATGATGTTTGAATATAGTGATTATCCAAATTTTTAGGTCACATTTACACCCATGTTTGTGTCATTGAATGAAAAAAAGTTGATGGATTATCTTGAGATTTCATTTGAAGATGGTTATGGGATTAAATGGATGTGTTTAAAGTAATCCCAAGGTTTTATTTAGAGATGAATTTTTTTCAAGTTGTGTTACATAGACCATCTAAGAAGAGCATCTTGGGAATAGTCAGTCAGATGTGGCTCGATAGGTTGTTCTCTGGTTCCATTTAATGTTTTGAGTATGTAAACATTTTTTGCATGCTATCAACATATGTTGGGTGAAATGTAGTGTCATCTAGGGTTCTCGTGGAATGGTCATCTTGACCGAGATAAATGAGGTTGATGGGGATTCTACCATTTAACCAATATATAAATCTACCAAGAGAACCATTAGAACTCTACAGTAATGTTTAAATGGAAAATTCCAAAGGATGAAATACCCTATCTTAGAAATTAACCCTTTAAATGCTAGAACATATGGTTATAATTTTCCATAGGCTGATTTTTTAAATACATGACATCATGATCATGTCTCTTGATATATGGGATTGGGTAATCTCTATATCATTGTATCATTTTAGTGTATGAGAATTGACTCAAGTTTCAAAAACATATATATCACATGATTATGTGTTTCTTAGAGGTGTGTTGGGTGTTTATAAACACAACACATCCATTTGAGCTAGAAATCATGATCAATGAATGTTGGGTTTTGTTTTTGTTTTTTCCCCAAGGCTTCTCAGGGATGAGAAGTTCTATGAAGGGATATTGTAGAATCCAATGTTTTTGGACCAGATAAAATTCCAAGGGAATTTCATTTTTATCATTTGTTGGATGGTCCATTCCTTAAAATGATATTCGGAATGTAATTATGACAGTTGGAACACTCAAACGCATTGTTTTTGTAATTGTTGGAAGGCCTGAGCAGTGTCTTGGGTGTCCCTATGTGTTTCACAAGCACCATAACTGAAATATAATATTCAGAGAAGGTTGATAGGGGTGCAAGATTTTTCTGAGACCATGTGACCCTTCAATAAAAATAGTGTGCATGCTCAGTGGGATTGAGGGTGTCACATGGTTTGGTATAACCATGTGCACTAGGCTTCATGATTGTGTGGATTACAACAGGTATTTAATATAGGGAAGCAAATGGTTTTCACATGGTTTCCAAACCATGTGCAAGAACCATTTGACCTCCCTTCTTGTGCAGTGTAACTTGAACAATTAGCACACAGTATTGAAAAATGTGAGGCCAAACCATTAACCTCATTAAAGGGGCTAAAATTGACTTTTTCCCAAATTTCATTAAACTTCATCCAACTGTTTTATTTCCCATCCACATGTAGGACCTCCCCTCTCTTATAGAGCTCATCCTCTCCTCTTCTAAGCATGGGGACATATCCATCATCCAATTTTAGAATCAGGATTTTTTTCTCATTTAATGAATATTGTTATGTTAATTATTCATATAGACCCCTTCACAGTTTCTCCTCTCTTCATCTATACTATTTTTTTGTGGCATAATTCACCATATTATTAGGTAATTCATTAATTCTTCTGATTTCTCTAAAACATGACCAAATCATGTCTCGATATTGGATGTTTGGGTCACCCATAGTATATGGTTGGTGGTATCTATATTTTCCATCATGATTCACTACTCTATAAAATATAATTGTTGAGTCGTGTTTTTTACTTACTTAGTGTCACTAAAAATAATAATTTTCCTTCAATTAAATTCATTAACTTGCCTCATGATATGTTTAGACATTTCTTTGTGTGGTTGGAGGTTTGGGACTCAACCTGAACCACCCCTTTAGGGTGGGGATCAAGTACTCTCCCTCTCTAATTGTTGTATTCCATTACAAAGGATGCCACTTTGGGTGTGCATTGTAATTATATATTAAATTTTTTGGATCACCTATTATAAAATCACCTTTGATGTGGGTTTATTTATGCCTTGTGATGGAATTGGATTTCTTAAAGAAAACATAATGATTTTTTTATTGTAAATGTTATGTTTTCTAATAAAACATTTCAATGAGGTGCACTGTATTCAAAATGAAAAATTTATATGTGTGTTAGGATTTATTGGATTTATGGTATGGGTGTTTCCATTGACCTCTATTATGTTATTTCTTTTAGATGTGGCCTACTTATGTATGTGGAACTTTTTATTCTTAAATGAAATGTAAAATGGTTATGAAACTCTTAAGACATTGTTTTTCTTATTATGGAATAATCACTAAAATAGAATTTTTATGTTTGAATTAAATTTATGAAAATTAATTATGAACACCATGAGTGATACTCAGGTTCCTTATATAGAATTCCAAGGGAAGGCTCATTGTGGAAGTGATAATCCTTGATGGTGGATTTTTAAAATATCTATGTGATACTAATATTCTAGTATGGGATCGACACATGGTTTATTTATCTCAAAATGAGCGATATTAGTTCCCAAGAAAAGACACCTTGGAAGGGATCGATGGATAGATGGTTTCACTAGGACATGAGTGAGACTCAATCACCTAATTGAGTTATGAGAGAGGAGAAAAATAGGGATTTTGATTACAAAATTTATTGTTAAGGCTGATGAATTAAAATACATGAATATAAGAGATGAGAAGTTCCATCGTTTTTCATTGTAATTTTAAATATATTATGTCAAGTGAGGAGTAATAACCACTTTCTATATATAACACTTGAAAATTTTTTTCTCCTTTGATAAATATTTTATTTCATTGATTTTGAATTTTAAATATTGTTGTCATGGGTATATCCTTTTAAATTCATTTTTGAGATGCATACATGAGTAAAATAATGTTTTATTTGGGGGGGATTTGATGAGTTAGATTTTGTGTATAAATTTTAATTTTTAAATTGTTCTATTTCAAATTTTTTTAATCGAGATGACCCATATTTCAATTGATCCTATTCATATTTGGTATTTAACAATTTTTATAAATTTTTTTAAAAATTAAATATTTTTTTAATTTATCTTATTAATGTTTTTTTTTGTATTATTATTTGGTCTAAATTGAAAAGGGTTAGCCCAATAAATGGAGAAACCAATACTAGCCCTTAACCAAGTTAGGGAAATCGATATGAAGGGACCAAGGAGGGTTCTCTGACCAAAACCAACATTGGGAAGGACCATATGGATGACATAGGAGAGAAAATTAACAAAGGAGGGCATCATCATGTGGGGAACCAGTGCACATTGCTGCAGGACAATGGACTCACCGACATTAGGAGGGACCAAGTGGAACATGTGGTATACTAATCCCCATCCGTCTTATTGGATCACTAAGTGAACACTATAACTAAAATATTAGAGATAATCTATTCAAGAATTTGATATGGGGTGTTAATGAAAGCCAAGGTACTATGAACTTACTGAAATGCCATTATTTCACCCTATGCTCTTCATTATCTTAATTGTACATTTATTTTACCAGATATTCACCATGGACCACCTCTGTTGTGAACTAATACTCTTTGGAAGCTGAAAAAGTGATCACTAACCACTATCGAATCAAGTGTCACTAGGCCCTAGGCTTGTCCCTTGTGGCATAGTTCAAAGGGAAGATAGAACTAAATATGGTTGAATCATGCTTTTCCCATTTCACCATTGGGGTGTGAAAATTGATATATGTGAAGAACTTTTAGGATAAATTAAATACATTTTAATGAATAATGTTTTATCTTGGATCTCTATTTCCAATAAATAAGGAAAAATAAATCTGTGTTGTTGAGAACTCCTTATGCCATGGCTAGAGTTGATGGAAGAGGATGTATAGTGTAAGAACTCCACTACGACATGAAGGGTTACAAATTGGAAGAAATGAGTGTTCAAAAAGAAGTATAGGTTACATATGTGGATATAAATATACAACACAATCCATTTAGTTTGTTTCACACATTGATATTGTTACATAATATCCACCCAACCCATTCCATAGGGTTTTTTTTAACTACTATATTTTAAGAGCCTAGAGATCATTGGATATCTATGATTACACATGAGCCTCAAGGGGATTTAATAAAAAACAAATGCATGGGAGAATGACCTATAATAAAAAATCATTTATAAAAACTATATAAAAAGGAATACCATCATTGAGTAAAAGTAGAAATCCAAATATTAGAAAATGATATAGTAGGAGAAATATTTGTAAAATTTAAATATAGAGATAATTCTCTTTATAAATTTAGATTGTGGATAAAATAAAAAGAGAAATCATTTTTTTCTCCATAACATGAAGACTAAGGGAATATGGTGTGGATTCCTACTTCTACTATTATTTTTTCAATTTTATTTATTCCATCGCTTCTTGACTGGCATGAGGTGGTAACACTTTTGTACTAGTATTTTTATGGTAAAGGGAGTGCATGTAGTGTAGAGAAGTTCTTCGGATTGAAATATTAATGGGTTTATAAATGTACTATTTTTATGATTATATTATTACTGTACAATACTTCCTCTTTAAAATTATTAAACCATTGAACCTTATTCATCGAACAACCAATTCATAAGTTTTGGGTAAATGTGTTTAAAAATGGTTCCCTAAACCTATATATTAACTACCTTTATAATTGAGAGGAAAATAGGATTTCACGCCCTTTACTAGAGGGTCTTGTGTTGAAACTACCCCAATCCCACCTCCAAAAGTATAGGGGATGGTTAATAGCACTAAATATGAATATCCCACAAATTGGAGGCATTTGACTAAGTACCTGTACAAACCCACACATCTCCAAGCCCAAAATGCTGAAATGTAAAAAAAACAATGTATAAAAAGAATGAATACACTATGATAACAACCAAAAAGTACAAAATTAAGAAAATATAAATAAAATTGGTCCAGAATACAAGAACACCAAAAGAAAGAGTCTGTAAAAGTGAATGCAAATGATCTTGATACTGATCCATAGAAATCCCATCCTTAAGGTAGGTGTAGAATAACAGATTCAAGTCATAGGACCACACCTCATCTATCTAATAAATCTATAAACTTTCGGGTCTTGTTCCACTGAGTACACTGTCAAATAATTTATCATCTTCACAAGACATGACATGTGTAAGAACGTCTTGTGTAGGTATGAGTAAAACAATACTCATTAGGACCCTTGAAACCATGAAGTAATACCTCTAAGAAATAAAAAAAGTATACCATAAATAAATACATGCTATAACATTAATGAAACACCCAAAATATAGATATTTAACATAGGTATAAGTCTATAACACGAAAAATAGGCTTATCAGATGTAGTCCATAGAACAAGAAATATTGGTATGACATAGAGATTCAATAAAACATGGTATTTTGATAACACATAGAGAGTCGATAACATAGGGAGTGTCGATAACACATGGATTGTCGATAACACACAAATTTTTGGTAACACACGGATTGTTGATAACACACAAAGTGTTAGTAACACATGGAGTGTCGATAACACACTGTTTTTTGATAATACAAGGAGTTTCAATAGAGCATCAAGTTTCTATTTATCATGAATCCCCAAAATCAAGTACTCACCAAGTAATATAGTCTCAAAATCATAACCTACAATATGATTTTGTTTATAGTGTGATTTTTCTAGGAGAAACTACTCCTCAAGCCCTGAATTTGTATTCCAAACTCCAAAAAAACTCACATAGAGGATCACAAAATTATTGTATCGTCCTAAGGATCCCAAAACTGCAAATGGATCATCAAACAAACACACTATTTGAAGGATACAAATGTTTTTATAAAAAGGTCTAACCCCGAGTCTGGTCTTGGTCCAATCTGACCCACAGGACCCATCTAGACCCATCAACCAACCCAACCCAGTGTGGTCGACCTCACCTGGTCTGGTCCAGTCTCCACCGGACTAGCCCGATGGGCACCTAGTGAAAAATTGCTCTTCTATTTTAGCTCATGCTATAGGTCATCCAGGTAACCTGCATGCGATCCACCCCGATCATGTGCCCCCAGCTCCACACGGTGCCAGATCTAATTCACAGAGTTGGCCCACCATCTGCCTGCCCCACAGGTTTTCCACCGCAATGAGTTTTATGTGGTCCACCTAATGTTGATTCGGCCCCTCACCATCTCATACCTAATCACCAACCATGATATCCACCACTACAGGCTCCCATACGGTCCCACCTAGACCACGTCCTACCGCTGCCACCAGCCACCCCATCGGTAGCTCATCATCTGCCTCATACTCTGCCAGAACAGCCCTATTATTCAGGTCCCCTAGTCAATGTTGGGGCCTCCTATCATGGATTGTGCTCGCATGCTACCTCACAGGTGACCTCTCCATGCCATCTCATCGTCCACTTGGACCACCTAGTGTCACCTCCTCAAACCATTGTAGTGCGTCGTTGTACCTATGTTAAGCCATCGTGAGGTCGGATCCCAATCTTAGATTATTCACATAGGGTTTTGAAGGTTCAGAGAAAACAAAGGTCATGATAAGAATACTAGATATTAAGGGGAGTTAAATAAAGAACCCAAGAACATGAAGAATGGATCTTGTATTTTGTTCATATCAGACTTGATACGTTCTTTTTAGCAAGATTTTGAAGAATGAAGCAACACACTAATCTATCTCTCATTTAAATTCCACAAGAATAAACCCATTCCATAAATGATCAAACTGCAGATCAAACTATTTGTGGGTTGGTCCAAGTTCATCATTGAAATTTTGAATGGGGAATTAATCACTAAGAAACAAAGCACTGCTAGGATTTTGGATCATTTGTTGATGTAGGGAGAAGCTATGTCATTGTCGTTCATCGATCTGTTGTTCTCCGGTCCAAGTTCAAATTTTGGTTCACCAATCCATCCACATTTGCTTAGGGAACCTCCTTCCCTTTGTCTTAGGGAAACTCTATTTCTATGGTGATAAACTTTTATCCCTGGAATACACAATATAATGAAAAAATGGATCCCCTACGTTAAAATAAAATATTTTTATTAAATATTTTGTTGACGTTTACATCCAAAAACTAACATTCACCCTAGACCCTTGTCGGTCGAGGTTAGCCCCTACCTATGGTAAAGTCATTATTCTGAACACAATGATGACCTCAGATTTCTAACTTGAACACACATTTAGATGTTATTATATTTTAAGGAATAAACCACCAATGCACATTATTAAAAGCTTAACATTTTTCTACGAATTATTCTAGGAAAATCGGGCCTCAGAATATCACACTGTCTTAGTGCCTGGCCTCATAATTTTTTTAATTAATTTATAAAAATAAAACTAGATAATATAAGAGTCATTAAAGTCTCCCCAACTTATGTCTTTACATCCCCGAAATCCAAAAGAATGATACTCAACAAAAAAGTGAGGGTACTAATCACGAATCTGGTCCTCTCACTCCCAAGTTCTATCCTATATATTCTCATTCTACCACTGAATACACACTACAGTAATTAACAACCCACAAAGTATCATCTCTTATCGATCCTCGATCTCTATTGGGTACTCCAAAAAAGTCTCCCCATCATCAATGTACAGCTCACCCCAGTCAGTGACGTGTAATGGATTATGCACATACCTCCCCAATTGTGACATGTGGAAGAATTCATGAACCAGATGAAACTATGGGTGTAGATATAGTTAGTACCCCACATCCCCAACTCTACTCAGAATCTAAAAAGGGCCGATGTATCTCAAAGATTACTTTACTCCCTAGCCAAATCCCTACAATCCCCGTCGAGAAGATACATGAAAGAACACATGGTATCCCCTCCGCAAACACTAATGGAATCATTCTCTTATCATCATATGAATTCTAACAGCAGTTTACAGTCTCAATACACTCCTAGATGATATGCACCTTCTCAGTGGCAGCTCAAAAATGCTCTGGACATGTGAGTGCTGAACCTCTTAGGTTAGTCCAGCCAAGTAGTGACCTACATTGTTTACCATATAAGGCCTAAAATGGTTCCATAACAGTGGTTGAGTGTTATCTATTGTTGTATGAAAACTCCACCAAATGTATGTGGTCATCCCAATTGTGGATAATGTCTAGGATGTAAGCAGGTAGCATGTCCTCTAGAACCTAAATGGTTATCTTTTCCTGGTCATTCGTTTGGGGATGAAACGTCGTGCTCAAGCGTAACTAAATCCCCAACACCTCCTACAATCCCTTCCACAACATGGATGTAAAAAAAGAACTAAAATATAAAATTATCATCGATGGAACTCTATTAATACTTAAAATATCCAGCAGATAGAGGTGTCCAAAGCTTTCTATTGAACTCTACTCTTGAATCGTTAGGATGTGGGTCGACTTGGTGAGTCTGTCAAAAATCACACAGATGGTACTGTTTCCTATAGACTTTCCTGGTAAAACCATCATGA
Organism: Viscum album; assembly: GCA_963277665.1. Taxonomy (NCBI): domain Eukaryota; kingdom Viridiplantae; phylum Streptophyta; class Magnoliopsida; order Santalales; family Viscaceae; genus Viscum; species Viscum album. The sequence continues at coordinate 1,275,596,096 of OY728136.1, read as the reverse complement.
ATTCCATCAATATCCCATCCTACATATACTATGGTACCTCAAGTGGTTTGGTCCAGATCGCTAGAACCTGGTTCCCATCCTTCACTTGTGGAAAAGTGGGGATTTGAGAAATTAACTCTGCCACCCCCTTCTTCATCCCCGACCACCTAAATTGACATCAGTGGTCCTGGTACATCCTCTCCAAACCTGTATGTACCAACAATGGGGATTTTTGGAACCCCCTAATAACATCCTTCCAAAACACCACTGGTAAAACTATGTGCCTTTCTAAAATAATGATGTTCTACCTACCTATTGAATATCCATCAGGTTTAGGCCCTGTGGACAATTGAGCAAATTGGGTCCCACAAGAAGTATCCCATATATGTGCCTCCATATCTCGTTGTAAGAGTTGAGGGGTGAAAAAAGATCTACTCCAGGTAAGCTATTCTATCTCCATCCGTAATGGGTATCTGTAATGAGGCCAATTGACTCAATTCCCCACTCAAAAACTGTATGCTGGATCTTCTGCAGAGAGCATCAGCCACCACATTCCCCTTCCTTAGAGTACATAAAATATCAAATTCATAGTCTTGTAGGTACTCTATTCATCACCTCTATCTCAGGTACAGATATTTTAGAGGCGAGATATACATGAGACTATTTTAGTCAGAGTATACGGTAAACCTCTCACTCCTCAGGTAGTGTTGCCACATCATCAATGCGAAGACGTCCACCGCTAGCTCAAGATCATGGGCCATGTAGTTCTGCACATATGGCCAAAAATAGCACGAAACATAGTTAATAACTTCTTTCCCATATATAAGGACACAAAAAATCACTGTCCCTGACACATCATAGAATACTACCTACCTAATTCCCTCCTCTGGTAATCTCAATATGGGAGCACTCGTCAACCTCTTCCTCAACTCTTGAAGGAGATTCCAAAACTTCTCTTTCAACGTGAAAGGCTTCCCCTTCCTTGTTAAAGTCATCAGGGGTTCTTCTACTCTAGAAAAGTTGTGTACAAACCTCCAATAAGACCCAACTGATCCAATGACACTCTTCACCTCGGTAACTCTCTTGGGTGGCTCCCAAGCAAGCACCGCCACAAGCTTCACCGAATCCAATGCGAAAACAGCCATTGAAATGATGTGTCCCAGAATGTGGACCTCCATAATCTAGAACTAGAACTTTTAGAGCTTCCCACAATCTTAGTTCTCTCGAATTGTGTCTTGGACCATCCTCAAGTGTATCGTGTGATCCTCCTGGGTCACTGAGTACACTAAGATGTCATCAATGAAGACCACCATAAATCGATCAAAATAAGGATAAAAAATCTTGGTCATGTGTCCCATGAACACTACGGTGGATTTCATCATGACAAAAAACATCACCAAATACTCTTAGTTTCCATACTGACATATGAAGCATGCCTTCGATAAATCCTTATCTCGTACAAAAATCTATTGATATCCAGATTTGAGGCCAATCATTGAGATCCACCTCGCTCCCTTAAGCTGATCAAAGATGTTTTCGATCCTCGGTAGTGGATACATGTTTTTCACTATACTCTGATTCATCTTCTAAATGTCTTCACATAAAATCAAGATCATGTCTGCCTTATTGGAAAAAAAAATTGTGGCTGCCCAGGGTTAAACACATGGTCTCATGAAGCCCTTCCTCTACAAGTCCTCCATATATACCCTCGACTCAAGATGCTCCACGTGATCCATCTGATATGCAGGTGTTTATATCAGTGTTTTATTGGGGTATATAGAAATTTAGATGTCTAGCTAACATTAGATAGGTAATCTAGGGACATCCTTTATAAAGGCGTCATCTTGATCCGCCACCACTATAGGAAACTGGGGACTTCTTTCTCCCACTCCACCGAGAGTGAGGCTAGCCAATTGATGGGTAATCGTCTGGACCCTCTTATGAGTAATTCCATTATGTTTTTATGCATTTAATTTTCACCATAAATGAAAACCTAGTACCATCATAGTAGAAACACCACACTCTGCACCTAAAACATTCAATCTGAGCATGGACTGTGGATAACTAGTCCATACCGAGAATGACATCATTAGGTCTCGACGCCACTACCAGGAGACCCAACCAAATCACTCGACTCAAATAGAAATCTCACAATATGGAAACCAATGTGTGATAATTTAATCCATTCCCATAAGAGTCTCTATATTTAAGGTTCGGGTCAACTGTTCAACCAGAATCTCTGAGTCTCAAAAAAGGGATGTGGAAAGAAAAGAATAACTTGAACCTGTGTCTATTAAAACTAATGCTAAATTGGAAAAGACACACATCAAACCACTAATAATCCCTATATCATTAGGTTAATAGGCCTCCATCACCTTTATTTGGCCTTGTCTCTATCCACAAGCTCCCTAAGCCAGTGATGGGCCACCTGGGGGTGGCGGTGGTTATACGTCGAACTTCTTCCCACCTCTTTCTTACCTACCTTATCCTCTACGACAACTGTCACTATATGGACCAAAATTATCATGCCTCCTCATATTCCTTGGTGGTCACTTGATCATCTCTTGATCATCTCTATGACGAGTCGGGAAATCTCGTTCAAAATGTCCTCGACCGCCGCACGAGTAACATTGCATGTCCTTCAGTGGACTCGCTCTACCCTAGGAGCCTCGCACCATTGATCCCATATCCTAGGGTCGTACCCTAGAGTCATTTACCAACTTAGTTCCCTACGTCTACTATCATATACATACCACCAAAGACATAGCTACCTTGTGCCTACTGGTAGCTCCGACTTCTGGCGTCTTCTCTGCCAGAAATCTCTCCACTAGTATATCTTTCCTTAGTACCCCATCGTATGCAGGGATGTTAAAAGATATCAAGGATTAAATGATATCATGGTCTAGCCCATGATATAAGGTATGACCCTTGAAGAATGGTCGCTCACTATATCTATGGAGTAGCATGAAAGATTAGTAAACCTTGTCGAGAACTCCGCCACTGTCTGACTACCTTGTTGCAGATGTAGTGTATTTTGTATGCGTACTGAGTGTAACATTTCTAGTAATAAATCCTCTCTAAAGATTCACTTGATGTATTCCAAAGAGAGACTCACCTCATCAAGTTTCTTGGGTCACTAAGCTCCATCATCATCCCACTGAGCCCTAAATAAGGCTCATAGCTTGGACTTCATCTGGTCAGAAAGATTCCTCCCAAGATAGAAGACATGATTAACTACCTCTATCCAATCCTCAACAATGTAGGGATATGGATCACCCCTAATCTTGGGAGGTAACTGAATCTAGAACACACATAATGTACTCAATCTATGTGAATCCTTGGATGGTAGTTCTGGTTGTAATAAGTTCTTGACGGGTGGTGGTATCACTGGTAAAAAACCAATAGGTTCTATCTCTGGTGCAGGGAGTATCATCGGTACATGAAACTATTCAGACACATCATCACTAGGTAGACGATCCTCATGATCATGCAATGGAATCTTATCTATCTATCTATGTGGAGGAATCCTAAAACTGATCAAGATGTACCATAGTCAATAGAGAATACAAGGTGAGATAACTCAAGAAGGGTATGAGGACACACCCAAATACTATATGATGTATGTACCATTGTTTTCCCTACAACTAGTTTTTTCATGTTCTGAGTCGAGAATAAAAAGTCAGAGTCATGGTGTATGGATATGTTGGTTGTCACACCAACATTTGATTCCCTGGCTTGAAATACAAACTCAAAACACTCAACATTGTTTCCCCAAACCAACATCATAGACTCATAGTCCTTAAGTTGAACCTACCTCCTCTAATACCACTCAACCACGACATGTCCCAGAGGGGCCCATTCTATGACTACCCCAAGCATGCCTTCGATAGGCTAGGGGCTGGAGACTATAACCGAGTATGTATATCCCTCAAATGGTAGGAATTTTCCTAGGTACTTGTACACACACACATCTCTAAGCCCATTATGATGAAATGTAAAAACACTAAGTAGATTAATAATGCATAATGTATGATATCAACCATAGAGTTTGACAGTAGGAAACTAGAAAGTAAATATGGCCAGAATACAATCCCACCAAAATAAAGAGTCTAAAAATGTGAATGCAGAAGTTCTTGAAACACATTTTAAAAAATACCTACCATAAGGGTTGGTGTAGGATAAATGTCTAGATCCATAGGAGAACACCTCATTTTTCTAGTCACTCTAAGCACCAAAGAGCTCTATTCCACCTAGGACTCCTTCAAAGAACTGATCGTGCACCCAAGACAAGATACATACCGACAAGGCCCGTGTAAGGGTGAGTGAAACAATACTCAGTAGGACACCATGAAACCACAAAAGAATACCACTAAGAAATACATGAAGTATACCATGATGAAATACATTGAATACCATAAAGGAAACAACTGAAGTATAGTCATCTCACACATGTATATGTATATAGCATGAAAAGTAGGATTATCTTACATTGTCCACAAAACACCCAGTATCCATAAGACACAGAGTTTTAATAACACACAAAGTGTCCGAAACACATGGAGAGTCGACAACACACTGAGTGTTGATAACACATGGAGGTTTAGTAACACATGGAGTGTAGATAACACAAGAATTGTTGATAATAAAAGGAGTTTCGAAAAAAGACAGAGTGTCAGTAACACAATGTGTGTCGATAAGACACTGAGTGTCAATAATACGCGGAGTATCGGTAACAAATGGAGTGTAGATAACATAGGAAGTTTTGATAACACACACAGTGACAATAACACATGGAGTGTCAATAGTTCATGTATTCATTCAGTCACATAGTCTCAAGTTCACAGCCACCCACAATATTCTGCTCGTAGTGTGTTTGCACTGGGAGAACCTACTCCTCAATACATTAGTTTATATATCAACCTCCACAATAACTCACATTGATTATCCCAAAAGGATTTTTCAATTTTAGGGATCTCAATTTCATAAATGGATCATCAAACAGACACATGATTTGAAAGTTATAGTTGTTTTATGGAAAAGGTCTGACCTAGGTCTGGGTTAGGCCGATCCGACCCATCGACCGACCTAACCGAGTCTTGTCGAGTCTAAACCAACCCAGCATGCTTGGCCACTATGTCTAGCCAACACTACGGGCCTGCACAAAGCACTGCAAGCGGTCCACCGCTACTGCGTGGCACCCAACTCCACGCAGTAACGCACCATGTTCATGTGATTGGCCCACCGTCTACAGACCCCATTGATTCACCTCTTCCATGGGGTCTATGTAGACCCCCAAATGTATATGAGGCCCCTTGACTTCACATCCCTGATCATCACCCACGACCTCCACCACCAAAGGCTCCCATGCGGTCATGTCTAGACTACATCTTGTCACTATTATTGTCCACCCTTCTGGCAGCCCGTCGTCCACCTTGTACTTCGCTTGGATCGACCCCACTGGCTAGGTCCCCTGGCCAATACCACAACCTCCTATCACAACCCATTATTTCCGACCACAGCAGATCTGATGTGGCATCATGTCATGTCCCACCACCGATGACCACTCCACTAGCGACCTCACCCTACCGACTCGTCATCCTCCTAGACCGACAAGGATCGCCACCTCCAGTTGTCGTTGTGCACCATTGCACCTCTTCTTAGTAGTTGAAGGGTCAATTATCAATTTCAAACTATTCGCATTAGGTTTTAAAGATGGGTATAAAAAGAAGTCCTCATGAAAAACACAAGAGATTGAGGGGAGAGAAATAAGGATCACAAACACCCGAAGAATATATCTTGGTCTTTTTTCGTGTTGGACTTGATTCATTCTTATTAGAAGGATTATAAAGAAATAAGTAGCATACTGATTTATCATCCATTTAAATTCTTGAACGAATAAAACCATCCCACAAGAGATCGAACCGCAGAAATATAATAAAATAGTTATTTGGATATTTATTATGATAGGTACCATGTACCCATTTCCCACAAATTTGGTCACCCTAACATCACAATAAAAGATTTCCTGGTGCTCACATACCTCCACACATATACACTTGACATCAATATACAATATCCATACACAATAACCACATTCCACTACAATATACTATGTCATGAAAATATATACCACTTCGACATATCAATTTCCATATTCCAGAAACAAATAATCAGTACCATATATTCAGATGATTTCCCAAAAGAAGAATGAGAGAGGGGAGTCATCAATCATTTATATCACCTATATCATGGATATTGAAGGTTTGATTAGTACCCAAAACTACATTTGGGCATCAGTCCAATCATCCAATTGGATGGTGGGGTACATGATAGAAAAAACCATAAGATGATGTGTGTGAGTGTGTGTGTGTGTGTATCTATATGTACATAATAAAAACACATCCTATTTTAAAATTCTTACCCAAAATCATTATACCCATATCACATCATAACACCCTCCTAAATAAAAAACAAAAATATCTTATTCTACCAATAAACACATAACATCCAATAATACAATCATATAATAGTGATGATTCTTTATCTCAATTCATATTGCATTAAAAATTAATATTCATAATTGTTAACATCTATTACCTCATTAGACACATAGTATTTAAACCACATTAATTCCAATTATTCCTCACTAAACATATTTCTTAAACATCTTTTCAGTCTATGTTATTCAATTTATTCATTAATTTAGAATAATTCTATACTCTTGGAAACTAAAATGACATAACAATATAAATTACATCAATAAAAAATTCTAATTAATCATACTTACATCTCTTCAATCGCCATTCAAACAGACCACTCAAATACTCCTTCCTCTGCCACAAGAAAAAGTAATTAACTAAATAAAACTACAATAACAATAATCAAACAATTAAATTTATTCATTGATTCACTATCAAATTATTATCTGATACACATAAAATATAATTTAATCAAATAGTTCAGTTTTTTTCTTCACTATGTTAAAATAATTAAATTTAACTAAATAATTTGTATCATATATAACAATTTACTTTAGTAATGATAGAATTATTACTAAAACAATCGATTATTAACCTAAAAAACAATAATATAAGTCATGTAAATCCTATATGAACCATATTCCATTTAATATAGTTCAATTATTAATATTTATCAAGGCCATTTCCATATTATTTTTTAAAAGGAAACAAAATAATTCATAAAACACAACAAAAATATTTACTATGATGAGGCAATCATAATAATCTACCTCAAATTGTATCCTTTTATGTTCTATCTCTAAATGGTGGATCCCTATAATCAAATGATCCTATAACCAGTAGAAATATATATTTAATCACCACATGTTAATATTCCATCACCTCAATAATTAGAGAACTAATCTAGACATCCCAAGAAGATAAATATAATATGTAAGTAGGATGAATGGACAAAATATTACCACAGCTTTTGTGAATCTCATATTGTGTGTGTAAGAATGTAAATATGGTCAAAAGATCATTTTAAAATTTATACATACATAAATATATATATATATATAATCTCATACTACACTAATAATCATTAGAAAGGGGAAAACGTAATATAATTGAATAAAGCCTTAAAATTTATAAATTGAAAGGGGTTCAAATAACAATAGTGTTATTAAATATGTTATGGTGTAATAAGTGTCAAAAAATGAAATATTAAAATCCCATCAAAACCCTGCTAATTCCCCCTCATATCCCACTATTGATAGATATTTAAATTTAATGATATAATGGAACATCACCATGTAATGAAACACAATATTACATATAACTAAGGCATCATAAATTCATGGAAATACATTTCACTCCCTTGAATTCCACAATTATCTCATTCCTTAAATTCAAAATCCATCAAGCTAAATAACACATCAATGATTACCAATATAGTGAAACACTAGAATATATTAAAAACGCGGTCTAATACGACAACCAAATAACTCACCCACAAAAAAAACACTATACTAAATCTATCCACCCTAATTCTTTATGTTATAATTAAATGAATTGTACATAAATAAATTATATTAAGGTAAACCGAAAATTATATAATGGAAAAAGGTCACATCTATTCTCCAAATATAACTCTAAAATGAAAAATATAACCCAGAAACAAACCACAACATTGTAAAAACTATTATTATTTGATTTGTATATTATTATAAATCTCAACTCAAAATCATATTATCTTCCATAATTCATCTGAATTATCACTCTTACCATTTACTGAACATTAAAACTATAATGTAAACGAACAATAAAATATAGGCTTCAATATATGAGATATTAAAATTTACTTTTAACCAAAATAATATAAGTCATTATAAATTAATGAGTGTATAATGAGTGTACTTATCACCATTTAATTTTATTTCTCAACAATTATGATAGTGAAAGTATAGAATCATAATATCCAATATTTAATGGCTTGAGATTTTTCTTATCCTTAATTGATCATGGTTTCATGATTTATCTCACATAATACCCATTTTTTTGAATGGAGGGGATAAACCCTTACTGGTTCATTGAGTGAAATAATCCCCATATATTTTTAATTTTATTTTTAATATCCTTGGAAAATATTGTGATTGATTTAATCAACTAGAAAAATTATTCTTTTCATAGTTCACATAAGGTCCATAATGCATCGACTGACATATTTTTCATATGGTAAACTAGAATTTATTCCCAAAATGAGATTCCTTTTTTAAACCTCCATGAAAATCAATCAATCTAGTGGAAATAGAGACTAGTGTTTGAACAAAGTGATCTTATTATACTTTTTCTTGTTGTCTAGGATCTAGTGATAATGAAAGTGTAAAATATGGTAGTACAATCTAGTTGTCTATTGAAGAGGGGTGGGGATGTAGAGTTTATTGGTTCATAAGAAGGTTCATCATATAAAAAATGATTTGGTAGTGGAGTGATTCTAGATATTAATATAAAAAAGGATAATATAAGGATATGAGAGAAGATATCCTCAATTTAATTTGTTTAAACCAAAAATAAATAAATTGATATATAAAAATATTGATTCAAGTCTGGATGAGACGTCAATTTAGGGGAAACAACATCATAATTGAAGGGATGTGAATTAACAGACCCCATAAATACCCTAATATAGACCAATATATTTTTATCAAATTAATAAAATAATATTGGTGAAAATGCTTTTAATGTGAAAATGGTATAAAAAATAATATATGAATGAACCCACTATGGTTTCACACCTCTTCCAATATTAATTATTTGATTAATATGATAATAAAATTAAAATATATATATATTTAATTTTTATTAATCCACCCCATGAGTCATTACTTCCCAAGGATGGGAGTCAATTTTGAAATTTATTCCATGGACCCTTTAGCAATACTACTAGGATGTAGTATATAAATAGAGAATCCAAGGTTAAACCACTAATAATAATGTTATATTATAAATCTCAACCTATAGTGGATAAAAATTATTGATTTATATGTTTCATAATTAAAAAAATATTTGGTTGAAAACTTCGTAAAAACAAATTAAAAAAATCATAATGTATATTATTAAATTAACAATTATAGATTATGGATTAATATTAGAACATGTTTTTCTAAAAAAATATATGATTATTTTATATTTTGAACTAAATTAAATTTATTTTTTATGATGTTCTTTAATAAATTCAATTTGAAGTGTTCTGAAAAAAATTGAAACTATCCCTGTCCCTTAAATTATTATGACCAATGGAACCTACTTAAACATGAATTAATTGTTGTCAAATATATATTTCAAAAGAAAAATCAATACACTCTCATAACCATAATTCTTCCATACCATATTTCGTTTCCACCCTTACCCTTTACATCTCTCAAAGGATGAATAGATATTGAAATATGAATTGAATCCCAATGTGATATTATATTAAAAATAAACCATCCAAAAAAGAAATATATCAATTTAAAAAAAATCATACTCTTAATTTATTATAGATAAATAAAATACGAACTAATTAATAAATAGGGATCTATTATGAGTGAATATTTTATAATATGGGTTTTAATAAAAAAATATAGAAGGTAGTAAATAATTATATGGAAGAAAATTTGAAAAACTCTACAAGACATAGAATTTTCAAACCCAGTCTTACAATATAATGTTCTCCTCGACCTTGATCGCTCTAGAATGGTAAAAACAATTATATGAGGAAAGAAATAATAACCTACCTATTTTATTATCTATTTTAAACTATAATCACCAAAATAATGAAATAACCCTAGTTCTTCTCTCAATGTGTGTTGAATGTTGGGATTGAAATTGAATTGTAAATAATTTAAATAAATTGGAAAATAAAAATAAAAATTATAGGGGTTAAAATGATTTGAATTTAAACTACCAAATAAGAAGTTAGCAATAATAAAAAGTTTTTTTGTATGTATTGAGGTGAATAATAAGAAAAGGTAATAAAATGGTTTATATCATTGAATATAAAGTTTTATTATTCTTAATCATCTATATTACATTTTATAGGTAGGATAAACTTCCACTATGAAATGGATATAATCCAACCCTCGGTCCAAGATTACATCCAAAAACATATAGAGTAAATGCTAGGTTTAATAATCAATATGCTTCTATGTATTTATTTTTTCTAAGAATACATGGATCCCCTAAATCCCATTGAGTATGACAATAATCTCTAATAAAAAAGATAGATGAAACATAACATCGATTCACAAATCATTATGTTATGAAGCTTTCTATCATTTCTCCCTTACCAATCTCAACATCCCCTGGGAGATGGATTCACTCATCTATCATTATGGTCCATAAGAGATATAGAGTGATCAAAAAAATTAATGAAATGAAACTAAATGGGAGAAAAGAGTTTTCAAATAATAAATATTAATAATTAAAATAGGATAAATAAACTAAACCTTATTTACAAATAATAAATATTATAGTGAAATGAAAATTTAATAATGGTGAAAATAAAAAGTATGAAAATAAAATCATAGAGAAATCGAATAGAATAAAATATGGGTTTTAATTTACAACTATGGTCAAAACTCTTAATATACTACCTAAAATACTTATTTTAATATTTTGTAGCCTCTTAGAATATAATTGGTTACATGGTATGTAGATATTCATGGGACACACGATAATTATTTTAATCGTAACATGGGGTATAATATCGTTTTCATTTAAGTATCACATTATTACATTCTGTTATGTCTTTTTATGATGTGTAGTATACTTTAATTCTAGTATAAGGTTTTATAAAAAATAGAATCAACTTTGTAAATCTTTTAAAACCATACTTGTTGTCATTTTAGATCACATAGTGTGTAATTTTACACCACACAACATGTAATTTTATATTTATCTCAAATTGTTTCCTGAAATTTCTTTATCGGTCCCACCTACTGTGAAAATATAATAATTATTAAAATTGAACAATTTGAACAATATTATAAATTAAAAACATTTAAAATATTATTATTTAAAATTAAAAAAAATTAGGAAATAAAATCCAATAATCATTCAAAACTATGAATGTACGGGTCAAAAAATGGAAAATTATTTTTTTATCACACCCCACTCTTAAACAAATGAAATTTTATGAAAATTTAAAAAACTATAATTCCTTAAAATTGTCTTTATAATGATAATTATTTAATCGTCAGGGTTTTATCATTAAAATTCAAGTCCATCAATGATTTTGATGTGATAAAAACAAGAACCATACCAAGGAGTCAATCTTTGTTTATATGATAATAATTATCACATTAATTATAATCAAAAAAATTCAAGTAGGTAAGTGGCACAAATCCTAGGAAAGACAATAATTATAAAATGTGACACTAAATTTCATTTGTGTTTTTTATAATCATTTCATTCATATAATTTTACAATTTATTCCATAAATATAGGTTATATCAAAACTTTCCAACATAATTAGTTCTTTTCTACCATACTTGTTCATACCCTTTTAAATTAGAATTTAAATTCACATTCAATTACGTATTATTATAACTCAGACCATTAGGTTCCATATTAAATTTAATATTATATTATTATATTTATTTATTTTTATTTATATTTATATTTTTTTCCTATGATTATTTTGTAAATATTAACATTATGCTTTAATGGTAAGTCAATCTGGTAGAGTTATAAAATTCATCATAGAAGAAATTAATGTATTGGAAAATGATTTTTAGAATCTATCTAATATCAACCTAAATTTCATATAACTTTAATTAAGAAAAAAGGATTCATAAAATACAATAAAATTTGATTATGAGTGAATATATTAAATAATAAAATTTTATGATAAAAATTTGTTGGGACTAAGGATTTTCACTTCCAGAAATGTATTTTCTTTGTATATTTTGTCAATACAAACTACATTTATTAAGAAGAATGCAAGGAAAGTGATATTGTAGTAAATATGGTATCATTACTGAAGGTATCATAATTTTTTGTGTTTTCCAAATTTTTGAATCTCAATATCAGGAGGAAGGAGAAAGATTCATAAAATGGTTTTTTAGGGCTGGATCATCAAATACATAGTGAATGCATATATTTCATTAATATTAGAGTTTCTAAAACATTTATATCCTCACGAAGGAATCTATTATCACAAAGGTTTGATTTATTTTGATGGAGTCTTTGTGAAATTGGTTGAGTCGCAATCAGATGATGGTAATCTTTGTGACTATGAAAATCATCACAGATAGAATAATTTTACTGAAAATTCTTGAAGAAAAAAAACTTTGTAAACATGAATAAATGAGGTTCTTAATATGTTTTTGGTGAATATTAAATATGAGTGAAAAGATATTAACTATAAATAATAGGGGACATAAATAATTTTATCTGTAATGTGATTTTTAGAAAGGGTGAAATTCTCTGATTTATCGAAGGTGCTTCTCTAATGAAATCCTTTTGAAAATTTGGAACTCTTTACAAAATCAATATTCATGAAAATTATGGTTCGGAACTATTTTACATAATGGAATTTCATATAAGGGGTTTTATTAATACTGGGATATTTATGATTTTTTGGAGTTGCACAAAAGATGGGAGCTTCACAAAAGGTGGTATGTTCATGATGGTTGTAGTGTCATTGAATAAAGAATGGGGTTTCAAAATGTATAAGTGCTTCAATAATATTAGTATTGATCATCTATTTTTAGTGAAAATGAATCTAACTGCATCAATTCAGGACAATTGGGCAAGCATAGTTTCATGTTAATCAATGACAAAGACTTAGATGGAAAATCTATTGATGTGATCATTAAGTTGATAAACTGAGTAAGAATTTACTTAATGAGGCGAGAAAGGGGAGATAACAGAAGTGATCTGAGGGAGGAAGTTTGTTATCCCTAATATTCTGGTAACAGAAGTTTACTTCGATCAGAGTGACTATGTATAAACCATTGTAATCTATTATACCTAGTGATGTTTAATGGATTTAGGTATAACAGACTCTCTATTATAATATGGTTCTTGGACTACCCTGTAGTGGTTAAATAAGAAAAACTAATATGGTTTGTTTCTTTTCAACATTTGGGCGTGTGACAACTGTACAATTACATACGATAGGTTTAACATCCTTTTACCATTATGTGGAAAAGATCTAACTCAATTAAAGAAAAAAAATTATGTCTTGATTCACCCCTCCCCTCTCATGTTTTTCTAGGGTCCTACAAGTTGTATCATAAGAATGATATATGTGTTAAAATTACAATATTTATTCATGGATGGATTATTTAATGTTAGAGTATTTACCCACTATGATGGAAGAAACATCCATATATGGAAGAATAAAATAAGATACTATCATTGCTCTCTTAGTATGGATGTTCTCTTTGCTACAGCTAAAGTGATTCGATTCTGTCATGCATTAGGTATTTCTATGACTGAAATAGACAGTAAAATTCTTGATTCATCTTCCAAAGCTCAAAATTCTCTTACTTCAGCACTATCTGATGAAATATAACTATAGGTGATGAGTTTCACTATAGACAAGTGAATGTGGGAGTAACTGTAAAATATTTAAGAAGGCAATAGAAAAGTGAAGGAATATAAACATCATGTTTTTCACAACTAGTTCAATGATATAAAAATTTATCCATATAAAAATTCATATAATTTAATTAATTTCATTACAAAAGTTATTGGATCTATTCATGGATGTGGGGAAGAAATTAAGGATATTGACATTATGAAGAAAATTCTAATAAGGCTCCCACCTCTATGAAATCTCAAATTGTAAACCCCTGAGGAAATATAAATATATAATATTTCTAATGATTATATTCTAAGAATTTGGGTGTCTTATTTAATGTGATTCATACTAGGAGGTGAGATAATTCTAGTAATAAAGTAAATGACATTCAAATACATGGAAATCATTGAAACGACAAGGTTATTAATGATGGAGATAGTGTTGATGAAGATCGTATTTCTCTTTTTTCTGAGAATTCCAATATTGAAAAAGGTATATTTGAAGGAAATATTTTTTTATCTTGATTTAAATGTGGTATAGTAGGGAACATTGTCCATTTATTCCCATGGAATTTAGATGATGTATAAAGTTAATCAAAAATCATTTTTAATCCTTATAAGATGTTTCCTAAAAAGAGACACTACAAATCAGAAAATAAATTACATAGAAATATCCTCATCTATAATTAAGATAAAGATGATAATGTATTTTTGGAATATTTTAAACTAGATTTTAAACATGATATAAATGTATCACTAATGGATATAATAAAAAAACAGAATCCTAAAAAATATGAACAAAATAAGTTTTGTAGTGTTTTTCATATCATGGTGGAACTTCGGGGTGCTCTTTGTGAGATTTGAATTCAATAAAATAAAAATATAATGATGGGATCCTTGATAAAAGAATCATTAGTATATGTGGAACAGCTTGTAAAAGATATTGATAAACTATAAAGAGGGGTAAAACAACATTTAACAACTCTTAAAATCGTGGAAAAGTTTTCAGAATTTAAATTAATGATTGAAGAGAATTAAAAATTAATAAATGAACATACATCAAGACTAGGGGAAAATGATAAATATTTTAGGACCTTAAAGATGATGTTATTACTTTAAGTAGTAAACTGGAAACAGAAACACAATCAAGGGATATGAAGAAGAAATTATAGTTTATATGGTTTCCAGATGTAGAGATTTAGAAAGAGATAAATCTGGTTTTTAAAGATTATATAAATCCTTGAATAATAAAATATCTATATTTATGGGACAAAGTGGAAAGAGATGTGATACAAAAACATCAAAGGATATAAATTAGATGAGTCTAACTAAAGGGAAGATTAAATTGAGACATATTAGAGAGGCACTTGATTTCCTAATAGAGATTTCATTGAACCAAAAAGAGAATTATATCACCCAAATATTTTATTGTACATATCTTATAAAATAAATTTAATTTATTCAATATCTTTTGTTACATGAAACACATATCTTAAATGAACTGTGTTATATTGTCTCATATTAACATGATCATTGAAATAGTAATGTGACCATTATGAGTAGTAATGTGTCTATTAGAATAATAACATCACCTATGAAAGTCAAATTAAATTTATGTATTGTATAAATAAATATTTGATATATTTATATCATATTATAAATAAATAAATATTTTAGAAATTATAAATTAAGTGTTCATATTTTTGTGAAACGTAAATGGTTATTTGAAATTTTATAATTAATATATTGATTTTAAATAAAATTTATTTTCATAAAATAGATTAATTAACTATTATTTTATTTTATTATAATTATAAGATAATTTCATAAGCCCATAATTAATTTTTCAATGTTTCTTAAAAGTGGTTAAAATATTAAAATTGGTATTTTTCAAATAAATGAAATTTTTTATTAAAAATTAAATTTATAATATTTAGAAAAATATTTTCTTAAAATGAAGTGTATTTTTCAAATGTACACATCAAAAAATGCTTAAGTTTAATTTTTGGGATTTTTCTGACATAGTTGGATTTTTTTGAATAGTAAAATACTATAATATTCAGTATTTAACATTATATGTAAAATACATTAATATTTTTTTGTCATTGCTTATGTAAGAACCCATTATTTTGAAATAAAATGCACCAGTTACTATTCTAGTCCTAAGAATAAAAACTACTTATAGTCTTGGTTCAAAATAAATAATTAATTAATTAAATAATCAAAAACACCCATCTCCTCTCCCTATCAATACCACCCCTCACCGCCCCTTCTAATCACACCTTTTAAGCTTTTAATAATGACTAAATTATGCCCAAATTTCCTTACCAAGACTCTTTCCCATGTCTAAGACCTTCTGTTATTACTAAAATAAGAAATCAAATTGTCTTAATGAGGTTCTCAAGGAGACTATATTAAAGAGGTAAAATCCTTCTTCTTTCTCAATTATTTTGTTTTCATTTCTTATCATATCCTCACCTACCCTATCCAAAGTGGAATTGTAACTATAGTATAATTTTTATTCTATAATTTTATTATTATAATGTAATATCCATGTTCAGATCTCTTCTATCCTCCTTGTATTTAAAAATTAAAACATCGTCTCTCATGTGTCAATTCACTACCTTCATGGATGATGAGTTTTAATTTCCTATTACCTTCATCAAGTATGGTCATAAAACAATTATTATGGTTAAATAATATTTTAATATAAATTTTATAATTTATAACATACTCTGGAATCAAAATATTATCATAATATTAAATAAAATGATAAAAGTTCACGATGGTTTTAAAAACAACCAAAATAAATAAAAAAAATTCATCAACGTTCTATATAATGATTCATTCACATACCATATAACCAAATGATATATGAGAATATTTAAACAATTTTAAGTTCATAAATACAAAATGATTTCACATCTAGTCTTTTTTATTCCATTTCATAAGAACTCCCATAATTATACACAAAGGAACCGACCATAAAACCATGAAATGAATGCTCCCAAATCAACAAAAATAAACATTATAACTCATCTGAATGGTCGTAAATTAAATTAATAAGATTATAATAAAGAAAATATATGTTCAGAAGGTTTTAATTTAATTAATTAATTAATCTAATTTTATTATTCTTCACATTACTTACAAGTGTAGACAACTTTCAGACACAAGGTATGGATCTCTTGTCTCACTTTTTACTTCTATGAGATATATTCCTTATTCACCACTAATTTCTTGTGTGTGGTGTATATATATTGACGTTTGAGATTTCATATCATGAATATAATAATATTAATGGTATTAAATGTTTCATTTTATGATGATACATTTTATGGGGAATATGATTCTTTTGATTACAAAGTGGTAAGGGATTCATTAACTCAATTTTCATTCATTGGGGAAATATCTATTTGATTGATTATGTCATGCTAACATTATGTATAAAATTTATTTTGATATTATTATGTTTAATTTTTACTTTTTTATGTGTATTCACATATAATCCATATAATTTATACATTTGATTAATAATATGATCCTTGTGTGGGACTTCATCTCAATTTTATTTTGTTGATGTATATTTTTATTATTATGCACCTATTTTATTTTCTATGGTGTATATACTACTCCTTTTATTTGGGATCATAATTAATTTAATAATTAATTAAATATATATTTTTTCATGAATATTATTATTTCTTATGTCTTTTACCAATTTTTCATATGGTGTTTACATTGAAATTTACCTAATTGTTTGGGAAAAAATGTTAAATCTGTATCTATTGATCAATAAGTATATTTTTTGATAATTAATTTTGATTCATGAATTAAATAAATCATTTAAATATTTGATTAATTGTTTTTACATGTAGACATTGGTAGGTTTGGGTTGCAGATATCCCATAGATGCATCTACAGGTCTTGTGAGACATAACAGTTGGTGAAAAACCCTTCGTATTTATTTTCAAGAAGAATAAGATGGGTTTTTACCCACATAATTAAACAGTATTGTAAGAGGTATTAATGATAGTGGTTAATGTGCAAGATACATGATGTTCCATAGTTTATCATTTCCTTCATTTGGAGTTTAGTTACTAATATCAACAATAATATAACTATGAAAAAATATATGGATTCATTTTTAATATTTTTTTATTGATTAAATGATTTTTTTTATATTTACCGTTCCATATTAATTATTCCTTATTAATTATACTTCACATATTATTTATTCATTTTTCATATATATTTAACACTTACTATGTATTTAATCTCAGCCTTTAATTTTTTTCCTTCTCTAGGTTGTGACGTTGAAATTGATGAATAAGTGTCAAGGTAGCAGTTTATTTTCCATTGTTATATTCTATATTTAATTAACAATGTAATAAGGGAACCAAGTATATATCTATTCCTTCAAGATAACTAAACTCATATATCCTTGGTGATGTGATATCTTATAACTATGACATTGTAATAAAAACACACTAACTCTAAGCCACTAGGGTCGGGTTTGTTATAGTTTGTATTAAATCATGTTTAGTAGAAACCTTGGGAAGTAGATGTTAAATAAACATGAGAATTATAATAATTCATTTGAGTTAATTTTTGTCTCATTAATAATTATTATTATGAGATAACTTGTTCTGTTCTATTATTTAGTGATGTATCCTAATTGAATAAATGGAATCAATACCCATATATAATATAGGGATTATCCCACTGAGAAAGTCAACATAGTTAGTGTTAGAGATATGAATATCATGACCATATTAGGATAACTTACTGAGGTTATGAATAATAACAATAATAAACCTGTTTTGGATCATTTCATGTGGTAGAAACCACCATATTTTAGTGAGACTACTATTCTGGTTGTAGTAAAGTATTGTATCAAGTATATTGATAATATATTTCTAGCATTAAGATGTAATTAAATTTATAATGTAGCGCTGGTAGTATATTGTATCAAAAGAGATATTGAGCAGTGGTGGTGATTGATCAATAATTTCATAGATTAATATGAAATTGAATACATATAATTGAGAAATTTTAAAGAATCATATATTTTCCACATGAGAAATGAACTAAAATGAGGAGAAAATTCCATTGATTAAAGAAAAGGGAGAAGACAGTGTTACAGAGTATGAGGATACCTTATAAATACTATCTAGTTATTCTACAGATTACATACATGATTTGGAATTAAATATTGATCATTTCTTTTAAGGTATTAGTCCATATCCCAGAAGGTCCTTGGATTCTCAAACATTTTCATCATTTGATGAAATAGTGTTATGTGTCTTAAAAATGGAGAATTAATTTTCTAGATCTTAAATGTTGATGGAAAATTGAGAGAATAATCGGTCTTCTAATAACACTTAAAAAGGTAATGAATCAAAGAAGAAGGGGGGAGTGAATAAATTCTCATTATGAAAAAAATATAGAAAGAGTCATCCTAGGAAATGCTTGAAAGGATTGGAAGTTTGTTATAAGTGTGGAAAAAGGGCTTTCATGATAATGAATGAAAGGGGAAGAAACAAATCAATGAATCTAAATAATTCAATAGTAAATAAATGGTAAATTATTCAAACCAATTTCACCTATGTTAATGGAATCAACCATGGAAGAGGCTATGGGGAGAAAGCCAAGCTTATGTGATCACCACAGCTGAAGTTGATGTACCCAATGATTTGGTGACAGGTATATTAATCATATCTTCAAATTTATCCAATTATTTATTTGATTCTATATAATTTCACTCTTTTATAAATATCAATTTTTCCATGAAAATTATTCATTCCACTTTTGATTTAATATGGTATTTTTCAATAAAAACACCTACAAGAAGTCTCATTTCAACAAAAATGTTTCCAGAAGTCCCCATTATGACACATAAACGTGCTTTATTTTCTAAAATTATTATCATAACTATGGTTTAATTTGATATAATAATAATTATTTACTAGATTTATAAATAAAATTCCTAATTTTATTTCAATAAGAAGGAAATTATGATTTTTAGGGAGATTTATAATTCCATATCTTTATAGAAGAAACTTCATCATCTGATTCTTCTCTAGATGTACCCCCAATAACATTATTAAAGGAAATTATTGGGGGATAAGAGGAAAAAATCTAGGTATGAGGAAATTAATCTTCAAATTCAGGATGTACCTATTTTATAGGAATAAATATATTTATTTCTTGAAAAATTATATAGACACCCCCCCAATCATGAAGTTGAGTTTACCATTGATTTAATCTCTAATGAAAGACCAATATCAGAGAATCCTTATAGAATACCCACTATAGAATTATTATAGGTGAAGAAAAAACTCGAGGATTTGTGTAATAAGGGGTTTATTCTCCCTAGTGTTTTCCAATGGTGATCACAATGTTCTCACTATTAATTATAAATATGAATCCATGAGGCAGTGCATTGATTTTAGAGAAATTAATTATATAAATATAAATAACTTGTATCCTCTTCCTCAAAATGATTATTTATTTGATCAAATTCATTGATCTCAATATTTTTAAAATATTGACCATTATTTAGGGTATCATCAATTGTACGTAAATAAGGATGATATTCCAAACATATCTTTTTATACAAGATATGGACATTACAAGTTTATAGTAATTCCTTTTGGATTGTTGAATATGCCATCAATATTTATAGACTTAACGAACAGAGTATTCAAGGAATACCTTGATGATTTTTTGTATTATTCATTGATGATATTATGGTGTATTAAAAAAGATATTACGACTATGAGAATCACTTTTGGATCATTCTTGAGACTCTTATATGGAAATATTTATATGGTAAATTTTGAAAGTGTGAATTATGGATCCAGAAGATTTATTTTCAATGCTATATTTTCTCTAAGGATTGAATTATAGTTGATCATATAAAAACAAATTAAATAAAATAAATTCTTATTCCAATTAATATAACCAAAGTACAAAGTTTCATTTGTTTTTTAGGTTACTATCAGTGTTTCATTCAAAAATTTTCCCTATTGTCTAATATATTAACCATGATCACACGTAAAAGGGTTATGTTCATTTAGAAAAAAGAGTATACATAATGTTTTCAATAATTGGACATAATATTAGTAAATGCTCCAATTTTTACTCTACCATTAATAAATTATGGGTTTTTGATATATAGTGGTGAATCAAAGAAAGGATGAGGTTGTTTCCTATTGAAAAATGATAAATATTTTGCTTATGAATCATGATAGTTGAGGATTCATGAAAAAATTTATCCAACTCATGATCTTGAGTTATAATTCATAAAACATGATATAAAAATATGTAGACACTATCTATTTGATGAAATATTTGATATATATATGGATCATATGAGTTTGAAATACATATTTACATAGAAACAACTCAACATGAGGAAAACACAATGTCTTCAGTTACTTAAATATTATGATTTCTCAATAAAATACCTCACGAGAAAAACAAAATAAGGTAGAAGATTCATTAAGTAGTAAGGATCACAAAATTAATTCCAAATAGAATATTTAACAATATCCTATGTTCATGGATTTAGTAAATATTGATATGGGAAGAGTTAAGGAAGGATAAGATCACAACGTTTTCAAATGATTGTGAAACCATATTTATTGGAAAATATAAAATGATCTTAATCTAATGATGAGAATTTTCTAAATAGAATAAAATCCATCAAGTATAGAAGACAAGAATATTTCATTTATGAGGATGGAATTATGAAATTTGGAATCATTTTATGTGTTCCATCAATACATGAGCAAAAAAGGGAACTATTAGATGATTATCATATCTTAAATTTCTCTATACACCCTAGTAGTACTAATATGTATAGAGACATAAATGGAATCTTTTTATGGGACAATATAAAGTGGAAAACTGATGAATATCTATCATGTTTTCAAGTTTGTCAATAAGTGAAGGATGAAATACAACATTCTAGAAGATTCATACAACCTCTACCCATTCATATGTGGATGTGGGATGAAATTACTATGGACTTCATCAATGGATTACCAAATACCCCAATAAAAAATTTTACTATTTGGGATATTGTTGATCACCTAAAAAATTGGAAAATTTTCTTACTATAAGATAATATTAACCTCTTGAGAGCCTATAGAAACTCTATATTAATGAATTTGTAATACTTCATGGCTTACCTCTATCAGTTTTGTCTGATCAAGATCTATGTAATGTATCAAAATTTTGGTAGTTTATTAATAAGGCTCTTGATACTAATATTTATTTGAGCACCATATATAATAATAAAACTAATAGATATTTTTAAAGGACTATTAAAATATTGGAATTAATTCTGAGATCATGATCAGTTGACTTTCAAGGTATGTGGGATAATTATTTACCTTTGGTAGAGTTTTCCTACAATAATAGTATTCATAAAGGTATTCAAATAGCCCCATAGGAAACATTATATGGAAAGATATGTCATACTCCCAATTTTTTAGATGAATTTAATGAAAGAAAACACATAGGACTAGAACTTATTGAAGAAACAAAGATAAAGGTAAATACAATTCATGATCATATTAAATCATCTCAAATTAGTCAAAAGGGATATTCTGACAACCAGAGAAAGGATTTATAATTTCAAGTGAGAGATCATGTCTTTATGAAATTATCTATATAGAAGGGTGTTGTAAGTATTTATAAGAAATGAAATAATAATCTCTAAGTACATCATACCATTTGAAATTTTAGAAATAATTAGAGTTTTAGCTTACCGATTATCAATGCCAACATGTTTCTCTATTCTTCATGATGTGTTCCCCAGATCATTATTAAGGAATTACATGCCAAACCCAACTCATTTACTCATCTATGAATAAATAAAACTGGAAGATTATTTTTATTTCTTTGAAGAGCCTATCATGATTCTTGACACCAGAGAGAATGTATTGAGAAATCAGATGACTTGATTGGTAAGGGTTCTTTGGAGAAACCATTAAATGGAAGAAATAACATGGGAACCTAAGTATGTTATGAAGAAAACCCGCCATCATATTTTTATAAGGTAATATTCATGAAAAAAATTTAGAATGAACTTTTTAAATTAAAGAAGAATATAACACCCCAATATTTTATAGTATGTATCTTCTGAAATAAATTTAATTTATTCGATGTGATACATATCTTGTAAAGAAGATATTAAATGAATTGTGATATACTATTAAATATTAACATGACTATTGGAATAGTAATGTAATCATTAGGAATACTAAACCTTATATTAGAATTATAACCTCTCCTTTTAAACGATAAATAAAATTTAGGTATATCATAAATTAAAATATGAAATATTTATATGATGGAATAAGTAAATTGATCTTTTAAAAATGATAAATTTAGTGATGATATTTTTGTAAAATATAAATGTTTATTAAAAATTCTATAATTCATATAATGATTTTAATTTTTTTTTTATAAAATAGATTCATAAATTAATATATTTTTTTCTTATAATTATAAAAAAAAATATGTGGCATTATTTAATTTTTCAATGTGTTATAATATCGGTTATAATTTTCAAATTGATATTTTTAAAATAAATAATTATAATAATTATAAATTTAATTCATAATATATAGAATTTTTTTTATAAAATCATGACCATTTTTTGAAATTTCATCATTGAGAAAAATTTAGGGTTTATTTTTTGTATTTTTTTAAAATAGATGGATTTTTGTGAATAATAAAATATGATAATTAAGGGTATTTACCATTTTAAGACCAAAAAATAATATTTTGAGTCATTAATAATTTATGTATCCATTAGTTAGAAGTCATATGCACTGGTTACTATACAAATTCATAAGAATCAATACTATTGATAATCTTAAGCCAAAATAATAACAAAATGGAAAAAAACACCCTTCTTCCACAATAAATACCACCCCTTATCCTCACACCTTCTAATCATTGAATATTGACTAAATTCTACCCAAATATATTCTCAAGACTCATCCTGATTTATAATACATTCTGGTCCTACCAAAAGACCACCTCCTAGAGTCTTTAGAAAGCATTAGCTTCTGAGCTTCATTTGGGTACTACATATCACCCTCCAACTATTGGATAGTCTAAAAGAAATATTCAATCATTGGAAGACTTGTTGATATCATGGTCACATAACATTCAAGGTATGTGGGATTATTATTTACCTTTGATAGAGTTTTCCTACAATAATAGTACTCATTCTAGTATTCAAATGGTTCCATATGAAGCATTATATGGAAAGAGATTTTGTACTCCAACATGTTGGGATGAATTTAGTGAGAGGAATATTATATTCCCAGAACATATTGATGATTCAAAAAAAAGGTAAATACAATTCAGGGTCTTATTAAAGTATCTCAATGCAGAAAAAATGAGTTATTCTGACAACTAGGGAAAGGATTAATAATTTCAAGTTGGAGATCATGTCTTTCATAAAGTATCTCCATGGAAGGGAGTAACACTGAGTTTTTAAGGACCATTTATTAGAATAAATTAAAATTTTAATTTATATCTTTTCATTCAAAAAGTAAAATATTCCATTCATGTGGATCCCACTTTGTGTACGTTACACGCAAAAAAGACTTGGTGTATGATACATGCAACCCTGCATTTATACAAAACATCATTTTATCGGTATAATTATTTACTTAATATAATTTTAACCTAGGATTTAGAAATATTTATATAAATATTAATAACTAATTTTAAAATATTTTCAATATATTATTTATATAAATAAAATATATTGATAATAAGACGTATGATTATTGGTAAAGACCTTCTATGTTTAAAAATACAGTTTTCTCATAGAAACTTCTTTTAATGTCCTTATAAAAATAATTTTACAAAAAATTTGAAATTGAATATGATAAGATAAACATAATTTTTTATTTTATAATGTCAAAATTAGCTTGGATAAATTTTTTATATTTTTTAATCAAACTATATTATTAGATGAATAGTGATAATACCGAATTTTAATTGGAAAGTTCTTTTTAATTTAATTTATTTATAAGGATAAAATATATTTTAATTTTATTTCAAGGTTTAATTAGATTATATTTTTATTATTTAATCCAATTTTCTTAATTATAACCATTTCCACATTTAAATTTGACATAAATACTTAGTAGACCTTTTATCTATTTTACTATAAAAACCTGTAGTTTCATCCCGACAATGGGATTAATATTAAATTATTTTATGCCTCTTCTTTTATTAAAATTTAGAAAATTAAATTCTATATTTTTAATCAAAATAATATATAATGTATAATAAGTTCAACTTTTTTTTTGACAAAACAAATATTATGGAATGTGATTAAAATTAATTACATTATTTAAGAGACAAATTATGTTAATAAAGTAATAAACCTTAAATATAAGACCCAAAACAACCAAGAAACATGTCCAAAACTCATTTTATGTCCATATTTATTCCATAAACCTTCAATTATTAATTTTTTTTATGGATCCTTTTAGGTAATAACATGTGTACACCTAAGCCATTTCTAAAAATTCCATGTGAGTCCTTTTCCTTCCCTATAAAATGCCTCAACCTCTACGCATTCCTCACAACTCTCAAACCTTTTATGTTTGGGAAATATAGATGAAATTAGCCTAAAATAACTACCTTATACCTTTAATCCTACTTTTTTTATGAAAATATCTCAAGGAATCCTTGTGGAATAATCCAAACCGAGTTACCTAATTAAGAGGTAGCATCTTCTCTCAAGCTCACTTCCTTTATTTTTTTTCTTCACCCACTCCACTCTCATTATTCCATGATTGTGTCAAAAATAATAGAATCCTAGATATTCTGGGATGTTTTAATTCAATTTTTTATTCCTACACTCACACACACCTTTATCTAATAGATGTTTAACATATTGTTTCTGTGTACGGCGAACTATGGCCTCACGAAATGATGATTATTCATTTCCCCTTTACCACTAACCATGGTGGCCATTATAATGCACCATATATTTATATATTTCATATAAAATATTTATTATTTATTTAATCTTCTATTTTTTACAAATCATATCTATTTACATTATATTTGGTGTTAATATGATAATCATGTTGGAGGAAGTGTCCCCCTCAAAGTGATGTGATTCGTTCAAACAACACATGGAATGTATTAAGGATGTTTTTAATGAAATTATATGATATATACATACATATAATATATTCATTATACTATAATAATTATAAATAAATACTTATATATATATATTTCATTTTCCTTCTTTCTTTCAATACGCTAATAAAAAATGTAAATAGCATTCATGTGAAAGTACGACTTACAGTCTCCTTGAACAGTGTATTCCATTTCATACTAAATTGTGCTATATATTATTATAATACAAATATAATTTATATATAAGATATTTATATAATTATATACATTATTTAATCATGATATAATTATAAGTACTAACGATATAACAAATTTAGGTACATGTGAAGAACAAAGTGAATATTAACTAAAGTGAAAAAATAGCATATGATCATTAACAAGTGAGTAATATTAGGTCATAATAATACAATATATAGTATTATGTATAATAATATTATCATAAAAAATATTCATAATAATATTACCATTATTATATAAGATTCTTGTGCGAGTACAGAGAGATTCAAGACACATGGTAAGGAGAATTTCATCTCACTTTTAATTTCAATGAGATTCATGTTATGTTCACCACTCTTTTATTTTGTGTGGTGTATGTAATTCCCATGATTTAATTATATGTATCTTATACTTAAATTTATGGGTGTTACAATATCCATTATATTATCCTTATTTCATGGGGTTTACCTTTAAAATGTTGGCAAATCGATAAAATAGTTTTGTCTTAATTTTCCTTCAATGAGATTCATGTTTTTTTTACACCTAGATTCTTTTTAGAGGTGTATATAGTTACATTTTATATGTTATATCATCAATATACATCTTCCCAATATATCTTAAAATTCATTTAATTTCTATTTTTTACATGGAGAGTATGATCCTTAGTTACCAAGTAATAAGAGTTTATTGATATAATATCATTGCATTTCAAGATTGTGTATGTTTATACTTTCCTTGATGAAATATTTTGATCAATTTCATAATAATATTCATGATTTTACTTCTAATATGTTTATTCAAGATATTTTAACGTGTTATTACATGTTTTAAACTTTTTGGTACTTAATATAATACTTTTATGTAAGATCTGGTCATCTCTCTGTTTGGTCGAAAATCTATTGTATTCATAAACCATGTTTTCAAAAATGTTTTCCAAAAATGATTTCAAAAGATACTTGAAGATCATTTTCATGGAAAAGATATATTAAATTTTTTTATTGTTTATAAATCTTACATTATATGTTTTCAAATCTATTTTCAAAGAAAAAGGATTTTAAAAGGGTTTATGTTATAAAAAGAATTTTTAAAAGAAAAGAGGACATTTTCCTTAAGAAATTATTTTAAAAGATATTTAAAAACTATTTACCATCTAGGATAACATCCATTAATTTTAGTCATGCATTTATAGGGAAATTATTAAATGTTTCCATTCATATTATTTCTATAAATGTATTATGTTTTGATGACATGATCTTTATGAAGCTCGTTTATCTTTCATGAGATATATGATTTTGAAACCTACTACTTTTCTTGGGTCAGCTTATGACGAAATGATTATAAAACCTATCTCTTTCCACATGTTATGATATGTTTACATTTTTATGATACCCATTTAATTTCTCGTGTTATTATATGATTATTTATGATCTTGTGGAACATGTATATATGATTTCTTTATGTGAAGTTGGGACCTATATCCCCCTCAAATGTATTAGGTAATGTTTTATATCTCATGAGATAAGTTAAAATGTTATTTGGAGTGAAATTTGACTGCTATGAAGGTCATGGGAGTGAACCAGGACAACTTAGACTGTATAAGGAGTGAAATCATGCTAATATGATGTCCATGAGAGTAAACCATGACTACTATGATCTTATGCAGAGTGAACCCATACGACTAAGATTTTATTGGATGTAATGACTTGGATTCTATGGAAATTATTATATGCTTATGTGTTTTCCAAAATTATATATCTTACTTCTTTGTTATTATTTAATGGCTTATGTCATTTACTTTATTTTTATTCATTTCTTATGAACTTACAAGATTTATGTCATAATTTATATATATTATATTTTATATGTATGGTATGATATTCTATTTTCTTGATCACATTCTCATACCCCTGTGCTCATGTTTATGCATACATGTCTCATTTTTTTACCCATACAGAGTATTTGAGATCACCCCTTTTTGTGTTCCCTTCCACATGTTGTGAAGATATGTATTATGTTTGATTTTTCTAAGAAGGGTGCTAGTCAAGAAGAAAATATTGGGGGATAATGTAGCTCACATATGTTTTATTGTTTATTTTTCCATGTTTCCAAGGGAACTATTCCAACTACGGTCTTTGGGTGTCTATTTTTATAATGTTTAAGTATTCTGAAAAAGTTATGTTATGTTAATGTTTGAAAATAGAGTATTTTTATAATCGGTATGAGAGAAAATTTATATTTAACCTTTAGTAACTAGGATTAGAAAACCATAGTGAGATCCCTAAGTAAATATCCAAGGACAAGTCTATAGATAAGGAAAATTATATGAAAATGTCAAAGAATATTAGTATAGGATAGAGTGAGTGGTTTCCTAGAAATACATGTTTGTCTCGATATTAAAAGTGGATGTGGCTCTGGAAAATATATAACTAGGGGTAACAACTCTGAAAATATGTTTTGTTCTTGACATGCGGTACTACGGTACAAGACCACTGGCCTTGCTGAAAACCTGGTTTTACACTCCCAGGGGATATTCATTGGGAATTAACAAACTCTTCATGAATTATTATTATGGATTTGAATATAAGTTATCTATGAATAACCTATGATAAAACTTTGGTGTCATAGATTATGTAAGGTTTCATAATTTAGACATCTTATAAGTGATTTTTCATAATTATTTGGTTCCTAATTATGATAACTATTTATTACTATATTATTTTGGCTTTAGTCAATGGATGGAACCCAAAAGAATTGTGTTAAAGGCCATTATGATGGAAAATTCAATTAATGTCCTCCTGAGAAACCAAATGTTTTTGGATTTAGAATCTAAAACCTCATTTTATGGTCACATATCTTTCTCAATCTATGAATCTTGGTGGAAATCCAAGTAAGGAAACAAGGGAACAAAATTATGTTGAGTATTTCTTGAGGAAACATCCAACTTCTTTTATAGGGTCTCCTGATCCATTTGTTTCTAAAAAATATATTGGTACAACTGAAAATATTTTCCCCATTATTCTGTCTTCAAAGGATGAAAAAGTCAGTCTGGTTGTTTATCTATTAGAATGAAAAAAATATCAATGGTTGACTCTAATCAAGGAAATGATGAATCAAGATGACATTGAATCCATGGTTCGGTAAAAGATCAAGAAATTATTTTTCAATAAGTAATTTCCATGAATTATTCATACTAAGATAGTGAAATAGTTTCTTTAATTGAAGAAAATGGTTAATGAGTCTATTTGACCTATGAGGCTAATTTCATAAGACTTATAAGGTACACTTCAGGAATTATCATCCAACTTAAATGTAAAGTTGATGGGTTTATGAGTGGCTTAATGAAATGTCTTCGAAGGTAATTATCCATAAGATACATTAGAAGCTATTAATAAATTATGATTTGTGAAATCAAGGTTTAAATGGATGTTAGATTCATATATCAATCTCATATATTTGACAATAAGTGGAATATGGGGTTCAAAAGAAACACTAAAAACCATAAATAAAAGAATTTTAACATTAATTTGTCATCTAAGTATTAGAAAAATCATGGAGTAAATACCTTAATGGGACTAATTTTTTTAAAGTGTAGAAAGGAAGTCAATTAGGCAATTGATTGTCGAGGTGGTGGGAAGAATTTCAATCAAAATGCTAATGGGGAAAATACACACAGAATGAACCTCCCATGATTCAGTGCTACAAGTGTAAGTAGAAAGACCATTATGCTAACTACTACCCAAACACAAGTTTTGGTGATGATGATCAATGTCAAAAACCTCTTAAGCTTGTGGATAATGGGAAATATCATTAAATATCTATATCTGAGGAGATGTGTGATAATGACATGATGAAAGATGCACTTACCATCCACTATAAAACTGCTAATGTCATATTTGATTCTGGATCTACCCACTCCTTCATATCTATGGAATTTTATATGGGTTTTAAGATTCCTCTAAAATAATTAGAGGTGGAATTAATAGTGAAAAAAACTAATGGTGCGATGATTTAATCTCAAGTTTATGATTCCTCTCTGGTTGAAGTTTGGGGGAATGTGTTTCCTGCAAATCTTATAACTCTTCCTTTAGTTGAATTTAATGTCATCTTAGGCATGTATTATCTTTCACTACATAAATCCCACATGAATTTTAAAGTAAGGTAAGTTACATTAGATATTTAGGACCTTCTTATAATCATCCATCAATGTGATGATAAGTCTGAACTTCCTATACAGATTTCAACCAGTGTATAGGTCTTAATTCCCATTCAGAAGTGTTGTTTATCTCAAATGGTTGGGGAGAAGATCGACATCTGTGATATTCCGATTTTTTAAGAATATTTGGATTCCTTTCTATTAGAGTTTACTAGTCCTCCACTAAAATGAGAAGTTGAGTTCTCAATAGAAATAATAATTTGTTCCACAGCAATTTCAAATACTCCTTATAGAATAGTCCCGATTTATTTGAAAGGATTGTAGAAGAAACTAAAAGAAAACCTTGACAAGGGATTAATTTAACCAAGTGGGTCACCATGGGGTGCACTAGTTATTTTGCTGAAAAATAAATAAAGATCAATACTACTCTGCATTGATTATTGGGATTTGAACAAGATCACAATCAAGAACTAGTATCATCTTCCCCGTATTGATGACTTGTTTGATCAACTACATGGAGCTCAATACTTTTCAAAGATTAATGTTCATTCTAGATATCCTCAATTTAGGGTCAAGAAGAAGGATATACCCAAGATGGAATTCCATAAAACATATAGTCACTATGAATATATAGTGATGCCTATTGGTCTTACTAATTCCCCAGTTATCTTCATGGATTTAATGAATAATGTCTTTATAAATTTCCTCGACTAGTTTTTGGTAGTGTTTATAGATGATATTCTTTTCAATTAAAGGAGAAAATAATTTTATTTAGATCACCATATAATTGTATTGAATACCCTAAGGAAGGGAAATTTATTTGAAAATTTTACAAACTGTGAATTTTGGCGGCAAAATAATTCATTTTTTGGTTTAATAATCTCAAGAGATGGTATAATAGTAGACCCATCAAGGATGAAGGCTATTGAAATCTATCCCAGACCAACCAGAAAAACTGAGATCCATTTTTTTCTTAGATTAGATGGATATTGTTGATAGATTATGGATAATTTCTCACGACTATCTAATCCTCTAACCAAGGTAACTCAGAACGGTGTTATGTTCCTCTGGACTTTTGAATGTGAGGAAAATTTCAAGGAATGGAAAAGAAGGGTTGTTAGTGTACATGTGCTTACATTAACTAGTAGTGGTTAAGGGTTTTTAATTTATAGTGATTCTTCCAATAATAGTTTGGTATATTTTATTATCAAAAATAACATGTTTATATCCTATGCATCATGATAGTTGAATATTCTTGAGAAACAATTACCCAAGTCATGATTTTTAGTTAATAGTGTTAATTTTTTCATTAATTATATGGAGGAATTATATTTATAGTGAAAAGTGTTATATATATACTGATCATAAAAGTCTGAAATATATATTCACATAGAAGGATTTGAACATGCACCAGAGAAGATAGTTAGAGTTGGTAAAGGATTATGACTGCTCAATACATTACCACCTTAGGAAAGTGAACAAGGTGGTCAATTCTTTGATATGAAAAGATCATGCTATCTTATCTATGATAAGGATAAAAAATATCCAATATTTATATATTTTAAAAGGATTGATCTAAAAACATAATGGAATGGGAATAATATTATATTTATCAAGTGATTTTTCAACCCACTATCCAAGTGAAGATTAAGGAGGTGCATAAAAAATATGAAGAACTAAACAAGAAGGTTATAAATTCTCTTATGTTTAACTTTTATCAGGATGGAATGATTAGGTTTAAAAACTGTGTATGTGTTCTTTTAATGCTATATTTGAAGAAGGACCTATTAAGGGAAGCTAATAGTTCTTCATTCTCTATTTATCCTAGAAGTACGAACATGTTTAGGGACTTAAAATAATAATTCTACTGGAACAACTAGAAAAAAGTCCTATTGACACGATTTAAAACCATGTCAATGGGCCTAAAAACCGTGGACATGGGATACAGTCACAGTTTTGGACAGTCGTGGCCGCTATCTCTGTGGTAGTAGGTCCCAGACTATTGCCTTGTTTTAACCGTGGCCATAGATCCCTATGGCCACGGTTTTGAAAACCATGGAATTAGGTCTTAAAAACTGCCACTGTGGTTGTTGACCTATGGACACGGTTTAAACTATGGCTATAAGAATCTATTTCCATGGTTTTAACCGTGGATATAGCCTTGGTAAATAGTGGAAACATCTTAAATACAAAATGTCAATAGCAGGTTTGGATCCCTGATCCTTTACTCTACGAACCAGAGTACTTACCACTACACCGAGTGACATTACGGGTATATATATATATATATATATATTATGATATATATATATATTAATATAAACCATCATAATATCCTCAAAACCTTGGTGGTAGTTCTTCCCGCTAATTTTTTGGTGGGAAATTCTTCCCCTGCAAAAGTACAGAAACCCTATTTCCATGTTTTTGAAAAACCGTGGCTATATGCCAATAAAAAAACTATCCTACAGCCACAGTTCTAAAACAGTGGCTACAACCACAACCTATTTCCATAGTTCTGAAAACTGTGGACATATGCCATAATAACAGACCTATTTCCATGGTTTTAAAAACGTGGCTATAGGTCTATGGCAGTAGCCTCATTTTCTAGTTGTGTGGGATATCATGAAGAGATATATTGTAGAGTTTGTATCTCAGTGATTAGTATTCCATAAATTTAAGGCTGAAAGACAAAAGTATAAAGGTATGTTCCATCCATTACCCATACTATAATAGAAATGGTAGAACATCACTGTTGATATTTTTGTTTGATTACCCAAAACCTCTATTTATTTTAATATTATATGTTTAGTAGTTGATCACCTTACTATGTCATCACAAATAATTTCTATCAGAGTAGATTTATCTCTTGATCGTCATTCTAGAATATACATTAAGGAAGTGGTAAGGTTTCATGGAGTACCACATTATATTGTATCATATCGAGATCTAAGGTTTAACTCAATGTTCTAGAGAAGTCATCAAATATAACATGATACTAAATTGAGTTCCATAACTATTTATCATCCTCAAATAGATGGCTAGTCGAAAAGAAAAACTCAAATCCTAGAGGATATGTTGAGATCATGTTATTTGGATTTAAATGTTGTTTGGGATCAAAACTGTCCTATAGTTGAGTATTCTTACAATAATATTTTTCACTGAAGCATTCAAATGGAACCTTATAAATCCTTCTATAGGAGGAAATATAGAGCTTTAATGCAATCGAATGTGGTTACATAAAAAAATTAGGACATGAGATCAGTGAAGAAATGGCCGACAATGTTAGAACCATTCAGTATCATATCAAGGAAGCTCAAATCCAGTATAAATATTATGCTAAAAACCTTCTGTATGATCTATAATTTTACATTGGTGAAAAGGTTTTTCTATTAATCTCACCCTGAAAGAATTTTTTCGGATTTTTGAAGAAATAGAAACTAGGGCCTAGGTATATCAGCCCCTTTGAAATTTCTGATCATATTAGGGTGGTAGCCTGTCACTTGGTAGTTCTTCCAAATCACTCTCAAATCCATGATTTTTTCCATGTATCACATCTGAGGAAGTTCATACCCAACCCCTCACATGTACTAAACTCATAGGTCATACCGCTATAGCAAGATCTTTCTTATAACGAACAACCTGTTGAAATTCTGGACAGATAAGAGAAGTTTCTAAAAAAAATACCACTCTTATGGTCAAAGTATTATAGGGGAATCACTAGTTAGAGGAAACTACACGGGAAAATGAGGATATGATGATGCTGAAGTATCCTCATTTTTTTTACCTGAGTGACATATTTCCTGGGAGAAATTAATTTTATGTGAGGTGGAATGTGACACCCCAATTTTTTATTTACTATTTCTTTGAATAAATTAGAATTTTCATTTATATCTTACACTGAACTAAGTCAAGGATTCCTTTCTTGCAGAACCTACTTGTTGTATGTCACATGCAACACCGATATGGCTTATGATACACACAACACTAAGATTCTACAAAACATCATTTTTCTGATATAATTATTTAAATGATATAATTATAACCTATCCCTTAAAAATATTTATATGAATAATAACAACTAATTTTAAAATATTTTCAATAATTTATTTATATAAATAAGATATATTGATAAATAAGATATGATTTTTGGTAAAGTCCTTTTATGATTTAAAACAATGTTATCTCAAATAAATTTATTTTTAACATCCTTCTAATGAAATTAATTTTAAAAAAATATAGAAATTTAATCGAATAAAATAAACTTCATTTTTTAATATTGAATTTACAAATTATCTTAGGGGGGATTTTTGGGATTTTTCTAACAAATGTGATTTTTAGATGAATAGTTAAAATATTTAATTTTAATTCAAAACTACTTTTTAGTTTATTTTACTTTAAGGGTAAAATATATTTTAATTTGATATAAAATTTGAATTAGATAATTATTTTATCGATTAATCCAATTTTTTTCATTGAAACAATTTCCAATTTTAAATTGTACATAAAGACATAGTAAACTTTTGATCCTTTTTACTATAAAAACCCACAGTGTTGTCCTAACAGTGGGATTAATTTTTTAAAAAATTCTACCACTTATGTAATTATAATTTGGAAAAATAGACTCCATATTTGAAATCAGTATAATTTATAATTTCTAATGAGGTCAAATTGTTTGGACAAAAAATGATTACTATAGGTGATTAAAATTAATTACATCGGTTATGAGAATAATTATGATAATAATGTTGTAAAAATTAAATATAAGACCCAAAAAGACCTAGACACATGTCCAACTCCCATTTTAGGTCCATATTTATTCCACACACCTTATATTGTTGAGTTTTTTTGGTTTGGTATGAATACTTTAGGTATTAACATGTGCACACCTAACTCGTTTCTAAAAATTCATTGTGAGTCATTTTCCTTCCCAATAAAAGGCCACCACCTCTACCCATTCATCAAAGCTATCAAAAATTTCAATTTCAGCCATGAAAATTACAATTATCATCCCAAAAATCATTCCTTATACATTTAATCCTCTATTTGGTTATAAATCCTCTCAGGGAATCCGTTTGGCATAAACCGAAAAGAGTTACACCCATTAAGAGTTAATTTCTTCTCTTAGGATCATTTCCTTTATTTTCATTCTTTACCCCATCCACTAAATTTATTCCATTATTGTGTGACAAAACCATTATCCGACATATAATTAATTTTTTAGGAAATTATTTCAACCTAAACTTATAAAAACCCTTATATAATGGATTTTGAACATATTGCTTCTAATTATAATGAACTACTACCTCACAAAATGGTGATGGTTTATTTACCACCAATCATGGTGGCCATTATGATGGAAAATATATTTATATAAGTAATGTTTTATATTTATTGTGTATTTAATCTTCTATATTCCATTTACAACTCAAATCTATTTTATTTCCATTTTGTGTTAATATGATTATCTTGTTTGAGGAAGTGTGGACTAGCGCCCCCTCAAAGCGATTTGTTTTGTTCACACACCACATCAAATGTATTAAATATGGTTTCAGTGAAATTATATGATATTTATGGTATATTAATTCTAAAATTATAATTATATATATAAATATATATATATATATATCATTTCCATTCTTTCATTCAATTTTATAATAAAAAAACAAAACAACATTCATGTGTATATATGGCTTACCATCTCCATGAACAGTGTATTCTATTTCATACTTCATTATAATATATATTATTATAATATACATATAATATATTTAAATGGTGTTTATACCAAGATATATATTCTATAATCATGATATAATAATAAGTACCAACGATATAACAAATTAAGACACATGCGAAGAACAATGTGAATATTACCCAAAGTGAAACCTTGACATAGGATCATTAACAAGTGGGTAATATAAATTAATAATAAAAACATATATTTTATTATGTATAAGAATATGTTTCTTTAAAATATTTATAATATACTTATATTTATTTTATATGAATCTTGTATGAGTATGGAGAGATTCAAGACACAAGATAAGGGGAATTTCATCTCACTTGTAATTTCTAAGAGATTCATGTTATGTTCACAACTCTTTACTTTTGTGTAGTGTATATACTAACCATGATTTAATTATATGTATATTATACCTATATATATCTTTATTCACATATCCATTCTATGAACCTTCTTTCATGGGGTTTAACTTTCAAAAGTTTCCAAATCGGTAAAATAGTTTTGCCTCAATTTGCCTTCGTTGAGACTCATGTTTTGTTATGCACCTAAACACTTTTTCAAGGGGTATATACATCCATTTTATATATTATATCATGAATATACTATTTTAAATGATATATTAAGATTAATTTAATTTAATATTCTTACATGGAGATTATGATCTGATGTTACCACGTTATAACAGTTTATTCAGACAATCTCATCACTTTTCGAGATTTTTTATGTTTATGCTTAATTTGATGAAATATTATGATCCATATATCAATAATATTAATTATTTTTCTTTTAATTTGTTTATTATTGATTTACTAATCTGTTAGTACCATATTAACACACTTTGGTTCTTAATATAATGATTTTATGTAAGATATGGTCATCTCTCTCTTTAGTCGAAAATCTATTTTATTTAGAAGCCATGTTTTAGAAAATGGTAAAGGTTCCTTTATATATTTTCAAATAAATTACCAAAGATATAAATTTGAAAAAAAATTATGATATAAAATTCATTTTTCAATGAATAAGCGATATTTTTCTCAAGATATTTTATTAAAGGATCTATCAAATTTATTTCCCATCTAAGATAACATCCATTAGTGTTACTCATGCATTTATGGGAAAATTATTCAATTTTTCCATTCATATTATTTCTTATAAGGAATTATTTTTTGATGGAATGATATTTAAGAATCATGTTTCTCTTTCATGGTTTATATTCTTTTTAACCTCGCATCTTTTCATGGGTTATCTTGTCATGAAATTATTAGGAAACCTGCCTATTTTATAGGTTATGATATTTTTACATGTTTAGGATACCCATTTAATTTACTTGGTTATGATATTATTATTTATGATATTTTGGAATATGTATGTATGATTTCATTATGTAATAGGTGGGACCTATATCTCCCTCCAATGCATTGGGTAATGTTCTATATCTCATGAGATAAACAAAGATGGTCTTGGGATAGAACCATGACTACTATGATGGTCATGGGAGTGAACCATGACTACTATGATGGTATGGGTAGTGAACCCATACTACTAATATGGTCTTTGAAGTGATGCGTTGGCTAGTATGGAAATCATTTTATTCTTATGTGTTTTCAAAAATTTTATTTCTTAATCATATGTTATTATTTAATAGCTTATGTCCTTTACTTCCTTTTTAATCATGTCTTATAAACTCCCAAGATTTATGTCTTGATTCATGTATATGATATTTGATATGTAGGTTATGATCTTATAATTTCATGATCACATTCTCATGCCCTTATTCTCATGTAAACACTTATATGTCACCCTTGTTTAGCCATATAGAGCATTTGAGCTCACCAATTTTTATGTTTCTTTCCCTAGGTTGTGATGATATTTATTATTTTTGATGTGTCTAAGATGGGTTCTAGTTAAGAACTAGTGGGACATAATTTAGTTTAGATATTTATAAGTATTTATGTCTCCATGTTTCCAAATTCTTTAGACCAACAATTGTCTTTGGGTTTCTATTTGTATAATGTTTATGTATTCTGCTAAATTTATGTAATGTTAAGGTTTGAAAATAGAGGGATGCTATAAATTTTGTCATAAGGGTCGGTAACACAGGGAAATTCAACCCCAGGTACATCTGACCATTTGAAATTTTGGAAATAATTATATTTTTACCTTACTAATATTCAATTCCAAATAGTATCTCCAAAGGTCATGATGTCTTCAACAAACCATTGATAAATAATTTCTTGGCAGACCCATTTCATATCCTCAACTATGAAGAAATATAACAGGACCCTGATTTATTTTACTGTGAAGATATTATCAATATTCTTGACACTATAGATCAAGTATTGAGAAATGAAACAACTGGAATGGTAAAAGTTATTTGGAGAAACCATAAAATGGAAGAAGAAACATCAGAATATAAGGATATTTTTAAGAAGAACATATAAACGTAATACTAAATAAAATGATACAACTTTTTGATGGTCATAAATACTACTAAAATAAATTAAAAATGTTTTCATCAATGTTTTATTTAATGATTCATACCCATACAATATAAAAAAATGATATATGAAACCATTTAACATTGTGGAATTTCATCAATTCTAAATTATTTAATTTCCTTAGTTTTTCTTCCATTCTTCAATAAATCATATAATTATACACAAGGGAATATACTATAAAACCGTGAAATGAATTATCTCAAAATAAGAAAATTAAATATTATAACTCATTAGAATGGTCACAAATTATCCTAATAAAATTATAATAAATAAAATATATGTTTAATATGTTGTGAATTATGAAATTAATGAATATAGTTTGATTATCTATGGCAATAAATAAAAGTGAAAAATGCTTTTATATGTATGGAAAGTACTTATCGTCTCACTTTTTAAATCATTGAGATATATTCCTAATGAAAAAAGTATTTCTAATGTGTGGTATATGTATACTTCTCTTTGATATATCATATCATGAATATAATTATTTTTATATTATAAAATCATTCATTTTATGATTATTAATTTTATGGGGCATATGATTTGACAGATTACAAAGTGGTGAGGGATTTCTTAACTCAATTTTCATTCATTTGGTAAAACTTTTATTTAATTTATTATGTCATACTAAGGTTATGTGTAAAATTACCTTTGATTATTTTATGATAAATTTCTACTTTTTTATGTGGATTTAAATTTAATACACATAATCTATTCATTTTATTGATGTTTTGATCATTGTATAGAACTTTGTAAAAACTTTCTTTCATTAGGCCATA
The DNA here is from genome assembly GCA_963277665.1 of Viscum album. NCBI lineage: Eukaryota > Viridiplantae > Streptophyta > Magnoliopsida > Santalales > Viscaceae > Viscum > Viscum album. The sequence goes on along the minus strand of OY728136.1, from coordinate 1,275,556,503 downwards.
TTTTGTATGTTGAGTATCTATATTCTACAATATGGTGTAAATACTAATCATTTTATTTATGATCATCATTCGTTGAATATTTCATTAAATTTCTATATATAGTTTTTCATGGATTTTATTATTGCCTAATTATTATACCAATTTTTTATATGGTGTTTACTCTAAATTTTATTTTATTGACTAGGGAAATAATGTAAAATATATATCTTTTACTCAATACATATATTTTTCCATAATGAATTTTGATTCAAAAATTGAATCAATCACTTTATTATTTGAAGAATTATTTTTCCATGCAGACATTGGTCAGCTCAAATTATATATATCCCCTTGATAGATTGATATGTCTCATGAGACAAAACAATTATTGACAAACCATTCAAATTTATTTCTCAGAAGAATTGAACAATATTCTATCCACAAACTTAAACCGTCTTGTTAAAGGTCTTGATGTTAGTGGTTCATTTTCTAGATACATGACATCCAATAATTTATCATTTCATTCATTAAGTATTCATTTATTACTATCCATGATATTTTTACTATGAAAAAAACTATATATGCATTTTCATTCATGATTTATTTATTCAATGGAATGTTTTTTTCAATCACTTACCTTTCAATATTGATCATGACTTATTGATTATTCTTCAATTTTTATTGATTCATGTTTTTATTGTTTGTAACCCTTACTAAGCATTTGATCTCACCGTTTTATGTTTTCTCTTTCCCCATGTTATGATGTTGAAATCTTTGAATAAGTTTTGAGGAAGTAGTTTATTTTCCTTTTTTATGTTTAATGTATAATTACCAATGTAATAATGTAACAATGAATGTATCAAGATCTTCAATACAAATAAAATTATTGATACTTGGGGACATGATCTCTTATATCTATTCTATTTTAATAAAATAACCACTAACATTAAGCTTATGGGGCTGGGGTTGTTATAGAAGAGAGCTATAAATAATTATATAGTATCCAGAGAAGATCGTCGGTCAAATACCTTTACAAAATATGGGGAGATGTATAGGAATGGTAGTGATAAGATATTTCCTCTTATAAGAAATCAATTTTATGGATTTTTGGGCCATACTATGTCTTACTATGAAGATTCATTGAGCTATCAAATTGGGGAAGAACCAGAAGTCAACAAAGGATAATGAGACCACATCCTTCATAATATAGAAGAATATAATTCTATGGATATTTTTTTCACTATTCTAACATTGGACAGAGAGATATTGATTGAGGGAAGAGTAATGGTGGCGATAATATAAAATAACTCTAATACAACATAATTTCAGTCATCTAATCATAATTACCCTTGTAAATAGTTATTCTCATCTGAAAGAAAAATATGACTATGATGTAACCGTTCTTGTTAAAAAAATTAGAGGTTATATTTTTCCTCCACTCAATCTGGTATCACGTGGATGGAATTGAAGAAGATTGAGAATTCCATCCTAGAAGAAATATCTCTCAAAGATAAAATTAATAGAAGATTTTGGATTATTTATAGTTTAAACTCATCCAACATGAGAGAAAATTAGTTTTTTTAGAACATTATAAAACGTTTTATGGGACAAAAATATTAAAAAATGGTGGTTCCATAAAGATATAAGGTAGTGGAAATATATAATTAACAAATTATGAGATAATGAAAACAAAAGATCTCTACATGGATGGTTTTCATCAAAATATCCTAATTGTGACACAACACAATGACTCAAGAATGGTAGTGACATTTAATCATAATGTTTTAACTATAAAAGGAATGATAAGTAATTCTATAATGAAAGTATGTAAGAAAAATGGAAATTTATACCAGGTATACAGTAAAGAAAACACTTGTTTTATAACAATTGAAGAAGAAAACCACTTTTGGCACTGGTGGTTAGGTCACATTAATCAACAAACCGTGGAACACATATCTATGCTAATGGTTTTTTATTCCCAGTATAATGTTTTATAGAAAAATACATGTGATTATTTCATGTGAGGGGATATATTTTGGAGTTTATAATGGCTGAATAACAAAATCATATAAAATAAAATTTATCTCATCCACATAGATGTATGTGGTCCAATAAATGTGGTAAGCATATATGGAGAGAGGTATTTCATTATTATTAATTATAATTATATTAAAATGTATTCTATGTTTTTTATGAATAATAAACGAGATTTTCTTTTTTGTAATAAGATATATCATCAAAGAGTTGAGAATGAAATTGGTTGTACAATCAAAGTTTTACAATATGATAATAAAATATAATATGTATCCATTGAATTTAAAAATTACCTCAAAAAACATGGGATAAAGGATGAGTTGTAATCAATGGGAATACCTAATCAAAATTGGGACATGGAATGTATAAATCAACAGGTGAATAATATGGTTAGAACTTTTCTGGGTGAGAGTGTCATTTCACTTCATTATTGGAATGCAGTTGTTCAAGTGGAAGTGTACAATCAAAAAAATAGGGTTGTTTAAAATAGGAGATAGAACACCGTATAATATATGTAATGAAAGGAAGCCCTCTATGAAGTGTTTTCATGTTTTTGGAAGTAAATTTTTCATCTAAAACAAGGATGGAAATCAAGGTATGTTTGTTTATTCTATAGATGATGGAATGTTCCATGGATATTAAATGAAGAGTAAAGACTATAAATATTAAAAAAATAATATTAGAAATATTATTGAGAGATATGATTTAATTATAATTAATGATAAAACCATAAATGATTAGAGGATCTAATATTTTATATGATTTAAGATAAATAATAAAGTGGAAAGGGAATAGATTCAAATACAGAAACTATTAAAGTATTTTTAAGAATTTAGGACTCGAAATTCTGATGATTCAAAAGTAGAATTAGAATATGAAAACATTGATAAATAAACTCTACAAAAACCTCATAGGATAAATATAATAGCATAATTTGATTAATCCGACATAAATGAAGATTTTCATGCACCTAAATAATCAAGAATAATGATTGATGAAGCACATACTTCCTTTTTATTAATTATGGAACTAAATTTTTTTAAATAATAGATATTGGATTAGTCCTTGTTTAAGGTCTTGAATGAATAATTGGAACATATACACAAGAAAAAGTCTTTGGTTATTATTTACATACCATAAAATCTCAATATAATTGGAAGAAAGTGGATCTTCAAAAACAAATTTGTTGAGAATGAAAATGTGATCAGAAACAAGGCATGCTTGTTGTGTAAAAGATATACACAAATTGAAGGCATCGATGTTGAAGAAATATTTTCTCCATTAAATAATCTAGATTGAATTAGTATGTTTCTATCCATGGATTTTTAAATATAGTACAATTTTTATTAGATGGGTATGAAAATATCATTCATAAATGGTGTTCTTGAAGTAAAAGTCTACATTGAACAACCGGTGGGATTTCTAATTGGAAATGATGAGAAAAATGGTTTTCAATTAATTCTATATATTTATGATATAAATAAGGCACCATGATAATGGTACTCATAATTGGATTCATATCTGGAGAATCTAGAATTTAAAATATGATGTGTCGTCCCTAATATCTATGTGAAATTTTTTAGCAAGATCAATTTATTATGATTTTTTATGTAGATAATATTATTTTTTGTAGATATAGGTAAGGATTTGTGGAATAATTTGATAATAACATAAAATTATAATTTGAAATTTTCACTATTATTCTACTCACATAATTTTTTGGGGTTCAAGTGACTCAAATGATGGATCACACCTTTATTTCTCATGATAACTATACAAGAGAGATTCTGAAAAAATTCAACATGCATGAATGTAAACCAATGTTTACTATTATTTTTATTGGAAAAAATCTTGGAAATCATGAGGATGAGAAAAATGTGCATCCCACCTTCTATAAGAGGGTCATTTTAATCTTATTATACTATAATTTGACATGGACAGATATCACCTTTGCAACATGTTTAGTGGGTCGCTTCCAATGTAATCTAGAAGAAAATTATTTTACAGCTATTAAAATAACATTGAGGTACATTCAAGGTACTCTAATGTTTTTATTATACTTTTTAGATGAATGTAATAATGAGTTATTGTAATCTTTGTATGTTTAATGTAATAGAGATGTGTTGGATCAAAAGTCCACAATTGGGGGGTGCATTATTCATTAGAATCAAATGTGTGGGCAAGTTAACCAAGAAAAAATAAAGCACTACTCTTAGTATGGATGAAATAGATCTTATATCTATGAAAAAGTAATTAAATCGGAAATTATGGATGAAGAATAAACATACTGATATTGATGATTAAGGGAAATATCTTATTGTGATACACTATGACAACAAGAGCACAATTGATATTATAAAAAATCATGTTTAACACTCTCGTAACAAACATATTGAGATCATATATAACTTCATAAATGAATTTTTTTTGTAAAAGGTGTGATTGAAATGGATAATTGTCGAACTAATGATATAGTGGATGACATTCACACTATTTCATTGGTTGTAAAAAATTTCAAGAAACATTGGTTGAACATCGGTGTTTATCCACCTCTAATTGGATGAGGATCTTCAGGTTGATCCCCTATCCCCATTTTTTTTTAAATTTATTAATCTATTTATGGATGTTATGTAGTTCTATTAGAGAGATACCATTAAAAGCTATTTGTTTCAAAAAAAATTACATATATATTTTCTTTGGGTTTATTTACAAAGGGAGAGATAAGTTGAATTCAATGAATTATAGGTTTAAAAGATTGTTCAATGGTCTATCAAGGATTGAAATTATCTTTTTCCAATCTTGTAGGCTTATAGATTTGGATGATCTATTCTGGGCTTATTGGGTTCTTTATTGAGGATTATTCTTTATTGAATTTATCTGTAGATTTCCAACAAACCCAAAGGGGACATTATTGGGACTAAGGTTTTTCATATCTAAATATGTATTATTTTGTGTTTATTATTAATAAATGATAGGGTTATCAATGATTATGAAATCTATGTGATATTATAGTGCAAGTGGATTTATCATTAAAGGTGGCATCATTTCTCTGTGTTCTCAAAAATGTTTGAGGTCAAAATCAGGGAGAAGGAAAAAAGCATCAGTAAAGGTTTTTTTCGGACTGAATCATAAAATATGTGGTAAAGGAATGGATTTCAAGAATATTAGAGTTTCACTAATATGTGGAGCTTCATGGAGGATTCTGGTTTCATGAAGGATTGGTGGTTCATGAAAGATTCTTCATAAAAATAGTTTATTCATGATCTGATGACTGTAATGTACGTTACTATGAAAAGATTCATGAAAAAAATTCATTGATACTTATAGAACATTAATGAAGGATTTTAATGAAAACTAAATTGCGATCTTCAAATATTCATGAAGATAAATTTTATATAATTATAGAACATTAATGAAATTGTTTAATGAAAACTCAATTGTTATCTTGAAATATTCATGAAGATAAATTTTATATAAATAGGTAGTAACAGACATATTTTGATGCATGGAGATATTTTGGAGAAATGGTGAAACACACTAATTTAATGAAGGTTCTTCATCAAGAAAATAATTATGAAAATATGGAACTATTTCCTGACACAATATTCATAAAATATATGGTTTATAGCTATTTGGAATTAATTCAATTCAGAGAAGGGGGTTTCGTGAAGACTGAGATCTTGATGATTTTTTGGAGTTCTGTAATGTATGGGATCTTTGTGAAGGATGGGGGATTCATGAAAGGTGGTAGGTTGACAAAGGCTGTAGTATATTTGAAATAAGAAGACAATTTTGTAAAATCTAAGATATTTGATAATAGTAGTGTCGAACATATAGTTTTAGTCAATAGTGATTCCAAGTTTATCAATTCTGAAAAGTGGTGCAAACATAGTCTCATCTTAATCTCAGAAGATGACTTAGATGCCCAATCTATTTAAGTGACCTTTATGTTGATAAAAAGAGTAAGACTTTACCCAAGGTATTGAATAGGGTGAATTTGATGGAAATGATTTGAGGGACATAGTGTGTTATCCATAAAAATATTTTAAAGGTAGTGTGTCTGGCTTAGAGTGACTATGTCTAGACAATTTGAATCTACAATACCTAGTGAATCATTGTGGGTTCAGGTATAACCGACACATTTTCGGTGTAAGATCATTAGACTATCCCATAATAGGGAACCATGTAAAACTCATATTTTGTGTTTTGTTTATGCATCTGGTTGTTTGAAAATTAAATGATTCCATTAAATATGTTTAATAAGTTCCTACCAACATGGGGAAAAGATCCATCTCTATTAATGTAAATTTTAACACCTGGATTCACCCCTCCTCAAATAGGGTCTCTAGGGTCCTACAAAATTTTACTTGGATCTTGTTAGAATATCAAATGTTTCATGGATGATAATGCTTTTTTTTATTTTTTTTATAAAACAAAGGAAAAAGCCTTACACGGAACCAAATGGTCACAGTGGCCTAAAGTGATGGAGACCTAAGGTATCACCTTGAACAAACAAATTATATTCCTGGGGTAATGAGCCAAAATGAGAATAGATCAACAAAGGTTCCTCCGGTCTACCACCTCTAGAAAGAGAATCCACAACAAAGTTGGATTCCCTTGGGACATGCCGAACCAGACAACCTCTGGGTAACATTAAGACACAGCTATAAATCAGATAAATCAAAGACCATAGTACCTCACCCATAGCCGTGATCAATTGAACCAGCACCTCTGAATAATATTCAAGTTCAGCACAAACCATAAAAAATCTGCTACACAGCGTTATCCCTATAAGAAGAGCATGAATCTCTTATTCAAGTGAGCATCCCAGCCTATGGTAGCTACTGAAGGCCAGCAAAATAGATCATTTCCCATATAAAACCATCCCTCCTCCACACATAACTCCATGTATAAGGGACCCATACACATTGAGTTTAAATCCATTTGTTAGAGGGTTCTAACTAATCAAGGATACATTAGATCTTGGAGGCACAACCGGCCTGTTGAGGAAGTTGTAGATTAAGTGGGAGTACTGACCGTTCTTTAACAAGGATCCAAGATCATGGACTAGACTACTCATTATCAGCTGAAGCAGGAAAATTGAAGAGTGTTTCATTGTATAAGACATGTTCCTAGCTTCCCAAATGGTCCAAAAAACTGCCATAGAAGAGATGCACTGAATCGTTGATTCCATCTGTTCAGACTCTGTACCTGAGAGCTAGACCAGGAAGAGCTCCTTAAAATAATTGCATGTCCTGACCAAGACTCCCCCTCTAGCAATGCTGGACCAGAGCTCATTATCCCATTCACTCTGAAAAAATAGGTGTGAAACTGACTCCACATGTGGAGAGACACAACAGTAACATCTCGTGGCCATCTGAACCCCCTTCTTCTAGACATTGACATTGGTTGGGAGAGTAAAATTTATGGTGTGCCAAACCAGAAAACCAAACTGAGTTAGAATCTCTTTGCACCAAAAATGTTCCCCCAGCTCATCCTGGACACTGTCCTGGTGGATCAGGAAGCGAGAATCTCTCCCATTGAAACATCCCGACTTTGCCTCCATAAAAAAAATTTATCCTTATCCTTCTAGAAGATAATTTATTTGAAAGACTATAACTGGTCCCTGTTCAGAATAGATTCCATGAGCCTAGGGTGAGCAGATTCCTCCTTCATAGAGAAGTCTGGAACCAGACATTATAGAAAATAAAGTCTCTCTCCAATTCAATTGTCCCTCCATAAGTTGAAATTCCCTTGTCCCAGAACCCACCTGCCAGAATCTTGAAGAATCTCCAGCTGAGACCTGATAGATTTCCCCAATATAGAAAGCTTTTTGACCTCACACTCCTCCCAATTGTTTCCATATTTATTGATAATAACATGTTCCCACATCGATCTACCCTCAAAAAAATCCCAAGAAAGCCTAACTTGAATAGATTTCATGGAATCAGAAATGTCCCCCAGGCCTACACCACCCTCCACCACTGGTTTCACCATCTGAGACCAAGCAGCCTAATGCGACCTTCCCACAAAATTAGCATCCTAAATGAAATGGTTCATCACCTTCTCTATCTCCGCAATAATCCCCTTGGGAGGAGTAATAATAGATGACACGTGCTTAGGAATGGAAGATACCACAATACTGATCCAAGTCACCCTTCCACCAAAGGAAAGAAACATGTTTGTCCAATTCAGGATTATCCCAATCATTTTTCTAAGAAGATCCTCAAAGAATACCTTCTTAACCCATCCCTTCAAAATAGATTCCCCAAGATATGTAATAGGAAACTGCTTCTAGTTTATTCCCAGAATGGCTTGAATTTCCTGAGCACTTCTCCTTGAACAATTATTGAAAATAAACACAATACTTTTTCCATAGTTCACCTCCTAACCACTTGGGCATTCATAAATAAACATGAGGTGCATGAAATTGTCCAAGGAATATCTTTTTCCATTCACATATATTATAATATCATCAGAAAACATAATATGAGAGCAAGTATTAGAAACTTAGACCGATAAGGCCTAATCTTTATGTCCCTGAAACAATTTTGGATGTTATGAGATAAATCTTCATGAGAAAGAATGAATAAGGAAGGAGAAAGTGGATCTCCTTCCCTAACACCTCTCATGATTTTGAAGAAACCAAAGATCTTCCCCAATAGGGATATAGAGAGCTAAGGGGAATAAAAGCATCAAAAGCACAAATCACAAACCCCTTTATGAAAACCCATATTTCTCATCACCAAAAGAATAAAGCTCCATTCCAACTTGTCATAAGCTTTATGCCTATCCACCTGAATAATAACATTGGAACCAACCACCTTTCTATCAATATCTACTAATAACTCATTATCCAATCCCACTTCCCCTTGTATGCCTCTTCCATGGATAAATCCATGTTGTTCTTGGGAAATAATCCTCAGAATCAGATTACTTATTCTCCTAGAAATAATAGATGCCAAGATTTTATAGGAGACATTGCAAAGGAATTTGGGTCTATACTGGCTGATGGAAAAACGGTCTTTTGCCTTATGAATCATTACCACTCTAGACGCACATGAGACTCTGTTTATGGTACCTCCCTTAAAGAAATTAAACATGGTCTCAATCACAAAGAGACCCACAAACTCCTAGTTTGTCCCATAAAAAAACAGTAGGGAATCCATCCGGTCCCAGAGCATTATCCAAGGGAAAATTACAAACCACCTCCCATGTCTCACTCTCAGATAGTAGGGATGTTAAATCTTTATTATCCATGGAGTCAACCCTCCTTGAAATGTTCTCCATAAAAGTTTTTTGTTCAATAAATAACTCTTCATATTCTATATTTTTCTGATTATCACCTTTAAACACTCGTTCGAAGTGGTCTAAAGCCAAATTTCTAGTAACATTGATGTCAGAGGAGAAGGACCCGTCCTCCAACCTGATGTTGATTTTAACATTCTGCCTTTCTTTCAAACAGGAATGGAAAAATCCAGTATTTTTTCCCCTTCTTTGAACCATCTTATTCTAGCATGCTGCTTATATCGCTTCTCATCCTCCAATAATCTTCGAGATAAGGTTTCTCATTTATCGCATAATAATATGAAGGATGTATCCTCCCACATTTGTAGTAGCGAGTTTTCCTAACCTTCAATATCTCTTTGAAGCACTTAATTTGATGTTGGATGATCCATAAACCATTTTAAAAATATTATCTTTCAATATTTTGAGACCTCTAAACAGACCAACCCAAGCCCTTCCATCCCTTTCCTGAACCCAATACTCTTTCATAATTTTAATGAAACCTTCCCTGCTATGCCAATCCACTGAATATAAAAACCCTCTGTACTTCTGGTTCTCCTGCACTTGCATCACAAGAATTGGAGAATGGTCTGAAAGGCCCTAGGAAAAATGAACAAATAAGGCCCCTGAGAAAGAATCCAGCCCCTAAATATTGGAGAAGCATCTATCCCATCTACACCATATGCGGTTTCATCCTTTATGATTGTTGAACCAGGTAAATTTACTCCCACTAGAGACCAAATATAACAAACCCTTGCTAGAAATAACGCAGTTAATATCTAGTATACTGTTGTTAAACAACAGAAACCCTCCCCTCTTCTCTGAAATGTCATATAAAGCATTGAAGTCCCCACCCCCAAACCATGGTAAATCCAACGCATCAAAGGATCCAAGATAATCCCATAGCTCCCTTCTGATTAAAACATCACAGCTAGCATAAGAAAAGGAAAATAAAACAGAAGAACCTATGAATCCCAACTTCACTGTGATACATAGCTCATGCACCTGCATAAAATCCTCCTAAAGTGAGTTCTTCCAAAAAAAATCAAGATTTTATTGTTACCAAGATGGCCATGCATAAATTGACCAAAACCTATCTTTTTGGAAAAAAACCCCATCCTATAAGGATTCTGATTTGGTTATAAAATAACCACCATAGAGAACCTATTTCTATGACACTCAGAGGAAACAAAGTCACATTTATGATGCCCCTCTAAGCCATGATCATTCCATATAAACAACAAAGTCATTAACTCAAGAAAATATTGGCCTTCTGGCTAGGGATACCTACATGAGGTCTGAATAGCATCTTACCACACTCCTCCCTGACCATTGACTGAGTCACTGGCCTAGAAGATCTCTTCGAAGAACACCCTTTCTTCGATGTGTGAATTTTCTTTTTCATGGGACTGTTGGATTCCTCCAAGAATGATAATATGTTCCCCTTGTCCTCTACAGTTGTCTTTGAAATCACTTCTTCATACAGAAATGAGACCATAAGTAGTTGAGCCCTATAATGCCGAGATACAAAAATCTCCTTGAAAATCCCCTCTAAGAGACATGTAGAATATGTTCCCTGAATCAAATGCAAAATATCAGACTCTGACATCAAAAAGGACTGCTTTTCCATCTCTACAGATGAAGAATTAAGAGTCCAGAATTCACCCACTAAAGAGGAAGAACTAGGAGGGACTAGAACTGTTGTATAGACCATTTTACCTTTCCTTTTCGAGGTATGAGGAGAAGTAACTGCTTTCGTCTTATACAACAATGAATTATCCAATATGAGACTTACAGGAGACCTCAGATTCAATGGGAACAGCACAGGAGGCACAGGACCCGCAAGTGAGAATAAATATTCCAGAAACATGCCAGAAAGCACTGAGCAACATTGAAACATTATTACTTATTTGGTCAAAAATAAACTAACACCAATATTTATGATATAATACCTATATAAAATAATAATGGCTTGTATGAAAGATTTAAAATGGATTTTATGATGAAATTATGCTTACCATGATAGATAAACAAAAAAATCATGGTGGTATTATTGAAAAAATAAGATATTTGCATCCCTTAAAGATCAAGAGTGTTCTAGATTAGGATGTATGGAATGAACATTTTGGTCATTCATTCTTTCATTATAGAATAGAGTTTATTGGTAAAAAATAACTTATATATTTATGATGGGTCCTTCATATATTATGAAAAAAAATTCTATACGGTGGTTGAAAACTTATTATCCCTCCTTTTTAGTGACGGTAATAAATACTAGTGTGGAAACCTTATAGGGGACATTGATGAAATTTTTTTGAGGCCATCCATAATTAGATCTTTGAACTATGAAACTTTTCTTATCGAGTCATACTAAATAATGATTAAATTCTATAATATACCAAGAGTGTAAGCCGAGAACGTGCTTCGGGTACCGATAGAATCCCAAGATCATTCTATATTCTAAATGTGATTTTGTTAAAAGGGATATCATTGATGAAATCAAATATTTTATCAGTGATGATTTGACATTACCATACCAATCATGATCTCATGTGGGATGAAATTAAGTTGATATTTCCACCCAAAACTGACATCGAATAGGCTAGGGGTTGGAGATAATAAAAAATAATGCATATCTCTCATATGGGAGACCCTAGACAATGAACCTATAACGTCCACATATCTATATAAAAGAATATATACCAATAAAATCTATTAAAAAATAAATTTTATTACATCATGCATATGACCATGAAAAATATCCATGTAATAAAATTCAATCCAAATCCATAAAAATAAATAAGTAAAAATACCAATATCCTATGAAAAATTTCAAACTCACATGATGGAAAATACTAACTCCACATAACCTCATCCTCAACATGATAACCTCCAATAATGAAAACCATCAAGATCCTTTATTAATCAACTCCTCCAGCTCCACTAGATCCTTGTTATCGAGGACGTCCAATGAAAATTACATCATCTACAAAATGATTTGTGGAAATGAATCCTATGTAGTGATGAGTACAAATATACCTAGTAAGGTAGTCTAAAAATGAAAAAATAAACTTTAATAGATATTTTGATCAATGACTTAACACAATATGAATTAAATATAACATGTAACCAAGTTAAAGAAGGATATAATTCATTATATCTTATATCTACTAATATTTAACATAAGATGGAACTTGAAACACTTTGAGTAGTAAAAACCCAAATAACCCATACTATATTTCATTTTTCCCTTCCATGTTATCCCTGAGCATTGACTGTAATGGGAAACTTGTGCCTCACTTAATAGTATGTAAACTAAAAGGGTTTTCAACCCTAAAAGGGGATATATGTCTTAATGTGTATAGTATACAACAAGTGAGAGGGTTATATACTCCATGAGTGTAAAACCCATGAGACATCATTACAATAGGGTAACCATCCCCACAATATATAAATAAATTATTCCATGGAAATAGATGTGTTTTAAGATGGTTATTAAACCTGTTTCTATTTTAACTATTTTCTCACACCTAACATCATCTCAATGAAGTTATAAATATATTTCCACTTAATCAAATTGAATATAAATCCTACACAACTATGATATATATATATCATCATGTTCTAAATAGGAAATCACTCAGAATAGACTACTCATCCATCCAAAATTGACACTCTAAAAAGAAGGTACAAAGAGTATTGTAAACTTCCAAGTACGAGATGTGTTCATATAGGGTATCTGACATCTGAGACACTCAAGTAGGCTAGATATGTAAAATTATATCACAAATCATTTAAATCCAATATACTAGTTTTTCTTAAATTCATTCTTAATTTGTTTTCCTTACATTTCTATAAGGATTTCACATTATTCACATGTTGGAATACCCTTCCTAGAATACATGATGTGTATAATGGTGCACATGATGTCTAGGTCCACCACAATGACTTGGTATGTATCTAGAATGCACATCAAATAACTCAAATATTCATTATATGTAGTATGGCCCCTAGTCACATGGAATGTGATATTTAAAATCACATGAATTCATATCCCCATGAACATCGAGCCACACAATTATATTTTCATAACTACTTCTCATGTGACATTAATTAAAATACATAAATTTCACTTACTTATATACATGGAGTGTGACGATGGACTATATAATGTGTAATAAAAAAACATCCAAAACACCATAAAATTTTATTTACCAACATTAACATAATTGTTGGCTCTACGTCTAGTTATAAATCTACTATTGGATAAGTCCACTACCCTTGAAACCATAATCATACTGGTTAGTTTTCTTCTAAACATTTAATAAGTTGCACCCCAAACCCATTGCACTATCACTTCCATACTACCAAACATGAGTTTCGCTAACCTCTATGCATTGTAACATTAAAAAAATGGTCAGATACAAGTAAGAATAATGATATATTGATAATGGATAAAATGGTGGTTGGTGGATTACCTGACCACCCAAAAATAGAATGGTGTTTAGGTTCATCAAAAAAGTAAATTTTTTTAATAAATTATTTTTAATTATAAACATAGAGAAATTATTATAAAAATATAATGTTGAATCCATTAATTTATCAAAGAATAATATTTCTCATTTACAAATAATAATATCAAATTTCACCATGAACAAACCACTTTATGAAAATAAACTATGAGATTTTTTTCATAAAAAAACATGATTAATATGGAGGATTCATCCACATGCTTATTCCATGATCGGAATTAAATAATATAATTTTAAGTCTTGGATGATCCTAGATGAATTTTTTTAAGTATAAATATATTTCATAATATGATATGAAAATTAACCCAAATTAATAATTTAAGAAAATATTCACTAAAACCTTTATTGTTATGGTACAATAATAAATCCTCTAATAATTTATCTGTGAAATGAGCATTATTGATTAGTAAATATATTCCAATGCATAATTAATTAGATAAATAATAATATAATTTATTATATTATTTTTTATTTATCTTTTTTAAAATATCATATTATTGACATATTAAATTTTATTTATGTTCATCGTTGAAAAAAAATTAAAGAATTTTATTTGGATAATGAATAATGTTGTGATGAAAAAAATAAAGTCCTACCATATTTTTCAATTATTTTCTCTCAATGATCCCATCATGAACCTCACTCATATTTTTTTCCATCATCATAAAGAACATGAATAATTAAAATATAATGGTTTGTTTCACTAAGGGGGATATTATAATACTCTAATGGGTCCTTAAAGCAATGAAAGGGAGAGAGGATAGTGAGATGAACATTTACTTCAAATTTATAATGGTTTAATAGCTCATTTTTTCTATAAAAATTCCATAAAAAATCATAATATTTATAAAGGTGACTGAAAAGCTGGTTCATTTTTTTAAGCATGGGATTTTGAAAAATATATAATATATGTAATATTTTATTTTTAGAAATTCAAATAAGAATATTTGATAACTCTTAAATATTTTCCCAAATAAATAACCTAATTTAATGGTGAAGACCCTCATAGTCCATTACTTTTCTAAATTTCTGGTGTGTGAGGTATCCTGGGGACCACTAGTGACATATTAAGATGTTTTCCAAAAACTTGGTTCCACCGAAATAGTGGCACCAGTCATGGTGGCACTATGATGGTGGTGCTTTGATTGTGGTACCGTGATGGTGTCACTGTGATGGTGGCACCTTCACGGTCATACATCAAAATGGAGGCATTACGTAAGGTGTCTCACTGAACTAGTGGCACCATTACGGTGGCACCATGTCTCCCACTATTTTATTTTATTATAGTTTCTATGTTTTTCTAGTTATGCTACTATAACATATATTTAATAAATTAAAGTATTTTAATACCCTTTTTTAAATCCATTTAAATCCATTAAAAGATATTTTAAACCTCAAATAGTCATGAGGAACTTCAGTTACCAAAATATGTGGCTTTTTCCTAGGTGCTAAACCTTTCCCTATGTCGTCCACCTTCCCCATGTTACATGGTTTTCTCTATAGAATATCTATTATATCACAGTCATTATCTCTACCATCTCCAAGGATAATTGTTAAATAAATATTAATTCCATCATGTGTAACCACCCACCTGCTTGGTGAATCCACAAACTGCCTTTTTAGTGGATCGAGATTTCATATCCCTTAACTCTAGGATCTGAGAGTTACTTTTTCTTCTTCCTTCACTCCTTTCTTTTCCTTGATGTGCTTGGAGTCCCTCTTTTAGAGACAAATAATGCGATTGTGTTAGAGACCTTCCCGCTCATCCTTGGAGACCTTCGTGAAACCCTAGTTCTCTGCGTGAGAAGAAAACATCGATCACTGATCAACCAAGTAGGGTTTTTCTTCGTCCCTCTTTGTTGTGTATCATACGAGGTGGGTATGATAATGTTTCCTTGAGGCATGGATGAAACTGATCCTTAAAAAAGATAATAAATGTTCTTTTAAAGAATTAAGGGGTGTGTTTGATGATCATGTTGGTGTACTATATTGTCTTTTTTTATATGTTGTGAATTGTATGGGCTATGCCCAAAAAAATCATGGTTGTCGGTGGTCCTTTCTTGAGCACTAATTAAACTCTATTTATCTGGATAATATTTTGATTGAGTTTCCCTAACATGTAATGTATTTAATCACATAAACTCAGTTGATTCAATGAATTACCAATGAATAGGAATCCTTGTGTGATCACCCCAATTAACCAAATGGTAAGAAAGAACATGATAAATTGTATGGTTAAATCTAAAAACTCCTTTTCTCTATTCTACTAATAAGCATGGTTATTCTTTTTGATACTTTTTTTGTGACGTGGATGGGAAGGGATCCCCTATAGTTCATTTATTGTCTTGTGGTTCTATGCTCATGTGTTGGGGATTTGTTTGGTTCCATTACATTGAGGGATATCACATATCCCTTTTTGTTGTTGATACATTAAAAGATAATTGGGTGTGAAAGTTTAAATTTTTGTTTGGATGTTTTCTTCTTCAGTCCAGAGTTGTTTTGATGTGTGGATGTGTTTGTTAGTTTTCCATTAGTGGAGAATTATTTTTTCAAACAAAATCACTTGAACATGATAAAAAAAATGGGTGGTGTTCTGGTTTTGGATGTTGTGCATTTTTGCATGTATGAATAGTAAAGAGGATGTTTGTGTATAGGATGGTTTCAAAACCCTCAGGTTGGGATGAGTGCTTGTTCAACTATAAGTATAAATTTAGTTCTTGTGTTTCTTATTCGCACCCCACCCATGTTGAGCACTTCATAATGAACCACCCAATTTCATGGGGGAGTGTGTTTTTCCAACATTTTTGTGAGTGGCTGGTTAATAGATCCTTTATTCTCCCTCTCCTAGGTAGACCAAGGATCTTAAAGAACTATTTGATGGCCTGAGGTCTATTATAGGCCATGATTCGTTGGACAGGGTATGTTGTGGTGGTTGGCCCAGGTGTGTGTGGGAAGCATTGTTTCCCAAATGTCTTTTGGATGAGGCCTAGGTGTCTTCGGCCGTGGTGGTTGTTTTTTTGGCCCAGGTATCTGCGGGTGTGGTTATGTATGGTTGTGGTGTCCCAGGTGTATGGAGGCTTAGAAGTGGTTGTTTTGGTCCAGGTTCTTACAGGCGTCATAATGTATGGTTGTGGTGGCCTAGGTGTCTGCGGGTAGGATGTGTGGTTGTAGTGGCCCAAAAGATTATTTTTGGAGAGGCAGTAGGACAACACTAAAAAATTTGGGGGAGGTCTGACTCATAGGATGTGTTCAATAATTAGTGGGAATGTGGTGTGGGGTACCCTGAGATTGATGTGTTTTTACTATTACTTTTCCTAAATTGTTTTATTCGGGGAGTGTGCCATCGTGAGGATAGTGGGTAGTTTCCCTTGAGTTGTTTTGGATACCTCTTCTTTCTCACGAGGCATTAGGATGTCTCCACTATTTTGTACAAGAGATTTTGGTTTTCCCTATTGAGTATACCTGTACACTCACCATACATAAATAAAACTTCTTTCAGGTTTCCAGGGGGACTTCAAAGATCATGCAGGAGCATATTAGATCGGATGTTGGGAAATTTGTTGTTACTATTTTCTTTCCTTTCAGTAATTCCCTTTGGAGATTTCTATTAATTTTTATCACATTATTTTGAGTATGCATGTGGAAAAAAAAAAGTTGGTTTTACTTTTACTTTCAGTATTTGGAGTTTTTTAATATTTACCATCTTATATCCCAATATTATTCTATAAAAAGGGTAATGTCATCCATTTTATGTGTGACTCTATACCCTTGGTTCTATTCTCCACTTCAGGGCCTATATAAAACGGGACTTGGGGGTCATTATATCTCCTTCAATGTGAAGAAGGAAGGGTATGGTAGTTAGATGTCCTTTCTCTCATCTTGGTGAAGGTGGTTCCTAACATAATGGTATCAGAGGTGATGGTCGAGAGATATGATAGAGTTCTGAATTAGGCATAGTGAGGATTGAAAGGGATGGTAGTAAAATAGTGTAAGGAAATCTGGGTGCGTGAAATAGGCCATGGGAGACTAGCTAGGAAATGGGATTTTAGGTCCCCCCATGGTCTGATGCAAGGACTCTGGACCTACTAAACGACCAAGTGAGGATACACTAATTGTAGGGTAGAAACCCAAATAAAGTTAGATGTATCATAATGACTTGTGTTCTTGTGTGTTCTAGGTGATTTGGGAATTTAATATGAATAACATGTTTAAGAAATATTTAAAAGAAATACTCTACACTACTCAATCATCTGCATTCTTTGTTTAGCTTGAAGCTATGGCACTTGAATCACATCTAAGAGTAGTGCAGCCGATCGAGGAACTATACGATGATCTGGCTAATCAGTGGAAGGATGATCAAGAGGAGGGAGGTGACCAGTGGCAGAAGAAACTTTAGGCCTTCCAGCAGCAAACCCTCAGTAAGTACGAGGATAGCATCTCGGACATGGAGATCAAAAGGTGGCTTGAGGAGTTGGTGATAGATTTCAGCTTGATCTAGGCTCTAACTGAGAACTGTGTTTCTCTTTATGTGAGACATATAAGGGGAGTGGCACATTATTCATGGAAGCTCTACCTTGGGTAGAAGAGGGGTGCTATGGTTTCATGGACTGACTTGGAGAAGGACATCCGGGTGGAATTACATTCTTCCACGATGAAGGATGAGATGAGGCAAGAGTTTCTCTCCCTCTAGAAAGGGATTATGAAAGTGAGGGATTGGGGATCAAGTTAAATTATCTCCTCTGTTTTTTTCTAGACTTCCTTTTTGATGAAGATTCTTGGGTAAGACGTTTAAAAGAGGCACTCCAACCTTCTCTTAAGTGTGTTGTTACTCCCTTCACTCTACCAACGCACATAGATGTTCAAAAAAAGGCTAATGTAGTGGTGAGGATACACATGTTGGGAGGTGTTATGTGATAGGGGATCAAGTTGAGCTCGTCAAAGGGGAACGACATCGGTAGTTGGACTGTAGCCTTAGGGCCTTCTAGGTTTCGGCTGATGGGGAGTAGGCCCCAACAGTTCCAGTTTTGATCTCCCAGTCGTCGCCCTTCCTCTATGGGTCCAGGACTGATATTCATCATCTAGGACAGTTGTGGGGACCTTCAGAGTCAGATTCTAGACTGAGTGTAGTACAGTGTAAGTGGGAGAGTTGAGTTCCCACATCAGCAACAGCAGTTTCAAGCCAATGCCTTTCAGCAGCCACATCAGAGACAGCGAGCTCCCGCTCCTCCGAGAGAAGATGTTGTAAGAGTAGGCCAACCATAGGGTGCTCCTCAGGGACCATGACTAGGGAATGGTCAGGGAGGCATCCTATAGGTGAGGGGAAGAGTAGACGGGTGTGGGAAGCTACACGCTACAGAGGCAGTAGTTTTAGCAAGGCCATAGGTCGTTCGAGGTTGGACCATCTTGTTTAGTACTCTTTCCTATTCCTTGTTTGATTCGGGATCTTAGCACTCCTTTTTTGCACCATGTATAACCCATGCTATGGGTCTAGATGCAGAGTGACTTCTCGTGCCCCTGGTATATAGTATGCTAGTCAAAGGTCAGACCATCATTTCCTATGTTTTTCGAGGATGTAGACTTATGTTGGGGCCACATCAGTCTATAGGGGACCATATTTTGCTATAGATGAAGCCATATGATATCATTTTAGGCATCAACTATATTTCCTTTGTGTATGTTGTTGTAAAATACTTCTAGAGAAGGGTCATTTTTTCATATGTGGTCAACCAACATTTAATTTTTGTTGGTTAGCGGGGTTTCCAGGAGGGCAGCCGGTGAGTGGATACCCTTTATTACTTATTAGCTGAGCTTTTAGTTTTTTTGGTAGATATAGAGATAGTGTAAGTCCCTGGGATTGTCAGTTAGTTCCTGGATGTCTTCCATGGATAGGTGGTGACTCTACCCCCTTGACATGATGTTTAGTTCAGGATAGACTTTCAACCCGGTGCTCGTATGATTTCGATGGCTCCCTATCAGATGGTGCATTCTAAATTATAGGAGTTATGGATCCAAGTTGTTGACCTGATGAAGATATTTTTTATCCGACCGAGCGCATCACTATGGGGTGCTCCAGTCTTGTTCGCAAAGAAGGCAGATGATGGTCTCAGGATATGTATAGACTACTGAAGGCTGAATCATGTGATGGTTAAGAACCATTACCCTCTCCTGAGGATCAATGTACTTTTTGACCAGTTGAAGGGATCATGTTGGTTCTCTAAGATCGACCTACAGTGGAGATATCACCAGTTGAGAGTGAAGGAGGGTGACATCTAGAAGACTTATTCTAGGTGCAGATATGGTCACTTTGAGTTCGTGGTCATGTCATTCTACATTACAAACGCACCAGCCATGTTCATGGGTATCATGAAATTCATCTTCCAGGAATATCTGGACTAGTTTGTATCTATGTTTATCGACAACATTATGATCTACTCAAGATCGAAGGAGGATCATGTAGAGCATCTGAGGATGGTTTTAGAGTTCCTCTAACAACACCAGCTCTACGGGTAGTTGTCTATGTTCCAGTTCTAGACATGAGAGGTGAACTTTCTTGTACATGTGGTCTCCTATCAGGGAATATTAGTGGACCCATAGAAGGTAAAGGTGGTAGTTTCAAGGGAAACACCCAAGAACGTGGAAGAGGTTCATAGTTTCTTGGGTCTAGCAGGTTACTACTGGAGGTTCGTGCCAATATTTTCTCAACTTACAGAAACTTTGAAATACTTGACCACAAAAGACCAAGATTATATATAGTGTGAGAAATTACAAGAAGCCTTCATTTATCAGATGGGGAAACTAGTCAGTTCCACAGTACAAAGGATTCTAGAGGAAGGGATAACGTTTGAAGTGTTTTTGGATTCTTTGGGCCTAGGATTGGGGTGTGTGAGGATGTATAAGTGGGGGATCTCTTATGGGTCTAGGAAGTTATGTCTCCATGAGCGTAACTATTCCACCCAATATTTGGAGCTTTTAGTGGATGGGTTCATGCTAAATATGTGGTGGAATTACTTTATCAAGGAATGCTTTGTGGTCTTCACAGATCTCAAGAGATTGAGGTATATCTTCTCCCAGCGTGATCTAAACTTGTGACAGTGGAGATGTATGGAGTTTCTTCTGGACAACAATTTAGATATTTCCTACACCTCAAGAAAGGGTAATGTGTTGGCCGATTCCTTGAGTAGGAATTCACAAAATGATGTGGTTCAAGAATCCATAGATGCTTGGAAGGTGTTGGAGGATTTGGTTACCTTACACATAGTGGCAAAAGTTGAAGATGGTAGAGGATGTCTATTCTAGATGATGGTGTAGTCTTCCTTGGAATAGCAGGTAGAGGAGTCTCAATAGGGGGACATAGAGGCTGAAGTGATGTGTGATCGTGTTAGCATGAGAAATTCTCTAAAAGGATTATTTGAATATGGTCAGAATTAGATGTTGTTTCATGGAAAGCTCTTTGTCCCAGTGGCGATGCGCGAGAAGGTTCCTGGTGAGTTCCCTAAATCACTCCTTGTGGTATACCAAGGAGTTTCCACGATGTACCAAGGAATGAGAGGTCACTTTTGGTGGCTTGGGGTGAAATAGATAGTGTAGAAGTTTGTGGAAATGTTCCTCATGTGCCAGTAGATAAAGGCTAAGAACCATGTTCTGGGTGGTCTATTAGAGCCTTTAGATGTCCCGGAGTGGAAGTGGGATGAAATGTCGATGGATTTTTTCACTGGACTACCTATGGTTCAAAGTGATTATGATTCTATCCTGGTAGTAGTGGATCTGATAAAAAAAGCATCTCAAATCATAATAGTCAAAGAGTTGAGTGCAGTGGATGCCTTAGCACAGAGGTACGTGGATGAGGTTGTTCAGTTGAATGGATTTCTGAGGTCCATAGTCTCGGATCGAGATACACAGTTTACATCAAGAGTTTGAAAGGGATTGCAACATGATTTTGGCACCCAGCTATTCCTCAGCACTGCTTTCCACCCCCAGACAGATGGGCAGACAGAGCGAACCATCCAGACATTGGAAGATATGATAAGGGAATGTGTTTTCAACCTCGAGGGATCGTGGGTAAGGAACTTGTCTCTGGTAGAGTTTTCCTAAAACAATATCTATCACTATACCATTGGAATGGATCCATTCAAAACCTTATACAAAAGACTGTGTTGTTCGCCGGTGTGATGGATAGAGGTTGCGGAAGCATGTGTTCTTGGCTAGGATGTGGTTCATAGTACGATGGAGAAGGTTCAACTTATACAGGAGAGGGTGAAGGTATATAAATTCCTTCATAATCCATATTCCAATCATCAGAATTAGACCTTGTATTTCAAGGTCTGGGACCATGTGTTCATAAAGGTCTCACCTCGGTGTGGGTAATGGAGGTTCCATAGGGGGAGTAAGCAATATCCCAGGTTCTTCGGGCCCTTAAAGGTGTTGCAGTGGGTCGGTGATGTGGATTATCAGCTGGTGCAACCACCACCGCTACTGAGGGTGAATGATATCTTCCATGTGTCTCAGCTCTATCGGTATCTACACGATGATTCGCATGTCCTCAACTAGGGAAAGCATGATAAAGAGGATGATATGACATTCATGGAGAGATTTGTGAGTATCAAGGATCGTTAAAGGAATGTGCTTCATGGATGAACCATTACCTTGGTTCGTGTGTTATGGAGGCACAGTGGCCTTAAGGAGAGTACCTATGAATGGGAGGAACAGATGCGTGCCCAGTACCAAGAGCTATTTTGAATTTTGTTCTGTGTTGTTTTGAACATGAATGTAATGTAATGCTTGAACTTGTAAACTATGAGATGGTACGTTTCCCTTGTTCTATGGATGTGTGTTAAGATTCCTAACTATTTTTAGGGTAGAACCTACTCACTAATCAAGACACATTAAAGTGTGTGCAATTAAACTTGTGTGGGCGAGTCAGTGTTGCCCAGAGCTGATAGTATCTTGACATGAAGGAAGGAACTCTCTAATCCATGTATCTGGATGGTTTGACTTTTGTGTTTGTATGGTTTCTTAGTGTTTTTACATTTCTTCAGAAGATAGGTGAGAGAGATACTCCTGGATGTCAATGTTTTTTTTGGAATTTGTGCAACTCTAGGGTGGTTTTGTCCTTGAGAGGTATCTTATGTGGTGGTTGTTTGGGCCCCTCTTTTTTCTTTGGGTTTACACTTAGATTATCAAAGACGATAATAGATTGAGAAGTATCTGATATAATAGACCATACCATCCTGGTACATTACATTTTCAACTTTCTTGTGTGTGAGGTATCCTGGGGATCACCAGTGACTCATTAAATAGTTTTCAAAAAACTCAGTTCCACCAAATGGTTCCACCGAAACGGTGGCATTGTGAAGGTGGAATCAGGATGGTGGTGCCATCACGGTGGCACCATAATGGAGTAACCTTCATGGTTTCCCCCATAATGGTCGCACACTATAACGGTAGCACCACTTACGGTGTCTCACCAAACTGGTGGCTCCATTACGGTGTCATTTTTTCTCCCACCCTTTTCTTTTTTTTTTCTAGTTTTCATGTTTTTCTAGTTCAACACCTGTAATGTTTCTTTTTAAGTAAAATTGTTTTAATACCTATTTTTATCAATTTAAATCCAATAAGGTAATTTTTAATCCCCCAATAGTCGAGCGATTCTTCAGTTACCAAAAAGTGTGTCTTTTCCCCAATTTCACACCTTTCCTAGTGCCTTCCACCTTCACCCTTGTTAAGTGGTTTTCTCAATAGGATATGTATTAACTCACAATATTTATATCCACCATCTCCGGGGATAATTGTTAAATAACATTTAATTCTATCGTGTATAACCACCCAACCACTTGCTGAAACCACAATCCTCCTTTTAAGTGGTTTGAGATTTCATATCCCATATCTCCAGGACCTAAGAGTTTCTTTTTATTATTCCTTGATTTCATTCTTTTCCTTGGAGCACTTAGAGTCCCTCTTTTAGAGAAGAATCATGAGAGCATGTTAGATCCCTTCCTGCTCAGCCTTGGAGACCTTCACAGAACCCCAATTCTCAGCACGAGAAGAAAACATTGATCGATGATTATCCATGTTGGGTTTTTATTAATCTATATTTATTGTGTATCATTCGGGGTGTATATGAAAATTTTTTCTTATGTTATGGATGAAATAAAACCTTAAGTAAGATAAAAAATGTTTTTTTAAGAATGAATGGGTGTGTTTGATGATGCTGCAACTGTACTCATTTGTCTTTGTTTATATGTTGTGAATTTTATGGGCTATGACAACTAAAAATCATGGTCATCGGTGGTCTTTTCTTATGAACTAATTCAACTCTATGTTTCTGAATAATCTTGTGATTGAATTTCCCTAACATGGAAACTGGTTAATCACATAAAATTGATTGATTTAATGAATTAATAATTAATAAGAATCCTTGTGTGACCACCCAAATTAACCAAATGGAAAGAAGGAACTTGATAAATGGTGTGTTGAAATCTGAAAACTCCCTTTCTCTATTCATATAATAAGTACAGTTATTATTCATGATGCATGTGGGGGACGTGGATAGGGATGGGATCCCATGTTGTTCAGTTGTCAGCTTGTGGATCTATACCCGTATGTTGGGGATTGGTTTCGTTCTTGTACTTTGAGGGATCTCACTGATCCCTTTTTATTATTGAGACATTATAAGATAATTGGTTGTGAATTATTAAATTTTTTTGGTGGTTTTCTTCTTTAGTCAGTGGTTTTTTTGACTAGTGGATGTGTCTATTAGTTTCCTGATAGTATAGAATTATTTTTTCTAACGAAATCAATTGAACATGACAACAAAAATGGGTGGTGTTCTGGTTATTCATGTTGTGCATTTTTTCATGTATGAATAGTAATGAGGGAGTCTGTGTATAGGCTGGTTTCAGAACCCCTAGGTTGGGATGAGTGCTTGTTCAACTATACATATAAATTTAGTTCTTGTGTTTTTTACTTCCACCCTACCCAAGTTGAGAACATTGTGATAAACACCCCCATTTCATGGGGGAGGGTATTTTACCATCATTCTTATGAGTGGTTGGTTATTAAATCATTTTTTCTCCCTTTCCTGGGTATCCCAAGACTCTTAAGGAAGGCTATAATGGCCTGAGGTCCATTATAGCCCAAGATTCTTCGGGTAGCGTACGTTGTGGTGGTTGGCCCAGATGTGTGCAGGAAGCTTTGTTTCCAAATGTTCTTCGGGATGCGGCCCATGTGTCTTCGAGTGTGGCAATGGTTGTTTTGGCCTAGGTGTTTGAGGTTGTATTTATGCATTGTTGTGGTGGCCCAAGTATCTACGAGCGTAGCGGTGTTTGTTCCGGCCTAGGGGTCTGTGGGTGTGGTTATGTATGGTTGTGGTGGACTAGGTGTCTACGGGTAGGATGTGTGGTTTTAGTGGCCCAAAAGTTGTTTTTGGGGTGGCATTGGAACTGCAGTGGAAATGGAGGGGGAGGTCTGATGCGTAGGATGTCTTCAATAACCAATGGGGAATAATTGTGTGGTACTCCAAGATCTATGTGTTATTACTATTACTTTACCTAACTTGCATTATTTTTTGAGTGTTCCTTAATGATTTCAGTTGGGTAGTTTCCCTTCAGGTGTTTTGGCTACCTCTACTTTCTCATGGGGCATTAGGATACCTACACACTTGTGCATGGGAGCTTTTGGTTTTCCTTGTTGTGTTTACTTATATACCCACCCTACTTACATAAAACTACATTCAGGTTTCTAGGGGCACTTTGAGGACCCTGTGGGGACTATATTACCTTAGATGATGGGACAATTTTCGTTGTTGCTTTCTTTTCTTTCGGTACATCCTTCTATTACCTGTACTTTTTAAAACATTCTTTTGAGAAACAATGTGGAAAATAGGGTTTTGTTTTACTTTTACTTTCTGTATTTGGATTTGTTTGAGATTTACCATATTCTCTCCTGATCTTTTTCTATAAAAGGGTTATGATTTCCATATTATGTGTGATTTTATACCCTTGGTTCTAGTCACCACTCGGGTGCCTAATTTAGTTGGGACTCGAGGGGTTATTATCTCTCCTTAAATTTAAATATGGAAAGGTTTGACAGTTTTTTATTCCTTCCCTCATCTTGGTGAAGGAGGGTTATGACACCTAACATTATTTTTTTGTATGTAATGGGAATAATTGATTAGTAAAGTTATACTTTTGATACTATGTCCTCCAACCCCGAGACTGAGAATTAGTAATCTTTTATTTAAATCAACTATAATATAAGTAAAAACATATTATTACAATTTTTTTTAAAAAATTGAAATATAATCAAATTTAATTATTAGTGTTTATATTGAAATTAAAGGTTCTTCAGCTATGTCCACACATAAAATATAATTCCTTTTAGGTTACTACTGATAGAACTTGACCTGTGGAAGGTGGGATTAGGGAAACATACTTGCCTTAGTATTAGACTAAGTGGGGTCATAATGGTAAAATTCTTATCAAAATTGCATCATATCAATTCAAGTATTAGAGATGGAGTTTGGGGTTTATTTTCTTATGAGGATTAGTTTAGGATACTTAGGAAAATGGTGTTAAAGAGACATGAGTTCAATTAAGATATCAGGGAACCGAGTGATTGATTTAGGCAATCAATGTAACCTTTTACCCAGATTCAAAACACTTGTTAATCAACTCAAAACTTATAGGAATCAATCATGGGATTTAATAAGATATTTAATTCATCTTGTAGAATGATATTTTATTAATTAATTTATGATTTATTTGTGCCAACACATAATAATTTTCATTAATAATCATGGGTTAATAATGGTAAATGTAGGATTACAAACTAGAGGCAACAAACTAATCTTCAATGGTTGGGGAATATTGATCCCATTTCATTGATTCGACCTCTAGTGATCAAACAGTTGACTTATGCTGCTTTGGTTTAAGGATCTTATAGGGAGGTGTTTCTCCCATAGATATAGCATTGGGTAAATCCTTCTACATTTGAGTAAATATAATACCCGCCCACAACACAGATGGTAGTCTATATAAAAAGAGAAAATACTGCCCATATGTTGCGTGTTCTTCTTAAGGCCTTAAGATAGTGGAATTATTGGTTTTGAGTTGAGATGGATCCTCAGGTTGTAGAGGACTAGTTAATGATGGTTTCCAAAGTATTATATCTGGTAAATATAATCTCTAAATATATAGATGATTTTTTTTTCAAAATAATATAAATTAATAATAATGTTGATGGTGATAAATAAGGTAATGAACTATTCCATCCTAGCCAGTTAATTTTAAATTTTTGGCCATTAGAGGTGTCCATGGAAGGTTTCAGGAGTTTTTAGTGGAGGATAGAGGTGTAGTAGAGTTAGTAAAATATATACAAATCATTTTTTATTTAGAAGACATGAAATGGTGGTCCAAATTGTTTGTATCTAGATTTTTCATGGTTTGTTCATTGGATAAGGGTGAGGTATGAAAAAAATAAATGTTTTGGGTAAATATAATTTTTAATTTTTATTCAATAAATTCCATGAAAACTAAATTTTAAGAAAAAAATATCAATTTTTGGAAACCTATGGATTACATTTCTAGGAATGGTTACAAGAAATGAAACCAGAGGGTTTCATCTTTTAAGTTATTTTCTAAACCAAATTTACTTTAATTTGGTTTCTCCCTCCCACTATAATTTTAAAAAATACCTAGGATCCTTAGGAGGATATTCTAACCATATTTCTCCCACATTTATTTTATGGATCTTGTGGATTCATGTTGGCGATCGGTGGTATGGCCTCCCTTCTTTTTAGTTGTTTTCCTCTTGTTCTCCACATGTAGATTCATTAAGGTGATGTTTTTTTTTGGTTTGAGGTGTAATTTTAGATATATTTTTATGATATTTGGGTGCAGTATAGGTTAATCCATGGTTTATTATGTGAAGTTGTGATTTTAGGGCATTTCTTCTTCACCATTTAGTGTGCATTGAGTCGACGAAGCTAATTTGAAGTAAGGAATCTCTCATTTCTATTTTTTCTGTGTCATGTGAGAGGGGTTTTCTGTATGGTATATTGTTGTTTTATATTAAAAAAATATAGATAATTATTTAATTAAAATTAAAAGGGGAAATGGGTTTGAATTTAATATTTATACATCTTTGGTATTATTTTGATATTGTTATTGTATGGGGCCGATGCCCTGTTAAAAATTGTGGTCATCAGGGGATTTGTTTGCACATATTGACATATGTTGTGGATCCCTTTTTGTGTGGTTTTTATTATATCATCCTAAAATGGAAAATTCACTAACCTCTTATATTTTTCTAATTAAATGATTTCCCTGAGATTATGGATTGTGTGATAACGCCACTAAAATAAAGTGGAATCTGATAAAAATACATTTTTAAATCTATAAAATGATCTAGACGTGATGTGAGGTGTGGTCTTCATTTTGGGATGGTGATATTTGATTGAAATGCGATGTGGGGCTGATGGTTTGATGGTTGTAATTTTTGGGTGGTGAAGTGGTGGTTATTTGGCCACGATTTTGGGGTGATGTGGTTCTTATTGTTTGGTCCTGATTTTGGGATAGATAGGTGGTTGTTGATTGGTTATACATTTGGGGTGGTGGGGTGGTTGATGTTTGGACATGCTTTAGGGGTAGCAAGGTAGTGTTTGTTTTTCCATTATTCTCAAGGAAAAATTGTGATGGTATGATGGGGATTGTGAGTTTCTTGTGATGTGTGGTTTATTTGTACTAGATTCATGGGTAGTGGTGGAATAACTTATTTAATAGTGATTACAATGGTTGAGGTAAGGTTTGGTTAAGGGGATGGAAATGATAAATGAAAAAATGAATGATGGGTTGTGTGGTTTAATGTGGTGTATTCTAAATAATGAAACAAATTTGTTGGATAATGGGAATTGGTTGGTGGCGTGATGCGGATTGTGGTTTGTTTGGTGTTATGAATTTATAGGTGGTAGTGAAAGTAGAGATGTTGTGAGTTTGGTAGTGTTTGGTTGTAAACCCGTAGGTTGGGATTATTTGTGTCTATATGTATATAAATGTATATTATTATTAATTTCTATATTCATTTCACTCACAACAAGAACTATGTTCCAACACCAATATAGTCGTACAAGGGGCTGTTTTCCTGAAATTTGTTAAGGGGGACATATAGATGGGTTCCCTCTCTTCATACTCTCTCTTTTTGGTGAGGTAGGTATTTCATAGGCTAGGACAGTAATTGGCCTATTAGTATAGTAGATTTTGGTTTGGATGACCATGATTTTTTCATGAGATTTGTGATGTCATTATGCTTGTAGGGTGGTGTGGTATATAGAAGAGATGAGAGCTCCAGGTCATATGAAATTGGGGTGTGAGAGTCACATAATAGAGAGAAAGTGGTGTGGGGTACCCTTAAATGTTATGACTCACATTATATTACAGTACTTCGCTTACATTATTTAATGAGTGTACCTTTGTGAGGACTATTTGGTTAGTATACCAGTATAGGTTCAATTTGGTTCTGCTTTTTTCACATGGGTGCATTATTATGATTTATTCACATGTGCACAAGAAACTTTAGTTTCCTTCTGAGTATACGTATATTCTCAACCTATGTGTATAAAATGATTTTCAAGTTTCTAGGAGGACTCCATCGATTGTGATGGAAATTATTAGCTCATACCTTGCATAGTATTTTTGTTGCTGATATATATTTAATTTTAGGTATTTTACTTCAGATACTTTTATCTGTATCATTTTTATTTATACATGCATTGTGGGATGGTTTTGGTTTCTTTTAGATTATCCCATGGAGTTGTTCGTGTATGATTCATCTTATCTCCTAATTCTATATTATTATAGAGGTTAATGCCTCCCATTTTATGAGATTTGTATACCCTCATCACTAGTCACTATCCTAGGGCCTATTGGAGGTGGGACATGGTGGTAATTATCTCCCTCCCCAAATTCAGATATTTTTGGTGGGATAGGGTTGTGATAAAGTGGTATCATAGTTGATGGTTTAGATATTGTATGGAGTTTGGTGTCAGACATAGTGAGGATTGCATGGATTTTTTCAATAGTTGTTTTTGACCATGGTTCATGTCATATGCTACAGAGACCATTAACGATAGAGGATTTTCACCCTCCCCCCCACCAATGATCCAATGTATAAACTTTGATCTTATTGAATGACTAAGTGAGATGGACTTTTATAGAGGGTAGAGAACTAGGAGAGGTACATGCATCATGATGAATTTTGTTCATGTTTAAATTGAGTTTTTTTGGAAGGTTAAAATGAATATAAATAAAATTTTATTCTACGTAGTCTTAGGAAATGTTTGTTTCCTATTTAAACTATGGCTCATTTTTATCACCCATGTGTGGCTCGGGGAGTTGTGTTTCAGTAGGATAATCTAGTTGATCATCATAGGGTTAATCTAGAAGAGGAGGATGGGGCTTAGAAGAGGGAATTATATTTATTTTAGCCTCGGGTTTTGGGGAAATGTTAGAGAGGTGTTTTATATATGGATATAGAGATAAGGATGGAGGAGCTTAAGAAAACATTTATTTTGATATAGTACTTGATTGATCATTGGGTCCCTTTCTCGATATATATGATTCAGGGAGATACACATCAGTTGTGGGAGTTGAATCTAATATAGCAGAAGAAAGAATATGTTTCATGGTGTGACTTCTAGAAGGACTTTCAGTAATATTTACATTCATTTACCATAAAGGTGATGAAGAGTCATGATTTTATTTCCCTTTAGCAGGGGAGTATGTTTGTGTGGGATTTTGGAATCAAATTCAGAGACCTTTTGTGGTTTTACCAATATTTTTTACAAATGAGAAGTCTCCTGAAACACGTCTTGAGATGTCATTTTTTCCTTCTATGAAATATATAGTTACCCCTTTTACATTTCCAATGTATTTATAGGTTCATAAGAAGGTATAGGTGATTGAGCGGATTCAATCATGTGGATGTTTTATATGAGATTTGAAACAAAAAATTTCCTCACGTAGAAGAGTTTTTAGTGGAAGGAATCAGGATCCAATACCATCAAGGTTTCAATGTGTGGGGATTTGACCTCTATAGTTTCTCTTTGTGACTTTTAGGGGTAGTTGTTTACATTATTTTCCTAGAAATATCCATATTAGTGTGTCACTTTGGGGTTTTCCCGTGTTTTTCACCAAGAATAAATATAGTTGATTGAGGTTTTTTATAGAATATAGAATGTTGAATCAGATTATAGTAAAAAAAACTATAACCCTAATCAAAGGATATATGATCTTTTTAACTATATGAAAGGAGTGAGCTGTTTTTCTAAGATCAATCTATGGTATGGATATCACTAGTTGACGGTGAAGGAGGGTAATATAAAAGATACATCCTTTATAAGTAGGTATTCAAACTTAAAAAAATTAGACATGTTTTTTTTACAAACACATCAATCGTGTTCTTGGGGATTATGAAATCTATGCACAATGAGTTCCTAGAACAGTTCATCATCGTGTTAATTGATGATATCTTAGTCTACTTGAGGTCAAATGAGGAACATTCTAAGTGTCTCAATATTGTTTTACTGGTTATTCTAAAAAACTGTCATTATGTTATGTCATCAAAGTCTGAGTTTTGGATGTGATAGGTGTGTTTCCTCAGGCATTTGGTGACTCAGTATGGTGTGGTAGTGGACACATTGAATGTTGAGGAAATTTTTTCTTAGAAAGAATCTAACAATTTGGTGGAGTTTTATAGTTTCCTTGGTCTCTTGGGTCATTATCAGAGATTGGTACCATATTTCTTATGAGTTTCAACCTTATTAACAACATTTACTAGGAAGGACAATGATTTTTTTGGACTGATCTTTGCTAGGTAGCATTCTGTTATCTAAAGGGGAAGTTGGTCAGTGCTCCAATGCTTCAGTTTCATGAGGAGAGTATGACGTTTGAGATTTTTTGTGACACTTCCTATCTGGTATTGGGATTCATGTTGACACAACCAAGGGTAGTGATCTATTATGGGTCTAGGAATTTACAACCCCATTAGCATAACTATGCCACCCATGATCTGAAGCTAGTAGCAGTCAAGTTTGTGCTGATGTTATGGAAACATTACCTTAATGGGGAGGGTTTTTTGGTCATCATATATCAAAATATCTTGAGTTATATATTTTTACATTTTGATATGAAATTGATGCAGTGGAGGAGGATTTATTTTCTTCAGGATTATAATTTCAATATCCTCTACACCACAAGAAATAAAAATGTTGTTGTTAACACTTTGACCAGGGAGTTCAGGGATGATATTGTTCAAGAGTCTGGGGATTCATGGATAAAAATGGAGGAGTTGGTTTTGTTGTATTTAAATGTAATGGTGGTTGGTGGTAGAGGTTCTTTTTTCAGATGAAAGTGTTTCCTTGTTTGATATTTCTGGTGGAGGAGTATTCATGGTGAGTCTCAGAGGCATAGGTGATGTGTGATCATGTTATCCATGGTGATGCTCTAGAGGTATGTTTGGAGGACAGTTGGAATCATAGGTTATTTCATAGGAGATTCTTTTTGGTAATGATTCATGAGGTAGTTATCCATGAGTTTTCTAACTCACCTTGGGTGGTACACCCTTGAGTTTCCAAGATGTACCATGACTTGAGAGTTTAATTTTGGTTTCATGGAAGGAAATAGTTTTTAGAGGGGTTTGTGGCAATGTTCTTGGTTTTCCAATATATAGAGGTAGATCATCATATTCTGAGTGGTTTGTTGAAAAATTTAGATGTTCCAAAGTAGAAATTGGATAATATATCAATTTATTTCATCATAAGGTTACCTATAACTCATGGAGGTTTTGACGTAACCTAGGTGATCATGGATCAGTTGATGAAATCGGTCCATTTCATAGCAATTAAGGATTCATGTATAGTGGATTATTTGGCAAAGAGTTATGTGGATGTTTTGGTGTGGTTTTCGAGAGTTATTATATCTATTTTCTTGAATTTGGATGAATATTTTACCCCATGTGTCTATAGGTGGTTACAATATTCTTCGGGAACTCAATTACGCTTCAACACTCTTTTCCACCCTCAAACAAATGGATATATTGAGAAGACCATCCAGATGCTAGAAGATATATTGTAGACAAGATTCTTTCACTTTGGTGTATCTTGTGTATGACACTTGACCTTGGTTGAGTTTCTTATAACGATATCTATAACTCTTCCATTTTCAGGGCTCCATTTTATAATTTTTTGAGATATCATGTCATCCATCATTATGTTGGAGGGAGGTTGTGGAGGAGGTAGTTCTTGGTACTGACATGGTGAAAAGCACAACCAATAAGTTTTTTATTGTTTGTGAGAGGATGAATGAACTGTAGTACTAAAAAATTATTATGATCATAGAAGGTATCCTATGTAGTTAAATGTTGGGGACCACGTTCTCTTGAAGGTATCACCTTGATGTGGCCAGAGAAGGTTTGGTAGGGGGCTTAATCTTTCTACATAGTTTTTTTGGGACCTTTGGGGTGTTGGGGTAATTTTTCAAGGTGGTGTATCATTTGTAATTTCCACCGTGAATAGAGTGGATCCCTGAAATCTTCTATATCTCTTATCTTCATTAATATTTATACAATTACTCCCATGAAATTTACAAGATATAGTTATATATCTAGGATGCCATGATGTTTATGGATAATCCAGTAGAGATCTATAATTTTCAAGATAGGGAACTATGTGTATGGACCATTCCTTTGTATCATGTGTTATGAAGGCATGGTGTCCTAGTGGAGAGTACCTGGGAGTAAGAGACACAAATGTTCTCCCAATACCCAAAGTTTTTTTTGAGTTTTTCTTTTCCCTATTTTTCTTATAATGTGTTGTTTTTCACCTTGTTGTTTTATATAATGTGTTATTTTCTATGATGTATGATGTGTGATAAATTACTAATATATGAAAAGGTGAGGACCTAATTTTTAATCAAGACGCACTAATTATGATGCGATTATACCCATGTGGGTGAGTAAGTGTCTCCTGGAGTGGATATTAACATGACCTAGAGGATGGAATTCCCTGATCCATATGTCTGGGCTATACGGTTTATTAGTTTTGATGGTTGTTAGTTTGGATTTTATGGAGGTTGGATGGTTGCAGTGGTGTTTTTATTTAGTTATGTGGTTGTCTTATATGTTTGTGGTCATTTTTTTGAATTTTTTTTCTAGTTATAGAATATAAGGTATGAAGAGATCCTTGAGAGGTATCTCATAAGATGGTTTCTCAGACCCCTTTCCTTTTAGCCTTGCTTTTGGACTCTCATGTATGATAATTATTTAAGAGGTATATCATATAATGTATCAATCCTTCTTAGCCTAATAAATTTATAGTTTTGGTAGTTGGAGGTTCTTGGTGGAGTTTTCTATAGTTTTTGGTTACGGATGGAGGTGCAGTATATCTACAATAAGAAATACACTATGTATATTGTTTACATGATGTGAAGTGGTGGTTCACAGCTTGTGTAGCTAGCTGGTTCAAGACTTGTAAATTAGATAATGGTGATATATGATATAAATTCACATTATATAAGTTCTATTCATGATATTTATTAAATAAATTTCAAGGTGATCGAATTTTAAGAAAAAGATGCTAATTTTTGAAAACCTGGGGGTTATATGTCTTATAATAGTTACATGAACTAAAACCAGTGAGTTTCTAAAATTCAAGTTCTTTTCTCAACTGAATTTACTTCCGTTTGGTCACTCCCTCAATCTCTCATTTTGTAAAATCCTTAGGTACCTTGGGAGGATCTTCTAAACAACTTCCTCCCACATTAAATTTTTGGATTTGATGGATTTCCATTGGTGATCAGTAGTACTCCCTTCCTTAATCTTAGTTAGTTTCCTCTTATTCTTCACTTGGGTATTCACTATATTGATATTGTTTCGGTTTTTGGGTGATATTTGGGATTTTTTAAGATATTTGGGTGTTGTGTAGGTTTATATATGGTTTTCCATGGGTGGTTGGGGTTTGCGGTTGTTTCTCCCTCTCCATGTGGTGTGAAACAAGTTGAAAAAGCTTCTCTAAAGTAGGAAATACCTCATTTTTTTATTTTGTATCATTCATGAGGGGTTTTATTTTCTTATCTAGGGTATATGGTTGTTCTAGATTAAATAAAATATAAATAATTTTTGAATTTAAATTCAATGGGTAAATGTTTTTGACTCACATGTTTTTATATATTTGATATTATTATGATATTGTGATTATACGAGCTTGAATTTATGCTGAAAATTATGGTTGTTAAGGGATTTTTTTGAGCTAATTAACATGTGTTGTAGATATATTTTCATGTTGTTGATTTGATATCACCCTAAAATATATAATTGGATAACCAATTATATTTGACTAAATAAATGGTTTCCCTATGATGGCTTATGTGATAATGCCCCTAACATAGAAAAGAATGTGATAAAAGGAACCTTTTAAATAATGTAAAATTATATTTATGTGTTGTGATGTGTGTTCATTATTTTTGGGATGGAAATGTTTTCTTTCAATGTGATGCAGGGATGATATTTTGATAGTATTTTTTTGGGGTGGAAAGGTGGTAATTTTTTAGCCATGCTTTTGGTGTAATGCGATAGATGTTGTTTTATGTGATTTTGGGTTGGCATAGTGGTTTTTGTTTGGATTTTATTTAAGGGTGGTGATTTGGTTAATTTTTTTCATTGATTTTTTGATGGTGAGTTGGTCTTTGATTATTCATGCTATTTGAGGTGTCAAGGTGATGGTATGATGGGGTTGATGAGTTTCTTATGATGTGTGGTTGCATTGTGCTGGGTTCTCAAGTGGTGACGGAATAAATTATTTAAAAATGATTGAAATGGTAATGTTTTAGTTTGGATAACAGGATGGAAATGATAGATGAACAAATAAATTATGGGATATGTTGTTTAATGTGGATGATTCTAGATAATGAAATGAATGGGTTAGATAGTGGGAATTATTTGGTGGTGTTATGTGGCTTGTGGTTTCTTTGTTGTTATGCAGTGAGAGATGGTAGTGATAGGGGAAATGTTGTCATTTGGTTAGTATTTTGTTGTGAACCTATAGGTTGGGCTTTTGTCTTGGTATATTTATATACTTTTACACTGCATGTTATTTCTATACATATCCCACCCATGTAGATTACTATGTGATGACACCCATATAGTCATGTGGGGGGTGTTCGTCCCGAAATCCAATGAGGAGGAAAAATGGTTAGGTACCTTTTCTGTCCCACTCTATCTTCTAGGAGAGATATCTATTGAAAAGGATGTGATGTTTGGAGGACTATTATTACACTATATGGTGGTAATGATATCACATGTGTCTTCAAGAGAGTTGTGATTTTTTCGTACTTGTGGGTGGTGTGGTATACGCAAGTGATGAAAACGTCAGGATGTACGAAATTAGTGTGTAAAAGCGGAATACGAGTGGGAAAGTAGTTCGAGGAACCCTTTATAGATGTGAATCATTTTGTATTATATTACTTGGAATGCGGTATTCAGTGATCGTGCCTTGGTGAGGTTTTGTTTATTTATTGTACTTTTATAGGTGTTGTTTGGTTCTGCTATTTTCTCATGGGTTTACTAATATGCTTCTTTCACATGTGCATGAGAGACTTTAATTTTCTTATTAAGTATAATTGTATGATCACCCCACTTAAATAAACTAATTTTCAGTTTTCCAAGAGTACTACATAGACAGTTATGTACATTACTAATTAAAACCATTGATAGTTGTTATGTTGAAGTTATATATTTACTTTTGGGTATTTTACCTTGGAGAATTTCATCTGTATTTCTTTTATTTATACATTAATTGTGGGATGATTTCAGTTTTTTTATATTATTCTGTAGAGTTTTCTTGGATAATTCATATTATCTCATAGTCCAATATTATTATATAGGGTAATGACTCCCATTTTATTATATTTTTATACCCTCAGTGTTAGTCATCCACACAGGGCCTACTAGAGGTAGGACTCAAGGGACATTATCTCTCTCTCCTTTCTATGGTATCATTAGAGGGAGGGGTTCATGACATAAAATATAAAGTATAAGATCAATTTTATTTCATGATGTTAATTTTAAATATGTTTTATAAAAATAAAAAAAGGGAGGGGGAGTTAAAAAATATTTAAAGTAAAATAAAGAATGAAAATAGATTTTGTATTTTGTAAAATGATGTGGGTTATATGAGAGGTAGGAGAAGGTGATAATTACTTTTTTAGGACACAACAATTCAAGTTCATTATTCTTAATTGTTTTTTGGGATTGGTAAAGTTATTTGGTTAAGGATTAAATAAAACATTGTTTATCCTTTAATACATTAAATAAATTCATGTAGAAAAAAACCATGAAATAAAAATCTTGTTGTCAAGGTCCATCCACTATATACGTAATAAGAGCTTTCAAATGAAATTGATATTCAAAAATTTTAGGATGTAAAATGAATTTTTTTTTGAAATAACTCTACTCACAGAATAAAAAACTCACACTGATCAGGTAGGATAAAATGAGAACTCCATTCATTCATAAAAAAATATTAAAATCTTATCAATGTTGAGATACAAATAAATGAAATGTTTTAAAATTAAACTTACACAAAATTATTAGATATTTTTGTGTACAAACTACATTTAAAAGTGTGTATCTCCGTAAAACTTATTTCCCACCATTTAGAATGCCACTAAGAGGGGATGAAGTTGTATGGATCTTCGTCTTTACTATTTCTCTCCTAATGAGGATAAAAAACAAAACTATTAAAATTTATTACAAGAACCCTATCCCTCACTAAAATTACACATCCTTACCACTTTAAAAACATGAAAATGATATACCCAAGGTATATATTTATAGGCCAATGAAGGTAGTGTTTTATTAACATAGATTTATCGATACTACTTTTTTCTGCTTTTAGTCCTAGTGAATAATGTTATATTAACATTAAAAAACATTATTTATTAGTAGTACTATTCAATATTTATTTATAAATGTTTAAGGATTTTTTATTTATATAATGTTAAATATTGTTAAAATACTGAGTTATAATATTTTCTTTGAGAAGTTATAATTTTCAAAATTTCTCAATTTAATTATGCCTTATTAGGGAAGAACTGGGATAAGGATTATTCTAATGATTTATATAAAATCTATCTCTAGTCCCCCATAGTACATTTAATCCAAAATGAATTAACATATTTTGTATAATTTTAGAATTAATGAGAATGTGTTCCTAAGATTCAGTGTAATTTGGTCCATTTTGATTCAACTTCATCATGGGATCCCTAAATCACCTCTACCTACAATGAAATCATCAAAACAACAGAAATTTTCATTTTTAATAGTATTTAAAATTAATTAATTCAATCAAATTATGATTTCAATAGATAAACATATTGGGAAATAGTAATAAAAAAATATTTTAAAATAGTGGTATAAGGGTGGATTATAATAGTTAAGAACAATGTGATCACACACCCACACCTAAACCAGTATACTTATAAGAAAGGTAAATTTTCTAAAAATAATTCAGGAATATATTTCACATTTCATAAAGATTAAAAATTTAATGAATGTTAAATTAATAGTAGAAATTTGGGAAAATAATGAAACATGCCAATTATATAAGCTCAATAAAAATTTAAATAAAATGTATCATAAATTTTATCAAAAAAAATTCAATGAGAACAACCATACTACTCTTAAAAAAAATCATGAGTCAACCATTCTACTAAATCCACATGTTTTTGTGTGAAAATCATTTCATACTTATATTTCTACTTCATATTATATAAATATAGGTTGTTTAATAAAATTCAACTTTCCTAGTTCTTGTTTATCAATCCTTCCATATAGTATTTACAATCATCTCTCAAAACCCACACATTTAAGAATTTTTTAATGTTAATTTTTTTGGTTTTATCTTATATTTTGGGTTTTATTAATAATAATAATAATATTATTATTATTTAATATATATTCTTTGTAATAAAAAATTAATGTATTAAATGTTAGTTAATCTGGTATAGTAATGAAAAAAATCATATAAAAAATGAACATAAGGAAAAAACTTTTTATAAAATTCTTCTAATACTAACATGATGAATATATACCATAAAAAAAGTAGAAATGATTCAAATTTTCTGGTTTTATGTTGTGATATATAGATATATTGAATGAAATAATTTTCCCTAAAAATTAGATGATGGTACCTACTTTTTATTTTTTTATAAAGATAACCCCATTTTTATCATTGACAAGAATTTCTTTTCCTAAAATCACCTATTAATGTTAAATTCATGATTATAATTCCATTAAATAAATGAAATAAATTTCTATTAAATGAAAAATCATCATTAAATTTATGTATTAAGAATTAATTTTCAATAAATTTTATGATGGGATATGCAATTGATATGAGCATTCAAGAAAAAAGTGACAAAAAATAAGATTGAGAATGAAAAAACCTAATAATATCGTGTAAAAAGCTAAGAATATAATAAATTAATACATATGAATGAAACATAAAAATACCATGTAGAAATTTAAAAGTATAGATAAATAATATTTCTAATAGACATCCTAACTAACTCCAGAAATTATCCACCCCAAAACATAAAATTTATAGTTTCCATGCTTTAATTAAATAGTAGTTGAGAATTATAGATATACTATAGTGGGAGACACTAATAAATGGATTCTTTATGGCAGTGTTCCTCCCCTTGGTACTCCGGAATGGTTTTAAGGATGTTTTTGATCCCTTTTCCCTTAACAGAGAATGTATATTGGGATTTAACTTTTTTAAGAATTATAAACCTAAATGTATAGGAATTTATGATTCTGTATGGTTCAAGCTTGTTTGAATGAATATTTTATCAGAGAAAGTTTATCCTTACATTATATAAGAGTACCTTATACAAATTTTTAATAGGTGATGAAGGATGAGGTGTTCATGGAGTACACATATGAATATATTTTTATTTCCTCTAACTTTTAAATCATTAATTTCTATTCAACCCCATAAATTGAATGGTTGGGAATAAAAATTTTATAACCCAAAATTCTTGATGATATATCTCACTAGGGAGGTGAAAATTCTTTCTAAACACAATTCGATGAGGTGACAGGCCTAAAGATGTTTTAAAATATGTATGGTAGGACAAATAACATAATAAAGTCTAAGGATTTAACTAATTATAATGGGTTGGAATATTTTTTATGGATTTATTTTACCTATCTAATAGAAACATCATATTTTATATTATTTTTTGTTTTATATGATATGGAAACTCAATGATTAACAATATATAAATGTGGAATTGATTATATTATATGATGTTATAAATTATAATCATGTTCATTAATGATGAATGATGGAAATCGATACCTACCAATGATTTTTATACCAAAATATTTATGCAACTTCTACAGATTCATGAGTTTGGGTTGATCGTGATTCAAACCATTAATACACATAATCCACTACAAGAAGAATGTATAAGTTTCCAAAGGGATAAGTAAATTACCTCACAAAGTTAACGCCCTTGAAATTAAAAATTATATTGAGTAACATGGATAACTATGACACAACATTTCTCTGATAGAAATTCTATAACATTTTACAATGATGATATTCTCTAAAAATCAATAGAAACCCAGAATAATATTTTCCAAAATATCCCAAAATGAAGAACCTTACTACAATTATATTGTGGACTAAAGTATACCCCATAAAAGATTGTGAAAGAAGCCACGTATTGACTAAAATATAGTTGGAAGCATTATAGATGATCTCAAATGGTAAATCATATAAATTTGATTAGATTACTATGGGTGAAGTAAGACTCACATTAAATTTATTCAAATCATTCTCATATAATTTATCAAACACAAATTCATTATCTTTTTGGATAAATTGAGACAGAGGAAGATAAATCTTGTATATTTTATCCATTAAACGGAAATAAAATCAATTGTACATCCCACACATTTCTAGATAATATGATTGATGAAATAACATCTACTTATTGATTTATTTTCATGGATACCATCCCCAAAAATGACATGAATAAAGATTAAACATTATTGTATAATGAAATTACATTTCTCATAATGTAAGACAAGGTTAATTTAAATACATTGATGAAGGATAACAACAATACTACTCATGAACTCATTAAAAGTGGAAACAAATATAGTGAAATCATCCATAAATAATTCTATGTAATTCTCAAGATAATATGAAAATACTAAGAATTCATCATTAGAAATTACCATAAGCATTGTATAGACCAAATGGTATCCTTTTATATGTAAATGTGACAAATAGTAAAGTGGTGGCTTTTTTTCCATGCCCTTGGGGAAAATATTTATATTAAAATATACATAATACTCATATAGGAAATAGTAGTGTGACTTCTCTACTAACCTCTCTAGAATTTGGTTAATAAACTCACGGTGTCGTTTTTAGGTATAAGATTTGTAATGTATTTGTTTTTAAATTTATTAATTAATTATAGGGTTAATAAAATTAAAAAAATGTAAAATAATTGGTAGAAGTGGGATCCACATGGTTAGTAGTAACCATGTAACCCAACCATACATTAGGTGGCCCATTAACAATGTGAGGTTATTGCGGCCAAGTGGATGTATGTTGTATTTATTGAAAATTTGTGTTAAAGTTATTGAATAAATTATAGTGTCATACAAGGTAGTATTTAATAGTTAATGAAGATTGGATTAACAATACATAGTCTATTGAATAGGAGAATGTAGGTAAATATCCTTTCCATATACATGAAAACCCCATTCAAATGATATGAATAATATATAAATGGATTAACACATTATCGATGAAAAATTATATTGGTGTTTTCAAAAGTTTTGGTTGCTCAAATTATTCATACATGTTGATGGTAATGTGACCCTATTTTTTTTGATATATATGGCTTTGACTGAATTTAATGAAGTCTGGAAGCACCTGTTGAATGTTGTAAATGATCCTGAAGAAAAATTTATATTTAGTAGGTATGTTGAAATAAGGATATATTTTTTAATATCAATATTGTATTATATTTTTCATTAAGATTGTGAAATTTTGTATTATCCCTTTTTAAGGGAGTTATTATTTTTAGATTTTTTAAAATTGAAAATGGGAAGATTATGTAAGATACATTAGAACACTTTGTAAGAATCTTTTTGTATAAAAATAAAAAAAATTACTGGTGCTCTAAACTCCATAAGGGTCATCATGTTAGATCATAAGATTCAACAACATTATTTAAGGGTTATTCCATTAAATAAATTTTGTAAAGAAAAATTACATATGAGTTATTTAGTAGTTTTTTAATGGTCATAAAAATTATATAAGCATGCTTTATAAATTTCTATAAGAGATATTAGAACATCGTAAGTAATTTGAAATAATTTAAGGGTCATTTCTCAAAAAATATATAAATTTTCCATAAGAAAAAGAGTTTAATTCTATCATAAAGGCATGGAAACCACCTTGTGCATGTATGGTTAATTTTGTGGAAAATTAAATATTCATGAGGTTGAAAGAATATATTTGTAAGGTTGAATAGTGAACTTCATTTTTTAAGGTAACTTCATATGGTTTATTTTTTGATTTTGTAAGCTTGATGGGGATTTCCCTAAGGTTGATGAAAACATTATATAGTTTATTTGTTTAAATTGTAATGATTTTATAAGAACTTTGTAAGGTTTATTTCATCTATTTAATTTTCCATTAATGAGGCTGTTTAATATAATTATAGCAATTTTTATTCACTTTTTCATATTTAGTTAAATAATATATATTTGAT
Organism: Viscum album; assembly: GCA_963277665.1. NCBI lineage: Eukaryota > Viridiplantae > Streptophyta > Magnoliopsida > Santalales > Viscaceae > Viscum > Viscum album. Next base: position 1,275,513,824 of record OY728136.1, on the reverse strand, counting down.
AATTGATACACTACATGTTCAATACTTCATACTTAATTTTGAATGAAATTATCATGATTCAAGCTATTATTGTTGATGTTTTACAATGAAAGTAAAATTTTCATACACCATGAAGTAAAGATGTCATGCTAGAAAGAAGTTCATAGAGATAATCAATCTAATATCAAAGAGAAGTGTTCTATGAGATTATTGGAAAATAAATTTCAAATATGTATACTATAAACATGCATGAAAACTTGTTACAGGAAACCACATGTATAATATTTTAATTTATTAATCATATATTATAATTGATAACTCGGTCAAATATAAATAAGGATGTTTATGTTTTTTAGAGATGTGAATATTGATATTTATAAAGAAGATTATAGAGATTATAGAGAATTGACAAGGAAGATTTCTTGGGGTTTTCATATTTTAAAATATTGAATGTATCACATGAAGAAATATAAAATAGGTTTGAATTAGAACTATGTAGAATAGAATGAATCTCTAAATAGAGATTAAAGTCAGAGTTTCCATATTCAAAATATGGAACGATATATTATTTTGATACATGACATTTTTATAAGAATAGAAGAATAATAAAATAAAGAAATAATTTTTTTATCTATATATATATATATATTTACATTGAGAAAAGGGATAGGTATCCTAGAAAAAATTCCTAATCAAGTTCCTAAAAGAATAATATGCTGGAAGAAATCCATTGGAGGTTTTTAGGGATCTCATCTGATTCTATTGGGTAAATAATATTCCAGAGAGGGAGGATTACTAGTTTTACAACATTTTGTTTAAAAACAAAAACATGATAATTACTTTATATAATTATCCTCATGTGAAGTATATATTTCTACTTCTGTGGTTTTATTATTAAAAATTCGCATGCCTCACCTTGAGGTATTGATCTCATCAGGTGTGAAGAAGAGAGAGTGCAACAAAGTTTTAGTTCAACAACATGTGAACATAAAAATGAGTATACAAAAAGATATCCAGACACTAAATATAATGAAGATACCCACATTTCTAAAAATTATTGATCAAATTCTTGAATCTATTTGTGGGGGATAAGGGAATACAGTCTATATTATTTGGGGAGTGATTGATCCATAAAACATTTATGATGAAGTGGTCTTTACCATGGACTGAACATGATATAATTAGTATTAACTAAATGAGTAAATCATAAAATACATTTCCATATTGAAAGATCATCGATGTGTTCTCATTGGACGTATCCCTTTTTAGTAATGAAAATAATAATCCTTGTGTACATCCATGATTAACTTTATAGCACATATTTTCATTGTTTATTGTATTTATGAGGAAGAATAATCATGTGATAGGTCGTATATAGTTCTTATTAACACCTGAATAGGATCCTAAGAAAAAAAATATAAAAGTAAAAATGGAAAAATGTCTTAAAATTACCTAAACCCAAATTTACCCCCACCTCATATTAGTGTTTCTCTAGATGTAATAAGTAGTATCAGAACCAAAAGTGTTGGTTTTGGTCTTCAACCTCAGAATATGTCTTGGATTTTTTTCATTAATATAATCTATGATATATCCATAATTAATTAATGAAACTAATATCAGTTGTAATAAAAATGATGTTTTTTTTCTACAAGATTTTGGTGAAGAACTTATGGAATATGTCTAATGTGATGTTGACATGAAGAATCACAATAAATTATTTCTTGAACTTAAAATAAAGAAATTTATCAAAATATGTATCAATATGAAGGTATATTGAAAAACCATAAATTAATATAATTTTTAATATATTTATACGTTTTTTTGAATAAATATAGAAAACATGTGGAATTATTGAAAGGTTTAGCGCCTTTATTGGTAGAATATTTAAAATATGATTGTGATGAGAACCTTATAAGTAAGAAAAATGACATCTAACTTATGCATAAAGATAAAAGGAATATAAATAAAAAATAACAATATAGAGAATATAATTACTCTATTAAAGAAGGAAAACTAATTATATTTCTATATTTGATTATAACAATGTTTTAGAAGAACCTTTCAAATAAAAAATAATATAATGACCCCCATAGATGTGTAGATGATTAGTTTATAATATTGAAATGGAAGTCACATAAATTTTCCAATCTAAATGATGTTAATATAGAATCCAAGAGGAAATCCCCAACATAAAAGAAAATTTTAATTAATGGAACCTAATTAATAAAGTGAAATGTATATTTGTTAAAGATCATTGTATATAGTAGAAAATATAAAGAAACATTAAGTGGCCTTGAACTTTGACTTAATGAATGTGGGTGTAATGATGAAGGAAAAAAGTAATTTACACAGAATATATTTCATAATAAATAAGATGTAAAATTAACATATAAAATAAATTTACGGCATGAATTGTCCCGATTAAGACATGGGTTGAAGGGGGTATATAATCTAGTGTTGTCGATGGATAGAGAATGAAAGAGATGGAAATAAAACAAAATAAGATATATGATAAGATTAAGAAGATTTAATTAAATGCTCGATATTTAAAGAGAAAGGATAAGATATATATTCTCTCAAAAGAAACATCAATAAGTGAAGTAAACATAATTCTGATGATGAAAGCGATATACAAATAATTTTATGGAAAAATATAGAAGTAATGACTCTCAAAGAAAGGTACAGAAAAATAGTTACTTTTGTGTAAATTTTGGACACACAATGAATGTATATCTAGAGTCTTGAGATATTAGTGGTATAAATATACCTTCTATTTGAAAATCTAAAACAAAAAAAAGACCACAAATGGTATGATTTCTATAGTTTATTATTTACATGTTCCAACCCGATTAATATTGTAAGACATTGTTACAAGAAGGAAGCAAGATACGTTTTAATGAAATCATGTATTCTTATTACATAAAGAGAGAGAATTTAAACTGGAATAAAATTTATTAATCTATAATACAGATTTATTATCTTGTAGGAACCGCATGGGGATCAATAAAATGTGCATCAAGAACCTATGATGATGTTCTCACAACAACACTCTTATAATGAATATAAACACATTTGGAAGATAAATAAAAATAAGGAAGTTGTTCTAGCTATGAGAAAAGAAAATGTTCTCATGAACAATTGCTACTGAGGAAATTGATTCTAATTTGATCTGTATATAATTTTAATAATGTAAAATTGATTCATGATTAATTTTTTTCATTAATTCCACTATAAAGCATAAGAAGAATACAAATGTAGTTATTCCTATAACACCGTGATATTGTTTAGAAATAGAAACATCATTTTTGATGGTGTGTATAACACATAACTCAAATAATAGAATAGAATATACACCCTAGGACTTTATTATATACTTATTTTGAAAAAATAAAACCCTTAGATAACTTAAAATGAACACAACACTATGTTTGAATGAAATGCAATAGCCCATTAAAGTATTATAATTTATACATGGCCATTGAAACCTCGATGTTAAGTTAGAAGGTATGAATAGTACTAAATAATTTATTAATCATATAAAGTTTATACATTTATAAATTAAATTCCTAATTTATCGATTGATAATAAATAAAACTATAACCAATTCAATGAAAAAGATATGTCTTCTAAAAAGTTATAAATTTTTCTTAAAGGTGGTCTAGTCGGGCTTTGTTCACATAATTTAATTTTATTGTTTACCAATTTTAGAAATTTATTTGAAAAAATAAACTTCATTCTTGAAGTATACATGTCAAATTTATCTTTTTATTAATTTTTTATTATTTTCAAATAAGATAATTTTTTCATGGGATAGTGAAAAATACTGGTTTTTGTTAAGAATTTTTATTTTTATAACAACTTTGAAAACTTTAAAATTATTTTAATACAATTTTAAATGTAAAATTAGTTCAATTATATATAAATTAATAATTTTTGTTTTATGAAATTAATTTCATATTCAATTTTTATATAAAAACATTTTAAACATTGAAACTTTTCTCATCGAAAATATGCTATCTTGTCACATCTAAGAGATTAATTTTAAATTATATTTTTCTAATTAAGTAAATGTATGTTAGAAAAATGGATTCCATATTTTTATTCATAATAATTTATATTTTTTAATAAGTTCAACATAATTTTTTAAAAAATGAATATTAAAAACAAAAAAAATTATTTACCATGGTTAATGTAAAAACTAATTTTCCGAGGGTTAAACTTTGAAGATAAGGGTTAAAAATGACCAAAGACTTTTCAAACAATTTTTTTTTGGAAATTTATAGGACTTATAATATATAATTATCATTAATACATTATATTTGACCCTTTTTTAATGTGAAAAACATGGTTTCACCTTTTTTTAAAATTTACATGTGTGCCACTCCCCGCACTTATAAAAGGCCACCCACTGTCCCCTCATCTTCACAATTACAAACCTCAATGTTTTGGAAAATAAATACCAAAATAACTGCCCCAATTACTTACCTTAGTTCAAGAGTCATTAGTTTTTTAATAAATCTAATATAATAAAACTTTAGGTATAATCCTAAAGAGGTGGTCCGAGAAGAGGTAAAATTCCTAACTATGCATTTCTGTTTCATTTCTTATTCCACCTACATAAAATATTATTCATTTATAATTATATACATATAAAAATGTCTATATTATAATGAGTTATTATTAAGATAATTTCATAACCTATTCCGATCTTCTATTCCCTCAAATGCGAAACGATAATATCACTCATGTGTATGACAGAAAATAGCCTCGCAAACCGATGTGACACATTTTCTGTCATAACATCTCATGGTTTGGTATGATGATGGATATAAATTATATATAATATATTTATAACATAATTAAACCACCTTAATAATTATATCATATATAAATATGTACTTTCCATTCCATAAGAGATATGATAATGTCACTCGTGTGTACGGTGGACTACCAGCTCGCGAAGCATTTTGATTCATTATTCACTAACACATTACATGGAATGTAATAAAGATTAATTTGATTAATATATGTGATATAAATGAAATATTTATTATATAAATGAAATATTTATAATTCTTAAAATATCATGTATTATTTTCTTTCTTTCCATTACTTTCACTGAAATATGAAAATGTCTTTCATGTATATGTAGACTATTGCCTTCTCGAAGCGATGTGACTCTCTTTTCATCCTCAAATGACACAAATGACATATATAAGAATGTTTAAATAAGTAATATGGTACTTATGAAATTATTTTCATTCTTAAAATATTAAATATTACTTAACTCCTTCCCATAATGATCACTGAAAAATGAAAATGTTACTCATACGTACATACGGCCTACCGTCTCCATGATCATAACATAATTCATTTCTCAAAACCATATATCATGATTGCTATCAAAATTATAATTTATGAATAAATATATAATGTTTTTCATGGTTATTATTATTTATATGTTTAAATATATATCTCTTATACCAATAGTCATCCTACCAAAGTCATTTTTGACATATAAATCAAATATTGTCAAAACATCCAACATAAAATTAATTGGTTATGTAATTTTATAAAGAATGGTAACAAGTTAAATAAAAGAAATAATAAAATTGAACAATACCCTTAATAAATTTAATAATTAATTTATGTTTCTTATTTTGGAAGATAAATAATGTAATTGATATGTCAGACTCATGGAACGGATTTTGTGTCTCACTTTTACTTTTATGATACGTATTCCATATTCACCACCTATTTACTTTATCTAGTATATATACTAAACATTATTATATTTTATATAATGAAAATATTTCTATTAATTATATTTAATGTTTAATTTGACGTTATTTATTTCATGGGGCTTATGATTAAAAATTTATTAAAGAGGTTAGGGTTTATTTCAAAATTTAATCATTATTCTGGATTGTTTTTGTTTAGGTTTCCCTTAGGGAAATTACATTATATTTATATGTTAAAATCAATATTTTTTCTTATCCCATGGTTATTTAAGAACTTTTTCAAGAAATATTACCATTTTTCCTTTCATTACTACTCAAAATTATTGAGAAAATGTTTACATTAAAATGTGACTTTATTTCACTCTTCATTCAAAAATTATTTTTCTTCCGAAACCATATTTTCTAAAAATGTTTTAGAAATTTTTTTAACATTATCCAAATTATTTGTTGAAGAAATTTTTAACAATATTTTAATTTTTATTTTTTTTAAAATTAATCATCTTATAGTTTTATGAATGTGTCCTTTTTGTAACCTTTTTACCGTGCAATAGAAATTTTCATTTGATCATATAAGGAATGTATGAAACTACCAGCCATCATGACCGTGATTTATTTGAATATTATTTTTAAATTTTATATGTTTATTTATATATAAAAATTTTCCCCTAAAATTTGAGAAATTAATATTTTTTAAAATTAATTTTCAAGGAAAAGTATTTTGGATATATTTTTTCAATTTTCATGTTTTAAAATAAAAATGGAGATTTTTAATGTAATAATATTTTAATCAAGAAATATTTCATGTAATCTTTAAAAAAATTTGTCTAAGTAAAATACATTTACAAAACTTATTCATAAATGTTTATATAATACAATGATTCAATTAATATTATTTCTCTGGATGGTTTATGATCAATCTGACTTAGGTAGTACTATGTCGATACAAGTTATTTTACTCAGGATAGTTTTTGATTATGTTTATTAATTAAAGAAAGTATTTAGATTTTTTATTCTTGTTTAAATATGAATGATTATATGGAATATGTTTCACCCCTTTCATATGAATAATTCATTGGTCTTTGTAAGTGAATGGGTGGTCCTATTATAGCACTTCGATGTGTTAGTAGGTCTCATGAGAGAAACTATATTGGGTTTTTGGCCATGGCCTTACCCATTTATTTAGATTTATTGACACAAGGACTCGATGGTATATTTTTGATTTTTGGAATTATGAATTACAAAATTATGAATCAATTTATTGAAATTCTATGTGATTATTATATTAGTTAAAAAATCATTTATTAAGTTTCCAAGATCATGTGATAATTTATATAGAATTATTTGGTAATAATTTATTACTTCCATATTATTCTCAAGATATTCATTAAATGTCATTTGTTTTAGTTATTTACATTTCCATTCTGATTATGCATTATTCATTCAAAGATCACGTTTTACACATACCCTTATAGACCATCTGATAACCCCTTTCTTATGTCTTATTTCCCCCACAAATTCTAGGAAGTGTTTTGTGATTGATATGTAGGGATAAACTATGAGTAATAATGGTGTTCTCAGAGAAAATAATTTTTGTATTTTATGTTTTAAATTAAAATAATAATATTATGTATGTAACTAGTTTACTAAGACAACTAAACTATCTTCAGCTTCGTGATGTGATTCCTTATATCCTGTGATAATGTAATAAAGTAAACATAATATCTGGCCTACTGGGGTCCAGGTCACTATAGTTGGTATTAGAGGCTCTGTTGTAAAATCTTAGGAACTATATTTAGGAAAACATAGATTAAGGAGTATAACCTTGTGATAGGATTTGATGATATGTATGGATGAATGTCCTAATGTTTTGGTAAGGAAGGGATTATGTGGTTTTTTCTAGAAAATACATCGATGTCTAGATACTACAAGTAGATGTGGTTAGAGAACAGATATACCTAGGGTTAATAACTCCAAAATGGGTGTATTGGGATTGACCCTATCATCACCTGGTGTATGATAACAGGCCTTACTATGCACATAGTTTGACACTTTTGGGGGATATGATTAGAATACATAATATTTTCTTTTCAAATATTTATAAAGGTGTTGAAAACAATGACACCCACAAAGAATCCATGTTTATAATTAAGAGATTATCTATGCATAAAATTTTTAAATTAAATTAACTATTTATCTAGTTTTAGGATTATATAATATGTTTCAAAATGCTATGATCAATAGAGTGTATTACATTGATTTAAATGGTGAATAATGGAAGGAATGGGAACTATATCAATGTATATACCCCATATGAGGATCCCCCTAGGAAATATAATGAAGCTGGAGTTGGATCTGGGAAAAGAAATGATCAAATTATAACCACATTAGGGTAGTTGACTTTGGTTATGAGTAATTCCATTTCATTTATAGATTAGTTTATTGATCCACCACATGATGTAACGATGTTAGACCATGTTATACATCAGTAACCTCCATCATTAAAATAGAGTAAAAATCTATTTTTATCTGAGAAATTGATATAGTCCTTCAAGATGATATTTATCACTCTATGAAATATCTAAAGGGATAATGTTTTCATTGTATTTTATCATCTCTTAGGAGATATAGATCAATTTTGGTCATTAATTCCAAAAATAATGATGAAGAGGAAATAGAAATCATAGTGTAAATATTTTAGGGTACCCATCTTGGGAAAATATTTTCATCAAAAGTAATGATCAAATATGGAAACACAATTCCTAAGTTTATGATAAAAATAAAGATAAAATATTATTATGTTTCAAGGCAACATAACAATATTAGTAGGGTATGCTATAGAAAAGTATGTAATCCAAATAGAAAGATCATCTGTTTCTTTGATCGTATTAAGTAAATCCTCCAAAAGGCACTAGTCTCCCATAATTTCCCATCATACGATGATATAGTATCATGTGAAATCAAAATATTGAAATAATTATCCAAATCACATCGCTTAAATGGGAATCAATAGAGGAAGAGAACAATAGAGAAAAAGGTAGATAAAGGAAAAAAGGAAAAGAAAGATTTTCCAACATGTGGTATTCAAGGAAGGGAACTCCTTAGTGTATGATTAAAATGAAATGAGTTTTCTTTAAGTGTGTAGAAAAAGGAAACTATGTTCATTCCTTAAATTGAAAGAAATATACTAAGAATTTAAAATTCTTCCACTATAGGTAGACGGATCAATATGAAAAAAATTGCTCAAGCATCAAGGGATTATACCTCAAAAGTTGTTAAGGGTTCAATGTAATGAATATGTTATTACTACAAATGATGTGGAGTGATTAATTTTTCTTATTTTTGAATTCAATAATTATGTTATAAATGTATTTTAATCAATGGTATTCTAGTTATAATAATTATTAACTTTATAAGGGTTGTATTGCAGTACTATTTCCTAAAGGATTTGAGAGCATATGTTAAATGGTACCTATGACTAGGAAAATTGATTCAGTGAAAAGTTGAACTTCTTTAAAAACACATGATTGGAGATGGATAACCCTTAATATGTGCTCAATGTCGTGATAATAACTATTAAAAGTTTTTTATAATGGTATTGGTAACCTTTATTATTCATCTAATAATTAATGTTTAGGTAATTATGGGTTATTAAAATTTGGTAACACTATACTATTTATATTAACATGGTTTTAGAAAAAGGAAAACACTCATACTAGGTGAAAATTCATTACATCTAGTATGGATGTGAGGATTTAATTCCAAATTGAAAGACAATGAATTTTTAAAGCCTACCACTGGACCACATGATGTTATGTTTAATATTGCTTTGTTTTTAGTAAAATGGTTTGGTGGATAAATTTTACTTTTGAACCAGTAGTATTACTATTTAGGTTTATAGATTGATGTCTTGTATAACTTTGGATAACAATATTAGTTTTAAATAATATTTATAAATATATGGAATGAATTTTCACTCTTTTATAAATCATATGATCCATTAAAAGTTTATTTTCGTGATTCAGTCATATAAAATTAATCATGGTTATTAATTTCTCCTAGTAATAGATGAATTGGAAAATTATCAAAGAAAAACTAAAATATGAAATTGTGCCTGTGAAATAGAAAGATATCAAGTAGGTATAGTTTTATATATTTCAGTCTAAATGGAAAAGTAATTCCTCAACTCTAGGAAAATGTTATTGAAACTAAATGTTATCTTAATACCTTCATTTATGTTAAACCAATTTAATTTTTAGTCATTATAGATTTATGGTTTTTAGTTCCTTAACATTCCATTGACCCTTCACTGTCATATGATCAATGACGTCTATCACACTCTATAATTATTTAGTCTTCTCATACATGCTTATATTTTCACTTTCCACTAATGTTACCTAACTTAAAAACTTAAAAATGTGTTATTCCATTAGACTATTGTACTTAAATTAATCTCTTATTAATAGGATGTTTTATTAAACCTTTTATGATGATTTTTTCAATGAAGTTATTTTCTAATTTCAAACCCTTGATCATTGATATCAAGATTAAATTTTTATGACACAATTTATTTAAGGTTGGAAGAATGTAACACCCCAAAATTCATAAAAATGAGAACATCATGTTCGATAATGTGTATGACACACACAAAAATATTAGAGAAGAGTGTGACACCCAAAGAATTTATTATATATTTATTTTTAAAAATTATTCCCATTTATATCTTGAAATGAAAGAAACACCATGATTGAATGAAATGTGATCCTTTATTAAAATATTATTATTAAATCATGGTCATTATAAAGTAGTCATTATGTTAGAAAGTATGAATAGTAAAAAAATTGTGAAAATTATATGGTTTAATCATGTATAAAATAAAATAAATTATTATCTATTTTTGATAAATAATATAATAATTGCTTTAAATAAAAAAATTGTTTTTTTAAAACAATATTTTTTTTATTAAAGGGAGTCTAGTGATGTTTTGTTCAAATAATTTATATTTAATATTTATAATTTTTTAAAATTTATTTTAAAACATAGTTTTTCAAATATACATGTAAAAATTATCCTTCGATGAATTTTTTATAATTTATTGAAATTTTAATATTTTTAGTGAATAGAAACAAATACTGGTTTTTATTAAGAATTTTCATTTCTTCTGAATCCTTTAAATATATAATAGTTTATTTTATATGGTTTTAAATGTAAAATTGGTTAAATTATATGACTATTAATCCAATTTACTTCATTTTAATAAATTTTATATTGAATTTTTATATGAAAACATTTTAAACTTTGAACATATTCTCTTTAAAAACATGTTTTCTTATGGTGTCTCTAGGATTTATTTTATATTATAATTTTACAATCCTATTAATTTAATTTTGAAAAATAGATTACAAATTTGGAATTATAAATATTAATATTAACTAATATGTTTGACTTAATTTTTTACCATAATGAATAGTAAACTAATAAATAATTATTTACCGCGTTTAAGTTAAAAAATGATTTAGCGGGGGTTAAACTAAAAGGATAAGTATTAAAATTATTTAAAACTCATACAAAACCTATATTTTGCACAAATTTAGACCATATAATTCCTAATTATATTAAATTATCCACTTTTGATCCTTTTGACATGAAAAAAATGTGATTACCCCTTTTTCTTTTCAAAAATTCCATGTGTTCCACTAACCTCACTTATAAAAGGCCACCCCTCTCCACTTTTATTCACACATAAATACCCCACTGGTTCATAAAATACCTACCAAAATAAATTCTAAAAATCCATACCCTCATCATATAATCCTTGGTTTTTTTATAAATCTGTTCTAGTAATAATTTATCTATAATACTTGAGAGGTGGTCCGAGAAGATGTAAAATTCATAACTATGCTTTTCTGTTTTACTTATTATTCCAAATCATTCAAATCATATAAATCTATAATTATATAATAAATCTTGTATATACCATATAATGATAGTTTATAATGTTAAGTTAATTACCTAAATTTATCTCCTCTTCCCTCAAATGGGAAACGATAGCGTTGCTCGTGTGTACAGAGCATTACGGCATCACGAACCGATATGACATGTTTTCCTTCAACAAAAATCATGGTTATGTATGATAATGGAAATGAGGTATATATATGATTTTTATATCATAATTATACCCCTATATTCATTATATCATATATACTTTTTTACATTCCATTCGGTAGTGGGTGTGATAACATCACTCTTGTGTATGGCAGCTACCACCTCATGAAGTGATCTAATTTGTTTTCACTAACACATTACATGGAAAGTAATAAAGAAAAATTTAATTAAAATATGTGATATAAATATCTTAATTATGATATTAATGGTGTAGAGAAACAATATTCCATTCTCTCTCAATTATCTAGTGGTGCTTTTCATCTAGGGTTTGCTTCCCTCCATTCACAGTCATTTTCATGCTCGATAGTGCCTCTATTTACACTTCATGGTGTTTTTTCTGATTTTTCTTTCTTTATCATCTATTTTTTGATTCATGTTACCCTTCAAGATATATAATTTAAACATATATGGTTCACTTTTACATTTATTCTCATTCTTCTTCAAATTTTGTTCCTCCTTTACGTTTTGATTTATGTCTCATTATGCATCAATCAGATTTATCCATCCTATTTTTTCATGGTTTGGAGAAAATCATAAGTTTCAGCATCAGACTAAGGTCTTCTACAGTAGAATACTCAATTTTAACATAAGTTTTTGGTGGAATTATTTTCAGACCAAAGAGGCATTGTATCATCTCCCTCGACATGATAGTGACCAGGTGTTTGAAGATCACATTTCACTAGCAATGGATGGGGATGCGAGGTCTTGTGAGGATAATTCATTTTATAGCTTTATTTCTTAGTAGATGTTTGGGTTTGTTTGGTTATGGTTTATAAATTTATATTAATCTGTGTTTGGTTGACCAGTATTTTTGTTTTTTTCACTGGTGGGTGTTTCTTGTCTAGTGGATGATGGGGTTTTTCTGGGGATTTGGGGCTTTCATCCCTAGAATTCATGTTGGTTTGGTTTTTGGTTTTTTATAAGACAATTTTTTTTTCATAGTGAGGATTTTTCAGCTTAATAATGGTTGCATTTTTGGTTTATTTGGTTCTAAGTGTGATGGTTAGAGTTGATTCATTCGATGTTGTTGGCATTGAGGGTTGTTATTAAAGATAGTCAACATTGATTTTCATCTAATTATATGATTTATTATCATTAAAAGGATTATTTGTGGTTATATTTTTCATTGAAATAGTTTATATTTCATTTGATGGGTGGGTGAAGTTTGAGTTATTTTTCTGGTGGAGGTTCAGTCCTAGATTTCAAACTGCCATGGAATTTTGGTTTCTAGTTTCATCTAAAAATTATAAAATAATATATCCTTTTGGGTTTAACTATTATTTTATTTGTGGTAGGGTCGAGTTATTTTTCTATTTTAATTTTTTTACATTTTTATTTTTTGAAATTTGAAATATGATGTATCATTAAGGTTCTCACTCAACCAAAAAAGTTATTTTTTCAATATTAAAAAATATGATATTAATGGAATATTTATCATTTTCAAAAGATAATATATCTATTCTTTCATACCTTTCAATTAACTGAAGGATGATAACATCCTTCGTGTGAATGTGTAATACCCCCTTCATGAAGCAATGTGACTCTCTTTTCATCACCACACCACACAGATGGTATATATAATTATATTTAAATAAATAATATGATATTTATGAAATTATAATCATTATGAAAATATAAAATATTACTTACCACCCTTCCATAATGATCGATGAAAAATGGAAATTTAACTCATTTATACATACAACATAACAGCGGTATGATCGTATCATACTTAATTTCTCAAAAATATATTTCATGATTCATCAAAAAAGTATAATTTATGTATAAATATGATAATTATTTCAGGATTCTTATTTTTAAGATTTTCAGTTAATACCTCTTAGACCAATAGTCAACCTATCGAAGTAATTTTAGACACATAAGTCTAATATCATTGAAACACCTGACTTATACTTATTTGATTAAGTAATTTTATATAACTTGGAAACAAGTGAAATAAAAAAATTAATAATCATGAAAAAATATATTAATCATTTAAATAATTAATATAATTTTATAATTCCGGAAGATAAAGAATGTACATAATGCTTTAGACTCAATGTTATGGTATCTCATCTAACTTTTACATTCATGAGACATATTCCATATTCACCACTTATATGCTTTTTGTGGTGTATATACTTCCACATTTAATATTTTATATAATTAATATATTTTTATTCTTCGTATTAAATTTTCATTTAGTGGTATTTATTTCATTGGGCTTATGATTCAAAAGTTACCAAAGAGGTAAGGTTTTACTTCACAATCTTATCATTGTTCGTGATTGTTTTTTAAGTCTCCCTTAAGGAAATTATTTTATATTTTTATCATAAAATCAATATATTTTCTTCTCCTATAGTTATTTATGAACAATTTAATGTAATATTACCATATGTTCTTTCTTTGGTACTTAAAATTTCTATGATTTTTTTAAATCAACTTAATTATCTCTTCAGTCAAAAATCCATCTTCTACTTCTAAAAACATGCTTTGTAAAAAAAAATTCAATTTTTTTTTATAATTTCTAAAATGATTTATTATATAAATATTTACCCTTTTTTAAATGATTTGAAATTAATATTCTTGTTGTTTTTTGATCAAGACACATTTATAAGCTTGTAATAATGAAAAATGAATATTGTTTTCAACTTATATGGCATGCATTGAATTAACCACCATCATGACCATAATTTCATTAAAGATTACATTTCATGTTTACTAGATTATTTTTAAATAAATTTTTTTCCTAATATTATATAAATTATTAGTTTTAAAAATTTATTTTTGAACAAAAATTATTTTGACAATGTTTTATGAATTTTCTAGTTTTAAAGTAAAAATGGTGACTTTTAAATAAATATTATGTTCCTCAAGAAATGTTCCAATTAATATTACAAAACCATTTTTCATCTAAAAAGATATATTTTGATGTAACTTATGTTTTAATCGAGATATACTCCAATGATAACATCCTTATTATTTCATGGAATGTTTTATGATCTGTTTGATAGGGGGAGTACTATGTTGATACCCATCATTTTACTCTGGATGGTTTATGATTATGTTTATTTATTAGGGAAAGTATTTTCATTTCATATTCTATTATAAATATAGTTATTTATGTGTTTTATGTTTCACCCCTTTCATGTGAGGAATTGATTGGACTTAGTATGTGATGAGTGGGGATCGCTATAGCCCCATGATGCAATGGTAGTTGTCATGAGACATACTATATTGGGTTTTGGCCATGGGATTACCAATTTATTTAAATTTCTTGGCACAAGTACTCAATAATATGTTTTATAAGTTCTATATTATGAATTCCATCATTATGAATCCAGTTATTGATATAAAATGTGATTATTTATTTATTTAGAATTGAATTTATTTCATATTTTTTTCCATTCAATATTTATTAGTCCTTATTTATTCATATCCTCAACTATTCTCTTTCCCTTAATAAGAATCTGAGAATACCCCTTTGTTATATTTTATTGTACCCAGGATAGTAGGAAGTGTTTTTTGATGGATATGTTGGGATATTCTATGAGGAATAATGTAATTATAAAAGAAAATAATTTTTTTAATTTTATGTTTTCAATTTCAATTATAATTTTAAGTATGTATCTAGTTTACCAATACTACTTAAATATACGGTCTTTTGGGTTGTGATTTTATGTTTCTTATGATAATGTTATAAAGTATGCACTATATCTATGTTACTTGGGTCAGGATATATACAATTACCTATTGAAATTATAATGAATAAGATAGGATATAAGAAAGAACCATCATTGGAGTAAACAGGTATATGTGGATTTAATTCCACAACTGATATTGAACTCAATCTAATAAAGATAAAAAGCTCTAGATACAAAATTCAAAGTTAATTATATATAATTGAGTTTACACATAAACTCACTACTATATACTGGAAGAATATTTCAAATAAAGTATTGGTCTAAAAAGACTAACCAAACTCCTCTAATTTAAGAGGTTATAGGTAACCCTCTCTATATTTAATAAAATTTTCCCAAATATTGTTTGAAAATGGTGTAATATTATGGGGGAGATATGACCTATTAGGTAATTGTGAATAAATATCAAATGAAATTAAAAATAAAGAAATATAAATGTATAATGTGGTATCTGGCCATGATAGAAATATGATGTTATGACAAAGATCTGATCATTTTCAAAATTTTGTGTTGGGTAACCACTCTATTATCTAAATGTGAATATACAACTGTATGGAGAAGAAACTAATCTATAATGAAGGATGTTTTCAAATCCTTATTTGATATATCCACTAGTATTAAGAAAAATATAGTTATAAACAAAGGGTTTCATGATATTTATTTAATACACTCTAATCACTAAGAATAAGTATACATCATGGCATGTAGAAGAAAAAATATATATATTATTTGTGTTTGTTTTTTAATATATTGTCAATACGAATCAAATATTTTTTTCTACAAGATATTGAAAATCTATTGAAAAATATTTGATCATAACCAACTAGTGGCATCCTTGAAATAAGTATATTATCAATTATATTACTAATAAGTGTTATAAAAAGAGATATGGATTCATGGGGGGTGGCGAGATGAACTCAAATATTCTTACGCCCCATCTAGAAATGATTATTCCCAATTATTAAAGGTTCTAATCATGTAAAAAGAGTAAACACTAGTTTATTATTAATAAGTTATATCAGGTTGTGTTTATAAGTGGTATGTCTCACAAACTTTGTATCCCATTTATTATCTACTTATGGGTTTTTATTTGTGTATTATTAAAGATCATATGATGACTTTATGTTTTTAAGTCTTGAGTTTTATACTCTTATGGGATTATTCGAGTGACATAGAATGCTTTGGGACTTTTGACTTAAACACTTATTTTATATAACAATATACGGCATAATGGAATTAGTGCATTTTTCAATGACTCAAATACTATGTGGTAAATACACCCACTACTATTTTTTAAATAAAAATATTGTATATTTTTAAAAATAAAGATGTAATCTTAGTGAATGAAAAATCTAGGAGAATATTGGATCAGTAAGTGAATCAGAGCTTGAACGGAATGTCTAGAATTTTTATTATAAAAAAAGTAGTGTCCAGTAAGTGCCATAAATAATGGAAATAAAATAAAAGTATATACCAATGGGGATTGTGTAAGAATGAAAAATTAATATGTGATAAATATATCCAAAAGATCAAAATATTAATTAAATTTTAAATAATTAGTAATCAAGCTATAATAATCAATTGTTTTAAGAAACTTATAGAGCCCCAGAGTAAATGGACTAAAGAAAAGCTTCATGTTATAGGAAGAGAATACATCTCATTATCTAGTGTTAAAATAATCATCTATAACATATTATTGGATATTATTGGTGATACATAGTTAAAGATACATTGAAAATTTTTTATTAAGGATGAAAAGTTGACACCACAAGTTTCTAGGAGAAAAGTGTTGTATAATTTTAGGATTAACCCCCATGAAGTTGAAAAATATAGAGGGAGATAATTGTATAGTTAAATTTGGTACTATGATACATATTTTATTTTATTGATAAATGTAAAGGAATAAAGTTATCTGTAAAATTTGTAAATATAGACTTTTTTTATTGAATTTACTTAATTAAAAAGGGGGATATAAATTTATAAAAAAATATAAAGGGGGAGAATGTTGCAACCAAGAGGTTGTACGTTGGATTTTTTTAACAATATCTGTTAAATTGGGTGAATAAATTATAATTAATTACATTAAATTATTGAAAATAGTTTAGATAATGGATTAATAATATGTGGTGTATTCAATATAGGATTTAAGGGGAATATGATTTCTATACACATAGAACCCGCATTTAGTGGTTATGAAGAATCCATGAAAAAATTAACAAGTAAAGAATGATAAAGAATATTTAATTTTTTTATTTGTATTAGTTGGTCAATATATTTATACATGGTGATAGTGATTTGAATATTTTTATTCTTTATACATATGTATTTAAATAAATTTGAAGAATTCTGGAAGCTCTTGTTGAAGGTTTTCTATGACCCTAAAGAAAATAATAACTATAATAAATATTGGGGTATATAATATATATTTTGTAATATTTGTGGTGAACATTATTTTTGAAAAGGTTTATGAAAATTTTGAAAAAAAAATCATATGAGTCATTTCTATTAAGAGTTTCATAATTGAAAAAGAAATGATTTTGTAAGTATCATTGGACCACTCCAAGTGAATCATTTTTTAGAAAATGAAATTTATATAAGGTTGATCTGGAATATATAAGGGTCATCAAGTTATATTTTTTGATACATTTTCACTCCATAAGGATCATTTTATAGAATAAATTTGGTAAATGAAAATTCTATTTGAGCCATTAAATAATTATGTGTGGGTCATTAGGACATTGTAACAGTCATTTGGTAATTTTAATAAGAGTCATTAGAACACTAAAAGAGTCATTATAAATACCATAAGGATAACCTTATAATAAAATAATGAATTTACCCTAGGAATTTAAGGTTCATTCTCTGGTAAATTCATGTAATTCTCCTTTTGTGTATAAGGATTATTTTATTTAAATGGAAATATTTGTATGTTTGAAAGGATAGCTCAGTATGGTTGAATACTAAAAACTAAAAGGTTAAATTAACATAATGATAATGATTATTAAATGTTGTAAATTTTATTTTGATCTTCATAAGGCTAATGGAAATATCATATGCTTTATTTCCTAACATGATAATGTTGTTGAAGGAACTCTATAAGGTCCATTTCATTATTTGAAATATGGAATTTGGGAGGCATTTCAAGGGAAATATTGTAAGGTTTATTCCATTATCACATCTAGTATTCAGATTTATATAGTATGATTCCTTCTACATTATTTAATGTTACAAAAATATTTTTTAATAATATTTTTAAGATTTGAGATATTGTTTTTGGTTTTAGTAAATGAAGATAATTTTTATGCATTTTGAAAAAAAGAATACCATAGAGATAATCAAGCTTATATTAAATGATAATTCTTATGTGAGATTATTGGTGAATTAAAATTAAATATTTTTGTTATATGTATGCATGTGAACTAGTTTTAGGGAACCACATGGATTAAAATATTAATTGTCAACAATATATTATAATTGATAACTTAGTCAAATATGAAGAAAGAAGCTTTGGTTTTTCTGGAGATGTGAGGACTATAATTTATGAGATAGATCAGAAAGATTGTTATGAATTAAAAATGAGTATTTATTTATTTTTATATGTTTATATATAGGTAATATATCTAATTAATAAATATTAAATAGGTTATACTAAAAAAATGGTGATTTAAATTGAAATTAACATTATGATTTAATGGGAAGTGTCTATAATCAAAATACAAAAAAATGTATTATTTGGATACCTATAGTTTCTATAATAAAATAAGAATAATAAAACAATGTAATTGAAACTACCATTAATCATGATGTATTTATATATAAATGAAAATAAATAGAGAACCTATGAAACATTGGAGATTAGGTTTTAAAATAATATGAATTAAGAAGTGATCCACTAGAGGATTCCTACAATAATGTCAATTTTTTCAATGTAAATTCAGTTTTAGAGAAGGAGTACCAGTGATATAAATAGCAGTTTAATAAGAACAAAAATATTATTCCAATGTGGGGTTATCCTCATCCAAATGACATGTTATTACTATTTTGGTTCAATGAAGAAAAAAATATCAAGCCTCTCAATTAGGAATTTTTCACATTTAGTGTAAATAATAGGTAGTATAATAGACGTGGGGTCCAATATCACATATACCTATTCTCTAGGATACACAAAGATATTATTAAACTTATTATCATAATTCTAAATAAAATTCTATAAACTACTGATCTTTATGAAGTAGTTTTCAAAAGATAACAGATGGAATTACACCTTGGGTGAGGATAAATCAAACCCATAAACCTTTTTAAGGAAGTGATAATTTTTATGGGTTTACCAAGATCAAATTTTAATTCACCAAATGAGTACAACATAGTGTATTTTTTTCCATTGAAACGTCATCAATGTAAACAGATTGGATGTATCCTTTGTGTTGTACCATGTAAAAATACTTGTATCCATGCATGTTTTAATTTCCCACATATCTACTCATAGTGACTCTAGGAGATAGAGTAATCATGTGATAAGATGAACATAATTATTGATGACATAGGAATAGATCATAAGAAGAAAATTAAATAAGTAAAAATTGAAAAATAATAATTTTCCATGTACCCTAATTCACCCATCCCACCACTTAGGGTGCCCGAGACACCCTAAACTCATACTCCAAGGACCATTTCTAAAAACACTATATTTAACGACTGAATTTTATAAAAAAAAATTATAAACCTATATTTAATTTACATAACTTCAAAAAGTTAAGAATTACATCTCACAATAATCATACAGTCTTAAGAATGTATGTTTGGTGTCTTTTAGTATTAGCTCCCATGTTTTTCTGATCCAAAAAAGATTTTTATTCCATTATTATAATATTTTATTTTTTATTCATAAAAATTTCTCAAAAAACATCTCTATATAAAAGAACATTCTAAAAATAGTCATGAAAATATTTTACTTAGGAATAGGGAAAAAATAAATGGGTGAGCTGAAATTCATAATAAGGTAAAAACTTATCATCAAGTCATCAGGGGTAAGATTATAAAAATATTGGGAAATAATTAAGGTATAAATATATTTTATAAAAATTGAATAATATTATTTGGATATAACTCATGATATAAGGTATTATAATCTAAAAAAAAATATACCATGGAATAAGAGTTTGGAAACATGAGATAATAAACATGATCCATAGAGCATAATCATAAACATTAGTTTAGAAAATGAATAATAAATGTAAACTATGGCACTAACATAGGAATAGAGATCATAAAATATTAGGGAAGGAATCATTAAATGTTTCCTATAGTATGGTGGAGCATCCATCACTACCTGATTCTTATAGTGGAGTAGAAATCACAACATAATTCCCATATTGTAGGGGGAATAACTATCTGACTCCTATAAACATAACGGTGTAAGAGTCACTACAAGATTCCCAAAACATATTGGAACATGAATCAATTTTGGATTCCTATAGTTGATATGGAATCATAACTTGATTCCCATAGTATAAAATACATCACTACCTGATTCCCATAACTATAGTGGAGTATGTATCACTACCTAATTCCCAAAACATAGGGTCACATGCAACACTTCATGATTATAATATTTAAGATAGAATCAATTCATGATTCCTATAATTATCTCATGGGAATTAATTCCTTGATTAATTCATTAAAGGGAGATATATGACCCCACCTATCACGATCCATATATTTGTTCTATTAGAACATGAAAACATTAATACTTCACACATCACATAGTTAATCTTTGTAAAGGATATGAGTTCAACGCAAAACTTACCTAGAATATTTAAAAAGAATACCAATGATAGAAGATCTATAGTGTCTTAAAAATACCTCCAGTGTAATATATGTATAAATAATTATGTTTCCATAAATGAAAAATAAATTCATTAGATTATTTAGAAACTCACTTTAAATTTAAGAGGTAATTCTTCAATTTTGTAAGTCTTGAAAACTCCTTAAAAAGATCTAAATGAAATAGTTTCATCTTGAAAAATATTTTAAAATTTAGGATTTAAAATTATAAAAACAAGGTTTTATAAAAATAATTTAAGATAATTATGCATCCAAAAACATTATTTTAGATGGTATAAAAAACCATACAAACTCTTTCTTATAACACAATCCCTTAAAATACATTTATAACTCAAGAATTCCTTTTAAAATTAAAAAAAAAACTATTTCAAAAACCATAAGTACATTTCATTTTATTTTCAATATAATTATGATTTAATATAAACCATTTGAAACATAAAATTTAACATTCATAATAAATAATTTTTATATCATGAGAAAAATCATAAATGAGTTTTGAGAAGAAAAAAATTACCATACTTGTAAAAGATGAAGTTATAAGTTACATTCAAAAGTAATTTTAAAAAAGTTGAAGCGAAATTTTGTAAATAATTTTACTTTTTAAAATAATATTTAATAATGTATCCTTGAAAATTATAAAATGTTTTTTAAAATAAATTTTGAGGGGAAGAAAAAATATTTTATTTTTAGAGGATGGAAACACATTTTAATATTATGAAATATCTTTGATGAAAACATGCATCCTAAAAAATAATAAACTTTATTTTCAAAAAAGGATAAGGGAAATATGAAGTTTTTATGAGATCACATATAATTATTTTTCTAAATATAAATAATAATATTATAGGGGAGTGGAAATATGGAAAATTAGAGGAAACCATCATTAAAACGTATAAGAATTATTTTCAACAATTATATAGTTTTTTTGTGAATAAATTCATAAAGGTTAAGTCTTTGAATTAAAAATTTATTATTTTAATATAAGAAGATATATTACCATTATATAAATTCTTATATAATATAAACAAATATTGTAATAAATATGTTCAATAAGAACCACTAATATTCAATAAAGGAAGTTGAGTTAATAAAGACCATTAAAACTTTTTTTCTTCTGAATATAAATCCCATGAATGATAGAATGTGACATGGATTTATAAATACCTAAAATTGAAAGAATATTATTTAAAGGATAACTCCATGAAAAAATATGTACACTATAAAAGGAAACAAGTGGTGAATACCAATCATATCTTAATGAAGAAAATTTGAAAAGAAAAAAACACTACAACCCTGATATCCATTAAATAAAAATCTATTTAAAAAAAACAAAATGTGGATCTTACAACCCATTAAATTATATTAATATAATAAAATTCATCTATTAGGTTTAATCAAACCATATTAAGGATAATATGATTCATAAAATGAAATATGTCCCAAGAAACTAAATTTCAGATAAGGAATCCCTTACCATAATTCATTAGTTACACTAAATAATTTGAATCTATTATATAAAAAAATATCTTAATCAACTATTTTAGAAAAAATTTCTTGTCTATAACATCATAAAAACGTAATTTATATTTATTCTATACATTTATATTAGATAGTTAATATCTATTTCTTATCTTGGGCATAAGTAATCTTCATCATTTTGAACTAGATTTATAATAGTGGTGTTGTTCTTCATTTTCTTTCAAAATGAAATCATTAAAATATCAAAAAAATTAATTTAATTAATGATGAATAATTATTTATAATGTTATATTTTAAACCTATGGAATTTTGGTTATTACCCTTAAATATTGAATAAGTGATGAATATGTTCTGATGATTTTCTAATAAACAGATGTTGGTTTTATAATTAATGATATTAATTTTAATTTTATTATAAAAGAACCAAAATAAAATCATTATTTACTTAATTATATAATATATTATTATTCATTAAGTTCTAATATTCCTAGATGATATTATTTTATATCATTTTTCAAGTAGGTGGTTATACCAACCCAAACATGAACATATCATAATTAATGGATGAGTATAAAGTGATTTAGTTGTAATATAATTTTTCCAGTGGAATAATGATATTTTTTTGAATTTTTTATAGTGAAAAATAATAATTTAAGAGAATTATAAGAAGTAATGGATACAAAACTATTACTTAGTTTGAGTAAATGGTTTTTTCTCTTAGTATATTTTCTATAGACAGTTTAATTTAAAATGATAGTTTTTTTCTCATATTATTATTGTGAAATCTAATTTTTCTTAATTTAATTTTTATCATTTCAAAAAAAATTATATTTATCCATTAAATTCTCTATTAAGACCATCTATGTAAGGTGGTGAAGGAAAAAACCTGACATTTCATGGAGGCAGTTGTATGCACATATGCACAAATGTCATTTTAGTATTCCTTAAGGGAAATGGGGAAAAGGATAATGTTATTTCTCATAATTTAAAAACATTAATTACTAAATAAATAATAAATTCGTGATATTATATTCAGGAAAATATATTTGGAATGGAAATACAGATAATTAATAACATTAGGGAAAAGTTAATACTTATGTCGAGAACTTCATATTTCTCTAAGAAATATCCTTGGAAATGAATGCCTTATGATAGCTAACATAGTCCATACAATTATTAAAATGAGAGTGTATTTTTTGAGGAGTGAAATAGAAGAGTGTTAAGATTAAATGTGAAGTGATCCCATTTTATATGTGAAGAAAATAGATTTTTTTAATACCATTTATTTTTCAATAATGACATGAAACTATTCAAACCTAAAGGGATGGAATGGTAGAAAATAATGGAATTTGTGAAAATTTAAGGTCAATATTACTCCTATACATAAATTTTGGAGAAAATTTTGAATTGTTTTAGGATTTTACCCTTATTTTGTTTTATCATTTACCATAATTGACATTTATTATGATCAATAATGTTTATCCTCGATAATTAATTTTAATGGAAATAATTATGATTATATTTATTACATAATTTTAAAATTATAGCCCCTAATATGTAAATCATTTTATAATATAATTTTTGTTTGTTTCAGAAAAGTTAATTTCAAAATAAACACACATAACGCATAAAATAGTTTTTATGAAAATGTGTTTCTAATATTAAAATTTGTATATTGGATAAAATTATCAATGTAATTAAATATATTGATATAAATTAGCTGTTTATAAAAAAAGTAAAATTTATCTGGCTTCTAAAGTAAACTAAAAATAAATATCTACATTTATATTTTTAATGAAAATAAATGATTGAAAACAATTTTAAAATTTGAATAAAATGTTACTTATGTTCTAAAATATTAAACATATGGTTTATAAGATTAAAATATTATTTTAAAATAAATAAGTTTAATCCTAAAACACATATTTTATCAATTATAATGTTTTATGAACTTATATGGAATAATTATATAATTACAAATTCATAAAAAGTATATTTTTGGTAAAAACTATATTTTTCACTATTCACCTAAAAATTAATTATTTTAGAAAAGTCTCAAAAATTTATCATAAGATAATTTTAGAATTTATAATTATAAAAATAATATTATTTAATGAAAATTAAATTACATAATTTATATATTCAGTTTGTAAATAAAAATAATATATAAAAAGATGAATTTATTTTATTAAAAAATGAATCATTTAAGCTTTATGTGTTATTAATTCTGTTTATTATGAGTTTATAATTGATTACTAACATTGTTTTACTATGGATTTTTTTAAAAAAAATTATAATAATATTTATCTAATATTTCGTGGCTAATTTTAGTTTGGGTTTGCCTGTGGAGGAACCTATCAAACATATGATAAATTTAGAGAAAATATTTTCTAAAGTCTTAGGGTGTTATGGGGCCTATAGTTTTAATATATTAACATAGTTAGTGTATATTTAAAGAAAAATGCTTTCTAATCCAACATAGGTTAATAGAAATATTTTTTCTTAAACTCATATAGGGTCAAGGGTTCACATTTAGTACACAATTAGGAGTAACCATGTGAGTTAATCATATGTGCCCTGGGGAAACCATGTGAACCATGGAATGAATCTCAATGACATTTACACTATTGGATCATGTTTTACCAAACTATGTGACCAGAATATATAAACTACCCAAAAAAATAAAACAGTGAGATTATCATTTTTTCATCACATTAATTTATCTATGTTTTATCTTGTTCCCTCTATATTCAAACTTTCTAAGTCTCCATCCATTGACCAATTTTATCTCATCCATTACCTCATGAAAATTTATCTATTTTTCATCCAAATACATTAATGAATATTCTTGTAGCTGGTTTTATTCCTGTCATTTGGTCTCTCCCTCCCCTTTCCCATGAGATTCTTTTTTCCTTTGGTGATGAATCCTAATAATTTTTTTTCTAAATTTAATGATGGAGATTTATGTTTATGGATTATAATAAAGTTGAAATTCATATATCTCCCCTAATTTTATTGTTTTTCGTCATCTTCTCAAGGTTTCATTTCTTAAATTTATGTGGTTCTATGAAATACCTTAAGAAAAATATGTACTTGATTCTTGTAAATGGTGCTTTGAATTGTTTAAAAGTATTATATGTCATCTTTATAAACTGATATGATTCCTTTATAAATTATGAGAAATTAAAGTGGTCTTGAATGTATTTTTTATGTATGGAATTAAATTATTCCTATAATATATTTTAATAAAATGAATCACCTAGTACTTTAGTAATTATTTATTAATAAGAATTATTATCATGGAGACATATTTTGTAAAAAGGTTTTAATAACGGAATTAAATTATTTGATATTGATTAGAACTCATGGAAACCCCAAGTTCATAACAATATAACCTTGTAAAAGTACCTATATGAGGAATCATGATACTCTACATAGTCTATGCCTCCGTATTTATAATTCCACTTTGTCTAGTGAAGATACCATTAGTTTAGTATATGACTCCAGAAAGTGAACAATGTGTAGTTTGATAAACATGATTTTGATACTATTGAGTACAAGTGTACAAGTATTCCTTAACCATTGTGAAACTAGGGTATATCCTAGGATTTATGGTTGAGGATGCATGTTTATTTATCAGTTTACTTTTATGGATAAATTTTATTAAATATTTTTCTTCTTTCCATATACTATGTTTCTTGTTTATAAAAAAGTGTAACATCCTATATTTATATTGAAAAAATAGTGTTTGGATTTTCTAAAAATATATTACCAAGTAAATCTTGGTGGGATCCTACTGGATTAGTTATTTTTACACCCCTTTAGGTGTATATAAATATTTTTTACTAATGATGGTAATGGAAAGGCTCCTCTTGTATGTGGTGGATGTTAATGTTATCTTGTATTGGGAATTTCAGGTGACATGGTGGGATATGATCATCATGTAACATAGATATGGTTAATTCATGTTTTGTTTCATTTTTAGTTTTAGATTTATAGTAGGCTCATCCTTTTAAATTTCCTCATCATCTTCCCATCTTTATTAACAATATATTTTATTTTTAAAATTTATGTATATTTTTGTTGGACCCTTGAATTGTGTTTTGTATTATGAATATTTAGTTTTCTATATTTTTTATTTTGAATTATTAGGTGTTACCATTTATATTATTTCATGTTTTGTTTTATTCATAATTTCCAAAACATTTATGTATCAACATGACTCATCAAACTATAGATGGGTCATGCTGAGTACCTTGGATGAACCCTTAATAGTTTTTTTATTTTTTGAAACTTTTCATAAATGTGTTTACTTGATTAAAATTAACTTATTTCCATCATATTAGGATAGATATTTTCCTTTCGGAATTTTTTTGGTCCATTTAGGGTATGGGATCAAGGATTTCATAGGCTAGTAAGTGAAAAAATGATATTAGTTCCCTATTTGTTATATTATTTGGATATTTTATATAGAAAGGAGATAGAATAATTGGATCTTGAGGGATAGTATTCAAGTGATATTCTAACAATCACATATCATAACAAACATTAAGTAACCATGGTTTTAATGAAAATAGTATTCTGATTATATTTTAATGTGGATTTAGATTTTAGTAGTTTAGGTTCAAGAAATAGAGGAATATAGGCAACTACATTGGCAGACAATTATGGATTATGGGATTTATAACCTAAGGTAACCATACAATCAGATCAAGAGGAAAAATATAGTGTTTCCTACAAGTTTGGAATATAGTTTTCAGAACCAGGTTTCCAAAATATAAAGAAAAATCCAAACCATTCAATGATATTTTTATAGTTACCTCTTGGTTTGTTAAATCATATGGCCAAACCATTCATAGTGGGAATTTTTTATTTTCATGTTTTCCTATTTTAAATTTATTTCATGACTCTTACAGTTTTTAATGAAATTTTGTGGTTATAAATGGTTTTATCTATCTATTTTAATGAAATTATTCTTCTTTATGTTATTTTAAGTAGTATTCAACCCCATATAGATCCATTTCTAATCATTAGGTGGTAGATGTGTGTAATTTTATATGAGCTAATAATATAATAGATAAAATGTAATTGAGACATTAGTGTAATCCAATTTATATATGGACCAAGGAGAGGAGATTTTTCCATATCAAACTAAAGATGTAGGTATATTATTGATTCAAGTTATGGTCCATGCCTAAAACTTTGTTGATTATCAGCCCCTATCATTCGAAGAAAGTAATAATACTTATGAGGCAGTGGATTGGATGGAGAATATCAAGTGTGTTTGGGATTTCCATAAGACTATTGTATCCATTAAATTGAATTTTTTATTTTTCTTTAATTCCCTACCAACAAATTCTATGAGTATATTGTTTACTACAATTTTCAAGGAAACCCAAAAGGGATGTACTTCAAGGTCTTATTCACACTGTAGTTCAATCTAGATTCTATATTTTTATAAAAGTATTACAAGTTTGTTTTCTCTAGGAATGCAATATGACAGTTATGGAATATGGTAACTGGTTTTATGGCCTTGTTAACTTTGTACCCATGAAGGTTTTAAACTATAGGTTGAAATTTCCATTTTGAAATGGGATTTCAACCCAAAATTTGATCCCATGTTTTTTTGCTAAATCTTATAAACTATATAAGTGTTTTAGAATAATACTTGATGGTAGAAACATAATAGGATGGTATTTTAGAGGGGATAGATGCTCCTACCAATATAAGTGAAAGAAAAGTTGGATTTATTGAAAAAGAGTGGAAGCAAGGGTAGTTTAAATGGGGTAGTGTTAGTCACTCAAAATATCCATCATTATCGGCTTCCTCCATACAAATGGGTAATATATCTATTATCTTCCATCAATGTGTATGGGTTATACCTTTGAAACCCTACTTTCAAGAAGGTCCTACATCATATCACACTTGTGTTAATTTTTTCTATATATATATGTTTTATAGATTAAACCATTACTTAAGAAGTGGTGTAGGTTCTTCAAACCAAAAGGGGTCCCTGGTAAAATTTAATTCTTCTTAATTTATGAGAGACCAACCATATTAGTGTAAGGGAAGAAATTTTGAATTATATGGTAATAGGAACATAAGGGAATATCCTCATTCTAGTGAAAGACCATAGGGTGTCTCAGAGAGTGGGTAGTTTCATGCCATCCAGTAATCCCCCATAGAATCTAATGTGGAACCTATAACTATGTCAGGTAAAATTATTATTACATTATATATAGCTACTAATTTATTTCATATAGTTTTATCTCCTTAAATTATATCTACCCACATCACGGATTTGTTGAGACTTCATTCTAAACTCATGTTTTATAATATAGAAATATCTAACCCTATTGGGAGAATGAAAGAATGTAGATTCTAATATCATTACTATATTGTCTCAATATCTGAGGGGGATTTAGTATGAGATTTACTTATTATCAAGGGGTAATTTTTTGATATTATTATTTTGATGGATTGGATGATCATGTTTAAGTATCATAAAAATTGTTTTCAGAAGAGAGTGGCCTATATTACTCTATATAGGAACTTCTATTTATTCCAATGAGAATGGGTCCCATGAGATATTCATGTAGTGACTCCCCGTCTAAATTTTGTTAGACTAATTTTTCATATTTCATCTCTTTTAGTAGAGGTTAATGAAGGGAACTTTGGGATAGAACTTCCTCCATTGGCTAGGAAGCTTTCTAAAGTGTTCCCAGATGACTTCCTAGGGTTTTCTCTTGAGTGAGGAGTTTATTTCTCTATTAATTTGATTCCTTGAACATAGAAAATATAATTACATTAATTTCAATTAGAACTGGATAAATTAATTTAATTTAATATTAAATGGGGTTATTTAAAATCCAAGCTCTTTATTTTATATAGTGTCACTCCATATACTTCTTTGATACTCATTGCTATGAAATCATATGTTTCTCTTCACTTATAGATCAATTAAAAAATAATAAATTATGTGACCGTTAATATTAAATTCCATTGTCATCACATTTAAAACCCATTTCATTAATCTAAATGGGAAATTGGGTTTACAATGATTGACCACTAGTCAAGGTACTGTCATCATTGGGTGATGGAGTTGGACATTCCCAATACTTATTTTAGAATAATGTATGGAAATTTCAAATATCTAGTGATTGTATTCAATATAAATTATGAACTTATAGTTTTCATGTCCCTTATGATCTATATATTTCATATATACCTTAAATCTATCGTCATGAAGTTATTGGATGAGATCATTGTTTATTCCAAAACTAAATAATAGCATGAGAATCATTTGAGAATTGTTTTTTTAACTCGTCAATGTCATTGAATTTTTTAAAAAAATATCAAATTGTATCATATGAATCTAAGAATTAATGTTCTTGAGATATTTGGTATATAATTAAGGACTTTCAATTTATCCATAAAATAGGAATTTTTTCATGTCTTGGGAAGAACCAAATGATGTATTTTAGATACTTAGCTTCATGAGTCCAGTGGGTCACTATCAGTTTTCTTCTTATCCTTCCCAAAGTTTGAATCTTCTTTTACTTCCCTCACCCAGAAGAGGGTGAAGTTTCTATGGATCATTTAACATCAAGAATCATTTGATGGGTTCAAGTGTAATTTGAACATAAATCCATTGTTTCTTCAACATGAGGTTGGACATAGATGTGTTATATATTGTGATTCATTATGCATGGGATTAGGATCCATTCTTATATAAGGTGAGTGTGTGGTGGTGTACTCTACACATAAACTTATCCATGTTAAAGTAATTTTAAAATTTATAACCTTTATATTGAAATGGTTATTCATATTCTCAAATGTTTGTGGCACAATAGTTTTAGTGAGAAAGTCACGACATATCTTTATAATAAAAGCAAGACATAAACTTTTACCCAAAAGGAATTGAATCTTTAGAAAATATTATTGTTGGAATTCATTTAAAAAAATTATTTTAATCAATCATATAGATAAGGGTAGGAAAGTTTCTTCTTCAATTCTAATAGTAATAAATTTTCATCATAATAGTTGAAGAAATCTAGTGATAAATGGAACCTGATAATCCTATTTACTGAGATTCACTTATAAATAAATGAAGATAAAAAGGAGGTATTGTCGGATAAAGTTCATTTTAATCCATATGTAATTGATATTATTCATAATGTGAAAAATGGGGATTAGGAATTTCAACATAATAAGAAAACTATATATGGTGGGAAGACCCCAAAATAGCGATCTCTTTCTACCAACATATTTTTTTGTTTCAAAAACCATTTTATGGTTCCCCTATGTATGAGAAAAGTAGTGATTAAAGGTTTCTATTTTTTATAATGGTATGTTCATCCAATAATGATTAAAATTTTTTATGATATGAAATAATAATATTGATTGTTTAGAATGAGGCATAATGTAGGTAATTTGTATCATGATGTTCAAGTTTTTATATGGTTAAAGTATAATAAAAAAATCCTTCTTGTTTCTTTTTCCCTCTTCCTATCCCCACATAGAAATTGGATGAGATGTCCATGGATTTCATTTTTATATTACCTTATAATCAGTTTTTAAATAATTTTATCTGTTTTTTATTTATCATTTAACTAATTCATATCATTTCATCCCAATAAAGGATAAAACTAAACTGTAGGATCTATGGATGTTATACGTGTATGAGGTTATGAAACAACCTGGAATTCCTAATGTTATCATTTATAATAGATACCATTAGTTTATCTTCTAATTCAATAAGGGAATATAATTCTCTATGGGATCTAAAGTTAAATTGAACATGACATATCATATGTTAGAATATGGGTAGAAAATGAATGAGATTCTTATTCTAGAGGAAATATTTCTTGCGTGTCTTTGCTAATTTTAAGGATTTTGGGATACCAATATTTCATTATTTGAGTTCATATATAAAAATATATATCAATACTCTATCTTAATGGATATTTTAAAATCCTTATATGATTGGTTATACTGGTCTCCACTCTGTTGTATTGAGGTGGGGTAGACTTATTTAGTGGGACTAATAATCATTAAAGAGATGGCTAAAAATAGTATAATTATATATTATTCACTATTAATGGATCAAAGAAAAAATAAACATTATTAATACATTCATGTGGAGTTATTAGTTAGTGAATGGGAGTTCTTAAGGGTTCAAAATGTTTAGGTCATCAAAAAATTAGTTATCAAGGGAATCTAAACACTGAGGTATTTGGTTCTTTTCTATATTCAGAAAAGGATCGATAAGATCTCTTACCAGTTAGAATTTCCACCACAAATTATTTTTAGGCATAACTCTTTCCACATATGTCAACTTAAGAGGTACCAAATAAATACCTTTCATTTATTGAGTAAAAATACTTGGAATTGTATACTGATCTTTCAATGACTAATAAACTAATTTGAATTTTCAAATCCTAATTAAAGTTAAATATAAAAAATATATTCTATTATTTGGGTTTTATGGAAACATACGATTCATTATCACAAGGCATTTAAGTGGAAATATTTCTTAAGGAGATATAGACTCAACTTATCTTGGATCATCATTCTTTAGGTTGAAATTATAGGGGAATAAAGTAATATAGTTAGAAGAATCATTACATTCATGCTTTTAATTTCATTTTTGTGATTTATTATTTATTTATTTTCATCATTATTACATAGTTCATGGGTAAATGTCATTGAAATTTTCTAAAAAAATGTGAACAGTGGGATTTTTATTTTTAGATCGTGGTTGGATCATGATTATTAGTAACTTCACAGAGTAAACATACACTGGTTTCCTCCTTGGTAGTGTGAGCCACATGGTTAGCACATAGTTAAGGAAAATATGGGGCTTAATCATATCCATGTTAGTAAAAACCAGTTTACATAACCCCACAGAGGTTGAAGGGATCATATTTATCTCATGATTAAGTGTAACTATGTAGGTCAATCATACATGGATAAGTTATACCGTGTGGTCCTAGGAATGAGTTTCAGTGTTTTTTTCAAGGATAAAAAATGGTTTACCAATACTTTTATCTAAACCATGTGGTCTACCCAGAAAATTTAAAGTGTGAAATTTTCCTTCTTCCCCTACTCAATTTAGCCAAATTTATCATTTTCATATCCCTACTAGATCTTCCAAGTTCTCTAGTCATTTTTCCCTTTTCTCTTCTTGCATACCTCTTTAACTCTTGTGGATGTTTCGATAATAAACATCAAGGAATACTCTAATGGTTTTCTTCCTCTCCTATGATCTCTTCCTTTCCATTCTCTTGATTTTCTTCTTATCTTATAACAATAGAGGCCCAAGGTTCTTTTTTTCAAAATTTTAAGGATAGCGTGGTAATTTTTAGGGATTATAATAAAGTTTAAAGGGAAATTTATTCAATATTTTGGTGTGTATATATCATCCAAAATTGGTTTTGTCACAGAAAGGTGGGTGGTGTGGGGAAATACATGTGTTTGAAGAATTATATATACTAGATTATTATAAATGGGGTATTTAGTTTCTTAAAAGAAATATATTCCATATTAGGGGATAATATGATTTCTCTTTGAATTATGAGTACTTAATGAGATCTTGAATGCATGCTTAAAATTTCAAATTTTCAATTTCATGTAGTATGTTTGATAAAATGATTCACTTAGTTATTAAATAATTGTTTCTTGATAAATGTTATTCCACAAGAGGTATATTTTTTAAAATATTTTTTAAAATATTTTTTAAAATATAATGTAATTATTTTGTATTGATGATTCCTCATAGGAACCCAGGTTCTTAAGTAGGTAACCTAGGATATTTATTTTTCTAGGGAATAATGACACTTAACCTAGCTTATTCCTCCATAATTATGAATATACTTTAGATAGTGGATATAATTATAGTTTAGTATCTCACTCTAAATTGTCTTATATTGATACTTTTATGAACATTATTTTAATATTATATAATATAATGATAATAGTAGGCCTTAACCTTATGGATCCTATGTCTTATCCCATGATTATTTGTTAAGAATTCATGTTTATTTGTCGATTTATTTTATGATTAAATTATATTAGATCTTATTCCACTTTCTTTTAACTATTTTCTATAAATAAAAAAAATAAATTGTATATTTTAAACATTATTTTCAAACTAGATTTTCTCAATTAGATAACATAGGTTACTTATGGACCAATTAGTGGGATACTATGGGGATAGTTGTGATCACACCCTACATACACTAATTAACTGAATATAAACCATGTTTTTACTACAAAAGGTAATAGAAATTCTATTCTTAAAGGTGGTTGATGTTCATGTTAATAGATATTGGGTACATGAGGTTTCATGATTTGAGATGTCCCTCATGCAACACAGAAATGGGTATTGGTGGTTTTAGTTTATTTTTTTATTTAGAATTATAGTAGACACATCATGTTATATGACCCAACTGGATGATTATATTTATTACCTATATTTTTAATTTTTGAAATTTTTATATATTTATGTTAGACCACTATTATATTTTGGATTATGGATGGTTATTTTAACTTGTTTTGTAGTTTACTATGAGGTCACTTTTATGTTGTCTTTGGTTTAGTTTATTCCATGCATCTCTATCATATTATTTTATTGGTTGACTCATTAAAATATGATTTTTTCATGTTAGGACCCCAAGATAGACACTTATTAGTTTTTTATCATGAAAATTTCTTACCAAATGTGATTCTATGATGCCCAATAACTACTTTCCAGTCCATGGGGATCACAAATTCCCTTTAGGCCTCATCACATTTCATCTAGGGTCTAATATTAGAGATATACTTGTTTGTTTTATGAAAAAAATGTTCCTTTCTAGTGTGATGGTTTAGTTGAATATAATTTATATATGCACACAAATTATTTTGTTCATGGGTTGGTACCAATTCATTATTTTCATTTTTAGTTACCATCAAACTTGTTTTCTTAAAAAATTAAAAAACTAGACTATTCTAATAGTTATAATATAAAGGATAATTATGTTAGAATATAATGATTTAGTTACCTCCTATTTAAAGATATCAATGAGGTTTGGTTTTAGTCATCATTGAGTTTTCCTCAAAAGTTTAGCCTCGACATTTAATAATATCAAATTTATATAAATTCATGGGATAATAATAAGAATGTATAAAAGTGTCCATATCAATTATTTTTTATAATATATTAAAAGGAAAAATAATAGTAATTCATGATATAGAGGGAGTAAAATATAAATTATGATAGAAAATGTGTTTCCAATATGAGTATGTGAATATTTAGTAATTTTTGGTAGTGGTTTATATTGTAATTTTGGGGGATTTTGGATTGATAATAGAGAATAAAAAGGGGAGTGTCCAATGGTCTAATCTAACTACTCAATAGTAAATCCCTAAATGAAGAATAATATTTTAAAATCATAGAATAATTATCAATTTTCATTGAGTCATCAGTGCATTGAAAATCATCAAATAATATATATGTAATGAATTTTTTAGAATATCACATCATTCAATACATGGATCATTACTATGAATTTCTATCAATGATTAAAACAAAGAAAAGTGATTAGGTGAATAAAGTGATATTTATATGGGTGTAGGGATTAAATTAAATAAACTAACTAAAGAATTTGAATGCTTCTATAATTGGTGATTCATGGAATCAATTATGTTTAAGTTGATAATTTTAGAAAAAAAATCAATTTATAATATATAATTATGTAAATTAATTTTGATTTATTTATTTTTGTAAGATTAATACCTAATATAATTGTTTTATTCCCATTTATTCTATTGTATTGCATTTTAATAACTTAAAAATAAGAAATAAAAAAGTAAATTTTTAGATCTCATAAAAACATCCCCCAACACAGCAGTTGGGTGTGAAATACTTCAATTTTCTAGATGAAAAAATATTCCATTAATATTATGATCCCAGATCTATAAATAAAATAAAATAAAAAAAGAAATTGTATTTATAGAGGCTACCAAATCATGAATGGAATTAGAAAATAAGTACTCATCTATAGTGCATAGAGTCAATAATTTTTTAGGATCCTTGAGTTATGTAAGAAGAAAAGAATTTATTAATTTCGAGACTTTCCTCCCCAATCTCGTCCATTCACAAAATATATTCCTCTGTTAGTTGGTACAAATCTCTTTCAAGAACATTTAATATCATAGAATTTTCTTAACAACATAAATCATGGGGATATTAAAATATAATTTTTTTAATTATTTCTATTTTTTATCAAAACTAGTTTCTATTGTATTTTTGGATGGCCCTTTTGGAAAAATTAAATATAAATGATTAGGATATATAGCCCATTAATTAACCTAATATTTCCCCTACGATAGCTCTTCTCTAGGAAATATTTTTCCTCATTTGGATTTCTAGGGATGATTGGAATGGTGGTTCCCTTGGGAGGGGATGAATATAATAGAAGTCCCTTTATAAATTTAACATATGTACCACTATAAAGGGTGATGAATTTTTTTCCAAAAATATGGATAGTTGAAAACTTAGGAGGGGGTTATTTGAGTTCTTAAAAATTTTCTTAACAGAAAACATTCCTCTTTTGGTATGATAGTTTAAATACTTTCCATAATATGAATATTAAATTAAAATACAAAAATTTTACTGAAGGATAATACACACAAGAGGGTTATAGTGGTTCAAGGAACAGAAACCCCTAGTCTACTCCACCTACACTTTGTTCCATGAGTTTGTTGATTTTTATCATAACAAACATTTTTCTATGAGATCCCATATGGTTACAAGAAGTTGTAACTTAATATAATGGTCCAATATCTTTCAACTTGGATCTCCTTTTATAATACCTATCCATGGTCTCAATACACACTCTAAAAAATATTATAAACAAATTGGAATTAATAAACTTCTGAGGATCGATTGCAGAACACAGTTTCACACAAAAACTTACAGTTCATAAAGATAATTCTTAAGAAGATGATATTCTTGAAAGTGTAGCTGAGAAAGATATTGAGTGAAACTAATAAACATGTAAGTATAACACGATCATCTTTTTTTGAAATTTTTTATGTAAAATCTCTTAGAGTATTGTTATTTATTTATGTGTGTTCTATTCTTTCCTATCATTCATCTGTTTTCCATGAAGAATCTAACATATCTTTTTATATATTCTATTTAAAATTCAATAATAATAGATAATTAAAATGATAAAGTGATTAATCCATTGAAAAGTTGATAAGAAATTATATTAAGGACATGAATCCATTCCATCCAAATAAATAAATTACTTCTATAGCAGTGATGTTAGAAATCTTCTTGTTCATGTGATTTTTCCATTCATAGAAAATGACATACTCTGTAGATTAATGTTTCCTTAGATGGATAATCCTTTCTATGATAAAATATGTAATCATGAGATGAATTATCAAGAGGTTACAAAACTAATCATGAAATTCCATATAAGAGATAGATCTTTGTAAGATATCAAACTGGTAGTATAGTTCATTATAAGATAACATATTAGGATACTTTTTAAGATAAATCAGATCTTAAATTAAATTCCTCATAAGATAAATGACTTCAACATTGAATAAGAAAAATATTTAATATAAGATATATATGTTACTATGAAATGATAAATATATTTCACAACTTATTATGACTCTTGTAAGATAATATTTTACAAATATCCATTTTATAAGATGAATAATACTCATTATCTTCATTCTAAGTAGTATGATAACTAACATTAATATATTTTATAGTTATTCCATTATTTTCATAAGATATTATTTGAGTAACATCATGGATGAATTAAAGGGAGAAGTATTCAAGGTGATGGGGGATTTCATAGGAAATATTTGATGATATGGACAAGAAGACCATTGGATACAATATCATCATCAAAATTGACCTTCCTAAAGCTTATAAAAAACTTGAATTGTGTTTTATTATCAGAGTTATGAGGAACATTGGGTTAAATTTTTGATTTTAAGAAATTATTTTTAGATACTACTCTTCTCCATGTATATCAATTTCATTGATGGGGAAGGGATTCAAATTATTTAATATGGTGGATGGTCTACAAAAAGGTGACCCAATTTCTCATAACATGTTCATCCTATACCAAAAAGATCTTTCTAAGAACATAAAAATTGAGTTTGAATAGGGTATCATCATGCCTAATAATAATAGATCTATTAATAGCTCTATATATCATTGGATATTTATTGATGACATCCTTTTTATCCTGAATGGAAGGATGAAATCAATTGATGGTATTAAGAAAATTATTAAGGCCTATAGAAACCAGAGTGGGAATATGATCAACCAAGTTAATAGTAATGCTTGTATCTCTACAAAATTCTTGTTTTGGTGTAGAAATATTATCCATAAAAAACTTTGAATTAAGAGAACCTACCTCCAAGTGGAATTTTTGGGGGAACCTATGTCGAATGGGATAATCAAGAAGTATTTTTTGAAGAAATTATCAATCAGATTATAGTATGATTTTCCCACAAGAAAAATCTATTCCTCACATTTGTATATATTATTACCTTATTATACCATGTTATTACTTCAATCCCAATTCATATATTGTCTATAATAAAGACATTGAAAGGTACTATTGATCATATTGAAAATACTACGACTACATTTATATGAAATGAAAAAAAATCAGTGTCATTCGGTGGAAAGGGTGGATAATCCCATATCTAAAGGTGGAATCAACCCGTGCAGTGTCTCAGAAGTCATGCAAGCCATGTAGTCCAAACTAGCGTTGGAGATCATTAAGGTAAGACCTTATCGAAAAGATTCACACGAAAATGTTTCAGAAAAAATTAGAGAAAGAGAGAAATTAGGGTTAGTGGACCAGTAGGTCTCGAAAGATTTTTTTCTTGATCGCCTAGAGAAAATAGAGTTCATGAATCGACTTGTGGTGTGTCATAGAGAGATCATATTTTGGAAGGAAAACTGGGGAAATTCCCCTCTATTATTCCTAAGATGCCTAGTACCAGATATTAATTTCATAGAGGATAGTTTATTCCTAACTTTCATCAATTCTACCCTAATCACATCGTTAGAATGTTTTTTGAGGATAACACACTGATTGATGATCTAGACAAATATGTTTCCATGGGTTCTTCATTTAGGTGGTTCTATAGTAAATATAATGATGAGTATATTAAGGTATTTAGTGGCTTTGATAGTTGGGCATTGAAATTTTGGTACAAATTCATCCATCTAAAATTTAATTTCCTTTTGTGGTGACTGAAAAACCATGACATACATACTGACAACAACATCCAAGAGAAGGGGATTATCATAGCCTCCTTTTTTTGTTGTTTCTCTTCTCTGAGCTCTAAAACTAAAGAAAATTTATTCCTTAATGTAAAATAGGCATGTGATCTATGGAGGATACTTAAAAAATAATAGGTGTCTCTTTCAAAGTAGATAACATTTCATGTTTTCTAAAATCATGGATTCATGGTGCTGATCAAAGTTCTACAAAAATATAATCCCATGATATGATTTTTTTCTATGGCCTGAGAGATCATATTAGAGGAAGATAATAAAATTAGAGAAATTATATTTTAAACCTCATGCTTCATGTGGTTACGTGTGAAATATCTAATTTCTAACCATAGGACCCTTATTCCTAATGCACAATAACCATACTCATTTCAAAAGATTATAAGTAGGGTGGTTCTTCACTCAGATGGGAATACTGGAATAGAAAAAGAACATAGATCAGATAGAGCCCCCCAATGAAGGGTTTGAAAAAAAATGTCAACTGGTCTTGTTTGGATGAGAAAATGAGAGTATGCCACTTAGTGTGGGATTAAATAGGTTATTTAATTATTATATTTAGAAGTTATTATGGCATAAGGAATTATCTAAAATATGAAGTAAGGGCCATAATTAGTGGCCAATCCTTGTTCCACCTATTTAACATTAATATTACTGAGGTTAAATCCAATTAAAAAGTCCTAGTGGAGTTTCTTCAAGGTAAATCTAGGCCATCATGGGATTTGTATTACCACATTAGGAAGTGTAGGATATTAGTTGGTCAGGATATAAAGGCAAGTCACAAATGAAAGGAACTAACTTTGCTGCAAATTCTTTATCCATCAAGGGGGATCCAGATGGGTGAATCATTATATATTTTTTTATTAGGACCCTTAATAACAATTGTAATCTCATTTTCAATGGATATTACCTTAGAATACACCACTACCAACCCCCCTAATTTTTGACCTCATATGGAATGTTGTTTCTAATTCAATAAAAAGATAATTTTCAAGAATATAAGTTATTAAAGAGTAAGAAATAATATAAATTATAAATACAGAGTAATCACATTGAAATAAGTAAAAAATATTGAAAATATGGATAATTATATTCAAAAAATTAGTATCAAATAAAGAGATTAAAATATCAGAAGATATGAAAAGGTTAATAACTGCTAAAAAATAAGATATAAACACGTTGAAAAAACACTTTATTATGTAAAATAAGTGAATTAAAATAATAAAAACTAATCATTTATATATTTAAAAAATCACCATTGAAATGTTTAAAAAATATAATTATGAATCATGATTAAAATGTTTATAAAAATCCATTCAATCAAACATACAGAATACAAAAGTTTGTTATTTCGTCTACATGAATTAAATTTTTAGTGGGTTTAGTTTTGAAAGATAATGGTTTTACAATAGGTATAGATGATAAATTCATGGGAGTATCATCCATCTCTCTATAAAATATCTCCCACTATAAGTAATGATAATCTAATACCAACTTGGTAACTTTGAGAAACCCTTATATATGTGGATTCAATGTTGGGGAAAACTTTTTGAGCTCTAACCATGTCAAACTTACCTAGATGTAAAATGGATAGTTTAAAGGGAGATTTAGGTAAAGGTAATGAAACTTATTTTTTAAACATGATATTCTCTCATAAATAAACATCAACCAGGTCAATGATATCCCTTAATAGTTGAGATGTAAAAGCATCTCAATCAATTATATGAGGTCCTAATAGATATCTCCCTCACATCTAAAATAGAGAATCAGTACAGTCATCAATTTTCCTTACCATGTCATTCTTACAATAATCCAATATAGTAATGAATTAATTCCAAATACACTATTATAAATTCCCTAATCAATTATATATATCTTCTTTATTTTCACCACCAATAACCAACTTCTTTAATTATTCGAAAATAAGTATCTGACATGCTCATTGGATGATCAACAGAAATGATTTCCTTTCATTTCATAGTAGTCTAAGATTCATTCTATTCAATAAATTCTTATTATTATTATTTTTATTATTAATCATATTATTATTTATTTAAAAAACTTATAACTATCAAATATATGTATTAAAAAATTTTCTCTGTAACTTTGAAATTGTTCACCAAAGAACTGGCCATTCTTTTTAGGCCAATTATAATAAAACTTATATCCAATTTCACTTCATATGAAACATTCTAAACATTTGGAACTTTTTATTTCAATAGAGGAGATATACCATCTAGATTATTCAATTATAACAAGATATTTTTTTGAACAATTTTAATCCTTATAACATCATTAACTGTATTTTTTATAATATCCTGAATGATTTCCTAAGAGAGTAAGTCACACTAAATTGAATTAATGGAGGAATTTAATGTGTTTATTAATTGAGACACACATTCTAACTTTGAAATTAAATCACTTTTAATTGTTATTTCTCAAAATGATTTTGAAAAAAATTTCTCTTGAACTGATTTAACCAAAAACATAACTACATTAACTTATTAATTAGAAACTGCACTCTCATGAAGAGTCATAAATTCATTTCTAGATTCAACTAACTAGGATTTCATAGATTTAAATTCATGTACCAACTTAGAATATATCTCTTAAGATATTTAATTTTAACCCCTACCAACTTTAGAAACTTATTAATTTATAGGGTATTTTTGGACAAAAGTGTATTTGTCCAGCTGAACTTCTATGATCTCACTACCAACTATTTATATTTCCTATGAACTAGGTATTCTTTCAACATGGTGTGATTCATAAGATTCAGATAAAATTATTCTTTTTGAAAATAACTTATCCAATTTTTCAGAATGACGATAAAAAATAACAGGTGAAGCAATTTTTCTTGTTGATATTATACTTTCTTGAAAAATAGAAAACAATTGAGTAATATCATAGGTTAAACTTACTTTATTGGCTAAAATTGGAATATAAATAGGTTGAACTAGATCAATAGGTAAAATATCTTATGGAGTAGTTCAATATCAAGATTGAACAAAAATTATGAATCTTCTTTTCCTTTCAAAAATAGTCTTACGATCTTCTCTTACCTTAACACTTTGATCTAGTCTTCTTGACAAAACAGAAATTACATCCAAGAGGGATGACTCCCCCAGAGTTAAATCAGGATCAAATTCATCGACTTCTACAGGAACTATGGAAATGATCTTATTTATAGATGAATTCTTTTAAATCCCACTTTTCCTTAACATATTCACACTTAATGTAGATAAAAAATGACAATAAACTACTGTATTTTCATCCAAACAAGCTCCAGTATTATGAAAAATCAAACATATTATCCCTTTGACTGGATAAAATCTTAGATATTTATTCTAAAAATGACTCATGTATCTCATAACATATAATTCTAGGTTAATAGGTTTTTCAATCATGAACGACTAAATTAAGGTAACATCTAGAATGAGAGTTTTTTCAAACTCATCATTTCTCTGAGTGATTACAGATAGAATGAATTGTAAAATAACCTTTCTCTATGGATCAATATCCTTTATTGATTTCATTTAAATATATCTTGTTCAAAATAATGGCTTCATCATTTCATAAGGATTAACTCCATTTACAAAATCCAGGTATGTATTATTGTTTGAATTTCTTTCGTGACAGCTCTTGAATCCTTCAACTATCTCTAAAAAGGTTATCAAAAGATTCTTATGCTTCACCATTGCAGTGACCAAGTCATCAATATCACCGATATGAAAAAATCTTGATTTGTAAAAATCATGAACTTATTTCTCAAACATTATCTCAGTTCATTTATCAAAGAAAAAAAATCTCATTATTAAAGTTGATAAAAGTATTGAGTAAAATACATGTCTTATCCAGCTGGTTTTAATCTATTTCGTGTATACTAGAAACTTTTCTTGATGTAATTTGTATTTTTATTATAATTTTAGTGGTACCATTAGTTCTCTATGTTTTTTCCATTTCACAAGAGGTTTGGAAGATTCATGATATTAAAGCAAGGATGGTTCGGATGGAAGAGAGAAGAGAGTATTCAAAGGATATAAATAGGTTTCACACATCTGATTGACAATCATTATTTTGTTTCATAGTAATAAAAGGGTTACACAAATATTTGTAGAGTAATCATCAAAAAAATATAGGTGATGTGTCATATTTTATTATACTAATATGTAAAATAATGATATATAATATTAAATGATATACAGATAAAAAAATTACTATGTTATAAAATTTAATTTCTCCATAAGTAAAGTTGAAATCAAAAAAAAACCAAAATTCGTATTTGATAAAATAAAATCTTTTAATAGGAAAAGGTTTAGAAAAAATTTCTTTTAATTTATTCTCTATACAAAAAAATCTAAATAGATATCATTCTTTTTTGGAAGGTCTCTTAAGAAATTATTTATTAAGTAAATATTCTTTGTTCTAGAATGGTTTTCCAGATTATTTGAAATTTTTATAGTACTTGTGTTATAAAATTTGATTGGAAAATAGTTAAATTTTAATAAAAAATCCATTAGAGTATGTTTTATCCGCAACACTTATGAAAAACAAATTTCAAATAAAAAATATTCTACTTTAGTATTTGATAATGCTACAAATTGATGTTTCTAACTCAACCAAGATAATTGTGATTTACCAAAAAAACATTTTACTAAGGTAATTTTCTTAAATAATGTACATCTAGTAATATCAGCATC
This sequence comes from Viscum album, assembly GCA_963277665.1. Lineage (NCBI taxonomy): Eukaryota > Viridiplantae > Streptophyta > Magnoliopsida > Santalales > Viscaceae > Viscum > Viscum album. The sequence goes on along the minus strand of OY728136.1, from coordinate 1,275,469,897 downwards.
TAAATATAAAGTTAAATTAAATTCATAATTTTTTAGGAAAAATAATATAAATATAAACAATTTATTTTGAATACCATAAAATTATTTTGCATCATTTAAGTTAGATTCTTTGGGATTGGATTTAAATCATTCACAAAGAAATACTAAAACATAATGTATGATATTCTTATATTAACATATATTAATGTTCTAATAATTTATAAATTCTACATTTATCAACTATTTTTCAAGTTTTATCCATGTCAAGTTTAATATTGAAGCTCAAAAGAGTTGACTCAGTCCCACATTTTTCAAGTCCAAACATTTTAAGTAAATCAAGTTTGTATTTTCTCTAGTTTAAAATATTTCTAAAATATTTTTGATTGATTTGAAATCATAAAAAAATTAACTCACCCATCATAATAATTTAAAATTCATTTTGAATATATTTTCAAAAATCCTTAAACATTTTTTGTTTTGTTAATGAAAAAATAAAATTATCAATATATATTTATACCAATAGATTATTTGAGGATGAATTTTTGTTCAAAATTGTAGAGTCTTCCTTCAATACCAAAAACCCATTTGATAACAAAAATGAACATAATCTTCCACGCCTTGATCTTGGTTATTGTTGAAGTCCATATTGAGACTTGGTATGTTTAAAATAAATTTAAAGTGGGGATATTAGTTTGTTCTACATAAACTTACTCCATTAAAAATAAATTTTAAAAATCAGATTTAACATCCATCTGATAAAATATAAAATTCATATATGATTCTTACGCTAGAAGGATTTTAATTGGTTAAATTCTAGAAACAGGGGAAAAAATATCTTCACATTAATTCCCTTATTCTTGATTGTAACCATTTCCTGCTAATCCTAATTTGTTTCTAGTGATTATTCCATGATAGTATTTCATTTTTATGAATACTCATTTTGTTCTAATAAAATGGTTGGGAATTTTATTAGTTTTTCTACATTACATATAGTTACAACTCCTTCATCTATGCTTCATATATCTATTTCTAGATGACTTTATTTAATATTTATAGGGTTTCTATGTAATAAAATTTACTATTCACTAGTATCAACCCTTATATATTTTGGTTCAAAATAATTTACTTCCAAATCATATTCCTCATCATTATTTAAGTGGATTTTAGGTCTCATGTCCCTAAGAGAATCAATTGTTTTCGTTAGTTTTAGTCATTTTATGATAAAAATGTTCACATTCATCAAAATAAAAATAAGTTTATTCTTAAATAAAAATTGACTATTTTTTGAAAAATCCATAGGCTTTGGAAGTAGTTTAGTAACCTTGGAAGATACCTTCATCAGTCTTTGGAGAAACTTTTCCAATATTATACTTGGTATTAAATATGTAAACCTTTCAAATATATACATTAAAGAAACCTATAATTGGTTTTCTATTATTCTATAACTCATAGGGTGTTTTCTCCAAGATAGCCTTTTTTAGAACTCTTTTAATGACATAATAGGCTATATTAATATACTCATCCCAGAAATTATTGGTTAGGATATATTCACTTAACATAGTCCTAGAAATTTCTCGCAAATACCTATTCCTCCTTCCACCAACACCATTTTTTTAGGTATCTTAGGGGAATGAAAACTATGTCTAATAAATTATTTTGATCATTTTGAACTAAATTCATAATTCTAAAATTCCCCTCTAGATCACTTCTTATAGACATAATTTTAAAATCTTTTTCATCTTATGCATGATTTCAAAAATTAATAAAAATAGAACATGCTTCACTTTTAAGTCATAAAAAATTAAACCCATTTAAATCACAAAAAATTGTCAACTAACACATAAAAATGATTTTCTAGAAATTCTTATAGTTCTAGTAGGTCTGAAAATATATGTGTGAATATATATATATATATGTTCAAGAGGTATAGATGTAAAAACCTTGTTAATTGGTTTAAAATATGGCTTATATTGTTTTCTAATTTTAAAAGCATCACATAGCTTCTATCTGTCTAATTTAAGGATAAGAAAGTAAAGAAATAGACGTATTTTAGATAAATTTTCTATAAAATGGAAATTATAATGTCCAATTATTTTATTCCAAACCCATGATTAATAAATTTCATTGTTCAAAAATTTTCAATTTTTCTACATAATGAATTAAGATATAATGTATAGACATTATTTGTTCTAGGTGCTTTAAAATTTATAGTTTTATCTTTGAAAAATGAACATGAATTATTTGAAATGTAAACTGAGCATCCATCATCACAAAGTCTTGTGATAATTATCATATTGTTATTCAAGAAATCAACATAATTAAATTTGTTGATGAAAATATATTTTTGATTTATAAATAATCCAATGACTGATATTTTTTCATTCAGTATTTTCACTAAATGTGACACATCCTCTATAAATATTGGATAATGAATAATAATTATAGAAACATCCACTCGTATTTCTCGAATATCCATTGTCGATAAATCATTCTATTTTATTTGTTCACATGGCTTGTTACCTATAATGACAAATCAAAAAAAACATTTTATGTACCAAAACTCTTTTGGGTCCTGAAATGTTAGTGAAAAAAGAATTTGGGATCCAAATATATTTTTTGTTTTTAATTAAATATAGAAACCCATTTTGGAAAATCCTTTGTAAAAAGGGAAGTTTTGGATACCAAGGAATTTAGGGTTTATCATATTATAGATGTTATAATAATTTCTTACTTCCCTATAATGAAAAAAGTAACTTTTGAAATATTTGGGTTTTTAGAACTAAGAAAACAAATGTTTTTTTATAATTTGGGATTTTCAACACAATTTCCTATTCCAAATTTTTTTCTTTTTAAGTAATTTTTTACCAAATATTTCATTTAAATAATATTCTCTTTTTGTAATGTCACTTGTCTCATCTTTAATGTTTTTAACCTCTAAATTAAAATTTTCAATTGTATTGGAATGTTCAATACACGATGTAAAATACTTTTGAAATTGATTATTTAAAACTATAATTTTATTATTTTGGTCCACCTCTTTATTAAAAATCATATTTTAAGAATTTATGAAGCAATTATTTTTCTTTTTCAGGCTTTCATACTTAGTCTCTAACATGGTACAATATTAATTTAATTATTCATATGAATACTTATCATTTTTTATCCATTATCATGATCCAAAGAGTACTAAGAATATAACTCATTCAAATTTACCATAAATGATTTGTTAGCCTTTGGATTAATAGTTTTAGCATCAGAATCTTTTTATGTGCATTCACTAAAATGTTTGTAAGAAATACAGGTGGACTTCATATATTCATTAGATTTATTATTATAAAAAATTTTGTGAAGTATTTATTTTATTTTATTTATCATCATTATGTTGTGGAAAATCTGGAGTGACATATCCTACCTTCATTCACTCATATTATCTCAATTCATCAGAGTTGTCACTACACTTCCTATACCTATTGAAAGGTATTCTGAAGCCTCTTCTCTTGTTATAAAACTTTTTATAAACTTTCCTAAAAATAGTACCAGTTCATAATTTGATTCATAATTTCTTTTTGAGTCTTCTTCTTCCAATGTTTCAAAGATCTATTTACTTTTTGTTCTTTCTATCATCTTTATAAGTATAAACTTTCATTGAATCATTTTATCTATCAATCATTCTACAATCTCTAGATTTAACTTCCATTTCAAATACATAGATCATATTATTTACAGTGAGATCATTTATTTTAAATTTCATGACCTCTATATATTGTCTTATGGTATATGAGATTCCACTCTACTTAGCTGGGAAAAAATTGGGAACCTTAATGCTTTCTCAAGCTTAGAAATTGGCCTTCCTAGATCGTCAAATTATTTAAAATATATATGAGTATTATATTATATTGAGTAATAATTCCCCCCTTTAGCTATTTTGAATGATTAAAACTTAAGTTTTTATATATCATATCTAAGATACTTCACATTTTTAGTACCTTCATATGAAACTTCTATAATGATCCACATTTCATGAGTTGTTTGACACTGAGAAACTTTGTTGAATTCATCTACTCCTAATCCACATATTATAGAATTCATATATTTGTAATTAATATTATATTCTACTTTGGTTATATCATCCAATGTTTCTAGATATATCTTTAGAATGGTATACATCTTTACTACTTTAATATATACATTTAATCCAAGATTCATTAGATAGATTGTCGTGTGAGCCTTCTAGAAAAAATAATTTACACTATTGAAATACATATCTCTAACCAATGACATATATTAGCGGTCATCAACCATAGAATACATTTGAATATAGATATATATACTTCAAACATTTATAGTTATTAACTTATGAGTTGCTTTCTCTAATAGAAAATGTTGTCCCAGAATATGGCTAGATGAAAACTCAAGAGGGGAGTGAATTGAGTTATTAAAAATATTCTTTACAAAAAATCTATCTCTTTTGGTGGGAGAGTTTAAATATTTTTCCTAATATAAATAAGAAGATAAAATATAAAAACATAATGGTAATAGATAAAACACAATAGTTTTATAGTTTTTTATAGAATAGAAATTCCCTAGTCAACTCCACCAACACTCTACTCCACATGTTTGGTGATTTTCACTATAACAACCATTTTTCTGGGGGCTCCTAAATGAGTAAAAGATATTTTTACTTCATGAAAAACATAGAATATATTTGAACAAGGATCTCTACCTATCCACATTCTCATCACACACTCATACAATGGGTTAAAATAATATAATGAATAAACTTTTGAATATCAATTGTAGTACACAGTTGCAAGAAGAAACTGATAGTATTTGAAGATACATCCTTAGAATATGATATTATTCAAGATATATATCAAAATTATCTTCAGTGAAACTGATAAAAAATTAAGTATAGAAATAATATTTTTTTTCTTTTATATGTACTGGAACATATATTATTTGTATTTATGTACATTAATTCTATTCATTCTTATCATTTATCCTTTTTCCACGAATCGCCTAACTCATATTTTTATGTATTATCTTTGAACTTCAAGAATAAAATATAATTACAATAGTAGATTGAGTATTTTATTGAGAATTTGATAAGAACATATATTAAGTACATGCATCCAATACTTCAAAATATAGAAATTACCACTGCAGCATTGATGTCATATGTCTTCTTTTTTTTCTTCAGATATTTCCATTCATAAAAAAATGACATATTGTATAGATCATCTTTTCTTTATATGGATAATAATTTCTATGATATGATCTAAAATCATGAAATGCCATATTAAGATATTAAGAAAGTAACCATGACATTTTTCATAATATATATATACATCTTAATAAGATATTCAACTGATAGTATTGTTCATTATAATATATCTTATTGGGATACTTAATAAAAAAATGATATCTTTTAATTAAACTATGTGTAATATAAACTGACTTCAACATTATGCTAGTTAATTTTTTTTTATTATATAAATATGTTACTATGATGTGATACATAACCTTCAAAATTTATTTGGTCTCTCTTAAGATAATATTATACAAATATCCATTTCTTAGGATAAATATTTTTAATTATATTCATTCTGATTAGTATGATAACTATCTTTAATATATATAGTACCTAGTCCATTCTTTCTATAAGATATTTCCTTATATAATAAGTTAAAATTTTTAATGTATAGATTTATAATTCTAACCAAAAGATATTTAATCATTCATATACTTAAATTTCATAAGATAAATAATTTTATAATAGATCGAAAGCTTTTCTTAATTTAAGAAAATTACATGTAGATAGTTTAATATAAACATCATATAAAGAAATTATTTTCTAGAACACTTAAGATAAACATTTTTGAATATAAATTAGGATTTTTTCAATAATAAAAATACATAAACATTGAGATATGTTGGAACAACATATGACTATCCAATAATAATGGTACTCTCCTTTTCCTTTAGTTTAATTGTTGGTTAAGAAGCTATTTTATCTGACCCCTGAATTTTGATTTTCCCCACCAAGTTAGAAAGTTATGATAATGTATTTTGTAGACCATATTGGGATTTTTGGGTTGTTTATCAGAATTGGTGATTTTTTTATACCATTTATTTCATGAGGAATTATATTCTATGTTCAAATATTAATGGGGTATGATAGAAAGGTAATTGTGGTGGTTAAAGTTGTTTGAGTGGTGTTAGAGGATGAATACCATACTTTAGGTTGTTCTATGACTATTGATGTTGGTTAGAATACACATAATTCATATAGGCTTGGTTAAATTTCTATCAAGAGTTGGATGGATATTGGGATTTATTCATTTTGGGTTGGTTATATGGGTGAACTAAAATTATTTCCTCACAACTCTCAGTTGGTTATTATAATTGAGATAATTGGTTAGAATAGTGGTTTTATGATTCATATATATACCATAATTAATTGGTGAGCATAGTTAGGATTTCCTATAGGAAAGATCAAGTTATTAGACTAGGGTTCATACATCTTAAAATAAATTTCATGATTATTTTTAAAATCATTTTTCTATAACCCATGAATTCATCGATCTTTAACACTAGACCTTGAACCAAACTACTAAGTCTTAGATTCCATGTTTTCAATGAGAATCCTCATGGAAGCCAGAATCATTTCCACTGGGGATCCACCTTTAATTATATCAATCATATAGATATCCATTTGGATTCTTCCTTTATAAGAATATTTTATTATTAGTTGATCATGTATTTGGTGGTGAGGGAATCTTGTACATAATATTTTAATCCATAACGAATATTCCAAATGTGTTTCCCATTAATATTGTCTAATTCCACAAATTGTTTTCTTATTTTTAAAGTTCATAAAGATTTGATGTATTTTTTATAAAAAATAATTTCTATATCTGCATAGCCACTAATTTTGGTGTTCACATAATAGAACCAGTGTTTTTTAATTAATTTAATTTAAATTGGTAATTATATTAATTTAACAATTTATTCATCCACAAATATAGGTTTTAATATTGATAATACAATCTGAAATTCTATGAAGTGTATATGTGGGTCCTCTAAATAAATTCTATGTATTTTAGGTAGTAATTGAATTAAACTAGATCATAGTAAGAAATTAATATATTCCCAATGAAGTATTATGTAAGTGGGTTTCTGGTTTACATTGGGTGAATTTAATTCAATTAACAGCTGGTTATTTTCATCCTTTTTATACAAGTTAATTTCCAGTTCAATTTTGTCTAGAAGAAGAAGGTTATAAAGAATTTTAAATGGGTTGTGTTTCCTCTTTCAAGGGTTTTATTCTCATGTCTTACTGTCGATGAATTATAATGCCCATTGGATATGGTTTAAATGGTGTAATATCTCTTTAAGAATAATGTTCCTTAAAAAACTCTAAAATAAAAATAATTTAGAATTCAATATTTTATAAAAAGTTATAGTATTGAAACTAAACAAAAAAAATACATAAAGCATACACCGAGTTATTATAAAAACCACAAACTAAAAAATGTTTAACTCCCCACCAATGACCCAAAAATTCAACATGTTTTCATGATAAATAAAATATTTATGTTTTTTAAGATGATATATTTTATAGAGTGGTTCATTGGTTATATATTATTTGGCATTGAATGTTTAAAGTGTGAAATTTAAATATGTTTTATATATTGGAAAAAAGAGCGGGTGTATTTTGAAAATAGTTTTTGTTGATATATATATATATATATATATATATATATATTATTTTATAAATATATGTAATATATAAGAGAGGTAGGAGAATAAAATCATTACATGTTAACTAAAAACATTTAAATTTCATTGTTTTGAAAAAAATATTTTTGCTAAAATTATTTGGATAAATATTAACAATGATAATGATTTTCCTCAAATCATTTTAACTGATGTAGGTAGAAGTAAACCATTATATAACAAAAATGTAGTCAGGGTCTAGATGTTATGTAAGTAATAAGTTCTTTCAAATAAAATTGATATCTAAACTATGTGTGAATGAAAATTATTCTTGTATTGTCCAATTATAATAATACTATTCACACATTCAAAATCTTTCATTGATATATTAAGAGAAAAAGAATATTTCATTTATTCATAAAAAAATAATTCAAATCTAAAAAATATTAAGGTAGAAATGAATAAATTTTTACCAAAAAAATAAATTAATTAATGTATCATCCAATTGATGTGTCATAACTCGATAAAAAATATGAGTCTCCCTCCAAAAAATAACTTATTGTTTAGCTTTCTATTTAGACGATTATGATCTTATTGATCTCTTCTTTAATACTTGATATCCCTATTATTATAGGTAGATATTAATCCTCAAATAAGATGATAGAAACTATAACTATCACTAAAATTACCTAACCTTAATACCTATATTAAATTTAAAATGTTATTCTAAAGATACATATTTATAAGAAAAGGGAGATATGAGTTTTTTCACTTTGATTTACCCATAACACTTCTATCTTAGTTTAGGCCGGGTAAAATTCCTTTTATCAACACTCGAAAAACTACAGATTTATTTTTCATCCACTTAAATGTATTGCTTTAAAATTTAGTATTCATTGGATTTATAAAATGGGAGATATTATTATAATATTGAGTTATACTCATGAATTCAAGAAATTTTAGTTTTGTGAATAAATCACTTCATTTGGGCATTTAAATATGTGAACTAGGATTAAGTTTCATCTAAATATTTTTCACCCACATATATATCGATATATCGATTAAATTTCAACCCAAGTTTATTGGAATATTTTTAATAATGGGAAAATAAGTTCACATGAATGCTTGGGATTCCATGAGGTTTGGCCCAATTTTATTCAACTATATCTTGGGTTATCCAAATCTCCTTCTCATATAAAGAAAACATCAAAAATGTGAAATTTAATTTCTTTAATAAAAGTTAAAATTAATTATTTATATAAAATAATAAGTAAATTTTTTTAATATGTTTGGAAATTATAATTTAGAAATATTTTAAAATAGATGTATAAGGGAGTGTTGCAACCCAAGAAACCCTATGTGAGGGATGAATTAAGGTGTGAAATATTTCTCACTTATATAGGATCATGTTCCCACATTAGTAGGAAATCATAAAATCTTTCATAGTTTTATGAACATCCACCACAAAAAATTAAAAAAAACATGGCACTATAGTTTTTACTTGCTTCAACACTAAGGGCTAGTCCAATGAGCATACACATGATAGTACTAGTGCACCATAATTCTTCATTATTTACTATTTTAGTGGATAAAGATTTCAATAATGATCACTTTATATTGGTTTGATTTCCTTTATAATTTATTTTAATTAATATCACACTACCTACATTAGATTACCTTCATCAACTTCTCCTTTAAGCAATGCTTTAGACGAATATCTTCTCAATGTGTCAATGTGTATGTTTCTTTCATATCATCAAGAATTTTTTATTTTATTTTCTTCATGATAGCCCAAATATAATTCTCTTATACATTCCAAAATCCAAGTAACAACTTTTAGAAATAGTAATTAATGTTTCATGAGTTATATTATTCACCATATAAAATCATTATCTCAAAACTATACTCTGCAAAAATCCTTTGGAAAACTGGCTTTGTGAAACTCCTTCATGAACTTTACTTCGTAAAAGTAATTTATAAAACACCCCTTTGAAATCTAATATAGGGTAATATACATTATGAATTGTTATTCGCTTCATGACTGAAACTTCCTCACACTAACAAACCTATTCTAGGAGAAAATATTCAACACTAATGGTTTTACATCACAAATTTTCCTAATTTGTGGGAAAAACTACTTAACAAATTGATATTATTTGAAAAAACATATACAATCTTGGAACCTAATTCCATAAAAATCCTTTTAATATATCATTAATACATAATTAATTGATTAAAAAATTATTTATAATCAAAACTCCTCTAGAAAACTTGTTTCATGTAGGATAACTATTTTATCCTTTGTATAATACACTTTTCATAACAGAAATTTGAAAATTAAATTATTATTCGAAGTTCATATAGAATCACTACTAACTTATCACAAAAGATGCCCTATTTTTTAATTCATATGAGAACCATGATATATGGTTTTCCTAGCTCATTTTGTAAATTTTTTTAATTTGGTATAATATCATTTATTGAATTTTTTCATGAATTCACATAGATCCCTCCTTCATGGTTCTCAAAAAATAACTAAAACTTTTTCGCAAGAAACCCCAGATATAAATCTCACACCATTAAAATCCCACATAGATCCTATATGAGATTTGGATTTCTTTTCAAAAATTCCTTCTGTCACACCCCGACCGCAGATGTCCTTATTTTACTTCTTTCTTGGTTCTGGTTTAAAATTTTCAATGTTTAATTGTGTTGGCGGTTTCGCGCCGGTGCGCGGTCACCGCATCGTTAGCAGTGACCATGCGTTCGGCCCGGGTGACCGTGTGTTCACCCGGTGTTTTAAATATTAAATCTGTTAAGTTGACATTTTATTATTATTATTATTTAAATTGTGTTATTATTATTGTAGTTGTTTTTATTGTATATATATTTATATATATGTATATGTATATATATATATGTCTATATATGTATATATATGTATATATGTGTGTTTATTTTTTTTAAATGGTTTTATTATTTTAAATTTTTTTATTATAATAATTATTATTATAATTAACTATTTTTTATTTTATTATCATTATTATATTATTATTATTATTAGTATAGTATTTTTATTTTATTATTATGATTATATAATTTTATTATTATTATTATTATTATTATAAAGTGTTATTCATATTGTTATTATTATTAATTTTTTTTAGTATTATTATTGTTGTTTTTTTATTATTATTTATATTATTATAAATATCATTATTATTTTTATTATTTTATTATAATTATTATTATGATAATAAAATGGAAATAAAAAAACCCTAAACATATCTCTACATAGCCCCCCCCCCCCCCTTCTTTCTCTCGTGCGGCGCCCATACCCCACCCCCCCCCCCCCCCCGCCTTGCCCTCCTATGCGAGCTGGACCCCCTCTCCTCCTGGTGTCCCGACCTCCCAGCATCCTGGCCTCCGGAGCCTTCCCCTCCACTCCTGCACCCTATGCACGCCCTTCCTCCGCCTCGACGGCCCGCCGCTCCGCCGGCTTCTGCCTCGTCGGCCCGCTGCCCCGCCCGCTGTTGCTGCATGCCCCAGCTGCCTCGTCGGCCCGCCACCTTTGACTCCTCCCCTTTTTTCGGCCGTCATCCCCTGCCCCCTCTCAGTCCGGCGCTGGCCCACCTCCATCTGGCGCGGCCCCACCTCCGTCCGGCAACCCCCCTGCACGCGTGACCCCTGTTCCAACTCAGCCCGCACCGTACGACCCGCTTCCAGCACCCCCTGTCGGCCTCAATTTTTTTTTCCCGTCCCGACTTCGTCGCGTGCTGGTTGCCCCTCTCCCCCTGACCCGACGTCGTTTGGCCAGCTTCGCTTCGGCCATCCGCGGTCTTCTCCGATGGACTCGACCCCAACGACTCGTTCCCATTTCTGTCGGACAACCCTCCTTATGGTAGAATTCTTCCACAGTTTTTGGGTTTTTCTTTAATTTATCGAAACCCTAACACCTCTATTGTGTTTCATACATTTTTCTCATTATTGTGGAGTTTGCGATTTGTCCGCGGGGTTTCGTTCTTCCTCCCATCGAATATTCATTCATGTCGCACGACATTGAGGTAGCTGAATCCATGATTTTTTTTTTCATTTCATTTCCTTGGATTCTTGATGTTTATTTAAATTTATAACCTTGTTTCACACCTATATGATACTCATATTAAACTTTTTAGGATATTTTGAAGTTGTTATGTTGTGCTAAGAGTAGGTTTTTTCTTGAATATTGGTTTATTCCCTTTTGTATTAAGCCTAAGGTGTTTGCTAAAAGTGTAAGTTGTGTTCCTTGGGTGAGATTGGATGGTTGAGTGGGGTTTTTCCCACTAAATTGTTTTGTTAAATTGGTTTGGATTTTGTTTTAATCTTTACATGCGAAAATGCGTCGATTCCTTCTTTGTGTGGTTTAAAGTTTGTTTTAGAAAGGGATTTTTGATTTATGATCATGTGTTGTATCTTATAAATGATAGAAATAGATGATTTTGTATTGAAACCAATTGGTGCATTTATTAAATTTGGTTCCAAATGTTTTAGTTGGTTTTAGGGAGTTCCATTGGATGAAGACACAACCATGGGTGCCCCAGGTGCACACATGGTTGTGCAATCAAGTGATGATGGCACCCTAGAGCTAGTTCCCCTCAAGAACGCCTCTCCTCCCATCCCTCTTATTTCTTCTAAAATTGTTCTTTGTTTTCCAAAATGGGGGAAATTGTGCTTCTTGTGTTCAAAAGGTGGACTCCAAAATGGGTTCCTCTTCATTTGGCTCGATTGGCCTTGAAATGTACTTGGGTGTGTGGTTGGAGGCTAGGGCCCGTTTGGCTTTTGGTGTGGGTTTTGGCGAATGTTTTCTTGAAAGCTCATTGGTTTCTTTTGTAAATTTAAAAGCAGTATTGGTAATATGTTTTTGGGAAAACGTATTCAGGCATGTTGTTTTAGAGGCCCGTTTGGCTCTTCTAACTCTAGTGGAATAATTGTGTTGACCTTTTTGAAAAGAATATGTTTTGGGAAAAAGGGAATGCCCGTTTGGCAACTTAATGTGTTTTAGAAAATGGTTGGAATGTTTATGTGTTGTGATGGCCCGGTTGGTACTTTGGTGATGTGATATAAGTATACTTATATATATATATACACACATACTTGTGGGGAAACTCTACAGGGGGACTTCCCTTTGAGGATTGTCATGTAGTGGTGTCCGTGTAAGTGGTTGGTAAGTGTGGTGAGATGAGTCACGCATGCAAGGGCCTCCCACTTACACAGTATTATTAAAACCACCGTGGGTTCCTGGGCGTCTTTTAGAGAATCGAGTGATGGTTACTGGCTAACCCCAATTAGACGGGTTAGCCCCCCTTGGAAGGTAGGCTTTGTGGGGCGTGCCAATGGTTGGTTGTTAGGGCGGCCAGTTGGTTATTGACTATGGAGTACCGTTCCAGCAGGTAGTTTGAACCCAGGTACGTCCAGGGGTTTTCTAGGGATGTTTAGGATCACCCATGGTTTCTGCTTATAACTTATTGTTTACTATTGCTTGAACTTGTTTTCCTTACTTGTTTACTTTCATTCTTCCTTTACAGCTTACACTATTTCCTATTTCCTTTAGTGCTACTTGTCTTCATTGTTAGTTTGTTCACTTTATGTTGTACTAGTTTGTTCTAGTCTGTTGTTTATCTGCCTCCTTGTTAGAAAAAAATTTGATTCTTTCTTTCATGATTTTGCTTTTGAAATGACAAAGGGTTTTGGAAATGGTATTTAGTGTGTGTTTGATTTTTAAATGAAGGAAAAATTTATGTTGTTGTTTTAAAAAAACATGAAAGCCTACTTGTGTAATTGTATTTCAAACTAGTGTTAAAGGATCGTTTTGGGAAAGGAAATTTTTGGATTCTATGGTTTATCTTGGCATACCTACTGAGTACCTTTTTGTGCTCACGCCTATCTTTTACCATTTCAGTTGTAGGTCCCTTGTGTTCAGGTTTTCCTGGTTCGAGTCGCTCAGTGATAGAGCGACGCTGGTGTTTAGTTGGGTGGTGACCGCGAGGTCACGTGGAGGTATGGTTGTTGTGTAGTTTTGTTTCGGTTGTTAGTGTTGCCTGTTTTTCTCTGGCATATCCTGGTTTGTTTGGGCTAAATCATTCCCAATGTTTAAAACTTGATGCCCGACACTAGTTTCCATCCCGGGGGGGATCAGGAACCCCCCTCGGGACTTGCCGCGGACCAGCTCGGGTGACCGGTTCAAGGTCGACTCGGGCTGGTTCGTGACAAAATGGTATCAGAGGCAGGTTCTTGTTATTTGGGTTGTCCGGTAGGTGGAGATTAGGATTGTCGGGACTTGAGAAGTAGGTACGGGAAGTACATCATGATCCCTCGCATGTTCCACACCTCAAGCCGTCAGGGGTAGTTCGGGAATTGTGTCCTTGTCTCTTTCTGGTCTGTCTTGGATCGAGAGATGACAACGGTGGAAAGCCGACATTACGTTGTGATTTCACATGGAGTAGTGACCCATGTGGAACCTGAGTACACGGTTTGAATTCCTCCTAGTGGTTGACGCTTACTTGGGACATGGCCCACTACCATGTCGCCAAGTTGAGCGTGACTACTAGTCCCTCACTCCAGTGGTTGATGAAAATTTGGGTGCTTCTTTCATTTTGGTTGGTGTAAGTGCGTTGTTGGAAATGAAAAATGGTTTTTGAAAAATTGGACTGGTTTCTTTTAAAAGAATTTAAATGTATGAAATGGGTTTTTTTAAAACTGAAATCTCTTGAATTGCAAATCCGTTGTTTCTTGGAATTGGTCGAGAATGGTTTGGGATGAAACCTCAGGTCCTCTTTATGAACATTTTCACATGTGTGAGAATGCATGGAAAATTCATGTTGGTGCGAGTATAAATGTAAGGTGGATGAAGACATGTGCAACGGATCATGGGATTACCTGCGTGTGTATTTGAAATTAAAGGCTTGACCTTGTTTTCTAAATTAGTTTTTAAAGGGGAAATGGTTTTTGAAAGTGGTCCTGAAATAGGGTGGTTTTGAAATCTAAAATAAAAAAAGGGATTTTATTTTGGGTTGTGTTGGTTTTCAATCTGGATGTTTTGGATAAGGATGCTTTATTGAAGTTTCTTCGATTGATATCCGTTTCGGCTTTGTGTTTCATATATTTCTCAGGAAATGCCGCCCAGAAAGGTCTCTAAGGATTCTGATAAGTCATGCCCAGTTTTTGGTCCCTCTTAGAATTTACCTATTCTTTATGGTGATCGGGGTCTGTTAGAGGCAGTAGAATGGCCTGAGGAAGTGGAGCGTATCTTTAGAACATTGGAAACTATCGATGCTGTTTGACTGCATGTAGTTTTGAGTTTTTCTGAGGGTCCATCTTTGGACGAGTGAGAGTTTTTGGCCCCGCCATCACTGCAAGCTGGGATGATGTGGGATTTCTTTAAAGTCATTTTCATCTGAAGGTTTATACTTGAAGAGAGGAAGATGAATAAGGTGGAAGAGCTCATGTGTTTTCGACATGGCCAACAGATATGAAAGCGTGTGTTGACAATTTCAAGGATCTTTTATCTTCTTTTCAAATATAGCGTCATAGGATCTGATGAAAACTCCTCCCTTTAATGGGTGTCTTTGTCCAGAGATCAAAGAGCGATCCCTCCCTTTTTCAGGCATCACTTTTGAGATGTTGGTGCATAAGGTGTTTTTAGCTGAGTTAGTCTCCAGATTGCAAATGGTTTGCAATCCACCGTATCCAGTTGCTCATGTAGGTCTCCCATCTGACGAGCAGAGTGTGTCAGATGGATCTGTTTCCAAAGAGTCCTATGCAGTGGCTCCGTTTTTCAGTTCGTCAGACTGTTTAATGGTGTACCATCAGTATGGACATTTAGGGTTTACAAGGTCGTCATGTCACACCCCTTCAATGACGTGTCATCATTGCAGGTGTCTATGATTGGAAAAATGCCAGTCCCTGACTGTGAGGCAGGAGATGCTTCATCCATCAGTGTCCCAACCACATGTCTCGGGGTGAAGCTAGCGCACAGTCAGGAGCTCCCAGGGTTGTGAAGCCTTGGTCCAGGTTCTGTGTTCCATGTTGACAGTGAAACAATTAGAAATATTTTCATATGTGTTTTTTATTTTATTAAAGTTTCAACATTGTTTTAAGTACGTTGTTTTTTCATAAAGTTATGATAGACTTATTCTATGATAATCCAAGCAGGCTAGTCTGTGTTGATGTGATATTCTGAATCGTTTGTCTTTCTTAAAAGTTTGTTTGACCCTTGTGTGGGTTTACCTCGGTTTAGTTATGCTTGTTGGATGTAGTTATGTTTCTTGGATTTAAGTGGGTCATGTTTCTGACTCGATGTCTGGTTAAGTATTTTTTGTGGGTTTCCCCTAGAGTTGAAGGTTGTTGACTCTAGTCGAGGGTTCAACGTTCGATGGAGGTGTTGTTTTGATCATACTATAGGAGTCGGTTTGGATCGGTTGTGAGTTTCCGCACTGGACCCACCTCATTATGGTAGTATGTTTTGAGTGTTAAAATTTTCAATCTAGTTGAGTTATTGTAGTGGGGAGAACCTCTTCGTGTTCTCCCCTCAGCCTCGGACTTCAGTTTTCTCTTGAATCGGTCGGTTGTGACCTGTGTAGAGTAAGGTCATCCCGAGATTCTTAGTTCTTTTCGGTTCCTTTAGTTTTTCTTGGCCATGGACTTGAATCTTGACCAACTTTTGGCTTGGTGACTTTCTGGGGGCAGAAAGTGTCTGTGGTGGGGATAATTGTAACACCACGACCGTAGATGTCCTTATTTTACTTCTTTCTTGGTCCCGGTTTAAAATTTTCAAAGTTTAATTGTGTTGGCGGTTTCGCGCCGGTGCGCGGTCACCACATCGTTAGCGGTGACTGTGCGTTCGGCCCGGGTGACCGTGTGTTCACCCGGCGTTTTAAATATTAAAACTGTTAAGTTGACATTTTATTATTATTATTATTTAAATTGTGTTATTATTATTGTAGTTATTCTTATTGTATATATGTTTATATATATGTATATGTATCTATATATATATGTCTATATATGTATATATGTATATATGTGTGTTTATTATTATTTTAAATGGTTTTATTATTTTAAATTTTTTGATTATAATAATTATTATTATAATTAACTAATTTTTATTTTATTATCATTATTATATTATTATTATTATTATTAGTATAGTATTTTTATTTTATTATTATGATTGTAGTATTTTATTATTATTATTATTATTATTATTATTATTATTATTATAAAGTGTTATTCCTATTGTTATTATTATTAATGTTTGTTAGTATTATTATTTTTGTTTTTTTATTATTATTTATATTATTATAAATATCATTATTATTTTTATTATATTATTATAATTATTATTATGATAATAAAATGGGAAAAAAACCCTAAACCTATCTCTACCCAGCCCCCCCCCCCTTCTTTCTCCTGTGCGGCGCCCATACCCCCCCCCCCCCCCCCGCCTTGCCCTCCTATGCGAGCCGGATCCCCTCTCCTCCCGGTGTCCCAACCTCCCAGCGTCCTGGCCTCCGGCGCCTTTCCCTCCGCTCCTGCACCCTGTGCGCACCCCTTCTCTGCCTCGACGACCCGCTGCTCCGCCGGCTTCCGCCTCGCCGGCCCGATGCCCCACCAGCCGCTGCTGCGCGCCCCGGCTGCCTCGTCGGCCCGCCACCTCCGACTCCTCCCCTTTTTCCGACCATCGTCCCATGCCCCCTCTCAGTCCGGCGCTGGCCCACCTCTGTTCGGCACGACCCCACCTTCGTCCGGCGACCCCCCGCCCCCCTGCGCGTGTGACCCTTGTTCCGACTTAGCCCACACCGTACGACCCGCCTCCGGCACCCCCTTTCCGGACTCCATTTTTTTTCATCCCGACTTCGTCGCGCGTTGGCTTCCCCTCTCCCCCTGACCCGGCATCGTTCGGCCAGCTTCTCTCCGACCGTCCGCGGTCTTCTCCGGTGGACTTGACCCCAACAACTCATTCCCATTTCTGTCGGACAACCCTCCTTGCGGTAGACTTCTTCCTCAGTTTTGGGGTTTTTCTTTAATTTATCGAAACCCTAACACCTCTATTGTGTTTCGCATGTTTTTCTCATTGTTGTGGAGTTTTCGATTTGTCCACGGGGTTTCATTCTTCCTCCCATCAAATATTCATTCCTGTCTCACGACATTGAGGTAGGCGAATCCATGATTTTTCCTTTCCATTTTATTTCCTTGGATGCTTGATGTTTATTTAAATTTATAACCTTGTTTCACACCTATATGATACTCATATTAAACTTGTTAGGATATTTTGACGTTGTTATGTTGTGCTAAGAATAAGTTTTTACTTGAATCTTGGTTTATGCCCTTTTGTATTAAGCGTAAGGTGTTTTCTAAAAGTGTAATTTGGGTTCCTTGGGTGAGATTGGATGGTTGAGTGGGGTTTTCCCACTAAATTGTTTTGTTAAATTGGTTTGGATTATGTTTTAAACTTTACATATGAAAATGCATGGATTCCTTCTTTTCTTGGTTTAAAGTTTGTTTTAGAAAGGGATTTCTAATTTATGAGCATGTGTTGTATCTTATAAATGAGAGAAATAGATGATTTTGGGTTGAAACCAATTGGTGCATTTATTAAATTTGGTTCCAAATGTTTTGGTTGGTTTAGGGAGTTCCATTGGATGAAGACACAACCATGGGTGCCCCAGGTGCACACATGGTTATGCAATAAAGTTATGATGGCACCCTAGAGCTAGTTCCCCTCCAGAACGCCTCTCCTCCCATCCCTCTTATTTTATCTAAAATTGTTCTCTGTTTTACAAAATGGGGGAAGTTGTGATTCTTGTGTTCAAAATGTAGACTCCAAAATGTGTTCCTCTTCATTTGGACTAATTGGACTTGAAACATACTTGGGTGTGTGGTTGGAGGCTAGGGCCCGTTTGGTTTTTGGTGTGGGTTTTGGCGAATGTTTGCTTGAAAGCTCATTGGTTTCTTTTGTAAATTTAAAAGCAGTATTAGTAGTATGTTTTGGGAAAACGTATTCAGGCAAGTTGTTTTAAAGGCCCGTTTGGCTCTTCTAACTCTAGTGGAATAATTTTGTTGACCGTTTTGAAAATAATATGTTTTGCAAAAAAGGGAATGCCCGTTTGGCAACTTAATGTGTTTTAGAAAATGGTTGGAATGTTTATGTGTTGTGACAGCCCGGTTGGTACTTTGGTGATGTGATATAGATATACTTATATATATATATACATACTTGTGGGGAAATTCTACAGGGGGACTTCCCTTTGAGGACTGTCGTGTAGTGGTGTCCGTGTAAGGGGTTGGAAAGTGCAGTCAGATGAGTCATGCATGTGAGGTCCTCCCACTTACACAGTATTATTAAAACCACCGTGGGTTCCTGGGCATCTTTTAGAGAATCGAGTGACGTTTGCTGGATAACCCCGATTAAATGGGTTAGCCCCCCCTTGGTAGGTAGGCTTTGTGGGGCGTTCCACTGGTTGGCTGTTAGGGCGGCCAGTTGGTTATTGACTGTGGAGTACCATGCCAGCAGGTAGTCTGAACCTGAGTACGTCCAGGGGTTTTCTAGGGATGTTGAGGATCGCCCATGGTTATTGCTTATAACTTCTTGTTTACTATTACTTGAACTTGTTTTCCTTACTTGTTTACTTTCAGTCATCCTTTACATGTTACACTATTTCTTGTTTCCTTTAGTGCTACTTTTCTTCCTTGTTATTTTTCTCACTTTATGTTGTACTAGTTTGTTCCAGTCTGTTATTTATCTGCTTCCTTGTTAGGAAAAAAATATGAGTCTTTCTATCATGATTTTGCTTATGAAATGACGAAGGGTTTTGGAAATGGTATTTAGCATGTGTTGGATTTTTAAATGAAGGAAAAAGTTATGTTGTTGTTTTAAAAAAACTTGCAAGCCTACTTGTATAATTGTATTTCAAACTAGTGTTAAAGGATTATTTTGGGAAAGGAAATTTTTGGATTATGTAGTTTATCTTGGCATACCTACTGAGTGCCTTTTTTTACTCACGCATATCTTTTACCATTTCAGTTGCAGGTTCCTTGTGTTCAAGTTTTCCTGGTTCAAGTTGCTCCGTGATGGAGTGATGCCGGTGTTTAGTTGGGTGGTGACCGCGCGGTCACGTGGAGGTATGGTTGTTGTGTAGTTTTGTTTCGGTTGTTAGTGTTGTCTGTTTTTCTCTTGTAGATCCTGGTTTGTTTGGGCTAAATCGTTTCCAATGTTTAAAACTTGATGCCCGGAACTAGTTTCCATCTCGGGGGGATCGGGAATGCCCCTCAGGACTTGCCGCGGACCGGCTCGGGTGACCGGTTCAGGGTCGACCCGAGCTGGTTCGTGACACCTTCATTTAAATCATACATTAATTTTTGTAAAAAATTCCTTCAAGTTTCATAAACCACTTCCCCAATTATTTAAAAATAATTTTTGACTTCACATGATTCATTTATAGTCATTTATATTCTTCATAATATGGCTAACACATACATCCTACACACTTATGTAAGTGCAATGAAAAAAAAATTCCCTTATAATTAATTATTCACACTTCACTCAAGCCTCCAAAATTAATATAAACATTTCCACTTTCTATGAACACCAAAAATATCATAATAGTATACTACTAAAAAATATTATTCTTCTCAGCATATTTAAATGTTAGATTCGACCAATACAACATTCTTTACTAATTAAACTATTATAAAAGTGTATTCCTCTGACTACATAACTATACATTCATCCAAAAACTATAGTAAGATAACAAATTGATAATAAACACAATATCAATCTTTAGCTCAAATCAACTTGTTTCCAAAACTATCAACCTTTGGTATTATTGGGAATAAAAAGTGAAATTAAATTACACAAATTAACTTTACAACTTCTAGATGGATTCAAAATATTTTACGTGTCACTCTAAGTCTCTATGAGTATTTCTCAGTGTAGAAAATAATATGTCATGAGAGAATTCTATGTCTCATTTATTTTCTCCTTCCATAACTCCCCTATCATTTGGATCGATAAAACTCTATTTCCCAATAAATATTATCTCACCCTAACATTTTTACCATGTAATAACCATTTATTATTGAATCACAGTCATGAAAACACATTTTAGTAAAAAAAATGTCATTCTCCATTGTTTTCCATTGAAATTCACCATTGTCATTCTCCTCCATTGATAACAAATAGAAAGATAAATAACCTTCAAAACACAAAACATTTTATCTAAATAATTAGATATAAATATGTGTAGAGGAATTATTTGAACCTACTCAAGATGAATGAGGTGTTTGAACATCGAGGTACAGTTTATTTTTATCAAATATTAGAGTGGATAATAGTTTAGTCATGATGTATACCACTTTTTGATTACTTCCAATATGATTCATTTATATAACTCCTTCCAAAATATTATTTAATAAATTGATATTTTATATCATTGTGTTTATTATGGTAATGTTATACAATATTTTTCAAGAGCTAAATCTCACTCTTGTGATCACATAAGATTATCATGGGTTGTTTAAAATATTCACAAATTTTCTCTAATTTATGTTTCAACCACTGAAGCTAAGTGAAAGCTACGGTTAATGGGAAATAATAAGCTTATATCTTTCCCAGTGAAGTAATTTTCTATTTTTTACTCAACTATCCTATACATTTCCTCATGATGAATATTTCCCCACAACTTATTGGATTAAATTCAACTACATCACTAACTCAGTCCACATCGTAAAATGAAAAAAAACACGATCCTTTCATACATAAAATAGAAAGGAAAAATTGAGAGTATCTTGGATATACCACCTGATCTATTTAATAACTATAAAATTATCCTCTTTTAGATGTGTTTATAAAAAGGCTACCAGTGATATTGAGAAAAAAATATGGAAAATCTATTGTAAAATATAGAAAGATTAAAATTATCCTCATATACAATTTACGGTCCAAATGTTTCTTATATTCATGCTTTCCAAGCTTGATTACAACCAAAACTAGTGTTGACATTTGTTTTAAACCACACATATTTAATTTTTTTAGTGGATTCCTTATATACTTATCTTCAGAAAAAAATGTACATTTTACTTTTTGAACCACATGAAGCACAAAAATATATATATAATCCCACCAATAATACAAATTTAAAACTTTAAACACATTATATAATAAAACTCATCCACTAATATCTTTCATCTTCCACTAAATATGATGTCATCAATATAAAATAGTCGCACAAATTGTTCTTCCTTATATTTTTTAATATAAATATTTTGATCAATATGACCTTTTTTTAATTCCATCATCTTCAAGTACATGTTTATCTAAGAATTCCACCCTAGTGGTCCCTTATTTAGATTATAAAAGGCCTTCTTTAATTTGAAAATTTTATATTCATTATTTCAACTCAATAAGACCACTAGTTTTTCAATATAAACCTCTAGTTTGAGTAAATCATTTAAGAATTTCCTTTTTAATCCATATAATAAATATTTAATCCCCTTTTAATCACCATCACCAAAAAACCAAACTGAATCATGTTTATTGATCAGTGTAAAAGTTTCTAAAAAATCAAAACCTTAAATCTATGTATTTCCTTTTCAGCCTATATGTTCATTATTTCATATCACATTTCCATGTCTACCAAATTCTATCTTGAAGAATCAATTTTTTCCAATAACATCATGATTATTAAGATTATTCACTAGTTCCCAAGTCTGGTTATTATTAATTTGATCTAATTCATCATTTATGGATCTATCCCATGACACATATTTTTCAACTTCATCAAATGATGTTGGTCCACTATTGAAAATATGGAAGCCTCATCCACATTCAGTATCATTCATTTTTTAGTTGGTGCATATCTATCTCTAATAATATTGGATAGATCAAAATCTATTCCCCTATTTGTCCTATAAGGTTTATATTAAATCACTTGAGTAGTCTTCTCCTCCTCAGATTCAACAACATAATTCTCATTATATAAATAACTCTAAACAAAATGATAATGTATACTACCATTTTCATCATCTTCACATAGTTTATTAAATTTTATCTTATAAAATTATCCTCGTATTTATCCTCATTTAATTTTCCATCATTACATTACATAATTATATTATTCCTTTTGGTAAATCATTTTTACCCTTTCTCTTAGTCAAGAATCCTAAGAAACTCCTTCATTTGGTGGATCACCGAAATTTAATGTATTTCCCTCTTTATTTGGAATATATCACCTTCTTTTAAATACATGAAAAATGTTTCAAATATATTTTCCTTTCATGCCACATTTCAATCAGTGTTCTCACATCTCATGGTCTTATTACTTCCTAGTTCTGAGTATACACCACAACTTGTACCACCTCCTTCCAATAGGGGAAAGAGATCCCACTCTCAATGATAAATTCATTGGTCTTATTGTTCAACAGATAATTTCATTATTCAATAAATACATGCTATTTTGGAGTTATGAAAATTATATATCTTACTTAATTCCTTGTTTCTAGAGGTTTTTCTATATAAATGGATTTTAATTTGATTTCACTATTATATGAGAAGATCTTGATAGTGAATCTAGTCTCATTTTTGGCTATCCATTGATACCATTTTAGTAATTCTATTAAATCTCTATTTTTATGTGTAAACATAACATAGGACATTCTATTATAATCATTAACAAAAAGGGTGAAATACCTCCCTTCATTTGTGAACTGTAGATTCATAGGCTCATAAACTTCAATATAAACTAAAAAATTAGATTGGATTCTTTTGCTTCATTAGTTGATAATGATTTCTGGTCATGTTTCACTACAAACATGCATCATGTTTCTTTTCACAATCTCTATTTAGATTTATAATTTACATTGTTTCATTAATTTAAAATAAGTTCTCTATGATATATTAGAGAATTTGGCAAAGACTCAGATGCCAAAAACTATTATCCCATTCTTCTGTAAGGAGAAAAAAAATTTATTTACTATCCCTCTAGTATAGATTACTATTTTCCCCTAACATATCACATGTAAATTCATATGAATTAATTTAATTAGGAAATTATTTTTATTAAATCTAACCACATGTTTAGATTCATAGATTCAACTCTCACTCAAGAGGTTGTAGTGTAATAAATCCACATAAATAATTTTGTTAATATTTATCTCATCGCTTCCCAATCAGGTATTACCACTACCCTTAATCTTAGAAAGATTAATCATTTCAAAAACATACAATTTTATCAACTCTTTCTATTTAGTTTTTTAAGGAGGTTCATATTTCCCATAATATGGGATGAACACCAACAATAAAGTATCAAAGTGATACTTTTATTCTTATCCTTGAGATAATTTTCATCTAGGTTATCATTATCTCTATTCATTGTTTCATTTTCTGAAATGTCTCTTTAGGTTGAGGCATACAATGACCAATCTGTTTCATCTTTAGAAGGGTTGGTATAATCATACTGAAATTCTTATTCTAATTATGAGTATCTATTTTTCAATGTAATGTGGTCAAAAAAATCATTCACTTGTCTTTGAATTCCATGGTGGTTACCACTATTTATTCTTTATATTTAATCTCTATATTTATTCCTTGAATTATAATAGATAAATTAGTATCTATAGAAATTATTTGTTTTAAGAGATGAATGATATGGTCTCATTATTCTTTTTTAACTTTTAGGAGTTTCTTTATTCCAATATATTATCTTCTAATTAAAATAGGTCATGGTTTGACCAAGGTATCCTAAAAATTGAAAATTCATAAGAGGAAATATATTCTCATTTTTATTACACCTTATATCTCCAAACTTTATAAAATTCCTCTATTGTTGATTATTCCTCAAGGGTTTTTTATTATTTTCAACCCTCTATTTTCCCCCATTTGAAGATATAATTTTCACACATATGTTGTCTTTATGTTGGTTCCCATGTTTCCAACCTTCTAATTACCTTTTCTATAGTTTGGTAATATTCATACTTTTTATGTCTCAGCATCCTAGATGACTAAACTTTCACCCATGTGTTTGGGCCTTTGTTCGTTAAAAAAATTTCCCAACTCCTTATATTCCTCGATTGGACCTTTCTAATAATTATTAACATGTAAGCTTTCTAAAGTGTGCCTTATACTAAATCTACTAATTTCATTTCAAATTAAAATTTATATTTTAATGAAACAACCTATTTTTGATTGATTATAGGTTATATTTCTTCTTATGTACACAATCATTGATGTTATCAGTCACCTTTTTTAGTTATTCAATTTTCATATTGAGATTAACTACTTATTATGAGCTCAAATGACCGATTGATTGATCATTTAGTTCTTTTTTAGTTTGTAAATAATAGATTCATATTAATGTATATATTTAGAAGATTAATTCAATATAACAAAATTCTTCTTATTATTCTTTATTTTAGCATCGATCTATTTGACATCCCCCTCAAGTTTCACCTATAGATCGGCCACACATGTTAGTTGATTGTATTCCTCCAATTTAAATTCCTCTTTTTGGATCATAGTCATTATATAATAATTTATATCTATTATAAACACTATTTTCACTTTTTATGGATAATATTCATTATCATCTTCTTCTTTTCTCACTAATATATTCCTCTAAAATTTCATTCTAAATGAATTTCCTAGTTTTAAATCTCTTATATAAGGGGGCCTTATCCATGTCATCTCAAAGAAATATTTTTCACCAATATCATCAAAAAATACACAGAAACTATGTTTTAATGTTCTCAAATTATCCACATTGGAAACATTACAATGTCAGATTACATTAAAAACTACTGTTTCTTCTCTTGAATTTCTTTTCCACAAGATATTAGAAATCATCATTTAGATATTCTTCCTCATATCAATATTTTGAGATGTTAATTTTTATCTAAAATTTTGAAACCCATATGAATAATTGAGTGACTTGATGTCCCTTATAGATTAACCAATATGTCATATGTGACTAAAATACATTTCATGTCATAGAGTGTAACAACTTTAACTATTATAAATAAAATTTCCCTTTAGATTTAATCAAATGTCTTATTATATAATTTGGATATAGAAAACACGTGCACTTATTTGGTTTTATTATATCCTATTATATTTAAATGACCATTAAACATTATTATTTTTGATAATATATCCATTTAACATTGATCACATGATTAGTATAATTATACCGTTTTAACAAATCCAATTGACGCAAACAGAGTAATTGATGGCCTCAACCAGTAGGATCATACCCTATGAAGCCCATTTATGAGAACTTCCAAGAGAGATAGAAGAACTAGGAATTACCCTTGACCCATCCCAATATGAGATCCAATAACTTAAGAATTATAAAACCATCTTATAGGAGATGTTCAAGCTTATTAAGATTATGTCCCAAACCATGATTGTTGAACTACCCCATGAAAATATCACCATCATGAACCTTACTCTTAAGGCATTTTTTGGGGTATTAAATAGATATATATTGAAACCCTATAAATATGATTACATGCATTATTTTTTATATAATTATCAATATATTTTCATCCTATTATTATTACTTTATAAATTATTTTTATTTTGATACAATAAAACACAAATAGTATTTTTGGTTTATATTCAAATTCAATTAATGATTTTTTTTGGGGAATTAATGGATTTTTGAAATAAATAATATTTTAATAAAATATTATTATTAAATATTTTTTACTAAGTATAAATTATCATATAATTTTTATGGGGTGAAATGTAATTTTTATAAGGGTTTGAAAACTGTTATTGTCGTAAACCCATCATTTATTAATAAATGTAAATTTTTTTAAAGTGAAAATTTACATATTTTAAAAATTATTTAGATAAAATGAATAATATTTTTGGGATTCATAAAATTGAAATCATCCAATCATGAATTTTTCATAATTTTTTAAGACTGCAGAATTTTTGGGAAAAAATTAAATACTGTATACATGTACTTCAGGTATTATGACTTCATAATGACCTAAAAGTGATATAATAAATATTATAAAAGATATAAAGGACAAAATATGTTTTTAAAAATAATGATATTTTATGTTTATTTGATTTATTTTATAAAGAAATTACGAATCCTCCAAAATAATGTATATATTTTAATGTTTTAAAATCATTTCTTTAAGAGTATAAATCACCTCCACATAAGAAAGGGTATTATTTTATTAAGTTAAGACCTTGGGCTTATAAAATAATGAAACCTACATCCATTTGGTATAAACCATAGTAAAAAACCCATTGTAATGTTTTATTTTTGGTTATTTTAATATATAGGGTCCAAAACCTATGTTTAAGAAATAATGAACAAATCCCACCTCATTTCCTATATAAACCCACCAAATATCTCATTTATTTTCTCTAAAATCCTTTTAGATTTTCCTTACTCTATCATAACCTCTATATAGTTCTTAAAAGGCACCCCTAATCCCTCAATAATCTCCTCTCAAGAATTTGGAGTCACAAAATCAAGTGAGGGATCCTCACCTTCTCTTCTTTTTTCAATTTTCCTTATTATATTTTTCCTTCCATTTCCAATTCCATGTGTTGGGATATATATTTTCATGTCTTTATTTATTTATATTTTATTTAAAAATAATTATATACCCCTATCTCTTTCATCAACCCATTTTATTAATTTTTATGTGATGTAATTATGCTTCTGAAATTTCACTACAATTTTCCATTCCAAAAGAATTATCTAGTGAATGTCATGCCTATTTACTATTAAGGGTGTTCTCTATTATAAAAATATATCTATTTAAAATGGGATTTAAATGCATTTATTATATACTTATTTATCATGGAATAAAATATGATGATGAATGAATCAATTTTGTACGATCTATCTGGCGCATTTAAGCATGAGAATGAAGTGAATGTGACTAGTGCACCCTGAATTATATAGTGCTCCATTGAATTAGGTATTTTTTAGTCTCATGAAATATCATGTTGGGATAGGTATTGGACCATATTAATTTATGTTACTTTTTTTCATCATGATTTCTTGGTAGTTATCCTTGACCTATGTTTATGATGCAGTGTTTTACGTTGTTTCCATATTTCCCATGTTATGATTATCATGCTATAGCATGCCTTATTATTCATGTTTATTTTATTTTCCATTTATGTGACTATTTTATAACATTTATTATCATATTCCATGTTTATTACCTTTCTGGTATATATATGTCACCTCTTTCTTAAGTATAATACCACAACCTTAAACATTACTTAATCTTGAGTTAAATAAAGAATGCACATTGAGGATCTTTTAAGGTTTTGATCTTTAGATAAATAGTCCACAACAATTACATTACATCTAAAAAATCACAAATTATATACTTCAACTAATTTCCCATTTTTTCATGAAATAAATACTCTTCAAAAAAGAAACATGTCTAGTTCCTTGTTTTAGACAGCATGACTTTTCCTTAATCCCACCCTTGACCCTATTTATCTTTAAGTCCTGTGAAAAATATTTCAAAACCTAGGACGAGAATAAAGAGATTTGTAAGGGTTATAAAATAAGGTATGAATATATTATCCCATCAATAAATACAAATCAATTAAACCATACTTTTCAATCCTAATATACCTTATGAAATCATAAGATTTATAAATAACACATAGAAATTATAAATCATAATGGTAACTTATGGAATACATAACATACATACATTGTATATTTCACAGCTACATAGGGAATTAAGTTTGGAATACTCATCATAGTTTATTCCCTAAATCTATTAAGAGAAACATTAATTTTTACCTCTGTCACGTTACCCAATGCATTGGAGAGCTATCTCGAGATCACCTGCCATAAGTTCGTCACAGAACCAACCGTATACATAAACAATTACCAATAACCATAACATATTCATAACACATAAAAAATGAATAAAGTAAAGATACCACTTCCACATCGCAATCACAATATATCATTTCAGTATACTAACATAACCAATGATTTATCAAACCATTTTCAAAACCATTTAAAACATTTAATGAAGATATTTTTGAATCAAAGTGTCCCATACCAATTTAAAGATTTTAAAGGACTTAAAATATTAAAATATTAATTTCCATATAAAAAATCCTTAAAACCATTTTTAAAATAGGGATATTAATGAGAAATATTTAGAAGAATAAATCTTTGAATATTTTAAAATGATGTTTTAGTTTAAGAGTCTCGTAACACTTCAGAAATACTAAACTAAACATAATTTAAGAATAAAATATAACAAAACTTATAATATCATGATAATAATAATATTCATGATATAATATTTCAAAGGGAATTTTATACACCATATAAATTTTAATTGGTTCATAACAGAAAATAAGTCTCCTTGTAATGCAAATTGAGACGAAATCCCTTACAATTATCTTACCATTAGATTAAGGATAAATCAATGAAATAATAATCTATGAAAAATATAAATACACCCAATATAAGTGGATATTAAGTGAAAAAATAATATTTTATTCACACATATTCGTAGAATGACATAATTAATAAGAAGAAGTTTAACCCATATAATGGAAATTGGGTGGAGAAGTTCCCTTAGAGAAATTTGACACCCAAATAGTGTCACTTTAAAATTCATAAAATGAGTTGATGAGAGAGAAAAGGGAATATAATCACATGGAAATAAAATTTTCAGTAATAAGGATATATAAGAACATATCCCAATATAAGAAAATGGGAATTAAAATACATGACATAAATGAAGTCTTTGACTGAAAGAGTACGGTGAAAGGTTCACTTAATGATTTGGAAAATTATGAAACATACACCCCCTGAAGAAGGATCATACAATGAATATGTAAATAACCATAAATTAAATTATATTTAACAAATAATAAAATTTTGGGAAGTACATACACCACAAAAAAAATAGTGGAAAATATAGTATGAATCTCATGAGAATAAAAAGTGAGATGAAAACCCCATAACACGTTGTAATCAATCAAGTCGTATGACCAAAATTTAATAACCACCAAATGAATCATAGAATAACAAGAATATAAATATAATCATGATAATATATATCAAATTTGAGTACACCATACACCACATTCAATAAATAAGTGGTGACCAATGGATATATCATGAAATTAAAAGTGAGATAAGAAACCCCTTACCTCGTGTTCGAATTGACTCGTTCGTTCTTTAAACTCCTAAATAATAAACTAATGTTAATTTATAATTTATTAATAAAATTTTTCAAGTTTATTATTACTTTTATATAACTTATTACCATGTTATAAACATTATGTAATCATTTAAGTAAATAACGGTCGTTTTGTCAATATTTGGTACTTGAGTCAAAATGAACTTCTTATAATTACAATTTGTTCATATGGTCAGATTTCCATTATCTCCAGAATTATATTAATAATTTAGATATCATATATATCATATGTATCCAGTATATATATGTATTTATAATATTACATAACATTTTGAGGTAAGAAATTAAATGCACCGTTCATGGAGACGGTAATTCGTGTGTATGCATGAACACTACTTTCATTTATATTTTGTATTTAATTGAATGAAAACTTAATGATAAATAGGTATATTATAATTAAATAATAACATAACACATAATTTCAGTCACTCTATCCTTTATATGGTCCACGTATGGCATGAACGAGTCATATCACTTTGAGGGGCGGTGGTCCGCACTTCCTCAAATGAAATTATCACGTTTACCCATTTTTAAAACCACAAAGGTATGATATAAATAAAAAATACAGAAGTATATAGAAAATATAAATATAACATATATAATATATAAATATAGTTCCATCATAATGGCCACCATGATAAGTGGTTGGAGATATTTGAAAAATCGTCATTTCGTGAGGCAGTAGTTCACCATCCACAGAAACATTATGTTCATATCCATTTCATGGAGGTGTTTGGAAGTGTAGTTATAATAATTATCATAAAAACAACCAATTATATTTAGGATTTGTTTGTTTTTATATATTAAATTAATAAATAGAGTTTATGGGGTTGGAGAAGTAAAATAAAAGAAAAGAACTTAAGAGAAGATGTTACCTGTAAATCGGGCATCTCCCTTTGGTTGGAACCAAAAGGCTTCCTAGAAGTGTCTTATACCTAGGTAATGCTTCTAGGAGGAAGATAAAGATGTAGGGAGATTACTTTTTAAGAGTTTGGATTATCCAAGGGTCTTTATAGTTGTAAGTAATGGGATTTAGGTGATGGATTTTTATAAGGGGGAGGAGGGGCTCTTTACAAAAGTTTGAAAACAGTATTTTATTATAAACTAATTTTCTGTTTAAAAATGTCTAAAACTCATTAAATCAGAAGATAAGATGACTATTGTTATAAATAAAATAATCCAATAATAATTGGATAGGTTTTGGATAGATTTTTAAATTTTATAATCTCATTTATTTAAATCATTTATCAATAAGGTAATCACTGCATCATCATTGTGTCATAAATAATTTTATTTATTTGAAGTGTAAAAATTATAAATAAAATACCATGCCGTAGTAAATATTTTTATATTTAAAATGAAAATTTATAGTCTAATATATAACTTATATTACCCCATGTAAATATTTATTTACTAAAAGATATATGTTTATGTAATTTTTGTATTTATTTTAAATTAATTAATATAAAGTGTCATTATCACTCTTAAATAGCACCATGGGGTCCCAAAATGGACCCAAGGATTGAAATGGTTGGAAATGTATCATCAAATAATATTAGGACATGTTTTATATTAATTTAATATTATTATAATATTATTTGTTACCCGTATTTACCAAATTTACATTATAACCATGGTAAATAAAATATTTACTGATGTAAATATTCATAATGTCTAAAAATAAAAGTTAACTACCCAAAAAAAATTTACCTCATGATTCTAAATATGGAATCCATTTTTGCAAATAAAAAACACATAAGTGGAAGAAATTAATTTAAAATTAATTCTCATTGTCAAAACAAAAAAGATTGTTTTTAAGAAATAATATATATCAAAAGATTGACACTTGTTTATGTTCAATTTGGAGTAAAATTACTTCCAATGACTAAAGTTGGATGAAATGGTAATAATATAACCATATAACACTTTAAAATCAATGAAAAAAATATTATATAAATAAATAAATTACATTAAAAGGCAGTTTTGAATTAAAATGCATTATTGTTCACTATTCATTAAAAAATGAACATTATTAGAAAAACACCAAAATTTCATCCAAAGTAAATTTTGATATCCCAATTATAAATAAAAATATTATTTTGTCAAATATAACATATAAAAGTGACTAAAAATGGATTTAAAAAGGTTTTTCCATCAAAAGAAGGTAAATCTACCTTTTAAAGAATATTAGAGTGTTTATGCTTAAAATTGGATTCATTCACATTTTAGGCTTCTAAATTTTATTATATAAATGTAAAAGAATTTAACAAACATTTATAATCATATTTTAGTTACTCATATTCATTCATTCCAATATAATGTCCATGTTTCAACTACCATTTAAAATAATAATATTATTATGTTATTTGTTGGTATAACTTAACGTTGTGTGTAACATAAGATTTCAAAGAAACTCATTATTACGTATTGGGTATGCCATCGAACATGGTATCCCCTTTAAAGTAAAATTAATATTTAATTCACAAATATTAATAAATATGGAAATTCCATATTCTTTATTCACCTAGGATGTTACATCCATCCACCTTTTGGGAATCGTGTCCTCTCAATTTTAAAATTGGGCTTAGAAACTTCAATAAAAGTCCCATATCGAAAAAAAATATTTAATATAACTATCACTTTAAATGAAATAAAGGTAAGTAAAAAGGTCTCATGAGATAACCCATACTAGGATTCCATGAAAACATGGATATAGAGGAGAATCTAAGTGTCATGTTCTGAGGAAGATTGATAGAAAACATGATCAGGAGAATGTTAACCACCAGAAAACCACAAAATTTTGATAGGTTAAACGGAATTTGGTTTCCCAGTAAGAAAAGTTAGTGGAAAAAGTTTTTGTTTAAAGTTTCATTTAATAAATTTATAGAATTTATTTATGAGATTGACTAAGTACATTAGGAAATATACTTACTTTTCAAGTAGAGTTACATCGTATAATATGTTTCTACCCAAAACTCATCTTTTCTCCAAAAGATGAGTAATCAAGATGACATGGTCACACCTAAAGTGCTAGAATAAAATTATAGAGAATAAAATAATACACAAAATATGAACTATATTTTTTTTGTCTTTAGACATTAACCAAAACCAAAATGTTTAGTACAAGATTAGATAATCCCCAAAAAGGAATAATAATTTATAAAAATAAATACTACTCTTAATCCCCAAAATTCGACAAACAATACCCAATGATAAGAAAATACCATTCAATCAAAAATGTCCTTAAAATTCTTCAAAGTAACCCAAACTAATATTGTAACTCAAAACTCAGAAGGATTTAATAAAATAGTCTTCATCAGTATATCGTAACATTTACCTCCAAATCACATCAAATTCTCTTAAAGTCTCATACTAAAGTGTAATTAACCAAATCACATATTATCTATGATAGGTTAATCATTTCCATAAATAACCCAAATCTTTATATTTCCATAATAAAAACATATATTCTTCCAAAATAAAATTCTACCATTATTCCTTAATTGAAATCCCAAATTATTATATTTTTCTTAGGCATATAGTTTTCCAAAAATATAAAATGTATTCCAAAATAACATTTATCACATAATCCCCAAATCATTTTCCTATACTAAGTATATCCATTTAATAAAACATAATATCCAAAATCAACTTATTCTTGATCAATAAAATCATTTAACTAAAAAGACTAAGTCGTACTAACCTATGACATCACGTAGTGTAGTGGTAGATGATAAATACCAATCGCACTTTTGTTGTAGGTTCTATTTTTGCATCTTTGTCCAACATGAAGGGTTGTCACATGGTTGTCGTTTTGTCTTTTTTTCAAAAACTATACAATTTTATAACATTCCCAAAAATGAGATAAACTCCTCAAAAATAACCATAACATGATTTAAACTCAATGTTTTTCTTATGACACTTATTTTTATCCCAACTCATAATGATCTCAATATCTTAATTCAGGAAGTCTTATATATATTGACAAATTTTTTACATCCATAAAATAACACTATTCCCAAAGAAAGAACATCTTACCTTGATCATTATGTCTACCTGGTTTCATCATCATCTTGTTCACATAGATAGATGGTCCATGCATTGCAACAATGATTTATAGATCCTTCAAAATCATTTTCTTCTTTTATCCAAATACACCTCGTACAACATGGGTTATATGGGTGATCAAAGAAAAATATTTTTGGAAACAAATCATGAATGACATATAATTTCAAAACATCTGATAAATCATTCTTTTTATAAAATAGTCAGACTAATTTTGAGTAAAAAAATTCAATCAGTGGTCCTTTTTAAAATACAATCAGTATGTGCTAAAAGAATATAATTTAAAAGAAAATATAAATAGGTTGTGTAAGGTTCTCCTTCTTTATCAACTTTTTCAAAATCATAATACGCTTCAAAATATTTTTCTAATGTAAAATATTTGAAAATAACTTGATAATATTTACCTTTAGTGAAAATATGAGAATATTGGGAAAATAGGATTTTATTAAATACAACCCAAGATCCATGATGGTATTGTGGTATAGTGTAGGTCTTCATTATCTCAAAAAATTACTTTCCGGTGATTTGTATGTTATAAAATGTTTCAGAGTTGTCTGGACATGACTTTGCAATAATTATTGAAAGCAAGTCATCAGGAAGAGATACATATTTCGTTTGAGATCCTCCTCCATCCATTTCTAACAAAATTTCATTGACTTGAAACATTACAAAATAATGATTTAATATAAAGAATAGACATAGAGACTATCCATGTTTCTAAAAAAACTCATAATCCCAAAATTTCTCTAAACAGACCTCTGATACCAACTATTTGGCCCCATCCTTAAACTTTACTTAATCTTGAGTTAAATAAAGAATTCACATTGAGAATCTTTTCAGGTTTAGAGATATAAATAAATAGGTCAAAACGTTTACATTACATATCAAAAATTAAAAAGTTGACACTTCTACTCAGTTTCAATTTTTTAATAAAATAAATACTTTTAAAAAAAGAATGTCTAGTTCCTTATTCTATACAACATGACTTTTCGTTGATCCCATATTTTAGCCTATTCATCTTTATGTCCTGTGAAAAACATTTCAAAACTTGGGATTAGGATAAAGAGATCAGTAAAGGTTATAAAATAAGGAATTAAAACATTAGCCTATCAATAAATACAAATCTATGAAACCATACTTTTCAATCGTAACATACGTTATGAAATCATAATATTTATGAATAACACATAAAAATAATAAATAATAAAGGTAACTTATGGTATAAATAACATACATACATAGTAGCTTTCATAACTACATAGAGAGTTACATTTTGAACATCTATCACAATATATTATATATATATATAAGGAGAAAAATTAACATTTACCTTCATCACATTACCTAATGCATTGGAGAGATATCTCAAGCTCACCCGCCCTAGGTTTATCATGGAACAACCTGTATATGTAAACAACACCCAATAAAAATAACATATTCATAACACATAAAACATGAATAAAGGAAAGATAACATTTCCACATCACAATCACAATATATCATTTCAACATGTTGACATAATCAATGCTTTATCAAACCATTAAATTTTTTTAATAAAGATATTTTTTTATCAATGTTTTCCATACCACATTGAATATTTTAAAGGAATTATAATTTTAAAAAATAATGTCCATATAAATAAATCAGTAAAACCATTTTGAAAACATGGAAATTAATGAGAAATATATAAAAGAATAAGTCTTTGAAGCTGTTAAAAAGTTAAAGAGTCATGTAACACATGAGAAATACTTTACTAAACATAATTATAGAATAAAATACAACAAAACATATAATAACATAATAATATGGATATTCATGATATAATATTTCAACGGTCATTATATAAACCATATAAAATTGAATTGGTTCATAACAACAAATTAGTCTCAATGGAATATAAATTGAGACAAAATTACTTATAATGATCATACCATTAGATTAAGGATAAATCAATCACCTAAATATGTGTGAAAAATATAAATACACCCAATATAAGTGGATATTATGTGTAAAAAAATCATATTTCATTCACACATATTCATAGAATGACATATTTAATAAGTAGAAGTTTAACCCAAAGAATGGAAATTGGGTGAAGAAGTTCCCTTACAGAAATTTGATAGCCTAACGGTGTCTCTTTAAAATTAAGAAAATGAGTTGATGAGAGAGAAAAGGGTATCTCATCACATGGACATAAACTTTATAGCAATAAGGATATATAATAACATATCCCCACATAAGAAAAATAAAATTAAAATACATGACATAAATAAACTCTTTGACTAAAAGAGTATGGTGAAAGGTTCCGTTACCGATTTGGTAAATTATGAAACATACACCCCATGAAGGAAGGTTAATAAAATGAAGATGTAAATACCCATAATTAAATTTATATTATACAAAGAATAAAATCATGGGAAGTACATACACTACACAAAATGAAATAGTGGAAAATATAGCATGAATCTCATGGGAATAAAAAGTAAGATGAAAACTCCAAACCACATTGTAATCAATCGAGTCGTATGACCAAAAGATAATAACCACCAAATGAATCACAGAATATAGTTAATATAAATAGAATCATGATAACATATATCAAATGGATGTACATAATAAACAACATTCAAAAAATAAGTGGTGAACAATGGAAATCTCACGGAATTAAATGTGAGATAAGAAACTCATTACCTCATGTCCGACTTGACTCATTCGTTCTTTAATATTCTGAATAAAAAAACTAATGTTAATTTATAATTGATTAAGAACCATTTTCAAGATTATTTTTCCTTTTATATCACTTATTACTATGTTATAAACATTATTTAATCATTTAAGTTAATAATGGACGTTTTGTCAATATTTGGTACTCAAGTCAAAATGAACTTCTTATAATTACAAGTTGTTCATGTGGTGAAAATTCCATTATATCCATAATGATATTCATGATTTAGGTATAATATATATCATATATATCCAGTATATATATGTATTATAATAGTACATAACATTTGGAGTTAAAAAATGAAATGCACTGTTCATAGAGACAGTAAGTCGTACATACACATGAATGCTACTTTAATTTCAATTTAATATTTAATGGAATGAAAAAATAATGATACAAAGTTAAATTATAAATCCAGTATAATATCATAAATAATTTCAGTAACTTCACCCTTTATATGTTCCATGTATGGAATTAATGAGTCATATCACATTTAGGGAGCGGTAGTCCGCACTTCCTCAAATGAAATTATCGTGTTTACCTTTTATGGAAACCATAATGTTATGATGTAAATGAAAAATAAATAAGTATAGTGAAAATATAAATATAATATATATCACATATAAATACAGTTCCATCATAATTTCCACCATGAGAAGTGGTTGGAGATATTTGAATAATCATCATTTCGTGAGGCAGTAGTTCACTGTCCATAGAAACAGAATGTTCGTATCCATTAGATAGAGGTGTGTGGATGTGTGGTTTGAATACATATCATAACAACATCCTATTATATTGATTATATTTCTGTTTTTATAAATTAAATGAATAAATATATTTTAGGGGGTTGGAGAAGTAAAATAAAATAAAATAACTTAAGAGAAGACGTTACCTTTAAATCGGGTATCTCCCTTTGGTTAGAACCAAAAGGCTTCCTTGAAGTGCCTTCTGCCTAAGGTAAGGATTCTAAGAGGAAGGGAGGGATGTAGGGAGCTTAATGGGGCAGAGTTTTTTTATCCAAAGGTCTTGAGAGTTTTTATTAATGTGTTATAGGTGATGTCTTTTTATAAGGGGGGAGGGGATCTTTAGGAAAGTTTAAAAACATTATTTTTTTATAAACTGATTTTCAGTTTCAAAAGGTCAAAAACATATAAAATTTAAAGATAATATGACTCTGTCATAAATAAAATCATCCAATAATAATTGGATATGTTTTGGAAAGTTTTTTTAAATTTTATAGTCTCATTTATTTAAATCATTTGTTAATAAAGTAATCACTCCATCATCATTGTGTCATAAATTATTTTATTTATTTGATGTCTAAAAATTATAAATAAAATACCATGATGTAGTAAATATTTTTATCTTTCAAGATATAACTTATATAGCCTAATTTAAAAATATCTTTACTAAAACAAATATGTTTATGTAATTTTTGTCTTTCCTTTAAATTAATTAATATTAAGTGTCATTATCACTTCTAAGTGGCTCCATGGGGTCCAAAAATCGTCCAAAGGATTCCCATGGCCATAAATGTATCATAAAATAGGATTAAGACATGTGTTAGATTAATTTAATATTATTATAATATTATTTTTTACCCTTATTTACCATATTTACCTTTTAACCATGGTAAATAAAATATTTAATGAAGTAAAAATTCATAACATCTAAAAATAAATGTTACCTATTCACAAAATTTGGAAATCCTGATTCCAAATATGGAATCCATTTTTCCAAATTCAAAATGCAGAAGTGGTATAAATTAATTTAAAATTAATTCCCATTGTCAAAACAAATAGTGAGTTTTTAAGAAATAATTTATATCAAAAGATTGACACTTGTTTATGATCAATTTAAGAGCTAAATAACTTCCAATGAAAAAAATTGGATTAAATAATAAAAATATAATCCAATTACACTTTAAAAAAGTTAAAAGAATATTATAACTATATAATTAAATTATATTAAAAGGCAATTTTGAATTAAAATGCAGTATTTTTTACTATTCATTAAAAAATGGACATTATTAGAAAAATACCAAAATTTCATCCAAAGAAAATTTTTATGTCCCTATTTTAAATAATAATAATATTTTGTCAAATAGAACATATAAAAGTGAAAAAAAAACTAGATTTTAAAAGGGGTTTTCATCAAAAGGTGGTAAATCAATCTTTTAAAGAATATTAGAGTGTTCATGCTTAAAATTGGATTCATTCACATTTTAAGCTTCCAGATTTTATTAGATAAATGTAAAAAAATTTAAAAAGAATGTAAAATCATATTTTAGTTATTACTATTCATTAATTCCAATACAACGGCTATGCGTTAACTACCATTAAAAATAATATTATTATTATATTATTTTTCGGTATAACATAACGTTGTGTGTAACATAAGATTTTGAAACCCATTGTTGTATATCGGGTATGCCATAAAACATGGAATCCCCTTTGAAGTAAAATTAATATTTAATCCACAAATATTAATAAATACGAAAATGCCATTTTCTTTATTTACCTGGGATGTAACAATATGTGTGTCCCCTAGTTATCCTATGCAGTTTTAAATGCCATGGAAATTTAGAAGCATGTTAAGGAAGTTTTAAATAATGTTGTTGTATCACATGTTCAAGATGTTATGCTATGTACGTAATTCCAAAATACAATATACATATTGATATTATGGGTTGTGTTAATTGAAATATTTTGTTATAAATAAATAATTAATGTGTAATATGGATCTTGGTTGTTATTTTTGGTATCAAATGAAAATTTTAGTTATTTTTGGGATTAGGATTAGAAAACTCTAGATAAATCCCTACGGATAAGGATAAGTACAATAAAACATCCCAAAATTTTGGTATGTATAGAGTAAGTGGTTTATCAAAACAATAAATCATTTTATGTATACTACAAGTGGATGTGGTTTTGGAACAAATGTATCTACGGGTAACAACACCAAAGAGGTGTGTCAGGCCTAACTCGATGTAACTAGGTACATGAAAAAATGCCTTATTGTTTAGATGTTTTAACACTCCTAAGGGATACGATTTGGTAAAATCTCAATATCATTATGAAACATTATTAATGTAACAAAAACATTCCCATGAGAATATATGTTAGGAAATATATCATGGAAAACATAGATTGAATCCTTGAAACTCATAAGTTAAGGAAATTACTATAATTTTTAAGTTATCCCTTTAATGTCATTGAATTCCCATTTATGTGTTTAATAGTTAAAAATTAATCATTCCTAATTTTTCATTTATTTTATCCAATGGTAGAAAATAGGAGGAATAAATTAAACAATCAATGTGATGGGGCATGTGATGATGACCCTCATAAGATGCCCAACTCGATGGGAGAAGGATTCACTAACTTTATGATAAAACTCTCTCAGTTGACTTAGGTTTTAAATAGAAACCTGGATCCTGAGAAATTCCCAAATCCTCGTAAGAATGAAATAGTTTTAATTTAAACCTTTATGTTACGATGTCACCCAATATTCAATGGATCATATGATACCTTGATCTTTGAACAATGGGTCAATTCCATTTAGAATATCTTACCCATCCTTCAATGTTCAAAACAGGAGAAGGTTCTACTATATGTTTATCATATAGAGGGGGAAGATGATCAGTGATAGAAATTGATCATGAATATGAAGCCTAAGGAAGATATTAGAATTATGGGGTAGATGGAATTTTAGAAAATGTTTTTCAAAAAATATTTTCATCATGATCTCTATCTAAAAATAAAAAGGGATTTCTTTTCACTCAATAAGAAAAGCGACGAATCTATTAGGGCGTATGAGGAAAACTACACAAGACTTGCATGATATGTATATGACTTTGTCGTTACCCTCAAATGTAATCATTAACACTTCTTTGGTGGGATAAATCCTAGTAAACAAAAACCCATAGTGGTCCATGACTTTGATAGCTATGTGAAAAAAATTTGATGTTCCCTCATAGTTGAAAAGGAGATCAGTGAATCTCAACCATTACAAGGGGATAAGAAGTATACATTGGAGTTTAATTCTAGAAGTCTAATAAAAAATATAATGATACTAAAAAAAGTCAACATCCCACTTATCAAAGATGCACAAATAAGCACCTCATAAATTGTTTAAGGTGGGTGAAGAAATGATTTAGGTGTAGCAAGGGAGGGAACCTGACTATCGATTGCATATAAGAGAAATTCACTGATGAAATGAAGGAAAGGAATTATCTGATCAACCCTCGGTACATTTTTCATTACATTAACTACAAGGAATCATGGATCTTTTCAAACCAATGCACTATGCCAAGTGTTTTCCGAGACAACCAATCACCTCTAAGGCACCAAGGGAAATATTTTTCAATCACAACCACTATGGTTGATACTTACAATGAAGTTGTGATAAGTATTATAGTTATTCATTCAAGAATAGAAAGTGTAATTTTTTTATTTTGGTTCTATGAATTCCCTAATATCATGAATATTTGGAATAACTATTCAAGAACCACCACAAATCATGGAAGTAGAGTTGTTAGTGAAAATAGAAAAAAGGGAAATTATTGCATCCCATGTTTATAACTCCTCCCCTATCAATTTTTTTTATTAACTTACTATAAAATATCTTTATACTACCTTTATTGGAATTTGATGCAATTCTGTGCATGGATATGTTTTTATTATATAATGGAAACATGAATTGACATGAGATGGAAATCACTCTCTATATTGGGAATCAGCCTTAAATTCTATACAATTGTAAGGATGAATCATCATTAGAACCAAAATCTAAAGCATGGATATTATTTCCCTACATGAAAACATTTCTAGATAAAATTATTGATTCTATGGAATGATTTATACTTGAATGCATTCCTATTGTGAGGGAATAATTTTATGTGTTTCCCAAGGAATTTTCGGGTTTTCATCCAATATGAGTGGTTGAATTTTCAACAGATCATATACCTAGGGTGTTACCATTATCAAAGAAACTGTATAGAATTTATGTTGTGGAACTTGATGAGTTTATGAAAAATATATATAATAATATAGATAAAGGGTACATATAACCAAGTGCTTTACCATGGGGTGCACCAGTCTTCTTCATCAAGAAGTGTGATGGGTCAATGTGCCTTTTCATTAATTATCACGAGCCTAATAAGATCATGATAAAGAACAAGTATCCTTTATCACAAATTGATGACTTATTTTATTAGCAATGTTGATCACAATACTTCTCTAAGGTGAATCTATGGTCGATATATTACCAAGTTAGGTTGAAGAGGGTATATATCCCCAAAACGTATTTTCATACAAGATACAATAACTATGAGTTCATAGTAATTTTTTTCGGACTCAATAATTCTCTATAAATATTCCTCGACATGATGGATAGAGAATTTAGAGATTACCTCAATGATTTTTTGTATTCTTTATATATTATTTACTAATATTCTCTAAAAATAAGAAGGGTAATGAGGAGCATAAGTGCACTGTGATAAATACCTTGTTAAAGGAGAAGCTTTATGCCAAGTAAAACAAATGTGAGTTCTTTTTTAAGGAAGTATCATTTTAGGGGAATAATATCACAAGAAATGGTATATATGAAGACTCTTCAAAGAAAGAATCAATTGAAGGATGGCTGATTACAACATCTGTTATAGATATATATAGTTTCCTTGGATTAGTTGGGTATTACCATCAATTTTTGAGAAATTTTCTTGTGATTTTCAACCCCTCTAAGTAAGAAAACTCAGAAGGGAGTCAAGTTTTCTTTTAATGATGAGTTCAAATAGAGATTAAAGGAATTAAAAAAGAGTCTTATCAGCCCACATATACTGACACTAAAAAAAATGGAGAATGTTTCATGATATTCAGTGATACTTCAAATAAGGGATTGGGATATATGTTAATATTGAATGACAAGTCGTAGCCTATGCTTCAAGGTAGTTGAATGTTCTTGAACAGAACTACCCAGAACAGGGTTTGTAGTTTTCTGTAGTAATATTTGATTATAAAATATTGTATTATTTTCTCTTTGGGGATAAGTATGAAATATATACATATTACAAAATCCTCAAGTATATATTCACATGGAAAGAGATGAATATGCACCAACAATGATGTTCATAGTTGATCAAGGACTATGACTACTCAACTCACTTCCACCCTAGGAAATATAGTAAATTTGAAGAGGATATAAGTATAAAGGATCCATAAATTCTATAATTTATTATAATGGAAAAGGATTTGATCTTATTATACATATAAAGATTGATACAGAAATCATAAATGAAAGAACATCATCAATCCTTTCGTAAATGATTATTCAACCATCCTTTCTGGAGATGATAAAGGATACTCAAATAGATGATGTGGGAATTTAGAAGAAAATATAAACTATAAAAAAAGGTTTAATCCTCATATTTCAATTTTAATAATGAAGTCTTTGTGATATTTGGGTCAATACTATGTGTACCATCAAATACTAAGTTAAAGAAAGAGTTGTTGGATGATGCACATAGCAAAACATTCTCCATCCACATAGGAAGCACATTGATGTACAAAGACATTTGAGAGAACTATTGGTGGGGAAATATAAATATGGAAATTATAGAATAAAATAAAGTTGTATTGTATATCATCAAGTGAAATCAGAAAGGTAAAA
The DNA here is from genome assembly GCA_963277665.1 of Viscum album. Classification (NCBI taxonomy): domain Eukaryota; kingdom Viridiplantae; phylum Streptophyta; class Magnoliopsida; order Santalales; family Viscaceae; genus Viscum; species Viscum album. Next base: position 1,275,426,486 of record OY728136.1, on the reverse strand, counting down.
ATATAATGGTATGATGAAACCATTACCCAAACCTACATGGAAATATAAAAACGTCACCATAGACGTTTTCACTAGTATTATAAAGAAATAAAGAAGGGAATAATTCTACATGGGTTATGTTGGATCATCTTATTGATACTATGTAGTTCAGTCAGATTCAAGAGGATTTATCACTATATTAACTTGCATTGACAAACATTAGAGAAGTGGTGAGGCTACATGGAGTACTAATATCGGTTGTATCTGATCGAGATCTAAGATTCATCTCCATGTTTAGGAAAAGACTCTAACACGATCTAAATAATGAGCTGAACATATAAATATATTATCCCCCCCAAAATGATGTGTTATCTGAGTGGACTATCCATAAACATTAGGACTTGTTGTGAGAATTCACAATTCACTTCAATAGATAATGGGGACAACATCTTCATCTCATCGAGCTATCATACAATAACATTTTCCACTCAAGAATAAAAATATCTCACTATGAATATATTTGGGGTAAGAGGGGAATAGAACCTACATGTTGGGATAAAGTTGGGTAATTAAAACTGTTAGGCCTTGAAATAGTCAAGGAAATGGTGGAAAAGGTTAAGTCCATTCAACAACACTTCAATGTTGTTCAAAGTCGATAGAAGAGCTATGCTAAGAACCATAAATGAGACCTAGAGTATGATGTTTGAAACATGGTATTCTTCTACATATCCTCATATAATAAATTCAAGTGATTTGGGGAGAAGGGAAATATTATCCCAAGATACATCGGCCCCTTTGAGATCCTTGATCACATTAGAGTGGTGGCCTACTGACTAGTACTCCAACCTAACCTATCTAAATTACAGGATGTATTCCATGTTTCCCTCTTGATAAAGTACATAACATACCCCTCACATGTACTCAGTAAAGATGTGGTACTATTGGAGAATGATCTTTCTTGTGAGGAGCTTCCATTTAAGATCTTAGATTGTAAAGACAATGTTCTATGGAATAAGACAATACACCTTGAAAAGTGTTGTGGAGAAACCAAAAGTTTGAATAAGTGATATGTTAATTGGAGGAAGTGATGAAATAGAGTTACCCTCATCTGTTTTAGTGGGGTAAATAAAAATTTTTTAGGCTGATATTTTCAAAGGGGGAAGATTGTGAGGACTCAAACTGTTGTAAATAAAATTCCCCTTGTGATTTAATCAATTGTCTTGTTATGTAATATGGATATATAAAAGTTATGAACATATTTTGTTTTATTATATCCTTTCATATTTAAATGACTATTAAGAATCATTTTCATTTCCAATATATCCATTGAATAGTTATCACATGGTTTGTATAAATATAGGGTTCTAACAAACCCAATTGACATAGACAAAATAATTGATTGCCTCAACCAGTATAATCATCCTCTATGAAGCCCATTTATTAATGTTTTTAGGGGTAATAGAAACACCAGGGTTTTCCCTTGACTAATCACAAGATGAGATCCAATAACTTAAGAATGATAAAAACCATTTATGGAATAAGTTCAAGCTCATCTAGATCACAACCCCAACCATGTTCACTTAACCACCCCATGAAAACCTCATTGTCGCACACATTACTCTTAGGGAGTTTTATGGTTGTTAAATGGATATTTATCATGATCATAGAAATATGATAATGTACATTATTTTTTATATAATAATGAATATATTTTCTTCCTATTTTTGTTACATTATAAATGATTCTTATTTTGATACAATAAAACACAAATAGATTTCTTTGTTAATATTAAAATTCAATTAAGGAATTTTTTGATGAATTAATAGATTTTTGAAATAAATAATATTTTATTAAAATATTATTATTAAATAATTTTTATTTAATATAAATTATCATATAATTTTTATGAATTCAAATTTAATTTTTATAAGGGTTTGACAACTATTATTGTCAAATCCCAATATTTCTTAATAAATGTCAATTTTATTTAAAAAGTGAAAATAGACATATTTAGAAAAACATTTAGGTAAAATTAATATTGTTTTTTGTAATTATAATTTTAAAATTTTCCAATGGTGATTTTTTTATTAATTTTTTGAGATAATCAAATTTTCAAGTAAAAATTAAATATTGTATAAATATAATTTGTGTATTATGACCTCATAATTACCCAAATGTGATATAATAAATACTATTAAATGTATCCCTGACCAAATATATGTTTTCTCTTTAACATAATGAGATTTTAAGTTTATCTCAATAATTTAATAAAGCCATTGAATCCTCCAAAATAAATAATATATTTTAAGATTTTAAATTCATTTATTTAAGAGTATGACTCACCAAGACGTAAGAAAGGGTGTTATTTTATTATGTTTAGGACCTGGACTTATTAAATAATGAAAAACACTCCTATTTTTGAGAAACCATGGGATCGTTTTTTGTTTTTTTATTTTATTATATAGAGTCCAAAACCTATGTTTGATAAATAATAATGAAATCCACACTCATATTCTATATAACCCCCTCCCCCCAATGTTTTACTTATATTCACTCAAAATACTTGGATCACATAAATACACTATTATTCCTTTTCTAGAGTCCTCATGAGGAGCCCCCAAGCCCTCACTAAGCTCCTCTTTAGTATTTGGAGTCACACACTCAAGTAGGGATCCTCGCCTTATCTTCTTTATTCAAGTTTCCTTATTATCTTATGCATTATATTTCCAATTCCATATGTTGGGATATATATTTACATGTACCTATTATGGAATATTTTATATTCAAATTATTAGAGAACTTTTTTTTATATCAACTACCAATTTTATGAATTTTTTTGTGACATCATTATCTTGCCAAAATTTTATAATGATTTTATATTCCAAAATAATTGTGTAGTGAATACCATACTCATTTCCCATAAAGGGTGGTTAAATTTATACACATATAACTCTTTGAATTGGGACTTACATATACTTATTTCACCTTCATTAATCATGGAATAAAATATGATTATGAATGAATCCTTATCATATGATCTATGTGGCACACTTAAGCATGAGAATGAAATAAATGTGACGTGTGCACCTATAATTATATAGTGCTCCAATTAATTAAGAAATTTTTAGTCTCATGATAGGTCATGTTGGGATATGTAGTGATCCTAAATCATTTATTGGACTTTTTCAATCAGGATGTCTTGGTAGTTAGCCTTGACCTATGTTTATGATGTAATGCTTTAAGTTGTTTCCACATTTCTAATGTTATGATTATCATGATATATCATGTCTTATTATTCATGTTAATTTAATTCCTCATTTATATATATATTTTATAACATGTATTACCATATTTCCCTTACTGAGATTTATAGATTACCCCTTTCTTATGTATGTCCCCAGGTTATCCCATGCATTTTTAAAATCCATGGAATTTTATAAACATGTTAAGGAAGTTTAAAATAATGTTCCCGTATACATTGTTCAAGATTTTATTATATGTACATAATTCCAAAACACACAAGATATATTGAAATTATTGGTTGAATTAAGTGTAATATTATGTAATAAATCAGTAATTAATGTGTAATAATGAATAGGGTTGTTTTAAAGTAAAAATTTTAACATAGTTCAATATCCGAGAGATGATAAATAGGTGGGTGTATTTTCATTATCTTCTTCATAATATCAGTATATTTAATCTCTTCACATAGTCCCTAAATTATTCCAAAAACCTTGAAGAGTTTATTGAATAATCCCTTAATATTTTTAACTAGTAACATTTTCAAATCATTGAAATTATTTTGAATCACATTCATCTCATCTTCCATAACCTTATTCTCACTTTTATATATATTATAGTTTATCCCATAACAAATTGGAACTAGTTAAACGCATCCCCTTTATATATATCTGATTTTATAGAGCTCCATTTAAATATTTTTAGAATTGGAAAAAATATCAAGTAGCTCCGTGTATTCTTTAGTCATTTATAGTCTTGAAACATTACTAAAATTTATATTGTATATATTTTCATAGAAAACATATAGACCATGATATTGTCAGTTTTAAATCGATATATTCATCCATATTTGTTAATTACTTCCCTAAAATATAGGATCAATTTTTTTATTCATTTTCCTCTCCATACTGAAGACCTCCAAATGATAGATTCAACACCTATAACATGTTTCTCTAATACCACTTGTTTCAACTCGAGACACTCTTAGAGGTGGGTGGGTGAATCAAGGTATAGAATTTTTATCACATTATATAAGATCATATTATCATATTGGTAATAACTTTTTTAAATATTTCATTATTATATGAAAATTAACCACAAAAAAATGTATAAATTAAAACAAGGAAAAATAGTTTTATTTTGTTCACCACTAAGGGATATTCCTAGGATTATATACATGATAGTGTGTTGGTGTACTATAATACACTATTATTAAATATTTTAGTGGATATAATTTTTTTCAAAATCACTTCATACAAGGAATACTTCAATTATCATTTCATTTAGGTAATAGCACACTACCTCCCTCAAATCACACATATCGACTCCTCCTTTTCATACTACTATAGATAAATTTATTTCTAGTTTTTAAATGTGTATATATCTTATATATCAATGATCATTTATGAATTTATTTTCATCATGATAGCCCAAATATGATTATCTAATGCATTCCAAAATCCTTGTAACAAATACGATTAATATGCGTGTATATTCTACATAGTATATTGTTCACTATGTAAAATCCTTTATAGTGACTTTATCCTTTTACACACATAATTACATGATATTAAGAATAATAAAACATCATATTACAAGCGAAAGATCATAAATTATAGTGTCTTGGAAGACAAGGTACAGAAAACTAGAAACATGGGACTAAATAAAACATTTGTTTTATTTATTATTCATAAAGAGCTTCTAACTTCTGTTGTGTTGTATATCTTCATATTATAACATTGGGATAACATGAAAAAAGTGAGAGATAAAAATCCTATAAAGGGAATAAAAATTAGAATAATTCTTTAGAATATGGGTTATAAGGCATGACATAATGATATAAAAAGGCATAAAACATCTGGATTCATAACATATAATCATGGGATCATATAAACATAAATTTATATTAATGTGTATGAAACCTAAAATATTACATTATCATGATTCAAGTATCCTTTAACATAGAGGAGAACAACTCAAAGTTAACCACAAGGACTATTGTACATGGTAACACGAGTCAAGGCTAACTACCAAGACCCTTAAACATAACGTCTCATGAGACTCAATGTTACCCAATTAATTGGAGTGATAAATGGTAACACCCATCATAAAATGTTCATAAATATGTTTTCTACATACATAATCATACATAATCAATAATATATATACAAAAGGTTTACCCATAGTAAGAATTGGGTATTATAATCATGTCATAAATCATAACAAATTGAATTATCAAAAAATGTCCATGAAGTAAAGGAATTAAATCATCAATATAAAATAATAGGGTATTATTGGAGTATATCATAAAAATTTATGTCAACTTGAAGTATTAACATGTAAAAATAGCACTTAAGAAACATTATAATTAAAACATTTTAGTGGGATTAAAGGAAAATATCAAAAGTATGGTAAACCATAAAAGGAAATAATATTTTATATAAAAATAGAGGTGAACCAAGAATTGTTTCATAATAAAAAATAGTGGGTTTATAAAAAATATTGGTGGCTTAAAAATAGATTATATATTGTACTTGGAAATGGGTAATAATTTGGGAAGTTCCCTTAAACGGGTTTTCTTATCGGGAAGTATTAATAAGAGAACAACTTAAAAACATGTATATCTCCAAAATAGAATTATGATTTTAACTTGATAAATGATTTTGAATCATGTATACAGAATTTATATGATTTAAATAAAATGAAAAGATCACTTCATTTAGGTAAAAAGAAAGATATAAAAACCTGAAGGAATAATGGAGGTCCGGGTAGAATCCCTTACCTTAAGTCTGATGGTGTCCTTCATTTGATCTTAATATCCTTAATAACAAAATTAAATTAATTAATTAGTATTTAAATAAACTACTATTCTTGTAATTTATTTACTATATTCTTATTAAGTTCATTCGCTATCATTTTGATGGATTAAGAGGTTCAATTTCATTATTTGGGAGCGTTTGTTTTCATGGTTTACATGATTGGTTTACTTATATATATGTGAGGATAAACATATAAGATGAGACTAGTTGTCCCAAATTGTATTTATATGTTATTATTGAACATAAATAATATTACATGGTTATAAAAAAAAATTTTATTTTGAGTGAAGATGAATCATTATATAAAACTTTAATGATAACTGTTTTGGTTAATTGGCAGTTTTTTAATCATAACAAATGCATTTTGCTTTATCATTTAATATCATGTGTACAAAAGATCCTAGAACCTTAAATAATACATAATACATATATTATTTTCTAGTTAGACCATAATATTTCTTCATGACCAGAATTGAAGATGGTAATAGAAATTGAAAACTCATCATCCTTGAATGTGATAAATTAACAGATCTTATATGGTGTTTTCATTTCTAGTATAAAAGGAAGAGAAAGGAGAGGTGATGATGAATTATTCCATTACCATAAATAAATTACAATAAATTTAATTCAATAGAGTTATCATATAATTTGGATGAAATTAGTTGAGGAAATAAAATAACTTGAAAGAAAATAAATGAAATGAAAAGAGGAATTTACCTCTCGAATATATCTTCTTTGAGAGCCTCTTTAGGGGAGATTTTTTGGACATTTAAAGATACCAATGGATCTGGGAAGTGGGAAAGGGTATTTGGGAGAGATTTTAGTATAATTTGAAGTAGGAACAAGGCTTGAGAGGAGTGAAGAGAAGAGGTGGTGATGGTGGTTTTTATAGTGGCAAAGAGGAGGGTTTCCCCTTATTTTATTCATTAGTTTAATATTTTTATCATGACATAGAATTGTATTTATTATTTTGACTAAAATAGTAAGTAGAGAATTTGAGTTAAAAACAATGTCCATTTACATCATCAATGACTCAATAATGATGCATAAATTCATTTATTTAGCATTTATCATAAATTATCATATTTTACTATTCAACAAAAATTCAGGAATTTTAGAAAAATACCAAAAATGCACCCTAAACTTTTTTCAATGTATAGAATCCAAAAATTAATCATATTTTGTAAAAATAATTTTATAAATATGAGGAATTTAATTTTTAATTAAAATCATAATTTACATGAAAAATACAAAGCTTAAAATTAAAAATGCTTTTATAACACTTGAAAATTTACTTAAGGTCTCATAAAATTATATCATAATCATAAGTCATAAAAATACTTATTTATGAATTAATTTTTTGATAATAAATTTTCTTTTAAATTATTAAATTAATCATAAAATTTTAATTAAATGTACATAACTTACAAAAATACCAACACTTAATTAATAATATTTAAATTATTTACTTACCTATTCTATGATATATTTATATCATATTGTAAATTATAAGAAGGGTAAATTTTATTTATAAATTAATTTGTGAGTTTACTATTCAATTGGCCAGTTTACTATTCATAAGGGTCACATTACTATTCCAAAGGTCAAGTTACTATTTCCTTGGTATATGTTCCTTAACATCTAACGATACCTTTTATTTTACTCATTATTCATTTATAAGGCGTGTATTGTGTTATATAAGTAATCTTATGTTATTATAATATAATATATAATTAGAAGAATGGAATTTTAATGATAAAAAATTGGGTCATTACATCCTTTGATCAAACATTTTCTTCATGAAACTCCTACATGGAACCCCTTCTAGAAAATCCTTTACAAATTACACTTCATGGAATTATTCATAGAAAGATCCTCCAAAAAAATATACATTAAACCTTGCTTCACTGACCTATCAGTGCTTCTTGAATAAATATTCTTCAGATGAATGATTGTACTTCATAAGAAAATCTACTTTATGAATAGTTTTACATTGAAAAATATCATGCATCATGAATGGTACTACATTGTGAACTAATCTAACTTACATAAACTTCTGAACCATATGGTGTTAGTTCCCTGGTTAACCTTTTAATTTTTAATTTTTTTAATTATATGATTAGAGAAGTATTTGACATGACCCATCCCACCAGGACCCCATCTAGGTGGTGGTAAACCGAGTGTGTCGCCCCAATCCTACCTCTGGTAGGATAGGGGTTTGGAACAATCCCTAAGTAGGTATCATATAAAATTTGAGGACTTATACTATAATAAAAACACGCATAATTCACTCCCACAACTTCCACAATAATGTAAAGAAATAATTAAACCATCTAAAAAATGTGAAAAATTCATGCAGCAGGCGCAGGATCCATAGGTGAATAGAAATAGATAAATAATATTCTAAAGAGGACAAATAAATTCATGATACAAATAAGAACCCAACCTGAGAATGGTTAGGATGAAGGTCCCTACTCACACATCTATGCCTTAGTACATCTAGATAACACCACCACCAAGTACCTCTAAGACCCACAAATTTTAGGTCTAGAAAGTCCCCCATTAAATTTTGTATCATCTACATAAGACATGAAATATAGATGAAATATTCCCATGAAGGGGTTAGTATATACATACCCATTAGGACTTTTAAAACTCTATAAATAGATATCAAAATATTAGTCATTTCATAAAAAAATATAGAGGGAATTTTTTTGAAAAAACTAACATATGATCAAACAAGAACCTGGGTTACACTAGTAGAAATATATTTTTAGCTTCAGTATTTTGACATCATCTTTTCATAAACTGACATTAAAGGTATTAGTGTGTAATTTTAAATGTCGGATTTTATTAAAAGAAATGTTAAAATTCATGTGGTTTAACTTATAGTATTGTTTTTATATAAACCAATGTTAACATATTTGAAAATATATTTTTAACATTTTTTTTAAATTAAACCAATGTTAAAAATAATAAACATTGGTTTTAACATTGGTTTTTATTAAAATTGATGTTAAATATAAAATTTAAAAAAATTAATATAAGTTTTTAGGAAACCGATGTTAAAAATATTTTAAAAAATATTCGAAAAAATAGGGGCCTTATTTTTCATTATTTTGAATCTCTATTCCTTAAAAAAAATTCAACCGATGAAGGAACTATTGGCACCAAAAATAAAATGCATCAAAGAATGTGGTAAACTATAAGTAACCTGATCAAAAAGTGTATCTCATTCTTTGAGCTTCAATTTTATTGTTAATATATCCCAAATAGAGTTACATATCCTATATTATGGCCATTTGAATTCAAACTATTAAAAATGGAAAGCTAGGAAAATTCTAGGGAAAATTATGGAAGTGCATGAAAGATTCCAAAAATTTTGTTCAAGACCTTTTCATTCATTCAAGTGAGTGACATGCAAAAGGCAATGAGAATTGCATCAAATTCACTTTATTCCAAACATGTTCCCAAGTCCCATATGTGAAAAAAGAAGTCTTGTGTACATGAATGATATATTTTGTGAAATAATGGAATATTGTGTGCAACCAGTCATGCACTCATATTACACACCACATATGAAGTCAATATGTCCCCTTTTATGGAGGAAACTAAAATGAAAAAGGAAATCATGTGTAGGATGTCTATGTTGCATGGAAGAAAGTTGATCTTTGCACAAGACTCTTGTGCACTAGATACAATGTCAATCCATCCCATTCCATGGATAACACTAAAATGGAAAAGGTAGTCACACAAAAGATTTCAACATTTCAAGGAAGAAAACTGATCCATGCGCAAGACACTTTCCCACTAGATATGACATCAACTATCCCCGTTTGCGATTGTTCACCATAGTACAGGAAATGGCTCTATAGAAGAGCACTTCTGCAACTGAATTCTTCTACACCATCACCAATGAGTTTGTCTATAAGAGGAATCTCACCCCCTTTCTCTAGTATAATCATCTCTGGAAGTCGAACTGTCAATCTAATGTTCATAATAATTATCTTCCAAGACATCAAAAAAGAATGGAACTCTCATGGTAGAGGTTTTTTTCGAAATGTTCTACATGGGTCTGCCCTTGATTGGGCCCACAATTATGTAATCCTCACCCAATTTCTTTCAACCCAATTCGGGTAAGTAGAATCACTCCTCTTGTGCACACCCCTGACCTTGACCACATTCCATTTTGCGTGTAGGCCATCTTACACACATGCCATCTTGTACACAGGACATCTTCTATGCATTCCATCTTATGCATAGACGATCTTGCACATAGCCCACCTAACACTCATCAAACCAATCATCTATCCCACCTGGCCCATAGACCATATTTTTCATAGGACATCTCACACGCAACCCATCTTGCATGTGAAATTGTTTATAAATGCACCCACTATTACGTACCAAAGGGGTTGTGCCCCCACACCCCCCCCATCAGGACCATTACTGAGCATTTGTCCTATTCCCTTCTCTACCATCACTGACCCCCATAAAAAGTGATATTTTAACCAAGATATTTTGGTGTCAGGTCGAGGACATTTCTTCTTTCACCCTATTACATCCGCAGCTTACACCCCTCTAATACCATAATTTGAGATACTCCTATGAAATATTTGAAACACCTTGAGTCGACAAAATCCTCTTGGTCCCTTTCCCATGTTGTGCATAAATATTCTCATCTTGGATTCCTTTAATAACCTGATTTTAACCATTCCTCAAGTAACTCCACAAACCTCATCATGTGACTCCCATTCTAGGTCGAATCAGAAGGGTCAACCTCATTTATGTCCCATGTCATCCATTACAAGGCATCTTCCACCTAGTAGTCCTCACTGCCTGAGTTTAAATTGTATAATAATATATCATTCAATAATAGGATTCCTTTTATGTTAAGAATAAAATGCCTCATGCTATGATCGTGAGATGATATTCCACTCCTCATTACATGACTTCAAACAATATCATACCATGTCATTCAAGAGTAGGATTCCACCTATGATAAACATGAGTTACCTTATTAGTTAAGCATAATATGCTCTATTTTCCTCACTACATGTCATTAAACTTTAGTATACCCTATAATTCTTGAATATGATGAGCTTATAACCCAACATGGGGAAGAAGAATTGGAATGCCTATAGTGTAATCCCCACATATACCCCTGTTGCTCCCAAGAAGCCCCCATGGTCCACCATCTCTAAATGAAGCCCCAATAACATCAATCTACCTATCATAAAGTCTATATTCCCTCATGAACATACATGAGGAAGGAAATATTTGATTCATAATCCCAGCACACATCATCCATTCACATGATTTTAAACTGAATCATTACCCTTTACAATGGACATGGGAATCCATCATAGATTGATAAGAGGAAGGTCAATAAGCATCTCCTATTCATAATACCCATTCACACTATCACTACTCCATAGCATCACCCAGTAAGCTTCCATGCATAAGCCCCATTCACACCATTTCCACTCTATATAGGCGCCTGAGCAGCTTTCATTCATAGGCCTCAATCACATCATTGTCACTCTATAGCGGCACCCAGTTAGCTTCCACATGTAATCCCCATTCCCATCATTGGATATCTATATAATAACCTATTAATCCTATTTATTTTAATCCCTATACCCTAATCATGTCCCCTAAAATGGGCATCTCTTATGTATAAGCCCCAGCCACACACTACACTTTCATGGGCAGCTTTCAGGCATAATCCCCAACTTGATGAGAATCCTCTTCAGGTATAAACCCCAACACCCCTTTCCAAACTCTGTTGGATTTGATTCCTAACCAACTAGGATATTTAGGAATCCTCCCTGAGGTCCAAACCCAACACCCAACATTCCATCCACTTCTCTCCTTTCCATCCACCCCCATCCTAATTTTACCTCGTCCACCACATCTCAGAAAGATCATGGTATCCACCTAGAATTCTCCTATGTGTAATCCCCATACAATTCATTAATACTCCCAATAGTACCTGGGTGGATCCTATGTGTAATACCCATACCATCAAACCAATAGAAATCCTCTTGCGAAGGTCATCTCACACGTATAATCCCAACACCATCCCATTGAACTATGTGGGTTTTTATCCCTATCATTTAAATAGATTACGTAGGAATCCTCTATGAGGTTCAATCCCAACCAATGGTAAAACGTTTTTACCCCATCCTAGGGGTAAACTTTCATGGTCCTCTCTTATAGGGAATTCTAATCAACCTCATTTCACCCTCCTAGATATGCACCCTCACGGTGTGACATCCTCCCTTTATAGGACATACCCCCTTAGATCCACCCCATGGGGTTTTCTAATCCATCTATCTAGAAAACCTTGGTTCTCCCACCTAGGTATATACCTTCATGGTTTGAAATATTCCCTTTATATGACACACCCCCAAATCTTCCCCATGGGGTGTTCCAATCTATATATCTAGTAAACTTCAATGCTCCCTCTTAGGGATTCACCTTCATAGTTTTTCAACTTTTCTTTTTGGTAAAACCCATAGATCTGACCCCATGGGGAATTTTGATCCATATATCTCGTAAACATTCATAGTTTTACCTCCTAGGGATGTGCCTCCTTGATCCGCCTCCATGAGGCATTCTGATCAGCATCATTTCGTCTCCGTAAGACTTTAAAATCATGACATGTACCATGCTGCTACCTCAAACAAAAAATGGGATGTCTGAGGTGAAATACTTGGAAGATATTCATATGGCCATAGATACCTCATGATCGATAGGTGATGCATTGGGTTCTATGCTTAAGATACCGCCATGAGATTCCCTCCCAAGAGGAAGGTTCACAGGTGCCCAACATAGTGAGTGTCCAGATATGCCCAGACATGCCTGATGTTACCATCTACTTATAAGAAAGTTTTCTTCCCTGTAAATACCCAATGGAATGTTCATAGATAACTAGAATAATTCACTGGAGTACCACAAAGAGATTTTATCAGGAAAGAGTTTCATGAACCTGACTTAATCTATAAGGGAGACCCGGACTAAGAGATGAGTTTCATGGAGGAATCAAAGGAAAGAAAAACCAACATCCCACTATTCTTTTTTGATTAACTAGAATAAATCACCATTTAAAGTGATTAATTTCACCTGCCATTAGAAATAAGGGATGTAGGGAAACAAATAATGTGATACCCAGCATGCACCATGCATGCGGCAGCTAACGTTCCCCTGAAAGAGCTTTGTAAATATTCAATGATGGCTTCAACGGCCTTCATTTATCAATTCAAGTTGATTCCCATCCACTTTTTACCTTGTTATTTCGATCATAACCCTCTCTCAGTTGATTATGGAACTAACTTCTTCTATAACAATTGAGGACCTTTAATTATCTCTTTAATTGGATTTTTATCCAATTTTAACCTTCTTTATCTTGGATCATTCATCTTTAACTCTTATTAAATGATACTCAAGCTATTAAGGTCGACCTGTAACCATGATTTGAGCTTTTTGTTTGTTTTTACTTATTTTTTTCACTCTTTTATCATCAATATTTCATAATTTTCTCTATTGACACAAACTTATGTTAAGTTTATTGAAATTTATGTGTCATTTTTCATTATCTAGATCCAAAATTTGTAGGTTTTTTGTTACCGAAAATAAATTATATTTCATTATTTTTACCATGATTTTTTGTAATTTATTATATGTTTTTATGTTTAACTTTTAGTTATAGAACCAATTATCATGTTACATTCACTTGTTAGAAAATTATGAGAGTAAGTGATATCATAGAATATCAATTTCAATAATCTAATTTCAATTAATATTACATAAGAAACATAGGTGATAACAAAGCAATAATTTATGATTCCTAAAAAAATCCAACCAATCAAGTGATATGGTGGTTAATTTCTTCCTTTAGGAGTAGGCCATGGATTCATCTTATTGATGAAGTATGTTAATGTCTATTATATAACAAATCATCAAGATAAAGTCTTTAAACAATATTTAATATCATTTAAATTACATGAGTTTGATTATAGTTGAATAATTTGTTGAAATGAATAAAAGATCTTAATTGAGATACATTGATGGTTGATTAATCATATATGATGTTGATTCAAAGATTGTTTAGTTTTCATATCTAAACATGATGTTTTTAGTAAAATAAATAAAAAAATTATTCATTTGATTATATATCAAGTGATATCTTAAAATAGATTACACATGATATATATATAAATAAATGAGTTCTTGAATTTTTATAAAAAAGAAAACGTGGATATTTGTATGTGTATGGGTTTTCATTAAATATAATGTAAACATGGTATACCATTTTCATAATGAGAAGCATGGTATGATTCATTTTTATTAGTCGAATTAATGAAGTATGGGGATGTGCAGTTCCTTAAATCACGTTGAATTCTACACAATAATAGTGTTTACTATACTCAACTAATCATATTTTTATATTATTACTAATCTTCATGGAAAAAATAATTCATTTTTTCATTTTATGTTCCCCCATATAACTATGTAAATTTGATGGACATTGGAGCAATCCAAGATCATGTCAGATTTAGGAGGAGGTGACTAGTTTAAAAGGTAGTGGACATGACATTTTATTTTAAGAAAATTAACTTCTGTTATGTGGTATGTTGGTTTGTGAATATTAATTTTCAAGGTATAATATAAAACTATATATATATATATGTTTTTGTGGTTAACTATTTTTTATGATAATTGTTTGTTATAATAATTGTATGTAGTATATTTTTTATAAATGTTTGTATATTTTTTGTATGTTATTTATGTATAATTGTTTGTATAATTTTTTATATAATATATTGTATAATTGTTTTGATAATTTTTTATAAGTAATTTTTGTATAATTTTTTGTATAATATTTTTTCTAATTGTTTGTATAATGTCTTTTAATTCAAGAGCTATTTTTCATAATTTTTTGTATGTTATTTTCTTATATTCAATTGTTTGTTATGATAACTCTTTGTAAGATTAATTATGAATAATTTTATTATGATAATATTTTGTTATGATAATTGTGTGTTATGATAATTTCATGTTATGATAATGGTTTTTTATGATAATTTTTTATTAGTTATTATATTTTTCATGTTTTATAAGATATGTATAAGTTTTTATTATATTTTTTATATATTTGTAAATGATTATATGTTAAAATATATTAACCATCTATATTTTGATCTTATGAATTTAATTTATTTTAATTGGATAAATTTATAAAGAACCACTAATGAATATGAAAATAGATTTGATAATTAATTTGAATTTTATAAACAAAATCTCCAAAACAATGATTTGATTTTAAGTCCATGTGTGAAGTGTTTGGGTATGAGAAATTTAAATTATATAGAAATCAATGATCATATCATTTCCTTTGGTTTTATTCATAGTTATACATCTTGGATCTATAATGGTTAAATAATTTAAATTTCAAAATCTAATATTGATGAAAACATTTCGAATGAGAGAGAAGGTTGTATTGAAGATTTTACTCATGTTGCAGGAATTGAAACAATTGAAAAAATAATAACTATTAAATGATTGGATAAAGATTCTAAGAAACCATTATTCTCCAGTTATACTAAATATACAGTGATATCATCAGTTCTGATGTTAGTTATCTTGAAATCAATAAATGGGGGAAGTTATAAAGGTTTCTCTGATTTTCATGAACATTTAAAATAGATACTTCTAGAAGGAAATGAGCTTCTTGATTCTGATTATTAGTTAATGAAAATATTGTCCCCAAGGACATTGGGGTATGAAAAGATACATTATTTCCCCAATTATTATGTGTTGTATATAAAGTAATATGAATATTTATCAAAATATCCTAAATGTGGGACATCACTCTGTAAGATGAATGAAAAATTCAAACCTGATTCATTATCAAGTACGTACATTTAACCTCCTACTAAATAAATTTTTTATATTCCAATAATTAAATCCAATAATTCAAATGGTTAAACTTTTATCTATTATTAGTTATCATAATCATACCACATGATAAAGAAATTTGATACCTTTAATAATTCCTTGTTTGAATAATCTAGTTGCAAATTCAATTGATGAAAAAAATGTTAATATGGAATAGTGACAAGTGAATATATGATGGTAACTTATGTCACCATACTAATTCACCCCAGTGGAAGAGATTTAATGAAAAAATTCCAAATTTTTGAATTGATGTTAGAAATTTTAGAATGGGATTGTGCACAGATGAAATGAATCCATATTAGAGCCTAAGTATCCAATAGAGTTCTTGGCCTGTTTTGTTGGATGTTTTAAACTTTTCCCCACATATAAGTATGAAGGAAAAATATTTTATAATTATATTGATGATTTCTAGACCAAAACATATGGGAAACTATATTGATGTGTATCTCTCAACATTTATTGATGATTGGAAACTTCTATGGGAGATAGGTGTTACAATTGTTGATGCCTATAAAAAAGAGAGTTTTCTCTTCCTTATTATGATACTGTTCCCTATAAATGAATTTTATACATATGAAAACTTATCTAGATACAATGTTAAAGGGCATAAATTGTTTCCAATTTGTGAAGAATAAACTTCATATTATCAATTTTAGAATAGAAGGAAGATAATGTACATGGGACATCGAATATTTTTTTCAAATATATCATCCCTGTAATATATTTAAAAAATAATTTAAAGGTTTATTGAAATGTAATCTTCCCATACAACCATTTTTAGTTTAATATTATTATTATAGAAAAAAAATATGGATTTCACATTTAAAAATAATGGATGTTCGGGTCATCAAAAAATATATATGGATGAAAAATTCTATCTTTATAGAACTACCTTATTAGAGGTTTTTAGAGATAAAAAATAACATTGACATTGTGAATGTTGAGAAAAACATATGTGAAAGTTTGGTAGAAAATTTTTTTGACATAAAAGGAAATAAAAAATATGGATTTTATGCTATATTTGACATTATATCATTAGGAATACGTGTGTAGATAGATCCCACTATGAAAGTAAACAGAACATATTTACCTCCATCTTATCACAAATTAACCAAGAGTGAGAAAATGAATTATTATCAGTGTTGGAATGCTGTTAAAGTACCCAGTGCATATTACTCAAATGTGACTAATTTATAATCATTGAAGGACTTTAAATTAATAGGTTTTAAGTCCCATTACTTTCATTTATTGATGCAACAAATACTACTAGTCTCACTACATGGTATATTGTTGATACCTGTTAGAAACACTATCATCAGGTTATGTAATTTTATCAAATCCATTTATAGCAAAGTTGATGATCCAAATTTTATATATGTGTGGTGGAATTAAGTTTTTATTATAATTTTTTAAATTTAAATGTATTTACCATAAATGTTTTTTGATGTAGTGGTTTATCTAGTGATTTATTATTTGTGTGAGATGAAAATAGGTGGGCATGTTTATTTATATTTGATATATCCTTTTGAAATATATATGAAAATTTTGAAGGGAGACAATCCTCATTGAATGGAGGCATATATTATTCAAAAATATGTATCAAAAGAGGTGATTGAATTCTTGATATATTATCTATATGAAACAGATCATATTGGTCTTCCTATATCTTGACATTTGACTATAAACAATGACATTAGAGGGATTTGATGTTTAAAGGTAAAGTTCATTCCATATGACGAAGTGATGTAGGAACATTTGGACATTTTCAAAATCATAGATGAGGTTGAACCATATATATTGTCACATATTATTGAATTAAAGGTATGATATTTGAAAAGAAATGAAAATTGGTTGATGATTGAGAATAAAAAGACATTTTTCATTATTTAAAGAGAAAGTCATCACAGATATATCTGAAGTAGAAACATTGAAATGGTTGGAAGGGGGAATGTCTCTTAAAGTGATCACATGGTATGGTTTTGTTATTAATGGTTAAACATTTTACACAAAAAAAATAGGATGATGATGGTACTATACAAAATAGTGGCGTAATATTCATCGTAGAAGAACTGCATTTTTCAACTAAAAAAGATGAGAAACCAATTTTCATATCAATACCATATTTTGGAGTTCTTGATGATATATGGGAAATTTATTATACTAAATTTTGGTTTGTTGTATTTAAGTGTACCTAGGAAGATAGTAATAGTGTTGTTAAACACAATTACTATGGTTATACACTCGTTTATTTGAAAATATTTAGTTGTAAAGAGGAACTTTTTATCTTGGTGCGGCATGAAAATAAAATATTTTATGTAATTTATTCATCAAATGATTAGGTGTTCATCATTTTTTTAAGGAAAAAGACTCCATTTCGGTGATTAGTAAGATGATTTTGTTATGGATTTATATGATGATTTTTCATCTAATATATGATTTTTGAATGATCATAATGACTATAATTCATACATATTCCACAATATATGAAATGATCATGTTAAAGGGATTTGGGAATACACTAAATTACTTTCCTAATTATTTAGGCAACTTTATATATATATATATATTTTTAAATTTACATGTGTAAACTCTATTTTTTATTGATTATTTGATGTTAAATTATATATATTACTATCTATATGACATTTTAAATTTTATATTCAAAAGTTGTGGATAAACATTCTTTTATTGTAAAACCCAACATACATCAATATGTTTTGGTTAAATTTTTTCATACCAGAAACACTCAGTCAGAGGTAAGCCTCTAACCATTTATTAATAAAATAAAAATCATTAAGCATGTACAACAAGCTAGAAAAACAACTACATATCATAGAAATCAAACCCATCACCATCCACATTAGAGACTATTTCCTCTACATTATCTTTTTCCCATTTTGATCTTTCATAGTGCTTAAGAACCTTAGCATATTTCCTTCTCAGATTCAGCTTCTCCAAGGCTAGAAACTCCGTCAAAGATTGCATAGCCCAAATTTCCTTCCCAATAGAAGATCTAGTAGAAACTGACCTTGGAAGATAAGAATAATCTTTCTTTGGGCTTTGACGTGGTGGACCAGTCTAATTGTCCTCAACCCCATGCACCTTCATCGTTTCCCCTTGAAAAATAGCACTAAAAAAATAAGTACTATAAAACCATCTTTTTCCTTCTAACTATCCGAGATGTCGCCCCACTTTCACAAGATTTTCACCTCTCGATAACCTTGCTCCAAACCACATTCTTGCTGAAACTGACTATTAGTGCCAGCTATGCGGAGGCATTGAGATTAATCTACCAGGTTTTACACATCTTCTCCATTTTTAGCATCCATCGGAGAATTAACAACCTGCAAGAGACCACCTTAATGCCTTGCATCATTCTCCTCTTCATGAAAAACCTCCTCATTTTCTAGTTCCAGGAACCTATTACCAGTAGAAACTGAGATCACCATGTGTCCAGCATCAGCATCATGTTCTTCTTGAACACAGACATCCACATGCTCTAACCGCGAGGAGTTGTAGGCCAATGAATTCCCCACTATATGTGCACTTTCAAGTCCAAGGACACACTTTATGCGATCAAAGACTTGCTTAACCGTCGGGTCCCGTGGCTCATTTCCCACCTTCTGCAAAGGATTACTCTGCACTGTAAACCCATGAGAAGATTTCCCCAACTCCTCAGCCAGAGCCTGCCGAAAAGTAAACAAATTAACAGCATCTCAAAACACCCCATGCGATAGGACTAGATCCTTGAGTTCCCCCACCAATGCATGATCAGTATCAGATTCTCCCACATGGATTCACAACATCTCCTTCATACCAGAAGAGCAACTAGGGACCTCATCAGCACCATCATGGGACATCCCCTACAGTAAATATGATGGCATTGGTCCCTCCACCACTACATTTCCAGCTAAAGACTCCCGGCCCACCCCATGCACAAGCGCTCAAACAACTGACTCTTCCACAACTGCACCTACACTTCAGGGATCCCCCACCCGAGTAACCTACTCAACAACATCTCCACCTCCAGCACACCCAACGCCCTCCTCAAAAACCAAAATGTCTCCCACCTCATCCATTATCACTACCAAACAATCTTTCGTGTGACCCATTCTCAAGATATTATCCAGATTAGTAGCTTCACACACTCCATTGTGACTTGTCCTTATCTCTTGTGAACATCCACTCATCCTCCCACTATGATAGTTCAAAGCCAAATGACCACACCGGCAATAAGACAAATAGAAATCCATCCAAAACTCAAAAACTTCCTCCTTCTTCCAGTGAAACTCCATATATTCTGTAATCCATATGAATCGGACCGGCAGCCTTTCATCATCGACTTCCACACAAATTCTCGGGTAGATGGGATTACAAACTACCTCAGTATGAAAATCAAAGCAAAGGAACCTTCCGATCAAGATACCAATTGCACACAAAATAGAGGGATTCTGGAATGAGAGCAGAAGACCTGGAAGACTTACCCAGGTCACAAACGTCGAAGGATCACGCCACATATGGAAATCTAAGCTCCAGCAAAACAGATAGAACACCACTCCATTGCATCTTTGAGGGGCCTTGGACAAAGCGTAGATCAAATACTCCTCCAAACCAAAATAAATCATGAAGTGTCTTTGGTTAAGAAAACTGACGACCACACACTCCTGTAGCTTCCAAGACTCACAGATGAAGTGATCAAAGGATTCAACTGAGGGCCACTAGAGACGGAAGCGGGCCACCATTGTGAGCATGCAAAGATCAGAGGCACCATTAAAAAATAAATTGATAATAATCATAATCTAACTGGACCAAATGAAATTTATTTTACCAGTTATATCACCATGTAGAGCCATTATAATATTATCATTTTATATCCTAATTATAATTCCATTGAAAATATGATGAAATATTTTCTATCGGAGTCTATAATGGTAAAATATCTCAATTTATATATTTTTATCTCATTTTTCAAATATTATATATTTCAAATGATTAATATTTAATTTATTCAATTATATATGACATTAAATATTCTATAAATGAAACAAATTAAGAAAAGTTTTCTAACTTTATATGTGGTTAAATGGAGGTATTTTAAAACAAAATTGAAACAATATTTTGTTTTTTGGAAGTTAATGAATAAAAACACATGCTAAATTATGGGTTTTTAGATGTAGATATATGGAGTAAACTTTTCACCATCTGAAATGATCAATCATTTATGGTGTGTTAATTATTTAATATTGCAAAATTTTATTATATTTATTCATTACTTATTAGTATATTTTTATGTAATAGGCCTCCAAGATATCTAATCAAGAGGTCTAGTTGAATAATGTATTCCCTCATAATTTATCATCTAGAGAGTATCATTTATTGGAAGAGAAAATGATTACAAAAAAATTTTATGCATTAAGAGATCAATATAATAGTGGTCCAAAAGATATCTAGTCTGTTCGTACATCTCCACTAACTCACCATGAAAAATGAAAAATAGGGATAATAAAAAAACAAAAATTATCTTATATAAATATCTAAGTAAATAGATGAAAAAATTGAAAGAAATTAATTAATATTTTCAATGAATGTTTTATTTTTTAACTAAAAATACTAGAATAACCTTTTAATTTTTCATTTCAGGGTGACCTTAAGTATGAATAAACATAGGGGACTTTTATTCATAAGGGTGGTATGTAAATACTAACTATAGTTTTAAGAAAGTCAGAACACCCCATCCACGTTAGAGGATATGTGGCATATATTATTATTAGGAATGTTTTTGGTCCTCAAAGATAGAAATCAATAGACCCAGAAAATGATTTCTTAATAGCTAACCTGAAAGACCTAAAATATTCTATGGATGATAAAATTAAATCAATTTTTCTGGACATGTTTGAACAATTGATACTCAAATTGCAACATACACATCCTGTGATGATTACCCAGTTAGCCCAAACCACCCAACCTACCTACTTAGATACTCAACCTCCTCGTTCAGACATAAAAATATATTCTGTTTGTATACAGGAGTTCCCACGTAAATATTGTATCATATGGAGTAATAAATAATATTTTTTTTCTATATATCTCATTTCTATGCAGTTTGGAAAGGTAAGAATATCATTACATGATATTATAGATCGTAATAGTCTACATCCATTGCATAATAATGAGGTTTCCTAAGTTAGATATCATATGGGTCATTTTTAACATTGGAAAACTATCATTTTTCATTATCAGTCATATGCGGTATAAATTGGTTTTTAAATATTATTTATATTTGATTAAAAAGTACTTATATTTTTTTATGACATTAAATTTATATAAGAGTATATAATATCAAAATAATTTGTAAAAAAGAAACCAAATGTTCAAGAACCAACAAATTTAGATACTTCTATGATTTATGATGGACTAGGAAGATTATCCCAATTTCTTCTTCATTGGATAATATTTATGAGTTTCTATTGAATTATTTTATATATGGAAGAGAATACCCATTGATAATGTTCAATAAATATATCATGGATCTAGTTAATTTTGATAAGCTCAATGTGAATGTGTTTCAGTTTTTTTCATGTATGTAAATTTATGTTTTTATTTTTCTTAATTTAAATAATGATTATCTTAAGTGAATTACTATATTACTTATTTAATTTTTTATCTACAAATGATTCTTATTCAAAATGATACCAGTGGTGTTTATGGTATAATAAATCTTGAATTCATTTCAACAGTTGTGCAATATGTGAACACTCCTATTAGAGTTTCATATATATCTAAGAGATTACCCAATATGGATATTGGGTGTTGGAATTTTCGCTTATTTTATTGGTAAGAAAACTAATATTATTATGAATTAATATTAATGTTATTAATTGTGAGCTTTTTATATTGAAGATTTTATTGGAATACAAGAATACCAAGCCAAAATGAATGAAAATTATATTGGTTTTTCTCTTTATTAGGTGGTGTTCATAAAAAAATTAGTAACTTGATAGACGAGTACGTTTTATTCTTTTTCATAAGTTCTTTATTTTTAACTCTTATTTTTCATTAAATGTTTTTAGTTGAAATATATAAAAATTCTAGTCATGGAAAAAGTTCAACAAATATCACTAGTTGATAAAGCATTCAAATATGATCTAATATGTGAACGTAAAGGTAAAAATATTATATATTAGATAATATTTGGTTTTTATTATATATATATATTTTTTATTTTTTATTTTTTCAATTTAATGTTTTATAACTATAGTTTGATCATCAAAAAAGAATTATAAAATGTGTTTTTTTAAGATACATGTATGAGAAAATCAAAACTAGGTCAATGACTGAAATTGATAAGGATTGTTATATTAATTATTTTATGTTTCAAATAAAAATATTTTGTTTTTTAATCATATAAAATTCATTTTTAATATATATTTTTATTAATACTGATTCGTATATAAATAAATAAGTTACACATTTTCATATATTTTTTAAAAACTATTTGTTATTTATGATTTCGATTTAAATTATCTACTATGTCTCTTTTAATTAAATTTAAAAAATAATCATTTAGCTAATCATCATCTTCTTTAAGTTATTATATTTTGTTTAATTTTATAGGGTTGTTTCCTGATATATAAAGTGTTATGGATTTATTAAAAACATACGACACTACAAAGCCATTAAATTTTTATTTATGTTTCTTTAATTAATTTTTAAAAAATCAGTAATTATAAAATCATTTTTTCTTATAGTTTTTGTATTCTATATTTTTATAGGTATTAGATGTATAAAGTGTGTCTATTTTAATTAAAGTTAAAGAACTAATTATTTATACAAATTGTTTTATTCTTTAAGTTGGTATATTATGTTTGATTTTATAGGGTTTTTCTTTGTCTTAAGTTATTGTATTAGGCAGAGTACATAAATTTTTTTAAAAAAATTTAAAGAACTAAGTTTTATACTTTTTTTTAATTTATTAATTATTAATTCTTATTTTTTATATGTGTTTTGTTAATCTATATTTTAAAATACTAGTCATGTAAGGATTTTATGATGATGATGATTCACCTAAAATTTATAATTATTATTCCTTTTATTTTCATTAAAATGTATGTAAAATACCTTTACATGTTTATTTTCAATTGAATATTCTCAGAAAAATGAATTGTTAACATTTATTTTTTCATATTTGGCAATCAGGACATGAGGGAATACAAATAATACTTTCTTCATCTCTATTTTCATCACCTTTCATAAAGAATTTTTTTGCAAGTGAAAAGATTTTATTTTGGTGATTTTATGATTTGACTGGTTTTCTATTTGAGCTATATCTTCTAACAATATTATATTTTCTAATTTCATTATTTTTCATTATACCATCAATAAAATCTCTTTCATTATTATTTTCTATACTCATAAATTTCTATCAAAATTTTATGTAGTTTCCAAGTGTGAAAAAGATGGAAAACAGTACTGGTGACCTTCCCATACTTCCTAAATAACCAATTTCATTTTTTTTATAGTTTCCACTATTTTTTAAATTCAAGGCTAGGTTTTTATTCCAAAAAAATGACATTTTTTATATAATGCATTTATATTATTATAAAATTATGTTTTTTAATAAGTGTTATTAAATGGATGCTTGCACAAAAATTATATAACAAAACATCTAAAAAGGTGACATAAAAATATGATTTCAATAAAAACTATTAAAACACTTAAAACCAATTAGATACATATCAATTAAAAATCCCTTTCTATGTATTGAAGAAATATTCCCCTGTAAGATTCAATAATTGTTTTTTATTTTTATATGTCACATAACTATGTTATTATGACTTTTATTCTTGCTTCTAACAAGTGATATATGGTTTATATTAACATTTTTTGTGAATTTTATACAATTTTTTATTATGTAGATTCCATATATTAAAATTTTTGTCTCATTTTTTATTTCAATTATATTACATTGTGGATTCATGTTTATACTAATAATAAGTTCCTCAATGTAGAAAAATTTGTTGCCTGATTTTCAAGTCAAAGATGTCACTCAAATAGGGTAGTCTGAGTTCTCTAATGTGAATGGTATGATTTTAATGTAATAATAAATTCTATAATGACCATATTTTCTCTAAATTTATGAGGTATTTTAAACATGAAAAAAATAATATATCTTGTAAAAGTTTCATTGTAGAGAAACTATCATTAAATTGTATGATAGAATAGTTAGATGTTTACTATTTAATCACTTCTATGTTTGTTGAATTACTTTTTTAAAATATATTAGAATTTATTTCAGAAATTTTTATTAATCTAAGCAGTGGAAATAAAAACATTCTATGATTTTTCAGTTAATAATGAGTATATTTTCATGAATATAAATCATCTTAACAAGTTAAAAATAATATGTGTCCCTATAAATAATTTTTTGGTTCATCAATTACAATTCATTTCATTTGAAACTTATCCATGTCACCTTTTTTCCTCATATTTTTATTCCCCATTTATAATAAAAATAAAAAATATTTTAACTTGAAACTAATTTAACTCCATCATCATTGTTTATTTTCCAAAAATATTCATTAATTTTCTATTGTTCCCAGATTGTTGTTATTAATTAGTAAAAATATTACAAATGAACCATCTTATCCTTGATGGATCAACCTTTATCCACTATTTTTAGTCTCTATTATGGGAAAATAAATATTTTTTTACTATTCACCTATCAAAATATAGTGTTATTTTAGAGAAATGAAAGGTTTTCTAGTGGTATTTGTCATATTCTACAATTCTTGATTCAAAGACCATTATAGGAAGTGGTTTACTATGTTAGAAACACTGATAATCTACTTCTATTAATTTTAGTGTTGTTTCACAAGATGGAAATTGATGTCTAGTTCACATTGCTCACTTTTTAACCATAAAATCAATTTTTTTCCTTTAGGTTCAGATTTGTGGGTTCTTTAAGTGAATATATTTTAGTTATAATTGTTTGTTGTGTGATGAAAATAATTTTATTTTGAATATGATTTCTCATTACTGAGTTATTTTCACAATTACAAAAAATTATAGACATGATAGGGGCTTTTAATTATTAATAAAATATTTAACTCCAGAAAATAAAGATGATTTCATTAATTTTAGGTAAGGGTTCTATGGGTTAAAAAAGAAACATAACTCCATTGAGACTTTATATACACTATTTTTATAGGTGTTAAAAGAATATTTAAATATGTTTTAGATGGGGAAACTGATGGATTTCTTGGGGTTCCAATAATATCTTCAGTTAAGATGATTTAAATATTCTTACCAATTTTCTGTTATCATTTTCATAGATAAATGTTGAGAATTATTTCTATTATTTAAAAGGTTTGTAAAATAGACATTAGGCATGAAGATTGGTGAAATTTTTATGAAAATCTATCTGATTATGTTATATAATGATCTATATTTTAAAAAAACTCATTTCTTTATTTACAATTCTAAATATTAACTCTCTTAGTGTTATCTTCCCGAAAACACTAGGTTTTAAGAATTATATGGATATTGTCCATGAATAAACACTTCCCAATGATAGTATGAAAAGTGGTTTATCAATTCAAAGGAGGTTACTGTTATTTAACTTTAATAGATTTCATAATAGTACTAAATGTTGATGATTTTCTTTTGATGAATACTATTCCTTATCCATTTATCTTCTAGTAGAAATCAATTTACTAAAAATGTTAACACCAATTTCACTTCATCTATTGAATAATATATTTATATATATATATATAATATAATTCTAAGATAATAGTTTAGATATAAATATCTTTATATTTACTTTGTTTCTTTATATTTTCAAGACAAACATCTACTAATATATATGTTATATCCAAATGTCCCATTTTCAATAATCAATTATCTATGTATTATCAAGAAGACATATAATATCTATTTTTTGGATATATATTGTTTCACATTGGGTAGGTATGTCCTTATAAAATTTTATTTGTGGATAATATTCTTTATTTTTCAATTATCAGGTTCACATATCTCAGTTTTTTATAAATTCTTAGCCCTAGAACAACATTGTATTCTATATATAATACACCATGTTGTACCAGAACAAAAAACAATTCTTGATATCCAAAATTTTCAATAGGTTGTATGTTTTTATGTTTTAAATTGTCATGTGAAAAATTATATAATTTCCCTATTATTTTTGGTTATGTAATACAATAGTAAAATAACTACTCATTATATTTCCTAGTCTATAAGTTTTTTAACTATATTGACAATATAATAAATTCATAGCACATATAGTTGGTATTATGTATAATTTTTCTCATTCAGGAAGAAAGTTGACAATTCTAATGTAAATATTTAGTATCACAATTACAATTCATCTCCTTCATGCACTACAAGTTTCTCATTTATTCATGTACATTATTGTTACTAATATCTATTTGAATTTTATATTTTTGGAATTTATTTCCTTACATATATATTTTTCTAACATAATTTTTAAATCCAACAAATATAGGGTACAAATACAGATGACTTGTCACAAAGACTTGATTTCAGTTAATCTCTATGACAAGTATGTTTTGTGATTTATAACAAAAATAGATACACATTTTTGAGATTATTTGATATAATAATAAATATATAATTGATTAAATTATGTAAATATATATCCACTAGAAATAAATCATCATTTTAAGGTTATTTAATTGATTTTAGAACATAGAGAGATCAATTAAACCAATGTTTTATTTTTTTTAACATCACATTTTTATTTAAGAGTAAATTATTATTAAGATAATTTTTTTGTTATTTTAGATCCTAAGTTATTTTTTTATAGTTATGTACTCTTCTATATATGTTGGGTATCTTTTTTGTATCTTGTTTTACAGGTTTTTAAATTTTGGCGCATGTAATCTTTTCATTTTTCTAAAAATAAATTTTAAACTTTCAACATAACTTTTATTAAAAATAAACATTTACTGTATTGTTGAGACTTTAAAAATTGGTTGTTACATAAATCTGACATTCAAAGTCCATCAATGTTACTTTCAAAGTCTATTTTTTGTTATAACTGACATTAAAAGTCTCAATGATGGTGTTTCAACTTTTTTTTAATAACTAATGTTTAAATTCATATGATATTTTTCTAGTCATACGTTTCAACCTCATTATTATATAATAACCATTATTGAAAGTTTTTTTTGACATAATTTATTCAAAAAATGATGTTAACAATCATAAAAGTTTTTACCTATTAAAATAATAATACATTCAATGTCAATTTCACTAAAAAAGATAAGGAAAATTAAATTCAATGTCATTTCTTTATAAACTGACACTGAAGACCCCCTTAAATTCAATTTTTAGTTAATTATTTGTTGTCAGTTTTATTAAAATTGTTTTCAAAGAAATTATATATAACTTCACATGAATAGAAATTAGTTAAAACAGATGTCAAAAAATTTAAAAATACTGAAGTGGATATATATATTTCAACTATTGAAAAGGGAAGTGGTCTTGAGATACACAGTCAACCTAAGGTGAAAATCAATACACATTTCCATAAATATGAGGCACCTAAAACTTGTAATGTCGAATAATATCTCCTAATCATAGAATTGTATTATGCCTCACTGATGGGTGCATAACCAATCAAGGGAGTGAAAGCACTGGATAGATGATTGTACCCCACTCGATCTTTTATATGGGGAGTAATGACTCTAGAGATAGAGGATCGCACCCTAGGTGTATATGGGGGTAACATTACTCTCTATACGTAAGAAATGGATGATAATCCCCTAACATAAATTCACCATTCATAGTATTAATGGCCCTAAAAGTTCACTAAAATCATGTATGAACCCCGTCAGTGGATAATGAATGATGAAGAGAACAACCAATTTACACCACCTCCCTCCATATCTTAGATATTGAAAATTAATAAATTAACCCATTATACATGGTAAAACACTCATAATAGACTAATCACATGTCAAAATTTGATCCTGGATAAGGATATATGACTAGTAGGTGCGTCTATAAGAAGTATTCAACATGTCCCATAGGATAGATGGTGTGTAGTCTCTAAGTGGCAATATGGTCATACATGATAACACTACTAGACATATAAGGATCCTACTAATAGATTTTTTTGTTATGAAACATATAATATAGATCTAAGAGTGGTACTTGGTGTATACCATATCTTCTCATGTCATATAAAATGAAGTACTAAGTGTGTGGTCTTAGCCCAAATGGATTAAATATAAAATCAATATTCCATTCATGTAATTCCTATAAATTCCATTTTTCAACTTTGTACATATGAAATGTGATCATTAATTACACATTGTGTGACATTTATCTCAACTTAAACCCTAGATTATATAGAAATTTTAGTAGATCTTATGTTCTTCTGAACTACACACTAAGTGATCAAATATTTCCATAAAAAGCCAGAGCTTCTCATGATTCTTCACTTTTTCTTCCAAATCCACCACTAGTCTATCCCTAGTCTTCGTTAAATGCATTGATCATGGAAGTAACATCATCGATGGTCAATTTACAGAAACTTATCAATAGAAATAGGATTTACAATAGATGCCATATCTTCCCACACATTACTATTTGGTGACCAACATGAATCCTTTTTATTCCTCAATTTTCTACCCATTGGTGATTTTTCCATATTCCATGATCTCTGATATCAGATGAAAATATTGAAACATAATTATATGGTTTGATCATGATTTGAACCAGACTGAAAATAGTTAATTTTTTATCCTAACATAGTCTAATGATGAATACATGATAAATGGTGGGAGGAAGCATAAAACTGAAAAATTGAATAATCATGATGGTCATCGCCAACCCATCCATTGATTGTGGGTGAAAATTATCATTTAATAATCAAGAAAAAGTAATGCCAAAATAATCTAGGAAAAACCATATAATCATAAATAGATAGTTCTATAAAATATCAAATATGGAATTGAATTAATAATAATCAACCCATTATTTAGAAGCATAAACTATGAAGTTAGTCCAAAAAGTAAAAATTTCCTACCTAACGAATGGTTATATTTCTGAATAAAAATGAATATGTTTCATTGTTTTTGGTGAATATTGTCATGTTCTGTTGAAAATACCTCTAAATCCTCCTCGATCACTCTCCAAGATCACTATTATGTTGGATCATCCCAAATCATAGGGTTATGTATACAACCTAAGGTATTCCTATAATTAAAGTTTATTTTTTGAAAACATTAGGTCAAATGACTTATTAAACAACTAAATTAATCATTTGATTTATTTCTATATATCTTACGATGACTATGAACTATTATGGGATCTACTATGAATGGAACTAACTTTACCCCTAGGATAAAACTTATGTTTGGATACAACTATCGTCTACATTTTTCAATTTAATAATTCACTAAAAACTAAATGTGAAATTCTAGAATATTGTGCATGTAGTAACAAAATCTAATAAGTTTTCTTTAATATACTAATATTGGAGCTCCAAGATGCCTATATATCCACACCAACTCTATTAATAAACTCATATATATTATTAGAAATATTATAATAGTTCTATAGTAAAAAAATTGGATTCATTACACCCTCCTCACCATAATATATTTTCACATCAAAAAGAATAATGTGCTCAAATAGGTGAGTCTACTGAGCCTTTATCTAGAAGTCATGCTCTCACAGGCTCTCCTAGAGGTTCCCATACTAACAAAGGATGTGAACTAGTGGAACATCTCATCCATGAAGGGTCCTCTTTTTTCCATAATCAATCGCCATTAGGTAATATAAAAAGGTGAATTTTTCCTTAGTGCCCATATCAACCGAGTCAATGTTTTGTGATGAAGGTTCCTCTTTTTTTTGTCCTTAGGTCAATGTTTTGGTCCTCACACGACCAATGGAGGATCTATAATGGACTGATAAATCTTGTGGATGTCTTACCATCCCAACTGAATCTCTACAATTCTCATCATGGTGAGACCGTTAAGAACACTTGATATCCCTCTTTGGATAGTAAAGGTCTTCTTTGATGATCCATATAAGAATTTTGATGGGTCTAACTAGTTCTAATTTTGTCTTAGATCATCTTCGTCATCACCTGTACCATATCTAGCCCCTTTTTTATGGCTCAAACAATGCCATCTAGCATAGGGATGACTTATAAGGCTCCCATAAAGTGCCTCCAATGGTTCAATGTCAATGGTGGAGTGAGAGGTGTTCTTTCCTGTGAACTCCACTAAGGGGAAATGGTCTTCCAAGAATTATACAACGTATAAAACATAATCCCTCAACCTTTACTTAATAATCTAAATGGTTCTCTCATTTTTTCCATCCAAGTATGAAAATATATACTCATCTATAACTCATTTCTAAACACATTTAGTAAGACCATCCAAAATCAAGACAGAAAACATGTATCTAAATTAAAAATGAAAATCATGTGTACCCCCATTAAGTTAAATGGTATCCTCTATGTATAGGATCCTAAATAACCCTATTGAAATCTACTCCCAGATAGAAATAAAGTGGGTGGACTTGGTCAATAAATAAATAATTACCCAGATAGCGTCATGACCACTCTCTAATTGCATAATCCCTATTAAAAAGTCCATATACATACCATCTAATTTCACGTATTAAACCACAATGGATTAGGATAAATCCATAGGGATATGTTTCTCCACCATCACATACTAACAAGTGATCCATTGATGGAAAAAAATACAATAACACGCAACTTCATTCATGTCCACCAAAACTACAATTAAAGGTCCTGGTATATCTTCTCTACTTCTAGATATACTACAAAGGGGTGTATAGAACTCTCTCAATGCCACTTATCATAGAATGACTTGGACGACCTTTCATTCTTGAAAGATGGTGATATGTTCCTCACCTTCATTGAATCCCTCTAGTACTTCACCAAATAATATATGATTTTGAAACACTTTATAATTAATGTCTTCAATATAAGCCTCCCTCATGTGCTGAGGAAGTGCAGGATTCACCACCCTTTACTGAAGGTAATATTCTTATCACTCATCTACTAAGGACAACTACAATGAGTAAAAATTCTCTAAATCCTCTCCCGATAATTGAGAATAGGACTTCTTGATAAGGGAATCTTCCACCACATTACCCTTTCCCAAAGTATAGAAAATATCTAAGTCATGATCCTATATAGACTCCATAGACTATATCTACCTTGAGTTGATATCTCTCTAAGTGAATATATACCTAAGACTATTTTTTTATGAGTATGTTAAAAACTTCTTGCTAATAAGGTATTTCTTCAATGTTTTCATGGAATCCATTACTATTTATAGCTCCATGTCATGGATATGGTAATTCTATTCATGGGGTCTTATCTGGATAGACCCATAAGTAATTATATCATGATTGTATATTAACAAACAACCAATACCATATTTATAAGAATCATTGAACACCACATACTCAAATAACTCCTCTATTAGTCCCAAGATAAGTGAGATAGTAAGACTTTATCTCACCTCCTCAAAGGATCTCAGATATTTCACTAGATAAATGAATGGTTTCCCTTTTGGTTTAGGGTGGTTAAGGGAATCACGATCCTCTAAAATACCACTGTGAACCTTATATAATAACCAACCAACCCAAGTAAACAAAACACCTCATACGTTCTCTTAAGTGGCTCCAAACTATCACAACCTCAATCTTCATTAGGTCCACAATTACTCCATCCTCTGAGATGAAATGCACCAAAAAGTAAATATATGAAATATAAAACTAACACATCAAGATATTATTTTAAATATGATGTTCTTAAAATTATTCTTTGAGAATCCCCATATTCTCATCATTCTTTACCTATGATTTCAAATAAATTAGGATATCATTGATGAAGACTACTATGAACCAGTTGAGGAAGGGATAAATAATCCATTTCATGAGTCACATGAACATAGTTGGGTAGTTATTCATTCAAATGGGAACTACCATGAACTCATAATTTTAGTATAAACATTATAATCCATTTTTGTAATATCCTCTCTAAAACCCATAAAATGATGAATCCATACATGAGATCTATCTTCAATAACCACTTTTCTCCCATAAGATGGTCAAAGAGATCATTTTTTATTAAAGGATGGTATTTTTTCTTTATTGTCACCTAATTTAAATGGTGATAGTCAACACAATGCCTCATGATCTCATTTTACTTATTAAAGAATAAAATGTTATCTATCCAGGGAACCATAGTGGGTTGGATGAAATATTTCTATTGAATGTCCTAAAACTGCCTCCTCAGCCCACAAAATTCACTCAAGGTCATTTAATAATCCATAGATGATATTAATGTGTCCCTAGGGTGTACGTCGATAAAATATTTGAACTCACAATGGGGGTAATTCTGGTACATCCTTCGGAACTATTTTTAGGTATCCCTCCCCCACTAATAGTAGCTAAGCATCTGAAGAATCTTCTACACTGAGGGTAAAAATTCCTAACTGGTGAGTGGTCAGTTACAACTCCCCATGAATGATAGTTTCATATCTCATCAGAAAATCCCCCTCACCTATGAAGGAAAACCTCTAAACATTTACATGAATAAACCTCAACCTTATATGAAAACAAGTTATCTATAATGAATTATATATAGATAGTATATACCAAGGATGATATCATATGAATTAAAATAAGGACTAAATATATCACACATGAACCACTTTTTGTTGAGAATTTGATTCATTATATTTGTATTTTCATAATCATGGTATCACTTATATTAGGATTCACTGGCCGCATGGGGTGAGCTAGAATCTCTACTAGAATGTGAAGTTCTCAAATAAGAGATATAGAAATGAAAAAAATGTATCATGCCTATGTCTATGAATAATAATTAGAAGTTATAAAATTTAGATACTAACCCAAAAATCATTTCATAAAAACATGATCATATCCCTCTATCACTTGTAGTCGACTGAAACCATTGACTCCATCCATATGAGCCTATAGTGGTTTGAATGTGGGTGGTAGAGGTGGAAGTGGTTCGAAATTATATCCTCTTCCAGTTCCACCACCTAGGGAACCTCCAACTCATCTACCAAAACTATATCACTAAGTACTTCCCCAGCCACCTCTAGGATACACCTATTCATTTATCTATATTTGAAATAGAGTTCTATAAATATTCTGACCACTCATAACTAAAATATGGGTCAAGAAGTTTTTTAGTATATGATCGCACTCCTCATTGGAAAATAAATGCTTTTCCCCTAGCTGACTGAATCCCCTCTATGATCCCTAATCTTCAAATCCTCTAGTATGACTTTGTAAGAATGAATTATTATTATTTATATAATATGATGCATGATTTTTTTCGACGATTGTTGTTGACTCTTCTCTTATATATCCATCTCCAACATTTATTTCCCATTTCTTTTTTTACAAAAATATATATGTCACCAGGGCATTTTCAAGCACTATTTTATATATTGGAATGCGTAGAGAAACTACACCTACTCAAATCTCCCTATAAAGGACCCTATCAAACATCCATGAATAGAATAATCCATCACCAACCATATCGAAGGATTATCATGGGAGATTGATGAGAATTGACATGTATTTTGAAAATATAATAGTGACATAATGAAGATCCAGAAGCCCTTGAATAATCTGAGATCATGAAGTATCTAGTTAATACTCTTCATGGAAAGGCATTGAAAAAAATTTCAAGGGATTTTCACCTCATCCAGAGTCTAGGTGAAAAAGCTCCAAAAGTGACCCACCAAACCATGAAGAATTATAGCTTCTAGTACCACCATATAGTCAGGTGGAGTAGAAATAATTTGAAACACTCTGACTATAGACTCAATCCAATCCTCTTAAACCTGTGGGTTAGGATCACCTTGAAACTAGGCTAGCCTCTACCTCTAAAACTCATATGGAATTCTCAACCTATGTGCATCCTCACCCTTAGTAGTTGGAATAATTGCCTACATGGCATAGAGAGAAACATCAACCTGCACCATGGTTGGGGGTATGGTCATTTCTCCACACTAAGGGGAATTACTCTATACCCATTAGTAGAAAACACCTCATAAACCAAAACCCAATTAGAAGCCTCATCAACTAACTAGTTATCATCATGACCATGTCTCAATATCTTGGATGGTTGTCTACATGGTGGCATCCAACAATTCAATAAGAAAAACCATGAACAAAAAATCATATCTAGACAGATGAATTAAGAAGTTCATGAAAAATAAATAACTCATTCCTATATAATACATGGACTATTATTTCTCCAAAACTAATGTCTCAGCACACTGAGTGGACTAGTATGTATCATAGTCTTGATGAATGAATACTTCATCCATCATACCATCACAGGGTTCCTTGAACTGAATTTCAAACATGAAACACCTTGACACCATTTCCCGAAATTTCTAAACAAATCATCACATGAATACTAAATCCAAACTAAATCCCTAGGAAAACCTAGATTTTATACCACTCTCATATGACCAGACCCACCAGGACCCCTCTAGGGAAGTAGTAAGTTGAGAATATCACCCCAAGCCTACTGCTGATTAGACAGGGGATAGTGATAAGCATTGAGTAGGAAAAACACTCGAATGGTAATCCTTAGCCTACAATACTGGCATAGAGAGAACACCACCATACATGTCACGATAATGAAAAACTAATAATTGAACCATCTGTTGAGATGGTATATGAGTATGATATACTCTATAATACCAAATGTATGACCGAAATAATATAGATATTGTATGTAGTACCTAGTGATGCTCAAAATACAATAGGGGGGTGAATTTTATACTTTTAAAAATTTATTTGTAACTTTTAAATATGATTATGTTTAACAAGGTTAAACAAGGTAATTCACAAAACCACTAGTTCTACACACTTTCTCTATTCCAGAAATATGATTCTGAGAATGTGAATCCGAAAATATGGTTCCAGAAAATGAAACTTAATGAAATTTTACAATGATAAAGATTATACCTTAAATCGTATAGAATCTCACTAAATCAGAGTACATGTATAAGGAAGTATAAGATAGTTATACTTTCCTCAACAAATTAAATTGCAACGGAAAACTTGAAACAAACAAGTAACAAGTAGTAAGTATTTTAACCCAAAGGGAAGGGTGTCTAAAAACCTTGAATAAGGGTCCCTTGATTTATTCATTCATGAAATTTTGTCTTACCCACACCTGGGTAAGCCCTCGATATAAAGATCGGAGTATTTCTTGTTATCCCTAAAAGCCCTCAACTTCATGGTAGTCATCACCTCTGTCTTCCTCAGTAAGGAATCCCTCAACATCAAGGTAGTCGGCACCTCTGTCTTGCTATCCCCTGAAGCCCTATATTATTCACAGCAACAATCGGAGTCGCAAAAAGAAAATCTGAACAAGAATTTAAGTACACACTAAGCATGAGAGTCTCTCTATTGAAATCACTTCAACAAAATGTAATCTATAGAATCATAGAACAGTATTGATCTCTTTTCAAATGAGCTTCTATTTATAGGTATAGCTCCAATGTTCATCTCCCACTTCCAATAGTCATATTTTTCCATTAATTTCGGAGGGACCTGTACATGTGTCACTCAAACAATAGTTAGTTAGTAACTGAATTCAGGACATCGTTTTATAACAAAAACAAGTGTAAGTAGAAATATGGTTACATAACCAAAAACCAATATTCAGAATGTAAGAAAACAAATGTTCGGAGTATAACAAAAAATTAATTTGGATTCTACAATACAAGGATATTCAGATTCTGTTTTCTAAGGAGTTCTGAACTTGAGCTTACAAAGATCAGAGTCTAGATTCATTAGAATTTGGAGTCAGAACTCATAGAAATTCGTAATCTGAATTCGGTGTCAGAACTCAGAAGAATTCATAACAAGAATTCAGAGTCAGAATTCATAAGATTTCATAATAAAAATTTGTATTTAGAATTCAGAGTCAGAACTCAGAAGAGTTCGTAATTAGAATTCGTATTTAGAATTCGGAGTCAGAACTCAGAAGATTTTGTAATCAAAATTTGTATTCAGAATTCAGAGTCAAAACTCATAAGTTTTTGGAGTCTGATTTTAGAGAACACGGAGTCAGAACTCAGAAGAGTTCTTAACCAGAATTCTGAGAATTTGGATCCTAAAACAAAAGGCTTCATATCTAGGTAATTATAGGATTCCGAGTATTTTTCTACAAACTGAATTTTACACTTAGAAAAATTATTATATAAACAATGAAAACATGATAAGGATAAATTTCTTTGGGGAAGAAAAATTTTCCTTTTAGAAGTAAAACAAAGGGTAAAATGAGATTTTCCTTAAGATAAGGTGTTTGTGATTTTCAAAACAAGAAATAATGGTAAAGTCATAAGGAAAACCTTATTGACTCAAAAATATCCCCCTTTTTGGAAAGCATAAACATCCTTATGAAAAAGAATAAAAGGACTTATAAAATATTTTTCTAGACTTTGAAAATAAAACTTATCTTCCTTATCATATGGAAAAAGATGAATACTACTAACTCCTCCTTATGCTTTGGAACACTAAAGATCTTATTCTAGATTTCCTGAATGATATTTTTCATTATCCTAAGTACATAAATCTTTGTAATGAAAAATCCCCCTTAGATAAACTCCCCCTTACTTAGGGATATTTCTTCTATTCTTTTTTCTTTTATCCCCTTTTTTATTTTAAAAAAATTGAGGGAATGGAAAATAAATTATAGTACCTGAAAAATTAGTACAAAGAAAGCATACAAAAACAAGCAACCAAAATTTCATTAAGATTGGAAGAATTTGTACAAGGAAATAAAATACAACAAATGATCGGATTGGATCTATTTTCCTTCCTTTTTTTGGGTATCAATTTTTTCACTATGGTTTTCAGATTCTTTAGCTCCTTGTGGTCTTCCTCTACTTGCTTCTAGAAGGATTTGGTCTTTTCTTCTTGAGCCTTCAGAGCCTCTACCCGAGCCTTTATCAGTTCATCTTGCGTGACTAGCTTCTCTTCGATCTCGATCCAAAGATCCCTTTCCCTTTTCCAACTTTAGGCAACATAATACAACTTTCCATTCAAATTTTTTACCACTTGAATTAGAGTATTCTGCTCAAGGGTTAGATTTTCATCAAATCAAGTCGTGAGATATTTTATTTTACTGTCATCAATATCAAATGCTTCCTTAACATCATCTTGAAACTCATCAATCTCTCTCAAATCTTCAACTATATTCTTTGACCATCTAACCATTTTCTTACAAGATATTTTGTGAGCTTCATAGTTGATAAGGAAATATTTGAAGTCTGCCTCTAGCTTGACACACTTGTCTATCACCAGGGACACTAAATATGATTTTTTGTTCAAAGTATGTTGAAGCATCTGGCATCTGGAATCTATTCTTGGGAAAATCGGAATGGTCCCAAGAAGATTCTTCAAGTATTGGACAATGAAATCGTGTCCTAGAGAAGATGATTCTGAATCTGAGACTTTTCTTAGTGAGGACTCTTTCTCTAGCTCAACAAGATTCCTCTTCAAAGATCAACCAGCTTCCTTCTTCTTTGAGACAACTTTAGTAGGTGTATCCTTAACCACCTGTTTCCCTTTATCGGTTCTCAGAATGGATTCCTCATCCGGAGATTTATGTTCACTATCAGATAGCTGAAAAATCTTATCTTTATATATTTTCCCCATCTCAACTCCTGCCTCAAAATCTTCAGGATAGATGAAATGTTGATTAAAACTTTCTTCCTCAAATAACTTGTTCACTTCATCTTCAGCCTTGTCATCTAATCCAGGAGTAGAAAGATTTGAGGATTCGTCTTGTGAAGTTTGGATTGAAAACTTTTCGGATGGGCTTTCCTTCTCATGAAATTCATCCACTTGCTTAATCAAATATTCTGTATCCCCACTACTTTCACATTCTTCTTCTACTTAATTGAAATCTTCTTATTCAACATCCTTCTCTTGTGCTTTTTCCGGAGTCATGAACTTCTTCCCAAGAGTCTCAGGTAATGCCTCTACCAAGAAGGATTTCAGTACAGGGATATTCTCATATGCTATTTTAGTATCCCTTAGAAGGGATTTCACAATAGCAGCCTCAGATATTTTATTCTTTAACTTATTTTCCTTGGCTTGTTTCTCAATCTCATCTGTTTTCCTCTCTTTCAAGGCTTTGGCCTCAACAGGATCCAAACCAAATTGTGGCTCTCCTTCCTTCCGATTCTTGTTTTTCTTCCCTCCACTTGGCTACAACCTCATCTGGAGAGGATTTCTTCTTCTTGGGCTTTGGAGATGCGGATTGAGCTTCCTTAGCTTTAGGGGTTTTCTCTTCTTCTTCCACTTCCTTCAACTTCCACTTCTTTCCTCCCTTTTTTGATGGTTCAAGAACTTCTTGTTCCTTTCGAACAGCTTCAACTTCCTCCTCTGGTAAGTCATACAATTCTTCTGACTCCTTAGAAAAACCAACTTTCATACTCTTGAGAGTATCATCACTAATTATAATGAATTTTCAATTCCTCAACTTGGAACTGCAAGGAATCTTAAAAGACTCAAGGCACCGAACAATTAACTTAGAGAGGATGGACGGGTACATGATAACATGAACATTCAAGTTCCCATTATTAATATTCTATATTGTAAAGATAATATGCTTCATCTAGTTTATCTTCCTCAGATTCACTAGAAAATCTTGGATGAACATGTCACTCTTCTTCAAGGTTTTCTTATATCTTTTTCTCAAAATGATAAAACCCTGAAACCACAATTCAATAATATGATTATTTGTAGTCAAATGAGAAATTCTTTCTATCTTTATATCTGAAAGTCCAAGACACTCCATAGCTTTTACTTTGACAAAACTTCCTTGTACATTCAGCAATATATGGGAACAGAACTCATCTTCCCCATCAAATAGAATTCCAACCAAACTGGTTGCCTTTGTATATGATAGGGCATAGGTCTTACCATAGCTTTTAAAGGAAAAATTCAGTCTGCCTTCTTCCAAAAAGAAACTAATTGATTCATAGAAATCAATAAGAAGATCCGGATACACCAAATCTTGAGCTCCTGGCTTTGATATGTAAACATTTTCTCATCCCTTCAACCTGATCTTCTTGGATATAATGGAACCATACTTGGTAAATAAATTTGAATGCACCAACCTCTCTATGTAAATCTTCCCCTCTGAAATCGACTTGAATGTTGAAATCTCTTGAGAAGGAACTTCACCAGACATTCAGATTTGATCAAGATTTGAGAGATTAAAAACATGATTTTAAAAGGGGATAGAGCTTAGGCACGCAAAGGCTTGAAAATTGATTTGGGACAACCCTTCAGGGGTCCTTTATATAGGTGTTGAAAGCGACAGTTGAACTTCTAAAAACAATCCAATGATTGAGAAATAATCTGATTATATCTATTGGTTGAAATGATATCCATAAGGAAGAATTGGTAGGATCCTATCTTTTGAGGTTTTTTTAAAGGAAAACAATAATATTTAAGGAAACTAGAATCGAAAAAATTTAAAAACACAAAAGAAAATACATGTAAGTAAATGATGACTACAAAAACATAAGAAAGAAAAAATACCTTTCATATTTCCAGGAATATTATTCGTAATAGGTAATAATCTTCTTGAAGAAATTTCGATTCTGGAAAAAAACTTGACTACAAAAAAAACTCTATTATGATAAAAAAATTTGAGTATAAAAATCTTCATTACAAAAATATTCATTACAAAATTCTTAATTACAAAAATTTTTATTATGAAATTCTCGAGTACGAAAATCATTATTACAAAAATTTTGAAAACTTCAATACAAATTTTTTTTAAACTTCATTAAGAAATTTTTTGAAAACTTCATTACGAAAAATTTTGAAAACTTCATTATGAATTTTTTAAAAAAATAACAATAAAATGTACTCCCCCTATAGAAAGGAGTTTATTACTGTGAGGATATTGATTCAATAAGAAGTAAACAAGTAAAATTAACTTATAGTTATCATTCCAAACTTCTGTATAATGTATTCAAATCTATCGGAGGGTAAAGATTTTGTGAAAATATCAGCAATTTGATCTTGCGTTCTGATAAATTGAAGAATGATATCTCCTTTTTTGTGTGTGATCCCTAAGAAGGTGATGCCTAATATCTATGTGTTTTGAACGAGAGTGATGTGCAGGGTTTTTTCTAAGGGAAATGGAACTTGTATTATCACACAAAATTTGTGTTTTGGTAAAACTCATACCATAGTCTGTGAGTGTGTGTTGCATTCACAACACTTGAGCACAACAACTTCCAACTACTACATATTCATCTTCAGCAATGGAAAGTGCTACTAAGTGTTGCTTCTTGCAAGACCATTAAACTAAAGAATCTCCTATGAAATGAAAAGTTCTGGATGTACTCTTTCTATCCATTCTACATCCACGAAAGTCAGCATCTGAAAAACATTTCAAAACAAAATCTTTTCTAGAAGAATAAAAGAGTCCTAAATTCATGGTTCACTTTAAGTAGAAAAATATTCTTTTCACTGCCTTTAAATGATATTCTTTAGGATTGGATTGATATCTTGCACATAATCATATAGAAAACATTATGTCAGGATGACTAGATGTTAAGTAAAGTAAACTTCCTATCATACCTCTAAAAGATGTTTGATCTAATGGTTTCCCAACTTCATCAAGATTAAGTGTGTTTGAGGTACCAATAGGAGTACTAATACTCTTAGTGTTTTCATATCTATACTTTTTAATAAGATATTTAATATTCTTATGTTGGGATATATAGATTCCTTCTGGTTTTTGAGAAATCTAAAAACCAAGGAAAAATGTTAACTCACCTATCATACTCATTTAAAACTCAGATTTCATTAGATCTACAAAGGAATAAGTTAAATATTGCTGAGTTGAACCAAATATAATGTCATAAACATAAAATTGAACAATCAAAACATTTTTTATCTTTCTTTATAAAAAGGGTTGGATCTGCATTTCCATTAACATAATTATTTTGAATAAAAAATCTTGTAAGTCTATCATACCAGGCTCGAGGGGCTTGCTTAAGTCCATACAAAGCTTTGGCAAGTCTACAAACATGATAAGGATGATTTGTATCTTCAAAACCAGGAAGTTGTTCAACAAAAACTTCCTCTTGAACATAACCATTAAGGAAATCACATTTCACATCCATTTGAAAAAGTTTGAAATTGAAGAATGCTGCAATGGAAAGTAATATGCGAATAGATTCAAGTCTAGATATTAGAGCATAGGTTTCTTTATAGTATATTCCCTCTTATCGATTATAGCCTTTATCTAATAATATAGCTTTATTTATAACTATGATTCCATTTTCATCACACTTATTTCTGAAGACCCATTTTACTCCAATAACAGAGGTTTCTTTAGGTCTTTCAACCAAGGTCCAGACTATATTCCTTTCGAATTCATTTAGCTCATCTTGTATAGATTTTATCCAATCATCATCACCTAAAGCTTCATCAGTGCTTTTTGGTTCTAATTGGGAAAGAAATGCTAAATGTTCTACTTTATTTCTTAAAGAACTTCTTGTCCTTACAGGTTGATTCACATCACCAATGATGCTATCACTGGGATGATTCCTAAGAAACACCAGATTCGTGTATTGTAAAACATGTTCATCAATATAGGGTAGAAAATATTATGGAGTAAATGATTCAGAAACATTTTCGAGGGCATTTTCCTTATCAGGAGGATCTTCTAACAAATGTTGATAATCAGTTTCTAAAACAAATCTAAAGATGTAGGTTGGGGTTGTTTAAAATCCAAAGGATCAGTTTCATCAAATTTCACATGTACTGTCTCTTCAACAGTACAAGTGTTTTTATTGAAAAATCTATAAGCCTTAGAAGTTGTGGCATAGCCTATGAAAATTCCTTCATCAAATTTCGGTGCAAATTTATAAAGATTATCTTTAGTATTCAGGATGAATACCTTGCAAAAAAAATCCTTGAATTATGAAAGTCTAGGTTTTCTAACATTCCATTACTCATTAAGGGTTTTGTTAAGAAAATGTCTAATTAAAACTCGATTTATAGTATAACAAGTAGTACTTAAAGATTTAGCCCAAAAATGTTTGGAAATAGAATTTTCATTCAATATGGTTCTTGTTATCTCTTGAAGAATTATATTTCTTCTTTCAACAA
The DNA here is from genome assembly GCA_963277665.1 of Viscum album. NCBI lineage: Eukaryota > Viridiplantae > Streptophyta > Magnoliopsida > Santalales > Viscaceae > Viscum > Viscum album. Next base: position 1,275,383,239 of record OY728136.1, on the reverse strand, counting down.
CACCATTCTATTGAGGAGTTCTTGGTGCTGAGAAATTGTGAGTAATTCTTTCTCTACTACAAAAAGTTTCAAAATTAGAATTTTGAAATTCTCCACCATGATCACTTAGAATAGTTTTCAATGGAAGATTTTTCTCATTTTTAACTTGAGCTCTAAAACGTTTGAAATACGAGAAGGCTTTAGACTTCTTTTCTAGAAAATAGACCCACGTAAATCTAGTGTAATCATCAACAAAAACAAAAACATAATACTTGCCTCCAATGCTTCCAGTTTGTGTAGGGCCAAAAATATTCATATGAACTAACTGTAATTCATCAGTAGTTGAGACTTCACTGATTGATTTCAACCTTGATTTATGTTTCTTTCCATATTGACAAGGATCAAAATCTTTTGAAGAATAAAATATAAGATCCAGTAGATCCTTAACTAGTCTTTTGTTTGAGAGTTTGCATTGGTTCTTAAGATTACAGTGTCTTAACCTTTTATGTTGCAACCAAGAATGATCTTCCATTGCACTAAGGCAAGGTATATCTTGGTTCCTATGGTCTTCTAAGTTTAGTGTGTATAAATTATCTTTCCTATGGGAAGAAAGAATAAACTATTCATTTGAATTGTGTATTAAGAACTTGTCGTTCCTAAAATTACCAAGGCAGCCTTCATCACATAATTGGCTTATGCTGATGAGGTTATGCTGAAGACCCTTATCAAATAAAAACATTTTAAATCAATGTTTTTTCAAGAATAATGATTTCACATGTACCAATAATTTCTCCCAGAGAATTATCTTAGAAAGTTACTTTTCCTCCTTTTGTCATGATAATATTTTCCAAGTAGTTTTTGTTACTAGTTATATGCCGGGAACATCCACTATCCATGTACCAAGTATTATTGTTGGTACTCTCTCTATTTTCCAGAAAATAAAAGAGTTAGACTTTTGAACCCCAAACTTTCTTGGATCCATAAATTTCAGAAAGCAAAATCTTAGGCGCCCACATTTTCCTAGAAAAATAGGCTTTATGAAATCCCAAAGACTGAGTTTTGTTTAAGGGAAAAAAAATTTCCCAATGCCCACCACACTGACACTTAGTACATAATGGAGCACTTTTTGGGACAAAATGATTGTTACTAAAATTTATTTTAAAACTAGTATAAAAAAAATCCAGAATTATTTCTTAGAGGTCGGATTTGAGAATACATTTTATCAAAATTTTCCTTACCTAAGTTAAAGTTTGACAAACACTTCCTCCAGGAAAGAATTTCGGATTTTAGTTTGATAACTATGTTCTTGTCTTCCAAAAAAATTTATTTTAAACTAGAGTTTGTCTCGAAAACATTTTTCTTATAAATTACATTTTCTAGATCCTTATAAAGTTTATTCTTCCCAGAATTTACTTCCTCAGGATTTTTTGAAATACTTTCAAAATCAGCATTATTTTTATCAATATCTTTGGAAAGATCTAATATTTCCATAGTATGAATAGTATTTCTAGAATTTTCCTTATCAATCTTTTTCAATATTTTTTAATTTTCAATCTCAATTATTTTAGAAAACCTAGAAACTTTTTCATAGGTAGGTAAGGTATTATCTTCATCAGAAAAAGACTCTTTATCCAAAGATTCATAATATTTATCATTACTATAATTTCCATTTAAAGAAACATTGGTTATTGATTCATCATTGTGTACCTTAGCCATTAAGCAATGATTGTCAATAGGTGTTCTGGATATTAGACCAAGATTCTTCTATCCAGAAGAGTTGTAATATGATGATTCATCTAAAGAGTCACCACCACTGGCACTCTAGGTTTCATTAGCTTTCAATACATTCTTAGCTCTAGATTTGTATTACTTCATTCTATTTCTCTTAGAATTATTTTCCTTTATTTCTTTTCTCTTAAGAATAGGACAATTAGGTATTATATGTCCAGCTCTCTTGCATTCATAAAAAGTGACTTCGGAATCTTTCTTATCTTTCCTTTCCTTTTTCTTATATCTGGATTGAAAATTATTCTATCCAAAAATCTTGTTCATCCTTCGAGAAAGATTGGGAAATTCATTTTATAAGGATTCCCTACCACTAGATTCAGATTGAATAACAATCTTCTTAGATTTGGATCTAGTAACTCTCTCATGAGTCTTGGATTTTGTATGATTTGAAGTTGTAGTAAAAGAAACACTACCATTCCCATTCTTCATATTTATGTTATCAGCATCTCTCTTCATTCTAGTTTCATGTTGAAGAAGATTTCCAAAATGTTCATCAAGAGAAATCTGAGTAACTTTTTTGTTCTCATCAATAGCAGTTCTCTTGGATTATTACTCATTTGGCATGATTTCTATGATCTTTTCAGCAAGGGCTTAATCATCTAATCCTTTCTCACCCATGGATTATATACTATTCACAATAGTCATGAATCGTTATTGCACCTTACATATGGGTTCTCCATAAGGAAAGCAGAAACCATGATATTTAGCTCTGAGCATGACTCTTATAGTTTCAATAACTTTGGTATTTCAAAAGTGAGTAACTTCAAGTTTATTCCAAATACAATTTTCTAATTTTCAAGATGAAATTTGGCTGTATATATTTCTAGTCATGGAACAAAGTAAATTATTGCGTAACATATAATTCAGTTGCTATTCATGCTTTTCTTGATTGGTAAAGGTACTAACTTCCTTGTCAGGAATTTTATATCCTCCATTAAGCATAACAAAATTATCAACTCCAGTATTGATAATAAAAGTCTTCATATGATCTCTCCGATATTCATAATAATTCGTATCAAAAATAGGTGGTCTTTTTGGATTGAGATTGTCTATAGAACCGACATTAATTCCTACCATCTTAAAGAAAAATATCTCCAAAAAAACTTGTTAATAGAAAAAGTTTGTAAACAAAAAAAATATTCCTCATCAAGGAAAAAATATATACAACAAGAGTATTTTTAAGAAAAATATGAATCTGAACATTATGAGTCTGAAAAACTGATTCCGAGAATAAGAATAGGATAAATTCTCTTCTGAATCTAATCGTGAGGTTAATTCAGATTGAACCAATCCTCTGATACCAATTGTTGAGATGGTATGTGAGTATGATATACTCTATAATAGAAAATGTAGGATCAAAATAATATAGATATTGTATGTAGTATCTAGTGATGCTCAAAATACAAGAGGGGTTGAATTGTATACATTTCAAAATTCTTTTGAAATATTTATAGATGATTATGTTTAATAAGGTTAAAAAAGGTAATTCACAAAACCTCTAGTTGTACACACTTTCCCTATTCCGAAAATATGATTCCGAGAATGTGAATCTGAAAAGATGGTTCCAGAAAATGAAACTTAATGAAATTTTACAATGATAAAGATTCTACCTTAAAACATATAGAATCTCACTAAATCAGAGTACAAGTATAAAGAAGTATAAGACAGTTATACTTTCCTCAAAAAATAAAAATGCAGCATAAAACTTGAAACAAACAAGTAATAAGTACTAAGTCTCATAACCCAAAGAGAAGGGTATCCAACAACCTTTGATAAAGGTCCCTTGATTTATACATTCAAGAAATTCTGTCTTACCTACACTAGGGTAAGCCCTTGATATGAAGATCGGAGTCTGTCTTGCTATCCCTACAGCCCTCAACTTCAAGGTCATCGGTACCTTTTTCTTCCTCAGCAAGAAAGCCCTCAACATCAAGGTAGTTGGCACCTCTGTCTTCCTCATTAAGGAATCCCTCAACTTCAAGGTAGTTGTCACCTATGTCTTCATATCCCCAGAAGCCCTCGATTGTTCACAACAATAATCGGAGTCGCACAAAGAAAATATGAACAAGAAGTTCAGTTCTCACTAAGCATGAGAGTCTCTCTCTAGAAATCACTTCAACAACATGTAATCTCTAGAGTCATAGAATAGTATTGATCTCCTATTTATAGGTACTACTCCAACAGTCGGCTCCCTCTTCCAACGGTCATATTTTTCCTTTAATTTCATAGGGACATGTACACGTATCACTCAAACAATGGTTAGTTAGTAACTAAATGTACAACATCATTTTATAACAAAAACAAGTGTAAGTGGAAATATGGTTACATAACCAAAAACTAATATTCAGAATTTAAGAAAATAAATGTTCAGAGACTAACCACAAATGAATTCAGAGTCTAAAATACAAGGATATTTCTATTTTGTTTTCTAAGGAATTAGGAACTTGAGCTTACAAAGTTCAGGGTTTGAATTCATTAGAATTCAGAGTCAAAACTCATAGGAATTTGTAACCTAAATTTGGTGTCAGAACTCAAAAGAATTCGTAACAAGAATTCATAGTTAGTATTCATAAAAGTTCGTAATCAGAATTCGTATTCAGAATTCAGAGTCAGAACTGAGAAGAGTTCGTAATCAGAATTCGTATTTAGAATTCAGAGTCAGAGCTCAGAAGAGTTCGTAATCAAAATTCGTATTCAGAATTCAGAGCCAGAACTCAGAAGAGTTCGGAGTCTGATTTTAAGGAACTCATAGTCAGAACTCTGAAGAGTTTGTAACCATAATTCCGAGATTTCAGATCCTAAAACAAAATGCTTCATATCTAAGTAATTATTGGATTCCAAGGTTCTGGCTACAAACTGAATTTTACACTTAGAAAATTATGATATAAACAATTAAAACATGATAAGGATAAATTTCCTTAGGGAAGAAAATTTTTCCTTATAGAAGTAAAACACAAGGTAAAATGATATTTTCCATGAGATAAGCTGATTGTGATTTTCAAAACAACAAGGAATAGTAAAGTCATAAGAAAAACCTTATTGAATCAACACCATCTAATATATGTGATAAGTGAATACAACAGTCTCTAGGATCCATAAAAGATCAATAATACATAAATCATAATACAAAGGGGGAAATTCATGAACAAAATAAAGATAAAACAAAATCGACAATAGATAGGAGGAAGGTCCCTAGTCATTACCCTATGTTTGAGGACTACTAGCTAACACCATCACCAAGTAACAGTAAGCCCGGCTAACACCAAGTCCACTAAGATCCCCACAAAACAACTTATCTTTTTTATAATGCATGACACTTGTAGGAAATATTTTCATGAAGTGGTGAGTATATACTTACCCTGTAGGGCACCCTGAAAACCAAGAAGATATATCCAAAGATTAGTTAACTCACAAATATAAATTAGGAGGGAAATATAATGAAAAACCCAGATATGCTAAAAGGATAATCCAATAAAAAAGAGAATGTATCTGTCTATATCTCCAGACATTGGAGAAAATACATGTGCAACTTTATAAATCATAATCATCCAAAAATAGTAACCAAGTGTAACATATCCGTATCATATGTGGGGGACTTCACCTCATTGATGGTTTCATAACTTGTTAATGTATTACATACCCCAGGTAGAGGAATGATTTCTTTATGAAATCTAAGATTTTGTAGTAAAGACTTCACAGATAAAGAAATTCACCCCTGGTGTGTGTGAGTGATTAACAACCAAATATATACATATGAAATAGATGACCACACCTTGGTATAAATTCACCGTTTAGGGGATTTTAACCATATAAACACTATAAAACCATTATTTAACCTTATTTTTTATAAATCATGGTTGAAGAGAAAAAATCCACTAGAAACACCTTGCACTTCATCTCATATATTAAATAAAATGAAACAATCTCATTCTATGTACAATAAGTACGAGTAACATATCAAAATTTGAGTCCAAAAAAGGATATACAGGTAGTATGTGGGTATAGAATAAGTACATGGTTTGTATTGCACACATTATATAGTCTTTAATCAATACCATATTCTTGCATGGATGCACTGCTTAATTTGAAAAGACTAAACCATATGAAATGTTGGTTATGGAATATAGTGTGAAATTCTAAGATCCATGGGTCAATTTTCATACACCACTCACTAGAAATAATATTCATCATCGAAGCCCCTTCACCCCAAACATTAACACTCGAAAATCAACATTCATCATCCACTTTCCTTGATCTAATACTAACCAATGATTCATACCTATTCCATGACCACCAATATCAAATGCAGACACACAAACATGGATATGGGTTTTGATCAAAAATCGAACCAGATTGAAAATAGTTGAATTTTTATCCTGACATGGTCTAATAATGAATATGCATAAAATGAGGGGATGAAACTATAAAACCACAAAATTTAATTATCATAATGTTCATTGCATACCCAACTATCAGTCATGGATGTGAATCACTATTTAATAATCAAGGAAAAGTGGAGACCAAATAATCAAGGCCAAATCACAAATTTATAAATTAAAAAATCTAGTAAATATCAAATTTGAAATTTAATTGAGAAAATTCAACCCATGGTTGAGAAACATATAAGGTGTGGTGAGTGAAAAAATAACAATTCCCTTCTTTAATAATGGTTTTATCAGTAAATACGAATAAATATGTGTCAATTTCATTAGAAATTCCCAACTAGATCCACTAATGATCCCCTTAAATCCTCCATAATTACTCACCAAGATCTCTTCCATGGTAACTCCTCCAAAATCCAAGGGTTATGTAGTTGTACATATGGATTTGTTTATATAGGGTTAAATACTATAAATATTAGGTAAAATTAATTATGAAATAAACTAATTAGTCATTAAATTTACTTTTCTATATCCTCCCAGGAATGTGAACTACCATAGGACCCAATGAAAAAAAATACTTCACCCCAAGGGTAATACACACATTCCATATTCAACCAGAGTCTCAATTTTCCCATATGAGACACTATTCAGAAGGAAAAAACAAAATTCTTGAATATATGTGCTAGTAATTAGAAAAATAAAACATATTATATTTAATATATTAATATCAATGTATTTTTAATCTTTTATTTTTACATTGTATTTGTAACTAAACATAGAAATATTATAAGGCATTAAAAACAACAATCAAATAAGTTATAGTATTTATAATCCTAAATTATTTGGAATACTCAATTTTTATAGGATTACCATTTTACCCTTCTTGTAATCCTCTTTTCATAGTGCCACTTTGTGAGAGATGTAATGGCCCGGCTCCAAAAACTCAGAGTTGATGCATTATTTTAATACATTATCATGATTATAAGGAATCAAATCCTAAAGGACGGACCAATATAGTAGTCTTGGAAAATAGATTAAAAATATGGTGTTTACATTAAATTTCAATGAATTAAAATGAAATATAGATAATTATTTGAGAATTACATTATTCTCCAAGATTAACCCTATATATCAGTCATAAAACACTTCTTAGAATCCTAGGAAAATAAATCATAAGAAAGGGGTTAGCTCATATGCTCAGTAAGGGTAAAATATGCATCATAAGCTCTCATAAATGTTCATGAACATTCAAGGAAATGTATAGAATTGAAACACAATAATTTTAAACGAATATTGAGAATAATATGGAAAGAATAAATCAAATAATTCCATATAAACATTCACAAGGATATTCTACTAGTCAAATAATCACATTTAATATCAATAACTAATCTTATAATGGGGGAATGTATAATGCACGACATCATAACAATACTATCAAGGCCTCATGAAAAGACCATACACAAATGGATAAAAATACAATTTAGTTTGTCTCATGATAACTATTAATGCATCGAGGGGATTTCATTACTTGGCCCTTAACCCGTAGGGATTTCATTAAATGGTCCCCAAATTGTTACATACTAAGTCTAATGCCTTCCTCATATAAAAAAAGGTTAAACATAACGAACATTAATATTCATATTAAAACTATAATAAGAAATGTTAATACTTAACTATAAACCATGAATGATATAAATATAGCACATCTACAGTCAAAAATTTCATAAACCGGTCAATATAATATGGAAGATTATATCATAAAAAATAAGCCTCGATTAGACATAAATAACAAAAAATAATTTCGACGTAGATGAAAATAATCTAATAAAATAATTGAAACTATTTGAGATAAATATTCTTTTTTGCTTCAAAATAATTTAAAATATTTAAAATTATAAAATAAAACATTTATTTTAAAAATAACCTTTTAATATTGTAAGTTAAAATTCAAAACAATAAGGCAAAATCACAACAGAGATAGCCTCTCATTCCGTATAAGTTAAAAAAACATTCTTTCAGCAATTTTTCAAAAATGGTCATAAAGTACCTCATTTGGAAAAAGATAAAAATATTCCTTTCAAAACATTTTATAAAAATAAAAACATTGGTAAAAATGACTTTAAATAATTTTTGATAATATTTTGAAATACATTTTTAAGAAATATGGACATGGAAGATAAATGTGTCTCAGTAAACACTTATGTATAAACAACCTAGGATGGTAATGAGATTGAAAAATTAACCCTTACATAAAACCATTAAAATATTCCATTTATTAAACATTTTAATGAAATAAAAAATAGAAATAAAATTTTCTTTATAATTTTTTATATCTATATAAATAGTTATGTAAAATATTATCAAGAATATTGAAATTGATAAAGGATTAATTCTTTAAACATTCAAAGCCTCCCATGCCACTTTGAACATTTAAATCATAAGAATGATATCTTAAAATTAATATTTAAATATCGTGAAGATAAATTTATTCATGATATGAAATATAATAGGGGAAGTACATACACTACACACAAGAAATATGTGGTGAACATGGCTTATATCTCATGAAAATTAAAAGAGAGAAGGAATTACCTTACAAATATTGTATCATTATAGTGAGGATAAATCAATGAAATAATTTTGTGTGATAAATATAAATCCATCCACTATAATTTATATTTAATATAAAACAATCATAGGTCATTCACAAATATTCTTTTAAGAATATAACCAATGACGTAGATGTTAAACTCAATGAATGGGAATTGAGTTATGATTTCCTTGATCTTAGGTATGATACTCTCCGTATATATATAAAACTCTTGTATAATGTTTTTAAACAAATTATTAACTTATACCATAATCATATTAATATTTATGATATCATATATGATTCATTTATGACTTTATATTAACCATTTATTAATAATTTCCAAGTTAAAGAAACATTTCAGGTAATAATCACTTTGTTTATCATACATGTTTTGAATTGTTATTCTTGATATTATTACTTAGATCATGATTTAATTACCTAAATAATGTAAAAAATTATATATATATATATATCATATATATTTAGTATATAAATATATATAATAGATAGATAAATGAAATGGAACACATTGTTCATGGAGACGGTAGGTCGTATGTATCCATGATTGTTGTTTCTATTTTCTTATCATATTGAATGGAATAAAGTAAATGATATATATATATATATATATTATTCTGTTATCATTAATATTTATTCAGTATATACATTTTTATAATCATTATGAAATGGTTGTACAGGAGGAGGAATCTCAACGTGTCATGGATATGGTAGGTCAATCATGCAAACAAGAGACAATATCATTCATTTTATGGTTTAATGATATGGAATTGGATGGTATATTAAAAATATAGAATAATTATAATTTAATATTAATTATTTATACACACTATATTCATCATTATACCAATAAAAATAAATTATAGATGAAAAATAGTTTACACCACAGCGTGGAGACTATAAGATGTGCGTATACACGCATGGTGATATTGTTTTTCGTATGATAAGAAAAATGAGGAAGATGGTTTTCCCATAGTCATAACATCATCTCAAAATATTTTAGATTTTATATTTATTAATTTATTACATAAACAACATAGGAAAACAAAGTAAAAGTATAAATGAAATTTGAAAGAGTTGGTAAAACAATTACCTCTTCTTCGAGTTCTTCCTTTTAATTTTCACAGACAGACTCCTTAGGTTGGATTTCTGCCCAAAATATGGACTCTAGAATTAATTGATGGAATTTGGGAATATAAATGTTCAGGTTTTTTTGAGCTAATTGGATTTAGAATTTTTAATAAATGATAATTAGAGGTATCCTTTTATAAGAGAGAGGAGGGGAACTTTAGGAAACTACAAAACTATTAACTTATTATAAACTAATTTTTAATTTTAAAGAGATAAAAGTGATTTATTTAGAGGTTAATGTGAGTATGGGTCTAAATCCTCTCAAACAACGAATTTTATATATATTTAGGTCACAAAATAAACCTTATCATTTGGATTTAATTCTTAGTAAAATAATGTATCTCTTTTCCTGACAACTTGTCTTTTTACACTATAGGGTTAATATAGTCACTATAAAATGAAAAAATAACTTAAATTGGATCATTTATGACATATTGGACAGTATACTAGTTATTTGGTAAAATACTAGATTTTTTTATAAATGTTATATGATTTAATAAAATATTACTTATTTTAAAGTATAATTTATGTCAATTTTGATACTATTCATTATTTTTATTTTTGAAAATATCATACCAACATGATAACTTTGAAAAAATAATTCCAATATGTCATTAACACGTCTAATTTATCAATACATTTTTTATGTCCTTAATTATGTGAAAATATATTTATTTTAATATTTTTAATATCAATTATTTGATATCTTAATTAATTAAATAATTACTAAATAATTATTATACATGCATTTAATTTGGTCATTTTTTATCTAATAATTAAAAATAAATTATCCTGATGAATATAAATTGCTTATATTTAAAATTAAAAATTATAGTATAACTAATATTATGTATAACCCTATATTAAAAAGTATTCACTTATTAAAATTTGAATGTGACATTTTTAACTCTTCTTTAAATAAAATATAGTAAATGTCCTAATCTGACACAAGTGGCTTAATAAGGATCATATTTTCAACATAAGGATTATTTTTATCAAAAAAACACTTATCCAATTCTATTAGGACAAGTTTTAGGGAAATTTAATTGTTATTATAATATTATTTTTACATTTAATTATCCTATTTACCATTAACTGTGGTAAATAAATTTCAAAAGTAACTATTCATCAAAAAAATTGATCCTAATAGACCACATTTTTCATACTGATTACAACCATGTATTTCCATTTTTTTAAATTCAATTCACATAAATAGTAAAATTATATTTAATGCTAATCCCGCAGATGTGGCTAGAAGGAGGGTAAAAGAGACTTTCAAAAGTTCAATAAGTTTTTATATCTCTTTATATTATAAAATTGATTCCAATCACCTAAATTGGATATATATATTTATTATTTATCTATTTTGACTTCAAAATAAATTTAAAGTAAAATAATTATTTAAAAGAAAATGTCGGTTGTTAACAATAATGCAGTATTTTTTCACTATTCATAAAAAAATTGATGCTTTTTATAAAAATACCTAAAATTCACCCTAAGATAATTTTTATATTCTGAAATGAAAAATGATTTTTATTTTGAAAAATAAAATTTATATTTTTTTGATACTATTCATAACTGCTTTTTAAATGACTAGTATGATAGATCATGGCATGCTCAAACTCAGTGTTGCATGCAATGCAAGCTATTGAATTATTTAAAAATAAACGTATCATGGAAGATTACAGTGTTACATTCTACCCACCTTAATTAAAAAAATTCCTTGTAATTTAGACCTTATTTTATAAATCAATGGATTGATATTTTAAAATACTTTTTTTGAAGAACCCACATCATAATATTAAACATGGTTTCTCTAGGGACATATTTACTATTAAATCCTTCATAATGGTTTGAAATAGAATTTTAATTATCCTAAGCATATCCCTTGGGAGTGTCAAACCAGGTATGCAGTAAGGCCCATTTTAGTGTACCATGTTACCCTAAGTCAGGCTTAGGACACCTTTTCGAATATTTTCTAGGAATACCCACATAATATCTCCATTATCAAATTATAGGATGTTCTTCTATACTTATCCTCAAAGTTTATCTTAGGGTTATGTTCCCTAATCTCGGTTTTCTAATTATAATTTCCAAGGTTGTCACTAAACTTCATTTGATACCAATTGTAACATCCTGACCCCTAAAGACCAGAGTTGATACATTATTTTAATACATTGGCATGATTATAAGGAATAAATTCCTAAAGGAATGATCAGTTTTTCAGTCTTGAAAAATAGATTACATACATGATCTTTTCATTAAAATTAAAATCATAAAATTAAATATATATAATTCCTAGAGAATGCCATTATTCTCTTATATTAACCCGACATATCAGTCATAAAAAACTTATTTGCATCCTGGGAAAATAAAACATAATTAAGTGGTGATATCAGATGCTAAATAATGGTATAAAGTATAACATAAGCTTTCATAAATGATCATAACCATTCAAGGAAATGTATAAAATAAAACAAATAGCCTTTTAAAAAAATACTGAGCAAATATGGAAAGAATAAATCAAATAATTTCATATAAACATTCTCATGTATATTCTATTAGTCTAATAATCACATGTAACATCAATAAAAAATTTCATAATTATGGAATTAATAATATCAGACATCATAACCATACCATTAAGGCCTTATGCCAAGACCATACGTAAACTGGTAAAAACCCAAAAAAATTTATCTCATAAGAACTATCGATGTATCGTGGGGCTTTCAATAACTAGTCTCAAACCCATAGGGCTATCATTAAGCGGTCCCCAACCCATCACTTATAAACTCACATGCATTCCTCATATGAAAAGGTTCAAACATAACCAACATAAACATTTGTATTAAAACTAGCATACGAAATATTAATACTTTAACTATAAACCATGAATGGTATAAAAATAGAACATCCATAATAAAGGATATCACAAACCCTTAAATATATTATTGAAGATTGTATCATAATAAATAAACCTCAATTAGTCAGAAAATCCAACAAAAGATGTTGACATGGATGAAAAATAATCTAATAAATTCCTTGAACTCTTAGAGATAAATATCCCATTTTAGATTGAAAACATTCAAAAGTTTCACCATTATAAAAGAAAACATTTAGTTTATAAATGACCTTTTAATATTTAAAGGAAAAAATTGAAACATTAAGGGCTAATTATGGCGGAGATAGCCTCTCATGCCGTATAAGTTAAAAAAACATTCATTAATTAATTTTTCGAAAAGGGACATAAAGTACCTCATTTGGAAAATGAAAAAAAATTATTACTTTAAAAACATTTTTAAAAAAGTAAAACACCTGTAAAAAGTTATTTAAATAAATGGTAATAATATTTTTAAATACATTTTAATGAAACATGGACATGGATGATAAATGTGTCCTAGTAAGTACTTATGTATAAACAACCTTTGATAATAATGTGATTCCAAAATTAACCCTTAAACAAAACATTAAAATGATTCCCTTTTTAAACATTTGAATGAACTTGAAAATATACATAAAATTTCCTTTATAATATTTTCATATCAATTTAAATATTAATGTAAAATAAAATCAGGAATATTGAAATAGAGAAAAGATTAATTCTTTAAACATTCAAAGCGTCCCATACCACTTTGAACATTTAAATAATAAGATTGATATCTTAAAATTAATCTTTAAATACCATGGGGAAAAAATTTCATGATATGAAATATAATAGTGGTAGTACATACACTACACATAAGAAATATGTGATGAACATGGCTTATATCTCACGAAAATTAAAATTGAGATGAAATTTCCTTACAATGATCTGATCATTAGAGTGAGCATAAATCAATGGAATAATTATAGGTGAGAAATATAAATCCACCCAATATAGGGGTATATTCTATATGAAACAATCATAGGTCATTAACACATATTATTGGAATAGTATAACCAATGACATATATTTTTTACTCGATGAATGGAAATTGAGTTAAGATTTCTCTTACATTAGGTCTGATACTCTCCATACAAATCAAAAAATAATGTATAATGTTTTTAAACATATTATTAACGTATAAAATAATCATAATAATATTTATTATATCATATATGATTCATTTATGACTTTATATTACTCATTTATTAATAATTTCTAAGTTAAAGCAACATTTCATGTAATAATCGCTTTGTTTATCTTAAATGTTTTGACATATTATTCTTGATATTATTACATAGATCATGATTTACATACTTAAATAATGTAAAACATTATTTATATATCATATATATTCATTATATAAATATATATAAAAGATAGATAAATTAAATGGATCACACTGTTCATGGAAAAGGTAGGTCGTACATACGCATGAATGATGTTTCTATTTTCTTATCATATCGAATGGAAGAAAGTAAATGACATATATATATGAATATATATTCCAGTATAATTAATATTTATTCTATATATTCATTTTTGTAATCATTCTAAAATGGTTTTAATGGAGGATGAATATCATCACATCGTGGAGAAGTTAAGTCGTACGTATGAATGAGTTGCGGTATCATTCCTTTAATGGTTAAATGTAAGGAATTGGATGGTATATTAATTATAAAAAATTATTATCAGGTAATATTAATTATTTATAACCGTTATATTCATTATTATACACATTTAAATAAAGTATAGATTAAAAATAGTTCACACCATGACGTGGAGATGGTAAGTTGTATGTACACATGCATAGTGATATTATTTTTTGTAGGATGGGTAAAATGGGAAATATGGTTATAACATATTAATTAAAACATATCATAATATTTTATATTATTAATTTATTACTTCAGTATGGAAAAACATAAGAAAATTCAGTAGAATAAGAATAGAACTTTGAAAGAGTTGGTAAAACAATTACATCTTCTTCGAGGGTATCCTTTTTATTTTCACAAAAGGACTCTTGAGATTAGATTTATTCAAAAAGTATGGTCGCTAAGATGAAGGTAGGGATGTTGGGAGGAGAAATGGTCATGTTTTTTATAAAATAAATAGCTTTATATGTGTTAATAAATGAGAAGGATAGGTGACCTTTTATAAGATCGTGTAGGGACACTTTAGGAAACTCCAAAACTATTAATTTATTATAAATTCATATTCAATTTCGAATAGCTAAAAAGTGAGTTATTTAATGTTTAAGGTGAGTATGGGTATAAATACTCTCAAAAAATGAATTTTTGACATGTTTTGGTAACAACATTAACCTTATCGTTTGGGTTTAACCCTTAGTTAACAATTTAATACTTACCGATACAAATTGTCTTTTTGCACTATAGATTTAATATAGTTACTATAAAATTATAAAATAGCCTAAATTAGATCATTTATAGAATATTTTACATTATAATATTTATTTAAATGAATTAAATTTTTTAAATTTCATAACATTTAATAAAATATTATTTATTCGAAAGTATCATTTAGGTCAATTTTGATACTATTAATTATTTGTATTTTTAATAATATCATACCAATATGATAACTTCAAAAAAAATTCCAATATGTTAATAAAAGTTATAATTTATCTATAAAATTATTTTATGTCATCAATTATGTAAAATTATATTTATTTTAATATTTTTAATATCATTTAATTGATATCTCAATTAATTAATCAATTACTACATCATTATTATACAAGCATTTAATTTAGTCATTTCTTCACCAAAAATTAAAAATAAATTATAATGATAAATATAAATTTATTATATTTAAAATTAATAATTATTTTCTAATTTATCTTATTTATAACCCTATATTAAAAATTATTTAGTTATTAAAATTTTAATATGACATTTTTAACTCTTATTTAAATAAAATATAATAAATGTCCTAATTTAACACAAGGGGTTTCAAAAGGAACCTATTTTCGACCTAAGGATTATTTGGGTAGAAAAACACTTATCCAATGAAATTAAAAAAAAGTTTTAGAGTAATTTTAAAATTATTATAATATAAATTTTACCTTCAATTATCCTATTTACCTTTAACTATGGTAAAAAATTCCAAAGTTACTATTTACCAGAAATTATTATGATCCTATTAGACTACATTTTTAATACTGATTACAACCATGTATGTTTAATTTTTTAAATTCAATTCATTGAAATTGTAAAATTACATTTGATGTTAATCCTGCAGATGTTGCTAGAAAGCGGGTAAAAGAAACATTCAAAAGATCAATAAATCTTTATATATAATTCTATTATAAAAATTATTTCAATGAACTAAATTTTATTAATATATGTATTATTTTACTTTTGTGAATTTAAAATCAATTTAAAGTAAAATTATTATTTAAAGTAAAAAAGTTTGTTTTTAACAGTAATGCAGTATTTTCACTATTCATCAAAAATTGAAACTTTTTAGAAATATACCAAAAATTTACCCTAAGCTAATTTTTAAATTCCAAAATCAAAAATAGAGTTTATTTTGAAAAATAAATTTCATAAATTTCATAATTTGGTTAATTTTATTCATAGAACTTTTTAAACAGCTAGTTTGATTGATCATGGGGTTCTCAAACTCGGTGTTGCGTACAATTCAAGCTATTGAATTATTTAAAAAGAAACGTATTGTGTAAGATTTGGGTTTTACAAGAGATCTTGTGATTCGTGGTCTCAATATAATCATTATCATCCAATCAAAAATTATGATCCATACATAGCCATAAAATAATCCCCATGTTATGCAATTCTCATATATCCTTCATAATATTTTTAACTTACAAAAATTTCCTTCTCTGAATTCTTTCATAGTATGACGTATATCCTTAATTCAAGGGTCACAAATTGTTATCATATCTTATTTTAAAATGATATCATCTATGAATCTCACCCATTGGCGACCCTACATAGTTCTAATATGAGAATGTTTACTTTGAAAAAAATCATTCACCCAAAAAATATAAAACTTCTCATAAAACATTCCTTAATAATATAAAACCCTATTCATCCATTTTTTCACAAATTATGTTGGAATTCACATAATTGATGTTTAGTTATACATATTCTTTGTCAGTCAGTTTTAATATACCTCTTATAAGTTCATGTAATTGTTATGTAAAAATACTTATTTTCACTCAAATTCTTCATGAAAATTCATTAAATAATCCAAACATACACTAAACATTTCAATTTTCTCTAAAATACCAAACATAGTAGAGTAGTGGACTAGTATGGAATATTATTCTTCACACCATATTTTTATGTAATATTCAACCACTACAACCTTCTTTAAACTGAAACTTCTATGAATTTTTTTTCTCTAGCTTCAGAACTCTTAATTCATTTAGAAACTACAACTAGATAACATATCGATAAAAAATAAAATATCAATCTCTATATAAGATCACATTTGTTCCAATAGAGTATAATAGAATAGTGAACTATGATATAATAAATAATGGTTCATATAATGGGTCTCGTATATGGTTAGTCATTATTAATTTTTTAAACTCATGATGAGGCTACCCTACCCTACATGAAGTAAGAATATATATTTATAGAGTAGTACTACCCAGTGAAATTGTGGATGATTCAATTCTATGAGATGATAGATATTCAGTAGGGTATTATGATAGTATCCCAGTACACAAAAAGGTTCTTAAATCTTTTGAGATATTTATATGACATGAATCAAGATCAATAAATCTAATCTTAGATGATTGATCATGTCAATTATCATGCAATTCAATATGGGATTGTACCATTCAGCATTCTCAAATATAAGTGTTAATGATAATGATATAGACATCAAGATTTTCTAGGAGTCATATTTGGGTGCTAGAGAAAATTCATTACTAGAATCTATTTTTTGATAGATGACAAGATCATTTCATCATAGGCATCCATTATCACAATACTAGTCTTGGTGTTAGGTATTTAAGGGATCCAAGGATGATTATACCAAGCCAAAATATAGATATTTTTATGTATGTAGTGGAAGAGGATATTTTTATTTATTTTTTCCCACCAGGAGTGTATCAAAGGGTGGATGGGTAGTAAAGTGTATAAACCACTATAATATAGGTAGCAAAAAAATTAGGGAACTCCCTAGGATAGATTGGTTTTCCATCGTAATGTTTTCCTTGGAAGATGAAAGGCGAGTGGTGGAAGATTTATTGATCCAATCCTCCCACAACCACCTCCAAGTAGACTACAACGGGCCCAGGGTACAGGAGGTTATGTTAGTGGTTATATATAGGTGAATTAGGTATTTGATTAGGTGGATCTTGATATAGTTTAAGGTATGATATGTATCCTCTTTCTGATATCACTTGTACTTATCGATACCTATATGAATAATTTTTTTCATATTGCCTAATTATTCTGTGATCTAGATATCCTAATAGGGATCTTCATATAACAAATTAAAATAGAGACATCAATTATTAGAGATCATTATCATTCTCATATTTTTCATTGGTGTAAGATTACTCCTTGTAGAGATACATTATCCTAAGGCAGCATCATTGTATAGATTAAACCTTATAACATCATACTCAAGATGGAATGGTTATCTACAGTCTTAAATAGGGTAGATTACTAAAAAACTCATAATTAACCATACACCACTAGATGTTCATGGGTTTATTTTTGAATGTGGAATGAAATTTATCTATATGAAATTTTATTATAATTTATTTATAAAGAAAGAAAAATTATTCCAAATTTCACATATAATTATTCAAATGGAATAATATCCATATCTATAAGGAATAAATTCCCACAATCCTTAAAAATGATTTAAATAATAATCATACCAATTGGTTTTATTTTAAAATCAATATCATCTAGTTGGTGATAACTTACATGAAATAGGATACTAGAAAATTTAATGCATTATTAGATGTTTTTTTGGATTTTTCTTTGTTTCCACAGTTGTTGGTGACAATTTCACTCATTGTCCATTCGATTGGGACATTGAGTCACATAATTACCCGATCTTAAAATTGGAGCAATGGAATTTTACATATTCTCTCTTTCCCTTTCACTTGGGGGTTCGATGAACCTTATCACCCTAATTATTACATTTAACTATCCCTTTAAGGTGATTTCCCCCATGATTATCCCACATTTTTTCCATGTAGAAATTTTAATCTTTTCACCTACATTATATTCATCACTTGATCTTTTATGAGACTCTATATTTCTCATCATTTATGTGTTTGGGACTTCAACTATGTTTATATTGTTAATAAAATTTCATTAAAGGTGGTTTAGATAAATAATAAGGTTTGTCAATCAATCTCTCATTCTGATGGGTTGTCCATTGAGGTAATCTCTACATTATCCATCGCACATGTTGTTAACTTGGTTTTTTTAGGCTTCAACCATTACTAAAAACAAAATTAGTTGAAATTAATATTAATAATTATAATATAATTATGATATATAACCATAGGAAAATTTAACATCATGATGTGTCACTTTATAACAATATCATTTTAGCCTATAGTTCATACCATTGAACTTTTATTTGAATCAATGCAACCAATATCAATCTCAATTTAGCATATATTGTTCTTGATTAAATGTAGGTTACTTTGAGTTGGGTTATATCATTCTTATTAACTCAATCCTCAAAATAGTGTTCCCAAATTACCACAAAATTTCATAAAAATATCTAAACACAACAATCATTTAAATCGATGATCTCCAAATCCAAATTATCCTTTATCTTAGAAAGATAATATCGATTAATATATACCTTAACTTATGAATCTCTATATTTCAATCTATATTTTTCATGGTCACTTTACTATTGGGATATCTAACCTAAACATATTTATATCCCATATAATATTTCATAAAGAGAATTTGAATTAACCAAAACATATCCACCAATACTATCAAACTAGGTGTTTAGTTAGGCCTATTTTTCATGCACTATGTGACAATAAAGTTAATACCCAATTTTCTATTTTTTGGGATATTAATCCTAGGTAAATATATGGTAGATCCTTTATCCAATTATAGTATCCATATGATGATGTAATTTCAAGGATAACTATACAATATCTATTTTAAAAAATCTTTGGGATGTTATACTATACTTAGAATTCTTTCTTAGACATATCCCTAGGGTTTTGACTAACGTTCTCTTATCCTTATCCCCTTATAAAATGTGAATTATTACATTAAATTTAATCATAGACTACCCCAAAGTGTTATATATTCCTCTAAAATTATTATCAATACTAACTTATCAACCTTTAAATTATCCTCAACAAACATCCCAATATCTAAAGTTATAGAAACCCTACTATGATACCATGGACCTACACTCCAAGTTCTTGTGCCATAAACGCATACTCTACCTACTCTCTTTGATATGAGTGCTAAAATATATGATGTTAAAAATTCAATAAATATTATTGCATCTTATATAACCCAAGTATTTTTTTTAGGTTTATAGATTTTGAGGATTATGAAAAAAAAATAACTAATATAGCTCATGTTCTTTGTGTCAAGTGGTTAGTTTTTACTATATATATATAACTACTTAATCTATAATAATTATTCACCATATAACATAAATTATTCCACATTTTTTTTTCATATAAACATTTCATGTGTATTACTTTTCTTCATAACCTAGGGAATGGAAACATAAGAAAGGGGGTATTCTCAAATGATCAATAACGGGAACATATAACTAAAGAGGTAAAAACATAGAATACATAATATTGAAGGAATGAATAATCTGAATAATATCATAATAAATTAAAACTGAGTGCATTTTATATTCTTGATAATAAATGAAAGCATCGATAAAAATAATACTGATCTCATACTAATGGAATACATAATTTTCGAAATCAAAATATGTTTCCATGGCCTTGTTCCAAGACACTATAATGATATGGGGATAGGTATAAACCAAAACCCATGATTCTTTATCTCTTGTGATCTATTGATGCATCAAGGGACTATTTAATTTTTGCTCTCACATGTCATTTAATTAAATCAAATTGATTCACCATAATATTCAATTATAAATTTCATATAATCCATTAAGGAACCTATAACCGAATAAAAACATGGATATCCATATAATGAAAAATATGAAATGTCAATATGTAATCATCCTATATTAGTAATCAATAATCAAAAATAATTTCAATACTTTTCCAATGTCAATAAAATTAATAACATGATCATAACCCATCCATAGAAAGAAGGTGAACAGTCAAACAATACATAGTAAACATTCCAATAATCATCAATATTAGAATAACAACATGCAAAACATTAATACTTCTCCCAATATCAGAATAATAAAATTATTTCTATGTGAACATCATTGAATATGAATTATATAAAATTTTATGTTCACACCATAAATATCAATCGGTGTATGGATAAGTTAATAATAGAATAACATGATCATAATCCATTCATAGAAAAAAGGTAAATGGTTTTAAAAAAACATATCCCAGTGAAATAAAAGAAACATATAAGGGTGTTGAAATAAATGAATAAAACCCTCACAAAAAGTAATTTTAACGGTATTATGAAATATCGGATCAATAATCGAATTATATTTCCAAAGAATATGTTAAACCCTTTCATTGGGAAATACATTTTTTAACTCTCTCTTTTTAATGTTTTTTTAACTAAAGAGGTAACAAATACTTATAATTATAATCATAGAACTAATTTTATAGAGGACCTTCCATTGTATATTTCTATAACATATAATATTTATAGGAAATATATTATTATACTAAGTAAATACATGTCCTCCTGGAGTCAACAAAAAACATTTATGATTAACTGGTTCTTATTATTCCAGTATTCCTAGCATTAGGCCACATCAGGATAAAATATGTATAAGACATTTTTTTGGGTCTCTCATTCCATTGAACACTATGAAATTAGGGTTACAAAATTTATATAGATGAGGATTCAAATATACCCTCTCTGGATATTCTTTCCTCTATGGTTTACTAGAACACATGGACCTTTAATGTCCTTTATTAGAGCAGTGATAGTATGGATTATTTCCATCTATTCTACTATCATTGGTGATAAACTTTAATCCATGAAATTTTTCTAATATTGATATTATTTTCTCTTTTTAACTCCTGATTGATGAATTTCTTGATCTAGTGTTGGATGGCCTATGTGTACTAGTGGTTAATGTTTCCCTAGTGAGGATAAATCTTGAAAATCATATGCTGTTAAATTTAAACAAATATGATGATGTGATTTCAAGTTTACTAGGTGGATCAATACTAATTTCATGAGTCAATAAATCTCATCTTATTGAAGAGGGTTGTTTGGAAAAGGAATGATCTCTTCATCTTGAAAATCATACTGAGGGTGTATGTTTTATTATAGTAATTAAGTATTAATATATTTAAATTTACTTATTTCACATTCATATCAGTAAAGTAATAGATATAATAAAACATCCTCAATTTACTCATGTAGTGAGTGGGTGGTGGATGTGGCTACACTTTTTCATTTATCCTTGGAACTAGATCATCAAGTGTGTGGTAGTTGTATATTCAAAATATCTCTCAAGTCATGGGATTGTCTCTAATGTTGAGTATATACCACTTCTCTATAAAATTTTATATAAATAAAATTCATTATGTATGATTCCTATTTTTTATACTCCTTTTCACTGGTATCATGTCATTCACTATTATTTGGGTCAATATCAATAACATTTACTGATGTAAAAAATCAAAATAAGTATCAAGTCCTCATCAGTTTCTAATATATATAGTTCTTCATCAACCATAGAATAACCCTCAATATCCATAACATAATCTTATTTTACTTTTTCACTAAAAGTGGTTCATTTTGGATTACACTCTCTTAATAGTTTTGATTAATTCCTATATAACTCCTATTGATAATAAAATGGTTATTGTTCATAAAAATTGATTTTAAGAGAACCTCCTATAAAACCCACTAACAATGATCTAATTAAAGTGATTGAGTCATAAACTATGACTAGATAAGACTACAGGTTTTCCTATAGATCTTCCCCCAGCCTTAAGAAGTATAATCTACTTATAGGAGGTGCATCATCCATTTGGGTATTTTTATGATTGATTGATTATACCAAGTGTGGTGTGAGTAAAAATGCTTTCATCCCTATGATTTTATGTTTCCATCATGTTATCATAATTGAAAATGAAACCTTATTCTCTTTTAAAGATCATACTCTCTAAGGTTTTGGATACAACATATTTTTTGATTGTTCAACTAGTTAAATCTTCACGGAAAGTAGAACATCTAGATTGGTCAACCCAAACTAAAATATATTTTCTACCTACCTCACTTTTCAAGCATCTTGATATAGAAGATATTCAATTTTTCACTCCCATTGAGGAAACCTTTTTCAAGTTCTATGGATAATGTGGTTTCATTGAATTAAACATCTATAAATACTAAATCTCGAGTCTAATGTGTGACTTGAGGTAATGGTATTGCATGCTTCCCAACTAGGATTACTCTATTGACCATAGAGTAGGGTTAAATTAAACTCCCCAAATTCACCCCAACCTCTGATGTACACATGGGGAGAAGCCTCTTCAATCATTTGAACAATTGTTCTACGTCCATTTAGACAACCCTATTGGAGATACTCTCATGGTTTGAATTGAATTTAGCTTCATGTTATTGACAAGGTAGCTATATTTATTTGATTCACTTTATCAACAAACACTTCAAGATGATTTTAATATCCTTAATAAGGTAGGTTCTTATAATTGAGATGGTTTAAAGATACCCAAATATTATTTCAATTGTGGGGAATATTTTTCTCTTTTAGATTTCTTAGAAAAATATATTAAGAAGTGGTTATGAGCTGTAATTTGATTTAAGTTTTGTCTTTTCACAACTCCTTTTATATGATGTAATAAAATTATTCCTCTTTGATAGATGGATAATAAAATTTTCCTAACAAAAAAAGTTTCTTTTATACCACTTCTTTAAGTTACAGAGATTCATTTTGAATTTAATTAACTATATTCAGTATTTCACTACTTATCATAAGAACTGATGATAATCATTGCATTATCTCACACTTTAATTGAGAGGAGATGTTCCCAAAAAATTGGGGAGAACATGACTAAGATAGCTTTTTTTCAAAAGAAACTCTTGATATGAGGGTAGCTTCGAGATTACTATAACACAAAGAAGAATACCTTCAAATTGCATAGTATGGGGAGGAAAGACTGGGGAAACCATATTAAGGGATTCATCTCAGTTAGCATGATGCTGCAAGGGGAGGTCATAATGGTGATTCAACTTCACCTCCTTTGGTTTCTCCTTCCTATAATTGATTTACACTATCCAAAAGTTTTTTAAATCATTGAATTAAGGGTATTGTTTAGTGGCTTACTTATAGTTTGAAGCTCATTTATAGTCTAGTGGGTAGGTGTTATCAACACTCCTATCCTTTTTAATTATATTTTGTTTTGAATTTGTTTCCCAACTAATTTATACAATTTGAATAATCTATAAAAATTTATTTTTGAAACTATAAAATGTGTTTTTAGGGACATTTTTATCAATTTATTTTAATGGGTTTCTAGGAAAATATTATTAAAATTTATTGACTATATTGGGTTAATATTTTTTCTTCATTTACATACTAATATATTTTCATGTGAATTATAATTGATGGAAATTTTAGTTTTTGGAATATGAATTTTTTTCATACAATAATTTTAAAAATTCTCTTAAGTATGTCTAATAAATTATGTCACCACTTTTCTTTTATTTAAAATATTGGTATATACTTATTTATTTTATTAGTATACTTAATTTGACATGTTTCATGTTTTAAATTTATAATGGAATACCTATTATGGTTATGTGATATAAAGAGGGAAGTGTTTATCCCATGACCATGTTTTATCACTTAGACTATTTTAATATTGTATGAACCTATAAATTCTACTATGGTTTCAGGTTGAGAATGAATTTTTACTAGTGACATATATATATCACTTTTTAGTATATATATTTAATTGTTATTAATTAGGTTTTATACTACACATTAATTTTTTATGTATTATTTGTGGTTACTTTAATAATGTGTTGGATTGGAAGTTTTTCTCAAACCAAAACTTAAATTGGGGAAACACTTATTCCACTCTCATTGGTAAGGTTTTAAATTATGGGTCTATTCCTAAACAACACTTGGATAATCTAAAATATTTTTTGTTTAAAAAAATAATCATCTGGATTCTTTATTTGTTCTTGGGAATTAAAATACATTTTTCTATCATAACCCAACATCTATAGGTATATTTTTATATCATGAAAAGTTAAATATATTCCTTTGGTTATAGAAAAATAATTTGTTATCATAGATAAGGGTATTTATTTATTTGATTTCCATGTCATTGGGGATTTTTACTAGTAGTTTAAAAAATTATTAGATCGAATACATTGAGTCACTTGGAAATTTCATTCTTATATTCCATGTGGTTTCTATAGAATCTCTATTTTTAAGGGATGGACTTTTGATAGTATTTTGAAATTTGTCATAGTTGGAAATAAAATTTGAGTTTGTTTCGTTATAATATTCATTAAAATCTTTTTCTCTTCAAGTGAATGTCATTAAACTAAAAAGATTAAAATATTTATTCATCCATGATATGTTGATTTTTATATATTTGTTTATTTCAGTTAGTTTTTTTTGTTATCTCTTGTCAAGTAAACTATGTAATATATGATTGAATAAATTATTATTATTACTATTCCATGTTTATAGGCTGCCTCATATATTTATTGAAATTATGATAGGATTTTATAATTTCATTATAATAATGAATATTTGATTCAATGGTTTTGTTAAATTTGATGTTTCACTAGTTATCAAGGATGAGTTTGATATCTTATATTTTTTTATTGATGGTTATATTAATTATTATATCACATATTCTATTATAACAAGTTATGTTGGTCATGAAGGGAATATAGAAATGGGATAGTGGTTGGGCATGGGTATTCTAACTACCCACAAGTATGGTAAATTTGGATACAAATTTTATGTATATATATGGACCTAATGTATCATGCCATACATATATATCAGTATATGATAATGAAATGAATTATACAGAACAGAATGTACCCTAAAATAAATTTATATGAAATTGAATTCTATCTAGGATGGTCCATTGAATTTATCAATCATATTTTATAGAACTGTTAATTCCATGGTGGTAAGGGAATACCATGATGGATAGGTTATTCTATGGTGGATAGTTTTTACTACAGTGGATGGATTATTCAATGATACTCTTGAATTTGATTATTATGTATTCAAATAATGGATCAAGGATGTTTTGGATCTTGTTAATGGTGTAAGAGTTTTCCATTATTATCATCATTATTCTATGACTATTCAATTGTTAGATTTTAGTATGTTTTTTTATTTATTTATTAAATTGATAGTTTATTATCTAAAAAAATATAAACACTTTCCTAACAATACTATGGAGATCACCTCTAGATTCATTCACACTTGATAATGATTAAGAGAACATATGTGGTTTCTAGTTTTTAAACATCTAGCATGGGGTGGACCTTTGTGATGGATTGATGTATAATCTCCATAGGGAATAACTCCATGTTTATTGAATTTTTAGTTATCATAATAAGGATGAAATTAACTTTATCTTGTTTCATGATCACCATGGGCAGGGCTTCCATGGTTGTTGTCTTGTTGGTTTTCATAAAAGGTAGGACCTCAACTCTGGATAGTTTCTTTATCACCATGGGGATGAATTTTGTTTTTGTTTTTTTTTGGATTCCATCATAGAGAGGACCACCAATTTTTCAAGTTACATGATCACCATAGGGAACCCTTTTTTTTTGTTTTTTGGTTTACACCATGGATAGTACTTATACTCTAGTTAGTTTCTTCATCATCATCAATATGACCTCGATGTATTTTGATTTTTTTGGTTGATGTCGTAGGGAATGTACCTCCATTACGAGTGTCCTAGGTGGGGCCTCTGGATTCGAGATCATGAGTTTGACTATGGAGAGGATGTTCATGTTTAAAATTTATGTTTTCATTAGGGGACCTCCAAAATTGATACTCTAGCGAAGACCTCCAAATTTGATGAATATTTCACTATAAGGAGGAACTCCATAATAGTTTAAAATATCTCTTGTTCATGAGGGGTCATTTGAAACAGTCACCACTTTTTCCTTCACAAAATCTAAGGCGTCATGTTGATAATGACCTAAACTCACCCCTAGGATACCATTGGGACATATTTAAGGGTCTTGAGAATATCAGTATCAATAAGTGTATATAATTTCTCTTAGAATTCAGTAGTCAAATACCCCTAGTGGGGTTACCTCTTAGTTTTCTTTTTATAATAACCAAGTCCAAAGTTTTAGTAATAAATCCTTGGGAGATTAGGGTCGTGAAATTATATTGATGACCATGCAGGATATGAGCCCTCATAGGAGGCTTTAGGGTAGTATTTTAGACGTAAATAATTACATTATTTACCACTTTTAGATATCAAAGGTAAGAATTATCATGTTCTAAGAAGACAATATTATAACATTTTAAACATTCATCAAGGACCACCCACCCGTGATTAGCCAGTTGTTGTTGTACTAGCCACTATAGCTTCATCCCCCTAGGCTGACACAAATTATCTTAAAGGTAGGGATGATTTTGTAAAGAAGGTACTCCAAAACCATGTAATTCATCACCTAGTATTGAAGAAGATGAGTGGGTGTCATTTTTTTCATGGGTTATGATCTTATGTAGTTATATATATAGATTTAGGTGTCTGTAGTGACACTAATTTGTGATTCATCACAACCCATTTTGTCTTATGGTTTCCCCCAAGCTGGCTAAGTATCCTTCCTTATTACGATGCATTGATCGATGATTATTTTTGGATATTTAAGGGAAAAAAATAATGATAAATCTATCCTTGAGTATCATAGATAAGAATTTATAGTCAATTTATCTCTTTCATGGGTAAATGATTTAACATTGGTTTCACAATTTATTATTACAAAACTTTATTTTGGGATTTTTGATTTAGTTTCTTGGGTCATATGTTCCAAAGTCGATAGTATGGGAGGTAGAATAATCCCATAAATAAGCGTGTTTTCTATTCTATGACTCTCTTATAGATTTAAAATTATTCATGAAATAATTACCAAAAATAAAATCAGTTACCCTTATCATGAATGTGATTGATTGAAACCAGAAATTTTTTAGAACACTCTATGCAGGAGAGGTTCTCCATCATACCTTTTTGGTTAATAATGTTGTGGTTTAAATCCATATAGGTAGGAACTCTATAATTTATCTCCATCCTAGGAGGAAGTGGGTATTATTTAGTTAGTATTGGACTCATGATAAGGGCTTCCTATATGTCTCTATGAATAGAAACAAAATCTATATATTTTAATAATGTATGATGAGGCACATAATACATTTTAAGGTCATGTAATAAGGAATATAGTGCTTCCTTTTAACGACATGTATCCATGACCAACATTGTACATTTTAATTCCATAAAATTGGGACTAATGACATGCCTTTTGAGTTCATGAAACCAAGAAAAATGGTGTGGATTTTAAGGTTATGGAACTATGGACAATGTGTCTTGTAGTATAAGTTCATACGACTGGACTATTTTGGATAAATTTAACATCATATAGAATGGAATTATTGTTGTAGGAAATTAAACATGGTTTGGTGTGGGATTTATAAATGGGAATACCTTTCTGGTTTACTCTGATAGATGATCCAAGTTATGTAATTAAGTATTACTCTAAGTTGGAGGCCCATTTATTGTCACCTCTTTCCTATTGATAACTAGACAAGGAGAGAATGGTGACTGGATATGTGGGTGACATGAACTGATGAGGTAAAAATTGGGCTTACACTACCTTGGTAGCATGTTTATTTATCTATCTCATTGAATGGTCTCAAGAAGTATGTTAAAATTCTTGATAGATATGTAATCTAGTTTAGATCAACTAAAATGAGTGTCTTAATTGAGTAAATGTTCAACTGGTTACCCAAAAAAGTGATCTTTACATCAAATGAATACATGATTGACTATAATCCAAAAATCATACTGGTTATGGAGGATAACTTGTGGTAAATCCATTATCAAAATAATACATTATTGTAAGGGACACATGAATGTGTAAAATGATATGTCCATTTATATCAAGTGTCTAAGGTATAGGCCTAGTTAATGTAATATTTCAAGGTTTTTGACCTTGGATAAAGGGTTCCATGAAGTTTATTAAAACATCTATGCTTAAATAATGAAATTTAGTCCTATTTGGTAACTTGGGGTGAGTGGGGTACCCTAATATGATATTTGGAAAAATAGAGTTCTCGAGAGAGGCACTTGTAACTTGGGTGAGGATGCAAATGAAGGGCTTGGGTGAATAAGCACTCAATTTCCACCTTGGAGAACTAGTCCTGGTTCCACTAAAAGTGCACATATGTGAATGAGCACCTTATTTTCACCATATAGAGCAGGGAATAGTTATAATAAGATGAAACCTTGGTGCCATGTGGCTTTTCAATTATTTCATGGGATGCTTTCTTAAAAGGATTCATTCACCCTATTCTAGGTGAAGGCCTATAAAAAGGGGTCTTTAATGAAAATTTTGTGAATAAAACCCATTAGATGACTAAAATATCATTTTATTTACATGATTTTTCCTTGGTTTTGGCTTAAAAATTCATATGAGTGATAGTTTGGAAGACCTGGGTTCATGGGTGTGCACTATATTGGCTCTCAATCCTGCTCTTTCAATAACAGTGGAGCTTAGTGTCAACCTCTCTTGAAATGGGAGGTAGTGTGACAACCCATTTATTAGTAAATAAATTTAATTCCTTAAATAATATTCCTGAATTTAATTTTATATAGTTATATTCATTATAAGAATATTATGTAAATTTTCAATCAAAAAGGAAATAGTTTTATTCTTATTAAAAAAAATTATGTATTATATATTTTTATTTAAAAGAATAATTTAAAATTTTCATAATTTTAATTTTAAAAAATTAAAATATTTTTTCAAATCTTTATAAAAAATTACCTTAGGTTGAAATTTTTTTGATTGTTCTAAAAAGATCGACTTTTAGTGAATACTGAAAAATACTGATTTTTAAAAAAAACTATCATTTATTTTCATTAAATAAAGAAATTTAAAATTAAAATTTTATCTTAAAGTGAAATAAGTTAAATTTAATTATAAATAATCTAATTAATTACATAGGAATCATTATTATACATGGTTTTGGAATAAATTCATTTTTGGGCGTAAAAACACGATTTTCTAAAAATTGAAATTATTTTTCATTGCGGTTTTCATTTTTATCTTAAATTAATTTATTCCACTTATAGAAACTAAATCTTGAAAAATGGATTACATATTTTTAATCAGGAAGTTCATATTAGTTAAATATTTTCCTTTTATTTTCAATCATTATGAATAGTAACCATAGTAAATATTTTTTATCTCAGTGAGGATAAATAGGGTAATTAAGATTACAAATAATGTGATATGGCCTAAAAATCTCCCTAAGACATGAATTTAATTTATATGGATAATTTTGTTTTTATAATTTCCATAAAATTTTCTAAAAGATATTAATTTATTTCCACTTAACTTTTATAATGACTTTAATATGATTTAAAAAAATAATAAATAAAAAGTTTCACCCTTTTTGTCTTAATATATTCATTATTTTTTCATATAGATAAAAGGAGGCTATGTTTGGTTATAAATGGTTATTTAAAAGAAGAATTATTTTTTAGTCATGTTAATTTATTTTAATTTTTTAATGATGGAATAATTACTTTAAATTCTTACGCAACAATGACACAGTGCTTGTACAAGCAATGGAAAAATTAATTAAATGGTTTTAAAAACTCAAAAAGTAATATTCCTGGGTGATTTATAGTGTCCTGATAATTTTTTAGATAAATATAAGATATTTAGTATGTCTTAAAATTTTATATTTGAATTATATTACTATATTTATATCATTAAATTAAAACTATGTGAATAATCATAAGAATGGCTATAATGGTATATTATGTTAAATAATATTTTATTTAATGATTTAAAATTCATAAAAAACATATATTTAACCAATTAAATATGATATGATTAATAATATCAACCATGATCTACTTATGGGTCACTTTTCATTTTATAGTAGGTTTAATGACACCTAAAGAGTAAAAAATTTAAATTTTAGTAATCATTAAAAAGGGATAACATAGGGTTAAAACTAAGAGAGAAGGGTGAAAACATCATCTAAACTTGTTTAAATTTTATCGGATAAAATCATTTTGAGTCATACTCATCCTATATTCTAAATATATCAATTCGATTCCAAATAGTCCTGAAAATATATTTATATTAATTTAGTACTTTAATACTTATAATTGGGAATCTCCACTGATCTCTCCCCAACATGCCATCCCACATCCTAGAGTCCCTTGTCTCAAAAAAAGATCAATCTCATAATGATTAAGGTATAATCAAAATATGTCATTTGAGGAGGTGATATAAGTCCTAACCAACCTATTTCGAGTTTATTTATTTTTACACATCCTTAAAATTTTCTTTAACCATGTATAATTAATAACTTAGCTAATTTTATATATTTAAATTTTATTTTTATTATAGTATAACCCTTTTTCATCTTCTTTTCCATCCTATGGGAAATAAAAACATTTCTTGTGTGAATGTGTGAATTGCCACCACTATGAAGTGATGTGCTTATTTCTCCATCACTGACTCTCATGGATGTTAATTATGATGGATTTAATTAATATATATGATAATCAATAAACTATTATCATTCTATAAAAATAACATATCATATATTTTCTTAACATTGTATCCATTGAAAAATGACAACATCGCCCATACGTATGTGTGGACTACCACCTCTACAAAGTGATGTGATTTGTTTTTCATGTATATCTTTAATAGATGGTTATAAAATTTTATATAATGTATAAAAATGATATTAATATCATGATTAAAATTCCATAAATAGTGGAATAATAACCCCTTTAACAATGGTCATCCTACTAAAGATATTTTGTGATTATGAACTGAATGCCCTCAAAACATGCAATGAAAACATAACTGATTAAGTAACTAAATAAAACATGGTCATAAATACTATAAAATTGATCATGATAATGTAATCAACATGATAAATTTTTTTAAATGGTTAAATAAATAATATAATTTTATTATTTTGGAGTTAAGTAACTGACGATGTTAGATGATATTTAAGTTAAGGGGCTTTATTTTTAAATTCCCCTTTTAATGTTTTCCTTCCAACTATTTTTATTTCATGTCCATGTTATTTTAAATGCTTCAAAAAAATATTATTTGTTCTTCAATGGTCGATAAATTACATTTTCTACCATATTTTTATTTCTTTATAATGATTTCAAAATGATATTTTTAACATTTTACGTACGAGTCACATTCTACACTTTTTACAAATGTGTAAAATAATGTCTTTCTTTAAAATATATACCATGAATAGAATTTACCTTCTTTGTGACTTTTCATTATTTAAAAGTTTAATTTATAAGTTTTAATGGTTATTTTAAAATGAAATAATTTCCACAATATTTTGGGAATTTTTCATTTAAAATATATTTCAAAAGAAAAGTGTATTTCTCCCTTTTTTATACAAAATTGGAAAGTAATTTTATTATGGGTTTAAAAGAATTCTTCAAGTGTTTTATGATGAAAATTTGTAAGATTAAAAAAATGTTTATGATATCATTCTTGATAATTATAGATTATATGATAGCTAACTCCCTTACCAAGTATATGTTGGGTGAGCTTGATACAGCTTATACTATTGGTGATCTCAATATAGTTCAACAATGAATTGGAAGATATTCCTTATATTTAAATCTAATATAGGGGGAGTTAACTAGATATGTTTCTTCTATGTATTTAATTATGATCTAGATATTTATAAAACTATTTAACATAGGTTATGAATATAATTCTCTTAGATGCGTACAAGGGTTTCTATTTTCTTACTTTGAGTTTTAAAGGTTTTCTTTGAAAAAATTGTTTTGTAAATGTGGATAAGATTTATTTTATGTTCTTAAAGAATAATTCAGGAAAAGGTAAAAAAAATCATGTTTTTTATCAGACTTATGAATTTATTTCTTTTATATCTCTAAATGATATTTTTGTACTCATCTCATGTTTTAAAATGGTTTTCACAGGGGTTAAGGATGAGTAGGGACAATGAAAAACTCATGTTCAAAGAGATGAATGTCATGAACCAACCTAGAACCCCCATCCAAGTATGTTCCTAACTAGACTGTGGAATGGCCCAAATGTAATTATTCATTACTATAGGATAGTGACTATCACCTAGGCATCCAACAATAACCAAAGGGAATGATTTCCCTTGCCTAAATAAATATGAATTGCATATATTTATAAATAAAACCATAAAATAAATATTTCATATCAAAAGAGTAGTATTGGTAGAGATACAAACAAAGGTAGAACTATAAAACCAAGGAACACGTCTATAATGAAACTTACAATAAATTATATCCCAATATAACAACATCCACTTTATGTGACAAGTGGGAAATTTCCCACCAACTAACCATCATTTTCTCATACCCATTTGACATAAACCCTACGACTCCAATATAGAGCATTTCTCCTTCCTACATCAAATAAAATAAGTTCTACACACCCTTGAGGGAGTGTGTATATTGTGATACAATGATCCTTGATAAGATCCAACCCAAGTGTACCATAATAAGTATATGTACAATAATCCCAATATGATCAATTTAACGAAAACATGGCATGATAAAAATTTATATAGTTTTATATTAAAAACATGGTAAATAGTTCCCCTTTTTTAAAATATTTCACAAAACCAATTGATTTAGTTTCAAAGTATAATTTTTATAAACCATTTGTATTTATCAAATCATGCATCATATAATATCAAAGAAATAAGTGTACAAATTCACACCACAATGATAACAACCCATAGGATGACAAATGTTGGGATAGTTAGTTCACTCAATAATCAATTAAAAATCAATGGCTAGTGTGATATTGGGTCCCTAGATTTAATTCATACATAAACAAGGAATAGAGGAACACCCCAGAAATTGAACCCCTATAATTTCAATCATTTTTTTAGAAAAAATGTGACTATGATCTATGAACGGAAGAATACCCTAGAAAGTGAACTCTCATATAATTTTAATGGAAAAGACTCGATACTAAACCCTTCACCTAGGTACCCATGGCTCTTATTTATTTCATATATCAAATAAATTTTCAAGGTATTATCAAATTATAAAAATAATTCTAAGAAACCCTTTTTCATCAAAAATATTATTTTAAAACCTATTTCACAATCCATTTCATAATGCTTTGAAAAACACATTTATTTTTTCAAAACATTTGAAAAATCCATATTTTAAAAAAAACTTTTTCACACACAAATCAATCAATTCAAGTATCATTAAAACTCATTTACAAAACCATTTATAAAACAAATAGCATCAATGGTTTATATAATATAGTCTAGAGATAGAACTACATACATCAAACTCGGGTTATACAACAAGAATGATGGGATCCACACACTTGAAGGAAATTGGATATAATAACAATGATAGGAGTCCTGAAACAATGATTCTCACAACTTATAATTGATCTTACATAAACAAATGGGTCATTAGAAAATATAGATCAACACACAACTCAAAGGTCACACATACCGCACTAAAATCAACAAGATATCTGGCCTTATTTATAAAAATACATGATAAATCTATAAAGTATATATAGACATCACAACATGATCAATAAATTACAAAAAAAACATCATAGAAATACTTCTAAACCAAGAGATAATGAAGGAATGGAAGCTATTTGATCAAACGTACTGATCTGAAGAAAATTAATCAATCCAACGTCGAAACACTAAGTGAAGGAGTTTAGAGAGATCTTGATCACCAAAAATATCCGGAAGAAGACCTAGATTTTTGGGGATGAAGATAGAAAGTGAATGATAAAGTATATGGGTGACCGAAACAATTAATCTAATGGAATAGAAATTATTCGTGTTGTGAATCATTGATTCATGATGTGAACATTCAAAATGAATTATATGCTAACAAATGTGTTTCCTTGGCCTAAAAAATTTAAAATCCCTATTAAAAATGTGTATAATATCCCACATAATGAACAATTTTCATGTAAAAAACCCGAAAAATCAAGGCTTCTAGAAAATATTTATTCATTTCATGAATGTATATACATGGAGTGAACCAACTCATGTAGTTACTTTTTCATATTTTGAGTCATCTGTATCTTTAAACAATAACAACATACCTTAAATCAGTTTATTAAACATTTTATGATTTTAAAATATAAAAAATATGTATACCTTAAAATTTTGGATGTTACAATTCTCCCCACTATAGGAAATTTTATCCCTATGAAGTCATTCAAAAAAAGTATAAATCGAGAATATATGATGCACTGCTCCATCACCAATGAATCCCACTCCCAAGTCTCATAAGAATCTGATATGTGCTTCCATAACACTTTCACAAAAGGTATAAATTTAAAATGAAAGAATTTAATCTTAGAATCAATGATCTCCATTGGCTTCTCTAAAATATAAATTTATGAATCCAACTCAATCTCTTCCCAACTCAGAACATGAGAAGGATCAGGTTGGTACTTCTTGAGATAATATATTTGGAAAACTTCATGAATACATATCAAATATATAAATAATTTCAATTGATAAGAAACCAATCCAACCTACTCCGTGATCTCAAATATTCAAATATATCTCAAATCCATATTCCCCTATTTCCTAAGCTACAGGTGACCCAACTAAAGAGAAAAATTCTAGAAGACTTGGTCACCAATGGAGTACTCCTAAGGATGACATCAGTGATCAATATGTGATTTTATATCCAGTCAGAGCTATAACTAAGTATCAATATATTGATCTTTGTTGATGTTTCCTAAACAATAATTGATCCCATGGGAGTGATATCACCCACATCTAACCAACAATGAGGTGTCCTACCTAGGATACTTTAAAAATCCTTTAAGGGTGACATCCTAACTAAATATTGGTAACTATTTTTATAATTAAACTAAACTAGTATAATATTTTTGTACCAAGATCACCAAAATCCAAGATTCTACCATAGATAATATCATCTAGAATTTGAATACTGAGCTTTATCTTTTCATCCATCTATAGATGGTAAGTTGTACTCAATCTAACGTGAGTCCCCATCCCCTCTTGGAGACTCTTCCAGAATCTAAAAGTTAACCTTGGATACAAATTAGAGAAAATGTAATAGGTGACCTGAGGAAACCTCACAATATCCTACACGTATAACTTACCTAGATCATCAACCTTTTTGGTGTCCCTGATCAGAATGAAATTGTTTTATTTTATCAACTTCTCAATCACCACTTTGATAATATTTTTTCTTTAGTATTCCATGTTAATAAAATAATAAATTCCATGGAAACCTCATACTATTTTCAAAATATCATCAAAAGAGGTTGGAGTAGAACATATGGATTTAGTGCAATTCATTTATCTGTTAGTGGGTGTAACAGTGGGAAACATTATTAAAAATGTCATGCTTAATACCCTGCCACCCAAAATTTTGTCTCATGTCATAATATAGCTTTGTAGTTCTAGAGTGTACAGCCCATAAAGAATTATTATGATCATGAAACACTAAGTTATTGATAGATATTTGTATGAAAAAACATTTCTCAAAGTGAATAATCCTATTAAAGGGGATATACCAACTAGAAATGATCTCCCCACTATATAAGGTTTGCCTTATTCTTCTGAACTTTTCATCAAATTATCAGTCCTTCTAAATAGACTTCAGGAGAGGTGATAACAATTGAAAACTAGTAAAACCCATAATTTAATCATCCTCTTATATATATAGATGATACTGATTAAAAATCCCAATATTTTTCCACTTCTATTTCGATTCCAATATAGTATAAGAAGGAAATATTCTACTTAGAGTGTTAGAAACAATTCTCCCCTTCCCAAGAGTGTAGAAAATTTTAAAGTTGTAATTATGGTGGTACTAAACCCATTTACTCTAAATAATGTCGAATTACTTCTGAGAAAATATGTATCTCAATATCTTGTGATCATAAAAGACTAAGAACATCTCCCAAAAGAGAGAGTGTCTCCAACACTTATGTGAATGCATAACAGTAACAAGATTCAAATCATGAGTGGGGTAATTATTTTCATGTGGTTGAAGATGAGGAGCGACATATTCTAAAACATGATTATCATACACAATCATTCACCCTATAACCAAACTATAAAAATCATAATATACCAAATTTCCATTATTGGCTACCACCCAGATCAAAATAGGATCCAATGTCAGAATTCATTTCAAATCCTCAAATGAAGTCTAGAACATAGAATACAAAGTGAATTTGACCCCTTTCTTGGTAAGATCTATTAAATTTGATTCTAGATTTAATAAATCCTTGAAAAACACCAATAGTATCCAACCATACCCAAGAATATCCATGTCTCAAATACATTTTTTGGTTCTTTTCCTGAAAAGAAAGTCTTCACCTTCTCAGGCTTGACTAAAAGGCCGTTTTATAAAATCACATTCCCTAAGTACCTTAATTATTAAATCCATAAATTTCATTTTGATATATTACTATAAAGTTAGTGAATCATCAATATTTCTAAAACCAAATTTAGATGGAACACACACTCACACTCAGATCTTGAATAAACTACGATATCATCCATGAAAAACATAGAAAATGTATCAAGATAATGATGGAATATACATTTTATTGAATCCATAAAAAAGATAGAAGAATTAGTTAAGTCAAAAGGAATTATAGTATATTCATAATGGGAATACCTACTCTGGAATCTTGTATTTGGGAAATCTGACTCTCGGAATCTGATCTGGTGATATCTAAAGAAAATATTGATTTTCAAAAAAACA
Source organism: Viscum album (assembly GCA_963277665.1). Lineage (NCBI taxonomy): Eukaryota > Viridiplantae > Streptophyta > Magnoliopsida > Santalales > Viscaceae > Viscum > Viscum album. The sequence goes on along the minus strand of OY728136.1, from coordinate 1,275,345,224 downwards.
CTTTTAACCCTTTAACTAATTAAACATTTCATAAACATGGGGAAAAGATTATTTATTATTAATATATATATGGTTAAACATTCATTAGTCAACACATAGATGTAACAAACCATCAACCTTCTTGGAAATGAGCGTGAAGGTTGCCAATGGAAAACACTAGGTTGAATAAAGCTCTTCTCCGGAAGATCATCCAACTAAACCTTAATATATTTTATTTTAACAGGTGTCATACAATAATAGAAATCATCTGTGTAACTAGAACCAAATTGATTGATAACTTTATATCCCTATCTAGTGGGATATTGGAGAAGTCATATAGGAAAACCTTATGAAAGTCACAAATTAATAGAGGAATGTCATCAAAAGAGGGAAAAACAACAATCTAAAATGGAATGGCAGAAAACAAGATCTTGATCTCTGGGAGAAAAGGTCCCACATGATTGGACCATAAATACCACTCTCACTAGAATAACCAAGATCTCCCATAAATAGAAAATAACATGAAATTTCAATGATAACAATCAATCTTGACTCAGTGACCAATAAGACAATCTATCCTGATGATGATGTCGAAAAGATCTAGATCAAGAACTAAGAAATCCCTAACAAACTCAACATTAGTTATAGAAATTTGATAATAAGGATATAAAAACCCCTACTCTTTCCTCTTTCCAAGAGGTGTCTCTATCTCTATATCAAAGGACTCGAGCTTCATCGTAATTTTAATCACATCAATAAAATTAGAATATATAAAAGAGTGTGAGGAACCTGTATTAAAGAGAATAGTTGTTATAGATGATGAAACAAAGATGGTACCTATCATTGTAGTCAGGCCTCCCTCAACCTATACCAGAAACTCATTCAATATTTAAATGTTCTTTACTCCTGAGGCATGTGGCTAGAGCCTTATATACTTTAAAGCTTCATGCTATACTAGATTAGCCTTTGTATATAAATATTCATGGACATAATGGGGCATGGAAAAGACCTTGAAGAACATCTTCATATAACTTCAGTAGCCAAAAAAACTTCAATTATTCTTGGGTTTGGGACAAGACTATCATGTGTGTCCTACTTTACTATACTAATAACAATCAAATATAACACCACTACATAATGTTGATGGTTCTGAGGAGGCATTCTTCTAAGAACCACCTCCATTATCCTTATTATTATAATGCCACTTTCTATTATTTCTGTGTTCACCACTAAAACTATGTTTTTTTAAGAGAACATACAAAGAAACTAAATTTATTTACCATATCCATTTTCTACATCATTTACCTATCGATTTTCTCAGAATAAGTGGTGACATTCAGCATATATACCTATGGTTTTATGTTTATTCATAATCCTTATAGGTATTTCTATTCTTTCATATAATCATCCATCACTACGTATGGAGAAAAATAAACCACCTTTTCAAAACAGTTGTTTTACTTAGACATTGAACTCTCTTATATATACATAGAGAGTAACTCCATGTACTTTGTTATCATCAAATATTCTGGGTAAAACTGATGAAAGAAAGGGTATTCAAGCCCTTCCACTCCAGCCCAATGTGTCTATTTTCCTTAACCATGGAATCCTAAAAACACACTTTAGGACCCTAAAACTTGAATATTTTTCATTTAACTTTAACAAACTTAGGTATCTCTAGGAATTCAAAGACTTAATCAATCTTGTACATTCATTCTTCCACTTATTGGGGTTCATTTTTACCCTTAATGGGAGGGGTCTTGTCACATAGGAACTATTGTTCTCGATACCTATATCTTATATCTATGGTGTTTTCCTCAATATATTTTTTCTAAAAATGTGGTAAATTTTGGTTCATGTCACGAGATACATGTATGCTAGCCTATAAGAGATTTCAATCTAGAGGAGGATTCTCTTGAGGAACATATCCTATTTCACCCCCTAAGAAACACATGGAAACTTCTTTAGAGGTGTGTTTCAATATACCAAAATTAAAATGAAATTACTATAAAATGAAATAATCTTAGTGTAAACCATAATAACATAAGAATAAACTGAGATCAAGGTCAAAACCCAACAAAGGAGACACACATCCCAACATCATGTAGTGACTTAAGGCTCATCATAGTAAGTGATAGATAGGAACTCACCGAAACCTACCCCAAAAATCATATAAATCCTATCTCTCATCTACCAATTTCCCATGACTAGGAATAACCACGCACTGGCACAAAAGTTTCCTAACCCGACCTAAAAAACCACCCAACTAGACTTCGAACTGGACTATGGAAAGACCTGAAGGGTGTTCCCAATACCCACAGGCTGGAGAATAACACCTATTTATCCAATAAGACCATAGGGAATTATTTTTATAGCCTAAAACAAAATACATTGAATATATATATATATATAAGAAATATTCTATAGTAAAAGAGTGACAATGGTATTGATACAACCCAAGATAGAACGATAAAACCAAGGTATATTTCCAAAAAAAAACTAGTAATAAAGTTCATCTAAAGCTAACAATTTTTACTCCATGTGAAATGTGGGATATATCCCACCATCTCACCACAAATTACCCATACACAACAAACATAAGCCTCATCGCCTCACTACAACACCTTTCCCTTTCCTATATCAGATAAAATGAGGTCGACACACCCTTGAGGGGCAATACATGGTGTGAGCTAAATAGGATCAGTAAGATCCCACCTAGTTTTTTCATAACAAGTCCCGGTACAATAATTTCAATTTTCTCAATTTAAATAAAACATGACATGGTAAGAATTTACACAGTTTTAAATCAAAATCATGGTAAATAGTTTCCATTTTCCAAATATTTCTCAAAACCAAGTTATATAGTTTTAAAGAATAATTTCTATAAACAAATTATATTATCAAAGCATGTATCATATAATATCAAATAAAAAACAATAAAAATCCAAATAACGATGTTAGAAAACCCTAGGATAACAACGGTCGGGATAGCTATGTCACTCAAACCTCAATAAATGATCAATGACTAGTGCCTACTCATGTCCATAGAGTCAATGAATCCATAAACATCAGATAGTGGAACACCCTAGAAAGTGTACCCCCTAAAATTTCCATCATGTTCCTAGAGCCATTATAATTATGATCTAAGAACAAAACAACACCCCAGAAAGTGAACCCCTATACAATTTCAGGGAAAACAGACTAATAAAAAACCATCCACCTAGGTATTCAAGGCTCTCATATGCGGCATGTATAAAATCAATTTTTAAGGGATTATCAAATTTCACAAACAATTAAAATAAAAACATTTTTATAAAAAACATGATTTGAAACCCAATTTTACAATCCATTCCATAATTCTTGGAAAACGATTTTTTTGTGAAAATGAGGGTAAAAATCATATTTTCTCAGAAACCATTTTTACACTCACAAATAAAATGAGAGAACAATAAGTATCTATTTGATCATTGAGAGGGGGATTGAGTGAATCAAATTTATTTTCTTTTTATATTTTCTTTCTTATAAAATATCATTAACCTACTATTAAAGAGTTATTACATTGTTGAAAATTATCACACAAGAACATTCTATAGGAATAAGAGAATTTATAAGGATAGATAGTCAATAAGAGTAGATATTCCTTGGAATGGTTTAAAAATAATTCAATACCATATGATACAATAGAAAAAAATCCTTTTGTATTGTTACTGCAAGTAAGGAATATCCTTAAACTTATGTTTCACTATAATTATAAAATAGTTCATGTTCACTCTACATAGATAAGATGTAATAAAATATTTGTAATGGGTTTTAGAAACATTCACTAATAGGAATGGTATGTTTTCATGATGATTCTTATACTTATTTACACTTTCCCTTCTAGAAAAAACTTATTCACTTTCTTTCCTAGTAGTAGGAAGTAACTTATTTCTTGGAATTCTGTATAGTATTTCCATCTGTTAATTTTTTATCTAGATTCTTTGTCTGATCATACATTTGGGAGACTATGTTCGGAACCTTCTAAAACTAAATAAAACGCTCTCTCACTCTACGCTTCCATTCACATCTATACATGTATTATTTGATCCACCAGATTTGAAAATTTTTCTAGTGTCTTCTTTATTTTTCCTCTGATTATAACTCAATTGTCCATCCAAAACTTCTTCGTCAACCAATAGATTCCTTTTTTAAAACCTTTCTTCTCAATCAATGGAATTCATAATTTCATCTGGTATCTCTATATGAAACTATTTATGCAGCACTTCATCTTTTACATGCATGAATAATACAATCAAATTGGTGTGTATGAACACCCCCTTTATATAGTATATTGAAACAACAAAGTTAGGTGTTGAAACTGAAATCCTCGGAAGTCCTCAGATTGATATTTTGGGAAAACAGAAGGTATATTTCAACCAAGATAACTGGACCGAGACAGGATGAAAGGTTGCGTATAAAATCGAAGGAGTGTGCGCAATGCCTCCCCAACGACGTGAAAGTTTCTATGCCACATAGTTTTTGTACGCCGCGCTGAAAGTTCTACGCGTCCGACTCAGGATTCAGGTTATCCGCACATGCCAAATTTTGTGTTCCCCCAGTGGCTCCCAATCACCTATAAATAGAATGACACCCCCTCGCTTCTAGGATGAAAAATTCAAACTATCTCTTCTACATGTAATAAAACTATTCCGTGCACAAAATATGACATTTAGGTACCGAATTTTCCACGACATATATCTTGGGGGTCTGCCTTTGCGTAAAACCCTTAGGGATTCACCCTCACCTGGGTCATTTATTGTTTGTCTAGTTGCCTGCAAGTCTGTTTCCTTGAGTGAAATCCTCAGCCACTTGCGTGGAAAAACTCCTCCAATTGTGCACACATTTCATTTATCAGCACGACCTAGATTTTTGCGCACACCAGTTCTCATTTCCATGCCTATTGCACGCAATCCCCCTATTTTGCACTCAATCCTCACTCCTTGTGTGCTCCATGTTCTTTCCTTACCCTAATGCACCATTTCTGATCCCCTCTTATGCCTAACACCTTTGTATTGTGAATACTTATCCCATACGACCCTCCATGTTTATATGAAGTGATTTTAAGGTCCCTTGGGCGGTGCTATATGTTGCGTTTTTTAGCCTTATGGGTCTTCACATAGGCACACTAATGGATATTGCTTCTTTACATAGCCATGCTAATGTGGGACCTTTAGTGGATCACTCCAAAACACCCCCTCACCATGGCATTTCTAGTTCCTTCCCTTCACCAAGGTTTAAATCATGTCGGTTATGTAATTCCTAGGGGTGCGCAGGGAACCAGCCTTGTCTAGGCTGCAAGACACTAAACTACCAAGTGCCATTGTCCCCAGCACATGACATTAAACTTTGGCCTCACCCCATGCATCATATGTGTGGTGCCCCATCTCGTACATTCTTTATGTCTGTCCATCTTCACAAGAGTGAGATCTTACTCACATGGAATGAGATCCTCTCTGTTGTAGTGGCACCTATCCGTGGGGAAGGGCAGCCATCTTGGTGTAGAACCCCTAGCCTTTCCTGTAGGAGGAAGCACCCAGGCTTTTAATTTATTCTTCAGTGCCAAAGACCATTTGAGAGATGGGCATAGGGACCCTCATTATCATGTCCCTCTCCCCCTGGGATTTTTCTCTATCAGGCCTCTATCCTAGAGTAATTCCCTATATCCATCTCCCTAGGCTGCTAATCATGCATAAGCCCTTGTTTCCTCTTTGGGCCACTAACCATGCATAATACCCATTCAACTTCCCATGGACGCACCTTTCATGAAGTGATAATCAGGTCTTTTCCGTCTCTTTTTTTGACACTGATCAAGACTCACGTGGGCTTAGAGTAAGCATTGAACATCACACCCTTCATGGGATTTCTTAGCGTGTAATCCCCAAGCCACCATTTTGAACTACGTGGAATTTGATCCTTGTCAAGGCAAGGTACATAGGAAGCCACTCTGAGTTTCAATCCCAACACCTTCTTATTCCGACCCCTTCATGTTTTTTCACCTTCCTCCTGCATGATGTTAAACTTCATTCACAATTCATAACTATGTGAACTTTGATCTTTACCAAGGAAAGGTATAAAGGAATCCTTTTTGAGGTTCAAGCCCAACACTCACTAGTTTCGACCACTTTACATCGGTCCACCCTCATCCTTAATGACGTTAAACTGTATGCCCATTTTCATCCTGCAAGACGTTAAATTGTACCCATGAAAACTATGTGTTCTTTGATCCTTGTATCCTAGGAAAGGTGCCTAGGAAGCCTCATTGAGGTCAAATCCTAATCAATGGTAAGTCATTTTGTTTCCCAATAGACGGTAAACTATTGTGTTTCCCAATCAACAGTAAGTTGTTGTGTTTCCCAATCAATGGTAAGCTATTGTATTCTCCCAATCAATGGTAAGTTGTTGTGTTCCCCAATCGACAGTAATCCATTGCATTCCCCCAATCGACAATAATCCATTTTGTTCCTCAATCAGTAGTAATTCAATGTACTCCATCTAGAAGTAAGCCATTGTCATCCCCACATGATGGTAAGTCGTTGTCATCCCCAAACGATGGTAATTCATTGTAAAATGAACTCCGTAGGTTTGATACCTATTTTCTAGACATGGTACATAGGAATCCTCCTTGAGGTTCAACCCCAAGCACTGGTAAACCTTGGTGCCCCCCTTTTGGGACCCACATCTCTGCTCTGCCCCTCAAGCGTCAGACTAACCCCGGGATACTAACTGCACATAAGCCTCAGCATGCCTTAGGTCAATGTCCTATGCACACACTTTGATTCCATGCCCTATCCTTAACTACATGGATTTTGATTCCCTTCCATAGGGATATGTAGGATGTCTCTTCGAGGCTCATGCCCAAAAACATCATCTCCATCACATCGGCTCTATTTCACTCTCCATTCACTCTCAAAAATCCATATCCATCCTGATTCTTACCCGAGATTCCACATCCCAGTGAGATCATTTCACCCACTTTCTCATTGATACTATTAGTAATAGGTTAACTAACCACATGTTAGCCCTAGAATCAATGATCCCTCCTGTGGTTTCACCTATCTGATCTACTCCTAACAGTGTTATGATCAATCCGATCCATCTCCGCTAAACATTAAACTCATTTCATGCCCTATATTAAACATGGGAAGCTGAGGAAAACCTTAGAGACATTCCTATGGAATAAAATTTTCTGAATTCGACATCGGATGCCTTGGGATTCCACACCCTTGAGAAGCCCTATCATAAGGGGAAGAATCATAGATACATCAGTGTTCTAGAATTTAGACATGCCAGCAATTTTCAACGTGACTATTCCCCTGACCAAAGTTTCCTTCCCTGGTTGGACCCCTTGAAATATCCTGATAGAAGAAGCGTAATTAACCAAAATCCATGAGTACATGGCACTAGGAAGAGTTTCCTAAACAATTTCTTAACTCTATGAGGGAGACCCAGACTAGGGAATGAGTTATGAGGAGGAATCCATGGAAGGAGAAAACAACATACCATCATCCCATTTTGATCAAGGATAAAATTTCCATGAATAAGTGATGGATGTTACCTGCCTTTGGATAGTGGGAATGCGGGGCAACAGTTGTGCATCCTCTGAAAGAGACAGATGCACACCCCGATGAAAGCATTAAAAAATAAATGGTGAACCTGATGTGAAATTATTCTCCGCAATATGGAGATTAGTAGCGTTCGAGACATCAGTGGATTGATGTGTCACCGGATCTATGTATCTAGCGCCAGGTCCCCCCAAGAAAATAGTGGGCCTAGAATGAAACTCACCATAAATTGGGGCAGTTGAACGTTGGAAATCCTGGTCTGAGATATTTTCAGCGTGGATCCTTCTTACCAACCATGGAAGACAGAATGGAACTGGGGTACTGAATGTTTCTTTCCTCCTTTCATCACTACTGGTTAAATCTCCCTTCTTTTCAAGACCCAAGCTGCTTTGATAGGAAACTGATCACCACCCAGCCACTGATGCAGGGGTAGGGGCAACGTCAACGTGGTAATCCCACGTGGCCTCATATCTCCCATGGTGGCCTCTACCTCCATGGATTATGGGTTCCCATGCCCCATCTCCCTATCTAAAAGCATTCATAGAATAGTGATAAATTACCTCGTTCGGCAATACGAGGAAGAGGGGATTATCCCAACTCGGGATATAGACCAGCAAGACTTAAAGGCTTTGTTGCATCATCACTGCTATTTCCCCCAAGGGTTGTGTAGTGATCCACTACTCCCTATTCCGATGTATAATCATTTTTGGAGCCTATCCCTAGAATGCTTTGATGACTCTCTCCCCTAGGCCAATGAGGTGAGGGATGTCTGGGCTAGCCCAGCTAGAATATCATTCCAGGGGCTCCCAAGGAGGGATCCCACTAGGCTGCATCAATGCCTCCACCCGACCCCACGAGATGAGGAGAAGGTAAGAAATGCACCTGCAACACTGGCCCCAACCCGGTTAACCTGACGCCAATGTCGGGCGCAGGCCGAGAAGGATGCCCACTAAGGGGCGTCAACGTCAATGAATATCATGGATCGTGCCACTATTGATGCATACCATCTTCCCCTATTTATACTGAGCAGGGGCACACAAACATCCGGACCAGATCGAGGCCCCAAACACCCCATGGGAAGACTGGGTCGACTCTCTTGGTCACCGATGCAGGTAGTGCCCGCTGCGGGCTGACCCACGATAATGACACCCAGTACGGAGGTCCTCCTCGTACCATCACCAATGAGAGTGTAGGTCTATCCCACTCCCAATCTCATCATGTAGGTCCTCCTCATACCATATTTAATCCAAATGAAGGTTTCCAATGTGAAGATGCTACATGTCTGTTCAACTATCAACGTGGGAGTCTTCCCTATTTCATTACAACAACCAAAGAAGCTCCTCCTCTTCCAAGAAATCAGAGAAGCAGAGGTTTTCCTCAATTCATTGGCACCCAACACAGAGGTCCTACCCGTGTTCATCTCGACTAGTACGAGGACTCTCCTCGTACCGATACTACCAAAGGAAACAAGCATGGAGGCCCTACCCATTCTCTTACTAGCTCTAGAGGAGGTCATACCTACTCCAGTACTTCCTGTAGAGATTCCATCTACACGCCATCAAGTGGAAATGAAGGTCATCCCTGTGTTCCCTTTGACATCTATCCAGGTGCTCCTCGCACCCTGGATCACCCAGGCGGAAGTCCTCTCCACCCTAGAGTCAATTCGGCCGAAGGTCCAACCCAATCCAAAAATATACCCTTTCAAGAAGATCCATCCTGGGGCAGGGATAAATTCATTAGTGCAATAAAAAGTGTACTGAGAAGATTCATACTACAATTAATCCTATATTCTTCTCGGATTCTGAGGTGGAATGCGACTCATTAATGGAACCCTCACCTCGATCCTCTGTCTCATGAGCCTGGGTAGGAATGAGGCACATCAGCCTCATACTTACAAAATGTGAAGTCCACTATATTATAGCTTACCTCTATAGATACATCCAGGAGAAGGAAGACTTTGACCCTTCTCAGGGTCTGGCCGCCCAATCCTTCCTATCATCTATAGGGCCATTCTCTGCTTCGACCAAAGACCACTAAGAGCTATTTTGCGGACCGATGGAGGTTGAAAAGAACCCTGACCCACCATAAGTAATCATAGAACCTGCACTAAAGAGTGTGGTTTCCGGCCCGTCCTACCAAGACATGGTAGCTCAGTCATCACATTAGTCACAGGACAGCCAGAGGTGTAGTGGCTTGTCATCTCATTCATTGTATTCTCCACCGGTCAGCCTACCATCTCAGTGTTCTACTTTTGTGCTATTGATGGTCCCACAACTGCCCCTTATTGATGAGTGGGGAAACCAATGGCCAAGTCATGAGTCTGAGCCAAGGAGATTTTGGAACATCCTTATAGTGGATCATTTCCCAGAAATGTTCTAGCCAATTGCAGCTGCAAACTTCAGTGCTCCAGAATCGCTTACTCAGGAGGAATTCACCTGATTTCTCCATACCTTATGGGAGATACACTTCCATATCTATTATCAATGAGTGGATAATCCCAATATTCTGTAACACTTCAATGATATTGACTAACAATGTTGTATGGTCAAATTTGTTGCACTCCCTGTGGCCCAGCACCTTGTGTCACCTGGTTGCCACTGGACCCTCCAGCAATGATGCATTCATAGTGTTAAAGTGCCTCACATTATTATCAAGGAGGATTCCCCCCACATTTATGTATGTGGTTAGGTATAGTATACTTCCCTCCACTTTAGTTATATCTTGAGCCAGCCAGATTTTCCAAGCGATATGCAGGATATGCCTCCAGGTAGAGTTGTGGTTAACATGGTCTATCTATCAGTAGGGGAGAAAGATTTATAAATCCTCAAAGAGAACCTACCCTCTAGGGGTTACACAATTATTGGATCTTTTGGGAAGTGTTACTCGCTTGTAGATAAATCTTCTCGGTATTCTTGTTCCCACTGGGGCATTAGTCCTCAGCCAGAATTCTAATAAGGAAAAAGATCACCTTGGAGTTGTCAAACCCTCTGACCCATCTAGATCAGTTCAGAAGATAGAAGATGATCCCAAAAGGTCGTGTTGTGACAACATCTTGTAGATCACAAGAATATGGTTGATGACCTCCTTGTTAAATGTGTCGTGGAGCGGCAACCAGACAATGGTGATGCTCAGTCGGGGTAATAGGGGCATGCACAACTTCCCCCCAACGAGTTACCCCCAGGTGGACCTGACCATCCTACCCACATTGATAGAATAGAGGCCAAAGATTATGGAAAAAGGGCACGGTATGTGTCACCAAATACACATGAGTGGCCTGATAATCCCCAGGACCCAGATCAAGTTCTTCCAGCTGCTCTGCAGGTTATCCCACTAGTCGTTCCATGAGTCGCTTAGCCTACTAATCACGTTGAAGAACCCGCCAATGCACTGGTGGTCAGGGACCCTTGTCAAGATAGGAACCCATTATTAAATGATCTGATAGAAACACTTATTTCTGCCTTGAGGTGTCGGAAACTCGATAGGTGGAAATCCTGCCTAATGGAAATCCATGTTCGGTGTGGGTGAATGATATTCCATCACCCTAGGGATTCGTAAATCCCACATTATCTCCCTTTAATAGGATGAGCGGCCCACTACAGCATCTATCCCACATCATATAAAGGTGTTGAATCATGAAGGGAACTCTGGCGTAGTAGGAGTCTTCCAAACTCTTGTGTTTCATACATACATTGGAAGGGCCTGCATTTGTCTGGTACAACCAACTACCCATCAAGTCAATCGCCGGCTGGGAAGATCTATGTAGGTATTTTCTCAACCATTTCTACTCTATCACCAAGAAGACGAGTATTGAATACCTCTTCAAGTGTAAGTAGAGGCCTAAAAAGTTCATCGATGACTTTTTCTCATGGTGGAAAGGTCTCACCTACTCCTTGGATATGTTGTTGAGTCAAGAACAATTACTGACAATGTGGGTGGGATGTCAAGACTGAATGGGTCCCCTCTATCATTACTCATAATTACCCCTAGGGGATTTCAAGACTTCTATGATAAGGCCCAACATCTAGAAGAATCCTTACAGTAGGCCATGCAGGAACGTCTTTTGCCTCCTGCAATTCACGTGATAAGGGCTACCAAGGCCAAGCCGTTGTGGTGGCCGAAATAGAGGCCCCCGGGAAATTGGAATTGTTACCAGTGGAGCCACCTCCATAGCCCCGTAGAGTTCCTCCACCTCAGACACTACCTTCGGCCGATTAGATTCCACCTCAGAATCGGAAGGCACCCCCATGTAATGCACTGCCACCACCCAGGTGAGATAACCATGTTCCACCTATTTAACAGGCTCATTCTTCCCCACATCAGGGCCAGGATCCCAGAGCCCTCTTCCCAAATAGTAGAAACCAATCCTACTCATTTAAATAGTCTTAGTTCATCAGGTATTTCCTAATTTCCTTGAAATAGGGAATTCTTCATTTTCCTGAATGTAGGAGGCCCGAAAAGGCATATCTCACTAATCACCCCAAATACTACCCCTATCACCGGATCCTGGGGACCACCCTCAAATAGTGATATGTGTTTAAATACTGGCATCAAGACTAGTTTTATAACAATATATTCAGGTTAGGCCTAGCTTCGGCATAGGTGGCATGTGTCTTCATGATGCCAGACAGTGGCAATGATAGCGAAGGTGAGTGACCCTAGGTTTCTAACCACGGATCTCAGAAGTAAGATGACTGGATGTATTGAAAGATAGTCTCTCGTGCCCATGGTATTATCCATGCATGTATGAATCAACCTGAGCATTTAGATGATGCTGCGTCACCTGTATCCAGTACCTCTATGTCAATGGTCAGCCTTCCTCTTCCCAGAAGAGCTGACATCGATGATGTAAGGGAAAACAAAGTCCCCAGTCGACGTCATCACCATCCAATAATCTCAGCGACTTCATACCCCTAGAGATTAAAATTTTCCCTAGAATATATCCAGTAGTGGAGGATTCTTCATGCAACGATCAAGGGTACACCTCAGTTAACACTGTGGAGCTGGTAAACCCCTACATAATTTCTAACGGTGAAGAGCATCATATGAATCTTCCCAACATTCCCAGTCTTCTCTAGTGTAGATTAAGACATGGCTATATAGGTCATTGGAGTTCCTCTGTTGGTACTTATTTCCAGGCTATGCATGCCACTAAAACCAGACAGCAGGCCCAGCGTAGAACTCAGTAAGTGAAGCCTTCTCATATAGTGTCATCAGGTCTTCCTTCACCGTTGTTTGTGTTACTTGATTAAGAAGTGCTGCCTCAACCATGCCATGATCAGCCACGGACTGTTACGCACCAACCTCAGTCATTAGGCCCACACTCGTTAGTCACTTCATGATCTTCGATTATCAAGCAATGGGGCATTCCCAGCACTAGTCAGTTGTCAGTTCATCTGGAAGGTCCAGTCATTCCCCCTGTCGCAGAGCGACCTACTATATGCAGAATTTCATACTTGGAACAATAGTATGATGTCCATAAGAATATTTTCATAATTCATGTGAGGCACTATATCCTGAAGGCCCTTCTCCTATTAGTGGATATGTGTGAAACCCTCACTAAAGCTTTAAAAATCCCCCTCTATTTCGAGATGGAGGTAGCAGTTGTAGAAGCCTTCCATGATGTGGAAGTCGAGAGTGCTGAATGTTAGAACATTATCACTTTATCTAGAGAAGATGAAAGATCTCCCATAAAAGGGCACATTATCCCACTTTATATCATTGGCCACTTCAACAGCGTATAAATTCATCGTTGTATTGTCAACACAAGCTCTGATATCAACCTGATCCCGAACCGAACCCTCTGAAATATGGGGCAATCCAGGGATGACCTGAGTCCCTCTGACCTAAATATTCAAGGTTATTATTGGATGAAACAGACACTAATTAGAAAGATCTACCTGAAGACCCATTTTGGTGGCCTAATTATCCGCACCGAGTTCATTTCTGTATTCTAGGACACTACTTACAACACGTTGATGGGTATCACATGGCTTCATCTGCATGTGGTGGTTCCTTCATCCTATCCCTAGTGCCTTAAGTACTCCATTAATGGTCGAGTGGGTGTAATACAAGGTGAAAAGTCTCCCTTTACCTCTTATGAAGCTCACTACCTAGATTTCAATTATTACAAGAGAAAGAACAAGAAAATTTATGCTAAAGTGGTTGAACATGCTACGACTTCCACCGACCTATGGACAGACCAAGATGATGCCTACATTTTTCTGATCCATTGATTGGAGGCTAAGACCCTAGACATGGGGTAATGATTTTTTGTTTCTATAATGAGGTGGAATCACATTCTCAAGTCTAATATATTCTATAATATCACCTCATATTCCTACAAAAATCAGGCTCAGGTGATCCCAGAGCCCTCTACCCCCATAAGGTATCGGGATGTATGCCCCATGGTAATGACAATACATCATACATACTTGTTCCTCTAGGATGGGATAAAATGTATCAAGTAAACATGAAACTATTGATTTGATATCATCTAGTGTGGAACCATGGACTGAAGACTGGATTGGATTAGATCGATATCTTTTATCGTTATGGTTTCGACAGCACAGGAGTTCCCTGAGGCCATGTCTACCGCCGATCACGCTGGCACCAACTTCCCATCAGGATCAGTTGACTTAGAGGAAACTCTTCCCACCGAGGACCCCTCCTCCATAACTGAAGAAGAGTATTAATAGAATCCTCCTCCAAGTTTTTAGGATGGTTTCTCCACTATAGTCGATGAACTGGTATAGGTAAACCTCGCTAGTGAGATGGATCTGAAAACCACATTGATCAGCGTTGTTATGCCTGTCAAAGAGAAATAGCAGTATGTGAACTTTTAAAAGCAACACTGTGATGTATTTTCCTAGAGTTATGAAAAAGTTCTAGGACTGGATCCTTAGATATTCATACACCGCCTTAGTCTTCTGTCAAATCATTTCTGGTTCAAACAGCCTCCCAGAAAGATACACCCTTCTCACGGTGCTACCGTCGAGGATGAAGTTGATAACCTCATCAGAAAAAAAAATTATTCAATGAGTTCCAGTACCCTAGATGGCTAGCCAACATTGTTCCCATCAAGAAGAAGAATAGAAAAATTATATTTCGCATCGACTTCTGGGATCTCAACCCTCACTTTATGAAGGTCGAATTTCCCCTTCCCATGATGAAGTTATTGATTGATGCTATAGTTGGGTTCCAGGACCTCTCTTTCATTGATTGGTTTTTCAGGTATAACCAGATCGGAATGGCTCTTGAAGATGAGGATTTTATAGCTTTTAAGACACCTCAAGGTAGTTTTTCTACCAGGTAATGCCCTCCAGTCTAAATAATGTAGGTTCCACCTATCAGTGTCCCATTCATCACATATTTAAGCCGATTATCAGGACATTAGTATAATGTTACGTAGATGATCTGGTGGTCAAATCTCTCCAGTGATAGGACATTCTCAAAGATCTTGAGAATTTTTTTGGCTTCCTATGTTCTTGCCACCTGATGATGAACCCATTGAAGTGTGCCTTTGGTGTTACCTCTAGAAATTTTCTCAGCAACGTTGTCATATATAGGGGCATCAAGATTAACTCAGAGAAGATCAAGGCCATCAAACAGGTGTCTCCGCCAAGAAAAACTTATGAGCTTCAAGGATTTCAAGTCCAATTCACCTATATACACCAATTCATTTCAAATTTTACAAGAAAGTGTAACCCATTTTCTTGGCTCATGAAAAAAGGAAATGTCTTTCAGTGGGGAGAATAATTTCAGACTGATTTCAAGGAAATAAAGAAGTATCTGCTCCAACCTCTGGTCCTAATGACACCCATTTCTAGAAAGTTTCTGGTCCTTTATGTGACCACCCTAGAATGATCTCTCAGTGCCCTTATTTTCTAGAATAACAATTATGGAATGGAGAATAGTATTTACTATCTCAATCGCATTCTCCTCGATATAAAGACCAGATACTACACTATCGAGAAGAGATGCCTTGCGCTAGTATGCATAGTACAAAAATTGTGACATTACTTGTAGCACCATGAGGTGCACATGGTATCCCAAGTAGATCCATTGAAGTACATCCTAAACTGCCCCATGTTGACAGGCCATCTAGCTCGGTGGGAAGTGATCCCCTAGAAGTTCGACATCAGGTTTATCCCTGAAAAGGATATCAATGGAAAAGAATTGGAAGGCTTCCTTTCCTCCCATCCAGCACCTGTAGACTAGTCTTTGGATCTTTATTTTCCTGATGAGTATATCCCCTCGATGGACCAAGTCATTCTGTGTTGGAAAATTCACTTTGATGGTTCTTCTCGGAGCCCTACCGACAGAAGGATCAATGACCCCAGACTCAACAAAGTGGGCCTGGGTATCTTCTTCATCACTCCAGAAAAAGTTGTTTTGACTTATTCATTCATGTTGTTAGAATGTTGTACCAACAATGAGGTAGAGTAACAATCTCTCATCGTTGGCCTCGTTGGGCAGTGATCCTCTAGCAGTTCGACATCAGGTTGTACCGACTTGGGTGACCAGTTTAGGGTCGACCTAGGTTGGTTCATGACATTACACATTTAAAATAATTACCTTGTGTTCAATTCAATTATTTCATTTAATAAAATAAAACATGCATGAATTAATCTGATTAATAATCTTATTAGTCAATTAATTCATTTTATTTTGTTTCATCCAATCATCCTCAAATAATCATATTCTACTATTTTAAATAAAATATATTATTTATTTTATTTAAAACTTAATAAAATAGTTTAGGATATTTTACTTGGAGGAAACACAGTGATTAACTATCCAAACTACTCAGTTTGGTTTAATTGTAAACATTGCTCTAAAATTTCAAATTGGGGACATGGCAGTGTCATAATTCCATGTCGAGTACTACCAATTTAATTCCATATGTAACACATGAGAACTACATAGTTTGTACAATTAAATTTGTTGAATCTTTAATATACAACAACCATACAAGATTCATAGTCTCGAATATTACAAATAATTAATTAGGCATTTGATATAATATAAAACCTAAAAATGATTTATACTAATTAATTACCCACAAAACCTAAGTTGATAGTATTTAGAAATTAATTAATTAATTGTAATATTTTTTCATGTAAATAAGTAAAGTACACTATGTATACATTCCAACTACACAACATGTACTTATCTTCACCAAATATCCATGGTACAAGTCCAGGGAATCAGTTTGTATTTCTCATGAATATTTATGAACTGTGTGATTTTTATAGAGGGTACACAGCATGTACTTCCTGTTACATGGTTTCCATTTTTTTTGTCTTGTTTAATAAATACATGTGGTGCATTAAATACATGACATATTTTGAGTTTATTTTTTCATATTGAAATCACATGGACTACCTGGTGTATAGTCAAACTATATGGTTTGTACTCCAGAAAATACAAGTGATACCCTAGCTAGTCTACACATGATGCATTTATTGCATGTGGTGTTCACTTTTTTCATGGTGAGTCGGAATCTACATAGGAGGCCTTATGTGTAATGAACAGGGATGCATGGAATGTAGCAACGGAGTACATGTCGTGTATTCTTGTGTTATATAGTTATGATCCTTGTTACTTATAGATGAGATCTTCATATATAAACTTAATTAATTGTCAATTGATCTTGGTAATATTTGTGAGAAACAAATAAAATGAATAATATATTTAGATGATAGATCAAGAATGAATTAAAACATTAAATGAATCTTAAATTTTAAATGCATAATAATCAAAAATCAAATAAATAATTAGAAACTTAAAAGTGACCCCTCTAATACCACTTTAATACTCCAGTAATAATGGATGTGTCGAGGAGGGTGATAAATCATAATGATTTTTTTCAATTGGATGGATAATTTTTAATATTTTCAACAACATTAATGCCATGAACAAAAAGAGTTTTCTAATTAGCTATTAGAATATATTAACTTATAACCTAGAGAGGTTCTTTTTAGGTAAAATTTATAATTAATTTATTTAGATATGAAGAAAATAATTATCTCATATAAGGATTGTTTCTTTGATGGCATTGTTGATCTTCTAAAAGACACTTTTCAGATTACCTTCGTTTCACTATAAGGATACAAGTATAGGATCCCTCTAGCAGTGATACATGTATTCTCTTTATAGATTTTAGGTGTAATGGAACCATGCGGTGATGGGTGATATATTAAAATTTATATTAATATTGAGTTTCTAGAATCCTCAAGCAAGGCACTTTCATGTCAAATTTTTAATTTATTTATTTAATATAAGATGAAATTAATACCTGATTTGAGAATTCTTTCTTCGATGTATATGTATTTTGTCTAAATATAACCTTTTGGATTTCCTATATTTCACTATGAGGATCCAAGGATAGAATCCCTCTACCAGTGATCCACATATTTTCTTTTGATCTTCGAGAAATGACAAAAGATCTATTATTTCTAGTGTAGTGAGTATATTATCATGGGTTATTAATTTTGACCACACATCCTTCGATCTTGAACGGATATCTCTTGAGTTTCTCATTCTTGAGAGTAAGATATAAAAGAGAATTATATAGAGAGTTTAAATATGTATAATGACTCTCAAGTTTTTATTTTTGGATTCAATAGATTATAGACATAATCATCTATCTAGTGAGTTAGGGTTTTTGTTAAAATATTATTTAATTTCATGTCAGACCTAAAATAATATTATAATCTTTAATAAATCCCAAGATACATAATAATATTATTATTAATAATTTTCATGTTTCAAATTGTGTAATAACAAATATTATTTAATAGGATAGTTAATTATAACTTTTCATTGAACATGTTCTTGGTCCATTCAAACTCTTCTAGAATTTATTGAACTCAAAAATAAATATTTATTTTAAATATTTCATTCATCAATAAACATTTTTTAATGATAAAACATGAATAAAATTTTCCATAGGTCTTGAAAATAAATATTATTCAATTAATTAAATTCAAATAGAATTTAATCGATATGATCAGAAACACTTAATGTGTGTTGCTCTATGATTATTTTTCATTGAAATTTGGTGGGTTTTCTTAAAGACCAATATTACTATCATGAAAAGAGTCAAAGTTCCCAAAATAAAGAACTTAATATTGAAATGATGAAAATCACGTATGAATGCTCACTTTGAAATATAACCCCTTTGTCACAATATCTCATCAAGTCGGTTGCACATCTGTGTCACCAACCTATTTACTTGATACATCTTTCTTTGACAATATGAAATTAATTCGTCGCTTCACCATGACCATGAAATTTAATGTGGTTGTTCTATTACAACCAAAGGGTTGAGATATCAATTCCCATAATTATTTATGGGACAAATCATACCTTGACTTATCCATTAATGACATGTCAATCATGACGCACCCAACATGACCTACCCCCCCCCCCCCCACAAACATATGGAATCATGATTTTTATCATCAAATCTAATTGTGTGATTCATGACATGTATTAATAATAATCTCAAAGTCTAAATACCATTACACATGCTCACATATATGAATATCCTATGAAACCAAAACATATTAAATTTTTACTGGAAGGTCTATTTTTACAATCTCTCATCTTGGAGATTACCATGTGTAAACATAATGAGAAGAAGCTTCATCCTATTACCAGTACTCACACATGATATTCTATATACTATGTATCCCATCATAGTATATTATCTGACTGCAAAACCATATGTAATAATATCTTAATAGACTTTAAGGTTTTCTTAATATCAAGGAACTATTATGACCTTATCCTTGTGACATATACTCTAGGATATTATTACATTGGATTCATGCAGAGTAATGAACAATGTGCAATAAGAATTTTTATTGATATTAAATATATAAAATATTCATGAAATCAAAAAACAAATAGTTGTTCTGAGGACACCAATTTTAACCACCTCCCACATGGACTAGAGCCAACTACCTATGAATTTCGATCTGCTAGACCTCACAATATAATCATATTTCTGATAAGTCAAGGCTTTAGTCAATTGGTATGCCATGTTGTCTTTTATGAAAATACTACTAGATACAACATTGGATTTTTAAGAAAAATCACTCATGAGATGATACTTATGAAGTATGTTATGTTTCCACTAATGTGACCTTAGACCTTTTTCAATATTCGCCACAATAGTATTATTGTAATAGAGTGTTATGGGATATTTTATTCTAGGTACTACATCAAGATCTTGGATGAATTTATGCATCCATACTTCCTATTTATTTTATTTAATACCCATAATATACTTAGGAACTATTGTAGAATTTGTGACCACAACCTTCTTTGAGCTCTTCCAGATTACATCTCTTCCATTCAAGGGGAATATATAATTTGTTTTTTAATTCATGTCATCATGATCTATTTAGAAACTAGAATCTTAATATCCCCCGATGAATATTTCCTCATATCCCACATAAACTAAGAATATATCCATTTTATATCTCATATAATTAAAGATAGTCTAGAATTAAAACCAATGGTTGCCACCTATGTCAACTTGATATCTTCCTACTGCACTTAATGAGTATCCATCACCTAGCTAAGTACATAGAATAAAATACATGACTGAACCAATTTTTGATACATATAGAATCCTTTCCTTTCTATTTCTTTCCTCAAGTGTCTGAGGACACATCTTCCTAGAAATATGAATTCTAGGAGATGCTGGAAACAATCCCCTAATGTATTTTTTCATACTAAATCTCTTTAGTATCTTTTAAATGTATGTACATTGACTTTGGAAAAGAAGTCTCTGGGATCTGTCATGAAGGATATTGATCCCAAGAATATATGTTGGATTTCCCAATTCTTTCATGGATAATAATTTATTGAACCATGCCTTAACATATTATAAGGCAGGTATTTAATTTCTAATAAGTAATATTTCATCAACATATAGTATTAAGAAAATGACTACACTCCCACTAAAATGTTATTAGAAACAAGGATCACAATCATTCTTTATATAACTAAATTTCATTATAGATTCATTAAAATGAACGTTCCATGACTCAAATGGTTTCATTAATACATAAATGGATTTTAATAATTTTTCATATCTTTTTGGAATATTTTGGAGTTAAAAACCCTTTGGGTTGTGTTATATTTACATCTTCTGGAAGTTTCTCATTAAGGAAGATCATTTTGACATCCATTTTTAAAATCTCAAAGTCATGGTAAGTCATAATGGAAAATAAAATTCTGATTTATATTATCCTTGCAACTGGTTAAAAGGTCTCATCATAGTCAATGAATTAACATTGTTTAAACCCTTTTGTAACAGTTGAACATTATAGGTACTGAATTGTCCTTCCTTTTCTGATTTCTTATTGAATACCCGTTTACAACCAACACAATTTACATCTGCTGAAGGATCTACCAAAATCCAAGCTTGGTTTTAGTACATGGAATCTATTTCAAAATTCATGGATTTTTTCCACTTTGAAACATTTGTACCACTTACTACTTTCTAATAGGTTAGAGAATCATTATTATCAACTAATAATGAGTCACCATCCTTAGTGACAAGAAAACTATACCATTATGGAAAATCTATATTGTAATCCTACACATTACATTTTTCTTGGTAATAGTTTCTTATTCCATGGGGTTTTTTGAAATATGTTATTGTGTCCACTCTTTTATACCTTGAGCCTCAAATTTATCAAAGTATATCTCACTCTCATGATCACTTTTAGATATATTCTTCCTCTCAAAAAATATAGTGTATCTTGCCACTATTACATTTTTGTATGAGAGTTCATATATGTAATATCCCCTTGTTTCTTTGGGGTATCCTATAAAGTTACACTTTTTTCCCTTGCTGTGCAAGTTTTTTACCAAAAGAATCAATAAAAACACTTCGCAACCCCCACATGTAAGTATGAGAACATGGGTTTCTTTCCATTCCATAAATGGTATGGTATATTGTCTGTTGATTTCATTAGAACGTTTTTTAGTATTTATGCTGCTATTTGTAATGTGTATTCCCTAAAAAGATAACCGAAGACTCACATGACTCATTATTGATCTCACCATTTCTAACAAGTTGTTGTTCCACCTTTCACTTACATAGTTCCACTGACATTTATATGGAGGAGTGAGTTGAGATGGGATCTTAAAATACTGTAATTAATCAATGATGTCTTGATCAAAATATTATCCCCCACGGTCTGATCAGGGTTTCGTAATCTTCTTAACAAGATATTCCTCAGATTCAATATTGTATTCTTTGAATTTATCAAAATAATATGACTTATACCTCATTATGTAGACATGTCTATATCTAAAAAAAATTCTGTAAAAGTTATGTAGTATTAGTACCCACCACTCACCTCTATAGGAAATTGTCCACACATGTTTGTATATACTAATTCAAGAAGCTCTTTGGCCCTTTCAGCTTTTCCACTAAATGTGGATTTGATAATTTCACCTTTTTAAACATGCATGACATATACCATGTTTTTTATTTGAAAAGAATCTAAATATACATCTTGGTAAAATTTAGACAATAAATTTTTATTTACATGACATAGACATTGATTCCATATTTAGGTTTGGTATGATTTATGTGAAGTAGTTTTTAAATTTTCATTACTTGTTTTGTGTAATCAAGAACATAAATATCATTATTTAAATGTTAATTACCATAAAAATGATATCTCTATAAAATAATAAGCATGAATTTATAAAAGTTAAAATAAATTCATCTATATAGTTTATAAATATATATATAATATTTTCGGTAACTAAAGGAACAAAATAACAACCCTTTAAAAACAAGATTATTCTAGAAAGCAGTGTGAGGCAGTAGTCCCTGATAGCTACAAAAGAATGTTTAGCTCTGTTAGATTCTCATAGATCTACCTCCCCTTGGTGAATTCTTATAAATCTATTTCTTTTATTTATTTGAATATATATGTGAGCATCATAGGATGTATCTAATACCCAATTTATAAAAATGGATAAATTTTACTCAATAGAAAACACATCTGAATCATCCCCTTACTTATTTATCTTGGTATAGTTTTTCTACTAGTGACCCTTCTTTCCACATGTGAAACAAACATCATCATGTTCTCATGATTTCCCCTTTATCTTCCTCTTCTTGGAAGGATGTTAAGAAGATTTGGGCTTAGATATATTCATTTTCCATTTCTGTTTTTTCACCATAAGAACTCAAATATTTTCACACCTTTTCTCATTATCTTCTTGGAGAATAAGAGTGATAAGTCCTAGTAGGGACTTATCAATGTTTTTTCATATTAAAATTTACAAAAAATATGGAGAATCTTTGATGGAGTGATACCATAATTATATTGGTGCCCAGTTATTTGATGAGTTTAAACCCTATAACCTATAGGTCCTCAATGTAGCCCAAGATTCTAGTTAAGTGATGCCCAGATTGGGAACCCTCTCTAATATTTCTCTAAAATAGCACCTTGGAAATATCAAACCATTCTTGTGTAGCTCTATCCTATTAAATACCATATAGGTTCTCAATCATGCTATATACATCTATATTTTTATGATACATTTTCAGTTTACTAGACATAGATGAAATCATTAATCATTGAACATTAAATGTGTCACTCAAATGTTTTTCATATATAATTAACACTTTATTACTTTCCACCTGGGCAAGAAGATTAAGCATTGAGGATTCTAGCATGTAGGATTTCTATTCATGGCGTAGCACAACCCAAATGCATCTGAACCATTCCTGGAAGTTACTACTAGTGAGGATATTATATTTCTCCAACATAGATCGAAGGGATAGTGTGGATAAAGAAATTTCCATTTTATTATAAAATTAAAGGAGTAGATTATTAGTACTTCTCTTTATGAAAAATTTTGTGGGAAATAATAAACAAAATAATTTTTATTAAATCTCCCACTATTTTTATTAAGTCCCAAAATCCCTCACTATTGAACTCAAAATGACTCATTTCTAGTAAATTATATTATAAAGGTTCCATATTCCCCTTCAAATAACCCCAATGAGGGTTGGTCAAGCCACTTAAAGGTATTTAGGTAGGTAGGTCTTTCCCAACTATGGGCTTGCAACTCCTTGATCCATTGAGTGGACTCCCCTATCCTAAAATCAGGACTTGTATTTTCTCAACACTTGTCTCCAAGTTAAAACAAGTCTATATAGGGATAATTCTATTGATGTTGGATAGATAATTCAACTCATATCCATAAAACGAACTCCATGTTAAGAGTAAGTTTCTGAATAAGGGTTAGTCAAACACTTTGTTCTAAGAATTTAATTCATAATATATGTGATGGAGGTTAATATGTGATTTAATATAAATTTGATTACTTTTAATTTATTATGAATTATCTTATCTTTTCCTTTACATGTCTTGTTAACATTAAGTGGATGTTTTTTAATTAATTAACAATTCTAGGTAAAAAAATATGCACAGTCCATTTATTTAAATTCCATCTTTGCATATTAATTCTTTCAGTTATTTGATCATGTTCTTGCATCCATAAAATTTTATAATGAAGAGAAAAAAATGAATAATTAATTAAATAACTCATTCATGAGATTTATCTAGTGGTTGATATAATGAGTGGACATTAAATCAACCTAGGAACTAGGGTAAATAAATCATTTTCCATATATTGGAATGGGTTATAGCATTCTACCTTATAACAAACTGACCCAAGTTAATCTCAAACCTAGAACCCATCCCATTTCATCACATACCCTAAGGGCATTATCGATCCCCATGGACTGGCGGCAAGCACCCTGGTATCAAACAACAAACTAGAGGGAACTATTTCACCCAACCTGAACAAAAACATGGAATATATATACATGGATCGAGAAGGAACAACAAAAATCTAATAAATATATTTCATAACTATAAGAAAATGAGGTAAACCAAAAAAACTGCAAAAGTAGTCAAAATCTGCAAGAGACAATTCCAATTGAAAAGGACCAAAACCAAGCAGCTATTCCATGTGATAGTGTGGATGAACTCTAACCATCTCGCCACTGGCTACACAACTCACCTGATACAAAACCTCACTTCCACACTGCAATTCCATTCCATTCCTTACATTGGAAGAAATACATAGGTCTACACACCACCGAAGTGGTTCACAGGGTTTCAACTAATAGGATTAATAGGATCCCACCCAGTTGTTCCATAACAAGTCTCTCTATAACAATTCATGTATTATTATTTTAAATAAAACATGGAATGAGAAGTAGTAAAGAAGTTTTATATAAAACATGGTAAACATTTCCCCTTTATCACAATTCTAAAACAAAAGTAGGTATATCAATTTTGAAGAAAATTTTCCATATCATCATTCACAAGCATAAACATTCATATCTAGGCTAAAAAAAATCCATGAAATACAAAACAGAAGAAAAGGTATCAGAACCAAGGATCATTATAGGTCAAACTGTATACTTTTCATACCACAATCAATCAAGTTCATAAGAATGACCATAGAACACAGGCCTAAGAAGTAGAGGAATTTCCCATCAGTAAACCCCCTAACAATGTCAATATCAATCACCTAGAACAATGGGCCTAGGAATCAGGTGAAAACCCCATGATAAAACCTTCTGATAATCATAAAAAATGGACAATGGCCTAAAAAAATCTTCCACCTAATATCACAATGTTACCCATGTTCTAATTTGTCAAAATTCATTATAATGCTTTTAAATCCATTTCAAAACGATTTCACAATACATTTTAATTCTTTGAAAATACCCATTTTCTCCATTTATCAACAACCAGGGAAATCCATTTTTCTTTAAAACCACTTTTAAACACACACAAAACCATCATGTGAATTCCTTCTATAAATAATTTTATAAAACAAGTACAATAAGTTTCATCAATATAGGATAGAGACAAAACTACCTACCTCAAAACATTGGTCGCACATGCCCTCAATAGGATCCACCAACAACAAAACCCAATAATTCCAAAAGAGACCCTAGAATCCAACCCACACATCTTAAGGTTCATCAAATAGAGAAATAGGGTCCACATAGAAGAGGAAACACCACATACCTCAACAAAAAACACCCTCTGCACCACAACTGATAAGGGAAAGGCCTTCATAACAAGATCACACAATGGATATTGGATGAAGATAATAAGAAACACCAATTTAGATCAACAATTTTGATAATTCAACCTAAGGGTGCTACCATGATCAATGAAAATGAAGAAGTATAAAGGTCTCTTACCTGGAGAGAATTTCCACAACTAAAATGGAGATCAAACACTAAACAGATCGATCTAGAAGAAGAGGAGTCTCCCAAAATCTATTGAGAATTTCTTTGTTTTAAGGACAAAAAATTCAGGATAAATACAAAACAAAAACAGCCACATGCTTATTTTAAAAACTATACACATGGAGTTACATGATTTGAAACTTCTAAATCCTTAGATATTCCAGAAAACCCATAACCTTGGATTAAAACATGACCTTTTATTAACTATGGACCTATAAGATCTCTTCACATCATGTAACCTTTCACAGCATAAATCCTTTCACAAATTTTATTAAGAAACACTCACATGTCATGTAACCTAGATACACTTCATGAAATCCTCCTATGGCCTATAGAAAAATCCAGTTAATGATAAGAGTCCAACAAAGGTGTGAGTTCACCATTATAGGTATCCTAAAAATTCTTACTCATCCCTATACAAACAATGAGAAAAAGTAAAACCATGAAAATGTTAAAGTCTCACCTGATATATCGATAATGGAATGTTACAAAATCCCCACCATAAATACTTTATTTCCCTAAGAAGTCATGTGGAAGATGTAACCCATGGAAAAAAGATGAGACCATTGATCCCTCATCAATGACTCATATTCCCATGTTTCATGAGAATCCGATCAGATTTTTTATAGTACTCTGACAAACAAAATCGACTTCTCATGAAAGACTTTCATTTGAGAGTCAATGATCTCAACTAGATTCTATAAACCAGAAATATCCAGATCTAACTCAATTTATTCCCAACATAGAATGTGAGAGGGATCAAGATGGTACTTCCTAAGATAAGAAATGTGGAAAATATAATGAATACCCATCAACTAAACCATAAATTCTAACTGATAAGCAACTTTCCCGAGCCACTCAGTGACCTTGAACAATCCAATATATCTTAGAGTCAAATTTACCTTTTTTCTGAGCTGGTGGTGACCCAATATAGGAGAAGCCTTCTTGAAAACCCAGTAAATAATGGAAAAATATAACCACCACTGATCCTTATTCAATTTATATTGACTCTAGGCTATAACCAAACATCGATGTACATCCTAAATCTTTTCCAACATCTCTTAGACCAAACCTGGTACAACTAAAGATACTTCACCCACCTTCGCCCAACAAAGAGGTGATCTAAAAGGGTGAAAATACAACACCTTTAAGGGAATCATTATTATAAAATAATGATAACTATTTTTGTCAACAAACACAAATAGGCCTAGATGGCTATCACGTGATCCACTAAAGTCCAATACATAATCAAAAATCATATCTTCTTGGATCTGAATTACTTGCTTACTTTGACCATCTGTCTGAGGATGGTAAGATGTTTCCAAAATGACTTTAGTTCTCATTTCCTATTAGAGACTCCTATAAAACCTTGAGGTAACTCTAAAATAACTATCTGGAGCAATGGAGGAATAAATTCCTTGTAACCTCACAATCTATGCACATAAAACATACCCAGATCTTCAACGATTGTGGTATCCTTGATCGGAATGAAATGAGAATACATCATCAACTGATCAACAACCATCCAGATAGAATTCCTCCCTCGAGGATTCTATGGTAATTACAAAACAAAATTAATGGATACCCCATCCTATTTCTAGGACATCATCGGAAGAGGATGAAGAAAATCATAGGGTTTCAAGTGATCTGAATTTATCTGTTAGAAGGTGTAACAACAAGACACATAATCTGCAATGTCATGCTTCATACCTAGACACCAAAATCATTGTCTCATGAAATAATACATCTTCATAGTTCCTAGATGAATAGATCATGAAGATATTTTAAAATTGAAAAAGACTAAACTCCTTGCATATACTGGGATGGAAGCTCACTTCCCAAAGTGGAGCATATCATCTGAATAAAGATACTAAAAAGAAATGGTCTTTGGACCATAAAGGATTTTTTGGAAATTACTAAACTCATCATCCTATTGTTGACTATATAGAATAGATTCCAGGGGAGATGATGATAACTTAACACTGGTCAGAACCATTATTAAAACATCCTCCTAAGTATCCAAGTGTAACTGAGTGGAAATACATATAAGGTTCCAATCGTCATTCGATTCCAAAACACCCTTTGATGGTACTTTCCTACTAAGAGCATCAATAATGACATTTCCCTTTCTTGAGTTGTAGGTGATATCAATGTCAAATGTCTGAAGGTATTCTACCCATTGTCTTTTTCTAAGATTCAAGTCCTTCTAAGATAAGATATAACTCAATCTCTTATGATTAGAGAAGATTGTAATACTTTCCCTAAAAAGATAGTTCCGCCAATATTTAAGAACATGTATAACTATAGTAAGATCTAAATATTGATTGGAGAAATTCTTCTCATGTGTTCAATGATGAAAAAAGTTGTAAGCTACCACATGTTCATCGTGCATAATCGCATATCCCAAACCAGCATAAGAAGCATGAAAAAACACAATTTATCGCTTATCAGGTTCATGTAAGATCATAATAGGATCTGATGTTGTAATTCCTTTTAGTACATCGAAATAAGACTTACACTTCGCATCCATGATAATTCCACCATTTTCCTAGTAAGAGCAGTCAAAGGTGACACCAATTTATAGAAATCTTTAACAAATCGTCGAAAGTATCCAACAAGACTGAGGGAGATCCATCTCTCAAAGACATTATGTGGTTCCTTCCATGATAATATATCCTTCACATTGTATAGATCAAATGAAATTCCATGTTCTGAAATATTATGCCTTAAGAACTTCACTTCTTGAAACCACAAACAATATTTTGAAAGCTTTCCATACAAATGATGATTTCTCAAAACATTCCAGGCCCCAACTCAAATGGTGCTCATACTCGCACTCAAATTTCAAATAAATTATAATACCATCCACGAAAACTTCCATAAAAGTTTCAATATATTGATGAAATATCTGAATAATCAAAGATATAAAAATTATAAGAGTGTTAGTCAGACCAAAAGTCATCAAAGGATATTCATAATGGTTATGCCAAAAATTAAAATATGTATTTGATATATCAAACTCTATAACTCTGAGTTAATGATAACCCAACCAAAGAATAATATTTTAAAACCACTTTTCCCCCTTTAATTGATTAAACAAAGCATCCACACATGGAAAAGGATATTTGTTATTAACTCTTACCCAGTTTAACTTCTAATAGTCCACACAAAATCGAATTGAACCATATGACTTCTTGGAAAAGAGCATAGGGGATTCCCAAAGAAAAATTCTAGGGAAAACGAAACCTTTTTCCAAAAGGTCATCCAACTAAATATTTAGCTCTTTCAGCTCCACTGGTCCCATACAATAAGATGGTATTGATATCAGTTGTGTACCTAGAACCAAGTCAACCGTAGAATCTACCTATCTACGGAGTAAGACCAGAGAATTCATCTGAGAAAACATAAGGAAAGTTGTGAACAATAATGGGAAGATAAAAAATAGAAGAATAATCATTGGTCTTAATCGAAATAGTAGACAAAAAACTCCTAACCTCTGGGCAGAAGGTTGTGCATGGACAAAACATAGGTCCCAATCTCTCTGAAACACATGAGATATCTCATCAAAAATAAGAAATGAAACACACTGATAATAACAATCAACCTCATCTCAATGATCAATAAGAAAATTCATATCAATAATGATGTCAAATAGATCTAGATCAATAATTAGAAAATCCCAAACCAACAGCTTATTAGCTACCGTTAATGAACAAGAAGGACATTGAAACCTTTTCTCTTTTCTTTAGACAATATGTGTTGATAACTCCATTATAAATGAAATAAGTTCCATTTTAATGTTTAATAATATTAAAAAAAATGAGATATAAATGAGTTGGAGGAACCAGTGTCAAATAATGAAATTTCTATAGAAGAAGCAATAATGATAGTACCTATCACTATTGTTGAACCTGCATCGACTTCCACTGGACAATCATATACTATGTGAAAGTGATTCACTCTTGAGGCCTATGGTTGGATCTCTATAGTCCTTAAATCATCTGAATTCATCACAGTAGCCTTTGGAGCTAACGAACCCTGAACATAACTAGGATTAGTCATAACCTGATAGAAGCATTGTATGTGACCAATGCATCCACAACTATTGAAAATTCGCATGGTCATAGGACAAGATCATATGGTGTTTCCAAACTTAACACACTGATAGAAAGTAATAAGCGCACTGTTAGTTGTAGAAGATAGTGTGGAAGAGGATCACTACTAAGACTCACCACCACCACTTCTACGATGATCCTACAACCTCATTTCCTTCCCATGAATGCCATTGAAACTGCAACTAAATGGAAGATAAGGAGTGTGTAAACCATCCTTTAACACTATATTCATCTCTTCCATCATATATTTTTCTATCATGTCGATATAGGTAGAAAGTTTCAACAAAAACACCTAAAATATGATATCTGGTCACAAACCCTATAGGTACTTCTGATCCTTAAGATGGCCATTCTTCACCAAACCCAGAGAAAAATAGACAAGATCTACAAACCGGTTGGTGTATGCTGACATATAATTCTCTCCCTATTTCAAATATAGGAACTCAATAGACTTTCCAACATCAGTGACTCTAGGAAAAACTTTTTGAAGAAAAGGGTTTTGAAACCCTTCCAATACAAGTCTTTGTATTTATCTTCCTAGACCATAGAATCCTACAATAGCTCGCTAAAACCCTCAAACATGAATGTTTCACACTTTACCCTGATATTCTCAGGGATCTCCAGGAAGTCAAATATTTTTTCGATCTTATCTTGCTAGTCCTATTTCTATTGGGGATCATTAATTCCTTTAAAGGATGGTGGATTCTCTTGCCAGAATTTCTACGATAGATATCTCTCTCTTTAATCCCATTGTTTTACCTCAACAACTATGTTATAAACCCATGGAACATCATGATAAAAAGCAAAAACTACCCATATGATAGTCTCAAGGAGATTCTGATCTATTGGTGGATTACCTTGAGGAGCATCAGGTGCACCCTCTTGAGGAACTCATTGAAGAAATCTCAGAGGAATACTAATGCACATAGAAACATAAGAATGATCAGACAACAAAAAAAATATCAGTTTAAACCAAAAAACCCATAAGAAGAAAATGATATTTAAAAAAAACCCCACACTAGAGACATATTTCTCAACATCCCATGGAAACTTGAGTATCGTCATGATAAGATATAGCCATGCACTTATCACAACATACATCTCAAGTTCTGAAAATACTATCTCTAGTCTAACTGATGTCCCAAGACAATGACTCTGGGGGACAGACCTACTATGATACCAAATTGTAATGAACCAACCCAGGTTTACCTCAAACCTATCACCCAACCAGTTTCATCACATACCCAAAGGGAATTCCCAATCCCCCTATGATGGAGACAGGAACTTGGGAATCAAACAAAAAACTAGATGGAACTATTCCACCCAACCTAAAAAACACATGTCATATATATACATAGAAAAAAGAAGGAATAATGGAAAGATAATAATTATATTCATTAAAAATAAGAACTTTTCTAAAACTAAAACAACTAAAAAAGTATCCAAAATTTCCAAGAGGCAAGTCCAACAAAAAAGGACCAAAATCAAAAAGCTAATATGTGTGATAGTGTGGACAAACTCCCACCATCTCACCACTAGCTACCCAACTCCACTAACATGAAAACATACCATCTCACTATGGTGCCTTGCCTTTCCCTCCATTAGAATACATTCATAGGTCTATGCACCACAAAACCGGTGTGTCCGGTGTGAGATAACAAGATCAACATGATCCCACTGAGGAGTTCCATAAAAATCCTATGTATAACAATTTATGTATTCTCATTTTAAATAAAACACGGAATGATAAGTGAAAAATTAGGTTTTTTAGAAACATGGTAAACATTTCCCCTTTGTCATAGTTCTAAAAAAAAGAAGGTATATCAATTTCAAAGTACATTTTCAATATCATCTTTCACAAGAATAAACATTAATATCAAGGATAAAGTAATAAAGACAAGAAATACGAAATAAAAGCACAGGTACCCTCACTAAGGATCACTATAGGTCAGACTAACAGGATACTCATACCAAAATAAATCAAGTGCACAATCTGGCTCCAAGAGCATAGGCATAAGAAGCAGAGGAATACCCATTGAGTAAACCCACATAAAAAAGTAAATATCAATCCCCTAGAACAATAGTCCTAGTAAATAGAGGAAACCCTCATGAAAAATCATCCCTATAATCACAAATAATATACGATGGCCTCAAGCTAAACCTTCCACCTCAGTTCCCAAGGTAACCCATCTTCTCATTTTTTAAAATTTCATTACAATTCTTTGAAACCCATTTCAAAACCATTTCACAATCCATTTCAATTTTTTGAAAATAGCCTATTTTATTTTGGTTTATCTACAACTAGGTAAAACCAATTTTTCTTTAAAAACTTTTTTCAACACACATAAAAAATCATGTAAATTACTTTTATAAATTAGTTTAAAAAACAAGAACAATAAGGTTCATCAACATAGACTAGATATGGAACTACCAACATGAAAACTTAGGTCACACATGCCTGAAATAGGATCCACCAACTAAAGAACCCAATAATGACCACATAGACCCTAGAGTTCAACCCACACATCTTAGGATTGATAAAATAGAGATAGGATCGGTGGAGAAGAAGAAAAACCACATACCTCAACAATGAACACCTACCGCACCACAACCAATAAAGGAATAGTCTCCATAATGTGAACACACAAATGATCTTAGAAGAAGATAAAAAGATACACCAATTTAGATCAATGGATATAATAACATAACCCAAGTTTGTTACTGCGATGAATGGAAATGAAGAAGTTGAAAGGTCGCTTACCCAGAGAGATGCGCCAAAAATTGTAATGGAGATCGAACATTGAATGGATCGATCTAGAGAGAGAAGATTCTCCCAAAATCACCTAGGAATTACCCTAGGTTTAGGGAAATGAATACTAGAGAAATAACTAATAAAAATATATCCACACACCTATTTTAAAAATTATACGCGGGGCATTACACGATGTGTAACCTGGTTACATAATACATAACTTCAAAAGCCTCAGATGTTCCTAGAAACCCATCAACTCATATTAAAATATGTCCTTTTATTAACTCGTGATCTGTAAGAGCTCTTCACATTGTGTAACCTTTCAAAATTTAAAGAAATTTATGACTTGTATCTAGAAACACTTACACATCGTGTAACCTAGTTATATGGCATGAAGTCCTCCTACAGCCTGTAGAAAAATCCAGTTAAAGCTAAGAGTCTAACAAATATATGACTTCACCATTATTTGAATCATCCCAATTTCTTCTCATACCTATACAAAAAATGAGAAAAATGGAAACAATGATGAGATTAAATATTCACCTGATAGATCGATAATGAGATGCTATACACATACCCACTTGTGTAACACATGGGTTAGTACCATTATGGTTCTGTATTGGATGACCACCACACATATTAGGAAACTAAACTAATTACAAGTATTTATAACTCAAACAAAAGTGAGGGGAACAAAAGAATTGGTTAAAGGGGGTTACATAAATATCTCTATACATGCAAGTGCTACATAACAATGGAGGGAGGGATGACTCACATGTCATCAAATTTAATTTAATAATAAATAATTTCAGACTCATGTCATAGATTAAATTAAAACATCCAACACAGATATAGGTATTGGTCAAGCTCATAAATGGTTATACATATAATATACACGCTGAAGTAAATGGATAATCATTCATTTCTTATCCATTATTTTTTATTAAGATAAACATGCTTGAATTAAATAATTGATTGATTAATTAATTAATTCCATTTCATCTTAATTATCATTTGAATCCTCTTAGAGATAACCATCATAATGGATATAATGGAAAATAAATGGCAGAACCAATAGTTATAGATTTATTATATTAAATTAATTGATCATTTAAAATTATTCAAAACCCTTATTAAATTATCAAACACTTAAAGTGTCAATCAAAATGATAAGGTTTTAATGCTTAAATTATTAATTTAATGCAATTTAATTCTTCTATTAATGAGGAGAATATGTGGTGTGTACAATCTAGATACACGCCATGTACCTCATTTTTCGTGTATCTGGGTTACATGCCTAGGTATTCGGTGTGTTGAATCGACCAGACTACATGGCATGTACATTTCAACTACAATCCATGTATATTACTGTTATGTTCCCAAGATAATCACTCATTTCGTTGGAATATATCTTGATGGGATCACATAATATGTATAATCAAGCTACATGTTGTGTATCCCTTATGTTGTGTGTCTGATGTTCTCATGAAATGGTTTGGTGTGTATTTTGAATGCGATAAATAACCAACTACATGATGTGTACACTACATACATGTCCTGTATAAAATAAATACTCAAGGTTTTCAGTATCACTTGTTTTGACCATGTATAATGACCACACAGATCGCAAGATTTATGTTCCTAACCTGTGAAGACTACACACCATGTATGCAGTATAAAAACAATGTACTCTAATATACCATGTTCCAGGTTGACCAGTAATCACATGGAATACACCCTTTATAATAAATACACGACATGTTATGTTTCATGTGGCATGGCCAGATGCAGTGTACTAGGGTACATGGTCTGTACTCCCACTACACACCATGGAACTCTTTATTACCTGAAAAATATTTTGCAGTTCTCAAGGGAATATCTGGTCATTCTTAATATATTCTTATAACATTAAGAAAATTAAACATTGAACTAACATGATTAATATATTTATAATAAGTTAATTTAAAATGGATTAAAGAATGAATAATGTGAAATGAAAATTCAACTATGATTAAGTATGGATCAACAATCCAATAAGTAATTATAAATTTAAATGTGATCACTCTGATACCACTTGTAGGTTCTGGGAGAAAAGGAAGTGTGTAGTGGTATGTGATATAATAAAATTTCATTTAATATTGAGTTTCCAAAAACCCTTAATGAGGATATTTCATATTTAATTTATAATTAATTTATTTAATATAGGAAGAAATAAATACCTGATCTGAAAATTCTTTCTTCAATGTAGATGGATACCATCTTGAAAGACCCTTTCTAATTTATTTCATTTCGCTATAAGGATCCAAGGATATAATCCCTCTAGCGTTGATCCACATGTGCTCCTTTGATCTCTAAGAAATGGAAATCGATCTCATGGTGCTAGTACAGTGAGTTGATTGTCTTGTGTTATTCATGTAGATCGCTCTACCTTTGATCTTGAAGAGATCTCTCTTACATTTCTCATTCTTGAGAGGAAGAGAGAAATTATTATTCCAGAGAGAGTTTCATTGTGTGTGATGATTCTCAAGTTTCAATTTTTGTATGTAATACATAATAGACATAACAGCCTATTTATAGTGCTAGGGTTTAGGTTAAAATATTATTTAATTGCATATCAGCCCATAAATAAAATTATTGTCTTTAATGAACCTCATACTACATAATAATATTATTATTATTTTGTGTACTTCACTAACTTTTACAATAACAAATATTATTTAACCTAATTGATAATTAATATTTTTCACCATAAACAGTCTTAGTCTGTTCAAACTCCTCTAGTATTTATTGAACTCCCAAATAAATATTCGATTTAAGTATCTAATTCATAAAAAAATATTTACAATCGATAAAATGTAAATAAAATTATCCCTTAGTCTTGAGAATAATATTTATTCAATTAGTTAAATTCAAATAGAATTTAATCAAGATCATCGGAAACAAATAAAGTGTGACCCTATAGAATTCTTTCTCATTGGCATTAGGTGAGCTTGCCTAATTTCCAAGATCACTATCTTGTAATGGGTCAAAACACCCAAAAGAAATAACTTATTGTCGCAATGATGAAAACTACATACAAAAACTCACTATATAATATATTCTCTTTCTCACAATATCTCATCAAGTGGGTTTCACATCTGTGTCACCAACCTATTTACATGATACGTCTTTCTTTGATTATCTAAAATAAATGTTTCATTTCACTATAGCTATGAAATTTAATTCAAAGATTCTATTCAAATAAAACGGTTGAGATATCAACTTCCATAAATATGGATGGGATAGATCCTTCCTCAACATATCCATTAATTGTATGTCAAATGTGACACAGCCAACGTTCCCTACCTCATTGTAAACATATAGTGTCATTGTTTTATTTAGAAAATATATGTTCATGAGTCATGATACACAATAATAATAATATTAAATTATAAGGATCTATACACATGCTCAAATAATTTAATATATAATGACGCTAAAAATTGTGGGATTTCTACTAGTGAGTATGTGCTCATAATCTCCCATCTTTGATATTACCAAGTGTGAACTTCATGAAAAGATTTCTCATTTTCTTATGAGTACTCGCACTTGAAAATCACGTTTTGTCACTAAAAAAGATTTATTATAGGGGTTATTTTTTACTTTATAAGGGGTTATAACCCATTCTAAATTCATTAGTGGTTGTTATGATGAACTGCCACTAATGTACCTGCCTACTATCATTAGAGGCGGTTTTGAGGAAGCACTGGCAAATCCATGTTGACTTTAGAAACAGTAACATTAGAGGGGGTTTAAAACCCCTCTAAAGTTGACATAAATGTTTCCAAAATCCCTAGTATTAGAGTTGTTTATAACTGCAAACACATCTAATTGAGGGATTTAGAGGTGGTTCAGACCACCCCTAATCCTTATTACTTTAGGGCGGTTTTGAAAACCACCCCTAAAGCTTCTCATTTTTTTATTTTTTTTATTTGGTCATGGTCCCCCTTCCACGTTCTCTAGTACCACCCCTACCAAACTACCATTACCTTATCATCCCCTCCTCTATTAGTTTAGTGACATGGCCTCCCTATAGTTGCTGAAACCCAGCCTCCCCCTCCAGCTAACGACCTAGACACCCTCCGATTAGAGAAGCTCCCTCCAGTTAGTGCAATCCAACCTCCCCTCTTGTTACAGAACCCCATGCATGACTTTTAATTTTTTGTTCATGGATCAAACCCATGACCGTCATAATAAATCCCCAGTTCCCCTTCAATGATACCGCACGAATTTATTTAATTTATTTACACATTATCATATTTATATATATTAATATGCTAATTTACATAAATATCATTTGAATAAATATTTAAATACCTATAAATATATAACCTATATCTATATTTATATAAATTCATATATAGATTTCTATATTATGCATTTATTTATTTATATTATAAAATATTTATTTTATATTCAATTTATAGATTTATATAAACTATATATTTTATATGTGTATTTATATACATTTTAGTGGATATATATTATAATTCTATTTATCTTATATATATAAAAATATATTTATATATTTATAAATATATTTATGTAAATTATTTATATAATTAAATACAAATTTAAATAATATATATATAGTATTTATTTAATATATTTATATAATGTCTTTAATAATATATTTATGTAGTGTATTTTAATACATTATCACATAAATTTTATGCATAAGAAAAATCAATATGTGATAAGATATTTATATTAGTATTCACTTCTTTGAATATACAAGTAATATAATGTAAAATTTATTTGGTTCTAGGGAACAATCTCTAACAAGAACCCTATATTATTTGCCTTCATTTTCCATCCCCTATCTGAAGATCTTCATACAAAACATCCATATAATCATCTTGAAGAAACTTCACCTTCATAAATTTTCATACATGTTTTTTTATAGACATTGTACAAAAAAGTTCACCTGATAAACACTGATGATATTGATAAGATTGATTGATGGTCTTTGTCTGATTATAATTCATCCTTTTGGACTTGTTCTATTAGAACATTTTCCAATGACATTCCTCAGCATATTCTTTTGAAAAACAACTTTATTGAGTCCTCCAAATTTCACAAACTTCAAACACAAACTGTATTCATCCAAACCTATATCTGATTTACTTTTTTTGGTGAAATTCCTTAGAATATCATTGTATGAACTCTATATATACAAACAATTTTATTCTTCATTCTTCTTGCTCTTGGATATTGAGATATTTTATAACTCTTGACGTTAGAAACATTCAGAATAGTAAATCATATCCGTATTTATACTTAATCAAAACACTTTCCAATGAGCTTTGTAAGTAATATAAAACATAAAGTGCAAAACGTTTCTGAACATCTTAGTCTGGAATCATCCACCCATTAGAATTTTTTTATTAAACTCAGTCTGGTCTTCTCTTTCTATTCTCAAAATTTTTGAAGGCTTAACAAAGTAAGGTGTTATGTTAAGAAAAAAAAAAGAGAAACCATGGAGGATATCTTCTTCATCCAAACTAAATTTCTCTAAACTTCTTTTGTCTCTTTCTAAAAACACCTCCAAACTTCCTGGTCCCAACATAAATCAATTCACGGATTATCCCAATTCATCTAGAAAATTATTTATAAAATAAAGAGCACCAACAATTCATATAACATAGGCTAGAGACAGAACCACCCACTTCCAATTCAAACACACAACAACTATGATGGGATCAATACACAATAGTAAAGTGAATTCTATAAAAATAAAAGGGCACTAAAAATGATTCCCATAACTTAGAATCGTGCTTCCATATCAAAATAGTCGACATAGAAGATAGATTAAGACGAGCCTTAATGGCCACATGTGTTGATTCATAATCAACAAGATATTTTTCCTATAGAATAAAAACACATTCTTAATCTATAAATGGTTAATAGGGATCACAACACTATCAATAGATTCCAACAACACAACACAAAACCACTTCCAAACTAAGAGATTGAGAAGGAATGGAATTTATTTGATCAAACTTACCTATCTGATGCTAGTTGATGAGTCAGTGATCGAAACCCCAAGAAAAGGAGTTTGGAGAGAGATATATCACCAAAAATCATCATTATAAGACCTGGGGTTCGGGGAAAGGGGAATGAATGTAACACCTTGATATTTTTATGAGATGGATTTGTTTAATTTCTATGACGTATTGTGTTGTATGATACACCAAGATAAGATTTAACTACATGAAAAAAGATCTTAGAATGTGGTATATGCAAAACTATTATTGGATTTCATTACATACAATTTAAATTTCTTTTGATAGAATTCATTTCATGCAAGACCCATTTTAAGTGAACAACTAAATATTATTATGTTACCTTATAACCTATCCATTATAATGAAGGGTATGAGTAGTATCAACTAAATTATTAAAATATGTTTTACACATGTATATATAATTATTTATTTAGTGATAAATTAATTATAATTTAGGTCTTTTCCATTAATTTTACATTGAATTTATATGTAAAAAACATTTCAATATTTTGCATGTTTTAACTTTTAAAACGTGTTTTATCATTATGACAACAGGATTAATTTTAAATTAATTATTGCAACTTATGTGTTTTAAATTTGGAAAAATGGATTCCATATTTGGAATCAGTATGTCAAAATTATGTAAATAGAGTCCTTTTATTTTTTGGCATTATGAATAGTAACTTTTGTAATTTTTATTAATCTGGTAAAAAGGTAAATCATGTAATTAAGGGTAAAAATAATATTATAAAATTTCCCTAAAACTTGTACTAATATCATTGAATTAGTTTCTTTTGACCTAAATCATACTTGGGTTGAAATGGTATCATTTGTCATCCACTTGGATGAGATTAGGTCATTTAATATATTTTATTTAAATAAAATTTAAATATGTCTTACACAAATTTTAATAAATATATTATTTTTAATATAAGGTTATAAATAATCTAAGTACAACTATAAATAATCATTTTAAAGATAAAATTTTTTATTTATCATGATAATTTATTTTTAATTTTTAGTATATAAATAATTATTTTAAAGGCGTATATAATAATGATAAAAAAATATTAAATTGATGAAAAATCAATAAAATAAAATTTAATTAAAATTAATATAACCACTAAAAGACCATAAAACATGACCAAATATTATTGGTTAGGTATATATCGAATATAATCATCCAAGGGTATAATTATTGATCATTTTTAGCCACGTGAAAAATATTATTTCATGAAAAATATTTTACTTGAAGTGATGTTAAAGTCATCACGTTCATGTTTTAATAAATATAACGTTTTTTATGTTGGATTTTGCAGAAGATATATTCTAAAATAAGTATTATTATGAAATATATATGATTTATGTTCATAATATTATATTTCTTTTAATTTTTATTCCAAAAATAGGTATACCAAATAATTACACAAAACTATTGTAGTTATTATTTTGTTAATGGAAATATCAATTAAATGTTATTAAAAATATTAAAATAAATATAAATTGGGAAAATTAATATATAAAACTAATTTATAGAATATATTGACCCCTTAGGGATATAATAAAATATATTTTTTAGGTTAAAATATTATATTTATATTTTTTAAATCCAAGAAATAAATCATGTCAAAATTGACACTATTGATATTTTATCAAAATAATAATTTATTAAATTATTTAAAAATTATAAATTATTAAAATTATAAATTAATTATTATATGGTCTAAAATATGATAAAAATTTTATTTATGGTATAATTGAAATAAAATAATTAAAAATTATACTCTTTTAATATTAAATCATTTGTTACCTTAGTTAAAATTAAAATATAATAGCATAGGGTTAATTAAAATGATAAGGATAAAATTGATTGAAAAAATTTATAAAATTTATTTTTTTATGCTCTTAAAACCTTATATCATATCATATTAAAAAATATGACATTTTTCAGTTTTTTATGGGTTTTGATTTTATTATAAATTAAAATTTTTTGAGATTCCAAAAGATTCCCACACCTCCATTATAAAATAGTGCATCCTCCCTCACTTATTAAATTCACTTTTAACCTTAAAAATCATCTATCACTAGACCATTTAACTTCAAAACTCTCCCAGTTACATTCTAGAGGTTCTGGACTTCTCAAATGACCAACTCTAATGCCTTTTATAAGATATCTAAAGGGAGGTCGTCGAAGAAGAGGTAATCTCCTCTACCGATTATTTCAAAATTATTTCTTCTTATACTTACACTTACTAAGTTTTTTTCATTATAAAGTAATTAATATAATATAAATTATATTATGAAATGTTATTATGATTATGGAATAACCATATTCAACCTTCTATCCATCCTATGAAAAACTAAATCATTATAGGTGTGTATATATGACTTACCATCTCCACACCATAGTGTAATTTGTTTTTCACCACCACATTACATGGATGGGTATAGTGATGGAAATAATGACAATATATGATTATTATAAAATGATATAAATTTTGGAATAAAATATCTACCATCCACTACCATACCATTTCACATTTATGGGAATGATATCGCCGCTCGTGTGTATGTATGACCTACCATCTCCATGATGAGAT
Organism: Viscum album; assembly: GCA_963277665.1. Taxonomy (NCBI): domain Eukaryota; kingdom Viridiplantae; phylum Streptophyta; class Magnoliopsida; order Santalales; family Viscaceae; genus Viscum; species Viscum album. Next base: position 1,275,303,806 of record OY728136.1, on the reverse strand, counting down.
ATGATTCATAATATATGATATCCATTAAAGAATGATTATATAAATGTATAGAATGAATAAATATGATATATATTATATTAATATTATTTTTTAAATGATATAACTATAACCGAAGAAGGATAACCAAAACTTATTCGGCAAAACAAGCATAATAAAATGAAGTAGTTAATAGATGAATAACAATTAATAATGAAATGTTATTAAAAAAAATGATAATATGTTCATATATGATATAATAAAAATTAATATTATTATGGAATAATTCAATGAATTTATTTATATCATTATACATTAGTATTGGATACATACAAAGGATATCAGACCCTAGGTAAGGGATAATTTTACAATCACATTATTATCTAAGATTGTTTATATGTAAGTATTTACAATGGTATATTTATCATACCTGACATTTTTTTTATAAATAAATATTCCAAAATATTATTTCTATTATTATAAAAAAGTCAATTTTACCCATTGGTGAATTTTTATTAAATGGTATGAAAGAGATATTTTTTTCATTTTCGATACGCGGTACATTTTTACTTATCTGAAAAAAGTATGAGAAGAATGTTTTCTTCAAACTTATATGTAATGAATGGATTTTTACAACACCTTACTTCCATGAAGAATCCTTTACAATATTTAAAGGTTATTTTCAATGAAATTATTTTATTTTAAAATTGTATGTCATTTTGAGAAAATAAAACATTTTTGAATATGAATGGATATTTTTTCTCAAGAATTAATTTCAAGTGTTCTATCAAAATTATTTTTTATATAATATTTAATTATTTAATTGGGTTATGTTTCAAGTATACTATATCTATTATTCCTATGGATTTATTATGTTTAGGATGAATGCTATTTTTTTAATCCATTTGTTTACATGGATTATGTTATGATGGAATGATGTTTAAGAAACCCATTTTATTTCTTGGGTTATGCTATAGTAAATGATTTATGATTTGTGTCACACGTAATAATGATTTTATTATGAGATGGGTGGGACTTATATCTCCCTTAAATGAATTGAGTAAATATTTATATCTCATGAGATAGACTGGACTGGAATGGGAAATGATCTTGGTTCCGTAATATTGGTCTAGAATGAGTAGTGAGCTCTATTCAGTAATGGACTTTGTCTTCTATGATAATCTTGGAATTGACCGTGGAATAATATGAAATGATTTTATATTATTATTTTTATGAAAAAAATTCTATATCTTATGTTATGACCTATGGTAATATGTTCATTTTTTATTTATGAACTATTATGATTTATTCCATGACATGATATCAAGATATTTGATATGCAGGATATGATTTTCAATTTTTTTGTTCTTATGTATTATGATTATGATATGATTATTATATGATTGATATATCCTTTTTTTCTATTACTGATCATCCGAGCTCACCCCTTTTTATGTTTCATTTTAATAGGATATGAAGAAGGGTATTTAGTAAGATGTTTCAAAAAGGGGTTCTAGTTATAAATAAAAAAGTAAGAGATGATTTAGATGTTTTAAGAAGTATTTTTGTATGTTTACCAGTTTCCAAAGAAATTAAACTAATATGGTATTTGATAATGTGTTTGTTTAATGTATAAAAGATTCTACAAAAATAATGTAATGTCTATATATTTTAAACCTGGGTCGTTAGAAAGATGGTGAATGATAAATGATATGGGTGACCAAAACATTTAATTTTCTAGAATATACATGATTCTATAAATGAATCATTAATTCATGATGTGAACATTCAAAATGTTCTATATGAAAAAAAAATGTATTTCCTTGCCTTAAAATCCTGAAATCCCAGTTCATGGCGTGAATAATATCTCACATCATGAACAATTTTCACTTCTTGGATACAAAATCATGTCTTTTACCCATAATCTATTCACATTATGAATATAAATTCATGGCGTGAACTGACCTCTGTAGTCATTTTTTTAGATTTTGAGTCATCTCCTCACTTGACCAATTCTAACACACCTCACCTAATTTTATTACACCTTTTAAGATGCATAAAATCTTAAAAAGAGGTGTACCTTAAAATTGAGGATTTTAAAAAGAATATTTTTCATGAAAAGAAAATTTTTTCATTTTAAAAGTTTTATATTGTGGAAAAAATGGATACTTAGTGGAATTATCCACTTTGTAATATATGAGCTTGTTATGTAGAAGTTATGTTCGAATTATTTTAAACACTAAATGTAAAATATTTTTAGGAATATAAGAAAGTTAAATATATTCTAAATATAATATATTATGTAATATTTTAAGGAGGGGTCCTTATAGGTTGAGGCTCCTTTTATTAGACAAGGGAGGCATAGGTGCTTGTATCCGCTCAAGAACCTAGGTGTGAGGTAGGAAAAATTTGGCATAATAGGGAATGAGCACACCATTAGTTAGGTTGAAAACATAGGATACCTAGGAAAGCACATTGTTCACCATTGTGCGAGCATGAAAAGGTAAGGGTGCACAGGACGCAGACACCTAGAGGGGAACTACAAGAAAATTTGATATGTGATATAGAATTATTTTCATTCTAAATAAATCAAAAAAATTACTAGGAAATGTGTGAGATATACTACTATTTGGGATGGAATATAAATTTTATCCTAAAAAATATATTATTGGACGATTGAAAAAAATATAAAATATGAATATTTGAGATAGCTTTTTCCATCCCATGTAAGAAATTTATCTGGGAAAATTTATTTTGTACCATATAATAAATCTTTTTCATGTAATTTGGGGTTGGAGGTTCACATGGAATGGTGTCATCAGTGGGTAGATGTAGTGTGGGGGTATCTGGCATCATCTGGGGAAGGCATGTGTCGGTTGGTCCTGGATGTTGGTAGAGTTAGTGGTGGAAGGAAAATGTCACAGGGGAAAGGCAAGGTCGGTGGGTCATCGATGTCTATAAGGTTGGAAAAAATAGGTTTCTGTGGGGATTAGAAATTAGGGTTCATATTCTAGATCAGAAATCATGGGCATGATATGGGTTTTCCAGGATCGAGGGTGTCATTTGATTTCACATTGATCAGTGGGATCAGTATAGAACATTTGTGTTCAATGGGAACTCTGGGGTCTGAGATATGTGACGGGAAGAAACAAACATATGTATACAATGGTCATCCGGAAGATCTCATGTTTTAGAGGCTATGGTCGGAAGATGGGTATCCAGATATGGATGTGAGGTTGGGTGGACATAAAAAATAATTGGAAGTGTGGTGGGCAGTGGGAAATCTAAAAATGAGAAATTATTTTATTATTGATATTTATAATGTATCTAATTTTTCTCCAAAATAAATATTCATTTGGTAAATAAAAAAACTTAATCCTAAATAATTATCAATATTTGAGATAGAAAAATTAATCCCATATTATCTTCCATATCCATGACAGATTATCAATCCTAGAAACATAGTATTTATTTTAAAACTAGAATATTTATATATGTGTGTGTGGTGCACATACATAATTCTATGTGAAAAATATATATAGTTATTATATATAAATTATAATATATATATATATAAGACAATCTACATGAAAATTTATATATAAAAATATGTACTGTTATTATATATAAATTATAATATATATAAAAATATATTAATTTAATAAAAAAATATATTTATTAAATTAATTATAAATATTTATTCATAAAAATATATAAATTATAATATATATAAATATATATAAATATATATTAATTTAAGAATAAACAATTATATATGTGTGTAAAAATATATATAGTTATTATATATGCAATATTTTCTTAATTGATTTTATACATATTAATTTCTAAAATATTGATATACATATATACATATATACATCTATTTATTTATTTATTTATCATTTATTTAGTTAATGTGAATATAGTGTTATATTAAAAATGACAATGAGTCTGGTACCAGCTAATTTTGGGTTACTCAAACTCGAACCCATTTAAGTTATAGGCTACATGAAACCTACCAAAAACCGGTTATATACATTTAATTTTTATTCTATCCCAAATCCAATTAATTAATAGATACCTATTTAATACTAACACTTTAAAAAATTTATTCTAAAATTTATTTTATTGTTATTTAAATCAATATAAAAGTCACAAAAAACAACAACAACTTGGGGAAGATTCGATTGAAGTGAGAGTGGCATACAAGTGGTTGGTCACCTATTTATTAAACCTCTTACTACCTTCTGATATAAATTTAAAATAAACCTATTGGGTTGTCTAGTTGTTTCTTAAACCATTGACAACATGGGGAGTGGGAGGGGGTGGCCAACGGTTTAAACCAGGGGCCCTTATTCTTTATTTAAATTTTGCCTCTATAAGGGTTTTCCCTAAATTATTACATCTATAATTATTATTTTAAAATCCACTTTTGTATTTTATTATAAATAGAAGGTTCCACGTCTTAGTGGAGTGTGTGTTTTTGTAACATCCTGACCTGAGTGCCACACAATGGTGCCCTAGGCCAGTCGGTCACATGATCTTAGGCACGCCTCCCCGTACACCAGAGGCTTCCGACTTGCATCAATAGACTATTAAGTCAGTCATGGGGAGAATATACCATCTTTAATCAAAGTAAAGCACTATTAGAAGTAAATAAGAAATATTGGTAGCATATATAAGAATATATAGTACCAATGTCACAAGATAACCAAAACTGGAAACACAACAATCAAGTGAAAGGGAAATATATCATGCTAAAGTAAGTGACAAAGTGTTTAAAATGAAACTAAAGTAAAGACATTAACACCATGCAAGAGGGTCCTGAACAATGTTTGTTTTCCTCATCCATGTTCAATCCCCAATCAGCAATCTAATCCAGGACCCTTTCCCTTAATTTGTCCTGTAACAATAGAGACTACTGGATTACCGATCAGGCAGCCTAGATAGGGTGTGAGTACGAGTTAGTATGCTGGGATCAATGGTGTATAAAACAAATCCAACCGAAAATAGTGTATGAAATTGTAATAATAATAATTATAATGATAAAATAAACAATTTATCACATTATTAAATATTCTCTATTTAATCACATAAAACCTTGAGTTCCTGTAGATACCCATACCTCAATACCTACTTCCGCCCATGCCAGAATATGATCTTTCCCCAAGATTTACCATTTTTTAGAAATTCCATGTCACCTTTCTTACTTCAAAAATTAATGACCATGTTATCATGCTTATTTCACAAAATTAATGACCATGTTAATATTAATTTAATCAAAAAAATTTAATGATCATTTTACCATTCATATTTCACAAATGAATGACCATGTTACCATTCATTTAATCACACAATTTTAATGACCATCTTACAATTATTATTTCACAAATGAATGAACATGTTACCATTCATATAATCACACAATTTGAATGACAATGTTACCATTCATCATAGTTGGACAAATGAGCATGTTACAATTCACCATTTCACACGTATCTTATGGATCTCATTTTTCAAGGTTAATAAACATTAAACACATTATCACATATATTTCATCATCACATTAATCAATATTAATCGATGTTAAAACTTTTTCCCCAATATCACATTAATTAATTTATAAATTAATTAATCAACTCATCCTCATTGCAATTTCAAAAACTAGTCTTCACATAAAAATCCACATAATTAATTTTCAGATTAATTAATAACATTGATCTATTTAGTTTACTAAATTTTTAATTAATAAATTACTAATAATTAATGAATACATTAATTATATCAATTTTCAAACTCAACATCTCATAATTTATTCATCAAATAATTATTCAAATAGACTATTCTAGAGTCTTATAATTAATTCCCTAATTATTTATCCATTTCTTGACATCAATATCCCATAATTAATTATCTTAAACCATGATTTAGTTTCACATAATTAATTTATAAATTAATTATCTCCATTCATAACACTGATAATCCAAAATTAATTTCACAATTAATTACCCAAATTTATAGTCCCCAAATCTCACAATTTTACAATCATATCAATTAATTAATTTACCACATTAATTAATTAAATTAGGTATTATAACTTATAAAAAATACTAGAAATTATAAAACTTGAATGTACATAATCAAATCACAACTGTGGGATTTATATTTTAGACTACCTACCTAGATTCGTTGATATTTTTTCTATCAATGGAAATCCCCAAAATCTGAGTAGCATGGCGATATAGATCAGAGATCCAGATCTAATTCGTAAAACAAGATCAAAGATATCAAGATCTAATCAATCTAGATTTAGATATTTAAAAATAGATCTAGATCTCACTAATTAGGTTTAGATATAAAGAAATAGATAATAAAATCCACCAAAAGATCAAGAGAAGAAGGAAGAATATATTGAATAAAGATCCTGATGAGATCCACTTATCAATAGAATAGAAGATCTTTGATTCAGGATTTGAATCTTGAAGAATGGAGGTCGGACGACATTGGAACACCTTGAAAAATTTCTGGAATTTCTCAAAAATATTAAGTCCTAATCCAAGTTTGAAATAATGGTGTTTTAGGGGTTTGAGGGATTTGAAAATAAATTTTCAGGTGAATAAAATCATGCGCACAGTTTTTATGGGAAGGGTTGAACAGTTAACTGGGATTGGACACACGGTTTTTCAAACCATGTGCCAGCTGTACGGAACCCCTCTACCTGGGTCTGCACAATTAGCTGGGATGGGTGAACGGTTTACTCTAACTATGTTCCAACCATTCATAGTCCCATTTTTCTCAAAAAGTTATTAAAACTTCACCCCAAATGCACTCCAAGTCATAAATCCAACCAAAGGTACTTAAATAAAAGAAAAAGTACCTGAATTTTTACCTAAGATAACTCTAGAAATGGTTGGGATATTACAATATACCCTCCTTATAATAGCTTGTCCTTGAGCTGTATTTCCATGTTTTTCTAAGATTCTAAGGCAGAAATAATGGTCCATTGATCCCTCATATCCTCTTCCCCTTCCTATGTTTCCTCTTGTAAATGGCCAATGTTTCCATAACACTTGAACTGTCAACATGGTATTTCCCCAAAACACTTTCTCATTGAAATCCAACACATATATTGGATGCTCCTCAAAGGAAACATCTATCTCAAGTTCAACCACATCCACATTGATCACATGAGAAGGGTCTGGGTGATGCCTTTATAGTTGTCACACATGGAAACAACATTCATTGCACTATATTTTTTTGTTGAAGAGACAATTGATATGAAACTAGAGCAATTCTCTCCACGATCTCAAAACGTCCAACAAACCTGGGCACTAACTTCTCTTGTCTCTATATCCTACGGTGACCCAACCTGGGCGACACCCAAAGGAATACACAATCACCCTCTATAAACTCTAGGGGTCAAATTTTTCTATCAAAATATGAATTAGGACTACTTTGAGTTGTATCCATATGTTTTCAAATTAGGTGTACCTTCTCGGATATCACTTGAATGAGACTCATCCCCCAACTACTTTGATTCACTAGCCTCCATCCAGTATAGTGGTTATCTACTTAGACTAACATAAAGAGCCATATATGGTTCCATATATATTTTTTCATGATAACATTTATTATAGTAAAACACTAATATAGAAAAGTGATTTTCCCAATACCCACCAAAGTCAAGTGCACATTCCCACAACATATCTACAACAACCTGTATAGCACGTTTCGACTTCCCATCCTTATATGGGTAAAAATTTGTACTCAATAATATTTTTGTACCAAATTATTTTTTAAATCTCTTAAAAAAGTGTTATGTAAATCTTGAATCACGATATGAAACTATTGTCTATGTCACCCCATGTAGACAGACTATCTCCGGAACATATTGTACCCTAACTGCTCTACTGTAAAGGTTTTCCTTATAGGCAATAATTGTGCTACCTTTGTCAGTCGATCCACAATGACCCAAATAGTGTCATTCTTCGTAAGTGTCTTCATAAGACCAAACACAAATTACATAGTCACATCATACCACTTCCACTCAGTAATGGGTAATAGCAATAGAAAACCTCAAGGTCGTTGATGTTATGCCTTCACCTGCTAACAAGTGAAGCATCCTGTCACGAACCCCACTATCTCATTTTTCATGCACAGCCACAAAAACTATCTTTGTAGGTCACAATACATTTTAGTCACACTTGGATGTATTTCCCACTTTGAGACATGAAGTTCTCATATGAGATCCTCTCGCGTGCTCATAGGTACAACAACTTTATCCTTCACATAGATGATCTCATCCTCATCTATCAACCAATTGGAAGGTGTCTCCCCACCTTAAAATATTTCCATCAAGGATAAGAACTCTATACCTTCATATTTTTTATCCCTGATCCATCTAAAAAATGTAAACATCACTGCAACATAAACCAAATTCATCTTCTCCTGACTCTCTTGAAACATCACATGCATTTCAGCTAGCAAAGTCATCATCTTCCACATAGCACTCAACTCTTAAGCCATCTAAGTTTGAGTTTTCCTACTCAAGGAATCAGACACACTATTTCCCTCCCCAAGTGTATGTTCTAGTTAAAAGTCAAAAAACTACATATATTCAACCCATCTCCACTACCGAAGATTCAAGTTTCTCTATGTGAATATATACTTCAATCTCTTATGGTCAGTGAAAACTGTAAACTTTCCTCTAAAGATATAGTGTCACCAAAACTTCAAATAATATAAAACTATTGATAACTCAAGGTCGTTCATAGGGTAATTTCATTCATGAGGCCTCAACTACATAGACCCATATGCCACAAATTGATCTCCCTACTTCATCACAGCTCTGATTCCAATCCTAGAAGCATCATAATACACCATGTACTTCTCACCTGACCTAGGCAGGAACAAAACTGGTGATTATGTAAAATGCTTCTTTAGATCATGGAAATCATTCTATCATGCTTCCATCCACTAAAACTTTATCCCCTTCCTGATTAATCCTAAAAGTATCTCTTTTAATTGTGAAAAATCCTAAACTAACCTCTTATAATATCCAGTTAATCCCAAAAAAATCAGATATCAAAAACATTCCCGGGATTTACCCAAGAAACCACTGCCTGAACCTTCTCTAGGTTCACTAACACACCTTTCTCCGAGATTATGTTCCCTAAGATGTGTACCTATTCAAACCAAAAAATACACCTAGATAGCGTGGCATATAACCGATTCTATTTTATTTTACCAAGGATGATGTCAAGATGTTGGGAATGATCATCATGCGTTATGGAGTACGACAAGATGTCATAAAAAAAACCACCACAAAATGATACAAATATGGGTGAGAGATCTTGTTTATCATCTACATAAGCACTTCTGGTGCATTTGTCAACCCAAAAAGCATTATGAAAACCTCATAAAGGCCATACCTACTTTTGAAAGCTATCCTTGGTATATCAGAAGTCCGAAATCTCAACTAATGATACGTCAATCTCAATTTGATCTTTGAGAACATGAAAGACCCTTTTAACTGGCCAAAATTATCATTGATACATGAAATAGTATACAAATTCTTCATATTCATCTTATTCAACATCTGGTAATCATCAAAAAAATATAAACTTCTGTTAGCCTTCTTTGCGAAACATACAGTTGATCCCCAAGGAGGCGTACTCGAATGGATAAACCCTCTATCCTACAACTCCTCCATTTGATTCTTGAGCTCTTGAAGCTCTATATGTGCCATTATGTACAAAGGAATCATCCCCTTGAATGAGATCAATAGTGAATTCCACATATCTCTTAAGTGGAAGTCCTAAGAAATATTCTGGAAATACATCTTGAAACAATTCCACTACTGGTGTAAATACATCTTGCCTAACACCCTCACCATCTAGCAATAGACTGGAAAATTGGGTTGTTAGCTCTCTTAGTCACTGAGTAGTTTTCCCTTCTTAGCTTTGCTGGATATACCACTCTCTCTGATGAATATAATGTTCACCCTTAGGATATGTAAATGACACTCTCTTGTGGTAATAGTCTATGTGGGATCGGTATGTGACTAGTTATTCCATACCCATAATTAGGTCAAAGCCAGACATATCGATAATATAGAGATCCCACAGAAAATGGTACTCCCTGATCTCAATAGAAAATCCCTTGAACACAGAGATGTATCTAGAATTTACACCCAAAGATGTATCTATCATCATAACCCCACTCCCAAACCCCACCTCTAGAATCAAACCATTAACAATTTTAACAGATATAAAGGAATGAGATGCACTAATATCAAATAAGGCACTATATATGGTAGAAGATGCAATAATAGTACCTCTCACTTTTGATGGTCCTTCCTCGCTATCCACAATTGTAGGATGCATCAGATGCAATTATCCTGCCACTCTTCCCTATGATGTTATCTGACTCCCCTAAGAAGTACTATACTAATATGGGTGTTATTTCCCAGAAGAACCACGTCTGCTTCCATTACCCCCTCGGCCAGTAGAACTCCAAATCTAGGACTGATATGGTTCATAAGATCCCCTTTATACACTCAGACTTTATCTAGATTCTCCATCACTACCTGACTACCATGGGTTCCTACATAACCTCTGTAGATGTCCAACCTTTCTACAAGATCATCACTCCACTGTTGGTCTGGAAGAGTTCCTACCTTAATGTCTTGACCCACCACACTGATGAAAGATCACTCCATTAAGGTTCTGTTCCACAAAACATTCTATATGTGTACTCTTCTTCCCACTTCCTTGAATAAATTTATCATAATGGTGCTTTCTACTCTCAGAATTTACACCTTCTGATCATCCATTAGAAACTATTTTTCCCATTCTAGAAGCCTATCTTAGGTTTCCTTTAGTTATGAGAGCTTAATGCAACACCTCAGTGAACTTCTTTAATCTAAAAATATTGACTTGGGAAATAATATCACACTTAATTCCATCTTGAAATAATTTTTCCACAGATTCCTCATCTCTTAACAAAACTAGAGAAAAGCGCTATAGATCTATGAAGTGTAGATCATAATTCATAATGGACATTATCCCCTGATTTAGCTTCATGAACTCAGATACTTACTTTTTCCTCAGTTTCTATGGTTATATGTTCTCCAAAAACTTCTCCAAAAAGTCATTTTATGGCATGCCATCAGCATGTCCAGTCCGCACATGAATATCCCACTAGAGCTTCACTGATCCATGTAGCATATCAGTGGCCATATTGGCCCTCTTCTCAGTAGGAGTCTCCAGATGATCAAGTATCATATTGATGGACACAACCCAAAACTCAGATCCCTCAGGTCCACCCTCTCTAGTAAAAGTCGGATGGTGTGGAAACTGAAACATCCTTTTCAGATCAAACATGATTTTCACAACCTTCCCTAGGTATCTTTCCATCAATTTCATGAAACGAGTAAATTTATCTTAGAACTTATCTCTTAATTCCTCCCCTAGAACTATCAGTGCATCATGTTCCACCTCTAGCAGATCATCCACATCCATGTCCTTCAGTCTTCCACTCAAAAAGCACCTTAGTGGAGGAATATCTCTACAATCCAAACACACCTTAGGACCAAGATTCATAACACATCCTATCATATTTTAAGTTAAAGTAAAATAGGAAAAATCCACAACAAGTCCTTTCCCCAACCCTTTCCATACTATCAAAATCGATGTTCAATTACTACCCTTAACCATCCTACTCCTAGGCCTGGTTAATAAGGGTAACCACATTATCAATGTTAAAGTTCCTCATTTAGACACCCTATTATCCTTATTTTTGAGACATATTCATGGTCATCATGTTAGGAACCATTTTTATTTCAATTTCAAAAGCAAGGAAAAATCTTTATGTTCAATGACATACCCATAACTCGTTTTCTCATCCATGCCTAAAATGATGTATGTCACAATAATCCTAATTACCTAGAGAGATGCATGCAGACTCAATTATTGTTGCATTTTGGGACACGAATTAATATTCAATAATTGTTAGAAACAATAATCACATCACACTGCAAGTACATCACCCGAGGTGAGATAATATTCAACTATAATAGAAAACTATAATAACAACAATATTACCCTAAGTAATCAGGTTTTTTCTCATACATTGGTTTGAAATTCCCATGCACGTGTTCATTACCAATCCTCGACTCTTCCTAGTCTCCTTCTTACCTTCCCCAAAATAGTAAGACAAAATAAGAAGAAATAAAACTTTTCTGATACCACATTGTAATTTCTTGGCCTGGGTTCCATGAAATGGTGCCCTGAGTCGGTTGGTCACATGACCTTAGTCTCGCCTCACATATGCCAAAGGCTACCAACTAGTAGTGTGGTTCGGGTAAGTCAGTCATGGGGAGACTATACCTTCTTTTATAAAAGTAAAACACCAGCATAAGTAAATAAGCAATAACAGAAGCATATATAAGAATAAATAGTACCAATGTCACAAGATAACAAAAATAGTAAACACAATACTCAACTGAAAGGGAAACATTCCATGCCAAAGTAAGGTCTAAAGTGTTGAAAATGAAACTAAAGTAAAGACACTAATGCAACCCAAGCAGGCCATGAACCATTTCGGGTCCCCTCATTCTTTCTCTATCCCTAATCAGTAATCTAATCTAGGGACCTTTCCCATAACATGTCCTAAAATAATAGATTCTATTTTGGTACTGATCAGGCATCCCAAATAGGGTGTGAGTACGACTTAGTAGGCCACCACCAATGAAGTCTAAAAAATATCCAACCAACAAAATTTCATGAAATTTTAATATGAATATGTATAATGATCAAATAAATATTTCATCACATTATTAAATATTCTTTATTTAATCACATAATACCTTGGGTTTCTGTAGATACCCATACCTCAATATCAGCTTTGTCTCATGTTATAATTTGATCTTTCCCCAAGATTAACCATGTTTTTGAAATCCCATGTCACATTTTTTACTTCACAAATTAATGACCATGTTACCATTCTTATTTCACAAAATTAATGACCATGTTACCATTAATTTAATCACAAAATTTGAATGACCATGTTACAGTTCTTATTTCACAAATGAATGACCATGTTACCATTTATTTAATCACACAATTTTAATAACCATGTTACCATTCTTATTTCACAAATGAATGACCTTGTTATGATTTATTTAATCACACAATTTGAATGTTCGTGTTACCATTCTCAATAGTTGTCCGAATGAGCTTGTTATCATTCACCATTTTATACATATATCATGGATCTCATTTATCAAGGTTAATAAACATTAACCACATTATAACATATATCACATCATCCCATTAAGTATGATTAATTTAAATTAAACCTCTTTCCCCAAAATCACATTAATTAATTTATCAATTAATTAATCAACTCATACTTATTCCAATTTCAACAATGATTATTCACATAAAACCCCCTTAATTAATTCCCTAATTAATTAAGAACATCAATCTATTTAGTTAACTCAACCATCAATTAATCACTTACTCATAATTAATGCATTGATTAATTATCTCAATTTCCAAACTCATCATATTCTAATTAGTTCATCAATTAATTATTCAAACAAACTATTCTAGAGTACTATAATTAATTCCCCAATTAATTATCCATTTCATGGTATCAATATCCCATAATTAATCCCTTAATTAATTATCTCAAACCACGATCTCAATTTACCATAATTAATTTATAAATTAATTTCTCAATTCGCAACTCCCACAAACCGCAATTACTTCCAGAACTAATTACCCAATTAAATGATCCCTAAATCTCACAATTTTACAATCATATAAATTAATTAATATAACACATTAATTAATTAAATTCAGGATTATAATTTATAAACAAATCTATAAATTCTAAAACATGCGTATACATAATCAAATCATGACTATGGGATTTATATTTTATACAACCTACCTCGATTCATTGATAGACGTTCTTTCAATGAAAATCCCCAAAATCCGATTAGCATGATGATGTGGATATAATATTCAGATCTAATTCCTAAACCATGATCAATGATATGAAGATCTAATAAATATATATCCATATCTACAATCCAAGATTTTAATCTCACCAATTAGGTTTATATCTAAATAAATAGAGAATAAACTCCACAAAAATATCAATAGAATAAGAAATAATAGATAGAATATGGATTGGGATGGGATCCACTTACAGGGAGAGGAGAAGATCTTCGATTCAAAGTTTGAATCTTGAAGAATGGAGGTTGGATGGCCATGTAACCCCTATGGAATGCTCTAGAATTTACCAGAAATGTTAAGTCCTGAGTCAAGGTCGAAATGAGGGTGTTTTGGGAGTTTGGGGGATTTTAACATAAATTTTTAGTTGAAATAATATTGTGCGCGTGGTTTTTCTAGGCAGAGGAACACAGTTTAACAAACCATGTTCCAACCATGTATCCCCCACTATCTTTGGTTGCACATTTAACTAGGTTTGGATGCATGGTTAGTCAAACCATGTCCCATCAATGTGGATCCTATATGCCTAGTTCCACACATTTATCTGGGTTGGGTGCACGGTTTACTCTAACAGTGTTCCAACTGTGTATAGTCCCCTTTTTCTCAAAAGTTTCCTAAAACACCACCCAAATTCACCCAAATTCATAACTCCAACCAAAATTACATAAATAAAACAAAAAATCAATGAATTTTCACTCATGATAACTCCAGAAAAGGTCAGAATTTTGAAATTATAGTCATCATTAAATTATTGAAATTATATTGAAATTTCTCCACAATTTCTAAGAGCTCGTAGTGTGATTTTTCTGCACACATTTCACTCGAATTCATTCTTGAATTTGAAGTGTCACTATCCAAGAAAGATTATTTGTTCTATATCAGGAGACAATTTATCATAATCATGGGAATTGTAGAGGGAAAAAATAACATGAGTTTGTTAATATTGTATTTTACATAATTCATTATTTATTTGTCTTTCTTCCCCATTTACTTCTTATCTTATACACTCCTTGAGAATTCTAACTCATATTACTTGATATAATTATACTATATTTCATATATAGATTACTTGAATAAATCTACTTAGCAGGAGCATATTATATTTATTATACAAACTAGTTTAACCTTCCTCTAATGTGTTTATATGGACTAGGAAGAAGGACTCTGTTGTACATAGTATAAAAATTGGAATGTGACGTCCCCATCCCGGTTCACTCATAAGTAAGAGAACTAGAGGGATACATGGACCCATGAACACCTACTATACACCATATAGTGTCGAATAGTAGATATAGTCTAATGGTGGTACGGTGGAGATACTATACCCTATGGATCGGTACTAAATACATAAGAAACAAATTTAAGAAACAAAAGACAAATAATAATAAACTGACAACCTTGAAAGTGTCAATAAAAACCATCAATTCATGAACATAATATGATAAAATTACAAGGAAATCAATACATACAGTAGCTGATATGCATGCACCAAGGATACAAATAAATAAATAAATAATCAAGAATACACAAATCATGTAGGAATTCTATGTACATGTTGGTTCCACAAATTCCAATACAATTCCAATCCAAATATAAGTAACAAAAAAGAGATACTAGCCAGATCCCTATCCATCATCCATGAGATATGACTGGGAATGAAGAAGCAACACAAATAGGGTGTGAATGAAACTCAGTAGGCTCCCACCAATGACACATAATGAATTTTTAGTCTAAAAATATAAAACACAATATTGTGCAGGATATAAATAAGAAAGAGATAAAGTGGAAACATATCAAGGAATACTACGTTCTTTGACCTAATCCATCTTTCTTTGATCATGTGGCCTAACAAGAAGTTATAAGACCCATGGCATATATTCCTATCATCCAAAAAAAGTATTATAAGTGAATCCACATAACGGTTTTAGGAATTCATACACAATAGAACCATACCAATCCAAGGAAATATTTAAGGCATTCTAGGTGTGAAACTGGTGATCCAATCCATGGTGTTCAAGACATGATATATAGTAATGGATTAGAATATGTGGGGTAAACCCTTATCATTCCACTTTCTAAAGAGGGATCTAATCGAACCCTAGGTGCAAGTCCTTAGTAATTTTGGGAAGGGGCTTGATTGGGATCTAAGGAGGTAATCCAAGTAAATTTTCATTTTAGTAAATCAAGATGAATCTAGGAGTTCATTCCAAGAATTATATGGTTTTTAGAGTTTCTAGGTGAGGCCACAACACAAATATGACACATTCAAAAATATAATACATTGAATAGATCTAAGGTAGGACTACTCCTGGAATTAAAATCAATGAATCGTATAAAATCCATTGGGTTTGTTCTTGGCATTCAACTCTATAATTCAACACTCACCCATGGCATGCCTCTCTTTTTATTATATCCCAATTGTAACACCCCAATATTCCATAGTATGTTTCACTTTTAATAATACAGCAGCATGTGTTGTACGCAACTTCGAGTTCTAACACACCACAACAAATCAAACTAGCCGTTATGAATAGTAATACCCAATTTTTGAAATTTAATAAATTTTATCTTTCAAAATGGACTTTGTTTTTGGATTAGGAATATCAAAATTATCTTAGGGTGAATTTTTAGTATTTTTCTGAAAACTTTCAATTTTTGATGAATAGTGAAAAACACTAAGTTATTAGTTAAAACCGACTTTTTATTTAAATAATTATTAAATTTATTTAAATTTATTTTATGTAAAAATTGATACATAATACCTATATAAGTTCAATTTAATTCATTGGACTCAATTTATAATAATTTTAGATATATAAAAATTTCATGGAACTTTTCACCGTCTTTTACCCATCTCCTAGGAGAATTTGAAAATTCACATAAAACATAACTTTACTACTTTTGTGAATTGAATTTCAAAAATTCGAGAGACACAGTTGATATCAGTAAGTAAAATTTGGTTCAATGAGATGAATTTTTTTTGGTGAATAGTAACTTTTACTTTTATTTAACACGGTTAAAAGTAAATAGGGCAATTAAAGGTAAAAATGATATTATTATTACCCTAACACATGTCCTAATTCTATTGGATAAATATAATTCAACCAAAAACAACCTTAGGAATAAAATATGATCCTTTAGGTCCACTTGGATTAGATTGGGACATTTATTATCATTTAATTCAATGAAGAGTTAAAAGAGTTAAAATAAAAGTTTAATAACTAAAACATTTTTAATATAGGGTTATACATAACATAAATTCAATTATAAATATTAATTATTAAGATAAAAATATTTCCTACATAATGGTATTTTATTTAAAATTTTTATACATTAAATAATTTAATTTATTTATGACACAATGGTGATGCAATAATTACCTAATTAATGAAATATTAAACTAATTGATATTATAAATATCCAAATAAATGTAATTTGGGACTTTTTATGAATTAAAATAATTTTCTAGGTTAATATGACATAATAGGGTTGGTTAGATAAATTTATTTCGAAGTAATAATGCTGTTATGAATTTAGAAAAAACAAAATACCAAATAGTATCAAAATTGACATAAAAGAGTTTTTAAAACTAATATTATATTATTAATTGATATTATATTCCTAAAAATATAAGGTTCAGAAAAAGGACTTATATAATGATATTTTTATAATTAATGTACCAATTGGGGTTTTCTTGGAAGTATATAGTAAGTTTATTAACCATATAATATAAAAACACAAAGAGACATGGTAAATGTCAAACTATTTAACAAAGAGTTAAATCTAAAATATAAGGTTAAAATAGTGACCCAAACCTATATAAAGCCTATTGGTTGAGTGTTTTTCGACCCATACCCACATTATCCTTTAAATATTCCAATTTTGAGCCATTATAAACCTAAAATTATTTTATTATTAAATAATATTTCTAGATTTTCTTAAGGTGCCCCTCACACCATTTATAAAAGGGCACTCCCCCTTCTCTCTAATTCACACCTACAAATCCATTTGGCTCGGCCAAAATCTGCCCAAATACTCTCTCAAATGTCCTCCCTTCATCTTACAGGACTCTCTTTAGTCAGAAAAGCCAACCTAAGGAGCCCTTTTGATCAAATCAAAAGGAAGAACCCGAAGAAGAGGTAAATATTTCATCACCTCCTTCAAGTTCCTTTCTTCTTCTACTTCTTTTCTATTTTGTTTCCATTATAAAATAATAACTCCAGTATCTCCTATATAATGAGATGTTATTATAAATATTTTATAACCATATTCACTATTCTATCCATAATTTGAATGACATTTCACCATACGTGCCTACGTACGGCTTACCGTCTCCACGTCGTGGTGTAATCGTTATTCAATACATTATTATTTGGATGGGTATAGTAATGATGTGTAATTTATGTAAATAATAAATATAAAATGATAATTATTCTTTATATATATGATATACCATCCAATTATATATTATTTAAATATCAAAATAATTATATTGTTTCTCATGCGTACGTACGGACTATCGTCTCCATGAACGCAATGATATTCATTCCCCATCGTATTCATTCAAGAATAATTTTCATTAGATGATTAAAAATAATGTTTAAATACTTTATATAATTCTAGATATGAATAAGATACATCCCATCCATAACAAATATGACTCACATAACAAATAATATAAAGGAAAACAAATCAGTTAACACCTGAAACGACGATAATACTAAGATATTATTTACAAAGCAACGTTAAAAGATCATATATGATGTCATATTAATGCGTATGATTATTTTATAATTTAATAAAAAATATTTCACCATTATACAGGAGGTTAAACTACCCTCGACCAAGGAAAAGTACAAGGTAAGGTTCTATTTCACAATCTCTTCATTATCTAAGATTGTTTATACGTAATTATCTACTGGGATCTCTTTATCATCAACATTCATGTTTCTTAAAAATGTATTTCAAAATATTCTTACTATTTTATAGAATATGGATTAAAGTCATTTATACCCTTATTTTAATTTTTATAATATGTTTATAAATTAATATTTCCGTCGTTTTCCAAACAAGTTCCTTTTTAACCTTTTTGACAAAATTAAGGTAAGAATGTTTTTTTAACTTATACAGCGGATGTGGCTTTGTTCACCGTTATAAAATCATCGAAGCTTCCATTACAAGATTATAATAATATTTTCAAAGTAAATGTTTTATTTTATAATTATGTGACATTTAAATGATTTCAAAAAAAGATATATTTCTCTCAAATAGTTTTGATTTCATCTATGTCAGCATCCTTTTATGGATTTTAAGCTTATTTGAAGTTGATTCAATATGATACAAAACTTATATATTGTATTGAAGGTTTTGTGATATTTTTGACTATGGATGGGTAATTTTTATACCATTCATGGTTTATGTAGAAAGTATTTACATTTCGTATGCTAGTTTTAATACGAATTTTTATGTTATGTTTAAACCTATTCTAATGAGGAATGCATTGGACTTAGTAAGTGATGGGTGGAGCCTGCTATAGCTCCTCGATGCAACAGTAGGTCCCATGAGACAAACTAGTGTCTTGGCACAAGGCCTTGAAAAAATCTTATTTGTAGTATTAGGACAAGGCCTTGGCTATGTGGTTATGATAGTCTGGAATTATGCATTCCATCATTATGATAGTGGTTATTGATATTGCATTTGATTATTCGACTAGTATAATTTTTATGTGAATAAGTAAATGGAATTATTTCATTTTATTTTTTCCATATTTTGTTGAAGTTCAAGTTTAAAAGGTGTTTTTTTAGTTATACATTTCCTTAAATGTTTTTTCTTATTTATGAAATTTTATGCTATATTGTTATCCTTACCGAGCATCTGATCTCACCCCTTTATATGTTTTATTTTTCCCAGGATGTGAAGAATTATATTATTACTGACCTGCAGGGATAGTCTACGGGATCTCAGTGTTTTATATGGAAACAATGTTGTTGTAGTTTTCTATTTATGATGTAATGTAAACCTTATGAATGTATCTAGTATTTTCTAAGGCTACTAAACTAATCGATCTTTTGAGACATGATCTTTTGTGATCATTCCAATGATACATAATAATGCACCGTCTCTGGGTAACTGGGGTCAGGGCATTACAGTTGGTATCAGAGGAAGTTTAGTATAAACCTTGGAAGCTAGATTTAGATAAACTCTTATTAGAGCACATAGCAATAAGATAGACTTTGAGGATTAGTATAGAATAACTTCCTAGAATTTTGGTATTGTAGAAATTTTTTGTGTTTTTCGATCAATACATTTGTGTCTAGATACGAGCAGGTAGAGGCAGCTCTGGCACAAATGTACCTAGGGGTAAAACCCAAAAACACCGCTTTGAGCTAGACTCGAATGAGAACTGGTGCACGATAATGGGCCTCGATGCACTCTTGGTTACAACACTCCTGGGGGATATGCATAGGATAATTATCATTTTCTTTACAAACCATTATGAAGGCTTTATGAGTATATACTTCCTCAAAGAAAACATTTTTATGATTTTGGATTATATCCATAAACTGTTCAATTTATGTTAAGTGTTTTACAAGTTTGGAATTATGTATTTCAATTCATAAACTGATCTAGTTTATGCCATTGTTTAGAAATGGATCCTAGTGAAAGGAATGGAAATTGTATCAATTCATGCACTCCATGTAGGGATTTCCCTCTTGATCAAGATAATTATAGTGGAGCTGGTGATTCAACTGGTGTTGATCAGCTTATCACTATACTGGGACAACTCACTCAGGTTATGAATAATACCCTTACCCTTATGGAGCACCCTAATCCTCAACGTGGAGGATCAATGTTAGATCACTTCATGAGGTGACAACCACCAACATTAAATGGGTGTACAGATCCATTGGTAGCTTAGTAATGGATAATTTCCCTAGAGAAAATATTTCAGGCTTTGGGGAGTAGTGAAAGGGAAAAATTTGTCCTGGCAGTTTACTGACTCACTGGAGATGATGATCAATGGTGGTCATTGATTCAAAACACAAATAAAGATGAATAAGTATCATGTATAAAATTGAGTCAGTTTAAAGAAATTTTCTTAGAAGAATACTTTCCTCATGACCATTGAGCAGATATGGAAAGGCAATTTCTGAGTCTGAGGAAAAAGAAGGATGAGAATGTCGCAAAGTATGAGTATAACTTTATAAGGTTAGAAAGGCATGAGGTAGATTATATACATAACACAAGAAGTAATATTGGTCATTTATTTGATGGGTTAAAACCATTTCTATATCGATAATTAGTCTCAAAACTCTTCTTGTCGTACAAAGATATTGTCTAATGCACTATCAAGACAGAAAAATAATTCTTTAAGTCTTACGACTTTAAAGTAAAGAAAGAGAAGAAGAGATCTTCTGATCACTCTGGAAATGGAAATAAGGGGAAGAAGGGAAAAGTTTAATATCCATCATGTAGTAAATTTTGGAAGAAACACCCCGGTACTAACCTGAAGGGAATGGGAGTCTGTTACAAGTGTACTGAAAAAGGCCACAAAGATCGTGATTGCAAGGGGAAGAAAGAAGCTACCAATGTTCAATGCTACAATTGAAGGGAGATGAGACATTATGAAAATGAATATGCTAATAGTTAGGGAAACTTACCTCAGAAAAGGCCAAGGGATCAAGGCCAAGCTTATGTGATCACTACTGCTGAGCTTGAAGCTCCAAAAGACGTGGTGGAAGGTAATTTAATGGTTTCCTCAAGTTTAGCAAATGCTTTATTTAATTCTTGATTGTCATATTATTTCATATCTTCCCAGTTTTCTAAGAAAATTAGATATTTTAAATTTTATTTAATAATGGAGCTGTCATTCGAAACTCTTAAGGGAAGCATCATTGCAACAATGTTTTGTGAATCAGTTCCCATTAGGGCATATAAATGTTCTTTATCTGCTAATCTCATCATCATACCCATGATTTAATTTGATATAATCCTCAGTATGGATTGGATTTTGGAACATGATGAAAAAATTTATTGTAAGAATAATGAGGTTACTATTTTTGATGACGATGATAATTAACACCTTATCTTTAGAACAGAATCATCACCACCTAATTCTTATCTAGATCCACCCCCAGTATCTCAACTAAATTCAATTACTGGGGAGGAAGAGAATGAAATAACTATAGGTGAGGAAAGGAATGTTCAAATAGAGGATGTACCTATTTTGAAATAATATGTTGATGTGTTTCTAGAAGATTTACCAGGACATCCTCCAGAACGAGAAATTGAGTTTTTCGTAGATTTAATTCCTGGATCAAGGCCCATATCAAAGACCCCTTATAGAATGGCCACAGTGGAATTAGTGGAACTGAAGAAAAAACTAGAGGAATTGAGTAATAAGAGATTTATTTTCCCTAGTGTTTCTCCGTGGGGAGCCCATGTTCTTTTTGTTAAGAATAAAGATGGATCTATGAGGTTGTGCATTGACTACAGGGAGATCAATGCAATAACAATAAAGAACAAGTATCCCCTACCTTGCATTAATGATATATTCGACCAACTTCATGGAGCTCAATATTTTTCAAATACTGACCTTCGATCTGGATACCATCAGTTGTGTGTGAAGAAGGAATACATTCCAAAGACAGCATTTCGAACCAGGTACGGGTATTACGAGTTTACAGTAATGCCTTTTGGGATGACTAATGCACCCTCTATTTTCATAGATCTAATGAATAGAGTTTTCAAGGAATATCTTTCTGACTTTTTAGTGGTATTTATGGATGATATCTTTTTATACTCCAAAATCTATGAAGATCATGAAAATTACTAGTGCATTATCTTGAAGACTCTGAGAAGACATGAATTATATGGGAAGTTTAGCAAGTGTGAATTCTGGTTTCATGAGATTTCTTTTCTTGTCCATATTGTCTTTAAGTATGGAATCTCTGTTGATCCTTCTAAGACAAGAGAAATACAATAATTTCCATCACCAACGA
This sequence comes from Viscum album, assembly GCA_963277665.1. NCBI lineage: Eukaryota > Viridiplantae > Streptophyta > Magnoliopsida > Santalales > Viscaceae > Viscum > Viscum album. The sequence continues at coordinate 1,275,280,804 of OY728136.1, read as the reverse complement.
GTATAACTGAGGTATGCCGTTTTATTGGTTTAGTAAGTTATTATCGACGTTTCGTCCATAATTTTGCTCGATTAGCTAACCCATTAATGAAGCTCACACGTAAAGGGGTTAAATTTGTTTGGACAAAAGAGTGTGAAGAATGTTTTGAAGAATTGAAGATAAGATTAGTCAATGCTCCTATCTTGACTCTACCATAGGGGAATGATGGGTTTGTTATTTATAGTGATACTTCAAAGAAAGGACTTGGTTGTGTCCTTATAAAGAATGATAGGGTCATTACCTATGCATCACGACAGCTAAAAATTCACGAGCAAAACTATCCTACCCATGATCTTGAGTTAGCAGTTGTAATCATTGCTTTAAAGATATGAATACATTATCTCTATGGTGAAAAATGTGAGATATATACCGATCACAAGAGTTTGAAGTACATTTTCTCATAGAAATAACTCAACATGAGACAAAAGAGATGACTTGAACTACTCAATTATTATGATTACACCATACACTACCACTTGGGGAAGTCAGATAAGGTGGAAGATGCTTTGAGTAGAAAGGATCATGGAGTTTTGAACCAGTTGAGAGTTGAAAGGGACCTTATTTTCATTGATCTAGTGAAGATGGTTATGGGAATTACCATGGAAGGTGAAACATCGATACTTTTTCAAATGGTTGTCAAACCATCCTTACTAGAAAGGATAAAGAGTTCTAAGACCATTGATAAAGTGTTTCAAAAGAATATTAAAACTGTGAATGATGGGAGATTGAGTGACTTTGTTTATGAAGATGGAATTTTTAAATTTGGGAAGAGACTTTGTGTTCCCTATATACCTGATCTAAAAAGGTAATTTTTGGATGATGCTCATAGTTCCAATTTCTCTATACACCCTGGGAGCACCAAAATCTATAGAGATTTGAAGGAACATTTTTGGTGGGACAACATGAAGAGGGAGATTTCTGATTTTGTGTCATGATGTATGGTTTTTCAACAAGTGAACGCTAGAAGGCAACAGCCTGGAGAAGTCATGAAACCTCTTCCCATACCTGAGTGGAAATGGGATAATATTATGGTGGACTTTTTCATGGGACTACCAAAGACTCCTAGAAGGAACTATACAATATGGGTCATTGTTGATTGTCATACCAAGTCATCACATTTTCTTGGTATAAGAGAACATCTACAACTTGAATGTCTAGAAGGGCTATATATTAATGAAGTTGTAAGACTTCATGGAGTACCCCTATTGATTGTTTTTTATTGTGATCCCCTTTTTTCTTCAAGATTCTGGAAATTTATTCAGAAATCCTGGAAATTGAACTTTATTTGAGTACTACCTACCACCCTCAAATTGATAGACAATCAAAACAGACTATTCAAACCTTAGAAGACATGTTAAGATTTTTCTCACTTCATTTTTAGGGTATGTGGGATCAATATTTACCTCTGGTTGAATTTTCCTATAATAATAGCTTCCATTCAAGTATTCAGATGGCAGCATATGAAGCGTTATACAGAAATAGATGCCGTACACCAATATGTTGGGATGATGTTGGTGAAAGAAAACTTGTAGGCCCAGAACTGGTGGAGTAAATGATAGAAAAGGTTAAGGTAATCCAAAACCACATCAAAGCAGCTCAAAGTAGGTAGAAGAGATGTGCCAATAACCGAAGGAATGATTTGGAATTTTTGTTAGGAGATCATGTTTTCTTGAAGGTATCTCCATGGAAGGGTGTTATAAGTTTCGGTAAGAAGAGAAAATTGAGTCCCAGGTATATCAGACCTTTTTAAATTCTAGAACGAATCGGGGTTATAGCTTACCATTTGGCAATGCCGCCAAGTCTCTCTAAAGTTCACGATGTGTTCCACGAATCACTATTGAGAAAATACATGCCTGAATCAACGCATGTACTCACCTATGAGGAATTAGAACAGGAACCTGATCTGTCTTATTGTGAAGAGCCTGTCAGGATTCTTGATACTAGAGAACAAGTGCTGATAAACTGGACGACTTGTCTGGTAAAAGTTATATAGAGAAACCATAATATGGAAGAGGCAACATGGGAACCTGAGGAACTTATGATGAAGAACCACCCAAGTCTTTTCACATGGTAGTATTCTATAAATTTAGAGGATGAAGTTAGTTGAAGTAGGGAAGAATGTAACACCCCAAGCTTCCATGGTACGTTTCCCTTTGAATAATACAGTAGTGTGTGTTGTACGCAACTTTGAGTTTTAACACACCACAAGCAATCAAACTAGCTGTTATGAATAGTAATACCCACTTTTTGAAATTTTATGAATTTTATCTTTCAAAATTGACGTAATTTTTCTATTGGGAATATCAAAATTAGCTTAGGGTGAATTTTTGGTATTTTTCTGAAAAATTTCAATTTTTGATGAATAGTGAAAAACACTGAGTTATTAGTTAAAACCAACTTTTTATTTAAATAATTATTAATTTTTTTTAATTTATTTTAGGTCAAAATAGATACATAATACCTATATAAGTTAAATGTAATTCATTTGAGTCAATTTATTTTAATTTTAGATATATAAAAATTTTATTGAACTTTTCATCATCTTTTACCCACCTCCTAGGAGAATTTGAAAATTTATATAAAACTTAATTTTACCACTTCTGTGAATTGAATTTCAAAAATCATAGATATTTAGTTGATATCAGTATGTAAAATCTGGTTCAATGAGATGAAAATAATTTTTGGTGAATATTAACTTTTTACTTTTATTTACAACGGTTAAAAGTAAATAGGGTAATTAAGGGGAAAATGATATTATTATTACCATAACACATGTTCTAATTCTATTGGATAAGTATAATTCTACCCAAAAAAAACTTAGGAATAAAATATGATCCTTTATGTCCGCTTGGATTAGATTAGGAAATTTATTATTATTTAATTCAAATAAGAGTTAAAAGAGTTAAAATCAAAGTTTAATAACTAAAACATTTTTAATATAGGGTTATATATAATATAAATTTGATTATAAATATTAATTAGAAATATAAAAATATTTCCTACATAATGGTATTTTATTTATAATTTTTAGACATTAAATAATTTAATTTATTTATGACACAATGGTGATGCAGTAATTACCTAATTAATGAAATATTAAAATAACTGATATTATAAATATCCAAATAAATGTAATTTGAGTATTTTTATGAATTAAAATTATTTTATAGGTTAATATTACATATTAGGGTTGTTTAGATGATTTTTTTTCTAATTAATAATGTTGTTATGAATTTAGAAAAAACAAAATACCAAGTAGTGTCAAAATTGACATAAAAGAGTTTTTAAAACAAATATTATATTATTAATTGATATTCTATTCCTAAATATCTAAGGATCTGCCAAAGGACTTATATAATTATATTTGTATCATTAATTAACTAATTGGGGTTCTCTTGGAAGTATATAGTAAGTTTATTAACCATATAATATAAAAATACAAAGAGACATGGTAAATTTCAAACTACATAACTAAGAGTTGAATCTAAACGATAAGGGTAAAATAGTGACACAAAATTGTCTAAAAACTATTGGTTGATTGGTTTTAGACCCATCCCCACCTTATCCTTTAAATAATCCACTTTTTATCCATTAGAAATTGAAAATTATTTTATTATAAAATAATATTTCTATATTTTCCTAAGGTGCCCCTCACCCCTTTTATAAAAGGGCACTCCCCCTTCACTATAATTATTCTGTATATATGATATACCATCCAATTATATATTATTTTAATATCAAAAGAATGATATTATCGCTCATGCGTACGTACGGACTACCGTCTCCACGAACGTGATGAGATTAATTCCTCATCGATTCATTCAAGACTAATTTTCATTAGATGATTAAAAATAATGTTTAAAGACTTAATATAATTATGGATATGAATAAGATACATCCCATCCATAACAAATATCACTTACATAAAAATGAATATAATGGAAAACGAATCTGTTAACACCCAAAACGACAATAATACTAAGATATTATTAATAAAGAAATGTTAAAAGATAATATATGATATCATATTAATGTATATGATTATTGTATAATTTAATAAAAATTATTTCACCATTATACAGGAGGTTAACCTACCCTTGACCAAGTAAAAGTACAAGGTAATGGTTTATTTCACAATCTCTTCATTATCCGAGATTTTTTATACGTAATTATCTACTGGGACCTCTTTATCATCCACATCCATGTTTCCTAAAAATTAATTTCAAAACATTATTACTATTTTAGAGACTATGGGTTAAAGTCATTTATACCATTTTTTTTACTTTTTATAAAATGTTTATAAAGGAATCTTTCTGTCATTTTCCAAACAAGGTCCTTTTTAACCTTTTCAAAAAAATTAAGGTAAGAATGTTTTTTTAACTTATACGGCGGGTGCGGATATTTTTCGCCATTATAAAATCATCGAATCTTCCCTTACAAGCTTATAATAATATTTTAAAAGTAAATGTTTTATTTTATAATTATGTATCTTTTAAATAATTTCAAAAAAATCGATATTTCTCTCAAATAGTTTTGATTACATCTATGTCAACATCCTTTTATGGATTTTAAGATTATTTGAAGTTGATTCATTATGATACAAAACATCCATATTGTATTTAAGGTTTTGTGATATGTTTGAATGTGGATGTGTTATTTTTATACCATTCATGGTTTATGGATAAAGTATTTACATTTCATATGATAGTTTTAATACGAATGTTTATGTTATGTTTAAACCTATTCTAAAGAGGAATGAATTGGACTTAATAAGTGATGGGTGGAGCCCGCTATAACTCCTCGATGCATCAGTAGGTCTCATGAGAAAAACTAGTGTCTAGGCATAAGGCCTTGACAAAATCTTATTTGTAGTCTTGGAAAAAGGCCTTGACTATGTGGTTATGATAGTCTGGCATTATGAATTCCATCATTAAGAAAGTGGTTATTGATATTACATGTGATTATTAGACTAGTAGAATATCCATGTGAATAAGTAAATAGAATTATTTCATTTTATTTTTTTCATATTATGCTGAATTTCAAGTTTAAAAGGCTTTTGTTTTAGTTATACATTACCTTAAATGTTTATGCTAATTTATGAATGTTTCTGATATATTGTTATCCTTACTGAGCATTTGATCTCACCTGTTTCTATGTCTTCTTTTTCCCAGGATGCAAAGAAGTATATTATGACGAACCTGCAGGGATAGTCTATAGGATCTCAATGTTTTCTATGGAAACAATGTTGTTGTAGTTTTCCATTTATTATGTAATGTAAACCTTATGAATTTATCTAGTATTTTCCAAGGCTACTAAAATAATCGGTCTTTCGAGACTTGATCTTTTGTGATCATGCCAATGATACGTAATAGTGAACCGACTCTGGGTAACTGGGGTCGGGGCGTTACACCAATACATTATGTAACTAAGTCTTAATGATCTATTTAAAAGTGAGAAAATAAATCAAGAAAGTAATGCACTTGGGATCAAGGCCATGTCCTTGGGGACACATCCCCAGAATTACATTAGTTATTAACCTGTTATATTCCATATCATCATTTAAAAAATTACCTAATTTAATTAAGGGTATCAAAAACCACCCTCAAAATTACCATAATCTATTTACTTTAAGTCATCTTAATGTAATGACATTCATTTGTTAATTTTACTACTTAAATGATGAATTTAGTTGTTACCATTTATTAACCAACAGCCAACCACCCCTAGATCCTAAGGAAGATAGAGTTATAAATTATATGTTATGGTTAATGAATCCCAAGTCCATCTAGGTTCAAATTAATATACCAAGTACTACATGGTTATCCCTTTACATACATGTTATTAATACACTTTGTTTGAGTAATTAAATTTTTATTTTAATAAAAAAAGGGGGTTCATCATCTTGGAAACAACCATGGTTAATTTTTGGTTTATTTGGGTAGTTCCCTAGGTTGTAACTCTCTTAGAGACACCACCTATTTATCAATAACTTTTTCAATTTAAGTTCACCTAATAGGAAACTCATTTGATGGGTCAAGACTCTTCTGTAGACTCTACTTGGTCAGTGGAACTTGTCTAATTAATTACCTACCAAACATATCATGTAGAACTTTATTAAAGGTCATAAATTAGGTCAAATTATATCTATCAAAAATTATAGGTTGTAAATACATCATGGATCATATTTGGTCCTTGGGTAGGATTGATAATCTAATGACACTACCTAAAAGGTAATATTTCAACTAAGTCTCTAAATTAATACAAATATATTTTTAATTTAAAACTATATCAACATCGGGTTGTTGGTGTGATGCACAATGGATGTGCTTTATAAAGAAATGATACTTTAAGGGAAAGACAATTAGACCACCTACCTCATATACAACGCCATTTCCATTTAACTCTAGCCTGATAACCTGCTGCTCAAGCTCATCTAAGACCAATAGCCAATGCCACACCATCATTGGCCTTAACTTACATAAAAATAGCCAATACTATTTAATTATAATATAATTATAATTATTTACTTATTTACATTAATTAACTAAGATAAACCACTTCATCATAAACAGAAAAACACTCACTAGATTCCCCCTAAAGCACCAGAATTGACTCCAATTACCCACTAAAGATATGCATCAGGTCTTAGACACTACCCCAAGCCGAATACCTAATAACTTGAACTAAAAACATGAATAACGATATTTAATTTTAACCAAAACCCTTGAAAATTTAACCCTACCACATACCTCTATCAAAATGGTTCACAAAGACATACATGTATAGCCTCAGGACACCCTATCACTAGGAAGTAAGAAATTTACATCATCTCAAGATGATTACAACATTCTTTGGTGGAATAATCTCTCAAAACCCTATTTTTAATGACCAAGAGATTATAGGATGTTGTGGGAGGATGAAAAAAGGGGGACTCCAAATTTCTACAATGGGGTGAAATGTACCCCTAAAATAAATTGGAGGGAGTAATAATGGATAAGGGGTGTCAAATTACCAATTAAACCCTCTTAAATAAACATCTCATCGATCAAAGGCTAGTTGTTGGGTGTCCACTAGGTAGTTGGTTGATCCATTTTTCTTACCTAGTTATTGGTGCTTCCACCAGCTAGCCAGTGGGACGTCAAAAACATGATGCAGTCATTGATCCAACCCCAAACCATTTTTTTTTAACTTGAGAGCTCCTAAACCCCTAAGAAACCTCAAATAATTCCTATTACCCAAGGTTTTGAGAACTTTTAATGTGGGACTTACCTTGGATGACCAAGATATGACCAGTTCAAGAAAAATTCAAAATTGACTAAAAAGATTGGTTGTTACATTATCTTATAATTTATAAACATAATTCTAAAACACCTCTCCAATGCTAACCAATCACACTGACTCATTTCCAACCATCACTGGTTCAGTCATTAAACCATCACTATATGTATTGAATGATATTTCCAACATGATATCCACTTAATTGTGTTTTCTCTTATTAATTATTACCTATCAATCTAACCCTGAATGATTTCTATCATGAAAAATCAATTTTTACCATCATCTCATTACTGACTATTTAGTCACGACACTTCACTCTCAAAGAAGTTTTAAGATTATGCCCTTTTACCAACATCAAACTTTATAGGCTGATGACATGGGTCTACCACATACCTTTTTTTCTTAGTATACCTATAAGAAACCATAGTCTTACTCTAAAGATTATGCACAAGAATGGAATATAGAACTTCATTGAGTGAACAAATGTGTTTTGTGATTTATTTGATGATGTAAATCAAGATATATATGGGGGATGTCTTATATATTCAAAACTTTCTTTTCTACTAATGTTGTACTATATCAGATGCCTATACAGAATTAAAAAAAAGGAAATTTCCATGATATTAGAATTTTTGTGTGATACATTAGCTGAATCTAGTATCCCTAAGTCTTTTTTTATATGAATAATTTTTTTAACAAGATTGGTGTGAGTTATACAAAAATACATGATTGTTCTAATGATTGTATGCTTTTTTGGAGATCGGATTCAAGTAGATAGGATTGAAAAAAATGTTCATCTTCTATATGGAATTAAATGGGTGAAATTAGATCCTTGAATGAAAATACTATTATGATTAAGAAGAAAAATAATACACCCAAAAAGGTTTTACATTACTTCACTTTAAAACCAATATTATAAATATTATTCATGTTATCTAAAACCACTGAAAACATGAAGTGGCATTCTATAAATAATAATAATGATAGATTAATGTGACATCCAATAGATTAAAATTCATGGAAGAAATTTCATTCAACACATCCATATTTCTCATCTGATCTTAGAAATATACGATTGGGATTGGATGACGATGGATTCAACCTAGTTGGGACTTTGAGTACCAGTTATAGAATTTGGATTACTATTTTGATCCCTTACAATATAACTCCATATATGTGTATACAAAAAATGTATTTTATCATTTTTATGATTATTCTTGGAAACAAATCCGGGAAATGATATAGATAAATACTTGCAGCCTCTAATTGAATAATTTCAAGATATATGGAGTAACAGTGTTGATACATATGATGCATATTCTAGAACAATGTTTAAAATGCATGTTGATATAATTTAGACCAATAATGACTTCCCTAGACTTGGGAATTAATCTATTTGTAACACTTACACAGGTTGGGTGTGTCCTGTTTTTAACTTTTATTTTAATCCTTAATGACTATCTTATAGTAAAAAATTATACTTCTTGGGTCATCATATATTTATCAATTCATCTCATATTTTTTTTTGAACAAGTAAAAATTCAATTGGTCTATTGATTCTATACCACCTCCGAAGTTTTTGATAGGTTCTGAAATATTGGGACAACTAGTACATGTTGAAATAGAATTTGGGAAGGTGCACCATTTGAACGTTAGTGGGAAACAAGTTTGAAGTGAATCATGAATTGATATCCATGGTTTTGAAGCCATGATATATATCAATGGAGTAGAATCTAATGGATAAACCCTTAGAATTCCACTTTCTAAATAGGGATCTAATAGAACCAAAGGCACAAGTCCTACGTAATTTTATAAAGGGGATTGATTGTGATCCAAAGAAGTAATCCAAGGCATTTTGTCTCTAAGGAACTCAAAATGAATTGGAGAGTTCATCCCAGGAATTATAATGTTTTCATAGTTTCTAGGTAAAGCCACAATTCTAGGATGAGACAATCATGAATATAAGACATTGACCGGATCTAAGGCATGATTTTCCTTGACATTAACATCAATGAATCATATGACATCAATTAGGTTCATGATGGGCATTAAAATCTGTAATTCAAGAATCACCCAAGGCATGTATCTCTTTTAATTATATCCCAATCCATTATGTAACCAATTCTTAAGGATCTAAGTAATTGTGAGAAAATAAATCAATAAAGTAATTCACTTAGGATCAAGGCCCTATCCTTGAAAACACATCAAAATAATTTCATTAGTTATTAACCTTTTATATTCAATATCCTCATTTCACAAATTACCTTTTTTAAATATGGTTATCACAAACCACCGTCACTATTACCATAATAAATTTAATTTAATGCATCTCAATTGAATAACATTGTTTTTTTAATTTTACTACTTAAATGTGGGATTTAGTTTTTATTAACAAACAACCATACACACCCTAGATCCTAAGGGACATAGGGTTACCAGGTCTATGTTCTAGTTCAAGGAATCCCAATTCAATATATGTTTAAAATAATATACCAATTACCATATGGTTATCCCTTTACTTCCATGTTATTCATACACTAGGTTCAAATAATAAAATTTTTGAGTTTAATAAACAAAGGGGTTTCACAATATTGGGAACAAACTTAGTTCTTCCTAGCTTAATTGGGGTACTTTCTTTGGCTGTAACACTCATAGATATACTAATTATTTAGCAATAATTATTACAAGTCAATGGAACCTCATGGAAAACTCATTTGATGGATCAAGACTCTTCTAAATACCCTATTTGGTCAGTGGAACAATTATAATTAATTAGAAACCTCACCTAGAATGTAGAACTTTATTAAAGGTTGTAAATTATTCCAAAAGACTTATAGAAATAAGGTTAGGTTTTAAATTCATCATGGGCCATATTCTGTCCTTGGGCTAGATTGATAATCTATGGACACTAACTAATAGGTTAAAGTTCAACTAAAGATATAAATTCATACAAATACATTTTTAATTTAAAACTAGTTTTAAGTAGGGTTGTTAATGTGATGGAAAATGGATATGATTTACAAATCAATAATACTTTACGATAAAGTAAACTAGACCACCTGCCACATATAAAAATACCTTTTCCATTTGAATCTAGCTGACAACCCACTACTCGAGCTCGTCTAAGACCAACAGCCAATTCCCCCACCATATTAGGCCCTAACGTACATAAAAATAGCCAATAATATTTAATTATAATGTAATTATAATTAGTTAGTGCATTACAATAATTAACCAAGATAAATCACTTCGGAATAAACAACAAAACACTCACTTGATGCTCCTAAAGCACCGAAATTGAGTCCAACGACCCACCAAAGGTATGTGTCATACCATAGACACTACCCTAGGACAAATCCCTAATAAATTGAACTGAAAACATAAGTGATGATATTTAATATTAACTAAAACCATTGAAAAACTCACCATGCCACATGCGTCCATCGAAACAATGGGAAATGACATACATGCATAGCCTTAGAATACCCTCTCACTAGGTGGAAAAGAAGTTCCATCATCTCAGGATGATTCCAATATTCTCTAGTGAAATAATCTCTCAAAACCGTAGTTAGAACCGCCATGATATTATAGGAATTTGAGGGTGGATGAAACAAAGTTGTAGCCTTACCATTAGTAATTGATTGCCTCAAACGGGAGCACTAAAATATTGAGATCTTGAAATATACTCCAAAAAGATCGAAAGAGGATAGGGGTACTCAATGGCATGACCCCCTCCCTCAAAAGACATCGTAATGAGTGGATAGAGATAATGACCCCTAAGTTCTACCTTTTGTAGGCTCTGAGTTGGTGACTGGCATCAAGGGTGTACAAATCTCACACTATGGGAGGAATTTACCCTTTATAAGAAAACAAGATCAGAAGATAGAATGAATCATACCTAATAACTCCAAGACATAATAGAAAAGAAAAACCCAAACAACACCACATGTATCTCTAAATAGAACTGATACAAATAAAAATCTCCAAAGTAAATACCCAAAATTAAAGTTAAAGTAGCGGCACAACAATTGTCATGTATCTGAGCTAGTAGGGTCCATCAGGATCCATAAAATCCTCCCATAAACTAGAAAATAATTTTATATATGTAGGGTGAACATACAATTATACTCAGTAGGAAAAACTAAAGTCTCTCATGAACATATTAAAGAATCATACTAATTCACCTGTGAGAAAACAAAAGAACTAAACAACACATATAAAGTTATACTAACCATCCCAACCTCACCATGGCATGATCACCAAACAACCCAAATCATGTAATATAATATAAAGTAAATCACATCTATGATAGGGTACCTTGCACCTCTTTCCCACTGATTAGCCGCTCTCTCTCCCCAACAGAAAATTTCCTGGTGCTCCCACCTCCTCATAATATACCACATAACATCCTACCTACACACACCTAGGCCTCACAACACATCTTTCCTGCACACACCTAGGCCTCACAAAAAAATTACCCACACACACCTGGTCCATCAAAACACATCCCTCCTACACACATCTGAGATATCACAACACATCACATCCTGCCCGCACACACCAAGGTTATCACAACACAACTCATCCCTAAGGAACTTGGGATACATATCACATATCATCCTGAATACACCTGGGACACATATCACATATAATCCTAAAGACACATGATAACACACATCACAACTCTCTCGAAGACACCTAGGTCATTGTCACCTAGAAGAGGGAGTAGGGAAGAGTGGGTGGCCAACCATCCATCCTCCCATTGGGATATTGGGAAAGACACCCCATGTGTGAATATACGGGTGTTTAGCATATAGTGATCAACTTTGGTGGGGTGTGTATAGAAATCCCAAGGAAAATAAAAGTATGTATATAATATCAAACACTCTATCCCAACCTATGTGTTCTCAAACAAACTAACCAACTCACAACATCATCACCTTTTCCTCCATCTACAAATGCATTTATTAGTATCTGTAATAGTCATTTCAGAAGGTGGAGATCCCTCATAATCTAATGAGGCTTCACATTTCCTCCATGTTTATCGCCCATTAATTTTATTATTTATCATAAACCAAATTTAAGCACACAACCCATCATTTAATTTCCCATTAATATATTTCCATCCCATTATCCAAACCAACCCATTATAGTTCAGAAATTATTATAAATTCATTTGTTCCATCACCACTCAGGCATCTAGCATAACATAACCACATATGAAAAGAAACTTGTCACCCCCAACAACCTCACCTTACTTCAGCAAAATCACAGCACGCAAACTATCACCTCGCTTCCCAAAATCATGGAAGACAAACCATCATCACCACATTACCCAACCATGCATCAAAACACATCAATATTATATTATAGATTTATAAAGGGGATTTTAACAAATTCCACTATATTTTAGGGATGTCATCAAACAAATCATAATCTTGTGGAAACCAATATATTAAAAAAATATAATTGGTTAGCCAATTTATATTTTTAGGGTGATATCACAACAATCACAACCAAAGTAGAAATCATAGCACATATATCCAGCACAAAAAATCCACCAAAAGCCACAATTTTTAGTGGGGCATCAATCCCGTACAATCCATAATATCACAATAATATCAAAGATGTAAAATAATAAGAAACCCACCCCTTTACCCTTAAATTTAAAATAAATAAATTATTTATCATTATTTATGCTAGAAAAACCATAACCCATAGGTAAACAAAGCCCCCCCTGCATGATACTCAATAAAGAGAAATGAGGTAAATACTAACTCAGAGAAGCTTTTCAAATCGCTGCACACCACTGGGTGAAGAAGAACGCCCACAAACCACAACCATGCCATGAAGAACCACATATCAACCAATTCCACACCCAAAGACCATCAAGGCACAACCTAAACAAACCACCCAAACCAAACTATACAACTATAGTGAAACCCCGAAGAAGAACGAAAGGAAACTGATGAGAATGAGAGTATAAATCGCCATAGATCGAATATGGGAGCCCAATGATCGATACCTATTGAAAAAAATATCCAAAAGATGATGGAGATAGTCGTTGGATGCCTAGGAAAAGATAAGAGCCATTGGCTATAGGGTTTGTGAAAAACCTGAGTGGCTGAAACCATTAAAACAATACATCATTGGGGAATTACATGATATGTAATCTCATTTCACTTCATGTAAATCTAGGATTCCATGTTCTACCATAAAATAAATCACCTTTTAATTATTTAACCCTGAAAAAGTACACATTGTGAACCGACCCTGGATAATATGTGAAATCAACTTTCAAGTCATGTAATACACATACACGACATGTATTTCTGGCAGTTGTTCTGTTTCACCTCCATCTTCCAATGAAAACTTCTAGAACATCCCCCGTACACCTTCAACACTCAAAATCAAAAAATTTAATGGATTAGGAAGGTGAAAATGGTTACATAAGATACTTATCAAATGATTCTATCCCTTGAGAATCCAAAACCAAGCCTAGAAGAGAATGGGGTTTGAACAACCACCCCACATGACACCTCACAAGAGTCTTACAACACCTTAAACACAACCACTAGCTAAACACGCCAACCCAAACAACCAAAAAACACATTGCACATCCATATCACTATAACCACAAGTTTTATCCTCTCACAAATCCATAATATCACACAACCACAGCACAGCCATATCAACCTCTATGAATCTCAAACCAACAACTGCTACAACCAACAAACCACACCTTCCCAAACATACAAATCAAGGAATTACATCTTCTATGTCAAGATATTATCTACTCTGGGAGGCACTGAATCACTCGCATGGGTTTAGACGCATCATAGTTAATGCATTTAGATTAGGTATTAGGTCCTCCCCTTTTCATATGTCAAGAATTTATCACACATTACACCACACACATCACAAACCAAGTAAAATAGCTCATCTCATAAATCAACGAGGTCTCAAACCCCACATCAAAAAGTAGAAAAAAAACAAAGAAAACCATAAAACAACACTAGTTAATGATCACAAAACTATGTCTCTTGCTCCTAAGTACTCTCCTACCTGCCACCATGCCTCCATAACACAGGAACCAAGGGAATGGTCCATCCATACAGTGCCTTCTCCTGAATATCCTAGATCTCTACTCGCCACTCCACAAATGTTGTGTTATCCTCAAAATCCAAATCTCTCCAGTCATTGACATTGGAGTCATCGTGAATATACCTACGAAATTGACAGACATGAATTTCATCATGGATCTTCTCCAACTGCAATGGAAATTACAATTTGTATGACCCCTCAACAACTCACCCAAACACCTCAAAGGGCCTAACAAACCTTGGAGAAATCTTACTCCCTCTACCAAACCTCCACTTACCACTTCGAGGGGAAACCATAAATAACACGTTCTCTCCAACCTAGAACTCTATGGGCCTACTCCTATAACTGGAATAATATTTTTGTCAGCCCTATGGTGATTTTATCCTCTCATCAAGAAGTTGAACTCTCTCTATAATTCTCTACACCACATCGGGACCAATAACAGTTGTTTCCCCAACCTCTGTCCAACATAGTAGATAATGAGATGATCATTCATGGAAAGATTCAAATGGGGTCACACCAATGGAAGAGTGATAGCTATTATTATATGAAAATTCAACCAAGGGAAGGTGTTCTACCCAAGATCCACAAAAGTCCAAGACAAATGCTTGCAACATATCCTCTAGTGTTTGGATAGTCCGTTCCATCTTCCCATATGTCTGTTGGTGGAAAGTAGTGTTGAGGCATAACAGAGTACCAAAAGCATAAAGTAATCCCCTCCAGACTCATGTAGTAAACCATGTGTCCTAATATTATACAATAGATCTCAGAACTCCATGAAACTGCACCACCTCATACATATACCTTTTATCTAATGAATCCACTATGCTTGAATCCTTGATCACTAAGAAGTGGACTAATTTCATCAACTGATCAAATATCACCCTGATAGCATCACAACCTCCCTAAGTTTTGGGTAACCCTATAATGAAATCCATTAATATTTCATCCCATTTTTTCCTGTTAACATCTAAGGGTTATAAAAAACTCCAAGAACATGATTATTTTCCTTTACCTACTGAAAAAACAAGTACTTCACCATAAACTCTTCCACTGGTTGTTTCATATCAGGCCACCAAAGCTATGCCCTCAATCCATTGTACATCTTGAAAATTCCTAGTTATACCACTAAGGGTGATCTAGGGAACTCAAGATGAACTCACTTGTGCATTTATACTAGAACAAATTACCTCCCATGAAACTAAATCTGGTTCTAACCATCTGTTGTCCATACTTCTAGAGTATCACCAAGGCCAACATGATTGTGAAACACCTCTACCTTTGAGTATCTCCACTGAGACTCCTCCACCTACTACATCATAGAATATTACACCATCATATGAAAAAAAATATCATCTACCATCATCCACCCATGCATATATTTTTAAGGTTACCAACTCCTCCATTTCTCTCTAAGTGTCCCCAGACTCCTGAACAACACCATTATGTGACTTACAACTCAAAGCATCAGCCACAACCTTCCTATTTCTTAAGTTGTAGGAGATCTCAAAATTATAATCTTGAAGAAACTCCATCCACCTCTGTTATCTCAAGTTTAGATCACACTGGGAAAAGACATACCTCAATCTATTATGATATGTGAAGACCAAAAAGCACTCATCAACGAGGTAATGTCGTCACAACTTCTATATAAATACAACTGTTGCTAGATCCAGATTGTGGGTGTCATAATTATTATTATGAGTATCTAACTACCTAGACCCATAATATATCATTTCCCACCACTAAATCACCATGTATACCAATCCCAAATGGGAAGAATCATAAAACACCTCAAACATCACCCCTTCTTTAGGAAACTGGAGCACTGGAGCACTAACCAACTTCCCCTTTAGGTAACCAAATTCTACATATAACAAGTCACTCCACACAAAATCTTGGTCCTTCCTAGTAAAAAATGTTTATGAGGATACAACTCGGGATTAATTGGGTAAAAAACTCTGATAATAGCCATCGATACCAAGGAAATTGTGAACCTCTACCACATTATTAGGTGCTACACAAGAAACAACTACTTAAACCTTTGATGGGTTAACTTACACATCATTATGAGACACCAAATGCTTGAGGAAATGCACTTGTCATGTCCAAAACTTACACTTGGAAAACCTTCCATAAAGCTGGTGGAATTGAAGAACTTATAAGACAACTTTCAGATGCTCGACATGATCCTCCTCTGACTTCATGTAAATCAAGATATCATCTATGAAAATGATGATGAACCAGTCTAGGAACTCATGGAACACGGATTTCATAAGCCCCATGATCATGGATGATAAATTCATAACACTGAATGGAATGACTAAAAACATGAAGTGACCATACTTATATCTTAAGGCAGTATTTGGGATACCACCTTCTTTCAACCTCAATTGGTGATATGCATACTGCAGATTGATCTTAGAAAACAAACTCATCCCTCTTAGTTAGTCGAAAATATTGCTTATCCATGGAAGAGGGTAAAAGTTCTTTACTGTCTCTTGATTCAACCTCTGGTTGTCTATACATAGCCTTGAACTATCATCCATCTTCTTATAAAACAATACTGGAGCACCCCAGGGAAACACATTGGTCCAGATGAAACCCTTACTCATCAAATGATCTATCTAAATCCTCATCTTCTACAACTAAAAAGGTTCAATCCAATAAGGACTCATTGAAATCAGATAAGCCCCAGGCTATAAGTCTATCCCAAAATCAACATCGCGTTAGGGGGGTAGCATCACATCATCCTTGGAAAAAACATCTAAAAACTCTCTAATGACCATGGAAACCTCTACCATCCTGGAATATACTAATTCAACTAAAAACTCATCCAATAAGGAAAGAAAGGGATCCAAACACTAAATTCCCACCTGAAAACTTCACTCATTGAAGAAAACCATACATTGACCATCCACATCTGAAACCATGACTCTCCTTTGAAAGCAGTTGATAGTATAAACTATGTAATATAACAATTCAATTTTGAGGATGGCATCATGTGACTACATCTATAACAAGAAAATATCCACATGGTACTAATGTAGTCTCATCATCAGTCTACACCCCCGACACACATCAAGGAAGATAGTCTGGCCTATGACTAGTGTATTAAACACTAGGGGGACAAGAAGCCTCTCTACATCTGTTCATAAATAATGGGCTGATAAGTTGAAACAAAGGAGTTTGATGCTCAAAAATCAAACAACTCACAAATAATATTATCAAACAAACTGATATTTCCTTTGAATATCTTTGAACCCTCTGGAACTACTACCTCCACTAAGTGCAAATGATAACACCCAACTCCGCTACCTCTCTACTAATTACTACCTTCATGGCCACACTCATTTCATAGTCCATGAACATGAGTAATATCTTTATATTGTCCTCTACCTTATCTATATCCCCTCAGTGGATCACAATCCTACTTAACCTACTATTTAAATGGCCTCACTGGTAATGGATGTTGAGGCCAACCCTGAACATGTATGCCTCAGCCAAACTGGTCTTAAAAAAGAACTAGGCACTGGTCATGAAGATGGATTCGTATTCTATAGAATAAACACATCAGCCCCAACCCCATAAGAAAGAACAAAAACCAAAAGGTCCAAATGGAAGTTGCTGAGGTCACCTACGGATGTGGTCGAAACATCAATGGTCCGGGTGCCTGAGACCTAACACTGAAAAATTATCCCCTCGATGAACCCTGATAGTTCCCTTACCACTAAAAACCTCCTCATGAGTTCATTTTCTCGATCACCTCTACCTTATTCTAAACCTCCAAATATGTTGGTAATGTAAAAGGAGTTACTGCATACTAGATAGAAGGATGGAGTGTCTTCTCAAGATGTCTCACATGAGACTCCTCATCTAGAAAAAGATTTGGTGAAAAACGAAGAAGGTCCTTAATCCCGATTCTAAACCCCTGCACTAACATACTCCCTTTTGAAGAGAAAGATGCTCACGAATCTTCACTACCTTCATGTTTGACAAAAGGAAATCTTATCGGAACTCCTTCTAGAAGTCGACCCACAAAACGTTTGTCTCCGTACACTCTTCTAGATATAGTATCCACCACTGATGTTCAGATCCTCACATCTGAATGCCTGCCAAAGGGACTTAATATTCTATCAGGGCTCAGATCAAATTGAATGTAATATCAGTATCCTATAAACAACTCTCTGTTTTTGCATCTAAATCACAGCCCTCATACTTCCCCAAAGACTTCTACTAAAAATCAAACAATGTCCTCTACAACTGATCATACTCATCAACTGGATCAACCCTATACAGATCAACTGGATTAACCTGATGAACCTCAACTACCTGATCCACACATGAATTAGGAACATGAGCCATATTTTAAAGGAAAACAAATATTTCCTAAGCCTGGTAGCGTGGATTTTTATTAAGATTAATTTTAATTTATTTAATTTATTTCATCCATTTTAACCTTCCCAAAACCACCCAATTAAAATAGGAAAACAAGTCATTATGATGCATGTACCTCTCTTAGGTCTCCACCCTATAAGCAACTCTATCTCACTTGTCTATTTGATAAGCTTAGAGCTTCTGCTCTAGATCACGGGGGGGCCTAAAATCTCATGTCCTTGCAAGTCTCCCTAACTTATATCATAAACCAATGTCAACTATAACTGTTTCCATACCCACTCATAAAATCCTCTCTATTCCTAATTCCAAACTCTACCATATCTCTCAACCATCATCTCCGATACCACTTTTTCATGACCCATCCCTCCAAAGATACTGTAATGAGGGGAGAGAGATAATGACCCCCGAATCCCACCTCTAGTAGGCCCTGAGTTGATGACTAGCACCAAAGGTGTAAAAATCCCACAATATAAGAGAAACTTACCCGTTATAAGAAAACAAGATCGGGTGATAGAATTAATCATCCATAACAACTCCAAGACATAATATAAAAAGGGAAACCCAAACCATCCAACAATATGTATAAATAGAACTGATATAGATAAAATTCTCCAAAGTAAATACCCAAAAGTAAATATAAAGCATCGACACAAAAAATATCAATTAGCTAAGCTAGTAAGGTCTAGAACGATCCTTGAAATCCTCATGGAAACCTGATAATAGTTTTATATACGTAGGTTGAGCATACAAGTATATTCGGTAGGGAAAAATGAAGTCTCTTGTGCACATGTGAAAGAAGCATACTAATGAACCTGTGAGAAAACAACAAAACAAAATAACACCTATCAAGGTATAGTAACCATCCCAACCTCACCAAGGCACATTGACCAAACAACGCATGTCATGTAATATAATATAATGTAAAGAACACTGATGATAGGGTAACCAACACCACTTTCTCGCTGATTATCCACTTTCACACCCCAACAAGAAATGTCTCGGTGCTCCCAGCTCTTCTGAATATACCACATCATATCCCACATGTACACACCTAGGACTCATAACACATCCCTCCCACGCACACCTGGGCCTCACAACACACCATGCCCGCACACACCTAGGTCATCACAGCACATCACGCCTGCACACACCTGGTATGTCACAACACATCACAACCTTCCCACACACACTTGGGCTATCATAACACATCTCATCCTACAGAAACCTATGACACATATCACATATCATCCCAAATACACTTGGAACCACACATCAAAACTCACCCAAAGACACAGAGTCCACTATCGCGTGGAAGAGGGAGCAGGGAAGAGTGGGTGGCCAACCATCCATCCTCCCACCGAGATGTTGGGAAAGACACCCTCATGTGACTATGAGGTTGTTTGATACAGAATACGCAATGTGGGAGGGGTTTGTATAGAAATAACAAGGAAAATAAAACTATATATATAGTATTAAACACTCAAGACCAATCTATGGGTTCCCAAAAAAACTAACCAATGCACAATACTATTACCATTTTTTTCACATATAAATGCATTTCTTATTATATGAAATAGTCATTTCAGAAGTTGAAGATCCATGATAATCTAATGATGCTTCATATTTCCTCTATGTTTAACACTCATTCATTTTATTATTTTTCATCAACTAAATTTAACCACACAACCCATCATTTATTTTTTTTGTTAACAAATTTTCATCCCATTAACCAAACCAACCCATTCCATTTCAAACATTATTAAACATTAATTTATTCCATCACCCCTTAGGCATCTAGCACAACATACCCACATATCACAAGCAACCTTTCACCCTTAAAAACTCACCTTGCCACCCCAAAAGTACAGCCCACAAACTATCACTTTTTCACTCCAAAATCATGGCACACAAACCCTCAGACCCACATAACCTAACCATGCATCACAACACATTAATATTATTTTACATATTACATAGGGGATTTTATCACATTCCAATTTATTTTAAGGATTTCATCACACAAATCATAATCTTATGGAAACCAATTTATTAACCAAATATAATTGGTTATCCAATTTTTATTTTTAGGGTGATATACCAACAATCAAAACCAAAGCATCAATCATAGCACATGTATCCAGTACAAACAAAGCCCAAAACACCCACAATTTTTAGTGGGTCGTCGAGACTGTTTAATCCAACATTTCACAATAATATAAAATCTATAAAAGAATACAAAACAAACCCATTTAACCTTCGATTTCAAATCAACCAATTCTTTATCATAAATTAATATAGCATAACCATAACCCATAGGTCAATAAAAGAAACCCCTGCCCCCCTCCATGATATAAAATAAAATGAAATGAGGTAAATCCTACCATAAAGAGGTTTTTCAACTTTTTGTGCACCATTGGAGAGAAGAATAATTCCCATAAACCACAACTGCAACCTGAGGAACTATATATCAACCTATACCACACCAAAATACCATCAAGACACACTCTAAAAACATAACCCAAACCAAATAGTACCACTATAGAAAATCCTTAAAGAACAAAGAAAGTAAATTGACAAGAATGAGATGAGAACTCACCATGGATCAAATAAGGGAGCCCAAGGATTGATCCATATTGAAAGTAATCTCCAAATGCTAAAAGATAATGTCGTTAGTTTTCTGGGATGAGAGAAGAGATTATGGACCTAGGTTTTGGAAAAAAACCTGACCAGCTGAAACCTTCCTCCAATGGCCCAAAGGACTTTGATTATTTTTTTTAAAAATAAAACCACATTTTAAGAGAAGAAGGGGAACCCAAAAAGACTTCATGGACTTAAAAAATTACACGACACAAGGAAAAAAATAAAACCTAGACTAACAACTTGGAGTTGCCTCTCCCTGGAAATTAAAACATGGTAAATCTATCCAACCTTGCAAGACTATAAAGAAAACCTGTTTCCTATGTCAAAGCACTGGATCGATCTGATAGTTGATGTCATACCCTCTCAAACACCAATTTCATGAAGCCTGAAAATGTAAACCGCCCACTATGAATCATCCTTTGAGGAATGTTCATTGAGGTCGAGTCTTGATGAATCTTCATAACCGGAGTCTCAAAAACCAACCCACCATAAAAATTAAAAAATAAAATAATACAAAAATCCAAAAAAAACACTAGCAATCGCCATCTTGGACTTACCTTGATGCACTCCATGAGACGCCCCTACCACCGTAGCTACAGAAGCCCAAAAGACAATCCCAGAGATGCGAGTCCAAGACATCATCACCTCGGACTAGATCGGCCAAACCCACACCAAGGGAAATCCACCTATATAGGGATATTGGTAATACTACAATAGAAATGCCTCTCTAGGCATGGATCTACTCCGATCAGAACCACGGATGCATTCGCATTAGGTTCCAAAGCAAGCCAGTCACAGTGGTAAGAGAACTCTGTGGAGGGGTAGATGTGAACCAGCAGCGACAAACCAGAACAACCATTGAAGCACCAAATCCATAGTGAAATTAACAAAAACACTAAAAAATAAACCATAAAGCCACTAAAACACAATGTCGTGCCTAGATGAAGATCCTACCCCCTCCATGATACAATAGATCTGATGCAAGCCACACTAGTAACCCATCAGATAGCACCTGGCCATGCCTAAAGAACAGAGAAATCATAACTAAGCCTTCGATGTCAGACATACTGAGCCGCACCAAACCGCCAAGATTGAAGTTTTGACAATCCATTCTATCATTGGAAATCTGATCTGCATCATCGCCAGAAGTCCAAGATGCGCTGGGCCGACCATCGTTGCTCTGCTGAGTTCTGTTTGCACCGAAGATGTGGAGACCCTGAAACTTTCAGCTCCTTGTCACGCAACACCAAGACCAAATGCACCCGACCAAGCCAAAACTAGAGAAGTTGTTGATCATACCCAGGCTGGAGGGGGATAGAAGAATCACCTCGGATGAAACCCTATCTTCCTCGGATGTAACTCTAGGATTCGAGGTTTTGTGGGAAAATGTGTTTCCTTTTTATTATTTAACCTCCAAAAACTATACTTCATGAATTGAAAATGGATAAGGCATGAAATCAACTTTCACTTCATGTAATACACTTAAAAATGTTTATTTCCTACAATAGCTCTAATAAACCTCCATCTTTCACTAAAAACTCCCAGAACCTTCCCTAAACACCTATAACACTCAAAACTAGAGAATTAATAGACTGGAAAGGCATGTACTATTACACTCCACACTAATAAAATGGGGTTAAATGAACCCCTAAAATTGAGTGGAGGGGGTAAGAAGGGATGATGGGTGTCAAATGAGAAATTTCAAACTCTTAAAAAGAATATCCTAGTAGTGATCAGTTAATATCTAAGTATCCACTAGGTAGTCATTGGATCCAATACCCTTACCTAGCTACTAGAGATTTCACTGGTTATTCAGTGGTACTACATCAGCATGATGTAGTCCTTGATCCAACCCCAAAACCTTTGGTTATATCATGAGACCTCTCGAACCCCTTAGACACCTCCAACAAGGCCTACCACCCAAGGTTATAAGAAATTTTAAAATGAGACTTAACTATGATGACCAAACTAAGATTGGTTCATGAAAAAATCAAAATTGTCTAAAAATGAGGGTTGTTACATCCTCCTAAAATTTCTAACCACAATTGAATAAAATCTCTCTTACACTAACCAATCACATTGAATTATTTCTAACCATAACATATTTGATCATCAAAATATCACTACATAACTCAAAAATTATTTCCAACATGATTTCCAATTAATCATGTTTTGTTTAGAAATGATTACATATCAATCTAATCCCAACCAATTTCCATCATTAACACTTGATTTTGACCATCGTTGCATTACTGACCATTCAGTCATGACACTTCACTCTGATATCTTAGGTCTAACACTTGACATTTATTCCCAAAATACCTAGAATAAACCACATTCTTATTCCCAATACTATTCATATTAATGGACGTTGGACCTCCTATGGATGACCTTACCTGAGGTTTTCAGATATAGTTGTCGATGCACATTGTTAACTCACTCAATCATAATGTCATAACCCTGAGGGAATCCTGTGATCATATACACACACCCAAAAAAAGTTTTCACCCAGCTTATGGTTTCCTAGGATGGATTATAAACCAACCATTTCTCAATATCCATACTATAATCACTAGAAAAATGCTATGAAACTGTTTTAATCCAGCATGACGTTCTTTACTAGTTTATGGTGGCTCCCCATCATAGGAATTACATTATTATTATCCCATGATAACTATCCTACTAGTCATCCCTTCCAGTTTCAAACTAACAAGTTTTATCTTTACTCGCTTTCTTTATGAGATCTCCCAATTGAGCTTACTCAAAAACTTCTTATACAGTTGTGTCATATACAACTCCCGACCCCCATTTACAAGTAAACAGTTATTATTCATCAGGTATTGACCATTTTAACTTAAGTTTCATACCCAAAATAAACTCATTATATTTAATACAATGTTTAAAAAAAGTCTTACCTCTCCATGTTCCCTTGTTTAATGAATTTCCAGTCGAAGCACTTCAGGACAACCTATTTAAAGGACGTCAAAATTAACAATAGATGCCTTACTCAATGACTTGATCATGTAACCATAAATTCCAAAGTTACCCAATGATTTTTCATATGTACCCACGATGTACTTTAATATTTTCATACTCCACTAACCATTTAATTATTATGTTACATTACAAGCATTGACATGCAACAATCTGTCACATTTTCTCGATTACTTACACATCCCGAGCCTAAATCTAATGTTCGTACTTGATCCAAACTCACACATAAATATTAAATTCAATATATCCTTTATTCATGGAAAACGTGAATTCACTAGCTCACTGTCTTCAAAAATCCATTCTAATCATTCATGGAAAGTCTTTCACAACTACAATCCTTTTATATTGAAGGTCTTCCATTCCAAGAATGACATGATGCTCCCCAGAATAGGAATTCCCTAGTAATAATCTTATTGGAAACAAAATCCTAATTCCCATGGAATACACTACATACACCATTGAACATATTTTCTGGACAACTCCCAACACTTATAACAAGTTCAAAAATGACACTCCTTCTATGGAAAATGCTTGAACCTCGTTCGTAGTTATGATTCATTCCTTGAACAACCAGTGGGGAACTTAACACCATATGGAATTACTTTTTCACATCATAAATCACTCCAAAAAACATTAATTAAATGTTAATTTTGTATGAAGATGTGTAATACCTTGATATTACTTCAACACAATGGGAAAATCCATTTTATATGATTCATAGGCCCAACAAAACCACACATTCCTGATATGTGCTAGCCTACTCAAAAACATAAAACCCAGGTCCATGTTATCCCACACTACTATTTAACATGGATAATGACTTATTATGTCACACTTCATCAAAATTAAACTCATATGACTAACTAAAAGTCTGAACATTTCCTTGGAATATCATCCCCATTAAAATCAAGCATCTAAGATAATCACAACACTCAGAAGTTTCACTTTCAACTTGTCCATCCACTTACCTGATCCATCATTTCACAACTTAAGAGATCTATATAATCCTAAAAAGTACACATAAAAGACTTTTTGTGACTAAAATATCAATGAAATATTTTACTGATGCTTATTATCCCTTAGGATGCTACCCAAAACTAGGTTAACCCCTCACTTAACACGAGGTGTTGACTCTAAAGCTAGGTTCTTCCTTAAAGGTCACAAGGATCTCCTGACTAACCTATATTAGAACATAAAAATATGTCATATAATAATCACAGGAAACATCCATGTTCCCATCCAAGTAAATATAAAATTACTCCCATGCTAGGGGATTCTATAATAATATATTTATAAGGTGTAATTTACAACATTTCATTAGTTCACATTTATTATAAGCATTAAGGATGATTCTTTGGCTGCAACACCAAAAAAACATTACCATACAAGAAGGTTGGTACTAATAAATTTATTTATTCATCAACTATTTATTTAAATAAGTATATTGGTATCAGTCAAGATGATCCATCTCAAGTATATGATGCCATAAGAATTGGGTAAGTAGAATTCCACCAAAAATATATATGGGAAAACACCGTTTAGATTATTGTTGACATTTTAAACAACCAAATCCATTTAATATATATACCCCCAAGTAATTAATCACTAAGACACATAAACAAAATATCAACCTAAAAGTGTAATATCATTCTATTATGGGTTCAATTATATGAGTATCTATTCCCAAGTTATTGATGTATTGCTCAATAAGTTGGAATTGTCACCCCCTTTAAGTGAAATCCATTAATAGTTTACTAATTCAATTATAAGGTGTCTCAATATATTCCCTAAATGGGATTACTATATACACATAATGAAAATATAGACCAAAAAGGGTCGAGTCAATAAAATAAGGATTCAGTTATATGGGTTTACATTCCCATGTTTTAAGGTACAAGCCTTATATGTTATAATTGGAATTACATTTAACTAAAATATATCTTTAATCACTTGGATTGATTAAAAAAAATCCAATTCCTTTAACATTTTAAATATTATCATTATTCTTAATTCATTAACCATTTTAATACTATTTCATTTATTTAATTTTATTCTATATTGTTGAATATAATATCATCATAAATCTACATGGGAAAATACCATTTGGGATGATGTGGACACTTTATTTAACCAACCATATGTCATAACTATGATATGGGAAGAAATCACAAAAATGAGGAATAAAATCAAAAAAGTAAGCATGATGATGGAATGTGAATCTTATGTGCCTAGATGATTTCTGAACACATTCCTCTATTCCATACCACACAATGAGTAGAAATCCCATAAATCAGTAACTAGAAGAATGGAATTCTATCACTAAAGGTGAAATGATAATCAATTATAATAATAAAAAACATGAACAACTATAACACCCCAAGAAACTTGATCTTTCCCCTGTATGTGGGTTTTCCATTACTAGATGTGAGTTATTTACCAAATTTCATCACATTCATATTCTTCTCTCTACTGACAAAAATTCTTCTATCTACTGACCCAAAACAAAAAGGCAAAGAAAAATGAAGGCTATAATAACACTTTATATCATCCTCATCCCAGTACACTAATAAGTAACTAATCTAGAAGGACACATGGCATCAAGCATGCCTCCCCATATGATAGGGGCTACTGACTAGTAGAAAGGGTCCAATGGTGTAACTACACCAACATCATCATTTAACAATGGTTTCTTAAACTACTATTAAAAAATCGAAAACATTTAGTAGTGGTTTCTAAAAACAGCCATTAAATATTTATCATTTAATAAAAAAATACACTCCCCCACCATTATTCTCCCATGATCCTCCCATTTTTAATCCCTCAAGACTGAACCCTAACTGTTGGTCCCCATTCTCCCCCAATCCATTTCCACCGGCCCCCCTTCTCCCCTGAGCCCAAACCCTCACTATCGTAACCCATTCTCCTCCTAATCCACCGATATCAACCCCTCTCTACCACCCCACCCTTCTCTTCTAATCCTCCTAAGTTTTATCCCTTAAAATCGTACACCATATCCCCTGAACCCTCACTACTGGCCCTCCCCCCTCACCGCGCCACCACTGCTTCCCCTTTTCATCACCCCATAACCCCTAAATAGATCCCTCTCTCTCCTCTCACCCTCTCACACTCGGAGAATATCCTATAGGACCCTATAAAATTTTATGGTTTAAATTTTTATGGTGTGTGATATCCTCTATGGATCCTCCTCTCAACATATTTAAGGGTTTTTCATCATCTCCTTGGTTCCAGGTAGGTGTTTCCATAATTTCTTTTTTATTTATAATACCTCACATTACTGGGTTTTATAAATTTGTTTCTATTGAAATTAATAATGTTAATGAGTTTAATGAATTTAAATATATTTATTACACAAGGTTCTTATTAAATTATAGTCGATTTCTAAGTGTATTTTTATATATTTTCCTTTATTGTGTGTCTTAACCTAAAGAATAACTATATTTTTTCCTAGAAAATATTTATGTTGGATTTAGTATGGAATAAGAGAATTTTATTATTGTTCAAAATTATTTATGGGATTATATGTATTTGGATATAAGTTTATGAGGTTGATTTGGTTGTGTTTTTCATGTTTGAGCTATTTTATTGAGTTTAATTATTTTATCCTTGTATTATTCACATGTGACTGATGTATGAGTGTTTCCTATTGAGTTTGGTGTTATACACTTATATACAAGTGTGTATATATTTATATGTATATATGTACATATTCAATTGAGAATATGTGAATATGTTCATTAAGATATGTTTATATATATATGTGTGTGTGTGTGTGTGTGTCTACTGAAAAAGGTAAGATTGATGTTCAAATTCAATGTTTCAAATTGGTTTTCCAAATCAATTTTCAAAGGGACTTTTAAAATGAATTATCAAGGACCAGTTGGTATTTTATAAAAGTACGTACAAATGATTTTATTTTTAAAATAGTTTTCATAGAGTTTTATAGAATGTATAATTTTCTAGTCAAAGATTGTTTTAAAAAGGGTAGTGTTTTTCATAACATTCTTTGAGTTTGATTGTGGAAACTGATTGAAATGTTTTTTGAAAAGGGAAATTTTTCATTTAATACTTAATGAAATAATTTTTTTTATTGGTTGTTCTTGTTTGTTAATCCTTTTGATAAACCTAGGGTTCTTCGGTAGGCTAACTGAGAGAGGAAGAATTCCTCCACCACTCTCAATGCTATTAAAGTATTATGTGAAACCCCATCTAGCTAGTGATCTTTTACAGCTCTAATCCCACTTCTAGGATGAAATTGAATTACTAGGTACACCTAGAATTTGTGAACCTAGGGTGTTTCTCCCATAATTAATATTTTAAATTAATTATTGTATGTTTTTTCTCTTATTTTTATTTTTTGTTATACTATCCATGATTGATTTCCATTTTTTACTTTGACCATTTAATACTTATATGAATATTCTTATAACTACATGGGTTGTATTTTTTCACTTATATTTATCTATTTTACTACTTAGTAATAATTATGTGTTTTAATTTTATTTAATGAAGTTTAGGAACATTGTGATATATATAGATAAAATCTATATCACATTAATGAGGAACACACCTTAGTATGTTCAGGGTTTGGAGGAGTTTTTAGATTTTGAAGATTCCGTTTGATCTATTGATGGGATAATAAGATGTCCATGCCATAAATGTAAATTTAGAATATGTTTTAACAGACATTAATTTTATAAAAACTTGATATTGAATCAATTATCTACTCAATATTTATGTGGGATTTGGCATGGAGAATTGAAGGTTACATAAGGTTAGAGTAGTGATGTCAGTCAATAGAATGAACTCCCATTTTCATTGGAAATGGAAAATTAAATAAAAACCCTTATGAATGATGAATTCATCATTGAATGACAAGAACACCAATATCAAATCATATCATAACATCCATTTTATGGTGATACAAATAGTAACTTTGAAAATTATTATTTTTATTATAAGACAACCAGATCAAGATACTAACCTATCGATGCATCCTCTACTTGATTTGATGAAGACTAATGTAAGAGATAACTTCACTGATCCAAAAATTGTGTTTCATGATTTAGTTGAAGATGGAAATCAAGATTCATATGGTGTATGTCAAAAATATTCAAAACTTTCTTTTCTGCTGAAATTATACCATATCAAATGCCTATATAGAATTAAAAATATGGCGATGTCCATGATATTGGAATTATTGAAAGTTTCATTTCCCGAAGATAATATCCCTAATTCATTTTATGATATAAAAACAATTAAAAATATTTTTCTGAATTATACCAAAATACATGCTTGTCCCAAAGATTGTATGTTTTATTAGGGAGAGGATTCAAGCATACAGGATTGAAAAAAATGTTCATATTATAGATGGTATTAAATGGGTTATGTTGGAAGTCTAAATCAATATAATACTATGTATAATAAGAAACATAACACATTCATAAAGTTTTTACATTACTTACCTTTAAAACCTCAATTAAAAAGATTATTCATGTCATCAAAAAACTATTGATCACATGAAGTTTCATTCTATAGATAATAACAATGATAGGGTAAAGTGACATCCAATAGATTCAAAATTTTGGAAGAAATTTGATTCATTACATCCATATTTATCATCTGATCCTAGGAATGTGTGATTGAGATTGGATGCTGATGAAATCAACCGTTTTGGAACTTAGATTACAAGTTAAAGCATTTGGATGGTTATTTTTATCCCTTAAAATAACTTTTTGGATGTATATGAAACAAACATATTTTATCATTTAGATGATTATTCCTAGAAAAAAATGCATGGAAATGATATTCATGTATACTTTCAACCTCTAATTAGAGAAATATAGGATTTATAGAGAAAAAATGTTGATACATATGATGAAGCTTTTAGAACAATGTTAAAAATACATGCTTCTATAATGTGAACCATTAGTGACTTCCCTAGACTTGGTAACTTATCTAGTTGGGACAATTACACGAGTATTTTTTGTCCTATTTTTAACTTAGATTTTGAGTCTGAATGATTACCTTATAGTAAAAAATGATGCTTCTTATGTAATCATATATTTCTTGATGCATCTCATAGATTTTGGTTGAAAAAGTAAAAATTAAATGGGTCTATTAATTGTATACCACCACCAAAGTTATTTATAGGTTAGTAAATTTTCACACAACTAGTAAATATTGAAAAAAAAATTATGAATGTGCAGCATTTAAATGATAGTGGGAAACTAACTTGAAGGGGATCGTCAATTTTAATCAAAATTCAATAATGGATGAAAAATGTATATTCTTCAAACTTCCATATTGAGAATTTAATTTGTTGCATCATAAACTTGATGTTATGCATATTGAGAATAATTTTTTTGAAAATTTTATCTTCACATTAATTAATGGGAATAGAAAATAAAAGGTTCATCTCAATGCATGGAAGGATATACAAACAACAAATATAATTTCTGATCTATGGCTCGATGAGAGTGTAAAGTTTGATCAAATAAGTTTTTCAATGAAAAATAAAAATAAAGATATATTCCTTTTAATTTTCAAACATGTGAAAGTATATTATAGGTATTAAAGTAATATCATAATATGTGTTTAATTAAATCATTTTAAGTTACATGGAATGAAAATTCATGATTCACATATTTATTTATAGTAGTTACTACTATTGGCCTTATATATATTGTTACCTAAAAAGGTTACTATAGTTTTACTCCAATTTTTCACATTATTTAGACAACTATGTGACAAAAATCTACAACCATAAGATCTTGAAAACCTTCATGATAGATTTTTATTGTCACTTTTTGTAATTTATATGATCTTTCCACTATCATTATTTACTTTCATGATGTATTTAACTATGCATTTGGTAAAGGAAACTAAATTAGGAGGTATCATGAATTATTGATAGATGTATCAAATTGAGAGTTACTTTATTTATATATTTTTCTTATTAAGTAAACAATTATTGTAACTTCATTAAATACATAATTACGTTTTATTTATTTTATTCCACAGATACCTTGGTCATTTGAAATCATACATGAAAAATAAATCTCAACCTAAATGCTTTATTTCTGAATTTTATTTAGAATAGGATTATCATACCCTTATTTATAGATAATTGGATGATACTGAAAAAATATTTAATCAAGATAGGCATGTTTACAACAAATCAACTCGATCTCAACTACATGGGAAATTAAAATTATTTCCCACTATCGGTTGATTAGTTATGAGGATATCAAATATTGCACTGAAATAAATGGAATTATTACAGGCACATAGATATGTGCTACTGAATAGATAAATTTCATATCTATTTAATAAAGATCTCGGGATACAAACAAATAGACAACTAATAATTAAACCATGAAATGAGAAAGATATAACGAAAGCTTTTAATAAAGAGCTTATAGAATGGTTTTCATGTTGTCTAAGTTCATAAATATTGTAATCGATACAATATTAGGATGACACATATATTTTGTAAATCTAATAATTTATATTAATATTTTTAGATCATGAATACTGATACTCAAGCTGAATTTTCAAATTATTAGAAGTTTTTGGCCTGAGATCCTCTAAAATATGCTATAAATTTCAACTCTTATAATGTGAATGAATTTAAATTTCTTATATTCAATTAGTAAGAGGGTTTAAAAAAAAATAGTGGTATATTTATAGTTCATGAATTGGGATACCATAAAAATTGACTGATATTATCAAATTAAACTACCACAACCATTTTTCATTTTTTTTATTCAAATTTAAGTGGGATGATATTACCAGGGGTATTAAAAGATATTCCTTAACTTCTCTTACTTAATGGATGTTGGTAACCATGAATTACATGATCCGTATATCTTCTCATTATAAGAGAAAATGGTATATTATGTGCAATATGTTGTAGATAAAGGGTGGAGTTTAGTTTCTCACTTAAAATTAAGAGACTTGTATGATATGGGTGAAGAAGATGAAGATTTGACCTCTGACATTGAATCCCATCAACAGCAAGAAACTGAATTTTTTATCGATCAAGATATTGAAATTATTAGTTTTGAAAAGATTGATGAAGTAGATTAAATAATGATGGGGTTGGATAATGACATGATTAAAGGACAAAATAATTATATGTGCATTCATCCATTAACTTATCAACCACCTAAGTTATATGTTATTCATTTCCAGTACAGTTGATCAGTTATCATATTTAAATTTATTTTTATACATGACTTGTCTATTTTTGAAAAGGTGTATATTATTTTTTTTATTTGAATTCATTCATTATCACATCTATGTATGTTATGTTTTTCAGTACTGTGTAATTTTTATCATTTTTAAATTTCTTTTCCTTCATTAATTTTTTGAAATATATGTTCTGAAGTTATCATTATTTGGTTAAATGATAGGAATTCTAAGGAAGAAGCATTTCACTAATCCTATCTGACACCTATTTTAGATTCTCTTATCCATATTAAAACCTAATGATATATTAGGTTCCCTCACTATAGAATTTGTGAAACCCTTCGTATTCCCCCATCTGCATTTCCCACACCCTATATCTCCCTACCATTAGTGTCGAGCACACCCTCCTTCTTCATCACATCATCACCTGGCACATTACCTCCAGATTCAGAAGGTTCAATATGTGATGAATCCACAATAAGGGAATAAGTGGTCACTCATTTTTCAGCATGAGGATATTAGAGTGTGATGGTTACAGGTACAAATTTTAATATGAATAATGTTATTGTGATTTTTTATACTAATAACTATTTTTTCATAAAAATTGGAAAAAATGATACTAATGATACAAATATTAACTATTTAAATATATATAATCTAAATGGATTGATATATTTCTCCTATTTAATTGTTATGGGGTCCCCATAAATGATATTATAGGATTATTTGGGCAGATTCTAGGCCAATTGGAGGCTGATTTGGTTACCATTATAATTACATATTATGATTGGGGGAATATGACTCAATCTTGGAATAATGAAGTATTTTATTCCTATATAAAGGTGGTTTTAATACATTATATCTCAAATAAATGTCATTAGTTAATTAAATTCTAAAATTTTAAAAACTAACCACTTTGTACCTATGTTATTCCACTTTACCATTGCTGATCTTATCATTCAAAAGTGGACACTGAAAATTTTGGTTAAGAAATGGAAAGATTTTAAATGAATATTATGGAATGAATTCTATGATACATAATTCACCACTCAATTGTAGTATGATAAGGTACCATAAGGGGTACTTATAGAGCAGTGGAAGGTGTTTGTTGAAATCCATCTCCATGAGAAGTACATGGTATTGAAAAATATATTATTATATCAACTTCATTATACATATATACATGCATATGACAAGGAAATGAAATTTCATACATTACTATTAAATTAGATGTTATTTATTTCATTATATTTTAAGAGAAATTTATCAATTTGAGCTAAACAAATCAACCCCCACATTGCTGGATCAAATATTTTTTCAATAAATAGATCCACTGTGGTAATATTTTCATTAGTTTAAATATTTAAAAGATAACATTATCTTCTTCATATATTATATTTTTTATTTATATTTTCTTAATGTATTTAAATAATTTAGGGTAAAAAGTCTTCAAAAAAGAACTTTAGTTGTATTTTAATATGAAATATTATGGTATTTATGTGAATGATCCTTCCAGAGAAGTTTGGGTATGAATTCCTTTTTCATTTTAATAACTTATTTTAAATTTTCACCTTGTTAATATGTATTCTATTTAAATATGACTGATATTTTATTTATAGGTAAAAATAAAAATAACTATGGGATGTCAATATCACACAGTCCTTCTCGATATCTCAGGATGATCCAGTTGGTCAAGTCCTTGGGAAGGAGCTTCCAGGTTGTGTGTGTAGGACGGGTTTGAGACTAGTATTATCTAAGGTCTTTAGTAGGTCATCAGAAATTGCAACCACATCTACTATTATTATTTTTACTCCAAACCTCAAGATTCTTATAGTAAGTTTATGTAAATGTATAAAAGAAATCATAAATATAGGATAACAATCCAGCAATAGGGGGATCATATACAGATATACGATGTGAAGGTTGTTGCTATGTAGAAAGCATTAATTGAATAATATTATAATATGATTAGGTTTTTCCCAAGTGATATTTCATTGATGGATGGTTTGAGTGATAAGGTAAATAAAAAAAACTTCATAATCATTTAGTAAATAGAATTTTATTAGTTTTAACTTTAAATTTAAATATAAAACACTATTTAATTTTCAAGAAAATTTTCATATAGATTTATGTAGTAGGGAGTGGAGATAGAGATGTGTATGATGTCGATCTTAATTCCTCAGGTAGTGATGAGTGTTGACATTGGATTTAGTGATGTTGATGTGTAACTAAACTCATGACTGACTAAAAAAATGATATGGGGACTAAGAAACCCTGTTGTGGTTTGAGGTATGGGATATCTATATTTCTCCTCACTCCAAATGTTTTATGATGGTTAGTGATTCATTTTATTTTAGAGTTTGATTTAATCATGATTATATAATGTTTCTAACTTGTCTATGTTTTGAATTTTAATGTTAATGTTGGAGTTTTCCATTTGAAAAGGTGATTTGTAAAAGCTTAATTATGGGTTTAAAAATCATTAAAAATGAATTTTAAAAGTTATTTTGGTTGTAATTTTCAAAATTTAGTCTTAATTTTTTAATTAGAAAATTGGATTAAATATTTTTCAATTTTATTATTATTTTTTGGTTGGTTATTGATTGATTTTTATTTTGATCATGTTTTAATTGAAACTCTATTTATAGTTGGTCTGTAATGGTTAATTTATAGGTAGGCGTCCATTATATTACCATCTCTTAATCTTATAGTGATTTTATATTCATGTGACTTTACTATTATTATTTTAATATATTTTCTATCTTGTGTGAGTTTCCCCATAAGATTTGGTGTCACGACCCGCCTTCACCAAAAGGAGGGAAGAGTCAGCGGATTGCCAGGCCCTTCCTTCTTTAAGTTGAAGGAGAGATAATGACCCCCGAAACCCGCCTTCAATAGGTCCCGGAGTGGCGACTAGCACCAAGGGTATAGAAAATTTTCTCAAATGGAAGGCATTACCCTTTTTATTATTTAGGATCGGGAAAAAGGACAAGTCGACCTCCCAAAAAAGGAAAAGAAACAAGTTTATATAAATGAACCCAAATAAAGTCCCCATGCATGTTTAAACAGTTTACAACAAGGTACAAGTACAAAAGAAAAAGAGAGCTCTCAAGTACAATACCAAAAGGAAACAAAGGTACGACAACAGCGACAACTCCAACTATCCGACTAATAGGGTCCCGCGCAGCCCTGGTAGTCCTCCTGGAAACCTGAAAGTAAACGTAGGGTGAGCATACAAGTACACTCAGTAGGGAAAACCAAGACTCTCGTGCACAAGTGGGGGAACGTACTAAAGTCCCGTGAGAAAAGAGTGAACCAAACAACTAACAAGGCAAACTATCAATCCCAGGCCTCACCAAGGCTCACTCCCCAAATAACGCAAGTCAAGTAATATATATAATAAGAGAACATCGATGTTTGGGTACCCCGCGCCACTTCCCCACTGGTTATTGAGACATCCTACGCATCGGACCAATCCCGCCATTCTCACCGCAGTCCCACTGCCACACCCGCCCGCACACACCTGGGCCACAACCACACGCAGTCCCACTGCCAAATCCCGCCCGCACACACCTGGGCCACAACCACACGCAGTCCCACTGCCAAATCCCGCCCGCACACACCTGGGCCTCAACTGTCACATGTAACCATGCCTGCAAACACCTAGGCCAGAACAACCACCGCTACGCCCGAAGACACCTGGGCTAAAGGATCCACTGCCACGCCCGAAAACACCTGGGCCTCATCTCGAAGACACTTGGGAAACCACCTGCCGCACACACCTGGCCAACCACCACAACACCCTGCCCGATGGTTCTTGGGCTAATAATGGACTTCAGGCCATCACAGCCTGCCCGAAGGTACTTGGGCTATCCGGGAAAGGGAGCAGAAAAGGAGCTAATAACCAGCCACTAAGTATAGTGTTGGGAAAAACACCCTTCCCCCATAAATGGGGGTGTTCGGAACTAAGAGCTCAACTTGGGTGGGGCGCGAATAAGAAACACAAAGCTACAAGTATAGATATAGGTAACAAACACTCACCCAAAACTTAGGTTTTCCTAGCCAACCTACAGAACACAATACCACAGCGTCCGAGTCACAATTCACGACCCTTGCCCACAAAACCATTTGTCCCATTCTTGTTTCATGTTCAGTCAAAATGTTCAATTAATTTTAAGCACTACTGGGCAACTACCATAAGCATAACCAGGAAAACGTCAAGCATAGATCAACCAAAACACTCACACCCGGTTCTGCCAACAGAGGATCTCTCCCCAATTTGTGATAAAAACTCACAACCACTGAAACCATGCCAACAGGAGATCCCATCCCCCAAATTCACATAGCCACCGAGAGTATAAAAAGAACAGGGGATCCCATCCCCTCCCACATTTCCAGCAAACGGCCCGAAGGGAAAACAACCACCAACCACTACCAACACAAGTCAGGGATTTTCAGATTTAAACGATTTAACACACTCCATGATTTCAAATTCCGTGTGTTCTAACCGGGAGTTATCACAGAAGGGCCGATCCTGGTGATTTCAATTATTCAGCCGGATATACGTGGTTAACCAATTTCACAGCAGGAGTTCACAATTTCAGCAACCCATTTAAAACATCATGAGGGGATTCAAGTGCACACACACGACCACCAACGGCCTCAATTTTCAGAAAACATAAACCAGTACAACAAAAGGGATGATCACAAGATAGAGCATAACAACGATCACAACCCCTTCCCCTTCTTCCTTTAGGACTTCGTTTATTATCTTCATTAGGGTTTGGTTCAACCAATTCCATAGGAACAAAAGTAACTCCCACCCCGCATGATACACAAAAGTGAGAGACGAGAGAAATTCACTACCTGTTGATAGATGATCGACGTTTAGGCCGGGGGCGCGGAACTTTACGGATAACGACGCGGCGGTCCCGATGCACCAGAAGAGCCACGATCGAAGAAGGGGGGAAAACCACGGCCTAACCCTTAATTATAAGAGCTGGGGACGGTTGAGATGAAACACAAAACCACGGAAGACGAGGGAGTCGTGGGTTGACCACGTGGCTTGACTCATCATTAATGGCACTGGGTGGTTTTAACCGACCCATGAATTAATGAAGCATTTAATTAAAACCTTTGTGCGCGTTTCGGATTCCCAAGACATTTTTAACAAGGCAGAATAGGGTTTAAAACCCTATTTGCGAAAAAGGAACGTTACTGGAACAACTTGGCAAGGCCGGCCGACGTCGGCCGGTCTCACCGATCCGTCTCACCGATCGGTCACACCGATCGGTCTCACCGATCGGTCTCACCGATCGGTCTCACCGATCGGTGTCACCGATCGGTCTCACCGATCGGTCTCACCGGTCGGTCTCACCGATCGGTCTCACCGGTCGGTCTCACCGATCGGTCTCACCGGTCGGTCTCACCGATCGGTCTCACCGGTCGGTCTCACCGATCGGTCTCACCGGTCGGTCTCACCGATCGGTCTCACCGGTCGGTCTCACCGATCGGTCTCACCGGTCGGTCTCACCGATCGGTCTCACCGGTCGGTCTCACCGATCGGTCTCACCGGTCGGTCTCACCGATCGGTCTCACCGGTCGGTACCCCCGCAAGGAAACCGGATTTTTGGCAAAGGAAGGGACCAAGGGGGGTCTGGGTCATCACATCAGATACCTCTTAAACGATTCTCGTCCCCGAGAATCAAAACAAACCAGAAGGAAAGAGAGGATCCGAACAACCATCTTCGAAGATACCTATTAGGAGTGGACCCCCGCTAATTGAAAACACTCCCTGTCAAGAACCAAGCAACATACCACGCCAAACCGCCCGGTCATGTGGGTTTGGGGAGTTCCCCTCCCCCATGTCAAGATATTATCCACTTTGGGCGGCACTGACTTGCCCGCATGGGTTTAATCGCATCCATCTTAATGCGTCCTGATTAGGGGTCGGGTTTCCCCTTCCCTTTAGCCGGGGCTTTCCACACATAACAGAGGAAAGGAACTAGCACATTTCATAGACAAAAAGGTCAAACGTTCTGTCACAACAGGAACCAAAGGTTCAAAGCTCAGAACAACTCGGGGTATTGGGCACGCATCTGTGCTTCCCTCTCCCACGTGCTCTCTTCGAGGCCGCCATGTCTCCACAACACACGAACCAGGCCGACGGTTCGTCCACGGAGCACTTTCTCATTGCGATCCTCGATTCTGACTGGCCGTTCCTCGAAGGTCGCGTCTCCTCCCACATCTAGCTCTCCCCAGTTGATGACATGAGAGTCATCATGTAAGTACTGACGAAGCTGGGAGACATGGAAGACGTCATGGACCCTCTCCAACTGAGGTGGTAGGGCCAGCTGATATGCTACCTCGCCAACTCGCCTCAGCACCTCGAAAGGTCCGATGAACCTAGGGGAGAGCTTACTCCCCTTTCCGAACCTCCGCTGCCCCCGTCGAGGGGAAACCTTCAAAAACACATGATCTCCCACCTCGAACTTCAGGGGCCTCCTCCGACGATCAGCATAAGATTTCTGCCGATCCTGAGCTGCTTTCATCCTCTCCCGCACTAGCTGGACTTTCTCCGTGGTGCTCTGCACTACTTCTGGTCCAAGAGTACCAGTCTCACCAACCTCTACCCAGCATAAGGGTGAACGACATGGTCTTCCATACAAAGTTTCAAAAGGAGCCATACCAATAGTAGAGTGAAAACTGTTGTTGTAGGCAAACTCTACTAAAGGCAAGTGTCGTACCCATGATCCTCCGAAATCCAGAACACATGCTCGCAGCATGTCCTCCAAGGTCTGGATAGTCCGCTCTGTCTGCCCATCAGTCTGAGGGTGAAAAGCAGTGCTAAGGCGTAGTTGGGTTCCAAAAGCATGCTGTAACCCCTTCCAGACTCGTGAGGTGAATCGAGTGTCCCGATCTGAGACGATCATTTTCGGAACTCCATGCAAACGCACCACCTCATCCACGTACCTCTGTGCTAAGGTACTCACGGGTCCTGACTCCTTGATAGCCAAGAAGTGAGCAGATTTTGTCAATCGATCCACCACTACCCAGATAGCATCATGCCCGCCCTGAGCTCTGGGTAGTCCCGTGACGAAGTCCATCGAGACGTCGTCCCACTTCCACTCGGGAACATCTAGAGGATGCAACAGACCACCAGGAACACGGTGTTCAGCCTTCACCTGCTGACACACCAGGAATTTAGCCACGAACTCTGCCACTGCCCGTTTCACCCCGGGCCACCAAAACTGTCCCCTCAGGCCTTGGTACATTTTCGAAACACCCGGATGTACTGCCAAGGCTGAGCTATGGAACTCACGAAGGACTTCATCACGCATCACCTCTGGAACAAACAACCTCCGATGAAAGGGAATCCGACGTCGGCTGTCCTCCGACCATCCTTCCGGGGCGTTCCCCTGATCGATACGATCCCGCAACACTTCCACCTCAAGATCTCCCCACTGAGACTCTTCCACTTGCTGCAACAAAGAGGACTGTACCGTCATCTGAAACAAACAGCCTCTAGTACCTTCCACCCTTGCATCCAAGTGCAAGGCAGCCAATTCCCCCATCGCCCTCCAAGCATCAGCAGATTCCCGAACCACCTCCTGATGCGGCTTCCTGCTCAGGGCATCAGCCACAACGTTTCCCTTACCTTCAGTGTATGAGATCTCAAAGTCGTAGTCCTGGAGAAACTCGACCCACCTCCGCTGTCGCAAGTTCAAGTCACGCTGGGAGAAGATATAGCGCAAGCTTTTGTGATCGGTGAAGACCACAAAGCGCTCCCCAAAGAGGTAATGTCGCCACAGCTTTAATGCGAACACTACCGCTGCAAGCTCCAGGTCATGGGTGGCATAGTTCCGCTCATGGGGGCGTAGCTGCCTGGACCCGTAAGAGATCACCCCTTGTCGCTGCATCAATACGAACCCCAGGCCCTGTCCCGAAGAATCACAGAATACCTCATAGGCCATCCCTTCTTCTGGCAATCTCAACACTGGGGCACTAACCAGTTTTTCTTTTAGGTAGCTGATGGATGACTCACACTGCTCGCTCCACATGAAAACCTGGTCCTTCTTGGTCAAAGCCGTCAAAGGGGCTGCTACCCAGGAGAAGTTGGGTACGAATCTCCGGTAGTAGCCCGCCAGTCCGAGGAAACTCCGAAATTCCGCCACATTCTTGGGTGCTGCCCAAGAAACAATTGCCTCAACCTTTGATGGGTCGACTGCTACTCCCTGCTCAGACACAACATGTCCGAGGAAGTGCACTTCTCGTGCCCAGAACTTGCACTTTGACAACTTCCCATAGAGCTGGTGCTGTCGGAGGACCTCCAAAACCGTCCTCAGGTGC
Source organism: Viscum album (assembly GCA_963277665.1). Taxonomy (NCBI): domain Eukaryota; kingdom Viridiplantae; phylum Streptophyta; class Magnoliopsida; order Santalales; family Viscaceae; genus Viscum; species Viscum album. Next base: position 1,275,239,791 of record OY728136.1, on the reverse strand, counting down.
TCTGCATGGTCCTCTTCTGACTTTGAATAGATCAGGATATCGTCGATGAACACCACCACAAACCGATCCAGGTACTCCCGAAAGATGGAGTTCATAAGCCCCATGAACACAGCCGGGGCGTTCGTAACACCAAAGGGCATGACCACAAACTCGAAGTGCCCATACCTGCACCTGAACGCCGTCTTCGGGACGTCGCTATCCTTCACCCTCAGCTGGTGGTACCCGGATCGCAGGTCGATCTTCGAGAACCATCCTGCCCCCTTCAGCTGGTCGAAAAGATCATCTATCCTCGGAAGAGGGTAGCGGTTCTTGATCGTTACCTGATTCAGCCTCCTGTAATCGATGCACAACCTGAGGCCACCATCTGCCTTCTTTGCGAACAAGACTGGGGCACCCCATGGTGATGCACTTGGACGAACATAACCCCTCTTCATCAGATCGTCAATCTGTATCCGCAACTCCCGTAGCTCCGAAGGTGCCATCCGGTAAGGAGCCATCGAGATTGGTCGAGAGCCGGGCTGCAGGTCTATCCCGAACTCGATGTCACGTCGAGGGGGTAGAGTCGTCACCTCCTCAGGAAAGATGTCTATAAATTCACGAACGATCTCTGGTACTTCCACCATTTCCTCATCTGTTGATTCTATCGTCAGTTCGGTCAACAAGGAGAGGAGAGGTTCCTCCCTCCTATTTCCCTTCGGACAGCTCCGCTCGCCGGTGAAAGTAACACGCTGGCCGTCCAAACCGGAGAACACCACCCTCCCTTGGAAACAGTCGATGACGGCGCACACAGAAAATAGCCAGTCGATGCCTAGGATGACATCGTATGGCCGAATCTGTAGCAGAAGGAGATCCTTAACCGACTGATGTGGCCCCAACATCAGTCTACATCCCCGACAAACGAACAGCAAGTCGGTCTGACCTCCAACTGGTGTGCTCAACACCAGGGGCACTGGAAGTCTCTCGGCATCTAGACCCAAGGCGCGGGCTAGACTGGGTGCAACAAAGGAGTGCGAAGCTCCGGTATCGAACAAAGCATAAGCAAGAGTGCTAAACACACTGATCGTACCTCGAAGAACCTCTGGCCCTGCTGGAACTGTTGCTTCTACAGCGTGTAATTTTCCACGCCCAGCTCCCCTGCCCCTCGGCTGTCGGCCACCTCCCCGACCACGCCCTGGTCGAGGTCCCTGGGGAGCGCCCTGAGGTCGGCCTCCCCCTCCTATGTCTGTCTGCGGAGGAGCGGGAGCTCGCTGTCCCTGTTGCTGCTGCTGGAAGGGTCTGGCTGGGAACTGCTGCTGCGGCGGACGCTAGGGATGACTGCCACTGCTGTACTGCACCCGATCGGGGAACTGACTCCGAAGATGTCCAGGGCTCCCGCAGATGAAGCACCATGGTCCCGAGCCTGAAGGAAAAGAACGTGGGCCAGGGGATCGAAACTGAAACTGCTGCGGCCTGCTCCCTGCGGGTCGGAACCTGGAGGGTCCCGATGCCGGAGGCCTGGTGCTGACGACCTTCCCCTTCGATGGTCCCAGCTAGATCCCTTCTCGTGACAGTCCGCCTAGAGCGTGCATCCTTTCCACCACTTCGGCCTTCTTCTGAACCTCTAAGTATGTTGGAAGGGTAAAGGGGGTAACAGCATACTGGAGGGAGGGTCGGAGCGCCTCCTCCAAACGTCTTGCCCGAGACTCCTCATCGGGAAAGAGGTCCGGGGAAAAACGCAGGAGGTCCTTGAACTTGATTCCAAGTTCTCTCACGGACATGCTCCCCTGCTGGAGGGAGAGTAGCTCCTGCCTCTTCTCCGCCTTCATTGTCGAGGAGAGGAACTCCGCCCGGAACTCCCTCTCGAAGTCCGCCCAAGCAACCTCAGACTCCTTCCTACTCCCCAGGTGAAGCATCCACCACTGACGTGCCGCTCCTCGCATCTGGCTAACAGCCAGAGGAACCCAGTACTCCATCGGGGCCCGAATCAGGCCGAAGGCTATGACTAGCTCCTCCAGCCAGCCTTCCGTCTTCATGTCGGAGGTGCTGCCCTCATATTTCTCGAGGGCCTGTCGCTGAAAGGCTCGAAGAGTCTTCTGCCACTGGTCGTCCTCTTCCTCCCGATCAGCTCTCTGTCGATTGGCCAAAGTAGTCTCAGGAGCCTCGATCGCCTGTACCACACGTGGTCGCCTTCCAGGTGCCATAGCTGCAAGGTAAACAAGGAATGCCTAAGCCCAGTAGTGCAAAGAAAACCGTTCTCAAAACTTGTTAAGATTTAATTTATTCTTAATTTCCCAAGACATCCCAGAAACACAAAAACACAAGTCATTTATGATGCATGTACCTTTCCTAGGGTCTCTACCCTGCAATCAGTGTGGCCTCACTTGGTCGTTCGGTAGGTCCAGAGTCCTTGCATCGGATCACGGGGGGCCCTAAAATCCCGTGTCCTAGCCGGTCCTCCCTGGCCTAATTCACGCACCAAGGTCACCCAACGCTGTTGCCTTACCATCACATGCAATCCTTACTGTGCCTAACTCCAGACTCCGTCCTATCTCTCAACCTCCCTCTGATACCATTCTGTCACGACCCGCCTTCACCAAAAGGAGGGAAGAGTCATCGGATTGCCAGGCCCTTCCTTCTTTAAGTTGAAGGAGAGATAATGACCCCCGAAACCCGCCTTCAATAGGTCCCGGAGTGGCGACTAGCACCAAGGGTATAGAAAATTTTCGCAAATGGAAGGCATTACCCTTTTTATTATTTAGGATCGGGAAAAAGGACAAGTCGACCTCCCAAAAAAGGAAAAGAAACAAGTTTATATAAATGAACCCAAATAAAGTCCCCATGCATGTTTAAACAGTTTACAACAAGGTACAAGTACAAAAGAAAAAGAGAGCTCTCAAGTACAATACCAAAAGGAAACAAAGGTACGACAACAGCGACAACTCCAACTATCCGACTAATAGGGTCCTGCGCAGCCCTGGTAGTCCTCCTGGAAACCTGAAAGTAAACGTAGGGTGAGCATACAAGTACACTCAGTAGGGAAAACCAAGACTCTCGTGCACAAGTGGGGGAACGTACTAAAGTCCCGTGAGAAAAGAGTGAACCAAACAACTAACAAGGCAAACTATCAATCCCAGGCCTCACCAAGGCTCACTCCCCAAATAACGCAAGTCAAGTAATATATATAATAAGAGCACATCGATGTTTGGGTACCCCGCGCCACTTCCCCACTGGTTATTGAGACATCCTACGCATCGGACCAATCCCGCCATTCTCACCGCAGTCCCACTGCCACACCCGCCCGCACACACCTAGGCCACAACCACACGCAGTCCCACTGCCAAATCCCGCCCGCACACACCTGGGCCACAACCACACGCAGTCCCACTGCCAAATCCCGCCCGCACACACCTGGGCCTCAACTGTCACATGTAACCATGCCTGCAAACACCTAGGCCAGAACAACCACCGCTACGCCCGAAGGCACCTGGGCTAAAGGATCCACTGCCACGCCCGAAAACACCTGGGCCTCATCCCGAAGACACTTGGGAAACCACCTGCCGCACACACCTAGCCAACCACCACAACACCCTGCCCGATGGTTCTTGGGCTAATAATGGACTTCAGGCCATCACAGCCTGCCCGAAGGTACTTGGGCTATCCGGGAAAGGGAGCAGAAAAGGATCTAATAACCAGCCACTAAGTATAGTGTTGGGAAAAACACCCTTCCCCCATAAATGGGGGTGTTCGGCACTAAGAGCTCAACTTGGGTGGGGCGCGAATAAGAAACACAAAGCTACAAGTATAGATATAGGTAACAAACACTCACCCAAAACTTAGGTTTTCCTAGCCAACCTACAGAACACAATACCACAGCGTCCGAGTCACAATTCACGACCCTTGCCCACAAAACCATTTGTCCCATTCTTGTTTCACGTTCAGTCAAAATGTTCAATTAATTTTAAGCACTACTGGGCAACTACCATAAGCATAACCAGGAAAACGTCAAGCATAGATCAACCAAAACACTCACACCCGGTTCTGCCAACAGAGGATCTCTCCCCAATTTGTGATAAAAACTCACAACCACTGAAACCATGCCAATAGGAGATCCCATCCCCCAAATTCACACAGCCACCGAGAGTATAAAAAGAACAGGGGATCCCATCCCCTCCCACATTTCCAGCAAACGGCCCGAAGGGAAAACAACCACCAACCACTACCAACACAAGTCAGGGATTTTCAAATTTAAACGATTTAACACACTCCATGATTTCAAATTCTGTGTGTTCTAACCGGGAGTTATCACAGAAGGGCCGATCCTGGTGCTTTCAATTATTCAGCCGGATATACGTGGTTAACCAATTTCACAGCAGGAGTTCACAATTTCAGCAACCCATTTAAAACATCATGAGGGGATTCAAGTGCACACACATGACCACCAACGGCCTCAATTTTCAGAAAACATAAACCAGTACAACAAAAGGGATGATCACAAGATAGAGCATAACAACGATCACAACCCCTTCCCCTTCTTCCTTTAGGACTTCGTTTATTATCTTCATTAGGGTTTGGTTCAACCAATTCCATAGGAACAAAAGTAACTCCCACCCCGCATGATACACAAAAGTGAGAGACGAGAGAAATTCCCTACCTGTTGATAGATGATCGACGTTTAGGCCGGGGGCGCGGAACTTTACGGATAACGACGCGGCGGTCCCGAGGCACCAGAAGAGCCACGATCGAAGAAGGGGGGAAAACCACGGCCTAACCCTTAATTATAAGAGCTGGGGACGGTTGAGATGAAACACAAAACCACGGAAGACGAGGGAGTCGTGGGTTGACCACGTGGCTTGACTCATCATTAATGGCACTGGGTGGTTTTAACCGACCCATGAATTAATGAAGCATTTAATTAAAACCTTTGTGCGCGTTTCGGATTCCCAAGACATTTTTAACAAGGCAGAATAGGGTTTAAAACCCTATTTGCGAAAAAGGAATGTTACTGGAACAACTTGGCAAGGCCGGCCGACGTCGGCCGGTCTCACCGATCGGTCACACCGATCGGTCTCACCGATCGGTCTCACCGATCGGTCTCACCGATCGGTCTCTCCGATCGGTGTCACCGATCGGTCTCTCCGATCGGTGTCACCGATCGGTCTCACCGATCGGTCTCACCGGTCGGTCTCACCGATCGCTGTCACCGATCGGTGTCACCGATCGGTCTCACCGATCGGTCTTACCGGTCGGTCTCACCGATCGGTACCCCGCAAGGAAACCGGATTTTTGGCAAAGGAAGGGACCAAGGGGGGTCTGGGTCATCACATTTGGATTTTTTCGTGTTGTACTAATAGTAATCATTGTTGCCTAACTTTCTTAATAGTTTGGTGGTGGTGGCTTGGTCAAATGTGTTTCAATTTCCCTTTTATGGACTGTTTGGAGTCATTTATAGGATATTAAAAGTAAAATGGGGTTTCTTTTTAAAATTCTATTTTTTAATGGTTAATTGGTTTAAAGTGTAATTTAAATGGAGAATAGTTATCTTTAAAATATGTTACGAAATGGTACATCAAAATGGAAAATGGATACTTTAAATATTTTGTATAGGATTTTTCTGAGGGTATAACATGAGTAAGATGGCATGTGGTGACTTTTTTCAATGAATTGTAAAATGGATTTGACTTGGTTTCCAAAGGAAATCCAAAGAGGCTGGATTGTGCTAGTTTGGTATGTTTTAATTTTTATGGGTGATGCCTTAGATATTCAATTTCTTATGTGATTCTTTATTATGCTTCATTGGTGTGTATATTGGTGATGATGAAGCATGTTGTGTATATATCCTTGTGATATATTTTCTTGGGTGTATAATATTGGTTTGGTTAGTAATTTTATTTTGATTATTTTTTATTTGAAACTCCATTTACAGCTGGTTTTTTTGTTCATTCACACTTGGTTCAATGTTTTGAATATTTAAGATTCTATTTTTTTTATATGGTTCCATAACTTCAATAGTTTTTATTTTTTTTAATATAAATATATAGTAGAGGTTTAAACCACTACTATATATGGTAAAAAATAGATGTAGTTTAAACATCTGTTATATATTATTATATAAAGTGGTGTTTTAAACCACCAAAAAATTCTAGATAGTTCTGATAGGATAAAATGACACTAAAAACAAAAGAGCCGCCACTAAAAAAAATTTCAAGGAACTTCCCCAAAACTATATATAAATGAATAAAACCAACATAATTTGGATGCTGACACTAAATTTAGAAATAGTTCTAAAAACCCATATCATGATCATTTTTTTGGAGGTTAAAACAACTTTTAGACCCCTATTTTTTTATAGTGTTGTATGGTGGGATGACTATAACCTTTAGACCAGTAAAAATAAAATAGAAAAAAATGACAAGAATAATAGGTAAAAATAATAAACTGATAACCCAACAACTTCCAATGCAAACTTTCCATGTGTAAACATTAGATTCTACAAGTACCAGGTGATCAATATATATAGCAGGTTATAATAGAGCTAGAAGAAAAATCAAGAAGACCCAAATCCTATAGGTAGTTCGAGTACATGCTTGATCCACTTCTTCCATGCCAATTCATATCCTAATAAAAGTAATAGTAAAGAAGCACTAGCCAAAGTCCTAACCTATATCCATGACATATACTTAGGTACCAGGTGGTGGCCCAAAAATAGTGTGAGTAAAATTCAGTAGGCCACCACCAATAATGTCTAATTCATTTCTATTATGTTAATATAAAACATAATGGTGTGAATTTAGGACAATCAAATTATCACTTTCAATTTTAAAGAGAGTGGAAAGCAACTCTTCTGCTCTGTTATTTATGGCTACAACTATTATGTGGATATGAGTCTTTTGTGGGAGAAGCTTCAAAATCTGAAGAGTAGTCTATTAGAATCTTGGATTATTATGGGTGATTTTAATGCCATACTTCACGTGAATGAGAAACTAGGTCTGACTACAAATAACACCTCTATAAGAGAGTTCATATAATACATTGAGAGAACCGGCCTGGTGTAAATTAATCTTATTGGTGCTAGATTTACTTGGTACATGAATTATATCAGTGGTAAGAGCACGACTACAAACATGGCTTTTATCAGTGCTAGAAAAGCCCATTAAAGGTGCTAAGAAAATCGTTGTTAATCGAGGCAAAGATAAAGGGGGGTCCCTTTTATCATCGCTCAGAAAAGTGCTGATAAAGACCTCTTTTATCAGCGCTAAAAAAGCACTCATAAAAGACCCCTTTTATCAGCGCTACAAAAAATCGCTGATAAAATGGGTCTTTTATCAGCACTTTTTTTAGCGCTGATAAAACTCAAAAATAAAAAAAAATTATATTTGGGGGGAGATTTTAACAGCACTTGACCACCCCCCCCCCTCGTATCAGTGCTAAGCGGCCCTCTCCCACTCCCACGTGTTGCCCTTACCTGCGCATTCTGCACTTTCCCATGCGCCCCTCCTTGCTTCCTCCCAGATTCGAACCCGCGACCTCCCCCTTGCGCGCCTTCACCTTTAACACTAAGCCATTTCGTTTTTTATCTATTTAATGATACATCTATTTATTTATATATATATAGTTATATTTATTTGTATATTAATATATATTCATATTAATATAAATATATTTATCTATATTAATACATATATATTTATTCATATAGTAATATATATATATATATATATATATTTGTATATTAATATATATTTATATGTATATATATATAGTTATATTTATTCATATATTAATATAGATTCATATTAATATAAATATATTTAGTTATATTAATACATATATGTTTATTCATATATTATTATATATATATTCATTCGTATATTAATATATATTTATATCTATTTATATATATATTTGTAGTTACAATATTTTATCTGTATAGTTATTTGTATATTAATATATATTTATAAGATTAGTTTTAAATACATTTATAAAAGTTTTTATGTGTGTTTATAAATAAATAAATACATACATACATACATACATATATACAACACACACACACACAGACACATATATATTTATGAATAAATACATATATATGTGTATTTGAAAAGCCATAGAATGTTAAAACGACCATAACTTATAATCCAAAACTTTTTTCAACTCTACAACCAGTCAAATTGAAGAAAATGAAACAATATTCAATATGATATGTGGTATAAGGCTAACAGACATTCGGATCAGAAGTTATACCTGTTTGAATGTTAACAAATCGGGGTATGCCGACTAAAAACTCAGTTTTGGAGGCCTTATGGGCCTTTTTGGCCTTGAAAAATGTGACAGAGGATTTGCCTCAGTCGCTAGCATGTAGAACTCGTCACAGGCTTCAATTTGATATATTGTAGAGCTCAAACATACACCCGGATCAAAAGTTATGGTCGTTTGAAGTTTGAGATACATTTTCAACGTATTTTAGATGTTTTATTAATTTTTTTGATTTTTTGTGTCTAAAATTGTTATTAATTGATTATTAATTGATGATAATTAGTAAATTATTAATTATTAATATTTTAAAAAACATTTAAATCCATTTTCCCTAAATTTCTTATATATTAAATGTAGTAGTCTATTTATACTTTTCTAAAACATATTTAAAAAATATATATTATATTTATATAAATATAAATATACATATATAACAATATATTATTTTTCATTATTTTTTTTGAAATATAAAATTTATCAGCACTTGGAAAAAGCGTTGATAAATCCCCCCTTTATCATCGCTACTAAAAAAAGAACTGATAAAGGGGTCCCCTTTATCAGCGCTAAAAAAAGCGCTGATAATAGGGGGGCCTTTATCAGTGCTAAAAAGAGCGCTGATAAACGGTCACTTTTAACAATGCTTTTTTAGCACTGTTAAAAGTGCCCCTTTATCAGCCCTTTTTTAGCACTGATAAAGCCCCCCCCCCCCCCCGATTTATCAGTGCATTTTTTAGAACTGTTATAGGGTGGTGCTGCGGAAACCTAGTTTTGTGGTAGTGGAGGGCTAGTAGGATTGATCGGGCTTTTGTGAATCATGATTTGATTGGTGCTTGGAAGTTAGAAACATTTCTCACTCTTGAAAATTTTAATTATAATCATCATTCTCTCTTTATTAGTCTGCTTGGGAGTGAGAGAGGATAGCCGCTTCCTTTCAGGTTTAATAGTGTATGGGTCTTAATTCCAGAATGCTCAAAAATTGTTGGAGAGATGTGGAATTCTGCAACCAATCAGGGAAGTCAATTGTCATGCATCTCAAAATTCAGAATTATTAAGATTAAGTTGAGGGAGTAGAGTAAATCTAAATTCAGTTCGTTTGATGCTGAAATTGAGGCACTTTAATGTCATCTTCATGACATACAGGAAAGTAACACTAAATATAATTTCTCGTGTGACTTGCAACCGGAGGTTGATTTGTCAATCAATCTGAAAAATATGGTAATAATAAGGGACAACATCAACAAGTAGATCTTAAAAGTTAGATGGATTAATGATGGGGATAGTAATACTAAGTTCTTCAATGCTTTACAAAGGGTCAGAAGAGTGAATAGACCCCTTTCTCTAATTAAGAAGGGTGACAGAATTCTGGAGACCAGGTAGGATCTTGCAAATTATATTGTTACTTTCTATAAAGATATCTTCAATGGTTCAGTTCGGAATGAAACGATTTGAGACAACATTATCCATAGTATAATTACTGAGGAGGATAACAGATTTCTTACTTCACTTTTAAAGGATTTCGAAATCAAAGAGGCAGTGTTTGGTCTCAAAAAATACAACTCTCATGGACCTGATGGCTTCACCAATTTCTTCTTTTAAGCTTATTGGGAGATTATTAAGAATGAGGTGTGTGCTCTTGTTTAGCCCTTCTTTAGAGGTGGGTCGCTACCTTCAGGGTTTAATGCTCAATTCATTGCCCCCATCCATAAGGTGAAGAATGCAAGTGAAATTGGACAGTTCAGACTAGTTTTGTTGGTTAACACAATTTCTAAGATCATCACAAAGATTATAGCCAACAGGCTCAGTCGAGTTAGTGATAAAATCATATAATGGAATTAGTTTGGTTTTGTTAAAGGCAAGAACATACAATATTTCCTGCACACTACTTCAGAGTGTTTTAATCTTTTCAGGAAGACATCGAGGGGAGGAAATGTGGATTTGAAGATTGACATTCGAAATGCATTTGATACGATGGATTAGGGCTTCATTAAACAAGTTCTTCACAGATTTGGATTCAGTGTGGTGTTTATTCAATAGATTGTAAAGCTGATGGATTTTGCACGTATTTCAATTTTGATCAATGGGTTTTCAGAGGGTTACTTCACTTATTCGAGGGGAGTGAGATAGGGGTACCCACTCTCTGCCATTATTTTTTCACTTGCTGAAGATTATTTGAGCAGAATCCTCACTAATATGCTGGAAAAGGTGGAGCTCATCACATTAAGAGCGGCTAGAGGTATTTATTCCCCTTCTCACTGATTTTTTGTAGATGATATTTTGGTTTTTACTTAGGGTGATAGGAGAAACAAAAATAATCTTAAGTGAGCTCTCCAGTATTATGAGAGTGTCTCTGGATAGGAAATTAATTTGGGCAAGTCCTTCATCTTTTTTGGCAAAGGGTTTCCATGTGCTCGAAAAAATAAACTCATCAATATGCTTGGTCTTAGGGAGGGATCCCTCCCATTTATTTATCTTGTAGTTACACTATTTTGGGGAAAACCAAGATCATCACACTTCTCATAGGTCCTTACTGAAGTGAGAAAAAGTATTTCCTCTTGGAAGGAAAAGTCTCTTTCTATGGATGGACGTGTTTGTCTCATCATACACATTGTCATTTCACAGCTGGCGTACCCCTTCATGGTATATATGATGGCGGCCTATATTGTCAAAACTCTTAATGCAATGATGAGGAACTTTTTTTGGAGTGGAAATGTGTTGGAAATGAAACTTATCATGGTAAAATGGACAAAATTTTGTATGCCTATTAGACAAGGAGGGTTGGGCATCAAGAATATTTCATGTTTTAACCAAGCCTTGCAGGCCAAGTTTCTTTGGCACCTGGTTCATAAAAAATCTGCTACTATGGACTTTTTAAGAAGCAGAATTATGTAAAGACTCATTACAGGGAAACATGGATATCTTGACTCTTCGATATGGCCTAGCTTGCATTCAGTTTTTTACATTATAATGCAGCATTTACATTGGGCAGTCAACATGAATTATTCACTTCAGTTTTGTACTGAAAATTGGACTAGAACTCCTCTTATTGAGCATATCAATGCTGAGGAACATCATATTGATCGTAATGTTTCCATCAAAAACCAGATTGAGCATCTTGAGGTCCTTTCGGAAGAGGTTGTTTCCATTATCAATGACTATGATTTTATTAATCAAGGGGGCATGCTGCTATGGGAAGGGTCTCCAAATGGTGAGATAGACTCAAAATATTTTTATAAACATCTGATGTAGGGTGAGGAAAAATGGATTGGTGACTTGAACAAAACATGCCTGCTTCCATCTCGATTTACACTGCTTTGGAGGCTTTTCCACAATAGGATTTCAGTGGATGAAGCTTTCAAGAGGAATGAGGTTTATCTATGTTTGAGATGTGCTCTCTGACATCAACATCACGAGGATTTTGATAATTTATTTATTTCATGCAATATTTCTTCCTCGCTTTGGAAATTTGTGCTCAAAACATTTGAGGTGCATCCTCCCAGTGCTTCCTCAGTGCTGGAATTCTTACAGGCACCGTTTAATGTACAGAAATCCAAGAAACTCAAAACTCTCTTTCAGGATGCATTCACTGAAGTTATTCACTCGATCTAGAGAGCTCTAAAGAATGTTGTGCATCTAAGGGGAAAATATAATGATGCCTCGTCACTGGTAGATATTGCAGCGGCAGTCAGAGTGTCCAGTGATCGGAGCAGTGATCATTGCATCAATTCGGTGAGGGACCTCCTGGTATTAAGAAGGTTGCAGGCTGTAGGGTTTTTCCCTAAGCCAAGGGGAACAATGAAGGTTTCTTGGTCCCCCCCCCCCCCCATTTAATGGATAGATTAAATGTAATATGGACGGGGCTTCTTGGGTAAATCCAGGACCTTCATGTTTTTGGATTATTTTCTGGGACTCTCTGGGGGATACAGTAGAGTGTTTTTATGGCCCCTATAGACAGGCCACTACATTGTAAGCTAAAATGGTGGATCTAATTAGAGTGGTTGATATGGTATATCATAATATTTGGAACAATATTTGGTTCAAGTGTGATTCAACGGTTCTTGTTCAGGCGATTTGGATGAATCAATATCATCTCTCATGGAAATTAACTAGTAAATGGGTCAACTTCCTGGAAAAACTTTCCAATATGAACTACTTTTCCACGCACATGTTCAGGGAAGGGAACTATCTAGAGGATATCCTTGCAAGTAAAGGTTCCTTGGAAGAATAATGCATGCGACTGTACACATTTTCTAATGACTTGATGCATTTTTTGATTCGGGATAAATGTAAAATACCCTCTTTTTGAATTGTGTAACTCCTTGACTTTTCAATATTAGATCCTCTATGCTTATCTTTCTCAAAAAAATGGTGTGAATGATATATACAAGAAAGAAATAAAGTGGAAATGGGAAATGGAATATGACCTTCTTTAGCTTAAGTTATATTTCTCAAATGATGTGATCCAATAAGGGGTTATAGGACCCATGGAATATAGCCTTGGCATCCAGGAGCATGTACCAAAGGTGAATCCACATAATGGGTCTAAGTATTCCTACGCATAAAAACTATTCAAATCTAAGTAAATATCTACGGCATTATAGGTTTGAAACTAATGATCCAATACATGGTTATCAATCCATGATATATAGCTCTAGATTAGAATATAGGGGATGAACCCTCAGTATTATACTTTCTGAAGATCTCTTTAAACAAACCCAAGGTTTAAGTCCTTAGTAATTTTGGGAAGGAAATTAATCAAGTTACAAGGAGGTAATATAAGGCATTTAGTTTCTGAGGAAATATAGCAAAATTTATGAGTTCATCCCATACATTCGAAGGTTTCTTAGGTTTCTAGGTGAATCCATGACACTAGGTCGAGGCATTCATGAATATAAGACATTGACCTGATCCAAGATGAACTGACCCTGATATTTGCATCAATTAATTATGTATTATCCATTGGGTTTCTTCTTTTCATTCAGTATTGGAACCCATTACTCACCCATGGCATGTATCACTTTTAATTCTTTCCCAATCCATTATGTAACCAAGTCTTAAGTCTCTAATTAAAAGTTAAAAAATAAATCAAACAAGTAATACACTTAGGATCAAGTCCCTTCCCTTGGGGATAAATCCAAATAATTCCATGATGTATTAACCCAATAGATTCTATATCCTAATTTAAAAAAATATTCTTATTTAATTAAGGGTATCGCAATCCACTATCACCATTACTATAATCTATTTACTTTAAGTTATCTTGATGAAATAACTTTTATTTTTTAATTTTACTACTGAAACATGGGATTTAATTGTTACCATTTATTAACTAACAACCGGTCATACCCTATATCCTAAGGGACATAATGTTACTGGGTCAGTGTTATGGGTTAAGGAATCCCCAATTCAATTTATTTTCAAAATAATAGACCAAGTACCACATGCTTATCCCTTTACTTTCATGTTATTCATACACTAGGTTTGACTAATTAAATTCCATGTTTAATAAACAAAGGGGGTTCATAATCTTGGGAAGGACCATGATTATTCTTAGGTTCATTATTGTAGTTCCCAAGACTATAGTTATCCTAGAGATAACACTTATTTAGGAATAAATTTTTCATGTTAAGGTCGCCTCATTGGTGACACATTTGATGGTTCAAGACCATTCTATAGAACCTTCTTGGTTAGTGGAATGAGTCTAATAAATTACCCACTACACATAGCATGTAGAACTTTATAAAAGGTCATAAATTATGCCAAAATATTTCTAAAAACATGATTATACCATAAATACACCATGGATTATACCTGGTCCTTGAACTGAATTTATAATCTAAGGAAATTACCGAAGAGGTATAAGTTAAACAAAGGATCTAAATTAATATAAAGACATCTTTAGTATAAAACTAGTTCAAAATTGAGTTTTTAGTGCAACACACAAAAAATATTATTTATAAAACAATGATACTTTAACAAAAAATCAAACTAGACCACCTAAATCAAATACAAAGCCTTATTCTATTTAACTCTCACCTGAAAACCTACTACTCGAGGTCATCCATGGACAATGACCAATGCCCCACCATCTTCATCCCTCAATTACATCTAAATAGTGAGAACTATTTAATTATAATTAATTTGCAATTAAAATCTATTAAATAGGGTAAAACACTTTAGAATAACTATAAAAACACTCATTGAATGCTCACAACACACATAAATTGAGTCTAATGACCCACTGAAGGTTTTTATTGTGCCTTTCGCACTACCCTAGTCCAAATCCCTGATAACCTAAATTGAAAACATGATCAATGATATTTAATATTAACCAATACCATTGAAAAATAACCCAACCACGTGCCTATATAGATTTGACTAGTGATGACATGAAAATATAGAATTAGAGCACCCTATCACTTAGTAGTAAGAAAATTCCATCATCTCAGGATGATTCCAATGTTATTTGGTGGAATCATCTCTCAAATCCCTGGTTGGAACCACCAAACAATTAGATTAAGAAATGGGAGGATGAAACAGAGTTACAACCTTACAGTAAGGAATTGAATGCCTTGGATGGGAGCTCCAATGACATTATATCTTAAGCGATCCACCAGGAATATTTGAAGAGGAGAGGACTACTCCACATTGCTATAAAGGGTTGAAATGAATTATTGAAAAAATTTGGATGGGGTAAGAAGGTTTGAGGGTTCAAATGACCAATTTGAACCTCTTACAAAAATAGATCAGGGACCACAAGCTTTCCTCTTAGTGTCTACCAGCTATCTACTGGCTCTAGTGGCCTTACTTGACTATCAGTTCCTTGATTGACTAACTGGTGGGACTAAAATATCATGTTGTAGTATTAAATACAGATCTGAACACTTCATTCCATGAACGAGTCCTCCCAAACCCCTATGAAACCTCTAATAAGACCTATTACCCAAGGTTTTATGAACATGTAAGATGATGCATACCTTTTATGGACAAGCTATGTTCAGTTCATGAAAAATAAAAAATGGTCAAAAAATGTGGTTTGTTACATGGTAAAAAATATAGGTTTTGAGTGTAGTTGAAGTACCTATTTATATCATTCTAAACTAATATTTTGTTAGATTAAATGAATAATATGAAATTTATATGATAATAAATGTCATGACAAGTGAAATTATTTGATGAAAATTTTAAAAACACCCATGAAACAAATAGATAATATTATTCAGGTTAAATGTATAATGAATTTAATTAAATAATTACATTGGTCTTGAGATTATTTCTTTGAAGAAGATGTTGATCACTTTAACCTCCTTTTGATTATACTACCATTTCACCAAGAGGATCTAAACCATAATCCATTTAGTGTTGATACACACATTCTCTTATAATATTGAAGTTTCATTGATGGTACTTTGAGTGTTAATGCAGTGGTACCAATTATCTGGTGTCACTCCCTTTGACCACTATAAAAAATATTCAATCTTAAAGGATTTATTCTTGTTCTCTCATTCTTGAGAGGATGAGGAAGGTGGAATCTCTTGGTTCATGAGATATTTATAGAAAAAAAATCCTCAATGGTTAAAAGATTCACTAGAGAGGATGTGTTATGCACATAAACACCTAACCCTAGGAAAAGATATAACCATGTATTTATAGAGCCAGGTTAGAAATTAATTAATTTCACATGGGTTATTTATCCTTCTCTTAATATATAGAAAACCCCATGTCTAAATAATAATATAATTATTATTATTTACTTGATATGTTCTAAACTCATGGATAAACTAAATATCATTGCCTAAAATAAATTAATATTTATTTAAATGGAATTTAATATATAATTATTACCAAACTCGGTGGATTGGTCCACAATTCCTCCTAATTTACAAAAAAAAACAAATAATAAATTTTATTTATTCAATAAATAAATAAGTATTTAAAATATTAACGCTCTTACAAATAAATATTTATTTTAATATTCAATTCATACATAAATATAGTGACTAGATATTTGTAATCAATAAATCTCATATAAATATTATTTTTTGGACTAAAGAATAATATTTATTTAAATAATTAAATTCAAATTGAATTTAATTGAAATCAATGGAAACAATAAGCATGTGACCCTCTATGTCTCTTCCTTGGTGGAATTATGTGGGTTTATTAATAGTCCAATATCAGTATCTAGAAAAACATACATAAAGGCACATATGAGGAAGAAGTTAACATCACAATTTCTAAAACCACATATAAACACTCATAGTGTAATATAATCCCATTCCTAGGATATCTCGTCAGGTAAGTTACACACTTGTCTCATCAACCTATATACTTGATATGCCTTTCTTTTACTATCTAAAAAAATCATGTCAACACACCTTATCCATGTAATTTAGTTTTATAGTTCAATTTCAATCAAAGGGCTGAGATTTCAACATCCATAAATATGGAAGGGATAAATCCTTCCTCTACTTATTCGTTAAGAAAATACCATTTGTGACTTACCCAACACACCCTATTTTCTATAAACATGTGTCATTATAGTTTTAGTTCGTACAATAATGTATGTGATACATGATAAATATTAATAATAATCTTAAATTATAATGATCATTAAACATGTTCATAGATAAAAATATCCAATGACACAAAAAAATGTGGAATTCCTACTAGTGGGTATGTCCTCATAATCTCATGCCTTGGAGATTACCATGTTCTAATTTCATAAAATGAAGTCCAATCTTATTATAAGTACTCACACCTGATAGTTTGTATCACATGTGTCTCATCAGATGATTTCATGTGATAATGGGACATATATTTTAATAATATTATCATGGTACTTTAAATTTTTCATTACAGCGAGGAACCACTTTGACCATTTCAACACAATAGATAATCTTGGACATTATCGAATTAAAGTTATAAAAAAGAATAATCAATATTTGATACGTAATATATTAATATTAAAGACAAATAATATACAGGTAGTCTAAAGTATAAAGTATTTGGTTCTAGGAAAGTACCTCTAATAGACTCCTACTGACATTAGATACAACTACTAACTAATTGGTTAGTTCTCAAATATTGAACATGATTCTACTAAGTTTTTCTATAGCTACTAGGACAATAGCATTTCAATGGATAGGGTTAGTATAGCCACATGTATGTCTGGAAAATATACTTACTATGAAATCATTACCATGATAAAATCCCTCAAGTAAAAATATCCCCAACTGTCCACTTGTTATTCCCTTATCATAAATCCGACATCTTAGATAATTTCATAGTCAAATCATATCATTATATTGATAATACTTTTATAATTTTGGTATAACCTAAAATTTAATAGATGATTGATAATTTTCTTCTTAAGTACATTAGAAGACACAACGTACTTCGTTATTTTTTATATGGAAACCACTAACTCTAATAATTTTGACTTGCATATTACCTTAGATTCAATTCAATTTAAGATAATAAATGATCTTAAAGAAAAAAAACATTATACCCCTTAATATCTATAATTCTCAATTCTTATTTTACTAGGAACTCATCCAGTTTTACATTATAAAGTATTGTAGGATAGTTCTAACAATGAGTTTGTGTAGTTTAACTAGTTTCATTTGATATTTTCACTTCATGTAAGAAGAATAATTAATATCAAATATCAATAAAAATTATAACATAATAGATAGATTCCTAGAACTTAATCTTGTAAAATTATATTCATAATCTCCTCATGTTTCCGTGCACATTTTCATGGAGATATTTTCTACCATGTGACAAAAAAATAGTATTTAATTGTTCCATCTTGTCAAGGTATGTTCCGGGACTATATTAAAAAACCCCATAGATATACTATAAGATCCAATATTTTACCCAGGCGTTTTCTTCTTTATGTTTTGGTCGAACCACTAATTTCTGTAAATTATTCTCGTTTGTTGCTTAAAATAAGTCTTTAGAGGTGTTTGGGGGCTCAGAGAATCTAAGAAAGTGAAAGGCTAAAGGTGACATGTCATATTGGATTTTCTATAGTCCCATCAGTTAGATGGTACAATCCATCAACCGTCTAGTGGGCTACCCAATAGTTTGGTAAATCTATAAGAGTCCTTCCAGCTCACTGGTGAGACCCACTAGCCAGCCAGTGGGACACAAGTATAATGGGTCTCCTATAAGAGACCCACCGACCATCCACTAGGGTCTCTAGCCATGCAGGCACACAAGAAGGCACCACCAGCTAGATGGTGGCGCCATGAGGGCCTGATTAATGAGGGATTGGATCATCTTTTCCCACCCCAAACCCATTTTAAAGACTAACTAACCCCTCATTTGACCCTAACTTGGGATTTACAATTCTGAATGGCTCTACATAGTTTTATCATCTCCTCTAACAACAATCCTTGATCCATTGAGCCATCCTTTGATTTGGATGACTTGAAATGGTAATTATTTCTTAGAACTATTATTTTGTTCTTGTCTTATTCTTAGATACACTTCTTATAGCCTTTATGGTGTGTATTTATCACTATCAATAGGGGGTATTAGTGTTTCATGTTGATTTGAATCTCAATCATGGTTTCTTTCTTCTTCATTGCATGATGTAGATGGTTTAAAAAAACTTCCTAAAGACTTTTTTGGGTTCTCTAGTACATAAAACATGTTTAATCACATCGAAATTCCATTAGTATGACCTTACCTAATTTGTAACCCACTAAAATTTATGAATCTATATGCTTTGACCATCCGTATATCTCATTGATCCTATTGGCATCGAGACTAGCACTTGCGGCCACCTTACAGGTACCCCTACCTTAGGTTGGAACATGGAACATATAAACCTATATCCCTATAATGAATTGGAAATTATTTATAGATTGGATTAACAATAATAATTGTATTTTTATGTGAATTTATGTAATTGTCTTGATAAAGAATCACTTGGATTGAAAGTGGATAGTTGGAATGAAATAGGAACTAGAATAATGGCTTGATGGAAAATGGATATAATGAAATATGAAAGAGTAATTGGTAATATATGGAATTTTAAATAGAATTGTTACAATTAATTTGTTAATTTGTAACTTGGAATGATAGAATAATTATTTTATAATTGATAGTTTGGATAAATTAACCAATATTGAATAATTTAACATGTTTAAAATGTCTAGTAATTGAATTCATTGTCTCTTGGTACATTTGTTTGTGAAATGATTAGATCACCCCTGGCATGGATAATACACCATGGTAACATGTTAGTTGACCTATCATATGAATTCATACTAGGTCCCATAGAACTTCCCCCATGGCATGGGTAATGAACCATGGGAACACATAAGTAGACCTAGCATAATAATTTTTATAGGGTCCAATATTCATGATTACTTGATACGTCACCCATGGTATAGGTAATACACTAAGATAACATGTAATATTATCTAGTATGGTAATTCCCATAGATTATGTAATATATGTTTGAGGGATATATTTATGATTTATTGATGTCTAAGGGAAAGATACATGGTATTAGTGATTCATCTTCACTAAGATAACCCACCGGTAGTATGGGAGATTCATCCTAGGTAGTAGAATCCACCACTGGATAGAGATATCTAGTATCAGGATGAAGAAGGCGTTGGGTGACCCCATGTGTTAACCCAGATCTCAAGGTTCAGTTGGATATTTGATATTTTGTATTTATCTATGAATTAATTCCCTTGTTTATCATACTATTTCATTAAATATTAATTCATACTAGATTTTTTAGGCATCATGGATGTCATCCTACAGAGTTTTACTGACACCATATTTGATCACCATTTGGTACCTGAGAAGACATCGTGGATGTAGGTTGGCACAAGGAAAAAAGGTCCCTATGAGTGATTTATTTCTTTACTGTATGGGATCAGAGCTTAGAGATGGGACTGATTATGGCGTTTGGTACTAGTATTTTTTATTCTGATTTTAGTTTTTCACTTTTATGATATTCGTCACTATAATTAGTTTGGAATAAAATATGGAATTACAAGGTTTATTATTATTATTTGGATTGTTAGTATTCTTCATTTATCTACTTAAGTTGAATATCATGATTTATTTATCTTATTTTCATTCTGATTTCTACTTTGTTCCAGATGGTATAGTCTCCCCACTATATTATTTAGACCCTAGTTGCTAGTCGGCACCCTCTGACATACTGGGAGGTTCTTTTGAGGTCACAAAGTGACCCATCTTAGTCACGTGAGGGAGAAATGGGATGAGGATATTACAAAGTGGTATCAGTGATAAAGGCTTTTTTGTTTCTTTACTATTTTGGAAGTTAGATAAGAGACTAGGATGTGTTAGGGCTTGTAAATGAGATTGTGTATGAGATTATCTAACCCATGTGTAGGGGAAAAAAAGTTCCCAAGGATGGTATTGTGGTTCTTGATGTTCTCTTATTATAGTTATAATGTTATTTCACCTTATATGATGCACTTATTATGCGATGTTACAATTTATTGATATTTTACTCATGGGTTGGTGTGAAATGAGGTGTGTATACATACATCATTGAAGGAACATAGATAAATATGATAACATTAATTTTTCATGCTAGGGACATATTTATTACATGTGACATAACTACCAATCTAAATTGTGAAAATCAATCCCTTTAAATATCTGATAAAAAGGAATGAATGAAACTATTATGGCATTCTAATTCACTTATTGAGCCAAGATATGAATAAACCTTGTGTTAGTGGTTATTTGTTGTCATATTTTCTTTTTGAGTTTATCTTGTTGTGTATATTATGATCTGATTAGTATGTTTAACCTTGTATAGAAATTTCCTCCTCATTGTATTTGGGTTGAAGGTCAAGATAGTGATAATCATAACAAATCTAATGTAGATAAGCTAAAACTTCCTACAGGTCTAAGGAACGTAATGGATGATCATATTTTTGATAGTATCTTATAGGTCACAAAATCTATTAAGATTGTGACTACTCATGTTGTACCTTCAATGTCTAATCTGATGAGAGAAATCTAGCTGCAGTAACCACCCAAATTCACTAGGGATATAGGACCTCAAGAAACTGGGTTTTGGATTGATTTCATCTAGATGATCTTCAAAAACCTAGAGACACCCACAGATATGAGGGTAAATCTTGTTTTTTATATTCTATCCGGACTATACAAGTTCTAGTGGGAAAACATAGAGTAATATAGATATTAAGATAATATGGTCTAGAAGGGATTCAAGGTGAAGTTCCAGAGCCACTTTTATCTAGAGACATTGAGGGTGAGAGGGCTCAAATGTTAATTCACCTAATGTAGGGGATCATATTAGTGATAGACTATTCTAGATGTTTTAATGATATATAGTATTTTCACCATCTTTGGAAGTGGATGAGATAACTAGGTTGAAGAATTTCCAAGATGGTCTTCGATATATGATCAATTTTTAAGTGAATTTATTTCATGTCAGAAACATCTCCAATATGATAAATCAATCCCTCGTCACCAAAAGGGACCTTGGGGAGGCCATTAGTTATGGGAAGATAGTCTCAGCCGAACAATTGGGGAACTATTTTTTAGGAAATAAGAAGTGCCTCTATGATAACTTCTACCAAGGTAGTGGTGGGTAGAGCATCCAGGGGAGTGGAAAAATACCTCAAGGCCATGGAAAATGGTAGTGATTTTGATGTGTAAGGGTTACCCACATGAGATTATAGTGTCCTTTCCCTCTCATATAGTTTCATTCTTATGGTAGGATGGGCTAGCTACAAAGATTCTGTAATAGTATTCAACAGTCGAGTGGTGGAAGAGGATAAGGGTAGGCACCAGAGTTTGGGAAGGACTCAGCTACTCCTCAATAGACAATTAGTTGGACCACTAGTTTCTCAGTCTATGTTAGGGGATGTGGTACCCCAACATATAATAAATAGTATATATAAGAGGGATAATTATAGGCGAGTCATTACTTGACTAGGGAATAGGGGAAAGTAAGTTGCATTTCATACAGTCTACTCTTACTAGTCTGGATGCTAGAACTCCCATTATTAGAGGGATTTTGATATTCATGATCTAGAGTTGAATGTGGTGGTACATTCCCTAATATACTAGCATAATTATCTTCTGGGAAATATTTTTGTGGTGTACATGGATCACAAAATCATCAAGTACATCTTTTCATGGTAGGACTTGAACCTTCGATAGATGAGATGGTTTGAGTATTTTCTATCTTTTAACTTTGAGTTGGAATGTTGTAATGGCCCAAACTTTTATAAATAAAATTCCCTTATAATTAAATAAATACCTTATTAAGTGATATTATTATATAAAACACATCCACTTATTTGGTTATTTTGGACCATTATAAGTTATATCTAGTCATATTTAAAAGAAAATTAAGCATCACATACATTGATAATATAGTTATTGTACAATGACCATTATGATTAGTATATATTAAAGTTTATGATAAATATAATTGAAAAATATGTAAGAAGTGATGGACTTGGCCAGTAGGATCATACCCTATAAAAACCATTTATAATATCTTCTGAGAAATTTGGAATCACAAGGATTTTTCTTTGACCAATCCCATGATGAGAATCAATAATGAAAGCATGAGAGAAATTTTTTATTTTATAAATTCAAGATTATAAATATTATTATCCAAACCATGTTCACTGAACCACCCTAAGAAATTATCACCATCTCACACCTTACCCTTAGGGAATATTCTGGTGTAATATGGGGTTATGTATTATAGCCTAAAAGTTTGAATTTGAATATTTTTTTTAATAAAATAATGATTATATTTATCCCTTTTATTATTACTTTATAAATTATTAAATAAAGAGTTTGAAAAAAATATGATTTTTGATATGGTAAAACTACAATTATATTTTTGGGTAAAATATAGTTTCAATCAAGACTTGTTTTTTTATAAATTGAATAATTTCTGAAATAAATGTTATTTTAATAAAATATTCTTATTAAATAATATTTATTTAAATATAAATGATAATATAATTTTATAAAGTCAAATGTAATTTTTATAGGGGTCTGAAAACTATTATCATCATAAAATCCAGTATGTTTCAATAAATAGGGATTTTTATTATAAATTAGAAATTATTATATTCAAAGAATTATTTTTATAAAATAAATATTATTTTTTAAATGATCAATTCAAAATTATCCAATGGTGGATGTTTCAGAATTTTATGAGAAAGGTGAATTTTTGGGTAAAAATTAAATATGGTATAAATTTACAGTATGTATTATGAAATCATAAAAGCATAAAAGTTATGTAATAAATACTACAATGAGTATCCACGACCAAAGTTATGTATTCCCTTTAAAATAATTTTTCTGAAGTTATTTTATTAATTTTATAAACCCTTAATGAATCCTCCAAAACTTATATTAAATTTTCTTTAATCAATTATTCATAAACATGACTCAATCCCACATCCCGAAGGGTATTATTTTAATTATTCTGGTTATTATCCTTATAAAATATTGAAAACCACTCTTATTTTTTAAAAACCATGGGTAAAAATCATGGAAATATTTTTGGTTTTGATTATTTTATCATATTGAGTCCAAAACATATGTTTAAAAATTAATAAATAATTATCGTCTCTTTTGCTATAAAACCCCACACAACCTCCCATTAATCTTCAATAAAACTCTTGGATCATGATGTTAATCTTCCTTTAACTCTCTAAATCCCTCCCAAATTATTCTCATGCTCTTAATAAGCTCCTCCCAAGCATTTACAAATGCTCTCTCAAGGTAAGGGATCTTCTTCTTCTCCTCTTTATTCAAGCACCTTATTTATATTATGATTTTTTATTTCAAAATTTTAATGATGGTATATGTTTTTACACATACCTATTACTATAATTATTTTTTCCAAGTGATGATGAATCTGTTTCACTCTCATTAAACCCTTACATAAATCTTTATGTACCCCTATTATGATGTCGAAATTATCCTATGATTTTCCATGAAAAACATTTGTATAGTGAAAACCCATTTCCATTTCCACTCAAGGGTATTCAAATATATGTAATTATCATTTGTTTATTTGGTACCTCCACATATGAAACCAAAAATACTTATTCCTAGGATTAAAAGTGATAAAAATACATCCTTATGTTATATATCTATGTGACACACTTATGAATGTACATGATATGAATGTGATGGGTGGGACCATAATTATATATCCCTCTAATTCATTTAGTAATGTTTTTATCTTATGATATACCATGTATGGTTAATTTAAGGTTGTCATAATATCACTATGTTATGATTCCTTTGTGGTTATCCTTGACTTATGCTTATGATTTCATGTTTTATTTTGCTTCCACATTCTTATGTTGTCGTGATGTTGTCATCTTATATCATACTCTGATGATCATTTATAGGATTATCACACTATTTATGTCACCTTGATATGCCTCTATAAAAACATGTATTACTCTAATAATTTTATGATTTTATTATTCCCTTACTGGGATTTATCTCTCACACATTTCTTTTGTACCTCCCCATGTTATCTCAAGCAGTATTATAAGACTAATGAAATATAAGGGAACATTAAGGAATTTTAAATAACATCAGTTTATCCTAGTTTTAATTTATTTTTTCTGTATATAATTTTAAAAATATAATAGGAATCTTGTCTTCTTAGATTTTATTATGTGTATTTTCACATAATAAACCATGAATTAAGTTGTATTTAAGCTATGGGTAGTCATAGTTGGTACCGGAGGAAACTATAGTTATTTTTGAGATTAGGATTATAAAACCCAAGTGAAATCCTTAGGGGTGAGACTAAACATAGGAAAACATCCCTAAATTTTAGTAAATTATATTGTAAGTAGTTTCCAAGAAAATACATCCTAGTATGGATACTACAAGTGGTTATGGATCTGGAACTATTCTAGCTAGATCTAATAAACCCAAAAAGGGTACATTAATATTGACTTGATGATAACCTGGTGCATGACAAAGAGGAAATTCTAAAAACCTAGTTTTATTCTCATGGGGTATATGATTTGGAAAATTCACAATATCCCTACAAACAATTATTAATAGAACAAAAATGAACAACTTTTTTTTAAGAAATAGATCACAAATAACTTGGATTAAAACCTAGAAATTCATAGGAAATGAAATATATTTAATTTATGAGTTATCACATTAATGTTCTTTTTTTCTCATTTATGTGTTTAATAGATTAAAAATCATCTTCCCTAAGTCTATTTTGGATGAAGTAAATGATTATGACTAGAATAGAATAGTGGAAGGTATGCTTATCATCAATTCACAGACTTCAAATATCCTATCTGACTATGGTTCTATGCATTCTTTCATATCAGAAAATTTTAGTATAACTATTCAAACAATACCTCAAAACATAGAAAAATATTTATTGGTGAAGCCATATTTGGGTCAATTATTGCATCCCAATCATATAACTCATCCCCTTCCAAAAATTTTGGGCGTAATTTTCTAGAAAACCTTATGATATTCCCTTTATAAAAATTCATCACTATTCTGGGCATGGATTGAATTTCCTTTTATTGTGCCAACATAAATTATTGAGAGAAGTAAATTAGCCTCTGTATCACAGATTTACCTCTAATTCTATACAAGTTTAAGTATGAGAATGAATCTATTTTAGAATCATCATCTAAATAATGGATTTATCATTGTATGAGATAATGTATCTAGCTTAAATTATTGAGACTAAGGAAAAGATTTTCCTTGATGACATGTCCAATGTAACGGTATTCACTGATGTGTTTCCTTAAGAATTGTTTATTCTTACCATTAGTTTATAGGTTGATTTCTCAATAAAACTTATACATGGATATTTGAAAATATCCATGAATCCATATAAAATGAACACTTTTGAACTTGAATAAATAAAGAATAAGATATAGGAGAATATTTATAAATGGTTTATACACCCAAGTGCTTCACCGTGGAGGTGCACCAGTCCTTTTCATAAAGAACAAGGATGAGTCAATGCACCTATGAATTGATTATAATGAACTAAACAAGATGAAAATAATGAAAATTGTTTTCTTACATGGATTTATGACTTGTTGGATCAGCTACATGGAGCCCATTACTTCTCTAAGGTGGATCTTTGGTTGGGTATTTGTAAGTAAAAGTGAATATGTAGGATTTCCCCAAGACTTATTTTCAAACATGGTATGAAAACTATGAGTTCATATTGATGCCATTTGGACTCACTAATGCTCTATATATCCTCATGTACTTGATGAATAGATTATTTAGTGATTACCTCAACAAATTTTTGTTATTCTTTATAGATTATATTCTTACCAACTCCAAAAGTACGGAGGAATATGAGGATCATTCTAATTCTGTAATAAATAATTTACAAAAGGAAGATTTATTTGTGAAGTATAGTGAATTTTAGTTTTGGATAGAGAAATTAACATTCCTAAGTAATTATTTAAATAGAAAAGGGATATATATATAGATCCTTCAAAAATAGATGCAATTTAAGGATGTGACTGGCCAATATCTCTGAAGTAAATATGCATTTTCTTTGGATTACCTGGGTACTATCATTAACTTGTGAGAAAATTACTATGATTTTCAAACCCCCTAACCAAGTTAACTCATAAGGGATTCATGTTTTTATAGACTGATTAATTCATGTATATATTTAAAGAGTTAAATAAGATTCTAATCATTGCATCTATGCTCACATTACCCACAAGTGGGGAAGAATTTATGATCTAAAATGATGTGCCCAAAAAGGTTTTGGGTTGTGTAATCATGAAATATGACAAAGTGAAATCCTATTCCTCACAATAATTAAATATACATGAGAAGAACTACCCAAAAAATTATCTAGAATTGTTTGTAGTAATGTTCACATTGAAGATTTTGTAACATTATCTCTATGGGGAGAAGTATGAAATATATATGAATCAATAAATACTTAAGTATATATTCACAAAAAATAATATCAATATGCACAAATGAAGGTTTTTATAGATTATAAATGATTATTAATCTTCATTTAATTACCATTCTAGGAAGGAGAAAAAAGTGGTGGATTCTCTAAGTATAAAGGATCTCACAACCCTATCCATGATGAGTATTTAAAGGGATCCAATTTTACAAAACTTATAGATGATGTACATGGGAATAATAAATGGATCTTCATTCTAAAATTCTAAAATAAATTCTCAATAATCTATTATTTTTAGTATCAAGGAGGCCCATAAATATGACGAGGTGATACAAAAAAATGTATTGAATATTCTGGAGTTCAACTTTTCTACATTTGAAGTTATAAGGTATAGAGAACAAATATGTGTCCCATAAAAATCAAAACAAAAGAGGGAAATTCTATTTTATGCATATAGAGAATCCTTATATATACATCTAGGAAGCACTGATATATAAATAGATATAGAGTAAAACTTTTATTGGAATAAAATATAGAGAAATAATGCATAATTTGTATCTAAATTTTTGGTATTCCAATAAGTCAAGGATAAATAATAGAATCCTAACATTATGATGAACCCATTTCCAATACAAATATGGAAATGGGATAAAATAACCATGTATTTCATTGTATGACTCCCTAGGACATATAAAGGAAATAAAACCATCTTGGTGGTAGTCGGTCACCTTAAAAAGTCAATGCATTTCATTACTATCAAGGAATATTTTTCTCTTGACTGACTCACTAATATATATATAAGCGAAGTGTTAAGACTGCATGGAGTGACACTATCTATTGTATCTAATTGATATCCAAGGTTTACCTCATGGTTTTAGAGAATTATTCAATAAACGTTGGATTTGGAGTAGATTTTCAGTGCAAATTATCACTCTCAGATGGATAGTCACTCTAAGATAGACATTCAAACTTAATAGGATATGCTAAGATTAGGTTAAATGGATTCCCAAGGATGTAGGCATCAATACCTTCTCTTAGTGTATTTTTCATATAACAGTATTTTACATTCTGGTATTCAATTGACACCTTATGAGGCTCAATATGGGAAGTGGTGTTGGACTCTAACATTTGGGATGAAGTTATAGAGAGTAAGATGATAGCACCTGGTCTTATCTAATAAATGAAAAAGAAACTTCAAACTATTCAATGTATAAAATCTGTGCAAAGTCAATTGAAAATCAAATCATAAAATTATAGATGAGACCTAAAGTTTTTGGTCGGTGATATGTTTTTACTTAATATGTTGCCATGGAAGAAATTCATTAGGTTTAGGAAGAATGGAAATATTAGTCCAAGATACATTAGCCCCTTTGAGATCCTTTATCACATCATATTTTTTGTTTATTGACTAACACTCCCGCCTAACTTATCTCTAGTACATGATGTATTCCATGTATCCCTCTTGAGGAAGTATATACCAGATCCATCAAATGTATCAAATGCAAAGGTGGTACCATTGAAAATTTATCTATCATATAAGGAATAATCGGTTAATATCTTAGATCATGAAGACAAATTTCTAAAAAACTAGACAACTCACATGGTCAAAGTGTTATGCCATAACTACAAGTTTGGGAAAGTAACATGGGAACCAAAATACGTGATGAAATAGATATACCCTAATCTATTATAGTGTAAAAAATAAAATTTCAAGGGTGAAATTTTTGAATGGGTAAATAATGTAACAACCCAAACTTTTATAAATGAAATTACCTTCTAAATGAATAAATTTATTATTAATTAATATGGTTATAGAAAACACATGTACTACTTGGTTATATTAAACCACTATAAGTTATATCATATTATATTTAAAATATCATTAATAATTACAATCATTGATAATATATCCATTATACAATTACCTTTATAATTAGTATATATTAAGGGTTATGATAAATACAATTAATAAAGATGAAACAAGATATGGCCTCAAACATTAGGATTATATCCTATGAATCCCATTTTTCGGAGCTTTTAAGGGAGATGGAATCACTGTGATTTTTTTTTAACCAATCCTGAACCTTGATTCAATAACTAAATCATGATTGAAATTTTTTATGGGAGAATGTCAAACTTATCGAGATCATGACCCAAATCATGTTTGTTGAACCACCCCAAGAAAGTGTCACCATCGCAAACCTTACCGATAAGGCATACACTGGTGTAACAAAGGGTTATGTATCTAGACCCTAATAGTATAATTTTTATATTTATATTTTTAACAAAATAATGATTATATTTATCACTTTTTATTATTAATTTATAAATGATTAAAATAATGAGTTTGATAAAAATTATATTTTTGATACAATAAAACACAAATTATATTTTTCGGAAAATACTGGTTCAATAAAAAAAATATTTTTTATTAATTCAATAATTTTTTAAAAAAAATTATTTTAATAAAATATAGTTACTAAGTATCATTTATTTAAATACAAATTACTATATAAATTTATGAAGTCAAATATAATTTTTATAAGGGTCTAAAAACTGTTAATGTAATAAAAACCAATATTTCTAAATAAATAAGGATTTTGATTTAAAAGTTTAAATTATAAAAATTAGAGAATAATTTTGACAAAATATTTTTTTTTAAATCAAAAAGTCAAAATCATCCAACTGCGAAATTTTCATAATTTTTTGAGACAACCGATTTTTCTGGTAAAAAATAAATACGTTATAAATATATGATATGTATTATGAAATCATAAAAGACAAAATGTTATTTAATAAATACTATAAATAGTATCCACAACCCAAATTGTGATTTACCTTTAAAATAATTAATTTTGAAGTTATTTTATTAATTTTATAAACCCTTAATGAATCCTCCAAAACCTATATTATATTTTAGATTTTAAAATCAATTATTTATAAACATGACTCACTTCCACATCATAAAGTGTATTATTTTAATGAGATCAATTATTTTCCTTATAAAATATCTAAAACCAAGCCTATTTGGAAGAAACAATGGTAAAAACGATGGGAATGATTTTTTATCATATAGAGTTCAAAACCTATGTTTAGAAATTAATAAAGAATTTACATCTATTTTTCTATAAAAACTCACTCAATCTCCCATTAATCTTCACTAATAACCATTATAGAATGAATTTACTCCTAATTTACAACTCTAGTTCCATACCAGGTTTTATAAAATCTCTTAAGAATCTCCTCCTAGGTTTTTAGAATCACCCTCTCAAGGTAAGGGATCCTCTTCTTCTCCTCTTTATTCAAGCACCATTTTTATATTATGCCTTTTATTTTCCAATTTTTTATGTTGGGATATGTTTTTAAACATCCCTATTATTTTTATTATGATTTAAAAGTGATGATACACCCCTTTTAATATCATTAATCTCTTCCAAGAATCTTTATGTACCCTTTTTATTCTCTCTAAATTATCCTACGATTTTTCAAGCCAAACATTTGTGTAGTGAATACCCATATCCATTTAAACTCAAGGGTATTCAAATAGAAGTAATTATCCTTTATTTATTTTCTACTTACATGTATGTAATGAGAACTCCTTAATCATGGGATTAAAATTTAGTAAATACATCCTTATGTTATATGATCTATCTGGCACACTTATGCATGTACATGATATGAATGTGATGGGTAGGCCTAAAATTAAATAGCCCTCAAATTCATTGGGTAATGATTTTATCCCATGAGATAAAATGTATGATGCATGGGAGTTTATCTTAATAAAACTATGTCATAATGACTTGGTGGTTAGCCTTGAATTATTATTATGATGTCATGTTTTATGTTGTTGCCAAATTCCTATATTACCTCAATGTTATCATCTTGTATCAAGCTTTGATGTTCATGTATATGATTCTCATACATTTTATATCACCTTGATATTCATATTAATTAACGTATCACTCTCATTATGTTATGATTTTATTATTCCCTTATTGGGATTTATATCTCAGGCCTTTATTATGTACCTCCCCTAGTTATCTTATGTAGTATTAAAATACCAATAGAATATAAGGGAATGTTATGGAATTGTTAATAATGTAATTGTATCCCTATTTTAAGTAATTGTTCTATGTACCTAATTTCCCAAATACATAAGACCTGTCAATCATTTAGGATTGTATTATATGTATCTTTATAAATTAAATCATTAATTAAGGTGTATTAAAACTATGGGTTTTCATACATACACTTTGGGCAGGGGAAAATACATTACTGATGCCTTGAGTAGGAATATATAGAAAGATGTAGTAATAGAATCTTTTGATGAGTGTCATATGATAGAGCTCTTTGTATATATTCATATAGAGTTCAATATTCCTTGGATTTTTCGAATCTGAAATAAAACTCCATTATTCCTGTGCATTTTGACTAGATTAAGAGAGAGAAGTTATCTGGTCTAGAGGTATTAGTTTCGAGGGAAGAATATATGATGAGGAGTCGCCATTTGGTTATTCTGTTAGCATTGATGAGTTTATTTATGTCCATAGTTGTATCTGGGTTCCTATGGGCTTGAATGAGGAGTTAATGATGGAATTATATGCTTCTAAATGGGTAGTATATCCTAGTTTGATGAAGATCTATCATAGTCTATATAGTAAATACTGGTGGAAAGGGATGAAAAAGAAGATAACAGGTTTTCTTGTGGGGTGTTTCACCTGTAATGAGGTGACATTTGAGCATCAGAGTCCAACCATGTTACTACAGCCTTTGCCTATTCTGGAATGGAAGCGGGGTGATATAACCAGTGAATTCATGATAGGATTACCTATGAGATCATATAAAAATTAGGTAGTGTCGGTGATCATAGATCAACTAATGAAGGTATCCAACTTCTTTCATATTAAGGAGACCTTCATTATTGAAGATTTGGGTATTCCTTATGTTTGGGATATAATTTTACTTCATGGTGTTCTAGGGATTATCATTTCTAATTAAGATCCATGTTTCACATCAAGGTTTTGGTAGGGCCTTCAAAAGGCAATAGGATTGTAGGTTCTTTATAGAATAGCCTACCATTTATAGACTGACTTCCAATATCAGTAGATGATTCATATTCTGGAGGATATTCTATGAGCCTAAGTTTTGGATTTTTATGTTTTTGGGAGTATCATATGGTGCTCATGGAGTTAAATTATAATAATATATTCCATGAATAAATCCAAATGGATCATTTTGGGGATTAATATGAAAGGTCATTATATTTTCTTTTGTACCGGTTATAGGTAAGTGAGTTAGATCTCATTGTACCAAGTCTCATATAGGTGACATCTAAGCAAGTTCAATTGATCAAAAAGTAGTTTGTAACCATGCTGAGATAGAAGAAATATTATAATAACCCTTAGAGATGACCTCTGGAGTTCAATGTTGGTCATTATGTTTTTATTTGGGTGTTACCTAGGCTAGGGTAACACCATATCTAGAAGTAGGAAAAGATGGATCCCAAGTTTGTCAGGAAATTTTAGATAGTGGAGGGGGCCAGTCGAGTGTCATACCAATTGGATCTTCCATAGTTCTATAGTGTCATGTATGATGTGTTTCATGTGTTGAGACTTCATAGATATCACCCTGTACCCTCCCACATGATAGATTTTGATGATGATGAGCTTGATGTCGATTCATCCTTTAAGGAACATTGGATCTATATCATGAACAATAGTGAGAAGATTATATGAGGAAAGAACATTCAATTAGTGTGAGTATAGTGGAATCATGGGTGTGTTCAAGAGGAGACCAGGGAGTGGGAGTAGATATGTGGTCATAGTAGCCTGACTTTTTTAGTGATACCTCTCAGTGATTCTTGGGATCACATCTCAAGGATGAGATATTATATTATGAGGAGATTGTAATATATCATCTTTTACCCAGGTGAATTCCTCTTTAAGGTTTTGATTGAACCACTTTATGTTCTAAAAAAGATACCCATTATTGGTTTAAAAAGATTATTTTGAGATGTTTAGGGTCTCATAGAAACCAAGATAGTGGAAGGTTTTAGGTGGCACAAAATTTGGGAGACACAACAGTCCACCGGCTTGCTGGTGGGCTACCTAGTAGTTTGGTAAATCTATAGGAGTCCCACCGGATATTCGGTTGGTAATAGGAAGAATGAGTATCCAATATAATACCCACCATTCAATTGGTGGATTCCCATAATTCAACTATTGGCGTCTACGACCATGCAAGTGCATTTGTGGACACCATTGGATAGATGGTGGTGCCCATCGGCCAGTCGGTGGTGCCAGGTTAGGCCACATTAATGAGGGAATGGATCGTCTTTACCCCCAAAACCCATGTTTAATCCTAATTAAACCATTATTCAACCCTAACTCTTAGTTTATTAATTTTAATAGTTTTACAGATCTTACATGACCACTCCAACGCCAAACATTGATCCCTTGAGCCGTTGTTGGATCTAAACAACTTGAAACAGTGAGTTCTTCTTGGAATTGGGGTTTTCCTATTATATTCTTCTTGGATATCCTTTTTGAATCCTTGATAGTTTGGATATATCACTATAAATATGGGATAATGGATTTTCACAATGATTTAGTTTATTATCTTGGTTTCCTTCTTCATTTCATGAGGTGGGTAGTCTAAAATAACACACTAAATTCTGTTTTGGTTTCTCTTGTATGTATAATATCTGTTATTTCACTGGTATACCATACGATCAACCTTTTATAATGTGTAACCCACTAGAATTAACCATATTCCCTTTTTTATTATATTAATATATAGAAAAATTAATTTCTAAATAATAATATAATTTTTATTATTTAATTGACATGATCTAAACTCATAGATAAGATAAATATCATTTCTTTAAATGGTTTAATATTTATTTAAATGAAATTTAATATATCATTACTATCAGACCCAATGAATATGTTTAAACTTCCTCCACATTTCCCAAACCATGAATAATAAATATTATTCATTTGATAAATAAATAATTATATATATATATATAATATTTATGGTCATATGAATAAATATTTGTTTTAATATTCAATTTACATATAAATATGATGATTGGATATTTGTAATCAATAAATACATAATAAATATTATGCCATAGTTTGGAGAATAATATTTATTCCAATAATTATATTCAGATATAATTTAATTAAGATAAATGGAAACACTATATGTTTGACCTTTTATGACACTTCCTTGGTGAGATTAGGCTGTTTTTCCTAAAGTATAATATCAAAATCTAACAACATGTAAAGGAATAAAAGAGAAATAATTTTATGCCACAACATCAACAACCACATAAGAACACTCATTGTGTAATATAATCTCTTTATTATGATATATCATCAATATGGTTTCACACTCATGTCATTTTTTATATTCTTGATAATTCTTTCATTTACTATCTTAAATGAACTAATAAATACACCATGTCCATGGAATTTAGTTCAATAGTTTGATTCCAATCAAAGAGTTGAGATATCAAATTCTATAAAGTTGGAAGGAAAAAATCCTTCCTCTACTTATTCATTAACAATATAACATTCACGATGTTCCCAACATAAATCGATTCCTATAAACATATGGAATTATGATTTTATTTAGTATATTAAAGTGTGAAAGTCATGATAAGCATTAAAAATAATATTAAATTTTAATGATTATTACACACATTCTTATATAAGAATATTCTATGACTCAAAACATTTGGAATTACTAATGGTGGGTTTATCATCACAATCACCCACCTAGGAGATTACCAAATGTTAACTTTATGAGATAAAGCCTCATATAATTTTGATTAATCGCATCTAATAGTTTGTATCATCTATGTACCATCAAATGAAATCATATGACCATAGCACATATAGTTTAATAATATCATAATTATAGTCCATGTTTCTCAGTTGGTGAGCACGGCTTCGGGAACCCTAAAGGAGGAGAGGGCGCTCTGAGGTAGGCGGCTCGCCCGTTCGGGCGGCGGCGATGGCCGCCACGCCCTCCCTTCTCCGGCAACACCAGGTAGCCCCGACGTACTCCTCTCCGTTCTCGGATCCTTCTCTCCTACCCGACTTTCCCCGGATTACTCTTTGCCCTAAAGTCCCGTCCCTTCACCGAGGGGCTCCATCGCTTCCGCTCTCCCTTCAGGAGTTTTCCGAGGCTTCTAATCTCCATGGGCTATCCCTAATAGCTCGATTTGGTCATAAGCGCCCCTCCCTGGACAGTTTCGCTCGCTTCGTCAATGAATCTATTCCCCTTCAAGATCGCGTCGTCGTCGGGCTCCTGGACTATCGTCACTTCTCTCTGCGGTTTTCCAACGATGACGATCTTGCTTCATTTTGGTCTAAAGGTCTTCGTTCTTGCGGGGGTCTACGTTTCTTTCTCCTTCGGTGGAGCTACGACTTTCATTGGAAGAGGGATTCACCATCTGCGGCCATCTGGGTGAGTTTTCCTGGTCTTCCCCTTCCCTTCCAGAATCCTGCTATTCTGCAATTCTTAGGTAATCTGGTTGGACGGTTTTTGGCCTTTGATGAGCGATCGAGAACACTGTGCCATCCGATGGCACCCCGAATATGTGTGGAAGTCGACGTATCCAAACCGCCTGTTGAAGAGGTATGGATTGAGGTGGAAAATGAGCTTCGGTGCCACCAACCGGTGTCTTTTGAGAACTGGTATGACTACTGCACGTCCTGTTGCCGTCTGGGCCATCTTGAACAGGGCTGTCGTAAAATGTTTCAGAAGTCTTCAACCTTGGCTGATAACAGAATTTCCCCACCAGAGTTGCAAACAGCGGGCATCGCGAAACCCTTTGGCTCTAGTGGTTCACTGCAGGAGGATGCGGCTGCAACACCTGTGGACAATGGCGTGAGCATGCTTGAGAGAAATTTGGCTTCTCCTTCTAAGCAGGATACCTCAATGCCTAATCGCAGTACCCAAATTGAAGAGTCTTCAAAGCCAGCTCCTACCTCACCTGAAGCCAGGGTCAAGGATGTATGCAACAGGTTGATCGGAGATCTTAATGGTATGAAACAACCATTGGCACAGTCTTCTCAGTGCAATGATGCGGGTATGGACGCTGAGTCTGGTTTAAATGGTAACCATTCCGAGATGGTAAGGGTTCATGTGGAAACTCAGAAGGGAATTCTCATAGCTCCTGGTTCTGGTCCTGATGAGGAGGCGGTCTGTTCACCTAGAAATGATAAAGGTGCTGCTTCTTCGGGAGGCACCAAGACACCAGCAGGGAAGTGCTGGACCCAAAATGGTGTTGACACATTCAATTCCTTTGGCTGTTTGGACTCCATTGAGCCTAACCAGGTTGAAGGGGATGGGCAGACTGAGGGGGGTTCGGGAGTTGACAAGGTCCAGGAGGAGGGGATGTTACCTAAAAAGTTCAAAGGGAGAGAACGCAAGGATTACTCATTTTTACCAAAGCCGATGGAAACACGGTCAGGTAAAAAATCTAAACTAGGTGAGAAGGAAACATCATCTGACAAGGTTCTCATGCAGGAGGATCCCCAGGTTGGGGCCAAGGTGAATAATAATGGAATGGGCAGCAGTTCTAAAATGGGAAAAAGCATTAAAGATCCTATCATCTGCTCTGAAGAGGATATGGTAGAGGAATTTCTCTATGTCAACATCCCTCAGGAGGAGGCCGATATGATGGGAAGACCTATCAAAGTGGAGGTCAACAGTGAGCAGGCCAAGTGGATTGACAAACAGGATCTGATTCTAATGAGAGGCTTCAACAATCGGAAAATCAGCAAAGTTTAATATATCCGAACATGGGACAAAATGGCGGACCGATTTGAAGACATCATTGGGGAAGACCCTGGTGCCAAGGTATGGTTGATGAAGTGGAATCTGTATAGAGAGGAAAGCACTAACAGACTTCGATTATGCTTTGGTAATTTTTCATATTCCTATGAGGCGTCACCTCCGGACTAATTGGGTTTGTTTTTCCTATTGCTTCCAAGGGTTTGGTGGTTTTCCTATGTCTACGGTTTGTGTGGTTTTGTTGGCTAGCCGCAGGATCTCCTTGGTAGGCTCGGTTTCTCTGCCATCATCTTTGTAGGCCATTTGGGACATGGCTGTTTTGGTGGGATGGAAACATCGGGAGGGACCATGCTTGCATGGGATCGCCGAGTGTCCTGCATGGGGATGGTGGTTGATGCTGTTGCTGGAATGAGGTATCCTGTTTTTTCCTGTTTTGTTTTGGAATGTTTGGATTTTTGCTGAACTTTGGGTTTCTCACTTTTCCCGTAAAAGTGTTGCTTTTAATAAAAAAAAATAATCTTCAGGCATAGTCCATGTTTCTCATTATATAAGGGAACTTCAATGACATTTTTAGTGTTACAGACACTCTAGTACATTATAACATTAAAGTTATGTAGAAGAACAATCAATATATGATAAGAAATTTGTTAATATTCAAGTCTATAAAGATATCATACTACACATTATGTGTGGATTATTCATTGAAATTATAATTTTATTTTTCTCAAATAGGTATTTTATTTATAATAATTTTAAGAAAACTTTTACTTTTCTATAAAACCATATTGATATTGATTTATTTTTGTGTACTAAAAATATCAAGATCAAATGTAGTAATTACATTCACTAGAGTGTAACCACTAAATTCACAAGGATAGAATCCATAAAAAATAAATGGAAGTCATTTAAAAATGTGAAAAAAAGATATTTCCCTACCAAACTACATTAAATATGGTAAATCGTCTCATTTACGTTTCACCAAATCATAGTGATGAAGAAATTATCATAGTAAATGCTATTTTTGTTGATTCTTGGAAGCATTTGGCTTCCTATGTAATAAATATTTCCTTAGTGATCACAAAAACCCCCCTTTAAATTGTTTATAAATATTTTAAAAAAGATAAGGACACATGGGAGGGTCTTGATCATAAGTATTAGATCTAATATTCATATTTGAAGAAATTCATTGTCAAAAAAATTCTATAATTCAAGATGGTAAACTTAAAAATCGAAATGATTCAGGTCTAGAAATATTTTGTCATCATGCATGATATTAATATTAAAGGTATTCCCTTAAGTGAAAACATTCAAGTTGATAATTTTAATATTAAATTTCCTATTTCCTAGAAATATTTAAAAAATTAACTTAAGTGTAAGATAAAGGACATTTCACTTAAATACTTGATCATGCAATAAAGGATAGAATAATAAAATCGAATTTATGAAAATAAAGTGGTCAATAACAACATGATTTTGAAATATAAAATTGTTGAAGGAGGCTCAATGATAAGAAGAAGAAGGCTGCTAGATGAGATCCTATCCATGATAAAAAATAAGTTTAAAGGAAAATGATACAGCTATGAAAAGACTAGACATCAAGACAAGGATTATAGAAATTTCAATAGAATTTTGAAACCTCAACCCAAAATAGTGGATCTTTAAAAGTTCTCTACTAAAGTTAAATATTTTCATTTGTCTCCTATGTTTTCTAAGTTAAATCTTACTAGAAATGAGAAGGAGTGGTGGTTTGGCACTAGATCCAATCACCATGTTTGTGCCAAAAATTATACATTTTCATCATATGAATTAGTGGGAAGTGATGATAAACTCCTTACATTTAACTCGTAAAATTTCAAAGTGGAATTCACAAGAAATTTACTTCTAAAAATGACCTCAAGTAAGACCGCGACACAAAACAACACACTTCAAGTACCCGATATTCACAATAATTTAGTGTTTAGTTATCTTTTGGTCAAAAATGGATTTAAGTTAGTTTTTTTATAATTTTTTTCCATAAAATAGTGATTTTTTATATTGGTAAGTTTTATCTAATTAATGGTATATTAAAATTAAATATAATTTCTATTGTAACTAAAGATTCTAAGTTGAATGATGGAAATGTTCCTTCAAATTATGTGGTTAAGTGTGTTAATTTGTTGAAAGCAAGATTGGACCATTTTAATTGTAAAACATTAAATAAATTAATTAAAATTTATTTATATCCAATATTTTATAATTTAGAAAATAATTTTAAGTTTCTATTGAATTAAAAAAAATTAAACTACAAGTTCATTCTATTGAAAAAAAGTTCCAGGCCTTTGAATTAAATACAAAATTATATTTATGATATTAAATAAATACCTTCAAGAGGTGGTAAAAATAATTTATCACCTTCTTAGATTATTTTACTTGGTTTGGTTATGTTTATATACTTAATATTAAAGATGAATATATTTATGTATTTAAAAATTATAAAAATTAAGTTGAGAATTATCTCAACAAGACAATTAAATGTATTAGGAGTGATAGGTAGTTTAATATGAGTTAACTTTCCAAAATTTATGTTGTTAATTTGGAATAATTCACCAAAATACAACTCCTTACTATCCACAGTCAAATGGACTTGTTTAAAGGAAAAACCAGAACTTAAAATAAATGATGAATGTTACACTAAATAGTATTGGTTTACTAAAAAACATATTGGGGTGATCTTATTGAATAGAGTACCCCATAATAATATATAAATAATTCTCTATGAGTTGTTGATTTAAGGAAGACTACCTTTGAATATCTTAATGTGTATGAGTGTTTGGCCAAATTTGTAGTTCCTAAACCTAAAAGGGTTAAAATTAGACAAAAAGATTATTGATTTAATTTTTATTATTCATGAACTTTATAGTAGTGCATATTTATTTCTTATTAATAAATCAATGACCATAGAGATAAAAAACAATATGATCATTGAATCAGGGGATGTGTTTTATTATTTTTAAATATATTTCCATTTATTTAGAAAAATGGGGTGAATTAAAATAATAAAAGACCTCTAAATAATATTGTGAAAATATATTCAATGGAGGTATAACCTCAAATAAGAAAAATAAAATTTATTTCTAAGCCTTTTGGACCATAATTTTAAACATATTTTTTAGAAAATGTTCCTTAAACATTTAAATAGGATATGAAAACCCCATAAGCTTCATTATAGGAATAATTTTTTAATAGTGAAACTAACTCTATATTTTCCAATAATACTTGGGAATTATTTGATCTTCCTCCTAGAAAAAACTACTTTGATGCAAGTAGATATTTATAAATAAATTTAAGGATAATGGAAAATTTAAAAATAAAATTATAGACTTGTGGTAAAGGGGTATAAACAAAAGTATTTCAGCTATAAGTATTTTAATCACTTTAGCTGCTCTGAATGAGATACAAAAACATCAAATAGATGTTAAGAATTAATTACTAAATAGTGATTTCGAAGAAGATATTTAAATTTAATAACCAAAAGTATTAATCATATTTTAATAGAAAATTTATTTATTGGTAAAATCTCTTTATGGGTTAAAACAGACTCCCAAGCAATGACATATGATGTTTGTTCATGTAATGTTATCAAATATTTTCAAGATCAATGAGTGTGATAAATGTGTATATGTTAGAAACACCCAATATGGATATGTTATTATATTATTTTATGTTGATGCTCATATTTTGAATCAATATAGATATCATTAAATCCACTAAACATGTATTCACCTATCAATTTTAAATAAAATAAATAAGAGTGGAAGATGTTATTTTAGGAATTCAAATACATAGAACATCTGATGGGTTGGCATTATCACACTCTCATTATATTGAGGAGTTTCTATATTAATATTAAAATATTGATATAAAATTTTTAAATTCCCAAATAGATGTAAATATATGTCTTTCAAAGAACACAAGTGAAATAAAATCTTAATTAAAATATGCTTGTATTCTAGGCAGTTTAATGCATGTCATGAGTTTCCCTAGATCGGACTTAGATTTTTCTATAAGAACACTAAGTCAATTAATAAAAAAACAAATAATCTTTATTGGATGGATATGATATAATTTTTTGGATATTTAAAATATACTAATAAATTTTCATTAAACTATACAATGTATCATTTGGTACTTGAAGGTTATAGTGATGTAAATTAGATAACTAGAATAAATGACACTAAATCCACTGGAGGTTATGTGTTTAAATTTAGTGGAGGGGTCTATATCTTGGAAATCATCCAAAAAAATTGAATTAAATAGTCTAATATGGAGTCAATGTTTATTTCCTTATATAATGATAGAGAATAAGCTGAATGGCTTTGAAACTTCTGGGAATACAGCCTCAGTTGGTTAATATATGTTCTTATTGTGTGCATTCCTTGTGATATACAAGAAATGATACGAAGGTAAAAGAATGTCATTTAAAATGAAAACATCAATATATATCGATGACATTGTTATTATTTCAATTGACCATGTCACTTCAAAAATAAATAGTTTAGATACCTCTATGAAAGGTCTAACAAGAGAGTTAGTAAATAAATCATAAAAATTAATGGGTTTAAATCCTATTAAAGAAATTATTTATAGTAAAAACCCTTTCTATTTAACTAGATATCCCAATATATAGGATTAAATGGAATACTAAGTTATTTTGAAGGATTGATTATTATTTTATTCCCATTCCTAAGATGATAAAGTTATTTAATAATAGTTTATTAATTCACTTTTAATGATTTTCAAAATTAATTGATGTTTTGAGAATCACTTATGTGAGTGTGAATTAGTGATTATTCAGGGATAATTTTTAGGACAAAGGTGATCTATGTTGTATATTGTTTTTTTAATTAATTTGTAGTTTGATGAAGGTGATTTTCACCCAAAGGAGATGATCAATGTGAAAACTTTATCCTTTTTTCCATTTTTTGTGTGACAAAATCGAAAGAAAGTTCAAATTTTATTTTATAGAAAATAAAGATTTTTCATGGTGGTATAGATTATTTTGAAATATTTTCTTATGATATTGATATGTTATAGTTTGGATGCTACATGAATTATTTTTCACATAAGAAGAGATGACTGAATGATAAACTGAAAACCATAGAGATTGGGGATGAGTTAAAATGATATTTTTCCTATAAATACATGGATAATCCACTCATCTAGAGTTAATAAAATATTAGATAAGGATTAAGAGGTTCTCCTTTATAATAAGTGTCACTTGAGTGAATTGGACCTAAGTAAAGAATATGGGTGAAGGGGTAGCCTGAAGACAACAATGTGAACCGGGAAGAGCGAAGACAATAGGGAAAACCTACTTGGGTGAACTCACATGAGCGAAGGGAGTTGCATGTAGAGAACTTGAGATAATTTCTCTAAGTACACACAATATGCTCAATGGCCTAGGTGTAAAGATAATGGATAAGGGACTTGGGAGAATCCATACCTGAGAAAATACTTTCTTGGGTGGATCATACTTACGTGAAGCTAGAGACTTAGGAAATGATGACCTAGCAGAAGTTAGGGACTTTGGTGAATGAATTGGGAAATTTTTTAGGGATTTATTAGAGCATTAAACTTGGAACTTAATGATGTAATTATAAATAAAAATTCATAAAAATTTTTATATAACCATCATGACATTAAATTGAGGTACACTTCATCCAATTTAGTTAGCAAGGAGGAGTCAACGAAAGTTGTCTAAGGGAGATAGTGTGTTTTACATAAATAAAACTGTAAAGGAAACAAGATTTTCATTGAGTTTCTATTATCGAATCATTATGATCCAGAAATACTAGTTAATCATGGTGGATTATGGCATGTCTGACTGATATTTGGTGTATCCTTTGAATATCCCTTGGTTGTGTACCATGTAAAAACTACAATGTTCTATTTTTATTTCCTACATTTTTTATTGTGGTGAATATACATTTAATTTAGTCAAGTTTAATTACTTCCTACCAAAATGGGAACAAATCCATAAAATAGATATAAAAATTTGACACCGTAATTCACCCCTCCCATTTTAGGGTGTCCCAGATTGTAACAAGTGGTATTAGAGAGAGGTTAGAATTGTTTAATCTATATTTTGAATCTCAATATAGAGAATAATATAAATTCTAAAAGGAGTCTTATGTTTGATGGAAGAAACTATCAGGTTTGTAGGAACGGGATGAGATCTTTCCTATGATCTCCTAGCTTTGAATTTTTCTCTACTACTATACATGTGATATAGGTTAGTGACTTATTAGAAATTTCCTTCATCAAAATGAAGAAAAATCTACTTGACCC
This sequence comes from Viscum album, assembly GCA_963277665.1. NCBI lineage: Eukaryota > Viridiplantae > Streptophyta > Magnoliopsida > Santalales > Viscaceae > Viscum > Viscum album. The sequence continues at coordinate 1,275,196,458 of OY728136.1, read as the reverse complement.
CGATGTATAAAATCATATTTCCTTGTCTTGTGATCTAACTGATCTGATATATATGAAAGTGATGAAATATTATAGTTCCAAGGTGATGTAATATAAATTATCCAATATTTATGAAGTTTAATATAAGGTGAAGGAAGAAAATGTTTAATTGTTTCATAATAAGTTTATGATATAAAGATGCACCATGTTGAAAATGATGATAGTTTATTCAACTAAATAATTAAAATTGTGGGAGATTTTAAAGTATTGGATAAAGAAATTATGGATATTCATATTATATATAATTTTTTTAGTGGATTCAAACTTTATATAATCTAAAGGTATCATATTTTGAATAAATGGATTTGACCAATTTATCTCTAAATGATATACTAAGAATCCCGGTGGGATATGAAATGAGATTTAATATAAAAAATCATTTTAATCAAATAAAAATATTACTTCAAAGGATATGGGGAAACATGACATATCTAATAGTAGAAATTGTGATGAAGATTTATATGATGAACTTATATCTCTTATGGAAAGAAAATTAAAGAGAGGGAAGGGTATATTTAAAAGAAATATACCTTTGGTGTGTTTCAGATAAGGTAAGTTAGGAACATTATCATAAGGTTTCTATGAGGCTTTTATGATGAAGAAAGTGAATAAGAATTTATAAAAAAAATCATGAGCAACTTCACTACTAGAAGTGACTCTAATACTATTTATCTAGAAATGAATTTTATAGTAATTTCTTTGTGAGTAAAAAAGAAAATTATAATAAAGACTATCTAGAGGAAGTTGAAACAAAATTAAAATCTGAATATAAGATTATATGATGGATACTATTGTGAAGGAATAACCTGAATAAAAAAATGTAAATGACTCCAAAGGATAGGTAAATCTAAAATTGGATCAAGAAGGTTCTCCTATATATCTTGATATTTAAATAAATAAAAATCAATAGATTAATTTACTATTGAAATAATCGACTGAATATGTTGATCCTTTTTAAGTTGAGAGTAACCGGATATAAGAATAGTTATATATTCATTTTTCTAATCATGAAATCTTTGGTGAATTTGTAGAATACAAATTAAAAATTGACTAAAATTCAAAGGTTATGTATGATCATAATATTATCCTTAATAAGATAGCTAAGGAGGTAAATCCCTTAAAAAATATATTGTTTCATTGAGAAGTAAACTTGAATCAGAAGTGAAATCAATTTATTCGTGGAAAAAGCTATATTTTGAGAGGTTCAAAATGGAGAATTTATATAAAATTTAATATGAGTATCTGAAGGTTTAAATAAAATTATGAATGAGAAAATACCTAGAACTATGGGTAAAATTTGGATCATATTTTATGTTGAGACATAAAAATTAGCATAAATGGAAAACCTAAAAAGGGGAAATTATAAGTCTGGTGATTCTTGCATCAAACATAAGTCACTAGAAGTACGAATAACAATTTCTATGAATAAATGAAATTTGAGGGATGAAAAAAACCATAATCCCCAAATACATTTAATAAACCATGGTGTAATATGAAGTTTTGGTTTATATAGAGAAATAAATAGGAGAATATTTTCCCTCTCATGAAATTTCAATTATATGGGTTTCTTGGCCACACCATTTCTTTTTGTGAAGAGGAAAGGATCTATTTTAATTGAGAATCACCTAAAAATTATAAAAGGAGAACGATTTTATATCCTTTATCAAATATAAGAAATAATTTTTATGGTTATTCTTTTCATTTTTCTAACTTTAGGTATAAATTCATTGATTACAAACAAAGAGAAAGTGAAAGAAGTAACCATGGAGCTCATAGAGAAATAAATACATGTCAATCAAGAAAGGTACCTATAAAAAATATATACTCTCAATTGGATTAATAAGATATTATAATTTCACCACACTGAAGTTATCAGATACAATAGAAGTTCCCTTAGGGGGAATTACCATTAAGTTTTTCTTAGATTTGATATATCATTCAACAATTATATTGGACACAAATTCCAGGACCAATAATTTTTTTCCATCGAATATTGAGATAGAATTCCTAGAACAAAGATAGGAACATATTCACATTAAATTTACAATTAATTTAAATTAGATCTGAATAAATACTGCCTCATATTAGGATAATTTTTTAACGATTATGGTGTTAATCATATGAAAAAATGGGTTTCCTTTATTTAATGTAGAGTATGCAATGTAGAACCACTATATAAGTGATCCACACATGTCCCATTTTATCTCCAAACAACATCAATAAATTATTGGGTTCTAGTGTGGTGTATCGATCATTTTATGTTATTAATCCTGATCTATTCAAGATAATTCTTATTGTATCCTATTAAAATATTCCTAAAAGTTTCCATTAAGGAATTTTGTTTTGACATCAATTTTCTAAATATCATAGTTATTGTAATATGAAATGGAAAGTATAATTCTAATGGATTTTATCATTGAAACTAGTGAAAATGTTTCATTGTTTTCTTTGACATGATGTTATTAGAACACTTTTGCAACCAGTTGTGCCTTATATGTACTAACTTTCCCATATATGTATATTATCTTCTTGGATACCCATTTTCAACCAATGCTCTTTGCATTAAATAGAGTATCGACCAAAATATAGACTTGGTTTTGGTATATGGAATCCATTTTATAATTCATAGCTTCTTTCCACTTGGAAACATTTGTGACACTTACTAATTTTTTGTAGGTTATAGGATTATTATTATGAAATAATAATGAGTCACCATCCTTGATGAACATAAAACTATACCATTATAGTTCTCTAACCCCTCTTATACTCATAAATAGTACTTATCTCTCTATAAAGTTTTCTTCCATGGGGATTTATGGAATTTTTTCATGTTTCAACTCTTGCGTATCTTGAGGTTGGACTTCATTGAATTATATATCACTCTGAATATCTACTTTAGATATTTGATCCCCTTCAAGAAATGTGGGGTTTATACTAACCCAAAATTTCATATCTATAGGGTCATATGTGTAATATCCTTTAGTTCCCTTAGGATACCCTATAAAGATACAATTATTGCCTTAGGTTTCAAGTTTGTTTCCAAAAATAGCCTAAATAAATTCTTTTCAACCCCACACTCATATATTCAATAAAATGTATTTATTTCCATGAAAATATGAAATACTAGTTTTTTTAGTTGACACTCATTTTAGTATATATGTTTTTTTGTAATATATATCCTAAAAAGGATAATGGAATACTTGCATGACTCATCATCGATCTCACCATGTCTAACAAGGTGTGGTTCCTCCTTTTGATTACATTATTCCAGTGAGGTGTATAAGGGGTGAGTTAATAAATAATCCCAAACATATATAAATAATCAATGAATTCTTAATTAATATATTCTCCACCATGGCCTAAACAAAGTTTTTTAATCTTCATACTAAGTTATTTATCAACTTCATTCTTGTACTCCATGAATTTTTCAAAGGAAAATGACTTATACATCATTAAGTATATATATTCATATCTACTTAAATAATCAGTAAAAGTTATTAAGTATGAATAACTACCCTTTTGTTCAACTAGAAATGATCCATAAACATTGGTATGAACTAATTAAAGAAGGTCTTTGGAACTTTCACCTTTTCCACTAATAGGGCTTTAGTTATCTTTCTGTGTAAACATGAATGAAATAAACCAAGTGTTTTTAGTTAAAGATTTAAATAAACAAACACCTTTCTGTAATTTAATAAAATACTTTACATTTATATGACTTATCTAGTGATTCCATAGTTGGGTGTGATATGATTCATGTGAACTAGTTTTGTTATCGATATCCATTACTTAGTTCATGTAATCTAGAACATAAAGACCACTATTTAAATGTTCCTTTCCATAAAAAAGTTATCCTTATAAAAGAAGAAACATGTATTCCCAAATTTGAAAATAAATCCATTTTTATAAAGTCTAGATACCGAAATAATGTTTTTTCTAACAAATGGAACATAATAACAATCTTTTAAAACCAAGATCAATCCCATTGGAAATGTAAAGTGGTAGTATACAATGTTCATGATAGCAAGTCTAACTCCATTTTATACTCTTGTATCTACCTCCCCTCAGGAAATATTTCATGTTATACTTATTACCTATATTTAAATAAATATTTAGGCACCACATACTATATATAATACCCAATTTGTAGAAATAGATAAATTGTACTTGATAACAAACACACATGAATCTTCCCCTTAATTATTTTACAAGGTGTAGTTTTTATTCCAATATCCCTTCTTACCACATGTGAAATAAATACCATTAAGATACCCTTCTTTCCCATTAATCTCTCTCTTATTGGAAGGGTGTTTCATAAAATCTTTAGGGTTAGATATCTTTACCCAAACTTTCCTTTTATTCACCATACGGACAAAAGGTTTTTCATGCTTCATTTTCTTATTAACTTGGTGATGTAGTGTAATAATATCTAAGAGATACTTATCAATAATGTTCATATTTAAATTAATAACAAAAACTTGGAATATATTAGGGATAGATGTAATAATGAGATCAGTGTTCAATTTTTTAGGAAATTTAGACCCTAGGACCCCTAGGAACTCAATGTATCTAATGATTTTGACTCTATGAGGTCTATCTAGAATTCTTTTTCTATGATTACTTTGAAATATATCCTTGTATATCTCAAAACATTCCTCTTTATCTCTCTTATAATATAATCCACTAATATTTTGGAGTATGTTATAAGCACCCATGTATTCATGAGACTTCATAAATTCATTAGACATGTATGAAAGTAACAAACACTAAATGTATACTTTGTTGCTCACAAGATTATCATTGATAAAAAATTCTTCACCAATCAACTCCTTTGTAGATAGATCAAGCAGTGAGGATTCTACCACATAAGAGTTACATTCATAGGGTAGCACAACTTAAAGGTATCTGAACAATTATCAGAATTTACTTCTAGTAAGGAGATGGTACTTCTCCAATATTTATCATAGGGATAATGTGTATATTGAAATTTCCATTATTATATAATAATAAAAGTTCATATTATTTATAATTAATTTGATTACAATCTATGTGAGATATAATGAAAAATGTTTATTTTATTAATTATACCAGTATTTTATAAAGTCTCTAAGGCCCTCACCATTGAACTCAAAATGTCCCATAACTCAAGAAATTCTAGTGGAAATTATCAATATAATCATTCCTTATGATCCATAAAAAATATATGAAAACAATATGAATGTATTTAGATAGGTAGTCTTTCCAACTAAAAACTATAATCTTTATGAACCATTGAGTGGAATCCCCAATCTATAAATCCTAACAGGTATTTTCTCAACAATTGCCTCCAAATTTTTATTAAATAGACTATGGTAATTAAATTCAATAAAATTTTGGTTAATTTGACCCATCATCTTAATTAATACTCCCAAATAATTAAAAGTGCCCCTGACTATGGCATAAACTAACACTTTAACTATGGTTTCATCTTAATTTAGATGATGGAAGGCGTAATGACTTAATATTAAGTTGAGGTATGTTTGATTTTCTTAGGAGTAAAAATTTCTTATTTTTTCCTTTATATATATTGTTAATATTAATTAAGTTTTACTTTAGTGATTAACTATTTTTTGATAAAATATTTTCTCATAATCCAATTTTTAAAATTCCATCTTTTGATATTATTCCATTTATTTATGTGATCGCTATCTTGAACTAGTAAAATAAATAATTAATAAGAAATAAATAAATAAATAAATGACCCAATTGTGAGATTGTCTAATGGTTGATTAATTGATCAAATAATAAAGAAACCTATGACTAAGGGGGAACTCATTGTGCTGGTCTTGGCATGAGTTGATGCATTCCACCTATCCACCTATCCACCTGTGTATCACATAGGTTGGAATCATCTCAGTTTCATTTTTAACCCTCTTCATATGATTTGGGATACTTTTTTATTACATGAATATATAACACACATGTAAGTGAGGGGAAACAAAGGATTGGTTAAGGGTAATTACATAAATCACCTTGAACACGTAGGTCCTACATAATAAATTAGGGAGGGATGAATCATAGGCTATCATATTTAATTTAATATTAAATAATTTAGAAACTATGGAATAAATTAAATTAAATTAAACTAACACATACACAGGTCTTGGTCAAGCTCATGATCGATCATACACATGAAATGAATATGCAAAAGTACACTGACTAACATTCACTTATATTCATTCTTTATTGTTTGGATAAACATGTGTATTAATTAATCAATCAATTAGTTAGTTAATTCATCTTTATCTTAATAACCATATGAAGTCTTTTGGAGATACCCATCATCAATTTATTCAAGGATAATAAAATAGAAAGACCAATAAATAAATATAATTAAATTAATTAATTAATCATTTTTAATTCTGTAAAAATATTATTATAAATTCAAACACATCTGGTGCCAATTGTGTAATTAGGTTTTAATATTGAAATTAAATATTTTAAAGTAATATAATTAATTATTTTAATAGAATACTACACAAAGTGTACTAAAAAGATACACACCATATTCCTCAATTTTCGTCCACCTAGGATACATATTTGGGGCTTTGGTGTGTACCTTGGCTGGACTACATGGTTTTTATTAACCAGATACATGTTTTTTGATCCATTTTCTATATGACAGGGACAATATTATGGGACTTCAGTGTGTATCTCATAAATACTACATGAAATGTATTAATGAGATACATTTTGTGTGGTCTAAAAGTTGTGTGTCTGCACAACTAACCAAATGACTCGGTTTACACCTCGTACATGGGAATTAATGTGTTATAGGACATATACATCGATCGTATGCTATTTATCTCATTAATTATGTAGGATATCTATATCATGTGGATAGAAACCATGTATTTTACTACATGGTTGGTGTAAATTTCACTATTATACCAAGTAGACTAAATGAAGTGTATTCTAACTACACATCATATACTATAACAAGTCATGCTCCAGAAATGTCAAGTTAACATGAAGTGTATAATAAATTCTCTATATTTTATTACAATGTAGTTCTTTTTGTATTAGGTGACACATCTACATGTAGTGAACTAGGGTACATGATGTGTACTCTGACTACACATCATGTAACCATGTAAACTGACCATAATTATTTGAACATCCCAATGGAATCTCAAATTTTTCTGCATTTGTTCTTTAATTTTAAGAAATTATGAATCTTGAATAATGAAAATTAAAATGTTGAAAGAATTTTAATTAAACTATGGACCAAATAAAAATAATATAAAATGAAATATCTAACTACTGTTGTGCATAATTGATCAATAATATTATAAATAATTATAATTTTAAAATGTGACCTTGCAGATACCACTTGATGGTTCTGAATACAGAAGAACCGCCTTGAGGGAGAATAACCATTAAGGTTTTTTTCAGATTTGATGGATCATTAAAAAATTTTATAAGAGGTAAAAATCATGACCAACAAAATTTTTCCACTGAATAGTGATATAAAATGCTTGAAACCAAGAGATGATATTATGCACTTTAAATTTATAATAAATTTAAATTAAATTTGAGGAAAGGTAACCTCATATTAGGATATTTATTTGATGATGATGTTGATCATATGAAAAATAACTGTTCATGTTACCTTTGTTGTGTAGGAAAGACCCAAAGTAGATCCCCTCTAGTAGTGATCAACATGTTTTTCTTTGATCTACGAACAACACTGATAAATTTTTTGGTGCTATTGCAATAGATTGATAATCTTGTGTTGTTAATCTTGATTTCTTCAAGATCCTTTAAGCTTGAAGGAATTCCTCTCATTATTAAGAAGATGAGAGAAGGAGGAATTAAGAGAGAAGTATATTTTGTGTAATGATTCTCTATTCTCAATTAAACCAATATAATAGACATAAAAATCTATTTATATAGTTATGGTTTAGGTTAAAATATTATTTAATTAAACAAATACTATTAATATTTTAATAAACCTTACCTAACCTCATTCCATATAATAATAATATTATTATTATTTTATGGTATCAGCCAACTAGTGAAATGATAAATATTATTTACTAGATTTTGAAATTAATATTTATCATTTTACATGATCTTAGTCTACTCATGCTCCTTGAAATTTACCGAATACCCAAATAAATACTTATTAAATGTTTATTCATAAATAATAATTCTATTCGTAGTATAGAGAATAAATGTTTATTAAATATTCAATAAATAAATAAAAAATATTCTATTCATAGTCTAGAAAATAAATATTTATTAATATTAATGGTCAATAAAACCTGAACAAAATTATTCCTCGGTCATAATAATAATATTTAATCCAATAATTAAATTCAAATAGAATTTAGTTTAGATAAATGGAAACACTTAGTATGTGACCCTCTAGGCTTATTTCTTGTTGGTATTGGGCTGGCTTGCCTAAAGTTCAATATTACATTCTAGTAATGGTTTAAAAACCAAATAGAAATAAGTTAATTTCGCAATGTCAAAAACTACATATGAACACTTACTGTATAATATAACACCTTTTTCACAATATCTGTTCAAGAAGGTTGCACATCTAAAATAAACTCATATTTAGACCATGGTCATGGAATTTAATACAATTATTTCATTTCAATAAAAGAAAAAAGATATTATCTTCCATAAATATGGAAGGGGAAAATATTTCATTGACTTATTATCTAATAACACATCACTCATGAATCACCTAACGTAACCAAATTATCCTTGAACTGTATCTTTAAGGTTTATGAAATACATCTAAGTGTGCGAGTCGTAACATGCATTAATAATAATATTAATGTATAAGGACCATTACACATTCTCATATATAAGAATACACAATAACACATAAACTTGTGGAATTTCTATAGGTGGGTATTTTATCATAATCTCCCATCTTAGATATTTCCAAGTGTGAACTCCATGATAAGAAGTCTCATCCTCTTTCAAGTACTCACGACTAACAGTCAATATTCTATACATCCCACCATAGTATGTTATCCAACCATAAAACTATAATTAAGAATATAATCATGTAATTTCAATGTTCTTATCATATAGGGGAACTTATATAACCTTATCAATGTGATAGATACTCAATGTCATTATTACAATAAATTAATGAAAAACAATTAATAATATATAATAATATGTTTTATTAATATTCAAATATTTGAATAAATATGTAATTTGAAGTAGAAAAAATTTGGTTCTATAACACAAAATATAATACACGCATGCCAAGGATGATGTGAAGAAGACATATTATACTTCTACTCGACCAAGTATCTCATGGTCGGAAAATAATAAGATCATGAAGAAAAATCAAAAATAAATTTTCCTCAAGTAAAGGAAGAATAAAAAAACATGGATTCCCAATAGTGGGTGATCATGCCACATGAATGGAAATATTTATCTTCTAAATTATTCAAAGGGAATATTTTGTAGAATAGATAACTTCAGAAATCCCAGTGTTTTGAAAATCAATGATAGTGGAATACTTGGTTGGCTACAGATCAACTGAAGAAAATAAAACTTCTCTACATGCATGGATTTTGACACAACCAATTGAACTTTAATCAACCTTATGTCTTATAAATTGAGGTGAAATTCAATCATAAGGGGTATGTGATCAAATCTAAGGCCTAAAACTCATTGATGAAAGGATGTAGGAAGAATGGAAATCTATACCATGTGGATAGTAAATAAAATTCTTATATTCTAACAGTAAAATGAGAGAACAACATGTGGAATCATAAAATTAGAAAACCTCATCAATAGAGAATAGAAAAATTATATAAAATAAAATTTGTGGTGGTTATACTAAGTCATAATTTTGATCATGAGAAAACACGTGATGCTTGTTTTCAAGAAAAAATGGTTTGAAATCCATATCGATAAAAGAAGAAAAGGTTATCCAATATCATAGACTTGGTACATACCAATTTTTATGGCTTAATAAATATTTTATACACATATGGTAAAAGTAATTTCATTCTTTACATTGATGATTATATTAGAACGGATTGTTTAATGGTCATGTAGAGTAAAAAGGAATTCATAGATTTCATGAAGAATAACATGAGAAGAGTGGATAATGAAACTAGTTTCACAATCAAGATATCATGAGGTGACGATGGAATCAAGTACACATTAATTTAGTTATAAAATAACCTTGAAAAACATGTCATTAATCATAAGGTATCATTGATATGAACTCCACAACAGAATGGAGTGGTTGAATAAAGAAATTGGTAGGAGAATAATATAGAAATAATAATGCATATTGAGAGTATTGTCCCTCCCAATTACTAGAAGTAATATGTATAAGTTGTATTGTATACTCAGAACTAGGTTATGTTGATCCTTGGGGAAGAGGGGACTTGACCTGAAACAATCCACCAGGGCCCTCTTGGCTGGAAGTAAGATAAGTGATTCTCTCTAATATCTCCTTCAATAGGCTAGGGGTGGGATACAAACACTGAATAGGAAACACTAAAATGGGAGTCCTTGTCCTAAGTACTTGTACTCATGAACACAATTATATCTATGAAACAATTCGGAGATATAATAATAGACTGAAAATCTAGAGTGTAAAACATGCATGCAACAACCTCTAGGAAATTATCAAAGTATAAAAGCTTAATAAAAAAGTAAAAGGAAAAATACATGCCCAAATAAAAATAAGGTCCTAACCTAACAACAAATGGAAAAAGGGTGACTAAAGAGATCCCATGTCATATTCTTTAAGGTTTGGCCATCAAACAAGGTTTGCTCTTCTAGGTACAACTCTACTCCTAAGAAACTTGGTCCACCAATATCACCATTGATATATCTGTCATCTACATATGACATAGCATGTATGGGAAAATATCATGTAGGGATGACTATATACATTCCCATTAGGATGACTTAAAAACCAAGAAGGGAGAAACAAAAATATACAATAGTTATCTCAACCCATAAGCAATAGGGAAAAAAATCCAATATATTTTTTCTCAAAAGAAACCCAAGAAAGAGAGATAAGAGATCTCCATATCCACACCTTAGCTAAGAATGATGAGTAAACCTACAGCTCCAAGGGTCCATCTATGGTTCCCATCACCATGAACAACATTAAAAGAATTAGTGTGGAGGGGCATGATCCTCACTAATGCACTCTATAGATGAGAAATCACTAACTCCCATGGAGGACCAACTCCCCATTGGAGCTTAATGGTAAGGGAGTACCAACTCTGTAGATAGAGGATATGTGAACAACTATAGTATGGAGGGTACCAAATCTTACTATGTAAATAGTATGGGTGACCCACTCCCTAGTGAAATAGGGGAGTACCAAACCTATCATCTCACTGGTGATCCAATCTGATCACTACCATAGGATAATCATCATTGAAGGAAGAGTCATGATTATAACTTCTCATTTCATATCTCTAATTATAAAATGAATTCAACCATCATGTTCTATGAGAAAAACATATTAGGATAGGCTACTCATAGTCCTAAATATGAGTCCTAGAGAAGGACATACATAAGTTGTAAATTTATAAGAAAAGTATATGGCATGTATAGGGTATAAATGAAATATCTTGGCTACCCCTCGTATACTAGTGTACTTTATCCCATGCCCATGTACTTCATCTCATGATCATCTACTTTGGATCTACATTTTTATAAGGGATATGCCTATATACACTAGTAATTTTTGGGTACCCTAGCCATATCCATATACATGGTTGGGCATGTGTACTCTAGTTGTGCCTATGTACTTAGTTGTTCCCATGCCCGTGCACTCTAGGGTACACGTTGATTCACCAGTACTAGGTCACATGGTGTGTATGGGGTGATATATAGAATGATGTATTCAACTCCACCCAAACCCCTAGATGTCGTAGAAAGGAGACTACATGGTGTGTGTTCTTGGACTATATATCATGTGTATTGGTATTTTCTAAAAACTCAATTTTGTTCAACATATCTCATGCACATCACCACCACCACCATTTCTACAACAATTTGCACCATGGAACTCAAATCTAGGTTTAACTACACCCAAACCATCATCAGTGAATGGATTTTAGCAACCTGATCCATCGCCAGTTGGTTCCTATTGTGACAATCCTATTATCAATGAAACCCTTAATGAAAAATATTGATCCACCTTTAATCCATCTACGATCTCCTATCACACTGCATCATACCTCGTTCATGCTTTTGATCCCAAATCTAAACCCATGGTATCGATCCATTGCACCAAATAATGATTGTGTGATGATCTTCTATCAAGTTTTTTTTGAATCGCCATTTGTTGATGAAGTAATTAGTTATTTCAAGGGATAAATCAAGAATCCACAAATAAATAAATAATTTGGTCTCATGCAAAGGATGAAAATCACCAAAAGAAAAAGTAGATAAATAATCTATAATTTTTTAAATCAATAAAGGGATAAAATAAAATAACATGACATACCACACATTTGGACAAATTTATAATAAATAATGGGTTTGTATCCTTGTCATTGGTGGTATCTAGGAACTTCATTGGTGAAGATAAATCCTTTGAAGAATAATTTTTTCTCCATGATCAGTTATCATTCTTTAGTAGTTACCATCCTTGGATCCTCTAATTATCCCAAAGTTATGAGACTAACCTTAGAGATTCATTATAAATAGGTATAAATAGAGGATGAATTAGGTTTAGTTTATTTAATAAATTTATCATTTAATTTATTTAATGCACCTTCCAATAGTTTTCCTCAACTAGAATCATGAAGCTGACCAACCTTATATCATACTAAGGGTAAACCCCATGTTTTAGAATCAACTGTGGTCTTGGATTTCCCATATAAGTTCCCAATCAATGGTAAAATTGTTTATACCAAAAATATGTGGGTGTGTTACTTAATATATATTAATATTTTTAATATATTAATTTTGGGGTTCTATGAAACCTGAAAAAAGTGAGGAATATGAGGAAAAATATAAAGATATATATAGAATATTTACATGATCAAAAAACCAAAACTGTTGTCATTACATTCTCCCCACCTTCAAGTATTTTTCACCCCAAAAAGAAAAAAATACACAAAAAGGTGGTGGTACTAAGCCTATATCTATCTCTCACATTCCCAATATCCCTCCCTCATGATCCTATACTACCAAATCACTCAAAACAAAGGAATGGTTCATACATATAGGATCTTCTACTACCATTCCTTGATCGCCACTGGGTACCCCAAAAAGGTGGCACTATCCTCAATGTCCAGCTCACCCCAGTTAACAGCAAGCATAGGTTTGTGCACATATCTCCTTAACTGCAACACATGGAAGAATTAATGAACTCAATCCAACTATGGAGGAAATTCCAAGTGGTAAGAAACCTCACAAACCCTTTTTAGGATCTCAAATGACCCAATGAATCTTAGGGATAGATTACTCCCCCAACACAATCTATGTAATCCTTTTCATGGGGAGACTCTTTGGAAAACATAGTCTCCCTAATTAAATTCAAAATTCTAGTGAAGTTGATCCACAAAAGATTTATATCATCTCTGAGTTTTCCTCATATTCTAATAGATCACATCCACCTTCTCTATTGTTTCCTACACCATCTAGGGATCAATAAGTGATTTCTCACCAATCTCAGTCAAACATAAGGAAGACCTATAGGGTCACCCATATAGGGCCTTAAATGGTGTCATGATGATATTATATTGAGAGATATTATTATAAGAAAACTCTACCAATGTAAATTGATCATAATATCTATGAACAAATTCTAACACAAGAACTCTCAACATATCCTCCAACATTTGGATCTTTTTCTTGGTCTTTCGATATATCAGGGGGTGAAACATTGTTCTCATCCATAACTAGGTTACAAAATAATCATGTATACCTCTTTATAGCTATGATGTGAACTAATAATAACAATTATAGAAGATCATAATGGGTACCCCATAAAGCTATAAGATCTCTCACATGTACAACTACCCCAAAATCTCAACTGAACTCTGCTCCTGGATGGTAAGAAAGTCTAACAACTTGGCCAGTCAATCAAAAATAACTCATATAGTATCAGGGATGCTCATTTTATATGTAATCACTATCATAAAATTGATTTATATGTCATCAAAATTTTAATTTAGTATCTTAATTTGATGAGTTAAATGTGTTGGAACATGATGTTTGGCCTTTACCTACTGACATCTGCACCACTAATAGATGAAATTAGTGACACTCTACCTAAATCCAAACCACCAAAATTATATCCATAGGTATTTATATATATTATCCACACCCAAATGTACAACTAATGGATAGGTACGTGACTCTATCAATACCAACTCACACAATGTGACCAGAACCATTATATCTCCCTGTAAAATGATGAATTGATCTCATCCTTTAAAAAAATATTCTATAACATCTCTTGAGGATATATATTCAAGTAGAACCTAACACTAAATGTCTTACAAATGGACCTCTCTCGCATATTGAATAATTAGTGGAGTCACCACCATTAACTCAAGAAAATTCGTGCCCCTCTCATCCACTAGGATCAGCTACAATGAAGCCAACTTCTCAAGAACCTCCTCCATTAATTGAGAACCATATTTCCTACTAAGATAATCAATTACCACATTTCCCTTAACTGGAGTATAGACTATATTGAATTTATATTCCTATAATAAATATAACCAATTCCACTATCTCAGTAGAGATATCACTGGGTGAAGATTTAATTGATACTCTGATGGTATGGGTAAACAAAAAAACACTCACCTAGAAGATAATGCCTCCATATATTTAAGGATAAGATTTCCATTTCTAACTCTAAGTCATGGGTAGTGTAATTATGCTCATGGGGTATTAAAAAACTAATACAATAAGGAATAACCACCTTCCTATGCATCAAAACACACCTTATCATATTTTCAAATGCATCTCAAAATACCATGTACTCAATTCCATCCTTTGGTAAACTCAACACAGGACCACCGGTCAACCTATGTCTCAACTCCTCTAAAAATACTTGACACTGATCATTCTAGATAAATGGATTCCCTTTCAATATTAAGGTGTTCAAAATGGACACTATCCTAGAAAATTATGTCATGAACCTCCTATAGTACCCCACCAAACCAAGAAAACTCAACACCCTTGAAGTTATCTTAGGTGGATCCCATGAAAACATCAAATCAATCATCACCGGGTCCATTGATAAACTATGAAAAAATATGAGATTCCCCAGAAAGTGAACCTCATGGATCAAAAACTGAAACTTTTAGATCTTATCATAAATTTAGTTATCTCAGAGTAAGTTTAGGACTATCTTCAAATTCTTTTCATGATCCTCCTTTGATTCAGTGTAAAAAAGTATATCATCAATGAAGAAAACTAAAAATTATTCCAAGTATGGATGGAAGATATAGTTCATAAGATCTATGAACATAGTAGGGGAATTAGTGACACTGAAAGAAATCACAAGGAACTCATAGTGTCTATAGATACATGAAAATGAAATCTTCAGAATATAAACCTTGTGAACCATCAATTTATGGTAGTTGAACCTAAGATCAAACTTTGAAAACCAAATCAGATATTTTAACTGGTAAAAGAGGTCATCAATCCTCAGCAAGGGGTAATTTTTATTTATATTTTCCTAATTCAGTCAATGATAGTTAATAGAAAGACTCAAACTATCATTAACCTTTTTTACACAAAAAAAATAGAGATTCATAGGGGTACACACTGGTTCTAATAAAACCATTCTCTTGATGGTATTCCTGCTTTACCCTCAACTCCAAAATCTTGTTAGGGGACATATGATATAATATAGAAGATATCAGTGCAATATCAGGGTGAAATTTAGTACATAAGTCTATATCCCACATTAGAGGTAGTTCAGAGACATATTCAAGAAATACATCTATATAATCCTCCACTACTTCTTGTTGGAATATTCTTGAATATCCCACTCCAACAATGTATAAAATCTAAAAATAATGGGTGATATGTTATAACTTACTACTTTTGGGACCTACCCACTCAACCATAATATCTCTCTCAACCACAAAGGAGAATCTCGTACCATTATTATGGGGGATCTAACTCTCCTGTGATGACAGTCTATCAGTGAACGCATTATTGATAACCAATCTATACCCAATATGAATACATAATATTTTATCACAATAAAGAGTATGTCTCGTAAAGAAATCCATCCAAAAAATGATAAATCTCACTATAGGAATATGTAGAATATAGAAGAGTCACTCTCAGTAGGAACCTCTATCCATATTTGTTGGTCTAGAGTCTCAACAAAAATCTCTATATATTACAAAAGGGATATAGAGATAAAAAATTGACTTGGGACTATGTCTAAAAGTACTAGAGAATGTGTATAAAATAAAAAGATCATACCACATATATATCAGGATAAACCTAGTAATTTCCTACATATCCTAAAACTACATGAACCCTCAACTTCCAGACCTCTGAGCAAAGCATGGGAAACCTGGTACTGGTGGGGGTAGGAGTAGCTCATAGCATCATCCTCCTTCTATAGATCCTCCCTTTGGTGCTCTATCTACTCCTTTATCAGTACCACCTCACTAGCCCCACCCTATACATACTTGGGAGATCCCTAATCATAGAACTGCCTCTGTTGTGGTTGTCCATTCACTACCTATCTACCATACTCAGGACATCAGGTCAGATAATCATGATCCATGTGACCTCACCCATCAAAATCATAACATCACCTCTCTCTTGGATGACTAGATACTTTACATGAACCCCACACTATAGATCCACATGTTTGAGTCTATTCATGGGTACTACACCTACACTGATACCCTAACATCTATTACCTACTATATGACATAGACGACTCAGCTCCATGATGTCCACTACCTGTTCTAGACACCAGGAATACCTCAGGTAAGAATCTCCCTAAAACTATAACTCATTCAAAAACTCTATCATTATTTTTAATTTATAGGGATCCCATGCTATTATAGATATCTCTACTAAGGCCCTTTTCAAACTTTCATGCTTATAAGAATCCATCTCTTATAATATCGAGTGAGTAACGCATGAGGTCAGTGAACCCTATGGTATACTCAATAACTAAAATATCACCCTGTTGTAGCTTGAGAATCCTATGAATCTATAAAGAGTGAAAAAAGAAGTTCAATACATATTGAAAAATAGTTGATGAAGTTTTAACCATTTGAGAGTTGTCTCATCATGGGTCTCCATGATCAAAAACCACCAGCACCTTTATGCTCCATTAAGAAGACTGGCTGCAAGTGCAATCATCTAATCACTTAGGGTTTATAAAAACCTAGAAACATAGACCACTGACTTGATCCAATCCTCTACCGTTTGAGGGTCTTTCTCACCACAAAACCTCAATAGTCTCTATCTCTATAAATCAAAAAATTTCTAAGACAACATGCATCATTTCTATGGACTACTGGGAATAGCAGCTGCTTAGTGGGTAGTGGTACCACTCTATGATCACTAGGAGGAAACACATCCAGAGTGGGTCCCTAAAATGAGGCTTCATCATGATCATATATCACTATCCTGGATAGATTTTATTACAGATTCCTCCTAAAATTTATTAAAATGTACCACATTTAGATAAGCATATATATGAAAATTACTCCAAAAGGACATGAAATTAAAATCAACCAACCCTATATGATGTATTTACCATTTGTTCCCTAAAAATGATGTCTCGTTATGATGATTTGACTAGCATGTAGTTATATTCTTGGTGATTGTAAATACCAACCATCACCCCAAAACTGGGTTTCCTTGCCTAAAAGTCGCACTCGAGACACTCTGACACCATTTTCCTAAGTTCCCAAACCAATACTCACAATAAGGTCCAACTCCAAAATTTAACCCAAGAGAAAAACCATATTTGATACCACTTTATCATGACCCACCTGCCAAGTCCCTCTTGGTCTATGGTAAGTTGAGTGGGACACCCCAAGATTTCTTCCAATAAGCTAGGGGCTAGAAACAAACATCGAGTAGGAAATTCTAAAATGGGAGGCCTTATCCTAAGTATCTATATGCCTACACACATCCTTCTACATGAAATAGTTCATATATATAATAAATTATTGAACATATAGAGTGAAAACCATGTATGAAACAACCAATAGGAAACTATCAAAGTGTAGAAGAATAATATAAAAGTATGAAGTGAAAAAATAGACACCCAACTAGAAATGAGATATCAACTCAATGATAATTGTAAAAATGGATACTGAGGAGTGTCTGGCTCAAAATCTTCAAGTTCAGCCACCAAATATTTTTAGCTCGAATAGGTAAAGTTATTCTTCTATGAAATCGGGTCTACCATTATCACTGTGATCTCTCTATTATCTAGATGAGATACAACATTTGTAGGAAAAACCCATGTAGGGGTGAGTACATACATACCCAATAGGACTCCTCTAAAACTAATAAGGGAGTAATAAAAATATACAGCAATCATCTCATCCCATAATCAAAATGGAAATGAAAACCAATATATATATTCTTAAAAGAAAACCAAATGAGAGAGAAAGGTAATCTTCATCTCCACACCCCAGCTAAGAATAATTAGTCATCTTGTAACTCTAAAGGTCAGTCCCCAATTCCCTTCACCATGTGCGACATCACATGAATTAGAGTGGATAGACTTTCTTCTCTCTATTGATATATAAAAATAAGGGAGCACTAACTCTAGTGGAGGACCCACTCCCCACTAGAGCTCAATGATAGGAGAGTACCTGCTCCATTGATAAAGGACCCATGCTCTGGTATAGTATTGGGGAGTACCGACTCTACCTATATAAAGAGTATGGGGGACTCACACCCTAGTTCAATATTGAATTACCAACCTCGTAATCTATATACTAATTTAACCTAATCACTACCATCGGCTAAGAATTATTGAATGGAGAGTCGTGATCATAACACCAAATTTTGTATCTCTAATTCCAAAATTAATTCCACCATCATGTTTTATGTGGAAACTACACATGATATACTACACATGGACCCAAATCCAAGTATCAAAGAAAAATATACAGAAGTTAGAATTTTCCAAAAAAATTAATTGATGTGTATAGAATATACATGATGTTTTGTGGCTTACCTGAGTATGCTTGTCTAATTTGGCCTATGAAAATCTACTTCATCTCATTCCCATTTACTCTGGTCATGATCGTATACATTCGTTGTACCCATATAAACTATCCATGTCTAGGTACCCTGGTCATGTCTGAGTATATGGTTGTACCCGTGTACTCTGGTTATGCCTGTGTACCTAGCCATGCATGTGCCCATATACTTTGGAGTATATGTAGAGCTGCCAGTACTAGGTCACAAGACATGTATGGGTTCATACATGACATGTGGTATTTAAATCTTCTCAAAACCCTAGTCATAATAGTAAGGTGACTACATAGTATATGTTTCTAGACTACGTGTCATGTATATCTTAATTTTCTAGAAACTCAAGTACAATCAACGTGTTAGTATTACATTTCTTTCATCACTATTTTCACCATGATTTTTTCCCTAGAACTCATATATGGGTTTGACAGCATCCAATCCATCGTCGATGACTAGATTCTGACCACTCTGTCTAACGTCGATTGGATCCTATTGCACCACCCATCCACTCACCGAAACCCATGAATGGAGAATCCTTATCCACCTATAATCTATCTCTAATATCCTTTCACAATGCATCAAACCTTGGTTGGGATCCTAATCCCAAATTCAAACCTACAGTATCGATCTTTTTCACCAAATAATGGTGGTGTGGTGATCATTTACCAGGTATTTGTTGAATCACCAGCCAAAGGAAACACTGATGATGAATGTGTGAATAATGATTGGAGAAAAAACATGAAAAACCCAAATTAAGGGATGATCATGTCCATTGTTTAGGTTGGATTCTATTCCTTGATGAAGGAATCAATTATCATAAGGGATAAATTGAGAAACCAAAAATAAATAGATAATTTGGGCCTATGAAAATGATGGAAATCGAAAAAAAAGTAGATAAAAAATCCATGAATTGTAGATTAATAAAGTCTAGAAATATATGAAATAAAATTCCCTACCTCGTATTTGGATCAATAATTGATGGATAATGGGTATATTACATTTTCATTGGTGATATCTATGAACATTATTGGTGAAGATAAATCCTTTGAAGAATTTTTGTTGCACCAAAATCCATTTTTGATCATCAATGGTTATCCTTTTCTCCTCTAATTCTCTCAGGGTTATGTGGATAACCCTATAAATTCATCATAATGATGTATAAATAGTTTATGGATTATGATTAGGTTATTAAATAAAATAAGTAAATTAATCATTTAATTTATTTAATGAACCTGTTAATGGTCTTCCTCAAATGAAAACCCATCATCGACCAACCTTATGTAGCAGCTTGGGTAAACCCCTCATTCTAGAAACAATTCTACTCTCAGATTTCCCATTCAAGTTATTAATCAATGGGAAAACAAATTATACTAAAAATATGTCTGTACATACATTAATATATATTAATATTCTTAATATATTAATTCCAGGGTCTTGCAACACCCAAACCTAATGCCAACTCCAAGGAAAAATTCATAGATAAATATAGAAATATTCAAAGGATTAATAAATCAAAACTAGTGTCACTGAATGGATCTATATGAAACATTTCATAGACGGAATCCCTCACTAAAACATTTTCAGGTCTTTAGAATAATATGTTATTTTCAGAACAAATAAGGAAATCAGGGAAAGGATGGAGATGCAGATGATAAAGGTCTGATTCTAGGATACTCAATAAAGAGTAAAGTCTTTGAATTATTCAAAAATAGACTAAATAAAATCATGTAGAGTAATGAAATCAAGTTCATTGAGTAGAAATATAGGGATAATTCTAGAAACCCAAATGTTGATGCTTTCTATAAAGAAGTAAAAGAAGGTTAGAACCATTCAAATCATAAATTTTTGAAATGTTGTGAAAATGATGATGAATTTGAGATCAAATCATAAGAGGAGACTATTCTTGAATAAAATTACCCTGCTCTTTAGAGTATAAATTAATGAACAAAGATTTATCCATCCAAAATTATTGGATATATAATAACAAAAACACAAACATAGAGGATAAAGAATGTTGAACTTGATACTCTATTATCTATAGTGGAGGCAACATTATTTCAAGAATCGGTAAATGATGGATCATGTATTAGATCTATCAATGAATAATAGGACCAAGTTGAAAAAAACATACTTAGGAGCTGATATAGAATCCCAAACATCGCAATTTGATTAGAATGAAGTGGATTTTCTAGAACAAATTCAATGATTATGGAAATGTTATTCAAAATAAGGATTGTATAGTATGTAAATTCTATACATGGATTGGAGGTTTTGATATTGGAGAAGCAGTTTCACTAGTGGCATGACTTGATTTGATCATGCTCTTCTTGGTGATAGAAATTGAAAGAGGTTTCATGATTTATCAGATGGATGTTAAAATAGATTTTTTGAATGGGGTACTTTAAGAAGAGGTCTATATTAAACAAATATTAAGATTATTGATTATAAATGATGAAACCAATGTGTAAAGTTTGAATAAGACTATATATAGTTTGAAAATGCCACAACAAGCATGGTATGATTGACTAGTCTCATACTTAATAAAGACTAACTTCAAAAGGTGTAGTGTAGATGATAATCTTTATCAGAAAGTTTATAAGGAGTAAAAGTTTATTTTTATAGTCTATATGGATGAAATTATATTATTAACAAAAAAATAAGTTTATAGATGAGTTTATAGAACTAATGAACTCATAATTTCAAATGTCCATGATTGGTAAGATCGATTATTTTTAGGAGCAGTAAGTTATTTAGAAATAGGTATATAACTTTATCTATCAGGTAAAGTATATGAGAGAGATAATAAAGAAGTTAAATATATACTATTACAAACTAATGTCAAATTTAATTGTAATTGGAAACAAGTTTGGAAAATTTAAGGATGGGAAATCAGTGGATCCCACCTTATATAGGCAAATAATTGGAATTTTATTATATTTGGTTGTAACACGACTAGATAATGTGTTTAAAACATGTTTAAAGACTCATTTTCAATGTGATCCAAAGGAAGATAATATCTAAATAGCTAAATGTATTATGTGATATTATAAGGTACTCTTAATTATGATTTATTATTTGATACAAGAAAGGATCATGAGTTATCTATATTCTTTAATGTGAACTAGGTTGGAGAAATGGTAGACCGAAAGTCTATAAGTTTTAGAACATTATTTATCAAAGGAAAATGTGTTGTATGTCTGAGTAAAAAAAAAATAAATCGCATAATTGAGTATGGAAGAAGAATAATACATATCAATAACTAAGGTATTCCCTCAGCTTCTATGGATAAAGAAACAACCCGAAGATATTGGTAAAGAGGTGAACCTGCCTACAGTAGTCTTTTGTGATAAAAACAATGAAATTAATATCACTAAATATCACATTAAATACTCAAATACCAAGAATATTGATATTATATATTACTTTATTAAATAAAAACTAGATAAATAAATGGTTTCAGTGGAGCATTTTGGAATTAATGAACAAGTATTGGACAACATGAAAAATTCATTGGCCACTTATATTTTTAAGAGACATCGATTGAAACTCAGTGTTCAACTACTTCCCTATTCTTAATGAGGTTAATATTATTCCCCTATCCCTATTGGTATCTAAAACTTCTTTTATGTGTTTCATATTTGGTAGTTCACTTTTGTTTATTATCAAAGGGGGATAAATGATTAGAAAATGAAATGTAAAAGACTGGAAATTCAAGTGATAAATTAAGTGATTTTAGAGATAGGCTCTCTCATTCAAGGTGAGTATATGGAATGAAAATTAGGGGTGATGTGATACATGGGGAATAGAGGATTGAAGTTTGATTAAGTTTGATCATGTTTTAAAATATATAGGATATCTATAATGAGGAATGACATGAGGTGTGGAATTATATCTTGATCACCTGTTTTCTAAATTGATCATTTTTCACATATAATAAGAGTGATATATGAATTATTTATTTTATTTTTATAAAAAATAATATGTTTTTTATGAATTAAATTTTATTTTGGATTTACAAAAAACCCATAGGGGTATAATAATGGAACGAAGGCGATCTATTCCAAATATCGTTGTCATGATTGATGTCAAACTATTTCTGAGTAGATAAATGTGTTTATAGACTAAGGGATATAATTTAAAATGGTTAATTTTACTAGTGTTTACTAACTTTTTGGGTGTAAAAATTGAAGGAAAATGAAATGTTTATTCTGGGGAAAAGCCAGATTTTTCATGCTAGTATTATAGATTTAACTCTAGTGTCATAAACCAGTGTCACATATTGGTGAGGTTGATTTTTTTTGAATCATTTGTATGATGGTCTAAAATCCATGTGAAGTAGGGGGTATCATGCAATAGGAGTTGGTCGAAAGATAAAAAAAATCTCAAATATTAAGGCTAATAAAAAATGGGATTTTTTATCTATAAATACCCAGTTAATCCCCTCATTTAGAGTTAAAAAATTGGGAGAAGGATTAAGAGGATATCACATCATTTAAGTGTCACTTGAGTTAATTTCACATGTGACAAGAATCTAGGAAAAGTATTAGTTTGAATATAGCATCATGAACATGGTAGAGTGAAGGCATCGAGGAAAACCTACTTGGGAAAACTCACCTGAGTGAAAGGAGTTGTATGAGGATAACATGAGAGAATTGACGTATGTACACCCAAGATATATAAAGATTCATAGGTGAATGAATTAGGAGGATGGGACATGGTCAAATATATACCTAGGTGAATTCTTAATTAGGATAATCATACCTAGGTGAATCCAGAGATATGGGAAAAGGTGACCTAGGAAAATTTAGGTACTTATGAAATTTGAGGGTTTTATTAGATCATCAAACTCATACCTTAATTATGTAATTTTTAATCAACATTCATATCAATTTTCAGGATACATTTAAGTCATTAAACTAAGGAATACTTTATCTAGAGCAGTGAGTAAAGAAGATCCGATGTATTTGATCTGAGGGAGGAAATTCACTTATCCCTAAATCAAATTGTAAAGGTAGTGATCTTTCTATTGAGTGACTATTATAGAATCATTTTAATACACTAATACCAATGAAACATAATGTATTATAGTACATTTGACACATTTTTATTGTATTCTCCTTAGACTATCACTTGGTGTTAAACTAAGTAAAAACCATTATGTTCTATTTTTATTTTTTACATTTGTGATTATGGTGAATGTGCATTTAATTTGGATAGATCTTATAAGTTCCTACCAACATAGTGATAAGATCCTTAAAATAAAAAAAATCTAACATCTTTATTAAAACCTCCCCTCTGAGGATGTTTCGGGTTACGACAATATTTTTTAGGAAAAAATCTCTAAAATAATCATGAAATCGGGTGGTGTTCATGGAAAAAATGAATACAAAAGTGAGAACAAACTATGTTTAATAGATAATTTTGTGCCTTATATCATCAAACGTGAATTAAAGGTTGATAGTTAAAATAAACCATATATATTGATTAACAGATTAAGTAAAATATGATTAACCAAGGAAAGTTTAAAGTTTAAAAACGACTTATCCTGTGTCATTTATCTATCATTAGAAAACTATAAATTTTTATACTTTGATGTTGATGTATTTTACATTTATGTGGGGATTTTTTAAGATAAGTGGAAAATAAATCTAGTGGGTTGGCCAGTGGTTTCTCATACTACTGGCCATGTAGAGATGAGGGGGTGGCCAATGGTTTCAACCGCTGGTCCTTATTCTTTGTTTAAACTATTCCTCTATAGGGGTTTTTTCATAAACTATTATATCTATTATTATTATTTTAAAATTATATTTATTCTTTATACATAAATATAAGGTTCCCATCTTCTTCAACTATGTATTTTCTTCATTAACAATGTACTAAAACTCTACCAAAATTTCCCCACAAATTCCTAGAGTTAATAGCATGATTTTCCTGCACATGTTTCATGTAATACTTGAGATTCAACTATAATAAATAATCACTTTATCACAAAAAAAATCATAATTTCAATTATATTATTTCATCATAATGGAACAACACATGGTAATACAATAAGAAACTAAAAAAATACATTCATAATAATAGCTAAAATAATAGCAAGTAAAAATATAAGGAAGAACCATAATATTGAACACCATAGGATCATAATCTAAAAAGAATTTAAAATATATAAAGTAAATTATTATTAGAAAGAAAATTATAATAAATCAAATAGACATGTTATAATAACTAATAGAAGAACATGAATGATATTAGGATGTTCAAATACAGTGTATATTAGGGGTAATATTTCTATTTGAATCTAACATTTGGAATATATCTATTGGAATATAAGTATTGGGAATCCAACCGTTGTAATAGTAATGTAACTATTATTTATGAAAGTTTCCAAAAAAATTAATAAAATAATTTGATAATAATATATTTAATAATTATTAAAAAAGTTTATTAATTATTGAATACTAATATAATTACAAACATATGAATTAAAATAAAAATAAAAAATTATTATCTGAAAGAGTTTTTAAATTTTTTTGTTCCAAACATATTATTTTGAAATAAAACAATAGTTTTATTTAATAATTAAAATTTTCATACATATAAAATTATTTTCATAAAAATTACATGAAATTTTAAATCATCACATTGAAATGATCGAGTGATTAATTTTACTTAATTATTAAATACAACCAAAGTTTTTGGTAAATTGAAAAATATGATAAGCATATATGGTAATTATTGTGACATAACTATGTTATAAAAATGTTTCAATAATTCATATAAATGAATCAATTATAAAAATAATTTTTCCATTAATATAATGTATTTTAATGAATTAAAATGATATTTTGATCCTATATATAACTTTCCAAAGTCTAAAATGGAAATTAAGGTTTAAAAACAATATTTTAATGAAAATTGATATTTCCATGGTCAAAGTAAAATAAAATAATGTATTTATATTATAAAACATAAAAATTTGAAAAAAAATGTTTTAAATTTTAAAAACCATGAGCTAAAACCATGGTTAGGCCAATGGTTTTTCATTTTCCACAACCAAGATTTCAAAGTTCTATGTTTAGAAATCAATAAAAAATTCCCCCTCATTTTCAATAAATACCCACACATCCTTCCACTCATCTTTACTCCAAAATTAGGGAGCACATTTATCCTCTCATTTACCCTCTCAAGAGTCTATGTAAGTAATTTATAAGGTTATAATGTGTTCTTATCATGATTTATAAAGCTACTTTTCAAGGTAAGGGTTCCTAATCTCTTATCTTTATTTACTTATATAACTTTTACAATTCTGTTTCATTTCAATGTGGAATATTACTATACTTCATTTTTATAAATTCATTATTGTATTATAAGTGAAAGATCTTTATCCCCTTTCATTATACTCCCTTTATAATCTATTATAATGATTAAAATTACCCATATTCATAAAATTTATTATCGATATTCCTATATATTCCATGAATTTTTAGTATTATTGATGTATTATTTCTAATAGGTGGGATTTTTCTTATGAAGTATGTTGATGATATAGATGGTAGAGAATTTATCAGGTCCCAAGTGTATTAAACATTATTTTGTCACATGTTTTCTTTTCTCATCAATTCATGTTGACATAGAAGTATTTCCTTGAAGATTTTTTGTATCCTTAATGTGTAATTAATATATTTCAGAAATAATCATAGTTTTTAGAGGGAAATTTTCTATCATTTACTTTGTCTCAAACTATTGAAAACTATTTTATGCTATGTGTATTTCCTATTGATATCACTATACCATGAAAATACCCTACACCACTACTTCCTTATCATTACTTTGGTAAGGTAGCTGTTCATTTTATAGTGAATATCATGTTGTTTCTAAGTTCATGATTTGATAATAACATATATAGTTTTATTATTCTATTTAATTTTGAAATATTGATATTCCATATATACATTATTTCTATATTAATATATATTGATTACTTATACATGATTATGAATGAAGTTACTTAGGGAAATTTATGATATGTATTGTTTAACCATTCTCTTCATATGATGTATTTTTTGAACTTTATATGTTATGGGTGGAGCCAAAAATTATATAGCCCTTTGATTTATCAATAGGTCTCATGAGACAAACTACTTTTTTTATTTGGTGTATGCCATACCTATTCATGTATAATGTCTTGTCATGATGCATTGGAGATGTGTTTATAATGTCTGAAATTATGAATTCCATCACTATGAGATCATTTATTAGTATCCATATAATTTATTTTCTATTTTTATGTCATAAATGGATATGTTATGCACATGTTATCACTTATATATATATTATTTTATTATTTATTCATGTTATATTATGTAGTCCATTCTTATGTTATGTTAGCTTCTGTTATATTCTACCTATCACTGGGCATCTGATTTTACCCCCTTATATTGTATCCCATTTACATAGGAAACAATGAATATTACTACATATTACATATGGAAATTCAAGGATAAATAAAAAAGTTTTTATGTTTTTAGTTGATATATTTTCAGTTATCAATTTAATGTCATGTTCGTTTATGTATCTAGTTTCCTCAGACTACTAAGATGTTAGATACCATGATCTATGAATTATTCACCAATGTAATAAAATAAAAAATGGCTCTGGGTTACTAGAGTCATTGTGTTACAATTTAAATGAGATAAAGTTTATTAGAAGCCTTAGGAACTAGATTTAAATTAACATAGTTAGAGAACATATCCCTATAAAACCCCTTAGGATAGTCTGGAAATACTTCTAGATTACATGACATTAATGTGTAATAATTTTCATAGGAATTATATAGTATATTTTATATTTTATATTTTTATTCATGAATTAAATATGTATATGCCATTTTTTTGAAATGGACCCTAATATAATTAAACAAAATCATGCAAATAGCCATAATTAGTGTATATATTTCCCTCCCAATCAAATCAATTATACTAGTGTTTGAGCTAACTATATTATGAATATATTAGGGTAGTTAACTTAGTCTATGAAAAATAAATTTTCATGTATGGTAAAACCTTTTTCACCTCAACATAGTGTAACAATATTGGATTCCTTCATGTAGTAGAAACATCTATCTTTTAATAGAGCTATTAATATATTATTGAAAAAACAATTTATTAATTATTTATAGATATATTCATTACTTTGAGATGTAGTGAAAGGTATAATATTATCATGTTTTTAAATCTTCTAAGGTGAGATTCTGATTAAGGGTGGACTTTGATTCAAACCACCAAGAAGGGGGAAGAGATAAAAAACATGAAGTGGAATTATTTTAAGGTGGGATTCCTAGAGAAATATTGTCCTTGGGAAAAAATAACATTGAAAAGAAATTTATGAATTTAAGACAAAATAAATAGTAAGGTGTTTACTCAGTATGAGGCTAACTTCACAGGGTTAGCAATATATGTTGTATATTATATATGTGTCCTTTAAATAAATATCGATCAATTTTTTAATAGATTAAATCCAATATATAAAATGGAATTAGTCTATAAAACATTTTCCTCATATGAGTATATAGTTAAAATCACAATCAATTTTGATTTTAAGTCCTATAATTCTTATATTTTCAAAGAAAACTAAGAAAATAATAGAGTGGTTGATCTCCATGTAGAATGAAATATAGATAAGGAAAAGCAGGGAAGTGTATAATTTATAACATGTAATAATTATGGGAAGAAGCATCCTAAGGAATTCTTGAATACCTTAGGATTTTGCTTCAAGTGTGAAGATAAAGGACATAAATCTCATGAGTGAAAGGAAAAAATAGATTCCACTAATGTTCGATGATTCAATTGTAAGGAGAAGGAACATTATTCAAATCAATGCCCCAAGTGGTAAGTTAATGTTACCATAAGGGGTCAAAGGAGCAAGTTCGGGCTTATACAATCACAATAGTAAAGGTTGAGGTACCAAATGATGTCATAGAAGGTACTTTGATCATAAACTCAAAGTTATCCAATACATTATTTGATTTTGGATATACAAACCCATTCATATCTTGTAAGTTTTCTAAGAAAATTTAATCACCCCCTCATGCATTAAGGAAGGAGTTGTCAGTTAAAACTTCATGTGGAAATATTATAGGAAAAAAATTATATTGGTTTTTATCTACCAAAATTTATGGAAGTTAATTAACTATAAACCTAGTTGTAATACTGATGGTTGAATTTTATATATTCCTTCAGATGGATTGGCTCTCAGATTATAATGTAAGAATTTTTTTTCAAGTGAAGTAAATTACAATTCTAAGGATGGAATAGAATTACTTATTTTTTGGATGAAGGAATTCATTGAAATAGTATTATTTGGAACCACCCCAATGGTTCCTCTTAATTAAATTCTTAAAGAATATGAATTAAAAAATGAGAAATATATCCTTAGAATATAATATGTATCCATTGTACAGTATTATATTGATTTTCTCTAAGTAATTACATGGACATACTACTGATTGTGAAGTTTAATTCTTTATTGACCATATCCATGATATAAAAACAAATATTTAAGACTTTTTATAGAATGGATCTGGTGGAATTTTTGGATCTAAAGAAATAAATACAAGACTTTTGTGACAAGGGATTTGTATTCCTCAGTGTTTCACCATGGGATAACCTATATTATTATAAAAAATAAGGATAGTTCTTTAAGTTTATCCATTTAATATAGGGAAATATATAGCACCCACATATTTAGTTAATTAAACATTTATTTAAGTATTTTAATTATAAAAATTAATTTGGTGGAATTTAGAGAGGTTTTTAGGAGTTCTAGAATATGTTTGGATCTTTTCTAGAGGTTCATGGTTTGATCATGGTTAGTAGAAACTGTGTAACACCTCCCAAGAAACTATGAAACAGAAACAGTGGGATTTGGGTAGGCACATGGTTTTTCCAAAACATATGGCCACCCAGGAAAACCATGTGATGTTGGGAAGAGGGGTGTAGCATAGTTGGCACATGGTTTTTCTAACCATGCAAGCCAACCATGAGAGGGGTGTTTGGTGGAAATTAATAGAACATGGTTTGTACATTCTTTTCTTAACCATGTTCCCTAATTGTGTGGTGTTAAAAGTAAGATTTTGATTTTATAGATCTAATGTGGTTAATCTATTTAACCCCTTTGTCCTTAATCTGAACCTAACTTGAATTCCACTCATTCTAAAGGCTAGATAGACCTTTCTTATTGATCTGGGAGTGATCTGTTGGCAATTTTAAGTTCATTGGAGTCCTGGATTTCTTGGTAACTAACCTTTCTTGGTGGTTTTCCTTAGTTTTCTTTATCTTCCCTCTCGTTGATTTGTGGATCTAATAATTTAGGGATAGATCCATGTTATTTCATTCCAATCAGAATGATTTGCGGCTTTTTTAATGATAGGTAACAAGATATAAGAATGTTTTAATGAGTTTCAATCCGTTTTGTTGATGAATTGTGTCATTATTCATTTTTACCTATGTTTATGAGTTAGCTAGATTCAATCTCAGATCCTCTTAGTTATAAGTTGAAGTATTTATTTCAATTCAATTGAATTTATTGGTTTTAATTGTGAAATTGATGTGAACTTTTTTGTTGTAAACCCTCTTTAGTGATGGTTTGTGAAATTATATAAATTGGTTGTTTTGTGGATAGTGAAATTGGTTACATGATTTTAAAATGTTTTTTTTGGTTTTTATGCATGGAAAATTTGATGGAAAAAGTTTTCAATAAAAGGATAGTTTTATTGAAATGGTTAGGAACAATTTTTTGGCATGGATTTTGGAATAAATGGATAGATTTTGTTCATGTGAATTTGGGATATATAGGGGTAAGAAGTTTCCCCTTTCAAAAGTGTTATGGATAAGGGTATGAGACTTCCCACATAAAAATGGCTCACCAAGTGATGGTTTGGTGAAAGGATGGCTCATCACTCGTAAGCATATAGAGTTCCATGGTTTTATGCATGTGTGGTTATGTGTAATGAAGTGGGTTGTTCTAAATATAAATGTGAAATGTTTTAAAAATTGTTTGGTTTATTTTCTTGGAATATATTTTATGTTGATATAAACTATTGAAATGATTTAAATTATTTTATATAGATTTTATAACATGTTATATCCTAGTGGCCTAAGTTAGTAAGTCATTGGAGAAATCCTGTTGAGTTTTATACTCACCCCCTACTAGGAAACTTTGGTTTGTTTGCAGATGTGATATATTGAGACACAGGTAAAGGCAAGGTATCTCATTTCCTTAGTGATGAATCATGATAATTTGGAAATGGATTGTGGAGTTGGATCTTGGATCTTATTTGGGAGTTTCGGCTGGATATCCTGGTTATCTTTCAGTTATTGGTTTTAGTTTCTAATTTGTACTCTAATATGGTTGTAGTTTTGTTTTGTGTTCTGTTGGTTTAATTTTATTTTTATTACATTGTACTCATGAATCATATAATGGTTTGTTTAGTTATGTTATTCTTGGATTGGTTGTTTTATTTTAAAATATAAAATCATCACCCAACTATTTATGAATCTATTAGCATTTATTTTCAGCCTTGGGTGTCTTGGGGATGTCACCTAAGGCCTAGTAATTTCCTACCACCTTCTCAATCCAATGAGTAGGGGAGGTATGTTACAAATGGTGTCATGCTTAGCTGGACCATCTTTCATTTTGGGAAAATGGTCTCCAGTTTTTGGTCTTGGAGTCAGAAATTCACTCCAATTTAATCCTTGAGTTAGGATGTTAAAAGGAGTAGGAACGTTAGAAATTGAAATGTAGAGCATAAAAAGGTAAAGCTAACCTATTTTTTCTTAACCTCGTGTTATTAGGGACTTTGGGTACATGAGTGTTTTAAGACACTTCTAGGAGTTGTTACCTCATTGGAATGGGTTTATCCAATGATAAGAGCATGACATGAATGGATAGAAATGACTTCCCACTATGAGTACATTTTTCATTTTATTAATGATTTATGATTTGGTACAAAAGTGTTGCTTTTTGAAAAAAAATAAATGGTTTGATTTTCATGGTATAATTTTGAAAAATAGTTTGAAAGTTGAAAATGTTGTAATTTTTGAAAGCATTGTAGTGATATATGTGATGTGGTTAATTTGAAATTGTTGGGCCTTAAGTTTCTATAGAGTGAGACTAAATAGACCTTTCTTTTGGTTATATAAAATGGAACCTAATAGGTATAGTTGAAACCAATTAGAATAAGTTGTTGAGAATGTGGTTGCACATGATCCACATGTGAACCAACAGCTGGTTCAGAGTATTGTCCATGCTTTTAAAGATCTAGAAAGAGGGAAAAAGAATGATGAATCAAAGAAATTTGATCATTTCGTTTAGTTCCAAAAGCATTATCCACCCATATTTCTGGGTGATTTAGAGTCAAAAAATCATAAGTGTGGTTGAATAGGATTAATTGAATCTTTGATTTCCTAGGCACACTAGCTAAGATGAAATTGAAGTTGGAAATGTATATGGTGGTGGATCTGACACACTAGTGGTGGGATTTAATATTGTATACTAAATTAGACCAAGGCATTTCATGGGATGATTTTGAAGAATTTTTTAACAACAAATTATGTCTTCATAATTTCCAAATTACTATAACAATAGAATTCTTCAATTTAAAGTAAGATAACCTTATAGTGATAAAATATATGGATAAATTCATGAATTTAATCTACATTTCATCAGATGTTGTTTAAAGTTCATCCTTAAAGGGTTTTATTTTTGAATTGGAGTTAAGGAGAGAGGTTCACCCAAAGATTTGTGTACTTTGTGTAAAGGATTATATGGAGATGGTAAATAGAGAGACTATAGAAGAGAGAGACATATCATGTAATACGGTTGGAGGAACCATGTTGGTTCCTATGAGAAATGGTGAGAACTCTAATGACGGGAATAAATAGAAGAGGGAAACATATTTCCAAGGTGGTTTCATGACTCAGAATCAGATAGCAGGATCAATGAATCTTCCTCCTAAACCAAATACCAACCCTGGATGTTTTCAATGTGGTTTGTTTGATCACATGAAGCGAGATTGTCCAGCACCACCTAGAGCATACCAAAATTGAAAATAGATGGGACATATTTAGCACTATTTTCATAGTGCTACAAGGTTGGGTGCTAGGGGACATCTCATTTTTTTGAAAAATTGTATGATTTGATGGGATAAGGGTAGTATAATAATTCTCATCAGTAGAATCAAGGAAACCATAGTGATTCTAGGAATACGATGACTCTTCAACTAATGAAATCGCAATAGGGTAATAAAGATTAAAGTGTAGTGAGTAAGAAATTTTATGGAGCTGAGCAAGTGATTGGGGATGATCAATTTGGACCTTTTATGGTGAGAGGTAAAATTATTTTGAATTCTATCCTTGTATGAAATTTTTTTGATATGGGTGTTTCCAATTATTTTATTTCTTATTGTATTGTTTATCTTCTAGTTTTTCATGTTGATATGTTGCCTTCTATCTAATTGGGTACAATCTATTAATCAATTTGAAAAAAAAATCAGATAGAATAGTTCCCACCCTATCTATTTGATAATCATTTTGAGCTGTCTAATTGGGAAAGAAGGTAGTTGGTGAAACGCTTATAGTTTGGAAGGTGCGCCTCTGCTGCTCTCTCTCACCTCTGATGGCCTAGGTCATGAACGTGCCACCTCCTCCCCTCACTAGCCCTTCTCGGCCTGGGGGGAGGAGGGTCCTCCCCTTCCATTGTCGACTCTCCGCGCTCCCTCATTTTCTCCTTTCACTGACCCAGCTACCCTCCCCAGCTTTCCCCCAATCGATGTCTGCCCTAAGGTCCAGTAGCTTGAGCATGGAGTTCTATCGGTACCGCTTTCTTCCCTGGAGTTCACCAGAGCTTCGACAATTCTGGATCTCTCTTTGGTTGCTCACTTCGAGAAGCGTCACCCCTCTATGGACGCCTTCGACAAATATGTGGCCTCTTCTTGGAAGCTGCAGGATCACACGATTATAGGGCTTCTGGATTCAAGGCATATTCTGATCCAATTCATGAATGAAGATGATCTCATCTCTACCTTGGATCATGCTCCTCGTTTCCTTCCAGGTTTCCATTTTTCTCTCTTTCGATGGTCGTTTGATTTTCATCTACAGCGTGACTCCCCCATTATAGTAATTTGGATTTCCCTTCCTAGTCTCCCCTTGCCTTTTCAAAATCTGGTGGTTCTTAATTTTCTTGGAAATATGGTGGGGCGTTTTCTCTACTCGGATCTTCATACTCGCGTTATGTGTCATCCAGTTTCCCCGAGGATTTGCGTTGAAGTTGACGTATCTAAGAACCTGCTGGATTCCATCTGCATCGATGTAGAATGGGAATTACATTGGCACCAGAGGGTGTGCTATGAATCGTGGGTTACTTTATGTTTGTTTTGCAAGCGTCTTGGTCATGATTCTGGTAGATGTCGGCCTGCTTTGGGAGAGGATCAGTCTTTGCGGGTCGCTGTGAAGGATGGTCCCAAAAAATCGATACCTGGTTTTGCTTGTATTTCTCCAGTAGTGGACAATCGGGGTATTGGGGAGGTGATAGTTCCTACTACCTCCCAGAAGGTTGATGTGCCCAGTGGATTTGAGGGGAGAGTGGTGCAGGTTTTCCCTGCTATGAACCAAATGGTGCGGGTTAGTGATGGCTCGGTTGAGCAAGTGGAGTTGCCCGGTGTTTTTCAAGAGGTGTTGGCTCCTACCAACCCAGGTGTGGAGGTCAGTGCAAAGGATTAGTAGCAGCGGATTTCCTTGGGTCCTCTAGTGGCAGTGATGTGGGTGAAGCCAAAGGAGGTTGAGCCGCAGATTTTGGAGGTTTTTCCTCCATTAAAGCAGGACATGGGAGTACAGTAGGCAGCTAAGGTTGATCCCTTAGTTGTGAGTTTGGATGTGAATGAGGTTCAAAGGCCCAGTGGCTCTCATGGTCAGGGATGGGAGGTTTGGAACAAGCAGCCTCAGTTCATGGGAAGAGGTTACGAACAGGCTACAGGAGCGGATTTGATGTGGGGAAAATCTTTCCTGCAAGCTACAACAGGTTCTCAAAGTGGATAGGATAGGATGATCGATGGGAACGTCTTGGGTTCCTTAGATCAAAATGCCATTGGACCCAATTCTAGAAATCTGAGGAAGGCTTGGGAGGGGGGAAAGATTTATGGTTTGGGGAAGAAAACATGTAAGGAGTCTTTGAGTATGCAGATGGATCATACTGATGTAGCGGTAATATAGGTGGGGAACCGCTTTGATGGTCTTGAGGTACCTGATCCTCCTTTATCTCAAGAGGAGGAGTCATGAGATGATGATAGTTTTAGTCATCCCTCATTGGATAGCATGGACCGAATCAAAGGGAAAGGACCCCATAGTCCTAGATGGAAGAAGGGGAAAAAGGCATGCGTGACTCAGGGAAATGCATTGTGGTTAAGGGGAAAAATCAAAGGGACACAATTACTACTCATACTTTCCAAAACCAATGGAGACTCAATCGGCCAAGAATGATAGTAAAAAGGAAGGTAAAGATGAACAGGAGGGGGAAAGTTAAGAATTGATTAGAAATACAAGAGACAGGGAAGATGCAGTTGGGGAGTGCTTAAAACTTATCCTTCACTCCAAGGAAGAAATTCTAGAAACAAGTCATCATCCCAATGTCTCCGACGAAGAGATTAAAAGAATTTATGAACGTCGGTTGCAAGTTGATGCTAACGAGGAGCAAGAAGAGTGGATTGATAAACAAGACTGCATACTGGACAGGGGTTTTAATAAGAGTAAAATCAACATAGAATAGTTTATTCAGACAATGTAAAGGATGATCACTCACCTTCAAGAGCTAATCAGAGATGATCCAGAAACACAGGTTAGCACGCTGCACTGGGAGCTTTATTGAGTAGATGATTCAAGTAATCTTAGCCTTGTTTTTAATCATGTTTTTAGTTCCTTAAGTACTTAGTTTCTTTCTATTTGTAGAACAATGGTTTACCATTTTCCCTTAAAATGGATTTTATTTAATAAAAATTTAATTTGGAAGATGTTTCCTTCTGTTTTGAAACTTAAAAATCCTCTTGGACAAAGGGAATGTTGAGCCTTTTTGTTCAAGGCATGTTCTATATTTATGGATGGGTCTAAACTGATATGGGATTTATCTATGCTTGAGATGGATGTCTATTAAATAATCATGGGTATTGATTGGTTGATAATGCTTAAAGATTACATTTATTGTTATACTTAAAGTGTTAGTTTTAAAATAGATGATGGCATTGAGCATCTATTTAGAAGAGATAGAAATGTAAAGGTTTGTGAAATGGGTTTTTTGGAACCAAAAGTTGGAACTATCTCATACCAGTTGGTGGTGTTGACCTTGGCATCAGTGGATGAGATTGGGAATTGCGGTTTTCTAGATATTATTGATCATTTTTTGGATATTTTTATCACGAATTTCTTAGGGTTTACACCCACAATATACATTGAGTTTTTGATTGATCTCTTACCAAGGACCAGTACTATCTCACTTTGGTCTTATTGGATAACACCAATGTAATTAATGGAATTGAAATTCTAGTATGAAGAGTTAGAAAACAAAGGGTTCATTCATCCTAGTATATCTTCATGGTTATAACCAGTCTTGTTTGGGAAAAATGTGGATGTAACTCTATGAATTTGTGTAGATTATCATAAGATTAAATAATTTGTGATAAAGAATTGGTATCTACTTCCATGAATTTATGATCTTTTCGATTAATTTAGAGGAGGCCAATGATTCTATAAAATTGACTTGAATTTTATATTTCACCAACTGTGGGTTTAGAAGGAGGATATTTTCAATAATAGATTTCTAGAGTAGATATGGACATTA
This sequence comes from Viscum album, assembly GCA_963277665.1. Lineage (NCBI taxonomy): Eukaryota > Viridiplantae > Streptophyta > Magnoliopsida > Santalales > Viscaceae > Viscum > Viscum album. The sequence continues at coordinate 1,275,159,315 of OY728136.1, read as the reverse complement.
TGAGTATGTCATTATAAATTTTGGTCTTATAAATTCACTAATAGTATTTATAGAATTGATGAATCAGATATTTCAAAGTTATTTGGATTCTTTTGCGGTAGTTTTTGTGGTTGACATATTGGTGTATTCTAGGAAAAAGGATTAGCATGAGAAACACTTGGAGATAGTGTTGGGTATCTTATGGGATAGTCACCTATATTATATACTTTCATAGCGTGATTTTAGATACAAGAGGCATGTTTACTTGTCTATGTTATCTCTAAAAATGGTGTATCTGTGGATCTAGAAAAGATAGAGGTTTTGATTTCTGGGAATCCACTAAATAATGTCTTTGAGAAACATAGTTTCCTTGGTCTGGCTGGTTATTAAGAACATTTTTGTGTGTGTATTTTCATGAATAGCTTCACCGATGATATATTTTACAAGGAAAAATGTTTCATTCCAATGATATGATGAATGTCAAAAATCTTTTCTAGAGCATAATGTTCACCTTAATTCAACGTTGATCTTGATTTTTTGAGAATCTGCATCAGGTTATGCTGTGTATTTTGATGCTTCGAGATTGGGATTGGGATGTGTTATCATGCAAGGATATCATGTTGTTTCTTATGGATCATGGTAGTTACTGTTGCATGAGAATAACTACCCAGCACATGATTTGGAATTAGCTGATGTAGTTCATGCTTTGAATACTTGGCATCATTACCTATTTGGAAAGATATTTACAGTGTTTTTTGGATCATGAGAGCTTGAAAAACATTTTCTTACAAAGATATTTGGATTTAATATAAATAATATTGATGGAGTATCTAAACATTTTCAAATTTGACTCGATGTACACACCGAATAAGGGAAATTCGACAGAGGATGCATTAAGTAGGAATTCATATAGTCATTTGGCTAAAGAATATCTAGATCAATGGCAGTTAATGTCAGTGATAGCTGAGATGTACTTGGATTGTGAAGAACGAGGTAGTGTTGCAGTTTCCTTCCCATCTTCTTTTTTTATTGATTTTGTTTAAAATGGTAAATAGGCACAAATATATGATTCTGAATGTGTTTTTATGAGGCTAAAACTTGAAAGTGGGGAGATAATTGGAGAATGGAAGATAAATCAAATTTTATTTTTATAGTTTTGAGATCGTATGGTTGTATATTTGGCTTTTTATGAACAACTTATTCATTATTACCACTATTTAAGATAGGTTGTTCATCTTAGAATATAGAAGATTTATAATGGATTGACAGTATAATTTTGGTGGTTTGAAATGAAAAGAAAAGTGGATGAGTTTTTCTTATGCTTCCTCACCTATCAGTAGGTTAATTCAGAGCACCAATGGTTATTGGGTATATTTTAGTCATTACCTATTCCTATTTGTAAATGGTAGAAGATATCTATGGATTTTATAATAATTCTACCCAAGAAAGTTTGGAAACACGATGTCATATGGGTGATAGTGGATCATCTCACAAAGTTAACCCATTTCATTCCTATTCGTGAATCTCATATGGTTTAGGATTTTTCAAAAATCTATATCTTAGAATTATTAAAGAGTAATGGTGTACCATTTTTGATAGTATTATACCAAGATCAAATGTTTAAATCTCATTTATGGATATCATTGTAGTAATCCCTTGGGTCTCAGTTGACTATGAGCATGGTGTATCATCCTCATATGGATGGAGAGTCTGAGAGGATGATAAAAAGTTTATAATACATGATTAGGGATTGTGTAATGGATTCTGGTGGATCATGGGTGGAGCACATATCCTTAGTGGAGTTCTCATATTAAAAAAGTTATCAGGCCTCGATAAATATGAATCCTTTTGAAGTATTGTATGTGTGTCATTTTTGTTCTCCAATTTTTTAGGTGAAAATAGGAGAGACTTAATTGTTTGGATCAAGCCCTTTTCAAGAGACAATATAGAAGAATCATTTCATTAGTAAAAGGATGTAGATGGATCAGAGTCATCATAAATCATATGTGGATCATCGTCAATGATCGTTTTCATTTGAGGTGAGTGATCATGTGTGCATGATAATCTCTCCAAGACTTGGGAAATGTCATTTTGGGAAATAGGGTAATTTATCTACTCAATAAATAGTCCATTTTGAGATACTAAAATAGGTTAGTGAGGTGTCATATTGGTTATCTTTTCCACCATAGTTCAGTATAATGTATAATGTATTCCATGTATCTCAATTTAATAAGTATCAACCATATCTTAACCATATTATTCTATGGGATCACATTGACCTAGAGATATATTCTATGTTGGTTTATGTGCCAGTGCAAATTATGGATAGGTAATAGAAATTTTTGCATGGTAAAATCATAGATATAGTGTGGATTTCTGGAAACATGGTCAGATTCAGGAAGAAATGTGGGATCATGAGAAAGAAATGGTTGATCAGGGGCCCGAAAACTTTCAGTCCAATAGTGGTTTTCAAATTTTTGAGGATGGAGATACTAATGGTGGGGAGAATTTACCACCAATGGTTTCAATTAATTAACCCTTTATTTATTTATTTTAATTATATAAAGTAATTGGTCATATTTTGGAGAGGTTTAGACGAGTTTTGGAAAAAACATTAGAGCTTTTATAGAGGTTCACAGTTTTATAAAGGTAAGTAGAAATGATGAAACACAACCTAGGAAATTGTGAAACTTAAATAGTAGGATTTGGGTAAGCACATGGTAAGCTGAAAGGTTTTTCCAAACCATGTGTCAACATAGAAGAAACCATGTGATGTTGGATAAAGAGGTGCAACATGGTTGGTTCATGATTTTTCCAAAAATTCTAGCCAACTGTGTGAGGGGTGTTTAGAGGTAGTGGCTAACGCACGGTTTGTGCATAGTTTTCCTAACTATCTACCCTAACTGTGTGGTGTTATGAAAAGATCAAATTTTTTTTGATTTAACTTGGTTTTTCCCTTTAACCTCTTGTTTTTCCAATAATCTGACCCTAACTGAAATTCCACTCCTTCCAAAGGATGGAGATACCCTTCCTCTTTATTTGGGAGAGGTCTGTTGAATATTTTAAGTGTGTTCGAGGCTCGGATTCCTTAGTAAGTTCCCACTAATGGTGGTTTTCCTTAATTTTATTCGTCTTACAACTCTTGAATTCATGGATATAAAATGTTTGGTATATATCCATATTTTTTTATGAAAATCATGATGAGTAATGGTTTTTCTGATGGTAGGGAACAAGATCTAAATAATTTTAAGGAGTTTCAATCCATTTTTTTAAAGAATTGTGTCATTATTCATTTTCACCTAAGTTTATAAGGTAGGTGGATTCACTATCAACTCCTCTTTGTTAGAAATTGAAGGATTCATTTCAAATTAATCGAATTTCTTGGTTTGAATTGTGAAATTGATTTGAAATGTTTGTTGGAAAACCTCTATAGTAAAGGTTTGTGAAATTATTGAAATTAGTTATTTTTTGGATAGTGAAATTGGTTGCATGATTTTAAAATGATGATTTTAAAATGTTTTTTCAGTTTTTATGCATGGAAAATTGGTTATAAAATGTTTTCAATAAAATGATTATTTTATTTGAAATGGTTTTGCACAATTGGTTGGAATGCTTTTTGCATAAATTCTTGGAGTGTGTTCATGTGCATCTGGGGTAGATGAGGGTATGAAGTTTCCTGTTTCAAAAGTGGTACAAATAAGGGTATGAAACTTCCCCCATAAAAATGGTTCACCAAGTGACGGATTGGTGAAAGGATGAATCCCCACTCGCATATATAGGGAGGTCCACGGTTTCATGGATGTGTGGTTGTGTGGAATGAAATTTTTTATGCCAAATTGATATATGAAATTTTTTAAAGACATATTTGGTTTATTTCCATGATTCAATTTTGGTTTTGATATAAATTATTGAAATTATTTAAACTATTTTATATTAATTGTTTTTTATTAATTTTCTAACATGCTCTATCCTAGTGGTGTGAGTTGGGAAGTCATTGGGTAAATCCTAATGAGTTTTATACTCACCCCATGCTTGGGAACTTTGGTGCATTTTCAAATGTGATATATAGATACATGGATAAAGGAAAGGTATCTCATTTATTTAGTGATTCATTATGATACTTTGAGCATGGATCATGGAGTTTGATCTTGGATCTTATTTGGGAGTTTCTTCTAGATGTCTTGGTTGTCTTTGATTTTTTAGTTTTAGTGTCTTATTTTTACTTTGATGTGGTTGTAGTAGTTTTTTTTTCATTTGGTTTACTTTTAGTTGCATTACATTGTACTCATGAATAATATAGTGGTTTTTTTGTTATGGTATTCCTTGTTTGGTTATTTTACTTTCAAAGGGAAAATTTCCCCCCAACTATTTATTAAGCCCTTAGCATTTATTGTTAGCCTTTTGTGACATCTCTGGACTGAATACCACTTAAGCTGTTCCCTGAGCCCGGTTGACCACATGACCCCTAGAATGTCTCCCCATAAGCCAGGGGTTTCTAACTAGCAGTGGGGGTGTGATGGTAAAATAGTGGGGAGACTGTACCCCCATGTCAGAGTACACAGCAGATGCAACAACAATATACATTAGAGGAAGCATAACCAAATAGAAAGATATAATAAATATAGGATACATAAATAGATACAGTGGAAGCCTAAATAACTTAATAACATAAAAAATGCTTCATAATAAGTGTCTAATACAAACATGCATGCATTACATTCTAGTACAAAAGGAAACAGATCAAGAAATATTCACACTAAACAAAAAGTAAAAAAGCGAACAAAATCCAAAATCTTATCCATATAATATCAAGCCTAAGATCTGTCCTCTACTCCTAAGCTCCACCTAATAAATAATAATCAACAGCATGAAGAGTGTTGTTTTCCCCTATCCATACATGCATGAAAACAATCTTCTTATGTGCCAAAGTTATCCTGAGTTGGGTGTGAGATAAACATCTCAGTAGGCCACCACCAATGGTGTCTACGTGTAATATAAGTATGTTATTGTATGTAAAGAGTGTAAAATAAGGATAGCTAAATAAAATGAGGAAGAATAAATAAATAACCTCCCACTTGGGTTCCTAAAGGATACCTGGCGAGTCTCCCTACTTCAGCTCAAAGCTGGTAAGTCTGAATAGGTCACTATATGTATATATGTATATATATATATATAGATTATAACTAGAACGGGGTAAGAATTCCTCTCATCCATACATATATACCATATCTATAATGGGGTAAGAATTCATCCCACCCATACATTTATAATAATATAGCATGGGGTAATAATTCCTCCCATCCATATAGATTACATCTAGCACATTTTAAGAATGCCTCTCATCCATACATTTATATAGATATTTCAACTAGCATAGGGTAATCATGCCTCCCACCCAAACATTTATATCATAACTGTCATGGGGTGAGAATTCCTCCCACCCATACATTTATATCATACCTTGTAATTTTAGTAGTGGCATAATCATAAACATCATATAACATAAGTCAAACCATCTTATATCATTTCATATAATTATTTTATAATAATGTGAAACCATGGGAATGCCATGTCATCCCTTGAAACCATTCCATTAAGGACAATTCATCATTAAAGTTCAACCCATCTCATCCTATCCAGTCTATAAATTCAACCACCCCATTTTTATAACATGTAAAAACCATTTAATGGGAAAGTGACAAGGCTAATGTGTCAAGATAAAATACTCGCATTCCCATTTGAAAAATTCCAATTCAATAGGGTCTAAGAACCATTGAATCACATTAGTATATATAAAATAAACATGTTAAAATGGTCAATTAAATTTAAAACCAATTCGGGAGATATAAATAGGATTCAATCTTATTGGGAAATTGGCCAAAAATGGCCAATTTTGTCCGCACACCCCTTAAGTGTCCATAAATTGAATGGGTGATATAGAAACCCCTAAACATGATTCAATTAACCTATTTCATCACAATAGGTTTAATTATACATGAAATAATCAACACAACAAAGGATCTCGGAAAAGGCTATCCCATTGCATGACAGAATAAATATGAAACTACCAAAACTCAAATGGAAAACTACATGACCACCTACCTTTGGGATGTAGACGAATCCTCGCTTGATATTGACCTCAGATTAGAAGAAGTTTGTAAAAGATATGAGTTTCATTTCAATGACCTAAAAATAGGTCAAATGATACTAAAACTAGATAGTGAAATATATGGAAATAAGAACAAGAATATGAGTAGAGAGACTAGGGAGCCTTACTATAGGGGTTCCAATGCAACTAATAGACTAAAGATCAGATATCAAATGGATAAGTTATCTAGGATCCAAGGAGGATGAGGGTTTTAGATTCAAGGAGAGGAAGGATAGAAAGATATATCCGTAATAGGGTGAGGAAAATAGAAATAATAAATTAAGTTAAAGGAAGGGAAAATGGTAATTTTTTCTGAAAACATACTACGCACGGTTTATGCGGACGTCTTAAAAACCATGTGAAAAACATGTGTGAAGGTTCTACCCCTATATGTAGTAGGACCACACGGTCATGTACTTGGTATGCACATTTGCAGACAAAACATGTAGACTTTTAGGTTCCCCTATCTACAACTGCATGGTTTACCTAAACTGTGTGGACTGGATCGTACGATTTACCAAAATCGTGCAGAATGGGTCGCATAGTTTCCTCTAACCATGTGGCCCAACCTACATCCCATTTACTAAACCTATGGGCTCTGAACCAGTCTTGGATTATCCTCATGCCTTCCTTAGTATATAACATACCATTACCATGATTAATGGGAAGATTCAAAACAAAACAAAAAACAATGGTATATACCTTGGTCAAAAGTTGAGTCATTACAACCTCCCCTCCTTACAGCAACTCACCCCCGAGTTTTACTTATAAGGGTAATGAGGTACTATTAGCAAAGAGTTCTGACCACTAAGATTTTACATCATCTTCCTGCTCCTAGGTCTCATCCTGTACTTGATCGTGCTTTTATAGAACCTATACAAAAATAATGGACCTACATCATAGTTTATTTATGATTTGATCAACAATATGTACTAGATACTCCTCAAAAGGAAGCATATATATCAAGCTCAACATCATTAGGCTAAAAGACATGAGATGGGTCTCGATAATATTAGTGAAGTTGAGATACATGAAATACATCCTGAATAGACCGGTATCTTTAAGGAAGTGCCAACTCGAAATCCACTGGTTTGATCTATTTCATAGCCTCAAAGGGTCCAAAAAACCTTGGTGATAGATTACCCTGCTTCAAAATATTTTTATGCCCCAATCTGTGTGTGAATTTTAAGAAAACCCAGACTCCGACTTCAAACTCAAGAGGTCATCATTGTCTGTGGTCATAAGACAACTATTTGGAATGAGCTACTAACATGTGATTCCTGATTAACTTGACATACTCTAAAGTCTCCTGCATGATACGGGGATCAAGCACAGCTACTTCCCCTACCTCTAACCAATATAGAGGTCAGCGACAAGGCATACCATACAAGGCTTCATAGGGAGACATCTCAATGGTAGCATAGAAGCTATTATTATAAGAAAACATGATAAAGGGAATGTGTTTCTACCATGAACTACCAAATTTTAGAATTAATGCACTGACCATATCCTTTAGCACTTGAATTTTATGCTCTATCTATCCATCAGTATGTGGGTGATAGGCCATGCACAAAATTATCTACATACCCAATTCCTTCTGTGACCTCTGCCAAAACTGTGATGTGAAATGAGAATCTATGTCAGAAATGATAGAACGAGGTTCTATATGAATATGCACCACCTATTTGATGTAAATTCTTCCTAGATAATCTACTAAGAAAGTATCTCACATAGGTAGGAAGTTTGAAACCTTCGTCAGATGATCAATGACAACCCACATTGCATTGTTTCCATGAGGTGATCTGGGTAAACCAGTCAAGAAGTCCATCAAAACGTCATCACATATCTACTTATGAATAGAAAATGGATGAAGAATACCTATCAAATGTTTATGTTCCACCTTCACCTACTGATATTTGGAACATAAAGTGATGAAACTTACTATCTCGCATTTCATTCTAGGCCACCAATATTGGATTCGTATATCTCGATTCATTTTTGTGACACCGAGGTGAACTACCCATGATGAGGCAAGGAAATACCTCATTATCTCCTCTCTGATGTCGTCTAGGACCCATACATGCCCATGGAACAAAAGTGTATCATCCCCATTGATCACCCAACCAGAAAAGGTATCTTCATCTGAAACACTTTCTTGTAGGACAAGGCCTTTAGAATCAGATAGCTATCTCGACCTCAATCATTCCAAAAGAGTATATTTGACCACTAAGGATGAGATAATATTCTATCCATGGTCCTCCTGAACCTCAATGTGCATCTCTGTGAATAAGTACATAAGCTTCCCTTCATCACTATATTCCTAAACCTCCTAATTATAAGTCTTCTGACTCAGATCATATGCTATTGAATTCCCTTTCCCTAAAATATAGGCATGTTCGAAATCAAAAGATTGTTGGTACTTGACCCACCTATGTTTCCTGAGATTCAGATCCCATTGTGTGAAGATTTATTTGAGGCTTTTGTGGTCTGTGAAAACCACAAAACACTCTCCCAAAATATTGTGTCTTCAACAGCATAAGGCATGAACAACTGTAGTGATCTCGAGGTCGTGTGTTGGGTAATTCTGCTCATGAGGCCTCAAATGATGAGAACTAAACTCAATGACTTGATCATCCTCTATAAGAATAGCTCCAAGACTAACACTTGATGAATCATAGTAGACTATATAAGTCCTTCATGGCTCTAGAAGAATTAGTATCATCACTGAAGTAAGTCTTCCCTCCAACTCCTGAAAGGCCGCTTCACAAGATTTTGACCATTCGAATTTCACACCCTTCTTTGTCAAGCCTTTGAGAAGTGTTGTAAGGAATGATAAATCCTGAATAAAACATCTATATTGTTTGGTAATCCCTAATGAAATCTAAATATCAAATATGTTCTTAGGATCCTCCCAATAACCTACATCCCTCACTTTCTATGGGTCAATAGAAACTCCTAACTCTGAAATGATATAACCCAAGAGCTAGATTTTGTCTATCCAGAAGTGGCATTTCCTGAGCATAGAATAGATCTTATTCTCTCTCAGATTATTCAGCATGATCTCAAGATGGGTTTCATGGTCATGTCTAGAGTGAGAATACACTAAGATATCTTTAGTGAAGACAACCACAAAATAATCCAGATATGGGTGGAAGATCTAGTTTTTTAGAGCCATGAAGATAGTAGGTGCGTTCATGAGTCTAAACAACATAATCAGGTACTCTTAGAGAACATACCTTCTCCTTAAATTTGTCTAAGGTATGTTTGAAGTCCTAACATGCACCTGATTATAGCCCAACCCCAAATCTATATTTGAAAACCTCGTTGATCCATAGAGATTATCAAAGAGTTAATCTATTATTGGAAAAGGATGTTGATTCTTAATAGTCAGTTGATTTGGCTGAGGGTGATCCACACAAATCCTAATGGTATTGTCTACCTTCTTGGAAAATAGGACTGATGAACCCCAAGGATAAGTGTTATGGTGTATAAAGATACTCACCTCCAAATCCTCTAATAGATTCTTGAGTTCCAGAATATCCTTAGGTACCAATTATAAGTAGGTATGGTCAAAGGTACTGCTCCTATAATAAGCTTAATGGTAAACTCTACCCCTCGCACTAGAGATAGACCTGATAAGTCTTTAGGAAATACATATCTAAAATTATTCTCTATAGAAGGAAATATAGAAGTTTGTAACCCCTACTCATCAAGATAAATACTACAAACCTATGATGTATCACCACCAGCCTCTGTTGCTTGGGTCCAGATCATGTCGCACTGAGATCCCATTCTCCCTTGTACATATGCATAGTGCCATTGGGTGATGTAAACATCACCCTATGATGATAGTAGTCAATATGGTCTCTATATGGAACTAACCAATCTATCCCAATGATTAAATTGAAGCGTTTCATGTTGAGAACATACATGTTACATAAAAAAAATAACCACTTATCACAAAGGAGAAATTCTGACAATGGCGAAGACCCTCTGAATGGGTACCTAAGGGTGTATCTAGTGTCATGAAGACATGATAAAATTTGATTTCAAGGCCTAAAATATTAGTGATTGTATTAGATATAAATGAGTGATACCTGACTATATCAAAAAAGTAGACACTGAAGTGGAGGATACTAGAATGGTACCTCATACAGTAGATGGTCTGGTACTTTTCTCCTGAGATTTGGGTTGGACTGCATGTAACTGGCATGTACCACAACCCTGAGTCACTTCTAGACTTACCCAAATAGTCCCACCTTGTTGGTGCTGACAATCATAAGTCTGGTTGACTCTTCTTTGACCACCACCTCGTCCTGATCGATTGGCGGTATTACAGCTGCCTAACTAGCTTGATCATGTTGATCCTACTCTTGATTGAGGAGTAGTTGAAAATCCATGATCGCTAGCCCCTAGTTGAAAATTCATGTAGAAACGATGGAGATGACCCATCCTTCCATAGCCGCTTCACCCAATTGGATTTCACATACACTAACTCTTGAAGTTCCATGGGGGTCTTCACTTGTGGTAGATAAGATAACTACTCGTAAATGGATCCTGACCACTGCCGCCACCACAAGATTCCTTGAAGCATTGTTTCTATCCAAAAGAAGATCAATTAGAAGCCTTAGGTGTCGAACCTCCTTGAATTGCACCATAAGAATCCCTAAAATTTCTCTCTGTAATTAATTCCTGGTTGATAATTTGTAAAATTTTCATTATCCCAAACACATTGACATGCGATCGGATGTTGTAACATAGCCCATCCTTGAATCATCTAGATGCCATTAGATCATTTGTAGCTAGTGAAGGATAGAAATTTTATATCTTAGTGAAATTGTATGATTAATCTATAACCAAAATGGTCCCCTACTACATATTTATGAACTCTCTAGATCTGTAAACCCTCAAAGTCTAGGGAAAGAAGTATTCATAAAAGATAGTTAGAATTTCAGCCTAGACTATATCCCTATGTTGTCCTACCTGGGTGATGACATCACACTACATTTTGGCTGAATCATGTATCATGTAAGTAGCTATATTGACCCTTTACTCTGGATCCATCTATAGGTTCTCGAAAATAGATAGGTTCACCTCAATCTAGGACTCCACAACAAGTTTTCCTCTATCCCCTGAGAAAGTTGTAGGATGCTGGTGCTGAAACTTGTGAGTCAAATCCAGCATTCTAGGGGAAAGTCGAACTCTGCCTTACATATTATACATCATACTCAAAAATCCCTCTCAAAACTGGTCATTAATATCCAAAATAGGTATAGAAGTGGGGTCCATATATGGATTGACTAGAAGAACAATTGTCAGCTCAAGCCCCACCACCTTATGAACATGATCGTCACCACCTTCAGGGTGTGCAGCTTTAGGGCGTCGTTGCAGCCTAATGCTATAATGAAAAAAGAATGTCTTGGAATATATTCAATCAATTTATACAATTTTATTTAATAAATTATGATAAGTGTTAAATCCTTCCAATAGTAATAGACATGCCTCTCTTCCTGTATCAATAGCTTGGACTAAATGTTGGAACATACCATTATAGTCCATAAAGATGGAGAAACACCCACTACTAAGGCTGAATTCAAGTAAATTATCTAGTTTAGGCATGTGAAAGATAGTTTTTCTCAGGTTATAAATCATTTACCATTTGAAAACATTATTCTTCGAACATTTAAAGTACTTAAATCTGCTTAATCCAGTGATATGTAATTTTTCGACCCATAAGGGCCAATACACCTTATGAACCAAAATATGACACACAAATGGATTTCATTTTCATTTAAATTGTGCTTATCCATGTAATAATAACGTTTTTCAAATGGTCAAGATAATTGTAATTCCATTTTCTGATCCATAAGGGCCCACACACCTTACGAGTCAGAGAGTGGTACCCCCTAAACTCATACCATAGATAGATCCAAATCCTTCAAGAAATGTCATCACAATTGTATATATATGTATATAAAAAATAGGGCACAACAATCTGAAATAGGAAATGCTTTCTGAAAGTTTTAAATGTGATATAAGAAATTTGCATGGCTTATTAATATTGTGTCTATCGTGATTTATGTTATAATACATACCCCTCATTTCATCATGTTGATCCATGAAATCCTAATTTTAATATTATCAATATCAATAACCACACAATTCATGTGAAACATCCAATGGTGAAATGATATCAATAGTAAAAAATCAATAACAATAATAATTCAAGCAACTTGGCCCTTACCCCGTACATGGGTTCACGAATGCCTCCCACCCATAAAATTATATCATAGCCCATAATCATAGCAGTGGCATAACCATCCACGTCATATAACATGAGGTAAACCATCTAATATCATTTCATATAATGCTTTTATAATAATGTGAAATAAGGGGAAGGTCATGTCATCCCTTGAATCTATTCCATTAAATCCAATTCATCATTAAGTTTTAACCCATCTTATCTTATCCAATGAAAAAATCCAACCACCCTATTTTTATAATATAGAAAAACCATTTCAAGGAAAAGTGATAAGGACAATGTGTCAAGGTAAAATACTCACATTCCCATTTGGAAAATTCCAATTCAAAGGGGTATAATAACCATTGATAAACCTTAGTGTACATTGAATACACATGGTACAATGGTCAATTAAATTTAAAACCAATATGGGATATATAAACAGCATTCGGTCTTATTGGGAAATTAACCTAAAATGGATAATTTGGTCAGCACAACCCATGGGTGTCTATATAGTGCATGGGTGATATCGAAACCCAAAAATATGATTCAATTAGCATATTTCATCACACTATAGTCAATTAAACATGAATTATTCAACACAACAAAGGATCTCGGCAAAGGTTAGCCCCCAACATGATGGAATAAATATGAAATGCCTAAAACTCAAATGGGAAACTATGTGACCACCTACCTTAGTGACATAGATGAAGAATCGCTTGATATCGACCTCAGATTCAAAGAAAGTTGGAATAGATCTGAGTTTCAATCCACTTCCATAAAAATAGGTCATATAATCCTAAAACCAAATATTTCAAAAGATGGAAAGAAGAACAGGAACATGAGTAGAGACACTATGGAGCCTTACCACAAGGGTTCCAATGACACTAATAGACTAAAGATCAGACACTAGATGGAGAAGTTATCAAGGATCCAAGGAGGATGAGGGTTTGGGATTCAAGGAGAGCAAGGAGTGAGTTTATGTTCACTGAAGGGTGAGGAAAAGAGAAATAAAAAATTAAGTAAAAGGGAGGTGAAAATGGTAATTTTTTTCCAAAACATATTGTGCATGGTTTATTCACACAGTTTACAAAACATGTGAAAACCATGTGTGAAGGATAAGCCCCTATCTATAGAAGTCTTGCATGGCCATGTGCTTGGTCTGAATGGTTACAAAAAAATCGTGCAGAATTGCAAGTTCCCCTGTCTGCAAATGCACGGTTTACCTACCTTTCAGACTAGGTATCACGGTTTCCAATAACTATGTGTCCCAGCCTGCATCTCATTTTCTAGACCTCTGAGATCCGAACCAGTCCCAGACACTCATGGATCCTTCTCTAGGCTATACCATACCTTTACCATGATTAAAATGAATATTCAAAATGAAAAACCAATGATTTCTACCTTGGTCCAAAGTTGAGTTATTACACCTTTTATGTCTTTGAAATGTCACCTAAGGACAATTAATGTTCTACCTCCTTCTCAAGCCAGTGAGGAGGGTAAGGATGTTACAAAATAAATGCCATTACTATTAATAACAAGTATCCTTTACCTCACATTGAAGATATATTTGATCAACTTCAAGAAGCTCAATACTTCTCAAATATTGATCTTAACTCTTGTTATCATCAATCAAAATTCAAGAAGGATGATATACCAAGGAATAGTTTTTTAAAAATATATGATCATTATGAATTCATGGTAATAACATTTAGGGTAGAAAAATCAACATCTAAATTTATAGATTTTATGAATATATTATTTAAGGATTATCTTGATAAATTTTTTTGTGGGTTTTACTAATAATATCTTGATATATTCTAAGTTCTGTGAATATTATAAATACTATTTAAATATTTTACTCAAGACTCTATGGGAGAATGAGATATATGGGAAATTTAGTAAGTGTGAATTTTGGCTTCATCAAGTTTCTTTTCTTGGACATATTATCTTTAAGTATGAAATATCTATTGACCCTATAAATAAAAAAGGTGATTAAATAATGTCCCAAAAAGTGAATATAAATAAGATACATAAATTCCCTATCTCAGTTGGTTACTATTGATGATTTATTTAAAAAATTTCTAGATATCACAATCTATTAAAAAATTTGACCCAAAAAGGGATTGAATTCACATGGTTAAAGGAATGTGAAGAAAGCATTGATGTACTAAAGAATAAATTAATCAATTCATCAATATTAACCTTACCATATAGAAAATAGTGATTTTTTTATATATAATGATGCATTAAATAAAGGACTAGGTTTATTCCTTATTAAAAATGATAGAGTTGTTACTTAGGAATAAAGGAAATTAAAGACATAGGAATAAAACTATCCAATTCATGATCTTAAGCTAAAAGTTGTAATATTTTCTTTAAATATATAGAGACACTATATTTATGGTGAAATATTTTACATATATATGGATCACAAAAAGTTTTAATTATATATTCACACAAAAAGATCTCAAAATGTGATAAAGGAGATGTTTGGAACTACTCAAGGATTATAACTGTGCAATACACTACCACTACGGGAAGTCAAGAAAGGTGGAATATGCATTGAGTATGAAGGATCATGGTGTTATATCCATGATTAAGATATAAAAGGAACCAATGTTTATGAATTTAGTTAATATGTATATGGAAATTATCAAGTAATTGGAATTATCATTTCTTTTCCAAGTAATTTCCTAACCATATTCACTAGATAAGATAAATAAATATCAATAAGATTATAAGGTATTATAAAATAAAATTAAATCCATAAAATATAGGAGATTAATAGACTTCATCTATGAATATGGTGTGTTGAAATTTGGAAAGAGGATTTTTGTATAATCAGTACTTGATCTAAAGATGTAATTTCTAGATGAAGCTCATAACTCAAACATCTCTATAAACCCAAGTAGCTCCAAGATTTATATAAATCTAAGAGATCACTTATTGTGGGAAAAAATAAAGCAAGAAATTGATGAATATGTTTCAAGATTCTTTGTATGAAAATAAGTAAAGTTTGAGAGTCAACTTATAAAGTGCTTCATAAAACCTATCCATATACCAATATAGAATTAGGATAACATCACAATGGAATTTTTAAATAAGATTCATGATAAATCTAACAGGGGTGATGTTATATGGGTCATTATTTACTTTCTTATTAAGTCTACACATTTTCTAGAAATAAGGGAGGATATACCCCCCATGAATTTCATAAATTTCACTATATCAATGATTTATTGAGACTTTATACTGCACAATTATCAATTATATCGAATCATGACCCTAGTTTCAAATAAATTTTTTGGAGGAGTATTCAAAAGTATTTGGACACTGATAAACATTTGATCACTTCTTATCATCCTCAAACTAATGGGAGGTATGAAAGGATCATCAAACCCTTAAAGGACATTATGAGGTCGTGATCACTTGACTTACCAGGAACATGGGACCAATATAAACATATAATGTAACTCTCATACAATAATAGCTTTCAACATTTGGGTATGAAGTTAGGTAAAGGAATATAGTAGGTCTAAAATTAATCGAGGAGACATCCAAGAAAGTGTGAGCTAATAATATCATGTAAGCTCAAAGTTAACCGAAAATATATATTGATAATCAAATGAAGGACTTGAAATTTCAAGTAAGGGATCATGTCTTCTTGAATGTATCACCATTGAAGTGGTTTATATGATTTGGTAATAATGATAAGCTAATTCCAAGGTACATTTCTTCTTTTGATCTTTTGGAGATAATTGGAGTCATGACATTTAATTTCACTTTACCACCCAACCTATATAAAGTGTATGGTGTATACTATGTTTTTATGTTAAGGAAGTATATTATAGAACAAATTAATGTACTCATCACTAGGGAAATACTATTGGATCATGACTTGTAATATAATAAAGAGCCAATCCAAATTCTTATCAATAGAGAGATAGTGTTACTGAATAAAAAAACCTGACTGGTGAAAGTACTTTAGAGGAATAAAATTTTATAGGAAGAAACATGGGGCCCTAAGGAAGAAATGAGGAATAATTAATCTTATTTTTATTGATTTATGTACACCCAAAATCTCAAGGAAGAAATTATTTAGGGGAGGAGATAATATAAGGCTCAAGATTCAACTTTAGTAAATAAACACTTCATCACAAAAAATATTGACCAATATAAATTCTATTAGTTCATAAAAATGGTACAACACATAGTAATAAAATATAAAACTAAAAAATTATAGTCACAATAATTACTAAAAAATACCTTATAACAAGAAACAATATAAGGTAGAACCATAATCTTGAACTCTGAATGATCATAATCTAAAAATAATTTCAAATATATAAGATGCATTTCTATTATGAAGAAAACAATAAAAAATGTAATAGACATGTTATGATAATAATAAAAGGATTTTAATTACATTAGTATATTGAATTAAGTATATATATAAGGGGTAATATGACTATTTTAATCTGACCATCGAAATCTAACTATTGGGAATTTAACCATTATAATAATAATGCAATCATTATTCATCCATGTTTCCCAAAACATAAATAAAATAATTTGATAATAATATATTTAATAATTATTAAAAAAATATTAATCAATGAATATTAATATAATTACATACATATGACTTATAATAAAAATAATATTTATTAGAAGGAATAGTTTTTAAGTTTTTCGCACCAAATATGAGATTTAGAAATACAAATATAGGTTTATTTAATAATTAAAAATATTATATATAGTAAAAATATTTCACAAAGAGGAAATTAAATTTTAATTCAACATATAAAAATTATTCAATGGATAATTTTTCATAAATTGTTGAAATCGTCAAATTTTTAGGTAAATAGAAAAATATAGTAAGTATATACAGTAAGTATTATAACAAAATTATGTTTTAAAAAATATAAAATAATTAATATAAGTGATTCCAAAATTATAAAATAATTAATATAAGTGATTCTAGGAATAAAAATAAGTTATTTTATTAATATAAATTATTTTAATGAATTAAAATGATTTTCCAAACCTATATATAATATTCCAAAGTCTAAAATGGAAATTAAGGTTTAAAACATTATTTTTTTGAAAAAATGATATTTATATGGGAAAAGTAATATAAAATAATGGATTTGGATATTAAACAATAAAATTTCAAAAAAATAGTCTTAAATTTCAAAAACCATGTGCTAAAAACCTAGTTAAGCTAATGGTTTTTAATTTTCTACAATATTTATTTGAAATGATTATATTGAGAAATTAATAAAAAAAATTCTCCCCCGTTTATTATAAATACCAAACAATCCTCCCATTCCTATTTCCTCCAAAATTATTGAGCATAGTTCCCTTTCATTTTCCCTCTCAAAATTCTCATTAAGGATTTTATATGGTTCAATGGTATTCTTCTCAAGCTTTAAAAATATTTTTTAAGGTTTTTTAATATCTTCTCTTTCTTTACTTGTGTAATCCTTTCCAATTCCTTTTAATTTCAGTGTGGAATGTTACTATGTTTCATTATTATAAATTATTTATTGAATTTTAAATTATATATCTATATTTCTTCCCATTATACTACCTTTATAATTTAATATAATTCTTAAACATTCCCATAGTCATAAACTTCTTTACCAAAATCCCAACATATGCCATGTATTTGTGGAACTATGGGTTTATTGTTTCTAAGAGGTAATATTTTACTAATTAAGGATGACATATATGTATCTAGTGTATCCTCCATTGTGTTCTAAGTTTATTAAACTCTATTTTGGAACAAGTTCACCTTTTTTATCAATGCATGTTGATCTGGAAGTCTTTCCTTAAGGAAATGTTTTTTCCTTAATGTGTAAAAAATATATGTGATACATACTATTATTTTTTAGAGTGGAATTTTATATCATTTATTTAATATCTTACCATTTAAAAATATTATATTCAATTCATATTTTCTATTTATATCCTTCTTCTATGAAAGTACCCTACACCACTACTTCGTTATCATTCAATTTTAAAGGTTACTTATCGTTGTATTGTGAATATCATGTAGTTTATAATTTTATTATTGTATATTTACATAGATAGTGATATTATTTTATTAAATGGGGAAATATTGATATTAAATATATCCATTATTTTAATATGGATAACTATTTATTACTTATCCATGACTATGTATGAGGTTTGTTAAGGAACATTATTATATGTATTGTTCAGCCATTATTTTCATATGATGGATGCATTAGACCTATTATGTGATAGATGAGCCCTATAATTATATAACCACTCAATTCATCGGTAGGTCTTATAAGACAAAATAGTTTGGTTATTTGTTTTATTCCTTACCAGTTTATGTATGATGTCTTGGAATGAGGTCTTGACAGTATGTGTATGATGTCTAACATTATGCATTTAATCACTTTGAGACCAGTTTTTGTTATCCATGTGATTTAATTTACATTATTATGTTATCCATGTATATATTATTCTTCTGTTATCACTCATAAGTATTTTATTTGATTACTTATTTCTTCCATATTATGCATTTCGTGCTTATTTTATGTTAGCTTTTGTTGTATTTGACCCCCTATTGAGCATTTTAGATTACTACTTTGTATTATTTCATATTTCATTAGGATACCATGAAGATTATTATATGTTATATATATAAATTAAATATAAATAATAAATTTTACATGTTTTTAGATGATGTATTTTCAGTTTTAAATTTAATATAATCTTCATTTGAGCAAATAGAGTCCTGAGACTACTAAACTGTTGGATCATGTGATCTATGTATTCCATATTAATGTAATAAAATAACTTACAACTCGAGTTTACTATAATCAAGGTGTTATATTGATTTTGAATTTCTTCTTGGATTTAAGTGCCTTTGTCCAAGAAAATCGATTTGTTCTATCATGGGTTATAATTTCCCACAACCTTGGGGATTATAGAGGGAGAATATTTGTTTTAAGGAAACAACATGAGTTCTTTGGGATCTAATTTTACATAATTTATTTTTAGTTCTCATTTAATCCCCATATCCTACTTTTCTTGTGCTCCCCATGTGTATAATGACTTATATTACTTTATAAAATTATACATTATTGTGTATATAGATTACTTGATTAAGTCTATTAAGAATTATCCTACTGTATTTGACCAAGTATTATTAGACCTCAATAAAAATACAATTTATAATATATACTTAACTAGTTATTGATGAGTAAGTTTGAACCTAGAGGAAGTAAATAATGGTTTTAATATAAAAAAAATTGTAACAAAATAGAAAATAAAAATTTTCAATTGAAGGATGGTTAAAGATTAAAATGTGATGAAATGGTGGTGAATTTGTAGTAGAACAATGCTAAAATAGTATAAAAGGAAAGAAATGTAAAACAAGGATGGACTTATGGGAAAACTATATTAGACTAAATTGATAAAAACATCACTTCTCTTGCATCCAAATCAAACATATAAGTTATGAAATCTATATAAAACGTTTGTTAAAACATCTAGTTATCACTTGATGATCAAACTTTCCTAGTGAACTCTCTAAAGGACTGATATGTTTATCAATACCTAGGATAAGAATGATCCATCATAGAGAAAATATAACTTCAACCATTTAAAATTAATGTACTTTGATTGAAGTTATAAATTCCAAATAATCCACCACACTTCACCCATTGTTACATAGAATGGGAAATAAATTATGCCCATGAGTAATGGAAAATGAGAACTCTAGATAAAAATAACACACTATGTACTTCTAGTAAAACCTCATAAAATATATCAATATTAGTGAGGTATGAATTTATTTTCATCTACCAAAATATATCTAACTCTAACTTCATTTTTCAATTCTTCATTAGCTAAATATGATAAGAAAGTAGTGAAGCAATACTAGAATAATAATAAACTTATATGATTTGAAAAAAATCAAAAATAGTTAAATAGATTTCCACTCATAAAATCTAGTCCCCAAAAAAACATTTAAGTAAAAATTCTAGTAATAATGATAAATATATTCAATATTTACATCATTATATAAAAAATAAGAAGAAAATAAAAAAAATATAAGAATCTTTTTATAGATATCTCTCCCTTCCTCCAGCTTCAGTCCCTTGAGACACTTCTTCAAGTACTTCTCCTAACCTCTAGCCCCACTTATCTTTGTTTCATCCCCTAGAATTTCTGAATCTCTATTATTGTTTTACACTTTTCTACAATATATTCATGTGTTAAATCCCATCATTAATGCTCATAAAAATCAACTTCAATTCTTACGGCGAAAACCCCCATTAGATAGCCTTCACTATTCATAATCTCCTCCATGTGACTTGATATAAACATCTCTAATAGAATGACCCCCCCCCTCACCCCATAATCACTTGGCTTCAAATTTTCATGTTCTAAACCTATATTAATTTCCTATATTGATTCATAAATCTCACCTTCCTCAGAATGATTTGTAGAGCTACTAACACATCCTTTATTTGAGCTTCAAAAGGTCCCAAGCTCCTATTTTTAACGATTTTCCATTTTAAGAGTTAGGTAACCTAGGAATTAACTCCTTCTGACCATTATGTAACTTTTCGGATCAACACTGGTTACCTTTATATGAGTATTAAAGTGCAGTATTTACCTTGATGTAGTGATTTAAACCTTATAAGTACCCTTATGTATCCATTGAAAAATCATAGGGGAACTTAGTTCCCTTTATGCATGGGATTTCCTTGATATAGGAATTTTGAGAAGTGTCAATACCTTGGCATAGCCTTTATTACCAACAACTCACCTTAACATGATTATCTAAATCTACCCTCACTCAAGCTCTATTTAGTTTGATACAGCACTCCTATCTATCTTTATGTATCCTTCAAAGTCTTGATGGTACCCTTATGTGAATTAGCATAGATACTTTTTATATATATTTGGATTAGTTCAACATACCCTTATACAACATATTTCTAATCAAGGTTACCCTTATGTGGACTACTTTGATCTTTATGTAGGCTTCATCCACTTGATTGTACCCTTACATGATCAGTTTTACTTTTATGTAGGTGTGATTTATAAAAAAAATTAAACAGTTGTGTGATAAAATAATTCAAAATGAATAATTAATCTTCAAAAAATTATTAACTTCAATTGAATAAATAATATATGATATTATAATTAATATTCAAAAAAATATGGAAATTAGAAATATTAAATCTAAAACTCAAACTTATTAAAAAACTCTTCAAGGAATACATTTCCATTAAAATTCATCGAATCAGACAAAAAAATATTCTTAAAAATATAAAAAAATAACATTAATCACTTTATCACCTAAAATTTACATTTTTAACCAAACAATGAAGGGAATATAGTTCCAACATAAGGTGGTTAATATTTAATATATAATTAATTAAAGCACATTTTGGATACAAAATCACTAAAGTCTCATAAAAATGATATGGAAATATGTATAAAAATGTGTCCACATAAAATTCCCTCAAACTTAAAATATTTCATGTCCTTAAGAAACCAATTATATATATCCAGTGAAAGAAAATTAATCTCAAGAATGAAAAACTGATGTACCAATAATGAGTTCATTTTAAAATGTATTTTTCCCATGAACTCTCTCAATTTATAAAGATGATTTAACTCTTTAAAAATAATGGTTTGGTTTAATGTTTATTTCTTGTATTACAAAAGTGATTGAATTTTAAATTTTGAAAGTATTTAAATAAACTTAAATTTTTATTCAAATGTTCTTCCAAAATTTTATTTTCCTTCAATTGAACATACTCATAAAATTTAACATAGAATAAGTATACATTTCCCATGGATGAGTGAGTTTAATAATTAAAAGGAAGAATAATTAACTCATCAACCAATTTTATATTAAAGAATAAAAATATCACAAGGATTAAGATTTCATTTCATACCTATCTAAATGTATATATTATTAGTTTAATTCAATAAAAATTTAAATTTAATGAAAATTGTAAAATTAATTCCAATATTTCACTAATATAATGTAATATTAAAGAAATAAATAAAAATATATACCTAATTAAATATAGGGAAAATAGGAAAAATTAAACCCCTCAAATTGTTATAACATTCTTCAAACATGATAAACATTATCACCCATTGCAAGTGAAAATTGATGGATGAAAAAACCAATTTTGAAAAAAAAAGTTTATTTTAATGTAAACTACATTGAAATACAATTTATCACATAAAAAACCCCTCCCCTACACTTAAAACTCTGAATTTCCTCCAATATTAAACCTCATAGTGGGAGAAAAATTTTAAATTGCTTGATGTTCAAAATGATTTTCAATTTCAACAGTGAGAAAGAATGTTTGAGGGTCATAATAATATTCAAACAACATGTATAAAACATATCAAAACACTTTCAAAACAGATTTCAAACTGTACATGATTTTATTTTGTAAAAAATTAAAAATATTTTTCAAACATCTCAAAATTGAATGATGTTGATCAGTGAAAACATTTATAAGAAATCTCAAAACAAACCAAAGAAAATTACAGGGTTCCAGTCAAGGTTTTCAATTATTTTTCCAAAATGGTTTTCAAAAAAGATATTAAGAAATAAAAGAACCCATCAGAAAAGTAGATTCACTCATTTCAGTACCAACAGTTAAACAATCCCTCCCTATACTTAATTATCAGTAAGAGAATATTTTAAAATATATTAAATAGATAAAACATCAACTTTTAGGAAGGTATACAACATTTTAAATATCTTGAAATTTTCATGAAAAAAATGAAAAATAAAACCCCCCTTAGAGTTATAGCTTTATGATTTTTCCCAAAATCTGTCTCCTTTAACACACCAACTCCAATTGTATTATCTCATTCAAAAAAATAACAGAGTAAAACAATCCACCCATTAGATTACAATAATTAAACATTATAATATAAAACCAAGAAAAGGTATAGTGTTGTTATGAATCTACAGTAAATTGAAAGAATATGATTTTAAATGGGTAATCTTCTTGGATAACAAAGAAGGAAAAAAGAGTTTCACTTTTGACAAGGTTGGTAGGCGTCATGGACACAGGGGTGAGAGAAATTTATTTAAAAGTAAAATAATAAGAAAAAAATCATAGAACATGGGTTTCTTCCCATAATGTACTAAATTTAGATTCATCGGCCAAACTTTCCCCTTAAATATTTATCCATGATCACTTAGTGGGTATGATTTACTGATGGTTTTCACTTCACTATTTTTTTTGGTAAATGTCATCAGGTTCTATGAAAATTTCTTGAATACCTGCATCTATCAACATTATCCTAAATTCCTCTAAGGTCAAAGGAATAAGGTTATTTTCCACATTTGTTTGAAGGAACAAAATTTCACAAACAAGACCAAAAATTATTTACAATTAACTATAAAAATCACTAAAATTTCCATCACCATTCTCACAAGGTTACTCCACACTTAAAACATCCAAACACTTATATTCAAGGGAAAAGACTGTTGTAAATGTCTCACTATCATCTAAATCATCACTCCTATAGTAAAATTCATTGGTTGAAGTGTGGAATATATCTTAAGGCTCTATTATGAACTCTTTAATCTCTGAGATAGAAAATTCATCTTCTAAAAACTCATGTTAACAATAATAGACCTGATGTCCATTTCTAGAAAATTATCTATATTCTCATTTTTGACACTCTCAGTGCATTGAGGAAACTTATTTAACTCCTAATAGTAAGTAACTCACTTTATAATTTTCCTCAACCCTTAAACACTGATCTTAATGTGAAATTACTACTGTAACAAACACATAGTTCAGAAGTCATCCTGAATTCCGATGGGGCACATAGAAGGGGGTTTTCTTACAAAAATGGAGTTATGAGTATTGATCAACATGTTGTATATAAACTGATATATAGATATGTATATAATATATGAAATTATATATATAAGTATATAATTAATACCTACATGTGATGTGGGTATTTTTATGCATGTATTAAGTATACATGTGATAATATATATATATATATGATATTTATTTATTTCTCCTAAACAGTTTTATTATAAGTTATAAACCATTACCAATATTTTAATTGACTTATATTAATTCATTGAAAAAATTCAATGAATTAAGCTAATAGTATAAAATTCATATAATGTGAGGAACCTCTAGTTCTGCCTATATAAGAGAATATTGTCATGTTCTGTTGGATGTGAACAATTATCTCTTCCTCCCATACTGTTATTCGTCATCTATGATGAAGGTACTAGCACCCCTTTATCATTCAGGTATCCTCATGATATGATCATAAATACATTGGTTAGTGTTCTCTCCTTAGAGGTAGGGTGATTTTTTCACAACTTAATGATCTTTAAAAAGAATTATCCTTCACTAAGGAAAAAGAATACTACTGTCGTTGGTGTTTTCTATGTACTAGGTTTTTATAGTTTGTTTACACATTGATTCTTGATGATATATCTACTTGTGTTTTGGTAATATTCTATTTCATATGGTTATATGATAATCGTATGAAACCCATCAATGGTATCAGAGGGAAGGTTTCTTTGACGAATCAATGTGTTTATAATTTTATGAAAGATACATTTTTAAAATTTTAAAAAGAAGTATTTCAATCCTATAAATAAATATTAAAATTCATATTTAATAATTAAATAAAAAAATTATTTAATTATTTATGTTATTCATATTGAATAAATGGTTTTTAAAATAGGAATAATATTAATAATCTAGGCTTAAAAAATATTTTATTAAACTTTTTCAAATATGAAAAGTTGATATTTAGTAATATTTTTTTTGAAAATGAATAAAATATTTATTTTAATAAATTGGATTTAATTATGAATTGAATTATATCATTTATAAATTGTTTATAAAAAATAAAATTTATATTTTTAAATATTTATAAAAAAATTTAAATTTGTTTTATAAAATAATTATCTATAAAAATTTTATGGTTAATTTATAAATATTTTTCAAATATGTGTGGTTTATAAAGGTTTATAAATCATAAAAAATGGAATTTTGGGAATATTTTAATTTAAAAATGGTATATAAATTAATTAATTATAAATTTATTAAAATTAATCATATAAATAATAATGAATAATTAATTAACAAAATATTCAAAATTTTAGATGATAATATTTAAATACCTTTTGAAAAATTAAATAGAATTATTTATTATTTATAAATAAATAGTTTATTTAGAAGTCATAAAAGGTGAATTATAAAGTGTTTATAAATTACAACATATATTATATTTAAATTATATAAAAATGTTTATATAATATATATTGAATTATATAATTTTTATAATTAGTGAAATATCATATAAATTCCATTTAATATAAAATATAAATGGTTTCATATTGAAATTAATATAAAATGTTTATATTTCTACTAATTTATAAAATGTTTATAATGATCATTTATTTATGAATAGTTCATAAATGTATCATGTTTTTGGAAAAATAAATAAATCATTTATTGATTTGTAAAATTTCCTTGATATTCATGTTTATTTCATAATTAATTAATTTTAAATTTTTAAAGTTAAAGTGGTCATTTTTTACATTATTTAAGCTACACAAAAAAAATTGATAAATTATTTGATAAAGGTTTAAATAATAATTAAGCATATGATATTTATGTTATGAAAAATGTTTACATAATAGAAATTGAATTATAAATAGTTTCTAATTCATGTAATATCATATATATAAAAAAAATTACATATAATGATAAACATGAAAGAGTTCATATTGGAAAGAATATAAAGATTATATATTCAAAATTATAGAATGTTCATAATGTTAAATTGAAATTATAAAAGGGGTTATAATTAGATTTTATTAGTGAAAGTGTTCATAAATGCTAATCACGTGTTTAAATATTTGAATTATTCATTTATTGAATGGTTATTCCTTATTTTATCCATAGTTATAAATTTTTTCTACTATGAATGGCTATATTCCAAATTTTATATGATAAAATTATTCTAGGATAGATCATTCCATTACATTCTAGGTATGATATCATAAAATTTAGGTATCATTTACCTCAAACTCGTTTTTTAGTTAGATTTGTGAGTTTAGGAATTTTTTTAGGCATGTTTTATGTATATTATGTGATAGAGTTTTCATGGTTTCAATTCTCTCTTGTGTAAATTATCCCTACGTATAGAGACTTAGGGTCAGACCACCTACTTTTTTGGAGGTTTTCCTTAGCTTGTAAAGTGAATAGGGTTGGCTATTTGTTACTTCGGTCTTACTCATGTAGAGGTTATAAATATCATATAACATTATGAATTTACATGAAGTGTCCATGTACCTTATGCATATGATGCCTTTAGATATGTATGAATATACTTGACATCTATTTTCAGGTAATTAAAACAAACCTGTTGGTTTTGTAAAGTTTACACATTAATGTGGTGTGAATACATTAATTTGGTGGTAAGAATAGGGATTCCAAGACTAAATCATTGGAATAATGAATACACAAAAGGTAATAAAACATGAGAAGATAATTATTACATGGGATGTAATAGTTAGGAATTTAATATGAATATGATGTATATTAAGTTTATGAGACTAAAAACCCCTAAAATACTATGTTTGAGAATCCTTCCCAAAAGACACTTGTCAAGACCTTGATCATCCAGAAAAATAGGTCATGCCATAGTTAGGTGCCCATATATTATCTTGTGTAAGGAAATCAAGTAATGGGTGACATTGGAACATCCTTGGGTAATTCATGTCATAGTTGGGTGCCATTGGATTGACCTTTGATAGCATTTTTTGGTTATTTATTTGGGTTACACTAACCGTAAGACCCTAATATGATTAATTTACCGAAGAAATAGATTTTAGAGAATCCATAAAGATGGATTTGTATAAGTAGTTGTCTGCTCAACTATTAAATAGTCACAACAATTGTGATTGGGATGATTTTCTACCTAAATAACAAAGTAATAAGGGAAAAACAATAGCAGACTTGTTGTATAGTGAAATATGGATCTTGTCTCACTAAATTGATATGATGTACAAGGTAAACATTTTTCATGGGAGCACTTTCAATAAAATTCCTTAATGAAAATATATAAGACATGATATTCATTTGATAAAAATTTCTACTAGAGAAAAATGCATCATCATAATAGAATTAAACTTTATATTAATCCTTAAAATAAAAATCTTAAAGTAACTAACTCCTAAGACTAGTAGATTAAGAAAAGTTCTTGAGCAATAGAAATATTCTATGTGTTGGAATAGTTCCTTCTTGAGTAACCAAGTATTGAAGTTGTTCAACAAGAAAATAAAAAGATGATTATGGAATCATGGAAAGATTCATTTAAGGATTCCAACGCACTAGATTATAATTGACCTAATGAATTATAGTCTTATATACTCATTATAATTGGGTATTTCAATGATAAAAAATATTATTGAATATGTTTGTAGAGACTGAATAATTCCTATAAGGATTGTCATGGTTAGGGAATTTATCTTATTGTCAAAAATGGAAATGTTCTAGTAATATGGATGAATTCAATAGAAGTTTACCCAGTACTCTCAAAATCTTGAGAATAGATCAACTAAGTATATGATGTCTAATTTATGGTACTGTACAAACAATACAATGAGATAAAACTTAGAAACCAAAAGAGGAAATGTTTTAAAGTCTAGTAATATTTCTTTAAGAATCTAGTTAAGGTTATTTGAAACTTGAGGGTATTATTAGGAATAAGTGATGGTTCAATAATATGGGGTTATCTAAAATACCTAAAGGGGTTTGGGACACTACTAGAAATATGATCTATACCAACAGTTTTGGGAAAACCGTTGGTATAGTTCACTAATTTGGACGTATACCAATATTTTGGCCGAAACTGTTGGTATAGGTCACTTATATAGACCTATACCAATGGTTTTGTACAAACCATTGGTATAGAGAGGACCTATACCAACGGTTTGGCCAAACCGTTGGTATAAGTTTACTAATTTGGACCTATACCAACGGTTTGGCCAAAACTGTTGATATAGATTTTTATATTACTTATACCAACGGTTTTCAAAACTGTTGGTATAGGTATATACCAACAGTTTTCCCAAAACATTGGGTATAGACCTATCCTCACGGATTACATGGAAACGGTTCTCCAAACTGTTGGTATAGCCTATATCAACGGTTTGGAGGCCTATACCAACGGTTCCAAACCGTTGGTATGGGGTATTGTTCCAGTAGTGGGAACTCCATGGATTATATATATCATTTATTAATGTTATAAGAAGAAATTATTCGATTTTGAGGAGTATTTGATACCAATTGTATGTTTTACAGTTGTTTTAAATATACAAGATTTCAAAATCAAAGGAAGAATTAAATAAGCTTGTATTTTGTATTCATTCAATGAACTAAATAGTTATTACCTTGATAATTTGAATATAAAAGAATGTTTCAAGATTAGATGAATCTAATTAAAAGATTTTTATCTTTACATTAATCCTCTTATGTGATAAGAGTGGATGTTCAGTGAAAATAATTATTATGAGATGATTAAATGTATACACATGGTATATGATTCATTGGATTTATATAACATGTTTTGAGAATAAGTCTTGGATAATAGTGTTTATCCAGGATAAAAGTGTTTACCTATATATTTATTAAAATATGAGGGAATGTGTTCCCACTATCCATTGATGAGATATTTTTATAAAATATTCCTTAAAAAAGGAAATGTTTTAAATGCATATAATACCATTTATGATATAGAAATAATATATTATTTGTTAAATATTCCTACTAAAATTAAATAAAGGTTATTTCCTTAAAAAAATTATTAACTTAAGTACTTATAAAATAATATGTTTTCATTCTAGAATTTAATATTTAAATTCATTATAAATGTGAAATGAAATAAGTGGTATTTATAGAAATTAAGGAATTTGTACCGATAGAATAGTAACTTGGCTTAGAAATAGTAATACGACTAATATAATAGTAACCTCACCAATGAAAGTATAAATAAAATTAATATATATTATAAGTGAGAATATGATATATTTATATCATGGGATAAATATATAAATATTTTGAAAAATATAAATTAATTTTTGGTATTTTTTTGACACATAAATTTTTATTTTCAATTTTATAATTAATAAAATAATTTAAAAGAAAATTTTTCTTCATTAAATAGATTCATAAATTGATATTTTGTTTTATTATGATTATAATATAATTTTATGTAACATTAATTAATTTTTCAAAGGATTATAAAATCATTTATAATTTTAAAATTGGAATTTTTTGAATAAATAAGGATTTTAATTAAAAATTAAATTTCTCATATTTAAAAAATTATTTTCAAAAAATAGAGTCTATTTTTTAATTCTACACATCTAAAAATGGTTGGGATTAATTTTAGGGATTTTTCAAAAATACTTTAATTTTTGTGTATAGTGAAATATGATAGTTTATGATATAAGCTAAATACATAATTTATTGATTCATAGATGATGTAAGGCTAGTTTAAGCACAAAATCTCAAAATATCCATTATTATTTTAATATATTTAGTGATAATTATTAAATTATTCATTGTCTTGAGCCAAAATAATAAACTAATGAATATAATAATGAGAAAACACCCCTCTCCTCCACTATAAATACCACCCCTCACCACCTCTTCTCCTAAAACTTCAAAGTATTGTGTCTTGTTTAATTTTTTCTTAATTATCTTCTTAAGACTCTTCCACACATACGAGACCTTCTATTATCACCAAAAGACCAAAAACAAGGTCCATAAGGAGGTTCTCAAGGAGGAGAATTCAAGAGGTAAAATCCTATTTCATTTTCTTTTATTTTCTTTTCAATTATATTTTTTTTGTATAATATATTAACCTCACCTTATAAAATTGGGATGAAAAATATATTATATTATATATAAATTAATGTTTCCATGTTTATAGGAAAATGTATCATCAAACTTCTTCTCCTCTCCCTTTTAATCTAAAAATGGAACATCATCCATGATGTGTCGATTTACCGCCAGTGTTGACACTTTTATTTTTCATTAGAAACTTAAAGGGTGGTCATAAAATGATTATTATGGTTAAATCATATTCTATTATAAACATGATAATTAATAAACATGATATTTAATGTTCTGTAACCAATATATAAACCTGGTATTGAATAAAATGATATAAGTTCATGATGATCATAAAAATATCCAAAATAAATTAAATCATTCTCATTAATGTTTTATATAATTATTCAACCTCATATCAGAAAAAAAATTATATATGGTATAATCTAAAATTTTGGAAACATATTAATACTGTTTTATTCCACTTATAGTGTTTTTGTCACACCTGGGTTTTTAATTTCACCTTGGTTCTCGCTCAGTTCGGGTTCTCAGTTGTTTTTCTTGAGAACTAAGCATGACAGGTTTAAAGTTTTAGGATATTCTTTTTGAGGTTCGGGTTGAGTCCTAGTTTAAATTTTTTGAGTTTTTGTTGAAAAACGAGTGTTTCAAGCTTGGAAGAATTTGGCACAGAATCAGAGCACGGTTTTGAAACCGTGTGGCCTCTCCCAGGTCATCGTTCAGCCTTCCCAGTGTTCTAAATAAATAAAAAATTAAGTGAAGAATAAAAAATCAAAGATCAAATAAAAATAAGAAAATTGAATTAAAAATTAATAGAATTTTTAAATAATAATTATAATGAAAATATTATTATTTAAAATATTATTATTATTATAGTTATTATTATTATTACTATAATTATTATTAAGATTATTATCATGATTATTATTATTAAGTTAATATTTTTTAGGGTTTTCCTCCTCCCTCACCCCTCATCCCTATGTGACGCACCCCCTTCCCCTTTCCCTCTCCCTCTCGCATGACCCCCACTGGCTGAGGGCCTTGGATGTGCCACCTCCTCTCTGTCAGCTACCTCTTTACATGATGTCCTCCCCACTTACCTCTCTCTGCTCGCGTAACACCCCCAACTAGAGCCCCTCTCTCTTACGCAACCCTAACGCATGCCTATCGTAGGGTGTGTCAAAAGTAAATTTTTTTCCTAATACAGCACAGTGGCTAACCAATGTCGTCTCACTTGAGGAGTGTTGCAGTCAGTTCAATCACTAATTATAATTCACCTAATCTAATTCTTTTTTGTTTTTTAATATTTATTGAAAAAAAAATTAGGGTTTTATAAAATATTCAATTAAAATAATGAAATATAGAATTTAAATCTAAATGCTGATGCAGATGAAATGCATATTATAAATAAAGGTCTTGGTTTGAGTTTTGATAACACGGGTTCATTCGTTATTTATTTTTTGTTTAAATTAAACGTGATAATTCATTTATTGAAACCTCATTAATGAATTACTTTACATTGATTTATTGAGTGTTTGATTTTAGCATGTTTCTAGCACACCAAACCACACATCCTCTAGTAGTTAAGTTGGTTAACACCTCAACCGAGAATGTTATTCCTAAAAGACCTAGCTCCACCATATGTCGTTTTCATCCCTTAAGACAACACAAAATCCACCATATTAATGGTTTTACCAAGATAATATAGGGAAAATAATGAATCAAAGGAAATAAATGGAATTGGAAATAGTGTCACGGTGGACGAATGCCACACCCATGCAATACTCCCACATCCACCACAAATAGAATAAAAACATTTTGAATTGAAGTGAAATAATAAAGAACACTATGAAACCTCCCCCAAGTCCAATACTTGGGTAATTCACTTCCCATTACAATTTAAAAAAGATATCATGATGGAAAGATAGAAGAGAGATAAATATTAGATTAGAGTAGAAAGAGGGATGGAAAAATGAAAGGGAAACACATTAATTTAAAAAAATAATCATGTGTTAAAATGGAAATGAAAACTAAAATATAAAAAGAAATATATAAATAAAAAACGTATTGGCCCTTGGCCTCGTCCCCTTAGTTCCCCAGGTTGTGTTGGTATGGGAAGGAATTATTTGAGAGGTAGGACCTCCTCTCATTTTATAGGCAGATTTCTGTCCTCTGAATGTTGTCGCATTTTTTGCCCAATAATTGGCTGATTCAAATAGTGACCCGAGCCTTTTACATAAAACATTTCATGATTTTTATGCATAACTAATCATCAGAGTATAAGCCAAGGATCGTTAAATCTAGTGTCTTGGAAGAATAGATACATATAACATAAAACATGGGGATAAAAAAACTTCTTTATTTAATCTCCATAAAGAGATTATAACTTCTTTTGAGCCCTTAAATCTGCATAGGGTACCCTGGGGAACACATGAACAAAGGGATGAGCTAAAAATCCCTGTAAGGAAATGAACATAAGGATACATCTCAAGAACATGAGTTCGGAGGAATGACATAATGATATCCAAAGCATGAAACTTATAAAATCATTCAATATAATCATGGTATCATATAAACATTGAATCATATAAATGTGTAATAATCATAAATCATATATTTAGTACGGTTCAAGGCTAACCACCAATCCCGTTTCCCATTTTAGTATGGGTCAAGGCTAACCACCAATCCCATTTCACATCACATCTCATGAGACTTAACCTTACCCAATGCATTGGATCGCTATTTGGGCACACCCATATCAACATTTTAATTGTTATTCTTTCCACATAAATATTCTTACCACATATACAATCATACATAATCAACCATACAAAAACATAAGGGTACCCATGGAAATAATTGCATACCACAATCGTGACATAAATCATAATCAATGGGTGTATCATGAAAGTGTGCATGTAAGGAAGGAATTAGAAAATAAATGGACGTTCATAGGGTAAAATAGGCATATAACATGGTAAGTGGTGTCGAACATAAGTGACAACATATGAGAAATGTATTTTAGAAACATTAGTATTAAAACATTTTTTTGAGGTTTTAAGGAAAATGCTATAGAGCTTTTAAAATAATAAAGAAGAAATTATTTTATATAAAACCATAATTGAACCAAGAATGTATTCATAATAAAAATACATAATTTAAAAAGATAATGGTGTCTTAAAACATAATATATAGTGCACTTGAAATTGGGTAAAAGTTCGGGAAGTTCCTTTAAAACGAGTGTGCTTATTGGAAAGTATCGAAGAGAGATTCACTTAAAAGCATGTATATCCCCAAAAGATAATGAGAGATGGATCTTGGATCATGATTTTGGATAATATAAACAGAATTTTTAAGTTATACATAAAATAAAAGTCAACAAAATTTTGGTAAAAAGAAAGATATAGAAATCCGAAGGAATAAAGGAAGTTCGGGTAGAATCCATCACGGTTTATTGGCATGGTATCGGGTGTAACTAAGAGGTCTTGATGAGAGATATAAGAGGTTTATAATCACTTATAAAAAATTAGGGAAGTATGGGGAAGGTGTATAAATTTACCCCATCACTTGGTATTACACAAAAAGGCGTAGCATAGAGAACAATCTTGATTAAGAGTAAAAAGTGCAGGATCCCTTACCTTAAATCTGTTGGTGTTCTCCACTTGTTATTAACGAACTGAATAAAAACATTAGTATTATTAATTAAAAATTCCAGAACCTATTATATATTCAATTTATTTATTATAACCTTTTTTAGTTCATTAAAATCATTTTTGATTACTTCCAAGGTTCAATTTCATTGTCTTGGCTCTTTTGTTTACTTGGCTTTAAAAGATCGGTTCACTTATATTCAAGTTTGAATTATATTAAAGATGAAAGTGGTTGTATAGAATTGAAGTTTTATTATTTATTTCATATCCAAAATATTACATGATTTAAATTTTAATTAGGTTACTTAGAGTGAGGTTGAATAGTTATATATATAACCATAGTGATAACTGTTTTTGTTAATCGGTGGATTTGATTACAAAGAATGTGTTTTGCTTTATAACATAATTCCATTTGTACCAAAGGATTTCAGAACCAAAAATAGGATATATTACATATACAATAATCTTGTTAAACCATAACACAAATGGTTTCATGACCATAATTAATGATAATAATATAAATTGATAAATCGTTGTCCTCAATTGTGCTAAATTAGCACATCTCAAACAGTGCTTTCATTTCTTTCAGATAAAAGGGTGGGGAAAAGAGAGAAGATAATGAAATATACCAATATCATGAAGATATTACAGTACATGTATGTTAATGGATTTATAATACTATTATGTTGGAGGTAGTTGAGGAAAGAAATAAAAAAGAAAATAACTTAAAAGAAAAGAAGAAATTGGGAAGAGGAATTTACCTCTTGAGACTTCCTCTTTTGAGAACCTCTTAAGTGGAGAGGTTTTAGTATTTTAAAGAGTCTAGGAACTATTGGACATGGGGGAGGGGATTGGGGAGAGATTTGAGCAGAATAATGTCAAGGAACAAGGCTTGAGAGGAGTGGAGAGAAGAGGGAGTGAAGGGGGGTTTTATAGTGGAGGAGAGGAGGGATTTCATAATATTATAATCATTAATTTATTATTTCTTCCCAAGACAAGTAAATGTAAGTAATACAAGACCAATAATAGTATATAATTCATGTGATTTTGCTATTTTGGTTCTTACATCACTTGTGATGTTAGGAATAGTGGGTTTTAATTATAATGTAATTATACGGTAAATTAATGTATTTTACTATTCAACAAAAATTCAAGTATTTTAGAAAAAATCCCAAAAATTTATCCCAACCATTTCTAGATGTGTAGAATCCAAAAATGAATTCCATTTTTCAAAAATATTTTTCTAAATATTTTTAATTTAATATTTAATTAAAATCATAATTTACTTTAAAAATAGTTTTTAAAATTGAAACAGATTTTATAGTGATTTAAAAAATTATGTAGGGTCTTATAAAATTATCTAAAAACTATAAGACATTGATTTGATAATTAATAAACGCATTTTAAGAAAATACCTTTTCTTTTAAATTAATTAATTAATTATAATTAATTATTTATGACTTACAAAATACCAAAACGTTTACAATGGTCAAATTATCACTTTCTAAGATGTATAAATTTTATTTAATTATTCATGGGTAAGGTTACTCTTATATTGGATGATTTACTATTAATAAGGGTCATATTACTATTCATAAGGGTATGTTACTATTCACAAGGGTACATTACTATTCACTGAAAATTATTTTTGTTTCATTAGACTCCAAAAATCATCTTAAACACAACTGTGAATGTTGGATTTTTAAAATCCCCAACACAGAAGTGAAAAACATATGTTTAAAGGTAACTTAGAACTTAGTAGTTCATTATGTTGTGCATTCATGTGATTTTATGACATATTTATAAGAAGATAAATTCCATTGAAAAACTTCAGGTCGTTACATTCTTCCCCCCTTATGAAATTTCGCCCTCAAAATTTTATTTTACATTCTAAGCCAAAAACAGGTGTGGGTACTTTTCCTTCATTGATTCCTCTAATTCCTATGTTGCCTCTTCGTACTTATGGTTTCTATATAGTACCTTGACCAGATGAGTAGTCTTGTTGCGTAGAACTTTTTCTCCATGATCCAAGATCTTCACTGGCTGATCCTCGTAAGAGATGTCATCCTCCAACTCTACCACCTCTGAAGAGAGTAGATGTGAAGGGTCTGCTATGTACTTCCTTAAGAGTGATACGTGAAAAACATCATGAACTTGATCCATATTTGGTGGAAGTGCAAGCTGATAGGCCACGGATCTTATGCGGTCAAGGATCTCAAAGGGGCCAATATACCTTGGGCTTAGTTTCCCTTTCTTCCTGAATGGCATGACTCTCTTCCATGGAGATATTCGAAGGAAGACTTTATCACCAACGTCGAACTCCAAGTCCCTTCGATGGTTGTCAGCATAGCTCTTTTGCCTACTTAGAGCTGCTTTGATGTGTTTCTGGATGACTTGAACCTTCTCTATCATCTCTTGAACAAGATCGGGTCCAAGTAGCTTTCTTTCTCCAACTTCATCTCAAAAGGTTGGAGTTCTATATCTCTTTCCATACAAAGCTTCATATGGAGCCATCTTAATACTCAAGTGGAAGCTATTGTTGTATGAGAACTCAACCGATGGGAGATGTTGATCCCATACACCTTTGAATTCTAGAGAGAAGGCTCTAAGAATATCTTCAAGCATCTGAAGAGTTATTTTAGACTTTCCATCAGTTTGGGGGTGATAAGTCGTTCTGAAATTTAATTCATTACTCAAAGAATGTTGAAGGCTCCTCCATAATTTAGATGTAAACCTTGGATCACGATCAGAGACAATTGAGAGTGGAACACCGTGCAGTCTCACCACTTCCTTCACATATATCTTTCCAAGTTGTTCAATAAAGATATCTTCCCGAATAGCGATAAAATGAGAAGTCTTGGTGAGTTGGTCAACCACAACCCATATTGCATTATTTCCCTTTGACATATTCATGAGACCCGTGAAAAAGTCCATAGTAACCTTTTCCCATTTCCACATAGGTATAGGAAATGGATGCATCATACCTTTGGACTTTTTTGCTCAACTTTAACTTGCTGACATACACTACTGGAATTTGGGTTTTTCCCCACACTTACATACCAACGGTTCTATGAAACCGTTGGGGTAGGATTGTTTAGGAAGGCTTTACCAACGGTTATAGTAAACCGTTGGTATTGAGGTGAATAGTGGAGGCTTTTCCCAACGGTTCTAATGAACCGTTGGGATATATGTGAATAGGGGAGGTTTTTCCCAACGGTTCATTAGAACCGTTGGGATATATGTATATGTGAGGCTTTTTCCCAACGGTTCTCATGAACCGTTGGGAAAACTTTGTTTTTGGGAGTTTTTCCCAACGGTTATAGAACCGTTGGGAAAAACATACATATGCCAACGGTTTTAAAAAACCGTTGGCAAAGGTTTTCCCCAAAAACCCAGCCGCCCGTTCTCTCCCCCATTCGCGTTACAGAGCCCTAACGGGAGAAGCAGCAGCCGATTTTGGAGATACTGTCGGCCGGATTCCAGCTCTTCTTCAGGTTCTTCTTCTTCTTTATCTCAAAAGGTATTAAAATGTTTGGATCTCAATGAGTAAAACCTCCATCTAGTTGAGTGTTATCCCTAACTAGTGTGGCATCCGGCTTGTGAGGTGTTGAGAGAACTTTCAAAGTTGTTTTTTTGTGCCTTGGATTGTCATATATAGTTTTATAATTTCTATGGATTGTATAAGAATTATGTGGAGTTTTAAATAATCCTATTTTTTACATTTCTGATCATGAATTTATGTATGTAATCTTACAAAGATGTGATTCCTCTAGATCCTTGGATTTTATTATTGGGAATGTATTTTATGGATCATGAAATAAATTATGTCTTAGTCCTTCATATTTATACATTGATCAACTTGAAAATAAATTTACAAAAATAAAAAATCATTATCATTCTCAAACTCAGATCACTTTGGTTCTAACATCCTACCAATTTGATTTTTTAACAATTCAAAGTGAAATTCACACCACCAAAAGGTATTCAAATGTTTGGATAGTATTTAAACTTATTTTTATTTTTCCCTTCAGTTTAGACGATTTTGGAGATACTGTCGGCGCCTAAGGGTGAGTTTTCTTGAAAATTCCTTTTTGGATTTTACCCCTTGAACATGGGATGTCATTTGTGAAAGGTTATATAAATCGAATTGATTGTTCGATTTCTGAATTTAATTGTAAATTAAATTAATTAAGGGTATTTTATGGTTTGCATTCCCCTTTAACACATGAATGCCAATTATTTTTTAACACATGTTTTAATTGTATTGCCTTGCCAATGTGAGTAAAGTAGAGACTATGCTATGAATCTATGAAATTGGATTGAATTTATCTTATATTTTATGCTACCATGTTAGATATATTATAACTAATGCATGTGATATCTTTATAGTCTTGTTAGGAGTGTTATATTAAAAATTCCCATGTGAGTGCTTGAATTTTCATTGAATTTCTAGCCATTATGAGTTATGTTGAGACCATGATATGGAATTGATTGATTAAGCAAGAGAATCTCATTATCTTTTCATTACAACATGAGTAAATGAAGCTTCATTGTTTTCAGGTTATTATTTGATTGAGTCGCCATTTTGAGGTGAGTTGTATTAAATACCTTTGTTTTTGACCTTGGTATGTTTAATGAATTGTTTAAATGAAATGAAATTCATTAAATGATTAATAGTAAATAGTGATACATGGATTCTATTAGGATGTCAGGTATATAATCTTGTTTCTATTAACTTATATGCTTTATGTGATAAATGGATTCACAGTGGAATTCCACGGATAGACTCATTTATTTGAATATTGATTAAGCCATTGGTGATACATGGATCCAAGGGAGGGATTCCATAGATAGACTTATTGAATGTAGAATTATATTCCAATTGATACATGGATTCTTATGATAATTCCATAGATAGACTTATTGAATGTAGAATTATATTCCAATGATATGCGTCTTGTGTGGTGGTGGTGTGGTTTATGTGTTTTATGGTAGTAGTTAAGTGTGTGATTATGTAGTTAATGTGAACCCATAGGTTGAGTATTTTGTGCTATCTATATATCATGTATTTTTATGTTATTTCTACACATTCCCAACCAGAGTTGGATAAACTTACCAACAATCAGAGGTTTTGAGTTATGGGTATTTTTTCTAATATCTAGGATGGTGGTTATATGTTTGGATAGCTACCATGTCTTCCCTACTCTTCCTTCAAAAGTGATTGACCATGTGTTTTTAGGCAAGATGCGATGTGATTGTCCATGTGTCTTCAGGTGAGATGTACTATGATTTCCCTAGTGTTTTTCGATGAGGTGTGATGTGATAAGGCTATAATAAGATGTGGCATGTGGTTGGGGTCATGTAGGGTAGGAGGATGGCACAAGGTTGATGTTATTCATGTTCATGATACCCTACTAATATGGTTATGGGATGAGTCATGCTGTTATGTGATATAACACATTAAGTTCTTGTTGGTTTTACATTTTTTCAATAACACATTTGTATGTTTTTTTGACATGTGTAGTTGATACCTTGATTATTTTCTTCCTTTATCGTTTACTTAAATGTATATTCTATTATAGTTAATGCCTATTGAATTGTTTATGACAAAATGACTTATATAAATTCTTTTTACAGAATGGAAAGAAGTTGGATGTATGAAACCGATCGGATCTCAGATGATTTTCAAAACAATTTGGAGAGCTTTATAGATTTTGCATTTCAAAATGCTTCAGATAGTGGTCTCATACACTGCCCATGTTCCAATTGTGTTGGTAGACCTTGGTTGAGCCGTGAAGAAGTCAGCTACCACATAACCAAAAATGGGTTTCAAGCAAACTACTTTCTGTGGTATCACAATGGGGAGAAAACGAAATCTCAAATTGGTGATGATCGAAATGAAAAGACTGGAATGGAGAATTTGTTAGATGATCGGTTTCCGTTTATTCGTCATCATGAAAAAGAAAGGATTTCGACTCAAGAAGACTTCGATATGAGGACAGCTGATGCATCTAGTGAAAATGATGATATTGATAGGGTGAAAAAATTGAATGATGCTGCCACGACTCCAGTATATCGGCAATGCGATAAAATGAAAAAGCTGGAATTTTTAATCCGATTATTTCATGGGAAAACTATGTATGGGATTTCTAATACAGCAATCGATTACATTCTTACCCTCTTGAAGGATTTACTTCCAGATGATGCAGATATTCCCTCAAACCACTATATGGCATGGAAGTTAGTTGAGGAACTTGGATTTTCAAGAAACAAAATTCATTCTTGCCCGAAAGATTGCAGTTTATTCTGGGAGGAAACCGCTGAACGAAATGATTGTATAAAATGTGGCACATCCCGCTGGAAGTCAAAATCTGATGGAACACCATCCCGCGTTCCACAGAAAGTAATGTGGCACTTTCCATTGATCCCCAGACTCCAGAATCTTTTTATGTCTGATGACATATCAATAAAAATGAGATGGCATGATACCGAGAGAAAG
The DNA here is from genome assembly GCA_963277665.1 of Viscum album. Lineage (NCBI taxonomy): Eukaryota > Viridiplantae > Streptophyta > Magnoliopsida > Santalales > Viscaceae > Viscum > Viscum album. Next base: position 1,275,118,856 of record OY728136.1, on the reverse strand, counting down.
AAGACTGATGATGAGTTGGTTCATCCTGCAGATGGATTTCCATGGAAGAGATTTGATGCTCGACATCCTGATTTTGCAGCTGACGTGCATAATGTGAGGCTGGGTCTTTCATGCGACGGTTTTAATCCGTTTGGGCAGATGCTTACTTCGCACAGCACATGGCTAGTTTTTATACACATTTATAATTTTCCCCCATGGTTGTGTATGAAAAAACCTTTCACTTTCATGAGTATACTCATATCTGGTCCTTCTGATCCTGGCATTGATATTGATGTATACATGCAACCTTTAATAAAAGAGTTGAAGCTTCTTTGGGATGTGGGTGTGCGCACATACGATGCATGTTCGAAAGACATATTTCAGATGCGCGTTGCGCTTATGTGGACAATCAATGATTTTCCGGCTTATGAAATGATGTCTGGATGGAGCACGAAGGGGAAACTGTCATGTCCAGTTTGTATGAAGAATACACAATCCAGAAGACTGAAACATCGTTGTAGTTTCAGTTTTATGGGACATCGACGATTTTTGCCAAAGGATCATCCATATAGAATGAATCGTCGAAGATTTGATAATACTATAGAGACCGATGATCCACCTCAGCGTATGTCTGGAACTGATGTGCTTAATGAATTGAAAGATTTCAGTTTTTCGTTCGGGAAGGGTCAAATGAAATCTGGAAAGAGAAAGAATGTTTCCACAGAAACTTGTTACAATTAGAGGAAGAGGAGTATCTTTTTTGATTTGCCTTATTGGTCAACCAATTTGCTACGTCATTGATTAGACGTAATGCATATTGAAAAGAATATATGTGAAATGTTGCTTTCAGTTCTTCTAAATGTCAAGGGGAAGACAAAAGATGATTTACGATCTCGACGTGACTTGGTGGATTGGGGCATCAGACCAGAATTGCATCCTGTGCGTATCAGTGAAAATAAATGGCAACTTCCATGTGCTTCTTATGTGATGACACCTACTGAAAAAAAACAATTTTTGGAATTATTAGAGACTATTAGAGTTCCTGATGGCTATTCAAGCAACATATCTAAACGGGTCAACAGAAGAGAGTTGAAGCTAAAATCTTTGAAGACTCATGATTATCACGTTCTACTGCATGAGTTGCTTCCAATATCAATCCGTCATCTTTTGTCCAATAATGTAAGGGTGGGTTTTATTCGGTTGTGCCATTTGTTTAGAGATCTTTGTGCTAAGAAGTTGTCCAAGTCTTTCTTGCAAAAAATGTTGACAGATGCCCCATTAATTTTGTGTGAGTTGGAGAAAATATTTCCCCCATCATTTTCACATGCATGCTGCATCTGACTGTCCATATTCCAACTGAAATACTTCTCGGAGGACCTGTTTCTTTTCGTTGGATGTATCCAACTGAAAGAAATATGTTCACATTAAAGTCTTATGTTCGAAACAAGAATCATCCCGAAGGTTCTATCGTGAACGGTTACTTAGCTCAAGAATGTATGGATTTCTGTTCAATGTATTTGTCTGATCTTACTACAAGAATGAACAGACCAATGAGAAATGAAGAAGAACAATATGAGCAAATTGAACCCAGTTTTCCATCACTTCCTCAAACAGGAGGAATTCCTGGATCATATACATTGAAGACATTAAGCCATGAAGAGCGGGAGATGGCACATCGCACAGTTTTGTTCAACTGTGATTTGTTCGATGACTATATCAGGTAACAAAATTGAATATGTATATCTTACATATATATCTGTTAAACTATTCATATTTTTTTATCTACAGGGAACATAAAACAATGATAAATAGGAAGCATCGTTCTTTATCTTTGAGAAGGAGAGAGACTTTGCATAGCAAAGAGTTTTCTGCTTGGTTAAAATTGAAGGTAAAAATATTACTGTTTAAATTAATTATTTCAATATTTACTTAAGTTTAACTGTCATTTATATTGCAGGTATTGAGTTTGTCTGCTGACTCTGTCTCTGAGGAAATAAGAGCTTTGGCTTTTGGTCCTAATACTGTGGTTCGTGACTGTAAATCAATTGTTATCAATGGGTACAGATTTATTGTCACTGAACGAGCCAAAAACATGAGAACACAACATGATGGTATTATGGTTACTGCCACAACAGATTGTTATGCCAGCGCATCAGATAGTAGACCACGACTTGAAAATGTGGGTTATTATGGAGTCGTTGAGAAAATAATAATATTGGATTATTACTCTCATGGACGAGTCACAATGATGAAATGCCATTGGTTTGATTCGATGACGAGACATGGCACATTTATTGATGATTGTAGATTTCGAGTAATTAATATGACCCGCACTCTTGCAACCGAAGAACCATATGTGTTGGCATCAATGGCTAAACAAGTTTTTTATGTCAAAGATCAACTTCAACCTGAATTTGGTGTCGTAGTTGAAGTAATTCAAAGACATATTTTTGATGATGCTGATGATGGAATTGACACTGTCCCTATTGCCATTGGAACCAATCCATTTATTTCTTTTGATGACTCCAATAGCTCAATTGTCAGAGTTGATTGTGAACCTGAAGTTGTGGTTGGAAATATATAGAATCATTCATCCATGTTCTCAATTCTTTTGGTTTACCTCGAGTTGGGTTGTTAAGGTTGGTAATATTCATATTTATTTAGTATTGATCACAAATATGTTTTAGCTGACTTGACCGTTATGTGAATTTTCAATGTTTATTGGTTGCTGTTTTATTTGAATTGCATTTTCTAATTTGGAATTGAACTGTATTCAAACCAAATCAAACAATATTTCTAACTTGGTGAACATTACAACTTTTATGTTTTATTAAATTCATTCAAGATCTTCTAAAACAATTGATAGATAAATTACCAATGAATCCCCTCATTCCCTCATATATTTAGTTTTTTGGTTTACACATTAATTTTCTTTTTCTAATTAATTACATATTTGTTTTCCAATGCAGGAAATGAATCCAATTGAAGAGAGACGAAGAAAAAAAATGGTGGAGAACAATCGTCAGATGGAGGAGATGGGAATTCCACCATTAGTGCCTACAGTGAGTACTTTATTTCAAATATATATATATATATTTACAGAATATATAATGTCATGTGATTAATTTTTTTTGTAAACTTTTTTGTAGGATCCACCATTACGTCGACAGTTATTCGACGAGGAGCCTAGTACTGGTCCTAGTACTCAGGCCGGTGGTACGAGGAGGGTTCGTACCAGAGGTGGACATAGAGCTACGCGTGCCCGACTAGACCCTGCCCCTACCACTGACATTTCAGCCTTCCCACATTCTGATCCCGGTGTGTCGTTAGGGACACACGGGATATTTAGACCTCTCATGTTTTCGCTACCTTCTGCATCTTCTGCCCCATCATTTTCACATCCCATGATGATTCCCACTCCCCAGTCAGCATCAGGTCATACAGTTGTTCCATCTTCTTTTCCTTCTACTTCTGTCTCTCCGAGCTTTTATATTCCATCGTCTTCGACTCCTGTTCCACCAGAGGGTGTTCCATCAGGTTCTGTGGATCCGGCGCCACTCATTGATCAGACTAGCACAGGTATATTTATAAAACCCTATCAAATTTTTATAGCAATATTTATTTTCATTATAACATGTTTTGATAAAATATTTGTTTTTCTTTCATGACAGATACATCTACTGAAAGGAGGCGGGGGCGGGGCCGTACACGCATGTGTTCGGTGTGGAACCGTCGCACACAGGTTATGGTGGAATATAATGAAGACAATCAGATGGTTGAGAAAACAGGGCAGCAATGTCGGAGTTTTATGGCGACGCTTGCCAAATACTCCGACATCATTCCCGTCAGCCCGCTGTCGTGGAGACATTTGCCACATGAGGTCAAAGATAGAGCTTGGGCAGAGATATGGGTAAAAAAATCTGTTGTATTTAATGCCATGAATTTTTTTTGTATTTATATAAATTAATATTTTCATTTCAGCTTCGATTTAATTTTCCTGATGGTGAGGGTGAACGAATGGAACGTCTAAAGGATTTAGGCGAGCTTTGGAGAGCCTACAAGCATGAGCTGTATATTGGCTGGCGTGCTAGAGTTGGCACTGAGTTAGAGGCGGTACCAGTCGTGGATGATTGTCCTATAGAGCAGTATCGTCAGATGATTACTCATTGGACGAGTACCCAGTTTAAGGTATGAATTACATTTGAGGTATTTAAATAATAACTTTCAAGTTTTGCATTAATATTATCCTTTGCATTATCGAATTTTATTTAGGAATCATCTGGAAAAAATAAAAAAAACATTGATGCAAAAAAATACCTCCATACACTAGGACGCACGACGATGCCGGATCATGAGAGGCAGCAGGTATGACAATTGTTTATAAGTTTTCTTTACGACTTACATTTTCTTTTGTTTCCTCAATTATTTAATTATTTGCTGAAGTCTTTATATAAATTTTGTTTTCAATGTCATTGTAGAGGCAAGTACAAAATATTGAAGGACGTGTGCCTCGAGCAAAACTGTTTTGCTCGAGTAGACGAAAAAAGGATGGACGTGCTGTCAACGAAGCGACTCAGCAGCAGATTGTAAGTTTTAATCTGTTGATTTTATATTTTAATATCTATTTCGTAACTTAACAATATATTTATATTTGTAACAGGATGCTTTAGAGGCCCTCGATGCCCAAGAAGCAGACAATTTTGGGCCATCTGATCACTTACATCAGGTGTTGGGAGATGATCATTCTGGCAGAGTACGCTGCCGACCTAGGATAGCCCCAACGAGGTATTGTCCTGCCTCAGGTACGAGTTGTAGTGCCACCGAGCTGCAGCAAGTTAGGGCACAGGCAGAACAGGCTGAGAAAAGGGCCACAGAGACGGCAGAACAATCTGCAAGGGCAAACAGTGCATTTATGAAATTTATTGAAGTTCTACGTCCAACACTTCCAGCAGAGGCCAGCCCAGCGATTGATGAATACATGTCGTCGATACATTCTATATATGGTGCACCAGGTGGCAGTTCCAGTTGTGTTCAGGCCGATGTCGAGCTTGAAGATGATGATGGCGAGCAGTCTGATGCGGAAGAGGGGGGAGATGAGGAGGGCGAGGAGGAGGGCGAAGGCGAGGAGGAAGGCGTTGTGGAGGGTGAGGACGATGAGGAGGACGATGACGAGGGTGATGATGATGATGATGATGGAGATGGTGATTCTGATGTGGGACATATTGATCCGTTACATTTTTGACTTGAGATTTGATGTTTAATCTATTCTAGTTGTTGGTTTTATCTAGACTCGTAGTATAGTATTGGAGTTGAGTTATTTTTATATATTGTCTGTTTTTATGGATGTTGTTGTCTTTTAGTGGTTGTGTGTTTGAGAACTCCCTGGACACCCCCCCTCATTCTTGGACCCTGGACAACCCCCCCCCCCCTCCCCCTTGGACCCCGAACACCCACCAAACACCCCCCGGACAGCCCCGCGGACAGCCCCCTGGACAGCCCCCTGGACAGCCCCCCGTACAGCCCCCAACCCTCCACCCTGGACCCTGGATAGCCCCCCGGACAGCCCCCCGGACAACCCCCCCACCCTTCCCCTTGGACCCCGGACAACCCCCCAAACACCCCCCGGACAACCCCCTGAACAACCCCGGACAACCCCCTGAACAACCACCGGACAGCCCCCTAAACAACCCCGGAAAACCCCCTGAAGAACCCTCAAACACCCTCCAGACAGACCCCGCACAGCCCCCCCACCCTCATCCTTGGTCCCCAGACAGCCCCCCGGACACCCACCGGACAGCCCCCCCGGACAGCCCCCGCGGACAGCCCCCTGGACAGCCCCCCGTACAGCCCCCAACCCTCCACCCTGGACCCCGGATAGCCCCCCGGACAACCCCCCCACCCCCCCCCCCCTTGGACCCCGGACAACCCCCCCACCCCCCCCCCCCCCTTGGACCTCGGACAACCCCCCAAACACCCCACGGACAGCCCCCTGAACACCCCCGGACAACCCCCTGAACAACCCCCTGAACAACCCCCGGATAGCCCCCTGAACAACCCCGGACAACCCCCTGAACAACCCCCAAAAACCCCCCAGACAGACCCCGCACAGCCCCCCCACCCTCCTCCTTGGTCCCCGGACACCCACCGGACAGCCCCCCCGGACAGCCCCCCGGACATCCCCTCCACCTTCCTTAATTTCATTAGCTCTGAAATGTTTCATAGCACGATCAACTAAAATCTAATCCATACAAAATATGATATAAAAATATTCTATATGAATTTCTATAAGATTTTAAGTGAAAACAAAAAGTGACATACGAAAAACTGACCAAACGCATTCGAAATGTGTTGATGTTTTAGGACAACGATCCATGGGTCATATGTGACGTGTACGAGTCATCCCCGCCTCAATCCGAGGCGCGGTGTGGTCAGAACAACTCAAAGTGTATGTCTTTTGTTTCAAAAGGACATCATTTTAAGTGAAAAACATCAACTGGCATCGTTCGGCCCGTTTGGACCCCCCTCACGCGCGTTTACGAAGCGCGCGCATCACTTAAAACACGAATATTGAGCCGTACCGCGCAAACCGCACGTCCGATTGAGGTACCGTCTGCGCGTACACGTCACGAATAATAATTAGAATGTTCCACGGTGGTTTCATCTCAATCTGAGGTCGTCCGCTATGAATTTGACCGTTGGACGCCCGTTCTGGCCGTTTATGACACCAGAACTGCGTTGTCGGTCACCGCGGGCACACGGCACGTCCGATTGACGTGCCGTCTGCTCGACCACTTCAGAAATAAGTCACCCGTATTTTTCGTCTGATTTCAGGCCATTCCGACATCGTTCGGCCCGTTTGGACCCCCCTCACGCGCGTTTACGAAGCACGCGCATCACTTAAAACACGAATATTGAGCCGTACCGTGCAAACCGCACGTCCGATTGACGTGCCGTCTACGCGTACACGTCAAGAATAATAATTAGAATGTTCCATGGTGGTTTCAGCTCAATCCGAGGCCGTCCGCTATGAATTTGACCGTTAGACGCCCGTTCTGGCCGTTTATGACACCAGAACTGCGTTGTCGGTCACCGCGGGCACACGGCACGTCCGATTGATGTGACGTCTACTCGACCACTTCAGAAATCACTCACCCGTATTTATCGTCTAATTTCAGGCCATTCGGACATCGTTCGGCCCGTTTGGACCCCCCTCACGCGTTTACGAAGCGCGCGCATCACTTAAAACACGAATATTGAGTCGTACCGCGCAAACCGCACGTCTGATTGACGTGCCGTCTGCGCGTACCCGTCACGAATAATAATTAGAATGTTCCACGATGGTTTCAGCTCAATCCGAGGTCGTCCGCTATGAATTTGACCGTTGGACGCCCGTTCTAGCCGTTGATGACACCAGAACTGCGTTGTCGGTGACCACGGGCACACGGCACGTCCGATTGACGTGCCGTCTGCTCGACCACTTCAGAAATCAGTCACCCGTATTTGTCGTCTGATTTCAGGCCATTCCGACATCGTTCGGCCCGTTTGGACCCCCCTCACGCGCGTTTACGAAGCGCGCGCATCACTTAAAACACGAATATTGAGCCGTACCGCGCAAACCGCACGTCCGATTGACGTTCCGTCTGCGCGTACACGTCACGAATAATAATTAGAATGTTCCACGGTGGTTTCAGCTCAATCTGAGGTCGTCCGCTATGAATTTGACCGTTGGACGCCCGTTCTGGCCGTTTATGACACCATAACTGCGTTGTCGGTCACCGCGGGCACACGGCACGTCCGATTGACGTTCCGTCTGCTTGACCACTTCATAAATCAGTCACCCGTATTTGTCGTCTGATTTCAGGCCATTCCGACATCGTTCGGCCCATTTGGACCCCCCTCACGCGCGTTTACGAAGCGGGTGCATCACTTAAAACACGAATATTGAGCCGTACCGCGCAAACCGCACGTCCGATTGACGTGCCGTCTACGCGTACACGTCACGAATAATAATTAGAATGTTCCACGATGGTTTCAGCTCAATCCGAGGTCGTCCACTATGAATTTGACCGTTGGACGCCCGTTCTGGCCGTTTATGACACCATAACTGCGTTGTCGGTCACCGCGGGCACACGACAAGTCCGATTGACGTTCCGTCTACTCGACCACTTCATAAATCACTCACCCGTATTTGTCGTCTGATTTTAGGCCATTCCGACATTGTTCGGCCCATTTGGACCCCCCTCACGCGCGTTTACGAAGCGCGCGCATCACTTAAAACACTAATATTGAGCCGTACCGCGCAAACCACACGTCCGATTGACGTGCCGTCTGTGCGTACACGTCACGAATAATAATTAGAATGTTTCACGGTGGTTTCAGCTCAATCTGAGGTCGTACGCTATGAATTTGACCGTTGGACGCCCGTTCTGGCCGTTTATGACACCAGAACTGCGTTGTCGGTCACCGCGGGCACACGGCACGTCCGATTGACATGTCGTCTGCTCGACCACTTCAGAAATCAGTCACCCGTATTTGTCGTCTGATTTCAGTCCATTCCGACATCGTTCGGCCCATTTGGACCCCCCTCACGCGCGTTTACGAAGCGCGCGCATCACTTAAAACACGAATATTGAGCCGTACCGCGCAAACCGCACGTCCGATTGACGTGCCGTCTGCGCGTACACGTCACGAATAATAATTAGAATGTTCCATGATGGTTTCAGCTCAATCCGAGGTCGTCCGCTATGAATTTGACCGTTGGACGCCCGTTCTGGCCGTTTATGACACCAGAACTGCGTTGTCGGTCACCGCGGGCACACGGCACGTCCGATTGACGTGCCGTCTGCTCGACCACTTCAGAAATCAGTCACCCGTATTTGTCGTCTGATTTCAGGCCATTCCGACATCGTTCGGCCCGTTTGGACCCCCCTCACGCGCGTTTACGAAGCGCGCGCATCACTTAAAACACGAATATTGAGCCGTACCGCGCAAACCGCACGTCCGATTGACGTGCCGTCTGCGCGTACACGTCACGAATAATAATTAGAATGTTCCACGGTGGTTTCAGCTCAATCCGAGGTCGTCCGCTATGAATTTGACCGTTGGACGCCCGTTCTGGCCGTTTATGACACCATAACTGCGTTGTCGGTCACCGCGGGCACACGACAAGTCCGATTGACGTGCCGTCTGCTCGACCACTTCATAAATCACTCACCCGTATTTTTCGTCTGATTTCAGGCCATTCCGACATCGTCCGGCCCGTTTGGACCCCCCTCACGCGCGTTTACGAAGCGCGCGCATCACTTAAAACACTAATATTGAGCCGTACCGTGCAAACCGCACGTCCGATTGACGTGCCGTCTGCGCGTACACGTCACGAATAATAATTAGAATGTTTCACGGTGGTTTCAGCTCAATCCGAGGTCGTACGCTATGAATTTGACCGTTGGACGCCCGTTCTGGCCGTTTATGACACTATAACTGCGTTGTCGGTCACCGCGGGCACACGACAAGTCCGATTGACGTGCCGTCTGCTCGACCACTTCATAAATAACTCACCCGTATTTGTCGTCTGATTTCAGGCCATTCCGACATCGTTCGGCCCATTTGGACCCCCCTCACGCGCGTTTACGAAGCGCGCGCATCACTTAAAACACTAATATTGAGCCGTACCGCGCAAACCGCACGTCCGATTGACGTGCCGTCTGCGCGTACACGTCACGAATAATAATTATAATGTTCCACGGTGGTTTCAGCTCAATCTGTGGTCGTCCGCTATGAATTTGACCGTTGGACGCCCGTTCTGGCCGTTTATGACACCATAACTGCGTTGTCGGTCACCGCGGGCACACGACAAGTCCGATTGACGTTCCGTCTGCTCGACCACTTCATAAATCACTCACCCGTATTTGTCGTCTGATTTTAGGCCATTCCGACATCGTTCGGCCCGTTTGGACCCCCCTCACGCGCGTTTACGAAGCGCGCGCATCACTTAAAACACTAATATTGAGTCGTACCGCGCAAACCGCACGTCCGATTGACGTGCCGTCTGCGCGTACACGTCACGAATAATAATTAGAATGTTTCACGGTGGTTTCAGCTCAATCCGAGGTCGTACGCTATGAATTTGACCGTTGGACGCCCGTTCTGGCCGTTTATGACACCATAACTGCGTTGTCGGTCACCGTGGGCACACGACAAGTCCGATTGACGTGCCGTCTGCTCGACCACTTCATAAATAACTCACCCGTATTTTTCGTCTGATTTCAGGCCATTCCGACATCGTTCGGCCCGTTTGGACCCCCCTCACGCGCGTTTACGAAGCGCGCGCATCACTTAAAACACTAATATTGAGCCGTACCGCGCAAACCGCACGTCCGATTGACGTGTCGTCTGTGCGTACACGTCACGAATAATAATTAGAATGTTTCACGGTGGTTTCGGGTGAATCCGTGGTCGTCCGCTATGAATTTGACCGTTGGACGCCCGTTTTTGCCGTTTATGACACCATAACTGCGTTGTCGGTCACCGCGGGCACACGGCACGTCCGATTGACGTGCCGTCTACTCGACCACTTCATAAATCACTCACCCGTATTTATCGTCTGATTTCAGGCTATTCCGACATTGTTCGGCCCGTTTGGACCCCCTCACGCGCGTTTCGAAGCGCGCGCATCACTTAAAACATGAATATTGATCTGTACCGGGCAAACCGCACGTCCGATTGACGTGCCGTCTGCGCGTACACGTCACGAATAATAATTAGAATGTTTCACGGTGGTTTCAGCTCAATCTGAGGCCGTCCGCTATGAATTTGACCGTTGGACGCCCGTTTTGGCCGTTTATGACACCAGAACTGCGTTGTCGGTCACCGTGGGCACACGGCACGTCCGATTGACGTGCCGTCTGCTCGAACACTTCATAAATCAGTCACCCGTATTTTTCGTCTGATTTCAGGCCATTCCGACATCGTTCGGCCTGCTTGGACCCCCCTCACGCGCGTTTACGAAGCGCGCGCATCACTTAAAACACGAATATTGAGCCGTACCGCGCAAACCGCACGTCCGATTGACGTGCCGTCTTCGCGTACACGTCACGAATAATAATTAGAATGTTCCACGGTGGTTTCAGCTCAATCCGAGGTCGTCCGCTATGAATTTGACCGTTGGACGCCCGTTCTGGCCGTTTATGACACCATAACTGCGTTGTCGGTCACCGCGGGCACACGACAAGTCCGATTGACGTGCCGTCTGCTCGACCACTTCAGAAATCACTCACCCGTATTTTTCGTCTGATTTTAGGCCATTCCGACATCGTTCGGCCCGTTTGGACCCCCCTCACGCGCGTTTACAAAGCGCGCGCATCACTTAAAACACTAATATTGAGCCGTACCGCGCAAACCGCACGTCCGATTGACGTTCCGTCTGCGCGTACACGTCACAAATAATAATTAGAATGTTTCACGGTGGTTTCAGCTCAATCCGAGGTCGTACGCTATGAATTTGACCGTTGGACGCCCGTTCTGGCCGTTTATGACACCATAACTGCGTTCTCGGTCACCGCGGGCACACGACAAGTCCAATTGACGTGCCGTCTGCTCGACCACTTCATAAATAACTCACCCGTATTTTTCGTCTGATTTCAGGCCATTCCGACATCGTTCGGCCCATTTGGACCCCCCTCACGCGCGTTTACGAAGCGCGCGCATCACTTAAAACACTAATATTGAGCCGTACCGCGCAAACCGCACATCCGATTGATGTGTCGTCTACGAGTACACGTCACGAATAATAATTAGAATGTTTCACGGTGGTTTCGGGTGAATCTGTGGTCGTCCGCTATGAATTTGACTGTTGGACGCCCGTTTTGGCCGTTTATGACACCATAACTGCGTTGTCGGTCACCGCGGGCACACGGCACGTCCGATTGACGTGCCGTCTGCTCGACCACTTCATAAATCACTCACCCGTATTTATCGTCTGATTTCAGGCCATTCCGACATTGTTCGGCCCGTTTGGACCCCCTCACGCGCGTTTCGAAGCGCGCGCATCACTTAAAACATGAATATTGATCCGTACCGGGCAAACCGCACGTCCGATTGACGTGCCGTCTGCGCGTACACGTCACGAATAATAATTAGAATGTTTCACGGTGGTTTCAGCTCAATCCGAAGATGCAGTGTGGCCGACACCACTCAAAGTGTCCGTCTTTTGTTTCAAAAGGATGTCATTTTAAGTGAAAAGCATCAACTGGCTTACGAAAAACTGACCAAACGCATTCCGAATCTGTTGATAATTTATCCCAACAATCCATGGGTCATATTTGACGTGTACGAGCCAACCCGGGATGAATCCGAGTTGCGGTGTGGCCGGGATAAGTTTAAGTGGCTCTCTTTTGTTTAAAATGAACACCATTTTAAGTACATACGGAAAAACGACCAAACGGATTCGGTTTCCGTTGAAACTTTAGGAGAACGAACCATGAGTCATATGTGACGTGTACGAATCAACCCCGCCACAATCGGAGACGCGGTGTGGCCGACACCACTCAAAAAGTGTCGGTCTTTTGTTTCAAAAAGACGTCATTTTAAGTGAAAATCATCAAGTGACATACGAAAAACCGACCAAAGGCATTCGGACTGTGTCGACACTTTAGCACAAGGATCCATGGGTCGTATGTGACGTGTACGAGTCAATCCTGCCTCAATCCGAGGTGCGGTGTGACCGAAACCGTTCTAACTGTCTATCTTTTGTTTAAAATGGACAGGATACGCAAAACCGACCAAACGCAAAACCGACCAAACGCATTCTGAATCTGTTGATAATTTATCACAACGATCCATCAGTCATATGTGACATGTACGAGCCCACTCGGGCTCAATCCGAGTCGCGGTGTGGCCGGGATCAGTCTAAGTGGCTCTCTTTTGTTTAAAATGGACATCATTTTAAGTACATACGGAAAACCGACCAAACGCATTCGGTTTCCATTGAAACTTTAGGAGAACGATTCATGGGTCATATGTGAGGTGTACGAATCATCCCCGCCACAATCCGAGGCGCGGTGTGGTCAACACTGCTCTAACTGTGTCTGTTTTGTTTAAAATGGGTAGGATTATAAGTGAAAAGAACTGGCATACGCAAAACCGACCAAACGCATTCGGTTTCCATTGAAACTTTAGGAGAACGATCCATGGGTCATATGTGACGTGTACCAATCATCCCCGTCTCAATCCGAGACGCGGTGTGGCCGACACCGCTCTAACTATGTCTCTTCTGTTTAAAATGGACATGATTATAAGTGAAAAAGAACAACTGGCATACGCAAAACCGACCAAACGCATTCCGAATCTTTTGATCATTTATCACAACAATCCATGGGTCATATGTGACCTGTACGAGGCAACCCGGGTTCAATCCGAGTCGCGGTGTGGCCGAGATCAGTCTAAGTGGCTCTCTTTTGTTTAAAATGGACACCATTTTAAGTACATACGGAAAACCGACCAAACGCATTCGGTATCCATTGAAACTTTAGGAGAACGATCCATGAGTCATATGTGACGTGTACGAATCATCCCCGCCTCAATCCGAGGCGCGGTGTGGCCGACACCGCTCTAATTGTGTCTGTTTTGTTTAAAATGGACAGGATTATAAGTGAAAAGAACAACTGACATACGCAAAACCGACCAAACGCATTCAGAATCTTTTGATAATTTATCACAATGATCCATGGGTCATATCTGACGTGTACGAGCCAACCCGGGTCAATCCGAGTCGCGGTGTGACCGGGATCAGTCTAAATGGATCTCTTTTGTTTAAAATGTACACCATTTTAAGTACATACAGAAAACTGACCAAACGCATTCGGTTTCCATTGTAACTTTAGGAGAACGATCCATGGGTCCTATGTGACGTGTACGAATCATCCCGCCTCAATACGACATGCGGTGCGGCTGACACCACTCAAAGTGTCCGTCTTTTGTTTCAAAAGGACGTCATTTTAAGTGAAAAACATCAACTGACATACGGAAGACCGACCAAACGCATTCGGATTCTATCGATACTTTAGCACAACGATCCATGGGTCATATGTGACGTGTACAAGTCAACCCCGTCTTAATCTGAGATGTGGTGTGGCCGACACCGCTCTAACTATGTCTCTTTTGTTTAAAATGGACATGATTATAAATGAAAAGAACAACTGGCATACGCAAAACCGACCAAACGCATTCGGAATCTTTTGATAATTTATCACAATGATCCATGGGTCATATGTGACATGTACGAGCCAACCCGGGATGAATCTGAGTCGCGGTGTGGTCGGGATGAGTCTAAGTGTCACTCTTTTGTTTAAAATGGACAACATTTTAAGTACATACGGAAAACCGACCAAACGCATTCGGTTTCCATTTAAACTTTAGGAGAACGATCCATGAGTCATATGTGACGTGTACGAATCAACCCCGCCTCAATTGGAGACGCGGTGTGGTCGGCACCACTCATAGTGTCCGTCTTTTGTTTCAAAAGGACGTCATTTTAAGTGAAAAACATCAACTGACATACGGAAAACCGACCAAACGCATTAGGATTCTGTCGATACTTTAGCACAACGATCCATGAGTCAAATGTGACGTGTACGAGTTAACCCCGCCTCAATCTGAGGTGCGGTGTGACCGGTATCACTTCAGGTGTATGTATTTTGTTTAAAATGGACATCATTTGAGGTAAAAATATATGGTATAGAAAAAACCGATCATATTATGAATTGAATTTCAGATTCCACGTATAATTGTCATCTAAATTTTAAATTGAATTCTATATGAATTATGTATGTTTATGAATTGTAATTTAATTATGGATTTGTATAGTTTCAGGATCCATTATATGTTAAATGTGTATGAATTTGTTTGTAATTGAATATGTATGTTTTATTTTATTACTGGTACAATAGTTGGATCGAAAATGAGGTGAAAATGAGGTGAAAATGAGGTGAAAATGAGGTGAAAATGAGGTGAAAATGAGGCCTGATGACTGGTGGTGATGGACAGGGGACAGGGGCTGTGCAAATTGCAGGGTGTTGCAATTTGCAGCATAGGGTATGCCAACGGTTTCAAACTGTTGGCATATAAGTTTTTAGCATGTCTTTTCCCAACGGTTCTAAACCGTTGGGAAAGACTTCACCAATTCCCAACGGTTTGAAACCGTTGGGAAAATGTTCCACATGGTATATCCCAACGGTTTGGAACCGTTGGGAACATGTGTGGTATTTGGTTTTCCCAACTGTTTGGGAGAACCGTTGGGAAAAACTATCCCAACGGTTCACCCAAACCGTTGGGGTAGGGTAACTTCTATGGGCCTATTGCAACGGTTGCCAGTAAACCGTTGGGAAAACCTTTTCCAACGGCTTACTTCCCAACGGTTATCAGAACCGTTGGGAAAACCTTTCCCAACGGTTTGAGGGGCTTTCCCAACGGTTCTGAACCGTTGGGAAATAGTGTATTTCCAGTAGTGATACCAAGCACCTTGATATATATTTCGCAATCTCGTTCTTCATGTTATCCCACCATAAGTGTTCTCGGAGATCATGGTAGATTTTGGTACTCCCAGGATTGATATAGAATGTTGAGCTATGTGCATTATCCAATAGCTCCTTCTTTATCCCAGGTGATTAAGTCACACAAAGCCATGTTCCAAACTAAATCACACCATCATCATTGATATGGAACTCTTGCATCTTCCCTTCCTTTACTGCATTCACCCTCTTTTGTATCTCCACATCATCCCTTTGTGCTTCATTATTCTTCTCATGGATGGATGGTTGCACAATCTTTTGGGAAAGGTAGGATGTATCCCCTACCCTTATGATTTCCAAATCCATTCTTTGCATATCTAAGAAGATAGAGTCTTTCTCAATCTATAACATGGATAGAGTAGCGGGTTCTTTTCTGCTTAGGGAATCAGCTACCTTGTTATCCTTTCTAGGATGGTAGTGAATAGAGTAATCATAATCCTTGATTAGCTCTAACCATATACTTTGATGCATGTTGATCTCCTTTTGTGTGAATATATACTTTAGGATCTTGTGGTCGGTGTATATGTCACACTTCTCACGATAAAGGTAGTGTTGCCATATTTTCAAGGCAAAAATCAAGACTGACAGCTCTAGATCATGCGTGGGATAGTTTTTCTCTTGGATTTTTATCTACCTTGAGGTATAGGCTATCACTTTATCATTTTGCATTATCACACAACCTAAGCCTTTCTTAGAAGCACCACTATACACCGCAAAGAGTTCTCTACTTTAAGGGAGTGTGAGTACCGGTGTAGTGATAAGCCTCTTTTTTAACTCCTTGAAACATTCTTTACATTCTTGTGTCCAAACGAACTTTACTCCCTTCCTTGTCAGCTTGGTCATTGGGTTTGACAATCATGAAAAGTTATTCACGAATCGTCGATAATACCCAGCTAGACCTAAAAAATTGCGGATCTCCATTACAGAAGTTGGCCTCATCCACTCTTCAATTGAATTTTTCTTGTAAGGGTCCACAGATATCCATTTCCTGGTGATAACATGCCCCAAGAATGATACTTACTCTATCCAGAACGCACATTTATTTTACTTTTCATACAACTCCTTTCTCAAAGTCTTTAACATAGTTTCCAAATGCTCCTCATGTTCCTCCTTACTCTTGGATTATATCAAAATATCATCAATAAAGACCACCACAAATTTGTCTAGGTAATCTCTAAAGATTCTATTCATGATAATTACTGGAGTATTAGTGAGACCAAATGGCATCACTATGAACTCATAGTGTCCATACCTCATTCGAAAGGAAGTCTTGGGAATATCTTCCTTCTTCAACTTTAGTTGGTGATATCCCGACCGAAGGTCCACTTTAGAGAAATAACTGGCCTCACGAAGCTGATCAAATAAGTCATATATCCGTGGAAGGGGATACTTGTTATTTATGGTGATTTTATTGATCTCACGATAATCATTGCAAAGGCGCATTGATCCATCCTTCTTCTTGATGAAGAGGACTGGAGCACCCCACAGTGAAGCACTCAGGCGTATAAAACCCTTCTCCATATTCTCTTGTAACTACTTCTTCAGCTCTTCCATCTCTACGGTGGCCATTCTGTAAGGTGTCTTTGATATTGGCAGAGATCCAGGGAAAAGTTCAATTGAGAACTCGACCTCTCGGTCAGGAGGAAGACCAGGAAACTCTTCGAGGAATAAATCAGTGTAATCCCTCATGATGGTTATGTCTTCAAGAATGATTATATCCTTTTTCCCAATCATTTGATCTAGATATGATTTCTCACAAGGAAGCAGTATCCAAACTTGAGATGAAGATTCTAAAGGAGACTCATCTTCTTCATTACACTTGTAAAGAATCAAAGGATGCTTCGGGATGTAAAAATTGATCTCCCTTTCCTGACAATTGATGTTGGCCATGTACAAAGATATCCAATCCATGCCCAAGATAGTTTTGAACTCCACTAAAGGAAGTATGAAAATATTTTCTGGGAGGTTCAGTCCACAAACATTGGCTGGGGAGGATTTATAAACCATGTATTCAATAATTTCCCCATTCTCTATTCTCAAAGATAAATTTTCTTCTATATTTTGAGCTGGTGTTTGAATAGTTCTACTAAACTTTCAAGATATTAAAGAATGCATAGAACCAGAATCAAATAGTACATTCTCTATTCTTGAATTAATAACAAGCGAACCTGTCACCATATCGTTTTCCAGCTCAACCTCAAAAGTAGTGGTATCATAAGCCCTTCCTTGTTTCCTTGGAGGTTTTTGTTGATTGGCTCCAACAACCCTCAGCTTAGGGAAATTTTACACATAATTCCCAAGCTCCTTGGAGTTATAAAACTACACTACAGGCTGAGTGTTGATCTGAACCTTCCTTTCTTCTTCAACATTAGCGGGATTTTTTATATCCCTTCGGCAGTTCTTGGCCATATGACCAAACTTTCCGCATTTGAAGAAATTCTTGGTTCCTTTGATACAGTCACCAAGATGCTTCTTCCCACAATTTTTGTAAAGGGGAATGTGAGGCTTCTTTCCATCATGGGATTTGGTTGATGAACCACCCACATTGTTCTCCATTTTCTGCTTCTTTTCACAGGGCCCATGAGACCACTGAGAGTCTCCAATCTCTATTTCAACCTTGAGGGCACAATGGACATTCTACTCATAGCTTTCGAAGTCTCGAATTGCCAACACTTTTCATAGACTCAGCTTCAGTCCACTAAAGAAGTGATCCACCTTGCTTTCGGTGTTCATGAAAAAGCCAGAGGCGTACCATGTAAGCCTTGTAAAGTCCAATTCATACGCCCCAATGGACTCATCTTCCTTCTACTTGAGTCCAAGGAACTCTCTTTCCATCTTGAGATGGAGGGTTCAAGGAAAATATTTGTTTAAAAACATCCTCTTTAATTCCTCCCATTTTATAGAATCAATTTCCTCTTGGGAATTTGTATTCTTGATCAGTGTCCACCACTAATTAGCTTCCCCATCAAAACGATAGACTACCAATACAACTTTATCTTCTTCCGAGCACTAGAGGATAGAGAAAATCTTTTCAATGGAGTTAATCCATTATTCTATGTGTAGGGGATCAGAAGACCCACTAAACATGGGAGGCCTTTGCTGCATGAAGGATTCTGTGGTAACTTTCTCTTTACTTAGAGGAGGGGGACGTTCCACCTGATTCAGGTTATTATTCATAACTCAACCCAGCTGAGCAAGTACTGCCATGAAGTTTTAAGCACCCACTTCCATCACATCAGGCATTCCATTAAGGAAATCATCACATTACCTATCACATTGGTTTTTGGAATGTGTTCTTCTATTTCCCGCCATTAACTAAGAAAAATAACGTATAATTAGAGGTCTTCAATACTTAGCTATTGATCATAAAAATAAACTTTGAATATAAAATTATGAACATATAAATAAGAAGTATATCCTAACTTGTTATTCCTTAGGTTTATATCTAGGTTATCCTCGGTCTATTTCTTAACTTATATTCTTATGGGCTTCTTTTTTCCCCTTAATAATGGTTTGTACTAAGCATGTGATTCTACCGAAGCATATCCCTCGAGAGTGTCGTAAACAAGAGTGCAGCAAGACCCGTTATTGTGCACCAGTTCCCGTTCGAGTCTAGCTCAAAGCGGTATTTTTAGGTTTTACCCCTAGATACATCTGTTTCAGAGCTGCCTCTACCTACTCGTATCCAGACAGGGATGTATTTTCTTGATAAACCACTTACTCTATACTCACCAAAATTTAGGACTGGTTTTTTATACTTGGTCTCATCGTTAAGGTTCTCAATAAGGTTCTCCATTACTAATCTCCAAAAATAACTAGACCATCCTCTAATACCAACTATAGTGAACCAAGCCTTTTACATAAAACATTTCATGATTCTTAAGCATAATTAATCGTCAGAGTACAATCCAAGGATCGTTAAGTCTAGTGTCATGGAAGACTAGATACATATAACATAAAACATGGGGAAAAAAACTTCTTTATTTAATCTCCATAAAGACATTATAACTTCCTTTGAGCCCTTACATCTGCATAGGGTACCCTAGGGAACACATGAACAAAGGGATGAGCTAAAAATCCCAGTAAGGGAATGAACATAAGGATACATCTCAAGAACATGAGTTGGGAGGCATGACATAATGATATCCAAAGCATGAACATTATAAAATAATTCAATATAAGCATGGTATAATATAAAAAATGAATCATATTAATGTGGAAGAATCATAAATCATATCTTTAGTATGGGTCAAGGATAACTTCCAATCCCGTTTCCCATTTTAGTATGGGTCAAGGCTAACCGCCAATCCCGTTCCACATCGCATCTCATGTGACTTAACATTACCCAATGAATTAGAGTGCTATCTGGGAACACTAATCTCAAAATTTTCATGGTTATTCTTTCCACATAAATATTATTACCACATATACAATCATACATAATCAATCATACACAAACATAAGGGTACCCATGGAAATAATTGGGTACCACAATCATGACATAAATCATAACCAATGGGAATATTATGAAAGTGTCCATGTAAAGAAAGAATTAGAAAATACATGGACTTTAATAGGTTAAAATAGGAATATAACATATTAAGTGGTGTCAAACATAAGTTATAAGATATAAGAAATTTATTTTAGAAACATTAGCATTAAAACATTTTTTTGCGGTTTTAAGGAAAATACTATAGAGCTTTTAAAATAATAAAGAATACATTCTTCTATATAAAACCAGGATTGAACCAATAAGGTTTTAATAATTAAAATACATAATTTACAAAGATAATTATATCTTAAAACAGAAGATAGAGTGCACTTGAAATTGGGTAAAAGTTTGGGAAGTTCTTTTAAAACGAGTGTACTTATTGGGAAGTATCGAAGAGAGATTCACTTAAAAGCATGTATATCCTAGAAATAGAATGAGAGATGGATCTTATAATATGAGTTTTGAGCATATAAACAGAATTTTGAAGTTATAAATAAAAGAAAAGACAACAACATTTTGGTAAAAATAATGATAGAGCAACTCGAAGGAATAAAGGAAGTTCGGGTAGAATCCATCATGGTTTGTTGGCATGGTATCGGGTGTAACTATGAGGGCTTGATGAGAGATATAATGGATTTATAATCACTTATAAAACATTATGGAAGTATGGGGAAGGTGTATAAATGTACCCCATCACTTTTTATTATACAAAAAGGAATAGCATAGAGAACAATCTTGATTAAGAGTAAAAAGGGGAGGATCCCTTACCTTAAATTTGTTGGTGTTCTCCACTTGTTATTAAGGACCTGAGTAAACAAATTAGGATTATTAATTAATAATTCCAGAACCTATTATATATTAAATTTATTTATTATAATCCTTTTTAGTTCATTCAAATCCTTTTTTATTAGTTACAAGGTTCAATTTCATTGTCTGGGCTCGTTTGTTTACTTGGTTTTAAAATATCGGTTCACTTATATTCAAGTTTGGATTATATGAAATATGAAAGTGGTTATCCAGAATTGAAGTTGTATTCTTTAGTTAATATACATAATATTACATGATTTTAATTTTAATCAGGTTACTTAGATTGAGGTCGAATTATTATATATATAACTATAGTGATAAACATTTGTGTTAATTGGTGGATTTGATTACAAAGAATGTGTTTTGCTTTATAAACTAATTCCATTTGTACCAAAGGATTTCAGAACCAAAAATAGGATATATTACATATATAATAATCTGGTTAAACCATAAAAAATGGTTTTATGACCATAATTAATGATAATAATAGAAATTGATAAATGGTTGTCCTTGAATGTGCTAAATTAGCACATCTCAAACGGTGCTTTCATTTCTTTCAGATAAAAGGGTGGGGAAAGGAGAGAAGATAATGAAATATACCACAAGAATGAATAAATTATAGTACATGTATTTTAATTTATTTATCATACTATTATGGTGAAGGGAGGTTAGGAAAGAAATAAAAAAGAAAATAACTTAAAAGAAAAGAAGAAATTGGGAAGAGGAATTTACCTCTTGAGACTTCCTCCTTTGAGAACCTCTTAAGGGGAGAGGTTTTGGTATTTTGAAGAGTCTAGGAAATTTTGGATATGGGGGAGGATCTTGGAGAGATATTTGGGTAGAATAATGGCAAGGAACAAGGCTTTAGAGGAGTGGAGAGAAGAGGGAGTGAAGGGGGGTTTTATAGTGGAAGAGAGGAGGGATTTCATAATATTATAATCATTAATTTATTATTTCTTCCCACGATAAAGAATAGTAATTAATCAATGACCAATAATACTAAATAAGGCATGTGAGTTTGGGATTTGGGTTCTTACATCACTTGTGATGTCAGGAATAGTGGGTTTTAATTATAATGTATTTAAACGGTAAATTAATGTATTTTACTATTCACCAAAAATTCAATTATTTTAGAAAAATCCCAAAAATTTAACCCAACCATTTTTCGACGTGTAAAATAAAAAAATGAAGTCCATTTTTCAAAAATAATTTTCTAAATATTATTAATTTAATATTTAATTAAAAAGATAATTTACTTATAAAATAGTTTTTAAAATTAAAACTGATTTTATAGTGCTTTCAAAAATTAATTAGGGTCTTATAAAATTATCTAAAAACTATAAGAAATTGATTTTATAATTAATTAAAACATTTTAAGAAAATAAATTTTCTTTTAAATTAATTAATTATTTATAATTAATTATTTATGACTTACAAAATACCAAAACGTTTACTATGGTCAAATTGTCACTTTCTAAGATGTCTAAATTTTATTTAATTATTCATGGGTAAGGTTACTATTATGTTGGATGATTTAATATTAATAAGGGTCATATTACTATTCATAAGGGTAGGTTACTATTCAAAAGGGTACGTTACTATTCACCGAAAATTATTTTTGTTTCATTAGACTCCAAAAATCATCTTGAACATAACCGTAAATGTCAGATTTTCAAAATCCTCAACACAGAAGTGAAAAACATATGTTTAAAGGTCACTTAGCACTTGGTAGTTCATTATGTTGTGCATTCATGTGATTTTATGACATATTTATAAGAAGGGAAATTCCATTTAAAAACATTGGGTCATTACAATTCACGCATGGGCCCCTTAATTAAGATTGTTAATAAATGTGTTGTACATTCACCCTCTAAATATCAGCTCATTTGACCATCGTATATATGAGTTGTGATTTTTTCATGGGAGGTTTATTTTTCTTGATGAAGGTTCCAGGAAGCTTTCTCCTAAATTATAACATCCAATGGCACTGTTAATGACTTTAAAACTCCCTCAAATTGTTTTTAGAGGCGTTACTTTGTGGCATCATTCTATCTCATGTGGAATCACCTTCATTGAAGGTGGTTAGACTAAAATGTGGTTTTGTTATGATGGTGGGGTCCAGCTGTCTTCTCGGAAAAATCTTCAACTTCATTGATTATTTAAGACCTCAAGATGGTCGAATCAGCCTCTATTCTAGAATAAAAAGTTGAAGGAAATAAAATATGGATTATAAAAAAATAATCACGCAATTTTGAATTATATTTTTCAATAAATTACTGAAATACCCTTGATGTAAAAATCTATCAAAAACTTAGAACTAATCACTTTTCACAATTTATCTCATTTTTATTTTATAATCCAAATTTCCCATTATTTTAATAAGGAATTTAAATACATGGGTTTTATCATTTAAAAATATTAAGAAATACTCATTATTAGATTAAAAATATGCACATAAATTTGCTCTCTCAAATACCCCCACACTTAAACCATGCTTGTCCTCAAGCATAAAATCTCAACATGGAAATTAGAGGACACCAATGTTACCAATATTCAATTTCCAATGCAATAAAATCAAAAAAAATCAATATCAAGTTAAATTTTTAAAAATCCATATAAAATATCAATTTAATTTCCCAATTTTAAAGAAAAAAATGATTCATATATTTTACTTTTCCCCTTTGAAAAATGATGGAACTTTATCTTTCAATCATTCAAGATTCTCAATTCATTATTATTAAATATGGCACATCATGATTTACCTCACCTTTGAATTTTGACTCTCATATCTCATGATATAATTCAAGTAGAGTTATTCTCATATCATGAGAACATGAACCTTATCCATAATCTTCTAAAAGAACTACCTTCTCCACTTTGTAAAGACAATGACACATAAAATCATGAGGACATTTCAATAAAGGCTCAAATAACTATGAGGCTTAATATTGGTAGGATTTCATGTTTTAAAAATTAATGGTCAAGGATGAGGTCATCTCTTAAGTACAATGGATGATATCAAAAAGTGTAATGAAATTATCCCCATCAAATTAGCAATACCCACTTCCCCCAAAACACAAAGTAAGGTCATGATCAAAGTAAAGCATAATGAATGATTAATGCACCCCCTTGATTTATTTTAATTTTATATTTTTTTTTCTTGTTTTTTGAAAGTTATGATTAGATTAAACCCCAAATCCATCACCTATCCACATACAATAAGAGAATCGTCAGTCTGGAAAATGGTGATTTTTGGTTTTCCCAAATCACAACCCATTTTTCTCATTTTTAGGTTTTTTTTGTCATTTTTTTTATTTTTTTAATTCAAGAGGGGAACACAATGAATTACAATGAATGATTCCATATAATTTTACAGTTCTCACTATATAACCCCCAAACATTTTCCTTACAATGTATAATATCCCTTAAACAATAATTCCCTTCACCCCCACACTTAATTTTTAAAATATCATGAAAATACCAAGAGTATGGTAAGAATGGATAAAAAATGGCTTGAAACATGGCTCATCCATTTAAAGGTCATTCATGGTCTCTATGGACTAAAATAAGGAATGATGTAAAGGTGGTATTTAAGGATAAGGGCTTTTGAAAATATTCCTTAATCATTTTAAATGTGTTTTTGCACCGTCATAGCTTCGAAAAGTCCAAATGCAAGTTCTAGTTGGTGACATGTCCCAAGATCACTCAATAAATATGCTCAAGAATAAATAGGAAGTACATAGTCTAGAAATATTCTCCGGAATGAGACATATGATTTTGGAAAATCACTCAAGGCCTGATTAATAATAAAAAATCAATTCACATTAATTTCATAAATTCAAAGCATTAAAAATGGTAGGGAAACTTCATTTACATAAATCAACTAATTCCCTTAAATCATGATTCAATTTCAATATCCATGATTCACTTTAAATATTCAATTTTCCATTTTACTCATTCAATATCATTAACATTGAAATATAAAACATGGAATCATAGGATTCCTAATAAACTCGTGTCTCCTAGATAAGTCACGTAAAGCAATAATTCAAGTGTGGGCATGCAATTATTATCATTAAAGCTCAAAACATGTTTTGGACAAAAATTTAAGGAGTTTAAAAGATAAAAATTAAAAGTAACCTCCATTATGAAATAAATCTTGAGTCCTCTTCACCAATGTTTGGGGATTTATATTCCCATTTATGAACCTACAAATGATAATTAGTCACTTAAGAACAAGTACAATGTCATTAAAGTTCGAATAGACAAGGAGGAGTGGGATGTATGCTGGACTAATCTAAAAAAGTAATTTGAAATTTAATTTCTAGAAACAATTTAATGATAAATCTTGGTATGATCCCCCAAGTGGGTCCTAAATTTTTTACAGACTCTAGTGGCCAGTACAAGTTATTATCCAAAGTCTAAGGGTGGATGAAGTTTCTTTGATTTAAACCACCACATGTGACTTTTCCCAACTTGTGCTTAATTTTTTATGTTGAGGAGGACTCCATTGATAGAGTACACCAGATCTACCCCATTCAAAATATGGTACAGCTTTTATAGTGGGGGTAGTATGAAGTATGGATCCTCCTACTTCTTCATTTCTACTTTTTCAGCATCTCCCTATCCTTCCAGTGGTTTCTCTAGATGTGATGTAGTATGTGTCTCTAGTTCTTCAGGAAGAGGCACTTGTATAACTTCATGGTATTCTTCTAGCATATGTTCAATGTCTTCAGGGAGATCCAGGTGTGCCTCAACAGGTTCATATTTTTCTACATCATCCTCCAAGTCATAATAAGAGTCTTCTAATTCTAAAAATTCAAAACAGTTGGGAGTTATACTCAAATCAGATTCAATAAAATTAAAATAGTGTGTGTTCAAGATTGTATCATCTCCAAGATTTAGTTTAACTTGAATATTTTCTTTGGTGGAGAGTGTCTCTTGGGGTTTATTATCATTAGATGGAGGTTGGTAGTTGGGATCCTCCATCTTGACTCAAATTCCACCACTTGGGTGGTGTCTTTTTCCAGTGGTGCTAGATATTCCTCTTTGCAAGGATTGGGGAGATCAAGTAGTTCCTCACATTCATTCCAAAATTCATCCAACTCTTATTTATCTCCTACATGTTTCTTAGTAGGAAATTTATCCTCGTTTTCATCTATCTCGGGTAGAATTGTTTGAGTGGGGATGAATGAGTCTTTAGGTACCTCCACATTTAGCTCCTCTGGCTCTTCAATGATGAGTAGTGAAATTTCTTCCACTACTACCTCAAGTTCCTTTTCTGGTTCAGGGTTTGGTTTCTCTATTAATTCACGAACATAGGAAAATGATCCTTCCATTTTCCTCCCCAATTCATTCAGATTATTTCTCATCTTATCCACTCGGTCATTTAGATCTCTATAATCCACTTCTGGTTCTTGATATATCACATGTGATTAATCTTCCGATGAATAAAAATTTGAATTTGAATACATCATGGAAAAGGAAATATTTTCTTAAATTTTTTTTATAAATAAAACAAAGAAAATTATTTACAAAAATGTAAACTTGGAGAAAAATGATTGAAGTAATTTTTTAGCTCCCCAAAAACGGTGCCATTTTTTATGCACACCAATCATAGGGTGTGTCAGAAGTAAATTTATTTTACTAATATATAATAGTGGCTAACCAGGGTCATCTCACTTGAGGAGCATTGTATTTGGTTCCATCACTAATTCTAATTCACCTAATATAATTCTTTTTGGTTTTTTTAATATTTATTGAAAAAAAATTGAGTGTTTTATAAAATATGCAATTAAAATAATGCATTGTAGAATTGAAATCTAAATTTTTATGTAGAAAAATGCATATTAGAATGAAAGTTCTTGGTCCAGTGTTTGATAACGAAGGTTCATTCATTAATTATTTGTTGTTTAAATTCAATTTTATAATTTATTTAGTGAAACCTCATTATTTAATTACTTTCCAAATATTTATTGAGTTTGTGATTTTAGAATGCGTCTAGTAAACCAAACCACACCTCCTCCAGTAGTCATGTTGGTTAGCACCTCAACTGAGAATTTTATTCCTAAAAGACTCAGCTCCACCGTATGTAGTTTTCATCCCTTAAGACAAACCAAACTCCACTGTATGAATGTTTTTCCCAAGAGAAGAGAGGGAAAATAATGAATCAAATGAAATAAATGGAAATGGAAATAGTTTCATGGTGGACGACCGCCGCACCCATGCAATACTCCCACATCCACCAAAAATAGAATAAAAACATTTTGAATTAACACTCAATAAAAAAGAACATCGTGAAACCTCTCTCGAGTCCAAGCCTTGAGTTAGTCACTTTCCATTACAAAGTGAAAAGATATCACGATGGAAAGATAGAAGAGAGAGAAATATTATATTTGAGTAGAAATAGAGATTGAAGAATGAAAGGGAAACACTTTAATTAAAACAAATAAGCATGTATTACAATATAAATGAAAACTAAAATATAAAAAGAAATAAATAAATAAAAATCCTAATGTTCCTTGGCCTCCTCCCCTTGGTTCCATGTAAGGTGTTGGGATGGGAAGGAATGATTTGAGCGGTAGGACCTCCTCTCCTTTTATAGGAAGATTTATATCCTCCGAATGTTTTCACATTTTTTACCCAATAACTGGCCGATTCTTGCATGTATCCCTTAATTAAAATTTTTAATAAATGTGTTGGACGTTCACCCTCTAAATATAAACTCATTTTACCACCATATATATGATTTAAGAGTTTTTAATTGGAGGTTTATTTTTCTGGATGAAGGTTCCCGGAAGCTTCCTCCAAAAGTATAACATCCAATAACACCCGTAATGACTTCAAAACTCCCTCAAATTCTTTGTAGAGTAACTCATTTGTGTCCTCATTCTATCTCATGTGTAATCACCTTCATTTAAGGTGTTTATCCCTAAATTTGGTTCTGTTATGGTGGTGGGGTCCATGTTGTCTGCCCAGAAAAATATTCAACTTCATTGATTTTTAAGGCCTCTATATGGTCAAATCATCCCTTGTTACCAAAGAAAAAGTTGAATGAAATAAAATAAGGATTCTAAAAAAATCACTCAATTTAGAATTATAATTTTTAATAAATGACTAAAATAACCTTGATATAAAAATCTGTCAAAACCAGAATAAAGCACTTTTCACAATTTAGCTCATTTTCATTCTATAATCCAAATTTCCAATTATTTTAATAAAAAATTAAATAAATTGGTTTCATCATTTAAAAATATTAAAAAAAATACTCATTATTTGATTAAAAATATAAACATAAATTTTCTCTGTCAAACCCCCATCGGTCGAGGCCCTCTAGTGAACCACTCCCTCCCACCAGCGACCGTTTCTTCCATTGGTTTATTGTGTGATCCCTTTAGGTTGAGTTTTTTTATTGTCCTCTTTCATTTTCTCTTGTAATTTTCTAGTTTTCATCTCTTCAGGGTGGTTCACACACCTTGGTTGAACCCTAGATTTTTTTTTGGGGGGGGGGGGGTTTATTTGTTGAATATTGATTATTTCCTGTTGAGGCCGGTTCTAGCCACCAATGTCAAGTGAAGTGGATTATATATGGTTTTTGGGTAAGGGTATTTTGATTTATTCATTGTGGGTTAATTTTAATTTTTGGGTTTTATGATTTTTGGGTTTTTGATAATATTTATAGTGTGAATTGGTCCTCTCTATGGTGGTTTTGGGCTATGGGTGTTGAGATTTACTACATGTACATGCATAGGGTAAGACATATATATATATATATATATATATATATTATCTCTTTGTACATATTACCTCATGGAATGGGTAATATGTGCAATTTATCTAGGGGTATTTATATATATATATTTGTGTGTGTGTGTGTGTTTAAATTCTTGTGTGTGTAAGTGTTAAGGGTTGAGTCAAGTGGTCATAGACAAATATCGGCATGTTTGAGGTAGGTCCCCTATGCCTATGCCTTTAATTTTAATTCCAAAATTGCTTGAGGGTTTTAAAAAGTGATTTTAATATTAAATAGTATATACGTGATATGAAAAGTGATGGAGATACTTATTTTTGGATTTCCCTTTATTTTTCATGGTTTTCTTTTAAGTTTTTAAATGTGTAGTCTTCATTTAATTGTTATTCCAATCCTGATTTAGAATGATTTAAAGTTTAAATGCTTAAAATAATTTTCTAAAATGGTTTTGGGAATGAGGTTGGTATTTTCCAAGATGTTTTATTTGTGCATATTAGTTATGGAAGTCTAATTTAAGGAAGATGAGTTCGTGTGTGATTTTAAAACAAGGAAATGTCATGTTTTTGTTAGTTTGAAAAAATGCATTGATTTTGGAATTAATTTGAGGTTAATTGATACTTTTACTTTATTAAAAGGTTTTATTTTTTTAATCATGGTTTTAATCTAGTTTTTAAAAGTGTGGTTCCTTGGTTGTTTAATTGTGATTTAAAAAGGTTTTGGAAAGTTTCAGGTAATTATAATTTTATAAAATGAAAATATTACTTACAAAGTAATGAGTACCATTTGGAACTTTAATAATGGTTTTTGAAAAATTAAAAACCCTCTTGAGGCATTCCCTCTTGTTTTAGAAAAATTATGTGTATGTTGAATGTGTGAATTGTGATATCTACCTACTAAAGAGGCTTGTTCATTTTTGTGTGATGGAAAAGAGGGGATGTTCATAAGGAAGGAGAATAGTGGTGAGAGGGTGAATGTATTTTTGAATAAATAAAATGATATGTTATTGTTTGTTAGTTCGATGAAAACTCACCACCACTTGAAATAAAGAACATGGGAATCTTAGGGTATCTTGGTGGGTGAAATAGGACTAGTACACTAGATTTATAAGTGGTTCGTTCTGCTTTTGTCTAGCAGGATTGATGCTATAGCTCTAACTAAACATGCATAATGATTGGAGACCACTAGGGTATGGGGGTGTCCCCTACAGTGTCTTGTTCATGAGAACGAAGTTAGTCATGGTTTTTGAGCCATGTTTCACTGAGGTACGAGGTTTCTAGTGTCTCATTGTGCTATTTACCTATAGGTATTAACCATGGTGCTCACTTATGACATGGTTCTTGTAATGTTATTTTCATTTATTTGTTTCGTACTTGTTCTCTCTTTTCTGAAAACCATATTTTTATCTAAATTACTTTCCTTTCATTTTTAAATGTCAATGAATTCTTGGAATCTATTTTAAAAATATAGTGGAAGAGAAATTATTTATTGAAAATGAAAACTCATTAATTAAAATTGAAAGGAATGAAAAAACATTATTTTATTATGTCTTATCTTTAAAATAGAATGTTTTGGGTTTCTTTTTAAATTTATGGTCATAGGGTGTTGTTTATCTTTTGAATTCCTAATGATAATATCGATGCTCATGCCTACTCTATCTTTTTATTTTTAGGTTCCTCTAGTTTTGGATCTCTCTTGGAGCAAGTGTGGTTCTATGTTTGGTGGTGACCCATGAGGTCACTTGGAGGTTTGTTTAGCTATGAAACGTTATCTTTTTCTACTACTAGTGTTTATCTTTCTTATTTAGTTTATATTTTTTTATTTGTCTTATGTTGATGGTCCAAATCATTCCCAACTATTTTATTTTGATGTCTGACACTAGTTTCCATCCCATGAGAATCAGTAATTCCCTTTGGTCCTTGTAATGGGCTGACATGGGTAACCGATTTAGGGTTGACTCAGGTTGGTTCATGAAAAATGGTATCAGAGAAAGTTATTCTCTTTTCAGTAATGTTCCTTGGGTAATAGTTTCGGTATAGAAAATCTAGGACTATCAGGACATTCTGATTACGAGTAGGGTGCCTAGCCAGCACACCTTGTGACGGGACTCAAGTCACCAAGTTAAGTTGGGTTTTATCTAATTTCCTTGGCCTTTGTGGGTACTTGTTGTTTGGGAAATGAAATGGGAGTTGGGTCAATGGTCTAATGGAACTCATAGGGCCTTATAATCCATGTGGAGGTGGGGAAGTTTTCCAAAAAAACTCTCTGTGATGGTGGTGTGATTGTCGTATTGTCACTAACCATATGTCTTAATCACCCATCAGCACTAGTTTCCCATTGATTTTTTCGGTATCTTTATGGGTTTTAGAAATCTATTTTAAATGGAATTTTATAAACTACTTAAAATTTTTTGAATGGAATTAAATGTTTAGGAATTTATGTGTGGGTTTTGAAATGGATTTTGATATGGTAATTAGTGGGATTTTGAAAAGTTTTACAAATTTATAGAAACTTATTTCAAATGAGGATAAATGAGTTTTTAAATGATTGGGTATGGGTGAAATGGATTTTGTTGTGAAATCAGTAGTGTTTTAAATTGAGATGAAATGTTTTGAAATTTATGTGTAATATTTAAAAGTGAATTATTATTTTAATGATTAGTGTTTTCTAAAAATTTTTTGTGATATTCAAAATGGGTTTTTGATTTTGTGTCTAGAAATTTTGAGGACATGGATTTAACATTTGTTTTGGAAAGTGAACAAGGTTTTATCTTAACCTTTGGTTCCCTTATAGGTGACCACATGAATGGGTTATATATAGAAGGTGAATCAGTTCTTGATTGGCATGAGAAGATGCATGTGTGAGGTCTATGAGTTACCATTGATAAATATTAAGCCCACAAGTCCTTTTTCATTTAAAAAAGTGTTTATAAAAGAAAGGATGTTATATTTTATAGTCTGTAATTACATGGAATATTACTTTATGATTTGGTAATATTTCATGTAAGGTGTTTTTGAGTTTGAAAACTCTTCTTTCATGGAAGATGTTTCAATTATCATTTTTCAGTGAGTCAGCTTAAGATAATGGTTAGTGGATTGTTCTGAAAAATGTTTTGGGATTCCTTTGAGAGGGTTCCTTTTTAGTGTGTTTAGTGTTGATTTTGGTATTTTTGGCCAATGGACAAGTTTTATTGGGTCCTTGGATTTCTCTTTTTGGCTAGTGTGTGCCCCCAAAAAGAGTTAATTCATGATTGAAGTGCATCCACTGGTGATTCTCCCTTGGTATATCCTCTAGTTGATCAATGTAATAAATTTCCTTTTGAGCTTCAGAAATTGAGTCTACCTCTCCTTTTTTTGGTTAAGTGGGTCCTCTTATAGTGGAAGAGTATATATGGAAGGTTGAAATATTCCTTAGTTTCATAAGTTTCCTAATTCTTTGAAGGTGAAGTATGACACCGGTGTGTCTGAAGGTCATATTCGGAAGTAGTGAAAGGAATTATAGTAAGTAAATGTGGAAGAAGTCTGGTGTTGTCTATTTTATCTCCCATTTTGAAGGGAATTTGGGTCTTTTGTTGGTTTTTTCTAACCAAGGGTTCATGTTAGGCCACTAGTGTGGAATACCTGGTCAAAATAGGTTGTTATGGTCGTTTACAGTAATCTCATGTTGTTTGGGACTCAGTACAAGGTCCCTCTCCTTATAATGTCTCTGTCAGTTGCAAGGTTCATTTTTTGTGACACTTTTTAGTGTCGTGTTCTCACTAGACTGCAAAGCTGAAGGTTATGTAATATTTAAAGAACATCTATTTTAAAAATAATGGTGTTTTCCTTCATGGAACTCTGAATTTCTCTATTTTGAGTGAAGGTGCCTTTCATGTGTTCTTCCTTCTGTTTTTTCTTATTCAGAGTGAAAGTGATGACGCGTATGCATCTTTTAAGCCCTTATTTTGGTGAAAGTGTTGTATGGGAGTAAGTGTATGTCAAGGTGTGTGGTTTTTGTTGGTGTTGTCTAGATCGTCATATGGTTTCTTATGTCACTAGTAGGAGGAGTTTTATTTGTGATTTTAATTATTAATTGTGAGGCAAGAGATTCTTCAATCAAAAGAGTTCCATCCATAGGTCCTAGAGTGAAGCTGGTGTGTAGTTAGGAACCCCAAGAGTGTAATGGATCATGTCCTAATATTTTTCATTGGTGTAGGAAATGGAGGCAGTTCAAATCATCTTCTGAAGGTATTTTGTTTCGAGTGGTCCTGTTTGGTGGAAGAAGTCATGGGTACCCTATTTATGTTTGTGAACTATGTGGGTGAAAGAGTTCCTCCTTGGTCGTAAGGAGGTTTGGTTGTCTCATTTACTCAAACCTCTGTGGTTGTAACTTTTTTTATGTGAACCTCCATGAGTTTTTCCCTATATGGTTATCCTTATAATTCATTTTTTTCAAGGTTGTGCTAGTTGAAAGTAGTCACGTCCCGTGGATGTAGAAAAATTGTGTAGTGTTTTCGTTGGATTTGGAATTTCTTTTCTTGTGCCCCTTGTGGTGGGGATTCAGTTTGTGTAGGAAGATCTCAAAGTTGGCCCATGTTAGGCTCCCATTTTGTCCTGCACAAGTTAGGTGGGTATATTAGTTTTTATGGTTGGGAAACCCACCATGGGTCTTATTGGAATTCTTCTAGAGTTAATTAGTGTTATCCTATCTCTTATGGTGGGGAGTTCATTCAGGCCTCCTGTGTTGGTAACCTGGTTGTGTTTATGATGTTGACTTGGAAATGGGTGGTCTTATTCAGAGCTATCCCATTTCAAGTTCCTTACTTGGGTAAATGTTGGGATTAGAGTGCACCCAATGACTTCATGAAATTAAAGTTATGGATGTATTCATCAGGATTTGGTTTGATCTTGATTGTTGTTTTAAGCTAGTGGTTTGGGTTTCATTGATAATGTCTGAGGTGTTTTTTTAAGGGTATGTGTTGTCTGTTGTGTGAATTATTTCCCTTCAATCAATCAACTGGAGGTGTTTAAACTTTTGACATTGGGTGGCACATAGCGGGGAGTCCATTTTGGTCTCCTAATTTTGATCTCTAAGTCTATTTTTTGGTTGTTAGTATTCTTTCCTTCTTCTCATCTGTCGTTCATTAGGAATCTCCTTAATTTTTGAAGGTGAGTAGGTTTTTGTTTTGGGGTTTGTCCTTATTGTGTCTTTATAGGGGTAGAAATCGTTATGGTGGGGAGAATTTTTACACCTGGGTTTTTAATTTTTTCTTGGTTCTGGGTTGTATTAGATTATCGGTTGTTTTTCTCAGGAACTAGGTGTGATGGGTTTAATGTTTTGAGATATTTTGGTCGGTGTTTCAGTTGAGTCCTGATTTAAATTTTTTAGTTTTTATAGAAAAATGAGTGTTTCAGGCTTGGAAGCATCTGGAACATGGGTAGATTACGATTTGAAAATTGTACGACTTCACCTAGGTCATTATGCGGCCTACTGAGTGTTCTAAATAAATAAAAAAATAAATGAATAATCATAAATTAAATATTAAATAAAAATAAGAAAAGTAAATTAAAAATAAAAATAATTTTTGTAATAATAATTATAATTATAATATTATTATTAAAAATATTTTTGTTATTATTATTATTAAGAAGATTGTTATTATTATATTTATTGTTATTATTATTGTTATTATTATACTTATTATCATTTTTATTATTATTATTAAGTTAATATTATTTTTAGGGTTTTTCTTCTCCCTCTCCACTCTCCTCTACGTGATGCACCCCTTCCCCCTTCCATATCCATATCACATGACCCCCATTGGCTAAGGGCATCCGGTGAACCACCTCCTCTCTGTCATCCACCTCTTTGTGTGGTATCCTACCCTCTTCCCTATCTCTACTCATGAGACACCCCTAGCTAGATCCCTCCCTCTTGTGTGACCCTACCCAACCAAGGCCCATTGGTGAGATATTCCCTCCCTCTAGTGATCATTTCTTCAACTGGTTTGTTGTGTGATCCCATTAGGTAGAGTTTTATCCATCTCTTCTTTTATTTACTCCTCTAATTTTTGGTTTTAATTTCTTCTCGGTGGTTCACACACCATGGTCGAACCCTAAATTGATTTTTAGGGGTTTTATTTGTTTAATATTGATGACTAGGGTTCATTGGTTCATGCCAAAGCTAGTTCTAGCCACCATCGTCAAGGGAAGTGGATTCACCATGGTTTTCGAGTAACTTTTTTCCAATTTATTCATTATGGATTAATTTTAATTTATGGGTTTTATGATTTTTTGGTTGTCGATAATATTTATAGTGTATGTTGGACCTCACCGCAGTGGTTTTGGGTTGCTGGTGTCGAGAATTCCTACATGTACATGCCTAGGGAAAGACATATATATATATACCCTCTTTGTAAATATTCCCTCATAGTGTGGGGAATATATGAATTGTAGCTATGGGTATTTATATTTATATATATCAATATTAATGCTTGTGTGTGTAAGTTCCAATGGTTAGTTCGAGTGGTCATCGACAAATAACGGCATGTTTGAGGTAGGTCCTCTGTTCCTATGCCTTTAATTTGAATTCCATAATTTCTTGAGTGTTTTAAAAATCTATTTTAATATTAAATAGTATATACATTCTATGAAAAGTGATGGTGATTCTTGTTGTTAGACTTCCCTTTATTTTCCATGGTTTTCTTTTAAGTTTTGAAATGTGTAGTCTTCATTTAAGTGTGATTTCAAGATTTCTTTATAATTATTGACACTTTAAATGCTTAAATTTTTTTTATAAAATGGTTTTGGGTGTGTGGTTGGTATTTTCCAAGATGTTTGATGTTTTAATATTAGTTGTGGAAGTTTAATTGAATGAAGATGAGTTAGTGTGTGATTTTAAAAAGGATAAATCTCATGTTTTGGTTAGTTTGAAAAAATGCATGGGTTTTAGTA
Source organism: Viscum album (assembly GCA_963277665.1). Taxonomy (NCBI): domain Eukaryota; kingdom Viridiplantae; phylum Streptophyta; class Magnoliopsida; order Santalales; family Viscaceae; genus Viscum; species Viscum album. Next base: position 1,275,083,333 of record OY728136.1, on the reverse strand, counting down.
TGAACATGTGGTTAATTTATAATTTTCATTTATAAAAAGGTTTTATTTGTTTTAAATATGGTTTCAAGATAGTTTTTAAAACTGTAGTTTCTTGGTTCTTTAATTGGGCTTTAAAAAGGTTCTAAAAAGTTTTAGGTGATTATCCTTTTTTAAAATGAAAATATGCCTTTCAAAGTAACAAGTTCCATTTGGAACTTTGAGAATGTTTTGTGAAAAAGGAAAACCCCTCAGGAGGAATTCCCCCATGTTTTAGAAAAATTATGTGTATATTGAATTTGTAAATTGTGATATGTTCCCAATAAAGAGTCTTGTGCTTTTTTTATGTAGCGGAAAATGGGGGAAGTGCTCTAGGAGGGAGATCGGTGGTGAGATGGTGAATATATTTTTCAATAAAGAAAATGATATGTTCTTGTATGTTAGTTTGATGAAAACTCACCACCACTTAAAATAAATCACATGGGAATCCTATGGTATCTAGGTGGGAGGACTAGGACTAGTATGCTAGATGATTAGGAAGTGGTTTGTCCCGATTTCATCTATAAGGATTGATGTTACAACTCTAACAAAACATTGATGATGGTTGGATACCATTGGGTTTTGGGGTTGTCCCCTACTAGTGTCTCATGCATGAGAATGAAGTTGGTCATGGTTTCTAAGCCATGTTTCACTGAGGTACGAGGTTCCTAGAGTCCCATTGTGTTAGTTACCTATAGGGATTGACTATGGTGCTCACTTATGACATGGTTATTGTGATGTAATTTTCATTTTTGTTGTTTCATAATTGTTCTCTCTTTTTTGAAAACCATATTTTTATCTAAATTTCTTTTCTCTAATTTTGAAATGTTAATGCATTCATGGATTCTATTTTGAAAATATAGTAGAATAAAAATGATTTTCATGAAAATGAAAAATCATTACTTGAATTTCAAAGAAATGAAAAACATTATTTTATTATGTATTTCCTTCAAACTAGCATGTTTTGGGTTTATTTTTAAAGGTAAGGGCAGAGGGCGTTGTTTATCCTTAGCATTTCTACTGAGCATCTCAGTGCTCAGGCCTACTTTATCTTTTCAGTTTCAGGTTCCTATATTTATGGATCACTCTTGGAGTGAGCGTGGTTCTATGTTTGGTTGTAACCCATGAGGTCACTTGGAGGCATGTTTAGCTATGAAACTTTATCATTATCAATTTCTAGTGTTTATTTGTCTTGTCTGGTTTATATTTATTTATTTGTCTTCTGTTTATGAGCCAGATCATTCTCAACTGTTTTATTTTGATGCCCAGCACTAGTTGCTAGCCCGTGGGGGTCAGGAACACCCTTCAGGCCTTGTCACGGGCCAACTTGGGTAACCGATTCAGGGTTGACTCGGGTTGGTTTGGGACAATTTTTCTTCCATTTGAAAAGAAAATCTATAATGAACCAACCATGGAAACTATGAAATAAATGCACTTAAAACATTGAAAATAATAAACTATTATTAATAAATGGGTAGAAATATGTTATAAAAATATTATATAAGTAATTATAAATATTAATATCATTATTTAATATATTAATAACACTATTTGAACCATTATATAGGAGTTTTGAAAATGTTTGAAGTAAGATGAACCTGAGGTAAGGGAATTATTAACCCAATTTCCATTCTTTGGGTTACCCTTATACTTCATTGATTATGTGGAACTAAGATTATTTGTGAAATGAATTTTTATTATATTATGTTTTATTATGTGTATTTATAGTTTATACACATATTTTATTATTTTTATCATTTCTCACTTCAAATATATGATATTTTTAAGGGAATTTTCTTTAAAAGTCCTCTTTTAAATTTCTATTTTTAAAAAATCAAAAGGAATGCTCTTATGATTAAAGTGTTCATGTTTTGTGATTATAATTTAGTTATTGGTAATTTTTATGATGAAGAGTAGGACCTATATCTCCTTTTAATGCATTAGGTATTTTTATGTTGGAGTTCGACCGTATGGTTACTCTAAGTGTAACTACGATGGTTACACTATAAGGTAGTCATGAGGGTTACATCATAATGTAGCAATAAGGGTTACATTTTAAGGTAAACATGAGGGTGAGGGTTAAAATATTAAGTAAGTGATTCCCCATATTACATTTATGGTATTATTTATGTTTTATATGTTTTGTATGTTTTAAATAAATCTCATGTTTTCACAAAGTAACTATATAATACTTATTGGGTGAGAATTATGTATTTGTGAAAATGATTTCATAAGTTTATAAGTATTATTGTACAAATATTTTCTATCCTTTTTATGACCCTTACTGATATTTTTGTTCTCATACCAATTTTTAAAATGTTTTTTAGAGGGTTTAAGGATGGGTAAGAGAAAATTAGAATCCAAATGAATGTTGTGAAGAATTTTCATGAAAAGATTTCATTTTTTATTAAAAAATTATATTATGGAAGAAATCGATACTATTTTAGTATTACCCACTTTGTATGATTTTGGGTTGATATGTATGAATTATCTCTTAATTTTCTAAAAATATAAACCAAAAAGATCTTTGGGAATGTAAGAAAGTGATTTCTAATGGAATTTACTAGATTATGTAATGTTAAGGTTGGGTCCTTATAGTTGGTATCAGAGCATGGTTTAGATAGATTTAGGGGTTAGGATAATGTTAATATAATATCATAAATAATTTTTACCTTATTTTTATGTTAAAATGATATTATATTTGAATATTACCGTGTTGCTTCATCTAAGATATTTCTATTCAAAATGGTTTTCCACAGAAGAAATAGGGAAGCTGAAGTATGAAGGCACCAAGAGGATGATATCTTTCTGAATCCACAACCTAGAATAGTGGGAATTTGAACCAAACAGTTCGTGATAGTAGTGGATCAGTGGATCATGGCTATAAACAGTGTTGGAATCCATGAAAGAGAACAACTAGAGATACTGTAAAGGAACATGATGATAGTGGAACATTTTTTGAGGCCACACCCTCCTGCTTTCAATGGATCTTCTAACCTAGTGGTGGCTGAAGGATGGATTAAAGAACTTGAAATTATATTGAATACTATGGGGTGTTCAGATAATCAAAAGTTTGGTCTTTCCATTTATCATTTTTAAGTTGAAGCTGGCCGATGGTGGTCAATGGTCTAGAATATCTGGGATAGTGAGGAGATTTATACCTTTGAATGGGATGATTTTAAGAATGTGTTCCTTGAAAAATATTTTCCAAAGGTGGTTAAAATTAGAATGGAAAATTAATTCCTTAAATTGAAACAAAATTAGAAACATTTAGTGGACATGTATGAAGAAAACTTCACTCTTTTGGAAAGGTACGCTCTAAACACTATTCAAGATCTTGATATTAAAATTAGTCATTTTTAATTAGGATTAATGCTAAGATGTTGAAGGGAATTGGCCTCCCGTGAATTCAAAAGTCTTGAGAAAATTTTCTGATGTTCTAAGAGGGTGGAAATAGAGTTTTATAATGATCATTTGTACTTTGAAAACATGTAGAAGAAGGGGTATAGATGATAAGTGATGGTTAAGAATCAATTAATGAAATATGAAGGTAAGAAATTCCATTTTCCAGTTTGTGAAAATTGTGGTGAAAATAACCCTGGGGAATGCCTTACTAAAACTGATAAGTGTTTTAAATATGGTAATTTTGGACATATGTCTCAGTATTACAATGAAAATTATCTTAATATTAACTCACATAAGCAAATTGTAATGTATTTTAAATGTGGTGTGATGCGGATTTATGTGAATATCTTCCCAAAGAAAGATATGAATGATGGGAAGCAGCCATTTTATAAGAATAAAGGTGTATTGAAATCTATATTGCGACTATATCACCAAATTTTGGGTCATCCAATGAAGTAGTATCAAGTACTTTGTTTTTAAACTCAAATATTTCTAATTTTTTGTTTGATATGGGTTTTACACATTCCTTTATTTATGATATATTTTTTTGGTAAATTGAAAATTTCACCTCAAGAAATAAAATTATAACTTATGGTAAAAACACATGATGGAAATATTAAAAAAAATATTTATAAGAATATTCATTTCCTTGTATGTGAAAATAAATTACCTAAAAACCATACTGGTTTTCCCTTAATAGATTTTGATTCTATTATAGGTATGTATTAGATTTCTGTTTATCATGCTAAGATTAATTGTAGATCTAAAGAATTCATTTTTTCAAAAGAGTTTCAGTTTTTATACAAGAATGGACCCATACAATTGATAATATATCAGGAATAAGATAAACTATTAAAATATTGAAATGAATTATCATATTTTTGAAATAAGTGAACTGTTTAGATTAATGATGTATCAGATGATAAATTAATACCTAGATGTTTTTCCTGATGACTTACCCAATATTAAACCTGGTCAGGAATTTGAATTTACTATTGAATTATTTCTTGATGCTAATCCAATTTCACAACCCCCTTATCGAATGTCTCAATTGGAACTTCTTGAATTAAAAAAAACTGTTGCAGTATTTTCTTGATAAAAGATTCATTCATTCTATAACTTCACCATGAGGTGATCCTATTTTGTTCGTTAAAAAGAAAAATGGTTCCATGAGATTTTGTATTGATTATAGAGATTTTAATATCATTATTTTTAATAATAATTATCATTTTCCTCATATCGATGACTTGTTTAATCAACTCTAGGGAGCTTAGAATTTTTCCATGATTGACTTGAGATTCGGGTACCGTCAGTTGAAGGTGAAGGAGAATCACATCCCTAAAATAACTTTTCATACTGGATATGATAATTATGAGTTTGTTTTTATGCCATTTGTTTTGAAAAATTCACCTACAGAAGTCATGAATATTATAAATAAAATATTCTATGAATATTTGGATAAGTTTTATGTTTCTTTTATTGATGATATTTTGGAATTTTAAAAAAGTTATGAGGATCATGAAAATTATTTAAGGATTGTCTTACAAACTCTCAAAGAAAATAAGTTATATAGAAAATTTAAAAAATGTGATTTTTGGTTTCAACATATTTTTTTTCTTGGGAACATTCTAAATAAGGATGACATAACAGTTGATCCTACTAAAACAAATTTTTTTGATGAATGTAAAAAAACTAAAAATGTTACAGAGATTCATAGTTTTCTTGGATTAGTAGTTTATTACCAATGGTTTGTTAAAAAAATTCACGATTATCTATAAATATAACCAAGTTGACATGAAAAGGGGTTAAATTTATTTTTATAGAAGATTGGGATGTTTTTTTCAGGAACTGAAGAATAGATTGGTTAATGTTCTAGTTTTGGCCCTACCTTCTAGAAATGGTTAATTTTTCATCTACAATGATTCTTTATTGAAGGTACTTGTTTGTGTTCTAATGTAGAATGATCATGTAATTTCTTATGATTCAAGACAACTAAAACCTCATGAGTTAAATTATCACACACATGATTTGGAAATAGTAGTTGTGGTTTTCACTTTGAAAAAATGGGGGCATAATTTATACAGATCCAAATGTGAAATATATACTGACAATAAAATTATGAAGTATATATTCATCTAGAATGAATTAAATGTGAGGTGTAGAATATGGATTGAACTGATAAAGGATTATGATTTCATGATAAATTACCATCCTATAAAAGCAAAAAAAGTGGTAGATTCCTTGAGTCAAAAACATCATGCATCATTAACCATGTTATGTTTGGAAAAAGACCCTTTGATTAATGATTTGATGAATTATAGCTTAGAAGTTGTGAGTATAGTAAATTTCCCTTTTTGTTTTATGTTTCAGTACAGTCATCTCTATCAGATAGAATTAAGTGATCACATAAGAAATATGGAGAGTTACATTAAAAGGTATAATTGGTGAAAAGGGTTCAACTTTAAAATTTTAACATTAATAAAGATTGTGTTTTAAGATTTTGGAAGAGATTATTTGTTCCTTGTGATTCCTAACTACATAAATAATATTTTGTGTACAACTCATACTTCTCTGTTTTCAGTTCATCCTAGCAATACTAAAATGTATAGGGACCTTCATAAGTATTACTGGTGGGATGGAATGAAAAGAGTTATTACAAATTTTACCATAAAATGTTTGACTTGTCAATAAGTTAAAGAAGAGTGACAATTACCAAAGGGAATTCTTCAACCATTTCCACTTCTAGAGTGGAAATGTGAAAATATATCCATGGACTTAGTGGTGGGACTACCAAAGACTTCTTGAGGTAACAAATTGATTTGGGTTATTGTTAACCTACTGACTAAATTTTCATATTTCTTTCCTATTTTAGATACTATATCTTTGGATAAGATTTCTCGACTAAACCTCAAAGATATTTTTAGGTTACATGGAGTTCCTCTTTCCATTTTATCTAATTATGATCCTAGTTTCAATTATAACTTTTGGAAAGGCCTTCATAAGTCATTGGGAATATAATTAAATTTCATAACTACCTTTCATCCTTAATCTGATGGATAGACCAATTTGAACAATTCAGACGTTAGAGGATATTCTTTAAGTTTGTTCAATAGACTACTAGGGAAATTGGGATCAACTTATTTTTTAAATTGAGTTTTCGTTTGATAATAGATTTCATTCCAGTATAAAAATGGCACCTTTTGTGGAATTATATGGAATTTGGTGTCAAACTTTAGCTTTCTAAGATAAAGTTGGGGAAAGTAAGTTGATGGGACTATAATTAGTAGAGAACGTGGCTAAGAAATTGAATATGATCCAACAACACCTGAGGATAGCTTAGAGAAGCCAGAAAATTTATACAGATAATAGGGGGAAAGACTTTTCTTTTGAGTTAGGTGGTTACATTTTTCTAAGAATCTCACCATGGAAAAGTTTTATGCATTTTGGTAATAAATTAAAGATAAGACCACTATTTATTGAACCTTATTAAATCCTAGAGGAAGTTAGACTACTCACCTACTGAGTATCTTTTCCTCTAACTTTATCTCAGGTACACAATTCTTTTCATATTTAGAAGTTGAGAAAGTATTTTTCAGATTCATCTCATGTTTTGAGCCTAGAATTAGTTCATCTAGAATAATAAATTTCTTGTGAATAGAAACCTATTAATATTCTTGATCATAGAGAGCAAGTATTGCAGAAAAAGTCAATTCAATAGGTTAAGGTTTTTTAGAGAAACCACATGTTGAAGAAGCAACGTGGGAATTTGAAAATCATATGAGGGAAAGGTATCCTCACTTATTTAATAATTAAATAAATATTGTGAGGACACAATTTTCAAAAGGTGGGTAGAATTTAACAACCCATGAACTTATAAAATAATTTTTTTTCATTTTTTAATTTAATAGTTAAATTCATTATAAATGTGTCATAAAATAAGTGTCATTTGTAGAAATTAAGGAATATATAATGGTGGAATAGTAATTTGACCTTAGGAATAGTAATCTGGTCAATAGAATAGTAACATCACCTATGAAAGTATAAATAATATTTATGTATCTTATATGTGAAAATATGATATATTTATATCATGGAATAAATAAATAAATATTTTAAAAATGTTAAATTAAGTGTTGGTATTTTTGTGACAGATAAATTTTTATTTACAATTTAATAATTAATAAAATTATTTCAAATAAAATTTACCTTCATGAAATAGATTCATAAATAAATATTTTTTTTCTTATAATTATAAGATAATTTTATGAGACATTAATTAATTTTTCAAAGTTTTATAAAATTGTTTATAATTTTAAAATTGGTATTTTTTTATTAAATTATGATTTTAATTAAAAATTAAATTTCTCATGTTTATAAAATTATTTTCAAAAAATATGTATATTTTTAAATTCTACACATTGAAAAATAGTTGGGGTCAATTTTGGGTATTTTTATAAAATACTTGATTTTTTTGTGAATAAGGAAATATAGAAATTTACGATATAAACTAAATATATGATTTATTGAGTAATATATGATGTAAGGCTGATATAATCCCAAAATATTAAACTCTACTTCATAATTAAAATATATTTAGTGATAATTCTCAAACTATTCATAGTCTTGAGCCAAAATAATAAACTAATGAATATAATAAGGAGAAAACACTCCTCTCCTCCACTATAAATACCACCCTCACCACATATTCTCCTCGCACTTAATAGCCTTTTATCTTGGTTAATTTCTTCCCAATTCCCTTCTAAAGACTCTTCCCCACGTCTAATACCTTCTTTTCTCACCAAAAGTCCAAAACTAAGGGCTTTAAGGAGGTTCTCAAGGAGGATAATTCAAGAGGTAAAATCCTCTTTCATTTTCTTTTATTTTCGTTTCAATTATTTTTCTTTTCTTATAATATCTTAGCCTCCCCTTATACAAGTAGAAATAAAACTAAATTATCTTATATATACTTTAATTTTATTATGTTTATTAAAAAATCATCTTCAAACTTCTTCTCCCCTCCCTTTTATTATAAAAATGAGAACATCATTCGTGATGTGTCGATCTGTTCCATCATGAATGATACACTTTCATTTATCATTAGATCCTTCATGGATGGTCATAAAACCATTATTATAGTTAAATAGTATTTTATTATACATATTATAAGTTATTAAATATTATAGAACCAATATATAAACATGATATTGAGTTAAATGATATAAGTTTGTGATGATCATAAAAACCTCCAAAATAAATTAAATCATTATCATTAAGGTTTTTTCTAATTATAAATCCTCATATCAGAAAACAAAATGATATATGGTATAATTTAAAATTATGGAAACACATTAACACCATTTCATTCCACTTCTCATGTTTTTCTTCCATTCGATAAGAAAATCCATAATGAACCAACCATGGAAACCATGAAATAAATGCACCCAAAACAATGAAAATGACAAAATATTATTAATAAATAGGTGGAAAGATGGTATAAAAATATCATATAAGTGACTATAAATATTAATATGGTTCTTTAATATTTAAATAACACTCTTTAAACCATTATACATAATTTTTTAACACATTTGAAGTAAGATGAGCCTGAGGCTAGGGAATTCTTAACCCAATTTCCATTCTTTGGGTTAACCTACTACTTCATTGATTATGTTGTACTAAGATTATTTGTGAAATTAATTTTGATTATATTATATTTAATTATGTTTATTTATAGCGTATACACATATTCCATTATTTTTATCATTTCTCACTTCAAATATATGATATTTTTAAGGGAATTTTATTTAAAAATATTCTTTTAAATTTATATTTTTACAAATTCAAGAGTAATGTTTTTATGATTCAAGTATTAATGATTTATAATTATAATTTGGTTCTTGGCAATTTTTTATGATGAATTTTGGTATATATATCTCTCTTTAATGTATTTGGTATGTTTATTTTGTAGGTCGATCGTATGGTTACTCCAAGTGTAACTGTGATGGTTACACCATAAGGTAGTCGTGAAGGCTACATCATAAGGCAGTCATGAGGGTTACATTTTAAGGTAGTCTTGGGGGTTAAAAATCATGTGGTATCCATGAGGGTTTTAATATTAAGTAATTTATTCCCTAATTTACCATTATGGTATTATTTATTTTTTCTTTGTTTTATGGAAATCACATATTTTCACAAAGTAACTATATAATACTTATTGGGTGAGAAGTATGTATTTGTAAAAATGATTTTATATGTTTATAAGTATTCATGTAATAATAGATTCTATCATTCTTTTTATGACTTTTTAAATCTTTTTGTTCTCATACTAAGTTTTAAAATGTTTTTCCTGGGGTTTAAGTATGGGTAAGAGAAAAAGAGAAGCTAAGATGAATTTTGTAAATACTTTTCATGAAAAGATTTAATGTTTTTATTAAAAAAATTTGTATTATATAATAAATTGATACTGTTTTTGTAGTACCCACTTTTTATGCTTGTGGGTTGATATGTATGAATTATGTCCTAATTATCTAAAACTCTAAACTGAAAAGATCTTTCAGAATGTAAAGAAGTTATTTCTAAATGAATTTAATAGATTATGTAATGTTTATGGTTGGGTCCTTATAAAGGTCATTTGTATTGTATCTTATAAATATATTTGGAATAGAATATAGTTTTTAAGAATATATTGGGAGTATGTTTGAACTTATAGAAGTTAAAAGTTAATAAATAAAATATTGTGCCAAACTAAGTTTCAGTGATTTTTCACTTAATATCCTAGAGAGTTGGGATATGAGACAGTATAGAAAAATGTAAATAGTTACATTTAGTTACTATGATAAATTTAATATCACTATTAACTAAAGGTTTTTAAAATTATATTATTAAAGTTATTCATTACTTAATATCCTAAATAAGTTTAGGATATGTTATGGTAAAGAAAATGTAAAGAGTTACATTTAGTTACCATAACAAGTGAGCATAACTATTCCCTAAAGGCTTATACCAGCCAATAAAAAAAGTGTATCACTTTGTATCCTATAATATTTTATGATATGGTAGTAAAGTGAAATTTAAAGAGTTTTGTAAGTTATTGTAACATAGTGGATATCACTTTATCCTAAAGGGATTTTAGGATGTGCAGGTAAATTGATAATATAAATATTTTTATTATTTCAAAAAAAATTAGGAAAACGTTTTCTAGAAATGGTTTTAAATATGATGATGATTTACTTAGAAATATTTATAAGTGTAAAATAAGAAAAAAAATATAGTATTTTATGTTATAGTTATGTAGTTTGAATATAAGTTCAAAGATTTTAACCTAAAGAGTATGATTCCTAAGTCTCAATATTATTCAAACTTGAATTCTTTGTAAATTTTAGTCAATAAGAGGTTAGTGGGAGTATTTTATCATATGGTTACATAGATATTTGGTAGGAATTACATATTAATTTAATATACATAAATATATTACTACAATAACTACATGTGAGTAATTTTATATCTTTATGTGTTTAAACCTTAAGAGATTGATTATAATGGTTATAAATGTATAATTCTATTATAATAAAGGAAATATCTATTTATAATTAATTCATGTGTTCTGTAATATATTTTACATGAATGATCAAATGATAAATATCCCCTAAAAGTACAAACTTTGAGCTCTCTCTAACCAATGATCATCTTGGAGTATAATGGGGTGTGATGATATGTAAAGGTCATCTTGAATATATTATTATGTCCATTATAAAGGGTTGTATATGAGATATTTAATAATATATTCTTGAGGTAATAATTATATACTTATTACTTGGACTAATACTCTAAATTATATCTCATGTAATTTCATATGGTCATGGATATACTTAGGGGTGTAAGCTTATTATCAGCCCCTATTACCTAAGGTTGGTGGGATACCAAACATGAGAACCTTAATACTTTGACACCCTACTATAAAAGTCACCATATGAATTTATATAATCATTGGTTTTTGGGTATGTTTTTGATCATATCATTAGTTAGATTTCAACCAAGATGAGATTTGTCCACTTATATGACAAGAAGAGACATGTTGACCTTGATTGAATTAGATTTATGAAATTCATGGAAATACTTAATTATTTCACATATGATGTGTTCAACTAGTTGTATAATTGACATGTGATATTACTATTAGATACATAAATGAAATATGATCTATTCATCCACTTGGTTATTCTGTTTTAGAGAATCAAGAAAATAATGAGAGTAATATAGTGGATTATCATGTTCCATTGTCTAGTGGTCACTTAATGTCATTGAAAAAGGGGTTATATAAGATACATATGATGTATATGATATATATTATGGTGGATGTGTTCATATATAGATATGAATAAGTTTGATATAGATCACACCAATACCCTTAATAGCATGAGTAGCACTGATGTTTTTCTATATTCATCTCATTTCTTACATCTATGAAATAAATATTTCATAGTTGTTTTCCATGAAGATAAGGCATGTAGGGTCACACAGTTGGGACCATGTATATTGATAAAATTTTGGGGAAATTTTGTGTTCAAAATGAAGAGAGTTTTCTGAAAACCCATATCTAAAATAGATTGGATGGATTCACAAAGAGTTGTGAAGTCATTCATAAATTCCTTATGGGATTTTAATGTAAGTGGGGGATTTTTGGGCATGCACTAATATGTATATATAATATGATATAATATATGTAAGTGTATAATTAATGAATTTATGTGATACAGGTATTTATATATATATATATATTAAATATAAATTCAACAAATAGATATATATATATATATATATGATATATATTTATTTATCCCAAATGATTTTATTATCAATTACAAGTAATAATGAATGTTTTAAGTTATTTATATTAGTTCACCAAAAAATTCAATGACATAACCCAGAATTATGAAACACATATGATGATAGGAGCCTCAATCTCTGCCTATATAAGGGGATGGTTTCCTCTTCTATTAGGTGTGGTGAATTATCTCTTCCTTCCATATTTTTGACCATCATCTGAGATAAAGGTGCTATAACCACTTCAGTATTCAGATATCCTCATGATATGATCATGGATCTATTGGAAAGTGTTCCTCTCTCAGAAGCATGGTGATTGTTTTCACTAATTCATGATCTTTGTTAAGCATTATCCTTCCCCAAGAAGAAGACTTCTATTTTTTGTAGTTTTCAAGGTACTCGATTTTTATAATTTATTTATGTATTGATTATTAAAGATAGATCTTCATTTATTTGGGTTATCTTATGATACATATGGTCATATTATGATCATAAAAAATCCATCACAATATCCTGATAATAATTTGTAGAAAAAGAGGTTTTTTATGATAGACCACCCTTTGATCCTTAGTAATAAGTTCCCTATTTCTTCTCGTAAGACTCCATAGTCTTTCAAGTTCTTGTATGAATTCAGATTCAAAAAAGTTTACCTTGAAATTTTTATACACCAACTACTAAATTATTCCCTTAAAAAGGTTATAAAAATCCATCCTTATCTCATCTATAAAAATTTATTTAGAAATATCTATTAGTTTTCAGTTAACCTCAAGTTTGTATTCCTTAAAAACATGAAACTCCTCTTCATTATTACTAGTATAAACGGTAAGTTTTCCATTTGAAACATCTATAATATCCCCACTTGTAACTAATAATGGCCTTCCCATAATCGTATAAACCTTTTTTTCATAATCCATATCAAGCACTAGAAAATTAGTAGGTGATGTAATCTTCACAACCTTTACTATTATTTCATCTACTTTTCAAATGGGATGGGTGATTGAACTATCAGCCAATTGAAGAGATATAGAGGTTTATTTCAACTCCCATAAATCTAAATATTGAAATAAGGATTAAATAATCAGTTTGATACTATAAAATTAGTCAAACAAGTAATTATTCTCCTCACCCTCTCATATTCTACATAAAAAAACAAAGCTTATGGGGTTTTCAATTTAGGAAGTATCTTATTTTATAGGAAATAATTTCTTTCCTCGGTTAATCTAATGGTGTTTATCTCCTCTAAGTCATTTTTATTTGCTAAAAACCTCTTAATAAATTTAAAATAGGAATGAATTTTTATAAGTATTTAAAAAAGGTAATGTTAATGGTAAATTTTTTAAATATCTAAACTAATTTTAGATAATCTGGTTTATTATTCTTCTTTTTAACCCTTTGAGGTTAGAGAATAATAGGGCATAATGTCTCAAAATAGGTTGGTTTTCCTCCTCTACTCAAACCCAATTTTCTTCTTATCATCCTTAATAATTTAGCATTTCATTTTCCTTTCTTATTTATCTCTTTCAAGTAATGAATCATCATTAAGTTCAGTCCATACATTGATGTCCACTTTCCTAAACTTGGTATTTTCTATATTTTTATTTTTAAAATATGTTAAATATTCTAACTCATATTCTCTAGGATGTATACTGACATGTTATTATGTTTTAAAACAATATATTATGGTTAAAACTATTACATTTTACTTGGGGTTGGCCTCTGTTTACTTTGCATCTTTCTATTGTCCCTAGAACTTAGATATCTATAAAATTACCCCATTTTAAATTCCGGGTTATTAATCCTAGAATATATATTTTTTTATGGAACCAATTTCACCAAACATTTACTATATTATACCCTTTAAATCTACTTGATAATTTAATGATTCATCCCCATATTGGTTTTTAAATGGTTGTTTTTGTTGTTGTGGGAAACTAGGGGCAACAATAGATCTAAACACTCCTTATTCTTTCAAAGATATGTTGGGGTGATTTCTATAGACTTGATTGTAATTTTTTGAAAATGGGTCATCTCTAGATTATATTATAAGACCATACCTAGAAAAATTATCATTTTTAGGGGTTTGGGTAGGAAAATTTAAATTTTTACAAAAGGTTCTAGAGGGCCCAAACATGCCATAATATGGGCATTATTATCTTAGTGAATTTCCATTAATTATAATAGCATGTGGATGGGTTTCACTCTAATGGATATTTCTTTTCCTATAACTTTTATGTTGTGAAGTTTTAATAACTTTATCAATATTTTCTTAAGATCCTAAACATTAATATCAAAAAAATCACAACTTGGTGATCATTATACTATATTTTGGTGATATAGGGTAATATCATTATAGAATGCATCCATTAAGAGGTGGGGAGATAGTTATTTGTTAGGACACTTCCTAAGTAGAGCTCTAAATCTGTCCCATGTTTCATGAAAACTTTCTCCCTCAACTGTGAAAAACCTCATGATTTTTTTCCTAACTTCAATGGTGGTGTTAGTAGGATAAAAATTTATAACAAATGAATTTAAAAGTCTGTCCCAAGTGTCAAAAAATTATTATGTAAATTTTGAAACCATATTCTAGCCTTAAACTTAAAGAAAAATGTAAACCTGATAATCTAAGTTCTTCCTCACTAAGTCTATGCAAAGGTAACTTTTTAATTGAACTATAAAAATATATTATGAGCTTAAGTGAATCTACATCAGGTTAAACATTAAAGGAGTGTAATATAGAGAGATATGATTTCTTTATCTCATAATTCCTAGACCTTGGGGACAACCGTATATAAGATGGGTTATTATAAATTATAGGTAGTCATAAATATTTATGTCAAGGCCTCTCAGAATTCTGATTCCAAGGTTGAGATGGAATATAATTCTCTTTTAAATTCTCATTTCTATGAATTTTTAAATTATTTATTTTAGTCATGTTTCTCTTTTTTAGGGTATTGTATTGTTAGTTTATTTCATTATTGAAAGGTTCTAGCTCATAAGTAGAATATAACCTAGAGTGCATGAAATATAAAGTAAAAATAGATTTGAAATAAACTTACACAAGGAATAAAATTTTCATATTTTTTATTATATCTATGTTATTTTATCATTTTTTTAAATTTATTTTTTTATCACACATGATTTCCATAAAAATGATGTTAATTTTTTACTGAGTTTCATTGAACCATAGTAAAAATAAATTTTATAATACCTACTTAACTAGTAAGGAATGAGTAGATTTGAACCCAAAAAAAGTAAATAATGGTTTGAATCCAAAAAAATAGTAAAAAAATATAAATTAGAAAATTAAGTTGAAGGATGAGAAAAATAAAGGATGATAAGTGATGAAATAAGGGTGAAAGTGTAACAGAACAATGTTAAAATATTTTCAAAGTAAATAAAGGCCAAATAATGATAGATTGAGGAAAAAACTGGAATGGACCATGTTGAAAAAACATATCTTCCCTTTCATCATAACTAAACATGGAGCTATTTAATATCATATAAAAATTGAGTTGAATCACCCAACTATTTCTTGATGATCAAACTTTCCTAGTGAACTATCCAAAGAACTTACATGTAAAGACCCAGACCCTAATTTCCCAAATCCAGTGCCTTATATTAATACATTAGCATGATTTCAATAAATTCATATCCTGAAGTAATGAATAGTTTAGTAGTTTTAGAAAATATTATACAAACATATGTTCCAGATTACAACTTGAAATGAAATATATAATAGCAATTCCAATGGAAACATCTATGAATCCTAGATTATCCCTAAAAGTTATTCATAATATTCATCTTCACAACCTGGGGAAAATTAAAACATAAGAAAGGGGTGAGATCAGAATATCAGTAAGGGTAAGTAATATATCATAATTTATCATAAAATTAAACACTAGGCATGGTGAACAACTAAAAACAAATGCCTTTAAAAATATACTTGAGCATAATATGGAAGGAATGAAAGATGATTAAACAAGGCCATATAAATGATCATGAGACAATGAAACATAACCATTAATATTATAATAGTTTAATAATCACATGTTTTATCAATTTCTAATAAAATAATGAGGGAATTCATAATGTCAGACATCTAAAACATATTTTCAAGTCCTCAGCCAAGATATCTGAAAATACTAGGGTAAGTCCTCAACCAAAACCCAATTTTGTTTTGTGTCATGATGCCTACTGATGCATATAAAGGGAAATAATGGTCCCCACCCAGAAATTTTTAAGTCCAATTCATTCCTCATATTAAAGGGGCTAAACATAAATAACAAGAACATATGAAATAAATTTCCCCAATCTATACACATAAACACTAACCATTCTAAGTAGTATAGTGAATGGTATCAAGATAGAACATCCATAGTCAAATAGATAATAAACTATTTAATACAATATGTTAGATGATAAACATAATATATTAACCTCAATAAGAAAAAAAACAATATAGGTGTTGAAATATAAAAAAAATACTATAATAAAATCATCAAGGAATTTTTGAGAGAAATACACTTTTACTTTGAAAAGAAGAGTTCTTTTGAAAAAATATTTTCATAAAACCCGAATTTAACTAAGGTGGTTTTTTCCAAGATCAAATGAGTGTTTTTATAAAAATAATTGTGTCTTAAAATTTATTATAGAGTTTACTTTAAAATATGTAAGAATTTGATAAGTTCCCTAGAATCGGGCTTGTTTATCAGGAAGAATTGAGAAAGATATTTATAAAACATTTAAATCCCCATAAAATAAATAAGGACTCTGATTGGTATGAATATTCAGAAAATTCACATATAATTTATTATTAGTATATAATAATAATTAATAATTCAATTTGGATTAAGAGAGACAAAGAGAAACCCGAAAGAAAATGGAGGTTCGGGTAGAAAACATTTACCTTATGTCCAAACGTGTTCTGCACTTAACCTTAATGTCCGGGATAATCAAATTAAATCCATTAATTAATTAATTAAGAACCTTATATATATTTATTTTATTTATTATAATTTTATTAAGTTCATTTATGGCCTTTTTTTATGAGATATAAGATACAAATTTATCTCTCCAGAGTGTTTGTTTCCTTGGTTTTCATGATCAGTGTACTTGTATATGAGTATGGAAGTTCTTGTGGAATTGGTATAATTCTCCAGAATTAAATTTATATGATACTAATTAACATCCATAAGATTAAATGGTTATATAATTAATTTATTTATATTTAATTAGGATGAGTTATTAGATAGAACATTAGTGATAATCATTTAGATTTTTTTGGTGATATTTCGATTGTTATGAAAAACTTTTGTCATGTGAATTAGTATTATGTATATATAATGGTTATAGAACATTTAATAGGTTATAATACATATATTATAGTTTTATTAAACCATAAAAATGTTTTCATGACCAGACTTGAAGGATAAATTGAAGAACTAAGGTTCATCATTCACGAAGGTTCTAAATCGGCACCTACTGGATGATGATTTCATTTTTAAAACAAAAGAGAGAGAGGGAGAGAGAGATTATTTTGAGAAGGGATATTACATTAACATGATATCATTACAGTATATAGATGGTACTATATTTATCATGATCATTTGTACAGATGAGGTGAGGAGAATATAAGAAAATAAAATAAATTGAAAATGAAATTAATATAAAAAGGAAGAGGGTTTACCTCTTGAAATATCCTCCTTGAGAACCTCATAAGGGAAGGGTTTTCAGTATTTTGGAAAGAAAAAGAGCTCATGTACGTGTGGATATACTAGGAAAGGGTATTTGGGTAGAACTTTTAGAATCTTCAAGGATTAGAGGAGTGAGTAGAAGAGGGAGTGAGGGGTGGTCTTAATGTGGAGGAGAGGGGTGTTTTTTAATATCTTATTGATTATTTTATTATTTTGCTCAAGAAAACCAATAGTGTTTATTATTATGAAAAAAATAGTAATAATTTCATGTGATTTCTAACCAAGTGTGATTACATCAATTATGACTCAAGTAATAGTGTATTTATCTTCTAATGTATTTATACTGTAAATTACCATATTTTACTATTCAATAAAAATTCAAATATTTCAGAAAAATCCCAAAAAAAAACCTAACCATTTTTCAGTGTGTAGAAATAAAAAATGGACTCTATTTTATTAAAAAAATCTACATATGTGAAATTTAATTTTTAAATAAAATCATTATTTACTTGAAAAATATATATATTAGATTTAAAACTGATTTTATAATACTTTAAAAAATTAATTGAGGTATCATAAAATTATCCTAAATTAATAGGACAACCAAATATTTATTTAAGAATTCATTTTATGAAAATTAATTTTATTTTAAATAAATTTATTAATTTAAAATTATAATTAAATATTTATTACTCACAAAAATACCAACACTTAATTATTAATTTTCAAAATATTCACTCTCATTTATAAGGCGTCTAACTTTATTTATACTTACATGGATGAGGTTACTAATCATAAGGGTGGATTAATATTCATAAGTGTCAAGTTACTATTCAACAAAAATGTTAGTTGATCCTATCAGACTCTAAATATCTTACTGATCGCAACCATGTATGTCTGTTATTCGAAATTCAAAACATAGAGGTGGAAAAATTATGTTTAATGGATAGGTTATAATAATAAAGTGTTATTTCACAAAGACATAGTGTTTCATGCATTGTATTTTATATTAAATTTATTTGTAAAACCTTGGGGGTTACATTACATGTCTATCAAAACATAGGATATGAGTTATCCTTCATAGAAAAAATTGAACATAAAACTTTTCTAATTGGAATAATTTAGTTGATGTTACAAAGTAAAAGTAATATACTTCTCTTCAACCTTACGTACAAGTATTAGGGAAGAAATTATTCTCATGAGGGAAGTAAAATGAGAAATATAGAAAAAAAATAAAAAACTATAAACTTCTAGTAAAACCAAACATAATCAATTAATATTAGTGAAGTATGAACTAATTTTCAATGTCAAAAAAAATCTATCTCTAAATTCATTTTTCAATTCTTCATTAGAGAAAAAATAGAATAAATTATTTAAATAAGATAATAAGAACAATAGGCTTCTATAATTTAAACTGGGGTAAGAATAGTTAAAGTGATTTAAATTAATCCAAGATATTCACCCTAAAAAATTTTAAGTACACATAATAGTAGTAACAACAAAGATATTCAACATATAAATCATGATACAAAAAATTAGGAAAAAATAGAAAGATATGAGAATACTCTATATCAAGATCGCTCCCTTTCTCTAGATTTATTTCTTTAAGCCATTCCTTCAAGTGATACTCTAAGTCTCTATTATATATTCTCTCTATCACATCCCACAGAATGTCTAAATATATCTCTTACTATTTTCCCACTTTTCAATAATATATTCATGTTCCAACTCCCAATATCACTTCTCATAGACATCAACTTCATTCCTTGTGATGACATCCTCCATATGACAATATTCACTATTCATTGTCTCCTCCATATGACATGAGCTAAACTTATCAAATACAATGCACTCCCCCACATGATCTTATCTTCATCTCCACACGTTCGAAATCTGGACAAATTTCTTGGATCAATTAAAAACAATCAGCTTAGTCAGCAAGATTTGAATAGATCCCAACACCTCCTTTAATTAAGCATCATAAATTATTGAGCTTCTCTTTTTAGTAAATTTCTATTTGAAAATTTATGTCATTTAGGAATTAACTCCTTCTATCCACTACATATATTTGAGTTTCTCCACTGGTTACCTTGATGTGAGCACTGTAGTGTATTATTTACCTTGACATAATTATTTTAACCATAATTATAAACTTAAATAGCCTCTTGACCACCTTAATGTAGTCTTTGAAAATCACAGGGAACCTTAACATAGTGACATTTTCATATGGTATTACCTTGATGTAGGTTTATTGAGTTACTACATTACCTTGACATAGCCTTCGTTGTTGTGAATTAACCTTGATGTGAGTGGATAAAGTTACCCTCATGTTAAATATAGTTACCTTGATACAACACTACAATATACCTTTAAATTTCCTTCAATGTCTTGATGGTAGCCTTATGAAAGTTGGCATATATTTTATTACATAGATTTTAAGGCACACAATATACAGTTACAAAAATCATTACCAATTGAGGTTACCCTTACATTGGTCTATTTTGAATGTTACTTGGGCTTTATCCACTTGATTGTACCCTTAAACGAGTAATTTTACCATTACACAAGTTTGATCTATAAATAAAATTAAATAATTATGAGATAAAACAATTCAAAATGAAAAATTAATCTTTAAAAATTTCATACTTCAATAGAAGAATTAAAATGTGTTCCAACAATTAATATTCAAAATAAAAATAAAGAACATGGAAATATTAACTCCAAAACCTTAAATTATTTAAAAAATATTAAAGAAATATATTTCCATTAAAAATCACCAAAATCAAACACAAATTTTGTTCTTAAGAATATAAATAAATTAAATATACCACCATTAATCACTTTAGAACCTAAAATTCACATTCTTAATCAAACAATGGAGGAATTATAGTTCCAATACAAGAGGATCAATATTCAATATATAATCAATTAAAGTGAATTTAAGGAAAAAATACATTAAAATATCTTATAAATTATTTGTAAAATTGTATGAAAAAAATTCCACATTAGTATTCTATATACAAACTATATTAACCTTCCTATACTATATTCATACAGTCTTATAAGAAGGAGCCTACTTTATTTATAATACAAATTCCTCAATACTTCCTCTACTATTTTCACAAACTAGGAAGTGACCTTTCACGACCTGTCCCACAGAGCCCGGACGTGACTACCCCAAGCCCTCCTTCCATAGGCTAGGGGTTGGCGACTAACACCTGAAGGCTTTTCCCAAAAAGGGAAGGAATTAACTTAGAGATCTGTACACACTAAAAAATGGAAACTAAAGTAACAACCAACAAAAGTAAGGTACAACCACGAGAGTAAAGTACAACCACAAGTACAACAGTAAACTAAAAATAGTGGGCCGGAATACAATCCCTAGAAACTAAAGTAAAGTAAAAAAGATATTGCATCTCCCCTGGAGCTCTACTTGGAGGGTAGTATCTGTAAGTCTGAAGTTGAAGAAGAGGATCTTGACTGCTCTCATCGCACCAAGATCCACAAAGTCCCGAGCCTCCAAAGTCTGCCTTGGAGTGTTAGTAGTCTGCGCCAGACACACACGTGCGGGCGGAGCCTGTATAGGGGTGAGTATAACAACTCAGCAGGGGACCCCGAGACCCTTGAATGTCTCTCATTAATCCACAAAGGAAAACATCACAAGAAATACCATAAAGGTAATATCACAATCATGATTTAAATCATGAAGCACAAGTAAAAGAGACAACTCACTCTAATGGTACAACTTCAAGGTTACTGGTATAGGGATGACTAGTCTTAAAGCCAGATCATCCTATCTATAGTAACTCTACTATTGACCCTTATAGGTCACTGTATGCTGACTCGTATTGGTCTCTAGATGCTGACCCGTATTGGTTGCTAGATTCCGACCCGTATTGGTGGATGGTGTTGACCCATATTGGTCAATGGTGTTAACCCGTTTTGGTCGTTGGTGCTAACCTGTATTGGTCACTGGTGCTAACCCATATTAGTCCCTGGTATAGATCTAGGGATGATAAGTCATACAGATATATCATCTCACTCTGGAGTTTCTAATGTTGACCCATATTGGTCGCTCTTCTTCTTCATGTCACAGTCAGCCACTGGATTCCCGCACGAAGCATGCCTGATCTCTAGAAGACACTACTCCTCAATCCATTGGTCATAGTTCAACCAGTAAGAAGTCTTATGAAGAAGTAACTCAATGATCCTTCACATCATAAGGGTTACAATGCAATAGACGGTGTATCAACTGGATGTACAGTATGTAAGTTATTGGCATTTTAGTGTCGAGGGCCCGGTTGGATTAGTGGTTGATCCAACCTGGCCATACTCCAACTTTCTCCAAACCTCTCATGGAGTATATCAAAAGGACAGTCTTTCTTCAAGGATCCTAGCATCATAGACGTCTGGTTCATAAGATGTGTCCCTTTAAGCGTGTCTGGGCCCGAGAGGAGTCTGGGTCCGGTCCGACCCAGTCGGACCGACCCGGCTCGACCCGGCCTGGGCCAAACACACCTATTTCAGGTCGACCCAACCTGGTTAGGGTAGACCCGGCCCGACTCGAACTGACCTGGGTCAGCCCGGTTCGGCTGGGCCGTGTTCGGATCGGCCCTCTGGGCCGCGGACTGGCCCAGACCACCGGGCGATGCAGCCCAGCCTACTAGCATGACCTGCATGGAGTGCATGGTCTTCTGCATCCCAACGGATCAATGGAGCCATTCAACTCCATTAATGGTGGTGCTAGGTGGCGTCGCCTTTCAACCCACGGGACCCACAGAAGGAGGGTCCCTTCCAGCTCGTAGCGGCTCTCCTTTAATGTGACGTGTGACGGCGCACTATCATCGGCTCCACAGCCAACCCACTGTTTTTCACATGTCCAGACACTGCAGTGTCGAGTGGTGCTACTCTCCTCTGCAACCAGTGAGTTTCGGCCACCATCTTCGCTGCCAGTTCCAGTCGCTGGTGTCGTCGCACCGGTGTCATGCTGGTGAAGCCTCTACGGGGCTCCGACGATTCTTTGGAGCTCTGTTTCTATTCCCACCTGCACCTATGGGCCTCCCAGAATTCCACCTTTAGTGTGTGGCCCTTAGTTACATGTTGCTAACAATTTCATCTTTCTCCCACGAAGAATACATCAAGAACAAGTTCAGTGGAGGTTCCAGGCCTTGTTCGGATTGGCGTGTGTCCTCCGCGTTATCATTATAACAAAAGGGTGAAACATAAATCATCATAAGATTTGATAAAACCCCAAAATAAATCCCCGGGACAACCTTCCATAAAAATTAATGATTCATGGATCAACCCATAAGTTTTTTATCCGAATTCTTCATATTAATCAATAATGAAGAGAAAAAAATCATTTAAACACATAAACAAATTAAACCCCCTACCTCATGCTTCATTGGGGACATCACAGATGGTGGTTCTTCCACATTTGAGGGTATTTTGGATAAAGGAGAAGGTTCACGTGTGTGGGAATTCGTCCTCCAACGACCTTCAGATTGATCCTACAACGGGCGTCGTCAATCCTCCATTATCCGTCGATGGAAGTCATGGAATCACTTCTTCAGGGGTTCCTCACTTGATGAAGTCGTGCCAAAACCCCACCCTAAGATCTATTTAAATAGGAGGGATAATGGAGAGAAACACCTTTATGAATTAATGAGGTTCATTAATTGATTTAATTAATGTGCCTCGTTAATTGACGTAATTAAAGTGTCTCATTAATTACGCGAGAGGTGGTTATGAAACCAAAGTGTAATCGTGCAATTAACACCCCATAATTAAAGGTCTGACCACCACCGTGGTCTCTGCCACCACTGCTCAACATGTGGTAGGAAAAAGAAAAATAAATAAAATAATAATTTATGTTATTCTATTATTTCTTTAAAAGTCTCAAAAACTATCTTTTCCTCTGGACCAACTATGGTTGAAATGAAGTTTCCCTTAAGAGAATCCCAATGCTGCAGATTCAATGGTTCTCTCGGATTTCAATTCCAAGCAACGGTTCAAAAGATAAAAAATTCCACCTACGAGTTTATTGACGTACCTTAAAAAAAGGTCAGAAATTCATTTCGGTCACATCGGGCCTCGGAATCCTACGCTGTCAATTTTCGCAGACTCATAAAAATCCTAAATAATTTAAAATAAAATTACATGGAATTTTTGGGTCTTTACATTCTCCCCACCATAGGGATTTATGTCCCTGAAATCCAAAAAATGCTACACAAACAAAGAGGGGTACTAGTCATGAATATGAGCCTCTCACTCTCATGTGCTCTCCTGTAGATTCTCGTGTTTCCACAGAACGCGCACCATAGGTATCGAAAACCCACAAAGGATCCTCTCCTATCGATCCTCTATCTCTACCGGGTAATTCACAAAATTCATCTCATCGTCAATCTTCAGTTCTCCATGGTCGATGATGTGAGATGGGTCATGCACATATCTCCTCGGCTGGGATATATGGAAGACTTTGTGCACCCTCTCCAACAGTTGTGGCAGTTCCAAATGGTACGCCACCTCGCCAATCCTATGAAGTATCAGGAATGGTCCGATAAACCTCATTGAGAGTTTTCCGCTTTGGCCAAATCTCTATAGTCCCCATCGAGGGACGACTCGCAAGAAT
The DNA here is from genome assembly GCA_963277665.1 of Viscum album. Classification (NCBI taxonomy): domain Eukaryota; kingdom Viridiplantae; phylum Streptophyta; class Magnoliopsida; order Santalales; family Viscaceae; genus Viscum; species Viscum album. Next base: position 1,275,058,766 of record OY728136.1, on the reverse strand, counting down.
ATGTGGTCCCCATCCTGGAACTCCAGTGGTCTCCATCACCTATTATAATAGGACTTCTGTCAGCTTTGTGCAGTCTTCATCCACTCTCAAATGACCTGCACCTTCTCAGTGGTAGCATGTACCATCTCTGGGCCTACGAGTGTTGGCTTTATTGGATTAATCTAGCATAAGGACAATCTGCATGGTCTTCCATACAAAACCTCAAAAGGGGCCATACCAATGGTGTAGTGATAGCTTTTATTGTACGCAAACTCCACCAAGGGTAGGTGGTCCTCCCAAATGCGACCAAAATATAGGACACATGCACAAATCATGTACTCTATGGTCTAGATGGTCTACTCAGTCTGACCATCTTTTTATGTGTGAAAAGTTATGCTCAAGAAAAGCTATGTCCCGAAAACCTCCTATAATCCCTTCCACAACCGGGATGTGAAGCGTGTTTCACAGTCTGAGACTATCGTTGAAGGCCCCCTGTGAAGTCGCATGATCTCCTTAATGTAGAGAAGTCCCAAGATCTCTACTGAACTCTTCTCTCAAATAACAAGGAAGTGTTCCAACTTGGTGAGTCAGTCAATGATCACCCATATGGTATTGTTCCCTTTGGACATACATGGTAACCCTTTCATGAAGTCCATAAATATCCCTTCCCACTTCCACTCTGGTATTTCTAGGGGTTGGGTCAAGCCTGCTGGTACCTGATTCTTGGCCTTCACTTGATGGAAAGTGAGGCATCTAGAAACAAACTCCGCCACAGCTTTCTTCATTCCTGACAACTAGTAATAACGTTGAAGGTCCTGATATATCTTCATCATGCTTTGAAATATTTCCAAGGGGGATGTATGGAACTCCCTCAGCACCTCCTCTCATATAACCATTGGTAAAACTGTACATCCTTTTAAAAGTATAGTGTACTCCTCACCTTCATAAAATCTTTCAGGTGAATGTCCTGAGGATATCTAAGCACGTAAAGTCTTGCAGCTACTGTCTCTGAGTTTCACCTCCCTGACTCACTAAAGGATTGAAGGGTAAACTACCATCCACTAGAGGTAGACTATCTCATATCTATTCACATAGGATATCTGAAGTGAGGATAACTACTTTGAAGCCTCGTTCAGTAGCTATGAACTCGATCTCCAACTAAATGCATCTACCACTACATTTCCCTTTACAGGAGTATAGACTATCTAGAATTCATAGTACTAGAGGAACTCTAGACAGCGTCATTGTATTATATTCAGATCTTTCTATGTGAAGATATATCTCATCTCTTGTGAGCCATAAGAAATCACTGCATCATCCTGCATCAGGATGCAACTGAGTCCAGTCCCTGATGCATCACATTAAACCATGTAGTCAGTGCCCTCCTCTGGAAACATCAGGATGGGAGTGCTAGTCATGCTCTGATTCAGCTATTAAAAACTCTATTAGCAAGTCTCTAACCACAGAAAATGTTTCCCCTTCTTCATCAAGGCAGTCATAGGTGTTTCTACTCTAGAGAAATCGGGTACGAACCTCCGATAGTATCCTATTAATCCAAGGAAGCTCTGCACCTCAATAACACTCTTGGGTGTCTCCCAAGAAAGTACTAGTTTGATCTTCACTGGATCCACTGTAACTCTAGCCTCTAAAATGTTATGTCCCAATAAGTGGACCTTTCGCATCGAAAACTCACACTTCGAGAGATTATTATATAATTAGTGCTCTAGGAGTGTGTCCAGAACTATCCTTAAGTGTATAGCGTGATCTTCCTCAAATTCTAAGTACACCAAGATGTCATCGATGAAATCCACCACAAAGAGATTGAGGTATGGCTGAAATATCCTGTTCATGAACCCTATGAACACTACTAGAGCATTGGTCACACCGAAAGGCATCACCAAGAAATTCTAATGGACATACTGACATCTGAAGGCTATCTTTGATACATTCTCATCTCATTCCCTGAGTTGATGATAGTATGGTCTGAGTTCTATCTTCGAGATCCACTTTGCTCCTTTCAACTGATCAAACAGATCATCAATCATTGGAAGAGGATACTTGATCTTCATGGTCACCTGGTTTAGGCACCAGAAGTCCACACATAGCCTCAAAATTCTAAATTACTTCTGGGAAAACAACACCAGGGATTCCCATGGAGAAGTATTGGGCCTTATGAACCCCTTCCTCTATAATTCCTCCAACTGTACCCTCAGCTCCCAGAGCTCCGTTGAGTCCATCCGATATGCGGGTGTAGATATCGGTGTTGTTCCTGAGTACAAGTCAAAGTGGATGTCTTCCTATCTATGAGAAGGAAGTCCTGGGACATCTTCTGGAAAGACATCCTCATACTCATCCACCACAGCTGGAAACTATGGACTCGCCTCACCCACAGTGTCGAATTTCATGCAAGACAGCTGATATATAATCGGTTGCACCCTCCTGAGCGCAAGTCCATCTCATTCTTCTATGTTCTCCTTCTCACTAACAAATGAAAACTGGCCTCCAGATCTGTGCGTACATCACATTGCACGTCTCAAGCATTCAATCTGTTCATGAACTACAAATATCTAGTCCATGCCTATAATGACGTCATGGGGCTTCAACGCTGCTACTAGAAGATCTCATCTGAAACTCTCTCCTCTAAGAGTAATATCACACTGTCAGCACCAGTGTGTGACCACTGAATCTATTCCTATAAGAGTATCCAAATGAAAAGGTGAGCTAAAAGCTCTGTTGGAATCTTAGAGTCCCGAACTAAGTCCACAGCATGGAAAGAATGTCTAGCACATGTGTTGATAAGCACTGCTTCAAAAGTAGAGAATATACAGATCGTACCTCATATCATCTTAGGGACGTCAATATCATGAGCCTCAAATACCTGTAGTTGGGATTGTCCCCATCCTCCTACTCCCTGAGCACATGGTGGACCGCCTGGGGGTGGTGGTGGTAGTGCCTGGTGACCCCAACCACCTCCCGCTGCATGTCTTACTCCCCGGCCTTGTCTCCCACCTGGATGACACTCATTATCTTGCTGTTGTCATTGTCTCAGTGGCCCCTCCACCATCTTTCGATCATCCATGCAGGGATTCGAATAGTCACGATCTCTGTGACCCAGTCCCCCGGTGAAAAAATAGATCATACCTCAGTGGTGGCTCCCTCGACCTCTCGATCCTTGTACCTCTGACCCTACATCCTAGGGTTTCCCTTCAAATGGTATATCCCACATGGGCTTCTGCATCGTCTGTCTACTACCAGCTGTAGATGACTCGGCTACCGGTCATCGGGTAGGGGATCTCACTATTGGTGCCTGCTCGTCAAGGAATATCTTCTTCAGCAAAGCTCTCTCTAGCACCCCAGTCTGTGTCGGGATGCTGAGAGAAACTATTGTAGCTTGAATCTCTCGTCAAAACCCCTTTTCAAAGGTCTGGTCCCTGAAGTAAGGGTATCATACCATGTTAGTGGAGTATCAGGAGAGGTCAGTAAATTTCACCGAGTACTGAGCCACAGTCTGGCTGCCTTGTTGTAGATGCATCAGCTCCTAAATATGCACATAGCATAGAGTCTCTAGCACGAACTCCGCCCTGAAAAGTCTCTCAAAGTTCGACCAGGTGAGGTTTTTCTCCTCATTCACCTAGAGCATCGACCACCACTATAATCCTTCTAATACTTTAAGAAGGCTAGAAGCCAAGATCGGCATATACTCTGTGAGTGTCTCTACTAAGTGAAAGATATGAAAAACCACCTCAAGCCAATCCTCTACTGCCTAGGGGTCCATCTTTACTAGAAACCTTGAAGGCCTCTATCTATGGAACTCATGCAATGTGCTCGGCCAGCGTGCATGATCCACTTGTAGCATCTGCTACTGAATAGGTGGTGGTTCTATTGGAACACCACCCGAAGGTGCCATCACTGTGAGTGGCCCTTGTACTGATGCCTCATCACTCAGTGGGCCACTGTCATGATCTCTAACTAAAATCCTGGATGTATATCTTTATGGAGGAATCTTGTATGAAACATATGTTCCATGGTCTATAAGTTATACATGGTGAGCTGACTAAAGAAATATCAAGAAAACTTTTCAAAACACTAGAAACCAGTGTTTTCATATATCGAGTCAGAAAACGAAATTCGGGGTCTTGGTGTATGGATATGTCAGTCGCCACACCAACATTAGACTCCCTGAACTAAAAACATAACTCAAGACATTTTACATCATTTCCTCATTAAAAGAAGATTCTTAGTTCTTCTGGTAGAACTGACCGCCCTTTGATACCACGTTTTCATGACCCGTCCCACGAGACCTGAACATAACTACCCTAAGGCCACCTTCCATAGGCCTAGGGTTGCTGAATAACACTTAAAGGATTTTTCCAAACAGGGAAGGAATTTCTTTAGAGATCTGTACACACTCAAAAAGGTAAACTGAATTAAAAACCAAAAAAAGTAAGGTAATACCACGACAGTAAACTATAACCACAAGTATAGCAGTAAACTGAAAATAGTGGGCTTGAATAAAAGCCTTAGAAACTGAAGGAAAGTAAATAGTTGTCGCATCTTACCTAGAGCTCTAGTTAGAGGGTATTAGCTGTAAGTCTGAAGTATAAGAAGAGGGTCTCAACTAATCCTATCGTACCAAGCTCCACCAAGTACAAAACCTCCAAAGTCTGCCTCATAGTATCAGTAGTTTTCACCAAACACACAAGTGCGAGTGAAGCCCATGTAGGGGTGAGTATAACAACTCAATAGGGGACCCCGAGACCCCCAAATCTCTCTCATTAATCCACAAATGAAAACATCATAAGAAATACCAAAAATTTAATATCACAAGCATGATCTAAATCATGAAGCATAAGCAAAAGACAGAGCTCACTATAACGGTATAACTTCAAGGTTATTGGGATAGGGATGGCTAGTCATAAAGACAGATCATCTTATCCGTAGTAACTTTACTACTGACCTGTATAAGTCATTATAGACTGACCCATATTGGTCACTTGATGTTGACCCGTATTGGTTGATAGATGATGACCCGTATTGGTCAGTGGTGCTGACCCATATTGGTTGTTGGCACTGACCCGTATTGGTCGCTGGTGCTGACCCGTATTGTTCATTGGTGATGACCCATATTGGTCACTGGTACATAAGTAGGGATGATTATTTGTACATCTATATCATCCCACTCTAGAGTTTCTCATGTTGACCCATATTGTTCTCTCTTCTTCTTCATGTCACGGCCAGCCACTAGATTCCCGCACGAAGCATGCCTAATCTCCAAAAGACTCTGCTCCTAAAACCATCGGTCATATTTCAACCGGTAATAAGTCCCATGAAGAAGTAACCTGATGATTTTTCATGTCATAAGGGTTCTAACGCAACAGACAGCACATCAACCGAATTTCTGGTCTGTAAGTTACTGGCATTTTAGTGTCAAGGGCCCGGTTGGATTTGGGGTCGATCCAATCTGGACAAACTCAAACTTTCTCCAAAACTTTTGTGGAGTATCTAAAAAGGACATTCTCTCTCCAAGTATCTCAGCACCATATAAGGTTCATCAAACGGATGTCTGGTTCTCAAGATATGGCCCTTTAAGAGTTTTGGGCCCGAGAGGAGTCCGTGTCCGAACCGACCAGGTTGGACCGACCCGACCCGACTCAGCCAGGGCTAGCCCGGTTGTTCTGGGCCATGGAGGGCTCGGCCAAGTTGGGATGGGCTATGGCGGGATCGGCCCGCTGGGCTGCGGACTGTCCCGGCCCACCCTAGCTAGGCTAGGCCGCAGAGGTCCTGGTCTGCGGGGCCTCAGACCAGCCCAGCCTGCTGGCGTGCCCTACCCAGGGCTTGAGGTCTGTCGTATCCTAAATACTCAATGGAGTCATTCGACTCCATTCAGGGCGGCACTGGGTGGCGTCACCTTGTCACCCACGGGTCCCCCAGAAGGTGGGTCCATTCCAGCTAGTCGTGGATTCTATTCGCGACTCTCCTTCAACGCAGCGAGTGACGACGCGCCGCCTCCGCCTCCGCGGCTTTCCCACTGTTGGCCGCCTGTCTGGCCACTACGATGCCAAGACGCGCCACTCTCCTCTTCGGCCAGTAGGTGCCGTCATTTATCTCTACTGTCATCACTGTTCATCGGTATCATCATGCCGATGTCGTGCCAGTGGAGCTTCCACGGGGCACTGGCAATAATCTAGAGCTCCGTTTCTATTCCTGTATGTGCCTACAGGTCTCCTGGAATTCCACCTTCACAATGTGGCCCTCGGTTCCGCATTGCTAACAATTTCATCATTCTACCATGAAGAACGCATCAAGAACAATTTCGGTGGAGGGTCTGGGCCTTGTTTGGATTGGCCCGCGCCCTCCGTGTTAGTGTTATAACAAAAGGGTGAAGTATAAATCATCATATGATTTGATAAAACCCCAAAATGAATCCCTAAAAGAACCTTTTGTAAAAACTAATGGGTAGCTAATCAACCTGTTAGTTGGTTGATCTGAATTCTTCGTATTAATCAAGATCGAAGAGAGAAAATTCATTTAAATGCATAAAAAAAATTAAACCCTCTACCTCGTGCTTCATTGGGGACATCAGCGATGGTGGTGCTTCCAATTTCGAGGGTATTGTGGACAAAGTAGAAGGTTCATGTGCATTGGTGTTTGTCATCCGTTGACCTTCAGATCGATCCTACAAAGGGCGTCGTCAATCTTTTATTCTCCATTGGTGGAATGTGTGGCGTCACTTCATCAGGGGTTCCTCACTTGATGAATTCATGCCAAAACTCTACCCCGATCTTCACTTAAATAGGAGGGGGAAAGGAAATCAATGCCTTGAGGAATTAATGAGGTTCATTAATTGATGTAATTAATATGCCTCATTAATTGGCATAATTAAAGTGTCTCATTAATTACGCGAGGGGTGGTTACGCAACCAATGTGTAACCCTGCAATTAACACCCCATAATTAAAGATCTGACCACCTCTGTGGTCCCTGTCACCACCACTCAACAGGTGGTAGGAAAAAGAAAAAGAAATAAAATAACAATTTCTGTTATTTATTTTTTCTTTAAAAGTTTCAAAAACTAACTTTTTCTCCCGACCAACTACGATTGAAGTAAATATTCCCTTAAGAGAATCTCAGCGCTACAGATTCAATGGTTCTCTTGGATTTCAATTTTGAGCACTGATTCAAAAGATTGATAATTTCACCCACGATTTTACAGAACGTACTATAAAAAAAGTTTAGAAATGCATTTCAGGCACACCGGGCCTCAGAATCATGCGTCGTCAATTTTCGAAGACTCGTAAAAATACCAAATAATTTTAAAAAAAATATTACATGGAATTTTCGGGTCTTTAAATGACCCTATATAATATCCTAGACATAAACATCCCACAGATACATGATATATAGAAAATATAAATTTCTAACATATCTAAAACATTTTAGGTTTATAGTCTTAGAGAATTATAAAAATATATTATATATAACCCATATTTTTTCTAAATGGGCATTTTTATCAGTAAAAAAACTCTTTAAATGATATACTTGCTTCATTCAAGGAAAAAATTAATATTAAAAGTTAGACCTCATAATTATTCTGAATTATCCTTAATACTTGTAAAAATAATTTAAAACATTGAATGAGCATAAAACTGTGTAAGTGGTATAAAAGAAATAGAAAACTCTTTAGGATATTTAAATACATAAAACCGTTAAAAATACTTCCTTTAAAAAAAGAACTGTGAGATTTTAAAAGAACATAATTTTCTTTCAAAATTGAAATAGAGTAATTTGCTAAAAAAATTCCATGAAATAATATCATAATAAAGAATAATATCAATAGATTAATCATGAAGGTTACTTGGAATATCATATTTATATCAACCATAATCACTCATAATGGAATAAATTAACCAGTTAATTCCAAAAAACCACATAATGGAATAATGTAACTATTTAATTCTAACATCATAAACCCTTAATAGAATAACTTAACCAATTAATTCTGACATCATATCTCCAGAGATAAAATAATTACCCAATACATTATAGAGTTATATTAAACCCACCCATCATTATATTTAATATCCAAGAACCATAACATGAATAAAACACCTAGTATCTTGAATATCATCATAAAAATTATAAAACATTACATTTGAACCCATAATCAAAATCATTTTTTAGTTAACCCATAAAAATATGAATAAATATCCTTTACATTTTTAACAAATTTTATTTAAAAGGAAATACATTTATAAAGAATAAGAATATAAATAATTTTGGAAAACCTTAAAAACATGAAGAGGGGTCTTATTAAATGAAACACAATAATATGGTGAGAAAATGTGGTCATGTGAAAGTAATTTTAAAAGATATTTATTTTACACTATTGTAAATAATAGAATATGACTCATGTAGAAAATGTGAAAAGATATTTATTTCATTATTTTGTAAATACAAGGATAATATAAAATGAAAATAAGAAATCATAAAAGTAAAAATAATTAAATATATAATAAATAATAAATAATTTAAACATAGATGATAAAAGTTGAGAAAAGATATTGGAGCTTTTAAAGTGAAGGTTTAAAGAAAAAACCCTTACCTCAAGTCCCAACTTTATTTGTACATCCTATAACTTCTTGAATAATAAAATTGTATTAATTATTACTCAATTAATAACCCTGTTTATTATTATAATTCTTTTTTATTCATTCATTACTATTTTTCATTAATTTACACAATTGTTATTGTCCGTGTCTGTCGTTTTGAGGTTGCTCAGTCACAATCTTTAAAACTATTATGGAAAACTAAAACATTCAAAAATAATTTTCCAATGGTTCTTTAATATATATAAGTATTAAGGTATTGTTTAAATATAATTTTATAATAAAATAAGTTCAATATATTGTGAAATAGTTTTCAGTTATAGAATCATCCTTGAAAAACTTATGTTTGATGATTAAAAGTAACTATAATTGTTTGTATTTATTTTCATTGCTCTTATAGATATTTTTTCATTATAGAACCATAATAATTAAATTAATTTGATATTAATTTAATATTTGTTCATAAAATAAATTTTTAATAATACCCATGAAAGATATAAGTTTATGAAAACATCATCATTCACTTAGGTAGCATAAAACCACCTTATTGTGCAATGTTATTTAAAAGTGTTTAAAATAATGGAAACCCAAATAAATATTAGGGTTTTATAAAAATAATTATAACTGAAAACCTATTTTATGGTTACTTGCTTATTATTTTTAAAATATAATTAATATAATTAAAACAAAAAAATATTATTTTTGAAAAACATGCATTTTGACGTAATAAAGGGTTATGAAAAAGAGTTCGGTGAAATGTAACAGATTATATCTCATTAATAATGGAGAAAATATATTTCAATTCCCAAGGAATGGAATCATGTAATAAAAATAATATATGTTTTAGAGTATATTTTAGATAAAGAATCATAAATAAGAAAGGAGAAGGAGGCTTGGAAACACTTACCTTTCTCTTTGAATTTCCTCTTTAGTATTGTTCTTAAAGTCTTAGTAGAAAGAAATTTTGGAAAGGATAAAGCCTTATAAACATGAAAATAAAAGTTTATATAACTATTTTTGGAATAATAGAGATAAAAAATGAATCTTATAGGTATTTTGTAAAGGTTATAATGAGTCCCCTTTTATTAAAAAAATTTAATGTATGTTCGAAAATATTCAAGGTTTAAGAGTCAATAATGTAATTTTAAAATGGAATTTCACTAATAAATGGAAAATTTATGATATTATAGACCATTATAAATTATCAAATAACTCATTATATGGTTTTATGATTTTTTTATTAATTTATAAATCATTTTTAACGATAAATTGCATTTAAAGTCATTTTCAAGGGTATTCCTATAATTTGAATTTAAAAATTCCTAGATAACTATGAGACCTAAGTTTTAATAATTAAAAAATTTCTTACCAATATTTTTAATTCCCCAAAATTTTTCAATACTTTAATTTATCTAAATATTATCTTTTTAACTATTTTAAAACTATCATTATTGGCTTTTCACCTACTTTAATTTATCTAAATATTATCTTTTTAACTATTTTAAAACTATCATTATTGGATTTTCACCTGCTTACACAAACACTGCATTGATGTTGCGTGAGTGTTTTGAATAATCATCTTATTATTTGACATTAAAAATAAATTAATAATCGAAATATATTTTATTATTAATAAATATAATCATGTAAAATTGATAATAATAATATTTATCCCCATTTATATCATAATAACATTTTTAAGATAAAAAATTGTGACTTTTCTTACCTTACTTAAGTGGTGGGTAAAACTTTGGAAAATTAAAAAAATTATAATTTTAAAATTCATAAATATTAATAAACATCATTTTTATTCATTATATTTATCCTTTTAGTCAATAATATCCTTAAAAATTCTTAAATATTATCTTATATATACAAATTTTTACTCTTCCAATGTTGTGTAAGCACCATGTCAGCACCAATAAATGTTTTCATATTTATCTTGACATAAAAATTTAATTTATATTAATTGAATAATATTTATATGATATTATAAGTTTATTATATTTTAATACATGTTCCATAGTTTTCCTAAAATTTTAATTCATATTTATATCATGATGATGCCTTAAAAGATAAAATATTTTTAAATTCTATTTTTTTAACTATTCATAAAAAAATCAACTTTCTTAGAAAAATATAAAAAAATCACCCTAAGATTAATTCTACATTATAATAAAAAATTAATTCCATTTTATCAAATTAAAATTTTAAAATTTATAAATTTAACTTCTATCTAAAACCATATAGTACATGGAAAAACAATTTATTTAGAATAAAAATTATTTTTTTTCTTAAATAAAAAACTATATTCTTGTTTCATACCTTGATAAAATTATTTATATGATTATCATAATAACAATTGTCAATATAAATTCATATAATTAATATAAATATTAATTTATAAAATTCTAAATAATTAAATAATTCTTTAAATATATCTCAATAAGAAATCATTTAAAAACATATTTAACCCTTAAATAAAACAATTTTTCTATTATATTTTATTCCTAATAATTTTAAATGTATAATAAGTATATGATTTTATTTTATAATATATTTTTTGACATGGATGAGATATATTTATATATATACATTTTATAATAAATATTTCTTGAAGAAATATACATTGATAATAAGAATATGGATAAAACATAAAACTGATATATTATTAAAAATACACGGGTTATCGCATTCTCTACCTTAAATAAATCATGTCCTAAAAAGTTTAAGTTATCACTAAAATTATTTTATCTTAAAATAGTCATAAAATTATATGTATATTTTCTTAAGTACATTAATTCCTAGGTTAAGACTAAGAAATTTATCATTTCTAAAATAAATATTTCCTAAACTATATATGTTCATTCATAAGACTAATACTTGTGAAGGAGCTTCCAAAGGAGTACCTTGATAGTTGGGTTATGTTTTCCACATAATCCTCAATATATTTATCTTCCTTTTTCTTGAGTTTGAGGAATTATTATATTATTGGGATGGATAATATGAGAAATTATACTTACTTAATATCTTTGATTTTTATAAGCACAATTTCATCCTTTGGTTTTATATTTTGATTAGAGTCCTCCAATTATTCACTTAATATTAAAAATGATGAATTCCCAAGATGATTTTTTTATAAATAATGCACAAAATTAAATTATTAATGGATCATAATATCCACTAAAGGATAAAGGTATTCATTTTATAAAGGTTTTTTTGACAAGTTATTCCTCTTGTTTCTAGTAATTTACTATAAACTAAAATGGTTTGTGTGATTATATCATATAAAACCATTATTTCAATAGTAAAAATAAATTACGAGATGTACTAAACTAAGTTACCTTTTATTAAAGTATTTTGTTTAAACTTGAGTTGATTTATGTTTTTATCCTTCTTAATTTATTCCCAAAAAATAACCATAATTCCCCTTAACATATTAAACCCTAAGGTTATCTAAGACTTATAACTTATGATTTTGAAACAATATATCAACCCCTAAAGTTTTCTAAATATTTTAAATTATACTCATCTAAAATCATCCTAAACTCTAAAAATATATAAACCATAATTTGATACCAATTTTAACTCCCTAGACATAATCATCCCATAGATACATGATTTATATCAAATATTTCATCATTTATATATCCAAGACCTTTTAGGTTTAGATTTTAATAGAATTATGAAAAAATATTATATATTGAAGCCCATATTTTTTCTTCTAAATGGACTTTTTTCTTCTAATACAAACTCCTTAAAGGATACAATTTCTTATTTTAATGGAAAATTTTCATATTCATGGCTAGAATTCATAATAATTCTTACTCATCCTTAATCCCTATTAAAATAATTTGAAAACATAATATGAATATAAAACTCGGTAAGAGGTATAAAAGAAAAAGAAAAATTGTTAGTCTATTAAAATACTTAGAAAAACGTGAAAAATAAATTCTTTTAAATAAATAACTTTGAGCTTGTAGAGTATCATAACCGTTCTTTTAAACCTTAAATCAAATTATTTTCTCAAAAAGTTCCAAAAAAATCTCATAAGAAAGCATAAAATAAATAAAATAATTAGGAAGGTTACTTTGAAAATCATATTCATATCAGATGTAATCACTTGTAAGGGAATAACTTAACTAGTTAATTCTAAATAAACCCATAATGGAATAACTTGAATAATTAATTTCATCATTATAAACATATAATGGAATAACTTAACTAGTTAATTCAAACATCATATATTCTGAGAATAAATCATTACCCAATTCATTGGTGAGTTATAGCAGACCCTCCCATTATAATATATAATATACAAGAACCATAACATGAATTTAACACATAGGATCTTAATTTTTTTCATAAAACTCATAAAACATAAATTTTAACCCATAAACACAATCATTTTTTAGTTAACCACTAAATGGAAGAAAAAACACCCTTTATGTTTTAAATAAAATTTATTTCAAATGAAATATTTTTATATAATAATGATAATACAAATTAATTTGGGAAAACATGAATATATGAAGAGGAATCTTAGTAAAGAAAACCGAAGAATATGACAAGAATATTTGATCATGTATAAAGAATTTAAAAAGATACTCCTTTTAGACTTTTGTAAATAATAGAAAATGACATATGTAGAAAATGTGAAAAGAGAATTATTTCATTATTTTTAAAGAAATTAAAGTGAAATTTAAAATTATCTTAATAAATCATAGAATTATATATAATTAAATTTTTAACATTAGAAAAATAATATGAACTTAAAGGAGAATTATTTGAGAGAAATATTGTCACGACCCGACCCTACCCGGGCTCGAGCCGCAACTACCACAAGCCCGCCTCCATAGGCCAGGGGCTGGCGACCAGCGCCGAAGGCACAATAACTCGGGGAGGCCTTTGCCTAAGTACCTGTACACAAACACATGCAGCACACTCAATGCAAAAGTGCAGAGTAAAAGAAAATACATATAAAGAAAAGGTCAACTGTTATATATATATACCAAAAATGTGAATCAACCTCTAAACAGTATAAGTAAAGTGCTGAAAAGGAAAAAGGGGAAAAACATACGCCCAAACAGAAAAGGTTCCACAACCCGACAACAGGTAAACAAAAGAAACAGCTGACGGTCTCCCACCTAAAACTCGGCTATGACCACCCCATGCGGTCCCATCTCCCAAACTTTTATGCTCCACTGAATTCACAACCAACCTGTCCATAGTCTGCAAGGTCACACCAACTGCGGGCAAAGCCCAAGTAGGGGTGAGTATAAAAATACTCAGTAGGATACCCCGAAGTCTCGAGGGAGCAACAAAAGTAGGTACCGAAGGGTGAGCAGTAGAGCGAACAGGAAAAGTATAGGATTGCAACTGAAAGTGCAGTAAGAGTAATAGTAGAGAGTCCAGCTTAACCCAACAAGAGAAAGGAGGTAGACTCGTCTAGACACAAGGACCTGAAAATGGTGAGAAGATGAACTTCTCATCGAGTCTTCGCTACCTATAGAAGGAGAGTAGACTCATCCAACCATAAGAAGCTAGACACGGAAAGCACGTGGCATACCCCGCGCGTCTTCGCCTCACCTGGAAGAAGAGTAACCAAACCCAAGAAGTGGGTACCGAAACAAGGTATATAAAAATACATATGCTCAAAAAGAATCCCGAACAAGGTCGTAAGGGGATCTCCATCCCATAGCTCATCCTAAGAAAAGAGTATCCAACAGTACCAAGAGTAAACCATCGATGCCCAGCATCCCACACGTCTGCCCCAAACTACAAGTCAAGGGGCTCAAACCACCCCACCTCAACACTATCTTCTTTTGGCGGCACTGACTCACCTACATGGTTTTAGGTCGCGTCACAAGGACGCGTCTCGGTGGGGAAAGTTATCCTCGTACTTGAGAGTTTTGGGGGAACGTCAAACCACAACTCGTCACTGCCCTGCAGTCGAGTGGTCTCCTCAATGTCGACAGGTGACCCCCTGCCCAGCCCTGCTGAAGGGTCCCTGGAAGTTAATGGGTTCCCACTACAGGGAGACCCGGAAAGAGTCGACGGGTGCCACACTGCCCAGTCCTGTAATAGGGTAATCCACTGGAGGGAGACCCGGCTAAAGTCGGTGATGGGACCACTGCCCATCCCAGCTGGGGGTAACCCGACAATGGGGACCACTTCCCAGCCCAGCTGGAGGTAAGCCCAGCATCGGGGACCACTGCCTAGCCCAGCTGGAGGTAAGCCCGACATCAGGGACCACTGCCCAGACCAGCTGTAGGTAAGCCCGGCATCGGGGACCACTACCCAGCCTAGCTGGAGGTAAGCCCAAAACTGCTCTGGCTATCCCTGTTGGATGGTACTGCTCGGTGAACACCACTGTTCTGGCCATCCCTTCTAGATAGTAACCCACTGGTGAGCCCTGCTTGATACAACCTCAGCCCTGTTGGAAACAACCTCAGCCCTGCTGGAAACAACCTTCTCGGTAGAGGATTGGTGCCCGCGTAAAGTGTTGGTTACATCGAAACCACAAGAACACTACCAGGGGTCACAAAGGAACAGGAGAAACTCCCTGGGCCTCTCAAGGCGATCACGCTCCAATCTGCTGAGTCACTGTCGAAGCGGACCGAGTCAACTCATCCCAGAAAGTGGGGAAAACACCCACACTGTACGAACACCAGTAGTCGTAAACGGTGCCGCAGTCCGGTGAAATGTCACGGTACTAAAACCCCACACAGCTGAAGAAACAGAGGAACAAACCATCTCTGTCTACCAAATGAGAATAGGACCAGGGGAAAACTTAACCCTGCTGGCCAAACAAACGAGCACCAAGCTAGGGGAAGACTCAACCCTGCGGGTCAACAAACAAGAACAGAGGAACCCTCTACGTCACGAGAGGTCAAAAGTACGTAAAGAAGAACACGACACGCACATGGGTCCCACACGACGTATGTCCCCAAGTCAACCCCAACTGAGCGCACAAACATTCTCAGGTACAAACCACACGTACCTCTCAGCGCTCCCGTATACTCCCAGAGTATACCATGTTCCATCCCAAAGGCTATCGTGACACGACACCCAACTTCAACATGAAGGCATGACGTAACAACTCCAACATGCCACCTCATCGGCTGAGGCACAGCCAACCACATCTCTTCACTCACATGGGAGTGCACGCAATCACACGTCAAGGGTTCTCTACAAACACGGCGAGAAGAACAGCCATCAGAGCGCCTTTCACATTTCCACATTTAATAATATTGCGCAAGAGGCTCCGCATAACCAAATGGATTGCACCATTTTAATCCTCATGGAAAAACACGCGAGATAGACTATTTACTTGCATCAAACGGATATCCGACAGAAAAGTCACCAACACTGCCTCACACCCGAACGGCATCCCGTGATCCCAAGCCTCAGCCCTGAAAACAGTCGGGCACATCGCACCATTGCGATCCCATCGAGAAAACACATCAAAAAGACTGATCACTTGAGTGTAATAGATATCTGGAGAAAAAGACGCATTCCGACGCACCGCACACGAGCGGTGCCACATGGGACTCGCAACCCGGTCCCGAAACACCATGAACGGATCGCACCATTGCGATCCTCTCAAAAAAAAGCACACAAGTTGGACTATCCACTTGTCCAAAATGGTCACCTAGTGATAGAGATGGAAAATCACCGTCAACGCCCAAACGGCCCTCACGGGGCCCGCACCAGCGTGCGGAATTAACGCGGGCGGATTGCGCCAAAGAAATGCCCTCTGATAAACACCCAACATCGGTTGCTCACACGCCCCGAACAGACGCCCGATGAAAAAGTCATGAAATGTTGCACGCAGCTCGAAAGACGGGTCGTGTGGTCCGTGCCTCAACTCTGGTTTTGACGCCTAAAACTACACTGGAAAGCTACGCCTCGGTGCCAGGGTTCCAACGCCACTGACGGCATTCAAAACGGATGTCGGACGCGCCCGTGCCGTCCAAAACAAGATCCCCTGGAAAAACGTCATTTCACTTAAAGACGCGTCGTGCCTCCGACGCCCATCGTTTTGGGAATTAAGAATTCCCGAAACCATCTCAAAAACTTTTTCCTAACACGAGATCCGTGCTACCGCAGACGACGCTCAAAACAGACACCCGTAGCCCAAAATACAGGCGTACAAATATTTAAAGGGGGGGAACCCTCTTGGGCCGGACCGGCCCGGTCCGGCCAGTCTGCCCCGCTACGGCCGGCCCGCTCCGGCCGACCCGCTGGGACCGTGGCCCAGCCGCCTCCCGTGAGACCCGCGTTGCGCGCGGGTCACGTCCACGTGGAAACCCACGTCACGTGGGTCTCGGCCTCATCGCAGGGGTCGCGCACCGCGACCCCGCCTCACCGTCGCGCGCAGCGACCCCGCCTCGCCATCGCGTCAGCTAGCGCCAACGACACCTTGCACCCCCTCTCCCACGACCACCCCTCCTCAGCCGACGTCGCCACTCTCTTGCACGGAGAAGCCACCACGCCGCCTCTGTCCGCCGCCGCGCTGCCTTGGAACCTCGCCAGACCGCCGGAAAAACAACCCAAAACCCGCTGATTTCGGCGAACGACTGCGAACGACTCCAAACTCCAATTTCAAATATGAAACAAGTTCCGTAAAGAGCATAAAATCTACTTCGCATTCATGGGCTTTTTTCGATAATTAAGCAGCAATTCGATGCAAAATTATGAATCCAAAGGAGGTGCGGGAGTTTAAATTAAACGCGCGATCCTACCTTGTTGGGCTTTGCCCGGTGCTTCACCACGACCAATCGGAGTCGCGCCTCACCGAAGAGGAGGAGTTTATGGAGGAGAACTTCCTCCTTCGTTGTTGGGAGCTTCTAGCGCCAGGGGAGAAGGGGGAGAGGAGAGGGGTGGGTTAAGTGTTTAAATAGAAAACACTTAACCACCCGTCTGTCGGCCCGAACCCGAACTCCCGACGGGGTCAAGATTAAGCCTCCCCTAGGCTAAAAACCACACTCTGAAAGTAACGGCGGTCTTGGAATTTTAATTTGAGGCCCCATTCAAAAGTTGCAACAATCGCGCCCTGAGGCTTCCAAATTACGAAAACACCCCTGGGTCCATTGTTCACAGACGTCCCACGCCCGTAAAAATTATACCTCTCCTAAGGTAAATGGCACATTCCGAACTCAACGGCACCTTCAGTTTTCCAATCTGAGCCACCGTTTAAGAGATACTGGAGTTTAACCATTAAATGAATAAATTAATTAATTAATTTATCCGTTTAACGTTCCGGAAGCGAGTGAGGGGTCCAAACGTCAGGCGCCGACAAGTTTTATGTCATACCTAGGGTAAACACACCATTTAGGACCGATTCATACACTCGAATCTCTGATCCGGATCACCATTTAGGAGTTATCCCATTTATTTTGCGTTTCCAGTGTGAATGCACTGAAAATTTAATTCTGGACACTCCGGGGCTTGGAATCGCACGCCGTCTGAAGGCGCTGCTCTGGAATAACATCAAGAATATTCAAAAGTGTTTCGCAGAAAAAACTGGGTTCTTATATCATTCCCTCCTTCAAGATTTTCATCCCCAAAAAGCAAGACTAGGGAGAAACCCAGGGTACTAAGCCCACAATTGGCTCTTCCGTACCCAGAAGAACTCTTGCACAGCTCTGCGCCACCGAACAAAGACCAAAGGATTGATCTGTTTATGCAAGGTTGGACCTTGCCGATGTCGTATACCCACTCTAGACTTTGGAGTTAGGGAAAGGCAGTAGGGAACCTCTCCATCCCTTTGCACGGTTTCAAACAGCCTGAAGGCTCTCAGGGGTAGCTCACCTCCCCGACCGAACCCTTACGTCCCATGTCGCGGCTGGAATCACCGCCCGCACCTGGAACAAGGCCCAGTGATTCCCTCCTTCAGAATATATATATGGTGGAACACCCAAGGATATCTGTTCATGCAAGATTCCACAGTCGATGTCTCACAGCCAAGGCCCTCTTACACGCTCGGAATCGAAGGAGTCAACACCATCGACTAAAGGAAAAGGGCCGACACCTTTTATCATACCAAAACAAGGTTACACCGACGTCCCATACCACATTGTTAATACCTCAAGAAAGGAGCAGGGAGGAAATCATTCCACACATAGATTCTATCAATTCTACTGCAAGAAGTAGAAGAGCTATTGAGCGTACCTCTTATCACCACATGCTCTGCAGGATCGTAAACATTCAAGGCTCTTGGTTGTCTGTGGTCCCAACTGTCAGCTCCCAGAACCTGACATGGACCACCTAGTGGTGATGGGAAGACCTTGTAAGGTTGTCCCCCACTTCCATCTCCTCCTCCTCCTCTGCTAGCACCACCTCTTTGGGAGCTACTCTGATTACGACGCTGCCTCTATTGTGGTGGTGCACCTGCTGCCTTCTCGAAGCTCTCCACATTCCTGGTCGGGCAGTCCCGTGCCAGGTGACCTCGCCCATCGCAAGCATAGCACTGACTCTCTCTGGGCTGCACTGATGCCCTCCGGTACCACTGTGGTGTACGACCACGCCCCTGATCCCGGTTGTCAGAAATCCACCTACGTCGAGGTTCTGCTTGCCGACGCCCACTAGCTGTGGCAGACGTCTCGGCTCCAACGTGCCTGCTGCCACCACCAACTCTTGAATGTGACAAGAAGATCTCTGTTACCAGCACCTACTCTAGCACCTCAGAATATTTAGAAATGTCCAAGGGTAATATGAAAGCACGAATCTCTCGGCGGAGACCCCGCTCAAACATCCGCGCTCGGATGTTGTCGCCATGGACTAAGTCCGGATAAAAGCGTGCACGATCTGCAAAACTAGTCGCGTACTCGGCCACCATCATCCCTCCCTGCTGAAACTGCAGAAGCTCCTGGATTTTAATGGACTGTAAGAATGAGGGGAAAAACTCCTCACGAAACAACAACTGAAAGTCGTCCCAAAAAAGTGACGACTCATCAAGAAGCTAAGTCACCAGACTCCACCAACGCCAAGTTGTTCCACGAAAAAGGGTGGCTTCCAAAGCCACTATCTGATCTGTTGGCATCTGCACAAGCCTGAAAAGGTGAACCACTGCCTCTAGCCAAAACTCTACTGCCTGAGGGTCTGGCTCACCACTGAACCTCAGCGGTCTCTGCCGCTGGAACTAACGGAGCGCGCTCAACCTGCGCTCAAGCCCCGTCTGCTCTGCTAAAGCCTTCTTCTACTCAACAGGTGGGGCTGCTGCTACCGGCCCACCCGGAGAAAGGGGATCGCATGATGGGTCCTAGACTGTGGCCTCGTAGCTCACAAGGTCGTCGTCCCGAACCAAAGCTAGTATCCTGGTTGGATGTCTTTGCGGAGACATCCTGAAAATTATCAAGGAGTGTCGCGGTCAGATGAGCATATAGGTATATACCAATAACAACAACAATGGGGAGCTGACTCAAGAAGGATGGTCAAAGACTCAATCCTATGTGATGTATGAAAAACTTTTCCCTGCAACAAGTGTCTCAGCATGCCGAGTCGACAAGCGGGTTATCAAGGTCCTGGTGAATAGATATGTCGGTCGCCGCACCATCACTGGACTCCCTGGCCTGAGAGCCACTCTCGAGACACGTTAACATTGTTGCCCTAAATTTCAACCAATTACTTTAATTTTAGGGACGTCTTAACAGCGTCCCAAGGAACGAACCGCCTCTGATACCACTTTTTCACGACCCGACCCTACCCAGGCTCGAGCTGCAACTACCCCAAGACCGCCTCCATAGGCCAGGGCCTGGAGACCAGCGCCGAAGGCACAATAACTCGGGGAGGCCTTTTCCTATGTACCTGTACACACACACACGCAGCACACTCAATGAAAAAGTGAAGAGTAAAAGAAAATACATATAAAGAAAAGGGAAAATGCTATATATATATACCACAAATGTGCATGGACCTCTAAACAGTACAAGTAAAGTGATGAAAAGGAAAAAGGGGAAAAACATGTGCCACCCAGAAAAGGTGCCACAACCCGGCAACAGGTAAACAAAAGAAACAGCTGACAGTCTCCCACCTAGAACCCGACTACGACCACCGCACGCAGTCCCAGCTCCCAAACTCCTATGCTCCACTGAAGTCACGACCAACCAGTTTGTTGTCTGCAAGGGCACACCAAGTGCGGGCAAAGCCCAGGCAGGGGTGAGTATAAAAATACTCAGTAGGATACCCTGAAGGCTCGAGGGACCAACAAAAGGAGGTACCAAAGGGTGAGCAGTAGATCGAACAGGAAAAGTAGAGGAGTACAACTGAAAGTACAGTAAGAGTAATAGTAGAGAGTTCAGCTCAACCCAACAAGAGAAAGGAGGGAGACTCATCCAGACACAAGGAGATGGAAATGGTGAGAAGATGAACTTCTCGTCGAGTCTTCTCTACCTATAGCAGGAGAGTATACTCTTCCAACCACGAGAAGATAGACACGGAAATCACGTGGCATACCCCATGCGTCTTCGCCTCACCTGGAAGGAGAGTAACTAAACCCAAGAAATGGGTACCGGAATAAGGTATATACAAATACATATGCTCAACAAGAAGCCTGAAAAAATGTCGTAAGGGGATCTTCATCCCGTAGCTCAGCCCAAGAAAAGAGTATCCAACAGTCCCAAGAGTAAACCATCGATGCCCAGCATCCCGCACATTTGCCCTGAACTACAAGTCAAGGGGCTCAAACAACCACACCTCAACACTATCCTCTTTAGGAAGCACTGACTCGCCCGCACGGTTTTAGGTCGCATCACAAGGACGCGTCTTGATGGGGAAAGCACCCCTCGTACTTGAGAGTTCTGGGGGAATGTCAAACCACAACTCGTCACTGCCCCACAGTCAAGAGGTCTCCTCAAAGTCGACAGGCGAACCCCTGCCCAACCCCACTGGAGGGTCCCTGGAAGTCAACAGGTTACCACTACAGGGAGACCCGGAAAGGGTCGACAGGTGCCACACTGCCCATTCCCATAACAGGGTAATCCACCGGAGGGTGACCCGACTAAAGTTGGCGACAGGACCACTGCCCAGCCCAGCTGGAGGTAACCCGGCATCAGGGACCACTGCCTAGCCCAGCTGGAGGTAACCCCGACATCAGGGACCACTGTCCAGCCCAGCTAGAGGTAATCCCGGCATCGGGGACCACTTCCCAGCCCAGCTAGAGGTAAGCCCGGCATCAGGGACCACTACCTAGCCCAGCTAGAGGTAAGCCCGGAACTGCTCTGGCTATCCCTGCTGGATGGTACTGCTCGGTGAACATCGTTGTTCTGGCCATCCCTACTGGATGGTAACCCACTGGCGAGCCCTGCTCGATACAACCTCAGCCCTTCTAGAAACAACCTCTGCCCTGCTGGAAACAACCTCAGCCCTTCTGGAAACAACCTCTTGGGTAGAGGATCAGTGCCCGCATAAAGTGTTGGTCACAACGAAACCACAATAACTCTATCAAGGGTCACGAAGGAACGGGAGAAACTCCCCGGGCCTCTCAAGGCGATCACACTCCAATCCACTGAGTCACTTTCGATGCGGACCAAGTCAACTCATCCCAAAAAGTGGGGAAATTGCCCACACTATACGAACACCCGTACTCATAAACGGTGTCGCAGTCCGGTGAAAGGGCACGGTACTAAAACCCCTCACAGCTGAAGAAACAGAGGAACAAACCATCTCTGTCAGCCAAACAAGAACAGGACTAGGGGAAAACTCAACCCTGCTAGCCAAACAAACGAGCACCAAGCTAGGGGAAGACTCAACCCTGCTGGTCAACAAGCAAGAACAGAGGAACCCTCTACATCGCGAGAGGTCAAAAGTACGTAAATCAGAAAACGAAACGCACATGGGTCCCACATGACGTGCGGCCCCAAGTCAAACCCAACTGAGTGCACAAAAGTTATCAGGTACAAACCACACATACCTCCAAGCGCTCCTGTATACTCCAAGAGTATACCACGTTCCAGCCCAAAATGCTATCGTGCACACGACACCCAACGTCAATGCGAAGGCGTGACGTAACAACTCCAACCTTCCACCTCATCGGCTGAGGCACAGGCAACCACATCTCTTCACTCACACGGGAGTGCACGCGATCACACATCAAGGGTTCTCTGCAAACACGGTGAGAAGAACCGCCATCAGAGCGCCTTTCACATTTCCACATTTAATAAGATCGCGCAAGAGGCTACTCACAACCAAACGGATCGCACCATTGTAATACTTTTGGAAAAAAACGTGAGATAGACTATTTACTTGCCTCAAATGAATATCTGATGGAAAAGTCACCAACACCGCCTCACACCCGAACGGCATCCTGTGATCCCGAGCCTCGGCCCCGAAAACAGTCAGGTGCATCGCACCATTGGGATCCCCTCGGGAAAACATGTCACAAAGACTGCTCACTTGAGCGCAACAGATATCCAAAGAAAAAGATGCATTCTGGCGCACCGCACATGAGCGGTGCCATGTGGGACCCGCAACCCAGTCCCAAAACACCACGAACGGATTGCACCGTTGTGATCATCTCGAAAAAAAGCACACAAGTTGTACTATCCACTTGTCCAAAACGGTCGCCTGGTGATAGAGATTGAAAATCACCATCAACTCCCAAAAGGCCCTCGCGGGGCCCGAACCAATGGGCGGAATTAACGTGGGAGGATTGCGCCAAAGCGATGCCCTCCGAAAAACACCCAACATCGGCTACTTGCACGCCCCGAACGGATGCCCGATGAAAAATTTGTGAAACGCTGCATGCAGTATGAAAGACGGGTCATGGGGCCCGTGCCTCAACTCTAGTTTCGATGCCTGAAACTACCTTTGAAATCTCTGTCTCAATGCTAGGGTTCCAACGCCACTAACGGTGTTCAAAACGGACGTCGGACGCGCCCGCGCCGTCCAAAACAAAATCCCCCGGAAAAATGTCATTTCACTTAAAGACGCGTCGTGCCTCCAAGGCCCATCGTTTTGGGAATTAAGAATTCTCAAAAACATCTCAAAAACATTTTTTTGACACGAGATCCGCGCTGCCGCAGATGGCGCTCAAAACGGATGACTGTACCCCGAAATACGGGCGTCCAAATATTTAAAAGGGGGGGAAACCCCCTTAGGCCGGACCGGCCCGGTCCGGCCGGTCCACCCCGCTCCGGCCGGCCCGCTGGGACCGCGGCCCAGCCACCTCCTGTGAAACCCACGATTCACGCGGTTCACTCCACCGACCGGCTAGTTGTCCGGTCGCGTCCACGCGGAGAGCCGCATCACGCGGGTCTCTGTCTCCCCGCAGGGGTCGCGCGTCGCGACCCCGCCTCGCCGTCGCGCCAGCCATCACCGACGGCGGCTCGCGACACCTCGCCCGCGGCCACCACGCCTCAGCCGATGCCACCGCTCGCCCACACGGAGAAGCCGTCGCGCTGCCTCTGTCCACAGCCGCGCCGCCTTGGAACCTCGCCAGACCACCGGAAAAACACCCCAAAACCCGCGGATTTCAGCGGACGACTGCGAACGACTCCGAACTCTGATTACAAATCTGAAACAAGAGTCAGAAAGAGCATAAAATCTACTTTTCATTCATGGGATTTTTTTGATAATCAAGCAAAAATTCGATGCAAATTTATGAATCCAAAGGAGGTGCGAGAGTTTAAATTAAACGCGCGATCCTACCTTGTTGGGTTTTGCCCGCTGCTTCGCCACTACCCGTCGGAGCCGCGCCTCGCCGGAGAAGAGGAGGTGATGGAGGAGAACTTCCTCCTTTGTTTTTGGGAGATGCTGGTGCTAGGGGAGAAGGGGGAGAGGAGAGGGGTGGGTTAAGTGTTTAAATAGAAAACACTTAACCACCCATCCATCGGCCCGAACCCGAACTCCCGACGGGGTCAGGATTAAGCCTCCCCTAGGCTAAAAACCATGCTCTGAACATAACGGCGGTCTCAGAATTTTAATCCGAGGCCTCGTTCAAAAGTTGCAACAACCGCGCCCTGAGACCTCCAAATTACGAAAATGCCCCTGGGGCCATTTTTCACAGACGTCCCATGCCCGTAAAACTTATACCTCTCCTAGGGTAAACAGCACATTCCGAACTCAACGGTGCCCTCGTTTTTTCATTCCAAGCCACCGTTTAATAGATACTTGAGTTTAACCATTAAATGAATAAATTAATTAATTAATTAATCTGTTTAACGTTTCGAAAGCGAGCGAGGGGTCCAAACGTCAGGCGCCAACAAGTTTTTTGTTGTTCCTAGGGTAAACACCCCATTCTGGACCCATTAATACACTAGAATCTATGATCTGGATCACCGTTTAGGAGTTATCCCATTTATTTTTCATTTCCAGTGTGAACGCACTGAAAATTTAATTCCGGCCACTCCGGGGCTTGGAATCGCACGCCGTCTGAAGGCACTGCTCTGGAATAACATCAAGAATATTCTAAATTGTTTCGCAGCAAAAACTGGGTTCTTACAAATACTTAAAAACATTTAGAGTAAATTTTTAGAAGGAAAAACCATTACCTCGAGTCCCGACATGATTTTCACATCCTCTAAACTACTAAATAATAAAATTATATTAATTATTACTTTATTACAAACCAATTTCATTATTATTATTCCATTTTATTCATTCATTACCATGTTTCATTTATTTATTAAATTGGTATTGTTCAAATTAGTTGTTTTGAGATCGTTTAATTCATAATCTCTAAAACTGTTGTGATAAAATTTTAAGTTTAAAAATTATTTTAACAATGGTAAAATAATATATAAAAGTGTCAAAGTATTATTTCTATATCATTATAGAAGTAAAATAGTTTTATAGGTTATTAAATATTTACAATTCAAGGAATCTTCCTTGAAAATATTTTTTTTATGGTTAAAAATAAATATAATTGTTAACTTTTAATTTCATTATTATGATGAATATTTTACCAATACATAATAAAAATCATGAAATTAATTTAATATTAATATTATATTCAATAATTAATCAATTTTTAATAGTATCCCTAAAATATGTATGTTTATGAAAACATCATCATTCACTTAGGTAGTGTAAAACCACCTTAGTGAGTGATATTACTCAAAATTGTTTAAATGAAATGAAAACCCAATAAATATTTGAGTTTTATAAAAACAATATATTATAAATGTTATATATTTTTAGGTTTAATTTAATATATTACATATTATATTGAAAATAATAAGATTAGAATTGAAATGAAAAGATTTCATTTTAAAAAAAACTGTATTTTGACGTGATGAAGGGTTATAAAAAAGAGTTTGGTGAAAGGTAATGGATGATATATCATCATTAATAGATATAATATATGCAAATATAATATCAATTGAATCAGGAAAGAAAAATAATATAATTTTTAGAATATTTTTATGATAAAGAATCATAAATAATAATTGAGAAAGAGGATCAAAACTCTTACCTTGATCTTTGAATCATCTCCACTGGGTTGAGTTTAAATCCTTCTGAGAAAGGAATTTTTGAAAGGATAAAGAACTATAAATTTTTAATGAGATGTTTATATAATTATTTATAATTAATATGGATATAAATTTTAACTTTATATGTGTTTTTTAAAGGTTATAATAAGTCCCATTTTATAAGCAAATTTTGTTGACATGTTCACAAATATTCAGTATTTAAGGGTCAATAATGTAATTTTAAAATAGAAAGTGTATCATAAATGGAAAATAGATGATATCATCAACAATTAAACATACCCAATTAACTCTTGATAGTGTTTTATGATTATTTATTAATTTTTAAATCATTTTTAACATTAAATTCCATTAAAAGTTATTTTTAAGGTTATTATTGTAATTTGACTTGAAAAATATTTAGATAACTATAAAATTCATATTTAAACATTTAAATAATTTATTAAATATAATTTTCATCTCCTAAAACCATGAAATTATCTAATTTTTCTTAATATTATCTCTTTAAATATTTTAAAATTATCATCTTTGACTTTTCTCCTTCTTGTACAAATGCTGCCTCGACGCCACATAAGTGTTTTAGAAAATCATCCTATTATTTAATATTAAAAATAGATAACTAACATAAATATATTTTTTTATTCATAAATATCATAATAAAAAAATATTAATAATATTTTTTAGTCCCATTAATATCATGATGATATTTCTAAGATAAGAATTTTGATTTTTCATACCTTACATCGACGCTGGATAAGTATTTGGATAATTAACTTATTATATAATGTTAAAATTCATAAATATGAATAAAATCATTATTTTATCGTCATATATATCCTTTTAGTCAATTATAACCTTACCCATTCTTAAATATGTTTTCCAAATTTGTGAGATAGTCAAATGGTCAAGAGGGGGTGAATTGAACTTTTTTGAGAGAATTAATAAAATATCAAAGTTAATATAATTATGTAGTGGAAAATAAAAATATAAACACAAATAATTTTATATTATTTAAAATAAAATTTATCCTATATATACTCTTCACACTCGCAATATGAGTCTATGAAACTCTTCTATATATTGACCTGACTTTTAAATAGGAGTCACAACCCATTACAACAACTTTTTTTATAACTAGAGTCACAACCGCTATCCTAACTTTAGAGGGACAAACCCTATCCTAACTTTTTCACACCTAGAAGTACAACCTAGAACCATAATTTTAATTTGGATGAAGAACCAACATTTAATTTATCTGAACCAATGCACAACTAAAACCCTTTCCTTTTACAAGACCAAGTCATAACCAGAGATCCACATGTTTCTACCTAGAGTCACAACCCATCATACATTTTATAAGAGTAGTATAACCCAACAAAACAATAATTATTTTGAATGAAAAATAATAGACAAAAAAATCAAATGTAAACAAAATATTACAAGAATAAATTACAAATAAAACCACATTTAAATATATTGAAATCTCTGAATGTAGAGGCAGTACAAATCTTTTTTGTAGGAGTATAGTGTTGACCAATAAAGTCCTTTAAAAGATGATCACAGAATCAGTGATCATAAAATGTATAATTCAAGTATCCTAGAAAATTATTTCTCCCCAATACACTGGTTCTATCAAACTATATTCTAAAGAGTTTCTTCTTTCAGGGTATATTTAAAATTTTAGTTGTTTCACTTTATCCTTTCTAAAGCATAGTTGCGAATGTGAAACCAATAAACTACTTCAAAGTTATTTGATATTGATTTCCCATATAATGATTTATGTGTGTTTATTTATTAATTATTCATACAAACTTCATTTAATATTCTTGAAAAAAATTCTTTAATTTATATAACGAATACAATTTTGAAATATATATCTCATGTATTTATGCATGCTTTATACTTCATGGTTTAATTTAATTTTGATTAAAATATTTTCAAACTAATTTTCATAGGTTCAAAATAATTAATAATTAAATATGAAAAAATTAAATCAAATATAACATGAAACATGTATATTTTGTGGATTGAAATACAAAAATAAGTAAAACGAAACATATTTTTAGTTTTTAACAAACAAATTGTTAAGTCATGTGAATCACATAGGACTTTTAGTTTGTTGGAATATCAATATATAAGACTTCTAAATATAATTTGGCTTTATATTTTCATATGAATATTCCAAGTTTCATAAGACTATATATTACACATGACTTTATACTTTTCAAAAAAATTATTTTGTAAGACTTTAAGTTCAATATGTATGACTTTTTTATAGTGTGTGTATGACTTTGACACTATGTGGGACTTTATATTCATTGGATAAGAGTTTAGTTAATCTATATGTATCTATATATGGTTAATGAATTTAAAACCCCATTCAAAAGAATTTTATAAATCCCATATGACTTTTTACTTTTCAAAATATTTGATTTCATAATGCTTTTCTATAGTGCATATGAATTTAGTTTTTCTATAATTATTTTTATTACCGTGTAAGAATTTATATTTCAGTGTATGAAAATATATTTCCACATATTAACTTATAATTTCTTTAAATTATTAAAAACTTTTAAAAATAATACTTTTAAGTAGATAATATGACTTTATAAATTTTGTATGAATTTAGACATAAAATTTAGGTAGTTATTTCAGCGTATAAAACAATATAAATTCAAAAAAAATTATATAATTAGTGAAAGATTAAAAACTTATGTTAAAGAGAATAAAATAAGGTTTTTGTAATTAAAAAACATTATTAAGTAAAGTTGAAAGAATCCACCCAAAAATATACCCCTTTTTTATAATTACAAAACAAAATATAATTTTATAAACTTCTCTTCCTCCTTGAAAATATCAAAAAGACTAAAGAATAAACTATTAAAACATATATCCTATGTTTTATAAACTTAAACTCAAATAAATAAAATTAATTTATTATCTAAGAAAATATGAGATAATTAAAACATTTTTAACTCCCCTTTTTTTCAGTGTATATAAAATTATATTTAAAATATAATAAAAAAAATCAGCATAATGATATGATCCAAAGTAGATTTCAAGAAAAAAAACATATTTAAACATTAAATATCCACATAAATTCATGAATTATAAATATATAGTAAATTGAAGTGATAGATAATAAAATTACTGATACTCCCCCTAAATATAATCTTTTTTACCTTCTTTAAACACTATATATTCTAAATAGTTTTTTTAGATTTTAAGTCTATTGTGTGAAAAAACCAAAAACTTATTATATAAAATAATGAAAAATACTAAAGAAAAATACTTTAAAAATCACAAGGTCCCATGAAAAAATTATTATATGTTAAAGTAATTATAATATTAACCAATATTAATTAAACAGTTTAGTAATCCAAATAATGAAATAGAATTTCATGCTCGATGGCCAGACTAATATAGTTTACATGAAGTGGGATTCTGAATGAGGAATAATTTTAGCCTTTAAGAAGGATCATGAAAACTATATGAGGAAACATGGTATCCAAAAAAAGATTCATTTTAAACTCTTATTTTAAATTTATATCTTTCCAAGTTCGTATTTGAGCTTCTTAAACTTAGTTTAATCTAAAGGTTTAGTAAAGATATCAACTAGTTGAACATTAATTGGAACATATTATAAAAAAATCACTTTTTTAAAAATTTTCTTTAATAAAATGATATCTAACTTCAATATTTTTTGTTCTTAATTGGTGTAAAGGGTTCTTAGATATAGTAATAGAATATTATTTTTCATAAACAATAGGTAACTTGTCAAGGTAAATATAAAAATCAGTTAATGATTTCTTAATCTATAAGGATTGAGCATAAAAACTTTATGAAACTATATTTTATTCTTCTACAGTAGTAAAATCAACTAAAAGTTGGTTTTTATAAGTCCAATAAACTATGATTTTTTCTTGAAAGTGTCACATTATACGAGTTGTTTTTTATCTATTTTTCATCCACTAAAAATTATAATTTAAATAGATTTTTAATTTAAATGTAGTTCTATTTTGATAGAATATACTAAGATTTACAAAACCTTTAATATATTTTATGATTATTTTTATATCTTTTAAGTGACT
Source organism: Viscum album (assembly GCA_963277665.1). Classification (NCBI taxonomy): domain Eukaryota; kingdom Viridiplantae; phylum Streptophyta; class Magnoliopsida; order Santalales; family Viscaceae; genus Viscum; species Viscum album. Next base: position 1,275,028,660 of record OY728136.1, on the reverse strand, counting down.
TTCTTTATGAACTCTTTGAAATCAAGAATAAATACAAACTAAAACATCAAATAAATATGAGAAGTAGTTAAATATAATAAACCAAAAATCATACTACTATAAATTTTATTATCTACTAATTTTTCATATTTATCAACATCTAGTTTAAATCAAGTAATTATAAGATTATTTTATATTTTACATGATCCAATTCTATATAATTTAAGCAATTTTTTAGCACACTTAGACTAATTAATAAAAATCTCATTTTCTCTTTGATAAATTTGAAGTCCAAGGAATAATTGTAGTTCTCCCATAAGACTCATCAAATTTACTTTACATTAATTCTAAAAAACATTACACAAAGTATCATTTTGAGATTTAAAAAATAGTATCTTCCATATAAATTTGAACAGTCAAAATTTCTAAAGAAATTTTCTTTATAAATAGAGTAGGATAAAACATTCCTTTTATTAAAAAATTAAAATAAATTTAGATAATCTTTCATACCATGTTCTTAGAGCGCTCTTAAGTCATTAATGATCTTTAGAAAGTTTTAAAACATGATTAGGATGATTTTAATTTTCAAAACTGAGGTTTTTTCATACATATACTTCCTCAAAAATAAATCCATTTATAAAGTGGATTTTAACATCCATTTGAAATTATTTAAATCCATGAAAAAAAAATTAGCTAAAAATATTATTATTGCTTCTAACCTTGTATCTAGGGAAAATATTTCATCATAATATATGCCTTATTTTTAGTGATATAATTGTGCTACTAATTTGTCCTTATTTATTATAATATTTACAAATCCATTAATTTTATTCCCAAAAATCAATTTAGTGCCTATAACTTATTACTGGTTTGGGAAGTTCAAATAAATACCAAAATTTAATTCTATAAAATTGTTTTAAATATTATTCCATATAAAATATCACATTGGTATCATTTAAAGCTTCATCAATAGTTTTAGGAACAAAATTAGAAATAAAAGTTGAATGAGAACAAAAAATCATTAATTAATTTCAAGTTATAATTATTTAATAAAATTTTCCAAACACTTTATCTAAAGGATGATTTCTATATGATTACAAAGTTCTTTCTTAAGGGTGATTCTCCACCAAAACATGTTCATTTTTATTTTAAGGTTTATTCTCTCTCAAATTACAATATCTAAAGTCCTCTTCATGTCATTTTAAATCATCATTCTTTCCTATTAAATAATTCTCATCAAAATTAATATGTATAGACTCCTTAACCACAATGATTGTTTTATTATAAACTATATATGTTATAAAATAATTTTAATATCCTAAAAATACACCTTCATCATATTTTTCATCAAATTTATCTATTTTATCTTTAGTGTTAATAATATAAACTTCACAACCATATACTCTAAAATATCCAACTTTGGGTTTACTACCTTTCCAAAGTTTATAGTTTGTTTTCTTCAAAATAGGTCTTAAAATAACTCTATTATAAACATATAAATATATATTTATAACTTATACCTAAAAATATTTAGGTGTTTAAAATTCATTTAACATGGTTATGATAATTTTTTATAAAGTCCTATTTTTCCTCTCTACAACACCATTTTGTTATGGTTTCTTAGGGTATGAAAAAATATGAGAATAGTTATTTTATTCACAAAAAATTTCAAATTACTGACTTACAAACTCTTCACCTCAATAACTTCATATTGAAAAAATTAAATATCCTTTTCTATTTTTAAATATTAAGTAATAAACAATAAACTTATATAAGGTTTCATATTTATGATCTAGAAAGTCAGTCCATGTAAATTTTCTAAAATTCATCAATAATCACAATATATATCTTTTACCATAGAGACTATAAGTAGGTATAGGTCCAAATAAATCATGATGAATGAGTTGTAAAGGTATTATAGTTTAAACTTCCTTGATATATTTGAAACTCTCTTGGTGTTGTTTACCTTTCATACCAGATTCACAAACATAGTTATCCATTTTTAATTCAGGATTTTTTAGAACTTAGTTATTCTATAATAGTTTGTACATTAGCCTAAAATTGGATGTATTAGGCCTCTTATTCCATATAATATTGTCTAATTGTACAAAATTTATGCACATGAAATTTTTTATAGTTAGTTAAAAAAACAATTGGTTGTAGATACACTTCCTTTTGAATTTTTTATAAAAAAATTATACATTTTAGGTAATTGGTTTCCATATCCAAATCCAATTTTAGTTTTATTTATTTTTCTCATTCTAACCATTTTATCATAGTTTTTATTTCCTTTAATAAATCTAGGCTACTCTCTCTTTAAACTTTAAACTTCATTTATAAGCTTTTCAATTTCATCTAGAATATATTTACAATCTGTTCCTCATATTTATTATTTTTAGAAAGATAATACTTGATTTTATTATTTTATTTATAAATAGACTCTAAATATGAATATATTTTATCATTAGAGAAGTGGTTGTATTTTTTATTTTTTCATTTTCATCAAGAGTTGTCTTATTTTCTCAAGAAGTTTCTTATATTTATTATTGATTTTATTGGGTATATTTATGATTTTAAAAATATTATTTTGTAACCTTTAAATTTAATCTTATATCTCATCAATAAAATGGTTTTTAAGATTAGATTTTGAATATTCAGAATTAGAATCACTAACCTGATTTGAATAATCCATTAGACAAATATTTTTCAAATCCTTTTTAGAACTGGATTCTATAATTGAGTTTGAGTCTTTAGTAGAACTCCATTTAGTTATAAGGGCTCTATTATCCTTTTTTATCATCTTATTATTCTTTCCTTTCATCTTTTGGGATTTAAGTTTTATATGACCCATTATTCTACATTCATAGAAAATTACTTATGAACCTTAATTAGAGACAGTATTATATTTTTAACTAGTTCTATGATAATCTCCTGAATAATATCTTTTGTTGCTTATATAATATCACTTATTTATTTTTTATACTCTTTCTGTGACACGGGAAGCTTTATCACTTTCATTTCCCTATAAATCAGAATTTATGGATTAATTAGTAACATTTATTTTTGATTTCAAAGTCGCTCATTTTCTTTTACCAAATTCTTCTTCATCAATGTTTTTCAATTCTTACTCATATTTTAATAAAGAACCAATAATCTCATCAAGTGTATATTATTTAAAATTATTTATCTCATTAATTACAACCTTTTTGGAATTACATTTATTAGGTATATATTTTAAAACATTTTCAACTTGAACAATATTATATAGAGATTATCCTAAATAATTCATTCCATTTACAATGCTAGTAAATTGATAAAACGTTTGATTTAAAATTTCATTTTTACCCATTTTAAAAATATTGATATTCTTTCCTTAGAATACCAAGCTTAGTTCTAATTAGTTTATCAAAACTATAATGATGTTTTTTTAATATTATCCATAAATCATGTGTGCTTTTTCATTCTGAGATGTGACTGAAAAATATTTCAATTTATAGAAAAGTCATGATTTTATAATTAAGTACATATTTAAAGTCATCAACCCCATTGATAATGTCAAGATTATCCTCAAGGATTTTATATATTTTTACCATATTTTTCCAATATTCAATACTTAACTATTTAAGATATGGTTTCATCCACACATTCTAATAGTCATAATCACTACCATCAAAAAATAGTATTCTTTATGGAACACAGACAACATTAGAACCTATTCTTTCCATCTCAAATTTATCTTTTTGGTAAGATGGATAAGTCTTGGATATGATTAAAAATAAAAATAAATATAATATGAATATGATAATCCTCTTAAGGTATAAGTTTTAATGAAAAAAATTTTCATGTTAGAAGAGATATATGAATGGTTAAGAGGGGGTGGGTAGACATTTTTAAAAAAATTAATGAATTATAAAAGTTAATATAATTAAATAGTGAAAAATAAAAATATAAACATATGTATTTTTGAATTAGTTTAGATCAAAGTGATCTAATATCTACTCTTCACACACTCAATGTGGGAGTATGGCACTACTATATATGACTTGAATTTTGAGGGAGTTGAAACCCTTTACAACTACCTTTTTCACACATAGAGGTATAAGTCCTATATATCCATTTTCACACCTAGAGGAATAGCCTAAAACCTTATTTTTAAGTGGAGTAACAACTAACCTGGCCTTTATTCTAACTAAATCACAACTAAAATATCTCCCTTTTACCAAAACAAGTCACAACCATAAACCTACCTTTTTATACCTAGAGGCACAACCCAATTTAGCTTTTATAGGGGTAGTATAACTAGACACTAAGTTTCTTATTTTGAATAAAAAATCATAAACCAAAACATCATGTACAAAGAAATGATTATAAGAATATAGTACTTTAGAAACTAGAATTAAAATTAATTATATGAATATCAAGGTAGCCCGAGTCATGTTTATAGAAGTAGAATATTGAATGATGAAGTCCCTCTAAAGATGATTGAATTAGTAGTGATTGTAAAATATCCAGTTCAAGTATCCTTGATAGTTATTTCTCCCTAATACATTGGCATTATAAAACTCTATTTTATATAGTTTATTAATTCATGGTGTATTTAAAATATTAGTCATTTCATTTCATCCCTTTTGAAGCATAGTTGTGCATGAAAAACCAATAAACTACTTCAAAGTTGTTCGATGCTAATTTCTAAAAAATTTATTTTTATTTATTTCTTCATTTGATGAAAATGTAAAATTCATTTAATCTTATTTAAAATATATTATGTATCACTGTAAAAAATAAAATTTTCAAATATATATGCACACTTCATCCTTCATGATTTAAATTTATTTCTGCACAAAATATTTCCAAACTAATTTTCATAGGATTTAAATAATTAATAAGTAATTATTAGACAATAAAATCAATTATATCATGCACCATGTATATGAAGTGGATTAAAATGAAAAAATAATAAAAAGATCACATTTTGAGTTTTTAAAAAATAAACCATTAATTCATACAAATTTCATAGGAATTTCAGTCCATAAGACTCATATATCCCATAGGAATTCATATTATTATATGTCTCGACTAATTTTCATAAAATTTTTTATTTCATATGACTATTATTAGTGAAAATTTCAATTTCTCAAGACTTTAATCTTTGTCTGTATAACTTTCTTATAGTGTGCATATGACATTGATATAATATAGGACTTTGTATTCAGTGTCTAAGACTTTGGTTCAAAAATATAACTTTCTCAATGGAATATAACTTCAAAAACCTTCACGTAATACTTTTAGAAATCTCATATGACTTTATACTTTTCTAAATATTGGGCTTTATAATAATTTTCTGGTGTATCAGACTTTAGTTTAGTTGTAACATTTTCTAGTGACACATATGAAATTTTATTTCCATGTATGAATCTCTATTGTCGCCTATCATTTTATAGTATGTTAAAATTCTTGAAAACATCAAAAATTAAGACTTTTAATTAGAGTTTATAACATTAGAAATTTTTTATGAGGCTAGATTAAGAAAAAAATTTAGAAAGTTCCTTCAGCATATGATTCATTTCTCAAATCATGCTAAAGTGTATTCTTCTCCAAAATTAGTTAATAAAAAACATAAAAAATTAATAAAAAATTAAATAAAATATTAATATTAATTTAATATAAATTCAACAACGTTATTTTCTTCTAAATTATTACAAGATTAAAAGCCCATTTTATAGGGAATAAAATAAGTATTTTTTAATGGTTAAAAACATGATTAAGTGAAGTGGTTGGGTGGCACTCAATAAAATAATATTATAGGTAATTAGGGGTAAAATTACAAAAAACATAGAAATGCAACACACACAATCGAAAAGTGAGGGTCATAGACACCCCCAAGGGATAACCACCCATTTTTTGACAGCCTAAATGCCTTGGGGACATGAAGTCCATTACAAAGCTTGTAGTCTAGGTACCCAACACCTACAACTATTTTTTTTGTTAGAAATCATAATTATGTAGGTCCAACACCTTAAGTTCCCAACCATCATAGACACCACCTGCCTGCTTGAGGATTCATCCCACTACCACACCATGTACCACCGTAGGGAGACCCATGCATGTGTTTCCAGAATCCATCACACATTTGGGTGTAAATCCAAACGAAATTCACTGCTACCCAGATTTGAACCCTGGTTTGTGATGCATGATTATAGGGTTGTTATTAACACTAGGATACAACCCCAATAAAATATTATCTCAAAGGTACCAATTTTTAATTTTTCAATGCTACGCAAGCACTGCATCAGCACCAATAAAGTCTTTAATATATATCTTATAATAAAAATAAATTTATATTAATTGAATAATATTTATATGATATTTTGAGTAAATTATCTTATAAGACACATTCCATATGTTTTATAAATTTTTAAATAATATTTATATCATTATGATATCATAAAAAATATGGTATTTGTAAAACCTATGTAGTTTTACTATTCACCAAAAAGTCAACTTGCTTAGAAAAATGTTGATAAAATCACCCTAAGATATGAAAATGATGATTTCAAAATATAATTCCATTTTATAAAATTAAAATTCTAAAAAATATAATTTTTACTTATAAATAAAATAATACAGTACATGGAAAACAATTTATTTATAATAGAAACTATTTTTCCTCAAATAAAAAAAATAATATTCTTGTTCTATCCCTTAAAAAAAATTAATATGATTATCATCATAATAAATATCAATATAGATCTATATAATTAATATAAATATCAATTTATAAAATATCCAATTAATTAAATAATTTTTTAAACAGACTGCAAAAAGAAATCATTTTCAGATTACATATTATACCCTTAAATAAAACAAAATTTTATGTCATAACGTAAACATAATAAATTTCAATATATAATGAGTATATAATTTGATTATATATTATATTTTATAACATGGAATATATATATATATATTATAAAATAAATATTTTTTGAATATATATAAATTTATGTCCATGATATTAATAAAACATAAAATTTATATATTATTAAAAATAGTTGGGTTTCCTCCCCCATATTTTCTTCACCACATTACCACCTCATTTGTACATTGATGAAACCCTGAGAAGTGTTGCCCTGATTGCTGCCTACACCTGGTCTTTGCCTTATGTCAATGTCGATAGACTTAAGATAAGTGTTTCCCCCACCTGCTACTTATACCTGGTTTCAAACCCATGTTGATGTTGATGAACCCATGACAAGCACTACCCCTCTCCTATAGCCTATGCCCAGCTAATACCTTGCATCAACATTGATGTTGATGAACCCCTGAGAAAAACATCCCCACACCTACTACATATGCATATCCACTACCTCAAATTGACATTGACATCAATAAAATTCCAAGAATAAGTATTCACATTGAAACTATGACTAAACCTACCTTACATAGTATCCATATACCTGTAATTTATGTCTGACTACTTCCAACCATGACAATAATTCCTCACAAGAAGAATCATTTTCATCCCACATTTTTTTCATTAACTTAACATCACCTTCTGATACCCCCTCCCAAGCACTTTGTGATAACTTTTTGGGGTGGTGGAAGTTCTAGGTGATAAAACAAACACAAACAAAGAAATAAAAATATAAGAACATAAAGGATTTACATGGTTCGACAGTATGCCTATTTCTCTGGGACAAAGGTGGATTGATTCTATTATTTTCTTTCCAGATGAAATGTTAGAGGATCACCAGTCTTATAGAGAGTTTTTTAAGATTAAAATTTCATAGGATTTGATCGTATTTTAAATATGAGATATGTTGTAATGTCAAGTTTTTTTTTCAACCATTGAATTACTCCACCACTGTATTTTGTATACCCATTATTTCAACTACCAATCAAGTAAGAAGACAACCCCACTATAGTTGTTGTTGAAAAGGGTGAAAATTACTACTGAATTTCCACCACCTATCTCTCCCACAAAAGTCTCACTTAATTGGTAGTGACCCCCAAAAATATCCTCCTTATAACCATTTTGGGGTAGAATATATCCCTATAGGCTTCTAGCATCTCTTTTGGTAGAAATTTCTCCATCATGTTTGTCCCATTATCATTGGTGTAGATTTTGTAAACTTTCAATAATCTTTCTCTTAGAACACTATGAATCCAGTGATATAGTACATATATGTGTTTGGACCTAAAATTAAATGTCAAGTTCTTATTGAGATGAATAGCTCTCTCACTATCACAATAGGGAATGTAATTATCCCGACTCTATTACAACTCCTATAGAAACTTTTTCATCCACAATTTATCCTTACGTCCTTTAGTGACCATGAATTACTCTTATTCTATGGTAGATAATGAAAAAAAACTTCTGAATTTGTGATTTCTATGAGACTTATTTCCTTGAAAATGATATCAGATACCAAAATATATATTTCCTTATGTCTAAATCTATATACATATCAGTATTTTTGTATCCTTCCTAAGCAGTTTTACCATTTCTAAAACATAAAAAATGAATGGATGTATCTCAAAGATACCTCAATATCCATTTTAACATTTTATAATACTCATTTTTCTAGATTTATAGGAATCTACTCACAAATCCAAAAACATGAGTAATATCTAGTATGGTTCACACTATAGGATACATAATACTACCAACTGCTAATTGATAAATAATTTTCTCTATTTCTACTTTATCCTCTTTAATTGAATGATTATAACTTGTCCTAAGTCTAAAGTGACTCATATGTGGAATTATAACTAGGTTTTCTTTAATCATGTTAAGCCTTTCAATAACCTTCTCAAATTATTGTTCCAGGATATCCAAATCTTGTAATTCCTCCTGTTATGGGAAATATTTATTCAAAAAATCTGAGTAGTGTCTCCCAAGTCCTTTATTTCAAAAGGCTTATTCAACTCCTTCTTCAATATATCAATCTTGGTGATAGATCTACCAAATATTAGTATATCATCAAAATAAAGAAACAATATAATGAAATCACAATCAGAAAATTGTTTGATGAAAATGAAATAATCAGCAGTCATCCTCATGTACTCATTTTCCTCCATGAATGATTCAAGCTTCACGTAACATTTCCTCGATGCTAGTTCCAGTCCATATAAACTTTTCTTAAGTTTAAATACCATGTCTTTGATACTATTCACCTGAAATCCCTCTAACTTCTCTATGTATATCTCTTTTTCAATATCACCATTTAAGAATTCATTCTTTACATCTAGTTGTTGAACCTCCAGGTTTAAACTAGACATCATTCTAAGAAAAAATATAATCGAAGACATTTTTACCACAAGAGAAAAAAAATTTATCGAAGGAAATACCTTTCTTCTATCAGAATCCCTTTAAAACTATTATGGATCTATATTGTAGCTACGATCTAACATCTTCTCTTTTGATTCTATACACCCACTTGTACTTGAATTCCTTCTTTCCATGTGGTAACTCTACCAAATAAAATGTGTGGTTGTTTTGAACGGAACTCATCTACTCTTGCATAGCCTTTTTAAATTCTATATTTTATTGAATCTTGATCAAGTAATCATAACTATCTAGATATCACACTTCATTGAGTATCACATACTCATATAGTGTGTGTAAAACTCAGTTGTATTTCTCTGGTGGATCTCCTCAACTATGCTTTAGGGGGGATATGTTCTGGAATATCATATGATGGATATATATTAGTAGATGGAGACATATTACCTAATAGTGATGTATCATCAATGTCACATATCTATCATGCACTAGAAAGAGCTGATGGTGGTGGTACTAGTTCCATATTGACTAGAATTTCCTCAGATTGTAGCTTCTATACATTTTTGGGATTCTCACAATCTCCAATAATTTGACCATCAAGAAACACCATATATATACTCTTAATGATACTCATACCGATAGGACCTTGAGTCAGTATCGAAACTCCTCATGAGTATAGCCCAAAAAGATACACTACTTTCCTTTTCCATCCAGCTTCGCATGCTCATCTTTTAGCATTTGAATAAATTCCCTACATCCAAATACTCTCAATTATTTTTATAAAACATCTTTAACTATCCAAACGTTTTCTGAAGTGTCATAATTTAGTGTAAATAGTGGATAAAGTTTGGTAAGATTAATTGAGTTCAACATTACCTCACCCCAAAATGTGTTTTTTAGTTTTTCATTTGATACCATACACCTAGCTCTCTTATAAATTGTTATGTTCATACTCTTAGCAACAACATTACATTGATGCATCTTTGATACTAATTTTTCTATCCAGATGTTGAAACTCCTACAATACTTATCAAATGGACCATGTTACTTTCCTCTATTATCTTCTCACACACACTTTAACCAACTGTATGTTTATCATTTCATCTTGACATTAAACTACTTGAAAACATCATGCAATTGATCTTTAATTTTCAAATAAAAATCCCACCTTTTTCTAAAATGATCATTTTTTGAAGGTAAAAAAAATAAATGGCACCTCCCATTGACTTATTTCTCATCATACAGACAAAAGTGTGAATAAAATCTAAAACATTCACTTTTTTTGGATGGTAAACAACCAAAAAATGATAATCTATGTTATTTTCCCATGATGAAATCAAAAAAATAATCTGAATAAGTACCATTTATTCATGTTAAGAGATCTTTCTTGGAGATCATTTTGATTTCACTCTCACTCAAACAACCAAGCCTCCTATTTAAAACTTCTATTGGAATATCTTTTCTGACTACATTGAGTTCTCCTCCATACTATCTTACATATATGAGATAAAAAGAAGTATATTTCTTACCTTTATCAATTACCATGTTACCTTTAGTAAGATTCTATTTCCCAGCCCTAAATAAACTGACATATCCATTATCATCAAGAATTTTAGTAGATATCAGATTGAAAAAAAATATCAGGAATATGCCTTACATTTTAAATAATAGCTTGTATCCAATAATAGTCTCCAAAAAAATATTTCAAATACTACTAACTTTGGATACACCATCATTTCCCATCTTCACTTGTTCAAAACTCTAGAAAGTACAAGATAAAAAAATCTAACAATGAGATGGTAGGAGGAACCCAAATCAATCACCCATATCAAGTATTGGATAGTAAGATTGTCCTGATCATCTTCTTAAATAATAATGACCTATTCATTGATAACTTCAACATTATTATTTTGGTTTTTATCTTTCTGATTATTTTTCTCTATCTTATGCTTTTGACACTCCCGGATGAAGTGTTCGAGCTAGATTAAGTGGTGGAATATCATTTCATATCTCGATCGAGATCTTGATTTATTTCTTCTTTATAGACTTTGGTCTTGGGGTTCTCTTCCTCAACTTCTTCCTTCACATTTTTGTTTCCCTTTACTTTTAGTGACAATAGCCTCTAATTTATGCGTACATACCTCATCCTTTCTTCAAGACTCTTTATTCAATATTTTTGTGTTTAACTATTTATATGATGAGGTTTCTATATATATTTGAATTGATGAACAAAACAACTAGTGTGTCTAATGTCATTGGTAAATAACTCAATATCAACCATGCATGAAAATCATCATCAACCATCATTTTCATAGAATTAAAAAGATCAAAAATACCTTGGAACTCACTCATGTGTTTTGATATGTTGTTCCCATCCTTGTACTTTAAATTAAAAAGTTAGTGTATCAGTTTTTGTTTGTTATATTTAATTTTACTTTCATGTAAATTTTCTAATTTTCACCATAGAATAGAAGCACCATGTTCATTGGAAAAATTTTGGAAGAGACTCTTATAAATCCACTGCCTAATTTGGGCAGTGCACTTCCTGTTGAGCACAACCCACTGCATCAAATAGATGGGTACTATTGGACTTATTCTTACTAGATTATACACTATCAATTGGTTTCTATGATGGCTCTATAATTGGCTTTTTATCCTCCACTATAGGCTTCCACAAATCATTAATGTACAAAAGATCTTCTATTTTGGGTTTCCAGATATCATATTTAAAAGTAATAAGTTTAATGAATTATCATTATTTTCCTCCATTTATGTAGTAAGAATATCAAAAATCCAACCATATGGATGTGTTTATAATGGTCGAAATAGCAGGTAAGGACTCCTGAATAGCTAAAAACAGACTTTTATTGGCCAAGTTATTGTTAAAACTGTTTCAATGGTCAAGATCATCCAATGAGGTGGAATTGAAAAATATCATTGGAATAGTCTCCAAAAAACCTCCAAAAATTCACCACTGATGTGAAAATTATTTCTTTCTCTGTTAAGGGGTACTATAACACCGTAGAGTTGACCAAAAATTTGAATGCCTCTATAAAATTTGTTCCAATTCTATTTTTTATGTTGTTTTCACTATTGTAATCTTCTCGATGAGAAATTATATGAATTTAAAAATAAATTTTTACCAAATTAAATTTTCTTTCCATTAGATAACCTCTTTGAACCATCATTATTTTGACCCCAATGACTCTTATGCCACTTGGTTGGGACAATATATATTCTAGGAAATGAAACAAACACAAACAAAGAAAGAAAAATGAACACAAATGATTTACATGATTCTGTAGTATGCCTATATCCATAAGATAATGGAGGTCATTTCAATTATTTCTTCACTAGATAAAACATCAATGTATAACTAGTATTACAGGGTGTTCTTCAAGATTTCAATTCCATAGGATTTGATCCCGTTTTAAAGATGAGATATGTTGTGATGATAAGGTTAGTTTCCCAACCCTTGAATTTTTCCACTGTCACCTATTGTGTGTCCACTGCATTGGTTTCCAACCAAGGAATAATGCATACCCACTGAAGTTATTGTCAAAAAAGAATAAAATTAATATTGGTTGTCCTCTTCCTATTTCTCCCACAAAATTTTCCCTTAATTTGGATTATCCCCCACACTTCCCTCTCCAATGATCCTACATCTCACATTAATTTCTTTATGAGACACACTATGCTTTATATTCCCCCATGTGCTTCTTCTACTTCAACTGGTTTTGCCCCATGTCATTGGAATTTTTCTACTGTTATGTGCCCCTTGTTCATGTTGTCATTGATTTTAATAATAAATGTTTTAAAATATAATATTTGAATAAATGGGTTTAGGTTTTTGGGTATCCTATCACTTATACCTAAACCCTACCTACTGGGTAGAAAATTTGAAACCCAAACCCAATTAAAAGGTACCTGAACTTGATTTAATCATATCAGGTAGGATACCCATTACCATCCCTATGTTATATATATTATTTATTTATTATGAATATTTCTATACATAAATATATACAGATATGTTATAACTATATATTTATAATAATAAAACAATATATCTGATATATAACATTATATATAACATTGTATTAAATATATATATATATATATTTAATATAGTTTTATATATATTTTTTTATTATATTTTTTTATTATAGATACGGAAATATATAAATATATGTTATAATTATATATCAATAATAAATAATTCATTCTTGTGTATGCATATTGTTATTAATTTTTTATAAATTTAACATATTTATATATATATATCAAAATTTATATAATTTTATATTTAATAACTAAATATAACTTCTTTAAATATATATATTTTGAAACATGTATAAATTTATTTGTAAATTTGAAACGCACACTCACACACATAGTGAGGTACATATATTTTTATGTTAATTTATTAAAAAATATAATTATTTATTTGTATTATTATACAAAAACATGTATATAAAAATATATGAATAATGGATAAAAATAATTATTATTATTATAATTAATATAGATAATTATAAATATATATATAATAATTATACAAATAAAAATATTTCTTCATAAATACATATATTAATGTATGTATAATACAATTATAAAAATTAATAAAATTGTGTGTGTGTGTGTGATTACACATGTGAGTGTGCGTGTTTTTGTATATAATCGCATATATTTTCTATAAAAAACACATATACTTGTGTGCCCATACGTGCATGCACACATAAATAGATATAGAGAGTGAAAAAATACACACATTATATATTTATAGTATAAAGTTATAATATTTAATTTTTTAGGATGGATTTCAAATTATCCACAGATAAGTGTATACATCAAACTAACTTGGGTTGGATTTTTGATCTATCCATTTGTAATAAATTGTTTGGGAAAGACTTAGATATGTCCTAAATAAAATATGGTGTGCATGTGCACCCACTTATCTAGGTCAGATTTAAGTCTATATCAAATAATTTTTCCCATATATATTGATGATTACTCATTAAAAATTTATTTGATATTCATACCAAATAATCCATCCTAAAAAATATGTATTTATTTGGATGAATATGATATCCATCATTGGTGTTTCATCCTAGATAAAGGATTTTCTTATAGTGAGTGTACCTAAGGGAGGGAAATCTATATGAGGGTGCATAGGTATGAGATATGAAAGAGAGTAATCATGGTTCATGAGTGTGACAGGGCGCAGGCACCGAGAGGTGGGAGTTCATGATGAGGGTATCAAGTAAGGGTGCTTAAACACTCTATTTACTTGGAAATTTTTCAAAATATTTATAAGTCTTCATGGAGTTGTTTGTGATATTAATTTAGTGCCAACATTCACATAAATCTAGTACAATGAGTATAAGTTAAACTCAAATTCAAGAAAATTAATTTTTTGATTCACTTTTTTGTATCTTCTATAAAACTTTTTGAGAGCCTTTAGCATTATTCCATAACTCATTCAATCAACTCAAAATAATCTTTAATAAACTTCAAAGAGTCGTCAAATAAAATTTATTTCATATTCTCAAAATTTATGATAACTCAAATATAGTTTGATATATAATATAAAATACCTTAATTCTATAAGGTAATATTAAATAAATAATCACAAAAACTATATTCTTCACTTACTCCTTGTTTTAGTGTAAATAGTTATTCTATTACACATTTAAAAATGAACGCAAGAGATATTTAAGTTTATCTCTATATCCAATATATCTATAATCCAAACCATGATATCCAATAGCAATATTAATAAAAAAATATTACCCCATCTATATATTCTTCAATATATCCAAAATTCACTTCACATTTTAATATAGAAACTATGTTTCAAGGAGACTCTCCTTCTTAGATGCTATAAAAATAATTTTTAACAACACTGGCCTGAGTATCCTAGAGTTGGTTCCTTACTTTATTACATTGGAATTGATAAAATGGGTCAAATCATAAATGAATGATCAGTTTAATAGTTTTTTAGAACCATATATATACATGATATCCATTTTACATTGAAAATAGAAAATAAAACATAATACATAACAATAACAAATAAACTACATCCTTGAAAACTCATTCAAAGATCTCTTCTTTATATCCTGGGGAAAGGAAAAAAAATAAGGGTGAGATCAAATAATCAGTAAGGGTTAAGTACAATATAATATATCATGAATCAATAAGAATAATCATTATAGAAAAGTAAATAACTAAAAAAATATTCTATTTAAATAAATGGATAAGTCATAATCATTATGGAAAGGTAAATAACTGAAAACACATTCCATTTAATCAATAATATGAGATTGAAATGTATACAGAGATAATATCATGGTGAAAATATCATTGAAAATAATGATAACTAAAATAAAGTAAATTCTTAATTATTGGACGTTATGTCTTAGTAACATGATACATGTACCATCAAGACCTTTCACAACATGGTTTAAACTACAGGCAAAAACCCATTTAATTTGGTCAACTAATTTGTCTCATGAGACCTACCAATGCATTGAGGGGTTATATAATATTGGGGATCACCATAAATATAGTTCCAAAGAATTCCACATATATCAAATAATCTATTTAATTCATTAATCATTATTCCTTATCATTAAATATCCCTATTGATTAAAGGATACAAATTTATCAATATTTCCCCAGTTACTCAAATAAGTTTCAAAGTAAACACTATATATAAAAAATTGGTATATGGTATAGAAAATAATCATATCCATCAAACAATAATATGGATATTTAATATAAATTTAATGACTTGTGAAAAATGATCATAATGAAGTGATTGTTTCAAGAGAATGTTAACAATCACAAAATAAAGTAACATTGCACAATAAATTTTACCACTTATTAATTTTCAAGTCAAATACCATTAGATGAAATGATTAAAATTAAAACAAAAAATAACATGAAGTATGAATGAATAATGATATTAAATGTCCAAGGGGAATTGTATACACCATATAAAATCTTATTGGTGCATATATCAAATAATTCTCAATGGAATATCAATTGATATGAAATCACATACCTCTCACTTTTCTTTAGTTGAACATGATTTAACCTCTTTTATAATGGTTTTATAAATGTTATTAATTTTTACCAGGACCATAATCATATTTATAATATCATATATTATCCTCTTATAACATTTTACCACCCATATTTTAATAATATTTCATTATTTTCATCATTTCAGTTGTTAATTTCCTTATTTTATCATTCGTGTTTTGTTATGAAAGTTCAGATAATTGTGTATATTATATAGTTTTATTATATCCAAAATAACAATAATAATTACATAATTATAATATTTATACATTAATAATAATTTTATGAACAATCCTGAATGATGGTTTTGATAAATTAATTATGTTATGATCATGGAGGCAGTAAGTAATATGTACGCATGAGCAACGTTTCCATTTTCCAATGATCATTATATAAAGAAATTAAGTAATATATTATCCTTAAAAAATGATCATAATATCATATATATATACCTTATTATATACTTATATATATCATCCAATTGGTTTTGTGATGAAAACAGATTCGCATCGCTTCGTAAAGGCAGTAGTCCACAAGTGCACGAACGATGTTATCAGCTTTAAGTGAGTTAAAAGGAATGAAAGAAAAATTATATATATTATATTTATAGAATGTTAAATATGTCATTAATATCATAATTGTTTCATGTATATAATATATAATAATTAACTTTACCCTTATCTCTTTCCAAGTAAAGCGTTAGTGAAAGATGAATCACATCGCCTCATGAGGAGGTAGTCCACCGCACACACGAGTGGATTTATCATATCTCAATGAAATGGAAAGTAACAAGGTATATATGATATAATGAATACATAGGTATAATTATGTCATAAATATCATATATTTACTTTATAACCATTATAATACCCAACCTTTAGAGGTGGTAATGGAAAACAACGAACAACATCAGTTCGTGAGGTGGTAATCTGTCATACACATAAATAATGATTTACTAACCCATTTAATAGAAGTGGATAATTTTTTAGGTAATTACCTTATTATAACAAAATAAAAATATATTTAAGATACTAAAGTTATTATATAATCCTGGTTTAATAATAACTTAAGTAGGTTTAGGAAGAAATAAAATATAAATGCCCGTTAAAGAACATTACCACTTTTTCATGTATCCACCTTAATTTTTAAATAAATCCTTATTAGGATATATTTATACCCAAAATAATCATTATAGGTTGAGAGGAGGGATTTTGTAAAGTTATTTGGGTAGGTTTTGGTTGATCCAAATGGATTGATAGGTGTGAATAAGTGAGGGGAGTGAGTTCCCTTTTATAGTTGAGAAGTGACCTTTTTGTAAATACCTAAAAGTATTCACTATTGGGAGGTCAATATTACCTAAATTTCCTCCAAAATTTATAATTAAAGTTTTTAGGTATTATATGGTATATCTAAATCTCCAACACACATTAAAACACATTTTTTAAACATTTTTCCCATAACTTCTAAGTTTCCTTATTTTTACCATTTTAGTTTTTCACTATGGTAACTAGTTTTCTAACCTAAGTGATTTATCCTTTAATAATAAATTAAAGTGAGCCATATTATATAATTTTTACCCAATTATTATAAATATTATAACTAATTTTTTAAATATAAACCCAATATGTGTTTGAAATTAATTTTAACACAAATGCATGTAACATGCAAAAACATCGCATTAACCTTAACCACACTAGTAGAGTTTTTTACTATTTAAAGGTCAATATATTCATCATAAAATAAAAATTGGTCCATGAATGGAAAATATTTAATAATTATTATCATTTAAAAATAACTTGTAAGAATATAGTATTTTTTGTGATTTTAAATCATTTAATAAAATAAAATTTTTCATAAAATAACATTAATGTCAATTTTGACATTATTTCTTTAAATTGAATTTAAAAATATCAAGAAAATTATGGAATTATAATATATTATGTTCACACATTTTTAACTTTATATATTTATCTACAAAAATAATAGAACATAATGATTCATTAAAATTAATTTTAATATTTTTAGTATCATTTATTTTGTTTTATTGTTAACTAAATAATTATTATATTGGAATTTCTTAAGCATTTAAAGTAATTATTTCATCTCAAAAAAATTAAAATAACTTATCATAATAAAAAATAATTTATATTAAAAAATTTATATTTATAACTAAACATATTTTTTTCATGTCCTAAGGCTTTATAAGAATTTTAATGAAGAAAGGTTCTTTTTTGTTTTTTTCTCTACTTAACTTATTATATAGGTCACTTTCATGGAAAAGTATCCCAGAAAATCATAAAAAATATTATAAGGTCATATGGGTAGAAATATGTCCATTAAATGGGTTTTTTACAAGTTTTTAGTTTATTTTAACACTTATCTTATTAGTTTAACCCCTTTAGAAAATCCATCTTTACCCTAATCACAGCAATTAATTTTTATTTTTTTTACTTTTGATTTTGGTTAAAAATTAATTTGGACTTATTATAATTTATAAATTATTATGATTAAAAATTTTGAAACCATGTTTCCAAATTCTATTCATATAAGTGGAAAAAATATTTAAAATTAATCAAGTAGATGTGATGAGAAAGTAGGTTTTTAGAGAGAAAATGTTCAAAAGTTTACAAAGTTTTTATATCTAAATTCAATATAAAAATGATTCCAATGACCTAAATTGTATTAATTTATATAAAGTTTAACTAATTTATTTTAAAACCAATTTAAAATATAATTTAACTTTATAAATTATTTAAATGAAAAGGAAGTTTTCAATTAAAATTCAGTATTTTTTCATTATTCATCCAAAAATGAAACTTCTCAAAAAAAATCCAAAAACTTCACCTTAAGATAATTTTAGTATTATGATTTCTAAAATGAAATTTATTTTTTCAATTAAATTTTCTAAAATTGTTAAAAATAATTTTAAATTATGTGCGTAAAGCACGACTAATCCGTCTTTTAGAAAAATATTATTTTTCAGAAAATATTTCTTATTCTTAAAATTTATTATTATTTATTATATATAGATGAAAAATTTATATGAATAAACTAAATATTTTCATAAGTTATATAATTATATTCTTAATATCTATTACAATATCTAGGTAATAATTTTCATATTAAATAATAATATTAATAGTATATTTTTGTTCATAAAAATTGAGACTTGCGTTTAACATAAGCTTTTGAATAAAATCATTATTTTATGTAACACAAGATA
The DNA here is from genome assembly GCA_963277665.1 of Viscum album. NCBI lineage: Eukaryota > Viridiplantae > Streptophyta > Magnoliopsida > Santalales > Viscaceae > Viscum > Viscum album. Next base: position 1,275,009,083 of record OY728136.1, on the reverse strand, counting down.
AAATAAGTATTTCATGTCACATATGATATTGAATACAATTTTAGTTTATAATTTTATGGTGTTACATTTTCCCCACCTTAAATAAATTTTATCCTCGAAATTTAAACTTGATCTCAGAAATCAAGGGTTTGACATTTGAAAATACCATTATTAATAAACCCATATAGTAAAAAGAGTTAATAAAGAAACCAATTAATGAGAGAGAATGGGAAGTATGGCTATCATATGTAATAATCAAATAACTAGGTTTCCAAGTAGGATAATATACGTTGGAAATGAAAAACTAGATATGGAAGAAAATACTAATGCCCAAGGATTAATAGAGAGTGATAAAATTAAGTGATTATAAGAAAGTGGATGGTCCAAAGAAGGTTGATGACCATAAATCAAACAGACATGAAAAAGGTCATTGATATCATTATAAATAATGATAATATAAAAACATTTTTATTTCAAGATCCTTTTCCTAGAGTTATATAATTATTTTATTGTCTAAGAATATAAGGAAATATACTTACTTGATACATTTCTATTTTATAAGAACAATTTCATCTTTTGTTTATGCATCAATAAATTTTCAATTCATACCTTAATCTAATAAATTAATATCCAAAAATTAATTTTTATTCCCAAAGTGCTAAAATTACATTTTAACATATCATATAAACCATAAAAGAGTAACAATATATTCCTCCTATCTTTAATAAAACCAAAATTGTTAGAAAATTTTATCTAATAAAAAATGAAGTTTAAGATAATCCATTCCATAAATATTTAACCTTAAATCTCCTCTAAAATATTTCTAACCATATTTATAAGAAAGTTTTCCAAATCAACAATATATTCCCCATATAAAATAAAGTGGATCTTAATCATCACATACCAAACATGTGAATACCTTCATCATGTATTCTCTTAAAATACGATAATGACATGATTTACCATAAAACCATATTTAAAACATGCATGCTTCATTATTCCATAAATAAAACATAGATTATTTTATGTATTCCTTATATCTAAAAATGTTTTTAACTCCATCAGATATAGCATAAACCACTTCATCAACAAATAATTAATCAATTCCAAGGTAGTTAGTACTATCTGATTTAATTTTTCCACATCATTCATCTCTTTATCCCAAAATCATTATCTCAAAATTAGGAACATATTAAGGGTTATATTTCCATCAATCATTTGTTTTCCAAGAATTCTAACTTGCCACTAAATCATTTTTTGTCACCAATACCATTCAACATATTCTCTCAAATCCTTAATTAAATAGTACTACAGTAATATAATTATATATTTCATGATCCTTATGATGATAATATCATTAATAAAATATTTTTACAACAATTTTCATGGATCCAAATACACAATAACATTAATCATTCCACTTTGGTTATATTAATAGTATAATCTTGACCTTGATCCTTTAACTTCATCTGAGTTATATTCCTTTAACTATTAGGGAATTTGTTTTCAAAGGGACCCATGTTATTATAGTTGAAACACTAAATAAAAGTGTTTTCTTTATTCCCCTTGTATTATTTAACCTCATGATCCTTTCCTACACACTTATAATAAACTCCCATGCCCTTTAGGAATTTCCCAGGGTGATTCCTTCTACAGTTCTCACATGATGGAAATTGCTTAATCTCTTTATTCTTCTTTAATACATTCCCTTTTTCTTGGTGTTTAAATGACCTCTTCTTCTCTTGGTTTTACTTTAACATGTAATTTATAGATAATTCATTCTCTATTTTTGTGGAACATAAAACAATTTCATCATATGATGAAAAATTTTGGGATACTGGTGCCCTTCATAGACTTGTCTTAATCCCTTAAAATAAGTGGTAGATCTTACACCCCATGTTGTGAATATAATCTATAGAATACCTAGATAACCTTATAAATGTATATTCATACTCCTCGGCACTCTATTATTCCTTTTTATTTAACCTAAATAACTTTCTCTTCATCTTAGTTTGTTTCTCATAAGGGAAATATTTTTCAAAAAGTGTCTCCTTAAAAGCTTTCCATTATATGAGTTATATTTCCTCTTCATCCCCAGTATTCTGGAATAACAATCACAATTGATCAGTATCACTTTTGAGATAATACACTGCAAGTGTAACCTTTTCTTTTTCACCACATCCCAACACCATAAATATCTTCTTTAGAGACTTAATCAATTTCTTAGCTTCTATTTGATTAGTAGTCCCACTAAATGATGGAGGATTATATCACATAGATAAATCAAATATCGTATAATCTCGCTAAGGAATAGGTTTCTCTATCTAGGAATGGTTATTTTTTATAACCTGATTAAGCTACCCTAATATATCTATAACTTTCTTAGTTCCAATACCATATATATATTTGCTTCCTTGGTAGGGAAATATCTATATTAGACATGAGTATTTATACCTTTTTTCATTCTAGGTTCCATTTTAAATAATTTTATACACTAGATTATATTATAACATTATGTAACATAATTTATAATCCCAAAAATAGTTAACTACATATCATAAATTTAAAATTTTATGTATAACTAAACTCATAATCATAAACATGGTTTCTTTGGGGGTATCATTACTTTTAAATCCTTCCTAATGGTTTCTAAAGAAAATGTGAATTATCCTAAGAATACCCTAAAGTTTATCAAACCAAGTGAATAGTAAGGAATATTTTCTTGTACTAGGTAATGCTTGATTCAAACCTAAAATTTATTTTTCAGAGTTATTACCCTTAGTTACTTATGTGTTAGAATCGCGTCAACTTGTAGTATCCAAACAGGGATTTATTTCTAGGAAAACCCAAATAATATCTTCCTTACCAAAACTTTATGACGTTATTTTATACTTATCCTCAAATTTTATCATAATATTATATCCCCTAATCTATTTTTTTAATCAAGTTAAAAATTTTCTACTAAACTTGCTCTGATACCAACTGTTTCAACTCTGATCCCAATAGGATGGAGCTGGTGCATTAATTTATTACATTGGCATAGATACAATGGTTTGAATCCCAAATTACCTATTAGTTTAGTATTTTTTGAGATTAATATACATACATGATACCCATTTTACATTGGTAAAAGAAAATAAAACATAATACATGATAATAGAAAATAAACTGCATCCTTGAAAACTCATTCAAATGTCTCTTCTTCATATCTTAGAGAAAGGAAACAAAATAAGGGTGAGCTAAAATTCTTATCAAGGGTTAAGTAAAGTAGAAGATATCATGAATCAATAAGAATAATCAGTACATTAAGGTAAATAACTAGACACACATCCCATTTATAAAACTAGATAAGGCATAATTAATATGGAAAGGTAAATAACGGAAAACACATTCTATTTAATCAATAATTTGAGATTTTAATGAATGCAAAGATAATATCACAGTGAAGATCTCATGGATAATAATGATAACTCAAATTAAGACAATTATTAATTATTAGACATCATGTCTTAGGCACATGATACCTCCACCATCAATACCTTTCAAATATAATTTAAACTATTGGAAAAAACCTGTTTAATTTGGAAAACCGATAGTCTCATGAGATCTACCAATGTATCTAGAGGCTATATACTATCTCCCCCATCAATAACTAAAAGTAAAAATAATTATTCATATATATAATAATTTATTTAATTCATTAATAAATACTCTTTATCATAAAATATCCATATTGATTAAAGGATACTAATTTATCAATATTTCTCTAGTTATTCAAATAACTTTCAAAGTAAACACCATATATAAAAAATTGTTATAAGGTTTAGGTAATAATCATATAAATCATACAATAATATTGATATTTAAGATAAATGTAGTTACCAATTAAAAATTATCACAATTAAGTGATTTTTTCAAGATAAAGTGAATAATCACAAAAGAAAGTAAGATTTCACAATAACTTTTACCACTTAGTAATTTTCAAGTCAAATCCCCTTGGTTGAAATGATTATAAGTGAAACTTAAAATACCATGAATTATTAATTATTAATGATATTAAATATAAAATGCTAATTGTATACACTATATAAAATTGAATTGGTGTATAATATCAAATAAGTCTCAATTTAATGTAAATTGAGATGAAATACCTTACCTCGCAATTTCTTTTAGTTTAATGTGTTTTATCCTCATATATAATGGTATTAATCATGTTATAAATTTATTATAGAGCCATAATAATATTTATAATATCATATATTATCCTCTTATAACATTTTACCACCCATTTGTTAATAATATTTCATTATTTTCATTGTTTCATATGTTAATTGCCTTGTTTTCTCATTCATGATTTATTATAAAATTTTTGGTTATTATTTATATTATATAGTTACATAATATCCAGAATAATAATAATGAAATAATTATCATATTTTTATATCAATTATACTTTTATAAACAATCATGAATGATGGTTTTGATAAATGAAGTATGTTACGATCATGGAGACGGTAAGTCATACATACACATGAGTAACATCTCCATTTTCCAATGATCATTATGGAAAGAAGGTAATTAATATATTATATTTACATAATGGTAATAATATCATATATACCTTATTATATACTTATATATATCATCCATGTGGTGTGGTGAGGAAAATAGAGTCACATCGCTTCGTGAAGATGGTATCCCACACGTATACATACGATGTTATCATCTTTAAGTGGGTGAAAAATAAAGAAATAAAATGATATATATTATCTTTAAATAATGGTAAAAATTTCATGAATATAATAATTATTTAATCTACATCACATATAATAATTAACTTTGCCCTTATCACCTTCAATTTAAAGCGTTATTCAAAGACGAATTAGATCGCTTCGTGAGATGGTAGTCCACTGTACACATGAGTGACATTATCATATCTCATACAGAATGAAAAATAACAAGGTATATATTATATAATTACTAAAAATGTATATTTATTTCATAAATATCATATATATACTTTATATCCATCATAATACCCAATCACGGGAGTTGGTAATGGAAAAAATTAACGATATCGATTTGTTAGGTGGTAGTCCACCGTACACACAAACGATGATTTTGTAACCCATTTGATAGAAGTGGAGAAGGTTGTATTTAGTGACTTTATTATAAAAAAAATAAAATTATATGTAATATAATGAGGTTATTATATCATCATGGTTTAATAAGAATTGAATTATGTGGAAAAATAAATAAAATAAAAATGTTAGTTGAAGAATGTTATCTCTGATTTGTGTATCCTCCTTAGGTTAGCAATAAAGCCTTACTAGGTTGTATTTATTCCAAAAATAAATCATATAATATGAGATGAGTGAATTTGGGAAGTAATGTTTTCAGTTTTTGATCAATACAAATGTCATGATATGTGTGAATAAGTGAGGGGAGTGAGTGCCCTTTTATAGTTGAGGATAAGTGTCATTTTGTAAATACCAAAAATATTCACTATTAAGAAGTCAATATTACCTCAAGTGGCTATAAAATTGATGATTAAATGGTTTTATGGATAATATAGTAAATAAAAACCTCAAACACACATTAAAACACATGTTGTAAATATTTTTTTCTTTAACTTCTAAGTTTTCCCTATTTTTACCATTTTAGTTTTTCACTATAGTAACTAGTTTTCTAACCTAGGTAATTTATCATTTAAGACTAAATTAAAATGAGAATTATTATATAATTTGGATACACTAATTATAAATATAATAAATAATTTATAAATTATAAATATAATTTATTTTGTATATTAATTTTAACATAAGTGCATGTAATGTTCAAAAACACCACTTTAACCTTAACCGCACTAACCGAGTTTTTTACTGTTTAGGGGTCAATATATTCATTATAAAAGAAAAATTGTTCCATTAATAGAACATATATGAAATTTATTATAATTTAAAAATAAATTTTTAGAATATATTATTTTTTAGTGATTTTAAATCATTTAATAAAATATAATTTAACATAAAATAACATTAATGTAAATTTTGAAATTATTCATTTAAATTCAATTTAAAAATATCGATAAAATTATGGAATTAGAATATATTTTGTTAAAACCTTTGTAACATGATATATTAATCTAAAAATAATAATGTAACATAATAATTCATTCAATTTACTTCATTTTTAATATTTTTAGTACCATTTATTTTATTTTATTGTTAACTAAATAATTACTGTGTTGGCATTTCTTATGCATTCAAAGAAATTATTTTATCTCAAAAAAATTAAAATAAATTATAATTATAAATAATCTCATTTATATTTCAAAATGATATTTATTAATTAACATGTTTTTTTCTTATCCCAAGGCTTTATATAAATTAAAAGGAAAAAGGTTTCTTTTTGTCTTTTTCTTTACTTAACTTATTATATAGGTCACTTTTATTGTAAAGTGTCCCAAAAACACCTAAAATTATACCCTAAGGTTATAAGGTTATAAATACAGCTATAAAATGGGTGTTAGATAATTTTTTAGGTTTTTTTAACCCTTATATTATTAGTTTAACCCCTAATAAATTCATCTTTACCATAACCGTCGAAATTAAGTTTTACTATTTTCACTGTTAATTTTGGTAAAATATTAATTTGGACTTATTATAAATTATAAATTATTATAATTCCAAATATGGAATCCATTTTTACAAATTAAATTCAAATAAGTGGCAAAAAAAATTTAAAAGTAATCCCATATATGCGATGAGAAAGAGGATTTTTAGAGAAAAATGTTCTAAAGTTTACAAAGTTTTTATAGCTAAATTAAAAATGAAAATAATTCCAATGACCTAAATTAGATTAATGGATAGAAAATTGACCTAATTTTACTTTAAAACCAATTTAAAATATAATTTAACATTATAAATTATTTAAATGATAAGAAAATTTTCAATTAAAATTTAGTATTTTTTCACTATTCATCAAAAAATAGAACTTCTCAAAAAAATCCCAAGAATTCTACCTAATATAATTTTCTTATTAAGATTTAAAAAATGAAGTTTATTTTTTCAAATAAATTTTCTAAAATTTTTAAAAATTAATTTTAAATTATTTATACAAAGCCTGAATAATTCGTCTTTTAGAAAAATATAATTTTTCAGAAAATATTTCTTTTTATTCCAAATGATTATTATTTATTAGAAATAGATAAAAATTTAAATGTGTAAACTATATATTTTCATAATTAATATTATTTTATTTTTAATATCCATTCCAACAGCTAGGTTATAATTTTCATATTAAATAATAATATTAATAGTATATCATTGTTCGGTAAAACTCGGTCTTGTGTGTAATGCAAACTTTAAAAGAAACTCATTGTTCCATGTAACACAAGATAAAATTAGTTTTATGTGCCACATTTGATATTGAATATAATGTTCTTATTTTATAATTTTTGGGTGTTATGGAATCTCTTTAGATAAGGCATCCACTTTTCCTTCCATACCTTTCTTCATATTCAAAGGGTGTTTAACAACTACCTTTAATAAAGAAGATGTTTCTTATATATTTTTTGATTTTTGATTCAATTTATTTTGATATTTATATTATATAAATCTATTTATGGCCACATTGAAGATAGATTTTAAAATCATGGGGTTTCAAAAATAAATTATCGAATTGTTGGATGAATTGAATGTTCTTATTTATTTTGATGATGCTAAACAATTCAATCGATGCTATAGAAATAAAATATACTTGATCACCATATTTTGCATAAAAATATATTTTTCCCCAAATTTAACTTACGACTTAAGTGGTTTATTCCTCTATATATAGGGTTTCAATTACACAGATACCTAAGAAGTGAACTAAATATGCATAGATTGTATTGAGGGATATATCAATAAAGTGGAAAACTATTGTGATAGTATGATTTTAATGATTTAAACATGATAAGATTAAATTTAAAACAATTAATGAAGATGGTTTGATCCTAGGTTTCTTCTTGGGCTATATTAGAAGTATTTTTTATAGAAAATTTTAGTTTCATTAATTCTTGATGTATCTATTAAACAAGATAAGTCATGTTGAGTCATTCACTGATTTAATTCCTACACAATTCTAAGGTTAACAGCCAAAATACTAAGATAATAATTTTCAATATCACTATAAGATATAGAATCATATTAGACCTCAAAATATGTGGATTTTAAATTCATCCAAGATTAATAATAAAATAATTCATCAAATGGAAATATCAAATTAAAGAATTGATTTGAGGTTGAAAAAAATTTAAATATAATCCAATACATCCCATGAAACTCCATAAAATCAACCCACTAGAGGGTTAAAAATAAATTTATTCAAAGATATAAATGGATGTAAAATGTTTTTTAATCCCCTAAAATTATAAAATAAGGATAGTGTATTTCATAGCATGTATGACATGCAACACCAAACATAGAAAGGAATATAATAACCCGAGATTTTATGATATATTTATATTTAGATAAATTCAATATTTCCAATAGAATATATTAAAAGAAACACTGATCTTAGATTTCATTACACACAAAATAAAGTTTATCTTTCTCTACTTAGAACATTGATTTTAGTTGACATTACACGCAACAATGACTTTCTTCAATGACTTGTGTCGCACGTAAGACCGAGTTTTACCGAACAACAATATATTATTAAAATATTATTATTTAATATAATAAGATTTAACTTATCCATTAAATTAGAATTTACGAATAGGATTAAATAATATATGAATATATATGATTGAATTCATTGGTTACTAATTAATTATAAATGAATATAAAAACTAATTGAATATAAAGGGGATGTTTTTATAAAAACTATTATTATGCGCCAAAGGTGTTTTATCATAATAAATTAAATTAATTACTATTATTTAATTAAATTAATGAAATATATATTACATATTAAATAAAATATTTTTATATTCATCCAATAGGTTTGATAGGCATAAGATAAGAATAAATCCAGTTTTACGCCTAAAATTGTATTTTTCTTAGAAGACAATTGTGCCGCCTTTTAATGGTGCACCTATTTTAAAAAAATTTAAACATTTACAAATTATATTTAAAAAAATAAAATTTATATTTTAATTATTAATTTCAAAATTATCTTAAGGTGAATTTTTGTATTTTTCTGAGAACTTTCATATTTTGATGAATAGTGAAAATACTTAATTTTAATTGAAAACTATTTTTAATCTATATGATTTATATTGATAAATTATATTTTAAATTGGTTTTGATGGTTAATTATTTCAATAATACATAAATTAATACAATTTAGTTCATTTTAATTAATTTCATATTGATATTGGATATAAAAACATTTCAAACTTTTGAACATTTTCAATCTAAAAACTCATTTTTCCATCTCGTCTGCAGGATTAATTTTAAGTTAATTTCTACCAATTATGTTATTATAATATGTAAAAATGGATTCCTTATTTGTAAAAATAATAATTTATAATTTATAATTATTTAAATTTATTTTTTGACCAAAAATATTAGTGAAAGAGATTGAAATTAATTGTATCGATTAAGAGAAAAACTAAATTAACACGGGACTAAACCTTAAACATAAGAACCAAAATGACCTAGAAACTTTTCCAAAATCTATTGTATATAAATATTTCGAACATATACTCCCTTATATATAATTTTATTCATTATTGGAGTCACATGATGTAATTGAGACCTCTCAATAGTGTTTACCTTTTTTATTTATAAGAATTCCACTTCACCACTATAAAAAAGGCACTCACCCCCATCACTAATTCACACTTATCAATCCCTTTTACTCATCAAAACCCTGAAAAAATAATTTCACAACATATCACTCCTAAATATAGAATCATCAATTTTTTTATAAATCAAACCAATTAATTATTTTTGGTATAAACCAAAAGGAGTTACCCGGATAAGAGGTAGTGTTCTTCAAAGATCACTTTTGTTTAATTTATTTCTCCACCCCTTAAATTATTTTTATATCATGAATATATAATAATATCAGTATATTAAATATATTAATATGTTTTTATGCTAATATTTATACCTATACTTTTATACGCATCCATCAAATGAGATACACAATCATTGTTCGTGTGTACGGAAGAATATCATCTCGCAAACCGATTTCATTTTTTATTCCATTAACACCTTTAAAGGTTGAAATAATGATGTTTTTATAGTTTATATATGATATTTATAATTTAATTATTCATTTGGGTATATTATATTACACATTACTTCATGATTTCCATTTTTTGAGAATATGACAACATCATTTGTGGATGTGTGGACCACCGCCTCCTTAAAGCGATGTGATTCGTTCACCTGTTACATGGAATGTATTAAGGATGGTTTTAATATACACATATTATGTATAATATATAAATATTATACTTTAATTATAATATACATATATATCATTTAATTTTAATTCTGTTAATATGAAAGTAAAATGGAAAAACATTAATGCGTACATACGGCATACCGTCTCCATGAACAGTGTATTTCATTTCCTATCTCCAAATTTTATGGATTAATCTAAATACATATATAATGAATATATATTATATTTAAATAATGTTTTATATTATTTATATTTTTAAATCATTATGTAAGTAATAGGAAGAAAAATAACAAGTCAAAACATACTCGAAAAACTAGGCAACTAACATCCAAAATAGAGAAAATAATGAAAGATTATTAACCAATGGGTAATAAGATATTATAAGAAGATCATATATGATATTATAAATATTATTATGGTTCATTTTTAAGTTAATAACTTGATTTAGACCGTTATATATGAGGTTAAAGGACTTTCACCCAAAATGGAAATGCAAGGTAATGGATTTTCATCTCACTTTTTACATTTGTGAGATAAATGTCATATTCACCACTTATTTTTTGTGGTGTATCTACTGAACTCTAATGTCCCAAAATTTCTGTATAATTTTTTTTTAATTATATGGAATTATTTCAAGACTGAAAAATCTAACGGTGCATGATTCTGAGGCCCGGAGTGCCCGGAATGATCCGTCGAAATTTTGTTAAACTTTAAATAACGCGCTTAACCAGTTTTCCTGAAAAAGTGGAATAAATCTAAAATGGTTTCTTGTATCAGAAATATGATGTCATTATTGCACTCAGGATGTTGTGTTTACCCTAGGCGCGACTTATGTTTAGTCGGTGTGGGCCTCCTGTGGGAAAACCTGAAAATGGCATAATTGTAAATAAAATTATTAAATAAAATTATTTTATTTTTCAAATGCTTATAACTCACGAATAGTAACTCGAATTAAAAATATGATAAAACTGCTGAACATGTGATTTTATGTTATCTTTATGCAGATACAAACATTGGCTAGCACGAGCCACAGGTGAAAGTTAGTTTTTGGCCATAAAAAAATAATTAAGTGACAATTATTTTATTATAAAATCCATACTTTTAAACGGTAACTCAGATTGGAAATTAGAAGGTACCATTGGTTTCATTGGGGCATGTTTCACTTAGGAAGATCCTAACCTTGAACGGCACGGGTCAAGGGTGACTGTTAAAAAATTTCTGAAACTTTTTTAGGGAACGTTCAGTAAACGCGTGAGCGACATTTTCTAAATTTTGAACTGTTGCTTGGATTAAAAATCTGAGGGCACCGTTAAATCCGCAGTGCTGGGATTCACTTAAGTGAGGCATAACTTAGACCGTAGTAGGTCGGGTGAAAAAGTTATTTTTTGTGGACTTTTTAAATATTAATAAAATAACATGTTTTGTTATTTTATTTTCCTTCTGTCCTCCAACGGACGAACGGTGCTGCCGGGACCAACAACATGTCAATCCAATAAATGGATTGACTCTTCTTTTCCTGTAACCTCACCATTTGGAATTCAAGAGGTTCATTAATTAAATGAACCTCATTAATTCCCTGAGCATTGCACACTCCTTCTCCTCTTCTATTTATATGGAGCTCAGGTAGGGTTGTTGGCACGGCTTCACCAAGCGACGAAGCCCTAGCAAAGTACCATGACGCCAACCACCTGGAGGACGAGACTAGTTCAAATGAGCGGTGATGAGCGCCATCGATTCACGAACCGATGAAAACTATGACAGAGGTTTCATCGACCATCATCTGTGGACGTCTCTTCTAGATAGGGGGTTATTTTTTTTTTTGTGTGTTTCTGATTCCCTCTTCCCCATTCTTGAAATTATACGAAGAATGTGGGTCAACCTATTAATGGGTTGACCTGTGATTCATTCGACTTTGTGGGAGGTTATTGTGGGGAATCTTGTGGGGTTAATCTTGTTCCCAATACAACTATTTATTGAACTCCCTTAACATCCTCCATATTACGAGATAACACGGAGGGTGCGGGCCTAACAAACTTGGCTCGAACCCTCTTCTATCTTGCTTTCCTTGCGCCACCTTAGAAGACCGCAAGCATGTCGATGCACGCCGCAAGAGGTGGGTCGCGGCTCGTCAGCCCCGGCGGACAGAGGAGGAAACTTCCACGACGGTCGGCCGCAGGAAGGAAGGTGGTGCGACTGTCGTGCCATCGATGAAAGGAAGCCGCGGCCGAACCCACCTCCGGTGGGTTCTACGACGATCGAGCGGTGCCCACACGGTGCCACTGCCTCGCCAACCGAACGGCCTCAGGGCCATTCAAGAATCCAAGTGACCAGGGGGTTACACCCCCCCCCCCCCCCCGCATCGGACCAAATCGGTTCACCACCCTCGAGTCGAATCGCCGCCCTCAGACTGGTCCTCCTCCCTCAGACCGGGCCACCGCCCTGTAACACCCAGAGATTTTATGAGATATATTATTTTTAATTTATTTGATGTATTCTATTATACACTACACCAAGATTAGGTTGTACTATACACAACACCGTATTATCTTGCAGTATACGCAACACTATTCTTGGCTCGTGTTACACACAAATTCAAGTTCATTTTGTGGAAATTATTCTACGCAACATTAAGTATAGATTTTGTTTAATGTATAAATGAAATAAGTTTTGATTATGTTATACAAAACACCAAATGGATCTTTTACTACGCTCATCCCTAACTTGGGTTGCATTACACACAATCAAGACCTTCTTTAATAGCGTGTGTAGTACGCAATACCGAGTTTCACTAAACGATATATTATTATAATATTATTATGAACTAGCCGTTATGAATAGTAATACCCACATTTTAAAATTTTATAAATTTTATCATTCAAAATGGACTTCATTTTTGGATTCTGAATATCAAAATTAGCCTAGGGTCAATTTTTGGTATTTTTCTGAAAACTTTCAATTTTTATGAATAGTGAAAACACTAGGTTACTATTTAAAACTGACTTTTTATTTAAATAATTATTTATTTTATTTAAATTTATTTTAGGTCAAAATTGATACATAATACCTATATAAGTTCATTGTAATTCATTTGAGCCATTTTATAATGATTTTAGATATATAAAAATTTTATTGAACTTTTCACCGTCTTTTACCCACCTCCTAGGAGAATTTTAAAATTTACATAAAACTTAATTTTACCGCTTCTGTGAGTGAAATTTTGAAAATCCGAGAGACACGGTTAATATCAAGGAGTAAAATTTTGTTCAATAAGATAAAAATAATTTTTGGTGAATAGTAACTTTTTACTTTTATTTACCACGATTAAAAGTAAATAGGGCAATTAAGGGTAAAATGATATTATTATTACCCTAACACATGTCCTAATTCTATTGGATAAGTGTAATTTGACCAAAAGCCACCTTAGGAATAAAATATTTCCCTTTATGTCCACATGGATTAGATTAGGACATTTATTATTATTTTATTTAAAAAAGAGTTAAAATAGTTAAAATCAAAGTTTAATAACTAAAACATATTTAATATATGGTTATACATAAGATAAATTTGACTATAAATATTCATTAGAAAGATAAAAATATTTTCTACATAATTGTATTTTATTTATAATTTTTAGACATTAAATAATTTATTTAATTTATGAAAAAATGATGATGTAGTAATTACCTTATTAATGAAATATTAACATAAATGATGTTATAAATACCCAGATAAATGTAATTTGAGACTTTTTATTAATTCCACTAATTTTATTGGTTAATATGATATGTTATTATTTATTTAAGTAACTGTGTTCGAACTAATCATGCTGTTATGAGTTTCATAAAAATCAATTACCAAATAGTGTCAAAATTGACATAAAATAGTATTTAAAACAAATATTATATTATTAATTGTTATTTTATTCCTAAAAATATAAGGTTCAGCCAAATAACTTAGATAAGGATATATATATTAATAATGAACCACTTGGGGTTCTTTTGGCATGTTATAGTAAGTTTATTAACCATATAGTGTAAGAAAACAAGAAGACACGGTAAAAGTTAAATTATTTAAGTTAGTGTTAAATCTAAATGATAAGGTTAAAATAGTAACCTAAACTTGTATAAAACCTATTGGTTGAGATAATTTTGAACCATCCCTACTTTACCTTCGAAACAAATCAATTTAGAGCTATTATAAATCGAATATGACTTTATTATAAAATAATATTTTAAGTTTTTTCAAAGGTGCTTCTCTCCTCCCTTATAAAAAGGGCACCCCTTCCCTCTTCTCCTCACACCCTTTTGAGCCTTTAATATCGGAAAACCCCTTAAAATTCCTCTTATCAACCTCTCTAGTTACATCATAGACATTCTGTTCTTCTCAAAAGACTAACTCTAGTGCCCTAAGAAGAATTTTAAAGGAGGTGCGTTGAAAAAGAGGTAATCTCTCCTACCAACTCTTTCAAGTTTCTTTCTTCTTCTACATCCTCTTCTTTAGTTGTTTCATTATAAAGTAATAACATCAGTATTACTTATATAATGATATGTTATTATAAATATTAAACAACCATATTTCACCTTCTATCCATCCTACGGAAAATGAAATCACCGCGCGTGCGTACGTACAGAATACCGTCTCTACGCCGTGGTGTAATCAGTTTTTCCACCACCACCTTACTTGGATTGGTATAATGGTGTAAATAATAACTATATATAATTATTATAACATCATACTAATTCTATTATATTATATCATCCACTCCAATACCATTCAATAAATATGTGAACGATATCATCGCTCGTGCATACGTACAGATTACCGTCTCCATGATGCGATCACTACTGGAAATTATGGCATTCGCGACGGGGCATTTGCGTCAGGATCCCGTCGCTAATAGGCTTTTGCGACGGGGGCCCATCACATATAGCTCGTCGTGGAAAATGGCATCGCAACAACAATTATTTGCGACGGTCCCGTCGCTAAAGGTATTATTTGCGACGGCGATCCTTCCCGTCGCAAATATTAGTCTGTATATTTGTGAAAACTTTTTAAAAAAGTAATTGCGACGGGCCCGTCGTAATTACTTTTTTTAAAAAAAAATTAAAAAATATTAATAAATTATTTTAAGGAATATAATAATAATACTATTTGCGACGGGCATAGTATCTCGTCGCAAATACTTTAAAAAAAATTATTAATAAATTATTTTAATTAATATAATAATAATAGAATTATAATTCAAAAATAAAAAATAATAAATTATTAATAAATTATTTTAATTAATATAATAATGGAATTATAATTCATAAATAAAAATAATAAATTATTAATAAATTATTTTAATTAATATAATTATAATATAATTATAATTCAAAAATAAAAAATAATAGAATATTAATAAATGATTTTAATTAATATAATAATATTAGAATTATAATTCATAAATAAAAAAATATTAATAAATTATTTTAATTAATCTAAAAATAATAGAATTATTTTACATTAAAATATTAAAATAATTCTAATATTACAAAAAATAATAATAAACTTTTAATATTATAGAATTTTAATATATATATATAATTTAATATTATAAAATATAAATATTATTATTATTCATATTAATATTGTTATTTCAAAATATAATATTATTAATATTTTATAATGAGACAGAAACTACGAATAGAAAAAAAAATCATATTTTGATTTAACAAACTTTATAACATAAAAACAAACTCTAATCTGAAGGAGGGGGGAGGGGGGAGGGGGGATCTGCAGATGCTGGTGGAGGAAACTCCATCCCTAAAGCATGATTGAGTTGGTTCATGTACTCCATCTGCTCCTGATGCTGCTGCTGCCACCGACTCATCTGCTCCTCGTACAGCTACTGCTGGCATCGATGATCCTCCTCATGCTGCTGCTACTGCTGACGCATCTGCTCCTGCTCCTATCGGAGACTCTCTATCAGTGCAATCTGAGATCACAAATCATCCTCATACTATGTAGCAGAAGAAGATGCACGAGCTCCTCTCGAACTGTACGCCGACATCACAGCACTGCCATAATAATCTCCAGGAGTCAGTCGAGAGTTGATACCAACTACCCGGCCCTTCTCGAAGGCATACTGGGTAGCCTGCATCCATACTGCCTCATCAAACTGATGGCCAGTGGTCTGATCTGATGACTCGGCCTGACTCTCAGGCCAAGTCTTTGACGTTGCGGCCTCATATGACTCCTGTAGTTGCAATTTAAAATTAAAATTGTGAATATATTATATGCTATTAATTTTTAAACTTGAAAACAAATAATACTGACCACGATGTGACGCTGAAGATCACCTCTGAGCTCCCCAGTAGCAGGATCACTATACATCCTCCGATATACGTCGTACTCCGTAATATCGGGCTGCTCAACAGCCTATAAGAATAAAAAATAAACTATTAATATTTATAGTTATATAAAATATTTATAAATAATGTACGTACTAGATACTATCTATGAGTACTGAAAGTACGTACTCCCAGCTCGATGAGTCACCTCCTGTCTCCCCCGATTCTACCTCCCCACCGATGATCTCCTCTGAAAGGCATCACTCAACCAGTGTGCACATAATCCATCCCATACATGGGATGAAATATACTCTGGTCGGTGTGCTCTACATGACTCGTCAAAAACTGACACTCTTGCTTTCTTCGGGGCAGCTTTTCTTAAATTGTGAAAAAACTGACGAAAGTGATCACGTATGGCCACCTCCCATGCCTCGTGGATGGCGTCACGCATGGTATCCTCGATCGGATACCATAAACCCTACAAATAAATCAAAATATCAAGTTATAAATGAAATAATTTTCAAAATAAAAATTATTTATTTACGTACGTACTAACCAATGGCCGAACATGGCCTGCTGCACATCAATGGGAATCTGCTCCCATGTGGTCCAAGGCTGAGAGAAATAGTTGCACAAAATAGAGTTGCTCTATCCGAATGCTATATGCGGAAAACTATAAAAATAATAAACATTTATTATGTGAATAGATTAATGAAATCTTAGTCAAATCCACAGGTTATCACACAGGTTATTACACCTCCGTGTGCATGGATCAAACCCAAGACATGGACATCGCTCGGGGACGGGGTC
Source organism: Viscum album (assembly GCA_963277665.1). Classification (NCBI taxonomy): domain Eukaryota; kingdom Viridiplantae; phylum Streptophyta; class Magnoliopsida; order Santalales; family Viscaceae; genus Viscum; species Viscum album. Next base: position 1,274,991,558 of record OY728136.1, on the reverse strand, counting down.
AAGAATCATCAATCATGCAAGACCGTGCCCCCTCCACGTACTCCCTAGAGCGCCTGCAGGCTGAGGGTCATCTGCCAGCAACTCATCTGCATCAAAAGGCAGTTCAGCATCCGCCAACTCACGAAATGTGTCGTCGTCCATCTGAAACAGAAAATGTTAATGTTGTTAGCAAATAATTGATAATTACTATTATATATATATATATATATTAGTTATGATTGTATATAACTACCATGGAATTCTATCAGTGTTCATCTTCATCATCATCTTCATATATGTCAATGTCATCTTCATATTCCTCCTCAACATCATCTATATCTATTCGAGTTCCATTTGCTTCATTTCTTACCATTTCAAATTCATATGTGACATCATTAACATCATCGTCATCACCAACTCTTAAATGTGGTGTGTCGTCATCGATACACATGTCTCTTTGTAAAAAAGATTGATTTTGAGTACTCTCTTGAAAAACTTCAATTCTTTTCACATCAGTGAAAGCACATTCACTTTGACTAAACTGATTGTCTCGAATTTTGATTTTTATTATAATCCACCAATCAGTCAAGTCTCTTGATGTAGCACAGTACTTTGCGTAATAAACTTGATGTGCCTGTTGAGCCAATAAGAATGGTTCATTTAATGTGAGAAAACTTTTACATTTAATATCGATGATTCCATGAGTCGGATGAACACAGACGCCTCTCTCTGTATCCAACCACCGACATTTGAACATGGTTATGTAATTTTGTCCAAGATAATAGAGTTCAATGATTTCATCAAGTATGCCATAAAAGTCAACTTCATTTTCTTGATGATGAGATCATCTCAAGCTAACTCTACTGTTCATTGTTTTTTTTATTCCCCATATGCATGTGTGTGAAATCGAAATCCATTTACCACATATGCATTATAAATTTTAACAAGTTTGGAAGGTGGGTTACTCAATATACACAGTCGTTTGTCAATTTTATCAGCATATCGAGACACCTGAAAATTTGTGAAATAATTATCAATATATTAAACTATTCATTGAATGAGTTGCTAAAAGATAAAGAATTTATGTTACCAGTTTTTGAAACCATTGAGAGAAAATTTTCTGTCAGCGTTCTTCGGGAGCAGCTGCTGTAATTTTTGGAAGTTGTTTCTTCATATGATTATCATACAACCTATAAAAAAGTTATTTACTGTAACATAAATGATAGAATAAGTGATATAAACACTTACAGTACAACTGATGTCATCTCTTCACAGTTGAGCAGAACATATGTATGAGCTCTGTGATGTTCATCATCCGAAAGCCAGCGTTCATAAACTCCACCAAAACCAAGCTCTGGCTGGTTGAAAATAGATAATTGATTGTCGATTTCATCAATATTCCTCTCATTTCGTCCCATTCGGTTTTGTTTTGAAGGATACTCAGATTCAAAATAATGGGAGCAGAAAAAAGATATTTCCTCTTGTAAATAAGCTTCTGCAATAGATCCTTCAACAGATTCTTTGTTACGTACTTTTCTTTTCAATTTTTGCATGCATCTTTCAAATGGGTACATCCATCGAAACTGTATTGGACCTCCATATTTGGCTTCATATGGAAAATGTAACATCAAATGTTCCATTGAGTCAAAGAAAGACGGCGGAAATATTTTTTCCAGTTTACATATAATTACAACAACATCTTCTTAAAGTTTTCATAGAGCATCATAATCTATTGTAGCCGCACAAATTTCCCAAAAAAATGAGACATGTCTGTTATGGAATCCCAAATCACAGAATTCAACAGACCTCTTAATCCAATGGGTAGAATTCTTTCCATTATAACATGACAATCATGACTTTTTAATCCAGTAATATGACCATTCTTTACACATCTACCCAAATTGGAAGCACATCCATCTGGAAGTCTCAAATCTGCAATCCACTGACAAAATAATAAACGGTTTTCTTTAGAAAGTGTATAAGCTGCTTTTGGTTTCAGTAACCTTTCTGTTCTGACATTCTCAAAAAGTTCCAGTTCTGGACACCTGCAAATTTGGGCAAGATCTAAACATGCATTTACATTGTCTTTGCTCTTTCCTGGCGTATCCAAAACTGTATGAAACACATTATCAAAACAATTCTTCTCAATATGCATGACATCCAACATGTGACGGACCAACAAATCAAACCAATATGGAAAATCCCAAAATATGCTACGTTTAATCCAATTGTGTTCTTTCCCAAAACCAGAAATTTTCTATTGGTTTATTGTGGGACCAAAAGTGATGGGAGGTAATAAAAATACAACTGATTTTAACTCTGAACATGATATCATTTTTGGAGGTCCATCCCTTTCAACTGTTCCTTTTCTGAAATGAGATCTGTTTCTGCGAAAAGGATGATCAGTTGGAAGAAATCTGCGATGACAGTCAAAATAACAAGGTTTCTTTCCATGAATGAGCATAAATGCTTTGTTCTCTCCCATACAGTAAGGACATGATTTCTGACCATGTGTACTCCAGCCAGATAACATACCATAAGCCGGGAAGTCACTAATTGTCCACATCAATGCTGCTCTCAGTATGAAATTCTGTTTCGTAGCAACATCATATGTACTGACACCAGTACTCCACAATAAACTTAATTCATCAATCAATGGTTTCAAATAAACATCAATATTCTTCTTTGGATTTCCTGGAATTAGTAAATTCAAAAAGATATATGGCTCCTTCATCAACATCCATGGAGGTAAATTGTACGGAGTTAAAAAAACAGGCCTACATGAATATTGACTACCATAAGATCCGAATGGACAAAAACCATCAGTGGAAAGTCCTAGTCGAACATTTCTAGCTTCTAAAGCAAAGGATGGATGCACTCTATCAAAATGTTTCTATGAATCACCATCGGCTGGATGATTCAAGCTTTTATCGGTTGAAATATTCACTTTATGCCATGACATCATTGTCGTTGTATTCTTAGACATGAATAAATGCTGAAGTCTGGATGTAAGCGGAAAATATCTCAACTGTTTTACAGGAATCAAACCAGACTTCCCATGTTTCCCTTCTTTATATCTCAGTTGCCCACATGTGGGACAACTATCCAAAGACTCATTTTCCCCAGAATATAAAATTCAATCATTTGAACATGCATGAATATTCTGAAAAATAAGTCCCAAATTTCGAACCAGCCTCTTACTCTCATATTAATTTACAAGAAAAACATTTCCTTCGGGTAACAGTGTTTTAAGAAAAGAAAATATCTGGTCAAAACATGTGTTTGACATTCCGTTATCTGATTTGATAGCCATAAATTTTGCAACTGCTTCTAATTTTCTCATCTTGCAGCCAGGATATAATGCATCCTCAGCAGACCTCAACAACTCATAAAATTCAGACGGTGCCAACTTAGGATTTGAAGCTATATCAGCTGGAGTTTCTATATGTTGAATAGATGAACCTGCAACATCATGTACTAAATCTTGAAACCAGGATGGATCTGGAATCAAGTTGGTATCACCTACTCTGGAACTTCGTTCACCGTGTTGATACCAAAAAATATAATCTGGTTGAAAACCAAAACGCAAGAGATGTCCCCCCACTTTGTCAAACATGTCAAACGTTCTCAATGCACATTTTCTACAAGGGCATTTTATTTTTCCTTCTGAAACAAATTATGGATTTGATGCCGCAAATGATAAAAAAGTCTCCACACCCTCTATATATACTGGATTTAAACTAGAACTGTTTGGATTTCTACGTTGATTTATCCATATCCGGTCGTCTAATAATGATTGTTGACGACATCGTTGTTCCATATTTTTCTATAAAATATAAAAACATTACTGGTTTTGAATAATTTGTTAGAAAAAACACTCAAGAAAGGATAATTATAGAGTTTACATCATACACGACTGACGCAAACTTTTTATTGAGATAGACCTAAAAATTGACCCTTTAAGAATTGAATATGTTGAGAATAAAGCAAAACCTGTTACAAATATTGATAATTTTAATATTATATAAATTTTTTATTATTTTAATAATACTAATATTATTTTTTTCATAAATATTAATTATATAATAATAACATTATTACATTATTAGTATATTTTATTATTAATATTAAAATAATATAATTTTCTATATTATATACAATTCTCCTTTCATCTGTGTGTTTAATATTCTGTCTCCACATATAATATTTGCATTCACTTTCACCTCTCCATTGGTGATTAGGTTGATAATTTTGAAAAAGAATTCAAATATTACATGTGGAGACAGAAAACACACAGATGAAAGGAGAATTGTATATAATATAGAAAATTATATTATTTTAATATTAACAATAAAATGTACTAATAATGTAATAATGTTATTATTCCTAATTATTGGTAATTATTCCTAATTATTGGTAATTATTCCTAATTATTGGTAATTATTCCTAATTATTGATAATTATTCCTAATTATTGGTAATTATTCCTAATTATTGTTAATTATTGGTAATTATTCCTAATTATTGGTAATTATTCATATAATTACCAATAATTAGGATTAATTACCAATAATTAGGAATAATAACATTATTACATTATTAGTATATTTTATTATTAATATTAAAATAATATAATTTTCTATATTATATACAATTCTCTTTTCATCTGTGTGTTTTCTGTCTCTACATTCAAATATTACATGTGGAGACAGAAAACACACAGTTGAAAGGAGAATTGTATATAATATAGAAAATTATATTATTTTAATATTAATAATAAAATATATTAATAATGTAATAATGTTATTATTCCTAATTATTGGTAATTATTCCTAATTATTGGTAATTATTCCTAATTATTGGTAATTATTCCTAATTATTGATAATTATTCCTAATTATTGGTAATTATTCCAAATTATTGGTAATTATTCCAAATTATTGGTAATTATTGGTAATTATTCCTAATTATTGGTAATTATTCCTAATTATTGGTAATTATTCCTAATTATTGGTAACTATTCCTAATTATTAGTAATTATTGGTAATTATTACTAATTATTGGTAATTATGGGTAATTATTGGTAATTATTGGTAATTATTACTAATTATTGGTAATTATTGGTAATTATTACTAGTTATTGGTAATTATTACTAGTTATTGGTAATTATTACTAGTTATTACTAATTATTACTAATTATTAATACTTATTGGTAATTATTGGTAGTTATTGGTAATTATTGGTAGTTATTGGTAATTATTACTAGTTATTGGTAATTATTACTTGTTATCGGTAATTATTACTAGTTATTCCTAATTATTATTAATTATCACTAATTATTACTAATTATTACTAATTATTACTTATTTTTACTAATTATTACTAATTATTAGTAATTATTTGTAATTATTGGTAATTATTACTAATTATTTGTAATTATTACTAATTATGACGAATTATTACTAATTATTACTAATTATGACGAATTATTACTAATTATTACTAATTATTACTAATTATTAATAATTATTGGTAATTACTGGTAATTATTAGTAATTATTACTAATTATTGATAATTATTACTAATTACTGGTAATTATTGGTAATTATTGGTAATTATTACCAATTACTATTAATTATTGGTAATTATTTCTAATTAATGGTAATTATTGGTAATTATTTCTAATTATTAATAATTATTGGTAATTATTACTAATTATTGGTAATTATTACTAATTATTGGAAATTATTACTAATTATTAGTAATTATTGGTAATTATTGGTAATTATTACTAATTATTACTAATTATTGGTAATTATTACTAATTATTGGTAATTATTACTAATTATTGGTAATTATTACTAATTATTGGTAATTATTACGAATTATTGGTAATTATTACTAATTATTGGTAATTATTTCTAATTATTACTAATTATTTCTAATTATTACTAATTATTGGTAATTATTACTAATTATTGGTAATTATTACTAATTATTACTAATTATTGGTAATTATTGGTAATTATTGGCAATTATTACTAATTATTGGTAATTATTGGTAATTATTACTAATTATTACTAATTATTGGTAATTATTACTAATTATTGGTAATTATTACTAATTATTGATAATTATTACTAATTATTACTAATTATTGGTAATTATTGGTAATTATTGGTAATTATTACTAATTATTACGAATTATTGGTAATTATTACTAATTATTGGTAATTATTACTAATTATTACTAATTATTGGTAATTATTACTAATTATTACTAATTATTGGTAATTATTGGTAATTATATCTAATTATTAATAATTATTGGTAATTATTACTAATTATTGGTAATTAGTGGTAATTATTACCAATTATTACTAATTATTACTAATTATTCCTAATTATTGGTAATTATTCCTAATTATTACTATTTATTACTAATTATTGGAAATTATTACTAATTATTACTAATTATTGGAAATTATTACAAATTATTGGTAATTATTGGTAATTATTGGTAATTATTGGTAACTATTCCTAATTATTGGTAATCATTACGAATCATTACTAATTATTGGTAATTATTACTAATTATTGGTAATTATTACTAATTATTGGTAATTATTCCTAATTATTGGTAATTACTCTTAATTATTACTAATTATTAATAATTATTGGTAATTATTGGTAATTATTGGTAATTATTAGTAATTATTACTAGTTATTGGTAATTATTGTTAATTATTACCAATTTTTTGGTAATTATTACTAATTATTACAAATTATTACAAATTATTACTAATTATTAATAATTATTACTAATTATTACTAATTATTACTAATTATTGGTAATTATGGGTAATTATTGGTAATTATTACAAATTATTGGTAATTATTACTAATTATTACTAATTATTACTAATTATTACTAATTATTACTAATTATTAATAATTATTGGTAATTACTGGTAATTATTAGTAATTATTAGTAATTATTGATAATTATTACTAAATATTGGTAATTATTACTAATTACTGGTAATTATTGGTAATTATTGATAATTATTACCAATTATTAGTAATTATTGGTAATTATTGGTAATTATTACTAATTAATGGTAATTATTGGTAATTACTGGTAATTATTAGTAATTATTAGTAATTATTGATAATTATTACTAAATATTGGTAATTATTACTAATTACTGGTAATTATTGGTAATTATTGGTAATTATTGGTAATTATTGGTAATTATTGGTAATTATTACTAATTAATGGTAATTATTGGTAATTATTTCTAACTAATGGTAATTATTTGTAATTATTTCTAATTAATGGTAATTATTGGTAATTATTACTAATTATTACTAATTATTGGTAATTATTACTAATTATTGGTAATTATTACTAATTATTGATAATTATTACTAATTATTACTAATTATTGGTAATTATTGGTAATTATTGGTAATTATTGGTAATTATTACTAATTATTGGTAATTATTACTAATTATTACTAATTATTGGTAATTATTAGTAATTATTACTAATTATTGGTAATTATTGGTAATTATTTCTAATTATTACTAATTATTGGTAATTATTACTAATTATTACTAATTATTGGTAATTAGTGATAATTATTACCAATTATTACTAATTATTGGTAATTATTGGTAATTATTACTAATTATGGATAATTATTGGTAATTATTACTAATTATTGGTAATTATTGGTAATTATTACTAATTATTGGTAATTATTACTAATTATTACTAATTATTGGTAATTATTACTAATTATTACGAATTATTGGTAATTATTATTAATTATTACTAGTTATTGGTAATTATTGGTAATTATTTCGAATTATTACGAATTATTGGTAATTATTACTAATTATTAACAATTATTACTAATTATTGGTAATTATTGGTAATTATGGGTAATTATTACTAATTATGGCTAATTATTGGTAATTAGTAAAGTATTACTAATTATTGGTAATTATTGGTAATTATTGGTAATTATTACTAATTATGGATAATTATTGGTAATTATTACTAATTATTGGTAATTATTTATAATTATTATGAATTATTGGTAATTATTACTAATTATTGGTAATTATTTCGAATTATTGGTAATTATTACTAATTATTGGTAATTATTGGTAATTATTACTAATTATTCCTAATTATTGGTAATTATTACTAATTATTACTATTTATTACTAATTATTGGTAATTATTACTAATTATTGGTAATTATTACTAATTATTACTAATTATTGGTAATTATTACTAAATATTGGTAATTATTACTCATTATTCCTAATTATTGGTATTTATTACTAATTATTAGTATTTATTCTTAATTATTGGTAATTATTACTAATTATTCCTAATTACCATTAACTATGAACAATGAATACTAATAATTTAAATTTATTAAGTAACAAAACAATCGAAACATAATTAAATTACAACTAATTAAGAATAATTCAAACAAATAAAAAATTTAAAATAAATATTAAATTAAAAAGAACATAAATACTTTTAAAATTGATCTGAGGTTGATCTCTGATCGTTGTTGCAGACTTCAATATCAACTCCGGAAATAAAAATTAAACTTAAGAAACTCTGAACTCTAAAAATAGATTTTTGAGAGAAGTAGAAGATAGAGTTTGAGAATAAATGGAAAAAAACGGATGGGGGTATTTATAGGTTAGCTTATTTGCAACGGGACCATTTGCGACGAGTATCCCGTCGCAAATAGTATTATTTGCGACGGTACCCGTCGCGAATACCTTAGCCCGCATTTATCACGGTCAACGGTTAAATAGTTATTTGCGACGGGACCCGTCGCAAATAATAACATGCCGACAATCTATTTGTGACAGGGGTATATTCCCGTCGCAAATGTTTTTTACCGCCGCCGGTTATTTGCGACGGGGGATTACCCCCTGTCGCAAATAACTTTCCCTCAAATAACCTTTTGCGACGGAGAGCTTTCCCCGTCGCAAATATCTTTTACCGCCGCCGGTTATTTGCGACGGGTGGTAACCCCCCGTCGCAAATAACTTTCCCGCGATTTCGTGCGCATTTCGCGCCAGACCTTTGGCGACGGGTTAGCTTTCCCCGTCGCAGATAAGTAGTTATTTGCGACGGGCAAATTCCCCCGTCGCAAATAAATTTCTAATGGGACTATTTGCGACGAGATTTATCCCCGTCGCAAATAACCCGTCGCAAATACTCATTTTTCCCGTAGTGGATGAGATTCATTTTCGATGTTAACAATTAAAGAATGATTATAAAGTATATATAATAAGTAATCATGAAATATATGAGATAATAATTCTACTATATTTATGTATGTATATATGTATGTATGTCATCTACTTAATTCCATTCAATTCAATAAGGAAACGAAAAACCGCGTTCATGCGTACGTACGGCCTACCGTCTCCATGAACGGTGTATTTCTTTCCATTTATCGATCTATTATATATATGTATATTATGAATATATATTATATATAAATCATGTTTTACATTCTGGAATTAATTAGATCTGGATATAAGTAATAATATCAAGAACAACAAGTCAAAACACGTACGATAAATGAAACGATTTTACCAAAACGCTTCTTTAACATGGAATTTACAAAAGAACGGTTAATATAAAGTCATAAGTGAACCATATATGATATCATAACAATTAATATGATTTTTTAATAAGTCAATGACATTATTTAAATCAATATAAAAGGAGGTTCGGATACATATGAAGCATATCGGACATAAGGTAAGGGATAACTTTTCCAATCTCGTTTTTATCCGAGATTGTTTATTCGTAAGTATTTACTGGGGTTATATTTATCATCAATGTCCATATTTTCTAAAAATGTTTTCATGTATGTTTAAAGTCATTTTTACCCATTTTTTTACTTTTACTATATGGTATTTAAATAATCTTTCTTTTGTTTACCATACGAGGTACTTTTTCGACTTTTCCGGCAAAAGTATAAGAAGAATGTTTTTTTAACTTATACAGCATGAACAGATTTTTACAGTTTTATAACGCCTTATTTTCATGAAGCTTACTCTAAAATATTTCGTGACTATTTTCAAAAAAAATCCTTTTCTTTTAAAATTTTCATGGCATTTTTTGAAAAGAAAATGATTTTGAAGAAGAAAGGATATTTTCCTCAAGAATTCATTTCAAGCGTTTTATCAAAACCATTTTCCATATAAGATGGCATTATTTCATATGTGTATGTTTAAATTATAATGTCTCTATGATTTACATTGCTTCACTTTTATTATGATGAAATGATATCCATTTTTTTGTATGGATTATGTTATGATGGGATGATGTTTATGAAACCCATTTTATACTTTGGGAAATGATGAATGATTTATGTTCATGTTGTGGAATAAGTAAGAATGATTTCATTATGAGATGGGTGGGACCTATATCTCCCTCTAATGCATTAGGTAAAGATTTATATCTCATGAGATAGATACGGCTGGAACGACAAGTTAATCTGGTTCAGTGATACAAGACTGGAACGAGGAGTGAACTCGATTCAGAAAGGGACTTTGTCAACTAAGATGGTCTTGGCAGTAATGCCTTGGCTACTATAGAAATAATATCATGTGCTTAATGGTTTTCCACAATTATATGTTTTATTCTCATGCTATTTTATCATGATTGATGTTCCTTTATGATCTATGCCTTACATACTGCCAAGATTTATTTCACAACTCAATATTTTGACGTTTAAACTTTATGTTCATGTTTTGAGTTCAAATGTGTATGGTTTGTTTTATTTTCTCCATGCTTACCCTTACTGAGCATTTGAGCTTACCCTTTATATATTTTCTTTTCCCCAGGATATAAAGAAAGGTTTTAGGTAAGAAAACAAAATGGGAAGATCTTTATAGGAGATGTTGAAGATCTTTCACCATGATTAGAAGATTATATTCTGAGTTTCCAAAGACACTAAACTATTACGGTCCTTGTGTGTTTGTTTTTGTTATGTATTGAGTATTCCGCAAAATTAATGTAATGTCCATGTACTTCAAGATTTGGGTCTCTACAGTTGGTATCAGAGGAAAGGTTTAGTTAACCTTTGGAAACTAGGATGTGAAAACTTTAGTGAGATCCCTAGAGATATTTCTAAGGTATGTCTCGGGATGTCCCTAAGGTTAAGTATAAGTATAGATTATAGTCCTAGAATTACGATAACAATCTTAGAATTAACCCTAAGATGTTATCTATTGAAGGTACTCCCCCTTTATTATGTTTTTTCCCTAGCATGATTTTTTCCTCTCACGCTATTCTTTTTGGGTTTTAGACGATTCCTGGAACCCGAAAAAACCGTATTGATCAATGTAATGGACAATGCAATGATTGTCCTCCTGAACAAACCAATGTTATGGGAGATGGAGTTAAAAATATTATTTCTATACTTACACAAGCTATGAATCATTCTGGACTTACAAATGAGAAGATAAGGGAATATTATTCTATTGAGTCCTTCATGAGGCAACATCCACCTTCTTTCAGTGGGTCTTCTGATACACTTGTTTCTGAACAATGGATCAATACCATTGAAAATATATTTTCCATACTTCACTATTTGGAACATGAAAAAGTTATTCTGGCTATTTACCGTTTATAAGGTGAAGCAGATCAATGGTGGACTCTAATTAAGAATACGAGGCCTGAGATGAAATTGAATCCATGGAATGGGATGAGTTCAAGAACTTATTTTTCAATAAGTACTTCCCTCGTATTCTTCGAACAAATATGGAAAAGGATTTCCTTGAGCTTAAGCAAAAGGATGATGAATCTGTTGGTATATACGAAGTGAATTTTACAAGGCTTTCAAGGTATGCATTTGGCTTTATCATCCAACCTGAAAGTAAAGTTGATCGATTCTTCAGTGGCTTAAAACCAAGTCTTCTAAGTGCATTAGCTATAAGAGACATCAGTAGCTATGAAGAAACTGTGTGTTGTGCTATCAAAGTATAAATGGAAGTTGGTGTTACATATCCATCTCATGGTTTTTATAAGAAACAAAATATGGAGTTCAAGGAGAAATCTCATAATAATGGTGAAAAGAAGATGAATGTTTCTTTATGCTTAAAGTGTGGAAAGAAGCATGGTGGATATTATCTTAAAGGGACTAGAAAATGTTTTATGTGTGGAAAACAAGGTCATCGAGCAGCTGAGTGTCGAAGTAATGGAAAAAGGGTTGCTAATGATTTGAATAAATAAAAGACTTCAGAGAAAACACCACCAACACTTCAATTATTCAAGTGAAAGGAAATGGGGCATTATGCTAATCAATGCCCTAATCCAAGGGTTAATGATGATCAACGTGACCAACCTCTTAAGGAAAAGGGTAAAGGGAAGTCACATGTGATCACTATTTGTGATGTTGAGTATTACAATGATGTTGTGTAATGATTAAGTGTTTATGTAATGGGATTTAAAAATAGTATCATGGAATCTCATTTATGGCATCATGGAATTTTGGAATATCAATGTATTTGTTTTCAATAATTATATGGTATCGATAACCATGAAAAGTGATTGAAATATTTTTGGAAAGAAGATTATATGCACATAATGAAGTGATAAAGAAAAAATTAAATGATCCCATGACTGATATAAGGACAAAGTTATATTATGGTTTGAGTATATAGAAATTTTGGGATTTTGGTATGTGGAAAGTGTTAAATTTTAACAGCATTCATGTTTTCACTAAGAGTCAATGGGTATTAATTTTTCAAGAGAATACATGATTAAGGTATTCACATGTTTGTAATTTGACCAACAAGATATATAGTATGATATATGGGGGATAAATGATGGTATTCACATGCTCGACATATGACATTTCTAGTAATTGTTTTCTTTATACTATGATCTTGGATAGAAGTATTTTGGATAAGCCTAAAGATTGGAATGGATTATGTTGGACATAAGTCAGTATTTTTTAAGGCTATAACTTTTTCGATATTATTTATGAAATTTTATAATAATGTAGTTTTTGAAAAAGGAAAACCTGTAGGACGGACGACAACCTTTCGCGTCAGACAAGGCTGTGAGAATCAAACCCGCAACCGAAGTGCGACAGGACTTTATCACCTACCACTAGCCTACAGGAAGTCCCTGGTTAGTATAAACTAGTTTTATTATATTAATAAGTATGATATATGAATTATAAGTACATTTTAGGAACCATATATGATTAATCTCACTATAGATGGACTTATGTATTTTTGATAACTTTTTCTAACCTTTTGTTTGAGACAGATGGAATGACCCATCATTCTATCACATAATCTGCTAACACTTCACGAATCACAAATTAAACTTCATTTATTTAAGAGATGAAGTGGAAATTGTCCAAGGAACGACCAACGGTGAGATTGTACCAAAATCAGGAAAGCATTTCTTCTAATTCCAATTTCTTTAACTTTAGGGAAATGATCTTGAAAACCAAAAATGTTGTCCTAGTGCCCTTATATCTGATGAATTATATGGTACCTTAGATCATCACAAATTTATGTCTTTTTAATTGTTGTCTTTTTCATAGCCATGTACTCTACCACTCTTCATCAGAAGTTGATGGTTATATTTCTCTTCCATATCCATATTTTCACCCATGTTGTCTTATGTGGAAACCCAGTGCTAAGTTACTTTGGGTGATTTTTATGATTCTAACTTCCCTTTTTAAAATGAAGTTTTAGTATTCCTTTTTACTATGTGGGTTTCTATGAAAGAAACTTTCAAGTAGTAAACCATTTATAACCGTGACAAATTTCAAGGGCGAAATTCATTTTAAGGGGGTTAGAATGTAACACCCTGAGATTTTATGAGATATATTATTTTTAATTTCTTTGATGTATTTTATTATAAACTACACCAAGATTAGCTTGTACTATACGCAACACCGTATTAGCTTGCAGTATATGTAGCACTATTCTTGGCTCGTGTTACACACAAATTCAAGTTCGTTTTATGGAAATTATTCAACGCAATATTAAGTGTAGATTTTGTTTAATGTATAAATGAAATAAGTTTTGATTATGTTATATAAAACACCAAATGGATATTTCACTACACGCATCCCTGACTTGGCTTGCATTACACGCAATCAAGACCTTCTTCGACAGCGTGTGTAGTACGTAATATCGAGTTTCACTAAACGATATATTATTATAATATTATTATGAACTAGCCGTTATGAATTATAATACCCACTTTTTGAAATTTTATAAATTTTATCTTTTAAAATGGACTTCATTTTTGGATTAGAAATATCGAAATTAGCCTAGTGTGAATTTTTGGTATTTTTCTGAAAACTTTCAATTTTTGATGAATAGTGAAAACACTGGGTTACTATTTAAAAACCGACTTTTTATTTAAATAATTATTTATTTTATTTAAATTTATTTTAGGTCAAAATTGATACATAATACCTATATAAGTTCAATGTAATTCATTTGAGTCATTTTATAATGATTTTAGATATATAAAAAATTTATTGAACTTTTCACCGTCTTTTACCCACCTCCTATGAGAATTTGAAAATTTACATAAAACTTAATTTTACCGCTTCTGTGAGTGGAATTTCGAAAATCTGAGAGACATAGTTAATATCAAGGAGTAAAATGTGGTTCAATAAGATAAAAATAATTTTTGGTGAATAGTAACTTTTTACTTTTATTTACCACTGTTAAAAGTAAATAGGGTAATTAAAGGTAAAAATGATATTATTATTACCCTAACAGGTGTTCTAATTCTATTGGATAAGTATAATTAGACCAAAAACAACCTTAAGAATAAAATATTTCCCTTTAGGTCCACATGGATTAGATTAGGACATTTATTATTATTTTTTTTAAAGAAGAGTTAAAATAGTTAAAATCAAAGTTTAATAACTAAAACATATTTAATATAGGGTTATACATAAGATAAATTCGACTATTAATATTAATTAGAAAGATAAAAATATTTCATACATAATGGTATTTTATTTATAATTTTTAGACATTAAATAGTTTATTTTATTTATGACATAGTGATGATGCAGTAATTACCTTATTAATGAAATATTAACATAAATGATGTTATAAATACCCAAATAAATGTAATTTGAGACTTTTTATGAATTCAACTAATTTTCTAGGTTATTATGATATGTTATTATTTATTTAAGTAACTTTTTTCGAACAAATCATGTTGTTATGGTTTTAACAAAAATCAATTACCAAATAGTGTCAAAATTGACATAAAATAGTTTTTAAAACAAATATTATATTATTAATTGTTATTTTATTCCTAAAAGTATTAAGTTCGTCCAAATGACTTAGATAAGGATATATATATTAATAATGAACCACTTGGGTTTTTTTTTGGCTTGTTATAGTAAATTTATTAACCATATAGTGTAAGAAAACAAGAAGACACGGTAAAAGTTAAATTATTTAACTTAGTGTTAAATCAAAATGATAAGGTTAAAATAGTAACCTAAACTTGTATAAGACCTATTTTTTTAGAGTATTTCGACCCATCCCCACTTTATCTTCGAAATAAATTAATTTTGAGCTATTATAAACCGAATATGACTTTATTATAAAATAATATTTTAAGTTTTTCCAAAGGTGCCCCTCTCCTCCCTTATAAAAAGGGCACCCCTTCCCTCTTCTCTTCACACCCTTTTGAGCCTTGAATCTCAGCCAACCCCTACCAATTACTCTTCTAAACCTCTATAGTTACATCATAGAGGTTCTGGTATTCTCAAAATACCAACTCTAGTACCCTAAGAAGAATTTTAAAGGAGGTGTGTCGAGGAAGAGGTAATCTCTTCTACCGACTCTTTCAAGTTTCTTTCTTCTTATACTTCCTCTTATCTAGTTGTTTTATTATAAAGTAATAACATCAGTATTACTTATATACTGATATGTTATTATAAATATGAAAAAACCCTATTTTACCTTCTATCGATCCTACGGAAAATGAAATCATCAGGCGTGCGTACGTACGGAATACCGTCTCCACGCCGTGGTGTAATCAGTTTTTCCACCACCACCTTACTTGGATGGGTATAATGGCGTAAAGAATAACTATATATAATTATTATAAAATCATACTGATTCTATGATATTATATCATCCACTCCAATACCATTCAATAAATATGAGAATGATATCATCGCTCGTGTGTACGTACGGATTATCGTCTCCACGACGCGATGAGATTCATTTTCCATGTTAACAATTCAAGAATGATTATAAAGTATATATAATAAGTAATCATGAAACATATGACATAATAATGATACTTAATTTATGTATATATATATGTATGTTATCTACTTAATTCCATTCAATTCAATAAGGAAACGAAAAACAGCGTTCATGCGTACGTACGGCCTACTGTCTCCATGAACGGTGTATTTCTTTCCATTTATCAATATATTATATATATGTATATTCTGAATATATATTATATATAAATCATGTTTTACATTATAGAATTAATTAAATCAGGTTATAATTAATAATATCAATAACAACAAGTCTAAACACGTACGATAAATGAAACGATTTTACCAAAACACTGTTTTAACATGAAATTTACAAAATAACGGGTAATATAAAGTCATAAGTGAACCATATATGATATCATAACAATTAATATAATTTTTTAATAAGTCAATGACATTATTTAAATCATTATACAGGATGTTCAAATACAAATGAATCAAATTGGACATAAGGTAAGGGATAACTTTTCCAATCTCATTTTTATCCGAGATTGTTTATTCGTAAGTATTTACTGGGGTTATATTTATCATCAATGTCCCTTTTTCTAAAAATGTTATCATTTATTTTTAAAGTACTTTTTACCCATTTATTGACTTTTACTACATGGTATTTAAAGAATCTTTCTTTTGTTTACCATACGAGGTACTTTTTTGACTTTTCTGGTAAAAGTATGAGAAGAATGTTTTTTTAACTTATACGGCATGAACAAATTTTTACAGTTTTATAACGCCTTATTTTCATGAAGCTTACTCTACTATATTTCTTGACTATTTTCAAAAAAAATCTTTTCTTTTAAAATTTTCATGTCATTTTTTGAAAAGAAAATGATTTTGAAGAAGAAAAGATATTTTTCTCAAGAATTCATTTCAAGTGTTTTATCAAAACCATTTTCCATCTAAGATGACATTATTTCATATGTGTATGTTTCAAGTATAATGTCTCTATGATTTACATTGTTTCACATTTCTTATGATGAAATGATATACATTTTTTTGTATGTATTATGTTATGATGGGATGATGTTAATGAAACCCATTTTATACTTTGGGCAATGATGAATGATTTATGTTCATGTTGTGGCACAAGTAAGAATGATTTCATTATGAGATGGGTGTGAACTATATCTCCCTATAATGCATTGGTTAAAGATTTATATCTCATGAGATAGAAATGGCCGGAGCGTCAAGTTAATTTGGTTCAGTGATACAAGACTAGAACGAGGAGTGAACTCGATTCAGAAAGGGACTTTGTCAACTAAGATGGTCTTGGCAGCAATGCCTTGGCTACTATGGAAATCATATCATGTGATTAATGGTTTGCCACAATTACATGTTTTATTCCCATTCTATTTTATCATGATTTATGTTCCTTTATGATCTATGCCTTACGTACTTCCAAGATTTATTTCACAACTCAAGATTTTGACGTTTAAACTTTATGTTCATGTTTTGAGTTCAAATGTATATGATTTGTTTTATTTTCTCCATGCTTACCCTTACTACGCATTTGAGATCACCCTTTATATGTTTTATTTTTTCCAGGATATAAAGAAATATTTTAGGTAAGAAAACAAAAGGGGAAGATCTTTATGGGAGATGTTGAAGATCTTTCACCACGATTAGAAGATTATGTTCCGAGTTTCCAAATACACTAAACTATTACGGTCCTTGTGTGTTTGTTTTTGTTATGTATTAAGTATTCTGAAAAAGTGATGTAATGTCCATGTACGTCAAGCTTTGGATCTCTAAACTCCCCCTCACCAGGCCTCTGCCCTCGAGTTGGGTCGCTGCCCTCGGACCGGGTCACCACCCCCACACCGGGCTGCTGCCCTCAGACCAGGCCACCTACCTCATGCCGGGATGCCCCCTTGGATCGGGCCACCACCCTCGCACCAGGTCTCCACCCTCGAATCAATCCACCACACTTGGAACAAGTCGCTGCCCATGAGGGTCGCAGCCTCGGACCAGGTCGCCCTATTCGGGTCAGGTCGCCCTTGCGGGACACCCTATTCTAGCTGGGCCACCCTTGCGGGCCACCCCTCCTGGAGGTCAGACCATACATTGGCCTAGTAGGCCGATTTCACCCCGGCCTAGCCCAGACCGAGTCGGGTCGGGTCGGTCCGACCGGGTTAGATCGGACCCAGGCCCCACCAGACCTAGGAACACTTAAAGGGGTATCCTGAGAACCAGATGTCTGTTTGATGAACCGTCTATAGTGTTAGGATCCTTGGATCAAGATGGTCCTTTTGGTATACTTCACTTGATATTTGGAGAAAGTTGAAGTATGGCTGGGTTGGATCGAACCTGAATCCAACCGGGACCTCAGAACTAAAATGCTTATAACTCACAGATATGGCATCTAATTGATGTGTCGTCCGTTTCTTTGTGTAAGAACCTGCATTCTTAGACCAGATAAAATATGAGATTTTTTTTAAAAAAAATCGTTTATCGGTGGGTCAGTTTAAAATCCGCGCTTTGGAACGAGGTTCCGAGTGTGCGAACCGGTTTAAGTGGTGACATCGGGCTGCGGATGGGCGGTTAGACCATGCGGGTCAAATTGCATAGTTGAACGATTGTCAAAATGTGTTATTTAATTAATTTGAATTAATGGATGTTTTAATAATAATAATAGTGAGATATTATTACTATTAAATGTTGTAAAATCGCGTTTAATAAAATGATTGTCAAACGAGATTAAATGTGGATTTTTTAATAATAATAATTTTGGAAGATTATTATTATTAAATATTAAGTAGACATGTTTATTTAAGTGTTGGTCAAACGCCATTAAATGTGAGGTTGCAGTTTGACAAAGAATGTCAATTTAAAATCAAGTGTTTGCAGATTTTAATTGACAAAGCTCTATTTTTAATAATGTGTTATTTTGGAAAGTTCACAATGAAGGATTTAATTAAATAGAGTATAATTAAATCAAAAATGTAAATATAATTTGGTGGTGATTATTATTATTTTGAATAATAATAATGATGGATTATTTGGGTTAGATTTAATTGAAGAATTGAAATTTATTAATGACGCGCTATTTTGATGACACGTTTTAATTAACGGTTTTGGATTTTAATCGTAATTGAATAATAATAATGTAATTCTTATTATGGGTTCAAAAGTAAAGTAATTACCATTTTTTTAGAGTTATTATTTTTATAAAGAATAATAATAGTGGTAATTTATGAGGTTAAATATTTTACTTAATACAATGATGGATTCACATAATATAATTGACTATATATTTATATATATTGTGATATATATATATATATTAGTAAGAAAAAAATAATATATATATATATATATATATATTTAGCCGCTGGGCAAGGGGGGCGTGACTCCCCCTGCCCTTTTTTATCTTCAATCACGTGGGCCTCGTGCGTGGCCCCTCTTTTTTTTATATGTTTTTTTTCACCAAAAAAATCATGACCTCCCCTTCACCTCTTCCCCAAATGGAGCCTCCTCCTAAACCTTGGCACATGAAGTTTTTCCTTCCTCCCTAAGCGCTAGACCTCCCTCCGGATAGCTCCTCCTGGCGCGACGGACCTGTTGTGGCGCGACATCGGATCACAACTTCTCTATTGTGCGATCCCGAGCAGCTAACTCCCACCTGGACAGCGCCCGTAGCGCGACGCCCTACTTTGGCTCCTCCCCACGGCACGATTCCTCTCTTCCTTGGTTCTCTTTCTCCCTCAACCCGAATAGGCTCCCTTGGCGAACACTCGCTGCAGCAGCACAACGGCCGGGCAGACCCGTGGCGCGCGACCAGCCCCTTCCTGGATACTCTTTCGCGCATCGATTCAACCAGATTTCTTCTTTGGTTTGGGTCGATTCATCAAGGTATATAATTACTTGATATTTATTATTATTTCTTTTTCGGTTTGGGGTTGTTTCGATGCCCGGTTGAATTTACCTGAAACTCTTTATTAGGGTTTGATAGACTCTTGTGTTCTTCTGTATTCAAGGTTGTGCGAGCAACGTGTCAGGACCGTTGGACCAGCTCCGACACCCATGGATGAGTGCAATTACATTTTATCATCATTTGGGTATGAAAGTGTGTTTACACTGTTATAGTTATTTTTATATGTTTCTGTGTTGGTTTCGATGTTTTAGCAATATATTGTTGTTTATGTTGTAGGTTATATATACGTATCACTTTTATGTGTATAGGTATACATATATATATGTGTATATATATATATACAGATATATATATATAAGCACATCAAAGTCACTCACGTGCGATTGCGTGGCCGATAAAGCAAGGCGTGTTAACCTGGGTCCACTCTGAGGGAAAACTGAAAGCCAACATCCGAGTATATCATCCTTCTCACCTCGAGGTAGGTGGTTTGTTCCTTTCTGTAGGAAGTCATTGAATATTATGTGCAATTTCCACCAATTCCTTGAACGGGGAATTGTGTGTTCCCTATTTTTTCCTGCTGTTTTCCTACTTTGCTTGATTGTTGTAGTACAGTTTTATGCTTGTGAGTAGAGTAATTTTTTTTGTGCTCAGGTTTTTTTTCCATGCTTTTTTTGCCTGTTAGGTGTTTTTTCCAGTTACCATGCGTAGTTGTAGGATAGTGGAACTATTTCTTTGTTATACTATTGATATTTAGAATGATAGCCAAGTTGTTCTTGAGGTTTACTTGGACGATACATGGGCGCTATGCATGTTTGTTTTACACAGGGCTGTGAGAACCTAGTGTAGTGGACCATAGGGAGAATGGACATAAGGGCTTCTCTAGAGTGTCTTTAAATTACAATGCGAGACCACAGGGAGAATTGACGTTGAGTGCTTCCTCAGATAGTCTATAGTTCCTCGACGTGGGCCACAGGGGGAATTAACATTGAGTGCTTCCCCGGAGAGCCTTTAGCACGATACAAGACTATAGGGGGAATTAACGGTGAGTGCTTCCTTAGAGAGTCTATTATTTATCTAAACCAGAGGGGTGAGACTGTGTGCGCTTCCTAGAGGGTTTCTAGTACTTGTATGTTTAACCTTATGGGTTAGACTGTGAGAACTACCCAGAGGTTACCTTTTTGTTCTACTTGATGATTTGGCTGTTACTTGTGTGCTTTGCATGCTAGACACTGGATTTTAGCTTCTGTGTGCTTTCCTATTTACTGCTTCCTATATTTTACTGCCATGTATTCACTGACTCTTAGGCACAGATCTTTGGGTGGTTGCCTACTGGGACCTTGTCTCACACCCTGTTTGGGCCATGCTTTTGGGCCCAAATAGATTATATTGTTGCAGGTATAGATAAGGGAAAGCTCCCTTTTACTTCAGGTGCCTGACTTTCTATGGAGCCAGAGAGCATGGGACCAAGCTATGGCTTGCGATGCTGAGGAGACTTTTGGATGCTTTGTTTTCCCTTTTCATTGTTATTGTATTTCTTCCAGCCTGTTGTTTGTTTTAGCTATTTTATTAGACTTATAACATGCCATGCATTATATCTTCAGTTCCAGTTATTTATTATTTTATAAAGTCTTATGCTGTTAAATTCTAATGAGAATGTTGTTTACTACTTCTATTGTTATATATTGTTTCCTTCCTTTTATTTTCATAACCTATGAGAGCATAGTCCCCCCAACTACCTTACCCAAGGCCCTCACTGCTAGTCGGTAGTCTCTGGAGTTTGGGGGAATGCGCTTGAGGTCATGTGTCAAACCGGGTATAGGGCACCATGAGTGGCTCCGGATTCAGGTCATTACAAAGTGGTATCATAGGAGGTTGTTCTTTCTTTTCTTTTTGTCTTACTGTTTCAAGGTTGGTAGATAGGATACTAGGAATGTGTCGACGCTTGGGTTAATAGTCGTTCTTGGGACTGATCACCCCATGTACGGGAAATGACCAAGTGACTAGGGTTGGGATTGATATTCATATTGGTTACTGTTTCAGTTGATATGATTTCACCTTGGTTGAATGTTTTACTTTCCACTGATTATTGATTATGAAAAGTTTTAAGAAAATTTTCCTTGGCCTGTTATAGAAAGAAAAAAAAATTCATTACATGAATCATATTAGGAACTTAGAGATTCATATGCATGCATATGTGCCATGCCATGTAGTTGCATTAGTAAATTTCCTGCTAATATTGATTGTGTGCCTTTAATATGTGACATGTATTTCATTTATTTAGTATGTATTGATTAGATAGCATGTTTCGGTGATACAATTAACATGCTTGTGTGATAAAATTCCATGCTGCCTATCTTGTTATATGCCATGCTTTTATGTTATAACATGTTTTGGTGATTTAAACATGTTGTGTTGTGATAGTTATTTGTAGTGACATTATAGCTTGCTGATAAATGATAGGTTTTTATGGATAAATGTTATTAGTTGAGAATGCGGTGGAACCAGTTTTTTTAGTTTTAAGGTGTATGGGCGCCTTATAACTGGGAAAAAGGGTAACCCATGTATTTGAACTTATGAAAAAGTTAGTTAATGTAAATCATAAAGTGAATTGATCTTGAATGGGAGCCAAATGTCAGTGGTAAGCTGTATGAGTGACTTATCGATTGGTATGTGGCCACCAATGTGACTAAGGATTTTATAACTATGTGTGTTTTAAAATGATTATAAGTATAAAACTGTTGTTTTTTTTGAAATCAACTATATTAAGGATGATTTTTTTGAAGAACCTGGAATAAATGAATGGGACCCTCGGAGGCCGCCTTTTTAGTAAAAGGAATTTAGATGCTAAATTTCTTGCTAATGTTTGAATAACATTGAATGATTAAATGTTAAGAGGAATTTTGTTATAACTTTCCTGTTTTTCCTTGGGTGTTGATTGAAAACCAAGTGAACTTTTTGTGAATAATTCTTGTGTGTTTTTATAATTCTTTCAAATGTTTAAGGGTTGAAATGAATTAAAATTAAATGGTTAAAATGAAAATGGATCTTGAGCCTAGTATTTAAATTTCTTTGTGTGACCAAGAGATAGAGTCAATGCGTGGGCTTTATAAGGGGATATCCCATGGTAGATAGCACCCTTAGAGCCTGATATTCCTTGTTTCGGTTGTGAATTTTTATGGTTGGTGCCTTTCATGACGTTGTTCCTAATATGACTTTTTCAGTTTAGAAATACATCCTCGTTCAGATGGGTGGTCGTTGACCCCTTTGCTTCTTATTAAATTGATGACTTGTTATGACGTCATTCGGGACAATCATTGTGTGACGTGACACGACCCTGATGTAAACCTTCTTGTGCTATTGAGTACGATTTTGGGTTTCCTCTGTGGTAGAGTGACCTGTGCGTTAAGGAATAAGTTGCATCCCACTACTCGAGAGAACTTTTGACTCAGGTATTTTGACACGCCGACCGGTTTAATTATCATCTTCTGAGTAATATGTTCACGTGGTGATCGAGGTTCTTGGAAAATCACACATGGGATAAGATATTCTCATATAGCATGTTGGTTAGCGGCTGATCTCTTTTTGCGACAACATGGAAGATCTTAAGGTGGGTAGTGTCGGTTTTGAGCACAACTGATCTTCTTGATGATCATGGTTTCCTCTTAGTGTGCTCTCTCAAATGCGACGAGCATGTCCCCCGTCTTGAACTCATGCTAGAGGCACTAGGATAGCATCGGTTATATGCCACACTAAAGTTTTAATATTGTAGGCTTGTCTTGCGATCTCCTTCGTAGTTGTTCACAGGATGTGTGATTTCCTTAATCTTTGACCTTATTCATGATAAGGCACGATTTTTTTCAATAACCTTGTGAAGGTTTGACTTCGGAACGTCAATGAAGATCGGGTCAGGACTCCAGTGTACGCATAGTTGGTAATCTAATAGTTTTAAAGACACATCATCAGTTAAAGGACGAGTGTGGGTTTTGGGTCAGAGATGTATTCTGAGGAAGCATGTGTAACCTATTTATATTGGTTGATTGAGATTGAACATTTTCATTGATGAGGTCCCTGTAATGGACTCAGATTTAAAGCTTCATTTTGGTGTTTGAGTTTTAAATTAGGTGTTGGCTCTGGTTTTAAAAGCTCAAGTGAGGTTTTCTTAGGAAACTCTTAAAGATGCATTGGGTGTTGGGAACGCAATGTGATCTTGCGGAACGGAATATCACAACCCTTGTAGGTTAGGTGATGCTTTTGTTGGTTACCAAAGGCTTCTCGGGGACAAGAAGTATTTAAGGTGGGTAGTTTGTAAGAACCCGCGTTATTAGACCAGATAAAATATGATATTTTTTTTAATTTTTTTTCATTTATCGATGGGTCAGTTTTAAAATCGCGCTTCAGAACGAGGTTTTGAGTGAATGAACCGGTTCAAGCGGTGACATCGGGCTGCGCATGGGTGGTTAGACCATGCGGGTCAAGTCGCATAGTTGACAAATTTTAAAAACATGTTATTTAATTAATTTTAATTAATTTATGTTTTAATAATAATAATAGTGAGAGATTATTATTATTAAATGTTGTGAAAACGAGTTTAATAAAATGATGGTCAAACGAGATTAAATATGGATGTTTTAATAATAATAATTTTGGAAGATTATTATTATTAAATATTACGCAGACGTGTTTATTTAAGTGGCAGTCAAACACCATTAAATGTGACGTTTCAGTTTGACAAAGAATGTCAATTTAAAATCAAGTGTTAGCAGATTTTAATTGACGAAGCGCTATTTTTAATTACGCGTTATTGCGGAAAGTTCGCAATGAAGGATTTAAGTAAATAAAGAGAGTATAATTAAATGATAAATGTAAATATAATTTGGTGGTGATTATTATTATTTTGAATAATAATAATTATGTATTATTTGGGTTAGATTTAATTGAAGAATTGTAATTTATTAATGACGTGTTATTTTGATGACATGTTTTAATTAACAGTTTTGGATTTTAATTGTAGTTGAATAATAATAATGTAATTATTATTATGGGTTCATAAGTAAAATAATTACCATTTTTTTAGAGTTATTATTGTTATAAAGAATAATAATAGTGGTAATTTATGTGGTTAAATATTTTACTTAATACAATGAGGGATTCACATAATATAATTGACTATATATTGATATATATTGTGATATATATATATATATATATGATTAAGAAAAAAAATAATATATTTTTTTAGGCGTTGGGAAAGGGGGGCATGACTACCCCCTGCCTTTTTTTCTCTTCAATCACGTGGGCCTCGTGCGTGGACCCTCTCTTTTTTTTATATATTTTTTTCACCAAAAAAATCATCACCTCCCCTTCACCTATTCCCAAAACGGATCCTCCTCCTAAACCTTGGCGCATGAAGGTTTTCCTTCCTCCCTAAGAGCTAGACCTCCCTCCAGACAGCTCCTCCTGGGGCGACAAACCTGCTATGGCGCGACCTCGGATCACGGATTCTCTTCAGTGTGATCCTGAGCAGCTGACTCCCACCTATACAATGCCTGTAGCATGATGCCCTGCTTCGACTCCTCCCCATGGCACGAGTCCTCTCTTCCCTGGTTCTCTTTCTCCCTCGACCCGAACAGGCTCCCTTGGAGGACACTCCCTGCAGCAGCACAACAACCGGGCAGACCCATGGCGCGCGACCAGCCCCTTCCTAGCTTCTCCTTTGAGCATCGATTCACCCAGATTTCTTCTTTGGTTTGGGTAGATTCATCAAGGTATATAATTCCTTGATATTTCTTATTATCGCTTTTATGGTTTGGGGTTGTTTCGATGCCCGGTTGAATTTACCTGAAACTCTTTATTAGGGTTTGATAGACTCTTGTGTTCTTCTATATTCAAGGTTGTGCGAGCAACGTGTTGGGACTGTTAGACCACGCTCTGACACCCTCTAATGAGCGCAATTATGTTTTATTGTCGTTTGGGTATGAAAGTGAGTTTACACCATTATAGTTCTTTTTATCTAGTCCTCTGTTGGTTTCGATGTTTTAGAAATATATTGTTGTTTACGTTACAGGTTATATATACACATCGCTTTTATGTGTATAGGTATATATATATGTATATATATACAGATATATATATATATACATTAAATTCACTCACGTGCGACTGCGTGACCGATAAAGTAAGGCGCGTTAACCTGGGTCCACTCCGAGGGAAAATCGAGAGCCAACATCCGAGTATATTGTCCTTCTCACCTTGTGGTAGGTGGTTTGTGCCTTTCTGTAGGAAGTCGTTGAATATTATGTGCAATTTCCACCAATTCCCTTTAATGGGGAATTGTGTGTTCCCTATTTTTCCCTTTTGTTTGCTTGCTTTTCTTGATTGCTATATTAGAGGTTTATGCTTGTGAGTAGAGTAATTTTTTTGTGCTCAGGTTGCTTTTCCATGCTATTTTTTCATGTTAGGTGTTTTTTTTCAGTTTCCATGCATAGTTGTAGGATATTGGAACTATTTCTTTGTTATGGTTTTAAGCATTAGAATGATAGCCAGGTAGTTCTTGAGGTTTACCTAGACGATACACGCACGCTATGCATGTTTGTTTTACATAGGGTTGTGAGAACCTAGTGTAGTGGACCATAGGGAGAATGGACGTGAGGGATTCTCTAAAGTGTCTTTAAAATACGATGCGAGACCACAGAGGGAATTGAAGTTGAGTGCTTCCTCAGAGAGTCTGTAGTTCCTCGATGTGGGCCACAGGGGGAATTGACATTGAGTGCTTCCCCAGAGAGCCTTTAGCACGATACGAGACAATAGGGGGAATTGACGGTGAGTGCTTCCTCAGAGAGTCTATTCTTTAGCAAAACCAGAGGGGTGAGACTGTGTGCGCTTCCCAGAGGGTTTCTAGTACTTGTAGGTTGAACATTAGGGGTTAAACTGTGAGAACTACCCAGAGGTTACCTTTTTTTCTACTTGATGATTTGGTTATTACTTGTGTGTTTTGCATGCTAGAAACTGGATTGTATCTTTTGTGTGCTTTCCTATTTACTGCTTCCAGTATTTTACTGCCATGTATTCATTGACTGTTAGGCACAGATCTTTGGGTGGTTGTCTACTGGGACCTTGTCTCACACCCTGTTTGGTCCATGCTTTTGAGCCCAAACAGATTATATTGTTGCAGGTATAGATAAGGGCAAGCGCTGTTTTACTTCAGGTACCTGACTTGCTGTGGAGCTGGAGAGCATGGGACCAAGCTATGGCTTGCGATGCTGAGGAGACTTTTGGCTGCTTTGTTTTCACTTTTCATTGTTACTATATTGCTTCCAGCCTGTTGTTTGGTTTAGCTGTTTTATTAGACTTATAACATGCCATGCATCATATCTTCAGTTCTAGTTATTTATTATTTTATAAAGTCTTCCGCTGTTAAATTCTGATGAGAATGTTGTTTACTACTTATGCTATTATATATTGTTTCCTTCCTTTTATTTTCATAACCTATGAGGGCATAGTTCCCCTAAATACCTTACCCAAGGCCCTCACTGCTAGTCGGCAGCCTTTGGCGTTTGGGGGAATGCGCTTGAGGTCATGTGGCGAACCGGGTACAGGGCACCATGAGTGGCTCCAGATTCGGGTCGTTACACTTTGGAACCCTTACGATATGGTTTCCCTTTGGGTTACTCCTTTTTGGAGCTCGAGGTATGACTGATATCTCAAGGGGATGATTCTATAGAACTCGAGTGCACTGGGTGCGAGGAAACCTATGGCAGGCTGCAATGTGAAGAAAGAACAGCGATCCTATGTGGGCCAGCATCTATTAATCATTTGTGGGTCAGATCCTACGTGGGTCAGCGCTCAGCGATCCTATGTGGGTTAGTGCATACCGATCCTATGTGGGTCAGATCCTATGTGGGTCAGTGGGTGTTAGTTGCCTATCGATCCTGTGTGGGTCGGCAGGGGTTAGTTACCTATAGTTCCCATGTGGGTCAGCAACAGTTCTTCTTAACAAAATAAGATGATCTAGTTTACGACTAATCATATGTACTTCTATACTTAAGTTATACCTGATTGTGAGATGAGTCTTTTACCTGTGTGGTAATTCAATCTTCGTGGTGTCACTTGTGTGGTACTTCTATCTTTGCGGTGTTACCTGTGTGGTACTTCTATCTTCGTGGTGTTACATGTGTAGTACTTCTAGCTTCATGGTGTTACTTGTGTGTTACTTATACCTTTTTGGTATCGTCTTAGTGGTTTTACATGTGTGGTACTTCTATCTTCATGGTGTTACCTGTGTGGTACTTATATCTTTGTGGTGTTACTTGTGTAGTACTTCTACCTTTATGGTATCGTCTTTATGGTGGTACCTGTGTGGTAATTCTATCTTCGTGGCGTTACCTGTGTTGTACTTATATCTTCATGGTGTTACCTATGTGGTAATTTTATCTTTGTGGTGTTACCTGTGTGGTACTTCTGCCTTTGTGGTATTGTCTTCGTGGTGTTACCTATGTGGTACTTCTACCTTTGTGGTATTGTCTTCATGGTGTTACATGTATTGTAATTCTATCTTTGTGGTGTTACCCGTGTGTTAATTCTACCTTAGTGGAGTTACCTTCGTGATGTTATCTTTGTGGTGTTACCTGTGTGGTACTTCTACCTTTTTGGTGTTACCTATGTGGTGTCCTTCCTTCATGTATGAGATGAGTATATCTTGGTAACTTAGATATATGTATGAGCATATACGTAAGTAGATTTGATGTCTTTCTTTTTGGTTTTTCTTTTGTGGAAGTCTAGGATACCTACGGGGGTCTTGGGGTCCCTACTGAGTATTGTTATACTCACCCCTGCATGGGCTTCACCCGCACCTTGTTGTGTCTGGTGCAGACGATGTACAACATTGATCGAGGCTGAGGGAGCTAGGACTAAACGGTACTCATAGGTGGACCATCCAGCATGACGTGACATGAAGGAGACTGATGGATGTGGAGTCCTAAGGAGGTGATCTGTACCTACCCTACTGGTAGCAACCTCAGAGGATGACCTAGTAGCTATTTTCCTTTTTCTTTCAGTTGTATTGTACTTCCAGTCCTACTTTTACTTTTATAGTTGGACTTGTATTCTATCCCCTTTTTACTTTCAGCACTCTTTTACTACAACGATTTACTTTATGGTTGCATCTTATTGCGTTTTAGTCTGTGTGGTTGCTTCTTGTTGTGTTCTTGGACTGTGTGTCTGTACAGCTTAAAAAGTCAATGCCTTCCCATTTAAGGGATACGCATCTCCGGTGCTAGTTGTCAGCCCCTAGCCTATGGAAGGTGGGCTTGGGGTAGTCATGACACAGGCCCTGAGGGACGAGTTATGACATGAACCTTTTGATATATTATATCATGAATTATTTTAACTTCATGGTATTTAAATTTTTATTTTTTTTATTATTACTCATGTGTTTTGTGTTTCATTGTTACCAAAGCGATAATATATTTTTTCACAATTTTCTTTCTTTGAGTCATTTGTTATGTTATACACCTATATTATTTTATGAGGTTTATATACTACTCCTTTTACATGATATATCAGGAATATCCTTATTCTCTTGATGTTGTATTTTTCATTTAAAGTTATTCTTCCATGGGTATTATGATTCAAACATTTCAAAGTGGTATAGGACACTTTGAATGTTTAAATATATTTTCGACAAGAATATTTTTAAAGATATTTTATTTATTTAATAAAAAAAACCTTATTATTACTCCAATGGGTATAAATTATATTGATACCATCCTTACTCTTTATATGAATGAAATATGATCATTTTTTAAGGATAGTATTGACATTCACTTCCTTGAATCATTTTTGTAGTCATTAAATTCACATTAAGTTATTTACTTTCTAGTGACCATTGAAAATTAAATATCCATATAATTTATCATGGATATGATTATTTCCTAAATTGTATACCATTTTTACATATGGAGTGAATTTGATAGGTATTTGATTAACTAGGGAAATATTGATAAATCTGTATCTTTTACTCAATATGGATATATTTTGATAAGGCACATTGTTTATGAATTAAATTGATTGTTCAATATTTAAGGAATGAATTTTACTTGTACAACACTGGTTGGGAAATATTTAAAGTAAGCCCCACAATGAATCGGTAGTCTCATGAGAAGAAAATTATTGGGCCCAAACCCTTTTAGTTTGTAACCAAGCATGTTCTAAACTTTCTTGTGGAAGGTATTGATAGTAGTATTCTAAACCATATTGTGAAAGATATTGATAGTTAATTTACCATATACTTGGTAAATATGACATCTAATAATTATGCATGGTCTTCATTTAGATTCAGTTATTATTATCCATGATATTTTCACTATGAAAAACTCTATGGATGCATTTCATTCTCAGTTTATTGATTAAATAGAATGTATTTTCATTTATTTACCTTTCCATATTGATTATTTATTATATTATCATGATATTAAAGTTATTTAAATGGCATGTGTTTTCAGTTATTTACCATTCCATATTGTTTGTGCACTTCCTTCTTAGTTTTTTGATTACATGGAATATTTTTTCATATATTTACCTTACCATAATGATTGTGCTCATAGATGTTGGAGTTGGTGGCCTAAAACCAAATAATTTGTTCTTTATTAATTAATAAATACCTTATCAAGTCTTTATTGTTCTTATACATGACAATTCATGTGATAATGTCTTAAGGATAGTTGTTGCACTAAAGGGTCAAAGCAGATCCCTGCTATGATGAGAACCCGGATGTTCCATAACACTATTCTTGAATATATGTTCTATGGATGGATGATGTTATTTTAGGGACACAAATAATATAGGCCATTAGGGGTGATGACTCATAAAACTTTGAGGCACCTTCTCATGGTGTGCGCCCTTGGTAATATCCAGGATAATATTATGAGAATGAGACCCGCTAGTAAGAAATCCATATTTCATAGTGTCATTAGATGTTCCTATCTGCAGATGTGTGTATTGGTCCTTAGACTTTAAGATTATTATTAATGGGTATTACAACTCGTGCACTTAGATGTATTGACAAAAACTGTGACGACACACTGTTCATAGTTAGGTAGGATATGTTGGGTGTGTCATGACTAATACTGCATTAATGGATAATGAAATAAAGGATTTTCCCTTCTTCTACATAATGGAAGTAGATATCTGAGGCCCTTTTATGGAATTAATATAGCCGAAATAAATTCATGTCCATGGTAAGGAATGGAAAAGTTCAATTTTAGGAAGTCAAAGAAAGAATAATCGAGCACATGGGTTGATGGCACCAGTATGCAACCTGCTTGATTTGATATATTGAGACAAAGGGATTACATTACATTGTAAGCTTCTGTAGAAAGTGACACATCATTGTGGTATTAATTTCTTTCTCTATGGGTGCCTTGGCATGTTTCTAGAGGCTAACCTTGGACTTTATTAAGGATCTGCCTAATGCCACTAAGAAAGAGGCCTATAGGGTCACACACTAAGTGTTTCCAAGTATCTCAGTTAAATATTCATTTAACAAGCTGAATAAATATTATTCCCGATTGTGGTTTAATAATTATTCAAGGATTTCTGATCGCATTTATTTCGACACTAGTTATTCAAGAGAATATATTTTAGGCGAAATAATATATTTATTAGTGAGTAATGTAGTGATATTTGTTTAAGAAATAAAAATTCATTATTCAAGGTCTAATAAATGTGGTGGAGGAAATAAAGAGAATGGAAAAACAAAAAAACATGTCTTGTATATTAATATACACACCATGTAGTTTTTCTGGGGATTTGTGAGAAATAATATTATTTATTTAATTAAATAATATTAGGTGCAATTCTCTAGGCACATGTCAAGTAATAATAATATTCAATTTTTATTATTAGACATGGGGTCTTACAAAGAATTAAATTAAATGAATAAATTATTTCGGGTAATTAATTAATTTTATTATTCTATGTAATTAAAATTCCTATTATATTATTCTCATTAGCCTATCCATTAATTGTGGTTATGCACAATGGATCTAAAAATCTCTCAATCAAAGAGAGAATTTCTTTTCCACCAAGAACGCTCTCAAGTTATGAGAGAGATCATTCTCCACCAGAACAAGGAGAGCGCTTTGGAAGCAGCTCTCAAAGCGATTGAAGGCAGACATCGCAAGTGAATTCTCTTCCATGCTAGAACCCAAAGATCCTTTTGGCGATATCTATAGAAACATGTAACACGTGTGTATCACCGCTATAGGAAGCCTATACTTGGATTCTATGGCGCAACAATGGATCACATCGGATTGTGACCGGAAACATCAATGGAGAGAGAATTCCATCAAGTTAATTCCCATATTTTAATTAAATTAATTATAACCAACATATGATGATCCTTTCTATGGTTTTGGGACTCCCTTCTTTTCTTCCATTTTTCGTTATATTCTGATGATTTTGTGTTTTATTATCGTGACAGATCTCATATTGATCAATGTTAACGGAAAATTTCAAGTTGGGTACACCAACCAATGTGCTTCCACTACACCCGAAACCTACATGTGGTATCAGTGGGGTCATATCATTGATTATAATTATTTATTTTTTCATTGGTGATTTACACATTTAATAATTTAGTTGTTTCAATTTAAGTTAATCATTCTATTAATCTGAATCTCAAGATCTATTCCTCCTCTTTCATTTCTCATTCACCTTATAGAAATGATTTTTTTTAATTTTGATTAAAATAAAATAGAGGATGTCATAAAAAGTTGCCAAAGATTCTTGGTCATACAACACTAGAACACATAGAATGTATTCAATAGTACATTCCATGTAGTATAGGTTCCATACACTGGGATGGTACTCCAAACCAGGCTATTTCATTGGATTCTATCTGAGTCTTTAAGAATCTATGTGTTGACCAGGAACAGGTGGCACATTATTTATGGATTACACGCCATGTGGCCCATTGAACACGGCGTGTAGTCCCTTCGGGTTAGGGTTGGACCGTATACCCCGTACACAGCTTTTCCCAGTTGGAAACTGCGTAACGCGGATACTACATGGCATGTGTCCCATTGAACACATAGTGTACTCTGAAGATTTTCAAAGTACATCTATACTCCATATCCCTGGGAGTGTAATTTAGATGGACAATGAACAAAAGTACACATCGTGTAGTCGGAACTACACATCGTGTACTCATCCAAATTACATAGATTTATTAAAATTTATTTTTATATTATACAAACCCTTGATATTTATACCATAGTATGGGCATAAAGCTGAGGCACAACATGTTATAGGTGTTTTATATATATATGTTTAATTTAACATCTTTTTAATGTTCATTTAAACTCATTGGGTGGTTATGAATAGGAATTCATCAGGTTTCCTCCAAGGTACAAGTTACGTACAAAGATAATTTTAAATTAATTTATTTGTTTAAAATTATGATGGATGAGAATATAAAATAAATTCAGAAAAGGGTTTAAGATAAAAGAATTGATTAATTAAATATAATTAATTGATTCGAGCATGATTTATCTTAAACAATAACTATTAAAGAATTGAATGCTAGTTTTATTTATGCATAAATGTCGTTTCATGCATGGATGATCATGAGCTAGACTAGGACCTTTGTATGTGTATGGTTTCTTTTAATTTATTTATTTAAATTAAATTTGTTGGCTTGTGAGCCTTATCCTCATTAATATGTAGGGCATGCGTTCCCAAGGTTTATTTTATATAAAACCCCTTTTACCCCTCATTTGCGTGTGAGATAAAAGAATATGTAATGGATGGAGATCCTAATCTAGTGGAGGCAGCTCAAGTTAAGAGCCAAGGTGAAACCAATCCAAGGAGATACAAAGGTGGACAGGTGGAAAGTTATAAACATGAACCCAAAAGGGTCAAGTTGTTTCTCCCCTATGTCTTGGGTTAGTTTATCAACCACTAGATAAAATAACCAATAGAACAAGCTCATGATCATAACATTTATTTTACTTATGTTAGCTGCGTGGTTTATTTATTGTGAGTGTGTTGTCACGATGACATAATTAATGAATTAAACAAGCATGCAAGATGGAACTTAAATAAGACCAGATTATGTGTAAATATTATCTTATATGTGGTTAATTACTTAAGTATATCGCACTTAATATTAATAATCTTGTAATCAAAGATAATAAAATGTAAATTTACATATAAGGATAAAATCCCTCAAATAAATATTAAGTCAGTATAGCCTTCCATAATCTTGGTTAGAATCGAACCATAGTTCAAAGTGCTTGACCAAACCTAGTTGGGGTGCTTTCAATTATTAGGGAATTATAATACAAGGTTTTGGGTTGACTTGACTTGGTTCACATCAAGGGTTTACTTCCACAACAGGACTTGGTGTGACCAAGAGGAAAAGGTTTAGGAAATCCAAAATAAAAGGATTTTAGGATTGGGGATCCAATAGAATATTCTGAAGTCAATAGTAAGGGCTATTATATTTTGATAAAATAGTGGGTGACTAATAAGTATTAATTTATTTATTTGTCTAATTTTTTTCATGATAAAGTACTAAACCTTTTCTCATCTTAATTTGTAGAAACAGAAAGAAAAATGACTTCAAAAATATCATTTTGAACCATACTCTAGAAGTAAAACCTTCTCACTGGTATTAATTTCTAGGAATATAAGAAGCATTTATGTGTCATCCTTCTCCACGAGTGGAAATTATATGTGCTGGAAGATCTTGTTCTAGTTGTGACTGGAAAAGAGGCCAGTGATGAGGAACTTTATCTCTATATGAAACATATGGATGATGCCACAAATGTCTAATGTTTCAGGCTATCGGCCATTTCTAATGAGCTCTTGAAGCAACATGAAAACATGGATGCATATAGCATTATGTATCGTCTTAAGGATCTTTATTAAGAGAAGGAGAGAAATGAGAGATATGAGATCTCTAATAATTTTTTCACAACTAATCTTGGAGAGTCGGTGCCATTTGGGCCTCATTTATTCAATCTTATTGTCTATATTGAACACCTGGACATCTTAAGGATTATGTTCCCAGATGATTTGTGTACAGATCTCATCCTATCATCACTACCCAAGACCTTATCTAGATTTATTGTCAACTAAAACATGATAAACAATGATAAGAGTCTATCATAACTTCGGAACTTAATTTTCTAGGTAGATAAGGACATGGGGCATGAAAAATCTACAGTCCTTATGGTGAATAATAAAAGGAAGGACAAGTAAAAGGGTACAAGGATTTATGAACAGTATGAATCCCCTGATCACCATCCCTCCAAGAAGGGGAAGATCTAGATGCAGGGCAAGGAATAGGAGGTGGTATGTTTTTCATGTAGCAAGCAAGGCCACTGGAAGAGGAACTGCACTTAGAAGCATGGGGATTCTAAAGGTGTGTTCTTTATTGAGTGTAATATTTCCATTTCTACACATTGGGTATTAGATACAGCTTGTGGGTCACACATTTGTATTCAAATGCAGGAACCAGGTATATTTAAAAATATTTCCAAAGGATAGGTGAATCTTTGAGCTACTAATGGCGCGAGGCTAGCTGTATTGGCCATTAGATATTACCATCTCTCATTGCCAACTGGAATGCTTTTGGTTCTACATAAATGTTATTACGTGCCTAGTGTTACCAAGAACATAATTTTTGTGTCTTGTTGGGATATAGATGGATTTATTTTCAAATTTTTAAATAAGGGTTGTTTCTTTTATAAGAACAATATATGTTATGGTATGACACATTTAAATAATGGTTTGTATGTATTAAATTATGAAAACCAAGTGTTGGAAATCGATAATAAAACAAATTCACATGACTCGTACAATACCCAGTTATGGCATCACTATCTTGGTTATGTAAACGAGAATCACTTGACAAAGCTCTTCTAGGATGTTTATTTAGACTCTAATGAGCTAAAACCACTTGACAGATGTCACGCTTATTTACAAGGTAAAATGACCAAGACACCTTTCGATGGACAGGGTGATAAGTCCATAAGGTTATAGGATTGGTGCACATGGATGTGTGTGGATCATTTCTATTAGAATTTAGAGGTGTATACTCTTACTTTATTACGTTTACTAATGATTTGAGTAGATATGGATATATCTACTTAATAAGTTATAAGTCAGAAGACTTAGAGAAATTTAATTAATTCAATAATGAAGTATAGAATCATTTTGGTAAGAAGATAAAGAAGAATCGATTAGATCGAGGTGGAGAATATCTGAACCAAGAGTTCATCTATCTTCTACGAGGGTCTGGGATTCTATCTCAGCTAACTCCTCATTATACACCACTGTGGAATGGTGTTAGTGAAAGGAGGAAACGCACCTTGTTGGACATGGTGAGTTTGATGATGATTCATGCAGATCTTCCATTATTCTTTTGGGGATATGAATTACAAATTGAAGCATACACATTAAACTGAGTACCAACTAAGGTGTCAAATAGAATTATCTCTGAGTTATGGAATGGAATGAAACCCATTTTATAGCACACACGTGTATGGGGATGTGAAACATTTGTTAAGGCCTTATCAGGAAAAAAACTAGCACCCCAGGGCATGAGGTGTATCTTTATAGGATATCCAAAGTAAACTAAAGGATTACCTATATAACCCTTTAGAAAATAAATTGATTGTCTCCAGATAAGTTGTATTTCTTGAGAGGGAGAACATCCTCAAAAAAGATATTGGGAGCAAGATTGAATTCTATGAAGTTTATGCTTAAGATACATATGAGTTGGTACAATAATGAGTTCCACAGGTCCCTATGGAAGAGGTTTCAGAAACACAAGTACTACATAGGAGCTCAAGAGAGGTAAGGGAACCATAAAGATTTGGTTTCCTAGTCACCAAGGATGGTGAATCATTATTGTTGGACAATGATGAACCTATCTTCTACAAGGAAGCCGTAGAAACCTCAGAAGCTACAAGATAGCTAGAAGCTATGAATTCTGATATGGATTCCATGTATCAGAACCAATTCTAGGTTCTATTTGATGAGCCAGTTGATGTAAAGCCTATTGGATGAAAATGGGTATTCAAGAGAAAACTTGACATGGAAGGTCATGTTAGCACCTATAAATAAAGGCTAATGGATAAAGGATTTAGATAGTGTCATGGAATTGACTATGATAAAACCTTATCGATAGTTACCATGTTTAAATCCCTAATAATCATACTTTCCATAGCATCTTACCATGACTAAGAGATTTGGAAAATGGATGTCAAAATAGCATTCCTTAACAGGAACCTTCAAGAAGATGTCTATATGACATAACCAAAAGGTTTTGTGACACCAGGTGAAGCTAAACGGGTTTTAAAGTTTCAAAAATCCATTTATGAATTAAAGAAAGCATCTAGGTCATGGAACATTCAATTTGATGAATCCATAAAGAAATTTGGTTTCATTAATAATGAATGTGATCCATGTGTTTATAAGCGGTTTAATGGGAATGTGGTTGTTATCCTAGTAGTATATGTTAATGACATATTACTTATTGGAAATTATGTACCAGTCTTACAGTTAGTTAAGGATTGTTTGAAAAAGTGTTTCTCAATAAAGGACTTGGGTGAAGTATCCTACATTCTTGGGATTACGATCATTTGTGATAGATCCAAGAGGTTTCTTGGACTAAGTCAGGGTACATATATTGACCAGAAACTAAAGATATTTAGTATGGAATAATCCAAGAGGGGATTGGTTTCAATGTCACATGGCCAGTATCTTTCTAAGAAAATGTGTCCTCAGACACAACAGGAGAAATATAGAATGATTAAGATACCATATGATCCGTCTATAGGATCCATCATGTATTTCATCTTATGTACCAGGCTTGATGTTGCCTATGCACTGAGCATGGTAGGAAGATATCAAGCAGATCTAGGAGAACAACATTGGACTGTTGTTAAGACTATCCTTAAGTATCTGAGAAGAACTGAGGATATGTTCCTAGTGTATAGAGGAGACAAGGAGCTTTTCATCAGAGGGTATACTGATGATGATTTTTATATAGATCAGAACAATCTAACGTCATAAGTTGGATATGTTTTTTGTCTCAATGGAGGAGTTGTGATCTGGAAGAGTACAAAGCAGCTAGTTATTACCAATTCTATAGTGGAGTCTGAATATATAGAGGCTTATGATGTAGCCAAGGAAGTTTTCTGGATATAGAACTTTTTCTAGGAGCTTGATGAGGTTCCTAGTAGTAAATATCTTATCACATTTTATTGTAATAATACTGCAATGGTGTCTCTTTCAAAATAACCAAGGTTACATCAACGGACAAAGCACATTCTTCAGAAATATCACCTCTTGAGGGATTTCTATCAAAGAGATGAATTTGCAGTGATCATAGTATCTATGGAAGAAAACGTGGAAGACCCCATGACTAAAGGCCTATCTTAGCAGAATCATGAATATCATGTGGGAGCTAGCGGGTTAAAGGTTGTTAGCAATTGGATCTAGTCTAAGTGGGAGTCTGTTGGATTTGGTGTCCCAGAACCAACTACTTTGTACTTTATTCATTAATAAATAGCTTATCACATCTTCATTGTTATTATACATGACAATGCATGTGATAATGTCCTAAGGATAGTTGTTTTACCAAAGGGTCATAGCAGATCCATGAAATAATGAGAACCCAGAAGTGACATAACACTATTCTTGAATATGTGTTCTATGGTCGGATGATGTTATTTGAGGGACACAAATAATATAGGCCATTAAGGGTGAGGACTTATAAAACTTTGAGTCACCTTCTCATGGTGTGTTCCCTTAGAAATATCCAGGATGATATTATGAGAATGAGACCCACCAGTAGGAAATCAACATTCCATAGTTTCATTGAATGTTCCTATCTACAGACTTGTGTATTAGTCCTTATACTTTAAGATTATTATTAATGGGTATTACAAATTGTGCACTTAGATGTATTGATGAAAACTATGATGACCCGCTATTTTCAGTGAGGTAGGATATCTTGGGTGCGTCACGAGTAATACTGTAACACCCCAAGCTTCTACGGTACGTTTCCCTTCGAATAATGCGATAGCGTGTGTTGTACACAACCTCGAGTTCTAACACACACCACAACTAATTAAACTAGCCGTTGTGAATAGTAATACCTACTTTTTGAAATCATATATATTTTATATTTCAAAATGGACTTCATTTTTGGATTCGGAATATTGAAATTAGCCTAGGGTGAAATTTTGGTACTTTTCGGATAAATTTTATATTTTGATGAATAGTGAAAATTACTAAATTTTAATTAAAAACAACTTTTTTAATCAAAATAATTAATAGTGATAAATTTTGAATTTGAGTAGTTTTAAAGTATATTTATAATATATTTTTACCATTTAATATAATGTTGGTCATTGGACATAATTTTACAATTAAACCGAACATAAACAAGTGTCAATCTTTTGATAGTTATTACCTCTTAAAAACACGCTTTTTGTTTTGACAGCGGGAATTAATTTTAAATTAATTTCTGCCACTTCTGTGTTTTGAATTTAGAAAAATGGATTCCATATTTGGAATCAGGATGTCCAAATTGTGTAAATAGGTAACTTTTATTTTTAGACATTTTGAATAATTACTGTGGTAAATATTTTATTTACCATGGTTAAGGGTAAATCCGGTAAATAAGGGTTAAAAAATAATATTATAATAATACAAAATTAACCTAAAACGTGTCCTAACCTTATTGGTGGACACATACCCGACCATGAGCATCCTTGGGTCAATTTGGGGACCCCTTGGAGCCACTTTTATGTGGTAGGGACACTTTATATTAATAAAGTTAAAATAAAAATAAAAATGGCATAAGCTTACATCTTTTAGAAGAACAAT
Source organism: Viscum album (assembly GCA_963277665.1). NCBI lineage: Eukaryota > Viridiplantae > Streptophyta > Magnoliopsida > Santalales > Viscaceae > Viscum > Viscum album. Next base: position 1,274,951,449 of record OY728136.1, on the reverse strand, counting down.
TTTTACATAGGGTTTTACATGTTGGATTTTCGATTATAAATATTCATTAGAAAGATAAAAATATTTCCTACATAATGATATTTTATTTATAATTTTTAGACATCAAATAATTTAAATTATTAATGACACAATAATGATGCAATGTTTACCTCATTAATAAATCATTTAAATAAATAAAATTATAATGATTAAAATATTTTCTAAAACCTGTCCAATTATTATTGGTTGATGTTATTTAGAATATTAGTCATCTTATCTTCGACCTCAATGATTTTTGGACCATTATAAACCGAATATAATTATATTATAAAGTAATACTTTCACTCTTTCCTAAAGAGTCCCTCTTCTCCCTTATAAAAGGAGACCACTTCTACTCATTCCTCACACCTATCAAGCCACTTGTCTCGTCCAAACTCTGCCCAACTAAGCTCCCCACATCCCTCTCCTCCTCCTTGAAGCTTCCCCTTAGGCAGAAATCATTTCAAGAAGTCCTTTGGTTCCATCCAAAGTGAGTTACCTAAATTAAAGGTAACGATTTCTCTTAAATTATTTTCCTTTATTTTGCTTCTCCAACCCCCAAACTCTTTTTATTTCCTTTCTTTTGTAACAACACCAGTATCCTCAATATACTAGGATGTTGTTATAAGAAGGATTCAAACTACACATACACACAACTCCATCTAATGGATGATGAACATAATGTTTCTGTGGATGGCAAACTAACGCCTCACGAAACGATGATTGTTCAAATACATCTTACCGCCTCTCATGGTGGCCATTATGATGGCACTGTAATTAAATATGATATTAATGATATATATTTTATATATAAGCTTCTGTAATTCCATTTTATTTCATACCATTATTCTTTTCATGTTGTATATACATACGATAATTTCATTTGAGGAAGTGCGGACTACCGCCCCCTTAAAATGATATGACTCGTTCATACCACACATGGAACGTATAAAGGATGGTGTTAATGAACTTAAGTAACATATATAAAATATTATATTATACTGGAATAGTAATATACCTATGTATAATTTGGATTCAATTCTTTTAAAATAAAAATTAAATGGAAGTAGCGTTCGTGCGTACGTACGGACTACCGTCTCCACGAACGCGGTGAGATCCATCCTCCATCGTATCCATTCAAGTCTTATTCTCATTTTAGGGTTAAAAATAATGTTAATATCATTCTGATTATGAATAAGATTTAATCTATCCATTACAAACATGTCTTACGTAACCAAACATTTAAGAAGAACGAATCGATTATCACCTGAAACGACGATAATACTAAGATATTATTAATAAAGCAATGTTAAAAGATCATATATGATATCATATTAATGTATATGATTCTTGTATAATTTAATAACAATTATTTCACCATTATACAGGAGGTTAACCGACCCCAACAAAGGAAAAGTACAAGGTAAGGGTTATTTCACAATCTCTTCATTATCCGAGGTTGTTTATTTGTAATAATCTACTGGGATCTCTTTATCATCCACATCCATGTTTCTTCAAAATGTATTTCAAAACATTTTTATTATTTACAAGAATATGGGTTAAAGTAATTTATACCCTTGTTTGACTTTTTATAAGAGGTTTATAAAGGAATCTTTCCGTCGTTTTCAAAACAAGGTCATTTTTAACCTTTTCGACAGAATTAAGGTAAGAACGTTTTTTTAACTTATACGGCAGGTGCGGCTAATTTCCACCTTTATAAAATCTTCAAAACTTCCCTTACAAGCTTATAAGAATATTTTCAAAGAAAATGTGTTATTTTATATGGATCTTAAATGATTTCAAAATAAAAAGAGATATTTCTTTAAAAAGAATTTTGATTTCATCTATGTCAACATCCTTTGATGGATTTTATGCTTATTTGAATTTGATCTATTGTGATACAAAACTTCTATATTGTATTGAAGGTTTTGTGATATGTTTGACTGTGGATGTTCTATTTTTATACCATTCATAGTTTATGGTGAAATTATTGACATTTCGTATGCTAGTTTTAATACGAATGTTTATGTTATGTTTAAACCTTTTCATATGGGAATGCATTGGACTTAGTAAGTGACGGGTGGAGCCCGCTATAGCTCCTCGATGCATCGGTAGGTCTCATGAGACAAACTAGTGTCTTGGCACAAGGCCTTGACAAAATCTTATTTGTAGTCTTGGCACGAGGCCTTGGCTATGTGGTTATGATAGTCTGGCATTATGCATTCCAACATTATGAAAGTGGTTATTGATTTTTGCATGTGATTATTCGATTAGTAGAATATTAATGTGAATAAGTAAATGGAATTATTTCATTTTATTTATGCCATACCATGTTGAAAGTTCATATTTAAAAGGCTTTTGTTTTAGTTATACATTGCCTTAAATGTTTATTCTTATTTATGAAAGTTTCCGCTATATTGTTATCCTTACTGGGCATTTGAGCTCACCCCTTTTCTATGTTTTATTTTTCCCAGGATGTGAAGATGTAAGTTATGAATGACCTGCAGGGATATTATGAGGGGATTATAGTGTGGACTGTGGAAACATTATGTTGTTGTAGTAGTTTTTTCATTTTATGATGTAATGTAAAACTTATGAATATATCTAGTGTTTCCAAGGCTACTAAACCAATCGGTCTTTCGAGATTTGATCTTTCTTGTGATCATGCCAATGTTATGTAATAATGCACCGACTCTGGGTAGCTGGGGTCGGGGCATTACAGTTGGTATCATAGGAAGTTTAGTACAAACCTTGGAAGCTAGATTTAGATAAACTCTGATTAGAGCACGTAGACCTAAGATGAACTTTGAGGATTAGTATAGAAGAACTTCCTAGAATTTTGGTATTGTAGAGATTTTGTGAGTTTTCCAAGCAATACATCCCTGTCTGGATACGAGCAGGTAGAGGCGGCTCTGGCAGAGATGTACCTAGGGGTAAAACCCGAAAACACCGCTTTGAGCTAGACTCGAACGGGAACTGGTGCACGACAACGGGCCTTGCTGCACTCTTGGTTACGACACTCCCGGGGGATATGCTTAGGATAACTCTCATTTTCTTTACAAATCATTTTGAAGGGATTATGAGTATATACTTCCTCAAAGAAAACATTCTTAAGATTATGGATTATATCCATAAATAGTTCAATTTATGTTAAGTGTTTTATAAGTATGGGATTATGTATTTTGATTCATAAACTGATCTAGTTTATGCCATTGTTTAGAAATGGCACCTAGTGGAAGAAATGGAAACAGTATCAATGCACGCACTCCATGTAGGGATTGCCCTCCTGCTCAAGATAATTATAGTGGGGCTGGTGATGCAACTGGTGCTGATCAGCTAATCACCATACTGGGACAACTTACTCAGGTTATGAATAATAACCTTACCCGTATGGAGCACCCTGATCCGCAGCGTGGAGGATCAATGTTAGATCGATTCATGAGGCAACAACCACCAACGTTCAATGGGAATACAAATCCCTTAGTAGCTGAGCAATGGATATTTTCCCTAGAGAAAATATTTCAGGCTTTGGGGAGCAGTGAAAGGGAAAAAGTTATCATGGCAGTTTACCGCCTCACTGGAGATGCTGATCAATGGTGGTCATTGATTCAAAATAAAAAGGAAGATGATGAAGTATCAAATATGGAATGGAGGGAGTTCAAAGAGCTTTTTTTAGAAAAATACTTCCCTCGCGACCATCGAGCAGATATGGAAAGACAATTTCTGAGTCTGAGACAAAAGGAGGATGAGAATGTCACAAAGTATGAGGCTAACTTTACAAGGTTAGCGAGGTATGCTGGAGATTATATTCGCAACCCAAGAAGTAAGATTGATCGTTTCTTTGATGGGTTAAAACCATTTCTCCGTCGAGCATTAGTCTCACAATCCTTTCCATCGTACGAAGACATTGTCTCATGTGCTATCAAGACCGAAAAGGAATTCTCTAAGTCTTATGACTTTAAAGCAAAGCAAGAGAAGAAGAGACCTGCTGATCAATCTGGGAATGGAAATAAGGGGAAGAAGGGAAAGGTTGAATATCCATCTTGTGGTAAATGCGGGAAGAAACATCCTGGTACTTGCTTGAAGGGAATGGGAGTCTGTTACAAGTGTGGTGAAAAAGGCCACCAAGCTCATGATTGCAAGGGGAAGAAGGAAGCTACCAATGTTCAGTGCTACAATTGCAGGGAGATGGGGCATTATGCAAATGCATGCCCTAAGCGTCAGGAGAACTTACCTCAGAAAAGTCCAAGGGATCAAGGCCAGGCTTATGCTATCACTACTGCTGAGGTAGAAGCTCTGAAAGACGTGGTGGCAGGTAATTTAATGGTTTCCTCAAGTTTAGAAAATGCATTATTTGATTCTGGATCATCACATTGTTTCATATCTTCCCAGTTTGCTAAGAAAATTAGATATTTCCAATTTGATTTAATAAGGGAGTTGTCAGTTAAAACTCCTAAGGGAAGTATCGTTGCAACAAAGTTTTGTGAATCAGTCCCCATTAGAGTACATAAATTTTCTTTATCTGTTGATCTCATCGTCATACCTATGATTGAGTTTGATATAATCCTCGGTATGGACTGGCTTTCGGACTATGATGCGAATATTTATTGTAAGAAGAAAGAGGTTACGATTCTTGATGATAATGATAAGGAACACCTTATTTTTAGAGCAGAATCGTCACCACCTAATTCTTATTTAGATCCACCCCCAGTAGCTCAACTAAATTCAATTATTGGGGAGGAAGAGAATGAAGTAACTATCGGTGAGGAAAGGAATGTTCAAATAGAGGATGTACCTGTTGTGAAAGAATTTGTAGATGTATTTCCGGAAGATTTACCTGGACATCCTCCAGAACGAGAAGTTGAGTTTTCCATTAATTTGATTCCTGGATCAAGGCCTATATCGAAGACCCCTTATAGAATGGCCAATGTAGAGTTAGTCGAACTAAAGAAACAACTAGAGGAATTGAGTAATAAGGGATTTATTCGCCCTAGTGTTTCTCCATGGGGAGCCCCTGTTCTTTTTGTTAAAAAGAAAGATGGATCTATGAGGTTATGTATCGACTACAGGGAGATCAATGCTATAACGATAAAGAACAAGTATCCCCTACCTCGTATTGATGATTTATTTGACCAACTGCATGGAGCTCAATACTTTTCAAAGATTGACCTTCGATCTGGATACCATCAGTTGTGTGTGAAGAAAGAAGACATTCCGAAAACAGCATTTCGAACCAGGTATGGGCATTACGAGTTTACTGTAATGCCGTTTGGACTGACTAATGCACCCTCTGTATTCAGGGATCTGATGAATAGAGTTTTCAAGGAGTATCTCGATGAATTTGTGGTGGTATTTATTGATGATATCTTGGTATACTCCAAAACCTACGAAGATCATGAAAATCACTTGCGTATTATCTTGAAGACTCTGAGGAGGCATGAATTATATGGGAAGTTTAGCAAGTGTGAATTCTGGCTTCAGGAGATTTCTTTTCTTGGCCATATTGTCTCTAAAGATGGAATCTCTGTTGATCCTTCTAAGACCAAGGCAATCCAAGAATGGCCAGCACCTACGAGTATAACTGAGGTACGTAGTTTTATTGGTTTGGCAGGTTATTATCGACGTTTCGTCCAGAATTTTGCCCGATTGGCTAACCCATTAACGAAGCTCACACGTAAAGGGGTTAAATTTGTTTGGACAAAAGAGTGTGAAGAATGTTTCGAAGAACTGAAGAGAAGATTAGTCAATGCTCCTATATTGACTCTACCATCGGGGAATGATGGGTTCGTTATTTATAGTGATGCATCAAAGAAAGGACTTGGTTGTGTCCTTATGCAGAATGATAGAGTTATTGCCTATGCATCACGACAGTTGAAAATTCATGAACAAAACTATCCTACTCATGATCTCGAGTTAGCAGCAGTGATCTTTGCTTTGAAGATATGGAGGCACTACCTCTATGGTGAAAAATGTGAGATTTATACTGATCACAAGAGTTTGAAGTATATTTTCTCACAAAAAGAACTCAACATGAGGAAAAGGAGATGGCTTGAATTACTCAAGGATTATGATTGTACGATACACTACCACCCAGGGAAGGCAAACAAGGTGGAAGATGCTTTGAGTAGAAAAGACCATGGAGTTTTGAACAATATGAGAATTGAAAGGGATCCAATTTTCATGGATCTAGTGAAGATGGACATGGGAATAACCAGGGAAGGTGAAACATCAATGCTTTTTCAAATGGTTGCCAAACCATCTTTACTAGAAAGGATTAAGAGTTCTCAGACCGATGATGAAGAATTCCAAAAGAAGATTAAAGCTGTGAATGATGGGAGATTGAGAGACTTTGTGTATGAAGATGGAATTTTGAAATTCGGGAAGAGACTTTGTGTTCCCAATATACCTGATCTAAAAAGGGAATTGCTGGATGATGCTCATAGTTCCAATTTCTCTATACACCCTGGGAGCACCAAAATGTATAGAGATTTGAAGGAACATTTTTGGTGGGACAACATGAAGAGGGAGATTGCTGATTTTGTGTCAAGATGTATGGTTTGTCAACAAGTGAAAGTCGGAAGGCAATAGCCTGGAGGAGTCATGCAACCTCTTCCCATACCGGAGTGGAAATGGGACAATGTTATGATGGACTTTGTCATGGGGCTACCAAAGACTCCTAGAAGGAACGATGCAATATGGGTTATTGTTGATCGTCTTACCAAGACAACACATTTTCTTGCTATAAGAGAAGATCTACCCCTGGAACGTCTAGCAAGACTATATATTAATGAAGTTGTGAGACTTCATGGAGTACCCCTATCGATTGTTTCTGATCGTGATCCCCGTTTTACTTCAAGATTCTGGAAAAGTCTTCAGAAATCCCTGGATACTGAACTTCATTTGAGCACTGCTTACCACCCTCAGACAGACGGACAATCAGAACGGACTATTCAAACCTTAGAAGACATGTTGAGATCTTTCTCACTTGACTTTCAGGGTATGTGGGATCAATATTTACCTTTGGTAGAATTTTCCTATAACAATAGCTTCCATTCGAGTATTCAGATGGCACCATATGAAGCGTTATACGGAAAGAGATGTCGTACACCAACCTGTTGGGATGACGTTGGTGAAAGAAAACTTGTAGGCCCAGAACTGGTGGAGGAAATGGTGGAAAAGGTGAAAGTAATCCAAAATCACATCAAAGCAGCTCAAAGTAGGCAGAAGAGCTATGCCGATAATCGAAGGAAGGATTTGGAATTTCAAGTTGGTGATCATGTTTTTCTGAAGGTATCTCCGTGGAAGGGAGTCATACGTTTTGGTAAGAAAGGTAAATTGAGTCCCAGGTACATCGGACCTTTCGAAATTCTAGAACGAATTGGGGTTGTAGCTTACCGATTGGCAATGCCGCCAAGTCTCTCCAAAGTTCACGATGTGTTCCACGTATCTCTATTGAGGAAATACATGCCTGATCCGACGCATGTACTCACCTATGAGGAATTAGAACTGGAACCCGATCTGTCTTATTGCGAAGAGCCCGTCAAGATTCTTGATACGAGAGAACAAGTGCTGAGAAACCGGACGACGCGTCTGGTAAAAGTTTTGTGGAGAAACCATAAGATGGAAGAGGCAACGTGGGAACCCGAGGAACTTATGATGAAGAACCACCCGAGTCTTTTTATGCTGTAATACCCTAGAAATTGCGAGGATGCAATTATTTGAAGGAGGGGAGAATGTAACACCCCAAGCTTCTACGGTATGTTTCCCTTCGAATAATGCGATAGCGTGTGTTGTACGCAACCTCGAGTTCTAACACACACCACAACTAATTAAACTAGCCGTTGTGAATAGTAATACCTACTTTTTGAAATCATATATATTTTATATTTCAAAATGGAATTCATTTTTGGATTCGGAATATTGAAATTAGCCTAGGGTGAAATTTTGGTACTTTTCGGATAACTTTTATATTTTGATGAATAGTGAAAATTACTAAATTTTAATTAAAAACAACTTTTTTAATCAAAATAATTAATAGTGATAAATTGTGAATTTGAGTGGTTTTAAAGTATATTTAGAATATATTTTTACCATTTAATATAATTTTGGTCATTGGACATAATTTTACAATTAAACCGAACATAAACAAGTGTCAATCTTTTGATAGTTATTACCTCTTAAAAACACGCTTTTTGTTTTGACAGCGGGAATTAATTTTAAATTAATTTCTGCCACTTCTGTGTTTTGAATTTAGAAAAATGGATTCCATATTTGGAATCAGGATGTCCAAATTGTGTAAATAGGTAACTTTTATTTTTAGACATTTTGAATAATTACTGTGGTAAATATTTTATTTACCATGGTTAAGGGTAAATCCGGTAAATAAGGGTTAAAAAATAATATTATAATAATACAAAATTAACCTAAAACGTGTCCTAACCTTATTTTTGGACACATACCCGACCATGATCATCCTTGGGTCAATTTGGGGACCCCTTGGAGCCACTTGTATGTGGTAGGGACACTTTATATTAATAAAGTTAAAATAAAAATAAAAATGGCATCAGCTTACATATTTTAGAAGAACAATTTTTACATAGGGTTATACATGTTGGATTTTCGATTATAAATATTCATTAGAAAGATAAAAATATTTCCTACATAATGATATTTTATTTATAATTTTTAGACATCAAATAATTTAAATTATTAATGACACAATAATGATGCAATGTTTACCTCATTAATAAATCATTTAAATAAATAAAATTATAATGATTAAAATATTTTCTAAAACCTGTCCAATTATTATTGGTTGATGTTATTTAGAATATTAGTCATCTTATCTTCGACCTCAATGATTTTTGGACCATTATAAACCGAATATAATTATATTATAAAGTAATACTTTCACTCTTTCCTAAAGAGCCCCTCTTCTCCCTTATAAAAGGAGACCACTTCTACTCATTCCTCACACCTCTCAAGCCACTTGGCTCGTCCAAACTCTGCCCAACTAAGCTCCCCACATCCCTCTCCTCCTCCTTGAAGCTTCCCCTTAGGCAGAAATCATTTCAAGAAGTCCTTTGGTTCCATCCAAAGTGAGTTACCTAAATTAAAGGTAACGATTTCTCTTAAATTATTTTCCTTTATTTTGCTTCTCCAACCCCCAAACTCTTTTTATTTCCTTTCTTTTGTAACAAAAACAGTATACTCAATATACTAGGATGTTTTTATAAGAAGGATTCAAACTACACATACACACAACTCCATCTAATGGATGATGAACATAATGTTTCTGTGGATGGAAAACTAACGCCTCACGAAACGATGATTGTTCAAATACATCTTACCGCCTATCATGGTGGCCATTATGATGGCACTGTAATTAAATATGATATTAATGATATATATTTTATATATAAGCTTCTGTAATTCCATTTTATTTCATACCATTATTCGTTTCATGTTGTATATACATACGATAATTTCATTTGAGGAAGTGCGGACTACCGCCCCCTTAAAATGATATGACTCGTTCATACCACACATGGAACGTATAAAGGATAGTGTTAATAAACTTAAGTAACATATATAAAATATTATATTATACTGGAATAGTAATATACCTATGTATAATTTGGATTCAATTCTTTTAAAATAAAAATTAAATGGAAGTAGCGTTCGTGCGTACGTACGGACTACCGTCTCCACGAACGCGGTGAGATCCATCCTCCATCGTATCCATTCAAGTCTTATTCTCATTTTAGGATTAAAAATAATGTTAATATAATTCTGATTATGAATAAGATTTAATCTATCCATTACAAACATGTCTTACGTAACCAAACATTTAAGAAGAACGAATCGATTATCACATGAAACGACGATAATACTAAGATATTATTAATAAAGCAATGTTAAAAGATCATATATGATATCATATTAATGTATATGATTCTTGTATAATTTAATAACAATTATTTCACCATTATACAGGAGGTTAACCGACCCCAACAAAGGAAAAGTACAAGGTAAGGGTTATTTCACAATCTCTTCATTATCCGAGGTTGTTTATTTGTAATAATCTACTGGGATCTCTTTATCATCCGCATCCATGTTTCTTCAAAATGTATTTCAAAAAATTTTTATTATTTACAAGAATATAGGTTAAAGTCATTTATACCCTTGTTTGACTTTTTATAAGAGGTTTATAAAGGAATCTTTCCGTCGTTTTCAAAACAAGGTCATTTTTAACCTTTTCGACAGAATTAAGGTAAGAACGTTTTTTTTAACTTATACGGCAGGTGCGGCTAATTTCCACCGTTATAAAATCTTCAAAACTTCCCTTACAAGCTTATAAGAATATTTTCAAAGAAAATGTGTTATTTTATATGGATCTTAAATGATTTCAAAATAAAAAGAGATATTTCTTTAAAAAGAATTTTGATTTCATCTATGTCAACATCCTTTGATGGATTTTACGCTTATTTGAATTTGATCTATTGTGATAAAAAACTTCTATATTGTATTGAAGGTTTTGTGATATGTTTGACTGTGGATGTGCTATTTTTATACCATTCATAGTTTATGGTTAAATTATTGACATTTCGTATGCTAGTTTTAATACGAATGTTTATGTTATGTTTAAACCTTTTCATATGGGAATGCATTGGACTTAGTAAGTGACGGGTGGAGCCCGCTATAGCTCCTCGATGCATCGGTAGGTCTCATGAGACAAACTAGTGTCTTGGCACAAGGCCTTGACAAAATCTTATTTGTAGTCTTGGCACGAGGCCTTGGCTATGTGGTTATGATAGTCTGGCATTATGCATTCCAACATTATGAAAGTGGTTATTGATTTTTGCATGTGATTATTCGATTAGTAGAATATTCATGTGAATAAGTAAATGGAATTATTTCATTTTATTTATGCCATACCATGTTGAAAGTTTATATTTAAAAGGCTTTTGTTTTAGTTATACATTGCCTTAAATGTTTATTCTTATTTATGAAAGTTTCCGCTATATTGTTATCCTTACTGGGCATTTGAGCTCACCCCTTTTCTATGTTTTATTTTTCCCAGGATGTGAAGATGTAAGTTATGAATGACCTGCAGGGATATTATGAGGGGATTATAGTGTGGACTGTGGAAACATTATGTTGTTGTAGTAGTTTTTTCATTTTATGATGTAATGTAAAACTTATGAATATATCTAGTGTTTCCAAGGCTACTAAACCAATCGGTCTTTCGAGATTTGATCTTTCTTGTGATCATGCCAATGTTATGTAATAATGCACCGACTCTGGGTAGCTGGGGTTGGGGCGTTACAAATACTGCATTAATAGATAATGTGATAAAGGATTTTCCCTTCTATTTCATAACAGAAGTAGATATCTGAGGACCTTTTATGAAATTGATAGAGCCTAAATAAATCCATATCTATAGTAAGGAATGGGAAAGTTCAATTTCGGGAAGTCAAATAAAGAATAATCGAGCACATGGGTTGATGGAACCAGCATGCAACCCACTTGATTCGAGATATCGAGACAAATAGATTACATTACATGGTAAGCATTTGTAGAAGGTGACATGTCATTGAGGCATTAACTTATTTCTCTATGGTTTCCTTGGCATGTTTCTAGATGCTAAACTTGGATTTTAGGCAGGCCCCACCTAATTCCACTAATAAAGAGTCCTAGAGGGTCACACACTAAGTTTGTCCAAATATCTCAGTTAAATATTCATTTGAAAAGTTGAGTAAATATTATTCCCGATTTTGGTTTAATAATTATTCAAGGATGCCTGATCGCATTTATTTCAACACTAGTTATTCGAGAGAATATATTGTGGGAGAAATAATATATTTATTAGTGAGTAATGCAGTGATATTTATTTAAGAAATAAATAGCCATTATTCAAGGTCTAATAAATGTGGTGGAGGAAATAAAGAAAATGGAAAAACAAAATTACATATCATGTATATTAATATACACATTGTGTAGTTTTTCTGGGTATTTGTGTGAAATAATATTATTTATTTAATTAAATAATATTAGGTTTAATTTTTTGGGTGCATGTCAAGTAATAATAATATGAAACTATTAGTATTAGACATGGGGTCTTACTCAGAATTAAATTAAATGAATAAATTCCTTTGGGCAATTAATTCATTTTATTATTCTAAGTCATTAAAATCCCAATTATATTATTCTAATTATCCTATCCATTTATTGGGGTTGTGTACAGTGGATTTGAAAATCTCTCAAGCCAAGAGAGAATTATTTTTTCACCAAGAATTATCTCAAGTTATGAGAGAGATCCTCCTCCACCGGATCAAGGAGAGCACTTTGGAATCAGCTCTCAAGGCGATTAAAGGCGGATATCGCAAGAGAAGGATCTTCTATGCTAGCACCCAGAGATCCATTTGGAAATGTCTAGAGATACATAGAGCATGTGTGGATCACTGCTAAAGGAAGCCTACACTTGGTTTCTACGACATAACTATGGATCACATCAGATCGTGACCGGAAACATCAATGGAGAGATAATTCCATCAAGGTAATTCTAATATTTTAATTAAATTAATTATAAACAAAATATGATAATCCTCTCTCTGTTTTTGAGACTTACTTCCTTTATTTCATTCTTAGTTCTATTTCGAAGATCCCGCATTTTATTATCATGAAAAATCTCATATTGATCATTGTTAGCGGAAAAAAGCAAGTTGGGTACACCAACCAACGTGCTTATGCTACACCCGAAACCTATAATAGATTCATTATTTCTTCCTCTATACTTAACCCTTACTAAGAATTTGAAATCACCCTTATTTTTTTTCCTTTACCCAGAATTCCATGAAGTTTCCTAAGAAATATATGTAAAGATATACTAGACGGAATAGAGTTACCCTTGAAAAAAATTATGTTGTAATTTTTGTATTTATTTACACAACAAGACTCATGTATGTATCTATTTTACCAAGAATACTAAACTTTTTGGTCCTTTGAAATGTGAATTACTTGTATCTTATGCCAATGTAATGGTATCACGACACTGGCTCTAGGATTACTCGGGTTTGGGAACTACAATTGGTTTCAAAGTAGTTTAGTAGAAACCTTGGGAACTAGATTTAGGAAAACATATATTAGAGAACATATCCCTAAGATATAATTTTAGGATAAGTTTAGAAGAGAATTCTAAAGTTTCAGTTAGATAGAGATTATATGTTTTTACTAAAAATAAATTCATATCTGGATACTACAAATGGATGTGGTTCTGGAACAGATATACCTAGGGGTAACAACTCTAAAAATATACATTGGGCCTGACTCGAGTGTAACTTGGTACACAACAATGGGCCTTACTATGCACCTAATTTGACAGTCTCAGAGGATATGCTTAGGATAATTTACATTTTATTTACAAACCATTATGAAGGATATTAATAGATAATGATAATTAATGACCTAGGTTAAACCTGAGTTGTCTTAGATAAAAAAATAATATTTTATGATTTAGACACATTAAAAATGATTATATGGATTTTCTACTATGATAATTGTCTCTCACACTATGATTTTTGGTTTTATTCAATGGATAAAACCCAAAGGTATCATGTTAACATTTAACATGAAGGAAAAATTGGTGAAAATGAGAATCCAAATTGAAAATTTATAAGAGTGAAAGATGTCATGTTCCTGAATAATCATTTTTACCAAAATATTATTTACAACATATAGCATAACTAACTCCCAAACTCACCAAAGAATAGAAGAATGGGTGTTTATAAGAGCTCAAGTGGTGGATACCATGGAAAAAAAGTCTTGATTTCCATCATTCAAGAAATGTGGAATGATAAAACTAATAAAGTGTTTAAATGGACTAAATAAAAGCTTTATATATGTTAAATAAATAAATAAAACAAATAATTGTCAAGGAAAAATGAAGAGTGTGATAAAGGAAATAAAACTCATTATATAGATCCATTTATAGTTCATTGCCTTAAATGTGGTGAATATGGGCATTACCTGAGTCAATTCCCTCATTTATAGGATAAAATCTAGACCAAAGAAGGACCTATGTGGAAATAAATGGGTAAAGTATTTATGTATTATGTTTGTATTGAAAACCTTAGTCAAAAGGTTATTTAGTGATTAACCTTATTTAAAGGATGACCATCATATTTATTTTGGAAATTATATTAATATGGTTTTAGAAAAAGGACAGCCTATATATTGGGTGACAACCCATCAAATTTGATAAGGTGGTGGGGATTGGGACCATGAACAAAGAATGATAAGGGTTTCACACCAAAAACTTGCCGATGTGATGTCCTAGTTAATATCTCTTTGCTTTTAGATAAACAATTTTATGAATTAATGTTAATGATAAACCAGTGGTATCACTTTTGAGGTTTAGATATTAATTTATTAACCATATTAGTTTTGGAAAATAGTTAGAGACAAACATAAAGACTTGTTTTATGGATATTAAAATCCATAAAAAGTAAATTTTTGTACTTTATGAATAAAAAGGGGTTTATTTATGGATATCCTATTCATGGAGAAAGGTATGAATTAGAATTTCATTTAAGCACAACAAAAATATGAAATTGTTCTTATGAAATTGAAACGTATCAAGTAAGTATATTTCATTATATTCATAGTCAATAAAATAATTCATCAATATTAGGAAAATGAACTTAAAACAAAAATGTTATCCTAATAGATTCATTTATGTTGAACCGATAGTCTTTTAAATCATCATATATTTATGGCTTTGAGGCCCTCAACTTTCCATTGATCATTTTCTTTTTTGTGATCAATGACCTCAATCACCCCCTATACATATATTTACACTTTTCATCTATGTGCATATCTCCACTTTCCACTAATGTTATCCTACTTAGAGACCTATTTATATGTTATTCCATGTGATGTTTGTACTTATAATTCTCTCTTATTAAGATGATATTTTATAAACTCTTCTCCTGATGTTAGATTTCAACAAAGGAATTTTAAAATATCAAACCCTAGATTTCCAAAATCAAGTTTAAATTATGAGGATTCAATTTAATTAAGGTGGGAAGAATGTAATTCTATAGAATTTAAAAAAACAGATATTTCATTTTATAGTGTGTATGACCCACAACACCAAGTGTAGAAAAGAATATAATAACCCAAGACTTTATGATATATTTATATTTAGATAAATTGAATTTTCCAATATCATATATTACACACAATACTGAGTTTATATTGTGTTACACACAAAAGAAATTTTATATTCCTCTACATGAAACACTAAGGCTATCTTGTTTTACACATAACAATGACTTTAAGGATTTGTGTCGCATGCAAGACCAAGTTTTACCAAACAATAATATATTATTAAAATATTATTATTTAATATAATATGATATAACCTAGATGTTAAATTAGTATTTATGAATAGGATTAACTAAAATATGAATATATATATTATTGGATTAATTAGTTACCAATTAATTATAATTGAATATAAGAACCAATTTAATATAAAGGATGTTTTTTTATAAAAATTATTATTATGCACCAAAGGTGTTTTATCATAATAAATTAAATTAATTACTATTAGTGAATGATATTAATTAAATATATATATTATATATTAAATCAAATATTTTTATATTCATACAGTAGATTATATAAGCATAAGATAAGAATAAATCTAGATTTACACTTAGAATTTGTATTTTTCTAAAAAGGCGATTTTGCCGCCTTTTAATGGAGCACCTATTTTAAATCCAATTTTTGAGACTTTTAAAATTTATATTTGAAAAAATAAACTTTATATTTGAATTTTTAATTTAAAAATTATCTTAATGTTATTTTTTGGTATTTTTATGAGAACTTTCATATTTTGATGAATAGTGAAAATGCTGAATTTTAATTAAAAACTTATTTTTCATCTATATAATTTATAGTGTTAAAGTATATTTTAAATTATTTTTAATATTTAATAAGTTCAATTATACATAAATTAATCTATTTTAGGTCATTGGAATCAATTTCACATTGATATTGGATATAAAAATATTTCAAACTTTTGAACTTTTTTACTTTAAAGACTTGCTTTGTCGTCCCATCTGTAGGATTGATTTTAAATTGATTTATTCCAATTAATTGATTTTAATTTGGAAAAATGGATTCCATATTTTTAATAAGAATAATTTATAATTCATAATAATTTTAACTTATAATTTTAACAAAAATATTGTGAAATAAATTAAAATTAATCACATTGTTTAAGAGAAAAATTAGCTTAACAAGGTACTAAAACTTAAACTTAAGGGGATAAATGACCTATAAACTTGTCAAAAATCCATTGGATGGAAATATTTATACTATATACTTAATTTTATATAATTTTATTATTATTTTAGGAACATTATATATTATAGACCTCTTAATAGTGTTTACCTATTTATATTTGTAATAATGTCACTCCTCATCCACTATAAAAAGGCACTCACCCCCTCACTTATTCACACCTCTAAGGCCATTTTTATCATTAAAAATCTACCAAAATAATCTCCCAAAATCCATTCCATAATCCTAGAATCCTCACATTAGGTAGAAAGCTAACTAAGGAAGTCTTTTCGTATAAACCAATGGGAGTTACCTGAATAAGAGGTAGCCTTATTCAACAATAACTTTTGTTTCATTTAATTCTCCACCCCTTCAATTATTTTTAGATATTGAATATATAATAAATTTAGTATCTTGAATATAATGAGAAGTTTTTATGATAGTATTTTTGTAATGTCTTGGAATTTCTACGTAATTTTTTTTAAATTATACAAAATTATTTAGAGACTACACGCTCTGACAACACATGATTCCAAGGCCTTGTGAGCCTAGAATGGGATTTTTATCTTTCTTTAAGGTACATTCAGTAAATTTGTGAGCTGATTTTTTTAAATTTTGAACTGGATCTCGTATAAAAGATATGAGGGCACTGTTGAACTCATAATTCTAGGATTCTCCTAGAAAGAACTTAACTTCGTCCGTCAATGGCCGAACGGAAAAGTTAATTTTTGGAATTTTTGAGAAAAATAATAAAATAACTTAAAATTTTATTTTATTTATTTTCTCACCAACGATCGATGATACGGAGATGCTACAGTATATAGATGATATGAATTAATGGATCTCATTAATGGCTCGTCAACATGCAGTGTAATAATGCTTTAATGGCATGTAACGACGTCGTTGTTTAATAAATAAAACAGTGTAACGACGCGACGTCACAGTGTAACAGAAATGTTGTGATGTGTTTTATTTTTAATAGTTGACATGTTGGTGGAACGAGGATTAAACTATGAGTATTATCTAATGAAACTCTAATGTATTTACTCCCCAACAAAGAATGATGAACATCGGCGGGACGTCATCGACTTCGACGTACCTCAAAGAAAGACGAACGTCATCGACCTCTTGGACCCAAAAGGAAAAAGCGCTACAACAACGAACATCAAAGAGGTAGGGATTTGAATTATTTTAAATTTTTTCCCATTTTTTGTTCTAAATGACGAATGCAGATTAACCCACAAATAGGTTAATCTGTGAATCCTGCGTTCTTGTGGGAGGGTGTTGTTCTAGGGTTTTCTGTTCAGAATTAATTTTATTGTTGATAAAAATGTAATCCCGAGTCTCCCCTACTTTAAACCTCTAATGCGGAGGGCACAGGGTGACACGAACAAGGCATGAGCCCCTCCATAGGTGCGCTCATTATGAACAGATTGATGAAGATGGAAGCAAGGTGCATTTGAGACCATCATGGGGACGGTGACACCCTACAGATCCCGTAGGCATCGGAAGATCGAGAAATAGACCACCACCACAGAAGGAACCATCGGCGTGCCGATGGCTGCGGCGAAGACCCCAGTTAGAGGGAGGCGGCCTGACCATCGGCGTGCCATGGCGGTATGGAGTCGGTGTCCCATGTATGAACTACCCGGGCGACCTAGGGAGTCGCGGTCACTCGACCACGGTGGAGGGGAGCCTACAGCACACCAGTCGCGGTAGTGCTGGACGTGGAGCTAAGCGAGCGCCGCATAGGAGGAGCGGCCCACTCCTTGCGGGCCGCGTTCAGACATGGGAGGGGACGTGGTGGTGGCTGTCACGTTCCGGGCGCACACCACCGGCCACACGTGTTGTCGATCTTTGGTTGGTGGGTCGTGCCCCCAGCCAGCGGGGCGGGCTGAACCCGCAGCCCAGCGGGCCCATTCTGCGCCCAGCAGGCCAGGGTGGAAGAGACCGGGTCACCGATCAACCCGAAAGGCTGGAACCTCGGTCAATCTGGGCCGAGTCCAGCGAGGCCCATTGGGCCTGGCCCACTGGCTAGGTCGGACTGGACTGACCTAGACTCGAACTGGGCTAATTCAAGTTAGTCGAATTAAACTGGGGTATGTGGGACCCCCAGGCTGGGTTGGTCAGGTCAGTCCGACTATGTCGTACTGGGGCCAGACACAACTGGCCCCTGGTTACTAAAACTCTAATAACTTGCAAACCAAGCGTCTGATTGACAAGGTGTTTGTGGCGTTTGGACCCTTGTGACGAGACGTCCCTTTGGATTATTCTATGTGGGAATTTTTGGTATTTTAGTTATGACTGATGGATTGAGTCGTAGTAGTGTGGATTCTTAGTGTCCTGGCAGATAAGCAACAGCTGTTTAGATCCTTAGTGGCTTGTCATATGAGCAGTTATTCATCAGGGATGAGTCCCTCAATAGTATGAAATATTAATCACTATAACTCATAAACCTTTCCTACTCTATAATATACCTGGTGTGAGTTGTCCTTAATTTGTGGCTTTGATTTTTGGTTACTTTGTGGAATTTCTCCTTAGTGTACTAGGTTCCCCTACTAAGTACTGTGTTACTAACCCATGCACGAGCTTCACCCACACGTGTTGTGTCTTGTGCAGACAACAAACTTTTTGATGGAGGACTTGGTGTATTATGAGTAGGCAAGACCCAGTAGGATCAGGTGGATAGGATATACTACTTTGGCTTCTAATAGCTACACTACTCTTACAATCAGTTATATTTTTCAGCAAATGGCTACCAAAGTCACCATTTACTTTGTTTTTTCAGTTATTTTTGTTGGGTTTGTATTCTATCCCACTTTTTTTTAGCTTTACTTTTACTCAGGACTTATTTTAGTATACTTGTTTTCCCCTTTCAGTTTTTGGGACATGGTTGGGCATGTATGTGCATACAGGTACTCAGGAAAATGCCTCCCACTTGTAGGTTGACACCTTTGAAACTAGTAACCAACCCATGGCCTTCAGAATGTGGGATTGGGGTATGTCATAGCATGGGACCAGGGGTATGGGTCGTGACAAAGTGGTATCAGAGGAGTTCGGTTCTACCTCAGAGATTGAGAGTCTATTGTTTTTGTTTTGAGGCAAAAATGTTAAATGTTGCAAGTAAGTATTTCAAATTTGGGGAGTCCAGTGTTGGTTCAGTGGCTGACGTATCCACACAATAAGACCTTTAATTCTACTTTTTGGCTCAATTCATAAAAACACCGATTTAAAATGTGTCTCCTTATGTTCTTTTTTATAAGAGTCATCTCACTAGGTATAATCTATTAACTGTGGCCCATATTGATCTATTTCAGGATTCATCCATGAGGACGACCAGCCAGGATTCTAATATTTGGTCAGGAGGATAGCCCTCCTAGTGATGAGGCATCCATTCAGGGACCAGTTCTCGAGATGCCCCCACTGGGTGGTTCACCAGTGCCACAACCACCAGTTGGTCAGCATCTACTACTGGCGGTAACAGCAGAGGATGTGCATAGACTTAGTGCCTTGTATGAGTTTTAGTGATAGAGACCTCTTAGGTTCAGGGGGGAGACGGGTCCCCATATTTCTAAGGATTGTATGGAGATGGTGGCATGGCTTTTCTACTTAGTGAGGAAACCACTTGACCAGATAGATATCTTAGATATTATCCTTCTTTAGGTCTTGGAAAGAAGATAGTGGAGTCTGATGATCCAGATGCATGATGAGGTGACCCTCACCTAGATGTACTTCAAGTGCTTTTTTGGGATGAGTTATTCCCTGAGACCTTTCGATCGGTGCACATTCAAAAGCTACTTCACCTTCAATAGGGTATCATGATGGTAGATGAGTACTCAGTAAGGTTCATTAAGCTTTCACGCTACTCTACAGACATGGTTTGTGACCATTTATTTAGGTATCGATCCTTTGAGTAGGAACTCAGGTAGGAGATCATGGCATTGATGGTGTCTCTCAGCATCTCCCACGCAGACTAGAGTGCTGGAGTGAGCTCTACTAGTAAAGAGATTACTCACAAAATAGGCACCGATAGTGGGTGACACCATCGGGTGACAGGTAGTTGATCCATATGTGGAAGGCATACAACATATGGTGTAGCGGTCTAAGAAGGTGATATAGTCTATTGGACAACCCCAGGACTCAGGATCATTGGTGTGAAGACACCAGGATAGTAGGAGACAGCAGAGGAGTAGGGTGTGCTACTCATGTGGCAGGAAGAGACACATGACTCGTGAATGCCCGACCTGTTGTACATATGATCAGAAGATGGTCGAGGGACCTCCAAGATAGAGGCAGAGGTTTGAGTGATGAGGGATGCAGGAAGGTGGAAATGGAAGGGGTATAGGCCAAGTAGCAGGCAATGGACAATGGTTCGAGGTACTACTGCCACCAACTCTATGTGGTCCACCCCGACCTCAGGGAGCAGGCGAACAGGGGTGAGCTCTGCTTCAGGAATTATAGGCTTATGACCACGGTGCCCTAGATTTTATTTGAGGTACGATCTATGTCTTCTCCACCTTATTTTTAAATCTTATAGACACATGTTCCGGTCAGTCTTTCCTTTCCATGGCTCTCGCTCAGAGCTCAGTGATTCTAGTGGATCTATTGGCTCGATCCTTATGGCTAGAGACTCCTACGGGAGGGGATTCGATGATTACACACTGGTGATGGCAGTGTGATCTTACTCTAGGAGGTGATATCTTCATCTAGGATCTCCTAGTAGTATCATCGAGGCCTTATGATGCCATCTTGGGTATGGACTAGTTATCTACAGTCCATGCTCAAATCGACTATTTTAGGTAAAAATTGTGGTGTGTCTGCGAGGATGGGACTAGGTATTCCTTCACTGGTGAGAAGAAAACCCTTCTAGCATGGTATAGACTTTCTTGGAGGAGGGTGTAGCCAATCACTCATCGTTTGGATAGACTCACCCTCAGTGCAGTGGATGAGAGGATTCCAAGATTTCCTGTAGTGGTGGATGATTATGAGGATGTTTTTCTTGAATATGTTTCAAGACTATCTCCTCGCAAGGAGGTAGAATTATACATCGATCTGTAACTAGAGATGGTTCTGATATCCACACCATCATATAGGATGTCTCCTGTAGAGCTTCATGAGTTGTGGGTATAGTTGGAGGACTTGCAAGAGAAGAACTTTGTGAGACCCAACATTTCAGCATGGGCAGCCCTAGTGTTGTTCCCCAATAAGGCATATGGAAGATTGAGGCTATGTGTGGACTTCCAGCACCTGAACCAGGTGAACTAAGAACAAGTATCCACTGCTAAGGATTCATGACCTCTTCAATCAGCTAAAAGTAGTGAGATGGTTCTCGAATATTGATTTCAGATCAGGATATCACCAGTTTCAGGTACGGGATGAGGATGTAATGAAGAAATCCTTCAAGTGTCGGTATGGCCAATATGAGTTCTTGGTGATGACTTTTGGCATGACCAATGACCCAGAAGTGTTCATGGGACTCATTAATAGGATCTTACAACCTTACCTCAATCGTTTTTTGGTAGTCTTAATTGATGAAATCTTGGTGTACTCAACATTGGAGGAGGAGCACACTAGACACCTACAGATAGTCCTGGATACACTCTGAGAGCACTAGCTTTATGGTAAGCTCTCAAAGTTCCAATTCTAGATTCGAGAGGTCCACTTTCTAGGACACATCATCTCGGATTCTGGAGTTGCATTGGATCCAGTGAAGATAGAGGCAGTTCTTTCATCGGAGCCACCCAGAAGTGTGACTGCGGTGCAGAGCTTCTTAGGGTTGGCTGGTTACTATCGGAGGTTCATGCCCAACTTTTCTAGAGTGGAATCACACTTATCGACTTTGACACAAGAAGGGAAATCCATTATTGTATAAAAATAAATGCCAACAGAGTTTCCAGGAGTTGGGGTGAAGACTGACTAGTGCCCCCATCTTGAGACTACCAGAGGAGGGCGTTGAGTACATAGTTTTCTGCGATGCATCAGGGATGGGTGTAGGTTGTTTCCTGATGTCGGAGTGATAGTGATCACCTATGGATCATAGCAGTTGAGGTATCATGATCATAACTACACAACCCATGACCTATAGTTAGCAGCATTGTTCTTTGCCTTGAAGATATGGTGGAACTACTTAATAGGTGAATGTTTTACAGTTTACTCTTACCACAAGAGTCTCAGGTATATCTTCTCCCAGAAGGACCTAAACTTGAGACAACAGTGATGGTTGGAGTTCCTCCGGGACTATGGAATTGAGATAGTCTACACTCTTAGGAATGGGAAATTAGTGGAAGACTCGCTTAGTTATAGGACCGTTTTACAGCTACTGAGTGAGGTGACAGAGCAGTTATTCATGATACAGATATCCTTCATAGATGATGATGGAGTAGCTTACCTTTAGTCGATTACTGTCACTCCCCCAATCTTACAACGAGTTAGGGAGGCATAACTTGTGGATGTTGACTGTGAGTCCCAACATGCTCAGATATCCTCAGGACTGACTCCTGATTGATTTTCGATAGGTGGGGAGGATGTCATCCTTTTCAGAGGACGCACCATAGTACTAGTGACATTACGAGAGGAGGTGTTGAGGGAGTTCCATAATTCCCCTTTGGAGGTACATCCTGGTGTGGATAATATGTACCAGGATATCTGATGTCAGTACTGGTGTCCAGGTATGAAGAAAGCGGTGGAAGAGTTCATTTTATGATGCCTCACTTGTCAGCAAGTGAAGGTCGAGCATCAGGTTCTAGCAATCTTGGCTCATCCAATTGAGTTACCAGAGTGGAAATGTGATGGTATCTTAATGGGATTCATGAAGGGGTTACCACGAACTTCCAAAGGCCATGATTCTATCTAGGTGATCATTGACTGACTTACCAAGTCGGCTCACTTCCTACCCATCTGGGAGTAGGGACCGGTAGAGGGCTTGGGACGCCTATATGTTCAGTAGATAGTGTGGATTCATGGAGTGCCTTCAATGATTATCTCATACTGAGATACATACTTTACATCCCAATTGTGGAAGGGATTATAAGAGGATTTTAGGACTCAGTTGTGCTTAAGAAAAGCTTTTTATCCCCAAACATATGGTTAGACAAAGCAGACCATACAAACCTTGGAGGACATACTTTGTGCTTGCATCCTAGATTTTGGTCATATTTGGGAGGACCACCTTCCACTGGTGGAGTTTTTATACAACAATAGCGATCAATCCACCATTGGAATGGCACCATTCGAGGCATTGTATAGGCAGCCTTGTAGATCACCTCTATGCTAGACAGACCCAGGGGAGTCGGCACTCATGGGTCCAGAGTTGGTATGGACTACCACTAAGAAGGTTTAGATCATCTAGGAGTGGATGAGTACTGCATAGATCAGGCATAAGTCTTATGCCAATAGGATACGGACACCCTTGGAGTTTGAGGAGGGAGACTATGTGTTCCTTTGGGTCTCACCATGATGAGGATTGCAGAGATTTTGCTGGGGTGGTAAGCTATCTCTAAGGTTCATCGGACCTTTTCAGATCCTGAGTAGAGTTGGTGAAGTGGAATACCACCTATATCAACCCCCATAGAAGCACCGAGTGTAGGATGTTTTCCACGTGTCGTATTTGAGGAGATACGTGCATGATCCATCACACATCATCGACTAGGGGGAGATGAACATTGACGATGGGGAAATGTTTGTGGAGTTCTTGGTGGACATAAAGGATCGATAGGATCAGGTCCTTCATGGATGGTTAATTCCTCTAGTGCATGTTCGGTGGAATCACGAGAACCTCTAGGAGAGCACATGGGAGTTAGAAGCTCAGATTCATGTTCAGTACCCCCATTTGTTTGATTAGCATTTTTTTTGCTTTTGGGAACGTAAAGATCTATGGTGGGGAGAAATTAATGTCTAGGAATTTCTGGGTAAATTTTTTTTAATTATATAAAATTATTTAGAGACTACATGCTCTGACAGCGCGTGATTCCGAGGACTGTTGAGCCCGGAATAGAATTTTGAACTTTTTTAAGATATGTTCAGTAAACGTGTGAGCAGGATTTTCTAAATTTTGAACCGAAGCATGGATCAAAAAATTTAGGGCACCGTTGAACTCAGAAAACTAAGATTTTCCTATAAAGTACTTAACTTTGGTCTAAAAGGGATGAACGAAAAATTTAATTTTCAGAATTTTCAAGAAAAATAATAAAATAACTTAAAATTTTATTTTATTTTTTTCCCACTGATGAGCGACGACGTGGAAATGCTTTGGTACAGTGACAAGGTAGTGACGAGATGCATTAATGGATATTATTAATGGCTCGTCAACATGCAGTGTAATGACACTTTAATGGAGCGTAAGAGCAATGTCATTTCATAAATGAAACAGTGTAACGATGTGACGTCGCAACGTAACAGAAACATTACAACATGTTTTCTTTTTAATAGTTGATGTGTTGGTGGAAAGAGGATTAAATTGTGATGATTATTTGATGAACCTCCAATGTTTTTTCTTCCCAATGAATAATGATGAACACCGGTAGCACATCATTGACTTCGATGTACCTCGAAGAATGACAAACGCCATCAACCTCTTGGACCCTCAAGGAATAAGCTCTATGAAAATGAACATCAATGAGGTAGGGGTTTGAATTATATTAAAATTTTCCTCATTCATTATTTTAAACAATGAAACAAGTTAACCCACAAACAAGTTAATCTATAGATCGTGCGTTCTTATGGGAGGGTGCTGCTCTGGGGTTTTCTATTTGGGATTAATTTTATTGTCGATAAAAATGTAATCCTGAACCTCCCCTAATTTAAACCTCTAACACAGAGGGCATGGGACGACATGAACAAGGCCTGAGCCCTTCTGTATGTGCACTCATTGTGAATGGATTTTCCAAGACTGTGGAAAGGTGCATCCGAGACCATCACAGTGATGGTGACAAACTACAGAGCCCGTAGGCGAAGGCGGATTGAGAAACAAACCACTGGAGCAACTCTGGTGGCCTGAATAAGGAACCACCAGTGTTCTGGCACCGGCACTGGTGGGTGGCGGTGGCCCATGGCAGTGGCTGATGGGGGCCCGCAGTGCTGAACGAAGGTGGAGGGAGGCAGTGCGTTGTGGTGGAAAGAGGTTGCGGCTAGCTGGACATGGTATAATTGAGCTGATGGCCCATGTTTGGGCCATCTAGGAAACCTGGTGAGTTGTAGTCACTTGACCATGGTAGAGGGGAGGCTGTGGTCTGTCGGCCATGGTGGACGCTGGACGCGGTGCCAGGTAGGCGCTGGATGCAGCGCCAGGCAGGCAGTGGATAGGGCGCCAGGTGGGTGCTGGACGCGGTGCCAGGTGGGTGCCACATAGGAGGAGTGACCCACTTCTTGAGGAACACATTTGGATGGGGGTGGGGACATGGTTGTGGTTGTCGTGTCCCAAGCATACACCACTAACTGCACGTGTGGCTGGTCTTTGGATGGTGGGCCGGATCCACAGCCTAGCGGGCCAGTCGCACATCAGCGGGCTAGACCCACACCGATGGGCCGAACCTGCGCTGGTGGGCCGGACCCATGCCCTTTAGGTTGGGCTGGAAGAAACTGGGTCACCGAGCGACCCGGTGGGCTGGACAATTAGCCAATCTTGGTCGGGTCCAGTGAGGCCCATTGGTTCGGGCCCATTGTCCAGGCTGGACAGGACCGACCCAAACCCAAACCGGGCCAGGTTGAGTTAGACGAATTAAACCGAGGTATGTGGGACCCCCAGGCCGGGTTGGTTGGGTCGGTCTGACCGAGTCAGATTGGGCCGAGACGCAATCGTCCCCTAGTTACTAAAATGCTAATAACTTGAAAACCAAACATCCAATTGATGATCTGTTTACATCGTTGGAACCCTTATTATGAGACGGTCCTTTGGGTTATTCTATGTGGAACTTCATGGAAGTTGAGGTATGACCAATGGCTCTAGAAACAGCTATGTTGATCCTCAGTGGCCCCATAGAAAAGCAGCAGCTGTGTGGATCCTTAATGGCTCGGCAGATGAGCAGTAGCCGTGTGGATCCTTAGTGGCTTGGAAGACAAGTAGTACCCGTGTGGATCCTTAGTGTCATGGAAGATGAGCATCATCCATGTGGATACTTAGTGGCCCGACATATGAGCAGCAGCCGTGTGGATTCTTAGTGGCCCGACAGACAAGCAGTGATTCATCAAGGATGAGTCCCTCCATAGTATGAAAAGTTAATCACTATAACTGATGAACCTTTCCTACTCTAGAATATACCTGGTTTTAATTGTCCTACTTTTTGTCTTTTCTTTGTGGTTTCTTTGTGGTATTTATCCTTATTGGAATAGGGTACCCTACTGAGTACTGTGTTACTCACCCC
This sequence comes from Viscum album, assembly GCA_963277665.1. Taxonomy (NCBI): domain Eukaryota; kingdom Viridiplantae; phylum Streptophyta; class Magnoliopsida; order Santalales; family Viscaceae; genus Viscum; species Viscum album. The sequence continues at coordinate 1,274,924,723 of OY728136.1, read as the reverse complement.
TATACGGGCTTCACCTGCACGTGTTGTGTCTTGTGTAGATGATGAACATTTTGATGAAGGACTTGGTGGACTAAGAGAAAGAAAGTCCTAGTAGGATTAGGTGTACATGACATACTACTTCATCTTCCAGTAGCTACAATACTCTTACTATCAGTTGTAGTTTTCGGTGCATGGCTACCTGAGTCCCTTTGTACTTTTTTGTTTTCAGTTTTTTTTTGGGTTTTTATTCTGGCCCACTTGTTTTCAGTTGTACTTGTACTCATCACTTGTTTTAGTGTACTTTTTTCCCCTTTTAATTTGTGGGACGTGGTTGGGTGTTCATGTGCTTACAGGTACTCTATAAAATTTCTCCCACTTGCAGGATGACACCTTCAGCACTAATCACTAACCCCTAGCCTTCAGGAGGCAGGCATGGGGTATGTCACAGCATGGGCCTCGGGGGATGGTTCATGACAATTTCTACCTACACTTTCACACACATTCATCAAATGGGATACTCAATCATCGTTCTTTTGTACGGAGGACTACCGCATCGTGAACCTATGTCATTCATTCTTCCATTACCACCTTTCAAGGTTGGAATAATGATGTATTTATAGTTTATATATGAAATATATGGTATTTATAATTTCATCATAATTTTAAATTTTTATATTACACATAACTTCATGCTTTCAATTTTGTGGTAACATGATAACATCGTTTGTGGACGTGTGGACTACCACCTCCTAAAAGTGATGTGATTCGTTCACATGTTACATGGAATGTATTAAGGATGTTTTTAATAAACACATAAGATGTATAAGATATAAATATTCAACTATAATTATAATATATATATATATCATTTACTTTTCATTATTTTAATATCATAAGAAAATGGAAACAACATTCATGCATATGTACGGTCCACCATCTCCATGAACGGTGTATTTCATTTCCTATCTCCAAATTTTATAAATTTATATAAATAAATATATAATAAATATATATTATATTTACATCATGTTTTACATTATGGAGATTATTAAATCCTGATATAATTAATAGGAACAAAAATAACAAGTCAAAACATACTCGAAAAACTAGGCAACTAACACCTGAAATAATGAAAATAATGAAAGATTATTAATAAATAGGTAATAAGATATTATAAGTTCATATATGATATTATGAATATTATTATGGTTATTTTTTAAGTTAATAACATTCTTAAAACAATTATACATGATGTTAATGAATGTTCACCCAAAAGGGAAATGCAAGGTGATATATTTTCATCTCACTTTTTGTATTTGTGAGATAAATATCATATTCACCACTTACTTCTTTTACATAGTGTATATAATAACCCTTTTGATATATTATATCATGAATTATTTTAAATTCATGGTATTCAAATGTTTCATTTGATTATTATTACTCATGGGGTTTGTGGTCTCAATGTTACCAAAGCAGTAATGGATTTTTGTCACAAATTGCCTTCTCCAAGTCGTTTGTTATGTTATACACTTATCTTCTTTTATGAGTTTTATATAATACTACTTTGACGTGTTATATCATGAATATACTTATTCTCGTGATATTAAAAGTTTCATTTAATGTTATTCCTTCATGGGTATTATGATTCAAACTTTTCAAAGTGGTATGGGGAACATTGAATGTTTAAAGATATTTTCTAAATAATGTTTTTAAAGATATTTTATTTATTTCATAAAAAATTATTCTTACTATAATGGGTATAATTCATTTTGATACCATACTTATTATTTATCTAGATGGCATATGATCATTTTTTCAAGGATAGTATTGACATTCACTTGAATCATTTTTATAGTCATTAACTTCCCCTTAAGTTATTCTCTTTCCAATGACCATTGAACATTAAATATCTTTATCATTTATCATGGATATTAATATTTATTAAATCATATAATATTTTTTACATATGTTTTATACTTTATAGTTATTTGATTACATGGGTAAATAGTGATAAATTTTTATCTTTTACTCAATATGGATACATTTTGATAAGGCATATTGCTTATGAATTAAATAAATTATTTGATATTTAAGGAATGATTTGGATTGACATGAAATGGTTTGGAGAAAATTTAAAGTAATCCCCTCAATTCATATGTATTTTTATGAGGTGAAAATAGTTGGTCACAAACCCTTTGAGTTTGTAACCAAACACGTTCTAAATTATCTTGTGAGAGGTATTGATAATAGTTTGTTAAACTGTCTTGTGAACAATCTTGAAAGTAAAGGTAATATGTACCTGGGAATCATAGAATCTAATAATTAAGAGTTTTATTCATTTAGATTTAGTTATTATTATTTTTTATATTCTCACTATGTAAAAATATGTGGATGCTTTTCATTATCGGTTTATTGAGTAAATGGTATGTGTTTTAAGTTATTTACTTTTACATATTGATTCATCCTTATCTTATCATGATACTAAAGTTATTTAAATGGCTTGAGTTTTAAGTTATTTACCATTCCATATTGTTTATGAATTTCCTTCTTAGTTTATTTATTACAAGGCATGTGTTTTCAGATATTTAACTTTCGATAATGATCATGATCATTGATTCATTATTACTCTACTATACTTAACCCTTAATGAGAATTTGAGATCACCCTTATTTTGTTTCATTTCCCCTGGATTCCATTAATTTTACTAAGAAATATATGAAAGTACATACTAGGTGGAATAAAGTTATACTCAAAAAATATGTTGTAAATTTTGTATTTATTTGTAATACAAGTCTCATATATGTATCTAGTTTAAAAATACTACTAAATCATTCAGTCCTTTTGGATAAGACTTACTTAAATATTATTATAATGAAATGGTATCATGAAACCAACTATGATCTTACTGGGTTTGAGGTGATACAATTGGTATCATATCAAGTTTATTAGAAACCTTGGTAACTAGATCTAGGAAAACATGGATTAGATAACATATCCCTAAGGTATAATTTGAGGATGAGTATATAATAACATCCTAAAGTTTTAGTTAGATAGATATTATGTGGTTTCCCTATCAATACATATCTTTCTAGATACTACAAGTGGATGTAGTTTTGGAACATATGTACCTAGGGGTAATAACTCTAAAGAGGTGCATCAGGGCTGACTCGAGTGTAACCTGGTACACGACAATGAGCCTTACTGTGCACCTGGTTTGACACTACCTGAGGATATTCTTAGAATAATTCATATTTTATTTATAAACCATTATACTATATTTTAATAGATAGTGAAAATTAATGACCTAGGTTAAGACAAAGTTTTCTTAGATAAAAAAATAATGTGTCAAAATTTAGACACCATAAAAATGATTATATAGTTTTTCTAAAATGATAATTTCTTCTCACACTATGATTTTTGGTTTTAGTCAATGGTCGGAACCCAAAGGGATCATGTTAACATTGAACATGAAGTACAATGTGGTGTAATTGAGCAACCAAATGGGATGTTGATAAAAGTGAATGATATTATATCCATGCCTAATCAGTTTTCTCAAAATATGATTAACAACATATACCTTAACCAACTTCTAAACTCACCAAATAATAGAATGGTGAAGGTTGTTAAGAGCTCGAGTGGTGGAAACCATGGATAAATAAATGTTAAATTTCCATCATGAAAGAAATGTAGAAGGAGACACCCAGGAAAGTGTCTTAATGGAATGAGTAAATGATTTATATGTGGGAAATAAGGACATATAGAATATAATTTCCTAGGAAAAATGAAGAGTATGATGGAAGGAAATAAGACTCATCCTAATGATCCATTTATAGTTATTTTCCTTAAATGTGGGGAACTTGGGAATTACCTGAGTCAATGCCCTCTTCTATAGGATAAAATATGGACCAAGGAAAGACCTATGTGGAAATAAATGGATGAAGTATTTATTTTTTTGAATTATATTGAAAACCTTAGTTAAAAGTTGATTTAGTGATTAACCTTATTTTAAGTATTTTCATCATATTTATTTTGGAAATTATATTAATATGGTTTTAGAAAGAGAAAACATGTATTTTGGGTGATAAACCATCAAATTCAGTAAGGTGATGGGGCTTGGACCCATAAATGAATGACGATAATGGTTTTATGCCTACCACTAGCCTAAGTGATTCCCTAGTTAATGTCTCATTACTTTTATCTAAAAAAATTGATAAATAAATGTTAATGATGAACCAGTGGTATCACTTTAAGGTTTAGATATTAATTTATAAACCATGTTAGTTTTGGAAAATAGTTAGAGGTAAACTTAAAGACTTATTTTATGTATATTATAATCTATAAAAATTAAATTTTAGTGCTTTGGGAATAAAAAAAGGTTTATTTAAGGATATCAATTTCATGGAGTAAGGGATGAATTATAATTTGATCAAAGCACAGCCAAAAGATGAAATTTTTCTTATGAAATTGAAACGTATCAAGTATATTTCCTTATATTATTGGTCAATAAAATAATTCCTCAATATTAGTAAAATGAAATTAAAAAAATGATATCTGAATACCTTCATTTTTGTTGAACTGGTTGTCTTTTAAATCATTATAGATTTATGGATTTGATGCCCTCAACTTTATATTGATCATTCACATGTTTGTAATCAATAACCTCAATCAACCCTATAAATATTTAAATTTTTCCTCCATGTAGGTATCTCCACTTTAAAATAATGTTCTTATAATTAGATATCTATTTATATGTTATTCCATGTGTCATTTTTAATTATCATTTTCTTTTATTAAGATGGTATTTTATTAACTCTTCTCGTGGTGTGGGATTTCAAAAAAGGAATTTTAAAATATCAAACCCTAGATTTTCGAGATCAAGTTTAAATTATGAGGATGAAATTTAATTAATGTGGGGAGAATATAACTCCCCAAAATTATAAAATAAGGATATTTTATTTCATATCATGTATAACACACAACACCAAACATAGAAAGGAATATAACAACTAAAGACATTATGATATATTTATATTTGGATAAATTCAATCTTTCCAATAGAATATATTAAATGCAACACTAAGCTTTGATTATGTTTCACACAATATAGAGTTTATATTTCTCTACATAGAACACCGAGGTTATATTGAGTTACACACAACAATGTATTTTTTCAATGACTTGTATCGCACGCAAGACCAAGTTTTACCGAACAATAATATATTATTAAAATATAATTATTTAATATAATAAGATATAACCTAGCCATTAAATTAGAATTTATGAATAGGTTAAAATAACATATGAATATATATGATTTAATTTAGTGGTTACCAATTAATTATAACTAAATATAAGAACCAATTGAATATAAACGAGATATTTTAAAAAAACTATTATTATACACCAAAGGTGTTTCATCGTAATAAATTAAATTAATTAATATTAGTTAATGATATTAAATAAATATATATATATTATATTCAATAAAATACTTTTTATATTCATCCAATATATTGTATAGGCATAAGATAAGAATAAATCTAGTTTTACGCTTAAAATTGTATATTTCTAAAAAGACAATTTTTTCGCCTTTTAATGGTGTGCCTATTCTAAATCCAATTTTTGAAAATTTTATAATTTAAATTTTAAAAAATAAACTTAATATTTTAATTAATAATTTCAAAATTATCTTAAGGTTAATTTTTTGTATTTTTATGACAACTTTCATATTTTGATGAATAATGAAAAATGATGAATTTTAATTGAAAATTGTTTTTTCATCTATATAATTTATAGTGTTAAATTATATTTTAAACTATTTTTAATGTTTAATTACTTAAATTATACATTAATTAATCCAATTTAGGTCATTTAAATCAATTTTAAATTGATATTGGATATAAAAACATTTCAAACTTTTGAACATTTTCACTTTAAAAACCCGCTTTGTCATCTCGTCTGCGGGATTGATTTTAAATTAATTTCTTCCAATTATGTGATTGAAATTTGTAAAAATGGATTCCATATTTTTAATAATAATAATTTATAATTTATAATAAGGTCAAATTAGTTTTTTACCAAAATTATTAGTGAAAGGAATTAAAAATAATTACATTGAATAAGAGAAAAACTTGCTTAATACGAAACTGAACCTTAAACTTAAGGACCAAATGACCTAAAACTTGTCTAAAATCCATTTTATATAAATATTTAGACCCTATCCTCCATTTTATAGAATTTATTTCATTATTTTAGGCATATTATGAAATGGATACCTCTCAATAATGTTTACCTTTTTATATTTACAAGAATGTCACTCCTCCTCCACTATAAAAAGGCACTCACCCATCTCACTTATCCACGCCTATAAAACCCATTGTCTCATCCAAACACTACACAAATAATCTCCCAAAATCCCTCCCCTAATCCTATAATCCTCACTTTTGGAAGAAAGGAAACCAAGTAAGTCTTTTGGTACAAAGCAAAATGGGTTACCCAAATAAGAGGTAACGCTATTAAATAATCACTTTTGTTTCACTTACAACTTCACCCATTAAATCATTTTTATAACATGAATATATAATTACCACATTATCTTTAATATACTAATATTTTTTTATACTTGGAGTTTTACCTACACTTCCACACACATCCATCAAATGTGACATGCTAAAAAGGCCCAGATTTGTGTGGATCAACCCTTTGCGTGTTTCCAAAGACTGAGGTGCTCGGAGGAGTCTCAGAGGAAGTCTGGAGAAGTTTGGTTACATATTTTTTTAAATAATAATAATTACACATCATGTAATTTGGATTCACGATGTGTAAGTTTTTAGGGTAAAATAAATAATAAGGCGACGCATTTTTGGTAGAACTAGACTCTGAGCATTACATGACGTGAAAGGGGATTACACATTGCGTAAATCCCTAATGATGTATGTTTTAAATTTTTTCAACCACTCATTTTTTTCAAAAAATATGGCTAAAGTTCCTCTCTTCTGATTCCAAGTGACCTGGAAACCCCCTATTCGATGTTTTGGGGATTCCTTTGTCAAGGATCGATCTCTAGCTTCCCTCCTTAGATCATTTTTTTATCCAAGGTATGTTCCACCTCCGTTAGTACATTTTCGTCAATACATTACCTACCATTACTCATTTACATGTGGTGGTTATTAATCTTTATGATTCTAAAGGATATTTTTTGGTTTTTTTTTATGCGGTTGTGGCGCAGCATCCTTGGGTGGATACAGTTCTTGTGGGAGAGGTGGTTGGGATTTGTATCGTTGGTCTGTTCTCATGAAAATAATGATGAAACCCTTTTCAGGTAGGGTATTAATTAATTATCTATTTATTTACATTAAATCTTATAGTTAGAATTATTTATCCCCTTGTATTTCAATTAAATTAACCTAATAATTACTTGAACCAAATTAAAGAATTGTTATTGATTTCATAGTGATGTTATTGTTTGTACTATGATAATGGGTTGCCTCTTGATTTTCTAGATAGTGTGATATATATGTTGTTATTTTTGTGATTGGTTTAGTATGTGAAATTGGTAAATAATGTAAATCCTAAATTAATTGATAATTAATTGGCTATAAGATTAAATAAGCATGTTTAATTAATCCAGCTGTTCTGGTTGTAATTTGATGATAATCGAATTAATGCAAGTATGCATATTTAATTGAATTAGTTAATGAACCTGAATCATGATTATGATTTTTGATAAAATAATTAAATTCATGTTAAATTAATTATTTAATAATTTGTGATATCATGAGATATCTTGTTTCTTAGATTTCCCAAAGTTGGAACCTGTGATTAATGAATCGGTTAATTTAAGATGGAATAAGAGTCAGTTGTGTGATAAAATATGATACCTTCATAGGGCCTAAGTTTCCCAATTTCTTATAGACTTCTAGTTCCTTATTATTTTGATCCATGAGATATCATTGTGTGTGAAGACCGAATGCCTTATTTTAGGTCAAAGATTCTAGTTACTATGATTTGGTTCCTACTGCTTCTGATGTGACATGAGCCTAGGATGAATGAGATTAGAGGGATATTGAAGTATGTAGGTTTATGAGGCCTAGATGTGATTTGATCCTAGAGGGATGTTGTGGTATGGGGGTCAAGGAGTCCTAGATGTGATGTCATCCTTGGATGGTTGATCCTGGAGTGATGGTGTGGTATGAGGGGTGGGGAGGCCCAGTTTTTGTGGCATCAGTTGGCACCTAGAGTAGCGAGATGCATCATTATATGCATGTGGGTATCATAGAGGACACCAGAGATGATAGAGTGGGTCGAATCTAGGATTACCCATTGATATGATAGCTAGATTCTTATTTGAATCTGTTGTTTGGATGATGGTCAGGTTGTTTTTTTATCTACCTTTCTTTCCCCACTGCTTGAGGGAGATGGATGTGCTTGGTTTATTTACTTGTATGATATCTTAGGATGTTTTCCTAGATTAAATAGTAATATGTAAAGTAATTATGTTAATTAATGAATAAATGTTTAACCCATAAGGTTTGATCTTGCTGGGATGCAATGATGAGGTTATAATTATGAGAAGCTATGGGCTCAGTTTTCTTATGCTTGGAGGGAATGGAACTTTGTTTTAATCCTAATTTAATATAATGGGGAGATATTAATGTTTAATTAATGGTTAAATAATTAATTAACAAAAATTTAAATTGATGAAAAGGAATGAAGTAATTTAAATGTATCTCTTTAAAGTTTTGTGTGATTATAGGATATATGGTCTTAGTAGAGATGGTTGGGAGTCCAAGAGATGTTAGCTGTAGTTGAGTTTGAGACTAGGTTATGCCCATAGTGTGGTTTTTATCTATATTATATCCTATTATTTCTGTGTTTCTATACACTACTCTACCTTTTCATTTAAAGAGACTAACACCCCAAGGATTCTGATCCCAAGGGGGTGTTTTCCCCAACATCCTAGTGGGAGGATGGATGGATAACTACCCCCTTTGGCCCCACTCTCTTCTCTTTGTTGTTACTTATGATGGTATGCATGATGGTTAGTTTTCCCCATATATGTGTGCAGAGGGATGTAATGGATTATGGTTATTTCACACACATTTATTCTAGATATAGTTTCCTAAGGACTACTATACGTATAACGTGCATAGGTTGTGATGGATTGAGGTATAATACCTGATGTATGATACACGTTATAATAGCTATGTTTACTCCAAGAAACTATCTGTTTAATTTTGGTTACGTGGACGTGGTGGTGTATTGAACGAGTTTTATGTTGTGGTGCTTCTCTCAAGTGTCTTTGGGCTAGAATTTTTTGGGGAGAGATGCCCAGGATGTGTGATGTTGGGAAAGAGTGGAAAACTAGTGGGGAAGCAGTAGAGGGGTACCCTTGATATTTTTTATTATATTATATTCTCTTGTATGTGATACTTAGTGAGAGTATCCATGGTGAGGATGAGAACTTAGTATACCTATTTAGTTGATGAGTTAGTTTCACTTTTTGTTAATAGTGCTTTAGCATGATTTATTTACCTTTTTCATGAGAGGCTTCAGGGAGGATACTTCTGAGTATACTATTATACTCACCCTATGTATAAATATAAACTATTTTTCAAGTTAGTTGGATTAGGTTGGAGATCAGGTTGGTTACTACTTGCTTGGGGTTTATCAGGAGTTTTTTGGGATTCATGACCGCTGTCGTCTTTAATTTTCTTCTGGTACTTTCATTTTTCCTTTAAATTTTAGTGGTTCTTTCATGAAATTACATATGTTAATTTTGGATTTTCTTCTATATTGGAGTCTGAATATGAGTTCATTGATTTATTTCTTATCTCTCTCTTTCGTATGTGTTCACTTTGAGGGAAATGTCTCCCATATGTGTGTTTATTATACCCTCAGTGCTAGTCGCCAACCCAAGGCCTACTAGAGGTGGGACTTAGGTGTCACTATATCTCTTATCCCATTGCTGACCCAGGAGGGGTACACCTTGTGAGGAGGGGTTCATGAAAGAGTGGTATTAGAAGTTTGGTTGAGGGATAGGATGGAGTTTGGAGTTATCCACAGGTCAGATTGCATGGATTTGTAGGGAAACAATGTCAGTTAAGTTTAGAAAGTGTTGTAAACATGGGATATCGGCTGAGACATAGGTATTTAGGGCCCCCTGTGATATAATGAACTGACCTTTAGGATTACAGTGGCTACTAAATAATGTAATATTGGTTTTGGGGTAGAGACCTGGGAAAGGATCATGTATCATTCTTCTTTACACCTATGTTTTAATGGGTATACCTTGGGATAGGTTAACGTAAAATAAATAAAAGAAAACAATTGATTAATGTTAAGGTCTTCCATATTATAGGTATAGGATCTCTAAAAAAATTTCTTTTTTAGGAATGTCTCTAATTCGGCGTCCTCTTCAAGTTCATGCAGAAGAAATGTTCAGCAGGTTGCACCAGAAGATCATCACAGAGTAGAGATTTACGATGATGACACTTGGAGGAGGAAACTCTGAGAGTTTAAACACTAGATTATATAGAAGTATGAGGGATCCATTTTAGATGCAGTCATGAAAGACTGGTTGGAGGAGGTTGAGATAGTCTTCTGTTCTACCCATGCTCAAAAAAAAGTACTGGGTGTCATTGGTTGTGATGATGCTATATGGGGCAGCGAGGTAGTGTTGGTTCTTGATCCTTAGGGGCCGCGAGGAGTTGACAATCTCATAGGAGGATTTTTTATACCATTTTAAGGATTAGTTTCTTTTTTTGACTGTGAATTCATTCAGTCTTCATGATCTACTTACCCTTAGGTAGGGGAGCTCCAGTGTGCAAGAGTTCAGGATCCATTTTATAAACCTTCTGTTATATGCTTCAGACCTGTTTCCAGATGAGAAGTACAAGTCAAGGAATTTCGAGGAGGCTTTGTATCCAAATATCCAATGTCAGGTCACCCCATTTATGCTGAAGATGTATCTCGTGGTACTGGAGAGAGAAGTGGTCATTGAGAGTACATTAGCTATAATTGGATCATCAGGAGAAGGGAGTCATCAGGATTCCTCACAAAGTAGAGTTGTGGTCTAGGGTTCCTAATTGTCAGGACAATAGAGCTTCTGATTAGCCATGGGTAGGTCCCATCCCTCAATGTCTCATTTCTCCAAGGGAAGTAGCTCTCATTCCTTTGACAAGTTATAAAAGTCATTTGTTTCTTATTGAGGATGAGTTCATCAGTTATTAGAGTGATCAGAATTTCTGGGTAGTTACTATGCACTATTTGTTCTGCTTCAGGTTACTCCGCTGAGGTAGTTCTATCTGAGACAACAACAATTGGTTGCTCCAGTTTGGGACTAGAAGTGAGTAGTTGGGGAAAGAAAAGGAAATCCCTGAGACACTCCCCATCCTTAGAGAGTAGAGTGTGGTCATGCAGGTGGTCGTTAGTAGGGTAAAAGAGGTCATGGAACAAGTTGTGGTCATCTTCATGCTTTATCATTTTCAGTTCTAGGTGAGCTAGACATCGTTCAAGGTACCATTTTCTTGTTTTCTACTTGGTTTCATGCTTCATTTGATTCAGGAGCGACAAACTCCTTTATATCACCTACCCTTGTCTATGATTTGGGACTTGAGGTAGAGAGGTTTCTAGTTCCCTTGGTGTTGAATATGCTAGTTAGAGGTCGAGCTAACTTATTTGATGTATATAGAAACTATGATATAGTGTTGGGGCAGCACCACTCTTAGGGAGATTTCCTATGTTTATGGATAAAACCATATGACATCATCCTTGATATAGATTGGTTGTATTCGGTGCAAGATATCATGGATTGATTTAGGAGGCTGGTTGTGTTCTTTGATGTTGATGGAGATCCAGCAATGTTTTTTAGTGAGTAATACCCTCGGATGGGTCAGAGGCATATTCCATCCTTATCATCCTTGATCGCCGAGATGATGTTGAGTTCATCATAGGTTCATTAGTTACTGTTTCCTAGGGTCTGGGAGAGTACCCTTATGTCTATCCATAGAAGGTTGTAGCGTTACTCCCTTGAAGATAGATTGAGTTTGGGATCAAACTACAGTTATATGTGTCTCATATCTTGATGTCTCCATATAGGATGGTACCATATTTGTTATAAGAGATATGAAAACAACTCTATGGTCTGTTGTGGTGTGGTTTTGTTATGCTGACTATGTCACCATGGGGTGAAGTAGTCTTGTTCGTTAAGAATGTTGAAAATTATTTGTGATTTTATATCAATTATCGTTGCTTGAACCAAGTGATAGTGAAGAAACACTATCCTCTTTCATGGATTTCTGATTTATTCGATTAGTTGAAGTGTGCAAGTTGGTTCTCAAATATCGATTTGTAGTCATGATATCATCAGATGTGTGTGAAGGATGAGGGTATTCCAAAGACTATTTTCCATTATTGACATGGGAATTATGATTTGGTTGTGATGTCATTTGGTGTGATGAATTCTCTAGATGTGTTCATGGGATTAATTAATGTTGTGTTATCTGAGTTACTCAATAAGTTTGTGGAGGTTTTTATCGATGAAATCCTTATGTAATACGTATTTGAGGAGGAGCATGCAGAGAATTTGTGTGTTGTTTTAGGATTCCTTCGTCGTGAGAAGTTGTTTGGGAAGTTTTCAAAGTGTGATTTTTGGGCTCTAGAAGTACATTTCTTGGGGAATGTTGTATCCCAGTATTAATTAGTTGTGGATCCATCAAAGGTAGAAGTAGTTGTGTCTTGGGAATCCCCTAAGATAGTGGTAGAGGTGATAAGATTTCTTGGTATTGCATGCTATATAGGAGGTTTATAGTTGACTTATCTCCGATTGTGTCTACTATGATAGCATTAAATAAAAAGGATAATTTTTTCCTATTGACTGATCAGTTTCAGATGACTTTTGAGTATCTGAAGGATAAGTTGATCATAGCTCCAGTTCTTTGTCTATCAGTAGAAGGAGTTCAGTTTGAGGTTTTCTATGATTCTTCGCATTCAGGGTTGGGTTGTGTTCTGATGCAGTAGAGATTAGTTATTTCTTCTGGGTCTTGGTATTTAAACGCTCATGAGCATAACTATTCCACCCATGATCTTGACTTTGTGGTGGTAGTGTTTTCTCAGAAATTGTGAAGACATTACCTCATTGGTGAGCGTTTTGTGGTCTTCACCGATCATAAAATCCTGAGGTATGTTTTCTCCCAATGTGACTTAGACTTGAATCAGCATCAGTGGGTGGAGTTATTATAGGATTACAACTTTGAGATTTCATATACACCTGGAAATGGGAATGTTGTGACAGATATATTGAGCAGCAAGTCACGTAGTGATTTATTGTGTGAATTGGGTGATTCCTCGAGAGTGATGGAAGAACTTTTAGCATTGCATCTAGATATGGTAGAAGTTAGGGGCAGATTTTGTCTTTTTCAGATGATGGTGAAGTCATCTCTGGTGTATCGGGTGAAGGAATCCTAGTTGGGCGATCACTACTAAAAAACAAGCCTTAAATAGTGCTGCAAAAAATTGGTGATAAAGGTTCCCTTTATCATTGCTAAAACAAGTGCTGGTAAAGGGTACCTTTTATCAGGTCTTTTTCAAGCATTGATAAAAGGCACCCTTCATCAGTTCATTTTTTTAGCACTGATAAAAGGAAACCTTTATCAGCACATTTTTTAGCATTGATAAAGGGTGTCCTTTATCAGTTCTTTGTGTTTAGAACTGATAAAGGAAACCCTTTATATGTGCTTTGTTTTTAGCACCCATAAAGTAATCCTTTATCAACATTATTTTAGCACTGATAAAAGTACGAATAAAATTAAAGAATTAAATGAATAAAAAATAAAAAATATTTTATTAAAATAATATTAAAAAAATTATTAATTAAATAATTATTGATAAAAATATATAAATTGATTATACTATATATAAATTATAAATAGTATATATTAAATATATAGATATATTTAAAATAAAAAATTAAAAATTAAAAATTAAAAATAAGAAAATTGAGAAAAATATAAAACATTTTATTAATTAAATAATTATTGATAATGTTAATAAATAGTATATATTAAATATATAGTTATATATGAATGTATATAAATATGATTTACATAATAAAAAATATTATTTATGATTTACATTAAATAGTAATATATTTTGTGAATAATGGTTTATAATTAAAAATTAATATGAATTAAAAAAACTAACTAATTGCATCGAGTAATGGACATAATTGAATGTTGTTTTATTTTTCAATTTAACATAGATAAAACATATTATATTGATTTAACATATTCATAATTAATACATTTTTATATACATATGCACACACAAATATTTTTTTGGGAATTTAATCAATTTATATTATTTATTTTATATTTATTTATTTACTATTTTTTAATATTTTCAATATATATTCATCTTTATTTCAATATATATCCATTTTTTTAATGATTTGTATTAATCAAACTTATCAAAATTTTCAATATTGTACTCATTTTTTATTAACCAAATTTACTCATTTTTAACATGCATGCACTTAAGATTAAATATTCATTAATAATATTAAAAATACATTTGTAAAAAAATATTTATAAATAAATATATTTATAAATTTATATTTACTATTTTTATACATTTATAATTATAAATAAATAAATAATATTTTTTTAAAGTATTTATGTAATTATAAATAAATAATTGTAAAATTATAATAAATTTATTTAAATAATGAATATATTTACTATATTTATATATATATATAATGATATAAATATTGTTTTAAGTATTTATATAATTATAAATATATAATTATATATTCAAAGAATTATAAAATTATTATTTTATAAAAAGTATTATTATAAGTATTATAATTATATATAATAATTATACTTTTTTAAAAGTATTGTAAGTATTTATCAGTGCTAAAAAAGCACTAATAAAGATTCATTTTATTAGCACTTATTAACATAGCATGGATAAATAGTATCATTATCAGTGCTTTTTTAGAAGTGCTGATAAAAGTGTCCTGATCTATTTTAAGAACCCTAACCATCATGAACCAGTTCGCGATATCTGAATCTCTCCGTAGAAGAGACCTACTTTCAAGGCTCCTCATTGTCGAATCCAAGCTTGAATCTAGAATATAATCAAGGCTTTAACTATTTCAAGGCTTGAATCCAAGGCTTGAGAAATTTAAGGGTGTAGCAAAACCAAGGCTCTAAAGAAATCTAGGTTTTTTGATATCTCTAATTTCCCTCAATTGTACACAAAACCTTTTAATACCAAATATATGTATCCCAACAAGTCTAGTTTTACTATCTTGCAATAAAATAACCCAAAATTTATTATTTTTTAGATATATTGAAGTATCATCTTCCCCGATGGCATGTGGATCTCGTTGGGACAACATTGGTACTATATGACTCAAAATATATCAAACCCAATGTTGGGTCATGTTGTTGTGAAGTATAATAGGATCCCAATACCTATATTCCATGACATCTATATCTTTTCAATTTTTAACTTTTTAAAAAAATATCTATATAGTGGTAGGTGTTGTCATTGGTTTGGAATATTCTATTGTAAATCAATTGGGAACCTCTTTTCTATATTTTGATTGAGAAATTAATGTGCTATGATTTCCTTGATTTTCCTATAAACTAAGAAAAATGTTTCACCTATCATAGACATCTTGATACCATACCTCATATGATCCACATAAAAATTACATTATGCTTTTTCCAATCCTCAAATATTATGTATTCGACATATATGAGTACCAATATTCTTTGATCATTCTTCTTCTTTATGTAGAGGGTGTGATCAACTCTACCTCGCTAAAAACTAAGATTTCTTGGGTATTGATCCATCCTTAATTACCAGGTCCTCAGTGATTTCTTTATCTTATAAAAATAATTCTTTTACTGGAATACCTTTCTCTCATTTTCATCCATAATAAACCCATCAATTTTCTCAATATATACACCCCCTTAAGAACTCCATTTAGAAATATAGATTTGAAATCCATTTTTTATACTTTTAACTACATTTTTATTGAAATAGTCTAAAAAATACAATAGTTTCCAACTAGGATATAGGAGTAAATTTATCATAAATATAAATTTTTTTGATCTAGTATTTCCCCTTCCACACTATCCATTCTTTATTTTGAGCCACTTTTCTATAGTCAGTGAGTTGATTACTGAACACCCACTTGGTTATAATAACATTTATGTCTTATTACCTTGGAATAATTTCCCATGTCACATTTTTCTTATTCATATCAAGCTTCTCACTCATATATTTGATCCAATTATCATCCTTGTTAGACTCTCTAAATTATTTAGGATCTAATTGGGAAAAAATGAGGTTTTTATTGAGACTTACTCCTTAAAGTTTTCACTAAAACTTTAAATCGCTAATAAAATTGTATTCATTGATTTTAGCCTTTCTTATATTTCTTGTAATTGATAAAAATATAGTCATCTTTTAAATGATAACTCACTCATTAATACTTCTTAAAAATCACTTCATTTCTTTTATCACACATCTAATAAACACTATGTATGTTTACTTTAATCCATATAAAAATATATCATTCTTTAATATTGCCTTTTGGTTCCACCCTTGGGAATATCTGATTACCATCCATGTAATTCTCACAAATGGGAGGAATTACCCATTTTAGAGAACACAATGGAGTAAAACTATCATCCTTATTGGTTTCATCTCCTTAATATTAATTATTCCAAAAAATTTCTTGGGACTCATCCCCCATCTCTTTTATGTTAATTTTACTACTCTGAGAATTAGTCATCATATGGATGACTACTTCTTCAAGTATTTCAAGAAACATAGGGACATGTCCACAAGATATGGAGGATTAGTGCCAAACAACAAAATTTAATGATAATTGTTTGGAAGTTGAGTTGATGAGGATGAAAATTGTCTATAACATTCACCTTTGGATGAATTTAGAGGATAACACCTACCATAGAAGAGTAATTATTTTCTTAAATTTAATTACCCATTTTCTTCAAATCATACTGAAATTATTTAAAACAATCAAATGTTGAGTTCCCCTTATTGGAATTATCTATAACTTTCACCTTTGATAATGGATATCTTATCTATATTTACTTATTTATTGTATAAAATAAATATTTTATGAACCTATTAGAATATCTTTACTTTCTCTCAAATGATTAAAAGTTTCAATATAATGTATCTTATTTTCTCCTCATCCTCCTCACTCATTTATTGATTGTTTAGAGAAATCTATTTAAATTTTTTTATCATTATTCTTGCTTCACTGTCAGAATATCCCTATAGTCAACAATGTTTGCACAGTAAAATAAATATCCATAGAATTAATGTATTGTTTCATATTTATGTTTAATTTATTTCCTTTTAGTATTACTCATATAAAATTTGTTTTCATGTAAAAGTGGATTCTTTTTTTCGATTTGGGGTGGTTTATTCAAAGCTTCTCATGCTCATGGGAGATTGGAATTTGAGATTACAACTGAGATAATGAAAACAAGGAAATGCATCAAGAATGTATACAACCATTAAAAAAAAGATGAATTCCTACTACTAATTTAATTAATTTTTTCATCATTTTATCTATTATTTGTAAGTTAATTTCCTTATCATTTTTATCTAATACTTATTTTTTTTTCAAAGATCTTTTGTGAAGTCATTTTTTTTCAACTATCTGAAACAAGCCACAAAAGAGATAAAATGATTCTTTCTGAAAATGTAATTATGTTTTCTATTTTCATTATCTTTCTTTGTTAAAATAACAATAATTCATATTTATTCTTTTTTGTAATCTGAAAAACCTTTCAATCTATTGAAATACAAAAGAATATAGGAATAAAATGTGCCCACTATGGTGACTTCTTGTGATATAATTAGAACATAAACTTCCTCGTCACTTCTAAATTTCAACAATGAGAAAGGTTTTTCAGCTAAGAACATCGAGTCAATATGCGGTGTGGGTAGTTTGACATAGAAAGACAGTATAAACATTGTTACATTGGCAGTTATGATTTTTTTTTTAGACTTTGGGATGTGTATGAATCAACTACACCTTAATCCGACACACGGTGTGACCGATATGACTATAGGTGCTTTTTTTATTTAAAATTGACATTAATTTTACTAAAAAAGATATATGACATACTCAAAACCAATCAAACATGTTTTTATTATTTTTAAACTTTTATTAAATGGTCCATAAGTCATTTGGGATGTGTATAAATCATCTTCACCGTAATTAGATGCACAATGTGACCTGTATGACTCAATGTGTCCATTATCAGTTTAAAATTGATATTTTAGTTCAAAAAATACCAATCACTAAAAACAAAGAAAACACACTCAGATTTTTTTTATAATTTAGGAAATCTATTAATAAGTCATTTTTTAAGTGTAATAATTAGCCTCATATCAAACTGATACACTATGTGATCAGTATAGGTCAAATTATATGTTTCTAATTTAAAAAACATTGTATTAAAAAACAATTGGCATACTCAAAACTGAAAAAATGCATTTTAATTGTTTTTATACTTTATAAAAATGATCCATAAGTCATTTTTGATGTGTAAAAATCAGCCTCACCTAAATATGATTCACAGTGTGACTGATATGACTCAAATTGAATCTTTTTATTTAAAATTATCATCAATTTTAGTAAAAATGAAAATTGGCTTACTCAAAACTGATAAAATGCATTCATATTGTTTTTACACTTTAATAAAATTATACATAAGTCATTTTTGATGTGTAGGAATAATCCTCACCTCAATCTGATGCATGGTGTGACTGGTATGACTCCAAGTGTGTCTTTTTATTTAAAATTGACATAAATTTTAGTAAAAAAGATAACTGACCTACTCAAAACTAAGAAAATGAATTCATATTTTTTATAAATTAGAAAAATGATCCATAAGTTATTTTTTATGTATATCAATCATCCTAAACTCAATCGGGTACACGATATTCCTGGTATGATTCAATGTGTCTGTTATCAATTTAAAATTGATAGTTTAGTTCAAAAAATGTCACTCACTGAAAACTGAGAAAATGCACTTCTATTTTCTTTATAATTTAGGAAATTTATTCATAAGTCATTTGTGACATGTAGGAATTTTTATCTCATCAAACCAATACATGATGTGATCTATATGAGTCAAAGTATTTGTTTCCAGTTTAAAATAACATTTTAGTAAAAAAAGACAAGCGGCATACTCAAAACTGAGTAAATGCATTCGGATTGTTTTGATACTTTCTTAAAATGATCCATAAGACATTTGGGACATCTAAGAATGATCCAAACCTTAATCAAATGAATTCTGTGACTGATATGACTCCAAGTGGGTCATTTTATTTAAAATTGACATCAATTTTAGTAAAAAGGACAACTAACCTACTCAAAACCGAGAAAAACGTTTGGATTGTTTTTCCTAATTTAAGAAAAATGATTCATAAGTCATTTTTTGTGTGTGGGAATCATTCATACCTCAATAAGATATATGATGTGTTCATCGTGACTTAATGTGTCTGTAATCAGTTTAAAACCAACATTTTAGTTTAAAAAGTGTCACTCATTGAAAAATAAGAAAATGTGCTCAGATTGTCTTTATTACTTAGGAAAACAATTCATAAGTCATTTTTGATGTGTAGTAATCAGTATCACATCAAATTTACATGTTATGTTATCATTATGAGTCAAATTGTGTATTTCCAGTTTAAAATAACATTTTAGTAAAAATGAAAAGCGACGTACTCAAAACCAAGAAAACACATTCATATTGTTTTGATACTTTAATAAAATGATCCATAAGTCATTTAAGACATTTAATAATTATTCATACCTCAGTAAAACACATTATGTGACTGGTATGACTCCAAGTGCATCTTTTAAATATATAATTTTAATTTTAGTTTAAAATGTGCATCACATCGCCAAAACTGAGAAAACGAACCTAGATTATTTTCTCATCATTATATATGATATTACTTAATTAATTTCCTTATAATTTTTATCTTATAATTATTTTTTTAATTTTCACAAACATAATTCTTAAAGATGAATAAGAAATTGTGTGACATGTAAGAATCAACCGCAACTCAATCAGCTACACAAAGTTCCATATATGAGTTTAGTTTAAAATTTACACTTTTTGTTAATTTATTTCTTTATATGATTACTAGAATATGAATTGTTTTCTTATATAGGTGATTTTTTTCTTGAACATGGGTTAGGATCAAAATACAAAATAAAAATTCTATTTTTGAATGTATGTAATAATTTTTACTTATATAATTGTATAAACCAAAGTTTGAAATGTATATAATATTGTGTTTTTCTTGTATTTTTGTTGTATATTTTATTTCATTTAAATTCTATATTCTTACTTGATTTTTCTAATTTTGTGGTGTTTTTGGTGTTGTGGTATGTTGTTACAGCACACAGCATTGGTTCTATAGTGTGCTATTATAGCACACTACAACATTCCCCTTTATCAGCGCTTAAAAAAGCACTCATAAAAGACCATGTATTTTAATCTTACTCCAATAGTCAGTGCTTCTCTAGCACTGATAAAGGTTATTTTTAGTGTTGTTAAAGGCCTATTTTTTAGTAATATATCTTGAGGTAGAGGTCTATAGAGACTGAGTTGTTTGTTGTGAGGGCCCTGATGGTTGGTTTGAAGATGAACAACACTAAGTGTTTTTTCAGGGAAGGCTTTTTGTTCTTTTGGAGATTCATGATATGGTTATCACAGAGTTGCATAGTTCACCTTTAGTGGTGTATCCTGGTGTGAAAAAGATTTACCAACCTTTGAGAAGTCATTTTGGGTTCCCTGGGTTGAAACATGAAGTTTTAGTGTTTGTGTCTCGATGTTTGGTCTTCCAGAAAGTGA
This sequence comes from Viscum album, assembly GCA_963277665.1. Taxonomy (NCBI): domain Eukaryota; kingdom Viridiplantae; phylum Streptophyta; class Magnoliopsida; order Santalales; family Viscaceae; genus Viscum; species Viscum album. The sequence continues at coordinate 1,274,903,811 of OY728136.1, read as the reverse complement.
AGGCCAAGCACCGTGTTCCTGGTGGTTTGATCCAACTGTTACATGTTCCTTAGTGGAAGTGGGAGGACATCTCGATGGACTTTCTTACAAGTTTACCTCAATATCAGGGAGACTATAACACTATATGGGTGGTAGTGGATTTTTTGACAAAGTCAAACCACTTTTTAGCAATCAAGGATTCGAGATTAGTGTAGGTTTTCCTAAAGAAATATCTAGAGGTGGTGGTGAGACTCCATAGTTTCCCAAGAATGGTCATTTCTGATTGAGATCCGTGTTTTACCTCCAGGGTGTGGAGTGGTCACCAACATGCTTTTTTTCTCAAATATACCTTAGAATAACTTTTCATTCACAGACAGATGGTAAAACAAATCGGACCATCCAGACTCTTGAATACATGTTATGCTATTGTGTCCTAGATTTTGGAGGTTTGTGGATAAGGAACCTGTCCTTGGTAGAGTTTGATTAAAATAATATTTTTCACTCCACCATCAGTATGGCACCATTTTAATCCTCGTATGTCTGGCCTTTTCATTCTCCATTGTTCTAGATTGGGGTCATAGATTCAAAAATTCTTGGATTGAAACTGGTATAGAATACAAAATATATGGTTTAGGTGATCCGTGAGAGGATGGAAGTAGTGTAGGATCATCATAAATCCTATTCCAATCATAGGAGGAGACCTATTGAGTTCAACATTGGGGATCATGTGTTCCTATATGTGATTACCCATTATGGGCAGTGAAGGTTTGGTTGTGGGAGTAACCTTTCTTCCCAGTTTGTTGGGCCTTTTGAGGTGTTAACTTATGTAGGATCCATGGTGTATCAAATATTGATTCACCCATAGATGAGTTGGATACATGATTTTTTTCACATGTCACTGCTTCTTTATTATCTTCATGACAGATCTCACATCATTTATTGGTGTGAGATCGATATTGATGATGATGTGACCTTCAAGGAGCAACCTGTAGAGATCCATAACCATCAAGAGAAGGTGTTTTCGGGCATTTTATCCCCTTTGTTAATGTATTATGGTGATATGGTGTCATGTAGGAGAGTACCTGGGAATGTAAATGTAGATATGTGATTAGTAACCTGAGCTATTTTTTGTTTAGATCTTCTCTTGTAACACTGTTCATTTTGTGTTTGTATACCTTTTATGGTTTGTGAGATGACTTTCTATTGTTTCTTGTTGTTTCTTACTCTCTTTACATGGGAGGTGAATACACACAAGGTATTTCATGTGCTTTCCATATATATATTTATGTGTTTGGATTATTCTACTCACCTGCTATAGGTTGCAAAGATTCTAAGGGTTGTTCATAGACTCACCGTGTCAAGACCCTTGTACTTGGGTGAATTGGTTGAGATCCTATGGTAACGAGAGCCTTGAGAGGTATCTCTTGGGTGGCTATTTAGATTACCCTTTTCTTTTTCCTATATTATTTGGTTTTGGATCCTTGAGGATGATAATTTTTTAAAAGTTATCTAATATAAGGGCCTAGATCTATGTGGATCAACCCTTTGCATGTTTCTAAAGACTGAGGTGCTCATAAGAGGCTTGGAGGAAGTTTGGAGGATTTTGGCTACAAATTTATGGAAATAGGAAGAATTAAAAATCGTGTAAGTTAGGTTCACAATGTGTAAGTTTTTAGAGTTAAAAAATAAGAAGGTGATGTGTTTTTATGGAACCAGCCCCTGAGTATTACATGATGTGAAAGGGGATTACACATCTTTTAAATTCCTGATGTTATAAGTTTTAAATGTTTTTAGCAGCTCAAGTTTGTAAAACCCTACAGCTACAGTTCCTCTCTCCTGATTCCAGGTGACTTGGTGACCCCATATTCAGCATTTTGGGGATTCCTTTATCAAGGATTGATCACTAGCTTCCCTCCTTCAATATGTCTGCAATCCAAGATATGTTCAACCTTTGTTCGTGCAGTTTCTTCGATCTATTACCTCATTTTCCTCTTTTACATGTGGTTTTTCTTGATCAATGTGTTTCTAAATGAGATTTTTTGGTTGTTTTTTGGAGCGGTTGTGGCATAGTGTCCTCGGGTTGATGTAGTTTTTGTAGGAGAGGAGATCGGGATCTGCAGTGTTGGTCCACTCTCATGCGAAGAATGTTGACACCCTTTTGAGGTAAGTGATTCATTTCTTATCTATTTATTTATGTGCAATCATAGTTTCAACATGATTTTTCCCCTTGGATCACAATAAAATTAAATTAATAATTACTTGAACTAGATTGAATAATTGGTATTTATTGCATGGAGATTATATTATTTATACCATGATAACGGATTCCCTCTTTAATTTCTAGATAGTTTGATATCTATGTGGTGCTTGTTGTTCTTGTTTTATCATGTGAAATTGGTAAAGAACATAAAGATGGAATTAATTGATAATTAATTGGATAAAATATTAAAGATACATGTTTAATGAATCTGGTTTTTCTATTGTAATTTTATGATAACCAAATTGATGCAAGTATGCATGTTTAATTGAATTTGTTAATGAACTTGAATCATGATGATTCTTGTTGATAAAATAATTAAAGTCATGTTAAATTAATTGTTTAATTAATTTTCGATAGCTTGAGATACCTTATTTCTTAGTTTTCCAATAGTTTGAACCTATGATTAATGAATTGGTTAATTGAATATGGAATAATAACTAGTTGTGTGATAAAAGATAATTCATTCTTAGGCACTGAGTTTCCCTCTTTCTTGTAAAGTCCAAGTGCCTTGTGCTTTTGATCCATGAGAGATTGTTGTGTATGAAGGCCGAATGCCTTGTTTTTGGTCCAAGAGCTCAGTTACTATGATTTGTTGCCTACTGCTTGTGATTTGATGTGAGCATGGGATGGATGATCATAGAGGGATGTTGTAGTATGTGGGTTGAGGAGGCCTGGATGTGATGTGATCCTAGAGGGATGTTATGGTATGAGGGGTGAGGAGTCTCAAATTTGATGTGAGCCTGTGATGGCTGATCCTAGAGGGTTGTTATAGAATGAGGGGTGGGGAGGCCTAGTTTTTGTGGCAGTATTTGAAATCTATAGTGTTGAGATACATCATTATATGCATGTGGGTGTTAGGAAGTACATCGGAGATGACAAAGCATGTCAAAGTTTGGATTACCCATTGATATGAAAATTGGATTCTTATTTGAATCTATTGTTTAGTTGATAGTCATGATGTTTGTTTATCTGATTTCATTTACCTACTACTTTAGGAAAATGGATATGCTTGGTTTCTTGGATTGTTTGGTAGCTTAGGATGTTTTCCTAGAGTGTCTGCTGATATGGAAAGTAATGATGTTAATTAATGAATAAATGTTTAACCCATGGGGTTGGATCTTGTTGGGATGTAATTCTAAGGTTATAATTCTAATAATTCATGGACTCGGTTATCTTATGCTTAGAGGGCATGAAACTTTGTTGTAACAATAATGTAATATAATGAGGACATGTTAATGGTTAATTAATGGTTAAATAATTAATTAACATAAATTAAAACTGATTAAAATGAATAAATTAATTTAAATATATATCTTTAAATGGTTGTGTGCTTATAGGATATATGGTCTTAACAGAGGTAGTCAGGAGTCTGAGAGACATTGGTTGCATTTGAGTCTAAGACTAGGTTATACCCATAGTGTGGTTTTGAGCTATATTATATCCTATATTTTTTGTGTTTCTATAAGCTACCCCTTTCAGTTTGGGCGACTTACACACCAAGGATTCTGAGTCCTAGGGGGTGTTTTCTCCAACATACTGGTGGGAGGATGGATGGATGACTACCCCCTTTGACCCCACTCTCTTCTCTTTGTAGTTACTTGTGCTTGTATTCATGGAGGTTAGTTTTCCCTATATATGTGTGTAGAGTTCTATAATGTCTTGTGGTTATTTCACACAAATTTATTCTAGATATAGTTTTCTAAGGACTACTATAGGTATGAAATGTATGGGTTGTATTGGCTTGAGGATCATTACTTGATGTATGGGATGTGATGGGTTGAGGTATAATACCTGATGTATGATACATGTTATATGGGATATGGTGGCTCTCAGAAACAACCTAGTTACTTTTGGTTATGTGGATGTAGCAGTGTGTCGCATGAGGTGCATGTTATGGTGCTTCACCCGGGTGTTTGTGGGATAGCCTTCTTTGGAGAGAGATGCTCGGGACTTGAAACATTGGGGAAGAGTGTAAAACTAGTGGGGAAGCGGTAGAAGGGTACCCTTGATATTATTTTTTATATTATATGATCTTTTATTCGATAATTTTTTAGAGTGTCCATGGTGAGGCTGGGAACTTAGTATACCTGTTTATGTGATGAGTTAGTTTCACTTATTATTCACAATGCTCTAGCATGATTTCTTTACCTTTTTAATGATAGGATCCAGGGAGGATCCTACTGAGTATACTTTTTATACTCACCCTACATATATATATAAACTATTTTTTAGGTCAGTTGGAGCAAGTTGGAGATCAGGCTGGTTACTACTATCTTGGGGTTTAGCAGGAGTTGTTTGGGATTCATGGTTATTGTCATCTTTACTTTACTTTTGTTACTTGAAATTTTCCTTTCAGTTGTATTAGTTATTTCATGAAGTTACATGTTTACATGTTTTATTTTCTTATATATTGGATTCTGAGTAGGAGTTGGTTGATGTCTATCTTATCTCTCTCTTTCACGTGTGTTTTCTTAGAGGGTAATGTCTCTCATTTGCGTGTTTATTATACCCTCAATGCTAGTCCCCAACCCAAGGCCTACTAGAGGTGGGACTCAGGTGTCACTATCTATATTCTCCCATTACTAGCCCAATAGAGTTATATCTTGTGGGTAGGGGTCATGACATACGCAGTCATCATTCATGTGTACGACGGACTATCGCCTCGCGAACCGATGTCGTTTGTTCTTATATTACCACCTTTAAAGGTTGGAATAATTATGGATTTATAGTTTATATATGATATATATGATATTTATAATTTAATTAAGCTTTTTAAATTTTTATATAATACATACCTTCAGGCTTTACATTTTTTGGGAATATGATAACGTAGACTACCATCTCTTCAAAGCGATGTGATTCATTCACACGTTACATGGAATGTATTAAGGATGGTTTTAATAAAAAATATTATTTATAAGATATAAATATTATACTTTAATTATAATATATATATATATAATTTACTTTTCATTCTTTTAATATGATAATAAAATGGAAACAGCATTCATATATACGTACAGTCTACCGTCTCCATTGACGGTGTATTTCATTTCTTATCTCCAATTTGTATGGATTAATTTAAATACATATATACTGAATATATAATATATTTACATCATGATTAAAATTATAAATATAATTAAATCATGATATAATTAATAGTAACAAAAATATAAAGTCAAAACATACTCGAAAAACTAGGCAATTAACACCTGAAATAGTGAAAATAATGAAAGATTATTAACAAATGGGTAATAAGATATTATAATAAGTTTATATATGATATTATAAATATTATTATGGTTATTTTTTAAGTTAATAACATGATTAAAACCATTATAAAGTGGGTTAAATGATGTTCACCCAAAATGGAAATGCAAGGTATGGGATTTTCATCTCACTTTTTACATCTGTGAGATAAATGTCATATTCACCACTTACTTTTTTTATGTGGTGTATGTACATACCATTTTTATATATTATGTCATGAATTATTTTAAATTAATGGTATTTAAATGTCTCATTTTATTATTATTACTCATGGGGTTTACGATTTCAGTGTTACCAAAGCGGTAATGGATTTTCGTCACAATTTGCCTTCTTCAAGCCGTTTGTTATATTATACACCTATCTTATTTTATGAGGTTTATATAATAATCATTTGACATGATATATTATGAATATACTTATTATAATTATAATATAATTTTCATTTAATGTTATTCCTTCATGGGTATTATGATTCAAACATTTGAATGTGGTATAGGACACTTTAAATGTTTAAAGATATTTTCCTCAAGAATGTTTTTAATGATATTTTCTTTATTTTATCAATGAAAACGACCATTATTATTACTTAAATGGGTATATGTCATATTTATACCATCCTTATTGTTTATTTGGATGGAATATGGTCATTTTTTCTAAGGATAGTATTGACATTCACTTCCTTGAATCATTTTTACAGTCATTAACTTCCCCTTGATTTATTCACTTTCAAGTGACCATTGAACATTAAATATACATATAATTTATAATGTATATGATTATTTCCTAAACCATATACCATTTTTACATATGGTGTGTAATTTATATTTATTTTATTGACTGGTTAAATATTGTTAAATAAGTATCTTTTACTCAATATGGATACATTTTGATAAGTCACATTGTTTATAAATTAAATCAATTATTAAATATTTAAGGAATGCTTTGGACTAGTATGAAATGGGTTGGGGACTATTTAAAGTAATACCCTCAATGCATTGGTAGTATCATGATACAAAAATAGGTGGGCACAAACCCTTTGAGTTTGTAACCAAGCATGTTCTAAACTGTCATGTGAAAGGACTTGATAGTAGAATGCTAAAACATATTATGAAAGGTATTGAAGGTAAAGGTACCATGTAACAAGGAAACATGGAATATAATAATTAATAATTTCCTTAATTTATATTCTATTATTATTATCCATGAGATTTTCACTATGACAAAATCTTTGGAAGCATTTTATTCTCAGTTCATTAATTAAATGGCATGTGTTTTCAGTTATTTACCTTGCCATATTGATTCTACCATATCTTATCATGGTAGTAAAGTTATTTAAATGAAATGTGTTTTTATTTATTTAACATTATATATTTTTTATGCACTTCCTTCTCAATTTATAGATTATATGGAATGTATGTTCATATATTTACCTTTATATAATGATTATGCTTATTGATTCATTATTTCTTCCTCTATAATTAACCCTTACTGATAATTTGAGCTCGCCCTTATTTTTTCCTTTCCCCTAGATTCCATGAAGTGTACTAAGAAATAAATGCAAGGAAATATTGTATGAAATAGAGTTATCCTGAAAAAAATTATGTTGTAATTTGTATATTTATATATAATACAAGACTTGTGTATATATCTAGTTTACCAAGACTACTAAAATTTCTAGTCCTTTGGTATGTGAATTACTTGTATCTTATTACAATGTAATGGTAGCACGAAAATATCTTTGGCCTTACTAGGGTTGGGTCACTACAATTTGACTTATAGAAGTGGGATTAAAGAAAATAAAATGATCAAATAACAAGAAATCCATTGTTGTGTGAATAATTCCACACCTTATTATATGAATATATTCACACTTTTATATAATTATATCATATTACTAAGAGAAATATTTAAATATAAGGGAATAAGGAATGAAATTTACTTAAAAATAAGAGTTTTGAGAAACTTGCAATTGATGGAAAAGATTATGATAATAAAACGGAATCCTAAAATTACTAAAAGGAATGAGTAATAAAAACATCCCAATTACTCCCATAAATCTATCTTATATAGAAATTTTTTAAGCCATGTATTAACCACAAAATTTAAAATTTATCCAAGTTGGTGGATATTTTAATTAAAATCATTCCCAAGATTGTATTCATTCTTTTCTCTATCTTTTTTAATGAGCATGAACAACCTTAAGTATGGATGATTTTATATTGTTCATAGAATAAGAAATTTTTTCCTAATATGACCTTTATTATTTGTTAAAACTTAATCCCAATTGGATTTTCCATGATGAAGTTGTGATAAAATTGTTGGGATGACATTTTAGATCATGAAATATGGCCTGAAATATTATCTTCAACATGGTCAACTATGATCACATTTTAAAAATTCAAATTAGATTGGTTCATAGTTGAATGAAATATTACACATGTTTTCCTCTATCTGTAAATAAAATTTAGGCATCATTGGACTTAGATTTTGGGCTTCACATCTATTTTAGTGTTGGAGTGTCCAATTTTATTTTCCTAGAAATTTATTGATTCAAGTCCAAAAATTATCATCATCCCATATAATATATCATTTCTCTAAAATGAAGTAATCTTCCCCATAATTTAATTAAATTAATCCTGAAATTTAAAATTTAAATTAGTACCATAGATTGTTCCATATTTCAATGTTTACATGGATCATGATTAGTGAATTTTAAACAATAATTACAAAAATAACAAGAAATAAATTTTAAATTGTAAAATGTGTTAACCTAAACATTTATAAACAATTAAACACATGAAAAATATCCATAGTAAAATGAAAAATATCTAATTTAAATGGTTAATAACACACTATAACATGAGTTTTTCTAGTACCTATCAACTTACTAGCTCTCAAAGACTAAAATTCAATACCACTATTCAAATTTATTTTTTATATACAATATTTACCATTAAGAACATACATAAAAAAATCATGAATCACATTAAAAATATTTTAAAATAAGCTAATTACTCAAATATATCCCAATCCCAAGCCTGTTATTTTTTTAAAATTCACTAAATCCTTTCATCAAATTCAAATTATGAAAAAAGATGTATTGTGTATCACAAAAAACATGGGGTTTCATTTTTATTCAAGGAAAAAATAGGGAATCTCTGGGTGAGAATAAAATTTTAAACTTCATATAATTATCAATTTTTTTTCTTTATTTCTTTTTTCTTTTGAAATATTTCTATAGTAATTGAAATTTTGCTCAATCAAGTAATCTCTATAGTGAAACTTTGTCAAATAATCCCAAGTATGGTGACCATAGGTAACTAGGTAAATCTTATATTCTTGGGAATAATATTGAGTTAATTTAATCAAAAACAAATTCAAACTAATATAAATAGAGATAGAGATCCTAACTATGGATCGGATAACTATGTATTTGTTATCCTCATGTGTTGGAATCCACACATTAATTCAATACATTATTCTATATAATTTTTTTCATTTTTAAATTTTTTTGGATACTCAAATTAAAATTAAAATGATCACAAAACCTATGTTAAAATGTATAAACCCTAATAACTCAAACTCACACCCCACAATTCAAAGGATGTGTTTATTAAATAGTTGAAAATATAGTTGATGAAAAATCACATCATATATCCATGCTTACAAAAAATTATTCTCATGTACTTAAACATTCTTGAAGATCAGAACCAAGGCATGCAAAATTATTTGATATTAATTTTTAATGTTTAAAAACTATATTATCACATTCAAAGGTAAAGAAATTAAATTTTCTATTAAAGCTAAAAATAATCACAAAAAACATCAAATTTTCACCCCCCCCCAACTTATAATGAAACTTCCCTCAGTGTTGAGGGAAAAAAATTCAAAAGTGGGAAGAAAGTGGAGGAGATAAGTTAAATAATGAAATTTTAAATGAATTCATAGAGAAAAATCACATTCTTTAAAGATAAATACACAAAATAATAAATTGTCCATTTGATCTCTATGTAACATGGTAAATATTCATGTATGGTTAAAGATTAGGTTTGAACTCTGGAAGTTTTTTTGTTCAATTTCAAATCCTTCTACCACTACGGACCTTGAATATTACATGAAAATATAATCATAACACCATGGAAACCCCCAAGGGGTTCTCTTAACCAAAAACAAAAAAAAATAAGGATTAAAAATAAACCTCTTTTTTCTTTTTCATTAAATTAATATAAAAAATAAAAATAAAATGATAAAATTTAGAAGTTAAAAATAATATAGATCAAATCCCAAAAATTTCTTATTTTAAAGCAATTATCTCAATATGGACCTCCTAACTTATCAAATGTTGTCTCTGTCATAGATTAGACCATTTAAGTACTCTTAAGATTCATGATTATAATATGAATCTATAAATGTATTTATCCTATAACTATTTTCCTTAAAGTTATTCCCACTAGTAGGACCATAAATCTTAACTATCCCATAAGGGTAGACATGATGTACAATGTAAGACTTCAACCAACTTGACCACAACATACATGAGTGAAAATGGCATTTAGAAGTGTATAAGAGCATATATTTTTCCAGTTCAAAGTATTTGAGTTTAATATTCTTTGATTGGTAAGCTTTAATTTTAGAATTTTTTGCCCTATAATTTTCATAATTATCTATCTTAAGTTCCTAAAGTTCATTAAGAACTAATTTCCTTTTTGTTCTAGCTAAAGAAATGTTAAAATTTAGTTTTTTGATTTCTAAAAAATCCTTTTACTCGATTTAAATTGGTAAATGAAAAAATTTTACATAAACCAACTAATATGGTTTCATTCCTATGATGGATTTGTATGTGATTTTATATTACCAAATGGGATCCAAGAGCATCATGGACTAATATTTCCTAGAGGTATTGATAATTTTTTTAGAAATTTTATTTATTTCCTTATTCTCCAAATCACCTTTTCCATTGGCTTAAGGGTGCTAGGATATTAAAACTTTATAAGAGAACTCATAATTAGATATGATTGATAAGAAGGAACTATTGTGTAAATGGGTTTTATAGTTACAAATGATTTCCCTGGAAATTACAAATCTAGAAAAGATGTTTTATTTTAGGAGTATAATCACATCATAGTGATCATTGGACTTAATGGGGATGTAATAAATTCATTTAAACATGTAATACATGGATATGAGGATGTAAAGTTATCTCCTAGTTCTTTTAAAGGGTCCCATAAAATTAATTTCACAATAATAATAAAAAATCTACAATCAAAATGGGATTAAAGGGAATCTTATTCATTTTAGTGGCTCCTAGTTATTGGCACTGGGGAAAACTTTGGAAAAAAAAATTATAATAATACCTAGTAAGGGTAATCCAAAGTAAATCACTTTGAAAAACGTTTGAATTGGTTTTATTCATAAAAATGTGTCCACCACATGCCTCTCTATGAAGAAAATTTAGAATGTCCACTTTATCGACCTCTGGGACACATCTCCAAATTATTTAATTATAGAAAAACTTATAGAGGTAGGGATCATCAAATGCATAATGTTTGAAATCATAAATTAATTTATTACTATATTGAGTTCCTAATAATTTTTTAAATACATTCATTTCTAAGTAGTTTTATATATCGATATACCATGTTAAATCACTAATAGAATAGATATGCCCATCGGGAAATGAATTGGACACAGACAGATAGGATAAATTATCTTTGTATTCCAACATATTAAGGTTAAAAACTACTATATTTTCTACACCATTTATATCCTTTATCATTATATCAAATTATTATAAGATAAGGATCCATCTAATCAAACTTTCCTTAGCATCTTATTTTTGGAAAATGTATTTTAATATTTATTGATCAGTGAAAATAGTTATGGGGATCCTAATAGATAGGATATAAACTTATAAAATGAAAATTCAATAGTAATCAATTAATTTTCAGTGGTGTTGTAATTTATTGTGATTCATTCAAGGATTTTATCATATATGAAATGAAAAATAGAGTTTTGTCATATATTTCTCCTCAGATATCTCATACAATAAATTTACTCGCATCACATGTTATTTCAAAAAGAAGGTCTCAATTATGACCTTTAATTATGGGTGGAGTGATAGGAAATTATTTGAGACTCAAGAATGATTCCTTATATATTTACTTCTAAAAAAGGAGCATATTTTACAAACAAATCACTAAGGGGTTGTACAATGGAGTTGATGTTTCTAATAAACCTTCTATATAAACTAGTATGTCCTAAAAATGGATATTATTTCTTTAAATTTTTTTATATAGGGAAGGTGATGAATAATATCTATGATGGATTTATCAACATCAATCCCTTTACCAGAGATAATGTTTATAATAAATAATCCTTCCTTTACCATGAAATGAAATTTTTCCTAATTTAGGACAATATATTAATCCTCACATATTGATATAACCCTATCAAAATTGCTTAATTATCTCTTAAATGTATCTAAAGAACTGTATAATTCATCCATAAGGACTTCTATGCACTCCCCCACCATGTAAGATAAAATAACCATCATGAGCCTCTAGAAGATATTAAGGGAAATTCACATCCCAAAGTGAATACATTTGAATGAAAAGGTTCCAAGTGGATAGGTGAATGTTTTTTCCATGGTATTCTAAGAAACCTTTATTTTATTATTCCCCAAGTTTCAATCTAATTAGAAGTAGAATTCATGTATCTTACTCGCTCAAGGATTTGATTGGTGAAGTTTTTGGTAAAATGGTCTTTCTTGGTACTTGATTTGAACTTCCTATGATCTATATGTTAGATCACATGATGGGTGATACAAACTGAGAGGGGGTTTAATTAGTGTGTGTGGCTATTTCAAATCCCTTAACTCTCATTATTTTTTATCACCTATCCCTCAAGTTAATCACCGATGAAAAAATAGGATATACATAGCAAGTTTATTAATAAGGTCCACCTCCTTTAAGGAAGACTACTTTCTTGGTATGTCGTGATTATTATCCTACACATAAATTCCCCTTTTATTATCAAAAGTAATTCAATAAATAGTTCACCTTGAACTCATAAAACTATTGTAACCAACTAGTTACAATATCATATCAACATAACAAACACCACTCCTTCTGAATAATGACTGCAAATGAGTTAATGATCCTCCACCCGAACTTTAAATGATGATATTCTTCCTCTTACTTTCACAGTAATCTCTTGTGGTTGTTCTCAATGTTTCTTCTTCTTCTTGAATATTGATTTTTATCAATTTGTCTATCTCATAATTCTCTAAAATTATATTTCCTTATTTATCATTATTTATATTCACTGAATGCCACATGAATAATGTTTCCATAATTTTTAAGTAAAACTACTTGGATTTTATAATGATTAAAATCATTTAAACTCATAATCTTTGAGACATGGATTCATTCAAATCTTCTTGTAAAAATAGATAAATACTTGAATTCCTCCTTTCTCTTTTATTTTTGATATTAGTAAATATCATGGATTTATTTCCATTTTAGTTTTCCACAAAAACCATATGTATATTTTCCTTTGAAAACTTCATGAATTATTTGTATTTAATTCTTACATTAGATATTTGAAATATCAAAATATTATTCTTTATTTAAAACCTTCATAAAAACTATGTCTTTTAGTTCTCCTGATATGTCCATATAGGCATGACTTCATTCAATTTTTATATGGAACCTCATTCTATGGAATAGAACTCTCTTAGAATTAAATTATTCTCCCTTAGATAAATATAACTTTATCTTATATTGGATCATAATCCATGTATGATCATGATGTTTTATCCATGAAGAAAATCTCACTTTCATTATCTGATTTACATATCTCTTTATCAAAATATTACATCTAGAAACTCATATTTTTCATCCAGTTGAACTTCCAATTTTGGTAAGTGTAAAAGACTTAGGATGGGAACTTCAAAATCCTTAATTTATAAAATTATTATGATGAATAATTATATTTGTGGAAAAGACTTACATTTTTTGAAAATACAAAGTCTTATGTTTGTAAAAAAAGTATTATGTTGTTTATAAAAGAATTATAATCCAAAGGCTTATTATTTACCCCTGAAGTCATACGATACTCAAAGACCTACATTCCTACTGCAAGTCATACGATAAGATTAAGAAATTATCTATGTATATGATTGACCATTCCATTTAACTGCATGTGGAAATCCAATCAACCATACTGAAACAACATTACCTTATAATTTACCATGTGTAGAGATCCTGGATCAACAACACATTCATTGGATTGACTATGAGGATCAACTGCATAAACAATTCTAGATCAACTTCATGTACAAACTCAATCAACCACACCATTTTTATCAAACATATGAACAAACTCTAGATCATCCATATGTAGTGAGGATTGACCATGGGATAAGTGACTGAATATACATTTTTCATGCCCTGGTTTAGAAATTATAGACTTTACTGATTTCAAATTTGGGAATCCTCAATCCATTATAGGTACTTAAAACTAAAAAACTCATCCCAAAACCATGTCATAACATCTCAAAACCTGATACAATATATCTTAATTGCCATTTTGCAATAGCTTCAACTTGGTGATTATGTGGATGAAACCTCTATTCCTCAGCCAACTACTCCACATGCTTGGAAACATCCAACTTATATAATCTGTTGTAGATAACACTTACACTTCATTGGTACATAAAATTAACAATAATAGTGGTTCATTAATCATCACATGTAATCTTTATTAACAAAAAATACATCACTATCCTCAAGAGGTCTCAACAATCTATCCCTTTGAATTTATTATCAATACATAAAACTTATCTCCCCCTTATTATTAATAAAACCAAAGTGAATTAAAGACAAATAATACCACCAAAGAATTCAAATAAAATAGTAATGAAGAAATCATATCTAAGCCTTTATGATATATATATTTATAGAAAAAAAGTGATTAAATCAATCATCAATTTTGTCCTTAAAATTACCTCAACTCAACTTTTAGAAACTTTACGCTCATTCAAGAGAAAAAATTGAAGATAGTTAAAATATATTTATTTTTTTATAACTCATCACACACATTAAAATAATTCACAAATAGGGGAAGGAAATTTATCCCCCTATAAATAATGTCTTCTATGACACAATTTATTCTTTTCTTGTTGAATTAAGTAAAATCTTGTGTTTGCTTCTCCAACTTGGAAAAATTTCTTGGGGTTTTCAAACCCCTAGTAACCATAACCCTATATCTTATTCTTTTAAATTTATATCCATTTTTCCTAAAAATAACATCATTTAAAACATCACACAGTTGTTATACACTCAACATATTATTCTTTATTCTATAAAAAAGAAACACATTATTCAAATTGATTTGGTTTTTACCAACACTTGTTGTCCCAAAACCTATAATTTCTAGAGAGATTTTATTTTCCAATTAAACAACTCTTCTTATATATTTATAAAAATCTATCATGTTTTTTAGGTCACCTATATTGTGAGATGAATAGAAATTGTATGTGATATAGGTTTTTTCATATTTTTAATCTTTAAATACTACTTCAACTATATTTTTTTATTTCTTAATATAACTTTGATTCTGATTATTTCTAAACCTTTAGTGGATATTCAAGTTAGCATGAATGAATTCAACAAACACATATGAAGTGTGTCCTTATTGATCACACCTTCCACACACCTATTTCAAGTATTCAAAACTATTGAATTAGTCTAGAAATTATTATTTTTAATACTCACAAATCATGATTACTTTATTACTAATGGTTTATGTGTTATATAATAAAACAATATATTTATATAATTTTCATGAAATTATATTAAGTATGATTTTTGATTGTGATATGCCTCTACCATCATAAGAATAATATAACTATGACTATAGAAATTACTTGTGATTGTGAAGGAGGGAGTCTGACCATGTATCTAAAAGTTTGTGGATCTGTGCCCTATGATTCTACCATGATAGAAAACATGATCATAAAAAATGAATGTGTGGTCATGTGGAATATCTAGGACCATGATAAGGAAAGTTCAATTATTATAAGGAAATTGAAATCATGAGAAGGTAATATTTGGTTATGATAAGGAAAGTGTTACTGTGTATATTATCATGTGACCATGAGGAATTTGTTTGACCATGCTATATGTATACTTCCATGAGTAATCTCATGTCATTCTTAATCTCAATTGATGAATATATTATTATTATATTCCAAAGGATATATTTTTTGTAATTTAATTTCAATTAGAGAATTTAATTCTTGGATATATGATTGCTTGGTATGAGTATTTAAGAATTATTATTCTTAAATGACTACTTTAGACCAAAGTTTTCTATAAATTAAAAGGCAGTCTAACTCATGGAAGTAAGTTTGATCAAATGAAGTATTGGGAATACTGAAAATATAAGGATACACTTTGATACATGACCCTCTAATTTTATTAACTTCATCTCCAAAATCAAGAATAAGCTTTGTTATTGGTTTCATCTTTTTTAAAGGAAAAATTTAAAGATAATTGGTCAACCAAATCTGGTCATAGATTGAGCTGCATCAAAACACTCACTTCACTCCTTATAATCTCTTTATTTTACTTTATATTTGAGATGTGTTTATATTATTTTTTATATTTTTTATCACATTCTCTTGAATTTTATTGAAGGGTACTAGAAACTCATTATTTATTCTCTTTTATACCCATTATTCTATGAATAACTATGGAAGATATTGGTTTTATCCTTTACTACCTTATGTGTAGTTGTATCTGTAAAACCTGAACTAGGATGTGGACCAAGATTATTAGAATTTAATAAACATGCTTAGCAGTGGGTGAATTTCAAGTGCAGAGGATTATCTTTCCATATTAGAATTTAATCTCTTGTTTTAATTTCTATTATGTGTCTTTTATGTTGTTCTTTCTCTTTTTAAGTTGTTTTACTTTCAACGATATATTTTTCAAACATACCTTCTATAATTTTTATAAATAATTTTCAAAACAAATACTTTGATAGTTGCATTTTTAAGTTAATATATATGGAGAGAGAGTGTTTGGTGTGAGTATATTTTTCTTAAAATTTAAATTATTTTTAAATTGTTTAACCGGGTTGTGATCTCACCTTTGAGAGACTTTTTAAAAGTACCAAATTATATAAAACTACTTCATTATTTAACTAGTATGTTTTTAAAATTGGGGTATTTTGGTTTATATATTAGTTTTGAATGAAAATTTTAAATTGGAAGCTCAATTAACCCCCCCCCCCCCTGAACTTTTCACTAGGACCAACATTTGTTATCAGATATATATTTTAATTTCTTTTTTTACCTTTGACCATGATCATGTTCTTTAAACAATATTTTTTTATTTTGTTTTGTAATCTATTTTATTATTATGTATGCTAAGTCTTAAGGTTATGTTACAAATATAACTCTTTTCTTTAATGGTCATAACTATTATCATTGGAAAATAAAGATGAAAATTCATCTTGGCAACATGGGTTTTGACATATATGGGGATATATTGAGGATAAATATGAAAAAAATAAAACTACTATGAAAGAATGGGATATACCAACTAATGATTCTTATGATTCTAACTATGAACCCATGAATGCTTTATTTTATGCCTTATTAAAGGATAAATTTAATCAAATATCTTCCCATGATACTACTTACCAAATTTGGGATACTCTTTCTGTGTCTCATGAAGGCACGTATAATGTTAAGGAAATGAGACTAAATACACATAAAATTAAGTAAGATACTTTAAAAATGAATCCTAATGAATCGATCCCTAGCCTGTATCTCAGGTTCAATAAATTTATGAACACTATGATTACTCTTGGAAAAAAGGTGGATAAAAAGCCTCAAGTTCTATGGATCTTAATATGACTATGAGGTTATTGGAGAGGTATTGTTGTTTTTATTCGAAAGTCATGTGACATCAGAAAACTACAAGTCAAAAAATTAATTTTTAAGATGATGATTTATTAAGAATATATAAAAGTGACCAATGAATATGATAAACCAAAAAGGAAATATTTTTCTTTTAATGCATCACAATCAAAATCCAAAGAATTTTTCAAAGTAGATAGCATGAGTGGAAGTAAATCTGACACAAACGGTGATAAGAAAATGGATTAGTTGACTTAAAGATTCAATAATTTTTATAAAAATAATATTTTCTTTGTAAATAAAATTCAAAATTAAAGTATGATAAAATAATAAATTGGTTGAAAGACTGGAAAAGGGATGAATCTTTTAGAGATATTACCTACTATGAATACAAAAGGAAATGACATATAAAAGTTTAATTCCTGAATCTTAAGTATATAAATAAGTTTGAATATAAAGAGAAAAGACCAAATAAAACAACAAAGGCCACTTGGATTGTGTTTGAGGATAACACCAATGACATGGACTCTAGTAGAGAAGATATAAATGAAAAAGTAGATCAGTGATTTATAGTTATTTCTTTTTTGGTACAATATATTTCTTATCCTCATATATATGATGAATCTAAAATATTAAATGAATAACTATAAGAATATTTTAATCTTATAGAAGACACCATGAATGAATTAAATGATGAATACAAAAATCTATAAAAGGTTCATATTATATTTGTTATTGATAAATATGATCTTTTTATTGAAAAGGAAAATAATATCAATTTTTAAAACAAAATTTTGATCTAAAAATGGAAAATTAATAGCCTAGAAATGATTTGGAATAGTTTATTAACAGAAGAAAAACTTAATTATTATTCTTGGTGGAAGAAAATAATAAATAAAAATATGGAATTGCATATGGATCTAAACAGTAAATGAAGTTTTATAAAAATAATTCTATCTTATTTTAAATAATAAGACCATAATATCTAAGTCTAATAAAACTTATAATTTTGGAAACAATTCTAAAACTTTATAACCTAAATAGGATTTTTATATGAATATTTTTATTATTCTAGTAATAAGTCTTCCAAACAAACATGTATTCCAAAGACTTTAGTTTATAAATTTTATGGACCCAAGAAAATATGAATACCAAATTATTTCTTATTTAATTATTTTTAGAAAAAATATTATAAAATATCCCACATAACTCTATAATATATGGACAGTGTATGTTTGATACATATGAAGGGATATTATTTATTCTTCAAGAACCTTTTGAAAGTGGATGGTGTACATATCATATTCAGTGATAATGAAAATGTAAATATTATTAGACTAAGAAAAATTGGTAACTATGAATCAGTTTTTATTTCAAAAATTTTATTTGTTTATGGCTTAAAATATAATCTTCTTAGTATTTCCTAATTATTTGATTATGAATTTCATGTTAAATTTGAGAATAATACTAGGAAATTTTATAATTCCAAGCATGATTTAGTATTTACTACCTTAATAAATGATCATGTTTATGTTGTTAACTTAGATTCTTTATTTTCTCAAAATGTTTCTTTTTTGGGTACCTTTCATAGAGAATCTTATATGTAGAATAAGATACTATACCACTAAAATATATAATCACTTAGAAAAATAAATAATAAATTTTTAGTTAGGGATCAACCCAAGTTAGGATTCCCCAATGACAAAGTGTGCAATCCATGTCAAAAGGGAAAAAAACACAAAATATATTTCAAACCAAATAAATAGGTTTCTACCTATAAAACACTAGAATTGGATCACATGAATTTATTTATACCATCTAGTGTTACTATTTTAGTAGGAAAACATTGTGATTATGTAATTTTTGATTATTATTTTAGATATACATGAGTGTTTTCCTAACTCATAAAGGTGAAGCTCATTCTTGTTTTAACAAATATGAAAAATCAATAAAGAACCTTAGTGGACTCACAATTAAAAAATTTATAAGTGATAATGTATGAGAATTTGAGAATCAATATTTTGAATCTATCAATTCACAACTTGGTTATTCTCAAAATTTCTTTGCACCTCAAACACCTCAACAAAATGGGGTTGTTAAAAGAAGAAATAAGACTCTTTAAGAAATTTCTTGGACTATTATCATTGAATATGAATTACCTATCTATTTTTGGGATGAATCTATTAAAATATATTGTTATGTAATTAATAGATTTATCATTAGACATATCTTGAAAAATTATCCAAATGAGTTATGGAATGGTAGAAACCCCAAAGTAAAGTACTTTAGAGTTTTTGGATGCAAATTCTTCATTATAAACACAAAGGAGAATTTGGATAGGTTTTCACCAAAAAATATATGAAGGAATTTTTCTTATTTATTCAACTAATAGTAAATCATATAGAGTCTTTAATAAAAAAATCCAAAGTTTTGGAAGAATATTTATATATCAAATTTGATGAGATAGATCCACATGATCTCAAACCTTCTCTTGAAAATATTGAGAATGATATACTAAATTTTAATATCAATAATACCTCTAAAAACTATAAACTTGTTGTTGATTTAACTAATAAATATCCTAGAAGATACTATCATGACATTCTTGTCCTAGAAGAATACTTGGAATAACCAAGTACTTCAGTTCCTAGAACCATTAGACCCCTCAAAAACCATCCCATGGATATTATTGTAGGAGACCCAGATAAAGGTACTAAAACCCTATCCTCACTAAGAATCTAAGTTAAAAACCAATCCTTTTTTTCTCATCATGAACCTAATAACATAAATAAGGAAATAAATGTGTAATATTGGGTAATATATATACAAGAATAATTGAATCAGCTTGAAATAAATAAATTATAGTAATTAGTTGATAGACCTAAAGAATACCTGACTATTAGAACTAAATGGGTATATAGAAACAAGATCAGTGAATCTGAAAATATTGTTATATATATATATATATATATATATATATATATATATATATATATATATATTGGTTTCATAAGGTTATAGTCAATAATAATGAATTAACTATAAGGAAACCTTTTCACTAGTATCTAGGCTTAAATACATTAAGATACCACTTGCTTACGCAACACATCAAAATTTAAAACTATAAGGAAGGTATGTCAATAGTGTATTCCTAAATGGTTATATTATTGAGGATTTTTTCATTGAACAAACCCTATATTTTTAAAATCCACATTTTATAAACCATGTTTTTAAATTGAAAAAAGAACATTATGGTTTAAAACAATAACCTAAATATTGGTATTTTAGGATCAATGCTTTTCTTATTTCAAGTGGGTTTTGAAAAGGTATTAGTGATCCTAAATTATTTATGAAAATAATTTCAAAATATATTTTGGTTTCACAAATATATGTTGATAATAATATTTTCGTTTCTTCAAAACATTATTTATGTATTGAATTTTCAAAATTCATGAAAAATGAATTCAAAATTAGTTTTATGGGTGAGCTAAAGTTATTTATTAGTTTTTGAATATTTTCAAATAAAGATGGAATTTTTTTTAACCAAAGAAAGTAAACTAAATATATTTTAAAATATTTTGGTGTGAATAATATAAAAGGAAGTGTCACTCCAATGAGTACCACCTATAAATTGGATCTTGATGAAACTGGTAAACTAGTGGACCAAACCATTTACATATGTTTGATTAGAATTTTACTTGACTTCTATCTAGCTGGATATCATGTTTAGTGTATGTATATGTGCATTTTTTCAATCAAACCACATGGAATCTCATTTAAATTCTATTAAAATAATTTTTAAATAACACAAAAGTATAACTAATGTTGGTATTTTCAACATTATAGGAAATAATTTTGATTTAATTAGTTATTCAAATGATGATTTTAGTGGTAGTAAGTTAGATAAAAAATCACCTCTGGAACATGTCACATTTTGGGAAATTCTCCAGTATCTTAGTAGAGTAGAAAAGTATAATTTTGTTGTATTATCCATTACTTAAGATGAGTACATAGTTGTAGGCAATGTTTTTAGTCAAATTCTATAGATGAAGCAAATATTGCTAGACTATGGGTATCAATTTAGATATGTCCCTATAAACTCTGACAATAAAAGTGATATAAACATTTTTAAGAATCCTATTTCTTATTCTTGGATAAAATCCCATTGATATAAAAAAATTATTTTTGAGATATCATTTTCAAAAGGTAAATGTAACTCTTGAATTCATTCGCACTAAACATTAACTTACTAACATCATTACAAAGCCCTTAAATTTTGAGATATTAAAATATATTAGAGATAAGCTTTTAAATATTAATTATTCTTAATATTTTTCAACTTCTAGATTATATTACTATGTTGTAATGTTAGTGTTGGTCAGAGTGGACACTCAATAGGGGGTGAATTGAGTTCCAATTAAAATTTCTGTTAAAAATATTTCTCTTAAAATCCCCCAATTTAAAAACTAAGTTAAACTGTAGTGAATTTATACAGATTGTAAAAGTTCAATTAGTTTCTCAAAGATTGATTAGGTCTCAATTAATTTAATCAAATTATTAAATTAACTTTTGAAACTAACTTACTGGTTCACAATAAGTATAAACACTTACTAATTTAACTATCAAAGTAACTTTAAAACAAATTTTATTTCAAAGTAATTAGAAGCAGAAAAATAAAATATATAGTATACTTTAGACTTAAGAAAAGATTCACAGCAGATGTAACCAAGAGGTTTAGTCTCAAGCCGAGACTTAGTCCTCTCAAACAATTTATATAAATTTGATCCACACCCTAGATCAGGGTTAAACAATAGTACAGAGACTCTCCAGGTTCTAAGACCTCTACCACAATTGTTCGTGGGAAAACAAAAACAACAGCACACTGGCTGTCCAGGTCCTACTTGACCTCTACCACTATCTACAGTGGGATACAAAAGAGTTGAGAAATGTTTGTGTGAGGATTTAGAAATCCTTCAGCTTAGCACAGGACACAGTGTGAGTAAATAAACTATATAGTACACACACTTCTTGAAATATAAATAAAAGAATCACTAAGAGATTAGATATGAATTTTATAAAGCTCTAGTGATTTGAAGTGCAGCTCTAGACTCCTTTTGATTTTTCAGAATTGGCTCTAAGTCCTTCTCTAGTTTTTGTCTAAGAAACAAAGGGTCATTTTCTTCAAGTTCAGTTTGATCATCTTGAGTGTATGAGTAGCTCGTTGTAGTTCTTCACTCCTTGACTGAAGTTCTAATGGTGTTCTCTTTTTGAAATGAATGGCTTCGTGTATGTCCAGTGTTCTTTCAGTATTAATGTAGGCTTTCTTCTCTGTGTGTATACACCACTTTTCAACCACTCTTTTTAGTCATTACTTAATACTTTGTTCACACCCCTTTTGTATATTCTCTACTTTGCACAGTCTTTGTCCTTCCTTTTATATCTTTTAGCATCAGCAATGGGAATGATTACCTTTTTATAGGTAAGAGGTACGGTTCCCTGACATGCCAACAAATATCCTTAAATAACATTAATTGCAGTAAAATCATCAAATATTACCATTACTTAATAAATAAATAATATTGAGTATAGAGTTTGACTGGTCAGTCTTTCATTAGTAGCCTTCTGTCGATAGATGTGTAATGGTGGACTTTGTATAGTTATGGCCTCCTATTGGTAGCTATTTGTCCTTGTACCGGTATCTCCTTGTATCGGTAGCTATTACTCTATGTATCAATCTCACTATGTACCAGTGACTCCTTGTATCGGTAGATGTTACTCTGTGTATTAGTAGCTCTATCTACCAGTGACTCCTTGTATCGGTGACTCCTTGTATCGGTAGCTCTTTGTCTATCGGTATCTTGCTTGTATCAGTGGCTATCTGTATCGGTATCTTGTGCATATCGGTAGCTTCATTCTGTACAAGTGATTAAGTGTATATCGGTAGCTTGTGCATATCGGTAGCTTCATTCGGTACGAGTGATTTAAGTGTATATCGGTACCTTTGTTCTATAGGTAGCTCGTCTTCTATCGGTATCTTGTTTGCATCAGTGGACTTGATCTATCAGTGGTATGCGCTTACTGGTGGACTTATACAAACCAGTAGCTCTAAGTATCGGTGAACTTTGCTTATCGGTGACTATGTCTATCGGTATACTAAGTACCGGTAGATCTGTATCAGTAGCTTCAAGCATATCAATGACTAACACTTATCTGTTTTATGCAAAACATATCCGATTGAGTTAGAATTACTTCAAAATTCATATAAACAAAGATAAACATTGATTGACATATGTCAAAGATTATTTTAATATTATTATCATATTTATAATAGAATTATAGAGATTGAAATAATTAATATATATATATATATAAATAGTTATTTGGGATTATTAAAGCATGTAAAAGCATAATTGGGATTATCAAAACAAGTGAGGTCAACAATCTCCCCCTTTTTGATAATCACAACTTATGATATTATAATCCTAATATAATTAGTAATTTATCATAGGATAGTTCATTAGATCGAATTGTATCAGAGAAAACAATGTATTATAAAACACATAAATCAAAGATAAAATAGGAAACAAATGTATCAGAGAGAAATGAATTAAACTCATAAAAGATAGTATTTCTCCCCCTTTATCATAAAAGTTATTATTCCCAGATATGTTTCCCTTAGAAAATATTTACCCCCCTTTGTGATAATGAAAAAGTGGGACAAGAATGAAAAACATGTGAAAAGAGAAGTAACAGAGGGTAAAAGAAAGTAAGATCACATATATTCCTTGGAGAAAATAGATTACAAAGAGAAATAGAAATGAAACAAAAATATATACAGGTGATTCCTATCAAAAAATACTAGCCACTGATCAATCCACATCCTCAGAAGAAGATTTCCCCTTGGGATCAGAAGAAGATTCAGGTGAGGTGGAGGAAGGTTGAGGCTTAGGAACTCCAGAGATGATTAGAGGTGGCTGAGATACTGAAACTGTTCTTATTCTGTACTGTGTAGCTCTTTGAGTGATCATAAGAGTAAGGCTTATGATAGCTTGGGCTAGAGTCATCTGAATAGGATAAGTAGCAGAGGCGGAGGCAGGTAAAGCTGAAGGTATAATAACTGGTCTAGCATCGACATGCAAGAAAGGCAACAAGAGATTTCTGAATTCCATAATAATTCCTCCTCCTCTTTCCATGACAAAAATGAAATCATCCTTGTTTTCCATGAATTTTTCCAAGGTTGGAGTCAGTTCCCTTAGCTTTCTTACTTGCTCCCTAAAGGATTGATTTATAGGAGGTAGCTTCATGTCTTCTAACATAATCTTGAAATGATTGTTAAGTTGATTCTTGGTATAAACCCTTTGGAAATAGTAGTCTACCTTGTCTTTCACCTCTTTCTGAGAAGTAGAATCTTATCTCGTATAGTCCTGAATAATTTTCATTATCTCTCTAGTTGTATCTCTAGTAGAAGTTACCACTTTGTTCAGATCAGATGAGTCCATAGAGCCACTGGTTGATGCTGAACCAATATCCTCCTTCATCAAAGCTCTAATCTGATCCAAGTCCACTGCAGGTTTGGAAGTAAGAGAACCAATAGATAAGGTTACTGTTTCCTTAAAGTTTTTGGTCAACCCACTGATAAGATTTTTCACTTGGGAATCCTGGGTGATGACATGATCTTTCATATAGGTTTTAAATCCCTCAAAGACTGATACCATCTAGCTCACAACACTTTTGACATAAGCTAAGTCCTTGTCTGATTGAGATATAGAACTCATATAAGATTATAAAGAGATAACATATTTCTATAGAACTTCAACATCCTCTGCTAAGCTAGTCATCTGATTCTGGAAAGCTGTGACTTCATCAACTATCTCTACCACAAAGTTTGATATATTACACCCAAGAGAGAGTTCAAAAGACTTTTCCAAATTTCTCATCTCTTCAACAAAGTAGTTCTTTAACTCGGAAACAGAGTCACTAAAAGACTCTTTCAGCTCATTCTTTAAGGATTCAAGATCAGCCCTGGTAATCATATTAGTAGGTGCAACCACAACAGGTGCTCTTTCAAACACTATATTGGCCACAGAGTCATTCATAATTAATTGAATATATGGCACCATTGAAGCTTCCATTTTCCTTATTTCTTCCACAAAACTGACTTTGAGATCAGGCTTGAGCTTATACAGATCATGTATTCTTACCACATCTTCAGGTAATAATTCAATATGAATATCATAATTGATTTTTAGTCTTTTGAGGGATGTCTCATTATCAGAATCTGGAAAATCCAATCCACAAACCACAAAACCTGGGTATTCTATCCAATCCTCAATTTCAACTTCCACTGAAACACTGCCAAACCTGATTGGATGCTCCCCCTCAATTGGTGCACTCTTTTATACAGCAACAGCATTCTTATCATGTCTTTCTTCCTCAGAAGAATCTTATACAATCAACTCCATATCTACAACAGCAAGAGGTTCCTCAGGAATAGGTAAAGGTATATCAACTTTATCAAATTCTTCAACAAGCATTAGGGAATGTCCAATTAGTGGACTAAGGCTCAAAATAACAGAAATAGACGCTTCACTTGCATGAATTTCTTCTTCATTTTCTTGATCAGCCTCTTCCTGATCTGTTTTCTGTTGGTATTCCTCATCAACAGGTGTTTCTTCTTCTAATAAAGTTTCCTTTACTGAAGATATAATTTCAGCAACAGGACTTTGGGGGAAAGTCTAGATCCCTTCCATCAGCCATAGAAGTCTCCTCTTCATCAGTCTCATCATTGTACTTAGGTTCTTCTTCATCAGATCCTAGACTTGGATCCCTCACATCCTTAGGCCTTGAAGGATGATCCATAGGATTGAATTTATCATATATCTTCTTATCATCATTAACCCACTCTCTTCTCCATGGATTCCAGTTTATCTTCATGTATTTGAAAACAGTGCTTGTGATACAAAAATTATTCCTTACTACCACTGTCTCATCTTGAGACTCAGCTACCCCTTTCACTTTGATCATCACTGAGATCAATTTGGAAAAGAATAAGGCATTGTTTTTTGACTTTGGCCTGGTCATATCTTCCATTTGAATCATTAGAAACCTGCACAGATTCACTTTCACACCATGTATCAAAATATGTAGCAGATAGATATCTTGATATCTTAAATTTGCAAAGTCCCCTCTCCTTGGAATTAAAACATGCTGAACAAACTTGAACAGAAATCTTTTCTCTCCATCCATTTTAGCAGCCACCACCTATCTTTTCTTGCCACTACCGGTGAGTTCTTCTAACTCAATCTCATAATCAAATATCTCACTTATAGGTGGTATTGATTTCAAGAAATATCCAAACACACCTTTGTGTGGGACCTTTAGGCATTCAGGCCACTCAACAGATGAAAAGGATATTTCCTTTCCATTAACAAGTGAAATCATTCGGTTCTCATCTTCCGATTTCTCAAAGGTTATAAACTCATATAACTATTTCACTAGCTTCAGATAGTAGGGACCATTGTTGTTTGAAAATCATTATACCCACTTCTGATCTTCCAGCACCTCTAGAACTAGTGATTTACTAGATAACAGCCATTCCACGCATATCTCTTTTTCGATCACAATAACTCTATTTTGTACATACGGGTTCATTTGTCACCTCCCAGACCTTGTTCGACTAACACTGCTACTTCCTTCTAGGTCATTCTTATGTTTCTTCTCATTCGGCTCATCTATGTCATCTCTGACTGTGGGAATTTTGGTTTTTTCCATTTTTGGTTCGAGGAACTTAGGGTTTTCATGAGATTTAGGAGCTAAGGCTTGAGGGAAAAGGGATTTAAGTGGATCGAGAAGTATTTAGAACTTAGTTTTATCATTTAGGAATCATAAAATTAGTAATTAAAATATAATAAGTAAAGTATAAATGATACATATTATGGCGGCAGACAGAAGTTTAAAACAGCGCATCGGTAGGGTATATCGGTGAGAATTCCTAATCGGTTAGGTTTCATATGGGTGAGGTATATCGGTGAGGTTTCACATCAGTGAGGTATATCAGTGAGGTTTTACATCAGTGAGGTATATCGGTGAGGTATCACATCGGTGAGGTTTCACATCGGTGAGGTATATCGGTGAGGTTTCACATCGGTGAGGTATATCGGTGAGGTTTCACCTCAGTGAGGTATATTGGTGAGGTATCTACCAGTCAAGGTTAATCATTCCTAACTCATGTCTAATGTAACTTAACCTATCCAAACTTAAAGGTTTGGTGAAAAATTCATCTAATTGATGTTCAGTACCTATAAATTCAAGAGTAATACCACATTTTTGGTAGTGATCTCTCAAAAAATGGTGCCTTACATCAATGTGTTTGGTCCTAGAGTGAGACACAGGGTTCTTTGAAATGTTAATTGCATTGGTGTTATCACATTTAATAGAAATATGCTTAAAATCATATCTATAGTCTAAAAGAGTGTCTTTCATCCGCAGAATTTGTGCACAGCAACTACCAGCAGCTATATACTTTTCTTCGGCAGTAGATAAAGCTACAGAATTATGTTTCTTACTACACCATGATACTAAGGACTTTCCTAGTAAATGACATGTTCTATATGTGATTTTTTTATCCAACTTTCAACTAGAAAATTCATCATTTGAATAACTTATTAATTCAAAATATTATCCTTTTGGATAAAACAAACCCAAATTTGCAGTATGTTTAAGATATTTGAAAATTATTTTAATAGCAAGCAAATGCGATTCTTTAGGATTATCTTGAAATATTTCACACATACACACACTAAACATAATATATGGTCGACTAGTAGTAATTTAAAGTAATCTTCCAATCATACCTCTGTAATTTGTTTGATCCACTGGTTTCCTAGTTTCATCAATGTCCAATTTACAAACAGTACTCATAGGTGTATCACTTTTCTTAATATTATCCAAACCAAAACAATTTCAAAGATACTTTGTATATTTACTTTGATTCAAAATAATACCATTTTCATTTTTAAAAACTTTTAATCCAAGAAAATATTTGATTTCTCCCATCAAACTCATTTCAAATTCATTTTTCATAATCTTTGAAAAATTAGTACATAAATAATGTTTAGAAGATCCAAAAATAATATCATCAACATAGATTTGTACTATCAAAACATATTTAGAAATTATTTTGATAAAAATAGTTGGATAAGAAATCCCTTTAGTAAAACCTTTTGAAATAAGAAAATTGCTAAGTCTATCATACCAATCTCTTAGAGCTTTTTTTAGACCATATAAAGCTTTAGAAAGTTTAAAAACATGATTTTGGAAATGGGGGTTTGTAAATCCAGGTGGTTGTTCAACAAAAACATCTTCAATTTTAAAACCATTTAGAAATGCACTTTTGACATCCATTTGATATAACTTGAAATTCATATGAGAAGCATAGGCAAGTAAGATCCTAATAGATTCTAATCTAGCTACAGGGGAAAAGGTTTCTTCATAGTCTATACCTTCCTCTTGAATATAGCCTTGTGCAACTAGCCTAGATTTGTTTTTAACTATATTTCCTGACTCATCAACTTTTTTTCTAAAAACCCATTTAGTGCCTATGGTCAAGGTGTCCTTAGGTCTTTCAACTAATTCCCAGACTTTGTTTCTTTCAAATTGATTTAATTTTTCTTGCATACCCATTACCCAAAATTCATCATTGATTGCATCATTGATATTTTGAGGTTCTAACTGTGAAATAAAGGCTTGATGTTCAACTTGATTTCTTATAGAAGCTCTAGTTTGTGTCCCTCTATCAAGATTACCAACAACATCATCCAAAGGATGGTTCTTTAGAATCCTAGTTGATCTAGTAAAGGTAGGACTAGAAATTTCAGGCTCTTCTCTAAGTTCAGGTTCTATAGAAGCAGATTCTGGAATATGTCCAGAACTGGATGTATTTACAACAGGCTCATTGGTTTTATTATTAAGGTCCAGAATAGACATATTTTCTTCAATATTTTCAATAGAAGATTTGGGTTCATGTGGATCAGTTTCATCAAACTTGATGTGAACAGATTCTTCCAAACACTTGGTTTTCTTATTAAACACTCTGTAGGCTTTGATAGTTAAATAATATCTTAAAAAGATTCCTTCATCACTCTTGGATGAAATTTTTTCAAGATTATCCTTTGTATTGAAAATAAAGACTTTGCAACCAAAAACTCTGAAGTAACTTACTTTAGGCTTTCTATTATTCTACAACTCATAAGGGGTATTCTTGAGAATGGGTCTAATTAAGATTCTATTGATAACATAACAAGCTGTATTTATAGCTTCAATCCAAAAATTAATAGGCAGATCATATTCATTAAGCATAGTCCATGCAATTTCTTGAAGGGTTCTATTTCTTCTTTCTACTACACCATTCTACTGAGGTGTTCTAGGGGTAGAAAAATTATGACTATAGACATTGTGTGAGCAGTGAGATTCAAACTCATGATTTTCAAACTCACAACCATGATCACTTCTCAGGGTTTTAATCTTAAGTCCACTAAGGTTTTCTACAGACTTAGAGTATTTAGTAAAGTAAGAACAAGCTTCACTTTTGTGAGCTAAGAAGTATACCCAAGTATATCTAGAAAAGTCATCTACTAATACATAGACATAGTGCTTCCCATTTAAACTAGAAACTCTAAAAGGTACAAACAAATCCACGTGAACCAAATCAAGAGGTTGAGAAGTCGAAACTTCTTTTTTTGATTTAAAAGAAACTTTTGTGTTGATTTCCCTTTTGATAGGGATTACAAACTTTGTCTGATGGGAATTAAAGTTTGGGTAGGTCTCTAACTAAGTTCTTCCTAGTCAGTTTTCTAAGTGAGTGTATATTGTAGTGTCCTAATCTTCTGTTCCATAACCAAGATTCTTTATGAAAATCATTTAAACAAGTAACACTTTGTTTAGCTAACGAATTCAAATCAATATCATAAACATTTTCATTTCTCAAGGCAGAAAATACTAGAACATTATTAGAGTTAAAACATTACAAGAATCATTTTCAAATTTAACATTGAAACCATCATCACATAACTGAGAAATAATTAGAAAATTATATTTAATTCCATCAACAAATAAAACTTTGGAAATTAAAACTGAATCAGTGTTACCAATCTGGACTAGGCCGATGATTTTTCCTTTAGAATTATCACCAAAGGTGACATAGCCTCCATCAACTTTGATTAAACTTTTGAAGCATGAGTAGTCTCCAGTCATGTGTCTTGAACATCCATTGTCCAAGTATCATACCTTATTATGAGAACTCTTTAAACAAGTATCCTACAAAACAGATTTAAAAAGAAAATGATTTTGGTACTCAGATTTTCTTGGGTCCAGATAGGTTAGAAATCAAAGTTTTAGGTACCCAGATTTTTCTTATGGGTCTCATATAATTTACGGAATCGATATATTTTTAAAGATAAACTTTATTTGATCTATAACCATATGAATAACTAGTTGAAGCATACATATTTCCATAACTAGAACTAGAAGCATTCTGTCCAGATTTAGAAATGAATCTAGTTTTTTCAATCTGTCTTTTTACAGGCTGATAGCCAATTTCATTAGTATATTTTGGTGACACTTTATTACCTATAATTTTAGTAAGTTTATCTTTTCCATTTTTCAATTTTTCTAAATCCTTCCTTAATTTCTCATTGGACAATTTCAGTTCAGTATTTTTCTTCAGCAATTGAGCATTCTTGCCTTTGTCTATATCAAGGGAAGATTTTACAGAGCTGGTTAGAGCATGTTGTTTCTTCAAGGTTTTATACTTGTCCTTCAATTAATTACATGTCTCTTCTAGCATATTAAAATATTCAAATAATTCTTCACTAGACATATTTTCAGATTCAGAATCAGAATTAAGTCCAGAATAATATGAATTCAAGGAAGGAGTATCCAATGTTACCTTAGATGTGTTTTTCATAAAACACATGTTAGAACGATTCTTTTCAGAGTCAGAAACTTCATATTCACTTGTGCTATCTTCTGAAGCACTTCAGGTTGCTTTCATAGATTTCTTATACTTGTTTTCCTTGTAGTAATATTTCTTTTTGAACTTTAATTTTGGACAGTCTGCTTTTGCATGTCCTTTCCTTTTTCATTCATAGTAGATAATCTCATCACTTTTATTAGGATTCTTCCAGTCCTTCTTCCAATGACCTTTTCTATCATATTTCCCTTTGTAATTTGATTTCCTAAATAATTTCTTCTTCCTATAGAATTTCTTAAATCTTCTGGCTATTTGAGTCATTTCAGCATCACTGTCAGAGTCTGAACTTTCACTTGTTGATCTTTCAGTAGGTATGTAAACTTTCTTCTTATCCTTGATCTTTGAGGTAGTAGACTTAATAGCCACTGAATTCCTTTTTGGTTCATCATCTTCTTCCTTGTTCACTTTGATTTCTTCCTCATACATCATTAGCTTACCAATTAATTCTTTAATAGGAAAAGTACCAATATCATAGGATTCTCTAATTGAAATAGATGTGCCTCTACATATTTCTAGTAAACATCTTAATATTCTCATGATTTGTTCTTTTGCAGGAACAAATTTACCAAGAGATCTCATAGTGTTGACAATCTCATTAAACCTGATATACATGTCAGAAATAGGCTCATCGGGATTCATTTTAAAATTATCATATTTAATAGTATAGGTATTCATTCTCATTTCTTTGACATTGGTTGTTCCCTCATGGGAAATAGCCAAAGTGTCCCAGATTTCATAAGTAGTTTTATAAGAAGATATACGATTGAATTCTTCATCTCCTAAAGAACAGTACAAAGCATTCATTGATTTACAATTATTATTGTAGGTAGTCTTAGTAGCTTCATCCCAAGTAGTTCTCTCAGCGTCTGGAATATTATATTGAGTTTCTATAGCAGTCCAGATATCAAATCCCATACTATATAAATGAATTTTCATTTTAATCTTCCACTGGGTATAATTTTTACCATTAAATAAGGGTGGCATGTTGGTAGTAGCACCTTCTAATCTATTATCCATAACTAGATTTTAGAAAAAATATTTAAAGAGATAAAATTTAGAACTAACAAAAATTTGAGATCTTTAAGATACAACTAAAATCACAGTTGAAAAACATAGTATTTTGTAAACTTTGATAAAAAAAATTATTCCTCTGATACCAAATGTTGGTCAAAGTGGACACTCAGGAGGGGGTGAATTGAGTTCCGATTAAAATTTCTGTTAAAAACATATCTCTTAAGATCCCCCAATTTAAAACTAAGTTAAAATTTAGTGAATTTATACAGATTTTAAAAGTTCAATTATTTTCTCAAAGATTGATTAGGTATCAGTTAATTTAATCAAAATATTAACTTAACTTTTGAAACTAACTTACTGGTTCACAATAAGTATAAACACTTGATAATTTAACTATCAAAGTAACTTTAAAACAAATTTTATTTCAAAGTAATTAGCAGCAGAAAAATAAAATATATAGTATACTTTAGACTTAAGAAAAGATGCACAGTATATGTAACCAAGAGGTTCAGTCTCAAGCCAAGAATTAGTCCTCTTAAACAATTTATATAAATTTGATCCACACCCTAGATCAGGGGTAAACAATAGTACAGAGATTGTCCAGGTACTAAGACCTCTACCACGGTTGTTCGTGGGAAAACAAAAACAACAGCACACTGGTTGTCTAGGTCCTACTTGACCTCTACAACTATCCACAGTGGGATACAAAAGAGTTGAGAAAGGTTTGTGTGAGTATTTAGAAATCCTTCAGCTTAGCACAGGAGACAGTGTAGGTAAATAAACTAAAAAGTACACACACTGCTTGAAGTGTAAATAAAAGAATCACTGAGAGAGTAGATATGAGTTTCAGAAAGCTCTAGTGATTTGAAGTGCAGCTCTAGACTCATTTTGATTTATTAGAATTGGCTCTCAGTCCTTCTCTAGTTTTTTTCTGAGACACAAAGGGTCATTTTCTTCAAGTTCAGTTTGATCAGCTTGAGTGTATGAGTAGCTCGTTGTAGTTCTTCACTCCTTGAATGAAGTTCAAATGGTGTTCTCTTCTTGAAATTAATGGCTTCGTGTATGTCCAGTTTTCTTTCAGTATGAATTTATCCTTTCTTCTCTGTGTGTATACACCACTTTTCAACCACTCTTTTTAGCTGTTACTTCGTACTTTGTTCACACCCCTTTTGTATATTCTCTACTTTTCACAGTCTGTGTCCTTCCTTTTATAACTTTCAGCATCAGTAAGGGGAATGATTACCTTTTTACAGGTATGAGGTACGGTTCCCTGACATTCCAACAACTATCATTAAATAACATTAATTTCATTAAAATCATCAAATATTACCATTTATTAATAAATAAATAATATTGAGTATAGAGTTTGACTGGTCAGTCTTTCATCAGTAGCCTTCTGTCGATAGATGTGTAATGGTGGACTTTGTATAACTGTGACCTCCTATCGGTAGCTATTTTTCCTTGTACCAATAGCTCCTTGTACCAGTAGCTTTTACTCTGTGTATCAGTAGCTCTATGTACTAGTGACTCCTTATATCGGTAGCTGTTAGTCTGTGTATCAGTAGCTCTATATACCGGTGACTCCTTGTATTGGTAGCTCTTTTTCTATCAGTAGATCGCTTGTATCGGTGGCTGTCTGTATCGGTAGATTGTGCATATCGGTAGCTTCATTCGGTACCATTGATTAAGTGTATATCGATAGATTTATTCTATCGGTATCTCATCTTATATCGGTATCTTGTTTGCATCGATGGACTTGATCTATCTGTGTTATGCACTTACTGGTGGACTTATACAAACCGGTAGCTATGCGTATCACTGACCTTTGCTTATCGGTGACTATGTCTATCAGTAGACTAAGTACCGGTAGATCTGTATCAGTAGCTTCAAACATATCAATGACTAACACTTATCTGTTTTATGCAAAACATATCCGATTGAGTTAGAATTACTTCAAAATTCATATAAACATAATTAAACATTGATTGACATATGTCAAAGATTATTTTAATATTATTATTAGCTTGATAATAGAATGCCATAGATTGAAAGAATTAATATATATATATAAATAGTTATTTGAGATTATCAAAGCATGTAAAAGCATAATTGGGATTATCAAAACAGGTGAGGTCAATAGTTAGATATCTTTATTAAAAATTTAATTTGTTTAATATTTAATATATATCTCATATTTTATTTTTTGTAATGTTTTAACTCTAATTTTCATTTGGTTTACGATTAAATATAAAGAAAATAACTTATAATGGGTGTGCTACCATGGTGTGCGATCATGGGTGTGCTACTGTGGTTGTGCTACCATGACATGCTACTGTGGGTGTGCTATTGTGGGTGTGATACTATGGTTGTGCTACCATGGTGTGATACCATGAGTGTGCTACCATTATTATACTTCCATAATGTGATTCCATGAATATACTTCATAATCTTGGTACTGTGAAATATATTTCCATGAGTATCTTTTTATTCTTTTATTTCTAAGTTTAGTTATGTATTTTATTCGAGTAATTTTTTTATTATCATCATTTTATTTACACCATAAATGAGTGAATCCCCAATTTATAATTTTAATCAAACCCTAAATTATCACACACCTTGTTTAAACCTACTCTCTCTTTCTGCTAAACTTAACCTTATCCTTTAACCCATCTGATCCATGTCACCATGGATAGATTGTAACAACCCCTCATTTCCGATTTTCCTGATGAGTCTCAACCATGAAAATATAAAGAGATGGACTAAGTGGTACTATCAATACTTGAAACCCTATTTTATTGACTCGTGGAATATTTTCTAAGAATGAATTGGATTTAGCTTGGTTGAAGACCAGTCGATTTCTGTTATGGAAGATCATTCAAGAATAAGGTTGTGCTGAGTAGTTTACAAGAAATGATCAACCATTTTACCTGTGGTTAGTTTGAGATTTTTATTTTCATAATGAATATAAATCTATGGATAAGAAGGATTTCATAAGGACTCTGGTCATTTGTTAAGAGATTTTTTTTCTTCAAAGTAGTGGGAATCGTGTATTAAGGTTCCTCATGTGGGTGAGTAAGATGACTTCCAGGGTTAGTACCCTATTGGTCATTTGAGATTTTAGATGGAGAATGATCTCCTTGAGCTTACTATAGATACAGATCCAAGGATACCAAATGAAATATAGATTAATAGTGAATATAGGATGTTGATGAAATTTATCCAGAATATGGTATACCTGAGGAAGTATAATTTCATTATTCTGAGACACTAAGATTTCCTCCTTATTTATCTTCAAAATAATGGATTTAAAGTGAGATTAATCAGATACATTATAAGAAAAATGATAGATTTGTGAAATCTTATTCTAAATTTAAACTCTCTAGATTATCCAAAGATGATTTTGTTGGAACCAGGGTCTTTAAAGCATGATTTGGCGTATGTTTTGTGTTTGTTTTCAATCCTCAGTGGAAGTTCAGGATGTGTACCAACAAAGAGATCATACCGTTCAAGCAGAAAACAGTAGTGAAGGTGGCGCCGTTTCCCAGTGTTTGCCAAATTTTTGGGGTCCAAAATCTGGAAGTTGCTGAGCATCGCGAAGAGTGGATTTCCAGGAAGATCATTTTTTTTATATGGCGAAGGCATGAGTTTCGCGAAGATGGGATGCATGGATTGGATTTCATGAAGACCAGAAGAATAGAAGCGGTGACTCTTCGCGATTACGTCAAGCTTCGCGAACGGCAGAGGCTGAAGCGCATCGCGTCGGAGAAGGGATTTGCGAGGGAGCTTCGCGGCGAAGGCGCGCGCCATGAAGGAATGTTGACGGTGTTTATACGCGATTACGACAAGCTCTGCGAACGAAGGTGTGCCACGAAGGTAAGTTGACGGTGATTCTTCGTGACTATGTCAAGCTCCGCGAACAGAAAATTGCCGTGGTGCTTCGCGATTTGGACAGAATTCCGGTGGAAACTTTGGAGCTTCGCGATTTGTGATGATGTGGCGTTGACTTCGTGCAGAAGGGACGAGGGTCGGTGGAATCTCCTATAAATAGAGGCCGACCTCCTCGAGAGAAGTAGAGATAATTTCAGAGAAAGTCCTTTGCTCTCGGTTTGCAAAGGTCTCTCGCGAAGGCAGTGTGCTTCGCGAAAGAAGAGCTTCGCGGCGGCTATTCTAGCTCCGCAAAAGACGTGCGCCCCGCTTTGGCTTAGTGAGCTTCGCGAAGAGGCAGGATCTTCGCGATTTCCAAGCATTGTAAAGGCTGGAGCATCGCGAGAGTGCTTCACAATTGAGCTTCGCGAAATGGCAGGGGGTCCGTGAAGGCTTGTTTGAGCTTTGCAAAATTGGGAGCCTTGCGAAGTAGGGTACTTTGCGAAGGCCTTTTCCAAAGGTTTTTTGCCCTGTGGAAAAGGGAAAGGGGGTATTCATCAGTGGTTGGAATTTGGATCTAACAGAGCATTAACTCAGGACTCTGATGCAAGCAAAGTCTCATTCTGAACAGGATACAATGAACTTCATGACTATCAATTGAAGAGACCTTCACATCTATAAACTGAGTGTGACTTCACCAACGACAGCGAGCCAGGGGGAGTCAACGGGAGTGACCCAAGGGAAGCAGTGAGCTATCCCTGAACCTTTGTATAGGCAGTGATCCTGGGAAAGAGTGACTGTGCCTGAACTTTTGTAATCTCCATCTAGTGAAGCATAGTGGATTTTGGTACGACCGACAACCTGTCGGTGTATGCTCCTTGGACGTAACCCTTAGTGGTGAACCAAGTAAAAAGGGAGGTGTCTTCTCTGTGCATGTGTATGTTTGCTTTCTAATCATAATCATCATATAGGTTCAACAAGTTCCTACCAAAGTGGGAACAAGATCCATCACATTAAAAGAAAAAGTGGTCACCCTGATTCACCCCTCCCCTCTCAGGGTGTCCCGGGGTCCTTCAAGTGGTATCAGAGGGTAAAGGTTGCTCGTGTTGAATCTGACCTCTTTCGTCATGGAAAACACGGTCAATGTCAGGGGAGTTCCTCAATTCGATGGAAGCAACTTCCAGATCTGGTAGAACAGAATGAGATCTCATCTGAGATCTCTTGGAATGGAAGTTCTCTTTTCTACTGTGCAAGGAATACAAGTCACTGATCCAACAGGCCTTGCTATGACTGAAACAGATAGGAAACTTCTTGATGCAGATGCTAAAGCACAGAATGCACTCACTGCAACCCTTTCTGATCAGATCTACCTAAAGGTGATGAATTGCACCTCAGAAAAATCCATGTGGGATAAACTTGAGAATATTTATGAAGGTGATAGCAAAGTGAAGGAGGCGAAAATACAAGTGCTGCACAATCGGTTTGATGATCTGAAGATGCATCCAGATGAGAATTCAGACTCTTTCTTCAATCGAATTACTGAAGTGGTTGGATCTATTCGGGGTCTAGGCGAAGAAATAAAAGACATTGATATTGTAAAGAAAATATTGAGAAGACTTCCACCTCTGTATAATGCGAAGGTGTCAGCCCTTGAGGAAATAGATCTTTCCAAACTTTCTCTAGATGATCTACTGAGCATCTTGGTAGCATATGAAATGAGAGTCAAACCAGAAGATGCTACGACTCAGGTGAGCAAGGAAATGGCATTCAAGGCCATGGATAAATTGAAAATATCAAAGGATAGTAGCAGTGATGATGATGAAGAGAAAGAAATTCTTTCTCTCATTGCAAAGAAGTTCCAAAAGGGGAAAGGGAAATTCAAAGGGAAGTTACCTCTCACATGTTTCTGTTGTGGAAAAGTTGGGAACATTGCCTCTCAGTGCTTGAAGAATATCAATGATGATGACAATGAAGATGAAAACTTCAAGAAGCCTCAGAGAAGGTTCTTCAAAAAGGGAGACTTCAAATCTGGTAAGAAAATTCAAAGGAAGAGTTTTTTATGTGAAGAGGAAGAAGATGATAATGAATTCTGTGATGAAGAAGAACCAGAATTCAAAACTGGGAACCATGCTTCTATGATGGACACTGTTGAAAAGTCAGAAGATACTGATGGAGAAAAACAACTGAGAACTTGTGTAGATCCTGAGGTGCAACTTAAGGATGCGGTTAGTAAGCATAAGATTAAATGTAAGATCTGCAATAAGTGGAAATAAATTGTAGAAGAATCAACTGAATACGTTGATCAACTTGAAGCTGAAATTGAACGACTGGAAGAATTTGTGAAGGTACAGTCTAAAATAATTGAAAGCAATGATGATGTAGTAGATCTGAAGCTGATAATTGAAGAGCAGGAAAAGTTCATCAATGACCTCACATCCTGACTGGATGAAAAATCCAAGACTGCTGAGGGTCTTGAGGAGGAAGTAGTTACTCTAAGGAGTAAACTTGAGACTGAATCAGTTCCAAAAGAATCAAGGAATAAAATACAGTTTGGAAGATTCTCAGATGCAGAATTACTAGCAAGAGACAAGTGTGGTTCAGATGGGGTTGGAAAAATATTGAGTGATCAAAGACCCGCTTGCATGGGAAAGAGTGGAATTGGCTATGAGGCTGAGTCATCAACTGCTATAAGTGAAAAGATTCAAAAGAAAGATAAGATGAAAGTTGAACATGTTGAAATGTTACCTAGAGTGCTGAAAAAGGAACCCTCAATCCAAACTAAAAGGAGACCTGAAAATTATCCTCAAACTTTTAAAAATGGAAGACAATCTTACTATTCTCCCAAGGAAGAAGGTATAAGGAGAAATTCAAGTGAGAATACATTTCCTTTCATGAAGTGTCAGTTCTGTGGCTATCTGGGCCATACCATGTCTTATTGTGAAGAGGCAAGAAGCTATCTGAATGGAGAAGATATAGATGCTCAACATAGGAGAACAATTTCATATCCTAATTCTTATAGAATAAATAATTTCTATGGATATTGTTTTCGTTGTTCTAACTTTGGTCATAAGGCCGTTAATTGCAGGCAGAGAAGGGACATTGACACCTCATACCGAAGTTCCAGACAAGTCAAGTCTCGTCAGCAAGACAGTGTTGCTCTTTCAAACAGGTTCTCACCTCTCAAAGAAGACTTTGACTATGAAGAACCTGGGTATGCGGAAGAGATAGTTGAAAGGCCATCAGTTCTATATACTCAATCTAATGTCTCATGGAAGTAAAGGAAGAAGATTGAGAAATTGAACCTTGTAGAGGTATCCCTCAAAGCTACAAAGAACAAAAGTACCTGGATTCTGGATAGCGGTTGTTCATCTCATATGACAGGTAATGCCGGCCTACTAACGAATATCATAAAGAATGTTGATGGTACAGTAAGATTTGGTAATGATGGGGCTATGAAAATCAAAGGGAGTGTAAGTACCAAATTAGCTAATGGAGAACTAAAGAATACTGAAGTCCTTTACGTAGATGGATTACGTCATAATCTCCTCAGTGTGAGTCAACTCTGTGACTCAGGACTTATAGTTACTTTTAATCAGAAAGGCTGCACTATCAAGGGAAAAACCGTCAATTCACTTATGAAGGGATGCAGAACAGAAGGCAACTTGTATCAGGTTGATAGTGAAGAAAATTTATGTTACATGACTATTGAAGAAGAAAACAATTTGTGGCATCGGAGATTGGGACACATCAATCAACAAGACATGGAGAAAATATCAAAATTGAGAATTGTCATGGACATTACCAACCTGAAGCGTGAGCGTGAAAAATCTTGTGATGCTTGTATTCGTGGGAAGCTGGTCTGCAGTTCATATCAGCCAAAGAAGAAAAGGGCATCTCACCTTCTTGATCTGATTCATACAGATGTTTGTGGTCCAATAAATGTTTCCGGAACACATGGAGAAAGGTAATTTTTCCTTTTCATAGATGATTACAGTAGAATGGCATGTGTGATGGTCATTCACAGGAAACGACAAGTCCTTGACTTCATGGAAACATATCGGCGAATCACCGAGAATGATACTGGACGAACAATTAAAGTGTTGCGATCTGACAATGGAGGAGAATACACGTCCATTAAATTTGAGAATTATCTGGAGAAACATGGGATACAGCATGAGGTAGCTGCTGTGAGAACTCTACAACAAAATGGAGTTGTTGAACTTAGGAATCGACAGGTGAACAACATGGCACGAACTATGCTGATTGAGAGTCGTATTCCACGACATTACTGGAAAGAGGCTGTTCAAGCGGCAGTGTACATTCAGAATCGAACAGGACTTTATATGGGTGAGACGAAGACACCATATTAATTGTGGCATGGATGGAAGCCTTATCTAAAATACTTTCGTGTCTTTGGAAGTAAATTCTTCATCAGGAACAAAGAAGGAAATCAAGGGAAATATGGTGACAATGCAGATGAAGGAATTTTCCTCAGTTACTCAATGAACAACAAAGCCTACAAATGTTTCAAAAGCGTTTGGGAAGGATTGTGGAAAGCAGTGATGTTAATATAATTGAAGAGAAAACCACAAATTCTTCAAGGACGTCATATTCTGATGTGATAGAAAGTCAGGAAGAATGTGAATGTGAAGAAAATACAAATGTAGAAATAGAGTAAGCTGTTCAAAACACTCAACAGTCACATCATGATGTTGACTCAGAAGAAGAATCTGAAGCAGAAACTATGGATGAAGAGAATACTACTGAACCTCGCAGGAGAAATCGAAGAGCTGAGATTGATCCATCCAACATAATTGGGGACAGGAGTTCACCCACTCAAACAAGAAGGATGGGGAATACCACGCAATCTGCATTTCTATCAGTTGTAGATCCATCCTCATTCGAAGAAGCTGCAAAAGATAAATCTTGGGTGAAAGCCATGAATGATGAATTAGATCAGATTGACAAGAATCAGACATGGGATCTTGTCCAGAGACCCGAAGGTCACAATGTGATTGGTACCAAATGGGTCTTCAAAAATAAGTTTGATGAGCATGGAAGTGTCATTAGAAACAAGGCACGACTGGTATGTAAAGGATATTCCCAGATTGAAGGCATTGATGTTGAAGAAACCTTTGCTCCAGTGGCTAGACTGGATTCAATCAGGATTTTCCTTGCCATGGCACTCCAAAGAGGATATAAAGTATATCAAATGGATGTCAAGATAGCATTCTTGAATGGTGTACTCGAAGAAGAAGTCTACATTGAACAACCAGTAGGCTTTGTTTTGGGTACTGATGAAACAAAAGTCTGCAAACTGAAGAAAGATCTATATGGTTTGAAGCAGGCACAATGGGCATGGTACTCAAGGCTGGACTCATATCTCAAGAAGTTGGAATTCAAAAGAGGAGGATTTGATCACAATCTCTATGTGAAGAATTCTCCAAAAGATCAATTCATGGTTCTTGTCTACGTTGATGATATCATATTTGGTGGCAGCAGGCAGAAATTAGTGGATGAATTTTCCAACCACATGAAATCAGAATTTGAAATGTCTATGATTGGGGAGCTCACATATTTCTTGGGGCTGCAAGTGATTCAAAATAAGGAATACACTTTCATTTCTCAGGAAAAATATGCAAGAGAGTTGCTGAAGAAGTTCAATATGCAATACTCCAAACCAATGTCAACTCCGATTGCAGTTGGAACTAAACTTGGAAAGCATGAGGATAGGAACTCTGTTGATCCCACCATGTACAGGAGGATCATTGGAAGCCTATTGTACCTGACAGCGACAAGGCCAGATATTGTCTTTGCAACATGCCCTACGGCCCGCTTTCAGAGTAATCCAAAGGAGGAACATATGGCAGCAGTAAAAAGAATCATGAGGTACATTCAAGGTACACATAACTTTGGGTTATTTTTTGCTGCAGGCAAGGACAGTGAATTATCAGCGTTTTCTGATACTGACTGGGCTGGTGATGTTGTAGACAGAAAGTCCACTACTGGTGGAGCTTTCTATATTGGGCAGAAATGTGTTGGCTGGTTGAGCAAGAAACAAGAAAGTACTTCTCTTAGTACTGCTGAAGCTGAGTATATCTCCGCCATAAAGGCATGCACTCAACTGTTATGGATGAAGAAGAAATTAACTAATATTGGCAATGAGGTGACGCAACCAATGGTGATTTACTGTGATAACAAAAGCGCAATTGATCTTACGAAGAATCCGGTTCAGCATTATCGTAAAAAACATATTGAAATATGGTATCATTTTATCAAAGAAAAGGTTGAACAAGGCGTGATTAGAATGGATCATGTTGGAACTAATGAGCAAGTGGCTGATATCCTAACCAAGCCATTGTCTGCGGCTGTGTTTGAGAAGCATCGGTTGAACCTCGGTGTTCAACCACCTCCTACTGCATAAGGAGGCTCCGGAAATCCCCTCTCCCCATTTGTTTTAACTATTTTTATCTGCTTATAGCTGTGATGTAGGTTTATGGGGGTGATACTATCCAGGGGGAGTATGGATTGATCTGAACGTTGAACAACTTATCGGTCTTTGGTTTTATTGTCAATGGGGGAGAAAGGAATAAATTCAAGGTAATAAATTCTTCTGTGATGAGAAGTATAATATTTTGATGAGAATTTCAAAACACTGGAACCCAATTCAAGCTTCCTCTCTTGTTTTCTACACCAAGCATTGCTCGCGTAGACTTAGAGTGTTGGCTGAGTTGATTCTTGCGTTTTGGGTTTTCTCATATTTGGAGATCAATTGAATTTATTCTGATTGCCAACAAACCCAAAGGGGGAGATTTTTGGAACCAGGGTCTTCAAATAATGATTTGGCGTATGGTTTGTGTTTGTTGTCAATCCTCAGTGGAAGTTCA
This sequence comes from Viscum album, assembly GCA_963277665.1. Taxonomy (NCBI): domain Eukaryota; kingdom Viridiplantae; phylum Streptophyta; class Magnoliopsida; order Santalales; family Viscaceae; genus Viscum; species Viscum album. The sequence continues at coordinate 1,274,860,576 of OY728136.1, read as the reverse complement.
GGATGTGTACCAACAAAGAGATCATACCGTTCAAGCAGAAAATAGTAGTGAAGGTGGCGCCGTTTCCCAGTGTTTGCCAAATTTTTGGGGTCCAAAATCTGGAAGTTGCTGAGCATCACGAAGAGTGGATTTCCTGGAAGATCATTTTTTTTATATGGAGAAGGAATGAGTTTCGCGAAGATGGGATGCATGGATTGGATTTCGCGAAGACCAAAAGAATAGAGGCGGTGACTCTTCGCGATTACGTCAAGCTTCACGAACGGCAGAGGCTGAAGCGCATCACGGTGGAGAAGGGCTTTGCGAGGGAGCTTCGCGGTGATGGCGCGTACCACGAAGGAATGTTGACGGTGTTTCTCCGTGATTACGACGAGCTCCGCGAATGAAGGTGCACCGCGAAGGTAAGTTGACGGTGATTCTTCTCGACTACGTCAAGCTCCACGAACGGAAAATTGTCGTGGTGCTTCGCGATTTGGACAGAATTCTGGTGGAAACTTTGGAGCTTCGCGATTTGTGATGATGTGGAGTTGACTTCTCACAGAAGGGACGAGGGTCGGTGGAATTGCCTATAAATAGAGGCCGACCTTCTCGAGAGAAGTAGAGAGAATTTCAGAGAAAGTCCTTTTCTCTTGGTTCACAAAGGTCTCTCGCGAAGGCAGTGTTTTTCGCAAAAGAGGAGCTTCACGGCGGCTATTCTAGCTCTGCGAAAGATGTGCACCCCGCGTTGGCTCAGTGAGCTTCGTGAAGAGGCAGGAGCTTTGTGATTTCCAAGCATTGCGAAGGCTGGAGCATTGCGAGAGTGCTTCGCGATTGAGCTTTGCGAAATGGCAGGGGCTCCGCGAAGGCTTGTTTGAGCTTTGCAAAATTGGGAGCCTTGCAAAGTAGGGTACTTTGCGAAGGCATTTTCCAAAGGTTGTTTGACCTGTGGACAAGGGAAAAGGGGGTATTCATCAATGGTTGGAATTTGGATCTAACAGAGCATTAACTCAGGACTCTGATTCAAGAAAAGTCTCATGCTGAACAGGAGACAATGAACTTCATGACTATCAATTGAAGAGACCTTCACGTCTATAAACTGAGTGTGACTTCACCAACGACAGCGAGCCAGGGGGAGTCAACAGGAGTGACCCGAGGGAAGTAGTGAGCTATCCCTGAACCTTTGTATAGGCAGTGATCCTGGGACAGAGTGACTATGCCCGAACTTTTGTAATCTCCAGCTAGTGAATCATAGTGGATTTTGGTACGACCGACAACCTGTCGGCGTATGCTCCTTGGACGTAGCCCTTAGTGGCGAACCAAGTAAAAAGGGCGGTGTCTTCTCTGTGCATGTGTATGTTTGTTTTCTAATCATAATCATCATACAGGTTCAAAAAGTTCCTACCAACATGGGAACAACATCCATCACATTAAAAGAAAAAGTGGTCACCCAGATTCACCCCTCCCCTCTCAGGGTGTCCCGGGGTCCTTCAGATTTCTACTCTCTTAAAATCCAAATATCTTATTCCTAAAGGATAAAAAATTTTACCTTGTTTTTTGGATTCTACTTAAGCTAAGATACCTATAGGAGAAATAAATTGAATTGAAATCTATGGATAAAATCATGGGTTGTGGATAATGACAAGTTATTTGAGAGTTTCAAACTAATGAATGATCCTTTAAAACCTCATGATTTAGTTGAAGCTAGTTTGGAACCTAATGATATTCCAGAATATTACCTCAAAAAAGGAATCAAAGGATGATCTAGTAAACCTAAATATAGTTGTTGAAGTTTCTTCTGAAAATGAGTAAGAGGGAGAATTGATTGTTGATTTTGAGGTTTTGGTTTTATCTGAGTATGATGGAAGTTGTCCAGGTTCTGAATTTATGAGAAGTAAAAATGTTTCTTTTGGATCTAATGATTCTCCTCTTTATTTACCTTTTATTAAAATGGAATTAAGGGATAATGGTATTGAGGAAAATGGGGTGCAATCCCATGAGTTTTAATATAAGTAATCTAATAAGTAAGAGGAATATAATAATAATGATATTGGTATTGAGGATCTTAGAATCCCTTTTAAGACCAAGAAACAGGAAGCACTATTTAAGGGGAAGAAATATCGTAGATCTTTTATACTTAGATCAGCTTACTTAGACTCTGAGTCTGATAATGATTATGATAGTGGAGATAGTCCACTTAGGCATGGTGGAAATTCCATCTCAACTCCTCTTATAGATCCTAAGAGATCCCTTGTTAACTGAATTGATAAAGAAGATATGATTCAACCTTTTTCCTCTAGTGAGCCTATTAGAGTTGAATTTGTATAGAAAAGGGTGGATAAAAAATCAAAGGAGAATGATACTACAATAATTAAGGATAATGGAAGAGGATCTCCTCCCAGTTTGACTATGTGTCTATCTAGATAGGAATGGCCCTCACCTCCTCCTCTTCCTACCCCTCATTCTAGCTATATTATCTAAGATTATTTTGATGCCTTTAAATATGATATTATCTCTATTATTACTGATCTTACTCATAGATTTGTTTCCTAAACTAATTATTCCCACCAATAATAAATCTCCTTAATTGTGTCTCTTGTTGTGGCACAATTATAGCCTAAGTTATTCTTGAGGATTGGTAATTTGGAAGAATAATATAAGATTATTATTAAACTCATTGGATTGATTCACATTATTTTAAAGTATATAAGGATGGATTTAACTCAAAGTGATCTTACTATCATTGGATAGATGGATTATCTTGGTTCCAAAGTTTTTTCCTCCTCTCGATCTCCTCCTGCTCTAGTCTCTTCTTCTTCAATTGATAATGGTATGGTTAGAATCATAGTAAGGGAATGGTTGACGGGTGTTATAGGATAATATTCAAATTATCATGAAGAATATTTATAGATAATCAAGTCTCTTAGTGGTCATATTTAAAATCCTATAAGATAATTTCTTTGGGGAAAAAAAGATGATAGGTAAGTGATATCCAAGGCTATAATATCTTATCGTTCAAAGATATTCACTAAAGAAAATATATCCTCCCATTTTAAGAATTTAGATGAGAATCTTAAAGGGCCTTCTATAACTAAAGCCTTCAAAGAATAGGTATATCAGTTTAAGGTTATAGATCCTCTATTGAAACTATTCCAAAAAGAGATGAGTTAGTTCTTCCAAACTATGGATCTTGGTAGTCGAGTCATTACTCAGTTTACTAAATTGATGGATCTTTATCTATATAATACCAAAACTATTGTGATTTCTCCAATTATTTTACCCAAAATTACTTCAATCTTAGATCCTTCTGCTTTAGGTCCTATCTTCACAACTTTCATAGTAGTTGGCCCCTTTGGACTTACTCTAGTTAAGGCAGTGCGGTACCTCATACCAGTGGCTTCAATAATTGCCTTCAAGACTCATGCATCTGGACTTCTATCTAGCTATCCGCATTCTCCTTTCACCTCTAAGGATAAGGCTTCAATTGATATGTATTTTCAATCAGATTATAATTAGATTCTATGATAGGGATTTTTAATTTTTTTAATTCCACTATGATATCCTTTTTTAAAGTTAATGAATTTTTTTGGTTTCTATGTTTGTTTCTTTTTCTCAATTTGTTTTTTATGTTTCTTAAGTATATAATCTAATGTATTTTTAATTTCTACATTATCATTTCTACCTAAATACCCTATCAATTTTTGATAATCACAAAAGTGGAAGAATAAGAAAGTGTTATGGGAAAGGAAGTGTTATTTTATTATATTGTCATAATTATTTGAATATTGTACATTAGATTTATTTTTAACCATGATTTTTTATCATAAAAAAGGGATGATTTTTATCTTATTCCAAAATTTCTTTATTTTAATACTCACAAATCAAGCTTACTTTATTAATAATGGTTTATGAGTTATATGATTGAACCATATATTTTTGGCATTTTCATGAAATTATCTTAAGTAATGTTTGCAACCATGAGATGCCTCTACTGCCATAAGAAGAAGATAACTAAGACCATGAAAAGTACTTGAGACCATGAAAGAGGGATTCTGACCATGCATCTGAAATTTTTTGGATTCATACTTTGTGATGCTACTGTGATGGAAACTATGACCATAAAAAGGAATTTTCTATCATGTGTATTATCTATGACCATGTGAAAGAAATTGTGATCATGAGTAGGAAATTATAATCATTCATCTAATCCTGTGACTATGAAGAATACATGAAACCATTATATATGTATTCTTTTGTGAGTGGTCTCATTTCGTGTCTAAGACCAATCTGAGAATATATTATTATTATATTCTAATGGATATATTTTGAGGAATTTAATTTTATTCATAACATTTAAATATTGTAGATGTGATTGATTGGTATGAAGATTTAATAATTATTATTAATAAATGACAACTTTAGAATAGAGGTTTATATAAATTAAAAGGGAGTCTAGCTCATAAAAGTAAGGGTGGACAAATGAAGTATTGTGAATACTAAACATATGGGGATACACTTTGCTACATGACTCATTGTTTTTTTGAACTTCATCTCCAAACTCAAGAATAAGAATTGTTATTGGTTTAACCTATTTTCAAGGATATATTTGAATATAATTGTTCAACTAAAGCTGGTCTGATATTGATCTACATTAAAACACTCTCTTCACTTCTTGTTATCTCTATATTTTACTTTACATTCGAGATATGTTTATATTGTTTTTTATATCTGTTAGAACATTATAATAATTTTTACTCAAGAGTAATAGATACTCATTATTTATTACATTTTATACCATTTATCACATAAATAATTATGGAGTAGTCTAGTAATATCCTAGACTACCCATTTTGTAGTTTTATCTATAAAACCATATCTAGGTTGTAGGTCAAGTTTATTAGAAATTAATAAAATTTCTTGGTAGTAGGAGACTATAAAGTTGAGAGGATCATCTCAGAACAGAACCTATTGTTTTAATTTATATCATGTGTCTTTTAAGTTTTTATTTATCTTTTTAATTTTTTTTTATTAGGTCCTGATAGGATAATGGCAATGTAAAAAAGGGGTGATTTTTCTTTCTTTTTAAAAAACTGATTAGTGTTTAAACTTTAAAAGAGTAAAGAGAATGATATAAATATTATATAGTTCAATCACATCTATATAAGAAAATAAATATAAAATAAAATAAAATAAAGTAAAATATGGACATAATAATTTTATATAAGTTCGAATCAAAATGATCCTATATTTACTCTTCATACACCAACCCAATGTATGGAACTCACTAAGGTATTTTACTATTGAAGGAGAGTGACAACTCTTTAAATATGCCATTTTCTAACCTATAGGCTTAACCTAATTCCATTTTATTTTATAGGTTCAAAAAAACCCAGCCTATTACAAGAGAAGACCCAACCTATACTTTTACAAGATGAATCCTAACCTCCAATCTTTTTTGGGTTTAGATGGAAATGAATCTTTTATGAGTGGAAACCTAAGCCAATCTTTTATTGGTGGATAACCAACCTAGACTTTCAAAGTAAAAATTCCAACCTATTTTTTATTATAGTTCAAGATAAACCCAAAATTATAAGGGGATGGACTAAATTAATGTGTACCTTTTTTAGGTTAGTGTAACCTCATCTAAGATGCATTAAGTGTAATAATACAACACAAATAGTTACAGCACAAATAAAGAATAAAACAATTTAACCCAATGAATTATTTTTGATGAAGATGATGTTATTTGGATTAGGTAGTGATTTTAACACTATGATGTTTTTATGAAATATTTCTCTTTACATAATTTTATTTCCTCAATATCATGCATTGTATACAATAACGAGTTTAAACAAACAACGTAACATTATTAAAATATTATATGTCTTTTATCGCCTAGTCGTTAGATTGGTGGGTATGATTAGTAATAACTAAATTATAGAAAATATATGGTATATACATTTATAAAATAAATTCATTAGTTTTCAAATTATTATAATTAAAAAACAAAAAAAAATTAAAATAAGAGTGATATTTTTATAAAAACAATTATTTTGTGAGTATAATGAAATTTATATAAATATATTAAATTAATCCCTATTGATGAATGATTTTAATTAAATAAATATATTATTAACTTGATCAAAAATTTTAAACATTCAACAAATATTTTTCTACATATAGGATAAGAACAAATAAAATTTTATACTTAAAAATGTTTCTTCCTAAAAAGTTTTTTTTGTCATATTTTGCGTACTTACTTTAAAATATATTTCTTCCATTTATAAATATCTAATTAGATAAAATTAATTGAATATTTATAATCATGAGATTAAAATTTGGTAATTAATCCCCCTTTAATTTTTATTCAATATAAATAGTAACCATAGTAAAATTTATCACCTCATTAAAGGGTAAATCAGGTTAATATGGATTAAAAATAAGTAATAAGGCTATAATTTTTCATCCTAATTATTATTAGATGAATTAAATTTAAAACTTAAAACCTAAGGTTCTAAATTTAGTTATTTAATGGACACTTTTTCATTAAAATGACTTATATATTATTTAAACCAAATTAAGTGACAAAATGTCACTCGCTTAGATTTAAATATAATTTATGTGTTCACATAGGGAAAAATTAGTTATGAAATAATATTAATAGTAATTTTTTACCTAATGAAATTATATTTATATTGGTAATTTATTTATAATTTTTAGGAATTTAATAATTAACTTAAACACTTTCACAACATTGATGCGGTAATTTTTTAATTAATGAGAAAAAATAAAATAAATGATATTAAAAATATTAAAAATATTCTAATTTTAGATAATTAAGGTGATACATAAATTTTATAGATTACCATGACATTTTGGTGATTTTTTAAAATAATTTCTTTAAATTATAAGGGTTTTATTGATGTTATTAAATTCAAAGTAATGAATAGTGTAAAAATTGACAATGATGATATTTTATGAAAATAATATTTTATTAAATTATTTAAAAATAATAAAAATAATAAATAATGATAAATTGGAAAATATGTGGTCTAAATTTTATCTCTTATCCATTTATTATTCAATGGTTACCATATGTGTAAAATTATAACCTTTTAATAATGAAAAATATATTACCACAATTAATGTTAAAATATATTAATTAAGGGGTTAGACCAAAAGATAAGGTTTAAAATAGAACTTAAACCTATGAAAATGTTATTTTTTGATGATATTTAAACCATATCATACCATAGGTTCTAATTAATGAAAGTTTGAAATTATTTGGCTCTAAAACAACCTTATTGTATTTTATTTTTTAAAAAGATTCCAAAAGTGCCACTCACCTCAATTATAAATGGAAACCTCATACCTCACTCCTTTACACCACTTTGAGCCTTCTATATTGACCATGATTTTCCAATTTCTCTTCTAAATTTTACTATACATATTATAGAGGTTATGTTATTCCAAAATACCAACCCTAGATCCCATTACATGATATCTAAAGGAGTCATTTTGAAGAAGAGGTTATTGCTCTAACCGATCACTTTATTTTTCTACTATTCTTTACTAACTATAAATATATGATATTTATCATAAAATAATAAATTAATTATGATAAATATGATGAAATTTTATTAATATTATTAAAACACCATTATAAAACCTCTTTCCCATCAAACAACAAGTGAGATTATCGAGCATGTGTACGTACCGCTTATCATCTCCACATAACAATACAATTAATTTTTCATCACCATATTTTATGGATGAATATTATAATGGGTTTAATATTTATATATGATATTTATGAAATAATCATACTTATTTAAAGATAATATCATGTATACCTTCTTACCATATAATCTTTTTGGAAATGATAATGTCACTCATGCATATGTATGGAAAGGTGAGACTTGAGGTAAGGGTTTTATTTCACAATCTCACCAATATTCATGATTGTTTATGTTTTAAGTATCCACTGGGGAAATGTTTAGGAAACCCATTTCTTTTATATAGATTATGCTATGGTGAAATGTTTAGGAAACCCATTTCTTTTCATGGTTTCTGATATGATGAATGATTTATGATCATGTGGTACACATACATATGGTTTTAATTAGGTGATGGGTGGGACCTATATCTCTCTTAAATGCGTTGGTTAAAGAATGATATATCATGAGATAAACAGAACTAGAATTGGGAGTGAACCAAGTTTAGTAAGAGACATTTTCCACCATGACAGTCTTGGGACTGAACCTTGACTACTATGATGGTCTAGTGACTAAACCGATTACACTATGATAGTATTGGAAAATATCCTTGACCACTAAGGAAATTATTTTCTATACTTATGTGTATTCCACAATTCTATGTTTTTTTTCCAATGTTGTTCTCTCATGGATTATATTCCTTTATGATTAATTTATTATAAACTACCAAGATTTATTCCATGAATTGCGATTATTATTTTTGATATAAAGGTATAATTTTAAAATTTTAAATTCATGTTATTATTCCATTATTATCATTTAATTCTTATATAATCATCTATATATCCCTTTTTTACCCTTATGTAACATTTGAGCTCACCCTTTTCTTATGTTTCCTTTCTCTAATATATGAATAATGGTATTAATTATGATATGTCAAAAAAGGTGTTAATTGTGAAGAAATAAGTGGGAGATGATGTAGATATTTTATGAACCAATTGTTTATGTTTCCAAGTTTCCTAAAGTGTTATACCATTATGATCCCCAGGCATGTGTTTATGAAATGTAATGAATATTTATCTAAAAATATGTAATATCTACATATGAAAAACTTGGGTCTCTATCGTTGGTATCAAAGGATAGTTTTATTTAACCTTTGGAAACTATGATGAGAAATCATTAGGGATAAGTATAAATATAGTATAAAATCATAAAGTTTTGATAATGATCATGAATCACCTAGGTTAAACCTAAGGTTTCATAAAATAAGGTGACTTAGTTTAGACATCATATAAATGATTTTTCATGATTATGTCATTTTCCACTATGATTATTTTTTCTTACACTATGATTTTTGGTTCTAGTCAATGGATAAAACCTAAATGAATCATTTTAATGATTAATTTTATAGAAAATACAATAAAATGTTATGGGAGATGGAATAAAAAATCTTACTGCTATGCTCACACAACTTTCTCAAACTATGAATCATGGCAGGTTTTAAAATGATCAAAGGAGAGAACAACATACTTTCGAATCATTAATTAGGAAAAATCCACCTTCTTTTAGCGGATCTTCTAATCCACTAGTGTATATGTGATGGATTAACACCATTGAGAAAATATTTTCTATTCAACAATTCTTGGGACATGAAAATTTTGTCCTAAATATTTATTATATAGAAGGAAAATTGGATCAATGGTGGAATCTTATAAATAATATGAGGAAATGAGAATAAATCGAATCTATATAATTGGATTAGTTTTAGGGGATATTCCTCAGCAAGTAATTCCCTCATATTATACATAAAAATATGGAGACGTAATTTCTTGAGCTGAAGAAAAAGGAAAAATAATCTATTGGTAACTTTGAGAAAAATTTAACAAGGCTTGAAAGATATGCCTCTGGTTTAATTATCATCACTAAAAGTAAAATTGATTGATTATTTGGTGTCCTAAAACCAATTATTATAAAGTAATCAGCTATAAGTGACTTCATTACCTATGAAAAAATTATTTTATGTGATATCAAAGTGGATATGGAGATTCAATTTATCCATCAATATCATAGTTTTTATAAGAAAATAAAAACGAAATTCAAAGTAAATTATAATAACCATGGATAAAAGAAGATGATCTTTCCTCTATGCTCAAAGTGTAGAAGAAAACATGAGGTAAATTGTCTTAAGGGGATTGTTAAATGTTTCAAGTGTGGAAAGGAAGGTCATCAGGAAATTTAATGTTGAAGTGATGGGAAGAATTTAACTAATGATGAGAATAGAGACAAATATCCATAGAATGCACCACCTATGCTCTAATTATACAAATTCAAGGAGTATGGGCATTATTAAAATTAGTGTATGAATTTGATTTTTTTTTTATAATCATCATCAATAACCTCTTAATCCCAAAGTTAAAGGGAAATATCATGCAATCATAATTTCTAAAGGGGGTTATGAGAATGACATGGAGGAAGGTACACTTATTATCAACTCTAGAATAACTAATGTATTATTTGATTCTAGATCCACCCACTCTTTTATTTCTAAATAATTTTCTTAGGGTATCACTATATCACCTCAATAATTAGATGTTGAGTTATCTATGAAAATTTCTAACGGAACAACTATCACATATCCAATTTATAGTTCTTCTTTGATTGAATTTTGTGGGAAAGTGCTTCATTAAAATCTTGAGATTATCACTTTAGTTTAATCTTATATGATTTTTGGGATGGATTTTCTTTCTCTATATAGATACTATATTATTTTTTAAGGAAGGGAGCTCCCAATTCATATTCTGAATGAACCTATAATTATTTATCGATGTGAGGATGAATATGAACTTATAATGGAAATTAATTCCATCTTGTGGGTATTAATTCCTATACATGAAGGTTATCTATCTCATATGGTTGGGTAGAAACCCAATATTAAGGATACACCTATTGGGTTGGATTTTATTGATGTCTTTCATGAATAATTTCCAAGTATTTCACCAAATCATGAAGTTGAGTTTTCAATATAACTCGTACCTAGTGTTATGCCTATTTCAAATAATCCTTATAGAATAGGCCTAATTGATTTGAAGGAATTGAAGAAGTAACTCAAGGATAATCTTGATAAGGTAATCATACACCCTAGTGCATTACCATGGAGTACACCTATTTTTCTGTTAATAATAAATTTGGTTCAATGCATCTTTGCATTGATTATCAAGATCTTAACAAAATTATAATCAAGAAAAAATATCATATTCCCCATATTTATGACTTATTTATTCAACTATGTGGAGCTTAATACTTTTACAAGATTTATCTTAATTATGGATATCATCAATTCATGGTCAAGAAGAATTATATACCCAAAACAGCATTTTGTACAAGGTTTGGACACTATAAATTTATATTTATTCCTTTTGTTCTAACTAATTCCCCCTTTAATATTCATGGACTTAATGAATAGAGTATTTAGAGACTATCTTGATTAGTTTTTGGTAGTATTTATATATTATATTCTTGTATATTCAAATAGAAATAAAGATCTTGACTATCACTTGATGATTATGAAGAAGACCCTAAGAAGCCTTATGAAAAAATTACCAAGTGTGAATTTTGGCTTCAAAAATTTTCTTTTTTGGGTCATATAATCTCAATTGAGGGTATATAAGTAGATCCTTCAAAGATATAAGTTATTGATAAATGGCCTAAACCAACCATGGTGAATGAAATTCATATTTTTCTTAGTTTAGATGGATATTATCAACATTTTTTGAAAGATTTCCCATGATTATCTAATCAACTCAACAAGTTGACTTTAAAAGGAGTTAATATCATATGGATGGAGGAATGTGAAGATAATTTCGAGGAGGTGAAAAGAAGGTTGGTTATTGCACCTATACTCACACTACCATATAGTGAAGAAAGGTTTTTGATCTATATTTATGTATCAAGGAAAGGACTAGGATACATTATCATGAAAAATGATATGATTATACCTTATGCCTCATTCCAATTGAAGGTCCATAAGAAAAATTACCAACTCTTGATTTGGTGTTAGAAATGGTAATTTTTTCATTAAATATATAGAGGCATTATCTCTATGGAGAAAGATGTGACATATATTCTGATCACAAAAGTTTAAATTACATTTTCTCTCAAAAATAACTGAACATGTGCTAAATAATATGCTTGAAGCTGATTAAATATTATTAATTCTTAATAAATTTTCACCCTAGGAAAGAAAATAATGTGGTAGATGCTTTGAGATGAAAGGATCCTGATAGATTATCTATGATGAGGGTCACAAAATATCCAATATTTATGGATTTACAAATGATGGATCTATAAATATTAATGGAAAGGGATAAATCTTATCTGGATCGAATAAATGTTCAACCATATATCAGAGTGAAGATTAAAGAGGTGCATAAGGAATATATAGAGCTATAAAAGAAGGTGATAAATATTCCAAATTTTAATATCGATTGTGATGTAATAATAATGTTGAGTAACCTTGTATGTTTCCCACCTATACCATATTTTAATAAGGATCTATTGGGTGAGGCTCATAGTTCATCATTATCTATTCATCCTGGAAGTATAAAGATGTATAGAGACCTAAAAGAGTATTTCTGGTAGGATGTCATGAAGAGATATATTATAGAGTATACTTCTTGGTACTTGGTTTATTAGAAATTTGAGGTTTATAGATAGAATTATAAGGGTATGTTACAACCATTAACTATACCTTAATAGAAATGATAAAACATCACCATGGATTTTGTCATCAGACTCACCAAAATATCTAAAGGACATAATTTTATATGGGTTATAATCAATTGCCATATGAAGTCAGCACACTTCATTGTTATTATATAAGATTTATATCTTGATCATATTTACAGAATATATATTAAATAAGTGGTAAGATTTAATGTAGTACCACTTTCCATTATATCTAATCAAGATATGAGGTTTGCCTCGAAGTTCTAGTGAAGTCTTCAGATGGCTCTGGATATAGATTTAAGTTTCAGCACTACTTATCATACTTAGATATATGTTTAGTCTAATATGACCATTAAAACTCTAGAATACATGTTAATATCTTTATCTATGTATTTTAAATGTGTTTGAGATCGATACGTATCTTTTTTATACTTTTCTTACAACAAAATCTTCCATTCCAGTATTCAGATGGATCCTTATGAATCCCTAAATGGTAATAAGTGTAAAAATCCAAAATTTTGGAATGAATTTGGAGAAATAAATCTATTGGGACTCAGTATAGTTAAGGATATGGTATATAAGGTTGTATCTATTTAATAGTACATAAGTGAAGCTCAAAGTTGACAAAAAATTTATGCGGACAATCGTCAAAAAGATCTAGATTTTGAAGTTGGTGAAAAGGTATTCATATGAATATATCCCTAAAATAGAGTGATGAGATTTGGAAATAAGAAAAATTTAAGCACTGGGTATATCGGTCCTTTTAAAATTCTTGATCATATTGGGATGGTAGCTTATCTATTGGCACTTCCACTGAATCTCTCTCAAGTTAATAATGTATTTCATGTATCACTCATGAGGAAGTACATACCAAATCCTTCATAGGTACTAAACTCAATGGTCATACCAATGGAGCAAGATATTTCATATGAAGAAAAACTGATAGAGATTATGGATCATAGAGATAAAATTCTATGAAATAATACCGCTAACTTGGGTAAATTTTTTTTGGTGAAACCACTAATTTAATAAAGTTATGTGAGAACCTGAGGATGTGATGAGGCATATGTATCCTCATATGTTTGTATTTAAGTGATGAATTTTGTGAAAAAAATCATTTTAAGGGGAGTAGAATGTAACACCCTGATATTTTTATGAAATATTTCTATTTAAATAATTTTATTTCTTCAATAGCTTGCATTACACATAACAATGAGTTTAAGAAAATCGCATAACATGATTAAAATATTATGTATCTGTTATTTCCTATCCATTAGATTGGTCAGTAGGAATATTAATAACAAAATTATGAAAAATATATGGTATAAAATTTTATAAAATAAATTCATTAGTAATCAAATTATTATAATTAAAAAAATTATTTCAAAATAAAAGTGATGTTTTCCTAAAAAATTGTTTTATGTGTATAATGAAATTTATATCAATATATTAAATTAATCCCTATTGGTGAATGATTTTAATGAAATTTATATATTATTTAATTGATCAAATTTTTTAAATATTAAAAAAATATTTTTCTAATCATAATATAAGAATAAATAAAATTTTATACATAAAATTGATTTTTTTCTAAAAAGTTATTTTTGTCACATTTTGTACACTTAATTTAAAATTAATATTTTAAATTTATTAATATTTAATTAGATAAAAATAATTTAATATTTAGAATTATGATGTTAAAATTTAGCAATTAAGCTCTTTTATTTTTAGTCAATATGAATAGTAACTATGGTAAAATTTATTACCTCGGTAAAGGGTAAATCAGGTTAATCTGAATCCAAAATAAGTGATAAGACTATCATTTTTCATCATAATTCTTATTATATGAATTAAATTTTACCATTAACACCTAATTTTTTAAATTTAGTTTTTTAATGGATACTTTTCCATGAAAATAACTTATATATTATTTAAACCAAATGAATTGACAAAATATCACTCTCTTAGTTTTAAATATCATTTATGTGTTCACATGGAAAAAAAATAGTTATGAATTAATATTAATTTTAATTTTGTACCAAATTAAATTTTATTCATGATGGTAATTTATTTTTAATTTTTAGGAATTAAATAATTACCTTAAACACTTACACAACACTGATGCAGTAATTATTTAATTAACAGAAAAATAAAATAAATGATATTAAAAATACTAAACTTATTATAATTTGATATAATTAAGGTGATACCTGAATTTATTGGATTATAATGACATTTTGGGGATTTATTAAAATATTTTTTTCCAATTCTAATTGTTTTATTAATGTTATTAAAGTCAAAGTAATGAATAGTGTCAAAATTGATAGTAAAGATATTTTATGAAAATAATATATTATGAATTTTTTTTGAAAATCATAAAAATAATAAATAATAATATATGGGATAATATATGGTCTAAAATTTCATCCATAATACATTTATGATTAAATAGTTACCTTATATGTAGAATTATAACTTTTTAATAGTGAAAATATGTTACCATGGTTAATGTTAAAATAAGTTAATTAAGGAGTTAAACCAAAATATAAGATTTAAAATAGCACTTAAACCTATCCAAATTTTATTATTTGATGATATTTAAACTATATCATACCCTAGGTTTGAATTCATGACCATTTGGAAGTATTTTTACCTACAATATTTGTATTATATTTTATTTTATTTTTGAAATTACAAAAGTGTCCCTTACCTCAATTATAAAAGGACACCTCCTACCTCACTTATTTTCACAACATGAATCCTTATATCTTGAAAATAATCTATAAATTTATATTCTCAACTTACATATTATCACGACCCGACCCAACGGGGCTCGATCTATGACTCCCCAAGCCCGCCTCCAATAGGCCAAGGGCTGGCGTCTAGCACAGAGTAGGCTATCACACACAAGGGAGGCATTAGCCTAAGGTACCTGTACACACACACCCATGTAAACCTCCATGAAATAGTGAAGAGATATATAAAACTGAAAAGTAAATTCATACATACAAATATCCCACAACCATAGTACAGCAGAAGTACAAAAGGGTAAAATAGGGCCCACTAAAAGAAAACTACAAAAGTGTCCAACCTGCTCAAAAGGAGGGAAAACACTACTAAAACACATGCCAGTAAGCTCCTCGGCACAGCTCTGGTAAACACCCTAGTCAAATCCTCTCACTAAGCTCTGCCTGCTCTGGGTCCTCCTAGGACTCCTTCGAAAGGCCTTTGGTCTGCACAAGACACAAACATGTGTGGGCAAAGCCCGTGCAAGGGTGAGTATAACAATACTCAGTAGGCACCCCAAAAACCCAAAACAAAAGAGAGCAACTGAAAGGAAAAAGTCTTCTCATCCCATCCAGAGGGAACCCAGACGAGAGAAAAACTCTATCTCATGACCATCCTTGGATAAACACAACTAGTCAGCTCAACTCAGGTGTATGCCCATACATGCACTATGAACAATCCAGATATACTCAACTCACACACCAAGCCACGTGAGGTACCTACCTCATCACAAACAACAGTTCACAACCAGGAGAGAACACTCCATGATCACTGTCATCCCAGATGACACTCGTCCTAGAGATACACTCCATCGGTTCCCACAAAAACACCTCAGGCACTCACCCGAGAGATCACGCTCGTCGGATACCATCACGGAGGAAACCACGCTGAAATAGCAAGAACAAAAAACTCCTCGGATAGGGGATCACTCCTAGGGTCTGATAGGGGATACCAAAACCCACACTGGTATACGAAGATATCACAGATAGGGGATCACTCCCAGGGTCTGCTGGGGGATACCATGACCTGATCTGGCATTCGTAGATCTCACAGATAGGGGATCACTCCCAGGATCTGCTGGGGGATACCACAACCCGATCCGGTGCTCAAGAGAAACACGTCACTCAGATAGAGGATCGCCGCCCACATAGAGGTGGTCACGATGATACTGGAACCCTATCTGGTAAAACTCGCGATGTAGGGAATCTAACTGACGATGTCGCAACCCTACAGAAACCACGCACTGAGTAGGGGATCATATAACCAACAATACCACAACCCTACTATAAACCTCATGCTGAGCAGGGGATCGTATAACCGATGATTCCATAACCCTACTGAGAATGTCCCACTGTATAGGGGATCATATTCCCGATGATGCCACAAACCCTACGGGGTTAACCTGCTAGATAGGGGATCACCACCCATGGATAAGAGGTCACAGCGATACTAAGAACTCGATCTAGGGTAACGATGCTAGAGGATCCCACTCTGGGCCCACTGGAGGGATGCCACAACTCTATCAGATTAAACATCCCATCGAGAGGATCACAAGCCTATACTAGGGTTGTGATGTCGCACGAACCCTCATAGGAACGAACCAATGGAGTACCCTCAACCACTGCTAGTCCAAAAGTCGTTAACCCGAGCGACCCGTAACAACGCCAGACCGCGCATCTCCAAAGCTGATACTGAGGCCACCTTCACGGTCCACACGGAAAAACACACAGGATAGGTTGGTTACTCACCCGAAACGAACGACCAGTGAAAAAGGCACTATTCACTATAGCTAGTCCATGTGGGGCCCACACTACAATCTCGAAACTCATCAAGAAGATCATACCACAGTGATCCTCTCAGAAAAACACACGGGATCAACTACCCATTCGTCCCAAATGGACACCCGGTGAAAAAGGTACAATTCACTGAATGACAACTCGGGTGGGGCCCACACCTTGATCCTGAAACTCATCGAATGGATCATACCATTACAATACTCTCAGAAAAACACACAGTATTGACTATTCATCCGCCAGAATCGGACTCCTGGTGAGAAAGTTGTGTTTCTCCGTAAACACCCCAAACACGGCCTCGGGGGGCCCACACCCCAAACTCAGTCCCAGCACCCAAAAACCAACAAGAAAAGTCCGACGTACCATCAAAGTCTCAACTCCACTAACGGAACATCAATCGGATGCTTCAGATAGAAGATACAACGGCCCGAAGTCGAATAATAATAAAAAAATCATTATTTTATTCGACGTTTCAATCTCCCAAGACACAATCCTAAAAACATAAAACTTCCAAACCCACACCGAAGGGTTTGACTCATTTTCAGGGTCGTTTCATCGCAAACGGCACGCGAATCCGACCCTCAGATTGAAAGAAACGACGGTTTTAAAACCCCTGTGTACCAAAGAAGGTCGGACCGGCCTGAACCGACCAGGCCGGCCGGCCTAGGCCGGCCCGCACCGGCCGACCCAGCCACCATTGTGTGGCACTCCGTGCCGCCACTACAGGCGTCTAGCTGCCTCACTCCACCGCGAACCACCACGGGCCGCCGTGGGTCCGCCGGCGCCGGCGCCGCCGCGCCCGTGTCACGCCGGCGGACCGCCGGGGGAACCCCGGTGGTCTGTTTTGTGATTCGAAGGTACCAGCGTGACCCTCGGGACTCAATCTTCCCTGCTACGAAAACAAAACAAAGTAATTCACAGAAAAAATGGGATCGGGGGATTAAAACTCAAACCTCCTACCTCGCAAGCGAAACACCAAAGCTTCGGGTGCAGAACGACGCCCGCGACGCCCTGAAGCTCGATCCGCTGACGATCGTCATAGAAAACAGATGATTTTAGCTCGATTTGATGAAGAAACAGATGGGGGAGAGGGGGTTCATCGTTTCCTTCTGTACGTGGATGGTGGGGGAGAGGGGAGGTATTGGTTTTTTTTCTTATTTCTTTTATTTAAAAACTTCATTTAAAAAACGCCCCCGACCAGACCTCCTGCCGCGGAGGAAAAAAGGTCACCCCTAGGGTAAACACACCATTATGAATGCAACGGAGGACTCATATTTACAATCCAAGACTTAGTTCAGAAGTTATTTGATCCAACGCTCGTAAATAAACTTTTCCATTTATTTACAAAAACTCCCCTGGTGGCGTTTTCCACAGCAGGTCCGCACCCGCAAAGTTTACACTCTGCCTAGGGTAAACTGCATGCTCTGGACGCAACTGTGCCCTCAGATTCTCATTATGAGCTACCGTTTAGGAGATATCACACCCCCACCATGTTCATAGTATAAAAAAACTTAATACTTTTATAAAATTAATTCCGGGCACACCAGGCCTTGGAATCACATGTCGTCTTCGCGCCTAGCTCTGGATTTTTTCGTAGGAATATTCCAAAGTCTGACAGTTCCAAAACCCAAGTCGCTACATCCTCCACCTCTTAGAACTTTTCATCCCCGAAAAGTCATAAGTATAAGGAAAATTACTAGAATCTCAACTAGGTCTCACACACCAGCAAGTTCGCCAACAAACACCCATGCCCAAACACATAAGTCAGAGGGACTCATCCACCACACCTCAACACTATCCGCTTTGGGCGGCACTGATTCGCCCTCACGGTTTTAATTGCATCACAAAAACGTGTCTCAGTGGGGGAAGGATCCCTCTTCATCACGCATTCGAAGCACGCCGAACAAAACTCACACAGGGTCTTACCAATGCCCTGAACAAAACTTGAGAAAGTAACGAAAAGGAAGGGTACCGCTAAATAATGTCTATCAAACTACTATAGAAAGTAGAAAGGACGTAAGATGTACCTCTATCCATTTGCGGAGCCTCTGGGTCAACAGCCTCTAGGGCATGCAGTTGTCCTTGCCCTTGTCCCCCAGCTCCCTAGGCTTGGCGTGGACCACCTGGGGTGGGGTTGGTGGCAACTGATACCGCCTACCACCTCCTCCTGCTGCAGCAGCTCCGTTGCCATGTCTTCCTCCCTGCAGATCTCATTGCTCGAGACGCTGCATCTGCCAAGGTGGTCTGTCGACCGGCTCCCTCTCAGCAGCACGGGGGGTCGGACAATCTCTAGCAAGATTTCCCCGACTTTCGCAAGCGTAACACCGCCTCTCCTGCGGCTGAACAAAACTGGAATGCGAGTCCTGAGCCTCAGATCCTCCATCCTGGGGTCGCCTTCTAAAACGTCAGCCACGTCCAGACCCCTGAGTCTGTCGTCGGCTACCAGATGTCGATCTGACTGACAAAGTCTTAGCTCTCACGCCCCCAGCACAAAAAGGTGGGATCTGCTCTGCCAGAAATCTCTCCACCACCAAACCTCGCTCCAGCACTCCAGCATAGGTGGGAAGACACAAAGAAACCACACCTTCCCAGATATCCCTACATAGACCCTGCTTGAAGGTCTGATCCCTAAAGAATGGGTCTCGAACCATATCCAAGGAGTAGCGTGACAGGTTTGTAAACCTTTCTGAGTACTCTGACACGGTCATGCCCTCCTGTCAAAGATGCAGAAGCTCCTGGATCCGCACTGACCTCAATGTCACAGGATAGAACTCTTCCCGGAAGAGTCTCTCAAACTCTGCTCATGTGAGCGTCTCCTCGTCGTGGGACTGCATCACCAAACTTTACCATCGTCTGGCCGAACCATGCAAAAGGCTCGCCGCTAGGACCACCATCTGATCTGGGGGTGTCCTCACTAGGCGGAAAACACAGGTGACTGCTTCAAGCCATTCAACAGCTGCCTGGGGGTCTGGATCACCCCAGAACCTCAAAGGTAGCTACCTCTAGAACTCGTGCAGCGCAATCAGCCTGTGCACAACCTCATCCTGCACTACCGGCGAAACCAGCTGCTCGACAGGTGGTGGATCAACTGGCGGACCACCAGGAGGTCCAGCCTCAGAACCTGTGCCCTGGTCCATAGCCTCTACACGGGGCAGATTTTCACCACAATCCCACTACGGAAACCTCATTGGTTGTCATAGTGGAGGCATCCTGAAATATATTCAAGACTCACCACAGTCAAAGAGTATATATGGTGAGCTAACTCAACAAGGACAAGGAAAAACCCAAAACCCAGTCCTATATGATTCATGTACCATTTTTTCCCTGCGACCAGTGTACGGACGTCCTGAGTCGAAAAGCAGGTTTTCAGAGTCCTGGTGAATGGATACGTCGGCTGCCGCACCAACACTGGAGTCCCTATCCTGAAATCCAAACTTGAAACATCCTAACACTGCCGCTATGCAACCCAAACCAAACTCACAACTAGACAAGCTACGCTCTAAGATCCCAAAGGCGGAACCTCCTTTGATACCACTCTATCACGACCCAACCCAACGGGGCTCGATCCATGACTCCCCAATACCGCCTCCAATAGGCCAGGGGTTGGTGTCTAGTGCCAAGTAGGCTATCACACACAAGGGATAAATTAGCCTAAGGTACCTGTACACACGCACCCACGTACACCTCCATGCAACAGTGTAGATATATATAAAACTAAAAAGTAAATGCATGCATACAACTATCCCACAATCAGAGTACAGCAGACATACAAAAGGTAAAAATGGGGCCCAACAAAAGAAAACTACAAAAGTGTCCAACCTACTCAGAAGGAGGAAAACACTGCCAAAACACCTACCAGTAAGCTCCTCGGCACAGCTCTGGTAAACACCCCGGTCAAACCCACTCACTAAGATCCGCCTACTCCCGGTCCTCCTGGGACTCCGTCGAAAGTCCTATGGTATGTACAAAACACAAACATGTGCGGGAAAAGCCTATGCAGGGGTGAGTATAACAATACTCAGTAGGCACCCCAAAAACCCAAAACAAAAGAGAGAAACTGAAAGGCAACATCCCGCTCATCCCAGCCAGAGGGAACCCAGATGAGAGAGAAAATCCATCTCGTGACCATCCTCGGCTAAACACAACTAGTCAGCTCAACTCATGTGTATGCCCATACATACACTATGAACAATCCGGATATACTCAGCTCATGCACCAAGCCACATGAGGTACCGACCTCATCACAAACATCGGTTCACAACTAGAAGAGCACACTCCACGATCACTGTCATCCTAGATGACACTTGTCCGAGAGATACACTCCATCAGGTCCCACACAAACACCTCAGACGCTCACCTAATAGATCACGCTCATCGGATACCTTCATTGAGAAAACCACGCTGAAACAGCAAGAACAACAAACTCCTCGGATAGGGGATCACTCCTAGGGTCTGCTAGGGGATACCAAAACCCACACCGGTATACGAAGATCTCACAAATAAAGGATCACTCCCAGGATCTGTTGGGGGATACCATGACCCGATCTGGCATTCTTATATCTCATAGATAGAGGATCACTCCCAGGATCAGCTGGGGGATACCACAACCCGATCTAGAACTCGACAGAAACACGTCACTCGGATAGAGGATCGTTGCCCGCGTAAAGGTTGTCATGATGATACCAGAACCCTATCTGTTAAAACTCACGATGTAGGGGATCAAACTAATGATGTTGTAACCCTACAGAAACCACACGCTGAGTAGGGAATCGTATAACCAACGATACTACAACCCTACTATAAACCTCATGCTGAGCAGGGGATCATATACCCGATGATGCCACAACCCTACTGAGCACAGCCCACTTCATAGGGGATCATATTCCCAATGATTTCACAAACTCTATGGGGTTAACCTACTAGATAGGGTATCACCGCCCGTGGATAAGCGGTCACAGCGATACCAAGAACCCAATCTAGGGTAACGATGCTAGAGGATCCCACTCCGAGCACACCAGAGGGATGCCACAACTCTACCAGATTAAACATCTAATCGAGAGGATCGCAAGCCTATACTAGGGTTGTGATGTCACGTGAACCCTCGTAGGAATGAACCAAGGGAGTACCCTCAACCACTACTGGTCCAAACATCGCTAACCCGAGCGACCCACAACAACACCACACCACACACCTCCAAGGCCGATACCGAGGCCACCTTCGCGATCCATGCGGAAAAACACGTTGGATAGGCTATTTACTCACCTAAAATGGACGACTAGTGAAAAAGTCACTATTCACCATAGCCAGTCCATGTGGGGCCCACACTACGATCCTGAAACTCATCAAGAATATCATACCACAGCAATCCCCTCAAAAAAACACACGAGATCCACTACTCGTTCGTCCCAAATGGATACCCAGTGAAAAAGGTAATATTCACCAAATTCCAACTCGAGTGGGGCCTATGACTCGATCTTGATACTCATCGAACGGATTGTAACTTTGCGATCCTCTCGGAAAAACATACAGGATCGACTATTCATCCACCAGAATCGGACTCCTGGTGAGAAAGTTGTGTTTCTCCGTAAACGCCCCAAACCCGGCCTTGGGGGGGCCGCACCCCAAACTCGGTCCTAGCACCCAAAAACCAATAATAAAATTATTTCATACCATAATGGTCTCAACGCCACTGACGGTACATCAATCAGACGCTCCAGGTAGAAGATACAACGGCCTGAAGTCGAATAATAATAATAAAATTATTATTTTATTCGACGTTTCAAGATCCTGGGCCATGATCCCAAAACATAAAACTCTTAAACCCACACCAAAGGGTTCTCCACATCGCCAGGGTTGCGTTGCCGCAAACGGAACGCGAAACCAACCCCCAGATTGCAAGAAATGGGGGGTTTTAAAACCCCCGTGTACAAAAGAAGGTCGGACCGGCCTGAACCAGCCGGTCCGGCCGGCCTGGGCCGACCCAGCCATCGCCGCCGCCACCGCCACCGGCCTGTCCTGACCGTCGGCCCTCCTCTGCATGGTGCACCGTTCCACCGTGCACCGCCGTGCCAGTGCCTCACCGGCGTACCTTCCGCGGACCGCCGGGGGCACCCCGATGGTCTGTTTTGCAATCTGAAGGTATCGGCACGACCCTCAAGACTCGATCTTCCCTGCTATGACAACAAAATGAAGAAATTTGTAGAAAAAATAAGAACATGGGATTAAAACTCAAACCACCTACCTCGCGGGTGAAACGCCGAAGCTTCGGGTGCAGAGTGACGCCCGCGACGCCCTGAAGCTCGATCTGCTGACGATCGGTTCAAAAAACAGACAATTTCGGCTCAATTTTATGAAGAAATGAATGGGGGAGAGGGGGTTCATCATTTCCTCCTACGTATGGATGTTGGGAGATAGTTAAGGGATTGGTTTTTTTCTTTTTCTTTTTTTATTTAAAAACTTCATTTAAAAAAACGCCCCCAACCAGACCTCCCGGTGCGGAGGAAAAAAGGTCACCCCTAAGGTAAACGCACCATTCTAAATGTAATGGTGGACTTGGATTTCTAATCCAAGACTCTGTTCAGAAGTTATTCGAGTCGACGCTTGTAAATAAACTTTTCCATTTATTCACGAAAACGCCCCTAGTGGCGTTTTCCACAGCAGGCCCGCGCCCACAAAGTTTACACCCCGTCTAGGGTAAACGGCACACTCCGGATGCAACCGTGCCCTCATATTCCCATTCTGAGATACTGTTTAGGAGATATCACACCCCCACCACGTTCATAGTATAAAAGAACTTAATACTTTTATAAAATTAATTCTGGTCACACCGGGCCTCGGAATCGCACTCCGTCTTCGCGCCTAACTCTGGAATTATTCGTAGGAATATTCCAAAGTCTGACAGGGCCAAAACCAAAGTCACTACACATATACATATTCTATAGGTGTTTTTTTTCTAAAATACCAACCTTAGATCCCTTTAGAGGATATCTTAAGGAGTTGTTTTGAAGAAGAGATGATCGCTCTAACCGATCACTTTCTTTTTCTACTCTTATTTACCTCATATAAATATATTATATTTATCATAAAATAATAAATTAAATATCATAAATATTATTAAATATTATTGTGATTATTAAAACACCATTATACATCCTCTTTTTCATCAAACAAGAAGTGAAAGTATCGCTCGGGTGTATGTATGGATTACCTTCTCCACATAGAGATACAGTTCATTTTTCATCACCATGATTTATGGATGGTTAATATGATGTTTTTAGTTTTTATATATGATATTTATAACATAATTGAACTTATTTAATGATAATATTTTATCTAACTTCTTATCATTTAATCTTTTTATAAATGATAATGTCGCTCGTGCGTACGTATGGACTACCATCTCCATGATGCGATGTCATTCATTTTTCATTTATATTTCACAGGGATGGTAATAAGGATGAATTTTATGGATATATATGATGTATATTATATAATAATTATTATTTATAGGTGTATTATTATTTTCTTTTCTTTAATTCCATCAATTGAAAAATGGAAACAACATTCATACGTACGTACAACCTACCATCTCCATGAACGGTGTAATTAATTTTTCTATATCTAATTTTTATGAATGATTATAAATATGTATATAATAGATATATAATTGTTTATAAAATTATTAAAATTTTGTAAATTATGGTACCATGATCAAAGTATAAGGATCAGGACTACAGAACTGAAACATGCTTGGAAAACGAAGCAGTTATATCCCAAGATAGTGATTTTAATAAAAAATTATTAATAAATGGGTGATAAAATGATATAAATAAACCATAAATGCTATTATATATATATATATGTAATAAATTTATAATAAATCCATATTTAATATATATTAGTCTTGAACATGAATAAGGAAATGTGAGACATGAGGTAAGGGTTTTATTTCACAATCTCACCAATATTTAGGATTTTTTATGTTTAAGTATCCAGTGGGTAATATTTCTCTTCTATATAAATGTTTTCTAAAAATATTTTCAAAAAAAATTAACATTATCCTATGATTTTTTAAAGTTATTTTTACCCATCTTTGAATTTTTACCAAAGGGTTTGAAAGGAATATTTTTTTCATTTTCCAAATGAGGTACTTTGTGACTTTTCTGACAAAGCTATGGAAGGAATATTTTTTAACTTATACAGAATGAACATATTTTTGTTCCATAATGATTACTTGATGAATTTAATCTTCCTTTATAATTTTACAATTTTATTTTCAAAGAAAATTTTTTCCTTTATAATTTTTTTAATTAAAAAAAGTTATTTTAAAATGGAAAGGTTATTTTCCTAAAGAATTATTCCAAGTGATATTTCAAGATCAGTTTTCATCTAAGATGATGTTATTTGGTGTTAATTAAGCTTTATTGGGAATATGATCTAAGGATAACATCCTAATTATTTCTCTAGATGGTTTATGTTTATGTTAAAAGGATGAAGTGTTTATAAAACCCATTTCTTTTCTATGGGTTATGCTATGATGAAATGTTTATGAAACCAATTAATTTTTATGAGTTCTAATATGATGAAAAATTTATGATCCTATAGAACACATATATATGTTTTTCATTATGTTATGTGTGGGATCTATATCTCCCTCCAATTCATTGGGTATAATGATATCTCATGTGATAAATAGAACTGTAATGGGGAGTGAACCAAGTTAAGTAAGGGACCTTGTCCACCATGAGAGTCTTGGGAGTGAATCTTGACTACTATAATGGTTTGGGGAGTGAACCCATTCCACTATGATAGTCTTGGAAAATATCCTTAACTACTAATGAAATTATTTTTCTATGATTATGTGTATGTAACAATTCCATGTCTTATGCCAATGTTATTCCCTCATGGATCATGTTATGTTATGATTCATGTCTTATGAATTTCCAAGATTTATTACATGACTCAAGATTGTGATTTTTAATATGTAGGGTATGATTTTCAAATATTATGTTCATGTTCATATGCCCTTATTCTCTTTTTATGCTTATGTAATCATTGATATCTCCCTTGTTTACCCTTACTGGTCATCTAATCACACCCTTTTATTATGTTTCCTTTCCCCGAGATATGATTAACAGTATTAAGTATGATATATCAAAAAGGATTCTAGTTATGAAAAAATAAGTGGGAGACAATGTATATATTTTATGAACCAGTTGTTTATGTTTCCAAGTTTCCAAATGTACTATACCTTTATGATCCTCAGGCGTGTTTTTTGTAATGTAATGAATATTAATCTAAAAAGATGTAATATCTATGTA
Source organism: Viscum album (assembly GCA_963277665.1). Lineage (NCBI taxonomy): Eukaryota > Viridiplantae > Streptophyta > Magnoliopsida > Santalales > Viscaceae > Viscum > Viscum album. The sequence continues at coordinate 1,274,834,263 of OY728136.1, read as the reverse complement.
TGAAAATATTGGGTCTATATAGTGCTCAGGCCCTTTAGGATGTTGAAACAATGAATCTCGGGAAACCAGTAGTTTATATAAGCAATTAGTTGAATAAAAAATCTCCAAGACTCAGTTGAGAACTATATAACACATAAGATTAAAGAAAAGTCACGTATATATATCTTCACTACATTCCTCATTCTTTTTATATAAAAAATAGAAATAATTATTTTCTTCAATTTAAAATTCATGATTCTCCTTCATAAATTCCAACTATAAAATATTCACATGGAAGAATATTTTAATGAGAGTTGACATACTGTAAAAATGAAAACCATGTCATAAAAATAATCTCATTAGGATAATAAATAAACAATTAATACAAAAGTAAATACATCCATAAAAGTTGATAATAAATTCCTTGTAACACTCCTTGAATTTATGCAAGACTAACTCTTAATATTCCAAAACAATTATAATTTTAAATTTTATCTTTATTCATACATTCATACGTGTAAGGTTCTAGATCTATGTGATCCAACCATTTGTGATTTTTCAAGGCTAGTGGTGCTCAGAGGATGTTTGGAAGTATCCTGGAGGTGTTAATTGTGAAATGATGGAAGTATGGTTAATACATGATGTGTAAATATTACACACTTTGTATGTGAAATTCACGACATGTATATGTTTTAGGGTTAAATAATAAAAAGTCGGTGTGTTATTCAGTGAAAACTGACCCCAATGTTTATATGATGTGTAAATGTATTACACGCCGTGTAAATCTCCTGTACAGTACATTTTAAAAAGTGTATCCACTCAGGATTTCACAAACCCTATATTTTTTGTGGCTCCCTCTCTCATTTCAAGCATCTAACATCCAACCCTTTGTCATTCTTGAGATTACTTCAAAGGGAATCAATTCTTGGGTTTCTGTCTTCAATCCATAGTGATCCAAGGTGTGTTATTCCTTGTTTTTATAGTGGGTTCTCTTGTTTTAATCTTTTTTCCTCCCATATATTCTTGTCATGTTATGTAAATTTAACTCTATTATTTCTAATGGGGTTTCTCTTGGTTATTTTTGGTGTGGTTGTGTCGCAACATATTTGGATGGATGTAGTTCTTACAGAAGATTTGATTATAGATCTGTAATGTAGTCTGTTATCTTGTAAATAATGTTTATGACTTTTGAGGTAGGGATCCATTGATTCTCTATCTATTTTATATGAAATTTTAAAACTATCATGGTTTATCCCTTTGGATGGAAATGAAATTAACCTAATAAATATTGAATCAGATTAAATAAATTGGTAGTGATCGCATGTCGATGGTGTTACTTTATACCATGATAGTGGTTTGCCTCTTGATTTTATAGATAGTCTAATATCTATTCCTTTATTTGTTATCATGTCATTGTGCTTGGAGTAGCATGTGAAAAATTATAAAGAACATAAAGGTGGAATTAATTGATAATTAATTGGCTTAAGAATTAAATAGGCGAATTTAATGAATCTTTTGTGTTTTAATTTGATGATGATCAAATTAATGATAAAGTCATGTTTAATTGAAAGTGATCTTCCATGTGTTAATGTAATTGATAATAAATTTGAAGCATGTTAATGGTTTTTGATAAAATAATTAAAGTCATTTTAATGAATTTTAATTCCTGAGTATTTTGAACACAGAATGGATTCTTGGATGTATGTTAAATTATTTGTTTAATTAATTTTTGATATCTTGTTATAGATGGATGTATTAGGTTTCTCATGTTTGGAACCTATGATTAATGAATCAATTAATTCAAGATGTAATAAGATCTGATTTTGCGATAAAGATAATTTTATATGGCCTGAGCTGCCTATTTGTTTGAGAAGGTCGAGTGCCTTGTTTTGGAGCCATGAGAGCTCATTTTCATGAGAAGATTGAATGACTTGTTTTGAGGGACTAGTTGCCCTGTTGATTGCTTGTTTTTTCCTACTACTTTGTGATGTGCTCTGGATATGAGTCTTGTGATGTGAGTCTAGTATAGACGATCCTGGATGGACGATGTGTGATATGGGGCGGGGAGACCCGGATGTGATGTGATCCTAGTAGGGATCAGCCTAGGATGGATTTTGTGATATGTGAGAGGGCAGGCCCAGATGATGTGGTAGTTGTTTACTACTATGATGTTGAGATGCATTGGTATATATATATGGGTGTCGGGGATGGCACTAGAGTTTTTTAGAATATTTTAAAGCCGGTCTTACCCATTTATGTGATACTGAGATCTGGTGTGCTTGCTTATGAATTTTTTTAATGGTCGATGGTTGAGATTCTTGTTTATCTACTTCCCTTTTTTCCATTGCTTGAGGTAGTTGTATTTTCTTGGTTTCATGTTTCCTCTTGGTGGTCGCTTAGGATGGTTTTTCAAGAGTACTTGGTTTATGGAATAATGTTAATAATTAATAAATAAATGTTTAACCCATAGGGTTGGTTGATGATGGAATGAAAATGGTTAAAAGATGTTAATCTTGTTAAACCATGGACATGGTTTGGCTTATTCCTGGAGGTAATGGATGTTACTCTGATGTTTAATGTAATGTAATGTAATGTGATGTAATGTAATGTAATGTAATGTAATGTAATGTCATGTCATGTAATGTAATGTAATGTAATGTAATGTAATGTAATGTAATGTAATGTAATGTAATGTAATGTAATGTAATGTAATGTAATGTAATGTAATGTAATGTAATGTAATGTAATGTAATGTAATGTAATGTAATGTAATGTAATGTAATGTAATTTAATGTAATGTAATGTAATGTAATGTAATGTAATGTAATGTAATGTAATGTAATGTAATGTAATGTAATGTAATGTAATGTAATGTAATGTAATGTAATGTAATGTAATGTAATGTAATGTAATGTAATGTAATGTAATGTAATGTAATGTAATGTAATGTAATGTAATGTAATGTAATGTAATGTAATGTAATGTAATGTAATGTAATGTAATGTAATGTAATGTAATGTAATGTAATGTAATGTAATGTAATGTAATGTAATGTAATGTAATGTAATGTAATGTAATGTAATGTAATGTAATGTAATGTAATGTAATGTAATGTAATGTAATGTAATGTAATGTAATGTAATGTAATGTAATGTAATGTAATGTAATGTAATGTAATGTAATGTAATGTAATGTAATGTAATGTAATGTAATGTAATGTAATGTAATGTAATGTAATGTAATGTAATGTAATGTAATGCAATGTAATGCAATGTAATGCAATGTAATGCAATGTAATGCAATGTAATGCAATGTAATGCAATGTAATGGAATGTAATGTAATGTAATGTAATGTAATGTAATGTAATGTAATGTAATGTAATGTAATGTAATGTAATGTAATGTAATGTAATGTAATGTAATGTAATGCAATTCAATGCAATTCAATGCAATGAAATGCAATGGAATGGAATGGATTGTAATGGAATGGAAAGTAATCTAATGGAATGGAATGGAATGGAATGTAATGTAATGCAATGTAATGCAATGTAATGCAATGTAATGCAATGTAATGCAATGTAATGCAATGTAATGCAATGTAATGTAATGCAATGTAATGCAATGCAATGCAATGCAACTGAATGTAATGTAATGTAATGTAATGTAATGTTTTTTTTAGGTGGGTTCTGGTCAAAAGACCAGAACCAATAAATTTATTCAAAATAGAACGTCACAAGAGAATTACAGCAGACGAAAAGAGGGCAATTTTCTAGAATCCTTAAAAAAAGCAGGAAAAAACTCTGGCGGGAGATCATTCATCCAAGTGATCTCCTGAGAGATACCCATGTTAGCAAGCCCATCTGCGACCATATTAGCCTCCCGAAAGGTGTGTGTGGAAATAAAGTTGAGGTCACTGAGCGTAGCGAGGCAATCCATCCATCTGGGGGTGAGAGGCCATGCCAGATGAATATCACCCTTCCAGATGGATTGCACAATGGTAGTGGAATCGCTCTCGATCCAGATATTCTTCCAGTTGAAACGCTTTGCATAGGCGACAGCATGAATAGTGGCAAGCATCTCCGCCTCCAACGCAGAATCAATTCCGCAAATTCCATATAAACATCCGAGGATCCGGTCTTGATGATCTCTAAAAATTCCCCCGCATCCGACAAGACCAGGATTGCCCTTTGAAGCTCCGTCTACATTTACTTTAATCCAGCCAGGAGAAGGAGCCTGCCAGAAAACTTCGATAGTGTATCGAGGTTTTGGAAAATTACCTTTGACACCAATTCGGAAGAGGGTTTCAAAATCTATGACAGAATTGTCACAACAACCCTTTTGGATCATATCCGCTTCCCTCATAGCCAGTAAAATCCGCATTTTCCCTGCATTTATATTAAAGGGATTATTATTGAAAACAGAATCATTTCTACCATACCATAGAATATGCATAAGCTCCGCAACAGCCGTTAGAAAGAGATTCTTGATTTGAGGAGATCTTGGGAGATCCAACGATCTTTTCAGCTGAGAGAGAATAAAAGTATCTAAAAGCCATCTGCAATCAAAAAGGTCAAAAATGTAATGCCAAAGGGCCATAGCAGTATCACAGGATAAAAAAAGATGATTGATGTCCTCGCGATGTTGGTTGCATAATCTACATTTGGAGCAAAGGTTAAAGCCGTAAGATTGCAGGAAGATATCAGTTGGAATTTTTTGATGAGAAATGCGCCACATAAGGGTAAGGCGAGAGGGCTTAATGTAATGTAATGTAATGTAATGTAATGTAATGTAATGTAATGTAATGTAATGTAATGTAATGTAATGTAATGTAATGTAATGTAATGTAATGTAATGTAATGTAATGTAATGTAATGTGATGTAATGTGATGTAATGTAATGTGATGTAATGTGATGTAATGTGAAATAATGTTAATGATTCGTTAATGGATAATGAATTAATTGATAGAAAGAAATTATAAAAATAAAGGAATGAATTTAATGTATCTCTTTTATATGCTTGTGTGCTTATAGGATATTTGGTCTTAGCAATGGAAGTTGGGAATCCGAGTGCGATTAACTACAGTTGAGTCTAAGACTATGTTATGCCCATAGTGTGGTTTTGAGATATATTATATCATGTATATTCTATGATTTCATACACTACCCCACCCATTTCAATTAGGGAAACTGGCACCCAATGGACTTTGGGAGGGTTTTTTCCCCAACATCTTGGTGGGAGAATGGATGGATGACTACCCCCCCCTTCCCCGCTCTATTTTCTTGGTAGTTACTTGTGTTATTATACACGTTGGTTATTTTTCTCATATATGTGTATAGAGGGTTGTAATGTCTTGTGGTTATTTCACACACATTTATTACCATATATATTATCCAAAGGATTATTATAGGTATGACATGCATAGGATGTGATGGCTTTACATACTTACTCAATGTATGGGTTATAATGGATTGTGGTATAATACCTAATGTTTTATATACATCATATGGGTTGTGGTGGCTCCTGGAAACTACTTTTCTACTATGTAAGAATTTTTGGATGAAATTATATGGTTATTTGATGCATGAGGTGCATGTTGTGATGGTCAGATCAGGTTTTTACAGGAATTCTTACTTTGGGGAGAGATGGTCCAAGACGTGTGATGTTAGGGTAGAGTGGAAAGCTGCTGGGGAAGCAGGATCAGAGTAACCTTGATGTTTTATTATTGTATTATATTCTCTCTTGTATTTGATACTTGGTGAGATTTAGCTAGGGTGAGGTTGGGAACTTAGTATACCTATTTAGGTGATGAGTTAGTTTAGTTATTGTTCACTATGCTTTAGAGTGATTTATTTTTCTTTTACATGAGAGGATCCAGGGATAATCCTACTAGTTATACTTTTATACTCACCCTACGTATATATAAACTGATTTTCAAGTGTTATAGAGAAAGTTGGAGATCGGGGTGGATATTACTATCTTAAGGTTTTACAAGAAATGTTTGGGATTCGTGGTCATTGTCATCTTTACCATTTTGATACTTTTAGTTTTTCTTTTAGTTGTTTAGTACTATTTGACATTTCATATTGGCATTAGTATTTCTTTATATATATATATATATATATATATGTCTGAGAAGGTTTTGGTTGGTGTATCCTTATTATCTCTCTCTTCAGTATGCTTCTCTTTGAGGATAATGCCTCTCATTTACATGTTTATTATACCCTCATTTCTAGTCACCAACCAAGGACCTACCAAAGGCGGGACTTGGATAGTCACCATCTCTCTCCCCTCATTGTGATATCTTTGTGGGGAGGGGGTCATAAAAAATTGGTATCAAAGTTTCAGGTTTGAGGGATAGGATAGAGTTTCGATTTAGGCACAAGTGAGTTCACATGGGTTGGTATGGAAACATGTCAAATAATGTTATTAAATGATATAAACATGGGAGACCAGCTAAGAAATAGGTATTTAGGTCCCCCAGTGATCTGATGCATGGAACTTTAATTTTACTGAGCCTTCTAAATGAATTTTTACTATTTTCAAGGTAGATACCTGGGAAAGGACCATGCATCATTCTTATTTGTGCATGTGTTTGAAATGGGTAGACCTTGGGATATGTTAAAACCTTAAATAGGATAATTTAATAATTAATTAATTTATGTTAAATATTTCATATTCTAGGTTTAGGAGCTCTAAAAGTTTTTTATCCTTGTAGGTATGGCTCCAAGTCGTTATCATCATTAGGTTCTTATCGAAGATATTCAAGAGGATGTGTCAACAGATCACCACAGAGTAGAGGTCAATGATGATGACACTTGGTAGAGGAAACTATGAGAGTTTTAGTGCCATATTTTTTAGAATTACGAGGGATCCATTTTAGATTTTATCATAGAGGAATTTTTTAAGAAGGTAGATAATTATTTTGGTTCAATCTATGCTCAGAAGTAGCACTGGGTTTCATTAGCTATGAGGATATTTTATGAAGCAGCAAGGAAAGGGTAGTTATTATTCCTTAGGGATCATGAGGAGTCAGTAGTCTCTAGGGAGAAGTTCTAATACCAGTTCAGAGTATATTTTCTTTCTTCAACCACAGATTTATCTAGTCTCCAGAAGCCAGTTACCCTTTGGTAGGGGAGCTCCAATGTGTGGGATTTTGGGATTCATTTCAAGACCCTTATGTGACATGCTTGAATATTGTTTCTAGATTAGGAGACTAGAGAGAGGTACTTTGATGAGGGACTTGTGTACAAAGATCTAGAACCATGGAACCCCGTTTATGTTGAAGATTTATCTTGAGTTGCTAGAAATAGTATAGTTTATAGAGAGGATGCTGGTTAGAATCAGACCATCGTGAGAGGGGAGTCATCAGGACTCCTCATGAAGCAAAGTTTTGGTCTAGGGTTACCAGTTGTCAAGAAAAAAGATCTTTAGATTATCTAGGGGTAGGTCACGACCCTCATCATCTCATTTCTCTAGGGGCGATGGCTCTCAAGCTTATGCCAAGAGATCAAATTAATGTTTTTCTTATAGAGGTCAAGGTTATCGGTAGTAAGAGTGTCTAACCTTTCTGAGTAGTCATCATGTTCCAAGTGCTCCACTTCAGGTTTCTATGTTGAGTCAATTTCGGCCGAGACAATAGCAGCAAGGTGGTCCAATTTGGGGTAGGAATAGTATAGCCTCAAGATGCTCCTCAACCTTAGAGATTGGATCATATCCATAGAGTTGGTCATTAGCAGGGTCAAATAGGTCATGGAGCAGGTCTTGGTCTGCTTCATGCTTTATTGTTTCCAATGTCAGGTGAGCCAAACATCGTTGGAGGTATTATTTTCTTTTTTTCCATTTGGGTGCATGATTTATTTAATTCAGGAGAAATTCACTACTCTATATCACATAACCTCATCCATGCTTTGGGACTTGAGGTGGATAGGATTCTAGTGCCCTTAGCGTTGACTACACTAGTTCGAGGACAAGCTTACTTGTATACAGTATTCATAGAATATGAGATAGTTCTAGGAAGAACCACTCTTGGGTAGAATTTTTATATTTTCGGATACATCCATATGAAATTATCATCTTCATGGATTGGTTTTATTCGATGTATGTTATCATGGATTTATTTGTTGGGAAAACTTTGTGTATAAAGATTGTATTTTTTGTCAACGGGTTTCAATGGATGTCAATGATGATCAACATGAAGAAAGGAACTCTCTTAAGTGAAATAGAGAATAGAATTTAGATGATTGATTCACTGATCCTAAGTGTTATTTGAAAGAAGTAAAAGAAAAGGAGAAGAATAGGGTGTGAGGAGGCTTGGAATTGTAAGGTGGCCATGCATGGGTTTTGAGATAGAAAGTGGACATGAATTTCAATGCATACTTAGTTTTCTACTGAGTATTTTTATAAGCCTTACCTAAAAAAATAGGTCCATCCCACTAGCCATCCAGGAAACCTTAACCTGAGGCTCATACGGGACCACGGGGGTCGACTGCACCCATGGGGAAGCCATCCCATAGGAGGCTCATGGGGGCCGTGTATTATCCCTAGGGTATGCATAGTGAGTGATAGGAGCGTACCTAAGGAGGCAGAGTGGGCTCTAAGAGCATGCCTGAGGAGAACCGATGTGGGGCGTCACTGGAGGGGGGAGATGTGTAATCTGGCGCTAAGGCCATGCGGATTTATTGATAAACTAAATCTCTTCTACATATCTATTTTGATGTGGAACAAATATTTTAATGAACAATCTAATCTAATTTTTCCATCTAATCCTGCATGAGATCTCATCCGCACATCACATCCCATTTCTAATGATATAATCTAAGTCGTTCATTATCTCCACATCGCGTATGATTCAACCATTGTTGTCTGATCTCCACCATCGAGGTTTTCTTCAACCTCCGGACACCCTCATGCACCCGCAAACCAATTCTCAAGTCTAATGATGATCTCACCACTTCGAGAATCAATTGATCTCAGTTCAATCCCACAACGATCGTCTAGATGCTACGAACACATGCATGCAATTACATTTTCATGCATGCGAATGAAACGAAGAACAAGCGATTGTCTAAGGAAAAAAAAAGTTACCAAGGCCACATGGATTTGATCAAGGATTCAAAAAATGGTACATTCCATCTTGAATACATGAATGATCAACAAGAAGGCTGTGAGTTTGAAAAAGAAAACATCCAAGATATGTGGTATATATCCACATGGGTTTGAAGATAGTAAAGACCAAAGATCTCAGTTATTCAAGGAAGAATTATGAAGATCATATTGTGCGGATTTTGGACGCAGAAAATATTCTATCTCTACTTATAAAAGGAGACCCACTAATTCGAGAAAAGGGTTTCTGCTTCCAAATCTTTTGAGAGCTCATGTTCTAAGAAACAGAGTTTCTTTGATATTTAAAGTTCAAGAAGGGGAAGGCATGATCCATGAACCGTTCTAGGTTCATGAAAAATATTCTACGTATCGATCTGGTTCGTGAAGAGGTGAATCACGTACCACTCTGGTTAGAGAGGAAGAATAGTCGTGAACCACTTCTGGTTCGTGAAGATAAGAGTCTGTATGCCGTTTTGGGTTTGTAGAGAAAAACTCATGCATACCACTTAGATCGACCACGTACCGCTCTGGTTCGTGGTGAAGATTTTCCCATGGTGGGAAGTCCTACGTACCACCCAGTTCATAGATGAGAATCATGTGTCACAAGGTACATGAAGGAATACCGCGCATCCCTTGTACAAGGAGGGGTCATGAATCATCCTGGTTTTCAGAGGAGAAAATAACACTTGTGCATAAGAGAAATATATACCCATGGTGCATAAAAGGAGAACAAGAACACCATTCCATACCGAAATGAACACATTGATTTTTGAAAAAAGTCAAATACTTAAAAATATAAATAAATCAATGTAAACAGTTTGTGTTGAGGAAGGGAGAAGGAATATTGTTCATAGTGATGGGAATTGGATGTATATATTCTTGTGCATGATTTGAAGAAGTACACACATAAGGTGTAAGAACATCCAAACCAAGTGGTAAGAAAAGAAAATAAATAAAAGGGGAAAGGAGTTTGTGTGTGTGCTTAAAGGAACTATATCCATTTGGGCCTTCACACAAGAAAGTAGAAGAGGAAGTACATGCATACGTGAATACTTTGAAGAGAAGAATCCTAAAATGAGGATGCACGTATGTTAAGTGAAGAGGAAGAGCATATATAAATTTTCACATGAATGGTCACATGCACACATGGAAGAATAAGGGATGATTCTGATGATGCCTAGTGATCTGTTTTTCATTGTTTGAATAATCACAAAAAAAATTGTGATTCTGGCCAAGAAGAATAATAATTCTTAGTAAATGTGGTTGTTTCACTGGATAAGAAGATTGAATGTTAAAGATAATCAAATCTAGACCTTAATGAAATCAAATTATCAAGTTGAACAGGGAAAAAGATTTTCATGCCTATCTATTGAAGGGACATTCACGTCCATAAACTAAGTGTGGCTTCACCCAGGGTAGTGAGCTAGGGGGAGTCAATGGAAGTGATATGAGGGAAGTAGTGAGATATCCCTAAACTTTTGTAAAGGTAGTGTGATTGGGATAGAGTGATTGTACCCAAACCTTGTAATCTATAGCTAGTGAAGAATAGTGAAATTAAGTACGACCAGAAACTTGTCGGTGTATAATCCTTGGACGTAGCCCTTAGGGGTAAACCAAGTAAAATTTTTGTGTTGTACTTATGCATGTGAATGTTTTAATTTCTACAAATATCCATCATACAGGTTTAATTAAGTTTCTACCAATGTGGGAACAAGATCCAATGAAAAGGAGAAAAATTTGATGTTGAGTCAATAAGGTTTTCCTTATGACTTTTCCATTCCTTCTTATTTTGAAAATCACAAACACCTTATCTTTAAGGAAAATATTTTTTACCCCTACTTTGCTTTTATAAGGAAAATTTATTTTCTAAGTAAAATTATCCTTATCATATTTTAATTATCTATATCCATATATTTCTTAAGTATAAGAATCGATTCATTTCTATATTCTCGGAATCGTTTAAAACTTTGATATGAAGCATTCTGTTTTAGACTCCGAATTCTGGATGAGAACTGTAATGAAGTTCCACTCCGAATTCTGGATATGAACTCTAATAAAGTTCCACTCCGAATTCTCGATACGAACTCTCATGAAGTTCGACACCAAATTCTGATGATGAATTCTGATTACGAATTCTCATTATGAATTCTAATAACGAATTCTGATTACGAATTCCCATTACGAATTCTGATGACGAATTCGGATTACGAATTCTCATTCCGAATTCTCCTATTAAACAAAATCTGATTATCTTTGCTTTATACATTCTGAATTTATTTAGAATCTGAATATTATTTTTGGTTAGACTCTGAACTTTCATTTTTCTTACACTTTTATAATTTGTCTACTCTTTAATATATTTTTTTTCTTACACTCTGAACCTTCACTCCGAACTTTTTGAGTTAGACTTAAAACGATGTCGTACATTCTATTACACTTGTTTTTTTATAAAATGATGTCTTATATTCCGTTATAAACTAAATGTTGGCTAAGTGATGCATGTACAGGTCCCTCTGATTTTTAAGGAAGATATGAACATTGGAGGAGGGATCCGACCTTGCCTATAAATAGAAGATCTTTTGAAAGATCTCAGGACTTCTTCGACATTGTTAACACATGATTTTGAAGTGATTTCTTGAGAGATAGGATCTTATTAACTCTCAACTTCGTGCAGAAAGTTTGAATTGATTGTTCAAACTTTGCCTTGTGCAGATTTTCTTCGTGCAACTCCCATTGTTGGTGATCACAATCGAGGGCTTCCGGGTATATGAAGACAAAGGTTTCCAACACCTTGAAGTTGAGGGCTTCCTTGCTGAGGAAGACAGAGGTTGCCAACTACCTTGAAGTTGAGGGATTGCAGGGATAGCAAGATAGAGACTACGATCTTTGTATCGAGGGCTTACCTAGGTGTGGGTAAGACAGACTTTCTTGAAAGTATAAATCAAGGGACCTTTATTCAAGGTTGTTGGATACCCTTCTATTTGGGTTAAAAGATTTATATCTTGTTACTTTTTTTGTTACAAGTTTATTTTTACTGTGTTTGTATATATTAAGGAAATTATAACCATATTGTACTTCCTTACTTTTGTACTCTGTTAAAGTTAGATTCTATACACTTTAAGGTAGAATCTCATTTTTTAATCTTTTGATAAGATTAGAGGTGTTGTGAATTTTCTTAAGTTTAACTTTGTTAAACTTAGCTCTTTCCTTTGTTTAAGGAAATCCTTATTATTCATAATCAACTTTAAAGGTTCCAAAGGAATTTTTTAAAGTATACAATTCACCCCCCCCCCTCTTGTATTGTTTTCATATTCGATCCTACATTTGATATAGTTGAGTATATCATACTCACATATCATCTCACAATTGGTATCAGAGGATTGGTTCAATCTGAATTAATCTCACGATTAGATTCAGAAGGAGATTTTTCGGAGTCAGTTTCTCGAAATCTATTTTTCAAAGTCTTAGTTTCTCAGATTCACTTTTTCTTACATCATCTTAACTGTTATATTTTTGTTGCTTATATTTTTCGGAGTCACATTCTTTAGAATCATTTTTTTTAATTACGAACTTTTGTTACTAACAAGCTTGTACTTTGAGGATATCTTAAGGATGGTAGGTATGAATATTGGGTCAATTGACAACCTAAATCCTTCTAGACCTCCTATATTTGATGGGAATGATTATGAGTACTGGAGAGATCGAATGAAGACATTTGTGATCAATACTGGTGTAGAAAATTTTATAATGCTTACTGGTGGTTACAAAATTCCTGACAAAGAATTCAATACTTTTACTAATCAAGAGAAGAAAGAATATCAACTGAATTACAAGGTATGCAATACTTTATTATGTTCTATGACCAGGAATATATAAAGCCAGATATCTTCTTTTGAAGAAGACAACTGTATTTGGAAGAAATTAGAAGTCACACATTTTGGTACATCCAAGGTTATAGAAACAAGAATAGAAATTCTTTGTGCTGAGTATCATGGTTTTGTTTTTCCTTATGGAGAGCCTGTATGTAAAGTGAAACAAAGATTTATGAAAATTTTCAACAGTATACAATCTATGAGAGATAAAGGTCTTGAAGATGAAGCGCTTGTAGATAAGATCATTGATATAATGCCAAATGAATAGGAATCGAAGAGGAAAGCTATTGATGAAAACAGAAAAGTTTCCCAGATTACTCTTGATGAGCTTTTTGGAACCCTTTTACAGCATGAGACAAGAATGAAAAGAGATGCTGACAACATCAAAAAGAAGAATGGTAATGGTAGTGTAGCCTTTGAATCTAAAGCTAAAACTCCTGAGAGAGTTACCAGATCCAAATATAAGAAGGTTATTATTCAATCAGAATCCAGTGAGAGTGAAGTCTCAGAAAGTGATTTTGCTAATCTTTCTCATAGGATGAACAAGATAGATGGACAAATAAATTTACAATCCATGTATAAGAAGAAGGAAAGGAAAGATTCATAAGTTACATTCTATGAATGCAAGAGATATGGACACATCAGACTGGATTGTCCTTTTCTCAAAAAGAGAGGAATTCTAAAAGGAACAGAAAGAAGTATTACAAGTCCAAAGATAAGAAAGTTCTGAAATACAATGACACCTGGAGTGCCAGTGGTGGTGACTCTTCAGATGAATCTTCTAATTATGAATCTTCTGGACAGAAGCATCTTGGTCTTATATCCAGATTACCTATTGACAATCATTGCTTTATAGATAAGGTACACAATGCTAAATCATTGACCAATGTTTCTTTAAATGGTAATGATAGTAAATATTATAACTCTTTAGATGAATAATCCTCTTCTGGTGAAGAAAATAATTTACCAACCTATGAAGAAGTTTCTAGGTTTGCTAAACTTCTTGGGATTGAGAATTCAAAACTCAACAAAAAGATTGATAAGGCAAATTCTAGGAATACTATTCTTACTAAGGAGATATCAGATCTTTATAAAGATCTTGATAATAAAAATACTGATTTTATAAGTATTTCAAAAAGTCTTGAGGAAGTAAATTCTGAGAAGGATAAACTTTCTAAATATCTAGAAAAATTAATTTCTAAGAAAAGTGTTTTTGAGCCTAGCTCTAGTTTCAAATCTAATGATTTTGAAGATAAAAACTTGGTTATAAAACTCATGTCTGAAATATTTTCCTTAAAGAAGTGTTTGTCGAACTTTACCCTAGGTAAAGAAAATTTTGACAAGATGTATTTGAAAATATGACCTTTATGAAACAAATCCAAATTTGATTATACCCATGCGAAACCTATTTTTAATAACAATTATTATGTTCCTCAAAGTGACCCATTTTGTACCAAGTGTCAATGTGGTGGTCACTGGGCAAATAATTGTTCTTTAAATAAAACCCAATATCAAGGATTTCATAAGGCCTATTTTACTAAGAATATGTGGGTACCAAAAGTTTCGTTGTCTAACAATCTCAGATCCAAGAAAGTTTAGATTCCGAAAGTCTAATTGTTTTCTTGTTTTCAGGAAAATAGAAAAAGTGCCAACAGCAATTTATGGTACATGGATAGTGGATGTTCCCGGCACATGACTGGTAACAAAAGCTATTTTGAAAAGGTTATCAAAACAAAAAGGATGGAAAGTAACCTTCAGAGATAATGCTCAAGGAGAGATTGTTGGTATAGGTAATATTGCTCTTCTTGGAAAAACTCTTATTTAAAATGTTCTTTTTGTTAAGGGTCTTAAGCACAACCTCATTAGCATAAGTCAATTATGTGATGAAGGTTACCTTATGAATTTTAGGGATGATAAATGCTTAGTTCACAACTCCAAGGATGAATTTATTCTCTCAGCCCATAGGCAAGAGAATGTTTACACTTTGAACTTAGAAGTCCTAAGGAGCCAAGAATTACCTTGCCTTAGTGCAATGGAAGATCATTCTTGGTTATGGCATAGAAGACTAGGACACTTCAATCTTAGAAACTTGTGTAAACTCTCTAAGAAAAAACTTGTTAAGGATCTACCGGAGCTTAGATTTGATTCTTCTAAAGTTTGCATGGCAAGAAACATAAATCTAGTTTTAAATATATTGGTGAAGTCTCAACTACTGATTCATTACAGTTAGTGCACATGAATATTTTTGGTCCAACACAAACTGGAAGCATTGGATCAAAATACTATGTATTTTTTCTGGTTGATGATTACACGAGATTTACATGGGTCTATTTTCTAGCAAAGAAGTCTGAAGTTTTTTCTTATTTCAAAAGTTTTAGAGCCCAAGTCAAAAATGAGAAAAAATATTTCATTGAAAACTATTCTTAGTGATCATGGAGGAGAATTTCAAAATTCTGATTTTGAAATTTTTTGTAGTATTAAAGGTATTACTCATAACTTTTCAGCACCTAGAACTCCTCAACAGAATGGTGTAGTTGAAAGAAGAAATAGAATTCTTCAAGAGATAACTAGAACTATATTGAGTGAATATTCTATCGCTAGACATTTCTAGGCTGAAGCTATAAGTACTTCTTGTTACACTATAAATCGTGTTTTAATAAGGCCTTTTCTTAATAAAACTCCTTATGAGTTATGGTTTGGTAGAAAACCTAGACTTTACTACTTTAAGGTTTTTGGTTGCAAGGTATTCATTCTGAATAAAAAAGATAATCTTCATAAATTTGCACCAAAATATGATAAAGGAATTTTCTTAGGTTACTCCACAACTTCTAAGGCATATAGAGTCTTTAATAAAAACTCTTGTACCATTGAGGAAACAGTACATGTGAAATTTGATGAGTCTGATCCTTTTGTTTTCAAACCATCCCAACCTACATCTTCGGATGTGTTTTCAAAAACTGATTATCAACCTTTGATAGAAGATCCTTATGATAAGGAAAATGTCCAAGAAAATATTTCTGAAACATTTACCCCAGAAGACTTTCTACCTTATGTTGATGACCAGGTTTTACAAAATCCAATTTAGTCATTTCTAAAGAATCATCCTAGTGATAGTATCATTGGTGACGTAAATCAACCTGTAAGGACTAGAAGTTCCTTAAGAAATGAAATATAACATCTAGAATTTCTTTCCCAATTAGAACCAAAAAACACTGATGAAGCTTTAGGTGATGATAATTGGATAAAAGTTATGCAAGATGAACTAAATGAATTTGAAAGGAATAAAGTCTGGACCTTGGTTGAAAGACCTAAGGAAACTTTTTTTATTAGAGTAAAGTGGGTCTTCAAAAATAAGTGTGATGAAAATGGAATCATAGTTATAAATAAAGCTATATTAGTTTCTAAAGGCCATAATCAGTAAGAGGGAATAGACTATGAAGAAACCTATGCTCCAGTAGCTAGACTTGAATTTATTCGTATCTTACATGCCTTTGCAGCATTCTTCAATTTTAAACTTTTTCAAATGGATGTGAAATGTGCTTTTCTTAATGGTTATGTTCAAGAGGAAGGTTTTTTTGAACAAGCTCCTGGATTTGAAGACACAAAACATATTGATCATGTGTTTAGACTTACCAAAGCATTGTATGGCCTTAAACAAGCCCCACAAGCTTGGTATGATAGACTAACAGGATTTTTTCTTCAAAATAACTATGTTAAGAGAAATGCAGATCCAAACCTTTTTATTAAGAAAGATAAGAAAAATGTTTTGATTGTACAAATATATGTTTATGACATCATATTTGGTTTAACTCAGTAATCCTTAACCGATTCTTTTACGAATCTAATGAAATCTGAGTTTGAAATGAGTATGATGGGTGAGTTAACATTTTTCCTTGGTTTTCAAATTTCTCAAAAACCAGAAGGAACCTATATATCTCAACATAAGTATATTAAATATCTTCTTAAAAAGTATGTATATGACAACACTAAGAGTATTAGTACTCCCATCGGTACCTCAAACACACTTGATATTGATGAAGCTGGGAAACCAGTTGATCAAACATCTTTTAGAGGTATGATAGGAAGCCTACTATACTTGACAGCTAGTCATCCAGACTTGATGTTTTCAGTATGATTATGTTCCAGATATCAATACAATACTAAGAAATCTCATCTTAAGGAAGTGAAAAGAATTTTTCGCTACTTAAAGGAAACCATGGATTTAGGACTATTTTATTCTTCTGAAAATGATTTTGTTCTAAAAAGTTTTTCTGATGCTGACTTTGGTGGATGTAAGATGGATAGAAAGAGTACATCCGGAACTTGTCATTTCTTAGGAGATTCATTAGCTTCTTGGTCATGCAAGAAGAAACACTCAGTAGCACTTTCCACTGCTGAAGCTGAATATGTAGCAGCTGGAAGTTGTTGTGCTCAAGTGTTGTGGATGCAACACACACTCACAGACTATGGTATGAGTTTTACCAAAACACAAATTTTATGTGATAATACAAGTGCCATTGCCCTTAGTAATAACCCTACACATCACTCCCATGCAAAGAACATATATATTAGACATTACTTTCTTAGGGAGCACACACAAAAAGGAGATATCACTCTTCAGTTTTTCGGAACACAAGATCAACTTGCTGATATTTTCACAAAATCTTTTCCTTCTGATAGATTTGAATACATTAAACAGAAGTTAGGAATGATAATCGTAACTTAATCTTTCTTTATTAACTTTATGTTGAAAAAATCTCCTTACAGTAATAAACTCCTTTTCATGGGGGGAGTACATATGTTTATTATTTTCTTTTTATTTTTTTTAATGAGTTTATACAAAATTTTTCATACTGAAATGTTCGAAATGAGACTTTCGTACTGAAACTTTCGTAGTAAGATTTATGTATTGAGACATTCGTAATAACATTCTCGTACTGAAATTCTTGTAATGAAATTTTGATACTGGAATTCTTATAATGAATTTTCGTTTTTTTTATTATTATTCTTTTCGTATCGGGTTTTTCATACTGAGTTTTTCGTAGTGTGTTTGGAGATCTATGTCTTTTCGTAGTAAATATTTTTCGTAGTCAATTTTTCTTCAAGAAGGATATTACCCATTACGATTAATCCTCTTAAGCCAATCCGAAAGGTATGATTTCCTTACTCAAGTTTTCATAATCATACTTTACTTACTGGTGTTTTCTTATATTTTGTTTTCAGATTCTAGTTCCCTTAAATATTTGTTTTAATAAAAACCTCAAAAGATCGGATTCAAGTTTTCTTGAGAATTTTTTTTCAACTGTCAGATCTGATCTCAGTTTTTTTTACAACCATTCAATCAACCAAGGAAGATGAACCATCATATCTTTGCCTATATAAAGAAGACCCCAAATGGTCATCCCAGATCAGTTTTTCAAGCTCCAGCGTCCTGAAGATCTGCCTCTCTGTTTTAAGGCCGTTCTGATTTTCAACAATCTCTGTTCCGAACTTCTCAGAAGTATTCAGATCTGAATGTCTGTGTAATTAGCTTCTCAAGACATGTCAACCTCTAAGCCGATTTCCAAGTGGTTAGTATATAGAGAAAGGTTGGTTCACCCTGATTTCTTCAACAATTATGATTCTCTTATATCCAAGAACATAAATCTTAACGGATGGGAAGATGTTGTTGTGTCTAAGCCCGGGAATCAAGATGAAGTATATTCGGAGTTTCTATTTGAGTTATATGATATGGTTTCCTTCTTTAAGGAAAATGATAGGGATAAATTTTCGTTTAAGTCTTATGGAAAGACTTATAAGATTTCTTATGCCAAGGCATCCATCTTGGTGGGGCTGACCTATGAAGGAGAATCCGAGTTCATCACTCATGTTTTGACGGATTCAAAGGGAAGATTCAACAAGGAAAAGGCATTGGAGACTCTCGGACTGTCAGATGACAAGGCTCTGGAGATTTCTAGTCTGTCTACGAATTTTCAGATTCTCAAATTATGGGTACAAGGATTTATCGTACCGAGAAAGGGTGAAATATACAGTTTGAAGAAGAGCGATATTTTTATCCTAGATTTTCTGATAAATCTAAGTAAGTTTAATCTAATGAGAAACATTCTTATTACCATTGAGAATGTTAAGAAATGGAATCTGAGAGCTCAGATCGTAATGTATCCAGAAATCATCTCGAAGTTAATAGTTCAGAGCCAAGAGTATTTCAAGGTGGCTTGCAAGTCTAAGCCAAGAGCTTGAAAAGTTATGTTGGTGAGTGATGATACTCTTAAGAGGATGAAATTTTCTTTCGACAAGAAGACTGGTGAGTTCTTTTATATGCCAGTTCAAGAAGAAGGGGTTCCGAAAGTTGCTGAACCTGAATCTTCTAAGCTAGTGAAGAGGAGAAAGTTTAAAGAAGTTGAAGTTGAAGCAGAGAATCCTAAATCTAAGGAAGTTCATTCTGCACCTCCAAAACCCAATAAGAAGAAAACTTACTTGGATGAGGTAGTTTCTAAGTGGAGTGAAGATAAGAAAAAAAGAGTTCAAGGGGAGCCTCATTTTGGCTTGGACCCTATGGAGGCTAAGGCCTTGAAGGAAAAGACAGCGGATGAACTAGAAAAACAACTGAAAGAAAAGAAGCTTAAGAAGAAGATGTCTGAAGCTAAGGAGGTTCAGACTTTGTTGAAGTTTACTGATATGGCCTCCGGAAACATTCCAGTCCCGAGATCTTTCTCTATGGAATCTCTACCTGAGACTCCAGGAAGAAACTATGTCACTCCGGAGAAGGTAAAAGCTAAGCATGTTGAGGAAGTTGAGCAGATTGAGCAAGTGGAAGAGGAAGAAGTAGTTGTTGAAGGTAGTGGTGAGACTGGAGATCTAATGAAGCAAGTAGAAGATTATAAGGAGACACCTTCGGAAAATTTGTCGCTCTGAACTTCAGAAGTTGAGTCCTCTAAGTTAGTCACTCTAGGGAAGGATGAGGATAAAGGAGAACAAGAAGTAGATTATTATGTAGAGGAAGAACATCTTCTACATGATATTGCTCAAATGGAGAACGTAGAGTATGGTGATCAAAAATATGTTGATGATGAAGACAATGTTGTTCAAGTGTCTGATATTGAATAGAAAACCTCGGAACAGAAATCCATTCTGAAAGTGGACAAGGGAAAGCAACTTTTTTGTCGATACCCCGAGCTCAGTGGCTGTAAAGAGAAGAGAATTTGGTGGTTCTTCTAAGAGAAATGTTGAGAAAATTTAAGAAGAAAATTCTTCAAGCAAAGTCTCAGATTCGGAGTCATCTTCTTTGGGGAATGACTTTGTTGTTCAGTCATTAAAGAATTTGGTGGGTTCTATTTTGACCTTCTCAAGTATTGATTCAAGATGTCAGATGCTCTAACATACTTTGAATCAGAAAACAGACTCTGTATCCATGGTTATGGATAAATGTATAGAGATGGAGGCTTAGTTCAAATATTTTATTGTCGGTTATGAAGCCCACAAAAGGTCTTGTAAGAAAATGAATAGTTGGTCGAAGAAACCCGTATATGAGATGAGGCTCTTGGATGAATTCCAAGAAAATGTTAAAGATGAATTTGAGACAAAAGATAGGAAGATAAATGATCTTACCTCCTCCTTTGAAGAAAATTTGACAGCTGAGAAGAATTCCCAGATTCAAGAAGACAAAGATCTAAATGGGAAGCTTAATTCTGTTTCTCAAAACTGGAGGAATGAAAGGGATCATCAGATTGAGGTTGAAGAGAAGTTGTTAAAGAAGGAACAAATTTTGAAAGCTCAGAAAGAAAAGCTTGAAGCTCAAAGTTCAAGAATAGTTGTGTTAGAGAAGCAAGCCGAAGAAGACCATAAAGACTTGAAGAAGATAAATAATATTCTCAAGGGTCTCATGTCGAAGGAAAAAGATCCAAAATAGACAAATCCGATCTTTTTTTGTATCTTAGCTTCCTTGTTTTTTAACTTTCAAACTTAATGAAAATCTTGCTTGCTCGTCTCTTTTGTTGTTGTTACTAATTTTCCTGGTACTTTGTTATTTTTTCCATTCCCTCGAATTCTTTTTGAAAATCACAAAGGGGGAGAAGGAAAAAGAACCTTAACAAAGGGTGAGAAAGAAAAATAACTCTAATAGAGTTTATCTAAGGGGCAGTGTTCATTAAATAAGATATTCTTATTCTTAATGAAATACCATTCCGGAAATCTAGGATACGATCCTTAGAGTTTCAAAACCTAAGGGGGAGTTAGTCGTATTCATCAGCATCCATAAGCAAAGGGAGATAAGCCTTAATGTTTTTTTCTTAGTCTTTCTTTTTCGTAAGTATGTTTGTGCTTTCCAAAAAGGGGGAGATTGTTGAGTCAATAAGGTTTTCCTTATGACTTTTCTATTCCTTCTTGTTTTGAAAATCACAAACACCTTATCTTTAAGAAAAATATTTTTTACCCCTACTTTTCTTTTATAAGGAAAATTTATTTTCTAAGGAAAATTATCCATATCATATTTTCATTATCTATATCCATATATTTCTTAAGTATAAGAATCGTATTCATTTCTATATTCTCAGAATCGTTTAAAACTTTGATATGAAGCATTTTGTTTTAGGCTCCGAATTCTGGATGAGAACTGTAATGAAGTTCCACTCCGAATTCTGGATATGAACTCTAATAAAGTTCCACTCCGAATTCTGGATACGAAATCTCATGAAGTTCAACACTGAATTCTGATGAAGAATTATAATTATGAATTCTCATTATGAATTCTAATGACGAATTCTGATTACGAATTCCCATTACGAATTCTGTTGATGAATTCTGATTACGAATTCTCATTCTGAATTCTCCTATTAAATAGAATCTGATTATATTTGATTTATACATTCTGAATTTATTTAGACTCCAAATATTATTTTTGGTTAGACTCCGAACTTTCATTTTTATTACACTTTTATAATTTGTCTACTCTTTAATATATTTTTTTTCTTACACTCTGAACCTTCACTCCGAACTTTTGAGTTAGACTTAAAACGATGTCGTACATTCTGTTACACTTGTTTTGTTATAAAAAAATGTCATCTATTCCGTTATAAACTAACCATTGGCTAAGTGACGCATGTACAGGTCCCTCCGATTTTTAAGGAAGATATAACCGTTGGAGGAGGGAGCCAACCTTGCCTATAAATAGGAGCTCTTTTGAAAGAGCTCAGGACTTCTTTGACATTTTTCACACATGCTGTTGAAGTGATTTCTAGAGAGAGAGGCTCTTATTAACTCTCAGCTTCGTGCAGAAAGTTTGAAATGATTGTTCGAACTTTGCCTTGTGTAGATTTGCTTCGTGAGACTCCGATTTTTGGTGATCAAAATCGAGGTCTTCCATGGATAGGAAGACAGAGGTTTCCAACACCTTGAAGTTGAGGGCTTCCTTGCTGAGGAAGACAGAGGTTGCCAACTACCTTGAAGTTGAGGGCTTGCGGGGATAGCAAGACAGAGAGTCTGATCTTTGTATCGAGGGATTACCTAGGTTTGGGTAAGATAGACTTTCTTGAAAGTATAAATCAAGGGAACTTTATTCAAGGTTTTTGGATACCCTTCTCTTTGGGTTAAAATATTTATATCTTGTTACTGTTTTTGTTACAAGTTTATTTCCACTGTGTTTGTATATTAAGGAAAGTATAACCATATTGTACTTCCTTAATTTTGTACTCTATTAAAGTTAGATTCTATACACATTAAGGTAGAATCTCATTTTTTAATCTTTTTATAAGATTAGAGGTGATGTGAATTTTCTTAAGTTTAACTTTTTTAAACTTAGCTCTTTCCTTTGTTTAAGGAAATCCTTGTTATTCGTAATCAACTTTAAAGGTTCCAAAGGAATTTTTTAAAGTATACAATTAACCCCCCCTCTTGTATTGTTTTCATATTAGATCCTACATTTGATATAGTTGAGTATATCATACTCACATATCATCTCACATTTGACACCATGATTCACCCCCCCCCCCCTCAGGGTGACCTAGGGCCCTTCATGATTCGAGAGTAAGGTTGTGTTTTATGATGTTGATGGAGGATAGTAGTGTTTTTTAGTGAGTGATACCATTATATGGGTAATATGTATGTTCCATATTTATCATCTTTGATGGACGATCTGATTCTAAGCTCATCATAGGTTCAGCAGTTGGTGTTTCCAAGGGTTGTGGAAGAGTATCTTGATGTATTTCCATAAGGGGTTGTAGTGTTACCCCCTCGATTGGATATTGAGTTTGGGACTGAGCTACAACTAGTTGTGTCTCCTATATCAATTTCTATATATATGATGTATCATTATAATTTTTGTAAGTTGTGATTACATCTCAATGACCTACTGCAATGCAGTTTTTTTCAAACGAGTGTGTTGCCTTGGGGTGCACTAGTTTTGTTCATAAAGAAGGCTGATGGAAGTTTCCAGCTTTTCATTAATTATTATCACTTGGACCAATTAAAATTGAAGAACCTATATCCTCTTCCATGGATTGATTATTTATTATTTTATCTTAAAGTGTCATGTTGGTTTTGAGAGATCAATTTGTGGTCAGGATATCATCATATACGGTTGAAGGATGAGGATGTTCTGAAGACTACTTTTTATTGTCATCATGGGAATTATGAGTTCATTGTGATGTATTTCAGTGTAATAAATTCTCTATTTATTCTCATGGGGTTGATGAACACCATTTTCAGAGAGTTCTTAGATAATTTCATTATGGTTTTCATCGAGGACATCCTTATGTACTCTGAGTCAGAGGAGAATCAGGCAACGTATATGTGTGTCGTTTTAGGAGTTCTTCATCATGATTAACTATTTTGGAAGTTTTTTAAGTGTGATTTATAGGATCTTGAAGTCTATTTATTTGGTAATTTTCTTTCCTAACATGGATTATCTTTGGATCCTTCAAAGATAGAGGTGGTTTTGTCTTGGGAATCCCCTAAGATAGTAGAAGAGGCACAGAGTTTACTTGGTCTCTTAGGCTACTACAGGAGGTTCATAACTAATTTATCTCAGTTTGTGACTCCTATAAAAACCTTTAACCATAAGGATCAGGTTTTATTGTGGACTAACTAGTGTTAGGAAGCTTTTGAGTACCTAAAAGAAAAGTTAATCAGTTCTCTAGTCTTGTGTTTTCCAACATAGGGAGTTCAGTTTGAGGTTTTATGTGATGCTTTATGTCTTAGATTAGGTTGTGTTATAATTAAATATATATTAGTTGTTTCTTATGGTTCTCAATATCTATGACCCTATTAGTATAACTATGTCACCCATGATCCTGATTTAGCAGCAGTGGTGTTTTCTTTGAAGTTGTGGCAGTATTACCTCATCAGTGAGCATTTTGTGGTTTTTACTGACCATAAGAGCTTGAGGTATGTCTTCTCCCAATATAACTTGAACTTGATTTTGCATCATTGGGTGTAATTATTGTAGGATTGAAACTTTTAAATTTTATATACGCCAGGAAATGGGGATTTTGTAGCTGATTCACTGAGCAGTAAGTCACGTAGTGATGCTGTGCGAGAATTTAGGGATACATAGAGAGTGATGGAGGAACTCTCAATGATGAATATAGATATGGGAGCAGTTGGGGAAAAGTTTTTCTTTTATAGATGATGGTGCTTTCATCTTTGGTGTAGCAAGTGGAGGAGTCCCAGCTGGGGGATCCTAAGGTAGAGGTCTAGAGAGACCAAGTTTTTTTTAGCAATTCATGTGTTGGTTGGTATGAGGATGGACAACACTAGGTGTTGTTCCAGGGAAATATTTTTATTCCATTATTAGTGAATGAGATATTTTTATAGGAGTACCATAGTTCACCTTTTTAGGTACATACCCACATGAACAATATGTACTGAGTATTGAGAGGGCATTTTTAGTGGCCTAGGTTGAAGTGTGCAGTTGCATATTTTGTTTCTCTATGTTTGGTTTTTCAAAAGGTGAAGGTCGAACATCGTTTTCCTAGTGGGTTTCTCCAAACATTAGATGTTCCCTAGTGTAAGTGGGAGGACATCTCGATGGACTTCATTACCAGTTTTCCTCAAGATAATGGAGGCTATGATGTTATATGGGTGATAGTGGATTGTTTGATGAAATCATCCTACTTTATACCAATCAAGGAGTTGCGATCAGTGGAGGTTTTGTCGAGGTAGTATCTGGAGTAGGTGGTGAAACTCCACAGAGTTCCAAGTATGATCATTTCTTATCAAGATTCTCATTTTACTTATATGGTTTGGAGAGGTTTATAGCATGATTTTGGTTCTTAATTATTCCTTAACACTGCTTTTTATCCACATAGAGATGGTAAGACAGAGCAGAACATCCAGACTTTGGAAGACATGTTGTGCTCTTGTGTCCTGGATTTTGGAGGTTTTTGGATAAGGCACCTAACCTTGGTCACGATTTCTTACAATAATAGTTTCTACTCCATGATTGATATGTCACTGTTTAAATATTTGTATGTCCAACCTTTCTATTCTCCATTTTTCTGGACTAGGGTCAGAGTGGCATAAATTATCAGGTCATAAATAGAACAAAATATGATAGATTTGGATCAGGTAATTCACGAGAGGATAAAAGCAGTTTAGAATCATCATAAATTCTATGTTGGTCATAGGAAAAGAACTCTATAGTTCAATGTGGTAGATCACGTGTTCCTAAAGTTGACTCCTGATCAAGGGAAGTGAAGTTTTTTTCATCAGAGTAATCTTTCTCCATGGTGTGTTGGGATTTCTGAGGTGTTGTCTCATGTTGGAGTCATGGTGTATCAGATAGTATATCCCCAATAGATGAGATAAATGCATGATGTTTTTCACATTTCATAGCTCCATCATTATCTTCATGATGAATATCATGTCATTTGTTGGGTGAGATCAATATTGAATATGATGCGACCTTTGAGGAGTGGACTACAGAGCTCTAAGACTTCAAATAGAAGGGTTTTCACATGAATGTTATTCCCTTGGTTATTATATTGTGGTGTCACATTGGTGTGGAGGAGATTACCTAGGAATGTGAGTCATAGATACACACTCAGTGCCTCATTGTGTTTGATGTTTAGCACTCCTTTTGTAACATTATTCCATTGTGGATGTGGACCTTTTTAGTTTATGAGTTGGTTTAATATTGTTGTTTGTGGTGGTCTTACTCTTGTTTGAGAGGTATCTCTCCCAAAAGAGTGTTTAGGATTTGGTGGTTATTGATGAATTTTTTTACACTATTTTTCTCTAAGTGAGGTGGTTGATCTCATGAGATGGTGAGATCTTTTTAGTGGTAACTCACAGGGTGGATGTTCATATGGCCCCTTTTTCTTTCCTATTTGGGTTTGGTTTTGGATTCTTGAGGATTAGAATTATTTGAGAGGTATCTAATTTAAGGTTCTAGATCTATGTGATCTAACCCTTTGTGGTTTTCTGAGGCTAGTGGTGCTCAGAGGAGTTTTTGAAGTAGCTTAGAGGTGTTGGATGTGAAATGTTGTAAGCAGGGTAAATACATGATGTGTAAATCTTACACTTCATGTATGTATAGTTCATGATGTTTATATTTTTAAGGGTTAAATAATAAAAAAGCGATGCATTTTTAAAAAAAACTGACCTTGAAATTTACATGACATGTAAATGTATTGTACACTGTGTAAATATCTTTTGCAGTGCATTTTTAAATGTATAACCACTCAGGATTTCACAAAACCTATGGCTACAGTGCCTCCCTCTCTCATTCCAGGTTTCCAACATCCCTCCCTTCAGTGTTCTTGATATTCCTTCAAATGGAATCGATCCTTGGGATTCTTTCTTCAATATTTGGTGATCCAAGGTGCGTTCTTTATTTTCTAGTGGGTTCTCCCAGTTTGATACAATTTCCTCTCGTATATTCTCTCCATTCTATGGTGTTTGATCTCCATTGTTTTTTATGGGGTTTCTCTTGGTTTTTAATGGTTTGGTTGTGCCACAGCATCCTCGAATGGATGTATTTCTTGCAGGAGGGGTGATCATAGATTCGCAATATGGTCTGTTCTCATGTGAATAACATTGATGAATTATTTGGTAGGGGATTAATTTATTCTCTATCTATTTTATATGAAATTGTAAAGCTTGTATGATTTATTCCTTTTTATTGGAATGAAATTGACCTAATAAATATTGAACCGAATTAAATAAATTGGTAGCAATCTCATGTCGATGTTGTTAATTTATACCATGATATTAGTTTGCCTCTTGATTTTATAGATAGTGTGATATTTATTACTTGATTTGTTAGAATTCCATTATTCTTGGAGTATCTAGTGGAAATGGATAAATAATGTAAATATAAAATTAATTTATAATTAATTGGATTTATAATTAAAGATACATGTTTAATTAATCTAGTGTTTTATAATTTTATGATGATCAAATTGATGTTAAAGTCGTGTTTAATTGAAAGTGATCTACCATGTTTTAATGTAATTGATAATAAATGTGAATCATGTTAATTCTTGTTGATAAAAGAATTAAATTCATGTTAATTAATTGTAATTACTAAGTCTTTTGAACCCAGAATGGATGCTTGGAAGCATGTTAAATTAATTTTTTAATTAATTTTTGATAGATTATTATAGCTGGATTCTTTAGGTTTCTCGTAGTTGGAACCTATAATTAATGAATCGGTTAATTCAATATGGAATAAGAACTAGTTTTTTGATAAATACAATTTTCTAAGGCCTGATTTTACTATTTACTTAATAAGGATGAGTTCCTTCTTTTAGAGTTGTGAGAGATCGTTTTCATGAGAAGGTTGAATGCATTGTTTTGAGGGCCCAGTTTCCCTATTGATTACTTGTTTGTTCCTTCTACTCTGTGATGTTATCTAGATATAATCCTTGTGATGTGAGCTTAGTATGGTTGATCCCATATGGTTGATGTGTGATATGGTGTAGGGATTCTTGGATGTGATTTGAGCCTAGGAGGTCTAATCCTAGGATGGATTTTGTGATATATGGGCAGAGAGGCTCATATGATGTGGTAGTAGTCAATGCATGTGATGGTGAGATACATCTTTATATGCATGTGGGTGTCGAGGATGAAATTGGAGTTTATGGAATTGGATAATGGTAGGATTATACATTGATGTGATATTGAGAGTTGGTATTCTCTATTATTAATATATTTAATGGTCGATGGATGAGATTCTTTTTTATCTGATTTTCTTTTTCCCACTACATGAGGCAGTTAGATGTACTTGGTTGCATGTTTTCTATTATTGGTAGCTTATGATGGTTTTCCTAGAGTACATGGTTTATAGAATGATGCTAATAATGAATAAATAAATGTTTAACCCACATGGTTGGTTGATGATGGAATGAAAATTCTTAAAATATGCTAATCTTGTTAAACCATAGACTTGGTTTCGCTTATGCCTGGGGGAATGGACGTTACTCTGATGTTTAATGTAATGTAATGTGGAATAATATTAATGGGTAATTAATGACTAATTAATTAATTAAATAAATGAAAATATAAAAATAAAATAATGAATTTAATGTATCTCTTTTATATGTTTGTGTGCTTGTAGGATATACAGTCTTAGTAGTGGAAGTCGAGAGTCTGAGTGAAGTTAGCTGCAGTTGAGTCTAAGACTGGGTTATACCCATAGTGTGGATGTGGGATATATTATATCATGTATATTCTATGATTTCATATGCTACACCACCTAGTCGGTTAGGGAAACTGACACCTAGTGGACTCTGGGAGGGTGTTTTCCCCAACATCCTGGTGGGAGGATGAATGGATGACTACCCCCTCTAGCTTTTCTCTCTTATCTTGGTAGTTACTTATGCTAGTATGCATGGTGGTTATTTTTCCCATATATGTGTGTAAATGTCTATAATGTCTTTTTGTTATTTCCTACACATGTATTACCAGATATAGTATCCAAATGATTATTATAGGTATGACATGTATAGGTTTTGATGGATTGAGGTACTTACTCAGTGTATGGGCTATAATAGCTTGAGGTATAATATCTTATATTTGATATATTTCATATGGGATGTGGTGACTTTTGGAAACTAATCGATTACTATGTATGGATTTTTTATGATATTTTTTGGTTATATGATGCACGAGGTGCATGTTGTGATGCCCAACCCAAGTGTTTATCGGACAACTTACTTTGGAGAGAGATGGCTCAAGGCATGCGATGTTGGGGTAGATTAGAAAACTAGTGGGGAAGTAGAAACAGGGTTCCCTTAATGTTTTATTATTATATTATATGCTCTCTTTTATGAGATACTTGGTGAGATTTATCCATGGTGAGGCTGAGAACATAGTATACCTGTTTAGGTGATGAGTTAGTGTCATTGTTTTCCACTGTGCTTTAGTATGATTTCTTTATCTTTTACATGAGAGGATCTATGGAGGATCCTACTGAGTATAATGTTATACTTAGCCTACGTATATATAAACTATTTTTCAAGTGGTCTAGAGCAATTTGGAGATCAGGTTCGATATTACTAGCACAGGGTTTTATAAGAGTTGTTTGGGATTTGTGGTCATTGTTGTCTTTACCATCTTGGTACTTGTAGTTTTCCTTTAAGTTTTTTAATATTGTATGAAATTTCATGTTGGAATTTGGTTTTCTTTATGTGTGTGTGTGTGTGTTTCTAAGTAGTTTTTGGTTGGTGTATCCTTTTTATCTCTTTATTCCACATGTTTCTCTTAGAAGGTAATGTCTCCCATTTACATGTTTACTATACTATCAATGCTAATCACCAACCCAGGGCCTACTGGAGGCAGGAATAAAATAGTCACCACATCTCTCCCCTCATTGTGGTATCTTTGTGGGGAGGGTGTCTTGATAGTACAACTCAGGCATATTTACCATATAAATGTTCCATGTGTATTTTTCATAAAATAGAGATACCAAATATCCATATGCACTCTCTCTTGATATTCTATAAAAAAACTATACATTTTAAATTTTAATCCATTTAATACTATAGTAAATAATTTCATAATAATGATTATTAAAACTCTCTAAAAATATACGATACTAGCTCTTCATATTTTAACTGATTTGAATTTGAATATCTCAAGTTCCAAAATTTTAAAGTGAATATCCATGCATGCTTAATCCCATTTTAATATCATTTAATTCTTGATAAAACAATATAAAGCCTATTCACATGGCTTATAAATAATTAATTACTAATTTTAGAAAATATAAAACATTAAAATATTCAAAATATACTTATAATAAATAGAATTATGTAATAAAATCAAAAACATAGCATAATTTTAGGTATCAAAAAATCCTGTAGAAACTCACAAAAACACATAGGTGAATTTTACCATGTTGATGATTTTCACATATATGAATGTCTCACATAGTAGAATTTACATATGATATTTCTATACATTTCCAAACTAGTTCAAGTAACTAAATATATGTAGTTGACTTCTATGTAAGTTAATTTCACCACATAAGTGAATCTATCTATGTAACCAAAGTTCTCACATATTTAAATTCATGTATACAAACCATTCATGTATCCAAATTCATATAAGTGAATTAATCACATGGTTTAATTCACATAATTGAATTGATCATGTGGTCAAATTCATGCAACCAAAATGTTGAAATCTGTAAACAACATGACTTATCTATGTTTAGAACTAAATCAAACCTTCTAAATGGAAAAATAATAT
Organism: Viscum album; assembly: GCA_963277665.1. Classification (NCBI taxonomy): domain Eukaryota; kingdom Viridiplantae; phylum Streptophyta; class Magnoliopsida; order Santalales; family Viscaceae; genus Viscum; species Viscum album. The sequence continues at coordinate 1,274,803,621 of OY728136.1, read as the reverse complement.
TTGGGTACAGTTGAATTATATTTATAAAATGTTATTATATTTCTAAAGAATCAAAAATCACATTAATCAAACCTCTATAGGTTAATAAATTATTAAAATATAGTATAAAAATAATTCTGAAAAAGTACTGAATTCAGACTAAGAACATACAGAAACTTTAACCTAATTCTATACATGATAAATATAGATTCAAATTTTAATTTCATATAATTAAATGTAGATAATTTTCTTATATTTATAAATCAATAATAATCACTCAATTTTGAGTGATTTATCACATTTTATGACCAAAATAAAAAAAGTAACCAAATCTAGAAATTTGGCTATGCAGTTTGGTAACATGGTAGATTTGTATGCATGGTTATTCATTTTTCTATGTGGTTAACAATTTTCATATGGATGGAATGAAATTTTTTCTATGTGGTAATAGTAAAAAATATATAAATGAAATTTAAAAGTCCCAAATGACTTATTTATCCTAGAAACACTTCATAAAACTTTTAATTATCAATACATAAGATAAAAATTATAGTTACACAATTAAAATTATTAATACTTTTAAAAGAAATAAAACAAATAAATATTTGTAATTATCAAAGCATAAAGTGATTCAAGGAGCCACTCAACATTCTTCACCTTTTTAACAATTACAAAACAAAGTATAATTTCAAAACTTCTCTACCTTTCTGAAATTATCATAAAGATAAAGTTTCTATAGAAAAATTCTCTCTTTGAAAAAATAATTTTTCTCCCCCAATTATAGTGTTACACTTCCTTAAGTTGATAGTGAAAAATTAACTCCCCCTAAATGTAATCATGATTGAAAAATTTAAGCACATTGTATTTTATAAGAATATTTTTCAAGATAAAATGACATAAAAATGAATATAGATATTATATAAAATTTTCTAAACAAGTATATTTCAAAACTTATGTTAAGGAACTACTATAAAGACTTCTAACATTAAAAAATTGAGTTGTATACGGTGAGAAAATTTTAAAATATGCTTGTTAAAATTAATGATAAACCATTTATAAAATAATCATTTATAAAAATTTAAAGTTTAATCAATAAGTAGACATCAACTAGTATATATTAGAACTCTTAAAATAATAAAACAATAAGAAAATGTGTATTTAAATAAAACATATTAAACTAAAAACATATTCTATATTACTATAGATTTCATGTAAATATAAAAATTTCAGTATATAAACACATTCAAACTCCCCTAGAATTTGAGAATTAAATATAATTCTCTATGAGTGTAATAGAATAAAAATGTTTCTATAACATAAAACTAAAATCTGTACATATTTTAAAACCATGATTGTTCATGCTTGAACTATTTAAAACAAATTTTATAAATTGAAAACTGCACGTGTTAATCATGCATAACTAAATATGTTTATAAATAAAACACATAAAATTCCCCTTTATTTATCATGATATGCACTAAAGTACATATTTAACATTTCATAATTCCAAAAAGAAATACAAATCAGATTCCAACATGCTCAAAATAGACTTAAAACAAGAATACATTTCAAGGAAAAAATTTAGAATTGAAATAAGGTCAGCTCCCCCTTAATTGATGCATTCTATATATCAATTAAAATGATATAAATTTAAAATTAAAATATCCACCTCAATTATAGCTACCTTATCTTGAATAAATAGAATAGTTTATATAGAATTTGAATTCCTACTTAGATATAATAGTGAAGACAAATTTTAAGTATGCACATTTAACTTGATAAATCATATTTAAAATGTTAAAACTGTACATATTTGAATCTTGAAAATAGATTCTAAATTTTAAAATACTTTATACTTAAACTAAATAGATTTAAAAAAATGAATTAAAAATTTGTAAATTGAACATTTAAATAGTTCAAAAGTATGGAATGGATTTAAAAATAATAAACACTTATTTCTTCCCCTTAATTTTAGTTTCCTTATTTTTATAAATACAAAACATGTTCATGTGTATTTTAAGAATTAAAAATTTTAATATATATGTGTGTGTGTGTGTGTGTGTTTCTCTTTTAATTATTTCCTTTAAAAATGACAATATAAAAGAAGCACAATAAGAATTTTAATTCTATTAGTGAACACTCCTCTAAAAACATACTTTAATATCACAAGGATCTACGAAACATGTCATAAGATTTTTAATGAATTTTGAAAATAACCAAATAATAATATCATACAGTTAAATCATAATTTACAACTAAAATAACATATTCACTGGCCATATAAAAAATAAAATTCAAGAGAATAATATATAAACAAAATTTTACTCATTTTTACTGACCAAAAAAAAGTTAGACATTAAATTACATGGTAGAATCCCAAAATGATATAAGGTATTTAAGATTATAAAAAATTAAGTGCTAAATCTTATAATGCTCATACCAACATAAAAAGAATAAAATTATAATGACATGCATTTTGAGAATTGGAATTAAAAAATACATATTACCTGGGTATAAAAAATGTCTTAATTTCACGTGAATTAGAATACATGACTCTAGGTACCAAAGTAGTATAAGTTTTAGACATTTTGGTCTTGAAATAAGATTTATATATGAAAGTCCTTTTATGACCAAAATATTGAGTGAAATTTAAAGGAAAATAATAGGCATAATGAACATAAGATCCACATTTAAATAAATTAACTGAAGATATTCAAGCAGATTTTCCTTTCCCAAAATTATTTTTAGACATAGTGGGAATAAAATAATCACAACCAAGTCTATTATTTTTATCATAACATTTCTTAAAATAATCATTATTACCAATATTGACATTTAAATCACATTTATTATAAATTTTCCTTTTCAATAAAAAAATTTCATTTTTAACATTATTCAATTCACTCTTCATCCTTTAATTTTCTTTTTGAACAAATTCCAAATCATCACAAACATTTTCATGTGTGGAATAAGCTCTATTTCTGAACTTTTCATTGAATATTTCATTCTCTTTTATATGTTTTAAAAATTTTGGGTCAAAATTCATAAATTTAAAATATAAGTTATTTTTTATTTCATGAATCCTTTTATATTTTTATTTGAGTGAAACATGTATAAAAGTCATTTATTTTATTTGATATTTATATGAATCACACATTTTCTTCAGATCTTCAAAACTTGGATCATCATTACCATAATTGATAGAAACATGAGAATAAAAATTAAAATCACTATTTTTACCTATACTTTTCACACATATATTTCTATATTTTATAGTATATAAAACAAGATCACTTAATAAAGAAGAATTGGGAGGTGAATATGTTACCTTGGAATATATTTCCATTAACACAAAATTACCAGTTTCTTTTTGAATTTCATCCTTGTTGCATGAGCTTTCAGAATCACTCTAAGTAGTCATAGATATCTTTTCTCTTTTTTTGACCTTTTTATGATTTTTTAGCTTCAGAAAATTGGTTTTAATATATTATTACTTATTATAACCATAATAAATAATATTTTAACAATCTAAATTCATATTTAAATTACCTTTAGTGATGTATCTTTTAGGAAAATGGGTTTTTCCTTTTTCTTGGATGAAAATTCTATTTTCATGTATCCTGAATTTCTATAATTAAATCAAATAGGTTTCATAGAATCTCTTTCTTCAAATATAGTGGTGTCAAACTATTTGAAAAATTCATGAGTTCTTCTAAAACTACAAGTTTTGTTGATAATATTTCTAGAAAAAGAATAATAAATCATATTCATGAACTTATAATTGAGATCATATTTAATAATAACTTCTCCTTTCAAAATAATTAGATTAGATTTAGTTAAAATATCATATTTAATCACAATATCCCAAAATATAATATCAATACTCTTTAGATAAGCTTCCACCTAGATCTTCCACTGGTTATACTTACTAACATTGAAATATGGTGGAAATATTGGATTCGATCCATTTTTATTCCTTAAATAGACCGTCACTAAAAAATATCTTTATCTTAAACTTGTTAAGGACTATAAAAAAAGTTATATAATTAATATAAACAATAAAATAAAGCACAAAATACCCTTAAGATATCCAACCTATGATACCAATTATTAGGTATCAAACAAAGTGACAAACTAACTTATCCTAAAAGGGTATGGCTCTAATACTAATTTTCAATTCTCAAAGGGGTGATGGAAATGGATAAGAGGGAATGAATTTTCTTTCTTTATAAAAAAATTGATCACATTTTAAACTTTAAGAGTAGAAATAGAATGTTCTAAATATAAAAAGTTTAACCACATACATATAAGAAAGTAAAGAGAAAAGAAAATGCAAGAAAGAAAAAGATGAACACAAGAATTTTATAGTAGTTCAGATCTAAATGATCTTACGTCTACTCTTCACACACCAACTCAGTATATGGAACTCACTAATGTATTTTAATTTTGAAGGAGATTGAAAACTATTTACATCCACCTTTTTCACACATGGAGACTTAACACAATTACCTTATCTTTTATATGTTCAAACAAAAATCCATAATATTATAGGATAAGACCCAACCTAGAATTTTACAGGATCAATATTAACCTATTTCATTTTTTGTTTTAAATAGATCCTAGTGTTTTATGGTTGGAAACCTAACCTGTTATTTTATAGGTGTATACCCAACCTAGACTTTTAAAGGAAAATTCCTAACCACTTATATGTTATGGGTCAAGATAAGCACAATATTTCATGGTTGGAAACCTAACCTAGTCTTTTATAGGCAAAAACCAGGCCTAGACTTTCAAAGGAAAAGTCTGAACCTCATCTATGTTAGGGGTTAAGAGAAAATTGGTCTTCTTGGGGGACAGACTAAACCTAGACATACCTTTTTTTAGGGTATTATAACCCCATGCAAGAAACACTAAGTGTAAAAAAACAACACAAATAGTTATATCACAAAGAAAGAATAAAAAAATAACTCAGTGAATGATTGTTAATAAAGATGTTAGTGTTTGGATCAGGTAGTGCTAAGGCCCTTTGAGATTTTGAAATAATGAAGCTTGGGAAACCAGCAGTTTACATAAGTAAGTAGTTGAATAATGAAGCTCCAGGACTCGTTTAAGAATTATATATAATTTAAGAGTAAAGAAGAGTCACATATATATATCTTCATTACATGCCTTGGTATTTTTATATATAGAATAAAAATTACTATTTTCTTCAGCTTAAAATTAATGATTCTCCTTCATAAATCCCAAAAATAAAATCTTTACTTGGAATAAACATTTAATTAGATTCAATATACTATGAAAATAAAAACCATGATATATAAATAATCTTGTTAGGATAATAAATAATTAATTAATACAATAGTAAATACATCTATAAAAGTTTATAATAAATTCCTTGGAATGCTCACTAAATTTATGCAAGACTAACTCTTAATATTCTAAAACAATTCTAATTTGAAATTTTCTATTTTTCCATACAGTTTTACTACTCATTCGTATTTACTAGATAAATGTTTCATATATATTTTTCATAAAAGATATATATTTAATATACACATGATCTCTCTCTTAATATTTTTTAAAACAGATTATATAGTAGAAATTGTTAAACATTTAATAATATAGTAAATATTTTAATTTAATAATGAGTATTAATGTTATCGGAAAACTCCCTAAAAATATATGAGAATGGATCTTTATATTTCAACCAATTTGAATTTGAATATCTCAAGTTCTAAAAAATTTAGCATGAATATCCAAACACGCTTAATCCCTTGTTAATCTCATTTAATTATTGATAAAACAATATAAACCCTATTTTCATACCTTCTAAATAATTAATGACTAATTTTAGAACAAATAAAACATTAAAAATATTAAAACTAAACTTGTAGTAAATATAAATCTGAAATAATATGAAAAATAGATCATAATTTCATGTTTAAGAACCTGTAGAAACTCACAAAACAATATAAGATAATTTGACTACATTGGTTATTCTCACATATTCAAATGTCTCACATAGTTAAAGTTACATGTGATATTTATTTAAATATCTAAATTAGTTCATGAGACTGAATCTATGTAGTTGAGTTCTATATAAGTGAATTTCACCACATAAGTGAATCTGTCTATGTAGTCGAATCTACATAACCAAAGTTATCATGTAACTAAATTCATGAATCCAAAAAATTCACATATCCAAATTTATGTAATTGAATCGATCACATAGCCAAATTCATGTAAGCAAATTGATCACGTAGCTAAATTCATGTAACCAAAATTCTGAAATCTACCAACTTGACTTATCAAAGTTCATACCTAAATTAGACCTTCTGAAAGGAAGAATCGGCTTTGGGTCCAGTTGAATTATATTTATAAAATTTTATTATATTTCAAAATAATAAATAATCAACTTAATCAAAAATTTATATCTCAAGTTATCATTAACATGCAGTATCAAAATAATTCTAAAAACTACTAAATTCAGACTGAAAACATATAGTGATTTCTAACCCAATTTCAAACATAATAATCATAGATTATGAATTTTATGTCTTATAATTAAATGTATATAATTTTATTATATTTATAAATCAATAAGAATAAATAAATTTTGAGTTAAATATCCCAAGTTATGACCAAAATATAGAAAGGAACCAAATGTAAAAAATTTGTCTATGGGATTTGACTACTTGGGAGATTTGGCTACGTTGTTTTTCATTTGGCTATACGGTTAAGGATTTGGATAAGTGTGAAATGATAAATTGGATATTTTTTAATAGTAAAAATAATATATAAATGAAATTTAAAGGTCCTAAATGACTTATTTATCCTAGGAACACTTCATGAAACTTGTAATTATCAATACATAAGATAAAAATTATAATTACACATTTAAAAGTATTAAGACTTTTAAATTAAATAAAACAAATAATGATTTGTAATTATCAAAGAATAAAGTGGTTCAAGGATCCACTAAAAAATTTTACTTTCAAATATATATTTCTTAAACGTACCTTTTGTATATATTATAAATAATTTTCAAAATTAATACTTTGATAATTAGTTTTTTAGAGTGATAAATATATAGTGTTTGATGTGAATAGATTTGTTTCAAAAATTAAATTAGTTTTCAAACTATTTAACTGGATTTTAATAGAGCCTTTGAGATAATTTTTAAAAGTTATAAATTATATATACCTACTTTATTAGTCACTTGATCTATTTTTCAAATTGGCAGATTTAGGTTGGAATCTCAATTCACCTCCCCCCTCCTAAGAAGTCTATTGGGACCAACAAAAATTATTTCTTACTTCAACCTTATTTTTAAACCATTGATGTCTTGGCTGAGTTCTCACCTTTTCTTGTTGTCTCCCCTTTGATTCCTTATCTCTTCTCAGTTTGGGAAGAGACATATTGTACCAGTATTTATAATCTTTATGGCCAAACATGAAACAACACCAAAAGTACCCCTAAAATATCTTGTTCTGATAACAAATTTATTTTTTAATGGGTTGTTATCTTGATCTATTTTCATCCCTTGAATGATTAGATGTCATAAATTCATTTTTTAGAGTTATTAATTGAATATTTATGACCAATGAAGGTTGTTTTTATGAATTTATTTCATTACATATTTGAGTATATTTGATTCTTTATTTAGAACATTCAGTTTTTACAAATTGCAATATATCATATGTTTCTTTGATAGAAGCAGTCTACCTTTGCACCAAAACTTCTATAAACTTACTATTTTCATATCTTACATATTTATTAGAGTAAAAACTTATTATAGGTTTCATATAACATCCTCCTTGTTCTCCAATAGCCTTGTTCTTGTTGCATTTTATTTTTTCACCTCGCTTCTTGGTTTCATCATTCTTCCTTTTGAGTTTATCAATTTCATTATCCCCTAAGATAATGGTGGAAGTCATGTGTTCAATGATTCTCCCATTTTTATCAATATCATGCTTTAATAACTAAATTTATTTGATAAGATTGTATTTCTCATCCAAAATTTGACCTTTCTTATTGAATATTTTTTTCACCCGAGTTTTGTTTTCTCTCAGCCTTCCAATTTATTTCAAACACATCTTGATCTTCATTATTATGGTATATTACTTATCATTATATTCTTCCTCTGTCACATACCCACAATTGTATTGAGATTCATCTTCTAATGAGATCACCTATTATTTTTCTTATTCCATGATCACTCTTTAAGAGACATCTCTAGGAGCTTCCTCGTCATTTCTTTCTTCACTATCAGACACACCCTCTTTAATTGGTAGAAATTTCCTTCTGAAGGAACTAGGTGAAAACTTATTCTTTACTTTGTATTGAGAAAATTAGAGATATATAGTTGTAGGTTTTTTGAAAGCTTACTCATTATCATTTTCACTTCCAAATTTCATAATATAATTAGTAGAGAAATGGCCAAACATTACACAATAAAAATATTTGAAAGGTGTTTTACCTTTGTAACTGCCTATTCCACCTTTTATAAAATTATTATCATGAGAGAAAGATTTTATACATAACCTTCTATGTCATATATTTTATCCAAACAGTCCTACTTCTCCTCTATCTTCATATCTTTTATAGATTTAAAGGAAGTTTTCTTTTATTTCTTGCCTTTTCTCTTAAGTGTGGGTCCTCTTCTCAATTATTATTTAATGAGAGTATTGTGGATTTTATCAATGGTGAAGTCATCAAGATATATATCTTCAAGAGCTAAGATAATTACATCAAATTTATCAGATAGGATCCTCATCAGTTTTTTTTTACCAAAATGGATTCTTCTAGAGTTTCTCTAAACCCTTTAATTTTACTGAATACCAAATTTACTCTGGTAAAGAACTCATCAATAGTTTCAACCTCATACAACCTGATGTCTTCAAACTATTTTTGAATAATTTGTAGCTTTTATTTTTTTACCATTTTATTTTCTTTATAAATTATGTGAAGTTTCTTCTAAATAAAATTATAATTTCTTCATCCCATTAAATTTTTTAGATCCATTTTAGATAAAGGTGGTAATAAAGTATTACTAGTTTTCCCATCATTTTAAATGTTCCTCTTGTTAGTTAGGGGTCATGCTAAGGATTCATCAGGCACAGTGAAACAATGATAGAGCTAATACTTTTACAATTTCAAATTTATATTACAATGATTTAAACCTCACTAATTTAACATTTTAGCTTAATTTCAATTTTTTTGATTTTTGGTATGTTTTGATCTTAAAATTGAAAATTTCACAATTATTTTAAATCAATTTTGTATTTCGGGCATATCATTTTCTATATTTATCCAAATAGAATGATTTTTTTTTAGGATTGATATGTTTGTGGAATAAATATTTTTCAACTAGTCCAAATCATTATTCAAACATCTAAATTCCAAAATAAATATGGCTTTATGGAAATTTTTTCTGTCTGGTAGAATGGGACCCACCTCATTCAATGGGACATAACACGACCCAAAAAAATCCAAATGCATGAATTATAATTAGTGATGAAATAAGACTCCAAGTATTGATTTCATTATGATTTTCAAGTATATATTTATATAATAAGTCCTTTGACCGATTCAAACAAGAGTAGGTTTAAGATTTACTTCGAGCAGAAATAATTCACATTAGTAATTAATTCAAAAAAAATTATACATAAGTCCAAAAATCCTAAAATTTTGAGGGAAAAAGTAATATAGTATGAAAATAGATTTCAAGTACTCTATAATAAATTCATCCAATAGAAGTCTCAAAATAGATGCAACATTCAGGGAAACAAATTCTGGATAGCAATTTCCACCCCCTTCCTCCTCTTTATATTCTCATTTCAACATCACTTTAAGGGGGTTGGATTGAAAGAGTAGGATATTATGGAGAAGTTATTATGGAGGAGATGAGTATTTAATAAAGTGATAAATTCATTAAGGTATAAAATCAAAGTGGTGGTGGGTAGCTAAGGTCTGAATTCATTTCCCCTTTTGAGTTTGTGTTCTTCATTGTGAACTCTTTTATTTTAAATTATCCTAGAATTTGTTTAAACAATTGAAAGTGGTATATTTATATATTGTTTTAATTTTATTCTATTTTATTCTAGAATTTTTATCAACTTATAATTTTAAAATAGTTTACTTTTTTGTTTAAACTTGTTTGGGTGAGGTCTCCCCATTGATCATGATAAGGTCAATTAGTTTTGGTTGCTCAAAGGTCTTTGGGAAATAAGATCACATTTATAATTAGATAAACACCCATAATTGAGGTATTTTTATGGTCTCTAGTCAATATATATGTATAAATTGAGGTCTTTATTTATACATTGGAAAATTTAATTGAAATAAATTGGTAGAAAATGATAAATGGAGTATCTGAGGATCAAATTTTTTCCACCGCCGCAATCTTTAGCTTGTCCTTTTCTATCTGATTTGATTCTAATTTCAAATATATAATGTATATTTCTTATAATAATCTTGTTTTGTGTCATTTAACATAGTTTAACTCATTTTAATCCCCACTTTTAGTTCTTACATTTAACAAAAACAAATTGACAAAGTGACAGTTTGACATCTTAGTATGCAACCTCCTCATGAGACAACCCTATGGTCACCATTGTGTTGAATTTTAAGGGGAAGATTATTGACTAGGGTAATGTGAAAAAACCCCTAGTGTCAATTTTTCACCATTTTCAGGTTGTTTTCCTTTTTTTTACTCTCTAATATTTAACCACTAATTTAGAATCTTAAAAAAACCAAAAAAAATGGATTTTCACAGTGATTACTTTTATAATTAGAATGATTATGAAAAATATGACGAGCCCATCCATGATGATTTTTTTAAATTTCAATTAAAAAAAAATAATCTTGAAATGAAACAAAGGAATTTGATGATTTAAAAAAATATTCAAGAAGTAATCAAAAAAATTATTATTCTTTCTAGTGAATTAAAAGAATTGAAAAAACTGAAAGAACAAAAAGATGCTCAAGAAATGGAAAATCGTGTCCTGACCAATTTTATGTTGATGAACCCTTTCTATATGAGTTGAAAACTGATTTGGAATTTCCTTTTTAAAATTTTAAGGAAGAAATTGTCACTTATTCCCCAATTGATGTTTTTTTTACATCAAAACAATTTGGAAAATAATTAGGATGAATTTGTTGAAAATGAAATTTCATGTGAAGCCCCACCTTTTGAAATTTAAAATTCAGAACCTTTTCATGAATATTTAGATAAATAGGAATATAAACATGATCCATTCATTTTTTAAGAGAATATAGAGGAACCTGATCTGCTTCCCACTTTCAATACCACAGTTTTTACTCATAGAAAGAGTTGGAACCTAAGAAGACATGGAGAGATGTCTCAAATATTGATCCAATTTTTCTTGCTTATTTTGATAATAATTTGATAACTACTTCTCCCTATGAATATTTAGTTCCCATTTCTTTTGAGTGGACTAATATTTCTGATTAAGATTATTTCAATGATGAAATAGAAGAAATAATGGTGTGACCATTTGAGTACACTGGTTCGCATGAGGATGGTGGGACCGATATGATTTTAGAAGAATAAATAATTTTTGAAGATGAACTTGATGATGAAAGACATCCTGAGATTAAAATTCAGCAACCAGTGGAGGTTGTTTGTGAGGATAAAGTCATGGTAAGTTTCTTTTACATTTTATTCCCACTTCCATTGCTTTATTGGAACATAAAACTCATGGAGGGGAACCAGAAGAAATATATTTTTTGGAGATTCTAAAAGTTGTTGTAGATGAATAATTTTATAGAGATTTCATTTTGGTGGTTCATGAGGAAGAAACTTCATTTACATTTAGATTGGGGATGATTAGCTATAACTACCTAACTAGGGGCAGGAAAATTCTAGAACCCACTTGGGGGTTCATACCAATTCTATTTTCCCTTTTATTTCTTTTTATTTTTATTTCCTTACTTTTAATAAAATTTTGATGCTTTGTTTTTTTCATGTAGGATTCCAAGTTATATATTTTATGAGGCTAGTTCAAGGCTATTGTTTCTATATAAAAACCAAGTTATGACTTTCCTTCCTACTTGTTTTTTTCATGTATTGTCTTTTTTATTTTCATTTATCATATAATCTATATACAATGGGTACATTTTACAAAATAAGAGTGGGGGGAGGAATGTGTTGGGTAGATTATAATTTTGTGTGTGTTGAATTTTGTGTTTTATTTTTAAATTTTTGGTTTTTTATTTTAAATTTTGTGTTAAAAAAACATCTAAGATCAAGTGATGATTATTGTAATTTTTTATTCTCATGTCAATCAATGAACTAATTTATCCCATGAAAATGGACATAAATGAATGCTAAAAATGACATTGTTTCAAGTTTAGGATTTTGGAAATTTCATGAAAAGTAATCTGATTTTTGAATCTCATGCCACATGTCACTATCTTTATCTTTGAAATTCCCTTCCTGTGAGTATTTTGAACCAATTTTGACATCTTCTTCACTTTCACCATATTTCTTGAGAGAACCAATCCAAGCTTGTCTGAACCAAAACATGATTTATTTCTGTCAAAACTTGTGGGTTTCGGTACTTGTGATTTAAATGATTGAGGTAATTATTTGGATTTTGAAGCCCCCTTTTCAATATAATACTTTTTATTATAGACTTCATTGAAAATTATGTCTTTTTGAATCCCTTAGTATCCATGTATATCCTATTTGGTTAGCCACATTACAAGCCAATTTTCTCTTTCTAACCTGCTCTAGGGGTGAAAATGCATGATCTAGTTGAACTTAAGTGTGAGGAGAAGATGACTTGTGGTGTGATAACTCATCTGGTGTTTCTTTGGGTGGAGATTCAGAATTTATGGGATTTTTTTTTATTCTAGAAAATTTCTTACTGAAATTTATGCCCTTATAGAGATTTTAAGAAAAAAAATAGTTGTGTCTATCTAGAGTTCTCAATGGAAGAAAGTTGTGCCCTATCTGGAGCTTTCCAAAAAAAATGTCATTTTTTATGCTAAAATATTGATGGTGTGGGATGGAAAAATATATTCTCATATATTATTAAAGATGATTTTATTTTGAGGAGAGTAAGGAGTAGACCATACTTGAGTGAAATTTAGATTCATTCATTTTTTCTTCAAAAATATCCAAACCCTCTTTATTCAACCACAAAAAATTTCACATTTGAAACCTACAAACCTTAATCCACAAAATAAACTTGAAAATTCCTCATGATAATCAAATTTTCTTAGCTCACATTGGGTGGATATGTAGAAATTTTTCAATACTATGGTGATTCTTGCATGAGTTGAGAAAAGCCTTAGTGAAAATATATATTTGGGTGTTGCTAGAAAATATATGTGAGTAAGTTTTTTGTGTGAATGGGTGGAGAAAAGAAGTGGGATTGTATTGAATGGTCTAAATTGAGAATTTTAAATATTTGTTTTTGATGAGGCATGATATCTTTTGATTCTTGGTGATTAATTGGTGAACCCCACTGGTTCGTGTTTTGAATTTGCATGGATTTGATTATGATGCTCACTTATCGAGGAGTACAAGTTCTAAGTATAGGGGAATGGATAGAGATAATACTTTCACTATTTATAATTTTTATTTCAATGATTTAAACATCAAAAATTTATCATTTTGAGATGAATTGCATTGTTTTTGTATTTTAGGGATGTTTTGATCTTAAATTTGAAAATTGCAGAATTCTAAAATTTTAACTGTTTTAAATCACTTTGTATTTCAGGCATATAATTTTCTATATTGATTCAAATAGAATGATTATTTTTTTAGACTTATTATATTCATGGGATAAATATTTTTCAACTGGTCCAAATCATTATTTGAACATCTGAGTCCCAAATAAATCAGGTTTTATGGAAAGTTTTTCTATTCAGCATAATGGGACCCACATTATTCAATGGGACATAACTTAGCCCAAAAATATCCAAATACATGGATTGAAATTGGATATGAAATAGGATTCCAAGTTTCATGTTCATAATGAGTTTCTAGGAGGTGTTTTGTAGAGACCCGTAGCCTGAGGAACATGGACATTACATTACTTTTGCGGAATACTTAGTACATAACAAAAACACACACTAAAGGATCGTAATAGTTTAGTGTCTTTGGAAACTCGAAACGTAATCTTCTAATCCTGGTGAAAGATCTTCAATATCTCCCATAAAGATCTTCTTTTTTTTTCTTACCTAAAACCTTTCTTTATATCCTGGGGAAAAGAAAACATAAAAGGGTGAGCTCAAATGCTCAGTAAGGGTAAACAAAAGAAATATCAATCACATCATATACATAAGCACATAACTTTTGGAAATCTTAACCTGCAAAAGAGATCATAATTTCATAACCTGGGATAACTCATGGTAGTGAAATGTTTTCAAAATAATCATAACTTAAAACATTAAACTTTGTGGCATACACACATAATCATAGATAATCATTTCTTGTTAGTCAGGACTCATTTCCAAGACTATCTTAGTGGACAAAGTCCCCTTTCTGAATCGAGTAACCCTCGTTTCAGTCCTGTTTCACTGAACCGGTATAACCTACCATTTCAGCCATGTCTATCTCATGAGATATAAAATCATTACCCAATGCATTGGAGGGAGATATAGGTCCCACCCATCTTATAATGAATCCTTTCTTATGTGTGCCACATAATCATAAAACATACATCATCGCATAACACATGTAACAAAAATGGGATTCTTGAAACATCATGACATCATAAATCAATTCATATAAGATAAAGGAATTCATAAACATAATTCCATCACAACATAGTCAAATCAATGTAAAAATATGGATAGAAACAGAACCCTTTATTATCTTAGATGGAAAATAATTTTGATAAAACACTTGAATTGAATTCTTGAGGAAAATATCCTTTCTTCTTCAAAATCAATTTCTTTTCACAAAACATCATGCAATTTTAAAAGAAAGAGATTTTATTGAAAATAGTCATGAAATCTTTTAGAGGAAGCTTCATGAAAATAAGGCTTTATAAAACAGTAGAAATCCGTTCGTGCCGTATAAGTTAAAAAAAACATTCTTCGTACTTTTGTCGGAAAAGTCAAAAAGTACCTCGTACGAAAAAACGACAAAAGATTCCTTTCATATTCTTTACTAAAAACTCACCGAAGGGTAAAATTGTATTTAAACTATTGTAAGTGGATGGAAAAAAAATATTACATATTGAGGGAACATGGATGTGGATGATAAAATACACCCCAGTAAATACTTATGAATAAACAATCTCGGATAAAAATGAGATTGTGATATTTCCCTTACCTTAGGTCTGACTTGCTTTGTAAGTGTCCGAAACTCCTCTTCTTTGAAGCGCCTCTTTGAGACCTCCTCTTAGGGCACTAAAATTGGTCTTTGAGGAAGACCAGAACCTCTAGGATGTTTATAGGGAAGTGGAGAAGAGATTTTGGCAGGGGTTGTCCGAGCTTGAGTGCTCAAATTGGTGTGAGGAGGAGGGGGAGGAGGTGTCCTTTTATAAGGGAGGAGAGGGGCACCTTAGGAATATCTCAAAATATTATTTTATATTAAAGTCAAAATCGGTTTATAATGGTTCCAAAGGGTCTTATTTCGAAGATAAAGTGGGGATGGGTCGAAATCCTATCAACCAATAGGATTTAGACAAGTTTAGGTTATTATTTTAACCTTATCAATTAGATTTAACTCTAAGTTAAATAATTTAACTTTTACCGTGTCTTTTTGTTTTCTTTCACTATATGGTTAATACACTTACTATAACATGCCAAAAGAACCCCAAATTGTATATTATTAATAAATATATCCTTATCTAAGTCATTTGGCCGAACCTTAGATTTTTAGGAATAAAATAACAATTAATAATATAATATTTGATTTAAAACCTATTTTGTGTCAATTTTGACACTATTTGATATATGATTTTTGTGAAAGTCATAACAGAATTATATGTTCGAAACAAGTTGATTAAATCAACACTAATATATCATAGTAACCTAGAAAATTAGTTTAAGTCATAAAAAGTCTCAAATTACATTCATTTGAGCATTTATAACATCAATTATGTTAATATTTCCTTAAAAGGGTAATTACTGCATCATCGTTGTGTCATAAATAAATTAATTTATTTAAAGTCTAAAAATTATAAATAAAATACCATTATGTAGGAAATCTTTTTAGCTTTCTAATGAATATTTATAGTCGAATTTATCTTATGTATAACCCCATATTAAAAATGTTTTAGTTATTAAACTTTGATTTTAACTATTTTAACTATTCATTAAATAATATAATATTAAATGTCATAATCTAATCCAAGTGGACCTAAATGGTCATATTATATTCATAAGGTTGTTTTTGGTCGAATTACACTTATCCAATAGAATTAGGACATGTGTTAGGGTAATAGTAATATCATATTTACCCTTAGTTACCCTATTTACTATTAACCGTGGTAAAAAAAAGTAAAAAGTTACTATTCACCAAAAATTATTTTCATCTCATTGAACCACATTTTACTTACTGACATCAACCGTGTCTCTCGGATTTTTGAAATTCCATTCACAGAAGCGGTAAAATTAAGATTTATGAAGAAATTAATTTTTTTAACTTCCACTTAGTAGTTTCACTATTCATCAAAAATTGATGTTTTTCAGAACAATGCCAAAATTTCATCCTAAGCTATATTTCATATTCCGAATTCAAAAATGAAGTCTATTTTACCAAATTCATATCATAGAATTTGCATTAATTAATTTTATAATTAAATCCCGCTGTTAAAACAAATAGCGTGTTTTTAAGAAACAATATCTATCAAAAGATTGACACTTGATTATGTCTGGTTTAAATGTGAAATTACATCCAATGACCAACATTGTATTAAATTGTAAAAATATATTCTAAATATACTTTAAAACCACTCAAATTAATAATTTATCACTATTAATTATTTCGATTAAAAAAGTTGTTTTTAATTATAATTTAGTAATTTTCACTATTCATCAGAATATGAAAGTTATCCGAAAAGTACCAAAATTTCACCTTAGGCTAAATTCGATACTCCGAATCCAAAAATGAAGTTCATTTTGAAAAATAAGATTTACAGAGTTTTAAAAAGTGGTTATTACTATTCATAACGGCTAGTTTTAATAATATTTTAATAGCATATCGTTGTTTAGTGAAACTCGGTATTGCGTATTACACACGCTATCGAGGAAGGTCGTGATTGCGTGTAATGCAAGGTAAGTCAAGGATGCGTGTTGTGCAAGATCCTTTTGGTGTAGCGTACAACACAAGACATTAATAAAATTAAAAAGAATATTTTTCATAAAATCTCGGGTTGTTACATTCTACCCCCCTTAAAATGAATTTCGCTCTCGAAATTCGTCGGGGTTATAAATGGTTTACTATTCGAAAGTTTCTTTAATAGAAACCCACATCGTAAAAAGGAATATCAAAACCAATCTTTAAAAAACAAAAGTATGAAACGTAACGGTTACCCAAATAAACTAATCACTGGGTTTCCACATAGGTGAAAATATGGATATGGAAGAGAAATCTAACCATCATGTTCTGATGGAGAGTGGTAGAGAACATGGATATGGAAAAGCCAGTAATCACAAATCCATAGATTTGTGATGATATAAGGTACCATCTGATTCATCAGGTATAAGATCACTAGGACAACATTTTTGGTTTTCAAGATCATTTCCCTAAAGTTGAAAATTTGAATTAGAATAAATACTTACTTTATTTTGGTACAATCTCACTGTTGTTCGTGCCTTGAACAATTTCCACTTCATCTCTTAAATAAATGAAGTTGAATTTGTTATTCATGAAGTGTTAGCAGATCATGTGATAGAATGACGGGTCATTCCATCTGTCTCAAACAAAAGGTTAGCAAAAATTATATGCATAAGTCGATCTATAGTGAGATTAATCATATATGGTTCCTAAAATGGACTTATACTTCATATATCATACTGCTTAATATAATAAAACTAGTTTCTACTAAACAGGGACTTCCTGTAGGCCAGTGGTAGGCGATAAAGGCCAGTCGCACTTCGGTTGTGGGTTCGATTCCCACATCTTTGTCTGACGCGATGGGTTGTCGCCCGTCCTGCAGGTTGTCTTTTTTCTAAAACTACATTACTATAACATCCCATCAATAATATCGAAAATCTTCTATCCTTAAACAATACTAACTTCTGTCCAACATAATCCATTTTAATCTTTAGTCTTATCCATAATACTGCAGTCCACTCTCATAATATAGTGAAAACGATTACCAGAGATTTAATATTGTCGTTGATCCCCATATATCATAATATATGTCTTGTTGGTCACATTCCAAACATTCAAAGGCCTTAATCACGTATTCTCTTGAATACCCATTGAACCTTAGTGAAAACATGAATGCAGTTAAAAGTTACCTCTTTCCACATACCAAAATCTAAAAATTATATATACTCAAACCATGATATAGCCTTCTCCTTATATCAGTCATGAGCTCATGAATACAATCAAATACCTCATTATCTTATTATTCCTTCATTATGCGCATATGATCTACTTTCCAAAATATTTGAATCACTTTTCATGGTTACCGGTATCTTAAAATTATTGAAAACCACAGTAGACCAATACATAAATATTTCAGTACACCATAAAAGTACCTCAACAACATTATTCTTGAATACCAATACATAAACACTTCAGTCCATCCACTTCAATGATTGTCCTGGAATAATTCCTTCCTTGATTTAGAAGTAACTTTTTAGGTCAGGGCATTGAGTTGGGTAATGCCCATGTTCTCCACAAATAAGACATTGAACTCCATAACAATATGTCACTCTATGACCCTTTTCTCCACACAGATAACATTGATCCCTCCATTTGAGGTATTCCTCAAGGTTCTTCTTCCCTTCTTTAGAAATCTCAATCTTCCTTTCTTTATTCTCCTCAACATGCGAACATGCATAATAGTTTATCTTCCTCTTCTTTGATGAATTAGTCATACCACTAAATTTCACCTTGTTAATCATATATCAAGATGACTGATTCGGCATAATCACAATATCTTTATCTCTAGGCATTACACAATTTTGTTGCTCATAGTCACCAATTTGTCCATTGGATTCAATGTTAACTGAATTCCTTCTGGTTCCCTCCATTAACTAAAACACAAAAATAATTTTGTGAGAGGCGAAATCATGCTAGGGAAGACAACATAGTAAAGGGGAAGCACCCTCAATATCTAACATCTTAGGTTAAATTCTAAGATCGTTACCGTAGTTCTAGGACTATATCCTATACGTATACTTATCCTTAGGGACATCCCTAGACATACCTTAGAAATATCTCTAGGGATCTCACTGACGTTTTCGCATCCTAGTTTCCAAAGGTTGACTAAACCTTTCCTCTGATACCAACTGTAGAGACCCGTAGCCTGAGGAACATGGACATTACATTACTTTTGCGGAATACTTAGTACATAACAAAAACACACACTAAAGGATCGTAATAGTTTAGTGTCTTTGGAAACTCGAAACGTAATCTTCTAATCCTGGTGAAAGATCTTCAATATCTCCCATAAAGATCTTCTTTTTTTTTCTTACCTAAAACCTTTCTTTATATCCTGGGGAAAAGAAAACATAAAAGGGTGAGCTCAAATTCTCAGTAAGGGTAAACAAAAGAAATATCAATCACATCATATACATAAGCACATAACTTTTGGAAATCTTAACCTGCAAAAGAGATCATAATTTCATAACCTGGGATAACTCATGGTAGTGAAATGTTTTCAAAATAATAATAACTTAAAACATTAAACTTTGTGGCATACACACATAATCATAGATAATCATTTCTTGTTAGTCAGGACTCATTTCCAAGACTATCTTAGTGGACAAAGTCCCCTTTCTGAATTGAGTAACCCTCGTTTCAGTCCTGTTTCACTGAACCGGTATAACCTACCATTTCAGCCATGTCTATCTCATGAGATATAAAATCATTACCCAATGCATTGGAGGGAGATATAGGTCCCACCCATCTTATAATGAATCCTTTCTTATGTGTGCCACATAATCATAAAACATACATCATCGCATAACACATGTAACAAAAATGGGATTCTTGAAACATCATGACATCATAAATCAATTCATATAAGATAAAGGAATTCATAAACATAATTCCATCACAACATAGTCAAATCAATGTAAAAATATGGATAGAAACAGAACCCTTTATTATCTTAGATGTAAAATAATTTTGATAAAACACTTGAATTTAATTCTTGAGGAAAATATCCTTTCTTCTTCAAAATCAATTTCTTTTCACAAAACATCATGCAATTTTAAAAGAAAGAGATTTTATTGAAAATAGTCATGAAATCTTTTAGAGGAAGCTTCATGAAAATAAGGCTTTATAAAACAGTAGAAATCCGTTCGTGCCGTATAAGTTAAAAAAAACATTCTTCGTACTTTTGTCAGAAAAGTCAAAAAGTACCTCGTACGAAAAAACGACAAAAGATTCCTTTCATATTCTTTACTAAAAACTCACCGAAGGGTAAAATTGTATTTAAACTATTGTAAGTGGATGGAAAAAAAATATTACATATTGAGGGAACATGGATGTGGATGATAAAATACACCCCAGTAAATACTTATGAATAAACAATCTCGGATAAAAATGAGATTGTGATATTTCCCTTACCTTAGGTCTGACTTGCTTTGTAAGTGTCCGAAACTCCTCTTCTTTGAAGCGCCTCTTTGAGACCTCCTCTTAGGGCACTAAAATTGGTCTTTGAGGAAGACCAGAACCTCTAGGATGTTTATAGGGAAGTGGAGAAGAGATTTTGGCAGGGGTTGTCCGAGCTTGAGTGCTCAAATTGGTGTGAGGAGGAGGGGGAGGAGGTGTCCTTTTATAAGGGAGGAGAGGGGCACCTTAGGAATATCTCAAAATATTATTTTATATTAAAGTCAAAATCGGTTTATAATGGTTCCAAAGGGTCTTATTTCGAAGATAAAGTGGGGATGGGTCGAAATCCTATCAACCAATAGGATTTAGACAAGTTTAGGTTATTATTTTAACCTTATCAATTAGATTTAACTCTAAGTTAAATAATTTAACTTTTACCGTGTCTTTTTGTTTTCTTTCACTATATGGTTAATACACTTACTATAACATGCCAAACGAACCCCAAATTGTATATTATTAATAAATATATCCTTATCTAAGTCATTCGGCCGAACCTTAGATTTTTAGGAATAAAATAACAATTAATAATATAATATTTGATTTAAAAACTATTTTGTGTCAATTTTGACACTATTTGATATATGATTTTTGTGAAAGTCATAACAGAATTATATGTTCGAAACAAGTTGATTAAATCAACACTAATATATCATAGTAACCTAGAAAATTAGTTTAAGTCATAAAAAGTCTCAAATTACATTCATTTGAGCATTTATAACATCAATTATGTTAATATTTCCTTAAAAGGGTAATTACTGCATCATCGTTGTGTCATAAATAAATTAATTTATTTAAAGTCTAAAAATTATAAATAAAATACCATTATGTAGGAAATCTTTTTAGCTTTCTAATTAATATTTATAGTCGAATTTATCTTATGTATAACCCCATATTAAAAATGTTTTAGTTATTAAACTTTGATTTTAACTATTTTAACTATTCATTAAATAATATAATATTAAATGTCATAATCTAATCCAAGTGGACCTAAATGGTCATATTATATTCATAAGGTTGTTTTTGGTCGAATTACACTTATCCAATAGAATTAGGACATGTGTTAGGGTAATAGTAATATCATATTTACCCTTAGTTACCCTATTTACTATTAACCGTGGTAAAAAAAAGTAAAAAGTTACTATTCACCAAAAATTATTTTCATCTCATTGAACCACATTTTACTTACTGACATCAACCGTGTCTCTCGGATTTTTGAAATTCCATTCACAGAAGCGGTAAAATTAAGATTTATGAAGAAATTAATTTTTTTAACTTCCACTTAGTAGTTTCACTATTCATCAAAAATTGATGTTTTTCAGAACAATGCCAAAATTTCATCCTAAGCTATATTTCATATTCCGAATTCAAAAATGAAGTCTATTTTACCAAATTCATATCATAGAATTTGCATTAATTAATTTTATAATTAAATCCCGCTGTTAAAACAAATAGCGTGTTTTTAAGAAACAATATCTATCAAAAGATTGACACTTGATTATGTCTGGTTTAAATGTGAAATTACATCCAATGACCAACATTGTATTAAATTGTAAAAATATATTCTAAATATACTTTAAAACCACTCAAATTAATAATTTATCACTATTAATTATTTCGATTAAAAAAGTTGTTTTTAATTATAATTTAGTAATTTTCACTATTCATCAGAATATGAAAGTTATCCGAAAAGTACCAAAATTTCACCTTAGGCTAAATTCGATACTCCGAATCCAAAAATGAAGTTCATTTTGAAAAATAAGATTTACAGAGTTTTAAAAAGTGGTTATTACTATTCATAACGGCTAGTTTTAATAATATTTTAATAGCATATCGTTGTTTAGTGAAACTCGGTATTGCGTATTACACACGCTATCGAGGAAGGTCGTGATTGCGTGTAATGCAAGGCAAGTCAAGGATGCGTGTTGTGCAAGCTCCTTTTGGTGTAGCGTACAACACAAGACATTAATAAAATTAAAAAGAATATTTTTCATAAAATCTCGGGTTGTTACATGTTTTCAAATTAATTCATTCTTTGAGTGAGTCAAACAAGAGGAATTTGAAGATCCATTTAGAGAAGAAATGGTTCACCTCAATAATTAATTCATAAAATTTTATACACATGTCAAAATATCCTGAAATTTTGAGGGAATAAATAAATATCGTGTGATTAAATATTTCAATAAAGACTAAATAGGAAATTATGCTGAGAGAAGGTTCAAAATAGAGGCAACATTCATGAAAATAGATTCTAGATAGCAATTTCCACCCCCTTCCTCCTCTTTATATTCACATCTCAACATCATTTAAAGGGGTCTGGATTTATGGAGTGGGATATTATGGAGAATATAATCTAGATTATAGGAGTATTTAATGAAATGATCAATCCATTAAGTTCTAAACTTCAATTAGTGGTGGGTAGTGAAGATCCAAAGGCATTCCCCCTTTTGAATTTGTGTTCTTCATTGTAAACTCTTTTCTTTTGAATTATCCTAGAATTTTTTTACATGATTGAAATAGGTATCTTTATCTATTGTTTTCAATATATTATATTTTTTCTATAATTTTTATCAACTTATTATTTTTAAATATTTTTCTTGTTGTTTAAACTTCTTTGGGCGAGTTCTCCCCATTGAGCACGACAATGTCAATTAGTTTCGGTTTCTTAGAGGTATTTGGGTAATCAGATCACATTCGTAAGCAGATAAAAACCCATAATTAAGGTATCATTATGGTTTCTATTCAATATAGGTTTATAAATTGAGGTCTTGAGTTATACATTGGATAACTTAATTAGAATACATTGGTAGACAATGATAAAGGGAGTGTCTAAGGAACAAAGTTTTCCCACCACTGCCTTCTTTAGCTTGTTCTTTTTAGTGTGATTTGATTATGATTTAAAATATCTAACATGGATTTCATATCATAATCTGGTTTTGTTTTATTTAATTTATTTTAATTCATTTTAATCCCCACTTTTAGTTTTGAAATTTAACAAAAACAAATTAACAAAGTGACATTTTGACAGCTTAGTATGCAACCTCCTCATGAGAAAACCCCGCGGTCACCACTATGCTACATTTTAAGGGGAAAATTATTGAATGTGGTAATGTGACAAAAACCACATAGTCAATTTGGATCCATTTATAGGGAGGTTTCCTAAGTTATTTTTTTTACTTTTTAGTATTTTAACCCCTAATTTTGAAACTTAAAAAAACCAAAAAAATGGATTTTCATAGTGATTACTTTTATTCTTGGAATGATTATGAAAAATATGAGGAGACCATTCATGATGAATTTTTTAAATTTAAATTCAAAAAAATACTCTTGAAATGAAACAAAGGAATTTGGAGATTCGACAAAATTTTCAAGAAGTAATCAAACAAATGATAATTCTTTCTAATAAATTAAAATAATTAAAATAACTGAAAGTGAAAAAAGATTCTCAAGAAATGAAAAATCATGTCCCACCCACTTTTGATGTTGATGAACCCTTTCTAGATGATTTGAAAACTGATTTATAATCACCTTTTTCAAATTTTAAGGAAGAAATTTTCACTGATTCCCTAATTGATGTGTCTTTTTGACATAAAATCACATTGGAAAATAATTGGGATGAATTTGTTAAAAATGAAATTTCATGTGAAGCCCCAACTTTTGAAATTGAAAATTCATAACCTTTTTATGGATATTTGGATAAATAGGAATATTATCTATTCATTTTTTTAAGAGCATATGGAGGAACCTGAGCAGCTAGAAACTTTCAATACCACTATTTTTTACTTGCAGAAAGATATAAAACCTGAGAATCCATAGAGAGATGTCTCAAATATTGATCCATTTTTTCCTGATTATTTTTATAATAACTTGTTAACTACTTATCCTTATTCATATTTAGTTCCCATTTATTTTGAGTAGACTAGTCTTTCTAGTAAAGAGAATGTCAAGGATAAAATAGAATAAAGAATGGTGTTCCCATTTGAGTAAATTGGTTCACATGTGGATAGTGGTACCAAGATGATTTGTAAAGAAGAAATAATTTTTTAAGATGAAATTGATGATGAACCACATCCTGAAATTAAAATCCAGCAACCACTGGAGGTTGTTTGTGAGGATAAAGTCATGGGAAGTTTCTTTTAAATTTTTTTCCCACTTTCATTACTTCATTGGATCGTAAAACTCGTGGAGGGGAACCTGAAGAAATATATTTTTGGGATATTCTACAAGTTGTGGGAGCTGAATAATTTTATAGAGATTTCATTTTGGTGGTTCATGAGGAAGAAATTTCACCCACCTTCAAATTGGAGATGATTATATAGAACTACCTAACTAGGGTCAGGTAAATATTAGAACCCACTTTAGGATTCATACCAAGTATCTTTTCCCTTCTATTTCTTTTTTTTTATTTCCTTATTTTTAATAAAATTTTGATGCTTTGTTTTTTTTCATGTAGGTTTCCAAGTTGCAGCTTTTAGGAGGATAACTCAAGGCTGTTGTTGCTTCATAAAAACAAGGTTGTGTATTTCCTTCCTACTTGTTTTTTTCATATCTTATCTTTTTTATTTTCATTTCTCATATAATATATGAAAAATGGGGGAATTGTACAAAATAAGTGTGGGGGGAACATGATATATAGATTAGTATTTTGTGTGTTTTTAATTTTGTGTTTTCTTTTTAAATTTTGTGTGTTATTTAAATTTTTTTTTTAAAAAAACATGTGAGCTCAAATGATGATAATTGACATTTTTGATTCTCATGTCAATAAATGAACCAATTTATCCCTTGAAATAGGACATAAATGAATATTAAAAATGATATTGTTTCAAGTTTAGGATTTTGTAAATTTCATGAAAAGTCCTCTGATTTTTGAATCTTGTGTCCCATATCACTATATTTATACTTGAAATTACCTTCATGTGAGGATTATGAACCCAATTTTACATCTTCTTCACTTTCACCACATTTCTTGAGAAAACCAATCCATGCTTGTTTGAACCATAACTTGATTTATTTCTGTCAAAACTTAAGGGTTTAAGTACTTGTGATTTAAATGACTGGTCTAATTATTTAGATTTTAAAGTCCCTTTTCAGGATAATCCTTTTTATTATATCCTTCCTTACACATTTTATATTTTTAAATCCCTTATTAGCCATGTATATCATGTTAGGTTAGCCACATTACAAGTCAATTTTCCCTTCCCGACTTATTCTAGAAGTGAGAATGCATGAGCTAGTTGAAATTGAGCATGGGGGAAGATTATTTGTGGTGTTCTAATGCATATGTTGTTTCTTTGGGTATAGATTCAACATTAAAGATATTATTTTTTCTTTTATAAATTTTCTTACTGAAATTTGTGCCCTTCTGGAACTTTCAATAAAAAAAGAGTTGTCCTTATCTGGAGCTCTCAATTGAAGAAATTTGTGCCTTATCTAGATCTTTTCAAAAAAATAAAATAAAATTTTCATTTTTACTGCTAGAATATTGATGGTGTGGGATGGAAAAGATATATTCAGACTGATTTTATTTTAAGGAAAGTAAGGAGGAGACTATATATGAGTAAAATTTACTATCATGCATTTTTTCTTCAAAAAGAGCCAAACCCTCCTTATTCGACCATAGAATTTTTCACATTTGAAACCCAACAACCTTAATCCATAGAACAACCTTGAAAACTGCTAATGATAATCACATGTTCTTGGATCATGTTGAGTGGAGATGTAAAAGTTTTTAAGCCTATGGTGATTCTTGCATGAGTTTGGATGAGAAAATCTTTATTGAAAAATCCATATTCAGGTGTTGAGAGAAAATCTATGTGAGGTAAGTGTGTTTTGTGCATGGGAGGAGAAAATAAGTGGAATTGGATTGAATGATATAAATTAAGAATTTTAATTATTTTTTTTTATGAGTCATGATATCTTTTGATTTTTGGTGATTAATTGGTGAACCCCATTGGTTTGTGTTTTGAATTTGCATTGATTTGATTATAATGTTCACTTATCCAGGAGTCTAAATTCTAAGTATGGGAGAATTGATACAGCTAATACTTTCAATATTTATAATTTGTATTTCAATTATTTAAATCTCACCAATTTAACATTTTGATCTGAATTTCATTGTTTTTGGATTTTAGGGATGTTTTGATCTTAAAATTGAAAATTGCACAATTCTAAAATTTTAACTATTTTAAATCACTTCTGTATTTTGGGAATATCATTTTCTATATTGATCCAAATAAAATGATTCTTTTTTTAGTATTCCTCTATTTGGGAGATAAATATTTTTCAACTCAGCCAAATCATGATTCAAATATCTGGAGGCCCAAATAAATCAGGCTTTGTGCAAAGTTTTTCTATCTGGTATAATGGGACCCACCTCATTAAATGGGAAATAACTCGGCCCAAAAAATTTCCAAATTCATGGATTCTAACTGGATATGAAATATGACTCCAATTAGAACGTTCTTGATGAGTTTCATGTAGATATTCACACATTAAGTCATTCTTTGAGCAATTCAAACATGAGTAAGTTGAAGAGTCACTTCAAGCAGAAACAGTTCACCTTAGTAATTAATTCATAAAATTTTCTACACATGTCTAAATATCCTAAAATTTTTAGGGGAAAAATAAATATCACGTACTAACATCTTTATAGAAGGACTCAATAGGAAATTCTACCTATAGAAGGCCCAAAATAGAGGCAAATGTTTGGGAAACATATTCTAGACAACAATTTTCACCCCTTCCTCCTCTTTATATTCTCATCTCAACATTATTTCAAGGGGGTGGATTGAAGGAGTGGGATATGATGGAGAAGATATTCTAGAGGATATTATTATTTCATAAAGTGATCAATCTATGAAGAGATAAACTCTAAGTGGTGGTGGTTGGTGAATATTTGAAGGCATTTCCCCTTTAGAGTTTGTGTTCTTCATTTTAAATTCTTTTCTTTTGAATTATCCTGGAATTTGTTTACGCGATTGAAAGAGGTCTATTTCTCTATTGTTTTTAGTTTCTTCTATTTTTTCTGGAATTTTTATCAACTTATTATTGTAAAAAATTATTTTTTTTAGACTTATTTAGGCGAGGTCTCCCCATTGAGCATGACAAGGTGGATTAGTTTCAGTTTCTCAGTGGTCTTTGGGCAATCGGATCACATTCGTAAATGGATAAACGCCCATAATTGTGGTATTATTATGTTTTATGGTCAATATAGGTGTATAACTTGAGATCTTGAGTTATACATTAGAAAATTTAATAGTAATACATTGGTAAACAATGATAAAGGGAGTATCTAAGGATCAAAGTTTGTCCACCACTATATTCTTTAGCTTGTCCTTTTCAGTCTGGTTCGCTTCTGATTTCAAATCTCTGGTGTATATTTCATATCAAAATCTGGTTTTGTGTCATTTATCATAGTTTAACTCATTTTAATCCCCACTTTTAGTTCTAAAATTTAACAAAAACAAATTGACAAAGTGACAGTTTGACAACTTAGTATGCAACCTCCTCATAAGACAATCTTGTGGTCACCATTGTGCTACATTTTAAGTGAAAAATTATTGACTGAGGCAACGCAACAAATACCCCAGTGTCAATTTGGTGTCATTGTATGGGGGTTTCCTAGGTTTTTTTATTTGTTTTTGACTTTCTATTATTTTAACCCCTAATTTAGAATCTTAGAAAAAACAAAAAATGGATTTTCACAATGATTACTTTTATGCTTGGAATGATTATGAACAATATGAGGAGCCCAGTCATAATGAATTTTTTAAATTTAAATTCCAAAAAAATACTCTTGAAATGAAACAAAGGAATTTAGTGATTCAAAAAAATATTCAATAAGTAATCAAACAAATGATAATTCTTTCCAATGAATTAAAATAATTGCAATAACTAAAAGATCAAAAAGATGATCAAGAAATGGAAAATAGTTTCCCAACCACTTTTGATGTTGTTGATCCCTTTATGGATGAGTTGAAAACTAATTTGGAATCACCTTTTTCAAATTTGAAGGAAGAAATTATTACTGATTCCCCAATTGATGTGTCTTTTGGACATCAAAACACTTTGGAAAATAATTGGGATGAATTTGTTGAAAATGAAATTCCATGTGAAGCATCACCTTTTGAAATTGAAAATTCATAACCTTTGTACAAATATTTGGATAAAGAGGAAGATAAACATCATCCATTAATTTTTTAAGAGCATATAGAGGAACCTGAGTTGTTTCCCACTTTCAATAACATTGTTTTTTACTCGTAGAAAGAGATGGAACCTGAGAAGCCATAGAGAGATGTTTAAATTATTGATCTGATTTTTCATTATTATTTTGATAATAATTTTATAACTGGTTCTCCCTATACAGATTTATTTCCCATTTCTTTTTAGTGGAATAATCTTTCTGATGAAGAGGATTTCAAGGATGAAATATAATAAAAAATGGTGAGTCCATTTGAGTACATTGGTTCACACATGAGGATGGTGGTACCGAGATAATTTGAAAAAAAGAAATATTTTTTGATTATAAACTTGATGATGAAACACATCCTGAGATTAAAATTCAGCAACCAATGGAGGTTGTTTGTGAGGATAAAGTCATGGGAAGTTTCTTTTACATTTTGTTACCACTTTCATTGCTTCATTGGAATGTCAAAATCATGGAGGGTAACTTGAAGAAATATATTTTTGGGAGATTATAAAAGTTTTGGGAGATAAATAATTTTATAGAGATTTAATTTTGGTGTTTCATGAGGAAGAAACTTCACACACCTTCGGATTGGGGATGATCACCTGGAACTGCCTAACTAGGGGTAGGGAAATCCTAGCACCCACTTGGGGGTTCATACCAAGTCTCTTTCCCCTTATGCTTATTTTTATTTTTATTTCATTACTTTAAAAAAAATTAATGATTTTTTTTTGTTTCCTTTAATGTAGGTTTCCATGTTTTAGCTTTTAGGAGGTCGGCTCAAGGTTATCATTGCTCCATAAAAACCAGGTTGTGTATTTCCTTCCTACTTGTTTTTTTCATGTATTATATTTTTTATTTTCATTTATCATATATTCTATGCACAATGGGGACATTTTATAGAATAAGTTTGGGGGGAGGAACATGCTGGGTAGATTATGATTTTGTGTGTTTTGAATTTTATGTTTTCTTTCCAAATTTTGTGTGTTTTATTTCAAATTTTGTGTTAAAAAACATGTGATCTAAAATGATGATCATGGTAATTTTTTATGCTCATGTAGATGAATGAACTAATTTATCCCTTGAAATTGGACATAAATGAATGTTGAAAATGACATTGTTTCAAGTTTAGGATTTTGGAAATTTCATGAAAAGTCCTCTAATTTTTGAATCTCATGTCACGTATCTCTGTCTTTATCATTGAAATTACCTTCCTATGAGGATTTTGAACCCATTTTGACATCTTCACTTTCACCACATTTCTTGAGAGAACCAATCCATGCTTTTTTAAACCAAAACTTGATTTCTTTCTATCAAAACTTGAGGGTTTAGGTACTTGTGATTTAAATTATTGAGTTAATTATTTGGATTTTGAATCCCCTTTTTAGAATAATCCTTTTTATTTTATCCTTCCTTTAACATATGATCTTTGTGAATCCCTTAGTATCCATGTATATCATGTTATATTAGCCACATTACAAGCCAATTTTCCCTTTCCAACCAGATCTAGAAGTGAGAATGCATGATCTAGTTGAACATAAGCGTGGAGGGAAGATGACTTGTGGTGTGTTAACTCTTATAGTGTTTATTTGGGTGGAGTTTCAACATTGAAGAGATTTGTTTTTTCTACTAGAAAATTTCTTACTAAAATTTGTGGCCCTCTGGAGCTTTCAAGAAAATAAGAGTTGTGTCTATCTGGAGCTTTCGATGGAAGAAAGATGTTCCCTATCTGAAGATTTCCAAAAAAAGAGAAGAAAAATTTCATTTTTGATGTTGAAATATTGATGGTGTGGAATGTAAAGGAGATTATTAGAGATTCTCATAGATTATTTTCATTGGAGGAGAGTAAGTAGGAGACCATACTTGAGTGAAATTTAGAGTCATGCATTTTTTTCTTCAAAAAATCCAAACACTCATTTTTCAGACTTAGAATTTTTCACATTTGAAACTCACAAACCTTAAGGCACAGAACAACCTTGAAAAGTCCTCATGATAATCACATGTTTTTGTCTCACATAGGATGAAGAAATATAAATATTTTAAGCCTATGGTGATTCTTGCATGAGTTTGGATGAGAAAATCCATTTTGAAAATCCATATTTGGGTGTTGAGAGAAAATCTATGTAAGGTAAGTGTCTTGTGTTAGTAGGAGGAGAAAATAAGTGGAATTTAATTGAATGACCTGAATTGAGAATTTGAAATATTTTTTTTTTTTGATGAGGTGTGATATCTTTTGATTCTTGGTGATTAATTGGTGAATCCCATGGTTTGTGTTTTGAATTTTCATTGATTTGATTATGATGCTCACTTGTTCAGGAGTCCAAGTGCTAAGTATGGTGGAATTGATAGATCTAATACATTCACTATTTCTAATTTGTATTTCAATGATTTAAAACTCAAAAATTTAACATTTTTATCTTAATTGCATTGTTTTTGGATTTAGGGATGTTTTTATCTTAAAATTGAAAATTGCACAATTCTTAAAATTTTAACTGTTTTAAATCACTTCTATATTTCGAGCATATCATTTTTAAAATTGACCCAAATCAAATGATTATTTTTTTAGACTTCCTCTATCCATGGTATAAATATTTTTAAACTGGTAAAAATCATGATTTGAACATCTAGAGGCCCAAAAAATCAAGCTTTGTAGAAATTTTTTATGTCCGGTAGAATGGGACCTGCCTCATTCAATGGGACATAACTCGACCCAAAAAATTCCAAATGCATGGATTCCAATTAGAGATTAAATAGGACTCTAATTTTCTTGTTCATGAAGATTTTCAAGGAGGTATTCTCATATTAATTCATTCTTTGAGTGAGTCAAAAAAGAGGAAGTTGAATAGTCACTTCGAGCAGAAATAGTTCACCTCAGTAATTAATTCATAAAATTTTCTACACATGTCCAAATATCCTGAAATATTTTGGGGATAAATAAATATAGTGTGCAAACAACTTTTAAGAGATCAATAGAAAATTAGTCTGATAGAAGACCCAAATTAGAGGCAACATTTGGGGAAATAGATTCTGGACAGCAATTTCCACCCCCTTCCTCCTCTTTATATTCTCATCTCAACATCATTTCAAGGGGGATGGATTGAAGGAGTGTGTTATACTGGAGAAGATATGCTAGAGGAGATTATTATTTCATGAATTGATCAAGCCATTAAGTTATAAACTTAAAGTG
Source organism: Viscum album (assembly GCA_963277665.1). Taxonomy (NCBI): domain Eukaryota; kingdom Viridiplantae; phylum Streptophyta; class Magnoliopsida; order Santalales; family Viscaceae; genus Viscum; species Viscum album. The sequence continues at coordinate 1,274,771,491 of OY728136.1, read as the reverse complement.
GTGGTGGGAAGTGAATATCTGAAGGTATTTCCCCTTTTGAGTTTGTGTTCTTTATTATAAACTCTTTTCTTTTGAATTATCCTAGAATTTGTTTGAACGATTGAAGGAGGTATCTTTCTCTATTGTTTTAATTTTATTCTATTTTGTTCCAGAATTTTTATCAACTTATTATTGTAAAATAGTTTTCTTTTTGTTTAAACTTTTTTTTTGGGTAAGGTCTCCCTATTGAGCACGACAAGGTCAATTAGTTTCAGTTTCTTGAAGGTCTTTGGGAAATCGGATCACATTCGTAAGCGGATAAACACCCACAATTGATGTCTCGTTATGGTTTCTGGTCAATATAGGTGTATAACTTGAGGTCTTGAGTTATAAATTGGATAATTTAATTGGAAGGCATTGGTAGACAATGATAAAGGGAGTGTTTGGGGATCAAAGTTTGTTCACCACAGCCTTATTTATCTTGTCATTTTCAGTTTGGTTTGATTTTGATTTAAAATCTATAACATATATTTCTTATCATAATTTGGTTTTTTTCATTTAACGTATTTAAACTCATTTTAATCCCCACTTTTAGTTCTGATATTTAACAAAAACAAATTGACAAAGTGACAGTTTGACAGCTTAGTATGCAACCTCTTCATGAGACAACTCTGTGGTCACCACTATGCTACATTTTAAGGGGAAAATTATTAACTAGGGTAATGCAGAAAAAACCCCAACATCAACCCACATTAAAAAAATTCAATAACATCAAGTCCCAAAGATATTATATGTGGAACCTTTCTCTCTTCCCATGATTGAAACCATTTTCCATCAAGTGTTGGAATGCCTTTTCTTTAACAAAATTATGTTGATCCATCTTGTATTCTTAATAGAGACACCAGAGAGTAAAAATTATCTGATACCAATTAATGGATCACACAAAGGGTGATACACACTGATAGGGGTGAATTATTGTATACATATATTTCAAATCAATTCACTCTCATGCTTTTTTTTCACCTCTCACTCAAGTTAATCACTGGTAAATAAATATGACAGACACAAAAAAATTTGTTAATGAGGTTCACATCCTTTAAGGATGACTAAGTACACATTATTTCATGGTTATTATCCCATGACCATAGTCCCCTTTTTATTATCAAAAAGAACTTGAGCAAGGGTATGACCTTAAACTCATAAAACTACTAGCATCAACCAGTTACAATCTCATATCAATAGAAAAAACACTACACCTTCTGAAGAATGATCATATATGAGTATATGAGCCTCTACTTAGACTCTAGATGATGATCTTCTTCATATTCCTTATACAAAAATCTCTTACGGTTGTTCCCAGTGTTTTTTATTCTTCTTGGATATTTCAACATATTGGTTCTTCTATTTAATAATTCTCTACAATTCTCTTTCCTTATTTTTCATTATTTATATTCATTGAATGTTTCATGGATAATGATTCCATAATCATTATGTAAAACTCCTTGGATTACAATAGTCATAAAATCATAATCTTTGAGTCAACAATTCATTCAAATATTCCTATAAAATCAACTAAAGTCTCCATTCCTCCTTTCTATTTCCTTCACAATATTAATAAATATATTGTATTTATTTCCATTTTAGTTTTCCATAAAAATTGTGCATATATTTTCCTTTGAAATCTTCTTGAAGACTCTATCTTTAATTTTTCCACATGATATTTGAAATATCACCATCTACTTATTTATTTAAAATATTCATAAAAACCATATATATCAATTCTCTTGATATTTCCACATAGGTGTGACTTTATGTGGTTGTGACATGGCACCTCATTATGTGGTGTGGAACTTTCTCAGCATCATCTTCTTCTCCCACTTGTGGATTTAACTTCATATCAGCTTATATCATGATGCATGTATGATCATGATGTTTTATTCATGAATAACACCACACTTTAATCATCTGATTTACATCTCTCTTTATCAGAATATTAAATCTGGAAACTCAAATTTTTTATCCAATAGAAATTCATATTTTTCTAAGTGTAAAAGACTTACACTAGGAACTTCCAAAGGATTATGTTTGAAAAATCTTATGATGAAGACTTGCATTTGTAGAAAATACTTATGTTCACTGAAAACACAAAGACTTATATTTGTAGAAAAAGACTTGTGTTGTCCATAAAATATTTATGATCCAAAGGCTTATGATTTTCCCCTAAAGTAATACGATACCCAAACACATACCCTCCTTACGTAAGTCATGTGATAAAATCAAGAAATTCTCTAAGTCTTGGATTAACTGTGTCGTTCGACCACACGTGGACATCCAACCAACCATGCTGAAACAACTATGCCTTCCAATCAATTGCATTTAGAGATCCTATATCGACCGCATGTTCATTGGATTGACCTTGATGATTGACTACATGAACAAGTTTCAAACAAACATGATGTATACTTTATCTTTTACATGTGTTCCACGTATTTTTAATGAAATAGTTAAATTATTATAGTCAAAATCATATTTTAATGGATGAATATTGAATAGTGGTTATACTTTTTATAGATTTGAGATTCATTAAATAGTTAAATGATAATCAGTGTTTTTGTTTCTTAAATTTTGAAAGTTATTGGATTTGATTTCCCATATATATTTTAGAAAAAAAAATTATTATTTATATCAAAAATATAATTAGAATTTATATTTTGATGGGATTTTGAAAAAAAAAATTTGATTTAGGAAATTAATTCTTTCAATTTTCCAGTGTTTGTTTTGAATATTATTTGTGGAATACATTTTGAATCTCATTTTGAAATATCTATAATTAATTTGGATTTTAGTTGTTTATTTAACTTTTCAGATTTAAAATTTTTCATTAAGTTTTCTTTTCTATGATTTTAGGTTCTCGTGATCATTGAAAAGCTATAATGTTTGAAGTTAGTTGGTTGGGATCTTTTGGAACCCAGCCTAAATTAAGTAAACTGAAGCTGAATATATTTCCACTATTTGAATCCAGTTTGGCCAAAGTGAAGTTCATACATTTCATGCCATTGAGCTAACACTTGCAGACTAAAGTTCAAGGAAGACCAAGATCAGAAGAGATAACCTAAGTTTGGAATGTTTCAGTAGAAGAAGTGTTTCTCAATGTTTGCTTCCTATTCAAGGTGATGATTTGAAGAGAGGAGGGACTTTGACCTCCCCTGCCATTATGGTTGTGATTCTGAGTTAGTATTCACACAATCTGTTTGAAATTTTTCCTTATAAATTTTGGAATTTGTGTCATTGCAAGCTTTCCTGGGTAGAAGGTTTCCTCAGACTTCTCATTTGAGTGCAAAGAGACACCGTGAAATGAAGTCTCGGGATGTAGTAGGATTGGGTCACGATGCAGTAGGACACATAAGGGTAATGTTATATATAGGTTAAGAGTCATCTATGTGATGGATGAACTTCACTTTACATGTGTTATGTCATGATCATAGGATTTACCTCATTTTAGGGTGAATTTAACCCATGAAAAGGTAACATCACTATTCAAGGGGATATGTAAAGGTACTACAAGCCTATAAAAAGATCCTTCAGTTCACATTTTGGTTACGTAAAGGTAACTTGTTGGATATCTAAGCTAAGAAAGAGTTCTCAATCCTCAACTAGCCTAAGTAAAGATCAGTTCCATGTTCAGCACCTCTATCAAGGTAGTCAAGGTGTTTTAGAAATGTAACTGAATTTCAATGGTTCTATGGTAGGGTAGTAGTCTGCGGCTTCATGGTTACATCAAGTTATCCTAGTGAACTCTCGCGTGAGGGTTTCAATAAAGAATACATCAAATTAAAATGCAACTCATGTGAAGGGGATCGAGTAAGAATTTCTAGTAAGCATCTAGAATTTATTCCGGAGGCTAATGAAGAAACGTATAAAGTACAATTCATCCATCCTAGCCTTTTTCTCCATTTTGATTTTGTTCTTGGTTGTTAAATTAAAGTTGAAATCCTTTTTCAAATCTTTTTGAAATATTTTTACAACTGCAACACATAGATCGATTGAGCGGTAGGTATTGGAAGAGATGGGCATTTATGGTTTCACAGTGCCTTGACTGGAAATACGATCACTTTTTTTCCCACCGTTGTTTGGAACATTTTCTTGACATATATGGTGTTATGTTTAGTAGTACCTATGTCATGACCCTTCCCCTGGGTCCTATGTTGTAACTAACCCAAGCCCTCCTTCCATAGGCCAGGGGCTGGCGACTAGCACCAAAGGCGTAAATCCCTAAACTGGGAAGGCATTGCCTTAATAACTGCAAAAAAACACAACCTGAGAACAAGAGGAAGAAAACTCTAAGTAATAACTGAATATAGAAGAAGTGCTGGAAAGTACAAGGGTCAGAAATACAAGCCCAACAGTAAAGTACAAGGAAAGGTCAAACAGGTACAACTAAAAAGACAAACAGCTGGAAGGTTCCTAGAAGCTCCTGGATCGTCCACCACAGATCCTACCTGAAGGGTAGGTACATATAGCCTCCTCAGTGCTCCATGTCCGTCTGTCTCCTCCAGGTACCAACTCATTGTGAGGTCCACCTCCTGGTACCGTCCAGTCCTCGTACACTCCGCCTCGGTCAGCTTTGTCCGTCGTCTGCATCCAACACAACGAGGTGTGGGTATAACCCGTGCAGGGGTGAGTATAACGATACTCAGTAGGGAGCCCGAGACCCTCAAGGTCTCACAAAATCCACAAAGGATAAACCACAGTAGAAAGATACAATCACGAAGTATCAACCAACCCTACTTAGGTATATGCCCATACATATACCTATGTTATCAATCACAGTCCGGCTCCAACTCTCGAGCCCAAGCACAAACCATTCCACAAAGTAAGTAAAGTCAATCACCACGTTGATAATGGTTGAAAGACATGACTCATCTCACACAGGTATACAACTCACGAAGAGGGGTAGAGATGATTAGATGTAGCCTCTGAATCATCTCCTCCGTCGAACCCACGTAGGATCCTGGAACAATATCAGCACTGTCAAAACCACGTAGGATCCTGGCACAGAATTCGTCACTATTGAACCCACGTAGGATTCTGGTACAGTAGTTATCACTGTCAAACCCACGTAGGATCCTGGTACAGAAGTCATCACTGTCGAACCCACGTAGGATTCTGGTACAGTAGTCTTCATTGTCGAACCCACGTAGGATCCTGGTACAGAAGTCGTCATTGTCAAACCCACGTAGGATTCTGGTACAGTAGTCTTCGCTGTCGAACCCACGTAGGATCCTGGTACAGAAGTTGTCATTGTCGAACCCACGTAGGATTCCGGTACAGTATTCTTCACTGTCGAACCCACATAAGATCCTAGTACAGAAGTCATCACTGTCGAACCCACATAGTATTTCGGTATATTAGTCTTTGTTGTCGAACCCACGTAGGATCCTGGTATAGAATTCTTCACTTTCGAACCCACGTAGTTGACGGCACGTCAATTGGACGTCCGGTCCTTAAGTTATAAGCGTTTCTGCTCTGAGGGCCCGGTTGGTTTCAGATTCGAACCAACCTAGACATACCCAAACTTCGCCAAAACCTTGAGTGTGATATACCGAAATGACCTTCTCGATCCAAGTATTCCTATGCAACTGACGGTGTGTTGATTGGAGGTTCGTAGCTCAAGTTATGGGCGAAAAACCAAAAGTGGTCAGAAGAGGGGGTCTGGGTCCGGTCTGACCCGGCCCTTCCCGCCCTGGGTCGGCCCAAACCGGGTCAAACCGACCTGGATCCAGGTCCTTCCTGGCCCATCGGGCGCAGCCCGGCCCGGCGGATGCGGCCCGGTGGCCGAGCGCGTTACGCGCCCGGCATGCTGAGCGGGGGGGGGGGGGGGGGGGGCGCGGCCCCCCGGTGCCTTATAACGGCGGCGCCAGCTGGCGCCGCCTGATCTCTCCACCACAGCGGTCGGTGACGCAGCGTGCGAGGGGCGCCTCCGCCCCCAGGCGGTCGGCCGATGTCGGCCGCCGCCACACTCTTCTGCAGGCCCCCAGAGTCGTTCCAGTGGTCTGTTTTGCCTCTCGTCTGCGCCTACGGCCCCCTCGGGTCCTATTCTTCACTGCGACAGCCTCAAATCAGGGTTTCCATTATGTTCACCTGTCGCCCATCAAACCGTGCATCAAGAAGGAATTGGCGGAGGGTCCAATCTTTTTCGTTAGCCCGTTCCCTCCATGTTAGAGGCTTAAACAGTAATCCAGCATATAGTAGTACCAGAAACTAACCCCAGCATAATCTTTAACCCATTCCGCAAAAGAAAACATCCGCATTCTTAAAAAGAAGAACTTGGGAATATAATCATACTTAAAATCCAACCCCTACCTCATATTTGACATTGTACATCGACGAGCCAGGGAAGACGGGTGTCGCGGTAGTCGGGCATCACGGAAGACGGACGTCGTTCCGTCAACATCAGAGGAAATAATGTTGTCGTTGGCGGCGTTCTTTGTGGGCGGCGTCCTCTCCCTTGATGTGGAGGAAGATGTTGAAGATTTCCTTCGTGTTCTTCATGGGAAGAACACTTTCTTTCTAATCCTCCAAAACCTCCCAAGGTAATATGTCCAACCAAAAAAAGAGAATATCACCCCTCCTTTTAATGTTGGAAAAAATGAATTCAAAAGAATTCAATCACTCCAAATTAATTAATTAAGTTGATTCAATTAATTAATTACATGGAGTTGGAAAGAACTTCAAAGGTCTCAAAAATTAATTACATCGGTGTGTTGGAACTTTAATGGGAAGTCCAAAAGTTTAAGGGAGTTCAAGGGTTTGGTGTTCGTGTGGGCCCCACTTTTAGTTATATCCTATCAAGAGAGGTTAGGGTGTGGTGGGCCCCACACCTAACCTCCACATAGAGACTTTAACCACCATCCAAATAAAAATGTGTTACACACACATTTTTATTTAATTTGTCAATTTTAAATAGTAACCCCAAATAATAACTTCCATTCACATTAAAACAAAACTATAGTAAAGGTCCCCTTAAGTGAATATCGGCACTACGAGTTCATCGGTGCCCTCAGATTTCAATTCTGAGCATCGGTTCAAAAGATATAAAATCTCGCTCGTACATTCACTAAACGTAACCTAACAAAACTTCAAAAATTGATTTCGGGCACACCGGGCCACAGAATCTGGAGCCATCAGAAACTGCGGACTTGTAAAATTCTCGTGTATTTAAGAAAAAAAATTACACTGAATTTTCGGGTCTTTAAATTCTCCCCACCTCAGGGCTTTACAACCCTGTAAGCTACAACCCACACTAAGGAAACAAATGGGAGTACTGAGCACGCATTTGAGCCTCCCGCTCCCATGTGCTCTCCTAGAGGTTCCCGTGCTACCAGCGAATGCGCATTAGAGGAATCGATCGTCCACATAGGACCCGCTCATGTCGATCCTCAATCTCTACTAGAACCTCTGTGAAAGTCACCCCATCATCGATATCTAGATCCCCATGGTCGATGATGTGGTACGGATCGTGTACGTATCTTCTCAGCTGAGATACGTGGAAGTCATTGTGCACCCGGTGCAACTAAGGTGGAAGGGCCAAGTAGTAATCCACCTCACCTACCCTGCTGAGGACCTAAAAATGTCCGAAGAATCGCAGAGATAACTTGCCGCATCGGATAAATCTCCGTAGACCACGTCAAGGTGAGACCTGTAGAGAGACGCGGTTGCCATCCTCGAATTCTAGAGGTCTCTGTCTCCTGTCAGCATATGACTTATGTCTGCTCTGCACCGTCTTTATCTGCTCCTGGATGACCTTCACCTCCTCTGTGGCAGCTCGTACCATCTCTGGTCAGTAGGAAGTTGGCCGACTTGATAAGTCGGTCGATGATCACCCAAATCGAGTCGTGTCCCCTGGACGTATGTGGAAGACCCGTCACGAAGTCCATGGATATCTCATCCCTCTTCCACTTTGGGACCTCTATAGGCAGAACCAAGCCTGCTGATACCTGATACTCCACCTTCACTTGCTGACAAGTGAGGCATCGAGAGACAAACTCTGCTACTGCCTTCTTTATACCTGGCCACCAGTGTTTTCATCGAAGGTCCTAGTACATCTTTATCACTCCTGGATGTACCGCTAAAGGGGGGTGTGGAACTCCCGCAACACTTCCTCCTGAAGTGCACCTGGTACCATGGTACGTCCTCTGAAAGGAATTAAGTGCTCCCCACCTTCAGAAAATCCTTTGGGTACCTGCCCTGATGATATCTAAGCACGTCGTGTCTCACAGTCAGCATCCCCATGTTGCGCCTCCCTGACTCGCTGAAGAAATGGGAAGTGACTGTGAGATACTATAGAAAGGATGCTCCATCCCGATCCACAAAGGATATCCGCAACGCGTCCAGTTTCTTTGTCGCCTCTCCTATAAGCTGAATGTATGTTCTCCTACTGAGAGCATCGGCTAAAACGTTCCCCTTTCTAGGAGTATAGATTATCTCTAGGTCATAGTGCTGGAGGAATTCAGTTCATTGTCATTGTCTCAGGTTCAGGTCCTTCTGAGAGAAGATATACCTGAGACTCTGGTGGTCAGAGTAGACTGTAAAGCATTCACCCAATGAATTATGGGTGAGACTAGCCAATTTAAAATAACTCGTCTACACCCTTCTTGGCCTACGTCCAACAAGAGATGTTAAGATTTCTCCTTTTCCGAAAAAATAAATCTGGTTTCATCCCCTGGATGAACCACGCCCATTGCCTAATATAGTCTATCCTGACATGAACGATACTAATTCATGCCACGGATGAAGTGGTAAGGCCTCGATGCTACTACCAAGAGATCCAACTGTTACTCTCGCCACCAAGGGTTGAACCACACTTTCGGCATCAGTGTGTGATCATTGGGTCTCCTCTAGTAGGAATCTCGAATGTGAGGTTCAAGTCAACGGTTTTATTCAGAATATCTTGGTATTATCCACACAAAAGGCAGGAAATCAAATGTCACAAGGACAAGTGTCTTTTATTACTGCAGCTCAAAGTACATAGACACAAAGCAACCATAAACTACGACATCAACAAAGATAGAAGCTTCATGAACAAAGGACTCTATTCCTAGAACTAGTCCTGCTCTTGTCCACCTGCTCTCGGAGCACTATGGTCAAACCTCTGCCTCTGCCTGGGAGGTCCCTCTACTGCCTGCTGCTCATCTACAGGGTGGGTCGGGCAGTCTCAAGCCATGTGACCCTGCCCGCTGCATGCATAGCACTACCTGCTCCGCGTATGGCTAGCTCTGTCTCGTGTGCCCCGCACAACCGAACCTGAGTCGTGCAGTCGACCGCCTGTGGGTCTGGTCCTCTTAGAACACTGCATCATCTATCTACTACCAGCTGTAGAAGACTCTGGTGTGTGTCGACTAGTGGTGGGTCTCGCTGCTAGAGACTGCTCAGCAAGGAAACTCTCCACTAGGAGGGCTCGCTCCAATACCCCTGTCTGCGTCAGGATGTTGAGGGAGATCATCGAAGCCCTAATCTCATGAATGAGTCCCTTCTCAAAGGTCCGGGACCTGAAGAATGGGTCCCATACCATATCCGTGGAGTATCGCGAGAGGTCGGTGAACCTCGCTGGGTATTGAGCTACTATCATGCTGCCCTGCTGCAGATGAAGTAACTCCTGAATCTGCACCGCATGAAGGGTGACTGGTACAGACTCTTCTCGAAAAAAGCTCTCGAAGTATGTCTAGAGTAGTGATGCCTCATCATGCACTTGGAGCATCAGGCTCCACCGTCTTCCTGTTGCTTCCTGCAGGAGACTCACGGCAAGGATCACCATGATGTCGGCTGGTGTCCCTACCAATATGAAAACTCTCACAACAGCCTCCATCCAGTCCTCAGCTGCCTGTAGGTCCGTATCTCCCTGGAACCTGAGTGGCCTCTGTCGTTGGAACTCGTGCAACACACTCAGATGGCATGCACTTTTTGATGCTGGAGCAGGTGGTATCGGTGGCCCAGTGGGTAGTGGTACTGCTGGTACCTCCACTGTGATGGGGCCCTACACCGAGGCCTTGTTGCTCGGTGGGATATCATCTCGTATGAAACTCGGAATCCTAGCTGGCTGCCTTTGTGGGGCCATCCTGAAAAGAAACAGGTGCGCCACAGTTAAAACAGTATACCTGGTGAGCTGACACAAAGTAATCATGAAGAAAACTTTTTCAAAGGAAACACACACGCAATCAGTGTTTTCGTGCACTGAGTCGGAAATCAGAAGTCAGAGTCCTAATGTATGGATACGTCAGCCATCGCACCAACACCAGTTTCCCTAAACTGATAACCACACCCAAAACACTTAACACTATTGCCGTTTAAAAGAATCAGAGTCCAAGTTCTACAGTAGAACTGACTCTTTTGATACCAATTTGTCACGACCCGTCCCCCGGGGCTCATGTCGTAACTACCCCAAGCCTGCCTTCCATAGGCCAGGGGCGAGCGACTAGCACCAAAGGCGTAAATCCTTAAATTGGGAAGGAATTTCCTTAATAACTGCAAAAAAACACAACCTGAGAACAAGCGGAAGAAAACTCTAAGTAATAACTGAATACAGAAGAAGTGTTGGAAAGTACAGGCCCAACAGTAAAGTACAAGGAAAGGTCAAACAGGTGCAACTAAAAGGAAAAACAACTGGAAGGTGTCTAGAAGCTCCTGGATCGTCCACCATAGATCCTACCTGAAGGGTAGGTATAGATATCCTCCTTAGTGCTCCACATCTGTTCGTCTCCTCTGGGTACCGACTCTTCGTGAGGTCCACCTCCAGGTATCGTCCAGTCCTCGTACACTCCGCCTCGGTCAGCACTATCCATTATCTGCATCCAACACAACGAGGTGCGAGAATAGTCCATGCAGGGGTGAGTATAACGATACTCAGTAGGGACCCTGATACCCTCAAGGTCTCACAAAATCCACAAAAGATAAACCACAGTAGAAAGATACAATCATGAAGTATCAACCAACCCTACTTAGGTATATGCCCATACATACACCTAAGTTATCAATCACAGTCCGGCTCCAACTCTCAAGCCCAAGAACAAACCATTCCACAAAGAAATTAAAGTCAATCACCACATTTATAATGGTTTAAATACATGACTCAGCTCACACAGGTATACAACTCACGAAGAAGGGTAGAGATGGTTAGATGTAGCCTCTGAATCATCTCCTCTTTTGAACCCATGTAGGATCCTGGAACAATATCAACGCTATCGAACCCACATAGGATCCTGGCACAGAATTCATCACTGTCGAACCCACGTAGGATTCCAGTACAGTATTTATCATTGTCGAACCCACATAGGATCCTGGTACAGAAGTCATCATTGTCGAACCCACGTAGGATTCTGGTACAGTAGTCATCGCTGTCGAACCCACGTAGGATCCTGGTATAGATGTCGTCACTGTCGAACCCACATAGGATTCTGGTACAGTAGTCTTCGCTGTCGAACCCATGTAGGATCCTGGTACAGGAGTCGTCACTGTCGAACCCACATAGGATTCCGATACAGTAGTCTTCTCTGTCGAACCCACGTAGGATCCTGGTACAGAAGTCGTCACTGTCGAAACCACATAGGATTCTGGTACAATAGTATTCACTGTCGAACCCACGTATGCTCCTGGTACAGAAGTCGTCACTGACGAAACCATGTAGTTGACGACACGTCAATCGGACATCTGGTCCTTAAGTTATAAGCGTTTCTGCTCCAAGGACCCGGTTGGTTTCGGATTCGAACCAACCCGGCCATACACAAACTTCACCAAAACCTTGAGTGTGATATATTGAAACAACCACCTCGATCCAAGGATTCCTACGCAACTGACAGTGCATCGATCGGAGGTCCGTATCTCAAGTTATGGGAAAAAAACAAAAGTGGTCCGAAGAGGGGGGTCTGGGTCCGGTCCGACCCGGCCCATCCCGCCCTGGGTCGGTCCAAACCGCATCGACCCAACCCGGATCTAGGTCTGGCCCAGTAGGGCACAGCCTGGCCCGGCGGGCACGGCCCGACCCAGCGGCTGCGGCCTGGCCCGGCGGGCACGGCCCGGCCCGGCGGCTGCGGCCCGGCCCGCACGGCAGGTAGCCCGGCCCACACAGGGGATGGCCCGGCCCGACGTCCGGTCGCGGCTCGACCAACTGGCTGATCACGTTAAGCGCCTGACGTGCGGAGTGGGGGGGGGCAGCCCCCCGGTGCCTCATAACGGCAGCGCCAGCTAGCGCCGCCCGATCTCTCCACCGTCGCGGCCGGTGCCGCGGCGGCCTTCCGCTAGCGGCGCGTGAGGGGCGCCAGCGACCCACGCCGCCGCACTCTTCCGCGGGCCACCGGAGTCATTCCAGTGGTCCATTTTGCCTCCCGTTTGCGCCTACGTCCCCCTTGGTTCCTTTTCTTCACTACGACGGCCTCAAATCAGGGTTTCCATTCCGTTCACCCGTCGCCCATCAAACCGTGCATCAAGAACGAATTGGAGGAGGATCTGGGCTTGTTCGTTAGCCCGTGCCCTCCGTGTTAGAGGCTTAAACAGTAATCCATCATATAGTAGTACCAGAAACTAACCCCAGCATAATATTTAACCCATTCGGAAAAATAAAACATCTTCATTCTTAAAAATAAGAACTTGGGAATATAATCATACTTAAAATCCAACCCCGACCTCGTATTTGACGTTGCACATCGAAGAGCCGCGGAAGACGGGCATCGCAGTAGTCGGGCATCGCAGAAGACGGACGTCGTTCTGTCAACGTCGAAGGAAATAACATTGTTTTTTGCGGCATCCTTTGTGGGTGGCGTCCTCTCCCTTGATGCGGAGGAAGATGTTGTAGATGTCCTTCGTGTTCTTCGTGGGAAGAACACTTTCTTTTTAATCCTCCAAAACCCCCCAAGTTAATATGTCCAACCAAAATAAGAGAATATCACCCCTCCTTTTAATGTTGGAAAAAATGAATTCAAAAGAATTCAATCACTCCAAATTAATTAATTAAGTTGATTCACTTAATTAATTACATGGAGTTGGCAAGAACTTCAAAGGTCTCAAAAATTAATTACATGGGTGTGTTGGTACTTTAATGGGAAGTCCAAAATTTTAAGGGAGTTTAGGGGTTTGGAGTTCGTGTGGGCCCCACCTTTAGTTATATCCTATCAAGAGAGGTTAGGGTGTGGTGGGCCCCACCCCTAACCTCCACATAGAGACTTTAACCACCATCCAAATAAAAATTTGTTACACACACATTTTTATTTAATTTGTTAATTTTAAATAGTAACCCCAAATAATAACTTCCATTCACGTTGAAACGCAACTGCAGTAAAGGTCCCTTTAAGCGAATACCGGCACTGTGAGTTCCTCGGTTCCCTTAGGTTTCAATTCCAAGAATCGGTTTTAAAAGATATAAAATCTCACTCGTACGTTCACTGAACGTACCCGAACGAAACTTCAGAAATTGATTTCGGACACACCGGGCCTCGGAATCAGGTGCTGTCAAAAACTGCAGACTCGTAAAATTCCCATGTATTTAAGAAAAAGAAATCCACAGAATTTCCGGGTCTTTACAACCTATTTATCTGGATAGAGATAGTAGGATTTTTTTATTGTAATCTGGTTTTCTAGTTGAATTGAAAACATTTTCTCTTGAACACCACATTTTCATTAAACAGTTTAGTTAGATTCTATAATCTTTTATTAGTATGTCTTCTACTCCTAACATAGATTGGTTTTGTTTCAAAATTTTAACCCGTCATTCTTACTCCATCTATCACATTCATGCTTTTCATCACTATTTCTAGCCCCTGATATATTATAATAAGATCATAATAAGGCCTTTTAATCATCTCACCTCCTTCCCTTGGGTTTGATCCTACTTTCCACTTGCTGGTAAGAAAATATAAATGATATCTTGTCGGGTTTCAATGAAACTCAGTTAAAATTTGGAAACATTACCAAGAAAGGCTTGATGTTGAGTTTATTTGGGCTGTAAAAAACAATTATTAAAAAATCTAAGACAATAAAAAGAATCTCTGCACGTTTTGGGATTGAAATTATTAAAACTACTTCTTGAAATTATTTTTATCTGTTGCAGTCGTATTAAAACCTGGATGTTGTGTTAATTTTCTTTTGTTGAATATGTTTGTTTTCAATCACAACCTTGAAACTTTGAAAATTCATAGAATAACTCGTCAGATACATAGGTACTTTAGTTCCTTGATTACTAGTTTCATTAAAGATGATAAAGAGAGATTTTGTGATGTGTGGATTAGATTTAATGATTTTCTATTTCAATTTATAGATCATGGAATTGATTTGGGGTTTTTTTTACAATGTTTCTATAATGGATTAAATGATGATGAGTGTTGTGATTTTGAAAAACTCATGGGGGGATTTCTTGTCTATCATGGTGATGAATAATTATGAAAAAAAATATGTTGAGTTGGCTGGAAAGGATAGGGAAAACTATAAACTCTTAAATAATAAATTTTCATCTTTAGAGTCCTTAAATAGAGATTTGTTAAACATGGTGATCAATGAAAGGAAACATGTTTTCTAAATTTTTCAAAGTTGAAATACCTAAATTAAAAAAAGAACTTTGAACATGAAATTGATGTATGAAGGAAGTTATCAATTGACCAAATCTTTTTGTGATTTGAATGATACAATTCTTCAAAAAATTGGAACTGAAATTTAGTGTTTGAAAAATCAAGAAGGTCAAATTGTTCAAAAAAAAATGAACTTGAAGAAATTAAACTAAGTGCCCTTGTTTTTGAATATAAACCCACACCTCTTAAGTCTAAAATTGAAATTAAAAACCAATTGTTCTTGAAATTTGTATTAAAAGAGGTTGAAATGAACATATTTATTTAAATTTTAAATTTAAACATTCCTTTTCTTTCTAAACTAGAAACAGAGTTTGTTGAAATTAATTTAGAAGCTAAGGAAAATATGGAAAGGGGTTTACAAATAAGTTCAGATGAGCCAAAAAAATCAAAATAGAATTGAATAAATTCTTCCTCCTGAAACTAATTTTCAAAACTCAAAAAATTTCACCTCTGTTTCCATGGATTATGATGTTTTTTTGGTAAAGGAAGCTTTGAGGGTTTTGATTCAACCCTGGTGGTACTTTATACCTCGCTTCCACTTCAAAAAAACTTCAATTTCACTGAATTTTTCATGAAATGCCAAGTGGAAATCGAGTATAATTTCATTGAAAAGTGGACAGCCTAATGTTATTCCTTCCATAGGGGTCATCTAGGGATGTGTGGAAACTTTTAGGGAACAAGGTTGCTTCCTTAGAAGTTTTGGTGACCATACATTTAAATATTCACTAGTAAACAAATGGACAACTCAATTGGGGAAATTCCTACTTAGGAAACCACATCCTACGAGTGATTATGGTTATATTTTGAAGGGATTCTAGCTAGGGACTTTAAATCTAGTGCTTCATGGGAAGCAACCCATAGTTAAATAATTTTACTTCTTTTTTTTCCTTTTCTTTAAATAAAAACCCCTCAGTCATGTTACTGGTTTTTTCTACCCCTACTCGCCCATTTCTGCCAACCATCCCTAGAAATTCACTTCCACATACTCTCATTATTGCTTGGGTTTTTTTTTGAACTTCAATGATTTGATTTACTGATTGAATTGTTTTACCCTTGAAGGTACCTTTTATGAATACTTAATTGTTGAAATCATTACATGCTTCCCCAGAAAGTGATTTTTTAATATGCTTAGTTGTTTAAAATTTTCCCTCTGTGTAAAACTAAGTGGGGGGATACTTTTTCCTTATTTGTTCTAAATTAAGTGAATCTATTGGTAAATTTGACTAATTTTATATTCTATATTTAACCATTTTGGAGATAGAATTGAAAACCTAGCTTGGTACCCAGTAATTCTTTATTGCTTGGTATGAGTGTTCTTGAACCTATTGACATACTACTATTTTGAGTTGAATTGAAATTTCTTCTTTTTCTGTTTACAATGAAAAATAATGTATAAACTAAAATATATTGTGTAAAATTTGTTTGAGCATGACTATGAACTTCTGAAATTATAAAATCTATTTGAGCTTAGTTTTCTTAAATTGTTTCTTCCACCTTGTGATTCAACATTGGGGACAATGTTGAATTTTATGTATGGGGTGGGTCTTATATGTTCCACACTTTATTCATTGATGTACACATCAAAAACCTCTAAATTGTTTTAAAAATTGGTTGTTTTCAAGTTTTAATTTACCATTTTCATTTGTTCAAAAAATTTCTGAAGTATGAGATTTAATTTTCCACTTTGAGGAGGTTAACTTGTTCTACTTTCTCATGGATTTAATTGGGTTCAAAAAATTCTTTTATCCCTTGAAATTGTTTTTTCAAACTTTGGGAGTAGAATTTACAATAATCATTGGATTTGAACTTTTTTACAGGGTTTTAAACTTTTAATCTATAAATTTAAATGATCTATGGAACAAAAATCATAATCCAAGTTGAAATATTTATTCTTTCTTCTTTTTATATTGGTTATGGTATTTTTTTCTTTCTTCTAATTATTCTTTCTTTCTCATTCAATAGTGTGTTTATTCTCTTGGAGTTTAAGATAAGATTAGAAGTTTTAGTTAAATTCAAATTGATTTTTTCTTAAACCCTTTCAAATTTTCCAATACCAACTTTTGACCAAATCATCTATTTCTAAGAGAGCAATCACTTTTTCTTCTTGAAAAAGTCTATGGGAAATAATCATTTTAAAAACTAACTCAGTGACACTGCACTTTTTCACCTTTTAGAATTCTTTTCTTCCACTGAATTTGTAAAAATTGATTGCTTAAGGACAAGCAATATTTTAAGTGTGGGGGAATTTGATGTGGTATTTATCCTTTACTTATTTTCCATATATTATTAATTAACTAGTTGAATTTTTATTATCAAAATTATCTTTTAATGGATGAATATTGAATAGTGTTTATACTATTTCTAGAGTTGAGATTCACTGAATATTTAGATAATCAGTATTTTCGTTGCTTAGATATTAAAATTTCATGAATTTAATTTTCCATGTATATTTTATACTAAGCACCTACTTATTTTAATGATCTCAAATAATGTTTGTTATGTTTCTAATATGTTTAATGTTTTATGAGAGTAAATCAGATTCTGGAAAAATTGTAAAAATTTAGCTAAGTGTTGATCTACCGTTAGTTGAAAAAATCAAATGTCAGTTATGCTAAGCTATCGCCAAGCACTGCTACCATCACACGATACTTTTGCCTATTTTCTACCATGATTATCAAACATTGTTAGCATCGAGTGCTCCTACCGCTAGTATCTACTACCTTCGTTTGATGCTACCGTCAGGGCTAAGCTATTGTTACCTATACAGTTGAACGGTGCTACCATCAGGATGAGCCACCACCAAGATGATCTACAACCAAATTGTGCTACCGATAAGTTATGCTACCGCTACCGCCACATCATTTCTACCTTCAGAGCACCTACCACTCAGATATGTTACCACTAGTGTTCTAATGTCAAAGGCTACTACCAACAGTTTAAGATGTTGTCGTTAGGGCATCTACCACCAGTAGATATACCGTGGCTCTCCAGATCTCAAAATTAATTCTCCAATAGCTAGATTATGCATTTAATTTTATATAGACATGCATGGATTTAATAATTATTATACTTAAACCATTCCACGTATGCATTAAATAAAAATTTAGTCTTTCTAGATTTTTTTGTCAGTACAAAGATCCAAATTATATTATTATTATTTTTCAATGGATAATTGGATCTCCTGGAATTCTATATACATTCAGAAGATCCCTCTCATGCACTATAATGATGATGAGAATGTGTGGGTGTGCATGGTGAATACATGAAGAGAGTGAAAAGATGCAGTGACATCAAAATGAGAATGAACAAAGGATTTTCCAAAATATTTACAATACCCTGTTTCACTGCACTTTCAGTGAAAACCTTATGGATGCTTCTCACAAATATTTTCATAGACTCCTGGGAAACTGAACCCTTTCAAACTAAGTTGTGCCACATTTTCTTATCTCTGGACTTTTATCTTTCTGTTTATACTTTACTTTCAATTTGCGTTTAGTATTACTCTGTATATCCTTAAAACACAGTCTCTTGTACTAAACTAGAGATTTATTGACACTCTCTCTCATGTTTTATTCATCTTTATTCCCATGAATAACTGTGTAAGAGGTCATGTGTGACTTGTACTTGTTTTATCCCATGTATAAGTGTGGAAAATGCTTTTTTCATGGACAACCTTGTGAGTTTTTTTTGTAAAACCCAATCTAGGTTGCGGGTCACTCTATTTTATAATAAATTGTTTAGCGGCAGGTGATTTCCAAGTGAAGAGGATTAATTCTTGGCTTGAGACTGAACCCCTTGTTAAATTTCCACTATATGCTTTATTTTCTTTATTTTCATTATTTATCTCAAAGACTTACTATTAGCTGTTTATAAAAACAAAATTTAACTCTAATATTTAATCTTAATTTATGTTTTATATACAGTATTTGGTTAAGTAAATTAGTTTCAAAAGTTGAAGTACTTTCAAATTTATTTTAACTAAACCTTGATCCCTCTTTTGAGAATATATTTGAAAAATCAAATTATATATTTCTATAGTTTTGATTAATTGGGTGATTTAATTAAATTGGGGAATTCATTTTTTAAAAAAAATCAATAGAAAATTTATTGGAAACTCAATTCACCCCCTCTTGAGTTGTCCATTGGGACCAACATTTCATATCAGATAATTTCAAAAATATTCTAACTATGATCTAGTTTTTGTTTAAAGGTGTTAAGTTTCTATTTTATCTAAATTTAATTCTTTATGGATAACGATATATAAGAAGGAATGGACACTAATCGGCCTCTTTATTTTAATAGAACTAACTATGCTCAATGGAAGATTAAGATGAAAATTTATAAAGATATTATGGGGTTTAATATCTGGATAATCACTGAGGATAAATATGAATTACATAAAGAGATTGGAGTGATTCTACTAAGAGTTCCAATGATTGTAACTATAAAACTATGAATGTCTTATATTATGCTTTCGGAGATAAATAATTCAATATAATATCTTATTGCACTACTACTTTTGAAATTTGGGCTACACTGGTTTTTTCTCGTGAAGGAACTACTAATGTTAAAGAAATACGCTTAAACACTTACATAATTAAATATGATACATTTAAGATGAAACTTGATAAGTCTATTTCTCAGGTTCAATGAGATTGTAAACACAGTACATTCGCTTGGAAAGACCATTGATAGTAAAGATAAAATGATGATACTTCTCATATGATTACTAGATAGATAGAGAGGAACTTCGGTTTCCATAAGAAAATCGTGTGACATAAGTAAGTTACCAGTGAAAGAGATTGTTGGAAAGCTCATGATGTATGAGGAGGAACTCAATGTGAAAAGAGAAAAGGATGATGAACCAAATAAAAGGTTAGTAGCCTTCAAGACTTTTGATTCAAAGCAAAAAAGAAAATATTAAAGCTGAAAGTTCCAGTGATGGTGAATCATCATCAAAAAGTGATGAAGAGATGGCTCACTTGGCCAGATGTTTCAAAAAGTTTTACAAAAAGAATAAATTCTTCATGAAATCCAATTACAAAGGTAAATATGATAATAGATGGAATTGGAGAAAATATTGGAGAAAAGATGATTCTATAAGTGAAGTAATCTGCTTTGAATGTAAGAGAAAAAGTCACATTAAAGCAGGTTGTCCTGAGTTAAAGTATAAGAAAAATTATGAGGACAAAGATAAGAGATATAAAAAAGGCTATGAATGCCACATGGAGTGCCTCATAGGATAGATCAAGAAAATCAGACTCAGGAAAGGAAGAAAAAATGATAGAGCCAATATGTGTTTTATGACAAACACATATGAGGTATCAAATATTTTTCATGTATCTCCTATTCATCTTTCCAACTATTTTGAAAATGAAAATAATGAAGAAAATATGTCTAGTGATGAATTGTTTGAATATTGTAACTTACTAGAAGACACATTTAATGAATTAAAAGATAAATACAAAATTTTAAAGAAGAAATATGCTCTACTCACTTTAAAATTGATTTTACAATAGAGAAGGATAAGAATGCTCAACTGTTTAAAGAAAATAATTAGCTGAAATTATCAAATGATCAATTGAAGAAAGATCTGGAGGGGTTCACTAATGGAAGAAAAACATTAACCTAGATGTTTGGAAAAAAATCACTGAAGTATACCCCATGAATTGGATATCAAACCATCAAGAGAATAATTTATAAAAACAAGTTTGTCCCAAGCTCCAATTCTACTAATTTAGTAAGTAATTATTATTCAATAGGACCTAATAAGGTGTTTATTTCTGAAAGTATAAGGACTTCTTATAGGAAACCAATTAAACAATTATGGATTCCTAAAGGACTTATTACTAATATTTTAGTACCCAAGAAAATATGGGTACCAAAGTCATTTTTGGTTTACACCTTTTTCTAGGAAACATGCTTAAAAAGTTTCAGTAAGAACTTATGGTATCTAGATAGTGGATGTTCCAGACATATAACTAGAGATTACTCGAGCTTCAAGAATCTAGTCAAACTTGATGGTGGATATGTCACCCCCGTTGATAATGCCAAAGGGAAGATAATTGGTCTCGATCAAATCGATAACTCTAATAGAGTTTTAATTTATAGAGTATTATTTATTAATGGACAAAAATATAATCTATTTAAAATTTTATAGCTTTGTGATGATGGTTTTCATGTTAAGTTTGAAAATGATTCTTGCAAAGTTTTTGATGCCAAACATTCTTTAGTTTTTACTACTATAACAAATGATAGTGATTATGTTGCAGATTTAAATTCCTTATTTTCTTTGAATGTTTCTTTTTTAAGTGTCTTTAACAAAGAATCTTGTCTTTGGAATATAAGACTGGTTCATTGCAATATTCCCTCACTTAGATAGATAACTAAGAAAGGTTTATATAAGGATCTTCCCAAACTAGAATTCCTAATAGACAAAGTATTTAATCCCTATAAAATGGGAAAGTAATATAAAATCTCTTTCAAATCAAAGAAAGAAGTGTCAACTTATCAACCTTTAGATTTGGTTCACATAGACTTAGTTTGGACCCTATAGAGTTTCAAGTTTAGTAAGAAAGTTTTATGTCAATGTTATAGTGGATGATTATTCAAGATATACATAGGTGGTTTTCCATGATCACGAAAGTGAAGCTCTTTCCTGTTTTTTAAAATATGATAGATCTGTAGAGAATCTTAGTGGGCTTAGAATTAAAACCTTAAGAAGTGATCATGGTTGTGAGTTTGAAAATCAAGAGTTTAAATCATTATGCTCACAACATGGCTATAATCATAACTTGTCTGGTCCTAAGACCCCATAGTAAAATGGTGTAGTAGAGAGAATAAATAGAACCCTCCAAGGGATTGTTCGTACCATGCTCAATGATTATGATTTACCTATTTATTTTTTGGTAGAAGCTGTGAATACATCTTGTTATATAATTAATAAATTTTTAATTATACCTCTTTTGAAGAAGACCCCTTATGAATTATGGAATGTTAAAAAATCAAATGTTAATTACTTTATAGTTTTTGGATGTAAAGTCTTTATACTCAACATAAAATAGAATTTAGACAATTTTATTTCCAAGAGTGATGAAGAAATTTTTCTTGGATATTCTACATCTAGTAAATCATACAGGGTGCTTAATAAAAAGACTAAGATTGTGGAAGAATATGTGCATGTCATGTTTGATGAAACAGATCAACATGAACCTAAGGATTCTTTAGAAAATATTGAGGATGACCTTTCTAGTCTGGACATACATGCTAAACTAGGTGACAATTCCGCCAGACCTCCTGTAAAGAACTCACCCAGTTCTATTGAACAACCTGAGCCTAAACCTGTAGATGAGAATGAGGTATCAAACACTTCTATTCCTAGAGTTGTTAGAACTCATGGGTATCATCCCTTAGATGTAGTTGTAGGTGACCTAGATAAAGAAATTTATATAATAGATTCTCTTAGAAATCAGGTTGAACATCAATCTTTCTTTTCACAACTTGAACCTAAGAACATTACAAAAGCGATAAATGATGAATTATGGGTAATGAAAATGCAAAAGGAGCTCAATCAATTTGAAAGAAATAGTGTCTGGGAACAATTTGAAAGACTCAAAAACTACCTAACTATCATCACTAAATGGGTGTTTAGAAATAAGGTGGATGATTCAAGTGCAATAGTTAGAAATAAATCTAGATTAATTGCATAAGAATATAGTCGAGTAGAAGGTATTGACTATGAGGAAACCTTTACACCAATAGCTAGACATGAATCCATTAGAATGTTGTTTTCCTATACAACACATTTGAATTTCAAGCTATATCAAATGGATGTCAAGAGTGCATTCTTAAATGGGTATATTGTTGAGGATGTTTTTATAGAACAACCCCCCTAGATTTCAAAACCCTCACTTTCCAAATAATGTGTTTAAATGAACAAAATCTTTATATGATTAAAAATAAGCTCCTAGATCTTGGTATGATAGGTTCAACTCTTTTCTAATTTCAAAAGGTTTTACTAAAGGAATAGATAACCCTACTTTATTTATAAAAAGAATTTCAAAGGATGTTTTGGTTGTACACATCTATGTTGCTGATATTATTTTTGGATCTTCGTGAAATTCTTTGTGTACTGAGTTTTCAGAAATAATGCAAAGTGAATTTAAAATGAGTTTAATGAGAGAACTTAAATTCTTCCTTGGTTTTTAGATTTTCCAAAATAAAGATGGAATTATTTTAAATCAAAACAAGTACACTAAATATCTTTTAAAATGTTTTTGCATGTACAGTACTAAAGGTAGTGATACTCCGATGAGTACTAGCTACTAGTTGGATCTTAATAAAACTGGGAAACTAGTTGATCAAACCACTTAGAGAGGTATGATTAGAAGTTTATTATGTTTAACTTTCAGTTGGTCTGATATAATGCTTAGTGTGTGTATGTGTTCCCATTTTCAAGAAACCCCAAAAGAGTCGCATTTACTAGCTGTCAAAAGAATTTTTAATACCTTAAAAATACAACCAATTTAGGGTTGTTTTATCCTAAAGTACAAGAATTTGATTTAGTGAGTTATTTAGATGTAGATTTTGGTGGTTGTAAGTTAGATAAAAAAACACTTTTGGAACGTGTCACTTTTTGGGAAAGTCTCTAGTTTTCCAACGTAGTAAGAAATAGAACACTATGGCATTATCCACTACTAAAGTTGAGCATATAGCTGCAAGCAGTTGTTGTGCGTATATTTTGTGGATGAAGCACTCTACTAGACTATGGATATCAATTTCGACACTTCCCTATAAAATGTGATAATTCAAGTTCGATAAATATCTTTAAGAATCTAATGTCATAGTCGAGAACAAAACATATTGATATAAGACATCACTTTTTGAGAGATCATTTTCAAAATAGTGGTATAACTCTTGTATTCATAAGTATTAAGCATCAACTTGCTGACATGTTCACCAAGCCTTTAAAATTTGAGAGAATAAGCTATATCAAACATGAACATGGAATTATAAGCTTTGATTAGTCTTTTTTTATTAAATTTATGTTACTTCTAGCAGAAAACTCTCTTGACTGGTGCTACTGTGGCCAATCCCATTAGTATCAAAATTCATTTGATCGGTCGTTAGCTATGCTACCATTATCTCTGCTACCGTTAGTTGTGTACTGTTAGCTATGATATTGTGACTCTCGCTACCATAAGGATCCATTGTTGGTATGCTACCGTAGTAATTCTACCATTGACATGTGATTGTTGGTACCTGCCATTGCATGATACCGTGAGCACTACCGTTGGGATCTACCGACCCATGATCTACCATTTCTTTTTCCTACCGTTACTAACTTTGAATTAAAATTATTATTTTTATCAAATTTTATTATATTTATTTTAAATCTTTTTTCAAATTTTAAAATCCCTAAATGAGGTGTTTCTCTAAATATGAATCTGAGGATGTCCTTCTCACACGCACCTCCTTTGAATCTTCACGTCATTCTCTCTCAGACTTCTATGTGTTCAGCCTTCAACCCTCAAATCTTTTCGAAAATGGTGCATGTAAAACGTCCAACTATTTCGTCTGATGAGTCAGGTCCTTTGAAGAAAACAAGAGGAGAATCTAGTCATCCAGTAGTGCCAAATAATCTAAAACATATGTCGTGAGTTATCATTGATGAAAATGGAATAGATACTAAATTGTTAGCCTCAAGCAAGTTTCTCGTGCTAAAAGTGATCCAGGATGAAGGATGGATCGAATGGTTCTCAAATAACAACTGAGCATTCTATCCTAAGTTGGTTCACTAGTTCTATCTGTTTGGAGAGTATGTATTCAAAGAAAAAAAATATGTGACTAAGATAGTGATAGATGGAAGAAATCTTGTTTTTTCATTGAAGCAATGGGATAAATGCTTGAACGTTCCTCACCGAGGAACATATGAGGATTATTAAGGTTCATTTCCAATTCATGAAGATTTTATAATTGAGGATGTCCTTCTGGAGCTAACCGAGAATGTTCTTGTGCGAAGACTAGCTGTAGTGGACTTGGATTTGGATGGAGAATGTTGTTTGTTGTTTAAGTTTATGAAACATATGATATATCCCAAGAAGGGGGGACTTTAGCATTATGAGGTACCAAGATAGTGATAGATGGAAGAAAGCTTGTTTTTTCATTGAAGTAATGGGATAAATGCTTGAACGTTCCTCGCCGAGGAATATATGAGGATTATTAAGGTTCATTTCCAATTCATAAAGATTTTATAATTGAGGATGTCCTTCTGGAGCTAACCGAGAATGTTCTTGTGCGAAGACCAGCTGTAGTGGACTTAGATTTGGATGGAGAATGTTGTTTGTTGTTTAAGTTTATGCAACATATGTTATATCCCAAGAAGGGGGGACTTTAGCATTATGAGGTACCAAGATATTTTTTCCTTATTTATTATAAAAATAGAAGATAAGATTATCCTATGTAGATATCTAATGGTTCACATGATGGAGCTTTGCAAACCATCCTCTAGGTCAAATTCTTTGGCCTATCCAAAAATAATATTTTCTTTGTTAGAATCCAAAGGTCTTTTACCTGAATATGAAGAGAATATAACCAGTTGTGGTGGTTTTCTATTAAGTCAAGAAACCTGTAAAAGAATAAAGTTCAACTGGAATCCTTAGTTAAGGAAATGGGTGGAGGATAATGACAAATTATATGAAAGATTCAACCATATTGATCACCCTATTGTGGTTGATACTAACTTGGAGCCACATATGAAGTGGTGGTGTATTCCTCTAATGAGGACGTTGAGGCTTCTGATGTTGTTGGAGAAATATATGTTCATGTTTCATTGAAAGAAGGAAGTAACCCTAATGTGGTCAAAAGTAACAATGTATCTAATGGATCAGCCAACCCTCTTTCTCTTCCTAACAGAGAAATCCTGCTTAAAGAAGGTGATGAATCTGAAGAAACTGAAGTGTCACATGAAGCTCAATTAGAGAAGTCTTCCTCTGAGAGTTCAAAATAATTATTTGAGGTGTTAGATGGATCTGATGATGATGATGATGATGATGGGGATAAGAAAGAACAATCAAACCCTACTTAGAGTGGCTCTGAATCTGGTGAGACTACTGGAGAAGTAAGGCCCAGTTCTACTCATTATATGTCACCCTACCAAGAATATGGTCATAGGGATAAACTGATTGCTTCAGAGGATTGGACCTCAAAAAGGTCATATTGATCCAGTTGCTTTAGACAAAACTGAAGATGAGGCACTGTCTAAGGGGGATCAATCTTCGAGATCTAATCTGTTAGGTATTCCTTACCCTGATTCTCACGAAAAAGATGATGATAGTGATGATGATAGTGATGATGATAGTGGTAATGGTGAAGATAAAGATAGTCCACCTGAGCATGGTGGACTTTCCATCTCTATTGTTGAGAATGATCCTAAGGGATCCTTGATTGAAAGGATTGATCAAGTAGAAAGATTCGAAGTTATTCCTACCGGTGATATTAGTGTGGATACTGGACTTAAAGAGGCTACCTTGCCTAACCAAGAGAGGATTTCATATCATCCTCCTCGTACTCCTCCTCCCAGTTACGTGACTAAAGAAGATTTAGATTCCTTTAAGGAAATCTTCTTGATATATCACAGTGAGATGCTCAGATTTGTACCTCCTCGGGAAACCAAACTTGGTGAAACTTATACCCAATGGTTATTTTCATTGGTCATTTTTCACATCTAGCCTAAGATAAGATTAAAATGCAAGAACTAAAAAATAAGAACAAGAGGTTAGCTTATCAGATGGATAAAGTTTGATCCATCATATAGGAAATGAGAGGAAAGTTTGCTAAGAGATAGTTATCTCTTCTAGAGAGATTCGAGTCTGGTTCTTCCAATTCTAGTGCTCCACCTCCTGCTCCTTCCTCGGTTGATGCTGATTTGATCAGAACCATTGTGAGAGAAGAGTCACATGCTACTATGGGTGCTTTTACTTCTTCTCGCCAAGAACTTCTTCAGATAAAAGTACACGGTGAGCATATTTATAAACTAGTTAGAAAATGCTTGAATGGGGCTAAGAGTGATAGAGAAACTATCACTAAGTCTATAAAGTATTACCTTTCAGGGATTTATACAAAGCATCAACTAAGTACTCATTTTAAGTTTTTGGTTGAGAACCTAAGATTGTCTCATATGACTAGGGCCTTCAAGGAGCTGGTGACCCAGCTGAAGACTTTAGCACCTCTTCTCAAGATTTTCATGGAATAAAAGATTGATTTCTTCAAAGTAATGGATCATGGTGGATGTGTGATTACACAGTTTCTAGAGTTGGTGGAACCTTTTATGTATACTACCAGGACAACTGTGATAGCTCCTACAGATCCTCACCCAGCCATTACCTTGACTGAATCCATCTATGCACCTCTCTTTGTACCTGGCTTGACTACTTCTATTACAGTGAGCCCCTTCGACCTCACTCCTATTGAAGCTGTGAGACCGCTTATATATGTGGCAACTTCTAGCATTGCATTTCAGCCACCTGCACCTCCAACTCCACCTGCCTCCTCATTTGTTCCTCCTATCACTGGCAAAGGAAAGGAGACAGTAGATCCTACATCTCTCATAAAGAAAGATGCTTCCACATATTCATATTAGGATTTGATAAGGAATGAGTTATTTTAATCCTTTTTCTGATGTACTATGCATCTCTTGATGATTAATGAAAAAACTCTCTTTTTATTCATTCTTTTGTTTGTTTGTTTTTTCTTTTTTTTACCTTTTTGATAATCCCAAAAGGGGAGTACTAAAATGACATTTCATATTAACCCAAGTATTGAATGGATAACTAAGTGTATCACATATGGGCTTGAAATGTTAAGCAACTTCTTCATCTATATTTGTTATTTATTATTAAGGTTTTGAATATGGTTTATAAATGTCATGATTTGTGATCATCAAAAAGGGAGAGATTGTTGAGAACCTCCTTATTTTAATGATCCCAAATAATGTTAATTATGTTTCTAATAAGTTTAATGTTTTATGATAGTAAAACATATTCTGGCCAAATTGTGAAAATTTAGCTAAGTGTTAATCTATCGCTAGTTGAAAAGATCTACCACCAGTTATACTAAGATACCGCCAAGAACTGCTACTGTTGCACAGTACTTCTGTTTGTTTGCTACCGCAACTATCAGACATTGCTACCATCAAGCGCTCCTACCACCAGTATCTACTATCATCGCTCAATGCTACCATCAAGGCTAAGCTACTGTTACCTATAATGTTGAATGGTGTTACCGTTAGGATGAGCTACCGCCAGGATGATCTACCACCAGACTGTGTTACCGCTAGGATGTGCTACCGCTACCGTTACAGTATTTCTATCATCAGAGCACCTACCACTCAAATATGCTACCGCTAGTGTTCTGTCGTCAAAGGCCGCTACCATCAGTTCAAGATTCTGTCGTCAGGGCATCTACCACTGGTAGAGCTACCATGGCTATCCAGAATTAATTTCAAAGTTAATTCTCCAACGACTAGTTTATGCATTTAATGCTGGACAAAAACATGTGGATTTAAGAATGATTATACTTAAACCACTTCATGGATGCATTAAAGACCAATTCAGACTTTCCAGATTTGTTGGTCAATATGAGGATCCAGATTATATTATTTTTATCATGTGTAATGAATAATTGGATCTCCTAGAATGCTATGTATATTCAGAAGATCCCCCTTGTGCAATGTGATGATGATGAGAATGTGTGGGTGTGCATGGTGAATATGTGAAGAGAGTGAAAAGATACAATGAGATTAAACTAACAAAGAACAAAGGATTTTCTAGAACATTTACGATACTCTGTTTCACTGCACTTTCTGTGAAAAACTTGTGGATGCTTCTCATAAATATTTTCGGAGACTCCGAAGAAAACGAACCCTTTCGAACTAAGTTGCACTACATTTTCTTATCTCCAGTCTCTTCTCTTTTTTTATACATTACTTTCGAGTTGTGTTTAGCATTACTCTATATATTCGTAAAACACGGTCTCCTATACCAAACAGGAGAGCGTATGACACACTCACTTTTTACTCATCTGTATTCTCACGAACTGTGGAAGAAATCGTGTGTGACATGCACTTATTTTATCCCACGTATAAGTGTGAAAGAGGCTTTGTGTCAGGACAACCTTATGAGTTGTTTGTAAAACTTGATCCAGGTTATGGATTAGTTTATTTTATAATAAACTTCTTGGCAACAGGTGATTGTCAATTGAAGGGGATTAATTCTCGACTTAAAACTGAACCTCTTGTTAAATTTTCATTATGTGCTTTATTTGCGTTGTTTTCATTATTTACCTCAAATACTGTTAGTTATTTATGAAAACAAAATTTGACTCTGATATTTAATCTTAATTTTCATTTTATATATAGTGTTTAATCAAGTAAATTAGTTTCAAAAGTTGAATTACTTTTAAAATGCCTTGATCCCACTCTTGAGAAACTATTTGAAAAATCAAATTATATATTTCGACTGTTTTGATTAATTAAGTGATTTAATAAAATTACACGATTTATTTTTTAAATTTTTTTTAAACAAAAATTTTATTAAAAACTATGTTCACCCTCTTGAGTTTTCCACTAAAACCAACATTTTAGAATAAATTGTGGAATGATTCTATTGAAACTTTAATTGAAATTTATATTTTGATGGGATTTTGAAAAAAAGATATCTGATTTAGGAAATTAATTCTTTCAATTTTCCAAGGTTTATTATGAATATTATTTGTGGAATGCACATTTTGAATTTCATTTTAAAATATCTAGAATTACTTTTAATTTTGGTTGTTTATTTTACTTTTCAAATTAAAAAATTTCATTAAGTTTGTTTTTCAATGAGTTTTGGGTTCTCAGGGTCGTGGACAAGCTGCAGTGTATGAAAATTTGATAAAGGGAAAGCCACTACAAGGCTGAAAGTGATTGTGTCTTTATCTCGATCGACCATGTATGTTTCCAACTGACCACATGTTGTAAAATCAGCAAAGTCCTATATGGGCCGTGAAGAGAGAAGACTTACCGCACAAAGCCAACCTATCATGCCTGTGCATCAACTGTATATGCAAAAAAATGTTCTATCGTGTGTGATGGAAATGAAAGGCACCATAAGAGGCTTGAAATTTTGCAAAGACTTGAAGCAGATGCGTGTGTATTTCTGATCGACCGTGCCTTTTCTTGTGCTATCGTTCCTTTTAATCAATCGACTGTAAGAGGCTTGAAATTTTTGAATCGACCGCATGCTCATAGGGAGCATCTTCTATGCCCAAAAACTGAAGTGCCAAGTGACAATGGCCACGTCAAGATTCCGCAGAGAGACTTCAAGCTGTCATAATCCTTAATCTGACCTGCCTCAAGAGCAGTGGAAAATTTATAAAACCATGTCGAAAGCTGATGACCCAAGATCAATTAACTGCAAACTAAAACTGAAGCAAGATCTGAACAAGTTGAAGCAAAGAATGAAGAGGAACTATCATATCTGAAGGTGTGGCTGAAGGGGGTGCCGACCAAACCGGAATCTGATTGTGCTTTAAGTGAGTGTTGGGATCGTGTGGAACTCAGTCTGAACGAAGTAAACTAAATCCATAGATCTCAACACTGTTTAAATCCAGTTCGGCCTAAGTGAAGTTCATCTGTGTCGTGCCACTGAGCCAAAACATGTAGACCGCGGTTTGAGGAAGACCGTGCTCAGAAGTGATGACCCGAGTTTGGCGAGTTCCAGTAGAACTGTGTCACTCAATGTTTGCTTCTTGTGCAGGGTGATGATTTGAGGAGAGGAGGGAGTTCGAACTCCCTTACCATTACGGTTGTGATGTTGAGATAGTATGCACACCATATGTTCAACATTTTTCCTCAGCTAGTCCAGAATTTGTATCATTGCAAGCTCATCTGGGTTAAGGGTTGTCTCAGCCTACTCATTCAAGTGTAAGGAGACACGGTGAAGTGAAAGCTCAGACAACAGTAGGATTGGGACGCACTGCATTGGTCCATGGAAGGGTAAAGTTATGTAAAGGCCAAGAGTTATCTATGTAATGGATAAACCACACTTAACATGCGTTACATCATGGTAACAGGATTCAGCGTGAGTCTAGGTGAATTTAACATACGACAAGGTAACATCACTACTCAAGGGGCTGCGCAAAGGTAATGCGAGCCTACGGAAATGTCCTCTAGCACACATTTGGTTAAGTAAAGGCAACTTGATGGAGATCCGAGCTATGGAAGGGTTTCCATGCCTCAACCAGCCGGCGTAAAGATCAGTGTCGTGTTCAGCACCTATGTCAAGGAAGTTAAGGCATTTTGGAAAGGTAACTGAATTTCAATGGTTCTGCAGAAGGGTAGTAGTTTGCGGCTTCATGGCTACATCAAGATGGCTCAGTGCACTCTTGCGTGAGAGTTTCAATGAAGGATACATCAAAGTGAAATGCAACTCACGTGAAGGAGCATAAGCTTATTTGGGAAAGCATGAGCAGGGAATTTAAAGAGAGAAAGTTGAAGACGAGGCAGATGAGGGAGAGGGATCCGAACTTGACAAAGAAGAATCTCAATCTCCTCTTTATCGTTTCTTCTTCTGTATCTCAGTTTATTATTGATCATGCGTTTTTCCTGCACTTTTGAACATATACTATACTGGAATGCAAAATGAGAAAATGATCGATTCAGTTTAATTATTTTTATGTTCTTGATTTATTACTTCTCAACTGCAATTCGTCCAGTTTTAAATATTTTTACCACTGCAACACATCAACAGGTTGTGCAGTGGGTATTGGAAGCGATGGACATTTATGGTTTCACGACAGTGAAAGCCTTGAATGACTACACGTTCACTTTTTTCTCACTGCTATTTGGAACACTGTCTTGACAAAGATGGTGTTCTGTTCAGTAGTACCTATTACTCTGGACAAATATAGTATAAATTTTTCATATTGCTAGTTGAATTGAAAATCTATTCTCTTGAAAATCTATTCTCTTGAAAATCACCTTTTCATGTTCTTCAATTAGATTCTCTAATCTTTTGTTGGCATGTCTTCTACTCCTAGCATAGCTTAGTTTTGTTTCGAACTCTAACTTGTCATTCTCACTCCATCTATCACATTCCTTTTCATCACTATTTCCAGCCCCTGTTACAGTAGAATAGGATCTTAATAAAGCCTCATCTCACCCCTCCCCTTGGATTTGACCCTACTTTCCAACTGCTAGTAGGAAAATATAAATTGAATCTTGCTGAGTTGCAACAACACTCAGTCAGACCGCATGTACAAACTCAATCAACTGCATTGCTTGGATCAACTGCATGAAGAAACTCAGTATCGACCATATGTAGTGAGGATCGACCGTGAGAGAAGAAGAGACATCATGTACATTTTTCATGTCTCGGTCAAGAAATTCCAGACTTCACTCATTTCAAACTAGGGCATCCTCAATCCATCATAGAGGACTTCTTGACACTAAAAAACTAATCCCACAAACATTTCAGAACATCTCATAACTTCATCCAACAGATCTTCACTGCCAGTTCACAGCAACTTCAACTTGGTGATCAAATGGATGGAACATTCATGGAACATTCATGCCTCCAACTGCTTCACATACTTGGCAGCATCCAACTATTATAATTTTTTGTAGACAACACTTCCACATCATTAGTAACTGTCATTAACATGAATGAAGATCAGTTCATCGATTATCACACTTAACCTGAAGATCAGTTCATCGATTATCAAATAACGAGCACTCTATTGTTGTGTGAAGAATTTCACATCTTTTGGTGTGAAAATATTGACACCTTGATAGAACGGTATGGTAGTACTAAAGAGAAGTCGAAGAAGATAAGAGAGTTGAGGAATAAATTTTACTTAAACACAAGAGGATTGAGCAACATATAATTGGAGAACAAGCATGAAAAACTCCTCATTGCTTCCCCAAAATTCACCTTATATAGAGCTTTTTGGAGCCTTGGATCAACCACATAATCTCTCATTGTTCATCTTCCTCATCATTTGAGTAAATTGATCTTGAAATTTCAAATCCAAATAGGTGATGTTTAAATGGGCCGAGAATAATGCATTTTAAGCAAGAATTACAAACAAGACAAGAAATAAAGTTTAAATTGCAACATTTATGAACAAAGGATCACCTGAAAACTCTTCAAAATACAATGAAAACGATCCACTTCTAGTGGCTAATCACAATCCAAAAATGGAGTCGATCATGGGTAGCTTGTGTGATTCACCATTCCTATTTGGGCAGCGATGGTGGGTTCACCTATTCACTTCAAAACTTAAACTATCAGTGGCAGAACCAGTTAACGGAGACCCTTCAGCAAACATTCTGGAATTTAAAATAGAAGTCCTGATTTTTTTTTTTTTTATTCCAGTCCCTATCTTTTAAGATGTGACTGGATCATCTTTACTATATGACTACAGCGGTGTCTTCGCTTATGTTTTTTCTAATTTCAATCTGGTCTCTCATGTCTAAAGGTTTTTCGTCCACCGCAAAGATTTTAAAAAAAAAATGGTACAAAAAAAAAAATAGAACATAAGTTTCAAAGTTTAATTTTGAAGCAAAAAAACAATGAAGACGCAGTAACTCATCACTTCGCAATCCCCACCCATCACTGGTTTTTAAATCTCTGCAGGGAGATGATAAAACATGGTTAGGACAAAAATTACTCCATCCCAATAGCCTAAGAAGACGCAGTAACATCAAACCTCAATGTTTTCCGAAAAGTCCTTCATCTGTTCAGAAATTTCTACCCTTTTCCTCGCAGCTACATGACAAACAAACACACCATTATCAGGCCATGAATCTGGTGTTCAAGCATGATTTTAAAAAAAAAATACAAAATCTAATTTAAAAGGCTGCTCCTGAGATTTTACCCATGATTGATAGATCTTCCATTTTCTTTGATGTCCTCACTGCAAATCTCTGGAATGAAGGGCTGCGTGGTAAAGGAAAGACTAAGTTAAATTCTGAGAATTGGACCCTTAATGCAATCCGACACAAACCCTACTGTGGTCATCAAAGCTAAAATCTGTCTGGTTCAAATAAAAATAGCTCTTGGCCTGTCAAAAGAACAATTAATCTCAGTGAAATCATTCTATTGTTTGTTTGCTTTCTGTGTTTCTGGTTTGTTTCCTTTTGAACGGCCCCCATGATGGTTGTAATCCAGGTGTTTAAGTATAGGAAGGAGTTGTCTGTCAACTTGGTAGGCTGGTGTGATGACAGCTTGCAGATTTAACAAAAAGCCTGTTCCTCCTGTATCCTGTAAACTTTTCTAGTTCCTGTTTTCATTATTAATAGCTGCTGATGCATACCCACCGGGGAGTAGGACTTGTAATCCAATCCGCGTTAAAAAAATTCTTGCGTTTTATGTGCATTTCTATTTTGTGTGATTCATTTCTGCAATCGCCTTTATGGTTGACTTAGGTGGTAATTAGTTCTTTCTTAATATTATTTTGTTTATGACTACGATTTAATTCTCCGAATTCTGGGTTGAATCTTGAATTTATTTATTCATCAATCAAATTCATTTTGATTGTTGTGATACTTGTTTAAATTTCTATTCCGCAATTTCTTTTATACATATCTCCAACATCACAGTAATTGATATGAAACAAGTGAATTTAGGAAACAAAATAAATGAGAATCGAAGCAATAATGTGGTTTGTACTTCTAGCTTACACAGAAAAAAAAGGAAATAAAATCAGCCCATGGAAGTGAAGCCGTCACAGTTACAATACGGGTTCAAAGAGTGGAAAATTTTCAAGCAAGATATTAAAGCAGTATTTTAGAACAGCATGCAGCTAACAGAACTCAGTTACAGTGGTCCGATTGAAGATGGAGCCAAGGGATTTCAAAAAAGGAGATACAAACAAATACTTCAAAACAAAATTACAAAAGCAATCATGATAGCAATCCCCCAACCCTCGACAATGAAATGAAGAGCACGCAAAAAATGAAATTTCATGCTCGGTGAATGTTCTTCAACACACCGAACTACAGTGAACCGGGAAGAGGGAATTGATTAGAACAAGATTCACTGACGCCCGCAAGCCTTAATGTAAACAAGGAACGCGAGAAGGCTATATATACATATGCGAGAAATCAAAGCGTACCTGTTGGCTAGGGAATTAACCAGAACCTCGTTGACGAGGTACGACATAACCCTGCTCATGAAATTCATATATGCATCCGCGAAAAACACCTTCGAGAGGCTGAAACAAACGAACACAGAACACTAACCACAGCAGAGTGAGTGACCAAAAAAACCCTAATTCAACAAATAAATTCAAGAACGCCTTATGCAAAACCCAAATAAAAGATGACTGAAGACGCCCCATGAAGATCACAAATCCAATGATCCAAACCTCGAAAAAGTCCGCAAAGCTTGCCTGAAACGAAGCCAAGGTCTCCAGGGGCCAGACCCGCCACCTGCCCCACAGGGATCAGTTTTATAGGCGAGCAACGCTCGTGGCGGAGGATGCGTCCGGCAGTATACTGCCGGTGCCCGTCTCGCCATGATCCAGCTCACAGATCTCAGCCGTTCATTTCATCATAAAAGAAATCGTGCCACTAATCAAAACGGTGCAGTATTGGTGTGATTGCATAAATTACATTATATTTAGGTTCCTCTGTACAACTACATCAAAAACACACACCCAAGATAAACCAAGTTCATAGCCCTCGTATCCGAAAATACCCTGCATTTTTATTTATATTCCATATATATATAGGGGGTCTATAATCCTCTTTGGTGGTCCTCTGTGGTCCTCTGCTGTCGCAGCCGCCTGGGTCCGTCGCCCGCCACGATCCATCAATTTCAACATCGTATCCACTGTGGGTGGACCTGCTACTCGCATTCGTCCGGCTGCATCCCGTTTTCGTCGTCCCCAACGCTGGAGTCGCCGACACTCTACCCACCGACAGATTCTGCCGCTTGAATCAACCTGTCTGTCGAATTCAGTCTTCCAGTCGTTAATCTCGCACGTTGTCAGCGTCACCCGTCGCCGATCGAGAGCGTCCGCCCGCCGCGCATCCCATGTGTTCACCAGCGTTGTCGCGCCCTGCCCAACATCGCCGCCCGAACCGATATCCACCGGCATTCGGCCTCCGTCAGTCAAGTCGCCCGACCATCTGCCGATCTCTTGCTTGTGCCCCGCCTGGATCCGGCCACAACCCATTTGGCCTCTGTCGGTCAAACTGACCAGTCAGTCGCCGATCTCCTTTGCTTGCACCCCACCTGGACACCACACACCATATCCTGCTAAATCCCCAAATACGGGGCAGTTGGGTATTGAACCCTGGTTGGATGCAGGTTTACGGGGTAACCTGAACCACTAGGCTAGGACCCCCAACTGATGATAGAATGTGTTATATGGGTAACAGCGTATGGGTGGGCGCCACACCATGCTTATTTGAGTCCAACCCACCACCTGCGCGCCACACGCCCCCAACTAATTTCGAGTGTGGTAGGACTGAACCTGAGCAAGTTCCATTGTCAGGGAGTGACCGCCTTACACGGTACCACTAAGCCAACCTCTGATCGGAAGATGTGTTATATGGGTAACGAGGTATAGGTGGGTGTCACACCACGCTTATTCTCGGCCCAACCCACCACTTGCGCGTCACACGTCCCCAGCTAATTTCAAGTGTGGCAGGACTCGAATCTAAGCCAGTTGCGTTGTTAGGGAGTGTCCGCCTTACACAGTACCACTAAGCGAACCCCAGTCGGTAACGTGTTATATGGGTAACGAGGTATAGGTGGGCGTCACACCACGCTTATTCTGGACTCAACTCACCACCTGCACGACACACACCCCCCAACTAATTTCAAGTGTGGCAGAACTCGAACCTGATCCAGTTATGTTGCCAGAGAGTGGCCGCATTACATGATACCACTAAGCCAACCCCGGTCGGCAAACATGTTATATGGGTAACAAGTTATAGGTGGGAGCCACACCACACTTATTTTGGTCTCAACCCACCACCTGCGCGCCACATGCCTCCAATTAATTTTGAGTGTGGCGGGACTCGAACCTGAGTCAATTCTGTTGCCAGAGAGTGATTGTCGTACATGGTACCACTAAGCCAACCCTGGTCGACATAAACGTGTTATATGGGTAACGAGGTATAGGTGGGCGCCACACCACGCTTATTCTGGGTCCAACCCACCACCTGCGCGTCACATGCCCCCAACTAATTTTGAGTGTGGGGGGACGCGGACATGAGTCAATTTTGTTTATTAGGGAGTGGTCGCCTTACACGGTACCATTAAGCCAACCCTGGTCGGCAAAACGTGTTATATGGGTAAGGAGGTATAGGTGGGCGCCACACCATGCTTATTCTGGGCACAGCCCACCACCTGTGCACCACACGCCCCCAGCTAATTTCAAGTGTGGCAGGACTCGAACCTCAGCCAGTTCCGTTGTCAGGGAGTGGTCGCCTTACATGGTACCACTAAGCCAACCCCAATCAGAAAACATGTTATATGGGTAACAAGGTATAGGTGGGCGTCACACCATGCTTATTTTGGGCTCAACCCACTACCTGCATGCCACACGCCCCAGTTAATTTTGAGTGTGACATGAATCGAACCTGATTCACTTCTGTTGTCAAGGAGTGGTCGCCTTACACGGTACCACTAAGCCAACCCCAATGGACAAACATGTTATATGGGTAACGATGTATATGTGGGCGTCACACCGCGCTTATTATGAGCCCAACCCACCACCTGCGCGCCACACACCTCCAGCTAATTTCAAGTGTGACATGACTCGAACCTGAGCCAGTTCCGTTGCCAGAGAGTGGTCGCCTTACACGGTACCACTAAGCCAACCCTAATTGTAAAACATGTTATATAGGTAATGAGGTATAGGTGGGTGTCACACCATGCTTATTCTGGGTCCAACCCACCACCTGCGCGCCACAAACCCCCAGTTAATTTTGAGCGAGACATGATTCGAACCTGAGCCAGTTTCGTTTCCAGGGAGTGACCGCCTTACACGGTAGCACTAAGCCAACCCCAGTCGGCAGATGTGTTACATGGGTAACGAGGTATAGGCTGGCGCTACACCGCGCTTATTCTAGGCCCAACCCACCACTTGCGTGCCACATGCCCCCAGCTAATTTCGAGTGTGGCAGGACTCGAACCCGAGCCAATTCTGTTGTCAAGGAGTGACCACCTTACACGGTACCACTAAGCCAACCCTGATCGGAAAACATGTTATATTGGTAATGAGGTATAGGTGGGTGTCACACCATGCTTATTTTGGGCCGAAAAACATGTTATATGGGTAACAAGGTATAGGTGGGCGCCACACTATGCTTATTTTGGGCCCAACCCACCACCTTCGCGTCACATGCCCCCAACTAAAATCAATCTGAAGGGAAGAAAATCCTATATTTCAATAATTACAATGATTTTTGTGGGACACCAACCACTTTTTGCTTGAATTGTATATTACAAAATCTAATGTAATGTGAAATTGATTAAAAATTCATGCATGGATATGTTGAAGGACTAATTAAACTTTGAATGTGAATGATGTTTAGTAAATAAAAAAGCAATCCAATGCATATATAAGTTTGATTTTTTTTTTCATTTTGGTGGGGAAAAATGAATTAAAAGAACAACATAAAAAATATCAATGGAAGAAGTGAGAATTTCTGAATAATAATATAAGTGGATGTTTGATGCATTTCTTTAGTTTATACATTTTTTATGAAATGACGAACCTTAAAAATATGCATGACTCATTCATTATTGGAAAAAATAGTATTTAGTGGTGGTTTTAAAAAAATACTGTGAATTCATGACAATTTATTAAAAAGCACAGTTATTTAGCGGCAGTTTAAACCACCGCTAAATCCAAAATTTTATTTTTTAGTTATTTATTTAATCTAAGGGGACATTTTTAAAAAAACGTCTCAAAATTAACGATAATGTATAATTGATTAAAATTTAAATTACTTGTTGATAATTAATAATTATTGATTATTATTGCAAGATCTCGTCTTTTCCCGGGTACGTTCCTCTTTATTTTTTGTTTGATCCAATTTATGTTTTGTAATTGAGACCCATTCTTTGCTTAAAATGGGGTTTTAGAGGTGTTTAGGGGCTTAGAGAAGCTGAGTTAGTGGAAGATCGGAGGTGGCATGCAGCACCAGAGATGTTGTAGTGCCACTGGGTAATTGGTGCAATCCATTGGCTAGCCAGTGGGTTGCCCAATCGCTTGGTAAAGCTACAAGAGTCCCACCTGCTAGTTGGCGAGACCCATCAACCAACCGGAAGGACACATACATCATGGGTCTCCTATAGGAGACCCACTAGCTGGTTGGTGAGATCTTTATCTGTGAAGTCGCACTGGAGAACACCGTCGTCTTGCTAGTGGTGCCCCTCGACTAGCTGGTGGCCCAGGATGGGTTGGATTAATGAGGGGTTGGATCGTCTTTTTCCACCCTGAAACCCTTGTTTAAGCCTAATTAACCCCCATTTGACCTTAACCTAGGATTTACAAATCTGAAGCATTCTATGGAGCTTTGGCGACTCCTCAAACACCAATACTTGGTTCCTTGATCCGTCCTTCGATTTGAACAACTCAAATTAGCGAGTTCTTCTTGGAATTGATAAATTTATCTTATCTTCTTCTTGAATCATCTTCTTCCAGCCTCGACGGAGTGTGTTGATTGTTGTCCATAGGGAATCATGGTGTTGCATTTTGATCCAATGATTGATCTTGGTTTTATTATTCTTCATTGTTTTAGGTGTGTGGTCTAAATCAACTCCCTAAGTTTTTTTTTGTTTCTCTATGCATGACTTGTGTAACAACCCATTTTTTTCAAATATATATAATTTATTTGTAAAATAATATAATTATACATAAAACTATACTTTATAAGGTTGTACTACGAACTAATATTTTATTTATCATGATAATTTATGCTTGAATATATATATATATGGTCTATAAATATGTTAATATATATATGTTAAAATATATGTATGTTAAAATATATATGTTATATATATATATATATGTTATATATATATATATATATATTAAAAAAATTATATTTTTTTTTGTTATTCTTAGTAATGTAGTATAATATAAGATATATACTATAAGACAACAACTCTTTTAGATGATAATATAAATTAATTAAGTCCTAAGTATTTTTTAGGAACCTATGAGTATTACATTAATAAAATTAATTCTTAGTAATTAATAAAACATTTGCTTCAATTCTGTCATCTAAAAGTTTACGTGTTTTGGGGAAATTAAATGAATATATCTGGATAAATTTTCTGTTGAAAAAATTTCCCTATGCATACTCTCTTTTTTCCCTCAAAATTTTAGTTTATTTGGCCATGTATTGAAGAATTCATGGACGGGTCATTATAGAAAATAATTTTGTCCAGACAAACTGTCTAGATTCAATGTACCGAATAACCACACATTTTTGGATAAATCAATGGAAGAATATTGAAATGTGATCTTCTTTTGAATTTCTCCCCTGTGTCTTAAGTTTCCACCATCATAATTTCAACCTATTACATGACGTTTTCTAGGAGTTACAGTCGAATCATTGATGAAAATATTTCCAGCTTGGCAGATTCATTGAATCTAGATACATTGAATTAACACGCACTTTTGACCATGATAAAGTTTGAACCAGATGTTCCTATAATTAGATGAAATGATCCAAATATAGTCGTACAACCTCTATAAAAATTTCAGGCCAATCCAAAAATGATGGGAAATGTTATGACCAAATTTTTGTGGTGGGATCCATCTAGTCGGATTCAAATCAGTGTTGACTTCATGGCCACCTATCGCCCCTCAAAAATTAGACCCAAATTTCATTATCGAAATGAAAAATTTAGATATATTATTATATAATCCACACAAAAATTAAAATATGGTCTAAATAAATTTTTAGAAGAAAAATACTAAAGTGAAATTGAAAGGGAAAAACTGGAATTTCCATGAAATTTTCAAATTTATTAATCATTATTCTTGATCAAAGTATATTCAAGAAATAAAATAAAATTAAATGGGTTATTGATGCGTTGAATGACCTTAAATATCATAGAAAACATTAATTTTTAAAAAAAATGTTGGAATTAATGCCAACCAAAATTGGTTAGCCTTAATGAAAAAATTATTATTATTTAAAACCTCAACACCACCCCTCCTCAAGTATAAATACCCACACCATATTCTAATTATATCACACAAAGTTAAAAGTTATTTCATCATATACCTACCAAGTAGCCTCTTCCATTACTCACTCTTCAATCTTTAAGAGTTTTGTTGGTCTGATGGTTGTCCTCTCTAAGATTCAGTAAGTTACTTTTCATGGTAAGGGAATCATCCTCCTATCCTTTTTCATTCAAGTACCTCATTTTTTGTATATCTATAAATGTTGAATTAATTTCTTTAAAAAACATTTTTTTATTATCACTTTACTTCCAGAATAGTGTTTCAACAATGGGATACCTTCACTCCCTCTCACTATGCCCTCCCTCTAGTCCATGTTGTATACCATCATGCTGTTGAATTCATTTCTTGAATTTCTCTCTTTTACGTGAGAGATTACAATATTGTGAACCCAAAACAATTCATTTTAAATGGTTATTAACCTATATGTAAACATAATTTATTGATTCAGGTAGTTACATGTATGAAACCCACATTCCCTCTTCATGGGTTAAAAATTATGTAATGTTCAAGTCTTTAAGCACCTCTGTACTCAATGATTTTATATGAAACCCATTCTTTAATATCCTAATGTTAATGATGAAATGGTTTATTATGATCAATGTGGATCACATGAATTAATTCATATAAAGGGTTCACCTTGATATCCCTCCAATTCAATGGATATGACATGTTTTACGATACCCTGGTGAATAACCTTGATAATTATTTTTTAGGATGTATTAGTGACAAACCTTAGTGATATGATTATAAATGTTTTATTTTTATGTTGTATCAACATTTACATGTTATGTATCAAATAATTTTGGTTATTATCTCATTATATTTCTTATGTTTTATCCATGATGGTCATTCATGTTCTATTTCCTTTATTTTTCCCTTACCAGGATTTATGCTCACCCTATTCTATTGATGTATGTCCCTAGGAAATTACTTGCAGTGATGTGATGTAGGATGGAATGGAAAAGGAGTCTTTAAAAATGAGTATTTGAAAAGGATTAAATAATGTTTATGTTTATGTTTTATCTATGCAATTCATGTGTTAAGTACATGGTTTCCAAGACATAGGACCTCAAAGGACCCTTCAAAGTTATTAATGTAATATTTTTTTAAGGAATTATGTTAAAAGTTATGTATTAAAAAGATGGGTTTCCATTGTTGGTATCAAATAATGGTATAGTTATTTGTAGAAATTAAGACTAGAAAACATTAGTTTGAGCCCTAGGGATAATTCTAAATATAAGAAAAGATCATGGAATTTTGGTGAAGTATTAAGTGAGTGGTTTCCAAGCAACTACATCCCTGTCTGGATACTACAATTGGATGCGGCTCATGAACAGTTGTACTTAGGGGTAATAACCCTAAAAGGGCGCATTGAGATAGACTAGATCATTACCTGGTGTAAAAAAATAGACCTTGATGCAAACCTAGTTTGACACTCCTAGGGGGATATGTTTTGGTTAATCACATACTTTTACAAACCATTATGAAGGATATATAAATAATGTAAAGCTTTTATTAAGATTAAAGTATATCATCCTAGAAGTATGATATTAGAAAATTTAAGTATTGAGATTTACTTTAGAATTGTAACTATAATATTACTAATAAGTAACAAATTTATCACTTAGGTTTTCTCCTTTTAGAAAAAAATGGAAGGAAATAGAAGGACTCATGAAAATAATGTATATAATAGACAATGCGGTGAAGACCTTCCCAATACAGGGGATATGGATTTGAAAACTTCATGATGATGATGAATCAGTTAACTTAGCTCATGAACAACAATCGAAACCATGTGGAGCATCCTACTTCACCAAGGAAAGAACAACTAACAGTTGAATCCTTCATGTGTCAATGGCCACATATTTTTAGTGAAAAATCCGATCCACTAATTGTGGAACAATAGATCAATACTATAGAAAATATGTTTTTTATACTTAATTATTCTGATCAGTGGTGAACACTAATCAAGAAAACGAATCCAAGGGATGAGGTGGAATCCATGGAATGGGATGACTTCAAAAAAGTATTTTTAAAAAATTATTTACCTTGTACCCTCTAGACCAAAATGGAGAGGGAATTCCTTGAGTTAAAACAATGAATCAGTGGGGAATTATGAGATAAAATTTATAAGGATTGCGCGTTACACTTCAAAATTCATCATAAATTCTGACAGGAAGATAGATTGTTTCTTTAGCAGACTGAGATCCCATCTATAGAAGGATTTGGAAATTTGTGGCTTCAGGAGCTATGAATAAATAGTATGATGCGATATCAAAGTTGAAATAGAGTCTGGAGATTTCCAGTGGTCCCATGGATAGAATGATAAAAAGATAAGGATGGATCAAAACTATGGGAAGGACCCTGACTATGAAAAAGAAGGGAAGAAACTACAACATCCCCTATGAAACAAATGTGAAAAAATTCACTCAGGGAATTATCTTTAAGGAAGTGGGATGTGCTATAAATGAGGGAATACTGGACACATTTATCAAAACTATCATGTATATGTAAATACAAAACCCTTTAATGTTGATAATACTGAAAAGATAGTGCAATCACATCCTACAGTGCATTGCTTCAAGTGTGGAGAGCCCAATCACTTTGATAACTAGTGCTCAAATCCAAAGGTGATAGAGGAAAAATGAGTTCAATGTACATTAGACCATTTTGGATTGGACACAAATTTTGAGGTTGAATTTATTTAAGGGGATAAGAATGTAACAACCCATTTTTTCAAATATATATAATTGATTTGAGAAATAGTATAATTATACATAAAACTATATTTTAGAAGGTTGTACTTAACAAATTAATATTTTATTTATTATGATAATTTGTGTTTGAATATATATATATATATATATGTTATATAAATATGTTAAAATATATATGTTATATATATATGTTAAAATACATGTACTTTAAAATATATATGTTTAAAAAATTATATTATTTTGTTATTATTAGTAATTTAGTATAATATAAGGTACATACTATAAGACAACAACACTTTTAGATGATAATATAAGTTAATTAAGTCCCAAGTAATTTATTAGAAACCCATGACTATTACAATAATAGAATTAATTCTTATCCATTAATAAAAAATTTGCTTCAATTTTATCCTCTGAATGTTTATGTGTTTTAAATAGATGAATATGGATAAGTTGTCTTCAGAAAATTTTTTCTACCACATATTCTATTTTTTTAATAAAAAT
The DNA here is from genome assembly GCA_963277665.1 of Viscum album. Classification (NCBI taxonomy): domain Eukaryota; kingdom Viridiplantae; phylum Streptophyta; class Magnoliopsida; order Santalales; family Viscaceae; genus Viscum; species Viscum album. The sequence continues at coordinate 1,274,727,420 of OY728136.1, read as the reverse complement.
TTCAGCTTATTTGGACATGTATTGAAGAAGTTATGGTTGAATAATTATATAAAATAATTCTATCCAGATTCAATGTACCAAATGTTCACACATTTTTGGATACCTTAATGGTAGAGTATTGGAATATGGTATTCTATGGAATTTATAACCCATTTCTTATACACCCACCATCAAAATTTCAACCTCTTACATGACATTTTTTAGGAGTTATAATCAAATATTTGATGAAAATATTTCTAGACCGACAAATTCATTGAATCTAGATGCATTGATTTCACACATGCTTTTGACAATGATAATGTTCAAACCAGATGTTCCTCCAATTGGATAAATTATCCAAATAACTCCATCTAAACTCTTTCAAAATTTTAGGCCAAATCAAGAATGTGTAAAAATGTTATGACCGAATTTCTATGGTGGGACACTTCTGGCCGGATCCACATCAGCATTGACATCATGGCCACCTATCTCCCCTAAAATTGTGGATCCTAATTTAATTATCTAAATGAAAAATGTAGATATATCAGTATAGAGTCTATAAAAAATTAAAATTAAGTTGAAATAAAATTTTAGGAGAAAAATACTAAAGTGATATTGAAGGATAAAAACTGGAATTCTCATGTAATTTTCAATTTTTTTAATCATTATTCTTGATCAAAATGTATTTATGAAATAACATAAAATTAAATGGGTAATTTATGTTTTGGATGGCCTTAAACATCCTTGAAAACATTAATTGTTAACCAAAAACATTATAATTAATGCCACCCAAAATTGGTTGGCCTTAAGGAAAAATAATTATTATTTAAACTCTTAACACCACCCCTCCTCAAGTATAAATACTCAACCCCTATTCCCATTATCCCACACCAAATTTGAAGTTATATCATCATATACCTAGAAAGGAGTATCTTCTATTACTCTATATTCAATCTTGAAGAGTTTTGTTGGTTTTAAGGTTATCCTCTCCAAGATTTAGGAAGTTACTCTCCAAGGTTAGGGAATTATCCTCTTCTCATTTTTCATTCAAGTAACTCATTTTTTATATGTCTCTAAATGTTTAATTACTTTATTTTCCATTTTTTTATTATCCATTTACTTCCAAAATATCATTTTACTGATGTGAGACCTTTATTCCCTCTCATTATGCCTTCCCTTTAATCCATGTTGTATACTGTCATGCTGCCAAATTTATTTCTTGAATTTCTCTCTTTTATGTGAGAAATTACAATATTTTGAATACCCAAACCACTTCATTTTCAATAGTTATTCACATAGATGTAAAAATAATTTATTGTTTTAGGTATTTACATGTATGAAACTCACATTCCCTCTTTTTGGCTTAAAAATGATGTAATGCTCAAGTATTTAAACACCTATGTACTCGATGAATTTATACGAAACTTATTCTTCACTCTCCTCAGGTTAACGATGAAATGATTTATTATGATCAATGTGGATCACATGAATTAATTAACATGAATGGTATTACCTAATATCGCTCCAATGCATTGGGTAAATAATTAACCTCTATAGATAACATGTTTTATGATACCTTGGTGAATAAACTTGGTAATTATGTTTTATGTTGTCTTTGTGATAAACCTTGGTGATATGATTATGAATCTATTATTTTTATGTTTTAGCCACATTTCCATTATATTTATCAAGTACTTATGATTATTCTCTCATGATATGCCTCATGTTTTATCCATGATGACTGTTCATGTTCCATTTTCTTTGTTTTTCCCTTACCTGGCTTTATGCTCACCCTATTCTTTTGATGTATGTCTCCAAAAAATTACTTGTAGTGAGATGATGTAGGATGACATATAAAAGGAATATTTCAAAAGGATAAAATAATGTTTATGTTTATGTTTTACTTACATAATTCATGTGTTTTTTATCTGGTTTCTAAGACACTAGACATCAAAAGAACCTTTGAAGTTATTAATGTAATATTTTGTTAAGGAATTATGTTAAAAGTTATGTATTAAAAAGATGGGTCACCATAAAGATCATTTAGACACACTGTGTCCATGACCTTACTTAATTGGATCTATTAAATTCTTCGTGTCTATATCTCTCATGGATCTCTTTGGGCTTGTTGGTGTTGAGATTTGGACTTGCAGCCACCTGAGAGGTGCACCAACCTTTGACCCTAGGTTGGATCTTGGAATGTATAAACCTAGAGAAATATGATGATTTGGAAATTATTTGTGAATTGGATTAGCATGTGAATTGATGTCATTATCATGATAAAGAATCACTTGGCTTGAATGTGGTTAATTGGAATTTAATTGTCATTGTCATGATAATATGATGAAATATGGATATAATTTCTTGGGAATGATAATTGGGCTTAATTGATATGTGTAATGGAATTTCTACAATTATTGTGATAATTGGAAACCCGATAGAATGGAATAAATGGTTGATAATTGGAAATTTGGATAAATTAACCTATATGATATATCTTAACATATTTTTCATGTTTGATGAATTGGAATGAATTGGATATTATTTATTTTATTGTGAAACAGTGATTCGACCCTTGGAAAGGGAAATATGCTATGGGAACACGTAAGTGACTCTAGAATAAAAATTCACAAAGTCTAGTATTACATGGTTATTTTTCCATTGGCATGTATAATTCACCATGGGAACTTGTAAGTGACTCTAGCATGGTAACTTTCATAGATTCTAGTATGAAACAATTACTTAACTCTTGGAATGGGTAATGCGCCATGGGAACATGTAAGCGGATCTTGCATGATAATTTTCATAGAGTCAATTATTGATGCATGAGGGTGATATGTATGTTTACTTGATGTACAAGGGTGAGATACACGATATGGGTGATTCATCCTTAGCAGGATAACCCACCAAGGATATGGGAGATTCGTCCAAGGAAGAAGAATATGCCACTGGACAAAGATATTCAACATCATGTCAGATCATGTTTGGATGACCCCAGGAGTCAATCCAGAGATCGATGGTTGGAAGAGTTAAATGATGTTCTATAATAATTTATGAATTAATTCCCCTTTTTTATCTTAGTATTTCATGCACTATTTGTTCAACCCAAATTTTTTAGACACCTTGGGTGTGGTCCTACTGAGTTTTACACACGTCCTGTTCGGGCATCATTTGGTACCTGGACTGAATTCATGGATAAAGGTCTAGAAAAGGGTAGGGGGGCATGTTCTTAATTGATTGATTGTTGGATGAAATTGGATCTTAGAGATAAAACCAATAATTAGGTTCAAGACTAGTATTTTTAGAGTCTTTATTATGGAGCCTATTTTTAGTTGTCAACTTTTATGAATTTTAGTACGATTTTTAGTTTGGCATATAGTATGACAGGACATGGTTTATTATTATTATTTGGATTGTTTGTATTTATATGTTATCTTCTTGAGTTGTATGCATTGATTGATTTATCTTATTTATTTTGTGATTACTAATCTATTTCAATGGGTATAGTCTCCCCTATATATTTCTTATACCCTCATTTCTATTCGGTAGCCTTCGGCATATGAGGAGGTTCATTTGAGGTCATTTAGCGATCTGTCTTGGTAATGTGAGGGAGAACCAGACCGAAGATGTTACAAAGTGGTATCATGGGTCATGCATTTTTTGTTTCTTTACTATTTGTGGAGGTAGACAGGAGACTAGGATGTGTCAAGGCTTGGTAATGAGCTCATGTATAAGAGTAGACAACCCATGTGCAGGGGAAAACCCAAGTTCCCAGGGATGGGATTGTTGTTCTCGATGTCTGATTTTTATAGTTGTGATTTTATTTCACCTTGGGTGATGTGATTATTGTGTGGTGTTACTATTTTATGAGATTTCACTTGCAGACTGGTACAATACATGGTGCGTTTAAATGTATCATGGTAGGAACGTAGGGAAATATGTTGACATGAATTGTTCATGTTAGGAGTATATTTATTGCATGTGATATAACTGCCCATCTAAGTTGTGAGATATAATCCCTTGAGATATCAGATAAAAAAGGAGTAAATGGAACTATTATGACTTTACAATTCACATGTTAATTCATGTTTGGAGTAACCTTGTGTTAGTCGTTCTATGTTTCCATCTTGAACTTCTGAGGTTGATCTTGTTTTGCACCCTGTGATTTGTGTAGTGTGTTTACCCTTGTAGAGAAAGTTTCTCCACATAATCTTTAGGATGATCGTTAGGAGAGTAGTAACTAGTGAACCCCTAACACAAATGAATCTGAATTTCCAACAGCTCTAGAAAACCTAATTGATGATCAGATTCATGACAGTTTTCTATGGTTAATGTGATCCATGGAGAGGGATACTACTTATGTCATTCCTTCAATTTACGATCTGATGAGAGGGTTTCAACTGCAACACCTGCCCACATTCATTAGGGAGGGAGGACCCCAAACAAGTGAGTTTTGGAACAATTCTATCCAAATTATTTTCAATAACCTAGAGACACTTGTGGACAATAGGGTGAAACTTTATACTTATATGTTTTGAGAACCAGTCAAGAGATTGTTGGACATCATAGATCAAGTCAGATAGCAAGAGAATCTAACCTAGAAGGACTTCAAGCCTAATTTACTAAGTCACTTCTCTCCAAAGATGTTGAGGGATGAGAGGGCTATAGAGTTTAGGTACTCGATGCAGGGAAGTATGTTAATTATGGACTATGTTAGACATTTTACCAACATGTAGAATTTTTATCCATCTTTGGTAGTTGATGTGGTAGTCAGGGTGAAGCACTTCCAAGATGGGTTTCGTTGTGAGATAAAGTTGTAGGTGAATTTACTTCACCTGAGTAACTTCTCTGATGTGATGAATCAAACCCTCATCACCAAAGGGAACTTTGGGGAGGCCCTGAGTGGTTGGAAATTTTTTTTAGCAGGATGACATGGGAACTCTTATTTAGGAAGAAAGAAGTGTTGATGTGATAGTTTCCACCAAGATAGCAATGGGTAGAGTAACCAAGGGAGTGTAAAACTACCCTAGGAACACATTTATAGGTAGTTATTTCAGTGTGGTATGGTTTTCCATAGGAACTTATAGTGTCCATTCCCTATTCTGGATTTTCATTCTTGAGGTATAATGATCCATCTGTAGAGGTTCTATAGGATCACTCAATAGTCGAGTTGTGGAAGAGGAGTAGGGAAGACACCTGAGTCTAAGAAGGAATCAAATACCCCTTAGAATATAGGTAGATATAATTCCACTAGTCACTTGGGTTGGGGTAGGGGACATGGTACCCTGACATAGAAGCAAAAATATCAACGGAATTGATATATAAGTATGAATGTTCATGTAAAATGAGAATAGATATATAGAATTGAAGTTATATGTTATTAATGAAAATATATAATATTAAATTTTTATATAAATCATTTTTTTATTTAGGTTGAGGATTAACCATTAGATAAGATGTTAGTGATAATTTTTTAGATTATTTTCATGGTTTTTCGATAATCACAAACTAGTTTTATTTTATTAGTTAACATCATGTATATATAATGGTTCTAAAATAATAAATAAGATATAATAAATATATTATAAATTTTTTAACCATAAAAATGGCTTTATGACCAGCCTTGAAGGTGTTAATGGAAAATTAAAATGCTTTATTCAAGATGTCGGTAAATTGACACATCACAGGCGATGTTTTCATTTATAGAATAAAAGAGAGAAAGAAAGGAGTTTGATGATGAATATTCAATTAATATGATAAAATTATAGTATATAAATGATATTTTATTTATTATTTATCTTTTTACAATGGATTTGAGGGAATTATAATAAAATAAAAGAAATTTAAAAGAAAATAAAAGAAAAGAAAGATGATTTTCACCTCTTGAATTCTCCTCCTTGAGAACCTCCTTATGGGGATTGATTTTAGTATTTTTTTGAGACCAAAGGATCTTGGATTTGGGGTAGGGGATTTATGAGAGTATTGGGTGGAAATTTTACAAGGATCAAATCTTGGAAGGTGTGAGGAGAAGGGGTGGTGAGGGGTGGTATTTATAGTGGAGGAGAGAGGTGTTTTTTCGAATATTTTATTCATTTGTTTATTATTTTGGATCAAGACTATGATTAGTTTGAGAATTATCACCAAATATATTAAATTAATAAAGTATAGTTCTATATTATGGTCTTACATCAGCCATACATCACCTACAACTCAATAATTCACGTATTTAGAATTTATCGTAAATTATCGTATTTTACTATTCACAAAAAATTCAAGTATTTTAGAAAAATACAAAAAATTCACCCTAACCATTTTTCGATGTGTAGAATTAAAAAATGAACTCCATTTTATAAAAATAACTTTATAAATATGAGAAATTTAATTTTTAATTAAAATTAATATTTACTTAGAAAATACCAAATTTAAAATTATAACTAATTTTAACACATTGAAAAATTAATTATGGTCGCATAAAATTATATTATAATTATAAGATAAAAAATATTAATTTTTTAATACATTTTTTTAATATAAATTTTCTTTAAAATCATTATATTAATTATAAATTGAAAATAAATATTTTTTGTTTTATAAAATATCAACTTTTAATTAATAATTTCTAAAACTTTTATTTACTTATACTATGGTATAATTATATTATATTACCATTTATAAGATACCTAAATTTTATTTAAACTTTCATAGGTGAGGTTATTTTTCTAATGGCCACATTACTATTCCTAATAGTCACATTATTATTCCAATGGTCACATTACTATTCATAAAAAATAAAACCTATCAGAAAAATACCAAAAATTTATCCAAAGTAAATTTTGATATTAAAATTTAAAAAATAATGTTTATTTTTTCAAATATAATTTATAAAAGTGTCAAAATTTATATTTAAAAAAAATTTACCAATAAAAGGCAGTAAAAACTGCGTTTAGAAAAATACATACTTTTATGTGTGAAATTGGATTTATTCTTATCTTATGAATCTAAATATATTTTGGATGAATGTAAAAATATTTTATTGAATATATAATATATAAATTTCATCAATACTTTCCATTCCAATCAATTTAAAGGCTAGGTTATAAAGGTCGTTTTAAAATAATTATATTTAATTGTATATCATTGTTCGTTTAATCTTGGTGTTGTGTGAAACCTATGATGTTGAAGAAATTAAATTTAAAAAGTGAAATACAATAAAGTCTTGGGGTGTTATAATAAGAAAGTGTGAACTTAGATACTTAGTATGGGTAAGTGTGGGAGATATCAATTGATGACCATATGAATGAATAAGATAAGCATAAGGTTATGAGATCATGAAAATAACTTATAATGTTCATACCCAATCTATCATTGATCATAAAAACAAGTTATGGTATAAAAATTTATAATTTCAGAATAAATGAATCTTAAGGGTGAGGGATCATCATTAATTAATAATGAATAACATGTTCAAACCATAAGAATAAAATATGCCATAAAAGTGTTTCACCATCATAGGTATAGAAACCATTTTATATGTCAAGGTTAACTACTGAGACTATCAAATTAGAGTGGATCAGGAATCAAAACCTATTTCACATATCATAAAAGACCAGAAATCATCACCTATTTCCCATAATAGATCAAGCACATATACTTATTTCCTATAATTTATCAAGAACATCGACTTGTTTCCCACAATGGTCAAGCACATCGACTTGTTTCCCATAATAGATCATGCACATCGACTTGTTTCCCATAATTATTCATGAGATATAAAACTTTACCCAATGAATTGGAGGGATATATAATTATTGGCCCTCCCCTATCATAATGAAAATCATACATATGTGTTTCACAAGATCATAAAACATTTATCATATCATCACAACATAACCCATGGAAAGGAAATGAGTTTCATAGACATTTCATCATTTCATCATAGCATAACCCATGGAAAATAAACAGGTTACATAAAAATATAATAGTCATAATTATAACCTCTCATAGAAAGAATAAGGATGGTAAAATTGGTTTATATCCCCAATATAAAATTATTAATATCAATAGATGTTATCATAGATGAGAATTCATTTAAAATATCATTGTAATATTTCTTGAGGAAAATAACCTTTTCATTTTGAAATAAATTCTTTAAAATATAAAAATTTCCAAAATATCTTTAAAAAAATCTCTTTCAAAAGAACTATGAAATTTTTAAAGGAATCTTAAAAGTATTAAGAAATCATGATCATGGGAAATTATTTTCATGCTGAGTACGTTGGAACAAAAATTCTATTCACATTTTTTGGTAAAAATCCAAAAGTTCCTCTTTTGGAAAATAATAATAAGAATACTTTTAACCCATTTTTTTAAAAATTAAATCATGTGTAAAAATGAATTTAAACAATCATAGGATAATATTAAAAACATTATTGATTTTTTAAAGAAAACATGAACATAGAAGAAAAAGATTCCCAACTAAATAGTAAAACATAACCAGTTTTCCTTAAAAACATTATTTCAGCCTCTTGAGTACTTAAAGTGAGGAAAATTAAAGGAAAACATGTATTCTATATAAATAACTAGTGGGGAAAAAATTAAAGGGATCTATCAGATATGGATCATATAATTTCCTCAATGGAAATCCAAGCATAAAAAACTAAACTTGGAGTTCCCATCCTATTGAAATTAGAGAATCCTATCTTAGAAGAAACCAATTTGGAAGGCCCATGACCAAATTAAAAAAGGGTCATACCTCTTCTATAAAACATTAACAACTTCCTGCTTAACCAAAATTGTTTTCCTCATATACTATTTAAAACCAATATCTTTTACGATTGAAATAGAAAATCCTTACTTAGAAGTAGACCTTCCTATATAAATGGATGGATAGATGATGGATGAATTGGAATGAATGGGAAATGAAATAATATTTTATTTTCACGCCTCTCTTTATATAAAGTGAAATCATATGCGTATATTTATGCCTCTATTTATGAATGGATAGTGAATGGATAGTGAAATCACATGCCTCTCTTTATGCCTCTCTTTATTAATGGATAGTGAATGGAAAGTGACATCATATTTTGTTTCCATGCCACTCTTTATGGGCAGTGCAATCATATGACTCTCTTTATGAATAGATGATAAATAGATAGTGAAATCATATTTTATTTTTAACCCCTTCTTATTTAATGGTCTAGAACTCTTCTACCAATAAAAGTTTTATGCCTCTATTTATGATATATGAAATTATATTCTATTTTCATGCATGTAGATACATCTTGTCTAGTATATGATAGTGATGATATTTAGTTATTAGTAGTGGAAAGAAACATTTAACACCATTTATTTCTTGGTGTTGAGAAACTCAACCTATATGAATTTCTCATTGTTGATGAACCAAATGAATGGGTATTGTATATTTATTCTTTATATAGTATTTCAAGGTTATGAAATAATAAAATTTCATATCTTTTCCAAGACATGTTTTTTGATCTGTCCACTAATTTAAATTTGATGAAATATGTGTTCAAAAAATAAAAAATTACATGATTAATTTGTAGTTTACATTATATGGAACTGTAATAGGCAATGAATCACATCCTTACTAATGTTTTCTATGACTGCAGACATGTGAGGGGAATAAACACTAGATCCACATCATTCTTCTGAGCCATCCGTGTCTACGGGTTGAGGTATGTATAAATGTAAATGTGTTTTTATTTTTTTAATTAAGTGTTAAACATATATATGAACATATTTATAATTATTTATGAGATTATTTTCAATAGTATCAGACTCAATTACTTCTTCCTCTGTTAGGAGAGTCCCTGGTCGTGGTATTTCATCATGGAATCCAGAAATGACCCTTGACGTATCATTTGATGAGACATACCATCCTGTGGGAGTGGGTACCCCTTTATTTATTCTCTAATTGGGTCATATAACATGATACCCACACATATTTTCATTGACTACATATGTTTGAGATTTATTCCCCTAGGTTAGATTATATTGGATATTGAGGAAAGTTTAGATAAGAGGATCATTTTAGTTTCTTAGCTATGTTTAAAAAATACTAACATTTGTGATTTTTTTCATTAAATAGAATAATACAAGAGTGTGACCCAATGAGTTTCAGCTAGTGTGTGTGGCCAAATTTCAACAAATATAAAAAGTAAATAAAGGGAGAGTCAAGAGGGAGCAATGAGTACCAAATGTGGGTGCCCCAGAAATTCTGGATAGAGTCCCAAGAGGCGTTCTCCTATCTCAGTGGTGTGAGTTAGTTTTATATTGGTCTACTTAGGTTTCAAAAATTAGTTTATTTATTTTGGTTTACATATTTCAAAGAATTTTTTGCATTTTAGATGTTTGAAATTTGAATTAATTGAATGTAGGAGGTGGCAGTGCGTCATTTTGAGAATCATGCATTGTAGGGACCACCTCACAGGATTGTGACTCATCACATGTCCCATATTTGACATGATGTTTTTATTATTAAATTTTTAAATTTATTATTTAATATGGTTTTGTGTTCTATATTTATATCTTATTGAAATACAGTTACTGGAGTAAGGTACAGTGACTGATAAAATGTTAGTGTGGATGATGACTCGTGATCGAAATGATCCAAAGGTTTCAACTATTATAGTAAGTTCTTGTAAAAATTATCAATACTTACATACATATGTATATAAATATAAATATATATTTATATATTACATGGTCTCAATTTAAGGCTGAGTTAGCACAAATTTCATAGGACCAATGGAAACTTTCAATTCAAAGGGATGAGATATTCCATCACATTATTAGTCATGATGGACATGGCTATAGCTTGACATATGGAACAAGGATTAATCATTATATAGTTTCATGCAATAATTATATGGATCTTGTTGTTTCTGGGAAGACACAATAGGTGATATATTTGGAGGCATGAATGCGTTCTTCCAATGAGGTAAATGTGCAACTGTTAGCTAAGGTTAGATCATTGTGAGAGTATGTGCACTAGGGTGATGGTGTAGTGGATCCTACTATGCAGGGTTATATTAAATTTATTTATTTATTTTTTATCACATTCATTATTATTATCTTCATAATTTTTATTTATTGTCCCCCTCTACCACATTGGATGGAGGCAACATCCATGGTCCCCCTGACGCATCAGATTCAAGAGGTGTATTTTGTTTTATCTTTCTAGTTTATCATTCAAATTGATTGTCTCATTTTATTTTTATATTTTTAATAAAGCCAAAAATAAAATTTACATTTTTATTAAAATTAATTTTAACCAATTAGGGAAACGTATAATAAATATTTTTATATTCCCACTATCTGTGGTATATCCAAGAAGGGGATATTTAGTTTAGTGGTCATGCATGGTTGAGGAAAAATATTTCAAAGATAGGAAAAGATATTTTGATAAAATATGTTACTCAGTTGATTCCATTGTATGTCATGTATTTATATTAACTTTTAGACACCCTGTTTGATCATATTCATTATTTTCACTATAGTTTCTGATGAGGAAATTTTTATGGTATAAAAAAGTAGTATTGTGCTTCATGGGACTCTCTTTGGTGGTCTAAGAGAACAAGGAGGTTGTGATTAAAAAACTTAAATAAGTTTTATTTTTCACTCCTTATAAAGCAATATTGGAGGTTATTTTCCATTTTTTTATTCTTTATGTGTGAATTTTTTGAAGGAGAAATATCTTTCAGCCTATGATTTTATAAGTTTTCATCTCATCCCGCATCCTAACTTTATTTATCATCTTTAGGGATCTAAATAAATTTTTATAGAAGATAGCGAGTTTATAATGGTAATGGGATTAAAGATTATAATGACCCTTGGTTGTTTGGGGTGGGTAATGGGTTTCCATTATTTGATATAAAGAATATTTGAGAGGGTGATACTATTTAGGATCTAATTATATATGATTTTTTAGGCTAGAACTTATAGATGGTGAATAAATTATTTAATGATCATGATCAAGAAACTATTCCACCAATTATTACTTGTCAGCAGCTATATAGAAATCAGTTATCTTGGATCTACTCCAATGATGGTGTGTATTTGGTGAAGATAAGATATGTGTTAGTGATGGCTGGTTTTCATCTACATAGGAATAACTTTTAGAACACTTTGTGTAATTTGAGCATCTCGCCCAAGGTTTCTCTTTTTTATGGGATATTTGTTATGATATGTTACCCACAAGAGATTTTATACAATAAAGTCTTGTTATTTTGGATAATTATTTTCTTCTCTGTCAGGGCCATGTGTAGTCAGTGGTGCATTATTTGTTTATGTGACCCTTTTTTGAGGTCATCATAGGAGAAATAGAGGAATATCATCACACTTGTTTCAGCTCATTTGGTGATGTAAATATAAGTTCTTAATGCTTGGGTGGCCTCATAAACATCAGATGTATTTTTTGAGGATTCCTCCTTGGATTGGAGGGTTTATAAGAACTTTAATGAATTAAATTTCAATTAAAATATGCTACCTTATGAAATTTGGTTTCAATGAGTGTGTAATTTCCTGGAAGTTTGAGCTAGTCGAATTAAAGTTTTTTTTCACTTTTGGGGAATAATTTAAGGGAAGGTGTTGAGAAGGTTTAGAGTTTTCAACCCAATAAATTTATTAAAATAAATAATGAAATTTCATTTCTTGGAGGTGGAAATATGGGCCTTGGTTTTATCTATAAATAATATTTTAGGAGGGTGACTACTTCATTGCATAAGTCTATTATGGAAGGATAGAGTCCACTAATTACTAAAGATTCTGAAATTTGTGAAGCTTTTAAGTTTTCTAAGAGTCAATAGTGGTAGATTACACCAAGTTGGAGGCTCATTAACTCTCATGAACCATTTATTAGACTAAGGCAGTTGATTAAAAAGTCAACATGGAACTTAATAGACATAGTGTTGGTTCATAACAACCAAACTAGCTAATCCAGGAGGGTTGGGCTAGAGGAGATTCCACCATGGGATATAATATTGGCTACTCTTTAAGTTTCAATTTCCTATTTTGAGGGAATCCTAAAAATCAATAGGGAGAATATCAAGGTACAATTCCACTATGGTGATCCCACCAAGCTCAAATAAAGAATCTCCATGCAAGAGCAACCACAAACTAGAATATGTGAAAGACCAGATCTATGCTCTAAGAAAAGGAAACTAATAACATCAAAAGAACCTACATCAAACAAAGGCTCACAACCAATTGTAGGCACCATAACTTCCCACCCACATCCTAACACAGCTAGCCAATACCATAACCAGAATCATAATAAGCCTTTATCCTATCCACCATAAACATATGCAGCCCAAAGCCAAGCATCCATCCAGCAACATCCAACCTCAACCCAAAAACAAGAACCAATAACCTCTAGAACCTAAAACATCACAAAGGCCCCAGAACCATGCACACACAACATTAGTAGAGCACAAGATGAATAATTTTGGGTCTGTTCAATTAAATTTCCTAAGGGGGTATCAAAAGTATATATGATGATGAAGCACCCACATTATGATCAATAAGTGATACCAATTGATTTAAAATAAATGAATGAGAATAACCTGAATCAAATAAAGCACATGATAAATTAAAGGATACCAGAATATAACCTCTCACAATAGAAGGCCCAACTCTAGAACTAACTATAGGTTTCTCTAAATTATACATACCACATGATCCCTTAAACCAAACCTTAGGAATAAACCCCTTCTTAGATGACTGTATAACAGCTACTCGGTCCTAACTGACACACCCATAAATTCAATTGGACCATAACACTCCCCTAAGAACTAACCTACATCCGATTGGACCCTATTATTCAACTGATATGATGGAAAACAATAGGTGACATTTTCTAATGTCTAAAATGACATATCAGAGGGTCAAAAATGAGAAAACAAATTCTGATTGATGTGAAAATCTAGGTGAATATTCCTCGAATCATATGTGATATACTGGAATGAATCGTACATAAATATGGTACTCGGATTGGCCAGTATAATTAAAAGTATATTTTCATATTTATTACCATTTTGTTACAATGGAAAACTCATGTGTGTAAGGGTCAAAATCTACCAAATGATCTTTGATTGACATAAAATCTTAGGACAATTATATGTACATTATTTACAATATTTTGGAATAATAAATATATAGATTGCATGCCTGAATTTATCATTATGATAAAAAATGGCATTCGCTCCTCGGATTGGGAGTTTAGTGAAAAATCACATAAAATAGTTCAATATATTAAGAAAAAACACTTGGATTGAAATAAAATCATGAGAGAACAATCACCAAGATGTTTTTGATATATAGGAATAAACTCCGCATCCATCAGATGCTCGTGTCTCCCAATATGATGGAAAATGATAGGTAACATTGTCTTGTGTTATTAAAATGACATATCTCCCATCAGGGGGTAGAAATGGGAAAATGACTTATGATTTATGTATGAATCTTAGAGAACATTCCTCGAATCATATTTGATCTATTGAGATCAACCACACATCAATTCGATTCCCGAATTGATCGGTATGCAGTAAACTTGGTTTTCAACTTTTAATAGTCATTGCTTAATTGATAAATAGTGTAATAAGATATTTTAGATTAGATTTTCCTCATTTCTATATTTATGATGCTTTCTATACATAACAATTTAGAAATTGTTTTGATTATTATATATATATATATTAACTAGATAATTTTGAATAATGTTACATATATTAATTTTTGTTTGATTTGATTATTTGTTTTATGTATATTATCATTTAGGTTGATGAAGATAGAAGATTCAAAGGATCTATAGCAGTTTGGATCTCTGGTTTTGTCTGAATTTCTATTTTTTGTTCTCTGGTGGTTTTTTTTTATTTTAGTAATTGTTGGTTGTAAAAAATATGATTTTTTTAAAATTTTTAGTATAGTGACTGCCTAAGGTGGTCTCTAATTCTATTAATTTTTGATAACCTTAGTGACTACCTATAGTGATCTCTAACATGGTTTGCCTTTGTGGACGCCTATAGAAGTCTCTAATGCTCTAAATTTTAGAAAGAATCAATGACTGCCTATGGTAGTCATTAATCTTATTCCCAGCGACTATCGTTGTGGTCTTCTAGTGGAACCCAATGTCGATCGATAAAAGTGTTCTCAATTTCCCTTTTGCGATGAACCAACTATAACCACCAAAAGCAGTCAGTTGGTGGTTGCTAAAGGTCAAATTTCTAGTAGTGAAAGGATCATGAGGTGTAAATGGTGATGTATTGAAGGGTACCCAAGAATTTATTCTAGATATAAATATTTTTGGGCATTATAAGATATTTTTAGTGACTTATAATTTTCTTTTCATCCTCTAAATATTTTAATTAATATTTTAATAAAGTGGTCACACATATGGGTTATTTTTAATTGGGTCACAAGCATCCAAATAATATATTAAAAAAATATTTTAAAAAATTATACCATCTATAAAAACAAAGAGGGATCTCGATCATATCCTTAATGGATCCCCATATGAAAAATACATCACCACGATTTTTCTCATAGTGGGGGAATTTAGCTTGGAGTTTCATAATTTAGAAATGGGTTTTGGGTCCTAGTCCACTCCCAATTATTTTTGGAATTTATATATCTAGTTAACCACTCTAATTATATGATTATACACCATTGAAATAAACCCTAGAATAGATTTGGACTTTTAATTCTTCGAGAGGAGGATCCAGTGGATTCTCAAAGCGAAGATGGATCATGGATGAACATCAAATCCCTTGGAGGTTGGAATTTTTTATAATTTTTGTTGTATCATTCTTCATGTTTAAAAAACTTTAAAATATATATTTTTGATATAAAATTATTATTTTTAATGATTATCTCTTGTCATTATTTCTTCAAATTTGGGAATCTCACTTTCTATGCAATTTTATCAATGGAAGAAATTAAAGGGAGTGGTTAGGGTGGCTGAACCTTTACCATCTACCATGACCCCACTGCTGCGAACCATGCGAAAATGTGCATTGTCACGACCCCCTCCCCACAAGGTGTACCCCTCCTGATCCAACAATGTGAGAAGAGAGATAATGACCCCCGAGTCCCGCCTCTAGTAGGCCCCGAGTTGGCGACTAGCACCGAGGGTATAGTAAACACAAAAATGGGAGGCATTACCCTCTAAGAGAACACATGCAAAAGAGAGAGATAAAACAGACACCAACCAAATCCAACTCAGATAACAATATAAAAGAAATCCCAAGTACATATATGCAATGTCATGAAAAACTACTACAACTGAAGGGAAAAAACTACAAGTGCCAAAGGAAAGAAAAAACAACAACCACAAGCCCGAACAACTCCTATGACCACAAGCTAGCATAAACCAGCTTGATCTCCAACTTTCTCCAATTGACCTGAAAAATAGTTTATATATACATAGGGTGAGTATAACAGTATACTCAGTAGGATCCTCCCTAGAGCCTCTCATACAAAAGTAAATAAAGCATGCTAAAGTACAGTGAACAACAAGTGAAACTAACTCATCACCTAAACAGGTATACTAAGTTCCCAACCTCACCATGGATACTCTCACCAATTATCACATACAAGAGTATATAATATAATATAGAATATCATGGGTACCTCGCTACTACTTCCCCACTGGTTTGATGCTTTACCCCAATGTCGCACGTCCTAAGCATCTCTCTCCAAAAAGTCTTGCCTGTAGACACTTGGGCAAAGCACCAAAACATGCACCTCGTGCAAAAAAAACACCACGTCCACATAAGTAGAGTAACTAAGTAGTTTCTCAGAGCCACCACAACTTGCATAACGTGTATCATATGTCGGACATTATACCTCAAGCCATTACAGCCCACACACCGAGTAAGGATCTTAAGCCATCATATCCTATACACGTTACACCTATAGTAGTCTATAGGAAACTTATCCAGAATAAATGTGTGTGAATAACCACAAGAAATTACAACCCTCTACACACATATATGGAGAAAACTAACCATTGTGCCTACCAGCACAAGTAACTACCAATAGAAGAGAGTGGGGCCAAAGGGGGTAGTCAACCATCCATCCTCCCACCAGAATATTGGGGAAAACGCCCCCAAGGTTCAGAATCCCCGGGGTTCTAGTTTCCCTAATTGATGGGGTGGAGTAGCATATAGAAACACAAAAATTAAATAATATACTATAGCTCACAACCACACTATGAGCATAACCTAATCTTAGACTCAACTACAACTAACGTCTCTCAGACTCCCAGATGCTACTTCTAAGACTAGGTATCCTATAAGCACACAACCTTTTAAAGTGATTGATTACATTCCTTCATTCCATTTTTATCAGTTGCACTTTATGTCCATTAATTCTTTAAACATTAATTAACTATTAACAATTTCCACATTATGTTTCATTAGAATCACACCCAAAGTCCACTGTTCCTTTAAATTACAACCTCAACATTGTGTCCTAGAAAGCTCCAACCCCATGGGTTAACATAATTTATTCAATCATTTATTAACAAAATTATTAATTTCCCATATTCCCATACATTCTAGAAAAACATTCTAAGCTACTAAACACAAGGGGGCTCAACACGGTGAGTAGATGAACTACCCATCGAGTCTTTTCCTCCTATAGCAAGAGCGTAGACCCATCCTCCCTCAGGAAGCTAAGCACGAAAAGCACGTGGCATACCTCGCACATCTTCACCCCTTTTGGAAGGAGGGTAAGCAAACCAGATGCCTTGATTAGTGGGGAAATTAAAGAAGATAAACAACCAACAAGAAACAGCAAGCATCCACACATTCACATCCAACCAGTTCCATCATCTTTAGTGTCCTCCCCGAAACCCACATGCATAAACCGATGCATCTCTCCACTCTAGGCATCGAATGATGCCACAAAAAATAATCCTCCCTACCCCCACATATCACAATAACCTTTCAGGATCACATCACAACACAAGCACCAGGAAAACAAACATCATATCAATTGGGCTCTTGGACCTTAAACAAGCAAGAGGGTAACTCAGAACCCTATAAGGAATTATCTTTTGTCAAAAAAAAAACAATTCTTTAATCCATCTTGATTTAACCAATTTATTTTTTTAGGTTCCAACTATGGGAAACCTAAATAGTAAGCTATAAAAAATAATTAAACATGCTTACTATATCAATTTTATTAGCATCAAATTACAACAAAAACAACTGAATTCATTTACATGCCTCTTTATCTTTATCCAAACAATTATCAATTAATTTAAAGCTTTATGTTTATTAACAATTTCCATAAATAATAAAAATATAAAAAAATCAAGCATATATATCACACTATCTAGCAAAACAAGAGGCAATAACATACGATCAATATCAATTTATTTATTCGGTTCAAATATTTAATATGTCAATTCCATTGTGATCCAATGGGATAAAACATCCTAACTCTACACTTTCATGTAAAAGAATAGATAATAAATGAATCCACTACCTCAAAAGGTTCTTAACATTCTTTATATGAGAACGATCCACACAACAGATCACGATCGCCTCCTCCCGTGACAACTTCATCCACCCGAGGATGTCGCGGCATGACCGCACCAACTGAAACACAAGAAAAGTACATTAAGAATATGGAGATATCATTCCATAAAAGGTAAAGGAGAAACAAAAGTAGATGAACCCAAAATAATGATGATAAATTATACCTTATATTGAAGATTGATGGATACTTCTTGGTTGCACCAAAACAGGGGGTGCACTTGCAGCAAGAAGAACTTCGAGGGAAACTAATCCATGGGGGAAAGTTTGATCATATGGATCCTATATAAAGTAAGGAAATGTTTGAGCATCTCGCACTAGAGAACAAGGAAGAAGAACAAGGGAGGAAGATATCTCATCCCTTTAGAATATTTAATAGAGCAGCAGATTAAGACACACTGGATTTTCCATTAAAAGTGGATCACATTAAACCACACAGTTTGATCAAGTAAAGACATCCCGAGCCTTAAGAAGATTAATATAGGATTTATGGGCTTTGAATCAACCTTAAATCCCTTAAAACAAGGATTTTAATGCATTTTTCGTCAAAGAAAATGTTAAATCGGAAAAACTGGAAAAATTTGTAAATTTGGAAAAAGGAAATATGAAATAGTTCTGGAAACACTGTTCATGAGCTATGAAACTGTTTCTGTGACACTGTTTCTATGACACCGTGACTGTGACACCATTTCAGTGAAACCGTTTCCGTGACACCATGATTGTGACACTATTTCGGTGACACTGTGTCTATGACATCGTTTCTGTGACACCGTTTCTGTGACACCGTTTCTGTGACACTGTTTATGTGACACCGTTTCAGTGACACAATTTTTGTGACCCCGTGACTATGACATCATGACTATGAAACCATTTCCATGACACCATTTATGTGACACCATTTCTATGACACCGTTTCTGTGACATCGTTTCTATGACACCGTGACTATGACACCATTTTTGTGACACAGTTTCTGTGACACTGTGAATGTGACACCTTTTTGGTGACATCGTGTTTGTGATACTGTGACTGTGACATTGTGACTGTGACACTATTTCTGTGACACCGTGATATTGTTCATAAAAACTAGAAACACTGTTCACATAACTGGAAATTTGGCTAAGTGTTGGGGATGAGTCACATTGACCTCCCATAACACCTCAAACACCAGATTTCAGAAAAGGAATGGAATAAAGAGTTCTAGACCATTACATGCATAGTACGATGTAAATTATTAGTTAAACGATGATCAATGAGCTAATGTCAGGCTACCTTGGCTACCAAAATCACAATCATTATCCATCTCCTACTCTTCTCCCTCAAAATGAATGGGACAAGTAATGCTCTTCTAGACATTATAATGGATGATGGTGGGCTCGATAGATGACATGATATTCATGGTCAAGTGGTTCAGTGTATATGGAGACATAAAAGGTGTTGGGTGGCATGAAAAGGGAAGATCGGTGGAATAGGATGGTGGCTCAAGAACCACAGTGAGGGTGGAAGTGGATAGTTTGGTGTAGGGGGTGCAAGCATGACCTAGTAAGACGACACATACACAGTTTTGGAGGCAGCCAACATCTAGGGGTTTTAAAAAGGAGAAAATATGATGGATAACTATAGTCATGGGATAATATAGGGGATATATGGGGGATCTAGTTTCCATGATCTTGGAAGATGGGAAATAGGTTGGCGGGATGATCCATTCTAATGAGTCATACACCCACCTAGCCCTTGCATTGGTCATAGAGGTACGGTATAACCACGCAACAAATCACAACCATCCCTAGGGGATTGGATCAAGTGATTCAAGTATGCTATTAGGATCAAAAGGGGCCTAGATACCCTAAGAGAGGGGGGGGGGGGTGAATCAGTTTATGGATATTCTATTCCAAAATTCTTCCTACCCCACTGGATCTTGACCTCTATATTATAAGGGTCACTTTTTTTGCTATTATGTTGTTAACATTTATCTTATTCTTTTCTTATTTATATAATAATGATGCTTTATATGCAATACAGGGAAGAAATCAGGTAGACATAAAGATTTTTACTTAGTTCACCCTCATTGGGATACGTCTAAGGAGCATACAACAACAATGTGTTGTTATACCAAATCCACTAAAGCTCACTGCCAATTTACAATGTTCGGGCTATATCAATTCTATGCCCAGGGTCACTTAATTTACAAAGTTTAGGGTCATCTCACAGATTTCCCAATGGTCACTCCCTATTTCTCTCTCTCTAGATCACTACCGGTGGAGAGGATCACCCTCTTCCTCTTCCTTTGATCACTATTCTGGAAGGGTTCCACTCACATTTTATGGACTTGTAAGTCCCTTAATTATCAAAAATGAATAAATCTTCCTCTTTATGTAGATTTTATATTGAATTTCCACTTTCATCCACTGATGAATAAAACTTTACCACAGGTGTACTGGGAAATATCCCAACTTTCGCACAACCCTTGGATGACTGGCATACTTCTCTATTCCTGGCATGATTCTCTATTCCTGGCGTGCTTCTCTATTCCTGGCGTACTTCTCTATGATTTGGTGTGCTTCTCCATGCTTTGGCATACTTCTCCAAGACTGGTGTGCAAGTTTCACCTAAACACTTTCATGAAACTCCCTTAAACAACTCAGAACTTGGGCGACTCACACCCTTTTATACCCAAACCAATATTAGCACACAACTATCAATTGGAACGTAAATTCTGAATAACTTTATACTTGCGCGACCAAACCACCACTTGTGAAACCAACCCTAGTTGAGTGATTGGAGATTGAATTTTATCTAAGTGTTGAAATCCATGAAAAATGAGGAGGGTTGGACCTCTATTTATAGGCATTTTGGACACCCTGAGCACCGATATGCAAGTCTCCTCCCGGTGCGCAAGTCCAGCCGCCCTACTCTCTGTCACCCTAGTCACCTTGTGCACCCAAACCAAAACTTGGGCGCTCCTCTTTCATTTTACATATTTTAATTTTCTGATCTTGAAAAACATATGGTGTGCAAGTTTCCAAGCCTCTAAGACACCAGCATGCAAGTACCTTTTCCAAAAACACTTTTCTCCATTTGTCAATTTTGAGGCCCAAAAATTTGGCAAACACTGGAAAATGGAGCCACCTTATATCTTCTATTTTTGTACCACCTCCAGATCATCCATTACTTTTTTGAGGTTCTTCAATCAATCATGGATTGTTGAAAACATCCTCTGAACTTGAAAACTCACCATGTAAACCACCTTTGTCAACAAATTTGTACATCATGGTCTAATTTGTCAACAAACACAACATAGAGGATCACTTTTTCAACAAACACAATCACCTCAAAAATGCTACAATGATACCTTGAGGGATTTTTTCCCAACAATCTCCCCTTTGGGTTTTTTGAAAACTCTTTCATAAAAATATACCTCGTTAACTCTTTAGACACCATTCGCCTCTTACGATTCTAATAGCGATCAAGGATTCACTCAACACATTCTCTAAGCCCATATGAGAAATACTCGGCATGAGAAACAAGAGTAAATGAAAATTTCATCAATTAATCACTTCATTTCTGACAGCAATTATTGACACCAAACTGATACCAATCACTGATCACTGGAATCCTTATAACACCACTCCAACACCACTCTTCTGCTTTTATCACAATCCTTAGTTGTCGTGATATCTACTCTTTGATTGATCAATTATAGCATCTTTAGATTTAATACCACCCTTATTCACTTATTGGGTCTTGTGTTGTCCAAGATAATCTTTGGCTGATCACTTAGAACACCACATACTGTCAACTTGGTTCTACCCTATAAACTTCTTCACCCGTCTTGATAAACTCCCCCTATCTCAGTGCTCCACATATCAGATTCTCCCTGTGTCTTTGAAAAAGACATTGTTTCCCTTTTTAGCCATAGTTTCTCCCCCTTTAAGAGTCACTCTTTCTCCCCCTTTGTCAATGAACACAAAGGTCACCCCTTTGTGGTCTGTAACAGAGTAGAGTAAACATTTTAGTATAGTATGGAAAACACACCATACCTTGGAGAGAGGGGGGAAGGGGTCCTCACATACACACTTTCTTAAGTATGGGGAGTCAACTGGACTCCTAGATCCAGTCTATGCCTCTCAAAAGCTTCCTTGGGTAAGGCCTTTGTCAAAATGTCTGCAACCTGTAGCTCTGTAGGCACATACTCCAACTTCACGATTCCCTGCTCAACCTTTTCCTTGATAAAATGATACTTTTTCTCAATGTGCTTTGTCTTTGAGTTATGGACGAGATTTTTGATGATATTCATAGCACTTGAGTCATCACACTAAATTCTGATCGGAGAATTCACTTCAACTCCCATATCATCAAGCTGCTGCTTCATCCACAATAACTGTGTGCAAGCTTGAGTGGTAGAAATATACTCAGATTTAGTAGTGCTCAATGAAATGAAATATTTATTCTTACTTAGCCAAGAAATACACAAACCACCAAGATAGAAATCACCTCCTGAAGTTGATTTCCTATCATCTGCTGAACCAGCCCAATCTGCATCTGTATATCCCAACAACTCTTGCATAGATTCATCATTATACATCAAGCCGAAATCCACCGTGCCATTGATACACTGAAGTATTTTTTTCACTGTAAGCATGTGTCTTTCCTTAGGATTACTCTAATATCTCGCTACTTGGAATGTGGTGAATAAAATTTTAGGTCGTGTCGTTGTCAGATACAATATAATTCCAATGAAACCGCCTGCACTGCGCTTCATCAGATCCTTTGAATATTATGAATTATTCATATATTATCACCATCATCCTTTGATTACAATTATTGTTGACATATACATTGAAATCAATTCTGCCATGCCAAAAACTGAGCTTCTTTAAAAACTGACCCAACATTGAATACCATGCTCTTATAGCTTCTCAATATTCAATTCTTCTTCCAGAACACCATTTAAAAATACAGACTTAACATGCATCTGGAACACTCTAACCCTCTGTTGCATTGAAATGGCCAAGAATAATCTAATTTTCTCCAGCCTCATCATAGGTGAAAATATATCATTGACATCGATACCATATATATGGGAGAATCATTTGCACACTAGTCATGCTTTGTTTCGAATCACTACACCATCTTATCTGTTGTCCTTGAAACAATATCTCATGTTTGATTCTTCTCAACTTGGTCAAGCTCTTCATTAATATCTTGAAACCAACTCTCATCACCAGTTCCTTTTTTAAAACATCTAGGCTCTACCTGTGATAAGTATCATGCTTGCTATAGAGTTCCATCTTCCTCGTCTACATTGGAACCATATAATCACCAATGATACTCCTCCCATCAATTTCAGCCCAACTCATTGGAATCTTTGCAGATATATACTTTACTTCCTCATGCTCATTATCTATATTTGCTTCAGAATCAACATTTTACACTTTTCATCCCCCTAAATCTCATACCAATTCATTAATTTCAACAAGAATATTGCCACTATGTCATTTCATTTTTTTTTCAAATTATTTTCTCAGCTTCTTGAGTGTTTCTTCTTATCCCCCAATAGGTCTTCCTAATTCCATAAAACAAAAACATTCATATTTTTTATACCATTAAGGTCTTGAATCTGATTAAGAGATAGAATTCTCCCCCTTTTATGTACAACTCTTCCTATTATTAAGCCCACCATTTAGACCCACAAACATTATTATTCTCATACATCATTTCTTCACATGTTACTATAGGTTTGAGAAACTTCTCCAGCTCAATTATATCAATGATATCTTCATTGGGTAAATTAGACAATTAGCAATGAGCCATCAACAAAACCTTAAAGCCTACTGATTCAAACTTAGTGTAGGAAACAAGAGATAAAGTTAATAACACAATCACTATCTATTAAACTCAATTACTTTCACCTATCTCACACAACAATATAACATTAACTCCTTTCATGGAATTATTCCAGATTCCTTCTTCATCTCTGGTAACTGATTTGAATCAGTTGACATTATAGATCACATAAAATCACTGCTTTTCATCTTTTGATGCCACTTCCCCTTGGATAATATCTCCCTTTGATCCTAAAACACATTAACATCATTTAATAACATTTATACACATATGGAGATGGGATCTTATATAATCCTCAATGTGATGATTGTGGTTGATCCTGATGGGAAAAACTTTTGATTCTTTCTTGCAGAGCATCACACTCCTTCCTCGCTTCTTCTAGCTGCCTATCCAACTTCAACTTCTTTGGCCATATGACTAAGCATTCATTACCCACATGATTAGTCTTTTTCTAATATGTGGATTCTACAGGCTTGGTCTTTCTAAAAATTTTTGGTTTAATCCCACTGGTACACATTTCCATATTTGATGTTCCAACAATATGCCACTTCCCCTGATTCCTTCTCTGAGTAGGAATCTCTCTGCTTGTCATCTTCCCTTTCTTCTTCCACCATTGAAGGGATATTTCTCTTTCCTTCACTTCTCTCTATGATACACGACATGTGGGATTTTCAATACATTATTTGTTCATATTTATTTTATTAGATATCTAAGTCACCACACTATTTTGTGCTGGTGGTGATTCCTCCACTGAATGTGTATTATTTTTACTCACAACTAGAGTATATCTCCCCTTATTTTTCCAGGTTTGTTCACATTCTCTCCACGAGAGATGTTATGAGTGTGACATATAAGATGATTTATACACCTTTCGTTTATCTCATTGTGATTCCATTGAAGTAGTAAACCTATTTTTTAATTTACCACTTTGTCTTCCAATGTAGGATTTCTCATTATACACCATTGGAGTTGAGAATATCCTTTTGAGTTCCTTTTCCTTTCTTTATTTCTTCTTGCTAAAATGTATTTCTAAATGCCCATAATCAGAACATATAAAACATTTTCCATCAAAGGCATACCTAATTTCATCATTTTTTTGTTGAGATGTTGATGCAGATTGAGTTCTTCCTCTGACATTGACCTCCTGAGATTCCTGACACATACTCATGGTGTGTCCTGTTCTTCCAGATTAATAACATCTGATGAATTCTTTCCTCTGAGATACTCTTATTTTTGATTTCTCATGAAACTTATTCTTATTATCAGATTTAGTAAAGTTTCTATTTTTATAGCCTGAAATGTATTCCTGAGCCTCTGAATAGAATCTTGATGTATGACCATGAATCCCACAAAAATATCACATGCTATCATTACTTCCTGTAAAAGCCTTTTTAGGCCTATCTCTAGCACCTAAAGGTTTTTCTTATCTCTGGAGATTTTCAATTCTCTTTTCCTATCATTCATAGGAGTGGGATAATCATATCCAATTATAGATTTTTCCAAAATGAATGGCCTTTGGGATGATACAATCCTTTCATGCTTCACATATGAAGTAGAATATTTGAATTTCATTTCATCATCACCTACTGAAGGATAATAAAATAGTAAGTGTAAGGCATCCTTCAACTTGGGATTATTTTTGGAATTAGATTTCTCCATTTATTTCTTGAATAACTCTAGCTCTTCCTCCAGTTGCAGAATCTTCTTATCTCTTGATTCAAGTTGAGCATTGAGTTATCTTCTGAGTTTCTTCCCGCTACTCATCTCATCTTATAGTTCTCATGTGAGATTATCTACCATATAACTTTTCTCCTTTATTTTCAACTTTTATTGAGCAATATAATCAGAGAAAAATTAATTATATTTTTATAGCCTTTGATTCTTCTAAACTAGTTTAGATAGTTGTATAGAAAGATCATAATTTCTAGCTTTCAGATTATGAATTTCATCTGAGTTCAGATTCTTTCCCTTAACATTAGCTTTGATATTTTCTCTCTTTATAGACAAATTTTTCAGTTCTTCAGATTGAGAATCATTATTCTCCCTTAGATCAGTGGCCAATTCAATAAGCCTTTTATTTAAGACTCTTATATTGTTGACCTCAATTTTCAGTACTTAGATCCGGATATCTTTAAATTTAACTTCTTCATCCAATTTCATGTCTGATTCCTTTTTCACGTTGACATCATCTACTGGTGGCCTCATTGAAACTTCTTCACCATCAGTAGTTTCAGCATCACTTTTAATTTCAAGTACTTCACTCATTACTATATCATTATTGAGTGAATCTATCTTTTCCCTATCTGATTCATCTAATCCTTCCTTCAGTAAGATGTTTGATTCCTTTAGTTGAATCATACTTTTTCCATAAACACTTCCACACTAAGGAATACCATCTAACTTCTGATTCTTCTTTGATGTTTTTCTCTTTTCCCTGGAACACCAAGATAAGAGCAGACTGAATCTTTAACTTGAGCAATCAATTGAACCAAGATAGAGAAAATAATTCTGATAAAAGAAACCTTCTTCTGATACCAATTGTTAGGACCAAAAGGGGCCTGGATACCCTGAGGGGGGGGGGGGTGAATCCGGGTATGGATATTCTATTCCAAAATTCTTCCTACCCCACTGGATCTTGACCTCTATATTATAAGGGTCACTTTGTTTGATATTATGTTATTAACATTTATCTTGTTATTTACTTATTTATCTGATAATGATTCTTTGGATTCAATACAGGGAAGCAAGTAGGCAGACACAAATATTTTTACTTGGATCACCCTCACTAGTCTATGTCTAAGGAGTATACAACGATGATGTTCCGTTATACCAAATCCACTAAATCTCACGGCCAATTTACAATGTTCGAGCTAGATCACTTTTATGCCCAGGCTCACCGCCTTTACAAAGTTTAGGGTTAGTTAATAGATTTCCCAAGGGCCACTCCCTATTTCTATCTCTATGGATCACTGTTGGTGGAGAGGATCACCTTCTTCCTCTTCCTTTGCTCACTGCTCTAGAAGGGATCCACTCATAGTTTATGAACTTATAGGTCCCTTAATTATCAAAAATGAATGCATATTATTCTATATGTAGATGCTATATTGAAGTTACACTTTCATCCACTTATGAATACAACTTTACCCCAGGTGTACCATGCAATCTCCCAACTTTCGCGAAACCCTAGAATGACTGGTGTGTTTCTCTATGCCTGGCAGGCTTCTCTATGCTTTGGCGTACTTCTCCAGGATTTGGAATGATTCTCCAAGCCTGGTGCGAAAGTGTCACCTAACCACTTGCGCGATACTCACTTAATCAACTCAGAACTCGGGAGACTCACACCCTTTTACTCTCAAACCAATATTGGTATGCAACTATCAATTGGCGTGTAACTTCTGAATAACTTTATACTTGTGAGACCAACCCTACCTGTGCGACTGGAGCTCAAATTTTCTCTAAGTGTTGAACTATGTGAAAAATTAGGATGGGTGGACCTATATTTATAGGAATTTTGGATACTATGAGCGTTGGCGTACAAGTCTCCTCCTGACGCCCAAGTCCATCCACCCTGGTCTCTGTTGCCCTAGTCACCTTGCGTGCCCAAACCAAAACTTGGATGCCTATCTTTCCTTTTCCATATTTTTATGTTCTGATCTTGAAAAACATATGGTGCATAAGTTTAAAAGTTTCCAAGAAACCGACGTGTAAGTCCCTTTTCCAAAATTTTTTTTCTCCATTTGTCGATTTTGAGGCCAAAAATTTTGGCAAACACCGGAAAACGGAGCCACCTTGTATCTTCTCCTTTTGTACCACCTCCAAATCTTCCATTAATTTTTCGAGGTTCTTCAATAAATCATGGATTGTTGACAAAATCCCTTGAACTAGACAACTCACCATTTAAACCCCCTTTGTCAACAAATTTTTACATCATGGTCTACTTCGTCAACAAACACAACACGGAGGCCCACTTTGTCAACAAACACAATCACCTCAAAAATGCTGCAATGATACCTTGAAGGATTTTTAACAACATATGATAACTTGTTCTATCCTAGGGGTGACACCAGTTAGCCCTTAGACTACCCCCAAGTAGCCTGAGGTGATATGTAGGATTTCCTCCCCCCAGGCAATCCGATTGACCTACGAGGAACTAATAGAGAAAAAGTTTTTAACAATGCTAGAAAAATACATCAATAATGCTAAAAAATGATATTGATATAATCACCAATTAAATGGTCCCTTTTTATCAACACTAGAAAATCACTGATAAAGGGGACCTTTATCAACGCTAAAAAAAGTACTAATAAAGATGATCCTTTATCAATGCTAGACTAGCATTGATAAAGGCCTTTTGCAGTGTGCTACTGATATTACAACACATTGCAACACCAAATAGGAAAAAAATAGTGGTATCAATAATAAAAAATATAGAATATGGAAAATTAATAATTTAATTTAAATAAAAAATACATCACAATTACAAAAAAACACTATATTATAGATATTTCGAACATTGTTCTGTACAATTACATTACCAATTACAATTTATCACAAAAATTTAAAAACTTCAATGGTTTCATTGTCTTTGGAACCTATCCCCCTCTAAAAAAGACCGATCATGGTATCAATTGTCACCACCCCAATTTGAGTAAAAGAATCCATCTATTTATTAAAACAATTATTATGATAGTAATACTATAAAAAAATAAATTAAACATAAATATGAAACAACACATTGATAAAATGTCAGTTTTAAACTGATAATGAACACTTTGTGTCTTACCGGTCACACTGTACATCAGATTGCAATGAAACTAATTCCTACACATCACAAATGACTTATGAATCATTGTCCTAAAGTATCAAAACAATTTGAATGTTTTTTCTCGATTTTGAGTATTTCAGTTGTGTTTTTAACTAAAATGTCATTTTAAACAGAAAACATGCACTTTGAGTCATACCGGTCACACCATGTGTCGGTTTGACATGATAATAATTCATATATATCAAAAATGAATTATGAATAATTTTATTAAATTATCAAGATAATCCATGTTTGTTTTCTCATTTTTCAGTGAGTGACACACTTTTTGACCTAAATTGTCAATTTTAAAATGATAATGGAGACTTTGAGTCATACCGAGCACATTGTATATTGGATTGAGGTGAAACTGATTATTACACATCACAAAGGAATTGTGGTTTTTTATCCTAAAGTATCAAAACAATTCAAATGAGTTTTCTTAGTTTTTAGTATGTGATGTGTGTTTTCAACTAAAATGTCAATTTTAAACTAAAAATATGCACTTTGAGTCATACCAATACACCATGAATCATATTGATATGTGATTGATTCTTACATGTAAAAAATGAATTATGGATCATTTTACTAAAATATAAAAATAATCTGAATTCATTTTATTCATTTTTGAGTATGTCACTGTTCTTTTTACTAAAATGTTAGTTTTAAATTAAAAGACACACTTGAAGTCATATCGAACACACCATTCATCAGATTGAGGTGCAATTGATTTCTACACATCACACATGAATCATAGACCATTTTCTTAAAGTATCAAAATAATATGAATGTGTTTTCTTGATTTTGAGTATTCCAATTGCATTTTTTACTAAAATGTCATTTTAAACTGAAAACATGCACCTTAAGTCATACCAGTCACATCATTTATCAGTTTGACATGAGTCTAATTAAGACACATCAAAAATGACTTATGAATCATTTTTCAAAATTATCAATACAATATGAGTGATTTTTTTTTTCAGTTTTCAGTGAGTGACACACATTTTGAACTAAATTTTCAATTTCAAACTAATAATAGATACTTAGAGTCATACTGGGCACACCATGTATCAGATTAAGGTGCGGCTGATTCCTACATGTCAAAAATGACTTATGAATAATTATCCTAAAGTATTAAAATAGTCTGAATGTGTTTGATTTTTTTGGAGTATGTTACTTTTATTTTTTACTAAAATTAAATTTTAAATAAAAAGAGACAATTGAAGTCTTATCAGTAGCACTGTGTTCTAGATTAAGGTGCATATAATGAACCTACTTTTTCTTACATGACCATTACATCATTTTAAAGATAAAAAGAATAATAGTGTTACAAAACTAGGATCTAAAGGTTTAGTGTCTTGGGAAAATTAGAACCACATGTAAATTTTACATAATAAAACATAAAAATTTATTTAATTCCTTATTCTCTAGATTCTTATTGGACCTCGTGTTCTCTTTAGTAAAAGTATTCACATGAGTATATACATCAAAATAAGGGGTGAGCTAAAATCCCAATAGGATGACAACTAAGTGACATGAAACATGGATTAACATAAGCATCATCATCATAACATAAGAAAAGGATCATCATCATAGCCATGAGAGAAAAAATTAGATAAAGGAATGGAATGTGGAAATTCATTACAATGAAACATCATGGATTAGTGGTCAACCACCACACATAGTTATAAACAAATCTAGCATCATGTTCGTGCATAAAATATATTAATCATCATAACATCATCATTATGAAAAAATATAAAATCATTTTCACACATATTTCACATTATATCATGAGATACATCACATTACCCAATGCATTTAAGCACTATATAATTCCAGGCGTACCCGTCACATCATAACATTTACATAATCATGTATGCCACATAGAACATATAATAATATTTTCCATAAAATTACCCATGGAAAATAAAATGGGTTTAATGAGACATTAATAAAGCATAAATTCAGTGATAAACTTTGGAGTTCCCAAAATAAAAAGGGAATAAAATACTTGGTATAAGAGTTTTCAATATTGAGTGAAGAATAAATAATATCGAGAGAAGTAAAAGATATGTTTTTAAAAGGAAGAGTTATTTTGGAAAAATCTTTTCATTTTTCATAAAACCATATTGGAAAAATGTATATCCTAGAAAAGAAGAGTTAAGGAAAAAGAAATGACATTTAAGGAACATTAAAGGAAAATCCATACTGAAAATGGAGTGAAAGAGGTAAAACCCAAAGAAAGAGAGTTGGGTTCAAGAATTCCTTTTACCTTATGTCCGAATGATTTTTTCACTTCAATATCCTATATAATAAAATTAAATTAATTAATTAAAAAAATAAAAAACCTATTATACATTTATTTTATTTATTATAGTTTTTTAAGTTCATTTTTGACCTTTTTGATGAGTTATAGAGTTTAATTTCATCATGCGAGAGCGATTGTTTTCTTGGTATTCATGATCAGTTTGCTTTTTTATAATTATAGAAGTTCATGTGTAATGAGAATGATTCTAAAAAATTGAAATTATATGTTATTAATGAAAATACATAAGTTTATTGGTCTTATATATCATTTTTTATATGGTATGAGGATGATTTATTAGATTGAATATTAATGAAAATAATTTAATTAGTTTTGGCAGTTTTACGACTATTATGAGCTTAAATCATTTTATTTAAAAATCATGTTTATATATTTATTTGAGATAATTATATAAATTATAACATGTATACTAAAATATTATTTATCCATAATGATGGTTTTATGATCATCCTTAAAGGTGGTAGTGAAAAATGAAAACACATCGTCCATGGTGGTAGTAAATTGACACACCACAGATGATAATTCCATGTTTAGAAAAAAAAGGGAAGAGACTTGAAGATGAATTATTCCATTAACATAATAAAATTACAGTATATAAAATATACTGGAGTTATAATTCTACTTTTATAAATGGAGATGAGGATAGAATAATAAAAGAAAGGAAATTGAAAATAAATTAGAAGAAAATGACAGAGGGTTTTACCTCTTGAATTCTTCTAACTGAAAACCTCCTTAGGGAAATCAATTTTGGTATTTTGTTGAGAACAAAGTCTAATATACATTGGGGAGGGTCTTAGGAAGAGGATTGGGTAGAATTTGGATAAGGCTCAAAGCTTGGAAGGTGTGAGGTGAAGAGGTGGTGAGAGGTGGTATTTATAGGGGAAGAGAGGGGTGTTTTCTCATTATTTTATTCATTAGTTTATTATTTTGGCTCAAGACTATGAATAGTTTGATTATTATCACAAAATATATTAAAATAATGAATTATAGTTTGAGGTTATGGTGATTACATCATGAATGACTCAATGAATGGTACATTTAACTTATAATGTATATGTACTGTAAATTACCATATTTCACTATTCACAAAAATTCAAGTATTTTAGAAAAATAAAAAAAAATTCACCCTAGAAATTTTTCAACATGTAAAAATAAAAAATGAACTCCATTTTATGAAAATAATTTTCTAAATATGATAAATTTATTTTATTTATTAAAATCATCATTTACTTGGAAAATATCGATTTTAAAATTATAACTGGTTTTATAACACTTTGAAAAATTAATTAAGGTTTCATAAAATTATCTTACAATAATAATAAAACAAAATATTAGTTTTTTAATCTATTATATAAAATAAAATATTATTTTTAATCATTATATCAATAATAAAATTCTAAATAAACATTTATGTTTTATAAAAATACCAACACTTAATTAATAATTTTTAAAATATTTATTTACTTATACTATGATATAATTATATCATATTATCATTTATAATATGCCTAAATTTTATTTATAATTTCATAGATGTGGTTACTATTCTATTGGCTGATTTACTATTCCTAATAGTCACATTACTATTCCAAAGGTCAAGTTACTATTCCATTAGTAAAGGTTCTTTAACTTCTAAAAACACCTCTTATTACATTAATTATTCATTTATAAAGTTTATATTGTGTACTCTATGTGATTTTATGTGATTTATAATATATGGAATAATTATAATAAGGGAATTTCCATTGATAAAATTTTGGTTCATTAAATTCTTCCTCCCCTATGAAATTTCACCCTTGAAATTTCTTTTTATATTCTATGTTGAAAACGGGCGAGGGAACTTCTCCTTCATCAATTTCTCAGGTTCCCATGTTGCATGTTCATACTTATGGTTCCACCATAGTACTTTGACCAGGTGAGTAGTCTTGTTGCGTATGAATTTATCTCTGTGGTCCAATATCTTCACTAGATTATCCTCATAATAGATATCATTTTCCAACTATACCACCTCTGGATTCATTACATGTGAGGGATATGTTATGTGATTCCTCAAAAGGTATATATGAAATACATCGTGTACTTGAGACATGGTAGGTGGAAGTGCTAATCGATAGGCCACAACTTCGAATCGATCAAAAATATAGAAGGGGCTGACGTACCTGAGACTTAGCTTTACCTTCTTCCCAAATATCACGATCCTCTTCTATAGAGATATGTAGAGTAATACCATGTCTCTACCCTTAAGCTCTAGGTCCCATCGATGATTGTCTATATAGCTCTTTTGTTGACTTTGGGATTCCTTTATGTGTTGTTGAATGGTTTTCACCTTCTATACTATTTCTTTGACAAATTTCAGGTCCTAGAATCTTATGTTCACTAAATTCACCCTGGCATGTCAGTGTTATATATATTTTCCCATAAAGGGATTCATATGGAGCTATTTTGATGCTATAATGGAAACTGTTGTTGTAAGAGAATTTGGTTAGAGATAGATATTAGTCCCATCATCTTTTGAATTCCATAGAAAATGATCTAAATATGTATTCTAGTGTATGAATATTCTATTGAGATAGGATATCAGTTTGAGGATGATAATCCATACTAAAGTTCAACTCAGTGTTTAGAACACATTAGATAATTTCCCAGAACTTTGAGGTGAATCTTGGATCTCAATCAGATATAATCGATAGTGGTACTACATGTAGACTTACCACTTCTTTGATGTATATCTATGAAATTTGATCTAGTGATAAGTACTCTCTAATTGTGATAAAGTGACATGTCTTTGTAAGATGGTCCACAACAACCCATATAGCGTTGTTTCCAATAGATGTCTTTAGAAGTCCAGTGACAAATTCCATGGCGATGTCTTCCCATTTCCATGTTGGTATGGGTAATGGTTTCATCATTCCATTATACTTTTTGTCTTTTATCCTTAACTTTCTAACATACTAGGCACATTGATGTATATTCAGTGATCTCCTTCTTCAGTTTGTCCAACCAATAATGGTCATGGAGATATCGATACATCTTTGTGTTCCCTGGGTGAATAAATAAGGTTGAGCAATGTGCATAATTTATAAGATCTTTATTTATCTCCAGATTATATGGTACACATAGTCATGACCCATATCTCATGACTCATTCCTCATCAATTTTAAACTCTGAGGATTTCCCATTTCTCATAGATTATATCTTCTTTTGAATTTACACATCATTTCTTTGAGCATCATTTATTTTATCCATGAGGTATAGTTTAGAAATAATTTTAGAAAATATTGATGATGTTACTTAACGATTCCCATGTCCATCCTATAAAAATATAAGAATATTGGATCCTTATAAATTCTCATCATTAATAATGTTGTAGGATACTTTCTACTTAGAGCATTCTCCACTTTATTTTTCTTACCAGGATGGTGGTGGGGTGAGTATTCATAATCCTTAACGAGCTATAACTATCTTATCTAGTGAATATTAATCCCATTTTGTGTGAATATATATTTTAGGATCTTATGATCATTATATATTTTAAACTTCTCCCCATAGAGATAATACTGTTAGATTTTGAATGCAAAGATCACAACATCCAACTCCCAATCATGAATGGGATAGTTTTGCTTGTGAATTTTCAACTTGATTGAGGCATAGACTACCACTTTATCATTTTCCATTAGTACACAACTTAATCCCATATTTTAATCATCACAGTACACCACAAAGAGTTCCCCACTTGTAGAAAGTGTGAGTACTTGTGTGGTGATAAGCCTCTCTTTTAAATATTTGAAGCAACCTTCACATTCACTGGTCCAGAAATTTTTTTCTCCCTTCCAAGTCAGCTTGGTTAGTGGGTTTGAAAATCATGATAATTTCTTCACAAATATCCAGTGATACCCAGCTAGACCAAGTAAACTATGTTCTCTATTACAGATATTGTCATGGGCCACTCTTCGATTGCATTTGTCTTCTAAGGGTGCATAGATATTTCTTTTTTGGTGATAACATGCCCCAATAATGATACTTCCTCCATACATAACTCACATTTACTATAATTTTTATATAGTTTATATCTTATAAAAGTCTTTAGCATAGTATTCAAATTCTCCTCATGCTCCTCCTTGCTCTTGGAGTATTAGAATATAATCGATAAAGACTACCAATTTTTTTGAGGTAATCTCTAAATAATCTATTCATTAATTCCACGAATATTACTATATTATTAGTGAGTATAAAATGCATCACTATGAACTCATAGTGTCTATACCTCATTAAAAAGGCAATATTAGGAATATCTTCCTTCCGCACCTTTAATTAGTGATATCCTAACTGAAGGTCCACCTTAGATAAATACTTGGCCCCATGCAGTTGATCGAAAAATCCATATATCTAGGTAAGGAGATGCTTTTTCTTTATCATGATTTTTTTGAGATCATGATAATCAATGCAGAGGCACATTGATCCATCCTTCTTCTTGAAGAATAGGACTAGTGAATCCCATGGCAAATCACTCGGGCATATAAAACCCTTGTCCAGATTATCTTGTAACCATTTATTCAGTTTCTCCAACTCAATGGTGTCTATTATATAAGGTTTATTTGATATAGGAAGATATATAGGAATAAGTTAAATTGAGAAATCAACCTATCAGTCATGAGGAATAACATACAATTCTTCAGGGAACACATCTGTGTAGTCCCTCATAATGGGCATATCTTCGAGCATGATTCTATCCTTTATCTTAATCATTTGAGCTAGATATTCATGCTCATAAGGCAATAATATCCAAACCTGAGATGATAAATCTTAAGGATATTCATCCTACTCCTTTCACATGTATAGAATTGAAAGATGTTTTGTGATGTGAAGAGTGATCTCCCTTTCTTGAAAGTTGATGTTGGATTTGAATAAAGATAGCCAATCCATGATCAAAATAACATAAAACTCCACCAAATGAAGTAAGACCATATTTTTTGGGAGGTTTAGTCTACAAATTTTAATTGGGGAGGATTTATATACATTATATGTAGTAATTTCTCCATTTTATGTTCTCATAGATAACTCAACCTATATATTTTGAGGTGGTTTTTGAATAGTTCTACTAAACTTGAAAGATATTAAAGAATGATTTTAACCAAAATCAAATAGTACATTTGAAATTATTGAATGAATAACCAGCATACCTATCACCACATCAATGTTAGGCTCTACATCAGTAGTAGTGATGGCATAAGTCTTCCCTTTCTCCTTTGGATTTGGTGTTTGATGATGTTGATTACCCTAGAGGAATCGAGGTTTAGTGCACATTCTTGCATAGTTCCCTTGGTCCTTATAATTGAAGTATTGAACCATGGGTGGTGTTATCCTTTCCTCCATCATATCGACTAGATTCTTTATGTATATTTGATATTCATGATCTTGGTGGCCTTCTCACCCATACTTATAGCATTTCCCCATCACTTTGAGGCAGTTCCCATGATGTTTCTTCCCACATTTTGACATGTTAATGGTTGATCTTTATTTACACCTTTCTCATTAGATCCCTCAGCTTGAAAATCCATCTTTCATTTCTTATCTTCATAGCCATGGGATAATTCTTAAAAATCCTTATCTAATTTTAGAGAACACCAAAAAACTTATTCATAACTCCCAAAGTCTCAAATTACTAGATCCTTTGAAGGTGTTGTTTTAAACCACTAAATAATCTATCTATTTTTCTATCATTGTTGATAATAAAACCCAAAGCATACCTTTTAAGCCTTGTGAAATTTTCTTTGTAGGTTGTGATAGATTCACCTTCCTTTTGCTTCATCTCTATGAATTATCTCTCCATATTTTTATGAAGAGTCCAAGGGAAATAATTATTAAGAAACATTATCTTAAAGTCTTCCCACTCCATCTCTTCAATTTCATCCTTTGACTTAGTGTTATTAATTAATTCCCACCATTGGTTAGCCTTTCCATATAGATGATAAATGGCTAGAGTCACCTTCTCCATCTTAGAACATTGAAGTACATAAAAGATCTTCCCCATTGATCCAATATTCTACAACTAGTGGATCAAAAGATCCACTAAATTTCGATGGTCATTGCTATATAAAAAATCAATAGCTAGTTTCTCCATATTTGGTGAAGGAGTAAGTTACATATTATTTAGGTTATTGTTATGGCCTGAGATAGATGGGTAAGCATTGCCATGAAATTTTGAACTCCACCTCCCAAATCATTAGGGATGTCATTCAGGCAATCATTGTATTGTCTCTCACATGGGTTTTTGGCATGGTTTTTCCAAGTTCCTACCATTTTCTAAAATAGAAAAGGTTTTAACAAAATATAAGTAAAAAAGTCATGAATAAATAAATTATTTATTTATGAGATTAACTCAAAATCTATATCTTGTGGGATCCCTATATTTATATTTTTTTCTCAAATATTGATTCTTGGGTGATTACATATAATTAGTCTCATACTAAGTGTTTTTACTAAAGTTATATAATCCTAATTCCCAAATTAACTAAACCATGCTCTGATACCAACTATAGTGACCCTAATTTTTCTTACATTACTGTTACATCATTTTAAAGATAAACAACATAATTGTGTTACAAAAAAAATCCAAAGGTTTAGTGTCTTGGAAAAATTAGGACCATACATAACTTTTACATAATAAAACATAAATATTTATTTAATTCCTTCTTATCTAGCTTCTTATTGTCCCTTTTGTTCTCCTTAGTACAAGTATTCACCTGAGGATATACATGAAAAAGAAGGGGTGAGCTGAAATCCCAGTAAGAGGATGAACAAGAGACATGAAATATGGGTGAGCATAATAATCATCATCATAACATAAGAAAAGGATCATAATCATAATCATGAGAGGAAACATTATATAAAGGCATGAAATGTTGCAATTCATAATAATGAAATGTCATGTCTTATTGGTCAACCACCACACATAGTTGTGAACAATCCAGCATCATGTTTATGCATAACATATGTGAATCATCATAACGTTATCATTATAAAAACATATATCATCATGTTCACACATATTTCACATTATCTCATGAGATTCATCATATTAACCAATGCATTGGAGTGCTATATAATTCTAGGCACACCCATCACATCATAACATTTACATAATCATGCATGCCACATAGAACGTATAATAATCTTTTCCATAAAATAACCCATGGAAAAGAAAATGGGTTTCATGAGAAATTCATAAAGAATAAATTAATAGATAAACTTTTTAGTTCCCAAAATAAAAATGAAATAACATACTTGTAATAAGAATCATCAATCTTGAGTGGGGAGGAAACAATATCAAGATAAGTAAAAGATGTGTTTTTAGAAGCACAAGTTCTTTTGGAAAAATATTTGAATTTGTCATAAAACCAAACTGAAAAAATGTATATCCTAGAAAATAAAATGGAATTCAAAATAAATGATATTTAAGGAAAATTAAAAGACAAACCATACTGAAAATGGAGTGAAATAGGGAAAACCCAAAGAAAGAGAGTTGGGTTCGAGAATTACTCTTACCATATGTCTAAATGCTTTCTTAAATTTAATATCATGGATAATAAAATAAAATTAATTAATTAAAAAATAAATAACCTCTTATATATGTATTTTATTATTATATTTTTATTAAGTTCATTTATGTCCTTTTTGATGAGTTATAGAGTTCAATTTCATCGTTCACGAGCACTTGTTTTCTTGGTTTTGATGATCGATTCGTTTGTTTATAAGTATGGATGTTCATGTGAAATGAGATTGATTCTACAGAATTGAAATTATATTTTATTAATTAAAATAAATAAGTTTAATTGGTATTATATATCATTTTTATATGGTTTAAAATTATTTATTAGATTGAACAACGTTAATGAAAATGATTTAATTAGTTTTGGCAGTTTTACGACCATTATGAGCTTAAATAATTTTATTTAACATCATGTTTATATATTGATTCCAGAGAATTATATAAATTATATTATGTATAATAAAATATTATTTAACCATAAAAATGGTTTTATGACTAGCCTTGAAGGTGGTAGTGAAAAATTAAAACACATCGTCCATGGTGGTGGTAAATCGACACACCACATGCGACATTTCCATGTTTAGAAAAAAAGAAAAGGGAACAGAATTGAAGATTAATTATTCCATTAATATAATAAATTTAAAGTATATAAAATCTAATAGAGTTATAATTCTACTTAGATAAGTGGATATTAATAGTGAATAAGAAATGAAAGGGAATTGAAAAGAAATTAAAATAAAATGAAAGAGGGTTTTACCTCTTAAATTATCCTCCCTGAGAACCTCCTTAGGAAAATTGGTTTTGGTATTTTGTTGAGACCAAAGGATACTGGACATGTGGTAGGGTCTTGGGAAGATTATTGGAAAGAATTTGGGTGAGAGACAAAGCTTATAAGGTGTGAGGTGAAGAGGTGGTGAGGTGTGGTATTTATAGGGGAGGAGAGGGGTGTTTTCTCATTATTTTATTCATTAGTTTATTATTTTGGCTTAAGACTATGAATAGTTTGATAATTATCACAAAATATATTAAAATAATTAAGGTGAGTTAGATATTATGGTGCTTACATCAGTTATGACTCAAGAAATAGTGTATTTAATTTATAAAGTATATATACTCTAAATTACTATATTTCACTATTCCCAAAAAATTCAAGTATTTTAGAAACATCCAAAAAATTCACCAAAACCATTTTTTATGTGTAGTATTAAAAAATGAACTCAATTTTATGAAAATAATTATCTAAATATGATAAAATTAATTTTTAATTAAAATCATCATTTACTTGGAAAATATCGATTTTAAAAGTATAACTGATTTTATAACATTTTGAAAAATTAATTAAGGTCTCATAAAATTATCTTATAGTCATAAGACAAACAAATATTAGTTTATGAATATATTTTATGAAAATGAATTTTATTTTAGATCATTATATTAATAATAAAATTGTAAATAAATATTTATGTTTTATAAAAATACCAACACATAATTAATAATTTTTAAAATATTTATTTACTTATACTATGATATAATTATATCATATTATCATTTATAAGATGCCTAAATTTTATTTATAATTTCATAGATAAGGTTACTATTCTATTGAATGATTTACTATTCCCAATGGTCACATTACTATTCTAAAGGTAAATTTACTATTCCATTGATAAATGTTCCTTAACTTCTAGAAATACCTATTATTCCATTCATTCTTCATTTATAAAGTTTATATTGTGTTATCTTTGCGATTTTAGGTGATTTATACTATATGGAATAATTATAATAAGGGAATTTATATTGATAAATTTTTTGGATTGTTAGAGTGCAGATGAATACAACATGTTAAAAATAACTTATGGATCATTGTCCTAAAGTATCAAAACAATATGAATGAATTTTATTGATTTTGAGTATGAAAGTAGTGTTTTTTACTAAAACATGATTTTAAACTGAAAACACACACTTTGAGGTATAAAAATCACATCATGTGTCAATTTTATGTGAGACTAATTCCTATATTTCAATAATGACTTATGAATTATTTTCTTAAATTATCAAGACAATTCAAGCGTGTTTTCTTAGTTTTTAGTGAGTGACACATATTTTGAATAGAAATTTAAATTTTAAACTGATAATTTTTTTTGAGTCATACATGGAACAATGTGTATTAGATTGAGGTGTGGATTATTCATACACATCACAAATTACTTATGGATATTTTTTCTAAAGTATCAAAACAATCTGAATGTGTTTGATCGATTTTGAGTATGGGATGTTTGTTTTCAACTAAAATGTTAATTTTAAACTAAAAACATACAATTTGAGTCACACCAGACACACTGTGCGTTAAATTTAGGTGTGAATAATTCTTACATGTCATAAATGGCTTATGGATTATTTTCCTAAAGTATCAAAATAATATGAATGTGTTTTCTTTGTTTTAAGTATGTAAATTGCATTTTTTACTAAAATGTAAATTTTAAATAAAAAGAAACACTTGGAGTTATACCGGTAACACCATATGTTTGATTTAGGTGAGTCTGATTTATACATGTTATAAATTACTTATGGATCATTTTCTTATGGTATCAAAACAATTCGAATATGTTTTCTCAGTTTTGAGTATATTACTTGTGTTTTTTACTGAAATGCCATTTTAAACTGAAAAAACATACTTTAAGTCATACCAGTCACATTGTGTGTTATTTTTACATGATACTAATTATTACACATAAAAAATGACTTGTGAATAATTTTAAAAAAATTATCAAGAAAAACCGAGTGATCTTTATTGGTTTTTAGTGAGTGACACACGCTTTGAACCAAATTGTCAATTTTAAGCTAATAATGGACACTTTGAGTCATATCAGGCACACCATGTATTAGAGTGAGGTGAGTATGAATAATAAATATAATAAATGACTTATGGATCATTTTTATAATATATAAAAATAATACAAAATCATTTTATTCATTTTGAGTATGTGTCACTTGTCTTTTTTACTAAAATATCAATTTTAAATAAAAGACACACTTAGAGTTATACCGGTCACACCATACGTCATATTGAGGTGAGGATGATTCCTACACATCAAAAATTAATTATGGATAATTTTTCTAAAGTATCAAAACAATACAAATGAGTTTACTTGGTTTTGAGTTTGTCACTTTTTTTTACTAAAATATAATTTTAAACTAAAAACACACACTTTGAGTCATACTGGTCACATTGTGTGTCAGTTTTATGTGATACAAATTCCTACATTTATAAATTACCCATGAATAGTTTTACTAATGTATCAGGAAAATTCAAGTGTGTTTGCTTGTTTTTTATTGAGTGAAACATGTTTTGAACTAAAATGTCAATTTTGAACTGATAACAGACACTTTGAGTAATACATGGAACAACATGTATCATATTGAGGTTACTATAATTCCTACATACTGAAGATTAATTATGTATAATTTTCCTATAGTATCAAAATAATATGAATGCATTTTCTTATTTTTGATCATGTAACTTGTCTTTTATACTAAAATGTCAATTTTAAATAAAAAGACACACTTGGAGTCATACTGGTTACACTGTGTGTCAGATTGAGGTAAAACTTATTCTTACATGTTATAAATGACTTATGTATTTTTTTAACTAAAGTATCAAAACAATCCTAATGTGTTTTTTTGAGTATGTTACTTATGGTTTTTACTAGAATGTCATTTTAAACTGAAAAAACGAATTTTGAGTCATACTACTCCCACTATGCATTGTACACATAACAAATTAATAAGTATTATTTTCTTAAAGTATCAACACAATATGACTGCGTTTCTCTATTTTAAGTGTTTCACATATCTTTTTACTAAAATGTAAATTTAAACCGAAAACATGCACTTTGAGTCATACCAGCCGCATCATGTGTATGTTTGATGTGAGACTAATTTGTAATCATC
Organism: Viscum album; assembly: GCA_963277665.1. Taxonomy (NCBI): domain Eukaryota; kingdom Viridiplantae; phylum Streptophyta; class Magnoliopsida; order Santalales; family Viscaceae; genus Viscum; species Viscum album. The sequence continues at coordinate 1,274,684,406 of OY728136.1, read as the reverse complement.
ACAAATAAATTATGAATCATTTTAATTAATTATAAAGACAATCATATCATGTTTTCTTAGTTTTCAATTAGTATCATACTTTTTAAACTAAAATTTCATTTTAAACTAAAAACATAAACTTTGAGTCATACTATTCACACTCACACCATGCATCATATCGAGATGAGGTTGATTCCTACACATCATAAATGACTTATGGATTGTTTTTATAAAGTATCAAAACAATCCAAATGTTTTTTATTATTTTTGAGTATGTGATGTGTTTTTTCAACTAAAATTTCAATTTCAAATTGAAAACATGAACTTTGAATCATACCAGACACACCATGTATCAGATTGAGGTTTTGTTGATTCCTAAATGACAAAATTGACTTATGGATTGTTTTTATAAAGTATCAAATAAAAATGATAAGGAAATTAACTAGAAAATGTATACTAAATGATGAGAAAATCAACTAAATAAGTAGTAGGAAATCACCTTTTCATGATGTCTGTATGCATTCTGACACTAAGTATGCTTCCCATTCATTTAAAAAAAAATATATTTCCTCTTATGAATATGAGGACTATCAAATTTCTTGGTAGTAATTGAGAAATATAAATAAATAAATGATTAATAAATATTTTAAATGAAATTGTAATTATATTTGAAAATAACTCTTTGGGGATGCTATTTTGTTAATGGAATATGATATCTTTCATAAACTTGCAAACATAATAACCACAATCATTTCCATTAGTTTGTTTCAGACATTGCAGAAAAATTAAAAAAAATAAGTACTTTGTTTTGATTTATGTTTTGATATTGAAATCTTAGTATATATACCCTAATACTTATCCACTTGTATAAGTCTACAAGCTCCTTATATGCACTCATTCCATGATTTTGGTGGTATTTAATCATCATACTATCATAAAAAAACCATTAAACATAATATAAAATTTATAACTTGATGTTTAGTTATAAAAAATTTCATATAGTATATTATATATTGATAAATGTCATCACATTTGGTTGGTTTTTTTGGGTATCCATGGATTGAAGCCAAAAAACAGATGTTTAGAGTATCCAAATTGACTACAATGAGTAACCAATACTACATAAAAAAAGGAATAAGTAATGAAATTAATGAAAATATATTTTATATGATTAAATTTTAGAGTTTTACCCCTGCATCATGGGTATTAAGAAGATTCTTTTGTCTATATTTTTTATTTCAAATGTTGTGGCCAATTTGTCGGCTATTACTTCAATTTGATTTAGTTCTAATATGAATTCTTGTGTAGAAGTGATGTGAGGACTAATGATTACAAATTTATATTCATAGGGGTTTCCCTTCAATTTTAATTCATATATATTCCTTAAAAAATTATAAATAGTATTCAGTTATAATTAACATTGTAGATCAGTTACTGGACAAACAAATCATGAAAATACACCCCATGTATACATTTACAACTGATACTCGTAGAAATTCATACAAGAGGATTTAATTTACATTCTTGAGACCAATATAGTCTGTACTGGCCTCTCTATTCATATGATCTTCACAATCAATTGTAGTCATAGAAACATTTATTAACATTGTATCCACATGAAACTTTAATGTTAGTAAATGCAGAAGTTGAACAGGCGGGTAAAGGTACTTTTTGAAGATATTTTTGATTGGTTGATTGATCTTTTAGATCATTTTGATTCGACCTTTCATTTCACCCCTTCCCTTTTTCCATATATAATAACATTCATCAGTTTAGACCTTTTTCATCAATTGTTAATGGGTTTTCATGAAAAATAAATTGGAAATGAATGACTCATTATCGAAATATTTTTTACAAGATCTAAAATACATGTTATGAATTTTCCAATAGATTGGCTGACTATATGAATATTTTCATTATTAAGTAGGATATGTATCTTAGTGCTCGACTCATGAGCTACATTAATCCCTACTCTCACATGACCAATTGGAAGTTGTATATTATGTAGAATATCCTCTTAGATATTGAACATGGTATACCTCATAATAAGAAGATGGGTGGGTGTTTATAGATATAAACCACAATAATTTTTACCCTATAGAATATCGGTATAGTAAATGTATCAGTGTCTTACTGATTCACATTTCATAGAAAAAAATATGAGAATATTTATTACCTCATCTAAGACATCTCTTTGAGGGTAATGGCTCACCTTAAAGTTCGAGGGGGGGGGATGGGGGTAGGGGTTGGGTCTTCACACAATGGTTGTTCTTATGTTGTTTATTATATTTTATTCCTTCCCATAAAATTTTCTATAAAATATAATCTTGCTTAAAAATATTCAATTTTCATATCTTTACCCCATGTCCATTTATCATCTTAAAATATGTTCGGGGTGACACTCCAAAACCCGTACCTCTGACATGACCATATTTTTATATCTACTTCAAGGCAATTGATAGTAGCTATTCATTGGGTATAACTGATGAAAATTCTTGAGCCTAAGTTGGATAAAAAATATAGTAAAATAAGTAATCATTATTATGTAATATCGATTTAAAGCATTTTTTTATTATGTCATACTTACACATGCTTCCCACACTTTTTTGCGTATTTTCATATATTAGTATCCCTTCTTTATTTACACACGCCTCCTTCCATAGAACATGACATGGGATGGAAGTGTATTTTGATTTCAATTCATTAATCTTCATATAAAAGGTGGAACATAATTATGTTTTTTAATGTCACATAAAATCATTATAATAGATTTAAAATACGTACTATTTTTCTTTCAAGTGAAGCTTACACCATCCTTGATTTATGGTAGGGGTACATTGGTTTTGTAGCCTATTGATTATTTTCTGAACTCAATTACTATTTTATAAATTAATAATTCTTAATCAAAGTGATTAATACATGTATTTTTCAGAAATGTATTACTAGTTACAATGTAACTAAAAATATTTTTCCTCACAATGACCAATAAATGCATCCCATGCTTATTAGTTTATCAGGTGTGCATACATCTATGGTGGGTAAAAGTTTATTCTCCCTTAAACATATTTGAGGTAAAAATATGTAATAATTGTGTGAAAGCCTTTGTGATCATTTTTAGGGAGCATTAATACAAATTTCATTCAGGAGTCATATACTATAAATGCACTCTGAAAGGGATAATGAAGAGTAAGTTAACATTTCATTATTTGGTTATTTAGTGAAATAAATAATTTTTATCATAATGTTACCCTGATATCTTCCCAAATTAGTGTATTAAGCACAATAACAACATTTTTCCATGAATCTACATCAATTGGAACACACATTCTAGTGGTGATACCAATATAACTATTGAACATAGCCTTGTTGGGGTTAACAAGCTGGCCATGTACATTCCATCCAACTTTGAATTTGATGCCTTTGTTCTCACCTTAATAATTTTTTCTAACACCTTCACACTATGATGATCCTATTTTTTTGGTACATAGGTTGTTCATAATCTACCTTTTCTTCAGCTTCAACATTGTCAATATATTGTTCCTCTATATTTATAGCATTGAAATGTGCAGAAGGTTTTTGTTCCTTTGTATTTGGAGTACCAAAATGTTGAGAAACCTATTGTTCCTTAGGATTGGGAGCATCAAAATTTGCAGAATTCATTATCTACAGAATTGGTTTTACATTTAATTTAGATTATGTAAATATAGTAGTGAACATATAATAATATGATGTAACAAAATGTATATTAAAAAAATATAACATGATTATTAAACTATTTTTTTAAACATTGAAGGAATTTAAACCCTATATCAAGTATCAAAATCCATTCATTATGGTCTCTATTAACATACAAGACCCTATCTATATTGAGACCACTATGAAATGATTATGAAGTCCCAATAAAAGAGCCATCCTCAGTTGAATTGACATATGATCCTTTAGTGGTTTTTATTTACAACAAAACAATTGAACAATTTTAGTTTTCTGGATCTAGAATATAAAATACATATACTACCTTTGATTCCATTATAAATGGTTCTTCTTTATACCCTTCATTACTGAAATCCACTTTCAAAAATCCCAATTCATCTATTTTAACATCACTCCTTTTATCAACCCACTTACACTGAAAAATCAGCACTTGGAATGTTGTATAATCCAACTCCCATATTTGTTTGATGATGGAAAAGTATAACATATTCAAATAAATAATATTTATATCCTTAGTACTAGATACATGCATCACTTCATCCATAAGAGTAACTCCACTATTTTTATGGTATTTTATTCACCATGTTCATTTGTATAAAACATATAACCATTAATTACATAACCATTATAAGATAATACATGCACAATTGGTCCTCTGAATAGTCATCAAAGTCATTATGAAATTGAATCCTAATTTTAAACTAACTCCTTAAAAATATAGTCTCTAAACCATACTATAAACTATTTATTATTTGTATTTGATATCCAAAATTCATCCCTTAATGGATTCAAATGCATAATAATTTCATTGAAGGTTTCAACATATTGGGAAAAATCTAAAATATTATGAAAAATGTAAAGTTGGACCTTCTCTTGATCTGTAATAGTAATTGTGACAACATCTATTCCTAAAATTATTTTACCCATAACCTGATTGGTGTGATGAGATTTTAGTAGACCAATTCTTTCCACACCTAGTAGGTAGTCGGTACATAGTTCAATGGTTTTCTCAATAGCATATCATTCCATAATAAAAACTTTTGGACAAATTCAATTTTTGACACACCCTTTCAAAATCTTTATATACTTTTCAATAGGGTTCATCCATCTATAATGTATATGACCAAATATTTGAATCTCTCTTAACAAGTGAATCATCAAGTGAACCATCATATCAAAGAATGTTGATGGGAAGAACATATCTAATTCACATAATATGATAGTAATTTCTTTTTACATAATTGGAAATTTCACCAGGTCTATAACTTTGCTACATATAGCTTTGAAAAACAAATAGGGCTTGGTTAATGTAAGATGAACATTCTTGGGTAAAATGAAATGTAAAGCTATAGGCATTAGATCTTGCATCAAAATATAATAGTCATGTGATTTCATACCCTTTAAATTTAAATAATTCATTGAAACTATATTATTGATATTTGATGAAAAAACCTCTAGAATATTTATATCATTTAAGAAGTTAAAAAACTAATATCTCTTCTAGTTGTAAAGAGTGTTAGCAGTTGGAGGAAGAAAATTCTATTTTTCACCCTTCACTAGAGAAAACTATTCTTGTATTCTCATATAAATCATGTCCAACCTAGCCTTAATTCCATGCTTAATTTTTCTAGGTGAATTTAGTAACATGGCAATGAAACTATCACATATATTTTTTCCAAATGAATGACATCAAGAAAATAGCTGGCGTAAAAAAAATTCTAGTATAGTAATTTTAAAAAACTGATCTCTTTTTCTAATCGGTTTTTATAAGTTTTTTTGAATTTTTTTACCAAAATCAGTGTCTATATATTTTACTTTCTTGAAAAATTGATCACTTATTAGTATAGATGGTGTTGTACATTCTTTTGAACTCCCATTGAATGATATCATCCAAGATAATTACTAATGTCGTCGGGGTAGAAATCTATGATGTCCTAGAAACACAGTCTTCGATGAACATTTCAACCTAATTAACCATGTACCTTGTTCACAAATGGGAAAACTTTGAGATCCTTTAATGCTATATCATGATTAATTTATATAAGCAGGAAAGTCATTTATCATCTCATACAACATGGCTCTCAAAGATAAATCTTCATTTTTGTAAGCATCATACAACATAAAACATGAATCCCACAACAATTTTAAATATTCAATAAATGAAGCAAAATAAACCTCAATATCATTACCTAGTTGTTTTGGTCCTGATATAAGTAGAGATAATATAATGTATTTTTGTTTCATGCATAACCACAGTGGAAATTTATAATTTACCAATATAAACAACCATGTATAATGAGTGATGATTTGAAACCTAAAAGGATTCACTCCATCTATAGATAATACAAGCTAAAGGTTTCTTGGATCATTTCCAAATTTAGGACACTCATGATAAATTCTATTCCACTGAGGAGATTCTCCTGAGTGATGATGTTTCCCATCTTTATTTATCATATCTGTGTTCCATGCCAAATGTCTTGATGTCTCCTCACTTCCATATAGGCACATAAACCTTAGAATTATTGGGAGGTACTATAAAAATTTACTTGGACCCGATTCATCATTATTGTTTTGAGAAACACCAAAATTTTTAAATGATTTTTGGTCCTTGAGAAATAGTATATAATCATTTGGACATGAATATACTCTTTTAGATATCATACCCATTGAACATATCATTTATTTAGTGTCATATTTTTAGTAAGGAATCTCATTATCTTCTAGGATCATATCATTCAAGAGAGTAAGTAAATCAGTAAAACTAGAGTCACTCTATCTGTTTCCAACTTTTAAATTATATAACTTTAGTATGGATGATAATGCTATATATTTAGTATAACTAGTATAAAATAACATATTTTCACAACTCTTTAACTTCTCAAACAATTTTAGAAAATCGAAAAGTCCATCTTCAACTATCATTATCATTTCCACAATATGACATAATCGTTCACACCTATAATCACATATTCAATATGGTCTTCATCATTGTACACACTTGTAATCATATCATATGATCCATAAAACAAAATATTATCCCAGTTACTAGTTACATTCATTTTCCCCATGTATTTTCTAAAATTTATAACTTTGATCTATTTTATGAAAAATCAAGTGTTCTTATAACTCCTATGGAATAATTAGTCTTGAATAACAACACAATAAACATGGAAAAATGATTTGAGAAGGGTCATGTAACACCCATAGTTTTTATGATTTTTTTTCAAATAAATTAAAATTATTTTCTGGCTAGCATTGTATGCTACACTAAGTTAATATTTCTTTATATGAAATATTGAGTTTATCATGTGTTACATGCCCGAATGGCCCAAATGCCTTATTTTTTATTTTATTATAGATAATAACCCTTTTAAGGGTTGAAGGGGAACCCGTACATGACCCGTAGGCCCAAGGCACAAGGCCCGGCATGACTTGCAATACATGGCCTGAAGGCCCAGAGGCATACCATGCCCAATACATGACCCATAGGCCCAACCCACTAGAACTTCCCCTCCCCAGCTTCTACATCATTGATCTCCTAGCTCCCCACCTTTCATTGCTGATCAGATAACATTTCCCCGTACAAATCTTCACAGTGCCTGGTCCCAATGGCGGTTTCCATACCCTCTCATTCTTCCAATCCGATTAACTCTGCTTCTGGTGACTACTATTCTTTTTGCTCTGATCCTCTTCTGGGGCCTGATCTGTGTGAATTGGGCTACTCCATGGTCTCAATGACCTGAAGGCCCTATGTCTCGAAGGCCTTTGGTGTCCTGAAGTCCCTTGAGACCCATAGGCCCAAATCGGTGGCTCGAAGGCCCAAATCGGGTGAATAGTTCCGGCTGTTACAGTACCGAACAGTATCGAACAATACTGCTATAGAACTACTATAGTACTACTACAGTGCTTCTACAGTGCCCCCCAGAAATTCTCCTCCACCTGGTTTTGAACCTGGGTCTCTTGGATGCCAAGTAAGAGCCCTTACCACTTGGGCACACGCTCGTTGGCTGTTACATAATACTGAGTTTCTTCGATAGCTCGCATTATATGCAAGACTGAGTCTTACCTAACTACAATACACTCTTAATATTATTATTTAATATAATAGTTGTCACCTAGAAATCAGAATGGAGGGTATGAATAGGATTAACTAAATTATGAAAATATGGTTTTTTAATGTTTAAAAAATTAATTCTTTGGTAACCAATTAATTGGAAATGAAAGTAATAAAAATATGAAAATAAAGAAATTTCTTTTCTAAAAAAGCTATTTTCTATGCACAAACATGTTTTATCTCAATAAATTAAACAAAGAAATTTTGATGAATGATTTTAATGAAATATATATATATATGTATATATATATATATATTATTAAATCAAGTATTAAAATTTATCTTATGTTTTTTATAGATAATATATAATAATAAATCCAATTTTATGCATAATAATGTATTTTCTAAAAGGTAGTTTTACTACCTTTTAATGACACACTTATATTAAATATAATTTTTGAAAATTTTATAAATTCTACATGAAAAAATAAATTTCATTTTTTAAAGTTTAATTTCATAATTATCTTAGGGTGAATTTTTGAGATTTTTTTTGAGAAGTTACATTTTTTGATGAATAGTGGAAAATCATAAATTTTAATTGAAAACCATCTTTTTGTTTAAATTATTTATATAGTTAAATTATATTTTAAATTGGTTTTAAAGTATAATTATAAAAATTATACACATATTAATTCAATTTATGTAATTTGAATCGATTTCACATTGAATTTTGATATAATTTTTTTTCAAACTTTTAAACATTTTCACTTTAAAAACCCGATGTTTCATCCCGTTTGGAGGATTAATTTTAAATTAATTCCTACCAATTATGTGAAATAAATCTGTAAAAAATGATTCAATATTTTTAATAATCATAATTTATAATTTCTAATAATTCCAACTTAATTTATTACCAAAGTGATTTGTGAAAATTGTTAAAATTAATGATGGTGATTAAGAGAAAAACAAGTTTACTAAGGGACTAAACTTTAAACTTAAGGAAAAAAATTACCTATAAACTTGTCCAAAACAAATTTTATAGCCATATTTAGACCTTATGAATTCTATTATTAATATTGGTTTATTATTGGTTCCACTTTACATGGAAAAATGTTGGTGGAATTCTCTCTTTAAAAAATTTACAAGTTTTCCACTCACCTCCCTTATAAAAGGACACCCCCTCTCCCCCTTTCTTCACACATATAAATCAATTTGTCTTGAACAATACCTATCAAAATATATTCCAAAATTCCATAACTCAATCCTATAATCCTTACTTTGAGCATAAATCCAACCAAGGTAGTCCTTTGATGCAAACCAAAAGGAGATACCCGAAGAAAATGTAATATTCAACAATGAACATTTTTGTTTTATTTCTTCCTAAAACCCCTTTTATTATTTTTATACCATTATTATATAATAAAATACTAATATTTAATATACTTATATGTTTTTAGGTTAAGTGTATGACCTAAAATGACATAAACTTCCATCAAATGGGTTATAAAATCATCATTCATGTGTACAGTGGACTACCGCCTTGCGAATTAATGTCGTTCATTTTTTCCATTACCACATATAACGGTTGAGAATAATGATGGAAACACTATTTAGTATTATTTTTATGATATTTATGATGTTATTATTATTTTGTAATTGTTATATAACACATTCCTTCTTGATTTCCATTTTGTGGGAATACTATAATGTTGTTTGTGTGTATGGAGGACTACCGCCTCATGAAATGATGTGATCCATTTACTATTTACATGGAATGTATTAAGGATGATTTTAATAAAAATATATTATATATATTACATTAAAGTTATTATATAATGATAATATCACATATACTTATCTTTCTTACAATCTGACAAGAAAATGGAAACAATGTTCATGTGTACGTATGACCTACTGTCTTCATGAACAATGTATTTCATTTCCTATTTCTATATTTTATTGATTATTATAAATACATGTATACTGAATATATATTATTTTTATATCAATTTTATTAATTTTTATATGATGAAATTATGATCTAAGTAAGAGGACCAAGAATAACATGTCAAAACATGTATGAAAAAGCAGTTATTAACCGAAACATAACTTTAACATGAAATTGTTAATAAAAAACTAATATAAATTCATAAGTAAATAATATATAGTATTATATATATGAATTTAATTCTTTTTTATATGTATAATAAACTTATATTTATTATACCAGAGGTTTTAATAGGTACTACGAGATTCAGGACCTAAGGTAATGGATTTCATCTCACTTTTACTTTCTGTGAGACACATGCCATGCTCACCACCTATTTATTTTATGTGGTTTGTATGATACCCATGAATATATCTTAGTATTATTATAATTAAAAAATTTTGTATTTAAATATCCATTTTAGTATCTCTCTTTCATAGGGTTTACACTTCAAGAGTTACCAAATCGGTAAGAGATTTTTCTCTCAATTTTCCTTTTTGAGATGTACATTATATTATAAACATATATTATTTCATGAGGTGTATATACAAACCCTTTTAGATGTAATATAATGAATTTATTCATCCTCATAATATTTTAAGTTTCCTTTTATATTATTCCTCCATGGGTCTTAATATTTAATGTTACCAAGGTTGTAAAGATTTTATGTTACAATCTCACAATTTATCCGGATTGTTTATGATTAAGTCTCAAATATTGAAATCTCATGATCTACCTCTCAATAATTCTAATTAGTTTTATAATTATATGTTTATTCATAATATATTCAAGTAATGGTACCATTTCCACTCTTTGGTACTTAGACAATTAAGAAAATGTTTTTAAGAAATTTTGACTTTATTTCTCTCTTCAGTTAGAAATCTGTTTTCTCCCAAAACCATGTTTTCTATAAATATTTTTAAAAATGTTATACTATTATCCTAAGATTTTTTAAAATAAAATTTTACCCATATTTTACCTTTTTATAGAATGGATTTAAAAAGGAATCTTCTTTTTGTTTTTTGATCAAGGCTCTTTTGACTTCTACCAACAATATGAAAGATTTTTTTTTCATATATGCCATGTACAAAATTCTTCGATGTCATGACTACTCCCTTCATTGAATATTCCATTATAAATTTTAAATAATACTTTAAAAAGTAATATGTTTTCTTAAATATTTTGGAAATATTTTTATTTTAAATTTATTTTCAAAGGAAAGGTGAAACACCCCTGATTTGAAGTGAGTAACTCTTTATTTATGTATTTTAAGTATGTAAAGTGTTTGGGTAAAGTTTGGGATGGTTTAGAGGAATTTTTAAATGTTTTTGGGGATTTTATAGGGGTTCATTATTAGAAGAAACCATGAAACTCCAATAGGATACTATGAAAAATGAAACATAGGCTACTGAGTAGGTGTATGGTTAGGTGAACAGTTTGGCCAAACCATGTGGCCACCCATGAGTAACCATGAAAATTGGAACAGAGGGGAAAACACAGTTGGTGCATAGTTTTTCTAACCATGAAAGCTGATTATCCACTAAATGAGGATAATATTCATTTTTAATATATATAATATTCATGTTCTTTATTATTCATAAACACCATTTTAGTGTATTTTATACTTTGAACATCATTTCACATTATGATTGTAATTCCTTCTTAAAATGCACTATTATGTGGTACATTTTTTAACATCATTTAAATTACCCAATGATATTGATTTTATTTTAATATTTAATTTTCAAGTTTATAATTATATTGAGAACAATTCATACTTGTGGAGTGTTGGAAGATTCACATTGTAAGACCACCAAAATGGGATTTCATGCAAACAATTCTAGAGAAGGCAGATTGGACACTAACCCACTGATGAGAATATAGCCCCCAAAATAAAGGCTTAATGAAGCAAAAATTTCGTGGGATTATAGAATAAATATATAGGAACAAATAATTATTCATGATATAGTGATAATTCATCCTCCATGGTGGCTATTAAGGCAGCCCAATTTGGAGATAAAATTCTGGGCCAGATTCTGAGGCCCATAAAATCATCCCACTAATTTAATCATATCTCGAAAAACACACATTAATTTGGGATGAAATTTTACAGAGATCTAGGGGACATCAGAAGATTAATTTTTATCTTATATGGAACACTCCAATTTGGCCATCTATAATGTCTCCCAGGCACCTCTGTTCGCTAGAAGCAAGCTGGATGCAACTTCGGGTCAAGGGTGGAAAAGTCTCCTCTCCCTTACTTTCCACCACCCTAGGCCTACCATACTCAAGTTGGATCCTTTGTAATGTTGGTATATCTAACCAAGCCTCTTGAAATTCCTATTTAAGTCAGTGGTTGTGGAGGAGTTTATCATCTTTTGAGCATCCTTTCATTGTAATGTTATGCTGTGATTTTGTTGTCTCAAGTTTGTCTTTCACATGTAAGTTGTTCAATTCACTTTAGTTTATTAATAAAAGTTCTTCTTCTCATATTATTCTATTGTTATTAATATCAATTTGATAACTTTGGTTCAAGGTGTGAATTTATTTACACCAAACCTTGTGAAATTATCACACAATGGTGGAGTGATCGTTATTTCATTGTTTTTTTACTTCTCCATTCCTCCCTCACGAGTCTACTTCCCGCTTCCATTGAAACCATATAATCAATGGAGGGCTAACCCACTTATGTGTTGATCCAAGGGAGTATAAAGGGGATGTATTTAATGTTATTTATCACCCCATTAATGTATAATCACTTATTTTAATTGAGATTTTTATTTGATGATTTTAAAATTTCTTCTTCCTTGTTGAATTTTAAGGCCACATACTTCAAGTGCTAATACAAACCTTTACCTTGGAGTGATCATAAATTTGATCCTAAAAGTGTATATATGATTAGTATTATGGTGTGTTGGTATAAAATCAGTAACTTATGAAGTTGTTTGATCTCCTTAAATGAACTCATATCAAATATAAGAAATTGAAATAATTGAAAAGGAAATACGTCCAATCCACCCCAAGTGATAAACTAGGATGAACTCATTATTTTAAATTGAATTAACTTATGTAACACCCCAAGCTTCCATGATACGATTCTATTTAAATAATGCAATAGCTTTCATTGTACGCAAGTTCGAGATTCTAACACACCGCGACCAATCAAAGTAGCCGTTATGAATAGTAATACCCACTTTTTGAAATTATATAAATTTTATATTTCAAAATGGACTTCATTTTTAGATTCGTAATATCAGAATTAGCCTATTTTGAATTTTTGGTATTTTTCCGAGAACATCCAATTTTCGATGAATAGTGAAAAATACATAAAAACAAAATTTTTAATAAAAATAATTTGTAGTGATAAATTATACTATTGAGTGATTTTAAAGTATAATTAGAATATAATTTTACCATTTTATCCAATGGTGGCCATTATAATTAATTTCACTTTGAAATTGGACATAAAAAATTGTCAATCTTTTGATTGATATTCTTTCTTAAAAACACGCTATTTGTTTTGACAACGGAAATTAATTATAAAATTAATTAATGAAACTTATATGTTTTGAATTTGATAAAATAGACATCATCTTTGAATTTGGAATATCAAATATAGCTTAGGGTGAATTTTTGGTATTTTTATGAAAAACTTCAATTTTTGATGAATAGTGAAACCACTATGTAACACCCCAAGATTCCACGGTACGTTTCCCTTTGAATAATGCAATGTCGTGCATTGTACACAACTTTGAGAATCTAACACACCACAACCAATCAAACTAGCCGTTATGAATAGTAATACCAACTTTTTAAAATTTTATAAATTCTATCTCTCAAAATGGACTTCATTTTTGGATTCTGAATATCGAAATTAGCCTAGGGTGAAATTTTGGTACTTTTCCGATAACTTTCATATTTTGATGAATAGTGAAAATTACTAAATTTTAATTAAAAACAACTTTTTAATCGAAATAATTAATATTGATAAATTATGAATTTGAGTGGTTTTAAAGTATATTTAGAATATATTTTTACCATTTAATTCAATTTTTGTCATTGGACATAATTTCACAATTAAACCAGACATAAACAAGTGTCAATCTTTTGATAGTTATTATCTCTTAAAAACACGCTTTTTGTTTTGACAGCGGGAATTAATTTTAAATTAATTTCTGCCACTTCTGTGTTTGGAATTTGGAAAAAATGGATTCCATATTTTGAATCAGTGTGTTCAAATTTTTGTAAATAGGTAACTTTTATTTTTAGACATTTTGAATAATTACTTCGGTAAATATTTTATTTACCATGATTAAAGGGTAAATCTGGTAAATAAGGGTTAAAAAATAATATTATAATAATACAAAATTACCCAAAAACATGTCCTAACCTTATTTGTTGATACATGTTCGACCATTGGCATATTTGGGTCGATTTTGGGACCCCATGGTGCCACTTGTATGTGATAGGGACACTTTATTTTAATTAAGTTAAAATGAATACAAAAATGACACAAGCATATATCTTTCAGAAAAACAATTTTTACATAGGGTTATATATGTTGGATGTTTGACTATAAATATTCATTAGAAAGATAAAACTATTTCCTACATAATGGTATTTTATTTATAAATTTTAGACATTAAATAATTTAATTTATTTATGACACAATGGTGATGCAGTAATTACCATAATAGTGAAAAATTAAAATGATTGATATTGTAGATACCCAAATAAATATAATTTGAGACTTTTTATGAATTAAAATAATTTTCTAGGTTAATATGACATGTTAGGAATGATTTAATTTACTTTCTTTGAAGTAATAATTCTTTTATAATTTTTAAAAAAATCAATTATTGAATAGTGTCAAAATTGACATAAAAGAGTTTTTAAAACAAATATTATATTATTAATTGATATTAAATTCATAAAAATCTAAGGTTTGTCCAAGATACTTATATAATGATAGGTGTATCATTAATGGACCACTTAGGGGGTCTCTTATATGTATATAGTAAGTTTATTAACCATATAATATAAAAATACAAAGAGACATTGTAAAAGTGAAACTAATTAACTAAGAGTTAATACTTAAAGATAAGGTTAATATAATGACCCAAACCTATCTAAATTCTATTGGTTGAGTGGTTTTCTAACTATCCCCACCTTAACCTTTAAATAATCTACTTTGGAGCCATTAGAAATCGAATATGAATTTATTATAAAATAATATTTTTAGCTTTTCCAAAGGTGCCCCTCACCCCTCTTATAAAAGGGCACTCCCCCTTCTCATTAATTTACACCTTAAAAGAATTTTGGTTCAGACAAAACCTACCCAAATACTCTCTCAACTTCCCTCAATACAACATATAGGCCTTAGTTTTATCAGAAATCCAACCTAAGGAGCCCTTTAGATCAAATCAAAAGGAAGAACCCGAAGAAGAGGTAATGTTTTTACCACCCTTTTTCAAATTCTTTTCTTCTTCAACTTCTTATTTATTTGTTATTCCCATTCTAAATTAATTAATCTAGTATCTCCTATATACTTTAATATTATTATAAATATAGTACAACCATATTCAGTATTCTATCCATCCTTTGAATGACATGTCACCATACGTGCGTACGTACGACTTACCGTCTCCACGTCGTGGTGTAATTGTCATTCAATAAATTATTATTTGGATGGTTATAATAATGATGTTTAATTCATGTAAATAATAAATATAACATGATAATTATTCTGTCTATAGGATATACCATCCAATTATATATTATTTTAACATCAAAAGAACGATATTTTCCCTCATGCGTACGTACGGACTACCGTCTCCACGAACGCGATGAGATTCATTCTCCATCATATCCATTCAAGTATAATTATCATTTTATTATTTAAAAATAATGTTTAAGGAATTGATATCATTTTGGATATAAATAAGATACAAACTATCAATGACAAACATGTCTTATGTAACAAAACATATAAAATAAAACAAGTAAGTTAACACCCGAAACAACGACAATACTAAGATATTATTAACAAATCAATGTTAAAAGATCATATATGATATCATATTAATGTAAATTATTCTTGTATAATTCAATAACAATTATTTCACCATTATACAGGAGGTTAACCTACCGTCTACCAAGGAAAAAGTACAAAGTAAGGGGTTTCTTATCTCACTCTTAATTTCATGAGAATTCCATTGTTCACAACTTATTTATTGCATGTGGTGTGTGTGTACTGCCCATGATTGTATTAATTGTGTAATATAATTTAATTTATGGATATTTAAATCATCATTTTATTATACTTCTTTCATGGGTGTATGTTTCGTAAGTTACCAAATCGATAAGGGAATTTGAAATTTCAATTTCCCTTTATTCGGCTTTACGCAAACTTCATTGATTATTTTACTCTGAGATTATGTGTGGAATCACTATTCATTTGATTATGTCATAATTTCCACTCCCCTTTTCTATGGATATACTTTGGATACACATAATCACTCCATTTATAATTTCTCAAGTCATCGATATGAATTTGATAAGAGTAATTTTAACTCATTCTCCATTTGTTGAGTTAAACATCCAATTCATTGGTGTTGTTTTTATAAGATTATGTGTGAATGTCATTTGATTGTTTTACACTGAATATAAAATCATATTTAGTATATTTATATTTGTCACACATAACTATGTCGTTGATTTATCCTTAACCTAAGGATACAACCTTTATGAGATATTTCATCTCAATTTACATTCCATTGAGACTTCTTTGTTGTTATACACCAAATCACTTTTACATGGTGTATATAATGTACTTTTACATAGTATATAATGAATCCCTTTATTCTCATGATATTATAAAGTTTTTATTACCTCAATTATTTGTATTAAAGTGTCTCTCTTTTGGTTAGAAACTCTAACTAAAATACATTTTTAAGTGTTTTAAAGATTTATTCTTCTAAATATTTCTCATTAATGTACATGTTTTAAAAATGGTTTTAAGAATTTATTTATATGGACATTAAAGTTATAAAATTAAAATTACTTTTAAAAGTTTCAAAGTGGTATGGGACACTTTGATTCAAAAAACTATTTTTAAATGGCTTCTTGCCAAATAGTGTGACTTTTAAATGATTTCAAGAAAAAGGGTGATATTTCTCTCAAATAGTTTTGATGATTATTTTCATATATGTCAATATCTTTCATTATTCTTGATTGAGGTTAATCTATTACAATACAATCTTCCATATTGTATTGAATGAGTTATGGTTGACTATGGATGTACTATTTTTATACCATTCATGGTTTGTGGGTAAAGTATTGACATTTCGTATGCTAGTTTTAATACGAATGTTTATGTTATGTTTCAACTTTTCATATGAGGAATGCATTGGACTTATTAAGTGACGGGTGGAGCTCGCTATAGCTCCTCCATGCATCGGTAGGTCTCATGAGACAAACTAGTGTCTTGGCACAAGGCCTTGGCAAAATCTTATTTGTAATCTTGGCACGAGGCCTTGGCTATGTGGTTATGACAGTCTGTAATTATTCATTCCATAATTATGAAAGTGGTTATTGATATTTCATGTGATTGTTCGACTAGTAGAATATCCATGTGAATAAGTAAATGGCATTATTTCATTTTATCTTTTCCATATTATGCTGAATTTCAAGTTTAAAAGGCTTTTGTTTTAGTTATATATTTCTTTAAGTTTTTATGATTATCTACGAAATCTTATGCTATATTTTTATCCTTACTGAGCATCTGAGCTAACCCCTTTCAATGTTTTATCTTTTCCCAGCACGTGAAGAAGTAATTTATGAATGACCTGCAGGGATAGTATAAGGGGATATGAAGACAAGATGTTGTTGTAGTTTTTTTTACCTTATGATGTAATGTAAGACTTATGAATATATTTAGTGTTTCCAAGACTAATAAACTAATCGGTCTTTCGAGACTTGATCCTTTGTGATCATGCCAATGTTATGTAATAATGCACCGACTCTGGGTATCTAGAGTCGGGGCGTTACACACTAAGTGGTAGTTAAAAAACTAATTTTTCATTTAAATGAAACTTTAACACTTCAGTGAATTGAATTTAAAAAATCCAACATACATGGTTTTCATTAGTAAGTAAAATGTGGTTCAATGGGATAAAAATAATTTTTGGTGAATAGTAACTTTTAAGTTTTATTAATCACGATTAAAGGTAATTAGTGTAATTTAAGGTAAATATAATGTTATAATAATATTAAATTACCTTTACACTTGTCCTAACCTTATTGGATAAGTTATGGCAGACCAAGAAAATCCATGGGTCAACTTGGGGACCCCATGGAGCTACTTGGGTAAGAAAATGACATTAATAACTTTTTATTTAAAGTAAAAATAAAATTGTCACAAACATGTGTTGTTTTACTAAAATAATTATTACATGGGGTTATATAAGTTAACTTTTCAACTATAAATATTAATTGGAAAGATAAAAATATTTCCTACATCATGGTAATTTTTTTATAATTTTTAGACATTAAATAAATAAATTTATTTATGACACCATGATGATGCAGCGATTACCTCATTAATGAATGATTTAAATAAAATGAAAAGATAAGGTAAAATCTAAGACTTACACTTGTCTAAAGCCTATTGGATGGGTGGATTTCGAACCCTTATCACCTTATCCTAGAAATATATCATTGTGGGACCTTTAAAATCCGAAAATCACTTCATAATAATGTAACATTTCATGACTTTCCAAGAGTTCCCCTCCTCTCATCTTATAAAAGGCCCCCACATCTACCACCTTATTCACACCTTCAATCCATTTGGCTCCGCTAACCTCTGCCCAAATACTCTCTCAACTTACCTCTATTACTCCTAGAAGCCTAACTTTGGGAAGAAGTCTTCCCAAGGAAGCCTTTGGCTCAAATCAAAAAGAGTTACCCGATTTTAAGGTAATGTATTCTCTTATGTTATTTTGTTTTATTTTGCTTCTCCAACCCCTTAAACTCTTTTTATTACTTTATTTTGTAAAAAAACCAGTATCTTAAATATACTAGGATGTTTTTATGAGAATTATTTTATTTATAATTACACACACCTTCGTCTAATGGTTAAAGAACATACTGTTTTTGTGGGTGGCGAATTACTGCCTCACGAAATGATGATTGTTCAATATTCTTTTAACACCTCTAATGGTGGACATTAAGATGTCACTATATTTATATATGATATATATTATGTTTATGTTTTCCTTGTGCTTCTTTATTTTTCATTTATGGCATACCTTTATGATTTCCATTATGGGTAAATGCGATAATTTCATTTTAGGAAGTGCGGACTACCGCCCCCTCAAAGTGATTTGAATCGTTAATGCCAAATGTGGGATGTATAAAGGATGAAGTTAATGATATTATATATGATATTATACTAGAATTATAATATATCTTTATATCATTATTATTTCATTCCATTTAATATGAAATAGAAATGAAAGTAGCGTTCATGCGTACGTACGACTTACCGTCTCCATGAACGATGCATTTCATTTCTTACCTCTAAATGTTATGTAATATTATAAATGCATATATATACTGGATATATATGATATATATTATATCTACACCATGAATATTATTCTGGAGATAATGGATATTTTACCACATGAACAACTTGTAATTATAAGAAGTTTAATTTTGACTCAAGTACCAAAGATTGACAAAATGACCGTTATTAACTTAAATAATTACATAATGTTAATAACATGGTAATAAGTGATATAAAAGGAATAATGAACTTGAAAAAGGTTCTTAAGCAAGTAGAAATTAACTCTATTTTATTATTCAGGAGATTAAAGAACGATTGAGTCAAGTCGGACACGAGGTAAGGGACTTGGTCTCAATCTCCTTTCATTGAGGCATATTTTGTTTTATACACAACTTTATTTTATACGGTGTATAAACCCCTTTGACTTTTACTTTTATTCAAAATGAATCTTTTTTATATGAATCATTTTTACTAAATGAAAAAAGGAATGTTTTGTCTTACGTATGTGGCGACAATGACTTCTCCGTCGCCGTGACCATTATTTGAGTTTCAACTTCCTCTACAAGACATAACTTTTTTGAAATGAAAAATAAATACCAAGTTTTAATTTTATTTTATTTTGGTATTGAAAATGGTTTTGATAATGTTTTTATTATATCAATGTGTTGTATTGATATCTTCTGATTGAAATGTGGAAATGTTATGTTTCCTTTATGCATGTTTTATGTGATACGATTATGTTATGGTTTATGATATGTTTAAAACTGTTCATATGAGGAATGAATTGGACTTAATAAGTGATGGGTGGAGCCCGCTATATCTCCTTGATGCATCGGTAGGTCTTGTGAGACAAACCAGTGTCTTGGCACAAGGCCTTGACAAAATCTTATTTGTAGTCTTGGCACGAGGCCTTGACTATGTGGTTATGATAGTCTGACATTATGCATTCCATCATTATGAAAGTGGTTATTGATTTTGCATGTAATTATTCAACCATTAGAATATCCATGTGAATAAGTAAATAGCATTATAGCATTTTAGTTTTTCCATATTATGATGAATTTAAAGTTTAAAAGGATTTTTTTTGGTTATACATTTCCTTAAATGTTTATGTTTATTTATGAAAGTTTCCGCTATATTGTTATCCTTACTGAGCATCTGAGCTCACCCCTTCCAATGTTTTAATTTTTCCCAGGATGTGGAGAAGTATTTTATAAATGACCTGCAGGGATAGTATGAGGGGATATGAAGACAAGATTTTGTTGTAGTTTTTTTCACTTTATGATTTAATGTAACATTTATGAATGTATCTAGTGTTTACAAGGCTACTAAACTAATCGGTATTTCGAGACTTGATCATTTGTGATCATGACAATGTTACGTAATAATGCACCGACTCTGTGTAACTGGGGTAGGGGCATTACAGTTGGTATCAGAGGTAGTTTAGTACTAACCTTGGAAGCTAGATTTAGAAAAACTCTGATTAGAGCACATAACCCTAAGATATAATTTGAGGATTAGTATAGAAGAACTTCCTAGAATTTTGGTATTATAGAGATTTTTTGAGTTTTCCGAGAAATACATACCTGTCTGGATATGAGCAGGTAGAGGCAGCTCTGGCACAGATGTACCTAGTGGTAAAACCCAAAAACACCGCTTTGATCGAGACTCGAATGGGAACTGGTGCACGACAACGGGCCTTGCTGCACTCTTGGTTACGACACTCCCGAGGGATATGATTAGGATAATTCCCATTTTATTTACATACCTTTATGAAGGGTTTATGAGTATATACTTCCTCAAAGAAAACATTTTTATGATTATGGATTATATCCATAAAATGTTCAATTTATGTTAAGTGTTTTACAAGCATGGAATTATGTATTTTGATTTATAAAATGATCTAGTTTATGACATTGTTTAGAAATGGAGCTTAGTGGAAGGAATGGAAACCGTATAAATGTACGCACTCCATGTAGGGATTTCCCTCCTACTCAAGATAATTATGGTGGAGCTGGTGATACAACTGGTGCCGATCAACTTATCACCATATTGGGACAACTCACTCAGGTTATGAATAATAGCCTTACTCGTATGGAGCACCCTGATCCGCAACGTGGAGGATCAATGTTATACTGCTTCATGAGGCAACAACAACCAACATTCAATGGGAGTACAAATCCCTTAGTATCTGAGCAATGGATAATTTCCTTAGAGAAAATATTCCATTCCTTGGGAAGTAGTGAAGGGAAAAGGTTATCATGGCAGTTTATCGCCTCACTGGAGATATTGATCAATGATGGTAATTGATTCAAAATACAAAGGAAGATGAAGAAGTATCAAGTATGGAATGGAGAGAGTTCAAAGAGATTTTCTTAGAAAAATACTTTCCTCGTGACCATCGAGCAGATATGGAAAGTCAATTTCTGAGTCTGAGGCAAAAGGAGGATGAGAATGTCGCAAAGTATGAGTCTAACTTTACAAGGTTAGCGAGGCATACTGCAGATTATATACGTAGCCCAAGAAGTAAGATTGATCGTTTCTTTGATGGGTTAAAACCATTTCTCCGTTGATATTTAGTATCACAATCCTTCTCATCGTACAGAGATATTGTCTCGTGTGCTATTAAGACAGAAAAGGAATTCTCTAAGTCTTATGACAACAAAGTAAAGCAAGAGAAAAAGAGAACAATGGAAGAAGAGATAGATAAAGGGAAAAAGGGGAAAGAAGGATTTTCTATTATGTGATAATTGTGATAATAATCACCTCAGTACTTGCCTAAAGGGAATGGGAGTTTGTTACAAATGTGGAGAAAAAGGTCACCAAGCTCGTGATTGTAAGGGAAAGAAAGAGGCTATCAATGTTAAATGCTACAATTTTAGAGAAATGGGGCATTTTGAAAATGAATTTCCTAAGCGCTGAGGAAACTTACCTCAGAAAAGGCTAAGGGAGCAAGGCCAAGCTTATGCTGTTACTACAGATGAAGTTGAATAATTATTGTATTTGTGTTTTTGGACTCAAGAACTATATTATGGTTATAAGAATAATGTGATATATATAAGGATTGTACTGCATTACTTGTTGTTTTCATTAAGGTTTTAATATGATGAAGGTAATCATATTTTTAGTATGTGAAAATAAGAGGAACTTTACTTTGTTTGGGGAATCTGATGTTACAATTGATTTTGGAATTTAGAGACCTTTTAAAGAAAGTATGAACATAGGTATTTTGGATAACTATAAAGGTTGGAATGGATTAAGTTTAACTTTGGATATTATTGTTTAAGGTTAAAACATTTCTGAAGATTATTTTTGGAATATTATAATACTATAGTTTTAGGAAAAGGACAACCTGCAGGTCAGGGGATAACCCGTCGCGTCGGACAAAGCTGCAGGAATCGAACCCACAACCATAGTGCGACATGCTTTTATTACCTACCACTAGCCTACATGAAGTCACTGATTATTAAAAAATAGTTTTCCTAATTTAAATGGTATGTGTTAATATTTTGAACCTTGTACGATTAGGATAAATATAATATTTTTGAGTTCAATTATCTTTTTGAGTGAAAGATGGGTTTGTGGTAAAAATTTATTAAAGAATGAAAAGTCTACATGACAAGTATGTATATTTCCTTACATTCTTAGTAAATCTCCTAAATAAATTCCTCAACTTTATGAAAGGTAACTTAAAACAAAAATGTTGTCAGTTAACTTTTCCTACTGGGGAATCAATGATCGTTTAACCAATCACAAGTTTGTGATTTTCTTGCAGTTAACTTTCTCCTAATCCTATTTTCTACAACTCTCCATCAGACCTTGATGGTTTGTTTCTCCTCCATATCCATGCTTTCATAGAATCCTAGTATGGGCTATCTCGGGTGACCTTTGTACTTCTCTTTCTTTCTTTTAAAGTTATATTTTTATTAACCCTATTTCTGATATGGGTTTTCCACAAAGGTATTTTCTACTTTGAACCTTTTATTTTTGAAGAAAAATTTCAAATTGCGAGGATGTAATTTATTGAAGGAGTAGATAATGTAACACCCCAAGCTTCCATGATACACTTCTCTTTCAATAATGCAATAGCTTGCATTGTATGCAAGTTCGAGATTCTAACACACCGCGACCAATCAAAGTAGCCGTTATGAATAGTAATACCCACCTTTTGAAATTATATAAATTTTATATTTCAGAATGGAATTCATTTTTGGATTCGTAATATCGGAATTATCCTATGTTGAATTTTTGGTATTTTTCCGAGAACATCCAATTTTCGATGAATAGTGAAAAATACATAAAAACAACATTTTTAATAAAAATAATTTGTAGTGATAAATTATACTATTGAGTGATTTTAAAGTATAATTAGAATATAATTTTACAATTTTATCTAATGGTGCCCATTAGAATTAATTTCACTTTGAAATTGGACACAAACAATTGTCAATCTTTTGATTGATATTCTTTCTTAAAAACACGCTATTTGTTTTGACAAAGGGAATTAATTATAAAATTAATTAATGAAACTTATATGTTTTTAATTTGATAAAATAGACGTCATCTTTGAATTTGGAATATCAAATATATCTTAGGCTGAATTTTTGGTATTTTTCTGAAAAACTTCAATTTTTGATGAATAGTGAAACCACTAAGTGGTAGTTAAAAAACTAATTTTTCGTTTAAATGAAACTTTACCACTTCTGTGAATTGAATTTCAAAAATCCGACATACATGGTTGTCATTAGTAAGTAAAATGTGGTTCAATGGGATGAAAATAATTTTTGGTGAATAGTAACTTTTAAGTTTTATTAATCGCGATTAAAGGTAATTAGTGTAATTTAAGGTAAATATAATGTTATAATAATATGAAATTACCTTTACACTTGTCCTACCATTATTGGATGAGTCATGGCCGACCAAGACAATCCATGGGTCAACTTGGGGACCCCATGGAGCCACTTTGGTAAGAAAATGACATTAATAAATATTTATTTAAAGTAAAAACAAAATTGTCACAAACATGTGTTGTTTTACTAAAACAATTATTACATGGGGTTATATAAGTTAACCTTTCGACTATAAATATTCATTGGAAATCTAAAAATATTTCCTACATCATGGTAATTGTTTTATAATTTTTAGACATTAAATAAATAAATTTATTTATGACACCATGATGATGCAGCGATTACCTCATTAATGAATGATTTAAATAAAATGAAAAGATAAGGTAACATATAAGACTTACGCTTGTCTAAAGCCTATTGTATGGGTGTATTTAGAACCCTTATCACCTTATCCTTGAAATATATCATTGTTGGACCTTTAAAATCCGAAAATCACTTCATAATAATGTAACATTTCATGACTTTCCAAGAGTGCCCCTCCTCTCCTCTTATAAAAGCCCCCCACCTATACCACCTTATTCACACATTCAAGCCATTTGGATAGGCCAAACTCTGCACAAATACTCTCTCAACTTCCCTCTCTTACTCCTATAAGCCTCACTTTGGGCATAATTCTTCCCAAGGAAGCCTTTGGCTCAAATCAAAAAGAGTTACTCGATTTTAAGGTAATGTCTTCTCTTATGTTCTTTTGTTTTATTTTGCTTCTCCAACCCCTTAAACTCTTTTTATTACTTTATTTTGTAACAACACCAGTATCTTAAATATACTAGGATGTTTTTATGAGAATTATTTGATTTAAAATTACACACACCTTCGTCTAATGGTTAAATAACATACTGTTTCTGTGGGTGGCGAATTACTGCATCACGAAACGATGATTGTTCAATCTTCTTTTAACACCTCTCATAGTGGCCATTAAGATGTCACTTATTTATATATGATATATATTATGTTTTTTTCCTTGTGATTCTGTATTTTTCATTTATGGCATACCTTTATGATTTCCATTATGGGTAAACGTGATAATTTCATTTTAGGAAGTGCGGACTACCGCCCCTCAAAGTGATTTGAATCGTTAATGCCATTTGTGGGACGTATAAAGGATGGAGTTAATGATATTATATATTATATTATACTTGAATTATAATATACCTTTATATAATTATTATTTCATTCCATTTAATATGAAATAGAAATGAAAGTAGTGTTCATGCGTACGTACGGCTTACCGTCTCCATGAACAGTGCATTTCATTTCTTACCTCTAAATGTTATGTATTATTATAAATGCATGTATATACTAGATATATATGATATATATTATATATACATCATGAATATTATTCTGGAGATAATAGATATTTTACCACATGAACAACTTGTAATTATAAGTAGTTTATTTTTGACTCAAGTACCAAAGATCAAAAAAATGACCGTTATTAACTTAAATAATTACATAATGTTCATAACATGGTAATAAGTGATATAAAAGGAATAATTAACTTGAAAAAGTTTCTTAAGCAAGTATAAGTTAACTCTAGTTTATTATTCAGGAGATTAAAGAACGATCGAGTTAAGTCAGACACGAGGTAAGGGACTTCGTCTCAATCTCCTTTCATTGAGGCATATTTTGTTTTATACACAACTTTATTTTATACGATGTATAAACCCCTTTGAATTTTAAATTTATTCAAAAGGAATATTTTTTATACGAAGCGTTTTTACTAAATGACCAAAGGAATGTTTTGTCTTACGTATGCAGCGACAACGACTTCTTCGCCGTCATGACCATTATTTGAGTTTCGACTTCCTCTACAAGCCATAACTTTTTTTAAATGAAAAATAAATACCAAGTTTTAATTTTCTTTTATTTTGGTATTGAAAATGGTTTTGATAATGTTTTTATTATATCAATGTGTTGTATTGATATCTTGTGATTGAAATGTGGAAATGTTATGTTTCCTTTATGTATGTTTTATGTGATACGATTGTGTTATGGTTTATGATATGTTTAAACCTGTTCATATGAGGAATGAATTGGACTTAATAAGTGACGGGTGGAGCCTGCTATAGCTCCTCGATGCATCGTTAGGTCTCATGAGACAAACTAGTGTCTTGGAACAAGGCCTTGACAAAATCTTATTTGTAGTCTTGGCATGAGGCCTTGACTATGTGGTTATCATAGTCTGGAATTATGCATTCCATCATTATGAAAGTGGTTATTGATATTGCATGTGATTATTCAACTAGTAGAATATCCATGTGAATAAGTAAATGGAATTATATCATTTTAGTTTTTCCATATTATGCTAAAGTTCAAGTTTAAAAGGATTTTGTTTTAGTTATAAATTTCCTTAAATGTTTATATTTATTTATGAAAGTTTCCACTATATTTTTATCCTTACTAACCATATGAGCTCACCCCTTTCAATGTTTTAATTTTTCCCAGGATGTGAAGAAGTATTTTATGAATGACCTGCAGGGATAGTATGAGGGGATATGAAGACAATATTTTGTTGAAGTTTTTTTTTCACTTTATGATGTAATGTAACATTTATGAATGTATCTAGTGTTTCCAAGGCTACTAAACTAATCGGTCTTTTGAGACTTGATCGTTTGTGATCATGCTAATGTTACGTAATAATGCATCGACTCTGGGTAACTGGGGTCGGGGAATTACAACTTAAGTCTCTTAGAGTTCATTTAAAACCATATTAAATCCACCCAATTTGGCCACATCATATCAAAAAACAATCCATAGAATATATGTTTCTGTAGGTTACTTCTTAGGTCTTTGAGGATTCGACAACCCAAGCTAGACTACAAGGACTGTTCTACCTTCTTCTCTTGGGTAAATTTGAGCATGAATCAAATTTTTTCGCCATTGATGGGGACCCAAGTAATTCATCTCAACACCAATTCTATTCTCCTCCATTTCTTCTATTCTCACCCAAGATATCTTATCTCATCTCTTTCTCATTTTTTTTCTTTTGGTGCATGTACGCCTACACCCGCGATCAATCAAACCATCTAGTTCGGGTGGAAAGTCCTAAGTTTGGGGAGTCAAGTAAACCTAGGGGATTGTTTCCATTAGATACTAATCCTCTTGATTCTTTAGATTCCAAAATTGATCCCATTTCAATGGATGGTCTTCAAAGAAACCATCTCATAAACCCTAGTGGAAACCAAAATGGAAATCCAAATGAGGCAGCCCCAAACTTGGAGAATGCGGTCGATCAAACCATGAATGACTACCTCACACCTGCCTGGACCAATTCCCCCTCATGCATTAGACACAATTACCCAGGAGATGCCAACTACATCTTTAAACCCCATGTCCTAAACCACCTTCCTACATTCCATGGAATGGAGTCCGAGATGCCCTACCTTCACGTTAAGGAGTTCAATGGCATTGTAGAAACCATGTATCCCCCAAATCCACTAGAATCAGCTAGGTTGAGGCTATTTAAAAAATTTGAGACCATCATCCATCAACTCTTGGGACCAACTACAAATAGAATTCTACAAAAAATACTTTCCCCACCACAAAACAATTTCACTTAAAAAGAGTGTCCAAATTTTTTTTGAAAAAGAGGGAGAGTCATTCTATGAAACATGGGAGAGGTTCAAAGACACTCTAAACATGGTTCCCCACTATGGTTTTTCTATTCCTGAACAAGTGAGAATTTTCTATGAAGGGTTGGGTCTGGGGAACAAACAATTCATTGAAATGATGTGTAATGGAACCTTTAAAAACAAAGCCCCAAATAATGCTTATGAGTATTTAGAAATCCTTGCTAAAAAAACCAATCATGGGGAACTTCACCTTATTATGAAAATCCACAAAGACATACTATAATTCATACACTTAGATAAGAGGAAAGCCTTAGGGATAAACTCGCAGAACTCTCTAGGAATGTTGAATAGATATACCTTAGGAAAGTCTATGAAATCCAAACTATAGACCCTATTTGCACAATTTGTGACAAACTTGACCATAAGATAGATAACTGCCCAACCATCCCATCCATCAAAAAATTTCTTTTAGGAGGACCCCCTGTGTAAGTAAATGCCTTGAACTTTAAAAAGCCTCAATACCGAAACACCTTTAACCCAAGGTATAATGACCACCCAGGATTCCACTGGAAAGATAACCAACAACCTATCCAACCACAGGGACAAAATCCTTACCCCCATCAGAACTACTAAACCCATAACCAGTTCCAAACCCAACCTATCCAATACCAACAACCACTGCTCCATTTTCAATAAACTATCCCACCTCCAAAATATCCCCCTAGGATAAACCAACCTTCTCAAGCACCAAACAAAACTATTCCACAAATCCTACCAGAAAAACTGTGCAAACAAATGGAAAGGATAAACTCAGAAGTCTCTTAACTTAAACAAGAACTTTAAACCATCAAAACTGGAAAGGCACCCATGCCTAATTAGGCGGTACCATCCTCAAATTTAAGGGGAGAGTCAAGCTGTACTCAAACAACTCATGAACAACTAAAGGCTGTGACTATTTTAAGAATTCAAAAATCAATTGAGAAACCTGAACAACTAATTAAGAACCCATCTGAAGATTCAAACTTGGATGAAAATTCAAATGAACCAAATGATCAAACTTAAAAACACGATAACATTGTCAAAGAAACAACTCTTCAACAAACAACCCCACAACCTGCACCATTTCCTCAATGCATGAGGGGAAAAAGAAAGCTTGTTTTGAGTGAAACATTGAGGGAATCTTCTAGCAAGTCAAGTTTAACATTCCTCTTCTCGATGAAATCCAAACCATACCCACCTACTCAAAGTACCTTAAGGATCTATTCACTTTTAAAAGAAAATTTTAAAATAAAAACCAAGTCCTTTTGGATGCTAATGTGAGTACCACCATTCAAGGGACCATTCCTCCTAAGTTGAAAGACCCGAGTTGCCCTTACATCAATGTTGAACTTGGAGAGACCAAAGTTGTCAAGGACTTGTGTGACCTAGGTTCTAGTGTCAATCTCATTACCTATGCTGTGTACTACCAGTTAGGCCTAAAAGAGATCCAACCCACATATTTCACACTTCAACTTGCTGATCGTGGCATTATGGTTCCAAAGGGGATTTTAAAGGATGCTCCGGTAAAGGTTGAAAACATCATATACCTTGCCGAATTCATTGTCCTTGAAAACCATTCAAACTTAGGAAATAAGGAAGAAACCCCAATCATCCTTGGTCGTCCTTTCTTTGCAAAAATCAACTCTGTTATCCGAGTTCTAAATGGGAACATGACCATCACCTTTGGAAACATGAGTCTAGACTTGAAAATCTATAATTTAAGCTAACAAATAGGGTATGACAAGTAAATTCATGAAGTAAACATGATAAGAAACATTGATAATTAATCCATAGAACATCAAGGAATATTTGATGGATGTTTAAGTCAGGATGAGATTGATTTCCTTTTTTCACATGAAGGAATTTTATCTCCTTGGATTTAATCATTTTCAAATTTCTCTTATGATGAAGTCTTAGGCCCAATAATCAGTGAAACCTTTCAGGAAACCACTTTCATGGAGACCACTCCAAATTCCTTCCCTAAATGTGATCAAGATAATCTAGTAGCTGAAACTTCTACATGTGGGGAATCAATCCTATCTAAAACTCTAGGAAAAAAATTGATCTTGATCCAATGTCCCAATATTCTGCTAAAATTATGAACCAACCTGATCTTGAATTAAAGGAACTTCTCGCTGAACTCAAGTATGCCTTTGTAGGGGACAATCAAACACATCCTATTTTCATTTCTTCTTCTCTTGAAGACAATCATGAGAGGATGCTTCTAGATGTCCTTAGGAAACATAAGAAATCCATTGGTTGGACCTTGTCTGATATTCCTAGGATTAACCAACTTATCGGGACTCATAGGATTGTTTTGGAATCTGATTCAAAGCCATGTCGTCAACCTTAATGGAGACTCAATCCTAATCTCATGGAGGTAGTAAGGAAGGAACTTCTGAAATTATTAAAAGCTGGTATCATCTATCCCATTGCTGAGAGTGAGTGGGTGATCCCAATCCAAGTGGTTCCCAAGAATACAAGAATCACCGTGATAACCAATAAGGATGGAGAGATTCTTCCAACTAGGGTGAGTAGTGGCTAGAGAGTCTGCATCGACTATAGGAAGATAAAATTATTTACCAAGAAGGACCATTTCCCCTTACCATTCATTGAACAAGTCCTTGAGAGAGTGGAAGGTCACACCTTATACTATTTCTTAGATGGGTACTTGGGGTACAATCAGATTTAGGTATCCCTAGAGGATCAAGGGAAGACTATATTCACCCATCCATTCGGTACCTTTTACTTCAAACGTATGCCCTTCAGGTTATGCAATGCCCCTGGAACCTTCCAGTGGTGCATGATGGGAATCTTCTAAGGCATGGTAGGGTATTTTCTTGAGGTATTCATGGATTACTTATTTGTGTTTGGGGATACATTTGAGGGATGTATAAGGAATTTGGAGAGAGTATTGTCAATATGTGAAGAAAAGAATCTAGTCCTAAACTGGAAAAAATTCCATTTCATAGTTAAAGAGGGACTAGTTCTAGGCCATCTGGTCTCAGGTAGGGGGATTGAAGTTGATAAAGCCAAGGTTAACATCATTCATCACCTTCTATCACCCAAAACTGTCAAGGAAGTGAGGTATTTCTTAGGACATGTTGGTTTCTATAGAATATTCATCAAGGAATTTAGTTCAATCTTCTGTCCCCTTTGTGCTCTCCTAGTAAAGGATGCTCCATTTGTTTGGATAGAAAGCTGTGAGGGTTCATTCTTAACCATCAAATACTCTCTCACCTCTCCTCCCATTATGAAATCTCCAAATTGGAACCTCCCTTTCGAACTTATGTGTGATTCCAATGACTTTGCGTTAGGAGATGTGTTAGGACAACATTGCAATAAAACTCCTTATGTCATTGCTTATGCAAGAAAATTCTTAAATGATTCCCAAATAAACTACACCACCAATGAAAAAGAGTTTCTTTCTATTGTATTTTCCTTAGATAAATTCAGGTCCTATCTATTAGGATCACCCATCATTGTCTTTACTGACCATTCATCCCTAAAATAGCTTTTCCAAAAACATGATACCAAGGCTAGAATAATTAGGTGGTTCCTTATCTTACAAGAATTTTACCTCACAATCAAGGATAAAAAGGGTGTTGAAAATGTTGTAGTTGATCATCTATCTAGGATAGAATTAAAAGACAACTCAAATCAACTTTTTGTGTCTGATTCATTTCATGATGAACACCTATACTATGTGAGTGACTGCCCTTGGTATGCTGACATAGACAACTTATTGGTTACAGGAGTAATTCCAAAATTCTTAGGGACTCAAAGGAACTATGTTTTTGATGATCCATACCTCAATAAGTTCTGCCATGACCAAGTCATTATGAGGTGTGTACCATAATCTGAAAAAGAGTCCATACTTAAATTCTATCATAGTGAGGCATGTTGAGGTCACTTTTCCTCTAAGAAAACTTCTACTAAAGTTATTCAGTGTGGTCTCTTCTAGACCACCCTCTCAAGGGACTCCTACACATTTTGTCAAAGATTTCCTAAGTGTCAACAAGTAGGGTCATTCACAAAAAGGAATCAAATGACACTCACTCCCATCTTATTGATTGAAATCTTTGACTGCTGGGTAATTGATTTCATGGGTCCCTTCCCAAAATCTAGGGGATACCTCTATATCCTCTTAGCTATTGATTATGTATCAAAATGGGTTGAATCCATTCCCACCAAGTCTAATGACCATTATGTTGTGATCTGATTTCTGAAAGAGTACATATTTTATCAATTTGGAATTCCTAGGTCTATAATCAGTGATTGATGAACCCATTTATGCAACTGTCCATTCTCTTCACTCATGTATAAGTATGGGATTTCTCATAAAGTTTCCACTATGTACCATCCTCAAACCAGTGGTTAAGCTGAGTTAGAAAATAGGGAGATTAAGAATATTCTTGAAAAAATGTCAATCCTTCTAGGAAATATTGGTCCGAGAAACTCTTGGATGCTCTTTGGTCATATCGTAAAACATACAAAACCATCCTAGGAATGTCACCATATAGGTTGGTTTATGGAAAATCATGCCATTTACCTATTGAAATTGAGCATAAGGATTTTTGGGCAATTAAGAAAATAAATTATGACCTCTCATTGGCCAGAACAAAAAGGAAATTATATCTCAATGAACTTGAGGAACTAAGGATGGAGGCTTATGAAAATTCAAGGATCAATAAAGATAGAGTTCAAGCCTACCAATCTAGGAATATCAAAGTCAAAAATTTTGAACCAAGAAAATTCATGCTCTTTTATAGTTCAAAACTTCATTTACACCTGGGAAAGTTAAGGTCTAGATGGTTAGGTCCTTTCATAGTGTATCATGTGTACCCCCATGGGACAATAAAGATTCAAGATCCCACAAGTGGTTACATTTTCAAGGTCAATGGTCAAAGGATAAAAAAATTCATTGAATCATTCAATAAACAAGAAATAGAGGTTGAGTTAACTGAGCCAACCTATGAACCAGGAAAAAATTGATAGATTTAGGATCCATGTCGGGCTAACGACGTTAAACAAAAGTGCTGCACAGGAGGTAACCCGTGGTTTTCATGTTTCCAATATTTTTGGAATCATCTTTATTTTTCAAATAGGATTAATTAATCATTTTCATATTTAAAAATATATATATATAAAAATATATTTTTGACTTGTTCTTCTATTATGAGTATGGATGGGTATAAAAGGGGAGCGCCATATTCATCCGTGTCATGTGGTGTGATCCTTGAGTAATACCTTACCCAAAAATTTAAAAAGAAGACAATGTATCATCAATTTATTTTATTTTATTTTTATGTGTTTGTAGGTTAAGATAAAAATAAAAAAAATAAAAAAATAAAAAAATAAAAAAATAATAAGAATTAAAAAAAGGGGACATGCCGTAGACCATGGGGAAAACCCCGTCACAATCGGCAAAGCCGTGGGGAATTGAACCTGGGACTGAAGGGATACAGGGGCACACTCTTACCATTGACCTACAGTTTATTGTGATTTATTATTCTATAATTTTTATATATATACTTATATTTTACTTTATTTATTATATATATATATAGTTTTTGTTTTGTTTTTTTTGTTTGTTTTTCCTTTTTTTCCACTAGGGAATTCTCAAAGTGACATCGAGATCAAAGGATTAAAAGGGAGTAACAAGAATTTCAACTTCAACCACTAGGTGACTTCATTCCATGATCTTTATTTTAAATTTCCTTTTTGAACTCCCCTTCTATGCCTCTGCCCCATTCTAAATTTTCTTTTCTTCAAACACTTGAGACAATGTTATTTTAAGTTGAGGGGGAGATGAAATAAAAATTTTCTTTTGTGTAAAAAAAATGCTTTTGTGTGAAAAAAATGATTTGAAAAAAATTATGCCTTAATGGAAGGAAAAATTTCTTTAACCTTGAGCATGATAATAGACATTGTACACTTTGAAACAGAATATAAAATAATTTAGCATGCCCTGATTCTGATTTTAATATATGTATATTTCATGAATACAGATTTTGGAAAGTGTGGCTGTCTAATGTGATATTTCATTATTTATATTTTTATCTAAATAAAAAAAGAATCACAACGCACGTCCTTTGGATAGTGGGGTATTATTTTGATTTCATGGGGTCCCTAAAATAAATATCATAGGTTTGGTGATCATTTTAGTTTTAATATTATTATTCAATAAAAAAACAAAAAAAAAACAATAAATTTGCGCGCAGAGCAATGTAATGACCTAATGCGTGGCTTTTGGTACTTGGGGATCATGACTCCATAGTTTTCTGGCCCAGAGTTAGTAATTTTATCTCTATTTTTGGTAATTTTAATTTGTTTTTGACTGAGTTAACTTGAGATGATGTCTGAGTATGTGGGCTTCACTTGGTGCCCTAAAGTCTTTGAGCCTGGCAGTCATCTACAAAGTCTCGCTATAGGGGTTGACTCTTTTGAGTGCAATTTCAATTACCATGGAAAAATTTCAAAAAAAAAACAAAAAAACAAAAAAAAAACAATAAAAAAATTTACTCATCTTAATATTTAAATGTGATTCCACCTAGTGCTTCCATCATTTCCCTCTTGAATAAAGATGAACCCCCATGTCTAATGCGATGCACAACACATCATCACTCTTAATTGATATTGGATGAAATATGGTGATAAATTTGAAAAAAGGTATGGTATTGGGCTTGGTATTTTCTTATGAAAATATCATGTATTAAAATATTTTTATGGGTTTAATTATTGTTTGGTATAAGGGTTTTTGGTGATCATTGTGTATTAAAATGTTTTTGGAAAAGGGAATTTGAATTTCATATTATTGAGATATATTTTGCTCGGGACTAGAAAAACTCAAGTTGGGGGTGTGGTTATCCACTAAATGAGGCTAATATTAATTGTTAATATATATAATATTCATGTGATTTATTATTCATAAACACCATTTTAGTTCATTTTACACTTTGAACATCATTTCACATTATGATTGTAATTCCTTCTTAAAATGCACTATTATGTGGTACATTTTTTAACATCATTTAAAGTAACAAATGATCTTGATTCTATTTTCATATTTAATTTTTAGGTTTATAATTATATTTTTAACAATTCATACTTGTGTAACATTGGAAGATTCACATTGGAAGACCACCAAAATGGGATTTCATGCAAACAATTCTGGAGAAGGCGGATTGGACACCATCCCACTTATGAGAATGTGGGGCCCAACATACAGGACCAATGAAGCCCAAATTTCGTGTTATTATAGAATAAATATATATGAACAAATAATTATTCATGATAAAGTGCTAATTAGGCCTCCATGGTGGTTATTAAGGCAGCCCAATTTGGAGATAAAATTTTAGGCCAGATTCTGAGGTCCATAAAATCAGCCCACTAATTTAATCATATCTCAAAAACCACATATTCATTTGGGATTAAATTTTATATAGAGATATGGGACATACTAATATTCATTTTTGTGTCTTATTGGCTCCTCTATTTGGTGGAAGCAAGATGGATGCAACTTCGGGTCAAGGGTGGAAAAGTCTCCTCTCCCTTACTTTCCACCACCCTAGGCCTACCATACTCAAGTGGAATCCTTTTTAAAGTTAGTATATAGAACAAATCCTCTTTAAATTACTATTTAAGGAAGTGTTGGTGAAGGATTTTATCATATTTTGAGCTTCCTTTCATTGTAATGTTATGCTGCGATTTTGTTGTCTCAATTTTGTGTTTCACATGTAAGTTGTTCAATTTACTTTAATTTATTAATAAAAGTTCTTATTATCTTATTATTATGTTGTTATTAATATCACTTTGATACTGTTGGTTCAAGTTGTGAATTTATTCACACCAAACCTTGTGAATTTATCACACAACGGTGGAGTGATCGTTATTTCATTGTTTTTTTACTTCTCTATTTCCTCCCTCATAAGTCTACTTCCCGCTTCCATTGCAACCATAGAATCAATGAAGGGCTAACCCACTTATGGGTTGATCCAAGGGGGTATAAAGAGGATTTATTGGATGTTATTTATCACCTCATTAATGTATAATCAATTCTTTTATTTGAGATTTTTGTTTGATGATTTTAAACTTCTTTTTCCTTGTTGAATTTTAAGGCCACATAATTCAAGTGCTAATACAAACCTTTACCTTGGAGTTCTCATAAATTTGATCCTCCAAGTGTATAGGTGATTAGTATTATGGTGTGTTGGTATAAAATCAGTAAGTGATGAATTTGTTTTATCTCCTTAAATGAACTCATCTCAAATATAAGAAATTGAAATAATTGAAAAGGGAATACGTCCAATCCACCCCAAGTGATAACCTAGGATCAACTCATTATTTTAAATTTAATTCACTTAAGTCTCTTAGATTTAATTTAAAATCATATTAAATCAACCCAATTTGTCCACTTCATATCCAAAAACAATCCATATAAAGTACATGTTTGTAGGTTACTTCTTAGGTCTCTAAGGATTCCACAACCCAAGCTAAACTACAAGGACCATTCTACCTTCTTCTCTTCGGTAAATTTGAGCATGAATCACAAGAAAACTATGCGAAGGGTGTTGTGGAGGTGGTGAATGGTTCATTATTTTCCTAACCATGCATCAAAACCAACAAACCACCAAACCACTTGTTTTTCAATTATTTCGACCCTAACTTAGTTTTTTATCCTGACAAAGGTTGTGGAGACTTTTGTTTGATCCAGGAGAAATCCATTGGAAAATCTTGGTGTTTTTATGGCCATATTTCTTGGTAAGTCTCCATTATTGGTAGGTTTTCTTAGATATACTCTTATTAAATCTCTTGGATTCATAAATATGATATTTTGGGGATATATCTATGTTGGTTGATGCCAATAATGGTGATATTTAGTTGTGTTGATGTTAGGGAACAAGATCTAAGGTTGATTTTTAGCGATTGAACCCAGTTTTATTGAATAATTCATGTTGTTATTAATTTTCTCCATAGTATCCATGGTATGTGGTTTCAATCTTGACTACTATTATTATAAATTGAATTATTTGTTTCAAATTATTTTAATTGCTTGAAATTTATTGTGAAATTGATGTGAAAATCTTGCTAGAAACCCTCTTTAATGATGGTTTTGAAAATTGTGGAATTTGGTTGTTGTACAAATTTCTTGTTTCATGATTTTAAAATTATGTTTTAAAATATGGATTGGATATATTTAGGAAGCAACTTGTGAATGGAAAAAATAAATGGTTGAGAAATGGCCCAAACTATTTCAGTCTATTGGTTATTTACCACTTTCAAAGGTCAAAAAGGCTAATGGTAGGGAGAATGTATCACCCCCGATTTTAAATTAGTAACAATTTATTTATTTATTTTAAGTATGTAAAGTGTTTGGGTTGAGTTTTTGAATATTTATAGAACTTTTGAAATGTTTTTGGGATTTTTAGAGGTGCATGGTTTGATCACTATTAGTGGAAAACATGAAACTCCTACAAGAAAATGTGAAAAGTGAAACATAGGCTACTGGATAGGCGTATGGTTAGGCATACGGTTTGAAAAAAACTTGCAACCACCAAGGAGTAACCATGAAAATTGGAATAGAGGGAAACACATGTTTGAAACATAGTTTTTATAACCATGTGATCTAACCATTTAAAGGGTGTTGTGGAGGTATTGGTTGGTGCACAATTTTTCTAACTGTGCGCCTAAACTATACATGGTTAAAATTGGATCCTTAAAATGTGTATTTAACTTTATATTACCTATAAACCACTTTTTTTCTACTTATTTATACCCTAAATCATTTTTTCCTCCTCCAAAATGTTATGAAGACTTTTCCCTTCGATCGAGGAGGGATCTGTTGGAAAATCTTAGTGCATTGAATGTCAAAT
Organism: Viscum album; assembly: GCA_963277665.1. Taxonomy (NCBI): domain Eukaryota; kingdom Viridiplantae; phylum Streptophyta; class Magnoliopsida; order Santalales; family Viscaceae; genus Viscum; species Viscum album. The sequence continues at coordinate 1,274,646,708 of OY728136.1, read as the reverse complement.
TACTTGGTAAGTCTCTATTCTTGGTGGGATTTTTTATATCAACTCTTCTTCCCTATATTGTATTCGTAGATAAATATTTTGGGGACAGATCTATGTTTTTTTATTCCAATAATGGTGACATTTTTCTGTGTTGATGTTAGGGAACAATATCTAAGGATGGTTTTTAGAGATTCAACCAGGTTTTGTTGAATAATTCGTGTTATTATTCGTTTTCACCACAGTTTCATAGGCTGGTAGCTTCAATATTGACTCTTATTATTATAAACTGAGGGATTTGTTTCAAAATATTTTAATTTATTGAAATTTATTATGAAATTGATGTAAAAATCTTGGTATAAACCCTCTTTAGTGACGGTTTGGAAAATTTTGGAATTTGGTTATTGTGAAAAGTTATTGTTTCATTATTTTAAAATGATGTTTTAAAATATGGTTTGGTTTTGATTTAAGGAAATAGTTTTTTAGAAATTTTTTCAATAAAAGGGAGTTTTTTATTGAAATGGAATGAATTTTTGGTTTTTCATGGTTTTGGCATACATGGGTTGGTGTGAGTTCATGATTTTGATGTGAACATGAATAAGGGGCATTTACCATTGGGGTATAAGGGAAATGACCCTAGATAAGGGGTGTGTTCCATTGTAGAATAAGAATATTGGACACTTAGTGAAAACTTGGTGGATGGATGAGAAACTGTTCATGAGTATAGAACAGTCACTGAAGCATGCATGTGTGGGTGTGTGTGTGTGAATCACATATTGGGTATTCCAAAAAGGAAAGTGAAATGGTTTAAGAATTATTTGTGCAATTTACTTTGAACTATTAGGTTGGAAAACTATTTTTTGTGAAACTGATTGCCCTGATATAAAATGTTAAATTTTTTTATAGTATTTTATATAATTTTTTAAAATAAATGTGCTAATATGTTTTATCCTAGTGAAATGAGTCAGGAATTCATTTAGGGAAAACCTACTGAGTTTCATTACTCATCCCCTACTTCAGAACTTTGGTGCATTTATAGATATTGCTTATCGAGACAAAGTTAAAGGAAAGTATTGAATTTATTTATTGGGACTTCATGATACCCGGGTATGGATTGTGGGGTTGGATCTTGGAGCTTGTTGGGAGTTTCAAAGTTGGAGTATTTGGAGATTTTGAGTTTTTTTGGTTTTATCTTCTACTTTATACTCTGTTATTGGTTATGGTTTCTGCATTATACTCTAATATAGTGACTGATTATAGTTTGGTATTTTTTGTTAGTCGGTATTCTTGAGTTGTATAATTTTTTCTCATGCATGATATAGTGGTTATTTAGTTATTGTATTTTTATTGTGGTTATTTTATTTAGAAGTGGAAAATCATCCCCCAATTGTATTGAATCCCTTGGAATTTATTACCAACCTTTGGTGTATTGGGGATTTTTATTAAGGTCAGGTAGCAATTAAACCTCAGCTTAATCCAATGAGGGATGTTAAAAAAGGATTTTGTATATTTTTTATGTTTAAAAGGTGTTTTAAATGATTTTTAAATCTTCCTTTATAATATTTCAAGGTTATTTTCAAAGGAAAAATATTTTCAAAACATTATATGTTTTAAAAAGTGTTTTCTAAAGTGGAAAGGATATTTTCTTCAAGAATTTTTTAAAATAATATTTAAAAATTATTTTCCATTTAAGGTGACATCTTTTGGTGTTACCTATTCCTTAACAGGGATATTATCCAAAAATACCATTAATATTCTTTCTCTGAATGGTTTATTTTCTCATGACATGATATTTATGAAACCTGTTTCTCTTCCATAGGTTATACCATGATAAAATGATTACAAAACCTAATTCTTTTCATTGGACATGATATGATGAAATGATTATGAAACCTATATATTTTTCCACAGGTTATGATATAGTGAAATTTTTATGATACCCAATTAATTTATTAGGTTATAATATAATTAATGTTTATGATTTTGTGGCACACATAAATGTGGATTTCATTTTTTTATGGGTGGGAACTATATCTACCTCTATTACATTAGGTAATGATAGATGTTATATGAGATTATAGGGTACATGGGTGGTCATCCAAAGCCCATAAAGGTGGGTACATGGGTGTTCCACCCAATCCCATAAAGAAGGGTACATAGGTGGTCAACCCAATCCTGTAAATAAGGGTACACTAGTGGTCAGCCTATGCCCAAAGGAGTTAGATAGGTGGTCAGCCCAAGATTAACATTCTATGACTGTCTTGGTGGGTATCCTTGACATAATATTTTCTATTCTTGTGTGTATGACACAACTCTATGTCTTATGCCAATATTATGATATTAGGACTCATGTTCTTTGATTTCTTTATGATTAATATCTTATGAACAACCAATATTTATTCCACGATTCAAGTTTATTATCTTTGATATGTAGGGTGTGGTTTTCTAATGTTATGATCATGTTCTCGTACCCTTATGCACATTTCATACTTACATATCTTCCTTGTTTACCCTTACTGATCATTTGATCTCACCCTTTCTTATTTTTTCCCAAGTTATAAAGATATATATTATGTATGATGGGTCTTAGGAGGGTGATAGTTATGAATAATGTAGTGGGAGATGATATAGTTCACTCATGGACTAGTGTTATGTTTCCATATTTTCAAAGGCACTAAACTAATATGGTCTTTGGGCATGTGTTTATGTAATAAAATAAACATTTGATGAAAATGATGTAATGTGTATGTATGTTAATCATGGGTAGCTATAGTTGGTATTAGAGAAAAATTTTGGTTAACATTTGGAAAATATTATGAGAAAATTTTTGTGATAACCCTATGGACATTTCTAAGGATATTTCTAGTGATGTATCTAAGGATAATTCTAAGGATGAGCCAAAGTATAGCAAAATTTCCTAGAATTTCAATAAAGGATAAATTGAGTGGTTTCCTAGAAATCATCCCTATCTAGATACTGAAAGTGGATGTGGCTCTAGAATAGATGTACCTAGGGGTAACAACCCTAAAAACACTATATTGAGATAGACTAGATAGGGAATTGGTGATCGACGATGGGCCTTGTTGAACACCTGGTTTGACACACCTGAGGGATACACTTTGTAAATTCAAAACCTTTTTACGAAACAAAATAAAGGATTTAAATATAATATGACCATTAATAACCTAGGATAAACCTAGGATGTTTTATATTTAAAATAAGCTGTCATGATTTAGAAATACTATAAGTGATTTTTCAAGATTATGAGGTTTTATTCTATGATAAGTGTTGATAACACTATGATTTATGGTTTTATTCAATTGTGGGTACCAGAAGGAAATGGGTTAACATTAAATGTGATATAATTTTTTTTGATTATTAGTCAAATGGGATAATCATTAGAGTGAAGGATATTGTGATAATTCCTAATCATTTTTCATGAAACATGATTAACAACATATACCTAAATCAACTATCGGACTCACCAATGGGAATTAACATTATTAGGGGGGATGCTCTCAGACTTCACTATTTTAGACCTCCGTAATGTGGTTTGTCCATGGCCCCTTTTGGAGCCCTTGTATGTCCTTTCTTCACTTTGAATAAAAAATTTGATTATTGTTAGAGATAAAAAAATGTCAGAAAGGAATGAGAAGATGTCTTATGTGTGGTGAAGAAGGCCACCAAGTAAGTAAATTTTGAGGAAAAATAAAGAGTTTAGTTGATTCAATATATGGGAATATTGGTCTCTATAAGGCATTATTGATAGTTGAATGTTTTAAGTGTGTAAAGTATAGGAATTTTAAAAATCTATGTCCTAATGGGATACCTCATGATAAAAATTAGTAAGGTTGTATGAGTAATGGTTATATTGATGCTGATGAAGAGACTACAAATGACATATAAATGAAAAGAGGAATTAAGGAATATGATGATGAATCCTAGTTAATGGATTAAGTATGAGGTGGAATAATTTAAGTGCTGATGTATTTGGATTTAATAATTATGAATTATGAAATATATAATGATTTTTAGTATAAGTTTTTCATTAATGATCTTAAAGAGTATGCTAAATGGTTCTACTGACCTAGAAAAGTGCTTTAATGGAAATGTTATATTTTATAAAAAACACATGATTAAGGGAAGATAACCCTTAATATGTTCTTTATATTGAGAAAATGATGTTTAATTTGGATAAATAGATATTGGATTAGAACAAAGTAAATCAAATATCACTGATTACCTTATAATAGATTATTTATTTGTTGACAAAGTGATTTATTCTATCATGGATGGAGTTTACAAAATTATTTGATCTATAGAATTTATTTAACAATTTGTGGTTTTATTCAAGGAATGAGGTAGAATGATTATTTACATTAAGGTTCTATAGTAATTCAGGTTATTACCATGTTTGAAGAGATTATATGATGAAGGTATTCACATGTTTCATTTGTGACAACCATGAGATACTTTTGATATATGTTGGATCAATGATAAAATGATTCTGATAATTTTAGTGACCTTATTTCTAAAGTTTTGGATTTCCATCTTTTAGAATGGTTACAAGGTTAACCATTTATAGAATGGTTTAAGTTAAACTTCAAATGAGGTTTTAGCGATTAAAGTATTATCTATCCATATTAGTATTTATACATATTGGATAACCTATTCTAACTATTTTTTATAACGATAAATAAAGATAGATGAAATTACTTATCATTATATTTATGAATCTCTTGATCTTTTAGTACCTAAAGAATAAAAAATTCACCTTTATTTCTTGGAGTAAGAGATGAAGTTAAAATTGATCAAGTCATAACCAAAGGATGATATTGTGCATATAAAATGGAATGAAATCAAGTAAGTATATCTTCTTATGAAAATTCTAAAACTTTAGGAAAATAGTATTAAAATAAATTTTTTTTCCTATTATCATCATTTTGGATGATATCAATGACCTTTTTTTCAAACCTATTTGGTCTATGGTGTTATAATCACTAACCTTCTCTGGATCACCCACTTTTTTGTGATTAGTGATTTCTATCACTCTATATTTATTTACACTTTCCCTCCATGTCCAAATCTTCACTTACCACCTATGTTATCCTATCTGGAAACCTAATTATGAGTTACCTTGGGTAACTATTATGTTTCCAACTTTCCATTTATAAATAAAGTTTTAGTATTCATTTTTACGATGTGGGTTTCTATGAAAATAAATTTTAAGTATTAAACCTTTAATGAATGATACAAATTTTGAGGGAGAAATCCATTTTAAGTGGGGAAGAATGTAACACCATGAGTTTTAATGATTTTTTTGTCGAATAAATTAAAATAATTTAATGGATTTCATTTCACGCTACACCAAGTTAAGATTTCTTTATACGCAACACTGAATTTATATTTTGTTACATGCAATACCATGTTTAGATTGTGTTACATGTAACACTGATCTTAGATTGTGTTACACACAACACTGTGCTTTGATTTCATTACACACAAAACTGAGATTAACTTGTGGTACATGCAACACTAAGTTCATCTTGTGTTACACACAATATTGATTTCCTTTGATATCTTACGTTACACGCAAGACCAAGTCTTACTGAACTAGAATATATTATTATTATTATTATTTAATATGATTTTTTTTAAAATTTAAAGGGATCAAGTCCCCTTTTATTAGAACAAAAACAAGTGAAACAAGGAAAGTAACAGATGAAAGGACAAAACAATAAAGATATCCTTGTCCAAGATTTTTCCTAATTTTATCAGCAATCTCACGTTCTTTGTTGTGAAAAGCACCCCAGTCCATTCCTCGACTGCACCCACGCCCATGTCCACACCCACGTCCTCTTCTGTGAAGTGCTTCCAAATCTCTTGCTTGCTGTAAGAGAGTCTCAATATCTATATCTGAGTCTGATATTTCAGACTGTGTTTCCATCCTTGATACTAGTTCAGCTATCTCTTACCCCTTCCCATTATCTTTAGCTTTCCTGCCACGTTTCGTTTGCTACCAAGAGTTCTCATCATCTGCTACAGGGTGCTGGTCCTCCTCCTTTGTAGTGGCCTGTTCTGCCCAACTAGTTTGCTTCACTGGGGGGCTGTCCTGCTTTATCTGTAGCTCATTGTTTGTCTTTGGCCCTACATGAGAGGCAGGAGAATCTTTTTCAAGAAGAATATTGTCAGTGTCATGTGATGTACAAGTAGTGGTGTCTAAAGAGGACAAAGGAACCTCCTTAGTACCACTGTCAAGTGAGTGCATTGAGGTTTGCATAAAATCCTGGACAGGAGGAAGGGGCTGAGGTTCCAACAAGATAGTGCTGTCAGCTTTCAATTTCTCAGTAGCAACCAAAACACAATCATGGGAAACAACCTTTTTAAGAGAATTTTCCTGTGTCACCTGGGTTGACCTCTCAAGATTTGAGTGTCCTGCTACAAATGCAGTATGAAGGTTGTTGCCAGATTACAATTTTTCAGAGCATAACAACAAAAAGTCTAAGGAAGCAGTCTTCTGAGAAGATAGATTATTTGTAACATGTGAAGACCCCTCAATGTCACAAGACATTGTGTAATTAAGGCTAACAGGCAGCAGTGGGAGTTCAACCGAGCCTTTTTCCACAATTTCATCCCATGAAACACCATGGCCAGAGGGGGCATATGACCCAGCTAAAGAGTGTCTATGGTCAGTAGGTCCCTTCTGGGAGGACCAGATGTCTAAAATAGGACCTTGAGGGAGAGCAATAGCAGAAGGAGGCAGGCCTTGGTGCATAGTATCCTTTAAAACAGAATCAGATTTTAGTTTCCTAAAACATGTCCTATGATCATGTCCACGTAAGGAACAGAAATTTCATGTTAAAGACTTGTTACAGGTATTTTTTTCATTCCCAATGGTCCTATAGTCTGGGCAGAACCGAGGTAAGTTCTCAAATTCAATCCTTAATTCAAGTTCTTCTTCATCAGTAGGAAGAAAGACTTTATCAATAAATGTGGAGGAAAGGTCCACTTTAACTAAGAATCTAGAAAAATGACCATATCTAGAAATTTTTGTCTCCCTATCCATCTTGATCGGGACCACAATTGCCAATGCAATATCATAAAGTATTCAAGGGTGCCAAAGTATCCAGTTAAGGCCAAATACCTTCACCCAAGCTTGGACTGTTGAGTTTCCAATTTCCAGTGGGTTGAATTTGTGATCCCATTCATGGATGTGTAGCTCCCCTGGCTTGAAATAGAGAGATACATGGACCCAAGCATGCGTTTTTAGATATTCAGAGGGGAATAGTAAGTGGAAGTATCCTCTCCCTAAAGAGATGCACTTCCAATTATCAAAGCCCCATATCGCAGACAGCCTTTGGGTGAGTTGATCAATATTCCATGGAACAACACCTTTAGGTAGGACGAGTAGATAAATGATGGAATGAGCTCCAATTTCAAGCCTCTCTGAGACCGTAGCCGGATCTGCTTTAATGTGCGCCACCGATCCTTTTCGACGGATGCCAACATTCATACCCTTAAAAGTTGAGAATGAGTTATTGTGAGAACTTATATTAAATATAATTTAGAAAATTTTATAAATTATAATTTGAAAAATAAACTTCATTTTTTAAATAGTAACATCAAAATTATATTAGGTTGGATTTTTGGGATCTTTATGAGAAGTGTTATTTTTTGATGAATAGTTAAAAATCATGAATTTTAATTGAAAACTATTTTTTTGTTTGAATTGTTTATATAGTTAAATTATATTTTAAATTTATTTTAAAGTATAATTAGATGAATAATTCATATATTAATCCAATTTAGTTCATTGGAATAAATTTCACATTGAAATTTGATATAAAAACATTTCAAACTTTTGAATATTTTCACTTTAAAAACTCATTGTTTCATCCTATCTGTGAGATTAATTTTAAATTAATTTTTAACACTTCTATAAATTAAATTTAAAAAAGTGGATTAAATATTTTTAATTATAATATTTAATAATTTATAATAAGTATAAATTAATTTTTTACCAAAGTTATTAATGAAAGTAGTTAAAATTAATCACGGTGATTAAGAGAAAAATGAGTTTACTAAGTGAATAAACTTTAAACATAAGGGAAAAAATGACGAAGAAACTTTTAAAAAAACCATTATATGGAAATATTTATAACTTTTACATTATATTATATATATTTTTACATTATTGGAGTTACTTTACATGGAATAAATGTGGATGAAAATCTCTCTTATAAAAATTTACAAGTTTTCCACTCACCTCCCTTATAAAAGGATACCCCATCTCCTCACACCCTAAATACCTTTGGATCAGAAAATACCTAGAAAAATATCTTCCTAAATTTCCTAAATTAATCATATAATCCTTAATTTGTGAATCAATCCAACCAAGGTAGTCCTTTGATGCAAACAAAAAGGAGATACCCGAAGAAGAGGAAACGTTCAACAACAAACGTTTTTGTTTTATTTCTTCCACAAACCCCTTGATTTTTTATATAATGATTATATAATAACATAATTATATTAAATATACTTATATTTTTTTTTTTTATTTTATAAATTATAACTAAACAAACTTCTAACAAATGGGTAATGAAATCGTCGTTCATGTATAAGACGAACTATCACCTCATGAACCGATGTTGTTCGTTTTTCCATTACCACCTATCAAGGTTGGGAATAATGATGGAAATAATATTTTTATATTAAATTTGTTATTTTATGATTTTATTATTATTCTATAATTTTTATATCACACATTCCTTCATGTTTTCCATTATGTAGGAATACAATAATGTCGTTCGTGTGTATGGAAGACTACCATCTCACGAAGCGATGTGATTCATTCGCGCTTTACATGGAATGTATTAAGAATGAGTTTAATAAAAATAATTTTTGTATATAAAATTAATTTTTTTTAATTATAATATCTCATGTACTTTTCTTTATTTCAATATGAGAATAAAATAGAAATAATGTTTATGTGTACGTATGACCTACCGTCTCTAAGAACGGTGTATTTCATTTCCTATTTATATATTTTATAGATTATTATAAATACATGTATAGTAAATATATATGATATTTATATCATTTTTATCAATTTTATCTTTTTTATATTATTAAATCATGATATAAGTAAGAGGACCAAGAATAAAAAGTCAAAACATGTACGAAAAACACAATGGTTATTACCCAAAACATAATTATAACATGGAATTGTTAATAAATAGGTAATATAAAGTCATAAGTAAATCATATATGGTATTATATATATATATATTAATATGGTTATGTTTTATATGTATAATAAACTTATATTTATTATATAGGATGTTTTAATAAGTACGATGAGAGTTAAGAACTAAGGTAAGGGATTCTGTCTCACTTTTACTTTTCATGAGACATATGCCATGTTCAACACCTATTTATTTTATGTGGTGTATATGATGACCATGAATGTATATTATGATGATTATGCATAAATTTTTTGGTATTTAAATATCCATTTTATGATCTCTCTTTCATGGGGTTTAGAGTTCAAGAGTTACCAAATCATTAAGGGGTTTTTGTCTCAAATTGCCTTCTTTGAGATGTACGTTATGTTATACACCTAAATTATTTCATGATGTATATATACATACAATTTTACATGTAATATAATGAATTTATTCATCCTTATGATATTTTAAGTTTCAATTTATGTTATTACTTCATGTGGTTTAGGATACCAAGGTCGTACAGATTTTATGTTGTAATCTCATCATTTATCGATATTATTTATGATTAAGTATAAAATGTTAAAATATCCTGATATAACTATAAATATTATCATTAATTTTATCATAATATGGTTATTCATTATATATTCAATTAATGGTACCATTTTTACACTCTTTTGTACTTAATACAATTAAGAAAATATTTTTAGGAAAATATGACTTTATTTATCTCTTTAGTCGGAAATTTGTTTTCTCCCAAAACCATGTTTTCTAAAAATGTTTTAAAAAATGTTATAATATTATTCTATTATTTTTAAAATACATTTTTACCCATGTTTTAGATTTTTACAAAAAAAATTAAAAGGAATCTTCTTTTTGTTTTCTGATCAAGGCTATTTTGACTTCTACTAACAATATTAAAGTAATCTTTTTTACATACACGTAATGTATATAATTCTCTGTCATCATGAACAATAAATTCATTGAAGCTTACATTATAAATTTTAAATAATATTTACAAAATTAAAATTCTTTGTTAAATATGTTGGAAAGGTTTTTATTTTAAAATTATTTTTAAAGAAAAGGATTTCATAAATATTTTATGTTTAAAAATATTTTTAAATGATTTTAAAAGCTTCATTTATAAGTTTTCATGGTTATTTTCAAAGGATTTTATTTTAAAAAATATTTTATGTTTAGAAAGAGTATTTAAAAGTGTAAAGGATATTTTTCTAAATAAATTTTTTAAACGATCTTTCAAAATTATTTTCCATATAAGGTTACATCCGTTGGTGTTACCTATTTCTTACTAGGGATATTATCCAAGAATACCATTCAAATTTTTTCTATGAATGGTTTATGTTATGATGAAATGATTCTTGTGAAACCCATTTATATTCCATGGGTTATACCATGATAAAACACTTATGAAACCCACTTATTTTCATGGTCTATGCTTTTATAAAATGATTATGAAACCTGTCTCTTTTCCATAGGTTATGATATGTTTAATAGTTTATGATACCCATTTAATTTCATGGGTTATGATATTATGAATGTTAATGATCTCATGGCACACATAAATTTGGTTTTCATTATGTGACTGGTGAGACCTATATCTACCTCCAATTCATTGGGTAATGATAAATATCATATGAGCTCAGAGGGTTTATGGGTGGTTAGCCCAAGACTATAAATGAGGGAACATGGGTGGTCTATCTAAGACTGTAAAGGAGGGTACACAGGTGGTCAGCCCAAGACCGTAAAGGAGGGTACATGGGTGGTCAGCCCAAGCCTGAAGTCGGTGCATTTGTGGTCATACCAAGCCTAAAATGTTATGAATTTCTTGCTAGGTGTCCTTGACATAAGATTTTCTATGCTTGTGTGTATGCCACAAATCTATGTCTTATGCCAATGTTATTCTATTAGGACTCATGTTACTTGATTTCCTTATGATTAATGTCTTATAAACTGCCAATATTTATTCCATGATTCAAGTTTATGATCTTTAATATGTAGGGTATGGTTTTCTAATTTTATGCTCATGCTTTCATACCCTTATGCTCACATCATGCTTATGTATCTTCCTTGTTTACTATTGTTGATCATTTGAGCTCACACTTTATTATGTTTTCTTTCCCCAAGTTTTAAAGATATGTATTATATGTGACAAGTTTAAGAAGGGGGATAGTTATGAATAATTTTGTGAGATATGATGTTGTTTACTTATGGAGCAATGTTATGTTTCTATGTTTCCAAATGCACTAAACTAATATGATCTTCAGGCATGTGTTTGTGTAATGAAATAAATATTCCATGAAAATGATGTAATGTCTATGTATGTTAATCCCAGGTTGCTATAGGTCATATGAATCATATTTTTCAAACTTGATTAACTCTTTCACCCCATCCACATACTCTTTTTTATACAATTGACATTCATCGATTTTTTATTCATATCCATCCTATTTGATTCAGTAATATTAATATTTAACAAAATAAATAAAGTATAAAAACCATTTCATATAAAAAGTTCATCTTATGATTAAAATATTATTGTAAGGTAATATTATTAGTGGTTATGATTTTAAATACATAAATTAGTTTATTAATGGTTATGATTTTACTAATGTGGGTTTTCATTAATATTTTCTACATTATATGAACCTAATATACCATATCTTACACTAATTCAGGTCCCAAGATACACTACTCCCTTATCAGAACCCAACATAGAGGTGATCGACATATGAACTTTAAAAACAAAGATGTTTGAGGGGGGGGGGAGAGATGAATTAATAGTGATTACATACCTTGATTTTAATATATCATTATAATTTCAAGACAAAAAATAGGTAAACTTTAAACTAAGAAAAATATATTAATATAAATTTAAAAATTTAAAAAATTGTTTAAATAAAATTGATTCCACATATTCATTAGAATCATTTTCATGATCCATATATTTATTTACATGAAAAATATAAATGTATAAATATTTTTCACAATATATTATAAATTATAAAACTATAAAATTTAAAGGAATAATTATAATAATTATATTTATATAGATTTATAATTTCTAATATATATATATATATTATTTATAATTATAGATGTATAAATTATATTGATTTTATAAAAAAATATTATTAATTAATAATTATAATTAAAAATATTATTTTTAATATAAATTAATAAATATTTTTTAAAGTATATCATTAATTATATCAATGTATAATTATATTCATAAATAATTATATGTATACATAGAAAAGATTAAAAATAGACATTACTTAATAAATATTATTTAATAATTTAAGTCTTATAATAATATATAATATTTTTTAAAAATTAAATTACTGAAATTATCAATATAAGTTCTTTTTACAAATTCATTTAAATATCTAAAGTTTCATTTTTCAATTACTAATTTATATATATGATTGTATTTATTCGCATACAGATGTGCGTGTGCGTGTGTCTAAAGAACCTAATGACATGTGTGTGTGTGTGATAAATGAATTCAACACATACATGTGTATATACAATTATATACAATGCATGTAATATTAATTTTATTGTAATTTCTATATAAAATAAACTAAAATTAATTATTACTCTCTAAATATTCTCATATTAATTAATATTGTTTTATAAATATTAATAATTACTAATTATATATTAATATATATGATATTAGTTGTATTATACATAAAAATTGTTCACATATGTGTGTGTGCACATATGAAGAACTAAAGGACATTGATGACTATGCGTGTAATAGGTGAACTCAACACATATGTGTCTATATTATTAATTTTATTCTGATTTATATAAAAAATAAATGAAAATTAATTTCAAATATGTAAAAATTATTATATTAATTAATATTATTATTGTTAAGCTCCAAAAGGGATTCAAAGAAAAGATACCATAAGTGGGGGTAAATTAGGGTATGAAACTTTTCCAATTTAAACAAATTTTCCTTAAACTCTCACTGCCTAAGATGATATTCAATTCATTGTTGACACCATTCAGTTATTTTTTGTACGATAATGATTTTATTGTTAATTTTATCTAGCCTCTATCCCTTTAAAAAGATTATTCAATGATACTTAATACACACACTGATTATGTGATACATAATATAAACATGTAGGAAAATATACTACAATGATTTTTGTTTGGTTTACCTACATTAGGATAATTCAAGGAGCATACAATTAGTAATGTGATGTTACACCAAAATACACTATTAGAAAATTAAAATATACATATAATAATATATTAAAAACCTAGGCCGCAATAGATGTTCCCAAAAATCCTGTAGGAGTAGGAAAATTCAGGTGACCAATAATTGTTGGTGGGGAAATGTCACGTATGACAAGTGTTAGTCACTGGAATTTTCACATTCCTTCAAAATGTGAAAGGGAAGTGAAGAAGCATTCAAATAATTTGGAAAAAAATTAAAAACACCCAAATAAAAAAAATAAAAATGTTAAAACCTTTAATGGCATATGTCAATTCACCTGAGAGAGAGAAAAGGAGAGAGAGGGAGTGCATGTGATGACATGAGAGAGTGGAAGTGCATGTGACAATAGGGAGGGAGAGCAGTGAAGATAATGATAGGGAGGGAGAGTGGTGAAGGAGTGAGAGTGGAATGAGGGAAGGAGAGAATCTAGGGAGATAGATTGGTGGTGAGGGAGGGAGAGCAGTGGAGAGGGAGAGAAGTAATGAGAGAGGGAGAGTAGCGATGGCGTGGCAGTGGTAGGGAGGGAGAGTGGTAGAGAGGGAGAGTGGTGGAGAGGGAGGGAGAGTGGTGACGAGGTTTCACTTTCATGATAGCTTGAAGGCACGACTAAATTGTGGTCAATTATTTTTAAATTTATAAAGTGGCGTAAGGTTTTTATCAGCACTTCCAAAAAAGCTCTGATAAGTATTTTATAATATAATTAATATAATTAAAAAAAATTAAATTCATATAATTATAAATAAATATAACTATATATAATATTAAATATATGTATTTTAATTTTTATGAATATAATTTTAAATATATTTATATAATTATAAATATAATAAATATATTTATTATTTAAACATATTTATTATAATTTTATAATTATTTAAATAAATAAATATTTATTTATAATTATAATTATAAATAAATATACTTAAAATTATTTATATATAATTATAATTATTTTTATATAATTATATACAAAAAGGGTCTAGGAGTCAGGTAAACCTGTTCCTATCAAAATTTATTGAAAAATAAAAGATAGAACATGAAAAAGAGAAAGGAAAGGAGAAAAATTCGTCATCCAGAAAGAAAAAACTACAAATAGGTAGAACCGGAATCATCCCCATAATCATGATATGAGTTATCACCAACAGATTCCCATTAGGAATTTGAATTATTCTAATTGAAAACATAGAGTACTTTTCCTTGAGTTGAACCTTCTCCGAAGTGAGCTTGTTAGAAGAAGACCTAGTAGACCAACTGCACCGATGTGAAATAACCTAGTCATCCCTACCACATTCTCATCCACAGTTTTTTGGATGCTGACCTCATTTCTAGTTCATAGTTTACTGCCAATCCCCTTCCGGTTTAGAAAGAGTGAGAGGCTGCTCCATAGAGTCATTAAATACTCTTGAAGAATCATCTACCGCAGCTTTCACTCTAATATCATATTCAATTAACTCCATTCTATCCATGAAAGGTGATGGATTCTTTTCAGTCACTTTCCTGTTACCAATCTCAGTGGATTTTTGAGAAACTTAATCAAGCAACAAAATGCCCTCCTCTATATTCTGTTCATTCCCAACAACAATATCTGACCATAATTTCTTTTTACTAGTTCACTATAAATGAATACCCCCTTAGTCTACTTGCCAAGTAGATAAATCACCATCATCTTTAGACTGCACAATTGGATTTCTAGAGATCCCACAAGATAGTTGTCTAACTTCTACACTACCATTACTAGGAGTACTCTCCATCAGCTACACAGAGTTACCCCCATTTACATTCTCATGTCTATGGGTTTGATTTACAAGAACCATTTTAGTATCAAAGTTAGATGTTATCATCACATTGTTATGTGATATGTTTGGAGAAGGGGCTCTTAGCTTTGTGTAGTCCTTTATTGGAGTAGAATCCAATAAAGGTGTATCAACCTATACATTGAGACCATCATATGCATACATAATATTCCCATGGAAGTTTTGAGAATTACCACCTAAAGTTTCTATAACCCAAGTCTGATCATGCCCACCAGAACATTGGGTGGATTCATTTTTATTTTTCATCAGACATATCATAGAGTCATGCCTGCACAAAGAGAATTAGTCAGAGACAATAGATTTCCTATAATTCAAGATTTCATGTCAAATTACCTTGCATTCCAAATTTTTTTGGCATTCATTCATACATAATTCACAAATCAAGTTCATATTCATCAATTTACAGCAGAACACGATCCACTAAAGTGGAGTTCAAATCAAATTTGACCAAGAAGAGAGAAAAGTGACCAAATATTGTGGTCTCCATTTATTTTCTAATCTTAATTGGAACTCCAATTGACATTACGATATCATATAGTATTTTAGGGTGCCAAAGAATCCAATTAAGTTCATATACCCTTAACCAGAGTTGAACATAAGACTTACCAACTTCAAGAGGATTAAAATTCCTATCCCATTCATAGATATGGATAATGATTGGTTTAAGAAAAATTAATCCAAATCCCTATGCCCACATCTTTAACTCATTAGATGGAAATAGCATATAAAAGAAGTTGTGAGCTAATTAAATGCATTTTCAAAGAGACACTCAATTATTTCTTCAATTTTCATTGGATTGGTTCCCTAGGTAAAACTAGATGAGCTATTATAGAGTGATCACCTATTTTGGACCATTATGAGATAGAAATAGGATCTTCCTTGATGGGTTCCACACTACCTTTTTGACGAATGGTGGGAGCATTTGATCCCTTGCATAGAGAGAATGTGTGCTTTCCCACTCAATCATTAGCCGTTGTTTCTTCTCCCTGAGCGGGACCAGGAGAAATGGAAGAATCGTCAACATGAGCATCCGGGCACAAAATAGTAGGATCAACTTCACCAAGAACCTTTGGTCCCAAACTGATCGCAGCATTCCTATGAGAATTGAAGCACCTAAAAACCAAGAAGTGTTCTGCCATTAGAGATCCGAGAAGAAAGGCACAACGTCAAAACCCTAATCCCCATCATGTCATAGGGAGAGAAGCTTCCAAGAAACCCTCTCCATCCATATATAATTATATATATTTATATACTAATATATATTTATATAATTATAAATATGATAAATATATTTATTACTTAAATATATTTCATATAATTTTATAATTATTTAAATATGTATATATATATTTATAATTATAATTATAAATAAATACATTTATGAATATTTGTATATATTTATATATATATATATAATTATATAAATTTATATAACTATATATATTTATAAATATATAATTATATATAATTATAAATATAATAAATATATTTATTATAATTTTATAATTATTTAAAAAAATATATATTTATATTCTTATTTATAATTATATAAATATTTTTTTTAAAAATTATATATATATTTGAATTATAAAAAATATGTATTAATATATCCTATTTATATTAATTATATACATGCATTTTTTAATAAATGTATATAAATAAATATTATTTTTTGAATATAAATATGATAATTATATATATATATATAAACAATATTTTTTATTAAAATTTTTTATCAGCACTAAGAATTGCGTTGATAAAGATCCACCTTTATTAGTGTTAACAAAAGCACTGATAGAGGGTACACCATTATCATCATTTTTTTAACACTGATAAAAGTTACCCTTATCAGTGATTTTTGTTAATGCTGATAAATGTTACCCTTTTATCAATACTTTATGTTTAGCACTAATAAAAGACGATACTGTATAAGGTGCAATCAGTGGGTGTGGGGCGGGGTTATGGGCCAGTTCCACTCTAACCCAACCTTTCAGGTAGTGGCATGCATGTCACCAAATTATTACACCCCTTACAGCTCATCAATGGCTATACACCCTAAGGGAGCCTCCCCCATCCCTTACAGTGCCACATGGTGAGCCCCGTGGCTGTCCATGTGGCTTAGTACACCCCTCTTTAGGTATTTTCTCAACTTTTCACCTGATTAATAGATATAGATAAATGAGTAGTCCATTCTTATAAATTTTCAATATAAATTACAATAGCATGGCCATATTAACCATAAAATATTGTTTGTGAGTTATTTTTTGTAGTTTGATTATTTTAACTATGTAGGGACTTTTATTAGGTACGAATGATAAGTTTAGAGTGGACCAATAGTTTATTACTCACGAGGATATGTATTGAGGATTGATCATATGTCCCCTACACACATTATTGAATCGGTACTCCCCCATAGACCCAAGGCATGGGTCCTCCATTTTAAGCATGGATTCAGGAATCCCCTTGATTGCTTCTCTTACGATAAGGCATGGGTCCCTCACATGAATGATGGGGTAAGTAACTCTCCTGCAATATAGGTCATGGGTCTTGCATCCATGGATTAAGACCTCCACATGGGGTCAATACTCCCTCGACTTTCACACTTACCTCGGAAAGGCATGAGTCCCCCACTATAATTTTCAGAGAGGTTGTGTGGGTTTTGTGAAGTTGGGAACTATGAGTTTTTTGGGTCTTAAATGTTTCTAGATATATCTATTTTCCTACTAAATACAAACTTTATGGAGTTGGAATTTAATGTTGGGACTTAAAAAAATCATTATTTGTCTCAATGACTTATTCATATCTAATATTTCTCCTTACTTCAAGTTTTAAACAGTTCTGGGGAGATCATGGAGGACATGGAGTTAGTAGAGTTGGTGTCTTATGGTGCTTGGAAATGATATTTACTATCAGAGATAATATTGGGATTTGTTATAATAAGGATTTATCTTTCCACCTATTTTAGAACAGTCTTTAATTTAGATATTTTTCTCCTATATTCATCTTTAATTCAAGTGTTTTTCCATGCCACACTATTTTGGATTATTAGTTTCTTTACCATGGATATTATTTTACAATTTGGGTGTTTCATCTAGTATTTAATTTTTTATTGATGTATATATTTGGGATATGGGGATATGTGGTTTTATGTAGGTTCATTAGGATAAGTCTTATCACTTTATATAATTGTTTCTTAGTGTTGGTCACCATCCCATGACATGTTAGAGGTGAGCTAGGGGTGGCACATTTAGCCTATATATCAACCCAATAAGGCTCTCAGTTGGTCAAGTCATGTCAGAGTATTAAGAGTTTGGTTATGAGTCCTAAGATATAAGTTTAGAGGTAGTAATTATGTTAGGTTTAATTTCTAAAATTGAGTTGAAAGATGTCAAGGGTCTTAATTTTGGTTTTAGACTAGAGAACCTAGTGTTTGGTGTGGCAGATGAAACATACATTCACCCAGACTTGAGCCAACCCACCCATATATACTTTAATGGGAACATGTTCATCTTGTTAATCATAGGATGGAACCCTGAAAAAAAAACAACCTAAGATTTATAGGTAGGGTCATAATGGGCCTCTTCCAATAATAGAGACTCCTTTCACCGATTAGTTGAGTAATGAGGCATCAATTCAAGGACCTGATCAAGAGGTATGTCTAACAGGTGAGATGAAGGAAAACCATATTCCTATTGTTTATAGATAAGACCCTCCACCTATAATTCAATGAGAGATTATACACCCACTGATAAGAGGATGGTTCTATTTTATTATAATGATATGACCCATAAGCTTAATGAACTACACAATTTTCATTATTAGAAGATATACCCAGGTTTTGAGGCAAGCCTGAACCATCTAGGACTAGTTTTTGGAAACGACTTAGGTGTTTCACTTGTTTAGGACAACCATAGATCTGATGGTGTTTATGAAATCAATTATTCTTATTTTTTTAGTTGATCTATTCTTTGAATTTGAATATATAGGAATGCAATGAGGTTAATCTACCATGGTTATAGTTTGAGATCCTGTTTTGGGAGTACTATCTAGTGACTCAGAGTATGGTTTGAGTACATGAGTTTATAGATATTAACTAGGTAATTATTACCATATATTAGTACATTTTGAGGTTTATAGAACTTTAGATTGATATTTTATATAGGGATTTACCTTTATGCATCCCAATCTATGTTAGAATCCTAGAGAGATCATTGGTGATCCAGATTTTTCTAAGGGAGATGCATACATGCATCAAGGCAGGTTCTGATTTCCTTGGGGTATAATCACCAATGGAAGAAAATTGATGGAATATTTCATGATCCTATCAATAGAGTCATATTCATGCATGATCTCAGACTTAGGGATTGAAAAATTGAGTGTATTTTAGAGGGTCAAATAAACTAGGGGATAATATTTTCCACACTTATAGGGGATAGGGACACATGGTTACGAACTACCTTATTAGATGAGTAGATAAGGGAATACTATATAGAATAGTCGAAAAAACTCTATGTTAGAGACAACATTTAGACCAAGGGACTCCCTGTTGGGGAGTGTCCCTCTTGGAGATAGTTTCATTAGTGGATTTGGTGGTGCAGTAAGAGGAGTTAGAGTTAGAAAATTCTTTGATTCTCTTCATCCTCCACTGCCACCTGGCGGTCCTCTCCAGTCTCAGGGTGTTTATTTCCATGGACATAAATAGATAAATGTTACAGAGGGTTTCAAATAGGTAGTGAAAAATATGTTTTAATATATAATATATGTATTTTCTACACTTTCAATCATACATTTTGACACCATCTTTAGACACCCTTTTATCACTATATCTCTAGTTTGAGAGTTAGAGATTCTAATAGATCCCATATCTAGACCTATTCGGCTAGAGACTCTTACTGAGTGTGACCACATGCCCACCCATATCTACTAACAATCTAATATTTCTCTTTTTTGAGATAGGTTTTCATGATACCTCATTATATTTGAAATATATCTGTATGACTTCATACTTGGTATAGACTAGCTATCATCAGTTCATTAATGGGTAGTACGGTATCATAGAAGTGTGATGTACTATCAAGATAATGGATCAAGGTTATCTTTAATGGGTGAGTGGGATATTCAGTTAATATTATTGAGGTATTCCTGTAGGAATTTTCAACCAATTTATCACATGTTAGTGAGATTTATTATGTGTACCATTGATGCTTCTGAGATAGCTTTCTATAGTTTCAAAGGAATACATGGATGTTTTTATAGATTATTTATCAGGGTTTACCCCACATTAAATGGTCAATTGATACATAAAATTGTATAAAAGGATCACATTTATATCATTATCAACATATTGTATGGACCTATTCAAGCTCAGGTAGATGAAGGTGTAGTTATAACACCTTTTAGAGTAAGGTTTTATCAAGCCTAGCATGTCTACCCTAGGTAGCTCCCATTTTATTTACCAAGAAGTCATATGGGAACCTCAAGATCTATATTTACTATTGTCACCAATAAAGAAAAAATACACTCTACCAAGGATAGATTACATATTCAACCAATTTAATGGAGTGAAGTGGTTCTAGAAGATCAACTATAGTTAAGGATATCACCAGTTTTGGGTCTGTGAAGAGGACATACTAAAGAAAGAATTCAGGAGTCACATTATGCATTATGATTTCTTGGTGACATTTTTTGGGGTGATGAATTCCCCAACCATATTCATGATATTTATTAATCTTATCTTCAAACCATGATTTAATTGGTTTTTGATGGTTTTCATTGATGACATCATCATAAATTCTAGGATAAAGGATGAGCATGTTGTGTATTTATGGATTCCCCAACACTTTTTTAGGATCCCTAACTATATAGAAAACTATTAAAGTGAATATTATATATCTGGGAGGTCCTAATTCTTGGGACCTACATCTTGGAGGGTGGATTAATAATCAACCCATAAGGATCAATGTTGTGATCACCTAAGGTACACCTAATAACGTTTTCAAGGTGCATAAATTTCTCAAGTTGGTATGGTATTTCTAATGATTCATAGTGAAATTTTTAAGGATTATTGCTCTTATAACTTCCCTTACCTAGAAAGGGTAGTCCTTTATATAGTCTAATTCATGTCAGAGATATTTTAAGGAGCTAACATAAAGGTAGACCAATACTCTAGTTCTGATATTGATAGAGGAAGAAATAGACTACATAGTGTTCTACAATTCATTTGGACAAGTATTAGATATTTTTTATGAGTTTAGGTATATGATACATCAAAAGAAAAATTACGAAACCCATAACTTGGATATTATCATATTAGTGATTTATTTGAAGTCCCAAAGATTTCACCTTCCTAGTGAGTGATATTTAGCTTACACAAATGACAAGAGTCTCATATACATATTCTCCCAATGGGATTTCAATGTACTGTATAAGAGATGGATATAGTTACTATAAAACTATGATTTTGAGATCATATGAACTCCTGGGAAGTAGAATTGGGTGGAAAATTACATGTGTATAAAAACTCATGATCAGTTAGAAAAGGAGGCATCTAAGGAGTGATTCATGATGGAGTAACTAGCCTCAATATAGTTAGCTATGGTGGAAAAGGTAGATGTCTCCTACCTTCATTAGTATCCCCCATACTATTCCACCGAGTAAGATAGTCCCATCATAGAGGCATAAATTGTGAGATGTTTCATGACCAAATATGTTTAACTAATTCACATGAGGGATTATCTAAAGGCAGGGGAATATAATCCTGTTTTAGGGTTAGAAATTGATTCCAATTGCGATATGTGAGTAGGTGTTGAAATATTATCACACTTACAACTTATTGGTAAATCTAAGAATTATAAAGATATACCCAAATCTAATGAATTAGTATTGGTGAATAAACATGAAGTGTAGTTTTATAGAGCTCGTGTCTCAATGCCTCACCTACCAATGGGTAGAGGTAGAGCACCAAGTTTAATCTAGTTTGAGCCAACACCTCAAGGTTCCACCATAGAAGTGGTATGGGATATTTATAAATTCATAAAATGGCTTCCAAACTCATTGAAAGTTCACATTATTATATAGGTAATCATAGATTGATACACTAAGTCCTCCCACTTCCTATATATTTAATGGAAGAGTTTAATAGAGATATTGGGATGTATGTACATGGTATTGTG
Organism: Viscum album; assembly: GCA_963277665.1. Lineage (NCBI taxonomy): Eukaryota > Viridiplantae > Streptophyta > Magnoliopsida > Santalales > Viscaceae > Viscum > Viscum album. The sequence goes on along the minus strand of OY728136.1, from coordinate 1,274,624,264 downwards.
AGTGGGAACCCTATACCCAACTCATTTTTGAACTTTGATTACCATTAGATGTATATAGTTTGATATATACATGTTTTTATTCTTACCAAAATATTATTTATAGTTATGTATCCACTGTTTACATGGTAATTTCATTAGATTATGTGTTGTATAAAAATTTTATAGTAGTTCATAGCAATAATGAGAACCTTAATATAGTATGATAGTAATATTAAATATATGTCCTATAGTCAAGATACATCATAATGAAAGGAAAAAAATTATGTCTGACTATCAGGTGTTGGGGGTTATAAGCACTGAGACTTCTTCTCATGAAGTTCACACTTGGTGATCTCAAGTAGATGAGATTTTGAGGATAGACATACCGATAGGAACACCACATGTTTCAGGTGTCATTGGTTGTTCCTATCTATGAACATATGTATTGGTCTCTGGAATTGAGATCATTTTCAATGTTTACCATTTGATCATGTAGTTTGATGAAATGAAAAATCCATGACATTTAAGTCATGGTGAGGTATCTTTTTTTGGGTGCATCATTTGTGGTGTGACTTTGGTTGAATGGTAAAGAAAAAATTTGTCACTTTTGAGTTGAGGAGAGGAATATATATCTCATGGGTTTAGTTTAAAAAAGATGGTAGTAACTTCATTAAATTCATGACCATGGTACAAGAAGGTAATTCTATCCAGTAAGGTCATGAAATATATAAAGCAACAAAATGAAGATGACATAGCCGCATATCCTTCTTTATGAGATATCATGAGACAAAAAGATTATATTACATAGAACATGTTTATAGATGGTAGTCAAAGATATGACATTCCTTATCTTCTTAGTGGCCATGATGGGTTTATATAAATCTATCTTAATCTGTGGGTTGGACTCACTACTATCGAGATAAGGACCTATATGGTCACACACTAAGTGTGTCCATATGTTCCACATATTCTAATGAATATGAATTTAGAATGAAGTAGGCCCCACATTCGGGGTCCGGTGAACATCCAAGTATGATCGATCATAAGTAAAAATAGTTAATCATATTATTACAGTTTATAATAATTATGATTGAATTTATTTCTAAAGGTATTCACAATTTGTTTGATTATAAAAATGAATATGAGAAAATATAATGTTTTGAATAAATATAAAAATTACAACATTTGTTAAATTATTTGGGGATATTATGGGATGGTTTAATGGGTAATATTTTATCTTATAACATATTACCATGTTACAAGTGAGTGATAAAATATTTTTGACATTTATGATAAGTTTATTAATTCATACGTGTGCTCAAAGGTCTAAAATGAAGGTAATTACTTTCTAGGGACCAAAGTGTAATTTTGGAAAATATAACCTAGGTATAAAAGATCATTTTTCCTATTTAATATTAATCTCAACTATTTGGATGAATTTAGTTAGATAATATCTATTATCTTTTCCTCTCAAGTTCTTAGAGAGAGATTCTGAAAAAATAACAAGGTTGGATCGATCCCATCTTCTCGATCAAGTTTGTGTTCTTAATGTGATCGAAGGGGCATCACAAATATCTTTGATTTAACATGATATCACCTAAGAAATGTATAATTATGATCCAAGATATGTGGTTCACGTGTGTATTATCCAGAGGATTCCTATCTTGGTTCCTTTGAGCCATGATAAGTCGATGATGAGCGGATCAAACTGAAATCTTCAAAAGAATAAGGTATCGTTTACACTTTCGTTTGATTTTATTTTACATGATTAAATTGAATTAAATGTTATAATTTAAGAAATAAAGGAAATGTGTTTTATGGATTAAGTGTTTTTAATATGAATACAAACCCAAAAATTAAATTTCATGTGTTTCAAGCTTCTACTGCGCCCCGGGTCTATTTAATTGGTATTAGAGGGAACATGTAGTTATTTAAGTCTAAAAATTTAAAATTTCAATTAAATTTTATATTATTAGGAAATAAGGTTTCAATATTGTCCCAACATAACTTAATATGAATCGATCTGAGTTCGTATCTCTAGGATATGGATGATCAAAGATTGACAACTTTTGCGTAAAAATTATAATGAAAATTAAAGTTTTATTTTTTTTATTCACTTTAATGGTTACCGGTGTAGCACCCCAATATTTTAAAATATGAAAATTATATTTGATAGTGTATATGAAATTAAACACTGATCATATAATGGAATATAATATCTTGTTAATTTATGATATATTTATTTTTAAATAAATTCAATCTCTTAGATAGCTTGTAATGCATGCAACACCAGGTTTAGACAAAAATACTCAATTAAAATATAATTTAAACATGACCATTATAACCTAGAAATTAATTAAAAAGGTATGAATAGTAAATAATAAAATATTAAAATTATGTTTATCGGTTTTCTATAAATAAAATAAGAATCATTTAAAAGAAAGATAAATGTATTCCGAAAAACTGTATTTTTTCTAAAAGGTGGTTTAGTAACGCTTTGCACGCATAATTTAAAATAAATTTTTACCAATTTTAGAAAATTTATTTTACAAAATGAAATTATTTTTTTAAATATATGTGTAAAAATTATCTTAGGGTTAATTTTTAAGATTTTTCTGAAAAGTTTCATTTTTGATGAATAGTGAAAAAATACTGAATTTTAATTGAAATACGACTTTTTGTTTAAATTATTTATAAAGTTAAATTTTATTTTAAATTGGTTTTAAATTAAATTTTTTTCAATTATATATCTATTAATACAATTTATTCCATTAGATTTATCTTCATTTCAAATTTTTATATAAAAATTTGGTAAATTTTTGAACATTTTCTCTTTGAAAACCCTCTTTCTAATTGCATATGTGGGAATAATTTTAAATTAAAATTTTCCACTTATGTGAATGGAATTTAGAAAAATTTATTCCATATTTTTAATTTGTATAATTTATATTATATAATAATTTTAACTTAATTTTTGATCATAATTAACAGTAAAAAAAGTAAAAATTATTTACCGTGGTTAAGATAAAAATGGGTTTACCAGGGGTTAAAATAAAAATATTTGGGTTATAATGGAAATAAAATCGTCTAAAATATATTATCTGCTCATATTTAGACCTCATAATGTATAATTATCCCTAATAATCCATTTTGGACCCTTGTGTCATGGGAAAAACATGTGTTCACCTTTTTCTTTTCAAAAATTACAAGTGTGCCACTCACCTCACCTACAAAAGGCCATCCCCTATACTCTCTTATTCACACCATAAAACCCTTTTGATTAAAAAAACATGACTATATCACTTACCAAATTCCACACCTTCATCATATAATCATTAGTTTTACACAAATCCAACCTAGGAAATATTTTGGTGAAAACCTAAGGAGGTTACCCGAAGAAGAGAGAACATTCTTCAACGAGCGTTTTTATTTTATTTCTTCCTCCACATCATTAAATTCTTGTTAAAAAATTATGATATAATAACCATATTATATTCCATATAATAATATTTTTTGTTAATTTCATTACCTACAACTATCCACACTTCCATAAAATGGGTTTCAAAATCACCATTCGTGTGTACGACAGACTACCACCTCACGAACTGATGTCATTCATTTTTCCATAACCTCCTATCACGTTTAGGTATGATGATGGATCTAAAGTATAAATATGATAATTATAAAAAAATTATACCTATTTATTAAATATATCACATATTCATTTTTTACTTTAAATTCCTTAGGGGATACGATAACGTTGCTTGTGTGTACAACAGACTACCGCCTCAAGAAGTGATGTGATTTGTCTTTCACTAATGATTTACATGGAAGATGATAAGGATAAATTTAATGATTATATGTTATATAAATTTCATAATTATGATATTAATTACATATTTATCATTCTTAATAGATAATATATCATTTTATTTCTTACCTTTTTACTAATTTAAAGATGATAACATCGTTTGTGTATATGTGGAGTATTGCCTTTACGATATGATATGAATATCTTTTCATAAACACACTACATGGATGATATATATAAGTATATTTAAATAAATAATATGTAATTATTATATTATGATCATTATATAAATATAAAATATTACTTAACTTCTTTCCATAATGATCATTGAAAAATGGAAATGTTACTCATGCATACGTAAGATCTACCATTTCCATGATTGCAACATAGTTCATTTTTCATAACCATATTTCATGATTGGTTTTAAAAGTATAATTTATATATAAATATGATATTTATTTCATATTTATTATTTTTTATATGTTTAAACAATGACCTCTTTGACCATATTCCTCCTACCAAATTCATTTTTGACCCATAAGTCAAATATTGTCGAAACATATGATGTAAACTTAGTTGATTAAGTAATCATATATAACATGGTAATAAATTGAAATAAAAGGAATAATAAACTTTAATTTTTTTCTTAATAAATTAAATAATTAAAATAAGTTTATTATTTAGGAATATGAATAATGTACATGATGAGTCAGGCTCAAGGTAAGGGTTTCTCATCTCACTTTTACTTCCATGAGACATACACCATATTCAACACTATATATTTTGTGTGGTGTATATAATTACTTTTATATGTTATATAATGAATTTATTTATCTTCATGGTATTTAAAGTTTCATTTAGTGTTATTTATTTCATGGTTATTATGATTCAAAAGCTCCCAAAGTGGTAAGGGTTTATTTCACAATCTCATCATTATTTAGGATAATAATCGTTTAAGTATAACTTAGGGAAATTATTTGATATTTCCATATTAAAATATATATATTTTATTCTAATATGTTTATTCATGAAATTTTTTAAAGTAATAGGACCATTTTCCTCACTTTGGTACTTAAAATTATTAAGAAAATATTTTAAAGAATATTTGACTTTATATCTCGCTTGGATCAGAAATCATTTTTCATCAAAACCCATATTTTATAAAAATGTTTTCCAAAATGGTTTATTAAAGACATTTTTACCCATTTTTAATTTTCAATTTTTTTAAAGGAATATTCTTATCATTTTCAAAATAATTTTTATTTTGATTTTACTAAAAATATGAATTGAATCTTTATTTTAACATGTACAACATGAACATAATTTTCCTCAGTCATGAACAATAAATGTTTTAAAGATTATTTTTCATTTTTTTAAAGGTTATTTTAAAATAAAATGGTTTTAAAAATATTTTGTGAACTTTTAGTTTTAAAAATATTTTCAAAGTGTAAAGGTTATTTTCCTCAAAAATGATTTTAAAGATATTTTTATGGTATTTCTACTCATCAAAAAAATAAAAATTTTATTAAAATTTTGATCCACTGGGTATATTTTATATTTATATCATAATTATTCTTTATTTAGATGATTTATGATCAGTTTGACTGAATATGTACAATTTTATTACCATTTACCATATTACTCTGGATGGTTTATGATTATATTTATTGATTGGAGAAATTAATAACATTTCATAAGATATTTTTTCAATAAAAATGTTTATGTTGATTATGTTTCACACATTTCATATAAGGAATGAATTTAACTTTATAAGTGATGGTAATGGACCACTATAGCCCATTGATGCATCGACAGGTCTCATGAGATAAACTAGATTGAGTTTTGGTCGAGGCCTTACCTAGTTATATAGATGTCTGGGAACAAGGCCTCAATGGTATTATATTTATTATCAAAAGTCCTCAAAGATATGTTTTAGATGCCCAAAATCATTCATTCCATCATTATAAATTTAGTTATTTATATCCCACATGATTATTTGATTAGTCAGAATATCTGTGGTTCATTTTCAAGATCATGTGATTATTTAAATGAAATTATTTTATTATCATTTATTCATACCATATTATGCTCAAGTTAATGATTAAATGACATGTGTTTCAGTTATTCACATTTCTATATTGATTATGCATTATTTATTCATAGATTACACTATATGATTACCATTACTAAGTATATGAGCTCACTAATTTCTTATGTTTTATTTTCCCCAAGATACAAGGAAGTGTTTTGTGATTGATATGTTGGGATACACTAAGGGGAATAATGACATTCTCAATGATTTTTTTTTGTATTTTTTATTTTAAAATTTAATCTGAATTTCAAGTATGTATCTAGTTTACCAAGATTATTAAACTATTCAGACCTTCAGGTTGTGATTCCTTTTATCTTATGCTAATATACTAAAGAAAACAACAGCTCCTGGCTACTAGGGTTGGGATCTCTACAGTTGGTATCAGATGAGGTTTAGTAGAAACATTGGGAACTATATTTTTAAAAACATATATTAGGGAACATGACCCTATGATTTAATTTGAGGATAAATATAGAATAAAATCCTAATATTTTGGTGAAAAAGAGATTATGTTGATCTTATTAGCAATAAATCCATGTTTTGATACTACAAGTGGATGTGGTTCTAGCAAAAATGTAATTAGGGGTATAAATACAAAAAAGGGTTCATTGGGCTTGACCTGATCATCACTTGGTACAAAAAAATGGGCCTTACTGAACACCTGGTTTGATACTCCCTGGGGACATGCTTAGGATAATTCACATTTTTTTATAAACCATTATAAATTATTTCAAAATAAAGAAATCCCTAAAGAAACTGTGTTTATGATTATGAGATTATCTATGCATAAAAATTTTCAATTTATGTTAAGTATTTCACTAGTTTTGGGACTATAATTATATGATATAATCTAGTATATGAAACAATTTATAAATGGATCCTATCAAAAGGAATGATAACCGCATTAATGCACATAATACAAAGAGTAATAATTGTCATTTATTTAATAGGATTAAACCAATCTTTCGAAGTGAACTAGTATCCAAAACATTACCATAATATGAGGATATAGTATCATGTTATAATAAGATAGAGAAATAAATATTTAAGTATGATGGATTCAAAGGAAAGTAAGATAATAATAGGATGATAGATAAAAATAGGGATAAAGGGAATAAGTAAAGGAAGGATTTTCTCACATATGAAAATTGTATAAAGAAACACCATATTACTTTCTTAAAGTGATTGAGAGTTTGATACAAGTGTAGAGATAATGTCACCATGGTTATTATTTCAAGGGAAATAAAAAGGCTTCCAATTTTTAATGCTTAAAATATAAGGATATTAGGCACTACACAAATGAATGATCCAAGATTAAAAGGAATATACCTCAAAAGTATCTAATAGACCATGGTCAATATTATGTTATTGCCATAGATGGAGTGGAATGATTAATGTTATTATATTTGGATTCAAGAATTATTCCATTGGAGTATTTTATCAATGATATCCTGATTATAATATTATGAAATGTATAAGGATTATAATGCAATACTTTTTCATTAAGTATTTGAAAGATTATGTTGAATGGTACCAATGAGAAAGAAAAATGATTTAATGGAAATTTAAAATTCTTGAAAAATAAATGGTTGAGGGAAAGATAACCCTTAATATATTCCTGATGTTGGGACAATGATTTTGGGATAATGAGATGATTGATACAGATAAAGTAAATTAGATAGTACTGAATACCATGGAAATAATTAATGATTTGTTGACAAAGTGGTTCATACTATCATTGATATATTTAACCACAATTTTGGATTTAAGGAATATATCCAATAATATATGTTTTATTTAAAGGATAAGTATGCATGCATGTTTTCATTAATGTTTAATGGTAATTAAAGTTATTGCCATGTTTCATAAGAACACATGATGAAGGTATTCACATATTTGATATGTGATGATTAAAATTCACTTCATGTTGTTTGGAAGATTAATGATAAGTCAATTCAGGAAATTTCGTGACCTTATTTATAAAGTTTTGGATTTTAATCTTTTTAGGTTAAAAATTTATGAAATGGTTTAAGTTTAACTTTGGATGAGTTTTTATAGATTAATGTATTTCTTCACCATATGAATATTTATTCATATTGGATAACCTATACTAAACATATTTTTATAATGATAACTAGAGTTTGAAGGAATGACTTGTCATTATTATGGATCTTACGATCTGTTAAATGTGAATTTTAGTTTTCTAGGCATAAAAAAAATTCATTTTAGGATATTCATTTATTGGAGTAATCTATGAATTATAATTGATCAAAACACATCCAAAGGAATAAATTGTTCCAATAGAAATATATCATGTCACTATATTTTATTATGCTCTCAATCTAGATGGTCAAGGGATTTCTCAACCCCAGGGAAAGGATCTTGAAACACAAATGTCATCCTAGTACATTCATTTATGATGAATTAAATAGTACATTAAATTATCATAGATTCATGGTTTCGCAGTCTCTAACCTTCTCTGAATCACCCACTTTCTATTAATCAATTATTTCTATCACTCTCTATTAACACTTGGGCTCTAGTATTCTCTTCCATGCCTATGTTTTCATTTCCCAACAATGTTATCCTACATGGAAACTTTATAACATGTTATTCTGGATGAACATAATACTTCCTCTTCTCTCTTATCAAGTGGATTCTTTATTAACCCTTCTCATGATGTGTGATTTCAAGAAGGGTATTTTTAGATGACAAACCCTTGATTTCCGATATCAAGATTAAATTATGAGGATGTAATTTATATAAGGGGGTAGAATGTAACACCTTGAGATTTTAAAATATGAACATCATATTAAATAGAATTTATGACATGAAACACCAAGAATATAATATAATATAACAACCCTAGACTTTACAATATATTTATTTTTAAATAAATTCAATCTTTTTGATATCTTGCAATGCATGCAACACTGGGTATAAATAAAAATACTCTATTAAAATATTATTTAAACATGACCATTATAACATAGTCATTAGGTTGAAGGGTATGAATATTTATAAATAAATTATTAAAATTATGAATTTATATTGATTAAAAATAAAATAAGAATCATTTAGAAGAAAAAGAAATGTTTTATGAAAAACTGTATTTTTTCTAAAAGATGATTTAGTCACACTTTGAGCACATAATTTAAAATATATTTTTAACAATTTTAGAAAATTTATTTGAAAAAATAAACTTTATTTTTTAAAATCTACATGTCAAAATTATATTAGGGGTATTTTTTGTGATTTTTCTAAAAATTTTATTTTTGATGAATAGTGAAAAATACCAAATTTTAATTGAAAACCGACTTTTTGTTTAAATTATTAATAAATTTAAATTATATTTTAAATTGGTTTTAAAGTAAAATTATTTCAAATATATATATATATATATATTAATCCAATTTAGGTTATTGGAATCATTTTTATATTGAATTTTGATATAAAAACTCTATAAAGTTTTGAACATTTTCTCTTTGAAAACTTGTTTTCTCACCGCATCTTCAGGATTAATTTTAAATAAAAATTTTCCACTTATGTGAATGGAATTTAAAAAAATTTATTCAATATTTGAAATCATAATAATTTATATTATCTAATAAGTCCAAATTAATTTTTTACCATATTGAATAGTCAAAATACTAAATATTATTTACTATCGGTAAGGTAAAAATGGGTTTACTGTGGGTTAAAATAAAAAGATAATGGATAAAATGACCTAATTTTTTTTATGAAATATATTTTATGGAAATATTTTTACCACATAATGTATAATGGTCAATAATACTCTATTTTGAACCATTTTGGCATGTGAAAAATGTGGGTTCACCTTTTTCTTTTAAAAAATTACAAGTGTGCCACTCATCTCACCTATAAAAGACCACCCCCTATCCTCTATTCTTAACAAATTAAAACCCTTTTGGTTCTGAAAAAACCTACCCAAATAACTTAAAAAATTCAATACCATAATCCTATAATCCTTAGTTTGGGCATAAATCCAACCTAGGAAGGCTTTTGGTGCAAACCTAAGGAGGTTACTCAAAGAAGAGGTAATGTTCATCAACGAACGTTTTTATTTTATTTCTTTCTACACCTCCTTAAATTATTATTAAAAGATGATGATATAATAAAATAATATATTAAATATAATTATATATTTTTATATTAATATAATTACCCAAAACCATCCCCACTACGATTAAATTGGTTACAAAATCTTTATTTGTGTGTATAGAGGATTACCGCCTCACGAACTGATGTCATTAGTTTTTCCATTAGAAACTCTCAAGGTTTGGTATAATGATGAATATAAAGTATATATATGATATTTATAACATAATTAAACATCTTGAGTCATTATATAACATATAAATTTTTTTACTTTCCATTCTGTAGGGTATACGATAACATAGCTCGTGTGTATGACGGACTACCGCCTCGTGAAGCGATGTGATTCATATTTCAATAATGCTTTACATGAAAGGTAATGAGGATAAATTTAATGATTATATGTAATATAAATGACATAATTCTGATATTAATTACATATTTATCATTCTTAAAATATAATATATCATTTTATTTCTTACCTTTTCACTCACATAAAGATGATAACATCCTTCGCGAACAACCACCTTCATGAATCGCTGTGAGACTTTTTTCATCACAAAAACACATAGATGATATATATAAGTATATTTAAAAAAATAATATGGTATTTATTATATTATTATAATTCTGGAAATATAAAATATTACTTAAATTCTTTCCATAATGATCATTGAAAAATAGAAATGTTACTCATGCATACGTACAACCTACGATATTCATGATTGCAACATAGTTAATTTTTCATAACCATATTTCATTGTTGATTTTAGAAGTATAATTTATATATAAATATTAAAATTATTTCATGATTATTATTATTTATATATTTAAATAATTTTCTCTATGACTATAGTCAACCTACCAAATTCATTTTTAACACATAATCCAAATATCATCTAAACATATGATGTAAACTTAATTGAATAAGTATTTATATGTAACATGGTAATAAAGTAAAATAAAAGGAATAATAAACTTTTAAAATGTTTTTATTCAATTAAATAATTAACATAAGTTTACTATTTAGGAAGATAAAGACCATACGCGATGAGTCGGACTTAAGTTAAGAGTTTCTTATCTCAATTTTACTTCTATGAGACATACACCATATTCAACACTTATTTCTTTTATGTGGTATATATATTGAAATTATTTATGTTATATCCTGAATTCATTTATCTTCATGGTATTTAAAGTTTTATTTAAATTCATTTCTTTTATGGGGCTTGTGATTCCAAAGTTACCAAATTGGTAAGGGTTTATTTCACGATATCATTATTATTCAGGATTATAATTTTTTAAGTATACCTTAGAGAATTATTTAATATTTATATCTTAAAATAAATATATTTTATTATCCTATGGTTATTCATGAAAAATTTCAAGCAATATTACCATTTTACCTCTCTTTGGTACTTAAAATGATTATGAACATGTTTTTAAGGAAATTCGACTTTATTTTTCTGTTTGGTTTGAAATCCTTTTTAATCAAAAACCATGTTTTATAAAAAAATTAAAAATATTTTTAACCTTTTAAAAATGATTTATTAAAGAAATTTTTTCCCATTTTTACTTTTAATTTTTTTTGGAAGGAATCTTCATTTTGTTTTAAAAACAATTCCTATTTGGATTTTACTGAAAATGTTAAAGGAATCTTTGTTTCAATGTATACGACATGAATGGAATTTTACACCATCATGACTAATCAATATTTTAGTTATTATTTTACAAATTTTCAAAGTTTATTTTCAAATAAAATTATTTTCAAAATATTTTGTGAACTTTTAGTTTTAAAATGATTTTCAAAGTGAAAAGGTTATTTTCCTCAAAAATGGGTTTAAAGATCTTTCTATGGCATTTCCACTCATTAAAAACATCAAACCTTTACTGAATTTACGATAAAATGGGGATATGTTGTATTGATATCATATTTATTATTATTTTGGATGGTTTATGATCAGTTTGACTGAGAATGTATAATTTTATTACCATTCTCCATATTACTCTGGATGGTTTATGATTATGTTTATTTATAGAGAAAATATTATAATTTAATATTCTAGTTTTTCAATACAGATGTTTATGTTGATTCTATTTCACCCCTTTCATATGAGAAATGAATTATACTTTTTAAGTGATGGGTGGAGTCCACCATAGACCCTCTATGCATCGGTATGTCTCATGAGACAGATTATATTGAGTTTTGGCTAAGGCCTTACCCATTAATATAGATATCTTGACATAAGGCCTCAATGATTTTGGATGTATTGGAAAAAGGCCTCAAAAGTATGTTTTAGATTTCCAATATTGTGTATTCCATCATTATGAATTCAATTATTGATATCTCATATGATTATTTGATTATTTAGAATATCCATGGTTAAGTTTCAAGATCATGTGATTATTTATAAGAAATTATTTGATCATCATTTATTCTTTCCATATTATGATCAAGTCATTGATTAAATGAAATATGTTTCAGTTATTTACCTTTTTATATTTATTATACATTATTTATTCACAGTTTATAATGTAAACTTACCCTTACTGAGCATTTTATCTCACCCCTTTATTATGTTTTATTTTCCATAGGATATGAGAAAGTGTTTTGTGATTGATATATAGGGGAGCACTAAGTTTAATAATGAAATTATCAAATAATTTTTTTTAATTTTATGTTTTAAAATGTAATGTGAATTTTAAGTATATATCTATTTTACCAAGACTAATAAACTATTCAGTCCTCTGAAATGCTATTCCTTGCATCTTATGCTACTATAATAAATCAGACAATGACTCCGAGCTGCTGGGGTTGGGGTCACTAAAACTAGTGTGGAAGATTTTTAGCCGGAGCATAATGTGAGTACGTTGCATGTTACCTGGATATACCAGAAGCCATTTGGGGTTGTTCGTTAGAAATACAATCTTTTTATGGAAGATTGATTTAGTTTCCAAAATTCAAAAAAAGGGAACCCAAAACTTCTATAGAAATATTACCCAAATCTTCCATGGGAAGCTTACACAAAGCTTCCATGGGAGGATAAAAAACAAAAAACAAAATAAAAAAACATGACATATTTTGACTTTTTTTAAAAATATATATTATATGTTATATAATATAATATATATATTACATAATATAGATATTATATCATTATTTTTATATTTTGTGTTTGTGTGTACGTATTACCTTAAAAGGATGCCCCATCTCGGGCCGAATCAATTCAGTCCAGGTCCAACTAGCCCAACCCATTTAACCTATCATAAACCCTAAATTAATTTATAGGGATAATATTTACACCTAAATAGAATTGAAAAATTATGAAAAAAATTCAAAAAATAAATTTAATTGTCTTGGATTTAGTAAAATTATTTTAGGTGCTGTGAGATGTATTGATAATTAATTAAAATTATTTTAATACAAGTTAAAGCATTAAAAATACCCTCAAGTTTAATTTTATAAAATTAAATTTTTTCTTATGAAGTATAATTTCATATCGAATGATCATGATCCAAGACCAAACCATTCATGTTTGGTTTATTATTTATTTAATTTATTTATTACATTTAATTTTTTTAAAATGTAATAATTATTATTTTTTGATGATCTACAAATCATCCATCCTTAATTAATTTGTATAAGGATCCGCGTGTCCACATTTAAGTGATAAAATGTAATTTTCTACCTAGAGTTCCCCTCACCTCCGTGTGAGTACATATTGTAAAGATTATAGGAGTTTGTGGAAAAGAGGTTTGAGTCAAGAGCTAGTGTAAACCAAACAAGTGAAGTGCATGGGTGTTGTGGGAACTGCAATTCATGTTAGGTATTGACATAATGAATTCCCTTAGGGTCTCAATTAATCCATTATTCACTTAATTTATTAACCAATAGTTAATGATTCCTGATCAAATCATTATTTATTTATTTTTTCATGTGTATAGTTTATTATTTTATAAAGGTTTATTTATTACATGCGATCATATAGTATAATAATAAACAAGAATGTAAAAATAAAATGAACATTTGTAGTGAATGTTTTTTGTTTAAAATAAAGGTTAAGTTGTGAGTGAAATCACATAGAATAAACATGTTAAATAGAAAATTATTTCATTCACTAATATTAAATTTAGAAACCAAACAAAGAAAATATGAAGTCATTAAATGCCTTCTATCTCTTGAATTTGGAAACAACTATTTTTTGCGGTGCTCATTATGACTAGTTGAGGGTAACTCTTACTAAAAGGGGGTTATTATGAGAGTGGTGGATCAACTTAATTAAATTTTGTAGCAAAAAAGTATCTATATCTATCTTCTTTCAACTTTAGAGGAAAGCATTGAGAAATGAAAAATAATTATTTATAAGAGATGATAATCCACTCAACATATCAAGGAGTCATGAGTTAATGTGGTTGGCCAGTCAGGAACACTAACTCAAGATCACATAAGCGATGATATAGGAAATCCCATAAGCTAACCCCTGGGAAACCATAGGGGTGATGTGGTTCAACCTTATCAATTGACCTCCCCTAATATGCATGATTAACCAACTAAACGGGAAACACATGTCAGTTCTTTCATGACCCAACCCATCAGACAATAGTACATGTGGGGCCATGCGTCCGTGTCCATACCCATACCTATATGTGGGACACTATTCCCCTTAGGGGAACCCCCCTTTTTATGCCACATGACATGCCTTGGGGGCTGCTATATGGTTCAATATACCTTATTTATGGTGTTTTCACACTTTTTTCCTTGAGTATTATAATCCAACAAATTAGTAGTCCATTCTAAATATTTTTTTTCACATAAATCACAATAGTATGGTACAATTAAATATAATAGGTAATTTATAAGATTTTTTGGGTAGTTTGAGTTTTTTTACCTGTATAGGGATGATAGTTAGGTTTAATTGAAACATTCAAAACTAAAACAATGTTTGTTACTACCCTTAATATTTACTGATGATAGAAATAAGTTCCCAATACACATTATAGAGTTGGTATTCCCCCATAAACTTGTGGTGATATTCATCTATTTTAGACAAGGGTTTATGAACTACCTTGATTGTTTATCTTATGATAAGCAGTTGATCCCTCACACGACTGATGGGGTAAGGAACTCCACCATAAGAAAGGGAACAATTCCCCCATCACTAGAGTATGTCCTCCCTCAATCAACATGTCATCCTTAATGAGGAATATTACAGTGACCCATACTTGTTTTTACATAGATATTAAAATTTATTAGATGAATATTTATTACCTAACATAATGATACATGCCAAAATCATATAGTTCTAGTATCTTTGGAAATTTTGAGACATAAAAAACTAGTTCATAGAATATATACATCATCTCCCACTTAGTCATACATAAATTTTTAGACATATAATACCTAAAAACTTTCTTTATAACCTAGGGAAATTAAATATAAGAAAGGGAGAGCTTAGAAGATCAGTAAGGGTAAGTGAGGGAGATACCCATGATCACTTAAACATTACATGAGAATAAGTGTATGAGAACATGATCACAAAATTTTAAAACAATTCCATATATATCATATATCATAATCTTGAATCATGGAAAAAAAACTTGGTATTTCATAAGATATGAATTCTTTAATGAATCAATGATCAGAAGCTCTGAGAGCATAAAATTATCATAAGACATAAGTTTGTGACATTCAAATAAGAATAGAAAATAATTTCATTACTAGTCAAGGCTCACTTAAATGACTATCATAGTAGAATATGTTCACTCCCAAAACCATCATAGTAGTCAAGGTTCACTCCCAATATTATCATAGTGAATAGAGTCCTTTACTGAACTGGATTCACTCCCCATTCTAGTCCTATTTATCTCATGGGATATCTATATTTACCCAATGCATTATAAGAATATATTATTCTAGGTACACCTATAACATAATTAAAACTATAAATATGTGTTCCATATGTTCATAAAACATTCATCATATTATATCCCATGAGAAAGTAACAAGTATCATAAATATTTGATTCTAGCATAACCCATTTTAAAGAAACAAGTTTCATAAACATCTTTCCATCATAATAATAAACCATCCAAAGAAATAATAATGATAATATCATTTTATCATATCCCCAATAATGATTATAAAACATCATAGTATTTCATATTAGGTTTAAAATTCTTTTAAAATATCTCTTTGATCATTTCTTGAGGAAAATGAACTTTTCACTTTGAAATCACTTATTTAAAATATATTCTTTTCCAAATATTAAAGAAAAAAATTTCATTGAAAAGAACCTTATAATTTTTTAAAGGAAATTTAAAATCATTTACCAGTCATGATTATGGGAAATTACATTCATGCCGTATATGTTAAAATAAAAATTCCTTTCACATTTTCGATAAACGTCAAAATTACATCATTCAGAAAATGACAAGAAGATTACTTTAAAATTTGTATAAATAATAAAACATAGATAAAAATGAATTTATAAAATCATATTAGAATATTAAAAACATTCTTGAAAACATTTTTATAAAACATGGTCATGGAAGGGAAATGATTTTCTTCTGAAGAGAGAAACAAAGTAGGTTTTCCTTAAAAACATTCTTTTGGTATCTGACGTATTAAAGAGAGGAAAATGAAATGAAAAAAATGTAATTTAAAAAAAATAACCAAAGGGGAAGAAAATTATGTGGATTCTTGAGATATAGACCATACTATTTCATCAATGTAACTTAATCATAAATAATCCTGATTAAATAATGAGATGTAACATAAAACACTTACCTCATATCTGACTTCCATCACACATGTTCGATCATCATCTATTATAAATAGATATTTATTATAAATATATTTCATAACAATAATAATATTTATAATACCATATAGTATTTACTTATAACCTTTTATCACCAGTTTATTAATAATTTTTTATTAAAATCACTATTTTAGCTTATAAATACATTTTTCATGTATTATTTGGCTCATTAGTTTTGGTCCACGTACTTTGATCATGGTTCCATCATATCCATAATTTTAATCATGATATAAATTTCATATATATTAAATATATTTAAATTTATAGTCATCCATAAATGTATAGATATAAAAATGAATTATATCATTAATGGAGACAGTTGACTGTACGTACGGATGAACAATGTTTTCACTTTTTAATGGATGGAATGGAAGAAAGGTAAATAATAATAAAGAAAGGTAAATAATAATAAACTTTAAGATAATAATTATTATATCATATACATCATATATATTCATAAAATACATCCTTATTATCATCCATATAAAGCGAAATTGAAAATTGAATCACATTGCTTTGTGGAGGTGGTAGTCCACACATACGTATAAGAGACATTATCATTTTACAAAATATTGGAAGGTAATAAGGTAGATATGATATTATCAGTATAAAAACAAAATTATATTATAAATATAATATATAAACTTTAAACCTATCATAATACCTTTCCATAAAAGTTAGTTATGTAAAATGAATTGTATTGCTATGTGGATATGGTAAGATGTACGTACACATAAATGATACTTTCAATTTCCATTTTATGGGAAAGAGGGTGAATAATAGTGGTTTAATAATCATAATAAAATTTAATTATATTGATTATGATAAATTTATTATTTTATGATAAATACCACATATTTATAGGAGGTAAAAGGATAAGTAAAAATAAAGTGATTGGTTAGGGTGATTACAAATTCTTTGAAAGAACTACTTTATATATCCTCTCAAAGACCCTATGGTTACTCTATTGGGGATAAAAATACCTATATAAAATTTGTAGGGAAGTTTAGAAATTATTTTGGTAGGTATTGGTTGATATTGAAAGCTCAATGTGGTGTAAAGAAGAGAAAAGATTGGTATCCCTTTATAAGAGAGGGAGAGGACACACTTAGAATTTATTAAAAGATTTAAATATAATAGTCATTCTGAAGAAAAATTATTCAAAATGGAACTAAATTTAAATAAAAATATTTCAATGTTTAAATAATATCATCCAATGAAATTTAAATAGGTTTTCATTTCATTTTAAATCTTATCTTTTTTATTAATCCCTTTATTAACCATTTTTAACCTTAACCATGATAATAACTATTTCAATATTAAAGGGTTAATAATGTTACCATAAATGTAAAAGTGACTCATAAATGGAACATGAATGATATGTTAAATAATATCCATTTAATTTTATGAAGATAAAATTTTTATGAATTTTAAATCATTTAATAAGATATTATTTATTATAAACTATCATCAATGTTAATTTTGGAACTATTCAATTAATTAGACTTTAAAGACACTAAGAAAAGGATAGAATTTTAATCTAATAATTTTACAAATTAATAATATGATATATATATATATATAATTATTGTAACATAATACTTCATTTAAATTTTATTTATTTTAATCTTTTAAAATCATTTATTTTATTTTTCTAATAATTAAATAAATATTTTGTCAGTGTTGTAGAGGAATTTAAGGTAATTATTTAGTTAATAAAAATTATAAATAAATTAACATGATAAAAAAAAATTTATCTTTCAAATAAGAATTTATAACTAAACTTATCCACTTTTTATCCTTATGTAAATTTTTTAGAGTTATTAAATTCAAGAGACTGACATTTTGTATTTATTCATTTCTTAAATTAATATAATGGTCATAATAAAAGAAATATAGAACCAATTACCATATGTTTTATAATTTTATTTATATTAACAAAATAAATTCATCTAATTAGATAAAGGCAAGTTTTATATAAATTTTAAAGCCTTATCTCAAAGATTTAACAATATTTTACCCATTTTACCCTTACACGGGTGACAAAATTTTACTATGGTTGCTATTCATGTTGAATAAAAATAAAAGGGAAATATTTACCAAATTTTAACCACCTTATTCAAAATATATAATCCCCTTTTCACAATTCAATTTTTATAAGTGGCAGAAATTCATTTTAAAATATGTGCGTAAAACGCGACAAAAATCATTTTTTTAGAAAAATAAATTTTAAGCATAAAAATAGATTTAACACTATCCCATTCCTAGAAAAATAATTATATAAATGTTAAAACATTTTATTTAATATATAATATATAAATTTCATTAAAATAATTTAACAATAGTGATTTGTTTAATTATTAAGATAAAAACACTTTTCACGTATAAATACAGTTTTCCGAAAAAACATATCCTTTTTTTTTTCAAATTATTTTTTATTTTCATTTAGATAACCAATGATTTCATTTTATAAATATGTAAAATATAAATTTTTAATAATTCAGTTAGTTCTATTCATACCCACAAACCAACAGCTATGCGATAACTGTCACATTAAATAATAATATTTTAATAGTATATTGTGGTTTGTTTAAACTCTGTATTGCATGTATCACATGCTATAGAAGAAATTAAAGTTATTTTAAAATAAAAATATCATAAAATATTAGGGTGTTACATTATACCCCCTTAAAATTAATTTCACCCTCAAAATTCCATTACTCTGATACAAATGAGGATATATTTGTTTCATTACTTCCTCAGGTTCCCAAGTAGCTTCTTCAAATTTATGATTCCTCTAGAGAACTTTAACTGGGTGAGTATTCTTATTCTGTAGAACTTTATCATTAAGACAAAAAAATTATACCTATTTTTATTTTTAGGAAATATCATTCTCCAGTGGTATGACCTTTGAGTTTAGTACACATGAAGGATTAGGTATGTACTTTCTAAAGAGAGATACAAAGAACACATTATGAACTTGAGAGAGGTTTGGTGGAAGTGCCAAGAAATATGCTACTATCCATACTAGATCAAGAATCTAGAACATAACAATATACATAGGGATAAATTTTCCTTTCCTTATAAATATCACAACCTTATTCTATGGATAAATTTACAAAAACACCTTCTCACCAACTTCAAAATCCAGATCTTGCTAATGATTATCAATATAAATTTTCTATCCACTTTGAGATTACTTGATGTGATAATGAATAGATCCAACCTTCTCTATCATTTCCTTAGATATATCAGGTACCAATATCTATATTTCACCAACTTTAATTCATAATGTTTTAGTTTTACACTTATTTCCATAAAGGTCTTCATAAGGAGCCATCTGAATGCTTGAGTGAAAGTTATTTTTGTAATAAAAATATAATAAAGGAATTTGTTGATCCAAATACCTTTAAAATCCATAGAATAAGATCTCAGTATTTCCTCTAGGGTTTTAATTATTATCTCAAACTTAACATCTATCAAAGGAAGATAAACCATACTAAAACACAACTCTGTATCTAGAGCCTACAAAATACTTCTTCAGAACATCAAGGAAAACCTAAGATCCCAATCAGATAAAATAGATTATGGTATTATATGAATCCTTACCACTTAATTTATATTATGGAATTATGATCAAGAGAGAAATATTTCATAATGTAAATGAAGCATTCTGAATTTGTAAGGTGGTCGACTACAACCCGAATAACATTATTCCCTTTAGAAGTTTTTGAGAGTATGATAAAGAAATACATGGTAATGTTTTCCCATTTCCTTTTGAGTATGGGAAATGGTTGTAACATAACATTAGTCTTATATCTCTCAAACATAAATTTTTAATATACCAATCACTTATATACATAATTATCAATATTCATCTTTATGCTATCCCACTAGAAATACTCTTTTAGATATCTATACATCTTCATACCTCTAGGATGAATATATAATGTTGAACTATGAGCCACATCCAAAAACTCCTTTAAATTTGGTATAGAAAGAACACATACATGGTTCTTGAAACTTATTATTCCATAAAAATCAAGGTTGAACTTAGTAATAGTTTTGATATTCTTCTGTAGTTCCATATCTTCCTTCTATGCCTCTTTAATCCTCACATGGATAGATGGTTGAAAACTAATTTTATAAAACTAATATTACTCCCCTTCCTTTAATACTTATAGACCCATCATTTGTAAATCCATACATACTGTATCTTTTGTGGTCCTCATCACAAATATTCTAGAATTATCCTTTATAATTAGAATATTTATTACCATGTTTGCTTTCCCAGAGTGGTAATGTATTGAGCCGTCATAATATTTAATCATCTCCAACCATCTTCTCCGGAACATATTCATCTATTTTTGAGTGAATATATAATTTAAAATATTATTATTAGTATATATATAAAATATTTCACTATACGGATAATACCTCCATATCTTTAATTCAAAAATTACCATATCTAACTCCAAATCATGAGTTGGGTAATTTTTCTCACGAACCTTCAATTTTCGTGAGCCATAATCTATAACTATATCATTCTGCATAAGAACGCATTATAATCTATTCTTTGATTCATCACTATAGATTATAAACCCCTCTTTATTATAGGGTAATTTAAGCACAAGCACACTGACTAACCTTCTCTTTAGTTCCTTAAAATTTTCCCCACATTCATACAAAGAAACTTGTCTCCCTTCTAAGTTAATTTGGTGAGTGGATTATATAAATGTGATAAATTCTATAAAAATAAACATTAATATCCTTAAAAACCAAGAAAAATACATATCTCAGTCACAGTGGTTGGTCTGGACCAACGTTCAATAACTTCCATTTTTGATGGATCCACCAATATACTCTCTCTTGAGATTATATGACAAAAAAATGAAACTTTTTGTAGTCAAAATTCACACTTTGTAAATTTTTAATATTATTTATCCTTACTTAGGGTCTTTAGTAAAATCCTCAATATATATTCATGGTATTACTTTAAATTTTAATATATAATAATATCATCTATAAATACAACCAAAAACTGATTAATTTAACATTTAAAGAATCTATTAATTAAATCCATGAAGATAGTGGGGGAATTAGTAAAACCAAATTAAACCACTATATATTTATTGTTTACATCCCTTATATGGAATAATATATTGGGAATATCCTCATTTTCTACCCTCAATTAATGATATCCAAAATGTAGATTAATCTTGGAAAAGTATTGAGATCCGTGTAGTTGATCAAAC
Source organism: Viscum album (assembly GCA_963277665.1). Classification (NCBI taxonomy): domain Eukaryota; kingdom Viridiplantae; phylum Streptophyta; class Magnoliopsida; order Santalales; family Viscaceae; genus Viscum; species Viscum album. Next base: position 1,274,602,190 of record OY728136.1, on the reverse strand, counting down.
AAGTCATCAATACGAGGCATAAAATACTTATGATTTATTATGATATTGTTAAGTTTCTGATAATCAATGATGAGTAACATTTATCCATATTTCTTCTTAATAAAAATAATAGGTATACCCCAAGGTGACACACTTCTATGAATAAATCCCTTATCAATATTCTTCTGGAGTTTCTTCTTCAATTCCTAAAACTCAATCCGGGTCATTCTATATGGAGTCATTGAAATAGTTAAAGCACAAAGTATGAGTTCTATTAAAAACCCTACTTCATAATTTGGTGTAATACTAGGAAAATATTCTAGAAATAAATAAAAAAAATACTAAAAAAATAGTCATATCATTGATGTTGAGTTTCTCCCCAACCATGTGAGATAAAAACCCCCTTTGAATAGGAATCAAGACCCATACAATGGATAAAATTTCCATTGGATGTTTATATTTATCATATAACCAATAGAATATCATAGGTTGGTTTGTAATATCAAAAATTACTTCCCTTGTTTTGTAATTAATGTGATATTTATGTAAGTAATGAAAATCTATTCCAAAAATAACATCAAATTCAACTAGAGGGATAATAATGAGGTTTTTCGGAAGCACATTCCCATAAACTTCAATTGGATAAGAATTGTAGAATTGATATGAGATCATCGTACCATTAATGATTTTCACTACTATTTAAAAATCTAATCATTTAAGTGGTATTGTGATACCCTTATCAAATTATTCAGATATAAAATAGTGGGTAGATCTAGAATCAAATAAAATGTTAATAGTTCTAGAGTGGATGGTAAATACACCTTTCACCACTTTGTTATCATACTCCATATTAGAAATAGTTATCACATGAGATTCCAATTTTTCAATATTATTAATATTTTATTTGATATTGATCATCATTATTAACCTTCGGGTTTGATCACTAGTTAGCATAATTCCCATACTCCTTGCATTTAAAACCCCGAAGTGTGGGTGATGCATTCTGTTGAGATTTTTTCATTGTTATTTTCATTGACCGGTCTCTTCATATCACTTTGGAATTAAATTTCCCAATGATCTTAATTTCCACACTTAAAAAAATTTACTAGTATCTATAATACAATTTTATCCATGTTTCCTTACATAATTTATGCATAAAGTAAAAATCATCTTCTTCACTTCATGATTTTTAGAATTTATTTTTAATTTCATCATTATTTTCTTATAAAAAATATGATATGGATATGTAACTCCAATCTCAATTTCAACATTTATAGCACATAAAATTATTTTTTCATATATACTAAAGTATCTTATGGCCGACTCCCTTTAAATGCTTGGTTTTAAACCCCAAATAAATCAATAAACGTTACTTTCTGTTTGGATGATAATACCAGAAGCTTACCCTAAAAGTCTTATAAAATTTTCCTCATGGGTACTAATAGATTCATCATCCTTATTATTTAGCTAATGTAATTCCTTAACAATTTTCATTTGAATAATATGAGGAATTTAATTACTAAAAAATAAGATCTTAACCTCATCCCACTCTATGGAGTCAATTTCTTCCTATTTACTCATTTTCTTGATAAGATTTCATCATTTATTTGCTTATCTTTCTAAATAATAAACAACCAAAATAACTTTTTCCTATTCTGAATACCAGATAATGAAAAATACTTTTTCCCTATGTTTCTGATTTGGAACCTCAACATGATTCATAGCTTGAGAAAGTTGTGTAAGAACAATAATGATATTTTTCATTCTATATCTTATAACATTTGGTTACCCAAGAGGAAATTCATTTTATTGTTCGTCATATTCAACATTAACATGATTCCTTTGAGTTCCATCCATTGAACAAAATAAAAAAAATAGTGTGAGCTCATATGCTTAGTAAGGGTAAAACGGGAGATATCAATGATCACTTAAACATAACATGATCATAATTTCATGAGAACATGAGATAACATTTTAAAACCATACCTTGGATATCATAGATCATAATATTTAATCATGGAATAAATCTTGATAGTTTATAAGACATAAATCATAAAGGAATCAAAGAACACAAGTCATGAGATCATAACATTGGAATAATACATAATTTTGTGGCATATAAATAAGAATAGATAATTATTTCCTTTACAGTTAAGGCTCAATTATAAAACTACCATATTAGATTTAGTTCACTCCCCAAACCATTGTAGCATACAAGGTTCACTATTAAGACTATCATAGTGGACAGAGACCCTAACTAAACTGATTTCACTCCCTATTCCAATATTATATCATGGGATACCCATATTTACCCAATGTATTATAGGGATATATAATTTCAGGATCACAAATAGCATAATGAAAACCATATATATGTGTGCCACGTGATTATAAGACATTCATCACATCATAACTAGTGATAAAGTGATGAGTTTCATAAACATTTCATCATAGAATACACCATGGAAAGGAAATGGGTTTCATAAACATATTGTTATCATAATAATAAACCATCAAGAGAAAGATTAAGGATGGTATAATTGGATTAAATCCCTAATAAATATTAAGAAATTTCAAATAATTTCATCTTATATGTAAAATGATTTTAAAAGTTCACTTGGAACATTTATTGAGGAAAATAAAATTTTCACTTTGAAATAAATTATTTAAAATCTAAAAATTTCACAGATATTAAAGAAAAAATTTTCATTGAAAAGAACCTTGTAAAATTATAAAGTAATCTTTAAGTAATTTATCATTCACGATGGTGGGAATTTCTATTCATACTATATACGTTAAAAAAAATATTTTCATATTTTTTTGTTAAAATTAAAAAGTACCTTATTCAAAAAACAAAAAGAATGTTCCTTTAATTTTTTTTGTAAAATATAAAATGTGGGTAAAAATGAAATTAAAAAATTATTTTATAATATTAAAAAATATTCTTGAAATCACCTTTATAAAAAATGTACATGTAAGAGAAAGGATATTTGATCGAAAAGAGAAATAAAGTCAGTTTTCCTTAAAAACATTCAATTGGTCTCTCAAGTGCCTAAATTGAGTAAAATGAAATAAAAAAGTGTAATTTATAGAAATAAATAGGGGATAAAAAAATTAATGGGATTATTTAGAGATAAAGCACAAAATTTCATAAATGTAACTTTATCATAAATAATTCTGATTAAATAATGAGATTGTGACATAAAACCCTAACCTCATGTATGAATTCCTTCTTATGTGTTTGATCCTCCCATATAATAAATATATATTTATTAAAAATATATTATAAAAATATAATCACACACACAAAAAAACACACATATATCAAACAATATATTATTTACTTATAACCTTTTATCATCTGTTTATTAATATTTTTTATTTAAATAAATATTTTAAATGATAACTACTTTGTTTTTAATGTATGTTTTGGTTTGATAGTTTTAATCCTTATACTTTGGTCATGGTTATATCATATTTATATTTTTAATAATGATATAAATCTAATATATATTCAATATATATAAATTTTGAGTCATATATGAAAGTAGATATGAAAAAATGAATTACACCATTCATGGAGACAATAGGTCATACGTACGCATGAACACTTTTTTTAATTTTCGAAGAATAGAATAAAATAATGGTAAATAATAATTCATCTTTAAAGGATAATTATTATATCATATAAATAATATATATTCCTCAAATCTATCCTGATTACCATCCATGTAAAGAGGAAATGAAAAATGAATCACATCACTTCGTGGAGGTGATAGTCCACATGTACACATGAGCAACGTTAAAATTTTCCAATAGATTGGAAGGTAATAAATTAGATTTGATATTATAATTATATAAGAATAATAATGTCATAAATATCATATATAAATATTAAATATATCATAATACCCATCTGTAAAATATAATGATGAAAAATGAATTGTATCGCTATGTGGAGATGGTAAGCTGTATATACGCACGAACGATAATTTCACTTCCCATTTGATGGGGAAGATTGTGGATAATGGTTTAATAATAAAAAGAATTATATTTTAATATATTAATTAAAATTAATATATTATTTTATGATAAATACCATATATTTAAAATAGGTAAAAGAAGAAGTAAAAAGAAAGTGATCGGTTAGGGAGATTATATCTTCTCTGAAAGAAATTCTTCAGATCTCCTCTTAAGGACCATATGGTTTGTCTTTTTGGGATACAAAAACATCTATAAAATGAATATGGAATTTTATAAATGTTAAATGGTAGGGTTTGGTCAAGATAGGAGACTCAAATTAGTGTAAATAAGATAAATGAGTGGTGTCATTTTATAAGGGAGGGAGAGGGCACACTTGGAATTTCTTAAAAGATTAAAATATAATAAACTTATTCTCAAGAAAAATGATTCCAAATGTCCATTAATTAAAATTAAATGATTATAGTGTTGAAATTAAATTATTAAATGAAATTTAGATATGTTTTGGTGTCATTTAAAAACCTTATCTTTTTTATTAACCCATCCGTTAATCATTTTTGACCTTAACCACAGTAACAACTATTTCTATCTTAAAGGGTTAAGAATGTTACCATAAATGAAAGAGTGACTCATAAATTGAAAATGATTTATATTTTAAACAATATTCCATTAAATTAATCTAATATAATATTTTAATGAATTTTAAATCATTTAATATGGTATTATTTATTATAAAATATCATTAATGCCAATTTTGGAACTATTCAATTAATTTGAATTTAAAGACACCAAGAAATATATGGAATTTAAATATAATAATTTTACACACCACTAATATGTTATATTTATCTATAAAACTTGTGGATCATAATAATTCAACTAAAATGTATTACATTTAATATTTTTAAAATAATTTATTTTATATTTCTATTAATTAAATAAATATTATGTCAATGTTGCGTAATAATTTAAGGTATTTATTAAATTAATAAAAATTAGATATAAATTACTATGATAAAAAAATTAATTTATATTTAAAATAAACATTTATAGCCAAACTTAACCTCTATTTATCCTTATGTAAAATTTTTAGAGATATTAAAGTCAAGATAGTGTCATTTTGTATTTATTCTTTTATTAAATTAATATAAAGGTCATAATCAAAGAAATATGACACAAAGTGACCATATATTAATGAATCGGATGTAAATTATCGAAATCCACTCATAAAATTAGATAATGGTAAGTGTTAGATAAATTTTAAAGCCTTATCCCATAGTTTTAACCATATTTTACTAGTTTTACCCTTATCATGGTGACAAATTTTTCTATGGTTACTATTCATATTGAAAAAATATAAAAGGTTACTATTTTAAAATTTTATTACAAAGCCTTACTTTATTCAGGGAATGGGATACAATACAAATAAAATCACACAACAACCAGTACAGGGATGAACTCAATACTCGAACTCGAGACCTCGCCAAGACCCACAGAGGAAGCTACCACGGAGCTGCACCCTGGGGGCATAAAATGTTACTATTTTATAAATTTGGAACTTCAAATTCAAAATTTGGAATCCATTTTTCATAATTCAGTTTATATAAGTTCTATAAAATCATTTTAAAATAATTTTAAAAAATGCGACAAAAACCATTTTTTAGAAAAATACCTTTTTATACATAAAACTAGATTTACTCCTATCCCATGCACAATAAAAACATTATATGAATGTTAAAATATTTTATTAAATATATAATATATAAATTTACTTAAAAAAATTCATCAATATTTATCAATTTAATTTATTAAGATAAAAACACATTGAAATCATTAAAATAGTTTTTTTTGAAAAACATATCCTTTATCATCAAATGTTTTTTATTTTTAATTAATAATAAATGGATTCATTTATACATTTTTAAAACATAAAATTTTTATAATTTATTTACTCATATTCATAAACATAAATCCAATGGCTAGGTGACTACTATCAAATTAAATAATAATATTTTAATAGTATATTGTGATTTGTTTAAACTCAGTATTGCATATATCACAAGCTATTGAAGAAATTAAATTTATTTGGAAGGAAATATATCATAAAGTCTAAGGGTTTTACAAATAGGCCCCCATATGGGTTCAGTGCTCCCTTGACTGACACACTTACCTTGGCAAGGCACAGGTCTCCCACTACAATTTTTAGAGTGGTGATGCAGTTTTTGTGAGGCTGAGAAGAATGGGTATTACATGTATTATATTTTGAAAGATTTATCTAATTTCATACTATATAAAAACTTGATGGTTTTGAGATATAATTTTAAGACTTCAATACATCATTAGATGTTTTAATCTTCAAATAATATCCAAGGTTTCTCATTGCCTCTTGTTTTGGGATTACTAGTTGTTTAATCCTTTATTTTGTTTTTGAGGATCCTACTGGATATTTTTATACTCATCTTTGTATGGGAATTTATGCCCACATGTGTTGTGGATCTACAAATAGAGAAAATTTTAGTAAAGATTAATGAGGGTGTAGAGTTGATGGAGCTAGTTCTTAGTGGCGTTTGGTGTGCTAATATATTTTTGGAGTTCATGTCAATAGTTACCATGACAAGGAATTTTCTTTCCACCTATTTTAGTTTAGTATTCACTTTAAGATGTTTTCCATTGTATTAGTCTTTAATTATAGAGTTTTCCCTATCATGCCATTGAATATTATTGGAATCTATTACATGTATTTTATTCTACATTTTGGATGTTCAATTATTATTTCATTGTTGATGGATTTATTTATTAGGTATATAGAGATATGTGTTTTTTATAGGTTCTTTAGACTATGGCATCCCATTGTATATTATGCCTCCTTAGTGTTATCATGAGACCCTACCCTATTAGATATGGGCTTGGGGTAGCACAATTGGCCAATATATAGACCTAAAAGGGGTCTTTGTGTTAGATTTGTGTAGCCTAATTCTCTTTTGGATGATGTTGGTCCGAATGCTAGTGGCCCATACTAAACCCCATTCCACAAATCTTGTGGGTCAATCTCCACGGTGAGATCGTTGGGGGTTGTAGGGGGAAACATGACCCTGATTCAAGGATATGAGGTCATAAGCCCCCCCCCCCCACATTTTTTGGGCACTGTAGAAACTCTGAACAACTATAGAAAACCTAAATAGGACACACTGATAGGGAATTATAGTATTACATACCTTGTAAAATTTACTGCAGCATCGTTGACTTTGGAGACTATAGTACCATAACTTTGAAGAATTCTAGCTATCGACCACTGTATAATCTTGGAATTTTGTAGCCACAAAATTGTAGTAGTATAAAATTCTATCCACTATTCATTATAGCATAGTGGAATTACTATGTTGTTGGTGGCACAATTCTTTTTTTTCTTTATTATATCATTCGATATAGGGTTTTGTGTGTGTGCGAAACTCTGAAATATCCCTATAATTTTTCTCCTAATTATATTGAAGTGATTTTAACTTTTCTTGGATGTATATATTATTCCCAAACCATGTAAATTTCTTTTTCCATGTTCATCATATTCTTATTATTTTGTTCCATTTTTTCTTCATAGGAAAACCTATTTTTCAATGTGACTCCCGATATTTCCGCAACACATGGTGGGTCAGGTTGTGTTAATATTATCAATATTTCATCCATGAATTTTCAAGGTTATTGGAACTAATGAATTACTTAACACAAAATAATGTGAATTTTATATGGGATTATCGGTGTGAGGTGTAATTTAATAAGATAATGAGTGTACACACATTATCACCAATATTGACATTTCCATATTTGGAAAAAATGTATGTGATTTATTTTAATGAGTCTAACATGGTACCTTTATTCATAATTATATAGGAGTATTTAGTGGTATCATATGATTCTCAAAATCTAATAATTTATAGGAATAATTATTCCACACATGAACTTGAACTAGTAGTTTTTGTGCATGTTTTGAAGTGTTAGCTACATTACCAATTTATTGAGTGGATTTTAATATATATTGATAAGAAATGTATAATTTATATATCTTTATGATGATTTCCAAGACCCTAGAAGATGATATGGGTTAAATACTTGTACTAATTTATTATTGAGATGGGTTATATACCAACAAAATGGAACATGGTGGTTGATTACCTCATTAGAAAATATTACCAAATGGTAGTGTAGGAAGCATATCAATATTGTTAATTAAGATGTTTATTTTATGAATTGGATATGGAAGTGGTAGAGAAACTGAGGGATATGGTGTTATTTTAATTAAATATTATGTCTTTATTGGAGGAGTGGGTTATGGATAAATATATATATGGTCATGATTGTATCGTGATTCATAAGAGCCTTGGTAGTGGAGTTATCTTGGAAAGATAAACCCAAAATTCATTTTTTTCTATATAAACATGTGAAGGTTATGACCCCAATGTAAATTTTAGAAGAGGTCATGAAGGAATTTCTCATCTCTAATTTAAAAATTTATTCAATCACCATAATGATATATCAGGATATATGATGTCTATTCTGTTGGTTGAGGATGAAACAATATATTTCATATTATGTTTGATGATTTCTTACCTGAAAATTGGTAAAGGTGAAATACCAACAACCTATAAGAATGATTTAAACACATTTTTCCCAATATATATGTAGTATGGATCAGAAAGGAATTTGTGAAGAATATTTTAAGATTGGTGGGAGAAGAGATATAGTGTGATTGATTCTTAACAAGCTTACCTCAATATCACACTTTTTACATAATTAGGACCCTCACTCAATTAATAATATAGGGAAAATATACATATATGTGGTAATAAAGTTTCATGGGGTTTTTATGAGTATCATATATAACAGGGAACCAAGGTTCATCTCTTAATTTTGTAAAGGGTTGCAAAGAGCATCAAGTACTCGAGTGAAGTTTAGCTGTGCATATTACCCTCGAACTAACTAGAGATCAGATTGTAATCTTCATATACTGGAAAATATATCATGGGTATGTATTATTGATTTTAGTAGTTCATGGAAAAATCAATTGGACATGATGGATTTTTCTTATACTGTTGTAGTACTCTCTGTTATATTACATTAAATTTTAGAAGACCTGATTGGTCAAACCCATTTTATTATAGTGAAACTTCATATCAAGTTCAATTAATTTTAAATTGGTTGGATATCACTAAGTGACTATAGTAGTCATATATTTATTTTCTATGAAGGTCATTAAATTTTCTTATTAGTGATTTAATTTTTATTTTGGTGTCACCAGAACTAATAAATTATACACTCAATAAAGATGGAAATTGGTCCAATGAAATGCGATATTTTTTTGATATATTTGATTTTATTAGAGAGGAAATTAACTAATTGTATATACCACTTTGGTATGAGGCATTCCATATTTAATATTTCTCAACTAAGAAGGTATGAATACAGATCCTCACATGTGATAAGTTATGATAACGTAGATTAGTAGGAAGATGTCTTTTTTATGGAATAATAAATATACAGTGGATCACACTAAGGAGACCTTATTGGGTAATTTCAAGAATTTTTTACCAATATTATGGAAATATTTTCAAGTTTAGGAAGAGAATTATAAGAAATAACAAGATATGATAGTGAAATTGATGTAATTATTTGATAAGAATGCTTGTAAAGTTTTTTGATATGAAAATAATATTGAGGATGAGGTTTTAATAAATACCATTTTTCATATATATATATATACACACAAACACTTAAATTTCAATGAAAGTTTTATATTTATTTGAACATTGTGAAACAAATTTGAAAAGAGGGTTAAGGGATGTTGGGAGTTAGAATTTTTTTTGGAGTGTAATTGTTTGTATCAAATGGATCAATGTAGTAGCCCATCAAAATCTTGTTGGGGGATCACCATAAGATTTATGTGACAACAAATATCATAGAAATATCCTACTTCCACTGGGATCTTATTGTAATTTTATTAATAATACTATGGAAAAAAATATTTTAGTGAGGTGGGATCGAGACTCTATTGGTAAACATGGACCATTTATTCTAAAAGAGACATTATGGGTTTTTTCAATATTTTTATATTAAAAAAATAGTTCAAAATTCTTCTCCACTAGACACACGATCACCCTAACCACAACTTTATCATAAATTTCTCTCACATTTCCTTCACACAATCTATTATGTCATTATATAGAATAATCTGTCAGTTACATTTAGATCAAGTGATCAAGGATAATATAAGATTTAATATTTTATTTTATTATTCAGATATTTAAGTTCTATAGATACTAAAACATTATTCATATCATGTATTAAAGGTTTTTGGTAAAATATATCTATCTAAAGATCAATTATGACTCTATATGTGATGGTAATTTACTCTCCTATGAGAGTAAGTTGTCTCAATATGATATGATGGTATGATATTTCCCTCTAGGATAAGTCATGTGAAGATATTAACTTGTGATATATATCTTAATCCCTTCAACCAACTTGGGAATGATCTAAAATATGTAAATTTATTCTCTACAGTGTTATGGTAAGCACATAGATTTTATATAAGTGGGTTCCCTAAACCCAACATGAATAGTAATTTTTTATTACCATGTCATGTAAATAAAGAGTTATGCATGATGTATACTTACCATAATAGTGTTGATACTTCAATATCAACTATTTACATAGTAATTTCCTCACATTATTCTTCATATAAAAAGTATATACCAGTTCCTGACTATAATGAGAACCTTCAGATACTATGAAATTAATATTAAACATACATCTTATGGTCTAGATGCATTATATTTATTGGACACATATGATATAATGGTACATGCCTTCCCAGCCAATTAATTTTTGGTTTTGTGGTTAGAGAGTTCTCAGAGGAGGCTAGAGGAGGTTCAGTGAATTTGGAGTTATAGTAGAACTGAATCATATGTTTTATGCTATAAAATAGGAGATACGGTGTAAGTCTATGTCTTACATATTTCCAAGTCAGTGTATTATGAATTGTGTGCATTGAGGGTATACCATCTAAGATGAGTTTATGCCATAAAAGTGGAACTTATTATTTAATTTAATTAATCCCTAGATGCTAGTTTTTTCATATTAATTTGATGTTTTTATGATTTTACAACCTAAAATTTTGTTTTATAAAGTGAATTTTCAGGCCTGTGGAATTTATGGCATAAAATTGTTGTTTACACCTTAAAAGGGCTGTGTTATAAGTTTTTTACAAGTCCTATTTGGATGAATTTACTTTCATTTTTCCACTCATATTCTATCATTTTTGGTGAACCCTATATGGGTTATATAAGATTTTATATCCCTTTTATTCCTACTTCGGTCCATGGGTTCCATTGGTTGGTCATTGGCGATTGGTGGAAAGTTCTCCTTTATTGTTCCCATGTTTTCCCTCATTATTCTCATAGGGATTCACTACAGTGTTGTTAGTTTTGTTTGAGATATGTTAGGATGCATTTTTTACAACCCTTTGGCATAGTTCATGTTTATCTAGGGTTTTATTGTGCGGTTGTTGTTTGTGGGTTGTTTATTCTTCACCCTATAGTGCGCAGCGAGATCAAAAACCTTCTTAGAGGCAGGGGGTCCTCGTTATCACATTTTTTAAATTATATGTGTGGGATCTTCAAAGTTTTTCTTCCCTTTGGGTGGAAGTAAGGGTCGACGTAATCATATAATAATTTGGAATGTCTAATATTGATCGGTATGAGGGATATATAAAAGGCTTTATTGCTTTGATATATGTTGTTCGTGATATTGTGCATGCTTGTTGTTGATACTAAAAAACACCTATTGGAATCCTTGATTGATATTTAGATGTTATATGTTGATACCCTTGCTATTTTTTGTGTGATCACACCCTAAATAAAAGGATAATGAATGTATATTCAGCCAATAAATTTATTTCCCATGGAAACCTAGTTTATGTGATAATACCCATTCTAAATAAAGAAGTGATGAAATGAAAACCCTTGAATAAATTATGGAAGAAGGTGTGTGTTACTGTTGTACATACATGTAATTGTAGTGTTTACCTACATGGTTTGGGTGAGTTTTTTATGTGGTGATAAAGGTTATTGACTAGGATTTGTGATGTGTGGGTTTGTGATGTAGTGGTTACTTGGCATGGATGCTATGTGGATAGTTGTGTGAAGTGGTGCATAGTGGTTGTTGTGCATAGAGGTTGTCATGTGCAGTCATGATGATGTTTTGTGGTGTGTAGTAGAGATGATGTGTTGTGGTGCACATTGGTGATGATGTGTGGTGGTGATGTGTGGTGTTGTGAAATTATTGTATACGACAGTTCTATTGTGTGACGCGGTTGGGATGTGTGTTGTTTGGTTGTTGTGGTGAGATGGATTCAGTGATGTGGAATGGAGATGATGGAGAATGTATGGTATTAAGGTGGTGGTTGTGTGATTTGGGCCAATTTCTATATGGCATGGTTGTGTTAGTTTCCCATTTATCCATGGGATGAATTGTGGTGATAAAACATCACAAAATAGGATGGTAAATAAGAAAAATGGGCTAGAAATGGATGTGTGGTAAATGGATTAAATGAATTTAATGAAATAATGGGTTGTGTAATGTGAAATAGAATGGATGAATGAATAAAAGTGGTGGAACCTATAACTAAAAGCAGGAAATTATGTCTGGTTATGTGTGGTGTTGTGATGTGTTGTATATAGTGGTGTAAGCGGTAGTGACAATTGATGTGTGGTACGGTGGTGTTGATGTGGTGTGCACTAGTGTAGTTTATGTAGACACATAGGTTGGGTTATTATGTGTAATATATATATCATGCATCTTTATGTTATTTCTATATGCTCCCCACCTAAGTTTGATAACCTTTCCAATTCTCTGAGGTTCTAGGTTCCGGGATTTTCCCCAATATCCTAGATTGTGGTGATATAGATGACTAGCTACCCCCTCTTACCTACTCTTCCTTTAACAATAGTGATGATACAAGTTGGTGTTAGATATTAACAAGAATTTTTAGCCTAGGTTTCTTCAGTAAATATGTGTATTTTTTGGTTGTGATGTGATGTTTATAGAAGGTATGAGAGAATATGACGTTCGATGTTGGGGCATGAGAGCATCAAATCAGCATGGAAGCAGCTGCATGATTATTTTCTTTGTTATGATCTTGATACTTTACTACTATATTGGATGCATGATTTGGTGAGTGAGCCATGGTGAGTCTGATATGGTTAGTTGTCCTATTTAGGTTCTTTTTGGTTCTACTGATTGTTCACTAGCGCAGTTGGATTCTCTTTTCACATGTTTATTTAAGGCCTTGGTTATGTCCCTACTAAGTATACCTGTTATGCTCAACCTATGTATATAAACTATTTTTTAGGTTTCCAAGATGATTTCAGGGACCATCATGAACATTTATAGATTAGGTTTGGAGCATCTATTGTTCCGCTGATGTAGAGCTATCATTTTGTATATTGGAGACTTTTATATGTATAAGTTTTACTTTATTCATGCATTATGGTATATCTTTTGGTTTACCTATATATTATCTTATGGTGTTGTTTGGTGGTTTTTTATCATATCTATTGATCATGTTTTATTTATATAGGTTAATGCCTCCCATTTTTGTAATTTTTATACCCTTTGGTCTAGTCTCTAACCTGGGGCCTATTAGAGGAGGGACTCAGGGGTCATTATCCCTCTTCCTTCAATGTAGTATCTTTTGATGGATGAGGTCAATAAAAAGTAGTATCAAAAGTTTTGTTTGATAGATAAGGTGGATTTTGGAGTTATTAACTATAGGGATTTCATGGGTTGATAGGGAAATAGTTCTAGTTGATCTTTATATGTGACATAGGGTAGGGATACCAGATATGAAAAAGGATTTTAGGCCCCCTGTGATCTGGTGCACATACTCTGACCTTATTTAAAGACCAATTAAGGTGAAACTATTTTTTGTGAAGAGACCTAGGAGAGGCATATACATCATGATTTATTGTGTTTGTGTTTTAATTGGGTTGTTTTGTGAAAATAAAATGAATAATATGAGTAATTCAATTTAAAATTCCATGCTATTGAGCTTAGGATTCTCTCTTTACTTTTTAGGAATGACTTATTTTTGTCATCCAGGAGTATTTTAGGTTGTTGAGGATCAGTAGTCTAATACATTCGATCATCAGAGGGTTTAACCAATAGAGGAGGATGAGGCTTGGTAGAGGGATTTGTGTGTCCTTCAACTATATAGTTTGGGAAAGTATGAGGGGAGTGTCTCAAATATGGAGAATTTGTGCTAGTTAGAGGAGCTCGAGATCAATTTTGGTTTGATAAAAGAATTAGATAATTTATAGGTTCTGTTGGTAGTCAATAGATTGAGGGGAGCTGCATGTTAGTGGTGGATGCTATTTCTTGGTGACCGTAAGGAGGCAAATGTGCCGTGGTCATACTTTCAGTGGGATTTTCAGGTAGAGTTGTTGTCGTTGATGATGAGGGAATCTAAGAAGAATCTGTTTATCTCCCTTTAGTATGGGAGTCTAAGTGAGAGGGAACTTGGGATCATGTATAAGGATCTATTTTACTTTTCACCAGATGTTTTTCCAGATGAGGAGTCCAAAGCGCGACATCTAGAGGAGTCTTTGCACCCAATGATCAGGTATGTAGCCACTCCCTTTACACTCCCAATTTATATTGTGGTATATAAAATGGTAGAGGTTATTAATAGGACTATTAACCTAATATTTGTGACTTGAGAGAGTGAAAATCATGGAAGTTATAGGGGTATGGATTTAGTTATTGAGACATGGGTTTTCAGGAAGTCAGGGTTTTAGCTAGTGGGGATTTGGTCATGGAAGATTCCTTTTCATTGTTCTGGGGTAGGTAGATTCTGAGATCCTTCCTAAGTTTTTTTGTTTTTTTCTTATGGAGGACATGGGAACAATCAGGATCTATGACAAACCACCCAGGGAGTCCAGTATCAGGTGAGTGTTAAAGACCCTTTTCGACATCAACAATAATTTCCTCTGAGGTAGTTTCAATAGCAACAAACACTGAAACTTGTTCAACAGCTAAGGGTATGGGTGTTGGTAGAGGTAAAATTCATGATGTTACCCTTCCATAGGTACCTAGTCTAGAGAATTTTCACAAAGAGTGATATCATATTGGAAGAGGATATGGGCATGGTCAGATGAACACATTAGAGGCGGCACCTCCAAGAGTTGTTCGAGGTACGATTAGCTTATTATCAACCCGTATGTGTGATTTTTTTGATTCGAGAGGCTCAAAATTATTTGTTGATACTAATTTAGTATGTGATTTAGGAATATACATAGAGAGGATTCCAATTCCCTTGGTGTTATCTACACCTATTAAAGGTTAGGCTTCCTTGTTTGATGTGTGTCAAGGATGTAGACTAATGATGGGGAAACACTAGTCAGTGGGGGAGTTCTTATTATTTTATATAGAACCATAAAATGTTATCCACAAAATGGATTAAATATATTTTTTTCATGAATTCATCAGATATTTTTAGAGGAGAGTTTTGTTTTCCAATGTAGAGGGCTAGCAAGTGGTGTTTGTTAGAGAGCAGGATTTTCAGGTGGGTGGTAGGAAATTAGAGCCTCTTTAGTCTCTATTAGTATAGATTATAGTAGAATATTAGGTAGAGGGTGTTCCTATGGAGGTGAAGGAGTTACTATATGTTTTACCAAAGGAGGTCACGACACTACCACCTTGACGCAATTTCAAGTTCGGGATAGAGTTGTAGTCAGGCGTGTTTCTAGTTTCAATGGATCACTATTGGATAGAGCCAATAGAGTTGTGATATTTGAGTTTTTGGGTGGATGAACTAATGTATAGGGGTTTTATCCAACCCATTATTTCATTTTGGGGTGCTCGAGTGTTTTTCTCCAAGAAGGTATATGATTGTATGAGGTTGTGTATAGAATATTATAGGTTGAATCAGGTGACAGTCAAGAATTGTCACCCTCTTCTAAGGATAGATAATCTTTTTGACTAGCTGAGAGGATCTAGTTGGTTTTCAAATATCTATATGCGGTTTGGATATCACCAGTTGTGGCTAAAGGATGATGATATTTTGATGACTTCTTTTAGGTGCAGGTAAGGGTAATTTGAGTTTGTGGTCATGCTATTTGGTGTTACAAAAACACAAGTTGTTTTCATAGATCTTATGAAATATGTGTTCTGTGAGTTCTTGGAACAGTTTTTCATCATATTCATTGATGATATCTTGATCATATCAAGGTCAAAAGATGAACATGCTGATCGTCTTAAAGTTATTTTTAGGTATTTCGACACCACTAGCTCTATAGAAAGTTTCCAAAGTGTGATTTTTGGATACAATAGGTACGTTTCCTTAGACATTTGTTGTCTTAATAGGGTGTGGCAGTGGTTTTTAATTTCCTTAGTTTGTTTGGTTATTATTAGTGGTTTGTGCCTAATTTCTCTTGAGTTATAACCCCTCTAATGGAATTGAACAGGAAGGAATATACTTTTTTTGTGGAGTGATCAATTCTAGGAAACATTTGTTTAACTAAAGGAGAAGTTGTTCAGTGCTCTAGTGCTTCATTATACCAAGGAGGGTGTGTTGTTTGAGGCTTTCCATGTTTCGTCTTGTCTGATCTTGGGATTTGTGTTGATGAAGCAGAGGGTGGTGATCTATAATGGGACTAGGTTGTTACATCCCCATGAGAATAATTATTCCACCCATTATTTGGATTTTTCAATATTCCTTTTTAAGAAAATGTTGTGATGTGATTACCTCATTGGAAAGCACTTTGTGGTTTTCACATACCACAAGATCCTAAAATAAGTTTTCTCTCAACGAGATATAAATATGAACTAGCATAGGTGTATGGAGTTTCTATAGGAATATGATTTTGAGATCTCTTACACCCTGGGAATGAGGAATGTGGTTGATGATGTGTCAAGTCAAAAGTCCTTATGAGATGTGGTTCGAGAATCTATGGATATTTGGAAAGGGTTAAAGGAGATTTCAATGACATATCTTGATGTGGGAGAGAGTAGTGTTGATGGTTATATTTATCAGATGAATGTGGAGTCATAATTGATGTGGTAGGTGGAAGAGTCTTAGTGGGGAGACTCAAAGGTATAGGTTATTCATGACTGTTTTGGCCATAGTGATGCCTCTGAGGGATCACTAGAGGATGGTTGAAATTAGGTGTTGTTTTAGGGGAGGATGTTCATTTTGCAAGAGATGCGTGAGGGATCTCTTCATGAGTTTCACAGATCACCTTTATCAGCACACCCTGGTGTAAAAAATATGGATTATGGATTGAAGATATATCTTTGGTGTATAGGGATGAAATAGTTAGTGGAAAAGTTTAGGGTGAGTTGTTTGGTTTATTAGCAGGTGAAAATAGAGAACTATGTTCCTAGAGGTTTGTTAAATTCCTTAGATGATACTAAGTAGAAATGGGAGGACATCTTGATGGACTTTTTCATAGGGCCATCCTAAGATCAAGGAGGTTGTGATGTTGTTTGGGTGATAGTGGACCAACTAATAAAGTCAGTTCATTTCCTTTCAATCAATAAATTGAGTGCCATGGATGTTTTGAAGAGGTGGTATGTGGATGATGTGGTTAGGATTCAAAGGGTACTAAGGACCATTATATCTAATCTAGATCCTTATTTTACCTTGCGATGTTGTGGGGGATTATAGTGTGTTTTTAGCTCCCAATTGTTCTTTAGCATTTCTTTCCACCCTCAAATATATGGTAAGATAGAGAGGATCATCCAAATGATCAAGGATATGTTTCTATCTTGAATCTTGAACTTTTATGGATCGTGGGTAAGGCACTTTACTTTGGTTTAGTTTTTATACAACGATAGCTATCACTCTTCTATTGTAATGGATCCATTTGAGGAATTTTATGAGTGGCCATGTCATTCTCCATTATGCTAGATTAACATTGGGGAGTCATTAGTTCTTATTCCTGATCTGGATTAGATCATGACTGAGAAGATCCAGTTAGTTCGAGAGAGGATGAGGGTGGAACATGACCGTCAAAAGGCCTATGTTGATTATAGGAATATTCCCTTAAAGTTTGAAGTTGAAGACCATGTTTTCTTGAGAGTATCCCCTCATATTGAAAAGTATTGGATGTTTAGAAATGGAAGTAGGATTTATCTCCATTTTGTTGGGCCGATTGAGTTGTTGGTCATGTTTTCCAGGTGGTGTATCAGTTAGTGTTTCCACCATAGTTGGAGAGGATCAATGACTTATTACTTATGTCTTATCTTTTTTAGTATCTTTACAATGAATACTATTATAGAAATGCTGGGATTCATAATGATAGAGGTTTTTATATAAAGAAAAGACTAAAACAAAAATATGAAGAAGAATATGAACATGGACACAATGATTTACGTGGTTTAGGAAAAATACCTATGTCCAAAGATAAGTAGAATCACTTCACTATAATTTTAGAGTTTCACACATATAAACCATAGCTCTAATAAGATAATAAAGAATATAAAACATGATTCCAACAACTACACATTAATTGTACTATTCTACAATGACCAGTGGATGTAAGTCCACACTTCTAAAGTGTTGCATCCACCCAAGTCCAAGCTGCTACAATGATTATGGAAAGAAGTTTGTAGAGCTATAATGACTAGTTTTTGTAAGTCCATAGAGCTATATTGAACTATCTTATGTTTGTATAGTAAGTATGTACTACTATAGTGTCCTTCCAGTGTCATAGTTTAGTTATACTATAGTTCTCTATGGTCTGGTGTGTAGTATGGGCCACTAGCATTCGGTCTAACATTATCCAAACGAATTGGGCCACACCTATCCAACAACTAACATGTCATTAACTGGGGAGAGTTAGATATCAAGTAAGTTGTAACATTCCTGGAGTGACCATTATAGATATAGGATCATCAAGATATGGTGCTACATGGATGAACCATCCCCTTAGTTCCTTTGATATATAGGTATGATGTCCTGGAAGAGAGTACTTGGAAGCAAGAGATATAGATGCATGCCCAGTACCTAGACCTGTTTTGAGTTTTAATTTTTTTTCTGTTATGTTTTGATGATTTGATGTTAGATCATGGTGTTTTATGAGATGTGTTGTTTCTTATTGTAGTGTGATGTGTGATAAAGCTTCTGACCTATGAAAAGGGTAGGACTTGAATCCCAATAAAGATGTGTTATACTATGATGTGATTAAAACTATACAGGTGAGTCAGTGCTGCCCAAAGAAGATAATATCTTGATGTGGAAGATAGAATTCCATGATTTGTGTGCTCAGGGTAGTGTTGTGTGTTGGCTGTGGTAGTGGTTTTTTTGGGATGTTTGGAGTTTTATATGTTTATGTGGATGGTTTTGTAGAAAGTGGAGTCATGTGGCTAGTTCTAGATGTGTGGTGTTGTTCCCAATGATAGGTTTTGGTGTGTTAGTGTGGTTATGTGATTGCGTGGGATGTTTTTTGGTTGTTTTGGTTGGCATGTTTGATTAGTGGAATTTGAGGTGTAATGAGATCCTTGAGAGGTATCTCATGGGGTATTTGTTTGAACCCCATTCCTTTTAGGGGTTGGTTTTGATTCTTGAGGGTGAGAATTGTTTGAGAGGTATCTAAGGTAACGATCTGTGCCTTCTTGGAATGTTACATTTTTGGTGTTGTGGTCAGAGAATTCTTAGAGGATTCTAGAGGTGGTTCGGCGGTGTTGGAGCTACAAAAAAAAATTTGTAGACCTTTTACACCATAAAATAGGAGTTTATAGCATAAGTATGTGTTATAAAACTTTTCAAGCTAGTGGATTATGTCCTGTGTGTGGTAAGGGGATACCACATGAGATGGGTTAACATTGTAAAAGTGTAAATTATGAGGTAAGTTAATTAATCCATAGATTCCATGTTTTTTAAAGGAAGTTTTGGTTTTGAATGTTTTATGGACCAAAGGTTGGTTTTACGGTGTAAGTTTTTTGGCCTATGGAATTTACGGTGTAAAAGTGTAGTTTATATTGTCAAAGGGAAGAGTTATAGGTTTTTTATAAGTATTTTTTGAATGAATTTACTTTTATTCTACTAATATTCCGCTCATTTTGGGAGAACCCTAGATGGGTTTTAGAGGACTTTATAGCCCCTTTCCTCTTTCTTTGATCTGTGGGTTCTGGTGCTTGGTCGTTGGTGATCAGTGGTGAGTTATCCTCCCTTATTACCATGTTTCCTTAATTATTCTTCTAAGTATTCAGTACAATTTTGTTGGTTTTTTGAGATATGGTGGGATGTGTTTTTGAAAATACTTTTGTGTGGTTAATGTTGATCCTGGATTTTCATGTATAGTTGTAGTATATGGGATGTTTCTTCTTTGTCTTTTGGTGCACAACAAGATCATAAAGAATCTTTGAGGTAAGTGATCCTTATTATCACCTGTTTAAGTTATATGTGTGTGATATTCATGGTTTTAATTCCATTTGGGTGGATAATAAGGGTTATCATAATCAGATAATAAATTGGAATGTTTAAAATTGATGGGTATGATGAAGATATCTCATGTTTTATTACTTTGATATATGTTGTTAAGGATATTGTGCATGCTTGTTTCCAATACTAAAAATAAAGTTTTTGGGAGTCTTTTTTGCGATGTAGATGACATATGTTGATACCTGTGTTGTGTTGTTGTGTGATCATACCCTGAATAAAAGTCTAAAGAATTTATATTTTGTTAATAAATTTATTTCCCATGGAAACCTAGTTTGTGTGATAATATCCATGCTAAATAAATAAGTAATGAAATAAAATCCCTTTAATAAATTGTGAAAGTTGAAGTGTATTTTTGTTGTGTGTACTTATTCATGTTGTGTTTCCCAACATGGTTTGGGCGAGTTGGTGTGAGGTGATGGAGGTGATAGGCTGGGTTGTGTGATGTGTGGGGCTATGATGTGGTGGTTGGTTGTCTTGGATGTAATGTGGGAAGTTGTACGATGTGGTGTACAATAGTTGTGGTGCATATAGGTTATGGTTTGCAATGGTGATGATGTGTTGTGCTGTGTAGTGTTGATGATGTGTTTTGGTGTGCAGTGATGATGATGTGTGGTTGTGACGTGTGTTAGTGTATGGTTGCTGTGTGTGGTGGTTGTGTTGTGAGATGTGGTTGGGATGTGCAATGTGTGGTTGTTTTGGTAAGATGAGTGATGTGACAAGACAATGATAGAGGATGTATGGTCCTGAGGCAGTGGTTGTGTAAGTTGATCCAGTTATTGCATGGCATAGTTATGTTAGTTTCATGGTTATCCATGCAATGAATTATGGTGATAAAAAATAAAAATAGGATAATAAATAATCAAGATGAGTTGGAAATGGATGTGTGGTAAATGGATTAAATGAATTTAATGAAAGAACATGTTGTGTAATGTGAAATGGAATTAATAAATGAATAAAAGTGATGGAATATATAACTGAAAGTAGGAAATGATGTGTGGTTATATGTGGTGGTGTGATGTGTTTCATATAGTGGTGGCAACAATAGTGATAGTTGATGCATGGTAAGATGGTGGTGATATGGTGTTTTGTAGTGCAGTTGATATGGACCCATAGTTTGGGGTGTTGTGTGTTATCCATATATCAACTATCTTTATGTTATTTATATATGTTCCCCAATTGAGTTGGATAACCTAAACAATTCTTAGAGGTCCTAGGTTCCAGGTGTTTTCCCCAACATCTAGGATGGTGGTTATATAGATGGCTAGCTACCCCCTCTTTCCCACCCTTCCTTCAACAACAGTGATGATACAGGTTGGTGTTAGATATTGTACAGTAGTTTTGGTCTAGGTGTCCTTAGGTGAGATGTGATGTGTGTGGTTTTTATGTGTTGTGTATAGAAGGAATGATAGCATAGGATGTTTGATGTTGGGGAATGAGAGCGGAAAATCATTGGGGAAGCTGTTGCGGGGAACCTTTATTTTTTATGATCTCAATTCTATATTACTATATTGGATGTGTGATTTGGTAAGTAATCTATGGTGAGTCTTGGATAGTTAGTTTACCTATTTAGGTTCTTGTTGGTTCTGTTTTTTGTTCACTAAAGCATTAGCATGCTCTTTTCACATGTTTACATAAGACCTTAATAAGGTACCTACTGAGTATACCTATTATTATCACCATATATATAAAAACTATTTTTCAGGTTTCCAAGAGGAATTTGGGGCTGATCTATACATTTCTAGCTTGGGTTTGAAGTAGGTGTTGTGTCACTACCATAGACTTGTCTTTTGGTATATTGGAGACTTTTATATGTATCAGTTTTACATTATTCATGCATTGTGGTATGGTTTTTGGTTTTCATTTATATTATATTTTGGATTTTTTTTGTGTGGTTGTTTATCCTATAACCTAATACTATTTTATTTATAGAGGGTAATGATTCCAATATATGATATTTTTATACCCACAGTGCTAGTCTCCAACCTAGGGCCTATTGGAGTCGGGACTTGGGTGTCATTATATCTCTTCCTTCATTAAAATATCCTTAAAGGGATGGATTCATGACATATAATGTATTACTATTAGGTTTTTGGGGCACATATGCATTGATACTTCTTCTCATGATGTTCTTACTTGGTGATATCAAGTGGAGGAGATCATGAGGACTGAACCACTCATAGAAACACCACATGTTTCATTGGTTATTACTATTTATGAGAATGTGTATTGGTATTTTTTCTTGAGATCATTTTCAATATGTAATATTTGATCACATACATTTATTAAGGATGAAAACCATGAAATTTATTTTGTTTTGAGGTATCTTGTGTTAGGTTCATCACTGATGGTATGACATTGGTTGAATGATCAAGAAATATTTTTTTCTTCCAAAAGGAAGAGATATCTCAAGCTTGGTTGAATAGGATGATAATACCATTATTAAATCCATGACCTTGGTGATTGAAGGTAATTCCATCCTTTAATCTTGTGAATAGATAAATCAATAAAGGATGATAACATAAATTTACATCCCACTTTTTGAGATATCGTAAGACAAAGAGATCAGATTACATGACAAGTGTTCTTATGAGGTTGTTGTTGTTATGAGAAAACCTTATCTCATTAGGGTCTTTGATATTTTTATTGACCCCATTTCTAATCTGTGAGTTTTACTCACTTATATATAGATAAGGTACTAGATATTCACACAAAAAAATGTATTCAGAAGTGTGTCCAAATATAGAAAATTATTGTTTTAGGACATGGTTGGTCCCATAGTGGAGGCTGATTAATTTCCAAGTTTAAACGATCAAAATGAAATAAACAAATTAAATATTATTTGAGTTAGAATAATGACTATAGAATTTATTTACTTATTATATTCATGAGTTTTTTAGCAAACATAATGAAAAATATTTTTTAGATTGATATTTAATATTTAATATTCATGGTTCATTTAATATTTTTTGGAGAGATTAGTTGAGTTAAAAACTCTTATTTTATTACGTGACATAGTTTAGATGTTAAAAGTATGTGGAAGTATATTTATGAATTTTTTGGTATGATTTATATTCCATACATGTTGAATTTGGATTAATTTAGGATATTTTATTTATTAAAGGACTAAGGTGAAATTTTAATATATAAAACCTACCCATATTTATTTTTAAGCCAAATTCAAGTGGAATATTCATCCACTCGAATTATTTATCCTCCCATGATCTATATCAAGTTCTAGAGAGAGAAGAGAGATATAAAATCACCTCCATCCAAGTTACACATTCTAGATTGAAGTTACGATGCTCATACAATCATAGATATGTTGAAGTGATCTATGTTTCTACACATTAGAAACTAGGGCATGAATATTGATGATCAAAATTATTTTGGAATGTGTGAGAAAAATATCGAGGGCTTTAAATATAGTTCCTTCAAGCAACAATCTTCAACAATGATTGAAACACGTTTTAGATTGAAAATTCATGAGGTATGACTTTGATTTAATTTTCCATGAATAATTTTAATTTTATAGGATCCTTGAGTGGTAACTAGGTTGCAGTTACATTGGGATGACATCACAAAAATCAATTACAGTGTAAATTTTTTAAATTCCCAATCTTCAGGGCTTCTGCTATATACCTGGTACCAGAAATTGGTCTCAAAGTGACCATTAATTCCAAATTAAAAATTAAATTTTTATTTATTTGAGAAGAATAAGCAATCACTATAGCACCCCACCCCTCCTCATTGTCTTGAGAAGAGGAAAAATGATACTAACCTTAGGTGACATCCCTAAGTCAACAAACTCTAACAATAAATGCCAAGAGATTAAGAAAAAATTGGGGGATGATTTTCCCTAAGAACCTACATAACTTTTCCAGAAATATATAACGTACAAGATAAACTAAATGATTCATGATAATAAACCACATAACTCAATGAAATAATAGAATAAGAAATATATCATAGTACCGTGGAAAAATAAATAAAAGATAAAATCTTGGAATCCAAATAAAAAGGAATTGGAACCAAAGTGGAACCATCTTAGAGAAATATGGATACACTCCTTAGCTCCATCTTTGTCAACCAAACCATGAATTCAAGGTTCACCACTAGAGAAGTATGAAACATTATAATTCCCTATATCTCAGTAGATGACATCTACAATTGAACCAAAGTGTCTAAGTAGGGGGTGAGTATAACACTTAGTAGGATTTACACAAAGACTTCCCATCACACTCCACTAGGATAAGAACATGTTAGCATATTTTATACAAAACAATAGAGAAGAATATGAATGGTTTATATGAAAACCATAAGCAAGTTATATATAATTAAACATTAAACAAATATTTCTTTCATTACTTATCATTGAAATTTTTGGAGTTGGTGTCCTAGGACCAACTACTTTTTACTTTTATTACATTTTTATTTGATTTATTGAATATTAATAAAAATTATTATTACATATTTTCCATTATTCTTCATAACTCTAATGTAATAATGTCCTAGAGTATACATCACATTGATAAGGTCATAGTAGTTTCCCACTATAATGAGAACCTTGTAGTTCTATAATGATATGATTAAATATTAATATGTATTTAGATAACATACTATGGTGGGGAAAATAGTATATAGACTGTCAGGTACAAGTGCTCGTAAGTGGATAAGTCTTTTTTATCATTAAGTTATCATTTGGTAATCTCTAATATGAGAGACTATGAGAATAGTCCTCTAGTAGGGATTTTTCATGTTTTGGTGTCATTAGATATTCCTATATGCGAGTGTGTGTAATGGTCCTTAGAATTTAAGATTATCATTAATCCATGTCATGACTCACAAAAATAGATTTTCTGATAAAAACTATGACACCATATGCTTTCGGTGAGGTAGGGTATGTTGGGTGAGTCACGATTGACATGTCATTAATGGATAAGTCAATAAAGGATTTATCCCTTCCATCTTTATGGAATTTGATATCTCGACCATTAGATTGGAATAGAACCATAACATTAAATTCCATGGCCACGTTGAAATGATGCGTATATTACATATAGTCAAAGAAATATGTATCAAGAAAATAGGTTGATGACACAGACATTCCACCTTCTTGATGAATTATTTTTATAAAAGTATTATATTACCCATTGAGCGTTTGTATATAGTTATCATCATTACAACATTAAGTTATTTATCTTGAGTTCTTTGACTTTTTTCTTGATAGTAATATTGGAAATTAGGCAAGTCCACCTAATTCCAATGAAAAATAATCCTATAGGGTCACACAATAAGTGTATCCAATGATCTAAATTTAATTCTATTTGAATTTAATTAACTGAATAAATTTTATTCTCAAGACTGAAGGATAATTTTATTCAAATTTTATCAACCATAAATGTTTACTGGTGAATGAAATATATAAATTAAATATTTATTTGAGAGTTTAATAAATGTTAGTGGAGTTCAAACAGACCAAGACTGGGTTTACTAACAAATATTAATTAACAAGAGGGTTAAATAATATTTTTTATTGTACAAGTTGGAATGCGCCAAAAAATTATATTATTATTATTACGTGGAATGAAAATGATTATTTTATTATTTAAGGTCCAACATGAAATTAAATAATTATTTTAACATAAACCCTATCCTTATAAATAGACAATTATATCTATTGCGTATTATATCCAAAAATTGAAACTTGAGAATCATTGTGGACAATGAAACTCTAACTAGACTCCTCCTCTCTCTCTTTCTCTAAATAAAAAGAAACACAATAAAGATCCCTTAAATATCAAAGGATGAGTGATTAATATGAATAACATAAGACAATCGACTCCCCACACTAGCACCCTAAGATCAACCAACATTGCTCAGAGATCAAAGGAGTATGTGTGGATTACCGTTAGAGGGATTCTATAATTGGATTCTCATAGTACAAAGAAGGTTGTGTGAAAGGGTATTTTCAGATAATCAACATCTACATCGAAGAAAGAATTCTCAGACCAGGTATTAATTTCTTCTAATATTAAATAAATTAATTATAAATTTGACATGCAAGATCCTCCCTCAGGGTTTGAGAAACTCAGTACTAGAATAAATTTTAATATATCACATTCCACCACATTCATATACTATTCCAAGAATCTAAAATTAGTATCAGAGTGATCACATTTGAATTTATAATTATTTATTTGATTGTTGATCCATACACAATCATCGTTATGTTTTCATTTCATATTATTTGTTCTTTAATACTTTTTGAATAAAGATGTTATTGACATATTAATAATTTTTATACATTGTTTCATTTTTTTAATGGTCTAAGAAAAGATGAATAATGACTAGAGATACCATTGGGAAGTTCCAAATTTTTAGTTGGTAAAACTGGGTTACATGGCATGTAGTCGGGGTGCACATCATGTACCCATGTGCACTAAACATGGATGTGTCAAGGGATACACGACATGTTGAGAAATTAATTATAATTGTTACATTTATTTCATACCATGTATATACCAAGCCAACCAGGAACACAAGATGTCAGATTACATGGCGTGTAACTAGCATACACATCGTGTAGTCCACATAGGTTAGCGGTATAAATCGTACAATATGTGTGGTCATTATACAATGCCAAAATAAGTGAGACTGACATCATGGAGAATTTATGATATACATGACATGTATGTGGTGTACATGCCATGTAGTTCATCATTTGTTGTGTCCAAAATATACGTCGATCCATTCATTGAGATTAGTGGACACATGACATAAGGGATGCACAACATGTAGTTGGCTTGTATACACCATGTAATCCCAATGAGATACAATCTGAAGACCCAGGAGAGTATCTCAGGAACATAACAAGAGGTTACATGGAATGTAGCTGGTATGTACA
Source organism: Viscum album (assembly GCA_963277665.1). Classification (NCBI taxonomy): domain Eukaryota; kingdom Viridiplantae; phylum Streptophyta; class Magnoliopsida; order Santalales; family Viscaceae; genus Viscum; species Viscum album. The sequence goes on along the minus strand of OY728136.1, from coordinate 1,274,574,834 downwards.
CACTATTTAGTCTGGTCAAGTCAACACACTGAATCCCCGGGCATGTAACTCAGATACATGACAACTGAGGTACACGACGTGTAGCTGGATACTACATGTCATGTAGTACCCAATTACCAGAAGAATTAAATTTCATAAAATTGATAACTGAAGCATTAAAAACTTATTACTTTGATTGGAAATTAAATATTTTAAAAAATTAGTAAAGGTTTTAAATAATTTCAAATGCTAAATTAATTTATTATAATAAATCTACAACTATTGGTTTTGTAGTTTACTTTACATTAATGCCTTTATGATAATTATCTCCAAAAGGATTCATATTTTCATTAAGATGGAATGGAATTAATTAATTAATTTAAACATGTTTATCTTAATAATAAAGAAAAAATAAGAAATGAATGATTACCTATTTACTTTTTCATATACGTTGCATGTATGACCATTCATGATCTTGACCAAGACATGTGTATGTGTTGGATGTTTTTATTTAATTTATGGATTGATTTTATAATTATTTATTATTAAATTAAATATTATGGAATATAATTCATCCCTCACTCCATTTTTATATAGGACTTGTGTGTCCATGGTTAGTTATGTAATTACCCGTAACTAATCCTTTGGATCCCCTAACCTGTGTGTGACTTATAAATACATGTAATTAATGGTGTTTTCCAAAGTGCATGTAGGTGGTTCAAGATGGAACTATAATTATTCCAACCTAGGTGTTACATAAGTGGATAGGTGGAATGTTGTAACTCATGCCAAGATAAGCAATAGGAGTTACTTCCCCTATGTTATAGGTTGATTTATTGTCCCCTCATTAAATCAACTATTAGATAATGCTTCTGAATGGGTCATTTAATTAATTAATTATTTCTATATATGCATTATTTAATTTTATGGACACAATACCATGATCACATAAATGAATGAATTAATGTGAAATAATGGAATTCAAATAAATTGATTATAAGTAAATTTTTTATCTACCATGGTTAATTAATTAAGCAACATACACTAAATATTAACAAGATATGTAAAAGATAAATCAAGATCAAATTTATATATAATAAATTAAAAAATCTCAAGTCATACTTGGCCTTCCATCACTTGATTAGTAATAAAAGCCTTTGAGCTAAGTGTTTGACCAACCCTCATTAACTGAAAATTAACTTTTTTTATTTTCAAAACACTTTGAGGAAAAAGTGAGAAACCACAACATCCATCATTACAACAAACAAACCATTAAAAAGGATAATTCAGATTAAGGATAAAAAATCTGTCCCTCCCCAGCGATTACACCATTGTGGAAAGCTTTCACCATCACATGACCATTCTTCTAGCAGTCCCGTGCAGAGTTGCAGAGGCACGGTATCGATGGAAGAGCCATTACCTCTTGAACATCCAGATCCAAATGCCATGTGCAGGTGAAAGCTTCTTGCTCTGAACCTCATCTGGAGTAGAAACATGTAGAAATTTGGTTGCAAGCGCATCTAAACTTCACCTCGGATTTAAACAGAATTCATACACAAATAAATTACTAACAATAGAGGCCATAACCCACCTTAACCATACACACCAAACCGCCAAAAACTCACTGTCTCCACGAGATTCAAACAAATTAAAACCAAAAAAGACCCAAAATCTAGATCTTTGTGAGTAGAAAATCCCAACCAAAGACCGCTAAAACCTTTACTACCTCCATAGTCTTCAAGAAATTCAAAAAAAAATGTGAACCCAAGTTCCAAAAACGACCGCAATAGCAACCACAACAGCTCTAGATCCAGAACCACATACACCCCAAAAACTAAAACACGAACAACCATGTCCATGCTCCTTAACCAGAAAATACCAAATCAAAAGCTTCAAAAACAACAAAAAAACATCCTAAAATTAAACAATGGAAAAAGTTAAGAGAAAAAATCCATCACCAGAATATTAGCAACCCGAGCATCAAAGATCTCCGAAAAAGGATGTCCCATCGCCGCCATCCGAAATTCCCTCGGAGACCACCATAGACCACCCAACGAACCCATAGAAGATGATGATGAAAACCTCAGTCGCGAAACCTCTATATTGATGGAAGAACTAACTTCGTGCTGCTAGATGAAGCCTTATCCAGATGATATGGAGTGAGGCGGGAACATGACAACAATGAAGATAATGGTCATGCTCGCCAAGTCTACAAGGTCGTCGACACCTCTATGGAAGAGAACCTGCAACCACAATCACTCTGTGGAAACATGAAGGAGGAGAGTCGAGCCTCACTATGGTAGAGGGAGGCGGCGACAGAGTGAAACCTTAGTGGTAACGCCCCTCACGATCACATGACCAACCCTCATTGGGACACTTACTTTTAATTTGGAGTTATTATGAGTGTTATGGGCTGAGTTAACCATATTACATTAAGAGAAGTATCACTTTCTAGACTTGATGTAACTTGGAGGAATGTGTTGAGGAAATCCAAGTTAGGATTTTAGGACTGGGGAGTCCACTCAACAGATCAAGGAGACAAAAACCCACAGTTAGAAAAGACCTGCCTACCTAATACCTTCAAGTAGCTTGACCAACCCTCATTGGTTTTATATAAGGGGTGTATTATCCTTTACCTTATAATGTTTTAGAGACTAGAAATTATAAGTTCAATGGTGAGGAGTATTGGGACTTGATAAAATAGTGGGAGATTTAATAAAATCAATTAGTTTATTATTTCTCAAAAAAATTTGTAATCAAGAAAATTACTAATAATCTACTCTTAAAGATATATAATAAAATGAAAAGTTCTTCATACAAACTATAGAATCTATCTATATTGGAGAAAGAAAATAGAATCACTAGTAGTAACTTCCAGAAGTGGTTTAGATGCCTTCAGGTTTTTTACACCATGGATGGAAATTTTACATTCTAGAATCATCAATTACTAATCCTCCTTCAAAATTAGCGATTGATGAAGAGTTCATAATCTATGAAAAACATTTGAGTAATGCGATCGATGTTCAATGGTTTATTCTTTCATCTATGTCTATTGAACTCATGAACACCCATGAAAGCACGGATGTGTATTGTATGCTTGAGAACCTTCATGGTATTTATCAAGAGAGATCTACACGGGGACAATTTCATATTTACAAGGCACTCTTTCAGAAAAATCTTGGAGATGGTTCCCTAGATGGGCCTCACGTAGTCAATCTCATTAGCTACATTGAGTGCCTAGAGGTTCTAGGGTTTAAAATCCTTGACAAACTGGAAGCTGATCTCATTCTTTCATCACTACCTCAGATCTTATCTATCTTTTTTGTAAAGTTTAATATGAACAACATTGAGAAGTATTTGGGAGATCTTCTTACTCTTCTTATCCAAGTATATAAGGAGATGAAGCGTGAAAATCCTTCCATCCTTATGGTGAAGAAAATGAAAGGGAAAATGAAGATCTCTAATCCCAAAGATACTTCATGCTCTTCTATGAAGAGAAAGACCAAGAGGAAAGCAAGTGAACATGATGCTTTTTGTTTTGTATGTGGAAAGAAGGGCCACTAGATGAAAAACCACATCCAAGACAAGAAGAAAGGGGAAGATTTAGGTGTGTTTGTTATCGAGTTAAATTTATCTATTTCTATAAATTGGGTATTAGATACAATTTATGGATATCACATATATATTAAAATATAAGAACCAAGTAGATTTAGAAATATTTACTGTGAGGAGGTTGATCTACAAGCATCCAACAGAGCTAAACTTATTGTCATAGCTATTAGGGACTACCACCTCATGTTTCCAACTTGAATGATATTGGTTTTGAAAGGTTGTTATTATGTTACCTATATTAAAAAAACATTATATCTATATCCAGACATAATACAGATGGATTTATTTTCATGTTTGGAAATGAATGTTGCTTCTTTTATAAATATAACATTTTTATGCTAGTACACATTTAAATTACGGTCTTTATGTGTTATATTACACAAACCAAGTAACGGTATAAGAAAAACATAAATTAGTGACATTTTAAAAAGTTGCTAATCAGTTTACCGATGTTTCTGAAAAACATCAGTAAATGATTAATTAAATAGACACATTTTCTATAAAAATGACTATTTTTTTTGAAATTCATATTTTTTTAATATGCATCCTTTTAAAAAAATATTTTTTTTTCATTTATACTCCCCTATATGCCATCCCTCCACACACCAAAGCATCCCAACTCCCCCCCTATGTTGGACTCCACACGATGAGCCCGCTTTCCTCCCTCACACCTTCCACGTGCAATGACCACTGCTCCTTGAAGCATAACACACACGCGAGCCCCCTCCCTTTCCCTTATCGAAAAGTGGCAGCTAATAGGATTTTAACCCATCACTTAGGGACTTGGAAGTGAATGAATACACCAACCCATCTAAACCACATTGTATTATAAAAATGTATTATGCTATATATATATGTTAAAAGATTTCAGTATTTAAAAAAATAATATAATATATATAAATTTATATATTAATATACATATATTAATATATATATGTGTATGTGTTTATATATATGATTATATTTTATATTTTATATATGTTTATATTTTATATGTATATATTTTTATATATCTATTTATATGTGTATATGTTTATATATATGTGTGTGTTTATATAAATATATATGTGTATGTATACATATATATAATTATAATTATAAATTTTTATTTTTATATATATGAACATTAACAGAATTATATATATATATAATTAGTCACGCTTTCCTAAAATCGTGACTAAATTTAAAATATTTATGTGTTTATATATATAAATATATGTATATGTATGTGTTTGTGTGTGTTTATATTATATATATGTATGTGTGTGTGTGTTTATATATATAAAGATATATATTTATATATATATGTTTCTATGTGTGTGTGTGTTTATATATGTATATGTGCATGTGTCTGTGTTTATATTAATATATATATATATATCTAAATATATATTTATATTGATATGGAGAAATAAACTATATTACTAATAAAAACGTGCAACACACAAATGCAGAGAAAAACTCGGCGAGTCTCAAACTCGAGACCTCATCGAGACCCACAGGGACAACTATCATTGAGCTGCACCCTGAGGGATATTTAAATCTCTCTGTGTGTGTCAATATTATGATATTTAAATATATGTTAATATCTTTGTATATAAATAAATAAATATATATATATATATATGTAATTATAAAATTTTATTTATATATATATATGTAAATTAATAAAATTGTACTTATATATAATTACCAATATTTTAAAATAGTGGTAATAATGTCACTAAAATATCCATATTTTCTTAGAAATGTCACTAAACATAAAATAACCCATTTCTTGAAAAATGTGGCTAAATTAGCAATGTTTTCTGAAAACATCCCTAATTTAGCCACATTGTTTAGTAAACGTAGCTAATTTAGCAACATTTTTAGAAAAATTGTCTAATTTAGCGATGTTTGTTGAAAACATGGATAATTTAGCGATGATTTCTAAAAACTTCGCTAAATTTAAAATTAGCAACGTTTTTAAATGTGGTTAAAAACATCACTAAATTAGTAATTTTTTTTTAGAAAACATGGATAAAAAAATGACGCTAAATTCAATTTGTTTGTAGTGTAATGACAATTGATAACGAAACTACTTCTCAAGACTCACACCACACCTAACTATGGAATTACTGACTAGATCATGTAAACTAAAAGCACTTGACTAAATTATGTCAAGATGAATATTTAGATTCTTTTTAACTAAAACCACTTACACTAAGGGAATTTTGGCCTTTTGCAATGGGCAATTTGTGACGGGTAGAGGACCCATCGCAAATAGTCTATTGAAGTATACTATTTGTTATGTGAGTCATATCCAATCGTAAATAGTCGATAAAAAACACACATTTGGGATGAGAAGTTATTCCCATCACAAATACCTTTTGCGCACTATACACGCCAAAACACAGGATGGGCATTTGCGACAGGGGTTTAATCCCGTCGCAAATTATGTGTCAGTAGGATAGTATTTCCGCTGGGACACATCACAAATACTATCTTTTACTGTCGCCACAATTAATAACAACATAACTATTTACAACAGGTCCCATCGCAAATACTATTATTTGTGACAAGATTTTCGTCGTAAATAGTTCCGTCACAACTGATCTAACTTATATATACCCCACAATTTTTTTTTCATTCCCAACTTCTCTAAACTTCATTGAACTTCACTGCTCTCATATTTTTTTTAGTTTAAACTTTTTTGAGTTTTAAACTTTGCAGGGGATCAACTTTTAAGCTTTGCATTCGACGAGATTCAGTTTCAAGGTATTTATTTGTATTTATTTTTTATTTATTTTATTTTATTTAATATTACTAATATTTATTATTAATTATAAGAAATTAGATTTAATTAGATTTAATTAGTTTTATTTTTCATTAATTAGTTTTAGAAATATTTAGTTTTTATTTGCAGAAATTTTTAATTAAAATTAAATAGTTTTAATTTGCAATAATTTGTTTTAATTATTAGTAATTAGTAATAATTAGTTGTAATTAGTAATAATTAGCTCTAATTAGTAATACTTAGTGGTAATTAGTACTAATCAACGACAATTAGAAATAACTTAGTAAAAATTAGTAACAAATTGTTATAAAATAGTATAAATTATTATAAATTAATAAAAAATTGTATAAATTTTAAAAAATTAAATCAGTATGATTAGTATCAACTAGCAATAATTTGTACTAATTTGTAATAATTAATAAAAATAAGTGGAAATTAGTAAAAATTATTGGTAATTAATAAAAATTTGTAATATTTAGAAATAATTAGTAATAGTTGGTGGTAATTAGTCATAATTAGTGGTAATTAGTAATAATTAGTAATAAATTGTAAAAATTAGTAATAAATTGTTATAAAGTAATAAAAATTAGTGTTAATTAGTAATAATTAATAAAAATTAGTGATAATTAGTAATGATTAGTAATAATTGGTAGTAATTTGTAATAATTAGTAAAAATTAATAATAATTACTCATAATTAGTTAAAATTAGTGGTAAGTAGTTGCAATTAGTAATAATTAATAATAATTAGTAATAATTAGTAAATATTATTGGTAATTAGTTTTAATTTGTAATAATTAGTAATAATTATTAATAATTATTAATAATTTTTAATAATTAGTAATAATTAGTAATAATTTGAAAATGTTAGTAAAAACTAGTGGTAATTAGTGGTAATTAGTAATAATTAGCATTAATTAGTAATAATTAGTAGTAATTAGTAAAAATTAGTGGTAATTAGTAAAAATTAGTGGTAATTAATAATAATTAGTAAAAATTATTAAAAATTATTAAAAATTAGTAATAATCAGAAATAATTAGTAAAAATTAATTATAATTAGTAAACACTAGTGGTAACTAGTAATAATTAGTAAAAAATGGTTAAAATTAGTAATAATTAGTAATAATTAGCGACAATTAGTAATAATTAGTAAAGATTAGTAATAATTAGTAAAAATTGGTAAAAATTAGTAAAAAGTAGTGGTAATTAGTAAAAATTAGTGGTAATTAGTAAAAATTAGTGGTAATCAGTAAAAGTTAGTGATAATTAGTATTAATTAGTGGTAATTAGTATTAATTAGTGATAATTATGAGTAATTAGCAGTAATTAGCAATAATTACCAATAATTAGTAATAATTAGTAAAAAATAGAGGTAACTAGTAATAATTAGTGGTAATTAGTGGTAATTAGTAATAATTAGTAAAAATTAGTGGCAATTAGTAAAAAATAGTGGCAATTGGTAAACATTAGTATAAATTAGTTAAAATTAGTAAAAATTAGTAAAAATTTGTAATAAATAGTAATAATTAGTAATAATTCAAAAAAATTAGTGGCAACTAGTAATAATTAGTAAAAGTTGGTAAAAATTAGTAAAAATTAGTTAAAATTAGTAATAATTAGTGAAAATTGGTTAAAATTAGTAATAATTTGTAATAATTAGTGGTAGTTAGTAATAATTTGTAAAAAATAATAATAATTAGTAAAAATTAGTAAAAATTAGTAAAAAATAGTAATAATTAGTTGTAATTATTAAAAATTAGTGGTAATTACTAAAAATTAGTGGGAATTAATATTAATTAGTGGGAATTAATATTAATTAGTGATAATTAGTAATAATTAGTGGTAATTAGTATTAATTAGTGGTAATTAGGAATAATTAGTGGTAATTAGCAATAATTAGTAATAATTATTAAAAAATAGTAATAATAAATTAAAAATTAGTGGTTATTAGTAATAATTAGTGGTAATTAGTTGTAATTAGTTGTAATTAGTGTTAATTAGCAAAAATTAGTAAAACTTAGTGGCAATTAGTAATAATTAGTTGTAATTACTAATAATTAGTAATAATTCATTATTATTAGTAATAAATCATGATAATTAGTAAAAATTAGTAAAAATTAGTTAAAATTAGTAATTATGAGTAATAATTAGTGGGAATTAGTAATAATTAGTGGTATGAAGTAAAAATTAATGGTAATTAGTAAAAATTAGTGGTAACTAGTAATAATTAGTAAATATTAGTGGTAATTAGTAAAAAATAGTGGAAATTAGAAATAATTAGTAATAAATTAGTAGAAAACAATATTAATTAGTAATAAATTAGTAAAAACCAGCGTGAATTTGTATTAATTAGTATTAATTAGTAATAATTAGTAAAAATTAGTGACAATTAGTGGTAATTAGTAATAATTAGTGGTAATTAGTGATAATTTATAATAATTATTAATAATTAATAATAACGAGACATGTAGGATGTGACGCGTCGATGGAATCATCAGCAACATGAAGAGATTAGTAAAAATTATTGGTAAATTACTATAATTAGTGAAAATTATCATAAAGAAGCATTAATTAGTAAAAAATAATAGTAAATCACTATAATTAAGTAAAATTGAGCTTTAATTAGTAATAATTAGTGGTAATTAATAATAATTAGTGGCAATAAGCAATAAATAGTAGCAATTAGTAATAATTAGTAATAAATTGTTATAAAATATTAAAAATTAGTAAAAATTAGTGGTAATTAGTAATAATCAGTGGTAAATAGATAACATTGAAAAATTTACAAGTAAATTATAATTTATTAATTTTATAATATTTTTTAATTCGATTTTTCTTCTATCAAATTATTTATAAATAATTTATTTATTTTATATTTTTTAAAGAAATATAAAATAAGGAAGTCAAAAATAGTCTTTATTACATGATAGTGATTGGATAAATCATCCCAAAAATCTAAACTTTTCTGGTATAAGTCCTGTGTATATTGAGGGTGTTGAAGCTTTTTTATCATTTAAATCATCAAAAACAGAATTTGTTTCAAAAGGGAAAATTAATTTTCTATGTAATAAATGTGATTTGAGAAGGTTTGAAACATTTGACAATGTTGGTGGTCATATATTATGTTTTTATTTTTGAATAGATTATGTTTTTTGGTATCAATATCGTGAATTCAATTCTAGAGAAGATACTAATAATTTGGTTCTAGATCCATCATGATTTCAAAATTTAGTACATGATATGAAAGGTCTGTCTATTCAACAACATGAAACTTAGGCTAATATTGATTTAACTCTTGAGTTAGAACCATCTCAATTTTATGATTTGTTGAAGTCTGCTAAGGATGTCTTATATCCTGGTTGCAAGATAAGTAAATTTGAAGCGATTAAAAAATTTAGGGCTATTAAATCAGATAATGGAATATCAAATAGATTTTTTTGATCAGATATTCTCTTTGGTTAAATGATTATAACCTAAAGAAAATGTTTTTCCTATAAATTTACATTAGAGAAAGAGGCTGGTTCGTAATCTTGGTCTTGGTTATTAGAAGATCCATGAACGTTAAAATTATTGCATCTTATATTATGGTGAAAATGAGTTGTTGGTTAGTTTTCCTACATGTGTAGAATTGAGGTAAAAAGAGGCTCAACTAGGGAAGTATGGATTGATTCCTGTAAAAGAGTTGAGGTATTTCTAACTCACACCTAGATTACAATATTTATTTATGTATCAGAACACAACGTCATTTATGTCATGTCACAAAACCAATATTTCAATCGGTAAAATATTAAATCATATTTGTGATGGAGATTCATGGAAATTTTTTGGCCAAGTATATCTATATTTTGCCTTAGAATCCCAAAATGTGCGATTGGGTCTTTCTGCTGATAGTTTCTGTCCATTTGGTTCTTATAGTAGTCAATATTCATGTTGGCCTATCTTAATAACTCTGTATAATTTACCTCAATGGATGTTACTGAATGATCCATATATCTTTTTGGCCTTATTAATTCCAGGACATCCAAAAAATAATATTGATGTTTATTTGAAACCATTGATTGACGAGTTAAATTTATTATGGGGTAATGGGTTAGTACATATGATATTGCTGAGAACCAAAATTTACTAATGAAATCTACATCAATGTGTAAAATTAGTGACTTCCTAGTATATGACATGTTATCTGGATGGAGTACACATGGTCCAAAATCATGTACGTACTGTATGAGATACAACAATGCATTTATGCTCATCAATGGAATAAAAACCATGTTTTTTGAATGTCATCACAAAATTCATCCAACCAATCATCCTTTTAGGAGGAACATATATCATTTTAGAAAAGGAACAATTAAAAGAGATGAACCTCCAACAATTATCTTAGTTATGAAGTTAAAATCTTTTGTCTCTTCATTACCTCCCATTACATTTGGACTGACTATAAACCAATAAAAAATTTATGGCTTTGGGAAAGAACACAATTGGATAAAATGAATCATTATTTAGGATCTTCCATATTGGTCTGATTTGTTGGTCCATCACATGTTGGATGCCATTCATATTGAGAAGAACTATTTTGATAATTATTTTATATAGTTTTGGACACACCATGTAGGACCAAAGATAATGTAGATGCATGATTAGATCTTTCCCAAATTTAAAGGTGACCAAAACTTGAACTATTTGAAAATATTAGATCATAGAATTTAATGAAGCCAAAATAAGATTATACAATTTACAAATAAAATTGATTATTATTTTTAGTGGATTGCAGATTTGAGGCTCCTTGATGGTTATGTTTCCAATTTGGATAGTTGTATCAGAAATGGTCATATTACCAGATTAAAAAGTCATTATTTTCATGTTATAATAGAAATAGTTTTACCAATTAGATTTATAGGTATGTTTAATTCTATGATTTTGGATTCTATAAAAAAAAATCATATTTTTTATTATACATTTATGTGATGAAAATAAACTATGATGCATTAAGTAGACTGTATGAAGATGTTGTTTTAATTTTATGTAAATTAGAAAAAATATTCCTGCCAACTTTCTTTGATTCAATGGAACATTTGATATTATATTTTACACATGAATCCAAATTTGGAGGTCTGGTATAGTTATAATGGATGTACCAATTTTAGATATGCATTTAAAAATTAAAGAAAAAGGTATGTAACAAAGAATCGGTTGAAGGATCAGTTGTAGAATCTTATTTACAAGAGGAAATTTATTTTTTATACTCTAATTATTTTCAATATAAATATCCCTAAAAACATAACCACATGGGCCATAATGAGTGAAATGTGGATGATGAAATGAAAAATCAATTATTAGTTTTTAATCAGTCCAAAATTGGATTTAGTGGGGTTCATGAATGATGGATTTTTTATGACGAACATCATAGAGATCATACATATATTCTGCTCAATTGTAAAGGAATGAAACCATATATAATGTGAGTGCTCCTATAAATTATTCTATAATTTTTTTGATTAACTTAATATTATTTTATTTTTATATTATATGATAATCATATAAATAAAATATTTCCACAATTTATAGCAGCTGCTCTTGAAGAACTTAAACAAAATAATTTTTCCTACTAGTTTCAGAAAAAAGTAATGAGAATTGTTTATGGTTTAATATATAAAATAAATTTATTACTTGTTATATTGAAAATTGTTTTTAAAATTTTCAGGTATCTCAACATGTTGATAAAATTGATAATCGATTATGTTTATTGAGTAACCTACCATCCAAAATGGTTAAATATTATAATACATATGTGGTGAAAGGTTTTCAATTTCATACACGTGCATATAGGGAATAAAAAAAATGAATAGTGGAGTTTTCTTGAGAGGATCTCATTATAGATAAAGTGAAGTTGACTTTTAGGGCATGTTGGAAGAAATAATTGAACTATGTTATCTTGGATAGAATTATGTATTGATGTTTAAATTTCATTGGTTTGATGCTAAGAGAGGCTTGCGTGTTCATTCGAAGCATGGAATCATTAATACTAAATATAAAATCCTTCTTTTAGTAAATGCACCATTTTTATAGCTTATCAGACACATAAAATTTATTATGTAAATTATTGTGTTGTTTCAAGAGAGTTAAGTGATTAGTGGAGCATAATAAAAATGAAATATTAGAAAAACCAGTTTATCAAAAGTGAATGTGGTTCTGCTGAAGTGAAAAAAATTGAAAATTTTCAAGAGACTACTCCAAATCTATATTTTCAATGAATATACATGAATATCGATGATGACACCCCACAGTTATGGGTCGATGATGATGATGATGATGTTATTGATGAAATAAATGAATTTGAAATAACAAGATATGATGAAGTTGAAAATCCTATGCAAATTGATCATACTGAGGAGGAGTATGAAGATATTGCCACCGTCATATACGAAGATGAGGATGGAGATGAAATTTGAGATAGTTAAATACTAGTTATAATCATATATAATACATATCTATATATTATATATATAATAGCTATTTTAAACTATTTTTTAACAATAGTCATTTTTTATTTTAGATGTCCGATGAACAATTATTTAATTTGTTTCGCAAGTTAGAAGAGGTTTATCTACCTCGTGACAAGCATGATGTTGCATCATCTAACCCTTAGACTGTTGGCAATTCATTAATTACTCGTAGGGGTCATAGTTATGTGAGATTTATGATTCCCAATCCTATCCCAAATTGACGTTCATATCTTGAGTTCGATCCATGCATGAGGAGGTATGTTTAGTTGTGTATTTTAGTTATTTTTCATTAATTTTCATTAATTTATTTATATACTATTTTTTTGATTATTTGTTTTTTTTTCATAGTTTTTCACATATAGCTATTGGACATGGGAGTGATATATTATAGAATCATTTTTTGGAGTATTTGTGACATGGTATTAGATTCCCATTGATGTTCAACACCACATGTTTGATCATTAGATGATATATAAATGAATAATAATTATTTTGAAATTTATTTAGTCAGTAACTTGATATTATTAATTATTTGTAGGGTTTATGGTATCCCGTCGATGATAACATAAAAGAATATATCTAGGAGGCATGTAAGATCTGTATGCATGAGCATTATCATCAGTTTTTACACAATTTGGGGAGGAAAGCCATCAAAAAAGAGGGAGTTGCAGAATTTGATCAGTCTTTATGTGCCCACCGACTAGATTACATATCATCTTAGGTTTGGGATTAATTATGTTCATAATGTATGAGAGATAATTTTAAAAGGAGAGTATCATTAGGTCAACATAATCAAGGGAGGTAGGAGGTGACACATTGAGTTGGTAGTCGTATATTTAGTACGTAACATCGACATATGGTAAGTACTTTCTTTTATAATTTATATAACTTTAAATGTAACTTGTTTATTTTATACTCATATAGGTGGTCGAACATCCTAATATTAAGGAGTTCTACATTTATAATAGGATTTACACCGATCCTTTCACTGAAGAGATTATAGGTGATCACCAGTGGCATATTATGGTTAGCATTATTTTTTTTAAATTTACTGCAAATAATATTTTAACTATTTTAATTTTAAATTGAAATTAAAGGAGTCATATGAGATTGAGACTTCTCAGACACAAGATGAGAGTCATATCGAGAATGAGGATCAGACCACTAGTGCATCATCATTTAATGATGCAATATGGATACATGTGACTTAGTATGCCTTAAAAAAGGTCGATTTGTTGGTATCGATTCTCGATTGATGCATGGAAGTTATTATGGCATCTCTACGATGTCGGCGTCCAGCTAAAGAGGTTCTTGTAGAGAGTCACAATCATTTTCTACACAGTATCATGAGTAGCTGCAAGATTAGGGTGAGCTTATAGAGACCATGCATAGGGAGCAGGAGGAGTTTTGTCGACAACAACAACAGTAGGAGATACGTCGATGGAAGGCACAACAACACAAACGGATGATGGAGTACATGCGATGTCTGACTCAAGGTTTATGGATGAAGTTTTCTTTACCAACTCATACAGATGACCACCTCCCTTTAGTGATTTATGTATTTTTTTTATAAACATTTGAATGTATATATTTTTTGTAGCATATATTTATAGTCCCACATAGTTCAATTTTTATATTGCTGCGAATATTTTTTTTCTCATTTTTATTATTATTATTTTTATTATTTTTTTATATTATTGTGAATATTGGGTTTTTATTATTTTATTATTTTTATTAATTTTTATTAATTTATTAATTTTTTTAATTTTTAATTTTTTCATTAATTTTATTATATTTTTAATAATTTTTTTTATTTTTTATTTAATTATTTATTAAAATTTATTAATATTATTAATATTATTATTTTTTTATTATTTGTATTTTTTAATTTCTTTACAACAGGTTATTCTTCCCATCACAAATACTTATTTGCGATAGGCACATCCACCTGTCGCAAAAGGTTTTAAAAAAAATTAGGATAAACTATTTACGACGTCGTTTTCTACAACATACCATTTACAATGAGATCCCATCACAAAAACTTTAATTTCCATTTATTTTGGTATATGTCACGCATGTTTACAAAGTAAAATGACCAAAGACTCATTTATTGGGAAAGGTGAAAGGGCCAATGAGCTTCTTGAATTAGTTCATATAAACATGTGTGAACCATTTTTCTATTGAGGTGAGGGGTGGGTACTCACACTTCATAACTTTTAATGATGATTTTATTAGATATGGATATGTCTACTTAATGAGGTATAAGTCAGATTCTTTTGATAAATTCAAGTAATACAAGAAAAAAGTTGAGAACCATCTTGATAATAAGATTAAGAAAATCCGCTCAGACCGTGGTAGTGAATATCTTAATCAAGACTTTATTGATTACTTATGGGAGTTTGGTATCCTATCTCAACTCACTTCTATTTATACACCATAGCGAAATGATGTAAGTGGAAGGAGGAACCACACCTTGTTGGACATGGTGAGATCAACGATGACTCATTTGAGTCTTCCATTATCTTTTTGGGGATACACATTAAAAATAACATCAAAAATACTAAACCAAGTGCCAACTAAATTGGTATATGGTATACCATAACATTTATGGAATGGAAAGAAACCCGTGTTTTCATACTTACATGTGTGGGATTGTGAAGAGTTTGTTAAGGCCTCCTCTTATATCAAACTTGCACCCCGAGGTAAAAAGTATACCTTTATAGGACACCCCAAATAAATAAGGGTATATTACCTATATGAACCCTCATACACAAAAGGTAATAGTGGAAATACATGCTATATTCCTTGATAAGGATCACATATCTAAAATAGATAGTGGGAGTGAGATAAACTTCGATGAAGTTGAGGCTCAAGGCACACAAGAGTTGGCATAAGAAAAGATTCCAATAAGCCCTATGGAAGAAGAAACTATTCTAAAGACATAAGTACTATATAGTTGTACAAGAGAGGTTAGAGAACCAAAAACAATGTGTTTTCCTAGTCATCAAAAATGTTTACTCATTATTAGTTGGTAATAATGATCCTAAAACCTACAAGGAAGTCGTAAGTTCCATAGATATTTCCAAGTGGAAAGAATCCATGAATTATGAAATAGATTCCATGTACCAAAACTAAGACTAGATTTTGTTGTACCCTCTAATGGATGTAAATAATATTAGTTACAAATTGGTATTATAGAATAAAATAGACATGAAATGAAATTTCAATACCTATAAGTCGTGATTGGTTGCAAAATAGTTTTAACAATGTCAAGGTATTGAATATGATGAAAATTTTTCACTAGTTTCATTGATGAAATTCATTAGAATTATACTTGACATTGAATTTAACCATGAATATGATATTTGAAAAATAGATGTTAGAATATCCTTCCTTAATAGGAACCTTTAGGAATATTTCTACATGACACAACCTGAAGGGTTTTTGACAACAAAGGATGCTAACAAGATATGAAAATTTCAAAAATGCAATTATTGATTAAAGAAATCATCCAAGTCAGGGAACATTTGTTTTGATGAATCCATACAAAAATTTGGTTTCATAAAGAAAAAATGTGAGCCTTGTGTATATAAAAAAATTAGGAGGAGTTCAGTAATTTTCTTAATATTATATATCGATGACATATTACTTATTGGAAACAAAATACTAGTCTTGAAGTCTGTTAACACATGGTTGAATAAATTATTCTCCATGAAAGACTTAGGTGAGGTAGAATATATTCTTGGGATCAATATAAATCATAATAGATCCAAGAGACTACTTAGAATAAGTCAAATTACATACATGTACAAGATACTAAATATATCCAGTATGGAAAAATCCAAGAGAGGATTGTTTCCAACATCAAATGGTATTCATATTTCCAAGAGGATGTGTCCTCAGACACATGAAGAAATAAGTATAATGGAAAAATATTATATATGTGTTAGTGATTGGGTCAGTCATGTATGTTATGCTATATACTAGGCTAGATTTCACCTATGCATTAAGTGCAGTGGAAAGATATCAAGTTGACCCAGGTGACTATGATTGGATGATAGTCAAGACTATCCTTAAGTATCTGTGGCATACTAAGTATATGTTACTAGTTTATAGAGGAGATGAGGAAATAGTCATTAGAGGATATATATATTCTAATTTTCAAATAGATCAAGATGAAATTAATTCATAAATGGGATACATCTTCACTTTGACTGGATGTTCTGTGAGCTGGAAGAACTCAAAGTAGGACATGGTTGTTGATTCTATAGTAGAGTTTATGTATATTATGGGTTCTAAGGTAGATAAATAAGTAATATGGATGTGAAAATCCATCCAAGAACTTTAAATGGTACCTAGAAGTAAATATCCTATGACACTCTATTATGATAATACTGTAGTGGTGGATCTCACAAAATATCCAAAGTCACATAAGAGGATAAAACACATACTTCAGAAGTACCATATCTTGATAGATTTTTCCCAAAGAGGTGGGGTTGCAGTGAGTAGTATTTTCACATAATAAAACAAGGATGACCCCTTGAATAAATCCTTAACTTATTATAAATATGATTATCATGTGAGTTTTAGTTGACTTAAATTCATAGGCATTTAGCTATAGTCTATGTGGGAGTTTGTTGGAGTTAATGTCCTAGGACCAACAATTTTTACTTTGATTACATGTATATTCAATTTATTGAATATTAATAAAACTTATTATTACATTTTTTCCATTATTCTACACAAATCTAATGTAATAATGTCTTAGATTACATAATACATTGATAATTTCATAGAAGTTTCCTGCTATGATGATAACCTTGAAGTGTTATGATGATATGATTAAATATAGTTTTGAGGCCATATAACATGCTATGATGGGAAAAACAGTATATAGACTATCAGGTGAGAGAACTCATAAAAAGATGGCACTTCTTCTCATGAAGTTCAAATTTGGTAATCTCCAATATAGGAGATTATGAGAACAAATCTTTCAGTAGGAATTCAGCATGCTTTGGTGTCATTCGATATTCCTATCTGTGAGTGTGTGTAATGGTACTTAGAATTTAATATTATCATTAATTCATATAATTAATTTCATAATTATACATTCTCATGAAAACCATGATTCCATATATTCACAGCAAGGTAGGGTATGTTGGGTGTGTCATGATTCACATGTCATCAATGGATAAGTGGAGGAAGGATTTGTCCATTCCATATTTATAGATGTCGATATCTCAGTAATTTGATTAGAATAGAACAATAAAATTAAATTACATGAACATAGTGAAACTCCACATTTATTTAAGATAGTCAAAGAATGACCTATTAACAAAATAGGTTGATGACACAGATGTGCAACCTTCTTAATGGGATATTGTGATAAAGGGATTATATTACACAATGAGAACTCATATGTGATAGTCATCATTATAACATTAATATATTTCTCTTGGGTTCCTTTAACCATTTATAGGAAGTGATATTATACTTTAGAAAATATCCCCTGATTCCAATAAGAAATAATCCTATAGGGTAAGACATGAAGTGTTTCTATCGATCTTGATTAAATTATATCTGAATTTAATTAATTGAATATGTATTGTTCTCAAGACTGAGGGATAATTTTATTCACATTTTATAGATCTTAAATTTTAATTTATGAATGAAATATTTAAATTAAATATTTATTTGGGATTTCAATAAATGTTAGAGGAGTTTTAATGGACCAAAAATGACCCCAATGATAAATATTAATTAAAAACCTGGTTAAATAATATATGTTATTACATAAGTTGGTACATACCACAAAATAATAAAAATAATAATATTTTGTGGAATGGGATTTATTAAGGATTATTATAATATTTAAGGACTGAAATTAAATTAAATAACTATTTTTACCGAAACCCTATCTCTATAAATGGACCATTATATCTATTGTTTATTGCATCCAAAAATTGAAACTTGAGAATCATTGTTCACAAAGAAACTCTCTCTTTAATCATCCTTTCTCTCTTCCTATCAAGAATGAGGAACACAATAGATATCTCTTCAAGGTCAAAGGATGAGCGATCAACTTGAATCACACAATATAATTGACTCACTATGCTAGCACCTGCTAATCAATTGGCATTGCATGGAGATCAAAAGAGAACGTGTGGATACCTACTAAAGGGATTATATCCTTGGATCCTCATAGTGAAAAGAAGATATTCTGAAAGGGTCTTTTTGAATGATTTAATTCTAAATTGAATAAATAATTCTTATATTAGGTATTTTTTTCTTCTAGTATTAAATAAATTAATTATAAATTTGACATGCAAGATATTCTCTAAGTGTTTCAGGAAACTCAATATTAAAATAAATTTTTATATATCACCTTCCACCACACACTTACATTATCCCTAGAAACAACAAAAATAATTTCTGTTTCCACACCCAAAAACCCTATTCATGCAACCATGGAACTCCCTATACTTATGAGTGGTGAGTCATCTTTCTCCAAGCCATCACTTGGTGAACCCATTTAATGGTGGAACATCCAACCATAATTCATATACACAATCACTTAAAATTATGGTATTTCCAACCATTATCCATTCCACACAAACATGAATACACACCAACACTTTTATTCCAAATTTACCACAACATATTTATTCAAATATAATTTCCATCTAAAAAAAACCCTTTTGAAATCACATCAAACAGGTTTTTTCTAATTCAATATTACAAGAGATTTCCAAAAAATAATTAGAATAATTCATCAAAGATAAGGCCAAGTTTTTCTATAATAAAAGAATGAGAGAGAAGCCACCTATGTAAAAAAAGGGAAAATGATTCAAGATGATTCCATGGAACCACCTATTCTTCACATTCCCTTTGAAAAACCCCAAAATATACTACCAATAGAAATCCAAACCTATAGATTCAGTCATACATATTGATCTATAGTTTCACATAAGATAACCCAAGGATATCTAGTATAGGGAAGGAAGAGATCCAAACCTTTAATTTAACAAACCACCACTAAATGATTCATTTCCAAAATAAGTCTGTACTATTGAAAGTGGGTTCCTTAGACCCAACTTCTGTATGTACTTTGATTACCATTTCATGTATACTATTTATACATGTGTTTATCTTACCAAAATAGTGCCTATACTTCTACATACACTTAATTTATGGCAATTTCCATGGATTAAGTGTTGTATCAAATGGTTATATCATTTTCTAGGCTATAATGATAACCTAGAGATACTATGACAATAATATTAAAGTAATTTCCTATGGCTTAGATACAACATACTGAAAGTAAATAGATGATGTGTGACCATAAAGTGTTTGGGGATCATAATCATTGAGACTTCTTCTCATGAATTTTTCACTTGGTGATTTATAGTAGATGAGATCATGAGGACAAACATCACAATAGGAACACTATATGTTTTAGGTGTTGATGATTTTTCTTATCTATGGACATGTGTATTGGTATCCTAACTTGATATCATTATCATTTTGTTCCATTTTATCACATACTTTGATTGAAGGAAAAAACCATAACATTGAAGTTGTGGTTTGGTATCTTGTGTTGGGTGCGTCATTGGTGGTATGACATTGGATGAATGATCAAGATAGAACTTATCGCTTTCGAGTTGCGGAAGTGATATATCAAGAATAGTTGACCAGGATGGTAGTAACTTCATTAATCCATGTAAATGGTTTTCGAAGGTATGTTTTTATAGATAGATCAAAAAATATTATATTAAGAAAGGACAATGACACATGTGTGCATCCTTATTTATGAAATACTGTATGAAGAAAAGATTATATTACACAGTACTTATTCATAGGATGTTTGTTGTTTCTATGACTATTACTTATCTCTCTAGGGGCCTTAATGGGTTACTAGACTCCAATCATGGTCTATCAATACTATTCACTACTATTGGGATAAGGTTCTAGAGGTTCACACACAATAGATTATTGAAGAATTTTACCTATTATAGTGAATAGGTATATAATACATGGTGGGACCCACCAAGGGTTCCAAGAGTTGTCCAAGTTTTATTGATCAATGATAAATAAATAAATTCATTATTATTAAAGTATAGAATAATTGGGTTGAATTTATTTATTAAAAGTATTTACAAGTGTTTATGTAAATACTAAGAATAATATCATATGAATAAATATTATTTTAATATTCAAATTTTGTTTAATATTAGTGGGAATTATGAGTTGAATTAATGGATCAGATTTATCACGTAATATATCTAATATATATTAAAAGTATGTGATAATATAAATAATATTTATGACTTAGTTAATTCATCATATTTATTTATTTATTTATTATTTAGTGTACGTTTAATATACAAGGCCTTGGGAACCCTAACTGGGTATTTTTAACATCCACTATATCAGTCAAGGAGAAGCTCATTCAATATACTATTCATCAGTCAGAATTGAGAGATTCTCCACCCTCTAGAATCCTAGATAGGTAAATGATCTAACCAAGTGATTGATCCAATAATGCCTTCATGGATCGAAGGCATGAGATCATGGTGATCGGCTTGGCATCGAAGAGATCGTTGGAGCTCCATGCTAGCACCCGAAATTCGAGAAATGATGTATGTGATGATTATTGAATCACATGTAGAAATATAGAGGGGTTAAACCTTTTATCCTTTGAAAAATGGTCACTAAATACTTGTTAAAGACAAGCACACTTTAAATAAAACGAGTTAATCATTCTGTTTAATTTTTTTCCTTTGAATAATTCACACGAGATCTTTGGCTCGTACCATTGCTTGGATCACCAGAGATGATTAAGTTTCATCGCTATGGTGATGAACTTTTTTAAATCTCTATCCCACCAGATTCTACTATGAACCCCAATACCAACAATTGGTATTAGAGGGATCACATAGATTTTCTTATCTAATAAAAATTATTTTGTTTTAAATTTAAGTACATGGTTTTAAATCAGTCCCAATGAATTCGACTATGCTTCGATTTGATTTCAAATGGACAAGTTTTGACCATCTGAATTTTTTTTATGGATCAAAAATGTTGTTTTAGATATTAAAATTTAAATAATAATATATGTGTATATATATGTTGTCCTATTTTAATTTCAAGGCTGCTGACCGACCAGATTCCGATCACTGGTTTCTGGTTGCTGGATTCAATCTGGAGGGTGAATTTTTTTCCACACGTTAGTGTAAATATTCAAAAATAATGTTAATTAAATTTTAATTGGATGGTTCATGGATGTTTTATTTAGGTTGTATAAAAAAATCTACATTTAGGGTGAGGAATTTATTAGGCAGTGAGACTTGAACAATCAAAACAATTTTTTTTCCAGAAGCCTACCTTTAGTCTTTTTGAAAAGAAAGAAGAAGTTTTTTGTGAAAAGGGTTGATTTTTGTGGAATCCACCCATGGATGATGCCTGGGTTCACAGCACCTAGCCACCTCCCTTGTGAGCCCACTGCCCTAAACGCCTTCCCCACCACCATCCACTATAAACCACAAGCCACTGCCTTCCCTCACCACATTGTCTCTCTTCTATGATCAAGAAGATGCCCCCACCACATGTCCCCAGTCACCTAGAACAAGTGCCGACCGCAGCCTACAACTGGACCATGCCACCATTCCGCTCAACCGCAACTGTTGCTACCTCACAATGATACTGTGCCTCAGGTTCTCTGCTACCACCATCTTCTCTCATGACTGAGTGCTGCCACCTTCTTGAGTTTTCCATTCAGCCACCCCAATCTAGATCTAGTGATCCAGAACCCCAATCACCCATCATTGTCACCGTCACTGATGACTGTTGTACCAAACAAACACTTCCTAACCAACCATTGTCTATTTGTAATGTTTCCGATCTGGAATCCTTCGATGTCACTACCTGACCGGGTGTCTGATGTGTAGGAACACCTCCCATGAATATTATAACCCCACCACGAACCACTTCCCCTCTTATATTGGGTTATAGCCACCTTTGGTAGGTTTTAGGTGACCCAACCCACCTGACCCCGAACATCCCTACACGGGGTCTAGCTGGTCAAAAATGGTCCTAGGGGGTTTCGACCTAACTTGAAATGGGAATGAGTTAGGTTTCGATGGTTGGGAAAATTTTTTGTAGATAAAATCAATTTAGTAATTTAATTTAATTTTAGTATTAAATTAAATTAATTAATGATTTTTTTTGTTTTATAAAAACAAATATTTAATATTTTGAAAAAAATAATTTAATTTTTGTATTAAATTAATTAATGAATTAATTAATTTTAGTATTAAATTAATTAATTAATTAATTTTAGTATTAAAATAAATAAATAAATAATTTATTTTGGAATAAAAAATTAAATTAATGACGAGACTAATAATAATAAATTATTTAAATTTAATTAATTCATTTAATTTATTTAAATTCCATTATACTTTAATTTTTTTTGAAATTTAATTTTATCGCACTTTTATTTTATCTGTTGATTGGTTTTGAGCACTGACTGCACTTGTGTATGTCTGGGTTATTTAATTTAAATATTTATTACCTAAATGCAATGTTTTTATAAGTAGTTAATTTTATAACGGTCTACGTATCATCTTATCATTCAATATGTATAAGGTCTTACCTATCCAATTTATTTGTTATATATTTTTCTTCCCTAGACCCCCTCTCTTACATAAAACCATACTTGTACATTTGATAATGATGCTTTAAGATTTATACCCCACCAAGATGAGGTGGTACTCCAGACGAGAAGCAAAAATATTGGTCTGAGAAAAGCTACGATACAAGTCAGGACTTGACTCACGTATAAGACCACCTGGTTCACGATTGATCCATTAAGTTTAAAATGGATCAATCACAATTAGATTCTCAATACCAATCAGATAAAATTATTTCCTTCATGAATTGTTTATTATTTTATGCATGTGAATATTTACTGTGAGAACACATAAAATAATAAATAATAAAAAATGCATGAATATGTGATGAATTTTTTTTCTATTAATGGATGTTCAGTTGTGAGTAATAAAATGTATAATGAACATATTTTATAGAAATGGATTACATTATTCATGAAATATTAAAAATTACTCAAAGATATATTAAGTCATACATCCATACATTTCTCAAATTTGAAGTAAACCAATTGTACAGGGTGCTCTTTAGCAATAATTGAGGGTGCCTCTTACTATTAAGGAGTTATTATAAGAGTATTGGGTTGAATTAACTAACGTTGGTAGCAATATATTATCCATAGATAGCAAGTTATCACTTTAGAGGCAAATACTTGAGGTAATCAAGGTTATGATTTCAATAAGGTGGGATTTAACTTAACAGATCAAGGAACCGTGAGTTAATGTGGTTTTCCAGACTAGCACCTACCTTGGAACTCTCCAAGTAGTGGTTTACCCATAACTTGTAGACCATTAGGGGAGATTTAGAGGATCCTTGAAACTAGAATACTCAAGATATATAATATTAAAAATCTAATAGTGAGGGATATTGATGTTTAATAAAATAGTTGGAGACATTAAATTATTTAATAATTAAATAATAAAAAATTTCTAAAAGGGAATCAAGATAAATATTGATTGCTAGAATTATTTTTTGTAGATAAAAATGGAAATCACCAACACCACTAGAAAATTATAACCATGATCAATAATTTATAAAGAAATTATCTTGACTATACATAAATTCCAGGTGTGGTATAGGCACTGGCTCATAGTAATATGCCAAGAGAGGAATTTGTTGGAGCACTCACTTCCTCCTGATCCTCCTCATAGAGCAAGCAAGGAGGAAAAAGATAAATATAAAAATAATATAGATTATGCATTGGATATAAAATGTATCATGTTTTCATCTATGTATAAACAACTTCAAAAAATTCATGAGGATGAATATACCTACCAGATGCTTACTCATCTCCAACAGGTATATTAGGAGAGAGTTAGGAAAGAAAGGTATGAGATATCAAGTGAACTTTATTGGTGAAGGATAATAGAAGGGAATCAAGAAGGACCTCATGCACTCAATATGATCAGGTAAATTTAGATACTTGAATCCTTTGGGTTCAAGTTGAACCAAGAACTAGTGACATATCTCATTTTTTCCTCTTTAATATCAATATTTTCGACTTTCATTATTAACTATAATGTGAATAACATGACAAAGTAATTCTAGGATCTTTTGGATTTAGTTTTCTAATATGATAAGGATATGAGGAATAATAATTCCTTAGTCCTTATGGTGAAAAAGAGGAGGAAGGGAAATTCTTAATGGTTTAAGGATAAGTCCATGCTGAAGACACCGATGCACCATCCTTCTAAAAAGACAAAGATAAAATGGGATGGAAATGAGAAGGGTGTTGTCTGATTTCTATGTGGAATGAAAGGTAACTGAAAGAATAATTTCAGAGTTTGGACGAAGAATCAAGGCGATGCTTCTACTTCAGGTATTTTTGTTATTGAAATCTATCTATATTTATCTATAGGTTGGTTATTAGATATGACACATGGCTTACACATTTGTATTCATATATAGGAACCAAGTAGATTCAAGAATATTTCAAATGTTGAAGTGGATATTTGGGTTGTAAATAGTGTGAGTCTAGCAGCCTTGGTAGTGAGAGATTATCACCTAACTTTACCTAGTAGTTTGGTTCTTGTATTAAATAACTGTTATTATGTACCTTCAGTAACCAGAAAAATAATCCCAGTGTCAATCCTAGAAACCATAGGATTTTTTTAATGTTAAGAACTAAATGTTGTCTCTTTTATAAGAATAACATGTGTTATGATATGGAACATCTTAACAATGGTTTATATATACTTGAACTTGTAATATTGATAATGAAAATAAATGAAAAAACCAACAAGAATGAATCATATAACACCAACCTATGGTGAATTAGTCTTGGTCATGTAAATGAGAAGTGTTTACATTAGTTACATCAACTATAGTATTTAGACTCAGTTGAGTTAAAACCCTTAGATGTTTTTCATGATTTTTTATAAGGGAAAATGACCAAAGAAAACCTCTATGGTAAGGGATAAAGGGCCATTGAATTACTAGAATTAGTTCATACTAACATATATGGTCCATTTCTAGTAGACTAAAGGGATGGGATTTCTTAATTCATTACTTTTACTAATGACTATATTAAGATTGATTATATCTACTTTATGTGGTATAATTCAGATTCCTTTTAAATGTTTAAGGAATTCCAACATGGTAAGAAGATTACGACACTCCAATCAGATCGAGGCATAGAGTATCTTAACCAAGATTTGATTTATCACATGAAATAATATTGGATAATATCTCAACTCACTCCTCCTTATACACCACAGTGTAATGGTGTTAGTGAAAGGAAGAATCAGACCCTACTCGACATGGTCAAATCAATGATAATCTAAGAAACTATTATATTATCCTTTTGGGGATATGCCTTATAGACATCAATATATACCCTAAACTGAGTACCAAATAAAGATACATATGAGATTCCATATGGGGATGTGAGGTTTTTTAGGACCATACCTAGTGAAAAATTATCACCTCAAAGCACAAAATGGATCTTTAAAGGTTATCCTAAAGAGAAAAATAGGATATTACCTATATAAAAATTCTGAAAGAAAAGTGATTGCGGAAAGAAAAGACATATTTATTGAAATAGAACACATTTAAAATGGAATTAATGGGAGAATGATTTAATTCAATGATGTTGATGCTCTATATGTACAATATTTGTTATGAGAACAATCTCCACAGAGACAGTAGTCAATGTAGATTCTCCCAAGACTCAAGTAATACATTGGTCGACTCGAGAGGTTAGAGAACCAAAGACTTATTATTTTCTTGTGATTGAGTTAGGTGGAACATTACTCATTAAGGATGATGAACCTATAACATACATGTATGTAGTAGAAGTAAAGGATACTACTAAATGGAAATATACCATTCATTCTTTAATGAAGTCTATGTATCAAAATCATGTTTGGATTTTGGTAGACCCTCTAGCTAATGTAAAATATATTGGGTGAAAATGGGTATTCAATAAAAAGCTAGAAATGGATGGTAAGGTCAATACCTATAAGGAAAGACTAGTGGAAAAGGGTTCTATGAAATAATAAGGCATAAAGTATAATGAAATCTTCTCACTAGTAGAAATACTTAAGTGCTTCAAAATATTACTTGCAATAACAACCTTCCATGATTATAAAATTTGGAGAATGGATGTCAAAAACGATTTTCTAAATGGGATGTTGGTTGAAGACATCTCTAGGACTCAACCTTATGGGTTTGTTAATAAAAATAATTCCAATAAATCATGAAAGCCACATAGATCTATTTATGAGTTGAAGGATACATCACGATCATGTAATGTTCATTTTGATGAGTCCATAAGAGAATTTTGTTTCACAAAAAATGAAAGTGATCCATGTGTCTATAATAAGGTTAATGTGAATTCCATTTTTTTCTAAGTTTTATATGTTGATGACATATTAATTATGGGAAACAAAGTCCAAGACTTATAGACAATTAAGACTTGGTTAAATGAATGCTTCTCCATAAATGAATTAGGTGAAGTAGCTTATATTATAGCGATCAAGATCTGTCAATATAGATCTGATATGTTTCTTCAGATAAGTCAAAGTACATATATTGATAAGGTGATTAAAAAGTATAACATAGAACAATCCAAGAGAGGGTTTTTTCCCATGTCACATGGTATCAATATCTCTAAGAAAATGTGTCCACAAACACATGAAGAGATTGAAAGCATGAGTAGAATCCTATATGAATCTATAATGGGATATATCATGTATTCCATTATATGTACTAGGTTTGATGTATCATTTTCTTTAATAATGGTGGGAAGATATCAAGCTAATCCAAGAGACTTGCATTAGGTAGCAGTCAAAATAATCATGACGTACTTGAGGAATAAAAAGGATATGTTCATAGTATATAGAGGATATGAGAAAATAATAGTGAGAGGATAAAATGATGCTAGTTTCTAGAAAAATATTGATGGTCTAAAATCACATCCATGCTATGTATTTTTCCTAAATGGTGGTGCAGTGAGCTGGAGAAGCTCGAAGAAATCTGTGGTAATTGATTCTATAGAGGAATCTAAGTATATAGAGGATTATGATGTAGCTAAGGAGGTAGTATAGATATGAAGCTTTGTCTTAGAAATTGGTGTTGTTCCTAGAAGTTTAGACCCTATTCAAGTTCATTGTGATAATACTATAGTAGTGGTGCTTGCCAAGGAGCCCAAGTCACACTAGGAGAAAAATCATATACTTCATAAGTTTCTTATTTGAATGGATTTTACTTAGAGAGGTGAAGTTACAGTTAGCATAGTATCTATAAAGGATAATGTGGTAGACCCTCTGACTAAAGATATATCTTGGAAGAATCATGATTCTCTTATGAGAGATAGCTGATTGAGACTTGTTAGTAGTTGTCTCTAGTGTAAGTGGGAATGTTGAAAGTGGGTACTCTAGATACAACTTTTATATGCACTTTGATTACCATTACATGTATACAATTTATACACGTGTTTATCTTACCAGAATAGTGTCGATACTTATATTTCTACTAGATTTATAGTAATTTCCATGGATTAAATGTCATATAAAAGGGTAATATAAGTTCCCAGGCTATAATGATAACATATAGATAGTATGATAATAATATTAAAGTAATGTATTATGGTCTAGATACATCATACAAACAAGACAAAGATGATGTGTGACCATCAGGTGTTGGGGGATCATAATCCTTGGGACTTCTTCTCATGAATTTCTCACTTAGTGATCTCTAGTATATGATATCATAAGGTCATACCCACCAATAAGAACACCACATGTTTCAAGTGTCATTGGTTTTTTTCTATCTACAAACATGTTTATTAGCCTCTTGACTTGAGATCATTGTCAATGTGTGATATTTGATCACATACTTTGATGTAAGGAAAAACCATTAAATTAAAGTCTTAGTGATGTAGCTTGTGTTTGGTACATCATTGGTGGTATGGAATTGGTTGAATGATCAAGATAGAATTTATCGCTTCTGAGTTGAGGAAGTGATATCTCAGGCTTGGTTGATCAGTATGGTAGTACCTTAATAAATCCATGGTTGTTGTGGTTAAAGGTAAGTATATCTAATTAGATCAAAAAATAATAAAGAAAGAATTTATGATGACACATGTGTGCATCCTGCTTTATGATATATCATATGATAAATAGATTATATTAAGAAGTGTGTGTTCGTTGGATGGTTTTCATTGCTATGGGTATTCCTTATCTCTTTAGGGGCCTTGATGGGTTACTATAATCTACTCCTAGTATGTGAATAATATTCACTACAATTGATATAAGGTCCTAGAGGGTCACATACAATTGAATATTCAAGAATCTTCCCTATTCTGGTGAATAAGTATATAGGATATGGTGGGACCCACCAAAATGTCCAATAGTTGTCCAAGTTTTATAGATAAATGATAAATAAATAAATTCATTATTATTTGAGTATATAATAATTGGGTTGAATTTATTTATTAAAAGTATTTTTTAAGTGTTTATGTAAATATAAGGACTAATATTATACAAATAAACATTATTTTAATATTAAAGGTTCGTTTAATATTAGGGGGAATTACGAGTAGAGTTAGCGAATTAGGTTTATCATGTAATATATTTAATATATATTAAAATTATGTGAGAAAATATAAATAATATTTATGATGTAGTTAGTTCATTATAATTTTTTATTTATTGCTTATTTAGTGGACATTTAATATATGGGGGCTGGAGAATCCAAATCAGGTATTTAAGACATCCACTGTATAGTCAAGGATAAGATAATTCCATATAGTATTCATCAGTTTGAATTGATATATTATCTCTTCTCTCAAATAATTTAGAGAGAAACTTGATAACCAAGTGATCAATCTAAGAACACCTTCACGGATCAAAGCATCGAAGAGATCATCAGAGCTCCATGATAACACCCAAAATTCAAAGAATGGTGTATACAAGGATTATTGAAGCATGTGTGGATGATCTATAGGTATTAAAATTTATATCCTTCAAGAAATGGCCACCAATGACTTGCGATAGACAAGAACACTTAGAATCAAATGAGGTACTCGTTCTGTTTAATTTTTGTTCTTTGAATAATTAATGCAAGATCCTTAGACCATACAAGGGATCTCATTGAAGGAGATCATGAAGTTTCATCACTCTAGTGATGAAAATTTTTAAATCCCTATCCCACCGGCTTCCACTATGAACCCTGTACTAACATGGTCATCGAAGATCGCTTGAAATTGCTTAAGGTTATCTAGAAATCTGAGAGGGATGAAAATAGAGAATGAGAGGATTTTCTAGTGTTGGCTGAACTAAAAAATAAGGGGCCTGAGATATTTATGACATGACTTAGAAATTCATGTCGTAAATTACATAAAAGGGATCTAATGTCAATATTCACACCACCTCAACTTACTTTCCTAGAGAACATAATTTCATCCTTTGAACACACCCAAGAAAACCATTCATGTGATGAAAAAAATCATAACATATTTCATGAATAATTCATGTTGTAAAACCCATTCACATCATTAATTTGTCTTGTAGCATTTCCCACAACCATATTCATATTTATTTACTCTTTACACCTCTGGACACTTCTGAAACATTATTACAATGACTTAAAACCTAAAAGAATAAGAATAAAACAAAGAAATACCTCAAAAAGGGGTGTTACATTCTCCACTCCATTGATATTTTCATCCTCATGAATCTAAATATCTATGTTTCCTTTAAACAAGGTATAAAATTTCTCCAGTATAAACTTTTCCCATTCCCATGTTTCCTCTTGAACCTGAACATAATGCCATAATAATCACACTAAGGAAAGAGATCCACCTCAAAGGGGATTTTCTTGCCTGTCCAGAACCCATACCGATTCATGGATAAAATCTGAATCTTGATCAAGAGTAACATGATAACAACTAATCACATGTCTTGGATCGGGATGACACTTCTTCAATTGAGAGACATGGAAGCTGTAATGAAAAAAATTATTCTCAGCAGTAACACCAACTGGTATAAAATAGTTCCAATCTATTCTATAACCTCTAATGGTCCCACATACCATGGTTATAACTTCTGTTGTTTCCCCAAGTGATGATGACCAAGTTTCAGTGAAACTTTCAAGAAATAATGGTCACTGACATCAATGGATAAAGGCCAATGATGATTATCTACATACTAATTCTATCTGATTTGAGTCATAGTCATCCACTTCTGGATCATCTGAATTTTCTCTGTAGTTTCATGAACAAGATTATGACCAATCAAAGATGCCTCTCCTATTTCCACCCAACATAAAGAAGAATGACAAGGCCAACTATACAAATCCGAAAACAGTGGTATTAGTATTATTGCATGATAACTATTATTATAGGAGAATTCAACCAAAGACATATGATCCTCTTGTGAACCACAAAATTCTATGAAACACACTCTGATCATATCTTCCAATGTCATAATTTTATGTTTCAAGTTTCCATCTATCTTTAGATGATATGGCGTGGTCATAGTTTTTTGAATTCCAAGATTATTTTTGTAACGATCACCAAAAATTAGAAGTGAAATGGGGGACTCTATTAGATACAATCAAAGATGAAACTCAATGTAACCTGACCACTTATTAGATATAAAATTTTTCCAAGTCCTCTAACATGTTGGATTCTCTAATAGGGATAAAGTGTACCGAATTAGTAATTCAGTCCATTATTACCCATATAACATCACGTTTCTATAATGTTCTCGGTATTCCTATGATAGAATCCCTCATAGTTTTCTACCACTTCCATACAGGTATAGGCATATATTTTAGCATACCAGTTGGTTTTTGATATTCATACTTTACCCACTAACAACTTAGACATTTCATCATATAGTCTGCAATCTTGTGTTTCATACCTACCCACCAAAAATATTATTTCATAACCTTGTACATTTTCTAATCACCCGAATGAATAGACAATTTTTAATAGTGACATGTGAAAAATATTCCTAGAAATATTGAGGAACTGCCAATCGATTTCGAAAGCATACCAAGGACTTTACATCTTCTGTCAAGCCATCAAAATTCTCCCCATAATTTAGGTTTGACATAATAGTGATAAAATTAGAATCTATTACTTAAGTTTATTTTACCATATTTATTAATTCTAGAACAAGACTGACTGGAAATAAAACTGTATTCTCACCCTGGGTAGTAAAATTTGTATTCATATCAGCAATAACACTCATCAACTTCCATTGTTCATAAGCTTATCAGAATACTTCGTTGTATGATTTATAACTCAACGCATCAGCTTCAAAATTACCTTTACCGAGTGTGTATAACAAGTAAAAATCATACATATAGTGGTACTATATCCATATTAATTTCCTAAAGTTCAAGTATTATTGAAAAGAGATGTATTTCAAACTCTTATGGTCAATAAAAACTGTAAAATTTTCTCAAAATAGGTAATGCATCCATGTATTTAAGGCATAGACAACGAAAAATAATTCTTGGTAATGATTAGGATAATTCTTATCAAATAATCACAACTGTCTAAAATCACAGGCCACAACATTGTATCCTTATATGATAACACAACCAATATCAGATCTAGATTCATCACAATATACCACATAACTGTTACTCAGTTCTAGATATATTAGGATGGGTGGTTAGGAGATGATTTTTAATTTCTAAAAATAATTTTTTACATTCATCATTCCATACGAATGAAAAACCATTCCTTGTCAGCATAGTCATTGGAGAATAATGTATTGAGAAATCATGAATGAATTAGTAATAATATCTTACTAATCCCAAAAAACTTTATGCATCAAAAACATTATTTAGTGTCTAACAAGAGACAAGTCCTTTAATATTCCTATGGTCAACTGATATTCCTACTTCAAAAATGAAATTCCTAAGGAAACATACTTCTTAAATCTAGAAGTCACACTTAGAAAACTTAGCATACACAAATGATGATATCTTGAGTGTAGGTAAATTTTAAAGAACCATTTTTATCCATTAAATTGATTAAACATGTCATATATTTGAGGAAGAGGATATTGATTTTTAATAATTAATTGATTCAACTTATGATAATCTACACATAAGCAGAGAGTTCCATCTTCCATTATTAAAATAAAATCAGTGCAACCCAATGTGATGTACTAGTTCTGATAAAGTATTTACTTTCTAACTCTTAAAGATGAAACTTAATTCTCACAAATCATTTGGAGACATTCTGTAAGCTGATAGTGAAATAGGAATTGTTCTCAGGATTATGTTGATAGTAAATTTGGTTTCCCTTGTGGGTGGTAACCTAGATAAATAATTTGGAAATACATCTGAGTATCGATCCACTATTTCAGGAAGAGTCCCATTCCCTATTTCATCAGCAACACTCAAGGTAATTACTTGAAACATGCTAGAGATGGTTCCATCAACTTTTACTAAAGGTCTTTTTCTACCTACATTTATATCCCAGTATCCTTTGAAATACTGAAGGACTCCATCTGGGGATGTCAACATTACCTATTGAGTGTAGAAGCTTATATGGGCTTTAAATTCCACCAATCAGTCCATACCAATGATTAGATAAAAAAAATAAATCTATAGGATTGTAAACTCCCAGAGAAATTGTGGTTGTAAAAGGTTTTCAATAAGACTCAAGTGGAGGGGTGAATTGAGTTCTTGAAATTTTCTTCTCTTAGAAAACCACCCTCTTTTGGATATGAATAAATTATAATATTTTCTTAAACACAATAAGCAATGTAAATAAAGAACAGAAAATAAAAAAAATAAGACTCATAGATTTATAGTGGTACGATGAAAATAAATCCCCTAGACCACTCCACTAACCCTCTTCTCCATGAGTTTGATGATTTTTTTTCGACCAGTACTTTTACCGGGGACTGTCGGCCCTTTTTTCTAGGTACTGCATGATTGAGTAAAAGTAGTTGAAACTTAGTTTAATAACACATGAGTTTTCAACTAGGATCTAATAAGTATTTACAAACAACATCCTTTAGGTTATTTTACTTGGAACCTTTACAATGAATGAAATGATAAATATAGTGTTTATAGTTGTAAAATACAACTGATAGAAGGAAGAAATCTCTATAAGAGATGATAAAAAGAAAATACAGCTCAAGGAGAGTCTTTTCGAATGAAAAAAATATTGATAGATATATGATAGATAAAGATCACAAATATTATTCTTCTTCTCAAGTAAAAAGGAGTAGTGTTGAAGAGCTTCAAGAGAGAGAGAGAGAGAGTTCTTCCTTTGAATTGTATTCAGGTTCTTTTGTTCTTCTCTGTGTATTTCTTCTTCACTTCAAATATATATAGAAATACATGAACTTAAATTATATTATAAATGAATATCTATTATACATAAAAACTATATCTCCCAATTTAAAAATACACATCCTTTTCTCATAAATACCATGAAAATAGTAAAGACCAATAAATTATCCTTTTACTTGTTTCCTTTCTCATCACTTGATATTTATTATAATTGTTTTACTATAAAGAGGTAATCAAACATTTAAAGATTTAATGATAACATTAAAATATAAACGAGGTTCTTTAATGATAATTAATATAGATTTTAGATCGCTTTAGAAGATTTCAGATCATCACATAGCTGAATTTTAGATTTGAATTTATATAGCCAACTACTCTAGTAGTCAAATTCACATAGGACTTCTTTATGTAGGAGATTTCATTCATGTAGAAATTTTTTCAACATAGAAAAATTCATGTATAAAAATTTATTCATGTAGGTTTTTTACTCATGTATCCAAATATAACATAGCCAAATGAAACTATGTAGCCAATTTCACTTCATATTCAATTTACGTAACTAATTACTGCACATATCTGATTCACATAACCGATTCATATATGTAGATTTTTGCTCAAATAACCATTTCAATTATGTATTTGAATTTTATATAGGAAATGTTGTGACATAGCTAATTTACATAGGTAAATCCTTCATGTGGGTGATTTTTCTAGACCTAGGTAAATTTAAACCAAAATATCCAGAATTGTAGATTTAAGGATTTTAACAGCCAAAACCCTTAAAACAAGATATAACCTAATGAAAACACATAAAAATAGAATCATCAGTAAAATATTAAAGGGTACTTGGGATCATTAAATCCTAAAGTACATGGGATATATTTTAATAACATTATTAGTCCAAAAATATTCCCCCTTTTGATGATAAAAAACTCATAAAATATTGAAAATGAAAATTTGAAAAGGTTTTACATGTGTTGACCAAAAATATATAATATATATATATATATATATCTTTTAAAATGTAGTGTTTCTCCCCCTTAGTTATAAATTTATTCCATTTGTATTAATTGATGAATTCTACCCCTTTGATCAACATTAACGTAAACATATCTAACCTCTCCACCTTAATATGTCATTAAAAATAATGGGTAAGGATAAGGAAAAAATTAATGTAGCACTTAGATTAATGAACCATTTAATTATTGTGTAGAAACTAAGTATGAAATTATGGAAAGAATGGAACTTAGTAAAAAAATAAATATATTGAAAACATTAAAAGAAAAAAATCATTAAAAAAAAGATAAGAAGTGAATATCATCAAATGAATAAATATTTCATTCATTGATGGTTAAAAAGTTGAAAAATTTACATCCACTCAATACCCATAAATAAAAAATATATCAGTCAAAATTCATAGGATTATGGATCATTTATAACTAAAAATTTGGTTTGGGTGGAGGTATTTTAAAGGTAGGTTCAGTTTGGGAGTTAGTTGGAGGATCTATTAGATAATGTGGTACAACCTTTCCAAGTTATAAAGTAGCTCCTTCTGCACTACCAATATCTAATTTGAACTATAAAATTTTAACATTGGTGATGATAACTCCTTAAATATTCCCTTTCAATATACTAAAAACATAGGTTCCAGCAGTGTAAAAAATAACTTTCTTTAGAGGTTCATAGGTTGAGGATCCTTCTTTAGAGTGATCAGCAGCTGGAGAAACATCCACTTTGGCTTACTCTTTCTTATAGATCTCAGAGACATCAAAATAAACATCTATTTTTTATACAACTTTATAGGAATACATTAGAGTAGGACCTAGAGTCCTTTTACCACTTATATTGAATGGGTAATCAATACAAATGTTTATCCTTGTGATAATATCATATTTAAAGAACTCAATAATAACCATGGATTCTTACCTATCTATTTTCCCAAATATTTCTAAGCCATTACTTAGGAAATTTTTTAAAGAATAAATACAACTAGAAGAAAAAACCTAAGGAACATTGAAAGTAGGAGAATTTATAAAAGGAGTAATGTAAGTAATAGATAGACCAGATGAAATTCCCCCTAAAATCTTCTTCAAAAAAATGGTACACTGAACTCTACATATTGATCATTCTACCATTAACAAACTTAATCTTTCTATCAATGATTTCCACTTTCCCAATCAATATTTTGAAAACTTCCTTGACAACACTAATAAAAGATTCTATAATTTGAGTACCAACACCGGCATGATCGGGTTCAACTTGAACGAATATAGTAGGATAATGAGAAATGGGTTGCATTGAAGGAATAAACCTTGGAGGCTTATACACAGACAAATATTTACCTATAGAAGAAAATAGATCAAATGAAACTTTAGTAGATTCTAAACCTAATTCCTCTTCTGTATAACTAGTTTTCAGTCCTTTAATGCTCCTATAAACTTTTTACAACAAAGACAACAAAGACAAAAACATTGATGGTTAATGGAAACTGGGATGAGTGAACTACAAACCATACCTTAATTATCTTTATAAAATTTTATAATCACTTCCAACTTCCCATTAGATTAATCATAAAGACCACTAATTCATTTAAGGATCAATTAGTCCATATACCAAGATTCATAAAGGTTATTTTGTATCTTATAAATCTATAACAATACATTTCTTCAATTATTGCATCATAACTAGTGTAATTAGATCACACTAAAGACACTAGAGTTTAGAAGACAAATAGGTAAATTATGATAGCACCTGATGAACCCTACTTTGAAAATCAAGAACAATAGAATGTTACAAGGTGGAAGATGAAAGTCATTGAAACTTTTTGATGAATTCAAACTTACTTAATACATCACTTAATAAAGTGTGAAATCTTTCCTTCATATCTATCCTAAAAGACTTAATATAATCAAGGACTTATTGAGATATTTCAGATTTCACTAATAGAAGATTCTAGAGGGAGTATCTTTGAGATATAAACATAACACCAATCTCATTAAATTTATACTTGGTAGGACAAACATACTTTAAACCACTTACAATATATTTCATCTCCTCAAGATTTTTTGAACTTACATCAAAACAAGCTAGATGTACAGGAGGGGAAGACTGAATATTCTTAATAATATTAGCTTGGGAAGCTACTAACCCAAACAAAATTTCAAAATCAATCATAGAAATAGATAACTCCTTGAGTTATTTGATCTCATCCTTAGAGGATTTTAGATCCCATTTCAACTCAACATAATATGTTTTCAAATTTTCAAACTCAACCATTACATCAACAGTAAAATATTATATTTCAGAATTGTCTAAGATTTTACTAATTAAGGGAGATTACTCATGCACAATAGGTGGTAGTGATAGTGTAGGTGTTGTGTGAGAATTATCAATAGTCTCCATAGCCACATCGCCAACTCTAGCTCTATGAATAGGTGATATAAGAATAATTATATCAACTTCTTGAAGATGAAAGTCAACTTCAGCTTGATATTTCACACCAGAAACACTAGACATAGTTTCAACTGGTATCTCCCCAAGAATAGAAATGTTTTTCTCAACAACTAGTTCCTTATGATGATCTTATTTAGTAGACTCATTAACTCATATTTGAACAACCTCATCAAATTGACTATGAACTGGATCAACCAGAGAAGGAATTTCCACTGGAAACTAAGGATCTACTCTGGAAGAAACTATCTCTTGTACCTCCCTATAAGACACTATCTCAGCAGGTGTTTCATCCCTAGGTGGTGGGATCTGAGATGGATCCCCCTAATCCACACCTTCCCAATCGATGAGTTTTAAGGAATTTTAAATAGAGTCCCAAAAATACCCAATTGTTTTCAACTTCACTTCACATAGGGTATTAATCTTATGACATTTCACTACATCTCCCTCATTAAGATCCACTTATTTTCTCTTTAAAACTATGGATATCAACCTAATATAAGGATAATATTTCAAATTTACTTTTCTTTTTCAATAGTGATACATAAAATGAATTATGTACCTCATTAGATTGAGGTTTAGGTTGTTTATTATAACATATAGAAAGTTCATTTCCTGAAAAAGAACCTTCTCCATCTCTCTAGCTCTCTGAGCTATCATAGTTTTTAAAAATTTACATAGTACCTTCCAATCTACTAGTAAATCATTTATTATTTTCTTCTCAAATATAGAGGTTCCAAAACTTGAATAAATATTTCAATGTAACTGGGCTTATTCCAATAAGAGTCTAACTGAAATTAAACTCCCCTTAATGGGGATAATGAAGAAAATCAATCAACTCTATAGATAAAAACAATATTTCCCTAACACTGAAGTTTAAAGAGATAAAATCCTCTGTTTGATTAAAATTAAACTCAACGTTCTTTATAAATTCATTTAACTCTTACTCAAACATAAAACCAAAATTTTTATCATTAAATAAAAAATCACAACCTTAAAACTAAAACACTTTCTTCAGAAACATCTCAATACTCTCCAGCCATGCCATATTAATGTATTTCCTAGTAATAAATCTGCATGACATGATTCCTTTGGATTTATTAGAAGAACCAAGACTTCCCTCATCACCACGCTTTGATATTACCATGGAATATAAGGTCAGTTGAAGGTCAAGCAAGGATCCAAAGGTTATAGGTGATGGTTCAGCTTCTGGGAGAAGATATGTACATGGATGGAAAAAGGGTCATAGACTGATCGAATTTTAGGTCATGAACCCTATCCCCCAAATGATTATGTACCCAAAAGTTTTTTGGGTAGATTATAACTAATAATAAATAAAATAAAATCTAAAAGAAACAAATATTTTCTAAACATGTAACATTTAAAAAGTGAAATAGAATAGACTAATTTAATCTAAAAAACATTAATAAATAAATAAAGCATAAATTAAATTAAAAAAAATAAAAATTCATCAAAACAATATGAATTAAATTTATTTAAATCCCAATAAACCTAATTATATTTTTATTAAATCAACACTTTCACAAGAAAGAGGATTTGTAAAAATACCCAATAACTAATTCTCAGTAGAGATAAACCCAAGAGTAATATCACATTTTTGAGCACGATCTCTCAATAAATGATACGTTAAATCTATATGATTTTTTCTAGAATGATTTATTGAATTCTTTGAAATGTTTATGGAACTAGTGTTATCAAATTTAATTGATACATGATTATAACTGAACCCAAAATCCATTAAGGCGTGTTTCATCCATAATAAATATGCACAACAACTATCAACAATAATATATTCTGCTTTAGTAGTAGAAAATGCAACAGATTTTTGTTTTTTACTAGACCAGGATACTTGGTATTTATTTAGAAAATGACAATTTACTGAGGTATGTTTCATATTTAGTATAAAACAACCAAAAAATTCATCTAGATATGAAGTTAAATTAAAATAATAAGTTTTTGAAAAAACTAAAGAAAGAGATATTTTTACTTTTAAATACCTTAAAATTATTTTGGTAGATTTTAAATGAGATTCCTTAGGATTTTCTCAAAATATAGGACAAATACATACTAAAAACATAATTTTTATTTTACTAGTAGTCAAATAAAATAAGCTTCCAATTAATCCTCTGTAAATTTTGTTATTAACTGCTTTCCCAGTTTCATACAAGTCAAGCTTTTCATTAGAACTCATATGAGTTGTATTTACATTACCACTCTCAAATCAAAATATTTTAAGTAATTAAAGTATGTATTTTCCTTGATTTAGAACATTTATAAAGTCTTTTTGATAAATCTGAAAACCTAGAAAATAATTTAGCCGACCCATCATGCCCATCTCAAATTATTTTTTCATGAGTTTAGAAAATTCATTACACAAATTTTTATTTGTTGAACCAAAAATCACATCCTAAACATATATATGAACTAGAAAAATATCTGTAGATAAATTTACTTAAATAGAGTAGGATCTTACTTACCTACTAAGAACCATTTGATAAAAAAAACTTAATTTTTCCTACCAAGATCTAGGCATTTGTTTAAGTCCATATAGAGCTTTAATAGGTTTGAAAACTGAAGTTGGAAGATGAGGATTTTCAAAACCAGGATGTTGTTCAACATAAAATTCCTCCATAAGATTTTTTTTAAAGAAATAACATTTTACATCCATATGATATAATTTGGAATTCATATGTGATTCTTAGGAAAGATAATCATAATAACCTTTAATCTTTCTATAAGTGAAAAAGTCTCTTCATAATCTATACCTTATTCTTGATTATAACCTTTAGCTACTAGTCTATCCTTATTATTAGTGATCACACCCTGATCATACAATTTATTACTAAAAACCAATTTTTTTTTCTATAATAGGATAGTCAAAGGTCCTATTAACTAATTCTCAAACCCTATTATTCTTTCACTAGTTTAACTCCTCTTGTATTTCTAAAACCCAACTCTTATCTACTAAGGATTCCTCTATAGTCTTAGGTTTTAGTTTGAGATAAAAAGGGAAAAACCCTATAAGGTTTCCTACACTCCTTTTAGTCTTAATCCCTTAATCTAAGCTTCCTATAACTATTTTAAGGGATAGTCATTTAGGGTTCTAGTATTTCTAGGAATCACACTTTCTGGTTCCCTGGTAACTATACTTTTAGGGTGTGTTTCTAGAAAATTAAGTTCCAACTTTCCATTCATTTTTACTTTCAAGGAGAGGTTTAGGTATCATGTTTTCAAAATAATCACATATCTCATCAACTTGGGTCATTTTGTGATCAAAAGGATCACTTTCATCAAATTTTACATGATTTGATTCTTCAAAAATCATTGACCTTTTATTGAGAACTCTATATGCCTTTGAAGTGGTTGAATAGATAAGGAGTATTCGTTCATCGACTTTTGAATCAAATTTACCAAGATTATCCTTGGTGTTTAAAATATAAACCTTGAATTAAAACACATTACAGTAACCAAATTTTGGATTTCTATTATTCCATATCTCATAGGGTGTTTTATTTAAAATAGGTCATATTAGAACTCTATTTATGACATAACATGTTGTATTTATAGATTCAGTCAAAAAATGAGTAGACATGTTATATTTAAATAACAATTTTCTAGATATTTCTTGCAAATTACTATTCCTCACCTCAGCAACAACATTTTTGTAAGGTGTCCTAGGAGAAGAAAAACTATGTTTGATACCATGTTTTGAACAATATGAATTAAACTCATGGTTTTCAAATTATTCTATACGATCAATTATTAAAGTAATAATTTTGGTATCTTTATCTTTTTGAACTAGTTTGTAAAAAATTATAAAAATAGAACATGATTCGTTCTTAACACTTAAAATGAACTCCCATGTAAATATAGAAAAATCATTAACTAATATATAAAAAAAACATTTTCCTCTTAGGCTTGAACCTCTAGATGGTCCAAAAAAATCCATGTGAATTGGTTCTAGGGGTATAAATATAGTAACCTATTTAATTGGTTTATAAGATTAATTATGTTGCTTTCCCATTTGGCATACATCACATATTTTTTTTATTAAATTTATGTTGAGCTAAATTTAAAAGTAAATTTCTTTTTGAAAATTTTCTCAAAGAATAAAAATTAAAATGTCCCAATCTTCTATGCCAAATCTAAGATTCATTTGTTTCATCATTTAAACAGTTCAATTATTTTATACTTTGGGAATTAATATCTAGAGTATAGAAATTTTCTATTCTAGGTTTCTTAAATTCAATAATTTTATCTTTAAAAATAGAAAAGGAATTGTTTGAAAATTTTAAAAATAACCAGTATCATAAATTTGAGAAATGCTTATTAGGTTATGCTTTAATCCTTCCACATAAAGAACTTTTTTGATGAATACAGAGCTTTGATTACCAATTGATCCAACTCCTATAATTTTTCCTTGGGCATTTTCACCGAAAGTGACATAACCTTCATTATTTTTGATGAGTGTAAATTAGAGAAATACCCACTCATATTCCTTGAATATCCACTATCCATATACTAATTTTCATTGATAACATTGGACATTTTTCCTTACACAGATAAATCAAACAAGAAATTGTTTGGGTACCCATACTTTCTTGAGTTTAGTAATGTTAGCCACTAAATATTTGGGAACCCAAATCCTTTTGTTCTATCTAGAAAATCCAACTTTAGGTTTTGATTTTTTTGAAAGAAAAGTATGTTTGACTCAAAAAAATTGAGGGGTTTTCAAACTATAAGTTTTGGAAAGATTACTTTACTCTCCACAATGAAAACAATTAATTTTAGAGAGGTTCTTATTCTTAGAACTAGGCACAAAATATTTTTTATAAAATATTATCTTCTCACCTTGTATTATTATTCCAAATTTATTTTTATGAGATCTTTGGTTTCCAAGGATTTTATTTTTTTGAGAAAATTGAGCTTAGAGGAATTTATTTATAAAAAATAAATGTTACAAGAGTATGAAGAATGGAAATTTACATTTGTCCCATTAAAATAAGGGGATCATGTCACAAGGAAGAGTGTTAGAGTAGGTAAAAAACTATTATCACTCCTTTATTTGTAAGACCACTGACAAGATGATTGGATTCATGAAAGATATGCATGATTATATAGTTCATAGAAGAAATATTATCAAGATAATTAGACCATTTTACTATTAGCTTCCATGAGAGGTGAATATTTTGCATCCTAATAGCTTGAACAATGATAGTGGAGTCACACTTGAACTATATGTTGTTACAATTTATTTGATTTGAAAGGCAAACTGATATGATAATCCCAATAATTTCCTCTTCTAGAGAAGTGACATGTCCATAAGGACCATGAAGTTATTCCAAAATGTCACTGTTGTGATCTCTAAAAATAACCCCATATAATAATGGCCACATATTACTCCTTAAAGCCCCATCTGTATTTCACTTTAACTATCCAACAAAGGGTGGAATCCAAAAGACATCAAGTGTGCCAAGAGGTTGAGGGAAGTTGCCTGAAATATTCATTTTCCTCAGAATAGTTAGGCCCTGCACCGAGTTTCTAAAACTTTCATCATGCAGCATAATGACATTTTTCACTACAACCATGATTTCAGAAAGGGAAGTAAGAGCATTGTATTTCATATGGATGTGGATTTACTTGTTTCTACTTCTCCATATGATGTGAACAAGCTCTATATAGGCCACCCGAAAGATTACTATAATTTGTTTGGATAGTTTAATACTGATAAGAACATAAAAAATAGTGGAAAGAGTTAGTATGTGGGGGATGAATCTCAAAAATATAAAATACATCTTTTCATAAAGAATAAGCAGATTTGGTAGCTCAAGAAGTGATGATCAGAATTCTCTCATTGATGATGATAGAGGGAAAATTTTGAACAAAGATAAATACCTAAACGCTGAATATTGGCATCAACAGGAACCTTGTTGAGAGAAAGTCTATAGAGCAGTGTAAACATGGAAGGAAGTAACCAATTCTTGTTGAATTATCCAATCCATTTTTTCATAAAAACTCTTGCAAAATATTTGAAATATTGAACTTATTTTTTCAAAATTTTAATCTTATTTACTTGTTCAATAAAATATGCAATAAAATTTTCCATCTTGGTTTCTAGTTCTGAAATATGTTTGTTTAAGTCATATTTTTCAATTACCATATCATTATTATACTTTTTAAGAGATTTTTTTTATTTTTCATAGATTTATACTTACTTTCCAGAATATTATAATACTCATTTAATTCCTCATATGAAAAATTTTCATTTTCAGATTCACACTCATGATTAGAATAATAACATGAATGAACCTCTTTGGAATGTTCCATAAAGAACATGTTAGCCTTATGATTAGAATGTTCAGGTTTTGATTCTAAAGACGTGACATAACTATAATATTATGAAGCACTTATTATGGATTTAATTGATTTATTACCTTTATTATTGTAGTCAATATTCTTGAAATACTATTTCATTGACTTTTTGTTGTCTTGTAGCTGTGGAAAATCTGGGTTGATGTGTCTAAGATTTTTTTCATATCATCCCACTTATTTAGAATTACCATCAGAATTATTATACTTTTTAAAGGGTTTCTTAAAACCTCTTCTATTATTATATAATTTATTTAACCTCATAGAAAAGTTATAAAGAAAACGATCTGAATTAGATATATAATAAGTTTCTTCATTAGATGAATAAACTATTTTAAGTCTCTTTTATTTATTATCATATTTTGAAGTTGATATTTCTAAAGTATAATTCCCCTTCTTAACTAATCTATGTTCTCCAGATTTATCTTCCATCTCAGACTCATACATCATCAATGCAACACCCCAATATTTCATAGTACATTATCTCTTTAAAGTAATTCAATAGCTGGCGCTACATGAAACACCAAGTTCAAGTGCATCACAACCTATCAAACTAGCCATTTAAAAAGCAATTATGAATAGTATTAACCACATTTTGAATTATATATATATCCTATATAATTTTAAAATTCATATTTTGTGTTTTTAGACATAATATAAGGAAAAACTCAGTTTTTCAGATAAAAGAAGTATTTTTTAAAAAAATGAAGTTTTTACGCCTTTTAATGGAGAACCCCTTTTAAATACAATATTTTCCACT
This sequence comes from Viscum album, assembly GCA_963277665.1. Classification (NCBI taxonomy): domain Eukaryota; kingdom Viridiplantae; phylum Streptophyta; class Magnoliopsida; order Santalales; family Viscaceae; genus Viscum; species Viscum album. The sequence continues at coordinate 1,274,529,926 of OY728136.1, read as the reverse complement.
TTTATATATATTCAATTTAATTAAATTAAATTATTCTTTAGAATTGAGACATAAAATTTAGTTTGGATAAATTTTTGGTACTTTTCTAATAACTTTAAAATTTTGATGAATAATGAAAAATACTAAATTTTAATTAAAAACAAGTTTTTTAATAGAAATAATTTATAGTGTTAAATTATAAATTTGAGTAGTTTTAAAGTATCATTATATTATATTTTTATCATTTAATATAATTTAGGTCATTGGATGTAATTGCACATTTAAATTGTACATAAACACATGTCAATCTTTTGATATATTTTACTTCTTAAAAACCTGCTTTCTGGTTTTGACAATGGGAATTAATTTTAATTTAATTAATGAAACTTCTATGTTTTTAATTTTATAAAATTTACATAATTTTTTAATTTGTAATATCAAAATTATTTTTGGGTGAATTTTTGGTATTTTTCTAAAAACATTCAATTTTTGATGAATAGTGAAAAACACTACGTTGTAGATAAAAACAAAATTTTCATTTAAATAATTATTTTTAATTAAAAATTTATCTTAAATTCAAAATATATACATAATACATATATTATTCCAATGTAATTCATTAGAGTCATTTTATAATAATATTAGACATATAAAATTTTATTGAACCTTCTTAACATCTTTTACCCACCTTCTAGGCACATTTGAAAATTTGCATAAAATGTAATTTTACCATTTATGTGAATTTAATTTCAAAAATATTATAGGCATGATTTTTATCAGTAAGTAAACTATGATTAAATGGAATGAAAATAATTTTTTGTGAATAATAACTTTTGATTTTTATTTACCACGGTTAAAAGTAAATAGGGTAATTAAAGGTAAAAATGATATTATAATTACCCCAATACATGTCCTAATTCTACTGGATAAGTTTATTTTGAAAACAATTAACCTTAAAAAATTATGTTTATCTTTTATCCCCTTAGATTAGATTAATACATTTATTATATTTTATTTAATGAAATGTTAAAAGTGTTAAATTCAAATTTTATTAACTAAACCATTTTTAATATAGAGTTATACATAAGATAAATTTGACTATAAATATTAATTATAAATATGAAAATATTTACTAAAAATGGTATTTTATTTATAATTTTTAGACATGTAATAATTAAATTTATTTATGACACAATGATGATGCAATAATTACCTTATTAATGAAAGAATAAAATAATTGATTTTATAAATATCAAAATAAATAAAAATTGAGACTTTTGATTCCATCCACGAATTTTCTAGATTAATATAACATTTTAGGGTTGATTAAATGTATTTTTTTTGAAGTAATTAAGTTGTGATGACTTAAAAAAAACAAATACTAAATAGTGTCAAAATTGACATAAATGAGTTTTAAAACAAATACTATTTTATTAAATGATATAATATTTATAAAAATATATTATTTGTCCAAATGACTTATATAAATATATATATGTCATTAATGAACCACTTTAGGTTCTATTTTTATTTTATAGTATGTTTATTAACCATGTAATATAAAAATACAAGAATACATGGTAAAATTTAAACTATTTAAATAAGAGTTAAATCTAAAATATAAGGTTAATATGGTGACCTAAACTTGTATAAAACCTATTGGTTGATAGTATTTAGACCCATACCTACCTTATACTCTAAATAAATATATTTGTATCTATTAGAAACTAAAAATTATTTTATAATAAATTAATATTCCAATCTTTTCCTAAAGTGCCCCTCACCTCTCTTATAAAAGGGCACATCCCCTTATCTTAAATTCACACATCCAAAGACATATGGATCGGAAAAACCCACTCAAATATCATAAAAACTACCCTAAATTAATCTTATAGGCCTTAATTTGATCATAAAGCCAACATAAGGAGCCATTTTGTTCAAATCAAAAGGAAGCACCCGAAGAAGAGGTAATTATTTCATCACATCTTTCAAAGTTCTTTTCTTCTTCTTCCACTTCCTCTTTCTTTGTTATTTCCATAATAAAATAATAAATCAAGTAACTTCTACGTACTGAGATGTTTTTATAAATATTGTAAAAACATATTCATTATTCTATCCATCCTATGAATGACAAAGTCACTATACGTGCGTACATACGGCTTATCGTCTCCACGTCGTGGTGTAGTTTGTTATTCAACACTACATTATTTGGATGGGTATATTAATGAGTATAATTAATTTAAATAATGAATATAAAATGGAAATTATTCTGTATATATATTATACCATCCAATTAAACACCATTTTACTATCGATAGAATGATATTATCACTTGTGCGTATGTACAGCTTACCGTCTCCACGACACGATGAGATTCATCTTCAATGATCACCAATCAAGATTTTTTTATAAATATATATATATATATATTTATTAAGTATGAGATATATGAAATAATATTGCTACTGGAATAATATATATTTATGTATATTAATATATTTAGTTTACTTACTTCCATACTATACGACAAGAAAACATAAACAACATTCATGCGTACGTACGAACTTCCGTCTCCATGAACCGTGTTTCCATTTAATATATATATCTATTATAAATATTTATATTATGAATATATATGATATATAAATTATTTTTTATATTCTTAAAGTATGTGAATCATGATCTAAGTGATATGATCAAGAATAACAAGTTAAAACATGTATGATAAATAAAGCGACCATTACCCGAAATGTTACTTTAACATGGAAATTATTATTAAATAGGTATAATAAAGTCATAAATGAATCATATATGATATCATAAATATTAATATAGTTATTTTATAATTTAATAACATACTATGATCATTATACATAAGGTTAAATATACCCTTGACTAAAGAAAAGTACAAGGTAAGGGTTAATTCCTCAATCTCATTATTATCTGAGATTGTTTATGTGTAAGTATTTAGTGGGACATATTTATTATACATGTCCATGTTTCATAAAATACTTTTCAAAATGATTTTTAAGGGACTATTTAACTAAAACGTCATTTTAAATGTTTAAAATATTTATTCTTCTAAATCTTTCACATTAATTTCCATGTTTTCAAAATGGTTTTAAATATTTATTTATATGGAAATGAATGTTTTAAAATGTTAATTCCTTTAAAAAGTTTCAAAGTGGTATGGGACAATTTAATTCAAAAATATCTTTTAAATGTCTTCCTTTATAAATTTTGCGACTTTTAAACGATTTCATGAAAAATGGGTATTTCTCTCAAAGAGTTTTACTGATCATTTTCAACTATGTCAACATCCTTTACTGGATATTATTATTGATTGAGGTTGATTTATTATAATATAATATTTCATATTGTATTTAATGAGTTATGATATGTTTTACCATGGATGTTCTATTTTTATACCATTCATGGTTTATAGTTAAAGTATTGACATTTCTCATGTTAGTTTTAATATGAATGTTTATGTTATGTTTCAAAATTTTCATATGAGGAATACATTGGACTTAGTAAGTGATGGGTGGGGCCCACTATAGCCCCTAGATGCATTGGTAGGTATCATGAAACAAATTAGTTTCTTGGAACAAGGCCTTGACAAAATTTTTATTTATAGCCTTGGCACGAGGCCTTAACTATGTGGTAATGATGTCAACCATTATGCATTCCCTCGTTATGAAATTAGTTATTATATATGATTATTAAACTAGTAGAATATCCATGTGCATGTTTATATGGTAACGTTTGATTTATTTTTTCCATATTATGTTCAAGATTATGTTGAAAAAGGATGTTGTTTTTTACACATATTTCCTTAAATGTTTATAGCTTCTGCTAAATTATTTACCCTTACTAAGCATCTGAGCTCACCCCTTTCTTATGTTTTGTTTTCCCAGGATTCCAAGAAGTGTATTATGATTGATATGTAGGGTTAAGATAGGGGAATAATGGTGTTCTAAAAGGATTTTTATGTTGTGTTTTATGTTTGAATGTGTAATTTAACGTTCATATATGTAATCTATTTTCCAAGACTGCTAAAATGATCAGTCCTTCGGGACTTGATTTCATGTAATCATGCCAATGTATTAAAATAATGCATTGACTCTGGTTAACTGGGGTCAGGGTGTTACAATCAAAGTTCCAGTGAGGTCTTTAATTTGAAAATTCTTGACCTCTATAGGTCATCTAATAGCAGCCAATAACCCTCTCCATATTAGTGGTAGAATTATAAGGATTTTTAATTCTTAATCTCGCTCTACAATAGGTTCTCCTAATGCAATAAGTTTTTTTTTAAAATTCATTAATCCTTCCATTCAACTATGTGATTCCATATCTCAATATCACTCTGAACCTACCAAAATTCAATTTTCAGTATTATATATGAGCGCTCTAACATTTTATGTACCTTCATAGGAAAATGATATATTAGTCCACATTTCATGGTCTTTATGGCATTGAGAGACTCAATTAAAATCATATGGACCTAGTACACAAATAATACCATTAATTTATTTGTAATTTAAACAATATTTGTTTTCAGTGTCCACATCCCATGATCTAGGTTGTGTTGCTAGAATTTCATAAGGCTTCATGGATTTGAGATAAACCTTATGACCAAGGTTCTTTAGATATATAAACATATGTGCCTTAAAATATCCATAATTAACACTATTAAAGTTGGATCTCATACCATTAATATACCTTCTCTGTTATTAGTCATTTAATATATTTATAAAAATATCTTTAGACTTAAATTTTTGACAGATGAGAACCCAAGATTCATGAGCTTTGATACTAATTGTTTTCTTAAAGGGTCTTTTATATGAATCAAGAGGGGGGGGGGTGAATTGAGTTCTTGAAATTTTCTCCAATTATAAAACCACCCTCTTTTAGATATGACTAATTTATTAAACACAATAAGTGAAATAAATATATCACAAAAAAGAAAAGAATTTGACATAAATATTCATAGTAGTTTTGGGAATAAAAATACCCTAGTACACTCAACCAACCCTATTCTCCCCAAGTTTAGTGATTTTCAATAGACCAGTAATTTTACTGAGCACAACCAGTCCTTTTTTCAGGGACTGCATGACTGAGTGAAAGAAATCAACATTTGGTGCAATAACATAGGAGCTTTAAACCAAGCTCCACCGAGGCATTAAAAATAATGGAATTTTGGTTCTTTTACTAGGCACCTTTATAATGAAATATATGATAAATAAATTATTTACAACTATAATTCATATTTATAAAATATAATTGACAGAAGGAATAAATATCTATGAGAGATGATAAAAATAGAATACATATTGAGGAGAGTATTCTGAAATGAAAACAAGAATGATATATATAGAACAATTGAAGATCACATAACTTATTCTTTTTATTAATTAAAATAGAATAGCATTGAATAGATTTGAGAGAGAGAGATATATTCTTCAAATTTTATTAAGGAACTTCTATTTTTCTGTGTATACATCTTCTTTAATTTAGATATATATTGAAATGAATACACTTAACTTCCCTTTTAAATTCACAACTCTTATTCATAAAAACTTCAACTATTAATTTAAAAATGCACATCCATTTCTTAGAAATGCCTTAGCAATAGTAAAGACTTATAAATTGTCCTTTAAATTGTTCCTTTCTTGGTACTTGAATCTTATTATAATTGTTTTTACCACAAAGAGGCAATCCATCATTTAAATTTTTCATGAAAGTATTAAAATCTCACTCAAGTACTTCAATGGTAATAAATACAGAATGCATATCGACATATCTAATTATAGATCATCATATAGATTAATTTCATATTTGAATTAACTTATATAATTGATCTATATAGCCTAATTCACACAAGAATTATTCATGTAAGCAATTTCCTTCATATATAAAATTTGTTCATGTAGTCAAATTCACATATCCAAATTGATTCACATTGGATTTTTACCCACGTAGTCGATTTCACCATGTATCTGATTTACATAGCCAATTACTCCACATAACTGATTCACGTAACTGATTAATCAACGTAGTGTGTTTCTCACGTAGCTAATTAAATTATATAGGTGAATTTTATAAAGGTGATTTCATGATGTAGTTGATTTACATAGGTGAAACTTTCATGTAAGTGATTTTTCCAAACTTAGGAAAATCTCAACCAAAATGTCTAGAATTGCATATTTAAGGATTTTAACTGCCAAAACACTTAAAACAATATAAAACCTGATGAACACACTTAAAAAATAGAATATTATGTAATGTATTAATGGTTATTTTAGATCATCAAAACCTAAATAACATTAGATATGGTGGAACAACATTAGTAGTCTAATAGAAACTACATTGCATCAACGGTAATTGAACATGATGGGAATTTGAAACCTATGCACTCCTACTAGTCAAGCAATGTTTTGATACTAATGACATGAGGAAAAATTTCCATAAATAGGCTATTTCTCTCTTGGAACTGAAGAATTTAATAAATTAAAAAACATTATAAACAAATATCATCACAATAAACAATAACCAGTGCAACCATCATTTCAAAAGTACACCATTTTAACCATTTTCAAAAATCATTTGAACAAAAATGAATAATGAAGTCCTAGAGGTAAGTTTATTTAATAATACATGATATGAAACATTGATTGGATAAACCCACAATGATGAGATAACAACACTCCTAGAAGTTTCTTAAAACAATTTTGTACCTGGACACCCTGATAACTTAAAGTTCAACATAAAAATATTATCTATATCTTTTTTAGGATATACATTTCAAGTTCTAAAATCATATCTCCTTATTACCAATCCAACTAAAGGACCAAAAAAATGGATACTAGTTGTATCAACCCTCCCCTCCTCATTGGTTTTAGAAGATTCAAAATGTTACAAACCTTAGGTGACATCCCTAAGACACCACCAAGTGATAATAAATGACAAGGGAATAAAAAAGCAAGGGAGGGGTGATTTTACCTAAGAACCCATACAAACTATCATGAACCCCTCCCCCAAAGTTTAACCCTCCTGGGCTGGCAATGAGAGAAGGTAGATAGTGGCTGCTTGAGTCCCACCTCTATTAGGCCCTGGGTTGGTGACTGTTACTGAGGGTATAATAATTTATGGTATTCATTACCCTCTAAGAGAACATGCAGAAGAGAGAGATAATAAGTATACATCAATCAACACCTGCTCAAACACACACACACACACACACTCAGATATATATATATATATATATATATAGAGAGAGAGATAGATAGATAGAGAGAGAAATACCAAGTGAAGAAAATTAAATGACATACAATACTATAAAAACTTAAAGGAAAACTATAAGTACCAAAAGGTAAAGATAATAGTGACCATGAAGCCCAAACAACTCCTATGAAACCATGAGATAATAATATCCAGCCCAATCTTCAACCTTCTCTAACTGAAAAGAAAAATATTCTATATATACATAGGGTGATCATAGTAGTATACTCATTAGAATCCACCCCAAACCCTCTTGTAAAAAAGATAAAGAAAGCGTGCTAAAGAATAGTGAACAATAATGAAGATAACTCATCACCTAAACATGTATACTTTGTTCCCAGCCTCACCTTGCATAACTCTCTCCAAGTATCATATACAATAGAGAATATAATATAGTATTGAAACATCAAGGGTACCCCACTCCCTCTTACTCACTAGTGTTCCACTCTGCCCAAATTTCACACATCCAGAACCATATCTCTCAAAAATAAGCAATCCAGAAGACACCTATATAATGTATCACAACATGAACCTCGTGCATCACATCATCAAATCATCCCATATCACCTCTGAATATAGTAACCAAGTATTTTTTAGGATCCAACACAACCCCTATGATGTGTATCATATATCAGGTGTTATACCTCAATCCATTACAGCCTATACACTGAGTAAGTACCTCAATCCATCATAACCTATACACGTCGTACCTATAATAATCCTTTAAAAACTATATCTTGAGATACATGTGTGTGAAATAACCCCAATCCATCACAATCCCCTACCAACATATATTGTAAAACTAACCAATGTACATAACATCATAAGTAAATACCAATAGAAGAGAGGAAGTCTAGAGGGGGTAGTCAACCATCCATCCTACCACCGAGATGCTGGGGTAAACACCATACCATAGTCCATAGGGTTTTAGTCACCCTAACCGACATGGGTGGGGTAGAATATGAAATCATAGAATATACATGATACAATATATCTCATAACCGCACTATGGGAATAACTAAGTCCTAATCTCAATGTAGCTATAGTTCCTCAGAAACCCAGCTGCCACTGCTAGGGAATAGATATACTATAAGCACACAATCATTTAAAAGAGCTACATTAATTACTTATTTCCTTTTTTTAATTAATTTAATATCCATTAAATTAACCATTGACATTATTTCAAGATTCATTCATTATTCATTTGAGTAAAATCCATGCCCTCTAAGAATAATCTAAACAAAGTCCATAGTTTATCAAGATTAATATCTTTTTAGAATTTTCATTACATCAACAAAAACCCCATGGTTTAAGAATTATTTATTCAATATTATCATCATTCTATAATCTAGGTACTCTAGGAAAACCATCATAAGCTACCACTAAGAGGAAACATGCAACCAAGAACATCCATCTACCTCAAGTAGTGGGGAAAGTAATGCAGATGAAACAAGTAACCCAACCATCAGCCATTAAATAGATTTATAAATGAGCATCCCATATCTCATCATCACATCAATGGGTAATCCCAGTTTCGACCTATCCCATCATCTCTGGTGTCATCCTTAACACCCACATGCATATCCTGATGCATATCTCCATCCCAAGCATCAATTAACTCAAGGAACTCATCCTTATCAAGTAGATAGGCAACTCAGGACATAGAAATAAAATTTATAAAAAACTAATTCTTATTCCATATTAATTTAACCAATTAATTATTCATAGGTTCCAACTACAGGAAACCTAAGGAATCAAGCTATAACAAGATATCAAAAATTAAACACACTATTAGAATTAAAACCAGTTTCAACAAACTTAGAGAAGTACCATTCTCACTCACATTGCTTTAATTATTAACAAAATTATTAAAAATAATTATCATGATTAATATTATTTATGAATTTCATAATAATGGGAGAACACATTTAATTAAGCATGTGCATTGCATCAATTTTATTATCATCAAATTATAAGAAACACTGTATTAATTACAACATGCCTCTTCTTTAATTCTTAATCCAATTAATAAATTAATTATGAATTTAAATTATTTATAAAATTCCATCAATAACAACATGATAATACATATAATAAAAATACATTCTAAAAATAATAACATAGATGACATGCTATCTAGAAAATCAAGATGCAAACTGTTATCAAGGTAGAAGGAAACAACATACGATCACTACAACCAATTATTTATTTATCCGGTTAAATAATTATTAGGTCAATTATATTATCATATAAAGGAATAAACCATGATAAATTTATTATTTCACATAAATAAATAGGAGAATAAATGAATCTTATACTTTAAAGGCATCAACGTTCTTCGCATGAGAATGGGCCAACATCGTAGATCCCAACCAAATCTCCCACAAGAAACCGCATCCCTATAAGGACACCACAACACAACATTACCCACAAACAACTAAGAAAACTCTATTATAATGATGGAGAGACACTACCATCACATGGAAATAAGAAGAGAGGTGATCCATATTGAAGGACCACAATAGAATAGGTAGAACGTACCTCATATCACCATGGATAAAAGTCAGAAGGATGATAATTGATCCCTGTTAAAGGGATCCCTAGATGTATAGAGAGAGTTCCATAGATCACCTAGGGTTTGGGAGAAAATCCATCAGGTTTGAGAAAACCCAAGGCACTACATGTTATAAAGGCATGTTGTACAATATATTTTCATTGAATGAAACCTTTTCACATCATGAATGTTTTTAGTTTTTAATTATCGTTAAAAAATTAATCACCTCATACCATTTAATATTGATTTATTTCACATAATGAATCACACCATGAACCAACGTTACATAATCTATGAACCTAACATTTACAATGTGAAACCCTTATAGGTTTTGAATTCTCCCTGCTTCTATCCTTTAGCATCCAAACACCACTAGATTAGTCTAGGATTCCTATGATAATCACGTTCTTCAGAAACATGCAAAGGGCCATAATAGATGGATTCAAGACCTTACATTAGATATATCTCAAAAAAATTTATCTCTTGAGAATACAGTACCAAAACTAGATAGAAAATGAAAAGCGGTTGTCTGAATAGCCACCCCACAAGATACCTCTCAAGGATATCATCATCATAGGAGCTCAAACACCTCATCATAGGAATATCACAATACCAAAAAACACTAAAAACCCACTCATAAACACTCTCCCAAGGGAGATACCTCTCAAACGAGAGTAAGGTTCATAATAATAAACAATAAAGAACCATATCATAAACCATAAAGGTCAATGTCTACAAAATGAACTGTGATTCAAGAGAATATCTAAACATCAATCAAATTAGGGTATAAAGTGAACATCTATGTCTCACGTTCCTAGGTACTATCATCTACACCACTGAGATGCCAAAAGACACGAACCAAGGGAATATAACACCTATGAAACACCTTATCCAGGAGGTACTAGATCTCAAAATGCCATTCCTAAAAGGTTTTATAATCACCAATATAGATATCACCCCAATCGATGGCATGAGAGTCATCATGAGAATAAAAATGGAGTTGGGACATGTGAAAAATATCATGTATCTGGCTCATCTATGGGGAAATTTCTATCTGATACACCATTGATCCAACATGAGCCAACACCTAAAAATACCAAAAAAACCATAGAGAAATATTACTCCTATGACTAATCCTTTACTACCCGTGATGATGAGTAACCTTTAATAACATGTTATCTTCATAATCAAACTCCAAGGGTCTCCTCCTATGTTTGGTATAAGATTTATGATGATTTTAAACCACCTTCATACTTTCAAGAATTACCTGAATCATCTCTATCACAGTCCGTACCAGTAGCTGCTACATCTCCAACCCTGATCCAACACAATGAAGAATGAAAAGGTCAGCCATAAAAATCTTGAAATGGTTCCATACAAATGGTGGAGTGGATACTATTATTGTTAGAAAAATCTACCAAGAGTAGTTTCCTTATAAATGAACCTAAAAAATATAGGATGCAAGATTTCAACACTTCTTAAAGATTCTGAATAGTCTAATTTGTATGAAAGTCCATATGTGGATGAAGAATTGTATTAAGGAACAACTAAGAGTCAAAAGTATATCGGAGACCTATCCACACTCTAGAGGTAGAATGAGGGTCCAGACCAGAGTTGATAATCCTTAAGACTTTTTGGAGTCACACCACCTCCTCTAGATATTTCCTCAATTAAACCTTCATTGATCTCAACTCCCTGATCATTATAAAGTGGGATGATATCATCAAAAAATCTACTATCACCCATATAACATTATAGACTCCCTAAAATTGAGGTAAACCTGTAATTAAGTCTATCGAGATGTAGTCCCACTTCCACTGGGGTACATCTAATGGTTGGAGAAAACCACCAAGAAAACAGTGCTCAACCTTCACCTTCTATAAGACCAAACATGGAGAAACAAACTTTGCAACTGAATGATTTAACTGATGCCACAAAAAATGACCTCTCAAATCTTGGTACATATTTTTCATTCTATGATTTACCACCAAAGGTGAGATATGGAACTCAAGGAGAACCATATCATGATTATATAAAGGAATGAAAATCCTTCCCTGAAATAACACCTAATGATTTATATCTTGAAATCAACCATCTAGGGCATTTCCAAAAACAACTCAGTCCCTCTAGCCCTAGAAGGGACTCCTCCTCCTGCTACACCAAAGGTGAATAAACTATCATTTATAAAGGACAAACTCTACCTCCAACCTATCCCATATATATATATATATTTATCTCTGAGAGTTCTTCCATCACTCTATAAGAATATCTAGATTCATGCATGTCATCACTAAGTGACTTCTTGTTCAGTGCCTCAGCTATAACATTTCCCTTTCTCGACATATATGAAATCTCAAAGGTATAAAACTTAAATAATTACATCCAATAAAACTGATGAAAGTTCAAGTAATGTTGGTAAAAGACATACCACATTCTATTATGTTTGGTAAAAATGAAAAAACACTTTTTGGTGAGGTAATTACATCACAAATTCCAAGAAAAAACAACTGTATCCAACTCAAGATTATGGGTTTCATAGTTATGCTAATGGGGATATAAATTCCAAGACCCATAACAACCAACTCATCCCTAATTCATTAGAAAAAAACGTAATCTAAGATACAAATTGTAACATAAAACCTCAAACTGAAATCCCTCTAATGGAAAAAAGGAATGGGGTGCTAACTGGATCATCCTTCACATATGCAAAATCTTTCTGACACTATTTGGTCTACAAGAACCCTTGATACTTCTAGGTCAAGGATATAAAATTATTCTCAACCTAATAGGAATCATCTAAAAAACCTCATTTAATATCCTATAATTCCAAGGAAACTCCACACCTCTGCCACTATCTTGGGGGCTTCCCAAGACACGACTGCCTATATCTTTGAAGGATCCAAAACTACTACCTACTAGGACACAACATTCCCCATGAAACAAACCTTATAAGACCATAAATAATACTTTGACAACTTCCTGAATATCTGCTCATGATGAAGAACTCCAAAATGGCACATAGATGCTCTAAATGCATCTCTTAAAAGATGGAGTACAAAAGGATTTCATCGATGAATACAACCATAAACTTATCCAAGAACTATATGAACATTACATTCATCAACCCCATGAACACATCTAGATAATTCATAACAACAAATGACATCACAATGAAATCGTATTTCCCATTCTTATAATGGAAAGTATTCTTTTGAATATACTCATCATTCATCCACATCTGATGATATCCTAACCACAAATTGATTTTTGAGAACCAAATTACCCCCTTCATATTATTGAATAAATCATTAATCCGAGGAATAAGATAGTGGTTCTTTACATTCAATTGGTCTAGAGATGATAATAAATACAAATCCACAAAATTCTATTGGCCTTATTTATGAACAAAATTGGTGCACCTCAAGGAGACACACTCAGATAAACAAAACCAATCTATAATAAATCATCAAGCTATAATTTCATCTCTCACAAATCAGAAAGTATCATACTATATGGATACATAAAGATATGATATATTCCTAGCTGTAGCTTAATCCCAAATTCGATCTCCCATCGAGGGGATAACGCTACAACCTCCTCTGGAAAGACATCAGGGTACTCCTCTACAACCCTGGGAAACACTGAATACAAAACTTTAGAAGAACTCATCTTCAGCTCAACAATCAAAGAAGATAAGGAAGGAACATGCCTTTAACCCATCCAATGGTTTCAATCAGTAAAAAACACCGTTGGATCTCCACATGCATCATAGAAAACAAACTACCTCCTAAAACAATCCATGATATACTAAAACAAATACAACCAATCCATGTTGAGGATTATGTCATATGGTTGTATCTATAAACATAGGAAATCTACCCAAGAGTGTTGTATCCCCATTACTATCTCACAATATCTATATAATTCATATAAGTTATCTCAACCTCTAACTGGAGTAGTCAATGTCAAGGGAACTGGAAGCCTCTCCACCTTAAGTCACAAAGCATAGAAAAGGGTAAGTGATATAAAGGAGTTTATTTCCCATGAACCAAAAAAATCATACTCCCATATAGAAAATAGGAAATGGGTACATCAAATGATGTATGACTCACCAAACAATGAAAAAACTAAATCCTAAAGCTAACTAAAACCTACTCTATGACCTATCTAACCCTACTGATTACCACCTCCATGGACACACTCTTATGTCTAAGGAATAAGATCATCTCGGGGATGTAGTATGCCTGTCCCATCTCCTATCTTCTAATCCAAAACTAGAACAAACTACTACTGATGTCTCAGATGAAACTTCCTCAATGGAGGAACCTAAAGTGGAACACCCAACACACACTGAATGCTCAGAAAGGTCATTCAATCTCACTACTGATGAACTCAGCCTCCATAAGAAATAAAATGTGTCTGATCCCTTAGAATAAGTTTGAGATCCGCTACCCCTGAAGAAATGAGATGATGAGGTATGGGTCCTACCCCTGACTAACTTAAAGTTATTCATTCCGGGAAACTGGGAAACCCAGACCATATACCTGATTTGGGTGGAATCCTAAAGAATCCCCTCTCATTATGATATAGTTCTATCCAGAGTCCTCTCAATAAAATTTTCTCTTTCCACCCCCTAAATATATGTATTCAACATAAAAGGGGTGACCTAACACTAGATCTATGGATAGAAAGAATCCTTAAAATGACTTTTCCCTAGGATCATCATTTGGAAACAAGTATAAAGCATATCATTGAAGGGTCCTCAAATAGATACCAAACTCTTTCATGCTGAAACTCCCCTGTCAAAGGGTAAGAAACTCATAACATATTTCCTCCTTCATGGTCAAGGAAAGGAAATCTGCTTGAAAATGGTCTCGAAACTTCTCCTATGAGACTATCAACTCCTCACAATCCTTGAGGAATAATAACCACCACTACCTCACTACTCCAAAAAATATCATCATAGACAATGAAACCCATTGCTCCTTACGAGCACAAATTTAATTGAAAGTTATCTCATCCTCCTCCAACTAGTCTTTTTTAGATGAATCTGAAACGAAGACCTCATACTTCTGCAAACTCTAGTTCCAAAACTCTCATAGTATCCTATTATAAGTGTAATAGTCATTGAAAATTACTCTGTGATTATCTTCTATCACATCCTGATGAACATATTTGGTGAGAACCTCATGAGGACATCAACCTAGATCCATACCTTAAAAAATAACAAAATATTAGAGATCCTAAATCCAGAATATAATTAATTTATTATTTTATTATATTTTTAAGGTTTAAACTTATCCCAAGTTCTACCCATTTGAAACATAGGTCAAAGAAAAATGATGCATAATCATATCCTAGGTCTCTACCCTGAAACTAGAATCACTTAATTTAGTAGACTTGGAAAACTTAAAGGTCTATGTATCAGATCACAAGGGGCCCTAAATACCCATGTCTCAGCCAGTCTCCCATGTTTACATCACTCACTAAACTTATATGACACTATTTATATACCAACCCATGCTATATCACATGTGAATAACTCCAGATTACATCATATACCTCAACCTTAACCACTGATACAACTCTTTCATGATCCCCTCCCCCCCAAGTGTACCCCTTGTAGCCCGAAAATGAGAGAAGGGAGAGGGTGAATGCCCAAGTCCCACCTCCAGTAGGCCTTAGGCTGTTGACTAGCACTGAGTCTATAATAAAATATGGGAGGCATTGCCATCTAAGATAATATGTGTAAGAGATAGATAATAAGGATACACTAATAAACACATGATTAGACAAATATATATAGATAAAAATCAAGTGAAAACATGTAATTACTTATAGTACTAAAAAAATAAAAAAGGAAAACTATAAGTACCAAAAAGTTAAATATGACAGTGACCACGAAGCCCAAATTGCTACTAAAAAATCAAGAGCTAGTAATATCCTACCCAATATCCAACCTACTTTAACTGACTTGAAAAATAGTTTATATATAGGTTGGGTGAGCATAACAGTATTCTCAATAGGATCCTCCCCAGAGCCTCTTGTGCAAAAGGTAAAGAAAGCATCCTAAAGCATAGTGAACAACAGTGAAACTAACTCATCACCTAAATGTGTATTCTAAGTTCCCATCCTTACCATGTATAACAATCACCAAGTATCACATACAAGATAGAATATAATATAACCATGAAACATCAAGGGTACCCCACTACCACTTCCCCACTAGTTTGATTCTCTACCCCGACGTCGCACATCTTGAGCCATATCTCTCCAAAATAAGCCTACCCAAAGACAACTGGTCAAGTCATAACAACATGAACCTTGTGTATCACACCATTACATCATCCTATCTCACATATCATATAGTAACCTAGTATTTTTCAGGAGCCACCATAGCCTGTAAGATTTGTATCATACATCGGGTATTATACCTCAGGCCATTATAGCCCATACACCAAGTAAGAACCTCAATCCATCACAAACTATACATGTAATAACTATAATAATCCTTTGGATACTATATCTATAGATACATGTGCCTAAAATAACCATAATACATCACAACCCTATACACACATATATGGGAAAACTAACCGCCATACATACCAACACAAGTAACTACCAAGAGAAGAGAGTGGGGATAAAGGGTGTAGTCAACCATCCATCCTCTCACTAAGATGTAGGAGAAGACACCATCCCATAGTCTATTGGGTGTCAATCACCCTAAAATATATGGGTGGGGTAGAATATAAAATCATATAATATACAAGATAAAATATAGATCACAATCACACTATGAGCATAACTTAATCCTAATCTCAACTGCAATTATCCTCACTCAGACACCTAGTTACCATTGTTATGGAATATATATCCTATAAACACACAAGAATTTAAAAGATCTTACTTATTTACCTTTTTTCATTTCATTTTTTAATTAATTTATTATCCATTAAATTAACCATTAACATTATTTTAAGATACATTAATTAATCATTAGAGTAAAGTCCATGCCCACTATGCATAATCTAAACCAACTCCACTGTTGATCAATATTAACACCATTTCATAATTTTCATTCAATCAAAACCAAACCCATACATTAAGAATTATTTATTCATTATTAGAATCATTCCACAATCCAGGTACTCTAGGAAAACCGTCCTTAGCTACCACCAAGAGGAAAAATGAAACCAAGAACATCTATAAACCTAAAGCAATGGGGAAAAGAATTCATATATAATAAGAAACCTAGTCATCATCCATTACATGAATTCATAAATGAGCTTCTAAAATCTCAATATCACATTAACAGGTAAGTCCAGCTTCAACCCATTCCATCATCTTTAGTTCCATCTCCGACACCCACATGCATATCCCGATGCCTATCTCTATCATATGTGTCAACTACTACCACATCATTTGGGCCTCACCATCCACATCACATCATTTATCTCAAGATCATCCATCCTAGTATCATATCACATTTGGGCCTCCCCACCCATATCACATCAAATAAAAAATATCACATCCAAATCACATACAAAATAGAAATAAACAAAAAATCATTACCAAAAGGTAAATCTAGGCCCTTAAACACAACATTTTACCTTCACACACAACCAAGATCTAATGAATCCAAAATCAATCCAATCAGTCTTATCAAGAAGATAAGCAAATCAGGCCCTAGAAATTATCTTTATCACACAATTTTTTTAATTCTATATTGAAATAACTGATTCATTCTTCACAGGTTGTAACTATGGTAAACCTAAGGCATCAAGCTATAACAAAATATCAAAAGTTAAAAATGATCTTATAATTTGAACAAGTTTCAACAAACTTAGAGAATTACTATTATCATTAACATGAATTTTCATAATTACCAACATTCTCAACAATAATTATCATGATTCATATTCTTTATCAATTCCATTATCATTGAAGAAAACATCTAATTAAGAATGCACATTGTATCAATTTTTTTATCATTAAATTATAAGAAACACCATATTTATTACAACATTACACATATTTAATTCTTAATAAAATTAATAAATTAATCCCAAATTTACATTCTTTATCAATTTATATCAAGAAAAACATGAAAATACATAGGATAATAAGAAATTATAACAAGAATAATATAGATAACACACATTCTATCAAATTAATAGGAAAATCATTATAATGATAGAAAGAAAAAAAATTTGATTGCTACAAATAATTCTTTATTAATCCAGTTCAATAATTATTAGGATAATTCCATTTTTATCCAAAGATATAAAAGATGATACATTTATGATTTTGTGTAAATAAATAGGAGATGAAATGAATCCCCAACCATGAAAGCAAAAATGTTCTTTGCATGAGAATGGACCAATGCCGTAGATCCTAATCACCTATCCTGTAAGAAATTACATCCCTCAAAGGACACCATGCCACAACCACACAAAAACAACCAATAAAATTTCATTAGAAAAATGGGTAAAAACTTCCATCACATGGAAATAAGAATTGGTAGGATCTAGATCAAATAACCACAAGAGAATAGGTAGAATGTACCTCGGATCACCAAGGATCAGAGACAAAAGGCCAAGAATCGATCCTCATTGAAGGGATCCTAATATGTTTGGAGAGATAGCAGTAGATCACATAGGGTTTGGGAGAAAAGCTATAGGGTCTGAGAAAACCTGATGTGATACAGATTATAAAGTCATGCTACATAACATATTCTCACGTTGTAAAACCATTCCACATGGTGAACGTATTGAGTGTTTAAGTCTCACTAAAAAATGAATCACCTTATAAAATTTAATTCCAATTTATTTCATGTCATGAAGAATCCCATGAAACTACCTTACCCAATTCATGAACCTCACATTCACGATGTGAAACCATTAAACATCTTGAATTCTTTTTTACTTACAACATTTAGTAGCCAAACACCTCCAGACTTGATCTAGGCCTCCTCTGAGCACCATGTGATTCAAAAACACACAAAGGGTCAGACTAGATGGATCTAGTAGCTTAAAAAACTTGTCAAGAAATATATAACATCAAATAAAAACTAAAAAATTCTTGAAAATAAACTACATAACTCGAAGAAATATGAGAACAAGAACAATATCAGAGTATAGAATAAAAAGAAATAAAAGGGAAATAATCAGACTCCAAATAAAAAGACATTGGAACTAAAGTGGCACCATCCTAGACAAAGATATAGACACTCTCCAACTCCATCTTCAGTAACCAAACCATGATATCAAATATCACCAGCAGAGAAGTACGAAACATGTCCCTTCACTATATCTTGGTATATAATATCTACAAATTCACCAATGTTCCCAAGTAGAGGGTGAGTATAACACTCATTAGGATTTAATAAAAGACTTATTATCACACACTACTAGGAAAATAACATGTTATCAAATTTTATACAATAAAATAGATAAGTATATGAATATTTTATATAAAAACCATAAGAAATTTTCATATAATTAAACATTAAACAAAGAATTATTTCATTTCTTATCATTGGAATAACTTCCATTTCCATACCCACACACCCTATTCATGCAACCATGGATCCATGGTTGAGAGAGAATCCACCTACCTCTAAAACAAATAGTGAAAAAGATTCAAGATGATTCCATAGATCCATCTATTCTTATCATTCCCTTTAAAAACCCATAAATATCTCATCAATATAAATCCAAACTCATAGATCCATTCTTACACACTAACCTATAGTTTCACATGAGACAACTCAAGGATATCTGATATTAGGAAGAAGGAGGAGATCCAAAACATGTATCCTACAAACCACCACTCAGAGATTCATTTCCAATGGAGTATGGATTTCAAATATTATCAAAAATTTCCTAGGGTTATTCTAGAAGTTGATAGGGACATAAATAGATAATGAGAGGATTTTCTAGCACTGTTTGAACTAAAATTGTTTGGGCCTAGGATATTCATGTTATGAATTCCTTAAAAGGCCACTTATGATAATATTCTCTTCACCTTAGCTTATTTTCCAGAAGAAAACAATTTCATTCTATGAATTCACATGAAAAAACCATTCATTCTATAAAATATTATCATGACATTTATCCTAGATAATTTATGTTGTGAAACCCATTCACATCGTAACTTTGTCTTATAACATTTCCTACAACCAGATTCAGATTTCATTTCTCTTTACACCTCCAGAAACTCCTAGAAAATTATTCCAATCACTTAAAACATAAAATAAAAATCATTAAATGATGATTTACCTCAAATTGGGAGTGTTATAGTCATAGTCTTGATGCCACAAATTCCAGATCAGTTAGTGATTGGATAACCAAGTTATGATCATTAAAAGATTGAAATTATAAATTTTCAGGAATAAAATGAAGAATGAAAATATTTTCACATATAAATATATATATTTGTTCTTATTTACAGTTCAAGATTATTTCATCAGTGTTCGATAAAATTGGATCAGAGGTGGAGATCTAGTGACCAAAATAGTGTCGGGTTCTTGACTGAGCCATAATACTGGGAATTTCACTTCAATGAAGACTTATATATACATATATAAAGTATTAAGATGCATCATTTTAATAAAAAATGAGAAGAAGAAATAAATATAGGTAGTCATAAATTGAAAACTAATTAAAACAAAAAGGTCAAAATTTTGAGTACATCCTTTAGAAAAATTTAAAAAGAAAAAAATGGTAATAATTTTTTTAAGTGGGAAGATTAACCGGACGCTATATCAACCAGTAGACCTCCCCAAAATTGAGGGGGGGGGGGGGAAGTCAACAACCACATGTTTTGTAGATTGATGTTAAAAATATATATTATTTTCATGTGTAATAGAGGCACCATAAAGTGCACACCTCATTATTCATGTGCCCCCTTAGGGGACACATCTATTTTAGTTGACCTAGATGGAAATTGAGTCATCCCAACCCAAGGTGGTCTAGTATAGTTTTTTCCAAATATATGATGGATAGGTTGGGTTCTACCTAACTTGATGTGGGATGTTCCAGGTTCAGTCTGACCCACTCATCCTATCTGGGTTGCCCTATAACCTGGAAACCCCTTCAGGGGTTGTTTTGGAGCCCGACCTTAATAATTTATTTTTTTAAAATCAAATAAATCTTAAAAAAATATTTGGGATTTATTAAAATTAATTTTGGGATCATGCGACGAGTATTTTTGAATCAAAATTGGTTTAATTTATTTTAATTCATTAAAACTACCCTCGAGTGGATTTCTTCACAAATTTAATTTTATTACGCAAGTTTAATGAAAATCAACTAATCATGATCATTCACTAACCAAATATTTCCTAGAATTTATTTATTTATTTATTAAAATGTATTTATTTGTAATAATTATTTAATAAATAGAGATATATGTATCATCCTTATCATCATTATATTTATCAGGTCCTTATGTCTATGATGAAAATAAGTTATCTGTGTTTTGTATTCATGAGATCCTATCACCTTTGTGAGAATATTATTGATGTAAAATGAGGAAGAATAAAGGTCAAGTAGTTGATGTCAAGACATAGAAATACCCCATATATGAGATATAAGGCCCCAGCCTTAAACCTTACTTAATCTTGAGTTATTACAAGATTACACATTGAGGATCTTTTCAGGTTTAGAGTTTTAGAGAATTAGATCATGAAACTTGCATTACATTCCACATTTAAACAAAGTGGTTACATAAAAGATAGTATTCATTCTTCCCATCAACGGAAACATATTTAAAATAAAACATGGATTCTTTCTTGACACATCCTTGACACTATCATCACATCATGTACCCTTCCCTTGACCTGTGAAAAACATTTCAAAAATTTGGGATGAGCATAAAAAGCTCAGTAAGGGATATAAAAATATGGAAAGGAAACATTAGTACATTTATACATAAGAATTAAATCATACTTTACCCATAAAACATAGGCATATCAAATCATGAATAAATCATAGAAATCATAAGACATAAAAGGTAACTTGAGCCATTCATAACATTCTTACGTAGGGAGTAACCCTCTTGGTTACGTTTGGAATACCCATCACAGTATATTCCCTAAATCTCTTCGAATAAACCTTAACGTTTCACTCCTTCACGTTACCCAATGCATTGGAGAGCTATATCGGGCTCAACCGCCCTTAGTTTATCACGGAACCACCCGTCTTCATAATAATTCCCAAGAACCTCAACATAATCGTATCACATAAAACATGCATAAAGGAAACAAAACATTTCCACATTTCAATCACAATATAACATTTTAGTATTTTGAAATAATGAATCCATACAAAAAGAACCCATTTCCAAAACCATTTAAAACATTTAATAAGGAGAATTTTGAATCAAAGTGTCCCATACCACCTTGAAGATTTTAACATTTTAAACCATTAATATCCATATAAATAAATCCTTAAAACCATTTTTAAAACATGTATATTAATAAGAACAAGTCATTAAAACATTTAAAGCGATATTTTGGTCAAAGGGTTTTTACCAAAATTAGAGACACTTGAATACAATAATCGAGGAATAACATTTAATCAGAACTTTATAATATCATGAGAATAAATGGATTCATGATATAATATTCCAAAGGACAGTATATACACTATATAAGAGTGAATTGGTGCATAACAACAATGAAGTCTCAATAGGGATGTAAAATGTGATGAAATCCCTTATAAGGAAGGTATCCTTAAATTAAGGATAAATCAATCTCAAAATTATGTGTGACAAATATAAATACACCAAATGTAATTGGATATTAAGTGTAAAACAATAAAAGGTCATTCAAACATATTCAAAGGATGACATATTCAATAACTACATGTTGAACCCAAAGAAATCGAAATTGGGTTAAAAAGTTCCCTTGGTAAAATTCGACAGCCTAACGGCGTCACTTCAAAATGAGTTGATGAGAGATAAAAAGTGCATCTCATCACTTGTACATAAAATTTACATCAATAAGGATATATGAGAATATATCCCAACATAAAAACATGTAAATTAAAAGACCCAACAAAAGAAGTATTTTAAAAAAGAGGAGGGTGAAAGGTTCCCTTACCGACTTGGGTATCTTTCAAAACATACACCCCATGAAAGAAGGACAATAAATCCTTGATGTAAGTACTCATAAAAGAAATTATATTACACAAATAGTAGAATAATGGGCAGTACATACACCACTCAAAGGAAATTGTGGCAAATTTAGCATAAATCTCACGGGAATAAAAGTGAGATGAAAAATCCCTTACGAAAACTCGGCAGCCTAACAACGCCACATAAAACTTACAAAAATGGATTGATGAGATCAAATAGGGTATCTCATCATATTAAATTAAAGTTTATAGAAAGAGTAATATAAAAGAACATCCCCCAACATAACAAAGAGGAGCTTAAAAGAAGTGACATAAAGGAGAGTACTTAAAAAGAAAGAGAGAGGTTAGATCTCTTACGAAAATTCGGCAGCCTAACGGCGCCATTTCAAAACTTCCAAAATGGATTGATGAGAGAGAATAGGGTCTCTCATCACATGAACATAAAAATTACAGTAAGTGTAATATAAAATAACATCCCAATAACAATAAAGATTAGATTTAGAGGGAATGACATAAAAGAGTGTACTTAAAAAGAAAGAGAGGAGTAAGATCCCTTACCTCGGGTCCGACTTGACTCGATCGTTCTTTAATATCCTGAATAATAAACTTGAGTTAATTTATATTTGATTAAGAACCTTTTTCAAGTTCATTATTACTTTTATATCACTTATTGCCATGTTATAAACATTATGTAACCATTTAAGTTAATAACGTTTGTTTTGTCGATATTTGGTTCTTAAGTCGAAAGTGGACTTCTTACAATTACATGTTGTTTGTGTGATCAAAGGTTCTTTATATCCAGAATGAAATTACTGATTTGGATACCATATATATCATATATATCCAGCATATACATGTATTTATAATATTACATAATCATTTAGAGGTAATAAATGAAATGCACCGTTCATGGAGACGATAAGCCGTACGTACGCATGAACGCTACTTTCATTTCTTTGTCATATTAATGGAATTAAAACTAAATGAGAGGTATGTATATTTTAATTCCAGAATTATATTAATCATTTAGATGTATCATTCATCATATATATCGATTATATACATGTACTTATAATAGTACATTACATTTGGTGATAAGAAATGAAATGCACCGTTCATGGAGATGGTAAGCCGTACGTACGCATGAACGCTACATTCATTTCTATCTCATACTTTAATGGAAAGAAATAATAATGATATAGAGGTATATAATAATTCCAGTATAACATCATATATAATAACATTAAATCCATCCTTTATACGTCCCACGTATGGCATTAACGAATCACATCACTTTGAGGGGGCGGTAGTCCGCACTTCCTAAAATGAAGATATCGCTTATACCCATAATGGAAGCCATAAAAGTAAGACACAAATGAAAAATATAGAATATTAAGTAAAAAATAAACATATTATATATCATATATAAAAATAGTGACATCATAATGGCCACCTTTGAAGGTGTTAAATGAGTATTGAACAATCATCGTTTCGGGAGGCAGAATTTCGCCATCCACGGAAACCGTATGTTCTTTAACCATTTTATGTAGTTGTGTGAGAGTGTAGCTCGAATAAATCTTATAAAAACATCCTAGTATATTGAAGATACTGGTGTTGTTACAAAAGAAGTAAATAAAAAGAGTTTATGGGGTTGGAGAAGAAAAATAAAACAAATGAACATGAGAGAATCAATTACCTTTAAAAGTGTAACTCCTTTTGATTTGAGCCTAAAGGATTCCTTTGAAAGGATTCTGACCAAAGGGAATCCTATAGGATTAGGAGAGGGATGTGGAGAGATTAAATGGGCAGGGGATGGCCGAGCCAAAGGCTTGAGGAGTGTGTGAAATGAGGTAGAGGTAGGGGCCTTTTATAAGAGGAGAGGAGGGGCACTTTTGGAAATCATGAAACTATTATTTTATTTTCAAAAGTGTTTCGAATTTATAAGGTTCCACATTGATATATTTATAAGATAAGATGATAAGGCTTCGAAATATTCCCATCCAATAGTTTTTGGACAAGTGTAGTTCTTAGATTTTATATTATCGTTTCATTTTATTTAAACTGTTCATTAATGAGGTCATCGCTACATCATCATGATGTCATAAATAATTTATTTTATTTAAAGTCTAAAAATTATAAAAAAATACTATGATGTATGAAATCTTTTTATCTTTCCAATGACTATTTATAATAAAAAATCTGATCTTTATAACCCCATGTAAAAATTGTTTTCGTAAAATAACTCAAGTTTGTGTCATTTTTACTTTAACATTAAATAAAAAGTTATTTATGTCATTTCCCAACCAAAGTGGATCCATGGGGTCACCAAGTTGACCCATGGCTTGTCTTTTTCGGACATGACACAACCAATAGGGTTAGGACAAGTGTCATGGTGTTTTCATATTTTTATAATATCATTTTTACCTTAAATTACACTAATTACCTCTAATCGCGATTAATGAAAAAAAGTTACTATTCACCAAAAAATTATTTTCATCCCATTGAACCAAATTTTACATACTAATGACAACCATGTATGTCGGATTTTCAAAATTCAAAACACAATGATGGAAAAATTTCATTTAAACAGAAAATCAGTTTTTATAAGTACCACTTAGTGGTTTCACTATTCATCAAAAATTGAAATTTTTCAGAAAATTACCAAAACTTCACCCTAAGCTATATTTGATATTCCGAATTCAAAAATGAAGTATATTTTACAAAATTCAAAACATATAAGTCACATTAATTAATTTAATAATTAATTCTCGTTGTCAGAGCAAATAGCGTGTTTTTATGAAATAATAAGTGTCAAAAGATTGACACTAGTTTAAGTCTGATTTCAAAGTGAAATTAATTCCAACGACCACTATTGGATTTAATGGTAAAAATATATTATAATTTCACTTTAAAACAAATTAAAAATATAATCTAATCATATAAATAAATTAGATTAAAAATAGGTTTTGAATTAAAATACCACATTTTACACTATTCATAAAAAAATGAACTTTATCGGAAAGATACCAAAAATTTACACAAAGTAAATTTTGATGTCCCGATTCTAAAAAAGAGTTTTATTTGGTCCAATAGAATGTATAAGAGTGAACAAAACTATATTTAATGACGGTTCTCCATCAAAAGGCGATAAGTGAACCTTTAGTGAAAACTAGGGCATATACGCCTAAAATTGAATTCTTTCCATATTTTAAGCCTTTATCTTTTATTGGATAAATGTAAAAACATTCAAAAACATATATAATCATATTTTAGTTATTTCTTTCCATTCCTGTCAATACAACGGCTACATGTTAACTACCATTTAAAATAATATTATTTTATTATTAGAGTGCAACGTAAGATTCCCAAGAAACTCGTTGTTGTGTGTTGGGTACGCCATCGAGCATAACATCACATTTAAAGTCATATTAATATTTTATTCACAAATATGGATAAATATGAAAATTTCATATTCTTTATTTACCTGGGGTGTTACATCCTCCCCCCCTTTTGGGAATTGCGTCCTCACAATTTTTAAAATTGAGCTTGGAAACATCCTTGAACGTCCCACATCGGAACAAGAGTCAGTAAAACAATCACTTTAAAATAAAGGAAGATAAGTACAGAGGTCACCCGAGTTAACCCATACTAGGATTCCATGTAGAAAAACATGGACATGGAAGAAAAAGCAAAGGGTCATGTTCTTGAGGGAGAGTGATAGTAAACATATCTAGGAGAAAGTTAACAATGAGAAAATCACAAACTTGTGATGGGTTAAACGGTATTCGATTCCCCAGTAGGAAAAGCTAATAGACAAAATTTTCGTGTTAAGTTACTTTTTATTGAGGAATTTATTCATAAGGAAACATAATCACTTATCATGTTGACTTTCAACTTTTACTAGATTCCTTAATCAAACTCATATTTTTTTTCCAAAAGATGAGTATTTAGGAAGACTTGTTCGCATTAAGAGTACTATAATCAACTTCTAGAGAATAAACTAATCTACCAAAGAGAACAATATACTTCCCATGTATTTAGACTTTAACCAAAACCAAAACCAAAAAGGTTATTACAAGATCAGATAATCTAGAAAAGGATAACCCTTTATAAAAAGAAAATATATTCTTAATCTCCAAAATTTGTCCAACAAAACCCAAAGTTCAACGAGGACCATTCTATAATCAATTTGTCCATAAAATTCTTCAAAGTAAACCAAACTAAGATTGAAACCCCAAATATTTGAAGGATTTAGTCACATAGTCTTCCAAGTTAAATCGTAACATTTATCTCCAAACAACATCAGTTGCTCCTAAAGTCTCGTATTGAAAAGTAATTAACCTAATCACATATCCTCCATGATAGGTTAATCATTTTCATAAATAACCCAAAATCAACTTACTCTTAATTGATAAAATAATATAACTAGAAAGAATCATTAAAACTAACCAGGGACTTCACGTAGTCCAGTGGTAGGCGATAAATACCAGTTGCACTTTGGTTGTGGGTTCGATTCCCGTAGCTTTGTCCGACGCGACGGGTAGTCACACAGTCTGCGTGTTGTCCTTTTTCCAAAACTATATAATTCTTAAAAAATTCCCCAAAATGAGATAAAATCTTCAAATATTATCATAACATATTTTAACCTCAAGTTTATCTCATGCCTTTCACTTTCCAGCATATCATATAATAACCCATAATTACCTCAAAAGTAAGGATCATATAAACCCTAATGGTTACCTTAATAATTATTACCTGAATTTCCACATCGAGTTGGCCATCTCGTACATGATGCATTAGAGAACTCACCAAGGTTGAAGTGGTTGATCATGACTCCTTGATAGTTGGTTTAGAACAACCATGAGATTCCTCATTGAATCCCCCATCTCATCCAGTCTCTTAATCAGAGAACCACCACAGTTTCCTTCAAACCCATTGTCACTTTGGTGCCTGCTAGATCCAGCCATTTACTAAAACCAAAAAGGTCAGTGTGAGTATATAAACATAACCATCATGTACTAATGAGGAATATAAACACTAAGATATACTTACTCATTTACTTTATCTAAAACTAGGACTCTTTCTGAAATCCTAACCATTATGGTAATGTCACTTGTGCTTAGAGAATACCCTAACCTCTAAAGTTATCTAAACCGACATTTGATACCAACTATAAGGCCCCAGCCTTAAACCTTACTTAATCTTGAGTTATTACAAGATTACACATTGAGGATCTTTTCAGGTTTAGAGTTTTAGAGAATTATATCATGAAACTTGCATTACATTCCACATTTAAACAAAGTGGTTACATAAAAGACAATATTCATTCTTCCCATCAACGGAAACATATTTAAAATAAAACATGGATTCTTTCTTGAAAAATCCTTGACACTATCATCACATCATGTACCCTTCCCTTGACCTGTGAAAAACATTTCAAAAACTTGGGATGAGCATAAAAATCTCAGTAAGGGATATAAAAATATGGAAAGGAAACATGAGTACATGTATACATAAGAATGAAATCATACTTTACCCATAAAACATAGGCATATCAAATCATGAATAAATCATAGAAATCATAAGACATAAAAGGTAACTTGAGGCATTCATAACATTCTTACATAGGGAGTAACCCTCTTGGTTACGTTTGGAATACCCATCACAGTATATTCCCTAAATCTCTTCGGAGAAACCTTAACGTTTCACTCCTTCGTGTTACCCAATGCATTGGAGAGCTATATCGGGCTCACTCGCCCATAGTTTATCACGGAACCACCCATCTTCATAATAATGCCCAAGAACCTCAACATAATCGTATCACATAAAACATGCATAAAGGAAACAAAACATTTCCACATTTCAATCACAATATAACATTTTAGTATTTTGAAATAATGAATCCATACAAAAAGAACCCATTTCCAAAACCATTTAAAACATTTAATAAGGATAATTTTGAATCAAAGTGTCCCATACCACCTTGAAGCTTTTAACATTTTAAACCATTAATATCCATATAAATAAATTCTTAAAACCATTTTGAAAACATGGATATTAATAAGAACAAGTCATTAAAACATTTAAAGCGATATTTTGGTCAAAGGGTTTTTACCAAAATTAGAGACACTTGAATACAATAATTGAGGAATAACATTTAATCAGAACTTTATAATATCATGAAAATAAATGGATTCATGATATAATATTCCAAAGGACAGTATATACACCATATAAGAGTGAATTGGTGCATAACAACAATGAAGTCTCAATAGGGATGTAAAATGTGATGAAATCCCTTATAAGGAAGGTATCCTTAAATTAAGGATAAATCAATCTCAAAATTATGTGTGAAAAATATAAATACACCCAATATAATTGGATATTAAGTTTAAAAAAATAAAATGTCATTCACACATATTCAAAGGATGACATATTCAATAACTACATGTTGAACCCAAAGAAATCGAAATTGGGTTAAAAAGTTCCCTTGGTAAAATTCGACAGCCTAACAGCGTCACTTCAAAATGAGTTGATGAGAGATAAAAAGTGTATCTCATAACTTGTACATAAAATTTACATCAATAAGGATATATGAGAACATATCCCAACATAAAAATATGTAAATTAAAAGACCCAACAAAAGAAGTATTTTAAAAAAGAGGAGGGTGAAAGTTCCCTTACCGACTTGGGTATCTTTCAAAACATACACCCCATGAAAGAAGGACAATAAATCCTTGATTTAAGTACTCATAAAAGAAAGTATATTACACAAAGAGTAGAATAATAGTAAGTACATACACCACTCAAAGTAAATTGTGGCAAATGTAGCATAAATCTCACGGGAATAAAAGTGAGATGAAAAATCCCTTACGAAAACTCAGCAGCCTAACGGCGCCACATAAAACTTACAAAAATGGATTGATGAGATCAAATAGGGTATCTCATCATATTAACTTAAAGTTTATAGAAAGAGGAATATAAAAGAACATCCCCCAACATAATAAAGAGGAGCTTAAAAGAAGTGACATAAAGGAGAGTACATAAAAAGAAAGAGAGAGGTTAGATCTCTTGCGAAAATTCGGCAGCCTAACGACGCCATTTCAAAACTTCCAAAATGGATTGATGAGAGAGAACAGGGTCTCTCATCACATGAACATAAAAATTACAGTAATTTTAATATAAAATAACATCCCAATAAAAATAAATATTATCTTTATAGGGAATGACATAAAAGAGTGTACTTAAAAAGAAAGAGAGGAGTAAGATCCCTTACCTCGGGTCCGACTTGACTCGATCGTTCTTTAACGTCCTGAATAATAAACTTGAGTTAATTTCTATTTGATTAAGAACCTTTTTCAAGTTCATTATTCCTTTTATATCACTTATTTCCATGTTATAAACATTATGTAACCATTTAAGTTAATAACGTTTGTTTTGTCGATATTTGGTTCTTAAGTTGAAAGTGGACTTCTTACAATTACATGTTGTTCGTGTGGTAAAAAGTTATTTATATCTAGAATGACATTCCTGATTTGGATATCATATATATCATATATATCCAGCATATACATGTATTTATAATATTACATAATCATTTAGAGGTAAGAAATGAAATGCACCGTTCATGGAGACGGTAAGCCGTACGTACGCATGAACGCTACTTTCATTTCTTTGTCATATTAATGGAATTAAAACTAAATGAGAGGTATGTATATTTTAATTCCAGAATTATATTCATCATTTAGATGTATCATTCATCATATATATCCATTATATACATGTACTTATAATAGTACATTACATTTGGGGATAAGAAATGAAATGCACCGTTTATGGAGACGGTAAGCCGTACGTACGCATGAACGCTACTTTCATTTACATCTCATACTTTAATGGAAAGAAATAATAATGATATAGAGGTATATAATAATTCCAGTATAACATCATATATAATAACATTAAATCAATCCTTTATACGTCCCACGTATGACATTAACGAATCACATCACTTTGAGGGGGCGGTAGTCCGCACTTCCTAAAATGAAGATATCGCTTATACCCATAATGGAAGCCATAAAAGTAAGACACAAATGAAAAATACAGAAGATTAAGTAAAACATAAACATATTATATATCATATATAAAAATAGTGACATCATAATGGCCACCTTTGAAGGTGTTAAATGAGTATTGAACAATCATCATTTCGGGAGGCAGAATTTCGCCATCCACGGAAACCGTATGTTCTTTAACTATTTGATGTAGTTGTGTGAGAGTGTAGCCCAAATAAATCTTATAAAAACATCCTAGTATATTTTAGATACTGGTGTTGTTACAAAATAAGTAAATAAAAAGAGTTTAGGGGGTTGGAGAAGCAAAATAAAACAAATGAACGTGAGAGAATGAATTACCTTTAAAAGTGAAACTCCTTTTGATTTGAGCCTAAAGGCTTCATTTGAAAGGATTATGCCCAAAGGGAATCCTATAGGATGAGTAGTGGGATGTGGATAGAGTAAATGGTCAGGGGATGGCCGAGCCAAATGCTTGAGGAGTGTGTGAAATGAGGTAGAGGTGGGGGCCTTTTATAAGAGGAGAGGAGGGTCACTTTTGGAAATCATGAAACTATTATTTTATTTTCAAAAGTGTTTCGAATTTATAAGGTCCCACATTGATATATTTCTAAGATAAGATGATAAGGCTTCGAAATATTCCCATCCAATAGTTTTTGGACAAGTGTAGGTCTTAGATTTTATATTATCGTTTCATTTTATTTAAACTGTTCATTAATGAGGTCATCACTGCACCATCATGATGTCATAAATAATTTAATTTATTTAAAGTCTAAAAATTATAAAAAAAACTACTATGATGTAGGAAATCTTTTTATATTTCCAATGAATATTTATAATAAAAAATCTGATCTTTATAACCCCATTTAAAAATTGTTTTCGTAAAATAACTCAAGTTTGTGTCATTTTTACTTTAACATTAAATAAAAAGTTATTTATGTCATTTCCCAAAAAAAGTGGATCCATGGGGTCCCCAAGTTTACCCATGGATTGTCTTGGTCGGCCATGATACAAAAAATAGGGGTAGTACAAGTGTCATGGTGTTTTCATATTTTTATAATATCATTTTTACCTTAAATTACACTAATTACCTCTAATCGCATTAATGAAAAAAAGTTACTATTCACCAAAAAATTATTTTCATCCCATTGAACCACATTTTACATACTAATGACAACCATGGATGTCGGATTTTCAAAATTCAAAACACAATGATGGCAAAATTTCATTTAAACGGAAAATCAGTTTTTATAAGTACCACTTAGTGGTTTCACTATTCATCAAAAATTGAAGTTTTTCAGAAAATTACCAAAAATTCACCCTAAGATATATTTGATACTCCGAATTCAAAAATGACATCTATTTTACAAAATTCAAAACAAATAAGTCACATTAATTAATTTAATAATTAATTCCCACTGTCAGAGCAAATAGCGTGTTTTTATGAAACAATAAGTGTCAAAAGATTGACACTAGTTTAAGTCCGATTTCAAAGTGAAATTAATTCCAACGACCACTATTGGATTTAATGGTAAAAATATATTCTAATTTCACTTTAAAAACAATTAAAAAGATAATCTAATCATATAAATAAATTAGATTAAAAAGAGGTTTTGAATTAAAATACCACATTTTACACTATTCATAAAAAGAATGAACTTTATCGGAAAGATACCAAAAATTTACACAAAGTAAATTTTGATGTCCCGATTCTAAAGAAGAGTTTTATTTGGTCCAATAGAATGTATAAGAGTGAACAAAACTATATTTAATGACGGTTCGCCATCAAAAGGCGATAAGTGAACCTTTAGTGAATACTAGGGCATATACGCCTAAAATTGAATTCTTTCCGTATTTTAAGCCTTTATCTTTTGTTGGATAAATGTAAAAACATTTAAAAACATATATAATCATATTTTAGTTATTTCTATCCATTCCTGTCAATACAACAGCTACATATTAACTACCATTTAAAATAATATTATTTTATTATTAGAGTGCAACGTAAGATTCCCAAGAAACTCGTTGTTGCGTGTTGGGTACGCCATCGAGCATAGCATCCCCTTTAAAGTCATATTAATATTTTATTCACAAATATGGATAAATATGAAAATTTAATATTCTTTATTTACCTGGGGTGTTACATGAGATCAATACATTGGATAGGGTAAATGACGTAACTCGAGTCAAATTCAACACAACACGACTTAAGGAGTTTCCCCAAGGAATTATGTTGATACATTATTTTCTTAATGGATCAACCATTAGAATGGGATCACAATTATGTTATTTATTTATTCATGGTTTATTTTTTGTATGTGTATATATGTTAAATCATATAAAATAATAAACAATAATGTATAGATAAAATGAACATGAATGATTAATATTTAATATTTAATGCATGGTTTAGTTGTGAGTTCATTCACATAAAACAAGAAATTAAAAATAAAAAATATTTCTTTCACCAAGAATAATTAAAATACCATAAATTAAAAATTAAGTCCTCAAAAACATTCTATCACTTGGTTTTTAACAAAACATATTATACAAGGTGCTCATCATACTTAGTTGAGGATTAATCCTGCTATCAAGGAGTTCTTCTGAGAGAATTGGGATGACTAAACTAGACGGGAATGAAAATAATTATCCATAGATATCTTGTTAAAAATTTAGACACAAGTAGTTGAGTAATTCAAAGTTATTATTTTCTAGAGATGGTACTCCACTCAAAATATAAAGGATTTATGAGTTAATGTGGTTGGCCAGACAAAATACTAGTTTGTGATTCTTTGAGTAGCGATATATACATAGCTTGGACTATTAGAAGAGGTCTTAAGTATCATTTCCATTAGAATAATAAAAAAACCGAGTATTAAAAATATATTTTTTGAGGGCTACTAGGATTTGATAAAATATTATGAGACATTTAAGATTAATAAATATATAATGTCTAATAATCGATAATAATGATTAAAGTTATTATCTATTAAATTTTTGTTTATAGAAAAATTCTTAGTAATACAAAAAATTCAATATAATAAATTCTAGAAAATAACATTTCCTAACCATCATGAATTTACATTAGTAGCATATAATCTTATGAAATTTAGTACAATATAAAAATAAATTCTTTGTATCAAAGTCCCCACAACCTGTTCAGCCACCTCAGGAAGCAAGCGAGGCTAAAATGAACCTTACAGGAGACACATGGATGATGAGTTTGATGTTTACATCATAGTAATATCATCAATGTTAAATGATTTGTTAAAAAAATTAGGAAAGGTATGACAATACATGTTGACTCATATTTGAGGAGTTAGTGGGAGAAAGTAGAGAGATTAGTGAGTAAAATGATGATTATTTTGAAAATGTGTAAATGAATAGATGAATCATGATATTTAAATAAACCCCATTCTTAAATCCTTATCACCCAGTTTCTTTAGCTTAATTTTGGATTGTAAAATTAATAGTAAATATAAACTACTTCAATACCTCTTGGATATGGTTTTCCTAGTAGATAAGAACTTAAATAAAATTTAATCATTTGTTATTATGGTGATTAAGTTGAAATAAAAGGTGAAAAGGATAATGGAAAGTGTGATTCTGATGAAACCTTAATAACATCCTTTAAAGAAGAAAAAAAATAAAGAGAGCATTAAAGATGAGTATATTTTCATTGCATGTGGAAGGAAAGGTCACTAGAAGATAAATTTCAATGAACTGAAAAAGAATCAAGTGGATTCTTTTACATCAGGAATATTCATCAATGAATGTAATATTTTTTTTAATTCTTGGCTATTAGATACTATATCTCACACATATATATCTAAATAGATGAACCTAGGATGTTTAGAAACATTATATATGGTTAATTATCTAAGAGGCTCAGAAAGGGTGATTTATAAGTTAGTAGTTAAAAACACACAACTTCTAGTTTCCTTGTGCATTGATCATAGTTGAACTATTTTGAGTATTTACAAAATATTTATCTCAAGTTTCCATTGGAAACAATGATAATTTATATAATTTTGGAATAAATGTTTTTAGTGGTGTTTTATACTCAAGTAATAGTTTAATAATACTAGAATCATCTGCAATGACTGATTAATATAAAAATATAAGACTCAAATACCCAGTTGTGGAAAGATAGTTATTTTTATAGTAAAAATGAAATTAGTTTTTAGGGATATACAATTTATTATATTTAAACTATTTGAAGCTAAAAACCATAAGTATTATCGACATACTTACTTATAAAGTTTTAGAAAAAGAATCCTATAAAGGTAATTCACAAAGCTTCCAGAGTAAGTTTAACTTAATAGTATGAACTAATATAAAGAGAAGATAGAGGTAAACATATATACTCTATTATATTCCTTTATGAAATTTAAGTAATGTGAAAGTGAAGTAAGTAACATGCATAATTAAAATATATGAGTTTCTTCTAGAATGTGAGATGAATAATATCTTAACCATGCATACATAAATCATGAAAATAAAGAGTGGATTTATTCCTGAACTCACATTTACTTATATATATCATATCCATGCTATGAGTAAAAGGAGGATCGATGATGATTCATAGATGCATCCATTGATCATTAAAAAATTGAGAGGGTTTATTCCTAAAATCTAATTTCCTTATACTCATCAATGAAATGATTAACGTATAAGGAGAATTAACATGTCATAAAAATTTGTCACAAACCAACCTGAATACCTCAGTATAATAATAACCAAGATGGATCTGACATATCCCAAAGGGTGTTGTCGATCCCCACAGGTTGGTGACTAGCACCTGATATCATACAAGATAAAAGAATAAACAAATTTTCCCAAAAAATAGAGGAAGATAAAAGATACAAATCAGTATACTCAAAAATACAAAATAGAAGTTCTAGAAACAATTAGGTAAAACAGTAGTTGAATAGATAAATAAACATATCAAAGGAAATAATAATATCAACCATACAACAATCCCAAACTCCTGTGTAATAAGTGGAAAAAATCTCCACCGATCACCATCATCACTCCAAAGGTCCAAAGGATCAAGGAGATAAACCACATACAAGTGGTAGTTTCTCTTTACATAGACCTGGAATAAGAAAATATAAAAATTTCCAAAGGAAAAGGTAGGGTGTGATCTATAAATCCATGTAGGGTATCACCAAGTGTTCTATAATCAATACCATAACAATTAAACATTTATGCTATCAGTTCAAATAAAAAAGGCATGAAATGTCATTTTTCATATTTTAAATCAAAATATGATTTCATGATCAAAGGATGAAAATTATATCAAAACAAAATTTAAATAGTCTTAAATGAACATTTTATATAAAATATTTTTCATAAATAAAGTAGTTCAATGAATCAATGTCATGAGTAATCAAACCAAGTAAAGCAAGTTCCATGAGAAAGATCCCCATGGTACATTAGTTTCTTGGTAATATAATATGCACACTTTTCATTTATCAACATGGATCAAGATATGTGTAAATAATCAATTCATCACCCCATAAGGATCTACTACACACAATCAATCTACACCCCATTAGGGGAGCCACTACGGGCAATCAATGCAATCTTGGTTTAGTTAGTGTTGTCATCATAAGTCTATTTTCTAGGGGATCAAGATCCTCAAATTCTTGCACTCATTACCTACTAACTAACCAATATTACATGTTCTTCAATAATAAATCAATAAATTAATCAAATTGAAAATTATCCATTTTAAATAATTTTAAAATATAATTTCACAATTTTAGTCTTCAACATACCTTTCTCATTTCAAAACCAAATCTTGAGTTATAATCATTTCATTCCATTTAAAATCATATTTTCATTTAATACATTTTATCAATACTGACATCAAATAATTTCATCAAAACAATTTCCAAATCAAGCAATCAGTTTTTCACAAATTCACCCAACAATTTCAATTCCATTAAAATTGGTATTTTCTCAATTTCCATACCCATTTAAAATAAAATATAAAATAATATAAAATACATGTTCTTAAATCATTTAAAAAATATTTAAAAATGAATCAAGTAATTTATGTTTCTAATTTAATGGTAAAGAGTTATAGAACAAACTACCTTTAAATCAGGGGATCACAACACACAACACCCACAATAGGGAATGAAAACAAAGAATGATGGCACAAAAGATCTAGGAAGACAACATAGAATTAAGATTTTAAAAAATAAAGTTTAGATTCATCATTTACATATTTATATAACAAACTTTAAGGATGATATAAAGAGTTATTGGGAGAAACCACATAATAAGAGATCAAATTACCTAAAGGAGATCGAATGAGATCAACTCCACTTTGATCCACCAAGAAAAGGGTTTTCAGGAGTCAATTTCACCTCCTAATAGTTCCTAAGAGAAAAAATATCATTTCAGGATTGAGTAAGGGGATTAAGAATCTTAAACAGGGGGGGGGGTCCAGGATTTTTTATTAATTTTTCAAGGTAATTAAAACCCACTTGCAGGGTTTGTTAGGTAGGGCCACATGGTTTAACAAAGTACGTTCGCTAACCATGTGCCCCAGCTGTTTTGGGTGCCCAATTTTTCCTTGGTGGGTGTATAGTTTAGTTAACCGTGCATCATCTATGTGTATTATCACTACATGAGGCCACTTAGTTTGGAGAGTCTAGCCACATGTTTCTAACAAACCATGAACCCCCCCTATAGAGAACCATCAAATGGTGAACAATTAGATTGGTCGAACCGTACAATTTTACCTAACTATGCACCAACCATGCATAGTACTAAAGGCCAATTTTTTTTCTATATTCTCCCAAAACAACCCCAAATAGGACATAACTTAAAGGAGATCAAAAAATGGTTCAAGTAATACTTGAAATAAGTTAATAGGATGCTACAACCTCCCCACCATAAAAACTTTCTATCCCTATGAATTCCATCAAGAAGATTCCAAATCAAATAGGTGAGGATACTAATCTCTCATAAGTGCCTCACACTCCCATGTATCATGTGAATTAGAACCATAATTCCATAGAACATAGACTAAAGGTATAATCCTCCCATGAAGAACCTTTGTATCTAAATAAAAAATCATAACTGGATGTTCAGTCATGGATAAATTAGGCTCAACATCAAGATCATCCCAACTGAAAACATGGGAAGATCTAGAGAGATACTACCAAAGATACAATACATGGAACAAACTATGTATCAACATAAAATATGGTGGATGTTCTAAATGGTAATCCAATTTCACCACCTATTCAAAAACCTCAAAAGGTCCCACAAACCATGGTGTAGGCTTCCATTATTTCCCATGTCGTCAATGACCCAAATGAGATGAAACTATCAAAACACCTGTTCACTAACTGAAAACTCCAATGGTCACCAATGATGATCAATATAAGATTTTTACTGACTCCTTGAGGTCAACATCCTCTGATTAATCAACTAAATCTTACCAATCGTTTCTTGGACCAAACTCATACTAACCAAATAAGTTTCACCAATCTTTGACCAACATAATGGATATTTACAAGGACTTCCATAAAAGGCCACTAAAGGATCTATATGAATTATATAATAGAAACTGTTATTATAAGAAAAAAAACTAGTCCAAAATGGATATCCCAATCTCCACCAAAATCGAGAATGCAACCATGTAAAATGTCCTCAAGAAATATATATATCTCATTATATTTGTCCATCCATCTGGGGATGATATGTCGTGATCAAATGTACCTAAGATAATAGTACCTCCTAGAGGCCTCTCTAAAATAAAGAAGTAAAATTAGGATCCCTATCAGAGACTATAGCAGAAAGGGAACCATGAAATCTAAAAATAACTAGAACATAGAGATGTTCCAAGTCCTCCACTTTTGTTGTATCATGAATGGGTAAGAAGTGATCTGATTATTTTAGCCAATCGATCAGAACCCATATCACATTATTTTATTGAGGGGTACATAGAAACCCAAAAAAAAAGTCCATTGAGATCTCATCCCACTTCCAAGTCGGCATTGGATGTGGATAAAGTAAACCTAAAGGTTTCTAGTGCTCGACTTTGACATAATGATAGGTATAACAGTGTGAAATAATGTTAACAATTTCCCACCCCATACTTGGCCACCAGAATCATCACTGCATATCATAAATCATCTTTATGATACTAGGATACACTACCCATTGAGAATTATGGAAATCCCCCATTACAACCTTACTTTTATACAAATTCACAACAAAACGATTTTGAAGACACATGATACCCAAAAAAGAGAAAATCCACTCACTGAAAATATCCCACCATAAAGAGAGTCCCTAATGCTATGTAATTCATAATCAAGATAATATTCCTAATGAATCAACACAAGAAGAGTGTATTTCAACCAAAAACCTTCCAAGAACACCTTGGACTCTTTCTCCCAAACTCATAAATGAAAATGTAAAAAAGATTCATTAATTTCTACTCTTCTGATGATTCTTTCACAGTTAGGGTTGGAAGTTTCCTGCTCAAATAATCAACCACAACATTTTCCTTCCCCGAGGTGTAGGAAATGTCAAAATAAAATATTTTAGGTACTCCAACCAATGCCTATGATGAAGTTTCAATTATTTTCAAGAGAAGATATAACTCAGAATTTTGTGGTCAGAATAAATTGTAAAACTTTCTCCAAAAGGTAATTCCACCAACTATTAACAGTATGCATCAAAACAAAAAGTTTGAGGATGTGGGTTTAATAATTATTCTCACATGTCCTAACTTGTCTATATATATATTACACCACTTGATCACCCTACCTATGAACACAACCCAAACCTGAACCCGATGCATCACAGATGACCATATAGACTAGCCCAACCTACGGAAGATTAAAAAGTATAACATAATTCAAAATACTTTTCAACTCAACCAAAGGAATCTAACATTTTTCATTTCATAAGAATTACACTCCTTTTTGAGTGATATCGGTCATTGGTGATTCTATATTTGAGAAATCTTTAACAAACATGTGATAATACCCTACCAGTCCCAATAATCTTTGTATCTAAAAACATTATGTGGTTTATCCCATGTCATAACATCCATCACATTCTCAAGATTTAATGATATTCCATGTTATGACACCACATTTACCAATAAATTCACTTCCTTTATCAAAAAATTGTACTTTGAAAGCTTCACATAAAATATATGATCATATAATATTTCTAGAACTATTCTTAGATGACACAGATAATCCTCCTTAAAATTAGACTATACCATAATTTCATCCATGAAAACCACCATGAACGTGTAAAGGTACTCATGGAAAATCTTTTTCATCAAATCTATAAATACTTTAGGAGAATTGGTTAGGACAAAGGGAATAAAAAGATACTCAAAGTGATCATACCTTCTTCTAAAGGCAGTCTTTAGAATTTCATATTCTTTTATTCACAATTTATGATAACCATATTGAATATAAATATTCAAGAACCAATTATACCCTTATATCTTGTCAAATAAATCATCAATCCCTGGTAAAAAATATTTTTTATTTACCATAAATTGATTTAGTTTTCAGTAATAAATGCATAGGTGAAGTGTTCTATCAGCTTTATTCTCAAAGAGAACATGTTCCATCCAAGGTGACACACTCGGGCATATAAATCCTTTCTCTAAAATATCACCCAACCAAGTATTTAACTCTTTAAGTTATATTAGTGCCCTATAGTAATAAGGAATATATACTGATTGAGTACCATGTACAAAATCAATAGAGAACTCTACCCCTCTTACTGGTGGTAGACTAAAGAAATCCAAAGGAAAAACATCCATAAACAGAATGATGATTGGAGGGAGATCACTAATAAAATATTATCAATCCAAGTAAAAATAATACATTGATATTACCCTACCCAACTCAGGAAAAGATGATCTAGCTCTACTAAACCTTGGATCCCATTCTCCCCGAAAGATACAATACACCTCATCAAATGAATTAAAGGAGAATCACTGAAGATAACAGTCAATTTGGGCCTTATTAGCAACCATCCAATCAATTATAATGATTAAATCAAGTGGTTTCATGTTGAGAATCATAAAATTCCATGAATGCATGATACTTGATAAAGATAAAACACAATCAGGACAATAGAGACACTACTCTCTCTTTATTTTGAGGGGCATAGTAATATCCATCATATAAGACAAAATCTCTATAGGAAGATTTCAGAGGTTCACAATACAAGTAAATATAAATGATTTAGATGAACCAATATCAAATAAAGTAGTCACTAAAGCTAAATATATAGTGATGTAACCTTTCACAGTCACTGGTCCTATATCAGATTTCTATGTTGACTCTTCCATTATGTGAAGAAGATTTATTCTAGATTCCTATGTCTAGAACCACTTAGATCTCAAAGCATATGATTTCACTATAGTACTTTTTGGTTCTGATGAGACTGTGCTGCTACAATAAGTATAAAAGACATGAAAAAATTTCTATAGGTGTACTGAGCGACCACATGAACCAAACATTTTGGGTGACTTAGTGAAAACATGTTTAGAATTCCCAACCTTTCCACACTTTAAAAAATTCAAAAGGCCTATAACAGGAACTGCAGGAGGTCTAAAAGATTCCTTCTTTCTAGAATAACTAGGAGACTTATCAGGCATCCTCTTTTATTTAAAGGAATTTAAAAAATTTACACTATGAGAAAAAGGAAGTCCCAAAAACCTTTCCTTACAAGATAGGTCAAGCTCAACCATCAATTCCCTATTCAGTACATCAGTATAAGAAGCCATCTTCTATTGGAAAGCCTGAGATCCAATTCTAGGTCTAAGAAACATATCAAATATTCATGCCTTCAGCTTCTCAATAGTCACCACCTTAGGAGAAAATTGAACAATCTTGGAAAAGTGGTCTGCATATCGAGTCACTATTATGTCATCTTAATGGAGTTTGAGGAAATCCATGGATTTCATAAATACCATATATTCTCTATATAACTAATCGGTTAAAATAAATAAAAATTATTTCTATTCCGAACCCTCATACTTATTTTCCATCACTATAAAATTCCACCATCTCCTGCTAGGTCCTTCCAGCTTAAAGGTAGTAGATTTCACCTTAATCACTTCAGGAATTTCCAAGAAATTAAAAATGAACTATCCATTTAAACCTATCATTATCCTCTTGAGGATAATTAGATACTTTTAATGAAGGTTTCTTGTGGTGAAGAAACTATTGAGCATGATCATGATATTTATCCCTTCAAGGTTACACTACTAGAGCCTGAATAAGAATGAGTGCAGGTACTCACCCTAGATCTTGGACATATCTCAACAAGATTCGGGTCCATTGGAGGATTTCCTTGCTGTGGTTCACTATAAGATTACTCTTGAGGCCTATTAACACATATTCTTAAAGGAATTATGCTACAAAACATTAACAGGAAACACTGAAGACATTATAAATGATACATAGACCAGAAAATCAAACAAGAGATACAGAAATATCAATTCCATCAAAAAGAAATTTAAGATAACAATTTCTTCAAACTCCAATCAACGTATAGTAAAATACTAGAATAATATCAATAAATTCCTCAAGAAAAATTTTCCCAAACACCATAGTGAATTAAGGATTGTTGTGGTGAGATCTGTCTAGGAACTCACTCACAACTATGTAGAGACCCGAAGCTTGACGTACATGGACATTACATTACATTTGCGGAATACTTAGTACATAACAAAAACACACACTAAAGGATCGTAATAGTTTAGTGTCTTTGGAAACTCGGAACGTAATCTTCTAATCGTGGTGAAAGTTCTTCAATATCTCCCATAAAGGTCATCCCTTTTTTCTACCTAAAACCTTTCTTTATATCCTGGGGAAAAGAAAATATAAAAGGGTGAGCTCAAATGCTCAGTAAGGGTAAACAAAATAAAAATCAATCACATCATATACATAGCTTTTGGAAGTCTTAACCTGCAAAAGAGCT
Source organism: Viscum album (assembly GCA_963277665.1). Taxonomy (NCBI): domain Eukaryota; kingdom Viridiplantae; phylum Streptophyta; class Magnoliopsida; order Santalales; family Viscaceae; genus Viscum; species Viscum album. The sequence continues at coordinate 1,274,486,907 of OY728136.1, read as the reverse complement.
CATAATATCATAACATGGGATATATCATAGAAGTGAAAATGAGATCCCCATAATCATAACATAAAACTTGAAACTTTGTGGCATGCACACATAATCCTGGAAAATCATTTCTTGTTAGTCATGACTCATTGCCAAGACTATCTTAGTGGACAAAGTCCCTTTCTGAACCGAGTTCACTCCTCGTTTCAGTCCTGTATCACTGAACCGAAATAACCTTCCGTTCCAGCCATGTCTATCTCATGAGATATAAAATCTTTACCCAATGCATTGGAGGGAGATATAGGTCCCACCCATCTTATAATGAATCCTTTCTTATGTGTGCCACATAATCATAAAACATACATCATCGCATAACACATGTAACAAAAATGGGATTCTTGAAACATCATGACATCATAAATAAATTCATATAAGATAAAGGAATTCATAAAAATAATTCCATCACAACATGATCAAATCAATGTGATAATAGGGATAAAAATAGAACCCTTTTATTATCTTAGATGGAAAATAATTTTGATAAAATACTTGAACTCCATTCTTGAGGAAAATATCCTTTCTACTTCAAAAACATTTTTTCCTTTCATAACATGTCATACAACTTTAAAATAAAATAAGTTGATTAAAAATAAACTTGAAAACTTGTAAAGAAAGTTTCTTGGAAATAATGTTTTAAAAATCCATTCATTCCGTATAAGTTAAAAAAAACATTCTTCGTACTTTTGTCGGAAAAGTCAAAAAGTACCTCGTACGAAAAACGACAAAAGATTCCTTTCATACATATTACTAAAAACTCACCGAAGGGTAAAAATGGATTTAAACAATTGTAGGTGGATGGAAATAATATTACATATTGATGAAACATGGATGTGGATGATAAAATACACCCCAGTAAATACTTACGAATAAACAATCTCGGATAAAAATGAGATTGTGATATTTCCCTTACCTTAGGTCCGACTTGCTTTGTAAGTGTCCGAACCTCCTGTATAATGATTTAAATCATGTTATTGACTTATTAAAGAATCATATTCATTGTTATGATATCATATATGGTTCACTTATGACATTATATTACCCGTTCTTTTGTAAATTCCATGTTAAAGAAGCGTTTTGGGTAAAATCGTTTCATTTATCGTAGGTGTTTTGACTTGTTGTTCTTGACATCATTATTACTTATATCATGATTTACTTACTTCCAGAATATAAAATATGATTTATATATCATATATATTCAGTATATATATATATATAATAGGTAGATAAATAAAATGAAAAACATCGTTCATGGAGACGGTAGTCCGTACGTACGCATGAACGCTGTTTTCCTTTCCTTATTGTCTTGAAATGGAAGTAAGTAGATGACATACATATGTATATATATACATAAATCCAGTAGCTTTATAATGTCATATATTTCATTATTATTTCTTATATATACATTATAATCATTCTTAAATGGTTAACATGGAGAATGAATCTCATCGCGTCATGGAGACGGTATTCCGTACGTACGCACGAGCGATGATATCATTTCTATAAATATTGAATTGAATTGGAGTGGATTATAAAATATATCATAATCAATATGATGTTTTAATAACTATGTATAGTTATTCTTTACACCATTATACCCATCCATGTAAGGTGGTGGTGGAAAATAGATTACACCACGGCGTGGAGACGGTATTCCGTACGTACGCACGCGCGGTGATTTCTTTTTCCGTAGGATGGATAGATGGTGAAATAGGGTTGTTTCATACTTATAATAACATATCAGTATATGAGTGATACTGATGTTATTACTTCATAATGAAACAACCTAATAAGAAGAAGTGGAAGAAGAAATAAAGATGAAAGAATTGGTAACGGTAATTACCTCTTCTTTGAAGTGCCTCTTTGAGACCTCCTCTTAGGGCACTAAAATTGGTCTTTGAGGAAGACCAGAACCTCTAGGATGTTGCTAGAGAAGTGGAGAGGAGAAATTGGCAGGGGTTGGCCGAGATTGAGTGCTCAAATTGGTGTGAGGAGGAAGGGGAGGAGGTGCCCTTTTATAAGGGAGGAGAGGGGCACCTTAGGAATATCTCAAAATATTATTTTATATTAAAGTCAAAATCGGTTTATAATGGCTCCAAAGGGTCTTATTTCTAAGATAAGGTGGCGATGGGACTAAATCCTATCAACCAATAGGATTTAGACAAGTTTAGGGTATTATTTTAACCTTATCAATTAGATTTAACTCTAAGTTAAATAATTTAACTTTTACCATGTCTTTTTGTTTTCTTTCACTATATGGTTAATAAACTTACTATAACATGCCAAACGAATCCCAAATTGTTTATTATTAATATATATATCCTTATCTAAGTCATTTGGCCGAACCTTAGATTTTTAGGAATAAAATAACAATTAATAATATAATATTTGATTTAAAAACTATTTTGTGTCAATTTTGACACTATTTGATATATGATTTTTGTGAAAGTCATAACAGAATTATATGTTCGAACCAAGTTGATTAAATCAACATTAATATATCATAGTAACCTATAAAATTAGTGGAATTCATAAAAAGTCTTAAATTTCATTTATTTTGGTATTTATATTATCAATTATGTCAATATTTCATTAATAAGATAATTACTGCATAATCTTTGTGTCATAAATAAATTAAATTATTTGATGTCTAAAAATTACAAATAAAATACCATCATGTATGAAATCTTTTTATCTTTCTAATGAATATTTACAATCGAATTTATCTTATGTATAACCCCATATTATAAATGATTTACTTATTAAACTTTGATTTTAACTATTTTAACCCTTCTTTAAATAAATTAACAATAAATGTCCTAATCTAATCCAAGTGGGCCTAAATGTTCATATTTTATTCCTAAGTTTGTTTTTGGTCGAATTACACTTGTCCAATAGAATTAGGACATGTTTTAGGGTAATATTAATATCATATTTACCCTTAGTTACCCAATTTACTATTAACCGCGGTAAAAAAAGTAAAAAGTTACTATTCACCAAAAATTATTTTCATCTCATTGAACCACATTTTAGTCCTTGATATTAACCGTGTCTCTCGGATTTTAGAAATTCCATTCACAGAAGCGGTAAAATTAAGTTTTATGCAAAATTCAGTTTTTAACCTACCACTTAGTGGTTTCACTATTCATCAAAAATTGAAAGTTTTCAGAAAAATACCAAAATTTCACCCTAGGCAAATTTCGATATTCTGAGTCCAAAAATGAAGTTCATTTTAAAAAATAAAATTTATAAAATTTCAAAAAGTGGTTATTACTATTCATAACGGCTAGTTTTAATAATATTTTAATAGCATATCGTTGTTTCGTGAAACTCAGTATTGCGTACTACACACGCTATCGAGGAAGGTTGCGATTGCGTGTAATGCAAGGCAAGTCAAGGATGCGTGTTGTGCAAGCTCCTTTTGGTGTAGCGTACAACACAAGACATTAATAAAATTAAAAAAAATATTTTTCATAAAATCTCGGGTTGTTACATTCTACCCCCCTTAAAATGAATTTCGCCCTCGAAATTCGTCGGGGTTATAAATGGTTTACTATTTGAAAGTTTATTTAATAGAAACCCACATCGTAAAAAGGAATATCAAAACCAATCTTTAAAAACAAAATTATGAAACGTAATGGTTACCCAAATAAACTAATCACTGGGTTTCCACATAGGTGAAAATATGGATATGAAAGAGAAATCTAATCATCATGTTCTGATGGAGAGTGGTAGAGAACATGGCTATGGAAAATCCAGTAATCACAAATCCATAAATTTGTGACGATCTAAGGTACCATCTGATTCATCAGGTATAAGATCACTAGGACAACATTTTTGGTTTTCAAGATCATTTCCCTAAAGTTGAAAATTGAATTAGAATAAATACTTTCTTTATTTTGGTACAATCTCACTGTTGTTCATGCCTTGAACAATTTCCACTTCATCTCTTAAATAAATGAAGTTGAATTTGTTATTTGTGAAGTGTTAGCAGATCATGTGATAGAATGACGGGTCATTCCATCTATCTCAAAAGGTTAGAAAATATTATATACATAAGTCGATCTATAGTGAGATTAATCATATATGTCTTCTAAAATGGACTTATACTTCATATATCATACTGCTTAATATAATAAAACTAGTTTCTACTAAACAGGGACTTCCTGTAGGCCAGTGGTAGGCGATAAAGGCCAGTCGCACTTCGGTTGTGGATTTGATTCCCACAGCCTTGTCCGACGCGATGGGCTGTCGCCCGTCCTGCAGGTTGTCCTTTTTTCTAAAACTATATTACTATAACATCCCATCAATAATATCGAGAAAACATCTATCCTTAAACAATACTAACTTGTGTCCAACATAATCCATTCCAATCTTTAGGCTTATCCATAATACTACAGTCCACTCTCATAACATAGTGAAAACGATTTCCAGAGATTTAATACCATCGTTGATCCCCATATATCATAAGATATATCTCGTTGGTCACATTCTAATCATTCAAAGGCCTTAATCATGTATTCCCTTGAATACCCATTGAACCTTATTGAAAACATGAATGCAGTTAAACGTTAACACTTTCCACATACCAAAATCCTCAAAATTCTATATACTCAAACCATGATATCACTTAGTCCTTATATCAATCATGAGCTCATGAATATAATCAAACACCCCATTATCTTATTATTCCTTCATTGTGCGCATATCATCTAAATTCTAAAAAAATATCTGAATAACCTTTCATGGATAGTGGTACCATTAATCATACACTTTCATAACTCAAGGAAAGACAACAGTGTAACAATCCTTAGACGTCTCTTTATTTCATAGTACCATGAGATTTCTTATACAACATTACACATGATAAACATGTAATCATTCCACTACATTCTTAAACCATTGACCAAGCTTCAAAAATTCTTTCATCTCACATATCATTTGTAGTCTCTTCATCATCATCCACATAAATACTACCCATATGACCATACTGATTCTCTTCATGAGTCTTTCCCTTAGGGAATTTGTTTGCATAATGGCCATACATTCCACATTTAAAACACTTAACCATTTTTGATGTCGTAGCAATACCATTATCCTCATCCATGGTGTTAACCGACCCTTTTCCTTTGCACTTACTTGCTTTGTGTCCTTCTTTTCCACACCCAAACCATCTTCCAGTTCCCTTGAAACATTCTCCTTGATGCCTCTTCCCACATGATTTACATAGGGGAAATTGAACTTTCTTTCCTCTATGATCATCATGAAACTCCATCTTTCTCTTATTAGCCGAGTCAGGAAACTTACCAAATTTTACTTTATTGATCATATTATGAGATTGCTGATTCGGCATAATGATGATGTTTTGACTTCCAAATCCCATTTCATTTGGTTGCTCATGAAGAATATCATTCCATTGTCCATCATATCCTCCATTATCGTGAATCACCTTGTTTCCAGCCATTTTCTAAAACCCAAAAAAAAGAATAGTGTGAGGGGCAAAAATCATGCTAGGGAAAATAACATAATAAAGGTGGAGTATCCTTGATATCTAACATCTTAGGTTAAATTCTATGATCGTTACCATAGTTCTAGGACTGTATCCTATACGTATACTTATCCTTAGGGACATCCCTAGACATACCTTATAAATATCTCTAGGGATCTCACTAAAGTTCTCGCATCCTAGTTTCCAAAGGTTGACTAAACCTTTCCTCTGATAACAACTGTAGAGACCTGAAGCTTGACGTACATGGACATTACATTACATTTGCGGAATACTTAGTACATAACAAAAACACACACTAAAGGATCGTAATAGTTTAGTGTCTTTGGAAACTCGGAACGTAATCTTCTAATTGTGGTGAAAGTTCTTCAATATCTCCCATAAAGGTCATCCCTTTTTTCTACCTAAAACCTTTCTTTATATCCTGGGGAAAAGAAAACATAAAAGGGTGAGCTCAAATGCTCAGTAAGGGTAAACAAAAGAAAAATCAATCACATCATATACATAGCTTTTGGAAATCTTAACCTGCAAAAGAGCTCATAATATCATAACATGGGATATATCATAGAAGTGAAAATGAGATCCCCATAATCATAACATAAAACTTGAAACTTTGTGGCATGCACACATAATCCTGGAAAATCATTTCTTGTTAGTCATGACTCATTGCCAAGACTATCTTAGTGGACAAAGTCCCTTTCTGAACCGAGTTCACTCCTCGTTTCAGTCCTGTATCACTGAACCGAAATAACCTTCCGTTCCAGCCATGTCTATCTCATGAGATATAAAATCTTTACCCAATGCATTGGAGGGAGATATAGGTCCCACCCATATTATAATGAATCCTTTCTTATGTGTGCCACATAATCATAAAACATACATCATCGCATAACACATGTAACAAAATTGGGATTCTTGAAACATCATGACATCATAAATAAATTCATATAAGATAAAGGAATTCATAAAAATAATTCCATCACAACATGATCAAATCAATGTGATAATAGGGATAAAAATAGAACCCTTTTATTATCTTAGATGGAAAATAATTTTGATAAAATACTTGAACTCCATTCTTGAGGAAAATATCCTTTCTACTTCAAAAACATTTTTTCCTTTCATAACATGTCATACAACTTTAAAATAAAATAAGTTGATTAAAAATAAACTTGAAAACTTGTAAAGGAAGTTTCTTGGAAATAATGTTTTAAAAATCCATTCATTCCGTATAAGTTAAAAAAAACATTCTTCGTACTTTTGTCGGAAAAGTCAAAAAGTACCTCGTACGAAAAACGACAAAAGATTCCTTTCATACATATTACTAAAAACTCACCGAAGGGTAAAAATGTATTTAAACAATTGTAGGTGGATGGAAATAATATTACATATTGATGAAACATGGATGTGGATGATAAAATACACCCCAGTAAATACTTACGAATAAACAATCTCGGATAAAAATGAGATTGTGATATTTCCCTTACCTTAGGTCCGACTTGCTTTGTAAGTGTCCGAACCTCCTGTATAATGATTTAAATCATGTTATTGACTTATTACAGAATCATATTCATTGTTATGATATCATATATGGTTCACTTATGACATTATATTACCCGTTCTTTTGTAAATTCCATGTTAAAGAAGCGTTTTGGGTAAAATCGTTTCATTTATCGTAGGTGTTTTGACTTGTTGTTCTTGACATCATTATTACTTATATCATGATTTACTTACTTCCAGAATATAAAATATGATTTATATATCATATATATTCAGTATATATATATATATATAATAGGTAGATAAATAAAATGAAAAACACCGTTCATGGAGACGGTAGTCCGTACGTATGCATGAACGCTGTTTTCCTTTCCTTATTGTCTTGAAATGGAAGTAAGTAGATGACATACATATGTATATATATACATAAATCCAGTAGCTTTATAATGTCATATATTTCATTATTATTTCTTATATATACATTATAATCATTCTTAAATGGTTAACATGGAGAATGAATCTCATCGCGTCGTGGAGACGGTATTCCGTACGTACGCACGAGCGATGATATCATTTCTATAAATATTGAATTGAATTGGAGTGGATTATACAATATATCAGAATCAATATGATGTTGTAATAACTATGTATAGTTATTCTTTACACCATTATACCCATCCATGTAAGGTGGTGGTGGAAAATAGATTACACCACGGCGTGGAGACGGTATTCCGTACGTACGCACGCGCGGTGATTTCTTTTTCCGTAGGATGGATAGATGGTGAAATAAGGTTGTTTCATACTTATAATAACATATTAGTATATGAGTGATACTGATGTTATTACTTCATAATGAAACAACCTAATAAGAAGAAGTGGAAGAAGAAATAAAGATGAAAGAATTGGTAACGGTAATTACCTCTTCTTTGAAGTGCCTCTTTGAGACCTCCTCTTAGGGCACTAAAATTGGTCTTTGAGGAAGACCAGAACCTCTATGATGTTTCTAGGGAAGTGGAGAGGAGAAATTGGCAGGGGTTGGCCGAGCTTGAGTGCTCAAATTGGTGTGAGGAGGAAGGGGAGGAGGTGCCCTTTTATAAGGGAGGAGAGGGGCACCTTAGGAATATCTCAAAATATTATTTTATATTAAAGTCAAAATCGGTTTATAATGGCTCCAAAGGGTCTTATTTCGAAGATAAGGTTGTGATGGGCCTAAATCCTATCAACCAATAGGATTTAGACAAGTTTAGGGTATTATTTTAACCTTATCAATTAGATTTAACTCTAAGTTAAATAATTTAACTTTTACCATGTCTTTTTGTTTTCTTTCACTATATGGTTAATAAACTTACTATAACATGCCAAACGAATCCCAAATTGTTTATTATTAATATATATATCCTTATCTAAGTCATTTGGCTGAACCTTAGATTTTTAGGAATAAAATAACAATTAATAATATAATATTTGATTTAAAAACTATTTTGTGTCAATTTTGACACTATTTGATATATGATTTTTGTGAAAGTCATAACAGAATTATATGTTCGAACCAAGTTGATTAAATCAACATTAATATATCATAGTAACCTAGAAAATTAGTGTAATTCATAGAAAGTCTTAAATTTCATTTATTTTGGTATTTATATTATCAATTATGTCAATATTTCATTAATAAGATAATTACTGCATCATCTTTGTGTCATAAATAAATTAAATAATTTGATGTCTAAAAATTACAAATAAAATACCATCATGTAGGAAATCTTTTTCGCTTTCTAATGAATATTTACAATCGAATTTATCTTATGTATAACCCCATATTATAAATGATTTACTTATTAAACTTTGATTTTAACTATTTTAACCCTTCTTTAAATAAATTAACAATAAATGTCCTAATCTAATCCAAGTGGGCCTAAATGGTCATATTTTATTCCTAAGTTTGTTTTTGGTCGAATTACACTTGTCCAATAGAAATAGGACATGTTTTAGGGTAATATTAATATCATATTTACCCTTAGTTACCCAATTTACTATTAACCGCGGTAAAAAAAGTAAAAAGTTACTATTCACCAAAAATTATTTTCATCTCATTGAACCACATTTTAGTCCTTGATATTAACCGTGTCTCTCGGATTTTCAAAATTCCATTCACAAAAGCGGTAAAATTAAGTTTTATGCAAAATTCAGTTTTTAACCTACCACTTAGTGGTTTCACTATTCATCAAAAATTGAAAGTTTTCAGAAAAATACCAAAATTTCACCCTAGGCAAATTTCGATATTCTGAGTCCAAAAATGAAGTTCATTTTGAAAAATAAAATTTATAAAATTTCAAAAAGTGGTTATTACTATTCATAACGGCTAGTTTTAATAATATTTTAATAGCATATCGTTGTTTCGTGAAACTCAGTATTGCGTACTACACACGCTATCGAGGAAGGTTGCGATTGCGTGTAATGCAAGGCAAGTCAAGGATGCGTGTTGTGCAAGCTCCTTTTGGTGTAGCGTACAACACAAGACATTAATAAAATTAAAAAAAATATTTTTCATAAAATCTCGGGCTATTACAAACTACCTCTTAACTCCCATTAAGATATCCTGAATGACATACCAACATCAAGGAAATATGCTTAATCTATAACTCTAATACCACTTTTTCATGAACCAACCTAGATACCTTAGTACCCTGATACCCAAGCCATATTTGACATAGCCCTAAGGGAATTATAAATCCCCATAGTTTGTAGACTATCACCTAGAATCATATAAGATCAAAGAGGGAACAAATTTGCCATAAAAATAATGGAAGATAAAAGATACAAGTTAGCATGTTCAACACTTAAAATAGAGAAGTGCTAGAATTTAATAGTTAAAATTGTACTCAAAAAGATAAATAATCATATCAAAGTAAAAAATCATTAACCATAAGACAATCCTAAAATCCTATGTAACAAGTGGACAACAGCTCCACCAATCACCATCATCACTCCACTATCCAAAGGATCAAGGAAATACACCACCTCCAAGGGGAACTTTCCCTTTTTTCATAACTAGATTAATGATATCAATAAATGATCAAAGGAAAAGGTAGGGTTTTATCTATAAATCCTAGTAGGATCTCACAAAGTGTTCTATAATCAATACCATAATAATTAACCATTTATACTATCAGTTCAAATAAAACAAGGCATGAAATTTCATTTTTCATATTTTAAATCAAAACATGATTTCATAATCAAAGGATGAAAATTATATCAAAACAGATTTAAAAAATTATTAAATGAAAATTTTATATAAAATAATTTATATAAATTAGTCACCATGAATAAAATAGTTCAATGAATCAATTACATGTATAATAAAATGAAATAAGGAAAGAAAAATGAAAAAGATCCTCATGATACATTAATTTCTTGGTAATAGGATCCTACCAATTCTCATTTATCAACATGGATCTAAATATGTGTTAAAACTAAAATCATCACCCCATTAAAGGATCCACTATGGGAAATCAATCTACACCCCATTGGGGGATCTACTATAGTAAATCAAGACAATCTTGGTTTAGTTACTATTGCCATTATAAGTCCATTTTCTAGGGGATCAAGATCCTAGAATGCTTATCCTCATAACCTACCAACTACCTTGTATTACACATTCTTTAATAATAAATCAATCAATAAATAAAATTAGAAATTAATTTCTTAAAATCATTTCAAAATATAATTTCCCAATTTCATTTTTCAACATGCCTTTCTCATTTAAAAACCAAATCATAAGTAATCATCATTTCATTCCATTTAAATTTAAACCATTTTATCAAGATCAACATAAAATAATTTAATTAATTTTTTTTTCAAATCAATCCTTAATTTCTCACAAATTCACCCCACCATTTTAATTCCATTGAAATTTGGGTTTTTTCTTAATTTACATAACCTTTTCAAATTAAATATCAAATCATCTAAAATACATGTTTTTAAATAATTTAAAAAATATTTCCAAATCAATCAAGTAATATAGGATTTCAATTGAACGAAAAATACTTATGGAACAACCTAATTTTAAATTGGGATCACACCATACAACACCCGTAATGGGGAATGCCAACGAAGAAAGAAGGTGCATAAGATCTAAGAACACAACCAAGAATAAAGATCCAACAAAACGAAGTTTAGATCCATCCACTACATAATGATATATCAAGCAATAAGAAGGGGAGAAATAAATATTGGGAGAAACCATAGAAGAGGATTTACACTTACCTGAAGAATATCAAACAAGATCAACACTGCTTTGATCTACTAAAAAAAGGGTTTGTAGGGGTCAATTTAACCTCTCGAGAGACCCAAAGATCCAAAAAATTATGTTAGGTTAAAATGGGTGGATTATGCATATTAAATGGTGGGTTCAATATTTTTAATTCAATTTTCATGGGAATTAAAACCCAAGTGAATGTTTTTATAGGTAAGGCCACAAGGTTAAATAAACTATGCACCATAACCAGGTGCCCCTGCTTTCTGAGGTGTATGATTTCTCCTTAGTGGGTGCACAATTTGGTTAACTATTCACCAACTTTGCATATTCCCACTTTCTGAGACCACATGGTTTGGATGGTATGGATAAAAGGTTTAAACAAACCATGTACCCCCAATAGAGAACCATCAAATGGTGCATGGTTAGCTAGGCTGAATTGCATGGTTTTCCTAACCATGTACAATTCCAAAGGCCTCCAAAATTTTATAAATTCTCCCATAACGACCCAAAAATAAGACCTACCTTAAAGGTGATCAAAACAAGGATCAAGGAATACCTAAAAGAAGGTAACATGATGTTACATAAGTCTCCAATTATCTTTTATAGAAATTCTTCAAAATAGTGTCCTTAACCCATAAATATATGGAAAATTTAATTGAAAATGGAAATAATGAGTTATAATATAAATTAAATTCATTATGTCATAATATCATCAGTTTATATGTAAATATTTTGTTAGGTCCAATTCAAGGGACAAAATTTAATTAATAAAAACACAAAGTGCATCTAAGGTAATTATCCTAATGTTTATATATGATATTACATGAATTTCTGAGATATAAAATTTATAGTCAAGTTATAGGATATATTTCTATAAAAGGGTTCACATATCTATTAGAGATAGTGGGAGAAATATTGGATTATAGAAATTTGAGGATAAATATTAACAATTAGTTGACAATGGAACAAGTTCCACAATAGCTTGTGGAAAAGGAATGTTCTAGTGACACATACTTCATATGTAAGTATAGAACCAAGATAAATGGTTTTATGATCATAAATTCAAGGTGATATATTATTCAATGAGAATAATAAATCTTTATCTTATGAGGAATAAGTAAATGGAAATAAGCTATGTCTTTTAAGTTTATATGATTTCAAAAAAAATGGATTCCATGTACCAAAATAAGTTTAGTATTTTTGAGGTTTCTCTAATTGATTAAAATTAATTGGTGGTAATTCAAGTGAAACTATTCATGGGTGGTATAATCATGGTACCAATAAGGCCAAATTATTATACCAAGTCATCATTATTAAATCTATTTGAATTACACTTTTTATAGGAACGTTCTATGATCATTATATTGGGAAATGTATGTCAAGGACACCTCCATTAGATTCAATACTATGGAATAAGTATATATGATATGGACATATAGGATTTATTACATCAAATAAATCCAATACAGGATGTAAGCTTATGGGATTCATTTGTTAGTTGAAACAAACATATAGAAAAAACTTGATCAGTCTCATAGTAAGTTGAGAATATACTTAAAGAATATCACCAAATATTTACTTAAAGTAGATACCTAAGTTCTAGGGAACAATATCTAATTTTGTAGATCTAAAGTTTTCTTATAAAAATTTAATGTGCATATATTGACAAGTTATTATAAAATAAACATTAGAACAATTCAAGTTTGAATTGTTTCCAGTAGAACATGGTACAAATCAATCCATGAATACATGTATGAGACATAATAAGATATTATAATTTTATATGAAACTCTATATTATTTAGATATGGATCTTTAAAATAGTTCATTCTATATATTATAATTTATATTTATAATACAAACAATATGGTAGGAAAATATCATCTACATCTAGGAGAACTGTATGGGAAGCATATAGAACTATCCAATTATACTTGAGAAAGTATAAGAGATATATAAATGATACATATAGAGGAAGTAATTATAGTTATAAGGGGACCCAAAATAGTATTCCTATGAATCAATTTCATATGATATTGTTGTTAGTGTAAGGAAATTAGTAATATAATCTCATTAAAGCCAATGGTTTTCATGTCTAAAAATACTGAGTATGTTACTAATTCTGATGCATCTAAATAATTAGTATAAAATATGTAATTATTTGTTCCATTTAATATAATCATACCATTGTAACTATCCAAGATGAAAAGATTTTAACATAGGATAAAAGTGAAATACTCAGGGATATAATCTTTTGAGAAGTATTACTCAAGGAGGTGAATTCATAAATAACATAGTATCCATTTTGGAAAACATGTTCAAACCATTGACTAAATCCATAACTAATCAAAATAATGATCTTATCTTGTTAGTTCTAACAGGTTTATTGTTATAAATATTGCTCTTGTGTAAGTGGGACTGTTGTAAATGTGAGTACCCTAGTGTAATGGCTCATGCCTTCTTGGCTTGTTACTTAGCTTATTTTTTGGTTGGAGGGTGCTTGGAGGATTCCCTAAAGGGACTTGGTGGGGGATGTAGTTATATTAGAACTAAAAAATATTTTCTACAATGTATAATAGGGGTTTAAAATGTAATTTCATGGTGTACGACTTGTGTGTATGTAGGGTTACGACTTGTGTGTAATTGAGGTACAAATCGTAAAAAGGGTTTTACACCATAAGACACAGATTTGTAGATTAAGTTCATTAGAGACAAAGGCTCTATGTTTTTTAGTGTGTTTTAGAGTTTTGAGTATTTTAAGGTGGAAATTTGGGTTTTAAGTTTTAAAATCCATGACCCATGGAAATTATGGTATGAAAGTGTAATTTACACTATAAGCCAGGCATTTTACAGGTTGTAAATAGGGTTATTTGATTATTTCCCATTTAGCTATCACCTATTTCCCTAGTCTTTAGAGGAACCCATGGATATTTTTAAGTATCTTTTAGATATCTTTCTCCTTCTTCGATCCCTAGGTTCCAGTGGTTGAGTTTTGGTGATCCAAGTAGAGTTCTCCTCCTTTCTTGATTATTTTCCTTGCGTTCTTCCCCCAAAGATCTAATACATTGGTGTTTCCATGGTTTGGGGGTGAGTTGGGATGCATTTTGATGATATTTTGATGTGTTTTAGGATGATCAATTATTTTTTTGTGTGGTTATGGTTCTTCTACACCATATGGTGTGAAAAAAGATTAGAAAGATTCTTTGATGTAGGGAATCCCTCGTTTCTCATTTTTTTTGTATAATGTAGGAGGGGATTACTCTTTTTTATATATGGGATATGGTTTGTAATGTAATAATAAATATAAATTAATGGGTTAATCTAAATGGAGGGGAAAAGGGACTTTAATTTCATGTTCTTATAGATTTCGTTATTATATTGATATTGTGAATTGATGGGCTTGACGCCCTGCTAAAAATCATGGATACTGGGAGCCTTTCCCCATCCTATAGTTGTTTTATATAGAAACCTTGTTGCATGTTGTTGTGATATCACCTCAAAATAGAAATTTTATAACCACTTATATTAATATAATAAAATGGTTTCCCTTTTATTTGTGTTTTGTGTGAGAATGATCTTAAATAAAGAAGTGTGAAGTGATGAAAGACCCTTTTTCATAAATCTAAAAAATGTTATGTTTTTTTGATGCGTTATGGTGTGGCTATGCTCTAGGGTAGAAATTTGTAGTTGCGATGTAGTATGGGTAAATATGTGGTTGATATGTGGCTATTTTGTGGGGCTCTGATGTGAGGTTATGGTATGTGGAAAATGAGACAATAATTTTTGTGTTGTGCTAGATGCCTAGGTAATGATCGAATAACTAGTTAATAATGTTTTAAATGGATTGTCTTGGTTTGTTTAATAGGATGGAAATGTATAATTAATGAAATAATAATGGTATGTGTGGTCTAATACAGTTGTTGATAAATAATAGAAGGAATGGGATGTTTAAATGAAAATTGTTTGGATTGTAATGAAATGTGGGAAGTGACTTGTGAATTGCGTTTGTTATGCATTTTTTTCATTTAGTGGTGGTAGTGAAAGTGGTGATGATATAAGTTGGTTAATGACTTGTTTTGAACCCATAGTATGGGATTGTGTATGGATATTATATATATATATATACTTTGTATATTCATTGTGATTTCTATATGCACCCCACCCGCATCGAGCAACATGTACCAACATCCATATATATATATATATATATATATATGTATATATATATACATATATGTGAGGTATTTTTTCCAATATCATAGTTTCAAGGATGGATGGATGGCTATCTACTCTTTTCTTCTCTCTTCCACGCGAGTAGATATGAAAAGGATATGATGTATAAATGTTTAATAGTGCACTAGGTGATGGACCTCGTGTATTTTGGAAAGATGTGATGTGATCATGCTGTGAGGTGGTAGCCCATGTGTCTACGGATGAGATGTGATGTTACTATGTTTTGGGGAACCCATGTGTCTTTGGGAATGATGTGACATGACCATTCTATGGGGTGGATTATGGTGGGGACGTACATGGTAGGAGTTGGGAATGAAGTTGATGTCCTCTATGTTCATGATACCCTATTACTCTTGTTATGGTTGTGATATGATTACCTAGGTGTATTCGAGTGAGATGAGTTGTGATTGTGCTGTGGGTAGGTGTATTAGGTGTCTATGGGAATGATGTGAGGTGACCATGCTATGGGGTGGTGGTATATGTTATATAGCATATAGGAAGTGGTAGGGAATATGACATTGGGTGTGAGAGTGGAAAATTAGTGGGAAAGTGGTGTGGGGTACCCTTTATCGATATACTTCTTATTATGTTATTATAATTGGATTCCATTATTGGGTGAGAATTACTTAGTGAGATTTGAGTTTGATAATTGACCTATTTAGGTGTTTTTGGTTCTTCTATTTACTCATGGGTGCATTAGTATGCCTCATTCACATGTGCATGAGGGAATTTGATTTTTATACTCAGTATACTTTCATTCTCACCCTATATATATAAACTGATCTTCAGGTTTCCCAGAGGATTATGTGGACCATGATCGACATTACTAATTTAGACCTGGACTTTTTTTTGTGTCACTGATTTAGCTTTTCTTTTGGGTATTTACATTAAAATATTTTATCTGCACCAGTTTTATTTATACATGCATTATGGGATGGTTTTTGGATTTATTTTTATATTATATCTTCATGTTTGTTGTAGTTGATTCCTCATATCTATTGATCCTATATTATTATTTAGGGTAATGAATCCCATTTTCTAGATTTTATACCCTTGGTGATAGTCTCCAACTCAGTGCCTACTGGAGATAGGAATCAGAGGTAATTATCTCACTCCCCTCACTGTGGTATCTTTGGAGGGAGGGGGTTGGGATAGATTGGTATCAAAGGTGATGGTTGAGAGATTAGCTGAAGTTTGGAGTTAGGCATAGTGAGGATTTCATGGGTTTTTATGGAAACAATTTTAGTCTATCTTGGTGTGTGATATAGTCTAGGAAGACTGGATATAACGAAATATTTTAGAGACCCCAGTGATCTAGTGCATATACTCCAAGCTTGTTGAATGACCTAGTGAGGTGGACCAATTTTCATTGTAGAGAACTTGGAGAGGTACATGCATCATGATGACTTATGTTTCTATTTGAATTAGGTGGTTTTGGTTCTGGAAAGTTAAATAGAATTAAAATTAATTGAATAAATATAAATTAAATTCCACACTACTAGGATTAGGAAGTCTTGTTTCACTTTATGTGATGCATCCAGATCATCATTCGTGTGGGTTTCAGGTAGTGAAGATTTAGCAAGCTGGTCCAGTTGATCATCAAAGTATTGATCCGGCTAGGGAGGATGAGGCATAGAAGAGAAATTTATGAACTTTTCATTGGTAGTATTTGGGGAAGTATGGGGGTAGTGTTTTCGATGTAGAGACATAGAGATGGTTGGAGGATCTCAGGGTCACCTTAAATTTCATCTGGGACCCAGTGGAGTACTAGTTTCCTTTAGAAGTTAATCAGATGTAGAGAGATGCAGGTCATTGGTGGATGCTATATCTGGGTGATCGGAAGGATTCATATGTTTCATGTATCAAATCCTATAAATATTTATGAGTATGTTTCCTTTCTTAGGCCATGAAGGTAGTGAAGATACAAGAGTTGTTCTTCTTTCAACTGGGGAGTATGTCAGTGTGGGAGTTGAGAACCATGTTCAAGGACCTTATAAATTTTCCCTAGATGTTTTCCTTGATGTGGAGTCTCATGTAGGACGGCTTAAGGATACCCTCCATCATTAGATCTAGTATACAGTTACTCCATTTATATTTCTGATGTATCTATATGTTTAAAATAAGGATGAGGTGATTGAGTAGATTCACTCATGAAGAGATTTTCCATGAGAGGGGAGATAGAAGAGTTCCTCAAGGAGTAGAGTTATCAGTGGAAGGTATCAGGTACTATGGCCTTAGAGTTTTTGACCAGTGGGGAATCAACCTTAGTAGTCTCCTTTCTGGACTTTTGGGGAAAGTGGTATTCATTATTTTCCTAGGGACTTCAGGCCATTGTGTATTTTCTATGGTGTTCATGGCCGTCACCAGAACTAGTTTCTAGTAGCTATCTAATATCAGTTTAGTGTAGGATGTAATGTTTAGTACCAACCTCATCAACATATACTAGTGATACCATATCAGTTGTAGGTGAAACAAGCTTATACTTCATTAAGGGGATATGGAGCAAGTTGAGGCTGAACTCAGGATATTACTCATGTTTAGGGACCTTAACCTAAGCATGGTCATTGAGTTGGACATTAGTATAGAGATAGAGGAGCTTGGTGTGGTCAGTTGAAGGTAGTGGAGGTGATAGTGAAATATGGGCCAAATATCATTTGAGGTATGCTCAGACTTTCATCTACCATTATTTATGCCCTGTCTGATTTAGGAGCTTCACATTCCTTTGTTTCAACTGATCTTTTCCATACTATGGGAATAGAAATAGAGAGTCTTCCCATTCCCCTGGTGTTTACTATACTAGTTAGAGGCCATAAAATCTTTTTTGATATGTGTTAGGTGTGTAGGATAATGATACAGAAACATCAGTCCCATATAGATCTTTTATTTCTCTAGATTTAGCCATGTGATGTCATCCTTAACATCGATTGGTTGTATTATATGAATTCTGTTATCAATTTATTTTAGTGGAGAGTCATGTTCTTGGATTTGGATAGAAAACATGTAGTTTTTTTAGAGATTGGGGTTTTCATGTTGGTGGTCAACCTATAGATATCATTCTTTCTTTGATGGCTGATTTGTCAGTGGAATTAGTAAACACTAGAATTATTGAGGTTCCCAGGGTTTTTCGAAAGTTTTTGGATGTTTTTCCTAAGGAGTTTGTGGTAATACCCCCTTTATGTGATGTTGATTTTGGGATATACTTTTAGTATAGTGATTCTCCAATTTCTATGAATCCTTATTAGATGTAACCTTATAAGTCATATGAGTTAAGGATTTAGATATATGATCTGATTCAAAAGGATAGACCTAGTGTGTCACTATGGGGAGATTTGATGTTTCACAAGAAAGAGAATGGTAGTATGAGGTTATTCATAGACTACTGGAGTTTGAATTAGGTATTAGTTAAGAAATTTTACCCTCTTCTAAGGATAGAAAATATTTTTGACTTATTGAGTGGGGTCAATTGGTTTTTTAATATTGATCTACAATCCAGGTATCTCCAATTGTGGGTAAAGGATGGTGATATCTAGAATAATTCTTTTAGATATCGGTATAGGCACTTCATGTTCATGGACATTCTGTTTAGTTTCATGGACACACCAGCAGTGATCATGGGTCTCATGAACTCTATGTTATACTAATTCCTAGACCATATCATATTTGTGTTCATTGATGACATATTGATCTAATCAAGGTCAGAGGAGAAGCATTCTGATCATCCCATATATACATTTTAGGTTCTTTAAAACCATTATCTCTTTATAAATTTTTCCAGGTGTAAACTTTGGACCTGATAGGTTCATTTAATTGTGCATACGTTTTCTCATTAGGGTGTGATAGTAGACCCATTGAAGGTCGAGGCAATTGTTTCTTGGTAATAACCCGATAATGTGTCACATGTTCATATTTTCTTTGGTCTTTTAGGCTATTATCAAAGATTTATTCATGAATTATCCCTATTTTTATCCCTATTGATAGTTTCGATTAGGAATGATAAGGATTTTTTATGGACTGATTAGCGCCAATAGATTCTTGACTACCTAAATGGGAAATTGGTAAGTGATCCAATTATCCATCTCTAAAGTAGGGCAAGATGTTTGTGGTGTTTTTTGATTCTTACCATCTGGTCTTGGAATGTGAGTTGATGTAAAAGAGGGTAGTGATATCTTATGGGTCTAGAAATTTACATCCCCATGATCATAACTATGTCACCCATGACCTATAGGTAGTATAGGTTGTGTTTTCACTAAATTTGATGTGATAGTACCTAATTTGGGAGTGATTTTTTATACTTACAGATCACAAGATCTTAAGGTATATCTCTTACTAGCATGAATTGAATCTAAAAAAATAGAGGCAGATGGAGTTTCTTTAGGAATATGATTTTTATATCTACTACATGTTAGTAAATGGGAATTTTTTAGATAATTCTTTGCATAGGAAGTCATAGAAGTATGTTTTCTATGAGTCCAGAGATATTTTTAAAGGAATGGAGGAGTTTTAATCTCTACACATGGATGTAAGGGGGTGGATGGTAGAGGATGTTTGTTTCAGATGACAGTTAAATGTTCTTTGATTTAATAGGTGGAGGAGTATCAATGGGGAGACTTATAGGCATAGGTGATGTGTGATCATGTTGGTCATGGTGATGCTCTAGAGGGATGGTTAGAACCAAATGAAGTTTCAAGAGAGACTATTTGTTCTAGCAGTGATGCATGAGGGAGTCCTTTATGAGTTCCATATATTAACTTTGGCTATATATATAGAAGTATCCATGATTTACCATGGATATATGGAATATTTTTGGTGGCCTAAGATGAAATGGGAAGTACTAGAGTTTGTGGTTCGATGTCTAGGTTTTGATTAGGTAAATCTAGAGCATCATGTTCCCGATGATTTTTTACAGCCTTTGGATATCCTAGAATGGAAATAAGATGAAATATAAATGGATTTCATTATTGAGTAACCTTAATATCAGGGAGGTTTTGATTCTATGAAGGTAATTTTGGATTGGTTGATGAAATCATCTCATTTCATAGTGACCAAGGAGTTGAGATTTTTGAATTTTTTGTCTAAGAGGGATGAGGTGGGGAGGTTTAATAGACTTTAGAGGTCCATTGTCTTAGATTGGGACACAATTTTTACTTTGTGAGTCTAGAAGGTATTTGAATATGGTTTTGGCACTCAGTTATGCCTAATAACTACTTTACACCCTCATAAGGATGAGCATATGAAGCAGACTATCCAGACATTGAAGGATATGTTGTGGGTGTTCATCATAGACTTCAGTGGATCATGGGCCTAAAAATTTCCTTTGGTTGAGTTTTATTATAATAACATCTATCACTCATCCATTTTAATGGCCCCATTTTAGGATTTGTATGGGTTTACAAGTCAATATTCATTATCCTAGATGGAGGTTGGGGAGACAGAAGTTCTAGGTCCCGATGTGGTGAAGAGCATGACATAAAAGGTTCATCTTGTTCATGACATGATGAAAGAAACACAAAATTGACACAAGTATTATTATGATCATAGTAGGAGGCCTTTGGAGTTCATGGTTGGATACTATGTATTCTTTAAGGATTCTCCTAGACATGGGAAGTATAGGTTTAGTAGGGGGAGCAAGCTTTATACTAGTTTTGTTGGACCTTTTGAGGTGTTGGGGTGAGTTGGCATGGTGGAATATCGGTCGGTATTTCCACAACAGATAGAGAGAATCCACAACATCTTCCATGTCTCTTATCTCTATCGGTATCTTCATGATGAATCCCATTTCATTGACTGGGGAGAGTTGGATATTGTATATGACATAATGTTCATGGAGTAACTAGTGTAGATCCAATATCGTCAAGATAGGGTGCTGTGTGGATGACCCATTCCCTTGGGCCGTGCATTGTTGACGCATGGTGTCCTAGAGGAGGTACTTGGGAGCATGTGATTCATATGCGTGCCCAGTATTCATATCTATTTTGAGTTTTTTCTATCTATTTTCTCTTTATGATGTGATGAGGGATCTTGATATTTTATGATATGTGTTATTTCTTATTGATGTGTTTCATGGCCCCTCATTCCATAGATACCCCTCCAGGGCTGAAAATGGAGAAAGTGAGATAATGACCCCGAGTCCCTTCTCTAGTAGGCCCTGGGTTGGCGACTAACACTAAGGGTATAAAAATATCACAATATGAGAGGCATTTCCCTTTTTTTTAAACAAGATCAGGGGATATGATGGATCATCCTCAAAAAAACTCCAAGACATAAATAAAAAAATCCAAAAACCATCCCACATGCATGTTTAAAATAGAACTGAAGAAAATACAATAAAACTCTAAATTAAAGTACCCAAAAGAAAGCTAATTCAGTGACTCTGCAACTATCCCAAATCCAGAGCTAGTAATGTACAACATGGTCCATGTAATCCTCTTTGAAACCTAAAAGTAGTTTTATATACATAGGGTGAGAATACTTTTATACTCAGTAGTAAAACCAAAGTTTCTCATACATAAGTGAGGGAAGAATACTAATGACTCTATGAGAAAATAGGAGAACCAAATAGCACCTAACAGGTACACTAACCCTCTCAACCTCACCAAGTAATTCTCACTAAATAACGCAAGTAACATAACGTAATATAATTAACATCGATGATAGGGTACCCCACACCACTTCCCACTAATTAGACACTCTTTCCTAATGAAAAAAAATCTTCTCTCTCCCACAAATTTCGAAAGTAACACTTCACAACTCTCTTTCACACACCTGAGCCTAGAAAACAACACCACATCCCACCCAAAAACACCTAGGCCACAAATGACATCACATCCCACCTAAAAACACTTGGGCCACAAACCACATCACATCCCGTCCACAGAAACCTGGACCAAAAACCACATCATATCTTGACTAGAGACACTTGGGCCATATACCACATCATATCTCATATCTAATATACCTATGAAATCACAAATTTCCCACACACACTTGGGCCTCAAAAAACACACCACATCCTGCCTGCAGACACCTGGGCCACAAACCACATCACACCTCATCTTGAAGACACCTGGGAAAGAAAAAATCACCCACACACACCTAGGCATCACAAACAACAACCTACAAAATGAATCTTAGTATTTAAATACTTGAAAGTGGGAGAAGGAAAGATTGGGTGGCCATCCATACATCCTCCCACCAGGATGTTTGAGAAAGTCACCTCCCCCAAGATGATGGGGGTGTTTGGCACACAATTCTCTAGTAGGGTGGGGTGCGTATAGAAATCACAAGGAAAATACAATTATATACATATATGATACTAAACACCCAAAACCAACCTATGGATTCTTAGGAAAACCACCAACTCAAAACACTATTACTTTGTTGCTACCTCTAAATGCACAATATCACACAAAAATAAATGAAAACCGATTCACATTCCCAAACAATTTAATTAACCATTTCAATCCCGTTATACAAACAAACCCAATCCATTCCAGGCTTCATTAATAAATTATTCATTTATTCCATCACTACACGGGAAAACACTAAGCACAAAACACCACATGAAACATAGAAATGACCATTTTAGAAGGTGAATAGCTCGATAAATTAAGTTGGCTCCACATTAAAGACACATTGTTCCATGTTCTCCATGTTTAACACCCATCCATGGTATATCATATATCAACCTCTTAGATATTGGGTGAAGATTTATAAATGTTACTCAAGGAGAAGCTTTGAGATATTTACCCATACTAATCACTACTATCCTCCTTCAAACTCATCTGCTCAGGCCATGTACCAATAGAACCAACCCACAACTCATTACCCTAATCGATAACACATTACTGCACAACCAATCTCATAGCCCCATTGCACAAAACTTATCATCCATTCCACAATCAATCAAAATCTCAACATAAGATTACATTACATAAACAGGTTGATGTATCATCTATAAGTTCATCCATTACCCCGCCCAATCCAACCCACAATACACAACCATGCTCACAGGCATGCCACAACACAAACTAGAGAAAACCCGCACATCCAATATAGCCACTTCACATTACATCAGTCCCACACATGTAGAAAAAACCATTCCTCACATCATATCATAGACCATGACTTAACACATATTCAGATTTAGAAAAGGGGACACTTATGCAATTCCACTTCATTATTTAAGGGTGTTATCACACACAACAAAATCTTTGGGCATCCATTCATTATCCAGATTTAAATATTTAACCAAATTACATATGTAAGTTTTCAAAATTAACTAGAAAACATTAATCCCATTTAGTGCGCAAACAAGGGCCCCCAAAAGACATGATTTTCAGTGGAGCATCAAGCCCATATAATTCAAAATATCACAATCATAATATAAAAACTATAAATGCATGCAAATTGAATCCCCCTACCCCTTTAATTTTCATTTAACCGATGATTATATTTGATAACCATGACACAACCATGACACATAGGTGAAAAAAGTAAATACCTACCATAGGATGAAAAAAATTGATAGAAACAAATTAAATTGTACCTCAAAGGGGTGTCAACGATCCTATAATAAGAACAGTCCATGCAATAGATCCCTGATCACCTCTCCCACAAGATCTGCATCCATCCAAGGATGTTGCGGCACCACCGTACCAATAACAACTGAAGATAATCACTTTTAGAACCATGGGAGATCATCCTCCATCCCATGGAAAGAAGAAAAATGAGCGTAAAGAGACCAAATTGAAATAAACCATAAGAAAGGAGGAAGAGAAAACCTTAGATCAAAGATTGATCATTACGAATTGAGTAAGAGAATCTAGGAATCAATACTTTGTGTAGGAATCCTTAAAATGATGAAGAGGGTCATCAGATCGCCTATGGTCAAGTAAGGTTCACTGCATCTATAGGGGTTGACAACCTGAGCAGATAGAAAAACACTTAAATGTTACAGTAAAAGGGTATTACATGACATGTAATAACCTTTCATGCCATGCAATTCCCTGCGATCGACTTCAGCCAAAAAAACCTGTCGTCTTTCGATTTATATTATTTTTCAGACCCCAAAATATTTCAAACCATGAACCATCCTTGGAGAAGTCATGAAACTAACTTTCTAATCGTGTAATATAGTTACATGACGTGTAACTCCTATAGAAGCTTTGCTGCACCCCTATCTCCTACAAAAACTCATAGATCCTCCTCCAAATTCCTTCGACACCCAAAACTGAAAAAGTATCAAATTGGGAGGACACAGTCTGTTACATTAGATACCTCTAAAATGATTCTCATCCTTGAGAATCCAAAACCAATCCCAGAAGGAAGAATGGGTATGAACAACCACCCTATGAGATGCCTCTCAAGAGTCTCACCACTCCTCAAGAACTACCACCATCCAAACACGTCAACTCAAATGACCACAACCACACTACACCTAATCACTATGAAACCATATCAACATCTACACAAACTAAACCAAAAATTTATATAGTTAATGAACAATAATTTCCCAGACACACGAATTAGGGAATTCCTTCTTCTATGTTAAGATACTATCCACTCTAGGCAGCACTAACTCGCCTGCATGAGTTTAATCACATCAAAATTAATAAGTCTTTATTTGGAATTAGGTATTCCTCTTTACACACATCAGGAATTCATCACACAACACACTAAACACAATCATAACCCAAGGAAACAACTCATATCATAAAACAAAAGGATCCAAACATCACATTATAAATAAAAACCGAGAAAAAAAACTCAAAACTTTGGGTACTAGGCACACATCTACGCTTCTCATTCCAAAGTAATCTCCTCCAAGAAACCATGCCTCCATAACACATGAACCAAGGGAATGGTACATCTACACAAAAACTTATCTTGATGATCCTAGATCTCTACTGGATGCTCTAAAAATATTGAATCATCCTCAATATACAACTCTCCCTAGTCAAGGACACGGGAGTCATCGTGAAGATACCAATGAATCTGAGAGACGTGGAAGGCGTCATGGATTCTCTCAAACTATGGTTGTAATGCCAACTAGTGATCCACCTCACCAACT
Organism: Viscum album; assembly: GCA_963277665.1. Taxonomy (NCBI): domain Eukaryota; kingdom Viridiplantae; phylum Streptophyta; class Magnoliopsida; order Santalales; family Viscaceae; genus Viscum; species Viscum album. The sequence continues at coordinate 1,274,461,306 of OY728136.1, read as the reverse complement.
CTCCCTAACACCTCAACGGGTCCAAAAAACCTGGGATAAAGCTTACTACCTCTACCAAACCTCCACTTCCCACGTCGAGGGTAAACCTTCAAGAACACATAGTCCCCAACCTCGAAATCAAAGGACCTCCTCCGACAATCAACATAATACTTCTTATAGTCCTGTGATACTTTTATCTTTTCATGAACAAGATGAACCTTATCTGTCATGCTCTAAACTACCTCAGGACCAAGAACAACTATCTCCCCAAATTCTATCCAGCACAATGGTGAACGAGATAGTATTTCCTACAAAGATTCAAAAAGTGCCATGCCAATGGAAGAGTGATAGATATTATTATAAGAAAACTATACCAACGGAAGGTTTCTCACCCAAGATCCACCAATGTACAAGATTCATGACCACAACATGTCCTCTAATGGTTGGATAATCCATTCCATCTGCCCATATGTATGAGGATGGAAAGTTGTGCTGAGGCATAACTAGGTGCCAAAGTCATGATACAATCCTCTCCAGACTCATGAGGTAAAATGTGTGTCTTGATCTGAGATAATGGATCTCAAAAATCCATATAGAAACACCACCTCATCCACATAACTTTTTTCTAAGGCACCCACTACACCCGACTCCTTGATCACTAAGAAGTGAGCTGATTTTGTCATTCGATCCAAAACTACCCAGATAGAAACACAACCTACTTGATATTTTGGTATCCCTATAATGAAATACATAGATAATTCATCCCACTCCTACTTTAGAACATCCAAGGGCTACAAAAAATCACTAGGAACATGATGATTTACCTTTACATGCTAGAAGACCAAGAATCTTGCCACAAACTCTGATACTATTCGCTTCATCCTAGGCCACAAAAACTACATTCTCAATCCATAATACATATTATAAACTCATGGGTGTACCTCTAAAGGTGAGATATGCAACTCATGAAGGAATACCTCATGTATCTCAGCCAAAACAAACAAATTCCCACAGAACAACATCCAGTTCCAGCCATCCTCCGACCATCCCTATAGGGAATCACCATGGCCAAGATGATCATGCATCAACTCTACCTCAGAGTCTTCCCACTGAGACTCTTCCACCTACTACATCATAGAAGATTGAACCATAATTTGAAACAAGCAGCCTATACCACCATCCACTCCTGCATCCAAGTGAAAGGTTAATAACTCCTCCATCACCCTCTAAGAATCCATAGATTCCTGAACAACCTCCTTTTGTGACTTTTTGGTCAAAGCATCAGCCATGAAATTTCCGTTTCCTGAGGTGTAGGAGATATCAAAATCATATTCCTGAAGAAACTCCATCCTCCTCTGCTGTCACAAGTTTAGATATCATTCAGAAAAGATACACCTCAATCTTTTGTGATCCATGAAGACCAAAAATCACTCTTCAATGAGGTAATGTCTCCAAAAATTCAATGTGAAAACTACTACGGCTAACTACAGATCATGGGTGGCATAGTTATTCTCATGGGGACATAAATACCTAGACCCATAAGAGATCACTATCTATTGTTGCATCAAGATGCATCTCAATCCCATTTGGGAAGAATCACATAACACCTCAAACATTACCCCTTCCTTAAGAAACCGGAGTACTGGAGCACTAACCAACCTCCCCTTCAGATAATTGAATGCTTCCTTGCGCTGCTCACTCCCTAAAAAATCTTGGTCCTTCTTGGTCAAAGATGTCAATGGGGCTAAAACTTGATAGAAATTGGGTAAAAACCTCTGATAATAGCTTAAGAGACCTATGAAATTATGAACCTCTATCATGTTCTTGGGTGATGCTCAAGAAAAAACTACTTAAACCTTTGATGGGTCTACTACCACACCCCACTGAGACACTACATGTCTAAGGAAATGCACCTCTTAGGTCCATAACTTACACTTGGACAAGTTCCCATAGAGATGATGTTTTTGAAAAACCTGAAAGATAGATATAATATGCTCAGAATGATACTCCCCTAACTTCAATTAGATTAAGATATCATTAATGAACATGATCACAAACTTGTCTAGGAAACCAAGTAATGCAGAGTTCATAATCCCCATAAACACAGATGGTATGTTCATAACACCAAATGGAATGAACACAAACTTGAAGCACCCATACCTGCATCTATAGGCATTCTTTGGGATATCTCCCTCCTTAACCCTTAACTGGTGATATCGAGACTGCAGATCAAACTTAGAAAACCAAATTTTCCCTCTTAGTTGGTTAGAAAGATCATCTATCCTTAGAAGAGGGTCATGGTTCTTGACCATTACCTAATTCAACCTCCAATAGTCTATACATAATCTCATACTACTATCTGCCTTCTTAGAGAAAAACACCATAGCACCCCATGGAGAAACACTAGGCTAGATAAAACACTTCTTCATTAGATCATCTATCTAAATCCTTATCTCCCATAGATCAGAAGGTGACATCCGATAAGGGGCCATTGAAATCATAGAATCACTGGGATTCAAGTCTATCCTAAACTAAACATCATGTCGAGGGGGTAGTGTCATAACCTACTCAAGGAAAACATTTAGGAACTCCCCCAAAATCCTGGTATGCTACACTATCCCAACATCCACTAATTCCATTGACATATCATCCAACAAGTGAGGAGGGGTTCCACATGTCAACTGCCCATTTGACAACTCCACGCTGGACATCCATCTCTGAAAACAAGAATCTTCTCTAAAAATAGTCAAAAATGGAACATACAGAATAAAAAAATTTGATTCTAATAATGACATCATATGGTTGCATTTTTAGCAAGAAAATATCCCCACGAGACTTATGTGGTCCCATTATCAGTCTACATCCATGACACACATCAAAAAAGCTGGTATGGCCTCCGATTGGTGTACTCAACACTAGGGGAATGGGAATCCTCTATACTTCTAGTCCTAGAGAAAGGGATATAGCGGGTGAAATAAAGGAGTGTGAAGCTCCTAAATCAAATAAATAAAAATTAAGGGTACTAAAAAAATTGATCATACCTCTAATGATCTATGGACCTGCTAGAACTTCCGCATCCACTACATGAAACTAACTATGCCCAACTTCTCTACCTCTCTATTGATGAATGCCTCCATGAAAAAATGGGTCATAAACCCTAAACACTAGGAACATCCCAAGGTAAATCTCTGCCTACTTCATATCCCCTCAGTGACACAAAAGCCTACTATTCTTGTTGTTGAAACAGTCTCACTAGAAACTGCTGCTGAGGCTGGTACTAAACCTGTCCACCTCCACTATACTGATCTTGAATAACTGATGGAAATTAGTTTTGAATATTTCCATGAAATCCACAGAAGAAACACCTCATCCCAAATCCCATAGTATGATCCCAGGAACCACTGGCACTAGAAGGCCAAAAAGGAAGCTTCTGAGGTTGACTTCATGCCGGTCGAAACTTCGAAGGTCCTGGCACCTGGGACCTGCCACTAATAACCCTACATCTCGATGAACTATAATGGCTCCCATATATTGGTAGAAATTCTTATGAGTGAATCTATTTTATCACCTCTACCATATTCTGAACCTATAAGTACGTTTTAAATGTAAAAGGAGTAACCACATACTGGATCAAAGGATGAAGAACCTCCTCAAGATGTCTCGCACGAGGCTCCTCATCCAGAAAGAGGTCTTGTGAAAAATTAAGGAGGTCCTTGAACTTGATCCCAAGATCCCACACTAACATACTCCCATGCTAAAGGGAAAGTTACTCTTGCCTCTTAATATCCTTCATTGTCGATGAAATGAAATCTTTTAAAAAATCCTTCTCAAAGTTGACCCAAAAAAATTTATGATTTCTAACTCTCCCCCAGATAAAGCATCCATCACTAACATGAAACTCCTCACATCTGATTGACTTACAAAGGAACATATTACTCCATTAGACCCTAGATCAGATTCAAGGTCATCTCAAACTCCTCAAGCTAGCTTTCTATCTCCATGTATGAAACACTTCCCTCATACTTTCCCAAAGACTACTGCTGGAAAGCATGCAACGTACTCTACCACTGGTCATCCTACCCAAATGGATCAAACCTCCACCGATCAACCAGATTAGCCTGCTGAATCTCAAATTCTTGAGCCACATGAAGATGAAGACTAGGAGTCATAAATGAGAGTTTAAACAAAGATTTTATAATCCCAGGTAGTATGAAGTCTATATTAAGATTTATTTTAACCCATTTAATACATATTTAGTTATTTATTCAAGTTATTCCAAACCATCCCAAATCAAATAAGAAAAAATAGTCATTATGATGCATGTACCATTCCTAGGGTCTCTACCCTATAAACGGTGTAGCCTCACTTGGTTTTTTGGTAGGCTCAGAGTCCTTGTGGTGTTGGATCACGTGGGGCCCTAAAATCTCGTGTCCTAGTCGGTCTTCCTTGGCCTATGTCACACACTAAGATCACCCAACAATGTTTCCCTACTAACCCATGAAATCCTCACTCTGCCTAACTCCAAACACTATTCTATCTCTCAACCATCACATATTATACCATTCTATCACAACCCCTCCCTCCAAAGATACCCCTCCTGGGTTTGAAATGGAGAAAGGGAGATAATGAAACCCTGAGTCCCACCTCTAGAAGGTCCTAGGTTGGAGACTATCACCAAGGGTATACAAATCTCAAAATATGGGAGTCATTAACTTTAAAAAAAAATACCGAGTGATATGATGGATCATCCACAAAACAACTCCAATACATAAATAAAAGAAATCAAAAAACTATCCCACATAAATTTTTAATATATAACTGAATAAAATACAATGAAAATCCAAAGTAAAGTACCCAAAATCAACATAAAGCAGTGACTTAACAACTATCCCAAAGCCCAAGCTTGTAACACCCAGTACAGTCCATATAATCCTCCTAGAAACCTGGAATTAATTTTATATATGTAGGGTGAGAATATAGGTATACTCAGTTGGAAACCAAAGTTTCTCATGCACAAATGAGAGAGGCATACTAATGTATCTGTGAGAAAATAATAGAACCAAATAAAACCTAACAAGTATACTAACCATCCCAACCTCACCAAGGCACACTCACTAAATAACACATGTCAAGTAATGTAATATAATGCACATAGATGATAGGGTACCCCGCACCACTTCCAACTGATTAGACACTATTGAATAATGAAAAAAAATCCTTGTGCTCCCAAATCATATAAAATTACCCTTTCACAACCAACCCACACACACCTTGGACTCAAAAACCACACCACATCCCTCCTGCAGACACTTGGGCCTCAAACAACATCCCATACCACTCTCAAACACCTAGTCCAAGAACCACACCACATCCCTCCCGAAGATGCCTATGCCAAAAACCACATCACATACCACCCAAAAACACCTGGTCCACATACCACATCACATCTCATCCCAAAGACACATGGGAAAGAAATACTCACCTGCACACATCTGGGCCTCAAAAACAACACCATAACCTATCTATAGAAACCTGGGCCACAAACCACATCACATATCATCCCAAAGACACTAGAAAAGCACAAATTTCATAAACACACCTAGGTGTAACAAACCATAACCTTCCTAAAGAATCTTGGGCTTTCACTGTCTGGAAGAGGGAGAAAGAAAGAGTGGGTGACTAGCCATCCATCCCCCACTAGGATGTTTGCGAAAGATACCCTCCCCCGCGATGATGGGGGTGTTCATCACATAGTGCTCAAATAGGGTGGGGTGCATATAGAAATCACATAGAAAATAAAATTATATACATATATGATACCAAAAACTAAATCCCAACCTATGGGTTCTCATAAAAACCACCAACTCACAACACTGCCAACTTTGTCTCTACCTCTAAATGCACAATACCAAACTATAAGCCATGAAACCCAATATAAATTCCCAACCAATTTAATTAAGCATTTCAATCCTATTATCCAAACCAAACCAATCCATACTAGGATTCATTAATAAATTATTCATTTATTCCATCATTATACGAGCAACCACTAAGCACAAAACACATTCATACAACACAGAAACATTCATTTCAAAAGGTGAATATCCTGATAAATTAAGGTGTCTCCACATTAAAGACACATCGTTCCACATTCTCCATGTTTAACACCCATTAATGGTATATCATATATTGAAATTTTAGATAAGGGGTGAATCTTTTTGAATTTTACTCATGGAAAACATCCAGGAAAATTACCCATACTAATCACTATTATCCTTCTTCAAACTCATCCTTCTTAGGCCATGTACCAACAGAACCAACCCCAAATCACAACCCCAAATGATAACACATTACCGCTCAACCAATATTATATCCCCACTTCACAACACTTCTCATCCATTCCAAAATCAATCAAACTCTCAACCTGAGATTCCATTATATAGATAGGTTGATGTATCATCTATAAGTTCATCTATAACACCAACCATGACAACCCATAACACAAAACTATTCTGACATACATGCCACAACACAAACTAGAGAAAACCCACACATCACAACATAAACACTTCACATTACATCGGTCCCACACACACATCCACAAAAATTCCTCACATCACATCACAAAAAACAACATAACACATTTTCAGATTTATCAAAGGGGACACTTATCCAATTCCACTACATTATTTAAGGGAACTATCACATAAACCAAAAACTTGGGGCATCTATTCATTAGAAGGATTTATGTGTTTAAAAAAATTACATATGTACGTTTTCAATAGGAACCAAACAACATGAAACCCATTTAGCACAAAAACAAGGGCCCCTAATGGCCACAATTTTCATTGGGGCATCAAGCCTGTATAATTCACAATATCACAATAATAATATCAAAACTAAAATGGAATAAAAATCAAACCCCATTTCCCCTTTCAATTTCATTTAATTGATTCTTATATTTGATTAGCCTGATACAACCCTGATCCATATGTGAAAAAAGTAGATCCCTCCCACATGATGCAAAAAAAGATAAAAACAAATGAAATCATACCTTGAAGGAGTGTCAACAATCCTCACACAATAATTGGCCACACAACGGTTCTCCGATCACCTATCCCAAAAGATCTACATCCATCTGAGGATTCCACGACACCGCCACACCAAAAAAAACCAAAGAGAATCCCATTTATAACCATGGGAGATCATCCTAAATCACATACAAAGAATAAACTAGATGATAATGAGAAAAAACTATAATAAACCACAAGAGGAGAGGCAAAATGCACCTTAGACCAAAGATTGATCACTAAAGATCGAGGCAGGGAACCTAGGGATCAATCCTTGGTGTAGGAATCCTCAAAACACTGAAGAAGGTCCACATGGTTTCTTGAAGTGAGGAAGGGTCACTGCATCTGTAGGGTTTGACAACCCAAGCAGTTGGAGAAACACTTAGAAGTTACAACAGTGGGGTATTACATGACATGTAACACCCTTTCATGCCATGGAATATGTCATAGTTTATTTCCACTGAAAACCCCATATCCTTTAGATTTATTTTATTTTTCAAACCCCAAAACATTTCACACCATGAACAAGCCGTGGAGTAGTCATGAAACCAAATTTCACATTGTGTAATACAGTTACACAATGTGTAACTCCTATAGTATCTTTAATGCACCCTCAGATCCTTTGAAAACTTCTTGAACCTACTCAAAACACCTTCAAAACCCAAAACTGACAATGTAACGGACCGAGAGGGAACATACCATTATAATGTGTGATGTGTGATAAAACTCCCAACATATGAAAATGGGAGGACCCAATTCCTAATCAATATGTGTTATAATTTGACATGATTAAAACCATATGGGAGAGTTAGTGACACCCAAAGATGATAATATCATGACATGTATGATAGAATTCCCTAATTATGTACCTTGGGAAGTGATTGTGTTGGTTTTTGTAGTGCTTGGTTTGGTCTATGTGGAGGTTGAGATGATTGTGTAGTGATGTGGTTGTGTATAGATGTGGTGGATTGTGGCTAGTACAAAATTATGTGGTGTTGTTCTTAGTGATAGGTGGTTATGTGGTTTGTTGGGATGTTTTTGGGTGTTTTAGTTGGTGAGTTTGGTTGGTGGTAATATTTTTGGTATGTTGTAATATTATAGAGAAATCTCATGGACTGGTTGTTTGGGTCCCTTTATTTCCCAGAGTTTGGTTTTTATCTTCAAGGGTGAGAAATTTTTGAGAGGTATATGATGTTCTGACCTATTCCTTCCTGACCCATTACTTAGTTTATTTTTCGGTTTGAGGGTTATATTTGGAGGGTTTGGTGGGGATAGGGTTTTAAAATAAATGCAACAGGAATTTTTTTACACCGTAAAATAGGGGTTTATGATATAATTTGGTGGATTAAATCTTGTGTGGATGGATGTTTATGACTTATCTGTAGTTAAGGTATAGTTCGAAAAAAGTTTTTTACATTTTAAGATAGATATTTGTAGTGTAAGTTTATTCTAACTTGAGGTACCATGTTTTTCAGTGTGTTTTAAATTTTCAATGGTTTTATTGCGGAAAGGTGGGTTTACAGTGTAAAATCTATTCCATGTGGAACTTATGGTTTGAAATTTTAATTTACATTATAATACAAGAATTTTACAGGATGTAAATAGGTTTGTTTGGCTGATTCATTCATATTCATCAAACACCTCTTTCTCTCATTTTTAGAGGAACCCTATGAGATTTTTAAGGGCCTTTTATCCCTCCTTATCCAGAATCAATCCTTGGGTTTTGGTGGTTGATTTGTGGTGATCCAATGTGATTTCTTCTCCTTTACCAGTTATTTTCCTTGTATTTTCCCCCCGTATATCACCTATGGTGGTGTTTCCAAAGTTTGGGGGAAAAGTTAAGATGCATTTTGATGATCCTTTGATGTGGTGTAGGTTGATTAGTGAGTTATTTGCATGTTTGTGGTTCTGATGTGTTTCTTATATTCCCTATGGTGCACAGTGAGATAATAAATATGCTTTAAGCTATTCCCTCGTTTCTTACTTTTGTGTATCATGTAGGAGGGAATTACTATTGTTTATCTATGAGAGATAGTTTGTGCTATCCTAATCAAGATAAATTAATCATTTAATATAAATTGAGTGGAAAATGTATTTGAATTTCATGTTTTTAAACCTTTTATTATTATCTTAACATTGTGAATTGAAGGGATTGATGCCCAATTGAAAATCATGGTTGTTAAGAGCCTTTTATTGCACTGTATTTATTGTGATATGGACACCTTGTTGCATGTTTTTGTGACATCACCCCAAAAAAGAAATTGGATAAAATCTTATATTCAGATAATATAATGTTTTCCCATGGATTTTTTGGTTTTTTGAGAATGATCTTTACTAAATAAGTGTAATGTGTTGAAATCCACCTTTTCTAAATTTGAAAAATTTTATGTTTGTGTGATGTGTTTTGTTGTGTCTGTCTTGTGGGGTGGTGATGTGTGGGTGTGATTCAGCATGGGGAGATGTATGGTTGGTATGATTCCATGATGTGGGACAATGATTTGAGGTTGTGTTATGTGGAAGATGATACAATAATGGTTTTTCTGTGCTAGATGCCCTTAATAGTGATGGAATTAATGGTTAATAATGTTTTAAATGTCTTGGGATAGTTTGGTTAGTGGGATAGAACTAACTAATGAATGAATTAATAATGGATTATGTGGTTAAATTTATCTATTGATAAATAATAAAAAGAATATGATGTTTAAATTAAATATGGTTTTCTTATAATTAATTAATAATGGATTGTGTGGTTTTCTACATTTACTAGTGGAGGTGAAAGTAGTGATGTTGGGAGTTGGTTAGTGAATTGTTGTGAACCCATATAATGGGCTTGTGTCTGGATATTATATATATATACATGGAATATTCCTTGTGATTTATACACACACCCCACCCATATTGATCACCATGTTCTAATACCTATATATATATTTATATGTTTGTCTGTGTGTGGGGGATATTTTTCCCAAAATCCTAGTGATGAGGATGGATATATGAATTTCCTATATTTACATCTCTATCTTCTAGGTGAGTATATATGCATAATATGTGATGGAATGGGGTTTTATAGTGCATTAAAAGATAGCATAGGTGTCTTCGAGTGAGATGTGTTGTGACCATGTTGTGGGGTTGTGGACCATGAGTTTGTGGGTGATATGTGATGTGACCATGTTGTGGGAAAATGGACTAGGTGTCTTCATTTGATATGTGATATAACTATGCTATATAGAGACTTATTGTGGGATCATTCATGGTAGGAGGTGGGCATGAGGTTTATGTTCTTCATGTCCACAATACCCTACTTCTCTGGTTATGGTTGTGATTTGATGGCCCAAGTATCTTCAGGTGAGATGTGATGTGACTATGCTGTGAGGAAGTGGATCAGGTTTCTGTGAGCATGATGTGAGGTGAATATGTTGTGGGGTGGTGTTATATATTATATAGAAGAGATGGGGTTTCAGGATGTACGGTGTTGGGGCGTGAGAGAAAAAAAATCTATGGGAAAGTGGTGCAGGGTACATTTTATAAATATTATTCTTATTATGTTATTATACTTGGATTGTGTTATTTGGTGAGCATACCTTGGAAAGGTTTGGGTTGGATAGTTGAACTGTTTAGGTGATATTGATTATGTTGTTTTCTCATGGGTGAATTAGTATTCTTCTTTCACATGGGCATGAGAGACTTTGGTTTTCCTACTAAGTATACTTGTATTATCACCCTATTTATATAAACTGATTTTTAGGTTTCCAATAGGATTACATGGACCGTGATGGACATTACTATCTTAGACCCTTCGACTATTTCTGTGTCTATGATTTAGCTTTTCTTTTTGGTATTTACATTTGAGACTTTTATCTGTACCTGTTTTATTCCTCCTATTTCATAATCTTATATTCTTATAGAGGGTAATGTTGTCCATATTTGGTATTTTATACCCTCAGTGATAGTTTCCAACCCAGTTCCTACTGGAGTAAGGATTAGGGGGTCATTATCTCTCTCCCCTAATTGTGATATCTTTGGAGGGAGGGGATCGTGACACCTAGACCAAAGTTTAATTGTACTTTTCAATTATATATCGTGTATATAGGGAGTTATTCATGATGTATACTTATGATAATATTGTTAATACTTATGGACACACTATTTATACTATAATTTCCTTATATTATTTAGTTTCATAAAATGGTTATATAATTTTCTAATGATAATGATAACATCAAGATACTAAGAAATTAATCACAAATTTTTTTCCTATAGTTTAGACACATCATACAAACTGGAAGTACAATATTTATGACTATTAGGTTTTGGGGGATCAAAAGCATTGATACTTCATCTCTTGAAGTTCTCACTTTGTGATCTCATGTATAGAAGAACATGAGAACTGACCCACCAATTGGAACACCACAAGTTTCATGTGTTATTGGTTCTTCCTATTTATGAGAATGCGTATTATTCACCCGATTTGAGATCATTTTCAATATGTACCATTTGATCACATAATTTGATTGGAGAAAAAACCATGAAATTTATATTATGGTGAGGTATCTTGTGTTGGGTGCATCATTGATAGAATGAAATTGGTTTAATGATCAAGAAAAAATTGAAACTTTTGAAAAGAACAGATGTCTTTTCCCCAATTAACTAGGATTGTAATACCATTATTAAATCCATGTCCATGGTAATCGAAGGTAAGTCTATATTGGAAGGTCCTGAATAGATAAAGCAAGAAAGGGTGATGACACAAAGAATGTGTCCTGATTTATGATATATCATGATATAAAAAGATTATATTATAGGAAAAGTGTTCGTAGGAGGATATTGTTACTATGAATAAACCTTATCTCCTTAAGGGCCTTGACGAGTTACTAGAATCCACTCATAGTTTGTGAGTATTAGTCACTACTATCAAGATAAGGGCCAAATATGGTCGCATACAAATCATATTCTGAATCCAAGTCAATTATATAGAATTAGAGTTTTTGGACATGGTGGGCCCCACAACGGAGGTCGAGTAATGACTAAAACTAAACAATCACGGTGAAATAAATAGATTTAATATTATTAATCTTTAGAATAATAACTGTTTAATTTATTTACTTATTATATTCATGAGTTATTTATTGAATTTAAAGAAAAATATTTTTTCAGATGAATATTTAATATTTATTATTCAAGGTTCATTTAATATTTTTGGAAGAGTCAAGTTGAGTTAATTACACATATTTTATCACATAAAGCATTTTATATCTTACAAGTATGTGATATAATATTTATTATGTTTGTGTTGTGTTCAATATATCATACATGCTGAATTTGGTTTAATTTAGGAGGTTTTGTTTATTAAGGGTCCAAGGTGAATTTTTTAATAAATAAAACCTACATATATATTATTAATAAATATTAAATTAGAATATTCCTCCACTATTATTATAACTACTCCCATTCTCTATCTCAAGTTCTAAAGAGAGAATAGAGATATTTGATCACCTCAATCCAAGTTCTTCCTTTCGGATTGAAGTTACGGTGATCACGTGATCATGGTGATGTTTTAGTGATATTTCTTCTCCATTATAGAAACCAAAGAATGAAGATCAATGATAAATAATCATTTTGAACACATGTGGATGATCTATAGGGGCTCGATTTTGGTTCCTTTGATAAAAAATCATCAACAATGAGCAAAACATGTTTATGATAGAAAAAAAATGAGGTGCAGTTTCAATTTATTTTTTCATGATTAATTTGAATCACATGGGATCCTCGAGTAGTAACCATATTTTGTTATTTTTTTTAAGACATTGATCATAGTGTAATTTTTTTAAATTCTCAACCTTTCAAGATTTAATTGTGCCCATGGTACCAATAAAAAAACCTTGATATGAAATGTGTTAATCATAATTCAATTTATTCCATGTAAGATGGATAACTACATTGTTTATTTGAAATGTTAGGGTTAATTGGGGTTGAATATATAATACCATAATGAAATTAAAATATGAATATACATTTAAAATAATATATGTTCATATTAATTTGGTTAAAAACTACCGAGTCATTCATATTTTATTGTGAAGCTAGTTTCTCTGACTTGACAATGTTAGTGGATCATCAAAAGATCATACAAAAAATTGGTGGATAAATCATGGATAGTGAATTATTTTAAATATTAGATCAACAAAAGAGAATTTTTGGGTGGTGAAAGAGGATTCAATAAATGGATAGATATATTTGGTAATTGGATAAAAGGTTTCCACTTTATCAAAAATTATGTTGGTTTATCTAGTTAAAATAGTAACCCATGATGAAGGAATATTATAAGAATATTCAATCCAAAAGATGAATGGTGTTTGGATAGAGGTTTTTTCATTTTCCTCTAAATAGGTGGTCCCTATGTTGATGTTAGTAACTAGTAATTATTTCAATCAATTAGTGATTAGTGAGATTACATATAACTCAATAGTTTCTCTCACCTCTATCTTAAAGTAGATTATAGTGTTTCCTTATGGATATAAGGAATTTACTAAACCATGTTAAATTAATTTTGCATTAGGGTTTTGTATGTGAGATCTTCCATAGTTCTCATATCAACCATTACTTTATTTTTTGGGTCTTTTTTGGTTGGAATAGATTGTGGATTTTTTTTCAGATACTACTTTATCCTGTTTTCTTGAAAATAGGGTCTTTAAAGCATGTTTTATGTCTGAAGGTTTAAACGAAGTTATGAGAACAACCATTGGTATTAGAACAATTTGGTTCCAAAGGCTCTATTCATATTAGTAGAGGAGTGAAGAATTAAAGATACAATGTTTGAAGAAGGAAAGGAAAGGATTGGAAGGTTTTATAGGATGTATTCTAATTTGTAGAAAATAAAGATAGAGGATAATTTTTATTAGATATATCTTAATTTACTAATAATTATTTTCATGCCAGAGATGGTGAAAAAATGTATAGGAGAATATTGAACATAAGTCACTTGAAATTATATATATGAAATTAACATGGAATGTTTCTTTCAATATTTAGGAGATAAAGATGACTGCTGAGTTGATATCTATAATCATAAACATTTGTGAGAATCCCATTATAATGAAAATTGTTTTTTTATATAGAAACTCATGAGTCTAAATTGACTAAATAAAATTTAGTGGTTGATCATGTTAATGAATTAAAAATAATTATAAGTCAATTGTAATCTATGAATGTGATGTTTGGGAATGTATTATGGATTTATATCTTCTTATAGAAATTTCTAGTCATTGAATATGATGGTTACCACTAAAGTAGATCAAGTTAAAAAACCGAATTAATGTTTTAAGATATCTAGGATATAGTTTTGAATAAATATATTAGATAGAAGTAAGTATATAAGTTTACTATCATGGAGTATAGTATGGTGGGTATAGGACTACTGCCTCAATATAAAAGTTAGAAAGAGATTAGTTGATCGAGTGAAAGGAGTTGAGGTAAATTAGTAGGTCTCGTTATTTCAAGTTGGTAGTGTGGGACTAAAGGACATATGAATAAATATTTAACGCATCAGATGTTAAATTCTAGGGTTTTATTGATATTAAACACAACCTATATAGGTGATAATAGTTTTTATTGACTGTAAATAGTTTATTGGAGTCAAGAGTCATTGACATTGAAGAATCATTTCACTCTATGTTGGTGATAGGATGCATGAAAAATTATGTGTTTAGAAGGTTCAATAAGTTTTATCTTTATAATTATGAACCTATCAATGTTATAGGATTTTTTTTGGATATTTAGAAAAATCATGTATGCTTACATAAATTGGAAGGGGTTAGACACCTAAAGTAAATAATGAAGAATCTAATTTTAGTTGGTTAGAGAAATGATATGGGGTCTTGTACAATATTTTTAGATCAAGTGTGGAAGATCGTCAAGGGTTCCATGTTGGTTACCAAATATATGAAAGATAAAACATTTTATTTAATATATATGTTGGCTAAGACATGGTTATCATTTCATTTTTTGGATATGATTAGTTGTGGAATTACCTTCTTGGTTACATTATTAAGAATGAGATGATAGTCTTGGATACTAAAGGAATACTAAAACTAAAGCACATGGAGTATAGAATATGTGAAGAGTGTATCCTAGTAAAGTAAAAAAAAATATTTTTCCATGCAAGGATGGACACCCATGTTTTGAAAGATGGATCTTGTATACACATATGATGACCGATTTTGATACATTCTCATCATGGTTCATTATACCATGTTAACTTCATCTATGATGGTACCTAAAAATTTTGGGTATAAGTTTTGAAGCATAAGTCATAAGTGTTCAAAATATTCATCGTATATAGAGCCATAGTATAAAATAATACTGATTTAAAGTTAAAATTACTATGGACTAATAATGGTTCTGAATATAGTCTTGTCACAACATACCTGTAAGTGAACTCCCTATGACAACCATCGATAGACAAGGGTCTTTGACCAACATTGTGTTATTAATATAAAATAAGGGGATACATTAAATATAATAACATATAACCTATTATCATGAAGCATCATCCACCATAATATATACAAATAAATAACTATATAATATTACTCAAGTATATATAAAAAATATGTCCAAAATAAAATTTATGATAATAAAATGAATCATAATATATAAGAAAAAATACCAAACATATATATATGTCCAAATATAGGAGACAAAAATTTGGTTGTCACATTGAAAACTCTTCATAATTAGTTACCACATATATTATCCGTCACCAGCCTCCATGATCATTAATTGTTTTTATCTACTAATCAACATAGACATAATATTGAAAACACACAGGTGTTCATGTAAGTGTGAGAAATAATAATAAGTATGTTTATTACAAGTAATGATCCATTACCTATAAAACATTAGTGTCTATGATCATCCAGAATAAAAATGTTATATAAAAACAACCTCAAAACACATCAACATCACTGTTAACAATGTTATGATAAATTCTTATCAAGATACCCATAACTCACTTATATCATGAATACAAAATAACTTCATTTATATATTTTTATATTTTATTCCCATGATTTAATATATAATTATAATAAATGGACTCTTTAAAATATGACCTACTAGAGAAACACTGGTACCCATGTCTAAGTTGTAACCCTAAACATCACAGACTAGATCTAACAATAATGATCTAACCATCCAAAAAAATCACCAAAAACCTATATTAATAGATTTTGGAACTCATATTACCCACGTGTGGATGGTATTTTTGTGAAAAAATATCATATCATAAAATAATTTTATCTCACGTCCCTTTATTATACTTCCTACTCGATGATTCACCACATATGCACCTTCCTGAGTTGTTAGATGAAAAACTCTATACCAATATTTTGACAAATCCTTATTTAAAAATATATTACTTTAAACCCAAATATATGGGTGAGAAATCCCAGATGAATATCTAATATTCCTCAACCTATATTTATAAGTCAGAAATTATAATAATATTGAGAAGCATATTTTGCCTCAATTATAGAGCTATGGGAGAGAGTGTGTAAACACTCAAATGAATCAATGTATATCCTATCCTATTGTATCTTCAATATCCTCTCACCCAAATTATTTATGAATAAGAATATATATATATATATATATATATATATATATATATATATATATATATGGGTCACCTCTAATCTCAACCTAGAATAGTGGATGATAATTGTAAATGGCATCATCTTGCTAAATCCATAGTCGATGGGTGAGTGTAAATGTAATAAAAAAAGGGTAACTTCATAATTAATATAAATTAGACATTGGACTATAGTTTATGCCAAATAGATAGGTGAAAAAAGAAATCAAATAACCCAAATCAATAATTTAATTTATCTATTACGTAAAAATTCTCACATAATAATCCAAACTTATCATACCATCCTTTAAAAAATTCCATATTCTTAGCTTAGAAAAACCCATTGATCATTAAATGTAATTTGTTAGATTATTATTATAACCACCACATAACACATTAATATTATTATTAGACACATATCATATCAAGTTTAAATCATCATAAATGTTTTGAAGTGTCACCATAGAACCCTCTCTTCCTTTCATATTTTATCTGAATTTATTTCTAAAAGGATTTCACCACCTTCATTAATATATATAAATATAAATATATATATAAATCATTAATAATTTTAATGATTTTTTATTATTTATAATAATATTTAATCACATAATTTTAATCTTAAAAATCATCAGCATAATTTAATTCCAATTATACCTTCCATAAATAATTCTCATATCATCATTAATAATCTAATAAATTCCATTCAAGTAATCTAGATATCCACTAAATAATTTTTTAGGGTTTTAATAGTTTCCCATTTTATTATCATTAATATATAATTACCAGTTTAACATATTAAAAATATTAACATAATTACATATCATTCTACTTGATTGATTCCCTTTAATTTTAATTTCCTTATTCCACCTTTAATAATCCATAATTCCTCATTAAAAATATCCATTCAAATATCCCAATTTTACATTTCTATATAAAATCATTGTAAATTAATAATAATATTTTTTCATGATTGTAAATAAATTCACATCCCATTTTAATAACCAACAATATAATCATAAGTATTACCCTTGTAAAAGTAATAAAATGTATTTATTCCATTCATTCATCTCAAAAACATAAATATATCAAGGTAAAATTATTATTATTTTAATAGTTATTATTATCACAATGTTCACTATTAATAACAAAATTTATCCATCAAAATACTTAAAAATGACCTAGATAAGATTTTATTATGTATAGGATGTCGATATGAGTTTAATAAAATTTAAAATGTGATAAATTGAAGCCCCGTACACCCCCATGAACCTAATTTATTCTCAACTAATCAAGGGGTGCCACACGACACCCCAATATGCCCCACTTTCTAGATATGCTCCCTTCCATATAACTTAGAAATTTCACCCATATATGTCATCTAATCTTCATAATATATAGATTTAATGTATAGTGCCAACATGGATTGGCCTAATTGAGTCTCTCCACATGAACCCTTGTTCGTTCAATTGTGCAAATAGAACGAACAAGATATTGTAGAGCCCGCAATGCAGGACACAGTTCAACATGCCTATGATTGTTCCATATTTCATATTTATCACCATTTAATGGAAAATAAAATGGCCATGATCACCTCCACCACTTTTCATCATTTCACCACCACCATCCATAGTCCACTTCTATTGTAGGTTAACATTTAGAGAGGGATAAATTGTTAGTTGGTCACCAAATTATCACTATATCTTCATCTCATCATGAGGATCATAGAAATAAATGTTGCATATTTTAAATTAAAAAAATATATGAAAATTTAAAGAGAAGGTGGGAATTAAATAATATTATATATTTAGTAACTTTTTATCAAGATGTTGGATCATCTCTTTATTAGTCTTGTTAAGTTAATCTCAACATAAGATAAACAATGATATATTATAAATATAAATAATCTTCATGGATTCTGATTAATCTAAAAATTATCAAAAAATGCATCAAAATATATCTCTAGAATATCTATAAAAATATAAAAAAAATTACTTGAACTTTATTATATTAGAATCAAATTAAGATATAAAATAATTATATATCATTTTTTCAACATAATTTTTTGGTTTTGGACTTCAGATCATAGAGAGATACTATGGATAATCAAACTTATCTCTAAGAATAGCTACAATCCGTAACTCAGATTGAGGCCATTGAAATTTCATTATTCTTATCTTTATTTAGTTATCATAATAATTGAATATCATTATTTAATTCATTCATTAAATCAATATATATTAAATTTGGTAATAAGCCCTTCAAATTATCAAAAGGGTGATAATAGATCAATGAACTATACCTGTTCATCATTAAGTCCATGTCCTCGGATGAAATATCAATCTCTCGTGGGGGCCTCCATTTTGAGAAAATCATTTAACCCAAGATCTATTTTAGTTCATCTAAAGTATAAATTTATAGATATTTTTTTGTAAAACTATTTTTATAGTAAATTTTATTTAATTTTAAAACTCCCACCTATAAAACAAAATATGTTAATGATGATAAAAAATTATAAAAATATTAACCTAAAGAAAACACTCTATTACAGAATCAATGATGAAATTTATTTCTCAATACAATAATTTTCGGAGAAAATTATAATTGTACCCTTTTTAACCAAAAAATAATATTTCTCATAAATCGTTGCATGAGTTTTATCTAAACCAATATACTAACTTATTTAATTAAAATGAGTCCCAATATTTATAATGAAACTATAATGGGTTCTAAATTAATTTTTGTAAAATTCCTCCTGATAAGAGAACCCATGCCTTTACATTCTCGACACCTTTAAAATTTTCATCTTTTAAAAGAAAATAAATTGTAGGAAACCAAATCAACACATTTGTTCCTAACATGAACCAACCCCCATGGTCCCATATGGACCATTAGTAAGATGATTGTGTTTCCCTAATCTTTACTACAATACGAAAAGGGCTAATGACTAACACCAAGAATCCATATCACACAAGAATGGAGTCCTTAAAATAATCTATATATATGTGACCATCAATGACCACACATGATGAAAATAATTTAATACTAGATAAATAACCAACAAGAAAATGTATAAAAATGTATGTGACATGATAAGATCCATAAAGAAGTTCCAAGTTTATAACACATAAAGTAAATGGGAAAGATATATGCCTAGTAAAACCAAATAAAACCAATACAATGAAATAATGGTAGGGGATCATTATGTAAAATAAACTCTATAAGTGAACATAATTATTTACTATGGACACTGGGTACTACTAATCTCCACCAACTTTAGGTTCACCAGTGTCAGTGCTGGACTATTTTTTGTCTACATAAGACATTAAAATTCTAGGAGAAACACTTATTAATGGGTGATTATATACATACCTAATAAGATTAACTAGAAACTATTGAGAAATAAGTAAGAAAATGGAAAATTAACTCAATACCATATAGGTAAGGGATAACCCACTTAGGGAATTTGAACATGAAGCCTCAACCTAATAACCCAAAAATTCTTATAGAGAGATAACCCGAGACACTGAGTCTCATTACTCATAGCTCAACTAATCAATGGATTTAAACTGTGAACAACCATGGTATGAACTAATTATTAAATCTATAACCATTTCATCTATAACAACACTGACTCCAGTACCCTATAGCCAATGTTTACTTATTACGTTAATACAAGATACAAGGGATTTCACCCTGAATGGTTAATAAGTTAAGCAGTCTTGGAAGACTAGAAACATGCATGATTTATATATTACAATGGAAAAATAAAACATAGCATGAAAAACTTTATTACATCCCTAAAGATCATTCAAATATACCTTCTTCATACTATTGGAAAATGAAAACATAATAAATGGTGAGATCAAATTCTTAGTATGGAAAAGTGTACAAAAGAATCTATAATGAGAAGATAAAGCATAAAAATTCATAAAGTAAATAATCAAAACATATTCCATTTAATAAATTACTTGAGCATGAAATACATCCTTGGATGAAAGTAACCACACAGATAATGATAATTGAATTTTCACTAATGGAAATGTATACTGTTAGAAAATAATGATTGTATAATTAAGGCCTTGTTTAATAAATAGTTAATCTTACAATCAAGGTTTTATCAAAGACACTTTCATTGTATGAGTATGTATACACCAATTGACCAACTGTTATGAAATGATCTTACAGGATCATCTGATACATCATGAAAACTTATTTTTTCTCATGATATCGGTCGATGCCTTGAGAGGCTATCTATAACTAGCTCCCACACATCACTTATATATTTTCAATTCATTCCTCATATATTTAATTATTAATATAATACATAATTATTATGCCTTATCAATCCATAAATGTATGTATTGAATCAATAATATAGAAAATAAACATTTACCTAGAAAATGAAATGAAATTCCTAATAAGATTCCTTCAACTAACTCTGTATATTATAATGGTATATAGTTAATAAAATATCAAAGTAGTGTAAATGATACTGAATACATCCATGATATTGAAAATATGGACATCAAGGTGAAAAATAATGTCCAATAAATAATGGGGAGTGATAGAGAATATGATAAAAAAAGTGAATAATCCCAAAATAAGGTATAATATATAAATCAGTAAAGGATGAGATAAGACCATTAATTTATAAAAATGAAGGTTTTTATGTAATGAAAGTTGTTTTGAGAATTAAAGAGGAAAATAGAATAGAATATTTAAGAATAATTTTCCTTAAATATTTTGTAATTTTTATGAAAAAGAATGTTATAAATCATTTCCAAAATTACTTTCAAACATTTAAAAAATAATTCCTTTTTATTTTTATATAAAAGATAAAAATTCATAAATTAATGGAAAAAAATATTTTCTATAAAAAAACTTATAAAATTGTAGAGAAATATAAATAGTGAATAATATTTATTTGGAAGGAAATTTAATTCACACCATATATGTTTAAAAGACCATTCCTTGTACACTTTTGTAAAAAGTCAAAAATGAATTGTTCAAAAAAATTTAAAAAGGTATATTTCAAAAATTGTAAAGATAGTAAAATTTAGTGTAAAAATAACTTTTTTAAACCTTTATGTATAGGTTAAAACTTCTATAATACAATTTTAATAACATTTACATGGAATAAAAATATTCTTGACCTAAAAGAAGAGATAAGGTTTGTATTCCTTACATGTAAGTTACATGTTGATTCTTGGTCCACCAAGAGAAGAAATTGAAAATAAACATCTAGATCCCAAAAATAACCAGAGGATAAGAAAAGATATAGGTTTTAAGAGATAATTATCATATAATTTTTCCAAATAAAATATGAACATAAATAATCTTGAAATAAAATGAGATTGTAAGAGAAATCCCTTACTATTTTAATAACATTTGAATCAAACCTTTAAAAAAGAAAACCCCAATTAAAAATTTAAATTCCATGAATAAATAGTAATTCATGATATAATATTTTATAGGTAGTTATATGAACCATATAAAATAAATTAAGTGCATAATTTAAAATATGTCTCCATGGAGTGGAATTGTGATGAAAAACCCTTACCTTGGATTCCTACTTCATCAAACAAGATATATCATAATAAATAATCAATTTAAATTTATTGAATACTTTATTAAGAACCTTTATCATATATATTTCATATTTAAGGTCCCTTTATAACCATTTGGAATCTATAAATTTAATAGTTCTTATTTATAGTTTCAACATAAGGTTGTTCTGTCAATTTCTCCAAAATTACTTCACTATATTGACCATGGTTAAAGGTGTTATAAATTGGTTCCATAATCTCTATAATATTAATAATTTCATGAATATAATTTTTATTTATTATATTCAATTTTATAATCATCCACTCATGTTGTTAATATAAAAACAAATCACATTACTTTAGATATGTGATAATACACATGTAAGCGCAAACGAAATTATGATTCTGTAATAGAATAAAGAGTAATAAGGTTGATGATATATATATCACCCAAGAATATACTATAGTAGGTAAGCACCATATCTTGAATTATCATGTATTTATACCTTTAAAGATACCTTATTCATAAATTTATTTAATAGATTAATTTAATATTTATGAATTGTCCAAACAAACTTCTTATTTGAATTCATTATATAAAAATTAGCTTAATATGAATTTTGATCTTTCTCTGAAAAGGTTGTTTTTTGACAAAAAATATGTTTTTCATGAAACATGTAATTTTTATGAGTTTATAGTTATAAAATAATGACCTAGATATTTATAAACCATTTTTCATGACCTCTTCCCCCAAAGTGTAACCCTCCTTGGTCGACAATGAGAGAGGGGAGATGGTGGCTGATTGAGTCCCATCTCTAGTAGGTCCTAGGTTGGAGACTAGAAATAAGGGTATAATACACATACAAATGGGAGGAATTACACTCTAAGAGAACATGTGGAAGAGAGAAATAAAAAATATACACCAATCAATACCTACTCATACATATAAATAATCCCATGTGTATACATTCAATGTCGTACCATACTAAAACATTGAAAAAGGAAACCAAAAGTACCAAAAGGTAAAGATGACAGTGACCATGAATCCCAAATAGATCTTTCCAAACCACAAGCTAGTAATATCTAGCCCGATCTCTAATATTCTACTCCTGATCTGAAAACAGTTTATATATGCATGGGGTGAGAAAAATATTATAATATGTTGGATCCTCCCTGGATCCTCTTATGAAAAAGATAAATACAGTATGCTAAAACATAGTGAACAACAGTGAAACTAAATCATCACTTAAGAATGCATAATAAGATCCCAGCCTCCCCATGACTAACTATCACAAAGTATCACATACAATAGAGCACATAATATAGTAATAAAACATCAATGGTACCTTGCTCCCACTTCCCCACTGGTTTTCTTCTCTTCCCCAACATCGCACATCCTGATCCATCTCTCTCCAAAATAAACCATCTCAGAGACACCTGATAAAGGCATCACATCATGAACCACATACATCACATCATCACAACATCCCATATTAAATCTCTACATGGTTAACAAGTAGTTTCCAGAAACCAAAAAATCCCATATGATGTGTATCATACATCAGATATTATACCTCAAGCCATCACAGCCCATTCACTGAGTAAGGCACCTGAATCCATCAAACACAAACACATAAAACCTATAATAATACTTTGGATACTATATATGGAGATAAAAGTGTGTGAAATAACCATAATCCATTACACCCCTCTATGAACATATATGGTAATGTTAACTACCATGCATACTAGCACAAGTAAATACCAAGAGAAGAGAGAAGGTTCAGATGGGGTAGTCTACTATCCATCCTCACACCGAGATGTTGGGGAAACACCCACCCAGATCCCATTGGGTGTTAGTTTCCCTAACTAACATGGGTCAATTGGTGTATGAGATCACAAATCATACATGACATAATATAGACCATAACCACACTATGGTCATAACCAAGTCATAGACTCAACCACAAGTAACATCGCTCAGACTCCCGACTACCACTTCTAAGATTAGATATCCTATAATCACACAAGCATTTAAAGAGTTACATTAAATTCATTATTTTATTTTTACCATTTAATTTCTATAATTAATTAATTTACCATTAATTAACAACATTAATCCACTTACATTATCATCCATCAAGCCAAGTCCATGTACTCCAGGAATAATACAAATCGAGTTCACAATTTCTCAATATTAGCATCTTTCTAACATTTTCATTCCATCATTAACAACCCCGTGGGTTAAGAATTTATTAAAAATAATTACTTTCCATAATTCCAGGTACTATAGGAAAACCATCTTAAAATTCCACTAAGATGAAACACTAAACCAACCATATCTAGATACCTCAAGTATTGGTGAATAGAATATCGATAAAATAAGTAACTGAGCCAACAACCAATAAAAATATTCATTTCTAGAAAGAATACAGATTTATGACATAAATGAGTAATCCCAGATTCAACCTATTCCATCATATATGGTTCCATCCCTAATACATACATGCATATCCCTATGTGTCTCACCATCATAGGCATAAGCTGCTTCCACATCATCCATGCCTCACCACCCCATATCACATCATCTATCTTAGTCTCTACTATCCCAATATTATATCAAATCTGGGCCTCAAAACCCCATATAACATATCATAGTGAAGCTCAAATCTAAACCACATCACAAGGAATGAATAGTCAATAGGGAAATATTGGCCCTAAAAATGGCATATAACCTTCACACAAAATGATCTCTCATGGATCCAAACATATGGAATTATTCCTTCTCATGAAAATAAGAAAATCAATCCCTAGAAATTATTTTTTTCACCTAAATAGTTCTTACTGAATCTTGAATTAACAGATTCATTATTCATAAGTTCCAACTAAAAAAAACCTAAGGCATCAATATATAATAATTTATCACAAAATGATTTATAGAATAAAACTAGTTTTAGAAAACTAAGATAAGTACCATTATCATTATCATCCCTTTTCAAAATTTTCATCAATAATAATTTCCCTATTTCACATTATTTATCAAATTCCATCAACATATGGAGTTAGATATTTAATTAAACTTGTATACTCGCATCAATTTAATAATTATCAATTTACAACAAACACTATATTCATTTAACATCCCTCTTTATTCACTAGCCAAATAATTATAGATTTATGTTTTTTAAAATTTTCCATAAATAAAACATGCTAAAACAAGAATAATATCATTCTATATAATCATAACAAAGATCACACACTATATAGAAAATCAAGAAGAAAACCATTATAACAATATCAAACATCGACCATATATCAAAATCCAATTTTTATTAATCTGATTCAATATTTATTTGGTTAATTTCATTTCTATCCAAGGGGATAAACCAAACTGAATTGAACATTTCAAATAAATAATTAGGAGAAGAAAATATTCCCCTACCTGAAATAAGAAGCTTCACGCGACTCACTGCACTAAAAAATAGTGGGCACACATAATATAAAATCACTACTAGAGGAACCACGAGCCAATGGATGTAGGATTCCATTACTCCAAGGGAAATATTTAGAACCTACAGTCTCAAGAGTAAGAGAATAGGAAGAAACTAAGGGGAGGGTCCTTTGTTTTTGAGTCGATGTATATAATACATTTGGATTTTCAGATCATAATGATTTAATTCCAACTATTTTGGATCTCATTAAAATCCATGCTCAAGGATACAGTTATAGCCTAAAAAATCTTATAAAATCAAGTATAAAATTTTACTTTAAAAATAAGACCTTAATGTCCCTTGATCCGTGCCACCAATGGACCTACATGACCATTTTTTACAAAACTGGCAGAAATCTTCAAGTGGCCGATTTTACATACCCGGAAGCACTATATAGAAAAAATCCACACATAGCCAAAATCTGCATTATTTATTTTCTAATAGAAAATTAACGTATCCTATCAATAACATCATAATTTCCCACATATCTGATCACTCATATAGTTGATTGATCACATAGCTGATTCACATAGTTGTTCGCTCATGTAGCTAATCGCTCATGTAGCCGATCCACGTAGATGATACATCCATGTAGTAGATTCATGTAGACGATCCACGTATCTAATATATCTACATATATGATTCACATAGCCAATCCAGCCATGTATTTAATCCATTCACACAGTTGATTCATGTAGCTGATCTAGCCACATTTCATATATATCCATGTAGTCAATTAATGCAGCTGATGGATCCATGTAACTGATTGATCCACATAACTGATTTTACTGAATGTGAATCTGTCTCCCATCCAAATATTGAAACACACATTTATGATTTTAAATCCTTATAAATCATGAATCCTCCTTGATTCTAGATTTTAGCATCCAAACACCTCCTGAAGAACTATAGGCCTCCTCTGGGAACCATGGGCTCTAGAGTCTACAAAGGGTCAGACTACATGAATACAATTCCTTACATCAGATACCTATCAAAAAATTATCATCCTCAAGAATCAAAAACCAAACCCATGGAGAAAATGAAAAATGGTTTATCCAAATATCCACCCCATGAGATACCTCTCAAGGATCTCACTTTCATAGGATCTCAGCCACTTCAATAGAGAAAACAAGCATAAAACCAAAAAACAACAACAACCATCTCCTAAAAACTCTCATGAAGGAGGTACCTCTCAAAATAGAGTAAGTATACCAACAAGAAATATGATGTAAACATATCATAAAATAAAAAAAATAACATCTATAAGTGAACAATGTTACAATAAAAGAGATAAACATCAAACAACTCAGGGTACTGAGTGCACATCTTTGACTCAGAATCCTAGGTACTCTCCTCCATGCCATCATGAACATCTAAAACTCACATTCTTAGGTACCAAGTGAAACACCTTCTCCTAGTTGTAATGGATCTTTATAGGCATGTTGAAGGTTGTGTCATTATCAAAATCCATATCTCCTTAATTGATGACATGAGAGTCATCATGAAGATAAAAACAGAGCTACAACACATGAAAAACATCATGTATTCTAATAATAAGTGGGGGATGTTCTATTTGATACCCCATGGATCCAACATGCACCAATACATTGAAAATCCCAAAAAACTGAAGATAAATATTACTCCCATGACCAAACCTTTTTTGAACATGATGAGGATTAACCTTCAAGAACAAGTGATCTCTAACATCAAACTCTAGAGGTCTCCTCCTATGATCGTCATAATATTCTTGATGATCCTATGCCACCTTAATCCTTTTAGGAATTAACTAAACCATCTCTGTTATATTTTTTATTAGTTTGGGCCTGAGAATTGTTTCATCTCTAATTATAGTCCAGTGCAACAGAGAAAAGAAAGGTTGTACATAAAAATATTCAAATAGCGCCAAGAAAATGGTGGAGTAGAAAATTTTATTATAAGAAAACTTAACCAAGGTAATGTCCCTCATCAACAAACATCCAAAATATAGGAAACAAGAGAACAAAATGTCTTCAAGAGACTAAATATTATTCTCTGTATGACCATAAATCTATAGTTGAAAAGTAGTTCTAAGGCATAAATGAGATCCAAAAGCATAATGGAGAACTCTCCACACACTAGAGGTAAAACGATGATCACAACTAGATATAATCATCCTCATGATTCCATGGAGTTACAACACCTCCTCTAGATACTACCACAACAAAACCTCTACTAATATTGACTCCTTGATCACTATAAAGTGGGAAGATTTTGTCAAATGATCCACTATTACCCATATATCATCATGGACTACCTATTCCTGAGGTAAATTGGTAATGAATTCCATAGATATTTCCTCCCACTTCCATTGAGGAATATCTAATGATATGATAAAACCAATGGGAACAAGGTGCTTAGCCTTAACCTTCTGACATACCAAACATTGGGAATAAACTCTACAACTACATTCTTAACCCACGCCGCCAAAGATGACCTCTTAAGGTTTGGTATATCTTTTTTACACCAGGATGTATCGATAAAGGTGATCTATGGAACTCATGAAGAACTATATCATGAATCACCAAAGGGATGTAAATACTTTTCTGAAATAATACTTGGTGTTTTCTATCCTTAGACCAACCATCAGGTGCATCACATAAAAATACTCGGTCCCTTCAGACCGCCAACTCAGAATCCCTCAACTACGACTCCTCCACATACTACACCAAAGGTTATTTCACCATCATATAGAAAAGAATTAATTTTAATCCAACCTCTCCCATATCTATATGCATCATTGATATTTCTTCCAATAGTCTCCATTATTCCCAAGATTCGTGAAAGGTATCACTACGTGACTTCCTGCTCAGCACATCAACCACCACATTTCCATTACCACTATATATGAAATCTATAAGACATAATCTTATAATAATTTCATCCATAGATGTTAACATAAGTTTAAGTCATGACGGTGGAAGGTATACCTCATGCTCTTATGATCAGTAAAAACCACAAAATGCTCACTGATGAGGTAATGACACCACAAATTCAAAGAAAGAACAACTACCACCAACTCAAGATATTGGGTGGAATAACTATGCTCATGGAAACGTAAATACCAAGACCCATAAGAAAAAACCAATTTGTACTTCATTAGAAAACATCCCAACCCAATACACAAATCATCAAATAAAACCTCAAACTAAAATCCTTTTAATGGAAATCAAAGGACTGGAGTGCTGACTAACCTCTCCTTTAGCTGCTCAAAAGATACCTAAAATTGGTTGGTCCACAAGAACACTCGATAATTTCTATTTAGGGATATTATAGGAGTTAAAAAAAGATAAATTGGGTAAAAAACGCCTACAATAGCCTACATGACCAAGGAAAATTTGTACCTCAACCATTATCTTGGGGGATTTCCAATACACAACGACCTCTATCTTTAAAGGGTCCATAACTACTCCCTACTAGGACATGACATTCCCCAAGAAACGGACTTCACGAGACCAAAAATCACACTTATACAACTTCTTAAATAACTTCTCACGATGAATAACTTCCAAAATGGCATGTAGATGCTCTACATGATCCTCCTCAGACACATAGTACACAAGGATATCATCGATGAAAACCACCATTAACCTATCCAACAACTATCTATACACTACATTCTTTAGCCCATGAACAAGGATGGAGTGTTCATAACACTCAATTACATCACAATGAACTCATAATTCCCATGATGACAATAATAAGAATCCATTGAGATATCCTCATCCTTCACACACATTTGATGATCCCCTAACTAAAAATCAATTTAAGAGAACCAACTAGATCCCTTCTTATGATCGAATAAATCATCAATCCATGGAATATGATAGTTGTTATTTTCTATCACATGGTTCAAGAGATGATAATTGATACAAATCTATAAACTGGCATCAGCCTTCTTTCTGAAAAAAACTAGTACACCCCAAGGTGACACATTCAACCAAACAAAACCCTATTGCAATAGACCATCAAGCTATACATGAAGATCTCATAGATTATAAGGAACCACCCTATATGAGTACATTAATATAGGATACATTCCTAGATATAGATTTAACCCAAAATCAATCTATCTTTAAGGTGGTAAGCTACAACCTCCATTGGAAATACATTAGGGTACTATTTTACAACCCCATGAAACACTAACTGCCAAAACTCCAATGCGCTTAGCATCAACTATTCCTTAAAAGATGACAAGGAAGGAACATTAAACCAACCCATATGAGGGTATTTCTTACCAACGAACATCACTAGATCTCTATATGCATCATAGAATACAACCCACCTCTTGAATTAATACACCATAACCTACACTGAATAGAGCCAATCCATGATGAAGATGATGCCATATAGCTATATTCATAAACATATGAAGTTTCCCCATGAGAGGTTCCACCCCAGCATAATCTGATAGCCTCTATATACTTCATACAAGATATATTGACCTCTAATTATCACAGTCAATTTCAAGGGAAACGAAAACCTCTCTACCTCAAGTCCCATATTATAGACAAGGTTAGGTGATACAAAGAAGTGTGTAGATCCTAGATCAAGAAAATAATACAATCATAGAAAAGTGTACCTCAAATGATGTATGGATCACATGGAACTTTCAATGGTAAAGCAATAAGTTGACCACAACCTACTCCATGGCCTCAATGACCCTATTCAAAGTAACCTCCATGAACACACTCTTCTCTTTGAGGATGAAGATCATCTCAGAGATGTACTCTACCTTCCCCATCTCCTCTCTACTGATCCCAAACTGGGGTACTCTGCAATTACTTCCTTAAATGACCTCTAAATAACTTTTTCATTTTCTAAATAAACCACTTTGTGGAGAAGTAGGAACCACACAATAAAATTCAGACATACCAAAACTAGTGAAAAGGAAGATAAAAGTTAAAGGAAGATTAAAAAGTAACAAAAAATACAATAAAGGTAAACAAGAAGCATGTAGTAACCTCAATCCCACCAAAAAAGTGAAAATCATCAAACCATGAACCACCATTCAATATTAAAAATTAAAAATGAAACTTTAATAAGATTTAAAATAGGTCACTATAACACCACCAAGGTAAGAAAAACATCTCAAACCACACAAGTAGTAGGAACCTTGAGTCATGAACCAGAACGCCCCTCTCATCATCACCTCTACACAGTTACCAGAACAAATACCAACCAATATTAGGACCTCTAGAAAAAATCACTTCATTGTTACCAATGAAGAACTGAAATCACATTGCATAGAAGAAACAAAAATGGAAAACCAACACTGAAGGGATTAAACAAGGGATAATACAACCATATATGTGCTTCCTAGAACACCCACTGCTCACATGAACACATCCCAAAACCTCCATGAAATATATCTCACCCATATGACCTGGAAAGGGGAAATTAACCTGGAATCTATAGCAGTGTGTGAGCAGATTTTGAAACTATAAAATCTTCAAAATTTATGTGGGGAAACATGATGTCATTGTTATCGTCATTAAGAGTGAAAAAAGAATATCCCATGAACCAAAAAACATAACATCTGAAAAATCCATCACAACCGAAGCATAATGAACACCGAGAAGAAGATAGAAAAGCTTGAATAGTTACCCAATGGAAGGAGGGAAGTTTGCACTGGTTGCATCCCCTAGAACACTATTAGCCACTCAAACATCGCCCCCAAAACTTCAACGAAAAACACTACACCGGGATGACTTGGCATGAGAGTGAAGAATCAGAAGCCAAGGTAGATTTTTAAGGGAACTAGGCATCAAAAAACGATCTATGACATTTGAAAGGATTATCGTATCCTTCCTTAGATAACACCACCAAGAATCCTCATGCTTTTATGAGTCGAGCACCCATTTTTGTTGAGGATGAAACACAAAGAGTGAAATTGTCAGAACAACATGAATCATCATCACAGAGAACGAGACTACCAAGAACAAAGAACCACCAGATGAAGCCATAGAAAACAACCTAGCATAACTAAACAAAAATGAGACCAAGAATAATGAAAGAACACAAATCAGAGAGACCAAAGAAAACCCTGAGGGGTGAGTCCGAAACTAGAATCACCAAAGAGGAAACCCAATAAATATACAGATGGTGAGAAAGAGAAGGAGAGAAGGTTGGTAACCCTAGAATTCTTAAGAGAGATCACCATCTAAGAAGGGGATCATTTGATAGAGTTCTTTTAAAAATAATCCAACTACTACCTTAAATAAAACTACCTCAATGGAACACCTAGAAAATGCCGAATACTCAGAAAGGTCGAGCACTCTCACTGCTGATGACCTCAGCCTCTATAAGATAAACATGCATTTGATCCCTTGGAATAGGTTTGAGAGCGACTTCCACTATAGAAATGAGATGATGAGGGTTGAGACCTACCCCTAGTTGATCGAAAAATCATCTATCAAGGAAAATGGGAACCCTGGATAATAGATCTACTTCACAAGGAATACTGATGAATCCCCTCTCATGAAGATCCAATTCCGGCCATTTTCTTCTCAATAACCTCTGATCTCACCAAAACCTAAAGATATATCTTCATCATAAACAAGTTCACCTGGAACATGATCTCTAGATGAAAATACTCCTTGAAATGCCTCGCCTTGGCCTCCTTGTATATAAAATGGTCTGAAGAATATCATAGAAGGGTCTTAAAATAGATCATGCACTCTCACACACTGCAACTACCCTAATAAAGGTTAATAAGCTCCAAGTGGATGGCCGCCTTCACGGTTGAAGAAATAAAATCAAATTAGAAATGGTCTCAGAACTTCTCCCATGAGACTACTGACTCCTCATGATCCTTAAGTAACAAGAACCAACACTGCCTCATTGCTCCATAGAAAATCACCATAGCCAATGAAACCATGTGATCCTTCCAAGAACATATCAAACTAAAATCTATATCAACTTCCTCCAACCAGTCTCCTGTGACTATGTCTAAAATGGATCCCTCATACTTCTATAGACTCTTATTCTGAAACTCTCATAGTTTCCTCCTCCAAGTGTCATTATCATAGACCTCTACATTGTGGTGATATAATTGCACATCCTATTGAACATCTTCATCGTGAAACTGAGGAGTACATTGAACTATATCCAGTCATACAAAAGAACAAACTTTTAGACTCCTAAAGTTTGAATATGGAATACTTAACATTAATTAATTAATTTATTATTATCTTGTTAAGGTTTTAACCTATACCAAGGTTTACCTATTTCAAACACAACCAAAAATATTAATGATGTACAATACTTTCCTAGGTCTCTACCCTGAAACTAGTATCACTTCATTTAGTAGGTTTACTACACTTAATGATTTATGCATCAAATCGTGGGGGGACCTAAATATTTATGTCTTATCTAGTATCCCATGTTTACATCGCTCACTAAACTTAGCTGAAACTATTTTCAAACCAACCCATGCAACTTCACATGTGTATAACTCCAAACTCCATCCTATCCCTCAACCTAAACATTTTATAACACTCTATCATTAACTCCTCCCACAAAATGGGTACCCCTCCTAGGCTGGAAATGGGAGAAGGGAATGACCAAGTCTCACCTCCATTAGGCCTCTGGTTGATGACTAGAACTGAGGGTATAATAAACATACACATGAGATACATTACCCTCTAAGAGAACATTTATAAGATATAGATAATAAAAATAAACCAATAAACACCTTATCATACATATAAAAAACCCCAAGTTCATATATGGAATGTCATACATTACCAGAACAACTAAAAAGGAAACCATAAGTACTAAAAGGTAAATATGGTAGCTACTAAGAAGCCCAAACAGCTCTTACCAAACCATGAGCTAGTAATATTCAACCTGATCTACAACCTACTCTTACTAACATGAAAATAGTTTATATATATATGGGGTGAGTATAATAGTATACTCAGTATGATCCTCCCCATATCCTCTAATAAAAAATACAAATAAATAATTCTAAATCATAGTGAACAACAGTGAAACTAAATCATGACCTAAAAAGGTATACCAAGTTCCTAGAATCACCATGGTTAACTCCCAATAAGTATATCAAGAAAGAGAGCATATAATATAGAAATGAAACATCAAGGGTACCTTGCTCCTGCTTCCCCAATGGTTTTATGCTCTACCCCAACATCTCATGTCCTGATCCATCTCTCTCCAAAATAATTCAGCCTAAGGACACCTGAGAAAGGAATAAAAACATGAAACTCGTGCATCAAAACATCACATCATCCAATATCACATACCTATATTGTAACCAGGTTGTTTCTTAAACTCACAACAACCTATACGATGTGTATCATACATCAGGTATTATACCTCAAGACATCATAGTCCATACAATGAGTAAGGTACCTCAAGACATCATGTCGTATACACATCATACCTGTAATAATACTTTGGATACTATATTTGGAGATACATGTTTGTAAAATAACCAAAACATATCATATCCCTCTACAAACATATATGGGAAAACAAACCATCATGCATAATAGCACAAGTAACTAGCAAGAGATGTGAGTGGGGCCAGAGGTGGTAGTTATCCCTCTATCCTTCCATCAAGATGTTAGGGAAAAAACCCTCCTAGAGTCCACTAGGTGTTTGTTTCCCTAACCAACAAGGGTGGGGTAGAATATAAGATCACGAATCATATATGATATAATATACCTCACAACCACAATATAGGCATAAACTAGTCTTAGAATCAACTACAACTAAGGTCACTTGGACTCCAGGATTCCACTGTTAAGACTAGGTATCCTATAAGCATACAAGTATTTAAAGAGATACATTAAATTCATTCTTTTATTTTTACCATTTCCTTTTTGGTAATTAATCCATTAATCACTAATTAAAAAAATTAATCCACTTAAATTATTAACCATCAATCCATTTTTACCATTTAATTTTGGTAATTAACTTAGTAACCATTAATTAACAACATTAAGACACTTACATTATTAACCATCATGATAGAATCATACCATCCTATCTAATCCAAACCAATTCTATAGCTTCTCAAGATTAATATACTTACATGATTTTAATTCCATAATTACATAACCTATGAGTTAAGAGTTTATTAAATATCATTACTTTCCATAATTAAAGGTACTCTAGGAAAGCCATCATAAGATGACACTAAGAGGAAACATGCAACCAAGGACATCCAACTACCCCAAACAATGGAGAAATGAATGCATATAAAACAAGAAACATTACCATTGGCCGTTAAATATATTTATTTCAATAATGCATCCAGCTTTATCACATCAATGGGTAAGCCCAACTTCAACCCATTCCATCATCTCCAATGTCATCCCAGACACCCACATGCATATTCTGATTCATAGGTGTCAAATTCTACAACATAATTTGGGCCTCCCCACACCATATCACTTCATCCATTCCAATTTCATATCACATTCGGCCTTCCCCACCCCTTATCACATCACATAGGGAATCTCACATCCATATAAAATCATAAGGAAGCAATAAAAAAACATAGTCAACGGGATAATCTAGGGCCTAAAACAAGGTATCCAACCTTGACACAAAAAGAGATGACATTAATCTAAACACAAGGCACTCATCCATCAAGAAAACAGGTAACTCAAGACCTATAAATTATCCTTATCACACAATCGGTTGTTATTCTATATTGAACTAAGCAATTCATTATTCACAGGTTCTAACTATGGGAAAATTGAGGCATCAAACTATAACAAGATATCACAACATTCTTCCTATTATAAAACCTATTTCAAAAAACATAGAGAAACACAATTATAATTAACATTCCTTTTAAAATTATCATTAACAAGAATTACCATGATTTGAATTCTTTATCAAATTCCATCAAAACATGGAATTACATATTTAATTAAACATGCATACTCACATTAATTTTGATCATTATAAGATTACATCAAACACCAAATTCATAAAAAATAAATATTTATTCTCCAGACGATTAATTAACAAGTAATTCCTACTTCATGTTATTTACCATTTAACATCAAGAAGAACATGCTAAAACGAACATAAAATCATTAAACATAATCATATCATAGATCAAACAATATCTAGAAAATCAAGAGGCAAACCATTGTCATGGTATCAAACACCGACCTGCAATCAAAATACAATTATTTATTAATATTATTTAATCCTTATCATTTTAATTCCATTTACATCCAATGAGAAAAAAATGATAAATTTATGTTTTCATGTAAATAATTAGGATAAGTAATGAATCCCATACTGGAAGAATAAGCTTAACGCGACTCATTGCACTAAAAACTTGGGGCACACACAAGATGAAATCACCACTGGAGAAAACATGAGCCAACGAAAACACGATTCCATGAATCCATGTGAAGTACCCAGAACCTCCAATATTGAGAAGAAGAAAATAAGAAGGAATGAATGGAAATACATTCATTTTTGAGTCAACCAATACTGTAAAATCAAAATTTCATATCGTAAATATTTAGGATCTCATTAAAATCCATGTGAAAGGATGTATTTATACCATCTACCATATTATAAAATCAAGCATATAGTTATCCTTGATTAATTGGATTTTGAAGGTCCTTGATTCGTTCCATTGGAAGACCCACAAAGTTATTTTTATGAAACTATTTAAAATATCTAGCTGGTCGATTTTACATAGTTATAATAACCACATAGCCAAAATAACTACATAGAAAAAATACCCACATTTCTATTTTCATGTAGCCTATTCATGTAGTCGATCAATCACATAGATGATTGCTCACGTAGCTAGTCACTCACATTGAAAATCCATGTAATTTATATATCGGGTAGTCAATCACTAACATAGTTGATTATTCACGTAGCTTATTTTCATAGAAAATCTACCCACATTAACGATTCACATATCTGATCTACATAGCTAATATAGCCATATACCTAAATCATGTTACCAATCCATCCATGTAACCAATTGATGTAGTCGATGGTCCACATATCTAATTCGATTGACCACGAATCGGGCTCTCACCCAATTCGTAAACCACATATTCACCATGTGAAACACTTAAACATCATGAATCCCCCCTTCTTCTAGATTTTATCATCCAAAAAACTCTAGACACACTATAGGCCTCCTCCAAGAACCACGAGCTTCAGAACTTACAAAGGGTCAGAATAGAAGGATTTAGGCCCCTGCACCTTTTAAGTAATAAAATATGAATTTATGGAATAACATTATATATTTCACAATATTATTTTGACTTATAAAACCAATGGAATACATGTTTATAACTAATTAAAAATTTACTTTAATATAAAATCCATTATTTAATCTTTTTGTTGAATTTTGTATTTTCAAGGGAGATTCAATTTTGGATTGCCTTAAAAGCCTCATATACTTTATCTATTTTATCAATTTATACCATTAAAACCAATATCCAAAATATTTTTACATTATATATATAAATTTAAATATTAAAAATGATATTCCCTTTAAAATAATTTTTACGTAGTTAAGAATATTTATTTTAAAATTAACATTTCACACCTTAGAAATATTATTTGATAAATTGATTTTAAACTTTTAAATTAGAGGTATAAAATTAGGTAAAATTAGTTCTTAATATTTTTCATTAAAATTAATTATTAAGGTTATAAATTAATTACCAAGATAAAATTATATTAATGTAAAAGTTAAAAGTTAAATAAAAAACCCTTAAATCACTCAATGTTTTCTAAAAAAGGAGTGGTTGAGGTTAGTTTTGACCCAATTTTTTCCCTCCTCTTTTTTGTAATTTTTATCCTTTTAAAATTTAATAATAAACTTACATAATTGACAATGTAAGGGTTACTCCCAAAACTATCATTCCCTTCACTTATATAAGGGTAACACCTTCACCAATTCAATACTCACTTATATTTCAAATTAATAATGTAAAATATACCATTTTACTCTCCCTAGAACCATATCACTTTAATACAAGTCCCTAGTGACTCATATTTATCCTAATCCCTTCAAAATCAAGGAGTCTTAAAAGGAAAATCTAAGTCCCCAACTTCAGTATTATCAACTACTTAGTTTTATTCTTATTTATATTCTTTTTAATTTATCATAGATATAATAATATAATTATATTATCATCATTTATATACTATAATGTTACTATTTTTAAGGGTATTATCATTATTTATTCGTATACCTCATCCATCTAGAAAAAAAAAGTTGTTGTTCATGCGTTTTACCGACTACCGCCTCCCCAATGTAACATGTTTTTCTTTCCTTCACTACCTTAAAATGATGGATATAAGTATGGTATTACATTATAAATATTATTTTTATAATATAATTAAGGTTCTATTATGAAAAATTAGATAACCTATTAATGATATGATCAAAAAAGGATGATTTTCAATTTAATCATTTAAAATAAGTGTACTAAGTGGATAACTGTTTATTCAAATTGTGTAATATTTTCATATACCCTACATATTATTATACTTAATTATAATTCATATGTATAAAACTAATAAAAAATAAAAAATATCATCATTATCTTGTTATAATGATATTAAAAATAACCTCATAACCATTCATTAAATCAGGGTATATTCATGTTTGGGTTGGTTTAACCACCTACTTGTAAAATACTATGAATTTATATCATGAATTACTATGGGAATAATATTAAAATTATAATGAGATATAAATGTTTAAATATAGGGTTTTTTGGGTTTGTAAATTTTTTATTAATATTTAATTCATTAATTAAGAAAACACACTACGATTGTCAAGAATGATCGAAACACGTTTATTATCGATTTCATCTTCAAGGATAAGGTCTAAATAACTTATGAAATTAATTTAGAACATTATTAATTATTATAAATCATCCATAAAAACAACATTAATGACTTATTAATAACGGAATCTGGAAGAATAATGAATACAAACACCACTATTATGAAACTAGTACAAATGATCAAAACTATAAACATCGATGAGGAAAATAGAATGAAATCATAATGGGAATGACTATTTATAAATATTATGAATAAAAATGGATATGATTAAGGTTATTAATTAACTGATTAATATATACATGTTTATAATTCTATATGTTAAAGTATGTTTTTGGAAGTGAGGACAAGATGTAAGGGTTTTTCATCTCAAATTCCTCTCATTGAGACATGTTTTGTATTATGCACCAAGTTTACTTTATGTGGTGTATATATACTACCCTTTTAATATGTTATATCATGAAATTACTTTATTCGTGGTATTTTATTTTTGAATTTATGTCCTATATTTCAAGAGGTTATGATTGAATTTCAACCCAAGACATATTTGGGGGTTTTCAGTCTCAATTTGCATTCTTTGGGACCCAGGTTATATTCACCACATATTTATATATGTGTGGTGCATTAATTATCATGGAATAAATTTACCATATTATTCATGAAATTTAATGGATTTGAATTTTTATATTTTTATCCCTCCCTCGTATTCTTTTGATTCAAGAGTTACCTTTTCCATGGTTGAAAAACCATCCTATGTTTTGGTAAAGTAAAAGTGTGTGTAATTTCTTAAAAAATAAATAGTTTTCTAGATATTGGAAAGTGTATAAGGATATAGAATAGATGAAACTAGTGGTAATTATACTAAAATTAGATGGTTGGGAATTGAATCAGTCATCACCCTGATGCATGATGAGTAGGCCTAAGAGTTCACACCTAGAGAGACACTCCTGGGGGATATGATTTGGAATATTCACATGCTCATAAATAACCATGATAAAGGATTTTTCATACAGTTTATTTGGTCTCCTACCAATGAAATATATTTAATATAACAACTAACTTCTATTGATAACCCAAAAATTCGTAATTACCCTCACCAAAATATTTCTTTGATAAGGTTACTTCATGTTACTTTTATGTTACCCCATGCATTACGAGTTTATTAAGGGATATTCTCTTTGAAATAAAAATTATTCTATTTGATGTGGAAATATTTGATTTATATATTTCTCATTGTATAGATATATAGGTTTTATTAAGTAAGAAATTCCTCAGGGAATGGTATGAATGGTCTTGATTAATCTTATGGTGAATTCATTCGACATAGTCAGGTGATGGGTGGGGCCTAGAATATATATCCTCTCAATGCATCAGAAGGTCTCATGAGACAAAACTATATGGGTTTTCGTGCATGCATATTCCCATGATTAGAAAGTTTCTTTTAATAAGGCCTTGACGGTAGGTTTTTGATTTCTGACATTATTAATTCCTTTAATATGAGATCAATGATTATTATTATCCATGTATTTGTTTATTATCATGGATATACCATACACTCAGTTTTAATTGATTATGAATTCATATTGTTCATTTATTCTTTTCATATCAGATATTCCAAGTTTATGTTATATAAGATTCCATTGTATGTTACCCCTTTATGAGTATCTGAGATCACCCTTATTTTTTTTCATTTCCCCAGGAAACCTATAATAGGAATATGTGTAATTTTTTAGGACATGATTGAAGGGAAAATCATGTTCTTGCAATTTTTCTGTGTTGTATATTACATTTTCAAGTGTAATTTATGTATTTATCTGGTATTCCATGACTAATAAACTGTTTGATCCTTCAGGAACTCTTGTACATTATACCAATAATGTAATATAACTAATGGATTTGGGTTTATAGAGAGTGAGATTTCACAATTGGTATAAAAGGAGGTTTATTATCAATATTGGGGATTATAGTAAGGGGACCTAAGTTAGATAACATAATTTCTATGAGAAACCCTCATGATTTCATAGAAACACTCTAGAAAACATAGTATGAATTGTATTTTACATTTTCATATCATGATTTAATTATGTGTATGAACCTATATAAAGATGGAGATTAATGGGAGATATGATAACCGTATCAACACTTATAGTAAATATAGGGAAATTTCCCCTAAATAATTTAATAAATTTGGATTTTTAGGCTAATAAAATCATAAACATATTAGGGTAGTTGACTTTGGTTATAATAAATAATCTCACTCCAATAAAGAGATCTGTTATCTACAACATAGTGTAACTATGTTGGACCACTTCATACGATAAAAACCTATGAAATTAAGTTAAAATAATAATACATTGGTAGCTTATAAACGGATCAAGTCCCTAGATAATATTGTTCCCACTTTGGGAAGTTTTGAAAAGGAAAAAGTTATCATGATAGTTTATCTTCTCAAGGGTGAAGCAGGATAATGGTGGATACTAATTCAAAACAATAAAGAGTAATATGCTATCAAGTTCATGGAATGAGGAAATTTTCAATGAGGTATTCTGAAGGATATATTTTCCTCATGAATAAAGAGAATAAATAGAAAGGCAGTTCCTCAATATGATACAAAAGGTGGAGGAAAATGTTGATGAATATAAAGATAACTTTTCAAGGATTTCTAAGCATGCTACAAAATATGTATGTAGACAAGAAATAAAGTT
Source organism: Viscum album (assembly GCA_963277665.1). Classification (NCBI taxonomy): domain Eukaryota; kingdom Viridiplantae; phylum Streptophyta; class Magnoliopsida; order Santalales; family Viscaceae; genus Viscum; species Viscum album. The sequence continues at coordinate 1,274,420,032 of OY728136.1, read as the reverse complement.
TTACCATTTCTTTAATGGATTAAATATAATACTTCTAAGGTCATTGGTCTCTCAAACCTTCTCATCATATGAGGATATAATATCAAGGTTCATTGCAATGGAAAATGGGTTCTCTAAGATTTTTATATTCAAGGGAAATCAGGAGAAGAGGATTTTTATTTAGAATTATGTGAAAATAATATAGATAAGGGATAGAAAGTAAGGATGTGATTCCCCACATGTGATAACTATGAGAAAAACACCCTGGGTAATGTAGAAAGTGAACTAGATTTTTTTACACGTGTGGAGAAGAAGGCCATTAATCTTGCCAATGAAAGGAAAAAATAGAAGATATTGATGTTCAATGATTTAACTATAGGGAGAAGTTAAATCATGAAAAAATGCTCTAATAATCAAGTAAATATACCTTATAAAAAGAAAATGGAGAAGGTCCAATCATATACAATTACCACAACTGAAGTCAAAGTTCTTAAGGATATAGTGGCATGTACTTTGATTATTTCCACAAAGTTATCTAATGTTTTATTTTATTATGGATCTTCACACTATTTTATATCTTCCATGATTTCCAAAAACATTAGATACTTTCCTATAACCCTAGTAATGTTGTTATCAATTAATACTCTAAGTGGGATACTTATGGCATTGATGATATGTCAGAAAGTCCCAATTATAATGCATGGGTGTACCCTATTTGTAATCAGGGTTATTATAAATATAGTTGACTTTGATGTAATCATTGATACATATTGTATTTAAAAGTATAATGTAAAAATTTATTTCCAAGATAAGTAGTTTATGATTTGATAAGATGTGGTGGAATCTCTTGACTATAGAGTGGAAACCTCATTATCTAAATCATATCCAAATCCTACCCCAATAGCTCTATATAATGAAATTCTAGGTATAGAGGAAGATCAAGTGTGATAAATGGACAAGAAAGACATCCAAAGAATAGAGGATGTACCTATGGTAAAAAAATTCATTGATGTTTTTATATAAGAATTTCCCAATCATCCCCTAGAGCACGAATTTCAGTTCTCTATTAAAATTATTCCTAATGTAATGACTATTTCTAAAACCCCTTAAAAAATAGAACTAGTAGAGTCGGTGGAGTTGAAGAAACTATTTAAATAGTTGAGTGATAAGGGTTCTATAATCCCTAGTGTTTCACCATGTGGAGCCCCAATTTTTTTCATGAAAAAGAAGTATGGTTATATGAGATTGAGTATTGATTATAGGGAGATCAATGCCATTTCTATAAATCATAAGTATCCATTTCCATGAATTGATGACTTATCTGGTCAACTTTAAGGATCCACATACTTTTTAGAGACCAATATTCACATTAGTTACCATTATTTAAGGGTGAATAAGGATGATATACTGATGATGACATATTGAAATAGGGTATACACATTATGAGTTCATAGTAATTCCTTTTGGGTTTACTAATGAACCTTCTATCTTCATGGATCTGGTGAATAGAGTATTCAATGATTATTTAAAAAACCATTTTATGCTTATTTATTTTGATATAAAATAAATTGTTTATGTTTATTAATTAATTAATAATATTGATATTTAATTGTTTTTATGTTTTATGGTAGGATATAGAGATTTTCTAAAAAAAATTGGGGTTGAAGACACTTTTATTAAACCAAATCAAAGACCCTCTTATTTTTTCTTGGGAAGAGGGGAACCAATATATGACCCTATAGGCCCAATGGTAAGTATTACATCCCAATACAACCAACCAAATCTTATCAAGTATAGGTCATCCTCCACACCCTTCTCACACACCATTAAATCCACCAGCCTTCACCATCACTTCTCACATCATCATCCCAGAAAGAACAATCAGAGGCCCATATAGTCATCAATATTCTATCCTTGAATTATATACATAGATAGAAACATCAAAGGATATCACCCTCACCACCACTAGATCCACTAGCCATTACTATCACATCGCACACCATCATCCTGGGCACCATCAGAGGTCCATGATATCAACCATTCATCACCCCTGCATCAGCGTCCCTAGGTAGCACCATTATATCACTATCAAAGGATACCATAATTTCCATCATCCAACCACCACAATTCCCTGATCTCTTGAACTAGTAGGCGTCGTCTCCCATTAAAACAACCCCTTATAGTGTCAAAGTGACACCAGCTCACACCCATATCGTACACAGAAAATGAAATCCCATATTCAGAATGTTTATCTACATGTAGTAGCTGTGGATCAAACCTAGCCACATTGGATTCACATGAAGACCCCCAACCAACTAGACTGGAGATCATGTGATAGGATATAGAGTTTGATTTAAAACATGAAAAATAATAAATAATTAAAGATAAAAATGATTTCCCATGACATCCATTAGGTGAAGGACTAAACCTGATTATTGAATGTAATAAAACAAGATGAAACAAATAAAAAACTAATAAAAAACTAATTCACATCATGAATGATATTCATGATGTGAATCTTGAAGGAATTTAGGATGTGAAGTAAAGGTGTGTAAGAAAAAGGAAACCTGAGAGCATGATTTCATAAGTCACAACGTGACACTTATAGTTGTATCTTGACACATGTGGTACACCCCCAAAAACAATTCACAGCATGAATGATGCTATGAAGTCTTCATCCTCACAACATTCACATCATGAAAACACTATTCATGACATAAAAGGATCAAACAAACTCTGATTTAGCTTTATCTTACATAAATAATGGTAGAAACCCTATTTTTGACATGGGTACCTTAGAGAAATCCTAGGTTTTAATAGGAATAAATTTATTACTGCATTTATGGGTAATGAAATCCTACTGGAGCTTAGACTAGGATTATAAGTACAAGGCCATAGGGAGGATTTAGGGAGATTAATTGTTGATGAGAAATACTAGATAATGAATTTCTACTAATTTATTTTCCTATTTTATTTATTTTATTTTATTTCATTATTTCAATGCCTTATTACACCCAAATTTCCCATTTACCCTTCACATGGATGGGTAAAATATTCGAGTTATTAGGAAATTGGGAGGCTAGGATGATTTGTAATAATTGATTTTATGTTCTTAAATTTATTAAACCATTTATTTCTTCTTCTATTGAGTTTCAATTGTTAATTATTAGTTTTAAATACAGAATTCATTTGTGTTAGGTTATGAATTTTTTAATTTCAATTTCATTGATCAATGATCCAAAATATTCCTCCACTCAATTATGGTCAGTATTCATTGGAACATTATAGGGTTAGGTGGTGAGTGACCATCGATTACCAGCATGTGTGAAATGTTTTAGCAGGAACCATTGGTAGTTAGGGAATAAGAATACCCAATTGGGGATTTCCCTAATTAATAAGGAGGACCCATTGCAACACCAATGCACATAGGTAAGAGGGTAAACCAACATGAGGTTTTAGTTAGGGATATTCTCACTATCACCATCTAGATAATGGAAAGATAGTAATCAGTTTAGAAATATATCTCTTTCAAGTTTATCAAAAAAAATATTAGGCAAAAATTAGAAAACCATGATAGCATTGTAAAAATGTATATCCAAGTATGAATCAATCAATGCTTCTCATCAATTGTTTTATGTAATTTAATTTAATCTGTAATATATAATTCTCTATTTATCAAATAAAAAAATTAGTTTTTTCTCAAACAACTCAAAAGTGACAACAAGTTTTTGTGTGCACTCATATACTGAAGACAACCCTAGGTTAACCTCTATACTATACATAGGAAATAAATTTTTTCCCACACCCCATGAAAAATCATGCATCAAACTTGGAATCATTTCTAGGGAGGTAGTGCAATAAAACCCTAACCATAATTTTGAATAACCCATAGTAAAAACAAACAATTATTACAATTTGATCTATAAATTGAAAGGAAAATATCCCAATTAAGAAAAATAAATTTTCAAAAAGACATTGTGGAACTAACACTTTTAGATTCAAGTGATGGTCTTAGTGTTCACTATGAACCTGATATAATGATTGTAAATCCCAACCAAACCCTAAAAGACATATGGTCACCACAATTGACTAACCAGTAAAATAAAATGGATTTTTTTACATTAAAAATTGATCTTAAATTGTGTATTAACATGATTAAAGTACTTATAATGTTTCATGGTATTTTATGAGAATAGAAGAATCAACATTTCCAAGAGTTTACCTATATACTTTCTAGATTCAGGCCATAAGGATTCATAGAAGATCAAGTTATGTGGAGGGTATTCTCCTTTTTCACCAGAAAGAGCCTCAAAGGAATGGATGTATGATCTTCAAATAGAAGAGATCAATGATTGGGAAGATCTAAAAAATATACTTCATTAAGAGATTTTGCCAACATCCTATTATACAATGATCAAAAAGTAAATATAATCCATACCCCAATCAACCAGAGAAACTCTCTGTAAGTACTGGGAATAATTCAAAAATATTTTCATCAGACATCCACATAAAACTATTTAAAATAACCACTTACTCATGTTATTTTAACAAGTATGACAAGATAATGGTTGAAATATGCTCAAAACCTCATTTGTAGAAATTATAATTGAAAAATTACATTTATAAGGTAGAGGTTTGAATGAAAATATTTCTCAAAACTTAAAGTAATTCAAAACTAAAGGTATCATAATGGGAGGATTCCATGATTTTGGATCTTTTGACTCATTATCTCTTTTTGAAAATTATGTTGATGAACTCAATAGGTTAGTGAGACAGATAGTTTTTTTTTAAAAGGTGAAGCTTTGGTCAAAGACCAAAGCAAAAATTTATTGAAACAAAAGAGAGATTACAAGAAGCGAAAAGAAGGGATTTTTTTACAATCTCTATCCAAAAGATGAAATAAATCAAGGGGGATAGAGTCCATCCAAGTCATGCTTTGATGAACACCTTTGTTGGCTAGAGCATCAGCAACAGCATTTGCTTGACGATAGGCATGAGTAGCTATAAACTCGATCCCACAGAGTAAATTGAGACAGTTCAACCAGCGAGCAGTGAGAGACCAGGATAGATGAATGTTTCCAGTCCAGATGGCATTAATGATGGTGGTTGAATCACTTTCAATCCAAATATTTCTCCAACCTCTTTGAAGAGCAAAGTCAACAGCATGAATAACTCCGAGCATTTCCGCCTCCAGAGATGAAGAGTGGCCACAACCAACAAAGAAACAACCATGACATTGCCCAGTTGAGTCCCTGAAGATAGCACCACAACTGGAACGACCAGGGTTGCCTTTGGAAGCACCGTCAACATTCACCTTGATCCATCCTGGCATCGGAGATTGCCAAAAAACTTCAAAGAGGCATTTTGGATTTGGGAAGATACCAGGAACGTGAAGATGACGGAGGATCATAAGGTCACCAACCGAGTTGTTGCAACAGTCTTTTTGAATTGAGGCTGCTTCATGAATCGCAAGGAGGATTCGGGATTTCCCTGCATTAAGATAGAATGAGTGATTATTGTGAATAATATCATTTCTAACATACCAGAGTTCATGTAGAAGTTCTGCCACTGCCGCGAGAAAAAGATTTTTAACCTGCAGAGAGGAATCATGTCTAGTACAATGCATTAAAGACAAGTAAATAGAATCAGTAATGGGCAATCTGCAATTAAAAAGATCAAAGATGTAATTCCAAAGGGTAGAGGCCATCGCACAAGATAGAAAAAGATGATTGGCATCTTCCCTATGTTGGTTACATAGACGACATTTAGAACAAAGAGAGATGCCAAAAGTTTGGAGGCAAGTTTCCGTGGGTAATCTGTTGTGCGCAATGCGACAAATAAGGATGAGTCTAGAAGGCTTGATGTAGGGTTTATTGAAATGATTCACCCAAGAAAAAATAGGTTCAGGATCAGAGAAATTATGCTTATAAAAATTTTTTGAATCCAGGATGCCATTAGGAGAAGGTTCCCAGACAAGGAAATCACCAGCAGAAGAAAAAGCATAATTTTCAATAGCTTGAATAATGATATCTGGGAAATCCCAGTCAGAGGATTGTAAGACCTCCTTTATAGACTGTTGAGTATCATCAGGAAGAAGATCCAGAGGCAACAAAGAAATCAGAGGGTTACCACACCATTTACCACACCAAAAATTAATCGAAGAGTCAGCACTGACAATCCATCTAGAATTTTGCATGATTTTGTGAAAAGAGTCCCGAATGGAAGGCCAGATAGAAGAGTTAATGAAGTTAAGATTACCTTTTGACAGCTTAAAAAAAATCTATGTTTTAGAAAATCAGTAGCTTTAGAAGTGGAGTTAATGATGCGCCATGTAAGGCAGGCCTGTAAGGCATCATTGAACAACTTTAAATTTTTAATGCCTATTCCTCCATTAGCAATGGGTTTACAACAAGTATTCCAGGGAATAGTAACAAGCTTCTTTTCAAAAATACTTCCAGACCAGATGAAGTTTTTGATGTAAGTGTTAATTTTTTTAAGAGTACTGATGGGCCATTTATAGGCCATAAAGGAATGAACCATTTTAGAAACAATGGTCGATTTGACCAAACAGATTCTCCCAGCCATAGAGAGAGACTTCCCTTTCCAATTAGCTAGTTGATTTGTGATATGAGAAAGAATATTAGAAAAATAGGTAGCTTTGGGACGACCCCAAAATAGAGGAACACCCAGATAGGTGAAAGGTAAGAGACCCTCCTTGATACCCAGGTAATTAATAATACCAGATTTTCTTCTGACAGGAAAATTCTTGCCAAAATAGATGAAAGATTTGTTCCAAGAGATAGCTTGACCAGAGACTTCCTCATAGTGAGATATAGTTTTCTTGAGAGCATGAAGGCTTTTTTGGTCTCCTTTTATAAAAAGGATAATATCATCCGCATATAAGAGGTGAGTAGGGGCATTTAAGTTTCTGGCTACCTGAATAGATTTGATCAAATTATGTTCAACATGGTAGTTTATGAGTCTGCTAAGATAGTCTTCAGCAATCACAAAAAGAATGGCAGAGAGAGGGTCTCCTTGTCTAACACCTTTAGTGCATTTGAAAAAGCCACGAGGAGTGCCATTAATTAGGATAGAGATATGAGCTGAGTGAAAAAGGGTCTTGATTATACCAATGAAGGAATCATTAAAACCAAAATTCCTAAGAACTTTGTAAATAAAATTCCAATCAATAGTGTCAAAGGCCTTTCTAATATCTAGTTTGATGGCCACGCAACCACCTCTAGATTTTTTAGTTAAAGCATTCGTGCACTCAGATGCAAGACAAATGCAGCACTGAATGGATCTTCCCTTGATAAAACCAAATTGATTCCAAGAGACGATTCTATTGCAGATAGGAGCAAGTCTGTTTGCAATAATTTTAGTGATGATTTTATAAATAGTGTTAATCAAAGCTATAGGTCTAAATTGATGGATCTCAGCAGCATTCTCAACTTTAGGAATTAGAGTTACAAATTGAGCATTGATTCCATGAGGTAAAGATCCGTGAGTGAAAAAAGTCTTAACAAGTTTGCAAACATCGTTTTGAATTATATCCCAATGTTTTTGGAAAAAACCATTATTAAAACCATCCGGGCCAGGAGCACTATCGGGGTTTAGTTTAAAAACAATGTCTTTAATTTCATGATCAAGGGGAGTGCTTAATAGGTGCTTATTGTCTCCTTCATCAACCAGCAAAGGAATGATATCAGGTTTAAGGTCAACATTTCTGAATTAGAAAAGTGTAAAACCTACCACATCTCATGTATGTGGTTTCTATTCTTCTTTTAATCATTTTACTGAACATTGTTCTTAATTACAGGGGACATAAAGATGCACTATATTCTTTCATCTAAGGATATTTTATTAGAATCAACCATATCAACCCCATGCCCAACTAGGATATAGAAACCAACAAGACCAAGTGAGATATTTCTAACAAAACTAGTATCCCAGTCATCCACCCTTCTAACAGAAACAATACAAGAATCCACCACCATTTCAGCAACCCTATAAGCCTCTGTATCAACAGAAATCATTTCAGACTCCAACTTTTCAATAGAAACCACTTGAAGAACTATAAAAATTTTCTCAACAAAATGACGAAGGAGAAGAGGTTAAATATCTTAAGAACTCAGTAAAATATTTGACCAGTAAGTCTGATTGTACAATAGAATTTCTAAAAAATATTATTGGAAAATTACTAGTAAAAAAATAAAAAACCCTAAGGCTAGAGCAAGCATAATTACAACATAAATTGGAAAAGAGATCCATCCACCCAAACAAAGTAAGGTTCATGATTCTAAGAATAATTTTAAAGCTCAACATAGAATTCTAAAAGAAGTGTAAAAACCTAAGAAGAAACAAGGACAATGTTCAGAAAAAAATACTAGAAATGAATTTACATTGGAAATAAATGTAAATTAAGGGAAATCAGGCCCCATTCCTTATATTCTTATACAGTCAAAGAAAATTAAAGAAAATAAAATTCAAAAAGAGATTTATGAGGCCTTTAAAAAAGTCAATATAAACATCACACCACTAGAATCCATCATAAAAATCATTAAATTTGAAAAATTTTCCAAGGAGTTATGTAAGAAAAGAAGAAGACTTGAAGGAAATGAGTGAATTCACTTAGGGAAAATAGTCTCAGCTCCCACCACACCTCCTATTCTGAAAAATTTATAGATCTAAGGAAATTATCTATACAATGAACCATTGGATCTTTAAATTTTACTAATTATTTATGAAATCTAGGTGCTTTAATAAATGTTTTTCCTCACATAGTGTTTTATTGTTGTCATATTAGAGAATTTAATCTAACAAGAGTTTTAGTCTAATTAGAAAATAGATCAACCATTTTCGTAGTATGAGTTGTAGAAGATGTGAATGATATAGTAAGAGGACTGATTTTTCTAGTTTACTTATTTGTTCTAAACATGGAAGAAGATAGGAGTTCATCACACTCACCCATTATTTTTGGGAGACCATTACCAAAAATAGTAAAAACAATATTAAATTTCCATGAAGGTTCCCTTACCATTGAATTTGGATATAACAAGGTTCACTTAAACATTATTGATGTAATGTAGTATCCATTAAGAAATCATTCACTATAGGAAATCACCCATGTATAAGGTAAAAAACTAATTGATGTTTCAGGCATGCTTCACTGATTCTTATCTTTTAGAGATAAATTTTCATTTGAAATTACTAGTTCCCAAAAAAATATAAATATTATAATTTCCAGTTAAAAGATGATGAAAACTATGATTTATTTGATTCTTTACTAATAAATGAAAGAATATGCATGAAATCACACACTCAATAGATTCAAGACTTATAAATAGAAAACCTCAATTAAATGTTTTCCCTTAAACAACCCCAAGTCAAGAGTAAAATCCAATTCTCTATGATTTAAAGTATGTATACTTCCTAGAAAGAGAGACCCTACCAGTAATAATTAAAAAAACATATCAAATTACCCTGATAAAAATCTAATTGACCATATAAAAATAAACATAAGATCCATAGGATAGAGTTTAGGTGTTATCAATGGGATCATCCAAAATGTTTTCTCTCATACAGTCCTATTAGAAGGTGATCCCCAAGTAGTTAAGCTGTCCTAGAGAGGTATTAATACTTACATCAAAGAGGTAGTTAAGAAAGATATAGAAAAATTATTATCAACCAAAATCATTCACCCAATATCATATTCAGCTGGTCAGGCCAACCCATGTTGTACAAAATAAAACATTTTTGACCATTTTCAAGAATGAAAAAATGAACTAATCCCCATAACAGTGAAAAATAGTTGGATAATTCATATAGATTATAGAAATATAAATAAAGTTACCTAAAAATAGCACTTTACCATCCCATTAATCAATAAAATACTATAAGGGTTAGCATATAAAACTCATTATTAAAATTTAGATGATTTTTTAGGATACTCTCAGGTACCAATTTCACCATAATATCAAGAGGAGACGACCATAAACTATCCTTTGAGAAATTTTAACTACAATAGGATTCCTTTTGGGCTATGCAATTCCCTAAGAACATTTTAATGGTGTATATTACATAGTTTCTTAGATCATATTAAGGATGTCCTGGAGGTATTTCTTGATGACTTTACTATTTTCGGTAATTCTTTCGATCATTTATTTGTGAATTTGGAATTTTTTTTAAAATGTTAATTGAGATTTTGTTAAAACTTTAAAAAATATAAATTCATAGTAGAAAAAGAAATAGTGTTGTGTAACATAATTTTAGATAAAGGAATTGAGTTGATAAGTTAAAGGTTTAAGTAATAATATTCTTACCATATCCAACTTGTTTGAAACATGTTAGATCATTTTTAGGAAATGTAGGTTTCTATAGAAAATTTATTAAATATTTCCGTAATATTTCTATCCCTAATTCAATATTATTATTAAAGAATACTGAATTTTATTTTAATAATTATTTTAGGTAATTGTTTAATGAATTGGAGAAAATTTTGAGAACTCTACTAATACTGCATCCACTGAACTAGGATCATCCTTTTAAGATGCTCTATGATGCATCAAACCAAGATGTAGGAGAATCCCTCTCACAAAGAATTGATATAAATCCACAAGTCATAGCCTATTACTCTAGGAAATTATATGATACTCATATAAAATATACAAATACTAAGACGTAGTTACTCACAATTTTTTTTCACTAGATAAATTCAGATCCTATCTACTTGGAACTAAAGTTAATTTTTTTTCTAATCTTATAGCTCTTAGGTATCTAATGAAGAAAGATGATGCTAAGGCAATGACGGTGATATTTATTCTACTTTTATAATGTTTCTATATATACCCTATCTTTTTATACATTATAATTACATAACTTTTGTGAAATACTTAAAAACATTATACAAACAGAGACCCAAAGACCATATTAGTTTAGTGCCCTTTGAAACATGGAAGCATAAAAACTAGTACATAAGTGAACTAAATTATCTCCCACTTGGTTCTTTATTACTATAACCCTTCTTAGACACATTAAAAATAATAAATATCTTCATAACCTTGGAAAGGAAACATAAAAAGGGGTGATCTCAGATGCTCAGTACGGGTAAACAAGGGATACATGTTAGAATAAACATGATCATAGGGGTATGAGAATGTTATCATAAAATTGGATGATCATACCCAAAATATACTAATATTATAAACATTAATCATGGAATAAATATTCATATTTCATAAGACATGAATCATATGGAAATAAAAAACATAAGCCATGAAAGCATAACTGTTGATGCTGAATTTTGGATAGGTCCACGAGGGGGATCTTTTGAAGAAATCGAAGGAATATTGGGATTGAACGGATAATTATGCAATGTGAGAGGGAGTTATGTACAAGAATTATGGAGTGCACACATGATTACCCTCGGTGTGCAAACCCTTGCATGCCCAATGCGTCATCAAATGAAGGCTTCTACGACGACCCGTCAAAAACACGCCAAGGCACTAGAATGCACGAGTCCAGGTGTGTGTGTAAGATTTCATGTGGTGAACAAACCCTTGAGATCCCAATGAGATGTCAAAGGGACCCTTTCATGGCTACCTTCTCCAAAAACCAGCCCAAGAAAAGGCTCTAAGGAAGAGAGTCATGTGCACAAGTTTCCCCTAGGCATGCAAACCCTTGTGCGCCCAATACAACGTCAAACGATCATTTTCACGCAGTCCCTCTTGTGCGCCACCTATGGGGTTTTAAGATATGAAATCAATTGTACCCCCACCCTTTGGGGATGATTACAGAAGACGATACGATGCTCTTATATGAGAAAGACACCTCTTTCGCGACTTCATGAAAAACACTATGGCCTTAAGGTATTGGATCTTATGCGATAGGTCCCCCAGGGATCCTCTTTTAGGTGGGCCCTCTTGGTCTTGATCCTCATCCATTTCCATTTAACCTAAGTCATTTTTGTGCCAAATATCCATTTTCATGAAAGTTCCCCCTACATCAGACTTATTTTTCACGTATCCATCCCGTTTCCATGTAACTGTTCCATCTTACATGCAACCTATCATCTTGCACGCATCCCTCCTTGTGCGCCCCATGTGTTATCCTTACCCTAAGGCACCATGTCCGAGCCCCTCTTCTGCATAACAACCTTGTCTCGTGCATACATATCCCGTATGAACCTCTTGGATCCTACGAAGTAACTTCAAGGTCCCTTGGGTGGTGCTTCACATAGAATTCCATAGAATTATTCTTCTTCACATAGGCACACTAATGGCTATTTCTTCCTCACATAGCCACACTAACGTGGGCCCCTCAGTGGATCACTCTGCAACACCCCCTCAACATGACATTTTTGGTGCCTTCCCTTCACCAAGGGTTAAAGTGCATCGGTTATGTAAGTCCCAGGGGTGCGGAGTAAACCCGCCTCGTCTGAGCTGTGGGATGTTAAACTACTAAGAGCCATAATCCTCAGCACATGATGTTAAAATGTGGCCTCTCCCCATGCAATACACGGTGGGTGCCCCGTCTCAGATATTCTCTATGCCTTCTTATCTCCACGGGAGTGATATCATCCTCACATGGAATGAGATCCTCTTTGATGGAGTGGTATCTATCCCTGGGGAAGGGAAACCATCTTGGTGTAAGACCTTAGACTTTCTTGTGGGAGGTAGAACCCCTACTCCTCCTTTATTCTTAAGTGACAAAGACCAGAGGAGATATGGGAACAAGGACCTTCATTATCCCATCCATCTCCCTCCAGGATTTTTCTCCATTGGGACTCCATCCTGGAGTAAGTCCCAATATCCATATCCCTAGGCTTCTAACCACACACAAGATCATGTTTCCTCTTAGGGACACTAACCACGTGTTTTCCCCATTCCACTTCCTGTGAATGCACCTTTAAATATGTGATCTCCAGGTGTTTACCGCCTCTTGTTTCTCACACCAAGCATGACTCACATGGGCTTATAGTAAGAATTGGCCACAGAATCCTTCATGGGACACCTTATCATGTAAGCCTCAAACATTTCTGAACTACGTGGACTTTGAACCTTGTCTCATAGGAAGGGAACGTAGGAAGCCTCCCCAAGGTTCAAGACCAACACCTACTTATCCCGACCCCAATCCACGTCGGTTCACCTACGTCCTCCATGATATTAAACTATATCCACCATCTCAAACTACATGGACTCTGATCCTTGCCTCCTAGGTAGAGTACGTAGGAAGCCTATTTGAGGTTCAAGACCAACATCCATCGTTCCCGACCACTTCACGTTGGTTTACCACCATCCCGCATGACGTTAAACAGTATGCCCCATTTTCATCCAGAATGACTCTAAACTATATGCATTAGAACTATGTAGGTTTTGATCCTTGTCTCCTAGGAAGGTTATGTAGGAAACCTTCCCGAGGTTCAACCCCAACTAGCGGTAAGCCGTTATACCCCAATTGACGATAAGCAGTTGGAACCCCAACCAGTAGTAGGTCATTGTAGCCCTATCCAACGGTAAGCTATTGTAGTCCTCAATCGATGGTAATCCATTATAGTCCCCTTCATTGGGACCCATATCCCTGGTTTTCCCCCATGGTGTTAGACCAAACTGGGCTTCTAACCATGCATAAGCCTCAGTATATGATCGGGTTGTTATCCTATGTGTACACCCCGATTCTATACCCCCATTCTAAATTATAAAAACTATGATTCCCTACCTCGGGGATATGTAGGAAGCCTCCCTGATGTTCAATCACATCAATCATGTCCCATCATGGTCTCTCCCTTGAGCCCATGAATTTTGGGAAGGTCATGCCCCAACCAAGAGGTTTCACTTCCTCTAGGACCCATCCATACATCCATTCACACAGGTTACCTCCTCAGGTGCCCCATCTCCCCACCGAACTATGTGGAATATGATTCCCTATTGTGGGGGTACATAGGAAGTCTCTTCGAGGATCATGAACAACATCACCGTCACCCTCACGTCTGATCCATCTCACTCTCTATCCACTCTCAACAATCAATATGCATCATGATTCTTACCTAGGCCGCCACATCCCGGTGAGATCATGTCACCCAATTTATCACTGCCCCTAGAAGTAATCGAGTAATTAACCACACATTAGCCCCAACATCAACTATCCTTCCTAGGGTTTCACCCATATGATCCACTCCTTCTGGTGTTCTGATTAACCTAATTGGTCTCTGATAGATGTTAAACTCGCGGCATAACCTGTGTTAAATGTGAGAAGTTAAGGAAAAACTCATAGAAATTACTATAGCATACAATTACCCGCATTCGACGTGGGATTCCTCAAGCTTTATCTCCCTCAAGAAGCCCTATAATAAGGGGAAGAAACCCAAGCATATCAGTGTTTCAGCATCCAAACACACCAGAAATATCCAATGTGACTACTCCTCTGACCGAAGGTTGCTTCCTTGACTGGACCTCTTGGAATGTCCTGACAGAAGTAGTGTAATTAACCAGCGTCCATGAAGACATGGAACTGATAAGAGTTTTACAAAAAAATTATTAAGTCTATGAGGGATACCCAGACTAGGTAATGAGTTTTGAGGAGGAATTCATGGAATGAGTAATCGACATCCCATCATCCCATTTCAATCAAGGATCAAACATCCCTGAATACGCGATAGATGCTGCCTGTGTTTGGATAGCAGGAATATGGGGAAACAGTTGTGCTCCCTCCACAGACAGATGTGCACCCGACGAAATCATCATAAATAGAAATAGTGAACCCGATGTGAATTTCTTCTCTTTAATGTAAAGATTAGTAGAATTTGAGACATCAGTTGACTAGTGTGTCACTAGATTTATGTATCTGGTGTGAGGTCCCACTAAGAAAATAGTGGGCCTAGCATGAAACTCAACAAAATTTGGGGCAGTTGAACGTTGGACATCCTAGTCTACGACATTGTCAGTATGGATCCTTCTTACCAATCATGGAAGATAAAATGGAACTGGGGAACTGGACGTCGCTTTACTTCTTTCAGCACTAATGGTTAAATCTTCCAGCTTTTCCAGAACCAAACTGTCATGATAGGAAACCAATCACAGTCCACCCACTGACATAGGGGAAGGGGTAACACCAATGTGGAAATCCCACATGGCCTCATCCCTTCCATGGTAGCTTCCACATCCACAACTGTTGGGTGACCAAGCCCCATCTCCCCATCTAAAATTGTTTAGAGAAGGGTGATTAACGATCTTGTTTGGTGATACGAGGAAGAGGGGATTATCCCAATACGGGATATGGACCGTCAAGACTTAGAGGATTATGTAACTCATCACTAATGACGCCCCCAAGGGACACGTAGGGATCCACTTCTCCAAATTCTGATGTATAATTGTTTTGGGATCCTCTCCCTAGAATTCTTCGATGAATCCCTCCCATAGGCCAATGAGGTGAGGGATGTCCGGGCCAGCCTAGCTGGAATCCCTTTCTAGGGGATCCTAAGGAGGGTTACTAATAAACCTTGTAAACACCTCCACCTGGACCCATGGGATGAGGAGCAGGTGAGCCATGCACCTGCATCGCCGACCCCAGTCCAGTTAACCCAACGCTAGTATCAGACACATGATTAGGGGGACACCCAGTGAGGGGCATCAACATCAATGGCTACGGTGGACCGTTCCAACACCGACTCATACCATTATTCCCCTATTTATTACGAGTATGGGGACTCATATTCCTGGCCCAAATTGAGGCCCCAACCACCCCGTGGGCAAGTCGGATCGACCCTCCTGGTCGGTAACATAGGTGGAATCCAC
The DNA here is from genome assembly GCA_963277665.1 of Viscum album. NCBI lineage: Eukaryota > Viridiplantae > Streptophyta > Magnoliopsida > Santalales > Viscaceae > Viscum > Viscum album. Next base: position 1,274,404,262 of record OY728136.1, on the reverse strand, counting down.
TGCAGGCCCACCCATGGAAATGACACCCAGTACGGAGGCCCTCCCCATACCATCACTAATGAGATCCCATGTCCACCCACTCCCAATATCAGTGTGGAGGTCCTCCCTATGCTGCCTTCAATCTGAGTGAAGGTCCTCCCCACTGTAGTGATACTAAGTAGGGAAGCCTCTTCCGCACCCATGACCTCAGGTATAGAGCCCTTCCTACTGTCACAGGTCACTGACATTAAGATTATACCCGTCCGGTAAACCATTAGTGTGGGGGTATTACCCATGTCCTTACAACAACCGAATAAGGTCCTCTTAATCCTAGAAATTAGAGAAGAGGAGGGTTTCCTCGCTTCATGGGCACCTAACATGGAGGTCCTTCCTGTGTTCGTCTCAACCAGTACGAGGAACTTCCTTATACCGATGTTACCAAATTAAATAAGCATGGAGGCCCTACCCATGATCCCACCAGCTCCAATAGAGGTCCTACCTACTCTAGCACTTCCCATGGAGATTCCCTCTATGAATTAGCCAGTGGAAATAGAGGTACTCCCTGTGTTCCCTTCGATATCTGTTTAGGTGATCCTCACACCCCGGCTCACTCAGGTGGAAGTCCTATTCACCCCAGCATCAATTCGGCTAAAGGTCTACCTCGAGCCAAAAATATACCCTGTCTCGAAGAACCATCCTAGGAAAGAAGGGCGGGTCACCAATTCCATAAAAAGATCACTAATAAAATCTAGGTTGAAATAAACCAATCTGCTTCTCAGATTTTGAGGTGGAATTCAATTCAGCAATGGAACCCTCACCTCAATACTCTGTGTCAAGGGATGGGGCATGAATGTGACATATCAGCCTCATCTTTCTAGAATGTGAGGTCCACCAGATTCCTACCTCCCTCCATAGATAAATCTAGGAGGAGGAAGATTTGGACCCTTCCTAGGGACTGATCGTGCAATCCTCCCTATCATCAACATGGTCATTCTCTACCTCAACCAGAGATCATAGAGAGTTATTCTGGGGACTGATAAAGGATGAACAAAATCATATCCCACCATCAGTAACCATATCCCTTTCACTATAATTCATTGTCTTTAACCCGTCTTACTAAGATGTAGTGGCCCAGTCATTGCATTCATCATAGGATAGCCCGAGATGTGGTAGCTTGTCAGCTCATTTGCCGTATTCTCCACTGACCGACCTATTCTCAGCGGTCTGCTTCAATGCCATTGCTGATCCCGCAGCTACCCCTAGTAGATGAGTGGGGAAAAAGGGCCAAATCCCATGTTTGGACCAAGGATATTTTGAGACATCCTTATAGAAGATCATTTCCCAAAAATGTTTTGGCCAATTGCGATCACAAAATTCAGTGCACTGGAATCTCTTACTTATGAGGAAGTTGTGTGATTTAGAAAAAACCTATAGGTGATGAACATCCATCTCTATTATCTATGAGTGGATTACCCTAAGATTCAGGCACAATTTAGGGACATTGGCCAACAATTCCATATGGTTTACTTGTCCGCGCTCCCTGTGGCCTAGCACCCTGAGTCACCCAGTCGCCACCGTACCCTCTAACAACGATGTGTTCAAAGATTTAAAGTGCTCCCCAGAATTATCAAGGAGGCTTCTTCCCACATTTAGGTCTATGGTTGGGGGCAATATGATTCCCTACATTTCATTTATATCCAATTCCAGCCTGACTTACCTGGCGATATTGAGGATATGCCTCTAGGTAGAGTCGTGATTAACATGGACGATCTATCATAAGGGGATAACTAGATAGATCTACTTGATGAGAACATTCCCCATAGGGGAGTTCCACAATTATTGGATCTGTTGGGAAAGGTTACTCACCATCATAAGGATATTATGGGTTTTCCCATGCCCACCGAGGCATTGGTTCTCAGCCTAAATCCCAATAAGGATAAAGATCACCTTGGATCCGTCAAACCCTCTAACCCATCTGGATCAGTGCAGAAGATGGAGGATGATACCAAAAAGGCCGCGTTGTACCAAAAACTTGTGGAACACCAGAAAATGGTTGATGAAATCCTTTCTGAATTTACTGTAGAGCAGCGGCCAGACTATGGTGATCCACAGCCTGGGCATCAGGGGCATGTACAACAGTCCCCCAGTGAATTGCCTCTTGGTGACCCTAACCATCCTATCCATGTAGATAGGATAGAGGCTAGAAATTATGGAAAGAGGGCGTGGTATGTGTCACCAGATCCACTTGAGAAGTGTGATAATCTTCAGGACCCATCTTAAGTTCCCCCAACTACTCTACAAGTCATCCCAATAGCCGCTCCACGAACCGCTGGGTCTGATTATCATATTGAAGAACCTACCAATGCACTGTTGGTCAGGGATCCTCATCAAGAAAGGAACCCCCACCCATACAATCCTATAGAGTCACTCATTTCTCGCCTTGAGGAATTGGAAACCCAACATGTAGAAATCCCACCCGATGGAAAGCCATATCCAGTGTGGGTGGATGATATGCTAGCACCCTCGGGTTTCAGAAATCCCACCTTCTCCTCCTTTAATGGGACGGTCGAAACGCTACAAAATATAGACCACTACATCTCAAGGTGCATACCCATGTTTGGATCTCCAACGCATCAAGAGGCCACCAAACTCTGGTGATTTGTACAGACATTAGAGGGGACTGTGTTGGTCTGGTACAACTAGCTACCCATCAGGTCCATTGTCGATTAGGAAGATCTTCGTAGGAAGTTTCTTTACCAGTTCATCTCTACCACCCAGAAGACGAGTATTGCAGAACTATTCAAGTATAATTAGAGGCCTGATGAGCACATCGTGGACTTTGTCGCATGGTGGAAAGGCCTCACCTACTCCTTGGATATGCCGCTGACTCATGAACAACTGCTAAAAATGTGTGTGGGGAATGTCAAGACCGAATTGGTCCCCTATCTCATTACTCAAAATTTCCTTGGGGGATTTCAAGACTTCTATGATAAGGCCCAGCGTCTAGAGGAAACCTTACAGCAGGCCAAGCAGGCACGTCTGTTGCCTCCTGCAATTCCCGCGAGAAGAATCACTAAGGATGAGCCCTCCATGGTGGTCCAAATAGAGGCTCCTTGAAAATTGGAACTATTACTAGTGGATCCACCTCTTTAGCCTTGTAGAGGACCAACACCTCAAACATAGCCTCCAGCCTAGTAGATCCCACCTTAGAATTGGTAGGCACCCCACGTAATGCGCCACCACCACCTAGGCGAGATAACTAGGATCCACCTCCTCGACAGGCTCCTCAAGCCACTCATCAGGGCTAGTCTCCTAGAGAAACCTTCCTAAATAGGAGAAACCTGACCTAATAATGCAATGAGGCTCAAGTTACTGGTTATTTTTGAAGTGAATTGGAATAGGGAATTACACGGTTTCCCGAATGCAGGAGTCCAGAAGAGGCGGATCTCATTGATCGACCTAATTACTGCCCCTATCACTGGATCTTGGGGCACACCCTCAAAAAGTGATATGTATTTAATGACTGGATTCAATCCTAGGTTGATAAAAACATATTCAGGTTTGGCCCAACTCTGGCATAAGTGGCATGTGTATTCGTGAAGCCCGATAGCAGTAGTGACAGCGAAGGTGAGTGGCATCAGGTTCCTAACCGCGGGTCCCAGAAGTATGATGACTGGATGGCTCATAAGGTAGTCTCTCATGTCCATGGTATTATTCATGCATGTCTAAATTGATTTGTGCCTTCAAAATACATCGCATCACCCACAACCAGTACTTCTTTTTCAACAGATTAGTCTCCCTCTTCTCATAAGAGCAAGCATCAATGACGCAAGGGGAAAAAAAGTCCCCATTCTATGTCGTCGTCACCCTGTAATCTTAGTGCCTTAATTCCACCAAAGATGGTGATTCCCCCCTTAATCTTTCCAATGGAAAGGGATTATTCGAGTGATGATCAAGGGTATGGCTCAGTTAACACAATGGAGCTGGTAAACCCCTACCAGATTTATGACGGTGAGGCACGCTAGCCAGATCCTCCCAACATCCCCAGCCATCGCCAATGTCGATGGATCCACGACTATATGGTTCATCGGAGTTCCTCATTCATTACTTACAACTAGGATGTGCATGCCACCGAAACCAGAAAGCAGTCCCAATGTAGAGCTCAGCATGCGTAGCCTTCCCATGTAGTGTTATTGGGTCTGCCTTCACTGGTTTTTATGATACTTGATCATGAAGAGCCGCCTCGACCGTGCCGTGATCCGACACGCTCTATTACAGACCAGCCTCAGTCATCTATCCCACATATGGTAGTCACTCCATGATCTTATACTAGAGAGCAGCGGGACATTCCCAGGACCAGTCAGCCGTCAGTTCAACCGAAAAGGCCCATCATACCCCTTTCTACAGAATGAACTCTTGTAATCAGAAGTTCACACTTGTAACTGAAGTGTGATAAAAATATTTATAGAATTAATGTGAGGATATCTATCATTGAGGCTCTTTTCCTGTTAGTGGCTATGCATAAGGACCTCGCCGAAGCTTTTAAAATTTCTCTCCAGTTTGAGATGGAGGTACAAGTTGCATAATCTTTCCATACTGAGGCAGTCGAGCATTATAAATTTCAATACATTATCTCTTTCCTTGGATAAGATGAAGTCTCTCCGATAAAAGGGCATATCCTCCCAATGTACATCATCGGCCACTTCAATTGCATGGTGTTTCATCACTGTCTTGATGACACAAGCTCTGGGATCAACCTGATCATGACCTAAACACTTTGAAATATGGAACTATATGAGATGATCTAAGTCCCCCTGACCTGAAAATACAAGGTTATGATAGGATGGAATAGAAACCAATCAATAAGATTCTCTTTAAGACCCAGTTCAGTTGCCTAGTTGCTAGCACCGAGTTCATAGTTGCCACCCAGGACACTTCATACAACGCATTGATGGGTAGTCCATGGCTTCACCTCTATGCGGCGGTTCCTTCATTGTATCACCAATGCCTTATGTACTCCCTTAATGGTAGACTAGGAATACTCTAAGGTGAGTAATAACCCTTTTCCTCTTGTGAATCCCATTATCTAGATGCTGACTATTTCAAGAGAAAGGATAAGCATATCCAGGCTAACAAGGTTAAACACGCTATGGCTGCGACCAACCCATGGATAGACATGAATGGTGCCTACATTTTTCCAATCCATCGATTGGAGGCTACGACCTCGGATATGGGGAAATGATTTTTTATTTTTGGAATGAGGGGGAAGAACATTTCCAAGTCTAAGAGAAACTGGAATATCACCTCGTATTCCTACACAAATCAGGCTCGGGTGATCTCACAGCCCCCTACCCCCATAAGGTATTGGGATATCCACCTCATGGAAACATAAATAATTCATACTTTCTTATTTAATCAGGCTGGGATAAACTAGCTCAATATGAAATGGCACTATTACTTCTATATCATCAAGTGTGGCCCTTTGGACTGAAGATTGGATGGGATCAGGTCGATAGCCTTCATCGCTATGGTTTCAACATCACATAAGTCATCCGATGAAGTGTCTAACACCGCTCCGGCTGGAACCAACTTCCCATTGGGATCTGTTGACTTAGAAGAATCTACTCCCACCAAGGATCCCTCCTCTATAAGTGAAGAATAATATTTGGAAGATGCACCTCCCGCTTTTGAAGAGGGAGTCTCTACCACAATTGATGAACTGGTACAGGTGAACCCCAGTAGTGAGACGGATCTGAAACCCACATTGATCAGTGTTTTTATGATTTTCAAAGAGAAATAGTAGTACATGGAAATCCTAAAGCAACATCATGATGTATTTTTCTTAGAGTTATAATGATATTCTAGGACTAGATCCTCAGGTCACCGTCCACCACATTGGTCTCCCAGAAAATCATCACGGGTTCAAATAGCCTCCCAGAAAGATGAATCTTTCTCACAAGGCCATGGTCGAGGCCGAGCTTGATAAGATTATTAGATCCAATTTCTTAAAGGAGTTCCATTACCCCATATGGTTAGCCAACATTGTTCCCATCAGGAAGAATAACAGATAGATCAAAGTCTACATTGACTTCCAGGATCTCAAACATCATTGTCCGAAGGTTGATTTTCCCCTTCCTGTGATGGAGTTGTTTATTAATTCCACTGCTAGGTTCTAGGCCTTCTCCTTCATAGATAGGTATTCTGGGTATAACCAGATTCAAATGGCTCCCAAGGATGAAGATCTCGCAGCCTTCAGGTCACCACAAGGTAATTTTTACTACCTGGTGATGCCCTTTGATCTAAATAATGTAGGTTCCACCTATCAATGTTCCATGCACCATATATTTAAACCAATCCTCATGACATTGGTGGAATTATAAGTGGATGATCTGGTGGTCAAATCTCACCAGTGAAAGGACCATCTAAAATACCTTGAGAAAGTGTTCAGATTCCTCCGTTCTCGTCACCTGAAGATGAACCCATTGAAGTGTGCTTTCAGGGTCACCTACAGAAATTTTCTTGGCTTTATTGTCAGATATAGAGGCATCGAGACTGATCCAAAGAAGATTAATGCCATAAATCATATGTCTCCTTCGAGAAACATTTAGGAACTTCGAGGATTTCAAGGACAATTGGCCTACATAAGTCAATTCATTATGAATTTGGTCAGAAAGTGTAAGCCCTTTTCTCATTTCATGAAGAAAGGAACTATTTATCATTGAGATGAGGAATGTCAGACTGATTTCAAGGAAATAAAGTATTATCTATTTTAGTCTTTGGTCTTGATGCCACCTGTCTTCGAAAATCAACTGGTCCTTTATGTGACTACCCTGGAATGATATCTTGGTGCCCTTCTCGCCCAAAAGAACAATAAGTGAACGAAGAACAATCTATACTATCTCAGCCACATGCTCCTCAATATAGAGACCAGATAATCCCCTATTTAGAAGAGATGCATTACGCTGGTATTCGTAGTGCATAAATTATGACATTACTTGTAGGACCATGAGGTACAACTAGTGTCCCAAGTGGATCCGCTGAAGTACATCTTGAACCTCTCCATGTAGACAGGCCATCTAGCTCAGTGGAAAATAATCCTCAAGTAGTTTTACATCAGTTATTTACCCCAAAAGGCTTTTAAGGGACATGAATTGGTAGAATTCCTTGCTTCCCATCTATCCCTTGTGGACCAGTATCTGGATCTTGATTGTAAAGACCCGTAAAATTCAAGGGAATTTTTTTTCTTAATTTTTTTTGGAATTTTACAAGAACGTAGTTTCTGACGGCACCTGATTCCGAGGCCCGGAGTGCCCAGAATCATTTTCTGAAATTCGGCTCGGGTACGTTCAGTGAACGAACGAGCGGGAATTTCTAACTTTTGAACCGGTGCCCAGAATCAAATTCCGAGGGCATCGATGAACTCGCAGCGCCGATATTCGCTTAAGGGGACCTTTTCTGAGGTTGCGTTTATTTCAGGTTGAGAGTTAGTTTTTTTTTGAAGTTTAGGACAAGTTAAATAAAAATTGTGGAATACAAATTTTTATTTTAACTTATTGGTTAACTTCTCCCAAAGGGAGTTAGTGGTGAGACCCACATCCACTTAACCTCTCTTGGGAGGATTAAGTGTGGTGGGGCCCACCCAAATCATAACTCTTCTTCTTCTCTTTAAAAACTCCTTTAACCTTCTCTTTTAATTAACTTGACAAGTTGGGTTATTAAATGGGTTGAGTTGTCTTAATTCAAACCTTTGAATTTCAAATGGTTTGGTTGAGTAAATAAAATAAGCCCTTAGCTTATTTTATTTGGTTAGAATTCTCTAGCCTCCTAGAGAGATTTTGAAGCCTTCTTCTTCTTCTTCTTCTTCAAGCTTTGACGAAGAACGCGAAGAACCTTCGAACATCGACGAAGAACGCCACGTTCTTGGGAACCGTCTTCCGTGACGCCATACCCGCGACACAGACGGCGTTCTCTTCCGCGTCATCTCTTCCGCGACGATTTTCCGCAACGAAATCGTCGTCAAAGAACTTCGAATCCTCGCTTCACGACATCGACGTCCTTCTTCCGTGATGCCGACCACCGCAACGCGTCTTCCGCGGGTCGTTGACGATCAACGTTCTTAAAACCGAGGTAGGGGTTTGTTGTTGATTATTTATTTACTCTCGTTCTTGGTTCTAGTATGACAATCTTGTGGATAAATATTTAAGTGTTATCGTCTAACGAGAGGGGGGCCAGACTGCACAAACACGGCCGAATCCCCCCTCCTTTGTTCTTGAATATTATTATTTTCTTGTGGATGAACGAGATGGCGTGGTGTCGTCGCACCACGCGGGGATCGCACGGCTATAGTTGCGCGGCGCCGTCGCGCCGCGCCGCGAAAGTTTATCAAGAACGCGACGCCGTCGCGCCGCGTCGAAGGGAACCGAAGGCGCCGCGACCGGAGCGGGGCCGTGGAGGAGGGGCGCAATGTCGTCGTACCGCGCCGGATGATGAAGGCCGCGGCCGGTTCCGGGCCGCGGCGGAACGGGAAGACTGGCGGCTAGCCGGGCCGCCGGTGTCGGAAGCCGGAAAGGGGACCGGCCGGCCATGTCGGGCCGGCTGGAAGGGAGACGAACCGGGGGAATTAATTCCCCCGGCTGGCCAAAACCGGCCCCCCATAAAGTGGGGGCCGCGGTTACACCAAGGGGGGGCAGCGCCCCCCCGTTTTTCTCAAAGGCGGGCCCCTACGAGGGGGGGCCGTGGAACCAAGGCGCGACTTCAAGCCGCGCCGCCAAAGGGAAGAGGAGGGGGCTCTGCCCCCCACGCGTGGCACCTGAGCGGTGCCCGGGCCGCGCCGCCGCGCCGCCGGCCGGGCCGGGTCGGGTCGACCCGGTTCGGGCCGACCCAGGGGGGGTCGGGCCGGGTCGACCCGGACCCAGACCCCCCGTTTCGAATCGACTTCGGTCTTTTGCCCATAACTTGAGCTACGGACCTCCGTTTGACGAACCGTCAGCGGAGATGTGATCCTTGGATCGAGACGGTCGATTCGGTATATCGCACTTGAAGTTTCAGAATACTTTGAGTTCAGCCGAGTTGGTTCGTACACGAAACCAACCGGGCCCTCGGAGCGGAAACGCTCATATCTTGAGCTACGGACGTCCGATTGACGTGCCGTCAGCTTTGTTGTGTTCCTCTTAGTGAGACAGATCTTTTGGAATACTCCGCCCTGAGGTTTGGACGCAGGTGGAGTACGGTCGGGTTGGTTTTTCCTTAAAAACCAACCGGGCCCCTCGGACGAAAAAGCCAATAACTCTCAGACCGGGCGTCCGATCGACGCGCCGTCTGTTGCGTTGAGTTCCTGTTGACGATACAGAACTTTTGGATACATCAACTCTGGACTTTGTGACAGTTGATGTATCAGCCTCTCGACTCGTGGAGCGGACCCTCCCGAACGAGCTTGCTGTGTGCGGGAACCCTAGTGCTGGCTGCGACTGTGACTACTACTGCTACTGCTACTGCTACTGTGACTGCGACGACGACAGTACAGAGATCCTTAGTGGATTCGACGACGAAGACTACAGCACTCAGCGATCCTACGTGGATCAGTGCTACAGGTCCTGTGTGGGCCCGATCCTGTGTGGGTCCGATCCTGTGTGGGTCTTTGCGCTCAGCGGTCCTGTGTGAACCAGCGCCTACAGGTCCTATGTGGGCCCGATCCTGTGTGGGTCTTTGTGGGGGTTAGTTACCTATCGATCCTTCGTGGGTCCGACGACTTAGATGGATTAGAGATCATCTTTATCGTCCTTCGAAGAAGTATACCTGTGTGAACTGAATCCTGTTGTTTTCATGTGTGGATTGTGTTGTGCTATCCTGTGTGGATTTCGTTTTGCTTTCCTGTGTGGAATACGTATACTTTCCTGTGTGGACTGAGTTGTACTTGGGCTTGGAGGATTGGAGCGTATTGGAATTGATGACTTAGGTATATGTATGGGAAAATACCTAAGTAGTGTCAGTTGTTACTTGGTGATTGTACCTTCCTTTGTGGTTTATCCTTTGTGGATTTTGGGAGACCTTCAGGGGTCTCGGGGTCCCTACTGAGTAGCTTATACTCACCCCTGCACGGGTTATGCCCACACTACGTTGTGTTGGTTGCAGACGACGGACAACATTGATCGTGGCTGAGGCTTGTAGAGCAGAACGGTACCTGGAGGTGGACCACTGGGCGGGACGTGTTCGGAGCGGATGACGGGACCCGAGGAGCAGTGGAGCTATCTGTACCCACCCTTCAGGTGGGATTTCTAGTGGACAGCTTGGATTAGCGGCTTTTACTTTACAGTTGATGTTTTCCCTTTCGAGTTGTGATTTACTTTCAGTTTGGGTTTGTATACTGGCCCATTTACTTTTCCGCACTTTCAGTTGTACTCTGTTTTCACTTAGAGTTTACTTTCCGCTTGCTTACTCTGTGGTACTTGTTTACTTTACAAAGGCAATGCCTTCCCTTTTTACCGGGATTTACGCCTTGGTGCTAGTCGCCATCCCCTGGCCTATGGAAGGCGGGCTTGGGGTAGTCACGGCACGGGCCCCGAGGACGGGTCGTGACAAATTGGTATCAAAGGAGTTCGGTTCTACCGCGAACTCTGATCTTTTCTATGTGAAGCAATAATGTTTAATGTATTGAGTGTGGTTATCAGTCCAGGGAGTCCAGTGTTGGTGCGGCGGCCGACGTATCCGTACACTAGGACCCTGACTTCTGATTTCCGACTTAATGCACGAAAACATTGATTGCGTATGTGTTTCAAAGTTTTCTTTGTGATTACTTTATATCAGCTCACCAGGTATACTGTTCTGACCGTGGCACACCTGTTTCCTTTTCCGGATGGCCCCACGACGGCAGACAGCTAGGGTTCCGAGAGTCGAGTGTGACGACAGCCCACCGAGCGACGAGGCCTCGGTGCAGGGCCCTTTGTCAGTAGTGGCACCGGCGGTAGCACTACCCGCTGAGCCACCGATGCTTCCAGCACCAGCCACTAACGACGCACGTCACCTTGGAGCTCTGCACGAGTTCCAGCGCCAGCGACCGCCTAGGTTCCGTGGGGAGACGGACCCCCAGGCAGCATAGGACTAACTGGAGGCAGTGGTACGAGTTTTTAGGCTAGTGAGGACACCTGCAGACCTCATGGTGATCCTCGCTGCGAGCCTACTGCACGCAGCAGCGGGCCGATGGTGGAGCTTGATGCTTCAGGTGCACGATGAGGCATCTCTACTATGGACAGACTTTGAGAGCCTCTTCCGCTCGGAGTTCGTCCCAGCCACCCTTCATGTGGTGCGTATCCAGGAGCTTCTTCAGCTGCGGTAGGGCAGCATGACGGTCGCTCAGTACTCGGCGAGATTTACTGATCTCTCGCGCTACTCGACCGACATGGTACGAGACCCATTCTTCCGGGCCTGGACCTTTGAGCAGGGTTTGAGATACGAGATCAGGGAATCACTGATCTCCCTCAGCATACTGACTCAGACGGGAGTACTGGAGCGAGCCCTTTTGATCGAGAGCTTCCTTGCTGAGTCTACACCAGCGCCGAGACCCATCACAGGGCGGCACGTGGCAGAGTCTTCTGCAGCAGGCAGTCGACGGATGAATCAGGGGTTCAGACAGACCAGACCTTCGGGCAGACGACCTCAGGACACTGGCTCAGCAGTGCGGGGCACACAGCGCGGAGCTAGTCTTTCGAGAGGCAGGCAGTGCTACTCGTGCGGCGGGCAGGGCCACATGGCTCGTGACTGCCCGACCCGCCGTGCCGAGGAGCAGCAGACGGTTGAGGGACCACTGAGGCAGAGGCATAGGGTCGACCGTGGCGGTCCGCAGGGAGGAGGCGGACGAGGCAGAGGAGCTGGCCGAGCAGTAGGTAGTGGGCGACGCTTTGAGGCTCTGCCACCACCACCGCCAGGAGGTCCACCCCGACCACAGGGAGCTGGCGGGCAGATATAGGCACAACTCCAGGCAGTAGAGGCCTACGACGACGGTGCACCCGAGATGATTCGAGGTACTATCTGTGTCTATTCCACCCTTGTTGCAGTTCTTATAGACACAGGAGCGAGTCACTCTTTCATAGCCGCTGCCCTTGTTCGGAGCTCGGAGATTCCGACAGAGCCGTTGGCTCGATCCTTACGGCTAGAGACTCCTACGGGAGCAGACTCGATGATTACGCACTGGTGCCGGAAGTGTGAGCTTACTCTAGGAGGCGAGAGCTTCGACTGGGATCTTCTTGTAGCAGCGTCGAGGCCTTACGACGTCATCTTGGGCATGGATTGGATATCTACGGTCCATGCACAGATTGACTGTTTTAGGCGCAAGGTGCGATGTGTACGCACCGACGGGAGCAGGTTCACCTTCACCGGTGAGAAGGGAGCCTTTGCAGCACAGGATGGACTTCCGCAGAGGAGAGGACAACCCATTACTCATCAGTTGGCTAGCCTCATCCTTGGAGCAGTTGATGTGCGGAGTCCTGGTTTTCCTGCAGTGGTGGATCAGTTTGCGGACGTTTTTCCCGACGACATTCCAGGGCTACCTCCTCGCAGAGAGGTAGACTTTTATATTGACTTGTACCCCAGGACAGCCCCGATATCCACTCCAGCATATCGGATGGCCCCTGCCGAGCTTCGAGAGCTACGAGTATAGTTGGAGGACTTGCAGGGCAAGGGGTTCATCCGACCCAGTGTTTCACCCTGGGCTTCCCCGATATTGTTCGACAAGAAGGCGGACGGGAGCTTGCGACTTTGTGTTGACTATCGTCGCCTGAACCATGTGACAGTGAGGAACAAGTATCCACTACTGAGGATTGATGACCTCTTTGATCAGCTCAAGGGAGCACGGTGGTTCTCGAAGATAGACCTCAGGTCAGGCTATCATCAACTCAAAGTCAGAGACGAGGACGTGCAGAAGACGGCCTTCAGATGTCGGTATGGCCACTATGAGTTCTTGGTTATGCCTTTTGGCGTAACCAATGCTCCAGCAGTGTTCATGGCCCTCATGAACAGGATATTTCAGCCATACCTTGACCGGTTTGTCGTGGTCTTCATTGACGACATTCTGATTTACTCTACGACTGAGGAGGAGCACGCCTATCACTTGCAAGTTGTACTAGACACACTCTGAGAGCACCAGCTTTATGGTAAGCTCTCGAAGTTCCAGTTCTGGATACGTGAGGTCCACTTCTTGGGACACGTTATCTCTGAGGCGGGAGTTGCAGTAGATCCTGCGAAGATCGAGGCTGTGTTAGCATGGGAGCCACCCATGAGCGTGACTGAGGTTTAGAGTTTCTTGGGGCTAGCTGGATACTATCAGAGATTCGTTCCAGACTTCTCTAGAGTTGCGACACCACTCACAACTTTGACAAAGAAGGGGGAACCCTTCTTGTGGTCAGACATATGTCATCAGAGCTTCCAGGAGCTGAGACAGAGATTGAACAACGCACCTATCTTGAGGTTTCCTGAGGAGGGAGTAGGGTACGTAGTCTATTGCGATGCATCAGGGACCGGACTTGGATGTGTTCTGATGCAGGAGCGGGCAGTGATCGCCTATGGATCACGCCAGTTGAGGCCGCATGAGCAGAACTACGCTACCCATGACCTGGAGTTAGCAGCAGTGGTCTTCGCTCTGAAGACATGGAGACATTACCTGATGGGTGAGCGTTTTACAGTCTTTTCTGATCATCAGAGTCTCAGGTATATCTTCTCGCAGAAGGACCTAAACCTGAGACAGTGGCGATGGCTCGAGTTCCTCCAGGACTATGACTTTGAGATAGTCTTTACTCCTGGGAAGGGGAACATGGTAGCCGATGCCCTCAGTAGGAGGATGGGCATTCAGCTACTTGAGGAGGCGACGGAGCAGCTAGCCTCTTTACAGATATCCTTCGTGGATAGAGATGGAGCAGCTTTCCTCCAGTCTCTCACAGTCACCCCTCCACTACTGCAGCGGGTCAGAGAGGCACAGCGTGAGGACGCTGACTGTGAGACACGACGTGCACAGATATCCTCGGGACAGGCACCTGATGGTTTCTCCCTTGGAGCAGAGCACGACATCCTTTTCAGAGGACGTACCATGGTACCAGTCACTTTGCGAGAGGAGGTGCTGAGAGAGTTTCACACTTCTCCTTTAGCGGTACATCCTGGAGTGGCGAAGATGTACCAGGATCTCAGACGACAGCACTGGTGGCCGGGCATGAAGAAGGCTGTAGCAGAGTTCGTTTCTCGATGCCTCACCTGCCAGTAGGTGAAGGCAGAGCACCAGGTATCAGCAGGCTTGGTACAGCCCTTGGAGGTTCCAGAGTGGAAGTGGGACGGCATATCTATGGACTTCGTGACTGGACTTCCATGCACTTCCAGAGGTCACGACTCCATCTGGGTGATTGTTGACCGACTCACCAAGTCGGCACACTTCTTACCCATCAGAGAGCAGGGCGCAGTGGAGAGCTTGGGACGTCTCTACATTCAGGAGATTGTGCGGCTCCACGGTGTGCCATCATCTATCATCTCCGATCGAGATGCTCACTTCACTTCCCGGCTTTGGAAGGGGTTATAGGAGGCGTTCGGGACGCAGATACGTCTGAGCACAGCCTTTCACCCTCAGACGGATGGTCAGACGGAGAGGACCATTCAGACTCTCGAGGACATGCTCCGTGCACGTGTCCTCAACTTTGGTCGTAGCTGGGAGGACCACCTACCCTTGGTGGAGTTTGCGTACAACAACAGCTACCACTCCACCATCGGGATGGCACCATACGAGGAGTTGTACGACCGACCTTGTAGATCTCCTTTGTGATGGATAGACCCTGGGGAGTCAGCACTTGTGGGACCGGAGATGGTCCAGGCCACGACAGAGAAGGTCCAGGTCATCCAGGAGCAGATGAGGATAGCTCAGAGCCGGCAGAAGTCATACGCTGACAGGAGGCGGAGGCCACTAGATTTCGTGGATGGCGAACACGTCTTCTTGCGGGTCTCACCTCGACGTGGTATACGAAGATTTGGCCGAGGCGGCAAGTTATCTCCGCGCTTCATCAGACCCTTCCAGGTTCTCAGCAGGATTGGCGAGGTGGCTTATCGCCTGGCTCTACTACCTCAGTTGCACCGGGTGCACGACGTCTTCCACGTATCTCAGCTGAGGAGATACGTGCACGACCCGACACACATCATTGACCATGGGGAGCTTGACGTTGACGATGGGGCAACTTTTACGAAGGTCCCGGTGGAGATAGAGGATCGAGAGGAGAGGGTCCTATGTGGGCGATCGATTCCTCTTGTGTGCATTAGATGGAAGCACGAGAACCTCCAGGAGAGAACATGGGAGCGGGAGGCTCAGATGCGTGCTCAGTACCCTCATTCGTTTCCCTATTTTTTGATGTATATTTACGGGGACGTAAAGCCCTGAGGTGGGAGTAATGTAAAGACCCGTAAAATTCAAGGGAATTTTTTTTCTTAATTTTCTTTGGAATTTTACAAGAACGCGGTTTCTGACGGCACCTGATTCCGAGGCCCGAAGTGCCCGGAATCATTTTCTGAAGTTCGGCTCGGGTACGTTCAGTGAACGAACGAGTGGGAATTTCTAACTTTTGAACCGGTGCCCAGAATCAAATTCTGAGGGCACCGATGAACTCGCAGCGCCGATATTCTCTTAAGGGGACCTTTTCCGAGGTTGCGTTTATTTCGGGTTGAGAGTTAGTTTTTTTTGAAGTTTAGGATAAGTTAAATAAAAATTGTGGAATACAAATTTTTATTTTAACTTATTGGTTAACTTCTCCCAAAGGGAGTTAGTGGTGAGACCCACATCCACTTAACCTCCCTTGGGAGGATTAAGTGTGGTGGGGCCCACCCGAAGCATAACTCTTCTTCTTCTCTTTTAAAACTCCTTTAACCTTCTCTTTTAATTAACTTGACAAGTTGGGTTATTAAATGGGTTGAGTTGTCTTAATTCAAACCTTTGAATTTCAAATGGTTTGGTTGACTAAATAAAATAAGCCCTTAGCTTATTTTATTTGGTTATAATTCTCTAGCCTCCTTGAGAGATTTTGAAGCCTTCTTCTTCTTCTTCTTCAAGCTTTGACGAAGAACTCGAAGAACCTTCGAACATCGACGAAGAACGCCCCGTTCTCGGGAACGGTCTTCCGCGACGCCATACCCGCGACATCGACGACGTTCTCTTCCGCGTCATCTCTTCTGCGACGATTTTCCGCGACGAAATCATCGTCAAAGAACTTTGAATCCTCGCTTCATGACATCGACGTCCTTCTTCCGTGACGCCGACCACCGCGACACATCTTCCGCGGGTCGTTGACGATCAACGTTCTTGAAACTGAGGTAGGGGTTTGTTGTTGATTATTTATTTACTCTCATTCATGGTTCTAGTATGACAATCTTGTGGATAAATATTTAAGTGTTATCATCTAACGAGAGGGGGGCCGGACCGCACAAACACGGCCGAATCCCCCCTCCTTTGTTCTTGAATATTATTATTTTCTTGTGGATGAATGAGATGGCGTGGTGCCGTCGCACCACGCGGGGATCGCACGACTATAGTTGCGCGGCGCCGTTGCGCTGTGCCGCGGAAGTTTATCAAGAACGCGACGCCGTCGCGCCGCGTCGAAGGGAACCGAAGGCACCGCGGCCGGAGCGGGGCCACGGCGGAGGGGCGCAATGCCGTCGCACCGCGCCAGATGAAGAAGGCCGCGGCCGGTTCCAGGCCGCGACAGAACGGGAAGACCGGCGGCTAGCCGGGCCGCCGGTGTCGGAAGCCAGAAAGGGGACCGGCCTTGCCGGTCCTGTTGAGGAAGGACCGGCCGGCCATGTCGGGCCGGCCGGAAGGGAGACGAACCGGGGGAATTAATTCCCCCGGCTGGCCAAAACCGGCCCCCCATAAAGGGGGGGCCGCGGTTACACCAAGGGGGGGCAGCGCCCCCCCGTTTTTCTCAAAGGCGGGCCCCCACGAGGGGGGGCCGTGGAACCAAGGCGCAGCTTCAAGCCGCACCGCCAAAGGGAAGAGGCGGGGGCTCTGCCCCCCGCGCGTGGCACCCGAGCGGCGCCCAGGCCGCGCCGCCGCGCCGCCAGCCGGGCCGGGTCGGGTCGACCCGATTCAGGGTCAACCCGGTTCAGGTCGACCCGGACCCGGACCCCCCGTTTCGAATCGACTTCGGTCTTTTGACCATAACTTGAGCTACGGACCTCCGTTTGACGAACCGTTAGCGGCGATGTGATCCTTGGATCGAGACGATCGATTCGGTATATCGCACTCAAAGTTTCGGAATACTTTGAGTTCGCCCGGGTTGGTTCGTACACGAAACTAACCGGGCCCTCGGAGCGGAAACGCTCATATCTTGAGCTACGGACGTCCGATTGACGTGCCGTCAGCTTTGTTGTGTTCCTCTTAGTGAGACGGATCTTTTGGCATACTCCGCCCGAGGTTTGGACGCAGGTGGAGTACGATCGGGTTGGTTTTGCCTTAAAAACCAACCGGGCCCCTGGGACGAAAAAGCCAATAACTCTCAGACCGGGCGTCCGATCGACGCGCCGTCTGTTGCATTGAGTTCCTATTGACGATACGGAACTTTTGGATACATGAAATCTGGACTTTGTGACAGTTGATGTATCAGCCTCTCGGCTCGTGGAGCGGACCCTCCCGAACGAGCTTACTGTGTGCGGGAACCCTAGTGCTGGCTGTGACTGTGACTGCTACTGCTACTGCTACTGCTACTGTGACTGCGACGACGACAGTACAGAGATCCTTAGTGGATTCGACGACGACGACTACAAAACTCAGCGATCCTACGTGGATCAGTGCTACAGGTCCTGTGTGGGCCCGATCTTGTGTGGGTCCGATCCTGTGTGGGTCTTTGCGCTCAGCGGTCCTGTGTGAACCAGCGCCTATAGGTCCTATGTGGGCCCGATCCTGTGTGGGTCTTTGCGGGGGTTAGTTACCTATCGATCCTTCGTGGGTCCGACGACTTAGATGGATCAGAGATCATCTTTATCGTCCTTCGAAGAAGTATACCTGTGTGAGCTGAATCATGTTGTTTTCCTATGTGGATTGTGTTGTGCTATCCTGTGTGGATTTCGTTTTGCTTTCCTGTGTGGAATACGTATACTTTCCTGTGTGGACTGAGTTGTACTTGGGATCGGAGGATTAGAGCGTATTGGAATAGATGACTTAGGTATATGTATGGGCATATACCTAAGCAATGTCGGTTGTTACTTCGTGATTGTACCTTCCTTTGTGGTTTATCCTTTGTGGATTTTGGGAGACCTTCAGGGGTCTCGGGGTCCCTACTGAGTAGCTTATACTCACCCCTGCACGGGCTATGCCCTCACTACGTTGTGTTGGTTGCAGATGACGGACAACGTTGATCATGGCTGAGGCTTGCAGAGCAGAACGGTACCTGGAGGTGGACCACTGGGCGGGACGTGTTCGGAGCGTACGGCGGGACCCGAGGAGCAGTGGAGCTATCTGTACCCACCCTTCAGGTGGGATTTCCAATGGAAAACTTGGAGTAGAGGCTTTTACTTTACAGTTGCTATTTTCCCTTTCAAGTTGTACTTTACTTTCAGTTTGGGTTTGTATACTGGCCCATTTACTTTTCCGCACTTTCAGTTGTACTCTGTTTTCACTTAGAGTTTACTTTCCGCTTGCTTACTTTGCGGTACTTGTTTACTTTACAAAGGCAATTCCTTCCCTTTTTACCGGGATTTACGCCTTGGTGCTAGTCGCCAGCCCCTGGCCTATGGAAGTCGGGCTTGGGGTAGTCACAACACGGGCCCCGAGGACGGGTTGTGACATTGATTTTCCTGATTAGGCAATCCTCTCAGTAGACCAAGTCATTCCATGTTGGAAAATTCACTTTGATGACACTTCCCAAAGCCCTACGGGTAGAAGAATCAATGACCCTAGAATCAACAGAGTGGTCCTGGGTATCTTATTCATCACTCTAGTGCAAGCTGTTCTTCTATATTCATTCCTACTGTCAGAAGGCTGTACCATTAATGAGGCAGAGTATTAGGCCCTCATTACTAGCCTCGAGTTGGCCCTCAAGATTGATGTTCCCCACTTTCATGTGAAAGGGGACTCTGAACTAATCATCAAACATATCAATGGTGACTATGTTGTCAGAAATCCATAGCTCGTACCACTGTTGGAACGTACCTACCAATTGATGGCCCAATTCCAGTCTCAGCCAGAAGTTACCGATGTCCCTCGATCCAAGAATGGTCGAGTTGATGCCTTGTCCAGCCTATCTACATCTCTTGCAGAGCCTGTTTAGGATTATTTGATTATCAATGTGGCACAATGGAGAGTCATCACCCCTGTTACTCCATATGGTGATGATAGCCCACAGGTAAGCCACCTCATCGTCGGTGCCTCCATGTCAGGAACCCCATGTCCTCTTGATGCAATTCTAAAAGTGAATCTCGACTAGAGGACCCCCTTTATCGAGTACCACTGGCTTGGATGTATCATAGCATATCGAGCCGAGCACGAGCAAATCCGATGCCACGCATTTAATTTTACCCTACATAGTGGTCCCGGTCTTGAGTAGATCCTCTACAAGTGCCAGTTTTATGGGTTTCTCCTCCATTACATTCAAGGAGGTGAGATTCCTCAGGTCATGTAGGAGGTTCATGCTGATTCATGCAAGGCTCATCAGACCAAGTTGAAGCTATCTCACCATATCCCAAGGTTGGGGTATTTTTGGCCCTCCATGATCTATGATTGTATCAAGTTTTCCAAGAGGTTTCATGCGTTCCAAATCCATGATAACTTTGTGAATTAGCTTCCATATCCTCTCCGCACTACCAATTAATCTTGGCCATTTGCGGTCTGGGGACTCGATATCATGGGACCATATCCACTGGTGACATCTCATCAGTGCTGGTTCATCCTGACTGCTACGGATTTCTTTTCCAAGTGAGAAGAATTAGTTCTGATCAAGGAGGTCAATGCCCATTCTATTGTTAAATTTTTGATCTCCAACATCATCTACTGATTTGAAGTCCCTCACGCCATCCTCACCGATAACGACACTAACTTACAAGAAGCCGAGTTGAAGAAATTGTATGCCAAGTACAACATCCGTTCTAACCATACCTCCTATTATCACGTGCAAGCAAATGGAAAGATCAAGGCATTTAACAAAACCCTCTCTAACATTTTTCAAAAAATGGTTGGTGAGAACAATAAGAGTTGACCGAACAAACCCCCCAATACCCTCTAGGACTACTGGTCAATGAATCAGAATTCCACACAGGTGACCCCATATTCCCTGGTGTATGGAAAAGAGGCTATCCTTCCCATAGAGATTCAATTTCCCTCATTATTCATAGTTTTCTATGATCAGCAAGCACCAGATAAGGTAGCTGAAATCCATCTGGCTGAATTTGAAGTGCTCGACGAGAACAGGCTTCGTGCCTTGCACAATCTAGAAAGACATCAGAACAAGACATTCAGAGCTTTCAATAAGAAAGTTCACCTCCACTCTTTCTTGAAAGGTGACCTGGTATTGGCTCTAAGAACATCGATGATACCCGGTAGGAAACTACCCAAGATGGAGCCCAAAAGAGAGGGACCTTACATCATTCACAATGTTTACCCCAATGGCATGTACTCCATGGTTACCATAGATAATGAGCATATAACTCCACCCACATATGCCAAATTCCTCAAGAATTACTTTTCCCAAGTAATATAGGGTCCTACATGACCTTAAACTATTACGTCCTACATTACATTAAACTGCTTTTCCATCCCACATAATGATAAACTGCAAAACAGTCTGAGATCTATGACCATAAACTAAGATCTATATGGTCCCACATGACCTTAAACTATTCTATCTTTACCACATGATGCTAAAATGTGTGATTCATCCAAGATAAAAGACTTAAAACTACTTAGCACTTGTACTTCATGATGTTAAACTATGAGTGGCAGATATACTGTTATGGTCTGAACTCTACAACCTTAAACTAAGATCTCCCCGTATTATTTGTCCAACAAGATGTTAAACTACACCTTCAAGAACTATGTATGGATTTATTCCCATCCTTATGGGATACATAGGAATGATCAGACACCTCATCTTAGAGTCTAGGCCCTAAATTCTTCTCTTTGACTATCCCCCCCCGGGTTTAGTTCTCTTGGAAGATCCCACATGGTGTAGGATAGACTTATTTGGCCCCATCATTTCATGGATACGATGATCACACAATGTGCCTCTTCTTGTTCTTCTATCCTCCCATGTCCTCAACGCACAATTTTAAACTGCATGACCCTTTAAGAACAATGTATGGATTGATTCCCATCCTTATGAGATACATAGAAATGATCAGACACCTCATCTTAGAGTCTAGCCCCTAAATTCTTCTCTTTGACTATCCCCCCCTTGGTTTAGTTCTCTTGGAATATCCCACATGGTGTAGGATAGAATATTTGGCCCCATCATGTCATGGCTACGATGATCACACCATGCTCCTCTTCTCGTTCTTCTATCCTCCCATGTCCTCAATGCACAATGTTAAACTGCATGACCCTTTTAGAACAACGTATGACTTGATTCCCATCCTTATGGGATACGTAGGAATGCCCATACATTTTGTCTATAGGCCTAGCCCCCAAATTCAAGATCTCTCCTTGGGTTGAAACACATAGTGTGGTGCTGGCTTCTACCCTCACCCACATCAAGTTCATCATGATCACACCATGTATCCCTCTCCCTGGAGATCTCTACATTTTTTATCATCCTACATGACATTAAATTGCATAGGCATGTTAATACTTTCCACATCCCCTTTATTTGGGTATTCATCATCTTTCACATCCAAAAGGACCCACGAACAACTTATATGCTAGGCCTTAGGGCCCTCCTTCTATTTCAGGACAACGTCCTCGAGGATTTTAAACAAAAAATTGATACAAGTCCCACGTTGTGAATATGGTCAGTGGTCGACGTTCATTTTTTTGTTCCCATTTTAGGTCACACAATGTGAATTCTGTGTTTCGAACACAGTCAATAGCCATTATCCATTGTTATAACCACCCCTGTATGTACCAAATATTGGGTGCAGTGATTCATTTTGTTCTTCTATCCCTTCAAACATCAGTCTACCTCAAGTTGGAGTGTTAGTCTGGTTGGGCCTGACCTTTCCTGATCTCTTCCCCTCATTTTCATACCCTTATATGTTGGGGATAGCATGATCCTATTACTTGTTTCCCACATCAATAATTTCTCACGTGGGATTAGGAGCTTTGGTAAGGCAATACCCGCATAAAGGGCCATGCATCTATGGTCCGAGCCCAATGAACTTAAACTAAGACCACCATTGTCCTCACCACAAGATATTAAACTACGAACTGGATAGGAAATCCCATATTATATCCCTCATCATTTTCATCCCCTTGGCCCAAGTTTTCATTTAGGATTGTATGGTGTGGTGCAGACTCCTTACGTCCTCATTCACATCGGGTTAGTCTCCATGGAATACACATTCCTCATCGAGATATCTTGCCCCTACCTGCATCCTTTCCACATGACGTAAAACTGCACAACATACCCCAAAACTACGTGTGGATTGATTCCCATCCTTATGGGATACATAGGACCACCCAAAAATTTATCTTTTGGGTCCATCACCATTTCTTAGAAACCTCCTTATCTTCTTGGCCCCCTAGCCTGAGTTCTTCCAGGAGAGGGGTATACGGTGTGGTATGGGTTTATGTCCTCATTCACATTAGGTTTGTAACAACCACACCACATACCTCTTTCTCCTGAGAGATCTTCTTACCCTTGTTCCAAACTCATCTTTTCGAGTCGGATGCTCTTAAGTTGGTCCCCTTTACCCGCTTTAGAAGTTCAACAATGTGCCCAGGATCAATTTGGATTAGGACTTAGTGTTTTGGGTTATACATTGACATGTTATTGCCCATCCTCATACTTCATGTTCCCCTATATTTGGGATTTCATCATCTTTAACTTTTGAAAGGACCCCTGAACAACATGGATGTTCTTACCCAGTTCCCTCTTACTGTCTTGGACTAACATCCTCGAGAATTTCGAACAAAAAATTGATACAAGTTCTGTGTTACGAATATGGTCAGTGGTCGAAACTCATTTTTTGTTCCCATTTTAGGCCACACGATATGAATTCTATGTTTTTAATTGGTCAATAGTTATCCTCCATCGTTACACTAACCCCATCAATCCCTAAGTGTCGGTTGCGCGATTCACATCCTTTTCCACTCCATCACATCCAAGTGGAATTTCGAAACTCTTGGTACTATCCCTTAGTTAACATTTTCATGTTAGGAGGACAAAGAAATGGTGAGGCATCATTCGAGGCTCCACATTGATTTCCCCTTTGTGCGTATTCCATGTGTTGAAAAGACCTCCTCTAACCTTGTTTAGTACATCGAGTGTAGCTCACGTGGGCTTAGATATTTGGTCGAGATTTGCACCTACTTGGAAGAGTCTCACTTATCTGTGGTCCAAGATCTAAGGCCTTAAACTAATATCTTTCTACGTCTTTTCCTCAAGGTGTACGAATTTCATACCTTAGAACTATGTATAGCTTGACTCCCATCCTCATGGGATACGTAGGAACACCAGAGATTCTCGTATTTGGGTCCAACTTAGGTTCCTCCTAATTTCCTTTTTTGTTTGGAATTTTGGAACTGACTTTCATAGGGTTTCATGGTGTGGTGTGGCCTTATTTCCTTATTCACATTGATTTTGCAATAGTCGCATCACGTGCTCCCCTTCTAGGAGCTAGTCTCTCTGGCCTCGTCCTGCAAGACGTTAAACTGCACAACAAAAACTATGTACAACTTGATTCCCATATTCATGGGATATGTAGAAACACCTAGAAGTTTCGTCTCCAGGTCCATCCCCATATTTTCTAACCTTTTTCGGCCCCTTGGCCCAAGGTTTATTCCCTAAGATTGCACATGGTGTGGTGTAGACCTCATCCTCATTCACATCAGGCATGATTTATCACACCATGCACATTCCCCCCTAAAACCTCATTTCTTCTATATGTGTCCAAGAAATATGACTTTAAACTATGATACATAGTCCCACATGACTTTAAACGGTTATGTCTTTACTGCAAGATGTTAAAATGTAGGGGTTGGTCCTATCATACGACCCTAAACTATGATATTATCGTCCTATCTGCATGATGAAAAAACGACACTCCATTATGATGTCCTCACTCGAGGGGACATCATTTCTGGCAATGTTTTTCAACCATACAATTTTATAATGCCTTCATATGGCTTGATTACTATAGCGATGCTTGGATTATTTTTCCTAGGTTTGTCACATCACAAAAAAAACACACCCATCCGAAGAAACAAACAAGATCTATTAAATGCCACTAATTTTGCTGTGTGGTCCAGACCTACACGATAATATTGTACTTGGAATTGATACTCTACCATTACACTTCTATAACTACATATGGCTTGATCCCCATCATCATGGGGTACGCAGGGATTCCCATACACTTTTCCTCGGGTCCATCCCAACTTTCATTTTCAGTCCCTCAACCCAAAACCTTTCTAGTGAACACATGGTGTGATATGGACTCCTACTATCCCCAATAACATCATGTTTTTCAATCACCACACCATGTGTCTCCCTCCCTCCTTTATATCTATGGTCTGAGCCCCAGGACCTTCAAACTAAGATCCAACAATCCTTGTCGGAGGACACTAAAATGTGTGACATTTTTTAGATTTACGTATGGCTTGATTCCCATATTTATGGGATATATCAGAATGCCTAGACACTTTATCTGCGGGTTGAGCCCCAAGAATCTTAAATCATGCCCCTTTGTTTTTGGCCCCTTAGCCTGAACTCTTTTGGGAGTATGTGGTGTGGAGAGTACCCCTGGGTTTCTCGTTCATGGTAGGTTTTTCAACAACTCCACCATGTGTCTCCCTTGTCTCTTCCCAACCTGGTCTGAGTTATACGACCATAAAATAATATCTTCCTATAGGAACCATGCGTCGGGTTTGGCTACTTTGCTACCCTACACAAATTACATTAAACTAGGTCCCCTCTTAACAATCTAGTATCTATGACCTTAAACTAGGGGCCTACAATCCATGTAACATGACTTTAAACTGTTAACCCTGGTCTATGAAATATGGCCTTAAAACATTGTGCAATTTCCTGGTCATATGACATTAAACTATTCCATTCATTGTTCGCATCCGTATGATGTAAAACTATAAGGAATTCTAGGTCCTCACCAAAGAGGTACTTTTTGGAAGAAGGTATGATCCCTGATCAGACCAATTCACTCACCTAATGTGTGTTTGTCATAGTGGTGTAATTTCAAGAGTGTTGGAATCCATTTGAACAACCCATCACAACACCCTCCATGCTTCGCATGCCCTTTATTTGGACCCTTTTCCTATTTCATTCCTAAAGGAAGCCCCTAATAGTTTGGATGATAGACCTATGGCTCACTTAATATCCTAAGCTAACATTCTAAAATAAAAATGAATTAAATTTTGAGCCAGGACCTGTGTTTCGATCATGGTTAGCGGTCGGCCCTCATTTGTTATCTCCATTCCAGTCTAACGCAATAGGGATACTATGTTTCAAACATGGTCAACAGTTATCCTCCATTGTCACACCACCCCATAGTGTTCTGAATTTTGGGTATTGTGATTCACACTTTCCACTCCCATATATTTGGATTTATTCTAATTCCCCTGGCATTACCCTGCTCATGCACTAGAGCACATTGGAAAAACAGTAATTCAACTATTATGAGAATCTCATTCTCTAGTTAGGCTTTCCTCTTTCTTCTTGAAAGCACAAATGGGTCATTTACTCTTTGGATGCCCAAATGATGGTTGGAACCCACACTTCCAAATAAAGAAATGATACAACCATCCCTTGTTCCTCACATTGGGCGCGACCCATGTGATCTTAGGGATTGATTGTTAATCACATCACGATTGTGGTCAAAATGTGTTGAAATAAACGAGAACAAAATGATCCATACATGAAAATAGTTTATAAAAAAAAGAAATGAAGAAGGATAGGTTTATGGGTTTGGCCAAAATAGGGCCCTTAAGGATCAACGTCTTTGATAGATTTCTCTAGTATGGCTGTCTTCTGGCTTGTGTCCTCCAGGACTGCCTCCCACCCCCTGAGATCCATCTCTTCATCAGCAACTGCAGAGCGTAACTCATTAACCCTAGACTGTGCTCATGTTTACTCAGCTTGAAGCTCAATCATTTGGTGACTCGCCTGCACTACCTGCTTCTGGGCATCCTCTAGTTGGTCCCTCAACTGTTCAATGAGCTGAGAGCAGGTTGCTATGAATGCCTTTATTTTTCTTTCTCTTCAAGCTGTCAGACTTCTTACTCATCTTTAAGAAATTACTAGGTATTCTATGACTCCTTATAGCACCGATCAATGTTGGAGCATTTGATATTCCCCAGTATTTTATTATCCATGTAATCACGGATCATTGTATAGAGATGATGAGCATCTACCCCTCCATCGCAAAGAAAGTATTGCCAGGTGCGAAGCGACCCCATCTGATTTTTCCATTCTGCCTGTGGCTGACTGAGTAAGTGTTTGATGCACTTCTTGTGCCGAGTAATGTGACTCTCCTCAGCTGCATCTGGGTCAGAATCATATATCTCCTTAGGGTCCATATCCCTATACTCAGGAAAAGTATCCAGGAGTTCAGTTCCATAATTCTTTCTTCTTCGGTGACTTCTCCCTCCCCAGACTAGAGATCCATCATGGCAGCATTATCACCCATGATTGTAGCCTCCAGATCACCGAGTACTAGGGAGGGGCCAACTATAATAGTTGGATCTACAAGAGATGATGTAATCACTGGTAGGGCTTCTGTAGATTCTATAGACTCGATGGTCTGTCGAGCCTCCAACCTCGCAATCACTACATTGGGAATCAATGTATTGGTTAGCTAAATTTCCTAATAAAAAAATGAGAGCCAGTAAAGATAAATAATTAAAAGAGCCAAGAACAACAATATCCAGCGCCTGCATCATGGAGAGAGCTGCTGCCAAAGGAGATCCCTCAACACTTGTTAGCTCGATCACCAACACTGACTCCTCCTAAATTACCTGAGCAAAAGGAAACTCGGAGGACACAACTTCATATCTTCCCTTCTGGTCATCTCCTCCTACTCCAACCATAGATGGTTCCCCACCTTGCCCAATTCTGAGGACAGTTTCATGAGGATGTTCTCTTGCCTCCATGAGCACATCTTCGTTCCCTGTGGGGAAGGATTTCTAGGCTCCATCATCTATGTGTTCCTAAACAGGATAGAATTTTTTCAATGGGTTAGGGTTGTGAGAAGATAAATTCTATTAGAGGCCAATGGAGACAAGAGTTAAACTCACATCGAGCTGCTCAACCAGTTCTACTTCGGAGCCTAAAATCTCGCCACTCTCATAGGGACTTCACTGGAGAGAATTTGTTTCTGAAGGTCCTTCACCATCGAGGCCTTCAACCTCTTCCTCATCCTATTCTTCTTCATCCTCTTATTCTTCATCTTATTCCTCCTCTTACTCTTCCCCTTCTTCCTCCACATCTTCATCCTTAGATGGTAGCTTTTCTAGATCATGTTCATGGTCGAGTATCACTTTCACCTGGAGGTGCGTCTCTTCATACCTCCCCTTCTGGAATGCGTACATATACATGGCTGTTAGGTATGCATGTCGGTGATGAAAGTTTACCCTATCCGCCACCTGGATGCACCCTATGTCTAGAAAGTCAAGCCTGGTATGCACCAGTCTCCACCACAGCTCCTCGATAGACATGGATTATTGTATTGTCCTCTAGGAAGACCAGAGAGACAAGAAGATAGTGTCAATGGTTGGATTTAGGAGGTACCTAAGCTACTTCCCAGAAATTTCCCTAGCTGGCCCATGAGGTCACCCGTGGGACCACCCCTCCTCAGTAGGCGGAGGCAAATTATCGCCTTGGGATGCTCCTACCAATGATGTTACAGTCTATTCCATGCTATCCACCAGGCCATTTCTTAGTCTACATCTCCGATCGTTGAGCTCCACACTAGAAGATTTGATTTTCTGGATGTTTTTCTGTAGAATTTCCTTAGGGAATGTTTTTGTCCAGTTTCCAGCGTACTCTATTGACAGGCCAAAAACAACATCAATAGCGGGGAGATTGACAAATTCACCTAGGCATGCAGTCATGCACATAATCCATAGTTGGAGGATATTTCAGGTATTTAATTCTTCCAGAACCTCTATGTATACTTTCTTCGGCATCTGCTGCATGCAACTGAACTGCCTGGAAAACTGGGTCATCACATATGGTTTGTAGAATATTTTTCCATTGATTTAGGCTTCCAAAACACCACCCCTGATGCTCTATAAGTACTCCCTCTTCTTTAATATATCCCATCCATCATCTACCATCTGACCAGCTGGTGTCTGGAATAGTTGAAAGTCGAAATGGTTTTGGCTTCTGATCTTGAGCTCGATCCCTTCTTCTCTGAGCATCAGTGGGAAGATTCCATCAATGTTCAAGAGGGATGGAAATATACCGTCACTTAGAGAGAGAATGAAATTCAAGAAGTCAAATCCACCATAGTGGGATATGACCCAGCCGTGAATGATCTGGATTTGTCCACATATCCTTCTGGGTGTACTTCCTCTTAAGATACGCCCCAGAATGATGTATATCCTGGCCAGTATGGGAAACCCCAGGTCAACCTTATTCTTCACCTCCATGATTTCACACATCACTAGAATCCCTGGGCACACCCCCATCCTCATATCCCTCACTGGTAACAACCACCCACTTAAGAATACAACAAGGAACTCAACATATCGCACATTCGGGTCCCGACTTTCATTTATGCCAAAGCCCCATGATTGGTACTCTCCTGCCTCTAGGACCATCCAATATGATCCCACATTTCCTCTCTAAGATGTGTTTGACCATTTCTTCCCTCGTCCAGGCATCTTCACAGCCTTGTCCTATGTCAAAAAAGACTGAACCATCCCATATAAGATATGTCCTTCAGAATATATTTTATTTTCATCTTCTCCTTGGATAGTGCCAGCAGATGCCATGTCAGGATGGGGGTGCACATCCTATCCCCCCAGAAGTTCTCTGTTGGGAGGAACTCATCATACTGGTACCCCTCCAAGGGTATTCTCCCAATGAAATGGACTTCCCATAGACTAATACCCACCTCTCCATGGGGGAGGTGGAAGGT
Source organism: Viscum album (assembly GCA_963277665.1). NCBI lineage: Eukaryota > Viridiplantae > Streptophyta > Magnoliopsida > Santalales > Viscaceae > Viscum > Viscum album. The sequence goes on along the minus strand of OY728136.1, from coordinate 1,274,375,030 downwards.
GTTGTTATCGGGAGACCAATGACTGAATAACTCTGGTACCAGGTCCTGCTACCAGTAGAAGTGAAATTGGGATGTACAAATAGCTTTGAAATCCAGATAGACCGTAGATATTCCCTGAATTCAACACATGCTTGGCATAACCAGTATGCCCATGCCCATTCTCTTGTGAAGTCTCCCTCAGACCTGAAGTCCCATTCCTTCCAACCCTTTATCTCATCAGTAATACTGCTTCTTAAGGTGATTACATAAAGAGTGGGGGATTCCTCAAGAACTGGATTGCTCTATAAAATAGTCATAGTCTTTAGATTCAGGACGTAGATAGCTATGTTCTATGTTTTCCTAGTGGGATGGATGTTGTTCGTGATATTAAACTATGGGAGATTATCCTCATGTGTCGCCCATGACCGCGGTGTATCATTTTCAAAGCCAGGCATCAACACCTCTTCCATAATGTTGAAGTTCCATATTGGCAGGCTATCACTTAGGTTGATTACTAGACACAAACCTCCTCATGTGAAGAATATGGGGGTTCACGATCATTTGAGTCCTCTTTGCGGTTGTTGTGGCCTCCCTCTCGGCATCGGTCTATTGGGTGGCCATTTTTGATAAGTTTTCAGAAATCCAAAGGACTATGTGCGAAATAATGGCGAATCGGTGAAAAAAATAGCCAATGGCGTAAAAGAATGCCGGTCTGCACAAAATCATTTGATGGATCGAAAGTGACCGGGGCACACGCAAAACTCAGTATTGGCCATGGAAACTTGTGCATGGATGTGGAGATTCTTTGCACAAAATAGAAAAATCCTATCATATGGAAAAGTCAAGGTGGGGACCTAAGGGTCCCCCTCAGCGTATTTATAGGATCAGAATGCCCCTTGTGGGAGTATGAAAGTGGTTTGTGCACCCAAACACCATTTTTGGATGCACAAATAGGATTCTTCTCTATTTTTTGGCATGACCCTCAGAATCCGACCTTCGGACCCCCCTTCAGCTCTGATTCTGAGGGGGGGCATTGTTTGACACCGAATTTTAGATAGAGCCATGAGGGGGGTCTTTTGTAGAAACCAAAGGCATCTTGGGACTGAATGGATAACTCCGCGATGCGAGATGGATTTTCATGCAAGAATTAGGGAGTTCGTGCCAGATTCCCCTTGGCGCAAAAACCCTTGCGTTCCCAATGCGTTGTCAAATGAATGCTTCTGTGGAGACCAGTTTAAAACACACCAAGGAATTGGAATGCACGAGTCCAGGTGTGTGTGAAATATTTCATGTTCCGTGAAAACCCTTGAGTGTCCAATGCGACGTCAAAGGGGCCCTTTCATAACTAACTTCTCAAAAAACCAACTAAGGAAAGGGAGTGAAGGAAGAGATACTGGCATGCAAGATCCCCCTAGGTGTATAAACCCTTGCGCGCCCAATGCAACATCAAATGATCATTTTCACATAGCACTACTGGAAAATGGACTTATAACCATGGTTTTTCAAAAAACAGTGGGTATTGGTTACCCCTATACCCATGGTTTTAGAAAACCATGGGTATAGGGATAATATGGGAACTTATACCCACATTTTTGAAAAACTATGGGTATAGGCTATCTATACCCATAGTTTTTCTCAGAACCATGGGTATAGGTTTTTTTTCAAGTCGTATACCCATGGTTTTGGCCAAACTGTGGGTATAGGGTTTTTTCGGAAGACCTATACCCACGGTTTTTCAAAACCGTGGGTGTTGGGGAATTTTTTTTGAATACCTATACCCACAGTTTGGCCAAACCATGGGTATAGCTTTCCCCATTATGGAGAGAAAAAAATTACATAGGAGAACAAAAATATTTGGCAGGAACACTGTTTGGATTAATATAATTACAAAAATACACATACAAAAACATGTGATATATGTATGTTGGTTGGTTAGGCAGACTATACTGATGAAGGCAGTCGAGTGTTCGAATCTCGCCAAGTTTTTTTTCTAATAAATGAGTTAAAATTAATATAATTAAATAGATGTATAGATAAATATCACAAAATTTCTGCAGCTCCGTTGGTCAGGCGACGTAACCTCATCAAATCGGTCACGTGTTAGATTATCACTGTCATCATTTTTAGATATGAGGATTTATTAATATATATATATATATATATACATAATGAACATGCAGTTGGCTCGGTTGGTTAGAGATGGTGGCCTGTTGGTGGGGGTATCGTGGTTGAAACCCTACGTCTATCTTTTTTGAATATAAATCCCCACAGTTTGAAAACTGTGGGTAAAGTGCTGTGCCACGTTGTACTATGGTGTGACACAGTGTGACACACCTATACCCACGGTTTGGAAAACCATGGGTATAGGATCAGACCCCTATTGCGATGCCTCTCAGCCCCACAGTTTCCAAAACTGTGGGTATAGGTTATACCCACAGTTTGGGAGCTATACCCACGGTTTTGAATCATGGGTATAGGTCATATTTCCAGTAGTTTAGTCCTTCTTGTATGCTACCTATGAGGTTTTAGGATATAAAATAAACAGTACCCCCCTGCCCCGCCCTTCAGGGATGGTTACAAAAGATGAAATAATACTCTGCAGCATGAAATACACCTTTTTCACGACCACGTGAAAAACACTATGTCCTCAAGTTATTGGATCTTGCATGACAGGTCCCCTAGGGGTCCTCCTTCAGGTGGGCCCTCTTGGGCTTGATCCTCATCCATTTCCTTTTACCCTAAGTCATTTGTGCACCAAATATCCCTCTTTCACGCAAGTTCCCCCTGCATCAGACTTATTTTGCACGCATCCATCCCGTTTGCGCGCAGCTGTCCCATCTTATGTGTAGTGTCTCATCTTGCACGTGTCCCTCCTTGTGCACCCCATGTGTCGTCCTTACCCTAAGTCACCATGTTAGAGCCCCTCTTATGCTCAAAACCCTTGTATCACACATACTTATCCCATACGACCCTCCAGGCTCCTACGATGTAACTTCAAGGTCCCTTGCGAGGTGCTTCACATTGAGTTTCTTAGCATTATGATTCTTCACATAGGCACACTAATGGATATTTCTTCTTCACATAGCCATGCTAACGTGGTCCCCTCAATGGATCACTCCACAACACCCCCTCAAAACAACATTGCCAGTTTCTTCCCTTCACCAAGGGTTAAAGTGCACCGGTAATGTAAGTCCTAGAGGTGTAGAGTGAACCCACCTCATCTGAGCTACATGAAATTAAACTACCAAGCACCATCATCCTCAACACATGATGTTAAACTATGGCCTCTACCTGTTCAATACATGTAGGGTGCCCTATATCAGACATTCTCTACGCCCACTCATCTCCACGAGAGTGAGATCTTCCTCACATGGAATGAGATCCTCTTTGTTGGAGCGGCGTCTGTCCGTAGGGAAGGGAAACCATCTTGGTGTAATCCCCTAGCCTTTCTTGCAGGAGGTAGCACCCCTACTCCTCCTTTCGTCTTTGGTTCCAAGGACCAGAGGAGAGATGGGCATAGGGACCTTCGTTATCTCGTCCCTCTCCCTCCGGGATTTGTCGTCATCAAGCCTCAATCCTAGAGTAAGTACCAATCTCCATCTCCCTAGGACACTAACCACACATAAGACCCTATTTCCTCTTTGGGCTTATAACCACATGTAAGCCCCATTCGACTTCCCACAGGCATACCTTTCACGATGTGATCATCAGGTCTTTACTGCCTACTGTTTATTACACCGAGCATGAATCACGTGGGTTTAGAGTAAGCATTGACCATGGCATCCTTCATGGGAAACCTTATCATTTAATACCTAAACATTATCGCACTATGTGGACTTTGATCATTTTCTCCTAGTAAGGGTATGTAGGAAGCCTCCCCAAGGCTCAACTCCAACACCTACTTGTCCCGACCTCCCTCCATGTTAGTGAACCTTCATCCTGTATGATGTTAAACTGTATCCACCATCTCTAAATATGTGGAATTTGATCCTTGACTCTTAGGAAGAGTATGTAGGAAGCCTCCCTGAGGTTCAATCCGGACACCCATCAGTCCCGAACACTTCACGTCGGTTCACCCCCGTCCTGCATGACGTTAAACTGTATGCCCCCTTTTTATCTAGAATGAAGCTAAAATGTATGAATTCAAAATATGAGGGTTTTGATACTTGTCTCCTAGGTAGGGTTCATAAGAAACCTCCCTGAGGTTCAACCCCAACCAGTGGTAATCCGTTGTACCCCAATTGACGGTAAGTCCTTGGAACTCCAACCAGCGGTAATCCATTGTAGCCCCATCCAGCGGTAAGCCGTTGTAGTCCACAATCGATGGTAATCCTTTGTAGTCCCTTTCATTGGGACCCACATCTCTGGTCCTCCCCCATGTCATCAGACCATCCTGGGATTCTAACCATGCGTAAGCCCTAGTATACCATCAGGTTGTTTCCCTATGTGTGCACCCCGATTCTATACCCCCATTCTGAACTACCCAAACTTTGATTCCCTTCCTTAGGGATACGTAGAAAGCCTCTCTAAGGTTCAAGCCCATCACTCATGTACCATCATGGTCTCTCTCACAAGCCTATGCATTTCAGGAAGGTCATTCCCCAACCCGGAGGTTCCACTTCCACTAGGACCCATCCATACATCCATTCTCATGGGTTTCCTCCTCAGGTGACCCATAACCACACTAAACTACGTGGACTTTGATTCCCTATCATGGGGGTACGTAGGAAGTATCTTTGAGGCTTAATCCCAACATCACCATCACCATCGTGTCGGTTCCATATCACTCTCCATCCAATATCAACAATCCATATCTATCCTGATTCTTACCTGGGCCACCACATCCCAATGAGTTCATGTTACCCACTTTATCGCTGATCCTAGCAATAATCAGGTAATTAACCACACTTTATCCCTAGTATCAGTGATCTTTCCTGGGGTTACACCTATCTGATCCACTCCCTTCAGTGTTCTGATCTGTCTGATCCATCTCTTCTAGAGGTTAAACTCATAACATACCCTATGTTAAACATGGGAAGCGGAGGAAAACCTTTGAGACATGCCTATGTCATACAATTCCTCACATTCGACATAGGATGCCTCTGGATTCTATGCCCTAGAGAAGCCCTATCATAAAGGGAAGAAACCCAGACACATTATTGTTCTAGTGTCCAGACATGACAATGATGTCCAACATGACTACTCTGCCGACCAAAGGTTGCTACCCTGACTGGACCCCTTGGAATTTCCTAATAGAAGCAGTGTAATTAACCAGTGTCATTGAAGACATGGCACTAGGAATAAATTTACAAACAACGTATTAAGTCTATGAGGGAGACCCAGACTAGGTAACGAGTTCCAAGGATGAATCCCCAGAAGGAGGAACCAACATACCATCATTCCATTTCAGTCAAGGATAAAACTTCCCTGAATAAGAAATGGATGCCACCCGCCTTTGGAAATCGGGAATGCAGGGAAACTGTTGTGAGACCTCCACAGATGGATGCACGCCCTGATGAAAGCATCGGAAACAATAACATAGGAATAAAATATGGAATTTTTTAAGACACATAAGCATATAATATGATTTCTATAGTATCCAATACATCACTTCTAAGACCATATTAGTAGTATGTCTTCACTCCCCATACCATCTTGGTAGTCATGGTTCACTCCCATGACCATATTATTAGCATGAGTTCCCTCCTCATATAATCTTTGTATTCATGATTCACTCCCATGGCCATATTAGTAGTCAAGGTTCATTCCCAAGACCATATTAGTCTATATCATGAGATATAAATCTTTACCCAATCTATTGGAGGGAGATATAGGTCCCACATATCTCAAAGTGAAATCATACATACATGTACCATAATATCATAAATAATCATATCATAACTCATGAAATTAAATGTGTGTAAAATCACGTAATCATATATTAACCTATGGAAAAATAGAAGTTTCATAATCATCTCATCAAATCATAACCCATGAAAGGAAGCAGGTTTCGAAAGAATATAACCCACAAAATAGAAACAAGTGTCATAAGTATCATTCAATCGAAACATAAACCGTTCAATAAATAATATGAATGGAAACTTTGGATCATTTATTAGAATTTTATGGGTAACATAAAAAGATGTCATCTTAGATGGAAAATAACTTGAAAAGATATTTTGAAAACATAATTTATTCTTTAACAAGTATTTTTAAAACATAAAACGTTTTGAAAACAATTTTCTTTAAAAATACTTTAAAAACCTAGAAAAAAGGCTTGAAAATTATTGTGAAAATCTTTTCCCTGAAAAACTTATAAAAATAAGATGGAAATTTTTTTAAAAAAAATTCCCTTGAAAAATTATAAAATAAGATTCAAAACATTTTAAAATCCCTTTTCTTTGAAAACACTTTTAAAACTTATACTTAAATCTTAAAAAAATTTGAAAATTTTTTTCCTTAAAAACGTGTAAAATAATATTCAATTTTTTTTTTAAAAAACTTACCTCAGAAAAGGCCAAGGGATCAAGACCAAGCTTATACAATCACAATTGAAGAGGTTGAAGTTATGAATGATATGGTGGCAAGTACATTAATCCTTTTCCCAAATTTATCCAATGATTTATTTGATTATAGATCATTGCATTCTTTCATATCTTCCCAATTTTACAAGAAAATTAGATATTTCCAATTTTATTTAACAAGGGAGTTTTCAGTCAAAACTTCTATGGGAAGTGTCATTTCAATAAAATTTTATGAATCAGTTACCATTATGACATATAAACATGATTTTTATGCTGATCTCATCATCACACCCATGATTGAATTTGATATAATCCTTGATATGGATTCGATTTTAGACCATGATGAAAAAATTTATTATAAGAAGAAGGAGGTTACAATTTTTGATGATGATAAGGAATAACTTATCTATAGAGTAGAAATGCCACCATCTAATTCTCAACTATATCCACCCCTATTAGCTCTACTAAATTCAATTATTGGGGAAAAAGGGATTGAAATAACTTCGGGTGAGGAAAATAATGTTAAAATAGAGGAAGTACCTATTGTAAAAGAATATGTTGATGTGTTTCCAGAGGATTTACCTAGACATCATCTAGAATGATAAATTAAGTTTTACATTGATTTAATTTTTAGTTCAAGGCCCATATCGAAGACCCCTTATAGAATGACCACTGTAGAATTAGTGGAACTAAGGAAACAACTATAGGAATTGAGTAATAAAAGATTTATTTTCCCTATTGTTTCTCCATGGGGATCCCCTGTTCTTTTTGTTAAGAAGAAAGATGGATCTATGAGGTTGTGCATTGAATACAGGGAGATCAATGATATAACAATAAAGAACAAGTATTCCCTACCTTGAATTGATGATTTATTAGATCAACTTCATGGAGATCAATATTTTTCAAAGATTGACCTTCGATTTGGATATCATCAGTTGTGAGTGAATAAGGAAGTCATTCTGAAGACAACATTTCGTACTAGGTATGGGCATTATGAGTTTACAATAACGCCTTTTGGATTGACTAACGAACCCTCGATTTTCATGGATCTAATGAATAGATTTTTCAAGGAATATATTGATTAATTTGTAGTGGTATTTATTAATGATATCTTAGTATACTCCTAAATATATGAAGACCATGAAAACCACTTGCACACTATTATGAAAAATATTTGAAGAAATTAATTATACGGGATGTTTAGAAAGTGTGAATTCTGGCTTCAAGAGATTTCTTTTCTTGGCCATATTGTCTCTAAGATGGAATCTCTGTTGATCCTTATAAGACAAGAGCAATACAAGAATGACCAGAACTGATGAGTATAACTACGGTACACAGTTTTATTGGTTCAAAAGGTTATTATCAGAGTTTCATCCGGAATTCTTCCCGTTTGGCTAACCCATTAACCAAGATCACACGTAATGGGGTTAAATTTGTTTGGACAAAAGAGTGTGAAGAATGTTTTGAATAAATGAAGTGAATGTTATTCAATGCTCCTATGTTGACTCTACCATTAGGGAATGATGGGTTTGTTATTTATAGTGATGATTCAAATAAAGGACATGGTTGTGTCCATATGTATAATGATAGATTTATTTAATATTCATCATAGCAGCAAAAAATTTACAAACGAAACTATCCGACACATGATATTGAGTTAGTAGTTGTAATATTTTCTTTGAAGATATGGGGACAATATCTCTATGGTAAGAAATGTGAGATATATACCAATAAAAAGAGTTTGAAGTATATTTTCTCACAGAAAGAACTCTACATGAGGAAAAGGTGATGGCTCAAACTACTCAAGGATTATGATTTCACAATAACTACCACCCAGGGAAGAAAAATAAGGTGTTATATGATTTGACCAGAAATGATCATGTAGTTATAAATAAGATGAGAGTGGAAAGGGATCCTATGATCATGGATCTAGTAAAGATGGATATGGGAATAATCATGGAAGGTGAAACATAGATACTTTTTCAAATGGTTTCCAAACTATCTTTACTAGAAAGGATAAAAAGTTCAAAGACTGATGATGAGGAGTTTCAAAATAAAATTAAAGATTTTAATGATGGGATATTGATTGACTTCGTATATGAAGATGGAATTTTGAAATTTGGGAAGAGGATTTATGTTCCCAATATACCTGATCTAAAAATGGAATTGTTTGATGATGCTCATGGCTCCAATTTCTCTATACACCCTGATAACACTAAGATGTATAGAGATTTGAAGGAGTATTTTTGTTGGGACAACATGAAGAGGGATATCATTGATTATGTGTCTATATGTAAGGTTTGTCAACAGGTTAAGGCTAGAAGAAAACATCCTAGAGGAGTCATGCATCCTCTTCCCATACCTGATTGGAAAATGGATGATATTACGATGGACATTGTCATGGGGCTACCAAAGACTCCTAGAACGAATGTTGCAATATGGGTCACTATTGATCGTCTTACCATGTCAGCACATTTTTATTCTATAATATAAGATTTACCACTTGAATTTTTAGCAAGACTATATATTAATGGAGTTGTAAGACTTCATGGAGTACCCATATCAATTGTTTCTGATTGTGATCCTCATTTCACACCAAGATTCTGGAAAATTCTTCAGAAATCTCTAAATATTGAACTTTTTTTGAGCACTTCCTACCACCCTCAAACTTATAGACAATCCGAACAGACAATACAAACCTTAGAAGACATGTTTATATCTTCGTAACATGACTTTGAAGGTATGTGGGATCAATATTTACCTCTAGTATAATTTTCCTATAATAATAGCTTCCATTCAAGTATTCAAATGGCACCATATAAAGTGTTATATGGAAAGAGATGTCGCACACCAACTTGTTAGGATGATTTTGGTGAAAGAAAACTCGCAGGCCAAGAACTTGTTGAGGAAACAATGGAAAAGGTGAATATCATCTAAACCCACATCAAAGCAGCTCAAAGTAGGAAAAATATCTATGCCAATAATTGAAGGAAGGACTTGGAATTTTAAGTAGAAGATCATGTTTTCTTGAAGGTATCTCCATGTAAGGGTGTTATAAAATTTGTAAAGAAGGGTAAATTGAGTCCCAAGTACATTAGACCTTTCAAAATTCTAGAACGAATTGGAGTTGTATCTTATCATTTGGAAATGCCACCAAGTCTCTCTAAAGTTTATGATGTGTTCCACGTATCACTGTTGAGAAAATACATGCTCGAAACAACTCATATACTCACCTATGAAGTTAAAGAACTAGAACCTGATCTGTCTTATTGTGAATATCCTATCAAGATTCTTGATACCAGAGAACAAGTGTTGATAAACAGGAAGACTCATCCGGTAAAGGATCTTTGGAGAAACCATAAAATGGAAGAGGCAACGTGGGAACCTAAAGAACTTGCGATGAAGAACCACCCGAATCTTTTTATGCCGTAATATTCTAGAAATTTCATGGATGAAATTATTTTGAGGAGGGAAGAATGTAACACCCCCAAGCTTCAACTGTATGCCTCTATTTGAATAATAAAATAGCTTGCGTTGTACGCAACTTCGAGTTCTAGCACACCACAACCAATCAAACTATCCATTATGAATAGTAATACCCACTTTTTAAAATTTTATAAATTTTATTTTTCAAATTGGACTTCATTTTTGGATTCTGAATATCAAAATTAGCTTAAGGTGAATTTTTGGTATTTTTTTTAAAACTTTCGATTTTTGATGAATAGTGAAAAACACTTCGTTATTGTTTAAAACTGACTTTTTATTAAATTTATTTTTAGTCAAAATAGATACATAATACCTATATAAGTTCATTTTAATTAATTCGAGTCATTTTATAATAAGATTTGATATATAAAATTTTATTGAACTATTTAACGCCTTTTACCCACCTTCTAGGCACATTTACAAATTTGCATAAAATGCAATTTTACCACTTCTTTGAATTAAATTTCAAAAATCTGAGAGACATGGTTGACATCATTATGTAAAATGTGGTTCAATAGGATGAAAATAATTTTTGGTGAATAGTAACTTTTGAATTTTATTTACCACAATTAAAAGTAAATAGGGTAATTAAAGGTAAAAATGATATTATAATTACCCTAACACATGTCCTAATTCTATTGTATTAGTGTATTTCGACAAAAATAAACCTTAGGACAAAAATATGGACATTTTTTATCCAATTGTATATGATTAGGACATCTATTATATTTTATTTAAAGAAGACTTAATAGTGATAAATTCAATGTTTAATAAATGGAAAAATTTTAATATAGGTTTACACATAATATAAATTTCACTATAAGTATTCATTAGAAATATAAAAAGATTTAATACATCATGGTATTTTATTTTTAATTTTTAGACATTAAATAATTAAATTTATTTATGACACAATGATGATGCATTAGTTACCTTATTAATGAAAGACTAAAATAATTGATGTTATAAATATTAAAATAAATGTGTATTGAGACTTTTGATGAATTAAAAGAATTTTATTGGAGAATATGACATGTTATGGTTGATTTAATGATTTTTTTCTATGTAATATTGTTGTTATGTCTTTCAAAAAAAATCAAATATTAAATAGTATCAAAATTGACATAAATGAGTTTTAAAACGAATACTATTTTATTAAATTATATAATAGTCCTAAAAATATAAGGTTTGGCCTAAGTACTTATATAATGATATATATTTCATTAAATAACCACTTGAGGTTCTTTTTTAATTTTATAGTAAGTTTATTAACCATGTAATATAAAAATACAAGAAGACATGTTAAATGTTAAACTATATAACTAAGAGTTAAATCTAAAATATAAGGTTAATATGGTGACCTAAACTTGTATAAAACGTGTTGGTTGAGAGGTTTTAGATCCATACCCACCTTATCCTCGAAATAAATCCATTTTAAGCTATTATAAACCTAAATGATTTTATAATAAAATAATATTTCAAGCTTTTCCTAAAGTGACCCTCACCTCTCTTATAAAAGGGTACTTCCCTTTCTCTTAATTTTACACCTAAAAATCATTTTATCTCATCCAAACCCTACTCAAATATCCTAGCAACTACCCTTAATTCAACTTAGAGGCCTTACTTTGATCTTAAAACCAACCTAAGGATCCCTTTTGTTCAAATCAAAAGGAAGAACCTGAAGAAGAGGTAATTACTTCATCACCTCTTTCAAAGTTCTTTTCTTCTTCCACTTCCTATTTCTTTGTTGTTTCCATACTAAAATAATAAATCTAGAAACTTATATATACTGAGATTTTATTATAAATATGGTACCACCATATTCATTATTCTATCCATCCAATTAGTGACAAAGTCACCATACGTGCGTACATGTGGCTTACTGTCTCCACGTCGTGGTGTAGTTTTTTATTCAACACTTCATTATTTGGATGGGTATAATAATGGGTATAAATGATTTAAATAATAAATATAACATGTTAATTAATCTATATATATAATATACCATCCAATTACATACTATTTCACCACTAATAGAATGATATTGTCGCTCGTGCGTACGTACGACTTACCATCTCCATGATGCGATGAGATTCCATTCCCCATCGTTAAAATTAAAGAATAATTTTCATTTTATGATTAAAAAATAATGTTTAAGAACTTAATATAATTCTGGATATGAATCAAATACATCATATCCATAACAAACATGACTTATGTAACAAAACATATTAAGGAAAACGAATCAGTTAACACCCAAAACAATGATACTACTGAAATATCATTAACAAAGCAATATTAGAAGATCATATATGATATCATATTTATGTATGTGGTTATTTTATAATTTAATAACAATTATTTTACCATTATTCAAAAGGTTAAACTACCCTCTACTATGAAAAGTACAAGGTAAGGGTTAATTTTACAATCTCTTTATTATCTGAGGTTGCTTATACGTAAGTATCTACTAGGACCTCTTTATCATTCACATCCGTGTTTCTTAAAAATCTATTTCAAAACATTTATACTATTTACTATACTATGGGTTAAATTCATTTATATCCTCATTTTAATTTTTATAAAATGGTTTGAAAGGAATCTTTCCATCGCTTTCCAAAAAAGGTACTATATGACCATTTCGAAAAATTAAGAAAGAATGTTTTTTAACTTATACGGCGGGTGTAGCTATTTTACACCAATATAACACCTTCAAAGATTCACTTAAAATATTATAAGAATATTTTCAAAATAAATGTTTTCTTTTATAATTACGTGACTTTTAAATGATTTCAAAATAGAAAGAGATATTTCACCCAAATAGTTTTTTATTTCATCTATGTCAACATCTTTTGTTGGATTTTATGTTTGTTTGAAGTTGATTTATTATAATACAATATTCAATATTTAATTGAAGGTTTTGTGATATGTTTGATTTTGGATGTGATATTTTTATACCATTCATGTTTTATGGTTAAATTATTGAAATTTTGTATGCTAGTTTTAATACAAATGTTTATATTATGTTTCACCCTTTTCATATAAGGAAGGCATTGAACTTAGTAAGTAACAGGAGGGGTCCGCTATAGACCCTAGATGAATCGGTAGGTATAATGAGACAAACTAGTGTCTTGGAACAAGGACTTGACAAAATTTTATTTGTAGTCTTGGAACAAGGCCTTGAATATGTGGTTAGGATGTCCGACATTATGCATTATATCATGATGAAATTATCTATTGATATTACATGTGATTATTCGACTAGTAGAATATCCATGTGAATAAGTAAATATAATTATTCGGTTTATATTTTCCATATTATTCTGAATTTTAGGTTTAAAATTCTTTTGTTTTAGTCTTATACATTGCCTTAAATGTTTATTTTTTCTTATGATAATTTTTTCTATATTGTTATCCTTACTGAGCATCTGAGCTCACCCCTTTCTTATGATTTATTTTTACCAGGAGGTGAAGAAGTATATTATGATTGACCTACAAAAATAGGCTAAGGTATATGAGTGTGTTCAAAGGAGACACAATGTTTTCTTTTTTCCATTTCATATTGTAATGTAAAATGTATGTATATATCTAGTACCTCCAAGGATACTAAAATAATCGGTCATTCGAGACTTGATCTCTTGTGATCATTCCAATTTTATGTAATAATGAACCAAATTTGGGTAACCGGGGTTAGGGTGTTACATTTGGTATTAGAGGAAGTTTATTACAAACCTTGGAAACTAGATTTAGAAAAACCGTGATTAGATAACATTACCCTAAGATAGACTTTGAGTATTAGTATAGAAGAACTTCCTAGAATTTTGGTAATGTATAGATTTTGTGAATTTTCCAAGCAATACATCCCTATCTGGATACGAGCAGGTAGACGCAGCTCAGCATAGATGTATCTAGGAGTAAAACCCGAAAACACCACTTTGACCTAGACTCGAATGGGAACTGGTGCACGACAACGGGACTTAATGCACTCTTTGTTATGAAAATCCCAGGGGATATGCTTAGGATAATTCATATTTTCTATAAAAGACATTATGAAAGATTTATGAGTAAATACCTACCCAAAGAAAACATTTTTTTGGATTATATTCATAAACTATTCAATTTATGTTAGGTATTTTACTAGTTTGTAATTATGTATTGTGATTCATAAACTAATGTAGTGTATGCAATTGTTTAGAAATGGAACCTATTGGAAGGAATAGAAACCGTATTATTGCACATAATCCATATAGGGATTTCCATACTAATCAAGATAATTATAGTGGAGCTGGTGATGCAACTGGTGTTGAACATCTTATAACCATACTGGGAAAAATCCCTGATATTATGAATAATAACATTACCCATATAGAGCACCCTGATCCACAACGTAGAGGATCAATGTTAGAATGATTCATGAGAAAATAACCACCAAAATTCAATGGGACTACAAATCCATTTGTAGCTGAACAATAGATTAGTTTCTTAGAGAAATTTTTTCATGCTTTGGGGAGTATCAAAAGGGAAAAAGTTGTCATGCCATTTTATCTCCACACAGGAGATGCAGATCAATGATGGTCATTAATTCAAAACACAAAGGAGGATGAAGAAGTATCAAATATGGAATGGAGGGAGTTTAAAGATATTTCCTTAGAAAAATACTTTCCTCATGAACATCAAGCGGATATGGAAAGTCAATTTCTGAGTCCAAGGAAAAAGGAGGATGAGAATGTCGCAAAGTATGAGGCTAACTTTATAAGGTTATAAAGGCATGCTAAAAATTATATATGTAACATAAAAATTAAGATTGGTCGATTCTTTTATGGGTTAATACCATTTCTCCATCGAGTATTAGTCCCACAATCCTTCTCGTCATACAAAGATATTGTCTCATGTGCTATCAAGACAGAAAAGTAATTCTATACACCTTACGACTTTAATGCAAATAAAGATAAGAATAGATCTGATGAACACTCTGGAAATGGAAATAAGGGGAAGAAGGGAAAATTTGAATTTCCATCCTATAGTAAATGTGGGAAGAAACACCCCATTACTTTCCTGAAGGGAATGAGAGTCTGTTACAAGTGTGGAGAAAAAGGCCACCAAGATCATGATTGAAAAGATAAGAAAGAGGCTTTAAATGTTTAATTCTATAGTTGTAAAGAAATGGGTCATTATGAAAATTAATTTCCTAAGAATTAAGGAAACATACCTTGGAAAAGGACAAGAAAGCGAGGCCAAGCTTATGCGATCACAAAGGTAGATGTTGAAGTTATGAATGATGTGATGGAAGGTACATTAATCGTTTCCTCAAATTTAGCCAATGCTTTATTTGATTCTGGATCATCTCATTCATTAATATCTTCCCAATTTTCCAAGAAAATTAGATATTTAAAATTTTATTTAATAAGGGAGTTGTCAGTAAAAACTCCAAAGGGAAGTGTCATTGCAATAATGTTTTGTGAATCAATTACCATTTTTCCAAATAAATGTGATTTATTTTCTGATCTCATCATCATACCCATGATTTAATTTGATATAATACTTGGTATGGATTGGATTTTGGACCGTGATGTGAAAATTTATTGTAAGAAGAAGGAGGTTACAATTTTTGATGATGATAAGAAATACCTTATCTTTAGAGTAGAAACATCACCATCTAATTCTCATCTATATCCACCCCCAGTAGCTCTACTAAATTCAATTAATGGGGAGGAAGAGAGTGAAATAACTATGGGTGTGGAAAGGAATGTTCAAATAGAGTATGTATCTATTGTGAAAGAATATGTTGATGTGTTTCCAAAGGATTTACCTAGACATCCTCTATAATGAGAAATTTTGTTTTCCGTTGATTTATTTTTTAGTTCAAGGCCCATATCAAAGACCCATTATAGAATGAGCACTGTGGAATGAGTGGAACTAAAGAAACAACTATAGGAATTGAGTAATAAAGTATTTATTCTCCCTAGTGTTTCTCCATGGGGAGCCCCTATTCTTTTTGTTAGGAATAAATATGGATCTATGATGTTGTGAATTGACTACAAGGAGATCAATGTTATAACAATAAAGAACAAGTATCCTCTACCTCACATTGATGATTTATTCGATCAACTTCATGGAGCACAATATTTTTCCAAGATTGACCTTTGATATGGATATCATCAGCTGTGCATGAAGAAGGAGGACATTCTGAATACAAAATTTCATACCAGGTATGGGCATTACAAGTTTACATTAATGCCTTTTGGACTAACTAATGCATCCTCTGTTTTCATGGATCTAATGAATAGATTTTTCGAGGAATATCTTAATGAATTTTTAGTGGTATTTATTGATGATATCTTGGTATACTCAAAAATCTATAGAGATCAAGAAAATAACTTGCACACTATTCTAAAAACTCTTAGAAGAAACAAATTATATGGGAAGTTTAGCAAGTGTGAATTCCGACTTCATGATATTTCTTTTTATTGGACATGTTGTCTCTAAGGATGGAATATCTGTTGATCCATCTAAGACAAGTGCAATACAATAATTTCTAGCACCGATGAGTATAATTGACGTACGTAGTTTTATTGTTTTGGCAGGTTATTATCAGCATTTCTTCCAAAAATTTTCCCATTTGGCTAACCCATTAACAAAGCTCACACATAAAGGGGTCAATTTTTTTTTGGAAAAAAGAGTGTGAAGAATGTTTTGAAGAACTGAATAGAATATTAGTCAATGATCTTATTTTGACTCTACCATCGGGGAATGATGGGGTTTTCATTTATAATGATGCTTCAAAGAAAGGACTTGGTTGTATCCTTATGCAGAATGATAGAGTTATTTCTTATGCATCACTATAGCTAAAAATTCATGAAAAAACTATCCTACTCATGATCTTGAGATAGAACTATAATCTTTTCTTTAAAGATAAGGAGAAACTATCTCTATGGTGAAAAAATGTGAGATATATACCGATCAAAATAGTTTAAAGTATATTTTCTCACACAAATAACTCTACATGAGGCAAAGAAAATGGATTGAACTACTCAAGGATTATGATTTCACAATACACTACCACCCAGGGAAGGCAAATAAGGTGTCCAATGCTTTGAGCAGAAAGGATTATGGAGTTTTGAACAAGATGAGAGTGGAAATGGATCCTATGTTCACGGATCCAGTGAAGATGGATATGTTAATAATCATCGAAGGTGAAACATCGATACTTTTTCAAATGGTTGCAAAACCATATTTACTAGAAAGGATAAAAAGTTCTCATATTGATAATGAGGAGTTTTAAAAGAAAATTAAAGCTATGAATGATGGAAGATTGATTTAATTCGTATATGAAGATGGAATTTTAAAATTTGGGAGGAGGCTTTGTGTTCCCGATATACCTGATCTAAAAAGGGGATTGTTGGATGATGCTCATAGCTCCAATTTCTCTATACACCCTGGAAGCACTAAGATGTATAGAGATTTGAAGGAACATTTTTGGTGGGACAACATGAAGAGGGAGATTTCTAATTTTGTGTCAAAATGTATGGGTTTTCAATAGGTTAAGGCTGGAAGACAACATCCTGGAGAAGTTATGAAACCTATTCCTAAAACTGAGTGGAAATGGGATGATATTATGATGGACTTTGTCATGGGGATAACAGAGACTCCTAGAAGGAATGATTAAATATGGGTCGTTTTTGATCGTATTAACAAGTCAGAACATTTTCTTAATATAAGATAAGATTTACCACTTGAAGATTTAGTAACACTATATATTAATGAAGTTTTAAGACTTCATGGAGTAACCCTATTGATTAATTCTGATCGTGATCCCCGTTTCACATCAAGATTCTAGAAAAGTCTTCAGAAAGCCCTAGATACTGAGCTTTGTTTGATAACTACCTACCACCCTCAAACTGATGGAAAATTAGAAAATACTATTAAAACCTTATAATACATGTTTAGATCTTACTCATATGACTTTCAAGGTATGTGGGATCAATATTTAACTATGGTAGAATTTTACTATAACAATAGCTTCTATTCATGTATTCAGATGGAACCATTTGAAGAATTATATATAAAGAGATGTCGCACACCAACTTGTTGGGATGATGTTGGTGAAAGAAAACTGGTAGGCCTAGAACATGTTGAGAAAACAATGGAAATGATGAATATTATCCAAACCCAAATCAAAGTAGCTCAAAGTAG
The DNA here is from genome assembly GCA_963277665.1 of Viscum album. Taxonomy (NCBI): domain Eukaryota; kingdom Viridiplantae; phylum Streptophyta; class Magnoliopsida; order Santalales; family Viscaceae; genus Viscum; species Viscum album. The sequence continues at coordinate 1,274,356,848 of OY728136.1, read as the reverse complement.
GCAAAAGATCTATGCCGATAACCGAACGAAAGATTTGGAATTTTAAGTAAGAGATCATGTTTTCTTGGAGGTATATCCATGGATGGGTGTTGTACAATTTGGTAAGAATGGTAAGTTGAGTCTCAAATACCTCATACCTTTTGAAATTCTAGAACGAATTGTAGTTGTAGCTTATCATTTGTAAATGCCGCCAAGTCTCTCCAAAGTTCATGATGTGTTCTACATATCACTGTAGAGAAAATACATGCCCGAACCAACGCATGTACTCACCTATGAAGATAAATAACTGGAGCCTGATCTATCGTATTGTGAAGAGCCGGTCAAGATTATTGATACCAGATAATAAATGTTGAGAAACCAGATGACTCGTTTGGTAAAAGTTCTTTGGAGAAACCATAAAATGTTAAAGACAACATGGAAACCTGAGGAACTTGTGATGAAGAACCACACAAATCTTTTTATGCAGTAGTATTATATAAATTTTGAGGACAAAATTATTTTAATGAGGGAAGAATGTAACACCCTCAAGCTTCCACATTACACCTCTCTTTGAATAATAAAATATCTTGCGTTATACGCAACTTTGAGTTCTAGCACACCACGACCAATCAAACAAGCCGTTATGAATAGTAATACCCACTTTTTGAAATTTTATAAATTTTATTTTTCAAAATAGACATCATTTTTAGATTCGGAATATCAAAATTATCTTAGGGTGAATTTTTGGTATTTTTCTGAAAACTTTCAATTTTTGATGAATAGTGAAAAAACACAGCATTATTATTTAAAACCGAATTTTTATTTAAATAATTATATTTTTTATTTAAATTTATTTTAAGTCATAATAGATACATAATACCTATATAATTTCAATTTAATTCATTAGGGTCATTTTATAATAAGATTAGATATATAAAATTTTATTAAACTATTTAATGTCTTTTACCCACCTTTTAGGCACATTCGCAAATTTGCATAAAACGTAATTTTACTGATTCTGTGAATTTAATTTCAAAAATCTGAGAAACATGGTTGACATCAGTAAGTAAATTTTTTTTCAATAGGATGAAAATAATTTTTGGTGAAAAGTAACTTTTGAATTTTATTTACCACGGTTTAAAGTAAATAGGGTAATTAAAGGTAAAAATGATATTATAATTACCATAACACATGTCATAATTCTATTGGATAAGTGTATTTAGACCAAAATAAACCTTAGGACAAAAATATGTTCCATTTTGATCCACTTGTATTAGATTAGTACATTTATTATATTTTATTTAAAGAAGTGTTAAAAGTGTTTAATTCAATGTTTAATAAATAAAATTTTTTTAATATAGGGTTACACATAAGATAATTTCGAATATATATATTCATTATAAAGATAAAAATATTTAACACATAATGGTATTTTATTTATCATTTTTATACATTAAATAATTAAATTTATTTATGTCATAATGATGATGCAATATTTACCTTATTAATGAATGACTAAAATAATTGATGATATAAATATTAAAATAAATGTTAATTGAGACTTTTGATGCATTAAAAGAATTTTATAGGTTAATATGACCTGTTAGGGTTTATTCAAAGATTTTTTTGATGTAATAATATTGTTATGACTTTCACAAAAACCAAATACTAAATAGTTTCAAAATTGAAATAAATGAGTTTTTAAAACAAATACTATTTTATTAAATTATATAATAGTCCTAAAAATATAAAGTTAGACCAAAGGACTTATATAATGGTAGATATGTCATTAAAGAACCACTTTATTTTCTATTTTCATTTTATAGTAGGTTTATTAACCATGTAATATAAAAATACAAGAAGACATGTTAAATGTTAAACTATTTAACTAAGAGTTAAATATAAAAGATAAGGTTAATATGGTGACCTAAACTTGTCTACAACCTATTGGTTGAGATTTTTTCAACCCATACCCACCTTAACATATAAACAAATTCATCTTGAGCCATTAGAAACCGATAATTATTTTATAATAAACTAATATTTCAAGATTTTCTTAAAGTGACCCTCACCTCTCTACGATGTGATGAGATTTCATTCCCCATCATAACAAATCAAGAATAATTTTCATTTAATGATTCAAAAATAATGTTTAGGAACTTAATATCATTTTGGATATGAATCAAATACATCATATCTATGATAAACATGACTTATGTAACAAAACATATAAAGGAAAACAAATCAGTTAACACCCAAAATAATGATACTACTAAAATATCATTAACAAAGAAATATTAGAAGATCATATATTTAACGATCCGAAATTTTGAATAATTTTTGTTTCCAAATTTTGTGTGTTATTTTATTTTATACTCAACAAAACTATTTCATTTAATGAAATGAGTATAATTAAAATGTTCTTGTTGGGTTTCGACTGTTATATGGTTGTTGGTCTATATGACCGTTGGAAACTAAATGTTGCGTTTTTTGTCTATAAATACAAGTGATCTTGGTTAATTAATATAGAAATAAGATTCGATGGCCTCATCCAGTAGTCTTGGGAAAATCTAATCCCATCTGATGGAACTTGGGAAGGAGGTAACACCACTGGGCTTTGCTCTGGACCAAACCCAGGCTGAACTTCATCGTGTGAAGCTGGAACAGAATCGCCTTCGGGAGAAGGTCAAGCAAATAGAAATTAACACTTGGGAAATGTTTTCTGAACCACCACAAGATTATATCACCTTAGCACACCTTACACTTAGGTCTTATGCTGGTGATATAAGGGGCTATGTAACGAGACCTTAGCTGCTTTGTGTAATCCTTTGATATAAATAAAATTGTTATTTCTTCTTATGAGGAAGTTGGTAGATCTCAAATGTATGGATAAATATAGTATGTATATTATTGATGAATTTTGGAAAAAGGATATTTTAAAATATTTATGTAAACCTTAAATAATTAATAATGGTTAATGATTTTTAAAAAATGGTCTTATATAGTTATGTTCAGCAAGAAATTTAGAGTCTAATAAGATCAACTTATTTTTGATGAATAGTAAATTATGAATAGTGATTTTGTGCTTATGATTAGTAATTTAACCAAATGTATTAGTAACCTCACCTAAGAAAGTATAAATATAATTCAGGAACCTTGATTAAGTAATATGATTCAATAAAATAAGTAAATAACTATTTCAGAAATTATTAGTTAAGTATTAGTTTTTTTTGGGTGAATAGTGTTTTTATTAAAAAATTAAATTAAAAATATTTGGAAAATTATTTTCATAAAATGGAGTTCATTTTTGAATTCAGGTTATCAATATTAGGTTAAGGTGAATTTTTGGGATTTTTCTGGAATAGTTGAATTTTTGGTGAATAGTGAAAATACAGTTTTGAGTTTTGGGTGTTTAAAGACATCATTAAGGATGTAATAATTTTGTAATAATTCTGGTAGACTTATTAATAGTAATATATTCTATGAGGTGTCTGAAGTGGCCAATACCACCGATTAGGTGTCCCTTGGAAATTAATGCTTTGTCCCCTCACTTCTATTATAAATTCCAAGATATTCCCTCATTCATTTCATTTAAAAATCCTCCCCAATGATTTTCTGGTCTCTTTACCTCCCAAAGAGTCCTCCTAAGGTTCCCTCAAGCCTCCCAAGATCCCAAACTTCAAGCTTTCGAAGTTACTCTTCAAGGTAAGGGAATCTTTCACCCTCCTCTTTTAAGCCACGACTTCCTTTATGTTGTGTCTTCTAATTTACATCCCTTTATGTTGATGGTATGTTCTTATATATTATAATTACTTTCCATTTCATGTATAATTGGTGAGATACTCTTTCCACTCTCATCAATTTGTTTTATGAATTTTTAAGTGACGTCGTTAGGTTGCTGAATTTCTCATAAAAGAAATTACATCTTCTCTTTCCTTTCATGTTTCCTTTTTATATGGTATGTCATTAAAATATCCATACCATGATCTTATTATGTACCCATGAAGTATTATGAATTATTTATGAGTTTGTGACCCTTTTCTCCTCTCTTTTCAATTTTTTCTAAAACCATGTTATATATCCGTTATGCTGTAGAAATTTCACCTCAAAATTTTTATCTCTTTCTCTACATAAATTCTATTGTTTTATTTATGTGAACACCCAGACCTATTTAGTTTCTATGGGTGTTCATAAATATATAACTATGATATATTTTATTCTGTAATTGACATACATATAACCCTCACTCCCTTTCCATGGGTTATAAATGACATAATGATCTTATTTTTAAGAACTTTTAAAACGTCACAATCTTGAAATTAAACACATTTCTTTTATTCTCCATGGGTTATTTATGAAATGTTGGATTATGATCTATGTGGATCAAAAGAAATTAAATACATATTAAGGATGCGCCCTGATAGCTCTCCAATGAATTGGGTAAAGAATTAATCTCTTGAGATGACAAGTTTCACTATACCTTGGTGAATAACCTGGGTAATTTTTATGACACCTTGGGGATGGACCTTGGTGATATGTTCATGAATGTCTAAATAAAATGTTGTATCCACATATTCAAGTTATGTTTCAAGTTCTTTTTCATTATTATATTCTGCTTTTTCCATTTCTCATGTCTTCATATTTTTCATCAAGTTCTTATTGATATCACAAGTATACTGATTCCATTTTTTACCCCTTACTGGTTCTTCTGCTCACCCTTTCCTTTGATGTATGTCTCCAGGATATGAAATGCAGTAATTATACATAGGATAAACCTATTATGAATCCTTAAAAGTGGTTTAGAAGAATGTTTTATGTTATTTTCATGTATTATGTTCATGATTTTCAAGACACTAAAGATCCTTTGTTAGTAAAATGTAATGAAAAGTTATGTAATAAAAAGGCAGGATGCCATAGTTGGTATCAAAGGATAGTTTAGTTATTTATGGAAATTAGGATATGAAAACTTTAGGAAGAACCCTTTAGAAAAGTTTAAATATATGAAAACTTCTTGGTATTTTGGTGAGTATAGAGTTAGTGGTTTATCAAACAAATACATCCCTGTCTGGATACGAGCTAGTAGAGGCGGCTCTGGCACAGATGTACATAGGGGTAAAACCCCAAAATACCGCTTTGAGCTAGACTCGAACAGGAACTGGTGAAAAACAATGGGCCTTGCTGCACTCTTGGTTATGACACACCTGGGGGATATGTTTGGTTAATCACAAGATTGTTATGAATCATTATGAAGGAATTATAGAGAAATGTAATTGTTTATGCCTGATGTTTTAAGACATAAAATCCTTTATAGTTAAAATATTCGTAAGTGAAATAAGTTTCTCACTAAGGTTTTACTTTTTTAGAAAATGGAGGGCAATTGGAGGAACCATGTAAATGGTGACCGCAATGGACCATGTGCTAACGACCCTCTGATGGAAGTTGGAATGGAAACATTCATATGAATGATGAACCAAATGACTCAAGTTATGGAAAATAACTTGAATCAATCTGAGAGAACAATCTCCCCGTGAAGGGAATAACATTATGTTGAGTCCTTTATGCATCAATGACCACGAAAATTTAGTGGATCGACCGACCCATTGGTTGCTGAATAATGGATCAGCTCTATAGAGAAGATATTTTCTGTGATCCGCTATTCAAAGCAAGAGAAGGTCACCCTGGCTGTCTATTGCTAAGAAGGAGAAGCTGATCAGTAGTGGGAACTGATTAAAAACACGAGGAAAATAGTGGAGGTTGAAGCTATGGAGTGGGAATAGTTCAGAAGTATATTCTTCAATAAGTATTTCCCACATTTCATGAAGACAAAAATGGAGAAGGAGTTTCTCAAGCTGAAGCAGAAGGATAATGAATCTATGGAAAGCTATGAGATGAACTTCACAAGGCTTTCACATTACATATCTAGATTTTTAATGGATCCAAATGGTAAGGTTGATATATTCTTCGGTGGACTGAGACCTCATCTACAGAATAATCTAGCCAACCGATACTATGAAATCTATGAGGATATCGTGCGGAGTGTGATAAAGTCGAGATTGAGTTTGGTGAGATGCAGTGGTATCATAAATCCAATGAAAAGAAGAGATCGATGGAGCCCAACTTAAGGAGGAATTTTGATTAGGGAAGAAGAGTAAAGAAAGTGCAACTTCCCACGTTTAATAAATGTGGGAAAAATCATTCGGGAAACTGCCTTCTCAGGAGCGAGAAATGCTACAAGTGTGGAAGAGATGAAAATATTGTGAGGAATTTTCATAGTGAGGTAAAACCTCAACTTCCAAAAACTAACGACAAGGGGAAGATGGTGCAGGTCCTACCTGATGTCCAGTGCTTTAAGTGTGGACAGTGTGGGCACTTTTCCAATCACTATCCAAATCTGAGGGTAGTGGAGGGGAACCACCATCATCCTTAGAAAAGGCCAAGGGAGTAAGGCCATGATTTTTCAATCACGACAGTTGAAGTTGAAGAACGAAATGATGTGGTGTAAGGTACTCTTGTTGTTATCTCAAAGCTAGGAAGTACTTTGTTTGATTCTGGTTCTACGCATTCCTTTATTTCCTCCAAGTTTGCAAAAAATTTAGATTCAACCCCAAATTTTCTAAAAGTAGAGTTATCAGTCCAGACTCCAGGTGGGATTATCCAAGAATCATCAGTGTTTAGAAACACTAGTATTTAGTTTGGTGAGAACAATATTATTGCAAATCTAGTAGTCATTCCCATGCTGGAATTCGACGTTACACTAGGGATGGACTGGCTCTCAAAGTATAATGCTAAGATCAAATGCAGGAGAAAGGAAATATCAATAGTCTTGAATGGAAAACCAACAATTATGTTCCAAAGAGAGATATCTCAACCAGATCTTTGTCTCGAAGAACCCCCTATATCCTTCTTTATGGAGTTGATTGGTGAAGAAGAAGAAGGAGATAAGAGTTTAAGGATAGAAAATGTCCCCATTTTCCTGGAATATGTTGACGTATTTCCTGAGGAGTTTCCCGAACCTCCCCCAGAAAGAGAGGTAGAGTTATCCATTGAACTGATACCTGGATCTCATACGATATCAAAGACCCTCTGTAAGATATAAAATGTGGAGCTGGAGGAATTAAAGAAACAACTCCAAGATCTTTTGGAGAAGGGGTTTATCCGACCGAGTGTGTCTCCTTGGGGAGCACCAGTTCTCTTTGTGAAGAAGAAGTATGGATCAATGCGACTATGCATTGATTATAGAGAACTGAATGGGATCATAGTGAAAAAATACCCTCTTCCAAGAATTAATGACTTATTTGACCAACTTTGTGGGGATCAATTCTTCTCCAAGATTGATCTTCTTTATGGTTATCATCAATTGAGGTTGAAGAAAGAATATATTCCAAAAAATTCCTTCAGATCAAGATATGGGCATTATGAGTTTGTTGTTATGCCCTTCGTACTGACTAATTCACCTAATATTTTTATGGATCTGATGAATAGAGTCTTCAAGGAATACCTTGATAACTTTGTGGTTGTTTTTATTGATGATATTCTCATATATTCCAAAAGTCACAAGGATCATGAAGATCATCTAAGGGTTATTTTGAAAACTCTACGGAAGGATAGGATTTTTGGAAAGTTCAGTAAATGTGAATTTTGGTTACAAAAAGTTTCTTTCTTAGGTCACATTGTTACCAATGAAGGAATCATAGTTGAACCTACAAAGACAAAAGTTGTAGTGGAGTGGACTCAGACTACAATAATAACTGATATTCGATGTTTCCTTGGATTGGAAGGATATTATAGGAGGTTTGTGAAAAACTGTTCACAACTTTCTAATCCATTAAACAAGTTAACTTGAAAAGGGGTCAAGTTTCTCTGGAAAAAGGAGTGTGAGGAAAGTTTCCAAGAGTTGAAGAAGATATTGGTTACTCTATCCATGTTAACTCTACCCTCAAGTGGGGAAGGATTCGTTATTTTTAGTGATACGTATCTCAAAGGGATTGGGTGCGTCCTCATGAAAAATGACAAAGTCATTGCTTATGCATCTCGACAGTTGAAGAATCATGAGTAGAACTATCCCACGCATGATTTGGAGCTGGGTATGGTTGTTTTTTCTCTAAAGATATGAAAACACTACCTCTATGGGGAGAAATTTGATGTATACACAGACCATCAATGTTTGAAGTATATTTTCACAGAAATGGAATTGAAAATGAGGCAAAGGATATGGTTGGAACTTCTCAAAGACTATGATTGTTCAATTAATTATCATCCCGGAAGAGAAAACAAAGTTGATGATGCATTAAGAAGGAAATGCCCAGTTGTTCTTTCCATGATGAGGATTCAAATAGATACTTTGATCAATGACCTAGTAAAGATTGACATGGGAATATTAAGAAAAGAGACATCATTAAACCTAACCCCAATGATTTCTCAACCATAATTACTAGAGAAGATCTAGAAATATCAGAAAGAAGATCCTTTGTTATAGAAAAAGTTTGAAGCTTTCAAGGATGGGAAGTCTCCTGAGTTTAATATTGATCAAGAAGGTGTACTAAAATTTTGTACAAGACTATGCGTTCCATATATTCTAGAAATAAAGAAGGATCTGATGGATGAAGCTCATAGCTCTACTTTCTCTATACATCCTGTAAGCCCAAAAATCTATAGGGACCTTCATAATCATTTTTGGAGGGATAATATAAAAAGGGAGATTGATGACTACACTTCAAGGTGCCTGGTATGTCAGCAAGTGAAGGTAGAGAGACAACTTCCTAAAGTGGTATTGCAACCACTACCCATACCAGCATGGAAGTGGGACAATATCACTATGGACTTAGTCACTGGTCTCCCGAGAACTTCTAAAGAAAACCATGTAATATGGGTTATTGTGGACCGTCTCACCAAGACTGCCCATTTTATCTCCATTCGGGAAGATTTATCTCTTGATCAACTTTCCAGGATTTACGTGAAGGAAGTGGTAAGGCTGCATGGAGTTCCCCTTTCTATCATATCTGATTGTGATCCAAGGTTCACATCGAAATTCTGGAGAAGTGTTCAACATGATCTGATCACTGAATTGAATTTCAGTACGGCCTATCACCCCTAAACTGATGGCCAATCAGAAAGGACTATTCAAACACTCGAGGACATGTTGAGAACATGCTCAATGGAATTTAAAGGTGGATGTGATCAACATCTCCCATTAGTTGAGTTCTCCTACAACAATAACTTCCACTCAAGTATTCAAATGGCACCCTATGAAGCTCTATATAGGAAGCGATTTAGAACTCCTGCTTGTTGGGATGAAGCTGGTGAGAGAAAGATTCTTGGGCCTGATCTTGTGCAAGAGATGACAGAAAAAGTCCATTCTATCCAACAACACATTAAGGCTACTCAGAGTCGGCAAAAGAGCTATGCTGACAACCGTTGAAGGGACTTGGAGTTTGATGTTGGTGACAAGGTCTTTCTTTGAATTTCAACTTGGAAGAGAGTCATAAGGTTTGGGAAGAAAGGGAAGCTCATCCCCAGGTACATTGGCCCCTATAAAATCCTTGATTGCGTAGGAGCAGTGTCCTATCGGCTTGCAATCCCTCCAAATCTAGCACAAGTTCATGATGTCTTCCATGTATCCCTCTTGAGGAAGTACATACCTGACCCTTCACATGTACTAAACCCAGAGGTGGTAAAACTGGAACATGACCTCTCTTATGAGGAGAAGCTGGTGGAGATCTTGGATTGTAGAGACAAGGTTCTACGCAACCAGACTACCCACCTTGTCAAGGTGTCACAGAGGAACCAAAAATGTGAAGAATCCACATGGGAACCAGAGGAGTCTATGAGGAAGAAGTACCCACACCTTTTCTCTTCTTAGGGTACGAGCTAAAATTTTAGGGATGAAATTTCTTAAGTGGGGAAAAATGTAATGACCCAAAATTTTGAATAATTTTTGTTTCCTAATTTTGTGTGTTATTTTATTTTATACTCAACAAAACTATTTCATTTAATGAAATGAGTATAATTAAAATGATACCATTGGGTTTCGACTGTTATAATACTGTTGGTCAATATGATCGTTGGAAACTAAATGTTGTGATATTTGTCTATAAATATAAGTGATCTGGGTTAATTAATACAGAAAGAAGATTTAATGGCCTCATCCACTAGTCTCGGGCTGATCGAAGCCCATCTGATGGAACTTGGGAAGGAGGTAGCACCATTGGGCTTTTCTCAAGACCAAACCCAAGCCGAACTTCATCATGTGAAGCTGGAAATGAATCGCCTTCGGGAGAAGTTCAAGCTAATAGAAATTACCACTTGGGAAATGTTGGCCGATCTTCCCCAAGATTCTATCACCTTAGCACACCTTAAACTTAGGTCCTATGCTGGTGTTATAAGGGGCTATGTAACGAGAACTTAGCTGCTTTGTGTAATACTTTGATATAAATAAAATTGTTATTTCTTCTTATGGTGAAGTTGGTAGATCTCAAATGTCCAGATAAATATAGGATGTATATTATTGATGATTTTTATAAAAAGGACATTTTAAAATATTTATGTAAATCTTAAATAATTAATAATGTGTAATGATTTTCAAAAAATGGTCTTCTACAGTTATGTTCAATAAGAAATTTACATTCTAATAAGATCAACACAATTTTTGATGAATAGTAAATTATGAATAGTTATTTTACGCTTATGATTAGTAATGTGACCAAATGGATTAGTAACCTCACCTAAGAAAGTATTAATATAATTTAGGCACCTTTATCAAGTAATGTGATTCAATAAAATAATTAAATAACTGTTTCGGAAATTATTAGTTCAGTATTAGTTTTCTTTCAGGTGAATAGTGTTTTTAATTAAAAATTAAATTAAAAATATTTAGAAAATTATTTTCATAAAATGGAGTTCATTTTTGAATTCAGAGCATCAATATTAGGTTAAGGTGAATTTTTGGGATTTTTCTAAAATAATTGAATTTTCGGTGAATAGTGAAAATAAAGTTTTGAGTTTCGGGTGTTTAATGACATTATTAAGGATGTAATAATTATTTAATAATTCTGGTTGACTTATGAATAGTAATATATTCTATGAGTTGTCCCAAGTGGCCAATACCATGGGGAAATACCATGGTTTTTCCAATACCACTGATGAGGTGTCCCTTGGAAATTAATGCTTTGTCCCCTCACTTATCCTATAAATACCGTGCCATTCCCTCATTCATTTCGTTTAAAAATCATCCCCAACTAAGTTTTGGTCTCTTTACCTCCCAAGAAGTACTCCCAAGGATCCCTCAATCCTCCCATGGTCCTGACATTCAAGATTTCGAAGTTACTCTTCAAGGTAAGAGAATCTTTCACCCCCTCTTTTAATCCATGACTTCCTTTATGTTGTGTCTTATAGTTTCCATATATTTATGTTTAAGGTATATTCTTATATTTTCTAATTACTGTATATTTCATTTCTAAATGTTGATAGACTCTTTTTTCTCTCATCAATTTGTTTTCTGAATTCTTAAGTGACGTTGTTAGGCTGCCAAATTTCTCGTAAAAGAAATCACATCTTCTCTTTTCTTTCATGTTTCCTTTTTAAGTGGTATGTCATTAAAATATCCATACAATGATCTTATTATGTACCCATGTGGTATTATGAATTATTTATGAGTGTGTGACCCTTTTCCTCTCTCTTTTCAATTTTTTCTAAAACCATGTTATATAGCCGTTATGCTGCAGAAATTTCGCCTCAAAATTTCTATCTCTTTCTCTCCAGAAATTATCTTGTTTTATTTATGTGAATAACCAGACCTATTTTTTTTCTATGGGTTATAATAAATATATAAATATTATATATTTTATTCTGGAATTGACATACATATGACCCTCACTTATTTTCCATGGGTTATAAATGACATAATGATCTTATTTTTAAGAACTTTTAAAACGTCACGATCTTGAAATGAAACCCATTTCTTTTATTCTTCATGGGTTATTTATGAAATTTTTTATTAAGATCTAGGTGTCTCACATGAAATTAAATACATATTAAGGGTGATCTATGATATTTCTCTAGTGAATTGGGTAAATAATTAATCGCTAGAGATGACAAGTTTCACGATACCTTGGTGAATAACCCGGGTAATTTTTATAACACCTTGGGGATGGAACTTGGTGATATTTTTATGAATGTCTAAATGAAATTTTGTAGCCAAATATCCAATTTATGTTTGAAGTTATTTTAATTATGATATGCCTCCTTTTCCATTTCTCATGTCTTCATATTTTTCATCAAGTTCTTATTGATATCACAAGTAAACTGATTCCCTTGCTTACCCCTTACTGGTCCTTCTACTCACCCTTTCCTTTGATGTATGTCTCCAGGATATTATATGTAGTAATTGTACATAGTATGAACCTATGATTAAGCCTTAAAAGTGTTTTAGAAGAATTTTTTATGTTGTTTTCATGTATTATGTTCCTGATTTCTAAGACACTAGACTTTAAAGATCCTCTGTTTGTAAAATGTAATGAAAAGTTATGTAATAAAAAGTAGAATGCCATAATATATGATATCATATTTATGTATGTGGTTATTGTATAATTTAATAAAAATTATTTCACCATTATACAGTAGTTTAACCTACCCTCTACTAAGGAAAAGTACAAGGTAAGGGTTAATTTTACAATCTCTTTATTATCCGAGGTTGTTTATACGTAAGTATCTACTGGGACCTCTTTATCATCCAAATCCGTGTTTCTTAAAAAAGTATTTCAAATTTTTTTTACTATTAACTAGAATATGGGTTAATTTCATTTATCCCCTCATTTTTCTTTTTATAAAATGGTTTTAAAGGAATCTTTCCATCGCTTTCAAAATAAAGTACTTTATGACCTTTTCAAAAAATTAAGGAAAGAATGTTTTTTTAACTTATATGGTGGGTGAGGATATTTTATGACATTATAACACCTTCAAATATTCCCTTATAATCTTATAAGAATATTTTCAAAATAAATGTTTTCTTTTATAATTACATGATTTTTAATGGATTTCAAAATAGAAAGAGATATTTATCTCAAACAGTTTTGATTTTATCTAGGTCAACATAATTTGTTAGATTTTATGTTTGTTTGAAGTTGGTTTATTATGATAAAATCTTCTATATTGTATTGAAGGTTTTGTGATATGTTTTACTATGGATGTGCTATTTTTATACCATTCACGTTTTATGGTTAAATTATTTACATTTTGTATGCTAGTTTTAATATGAATGTTTATATTAGGTTTCAACCTTTTCATATGAGGAATGCATTGAACTTAGTAAGTGATGGGAGGGGCCCGCTATATCCCCTCGATGCATCAGTAGGTATCACGAGACAAACAAGTGTCTTGGAACAATGCCTTGAAAAAATATTATTTGTAGTCTTGGAATGAGGCCTTCACTATGTGGTTATGATGTCCCACATTATGCATTCCATAATTATGAAATTACCTATTGATATTACATGTGATTATTAGACTAATAGAATATCCATGTGAATAAGTAAATGGAATTATTTGATTTATCTTTTACATATTATTCCAAGGTTTAAGTTTAAAAGTATTGTGTTTTAGTCTTATACATTGCCTTAAATGTTTATGTTTTATTATGATAGTTTCTGCTATATTGTTATACTTACTGAGAATCTGAGATCACCCCTTTCTTATGTTTCATTTTTCCCTGGATGTGAAGAAGTATATTATGATTGACCTGCAGGAATAGGCTAAGGTATATGTGTGTGTTCAAAGGATACAGAATGTTGTAGTTTTTCCATTTCATAATATAATGTAAAACGTATGCATGCATCTAGTACCTCTAAGGATAATAAACTAATTGGTCTTTCGAGACTTGATCTCTTGTGATCATTCCATTGTTATGTAATAATTCATTGACTCTGGGTAACTAGGGTCAGGGTGTTACCTTAATAATTAATTATTGTTTAGTAACAATTGGTATTTCATGTCACATAATCCATTGAGGAAATTCAGTCTTGTATGTAAAGTAAGATAATATCGGTGTTACTTATAGAGAAAGCTAAAAATTATGTTGCGTGTAGTTTAGGATTAACTTGATATTGCATATAATTCAATCTAGTAATATTTAATTAATATAAAATAAAATATTTTTAGTGTTTCATGAAATGAAAAATATTCAAAAGATTAAATTAATTCTAAAAAAATAATTCAAAAAATCTCGGGGTGTTACATTTTACCCCACCATAAAATGAATTTTCCCTCAAAATTTGTCTTTGTTATCAAAGGTTTAACATTTTAATGTTCCTTTCATAGAAACCCACATCATAAAACAAAATCCTAAAATTTCCTTTAAAAAGGGAATGTTAGAACATAACTGTTTCCCAAAGTAACATATAAATAGGGTTCCACATAGGAGAACATAGATGGAAAGTGAAAACATGGACTTAGAGGAACATAATAAATATTTTTGTGGAGTGATTAAGGCCATAATTCATAAAAAGGTGAATGATCAATGAAATTTTTAGGGCCTCAAAGTCATAAATCAATGATTATTTAAAAGGCCATTGGTTCAACAAAAAATAAGGTATTAGGACAACATATTTTTTTGATCATTATCCTGTCTTTGGGTAATTATTTTATTGACCAAGAATATAAGTGAGTATAATTACTTTTTATGTTTCTATAAACAAAATTTCATTATTCTATTGTGATTTTATCTATTTATAATTCATACATTACTTTAATAAATAAATCTATGGAAATTAACTTTGATGCTCAAAGCACTAAAATACTACTTTATCATATCTTAATTCTAATAAAAGTATAAAAAGTATACTGATTTGTCTCTAAAAATACTTAAAAATCATTATGTTTAATACATTAATCTCTAAATATAAAATGTAACACTACTATTTCATCATAAATAATTATTCATCAAAAATAATAATACATTAACCTGGACATCACATAGGCCAATGGTAGGCGTGAAACCCTTATCATCCTTCTTTCATGGGTTCAAGACCCATGTCATTGCTGGACTTGATTGGTTTTCACCCAATATACATGTTGCCATTTTCTAATTTCCAAAATAAATATGATGGACATCCTTGAAATTAGTTTAATCACTAAACAACCTTTTAACCAAGGTTTTCAATATAATATCAATACATAAATACTTCCTCCAAAGTTAAACTTAAACTTTTCATGAATGGATAACCTTATAACCCTTTTAATAGATGAAAATAAAAATCTTTAGAAAAAAATTCATGAAATTATCTTAACATTGGTCCCCCATATATCCCAATCTATCTCTTGGTTGTCACATTCCAAACATGTGAATACTCTCATGTTAATTCTATTGGAATATAGTAGAAACCTGAATTACCATAAATCATTTTAGAAAATATGTATGCTTCCTTATTACATATATTACTGGATATATTACATAAATCCAAGAAGTTTTAAAATTCATCCATTATAGCATGAAATACTTGTCAACAAGTCCTTAATTTGTTCCAAGGTAATCAGTACTGTCCAATTTACTTATTCATATTCAATATATCTTTATCCAAACAACAATATCTTAACATAAGTAACATATCATGGGTTATCTTCCCTTATTCAAAATATCACATTTTTATTAAATCACATTTCTAGTCCATCAGAAACATTGAACATAATCTTTTAAATCCATAGAACAAAATATAAACTTGAAAATCTGAGTATATTTCACCATTCACATAACATAATTTTTGAATCCCAAATATATAAAAATATCAATTATTAAACTTTATCCATAATCCATACGAAGGATACCTCATCATATTACTTAATTTATCTTTAATTTCACATATCATATATAGTCTCATCATCATTAGAAATATAACCATTACTCACACCGCCTTGCTGATTCTCTTTAAGAGATTTCCACTTGGGACATTGAGTTTCATAATGAATGATTATTCCACACTTAAAACACTTAACCTAAAATGATTCCATAGAGAGGAATATATTTTCATCCATTTAATTAAATATACTCTTCATTTTTTCCTTTAATTAAATTGCTTTGTGTCCTTCATTTCCATAGTCAAAATATCTTCTTGTTCCTATAAGACATTAACTTAGGTCATTCAATCCACATTCTTGACACAAAGGAAAACAAATCTTCTTTCCTCCAAGGTCTCCATTACTTAAACTCTCTATGAACTCCTTAATTTTATTCCATAGTGAGTTTGAGAGTTATTTAAGGTACATATTATTAATCATGTTTTGTGAAAATTGATTATGAATGATCACAACATCTTTTAGTCCAATGATCATACCACTTGACTTCTCATAAGAAAATTTTCCATCACATTCAAGGTTAATCAAGTTCCTTCCAATTCCCTCCATTGAATAAAACCAAAAGCATCGTGGGAGAATTACTTATCATAGTAGAAAACCATATAGTTAGAAAAAGAATTACTTATAGGATGTATAAATCATGACACCATCATTATTTTATGACAAACTAGGTTTATCATAGTTTATTCATATCAACTTATATTTAAATCCCTTATGATGGTTTGTAAAGAGTTTGTGAATTCCCAAATCATATCCCCCACGAGTTTCAAACTAGGTGTGTAGAAACTCCCATTATCATGTACTAGATTACCCCAAGTCAGGCTTGGAATATCTTGTCATAGTTTTTAGCCCAAGGTACATCTGTGCTAGAGACACATCCACTTTTGGTATTCAGACATGAATGTATTTATAGGAAACCAATCACTCTACCCCTTAAAAAAAATTCTAGGACATTTTCCTATAATTTTCCACATCCTTATAATTATACCTAGACATGTTCTTAGGGTTCTCACTAAGTTTTTCTCATCCTAGCTTCCAAAGGTTAACCAATCCTTTTCTCTAATAACAACTATAGTGACCATCTCTTTTTGAACATTAAAATTACATAAATTTTGTGAAATACTCAAATCATTATAAAATTATAAACCCAACGAATGTATTAGATTACTAATTTTGGAAACTTGGAAACAAAGACACTGGAACATAATTAAACTAAATTATCTCCCACTAGGTTCTTCATAACTAGCACCCGTTTTAGACACATAATACTTAATACATATCTTCATAACTTGGGAAAGGAAACATAATAAGGGGTGAGCTCAAATGACCAGTAAGGGTAAACAAGGGAGAAATGTAAGCATAAACATGATCGTAGGGGCATGAGAATGTGATCATATCATTAAATGACCATACCCTACATATAATAAGATTATAAACTTTAATCATGGAAGAAATATTGACAATTCCTAAGACATGAATCATAAGAAAGTAAAGAACCTAATACATTAAATCATAACATAGGAATAAAACATGGAATTATGGAAGACATATAATAATATAATGTGATTTCTATTGTATCCAAGACATCGCAACCAAGACCATATTAGTATTATGCAAACACTCCCCATACCATCTTGGTATTCATGGTTCACTCCCATGGTTATTTTAGTAACATGAGGTTACTCCTCATACCATCTTGATAGTCATGGTTCACTCCCATGGATATCTTAGTAGTCAAGGTTCATTCCCAAGACCATCTTAGTCTATGTCTTGAGATATAAATATTTAACCAATGAATTAGAGGGAGACATAGTTCCAACCCATATCATAGTGAAATCATAAATACACGTGAAAAAAGATCATAAATAATTATACCATAACCCATGAAATGAAATGGGTGTAAAAATATGTAACCATATATTTCCCAGTAGAAAAATTCAGGTTTTATAATCATTTTATCAAATCTTAAGTTGTGAAAGAAGTAGGTTTCAAAATCATATAACTCATGGAAGAGAAATGGGTGTCATAAGTATCATTCCATCAAAACATAAACCATTCAAAAAATAATATGAATGGAACCTTTGGATTATTTCCTAGATGGGCATGAGTAAAATCAATAGAAGTCATCTTAGATAGAAAATAACCTGAGAATATTTTTGAAAACATTTCTTGAGTAACAAATCATTTCTTCTTTTAAATTTCTTTTTTAAAACATAAAACCTTTTGAAAACTATTTTATTTAAAATCCTTTAAAAAGTTATAGAGAAGTCTTGATAATAATTTTGAAAACCTTTTCCCATGAAAACTTTTAAAAATAAGCTTAAAAATATTTT
The DNA here is from genome assembly GCA_963277665.1 of Viscum album. Lineage (NCBI taxonomy): Eukaryota > Viridiplantae > Streptophyta > Magnoliopsida > Santalales > Viscaceae > Viscum > Viscum album. The sequence continues at coordinate 1,274,338,696 of OY728136.1, read as the reverse complement.
GAAAACCTTATTAATTAAAAACATATAAAATAATATTAAAAAAAAATTTAAAACATTTTTATTTGAAAATAATTTTAAAACTTATAAAGAAATAGTTAAAAAAATTTGAAAATATTTTTCATTTAAAACTTATAAAATAAGATTCAAACCATTTTAAAAACATTTTTATTTGAAAAAACTTTTAAAAAATTTATAGAAATATTTAAGCCATTTTAATATACATTTAATTTAAAGTACTTTGAAAAATTATAATTAAATTTTGAAAACCATTTCTTTGAAAATACATTGAAATATTATAAAGAAATATTAAAAACGTTTTAAAAAACATTTCATTGAATATACTTTGAAAACTTAAAAATAAAGGTTGAAAATGTTTTTAAATTTTTTTTTAAAAATAATTTGAAAACATATAAATAATTCTTTCAAATATTTTTGAAAACATTTTTAGAAAACATGGTTTTGAAAGAACATAGATTTCCGATCGAAGAGAGAGAAAATTAGGACTTTCTTATAACAATTTCTTAACTATATTATGTAACAAATAGTATAAAAATAGTACCAATACATGAATAAATAATTAATAACCAAATTAGAATAAAATACACGAATTTTATTAAGATATGAATCATAATATTTCATCAAATAAAGAAATAACATAAATAATCTCAAAATATGATGAGATTGTTTTAATAAAATCTTACTAATTGTTAACTTTTAACCATACTTAATATGTTAGAAAATGAAAATAAATGAAGATTAAAATATAATTAAAATAATTATATTAATTATATAACATTTCAATGTAATTATATACACCTCATTGAAATATATAGCTGCATAACATGGCATGTGTCTCAAAGAAGGTAGATTGAGAAAAAATTACTTTACTGATTTGGTAACTATTGAAACATAAATACAATGAAATAAATATTATAAAATCTAAATATAAATACCCATAATTTTATTTATAATAATATTAGAATACATCCATGGTCATTATACACACCACACAAAAGGAATGAGTGGTGAATAAATCATATATCTCACAGAAATAAAAAGTGAGATGAAATCCCCTTACCTTGTGTCTTGAGTCTTGCCGTACTCATTCAAAACACCTGTATAATAAATAAAAATTAATTATAAATATATAAAATAAACATATTAATACTTATAATACTATATATGGTTTTATTATGACTTTATATTACCCTCTTGTTAGCAATTCTATGTTACATTTTCACTTTGGGTAATATCCCCTTTATTCTTCACACGTGTCTTAATTTGTTATATATGTGGTCCTTATACTTATATCATGATTTAAAGAATTTAGGAAATAATATAAATATAAATTATATTCAGTATATTTTTATTTTAATAATCCATATAATATAGAATTATAAAAATATAATACATCATTCATGGAGATGGTAGGTCGTACGTACGCATGAACACTGCTTCTGTTTTTTTAACATATTGAAGGAAACAAGGTAAGTGAAATATGTGTATATATAGGTATATATATATCATTATTAAATTATAATTATTATATCATATATATCATATAATTTCAATAAAATAATCCTTAATATATTTCATGTAGTGTGTGAACGAATCATATCGCTTTGAGGGGGTGATAGTCTGTACTTCCTCAAATGAAATTATCATATTTATACCAAATGAAAAGTGTTAATATATATTTTTTAAAAGTATTAAATAAAATTAAATACATAATAAATATAATAGATAACATATACAAACATAGTTTTCATGACAATGTCCACCATGAGATCCATTAAAGAAAAATGAACAATCATTGTTTTGTGAGGTGATAGTTCATCGTACACGTAAACCACATGTTCATTACCCATTAGATGAAGGTGTATGTAAGTTTAGGTTAAAAAATTAGAATAAAAATATAATAGTATATTTAATTAAATTTTTTTCTATACAATCATGGAATAAAGAGAGTGGAGGGGGTGGAGAAAGAAAATAAAAGAATGAAGCTTGAGAGAAGATGTTACCTCTTAATTGGGTAACTCCTTTTGGCTTGTGCCAAAAGGATCCATTGGATTACTTAATGATAAAAGAGAGGATTATTAGATTATGGGAGAGATGTTGTGAAGTTTATTGGTAAAATCTTGTCCAAGCCTATGTGTTTTGAGATGTGTGAGGAAGAGGGTGAGGTGGTGGCTTTTTATATGGAATGGAAAGAACAAACTTGGCATTTTTGAAAAAAAGTAAGGTGTACACACGTTTTTAGATAAAATAAGTCGTAAAAAACCAACAAAAATCTACAATTGAATGTTAATGGCCAAATAATTTACAAAACATGGGTTTTGGAAAAGTTTCCAGGTCATTTTGGATCTTAAATTTAAGGTTTAGTACTTTGTTAACCTAATTTTTCTCCTCATAGTTGTAATTAATTTTTATCACTTTCACTAATTTTTTTGGTAAAAAAAAGTTTACATTATTAATAATTATAAATTATTATGATTAAAAATATGGAATCCATTTTTTCAAATTCTAATCATAAATTTTTATAAATTAATTTAAAAATAATCACATTTACAGGACAACATTGTGGGTTTTTAAAGTAAAAACATCCAAAAGCTTGCTAAGTTTTCATGCCCAATTTCAAATTGAAATTGATTATAATGACATAAATTGGATTAATTTATAAAATAATTATATAATTAATCTTTAAAACCAGTTTAAAATATAATTTAACCTTATAAATGTATTAGGTGAAAAATAGTTTTGAATTAAAATTTTGTATTTTTAACTATTCTTAAAAAAATGAAACCTTAAAAAAAAATACAAAAAAATTATCCTAAAATAATTTTTATGTGTATATTTCAAATATAAAGTTTATTTGGAAATATTAAATCTATAAAAGTTCCAAAAATTGGATTTAAAAAGGGTTCTTTATTAAAAGGTGGTAAAACAACCTTTATGAAAATATATATATTTTTAAGCATAAAATTGGGTGTGTTCTTATCTTATATCTGTCAAATATATTGGATGATTATAAAAAATCTTTTTTTTATATAAAATATAAATTTAGTTAATATCTTTAACTATTAGTAATTAATTTAACTTATTAATATAAACCATATTTTTCACATAAAAATAGACTTTTATGTAATCAGTCCCTTTATATTCATTTGGTTTCTATTTTATTTTCTAATTAATAGGTAACTAATTAATTAAAATATATATATTAATAATTTTTTTAATCATATAATCTTAAATTTAATTGGCATGTTGTATCCTATTAAATAAAAATAATTTTAATAATGAATTAGTGAACGGTAACACTCAATCTTGCGTGTTACGTAAGCCATCAAGGAAAGTTAGTCTTGCATATAATGTAAGATAACATTAGTTTTATATGTATATAAAGCTAAAATTTATGTTACGTTTAGTTCATGATTAGATTTTTGTTGTGTATAACAAAATTTAGACATAGTTTTTTAATATAAAATAAACTATTTACAGTGTTGCGTGTAATGAAAAATGTTAAAAAGATTAAATAAATTTGAAAAAAATATTTCAAAAAATATCGAGATGTTATATGTTCCACTTAGAAATCAAGGAATAAAAGGTAACCTGAGATCAAGTTTTCAATCATCTTCACCACCCCAAACTACTGAAGTATAAATTCCATGTCATAACCTACTCAATGACCTACTTTCTAGAGAACAACTCTATATCATAGAAGGAAAAGTACCCTAGTATGCCAAAATTTTCAATTAATTATTCACATATTAGGTACCATACTAAATTAATTCTCATCAGAATTATAAGATTAAATTTGAATATAGATTTTATATTTTGTAAGATCTATTCTTGTTGAAGATTTATAATGACCAGTTCATAAGTATATTCTTACCAGTATAAGAAATTGAACCAGTTTTCGAATTATATCACACATTATATTATGGATGCAACATTGGAAATCAGAGGATATATAGAAAAGTTTTATAATATGGAATATATTTTCCCAATTTATTTGATGATGCTTAATAATTTTTTAAAAAAATGAAATTTTTTTAGTTTTTTTGGAAATATCTAAAAAAGGATAGAAATTCCCCAAAAACCAAAATGTTTTTTGTGAAATATTTGATGAATGTATAATATAATTAATTTTACCATTCCAAAAGTAATTTGGTAAATCTTTTATTATACTAGCATTAGATTATGTTTCAAAATGGGTGTATGAAAAATCAACTAGAACTGATGATGCTAAAGTTGTCTGGGATTTTTTTTAAGGATGAAATATTTTGTAGGTTTAGAGTACCATGAGCCACCATAAGTGACCAAGGAAATCTTATTTAAATATGAGGATGGATTAATTACTATAAAATAATGGGTTACATCATAAAACACTTACACTATACCATCCACAAACAAATGTCCAAGAAGAAATTTATAATAGACAAATCAAAGACATTATGGAAAATATGGTCAAAACCAACAGGATGGACTGAATAAAAAGGTTATAAGATACCTTATGGTCTTATAGGACCACCTATAATATACCCATAAGTATAATACCCTACCAATTAATTTATAGGAAGATATTCCACCACCCTATGAAATTCAAACACAAAGCATACTAGGTGGTATAAAAGGTGAATTTGGATTTGGAAAGTGCTCAGAAAGAGAGTAGGTTTCATTTGTAGGATATATTGGAAATCCAAAGAGATTATTTTGAAAATTCAAGGATATACAAAGAGTGATTAAGTATGGACCATGAAAAGATAATTCAACCAATAACCTTCCACCCTGGAGATCAAGTGTAGTTATAAAATTCTAGACTTAAGTTGATTCTGGGTAAACATAGATCCAAATGGGAAGTTACTTTTACTAATATTAATTTATAATCATTTTGTGTTTTTTAGATTAAAAAGTATGAAGGAGAAAACTCATTCACTGTAAATGAGAATAGACTTAAGAAGTTCCATGGGATCCCACCTCATAGAATAATGAAGGAGATTACATTCCTGTAACCATATTTTCAATGAAGACCCACCAAGATATTTCTTTACATTATATTTATTGAATGAGAAAATTATATTTTAAAATATAATTACCTGAATAATTAATTTTAATGCTTTGTATACACTATATTAATTAAGTGTGTTTGTGGGGGGGGGGATGTTGTAGGCTGCAATTTCTTTTAATTTTTTTTATTTTGATTCAATCATATGAAATTGAACAAAAGTAATTTTAGGAGTCAACTAATGTTTTTTCCTTAGTAAACTCTTCCTCTAATTCATATTTAATTATAATTGAACATGCCTTCTCTATCACTTTTTTACTATTTTTTTCATGTTTATGATAAAGATAAAAAAGTGACCGGAAGTGAAATTGAAAAAGCTATATAGAAATAATAATACATAACCAAAATTCACACCATTAAAGGAGAAATCATCTCATAAAAATTGTTAATTATTCCAAGAGAAACACATAGTTCACATTGTTAAATGGGAATTCACGTAGTGAAAATATAATCCATGATGTGAATATAATACAAAATAGAACTGAATGAACATGACCTGTACAACTCGATCGAAGATTCATTACTCAGGGGAGTTTTCTTTTACATTCATTATCTTTTAAATTTTCTATATATTTTTTTTGAAAATATATTTTTGAGCTTTAAACGAAAAATTTCATGACCACTATTAGCATTTTTTCTTTACTTTTCTAGTCTAAGAGACATGAATTTCTTAGAAATCCCATGAATCCATGGTTCATATTTCTATGTTAATGAGATTGAACTAGTATAATGGGAGTTGACTAATTAAATGGATGCTTAAGTTGTCAATTTTAAGGAATCGTTATTTAATGGAATTATTTTAGTCATGTAAATGAAATTTCCTTAGTATTTTTATATATTGAATTTATGAAATTTATTTGGAAATTTTTTTTATTATTATTACATTCCATGAGTGATTGTACCAAATTCATGTGTTCGATTATCAATATATTTTCATGAATAAAAACTTTCCATTTCAATATTGAGAATATTTATTGAGTGATATTTTGTAATTTCACTTGCTATAACTTTTATTGGAATGTGTTGGATATATCATTAAGAAAAATCACATTTAATATGATTATGGAATTTTTATTGTTAATAAATTATCCTGGAGATAAAATTTTACATCAATCCTTTTTTATCTCATAAAATCTATGAAGTACCTCACTAGTAATGGACCATGTTACAAGATAATTATTTCCATTACTACCTTTATCTATTTATTTTACATAATATTTTTATATTAAATTGTGGGGGAGAGGGAGGTCTTCACTGAAGGTATGAATTATTTTGTAAGAAAAAATTATGTGGGTTATATTTTGGTTACTATAATAGATCATGTTACATTCATTACACTTCTATTGTTTTCCATTATAGAAAAAATAAAAAAATAAAAAAATGGGAAAAAGAGAATGTGTTGTGTTTTTGGAAAGTAAAGAATCACCATTACCAGAATGATGATTTTATCACATGGGGTTAGGTGGTGGATGTGATATTTGTTCCCAGAATAACATAAAAAAATTTAAAAAATGAAGTAGAAAAAAAATCAATAATGTGTAATTTTTTTCATTATACTTAAATTTATCATAACCTTACTTTGAGTTCTAGGATCTACGAGTTATCATTTTACAGATAATATTTTCATTGAAATTTTCTTTTGATGCTATACAATATGATTTATATATAAACATCCTATTTTTACCTTAATGTTTTTAACATCAATACCTACCAACCTTAAGTCTCAAAGTCATTAGAACCTTATTTTCAAATTCCTCATGATTTTATGTGAATTTTTTATTTACAAAGTAGAGAATGTACTCCCTTTTCAAGCATATGGAAAAGGTTCATCTACTCATGACATGAGCATAAATCTACATGAATTTTTATCATGTGTGATGAGATAAAATAATCCATTTTTTGGTAAACCATGACTTAGAAGTCATGATAATAATGAATTATGATATATGGATTAATGAAATGTATAGATTTACTGATTTTCTATGGGAAAATGTAAAATTATTGGGTTTGTTAGTCTCATTGTAGAGTGTGAAGTTGAATTGATGTTTTCTGTGGAACTTGAAAGGTTAATACCCCATTGGTAATAATTTTATTTAATTTATTTTGAAATTGAATATTGGTAACTTGGTTCTCCTCATTAATTTATTTTGATATTACATGCTTGTGGAAAAGAAAGTCCTAAGTGAGGTGGAATTGACAAAACCATTTTATGATTCCTTATTTTGATATAAAATGCATTGTTTATGTTTATTAATTGATTAACCATGCTGATATTTAATGGGTTTTATGTCTTATGGAAGTATATAGAGTTTGATTGAAAATGAGGATAACAGTGAAAAATTCAAGATAAAAATAATGTCCCATGACATACCATAGGTGAAATACCAACCCCAAGGCTTGAATTTGAATAATTGAGATGAAATAGAGAAACAAATTAGTGAAAAACACCAATTCATATTGTGAATTCTATTCACAATGTGAATCTTGAAGGAATTCAGAATGTGAAGGAAAAAAGGAAACCTGAGAGCATGATGTCATAAGTCATAAAATGACACATAGTCACACTATGACACTTGTGGGATACACCTAGAAACCCTTCAGATCATGAAATATGTTGTTACATCCTCATCCCCATAACATTCTTGTCATGAAAACACAATTCATGAAGTGAAAGGCATAAATGAACTTATATTCATCCAAATTTTCTATAAATAATGGAGGAAAACCCTATTTTTGACATGGGGACATCTGAGAAGTCTTGGGCTTGATAAGGAATAGTTGTATTACCACATTTATGGGTAATTAAATCCTATATGAGTTTGAGTTAATTTTATAAATACAAGGACCTAATTAGGATTAATTAAGATCAATCAGTGATGTGAAGCTCTAGAAGATGGATTTCTGCCATTTTCTTTTCCTATTTTATTTCTTTTATTTTATTTCATTCTTGTGATTAACTATTCCTACAAAATATTCTCATTTAACCTTCTCATGGAGGAGGAAAATATTCAAATTATCAAAAAATGGGGGAGGCTAGGCCAAAATGAAATGTTTTATTTTTTGTGGATTATTTAATATAAATCATTTGTTTCCTTTTTTATATGATATAAATTTTGTCTTTAATTTTTTAATATAGAATGAAATTGCATTTGGTTTTGATTATATTAATTTAAATTTCCTTATAAAATGATCCCAAATCTCCTTCAACCCAATTCTGGTCTATATATAATGGATTAGGCTAGGGTTGGGTGGTGAGTGTTTAATGATAGCCATCACATGTGTGAAATTGTGGCTAGAGCTATTGTTAATTAGAGAATAATAGTACCTAATTAGGGATTTCCCTAATTAATCAAGAGGAATCACTACAACACCATGAATATTTTATTTAGGTTATAATAACTTGAGATTTCAACTAGGGATAACCTCACCATCACTATCTATCCATGCGAGAGGAAGGAATCGATAGAGGATTATCTGTCTTACCAGGAAGTAGAAGAAGAACTAGTAAAATTGGAAACCATGATAACATTGCACTTGTTCTAGCCATGACCTACCCAATCACCCTTGTCATTAATTATCTTAAATCAAACAAATAAATATACTTTCTAAATTATCAAATACACAATTGAAATCAAAAATATTTTTTTTCCTAAAATCAACTTAAAAAGTGACAAAATTTTTGTGGACACTTCTATTTAGGAGACCACCAAAGTTGACTACTATATAATACTTGGGTAATTAGTTTCTTTTACATTTCCCATTACAAGGCATGTGTCGAATTATATTTATAATTTTTTTTGTATTCATTGACTATATCTCGATATACTCTAAGAGATATGAAGATCACGAGAGTCATCTAAAAATAATTTTAGAGACCCTTAGAAAAAAGGAATTATATGGGAAGTATAGTAAGTGTGAATTTTGGATCAATGAATTTTCTTTTCCTAGCCATATTGTCTCTAAGGATGAAATATCTATTGAACCCTCAAATACAATGGTAGTCAACGAATATCCTACACCAACGAACATAGATAATATTTGAATTTTCTTGGGCTAGTAGGTTACTATCAGTAGTTTGATTAGGATTTTTCCTTTTTGGCCAACCTGTTAACCAAGTTAACATGTAAAGGGATTAAATTCACATGGTCAATGTACTGTATCTAAAGTTTTGATGAGATGAAGACGATAATGATTAATTCACTAGTATTAACATTAACTTTAGGTAAGGAAAGATTTGTAATTTATAGTGATGCATCGAATAAAGGACTTAGTTTTTTCCTTAGGCTTAATGGTAGAGTGATTTCCTATTTATCAAGTATTTGAAAAGACATGAACAGTAATATCCAACTAATGAACTTGTTCTGGAATCTATTACCTTTTATTTTAAAATTAAGAGACACCTCCTATATTGTGAAATATACTATATATATATGGACCACAAGAGTTTGAAGTATAACATATCTAAGAAAGTGCTCAACATGTGGCAAACAAGAAAATTTTATCTACTCAAATAATATGATTACTCAATTCACTACAACCCTTGGATGGTAAACAAGGTGGATGATGTGTTCTGTATTATATACCATGGAGTTCAGATGATGATGAGGATTAATTAGGATTCCATATATAGAGATATAGTAAATGTAGATATGGCTATTTCTAGGAAAAGGGAGGCATCATTCCTTTTCCAAACAATTTATAAAACATACTTACTAGAAAGGATAGAGATGTACCCATAAGTTGATGAGAAATTTAAAATAATGATTAAATCAATAAAGGATGGTAAATTTATAGACTTCATATATATATATATATATGGATTTTTAAATATTGAGAAGAGTTTATGTTTCCCATTCATACTAGAGGTTAAATGGGAACTTATAGATGAAGCACATAGGTAAAATTTATCTATACACACTAGTAGCACAAATTTGTATAGAGATTTAAGAGAACATTTCTATTGGGATGGTATGAAGTAAGAAATTGTGGTATATGTGTCTAGATGCTCAGTATTCTAGTAGGTAAAGGCTGAAAAACAAAATCCCAATGGAGTCATGCAATCTCTATCTATACCTATATTGAAGTGGGACAATGTTACAATGGAATTTTGTCATTGGACTTTGTATGACTCTAATTAAAAACATTTCTATATGGATCATCATTTAACATTTTAAAAATTCTACACATTTTATAGTGATAAGAGAAAATATACCACTTTATCACCTTTCTCAACTCTATATTAATGAAATCGTAAGGCTTCATGGGGAAACTATATCAATTTTATCAGATTGTGAACCTCAATTTACAACAAAATTATGGAACATTCTTCAAAGGTCTCTCACTACCGAGATAAATTTAAGCACCACCTATCATCCATGGACTGATGGGTAGTTTAAAAGGAACATCTATACTTTAAAAGATATGTTGAGATCATGTTCTCTTGACATCCATGGTATATGTGATCAGTATCTTCATTTAGTGGAATTTTAACACAATAAAAATTTACATTCAAGAATCCAAATGAAACCATGAAAAGCATTGTATTGAAAGAGGTTCCACACTCCAACCTGGCACCGATAATTTGGATAAAAAATATTGTTTTCCTAGATCTTGTAGAGAATAACATTGTTTTTGTATAAAATATTCTAGAGAATAATAAAGTATCCCAGAGAAGATAAAAGGGATATGATAAAAATAGAAGGAAAGATATAAAATTTCTAGTTGGCGATCATGTATTATTGAATGACACCATAGAAGGGAGTTTTAAGGTTTTGTAAAAATGGAAATTTAAGCCTTAAGTACATTATTCCTTCTGAAATATTATAAATAATTGGGGTTGTATCTTACTAATTATCTATGACACCGAACAATTTTAAATTACTTGAAGTCTTCCATGTTTCATCAATAAGGAAATACATATTGGATACAAATAATGAAATCATATCTAAGGGAGTAGAGTTGATGCCTAGACTGTATTATAATGAAGAAATTATCCAAATTCCTAACACTACAAAGGATATGTTAGGGAATTGAACAACTCTATTGGTGAAATTCCTTTACAGAAATAAAAAATTAAAGGAGGCAACTTAGAAGAATGAATAAGAAAAAAGTAAGGAGTCTCTAATTTTTTTTAACATCTTATATATATATCTCCCAATTCCAAGTATGAAATTATTTAATGGTGGGAGAATGTAATACATAAGACTCTACTGTAGTAGGTAAATACCATATCCGAAACTATTAAATAATACGTCCTTTAATGATAATTTAATTATAACTTTATTTAATAAATCTATTTAATAATTTTAAATTAATCAAAACTAACTTCCTTTTGGAATTCATCAAATTGAAATAAAATTAGTATGAGTTTTTGATCTTTTCCTAAAAATGTCAGTTTTTAGTTGAAAAATAATATTTTCATGAAACTTTTAATTTGTATGAATTTATCGCTATAAAATAATAGACTAAAAGATTATAAAAACATATAAGTACTACAATATGAATTAAAGGAATAAAATTATAAATTTTAAAATATTCTTTGATCTTATAAAACCTATGGAAAAAATTTCTTGAACTAACTATCAAAAAGATCCTTGATCCAGGAAAATCCGATCACTAAATTTATTAATAAAAACCAAAATATACAAAGTCAAGAATTAAAGGGGAGTTTACAAAGTTGTGAGTGAGTCACTCCATATATGTCATCATCCACCAAAGATACACAAAATTCATGAGCTCTAAAATACCACAACTTACTTGTTTCCATGATTTCCCTTTTGGATAGAGCATTAACCACCTAGTTTCCTTCTTTATATTCATGTGAAACATTCAGATTGAGCTAAGAGGAATGATTAACATAATCAATCTAGAATGGGAGAAGTTTCCAGGCAAAATTCTTCGTTTTCACCTTTAGAGCCTTGAATGTAGTTTCAAAGTCAGATTCAATCCAATGTTTAGCCCAATTATTCTCAAAAAATTTATTTATAACATATGTTATATATATATATTTAAGGCATAAAACTTTATTTCTCTAAAAATGGTTTTTACGTGATTACGTGTATTTATTTTAAAATTAAATTTTCACAGATCTAGAAGTTTTATTTGATAAAATTATATTCAAATTTGATATTATAGGTGTCAAATTATATAATTTTTTTTATTAATATATTTAATTAAAATTAATTACTAATTTTAAAAATTAAGTTCCAAGGTAAAAGTAAATTGAGATAAAATTTAAAAGTTAAACCCCCCTAAATTGCACAAAGTTGTCTAGAAAAGAAGTGGTTGAGTTGATTTTAGTCCCAAAATTATTTTACTCTCCTCATTTTCCAATTTTTATCCTTTTACACATTAATAGTAACCTTACAATATTTAAAATTCAAGGGATAATCCCAAAACTACATTTCCCCTCACTTATAAAAGGGTAAAAACTTTACCACTTAAAGGATCACTTATCTTTCAAGTTAACTCTTGAAAATATAAAATTTTACTCTATATACAAACCTCTCCCATGATCATAAGCCTCTATTCACTAATATTTATCCTAATCCCTTCAAATTCAAGAAGTCTACCAAGGATAATTCAAGTCCTCAGTGTGAATATTATCTACTACTTATTTTCTTGCTTAATTATCTTCTTTATAATTTATTCTAGACAAACTATTATAACAATTTTATTATAATTTATATACTATAATGTAACTATATTAATTATATTATAATTATTTAATCATATATACCATCCATTAAGAAAAAAATTATTTGTGCGTTGTGTAGACTACCACCACCATGATGTAACATGTTTCATTTTCCTTCATATCCATAAAAGCATGGATCTAAGGATGGTATTATAGGATAAATTTGATGTATATTATAACATTAATAACCTGTTATGACAAATTAGAGAACCTGATAATGATATGATCAAAAAACTATCATCATTAATTTAATCATTTAAAATAAGTGTACTAAGAGGAAAATTGTTTATTCTAATTGTATAATATTTACATATCCATTACATATTAATACAATTACATATAATTATGATTTATCACACTAATAAAAACTAAATAAGATCATAATTATCCTTCTATGATGATATTTTTATAAAACCACCTCATAATCATTCATTAAACCTGGGTGTGTTCATGTTTGGGTTGGTTTAAGCACTAACTAGAACAATACAATGAATTTTTCATCATAAAATACTATGGAAATATAATTACTAGTGTAATATGATGTAAATATGCATAGAGAGGGTTTTTTTGTAAGTGGTATATCGACACTTAATTCATTAATTAAAAAACAAACTCAGATAATTAAGAATCACTGAAATGTGATTATTATGAATTCCATCTTCAAGGATAAGATCTAAAAAACTCACCAAATGAATTTTAAACATCATGAGTTTTTATAAATCATACCTAAATGTATCTTTAATGATATAGTAATAATTTATTCTTGAATAAGAATGAATATGAAGACAACTATTATGAAACTAGTACAAATGATCAAAACTATAAACATAGATAAGGAAAATCAAATGAATTAATGTAGAGAATGAATATTTATGTAAATTATATATGGAAATTGATAAGTTCAAGGTTATGAATTAATCTATTAATATATATGTTTATGATACACGAGGTTAATGTTTTTTCATGGAATTTAGGATAATAGGTAAGTATTATTCTTCTCAAATTATTCTCATTGAGATGTGTTTTATATTATTCTCCTTGTTTCCTTCATGTGGTGTATATATACTACCTATATAATATGTTATATAATTAAATTCCATTATTAATGGTTGTTTAAGATCAACTTTATATACTCTCTTTCATGTGGTTATGATTGAATTGATACCCAAGCCAAATGTGGGGTTTTCTGTCTCTATTTTCATTATTTTAGAGTCATGTTATATTCACCACCTATTTCTTTATGTGTGGTGAATAAATTTCCATGAATAAATTTTACTGGTATTTACATTTTAATATATTTATCCCACCCTCATGTTCTTTTAATTCAAGAGTTAAATTTTCCAAGGTGAAAAAACTATTCTATGTTTTCATAAAGTAAAAGTGTGTGTAATTTCCTAGAAAATACATATCTATATAGATGATGAAAATTGGATACTAATGTAGCATAGATTTACTTACGGGTAATCACCCCAAAAATTGTTCTTTGAGTTTTGACTAAATCATTACCCGGATGTAGGATGAGTGGGCCTAAGACCACATAGCTGGCGAGATACTCCTTAGGGATATATTTTGGAATATTCACATGCTATTAAAGAAACATGAAAAAGTATTTTTACTACCATTTATTTTTTCTCATTATAATAAAATCTATTGAATACATTTACTATCTTCTAGGGATAAACCTTCAAGTTTTATGTACCCTTGTAGTTATATTTCTTTGATAAAGGTACTTTATATTACTTTGATGTCTCCACATGGCTTCTGAGTTAATTAAGGGATGTTATCAAAAACATAAACATTATTCTAATGAATGGGGAAGTATTTTATTCATGTATTTACAATTATATAGATATAAAAGTTTTACTCAATAAGAGGTTCCTCCAGAAATTTCATGAATGACCATGATAACTCATTTGGTGAATGCATTGTACTTAATTAGGTAACAGGTGGCCCCCAAAATTATATAGCCTATCGATGCATTAATAGGTATCGTGACACAAAAAAGGTTTGGTTTTGGTGTATTAATCATCCCATGATAGGAAAATGTATTTGAATAAGGACTTAACAACAAGTTTATGATGTCCAAAATTATGCATTCCAATAATATGAGATCAATGTTTATTTTTATATATAATCTCATTTATTGTCATGGATATAAAATTCCATTAGTTTTAAATTATTATGGATTCATGTTATTAATTTATTCTTTAAATATCACTTATTCCATGTTTATTTTATTTAAGATTTTGTTTTTCCCCTTGCTGAGCATATAATATCACCCTTATTTGTTTTCCTTTTCCCTAGGAAACCTAGAGGAGGACTTTGTGTAATTTTTAGGGATATGATGGAAGGTATAATAATGTTCTCACATTGTGTTCATGTTTAATATTATATTTTAAATTGTAATGTATGTTTTCACATGGTATTCCATGACTACTAAACAACTCGATCATTCCGGAACTCTTATACTTTATACTAATAATGTAATATAACTATCGGCTCTGGGTTTCTGGATTTTTGGATATTATGATATATTATATTTTCATATTAATAATTATGAAACAAATATTATATATTATAATTAATCACATCTTTATAATAATCCAATTATAGTAATGATGAAAAATTAATTACATCACCATATGGAGATGGTAGGTCATATGTATTCATGAGTGATGTTTTTATTTTACACAAGATGGAAAAGAGAAATAAAATAAAATTACCTCTAAAAAAATCTCATTATTTTTAATATAATTATTTAATTATGTTAACATTTTTATTTAATATTTGTAGGAGGTTTAAAAATAAATGAACTTGAAAAGTTTTGGTAAGAATATGTACCTCTTCTTTTGGTAACCTCTTTCAGATTACTCATTAATCCTTCTTGAAGTGGTCTATTAGTGAGACAAGAAAATATTGGAACCATGGGGAAGGATGTGGGGAATTTATTTGGGAAGGTATTGGTTAAGATAAGTGGCCCATGAGGTTCATGGAGGAGAAGAGGGATAGTTCCATTTTATAAGTGAAGTAGGTGGGACACTTTTAATTATAACAAAAATTAAATTAATATAAGGTCACTTTCATGGAAAAGTGGCTCAAAATTGGACCAATTTCAAATATTCTATGAGATAAGGTTAAAATAAATTCAAAAAAATTCAATTTAGAAATGAATTTAGGCTATTTTAACCATTATCTCTTTTTATTTTACCCCTATATACCCTTTTTTAACCCCTATCATGGTAAAAAGATACTTATTATTTAAGCATAAATAATTTTACTCCAAAATGGAAAGTTTATCAAAAGTGTAAAATAATTGATATGATCTTCCATTTCTAATTTACATGAAAATTATAAGTTTTTTATGATCTTTAGAATAATTATTTAAATATTATTTAACATAAAATATCATTAAATTAATTTTCAGGTCTATTAACATAATTTGAATTAAAAAAATATCATGATTAACATGGATTTATAATTTGAATATTTAAAACATTACCAACCTTTCATTTTGATCCATAAAAATCATCCATGACTACAATTTAACTAAAACACATTACTTTTAAGATTTTAAAACTAATTAATTTGACTTTTCACCCAATTGCACAAGCACTACATCAACGATGAGTAAGAATTTTAGGCAATTATACCTTTAAAAAAATTTAAAAAATAAAATTAAAAAATGAATTATTAATATTAAAAATAATAATTAAAACCATTCTTAAAATATTTTATTTATATGAAAACATATTTGAGATATTAAAATAATGAGAGTGGCATTTTGTATTTATTTTTAACATAAAGTAATACAAATGTAATTATCAAAGGAAAATGGCTCCAAAATTAAATATATTAGAAAATAGTATGAGAATGGTCAAAATAAACTCATCCAATAAAATAAAGGTAAGTGTTATAGTGATATTGAAACCATAGTTATAATCCTTCTTAACCCATTTAACCCTTTATCAAAGTGATTGATTTTTACTGTTAATTATGACCAGAAATGAAATTTACCTATTTAACAAATTTCAAAATCATTATTATAAATTAGAAATAAATTTTAAATATTAAATTACTATAATTATAAGAAATTAATTTCAATATAATCATGAAAACACATAGATTTTTTTAGAAAAATGCCCTTTTAAAACGTGAAAATGATTTTACACCAAACTCAAGTATAATTTCGATTTAAATAGAATTAATTGAATTATGTTTAATAAATGGAGTCTTATGTGACTTAAAATCAAATCTAATAAAAATTAATTTTGAAATTAAATAAAAATAAATGACAGTTTCCTCAAAAATAAGTATTTTTCACTATTCAACTAAAAATTAACCTTTTTTTTTAAATCACAAATAATTATCTTAATATTATATTTAAATTATAAATTAAAAAATTATTCCGATTTTATCAAACAAAATTTATATAATTATTATAAATTAATCATAATATCCATGCATAAAATGCAATAAAGCCCATTTTTAATTATAAAATAAATTTATTTACATTGCTTATCCTGTAAAAAAAATTATTTGAATGATAATTTATTTTATTAAGTATATTGTATATAAATTTCATTAAAATTATTCATATATAGTGATTATCTTAATTTACTTTGATAAAAATACATTACACCCATACATTAGTTTTTTTTGAAAAATATATCCTTTAATCTTTTATTTAAAAATTGATTTATTATTTCATAGACATAAATAAGTACATTTGTATTATGGAAAACTTATTTGAGTATATTTCATAATATGGTTATTCCTATTCATACCCGCTAACCCAATTTGTAGTTTATGACAATCATATTTAAATAATATTATTTCTTGGTTTATTTAATCTTATGGTTGTATGTGGTGTATAATATAGTGTTATTTTAAAATAAAGTATAAACTAAAATATGAGGTATTGAATTATCCACTCCTTATAGAAATTAAATTGTCATAATTTAAAATATTCTTTATTAAAATGATTATATTATATCATAATAATAAAATTAGATATATATTTTATCATGAACTTTAATTTTTAAGTTATGAGTCATAAACATATTATGCATGTACCTCTATAAGACTCATACTTGAAAGTGAGTTTTTGAAAATGTACCATGGTATATAGTTTTTAAATTCCTCATAAGACTCTATATATTTATCTTTAGTTTTTTGGATTTTGATAAATTCCTTTACTATTGGGATAGAAAATATGATAAAATTTACTTGATTTGTTTCTATTCTATGAGAATGATTTCGTCCTTCAATGTGCATCATCATAATCATGATGAATTTTTTAATTCTTGAATCACTATAACCAATATTTAATCCACCATAATATCCATACAATAATGAAAATTTATTCCACCTATCTAAAATCGAAATGGTTAACAAAAGCTGAAATAACAACCAATGATCAACTTAAAACTCATCAAATATGCTTTATTAAATTAAAACTAAAAAATTAGAAAATTTTTATCACTTATTTTTCATTTAATACACAGTGATTATTACTTATACAGTCACATAGTCAAATATTTAAATACCTTAATAACATATTGTAAAATACAATTTTTCCCAAATAACATGAATTAACATGATATAAATTGTAACAAAATATAGTAAAGTTCACCAAGGATCACCTTGTATTATAACACAATAAATTTAAAGGTCATGTATACATTATTAAAAAATATCATTGTTATAAAAATCAATTTTCTACATGATTTATACCATTCAAAATATGTTTCCAAAATTCACATTTTCTAAATTTTCTATATAACATAATATTATTAAAACAAACCTTAAATGTTTTATCTTAATCTTCATATCAAAAACCCATTGATAAATACTACTACATCATAATAATATTTTCTAAAATTAACCATAATTACTATGAATTAAAATACTTAAGGGTAATATTAATCCATGAGGACTATTATTTTATTGCATTTGTATTAGAAAGATAAACTGATATCCCATCCATGGAAAAAATATTTTAAAGAAAATAAACATCCTGAAATCAATATTCACACTTACCATATTTCTCATATAACATTGTTTCCTCAATAATGATTCTCAAGTGGTTCTCATGCTCTTGATAATCCTTATCACATGTCAATATATCATCAAAAAATTCCATAAAAAATTATTAGGTTTCTCTATAATGCTTGAGGCATTAGTTTTCGTAATCTCTAACCACCTTGTAGATAAAGCACTAAACATTAGTAGATTAATTTTTACCATTTCAATTATGAGAATGATTTTAATGACCTTAAATCCTATAACCTAGAGTCAGTGTTTAATTTAATGCATTGGTAAAATATATAAGGGATAACACCCCACATGATTGGAAAGTTTAGTAGTCTTTGAAAACTAGATATATACACAATCCCTATATTACACTGAAAATATAAAATCATTCCATAAGAAACATTTTTACATCCTTGAAATCATTCATAATAACCTTCTTCAAATCATGTAGAAAGGGAAAAATAAAGGTTGATATCATATTATTAGTAGGGGTTATAGACAATGGAAGTTATCATGAGTAAATAAATCATAATCAATATGGTAGAGTTGATAATAAAAAAACAATCTATTCGTTCAAAACAATTATGTTCAATGTAAATATATGTAAAATATGAACACATAAATCTCATAGATAAATAAAATTGAATTATTAATAAAATAAATGCATAAATATGGAAATTCATGATCTTACTATCAATTCCTTGACCAAGATATCATATAACATAACACCAATACCTCAACTAAGGAATTCTTAATAAATGGGTATGTGTAATACTAGACACCCATCTACAATGGAATTAATATTGTTTTTTCTTAAGAGTCTTGTCGATGTAATGAGGGGCTATGTATAACCAGGTCCACCCATCATTTTCAAGTCTTATTCATTAATTATATATTTAATTATCAATACAATTAAATCTCAAAATTCATTATAAATCAATATTTTTCCATATTGAATAAAGAATAAAAAATATTTCCCTAGTCAATCAAATAAAATTTTAAATAAACTTACTTGAACTCATAACATATATAGAAATGGTATATGGTTGATAGAACATAATAGTGGTGGAAATGATGTATTATAAAACCATGATTTTTGAAATATGTAGATATAGGATAAAATAATGTCTAATGAAATGATAAGGATTGATAGGGAATGTGATCTTGAGAAAGTCAATGACCGCAAAATCATAAAATAGTTAAGGATAAAATAATTTCATCAATTCATGAAAAATAAAATTTTTGTAATAAAAAAAATACATTATAAAATAAAATAGATATAAAACATACAAATTTTCTTCCTTGTAGTTTTGTGTAATAATGAAGTTATAAATCACTTTTAAAATTGTTTTCATTCAATTTAAAAAATAATACTTTTTTATTTTGATAAAATTTTATATAAAAATTCCCATTTTATTTATAAAAATATGTTATTTCAAAATAATCAATGGAAAGTATAAATGAATATTCAAAGTATAAAATGGTTCTGATAGTGGGAAAATCTATTTATGTTATACAAGTTAAAAGAAAACATTCTTTTCAGACTTTTATAAAAATTAAAAACAATAAATTGTTTAAAAAATGTATAAATTATTTTTTTTGATCATTTCTAAATAAATTTAATGGTATTGAAAATTATATTTAAAAAAAATCATGTATAGGTAAAAAATTCTATAAAAAAATTTGAAGAACATTTATATGGAACACAAATATTCATGACTAAAAAGAAAAAACAAGGTTGGTATCCCTTATACGTGACTTACTTTCAAATTATTGATCAGAAAAGAGAAGAAATGGAAAATTAACATGTAAAACTCAAACATAATTATTGTAGAATAAAATATAATGGTTTTAAGAGATTATGATCATAAAATTTTCCAAAAGGAAATCTTAACATAAACAATCCAAAAGTAAAATGAGATTTAAAAGAAATCACATACCTTGGGACTTTTCTTAGTCATATGTTCTTGATCATAATGTGTTATGAATTTAAATTTATTAAATAATTTCTTAATAAAATTATTAATATATAATCTATTTACAAAGGTATTTTTATAATATTTTTAAATCAATTTACTGAATATTTCTTACTTACGTCAACAACTTAAGGTTGTTCAGTCAATTTCCCCAAAATTACTTCGGTATATTGTTCATGATTAAAGGAGTTATAAAATTGTTTCATAATCTAATGAATTTTAATAATGTAAATGATATATATTTTTCATTATATATAATTTTATAATCTTCCATGCATGGGGGTAATAGAAAAATGAATTACATCACTTTGTGAAGAAGGTAGTCTACATATACGCATGAGCAACATTATCATTTTACAAAAAATGTATGGTTAATAAGATAGATGATATATTATAATTAAATTGTTGAGTTAACAAGGTTTCCTTATAAATTTTCCAATCCTCTATGTTTGTAAAATCACAAACACTTTATCTTAAGGAAAACTATCTTTCCTTAAGGATTATTTTCTTAAGAAAAATTTCCATTCTCTAATGATATTTTTATCATTACCTTGGTTTTAATTGCCTCATTTGATGTTCTCTCAAAACCAAGTTCATTTTATTACTGTGTAAAAAATTTGTATCCTAATAAAAAACCTCAGAATCTTATAGTTCCTTGGATACCAAATTCTCTAAAATTCAGAATCCAAATTCTACGAAATTCAGAATCCAAATTCTCCAAAATTTATATTTCAAATTCACTAAAATTCAGATTCTGAATTCTCCGAAATTTGGATTCCAAATTCCTCAGAATTCAGACTTAGAATTCAGAATTATAATTCCTCAGAATTCAGGCTCTGAATTCCTCATAATTCAGACTCTGAATTCCTTAGAATTCAAAATCCTAATTCTTTGTAAAACAGAATCTAAATATCCATGTTTTCCAAAATCTAATTGTTTATAATTTTAGATTACTAATTCTATTTTTTCTTAGTCTCCAGATATTCATAATTAGATAAGATAATTCATTTCTTCCTTATACATGCTTTTGTAAGTATGAAATGATGTCATACAATTTGATTCTAACAAACTATTGGGTGAGTCACACATGTATAGGTCCCTCTGAAATTCAAGGAAAAATATGACAGTTGGAGGAAGGGGGCCACCGTTGAAGTTTTTTTTATAAATATGAGCTCATTTTAACAAGATCATTATCATTCTAAGATCTATCTAGAGATTACATGATGTGATGTTGTGAAGTGATTTCTAGAGAGAGAAAGACTCTCATGCTTTGTGTGGTTCATGAACATCTTATTCAACTCTGAACATCTTGTTTAGCTTGCTTCGTGCAAATTTTATTATTGATTATTACAATCAAGGGCTTCCATGGATAGGAATATAGAGGTCCCAACTACTATAAAGACCGAGGTCTTGCCGGGATAGTAAGATAGAATCTGATATTCCTATTGAGGGATTACCCTGATATGGGTAAGACAAACTTTCTTGAAAGTATAAATCAAGAGACCTTTATCCAAGGTTGTTGGATACCCTACTCTTTGGGTTAAAATATTTCCTACCTATTAATTTTTTTTGTTTCAAATTCTATTTCCATTTTATTTTGATAAAGGAAGAAAGTATAACTTCGGTATGCTTTATTATAATTTACTCACTTTTATAAATAATATTCTACACACTTTATAGTAGAATCTTCCTATAATAAAATTATTCTAAAGTTTCATTTCCATACTCATATTTTCGGAACCTAATAAAGTTTAATTCATAGTTAAGAAATTAAAGAGGCTTTGTGAATTTACCTAGTTAAACTTTGTTAAAAATAGTTTTCCTTAATGTTAAAAAAAAAGTTATTAAACTTATAATTTAACCCCTCTTGTAATTGAGCATCTATATACACTATTTCGATCCAAAAATTGGTATCAGAGGAAGGTCTATAAAATATTTATACATACATATAAGTTTTCTTGCTCAATTTTTTTTTCTTGTTATAAATTTTATTTCTTAACATTTCTTGTTCAAGTTTTGCTTAAATATTTTTATCTTTGTTTATAAAATTTTTCTATTAACATGTTTTTGTGGAAAAGATATTTCCTTATAGAATGGCAGGTATAAATGTCGGTTCGGTTGAAAACCTTAATCCTACCAAACCACTAATTTTTGATGGTAATGAATATGAGTACTAGAGAGATTGAATGAATACCTTTTTCATAAACAATGGAGTAGATATTTTTTTAATGCTCACTGAAGATTACAAAATTCCAGACAAGGAAGTCAAAACCTTCAACTATCAAGAAAAATAAGAATATCAAATAAATTACAAAGTAAAAAATACTTTGTTCTGTTCTATGACCAAGAATATATGTATTCAAATATCTTCGTGTGAAGATTCCAATTACAACTGGAAGAAACTTGAAGTTACTCACTTTGGAACACCAAAAGTGATAGAGACCGGAAGATCTATGTTAAGAGATGAATATAATGGATTATTATTTCCTTACAGAGAACCTTTTTGCAATGTATAACGAAGATTTATGACTATTTTTAGTAGTATTAAATCTATGGGAGGGAAAGGTCTTGATTATGAAGTTCTTGTAGATAAAATAATTGACATCATGCCCAACGAGTGGAAATCCAAAAGAACAGTCATTGATGAGAATAGGAAAGTTTCCAATATTACTCTTGATGAAATTTTTGGAACCCTTATTGAACATGAGACAAGAATGAAAAGAAATGATGATATGAATAATAAGAAGAATATAAATGGAAGTGTTCATTTACTACTACTAAATTAGAGACTCTATAATGGTTTACAAGATCTGAGTATAAAAAAGTCATTGTTCTATCTGAGTCTAGTGAAAATGAACATTATGAAAATAAATTAGCTAATATTTCTTGAAGGATTAACAAGATAGTGGGAAAGAAAGACTTTCAGTATATATATAAGAAGAAAGAAATAAATGAACAGAAAGTCTTAGAAGTCACTTGCTATGAATTCAAAAGAGCCAAACACATCAGTCTATATTGTCCCATGATTATATGAAAAGATAAAAAAAAAGAATTATGAGAGGAATATAAATAATTATTTGTTTCGTAGATCCTTGAAACATGTGTTATAGATTTAAGAATCAATGTTTCTAGGTGGTTTCCATTGGATTTGTTCATGGAACCAGAAACATCCAATAGTTCCCTATCCAAAGAGGACCTACATTACAAAGGAAGGCGTTAATTATGTTTTGAAATTTACGATACTTAAGAATGTGCATTGGTCGAGAGGATGGGAGGTCTGACTCATCACACCATTTTGGGGGGAATTATTGTCTACTCGAGGACACTCTTTGTAAAATTAAAATATTTTTTCATGAAACTTTATTAATTCACCAAGTATATCATAAGTATCCCTTGGAATTTACAATCACTTATTTAACATGTGTAAAGTTTAGAATCATTAGCATGCATTTAAAGTTCTTAATCAATGGAAACATCTGTATGTATTTGAGGTTTTCCATCAGTGGTATCCTCTAATATACTAATTAGATATTATTTTAATCATCATTATGATGATACTAGTTTTTAAGCCACTTAGTGGGGAACTCTAGAATTTATTTTCATATAGGGAGATGAAGGGTTGTTTTAATCTTGGGATCGTACTCATAAAATGAGCTACCTACGTATCCTTGTGAAAGGAATCAGAACTCTCGTAGTTCGATGTCGCTTAATAGGACACATCATAACTTTTAAGGTCATGTGATAAGGACCTCTAAGAGGAAGGTTCTTAGTTTAAACTTAGTGTGGGACTTACGATGAAGCAGCCCAAGGACTTGTAAAGGATATGAGTTTCCAAGTAGGATCAAACCTTATTGGGAATATGGCCCAAAGAGAACAGGGTTGATCTGAAGTGTTTGATTTAAACCTCAAGGAGGCTTCCTACATATCCCATATGGATGGGAATGAAAGCCCACATAGTTCAATATGTGTCATAGGAGAGTATATTCCTCTAATAGATATGGTTTTGGGCTTACTTCCTAAAAAAGGATGCCTTGATGATTTGATGATTGAATTTCGGGCTTTATTTCTTAATAAGGATGCCCAAATTGGGGGAATTTAAGGTTTGATTCCTATAGAGGATATCCAGTGAGCTCGGGCCCTAAAAGGTCTTCCTACATATCCTGGTTTGGACATGAATCATAGTTATCGTAGATCCTTTGTTGAGTTTTTGTGCACAAGTTATAACCAACACGTATCTCTAAGCCCACGTGAGTCATGCTCCGTGTGAGAAACAAGAGGATTTTAAAGATTCAACAAAGGCATTCACACTTCCAAAATTTTCCTCCATGTTGATGTAATAGGGCGCATCGACCGTGGAAGAGCTCAAGGTGATGAACCTTCCCTGAATTCCATTTACAATGGACAAGGGTCCAATGTAAGAAAGAAGGGGTGAAGGTGAGAGGCTTATACTAGGATGGATGCCCTATTGAAATTGGTTGGGGCTTAATCCTAAGGAGGATGCCTATTTGAGGTTTGGTTGGGGCTTACTCCTATGGAGGATGCCCATTTAGAATTGGATGGGGCTTACTCCTAATGAGGATTCCCATTTGAGGTTTAACCAGGTAAAGAAGTCAGGTGATGAGGTTTTAGTAGTTTCTTGAGGATTATATCGACTTAAGGTAGTCGAGGAATACACAAGGAGAGTCCAAACTCATAACATGAAAAAGGAACCAAGAGGAGTAAGTCAACTCAAGGAACTTCATTGAGTGTGATAGAGTGTCGCAGATCATGGTATTCCAAGTATGGAAGTATGGATGCATAAAGGGTGCAATGGGAAATGCTGTTGACCGGACTTAAAAAGTTCATGGTGTGACTCTCCATTTTCCATGGGGGCCAGTGATAGAAGCAAAGGGACTGTCCCAAAGGGCTGAGACTGCAGCCCAGCCCTGAACCTGAGTAGGCATGCGGGGGCGCATCCCCCGTGGTGTGGACCATTAGGGAAGTGTAGGTGCGGCGCCAAGGTGCCTTGCGTAGGTGCCCCACATAGCTCCCCCGTGGAAGTGCTCCGCGCAGGTGCCCCGCGTAGCTCCCCAACAGAAGTGCTCCGCACAGGTGCTCCACGCAGCTCCATATGTTCTAGTCCTTGATGGGACTTTGAACCTCTTTTTCCCTTTAATTCTCTCTTCTCTCATGTTTTAGGGATCTACCTGAGAATAGTTGGGGGATCTTGGTGAAAGAACTACGCAATGGGAGATTTGGAATGTCTTCCTACTATTTTTTCCTTGAAATGGGAATCACAAGGGATCTATTTATAGGCATGGAGGGGACCTGGTCGAAGGAAAGTTTTCCACGTAGGTCCTTTGCGTAGGTCCTCCACGTAGGTCCCTTTGTGAAATTTTATTTGTCTTCCGAGTGCAATAAATTTTGATCCATAAGCCTATTTGGGATCTGTGACCAGTCAAATTGAAGGTATTGAAAAGATCTACACTTATTAATATGGTAAACATACCAAGTATTCTAGGATGAAACTCGGAAATAGAAATTAATGTGTCAATACCTTTTCATCATTGATCTTTGAAATCCACTGCCTAGTTCTGGATGGGGAATCATTCCACTTATCTGTTGGTATAGATTTGTACTTTGGCATGTAGAAATCCATCTAGAATATTCTTCCTTCATGGTAAAAACATCTTTACCCATACATGACAGTTGTCTTCTATGTGAGAATCATATCTCCACTCTACGGAAAAGTGCATGGAACACATTTCATGGTGTCAAGAGTATTAAAAATATAAATCCAAGAAAGTATTAAAGGCTAATGATACATGGAGTGTCAGCTGATGAATCCTCAGATTATTAATCTTCTTGTTATAATAATATTGGTCTACTAAACAAAATACCCATTGAAAATCATTGTCTAATGTCCAAGGTACTCAATGATGAATTTATCACTAATGTAGCTTTGAATGCAAATTATACAAATGAAAAATATTATAAGTCTTGGGATGAATAATCTTATTCTGATGAAGATAACTCTTTACCTTTTTATGAAGAAGTGTCTAGGTTTTCCAAACTACTTGAAAATAAAAATTTTAAGATAAAAAAGAAGTTAGAGAAGGAAAATTTTATAATTTATATTTTAACTAAAGAATTAATAGATATTTCTAAGGATCTTAATCATTTTTTTTATTTTTAACATTTTTCTAAAAACCTGAAGGAAGTTAATTTTGAGAAGGATAAAATTTATAAGGATCTTGAAGATGTTATTTATAAGAATTTTTTTTAGAGGCTAAATCAAATTCTAAAAATAATAACTTTGAGGATAAGAAATTGATTATTAAACTAAAGTTAGAAATATTATCTTTAAGGAAATTCCTATCAAACATTACCTTAGGTAAGGATAACTTTGACAAGATGTATTCTTAAATTCTTCCTCTAAGGAATAGTTCTGGATTTGGTTATACTCATTAGAAACCTGTTTTTAGTAACAATTATTTTGTTCCCCAAAGAGCTCCATTTTTTACTAAATGTAAATGTGGTGGACATTAGTAGATACATTGTTCTTTAAATAAAAACCAATCTTTAGGTTTTCAAAAATCTTATTTTTCCATGAAAATATTGGTGCCTAAAATTTTAGTTTCTGAAATTTTTGGATCAAGAAAGTTTGGATTTCGAAATCGTAACTCTTTTATTTCCAATAAAATAAATAAAGTACCAACAACAATACATTTTACGTGGATAATGGATGTTCCCAGAATATAATTGGTAACAAAAACTTCTTTGAAAAGATTATCAAGAAAAAAGGAGGAAAGGGAACTTTCAGAGATAATGCCAGGGAGAAATTGTTGGTATAGGTAATATTTTTTTTTCATGGAAAAACTTTAATTTCAAATGTTTTATATGTTAAGGGTCTTAAGAACAACATAATTTTCATAAGTTAATTATGTGATTAAGGTTACCTTGTGAGTTTTATGAATAATAAATTCTTAGTACACAATTCCAAGGAAGAGTTTATTCTTTCTGCCCATAGGGATGATAATGTATACACACTAAACTTAGAAGACC
This sequence comes from Viscum album, assembly GCA_963277665.1. NCBI lineage: Eukaryota > Viridiplantae > Streptophyta > Magnoliopsida > Santalales > Viscaceae > Viscum > Viscum album. Next base: position 1,274,310,882 of record OY728136.1, on the reverse strand, counting down.
TTAGAATCCAAGATATACCTTTTATTAGTGAAATGTAAAATCAATATTAGTTATGTCATAGAAGGTTAATACATTTTAACCTTAGGAATCTATGAAAAATCTCAAAGAAAATACTTGTTAAGGATCTACCAGAGCTTAGATTTGATTCTTCAAAAGTTTGTAATCCTTATCAATATGGAAAGAAACATAAATCAAGTTTTAAATCAATCAGAGAAGTCTCAACATATGATTCATTATATATAGTGCATATGTATCTTTCTAGTCCAACACAAAGTGTAAGTATTGGAGGAAAATATTATGTATTTATTTTAGTTAATGATTACACTAGATTTATGTGGGTCTATTTTCTAGGAAATAAATATGAAGCTTTTTTATATTTTAAAACTTTTAGAGCCCAAGTTAAAAATGAGAAAAAACTTCCATTGATAACTATTAATAGTGATCATGGAGGAAAATTTCAAAATTCATATTTTGAAACCTTTTTTAGTAAAAAAGGCATTAATCATAACTTTTCATCCCTAAGAACTCCTCAACAAAATGATGTTGTAGAAAGAAGAAATAGAATTCTTCAAGAGATAACTCGAACCATGTTGAGTGAATATTCTATTGATAAATAATTTTGGTCTGAATCTATTAGTACTGCTTGTTATACTGTAATTAAATTTTTAATCAGAGCTTTTCTTAACAAAAAACCTTATGAATTTTGGACATGTTGAAAACCTAGAATTTCTTACTTCAAAGTATTTGGTTGAAAATTATTCATCCGAAATACTAAATATAACTTACATAAATTTGCACCCAAATTTGATGAAGTAATTTTCATAGTCTACTCAACTACTTCTTATGCTTATAGAGTTGTTAATAAAAATACTTGTACTGTTGAAGAAATAGTGCATGTAAAATTCGATAAAACTGATCCTTTTGTTTTTAAACAACCCAAATCAACATCCTCATATGAATTTTCAAAAACTGATTATCAACCTTTGATAGAAGATTCTTCTAATAAAGAAAATAATCAAGAAAACAATTCTTAAGCATTTACCCTAGAATATTTTCTACCATATGTTGATGAACATGTTTTATAAAACCCAAATCAACTATTTTTTTAAGAATAATCCCTGTGATAGTATCATTTGTGATGTAAATCAACCTGTAAGGACTAGAAGATACTTAAGAAATGAAGTAAAACATCTATAATTACTTTCCTAATTGGAACCAAAAATCAATGATAAAGATTTAGGTGATAATGATTGGATTAAATCTATGCAAGATGATTTAAATAAATTTGAAGGGAACACAGTCTAGAGATTGGTTGAAAGACCTATAGAATCTTCTGTAAATAGAGTAAAATGGGTTGTCAGAAATAAGTGTGATGGAAATGGAATCATAGTAATAAATAAAGATATATTAGTTAATAAAAGCTATATCAACAAGAAGGAATAGACTATGAAGAAACCTATTCTCTAACAGCTATACTTTAATCTATTCACATTTTACTTTCCTTTGCATCATTCTTTAATTTCAAACTTTTTCAAATGGATGTGAAGCGTTCTTTCCTTAATGGATATTTTCAAGAGGAAGTTTATGTTGAAAAAACTTTTGGTTTTGAAGACACAAAACATCTTGAACATGTTTTAAAACTTACCAAAGCTTTATATGGACTTAAACAATCCCCTACAGCATGGTATGATAGACTTACATGATTTTTGTTACAAAACAATTATGTTAAGGGAACTTCTGATCCAACTCTTTTTATAAATAAAGATACAAAAAATGTTTTTATTGGTCAATTTTTTGTAGATGACATTATATTTTTATAAACTAAAAAATATTTAACTAATTCGTTTTCGATCCTAATGAAATAATAGTATGAAATGAGTATGATGGGTGAGTTAACATTTTTCTTAGGTTTTAAAATTTCTCAAAAACTAGAAGGAACTTATATATCACAACATAAGTATATTAGAAATCTTATTAAAAATTATGGATATGAAAACACTAAAAGTATAATCACTCTAATTGGTACCTCAAATTATCTTGATCTCGATGAAGCTGGAAAACTAGTAGATCAAACAACATTTAGAGGTTTGATAAGAAGTTTATTATAATTGGCAGCTAGTCATCTAGACTTAATGTTTTTAGTATTATTATTTACAATATATCAATCTAATCCAATGGAATATCATTTAAAATTAGGGAAAAGAATTTCTCCTATTTAAAGGGAACCATGGATTTATTAATTTTCTATACTTCTGGAAATGATTTTGTTTTAGAAAGATTTTTAGATGCTGATTTTGGTGGATATATAATGGATAAAAAAAGTACATCAATTTTTTTTCATTTCTTATGAGATTCATTAGTTTCTTGGAAATGTAATAACAAAAACTCAGTAGAATTTTCCACTGCTGAATCTGAATATGTAGCAACTGGATGTTGTTGTCCCCAAGTATTTTGGATGCAACACACACTCACAGACTATGGCATGAGTTTTACCAAAACACAGATATTATGTGATAATACTAGTACCATTTCCCTAAGAAAAACCATACACATCACTCCCATCCAATACACATAGATATTAGGCACCACTTTCTTAGGGATCACACACTTAAAGGAGATATAATTATTTAATTTATCAGAACACAAGATCAAATTGTTGATATTTTTACAAAAATCTTTACCCTCTAATAGATTTGAATACATTAAAAAAATTAGAAATTATAACCATAAGCTAATCTTTCATATTAAATTTTTCTTGAAACCTATCTCCTTAAATTAAGTAAATCTTTCTCATAAGGGGAGTACATTTTCTTCATAACCAAATTTTTTTCCCTTAATCAATTTTTTTCATAACCTCTTTTTTTTCTTTAATCAAATTTTTTGGAACCCAAAACTCCAGAATCAAAAAATTTCATTCCTTAATTTTTTTTCTAGAATCTATGTTGTTTATGAAAAACCTTATCTATACTGACAATATTTTTCTAATAAATCCAGAAGGTATGTTCTCTTACTTAAATTTTTGAAATTTCATTTTTTTTCTTCTTGTTGGCATTTTAATAAAACTTAATCAAATTCACTTTGCTTAGTTACGAATTTTCTTTTAAACCTCAAAAGATCAGAAACCACCGAATCCTTATTTAGATTTTATATCAATTTTTATATCAGATCATGTTTATATTAACTGTTGGATAAAATTAGGAATTCAAATAATCACTTTGACGCTTATATAAAGGCCCCCTATTACTTGTCCCACATCAATTTTCAAGGATTTCTGTGCCGAAGGTCTACCTCTCTTCAAAAAGTTCATTCCATTTTTCAGCATTTTCATAGACTTTAGATGTCTCTGGAAGCCTCCCCACAGAAATAGATGTCTTTTTCTAAGGATATCAATGATTTTAAAATCTACAGGGAAAGGTTGGTTGACCCAAAGTTCTTTGCTGAGTATAATTCCTTGAATACAAAAAATATTAATCTGAATGGTTGGGAGAGTTTTTACATAGCCAAGCCAAAAAGTCAGGATCTGGTTTACCTATAATTTCTTATATAATTCTATGATTTAGTAAGTTTTTATAATGAAGGTGGAAGAGAAAAATTGTCATTCAAGAGATATGGTAAAACCTATTCCCTATCTTTTAACATGGTAGTAAATATTATTGGAGTTTTGTATGAAGGTGAAGCAATTTTCTATACATACAAGATTTTAGATCAGTCAGGAAGTTATGAGAAGGAAAATACAATAGAATGACTTGGACTAAAAGGTGTAAAATCACCAAAGATTAAACATATCTCAACTAACTTCAGATTTTTATCATTATATGTACAAGGTTTTCTCATTTTGAGAAAAGGAGACAAGGACGACTTAAAGAAATGTGACATATTTATTTTGGATTTTTGGGTAAACCTAAGGAAGATAAATATTGTGAAGTATATCCTTCTGATAATCACCAACATCATGAATAGAACTCTCAAATCATGGATCATAATTTATCCAACCATTTTTTCTAAGATCTTAGTGGTATTATTATAATATTTCAAAATTCCTTTCATCTCCAAACCAATAAATTTCAAGATCTTGCTGCTAAGTGATGATTCCTTAAGGAGAAAGAAAGTTGGTTTCAATACCAAGTCTGAAGGATTTTATGATCTTTTAGAAAGTGAGGTTGAAGGTCTAGCTAAGAAAGTGGAAGTAGGAGAGACTTCCAATAAATCTTAGAAGAAGAGAAAGCAAAAATAACTAGAAACCAAAGACAATCCTACAGTTCTAGAAACTTAGTCAGCTATACCAAATTCAAAAAAGAAAAAGACTTTCCCTAGTGAAGTGGTATTGAAGTGGAGAGAACAAAAAAAGAATAAGAAATAAGGAGATCCAAATTTTTTCCTAGATCATGTTGAGGCAAAGGCATTTAAAATTCAAGCATCCAAAGAGTACGAAAGAAAAAAAAAGAAATAAAGCTAGAGAAGAAAATGTATGAAGCTAAGATTGTTCATGCACCTCTCAAGGACACTGAGAAATCCTATGAATAGATTCATGTACCAGAATCCTTTCTCAAAGAATCAATACCAGTATAGACTATGGGAGGGAGATTCACATTTCCAAAACCTTAATTGGAAGAAGGAATAGTTTAGGAAGAAGAAATAGAATATAAGAAGAGTAAGAAGAATATGAGAGTGATGATGTTATAATTTAAGTGGAAGAATATCATGAGAAGGAAAGTCCTTCTGAAAAACTATCGATCCAGACTTCCCAGGTTGAGTCAACCAAGAATATTTCTCAAGGAAAAGAGGATGAGTGACAGAAAGAGGTTAACAAACCTACTGGTGATGAAAGTAGAAATCAGGAATTCATCTAACTTGATGATATTAAGGGAGACACTGAGAAAGAATAGGTTGATGAAGATAAAAATTTCCAACTTTTAGAAAGTGATCATGAATCTCCAAAGGCTCTAGAGACTATTTCTAAAGTAGACAAAGGAAAATAGGTAATTGATGATACACCTATGAAGGATATGGTGGTTAAGAAGGATGTTGCGTGTTCATCCAAGAGGAAAACTGAAGATCTAGAAAAAGAATCTTATCCTATAAGGGAATCAGATTCCAAATCATCATCCACAGTTCAAGATTTTGTTATTATATCCATAAAGAAGTTATTAAACACTATTACCTTGTTTTAGAGTATTGATTCAAGGTTCCAGTTGCTTCAACAATATTTTAATCAGAAGAAGGATTCTGTAATAAAGCTTATGGAAAAATTCATCAAGAGTGAGTCAGATTTACAAACATTATTTATCAGTTATGATGCTTATATAAGATCATGTATGGAAATTAAAAAGTGGTCTAAAATAACAATTTAAGAATTGGGAATTCTTGAGGACTTCCAAGATTTTGTGAAAGATTCTTTGGAAAAGTCAGATGATAGAATAAAAAATCTTACAACAATTTTTTTGAGAAGTTGAATCATAAGAAAATAGCCCGAAAGCAAGAGGATAAATATATGAATGGGTTGTTAAATTCAGTTGCTATAAATTTTAAGACAGAAAGTTAACTCAGGAAAGAGTTACAAGAAAATTTCAACCAACAAGGATAAATAGTGAAGTCTTAGACCGCAACCCTTAAATCTCAAGATGAAAAAGTCAAGGCTCTGGAAAAAAAGAAATAGGATCAAGAATAGTTGATCATGTAGTTTGAGGAAGATCATAAAGAGATCAAGAAGTTGAAAGCTACCTTGAAGAATATCATGCTAATGAAAAATAAGGATGACTAATTTCCATGCCATTATGATATTTTTTTTATTTTCCCTGTATAATTTTTTCCAATCATAATGAAATTTGTTGTTATCCTTCATTTTTTTGTTTGGTTTAGTTATAATATTTCAGGTACCATTTTTTAATTCTCTCTATTCCTTTTTTAAATTCACAAAGGGGAGAATAGAATGATCAAAATAATATTAATTATAATGAATATAATGATTTATGTAAGGGGTCGTATACTTAAATAATACTTTCTTATGAAAGAAAAAGTAAAATCTCTCTAAGTAAGTTAAGAATACGACCCTTAGGGATTTTAAAACCTAAGAGGGAGTTAGTCGTATTCATTATGATTCATAAGTAAAGGGAGAAAAGTTTTTCTTTTAAAATTTCATAAAGAAAATTCTTATTTATTATATTCCTTTTCAAAATATTGTTTGTGCTTTCTAAGAAGGGGGATATTATTGAGTCAATAATGTTTACCTATGAATTTTCTATTCCTATATGTTTTGAAATTCACAAACACTTTATCTTAAGGAAAATTATCTTTCCCTAAGGATTATTTTCTTAAGGAAAATTTCCATTATCTAAGGAATTTTTTATCCTTACCTTGGTTTTCATTTCCTCATTTTATGTTCTATCAAAACCAAGTTCATTTTATTACTAAGTCAAAAATTTGAATCCTTATCAAAAACCTTGGAATATTATAGTTCATTGGATACCGAATTCTTTGAAATTCAGACTCCAAATTCTCTGAAATTCAGAATCCGAATTCTCTAAAATTCAGACTCCAAATTATCTGAAATTTAGATTCCAAATTCTTTGAAATTAAGACTCCGAATTCTCTAAAATTAAAATTATGAATTCTCTAAAATTAATATTTAGAATTATCTAAAATTCATATTTTTAATTCTATGAAATTCAGACTTCGAATTATCTAAAATTCAGATTCAAAATTCTCTGAAATTTAGATTCCGAATTCTCTAAAATTCAGATTCCCAATTCTCTGTAATTCAGATTCTGAATTCCACAGAATTTAGACTTCCAATTCCTCAAAATTCAGACACTGAATTCCTCAGAATTAAGAATCCAAATTCCTTAGAATTCAGACTCCAAATACCTTAGAATTCATATTCTAGATTCTTTGTAAAACAGAATATAAATATCTATGCTTTCCAGAATCCAATTGTTTATAATTTTATCTTCTGAATTATATTTTTCCTTAGAATATAGATATTTAGAATTGATTAAGCTAATTCATTTTTTCCTTACACATGATTTTTTAGGTATGAAATGATGTCGTGCAATTTGATTCTAATAAACTTTTGGGTGAGTGACACATGTACAGGTCCCTCCGAAATTCAATGAAAAATATGACCGTTGGAGGAGGGAGCCGACCGTTGAAGCTTTTCCTATAAATAGGAGATCATTTCAATGAGATCATTATCATTCTATGATCGATCTATAGATTACATTTTGTGATGCTGTGAAGTGATTTCTAGAGAGAGAAAGACTCTCATGCTTTGTGTGGTTCATGGACATCTTGTTCATACCTAAACATCTTGTTCATCTTGCTTCCTGAAACTTTGATTGTTTCTGAGTACAATCTAGGGATTCCACGGATAGGAAGATAGAGGTGCTGACTACCATAAAGATCAAGGGCTTTCCAGTATAGCAAGAGAGACTTTGATATTCCTATAGAGGTCTTAACCTGGTGTGGGTAAGACAGGCTTTATTGAAAGTATAAATCAAGGGAACTTTATCCAAGGTTATTGGATACCCTACTTGTAACATCCCAGGTAAATAAAGAATAAAGAATTTTCATATTTATTAATATTTATGAATTAAATATTAATTTTAATTAAAAAGGGGTTTCTATGTTTGATAGCGTACTCAATACGCAACGATGAGTTTCTTTGAAAACTTACGTTGCACACTAGTAATAAAATAATATTATTTTAAATGTTAGTTAACACGTAGCCGTTGTACTGGCGGGAATGGATTGAAATAAATAAAATATGATTATATATGTTTTTAAATGTTTTTACATTTATCCAATAAAAGATAAAGGCTTAAAATACGGAAAGAATTCAATTTTAGGCATTTATACCCTAATTTTCACTAAGGGTTCACTTATCACCTTTTGACGGCGAACCGTCATTAAATATAGTTTTTATCAATCTTATAAATTCTATTGGACCAAATATAACTCTTCTTTAGAATCGGGACATCAAAATTTACTTTGTGTAAATTTTTGGTATCTTTCCGATAAAGTTCATTTTTTTAATGAATAGTGTAAAATGTTGTATTTTAATTCAAAACCTCTTTTTAATATAATTTATTTATATGATTAGATTATCATTTGAATTGGTTTTAAATTGAAATTAGAAAATATTTTTACCATTAAATCCAACAGTGGTCGTTGGAATTAATTTCACCTTGAAATCAGACTTAAACTAGTGTCAATATTTTGATACTTATTGTTTCATAAAAACATGCTATTTGCTCTGACAGCGAGAATTAATTATTAAATTAATTAATGCAACTTATATGTTGTGAATTTTGTAAAATGGAATTCATTTTTGAACTCAGAATATCAAATATAGCTTAGGGTGAATTTTTGGTATTTTTCTGAAAAACTTCAATTTTTGATGAATAGTGAAACCACTAAGTGGTACTTATAAAAACTAATTTTTCGTTTAAATTAAATTTTACCACTTCTGTGTTTTGAATTTAAAAAATCTGACATACATGGTTGTCATTAAGAAGTAAAATGTGGTTAAATGAGATTAAAATAATTTTTTGGTGAATAGTAACTTATTAAGTTTTTAATCGTGATTAGAGGTAATTAGTGTAGTTTAAGGTAAAAATAAGGTTTATTAATATGAGATAAGCTTGAAACATGTCCTACCCTTATTGGATGTTTCATGGCCGACCAAGAAAAGCCATGGGTCAACTTGGGGATCCCATGGAGCCACTTTGGTTGGGAAATGACATAAATAACTTTTTATTTAATGTTAAAGTAAAAATGACACACACATGAGATGTTTTACTAAAACAATTTTTACATGGGGTTATAAAAGTCATATTTTTGACTATAAATAGTAATTAGAATGATAAAACGATTTCCTACATCATATTATTTTTTTTTATAATTTTTAGACATTAAATAAATTAAATTATTTATGATATCATGATGATGCAGCGATGACCTCATTATTTAACGATTTAAATAAAATGGAAAGATAATGTAATATCTAAGACCTACACATGTCCAAAACCTATTGGATGAGTGTATTTAGAACCATTATCACCTTATCCTCGAAATAAATCAATGTGGGACCTCTTAAATCCGAATACCATTTTAAAATAAAGTGACTTTTCAATACTTACCAAGAGTGCCCCTCCTCTCCTCTTATAAAAGGCCCCCACCTCTACCTTCTTAACCACACTCCCAAAGCCTTTGTCTCAGCCAAACCCTGCCCATTTTGGCTCTCCACATCCCTATGTTACTCCTTGACACCTCACTTTGGGCATAAGTCTTCCCAAGGAAGCCTTTGAGCTCAAACTAAGGGGAGTTACCCGATTTTAAGGTAATGTCTTCTTTTGAGTCCTTTTTTTTATTTTGCTTCTCCAACCCCCTAAACTCTTTTTATTATTTCTTTTGTAACAACTAAAGTATCCTCCATATAATAGGATGTTTTTATAAGAAGTATTATAGCTACACTTACACACACCTAAATCTAATGGTTAAAGAACATACTGTTTTTGTGGATGGCGAATTTCTGCCTCCCGAAACGATGATTGTTCAATATTCATTTAACACCTTCAAAGGTGGCCATTAAGATGACACTATATTTATATATGATATATAATATGTTTATGTCTTCCTTAAGCTTCTGTATTTTTCATTTTGGGCATACCTTTATGGTTTCCATTATGGGTAAACACGATATCTTCATTTAAGGAAGTGCGGACTACCGCCCCCTCAAAGTGATGTGATTCGTTAATGCCATATGTGGGACGTGTAAAGGATGGATTTAAAGTTATTATATATGATGTCATACTGGAATTATAATATACCTATATATCATTATTATTTCTTTCCATTAAATTATGAGATTGAAATGAAAGTAGCGTTCATGCGTACGTACGGTTTACCGTCTCCATGAACGGTGCATTTCATTTCTTATCCCCAAATGTAATGTAATATTAAAAGTACATGTCTATAATGGATATATATAATGAATGATATATCTAAATGATGAATATAATTCTGTAATTAAAATATACATACCTCTCATTTAGTTTTAATTCCATTAATATGACAAAGAAATGAAAGTAGCGTTCATGCGTACGTACGGCTTACCGTCTCCATGAACAGTGCATTTCGTTTCTTACCTCTAAATGATTATGTAATATTATAAATACATGTATATGATAGATATATATGATATATATGATATCCAAATCAGGAATGTCATTCTGGATATAAAGAACCTTTGACCACACGAATAACATGTAATTGTAAGAAGTCCACTTTCGACTTAAGAACCAAATATCGACAAAACAAACATTATTAACTTAAATGGTTACATAATGTTTATAACATGGCAATAATTGATATAAAAGGAATAATGAACTTTAAAAAGGTTCTTAATCAAGTAGAAATTAACTCAAGTTTATTATTTAGGACGTTAAAGAACAATCGAGTCAAGTCAGACCTGAGGTAAGGGACTTCGTCTCAATCTCCTTTCATTGAGGCATATTTCGTTTTATACACAACTTTATTTTATACGGTGTATAAACACCTTTGAATTTTACTTTTATACAAAAGGAATCTTTTTCTACGAAGCGTTTTACTAAACGACAAAAAGGAATGTTTTTTAACGTATGCGGTGACAACGACCTTTTCCGCCGCCGCGAGTATTATTTGGTCTTTGGCTTCCTCAATAAGCCGTAACGTTTTTAAAATAAAATAAATACCATATACTCTTTTATGTATTTTGGTATTGAAAATGGTTTTGATAAAGGATTCTATTATGATATATTGTGATTGAAATGTGGAAATATTATCATTCCTTTATATTGGTTTTATGTTTTATGATTTTATATTGGTACTTGGACATTTGACGGGTGGTTACATGATAAACCATATGATGGGTGGTTCCGTGAATACCAGGATGGGTGGTTACGTTATAACCTCCAATGCATTGGGTATGGAAGTTGGCTGTATGGCTATTCCATTAAGTATGTTTGGAAATTGGCCGTATGGATATTCCATTAAGTGATATTTGTGGAAGTCAACCGTATGGTTATTCCACTTTAGTATGTTTATTTCCCAAGTTACCTTTATATATGTTATGTGTTCTTTATATGGGTTTTATGGTAATCCTTTGGTTACAAAAAGGTAGGTAATGATACTTTATTCAGTGAAGAGTTTTTTCTAATTCATGAAGGTGAAGGTATTACTTTGATAGAGTATACATGGTTTACTTGATTTTTGAAAAAGTAACAGTTTTCATTCTTTGTGTATCCCTTACTGAGATTTTTATGCTCACCACAATTTTTTTTGAAATGTTTTTCACAGGACTTAATGTGGAATAAGGTCAAGGATGGGATCAAGGGAATGTCATGCTATATAAAACATGGAACTAGACATGTTTCTTTTTAAGAGTTTTTTTATTATGGAAACTTAGTAGAAGTGTCTACTTTGTAATCTTTTGAGATGTAATAGTTATGTTCTAATTCTCTAAAACTATAAACCTGAAAAGATCCTCAATGTGAATTATTCATTTAATTCAATATTAAGTAAGGTTTAAGGCTGGGGCCTTATAGTTGGTATCAGAGGTCGGTTTAGACAACTTTAGGAGTTAGAAAAGTGTTAAATTATAATTTAATTTATAGTATGATTGAAATGATATAGAATTTACAGATTACCATGTTGCTTCTCCTAAGATATTTCTATGTTAAGAATGGTTTTTCATAGAGGAAACATAACAACTTTTCTGGGAAGGCATACAGTGGGAAATGTCCTTTCAAATCAGTATCCTAAGATGGTTAGAATCAAAACTAAATAGTTTGTTGCAGGGATGGCTCAGTTGGATCAGGTGAAAAATGTTGGTTGTTTTTATTGATGGTATTTTGGTGTTCTCTAAAAGTAAAAAGGAGCATGAAAGACTTTTAAGGGTTATCTTGCAAACCTTAAAAGAAAAGAAACTATATGGAAAATTCAGCAAGTGTGAGTTTTGGTTACAACAAATTTCTTTCCTGGGTCACATTGTTTCAAAAGATGGCATAACTGTTGATCCTATTAAAAAAAAAGTTGTTGAAGAATGGCCAAGACCCACAAATGTAACCGAGATCCGTAGTTTTCTTGGTTTGGCAGGTTACTACCGAAGGTTTGTTGAAAATTTTTAACGGTTATCTAGTCCATTGACTATGCTAACTCGTAAGGGTGTTAAGTTCATCTGGACAAAAGAATGTGATGATTGTTTTCAGGAGTTGAAAAGAAGATTGGTGAATGCTCCTGTTTTGGAACTTCCTTCCAGGAATGGTGAGTTTGTTATATATAGTAATGCTTAGTTGAAGGGACTTGGCTATGTCCTTATGCAGAATGATCAGGTAATTGCTTATGCTTCACGTCAGTTGAAAAATCATGAGGTAAATTACCCTACACATGATTTGGAATTAGCTGCTATTGTTTTTGCTTTAAAAATTTGGAGGCATCATTTGTATGGAGTAAAGTGTTAAATATATACTGATCACAAAAGTTTAAAGTATATATTCACTCAGAAATAATTGAACATGAGACAGAGGATATGGCTGGAATTAATTAAGGATTATGATTGTATAATTCATTACCATCCGAAAAAAAAATAAAGTGGCTGATGCTTTGAGTCGAAAAAGTAATGCTTCATTAGAAATGTTGCATTTGGAACGTGATCCTTTGGTTAAAGATTTGATAAACTTTGGCATAGAAGCTGTTGGTGCAGGAATTTCTTCTGTTTTGTTTCAGGTATCAGTGAGATCATCTCTATCAGATAGAATCAAGCAAGCACATAAGAAAGACAGTGAGTTGTAGAAAAAGGTAAAGCTGGTTCAGAAAGGTAAGTTTCCTAAATTCAACATTGATAATGATTGTTTTTTGAGATTTGGGGAGAGATTGTGTGTGCCTTGTGATTCACAGTTGAAGAGAGAGTTGTTATGTGAAGCTCATAGTTCTCCGTTTTTAGTTCATCCTGGCAGTACTAAGATGTACAGAGATCTGCGGGAGTATTACTGGTGGGATGGAATGAAAAGAGATAATACTGATTTTACTGTGAAGTGTTTGACATGTCAACAGGTTAAAGCAGAGTGGCAGTTACCTAAAGGGATGCTTCAGCCTTTACCAGTGCTAGAGTGGAAATGGAAAAACATATCCATGTACTTTGTTGTGGGATTACCGAGGACATCTCGAGGTAATAATGCAATCTGGGTTATTGTTGATCGCTTGACTAAATCTGCTCATTTCCTTGCTATACGAGATACTATTTCCCTAGATCAACTTTCCCGTTTGTATCTTAAAGAGATAGTCAGGTTACATGGAATTCCTCTCTCCATTGTATCTGACCATGATCCCAGGTTTACTTCTAACTTTTGGAAAGGCCTTCAGAAGTCGTTGGGTACTGAATTAAATTTTAGTACAACTTTTAATCCTCAATCAGATGGGCAGTCAGAACGAATAATTCAGACCTTGGAGGATATGCTACGAGCTTGTTCGATGGATTATCAGGTAAGTTGGGACCAACATCTTTCTTTGGTTGAGTTTTCTTATAATAACAGTTTTCATTCCAGTATACAGATGGCACCATTTGAGGCATTATATGGGAAGCAGTGTCGAACTCCTGCATTTTGGGATGAAGTGGGTGAAAGGAAGCTGATGGGACCAGAATTGGTAGAAGAGATGGCAGAAAAAGTTCAGTTGATTCAGAAGCACATGAGAACATCTTAGAGCAGACAGAAGAGTTATGAGGATAACCAGAGGAAGGATCTATCTTTTGAGGTATGTGATCATGTTTTTCTCATGGTTTCTCCTTGGAAAAGTGTGATGAGATTTGGTAAGAAAGGAAAGCTGAGTCCAAGGTTCATTGGACCATATGAAATTCTGGAGAAAGTTGGATCAGTTGCTTACCGAGTGGCTTTACCTCTGAGTTTATCTCAGGTACACAATGTTTTTCATGTTTCGATGTTGAGGAAGTATATGCCAGATCCATCTCATGTTTTGAGTCCAGAGGTAGTTCAGCTGGAAGAGAACCTATCTTATGAAGAACAACCAGTCCAGATTCTTGACCACAGGGAGCAGGTGTTACAGAATAAGGTGATTCATTAGGTAAAGGTTTTGTGGAAAAACCATGTGATTGAAGAGGCAACGTGGGAATCTGAAAATGCTATGAGGGATAAATACCCCCACTTATTTTGATAAGTGAATAAAATTGCGAGGACGCAATTCCCAAAAGGGGGGAAGGATGTAACATCCCTGGTAAATAAAGAATAAAGAATTTTCATATATATTATTATTTACAAATTAAATATTAATTTTAATTCAAAAGGGGTTTCTACGTTTGATAGCGTACTCAATACGCAACGATGAGTTTTTTTGAAAACTTACGTTGCACACTAGTTATAAAATAATATTATTTTAAATGTTAGTTAACACGTAGCCGTTGTACTGGCGGGAATGGATAGAAATAACTAAAATATGATTATATATGTTTTTAAATGTTTTTACATTTATCCAATAAAAGATAATGGCTTAAAATATGGAAAGAATTCAATTTTAGGCATTTATACCCTAATTTTCACTAGGGGTTCACTTATCACCTTTTGACGGCGAACCGTCATTAAATATAGTTTTGATCAATCTTATAAATTCTATTGGACCAAATATAACTCTTCTTTAGAATCGGGACATCAAAATTTACTTTGTGTAATTTTTTGGTATCTTTCCGATAAAGTTCATTTTTTTAATGAATAGTGTAAAATGTTGTATTTTAATTCAAAACCTCTTTTTAATATAATTTATTTATATGATTAGATTATCATTTGAATTGGTTTTAAAGTGAAATTAGAAAATATTTTTACCATTAAATCCAGTAGTGGTCGTTGGAATTAATTTCACTTTGAAATCAGACTTAAACTAGTGTCAATCTTTTGATACTTATTGTTTCATAAAAACATGCTATTTGCTCTGACAGCGGGAATTAATTATTAAATTAATTAATGAAACTTATATGTTGTGAATTTTGTGAAATGGACTTCATTTTTGAACTCGGAATATCAAATATATCTTAGGGTGATTTTTTGGTATTTTTCTGAAAAACGTCAATTTTTGATGAATAGTGAAACCACTAAGTGGTACTTCTAAAAACTGATTTTTCGTTTAAATTAAATTTTACCACTTCTGTGTTTTGAATTTCAAAAATCCTACATTCATGGTTGTCATTAATAAGTAAAATGTGGTTCAATGAGATTAAAATAATTTTTTGGTGAATAGTAACTTATTAAGTTTTTAATCGCGATTAGAGGTAATTAGTGTAATTTAAGGTAAAAATAATGTTTTAATAATATGATATGAGCTTGAAACATGTACTACCCTTATTGGATGTGTCATGGACGACCAAGACAAGCCATGGGTCAACTTGGGGATCCCATGGAGCCACTTTGGTTGGGAAATGACATAAATAACTTTTTATTTAATGTTAAAGTAAAAATGACACACACATGAGATGTTTTACTAAAACAATTTTTACATGGGGTTATAAAAGTCATATTTTTGACTATAAATAGTAATTGGAAATATAAAAAGATTTCCTACATCATAGTATTTTTTTTATAATTTTTAGACATTAAATAAATTAAATTATTTATGATATCATGATGATGCAGCGATGACCTCATTATTTAACGATTTAAATAAAATGAAAAGATAATGTAATATCTAAGACCTACACATGTCCAAAACCTATTGGATGAGTGGATTTAGAACCCTTATCACCTTATCCTAGAAATACATCAATGTGGGACCTCTTAAATCCGAATACCATTTTAAAATAAAGTGACTTTTCAATACTTTCCAAGAGTGCCCCTCCTCTCCTCTTATAAAAGGCCCCCACCTCTACCTCCTTACCCACACTCCCAAAGCCTTTGTATCGGCCAACCCCTGCCCATGTTGGCTCTCCACATCCCTCTCTTACTCCTTGAAGCCTCACTTTGGGAAGAAGTCTTCCCAAGGAGGTCTTTGAGCTCAAACTAAGGAGAGTTACCTGATTTTAAGGTAATGTCTTCTTTTGAGTCCTTTTGTTTTATTTTGCTTCTCCAACCCCCTAAACTCTTTTTATTCTTTATTTTGTAACAACTACAGTATCCTACATATACTAGGATGCTGTTATAATAAGTATTAGAGCTACACTTACACAAAACTACATCTAATGGTTAAAGAACATACTGTTTTCGTGGATGGCGAATTTCTGCCTCCCGAAACGATGATTGTTCAACATTCATTTAACACCTTCAAAGGTGGCCATTAAGATGACAATATATTTATATATTATATATAATATTTTTATGTTTTCCTTAAGCTTCTGTATTTTTCATTTTGGTCATACCTTTATGCTTTCCATTATGGGTAAACACGATATCTTCATTTTACGGAAGTGCGGACTACCGCCCCCTCAAAGTGATGTGATTCGTTAATGCCATATGTGGGACGTGTAAAGGATGGATTTAAAGTTATTTTATATGATTTTATACTGGAATTATAATATACCTTTATATCATTATTATTTATTTCCATTAAAGTATGAGATTGAAATGAAAGTAGCGTTCATGCGTACGTACGGCTTACCGTCTCCATGAACGGTGCATTTCATTTCTTATCCCCAAATGTAATGTAATATTAAAAGTACATGTATATAATGGATATATATAATGAATGATATATATAAATTATGAATATAATTCTAGAATTAAAATATACATAACTCTCATATAGTTTTAATTCCATTAATATGACAAAGAAATGAAAGTAGCGTTCGTGCGTACGTACGTCTTACCGACTCCATGAACGGTGCATTTCATTTCTTACCTCTAAATGATTATGTAATATTATAAATACATGTATATGCTAGATATATATGATATATATGATATACAAATCAGGAATGTCATTCTGGATATAAAGAACCTTTGACCACACAAACAACATGTAATTGTAAGAAGTCCACTTTCGACTTAAGAACCAAATATCGACAAAACAAACATTATTAACTTAAATGGTTACATAATGTTTATAACATGGAAATAATTGATATAAAAGGAATAATGAACTTTAAAAAGGTTCTTAATCAAGTAGAAATTAACTCAAGTTTATTATTCAGGACGTTAAAGAACGATTGAGTCAAGTCAGACCCGAGGTAAGGGACTTCGTCTCAATCTCCTTTCATTGAGGCATATTTCGTTTTATACACAACTTTATTTTATACGGTGTATAAACCCCTTTGAATTTTACTTTTATACAAAAGGAATCTTTTTCTATGAAGCGTTTTACTAAATGACAAAAAGGAATGTTTTTTTAATGTACGCGGTGACAACGACCTTTTCCGCCGCCGCGAGTATTATTTGGTCTTTGGCTTCCTCAACAAGCCATAACGTTTTTAAAATAAAATAAATACCATATACTCTTTTATGTATTTTGGTATTGAAAATGGTTTTGATAAAGGATTATATTATGATATATTGTGATTGAAATGTGGAAATGTTATCATTCCTTTATATTGGTTTTATGTTTTATGATTTTATATTGGTACTTGGACATTTGACGGGTGGTTACGTGATAAAACAAATGACGGGTGGTGCCGTGAATACCAGGACGGGTGGTTACGTTATAACCTCCAATGAATTGGGTATGGAAGTCGGCCGTATGTCTATTCCATTAAGTATGTTTGGAAATTGGCCGTATGGCTATTCCATTAAGTGATATGTGTGGAAGTCGACCGTATGGTTATTCCACTTAAGTATGTTTATGTCCTAAGTTACCTTTATATATGTTATGTGTTATTTATTTGGGTTTTATGGTAATCCTTTGGTTACAAAAAGGTAGGTAATGATACTTTATTCAGTGAAGAGTTTTTTCTACATTATAAAGGTGAAGGTATTACTTTGATAGAGTATACATGGTTTACTTGATGTTTGAAAAAGTAACAGTTTTCATTCTTTGTGAATCCCTTACTGAGCTTTTTATGCTCACCCCAAGTTTTTTTGAAATGTTTTTCACAGGACTTAATATGGAATAAGGTCAAGGATGGGATCAAGGGAATGTCATGCTATATAAAACATGGAACTAGACATGTTTCTTTTTAAGAGTTTTTTTTATTATGGAAACTTAGTAGAAGTGTCTACTTTGTAATCTTTTGAGATGTAATAGTTATTTTATAATTCTCTAAAACTCTAAACCTGAAAAGATCCTCAATGTGAATTATTCATTTAATTCAATATTAAGTAAGGTTTAAGGCTGGGGCCTTTAATTCAATATTAAGTAATGTTTAAGGTCGGGGCCTTATACTACTCTTTGGGTTAAAATATTTTCTACCTGTTACTTGTTCTTGTTTCATTTTTTATTTCCACTATATTTTGATAAAGGAAGAAAGTATAACTTTGTTACACTTTCTTATACTTTAATTTTTATAATAAATAAGATTCTATATGCTTTAAGGTAGAAAATTACTTTAAGAAAATTGTTTGTAAGTTTCATTTCAGGATTCATATTTTCAGACCCTAAGAAAGTTTACTTCATAGTTAAGAAATTAAAGAGGCTTGGTAAATTTACCTTATTTAACTTTGTTAAACATAGTTTTCCTTAAGGTTAAAAACGAATTTTTTTTAAACTTACAATTCACCCCCTCTTGTAATTGAGCATCTACATACAATATTTTGATCTTACATAAATAATAATAATTATTTCATAAATATAATATATATTCATTAATTCCATATTTCTAACCATCTATGAAAATTGATGAGGAAAAAAAATTACACTACTCTGTGGAGATGGTAGGTAATACGTAAGCACGAGAGATGTTTAAATTTTATATAGGATAGAAAGAAGATATAAAATTGATATAATATTGACATAAGAAAATAATTGTGGAGAATATGATAATTTAATTATGTTAATATGGTCATTTAATATTTGGTTGAGGTTTAAGAATAAAAGAAGTTGGAAAACCTCAGTAAGAATATATATATATATATATCTTGTTTTGGTTGCCTCCATTGGCTTACACAATAATACTTCTTGAAGCGGTGTCTTGGTGAGACCAAGAGATCAATAAAATGGGGAGGAATTTTTGGAAGGAATTTGGATAGGTATTGGTTATATAAGTAGATCAATTAGTGTATAAAATAGATGATAGTATGTTCCCTTTTATAAGTTAGGTGGGTGGAAAACATATAAATACATTAGAATTTATTATATAATATATTTATTTATCATATAAAGTGGATCCAAATTGTTATATATTATAATATTATAAGGTTAAGGTCTAAATAAAACCATACAATGAGATTTAATAAAGTTTTGTTTTATTTTAAAGACACATCCCTTTATTTTAATACTTTTAACTCATTTTACCCTTAATCAAAGTGATAAATATTTACCATTATTACTATTAATTATGACAAAAAATTAAATTTACATCAATTCCTAATATTAATTATAATTATTAAAATTATTTAATCCATTTTATAATAATTAATTTCCTTAAGTGATGAAAATTACTTTTAAAATATGTTCACAAAAGGCAACGAAATACATTTTTAGAAAAATGTTTGTTTCAAGAATAGCAATTATTTTACAAAAACATAAATTATAATATTGATTCCAATGGAATTAATAATATATAATTTTAAATAAAAGGAGACTTATTTTTATTTAATAAAACTGAAGTTAACCTTTCAAATACTTGATTAAGAGAGATGAACTAAAAATAATTTTTATTTGGACAAAACCATTACTTAAATTTACAAAATGTTAAACTTAGATTCATGAGTTCTAAATTATATTTATATCAAAATTATATTAATTATTTAATATTTTTTTTTAAAAAAATCATTAAATTTCATGTTATTCTCATAAAGTCATAAAAGTGATAGTTTTTTTGTAAAATCAGTATTTTTCACTATTCATCCTGAAATCAACTATTTATGAAAAATCTAAAAAATTAATCATAAAATAATTATAAAAATATAAATTAAAAAATCGAATTATTTTCAAAAAATTAAATTTATAAAATTACTGAATTTAGGTTTTAATCACATTCTTGAATAAATTTATGCGTGTTATATTATTGCTTCTTTAGAAAAAAAGCTTACTTACTATAATTGAAGCTCAAGTATGGCATTCTTCCTTACTTCAAAAATTTTATCCCCAAACTTTAGAAAATGTCACCTAATGAATATATGTGTGTGGTTTTTCATAATATATTATTCAGGTTCCCACATTTACTATTATATTTTATAATTTCTATAGAGTTCCTTCACCGATAGAGTTATCTGATTATGCAACACTTGTTCTCCAGTGTCAAGAATATAGATAGGCTCTTCACAGTAAGGTAAATAAGGTTCCAATTATATTTCCATATAGGGGATA
This sequence comes from Viscum album, assembly GCA_963277665.1. Taxonomy (NCBI): domain Eukaryota; kingdom Viridiplantae; phylum Streptophyta; class Magnoliopsida; order Santalales; family Viscaceae; genus Viscum; species Viscum album. Next base: position 1,274,290,452 of record OY728136.1, on the reverse strand, counting down.
AAATGCATTGGGTGTGACATGTACTTCCTCAAAAAAATTATATAGAACAAAACACAAACTCTAGAGTGGCTAGGTGGCATTGAAAATTGGTATGCTTAATTATTATTTTTGAATATTTTCCAGACCCATTTTAGACTTGGTTAAGGAGGAACCAACTTGAGCCCCAATTTGCCCTGGGATGGGGGAACCCATGTGCTAAACAATAATCCTTAACTTTAATTATTTTTAGAATTTCAAAAGGATCTATGTACCTAAGAATTTATTTCCCTTTATTTACAAACCTTATAACACCCTTTCATAGAGACACCTTCAATAAAACATGATCCCCGACCTGAAATTATAAATCCTTCCTTCAGTAATCTGCATATCTCTTTTTTTTCTACTTTGTTATGCTTTTATTTTATTTTGAATATTATTTAATTTAAATGGTGTCTCCTTAATAATTTTTATTCCTAAAATATTCCTTTTAACAAATTTATCCCAAAAAGATAGTATAATACATATTTTCTTGTACAATGCTTCAAAAAGTGCCATTTGAATACTTGAATGGAAGTAATTATTATAATAAAATTCTACCAAATGTGAATATTAATCCCACATACATTGAAATTATAGTGATCATGAACTCATCACATTTTCTAATGTTTTAATATTCCTTTCAAACAATCCTTATTTATGGGGATGATAAGTGGTGCTTTAATGCAGCTCCGTGTCAAGATCCCTCTAAAGAATCTTCAAGAATTCATCTGTATATAGCGGGTTATGAAAAAATACAATCAAGTGAGGTACACCATAAAGTCTCACAAATTCATTAATATATAGCTTAATGGGGTGTTCACGAGGTAGATCTTCCCATATAGTGAATAAATGTTGAGATTTGGTAAGGTAATAAAAAATAACCCATATGGAATCATTCTTTCATAGAGTCATTAAAAATATAGTGACAAATTCAATTGTAAAATGACTTAGTCCGAATAAAAATACTATATAATTCTGAATAAGTACACATATGATTCCCTTCTTTGATGAGTCACTATATATCAGAAACCCATCCCTTCTCGATGGAAAATTCAATATCAGTGCATTGATCAATCCCATCTTTATTTATTCAAAACATTATTTACATTATTTTGACCATATTAACTTAACCCATTTACATATAAACTTGGTTAATGGGTTAGATAATCAAGATTTTTTTTGAAAAAATCATTGATAGTAATCTACTAATCCATGGAAACTATATACCTCAGTTATATTCTTTGTCATCATCCATTATATCACTAAATTTTTCTTTAAAGTATCAATTAATATTTCATTCTTATAGAAAACATGTCTAATTAAAGAGACTTTCTGAAGATAGAATTACAATTATCTTTCTTTTCTATATAACTCATTTTCTCTTAGAGTCTTAATAATAGTTTACAAATAAATCTTATTTTGATCTTAGATTTTAGGTAATATCAAGATATCATGAATAAATACCACAATGAAATCGTCAATATAGTCCTGGAATAATATGATCATTAGATCCATAAAAACAAAGTGCGTATTATTTAATCCAAATGACATTACTATAAATTCATAATGTTCATAACTCATAATAATTTTCATGTTTAGAACATATTTATTCCTTAGTCATAGTGGATTATTTCAAAAATTAATATTAATCATTGAAAAATATTGAGCTCCTTGAATTTTATCAAACACATCATCAATATGTGGTCTCCCCATAGTGAAACATGAGGGCGTATAAATCCATTATCACAAAAATCCTATTATGTTTTTTTCAATTCCACTAATTAAACTATGAATTTCCATTAAGGAGTCTTATATATAGATTTTTAATAATGGATATAATCAATATAAAACTTAAATTCATGCTCAGGTGGTTGATTTGGAAGCTCTTCAAGAAACACATTAATGTATTCATGCACAATATGTGAAAACTCTATTATAAGGATACATTTTCCATTACTAGGTAGTATATCCTATTATTCTCCATAAATTACATTAAGTAGAGCTACTAAATTTAGATCCAGACATGGTTTAGATGACATAGTCTCCCCTCTAAAGAAAAGGAATTCTACATCTCTATCTCGAATCATAATCTCTTTCTATGAGAAAAAAATTTCCACATTATAATACGATATTAAATCCATAACAAAGATTATATCAAAGTAAAAAAAAATATAATAATGAAATTTCAAAATAGGGTATTTCTATGTGTCATAATAGGAACTGATTGACATATTCATGTGTCTATAATATTTCCACTATGATCCTTTTTTGAAAACTCTCTTCTTAAGGTTCTTGGGAAATATCTAATTATCTTTGCAAACATGGAAGATAAAAAAGAGTGATAAGATCCAAAATCAAATAAATAATTAGATAAATTTGAGTTTATGATCAAAGTATATTCAACCACATATTTAGTAACTTTGAACCCATCTATAGTAATCACATAATCTTAGACTTATCCCATTGTCCTCTTCTATGGGATGTTCCCTTGATGCTTGAGACATTGGTTTGAATAATTCCCATCTATTTACATCTAAATAACTAGATATTAATAGTTTCCTTCTTTACCATACATTTATAATCCCTATTAAACCTTTCAACATACTTTACATGTACTCTTATTCCAATTGAGAAAGTACTTGGGTGTTTCTTTCCATAATTATCACATGTTAGAAATATCATCTTCCTTTACTTCTTCTTTGACACATTTATTTTTTCTTAGTGCTCAGAATACCTCTTATTTTCTTAATTTCCCTTTAATATATAATATCTTGTAAATAATTTCTATATTTGTATAGAACATTATATTATATCATCATATGATGAAAAACATTGAGAAACTAGTTACCTTAAAAGATTTGGTGTAAACATAACAACGAAATGGTTATTATTTTTTCTGGATTAAGTTTGTAGCCCATGACATGTCTTTATAATCATGAAAGGTTATCCTCATAATCTATAACACCTTATTCTTTATTTTATTTTAAGGTGAGTAACCTCCCATCTATTTCAGCTCATTGTTCTTAAGGAAAGTATTTCTTGAATAATATCACATTAAAATTTCTATATTCTATGCATTCTATTTCATCAAACTCTTTAGTATTATGGATCAATTACCACCATTTATCTATATCTCCCTTCTATAAATACATTAGAAAAATAACATTTCCCCTTTTATTGCTTATAAAGACTAGAAATATCTTTTTGAGGGACTGAATCCATTGTTTAGATACTAATGGATTAATAATTTCATTAGAATTTGGAGGTTTTTTTCAGGAAGCAATCAAAAATAGGTGAATCATGTTTTGGATTAATAAGTTTCTTTATTTGAGCAAGGTTATTCATAATAACCTAAGTAGGATTCCCTAATATATCCATGATCTTCCCAGATCTAACACAAAATTTATTGTCTTACTTCAAAAGGAAATCCCTACATTGATTATGGGTGTTGATTCCATTATTTCTACTATGAATCATCTGAAAATAATGGCATACACTAAGTTACCTCATAATAATTATGAATATTGAACCAAGAAATAAAAATTCATATTATGGTAAAAGTTCTCAAATATTCTAATGTATTATCATAATTCCCATGTTAGCTATGTTCATTTAAAATCTAGTTCTGATGGTTCATACTAAAATTACTATAATACCAATTATAATAACCCCAAATCCAATAACCTATATTCAAGGTTTAAGTTAATAAATTATTACATGACACAAGGGATGACACCATATGGGATGGGTTAGTTTGACAATCTTAGAAAACTAGATACATACATGATTCCAATATCATATTGAAAATAAAAAACCATATCATAAGAAATATTATTGTATCCTTGAAATCATTGAAAACATTCTTCTTGATATCCTAAATAAAGAAAAAAAATAAAGGAAGATATTAGATACTCAGTAAGGGTTAAATATATTGGAATCTACCATGATTAAATAGAAAATATTAAATATATTATATTTAATAATCAAAACACAAGTTATTCAGTCAACAACTTTAGTTCAAAGTACATCCATTGCAACCATCAAAAAAGTAATCCTAGAAATAATGTAAATTGAATTCTTAATAAAGGAAATGAATAAATTTGGAAATTTATTATCTTACCATTAAGGCCTCAACAAAGATATCATGAATCATACCATAAATTCCTCAAGTAATAAATTCTTAATAAATGGGTATGTATAATAACAGATACCCATCTAATATGACATGCATAATATTTCATCTCACGATACCTATCAATGCATTGAGGGAATATCTATAACTAGGACCCACCAGTCAATTTAATGTCTTATGAATTCCTTATATATTTAATGATAAAAATTATATTCTCAAATTGACTTATAGTTAAACATTTATTCATTTTTAATCAAGAATATATAATATTTCCCTACTCAATGAAACAAAATTATTTATAAACTACCTTCCACTAATATCATATATTGAAATAGTATATGGTTGAGACAACATAAAATTAGTGTTAATGATTCTTTATAAATCTATGAAACTTAAAATATTGACATAGATGAGAGAGTAATGTCTAATGAAATGATGGAGAGTGATAGAGAAGGTGATCATGAGAAATTTAATGACAAATAAACCATAAATCAGTTAATGATGAAAGAAGAACATAAATTCATTATAAATTAATTTTTTGTAGTAAAAACAAGAATTTAGAAAATAAAATATAAGGAAAATAAATTAAGAATCACTTCCTCATAACTTTTTGTAATAAAGAATTTATAAATAACTTTCAAAATTATTTTCATTCCTTTAAAAAAACAATACCCATTTTATAATTTTTTAAAAAAAAATTACCATAATGTTGTGAAATATATTTTATTTTAAAATGAAAATAGAATCCTATAAATGAATCATAAAAGTAAATAATTTCTATGATTGAAGGAAAATATGTTCATTCCATATACATTAATAGAGGTAATTATTTTCATACTTTTGTAAAAAGTCAAAAAAATTAAGTGTTCATATTTTTTTCAAAGGATTGATTTTAGACCTTTGTAAATGAAGTTAAAGGTAGTGAAAATGACCTTTCATAAAACATTTCATTTATATTTAAAAACTTACATAAATTAGTTTGAAGAACATTGATATGGAAGGAACATATTCCTAGATGAAATGAATAAATAAGGTTGGTATCCCTTACATGTATCTTTTTGATTCTTAATCCAACCAGAGAAGAAATAGAAAATAAACCTATAAAACCCAAACATAACCAAATGAGAAGAAAATAAATGGTTTTTAATAGATTAAGATCATATAATTTTACAAAAATAAATCAGAACATAAAAAATCATGAAATAAAATGAGATTGTAAAATAAATCCCTTGTGATGGGTCTCTACTTAGTCATACATGTCATATCCTCCTATTTTATGAATTTAAATTTGTCAAATAATTTTTTAAATACACCCAAGAAACATTATCATTTTACAATGGTTGGAAGGGTAAGATAGATTATGATATATTATATTTTAAAAAATTATAATAATGTCATAAATATCATATATATTCATTAATTATACCTTTATAACCATACATGTAAATATTTTATGAAAAACTAATTACAACTCTATGTAGAGACGAAAGTTTGTACATACACACGAGCGATGTTTTCATTTTCTATATGAATGAAAATCGATTAAAAATGGATTTATCATTAAAATAAAAACATATAAGAGTGGTTAATATAATAATTTAATTATTTTAAGAGATTTATTGAAGACTTGGAGGAGGTTTAAGAATAAAGGACATAAAAATCATGGTAAGAACATATACCTATTCTTTTGGAAACCTCATTTTGATTACACATAAATCCTTCTTGAAGTGGTATTTGGTGAAGGTAGGACCTCTAGGACATTAGGAGGGATGTTTGGAAGGTATTTTAGCATGCCATTATCATGATAAGTGGATCATTTTGTGTGAAAAAGAGAGGATAAAGGTTTGCTTTTATTAATGATTTGGGTGAAAAACTTGTTAATAATTTAATATTTATTATATAATATATGTATTTATAAAGTCATATGGCTCCAAATTGTCTTACATTTTAATATGATAAGGGTAAGGTCAAAATACAACCAACCAATGAGATTAAATAAAGTTATTTTTGTTATCTTAAAGCCATATCCCTTTATTTTATCCCTTTTAACTTATTTTACCCTTAAATGAAGTGATAAATACTTACCGTAGTTACTATTAATTATGACAAAAAATTAGTTTTAATTTGTTACCTAATATTAGTTATCATGATTAAAAATATGGAATCCATTTTACTGTATTTTAATTCTAAAAGTGATTAAAATCACTTTTAACATATGTTGGAAAAACACAACAAAAATCATTTTCAGAAAAATTTTTGTTTAAGAAATAATGTATAATATTTCTTCCAATGGAATTAATTGTATTTTTTAAATAAAGGATTATTATTTTTCATTCAAACCAAACCAAATCTAAAAGGAACCTTGTAAATACTTGATTATGTGAGAGTAACAAAAAACATTTTTTGAACAAAATCATTACTTATATTTTCTAATTATTAAGTATAGATTTGTAAGCTAAAAATTAATTTTTTATATGAATTATATTAATTAATTAAAATGTACTTGGTGTTAAAAAAATTTATAAACTTTCAAGTTACTCTTATATAATTATACCGTCATAAAAGTGAATTTTTTTATAAAAATGGTATTTTTCACTATTCCCTCAAAAATCAACATTTTTATAAAAAACTATCAAAAATTTATCCTAAGAAAATTTTAACATGATGAGTCAAAAAATAAAATTCATTTCATATGATTAAATTTATAATTGTTTTTGAATTCAGGTTTTAAAAAAATTCTTATATAAAGAGATGTGTATTATTCTACTTTTTTATTAAAAAGAAAATCTTTCTTGCTATAATGGAATATTGGGTGTTATAATGATGGAATTTTTCTCCACACTTGTAACAAAATACTATTAAATTTTATAATTTACAAAAGTTATTATTCACACATTCTTGACACATAGTTTTCTGAATCATTTTCCATCCATGATTTTTATCACCTGAACATCCATGAAACACTATTTTTTTTTCTTATTTTGTGTTTTTGAAAGAATAGTTAGGTATAGATTTTTTATCATAACATGATATTTAAGGTTAAAAAAATTATAAGACCCTTCACTATAGATTATCTTATGTTTCATTTCACTATAAAAGAATGTTTATTAATCATAAAGCTAGTTAGTTTCCCTAATATTTTAATGATATATTAATATTAATTTCCCATTGTATTTACAAGGTTAGTAGGGTAATCCCTATATTTACCATGCGTGTTGATTTTATTCCTTCCACTAGAAACCATACATAAAAAATAAAACACACTTATTTTTCCCAAATTAATCATGAATATTGATCCATGGAATAAAAATCCCAAATATTTCTTAAATATTATAAGGTATTATAATAATGTTGAAGTTATCTATTTACTTATAAAATTTATTTCTCAAGGGTCCTAATAAACATCCCTTTGATACCAAATATAACAAACCCAACTCCAATAACCTAGAGTATCTTCTTACTTATTACATTTGTTAAAGATACAAGGGATCAAACACTAAATAATCAATCTTTTTAGTAGTCTTGGATTACTAGATGCTTAATTTATTTTTATATTACATTGGAAAAATTATACATAAAATGAAAAACATTATTACATCCTTGAATATACTTCAATGATTAATTATTCCTATCATGGGTAAAAGAAAACAAAATATAGAGTGAGTGAAAATAACCAGTAAGGGAAAAAAACAATGGAATATATCATTAATAGATAAGGCATAACAATATTTACTAGTGAATAATGAAAACATATTCAATTTAATAAATAAATTGATCATGAAATGCATCCATGGAAGAAAGTAATCACATAGATATTGATAACTGAATTTTCACTAACAGTAATTAGTAATACCAGACATTCATTATCTTACTATAAAGGCCTCATCTAAGACATAATTAATCATACAATCAAGGCCTTTTTCAAGACACATTCATTATATGGGTATGTATACAAAAATTCCCCAATTAGTAAAATATTATATTACAACATTAACCTATACATAATGAATTTTTTTTGTCACATGAGAGCTATTAATGCATTTAGGGGCTATTTATAACCAGACACCACCCATCACTCACATATGTCCAGTACATTCCTCATATATTTAATTATCAATATAATATATAACCAATATGAATTATCAATCAATTAATATCCTTATTGAATCAAGAATACATGACATAAATATTTCTACATTAAATGAAATAAAATTATTAATAATATCAATTTAATTAACCCTATATATTAAAATGGTATACAATTAAGACAATATGAAAGTAGTAGAAATGGCACAGAATGAATCTATGATACTAAAAACATAGACATGAATTAGAAAAATAATTTCCACTTAATAATAGATAGTGATAGAGAACATGATCAATATAAAGTGAATGATCACAAAATAAGGTATGATCCATAGATCAATAGAGTATTATAGAATATCACTGATTCATTAAAATGGAGGTTCTGAAGTAATGGAATGTATTTTTAGAATTATAAGGAAAAATGGAAGTGAATCTTTAAAAAGAAAATTCCTCAAATATTTTGTAACTTCATTTTTTGTAAAAAATATATTCTAAATTATTTCTAAATATTTATAAACCTTTTAGAAAATAATGGATTTTTATTTTAATATAAAAGTTGAAAATTCATAGAATTATGGAAAAATTATTTTCTTTGAAAAACCTTGGATGCTTATAGAGGAAGATAAATTGTGATGATTTGTGCCTTCCAGGCTCATTAATTTGATGGTTTTGTTATTGCAGAGTTCTCAGAGGAGGCTAGAGGAGGTTCAGTGGAGTTAGAGTGGTACTAGAACTAAAGTAGGCCTTTTACGCTATAAAATAAAAGTTTATGGTATAAGTATATGTTTTATGGCTTGTTAAGAAATTGACTTATAGCTTGTGTGTGGAAATGGGATACCGTGTGAGATAGGTTTACACCATAAAAGTGCAACTTATAATCTAAGTTAATTATAGCATGAAGCATCACATGTTATTGAATAAAAAGGGTTTATGAAAAAAAGACGTTTTATAGTGTAAGATATACAAGACCATGGAATTTAAAGCTTACAAGTGTAGTTTACACTATAAGTCTCATGACTTAAAACATGTTTATATATCCTGTTTGAAAAATTATTTTATTATATGGATTCTCTTATCTCTCTCTCTCTCTCATTTTTTGTGAAACCCTAGAAAATTTTTAGACATCTTCTATCCCCTTTCTTCCTCCTTCGATCCATGGGTTCTAGTGGTTGGTTTTTGGCGATCAGTGGTGAGTTATCCTCCCTTATCCCTTTTTTTCCATAATTTTTCTCCATAGAATTATCTATGGTGATTATGGTTATTTTTGAGATATGTTGAGATATGTTTTTTATAACCCTTTGATGCGGTTCTGGTTGATATCGGTTTTTATGCATTTGTGGTTTGTGGGCTACTTCTTCTTTGCGCTGTGGTGCGCAACGAGATCAAAAAGCTTCTTCAGGGTGAGAAATACTCATTCTAACCTATTTACATATTATTTGTGATATTTTCATGACTTATATTTCCTTTGGATGGATGGTAATGGCTAAAATACTAAATATAGTTAATTAGAATAATTGAAATTGATGTGGATGGGGAGTAATCAAATATTTTGATGCTTTGTTAAATGTTCTTGATGAGTTTATGCAATGTTATTGCCTTGTTGAAAATAATGGATGTTGTAAGCCTTATTTTCATTATTTTTGTTATGATTTGAGACCATTTCTGTGTTGTTGTGTGATTTAAACCTAAATAAAATGCTAAGAATGCATATTTGGATAATGAATTTATTTCCCACAGAATCTAGTTTATGTTATAATACCCATCCTAAATAATGAAGTAATGAAATTAAATCCATTGAATAAATTATGGAAGCTAGGATATGTTGTTGTGATGCGTGTTTGTGCATGTAGTGTTTCCCTACATGTTTTGAGATGTTGTGCGGTGGTGGTCATGACCAGCCAGGCTTTGTAAGGTGTGAGGCCATGATTTGGTGGTGAGTTGGCATAGATGCAACATGGGATGTTGTGTGATGTGGGGTATAGTGGTTGAGGTGTGCAGTGCTTGTGGTGCGCAGAAGTTGTGGTGCACAATGTTGATGATTTGTGGTGGTGAATTGTGGTGATGTTGTGTGGTGGTGACACATAGTTGGGATGTGCAGTGTGAAATGGTGATGATGGTGGATGAGTGGCCCTGTGGTGATTATCACTTAAGATAGAACAGTTTTTTCATGGTGTGTTTGTGATAGTTTCCCTGTTAGACATGGAATAAATTGTATTGATAAAATGAAACAAAATAGGTTGCTAAATAAATGAAATTGGATAGAAATGGATGTGTGGAAAATGTTTTAAATTAATTGAAGGATAAATGAATGAGTAATGAATATGTGAATGAAGTGGATTAGTATATGAAAGTGGAATCATGTGTATTGTGTGGTAGTTGTGTGATGTGTTTTTTATAGTGATAGTAGTGATTGTGATGGTTGTTTTTGGTATGGTTGTCGTGATTTAGTGCACACTGGCGATGTTTTTATGAACCCATAGTTTGGGTATTGTGTGCTATCTATATCATGTATCTTTATATTATTTCTACATATACCCCAAATGTGTTGGATAACTTTACCAACGCATAGAGGTTCTAGGTTTTAAAAATTTTCCCAATATATAGGGTGGTGGTGATATGGATGGCTAGCTATCCCCTCTTTCCTACTCTTCCTTCAGTAATATGGATAATACAGGTTGGTGTTGTAGATTACCCAGTATTGTTGTCCTAGGTGTATTTCAGAAAGAAGTGATGTGATGAGGCATTGATTTGATGTGATATTGGGTGGGGGTTATTCATGGAAGGATGAGGGAAACATGTTGATATCCTTCACATTCATCATGCCCAACTTCTTTAGTTATGTGTTGTGATGAGATGTGATTGATCAGATGTATTCAGGAAATATGTGGTTTGATGATGCCTGTTACTAGCACATGATTCTAGATCTTACGAGGTTGGGGTAGGTAGGGATATTTCCCTACCCATATTAGAGATGGCCCAATTGTTTTGGGGGAGATGTGATGTGATGTGGTTGTTATGTGATATGTATGTAAGGGATGGGAGCATATGAACATTGATATTGGGTAATGAGAGTGGAAAATTAGTGGTCATGTAGCAGCAGTGAACCTTAGTTTGTAATGATCTCAATGTTATATTACTATATTGGATGTGTGATTTGGTGGGTGAGCCATGGTGAGGCTGAGATAGTTATTTAACTTGTTTAGGTTCTTTTTGGTTCTGTTGTTTGTTCACTAGAAAACTAGCATGATTGTTTCACATGTGCACTTGAGAAATTGGTTATATCCCTTCCAAGTATACCATTTATTCTCATCCTACATATATAAACTTTTTTTAGGTTTCTAAAAGGACTTTGTGTACTTAGATAGACATTTCTAGATTGGGTTTATAGACTCTGTTGTGTCGTTTCTATATATTTTTCTTTTGGTATATTTGAAGAATTTTATGTTTATTAGTTTAGCTTATTCATGCATTGTGGGATTGTTTTCTTTTTTACCTTTATTTTATCTTTTAGAGTTTCTTGGTGGGTTTTATCCTATATCTTAATTATGTTTCATTTATAGAGGGAAATTCCTCCAATACTAAGATATTTTTATACCCTTAGTTCTAGTCAATAACCTAGGGCTTATTGGAGGTGGGACTCAGGGGTTATCATATATCTTCCTTCATTATGACATCTTTAGAGGGAGGGGGTCATGATAGAGTGGTATAAAAGGATTTGGTTGAGATATAAGATGATGTTTAAAGATAATAACTATGAGTTTTTCATTGGTTGGTAGGGAAGTGGTGCCAGTTGATCTTTTTGTGTGACATAGGCTAGGTAAAATGGCAAGGAAATGAGATTTTAGGGTCCCTCATGATCCACTACATGGGACTTGAGCTTATTGAACAACCAAGTGAGGTGGTCCTGTTTATAGGTTGTAGACTTAGGAGATGTATATGCATCATGATTGATTGGGTTCATGTATGAATTGGGTTTTTAGGGGAAAATAAATTTTATTAAATAATTAATATTGATAAAATTTCATGTGATTGGTCTTAGGATGTTCTATTTGATGTTCAAGAATGGATACTATTCATTATCCATGAGTGGTTCAGGTAGTTGAGGCTTAGAAGGATGATCCAGTTGATTTTAAAATAGTTGACCTAAAAAAAGAGTATGAGGTTTGAAAGAAGGACTTTCATGCCTTTTAGCAGAGGATTTTTGGAAAGTATGAGGGGGTCATATCTGCTATGGAGATAGAGCATTGGTTAGAGGAGATCAAGATCACTTCAGTCTGATCTGAGCAGAGACTATGTTTTGGGTGCCATTGGAAGTTAGCTAGATATGGGGGCTGCGTGTTAGTGGTGGATATTATTTCTTATTGACCATAAGGAGGTGGATATATTATCGCCAAAATTTTAGAGGGAGTTCCAAGCGGGGTTCCTATAATTGATAATAAGGGTAGAAAAGGGGTCAAATCTAGTCTACCTTCATTAAGGTAGCATGATCATATGGGAATTGGAGTTCAGGTTCAAGGTCATCTTACACATTTCTCTAGAAGTTCTCTTAGATGAGGAGTCTATAGTGTGGCATGTAGAGGAGGAATTGCACCTAGTGATAAGGTATGCAATAACTATTTTTTACACTCCCAAAAATATTTGATGTGTAGAAAAATTCCAAGGTCATCGATAGGATTTTTTCCATAGGAGTTGAAACTCTAGAGTGTTTCCAATATGGAATTTCAAGGATTAGGGATTCAAGAAGTTTCCCATGGGTTTTTAGGAAGTTATGGTTCCTTTCAGTGGGGAGCTAGTCACAGAAGATCACTTTTCATTCTTCTAGGGAAGGTGGCCCACAAACACCCACTGATGGTTCCCCTTTTTGTGTTTTGTATATAGTGGGATGGAAATAATTAGGTTCAATGTCTGACCACTTAGGGATGCCAATATTAGGTGGTGTTCAGGACCCTTTTTGGTTGTAGCAGTAGTTTCCTCCAAGGTAGTTTCAATAGTATGGACCATCGACACTTGTCCAGTAGTAAAGTGAAGGTGGTGTTGGAAGAGGGAAGCCTCATGGTGGTCCCCTTCCATAGGGATATAGGCTTGAGAATGGTGTTGGAGGCAGATAATTGAGAGGCAGGGGAACTACATGTGTCCAGATTCATGTGTAAGTGGTGGAAACTGCATTAGATCTATGTTTTTTTAGGTATTATTAGCTATTAGTCTACCATTGTGTGTGATTTGTTTGATTTGGGAGACTCACACTCCTTTATTTCATATACCTTGGTTCATGCTTTGAAAATAGACATGGAGAGGCTTCCAGTTCCCTTGGTGTTATCCACACCTATTAGAGGTTAGAATTTTTTATGTGTGATGGGGATGTAGAATAGTGATGGGGAAATTCCAGTCCATGGGGGACTTCTTCTTGTCGCGGATGCAATCGTACAATGTTATATTTAGCTTGTATTGACTATATTTCATTTTTATAGTCATAAAATAATTATAAAGGAGAGTTTATTTTCCTATTGTGGAGGGCTAGTGAGTGATGTTCATTGGTGAGTGAGGTTATCAGATGAGTAGTAGGAAAGTGGAGCCTCTTTTGTATCAGTTGGTAGAGATGTCTCTGGAAGCTCAGATGGCTAATATTTCAAGAGTTGTGGAGGAGTTCTTGAAATTTTTCCTAGATTATGTTATGACGCTACACCCCTGACGCAATGTCATGTTTGTGATAGAGATGTATCTAGGTTTGTATCTGATTTTTATAAATCCCTATCAGATGGTGCCTATGGAGCTACAAGATTTGAGTTTTTGGGTAGATGATCTAATGAAGAGGGGTTTCATTCGACCTAGTATGTCACTATGGGGTAATCCAGTGTTGTCTACCAATAAGGTAGACAATAGTCTAAGGGTGTGTATAAAATATTGAAGGTTGAATTAGGTGACGTTCAAGAAATTTTACCCTCTTCTGAGGATAAAAGATCCTTTTTACCAGTTGAGAGGAGCTAGTTGGTTTTTGAAGAAAAATATGCAGTCTGGATATCATCAATCAAGGGTGAAGGATGAGGATTTTCTAATTACTACTTTAATATTTATATTTTGGCACTTAGAGTTTGTATTAATGTCATTTGATGTTATGAACAAAACATCCATGTTCATGGGGCTTGTGAACTTTATGTTATGTGAGTTCCTGGACCAGTTCCTCACTGTATTAATCTTTGATTTCTTGATCTACTTGAGGTTATAGGAGAAGCATAATGAATATTTCAGAACTATTTTATAGGTCTTTCAACACCACCAGCTCTACAAAATGTTTTCTAAGTTTGAGTTCTGGATGTGATAGGTGCATTTACTTGGAAACGTGGTGTCTCAACAGGGTGTGGTAGTATACCCATCAAAGAGTTAGGTAATTTTTTCTTGGGTAGAACACAATAATTTGATATAGGTTTTTAGTTTCCTTTGTCTTGCAGGATATTATTGGAGGGTCATATCCGTTTTCTCTCAAGGTTCATCCCCATTTATAGTGGTGATTGAAAATGACTAGGTCTTTTGTATAGAGTGATAAGTTCCATACAAGTTCTATTACCAAAAAGAGAATTTATTCATTTCTCTAGTGATTTAGTTTCTTTGGAGTGTGTGTTGTTTGAGGTTTTCTATGATGTATCACTTTTGGGCTTGGAATCTGTATTGATGTAGTAGATATATGTGATCTATAATGGGTCTTGGAAGTTAAATTCCTATGAGTGTAACTATTCTACCCATGATATAGAATTGGTGGTGGTTGTGTTTTTTCTAAAGTTGCGGTGGTATTACTTTATTGGATAACGATTTGTGGTTTTTAAGGACCATGAGAGCCTAAAATATGGGTTCTATTAAATAGATCTAAAACTATGACAATAGGTGTGGAATGAGTTTATAAAGGATTATAATTTAGAGAACTATTACACCTTGGGAAAGGGTAATTTGGTTTTCAATACATTGAGTTAGAAGTCACAGGGAGATTTGGTTTTGGAGTTTCCTGATACGTGGAAAGGGATTTAAGAGATTGTAGTGATTCATATTGATGTTGGATAGAGAAGTGGTAGTGATTGTATTTATTAGATGACTGTTGATTCATCCTTGATGTTGTAATTGGAGAAGTTTTGGTGGAGATAATTATAGAAAGAGGTGATGTGTGACCATGTTGGGAATGGTGATATCCCTAAGGGTTGGTCAAATGATGGTAGGAATCACATTTTGTTTCAAGAGAGGATGTTCATTCTATAGGTGATGCATGAGGGAGTTTTCTTGGAGTTTCACAGATCACATTTAGTGGTATATTCCATTGTGAAAAATATGTATCATGGTTTTAGGAGAAAACTTTGGTGTCCAAGATGAAATGGTCAGTGGAACAGTATGTGGAATTTTTTTTGGTTTGTCAACAGGTGAATGTGGAACCTGTAGTTTTTTCATAGTCCTCAGATGTTATTAATTGGAAATGGGTGGACATATCAATAGAATATTTCACTAGGTTACCCTAGTGTTATGGAGTTTGTGATGTGGTTTTTGGGATATTGGAATGATTGGGGAATTTTTCTCATTTTTTGGAGATCCATGACTTGAGTGTCATGGATTTCTTGCTGAGATGGTATATGGATGATGTGGTTAGGCTTCATGGGGTAACATGGACATTCATATATGATTGGGATCCTCTTTTTACCTCATAGTTTTTGAGGGTATCAGAACATGCTTTGGGATCCCATTTTTTTATCACTACTTTCCACCCTCAAATAGATGGGAAGAAAGAGTATACCATATAGATGTTGGAGGATATATTGTGAGCCCGCATGGTGAACTTTAGAGGATCATGGGCAGGGTACATGACTTTATTTGAGTTTATGTACAATAATAGAAATCAATCATCAATGGAAATAGATATGTTTTATGAATTATATGGGTGTCCATGTCATTCACCATTATATTGGATGGAGGTTGGGGGCTCAGCAGTTCTTGGTCCTGATGTGGTGAAAAGAATAACCAAGAAGATCCAGTTAATTCAAAGGAGGATGAGGGAAATACATGACCATCAAAAGTTCTATGATGATCATAGGTAGAGGCCAATTGAGTTTGAGGTTGGAGAGAATGTGTTCTCAATATTCTCCCTCTGGGATGGGTAATGGAGGTTTGGAAGGGGGTAAGCTTTCTATATGATTTATTGGGACCTTTTATGTGTTAGGGTGTATTGGTGAGGGGGAATATTTGTCGGAATTTCTACCACAACTAGAGAGAATCCATTCCATATTCCACATGTCTCAGCTTAATTTATATCTTCATGATTACTCCCATGCCATTAACTGAGGAGAGTTTGATATCAAGGATGACACAATATTCATAGAGAGACTAGTAGAGATCCATGATCATTGAGAGAAGTTTGGTTTTAATCTTGTAGAGTAATGGTTTATTATAAGAGATTACTTATGAGTGAGATACGTAGATACATGCCCAGTACCTGGAGATTTTTTGAATTTTTCTTAGCTATGTTCTATTTTAATGATGTGATGTTTGGATGTTTCATTTTTATGAGACGTTTTGTTTCTTATTAATGTGTGATGTTTTATTTGTGATAAATATTATGACATATGAAATGGGGAGTACCTTAATCCTAATCAAGACACATTATACTCTGACATGATTAAAACCATGCGAGAGATTCAGTGCCTCACAAAGAGGATAATATCCTGACATGGAAGATGGGATTCCTAGATTTTTGTTCTTTAGGAAGTTTTGGTTATTGGTTATGGAGGTTTTTGGATTGGGATGTGTAGAGTATGAGAGGATTTTAGGGAAAAGTGGAATTTTTTGGTTGGCACTGAATGGTGTGGTGTTATTCTCGGTGAGAGGTGGTGATGTGGTTTTATGGGATGTTTCATGGGTGTTTCAGTTTGCATGTTTTCATGGGGGTGTTTGAGATGTAATGAGATCCTTGAGAGGTATCTCGTTGTGTTATAGTATGAACTCATTTTCCTTCTTGGTTTGGTTTTGATTTTCAAGGGATATAATCATTTGAGAGGTATATAATGTAATAATTTGAGCTTTCCTAGCCCATTAATTTTCTTTTATTTAGTTGTAGAGTTCTTGGAGGAGGATAAATGAGTTTTGGTGGAGTTGGAGCTATAATAGAACTACAATAGAAATTTTATGCTATAAAGTCAGACATTATTACATAAGTATATGTTTTATAGCTTGTCAAGAAGTGGATTATGTATTTCTTATGGAAAGGGGATACCATGTGAGATGGGTTTACCCCATAAAAGTGGAACTTATAGAATAAGTTAATTCCATCCTAAATTGCCATGTTTTTTGGAATAAAAAGGGTTTATGGCCTAAAAAGTGGTTTTACGATGCAAGATATATGGGTATGTGATTTTTATGATACAAAAGTGTGGTTTATGCTGTAAGTCTGGTGACATACAAACTAATTATATAAGTTTTTTGGATGATTATTTTATCATTTATCCACTCATAAATCTTTCATTTTTGGATAAACATACATGGTTTTTAGAGATCCTCTAGCACATTTACTATTGCTTTGATCCTTGGGTTTTGGTGGTTGGTCATTGGTGATATGTGGTGAGTTCTCCTCACTTATCCCCTTTTTTACCCTCATTCTTCTACTAAGGATTCACTATGGTGTTGTTGGTTTTATTTGAGATATGGTGGAATAATATTTTTACAAACCATTGGTGTTTTTCAGGTTGATCCTAGGTTTTTTTGTGATTTTGGTTTGTGGGATTTTTTTCTTCTCCCTATGGGGAACAATGAGATCAAAAAGTTTCTTCAAGGTAGGGGATCCTCTTTTTCACATATTTACATGCTAAATGTGGGATTTTCAAGTTTTTTTATTTTCTTGGCTGTATATTAAGGGTTAAGATAATAAACATAATAAATTATAATAATAAAATTTATTTTGACTCTTTTTTATATTTTACTGATGAGTTCATGACATTTTGTTGCCTTGTTGAAAACAACAGATGTTGGAATCCTTGTTTTCACGGTATATGATATGAGTTAAGACCCTTTCTATGTTTTTATGTGATTTCATACCAAATAAAAGGCCAATAACGAATATTTATCTAATGAATTGGATTCCCATAGAATCTGGTTTGAGTGAAAATAACCATTATAAATAAAGAAGTAATGAAATGAAATCCCTTAAAAAAATTATGGAAGACAAGATATGTTGTTATTAAGCGTGTTAGTGCTTATTATGTTTCCCTAAAAGTTTTTGGATAATGTGACTTGGTGATGATGAATGATTGGGATTTACAAGGTGTGAGGTTATGATGGGGTGTTTATATGGCATGTATGTGACATGGGAAGTTGTGTAATGAAATTCATGGTGGTGGTTGTGTACAGAGGTTGTGGTGCTCAATGGTGATGATGTGTGGTGGTGTTTTTTTGTGTATGTGACATGTGTTTGGGATGTGTGATGTGTGGTTGTTGAAATGATATGGCTTGGGGATGTGAAACAATGATGATGGTGAAAGAGTGGTGCTATGGTGGTGGTTGTGTGAGTTGGGCCAGCTGTTGCGTGGTGTGGTTGTGATAGTTTCCCAGTCATCCATGGAATACACTGTGATTATAAAAGAAAAAAAATGGGATGGTTAATAAATGATATGGGTTAAAAATGGATTCATGGACAATATATTATATTAATTGAACAATAAATTAATGATAAATGTAAATGTGAATGAAGTGTCTTAGTAAATAAAAGGGTAATTAAGTGTCTTGAATGGAGGTTGTGCGCTGTGTTTTATATAGTGGTGGAAACATTTGTGGTAATTGTTGTGTTGTATAGTGGTAGTGATGTGTTATTCTCTAGTATAGTTTGTGTGAACCCATAGGTTGGGTATTTTAAGTTATCTATATCATGTATCTTTGTTTTATTTATATACGAGCCCCACCTGAGTTGGATACCCTTACCAATGATCAGTGGTTCTAGATTATGGGTATTCTCCCCAACATCTTGGATGGTGGTGATATGTATGGATAGTGATTCTCTCTTCTATGTTCTTCCTTCAGAAACTATGATGATATGGGTTGGTGTTGGAGATTACCTAGAAGTGTTGGTCTAAGTGTCTTAGGGTAAGATGTAATTTGATGAGGCATTAGTGTGATGTGATATGTGGTGGAGGTCATTCATGGAAAGAATATAGCATGAGGTTGATGTCATTCATATTCATGATGTCATACTTATTTGGTTATTTCATGAGATGAGATGTGATTTCTTATGTGTCATCAGGCGAGACATGGTGTGGTAATGCCTGGTTCTAACACATAATGTTATAACTTGCAAGGATGGGGTATGTAGGGATGCATCCTGACCCACAAATGAGATGATCCAGAAGTCTTCATGAGAGATGTGATGTGATGTGATTTTTATGGAAGATATGGGAGCTTTGGACATTCAATATTGGGGTGTGAGAGTGGAAAATCAATGGGAAATTGGTAGTGGGGTTAATTTCTTTGTTATGATCTTGATGTTATATTACTATATTGGATTCATGATTTTGAAAGTGATCCACAGTGAGTTTGTGTTGATTAATTGACCTATTTATGTTCTTGTTGGATCCATTGTTTGTTCATGGGAACATTAGCATACACTTTTTACATGCGTACTTGATACTTTGGTCATGTACCTACTGAGTATACCAATTATGGAAACCCAATGTATATAAACTATTTTTTAGGTTTATAGGTGACTTTGGGGACTGAGGAGGACATTACCAGCTTGGGTTTAGAGCTTCTGTTATGTTTCTTCCATAAAATTTTCATTTGGTATATTTTGGGACTTTTATGTGTATCAATTTACCTTATTCATGCATTGTGGGATGGTTTTTGGTTTCAATTTATTTTATATTTTGTATATTCTTGGTGGGTTTTTATCCTATCTCCCTATCCTACTTCATTTATATAGGGTAATGCCTCCCATTCTATGAGATTTTTATACCCTCGGTGCTAGTCGCAAACTCGGGGCCTACTGAAGGTGGGACTTAGGGGTTTTCATCTATCTTAATCCATTGTGAAATATCTAGTGGAAGGTTTTGTGAAGTAAATAGAAATTAATAGTCACAAAGGTGGTAAAAACCATTTCCTTTGTATACATTAAAAAGAACATTCCTTTCAAACTTTTGTAAAAAGTATAAAAATAACTTGAATTTTTTTAAAATATTTATTTTAAAAAATTATAATGAATGTTAAAGGTAGTGTAAAAATACATTTTTTAAACTTTATTCATAGGTAAAAATATACAAAATATAATTTTAACAACATAATCATAGAAGAAAAATATTAATGACCTAAAATAAGAGATGAGGTCAATATACCTTACATGTAAATTACTAATTGATTCTTGATCCAATAAGAGAAGAAACTAGGGAAAAACATTTATACCCAAAAAAAACTAGAGGAAAATTTAATTATGGGTTTTAATATAATTGTACCTATTGGAGAAAAAATTTGGGAAGAACAAGATCAAATGGAAAGCATTAGGAGCTACCTCATGAAGCCTGTTTGTGAAGCCCCTGTAGCCCTGCAGCTGGTGCAAACCTCCCTCTTCACAAATCCACTATGGAGCAAGAAGGTGGGATGCTCCACAAACTCATTTGACATTCATTAAGCCGCCATAGAACAAGGAGATGGGATGATCCGTGAACCCATTTGATGTTCGCGAAGCCGTTGCGGAGTAAGGAGAAGAGAAGCTTTGCGAACCCATTTAACATTCGTGAACCCACCACTGAGTAAGGAGGGGGGATTCTCCACGAACCTATTTGATGTTCGCGAAGCTACCATGAAGCAAGGAGGCGGAACGCTCCACGGTTACGAAAAAATACCCCATGTGTTCGTGCCAAGTGAGCTCCGCTTCGCGACACCCCTTGCCTATTAATATCGGTCTCCCCTCGAGCCCAAAGGATGAATCCTCCAACCATTCACCTTCTTAGATACCAAATCATGAATCAATTTCTGCTATGTGAACCATGATATTTTCAAGGTACTTTTTCATCATGCAGTGCCTCCCCCTTTTCATGAATTCATACCCTCTTCAAAGAGGGATTCCCTTCACGGAGCCCACATGCCTTCGCGAAGAAAGGGGATACCCAAAGGGACTTGGGTCTTCGTGGAGCACTTATTCTTCACGAATTACCTACCATGCACATGGGAACCACTTGCTAAGGTAGGGTCACTGTACTTCACGAAGCACGTTGATTCTCAATTCTACGCTTTGAAATTATACGCTTCGCAAGGCACCCTTTCTTTGAGAAGAACTACTCCATGAATGCCTTTCCACTTCGTGTAGCACCTTCTATAAGAACCTATTCCATATTCCTAAGATAGGCCACTTCACTTTGTGAAGCACACCCCTTCGCAAAGCCCCTCCACTTCATGGAGCACCAGAGCTTCACGAGGCTTCTACCTATGAACCCATTTTCTCCGCATATCCTTTTCCAATGCGACCCTCTAGGTATGCACAAAGTGATTTCAAAGTCCATTGGGCGGTACTTCTTGTTGTGTTTCTTCGCCTCATACTTCTTCGCATAGGCACTCTAATGACTATTGCTTCTTCACATAGCCACACTAACGTGGACCCATAAATGGATCACTCCACAAAACCCCCTCACCATGGAATTGCCGATGCATTCCCTCCATCAAGGGTGGGGGGGTATCAGTTATGTAAGTCCTAAGTGGTGTAGAGTAAACCCGCCTCATCTGAGATGAAGAATGTTAAACTGCTAAGTGCCCTTTCCCTCAGTACATGACATTAAACTGTGACCTCACCCCATGTGTCGTACGCGGGGTTCCCCACCTTGGAAATTCTATATGACCACTGGTCTCCACGGGAGTAAAATCATTCCTCCCAGGGAATGAGATCCTATTTATTAGAGCGACGTCTATCCACAGGGAAAGAGAAACCACCTTGGTGTAAGGCCCTATCCTTTCTTGTAGGATGCAACACCCCTGCTCCTCCTATCTTTATCCTGGCTGAATCCCAGAGGGGGGGATGGGAAACATAGCCCTCCTTTGTTTGGTGAATAATCCCTCTCCCTTTGGGATTTGTCACCAACGGGCCTCCATCTTGGAGTAAGTCCCAGTCTCCATCTCCCTGGGCTGCTATACACGTTTAATACCATGTTTCCTCTTTGGTCTACTAACCACGTGTAATCCCCATTCCACTTCCCACGGACACACCATTCACGACGTGATCATCAGGCCTTTTCTGCCTCTTGTTTCTCACACCAAGCATGACTCACATGGGCTTAGTGTAAGCATCGACCATGAAATCATCTCTAGAAATCCTAGAGTGTAAGCCCCAAAGACCATCCTGAACTATGTGCACTTTGATTCCCTGCCATGGGGATACGTAGTAAGCCTCTATGAGGTTCAAGCCCACCATCCATTGGTCCTAACACCCTTCATGTCATCTCACCAAACCCACTTGAACTACATGGACTTTGATCCTTACCATGGCAAGGTGCGTAGGAAGCCTCCCTGAGGTTGAAGCCCAACAACCATTGGTCTCGACCACTTCATGTCGGTCCACCCCTTCCTGCATGAAATTAAATTGTACGTCGCTTTTTTTCCTTCATGATACTAAAATATCCTCTATTCAATGGTAAGCCATTGTGATCCCTCATCCCGCGGTAAGCCATTGTGACCCCATCCAGTGGTAAGCCATTGTGATCCCATCCAGCGGTAATCCCTTGTAACCCCATCCAGTAGTAATTCATTTTGATTCCATCCAGTAGTAATCCATTGTGACCCTATCCAGCAGTAATCCTTTATGACCCCATCCAGTGGTAAGTCGTTGTGACCCCATACAATAGTAAGCCATTGTGACCCCATCCAAAAGCAAGCTGTTGTGACCCCATCTAGCAGTAAGCCGTTGTCAATCCCAACCAGTGGTAAGACGTTGCAGTCCCCTTTTTCGGGACCCACACCCCTGGTCCACCCTCAGGCGTTAGACCAACCCAGGATGCTAACCACACATAAGCCCTAGTATATCATCAGGTCGTTGTCCTCTGCACACACCCCAATTCTATACTCTCATCCTAAACTACGTAGACTTTTATCCTTGCCAAGAAAAGATACGTAGGAAGCCTCCATGAGGTTCAAGCCCATCACCCATGTCTCATCTTGGTCTTTTCCTTGAGCATATGTGCTTCGGGAAGGTCATGCCCCCCATCCAAAGGTTCTACTTCCTCTGGATCCCATCCATGCATCCATTCCTGCAGGCCGCCTCCTCAGGTGTCTCATTGCCCCACTGAACTATGCCGACATTGATTCCCTACCAAGGGGATACATAGGAAGTCTATTCGAGGCTCAAGACCAACATCACCATCACCCTCAAGTCGAATCCATCTCATTCCCCATTTACTTCACATAACCATCCATCAGCCATCCTGATTCTTACATGATCTGCCACATCCCAGTGAGATCAGGCCAATTCACCTCTTCACTACTCCCAACAGTAACCAGGTAACTAACCACATATTAGCCCCAACATTAGTGTTCCCTCCAAGGGTTTCACCCATCTGATCCACTCTAGTCAATGTTATAATCAGTCTGATCCATTTCAGCTAGATGTTAAACATGCAACATACCCTATGTTAAACACGGGAAGCTGAGGAAAACCTCAGAGACATGCCTATGGAATATAATTCCCTGCATTCGATGTGGGATGCCTCAGACTTCCATGCCCTCGAGAATACCTATAATAAGGGGAAGAAACCTAGAAGCTCTAGTGTTATAGTGTCCGGACACACCATTGAGGTCCAACGTGACTACTCCCTTGATCGATACCCTAACCGGACCCCTTAGAATGTGCCGATAGAAGTAGTGTAATTAACCGTCATCCATAAAGATATGGAACTGGAAAGAGTTTCATGAAAAATGACTTAATATTTAAGGGATAACCAGATTAGGTGATGAGTTTCGAGGAGTAATCCATAGAAGGAGGAACCAACATCCCATCATATCATTTCGATCAAGGAGTAAACATCCCTAAATAAGCAACGGATGCCACCCGCCTTTGGAAAGCGGGAATATGGGGCAACAACTAGTGCGTCCTCATCGTCCTAAAAATGGACAGGTGAACACACCCCATAAAAAGTGTCATAAATAAAAATGGTGAACCCTACATGAATTTATTCTCCTCAATGTGG
Source organism: Viscum album (assembly GCA_963277665.1). NCBI lineage: Eukaryota > Viridiplantae > Streptophyta > Magnoliopsida > Santalales > Viscaceae > Viscum > Viscum album. The sequence continues at coordinate 1,274,266,041 of OY728136.1, read as the reverse complement.
AGATTAGTAGCATTCGATACATCAATGGATTAGCGTGTCACCGGATCCAGTTATCCAGTGCAAGGTCCTGCCAAGAAAATAGCGGGCTTGGCGTGAAACTCACCAGAATTTGGGGTAGTAAAAACGTTAGACATCTCGGTCTGCGACATTATCAACATAGATCCTTCTTACTAGCCATGTGATACAGAATAGTGCTGGGGCACTGGACATTAGTTTCTTTGTTTCAGCACCAATGGTTTAATCTCCCTGCTTTCAGGAACCAAGATGCTACACCAAGAATCTGATCGCCACCCACCCACTGGCTTAGGGGAAAGGGAAACACCAATTCAGCTATCCCATGTGTCTCAACTACTTCTGTGATGGCTTCCACACCCACATATTTTGGGCACCCATGCCCCATCTCCCCTTATGAATTCTTATAACGAAGGGTGAAAAGTGAGCTTGTACGTCAATATAAGGAGGAAGGGATTATCCTAACTTGGGATATGGACCACCTGGATTTAGAGGCATCTGTGGCTCATCGTCACCGCCACCCCCAAGGTCCACATAGAGAGCCACTACTCTCCACCCCAACATACACTCATTTCAGGAGCCTCTCCCCGAAACGTCTCGATGACTCCCTCCCCTATGCTGACAAGATAGGGGATGTATGGGCCAACCCGACCGGGATCCCATTTCAAGGGCCCCCAAGGAGGGCCCCAACTTGGACGCACTAGTTCCACCACCTATCTCCATAGGATGAAGATTAGGTAATCTATTTACCTGCACCATCGACCCTACTCTGGCTGACCCGACGCCAACGTTGGGTGCAGGCCGAAGAGGACGCCCACCAAGGGGCGTCGACATCAGAAACTACTGTATCTTGGGCCACCGCTAAGTGTATCATCAGCCTCCTATGCACATTGAGCAGGGGAACTTATATACCCAGCCCGGATCAAAACCCCAACTACCCCACGGGTAGGCTCGGTCGACTCTCTCTTCCGCGGGTGCAGGGAGAAACCACCGCAGACTGACCCGCGACAGCGACACCCAGTACGGAGGTCCTCCCCATACCTCCACCATGTAGAACGTGGGTCCTCCTCGATTCCAATATCATCATGGAGGTCTACCCCATGATATCTTCAATATGAATGAGGGTTCTCCCCATGACAATGACACTCAGTACGAAAGCCTATCTTTCGCTCATTACATCGGTTATGGGGTCATTCCTCCAGCCACGAACCACCGATATAGAGATGTTACGCATCCAGTCAATCTCTTGTATGGGGGTCTTCCCCATGTCCTTATAATAGCCAGCAAAGGTATAACGACCCATACTTTACATACATTGTTATTACTTCAAAATTGAAGCACACTTATTACAACATATAACAAAACCATGAAAGGACCGTATAGGTATAGTGTCTTTAGAAACTGGAAATCATAAACAACTGGTTCATAAAGCATCTACATTGCCTCCCATTTATTTCATCATATCTAGAGTCCCTTTTTGGAATATTCTACTTAATAATCTTCTTCCTGACCTAGGTAAATAAAACATACAAAAGGGTGAGCTCAAATGCTCAGTAAGGGTAAACAAAAGAAATATCAATCACATCATATACATAATCACATAACTTTTAGAAATCTTAACCTGCAAAAGAGATCATAATTTCATAACATGGGATAAATCATAGTAGTGAAATGTAATCCCAATAATCATAACTTAAAACATGAAACTTTGTGGTATACACACATAATCATTGAGAATCATTTCTTGTTAGTCAAGACTCATTGCCAAGACTATCTTAGTGGACAAAGTCCACTTCTGAACCGAGTTCACTCCTCGTTTCAGTCTTGTTTCACTGAACCGGTTTAACCTGCCGTTCCAGCCATGTCTATCTCATGAGATATAAAGTCTTTAACCAATGCATTGGAGGGATATATAGGTCCCACCAATCTCATAATGATACCATTCTTATGTGTGCCACAAAATCATAAACCATACATCATAGCATAACCCATGTAATAAAAATGGGAATCTTAAACATCGTGACATCATAAAACAATTCATATTAGACAAAGGAACTCATAAATATAATTCCATCACAACATAATCAAATCAATGTAATAATAGGGATAGAAATATAACCCTTTATTATCTTAGATGGATAATAATTTTGATAAAACACTTGAACTCCATTCTTGAGGAAAATATCCTTTCTGCTTCAAAAACACTTTTCCTTTCTTAACATGCTGTACAATTCTAAACTAAAAGAAGTTGATTAAAAATAAACTTGAAAACTTGTAAAGTAAGCTTCTTGGAAATAATTTTTAAAAAATCCATTCATGCTGTATAAGTTAAAAAAACATTCTTCGTACTTTTGTCGGAAAAGTCAAAAAGTACTTTGTACGAAAAATGACAAAAGATTCCTTTCATATCCTTTACTAAAAACTCACCAAAGTGTAAAATTGGATTTAAAAATTTTTAGTTGGATGGAAATAATGTTAAATATTGAGGAAACATGGATGTGGATGATAAAATACACCCTAGTAAATACTAAAGTATAAACAATCTCAGATAAAAATGAGATTGTGATATTTCCCTTACCTTAGGTCTGATTTGCCTCGTAAGTGTATGAACCTCCTGAATAATGATTTAAATAATGTTATTTACTTATTCAAGAATCATAATTATTGTTATTATATCATATAAGGTAATATTATTAGCTTCTTATTAGTAATATTTCATTACAACTTGTTATTCAGGTGTTTATTACTTTTTGTTCTTATGTGTGTTTTGTCAAATAAATTCTTATTCTTATCTTTAGGTTATAGATACCTCATTTCCAGAATGTTATTAGTGTAATATATATCATATTAATTCATTCAATTAATTTATATAATCATTATGCAATGAAGATCATGTAGAACGAGTCGCATCACATCGTGGAGACGGTATTCCATACGTACGCACGAGCGATGATATCGTTCCCATGATCATGGAATTGTATTGTAGTGTATGTATACTATTTCAGAATCAATATCACTTTAAAATAATCATATATAGTAATTATTTACACCATTATACCCATCCAAGTAAGGTGGTGGTGGAAAGTATATTACACCACGGCGTAGAGACGGTATTCTATACGTACGCACGCGCAGTGATTTCATTTTCCGTAGGATGGATAGATGGTGAAATAGGGTTGTTTAATAATTATAATAACATATCAGTATATGAGTGATACTGATTTTATTACTTAATAATTAAACAACTAAATAAGAATAAGTGGAAGAAGAAATAAAGATGAAAGAATCGGTAACGGACATTACCTCTTCTTTGAAGTGCTTCTTTGAGACCTCCTTTTAGGGAACTAAAATTGGTCTTTGAAGATAACCAGGACCTCTAGGATGTCTCTAGGGAAGTGGAGAGGAGAAATTGTCAGGGGTTGGCCGAGCTTGAAGGCTCAAAGTGGTGTGATGAAGAGAGGGAGGAGGTGCCCTTTTATAAGGGAGGAGAGGGGCACCTTTGGAATAACTAAAAATATTATTTTATTATAAAGACAAATTCGATTTTAAATATCTCCAAATTGATTTATTTAGAAGCTAATATGGGGATGGGTCGAAATACTCTCATACAATAGAATTTAGACAAGTTTAAGTTCCTATTTTGACCTTATCATTTAGATTTAACATTAAGTTAAATAATTTTACTTTTACCATGTCTTCTTGTGTTCTTACACTATAAGGTTAATAAACTTACTATAACAATCCAAAAGAACCCCAAGTTGTTTATTATTAATATATATAATCTTATCTAAGTCATTTGGCCTAACATTAGATTTTTAGGAATAAAATAACAATTAATAATATAATATTTGTTTTAAAAACTATTTTATGTCAGTTTTGACACTATTCAGTAATTGATTTTTTTGAAAATTATAAAATAATTATTAGTTCGAACAGAGTTAATTAAATCAATAATAAAATGTCATATTAACCTATAAAATTAGTTTAATTCATAAAAAGTCTCAAATTACATTTATTTGGGTATTTATAACATCAATTATGTCAATATTTCATTAATAAGATAATTAATGCATCATCTTTGTGTCATAAATAAATTAAATTATTTAATGTCTAAAAATTACAAATAAAGTACCATTATGTAGGAAATCTTATTAGATTTCTAATGAATATTTATAGTCGAATTTATCTTATATATAACCTTATATTAAAAATAATTTACTTATTAAACTTTGATTTTAACTATTTTAACCCTTCTTTAAATAAATTAATAATAAATGTCCAAATCTAATCCAAGTGGGCCTAAATGGTCATATTTTATTCCTAAGTTTGTTTTTGGTCGAATTACACTTATCAAATAGAATTAGGACATGTGTTAGGGTAATAATAATATCATTTTTACCCTTAATTACCCTATTTACTTTTAACCGTGGTAAATAAAAGTAAAAAGTTACTATTCACCAAAAATTATTTTCATCTCATTGAACCACATTTTACTTACTGATATCAACCGTGTCTCCCGAAGTTTTGAAATTCCACTCACAGAAGCGGTAAAATTAAGTTTTATGAAAAATTCAGTTTTTTTAACTACCACTTAGTGGTTTCACTATTCATCAAAAATTGAAAGTTTTCAGAAAAATACAAAAATTTCACCCTAGGATAATTTCGATATTCTGAATCCAAAAATGAAGTCCATTTTGAAAAATAAAATTTATAAACTTTTAAAAAGTGGTTATTACTATTCATAAATAATATTTTATTAACATATCTTTGTTTAGTGAAACTCGGTATTGCGTACGACGCAAACTATCGAGGAAGGTTTCGATTTCGTGTAAAGCAAGACAAGCAAGTGTTGTGTGTAGAAAATGATTCCTTTGATTATTTATATAACATAAAAGTCTCGGGTGTTACATTCTACCCCCCTTAAAATGAATTTCACCCTCGAAATTCGTCACTTTGTAACAAACAGATGAGGATACCTCTCCCTCATCATATCCTCAAGCTCCCATGTAGCTTCTTCTAATTGGTGGTTCCTCCATAAAACTTTCACAAATTGAGTGGTCTTGTTTCTTAGGACTCTTTCGCTATGATACAGAATCTCTATCGGCTGTTCTTCATAAGAAAGATCCTTCTCCAGCAGTACAACTTCTGAGCTGAGTACATGTGAAGGATCAGGTTTGTACTTTCTAAGGAGAGATACATGGAATACATCGTGAACTTGAGAGAGATTCGGTGGAAGCGACAATCGGTAAGCTACCTTCCCAACACGATCCAGTATTTCTAAAGGACCGATATATCTAGGGCTCAACTTCCCCTTCTTTCCAAATCTCATGACCCTCTTCCAGGGAGATATTCGTAAGAACACTTTATCACCCACTTCAAACTCTAGGTCTTTTCTTTGGTTGTCGGCATAACTTTTCTATCGACTCTGAGCTGCTCTTATGTGTTGTTGAATAGATCTGACCTTTTCTGCCATTTCATCAATGAGATCGGGTCCTAATAGCTTTCTTTCCCCAACTTCATCCCAGCAAGTTGGAGTCCTGCATTTCTTTCCATAGAGAGCTTCATAAGGAGCCATCTGAATACTGGAGTGAAAGCTATTATTATAAGAAAATTCCACCAAAGGTAGGTGTTGATCCCAACCACCTTTGAAATCCATAGATCAAGCTCTCAACATATCTTCTAGAGTTTGAATTGTTCTCTCAGACTGACCGTCTGTCTGAGGATGATAAGCAGTGCTGAAACTCAACTCTGTATCAAAAGTATGCTGAAGACTTCGCCAGAACTTCGAGGTAAATCTCGAATCCCGATCAGATATAATAGAAAGTGGTACTCCATGCAATCTTACCACTTCCTTTACATACATCCTGGCAAGCTGATCCAGAGAGAAATCCTCTCTAATAGCAATGAAGTGTGCAGACTTTGTAAGACGATGCACTATGACCCAGATAACATTATTGCTTTTGGATGTTTTAGGAAGTCCTGTGACAAAGTCCATAGTGATGTTTACCAATTTCCATTCGGGTATGGGTAATTGTTGTAACATCCCCTTAGACTTCTATCTCTCAGCTTTAACTTGTTGATAAACCAAGCATCGAGAGACATATTCAGCAACATCTCTTTTCATGCCATCCCACCAGAAGTACTCTTTCAGGTCCCTATACATCTTCATGCTTCCAGGATGAATAGAGAATGAAGAACTATGAGCCTCATCCAGCAACTCCTTCTTTAATTCGGGGATGGGAGGAACACAAACCCGATTCCTGAACTTTATTATCCCATCACAATCAAGGTTGAATTCAGGAACATTTCTCACCTTCTTTTGTAACTCGACATCTTCTTTCTGTGCCTATTTAATCTTCAAATGTATAGATGGTTGAACATTCATTTGAGAAAGATACGATTTTTCCCCTTTCATTATAATTCCAAGATCCATCCTTTGTAAATCCATAAATATTGGATCTTTTGTGATCCTCATCATGGATAAAATGGCATGGTCTTGTCGACTTAATGCATCTGTCACCTTGTTTGCTTTCCCAGGGTGGTAATGAATTGAGCAGTTGTAATCTTTAATCATATCCAATCATCTTCTTTGATGCATATTCAGCTCCTTTTGTGTGAAAATATAATTTAAACTATATGATCAGTATAAATATCACACCTCTCACCATAAAGGTAATGACTCCAAATCTTTAATGCAAAGAATACCACAGCTAACTCCAAATCATGAGTTGGGTAATTTTTGTCATGTATTTTCAACTGTCGTGAGGCATAATCTATCACCATATCATTTTGCATAAGAACACACCCCAATCCCTACTTGGATGCATCACTATAGATCACAAACCTTTCTCCACTACAAGGCAGTGTGAGCACATGTGCACTGGATAACCTTCTTTTCAACTCCTTGAAATTCTTTTCACATTCCTCCGTCCAAACAAACTTAACTCCTTTCCGAGTCAACTTGGTGAGTGTATTAGATAATCGTGAAAAATCTTTCACAAAACATCGATAATATCCAGCCAAACCAAGAAAACATCGGATCTCAGTTACTGTTGTTGGTCTCGACCATCTTTAGATAACCTCTGTTTTTGCTGGATCCACAGATATCCCCTCTTTTGAGATTATGTGACCCAAAAATGAATCATTTTGAAGCCAAAATTCACACTTGGTAAATTTAGCATAAAGCTTTTCCTTTCTTAGGGTCTTCAAAATAATTCTCAAGTGATCTTCATGTTCTTCCTTGCTCTTTGAATAGACAAGAATATCGTCTATAAAGACTACCACAAATTGATCAAGATAGCCTCTAAAGACTCTATTCATTAGATCCATGAAGATAGCAGGGGAATTAGTAAGACCAAATGGCATCACTATAAATTCATAGTGTCCATACCTTGTACGGAAAGCCGTATTTGGTATATCCTCCCTTTTGACCCTTAATTGATGATACCCAGAACGAAGATCAATCTTGGAAAAGTATTGAGCTCCGCGTAGTTAGTCAAATAGGTCATCAATGTGCGGGAGAGGATATTTGTTCTTGATAGTGATCTTGTTAAGTTCTCGATAATCAATGCAGAGTCTCATTGATCCATCTTTCTTCTTAAAAAACAGAACAGGTGCTCCCCAAGGTGATGCACTAGGGAATATGATCCCCTTATCAAGATTCTCTTGGAGTTGCTTCTTCAATTCCTGCAACTCAATTGGGGCCATTCTATAAGGTGTCTTTGAAATAGGCAAAGCATCCGATACGAGTTCTATTGAAAACTCAACTTCACGATTCGGTGGAAGACCCGATAATTCCTCCGAAAAGACATCATCAAACTCCCATACAATGAGAATATTCTTAATCGTGAGTTTCTCACCAACCATTTGAGATAAATAACCTTCATTTAGTGGAATCAATACCCATAAAATGGAAGAAATTTCCACTAGAAGGTTATGTTCATCCTTGCATCGATAGACGATCATAGATTGATCTGGAATATGAAATGTGACTTCCCTTCTTTGGCAATTGATATGAGCTCCATGTAGAGAAAGATAATCCATGCCAAGAATCACATCAAATTCCACTATAGGAAGGATCACAAGATTTGCAGGAAGCACTTTCCCACAAACATCAATCGGAGAAGAATTATAAACTTTTGACACGACTGTTGTGCCATTAGGGGTTGTCATAGCTAACTCAACATCTAACTGTTGAGGTAATATGGTGATATCCTTAGAAAATTATTCCGAAATAAAGGAGTGGGTGAATCCAGAATCAAATAAAACATTTGCTACTTTAGAGTGGATGGTAAGTGTACCTTTCACTACATCGTTATCATACTCCACATCGGTGATAGAAATTGCATGTGACTTTCCTTTATCTTTAGCCTTAAGAGTTTGTTGACGTCGACCATCATCATCAACCCTTGGATTTGGGCATTGATTGGCATAATTCCCCATCTCCTTGCACTTGAAACATTGAAGTGTAGTAGGGTCATTCTGTGTATCCCTTCCTTTTTTTTCATCATTAGACATCTTCTTCCCATAATTGCAGCATTCAAATGCCCGATGACCTTCCTTTCCACATTTGAAACATTTACTTGTCCCTTTAAGACAACTCCCTCCATGTTTCTTTCCACACTTTGAGCATAAGGGAAAGCTCATCTTCTTTTCAGTGTTCACTTTAGATTTTCCTTTGAATTCCATTTTACTCTTCTTATCAAACCCAAATGACTGATGGGTTACTCCAATCTCTATCTCGACTTTGAGAGCACATCGAACGATTTCCTCATAGCTATTGAAGTCCCTTATGGCTAATGCCCTTCGAAGACTTGGTTTTAAGCCACTAAAGAATTGATCGATCTTACTCTCAGGTTGGATAATAATACCAGAAGCGTACCTTGCAAGTCTTGTAAAATTTGCTTTATAAGTACCAACAGATTCATCATCCTTTTGCTTCAGTTCAAGAAACTCTTTATCCATCTTTGTTTGGAGAATACGAGGGAAGTACTTATTGAAAAATAAGTTCTTGAACTCGTCCCATTCCATGGACTCAATTTCATCCCTTTGCCTCGTATTCTTAATAAGATTCCACCATTGATCAGCATCTCCTTCCAAACGATACATAGCTAGGATGAATTTATCATGTTCAGAACATTGAAGAACTAAAAATATCTTTTCAGTAGTACTAATCCATTGTTCAGCAACTAATGGATCAGTAGACCCACTGAAAGAAGGTGGACGCTGCCTCATGAAGGATTCAACAAAATGTTTCTCCTTCCTTTGCTCGTTTGGAAGTCCTACATGATTCATAGCTTGAGAAAGTTGTGTGAGCATGGCTGCAAGATTTTGCATTCTGGATACCATAATGTTTGGTTGCTCCGGGGGACAATCATTGCATTGCCCGTCACATTCTTCATTAACACGGTTCCTTCGGGTTCCAGCCATTGACTAAAAACAAGAAGAATAGTGTGAGCAACACTAATTATAATAGGAAAACCAAATAATCAAGAATTAAATTTCACACTTAAGGTCTTATCCTAGGTTATTCATGGTCATTTCTAAAACACTAATATCGTGTTGTATACTTAGAATTATCCTTAGGGTTCTTACTAAGGCTTTCACATCCTAGTTTCCAAAGGTTGACTATACCTTTCCTCTAATACAAACTATAATGACCCATACTTTACATACATTATTATTACTTCAAAATTGAAGCACACTTATTACAACATATAACAAAACCATGAAAGGACCGTATAGGTATAGTGTCTTTAGAAACTGGAAAGCATAAACAACTGGTTCATAAAGCATCTACTTTGCCTCCCATTTATTTCATCATATCTAGAGTCCCTTTTTGGAATATTCTACTTAATAACCTTCTTCCTGACCTGGTGAAATAAATCATACAAAAGGTTGAGCTCAAATTCTCAGTAAGAGTAAAAAAAAAGAAAAATCAATCACATCATATACATAAGCACATAACTTTTGAAAATCTTAACCTGCAAAAGAGATCATAATTTCATAATATGGGATAAATCATAGTAGTGAAATGTAATCCCAATAATCATAAGTTAAAACATGAAACTTTGTGTCATACACACATAATCATTGAGAATCATTTCTTATTAGTCAAGACTCATTGCCAAGACTATCTTAGTGGACAAAGTCCACTTCTGAACCGAGTTCACTCCTCGTTTGAGTCCTGTTTCACTGAACCAGTTTAACCTGCCGTTCCAGCCATGTCTATATCATGAGATATAAAATCTTTACCAAATTAATTGGAGGGAGATATAGGTCCCACCCATCTCATAATGATACCATTATTATGTGTTCCACAAAATCATAAACCATACATCATAGCATAACCCATGTAATAAAAATGGGAATCTTAAACATCGTGACATCATAAAACAATTCATATAAGATAAAGGAACTCATAAATATAATTCCATCACAACATAATCAAATCAATGTAATAATAGGGATAGAAATATAACCCTTTATTATCTTAGATGGAAAATAATTTTGATAAAACACTTGAACTCCATACTTGAGGAAAATATCCATTCTACTTCAAAAACACTTTTCCTTTCTTAACATGTCGTACAATTCTAAAATAAAAGAAGTTGATTAAAAATAAACTTGAACACTTGTAAAGGAATCTTCTTGGAAATAATTTTTATAAAAATCCATTCATGCCATATAATTTAAAAAAACATTCTTCGTACTTTTGTCAGAAAAGTCAAAAAGTACTTTGTACGAAAAACGACAAAAGATTTCTTTCATATCCTTTACTAAAAACTCACCGAAGGGTAAAATTGGATTTAAACAATTGTAGGTGGATGGAAATAATATTAAATATTTAGGAAACATGTATGTGTATGATAAAATACACCCCAATAAATACTAAAGTATAAACAATCTCGGATAAAAATGAGATTGTGATATTTCCCTTACCTTAGGTCCGATTTGCCTCGTAAGTGTCTGAACCTCCTGTATAATGATTTAAATAATGTTATTGACTTATTCAAGAATCATAATTATTTTTATGATATCATATATGGTCATATTCTTAGCTTCTTATTAGTAATATTTCATTACAACTTGTTATTCGGGTGTTTATTACTTTTTATTCTTATGTGTGTTTTGTCGAATAAATTCTTATTCATATCTTTAGGTTATAGATACCACATTTACAGAATGTTATTAGTTTAATATATATCATATTAATTCATTCAATTCATTTATATAATCCTTATGCAATGAAGATCATGTAGAACGAGTCGCATCACATCGTGGAGATGGTATTCCGTACGTACGCACGAGCGATGATATCATTCCCATGATCATGGAATTGTATTGGAGTGTATGTACACTATTTAAGAATCAATATCACTTTAAAATAATCATATATAGTCATTATTTACACCATTATACCCATCCAAGTAAGGTGGTGGTGGAAAGTAGATTACACCACAGCGTGGAGACGGTATTCCGTACGTACGCACGCGCAGTGATTTCATTTTCCATAGGATGGATAGATGGTGAAATAGGGTTGTTTCATACTTATAATTACATATCAGTATATTAGTGATACTGATGTTATTATTTCATAACGAAACAACTAAATAACAAGAAGTGGAAGAAGAAATAAAGATGAAAGAATCAGTAACGAACATTACCTCTTCTTTGAAGTGCTTCTTTGAGACCTCCTTTTGGGGAACTAAAATTGGTCTTTGAAGAAGACCAGGACCTCTAGGATGTCTCTAGGGAAGTGTAGAGGAGAAAGTGGCAGGGGTTGGACGATCTTGAAGGCTCAAAGTGGTGTGAGGAAGAGAGGGAGGAGGTTCCCTTTTATAAGGGAGGAGAGGGGCACCTTTGGAATAACTAAAAATATTATTTTATTATAAACCCAAATTCGGTTTTAAATAGCTCCAAATTGATTTATTTCGAAGCTAAGGTGGGGATGGGTCGAAATCCTCTCATACAATATAATTTATACAAGTTTAGGTTCCTATTTTTACCTTATCATTTAGATTTAACATTAAGTTAAATAATTTTACTTTTACCGTGTCGTCTTGTGTTCTTACACTATAAGGTTACTAAACTTACTATAACAATCCAAACGAACCCCAAGTTGTTTATTATTAATATATATAACCTTATCTAAGTCATTTTTCCGAACCTTAGATTTTTAGGAATAAAATTACAATTAATAATATAATATTTGTTTTAAAAACTATTTTATGTCAATTTGGACACTATTTAGTAATTGATTTTTGTGAAAATCATAACAGAATTATTAGTTCTAAAAAAGTTAATTAAATCTGTAATAACATGTCATATTAACCTATAAAATTAGTGTAATTCATAAAAAGTCTCAAATTACATTTATTTGGGTATTTATAACATCAATTATGTCAATATTTCATTAATAAGATAATTACTGCATCATCTTTGTGTCATAAATAAATTAAATTATTTAATGTCTGAAAATTACAAATAAAATACCATTATGTAGGAAATATTATTAGATTTCTAATGAATATTTATAGTCTAATTTATCTTATATATAACCTTATATTAAAAATTATTTACTTATTAAACTTTGATTTTAACTATTTTAACCCTTCTTTAAATAAATTAATAATAAATGTCCTAATCTAATCCAAGTGGGCCTAAATGGTCATATTTTATTTTTAAGTTTGTTTTTGGTCGAGTTAAACTTATCCAATAGAATTAGGACATGTGTTAGGGTAATAATAATATCATTTTTACCCTTAATTACCCTATTTACTTTTAACTGTGGTAAATAAAAGTAAAAAAGTTACTATTCACCAAAAATTATTTTCATCTCATTGAACCACATTTTACTTACTGACATCAACCATGTCTCTCAGATTTTTGAAATTCCACTCACATAAGCGGTAAAATTAAGTTTTATGAAAAATTCAGTTTTTTAACTACCACTTAGTGGTTTCACTATTCATCAAAAATTGAAAGTTTTCAGAAAAATACCAAAATTCCACCCTAGGATAATTTCGATATTCCGAATCAAAAAATGAAGTCCATTTTGAAATATAAAATTTATAAAATTTCAAAAAGTGGTTATTACTATTCATAAATAATATTTTATTAGCATATCATTGTTTAGTGAAACTCGGTATTGCGTATGACACAAGCTATCGAGGAAGGTCGCGATTTCGTGTAAAGCAAGCCAAGAAAGTGTTGTGTGTAGAAAAAGATTCCTTTGATGATTTATATAACATAAAAGTCTCGGGTGTTACAGAAGGACCTCCTCACCTGAGCAATCAGAGGGGTGAAGCCCAGCTTCACTTCATTGAAACCCATCATGGAGGTATTACCCGTGTTCGTCTTGACCAGTATGAGGACCCTCCTTACACTGACGCTACCAGGGGAAGCAAGCATAAAGGTTACACCCATGTTCCTATCAGCTCCAGTAGAGGTCCTTCCTACTCCAGCATTTCCGACAGAGGTCCTCTCCATACATCAGTTAGTGTACATGGAAGTTTTCCACGTGTACCCTTTGATATCTGTCTAGGTGCTCCTCGCAACCTAGCTCACTCAGGCGGAAGTAATTCATGCCCCACCACCAGTAAGACTTAAGGACCTCCTCATTCCAGAAATCTACCCTATCCCAAATAACCATCCCAAGGTAGGAGGGTGGGTCGTCGCCTCCATAAAAAGAACGCCGAGAAGATTCAGGCTGAGATCAAATCAGTTTGCTTCTCAAATTCTGAGGCAGGATCTATGATGGAACCCTCACCTAGATCCTTCGTGTCAAGGACCGGGGTAGGAAAAAGGTGCATCAGCCTCATACTTTCATAATGTGTGGTCTGTCGGATTCCTGCCTCCCTCTGTAGGTATATCCAGGAGGACGAACATTTTTCAACCCCACAGGTTCTGGATGTTCAATCACCACAATCATCACTAAAATCACTCTCTACCTCAAGTAGATATCACAGAGAGCTATTCTGGGGACCAATGGTGGAAGAGAAGTAGCATAGACCATCACCAGCTGCCATAGTCCCTATGCCAGAAACTGTGGTTTCCAACCCATCTTACCACGATGTGGTGGATAAGTCACTATACTCTTCATAGGATAGACCAAGATGTGGCAGCATGTTAGCTCGCTCTCCGTAGTCCCCGCTAGCCAGTCTATAAACTCAGCGGTCTACATCAGTACCACTACTAGTTCCCCAGCCACCTACTGTAGATTATTGGGGAAATAAAGGTCTAGACATTGAATCTGGACCAAGGAGATTGTGGGATATTCCCATGGAGGACCATTTCCCAGAGATTTTCTGGCTAGTTACAGTGCCAAATTTTAGGGTACTAGAATCACTCACCCAGGAGGAGGTTGGATGCTTTCACCAGACCCTCAAGGAAACTCATTTATGCCTTTTACATCGATTAGTGGCCTACCCCAAGAGTCAAGCGCATTTTGAAGATATCGGCCAACAATTCCATTTGGTCTATTTAGCCACACTCCCCATGGCCCAATGCCCTGAGTCACCAGGCCGCCATAAGACCCTCCAAGAATGATTCATCCAAATCTTTAAAGTGCTCCACAGGATAATCAAGGAGGCTTATCCCCATGTGAAAATCCATGGTTGGGGGTAGTACGCGACCCTCTATTTCAGTTCCATCCAGTGCCAGCCCAATTTTCCAAGAGACATAGAGGATATGCCTCTAGGTAGGGTCACGGTAAACATGGCTTACCTATTAGAGGGTGATAATGAGTTGGATCTCCTTGATGGGGAATTACTCCCGAAAGGAGTTCCACAGTTGTTGGATCTATTGGGAAGGGTCACTGGCTAGTAGAGAAATCTACCAGGTCTTCCCATGCCCACCGAGGCACTAGTCCTCAGCTGAAATCCCAATAAGGGAAAGGAACTCCCCAGAGCCATCAAACCCTCTGACCCATCTGGGTTAGTGCATAAGGCAGAAGATGATCCCAAAAAATCCGCATTGTGTCAGTAACTCGTAAAACACAAGAATATGGTCAAAGACATACTTGATGAACATGCTACGGAGCAACGGACAGACTACGGTGATCCTTGGCCAGGGTAGTAGGGGAAGGCACAACTTTCCCTTAGTGAAATGCTCCCAGGTGACCCTGACCATCCTGCCCACACATACAGGGTTGAGGCTGGAACTTATTGTAAGAGGGAACAGTATGTGTCACCAAATTCTCCTCAACTGCGTGACAATCCTCAGAACCTAGATCTGGTTCCCCCAACCGTTCCACAGGTCATTCCACTAGCTGCTCCATGAGCCTTTGGGCCTGCTTATCGTGTTGAAGAACCCACCCTCTCTCCCTTCAACGGGACAGGGGACCCGTTGCAGCACCTGGCCCACTTTATCTCAAGGTGTGGACCCATGTTGGGAAATTCAGTGCAACAGGAAGCCTCCCAACTCTGGTGTTTTGTACAAACATTAGAGTAGCCGATGTTTTTCTGGTACAACCATCTCCCCATCAGATCGGTAGCAGGTTGGGAAGACCTCCGTAGGCAATTACTTTACCAGTTCAGTTTCACCACTCAGAAGACAAGTATCGCGAACCAATTCAAGTGAAAGAAGATGCCTGATGAGCGCATTACATAATTTTTCACCCAGTAGAAAGGGCTCACATAATCTCTTGATATTCCAATAACTCAAGAAAAATTGCTAACGATGTGCATACATAATGTCAATATGGAACTGCTCCCCTCTTTGATCACCCCGAACTACCCCAAGGGATTCCGAGACTTCTCGGATAAAGCCCAACACCAAGAAGAATCCTTACAATAGGCCATCTAGGCACACCCGTTTCCTTCTGCAATCACCGCGAGAATGGATGATAGGGTCAAGCCCACTACAGTTCCTCAAATAGAAGCCCCAAGGAAACTAGAGTTTTTACCAGTGGAGCCGTATCCACAGCCACACAGAGGCCCTCCACCCCAGTCATAGCCTTCGGCCCAATAGCGCCCACCTCAAAATCATCAGGTTCCCCCGCGCAATGCACTGCCACTGCCTAGGTGAGATAACCAGGCTCTACATCCTCGACAGGATCCTACAACCCCTCATCAGGGTCAGGTTCCAAGGGTGCCCTTCCTAGACATGAGGAACCTATCCTAATCGTTTAACTAGGATCAAGTCCCCATTTATTTCCAAAGTTCCCTAGAGTAGGGGATTATACGTTTTTTTGAATGCAGGAGGACAGAATAATCAAACCTCGCTGATTTCCCTAAATACTGCCCATATCACAATATCCTGTGGCACACCCTCAAAAATTGCTATGTGTTTAAATACTGGCTTGAAGACCAGGTGGATAACAACATAGTCCAGTTAGGTCCAGCTCCGGCACAGGTGGCATGTGTCCTTATGAAGCCAGACAACGACAGTGACAACAAAGGCGAGTGGCATTAGGTTTCTAGCCATGGGTCCCAGAAGTATGATAATTAGATGGCTCATAAAGTAGTCTCCTATGACCATGGTGTTATCCCTACATGCATAGATTGACCAGAACCTTCAGAAGTCACATCTACTACTTCTGCATCGTTATCTCAGTAGTTCCCTTCTCATAAGAGAAAACGCCGGTGGCGCAAGGGGAAAAAAAGTCCCCCACCAATGCCATATTCATCTCATACTCTTGGATATTTCATGACCCTGGAGATGGAAATCCCTCCCCTAATCATTCTAGTAGTAAATGACTCTTCAAGTAATAGTACATGGTACGCCTCAGTTAATACCGTAGAGCTGGTAAACCCCTACATGATTCTTAATGATGAGGAGTGCCGGGAGGGTCCTCCCAACGTCCCTAACCATCACAAGTGTCAATAGAGACGTGGCTATATGGGTCGTCAGAGTGCATCATTAAGTGCTTCTAGCCAGGCTGTGCATGCTACTGAAACTAGGTAGCAGGCCCAGTGTAGAGCTCAGCACGCGAAGCCTTCTCGTTTGGTGACATATAGTACGCCTTCACCACCGTTCATGTTGTTGGATCAGGCAGAGCCACCTCGACTGCATCATGAACAACCACACATTACTCCAGACCAGCCTCAATCACCAGGACCTCATCCGATAGTCACTCCTCAGGCTCTGACTAGCGAGCAGCAAGATATTCCTAGAACCAGTCAGTCGTCGACCGAGCCGATAGGGCCCACTATACCTCATGTCATAGAGAGACCTCATATAAGCATAAGTTCATGCCTGACACAGATGTATGATTTCCTAAAACATATTTATAACATTACAGCAAAGATATATATCCTTGAGGCCTATTTCCTATCATCCGATATGCGTGAGGCCCTCACCGAGGCTTTAAGAATCCCCCTCCAGTTTGAGATGGAGGTAGCAGCCGTATAAGCCTTCCATGCTGAGGTGGTCGAGAATGATGAATGCCAAGCTGTCATCTCATTCTCTGAAGAAGATTAAGGCTCTCCCATATAGGGGCATGTTTTCCCACTATACATCACCGGCTAGTTTAATGTCATGTAGGTTCATCGCTGTTTTGTCGACACAGGCTCTGGGATCAACGAAATCTCGACTCGGACCTTGCAAAAACTGGGACTGTATGAAGATGACATGAGTCCCTATGACCTAATAATCCAAGGTTATGATAGCACAGAACAGACACCGGTCGGCAAGATCCACTTGAAGACCTAGTTTGGTGGCCTAGTTTCCAGTACCGAGTTCATGGTTGTCTCACAGGACACTGCTTACAACACATTGATGGTTAGGCCGTGGCTCCACCTGCATGCAGCGGTTCCTTCATCATATCAATATTGCATCAAGTATTCCCTTAATGTTCAAGTTGTCATACTCCAAGGTGATGTGTCTCCCCATTCTTCTTTTGAGTACTTCTATCTAGATGCCAACTATTACAAGAGCAAGGATGGGCAGATTCAGAATAATGAGGTTGAGCATGCCATGGCAGCGATAGACCCATGGACAGATCTAGATGGTGCCTACATATTTCAAATACACCGATTGGAGGCTACAACCATGGACATGGGACAATTATTTTTTGTTTCTGGGATGAGGGGGGAACAAATTCCCAAGTCTAGGTGATGCCGTAAGATCACCTTGTACTCCTATAAAAAATCAGGCTCATGTGATCCCGGAGCCTCCTACTCCCTTAAGGTATTGGGATATCTGCCCCATGGCAACGAAAATACGTCATACTTTCTTGTTCTACCGGGCTGGGATAAACCGACTCAAGCTGATGCACCACTATTGCTTCGATATCATCTAGTGTGGTCCCTTGGGATGAAGACCAAATGGGATCGGATCAACAGCCTTCATCGCTATGGTTTTGGCAACATAGGATTCCCCCCATGTGGTGTCCACTACCGCTCAAGCTGTTACCAACCTCCCATCAGGATCTATTGACTCAGAGGAGACTCCTCCCGCTAAGAATCCCTCCTCCATAAGTGAATAAGAGGATTTAGAGGATTCTCCTCCTGCCTTTGAAGAGGTTTCTCTACCACGGTCAATGAATTGGTATAGGTGAACCTCGGTAGCGAGGCAGATCCGAAATCCACACTGATCAGTGCCGCTGTTCCCCTTGTGGAGAAAAGGAAGTACATTGACTTTCTTAAACAACGTCGTGATGTATTCTCCTAGAGTTATGATGATATGCCAGTACTAGATCCTTTGGTAGCCGTCTACCACCTTTCTCTCTCAACAAATCACCATAGGTTTAAGAAGCCTCCCAGGAAGATGCACCCTTCTCACAGTGCCATGGTTGAGGAAAAAGTTGATAAATTCATCAGAGACCATTTCATTAAAGAATTATAGTAATCCAAATGGCTTTCCAACATTGTACCAGTCATAAAGAAGAACAGACAGATCAGAGTCTGCATCGACTTCTAGGATCTCAACCATCAATGTTTGAAGTATGATTTTCTCCTTCTGATGATGAAATTAATGATCGAAACTACAACTATCTTCCAAGCCTTCTCCTTCAAGGATGGGCACTCCGGGTATAACCAGATCCAAATGGACCCCAAGGATGAGGATTCTACAGCCTTCAGGGCACAATAAGGTACTTTGTGTTACCAATTCATGTCATTCGGTTTAAAGAATGCAGCTTCCACCTATCAGCGGGATATGCATTGAATATTAAAGATGATCCTCATAATGTTGGTGGAATGTTACGTGGATGAACTGGTGGTCAAATCTCTCCAGCGTTATAACTATCTCAAAGACCTTGATAAAGTTTTCGGATTCCTCCATTCTCGTCACCTGATGATGAACCCATTGAAGTGTGCCTTCAAGATCACCTCTGGAATGTTTCTTGGCTTTATTGTCAGATATAGGGGCATTGCGATCGACCCAGAGAAGATCAAGGCCATTATATAGATGTCTCCTTCGAGCAACATTCAGGAGATTTGAGGTTTCCAAGGGAACTTATCCTGCATATGCTGATTCATTGAAAATTTGGATGGAAAGGGTAAGCCCTTTTATCAGCTCATGAAGAAAGGAACCATCTATGAGTGGTATGAAGAGTGTCAGACTAATTTCAAGAAAATCAAGCAGTATCTGCTCTAGCATCTGGTCTTAATTCCACCCATCTCTGGAAAGCCGCTGATCATTTATGTGACTGCCCTGGAGCGATCTCTCGACGCCCTTCTCACCCAGAAGAACAATTAGGGAATGGGGAATAGCCTCTACTACCTCAGTCGCATGATCTTTTTATATGGAGACCAGATACTCCCCTATCAAGAAAATCTACCTTGCACAGGTATTCACAGTACAAAAATTGAGACATTACTTGCAGCACCATGAGGTACAGTTGGTATCCCAAGTATATCCGCTGAAGTACTTTCTGAACTGCCCCATTTTGATAGGATGTTAAGCTCAGTGGGCAGTAATCCTTCAGCAGTTCGACATCGGTTTTGTCCCTTAGAAGGATATTAAGGGGTGAGCATTGGTATATTTCCTCACCACTCATCTAGCTTCCATGGACTAGTTTCTGGACCTTGAATTTCTAGAATAAGAAATCCTCTCAGTTGAACGAACCATCTCGTGCTAGAAAAAGAACTTTGATGTTGCTTCCCAGAGCCCCAACAAAAAAAGGCTCAATGACCCCAAGCTCAACAGAGTAGGCCTGGGCATTGTCTTCATTACTCTAACACAATCTGTTATTCCATATTCATTCCTATAGTCAGAAGGCTGCGCCAATAATGAGGAAGAGTATCAGACTCTCATTACTAGCCTCGAGCAGGCCCTCAAGATAGATGTTCTCCATTTTCATGTGAAAGGGGAATCTGAACTAGTTATCAAGAAGATCAATGGTGACTATGTCATCAAAAATCTAGAGTTTTTACCATTGTTGGAATACAATCTCTAGGTAATGGCCCAGTTCCCATCTTGGCCAGAAGTTACTCTTGTCCCTCGATCTCAGAATGGTCGAGCTGACGCCCAAGCCAACCAAGATGCATCACTTGCAGAGCCTGAATAGGATGATCTGAATATCCACGTGGCACACCAGAGAATCATCACTCCTGTTACTCCAGATGATGATGACAGTCTGCAGGTAACACACCTTACTGCCGGCACCTCCACGTTAGGACCCCCAAGTCCCATGGATATAGTGATTGAAGTTACTCCTGACTAGAGAACCTCCTTTGTTGAGTATCTCTAGAATGGTAATCTCCTGACTGATTGGGCCGAGCACGAGTGAATCTGATGTCGCGTGCTACAATTCACCCTCCAAAAACGACCCTAGTCATGAGAAAATCCTCTAAAAGCACGGGTTTAATGGGGTCCTCTTCCGTTGAATTCAAGGATATGATATTTCCAATTTTATGTAAGAGGTTCATGTCAGTTCCTGTGGGGTCATCAAACTGGGCCGAAGCTATATCACCAGATCCAGAGACTGGGGTACTTCTAGCCCTCCTTGATCCATGACTGCATCAAGTTTTCCAAAAGGTGTAACGCATTCCAAATTTATGCTAACTTCATGCATCAGCCTCTAGAGCCTCTCCACTCTACCAAGTAATCTTGGACATTTGCGGTATGGGGACTTGATGTCGTGGGACCATATCCACCGGAAACAACACACTAGTGAAAGTTCATCCTGACTGCTACATATTTCTTCTCCAAGTGGGAAGAGGCAGTTCTTATCAAGGAGGTCAAGGCCTATTCCATCATTGACTTTGTGATCTCCAATATCATCTACCAATTTTGAGTCCCTCACGCCATCCTCACCAATAACGGAACAAACTTCCGAGAAGCTGAGCTGAAGAAACTGTATGCTAAGTACAACATCTATTCTAACCATAACACCCATTACCATGCGCAAGAAAATGGACAGATCGAGGTGTTCAAAAAAACCCTCTCTAACATTATGCCGAAAATGGTTGGTCAGAACAAGAAGAGTTGGCCGAATAAGCTCCCCAATGCCCTCTGGGATTATCAGACGATGAATCGTAATTCCACCTAGGTGACCCCATATTCCCTGGTGTATGGAACAGAGTCTATCCTGCCCATCAAGACTCAATTTCCCTCATTACACACAACAGTCTATAATCAACACGCACCAGATAACAGTCATATATCCCATAAATGAGAGTGAGTGGGTCAACCCAATCCAAGTGGTTCCCAAGAAGGTAGGAATAATAGTGATAACTAATAAGGATGGAGAGATTATTCCAACTGGGGTGAGTAGTGGATGGAGGGTCTGCATTGACTATAGGATGCTAAACTCATTCACCAATAAGGACCATTTCCCCTTACCATTCATTGACCAGGTCCTTGAGATAGTGGTAGATCATTCCTTCTACTGTTTCTTAGATGGGTACTCGGGGTATAATCAAAATGATTTCTCCCCAAAGGATCAAGGTAAGACTACATTCACCTATCCATTCGACACCTTTGCCTTCAAACGCATGCCCTTCAGGTTATGTAATTCCCCTGTAACCTTCCAACAGTGTATGATGTGAATCTTCTCAGACATGGTAGGGGATTTTCTTGAGGTCTTCATGGAAGAATTATCTATGTTTGGGGATACATTTGAGGGATGTTTGAGGAATGTGGAGAGAGTATTTTCAAGATATGAAGAAAATAATCTGGTCCTAAACTAGGAAAAATGCCATTTCATGGTTAAAGAGGGACAAGTTATAGGCCATATAGTCTCAGGTAGGGGGATTGAAGTTGATAAAGAAAAGGTTTAAATCATTCTTCACCTTCCATCACCCAAAAATGTTAAGGAAGTGAGGTATTTTTTAAGAAATTCTGGTTTCTTTAGAATATTCATCAAGGAATTTAGTTCAATCTTTCGTCCCCTTTGTTCACTCCTAGTAAATGATGCTCCATTTGTTTGGACAGAAAGCTGTGAGGGTTCATTCTCAACCCTAAAATACTCTCTCACCTCTCCTCCCATTATGAAATCTCTAAATTGGAACCTCCATTTTGAACTTATGTATGATTCCAGTGACTTTGCTGTAGGAGCTGTGTTAGGAAAATGTTTCTATAAAACTTCTTATGTCATTTCTTATGCAAGAAAATCCTTAAATGATGCTCAAATAAACTAAACCATCACTGAAAAAGAGTTTCTTGATGTTGTCTTTGCCTTAGATAAATTCAAGTCCAATCTATTAGGATCACCCATCATTGTCTTCACTAACCATTCAACCCAAAAATACCTTTTCCAAAAACAATATGCCAAGGTAAGAATATTTAGGTGGGTCATTCTATTAAAATAATTTGACCTCACAATCAAGGAAAACAAGGGTGTTGAAAATGTTGTAGTTGATCACATCTCTAGGGTGGAATTCAAAGACAACTAAAATCACCTTTTTGCGTCTGATTCATTTCCTGATGAACACCTATACTCTGTCAGTAACTGCCCTTGGTATGATGACATAGAAAAATTCTTAGTTAGAGGAGTAATTCCAAAATTCTTAGGGACTCAATATAAAAGGAAATTCCTTTATGATTTTAGGAACTATGTGTTTGATGATCCATACCTCAATAAGTTCTTCCCTAACCAAGTAATTAGGAGCTGTGTCCCAAAATCCGAACAAGAGTCCATCCTTAAATTCTATCATAGTGAGGCATGTGGTGGTCAATTTTCCTCTAAGAAAACTTCTGATAAGGTTCTTCAGTGTGGTCTATTCTATCCCACCATCTCAAGGGACTCCTAAACATTTTTTCAAAGTTATACTAAGTGTCAACAAGTAGGGTCAATCACAAAAAGGAATCAAATGCAGCTCACTCCCATCTTAGTGATTGAAATCTTTGAATACTGAGGAATCGATTTCATGGATCCCTTCCTAAACTCTAGGGGATACCTCTACATCCTCTTAGCTGTTTATTATGTCTCAAAATGTGTTAAAGCCTTTCCCACCATGTCTAATGACCATAATGTTGTGATCCAATTTCTGAAAGAGCACATATTTTCTCGATTTGGAATTCCTAGGGCTATAATTAGTGATCGAGGAACCTATTTCTGCAACCATCAATTCTCTTCACTCATGTCTAAGTATGGGATTTATCATAAAGTTTCCACAGCGTACCATACTCAAACCAATGGTCAAGATGAGTTAGAAAATAGGGAGATTAAGAATATTCTTGAAAAACTGTCAATCCTTCTAGTAAATATTGGTCTGAGAAACTCTTGGATGCTCTTTGGGTATATCACACAACATAAAAAACCATCTTAGGAATTTCACCGTATAGGTCAGTTTATGGAAAAGCATGCCATTTACCTATTGAAATTGAGCATAAGAATTTTTGGGAAATTAAGAAAATAATTTATGACCTCTCATTGGATGGAAAAAAGCAAATTATATCTCAATGATCTTTAGGAACTAAGGATGGAGGCTTATGAAAATTCAAGGATCAATAAAGCTAGAGTTCAAGCCTACCAATATAGGAATATCAAAGTCAAAAATTTTGAATTGGGAAAATTCGTGCTCTTGTATAGTTCAAAACTTCATTTACACCTAGGAAAGTTAAGGTCTAGATGGTCAGGTCCTTTCATAGTCCATCATGTGTACCCCCATGGGGTAGTAGAGGTTAAAGATCCCATAAGTGGTTACATTTTCAATGTCAATGGTCAAATGTTAAAACCATTCATTGAATCATTCAATAAACAAGAAACATAGGTTGAGTTAACTGATCCAACATACGAAACATAAAAAAATGATAGATTTAGGATTCATGTCAGGCTAACGATGTTAAACAAAGTGCTGCATGGGAGGCAACCCATGGTTTTCAAGTTTCCAATCATTTTGTTGTTTGTATCAAATTTATATTTTAAATAGGATTAATGAATAATTTTGATATTTTTAAAAAATAGATTATTTACCAGTTATTCTATTATGATTATGGATGGGTATGAAAGAGGAGCGTCATATTCATCCGTGTCAAGTGGTGTGAGCCTTGAGTTATACCTTACCCAAAAATTTAAAAAGAAAACAATATATCACCAGTTCATTTTATTTTTATGTGTTTGTAGGTTAAAATAAAAATAATAATATAATAATAATAAAATTAAAATTCCACATCATAGGTCATGGGGAAAACCCCGTCACAACCAGGGAAGCCGCAGGGACTCGAACTCGGGGCCGAAGGGAGATAGGGGCGCACACTTACCACTGACCTAAGACTTATCATGCTTACTTATTCTATAATTTTTATATATATACTTATATTTTACATTCTTTATTATATAAATATATAAAAAAATATATATATATATAGTTTTGTTTTGTTTTGTTTGTTTTTTTCCTTTTTTTCAACTAGGGAGTTCTTAGTGTGACATCGAGATCAAGGGATTAAAAGGAAGCAACAAGAGTTTCAACTTCAACCACTAGGCGACTTCATTCCATGATCCTCGTTTTCAATTTCCTTTTTTAACTCTCATTCTCTACCTCAACACCTTTCTAAATTTTCTTTACTTTAAACACTGGGAATAGTGTTATTTTATGTTGGGGGGGGGGAGATAAAATAAAAAAAATGCTTCTGTGTCAAAAAAATTAATGATTTAAAAAAAAGTGTGCCTGAATGGAAGGACAACTTTATTTAAACTTGAACATGATAATATACATTATACACTTTGAAACTGAATATCAAATAATTTAGCATTCCCTAATTATGATTTTAATCCATGTATATTTGATGAGCATAGATTTTGGAAGGTGTGGCTACCTAATGTGATATTTCATTATTTATATTTTCATCCAAATAATAAAATAATCACAACGCATGTTCTTTGGATAGTGGGGTATTAGTTTGAGTTCATGGGGTCCCCCAAATAAATAGCATATGTTTGGTGATAATTTTAGTTTTAATATTAGTATTCAATAAAAAAATTTAAAAAATAAACAATAAATTTGTGCGTAGAGAAATGAAATGACCTAATGCATGGCTTTCGGCACATGGGGATCGTGACTCCATAGTTTTCTGGCCCAAAGTTAGTAATTTTATCTATATTTTTAGTAATTTGAATTTTTTTTGACTGAGTTAACTCGTGATGATGCTCTAGTATGTGGGCTTCACTTGGTTCCCTAAAGTCTTTGATACTGGGAGTGATCGACAATGTCTCGCTACAGGGGTTGACTCTTTTGAGTGAAATTTCAATTACCCAGGAAAATTGAAAAAAAAAACAAAAAAAAAACAATATTTTTTTTGAATACTCATCTTAATATTGAAATGTGACTCCACTTAGCACTTCCATCATTTTCCTCTTGAATAAAGATGAACCCCCATGTCTAATGCGATGCCCAACACATCATCACTCTTAATTGATATTGGATGAAATATGTCGATGAATTTGAACAAAGGAATGGGATTGGGCTTGGGATATTCTTATTAAACTATCATCTATTAAAATATTTTGATGGGTTTCATGATTTTCTAGTATAAGGGGTTTTGGTGATCATTGTGTATTAAAATGTTTTTGGAAAACAGAATTCGAATTTCATATTGTTGAGATATATTTTGCTCGGTACTAACAAAACTCAAGTTGGGGGTGTGATTAGCCACTAAATTAGAATAATATTCATTGTTAATATATTTAATATTCATTTTATTTATTATTCATAAACACCATTTTAGTTCATTTTACACTTTGAACACCATTTCACATTATGATTATAATTCTTTCTTAAAATTCACTATTATGTGGTACATTTTTTAACATAATTTAAAGTACCCAATGATGTTTATATTATTTTAATATTTAATTTTCAGGTTTCTAATTATATTGGGAACAATTTATACTTGAGGAGTGTTGGATGATTCACATTGGAAGACCACCAAAATGGGGTTTTATGCAAACAATTCTGGAGAAGGCAGATTGGACGCCATCCCACTGATTAGAATGTGGGGCCCAACATATAGTCCCAATAAAGAAAAAATATCTTCGGATGAAATAAGAAATATATAGGAACAAATCATTCTTCTGGATCTAGTGATAATTTGGCTTCCATGGTGGTTATTAAGGCAGCCCAATTTGGAGATAAAATTCTGAGCCAGATTCTGAGGCCCATAAAAGCATCCCACTGATTTAATTATATCTCAAAAAACACATATTCATTTGGGCTGATATTTTACATAGAGATAGGAGATATACATAGATCAATTTTTTTCTTCTATAAACCATTCCAATTCTTCCATCTAGAAGGTTTTCCAGGCACCTCTGTTTGGTGGAAGCAAGCTGGCAGCAACTTCGTGTCAAGGGTGGAAAAGTCTCATCTCCCTTACTTTCCACCACCCTAGGACTACCATACTCAAGTGGGATCATTTTTACTATTGGAATATCAAACCAAACCTCTATAAATGACTATTTATGTCAGTTCTGGTGGAAGAGTTATCATCTTTTGAGCTTCCTTTCATTGTAATGTTATGCTTCATGTTTGTTGTCCCAAGTTTGTCTTTCACAAGTAAGTTGTTAAATTAACTTTTGTTTCTTAATAAGAGTTCTTATTATCATCTTCTTATGTTATTATTAATATCACATTGATACTGTTGATTCAAGGTGTGAATTTATTCACACCAAACCTTGTGAAATTATCACACAATGGTGGAGTGATCGTTATTTCATTGTTTTTTTTACTTCTCCATTTCCTCCCTCATGAGCCTACTTCCCGCTTCCATTGAAACCATAGAATCAATGGAGGGATAACCCACTTATGGGTTGATCCAAGGGAGTATTAAGGGGATGTATTGGATGTTATTTATCACTCTATTAATGTATAATAACTTCTTTTAATTGAGATTTTTATTTTATTATTTTAAAACTTCTTCATCCTTGTTGAATTTTAAGACCACATACTTCAAGTGATAATACAAACCTTTACCTTGGTGTACTCAAAAAATTGATCCTCTAAGTGTATAGGTGATTGGTGTTATGGTGTGTTGGTATAAAATCAGTAAGTTATGAAGTTTTTTGATCTCCTTAAATGAACTCACCTCAAATATATTAAATTGAAATAATTGAAAAGGGAATACGTCCAATACACCCCAAGTGATAACCCCGGATCAACTCATTCTTTTAAATTGAATTCACTTATGTATCTTAGAGTTAATTTAAAAACATCTTAAATAAACCCAAGTTGTCCAATTCATATCAGAAAAAATCTATAGAATATATGTGTTTGTATATTACTTCTTAGGTCTCTGAGGATTCGACAACCCAAGCTAGACTACAAGGACCGTTCTACCTTATTTTCTTGGGTAAATTTGAGCTTGAATCAATAATCCTATAAAATGGATTCCATATTTGGGACTAATATAATCAAATTATTTATTAATTCTCATTCCACCTTTTAATAATAATGAGTAGTACTATGTTAATATTTTTTCCACCATAGTAAGGTTTAAAAGGGTTAAAGGGCGATTAAACTTAGAGATAATGGTTCAAATATTATTTAGACATATGAAAATTGGATTGGATGAGTGGATTTTGACCATACCATATCCTATATTTAAAATTATACTAAATTTCTGTCACTTTCCATGATAAATAATTTTATTATATTTTAATTTCTTTTATATTTACTAGAATTCCACTCTCCTAACTTATAAAAGGGCACCTTCTATACTCACTTCCCCACACCACTTAAGCACCCAATCTCATCCAAGATATACCAAAATACCTTCCAAAATATTCTATACATTTACTAGAGGTTCAATTATTTCCAAAACAACCATACAAGAATACTTAATGTGTTTTTAAAAAGATATTATCCAAGGAATATGAGGTTTGAACATGTTAGACCAAGCAGAAGTATGTGGTAACAAGAGTTTTTACCCAGCTTCCTTTTATTAGGTTTATCACTTATATATTGACTTTTTTATTACAATATGATTCATGTTATGAGACCATATTTTTTATGTTTAATTTGAACTTATTTTATGTGTATTTTAATTTATTCTAAATAATCATTTCATTGATGGATTATGATTTCAAATATGATGAATCTTCATAAGGGTTTCTCATCATACTTTTATTTCATTGAGACATATGCCATATTCAACATGTTTTTTATATTGTGTGTTGTATATACTATACATGAATGTATTTTATGATTCTTATATGTAAAATTATTGGGATTTAAGAATCAATATAAGGTTCTCTCTTTCATTAGGTTATAATTCATTAGTTTTCAATACTGTGAGGGTTTATATTCTATTCTCACTTTTATCAAGAATGTTTACATTTCAATTTCAATTATAGGGATTGTTTTGTTATTTATCTATTAAAACTTATCAATTTTATTCTACTTTGGTTATTTTTTAGTTTTTAAGTATTCATTCCATATTTATCCTCTTTGGAAATCAAAAATTACGAAAGAATGATTTTACAAAATGATGAAATTATTTACCCTTTCTAGTTAGAAATATTTTTACTTGATATTTATTTTATTAAAAATTATTTTATGAATTTTATTATCTAATTTTAAATTATTTACTAAGTTGTTTTTATAATACCATTGTATTTTTTAAAACATTATTAAAATTAATATTTTCAATTTCTTTGTACGTGCCACTTTTAACTTTATATAAAAGTAAGAAAATAATATTTTTTAACATTTATGGATGGGAAAAATTTTATTGCCTTCATGAATGTTATTAGTTAACATGTTCCCTTTAAAATTTTCCGTATTTTTAAAAATAAAATCCAATTCCCATTTTTATAAGAATTTTATGTTTTTAAATTTTACCAAATGAAAATGGTGATTTCCGTTGATTTTCAAAGCATATTTGTAATTATTTTGTAAATATATTTTTCATCTATGAAAATATCCTTTAAGGATTGTTATTTTATATATGGATATGATCTTATGATATGATCCATTTTATTTCTATGGAGAGATTATGATGATGTTTTTTTAATGATGTTTCATGAATCTTGTTTCATTCCCATGGGTTAATTAAACAATAAAGGATGAAGAATGATCTTATGTTCTGGTGGAATATATATGAATGGTTTATTATTGTGTGATAGGTGGGTCAATTTTATCCCTCTAATAAATTAATTAGTTTCATATATATATCATGATATCAAAGGATATGCGGGTTATTATCCCAATCCTAAGAGTGAACATTGAAGGTTTTCCCAAGCCCAAGAGGGTACATGAGAGGTTTTACCAAGCCCAAGAGGGTACACTTGTAGTTGGACCAAGCTATAATATGTTACATGAGTGGTTATCCCAAGACTACTGCATAATAAATTCCATGGTCATAATCCTTAATGTATGTTTTTAATGCTTATTTTTAAATCACACATTTATTCCAAAAACTTATGTCATATGATTATGATATCCTTTGATGAATAAGGATTTATTATTGATGATTTTATACTCTTATGAATCATTTATTTTGTTATAAAAAAGCTTTAAACCATGATTCATGATTTATGGTCTATGACAAGTTGGCAAGTTTTTTTAATTTATGATCATGTACTTATACCCATATGATGGTTGTTTGATCTCTTATGATATTTTATTTAAAATTCATTTGTTAAAAAATACTGGGAATTTAATCTCATCATTATTATGTTACAATTTCCCCAAGTTATGAAGAAATATATTATATAAGATATATCTATAATGGTTTATGTTAGTCTTAGATCCGATTAGAAACCACAGAGAGGGGGTGAATCAATGGAAAACTCATTTCTATTACTTCTCTTAACTAAACCTCCTAAACATGTTAAGGTTCTCAATCCTCTCAATATTTTCTAACGATATCACCTTTCTATGTAGAAATAATAAGAATAAGGACAACATATAGAATTTACAATTTTTAACTGAAAGGACTACTCATTTCAATGTTGGTTATACCTCCCAATATGGATTCTATATTATCTTCAAAAATAAATTGAATTACAGAGACCAATATTCTCTCTACAACTTATAAAGTCCACTATAAGATAGAATTATTCTTCATGAATATGATCCGGTTAAGAAATACCTTCAACTCTTGGAATCCTATAATCCTCTAGATGTTAGTCATCCTCTATAAGTAGATAGATCATTAGGCCTACACATGTATTCCCGTAAGATATTTAGCATCGGTGTCATCCATAAGACTTCCTCTATACCAGGATTTATCAACAGTTTCCTTAATCTTCACATATAATATGATTCAAAATAGATATCCTTCTACTTAAATGACACCTGACTTCATGTTATTCTCTCTCCTTAATACAATGGAGTATTAGTCTTTCATAATTCCCATATAGTGTAAAAAAGTTCTCAATCATCACTACAATTCATTTTTTTTCAACTTGTATATATTTATAATCACATAGAATAATACCATGTGAAAATTATTCACCATATTCAAAATGTGGAAACTCTATGACCTTCATAAGTCATGATATTGTCTTTTAAGTTCATAAAATAGATTTTTGATTTATTCCTCAGTTAAAATAACTGATGACTTGGTATTTTTTTATTTTATCCATGAAACATATTTCATTAAACTCATTAGAGATCTTTACATGAATTTCTTTATATTTAATTTTCATGTGGACCTTCTTGTTTGTGGGTGTCGAGTTTATACTAACTTTACCTTCATCATTTCCTATATCTAAAATTTTGATAAGTATTAAATAATTACCTAGAATTCATACAATTATCCAAAGAATTATTTATCGGAAAAGGTTTATGTTCATGGAAAATATTTTTCTTACACTCATATAACCAATATAGCTCTCAAAGGATTTTTTTTAAGAGTTATTTTCCATCTTTAATGATATATGTTTGGCTCAAAAGACTTATAATCAAGTCTTATATTAAATCTTAAAAGGATTACAATTATAAATTTATAATGACTTTATTCATATTATTATTTACTAAGAATCATTCATTATTGATTGAAAGTATACCTCATTCCCTAGAATGGATCAACCATATATTCAAACTACATTGATTGCATGAACAAACTTTAGATCAACCATATGAATAACCGATCAATAGTGTAAATCTAATGTGCCTTTATCAGTCTGATATGGTCACTAGATTGATCACACATATGTAAATTCCACACTTCAATAAATTAAAATTAAGTAAAACTCAAATTACCTCCAATAAATATTTGTAAACTCAAAACCTATTTAAAGATGATTTTGTCAGTGTTTTTACTTCCACCAATAATTGACTTTGATTTCCTTGAGGAAAGTACTTATATAATCAAATTTACTATATCATGGGAATTTAATCCAAAAAAAATCTATAAAAATCATCAATACCATCACCAAACACATATTTTATATTGAATACAAGTGAAACCAAACCCATTTACACAACAATATCCCCCTTGTAATTATTTACATTATCCCCACAGATTTCTAAAGACAATATGTTTGTTTATTTATTTATCCCCCTTATTTAAAATAAAATAAAAAGGAATAATGGGGTTCCACTCAACTCATAAAGACAAAATATTATCTTATTTTAAAGAAAAATATTAATTTTCTTATGAGAGAAATATGACACCACATTATATTACTTAGTAAAGATACTATAGTTAGTCCACACAAAATTTACTTGGGCTAAAATGATCTTGAAAACAAGAGGGATTTAACCAAGGTTATAAATTATATCTATAAATATCCAACCATGTAATACTATGATTATAACACATTTTAGGGTATTATCATATAGATTTATTAATAAATATCAAATAGGTTGTACACATCTCAATAAAGACATCAAAAATTTCATGCGTCAATAATATATCTCCCCCTTTGTCTCATTTTTTTCATAAACCAACACTAAAACTTTATAATATATTTGATTTAATCAAAAGAAAAGGGATGTGAGTGTGATTAAAATTCCTCAAACTCTAGGTGTAATGAGGTTGTCCTAATTTTCAAGAATTTCTAGATTTACATAGATTTTGATAAGTTGGAAGATCTATATATATTTTCTCTCCTCTTAAAAGTATTTACCCACTCTTATTCTTTATGGAAGTTTAAACATCACGAGTCTAGACTTATTTTATCCTAGTAGTGATTACTTCAAAAATTCTCTTTTAATTCCATGCAAGTTATAATAAATTGTAATAACATTTACGAAATAAGGAGGGGAATTTTTATTTTTCAGAGGAAACACTTAAGATGAGAGTTTCCCCTTACCCAAGGTCATTATTTTCTCCAACACTCAAAACATATCTTCCTATAAATGGTCTAAATATATTTTGGGATTTCCCCTTTTGTTTGAGAATTTACTTTTGTGAAGCGGTTTTGTTCACCTCCAAATTCAAGGAAACTTCATTTCCTCTTTCTTGAATTTGTTTCCTCCAAGACAATTTTGCAGTTAGTAATATTGTTATACAATAGTTTTAACTATTACATGACTAACAAAACCTTTCACATGATTTTTATTGAAGTTATAAATTTTTATTTTTTTTAATATTCTCATGAATTCCAACTTCTTCAATTGTAGCCACTAGTTTTACTTTTCCTTTAGCACCCATATTTTATTTATCTATTCTTTAGTTAATAATAAAATTATCTAGATAGATATCTATGAATTATTTCTTAACATGCTCTGATTATTTTGTATTCATACCAATGTTGTTTAATTTAATAATATTACAATGTTACTCCACTTTTAATTTTTAAATTTTCTTCACTTTTATGGCATAGTGAATATATATTGTAAGTGTAGTCATGAAATCCTTATAATTTTGATTTTTTTTTCATATATACCACATTCCTCTTGTGTAAATACAAATCATTTTGGTTAGATACATTTGGATAACTCCTAAAAATGGATTTCTTCTTCCTTGATATTGTCTTATAATGATCATCAGATCCTCCCTTGGTTATTATCTCTTCACTGGGAGTAAAATATTATACCATTAAGTATAGTATCTATATTAATACCTTCCAAAAAACTAAAAAATAATCTAAATCATATATTTCAATTTGATAAGTAATCTATCCTGAATTCTTATATTATTTTTTACTGAAAATAGAGCCTCCTTATGCCTAGGGGTAGTGGTAACCTTGGAACATTATTACATTCATTTAATGTGTAATATTTCCTCTCAGTTTTAATATTGGTTTTAATGGTTTCATATTATTTTTAATTACCTATACTATTATTAATAGTAGTGAAATTTTATACCTAATGAGGTGAACGTTTAACTTTATTATTAAAACCCACCATATTATTATCTTGAGAAGATTCTCCCTTAATCTCAATAGATTTTTAATTATCTTAATTTATCTTATTTAACATAGTTTGTGACTAAAGATAGAGGGATTTTATCTCATATTTATCCTCATTTTTTACATAAAAATTATCTTCAAGATCAGCCACTTCTCCTACTCAACTATGTTAATTCTCTATTTCCTGATCACATAAAAATATGAAACTTTCTTATAGATCTGTTTCTATTTTCATCCATTATAATTTCTCTCTCCATCAATAACATCCTTTTGTCATTATTGAGTTATGAAGAGAAGATTATTGATTTACTTTCATCTCCCAAACAAGTTATGCTCTTTCCTTACTATCTTAATCACCACTCAATGAATAAAATTATTTATCGGCATGAGAAAAGAAGGTGGCTTTATTATATGAATTTTTAGATGAGTAATATTTATATTTATTAATCATAAAGATACCTATTTTTTAAATGATATTTTCTTCTTATTTTTACTCTTTTTATGTTTTTATGGATTCTCATCCTCCTCATATGATTTATATTCTTCAAATTTTTTCTTTGATAATATATTTCAAAATAGATAATATCACCACAATTATGGATTCTCAATAATTTCATACATTTTTTTTCCATTTTACCTTCTTGAATATATTTGGTAGAATAAATAAAATTTGTTCAAATGCTTCATCATCCTCAATATTTCAATCATTGTATTCAATAACCACTTCTTCTCTCACATCCCATTTTCCCACATCTTCAAACTATGTCTTGTAGTTTCCCATATTTTGGAATGTTGGAGCCTTTATCATTGCATTTGAATTGATAATGTTGTAAATTTCATCCATGAATATATCTTATATATTTCCTATAATGTATAAACCTTATAATTAAATCTACATATAAATTAGCTCACTAAATTCATAACAATGATGGAATTATCCATCTTCTCACCAAATACTTAAATGTTGCTGACTATCCCATTAAGCATGGTGAAATATTCATATATGTTATCAACATAGTTCATTTTAATATCTGTAAATTTACTCTTCTATACATGTATCTTAGCATCCATAACCCTTAAATTTCCTTCATAGATTCCCCTCAGTTTTCTAAATATCTCATTTTCTATTTGAAGGCCCATTAACTTTATATAAACCTTTTATAAAAGTGAAATGAAGATATAATTTTTATCCTTTACATTGCAATACGTGTTTATCTTATCCTATTGAGTTATATAATTATCTTTATCAATGCATGGGAAACCCAATATAGAAATATCTTTAACTTCAAGGTCAAATGAGTGGATGTAGGGAAGTACCATATTCTTCTAACTATATTAGTTTGTGACATCAAAGGTAGAAATTCAATAATTGTTTTCGTAATTTTAGTTCTCGATTTCTCAATAAATTGTTTGGGATATTTAGATAGAATCCTTCTATGATACTACTTGTAACTCCCCGACCCCAGCTACCCAGAGTCGGTGCATTACTTCGTAAAATTGGCATGATCACAAAAGATCAAGTCTCGAAAGACCGATTAGTCTAGTAGCCTTGGAAACACTAGATACATTAATAAGTCTTTCATTACATCAAAAAGTAAACAAACTACAATAACATGGTCTTCATAGTCCACACTCATATCCCTTTCCGACTATCCCTGCAGGTCATTCATAAAATACTTCTTCACGTCCTGGAAAATATTAAAACATTGAAAGGGGTGAGCTCAGATGCTCAGTAAGGATAACAATATTGCGGAAGCTTTCATAAATAAACATAAAAAAATTTAAGGCAATGTATAACTAAAACAAAATCCTTTTAAAATTGAACATCAACATAATATGGCAAAAGTAAAATGAGATAATGCTATTCACTTCTTCACATGGATATTCTACTGGTCGAATAATCACATGCAATATCAATAACCACTTTCATAATGAGGGAATGTATAATGCCAGACATTCTGAAACATTTTGTCAAGGCCTCGACCAAGACGTCTAAAATGATTAAGGCCTCGGCCAAAACCATAAATCAAATTGGGAAAGGACCTCGGCCAATTCCACGTCTAGTTGTCTCATGAGACCTACCGATACATCGAGGAGCTATAGCGGGCTCCACCTGTCACTTATTAAGTCCAATACATTCCTCTTATGAATAGGTTTAAACATATCATAAATCATAACATAATCGTATCACATAAAACATGCATAAAGGAAACATAACATTTCCACATTTCAATCACAAGATATCAATACAACACATTGATATAATAAAAATGATTTCAAAACCATTTTCAATACCAAAATAAAAGAAAGTTAAAACTTTGTATTTATTTTTCATTAAACAAATGATGGCTTGTAGAGGAAGCCGAAACACAAATAATGGTCACGGCGGCGGAGAAGTCGTTGTCGCCGCATAAGTACGGAAAGAAAAACATTCCCTTTTTCCATTTAGCAAAACGCTTCATATAAAAAAGTTTCCTTTTGAATAAACATAAAAGTCAAAGGGGTTTATACACCGTATAAAAAAAGTTGTGTATAAAACCAAATATGCCTCAATGAAAGTAGATTGAGACGAAGTCCTTAAAAAGATCATTTTTAAAATAAAATAGATCTATTATGTGTATTAACTATAGGTACACATAAAGAACATAAAAATACAAAATAGGACATAATAATATCATGACATAATTTGAAAGTAGGATATTAACCCAAAGAATGGAAGTTGGGTTAAGAAATTCCCTTACCTTGTGTCCGACTTGATTCGACCATTCTTTAACCTCCTGAATAATAAACTAGAGTTAATATATACCATTTTAAATTTCATTATCCTTTTTATATCACTTATTACAATGTTATGAACATTATGTAATTATTTAAGTTAATAACGGTCGTTTTGTCGATTTTTGGTACTTGAGTCAACAATAAACTTCTTATAATTACAAGTTGTTTATGTGGTAGAATATCCATTATATCCAGAATTATATTCATGATTTAGATGTCATATATATCATATATATCCAGTATATACATTCATTTATAATATTACGTAACATTTAGAGGTAAGAAATGAAATGCGCCGTTCCGGGAGACGGTAAGCCGTACGTACGCATGAACGCTACTTTCATTTCTATTTCGTATTTAATGGAATGAAATCATAATGGTATAAATGTATAATATAATTCCAGTATAATATAGTGTATAATACCATTTACTCCACCCTTTATACATCCCACATATGGCATTAACGATTCAAATCACTTTGAGGGGGCGGTAGTCCGCACTTCCTAAAATGAAATTATCGCGTTTTACCCATAATGGAAATCATAATGTATGCCATAAATGAGAAATACAGAAGCATAAGTAAAACATAAACATATTATATATCATATATAAATATAGTTACATCTTAATTGCCACCTTTTAAGGTGTTATATGAGTGTTGAACAATCATCGTTTCGTGAGGCAGAAATTCACCATCCACAGAAACCGTATGTTCTTTAACCATTATATGTAGGTGTGTGTAAGTATAGCTCGAATCCTTTTTATAAAAACATCCTAGTATATTGAGGATACTGGTGTTGTTACAAAAGAAATTAATAAAAAGAGTTTAGGGGGTTGGAGAAGAAAAATAAAACACAACAACATTAGAGAAGACATTACATCAAAATCGGGTAACTCTTTTTGATTTGAGACAAAGGCTTCCTTGGGAAGAGTTCTGCCCAAAGTTAGGCTTCTAGTAGTAAGAGGGGGAAGTTGGGAGACTATTTGGGCAGAGGTTGGCCGAGCCAAATGGCTTGAAAGTGTGAATGAGGTGGTAGAGTTGGGGGCCATTTATAAGAGGAGATGAGGGGCACTCTTGGAAAGTAAGGAAATTTTACATTATTATACAATGCTTTTAGGATTTTAAAGGTCCCAAACATATATAATTAGTGGATAAGGTGATAAGGGTTCTAAATCTACCCATACAATAGTCTTTGGACAAGTGTAATCCTTGTATTGTACATTATCTATTCATTTTATTAAAATCGTTAAATAATGAGGTCATCGCTGCATCATAATGATGTCATAAATAATTTAATTTATTTAATGTCTAAAAATTATAAAAAAATACTATGATGTATGAAATCTTTTTATCTTTTTAATGAATATTTATAGTAAAAATTTGGACTTGTGTAACCCCACTTAAAAACTGTTTTAGTAGAACAACTCATGTTTGTGTCAATTTAATTTTAACATTAAATATATATATATATTAATGTCATTTTCCAACCAAAGTGGCTCCATGGGGTCCCCAAGTTGACCCATGGGTTGTCTTGGTCGGCCACGACTCATACAATAGGAGTAGGACAAGTTTCAAGCTCATATCATATTATTAAAACATTATTTTTACCTTAAACTACACTAAGTACCTCTAATCGCGATTAAGAACTTAAAAGTTACTATTCACCAAAAAAATATTTTAATCTCATTGAAACACATTTTACTTCTCAATGAAAACCATGTATGTCAGATTCTTGAAAATCAAATCACAGAAGTGGTAATATTTCATTTTAACGAAAAATCAGTTTTTAACAACCACTTAGTGGTTTCACTATTCATCAAAAATTGAAGTTTTTCAGAATAATGCCAAAATTTCACCCTAAGATATAATTGATATTCCGAATTCAAAAATGATGTCTATTTTAAAAAATTCCAAACATATAAGTTGCATTAATTAATTTTATAATTAATTCCCGCTGTCACAACAGATAGCGTGTTTTTAAGAAACAATTTATATCAAAAGATTGACAATTGTTTATGTCCAATTTCAATGTTAAATTAATTCTAATGACCACCATTAGATAAAATTGTAAAAATATATTCTAATTATACTTTAAAACCACTAAATAGTATAATTTATCACTATAAATTATTTTGATTAAAAAAGTTGTTTTTAAGTATTTTTCACTATTCATAAAAAATTAGAAGTTCTCAGAAAAATACCAAAAATTCAACATAGGCTAATTTCGATATTCTGAATCCAAAAAATGAAGTCCATTTTGAAATATAAAATTTCTATAATTTTAAAAAGTGGATATTACTATTCATAATGGCTACTTTGATTAGTCGCGATGTTTTAGAACTCGAAGTTGCGTACAATGCAATCTATTGCATTATTGAATGAGAAGAATATCATGGATGATCGGGGTGTTACATTCTCCCCTCCTTCAATAAATTGCGTCCTCGCAATTTGAAATTTTTCTTTGAAAATTAAAGGTTGAAAAGAGAAAATACCTTTGTGGAAAACCCACATCGGAAATAAGATTAATAAAATTTAGCCTTAATAAGAGAGAAAGGGAAATGAAAAAGTCACCACCCAATTATGATCTCGATTAGGAGAACATTGGTGGCAATTAGAGACATATAATTGGAGGAAAAACGTAAATATTTGTAGGGAGTGATTGAGGTCATCAATCACAGTCAACTGTCAAATTGAGGGCCTCAAAACCTTCAATCTATGTTGATTTAAAATATCATCAGTTCAACAAGATATAAGGTATTAGGATAACACATTTTTTTGTTTTAATATCCCTTTACTAAAGTTTAAGAATTTATTTATTCATTGAATAAGAGATAGGTATATATATATTTATGCTTGACAATTAGAGTTTCAACCTTCAACTCATCTTTCACTCAAAAAGATAATAGAACTCAAAAATATTATACTTATCCTAATTGTATAAGGTTCCAAATGTTAACACATACCATTTAGATTAGTAAAATTATTTTTTAATAACCAGGGACTTCCTGTAGGCTAGTGGTAGGAAATAAAGGCCTGTCGCACTATGGTTGTGGGTTCGATTCCTACAGCTTTGTCCGACGCGACGGGTTATGCCCCACCCTGCAGGTTGTCCTTTTCCTAAAAATATAGTACTATACTATTCCAAAAATAATCTTCATAAATGTTTTAACCTTAAACAATACTATCCAAAGTTCAACTTAATCCATTCCAACCTTTATAGTTATCCAAAATACCTCTGTCCAGACTTTCTCTAAAAGGTCTCTAAATTCCAAAATCAATTTATCAGATTCCCCAAACAAAGTAAAGTTTCTCTTATTGTCACATACTAAAAATATAATTACCTTCATCATATTAAAACCTTACTAAAATTAACAAGTACTGCAGTACAATCCTTATATATATATCACATTATTCTAATAACCAGAATATAATCCATGAGTCCAAAAGCACCAATACATTAGTTATTCTGCTTCAACTATAATAACAGCATAAGATTGTCCTTGATCCCTTGGCCTTTTCTGAGGTAAGTTTCCCTGACGCTTAGGGCATTCATTTTCATAATGACCCATTTCTCTACAATTGTAGCATTCAACTTTGATAGCCTCTTTCTTCCCTTGCAATCACGAGCCTGGTGACCCTTTTCTCCACATTTATAACAAACTCCCATTCCTTTTAGGCAATTACCAGGGTGATTCTTCCCACAATTATCACATAATGGAAAATCCTTCTTTCCCTTTTTCCCTTTATCTGTCTCTTGTTCCACCATTCTCTTCTTCTCTTGCTTTACTTTGTTGTCATAAGACATAGAGAATTCCTTTTCTGTCTTGATAGCACACGAGTCAATATCTTCGTATGATGAGAAGGATTGTGATACTAAAGCTCGATGGAGAAATGGTTTTAACCCATCAAAGAAAAGATCAATATTACTCCTTGGGTTACGTATATAATCGGTAGCATGCCTCGCTAACCTTGTAAAGTTAGCCTCATACTTTGCGACATTCTCATCCTCCTTCTGCCTCAGACTCAGAAATTGCCTTTCCATATCTGCTCGATGGTCACGAGGAAAGTATTTTTCTAAGAAAATCTATTTGAACTCCCTCCATTCCATATTCGATACGTCATCATCTTCCTTTGTATTTTGAATCAATGACCACCATTGATCGGCATCTCCAGTGAGGCGGTAAACTGCCATGACAACCTTCTCCCTTTCGCTACTCCCCAAGGCGTGGAATATTTTCTCTAATGATTTTATCCATTGCTCAGCTACTAAAGGATTTGTACCCCCATTAAATGTTGGTGGTTGTTGCCTCATGAAGCGGTCTAACATTGATCCTCCACGTTGCGGATCAGGGTGCTCCATATGAGTAAGGTTATTATTCATAACCTGAGTGAGTTGTCCCAGTATGGTAATAAGTTGATCAGCACCAGTTGTATCTCCAGGTCCACAATAATTATCTTGAGTAGGAGGGAAATCCCTACACGGAGTGCGTGCATTGATACGGTTTCCATTCCTTCCATTAGGCGCCATTTCTATACAATGGAATAAACTAGATTAGTTTATGAATCAAAATAAATAATTCCATACTTATAAAATACTTAACATAAATTGAACTATTTATGGATATAATCCATAATCATAAAAAGGTTTTATTTGAGGAAGTATATACTCATAACCATTCATAGTGGTTTGTAAAGAAAACGAGAATTATCCTAAGCATATCCCCCAGGAGTGTCGTAACCAAGAGTGCAGTAAGGCCCGTTGCCGTGCACCAGTTCCCGTTCGAGTCTAGCTCAAAGCGGTGTTTTCGGGTTTTACCCCTAGGTACATCTGTGCCAAAGCCACCTCTACCTGCTCGTATCCAGACAAGGATGTATTGCTCGGAAAACTCACAAAATCTCTACAATAACAAAATTCTAGGAAGTTCTTCTATACTAATCCTCAAAGTCTATCTTTGGTTTGTGTGCTCTAATCAGAGTTTATCTAAATCTAGCTTCCAAGGTTCGTACTAAACTGCCTCTGATACCAACTGTAATGCCCCGACCCCAGCTACCCAGAGTCGGTGCATTACTTCGTAACATTGGCATGATCAGAAAAGATCAAGTCTCGAAAGTCCGATTAGTTTAGTAGCCTTGGAAACACTAGATACATTCATAAGTCTTTCATTACATCAAAAAGTAAACAAACTACAGTAACATGGTCTTCATAGTCCACACTCATATCCCTTTCCAACTATCCCTGCAGGGCATTCATAAAATACTTCTTCACATCCTGGAAAATATTAAAACATTGAAAGGGGTGATCTCAGATGCTCAGTAAGGATAACAATATTGCGGAAGATTTCATAAATAAATATAAAAAAATTTAAGGCAATGTATAACTAAAACAAAAGCCTTTTAAAATTGAACATCAACAAAATATGGAAAAAGTAAAATGAGATAATGCCATTCACTTCTTCACATGGATATTCTACTTGTTGAATAATCACATGCAATATCAATAACCACTTTCATAATGAGGGAATGTATAATGCCAGACATTCTGAAACATTTTGTCAAGGCCTCGGCCAAGACGTCTAAAATGATTAAGGCCTCGACCAAAACCATAAATCAAATTGGGAAAGGACCTCGGCCAATTCCATGTCTAGTTGTCTCATGAGACCTACCGATGCATCTAGGAGCTATAGCGGGCTCCACCCGTCACTTATTAAGTCCAATACATTCCTCATATGAATAGGTTTAAACATATCATAAACCATAACATAATCGTATCACATAAAACATGCATAAAGGAAACATAACATTTCCACATTTCAATCACAAGATATCAATACAACACATTGATATAATAAAAATGCTTTCAAAACCATTTTCAATACCAAAATAAAAGAAAGTTAAAACTTGGTATTTATTTTTCATTAAAAAAAATGATGGCTTGTACAGGAGGCTGAAAAACAAATAATGGCCACGGCAGCGGAGAAGTCATTGTCGCCGCATAAGTATGGAAAGAAAAACATTCCCTTTTGTCGTTTATCAAAACGCTTCGTATAAAAAAGTTTCCTTTTGAATAAACGTAAAAGTCAAAGGGGTTTATACACCGTATAAAAGAAAGTTGTGTATAAAACCAAATATGCCTCAATGAAAGGAGATTGAGACGAAGTTCTTAAAAAGATCATTTTTAAATTAAAATAGATCTATTATGTGTATTCACTATAGGTACACATAAATAACGTAAAAATACAAAATATTAAATAATAATATCATGACATAATTTGAAAGTAGGAGATTAACCCAAAGAATGGAAGTTGGGTTAAGAAATTCCCTTACCTTGTGTCCGACTTGATTCGACCGTTCTTTAACCTCCTGAATAATAAACTAGAGTTAATATCTACCATTTTAAATTTCATTATCCTTTTTATATCACTTATTACAATGTTATGAACATTATGTAATTATTTAAGTTAATAACGGTCGTTTTGTCGATTTTTGGTACTTGAGTCAACAATAAACTTCTTATAATTACAAGTTGTTTATGTGGTAGAATATACATTATCTCTATAATTATATTCATGATTTAGATGTCATATATATCATATATATCCAGTATATACATTCATTTATAATATTACGTAACATTTAGAGGTAAGAAATGAAATGCACCGTTCAGGGAGACGGTAAGCCGTACGTACGCATGAACGCTACTTTCATTTCTATTTCGTATTTAATGGAATGAAATCATAATGATATAAATTTATAAGATAATTCCAGTATAATATATTGTATAATACCATTTACTCCATCCTTTATACATCCCACATATGGCATTAACGATTCAAATCACATTGAGAGGGCGGTAGTCCGCACTTCCTAAAATGAAATTATCGCGTTTACCCATAATGGAAATCATAAAGTATGACATAAATGAGAAATAAAGAAGAATAAGTAAAACATAAACATACTATATATCATATATAAATATAGTGACATCTTAATGGCCACCTTTGAAGGTGTTATATGAGTGTTGAACAATCATCGTTTCGTGAGGCAGAAATTCGCCATCCACAGAAACCGTATGTTCTTTAACCATTAGATGTAGGTGTGTGTAAGTGTAGCTCGAATACTTCTTATAACAACATCCTAGTATATTGAGGATACTGGTGTTGTTACAAAAGAAATGAATAAAAAGATTTTATGGGGTTGGAGAAGAAAAATAAAACAAAAGAACATAAGAGAATACATTACCTTTAAATCGGGTAACTCTTTTGATTTGAGCCAAAGGCTTCCTTGGGAAGAGTTCTGCCCAAAGTGAGGCTTCTAGGAGTAATATGGGGAAGTTGGGAGAGTATTTGGGCAGAGGTTGGCCGAGCGAAATGGCTTGAAAGTGTGAATGAGGTGGTATAGGTGGGGGCCTTTTATAAGTGGAGAGGAGGGGCACTCTTGGAAAGTAAAGATATTTTACATTATTATACAATGATTTTCGGATTCTAAAGGTCCCACACTTATATAATTCATGGATAAGGTGATACGGGTTCGAAATATACCCATCCAATAGTCTTTGGACAAGTGTAAGTCTTGGATTGTACATTATCTTTTCATTTTATTAAAATCGTTAAATAATGAGGTCATCGCTGCATCATAATGATGTCATAAATAATTTAATTTATTTAATGTCTAAAAATTATAAAAAAAATACTATGATGTATGAAATCTTTTTATATTTCCAATGAATATTTATAGTCAAAAATATGACTTTTATAACCCCATGTAAAATTTTTTTTAGTAAAACATTTCATGTTTGTGTCATTTTTTACTTTAACATTAAATAAAAGGTATTTATGTCATTTTCCAACTAAAGTGGCTCCATGGGGTCCCCAAGTTGACCCATGGATTGTCTTGGTCGGCCATGACACATCCAATGAGGGTAGGACATGTTTCAAGCTCATATCATATTATTAAAACATTATATTTATCTTAAACTACACTAATTACCTCTAATCGCGATTAAGAACTTAAAAGTTACTATTCACCAAAAATTATTTTAATCTCATTGAACCACATTTTACTTATTAATGACAACCATGTATGTCTGATTCTTGAAAATCAAATCACAGA
Source organism: Viscum album (assembly GCA_963277665.1). Lineage (NCBI taxonomy): Eukaryota > Viridiplantae > Streptophyta > Magnoliopsida > Santalales > Viscaceae > Viscum > Viscum album. The sequence goes on along the minus strand of OY728136.1, from coordinate 1,274,221,510 downwards.
AGTGGTAATATTTCATTTTAACGAAAAATCAGTTTTTAACAACCACTTAGTGGTTTCACTATTCATCAAAAATTGAAGTTTTTCAGAATAAGGCCAAAATTTCACCCTAAGCTATAATTGATATCCTGAATTCAAAAATGAAGTCTATTTTACAAAATTCAAAACATATAAGTTTCATTAATTAATTTTATAATTAATTCCCGCTGTCACAACAAATAGTGTGTTTTTAAGAAACAATTTATATCAAAAGATTGGCAATTGTTTATATCCAATTTCAATGTTAAATTAATTCTAATGAACACCATTAGATAAAATGGTAAAAATATATTCTTATTATACTTTAAAACCACTAAATAGTATAATTTATCACTATAAATTATTTTGATTAAAAACGTTGTTTTTAAGTATTTTTCACTATTCATAAAAAATTAGAAGTTCTCAGAAAAATACCAAAAATTCAACATAGGATAATTTTGATATTTCGAATCCAAAAATGAAGTCCATTTTGAAATATAAAATTTCCATAATTTTAAAAAGTGGTTATTACTATTCATAACGGCTACTTTGATTAGTCACAGTGTTTTAGAACTCGAAGTTGCGTACAAGCAAGCTATTGCATTATTGAATGAGAAGCGTATCATGGAAGCTTGGGGTGTTACACTACTTGTTAGTCATATATCATATTTTATACCACTGGTGGTGGGTGTGAATCAGTGAAACACTTATTTTTATTAATTCTCTTAATCTATCCTATTGAACTTTTTTTGGTTCTTGATCCTATCAATGATTTCTTAAAACCTCACCTTCATGTGAAATAATATTAACAGTGGAGGCAATACAAATTATTTACAAGGTTTCTAAAAATTATTACTCCTTTCCATGTTATTTATACCCCCCAACTTTGATTCTCTAGTATCTTCAATAATCTTTTACAACAATGATTCCAATGTGCTCTCAAAAACTACGAGAGTCTATTGGAAGATAGAATGATTCTTCATAATAATGATCTAGTTGAGAAATACCTTTAGATCTTGGTGTTCTATGAACCTATGGATTTTGGACCTCCTCCATAGTAATATGGATTAGTAGGTCTACACATGTAATCTATTAAGATCTACTATATTTGTGTTGGTATTAAGACACCCTCTAGATATTAAGTGATTAGGATATTCTAATATATTTATAAATATTAAATTACACAATAGATCTTATTATTCTTCATTTATATCTGACTTAAACTTCTGATCTCTCCTCAAAACTATGGAGTATTGATCTTTCATAATTCTCACATAGTTTATGCAAGTTCTCAATAATCTACATAATTAATTATTTAGAACCTGAATATATTTATAATTACCTAAAATAATATCACATGAATATTATTTTACATATTTTAAATATGGAAACTACATGATCTTAAACCTGAATTATCTTCTCTAATAAATTAGTCTAATAAATTCTTAATTTATTCCTCAGTTAATGACTATGAAGACTTAGGAAATTTAATTCATTTAGTTCCCCATGAAATTGGATTCATTAAACTCATTTTATATCTTCACATGCATGGGATAACATATCATTACCATGTAGACCACCATATTTATGAGTTCATAGCTCATATCAACATTATCTCTATCTCTATAGACCTCTCAAATTTTTCTATGTCTTGAATACTTACACAAAATTCATACACTTTCTAGATTCTTACATTTATGACAATGACTTACATTGATGGAAAGGATTAGGATTTGAGTTAAATGATTTAAACATATCTCAAAGGATTATGTTGAAGACTTACATTCCTTCTTCAAATACATAAATTCATCTCATAAGACTTATTATGATGGCATACTTTCAAGATTTAAAGGGTTACTCTCATTACTTTTCCATGATCCAATTTATATTATTCTTTAATAAAACTCTATCAATATGAATAAACCTTATGTATCAACTACATGCCTCATTCTAGATCTAAAAAATGTTCTAACACCTTCAACCCCATAAAGAAACTTCATATCAACAATACAAACAACCGATCAATTATGAAATTCTACTATACTGTTATCAGTCTGATATGACCATTGGATCAATCACACATTTTTAAATTCTGGATATCCTTCAATTCAAACTAGAGTATCCTTAAATCATAACTATTCATTCTCATTATACTCCAGACCTCTTTCAAGATGATGTTCATAGTTATTGTACTTCCACCAAAACATTTCTTTGATTTCATTGAGGAACAAAACTTCTTTAATAATATTTATTATATCTTAAGGATTTAATCCATAATAATCCCCCAAGAATCATCACTTCCATCACCAAACACATATTTCATATTAAAAATAAGAGAAATAAAACCCTTTGGGAAAATAAATTTCATGTATGGAGAATTTTATGGGAGATGTTAAATAATTATTCTGAAATAAAAGTTCTAAGTATAATGGAAAAAATGAATATTTGATGAGAAAGCCATGGATTGTGTTACCTAAAGGTTTTTTTCCCTAATTATCTAAAATTATAAACATAAAACCTTCTTGGGTATATAAGTGACCCAATATTTTATTTGGATGTTTTAATTATGGATGGTTAAAATTTAGTTTCTATAGTTGGTATCAATGATAGTATGTAAAGATTTATGTTTTTTACACTAGATCTCAGAGAACATGTCTCGATCTATCTTAGTTAGTAACAAAGTAGGGTTTAGATAACAATAGAGGTCATTAAGTTATTAAATGAGGATATTTTAAGAGTTTTGGATACTATCAAGTGTTAAGAAGTATAAGGTTGATCATAAGTTTAAAGGCACATATATTCTTTTGAGGTTTTATATGATGATATTTTAGGGTAATTTATGATTTTTTGAGTTTTTAATAGATTATTGAGTTATGTGTAACCCTTAAGTTTAATTTATGATTTAGTATGATGGTTATTGGGTAATAAAGTAACTATATGTTTAGGACATAAGTATAAAGGTACTAATAAACTTTACGGTTAATATGCACTTTGATGTTAGGTGATGTGGACTTAAATTCACATGTGGCGCGACCCTTCGACATTCGCGACTTGGGTAAGTCTTCCGGGGTTACCCCTCTCATTTCAGAATTCTTCTATCTTGTGTGCTATTGGGAACATGATTGGGAGATACATTTTCTCTGATTGGCGTACTGAATCTGTTTGCCATCCAATCTGCCCGAGAATATGCGTCGAAGTTGATGTTACAAGGTCGACGGTACAATTCTTTTAGATTACAGATGAGCAAGAGTTACGATGGAAGCAGGAGGTGGTGTTTGAGTCGTGGATGCATTATTGTGTGACGTGAAACTGGTGTGGCCACCTGGCATTGAATTTTTCCAGCAAGAGGGTGAATGGTTACCCAAAAGTGATGGATTCGAATTTCAGAGGAGGTCGCGCCACTTCTGGTATGGATAAGGAATTGCGAGTGGGTCACTTGGGAGATGGTTTGACAGCGAGAAGGGGTGAGGTGGGAGGTAAGGTGATTTTTGGGTGTGTCAGGCGTAAAGATGTTGCTGGGAAGACTGTTTGGATGGGAGAACCTGCAAATAGTAGTACCGAGATGGAGGTGCCAGTGGAACTAGCCCCCATGAAAGGGGTGAGCCGAGAGCCCTTGGTAGGGATGCTGGGCACCCAGGTGGGAGATCTTGTTAATGATGTGGTTGAGGATGCTAAGTCTGGTCCTGGCAAAATAGTGCATGGTTTTTCCATGAAGAAGGTGGAGCAGAGGCCACAAAATATGATGGTTAAGCAGGTTTTTGATCACTTAAAGCGTGACCTAGGCCTTGTAAGTGCAGAGGCAGTGGATGGGAAGGAAGTAAATGCTGGAGGAAGGGTGATCATGATATCTACTGGAAATAGATTTCTTGCACTTGAATCTAAAGAAGAATTGCATGAAAAGGAGAATGATGAAAAGAAGGATGATGGCCTCATGCAGCTTAGGCCTTTGAATGGGTGTGGTGCATGTGCTGGGAGGGAGGTGTTTCTGAGTGGTGCTGCTGAGCTGAGCATTCAAGAGAAGGATGTTGGCACTGCAGTGGTGGGAGAGCAGCAGAATCTAGTTCTTCTGCAGGGAGTGAGCTGTGATGCTGCTATTATTCTACAGGAGATGGGTAGCAGCTCCTCGTAGCCAGAGTTGATGGCTGAGTCTTTGCTAGTTTCGGGTGTTCCTGATACAGGGTATGTGGATACTTTTATGCCAGAAAGGCCAGCTGGTGTTGATTCTTTGGAGAATGAGGGGATGCTGTATGACAAGGAGACTAAGAAGCAGGATGGAAGTCTTTTGAGGTCTGATGTTGACCCACCGAATGCTGAAACAAGTGAAGGTGGGATAGGAATGTTGGACCGACCACAACGTCATTCTATAAATGATGTTGGCATTCAGGTTCAGCAGGTTTGCGGTTCGAAGGATGATTACCAAGAGGTTAAAATAGTGGGAAAATGGGGTGATATCTCAGATAGAGACAGGGAAAAGGATTGTGGCATGGTACGACCTTCTTAAAGTGATGTCGTTCAAGGTGCAGGGATGAAGGTGCAAGGGGAGGAAGGTTCTAAGACTGCCCCACCGCGACGAAGAGAGAATAAAGACTACTCTTACCTTCCCAAGCCAATGTCCACCAGATCTTCAGTTGGGAGGGAAATCTGGGCTATGCAATCCTCAAAGGAATTTCTGGCATTGGAGAAGCTGAATCTTAGAAGGAAATATGCCAAGGTCTTGAAACACTATGAAATCTCAGAGTGGGAAATAGACAAAGAAAAAGACTTAGTCTCTAAAGGGGGTGGTGGTGAGTATGATTTATTTGACATGTAGTTGTTGTAGACGTCTTGTACCTGTTGTGATTTTCTTTTATTAATAAATGGTCAGAGGCTTGCCTCTGGCTGAGCGTTTCTGGTAAATTTTTATAACTAATCTTGTATTTTAATCCTTTAAATTCATTATTTGTGTTTTAATTAATTAAAATTTTATCTACCCTTTAGTTTTTAATTTATATTCACTTTTAATTTTATGTTAGTTAGTTTTCATTAATTAAGAAATATACCATTATGTTTCATTTTATTAATTTTATTTTGAGTTTTTTATATGATTTGACTTTAATTTACAATTTAAGTTTTTTAAATTATTTTCATATAATAATTTAACTCTTAAATTTATTGCCTTTGATCAATTTAATTAATGAATTTAAAAATTAAAATAGTAATATAGTGTCATTTTAGTTATATACTCTATTTTTTTATTTTAGTTTTAGTATTTTTAGTTTTATGTTTTCAATTAATCATTTAATTAAGTACATTAATTAATTTAACTCTTAGTTTTAGATACTGTTATTTAATTAATTTAAGTTTATATATTTTTTAATTTTAAGTCACCGACATTGTGTCTCACTGAAACTAATTTGGTAGCTCAACCTACTGTTACTTCCCTTTACCACTATCGGTGACTCATTTTATATTTTCCATTTTTTCGGGAGTCACTGACATAACCCTTCCCTATGATGAAATTATTAATTACAACCTTAATATTTTACATTAATAATTTCAATTTAGTTTAACATAAATCAATTTTTTTAATTAATGTGTTTACAATTAACAACATAATTATATAATTTTAATGTTTTTAATTCCAATAATTATCTACTTTCACTCTAGTTATTTAACTTTATTTATTTTTTAATTTTAGATTAACTATTTTTAGTTTATGTTTTTAATTAGTTAATAAAATAATTATTTTAATCAATTTATGTGTTAGTTTTAGTTTCAATTAAATAATTGAATTAAGATATTTTTGGAGATAATATTTTGAGTTACCGACCAACACTGCTCGTATCCCCTTTTTCTGACTTACAGACACTATCAGTCTGTAGAAAAAGCTACCGACACACTCTCTTCCCTTCTATTAGTAGCTCATTCTACCGATACCAGCTACCCCTGTCGATTTCTCACGCACAATTGCACCTAACGACAACCTTAATTTTTTCTGATTTATTGATGTTACATTGGTAACTCACCTCCGGCCGACACCCTCAATCCCCATCAACCCACCGACGAACTGTCTCCATTTCACAATAGGAACCATCAATAAATTTCCCATCCACCAACATCATTCAACCATGAATAATATCATGTCCTTTCACCGTTGCAGATCAAATTATTTAAAATAGATAATTCATCAAATTCCCTTTACATTTCAAACCCAAATAAAACCCACTCTGGGTTGTTGCTCTCACCGCAGATCTGAACCTCTTCACACCATCGAACACCGCCATCATTCGCCGCCACCGCTTTGAGGAGGGATCCGCGGATGGGAAGTGAAGCTATGTGCTATTGCATACGAAGCTACAAGTTCCTTAATAAGCTACTAAGATCACTTCCGTTGCCGCTGGTTTGAGGATATCAGAGGAAGACACCATTGAAGGGGCGAACTGTGAGTCAGCCACTGCCAAAAATGAAGTTGAGCTGGTTCGGGATCGACACTGGCCACCGTTGATCTAGAACTGATACCCGATCTAAGGGAGATCAAGCCATTACTGCCTGAGGATCTTCGTCAACAGTTTGAGCTATAATTTGAGGAAGAACCCCGATCCAGTCATCTTGGTTCAAGATCTTTGTTTCCACACCATCATTTAGGGGACACGCCGTCATCTGGAGTTGAGGAAAAAGGAGACGAATTCCTCAGGAAGCCATCCACCCCCACCCCCTGCAAGAAAATGAAGAATTGGAGGGGGGATTATTATTTTTAATATATATATATATATAATAATTAATAATTAATATAAATAAAAAAATAAAAGAATATATAACTAAATAATTAAATAAAATTTAGTAAAACTAAAATATTAATAATAATTTTAAAATAAAATTAAAATAAATAATATAATTAAATTAATACACTAATCTAATTATAATAATAATAACCTTACTATATTTATTAAATTTAATAAACCATAATAATATTAAATAAAATGAATATTTAACTTAATAATTTAATAAATTTCAATCTTTAAATCTTTTATATTAACCTTAAGAATGTAATTAAGTATTATTATAATTAATAATAAATACTAAATTTAAATAAAATAAAATATGAAAAATCAATTAATAATTTAATAATTTTTTTAAATATCTAGTAGAAAATTAATAATAAATTAGTCTATAAATAATAATTTATAATTTTGTTAAATCTTATATTTATAATTGTTTTAATTGTTTTATTTTTGTTTTAATTACAGATTCAAAGAGGAGATGAAATCCCGACCAAGTTCACTATAACCAACTGGTCATGAGTTAGTTACATGGGTTTTTCTCAAGTGACGTGAATTGCTTGAAAAAAAGAGCATGTGTGTGGATGTATAGTGAAGGAAAACTAAATGTTGGCGAAGATCATGGGTGACTAGCAGCAGATGACAACATATTTAAAAAATATACTATAGCTGATTTTGGATTTGAACATTCATTCACTTACATTCCACACTTTCCACAAGACAAGGAGAGAAGAGCAGTTCCAGGATACTGGGATACAAAATCACTCTTGGAGACCCAAAGAGTTCAGGAGAAGCGATGTGAGCTTAGAGAGGGATATTTCTACCCTATTCTTTTTCAATTTCTCATATTGTAATCCATTGTTTTTATGTGCTGTAATCAATATGATTATAGGATAAACCTTATTTTTCAGGGAATTTAAATTTTCTGGTTATTTATTTTCTCATCACCAATTGTTTCTTCCAACAAAGATGCAGATTCAACTAGTGAATTCAAATCTATTTCTTAAAATTTAAATTGTTTTCATGCCTTGTGTAGTTAATTTCTTAACTCCAATACCTTTTGGAGAAAAGGATCAAGGATTAAATTTTTAAATCTGAAATTCATTTCTACTGGATTAAATTGGTGAGATTTATTCCAGTATTATTAATCAATTACTTTTTTAGGTAAATATAGTGGTGGTGAACTTCTAGATGCGCTTGGATGTGAGATTAACCTCATAGTGATGTAGTTTAATTGATGATTATTAGAGGTCATGAATTTAGTTGTAAAAAAATGAATATAATATTTTTCCAACCAGTAGAGTTGGATTCCTTGAGCCTATACCCTTTTTAGATGTTTCTAAACCCTTGCACTTGATTTCAGTCCTTTTTATCTGTACTTTCATCATTACTCTAGTTTAAAATAATATCCTTAATCAAAATTTGTTTCTTCTCAATACTAATTATTAAAAAAATATTTTTTTTATAAAAATTTAAAAGTAAAAAAATATACTCTCCCCACTACTAACAATAGTGGGGTGTCTGAAAAGAAGAAAAGAAAATTGGTCACCAACCTTCTCTATGGGTTCTACCCTACAAAACACTAAACAATAGTAAGTTGGAAAATAAAAAAATTAAACTTTGATTCATTTTAATGTCGAGAGGTTCATTAGGGTATTTATGTTTAATTGGGACAATAGGTTAATCAATTTTGGTAATTTATGTTGATCTATATAGATAATATTTAGGACTAAAAAGTGATTTAGTGACATGAAATTCAATTTATTTTAGTAAAATACTACTATCATTGGGAGGTATATATTATTAAGGAATATATTGATTTTTTTGTGATTAATTTTATTTTGGGATAAGTTTACATTGAACAGTAAGTGTATAGGTATCTGTGATTTTTTGGTTTAGAATATGGTGAGAAATATTGTGATAATTTTGGGTTGGTTGTTTTTGGGGACTAGAGGAAAAAATTTATTAAAATTTGAGTTGAACTGGTAGAGAGTTACAATGCCATAATTAAACAAATTGTATCATGGGTTAAAATAAAGGTGTTATTAGAAAATAAGTGTTATGATTTTTTTATGATATGATTTTTAATATGATTATTTCTTGATGTTTTCACTAATCATTTTGATTTTAATCGATGGCTGGAACTAGGATAATTTCATTGAAAAAGCATGTGATGAACTATGCAACCAAATGACATAGGAGTTAGAATGAAAAATATTATAGTTATGAATAACCATATTTATATATTTATGAGTAATAAATTTCATCTTTTTAAATCATAAAAAACATATAATATGATAAAAATTGAGTTTCATGCATGTTCAGATGATACTACCCATAGAGGAAGGAAAATTAATCATACTATATAATGAAAATGTGGGAAAAAGCATGGAGGAAACTGTTTCCAAGGAACTAATAATTTCTAATATTGTGGAAAATATGGCCATTGAGCACCTGAATGTTGAGGATATATGAAGATGTTGATGATTGATATTGGAGGGGGAAATCTTGTCTTACAGTTCCACCCATACTCCATTGCTTTAATTACATGGAGTATGTACATTATTACTTTAAGTGTACCAAACTAAATGTTAATGAAAATAATCATCACCAGAAACTCACTAAGCCCATGAAAAATGGTAAATTTTATTAAAACACAACTACTCAAGTGGTTCATGAATATTAAGTGGTGTAAGGTACACTCATCATCCTATCAAGAAATATAAATTCCATATTTTGGATCTGGCTACTCGTTTTTATCTATAAAGTTTTCAAAGGAAATGAAATCACCAAAAAAATAATTACATAACTAATTATTCATTAATGTTACTAGTTTTACGATGATTTCATCCCATGAATATAACCCCTTTATAATATATGTTTGTGTTAATGTGCTTCCTAAAAATCTTATTATTATACCTTTTGAAAAATTTATGTGGTTTTTGGCATTGATTTGATCTATCTATAAAGATTCTTTATCAATTTTTGAGGTAGGTAATCCATATTTCATATGATATTTATTAATGAAAGGATAAATATGAACTCCCAATAGAAATTAAAAACATTATATGCATCTTAATACCTATTCATATGGATTATTTAGCTCAAATGGCTAGAGAGAAACATAATACCAGGGACATGTTTATCATAAGGGAATTATATTAGTTTCTTAGTCATATAAAAGATAGTAATATTGATACCTCATCCTGAGACAAGACTATATTAAGATACACTTATCTATTTTAATTATTATGTGATAAATAAAAATGAGAGGGAATAATTTATTTATGGATGGTGGGGGAAGAATGTAACACCCTGAGATTTTAGATTATCTGTAATTTAATAAATTTGATATGTTCGATAGATTGTGATGCACTTAACAACAAAATTAAGTGAATGATGATTTAACACTATAAAAAATGTATGGAATTATTAGATAATTAAATTAGAATACTTTTTAAAAATGGTTTAAATTCTCTTATGAAAATACAACTGATTGTAAGGAGACTGTTTTGAATTGTTTTTTTGAAGTATGAATTCCCATTAAATTTAATACTTCTGAGAAAATGATATTAATAAAATGAATTGGTAAAATTAAAATAATCATTATTAAATTAAATTAATAATTTCCATAGAATTATTATGAAACTATAAGGAATGTTAATTTAATTAATCATTACTAAACAAAAATACTCTCATTAAAAAAATAATTTTTATTGTATATTATATATATATATTAAAATCAAAATTTATAAAATTTATAAATTTAATATGAAAAAATTATCTTCATTTTTAATTGTATGTATCAAAATAATTATAGAATTATTTTTTGGGATTAATATGAAATAGTTTATTTTTGGGTGAATAGTGAAAAATACTAATTTTACTAACACTATCATTTTATGACATTATAATTTTATAAGAATGAAATGAAATTTTATGAAAGTTTTATGATAGAATAAATATATTTTTAATAATTAATAAAATTCATTTAAAGATATAATTTTGAACTTATAAATCTATTCTTTTCATTTAGGATATCTAAGAAATGTTTTTATTCAAATAAAAACTATTTATGGTTATTCTCTTTTGATCAAGTATTCACAAGGTTCATTTTTGTTTCGGTTTGGTTTTAAAGTAAAATAAGTCTCCTTTTAATAAATATAATCCAATTAATTCCATGGTAATCAATATTATCCTTGATTTTGGTGAAAAATAATTTTTATACTTGAAAATGTTATTTATCAAAAAATAGTCTTTCCTTGTGTTTTAAGAATTTTTATTAAAAGTAATTTTTACCAATTTTAGGAACTAAATCATGTAAAATAGATTCCATATTTGGGATAATAATAATTAAATTATTTAATAAGGCCCATTTCATTTTTTAACCATAATTAATAGTTACCATGGTAAAAATTTAGTCACCACGATAATGATTAAAAGGGTTAAAAGGGTTTAAACTAAGAGATAAAGCTTCAAATATCATTTAAAATTTTCTAAATTTTATTTCATGAGTGGATTTTGAACTCAAATTATCTTATATTATAAATTAGACTAAAATGGATCCACCTTCCATGATAAATACACTTATTATATTTTATTTTATTAATATTTATAAAGGTTCCTCTCCACTCTCTTATAAAATGGAACCTCCTCTTCTCACATATCCAAACAACTTGATAACCTTATCTTAACAAATATAAAAAACAATACCTTAATAACTCAATTATACATATCCTAGAGGTTTTTATTCACAAAACACCCATCCAAGTACCCTTATATGTTTTTAAAAGTATATTATCCAAGGAAGAGGAGGTTAGAACATGTTTGAACAAACAAAAGTTATAGGTAATGTGATTTTTATCTCAATTTCCTTTCATTTGGTTATATAAATTCTCCATTGAATATATTTTAAAAATATTATGTGTATTATGAATTCTTATTACTCATGATATTTTCCATATATTTTATATTGATTTATATTTATTCTAAATAATTTTTTCATTGATGGATTCATATTTCAAATGTTACGAATCTTTGTAAGGGTTTCTCATCTAAATTTTCCTTCTTTGATACATGCTCAATATTCACCACTGGTTTTATATTTTATAGTGTAAATAATTCCAATGAATTTATTTTATAATTTTTCTCATGAAAATTATGGGGATTTATAAATCCATTTAAGGTTATCTATTTAATGAGTTTTTAATTTGAAGGTTACCAAAGCTGTAAGGGTTTATGTTACAATATACCTTTTTATTGGGATTATTTTTATTTTAGTTTCCATTGTGGGAAATTTAATATTATTTATCTATAAAACCTAATATATTTTCAACCACTTTGGTTATTGATGAGGTGATCAATTATTCTTTCCATATTTCCCCTCCTTGGTAATTAAAAACATTGAGAGGATGTTTTTAAGAAAAACTAACCTTATTTATCCTTTTTGGTCGAGAATATTTTTCCTCAATATCCATGTTCTTGAAAATTGTTTTATTAATGTTGTTATATAGTTGTAAATGTTTATAATGTTATTTTTATACGACATTTTACTTTCATTACAAATGATTAAAATGAATCTTTAAACATGTTTTTTGTATGTCTCACTTTTTATTTTTTTAAAAGTAAGAAAGTAATATTTTTTTAACATTTAAATCTTGAAAAAAATTTCCTACCATAATGATTGTTATTCATTATCAATATTCTTTATAATTTTTCATGGTTTTATAAAGAAAATTTTATTCCTATTATTCTGGGGGGGTTAAAGTTTCTAAAAGAAAATGGGGGTTTTTATTTATTTTCAAAGAATCATTCTAATCATTTTATAAAATAATTTTTCATATATTCCATAAAAATTTAAGTTTTTTAGAATCCACTGTGTATATGATATTATGACACTATCCATTTTATTTATTTGGATGACTTATGAAGATGATGATTTAATGAAGTGTCATAAAACCCATTTTTCCTCATAGGTTAATTAAACTATAATGAAATGATTAATTCTATTATATTCTTGTGGTATATATATATTAATGGTTTATTATTATATGTTTTGTGGGTATATTATATTTTTATTATGAATTGGGTAGTATTTTATATCTCATGAACTCAAAGGGTACATAGATGATTGACCTAATACTAAGTGGACATAGAGGAGGTTTCCCAAATCCCAAGAGGGAACAAAATAGGTTTTATGAAGTCCAAGAGGGTTAATGGGTGATTATCCAAATACCAAGAGGGTATACAGGTGATTATCCCAAGCCTTAAGGGTATATCAATAGTTGTCCCAAGCCTAAAGAAAGTACACAGGTGATTATCCCAAGCCTACTATGTGATGAATGTTAAGGTGAGAATCCTTGACATATGATTTATATGATTATTTTTATATACCACTTTTATTCTATAAACTTATTTATTATAATTATGATATGCTATCATGGATCAAGATTGATTATTTATGAATATTCACTCTTATGACTCATGTACATTTTTTTGATGAATCCTTATGAAATGAATTGTGATATATATATTATGACTTACAGGTTAGGTTTTCATAAGTTATGGTCATTTTATCATACCCATACTACCATTTTATTCCCAATTAGGATATTTGATTGATTATTACTATGTTTACCCATATTGAGTGTGTAACCTCACCATTATTATGTTTCTATTTTCCTAGGTTATATAGATAGACATTATGTAAGATATTTATTGAAGGGTTTCATGTGTAGAGAATTTTGTGGGAGATGTTGAAGACCAATTATGAAATAATAATATTCTGGTATAATTTGAAAAAATGACCAATTTATGAGAAAGACATTGGGTTTCTAAGGTAAGGGATTTCATCTAAATTATCTAAAAGTCCAAACCTAAAAATATTTTGGTATGTAAGTGACTCAACATTTACTTTTGATGTTGTAATTATGGATTTTTAAAATTGGTTCAATGTAGTTGGTATCAATTCTCATATGTAAATATTTTTTTTGACCCTAGATCCAGGTGCATGGGTCTCAGGCTGTCTCACATGGGGCTTGACCTATGGAGATGGACATACCTATGAGGCTTACAGGGTCTAGCCCATGTGTAGTGGTGGAGCCTGTTGGTTGTCCCATCATCATGCATTCATATTAGCCACCACTTTCGTTTATGTAACATATCACACAATAATTTTCACTTCCAACTACCCATACATGGTTGGACCTACCACCCCATTGTCATAAAATAATCCTGTAGATTACCACCTTCACACCATCATTCCATTGTGAAGTGGTCTCCTCTTCTTATCTCATTACCATAAATTTCCTCTATCTCTTAATTAGTTATCATAGATTTCCCAAAAAATGAAAAAATAGAATAAAATATATAACCATGAATTTCCATGGATATGGGTGTTCTATCCAATTAAGGGGATCCTTTGATCTTATCACCATTAAGAAAAAAAATAACATGGAGTAAAGATAAGAAAAAAATATCTAACCTAGGGATTTAATAGCACTAGAATTGGGGAAAAAAAGAATGAGGAATAATATTTCAAAATAGAGGTTTAAAAAATCAAGAACAAAATTAAATTTCATGAATATTACATAGATATTTCAATAATGGGGTTCAATAGAATTAATCTAACATGAATATAGAATAATGGAGAAAAATTCCAAATAACTATCCCTATATCATGGTTGGATCCCTCATTGGTAAAGATCATGTATGTGTCAGGTTTTCATTTTAAATTCCTCCAAGAATGTATTCTCTATTGGGAACCTTATACAAACACAATATTAATATATATATATATAATAATTGGGTTTATGGAGGCTTACCCTAAATAAAGTAAAATAAGTTTAAATATATTAAATGTTAGGTTTAGTAGTATTTAATAAAAATATCCAACACCAGGGTTTGTCTTGGGAGCTTATGAAGCAAACTCAAATGATAAAACTCCCATGAAAAAACCCACCATTATAGAGTTATCTGAGGTGTTAGAATTATCATCCAATTATAAATTTAGTAAATATAATAAATTCATCACAAATGAATATGTGTGGACTAAAAATAAGATACTATTTTTAAAATATTATTTTTGATTCTTCAAGAACCTCAAAACTCCAAAATAACACAATGAAAAATATCGTAAATATTATTAATTTTTTTAGTGATTCAAGATTTTTTTAGGGTTTCCATATCCTCCCAATATTTGGAGATTTTTTACTTATAAAGCACAAAGTTCTGAAAAAAGTGTGGGTAATGAGACAACATCTTTCCCTCATGCTCCCATGAGTTTTCCTAATGATTCTCATGTTTCCAAAAAACATGCACTGGTGGTATTATCTAAAATCATTGGTTCCTTTCATATAGGTCCTTGATTTACACTGGTTACATTGAAAAGATTGAATAATACTTAATGTTTAGCTACCCTAGTCGATGATGTGAAACAAAATGTGTACATACCTTCTTTATAGTGACTCATGAAAGAAGTTGTACAATCAGTATAACTGTCTGGGTAAATATATGCAGTACGAAAAATCTCTTACCCTATATGGGATATTTAAAAGTCCAATGAATCTCAAGGACAAATTTCTCCCTCAACCAAACCCCTACATACCATGTCATGGTGATTCCTTCAGTAATACATGATTTCCTTATTTGAAATCAAAATGCCACTGTCATCGATTTGTGTAGGACTTTTTTGATGGATCTAAGATATCCACATCTACTCTTGGATCACTTGTACTTTCTCTATAATTGGATGAACCAATTCATGGCCCATAAATGATGACTCTATAATCTCTTCCCAATATAAGTGTTACCTGTAGGATCTCCCATATAATTCCTTGAAATATTTCTTGTTGGTACTAGAGTGGTAGTTGTTAATATATTTGAACACCACCAATGGTAAGATATCCTCCTAGATCTGACTAAAATATAACACATAAGTCCTCAATAAATTTTCTATAATCTGAATAATTATCTTTGTCTTCCCATATTTCTGAGGTTGGAACACTGTACTCAACCACAATTGTTTCCTGAATTCCTCCCATGAGATCCTTCACAATCAGGATGTGAATCATGTTTCTTGGTTACAAATAATCATATAAGGTACCCCATGCATCAGGATTATCCCATATACATACAATCACCCCAATATTTCCACCAAAGTCTACTCCCTAATAAGAATGAAGTAGGATATATTGATCTGTTAGCCAATAATCACCCATATCACATCACGACCCTTCAATGAATGTGAAAGTCATATCATAAATTCCATCGATAATACTCCCCACTTATAGTTTAGAGACTCAAGAGTTTTTTCTATATCTATAGTGATATAATCCTTTTACACATTCTATTACATGATTTTTAACATAAAAATTTAATAAATACATCCCAAAGATAGTGATTCCTAGTGTCTTTTAAAGACTAGGTACATAAAACATAAAAAAGAAACTAAAACAAAACATATTTATTTTTATTCTCCTCAGTGAGATCATAAATCCCTTTGAGACCCAAAAACTGCATAGGATAACTTGGGGTATACATAAAATAAAGGGGTGAGTTATAAAGTTTAGTAATGGAGTAAACTTGATAACAAGGCACAATATGATATCATAAAAGAGAAGGTTCATAAGTAATCACATGGGGGTATAACATAAAAAACATGGTATCCTAGGATCATATCAACATATGAAATTTGAAAGTAACAAAAAACATGATATAATCATAAGTCAAGGATAAATTACAAGACTACATCACATGGTTGAAAAATTACCATAGTGGATTATGTTTACTCCACAATCCCATAAATAATGTATCATGAAAAAAACAAATACCCAATGAATTGGAGAAATATTTTAGAACACCCTTAACAACATGTACATGATTATGCGTGCCACAAAAATGAAATCAATAAAAATTAATAAATACAATAATTACACATGGAGAAAAAATGATTTGCATAATCTTTCCTTATGTTGCATTTAAAAGAGAATTCATAACAAAAGAATATGATAAATGAACTTAAGGCATGTATTAACCTAGAAAAGGAAGGGAGAAATATCTAGGTATATATGTAAGATACATATATATATAATTTAGAAGAAATCTATAATATCAAAGGTTTTCATTATTGATGAAAACTCATTTAAAATATCAGATTAAATATTTCTTGAAGAAAATAACCTTTTCACTTTAAATTCAAATCTTTAAAATTTTAAAATTTCAAAATTATTATAGAAAAAAATTCTTTAAAAATAACCATGACACTTTAAATTAATTTTTAAATAATTGAGAATTAATGATGAAAAAATTCCATTAATTATTTATAAATTAAAACAAAACATTCATTTCACACTTTTTTAGAAAATTTCAAAAAGTACCTCATTTGGAAAGTGAAATAAAGATTCACTTTAAACCATTTTATAAAAATTAAAACATGGGTAAAAATGTATTTAATAAATAATTAGAGAATATTAAAAACATTACTTAAAATAATTTAGGGAAAATATTTACATGGAATAGAAATATTCCAGATTTAAAAGAAGATACAAGATCAATATTACTTAAAAAACTCTCTTGACGTTTATTTATTCAATAAGGAAGGAAATGGAAGCCAAAAATTGAAAAAAATTTACAACTTGAGTATAATAAAATGGATGTGGTTCAATAAAATAAATGTATATTATTTCCCTGAAATTAACATTGAACATAAACAATCTTAAAACGAAAGTAAATTGCAACATAAAACATTTATTACTTTGGTAACATTCAGATCAAATCTCCTTGGATGATGTAAATTTAATTATTAATTAATATAAAAAGTGTTATAAAAGATTAATTATATAATATGTAAAAGGGAGACTATATACACCATATAAAATAAATAGGTTTTATAATATTAAAATACACCTCCCTGAATAGAAATTGAGATGAAACCCCATACCTCGAGTCAGGTTTATCTTGTACGTTCATTAAAACCTAAATAATAAACCTAGGTAAATTATGTAATTGATTAAGAACCCTTTTTAAAGTCTATTATTACATTTATTTTATTTAATACCATGTTACGTACAATTACATAATAAATTAAGTTCACATCGATATTTTAAAGATATTTGGCTCTAACCTCTAAAATGACTTTGGTAAGTTGACTATAGTTAAAGAGGTCATTATTTTATCATCTATAAAATAATAATCATGACATAATTATCATTTGTATACATATATTATAATTTTAAAACAAACTATGATATATATTTATGAAAAATAAACTATATTACAATCATGGAGATGGTAGGTCATACGTACGCATGAGTAACATTTCAACTTTCAATGACCATGATTTAAAGAAGGTAAAAATTATTTAATATTTATATAATGATAAATATATAATAAATAACATATTATTTATTTAAAAAAACTTATATATACTATCTATGTGATGTGGTGATGAAAATCAAATCACATCATTTTGTGGAGGCATTAGTCTATATTTACCCACAAACTACATTATCGTTTTTATGTGAATGATAAGGTAATGAAATAAATGGTATATTTATAACACCCCAAGATATTATGGTTAGTACATTTTAAAATTTAACAACCTTGATAGTTTATTCTTCACGCAACATCGAGTTTAAAGTTATAATATACTATTAAATATGACCGTTGTAATATTAATGTGACTATTAGTAATAGTAATATGACCAATAGAATAGTAAAATCACTGATTAAATTAGAATTTATGCATCTTATAAAGGAAAATATGGTATATTTATATCATTTAATAAGTAAATAAATGTATTAAAAATGATAAATTATGTGTTTTTATTATCATAAGTCATAAATATTTAATTACAATTTTATAAATAATATAACGATTTAATATAAAACTATTTTCAAAAAATAGACTCATAAATTAATATTTTATTTTCTTATTATTATAAGATAATTTTATGATACCTTAATTAATTTTTCAAAGTGTCATAAAAACAGTTATAATATTAAAATCACTATTTTTCGAGTAATTGATGATTTTATTTAAAAATTAAATTTATCATATTTATAAAATTATTTTCATAAAATAAATTTCATTCTATAATTATACATTTAAAAAAATGGTTAGGTTAAATTATTTGTATTTTTATAAAATATTTGAATTTTTGGAAAATAGTGAAATACGGTAATTTACCGTATTTAATAAATATATGAATTATTGAATAACCGATGATGTATGGATGATGTAAGCCCATAATATAAAAATATAATTTTTTAGTTTAATATATTTAGTGACAAATCTCAAAATATTTAGTCTTAACCCAAATAATAAACAAATGAATAAAATATTATAAAAACTCCTCTCCTCCCACTATAAATACCACCCCTTACCAACTATTCCCCTCACACTTCCAATGCCTTAAATCTTGCTTATATTCTTCCCATTTCCTCTCCCAAACCTCCCCCAGGTTTTATTCTTTATGGTCTCACCAAAATACCATTTCAAAGTTCTATAAGGATGTTCTCAAGGAGAAGTATTCAAGAGGTAAATCCTTTTTCATTCTCTTTCAATTTATTTTAATTTCATTTATTCTTATTCTATCCCTTCTTATTATATAAAAACATGCATGATAACTCCTATATCTTATATATACTTCAGTTTTATTATTTTAATGGATGATCCATCATCAAATCCCATCTCCTCCCAACTTTTTTTCTAAAAATGAAAACATCATCCATGGTGTACCGATTTACTGCCATCGTGGACGGTGCGACTTCCTTTTCCATTACAGCCTTAATGGCTATTAATAAAACCATAATTATGGTTAAAAAATATTTTATTATATTTATTATATGTTATTTAACATTATGGAACAAGTATATATACATGATATTAATTAATAATAAAATAAAACTTCATATTGATCAAAAAACCACCAAAATGTTCTAAATGATTATTATTAAAGTCATATTTAATGAATCATCCTAATATCTAGAATAAAATAATATATAATACCATTAAATATTATGTATTTTCATTAATAACATATAATTTTAATTTTGTAAAATTATTTCTATTTTACATGATCTTCCATATAAGTGTAAAATCAAACCAATCATGAAAACCAAGAAAAACAACACTCCTAAATGATGAACTTGAATCTCATAACTCATAAAATATACCATCAATGAAATAAATAAAATTAATTTTTAAGAGTTTATGATTTAATTTATCAATTAATTTAATTTCATTATACATGACATTAAGTAATGGTGGAAAAAAGTTTCGGATATAAGGTAAGGGTTTTTTAACCTCTATTTTCATTCAAGTTAAGATTTATTCCTCTTTAATCCAAATTAATTTTTAATTATTTTTATATAATTTATCTAAATTTTGTGTATATGTCCCAAAATAATGTATTATAATTATTTAATCTTCCTCTTATGGGGAAATACATGTTTTTACAAGGTTCCCGTCTCAATTCTTCCAGATATGAAAGATCGATTGAAGGGAAATTCCCAATTTCTTACTCATTTTGAATTAATGTACATAATATGTTTTAAGACACCATTATTTTTATAAAATCACCAATTTTTTCATGAAAATATATCTTTTTTAATTTATGGGTTTATGAAAAAATTATGAAAAATACAAATGTTTTCTCCAAAAGAAGTCTTCTTTGCAACATGAAAAGGGTATTTCTTTCAAGAATTCCTCAATGATTTTATTATAGTATTTTAATCTATTTTAACCCCTATGTTAAATCTTGTTATTTATTGATATTGATATCTTATTATTATCAAATAACATATTTTATTAAATGTTTTATGGTTATTTTGACTGTGGATGTGCTATCTTGATACCATTCACCATAATAGTTAGAATAGTTAGTGATTATGTTTACAGATTAGGGAAAGTTGTTTAAATTTCATATGTATATGTTGTTTATGTTTAAACCCATTAATATGAGGAAAGAATTGGACTTAGTAAGTGATGGGTGGGCTCATTATATCACATTTATGCATTGCTATATATCATGATACAATACAAAAATGGATTTGGCTGAGGGCTTAACCATTTTTTTCAAATGTGTTGGATGAGGCCTCGACGACATGTTTATGATTTCAAAAATTATGCATTCCATAATTATTATATTAGAAATTGATAATCTATGTGATTATTAGACTAGTATAATATCCATGTTTAATATTCATTCTCATGTAATTATTTATACGGAATTATTTATTCAGATTTTATTCTTTCCATATTACGCTGAATATTATTTTCTAATGGAATGTGTTTTTAGTCATTCACCATGTATTATTGCATACATTAGATTTTTTTGTATTACTAGGAATCTGATCTCACCCATTTATTAGGTATTATTCTTCATCAGAATGAAAATATGTATATTATGAATGACTTGATGGGGTAACCTAGGAGTTATAGATATTTCCAATATATTTTCTATGTTGTTTTTACTTTCAATATGTATGGCAATATTTATATTTTTATCTGGTTTTTAAAAACTACTAAACTCTTCATTTCTTTAGGATGTGACTTCCTTGTTTATTATACCAATTTAATAAAGTAAGGCACTAAATCTAGGAAATTGGGTACATGGTCTTTATAGTTGGTGTTAAAGGAAGTTTAATAAAAACCTTGTAAACTAGATTTAGAAAAGAAATATTAGGGAACATAAATATAAGATATAATTTGAGGATAAGAATATAATAACATTATATAATTTTGGTAAGGCATATATTATGTAGGCATTCCTAGAAATATATCCATGTCTGGATACTATAAGTGAATGTAGTTCTGGCACAAATGTACCTAGGGGTAACAACTCCAACAAGGTACATCAGTTTTGACTCAGAGTAACCTAGTACACGACAATGATCCTTACATCACACCTATTTCGACACTCCCTTGTAATATGCTTAGAAAAATTCACATTTTATTTAAAAAATATTATAAAGGATTTAAAAGTAAATATTTCTCCAAAGAAACCATGTTTATGGTTATGATATTAGTTATCCATAAATTTAAAATTTGTGTTATGTGTTTTTTTAATTCTAAATTATGTATTACGATTCATAACCTAATTTAGTGTATTCTGTTATTTATAAATAGAGCCTAGTTGAAGGAATGGAAACTATATCACTGCACATATCCCATGTAGGAATTTCCCTCCTATGCAAGATAGTGATGTTGGTACTGGTTCTACGACTAGTGCTGAGAAACTTATAACTTTACTGGGAAAACTGAATCAGTTTATGAACAATAACCTTAACCATATGGATAATCTTGATCTAAAATGTGGAGGAGGAACATTAGACTGATTTACATGATAATAGAATCCATAATTCAATGTTAATACAAACATATTTATAGAGGGGTAGTGGATAAATTCCTTGAATAAGATATTTCATCATCTGGTTCTCATCAAGATCCACCTCAAGTATCTATTCCAAATGAAATTCTATAGGAGGAATAAAAAGTATTATATTTGGATATTAAAATTGAATATTTACATATTGTTCAAGAATACATTGATGTATTTCAAGAGGATTTACCTAGACATCCTCCAGAGTAGGAAGCTGAGTTCTCTATTGATTTAATTTCTAGTGCAAGACCTATATCCAAGACTCCCTATAGAATGACCACTTTGGAATTACTAAAGATGAATAAACTACTATAGGAATTAAGTGATATGATATTTATTCCCCTTATTGTTTCTCTATGGGGATCCCCTTTTCTATTTTTCATGAAGAAAAATTTATCCAGGAGGCTATGCATTATCTATAAAGAAATCAATGATATTACAATAAAGAACAAGTATCCTCTACATTTCATTGATGATTTATTTGATCAAATTCATGGAGAAAAATATTTTTATAATAAAAAACTTTGATATATATATATATCATAAATTTCATGTGAGGAATGAAGATATTCTAAAGACAACATTTTGTACAGGGTATGGACATTATGAATTTACAGTAATTCCATCTGGACTGACTAATGCACTCTTTATTTTTATAGATCTAATGAAAATAATGTTCAAGGAAAATCTTGAATATTTTTTTGTGGGAATTTTTAATGATATATTGATATATTCCAAAATATATAAGGACTATTAGAACAACCTGTAGGTTATTCTGGACACTCTTAGGAGAAAAGAGTTATATGGGAAGTTTAGAAAGTGTGAATTCTGGATTCAAATAGTTTGTTTTATTAGGTATATTGTCTCTAAGGATGGAATATCATTTGATCATGTGAAGATAAAGGCAGTCCATGAATGACCTACACCAACAAACATAACTGAGGTACACAATTTCATTGGATTAGAATGTTACTATTGACGTGTCATTAATTTTTTTTCTAATTAGATAACCCATTAACCAAGCTTAATCTTAAAGGAGATAAGTTCATATATACAAAATAATGTGATTTTTTTGGAATAATTAAAGAGGACATTAATGAATGCACCAATATTGACTCTACTATTGAGAAATGGTAGTTTTGTGACTTATAATGATGCATCAAAGAAAGGACTTGGCTGTTTCTTATGCAGAATGATAGAGTTATTACCTTTGCATCATGGTAATTAAAAACTCATGCACAATACTATATAACTAATGATCTTGAGTTAGCAGCTGTAATATTTTCCCTGAAAATATGGAGACAAAATCCCTATGGAGTTATATGTGAGATATATACATATAATACATGTTTTAAATATATGTTATCACATAAATAAATCAACATGAGGCAAAGGAGATGGATAAAGCTACTCAAGTATTATGATTATTCAATATACTGCCACATATGGATGGAAAATAATGTTGCTGATTCATTGATAAGGAATGATCATGTGGTTTTGAACAAGATGAGGATTGAAAAATACCCTATGTATATGGATCTAAAAAATATGTATATATGAATTATCAATGAAGGTGAAACATAATTACTTTTTCAATTGGTTTCCCAACCATATTTATTAGAAATCAGTAAAAGTTATCATACTAATGATGAGATTTCTCAAAGGAAAATTAAATCTATGAATGATGGGATGTTGATAGAATTTATGAATGAGGATGGAATTCTAAAATTTGGGAAGCGACTTTGTGTTCCCTCTATACCCGACCTAAAAGAGGAATCTATGGATAATGCTCATATCTCAAATTTCCTTTTACACCATTATATCACTAAGATGTATAGATACATGAAGGATCATTTTTGGTGGGATAATATGAAGTGGGAAATTACTGATTATGTATCAATATTTTTAGTATGTCAGTAGGTGAAGGATGAAAGACAACATCCTAGAGGATTCATGCAACGTATTCCAATTCTTATAAGGAAATGGGATGAAATTACTATGTATTTTTTCACTAGATTACCAAAAACTATAAGAAAGAATGATTAAATATGTGTAATTGTGGATTAAATTGAAGAATGTTCACATTTCCTCACTATAAGTAAGGATTTTCCATTGGATAGGCTTGAAAGAATCTATATTAATGAAGTTGTAAGACTTTATGGACCACCTCTTTCTATTGTGTCTGACTGTGATCCGTGATTTTCATTGAAATTTTGGAAAATTCTTTAGAAAATTTGCATACTAAGCTTCATTTGAGTACTTATTATCACCCTTAAACTGATGGGCAATCATAAAGGATGATCCATGTATTAGAAGACATGTTGAGATCATGCTCACTTTACTTTAAAGGTATGAGTGATAAATATTTACCTTTGGTATATTTTTATTAAAATAATAGTTTCCATTAATGTATTCAAATGTAACCATATGAAGCATTGTATGGAAATAGATTTTTTACACCAACTTGTTGGGATGATGTTTGTGAAAGGAATGTTGTACGCCCAGAACTTGTGGAGGAAACAATAGTAAAGGTTACGACTATTCAAACCCATATCAAAGTGGCTCAAAGTAGATAAAAAACCTATGATGATAACTCAAGAAAATATTTTATAGTTTCAAATAGGAGATCATGTTTTTATAAAAGTACCTCCATGTAAATGTGTTATAATATTTGGAAAGAAAGGGAAACTAATCCCCAAGTACGTTGGAAATTTTTAAATCCTAGAGAGAATTAGAGATTTGGATTATCATTTACAAATTCCACTTATCCACTCTAAAGTAAAAATTTGTTCCACATCTATTTGTTAAGGAAGTACATTCCATACCCAATGGATGTCTTAACTTATGATGGAATTGAATTAGAACCTGATTTATCTTACTATGAAGAGAATATATGGATTCTAGACACTAGAGATAAGGTGTTGAGGAATCATATGACTCAGTTGGTAAAGGTAATTTGGAAAAAATTATAATATTGAATAGTCGATGTGGGAACTGGAAGAATTTATGATGAAGGACAACCGAAATCATTATTTTAGGAAAAATTATCGAAATTTTAAGGATGAAATTTTGGGAGGGGAGAATGTAACACCGCAAGATCTTATAGTATGTCCATTTTAAAATTAAGCATCCTTGACAGTTTATGCTTCATGCAACACCGAGTTTAAAATCATAATATACTATTAAATATGACCACTAGAATAGTAATGTGACTATGATGAATAGTAATATGACCAATAGAATAGTACACTCACCCATTATAGTATAAATAAAATTTAGGTATCTTATAAATGAAAAATTGGAATATTTATATCATGAAGTAAGTAAATAAATGTTTTAAAATGATAAATTAATGACTTGATTATTTAAGTCATAAATATTTAATTACAATTTTATAATTAATATAAAATATATTTTCATAAAATAGACTCATAAATAAATATTTTTTTGTATTATTATTATAATATATTTTTTTGAGACCATAATTTACTTTTAAAAGTGTCATAAAAATAGTTATAATATTAAAATCTATATTTTTTAAGTAAATGATAATTTTATTTAAAAATTAAATTTCCAATATTTTGAAAATTATTTTTATAAAATGGAGTTCATTTTTCAATTCTACACATCAAAAAAAGGTTATGGTAAAATTTTGTGATTTT
This sequence comes from Viscum album, assembly GCA_963277665.1. Lineage (NCBI taxonomy): Eukaryota > Viridiplantae > Streptophyta > Magnoliopsida > Santalales > Viscaceae > Viscum > Viscum album. The sequence goes on along the minus strand of OY728136.1, from coordinate 1,274,195,692 downwards.
TTTAAAATATTTGAATTTTTGGTGAATAGTGAAATACGACAATTTACCGTATTTAATAACTACATGAATTATTGAGTCATAGATGATGCATGGCTTATTTAAGACCATAATATTGAAAACTAATTCATTATTTTAGAATATTTAGTGATAATTATCAAACTATTCATAGTCTTAAGCCAAAATAATAAATAAATGAATAAAATATTCAAAAACACTTCACTCCTCCCACTATAAATACCACCCCTCACCACCTATTCTCCTCACACATAAAAAGATATGAAGCATTATTATTTTTTACCCATTTATTCTCCCAAAACTCTACACCGCATTTGGGTCTTTATTTCTCTCTAAAATCACACTTTAAAGTTCCTTAAGGAAGTTATCTAGGAGAGGAATTCAAGAGGTAAATCCTTTTTCATTCTCTTTCAGTTTCTTTTAATTTATTTTCATCTTATTATATAAATAAATATTCTATAAAAACATGATTGATAACTCTAGTATCTTATATATAATTTAATTTTATTATGTTAATAGAATATCCATCATCAAACCCCTTCCCCTACCCCCTTTCTTTTCTAAAAATGAAAACATTGTCTGTGATGTGCCAATTTACTGCCATCGTGGAAGATGTGACTTCATTTTCCATTACCACATTAAATTATAGTTATAAAAACATAATTATGGATAAAAAATATTTTTTTATACATATTATATTTTATTTAATATTCTAGAACCTTTATATATTCATGAGATTAATTAATAGGAGAAAACTAGTTTGTGACGATCGAACAATCTCCAAAATAATCTAAACCATTATCATTAATGTTCTATATAATGAATCCTAATAATATATAAAAATAATAATATATAAGACCATTTAATCTTCTATATTTTCATTAATATCATAAAATTTCAGTTATATAAACTTATATCCATTTTATATGATCTTCCATATACGTGTAAAGGTAAACTGATCATGAAAACCGAGGAAAAGAACACTCCTGAATGATGGAATTGAATATCATAACCCATAAAAAGGGCCATAAATGAAATTAATCAAATTATAATAAATCAAAAACATTTTTAATAGGTTCTAAATTAATTTATTAATGAATATAATTTCATTATATAAGACATTATGTACAATTGCAGAACACTTTCAGACATAAGATAAGAGTTTCTTCATGAACCTCTATTTCCATTTGGGTTATGATTTCTCCCTATTTAAAACAACATAATTATTCCTTATTTTTATATACTTCTGATAAATTATTTTTATATATATTTCCAAATCATATATCCAGATCAATTCCTCTTCCTTTTATGGGGAAATACATATTTTTACAAGGTTCTCTTCTCAATTCTTCCTGATACGCAATCCCAATTAAAGAAAACTTTATTATTTCTTACCCATTTTTAAGTACCATACATATTATATTTTTAAGACACCATTTTTTAAAAAATCAATAATTTTTTCATGAAAAACTATATTTTTTCATTTCTGGTTTTATACAAACTATTATGACAAATACAAATGTTTTTCCAAAAGAACTCTTCTTTTCAAAGTAAAAGTGTATTTCTCTCAATAATTACTTGATGATTTTACAAGAATATTTTCATGTATTTCAACAACTATGCTGAATACTATGATTTATTGATATTTATATCTTATTATTATCATCTATAATATTTTATTAAATGGTTTATGACCAGTTTTACTGGGGATGTGCAATATTGATATCATTCAACATACTACTCAGAATGGTTAGTGATTATATTTACAGACTGGGAAATGTTATATAAATTTCATATGTATATGTAGTTTATGTTTCACACAATTCTTATGAGGAATGGATTCTACTTAGTATGTGATGGTTGGGGCCTTTATAGCCCTATGATGCATCGATAAGTCTAATGATATAAAACAAAAATGGATTTGGCTAAGGCCCTGACCATTTATCTTCAAATTTCTTAGCCAAGGCCTCGACAGTATGTTTATGATGTCATACATTATGAATTCCCTCATTATGATATTAGTAATTGATAATCCATGTGATTATTCGACTAGAAGAATATCTATGGTTAAGATTCATTCTCATGTGGTTATTTATATGGAATTATTTATTCATCCAGTATTATAATCATATTATGCTCAAGATTATGTTCTAATTGTATGTTGTTTTAGTCATTCAACATGAATTATTTTCTATATTATCTTTTTTTTGTATTACTTACCCATACTGAGCATCATATCTCACCCCTTTCTTATGTTTTATTTTTCTTTAGGATGCTAAGATGTATAATATGAATGAATTTAGGGATAAGCTAGGAGCATGAATGATTCCAATATATTTTTTATGTTGTTTTTTCTTTCATGTTTTAATATAAAACTTATGTTTGTATCTTTTTTTCCAAAACTACTAAACTATTTAGTCCTTCGGGATTCGACTTCCCTATTTATTATACCAATTTAATAAAGTAAGGCATCAACTCTAGGAAACTGGGGCCAAGGTATTTAAAAATTTAATTTTATATAAATATAAATATGTCATTAATATCATATATAGACATTAAATCCATCATAATAAATATCCATGAGAGTTGATGATGAAAAAATAATTACATTGGTTCATGAGACATTAGTTTGTCGTACACACGAATGGTGATTTCATTTCCCACTGAATGTAAGAGGAGATAGATGTAGGTTATTTAATTGACATAAAAAATATAATTATATGATATTTAATTATTTAATTATATAATCGTGGTTGAATAACATTTTAAGGAGGTTAAAGAATAATAAAAACAAAAATGTCAATTAATAACTGCACAACTTCTTCAAAAAATATCTTTAGGTTTTCACCAAAATTCTTCCTATGAGGGTTTTATAATCAAATAAAGGACTCTAGGAATGGGTAAGTTGAGTAAGAAAGGTTTTTTGGTTGGTATTGTACAAAACAAAAGTCTTTTTATGTGTGAAAAAAGAGGAGAGGAGGTTCCTTTTTACAAGTGAGGGGTAGAGAACTATTAGAAAATTATAAAATATTAAATTAATTTTAAGGAAAAAATAGATCTATTATAATTTAAAAATAAGGTGATTATGGGATTAAATAGTCTCATATAATAAAATTTGGACAATTTTAGGTGACTTTTTCTCCCTTATCTTTGGGTTTTAACCCGTGTTAACCATTTTTGACAAATACCACGATAAATAATTGCTAACTATTTAGGGGTTAAAATAGTTACTATAAAAGAGAAATTTGGACAAGAAATAGACCATATGAGAAATTTTAAACCATATCTAAATCACTTGTCCAAATATAATATTTTTAGTCATTTAAAATCCTTTAATAAAATATTATTTTTAATAAAATAACATTAATTTCATTTTTAGAACTATTTATTTAATTTGACTTTGAAAACAAAATGATAACAAAGGAATTCCATTATATTAAATTCAAACCTATATAAAATATTATATTTATATATATCATTTATGAAACCTAATAATTCTTTCAAATTATATTATTTTAATATTTTTAAAATCATTTATTTTATTTATCTATTAACTGAATAAATATCATGTCGGCGTTGCATAAAAATTAAGGTGATTAAATAATCACTATAAAATATAAAAAAATTTACATAATGAAAATAATTTCATTATTCTCAAAATAAACTTTAATATTCATTCCCAAATTATTTTTATCCCTTTTTGATCATGTAAGATAAATTTAAATGCAAGAGAGGGGCATTTTATCGCTCTCTTTACATAATATATTATATAGGTATATTTCATGTAAAAGTTTCCCATAAATAAATAAATTTCATTAATAAGGTGATAAGGGTTGAAATTCATCTATCTTAAAATAATAATTATGAAAATTTGTGGCCATATCAGTTAGATATAACCTAGGTTAACCTGATGTTCCCTTTTACCATGATTATTTTTTTTTGCTATTTTTACTATTCATTATGACCAAAAATTAAATTGGAGTTAGTAAATATAATTAATTATTCTGAGTCAAAATATGGTATCTATTTTTACAAATTCAATATCTATAATTGTAACAAATTCATTTTATAATAATCCCATAAAGTGCAAAAAATCGGTTTTTTTGGGAAAATGCATTTTCAAGCAATAATTGATCTTATATTAACTTCATGACCAACAATAATTATTATATGAACAATAATTCATATAAATTGATATATAATATATGTATTTAATTTCCATATTTCCTTACTAGTTTTTTTATTAATTAATTAAAATGGAGAAAATTTATACACTTGAAAACAATTTTCATAAAATGGTGTTTTTAAACACAAAAATAAACATATAACAAAATAATGAAAATTAGTGATTAAAATGAAATTAATTATAATATTATAAATAAAATTATTCATGTAAAAATTTAATAAAAAATCCAAAATACAATGGTACATTTAAATTACTTGATTTAATGAAAATAAGTGATAGTATTTGAAAACTCTACAATTTTCACTATTCACTGATAAATCCTTAATTTCTGGAAAATTCCAAAATTTTACTCTATGTTAATGTTGATATGATAATTTAAAAAATTAAGTATATTTTATCAAATAAAATTTTTAATAGTTTCAAATTTTAGTTATAATATTTTCTCACAAAAAACAATAAAAATCATTTTTGAAGAAAACATATTTTTTGAGAAACAAAATGACTTTATTAAAAATTGAGTGTTTATTTCCTATGAATTTATCAATTAATTTATATTATGTATACTATTTAAAAATACTTTATAAATTAATTAATCCTATTCACACTTTCCAATTTAATATTTTGGTTATAATAGTCATATTTAAATAATAATATTTCATTATTTATTTCAGATCAGTATTGCATGTTGTAAACTCTATCAAACATGGTTTTCTTTTTAAAATATTAGTGTATTACAAAAATGGTTAGATTATGTTGTGTATCATTTACCTTTTGAAAGGTGAGGCCGAATGACATTAACTCAACAACACTACTCTTTATACTTATAAAAAAACTAATACCTGAGTTGATGGTATATCTTTATCGCACTAAGATATACCACTAAAGGGGAAGCATGGAACTCTCATGATACCTCTTCTAGAAATGAAATTTTTACTAATGTACATCCTCAAAAGAGGATACCATTCTCCCCACCTTTTAAATATCATTCTAGTGTATACAATGAGGATATAAAACCATGTTTAACCTCTCAATAGATTTATCCCAATTGATACTACTTTATACATTGAATAAGCGAAGGGGTAAATTCCATGATTTAATGATATACCACTTCTCCTTCATCCACTATTGATAACTACATCACCACCAACTACTTAGAATCAACCTCTACCAATCAGGATTGAGATTTTTTTCTAAGTTCCTCAGTTACTACATTGATTTTTCCTAGAGTATACATGATATGAAAGTCACAACCAAGTAGGAACTATAACCAATGCATCTATATCAGGTTAATAATAAATAAAGGTGTATCTTAGGTGCTTATGGACCATGTAGACTTTGAACTAATAAATAAAAAGGAAATTCCTAAAAGTCTTCAAGGTGAACACTATCATTTTTAGCTCTAAATCATGGTTCATATAGTTTTTATCATAAGGTTTCAGCTATCTAGACCCATAAGAAATTATCACATGCCTCTATATCATCACACAACCAATCCCAGCTCCATAAGAATTGTAGAAAAACACATACATAACTCTTTCCTCTAGAAACCTTAGGAAAAGACTATGGGTCAACCCTCTCTTTATCTCCTAAAAATATCTATGGCATCACTCAAACCTACTTAAAGGCATCACTTTATGGGTAAGAGGGTTAAAGGGAGTTGTAATACTTGATAATTCCACCAAACCCCTTTGGTGGTATCCAACCGACCCAATGAAGCTTTATACCTCAAACCTGATCTTAGTTGTCTCCCACGAAAGAACTTCCTAAATCATAGATTGTTTCCCAACTTCTCTACCATATGAGATGAAATTTCCTAACAATTATACCCCTTAAATCAAAAAATTGTACTTCATGACCTTAGTATAAAGATGGTTCACCCAAAGAAAGTATAGAACAATCCTTATATTCCCATCATGCATTTATTTTGATGTTGAGTAGACAAGAATTTCATCAATGAATACAAACACGAATTGATCAATAAATAGCTATAAGATCTAGTTTATGAGGCCACTAAAAATAGTCCTAGAATTATTCATGTCAAAGGGCATCAACAAAAACATGAAATGATCATAAGAGTATCTGAATGTTATCATTGGGATATCTTCCTCATGAAAATGTTTTTTTCGATAGCTGAACCTAAGATCAATCATTAAGAACCACTTCACCCATTTTAGATGGTTTGGAAGGTCATAAATATTTGGTATATAGTATTTTTTCTTGAATTTAACCTGATTTATGTGATTATAGTCAATACAATGCCTAAATATCACTTCTTCCTTTATGTGGAACAACACTAAAGTTGCTTTAGGAACAAAATGGGTATGATGAAAACTTTATCTATATGGTCCTCAAGCGGCACCTTTAATTTTCTAAATTCTGTGGGGGATATATGATTTCCCAAAAAATATATCATAGTAGTCCTAGGGTGAATATCAATACTATTTTGATCTCTTGGTGAGGGGTATTATTGTAATATCCTTGGGAAAAACATCTATATCCACCTAAATGACTATAGGAAGATGATCACATGAAACATTCACCACGCATAGAACCAAAATCAGTAACTGATGATTGATCAACCAAAATCCCCCATACACAAACCATGATCATCTCAATTGAAGGTATCACTCTCCCAAAATAGATAACCTCAACCCATCAGATCAAAACACACCACTTTCTTATGGAAGTATTTTATCTAGTAAAGACCAAGGATAGATTGTCTAGACAAAGGTTTACTTTATAGGGCTTCATCCCTACCACCATAATGTCCTACCAAAACTGATCTCCACTATTTGTAATATCACATGATCAATAGATGTAGATAAACTTTTAATTGCCTCTAGCAGGATTCTCTAGCCATATAGGTTGGGATGTAGGATCTACTATAATATTTAACTTTGAAACTAGGGATGCGATAACAAAGGAATAGACTTTTCTAGTATATATGAATATAGGTTCCAATATAGAGTAAACATGGATCATACCTCAAATCCTGCGAGGAACAACATAGTCATATCAGCCTATAACCAAAAATTGGTTATGTCCCTGACTACCAGCTCTCTAATCCTAGCATGGAATGTTAGGGGGTGGTAGCTGTAGAAGTATACCTTAGTAACATCCAACTCTATTTCCTCCTCTTTTAGAAACACAAACACCTCTACCGAAGCTGACCCCATGAGGACCACCATGATTTCCTCAAGAAGTTCTCTATTCATGTTGCTGCCTTTAACATGGTGGAACATCTATCACCTAACCACCCACTATTGAACACTGATTTGAGAAGTCATAATCTATGTGACCTTATCCTTTATAGGAAGAAAAAATCATGTCTCCTAGATAATTATATCTCCTACACAACTCTTTATCTACTTATCCTTGATTTTGGGATCACAAATTAGTATTCCACCAATTATGCCTCCCTAATTCTTATTGATGGCCTAGCATAGTTGATGAATCTACTCCTAGGTGACTACTGCTAGATCCATCCACTTGCTGATCCTTTGTAAAAGGGCTGCCAATCACCAAGTACCTCTAAAAAACACTAGAATATATGGGGATGTAGAGGGGAGTAACACTGGTTCAAATATCTCTATGAATGAATTTCTAAAAATTCCATGCTTAAAGGAACTCATCACAATTCATATCGAGTGGGTACCATGGGATTTCATCAAACCTTTGTGTATAATGTGAAACTAACATGCTAACCTATTAAAATTCTAAAATCTTCTGTATTCATATATATATATATATATATCCATTTTTATGGGTATTACTGCTCATGAAAGAGGTTATCAATCTATACCCAGGGGGAGTCGCCTCATCATGGGTTTGGGTGATCAAATCCCTTTAGTGACTCATTATTCCATGGATAAGTCTATATTCTAGAACTAATATCTAATAAAAGAGTGTATAAAAAAAGTGAAACACCAAAATCACCACCTCAATCCAATATTTCACTTTTTGGGGGTCATGATCACCTAGGATCATTGGTGGTCACTGTAACGACCCAAACTTTTATTAATGGAAAATTTTCTTTATCTCATTAAATATCTTATTACATAAAATTTTTATATAACATATTCAATTCTTTGGATTTATGTTTTTGGATTTTAAAATACTATTAAGAATTGTGACCATTGCTAATATAGCCATTAAATAGTGATCACATGATTAGTATAAATATAGGGCTTTATCAAATCTGATTTACTCAGACAAAGGAAGAACTGAACTCATCCAGTAGAATTTCTCCATACGAATCCCATTTGTTGCATATTGGAAAGGAGGTCACTTCATTGGGATTCTCTATTTACCAAGCTTAAGCTGAGCTTCAAAAAATTAAGCTCGAATGGAACCGCCTATGGGAGAAGTGAAATTTGATAGAGATTATCACCCAAGAGATGTTATCCAAGCCACGCTAGTAGTCTATCACCATTTCTCACCTTACCCTTCGGTCTTATGCTAGTGTTATAAGGGTTTATGTAATGAGACCCTAGTAAAATGATTATTTAAATTATTTTTTATAGAGAATATACTTTCATTTTATTATTGTTACTTGGTAAATAGCATTTTAAAGAAAAAATAGCATTTTTAGTTAATTAAGAAATCTATTTTGATGAATTAATGGATTTTTGAATTAAATAATATTTTTATTAAATTTTATTACTAAATTACTTTTATTATATTATATAAATGACTGTATAATTATTATGAATATGATTGGGATTTTTATTAAGGTTTGAAAGCTATTTTTGTCAAAACCCATGAATTTTCTATAAATGTCATTTTTAATTTTAAAAGTAAAAAATTCACATATTTAGAAAATTATTTAGATAAAATTAATATTATTTTTGGAATTATGATGTCAAAATTATTCAATAGTGAATTGTTCATAATTTTCTGAGATAATCAAATGTTTGGGAAAAAAGTAAATACCGATTAAATATATAATGTGTTTTATGACATCATAATAATCAAATACTGATGTAATAAAATACTATAAACAATATGTTCGGACAATATATGTTTTTACATTAAAATAATGCGATTTAAAGTTTGTTTTATTTGTTTTACAATGCTTTAGTGGACCCTTCATGACTTATAAAACATTTTATCCTTTTAAATTGATTTCCTTGAGAGCGTGACACAACTCCACATAAGAAAACCTTTTATTTTAAGAAGCTAGGTAATTGGCCTTATAAAATAATGATTTCCACTCACATTTGTCAAAAACCATGGAAAAAAACCATGAGTTTGTTTGTGGTTTTGATTAGTTTAATGTGTGATGTTCCAAACCTAAATAATAAATAATTCCTTCTCATTTCCTATATAAACCCACCCAAGATCCCACATACTCTTCACTAAAATCCTTTTTAGTTCGTCCAACATCTTCCCTACTCTCTCTATAATCCTCCCAAGGCACACCTAACTCCCAATAATCCTCTCTCAAGCCCCTACCAAGCCTTTGGGATCACACTTTCAAGTGCGGGATTCCTTCCTTTCTCATTTTATCCAAGTTTATTAATATTGTTATGCCCTTTTATTTTCAATTATAAATTTTGGGGTATGATTTCTAACCTCCCACATACTTCCCTATTTATGTTTTAATGATGAGATACCTCTTTTACCTCTCATTAATTTCTCCCATGTACACCTGTTACCATGCTGAAATTCCGTATGGAATTTCTCTCTCATCATTTACATTCAAGAAATTCTTTTTTATTAAGAATCCAAATTACATTACTTATGTTGGGAAATGTATCTATATGAACCCCTTACTGTCAATTTAATTTAAATATTATGATAAAACCTTTTCTCTCTCATCAACCTTTTTTATGAAGTCTTATTTCATGTCGTTATGCTACCAAAATTACATCACCATTTTCCAAGCCAAAGTCATTGTGTAGTGAATACCATGCCCATTTATCTATCAATGGTATTCAAATTTTTGAACAATTAATTATTGATTATATAGTTTCATGTATTAATTCCACATTCCATTACCTTGGAATAAATTATGGTTTTTAAAAAATTGATGTTGTATGATCTTGTGACACACTTATGCATGCAATGAAATGTTTAAGAAGGGTGCACCCTGATAGAACTCCAATGCATTGGGTAAAGATTTTTATCAAGATACATCAAGTGTAATGAGAGTTTAATCATGGTAATTAAAGTTAAATGCGTTTTTACTCATTCTCCATGTGCAATGAGCCTTGTCTCATGATAATACCATGATAAGTGTTGTTTCCACATTTCCATGTTGTGATAATCATGCTTTATCATGCCTTTATATTCATGTTTATTTTTTACTCCATTGATATTCCTATTTCCTAATATGTACTTAATTATTCATTTTATGCCTTGTTTAATCCTTTAATGGGATTTATAGCTCACCCTTTTCTTATGAATGTCCCCAGGTTATCCCATGCAATGCTAAGTACGAGGAAATGTAGTGGTCATGTGAAGGATGTTTTCAATAAAGATGTTGTGTTTCATGTTTTAAGTCATTATATAATGTTCCTAAGCCCCAAAGGCACTATAACTCTCAATATTATATATTTTATCAAGTTAATAGTTTATGTAATAAATCATGTTTAAGGGTGTAATAAAGAGCAGGGTTGTCATAATTAGTATTAGAGGATAGGTTTTGTAACACCCCAAGCTTTCATGATATGCTTCTCTTTCAATAATGCAATAGCTTGCATTGTATGCAAGTTCGAGATTCTAACACACCTAGACTAATCAAAGTAGCCATTGTGAATAGTAATACCCACTTTTTGAAATTATATAAATTTTATATTTCAAAATGGACTTCATTTATGTATTTGGAATATCGAAATTATCCTAAGTTGAATTTTTTGTAATTTTCTGAGAACTTCCAATTTTCTATGAATAGAAAAAATACTTAAAAACAAAATTTTTAATCAAAATAATTTATAGTGATAAATTATACTATTGATTGGTTTTAAAGTATAATTTGAATATATTTTTACCATTTTATCCAATGGTGGTCATTATAATTAATTTCACTTTTAAATTGGACATAAACAATTGTCAATCTTTTGATATATATTGTTTCTTAAAAACACGCTATTTGTTGTGACAGTAGGAACTAATTATTAAATTAATTAATTCAACTTATATGTTTTGAATTTTTTAAAATAGACATCATTTTTGAATTAGGAATACCAAATATAGCTTAGGGTGAATTTTTGGTATTTTTCTGAAAAGCTTCAATTTTTAATGAATAGTGAAACCACTAAGTGGTAGTTAAAAAAACTAATTTTTTGTTTAAATGAAACATTACCACTTCTGTGAATATAATTTCAAAAATACTAGATACATGGTTGTCATTAGTAAGTAAAATGTGGTTCAATGGGATGAAAATAATTTTTGGTGAATAGTAACTTTTAAGTTTTATTAATCACGATTAAAGGTAATAAGTGTAATTTAAGGTAAATATAATGTTATAATAATATGAAATTACCATTACACTTGTCTTAACCTTATTTTATGAGTCATGGAAAACCAATAAAATCCATGGGTCAGCTTGGGGACCCCATGAAGCCACTTGTGTAAGAAAATGACATTAATAACTTTTTATTTAAAGTAAAAATAAAATTGTCACAAACATTTGTTGTTTTACTAAAACAATTATTACATGGGGTTATATAAGTTAACTTTTAGACTATAAATATTCATTGTAAAGATAAAAATATTTACTACATCATGATAATTTTTTTATAATTTTTAGACATTAAATAAATTAAATTTTCAATGACACCGTGATGATGCAATGACTACCTCATTAATTAACGATTTAAATAAAATAAAAAGATAAAGTAACATTTATAACATAAAGTTGTAAAAAATCTATTGGATGAGTATATTTCAAACCATTATCATCTTATCCTCGAAATATATAATTGTGGGACCTTTAAAATCCGAAACTCATTATATAATAAAGTAACATTTCTTGACTTTCCAAGAGTGCCCCTCCACTCCTCTTATAAAATGCCCCCACCTATACCACATTATTCACACCTTCAAGCCATTTGGATTGGCCAAAATCTGCCCAAAAAATTTCCCAACTTCCCTCTCTTACTCCTAGAAGCCTCACTTTGGGAAGAAGTATTCCCAAGGAAGCATTTGGATCAAATCAGAAATAGTTACCCGATTTTAAGGTAACATCTTCTCTTATGTTCTTTTGTTTTATTTTGCTTCTCCAACCCCTTAAACTCTTTTAATTAATTTATTTTTTAACAAAACCAGTATCTTAAATATACTAGTATTTTTTTATGAGAAGTATTTGATTTACACTTACACACACCTTCATCTAATGGTTAAAGAACATAGTGTTTCTGTGGGTGGCGAATTACTGCCTCACGAAATGATGATTGTTCAACCTTATTTTAACACCTCTCATGGTGGACATTAAGATGTAACTATATTTATATATGATATATATTATGTTTATGTTTTCCTTATGCTTCTGTATTTTTCATTTATAGAATACCTTTATGATTTCCATTATGGGTAAACACGATAATTTCATTTTAGGAAGTGCGGACTACCGCCCCCTCAAAGTGATTTGAATCATTAATGCCATCTGTGGGACGTATAAAAGATGGAGTAAATGATATTATATATGATATTATACTGGAATTATAATATACCTTTATATCATTATGATTTCATTCCATTAAACACAAAATAGAAATGAAAGTAGCGTTCATGCGTACGTACGGCTTACCGTCTCCATGAACAGTGCATTTCATTTCTTACCTCTAAATGTTATGTAATATTATAAATGAATGTATATATTAGATATGTATGATATATATGATATCTACATCATGAATAAAATTTTGGATATAATGGATATTTTACCACATGAACAACTTGTAATTATAATAAGTTTATTTTTGACTCAAGAACCAAAGATCGACAAAACGACCGTTATTAACTTAAATAATTAAATAATTTTCATAACATGGTAATAAGTGATAAAAAAGGAATAATGAACTTGAAAAAGGTTCTTAAGAAATTATAAATCAACTCTATTTTATTTTTCAGGAGATTAAAGAATGATCGAGTCAAGTCAGACACGAGGTAAGGGGCTTCGTCTCAATCTCCTTTCATTGAGGAATATTTTGTTTTATACACAACTTTATTTTATATGGTGTATAAACCCCTTTGAATTTTATGTTTATTCAAAAGGAATATTTTTTATACGAATTATTTTACTAAACAACAAAATGGAATGTTTTTTTGTCATACATATGCGGCGACTACGACTTCTCTACCACCGTGACCATTATTTGAGTTTCGACTTCCTCTACAAGCCATAACTTTTTTTAAATGAAAAATAAATACCAAGTTTTAATTTTCTTTTATTTTTGAATTGAAAATGGTTTTAATAATTTTTTTATTATATCAATGTGTTATATTGATATCTTGTTATTGAAAAGTGGAAATATTATGTTTACTTTATGCATGTTTTATGTGATACGATTATGTGATGGTTTATGATATGTATAAACATTTTCATATAAGGATTGCATTGGACTTAATAAGTGATGGGTGGAGCCCTCTATAGCTCCTCGATGCATCGGTAGGTCTCATGATACAAACTAGTGTCTTGGAACGAGGCCTTGAAAAAATCATATTTGTAGTCTTGGCACGAGGTCTTGTCTACGAGGTTATGATAGTCTGGAATTATGCATTCCATCATTATGAAAGTGGTTATTGATATTGCATGTGATTATTCGACTAATAGAATATCCATGTGAATAAGTAAATAACATCATTTCATTTTATTTTTTCCATAATATGCTGAATTTCATGTTTAAAAGGCTTTTTTTAGTTATACAATGCCTTTAATGTTTATGTTTATTTATAAAAGTTTCCACTGTATTGTTATCCTTACTGAGCATCTGAGCTCACCCCTTTCTATGTTTTATTTTCCCAGGATGTGAAGAAATATTTTATGACTGACCTACAGGGATAGTCTGAAGGGGATAAAAGTGTGGACTATAGAGACTATGTTATTGTGATTTTTCACTTTTTGATGTAATGTAAAATTTATAAATGTATCTAGTGTTTCCAAGCCTACAAAACTAATTGGTCTTTTGAGACTTGATATTTCGTGATCTTGCCAATGTTACGTAATAATGCACCGACTCTGGGTAACTGGGGTCGGGGCATTACAGTTGGTATCAGAGGCAGTTTAGTACTAACCTTTGAAGATGTATTTAGATAAACTCTAATTAGAGCACATAGCCCTAAGATAGAATTTGAGGATTAGTATAGAAGAAATTCCTATAATTTTGGTATTATAGAGATTTTGTGAGTTTTCCGAGAAATACATCCTTGTCTGGATATGAGTAAGTAGAGGCGGCTCTGGAGGAGATGTACCTAGGGGAAAAACCCGAAAACACCGCTTTGAGCTGGACTCGAACATGAACTGGTGCACGATAATAGGCCTTGCTGTACTCTTGGTTACGACACTCCTGGGGGATATGCTTAGGATAATTCTCATTTTCTTTACAAACCATTATGAAGGGTTTATGAGTATATAATTCCTCAAAGAACACATTTTTCTGATTATGGATTATATACATAAATAGTTCAATTTATGTTAAGTGTTTTTCAATTTTGTTATTATGTATTTTGATTCATAAACTAATCTAGTTTATGACATTGTTTAGAAATGACACCTAGTGGAAGGAATGGAAACTGTATCAATGCACGCACTCCAAGTAGGGATTTCCCTCCTACTAAAGATAATTACAGTGGAGCTGGTGATACAACTGGTGCTGATCAACTTATCACCATACTGGGACAACTCACTCAGGTTATGAATAATAACCTTACTCATATGGAGCACCCTGATCCGAAACGTAGTGATCAATGTTAGACTACTTCATGAGGCAACAACCACCAACATTAAATGGGAGTAAAAATCCCTTAGTAGCTGAGAAATGGATAAATTCCTTAGAGAAAATATTCCATGCCTTGGGGAGTAGTGAAAGGGAAAAGGTTATCATGGCAGTTTACCGCCTCACTGGAGATGATGATCAGTGGTGGTCATTAATTCAAAACACAAAGGAAGATGAAGAAGTATCAAGTATGGAATGGAGAGAGTTTAAAGAAATTTTCTTAGAAAAATACTTTCCTCATGACCATCGAGCAGATATGGAAAGACAATTTTTCAGTCAGAGGAAAAAGGAGGATGAGAATGTTGTAAAGTTGAAGCTATCTTTACAAGGTTAGCGAGGCATGCGGCAGATTATATACGTAACCCAAGAAGTAAGATTGATCGTTTATTTGATGGGTTAAAACCATTTCTCTGTCGAGCATTGGTCTCAAAATCCTTCTCGTCATACGAAGACATTGTCTCATGTGCTATTAAGACGGAAAAGTAATTATCTAAATCTTATGACAATAAAGTAAAGAAAGAGAAGAAGAGAATGGTGGAACAAGATACAGATAAAGGGAAAAAGGGAAAGAAGGATTTTACATTATGCGATAATTGTGGGATGTATCACCATGGTACTTGACTAAAAGGAATGGGAGTTTGTTATAAATGTGGAGAAAAAGGTCACCAGGCTCGTGATTGCAAGGGAAATAAAGAGGCTATCAATGTTGAATGCTACAAGTGTAGGGAAATGAGGCATTATGCAAATGAATATCCTAAGCGTCAGGGAAACCTACCTCAGAAAAGGCCAAGGGATCAAGACCAATCTTATGCTGTTATTACAATTGAAGAGGAATAATTAATGTATTGGTGCTTTTGGACTCAAGGATTATATTCCGGTTATAAGAATAATGTGATATATATAAGGATTGTACTGTAGTACTTGTTATTTTCATTAAGGTTTTAATATGATATAGGTAATCATATTTTTATTATGGGACAATAAGAGAAACTTTACTTTATTTGTGGAATCTAATGTTATAATTGATTTTAAAATTTAGAGACCTTTTGGAGAAAGTCTAGATAGAGTTATTTTCGATAACTATAAAGGTTGGAATGGATTAAGTTGAACTTTGGATAGTATTGTTTAATGTTAAAAAATTTCTGAATATTATTTTTGGAATATTATAATACTATAGTTTTGGGAAAAGGATAACCTGCAGGTCGGGGGATAACCCATCGCGTCGGATAAAGATGCAGGAATAGAACCCAAAACCATAGTGCGATAGGCCTTTATTACCTACCACTAGCCTATAGGAAGTCCCTAGTTATTACAAAATAGTTTTCTTAATCTAAATGGTATGTGTTAATATTTGGAACCTTGTACTACTAGGATAAATATAATATTTTTGAGTTCTATTATCTTTTTGAGGGAAAGATATGTTTGTGGTAGAAATTAGTTGAAGTTTGAAACTCTACTTGTCAAGTATATATATATATATATATATATATACCACTCTCTTATTCTATGAATAAATTAATTCTTAAAATTTAGGAAAGGGATATTAAAAAAAATGTGTTATCCTAATACCTTATGTTTTGTTGAACTGATTATATTTTAAATCACCATAAATTAAAGGCTTTAAGGCCCCCAATTTTACACTTGATTGTGATTGATGACCTCAATCACTCCCTACAAATATTTATGTTTTCCCTCCAATTAATTTTCTCTAATTACCACCAATGTTCTCCTAATCGAGATCATAATTTGATGGTGACTTTTTCATTTCCCTTTCCCACTTATTAAGGCTAAATTTTATTAATCGTATTTCTGATGTGGGTTTTCCACAATGGTATTTTCTATTTTCAACCTTTTATTTTCAAAGAACAATTTCAAATTGTGAGGATGCAATATATTGAAGGAGGGGAGAATGTTACACCCCAAGCTTTCATGATACACTTCTCTTTCAATATTGCAATAGCTTGCATTGCACGCAAGTTCAAGATTCTAACACACCTCGACCAATCAACGTATCCGTTATGAATAGTAATACCCACTTTCTAAAATTATATAAATTTTATATTTCAAAATATATTTCATTTTTGTATTCGGAATATCAAAATTATCCTAAGTTGAATTTTTTCTAATTTTCTGAAAACTTCCAATTTTCTATGAATAGAAAAAATACTTAAAAAAACTTTTTTAATAAAAATAATTTATAGTGATAAATTATACTATTGAGTGGTTTTAAAGTATAATTAGAATATATTTTAACCACTTTATCCAATGGTGGTCATTATAATTAATTTCACTTTGAAATTGGACATAAACAATTCTCAATCTTTTGATATATATTGTTTCTTAAAAACATGCTATTTGTTGTGACAGCGGGAATTAATTATTAAATTAATTAATTCAACTTATATGTTTTTTATTTTGTAAAATAGACATCATTTTTTAATTAAGAATACCAAATATATCTTAGGGTGATTTTTTGGTATTTTTCTGAAAAATTTCAATTTTTGATGAATAGTGAAACCACTACGTGGTAGTTAAAAAAACTAATTTTTTCTTTTAAATGTAACATTACAACTTCTATGAATTGAATTTCAAAAATCCGATATACATGGTTGTCATTAGTAATTAAAATTTGGTTCAATGTGAATAAAATAATTTTTGGTGCATAGTAACTTTTAATTTTTTTTAATCGCGATTAAAGGTAATTAGTGTAATTTAAGGTAAATATAATGTTATAATAATATGAAATTACCTTTAAACTTGTCCTAACCATATTGGATGAGTCATGGCCGACCAAGACAACCCATGGGTCAACTTGGGGACCCCATGTAGCCACTTGTGTAAGAAAATGACATTAATAACTTTTTATTTAAAGTAAAAAATAAAATTGACACAAACATGTGTTGTTTTAATAAAACAATTATTACATGGGGTTATATAAGTTAACTTTTCGACTATAAATATTAATTGTAAATATAAAAATATTTACTACATAATGATATTTTTTTTATAATTTTTAGACATTAAATAAATTAAATTTGTTATGACACCATGATGATGCAGCAATTACCTCATTAATTAACGATTTAAATAAAATGAAAAGATAATGTAAAATATAATACTTAAACTTTTCAAAAACCTGTTGGATGAGTATATTTAGAACCCTTATCACCTTATCCTCGAAATATATAATTTTGGGACCTTTAAAATCCGAAACGCATTATATAATAAAGTAACATTTCCTGACCTTCCAAGAGCGCCCCTCCACTCCTCTAATAAAAGGCCCCCACCTCTACCACCTTATTCACACCTTCAAGCCATTTTTATCGTCCAAACTCTGCTCAAAAACTCTACCAACTTCCCTCTCTTACTCTTAGAAGTCTCTCTTTGGGAAAAAGTTTTCCCAAGGAAGCCTTTGACTCAAATCAAAAAGAGTTACCCGATTTTAAGGTAATGTCTTCTCTTATGTTCTTTTGTTTTATTTTGATTCTCCAACCCCTTAAACTCTTTTAATTCCTTTATTTTGTAACAAAACCAATATATTAAATATACTAGGATGTTTTTATGAGAATTATTTGATTTACAATTACAGACACCTTCGTCTAATGATTAAAAAACATATTGTTTCTGTGGGTGGCGAGTTACTGCCTCACGAAATGATGATTGTTCAACCTTCTTTTAACACCTCTCATGGTGGAAATTAAGATGTCACTATATTTATATATGATATATATTATGTTTATGTTTTCCTTATGCTTCTGTATTTTTCATTTATGGCATACCTTTATGATTTCCATTATGGGTAAACGCGATAATTTCATTTTAGGAAGTGCGGACTACCGCCCCCTCAAAGTGATTTGAATCGTTAATGCCATATGTGGGACGTATAAAGGATGGAGTAAATGATATTATATATGATATTATACTGGAATTATAATATAACTTTATATCATTATGATTTTATTCCATTAAATATGTAATAGAAATGAAAGTAGCGTTCATGCGTACGTACGACTTACCGTCTCCATGAATGGTGCATTTCATTTCTTACCTATAAATGTTATGTAATATTATAAATGAATGTATATACTGGATATGTATGATATATATGATATCTACATCATGAATAAAATTCTCAATATAATGTATGTTTTACCACATGAACAAATTGTAATTATAATAAGTTTATTTTTGAATCAAGTACCAAAGATCGACAAAACGACCGTTATTAACTTAAATAATTACATAATGTTCATAACATGGTAATAAGTGATATAAAAGGAATAATTAACTTGAAAAAGGTTCTTAAGCAAGTAGAAATTAACACTAGTTTATTATTCAGGATATTAAAGAATGATCGAGTCATGTCAGACACAAGGTAAGGGACTTCGTCTCAATATCCTTTCATTGAGGCATATTTTGTTTTATACACAACTTTCTTTTATACGGTGTATAAACCCCTTTGAATTTTAAGTTTATTCAAAAGGAATCTTTTTTATATGAAGTGTTTTACTAAACGACAAAAGGGAATGTTTTTTTGTCATTCTTATGCGGTGACTACAACTTCTCTGCTGTCGTGACCATTATTTGAGTTTCGGCTTCCTCTACAAGCCATACCTTTTTTTAAAATGAAAAATAAATACCAAGTTTTAATTTTCATTTATTTTGGTATTGAAAATGGTTTTGATAATGTCTTTATTATATCAATGTGTTGTACTGATATCTTTTGATTGAAATGTTGAAATGTTATGTTTCCTTTATGCATGTTTTATGTGATATGATTATGTTATGGTTTATGATATGTTTACACATTTTTATATAACGAATGCATTGGACTTAATAAGTGACAGGTGGAGCCCTCTATAGCTCCTCGATGCATCGGTAGGTCTCATGAGACAAACTAGTGTCTTGGCACGAGGCCTTGACAAAATATTATTTTTAGTCTTGGCACGAGGCCTTAGCTACGTGGTTATGATAGTATGACATTATGAATTCCATCATTATGAAAGTGGTTATTGATATTGCATGTGATTATTAGACTAGTATAATATCCATGTGAATAAGTAAATGACATTATTTCATTTTATTTTTTCCATATTATGCTGAAGTTCAAGTTTAAAAGGCTTTTGTTTTAGTTATACATTGCCTTAAATGTTTATATTTATTTATGAAATTTTCCACTGTATTGTTATCCTTACTGAGCATCTGAGCTCACCCCTTTCTATGTTTTATTTTCCCAGGATGTCAAGAAATATTTTATGACTGACCTACAGGGATAGTCTGAAGGGTATAGAAGTGTGGACTATGGAGACTATGTTATTGTGATTTTTCACTTTATGATGTAATGTAACATTTATGAATATATCAAGTGTTTCCAAGGCTACTAAAGTAATTAGTCTTTTGAGACTTGATCTTTTGTGATCATGCCAATGTTACGTAATAATGCACCGAATCCGGGTAACTGGGGTCGGGGTGTTATAGGTTTAGTAATTTTTGAGATTAGGATTAGGAAGCCCTAGTTAAAGAATTAGAGATAATAAGAAGTATAATAAAAACATCCCTAAATTTTGGTGAGTATTTAGTAAGTGGTTTATCTAGAAAATACATCCCTATCTGGATATAAGCAGGTAGAGGTGGATCTAGCACAAATGTACCTAGAAGTGAAAACTCTGACAAGGAGTTTCAGGCTTGACCTGGGCTATCCTGGTACACAACAACAGGCCTTGCTGCATTCTTGGTTACGACACTCACAAGGGATATGCTTTGGTAAATTCACAAGTTTATTATGAACCATTATTAAGGGAATTAAAAGAAAAATTCCCCAAAGAATATATATTCGGATGTAGATCATGGATAACATAGATTGAAGCCCACAAATTCCTATGTTAAGGAAAAAAAGTAATTTATAAGTCATCTGTTTTGTCCTTGGATTAACCTTTATGTGTTATCCCTTACTTTCCTTTTATTCTTTCCAATGATAGGTAATAAGAGGACTCAAGCTAACAACCAATGTGAAGATCAATGCGATGATTATTCTAATAAGATGCACAATCCAATGAGAGCAGGAATCTAAAACTTTGTCAAGATACTATCTCAGTTAACTCAAGATTTGAATAGAAACATGGGTCAATAATAACATTCAACCCTCCCCCCCCCCCTAAGAAAGAAAAAGTTTCAATCGAGATATTTATGAGACAAAGGCCTCCTACTTTTAAGGGATTATCTGATCCATCAATTTCTAAACAGTAGATCAACTCCATTGAAAATATCTTCTCCATCCTTCAATGTTCCGATCAAGAGAATGTTCTTCTGGATGCTTATCATATGGAGGGATAAGCTAATCAATGGTGGAAATTGATAAAAAATACAAATCATGATGAGGAGATCGAGGCTTTGGAATGGTAGGATTTACTGAAAATGTTTTTTGATAAATATTTTTTGCACATCATCTGACTTAAGATGGAAAGGCACTTCTTTTCCCTCAAGAAACATTACGGTGAATCCATCAGCGCATATGAGGAAAACTTTACAAGTCTTTCATGATACACCTCTGTATTTTTTGTTACCCTAAAATTCAAGGTTTACCTCTTCTTTGGTGGGATGAAACCTAGCCTACGAAATGATCTAGTGATCCATAACTTCATAATCTATAAGGAAATTTTAAGATGTTCCATCAATGTAGAAACTGGGATCGAAAAATCATAGGGGTATCATGGGTATAATAAGTGTAAGGTGGACTTCAATTCTAGCGGTCCAATGGATAAATCCAACGGTGCTAAAAAAATTTAAAACCCCACTTTACAAATGTGTGGATAGTAGCACCTCAAAAATTGATTGAAGGGGATGAAGAAATAATTTAGGTGTGGAAGAGAAGGGCCCTATCCGTTAACTGCTGACAAGAAAACCCCTTGGAAATAATAGAGGAGAGGAACACTCTATTCGAACCTCAATGTGTTTTTCATTTTTTAAACTTAAAAGAACCAGGGTACCTTGAAAATCGGTGCCACAAGCCAAGGGCTTTCAGAGGCAACCAAAAACCTTCAAGGAAACAAGGGAGTGCTTTTTCTATCACTACTGCCAAAGTGAACCATAACAATGAATTATTGACATGTAAACTAGTTATTCATTCAAGAATAGAGAACATAATTTTTTATTCTAGTTCTATGCATTCTTTTATATCCTAAATGTTTAGTAGAACAATCCCAACACCACCACAAATCATAGAAGTAAAGATGTCAGTGAGTACGAAAAATATGGAAATCATTGCATCCCATGAATATTACTCCTCCCCTATCATAATCTGTGGAATGAACTTTCAGGTGAACCACATCATACTCCCACTGGTGGAATTTGATGCAATTCATATCATGGACTGTCTTTCCTTATATATAGCCAACATAAATTGCCATGAGAGGGAATTCACTCTCCATATGGCGAATCAACCCCTGATTCAATTCAAGTGCAAGGAGGAAGATGAATCTTCTTTAGCACCATCATCTCAAGCATGGATATTACTGCACTATGAGAATGCATATCTAACATAGATTTTTGAGTCTAAGGAAGCATCCATCCTTGAAGACATGCCTATTGTGAGGGAATTTGTTGAAGTGTTTCCCGAGGAATTGCCTGGTCTTCCTTCTAGAAGTGATATTTAATTATAAATTTACCTTATAACCAGGGCGTTGCCAATATCCAAGACTCTGTATAGAATGGATGTTGTTGAGCTTGAGGAGTTGAATAAACAACTACATGAGAATCTGGATAAATGTTTTATACGCCCAATTGCTTCACCATGGGGTGCACCGGTCTTCTTCATCAAGAAGTAGGATGGGTCAATGCGCCTTTGAATCTATTATCATGAGCTCAACAAAATCACAATGAAGAACAAGTATCCTCTGCCATGAATTGATGAATTATTTGATCAGCTACATGAAGAAAAAAACTTCTCCAATGTATATTTATAGTCGGGATATTACCAAGTAAGGGTGAAGAAGGAGGATATCCCCAAGACTGCTTTTTGATTAAGGTATAGGCACTATGAATTCATAGTAATGCCTTTTAGACTCACTAATGTTCCATAAATCTTTATAGACTTGATTAATAGAGTCTTTAGAGATTACATCAACAAAGTTTTGGTTGTCTTTATAGATGATATTTTAATATACTCCAAAACCAAGGAGGATCATGAGGATCATTTAAGAACTATACTAGAGACCTTGCGGAAGGAGAAGATCTTTGAAAGGTACAACAAGTGTGAGTTCTGGGTGATCGAGGTCTCATTATTAGGACATATCATCACAAGTAGTGGGATATCAATAGATCCCTCCAAGACAGCTGTAATAGAGGGATGGTCGAGGCCAAAATCAGTAACAGATATCCATCACTTCTTGGGGTTAGCTGGATATTATCTCCGATTTGTGAGAAATTTCTCATGATTTTACATCCCTCTTACCAAGTTAACTCAGAAGGTAGTAATGTTTTCTTAGAGTGATGAATGTGAAGAGAGCTTCAAGGAGTTGAAAAGGAGGCTTATCACTACGCTCATTCTCACATTACCAAAAAGTGGATAACTTTTTGTGGTATTTAGTAATGCTTTGAAGAAGGGCCTGGGTTGTTTTTTGATGCAGAATGAAAAATTCATTACCAATGGTTTATAGAAATTGAAATTTCATTATAAAAACTATCCAACACATGATCTGGAGTTAGATGGAGTGATCTTTACTTTAAAAATTTAGCGGCATTACCTCTTTGGGGAGAAGTATGAAATATATACATACCACAAAAGCCTCACATATATATTCACATAGAAAGAGTTGGGCATGCACCAACGAAGATGATTAGATCTGATCAAAGACTGTGACTGCTCAATCCATTACCACCCTGGGAAAGTGAATAATGTGGCAGATTCTCTAAGTATAAAGGACCCAACAATTCTATCATTGATTAGAATTGAAAAGTATCCAATCTTCTTAGACTTGATAAAGATGGACATGGGAATCATAAAGAATGTAAAATCATCAATCCTTTCACAAATGATTGCTCAAATGTCTCTTTTGGAAAGGTTAAAGGATTATTAAAAGGATGATGTGGGAATTAAGAAGAAGGTGGAAAATATCAGCAAAGGGAAATACTCGAAGTTCAATGTCAATGAAGAAGGAATTGTGAGATTCGGGTCAAGACTATGTGTTCCATTGAATCCAGAGTTAAAGAAGAAACTTTTAGATGATGCACACAGTTCAAATTTTTTCCATTCACCTAGGAAACACAAGGATTTATCAAGATATACAAGAGCATTACTGGTGGGATAACATGAAGAAGGATATCGCTGAGTATACATCAAAGTGGTTGGTATTTCAGCAAGTGAAGACTGAGGGGAATAAGTCTAATGGGATGATGAAACCATTACCCATACCATAATGAAAATGGGAGAATATCACCATGGAATTTTTTACCAGAATTATAAAGACATCCAAAGGAAACAATGCTATCTTGGTTGTTGTTGATCGTCTTACAAAGACTGCACACTTAATTTCTATTTGTGAGGATTTCTCACTGGATCAACTGGCCCAAATATACATCAGATACGTGGTAAGGATGCATGGAGTACCACTATAGATTGTATCTGATCGAGATCCAAGATTCACCTTTATGTTTTGTAAGAGTCTTCAACATAATTTGGATACTAAGCTAAACTTTAGTACGACTTATCATCCTCAAACTGATAGCCAATCTAAGCAGACTGTCCAAACACTTGAGGAAATTTTGAGAGCATGCTCAATGGACTTCAAGGGAGGATGATATTAACATCTCCATCTTGTTGAGTTCTCATCCAACAACAGATTCCAATCAAGAATCCAAATGGCTTTTTATAAAGCCCTTTATGGGAAGAGGTGTACAACACCAACATGTTGGGATGAAGTTGGGGAGAGAAAACTCCAAGGTCTGGAAATGGTTGAAGAAATGGTGGAGAAGGTTAAGACCATCCAGCAACACATTAAAGTTGTTCAGAGTTGACAAAAGAGCTATGCTGATAATCGTCAAGGAGACCTAGTATTTGAGGTCGGAGACCTTGTATTCCTCTGCATATCCCCATAGAAGAGAGATATGAGATTTTAGAAAAATATAAAGTTTATTCCAAGTTACATTGGACATTTTTAGATCTTTGATCGCATTGGAGAAGTGGATTATTGACTAGCACTCCCACTGAATCTATCTGAAGTACATGATGTGTTCCATGTATCACTTTTGATGAAGTACACACCTAACCCATTGCATGTACTAAATCCAAATGTGGTACCTTTGAGGAATTACCTCTTCTATGAAGATAATCTGGTGAAGATCTTATATCATAGAGAAAAATTTCTACGATATAAGATAATGCCCCTCGTCAAGGTGTTGTGGCGAAACCACAAGTTTGAAGAAGCAATTTGGGAATTGGAGGATGTGACGAAGTTGAGTTACCCACATATGCTTTAGTGTGGGAAAATGAAATTTCGAGGGAGAAATTTATTAAGTGGGGATTATTGTAACAACCCAAACATTTATTAATGGAAATTACTCTTGATCTAATTAAATGTATTTTAAGTAAAATAGTTATATAACATAAGCACTTATTTGGATTTATGTTTTTGTATTTTAAAATACCATTAAAAATTGTGATAGTTACTAATATAGCTGTTAAATAGTGATCACATGATTAGTATAAATATAGGGTTTCATCAAATCCAATTTACTCAAAAAAAGGAAGCGATTGAATCATCCAGTAGAATTTCTCCATACAAAGACCATTTTTTTAGATTGGTCTTCTCTCTTGACCAAGCTCAATCTGAACTTCAACACATTAAGCTCAAATGGAACCACCTATGGGATAAGTGGAAGATGATAGAGATTACCACCTGAGAGACGTTATCCGAGACACTCTAAGAGTTTGCCTCCATCGCTCACGTTACCCTTAGTTCTTATGCTGGTGTTATAAATGGTTATGTAATGATACCCTAGTACTATTATTATGTCCATTATTTTTGTATAGAGAATATATTTTCATTTTATTATTGTTACTTGGTAAATAGTTTTTTAAAGAAAAAATAGAATTTTTAGTTAATTAAGAAATATATTTTGATAAATTAATAGATTTTTGAATTAAATAATTTTTTAATTAAATATTATTACTAAATTAATTTTAATCTAATATAAATGACCATATAATTATTACGAATATGATTGTGATTTTTATTAAGGTTTGAAAGCTAATTTTGTCAAAACCGAGGAATTTTCAATAAATGTCTATTTTTATTTTAAAAGTAAAAATTTATAAAATTATTTAGATAAAATGAATATTAATTTTGGAATAAGGACATCAAAATTATCCAATGGTGAATTTTTAATAATTTTCTAAGACAGTCGAATTTTTGGGTACAAATTAAATATTGTTTAAATGTATAGTGTGTTTTAGGACATCATAATGACCCAATAGTGATTTAATAAAATACTATAAGAAT
This sequence comes from Viscum album, assembly GCA_963277665.1. Taxonomy (NCBI): domain Eukaryota; kingdom Viridiplantae; phylum Streptophyta; class Magnoliopsida; order Santalales; family Viscaceae; genus Viscum; species Viscum album. The sequence continues at coordinate 1,274,169,056 of OY728136.1, read as the reverse complement.
TATTTTAGGTAAATATATGTTTTACCATTAAAATAATGTGATTTTAGATTTTTTTATATTTATTTTACAATGCCTTAGTGGACCCTTCAAAACATATAAAACATTTTAACTTTTTAAATAGATATACTTGAGAGTGTGACTCACCTTTACATAATAAAACATATTATTTTAAGAATTTAGGCCAATTTAATTATAAAATAATTTTTTCCACTCCCTTTTGGAAAAAACAATGGGAAAAAACCAAGGTTTGGTTTGTGGTTTTGATTAGTTTAATGTGTGGTGTCCCAAACCTAAATAATAATGAATTCCCTCTCTTTTCCTATATTAACCCACCAAAGATCCCACTTCCTCTTCACTAAATGTCTTTTTAGTTCGTCCAAACTCTTCCCACCTCTTTATATAATCCTCCAAAGGCTCCCCAACCTCCCAAGAAGCCTCTCTTAAGCCCCTCCCAAGCCTTTGGGATCACACTTCCAAGTAAGATATTCCTTCCTTTCTCATTTTATCTAAGTTTCTTAATATTGTTATGCCCTTTTATTTTCAATTATAAATGTTTTAGAATGATTTAAAATCTCCCCCATACTGACCTATTTATGTTTTAATGATTATAGACCCTTTTTCCCTATCATTAATTCCTCCCATGTACACCCGTTACAATGATGAAATTCCGTAAGGAATTTCTCTCTCCTCATTTACATCCAAGAAATTATTTTTTATTATGAATCAAAATTCCATTAATTATGTTAGTACATGTATCTATATGACCCCCTTACTGTTAATTTCATTTACATATGATGATACACCCTTTTATCTCTCATAAACCTTTTTTATGAAGTCATATTTCATGCCCTTATGCTGCCAAAATTGCACCACCATTTTCCAATCCAATATCATTGTGTAGTGAATACCATGCCCATTTCTATATCAAGGGTGTTCACCTTTATGCACATTTACTTATTGATTATATAGTTTCATGTATTAATTCCACATTCGTTTACCATATAATAAATTATTATGTTTAATGAATCTATGTTATATGATCTTGTGGCACATTTATGCATGAAATGAAATGTTTAAGAAGGGTGCACCATGATAGTGCTCCAATGCATTAGCTAAAGGTTAGTATCAAGATACGTCAAGTGAAATGAGGTTTTACTCATGATAATTCAAGTTAAATGAGGGTTTAATCAAGCTCCATGTGAAATGAACCTTGGCTCATGCTAATACCATAATAAGTGTTGTTGACACATTTCCATGTTGTGATAATCATTCTTTATCATGAATTTATGTTCATTTTTCTTTTATGCTCTGTTGATATTCCTATTGCCTATCATGAATTTTATAATTCATGTTATTCCTTGTTTACTCCTTTACTGGTCCTTATAGCTTACCCTTTTCTTATTCATGTCCTCAGGTTATCCCATGCAATGCTAAGTACGGGGGAATATAGTGGTCGTGTAAAGGAAGTTTTCAATAAAGATGGCGTGTTTCATGTTTTAAGTCATTATGTAATGTTCCTAAGCCCCAAAGACATTATACCTCTAAATATTCCATGTTTAATCAAGTGAATATTTTATGTAATAAATCATGTTTAAGTGTGTAATAAAGAGAAGGGTTGTCATAGTACTGTCACTAAAACTTATAAAGCACATTTAGATTACACACATCTTTAACATGTCTATTTGTATTGAAATATTACTCTATAGGTATTGGGATTTCCTCTTAGACATGGGTTTTGGGTTTTCTCTACACTATAGGAAATTAACTTCTCCCCTCTCAGCATACGAAGACATATCACTATCCAGTCCCTAGATAGAATCCTTGTTGATCAATGAAAAGATATAGCGTCCCATTTTTATTTGTAAGGATTTAAAATATTAATGCATATATTTTCAGAGCCGGGTGTTGAGTGGGAATGATATTTTATGGCCCAATGTGCTCAGAATTAATTTTATAAAAATATTAAATATATTTTATGTTACACACACAAGGTTTATTAAATAAAATGTGATAACTCATAAAAAAGCTCAGAGGAGATATCTAAGACCACTATTGAGTCTGGAATGTGATGTTTACCCTAGGCACAACATAAAATCGGTTGAATTGGGGCGTTAATATATTATTTTCATTGATGATACATTTAGTGTATTAGCTAAATTATTTATTTAATTAAATTATTAAATTAAATTAATAAATTAAATCTATAAAATCACCTCTATGGAAAATCCTCTAGGCTTAGCTGTATAAACCCTAGGAGGATTAAGAGATTTCTTCCTCATTGTATTGATGAATCAACATCCAATGTTAATGAGTCTTTGGATTGGAGCATATCGAATGATAGAAAATGAAACAACTTCTTCCATTTTTTGTAGATCACATTCATCAATGATGAATGATACAATATTTAGGTAGGACTCATAAAATTGTGGATTATGCCATTTTTGATTAAATTGATTGAGTAGAATCATTACATATTTTATTTGCACCAGATGTTGAACATTTTTATGCACATATGTACCAGTATAATTTTTTATTCTCTTTCATAAACCTGATAGTCCCCAATTGTGATTTTTGTCCAAGAATGCTTGGACAATGATCGTTAAACCTTTTTTTGTGGTGCACTTATCACTTTGATTTCATTGAATTCTTTACTATTGGGTAATGGGGACATGGATTGATATTTCTAGGTAGTATCTAGCATGATCTAACCCCTAAATATGTGGATAAATCACATACAAATAATGGAATGGAAAACCAATAGTGGATTTGGGGTGATTATGAGTTACGGGTGATCGATTTGATGAATGGGATCCAAACTAGAGGAGGTGCGACATGGGTTACACGATCAGTGCATAAAGGAATCAATGAACTATGTAGGGATTTTATTTCCAGCTACTAAATGGATTAACATGATGAATTGGTACTAGATCCATTGATTTTGGATGAAGGAATGACCTAATTTGAAGGGGCAAAGCCAAATCAGGATAGAAAATCATATATTTTAGATTCTATGAAATATTTGACTATACTTATTGTAATTTGATGAACACATTAAATGTATCCCCTATGTTGTGGTGACTAAGTTTTCATAGATTTACATGTTTAACACATCATGTGGGTGCCCCATATGTAGTGTGACCTTGTATTGCTGACCAAGCGTGTACTCCAGGAGTACACAGAAATGCACACGACCATGAACACCCCATGTGAAAAGTACACATGTATGGTTAGAGACACAAGATACACCCAGTGTCAAGTGACATTCCATGTACCAAAGTACATGCACAAAACCTAAGTTCACAAACATGATTGAGGTGCATGGGCAAGGACACCGTGTGTCTTGGAAATACCATGTAGAATCCCTACACTCCATGTATTTCTATATAGTCAATGATCCGTGTACCTACAGGAACAAGTATATGAGATGTAGCGGGACCACATGTCATGTGGGTCCCATCACATGACATATACCCCTTGGTTCCTTTTGAGGAAATATTAATCTCTCATATCTCCTTTGTTTGGACTCAGATTTTGGACACAAGTTGCCTATCATGAGTGTTTTTTTGCATATAATATGATAATGCTCTCCATTGTTGCTTTTGAGATACTATGTGACATGTTTTGGGCATGGTACTTATTTAGGCAACACCCATTGATGGTAGTGATCACACATGATCACCAGAGGCTTTTAGAGTGAAACCCTCCAGCCAGGCTAGGCATGGGTCCTTTGTCAGCCATCAAAGTGGAACCCTCCTATGGAGTCAGGGCATGAGTCATATTGCATCATATAAAGTGAAGGCATGGTTCCTCTATCTACCTATCAGAGTAAAACCCTCCTACTAGGATAGGGCGTTGGCCCTCTTTATTTTAGAGTGGAACCATCTCTATGGGATGGGCATGGGTCCTCTATCGGCCATTAGAGTGTAAATCTCTTACGGAGTCAGTGCATGGGTCCTCTAGAAATAGAGGGTAACCCTCCTATAGAATCAAGGCATGTTTACTATAGAATCAGAGTATAACCCTCCATCAGAGTTATGGCATGGGTCCTCTAGCATCAAAGTGTAACCCTCCTCTTATACCAGGGAATGCTTCCTCTACCTATATATTTTCCCCTCGATTGTGAAACATAGTGATGAGGTGTGGCTTAACTTGGATGTTTTCCATTGGGTAGAAAAACAAGATGTTGGGCATCATTGATGGACTTATGGAACTAATATTGGATCTTTACCTGGACTGGAATGTGAGAGGGATATTTCCTTCTCTCTTATTTTGGGTTTCTTTGGTTTGAAATATATAAAAATATATATGTATTCATGCCTTTGGATTTGGTTGCTATCTTTATATGGGTTTCATAGACACACAAGGTAGTCCACCTACATGTTTTGTTGAGAACATCAGGGTTAGATGTGGTTACTATCCTACTATGGATAGTAAAAACTCTCCGTGTAGTCCATCTACACACCATGTTGATCCCCTTTTATATGGATGAGGCTATATTCTATTACTTTGGGTTGAGCTGTATCATGTATGTTGTTCAATATATATTTGTATTATGTCTCTTATCCCCCCCTGAGATTTTGGGGCATCCTACTAGGTATGTATATACTCACCCCTACATGAGCTTTTCCCATATGTTCCGTATCTTTTGAAAATGACAGAAAGGTAGGTGGTGACTATAGAAGAGCTTAGGGATACTTGGTGAATTGGACCACGTATGCAGGTCAATATTAGAGATCAGGTGATGGAAACTCTGGCCATTTTAATCTCCAATTTTCTCAATTTAGGACATCCTTTTGTTTAGGCATTTATTTTCCCCCTTTACTTTTTAGTTTTCACTACTGTACCCTTGTACACCCTTGAGGTTTTTGGTCCTGGTTTACTTTATAGTTGTTGCATCTGATTATTATTATTTCTCTACATTTTATTCATTAATAGGGTTGGTTGTGTGCTTATAGGAACATTATTCATTGGAATCCCATTTAGGTTATGCCTTTTGGTGCCTGTTGCCACCCTTGGCCTATGGCGGCGGGCTTGGGGAAGTTGCGTATTGAGACCTAGTTAAGTTCAGTTCATAAAAGATTAATATTAAATCAGTTCATTTCTTGGTATGATTTTTGGTGTATTCCCATTAAGAGGATTTGGTTGGGATTTAGGGAAATAGTGTCAGAGTGTCTTGAGTGTGGATCCAAAGCTAGAGAAACCAGGGATGGTATGAGCACCCGACACATCCATTCACCATGACCTTAAATACCTACATGTCAACTTGGACATTGAGACAATGTTTGTAGGGATAAATTGAACATGCATCATATACGATTGAGTATTTTCCTATCCTTATAATGTCATCTCTCCATTGTATGAATATATGCTCATCTGATAGTGGTATGACTTGATTAAATTTTTAAGATGCCTCCATGATGCTAGCCAGCTAGGATACCTATTTTGGATCATGATGATGATCCGATGAGAAATGAAAAATTATTTACAGGTCCATCCCATGAACTTATTCTTCAAGGTGGAAATTTATCACCACCACTACCTTTTGAGTATCATATCATACCATCCATGATGGCTAAGGATGTGTACATTATTAGCACACTCCACAAGTTCTAGTGCTAGAAGCTGTTGAGGTTCTATGATGAAATAGATCCCCATGAAGAAGAGGATTCGTTAGAGTCGGTGGTTTGTTGTTTCAGTCTCATCTAGAAACTGACATATTAGGTTGTTGTACTAGAAGATATCATTGTTCATGGAGTAGCTGGGTGCTGTTGGAGTCTCATAACCCAGATGCACGATGAGTTGATCCTCTCATATCCTAACTTCCAATAGCTATTATTTGAGGAGTAATAAAACTCATATTTCTGTTCAGTTTGGATTTATGATATTCTAGAGCTGCATCAGGGAGGGATGATGGTGGATGAGTACTAAGTGAGGTTCATAGACCTTAAATGATACTCCCTTGACATTATCCAAGATGGCTACTTTTGAGAAAGTAAGTTTGAGCAAGAAATCCGCAAATAGATCCATGAAAGTGTGGTACCATTGTGCATTCCCACCAATGATGGGGTGTTGGAGTAGGAACTAGTGAAAGAGAGTTTCCTATAAAAGGGATACCAGGTAGCTAGATATGGCGGTTTTTGTCACACAGCTAAGTCATCTATAATAGCTAGTTGGAGATAGTCGGTAGTATCTCATAGCAGGAGACCCTATCGTGGTCAGTCTCAAATGCGTGGCCGAGCAACATTGGGTTAGAGTAGAGGAACATGTTATCCTAGAGAGGGGTGGTGCTATGCTTGTGATGGGTGAGGTCATATAGTGTGTGAATTCATGACCATATGACCATAGGAGAATAGGAAGGTAGCTGACAGACCATTAATGAAGAGGCAGTTCCGTGATTAGTGATCTTATACACTACAAAAAACTGACCGTATAGCGACAGTTTAAACCACCACTACATGGTTCTATGATGGTTTCAAAAAACCAGTACTAAAATTGTTGTCGACAATCAACATAAGGCTATTTATTCCATTTAGAGGGTTTTTTTGGAAAGTGTCATAGAATATGCATTTCGTGGTGGGTGTCTTTTTTTTAGCAGTGGTTTTCTCTTAAAAAATAACTATGATTTAGCGGTGGTTTTCAACTGCCACTAAATTATGGACTTTTTTAAAAAAAAACCACCACTAATATAGATAAAACAACTAATAAGTAAACTTTTTTAATATTTAGTGGAGGTTCTTACCACCTCCCCTAAGAAAATACCCTAATATAGTGGTATTTTAAATCTATGTGAAAAAAAATCAACCTCTATGGTGGTTTAAACCGCTGCATTATCATGAATTAAAAAAATAACAAGTTGCAAGTTCTGCAGCCCTAGAACCTACATCCAGAACAAAAAAATAGTGAGACTGAAAATTTTACCGAATCCTCAAATATAACATCTATATAAAATAAAAATGACATTTTAAAACTAAATAATCAACGTACGTTGGTTCACACCAAAACATAAAGAATCAACACATTGACCAACTAAAAGAAATAATACATTTCTCAATACATTGAATGAATAAAACAAAGCACAATACAATAAAATAATCAACCTATATGTAAAATAGACACAAGAAACTAAAAATCATATATGATCATATAAAAATCTCATTCTACATAGCAAGTTGAAACACAACATATAGATACATGGTTATACAACACAGACCTAGGGAATCTAATGTCCCGATCCCATATAAAATATAAGAAAAAGATAAAAAATATACTCACATTAGACATACTAATATATGAATAAAAACTCTCCACTAACCATTTCCCAATGATGAATTTTTCTCATCACCCTCTCCATATCCATCTCCACTTCCAACTACTAGCACCTGTAAAAAAATTATATTGAAAATTAAACAATGTTGTATATTTATATTTAAACTTAAAATCAATAAATGTTTGTGAACAAAATGATTTTGAAGTTGTATGATTTACCTTCTCCCCACTAGTAATCACTTTCAATCCCTGTTTGTTTTCCAAATACCTTAGATGGTAATAGTCCCAAACACATCCACGCACTCGACCATGATGCTCCTTCCCAAGGAGGTTACTAATTGGGTCATCCTGGGAGACCGAGTAGGACTGTGTGGGATTGAAATCCCATAGTTCTTTATTTTTTACCTATAAATCAAATATCAGTCATATCATAAGAAATATATATTAACATAGTGACAAATAATAATTATTTATTATAATGAAAAATGAATTCATACCCCAACTTCTTTGATAATAACATTAAAAAATGTCCCATTAAAATTTTTATGAACTTTCAACCACACTTTTGATAGAGATGCTTGGTGGCCTAAACTCAGTGACTACATTAAACAAAGATAAATAAAAAATTTAATATATTAAATAGATAACATTGTATAATAAATATTTAAACTAATGAAAATATTACTTGAGTTGATCAACTTCTAGAAAAACTCTTTGACCCCGTAGTGTGAGTATAATGCTTCCTTGAAATTCCTATAATTTAATAAAATAAAATTAAGTTCATAACATACATTTTAAAAAATTCATGAATAAAAAAATTGAAATGATAATATATGAATAGTACTAAAAAATATATACATGACAATGGTAATGAATGACTACACAAATTACATAAGTGTCTGATAAATGAATGGATAACTGCACATACAATAACTTTCTCCTTCAATCATGTTAGTTTCATGCTTCATCATTACTTTATCTACTTCATCCACTCTTCCAAGACTAATATTTTCAATATCATGATGGAAAAATAAGTCTTCTTCTTGATTTTTATGAGATTCAATGTCAGAGGTCAAATCATCAACTTCATCACCCATGTCATACAAGTCTCTTTATTTTATAGGAGCAACTACACTCCAAGATTCATCCATGAAATCTTTAACAAAATATACCATTTACTCTTGTTATGATAAGATATACAGATCATGTAGTTCACGGTCACCAACATCCATCAAGTGGGAGATGTTTTCATAAGTAAATTTCATGGAATCTCTTTTAAAACCCATGATAATATCTACCCGATTTCATTTGAATAAAACAACTGAAAAATGTCTTTGGTTGTTCAATTCGATAATATCTATCAATTTTTTTTATAGTATTCCACCTTAGCTAACATAAAATACCACTATTCTATGTTTTGAAACCCTCTTCCCAATCAACTGTACGGAATATAATGCCATTCATGTTTTATATGTCTAACTTTCTAGCTTGTTTTGGAGGACCTTGAGCAAGAAAATTCAAATATTTTGACAACTCTGCTTGAGTATCGGTATTTATGATCTGAAAAAATTAATATACATTATTAGATTTACAAAATATATGTATCAAACTAATATCTATATTTATTTAAATATTTATGGACTTAGAATTCATGAAAATCATTCTAAATGATCTTTATTAACATATTTTATTAAATCTTTCTCATTTTGTGTTCATAATCTCATTCATCTATTTGTTTGTATCATCCACTATTCAATAAATGCATATGAAATTTCACTATTCAGTAGCACATATCTACATTCCTGTAATAGTTTCATTTCTATTAGTGTAACATTTGAGCTCCTCCCAACCGATCAGCCAATAGCAGGAAAGTTTTTTGATTTCCCATGTATTCTAGATTGAGTTGATGTGTCATCAACAAATCCAACTTTATTGAATCATGTATCAATATCATCCAAGTATATAGAAAATAAGGTAATGCACTCCTCTTCCAAATATACTTCATAAATACCTCCTTCAGGTTGAGATTTATTTTTCACCTATGATTTCATATTCCCAAGATATCTGTGAAATAAAATAAAAAAACATAATTATGTATTTATTGAAGTTCCAAGAATTATTTACTAAAATTAAAAACATATAAATAATGTACCTATCAATTGGATACATCCATATATAATGCACAAGGCCTCATAATTTTTCTTCCTCAACTGAATGCATAGTTAAATGCATCATGAATGTAAAAAATGATGGAGGAAAGACCATCTCCATTGCACAAAGTTCCAATAAAAATTTATCCTAAAGGTTGTAAAGATAAAATGGATGGAGAGTTTTCTCACATAGTTTTTTGAAAAATGTTAAAAATTAGAGTACAACAATAGTAACCTTTTTAGGTAATAATGTACGCAATGCCAATAGAAGTAACTAATGTAACAAAATATGTGAATCATGGATTTTCAATCCATGTAACCTGTGATTCATTAAGTCAACAGAACATGATATGCTACTTTAAAACCCATAAGATACCTTCACATGTTTTAAAATTCTAAGGAATATATCTTTATCCATATTTTTATTTCAAAAAAATTCGGAGAATACTTTCTATTCTCATCTGGCCAGAGATCATGATTTATGTTCACTGCTTGTAAGTCTTTCTGAGAATTGGGATGGTCCTTCAACTTTCCATGCTCATTAAGCAATGTGAAGATCAAATTTTCACAATAATTCTTCTCAATATGCATCAAATCATGATTATTCCGCAAAAAATTAAATTCTCAATATAGAAGTTTTAAGGATATACTTTTTTTCTTCCATTATTACATTCTGATTTCACTTGGCTATGCACTTCGAACTTGTTTCCCACTATCATTCAAATGATGAACCTTCCCCAATTCTGTTTCAACATTTCCAAGATGTTTCAATATTTTAGAACCTATTAACAACTTTAGAGGTGGTCTACAATTAATGAAACCATTGAATTTTGGATTAATCTACCAAAATCTATGGTATACTTTGAGAAATCTTGGATGACATAAGAAGAACAATTTTATATTGTGAGGTAGCTACTCGAGCTCAAAATAAAAGTTACAAATAGGAAAAGAAAAACCCGTCTAGGTGTTCCAACCAGATAAATTCCCAAGTCTAGGGAAGTCACTAATGGTGCACATTAGAGTAGCTTTCATTTTAAACATTGTTCTAGAAGATGCATCATATGTCTCAACACCGTTGCTCCATAAATCCTATAATTCTTCAATTAAATGATACAAGTACACATCAATACCATTTTCAGGTATTTTTTCGCTAGATTAATCATCGAAATGATAAAATACGTTTGTTTCATACACATCCATAGAGGTAGATTTTAAGGGATCAAAACAACCGGCCAAATGCTATAACTAGTACTCAAGGTCCCAAATGGGTTGAATCCATCGAAAACCAATACCAATCTAACATTCTTAGGATCATATGAGATATTTTTATATAATGAATCAAATGTATTCCATAATTGTGAATCTATAGGATGTATCATTAACCCATCATTGTTATTATCTACAGAATGTCACTTTGAGTGTTCAACAGTTTTCGATGACATGAATAATCTTTATAATCAAAGTTTTAAAGGAAATTAATGGAAAATCATTGGAGATGTGTTCATTTTTTATTATTCATGGTATTATTTTGATTCATACTTATAACATCACTCATAGACTTCCATCTAGGGGAAGAGCATTTCTTAAAATCCTGTCTGCTTGAATCCTCTTCCCAATAAAGAATACAATCATTGGGACATGCATGAATTCTTGTATAATTCAGAACAAGCTTGATAAAAACGTTTTTCATATCATAAAAAGACTTAGGGGTCATTGCATTAAGAAATTCATCACACAAAAATTCTAATATCATGGATATCACCTTATTTATAATTCCACATAGGCATTTTATATGGTACAACTTCATCAGAAAACAATGTTTTGAATATTTCAAACATCCACTATAAAACTCTTTATTTCCATCGTCAACTAAACCATGAAATGCATCTTTATACTCATTGAATTTTTCTCTTACATTATTCACTATATAATCAAGAGGAGAATATAATGATGTGTTATAATCTTGATTTGGTTTTCCTACAGTCTCAAAAACATCACTTTTCAAATTGCTATTTATAACACCCTAAACAGGTTTTTTTGATATGTTTTAATGTTTATGTTGGTGTCTTGCAATTCCTAATGCATCATTTATAAGTTTTTTAATTTCATTTTCCATTTTTTAATAATTTAGGAAATCATTCTATTGATTACAATTAGTGCTCAACCTTTCTGTAAAGTTCGATTCTCCATACCAAATCCAATACAAATAATTAGCAGGGAATTACATCAGTATCAAGTGTTGAAAAACATCATCTCTCTTCAACCATCTTATAAATTTACATTTTTGTACATGGACATCTTATTATCCCATCAACATATTGATTGGAAGTTCAAAAATATATAAAATCCTCCAAACCCTTAGCATATTGAGGTGTGTTCCTCGATAATGTGTTACAACTTTTATCCATATATATCACAATGTGCCTATACAATATGAAAAAAATTACAACACATAACAATTACTAAATAAGAAAATATATTCATTTATAGTAGTTGAAAAAAATTAATATGTTAAATAACCATATACTAGCATTTAAATTTATGTATAACCATCTATGAAATATAAATTATAGACACTTATGAAAAATAATAAAACTATTTGGATAATTAGAATATTTCGATGGAGAAACTGGTGTAGAGTAGTGAACATAGACCCTTCTTTAATTTATACAGAACAAGTAAATATAAGGAAATTAGAAATGCCTTAAAAAATTAGTATAATGAATCCATGAATTTTTAAATTTATTTCATATTCATTATCAACTTCTTTTCTTAACTTATATTTATAGACAAAATAAAAATGGACAACATTCTTTATAAATAAATTTAATCTTCTACACATGGGTGTCTCTTAATTCTTCGTCATACATTTAAAACCCAAAAGTTATAAATTAAAACAAAAATATATTATTGTTTAAAGTATCATGCTCAAATTCAAAAATACTCAATGAATTTCAGTACTGGTATTTTTTTCTATTGAAAAAGTCTTTCTACTATTAAAATAGATGAGATACTCTAATACATAAATATAATTGGGAAATTTTATACCTATATATCCTACATAAGTGTAAAATAATTTTTTCACAAGCTGCATAAGTGTACCTCATAATTTTTATAATTTTCATAACGGTATCCTTTAAAATATACACCTCACATAATAATAAGATGCATTTTACACATGTTGTATATAGGTAAATTATAATTCTATGTAAGGGTAAGAACAAATTATAAGCATTTCTTAAGGGTAACTAGTAAATTTGTGTAATGGTAAGATTTTACTTAAAATGGTCATGTAAAGGTAACTAAAAAAGATGTATAATGGCACTTAGATGTTACATACAGGTAAAAAACATTTTCTAAAGAAATCATAAAAGAAAAAACATAAATTCTATACACTATTTAAAGGTATCTAGTTCACTACACAAGGTTAAATTGCATTTTTTTTCACGTCGGTTAATGGTAGAATAACACTTGTGTAGATATAAGGAACACTTGTGTAATGGTAAGAAACACTTGTGTAAAGGTAAGAATCATTTTTGTAAAGGTAAAAATATAAATTATGCCAATACTAGAAATTACATAAATGTTTTTCCTATGATACAATCACATTAAAATTTCCAACTAATTTATTTTACCACAGGCTTAATATACAATATTCCTTGCATCATCCATCATTTGTTTACTCTCTCAACATCATTATTTTCATCATTTGTATCATGTATAATCATCCAATTATCTTCTTTATATGTCAAATTTTCTTTCTCATGAGGATGGATAAATTAAAACCAGTCAAATATCGAATTCTTCTTTCCACTCCTTTTATTTTAATCATGAATATACTGAGACTTATTTCTCTCAATTTCAATACCAAATATAAATCTTTATCTGGAAAAACTTTTTTTATTTGGTAACTTACTTTATTAATAATTAACCAAGTTATTCAAATGCAACTATAACAAGTGAAGTGTATAAGTCATCCATTTGGAGAATTATTAAATAAAAAATTAAAAAAAGTCTTAATTTGAAACTCGATCGAGATCTAATCAGTATCATACATCCAGATTCTCTCTATTCTAATAAAAGATATTTTTTAAAAATATAAATTATAGATTATAATAAAATAATCATGAAAAAATGAATATTTTGAATAAAAATTAGGATAAATAAATAATTCAAAAAATAAATACACATGTTTTGGTCATAGAAAACATTTATTATAGAAGAACATTGTTTTACACTACATGAAAAATCCTATCTTTTGTAGAAAAGCTTTTTATTAGGGAAAGCATATATAATATCAACATAAAATAATCCAATATCACATATTTAAAGAATATATCAAATAAGATAATCTAAATACTTATTTTAATTTTAAATTCATCAAATCATGCTAGTATTTATCCAAATAAACCATAAGAGATGGAATATGATATAATTGAGGCATACTAGTAGTGACTCAAAAAAAGTATAAGACATGGAATAATAAACAACTAATATATACTAGTAACATTCCAATCAAAGAACAAGTCTTGGATTAAGTTACAAGAAATACATTCTAAAATAAAAAATATATTTTCTTCATCCAAATATGTTTTAAATGTTTTAAAATATAAATTTGGGAAAAAACTATTTATAAAAATAGGTAGTATCCAAGAAAAAACGGTTTTTATACATTAAACCCTTTCAATATTATAAGTGTTCCATTTATAAAAAATATGTTTAGATCTTAAGACATACCAAATGAAACAAGTATGGGTAAAAATTGATAAATGTGATTGAATTATGAAAAATAATAAAAACTTCAAAAGGATCTATTTTCAACATAGAATATCTTATATAATTAAAGTTTGGTTAATGAACTAACCCATACCTAAACAATTTTATAAATAGAGAAAAAAAATGTTTTATTAAATTTAATGTTTGGGTTCAATTAAATCATACACAATTAATTTTAAAAATAAATACAACTAGTGTTTACAAAATTGAATTTTTGTTCAAAACCCAATTTTATACTCAACAATTTTTCAATATAAATGAAACTAATATAAATATTGTTACTATTTTTATTAAAACCCAATTCATGCTTACATAATTTATTAATTATGGCATACTATAAATGAAATATCTTAAATTCCTTTCCTAACCTAAAACCATAATAAAAAAATGCTTTATAATTTATGCAAGTAACAACATAGAATAACAAATCAACTCCCCTATTTATAAAAATAACTATGTGGAAATTTCATTAATAATCCCAATAATGTAATCATAAACATGTGTAAATTATTTCTAGTTTAATATAACATAAAAAATGAATTGTTTTTAAATTATTTCAATCATGTATCCATGTCATTTGTAGCTTATCACTAAATTGAAAACCATGATGGAAATATCTCATGTCATGTAGAAAGAAATAGATAAAATAATTTCTCATGCTTAATAACAATTACATAATTCTAGAATGATAAAATGAATAAATTATTTAGGCAAGGAAAACACAATCTTGAATAAAAATTAATATTCTCATGATAACACATCAATTGGTATAACAAAAAATACACAATCAAAATAATAGAGAAAATGGGTAGAAGAAGTTACCTTAATTAATGCGTATATATTTTTTAATGATCCAAGAGTTTAGATGCCACAACATAGGGGTATATAGGCTCAGGATCAGCGACGAGAAGTAGTGAGGGGTGAAGAAGCTTGGGACCGGTGGCGAGGTGCAGGGAGGGGTGGCGAGGCTTGGGACCAGCGGCGAGGTGCAGCGGTGAGGCGCAACAAGGGTAGGGCTATGGAGGGTCGGGGGTCATGGGGGTTGGGAGAGTGGGGAGTTTGGAGGATAAGTGTCAGTTTTTTGAGAAAAAGAAAGATTTCAGGAAATTTTTTAAAAAACTTCCACTAAATTATTATAATAAAAATTCTCAGCGTTTTAATAAACTGTCATTAAAAACCGCCACTAACAACTGATTTTAGTTTAGTTCTAGAAGAGGGTAGGGTGGCCCCCAAGGAGGTGGGTATAGAAGAGTAGTATGTGGATATCTATGAGAATTATTTGTTGGTTGTGGATGATTCTATGAGATCTTTCCACCACCACAACCAGGAGGCCCATGTTCATCTTAGGAAGTTAGTGGTCGGGGCTGCAGACAGATACATGCTATAGAGGCTTATGGCCCAAAAACACACAATATAATTAGAGTTACTATATGTGTATTTTATACTGCTTATTCTGTATTAGTATACATATTTTACAATCATTCGTTCATCTATATGCTCTTGGTATGAGAGATGGAGCTCGTAGTAGAGGTTTTACCCTAATTTCTTTGTCTTGAGGTTCCTACAAGGACTACTTCTTTTGTATCTTTTATCTATTGAAAGTATGAGATATTTCTTGGTAGAGATAGGTTCATGTTGTATCTTTTGTTTATAATGATGAAACTCTATAACTTCATCATGTTTATGGATTGGTTTTCCATGGTTCAAGACCAAATTGACTGTCACCATAGATTAGTCGTATTTCTTTATACTGATGGTATGCGATTCACTTTTATGGATGAGAGAGATCACATGGTGGGATGAGTGGGATTTGAGAGCAGGAGGGTACAACCCATAACCCAACTATTGGTGAGTATATCCCATAGTACAATAGTCTCTTCAGGAATTTAGATTCCTTCAATTATACAATATTATATGGATTTCTTCTCCAAGGACATTACGAGACTACCTATGATTCCAAATATGGAGTTTTGTATCAATTTTCATCCCAAGACTACTCCAATATCTTATATGGAATATCATATGGCCTTTAAAGAGCTATGTGAGCTACATTTACAGTTGGAGGACCTTCAAGAGAAGGTTTTAATCAAGACTTGTATGTCCCCTTGTGCAGCACCATTGTTTTTTATGAAAAAGGTGGATGAGAACTCATGAATTTTCATTTATTATCATCACCTGAACCAGGCCACAATAAGGAAAAAATACCCCTTTATGAGGATTGAAAACCTCTTTGACTAGTTTCAAGGCACAAGATGGTTCCAGAAGATCAATCTCAGGTTCAGATACCACAAGTTGAGGGTCTGTGAATTTGATATTCTAAAGTTGGAATTATGATTCCGCTATAGACACTATGAGTTATTTGTGATGTCTTTTAGTGTGAAAAATTACCCTACTTTGTTTATGTATTTGATAAACCTTATTTTCCAGCTGTACTTGGACAGTTTTTTGTTATTATCTTCATCGATGACATACTTGTATACTCTGCATTGGAGGAGGACCATGCATAACACTTGAGTATGGTCCTAGATTTCCTTTGGAAGCACCAATTTTATAGAAAATTTTTGAAGTTATAGTTCTGGAATCATGAGTTTCAATTTTTGGGGAATGTCATTTATAAGAATGGTTTAGCCAAGGATCAAGTGAATATCGATTTAGTGCTTTTATGGGAGCCACCCAAGAGTGTGTTGGAGGTGTGGAGATTTCTTTCTTTTGGTGGGGTACTATAAGAGGTTTTTGGAAGAATTATCTAGGATCGCCTCCCCATTGATCACCTAGACATGGAAAGGGAATATTTTTACTTGGATTGAGTAGTTCCAGGGAGCCTTCAAGGAGTTGAGTTTGAGGATGATGATTTCTCCGATGTTGGGACTATCAGAGGATGGTGTAGAGTTTGTAGTATATTTAGGTGCCTCAATAGCTAGTCTCAACTGAATGTTAATAAAACAACAAACAATTATTATATATGGGTTGAGGAAATTGAGATTCCATGAGACAAAATATGCGACTCACAACATAGAGCTGAAAGTGGTAGTCTTTCCACTATGTATGTGAAGGAATTATCTTCTGGGAGATCACTTTGTGCTATACTCAGACCATCAGAGTCTTAGGTACAACTTCATTTATAGAGTCTTGAACCCAAGAAAACAATGCTAGTTATAAATCCAATAGGGCTATGACTTTAAGATAGTATATACTCTAGGGAAGGGAAATGTGTTAAAAGATATCCTTAGTAGGAAGTCACAATCTCGTATAGTGCAGGAGGCTTCAGAGAAGTTGGCTTCCTTATAGCTGTACCTGGTGGAGTGGGAGAGTGATGTTTTTTTAGTCGATGGTGTTGAATCCTATGCTTTTTAGCATGTGAGAGAGTCCCAATTAGGATAAATAAACTGTGAGGCCTTTCGTGACCAGATATGCACATGAGATTCACCAGATGGAAATTCTGAAGGTGAGAATCATGTCATCCTTTTCAAGGGACAGACGATGGTATATATCACGATGCCGGAGGAGGTGATGCAATTATTCCACACTTATCCCATAATTATACATCTCAGTATGGGGAATATGTACATAGAACATTGTTGGTAGTTTTGGTGGTCCAACATGAGATAGACCATGATTGAGTTCGCCTCTCAGTTCTACACCTATCAACAGGTGAAGGATGAAAACTACATTCTACAAGGTTTTTTTGCAGCCCCTTAAGATCTTAGAGTGGAAGTGGGATGGAATATACATAAAATTTGTGATAGGGATTACATAAAAAGTTAAAATACATGAAACCATTTGGGTGATATTTGACCAAATCATGACGTCGACACACTTTCTTACTATTAGGGAGTAGAGTTCAGTGGAGAGTTTAGGGCATATGTATGTTCTGGAGATCATTTTCCTTCATGGGGTTTCATAGACTATTATCTCTGATAGTGATGAAAAGATCGTGTTATGATTTTAGAGAGTCCTATTATAGGTATTTGGAACCCATATTAGGATTATTATATGTTTTCCCCCAAGATAGAATGTAACGCCCCGACCCCAGCTACCCAGAGTCAGTGCATTACTTCGTAACATTGGCATGATCACAAAAGATCAAGTCTCGAAAGACCGATTAGTTTAGTAGCCTTGGAAACACTAGATACATTCGTAAACGTTACATTACATCATAAAGTAAAAAACTACAATAACAAAGTCTCCATAGTCCACTCTCATATCCTCTTCTGACAATCCCTGTAGGTCATTCATAAAATACTTCTTCACATCCTGGAAAATATTAAAACATTGAAAGGGGTGAGCTCAGATGCTCAGTAAGGTTAACAATATTGCGGAAGCTTTCATAAATAAACATTAACATTTAAGGCAATGTATAACTAAAACAAAAGCCTTTTAAACTTGAACTTCAACATAATATGGAAAAAGTAAAATGAGATAATTCCATTTACTTCTTCACATGGATATTCTACTGGTCGAATAATCACATGCAATATCAATAACCACTTTCATAATGAGGGAATGTATAATGCCGGACATTCTGAAACATTTTGTCAAGGCCTCGGCCAAGACGTCTAAAATGATTAAGGCCTCGGCCAAAACCATAAATCAAATTGGGAAAGGGCCTCGGCCAATTCCACGTCTAGTTGTCTCATGAGACCTACCGATGCATCGAGGAGCTATAGCGGGCTCCACCCGTCACTTATTAAGTCCAATACATTCCTCATATGAATAGGTTTAAACATATCATAAACCATAACATAATCGTATCACATAAAACATGCATAAAGGAAACATAACATTTCCACATTTCAATCACAAGATATCAATACAACACATTGATATAATAAAAACGCTTTCAAAACCATTTTCAATACCAAAATAAAAGAAAGTTAAAACTTTGTATTTATTTTTCATAAAAAAAATGATGGCTTGTAGAGGAAGCCGAAACTCAAATAATGGTCACGGCGGTGGAGAAGTCATTGTCGCCACATAAGTACGCAAAGAAAAACATTCCCTTTTGTCATTTAGCAAAACGCTTCGTATAAAAAAAGATTCCTTTTGAATAAACGTAAAAGTCAAAGGGGTTTATACACCGTATAAAAGAAAGTTGTGTATAAAACCAAATATGCCTCAATGAAAGGAGATTGAGACGAAGTCCTTAAAAATATCATTTTTAAAATAGAAGAGATCTATTATCTGTATTCACTATAGGTACACATATAGAAAGTAAATATACAAAATAGGACATAATAATATCATGACATAATTTGAAAGTAGGAGATTAACCCAAAGAATGGAAGTTGGGTTAAGAAATTCCCTTACCTCGTGTCTGACTTGACTCAACCGTTCTTTAACCTCCTGAATAATAAACTAGAGTTAATATATACCTTATTAAGAACCATTTTCAATTTCATTATCCTTTTTATATCACTTATTACAATGATATGAACATTATGTAATTATTTAAGTTAATAACGGTCGTTTTGTCGATCTTTGGTACTTGAGTCAACAATAAAATTCTTATAATTACAAGTTGTTTATGTGGTAGAGTATCCATTATCTCCAGAATTATATTCATGATTTATATGTCATATATATATTATATATCCAGTATATACATTAATTTATAATATTACGTAACATTTAGAGGTAAGAAATGAAATGCACCGTTCATGGAGACGGTAAGCCGTACGTACGCATGAACGCTACTTTCATTTCTATTTCATATTGAATGGAATGAAATCATAATTATATAAAGGTATAATATAGTTCCAGTATAATATAGTGTATAATACCATTTACTCCATCCTTTATACATCCCACATATGGCATTAACGATTCAAATCACTTTGAGGGGGCGGTAGTCCGCACTTCCTAAAATGAAATTATCGCGTTTTACCCATAATGGAAATCATAAAGTATGCCATAAATGAGAAATACAGAAGCATAAGTAAAACATAAACATATTATATATCATATATAAAAATAGTGACATCTTAATGGCCACCTTTGAAGGTGTTATATGAGTGTTGAACAATCATCGTTTCGTGAGGCAGAAATTCGCCATCCACAGAAACCGTATGTTCTTTAACCATTAGACGAAGGTGTGTGTAAGTGTAAACCAAATCCTTATCATAACAACATCCTAGTATATTGTAGATACTGGTGTTGTTACAAAAGAAAGGAATGAAAAGAGTTTAGGGGGTTGGAGAAGAAAAATAAAACAAAACAACATTAGAGAAGACATTACCTCAAAATCGGGTAACTCTTTTTGATTTGAGACAAAGGCTTCCTTGGGAAGAGTTCTGCCCAAAGTGAGGCTTATAGGAGTAATAGGGGGAAGTTGGGAGAGTATTTGGGCAGAGTTTGGCCGAGCCAAATGGCTTGAAAGTGTAAATGAGGTGGGAGAGGTGGAGGCCTTTTATAAGTGGAGAGGAGGGGCTCTTTTGGAAAGATTGAAATGTTACATTATTATACAATGCTTTTCGGATTCTAAAGGTCCCACACTTATATAATTCGTGGCTAAGGTGATAAGGGTTCGAAAGCTCTTCATCCAATAGGCTTTGGACAAGTGTAAGCCTTGGATTTTTCATTATCTTCTCATTTTATTTAAATCGTCAAATAATGAGGTCATCGCTGCATCATAATGATGTTATAAATAATTTAATTTATTTAATGTCTAAAAATTATAAAAAAAATACTATGATGTAGGAAATCTTTTTATATTTCTAATGAATATTTATAGTCAAAATTTGGACTTGTGTAACCCCACTTAAAAACTGTTTTAGTAAAACAACTCATGTTTGTGTCAATTTAATTTTAACATTAAATAAATATATATTAATGTCATTTTCCAACCAAAGTGGCTCCATGGGGTCCCCAAGTTGACCCATGGGTTGTCTTGGTCGGCCATGACTCATCCAATAGGAGTAGGACAAGTGTCAAGCTCATCTTATATTATTAAAACATTGTTTTTACCTTAAACTACACTAATTACCTCTAATCGCGATTAAGAACTTAAAAGTTACTATTCACCAAAAAATTATTTTAATCTCATTGAACCACATTTTACTTCTTAATGACAACCATGTATGTCTTATTTTTGAAAATCAAATCACAGAAGTGGTAATATTTTATTTTAACGAAAAATCAGTTTTTAACAACCACTTAGTGGTTTCACTATTCATCAAAAATTGAAGTTTTTCAGAATAAGGCCAAAATTTCACCCTAAGCTATAAATGATATTCCGAATTCAAAAATGATGTCTATTTTACAAAATTCCAAACATATAAGTTGTATTAATTAATTTTATAATTAATTCCCGCTGTTACAACAAATAGCGTGTTTTTAAGAAACAATTTATATCAAAAGATTGGCAATTGTTTATGTCCAATTTCAATGTTAAATTAATTCTAATGACCACCATTGGATAAAATGGTAAAAATATATTCTAATTAAACTTTAAACCCACTAAATAGTATAATTTATCACTATAAATTATTTTGATTAAAAAAGTTGTTTTTAAGTATTTTTCACTATTCATAAAAAATTAGAAGTTCTCAGAAAAATACCAAAAATTCTACATAGGCTAATTTTGATATTCCGAATCCAAAAATGAAGTCCATTTTGAAATATAAAATTTCTATAATTTTAAAGAGTGGTTATTACTATTCATAACGGCTACTTTGATTAGTCGCGGTGTTTTAGAACTCGAAGTTGCGTACAATGCAAGCCATTGCATTATTGAATGAGAAGCGTATCGTGGAAGCTCGGGGTGTTACATTCTCCCCTCCTTCAATAAATTGCGTCCTCGCAATTTGAAGTTTTTTTCTTTGAAAATAAAAGGTTGAAAAGAGAAAATACCTTTGTGGAAAACCCACATCGGAAATAAGATTAATAAAATTTAGCCTTAATAAGAGGGAAATGGAAATAAGAAAGTCACCACCAAATTATGATCTCGATAAGGAGAACATTGATGGAAATTAGAGACATATAATTGGAGGAAAAACGTAAATATTTGTAGGGAGTGATTGAGGTCATCAATCACAATCAACTGTCAAATTGAGGGCCTCAAAGCCTTTAATCTATGTTGATTTAAAATATCATCAGTTCAACAAGACATAAGGTATTAGGATAAAACATTTTTTTGTTTTAATATCCCTTTACTAAAGTTTAAGAATTAATTTATTCATTGAATAAGAGATAGGTATATATATATTTATGCTTGACAATTAGAGTTTCAACCTTCAACTCATCTTTCACTCAAAAGATAATAGAACTCAAAAATGTTATACTTATCCTAATTGAATAAGGTTCAAATTTTAACACATACCATTTAGATTAGTAAAATTATTTTGTAATAACCAGGGACTTCCTGTAGGCTAGTGGTAGGAAATAAAGACCTATCGCACTATAGTTGTGGGTTCGATTCCTGCAGCTTTGTCCGACGCGACGGGTTATGCCCCACCCTGCCGGTTGTCCTTTTCCTAAAACTATAGTATTATAGTATTCCAAAAATAATCTTCAAAAATGTTTTAACCTTAAACAATACTATCCAAAGATCAACTTAATCCACTTCAACCTTTATAGTTATCCAAAATACTTCTATCCAACTCACAGTCCAAATTTTATAAGGAAGGTAAACATAATGAAGATCCTTTTTTCCATGTAACAACATGTGAACACCTTCATCATGTATTCTTTTTAAACATACTGAATTACCATGATCCCTTATTCCTTATAGAATACTAGATATAATCCTTCTATCCAAAAATGTATACAAATCATCAATCAGTTTCAAGGAAGTTAAGAATATCCAATATAATTTATCCAAATCAATCACGTCTTATTCCAAAATCACTATCTCGGTATCAGAACCATATTATGGTTTATCTTTCTCTCAACCATATATTTTCCAAAAATTTAACCTACTGTGGAGTCACTTTTCTTGGTTCCACACAATCTCAAGTCCTTGATGAAATAGTACTGCAGTACAATCCTTATATACTCCATAATTATTATAACCAGTACATCATTGATACAACACTCAAATTACAAAATTCTTTAATAACAACATAAGAACTCTAATCATTACTCCTCATCTGTGGTAGTATCATAACTTGATTATTATCCAATAACATCATTTGGGGCATACTCTGATGATTTGGACATTGGTTTGCGTAGTGTCCCCAATCCTTACAGAAGAAGCATTGTACATTTGAAACCATTTTCTTACCCTTGCAGTCACGCACTTTGTGTCCTTTTTCTCTACACTTATAACAAACTCCCATTCCCTTTAGGCAAGTTCCATGATGTTTCTTCCCACAATTACCACATATTGGAAAATTCTTCTTTCCCCTCATCCCTTTATCCATCATTCTCTCTTCCATCCCTTTCGTCTCTTGCTTCGCTTCAAAGCCATAGGACTCAGAGAATTCTTTACTTATCTTATTAACACATGATACTATTTCTTCATATGTTGAGAACACATGGGAGACTATTTCCCTTCGAAATGTTGGCTTAATACCGTGAAAGATACGATCCTTCTTACTCTTTGGATCATACGTATTGCTGGAGTTCACATTCCTTCTACTGGGCGCCATTTCTATACAATGACATAAACTAGGTTAGTTTATGAATTATAATGAATAATTCCAAACTTTTAAAATAATTAATGTAAATTGAACGGTTTATGGATATAATCCATAATCATAAGAATATTTTCTTTGAATAAGTATATACTCATAAACCCTACATAATGGTTTGTAAAGAAAATAAGAATTATCCTAAGCAAATCCCTCAGGAGTGTCGTAACCAAGAGTGCAGCAAGGCCCGTTGTCGTGCACCAGTTCCCGTTTGAGTCTAGCTCAAGTGGTGTTTTTGGGTTTTACCCCTAGGTACATCTGTGCCAGAGCCACCTTTACCTGCTCGTATCCAGACAGGGATGTATTGCTTGGAAAACTCACAAAATCTCTACAATACAAAAATTTTCAGGAAGTTCTTCTATACTAATCCTCAAAGTTCATCTTAGGTCTACGTGCTCTAATCAGAGTTTGTCTAAATCTAGCTTCCAAGGTTAGTACTAAACTGCCTCTGATACCAACTGTAACGCCCCGACCCCAGCTACCCAGAGTCGGTGCATTACTTCGTAACATTGGCATGATCACAAAAGATCAAGTCTCGAAAGACCGATTAGTTTAGTAGCCTTGGAAACACTACATACATTCGTAAACGTTAAATTACATCATAAAGTAAAAAACTACAATAACAAAGTCTCCATAGTCCACTCTCATATCCTCTTCTGACAATCCCTGTAGGTCATTCATAAAATACTTCTTCACATCCTAGAAAATATTAAAACATTGAAAGGGGTGAGCTCAGATGCTTAGTAAGGTTAACAATATTGCGGAAGCTTTCATAAATAAACATTAACATTTAAGGCAATGTATAACAAAAACAAAAGCCTTTTAAACTTGAAATTCAACATAATATGGAAAAAGTAAAATGAGATAATTCCATTTACTTCTTCACATGGATATTCTACTGGTTGAATAATCACATGCAATATCAATAACCACTTTCATAATGAGGGAATGTATAATGCCGGACATTCTGAAACATTTTGTCAAGGCCTCGGCCAACACGTCTAAAATGATTAAGGCCTCGGCCAAAACCATAAATCAAATTGGGAAAGGGCCTCAGCCAATTCCACGTCTAGTTGTCTCATGAGACCTACCGATGCATCGAGGAGCTATAGCGGGCTCCACCCGTCACTTATTAAGTCCAATACATTCCTCATATGAATAGGTTTAAACATATCATAAACCATAACATAATCGTATCACATAAAACATGCATAAAGGAAACATAACATTTCCACATTTCAATCACAAGATATCAATACAACACATTGATATAATAAAAACTCTTTCAAAACCATTTTCAATACCAAAATAAAAGAAAGTTAAAACTTTGTATTTATTTTTCATAAAAAAATTGATGGCTTGTAGAGGAAGCCGAAACTCAAATAATGGTCACGGTGGTGGAGAAGTCATTGTCTCCACATAAGTACGGAAAGAAAAACATTCCCTTTTGTCATTTAGAAAAACGCTTCGTATAAAAAAAGATTCCTTTTGAATAAACGTAAAAGTCAAAGGGGTTTATACACCGTATAAAAGAAAGTTGTGTATAAAACCAAATATGCCTCAATGAAAGGAGATTGAGACGAAGTCCTTAAAAATATCATTTTTAAAATAGAAGAGATCTATTATGTGTATTCACTATAGGTACACATATAGAAAGTAAATATACAAAATAGGACATAATAATATCATGACATAATTTGAAAGTAGGAGATTAACCCAAAGAATGGAAGTTGGGTTAAGAAATTCCCTTACCTCATGTCTGACTTGACTCAACCGTTCTTTAACCTCCTGAATAATAAACTAGAGTTAATATATACCTTATTAAGAACCATTTTCAATTTCATTATCATTTTTATATCACTTATTACAATGATATGAACATTATGTAATTATTTAAGTTAATAACGGTCGTTTTGTCGATCTTTGGTACTTGAGTCAACAATAAAATTCTTATAATTACAAGTTGTTTATGTGGTAGAGTATCCATTATCTCCAGAATTATATTCATGATTTAGATGTCATATATATCTTATATATCCAGTATATACATTCATTTATAATATTACGTAACATTTAGAGGTAAGAAATGAAATGCACTGTTCATGGAGACGGTAAGCCGTACGTACGCATGAACGCTACTTTCATTTCTATTTCATATTTAATGGAATGAAATCATAATTATATAAAGGTATAATATAGTTCCAATATAATATAGTGTATAATACCATTTACTCCATCCTTTATACATCCCACATATGGCATTAACGATTCAAATCACTTTGAGGGGGCGGTAGTCCGCACTTCCTAAAATGAAATTATCGCGTTTTACCCATAATGGAAATCATAAAGTATGCCATAAATGAGAAATACAGAAGCATAATTAAAACATAAACATATTATATATCATATATAAAAATAGTTACATCTTAATGGCCACCTTTGAAGGTGTTATATGAGTGTTGAACAATCATCGTTTCGTGAGGCAGAAATTCGCCATCCACAGAAACCGTATGTTCTTTAACCATTAGACGAAGGTGTGTGTAAGTGTAAACCAAATCCTTATCATAACAACATCCTAGTATATTTTATATACTGGTGTTGTTACAAAAGAAAGTAATGAAAAGAGTTTAGGGGGTTGTAGAAGAAAAATAAAACAAAACAACATTAGAGAAGACATTACCTCAAAATCGGGTAACTCTTTTTGATTTGAGCCAAAGGCTTCCTTGGGAAGAGTTATGCCCAAAGTGAGGCTTATAGGAGTAAGAGGGGGAAGTTGGGAGAGTATTTGGGCAGAGGTTGGCCGAGCCAAATGGCTTGAAAGTGTAAATGAGGTGGGAGAGGTGGGGGCCTTTTATAAGTGGAGAGGAGGGGCTCTTTTGGAAAGATTGAAATGTTACATTATTATACAATGCTTTTCGGATTCTAAAGGTCCCACACTTATATAATTCGTGGCTAAGGTGATAAGGGTTCGAAATCTCTTCATCCAATAGGCTTTGGACAAGTGTAAGCCTTGGATTTTTCATTATCTTCTCATTTTATTTAAATCGTCAAATAATGAGGTCATCACTGCATCATAATGATGTCATAAATAATTTAATTTATTTAATGTCTAAAAATTATAAAAAAATACTATGATGTAGGAAATCTTTTTATCTTTCTAATGAATATTTATAGTCAAAATTTCGACTTGTGTAACCCCACTTAAAAACTATTTTAGTAAAACAACTCATGTTTGTGTCAATTTAATTTTAACATTAAATAAATATATATTAATGTCATTTTCCAACCAAAGTGGCTCCATGGGGTCCCCAAGTTGACCCATGGGTTGTCTTGGTCGGCCATGACTCATCCAATAGGAGTAGGACAAGTGTCAAGCTCATCTTATATTATTAAAACATTGTTTTTACCTTAAACTACACTAATTACCTCTAATCGCGATTAAGAACTTAAAAGTTA
This sequence comes from Viscum album, assembly GCA_963277665.1. NCBI lineage: Eukaryota > Viridiplantae > Streptophyta > Magnoliopsida > Santalales > Viscaceae > Viscum > Viscum album. The sequence goes on along the minus strand of OY728136.1, from coordinate 1,274,141,779 downwards.
CTATTCACCAAAAAATTATTTTAATCTCATTGAACCACATTTTACTTCTTAATGACAACCATGTATGTCGTATTTTTGAAAATCAAATCACAGAAGTGGTAATATTTTATTTTAACGAAAAATCAGTTTTTAACAACCACTTAGTGGTTTCACTATTCATCAAAAATTGAAGTTTTTCAGAATAAGGCCAAAATTTCACCCTAAGCTATAAATGATATTCCGAATTCAAAAATGATGTCTATTTTACAAAATTACAAACATATAAGTTGTATTAATTAATTTTATAATTAATTCCCGCTGTTACAACAAATAGCGTGTTTTTAAGAAACAATTTATATCAAAAGATTGACAATTGTTTATGTCCAATTTCAATGTTAAATTAATTCTAATGACCACCATTGGATAAAATGGTAAAAATATATTCTAATTAAACTTTAAACCCACTAAATAGTATAATTTATCACTATAAATTATTTTGATTAAAAAAGTTGTTTTTAAGTATTTTTCAATATTCATAAAAAATTAGAAGTTCTCAGAAAAATACCAAAAATTCTACATAGGCTAATTTTGATATTCCGAATCCAAAAATGAAGTCCATTTTGAAATATAAAATTTCTATAATTTTAAAAAGTGGTTATTACTATTCATAACGGCTACTTTGATTAGTCGCGGTGTTTTAGAACTCGAAGTTGCGTACAATGCAAGCCATTGCATTATTGAATGAGAAGCGTATCGTGGAAGCTCGGGGTGTTACATAGAAGGGTAGAATGAGTACACTAAACAAGTGTTGGAGGATATGATGAGGGCTTATTTGTTGGACTTTAGTTGGAGCTGGTAGGATCACTTTACCTTGATATAGTTTGTATAAAACAATGAGTACCACTCTAATATCGGTATGTCACCATTATAGGAACTATACGAGAGACCCTATAGGTCACCCTTATGCTCGAAATAGATCGGTGAGATGTCTCTTGTGGGTCCAGAGTTGGTGCAGCCGATGACGGAGAAGGTCTAGACCATTTGTGGGCAGATAAGGATTGCCTTGATCAGGCATGAATCTTGCGCATATTGATGTTGTAGGCCCATGGAGTTTTAATAGGGAGAACTCATTCTCATGAGAGTCTACCCATGATGAGGATAATAAAGGCTCATCCATGGAGGCAATCTATCCTGAAGTTTCATTAGGTTGTTAGAGATCTTGCAGATGGTTGGTGAGGTTTCTTATCTCCTCTCTCCACACCCACAATTGAAAAAGGTGCATATTTTCTTCCATGTATCATGGTTGATGATACATGTGTATTAACCCACACACGTCATTAAATAGGGAAATATGGACATAGAGGATGGAACCACTTTTGAAGATCACCCGGTGGTGACCAAGGATCAAAAGGCTATGACTCTGCATGGATGAACCACCCCTAGGTTTGCATGTTATAGTAGCATAGGAACACATAGGAGGGTTCCTAGATGTGGGAGAGACATGTGAGGGCTTAGTATCTTGATATTTTTATTTAGTTTTTCTTTTTAGTTATAAAAATGTTGGAGGGAATGATGTAGAGACCTAGTTTTTTTCTTTTTAATACTTTAAAATATTTCTGCACATATTTTTGGAGCCAGGTGCTGAAACGACGTGCAATTATAAGGCACAAAATTAATTTTTTAAAAATATTAAATATATTTTATATTATATATGCATGGTTTCTTAATTAATATGGGATAAATCTTGAATGGAATCTTAGATCATAAATATGATATCACGGTTGAGTTCGGAACATGATTTTTACCCTAAGCGCGACTTAAAATGGGCTAGCATAGAGATTTAGGATATGATGAAAATTAGAGGTATGTTTATAGATTAGTTAAATTATTTATTTAATTAAATAATTAAATTAACACAACATATTACATATATAAAATCACTGCTATGGATAATCCTTTATGGTTATCCGCATAAACCACTAGAGAATGTAGAGATTTCTTCCTCCTCCCGTTGGTGAATCAACTTTCGACAATGAAGAATATTAGGATCAGAGAAAATCAAATCATATTGAATGAAATGAATTATTCAATTCATTGGAGAGCATGTTCTTAAATGAATAATGATCCAATATCCAGGTAGGAGTAATAAAATTATGGATTATTCCCTTTTTGATTGAATTGATTGAGTAAAATCATTCATTATTTGATCTCTGCCAATTATTGAACCTTAGCATCCACATATGTACTAGTTTAATTTTTTTATTCTATTTCCTCACCCAAATTATCTATAATTGTGATTTTTTACAATAACTCTTTTATAATGATCATTAAATCACTTTTCGGTACATCTATCCCTCTAATTTATTTGTTTTCCTCTATATAGGGCTATGGAGACATGGATTGATGTTTTTAAGTTGTACTGAGCCCGAACAGACCCCCAGATTCATGATGGAAACCTTGTACAATGAACAAAATGGAAAATTAAGTGTTAATTTGTGGCGATTGAAAGTTGTGGGTGATCAATTTGATGAACAAGATCCAAACTATTGGAGGCATGACATGGGTTATATGTGCGATTCTTATAGGAATTGATGAACCAGAAAGGGATTTTATTTTTGGCCATTGGATGATCGAAAATGATGAATTCAAACTAGAGACACTGATTTCAAATGAAGGCATAGCCATATTTGAAGCGGTGAAGCCAGATCAAGACATGCGGGTGTAGATACGAGATTCTATAAAAAAGTCAACTACATTCCATGTAGTTCAATAAACACATGACATTTATCCCCTATACTATTGAGGCTAGGGTTTTGTAGATTTATAAGTATCACATGCCAGGTGGGAGCACCACACACTATCTAACTTTGTGATGGTGACCCGACATATACTATGGGAGTACACATGCATAGGTATGGCTAGGAAAATGTTAGGTTCTAAGTACAAATGCATTCCCAGAGACATGGGAAGAACCCCATTTTATGTGACATTCCATGTAGCAAAATACAAAAACACAACATGGGTATATAGCCATGGACAAGGTATATGAAAAAGGCCCCCGAGTGGCTTGAACACATCGTGTAGACTCCCTATATGTTGTACAGTACTATACAGTCAACGATTCATGTATCACCAAGGAAACAACTAGATGATGGAGTGGGACCACACACCATGTACCCCTTGGTTCCTTTTGAGTAAACTTCAATTTCTCATATATTCTTTATTTGGCCTCTTATTTCAGCCTGTAAGTAGCCTTTCCTGAGTGTTTTTCCACATAGAACATGATGTTGGTCTCTGTTGTGGATTTTGATTTACAATTCAATATTTTATGGGCATGGTACTTATTTAGGAGACACTCATAAATATAAATGATCATGCTAGACAACTAGAGGCTTTCAGAGTGGAACCCTCTAGGTGGGCTTGACATGGGTCCTCTATTGAACATTAGAGTGGATCCCTCATAAGGATTCAGGGCATGGGTCCTCTAGCATCAGATATTGGAACCCTCCCATAGATTCTGGGCATGATTCCTCTATCTACCTATCAAATTAGAACCCTCCTACTGATAAAGGGCACGATTCCTCTTGATTTCATAGTTTAAACCATCAGTTGGTCTGGGAATGGGTCATATATCAACCATTAGAGTGTAACCCTTTTGTGAAGTGAGGGTATGGGTCCTCTAGCATCAGAGTGAAACCCTCCTGTGGAGATAGAGCATAGGTCCTCTAGAATCATAGTGAAACCCTCCTACGAAGTCATGGAATGGGCCCTCTAGTATTAGAGTGGAACAATCATATTATACAAGGGTATGGGTACTCAACCTATATATTGTTTTCCCTCGAATTAATGTCACAATTATGTGGTGGGGCTTGACATGTATATTTTTTTTCTAGGCATACACACAAGGTGTTGGGAATCAATAATGGAATTATAGAATTTATGGTGATCCTTTTCCTAAGATGGGATGTGAGATTGTTATCCCCTTATATCTTTTTTTTGGGTTTCTTTGGGTTGATAATATATATATATATATATATATATGTATGTATGTATGTATCCATGCCTTTGGATTTGGTTACTCTCTTGTAATTTGTTATAGATATGTGTGTGGTAGTCCTCCTAATCATTATGTTGAGAACCTCATGGTTGGATGATGTTACTCTCCTACTTCAGGTGGTGAATACTTGACATGTTGTCCACCTACACACCGTGTTGATCCCTTGGTGTTTAGATGATGTTAATTTATCTTACTTTGGGTAGAGTTGTATCCAATATGTTGTTTACTATCTATTTCTATTGTGTCTCCTATTTCTCTCCCTTTTAGATTTTGGGGAATCATATTGGGTATGTATATACTAAATCCTTTATGGAATTTTCCCACACATGTTATATCTTATACAGACACCGAACAGGTTGGTGGTGACTACAGAAGTGCTTATGGATTCTTGGTTCATTAGACCATGTATAGTGGTCATAGCTTAGAGATCAGGATCTAGGCTCTCTCAATGTTTTAATTTACAATTTTTTTAGATTGGTACTGTAACACCCCAACCCCAGAAGCTTGAAATCAGTGCATTATTATGTATCATTGGCATGATCACAAAAGATCAAGTCTCGAAAGACCAATTATTTTAGTAGCCTTGGAAGTACTAGATACGTTCATAAGGTTTACATTACAACATAAAATGGAAAAATACAACAACATTTTCTCCATATACAAAACTGATATCCCATAGACTATCCCTACAGGTCATTCATAATATACTTCTTCGCATCCTGGGAAAAATAAAACATAGAAATGGGTAAGCTCAAATGCTCAGTAAGGATAACAATATAGAGGAAACATTCATAAATAAGCATAAACATTTAATCCAATGTATAAAACTAAAACAAAATCCTTTTCAACATAAACATCATAATAATATGGAAAATATAAATCAAAATAATGCCATTTACTTACTCACATGGATATTCTACTAGTCAAATAATCACATGCAATATTAATAGCCACTTTCATAATGATGAAATGCATAATTATAGACTTAATAACCTCATAGTCAAGACCTTGGGCCAAGGCTACAAATAAGATTTTGTCAAGACCTTGTTCCAAGACACTAGTTTGTCTCATGAGACCTACCGATGAATTAAGGAGCTATAGTGGGCTCCACCCATCACTTACTAAGTCCAATTCATTCCTCATATGAAAAGTTTTAAACATAACATAAACATTCATATTAAAACTAGCATACGAAATTCCAATAATTTATCCATAAACCATGAATGGTAGAAAAATAACATATTCGTAGTCAAACGTATCACAAAACCATCAATATAAAATGTAAGATTTGTATCATAATAAATATACTTCAAAAAATATTAAAATCCATTAAAGGATGTTAACATAGATGAAATCAAAACTGTTTGAGAGAAATATATATTATTTTTTTTGAAATCATTTAATGTTAAATAATTATAAAAGAAAACATTTATTTTGAAAATATTCTTATAATATTGTAAGGGAATCTTCGACGATGTTATAACGGTGGAATATAGCTGCACCCTCCGTATAAGTTTAAAAAACATTCTTACCTTAATTTTTTCGAAAAGGTCATAAAGTATCTTGTTTGGAAAATGATGGAAAGATTCCTTTAAAAATGTATAAGGTCAAATAAGGGTATAAATGACTTTAACCCATAGTCTAGTAAGCAGTAAAAATGTTTTGGAATATATTTTTAGGAAAACATGGATGTGAATGATAAAGAGGTCCCAGTAGATACTTACGTAAAAACAACCTTGGATAATAAAGAGATTGTGAAATTAACCCTTACCTTGTACTTTTACTTAGTAGATGGTAGGTTAACCTCCTGTATAATGGTGAAATATTTTTTATGAAATTATACAAGAACCATATACATTAATACGATATCATATATTATCTTCCAATATTGATTTGTTAATGATATTTTAGTAGTATCATCGTTTCAGTTGTTAATTGATTAGTTTTCATTTATATGCTTAGTTACGTAAGACATGATTATTATGGATAGAGTGTATTTGATTCAAATCCATAATGATATTAAGTTCTTTAAATATTATTTTTAATCATCACATGAAAATTATTCTTGAATGATTACGATGGGGAATGGATCTCATCGCGTTCGTAGAGACGGTAATCCGTACGTACGCACGAGCGACAATATCATTCTTTTGTAATTAAAATCATAAGTAAATGGATGGTATATAATATATACAGAATAATTAACATGATATATCTATTGTTTACATCAATCATACATCACTATTATACCCATACAAATAATAATGTATTGAATAACAACTATACCACAACGTGGAGATGGTAAGCCGTACGTACGCACATATGGTGACATGTTATTCATAGGATGGATAACATAATGAATATGGTTGTACCATTTTTATAATAAAATAAAAGTATATAAAATATACTAGAGTTATTATTTTATAATGGAAACAAAAAATACAGAGGAACTGGAAGAAGAAAATAACTTGAAAGAGGTGGTGATATATTTAACTCTTCTTCGGGTTCTTCCTATTGATTTGATCAAAAGGACTCCTTAGGTTGGCTTTCTGACCAAAATAAGGCCCATAGGATGAAGGGATGATAGTTGGGATGATATTTTGGCATTGTTTTTCTGAGCTAAATGGATTTGAAGGTGTGAATTTGAGAGAAGAAGAAGTGCCCTTTTATAAGAGGGGTGAGGGGCACCTTAGGGAAAGATTGAAATATTATTTTATAATAAAATCATGTTCAGTTTATAATGGATCCAAAATGAATAATTTAAAGGATAAGGTGGGTATGAGTCGAAAACCACTCAACCAATAGGTTTTATACAAGTTTGGGTCACTATATTAACCTTATCTATTAGATTTAACTCTTGGTTAAATAGTTAGACCTTTACCATGTCTCTTTGTATTTTTATGTTATACGGTTAATAAACTTACTATAAACATCCAAGAGGAACTCAAGTGGTTAATTAATGAAATATATAATATTATTTAATCCCTTTGGTCTAACCCTAGATTTTTAGGATTAAAATACCAATTAATAATATAATATTTTTTGTAAAAACTCTTTTATGAAAATTTTGACACTATTTGGTATTTTGTTTTTTCTAAATTCATAACAGATTATTAATTCAAAAAAAATTAATTTAATCAACCCTAACATGTCATATTAACCTAGAAAATTAGTTTAATTCATAAAAAGTCTCAGGTTACAGTTATTAGGGTATTTATAATATCAATTATTTTAATATTTCATTAATAAGGTAACTACTGTATCATCATTGTGTCATAAATAAATTAAATTATTTAATGTCTAAAAATTATAAATAAAATACAATTTTGTAGTAAATTATTTTATATTTATAATTAATATTTATAGTCGAATTTATATTATGTATAACCCTATATTAAAAATGGTTAGTTATTAAACTTTGATTTTAACACTTTGAACTCTTCTTTGAATTAAATAATAATAAATGTCCTAATCTAATCCAAGTGGACCTAAATGATCATATTTTATTCCTAAGGTTGTTTTTGATCGAATTACACTTATCCAATAGAATTATGACATGTTTTAGGGTAAAAATAATATCATTTTTACACTAACTTATTCTATTTACTTTTAACCGTGGTAAATAAAAGTAAAAAGTTACTATTCACCAAAAATTATTTTCATATTATTGAACCGAATTTTACTTAATGATATCAACCGTGTCTCTTGGATTTTTTAAATTAAACTGATATAAGTGGTAAAATTAAGTTTTATGTAAATTTCTAAATGCTCATAGGAGGTGGGTAAAAGACGGTAAAATTTCAATAAAATTTTTATATATATAAAATTATTATAAACTGACTCCAATGAATCACATTGACTTTATATAGGTATTCTATATCAATTTTGACATAAAATAAATTTAAATAAAATAAATTTAAATAAAATAAATAATTACTTAAATAAAAATTCGGTTTTAAACTACAACTCAGTGTTTTATACTATTCATCAAAATTGAAAGTTTTCAGAAAAATAAGAAAAATTCACCCTAAGCTAATTTAGTTATTAAGAATCCAAAAATGAAGTCCATTTTTAAAGATAAAATTTATAAAATTTCTAAAAGTGTGTATTACTATTCATAGCAGCTAGTTTTATTAGTTTTGGTGTGTTAAAACTCGAAGTTGCGTACAACACACACTATTGTATTATTCAAAGAGAAATGTACCTGGAAGCCTAGGGTGTTACATTCTCCCCTCCTTCAAATAATTTCTTCCACGAAATTTCTAGAATATTACTGCATAAAAATATTTGGGTGGTTCTTCATCATAAGTTCCTCAGGTTCCCACGTTGTCTCTTCCATCTTATGGTTTCTCCATAGAACTTTTACCAGATGAGTCGTCCGGTTTCTCAGCACTTGTTCTCTTGTATCAAGAACCTTGACAGGATCTTCGAAATAAGAAAGATCAGGTACCTATTCTAATTCCTCATAGGTGAGTACATGCATTGGGTGAGGCATGTATTTTATCAACTATGATACGTGGAACACATCGTGAACTTTGGAAAGACTTGGCAGCATTTCCAAACGATAAGCTACAACCCCAATTTGTTCTAGAATTTCGACAGGTCTGATGTACCTGGGACTTAATTTTCCCTTCTCACCGAAACATATAAAACCCTTTTATGGAGATACCTTCACGAAAACACGATCTCATACCTGAAATTCCAAATCCTTCCTTCAGTTATCGACATATCTGTTCTTCCTACTTTGAGCTGCTTTGATGTGGGTATGGATTACCTTTACCTTTTCCTCCACAAGTTCTAGGCCTACAAGTTTTCTTTCACCAACATCATCCCAACAGGTTGGTGTGCAACATCTCTTTCTGTATAACTCTTCATATGGTGCCATCTGAATACTTGAATGGAAGCGATTGTTATAGGAAAATTCAACTAGAGGTAAATATTGATCCCACATACCTTGAAAGTCAAGTGAGCATGATCTCAACATGTCTTCTAAGGTTTGAATAGTCCGTTCTGATTGTCCATCAGTTTGAGGTGGTAGGAAGTGCTCAAATGAAGTTCAGTATCCATGTATTTCTGAAGACTTTTCTAGAATCTTGATGTAAAACATGTATCAAGATCAGAAAAAATCAATAGGGGTACTCCATGAAGTCTCACAACTTCATTAATTTATAGTCTTTCTAGATGTTCAAGTGGTAAATATTCTCTTATAGCAAGAAAATGTGATGACTTGGTAAGATGATCAACAATGACCCATATTGCATTGTTTCTTCTAGGAGTCTTTGGTAGTCCCATGAAAAAGTCCATCGTAATATTATCCCATTTATACTCAAGTATGGGAAGAGGTTTCATGACTCCTCTAGGCTGTTTCCTTTCAGCTTTCACTTGTTGACAAACCATACATCCTGACACAAAATCAGCAATCTCTCTCTTTAGGTTATCATACCAAAAATGTTCCTTCAAATCTATATACATCTTAGTGCTACCAGGGTGTATATAGAAATTGTAACTATAAGCATCATCCAATAATTCCCTTTTTAGATCAGGTATATCAGGAATGCAAAGTATCTTCCCAAATTTTAAAATTCTATCTTTATACACAAATTCACTCAATCTCCCATCATTAACAACTTTAATCTTATTTTTAAACTCTTTATCATTGGTCTGAGAACTCTTTATCTTTTCTAGTAAAAATGGTTTGGCAACCATTTGAAAATGTTTTTGGTGTTTTACCTTCCACGGTTATCCCCATGTCCAACTTTACTAGATCCTTGTATATAGGATCCTATTAAACTCTCATCTTATTCAGAACTCCATGATCCTTTCTAATCAAAGCATTTTCCACCTTATTTGCCTTCCCCGGGTGGTAGTGTATGGAGCAATCATAATCCTTTAGTAGTTCAAGCCACCTCCTTTACCTCATTTTGAGTTCTTTCTGTGAGAAAATATACTTCAAACTCTTGTGATCAGTATATATCTAAAATTTTTCACCATATAGATAATGTCTCTATATCTTGAAATAAAATATTACAATTGATAACTCAACATCATGAGTAGGATAGTTTTTTTCATGAATTTTTAGCTTTCATAATGCATAGGCATAAACCCTATCATTCTGCATAAGGACACAACCGAGTCCTTTATTTGATGCATCACTATAAATAACAAATCTGTCATTCCCCGATGATAGAGTCAAGATAAGAGCATTGACTAATCTTATATTCAATTTTTCAAAACATTCTTCAAACTCTTTTTTTCAAACAATTTTAACCCCTTTATGTGTGAGCTTCGTTAATGGGTTAGACAATCGGGAAAAATTCTGGATGAAACGCCGATAATAACCTATTAAACCAATAAAACTACATACCTCGGTTATACTCGTTGGTGCTAGCCATTCTTGTATTGCCTTGGTCTTATAAGGATCAATAGTGATTCCATCCTTAGAGACAATATGGCCAAGAAAAGAAATCTTATGAAGCCAGAATTCACACTTGCTAAACTTCTCATATAATTCATGTCTTCTAAGAGTCTTTAATATAATGGGAAAGTGATTTTCATGATCTTCGTAGATTTTGGAGTATACCAAAATATCATCAATAAATACCACTACAAATTCATCAAGATATTCCTTGAAAACTCTATTCATTAGATCCATGAAGACAAATGGTGCATTGGTCGATCCAAAAGGCATTACTGTAAACTCGTAATGCTCGTACCTGGTTCGAAATGCTGTTTTCAGAATGTCTTCCTTCTTCCCACACAACTTATGATATCCAGATCAAAGTTCACTCTTTGAAAAGTATTGAGCACCATGAATTTAGTCGAATAAATCATCAATGTGAGGTAGGGGATACTTGTTATTTATTGTTATAGCATTGATCTCCCTGTAGTCAATGCACAACCTCATAGATCCATCCTTCCTCTTAACAAAAAGAAAAGGGCCCCCCATAGATAAACACTAGGGAGAATAAATCCCTTATTACTAAATTCCTCTATTTTTTTCTTTAGTTCCACTAATTCCACAGTGGTCATTCTATAAGGGGTCTTTGATATGGGCCTTGATCCAAGAATTAATTCAGTGGAAAACACAATTTCTTATTCTGGAGGATGTCCAGGTAAATCTTCTAGAAACACATCAACATATTCTTGCATATTAGGTACATCCTCTATTTTAACATTATTTTCCTCACCCATAGTTATTTCATTCTCTTCCTCCCCAATAATTAAATTTAGTTGAGCTACTGGGGGTTCATTTAGATAAGAATTAGGTGGTAACATTTTTTCTCTAAAGATAAGGTACTCCTTATCATCATTGAGAATTGTAACCTCCTTCTTCTTACAATAAATTTTCACATCATGGTCCGAAATCAAATCCATAACAAGGATTATATCAAGTTCAATCATGGGTATGATGATGAGATCAGAAGATTAAGAACATTTATATGCCCTAATAGGGACTGATTCACAAAACTTTGTTGCAATAATACTTCCCTTAGGAGTTTTTAATGACAACTCCCTTGTTAAATCAAATTGGAAATATCTATTTTTATTATCAAATTGGGAAGATATGAAACAATGAGACGATCTATAATTAAATAAAGCATTGGATAAACTTGAAAAAACCATTAAATTACCTGCCACTAAGTCTTTCAGATCTTCAACCTCAACAGTCGTGATAGCATAAGCTTGGCCTTGATCCCTTGGCCTTTTCTGAGGTAAGTTCCCTTGATGCTTAGTAAAATAATTTGTATAATTTCCCCTTTCTCTAGAATTGTAGCATTCAACATTAACAGTCTCTTTCTTCCCCTTGAAATCATGAGCTTGGTGGCCTTTTTCATCACAATTGTCACAGACTCCCATTCCCTTCAGACAAGTACCAGGGTGTTTCTTCCCACATTTAATGCAGGATGGATATTCAACTTTTCCTTTCTTACCCTTATTTCCATTTCCAGAGTGTTCAGAAGATCTCTTCTTCTCTTGATTTTCTTTAAAGTCATAATACTTAGAGAAATATTTTTCTCTCTTGATACAACATTAGACAATATCTTTGTATGAAGAGAAGTATTATGAGACTAATGCTCGATGAAGAAATGGTTATAACCCATAAAATAAATGATAAATCTTACTTATTGGGTTACGTATATAATCTGCAGCATGCCTCGCTAACCTTGTAAAGTTAGATTCATTCTTTGTGACATTCACATCTTCCTTTTTCCTTAGACTCAGAAATTGCCTTTTCATATCTGCTCGATGGTCAAGAGGAAATTATTTTTCTAAGAAAATTTCTTTAAAATCCCTCCTTTCCAAATTTTATACTTCATCACCTTCCTTTATGTTTTGAATCAATGACCACCATTGATCAGCATCTCCAGTGAGGTGGTAAACTTCCATGAAAACTTTTTCCCTTTCGCTACTCCCCAAGGCGTGGAATATTTTCTATAAGGAATTTATCCATTTCTCAGCTACTAATAGATTTGTACCCCTATTTAATGTTGGTGGATGTTGCCTCATGTAGAGTTCTAACATTGATCCTCCACGCTACGGATCGGGGTGCTCCATACGGGTAAGGTTATTATTCATAATCTGAGTGAGTTGTCCCAGTATGGTGATAAGCTGATCAATACCAGCTATATCAATACCTTCACTATAATTGTCTTGATCAGGAGATAAATCGTTATATGGAGTATGTGCATTGGTACAGTTTCCATTCTTTCCACTATGCGCCATTTCTATACAATGGCATACACTAGATTGGTTTATGAATCACAATACATAATTCCAAAATTATAACATACAAAACATAAATTGAACATTTTATGCATATAATACATAATCATAAAAAAATGTTTTCTTTTAGGAGGTATATACTCATAAATAATTTATAATGGTTTTTAATGAAAATGTGGATTATCCTAAGCATATCCCCCGAGAGTGTCGTAACCAAGAGTGTAGAAAGACCCATTGCCATGCACCAGTTCCCGTTCAAGTCTAGATCAAAGCAGTGTTTTTGGGTTTTACCCCTAGGTAAATCTGTGCTAGAGCTTCCTCTACCTGCTCGTATCCAAACAAGGATGCATTTCTTAGAGAATTCACAAAATCTCTATAGTACTAAAATTCTAGGATGTTATTCTATACTAATCCTCAAAGTCTATCTTAGGACAATGTGCTTTAATCAGAGTTTTTCTAAATCTAGCTTCCAAGTATTATTCTAAACATCCTCTGATACCAACTGTAATACCCCGAACCTAGAATCCCAGAATTGGTACACTATTATGTATCATTGGTATGATCAGAAAATATCAAGTCTCGAAAGACCGATTAGGTTAGTAGCCTTGGAAGTACTAGATACATTCATAAAGTTTACATTACATCATAAAATGAAAAACTAAAATAATTTTGTTTCCATAGACAACACTGATATCCCATAGACTATCCCTGTTGGTCAGTCATAATATACTTCTTCGCATTCTGGGAAAAATAAAATATAGAAAGGAGTGATCTCAGATGCCCAGTAAGGATAACAATATATCGGAAACTTTCATAAATAAGCATAAACATTTAAGTTAATGTATAAAACTAAAAAAAAATCCTTTTAAACATAAACTTCATAATAATATGGAAAATATAAATCAAAATAATGCCATTTATTTACTCACATGGATATTCTACTAGTCCAATAATCACATGCAATATCAATAGACACTTTCATAATGATGTTATGCATAATTCCAGACTTCATAACCACACAGTCAAGACGTTTGCAAAGACTAAAAATATGATTTTGTCAAGGCCTTGTGCCAAGAAACTAGTTTGTCTTATTAGACCTACCGATGCATCGAGGATATATAACGGCATCCACCCATCACTTACTAAGTCCAATGCATTCCCCATATGAAAAGTTTTAAATATAACATAAACATTCATATTAAAAATAGAATATGAGATGTCAATACTTTATCCATAAACCATGAATGGTAGAAAAATAACACATTCATAGTCAAACGCATCACAAAACCTTCAATACAAAATGGAATATTTGTATCATAATAAATCAACTTAAAACAAGATTAAAATCCATTAAAGGATGTTGACATAGATGAAATCAAAACTGTTTGAGAGAAATAACTCATTCCTTTTTAGAAATCATTTAACGTTACATAAATATAAAAGAAAACAATTATTTTGAAATATTCTTATAATCTTGTAAGGGAATATTCGATGATGTTATAATGGAGGAATATAGCCTCACCCACCGTATAAGTTAAAAAAACATTCTTAACTTAATTTTGTGGAAAAGGTCAAAAAGTAACTTGTTTGGAAAATGATGAAAAGATTCCTTTCAAAAATTATAAGGTAAAATAAGGGTATAAATGACTTTAACACATAGTCTAGTAAGTAGTAAAAATGTTTTGGAATACATTTGTAGGACAAAATGGATGTGGATGATAAAGAGGTCCCAGCAGATACTTACCTAAAAACAACCTCAGATAATAAAGAGATTCTGAAATTAACCCTTACCTTATAGTTTTCATTGGTTGAGGGTTGGTTAAACTCATGTATAATGGTGAGATAATTGTTATTAAAGTATAGAATAACCATATACATTAATATGATATCATATATGATCTTCTAATATTGATTTTTTAATGATATTTTTGTAGTATCATCATTTCGGTTGTTAACTGATTTTTTCCTTTATATGCTTAGTTACATAAGACATGATTGTTATGGATAGAGTGTCTTTGATTAATATCAAGAATTATATTATGTTCTTTAAATATTATTTTTAATCACCACATTAAAATTATTCTTGAATGATTACGATGGGGAATGAATCTCATCGCATTCGTGGAGATTGTAATCCGTACGTACCCAGGAGCGACAATATCATTATTTTGTAATTAAAATCATAAGTAAATGGATGGTATATCATATATATAGAATCATTAAAATGTTATATCTATTATCTAAATAAATTATACATCATTATTATACCCATCCAAATAATAATGTATTGAATAACAACTACACCATAGCGTGGAGACGGTAAGCCGTACGTACACACACATGGTGACATGTTATTCATAGGATGGATAACATAATTAATATGGTTGTAACATTTTTATAATAACATCACAGTATATAGAAGATGTTGGAGTTATTATTTTACAATGTAAACAACAAAGAAAGAGGAAGTGGAAGATGAAAATAACTTGAAAGAGGTGGTGAGATATTTACCTCTTCTTCAGGTGTTTCCTTTTGATTAGATCAAAAGGGATCCTTAGGTTGGCTTTCTGATAAAACTAAGGCTTATATAATTAAGGGAGGATAGTTGGGAGGATATTTGGTCAGGGTTTGGTGGATCCAAATGGCTTTGAAGTTGTGAATTTTAGAGAAGGGGAAGTGACCTTTTATAAGAGGGGTGAGGGGCACCTTAGGAAAAGATTGAAATATGATTTTATAATAAAATCATGTTCGGTTTCTAATGGCTCAAAAATGAATTATTTAATGTATAAGGTGGTGATAGGTCAAAAAACCATCAAAAAATAGGTTTTATATATGTTTGGGTCACTATATTATCCTTATCGTTTAGATTTAACTCTTAGTTAAATAGTTTGACATTTACCATGTCTCTTTGTATTTTTATATTATATGGTAAATAAAATTACTATAAACATAAAAGAGAACCCCATGTGGATCACTAATGAAATATATAATAGTATTTAATCCCTTTAGACTAAAATTAGATTTTCAGTAATAAAATACCAATTAATAATATAATATTTGTTTTTAAAAACTCATTTATGTCAATTTTGACACTATTTTGTATTTTTGTTTTTTATAAATTTATAATAGCATTATTACATCGTAAAAATTCATTTAATAAACCCTAAAATGTCATATTAACCTATAAAATTAGTGTAATTCATAAAAATTCTCAAGTTACATTTATTTGGGTATTTATAATATCAATTATTTTAATATTTCTTTAATAAGGTAATTAATGTATCATCATTGTGTCATAAATAAATTAAATTATTTGATGTCTAAAAATTATAAATAAAATATGATTATTTATGAAATCCTTTTATATTTCTAATGAATGTTTATTTTCGAATTTATCTTATATATAACCCTATATTAAAAAAAATTTAGTTATTAATATTTGATTTTAAAACTTTTAACTCTTCTTTGAATTAGATAATAATAAATTTCTTAATCTAATTCAAGTGGACCTATAGGATCATATTTTATTTCTATGGTTTGATTGGTCGAATTACACTTATCTAATATAATTAGAACATTTTTTAGAGTAATAATAATATAATTTTTACCCTTAATTTCCTTATATACTTTTAACCGTGTTAAATAAAAGTAAAAAGTTACTATTCAATAGAAACTATTTTAATCTTATTGAATCACATTTTACTTACTGATATAAACTGTGTCTCTAATATTTTTTAAATACAACTCAAAAAAGTGGTAAAATTAAGTTTTATGTAAATTTTCAAATGCTCCAAGGAGGTGGGTAAAAGACTCTAAAAAGTTCAATAAAATTTTTATATATCTAAAATTATTCTAAACTAACTCCGATGAATTAAATTGAACTTATATAGGTATTATTTATCTATTTTAAACTAGAATAAATTTAAATAAAATAAATAATTATTTAAATAAAAATTCAGTTTTAATTGATAACTCAGTGTTTTTCACTATTCATTAAAAATTGACTGTTTTCAGAAAAATTCCAAAACTTCACCCTAAGCTAATTTCGATATTCTAAATTCAAAAATGAAGTCCATTTTGAAATATAAAATTTATAAAATTTCAAAAAGTGGGTATTACTATTCATAATGGCTAGTTTGAATGGTTGTGGTGTGTTAGAACTCGAAGTTTCGTACAACACACGCTATTGTATTATTCAAAGGGAAACGTACCATGGAATATTGGGGTGTTACAGGTACATCTTTGTGGCTGGGTATTTATTTTTCCCCTTTACTTTTTAGTTTCCGTTGTTGTAACCTTATATACCATAAAGGTTTTTCTTGATTGGTTTACTTTCTATAAGTTGAATATTTTTATTATTATTCCCCTACACTTTAGAATTGTGATGGTTGTGTGTGTATGTACAGGTAGATTAGGAAATGGTCTCCAATTTAGGTTATACCTTTTCATTTTTTTCCACCCCTGGCCTATGGAGGCAGGCTTGTGGTCATTAGAGCTCAAGCACTAGTTAGGTTCGTGTTATGAAAAAAGAGGCTCCATCACTAACATGATCACATCATGACCCTACCATGAAATCATATATGGATTTTGATGTTGTGGAATCCTATAGTTTGATAAGATGAACCATGATAATTAAATAATATTTGGAGAGATAACTCAAAAAGGACACAAATGATGAAAACCAACCCTTTCATGAGGTATTTATAATTTTCTTGTTCTTAAAAATATGTGCCTTAGAACTCTGAGTCAATAAGAATGCTATCAAGGTCTTGGTTAATGGATAAATAGATCACTACACCAACACTGGGTTACATAAACTGGAAAATAAACTCAAATATACTTAAAACCACTATCCAAAGTTCCCCCACCAATATCAAAGAAAACTAACTCCAAATTCCATCCCTAAGAAAAAAACTGATTTCGATACACTCTAACATGACCAAAACAATAATTTCCCCACCTAGACTGGTCGTAAGATGAGTGTAAACCCCCAAGACTAACTCCAATTGGTTAAGGGATGGTGTAAAACACTGATTAGAAATATTATACAATGTAGGATTTTATATCCTAATGTACCTATATGAAACAACCAATATCTATATAAGATGAAAATAATGTCATAATAGATAAATAATAATTCTGATTATATATATAAATACATGTAACACGATATGATCAAAAAATGAGCACCAAGTGCATAACCCATAAAATATGCCTTGAAAAACCCAATATAAAACCAACCCAATGCAATAAATATCTGGGATACTTGTATTAAACTATATTTAAACATGAATTTCATCCATCGTTTCCACCCCTAGGAACCACTAATCTCTAGTATATTTATGTTTATTAAAGTCATCACTGAACTATCTTTCATCTTCCTAAGACATGACATGTGTGGGAAAAATTCCCATATAGGGGTTTTTATATACATACCTAGTTGAATTCCACAAAAAAAAGACACATAAAGAAGCAAAGGTCTAGTAAAATTAGAACCAAATGATTAAGGGATAACTGATTCATGAAAAAATACTACTGATCCACAAACAAAAAACCAAAAAATCTTATTGATGGAGAACTTGAAACACTATGTTTTATTCTACACATCATAGCTAATCAAATTATTTTACACTATAAGAAACCATGATATGAACTAATAAGTAAATAAATACCCACATCATCTCACTAAATGCATTAGGGGGCCTATTCCTCACTAAATTAAGAATCAACTTAGGGAATTATAAACCCTTGATGAAATACCCACTCCTTGTCAAACAAATTCATCAAGTGATGGAGTACCTAAATGCGGACACTGAATAATGTGTTCTATGAAATTTTCCATGGAATTAATGATGTTTTCCTCACATAGATGTGATAGGAAAAGTTTTAAGAGAAAATTATCTCCATGTATTATGAAAATGGGATATCCATGTGTTTCATGACTGATCACTCATTAGAATAGATATTCCCCCAAATTATTTCCTATTCTGGTGATATAGTTATGAGAACATCCCACCAGGAGTAGGCCGTGTATTTAATCTAGTACTAATGAGAAGGATATAAAATACTTAAAACTTAATTTTAAGGGTCTCCTATATACTTTTTATCCACATAAAATAATTTCTATCAGTAAGAATTATAATTTTTAGAAAATTTCATTTCATAGGATTCAATTTGATAGACCGTAGAGAAAAAATGGACACCAATATCAAAGGATATTCCTATTTTAAGTTGGGTTTCACTTTATAATTAATGATTAATTTTCACCATGATGGAATATATTCATACATAGAAGGATATTTGTTCACTGAAGGCTATTAATATGTGGAGTTATTTTTGAACTCATTTATTGCCACATGACATTCTTACATCCTATGAGGTACTTTGGAACAATAAGGAAGACATGATTTATGGACACATAATATTGAATTGATCAATTATTTACTATTTCATTAAGGTGGTTTTTTACATAATAATGTAATATTCAATCAGTGGGATTTAATTTCATATCATACTAAATCCTTGACATTGTCAAATTAAGTTCACTACCAACTCAGAATAACTCTATCCTCTTGTCAGATTCAATCCTTAATGATATAATATCATTTGAATCATTGAGTTGGAAGTTTTATGTGACATTGTGTCTTATTTATGGTGATTATTCCATCAATATTGATTAAATGATTACATGAATTTCTAATAAATACCTCATCACACACTTTGATAGGATGATGAATTTTCCATGGCATGAAGTTTAAGAGATGAATCAATATTTTTAATCCACTCCCTGCAAAACCTTAAATACATTCCCTAATATATCTTCTGATTCTAATAATAATATTGGGGAAGGGAAACACATAAGACCACTATGGTGATTTCTTCCCCATATAGAAAATTCATAGATCAACACATGCATGTTTATTTGTTAAGGATTCTCATGTAACTTCTTTGTGGGTGGTTGATTGCATAAATTCTTTGCAAACACCAGACAATAAACACTATGGCATTAAAAATATTTACTCATTCACACATAAAACCAATCTTATGAAAAAATTTGTCTTCCTAACGTTTTTTTTCTATTTACAATATTCCATCATCGTGAAGCATTTAACATATGGTTAGTCACATCATCAAGGATCTCTAATTTTGATACCTAGGCCTCCTACCAAGATTAATCCTCAACCATTTACTAATTTATGATTCCATCCACATGACCTATTAGAAATCCAAAAAAATATTTGGACTCTAACCTACTCTATTCCCTAACTTAACTTAACCTAATTTATTAGTTAGTTTAAGACAAAAAAATTCACTCATGCATAAGTCCCACAAAAACCATTTTTATATACCTTTCACCTAGATTTCAATTCTGTATGTCATTAAACTAGTCAGAAAAAGTCATATTCATAAGAATGTGAAATTTATAGACACCTTAGTCTTGGTTTCATGACATTAAATTTAGAATCATTGGTCCTTGTCTCTCAAACTTAAAAGGCGACTCATTGTCCATAGACACATGACTTTAACATGCAATTCAGTTGGATATGGACACATAAACTTAAAAAGAACTACATTTGGTTATGGTTTCATGAATATAAAATTCACCACATTGTTACTTTTCACATAAAATTTAAAATCTAATATGAATCCCTTTAAGTAGAACCAAACTACATGGGTTCTGATTTACATTATAGGCATAGATATAAAGCCCTTATTAAGGGGTTGATCTACATCCATAATACCTATTACCAACCTATATGGAAATAAATTCTAAATTTTCTATATTTTTTGATTTAAACCGTAGTATAATCAAACAATAAGATTAATATAGAGGACCTATGATACACATATATGTTCACATCAATACATGGTATCGATCAACTACTCTCATGACCAAGGTAACCAATTTATTTATTAATGTTTTCATGGGTATGTCTTAAAACTATAATACCGTCCTTGAATATGCAAGAATTATTAAGATATAAGTCAATAACCTATCTTATTGACCATGATAAAAAATTTAAAGCATCATTGGAATATCCCAATGGATACCTACAAATGGAAATCATGTCAGTATCCCAATGATCCATAGGTTTGATTACAGGGGGTAGAAATTTTGAACCTAGTTTGAAATCCTTTACACATGAATTATATAAATTGTCCATGTAAATTTTCTTGTGATGTTTTACTAATGTGTTAATTGATTATGGTTTCCCCATTTTATATCTCTCATCATATCCTAATGGAATTGTTGAAGACATCATAACATATAAAGAATCATGGGAAGGATAGTGGAACCTACATGCCACCTAAGGCTATCACACACTACCTGCTGATGAAAAAGATATACGATTCATCCATGATAACCATTATAACCCCCAAAACTGAAAGTATAATTAACCATCTAAGTTCCTGAAATTACAGGTGGTGAATTTCCATGTGTTGGAAGACCACCTCAGTAGTGACATCCCAACCTTGGTGGAAACTCATGAATGCCTCCATGAAATTAATCCCTATATGTTTTTTTACTCGTATAAATCCAATATTAAGTGAGTGAATCCAATTTACACTTTCAATTGATTTGGGATATCTTCCCAGAAGTGAAGTAACACATTCCCCCATTACCTTGGGGATGTGGAATAGGATTTCATTTTTGTCCTTACTACTATTGGGAGCTTCCCAAGATGTATCCCATTAGTCTTCATTACCACCAATGTCATACAACTGCATATCCTCAGGAGTATTATAAGGATATCACCATAGATATCCTAATATTGGTCTTGAACGATAGGACACTTGGGAGGATGGATCACCAAGGGAAGCTAGCTACTAAATTATGGGAGAAGGTATATACCCCTATTCCTATCCACACCCATGAAATCCTATCAAACTATCTTGATAGAAACTAAGGAGCCACCCTGGAGGGATCATACTCATAAAGGATACTTCTCACATTACATGACCCTAACTATGATTAAGCTTACAACCCCATTCACCTAGTTAAGATCATCCAAAAGGAGAGATTGTTAGGTGAAATCTATTATCCACCAGCATATAAAAGAAGTTATTGAGTTTTGTGGTCACATATTTCATCCTCAATGTATTGTGACATGAAACTCTAGAGGTACTCCCTAGATAATCCGTTATTAATATCCACCTTAAAAAACAATAATCAAGAACTCTAAAGATATTCCCTTGAGAATCTAATATAAATTTCTTCACCGTAACACCATAATCAATAACTCTAGTAGTCTTACATTAAGATTCAGTTATAAATGTAATCTATAAGACATTAATGCTTCAACCATAAACTACCTACTCATAGTTGAAAATATATCATTTTCATCCAAGGAAGCCCCCCCTATGGTTAGGTAAAACTTAGATTCTATGAAGGTTCTCCATATAGCATCATCCGTAATGTTCCTCTACACAACAATATAAAGGTCGATCATGGAGATATTACTCATGATTCTATTCATGGAGCTCCTCCCAACATCATAGTGATTTATCGGTAAGGAGATCTTAACCTCTTCAACTCATCAATAATTTTGTAAACATGTAGGCCCTCATTGTGGAATCCAAGTTAATAACTCTGGAGGTCCTCCTCTAAGAACGTGTTGTGGACATCCTCTATATAATAAAGAACACAATTGATATGAGGGTCCTTCCTATAAAGGTAACCAAAATAATGGTAAACCTGGAGGAAATCCCTATGTAAATCAAACTTATAACTCTATAGGTCCTCCATATTATGTATTTTTTAGAATCACTCCATGGAACAAAGAATTATTCTATAATTGAGGTCCTCACCTTAATAGATAAATAGGAATTAATCATGTATTTCCTCCCTATAAAGCTCATTATGAAGGACCTCATCTCAATGACTCATATTATGGAATATAGGTACTCCCCATGAAAAATGTACTCTAAAGTATCCCTCATATCATGAGGTTCTTGACAAACCAAGTCCGCTACACTAGGTGCCTCATTAATAATTATTGTGGTCTCATCCTGGTAAATGGGAAATTTGAGGACAAAATCATTGCATGTGCCTCCCCCAGACTATAAAACTTCACATATGATTACGGAGGTTCAAAATAATCCAATTTATCTTAATGAAACAATAGTGAAATGAAATTTATGGAAAATTTAATTCAAATATACCCTCACTAAGGATGAGGATAAATCCACTATCATATGGAAATAATTAGATGAATAGGGAATACAAGTCATATTCTAGCCCATGGAAACTCCTTGGTATTGCAATCCCATAAAATTTAATAAGGAATGAATAAATTATATTTTTCATAATCTATGGGAGACTCTTTACCATATCATGACTAAATAATAATCAAATGGAAATCACTTTCAAGGTTAATGATATTTTTATTCATATGTCAACTTGGATCCCCTTTTAGTGACCTGAATTCCCAAATCATGAAAGAAATTTGAATGTATCGAACATGCCTACCATAATAGTTTCAAAGCACTATTTTACATAATTGTTAGCATCACATCTGATGTTTATTTCAAAGGGTATGGAAAGTAGGGAGATCTACATTTCACAACACTTATAGGATGATAATGTTTTCATAGGGAATAATCTTGAAAAATCCTCACATCAGGATAAGTATCATTACCTGTATTTTTATATGATTATTGTTCCATCCCATAAATCCTCTCTATCCCTAAATCAGGGAAAATTCATGCTTAAAGGGTGATATCCTTTAATAGGATCATACAACTAACATGAATGATAAAAAAAGTCTCTCATTTGATAAAATAAATGTATATAATCATATATTACCCCTCAAAAGAGAGCATATATATCTTAGAAAAGTAACCAAATATATCTCATGCTATGATAAAATCTTGAAATTCCAAGAAGGTTACAATTGTATTCCCCAAGGAAATATAAGAGAAACCCCATTACATAGAGATTGGGTAATTTTTACCACTTCCACTACCCTTGGAATCATAAAATATATAGAAATGAATAGTCATGATAGCAAAAAAGTGATATCAACCTTATCCCACTATGTCGGGGGAATTTTACCTCCTAATAATCTAAGGAAGTTCATATTTTCTAGAATGGGATGATATTCATAAGAAGTTCCATCAAATTTTCTTCTATTTATGTTTCATGATTCATCTCTTTAATAAGGAAATTCTCAATGAAAGTAATCGAGGGATTCCTCAGTATTACCTTCCAAAAAATAATTCTAGGAGAGTATTGAGGAGAGAGGGTGAAGCCACATAGAGGGTACAAGGAAACATAGTCCACCCAAAGAATAAATATCAAGAAGGACTACAAAATATCCCTCAAAGGATATTAATGGGATGAAAAATCCACCCACATCTCATATATAGATGAATATTTAATTCCCACTATATGATTCATATCAGTGAATGTTGTTAATGTAAATCACATATATAATATACAACTGAACACTGAAAAATAAGGATGTGACGTGGAGACATTCGTTAAGATGTTGTTCACACTGATGTGTGTGAAGAGGGCATGTGCACCTGATAAAATAGTCAAAAACATTATTCTGCTCCTAAACATTCATTTACCACCTACAATATGGGATTAACCTAAGGATAAAGGTAGAGACATATTTATATCCACAACATGGTAGTATTTGAAATTGAGTATAATACATTAAAATGTTTTATTTTTTTAATAAATTTTTGTTTATTCAAATTTATTTAAATTAAATTTTTTTATAAAATGAAATAATTTTATATTTACATTTATTATTTTTATTAATAGTAAATGAATTTTCCTCTTTGAAATGTTTTGAATATTTTTAAAATGTTTTAAATTGTTAAATAATTATTCTACTTTTAATTTACTAAGTTTTTTAATATTTTTTATGATATATTAATGTAAAAATTTGTTCTTCCTTACAATACTCTTAGGCCATCCATACTACTATTTATAGGGGACCAATGGTCTACCTCATGTGAGGAATTGCTCTTGAAGCATGCACATAGGCAGAATTGTATATGACTGGGCCCATGTATAAGGATAACAGGACCGTTCCAAGTGGATTTCATGAATTAGGTCTGGTAAACCACTAGGTTTTGCCTCATACAATTTGATGGGATGTGGGTGCTGACCCCCCATGGACAACTTAATTGAACCATGAAGTGAATTATATATTATACTATAGGTAAGATCTTATGCTTCTTCAATGTGGGACAATGAATTGATATCACTATTCACCCATTTAAAATAAATCGAATTCAATGTGTGTTTTTAGATCAATTATTTCTATACTTTTCATTCAAGCCACCCTATTCATCTTCGTGTTCATACTTCTAGGGGTCTCTAGTTTTTTGGAGTTTATGCTCAAGCCTCTGATAAATTATGCTGAGGTCTCCATGATCATTCTTATACTGTGTTTTTTATTTTCTACAGTTTTGTAAAGGTTTTGATTATTTAAAGGAAAATATGAAACTTTAGTTGGTTATGTGACACACAGACGATGGTTGATCATCTATCTACTGCTCAAATAATAGTAGAACTTTGTCACAGGTAGATCAAATCAACAGTTGACCATTCAACCACTGATATATCGATGACACTAGTATATCCTTATTTCACTGGTTGTTTCTTCAAGTTGCATGGTAGTTATCTCTTTATCAATTTCAAAGTGTATTGGAATAAGAAAATAATTCTTCACTATTTTATCTCCATGTGTGTAGGTAGTATTGTGTGTCCATCACTAATAATCACTTTGCTCAATGGTAGATCAATCTACTATTGGACACCATCGGTAGGTCATTTGTTCAAAGATGTAATGGTAGATCAATATCAACTTCACCATGACAAGGTGGTATTTCTCCACTTCCTTCATATTATATTAGATCCATGATTCATTGGTAGATCATAATCCATCAGTAGATCACTTCATGCACCAATAAATAAATCTTCACCCGTAGATTAACTTCCATCAGACGACTGCAACATGACACTTGAAAAGTGGAATGGTATATCTCAATACCACAAGTAGATCAATAAACCATTAGACACCAATGGTATATCTTGATGGAAACCATCATTAGATAAATGTAACACTGAATAATGGTATATTAATTTACCATTGGGTATTTACATCTAATTTTAGTTCCAAATAATTTATTCTAATTTTTTTCTTTAAATTGATGTTATTAAACTAAATATTTTTTATAAATGTTTTATTATAATTTTGTTAAAATATAATTATATGTTATGTAAAAATAAATTTGATCATATTTTATGTACATATATACATGTAGTCTATATATTCTTACCATACTCTTTTTTTGTAACATTTTTACTATCTTAAAAAACTAAAAGATTATTCAGTTTATTTTAATTGTTTTATAAATATGAATTGTATATATTTATATACTTAAAATTTAAATGTTTTATATTGATATTTCATGAATAAATAATGTACGTGATTTTCTTTTTTTATTCAGCAAAACATTCACAAATAATGGTAATGGTAATATTTTGTTATTATTATGTGCTAACAAGTGTCATGAAACTATTGGTTTTGAATAATTTACTAGAATATATTTTTAATGATTAAAGATTAATTCATTGGAGTTATCTTCAAGTCATAAAAACAATTCTTGCATAGATCATTCAAAAAAATCTTTTTGATACAATTGTGAAATAATTATTACTTCTCTCATTCATTCCAAAATTTTTTGCGACTTCTGTTCCTTGGCTTTGATCATATAATAACTTCAACATTCAACATTCATAAATTAAAGTGATTAAAAATCATATATATTAATATTATTTGACATCATTTGATCATCTGGTAAATCCTTGTTATTTTTTTCTTCATGTAATATTTTCTTTATTATTTTTTTTAATTATTCGAGTTTGGTTTATTATTTTCTGAATCAATGTAATCTATTTCATTATTTGGTTATTCCCCCCAACCAAAAGGAAGTCTGGGTTTTGACTTCTGATCAAAGTCAAGTAATATACAAGGTTTGGTCTCTTGTAAAAATATTAGGTCGTACCCCTGGGTATTTGTAAAAGAAATATTATATAAAAGGTTCTCAAACCTTTAAAACTGATGTTCTTAGTGTGTACCAATCATCTTGTGGAGTATAGGATCTTGAGATGTGGATTAGGATATTTTTAATATAAACCACTATAAATCTTTCTGTTATCTCTTTTTTTTATTTCCACTACACTTCATTTCAAGAAAACATCACTCACTACTGATCCTTATTTTATAAACTTCGATTGATTTTCAATAAAAAAATTAAATAATTATTCACCCCTCTAGTCATTATTGATATTAATATCAATCCAAAAATTGGTATTAGAGAGTAGGACATTCCTTGAAGTATTGTTAGCCTCTATAATTATTTTAATCTATTTGTTTATATTGTTTATTTTTAACTCTATTTTAACATGATATCCCATACGTAACCGTATAAGGAATAAAAGAAAATGTTTCTTTTAATATGGTAGTTGTAAATGTGAATGATGGATGAATTCCAAAAAACCCCATTCTTTGATGGAAGTGACTATGGATACTAGAGAGAAAGAATGGAATCCTATATGAAATAGTTAAATGTGGATCACTGGACTGCCATGGATAAGCCATATGAGCTACCCAATGTTAACCTAGATACAATTGTAGTTAATTACAAGGTAAAATATGTTTTTAATTATAAAGATAAAAATATTTTTTATTATTAAATAAGTATAGTTGTATATGTCCATGTACAATCTTATAAGACAACCAATTATTTGTAGATAATACATCAAGTGACTCATTGTGGAACTTTCGAGATTAAGATAACCAAGCTAGGAATACTCATAGAAGAGTACCAAGACTTAAATATGCACGATTAAGAATTAGTTAACCAGATGTTCCATCAGTTTATAAGTGTTACTAATGGTACGAGTTCTCTTTGAGAAGTTTTCCATTACACAACTCAAGTGGAAAGAGTACTGAGATCTCTTCCAAAAATATGGAATTCAAATAATATGGCCATCAATGAGAGTGATAATTTTTAAGAGTATACCATAGATGAACAAATAGGTTCTCAATTGTAGAATGAATTAGAGTTGAATTTTTTTTAATGAGGAGTCCACAAATAGAAAAGATATTTAATTTAAATTGTATGTTATTGATTCTTCTAAAAATTATGAATATGAGTTATAGGAAAGTGGAAAAGAGATAGTTCACTTTCGTAAAATTTTTTTATAGTTCATGAATAAAAGTGGAAAGAAGTAGTTAAACAGGATGTTAAAAAAATAATATAAGAAAGGCAATACTAGTAACACCAATGATTTTTCATAATTAACATGTTACGAGTGTAGGAAGAAAGGGAACATAAATACTAAATTCCCTAAACTCAAACATCTAATGAAATAAAAAGTGAAAAGGAGAAAAGGAAAGAAATATTTGTTTTGAGGTTGAGATAGCATAGATAGTTCTAACTCAAGTAGTGATTCTAGAAGTGAACATGAGACTAGGAATATTTTCCTGATGGCTATATAGTGTGAGATAAATGATTCAATCTTTACTCAATTAATAAATCCTAAAAATGTTGATCATAATTCTTTATCTAAAAATGAAAATGAAATTTTTTATTATTAATTTGACTTATTATGGTTCTATAAATTCCAAAGTTGAACAACTTTATAAAGAAAAAGAAGAATTATGAAGTGATGGAGTTAGGATAATTGAAAATTATACTAAAATAATAATCAATACTAATAAGTTTATTAAATATTATGAGAAAATAATAAGGTAATGTGATTATATGAAAGTCTTTGTTTTCTATATTGATAAATCTAAAGAAAACTATGATTAAAAGTTGCTAAAACTAAAAAAATAAAATGATAAAGTTAAATACTTTCTTAAAATAAATAATAAAGATCAAGAAAGAATATTTAATTTAGTTGTGGATGATTTAACTAACTTTGAAAATTAATGTAATAATATCAAGAAATAAAATAAAAAATTAAGAAAGATAACTCTTGTATCTAATTTTAAAGCTTATACAGACTTATAGACTTTTCAAAGGGAGATTATGAATTTGAAAAATAAAGTTGTTAATATTGAAGATAATTTATCTAAATTTGTTAAAGGTAAATAAAAATATGATAAAATTATTTTTTTATGAAACTAAACACTGATAAGAATGGTTTTGTATATAAAAATTTATCACTAAGTTTGAATAAAACTATCTTTGTTAAAATCTCTAAAGGAAGTATTTCTAGTGTAACCTATTTTAAATTTAGAATGAAAGGGAATTATTCTAATGAGTGTTCCCTAATATTTACCCAATCATTTAGATATAATTGAACTTTTATATGTAGATTTTAAATTTCAAATCACCCCAATTATAAAATCTTTAAATCAATTTGGGTTTTAAAAATTTCTGCTACTAATCTAATTAGACCCTAGTTAGAATGGGTATCAAATTAATAAGTTTTATAGATTAATTTCATGAAATTTTTCTTTGAATTATCAAATAATGATAGTATTTTTACATTGGCTATTCCAGGCACATGAAATGTTATATTTAAAAATTTATATCATTTAATTAATGTGATGGCGAACTTGTCACATTTTTATACAACTCTATATATCAGATTAAAGGTATTGGGGAAGTTGATTTTTCTAAAAAAAATTATTATTTTAAAAGTATTTTTTGTACTTATATTAAAACATAATCTTATAAGTATATAATAGTTATGTGATGATGGATTAAATGTTATTTTTGAAAATCATAATTGTACTATTATGAAAAATAAATTAGTTTTATTTTCTACAAATATAAAAGAAAATTTATACATTATTGATTTTTCTGATCAAACCCAACAAAAGTTTAAGTGTTTTAATGATGTAAAATTAGATGACATTATGTGGCATATGAGTCTTAGGAATGAAAATTTTATAATTTTTCTCATACTTTCAAAACATGAACATGTTCTGCAATTTCCAAAATTACATAAAAGTAATTACTTTTTGTGTGATTCCTATTTAAGAGGTAAGAAGAACAAAGAAATATTTAAATCTATAAATGATTTTAGTACTTCTAGATATTTATAACTCAATACAAGAAAAGAAAGGGTTAACTATGGTTTATTCATGGTGGTTCTAGTAACCACTAAGAAATAAATCCAGTTAAAAAAACATATAACATAGTGGTGGTTTCATAAAACCTCCATAATATTTGTTTTCAATTAGTAGTGGTTTCAATTAAAATACTTATAAATGTTTTAAAAAAATTCATATCCATTCCCCTCCCTTACTTCCTCTATGAAACCTCGACACCTACCCCACCCCCACCTCCCCCGACCTCCTCTGATCCTCTCCTCGGCGGTGACCCCGAGCCCGCAACCCCCTTTCCCCCACCCTCCTCCTCTCTTCTATTAGGAAGTGACCTCAAGGTCATGAACCCAAGCCCACAACCCCTCCCCTTGAAACACCCTCCAACCCCTCCCCCACGACCCCCCCATCCCACATCCTCTCTTCTTAGCTCACCAGCAACACCGATCCCCCAACCTCCCTCAACCCAACTCAGTTCCCCTCCTCATCAGTGACATGGACACCCCTCTCACCTCCCTCTCCCTAAACCAGATCCCCTACTCGGTGAAAATGTAGAGCCCCCCATAAAAGTTTCATCCACCTCCCTATAATGAACCTAAATATATTATTTCTCAAATGAATTATTTTCTTGTAATTTCTCTCTACAGTTATGATTTTTTTGTATACATGTTATTATATTACACATTATTAGTTAGTAAAACTCATTCCATGCATTTTCATTGATATTTCAAAATATATTAATTAATATTTTTTATAATAACTCTATATATTACATTGGATTATGAAGTTTATAATTTTTATTTAATAATCAATGATTTATGATTTATTTATTATATTTTGAGCCTATTATCATTATTTCATAATCATTCATTATTTTTATTAAAAAAGTATTGCAGTACATATGATTCTATTTGATGAATGTTTATTGAAATTATATGATTATACTTTATAATTAATTTATTGTGTAATCACTCTATATTTGACTTTGGGATTGTGAAATTTCTAATTAATATAATGTTTTGTAATCACTATGTCGTTTATTTTTGGATTATGAGGATTTTACATGAGAGTTTATGAAACCAATATATTGAATAGAAAAGTGACTCATATGAAAAATAGACGAGGTTATCCAACAATGTAACTAGGATTCACAACATTTATATGATAATACAAGATGAAAATCATCCACTTAGGAAACCCATTAATTCCTCTAAATTATTATCATGCCTGTTTGTTGAGAATTATGTTTAATAAGTCACAAATTCTTAAAATAAAAATAATTAATCCTATTTGGAACATCATTTTATGTCCTTATAAATTTTATTCTCCCCCCAAATGAAAACAACTTACCATTTGTTTCCCTTAACATGCCCATTATATAATTTTTTTGGCCCCCCATGAGGTGGCTTGTGTTGTGTGTTACATAGTTGTTACTATTTCTACTTGTTAGTCCCAAATCTCATAGTTTAGCATAAACAAGTAATTACATAATTAAGATTCAATTATACCTCCACTAGATATTAAAATTAGATTTGAATTTTCAAATTATAAGATGAAAATTACACCCTGGCCATACTGTGGATTAATTATTTTAAAATTTTAGTTCTTTTTTGTTTCATTCAATCATGTTTGGTCAAAAATGACATATATTTAGAATTTAAAAATTTCATCACTTTACATCGAGACAAAGATATTGTGAAGTATATAAATATTCAAAATTTAATAATTATAATGTTTCTTAATTATAAATCAATTTATTTTAATTTTCATTTGAACTATTAATAAATAAATATTTTAATTACTTTAACTATATATTTTATGCTTTAATTCATTGAATATTTACTTGTGAAATTTTTCATTATTATAAAATATTCATTTTTGAGTGAAAATTGGTTTTTTATACTAATTATTTTTTAGATTGAGACATGGGATGTTGTATTTTTAGGTATAGGGTCTAGAAAGATAGATTCCTTCAAATTTACTTTTATATAATTCCATGTATAAGTAAAAGTGAAAAAAAACACATGTTTCAGGAGGCCTTTTGTAGGTTCTTGTTATTACGTAACCACGGAGCTTGCAATTCAGGTATAAGTTTTTTCACATTCAAATGGAATTGTAGTTGAAGTCTTTATGGTTAATTCCAAGAAGGTATTTTTTTATATTATTTTGAAATCCATTACCATCATTCATTATTGATATGTTTTATCAGTGGAATTAATTTTAATACCCTTACATATATACTACGATATGGTTTCATGTTTTTATTAACATTAGAAATGCATAGATATACACACTATGTATTTTTCACTCACTCGTCTCATAGTCTAATTCCATGATTACTACTTATTCTTTTAATATGATAAATTCATTCCAGGTTTACTATTTATTATTTTAGTTTTATAATTCATACTAAATGAATTAATTTTAAAAATAAAAACATCCAATCTCATATGATTGTATGGGGTGAAATATTAGTTACTATAATGGAAGAATGGATTAATTTTTTGGAAGCCTTTTCATATTATAAAAAAAAATATAAAATCAAAAAATATTTTTTTGTATTTATAAAAAAATTGTATAAAATTTTATTAACATAAGTAATATTTTAATCAAAATACTGATTTAGTCAATTAAATTGAAAAAATAGTTTTCTTCAACAATTGAAATTATATCCCTAAAATTTACATTTTATTTTAGATAAATATTACCATATTATGTAATAATTCTACTATACTTTTTGGAAATAAATTTATGATTACTATTATTAATGTTGATGATCACAATACTGATAAAAATATTATTTTCAATGAATTATTTTATTAATATTTTGTAACATTTAACTAATAAATTAAGTTGATCTATTGAAAATAATGACACCATAATGACGTTTATAAACATATATGATTATACTAACACACATTTTAGGATTAATCAATGCAATATAATATTAAGAAAAAATAGTAGTAAAAATATCATTATTTCTATAGAAAATCATTTTCCAATATATAAAATGTTTTATTTTAACTATATGTTTTATCATGGTTATAAATTGAATTACGTTAAATTCATAAAAATGATGTATGGCCACATAAAAAAATTAGTTAGAGAGGTTATTTTATATGTTCAGTAAAAAATAATTTATACATGTGGATTCTTTTGTTCGATTTGGGGTGTTTTATTTGAATCTGTTCATGCTCATGAGAGATTGGACTTCAAGAATGCAACTGAGATAATGGAAATAAGGAAATACATCAAGAATGCATACAAATATCATGAAATGGTTAATTCCTACTAGTTATTTAATTAATTTTGTCATCATTTTATCTACTATTTTCTAGTTAATTTCCTTGTAATTTTTATATAATTCTTATTTAGTTTTCTTCACAGATATTTTGATATGTCATGTTTTACTTTCAACTATCTAAAAAAAGATCAAAATGGATAAAATGTTTCTTTGTGCCAATGTTACCATGATTTATATTTTCATTGATTTAATTTGTTGAACTTCCAAAAAATCATATTGATTTGATGTCATTAGATGAAAAACCATTCTTATTGTTGAAAATTAGAAGAGTATATGATGGTCATGTTCCCATTGTAGTGAGTTCTCCTGATATAATAGGCACATGAGCTTCCTCTTATCTTTTATCTTTCAAAAAAGAGAAAGGTTTTTCGGCTAAAAAAATTGCGTAAAAATTAAGTGTTGTTATTTCAACCAAGAAAGAAAATTAAAATCATGGTAAAATTGGTAGTTATAATTGTTTTAAGAATTTAGGATGTGTAAGAATCAGCCACATCTCAATCTGACGCACGGTGTAACCCGTATGACTCCAAGTAATTATTTTTATTTAAAATTTACATTAATTTTAGTGAAAATGAAAAATGGACAACTCAAAAACTGAAAAACGTATTTATATTGTTTTTATACTTCTATAAGAAATTTTTTATGTGTAGGAATCGGTCAAATATCAATAAAATATACGATATGGATGGTATGACTCAAAGTGGTCGTTATCAGTTTCAAATCGACATTTTAGTTCAAAAAGTGTCACTCATTGAAAATTTAGTAAACACACTCATATTTTATTTATAATTTAGGAAATAATTTTATAATTCCTTTTTTATGTGTTGGAATTAGTCTCATATCAAACTGATACATGATGTGATCGATAAGAGTCAAAGTGCACGTTTCTAGTTTAAAATGACAATTTAGTAAAAAAGACAAGTGACATACTAAAATCCAAGAAAATTAATTCTTATGGTTTTGATACTTTAAGAAAATGATCTATATATCATTTGAGATGTGTAGGAATTATCCTCACCTCAATCTGATGTACAGTGTGATTGGTATGACTCAAAGTGTGTCTTTTTATTTAAAATTGACATTAATTTTAGTAAAAAGGAAAAATAAACTACAAAAAACAATGAAAACACATTAATATTATTTTTATACATTAGTAAAATCATCCATAATTTATTTTTTATTTTTAGAAATCAATCACACATCAATCTGATGCAGAATGTACCCGGTATGACTCAATGTGTCTATTATCAGTTTAAAATCGACAATTTAGTTAAAAAAATCCGCTCACTAAAAACTGAGTAAAAACACTCAGATTTCTTGAATATTTAATACATAGATTCATAATTTATTTATGACTTGTAGTAATTAGTCCCACATATAACTGATATACGATGGGATTAGTATGAGTTGAAGTGCATGTTTCCAGTTTAAAATGAAAATTTAGTAAAAAAGACAAGTAAAGTACTCAAAACCAAGAAAATACATTCATATTGTTTTGATACTTTAGTAAAATGATCCATAAGTCATTTGAGACATGTATAAATTATCCTAAACTCAATATAACACATGGTGTGATCGGTATGACCCAACGTGCATCATTTTATTTAAATTTGACATTAATTTCAGTAAAAAGGATAAATGAACAACTCAAAATCAATAAAAAAATTTATATTGTTTTTATATAATATTAAAATGATCCATAAGTCATTTGAGATGCATAGGAATCAACTGAACCCCAATACGATACATTATGTGCTCAGTTTGAATAAATGTGTATGTTTTTAGTTTGAAATCGATATTTTAGTTCAAAAGGTGTCACTCACTAAAAATAAAGAAAACATACTTAGAGTTTCTTGATAATTGATTAAATTGATTCATAATTCATTTGTGATTTATAGGAATTTGTATCATTTTGAACCGATACATGATGTGATCGGTATGAGTGAAAGTGCATGTTTCTAGTTTAAATGACAATTTAGTAAAAAAGACAAGTAACATACTCAAAAACAATAAAATGATTTTGGATTATTTTGATACATTAGGAAAATGAATCACAAGTCATTTGAGATGTTTAGGAATTAGCCTTAGTACAATACTACATATAGTGTAAGTGATATGACTCTAAGTTCCTCTTTTTATTTAAAATTCACATAAATTTTGGTAAAAATGACAAATGACCGACTCAAAATTGAGAAAACACAATAATATTCTTTTAAAAAATTTGGAAAATGAACCATAAGTCATTTGTGACAATTAGGAATATACCAAACCTCAATCTAATACATGATGTTCCCTATATGACTCAATGTACAAGTTATCATTTTAAAATTGATATGTTAGCTCAAAAGGTATCACACACAAAAAACTGAGAAAACGTGCTCAAATTTTATTGTTAATTTATAAAATAGATTAACAATTCATTTTTAACTTGTATGGGTTAGTATAATATTGAACTGATACACGATGTGATCAGTATGGGTCATAGTGTGTGTTTCCAATTTAAAATGACAATTTAGTAAAAAATTAAAGTGGCCTATTCAAAATCAAGAAAACAAATTTGGATTATATTGATACTTTATGAAAATGATCCATATGTAAATTTATAATTGTAGGAATCATCCACACCTCAATTTAATGCATGGTGTGAGCAGTATGACTCAAAATGTGAATTTTTATTTAAAATTGACATTAATTTTATTAAAAAGGAAAAATGGCCTTCTCAAAATCAATAAAATGCATTAATATTGTTTTTAAACTTTATTAAAACAATCCATAAGTCATTTATAATGTTTAGGAATCAAACACACCTCAATCTGATACACAATGTGCCCAGTATGACTCAATGTGTATGTTATGAGTTTAAAATTGACATTTTAGTTCAAAAAGTCTTACTCAGTAAAAACCAAGAAAACACACTCATATTTTCTTGATAAATTTTTACATCGATTAATAAGTCATTTTGGATATGTAGGAGTCACCCTCACATCCAAATGATACACGATATGATCGGTATGAGTGAAAGTTTGCGTTTCCAATTTAAAATGAAAATTTTGTAAAAAAGAAAAGTGACAAACTCAAAAATGAGAAAACACATTTGGATTGTTTTGATACATTAAGAAAACAATCCATAAGTAATTTGAGATGTATAGGAATCAGATGCATCTCAATTCGATGTATGGTATGACCGGTATGCATCCAAGTGGATCTTTTTATTTTAAATTGACACCATTTTTTTTTCAAAATGACAAATGACCTACTCAAAACTGAGAAAAAACATTCAGATTATTTTGATACATTAGTAAAATGATCCATAATTTATTTATGACATGTAGGATTCAACCGAACCTCAATCTAATACACAATGTTCCCGGTATGACTCAATTTGTCTGTTATTAGTTAAAAATTGACATTTTAGTTCAAAAAGTGTCACTAACTAAAAACAGAGAAAACACATTTGGATTTTCCTGATAATTTAGGATATTGATTAATAATTCATTTGTGATGTGTAGGAATTGGTCTCATGTTCAATCGATACATGATGTGATCAGTTGAGTCAAATTGCATGTTTTCAATTTAAAATGACAATTGCCTAAAAAAGACGAGTGACATACTCAAAACTAGGCAAACACATTTGGATTATTATGAAACTCTAGTACAATGATCCATAATTCATTTGAGATGTGTAGGAATTAGAAACACCTTAATCTGATGCATGGTGTGACTGGTATGAATCTAATTGTGTATTTTTATTTGAAATTGACATCAATTTTAGTATAAAGGACAAATTACATACTCAAAACCAAGAAACAACATTCAGATCATTTTGATACTTTAGTATAATGATCTATAAGTCATTTCTGACATTTAGGAATCAACGTCAGCTCAATCCAATACATGATGTTCCCACTATAGCTCTAACTGCATCTTTTTATTTAATATTGAAATTAATTTTAGTAAAAATGAAAACTAACGTACTCAAAACTGCGAAAACACATTCAGATTGTTTTGTAGGTTCTTGTTATTACGTAACCACGGAGCTTGCAATTCAGGTATAAGTTTTTTCACATTCAAATGGAATTGTAGTTGAAGTCTTTATGGTTAATTCCAAGAAGGTATTTTTTTATATTATTTTGAAATCCATTACCATCATTCATTATTGATATGTTTTATCAGTGGAATTAATTTTAATACCCTTACATATATACTACGATATGGTTTCATGTTTTTATTAACATTAGAAATGCATAGATATACACACTATGTATTTTTCACTCACTCGTCTCATAGTCTAATTCCATGATTACTACTTATTCTTTTAATATGATAAATTCATTCCAGGTTTACTATTTATTATTTTAGTTTTATAATTCATACTAAATGAATTAATTTTAAAAATAAAAACATCCAATCTCATATGATTGTATGGGGTGAAATATTAGTTACTATAATGGAAGAATGGATTAATTTTTTGGAAGCCTTTTCATATTATAAAAAAAAATATAAAATCAAAAAATATTTTTTTGTATTTATAAAAAAATTGTATAAAATTTTATTAACATAAGTAATATTTTAATCAAAATACTGATTTAGTCAATTAAATTGAAAAAATAGTTTTCTTCAACAATTGAAATTATATCCCTAAAATTTACATTTTATTTTAGATAAATATTACCATATTATGTAATAATTCTACTATACTTTTTGGAAATAAATTTATGATTACTATTATTAATGTTGATGATCACAATACTGATAAAAATATTATTTTCAATGAATTATTTTATTAATATTTTGTAACATTTAACTAATAAATTAAGTTGATCTATTGAAAATAATGACACCATAATGACGTTTATAAACATATATGATTATACTAACACACATTTTAGGATTAATCAATGCAATATAATATTAAGAAAAAATAGTAGTAAAAATATCATTATTTCTATAGAAAATCATTTTCCAATATATAAAATGTTTTATTTTAACTATATGTTTTATCATGGTTATAAATTGAATTACGTTAAATTCATAAAAATGATGTATGGCCACATAAAAAAATTAGTTAGAGAGGTTATTTTATATGTTCAGTAAAAAATAATTTATACATGTGGATTCTTTTGTTCGATTTGGGGTGTTTTATTTGAATCTGTTCATGCTCATGAGAGATTGGACTTCAAGAATGCAACTGAGATAATGGAAATAAGGAAATACATCAAGAATGCATACAAATATCATGAAATGGTTAATTCCTACTAGTTATTTAATTAATTTTGTCATCATTTTATCTACTATTTTCTAGTTAATTTCCTTGTAATTTTTATATAATTCTTATTTAGTTTTCTTCACAGATATTTTGATATGTCATGTTTTACTTTCAACTATCTAAAAAAAGATCAAAATGGATAAAATGTTTCTTTGTGCCAATGTTACCATGATTTATATTTTCATTGATTTAATTTGTTGAACTTCCAAAAAATCATATTGATTTGATGTCATTAGATGAAAAACCATTCTTATTGTTGAAAATTAGAAGAGTATATGATGGTCATGTTCCCATTGTAGTGAGTTCTCCTGATATAATAGGCACATGAGCTTCCTCTTATCTTTTATCTTTCAAAAAAGAGAAAGGTTTTTCGGCTAATAAAATTGCGTAAAAATTAAGTGTTGTTATTTCAACCAAGAAAGAAAATTAAAATCATGGTAAAATTGGTAGTTATAATTGTTTTAAGAATTTAGGATGTGTAAGAATCAGCCACATCTCAATCTGACGCACGGTGTAACCCGTATGACTCCAAGTAATTATTTTTATTTAAAATTTACATTAATTTTAGTGAAAATGAAAAATGGACAACTCAAAAACTGAAAAACGTATTTATATTGTTTTTATACTTCTATAAGAAATTTTTTATGTGTAGGAATCGGTCAAATATCAATAAAATATACGATATGGATGGTATGACTCAAAGTGGTCGTTATCAGTTTCAAATCGACATTTTAGTTCAAAAAGTGTCACTCATTGAAAATTTAGTAAACACACTCATATTTTATTTATAATTTAGGAAATAATTTTATAATTCCTTTTTTATGTGTTGGAATTAGTCTCATATCAAACTGATACATGATGTGATCGATAAGAGTCAAAGTGCACGTTTCTAGTTTAAAATGACAATTTAGTAAAAAAGACAAGTGACATACTAAAATCCAAGAAAATTAATTCTTATGGTTTTGATACTTTAAGAAAATGATCTATATATCATTTGAGATGTGTAGGAATTATCCTCACCTCAATCTGATGTACAGTGTGATTGGTATGACTCAAAGTGTGTCTTTTTATTTAAAATTGACATTAATTTTAGTAAAAAGGAAAAATAAACTACAAAAAACAATGAAAACACATTAATATTATTTTTATACATTAGTAAAATCATCCATAATTTATTTTTTATTTTTAGAAATCAATCACACATCAATCTGATGCAGAATGTACCCGGTATGACTCAATGTGTCTATTATCAGTTTAAAATCGACAATTTAGTTAAAAAAATCCGCTCACTAAAAACTGAGTAAAAACACTCAGATTTCTTGAATATTTAATACATAGATTCATAATTTATTTATGACTTGTAGTAATTAGTCCCACATATAACTGATATACGATGGGATTAGTATGAGTTGAAGTGCATGTTTCCAGTTTAAAATGAAAATTTAGTAAAAAAGACAAGTAAAGTACTCAAAACCAAGAAAATACATTCATATTGTTTTGATACTTTAGTAAAATGATCCATAAGTCATTTGAGACATGTATAAATTATCCTAAACTCAATATAACACATGGTGTGATCGGTATGACCCAACGTGCATCATTTTATTTAAATTTGACATTAATTTCAGTAAAAAGGATAAATGAACAACTCAAAATCAATAAAAAAATTTATATTGTTTTTATATAATATTAAAATGATCCATAAGTCATTTGAGATGCATAGGAATCAACTGAACCCCAATACGATACATTATGTGCTCAGTTTGAATAAATGTGTATGTTTTTAGTTTGAAATCGATATTTTAGTTCAAAAGGTGTCACTCACTAAAAATAAAGAAAACATACTTAGAGTTTCTTGATAATTGATTAAATTGATTCATAATTCATTTGTGATTTATAGGAATTTGTATCATTTTGAACCGATACATGATGTGATCGGTATGAGTGAAAGTGCATGTTTCTAGTTTAAATGACAATTTAGTAAAAAAGACAAGTAACATACTCAAAAACAATAAAATGATTTTGGATTATTTTGATACATTAGGAAAATGAATCACAAGTCATTTGAGATGTTTAGGAATTAGCCTTAGTACAATACTACATATAGTGTAAGTGATATGACTCTAAGTTCCTCTTTTTATTTAAAATTCACATAAATTTTGGTAAAAATGACAAATGACCGACTCAAAATTGAGAAAACACAATAATATTCTTTTAAAAAATTTGGAAAATGAACCATAAGTCATTTGTGACAATTAGGAATATACCAAACCTCAATCTAATACATGATGTTCCCTATATGACTCAATGTACAAGTTATCATTTTAAAATTGATATGTTAGCTCAAAAGGTATCACACACAAAAAACTGAGAAAACGTGCTCAAATTTTATTGTTAATTTATAAAATAGATTAACAATTCATTTTTAACTTGTATGGGTTAGTATAATATTGAACTGATACACGATGTGATCAGTATGGGTCATAGTGTGTGTTTCCAATTTAAAATGACAATTTAGTAAAAAATTAAAGTGGCCTATTCAAAATCAAGAAAACAAATTTGGATTATATTGATACTTTATGAAAATGATCCATATGTAAATTTATAATTGTAGGAATCATCCACACCTCAATTTAATGCATGGTGTGAGCAGTATGACTCAAAATGTGAATTTTTATTTAAAATTGACATTAATTTTATTAAAAAGGAAAAATGGCCTTCTCAAAATCAATAAAATGCATTAATATTGTTTTTAAACTTTATTAAAACAATCCATAAGTCATTTATAATGTTTAGGAATCAAACACACCTCAATCTGATACACAATGTGCCCAGTATGACTCAATGTGTATGTTATGAGTTTAAAATTGACATTTTAGTTCAAAAAGTCTTACTCAGTAAAAACCAAGAAAACACACTCATATTTTCTTGATAAAATTTTTACATCGATTAATAAGTGATTTTGGATATGTAGGAGTCACCCTCACATCCAAATGATACACGATATGATCGGTATGAGTGAAAGTTTGCGTTTCCAATTTAAAATGAAAATTTTGTAAAAAAGAAAAGTGACAAACTCAAAAATGAGAAAACACATTTGGATTGTTTTGATACATTAAGAAAACAATCCATAAGTAATTTGAGATGTATAGGAATCAGATGCATCTCAATTCGATGTATGGTATGACCGGTATGCATCCAAGTGGATCTTTTTATTTTAAATTGACACCATTTTTTTTTCAAAATGACAAATGACCTACTCAAAACTGAGAAAAAACATTCAGATTATTTTGATACATTAGTAAAATGATCCATAATTTATTTATGACATGTAGGATTCAACCGAACCTCAATCTAATACACAATGTTCCCGGTATGACTCAATTTGTCTGTTATTAGTTAAAAATTGACATTTTAGTTCAAAAAGTGTCACTAACTAAAAACAGAGAAAACACATTTGGATTTTCCTGATAATTTAGGATATTGATTAATAATTCATTTGTGATGTGTAGGAATTGGTCTCATGTTCAATCGATACATGATGTGATCAGTTGAGTCAAATTGCATGTTTTCAATTTAAAA
Organism: Viscum album; assembly: GCA_963277665.1. Lineage (NCBI taxonomy): Eukaryota > Viridiplantae > Streptophyta > Magnoliopsida > Santalales > Viscaceae > Viscum > Viscum album. The sequence goes on along the minus strand of OY728136.1, from coordinate 1,274,099,777 downwards.
TGACAATTGCCTAAAAAAGACGAGTGACATACTCAAAACTAGGAAAACGCATTTGGATTATTATGAAACTCTAGTACAATGATCCATAATTCATTTGAGATGTGTAGGAATTAGAAACACCTTAATCTGATGCATGGTGTGACTGGTATGAATCTAATTGTGTATTTTTATTTGAAATTGACATCAATTTTAGTATAAAGGACAAATTACATACTCAAAACCAAGAAACAACATTCAGATCATTTTGATACTTTAGTATAATGATCTATAAGTCATTTCTGACATTTAGGAATCAACGTCAGCTCAATCCAATACATGATGTTCCCACTATAGCTCTAACTGCATCTTTTTATTTAATATTGAAATTAATTTTAGTAAAAATGAAAACTAACGTACTCAAAACTGCGAAAACACATTCAGATTGTTTTGATATATTAGTAACTAACGACACATCATTACTAATTATAGTTTTTTCTATAATGGTAATAATTGTGTTTCTAGTGTTTTAAAACACTAAAATGAGCGTGGAATGGTGAAGACCAAAGAAAATGACCTCATGTTGATGTGAAATAATTAGACAAACACCACTGAGTTATTTTTCAAATATAGGACACATTGTGATATCAAATTTCTTGAAAATATTTATTAAGTAAAGTTCAAGTAAACCGCACATCACTTTAAAAATAAATTAGAATATTTACTTATCTCTTTTCCATTTCAAGTGTTTAATATTATCTTAAATAGTTTTGTTTATGTTTTGAAAGTGTTTTTAATTATATATTATTTTTTTATGATAAAATGAATTCTTTTTTATTAAAAGAATAAAAAATTTTATGTGTAGCATTTTGAATATATTTAGTTTTTTTATTTCAAATTTATTTTTTAAATGTTCTAGTTTTCATTGTAGGTGGTAGATGCCAACAGTAATCCTGAGGATGACAGGTCTAATCCAAGATATTCTTTTGGTTTTCAAATACAATTCTTATTTATTATGTTTTTTTAATTATTTCTTTCTTTTTGTTATAGTTTATGAGATGACATGGCCAGTTTTAGTTTATGAAATGATGTGGAGGAAAAAAAATGGAGTGGAGGTCATGATGTGGATGCATATTGGGAATCAATTGTTGTTGGACATATTATATATTGATGACTGATGAATTGGTTTAAAGATGTATGAATTAAAAGAGATTGAGGTTTTGATGATTGTGGATGTGTGTATATATGACTGTGGATGTGTGGCGTATATATGATGGGTTTAACATATATTCATGTTTTAGTTTATTGCATGTCATTTTATTATTAAATATTAAAAGAAACTAATTTAGTGGAAGTTTTTAGTAACCTCCTCTAAATACAGTAAATAAAATATTTTTTAGTGGTAGTTAATTGAAACCACCGCCAAAACAAACCGCCGCTTATATATTCAGTGACAATTATTTTCATTTTATTTATATTTCACTATTTTTTAAAAAGAAAAATAAAATAATCTATGTTAAATAAACATAAAACGACCACTAAATATTTCCAAAATGGCACATAAGAAAACCACCATAAAATAAACAAAATATCCACTAAACGACTAGCAATTTTACAATACACGACATTTTTATTAACCATAGATATATTATTAGGTAGCAGTTTAAACCACTGCTAGTTGATACAAAAATCGACATTAATGAACTTTTTCTATAGTGACTATTATATATTGACTTTTTTGGACATATACAACCTATTAATTTTGGAGTAATATGTATGTATTTTTAATTTTAGATGATTACAATATATTCTTATGGATTTATTTATTATCCCATAAAAATGAAACTTTAACCAAATTTTGTTATTTCTTGAATCTTATTAAAAACATCAAAAATATTTCAATAATCACTATTAGAAGTGATATAGGTGATTATTTTTTGAATTCATAATTTGATAAATTTTTTTGAAAAAAATGTTTATGAACATTACTTTTCATCACCTAGGACACTAGATAAAATGGTGTGGTAGAAATAAAAAATATATCAATTCAAGAAATGGTTAGGTCAATGCTAATGGAATTTAGTGTAACTATATACTTTTGGGAAGAATATGTTAATACAAATTTCCATGTTTTAAATATAATTTCTATTAGAATATTTTTAAATAAGAACCCTTATAAATGGTTTAAAGGGTTTAAACCTAATGTTGGAATTTTAGGGTATTTGGTTGTAAAGTGTATATCTTAAATACAAAAGATAATTTAGAAAAATTAGTTTCTATATCTAATAAAGGGATAATTTTAGTATATTCCAATTCCTTCAAAGTTTATATTGGTTTCAATAAGAAAAAAAAATTTTATTAATGAATCTATTAATGTAATGTTTAAATAAAATAATTATAAAAATTAGGATTTTGATTCCATTAAAATAAAGACAATGGTGAATTTAGGGAATTTAATTTTCGTGATGATAATAACCAAGATAATGAGAATGTGCATAATTTGAGTGGGATCACATATCTTATTGAACCAATACTAACGGACGAAAAACACTTAAATATAATACAATTGAAAAATTAATTGGTAATGTAGAATCTAGAATACAAGCCATAAAATCTATTTTACTTTACTATGTAACTCAGCTTTTGTTACTGATTTTGTTTCTATCAATATTGATAATGCATTACCTAATTAAAATTAGATTAATTCTAATCATGATGAGCTAAATAAATTTTGAAAAATAAAGTATGGTATTTAGTTTAGTTAATAAAATACACACCTATAATAGGAACTAAATGGGTTTTTCAAAATAATCTTGTTGAAGCATAAAAAAATATTAAAAATTAAGAAATACTAGTAGCTCAATGTTTTCACAGGAATATGGAATTTAAATAGATGATTATTTTTATCTTTTTTCTTGGATGAAATAAATTATAATTCTATTATCTTATTATTATTTTAAATATATAAATTTATTTCAAATGGAAGTAAAAACATTCCTTTTAAAATGGAATAATTATAGAATAAGTGTATGTTAGAAAACCACATGGATTTGAAAATTAAATGTTTTAAAATCATGTTTTTAAACATAATAAATATTTATATGGTCTTAAGCAAGATCCAAGAAATTATTATCAAAGACTAACATAATTTTTATTAAAAAATGATTTTGTAAAGGTAAGTTTTATCCAACCTTTAATATAAAAATAGTATCAAATGATATACAGATTATACATTTTTATGTTGATGATATAATATTTGGTTGAGAAAATGATTCACTGTGTAACTATTTTTCTAAACTAATTATAGGTGAATTTTACATGAGATTAATGGGAGGACATAAAATTTTCCTTGTTCTACAAATTATTTAAAGAAAATATGGTGTTTTATTAAATCAAGATAAATATGCTAATGAACTTGTTAAAAGGTTTATTCTTGATTCTAGTAAGACTATAAAGAAACTGACGAGTATTAATTTCAAATTGGATTTATATTAATATGGATACAAAGTAGACAACTATATAGTGTTATTATAGGTAGTTAATTGTATCTTACAACTTATAGACCAGACATTATATTCTCTGTATTTTTGTGTGTAAGATGGAAAGTCATCTTAAAAATATTAAAAGAGTAATTAGATATATCAATGGTACTATATGTACAAGATTGTTTTATCCTAAATAGAAATATTTTTATTTAATATCTATCCTTGATTCTAATTTTTGAGGTTTTATACATGATGAAAAAAGAACTACAGGTATGTGTTATTTTATAAGAAGATGTTTAATTTCCTGGAGTTTTATGAAACAATTATCAGTAGCCTTATCAACCGATGAGGCCGAAGATTTTTCTACTACTAGTTTCTATTCACATAATATACATATAAAACAATGTAAATTTGATTTTAATATTACTTTAGATAAAATTATAATTTTATGTGTTAAATAATTTTCTATTTGAATTTTAAAAAACAACTTCAACACTCTAGAACAAAATAAATGGATTTTAGATTTCATTTTCATAGGGATCATATAAAAAAAGGTGATAAAAGTTTATAATTTGTTCCTACTGAAAAATGATTTTATGATATTTTCACTAAATTTTTTGATTATTTTAAATTTTGGAAAATGAAATTTGAATTGGGAATTATAGAACATTAAAATTTCTATTAAGTATAGATATTGTTTTGATAAAACTTTTCAATATTTTTAAAATTTTACTCTATTTTAATTACATGAATACTATAACTATCTATTAAATTTTATAACAATATATTACTAGGATTACTATTAAGTAGTTTATACTAATTTAAAAGGGGTCTGTTCTTAAAGAATGGATTCTAAAGTACTTTTTGAAAAAAATTCAAAAAAGTGGAGATTATTTTTGAAAATTTAATAAGTGTTTTATTTTGTAATTTTGAATAGGGGGGAGATTTTTAGTATTTGAAATTGAGCTTAATAATTTAACAATATTTATTTGTTTTGATAAATTAATGTTTCATCACATTTAATTAAATTCAAGTAGTTTATAATATGAAATCATTTTATATTTAAATTTATTATTTGTGTTTATAGTAAATGGATTTTCCTCCTTGAGTTGTTTTGAATTGTTTTAAAATGTTTTAAAATGTTAAATGATTGTTACACATTTTATTTACTATATCTGGATAAAATTTTTTTTCATGGATTAATATAAAAATTTGACTATCCTTGCAAGCCTCTTTAGAAGACCTACTACTAATCATAAGGGAACAATGGTCTGCCCTGTGGGAGGATTGACCCTAGAATCCTTCATATAGGTGGGATCGTATATGATTGAGCCCATGTATAAGGCCCACTTTATCATACCCGGTTGAGTGCATGGATTAAAACCGGTAATCCCAATGGGACATGGAATGTGTAGTGTGGTGATGTGTTGGTGCTAATCCCCTATTGGAAGCTCAATGGATGCATGGAACAAATTTTAATTCATAACTTAGGTAAAAACTTATACTTCTCTAATGTGGGATAGCAAACTGATATCACTATTCATCCATTTAAAATAACCTGAATAAAATGTGTACCATCAGATCAATTATTTCTCAACTATTAATTCCAGAATTGATATTCATCATCTTTTTCATCATTTTGATAATCTGTAGTTTGTTGGAGTTCCTGGTCGAACCTCCAATGAACTATGAAAAGGTTACCATGGCCATTTTTAGAGTTTATTTTTGAGTCACTGAGGTTTTTTGACATTTTTTATCTTATCAAGGACAATACGAATCACAAATTGGATAGGGAATACACCAGAAATGGTAGATTATCTATCTACCACTCAAACACTGGTAGATCATGGCTATTGGTATATCATAGCAATGGCCATCCATTCAACCACCAATAGATTCTTTTTTCATTGCTTTTGCTTCAAGTTTCATGATAGTTCTCTATTTATTGGTTTCAAAGTGGCTTGGAAGTAGTGGATCACTCATCACAGTTGTATCACCTTGCACAGTGGTAGCACTATGTGTTCATCACTGGTATATCACATTTCTTAATGGAAGATCAATCCTCCTTTGGAGAACACTGATAGATAATCTGTTCCATAATGTAATGGTAGATCGTGATCAACTTCACTGTGTCATTTTAGTAGATCTCAACTTCCTCTATGCACTAGTATATCTATGAGTCACTGGTAGATCATCATCCCCTGGTAGATCACTTTATGCACTGGTATATCTATCTTCATCTGTAGATTAACTTCATTCGGACAACTCTAGTAGGACCCTTGCAATATTGATCGATAGAACTCAACAACACTAGTAGATCAATCTAATTTTTTGACACAAATGGTATATCTTTATAGACATCATTGGTAGATTAGTATACATATAAAAAATCGTAGATCAATCAAACAGTTGTTATTTACTTCTACTGTTAATACAAAATAATTTCTTCTGAAACATTATATTCTTAATTTTTTAATTGATGATATTAAAATCAATATTTTTGATAAATGTTTTATTATATTATTTTTACAATATAATTATATATTATGTAAAAATAATTGGGAGTATATTTTATGATCATATATACATGAAGTATATATATTCTTACGATGATTTGTTTTGAAACATTTTTACTATCTTAATAAACTAGAAGTTTATTCAGTTTCTTTTAACTATTTTATAAATATTAATTATATATATGTTTTCTAAATAACATATTAAATATTTAATATTGATATTTCATGAAGAAATAAATAGCATGGATGTTATTTCTTATTCTGTATGATATTCACAACTACAGGTAAATGTAATATTTTGTTTTTGTTATGTACTAACAAGTGGCATGGAACTATTGTTTTTGAAGATTCTCCTAGAAGATATTTGTTTTAAAGATTCCATATTAATTCGTTAGATTTATTGTCAAGGAATAAAAATAATTCCTACACAGATCATTCAAAAATTTATTTGAGATACATCTGTGATATAATTATTACTGCTCTCATTATTTCAATAAAATTTTATGACTTTTGTTCATTGGCTGTGATTACAGAATAACTTAAACGTTTGACAATATTCTATTGATGTGATTAAAAATCATCATGATTCATCTTCTTCAAACCATTTTATCATCTTTTGGATCTTTTTTATTTGTTTTCTTTGTATATTATTTTATTCATTTTATTTATAATTCATTGAGTATAGTTTATGATTTTCCTAATCAAAATCATGTCTTTAATTGTATGATTATTCCTCTACCAGAATGGAATTATAGGTTGGAAATCCTGATAAAAATTTAGGTCATAGACTAGGTTGGGTCTCCTATATAAATAACAGGTTTTTCTTCTTGGTATTTGTAAGAGGTAGAGTCTATAATAGGTTCTCAAACCTTTAAAAGTAAGGTTCTTAGTGAGTACCAATATTCTCACAAATTAGAGGATGTTAATGAGTAGAGTAGGATATCTGTGATCTAAACCACTATAAATCTTTAGGTTATTTATTTTTATTTATACTGTACTTTATTTCAAGAACACAAAACATAATGCATATCATTATTTTATAAACTCTGATTAATTTCTAATAAAATATTTAAATGACTATTCATACCTCTTATCATTTTTTCATCACTATCGATCCAGAAAAACTCACCCTCCACCTATAGAAGTTGAAGCTCTCTCCCATAAGGAGAATATTTCACAATATGAAGTGGAGTTTGACACGGTAAAGTGTCTCAATACTAAATTTATCATAGGAAAAATACCCACAAAGTATAAATCCAATGCTAAGAAAAAAATATTCCATTCAGTGACTCCCCTTTATTAGGAATGAAAAAATCTATTGGAATGAGTGAAATCTTATCATCAGGTCAACCCAAGGTCGATACAACCCATGTATCTAACACCTACGCTCATGGATTACCCAAAAATTTAACCAATAAGATATAAAATTATACCTTTTCAGGCGAATTTTCCCAGGATGAATCAAGCTAGTTATCAATAGAAGGATCATGTGGGACAACCTTATTAGGTACCACACACAACCTCTAATTAGAAGTTGGATCAGGTGATAATGAGGCAATAACTCTTTGAATCTATTGAGTCCCTTTCTCCTTGGATGGAAGCAATAGGTGGGTGAAATGAACCAGTATAGACGGAAAAGAATTTATATCTTAAGTGGGTGTAATTGAATCATATTACACCAAAATTTAGGAATCCCACTTTATTTATATTCAATTTTTTAATAGATTTATATTAGCACATCAGGCACTTTGCATCTAGATGTGGCCCCATGATGAGAACATCAGAGCACTAGGAGGGACAAAAACATAGGCACTTTATAAAAACCTTAAAATGGTTGGTATATTTATATTAAATTAATATACTAGCTAGACTATCACAAACTAGGATTATCATCGATGATGGTTTCTTTACTATTTCAACCCCATGTTTTGAAATACGACTATACTTTACCACCTAAATCACAAATGGTGTGAATTGAGAGGGATTCAAAAAAAATTAGGTGAAAATTCTTGACTAATACCCTAAAGATACATCTTACAAAAGATAAATTTCTGGAGATATGCCTAGAAAATATCTGAGATATTTTTTAGATGCTTCTCATTCCATTTAAATACCATGATGGGTTTTTGGATTTTTTAGCCTTAAAAAATTAATTTGAAGATGCTATTCGGTGCTCTAAATCCAAATCTCAGTCGATTCAATCGACCTAGGGGAAGTAATTTGGTAATTTGGAAATTGTGATTATCAAAATCACTGATGATAGAAAACACCAATGAGACCTCTAATTGTCGCGGGACATGACATAACTATCATGGGTGTCCAAAAAGCTATTATAACCCTAGTTTATTATAAAAAAATTAAATTGGAAACCATGGGTGGTCTCTAAATAGGGGTACAAAAATTTTGTTGTCACTATAAGTTAGAAATGGGTTGATTTTGAATGAATTCTATTTTAGGAGAAATAAAAAGAAATTAAAATAAGAATATTGTAAAAAATAATATAAAATGTTATGGGTTTAGGGTTAGATTTCTAATTTCAACATTATAATAATCATTAAAATATTTCACCCTTCTTCTTATTAAATGATAAATGAAGGAACACCCTATCATTTCATCAATCAATATAGATTAAAGGATATGGTGACGTCTATTATAGTAGTATTAAATTCTTGATCATTACACTATTCAATGTTTATGAAAAATAATCAATTATTCCAAAGTAGTAAACTACCACCAAAACACTCTCTAAAATCGGAATTATTTTTTTATGGTATTAATTAGTTTTATAAAAACGCATTATCAACTAAACATGTGCCAAAAATTACTAGAAAGTCATTACTCCATCCGACTATTATATCATAAATAAAAGAAATTTAATGTAGTTAGATATTTGGTTCATCAACCATGGTAGAAACTAGATAAAATTTTAAATAATTCAAAAAACAATGTAATTTAAAGTAATATTTATCCATTTAATACTAAAATCAATCAAAAGAGAATATTTTTTATTCTTTAAAGAACAAACTAAAGTATTAAAACTAGGTATACATACCTTACCAAATATCCAAATGTTTTTACCCCTCAATTAATGGGGAAGTAAAAATGGAAGAAGTGAACAATATAAGATTATAGCTAAAGAAGAAAATAGAAAATAAAAATCAGAATACTACAGTACTAGCAGCACAAGACGAATTCCCTTTACTCTCAGCATGCTGTTAATTTTATATATAACATCTTCATTCCTCCTATCTTTTTAAACCTACCAAGATTATTTCCCTTTATCATTGAATCCCTTCCCTTATATTTAATATATACTCACTATAAGCTAGCAGATTTTTAATTATTCCTTACTTTATTTGATTAATGTTCAGACTTAGGGATCATTATTTTATATTTTTAGATATTTTATTTTCTATGAATTATTATTTTAAACCATTTTGTAAAAAATTTATGGAAGTATTTGAATGCCATAATGTAATGGGATTCATGTTAAAGCATAAAATAAATTATTGTGACATAGACCTCTCTCAATTGGTAGTCAAAATAGGATTAACCCAACTCTATTTGTGACATAATAGAACATATTATGGAATAATTTATCCTACATATTCCCTTGTGGTGTTACTGAAACAACCATGGTTTTTATATCTCTAATAAGGTAGTGTCAAATAAACTCACCCAACCTCTTCATAGTGAAATAACTTTCTTCATGACATAAAAACCAAATTTTCTAATTTCAGAGAAGGAAAACATCTTACATATGCTCCTAATGGTTTCAAAATATATAAAATATTTCCAAAATAAAAAATAAAATATCTCTTACGTGGAAAACCAAAAAAATAGTTTAAAATAATACTATATTCTACAGATTTCTTAACATGAAACATCAAGCTTTAATTTAACTATAAAATTATTTAAAAATATTATTATGTAAATGTGACTATTATAACCTAGCTGTTAAATAGGTGGGTATGAATCAGAATAATTGGATTATAAAATATATGTAGACTTTTTTATATAATAAAATTAATAGTTAATAATAGATTAATTATCAATTGGTTGTAAATGAAGATAAAATCATTTGAAGGTAAAAGAGATATTTTTTGTAAAATCGTTTTTATGTGTGAAATATATTTTTATCTTAATATATTAAATTAATCACTATTTATAAATTATTATATTGAAAGAATTATATTATATATCCAATTTAAATAACTAAAATTAATTTAAATATATTTATTATACATGTAATGAGAATAATGTCATTTAATCCTTCAAAAATATTTTTTTCGAAAAATTGATTTATATTTCATTTTGTGTAGGGTTATTATAATTAATTTATATAATTTTAATAAATATTATTTGAAAAAATAAATATAATTTCTTAAATCAGTATGTCTAAATTTTCTTAGGGTTAATTTTTTGGATTTTTATGAAAATATTTAATTTTTTATTGAATAGTGAAAAATGATGATTTTTTCAAATATTTTATTTATTTTCTTTAAATCAAATAATTTAATGATCCATTTTTTTATATATGGTATTAATGTAGCATAATTTATCTTTTAATATAAATTATATATTTAATTAAAAATTAGTTATCATCATATTTAATTTTGTTATAAGCTCATTTTTAGGCTTAAAAACACAAACTTCTAAAAATTGATTTCTATTGCGTTTAATGAATTTATATTAAACTTAATTTCTTCCACTTATAGAAATTGAATCTAAAAAAGTGGATTTTATATTTGTAACCAAGAGGTTAAAATTAGTTAAATATGTCAATTTTATTTTTGGTCATTATGAATAGTATCCTTGGTAAAAATGTTGTCAGCACGGTATGGGTTAAACTGGTAGAATAGGGTTAAAACTACGAAATAAGGCATAAAACCCCATAATAGTTGTATTAATTTTATTGGATGATTTTTTTGGCAATAAAAATACAATGTTTGAAAATTTTACAATTTATTTCCTATTTTCTTTAATTCTTACCGTGATATTATTTTAAATAATGTATATTTACAAAAGTGCCATTCTCTCACTTCAAATATTTATTATATGTTTTCATTGGGATAAAATGATGTTATAAAATAATATAAATTATTATTTTGAACATAAATGAGTTTGTTTTATAATTTAAATATATTTTTAATTTTTAGTGATGATATAATTACTTGAAATGCTTACGGAATACCGATACAGTGCTTGTGAAAGTAGCGGAAAATCAAAATATATAATTTTTAAAAGAATAAAATTAATTTATTTTAGATTTTTTATAATATAATAATTTAATTAGTAATTACAATGAATAATTAATTGAATTTTTTTGTATTCAACTTCAATTTTTTTCTTGGTTTCTTTGAAATCAAATCAAATTAATAGTCACAAAAATGACTTTAATAATTTTTTTATGTAATTTTTTTTTTATTAAATGATTTAAAAATAAAAAATATATTTAAATAGGATATTTGGAGAGCTATATATTATAAAATTTCTTCCAATGTACCATTTTTGAGACAATTTTAATCTTATAAGTAAATTTATGACCCTTAAAGGCTAAAAAATGTGTTACCATAGTTAAGGTTAAAAATGGTTAACAAAGGGGTTGAACCAAAAAATAATGTTTAAAACAACATGAAAACCTACCAAAATTTTCTTGGATGATGATATTTTGACCTTATAGTATTTTTTTAAAATAAATATCTGTTTTTAATCATTTTACTTGTGAAATAAATTAATTATATTTAAATATTTTAAATAATTCCATGTGTGTCCTCCTCTCACTTATAAAATGGAACCTCCTAATCTCCCTTATTCACAAAGTTTGAGACCTATATATCAACCCAAAAGTACCATAATACTCTCTTATATTCCTTCCCTTCATTTTTAAGATTTTTTATTCTCTTATGACCATCCTAAGAAGGCTTAAGGTGTAAACCAAGGTAGGTCTCTTAGATAAGAGGTAATCATCTCTACTGACTCTTTTCAAAATATATTTATTCTTATAATTACTAAAAATATATTCTATTCATAGAAAAAATAATTAATAAATTATATTAAATATACTGAGATGTTATTATGATTATGGAAAAAACATTTTACACCTCATTTCGATCAGATGAGAAATGAATGTATCACTCATGCATAAGTAAGGACTATTGCCTCCACATAATGACTGATTAATTTTCCTTAACTTCCACTCATGAATGATTATAGTTATTAATTTACTAAATATATATTATATTCATGATATAATAATGATTTTTTAGTGATAAAATATCATCTTCCTTCTTTTACTTTTTCTCATTATAAAATCGAAGTATCATTCATGTGTACATACAGACTACCATCTATGTGAGTATTATATTTCATTTTCAATGTTTAAATTATATATATATTTATAAAATTTTATATATTGAATATATATAATAATTATGAAATTTATAATCTTTGATAAGTATTTTATTAGTATTATTTCTCAACATTTTTTGACTTATTTGGTCTTCATAACATGCTGTTGTTTAGGTCAGTTTTACCACTTACATGAGTGATGTCATAATGCTTATGACATGAATAATTGTGGAATATTGAATACTAGTAATTTTATGTAACAATAATATGTACATGAAATTATTATCATTTTTCAAATGATGCATCATTGATCAAAATTCAAGGACCCGAACTCTCAAATCAAAACTTGCATGAAAAATGAAATTGTTATCACTCAAAACATAGATTTTAACAAAGAATTATTAATAAAATAATGATAAGATGTTATAAGTATACCATATGTGATATTTTATGTATTAATATGATTATTTATTATAATTATAATAAATTTAAATTTATTTTACAATAGATTAAAATCACTTACATGGAAATTTGGACTCGAGGTTATGATTTCTTATCTCACTTTTATTTTTATGATACATATGCCATTTCACCACTTATTTCTCTCATATGGTGTATATAATAACCATTTGGTATCTTATATCATGAATATATTTATATTCATGGTATTTAATGTATCATTTTATGTTGTTTCTTTTATGTGCATTATGATTGAAAAGTTACCAATGCCATAAGGGCATATTCTGCAATCTCATTTTATTTCAGAATCTTTATGTTTGTATATACATTAAACAAATATTGAGACTATAATATTTTAAACTCCTTATATTTTATTATCTTCTATTTATCTATGAATTTTACATGTTTTCCACTATTTGGTACGTAATATGCTCTAGAAAAGCATTTTTTAGAAAAGCCGACCTTATTTTCTCTTCAGTTGATGAACTTTTACTTCCATGTCCATATTTCATAATAATGTTTTCAAAAATTTTATTTTATTTTATAAAATTATTTATTTAAGTCATTCTCAACCATATTTTAATTTCCTTTCAAAGTTTTAAAATGAACATTTTTTTGAATGAGGTATTTTTGACTTTTTACAAAAAGTGTGAAATGAATCATTTTTAAACATTTACTGCATGAACCCAATTTCCCAAATTCATAAATATTCATTTATTTAAAGATTAAATTTCAAGTTTACATGGTTATTTTTAGTAAAATAATGAATTTTCTTAGTATTTTGGATTTTTATTTAAAATTTTATCAAAATAAAAAGATATTTTTCTCAAATTTTAAAAGAAAGGTTTAAATATTATTTTAAAAGTATTATCATCAATTTTAACATCCATAAATGAATATTATGATTTATTAGTGATATAATATAATGATACTATACAACCTATTACTCTAATTGATCTATGATTAGGATGTTCTATTTTTGAATGGGGAGAAATACAGCCATTTCTTATGTTAGTTTTCCAATATATATTTATATGGATTATATATTATACATATTATTAACCCATTCATATAATGAGTGAATTAGACATATTAAGTGACTTAAATGGCCTATTATAGTCACTTGGTGTATCTTTAGGTATCATGAGACAAACTAGTTTCAGTATTTTTTGAATGTCTTACATATTTATGTATGATTTCTTAGAACAAGGACTTGATGGTAAGATTTTTATGTTAAACATTGGGAATTCTATAAATATGAAAATAGTTAACGCTATCCATGTGATTATTTATACTTCTATATCATCAATAGATATATTCCCATTTTATTATATTAGTTATATTTCATATTCTATTATCATTTTAGGCTATATTATTCATTCTTTATTTATTCTATAATAGACTATATTGTGCACTTTCCCTTACTGAGCATATGAGCTCATCCTTTATTGTATTTTAATATCCCTAAGTCAACTATAAGAGAGATATAAATTATTTTAGTGATATTCTAGAGAAAAAGATAAATTAATCACTAGAATATCATATTTTATTTCATGTTTTCAAATATAAGGTGAGAATCATGTATACATCTATAATATCAATACTACTAAAAAATTTGATCCCTTTTGATGCGATCCATTGTATTTTAAGCTAATGTAGTAATATTACCACTGAATCCAGGTTACTGGTGTCAGCCCAATATAGTCGGTAACATACCAGGATTAATAAAATACTTGGGAACTAGATTTTGGATAACATATTTTGAAGAATATAACCCTATTACAACCTCCATGGATACAATAACATCCTTAAGTTATCTTAAAGAAAAGAGAATTATTTTACTAGAAAATAAATCCTTATCTAGATATTGGAAGGTGGATGTGGCTTTGGGATAGTTTCTCTAGGTGTAATTACTCTAAAAACATTGGATTGGTTATTAACTTGAACACCACTAGTGAATGATGAGTAGGCTTAAGACTAAAAACTTGGATAGATAGTCCTAAGGGATATTCTTAGGTTAATTAAAATTCTATTTACAAGCCATTATGGCTTATTTGGATATATAATGCTCATGGATGACATAGGTTAAACCTAACGTGTCATATATTGAAATGAATGTTTCACAATTTATACATCCTATGGAATATTTTCAAGATTATATTATTTCACACTTTAACTATTGTTTCTCACATTATGTATTTTGGTTTTATTCAATGGTTAGAACCAAAATACATAATGTGAGAAACAATAGTCAAGGTAAATGATTTTAAAAACAAGAAAATTGATATTTTTAGGTAAATAGTGGTATTACACTAATTTAATATCTAATTATAAAGGATAATTAATTATAAATGTGTTTTTATTTTAATTTAATTTTTTCTTGATATTATTGAAGTAAAATTAAATACATAGTCCCAAAATAACATTAATGTTATTTTATGTTAAAAAATATTTTATTAAATAATTTAAAAATCATAAAATATTGAAAGATATAGGTTAAATTGTTAATATAAAAAAACATAATCCGTGGACCATTTTTATCCTCCTGTCACCTTTTACGTAAAATTATGTCTCTTAAAATTTAAAAAAATGTATTGCCATAGTTATGTTAAAAAAGGGTTAAAGAAGGGGTTAAACCAAATGAAAAGGTTTAAAATGATACCAAAATTTATCTAAATTTTATTATCTAATAATATTTTTTCATTATCATATTTTCTTTGAATCCATTTCCATTTGGAATCATTTGAAACGATAAATAAATTAATTATATCTAAATCGTTAACGTAATTTCAAGTGTGTCATCCCCTCTATTAGGACCAAGTGGTTTTGAGGTATTTTAAAGATGTAGAATGATGTTAATAAGATTTTTTTATATTAAAAAAGATTTTGTTAAAGAGGTTTATTTTTTTTATAACATAAATAAGATTATATTATTGATATTGGTGCAACAACTCGAGTTCATCAAAGAGACTTTATGTGTATGATGCAATCATCTTGAGGTTTTTGTTGAATGATTATCTTATCCTTAATACAAGGTCAATAATTTTTTTAGGGAAGTGAAAATATGTTGATTCTTTACTTTCCTTAATGTTCCTAACATCCGGACCCTATAATTTTCTTATGATCCAAGCTTATGTAAAAAGGAGGTGTTTTAGGTTAAGGATTATAAAGATATGTTGGCATAGTTATAAGATTTTTGTGTCCAAATTCTATGAGGTTTTTTAGTTGTGATGATATGAAGTGTTATTATTCAATAATTTTTGAATATTTCTATATTAGAGTAATGTATTCTATATATAAAGTGATGTTTTTGGGGAATTTCAATTGATAAATACCATCAAACTATCTCTTACAATGTCATAAATTTGAGTCCATCAAACAAACCATTTTCAATGTTTTAAATTTGAAGGATATGTATTTTTTAAATTTTCTTACATATGGAATTATAAAAATTTTCTATTTGAATTGTTTATATGACAATTGGAAATATTTATAAGAGTCATTAGAAATATGGTTTTGGTTAAATTCATTGGACAAATGATTTTTTATATGTTTATTGGTTAGAGGTTGGCATACAAAGGAAATAGTAAAATTGTTCTGATGCAAGTCATCTGATGGTGTACATTTCTAGTGGAATACTTGAGACATATTATAATAATGTTGTAAAAGAACAATGGATGTATTTTAATCTTTCTAATGTGTTTCTATAATGTTTTAGTGAAAAAAAGAGTGGTATAAAGATGTCCCAATTTGAATGACTTTACAAATATTTCATTAAAGTATAAAATTTGATAATATTGGGTTGGTTGTTCAACATTACTAAAATCATGTTGGAAGATCATGATTCATTATGAGTCTTAAATTTTTTTTAAAAAGTATGTTATTAATTTGTCTTAATAAGAGGTCTTATCTTTTAATTTAACTGATTTTGGTCAATGGTAGGATTTTTCTAAGCCAGATTCTACAAATATTTGAGAGGTTTTTTTAAAATTAAGTTTTCACATTTCCATAAATTTTAAGAGGTGATATGAAAATTTAAAGTGGGTTTGTTTATTGAGGAGAAATGAGAAATTGTTGTAAGTGAGGTGAAGTGATGAATAATTTGAATATCAATATAAAAAAATTATAAAGTTGCATTGATCTAACAAATACTAGAAAATGTATTCCCATCAGTTGGTATCAGATGGAAACTATAAAAAAGAAATTAGGAAAACAAGTTAAATAGTAATTTATCAAAAATATACAGAACATAATTTTATATCTTGTGGCATCATATGGTCAATGTGCTAAGGTTATCAAACAAAAAAAAGTTAGAAGAGGTATCAATAAATAGGAAGGAACCATATGAAGTATACTAGACAAACATCAGATAGAGTATACTAGACAAACCTATTAGGCTAATTACTATAAGACTATATAAGGCTCTTTCTCTCCATTGTGTAGGAAAGTGAAAAAGAAGTATTACTTAAATGAAAAGAAAGTGTGATGAATGTTTATGTAGTATAGTGACAACTTACTGAATCTTACTGGTGATTTTTCTTATAGTTTTGAAAATAACATTATTGTATCATCTATATTTAGAGAAACACATGCACTTTCTATTGACTATAATGATTTTTAAGTGAAATTGTACTTATTAAATGATATAAACACATTCAAAGGATATTTTTGTGGTTTTTGGGGTCTTATATTACACAAAAATGATGAAAATGAATAGATAATCATATTGTGCAGTGAAACTTGTAAATACCTGTGTTATTTTAGTTATTTTTTTCTCAGAAGAGTTATTTTTCACTAATAGATGGTGAAAGTTTTTTCATAAGTTAGAGTAACATGCAAATAGAAAATCACTGATTCACCTCCTCCCCTTCATAGTCACCAAACATATCCAGATTTTCCATTTCAAGTGGTATCATAGGGAATATTTCTTTCATTGACTCTTTACTGAAGTTTTAAGAAGAGGAATATTATCATGGATGGTTATAACTTTGTTAATAGTAGGGATATTCCTATTTTCGATTCAAATAGATATCATATCTAAAAATGTATAATGTTAACTTTTCCTACGTCCCTAAATTATGATTTTCTTTAGTCTATTATAGATCATTTCCCCACTTCTTTTGAGGTTTTTTCCCTTATATTTACTAATAAGAAGAATTTGGAGAATGATGGTCAATCTAGAAATTAAATACATTTCTCACACTCTAAAATTTAGTTTTAAAGAGTTAAAGGAATTGGAATGGCTAAAGGAATTTGGGAAAAGTTAAATTAGATATATGAAGGAAATATGAAAATAAATAAAGAAAAGTTACATGTCTAAATATTGAAGTATGAATATCTTAAAATAGGTAAGGATGAATCTATTGGAGAGTTATTTACAAGATTTAATGACATTGTAAACAACATAATATATTTCATTATGAATTTGGAAGATTACTCTATTATTGAAAGTTTTGTTATAATTTTTCTTGATAATTTTGATGCAAAGGTATCATCGTTGGAAGATGGATATCTGAAAACTCTATCTTCATATGACCTTTATAGCATTCACATCACTTTGTATATGAGAAGAGAAAAGTTTATAATGAAAAAATAAATGGTTAATTGAGAAAATTCTTTAAATGTTATCAATGAAGCCAATTATAAGAAATCTATAGAGGAAGAATTTAGTGACTTCTACACCAAATATGAGGTTATTAATTTTTTTGATGAATTTATGACTCTTTTTTCTAAAAATTTGAAAAGGGGCATAGGAAAGAATAAATTAGAGATACCTCTGAAGTACTTTGGTTGTTGATCTATTATAAATTTTCTATTAATTTTCCAAGACTTAAAGAACATGAAGATAGTGATGTTGTGTATTGAAATATAATAAGATAACTAAAAATGAAGGAATAAAAATCCAAATCCCATACAAAGGAAAGGATAATATGTTATATAAATACTAGAATAATTCTTATGTCTAAGTATGAGGAAGATGATAAAAGTGAAGAAGAATCTAAAAACTCCAATGATGATGTGGGTAAAAAAAATTTATTGAGAAAATGAATTTTGAAAATTTCACCAGTGAAAAAATTAGTATATTTGAATAATAAGAGTAAGAAAATACTCCGTTGTATTTTATGCTAGGAGATAATTGAAATAATTTATTTAAAATATTGTCATACTTGAAATGGAGAATAAGATGTTGATGAAATAAGATCTTTCAAAAACCAAATGAGAATTTTTTAAGGAGAATTTTATTTTAATAAAATAGATTAATGATATGAATAAGTTACTTGTTGAAGAGAAAAACCTCAATATCAAACATGAAGAAAATATTAAAGTGAATTAGAAAGAATTTGATACTATTCAACAAAAACATTTTAAGATAAGTAAGGAAAAATAAACTTTTAAACCCTATTTTAGAAGTGGTTGAAAGTTACAAAAAGTGTAAACCTCATAAGGATTAATAAGAATAATACTTATTGGTATAAAAAAATGTAAAATATGGTTATAATAAAAAAATAAGTGAAGAATACAACGTGTGTTGACAAAATAAGTAGATTTGAAAGTCTATTTCATTTATGTTTTAAATGTCCAAAATGAAAGATTTTATTAGTGGAGATCTTGATAAGACTAAGAAGAAACATAACTAAAATAAAAATAATTCAGGAGGTTACCAAAACATTGGTACACAACAAAGTTCCAATGTTTATAACTATAAAATAATTAAAATAAGGTATATAATTTTGGAGAGCATGCAAGTTATAGATGAAAATATGCCTTATTTGGAAATTACTAGTACTGTCATGGGTTTGGGAATATATATAAGATTTTTTGGTTAAATCATCAATTCTAAAATTAATCCATGAGAATTTGGAGGTAGAATTTTAGGGAGAGTTAACCCACTCAAAGAAGACAACATGAAAAAGTCAGTTTGAATATTTAAAATAGATTCTAAATATTAGAGACTATTTGTGAAAGATGTGATCATCTAGGGAAGCTTGGATTTTTTTTCTTTTCATGATACTAACATGATTTATTTTTACAAAAAAAAATTAAAAAAGTCATATTATAATAAATAAAAATGAAAGTAAAAGCCTTAGTTATTGAAACATCTCTCAAATATACAAAAGGAAAGAACACTCATATATTTGATAATGGTTTTTATTTACACATGACTGAAGATTTAAAGTTGTTAAATAATATATAATATTACCATTAAGGGATAGTGAATTTTGGAAATCATGAGTCCCTTAGAATCAAGGGAATTGGATCCGCTATCATTAGGGAAGAAAAGTTAAAATCTAAAATAGCATTTTTTGTCGATGGGTTGAAATACAATTTGTTGAGTGTTTCATATATTTTTGATGAATGTACTAAAGTTTTTTTTCAAATATATGGTTTCATTGATAAACAAATTGAGTTTTTAATTTTATACCATGAGGGAAAAACCAATGAATGTTTTTTGAAGTTAGTGATTCATAAAGTTCATATTATATGGGGATGATGGGAAAAACATTTGTTATCGAATAAAAGGTTGGGAAATATGTGTTATGGGAATATGAACAAGATAACAAATAGATAAATTATCCATGATATTATTGATGTGATAAGAAGAAGATGTTGGTGTAGCTCCATATTCCAAAAAGGGAAAATTACAAACTCAGTACATAAGAATGTTGAGATTACTTCACCTTATCCCTTGTAGTGAGAACACATTATAATATTCTATCAAATTAAAAATAAATTAATGAATGAAGATAAGTACATTATTTCATTTATTTATTATCTTACTTACATTAAATGTATTGTTTTTCTAAAATTAAATTTAGAGCTGTCAAAATGTTTATGATTTTCAAGAGAAGTGTCAAAAAGGAATGTGGATATTTTTGAAGAATATTTGAACTGATAATAGTGTTTAATACACAAATGACAAGTTTAGAGATTATATTTAAATTTAATTCATTCATGGTGGATTTAGTGAACTATACACACCATAATAGAATTTTGTTTCTAAGAGAAGAATTAGATGTTCAGTTGAGTTGGAACAAACTGTATTGATTGATCATTATACTTATTGATATATTTGGAGGAAATCTATTGGTGTAGTGGATAATATTCAAAAGAAATGTTTCTATAATCCAAATTCTGATATGAATCCTTTATATAGGTTTTAATAAAAAACACCTAGGCATAAATTACTTAAAGTTTATTTTGTAGTCATTGAATTATCAAGGTTAAATTTCAAAATTTTGGGAAGTTTGATTAGATAGGTATTGAAAAAATATTTCTTGGCTTCCATCCTATTGGTATAGGATACAAATTCTATAAAAATTAAATATGAAAGTTTTTTTGACTTTGTATATGTGAAAATTATTGAACATTATGATAAGGAAACATGATAGTTAATTGCAGATATGAGAGGAAGTGAAGATAGAGTTAATGTAGTTAAACAACATGATAAATTTCTTAATGATTGTAATAATGTTGAATTTTCATGATATGAATATTTTGAATAAACAATATCAATCGATGGTAAAAAATTTCCTTCATCTCATCCTAATATTAGTATATCGACCCACCTTTTTTATTTCATAAACCTTTTATTTCCTGGTACTAGATTTAAAAATAAAGAATATATTTTAGGTTTATTGTCACAGAGATACGAAAAATAATACATTAAAACCATAAGAAAAATAAAAATTATTATATTTCACTTTAAATGATCCTTCATAGGTTGATCCTATGTTAATTTTATTTTATAGCACATATGGAGGACATACATCAAAGAATGGGGTAAGCATAAAGCCCAGTAAGGGAATAAACAAAGGAGAAACTTTGCATGTGAACATGAGTAATATCAATAAGGAATGGTCATATGAACATGAGTAATATCATAATATCAGGAACATAAATCATAACATGGAAATGTTTTACAAGATAAAAATGATACATTCATAAGAATATCAACATGTTATAACTAGGGTGTCATAAATCATAATTACCTAGTTTATTCACCAAGGTATTGTAAAACAAATCATATATAGATATTAATTCATTACCCTATAAATTTTAGTTCTATTAGGGAGTTAACTTAAAATTTATTAATTAAATTTAGCCAAATTTATTATAATAAATAAGTTCATAAATATCTTTAGGATAATAATGAACGAGTTTCATATAACATCATCGAGTATATAAGTGTTTAAGAATTTGAATATTACATCATTTTTATCACATGAAAATGGAATATGCGTTTAATACATGTAAATACCTTAATAAATATGTTATATTTACATCTAGGTGAATTACCATAGGTAAGGAATATGTTTGGGTTATCAAAACATAAGAATAATTCATGAGAAATTGAAAATTTCATGAAATGATTTTGGTAGCATGATGGTATACAACAAGGATTATGTAAAAGACATAATGGGAGATAACGAAGGACTCAAATTGGTAGAAATTTTTTTTATAAGTAATGAGAATATCAATATTTCAAAAAATAAAATAATCTTTTACATTAATAAGACTCACAAAAGGAGGTACTTGAATGGAAAGGAAGATGATGATAGTTCCCTTACATTGAAGAGTTTCTTTTGAAAACTTGAGGATAGAAGCTTGATACCCTAATGGATCCTTGGAGGGACTATTTGAGAGGTAAAATGACCATAAATTCATGTATTATGAATTTGGAGTGGAGAGGAATGGGTAATGGGTGGTATTTATACATGAGTAGAGGTGGGTTTTGATGGAATATATATTAGTTATTTTAATATATAAACTAACGACTTGTGGGTAAAATAAATTTCAACTTGTTTTATAGACTAATAATGAGTGAGAGAGTGTTTTTGGATGTTCAAGGCTTTCCCAAACTGAACCTTACCTTCCATCCAACTAAATTAATTCACATAACCCACAAAATAATTATATTTCAAAAAATTAATTTTTGTTCAAAAAAGTAAATTATTAAAATTTAATATAAAATAATATTACAAAATTAATTTTTATAAATAGTAAATGAAATTTTTATTTAATAAAAATATTCATAAATTTTTTAATCATACTTACATAATAATGATTTCATAAAATCACAGTGCTCGTAAAGTGATAATTTTCTCTTTTTTGATAAAAAATCAAACTTGTCAGAAAATTTCCAAAAAATAAAACTAAGATAATTCTGACAAGAATAGTCCAAAAATAAAATTTAATTTATCAAAATAATACTCTAAATAAGATAATTTTTTACTTCTAAAAAAATATCATTATTTTAATGAAAATTGAAAATTGAATAGAAAAATTAACATTCTAACTATTATTAAAATTACTTAGGGGTTTTCTAAAATATTTTATCATTGAAAAAATAATTTTATATTATTTCTTCATCAAAAACAATTATTTAAGACTTATTTATATAATATATTTTTATGATAATATGTTAATATTTTCAAAAAACAACATAATTTTTATAATATAATTAAATAATCCCAATGATAATTTAAATGTGTCAACATAACCAACAATAATAATGACCAAATATTTTATTGAATAATGTTCATAATGATTATTATCCATTTTATCCAAAAAATAGAAGGTAAAATGATCAAATTTTCTTATGAATACACCATCATTCTTACACTTCATCATTCACTTCAATCAAATAAAGGATCAATATCTTTCCAAAAATGAATATTGTATTACCAAATATTTTGTCCACTATTATAGTGATGTTCATGTGTGTGATGATTCTAGGAGACCAAGGTTACCCAAATTTTTATATTTCACTTTACTTATCCAATTTTTGTTTTCCCATTTTAATTTTTGATATGATGTTGGTTGTTGTTTTCGACTGAATTTATCATTTTTAAATAATGAAATAAAGTGTTTCTATTTTATTGTATGTGTTTTCTATCTCATTACTATTTCGAGTTATATTAGTTCATATCAACATATGATGTTCAAAATTATTTTGAAATTTAGAAATTACTTCTATGTGCTTTTATGGTAAATTATAATAAAAAGTAATTTGGAGGAAATAGATCCAACATTAAAAGAATAACACTTTTTGAGTCATTAAATTATTCCCCAATTAAAGAAATAACTTCCTCATAACTTTCTCTTAGTGACCTCTATGTTATAATTAATACCTTTAATTTAAATAATTCGGGTCTTCCTCTCCCAATAGTTCATGCATGATTTAAATAAGGATAGCTGATCCATTCCCAATATAGCATAAAATTCCAATAAAGGAGGTATAATATTATTTTTTATGAGTACATTACCATAAAATTTAATATGTGATACAATAATCATAAAATTTTACCCCTGATGAAATCTTTTCATTTTGGGTCAAGAATCAATAATCATAGAAAACATCCCACATAAACTAGACTCAAAACAAGACAAAAAAACTATGGAGTTGTGGAATGTAATAGTCATAATGTAGTACATACCAAGTTCCCTTTGTTTTAAGATTATATGTTCTTATAATCCTTATTAGACATAGAATTAGGTCATTGACCTGGATAATCTCCATGTTCCCCACATCTAAAACTCTGAACTATTAGTGGTTCCTTAGGTTGAATCTTTTTCACCTCCATCGAGTCAACTGAAATCTTCAATTTTATTTGAAAATTATCCACTTTATGACCTAATTTTCAATACATAAGGAATATTGTAGTTGCTTTCATACATTTTTCAAGGCGCCTTTTCCCACATTTTTAACAATTATAAAATTTAATCTTATTTTCTTTATCATCTTTATCTCTTGAACTTCTATTAGACTTTATCCTTATATTATTTGTTATACTTGGAAACTCCCCTATATTCTAGTTTTTAATCGTAATACATGATGGACGGTTTGGAGTAAAAATATGATGCCTTAATTCATCTCCCATCAGGTTAGGAATCACATTAGGTAAATCATCACATTATCCGTTGCATCTATTGTTTTCACACGTCCTTTTATTTCCTTCCATTTTTTTATATAGATAAAACCTAAGTGTGAAATTTGTTGAATTTGGGAATCTTATAATAACAATTTAAACAGAAATATTAATCCTAAAATTCTCTTATATCATGTTTCTTGGATGATATTATTTAATATTAATAAAATATTTACATTACCTTTGTATCCTTCATAATTGTTTTCACAGGCACGTGATTCAATAATGAATATAACTCGGGAGTGTCAAACTAGGTGTGTAGCAAGGATAGTTTTCATGAACTAGGTGGTGATTAAGTCTATAACAATTTTTCATTTTCAGGGTTGTTACCCCTAGGAACAACTATTCCAGATCAACATCCACTTTTAATGTCGACATAGAGATTTATTTTCGTAGAAACCACCTAATTAATACTTCACAAAAATACCAGAATGTTTTCTTATATTTAGACTTATACATAGGGATTTTACTAATGTTTTATAATACTAATTTGAAAAAATAACTAAAATATCCCTTGATATAATGTATGTAGAATCTCTTTATTATTTTTTATATCTTTCACTACATAGGACAACAATCAACAACACGATGGATCTTTTGAGGTTTAGTGTCTTGCAAATTATGAACATAATACATGAAAAAAAATAATAAACGTAAATTTTTTTCCAATACACATTTAAGGATTATTCATAGTATTATCCTAAGTTAATTTTACTACATTTTATATCCTAGGGACATACATCAATGAATGGGTTCAATAAAAAGACTAGTAAGGGAGTAAACTAAAGATATACTTTTCATGTGAACATGAGGCATATAAATAAGTCATGATAATATGAACATGAGTAATATACTAATAGAAATATCATGAATAATAACTAGGATATTTGGTTGTTGATTGGGATTAATTTTAGCATTCATAAAAATATTACATTATCTCAACTGGATACAGATTCGATAATCATCCATAACTCTTTACAAGGCAAAAGCCATACTCTATGGTTGATCTCTTATATTATCAAGAAATATAGATCTCTTCTCAACAATGGAACAAAGGTAAATCACACCTGGTGAGAAGGAAATAAATTAGTGGTTCATCGTTCCTCTGAAGTTGAACAAGTCCTTGAAGTCATCAATTCTTCTAACACGTGTCTCTTCAAACTCGATGGTGAATCTTTAATCCGAGGGGATGCCCTCAGCCTACCCTATTTAAGGACTCCTTAGGCTAGGTGTGTCTTATTTTTGTTCATTTCGTGTTTTAATAAAAATGAATCTGATGATGATGATAATCAGGAAATTTGGTTATAATAAAAAATGAGACATTATAAGCATATCATCAAGGTTTATTGTGAGGGTGTCATAAATAATAATTACCAAGGTTATTACCCAAGGTATCATAAAATATGTCATATATAGAGATTAATTCTTTACCTAATACATTGAAATCATATCTAGGAACACCCATCATATGACTTAATTCATGTGACCTACATTGATCATAATAAATCATGTCCTCAATAACTTGATGAGAATAATGAATGGGTTTTATATAACATCATTGAGTATATAAGTGATTAAGGAATTGAACATTACATAATTATCAACCCATGAAAATGGAATGTGGATTTAATATATGTAAATATAAATATAAATATATTATATTTACATCTAGGTTAATTCCATTAGGTAAGTAAGTGGTTTGGGTATTCACAACATAAGAATATTTCTTGAAAAAGAGAAATTTTCAGGAAATGATTTCGGAAGCATGATAGTATAAAACATGGCATTTGGAAATACCTAATAAGATATAATTAAGGTCTTACAATGGAAGATTTTTTTTATAGATAATGATATAATCAAAATTATATGAAAATAAAGACCTTTTGACATTATGAAGACTCCCAAATAGAAGGTACTTGAATTAAAAGGAAAAATAGTATAATTCCATTACCTTGTTGAATTGCTTCCAAAAACCTGAGTATGAAAACTTGATACCTTGAGGTAACCATGGGGGGACTCATTGGGAGGTAAATATAATGAATTATTTGTATTAAAAATTTATAGTGTATAGATATGGGGAATGTGTAGGATTTGTACTTGAGGAGGGGTGGGTTTTAAGGGATTATATATTAGTTGTTTTATTATATAAGAAAACAAATTGTGGGTGAGATGAATTCCACCCAACTTTATGGTCCATTAATTAGTGAGAGATTGTATTTTAGCATTCATGGACTTCCAAAACCAAACAATACTTTTCATCCAAACCAATTAATGTGCAGAATCTAAAAAATAATTTTTATTTCAAAAATCCATTTTTTGGTTAAAAAAAGTAATGTATAAATTTATAAATTAAAATTTATATTTATAATTTTTTTTCCATATTTATTAAATGAAATTTTTATTGAATAAATTTTTGAATAAATTTTATAATCATGTTGAAAAGATAATGATGTCATACAATCATAGTTCTCGTAAAGTGGCATTTTTCACTTTTTCATAAAAAAAATAATTATTTCATAAAATTCCCAAAAAATCACCCTAATATATTTTTTGATTTGATAAGTCCAAAAAATTAATTTACCCTAATAATAATCAATATATGTTAATTTTAACTTCTAAATAAAAATCATTATTTTAATTAAAATTAACAATTTAATATAAAAATAAACATTCGCTTGAATATAAAAATTACTAATAGATTCATAAAAATATATTATCATTTAAAAATAATTTTAAAAGATTATTTAATGAAATAATTTTTATTTAAAACATATAAAAAAACATATTTTTACAACAATATGTTTATAATCTCCTAAATAATACAGTTTTGATTATATCAGCAAATAATCTCGATGATCATTGAAATGCAACTACATAATCAATAATCATAATGACCAACTATTTTATTGATTAAGTTTATAATGATGATTAACTATATTAGAAAAAAAGGTCCCATGATCATATTTCTCTATAAATAGACAATCATTTTTTGACAACATTGGTCACTTCAATTTGAATAACGGTTCGATATCATTTCCAAATTGAATGTTGTAGTACTAACTCTTTGTTACTCGAATATAGTGATGTTTGTGGCTGCAATGATTCTAAGGGATAGAGGTAACCCAGATTTTTATATTTCACTTTATTTATACTTTATTTGTTTTCCCAATATAATATTAGGTTTAATATTGGGTATTTCTTTATACTGAATATGTTCTTAAGTAATTAAATAAAGTATTTCTAGTTTATATTATGTGTTTTCTATCCCATTACTATTAATAACTTTACTGGTTCATATCTACACATGATGCTCAAATTTATTATCAAATTTATAATAAATTTATATGTGATTTGGTTAAAAAAATTTTTTGGGGGGTAAGAGGTCCATTATTAAAAAAAGAAATTTTTTTCGATCATTACATTATTCCCCCTCAAAGAAATTCTATCATCACAATTTTCTGTTATTGATTAGTAGGTTATAATTAATATATTTAATTCAAATAATCCATATCTTCCACTATTGATAGTTTACATTGGATTTATATAAGGATAACTAATCCATGACTAATATAACATCAAATCCCACTAAAGTATGTATAATATGTTTTCTAATGAGTATATTCTCAAAAACTTTAACTTGTGATACAATAATCATAAAATTTCCCCCCAATAGTGTAGTCACTACCAAGTTCCCTTGGTTTAGAGATTACATGTGTTTATCATCATTATTATAAAATATATTTGGGAATTGACTTTGAAATTTCACTAGATCCACAATTATATGACATTGTAATGTTAGTAGTTCCATATTTTTAACCTTTTCCCCTCTAATGTGTCAACTTGAATCTTTATTTTTCTTCAGTTTTTAGCTTCTTTATGCCCACATTTTCCACACATAAAAAATATTCTAGTTCCTTTAATACATTTTTCATGGTGCCTCTTCCCACATTTTTTACATGTAAGAATTTTAATACACTTTTATTTATCATATTTATCTCTTGATGTTATATGAGATATAGTCTTTCTGTTATTTTTTTATATTTGAAAAATTTACTATGATTCAATTGTTAATCTTAATACGTGATTACTTGTTTTTCATAAACACAAGATGACATTAATTTAATCCTATTAGGTTAGGAATCTCATTATTTTAATCATCAAATTTTCTATTAAATCCATTGTTTTCATGATTCCATCTGTTTTATACAATTTTTTCTAAAAGGTGAAAACCCAAGTGAGAAATTTTATACCATTGGGAATCTCATAATGAAAATTATCAAGTAAATTTTAATCCCAAAATTTTCTAATAGCATGATTTTATGTTGATATGCTTTAATATTAATAAAAGTTTTACATTATCTGTATATCCTTCATAATGGTTTGAATAATAATGTTATTAACCAAAGCATTTCCCCTGGGAGTGTCAAACTAGGTGTGTAGAAAGGGCTATCTTCATGCACTATTTAGTTATTAAGTCCATCTCAGTTCATCATTTTAAAGGTTATTAAACCTAGGTATAACTATTCCAAATCCACAACCTCTTTTAGTATCAAGACATGGTTGGATTTTCTTGGAAACCACTAACATAATACATCACCGATAAACTGGGATGTCTTAATTTACTTATACTTATGACTAGGGTTTTCAATAATTTATTATAATATTAATTTCAACAAATTTCTAAACCATCCATTAATATTTTATTTGGTGACCTACCTTTTTTATTTCTTAAACCTTTCATTTCATGGTAAAAAATTTAACAATACTAAGGATATTTTTGAGGTTTAGTGTCTTGGAAATTAATAATATAATATTTAAAAAACATATAAAAAAATATTTTGTTTTAATGTACTTGAGAGTATTCTTCATAGGTTCATAATAAGTTATGTTTACAATATATCATATCCTAGGAATATACATTAAGGAATGGTGTGATCTTAAAGCCCAGTAAGGGAATAAACTAAGGAGATACATAGATTGTAACCATGAGGTATGTAAATAAGGCATGGTTATATGAACAAGAGGAATATCATAAGATAAATAACATGATTCATAACATTGAATTGTGTCTACAATAAAGAAATGAGATATTCATAATCATATCACCAAGGTTTATCACTAGGGTGACATAAATCATAATTACCAAGGCTATTCCCCAAGGTATCGTAAAACTTTTAATCTATAGATATTAATTATTTAACCAATGAATTAGTGCACTATTAGGGTTCCGTATTAATATTTTTTAACTCATGTGAAACACATTTATCCAATAAATAATTTTAGAAAAAACCTAAGGAGAATAATAAATGGATTTCATATAAGAAAATCTGGTAAATATGTTCTTAAGGACATGACCATTACATAATTTTTAATCAATGAAAAGCGAATGTGGCTTTAATACATTTAAATCCTTGAATAAATACATTATATTTACATATAGTTTAATTCCCATGGTTATGTAAGAGGTTTGGGTATTCAAAATATAAGAATATTTTTTGAAATGGGAAAATTTCCTGAAATGATTTCAACAGCACGCCAACATATAACATAGATTATGGAAAAGAAATAATGAGGGAGAATGAAGGTATCCCATCATAGTAAAACCATTTTTTAGTAATGGTAAGACACAAATTGCATGAGAATATAGAATATTTTACATTAATAAGTCACATAAAAATGAGAACATGAATGAAAAGGAAGGAGAGGAGAATTTTTTTACCTAGACGATTTTTTTACTAAAACATGAGGATGGAACCTTGAGAACATGAAAGAAAAATTAGAGGGACCCCTTGGGAGGTAAACTGTCTATAAATTCATGTATTTTCAATTTTTAGATGATAGTAATTGAGAATGGGTGTTATTTATACTTGAGGATGGGTGGGGTTTAAAATATTTTACATTAGTTATTTTATTATTTAAGCTAACCACTTGTGAGTAAAATTAGTTCCCACTAATTTCTGGACTATTAATGAGTGATAGGGCATGGTTGGACATTCATGGAATTCCAAAACTGAACATTACCTTCCAGATAACCCAATTAACACACAAAATCCAAAAAATAAATTATATTTCAAAAATCCATTTTCTAGTTCAAAAAGCAAGGTATAAATTTCTAAATTAGAATTAATATTTATCAATTATTTTTCATATTTATCAAATTAAATTTTTATTGGGTAAAATGAATTATAAATTTTTTAATCAGGATGACATAATAATGATTTCAAAAAATCAATGTGCTTATAAAGCGGCATTTTCACTTTTTTCCAAAAAATCAGCAATTTCAGAAGATTCCCAAAAATCACCCTAAGCTAATTTTGACGTGATGAGCCCAGAAATGAAATTTTATTTATAAAAATAATTCTCTAGATATTATAATTTTAAATTATAAATAAAAATAATTATTTTAATAAAAATTAACAATTTAATAGAAAAATAAACATACTGACCATTATAAAAATTACACAAGGATTCATTAAAATATATTAATATTAAAAATCATTTTATCAGATTATTTTTTGAAAGAAATTTTATTTAAAAATTATAAATACAATATATTTTTACTATAATATATTTATTATCTCCAATAATAATACAATTTTGATTATATAAATAAATAATCTCGATGATCATTTAGATGAA
Organism: Viscum album; assembly: GCA_963277665.1. Lineage (NCBI taxonomy): Eukaryota > Viridiplantae > Streptophyta > Magnoliopsida > Santalales > Viscaceae > Viscum > Viscum album. The sequence goes on along the minus strand of OY728136.1, from coordinate 1,274,068,421 downwards.
TCCATGAGGTCAGTAATATTAATGACCAATTATTTTATTAACTAATAGTCATAATTCAGATCAGTCGTATTAGCTGAAAAAATAAGGACAAATGATCATGTTTCCATATAAATAAACCTTCATTCATAAAATTTATCATTCACTATGTTTTGAATCAAGGTTAAATATCATTTCGAAATTGAATATTGTATTAATAACTCTTTTTTACTCTCTTATAGTGATATTAATGAGTTTTATGATTCTAGGGCATCAAGGTGAGATAATTTTTTATATTTCACTTTATTTTACCTTTATTTTTTTAGGTCATAATATTCTTTAGGATATTTGGTGTTTTTTTAAACTGAATATAACCTTCATAAATAAATAAATAAAGTGTTGTTGGTTTCTAGTATGTGTTTTCTATCCCATTACCATTCCTTGTTGTACTAGTTTATATCAACATATGATGTTCAAAGCTATTAATAAATTTAGAATTTTTTTCTCTGTGATTCTATTGTAAAACATAATAAAAATTTATTGAGATTCAAGCAAACCATTAATGAGTTATATAGTGTGTTTGTTTGTTTAAGGACTTCTAAAACTAAACCTTACTTTCTAGAAAACCAAATTAATCCATAGAATCCAAAAATAAATTTTATTTCCAAAATCCATTTTTTGGTACAAAAATTAAAGTATAAATTTATAAATTAAAATAAATTTTTTAAATTAATTTTTATATTTATTAGATTAATTTTTTATTGAATAAAATGTTTTATAAATTTTTTAATAATGATGACATAATAATTATGTCATAAAATAAAAGTGCTCATAAAACAACTTTTTTTACTTTTTCTCCAAAAAATAAACTTTGTTAGAAAATTCCCAAAAATTGACACAAAGATAATTTATAAGTAATGAGTCCAAAAATAAAATTGAATTTATAAATATAATACTATAAATATGATAATTTTAACTACTAATTTAAATTATTCATTTTTAAAAAAATTAACAATTTAAAAGAAAAATAAACATTCTGATCATTATAAAAATCTCTTAGGGCTTCATTAAAAAATATTCCCATTTAAAAAATATTTTAAAATATTATTTATTGAAATAAATTTTATTTCAAACTTATAAATAAAAAATATTTTTAATATAATATGTTTATAGTCTTTAGAAACAATACAATTTTGATTATATTATGAAATAACCCCAATGATCATCTAAACATGCCTAAGTAACAAATAGTAATAATGAAAAACTGTTTTATAGACTAATGACCATAATGATAATCAACCATAGTATCCAAAAAATTAAGGGAATAAGATCATATTTCTCTATAAATACACCATAATTCTTATACTTAATCATTCACTATGATTTGAATCAAGGTTCAATGTCATTTAAAAGATGAATATTATATTACTAACTCTTTGATCCTCTATTATAGTGATGTTTTTGGGTGCGATGATTCTAGGGGATCAAGGAGACCAAAATTTTTATATTTCATTTTATTTATCCTATAATTGTTTTTCGAATTATAGTATTTAGTATGATATTGGGTGTTTATTTAGAATGAATATAATGTTCTTAAATAATGAAATAATGTGTTTCTAGTTTCTAGTATGTTTTTTCTATCCATTTACTATTCCTAGTTTTACTAGTTCATATCAATAAATGATGTTTAAAGTTCTTAGTAATTTTAGAAAATCATTCTATGTGATTATATTTTAAAACATTATAAATATTTATTGAGAGAAAATATATCCATTAATAAAAGAAGAACATTTTTGGGTCATTATGTCATGAACCACCTCGGGTAAACCTAGAACAAATCACATGATCTAGCCTACAACAAGGCCTGACAGGAGTTTCCAATACTCCTTGGTTAGCAACAAGAACCAAGGGAAGTAATAAGAACTAATAAGAATGATTTATCCAAATAAAAATTAGGAATAATAAAAAATAATCCCCAAAAATAAATAAATAAAATAACAGAACAACATATACACATAAACAAAAATACAACTAAGATGAACATAAAACCCCAAACCAAACCAGAAGACCACTAAATGTTCACATGACCATAAGGGTCACTCTCGGATCCCAAAACCAACCTCTCCCATGTAAATTGAAACCGAGATGTAACCTACACCATAAACTAAAAAAATAATGAAGCATATACACGAGTATTAAAACTCAGTAAGTGCGCCCAAGAAATATATACCTAATCCATTTCATTTAAAAAAATAGTCACCAATTCCAGGTTTGTAATATAATATATAAAAGATAGTTTTTCACACATTTTTTCACATTAAACAAATCACATTCCACTCCCCTTTTTATTTAAAACCAATTTCATTTACAAGAAGTGAACATTAGAATTTTAAAGGAGAGTAAGGGAAGATAGGATATTGTTTTTATCTAAAAAGGAATATAGGGTGTAAAAATATCTTAAAAAATTTCCCAAAACATTTCAAATTCAACTTGTCACTTTTAGAAAAAAGGGTACATCAAAAAAGTAAATAAGGAGAAATGATCAAACGATAAGGGAAACGAAAAAATAGCACATATGAGCAGCAAAGCTAAGTAAGGAATATTTATTATCCACTGTAGATAAATATGTTCCAAGGGTAACATTAGAGTACCCTGGAGATCAGTGGATAATCTAAAACATACTGAATCTGGATTCATCCTATAGTATTTTCTCACATAATGACATCAATCCAAGCATATGCCCAATCTTACCCTACCAGGCCTAACCGAGGGGCACAAAACCAAATAAAAACATGGTCTATACTAAGGTCCACTAGCCAGTTCATGATTTAAAGTATTGCAACAATTGTTCCTAGAAAATCTGCTAGCTATGCTGGACTCCCATGTCATGACTAAAGTGGTGGAATGCCAAAAAAACCAAACAAGGAACCAAAAATATACATATACATACATATATAATAAGCACAAACACAAGAACCAACCCTCGAATCACCCTATAGAAGAATCCATTACCTTTCAACCCTTAGTTCACAAGGGAGTCCCATACCATGGAACTCCCAAACCACTCAACCCAACCAAGTCAAGAGGATAATATAGGGATATTTTTCAAAAGAGGACCAACATATGGAATTATCAAAAGGGCCTAAAGAACTCTTTGAGTGACCAACCATTTCCAAATAACTAAACCCACCTTTTAAAGAAGAGGTAAACACACCATTTATTAATCCAAACCCATTTAGAAATATATTTAAGAAACCAAAACACATATACCAAAAAAATATCACTTTAGAAACCATTAATTGCATACAAAGGAAAACTGGTAAATCTGTCACACACTTGGTGTGAGATATTTAATTAAAAAATTCCATACACTTAAAAAAGGAAATAACCTTATTTCTTATCAAAAAAATTTTGTAAAAATCATACAACCCTATTTAGTATGAAAACAAGGTATGGAAGATAAGAAATAAATAATTATTAAATTTAAAGACTATGTTGAAATGGAAACCTACCTGAAATCACAATTATTTCAATGACAATAACCTTAAATAACACTACACGGGTCAATAAAAGAAAAACACCCAAGGAGAACCTTAAAAATTAAAAACCCCCAATTTAAACTCAATGGAATAAAAAACCATAGACCAGTATAACCAAGGGAGAGGAGGACCCAAAAAATGAAAGGAGAAAGATGAAGAATAGAGAAGGTGATTACCTCACGAAATCACCCCAAAAAATGAATATATCACCTTAGATTCATCCTTAAAGGAGGGAGGTGTGGGACTGAATGAAGGAGCTCCCTTAGAGTCATGGGAAATAAATGTTGAGGGAAGGGATGATTTTTGTTTACAAAGTGGGAGGGGAAAAATGGAAAAAATCCATTTTTAATGATACTAGACAGTATTCATAGGTTCCAAAACTATGCACCAACCATACGCCCCTTAGTGGACACACTAGGAAACCACACGGTTTGGCTATGTGGTTTTAGTAAAGGATTACCAACCAAGAAATATGGTTCTGTCAAATTGTAGAGCTATATTAGAACATTACACATGGTTTAAACTAATTGTGATGAGGTCATTCGTACTTCACTAGAGATAGCCAAAGATCCACACAATTTCACCTAGAATATTCACGGTTTTAACCAAATAGTGTGCATCCCATGCAAATCAAACCATGAAAGTTAAAAATGAACTAAAAATGAACTCAACATCATGAAGTCGCATGGTTAACCCTTAATTCTGCACCTAAACTCTGTATCATAAGAAAAATATCCCAAGACCCAAAATTTCGATTGTAAAACAAGAAAAAATTATGGGAGAAAAAAGATAGACCGAACTAAAAGGGACTAAGGAACATCAGGGTCTGACAATTCTCCCCACCATAATGATTTATGCCCTAGAAATCCACAATGTCTCCAGTTGGTAAAATAATAAACAAGGAACCATTCACCCAATCTATATGATTCCTCAAACCAAATATCACCTTAACCACCACCAAATTGAAAAAACACACTTCTACCCAAAAAAACAAACTAAACCAATCCACTTCTCAATAAATAATGAAAAATTAAAACCATAAACCCACCCAACATTCCAAAATCAAAACTATCAGGCATACTCCAAAATCACAATGCCCACCCAGATGGAGAGGGCCCTAAATTAGAAAAATTAAATGTAAACTACCTTTTCTAGGAAAAAACCAGAGATCAAATTGGATTATCCACATAAGAGGGCAGAATGGACACCCCCCCAATTTTAGAGTTCTAGCTAGGTTCCAAACCAATACATGTTGATAGACAAGGAACCTCCAAATGGGAAAAACTATACACAAACCATAGAAATAACTAAATAAACATGACACACTACAAGAATCTCTTAACTCCATAAAATCACTTCCACCAAAATAGGGACTCATAAAATACACACACATCATCCTATTCCACAAAAAATGAGAAGTAGTAGGAATAAGACACATAATGAGACAAACCTCCACTCAAAGAGGAAAACTTCATAATTTACAAAAGACACTAATCCATTAAAATATTGGTTACCATATGGATCACTACTACCATTACAAAAAAACCCTTATAATAAAGGATACTTTAAACTAGACCTAGAACAACATCCTACTCCTACAAACATGTTGGGTTGTTTTATGAAGGGGTAGATCTGGCTCCATGTCGCTTCCTTGAAACACCCTAAGAAAAATATTGATAATTACCTAAGTGTCCATAGGTATGGAAGGTCATTTGGGAATTTCATAAAAATGGATTCATATGACCTAGATTTCCAAATTGATGATAGTCTATGGTTTTTGAACCAGAAGAGGCTAACTGAAGATCAATAGGCCTTTTAATTCCACTACCAGCATAACCCACATCAGGACACTTTCTGACCTCTTCTTTTATAATCCCCTAAATCACTTCCAGATACTGAAAGAAAATTTTCTATGTGGAGAACTATTTATATAACAAATTTAACTTGAATAACTTACCTCAACACATCACTAAATGAAGTTAAACTAAACTCTGATACCCTCGACTGGAGATCAGGACAAAGCGTATTTTCAAAATGTCAAGACTTTAGGGAATCTTCCTCATTAGACTCTGGAAGATAAGGAACTTGATCAAAAAAATGATGAACAAACACCAATACAGATCTATCACCTAGTTGAAGGTAGCACATCTCCATCAAATTATTCTCTTTCGTAGTCTTTGAGAAGTGCTTTTGGGCGAATGAAGCCTTGAAGAATTTCAATAAAAGGACTTCCTGAGGCTTGGTCCAAATGGCCGACTTCCACCACTTCCAAATTGAACCTCCGATCATAAAGGTATTGAAATTCACCTTTAGATACTCTGGAATCCCAAGGAAACTGAAGATCCTTTTTTATTTTTTGCATCCACTCGTCCACTTCAAAGGGATTTGCTTGACCATAAATGTGAGGAGGATTCAACTTTTAAAACTTAAGGAGAGGGTATTTATATTGATCAACCAATAGGTAGTATAATGGCGAACCACCCATAGCTACACCTCTAATATCTGTCGATTCTTTGCTAAGAGATTACACTAAACAAGAATAAAAAGAACAACTCAATAAAAAACAACTCACTATCCAAAATCTCACTACAAGAAAACACCAAACATAAAAGGAAACAAACTAAAAAATTTCCCCAAAAACCTTTTTAAAAAATTCACTAATCTCCAGCTCAAAAACCACTTCTCTGACTTCAAAATCCAATATATTTCATTCCACACAAAAATCCCATGATTTTTATCATAAAACTCAATTATTCCCCATGATTTCATCATAAAACTAAATTATTCCGTTTAAAACCACCCTAATCATCTTTAGGAGGTGACATTTTTTTAAAAATCATCTAATTAAAAATCCCTTTTATAAATAATCATTTTATTTAAATTTTTATTTTCATTAATCTCTTTGAAATAAATCTTAAAATATGGTTACCATTTAAAAAAACTAAACCACCACCGCATAAAATAAAATTTTAAAAATTCCAAAAGAATGTTTCTCAAAATGATCTCAAAATCAAGAAGACTCAAAACAAGCTCCTAAAGGGGAAAGAGTGTGTTTATGGGTGACTTGGACATATGCTTGGAATCCCTATTCTAATCACACAACCATCATAGAGAGTTTCTCTAGAGAATATACCCAGCTCCACATGGATTTCTAAACCTTGTGATCTCACTAAGGCCACTAGAATAAATCACAATCCATTTTCTCAAACACCAAAATTCTAACAAGAACCAAATAAATAAAAAAACTAACTTCCCAGGGTAACCCATGGTTTAACACCAAATGTGTTGTCCATAAAATTTCTCTTACATACACCCAAGTTCTGATTTTCATTATATATATAGCTTTAAATTCAAAAATAAAAAGGGTTATCTAATATCTAGGACCATTAAAGAACCTAGATCTGATAAAATTTAGTCACGAATCACAAGGGTCGACCCTAAACAAGTAACCTAAGCTGGCCTATTATAAATCCTGAGATGCATTCTCGATCCTCCCCGGTTGTTAACAAGGGCCAAGGGCATCAATGAGAATCAATGGGAAATATTTCACCCAATGGAAAAACAAAAAAGTAAAGTGAAATAAAAAAAGGATCCTGAAAATAAATAAATAAAATAATAGAACAACATCTATATATAAACTAAAAATAAAACTAATCTGAACACAAAAACCCAAACTGATCCTAACAACCACTAAATCTTTACATAACCATGGGGTTCACTCTCTGATCCCAAAACCTAATATCTCCCATGGATATCAAAAGAAATATGGAATTTTCACCTGTAGATAAAAAAGAATGAGGCATAGATGTGAGTATTAAAACACAGTAGGGGTCCCCAAGAAATCTATTCATAATTCATTACATTAAAAAAATATCCATAAATATAATTTTTGAAATAAAATATATACAACATTTTTTTCACACATTTTTCGCTTAAAAAATCACAGTCCAATCACATTTTTCTTTAAAACTAGTTTCATTTTTAAGATGGAGATTTAGCATTTTAAAGAAGGTGAGTAAGGGAAAAGGGGATAATACTTTTATCTAAAAAGGTTGAGAAGGTGTAATTCTTTTTAAAAATATTTCCTTAAAAATTTTTAAATCTAACTCGTAACTTTTAACAAAAAGGGTACACCACTTTTTAAAGGAGAAATGATCACATGAAAAGAGAATTGAAAAAATAGAACACATGAGAAACCAAACCAAGTAAGACATATAAATTATCCGCTACAAATAAATAAGTGTCAAGGGTAACATGGGAGGCCCTAAGATATTATTTGATAATCTAGAATATACAGAAACCTGATTTATCCCATATGCATATATCACCTGATGACATCAATCATCCCACATGCTTGGTCTTACCCTACCTATCCTAACTAAGGGGCACAACCCCAATGAAAAACAATGTCTATAATATGGGCCACTACCTAGTGCATGATATAAACTAGTGCAACAACCGTTCATAGAAAATATTCTAGTTATACCAGTCTCCCATATCATTACTAAAGTGGGGGCATGCCAAATGAATCCAAACAAGAAATCGACCATATACATATTCAAAAATATAACACAGGAAAACACACATTCACCAACCCCTAAATCACCCTAAGGAACAATCCCTTTCCTTTCAACCATTAGTTTATATAGGAGTCCCATGATAAGGACTTTCCATACCATTCAACACAACCAATGAAATAAGATCATCTAAGGAGAGTTTTCAAAAGAGGACAAACTTATCAATGTTCTAAATGGGACTCAAGAACTCTTTGAGTAACCAACCATTTCTAAATAACAAAACCCACCTTTTCAAGAAGAGGAAAATACACCTTTTATAAATACTAAACCATTTATAAATCAATTTATAAAACCCAAACACATTTACAAACAAAAATTTAATTTTAGAAACCAAAAATCACTTACAATGTCCAAATCGGAAATCTATCACACATTTGGTGTGAGATATTTAATAAAAAAATTCTGTACACTTAAAAATAATAAGAAAATAACCTCTTTTCATAAATTCCAAATACAAAGTTAAACCTACCTCAAATAATAAGCACTTCATGGAAGGTAACCCAAAATAATACCATAAGGGTATTAAGAAGAAATAACACAATGTAGAATGTTAATAACACAAAACCCCCATTTAAACTCAAATAAACAAAAAAACCAATACCAACGAAACAAAGGGAGAAGAGGATCCATCAAGAAAATAGAAGGAGGAAGAGGAAGAAGATTGAATGAGATTACCTCGATAAATAACCCCAAAAATCAAAGAAATCCACTTGGATTCACCCTTGAAGGAGGGAGACATGGAAATTAAGGTAGGATCTCCCTTAGAGTCACATGAACAAAATATAGAGGGAGGGGGATGATTTTGGGTTAATATACAAGAGGGTAAAATGGTAAAAAACAATTTTTAATGAACCCAGACACTACCCATGATTAGGTTGCATCGTTTCCCAAATTGTGTTTCCCCTTACTGAAAAACCATGCACCAACATGGTTTATACACACAGTTGGAGTAAACATGTTCTAAAATGTGACATGGTTCTATTAAAAATTACAAGTCCATACACATGCCTTAAACACAATTTGAACAAACCATGCTCAGAACATGCACCCCTGACCATAGAAACCCAACGACCCACACTATTTCTCCTAGGATCCACCCAGTTTGAACCAAACCATGTGTGTCTCATGAAACTCCATCTATGAATGTTTAGAATTAACTAAAAATGGACTTATCATCTAGAGGATTCACAGATAACCCTTCACTATGAAACATAAGGAAATTATACTGAAACTACAAATTTTGATCTGAAACCTCAAAAAATCAATGGAGGAACCAAAGAAAAAATAATGACCGAACCAAAAAAGACCATGGAACAAAAGGGAGTGACAATTATCCACACCATTATACTTTATACCCCTATAATGACATAATATCCCTAGATAAATAAATATAAAATAAGGAATCACTCACCTATATGATCGGATTCCTCAAATCAAAGATCACATTGACCACCACTAAGAAAAAACACTCACTTCTACCTGAAAAAACCAATGAACACAAACCAATTATCTAAAAAGAAGGGAAATATTTCACCAAAACCCCACCACAAAATCAAAACTATTGGGTGTACTGTAAAATCCCAACGTCTACCCAAACAAAAAGGCCTAGAATCAGAAAACTCCAAAAGAACCCTCCTATTTCGAAGACAACATCCGAGACCAAACTAGATTACCAGTACGAGTGGATAGAATAGACCCCCTTCCATTTTAGAGTTCTAGCTAAGTTTCCAACCAACACCACTTTTGAAACACCAAACCTTCAAATTGGAACAACCACACACAAACCCCAGAAGGAACAAAACAAATTACATTCCACATAACTCACATCACTCCATCAAGTCACTTACACTACAATAGAGACTCTAGAAATACACAAAAATAATCATATTCCACCTCAAATGAGAATCTTTAAAAACAAGACACACAACAAGACACACCAACACTCAAGGAGACAAAATTCAAAATTTCAAAAAGACACACTTCCACTAAAACAATGGTTCCCAAAAGGTTAAAAAAAACATTACAAAAAAGGAACCCTTAAAATAGACGAAACATTAAATTGGACCTAGACTAGCATTATAATCCTATAAATAGGATAAGGTGTTTTTTAAGGTGTGGATCGAGATCCATGTTGTATCCTAGAAACAACTTGACAGAACCGTTGAAAAAGACCTAGGCGTCCACAAGTACAATACGTCTTTAGAGAATTTGGGTACGAAGTCTTCTTATGACCAAGTTTTCCACATTGATAACACACTTGGGTTATGTGCCCAGAAGAATATAAAGAAATATACATTGGACTCTTAATTATTCTATAAGCATAACCCATGTTAGACCGATTTCTGATATCTACTCTAGAAATACATTCATTGCTTATAGTGACTGAAGGAATATTGGATACCTCAAGAGCTTATTCTAGCACAACTTCAACCTGAATGGATTGTATATCCATGTCACCAATAAAGGTTAAAAAAAACTATGTCACCCTTGTTTAGAGATCAGGATGAAGCCCATTTTTAATATTTTTAGCCTTCATGGAATCATCCTCTTCTTACTCCAAAAGATAAGGAACTAGATCAAAAAAAATTAAAAATGAACTCCAACCCCAATCCATCACCTTTTTAAGTTAGTAAATATTTATCACCTTTTTATCCTTCAAATTCTCTGATAAGTACTATCAGACAAACAAATCCTTGAATAATTCCCATGAAAGGCCTTCCTGAGTCTTAGTCCGAATGACCGACTTACACTGCTTCCAACTCGAACCTTCGAGCATAATGGTAGAAAATTTCACCTTTAGAGGCTCAGGAAACACGAGGAAGCCATTAATCCTTTAGATTTTCCACATTTACAAATCCTCATCAAAGGGATCCAGTTGACCATAAGAGAGGATGATTAACAATCAGAAACTAGAAAATAGGGTCTTTATATAGGTCAACTGGAAGGTCCTCTAATGTTGAACCACCCATAGCTGCATCTTGATTATCTATAGAGTCCTTGGTGAGAGCGTAAACTAAAAAACAAGAAAACCAATAACTCAATTAAAACTAACTCACCATCCCAAATATCACCATAGGAAAACACCAATAATAAAAGAAAACCAAATAAAAAATTTACCCTAAAAACATTTTCAAAAACTCACTAATCATTATCCCAAAGAAAAAAATCTAAAACTTAACACTTTAATCCATTTCATTACACAAATAAATCCCATGATTTTCATCCAAAAACTCAATTCATACCATTCAAACTACTCCCCTCATCATTAACAGACATCACTTTGTTAAAAATTATTAAATTGAAAACCAATATTTAAAAAATTAATTTTATTTAAAAAAATATGTTCAAAACATTATTTGGAATAAATATGAAAACTTGTTTACCATTTTCAAAAACTGAAACACCAATTCTTGAAATTAGGTTTTCACAATTCCAAAAGAAGTTTTTTCAAAATGATCTGAAAATCAAGAAGACACAAAACAAGCTCAAAAAGGGGAAATACAATGTCAATGGGTGACTTGGACATTTGGTTGAAGACCATATACCAGTCACACCACCATCAGAAAGAGTCTCTCAAGAACATGTACCCAGATCCACATGGCTTGCCAGGCCCTGTGAGATCATTAGGACCACTATCCCAACTCCCACTCAGTTTTCCAAAACACCAAACTTCACAAAAGTAAAAATAAACTAAAAATACCCTACATACCATGGTAAACCAAGGTATGAAACAGAAACTTCTAAAGATACACTTTCTCATACCTATACATCATGTTCTAACATTACCAATCCATATACCTTGATATTCCAATTAATAAGGAATTATTTTAATGCTAGGTTCTTTAATGAACCCAGGTCTAATAAAATTTTGTCCCGAACCACCTCATGTTGACCCTAAACTGTTCTCTCAAGCTAGAATGCGAAAAGGATCAAGAGGAATTCCTCATCCTCCAGGGATGTGGAAAAGTGGTAAGGGAATCAATGAGAACTAATCAGAATGATTTCTCCCAATTACGAGAAAAAAAGAAAATCATAATAATAATAGATCATCTAAAAATAAATAAATAAATAAAATAACATAAAAAAATATACACATAAACTGAAAATGGAACTTAGATGAACAAATAAACCCAAACCAAACATGGCGACCACTAAATCTACACATGACCCTAAGTGTCACAATTTGATCTGAAAACCAAAGATCACACATTATGATCAAAACCAAGATGAAACCTCCACTAGAAGCATAAAAAATAAAGAGGCATAGGTGTGAGTATTAAAAATCAGTATTCATGCCCAAGAAATCTATTCCCAAGAAAGTTAATTTAAACAAAGGTTACATAAATTTCATTCGAAAAATAAAATATATACAAAATTAGTTTTCAAATATTTTACCCTGAAAACAAATCACAGTCTATTTCCATTTTTTTAATACCAATTTCATTTACAATATGGGAGCATTATAATTTTAAAGAAGTATAGTAAGGTAAAAAGGGATAATATTTTTATTTTAAAATGGTAATATGGTGTAAAATATTCAAAAAAAATTCCCACAAATCAATTAAAGTATAACCTTTCATGTTTAACAAAAAGGATAACCAATGCATGAAATAGGAGAAACGATCACATGAAAAGGGAAATGAAAAAATATCACACATAAGAAACCAAACCATGTAAGGCATATAAATTATTATCCACATATAAAGAATTTCCAAGGGTAATATGGGAGTACCTAGGAGATCAATGGAAAATATAGAAAATAATAAAACTAGAGTTATCCCCTATGAATTCCTTGCATGATGAAATCAATCCACCCACACACCTAGTCTTACCCAACCTAACCTAACTGAGAGGCACAATCCCAAAGTAGAGAAAGGTCAATACTAAGGGCCACTAGCTAGTGCATAATGATGAAAAGTGAAACAACTATTCATAGAAAATAGTTTAATTATGCTATTCTCCCATGTCCGGAATAAAGTGGGGGAATTATAAATGAAACAAAAAAATGAAACCAAACATATACATATACATACATATTGTACAAGCATACTAGAAGTACCAACCCCTGAATCACCCCAAGGAAAAATCCCCTTCCTTTCAACCATTAGTTCACAAGGATGTCCCATAACATGGAACTATCAAACCATTCAACACAACCAATACAAGAGGATCATCGAAGGAGATGTTTTCAATAGGGGAATAACCTATGAAAGTTCCAAACTGACCACAAACACTATTTGGGTAACCAACTATTTCCAAAGAACCAAACAAACCTTTTAAAGAAATAGTAAACACACTATTTATAAACCCAAAACCATTTATAAATCCATTTAAGAAACCAAAACAAATTTACAAACCAAAATCATACGTTAGAAACCATAAATCACTTATAATTTCCAACCAGACAATCTATCAGAAACTTTTTGTGTGACATTTAATAAAATAATTCCATAAAATTAAAAATAAAAAAAATCACAACATTTCAAGTAAAAAATGTATTTTAAAAATAATAAATCACTATTTTTTAAGAAAACATGGTGAAAAAGACAAAAAAACTAATTATTATTAAAGTTAATGTCCAAATTAAAAGGTAAAATAACCTCAAATCACAAGAGGTTCAACAACAGAAACCAAAAGCAACACCATGAGGGTCTAAAGAAGTAAGAAAACCCATGGAGAACCTTAAAAACACAAAAACCCTATTTTAAACTCAAAGTAACAAAAAAATATAGACTAATGGAACCAATGGAGAATATGATCAAACAAAAACACAGAATAATGTGGAAGAAGAAGAAGAGAGAAGGAGATCACCATAAAAAATCACCACAAAACTTGAATAAATCCACTTGGATTCACCCTTGAAGAAGGAGGGAGGTGTTGGGGTAATGGGATGATCTCATTTAGAGTCACAAAAACCAAATGGGGAGGGTTATAGGTAATTCTGGGTTAAAAAATATGAATGGAACAGGGTCAATGACCATTTTTAATGATCTTGGACACTGTGCATGGTTGGACCGCATAGTTTCCAAAACTATGTGCCAATTGTGCACCCCCTTACTGAACACACAAAGAACTTGCATGGTTTAGATGCACATTTTTTGTAACCATGATCCAACAATGATACATGGTTTTGTCAAAAAATTTAGATCCACGTTCACCCCTTCAACATGTTTTGAACTAACTGTACTTAGGTCGTGCACCCCTAACTAGAGACATCCATGGACTTGCACAATTTCCCTTTGGATCAACATGATTTTTTTTAAATCGTGAGCATCTCATGAAACTCAAACTATGAAATATAAAAATTAACTGAAAGGGGAGTCAATATCAGGAATTTTCATGGTTAACCCTTAATCATGATCCTAAACTATGAAATATATTAAAAATAACCCAAAACTCCAAATTTTTATAAAAAACCTCCTAACCTCAAGAGAGGAACCAAAGAAAAGAATACCTAACCCAAAGGGAATAATGAACACTAGGGTGAGACATATTACATTTAGGATATAATTATAGGTCAAAAAAATCATTGGTGATCAAGGGAAACCAATTTAAACCAGATGAACATTGATGATAGTATCATATACTTATTTATATTCACAGGTTGAACTGAATGATATTGAATATGGTTTGTGGAATCAAGATTGGATTGATTCTATGAATAAAGATCTAGATCAGATTGAAAAGAATGATAATTGGGTACTTATTCCAAAAAATAATAATAATTTTATTGGTACAAATATTGTGTTCCAAACAAATTGAATGAAAAAGGTGAGTGACAATAAACAAGAAATGAGTATTTTCTAAAGGTTACTCTCAAATTAAGGTAATGATTTTGATGAGACCTTTCCCCCTGTATAAAATCTTTAAACTGTTAGAATATTTATTTTTATTTCTATAAAATGAAGATATAATATATTATAGATGGATTTCAATTCATATTTTCTTAATGGGGTCTAGGTGAAAAAATTTATATAGAACAACTCTATATAGTTGTTATTGGAAAAGATAAAAGCTATGTTTGTATAATAACCCTACTCTTTATTTCCCATTGAAACATGGTTTATTACATAAAATTACACTTAATAAAACCTAGAATATCAAGAGGTCTAGTGTTTTTGGGAAATTATTTACATTACATAATAACTTAAAACATGAAAATCAACATCTTTATTGAAAACTTCTTTAACATGATCAAAAAGTTCCTTTTTACTAAACACTGCATGAAATAACCTGAGGGAATACATAAGAAAGTGATGAGATATGAATCCAAGTAATGGAATTAAAAAGTCATAACATGAAGAATAAAATAAATGTTAGAAAATATTCATATCAATATATCCTAAAGGGAACATGAATGATAATGCATTATATAGCATGATAATTATGACATGAGAAATGTGTCAACAACTTAAAATACTACATCATAAACATTGTTCAAGGATAAATCCACCAAGAAATCATAGTGGAAAAATTTCTATAAGGGAATTAGGTAACCCCCATTACCCAATGTGATGTATCATGATTCTAACCATTACATAATTCATTATAGAGATATATAATTTCGGGTGCACCTGTCACTTTAATCACATTCTCATGCTTAAGTGTGCGACATAGATCAATCAATATGGATTCATTCATCATAATAATATATTTTATGATCAAGGAGTGTTGAATAAATAAATGAAATTACAAATCAATGAAGTATTTTTGTATAAAGGTGAATAACCATTATAGAAAATGGTAATGGTACTCACTACACACTTGTTTTGGAATGGAAAATCGCTGTGCAATTTCGGCAGCATAACGATGTCACATAAAAATTCATAAAATGGGATAATGAGAGATAAGGGGGTATATCATAATTTAAATATGAAATTTACATTAATATTTATATGTAAATACATTTCTCAACATAATTAATTTGAAAAATAATGCATAATATAATAAAGAAACATGAAAAAGAAGGGAAATCAAAGAACACTTACAAAAATTTAGCATAGTAATGACTTAGATAAAGGTAAAAATGGAATTTTATAAATAATATTTCATTAAAATAACATAAATTTTAAATTAATGGAATTTTTATAAAAAAATTAAATTATAAATAATTACAATTAAGAAGAAAAATTCCAAAGAATGTGCTTGAATTAAAAGGAGGAGAGGAAAGTGTGGATCCCTTATTTGAGTGTGTGACACCAAAGGCTTGTAAGGTGATTCTTGAAAGCTTTTGGGAACCATAGAAAGCCAATAGGGAGTGGAGGGGATATTTTTTTATGTGCTAAAAGGAGTTTTAGAGAATAGAAATGGGGGATTAGGGTGGGGTTATATAGGAAAGGAGGGGGATTTCTTTATTATTTAGTTATTGGACTTCACATAATAAAATATCAAAAAACTCAAAAAAATCCTATTTTTTTGAACATATTTTATGAAATATGGGATTATTTTGATTTATTTTATAATTCCAATGGACAAATATTTTAAAATATTACCATTAGTGATGTGTAGGTTAGTGATACTCTTAAAGAAATGATTTTAAAATCATAAAATATGTTATAACTCTTGGAGGATTCATAATGGATTTAATAAATAAATAAAATAAACATAAACTCAAATTATTTTAAAGGAATGAATATATTTTTTCATGTATTCTATTTATATTACTTATTACATCACTTTTGTGTCATTATGATTTCATAAAACACAATGTATATTTATACGGTATTTAATTTTTACCCAAAAATTCTACTATCTCAAAAAATTATGAAAAAATTAGCATTTCATAATGTATAAATCACAATTACATAAATAATATTCAATTTATATAAATAATTTTATAAATAATTGAATTTTCTCTTTTAAAATAAAAACTGAAATTTATTGAAAATAATTTGTTTTTGACAACATCATATTTTTGAACCCTTATAAAAAATTACATTTGACTTCATAACAATTATATGATCATTTATATTTATCAAAATAATTTAATAATATTATTTTGTTAAAATATTATTTATTTCAAAAATCCATTAATTTATAAATTCATTAATTGAATTTGAATATTAATCAAAAATACAATTTCTCTTTCAAAAATAATTTACAAAGTAACAATAATAGGAATATAAAACATTCATGTACACATTTATATTACTAGGGTCTTGATACATATCCCTTTAATACACCAATATATTCCCTAAGAGTAAGGTTTGTGATGGTGGGGCTTTCACTGGGGTCATTCAGGGAACACAGTTTGGGCTATGATATTGAGGATCATGAAATTCCCATGTAAATGGTTTTTCTCATGCTTATATTTATGGATATCAGTTAGGTGTTGTTCTAGGTAAAATCTCAAAAACTCTATATCCCATGGAATCTCTAATGAATGGTATTCATTGGGTATGATACTACTTTTTGATGCCATCACTTATATTTTTTGTATCAAAATGATTTTTTAAAAACCCTATATTTATACTAGTCATGTGATCACCGTTCAAGGGATATATTATGAACAGTCATCTAAATCCAATTAGATATAATGAAACAAAATATGTACATGTATTTTCTATAACCATTATTAATTTAAATAAATCAAAAATGGTAATTTTATTCATAACATTTCGGTTCATTACAATCCGCAAGTTGAAGAATGATTTTTATGGGTTGAATCATGCTTTTAGAGCTTGGTATTCTAAATTGGATACTTACATAAGGAAAATGAACTTCAAGAAATTAATATTTGATAGTAACCTCTATATAAAATAAAATCAATACATTTCTATTATTGTGATAGTTTATATTTAAGATATCATATTTATAGGGAATGGTAAAGAAACATGTGAAAAGTTTTCTAAGTAAATTAATAAGGTATTCAAAATGTACAAGATAAGAGAAAGGAGACATTTTATTAACTTAAAAATATCTCAAAAGAAGAAATATATATTCCTATATCAAGATAAGTATGTTAAATAGATTTTGAATAAGTTTGGAATGGAATATTAAAATCTATTTTCTACACCTATTTCAGTGGGAACTTTGTTGTGAAAAGATGAAGAAGGTAAAGAGGTTGATCCTAAAGTGTTTAGTATAATGGTTGGATGTTTTTATTTGTAATATCTTTAAGACAAGATATATTGTAAGTTTTTACATTATGTGTTGGGTATCAAAGTGATTCAAAGGACCAAAGATCTTCAAAGTAATCTCATATTAGGTCCATAAAAATAATTCTCAAATATATCTAAGGAACAATTTTTTTTCAAAATAATATATTACATATCAGGAAATATTGATATGTTTTGTTATACACATGAATATTAGAAAGGTTTTTTTAATTAAAAAAATATACAAATATGGAGAAGTTTTCATTTATTGAGAAATATGTGTGAGTTTTCATAAAAAGAACAAAAATTTTATTACACTTGTTTCGACCCCGGTGGGTGGTGGGAGGACATGTGCTGCCCGACAGTTGATTAGAGAAGGTTAGTTCCTGCTTAATCATCCATATTAGATGCACCGTCCTTATTTCGAAATGCCCAACGGTTCCATATCCACTGATACGTGGATCTACTTTCTAAAGGTAGGCATTCACGGGTGATTTGGCCAGTGATTCTTAAGAACTCACATTGGTCGAGAGGATGGGAAGTCGGGCTCATCACACCCTTTTTGGGAGGAAATTATTTCCTTTTTCGGGACTCTCTTATAGATTTAAGACATATTCATATGTTCACAAAACTTTGGTTTATACCCAAGCATAGTATCCACATATTACTCTTGGTTGGCAATGGTCAGATGAACGTAGGGATTCAGAATCATTTAGGCCCGAGGTTTACTATAACTCATTGGATTAATGACTCCGAGGACTTTGGAATCACTGAGACGGTACTGGTTTGAAGCCTCATAACTGGGCGCTCTGGAGTTTATTTTCATCTAGGGGAGACAGATAATGACTTGAGCGTTTGGATCGAACTCGTGATACAGGCTTCCTACATATCCTTGTGAGAGGAATCATAATCCACGTAGTTCGGTGCAACTTGATGGGACAAATCACCTTTTATGGTCATGCGATGAGGACCCAACCGTACAGTTTAATGTCATGTGGCAAGGAATTCTGGGAGAGAGATGCCCGGTCAAAGTCGGTGCAGGACTTACGTCAAAGAGGCCCGAAAGACCCAAGAGAAGTGATTTCCTAGGCCCGAAGATGGTCTTGCTGGAGTATAAGGGCACGATCTGATAATAATAGATGTGTATCAGATGTAGATATTGGGCTTGCACCGAAAGGAGGTTTCTTACGTATCCCGGTTGGTCGGGGATCAAAGTCCACGAAGTTCTGGGAGATTAGGGCTTACACGTGAGAGTTTCATGTTGTTGGGATTGAACCTCGAGGATGCGTCCTACGTACCCTGCTTAAGAGATAGGGATTAAAACCCACGTAGTTTGTTTTGAAGGGCGTAATTGTGTGGACTCTGTGACCATCACAAATCTCTAAGCCCAAATGATTCATACTCGGTGTGAGAAACAAGAGAATGAGACCGAGTTGGCAAGCCTCACACATTCTCTCTACAGAGGGATGGGGAGAAAGATGATGAGTGGAGGAAAAGTTTGGGACCACTTAACTCTCCTTCTCCCTGATGTTGGAGGAAGGTATAATTCTCATAGTGGAGCAATGAGCCTTCTGTGATGAGAGGGGAAAGGCCATTGGCTTCCGACAAGGATGGTGTCGGGCTTACTCCAAGAGGGACGCCCAGGGTATCTTCCTCATGTCTGGACATGAGGGAATCCCAACCCACTGGTGGGTTGAAGAATATAATGGTGTCCAACACTTATGCACAAGTACACAAGCGGGATAATGCCAAGGGCGTTGGAATCATTCCGAACAAAGGGAGATGAAAAGTGTGAATCACATGCCTGACATTCGGAATGCAGTGAGGGAATCATGAAGAAGGAGGATAACTGTTGAACGTGTCTGAAACACAATATCCATATCGTGTTAGCCTGAAATGGGGACAAACAAATGAGGGTTGACTATTGACCGTGTTCAAAACACAGGACCTGACTCAAAGTGTCACCCAAAGACTTCAGGGGCGTTGGACCAGGATGGTAGGTGAGCCGATGCAAAATGGGACTAGGCCGTTAGGGGGTCTCTTCAGACATGACAACGGATGAAGATCCAAATGAATGACACATGAAGCATGAGGTGGAGTGATGGAATGTTCGAATAGATTCCAACACTCTTAAGGTTATGCCACTGTGATCATGGCATAATGCATCTTTTTCTTGGCGCATAAGGCATCTCTTATTTGGAACAAGAAGCATCCAATTATTGAATGATAGGGCATGCTATAGTTTATAGTCACTAAAACATATTTCAATTTTTCCAATAGGAGAATATCTATTAGTAAAAGTACATTATCTGTTGGAAAAAACGTTTTACCAACACATATGTCCCTGTCACTAAACTGATGGTAAAAACTCTATCGCTAAATGTTTTTGCGACAGATATAATAGTTTTGTTGCAATTATAATAATACCAACAGATAACAAATTTTTCACTCTTTAAGTAATAACAACGATGCTATCTATTTATAATATATTTTTTTAATTAATAAAAATATTTTTTTATTACCATATCCATTACATTATATGCAAAAAATTAATTATATATAATACGACTAATATAATTATTAATAATTAGAAAATGAGTTTGAATTAAACTTTTAGAACTCGGTTGACAATCAAAATGACATCCACGGAACAATAAATGATAGCCATGGAACATTCAAACCATATCAACACGAATCCTCCTCGCCAGCTGAATGTTTTGGGAATAATTGTCACCCTCCTCCCATGGATGGCACACATATTGGTGTCCTCGAACAGTCCCAGCCGAAACGCATCCCCCGCCTCTTGAAGCACTGCAACTGTGGAGCTTGGGAAAAATGATTTCCCCGTTCAAAATGTTAGCCTTCTATTTAGTGCTAAAAATCAGAAATCCAGAGAATGAAAAACAATCAGTAAAAATCAGAAATTTAGAGAATCAAAAGTAGTATCTTCTAAAACCAAGCACATTTAAAGAACCAAGCACACTATTTGAAAAGATTCATAGAAAATCTGATCATAAAAATGATGATGATTGTGAATTTGGGCAACAAAATTGCTTTAGGATTAACTTGGTATTGAGTTTACCTTACCGAGTTTGACACGTTCCAGGGGAGATACAGCAGAGTAGGGCTGGCCTTGTGGTTGACCTAGATCATCTCATCAGAGTTGGTGCCTGCATTTCCATAATTTAACTTCAGCAGTCACAAAATAGATACAACGGCGAGAAGAAGGCATAATAGATCCAAGCGCCAGTAGGAAAACAAACTTTGGCGAAGTGGCTACCATTATTGGCTTTTGCAAAACCAAAATGAAAATTGTCCTGAAATTTCTCAGCATGCTTGTTCTCACTCTACCCAAACCCTAAAATTTCACTCCCTCTCTCTGATCATCTCCGCTCACCATATCATTCCCCAAACCCTAAAATTTCAATTACCTTTCACCAACTACTTGGTTGTGTCCCACGAACATTGTTTATCGATGATGTATTAAAAAAAACAAAAGTAACATAAGGGAGGAGGCATGGTGGGACGAGGAGGCATGGTGGGATGAGGTGGGGCAGAGAGGTGCCATCACACATGAGGATGGAAGAGGCACCTTGGGGAGGTGTAGGGGTAGGTTTTTCCCTTTTCCATTTGCTGCCCTAGCCCAAGGGCTCTCTGGGCTCACCCTCGGGCCGGGCCTGGATGCACATGAATGGGGGTCATCAAATCAGTTGTGTTTATGGTCACCACCAAATCTATCATTCTCGCCACCATTATCGTCAATTTTGTTCAAACCTGTAATAGGACAAAATATCTATCAAACACACCCATTCGTTCCATGAAATAAAAAGGAATAACATGATACAATTTAGAATACCCCACCTTGACCATGAGTTAAATAATTATAGAAAATAATTCATAACACTACCAACTCATGTGGTCCCACACATCTTGAATAGATGCTCTACAGCTTCAGCAATAATCTTGAATAAAAAATAGTGATCCCAAAACTAATAGTTCACATACAATCAAAAATATCCTATAAATAAAGTATTTATCTAAAAAAATGTTATAGAATACCTTTGAAATTGGTTAGTTGGGTTTACTGAGTCCTTCAAGCCCCCTTAACAATTTTTTGCATACCTGCAGTAGCACTAAAATGCAATCAAACATGCACCTTCATTCAATGACATGAAAAGGAATAAAATGATACAACTTAAAAGACCCTACTTACTGAACAATGATGAGTCCAACTGCTATCACTGCACTCCATAATTCTCTAAGGGATGCTCACTCAGCCCCCTTACCGCATGTATTACTGCTCAAATAGTAGAACAACCACATAGTAGAATTGTCAAAGCTACAATGAAAAGTTTTCTCACATAAGAAGAAAATTATAAAAGATAAATTCCATTTTCAATATAAATTCTCAGTATACATTTGACAAGAATATAAAAATCCTTCATCCGCATGATTTGATCATCATAAAGACCTTCTAATAAAATAATATACTCGACATTCCCCCAACTTGTTTTTTCTAATTATTTTTCCATGAATTTATAAAAAATGACTGTAATTCATGCAAAAGTTTAATAATAATAAAAGGACAACAACATCTTTTATATTTTTTACAAGCTGATCATTATGAAAAATAAGAAAAAGATCATATGATAAAATTAATGAATGAAATAAGTCAATGGATCATATGTATTACTTATCATCAAGATTTTCTTTAATTATTCCATTACTTTTCTTTATAGCTGAACCCTTTTCTTTATATATTTTCATTACTTCTCTTTATAACACACCCCTTTTGTTCACTCTTGTGATCATCCCCAAGATAAGTCACATTGCATTGAACTAGTATTGTCTTATATATCTTTTCAATTTTCCTTATAATGTCATGGCGTCCATAATTAATACTAGACTATAATTGATTCGTTAAAACATCATTTCAGAAGAATGACATGAATTCATCAAAGGAAGTTGTATCCAGGGAGCGATTAGTCTACTAAAGTGATGATAAGTGATATCAATATGAAATAAATGGGGGCTAGTGTGGTTTTCAAAGAGGATATGGATAAGGTTTATGATAGAAAGTTGTGGAACTTCATTCCTAAAACCATGTAGAGATTTGACTTCATAGACTAGGTCAGTATTTTTTTATGTTTCTCTTCCTCGTGGTTCTCCATCTCTCATATGGGCTACATGAATGGATTTTTCAAACTAGGGTGAGAGTTTCAACAAGTATATCCTTTATCTCCAAGTTGTTTTGTTTTTGGATCAAGTGGTCCTCAGTAACAACATCAAGCATAACATTGCTACAGGGAATATTATGATATAAAGAGGTAGAAAATAATTCTCTAGGGTATCCCACTTTTTTTCACTGATAACACGTTCTTCATAAAAAAACAAATATCCATTAAAGGTTTCAACAGGTTCATGAAATAATAAGTTAAATTAAGTGCGAAAATACTAAACTCGGAGAAAATAAGTGCGTAAATATCCTAGAAGTTCACTCTCAGACATTCCAATCAGATAGAGAGCTAGCTGAGAATTGGAAGATGAGCATTACCCTTAGAGTAGTTAGGTACTCCTCCAGCTTTGGGGAGTGTTCACAGTCACCATTTTGAAGGGATAGTGAATAAAATTAACTCTTGAATCATCAAATGGAAAAATAAGTTCTTCTCTTTTAGTGGTATAATTACATTTTTAAATTTTATAATCTCTTCAAACCCATGCACATTCTCTCGATTCTCGAAGTTCCTAAATCTGTATTGTGGAAAATTGAATCCATCGTGAATGGTTTGATTTGGGAATCTCATCAGTAAGGAAAATTCCATTAGGAAAGTTAGGCATGGATGGATAGAAATATTAAAGTGGGAGGTATTAATATTAAAAATGTGGAAGATCCCATGAATGACATGCATGAGAAGTTATCATGGGAAGCGATAAAAGGGAAAACTCCCCAAGGAAAGATTATCAAGGAAAAATATAGCAGGTATGAAAGAATTCATCCAGATGTGAATGGAACCCCACTCATAGAAAAAATTCAACAGACTCTTGAGAATCTTTATGAGCAGTTCAGATGGATTTTGGGGAAAGACAACATCAACTTTTGGTCTGACTATTAGTCTAGTCTCATTCATTTTACAGTATTCCGAGTCCCAGACATCACCCTCAGAAATTTTTGAAACTATTAGATCTTCATGAAAGTAGTCTTTAAAAAAAATAGAAGGTTCTGGGGGATATTATCCAGTTTATAGAGGAACTCGATTATTATAGGCTCACAGATTCTTCTTTGGGATGCCTCAAGGTGGTGGAAATTTGGAGGATCACATGCTTCCAATAGGAGACTGTAGTCAAGGAAGACCATTTATGGGATATATCAATTCCACCTTAATTCTGCTTCCTCATTTAGATAATTCACAACTAGGCCCTTCCCAGAGATGAAGAAGTACTGAGTGATGTCATTTAGTTAGATTCCAAATGAACATGTCGCAGCTACCAAAAAGTCAAAATCACTCACCATTTATCCATGGAGGAGAGAAGGCGTGCTTCATCTGGAAGATTTTTGGAAACATCATTGGCATAGACGTTCAGGCTCTATCTATAATTGATTTTATTTCTACATGGTTTCTGGACTCAAGAAACTCAAAAACAGAGATCCAGAAGCATCGTATGATAATAGTTGTTGGATGTTAGGTCATCTGGGAGGCCTGCAATGAAGATAGATGCAATAGTAATAGAATATCATCAAATCATAGAAAGGTGAAAGACTAATCACTCACAGTAGATCATAGCTTTTTGTTAAAGTAGAGGGATCATTTTCTATGCTCTAGAATCATAATCCACCTCTGATGCTCTAGAATCATAATCCACCTCTGATTAGAGGGAATTATATCAGATCTAATCTTGGATGGTGGGTGAGCATGAGTGCTCCCACCATGAGGTTTATATTTAATTTGGAAGGTGCATGTATGCAGGGCACCATGAAGGGTGGAGGAATCACCCATAAATCAGAAGGGATCAGTGGTATTGGCCTTAGATGTATTTTATTTCCAGAGAAATTCCCTAAAATTTGAAAGAAAATCCACACTAAATTGGCATTGTATTTGCAATCAAATCAATTAAAATCCCTCTGTGGTAGAAATAGACTCTTCTTTGGTGTAAAAATTTCATTGCAATACCAAAAAAATCCACTGGTTCATTGTTTACGAAATTAGAGATTTCACAGGTATGACCAGTTAGGACATGGTTATTAGTCACCCTTGGGAAGAGTGTATCATGGAAGCAGATGACCTGGCTTCAAAATCCAAGCAGGATGAAACCTTCATCACCTATACAAACATTATATCTCTTCCTTCAGACTGTACTAAAATTATTAGAGGAGATTCCCACGGGCTCTATCACTATTGTCCCCCATGAAGGCTTGGTTTTATTTTTAATCATGAACTATATCATCTTTTTCATAATAAAAACATTAAATTTCTATTAGTCAGTAAATGTTTCACTAGTGTATTCACTATAAAGTTGATTATTCCTTGAAAACTGGGTCTAATGTTAAATCAAGCTGTAGTTTTAAATCATCTTGCAAGGCTATGAAATTTAAGAGGGACCTTTAGATAAAGAAAACCAAGCCCTTTGAACATATTATTACGTGATCAAATTTATAGTCGGAGAAACACATTAGATTATCAAACCAAGATCCAAATCCACCTCCATCAAACAATAAACGACAGGAAAACCAAAATTCTAGGGGTTGAGGAAGAAGATTCTTACATGTTAGATTGTACAAGCTACAAGTCATCGCCCTCCCAAGTCACGTGTGTTGCCCTCCATTGAGAGAAATGAATAGTTCTTGCACACCTCGCCACTACAATTCCAAAAAAAGAGGTGAAGAATCAAGGATAATACAGGCCGACTAACAATGTTTGGTCACAATATACATCAGTACCTGAACCATGACAGAATCTGAATATAAAGGTCCACTCTACTACACATCATTATCTTATTCACATGCACTATCGAAGATGATGATGACTGAATCACATTTGCAGATATGTGTGAGCTGAACAAAAAATAGTCAAGATGATTAAAAATAGAGAGAACTGGAATGATAGACTTAAAAGATTGTTATAGCATACCTGAGCTCACAAAATGGTACAATTATATCAAAAGAGAACCATAATCAAGACATTAGATAAGATTATTCATACAAATGTCATAGGGAGTTATTTAATTCTAGTAAGCAAACCAGGATCATACTACTCTAAATAAGCTTCGCTCACTGTCGATCAATTATCCGAGAGGGAGAAGAAAAACTCAGGTACAACATGGTCGTGTGGGGAATCCCAGGGATGGTGGGTGGTGGAATGGGAATTGTCCAGGATGGCATGGGCCAACTGAGGAAGGTCGCAGACGGCGGGACTTGTCCGGTGAGGAAAATAAGGTCGGCGCAACGGTCGCTGAAGGAGGGCAGATGGTCATGGTCAACGGGGCCAGTGGTGTTAGAGGAGGGTCACGGAGGAGGCAGTGGGGGTCATGAAGGGGGCGGGTGGCGACGACAGAGAGTGGTGGAGTACGCGGTGGGGATCTTCGAGGGCAGTGGTGGTCGTGGATGAAATTGGGGGTCGTGGAGGCGGAGGCAGCCGTGGAGGGCAGTGATGTCGTTGAAGGGGAAGCCTCCATCCATGTGTTAGAGCTCCAACAACATTCTATCCACACCAAAGCCATGTAATGAGTTATAGAAAAAACCCCTAAAATGGGAGGCCTCCATCCATGTGTTAAGTATGAATAAAACATTGGTGAATAGAAGAAAAATGAATAAATCATTCCCATTTAAATAAACATGTGTTCAGTGATGACAAAATTTACCTCAATCAAGATCTTTGTAATACTGCCAAATGTAGGAGTAGAATTCCTAAACATTCAATTCTTCACAGTGGTGTCAAATGAAGAGGCCCTGCCCTCCACCTTTCCATGATCTCCAGGAATGCAGTGGTGTCAAATGCACAAGTACTCCATTCCTGACTTGAAAGTCTTTGACAGTCGAGCATGCTCTTCATGCATGCCCTCTATGATCTTAAGTCAGTGTGTAGCTATAAATCCAAGCATGAATAAAAGCAGATAAAGCATAAATCTAATCAACACATAGAAAAAGCTAAACAGAATCTGTTCAACTTCAGGAAAAGGTAGGCAGTCCCAAAATTTTGTAAGCATCTGATCTAGAATCCTGCACTTGAAATCAGAAGGCATGTCTAAAACATTGGGACAAAGCAGATATCAATGAAGAAAAAATCAGAGGACATGATGAGAACTACAAGAAGCTTAGTCCCAATGTTTTAGATATGAAAACTTCAAAAAATGCTCATGATCAAAAGATCCAAACAAAAACATTTCATCTGCAAGGAGTTCCTAACAACCACCAATCAAAGAAGATCCAGAATTATAAAAATCAAGTCCAGATATCAAAAAATGGAGAGAAACAGACTGAAAAGACCCAAAGTATTCCAGAAAGCCAAGACAAATCCAAAATCCAGTAGCAAGAACACCAACGGTAGGATAAGTAATGTCAACAAACCATATAATGCAGAAAACCAAAGTGACTTAAAATGAGGTGAGGGAGGGATAACCATTAGAGCTGTCAAAAAAATGTATATAAAGAAAAAATAAAGAGACTCTTCGTCATAATTTTCTTCATGACAACCATCAGAGTTGTCAACTTCACAATTATTTTCCTCATCACCAAGTAAGAGTCGACCTGCAGATCCCGCCTACAAAAAAATACATTGTGAAAAATTACATTCTTCTACAAGAATGTGATAACCACGTTTGGCCAAGGTTGGGTCAAACCCTCATGAATAGAAAACAAATGTAAAAAAACATATTCCAAGAAAAAATAAATACACAAGCACGAATACCTGGTGCATTATAAGAACTTCTACTAAATCTAAAAAATGTGATATTTATCCAACAACTTCATCAAGTTGTTTCTCAATTTTCTCAACTTTTTTCTCATTCTTAATCCTTCTAGTCTGCTCTTCCTCTAATTCAAATATCTTTGCAGGAGAACGTGGATACTTAGCACCCAAACCAAAAGTTTTTAAATAGCCATTTTTATCCTCTCCTATAATTTTTTTAAAAATCTCATTTTTTTCAATAGTAGAGGTGTTCTCTGAATGAGAAGCTAATGCATTCTCAATTGATTTCTGTAAAAAAACATTAATACATGTAAAAAAATCCAATATTAAAAATACATAATATTTTGTATGGTGGTAATAGAAGCCAAAAATTACCTTAACTAAGGTAGAAGTGTCATCAAGTTTTGAACGTTTTTTAGGTTCATGGGTTTTGATCCATATTTGAAGATTATCTGCCTCTTTACCTTCTTTTTCCTAAACACGAAATATATGATAAAATAAAATGAAAAATATAATAAAAGGAAACAATATCAAAGAGTTGAGAAAAAATTAATACTTTAATTTCATCACGTATACGTGCAAAACTCTTTGTCCCTACATAATCCGGCATTTTCAAATGTAAACGATTTTCTGCACCCCTATTAGTTCTTGCATACAAAAAAATTAAATTATATTGGGATGAAACATATTTTTTAATCTTAATTAATGATTAATAAAGACCTGAAATATATATTAGTAATTGAAAATGGTTTAAATACATAAATAATGGAAAAAATATTACTTGTTCAGCTAATGATTCCCAAAACCCCCACCAAATTCTTCCATGTGTCTTCATGAATGTGTTTTGGCCTTTTTTACATAACCTCATTGTGTATTAGACTATCAAAATAAGTTACCTTTAACTCATATTTGTAAGATCTCCATGCATCACCCATTTTTTCTATTCCCCAATGATATTGTTCATGCCCTTTGAGAAAGTAATATGATAACTAAAACATAAAAAATGACATCATGTTTATAAAAAATATATTATTAAAATAACAATAATAATGACTAAATATGTACCTTAATTTCATCCCAGATAATGTCTTTTTTTTAATATCTACTAATCTCCAATCACAATATTATAATGGTAATCGCCCAGGGTCACGATCCAAACAACCGATGAGTGAATATAATTTTTTTTCTGAATTGCCAATTGGTTGAAGCAAGTCATTAACAAGTACAAAAACATGCTCTGACAAAATTTTAGTCTTTCTCAATCCACAACCCTTTTCATTTCTCACATGACATGCCCGAGCTCTCCTTCTGCTCATAGTGGAATAATGAGGAAGACTTGATTGTTTCATCAATTCAACCGATATTTCTTTAGCATTCAAAATTGATGACTGAATTATGCTAGCCTTTTAATTATTTCAAACTTGATGAGATTTTAACCCTTCAAATAAAATTTAAATTTTAAAATATGTTTAAAAACATTTAAACTGGTATAAAAAAATCAATAATTTGAATAAATAATGGCAAACCACTTACCAACAATTTGAGTGTCTTCTCTTCGACAGTTCATTATATAAAGAAAAACATTGGTTGTATATTTAAAGTAATAATAAAATAAATAAGGTCATAAATTTAATTAACTTATCCATTCTTGTAAATAACATGCACCACTTATTCAAGGATATCTCTTTAATTTTTTTTATGTTTTATCATTTCATGCACTATTTAAAACAAATACGAGAAATAAAAAATAATAAAATATCTAAAGACAACCTAAAATAATATTCTATACAACTTACTGGTAAATTACAAGAAACTTACAATTTGAATCATGCATTTCATCTTCAACTATCAATGACTTTAGTCGTTTTTTTCAGAGGCATTGGAAGGGTAATCTATCGAAAATAAAGAATGTTTCAATGGTTTATTTGATGTCACTTGTCCCTTTTTTCTAACACGTGAGGCTAAAAATTTTTACAAAGAAACAAGAAATGGTTTTCAATATAAAACAATAAAAAATGGAAGCAAAGAAGAAGGTGTAAATTTAAATAAAATTCATAAATTAATACCATTAATTGATATCTTGAAACCACATTTTTTTTAATTGAAGAGTTCTCGACAGATGTCATCTTAAAGATATATATGAAATACAATAACTAGAATACCAAATAAGCATATAAAAGTGTCAAATATAAAGTAAAATTTGCTAACCAAAATCAAATAATAATATTTAAAACCCAAAACTAAATATATTATTAAGTTTCAATAGAAAATGTAATAATTAGAATCATGAAACATGTCATTATCATGATCATAGACACAAACATCAAGTTTCTAGAATTTAATTATCAATATACTCATGTCTTCATGCCATCCTTCAATGAAATGAAGTGAATGATCATTAATTAAAATTGCATCCTCATCCTAAATGTCATAATTTTCCACATCGACATCAGTTGACAAGCTGCTTTGTAAGCCATACACTTCAGGTACGAAATATTCCTCCATTTCAAATAAGTCTCTTGGTTTAGTGATGGTTGCAACACTCTAAATTTTCTCTTTATATTCCTCCATATAAAACACTTGTAAGGCTTGAGATGCAAGTACAAAGGGAACATCAGTTTTAATAATCCCCTTAATGTTGATGAGAGTGAATCCAAAATTATCTTCTTTGATGCCTTAAATGGGATTTTCCCAATCACACCGAAATAAAATAACACTCCTTCCAACTGGATAAGTCAACTCAATAATTTCTATCAACATGCCATAATATGATACATTGCCCGTAATTTTTGTTACACTCACAAGAACCCCACAATTTTGGGTCGCACTCCTCTTATCAATAGATTTCACACACCACCGATAACCATTGCAAGTGACTTTGGTCATTGTTTTAATCCATGTGTTAGGAAATTGACTTAATTGTGTCAAATTAGTTTCTATACAAGTTTCCTTGGGTAGAAAAGTCATAACCTGAATAATTAATGAAAACTAGAAATGTTAGAAACAAAAAGAATTATAAAATTTTAAATTCAAAGTATGATATAAAATGAAAATTATCATCAAACCATTTATAAAACTCATTTTTATGGATGTCATCAATTATTTCTGGTCTGTGTTGATATTTTCTTCAGAGAATTTCATAGTGCTCCCTGCAAATCAATAATAAGGTAAGAATTTAAAAAATACAAATATAACAATATTTATGGGCATGTATCTTACCGTACATATACTTGAACTTCGTCATAGTTTCCCAAAAAATAATTATATAATCGCAATATCATTGAAATATCAGGTAGAATATCTTTCTTTTTAGACATTGCATGAAATTTTAAAGAGAATATGGATATCCCTTTACATGTTTCATCACATTCACTAACATTGTTTCTTATAGACCAATTTTCTCTAAGTTTAATGTCATGCAAATATCTTGAACAAAATTTCATACACTCTGCAACAATGTATCCTTCAGAAATTGATCCTTCTAGGTGACTTTTGTTATGAACATACATTTTCAATCGTTGCAAAAACCTTTAATCAATTAACATAAATAATTTAATCAAATTTATACAAAAGTGAAAAGATAAAAATGAAGTTTGCGTACCTCTCAATTGGATACATCCAACGATAATAAACAGGTCCAGCAATCATGGCTTCATGTGCTAAATGATTTACTAAGTGTACCATCATGTCAAAAATTGAAGGTGGGAAGATGCACTCCAGATGACAAAGCATGGCAGCAGCACGATGTTGTAACCTCTAAAAATATTCAGCTATTTCCACTTTTGAACATAAATCCTTAAAAAAGTTACTTAGATCAATCAACCCACCACTTACCTTCTTATTTTTCATTTTCCTTAGAGCCAATGGTAACATATGTTGCATTAAAACATGGTGGTCATGACTTTTCAAACCAACAAATTTTCCATCAATAATTTTTCTCTTAATGTTTGATGAATACCCATATGGAACTTTGATAGAGGCTAGTACACTTATCATTTTAGATTTTTCTTGATCCGTCAATGTAAAGAATGCTGCAGGTAGATATGTTCAACCATGATCCTCATATGGGTGAAGATCATGTCTTACATTTAAATCTACCAAGTCAAGTCGAGATTGCAAAGTATCTTTAGTTTTCCCCTCAATGTCAAAAAGTGTGCCAATAAAACTTCCAGAGACATTTTTTTCTACATGCATAACATCCAAATTGTGGCACAGAAGAAGATTCTCCCAATATGGGAGTTGAAAGAAAATACTCTTCTTTTTCTAAGGTACATCAACATCTCTCTTCCGTTTATTATGTCTTTGAGTCTCCATATTTTTTCCAAATATGACATCTAATCCTTTCATCTGATCTAATAATTCTAATCCATTATGAAATTTAGGCGGTAGCCTTGTTTCTATTTCCACATTAAATGCCTTTTTATTTTGACGAAATTTGTGACTTTGATCCAAGAAGCATCGATAGCCCATGTAACACATTTTCTTACTTTTTCTCAAGTAAAATGAACATGCTTCAACATTTCAGCATGGACATACATTTTTACCCTTGGTCTACCAACCTGATAGATTATTATATGTAGGAAAGTCATTAATTGTACACTTTAATGCTCCTTTTAATACAAATAACTCGTTCTTTGATGCGTTGAATGTTTCAATACCAAACTCCCATAACACATTCAGCTCGTCAATTAAAGGTTCTAAAAATACATCGATATCATTTCCAGGTGACTTAGGGCTAGGTATCAATAATGAAATGATAAAATATGATGGATTCATACATAACCATAGAGGAAAATTATAAATCATCAAGACAACAGGCCATATGCATTATTGACTAGACATCATTCCAAATGGATTAAACCCATCACTTGCCAAGCTTAGCCTAACATTTCTTGGATAACTTGAAAACTCAGGATACTTATCATTAAAATCTTTCCAAACAAACGAATCTACCGGGTGCCTTAACATTTCATCTTTAACTCACTCATGCTCATGCCATGTCATGAGAGGGGCCGTTTTAGATTACATGAATAGCCTTTTAAGCCTGGGTATCAAAGGGATGTGACGGAAAACCTTCATTGGTACTTTTTTAACATTTGTTAATTTCATAATACTTCCATCATCAGAAGTTTTCCACCTCAAAGCACCACAATTTGGGAAATTATCATGGCAATGTTTTTCCTTATGAAACAACACACAATCATTCGGGCATGCATCAATCTTATTATAATCAACCCATGTTTCATGATAATCCCTTTCACCTTCATAAATGAGTCAGGTAATGTTGAATCATTAGGAAGAGCTCTCTTAAAAAGTTTTATAAGAGCATCAATTTCCACATTAGTGATCCCATTTTTAGATGATACATTTCAACTATAAAAGATAATTTAGTGAATTCTTCACATCCGGGGTATAAAGGTTTCCCAGCATCTTCAAAAAATTTAAAAAATGTTTTCACCTCATTATAACGACATGATGAGGTTTTGTCTAGTTTCTCAAATTCGAAGGCATCCCCTAGCATGTCAAGCATATCATATTCAAAAGAAATATCATGTTCAACTCTAAAAAAATTATTATCACCATTGAACGTCAACTCCCCATGAAAATTACAAATACATTTTTGATAATCGGCGTCCATTTCTTTGATAATGAGATGAGATTTCACAATATCTCGATGAAAATAATGTCGATTAGCACAACTTCAACATGGACACGCAATCATGTTATCCCTTGCCGAAGTTTCAAAAGAAATATCAAGGAAAAAATATACACCATTTAAATAATATTGAGATGTTCTCCTTAACTTCACCCAACTCTTATCACTGAATATATTCATTATGAAAGTTCCTACATATTATTCAATTTTCAAGAAATTAACCACAATAAACAAACAATTTTTAGTTAATCGTATTACAATTTAATATAGATTACAAAATTGATCAACATGAAATCAAAAAACAATAAACCTCGAACCATAAAAGACAATAAACTAAAATTGAATACTGATTTTTCATTTGTTTCATCAGTATTTTTAGAGAAATGAAATAAACTATTATCTCAAATAAAATTCACCAATGTTGCAGCAGAATATGGAACAAGAGGGGGTTAGAAGAGGAATACATACACAAATGAATAAGAGGTTATTAAACAAATCAAAGACTCAATAAATCTTAGGCGATGGGAAGCCCATACCTAGAAACAGAAATCAGAGATTAAGGTATTTCACAGTACCTTATATGCTGCCAAACTGGATTGTGGGGTGGGAACGTCTGCCCTGAAGATTGGGGAAAGTGGCATGTACGGGGTGGATTTGGTGGGTGAAGATTTCCTGGGAAACCTGAATGTACCATGCAGAAGATTTAAGGGGAGATAACCGTGGGGTGAGGGGGGGGGGGGGGGCGTCTACTGGGGCGAGGGCAGCGGGTGCAGCATCTGCTGGGAGCTAGGGTGGCGGGTGTGGCGTCTGCTGGGAGCTAGGGCGGCCGGTGCAGGGTCTGTCGGGAGCTAGGGCAACGCGGGCGGCGGATGCGGCTGCGGGTGCGGGGGGGGGGGGGGCTCGGGGGTTGACTTGTGTTTTTTTACATAAAACATATTTATATATAAAAATTATTATGTATTTATAAAAATTATTAATTTTGTAATATTAAATAAATATAATATATAATAACGTATTTTATAAAAAATTCAATCTCTAAATAACCATTAATTAATTACTTAATTTAATGTTATATAATGAATATAAATAATAATAAATGTTAATATTTTTCTTTATGATATAAAATATAAACATTACTTAATTACTTAATTTATTGTTATATAATGAATATAAAAAATAATAAAATTTAAAATTTTTTCTTTATGATATAAAATTTTTCAATATGTGAATATCAATTATTAATTACTTATATTTCAATTATGTTTATTATTTCTTTATCCATTACCATGTTTTTATTTATTATGTTTATTAAATTAAAATATTATAATGATTTAATTTTTTTATGAAAATCATTCCAATGTTTATTATAATGAAAAACATTGGAAAATATAAGCAGTGTATATATTCATATATATGAGATGTTTTTAATAAAACCTTTAAAAGTGAATATTGACTTTGGTCATAAAAATAATAATATATAAGAAAATTGGTTTCTCTTGGTTATTATCAATGAATGGTTTATTGTAACAGATTTTATTGATGATAAAAGATTTGTTGGTAACGATTATTATTAATAATAGATACAAGTGTTTGAAAAAATGTTGGTATTACTATGATAAAGCAATAGATTTTACTGTTGGAAAAAGATCTGTTGGTGCTAAATGATGAATACCAGCAGATATATTTATTGGTAAAAACAAGTGTTGGTACTTAAAATTAACATAGATAAAATTTAATATCTGTTGGAATTGCCCATTTTTACCAACAGATATATTGTCTGTCAATAAATTTTTGTTGGTATAAGTCATTTTTTTGTAGTGAGTCATGTATAGAGGACTCCTAGCATCTTATTCTTAGAGCATAAGGCATCTCTTGCTTGGAGCAAGAGGCATCCTATGTTTGGAACATAGGGTGCACTACAGTTTAGAGTCGTGTAGAGAGGACTGCCAGGCATAAGGTGCCTAGCAGTGGCTGGTGTTGGGACTTATGCAAGGGTGGCCCTTTCTGGTTCAACCTGGCATAGGAGCCAAGTGATGGGGTTTGGAGGAGTTTCTTGAAGAAAGGTTCTACTCAAGGTACTCAGGAAATTGATGATGAGAATCTCAAATCACGACATGTGAAAGGGACCAAGAAGAATATATTGACTCAAGGTATTTCATGGTGTGCAGAGGAGTATCTCAAATCATTCTATTCCATAGGTGGATGGAGGCTGTGCATAAAGGCGCAATGGAAAATCCTGATGTCCCGATCCAAAAAGGTCGTGGTGCAACTCTCCATTTTTCATGGGGGTCAGTGACCAACTGCGGTCCAGGCGAGCTGCGTAGGACTTGGACGCATAAGATATGGCTGCGGAGGTTATCCACGGAGGATCTGGCCTCGTAGGAGCAGCCGTAGAGAGGCTATCCATGAAGGGTGTCCACAGATGAGATGGTTGCGGAGGAGGCGGGCTGTGTAGAAGCTGGCCGCCTAGGATGTCCGCGAAGGAAATGGCCGCTAAGGGCTAGATGCAGAGGAGTTGGCCGCATGTGGTTCATGGTTTGGTTTCTCCTCCATGTGGAAGAGTGCATCCGTGGATGATATGGGGTCCAAGGATGGTCGTAGAACTTTATTGCTGGGAGTGATTTCTCCAGCATCTCTCCATGGGTTTTCACCCGTCCTTTCATCCCCCATTTTGGTATCCCTAAGAGACTATTTATAGAGTAGTGAAGAGGCAGTATCTATGGGGAACATGAAAATTTCTGCGGAAGCCCATGAAGGAATCCCCCCCCGCAGATGACTCGGTCAACCAGGGATTTTTGGAACCAAGATTCGTGGGATTTCTTCATGGTCGTGCACCACTCCACCTCTATTCTGCGAACGGTGAGGTTCATAGCTGCATATGGCTTCCACCTCCATTTCACGAATGAAGACATGCACGGCATGGGCCGTTTGGCGCAGTTTGTGGTGGTGGACCGGCCTGGCATCTGTCCTGCTTCACACCCCGCGTAGGGGTTCCCACCTCCATTTCGCCGATGACGCTGGTCCGCGGAGGGGGCGGCTCACTGAACCGGCCGCGTACCATTGATGTTGAACCATTACGCAGGTCAGCCATTCCTTTTTCAATTTTTGAGTATTCTTCATATTTTTGCCCAATCCTCTAAGGGAAATTGGGTGGAATCCTTTCTCAAATTAAGTGGAATTCCCATTCCTCTTTGAGAATTTTTCATAACCCTACAACACTCAACACTGTATTAGTTGTTTCAACTCAATATATAACACAATTTATATGGATGAAGACATAATTGTAATATTTTTTTGTTTATGTGATGTTTCCCCTTCTGTTGGGTTGTGATAATCAAAGAGAAACAATTCTCCCTAATAAATCATGTACAACATTATAATACCAATAACATTGAAATCAAATATCAATTTATCTAAGAGAATTTATAAAAGATTGAATTAAAGATAGATTTTTTTCCAAAAATATAAAAAGTAGGTGGCATTTTCACTAAGCCATTATAAATGAAAATATTTTTATAAGATGAGGTTAAACATGGGTATAGAACCTCACCCTCTTTAAGGTTAAGAATTGTAATATCCATACCCTCTCAATCTTGTATTTGGATAGTTTTTTCAAATGGGGATAAAAATGATGTAACATAAATCTATACATTGGTATGTGTTTTACCTTTCTAGGGAAAGCATGTATTTATAGGGAGTTTTTAAAAGGGGTATTTCATGATTTTAGCATTTCTAAACTATTTTTAACAGTTTAATGAAGTGGGTATAGAAAAATATTTTCTTATAGGTTAATGTTTTCTTTGTTGATAAATTTTCTAAGTGGGAGAATAAGTTCAAAATATTTATAATAAATTATTATTAGAAGGTGTACGAAAAGTTTTTCAATAATTTCTTATGGATAACATGGTATTTCTATTCAATGACTCTTGTTTCCTAAAATGATTTTTCTTATGTAGATTTATAATTGTTGGATAATAAATCCATTGTATGAGTTATAAAGTTATAGATATTTATATTCCTTGGTTGAAAAAATTCAATGTTGGAGTTTTTTGGAACTAATAGGTTTAAATATGTTTTGAAGAAGCTATATTATGTTAAGAAGAAGTTGGTTTTGATTAAATAAGGTTTTTTCAAAGAATTATTTTTTGTTTTTTAACATAAATCACTTTTCATGGTTGATATTTCCTACAATTGTTACTAGATGAAGTGTAAAAGTTCAAGTTTATCCAATTCAATTAACCGGTCTAATTTAATCATCTTGAGTTTTTATTGAATTATTATCCTATCTTACATACAAGTTTTATCACATAGAATATATGGTGAAGTTAAAATATGATGATTATTTTCTATTATTAATGTTTCTAACACCAAGACCATTGAAAGTTTTTATAATCCAAGTGTGCATAAAAAGGTGGATTTTCAATTTGTTGTTTTTGAAGATATGTTAGTGTGGTTGTGTGAGCCTTGTGTTCTATGTCTATGAGGTTTTAGAGTTGTGATAGTATGAAGTTTTTTCAATTAATCATTTATGAATATTTTTTATCAGAGGAAAGTTGTAAAAGTAAAAAGTAATTTTAGTGGGGAATTCCATCAGATAAAGACCATCATAAAAAATATTAGAATGTCACCGAGATGAGTCTATCACATAAATTGTTTATAATGTTTTCAGATAGAAGGATTTGAGCTTTTTTATATTTTTTAATTGATAGAATTATATAATTTTGTGATGTGAAGTTATTAAATTATGATCATATAAATGTATATAAATCATATAAAAATTGGTTTTGGTTAATGTTATTGGATAGATGATTCTATATGATGCTCATTGGTCAGAGGTTGGATTACAAAGGAAAAATAAATGAGTTATAATGCAAGTCATCTGACTGTGTAAGTGAATAGAAGAAGACATTTGATACGTTCTTATAAAGTTATGAAGGAACACCAAAGAGAGTTCCATCAGTCAGAAGTTTTGATATTAATTTTTAATAGAAATATGAGTTGTATAATGATGTTCAAACTTGATGTACTTTAGAAATGTTTCATAAAGTTATCAAATGTAACGATGCTAAGTTGGTTGTTCAATGTTCCTAAAATCATAGAGGAAAATTATGATTCTTAGTGAGTCTTAAGGAAGTTAGAATAATTATTATATCATTTAATTTTTAGGATATATCTTAGTTTTTAGGATAATTGATCTCGATAAAAGGTATAAATTTTCCTAGAGGGATGCTCAAAGTTTTTGAGCTTGAAGTTCTAAATTAAGTTTTCGTGTTTCCCAAAGTTGTTTGAGGTTCAATACTTATATAAATGGGTTAGTTTACTGAGGTGAAAAGCGAACTTTTTAGAAGTCAGGTGAAGTGGTGCATAATTTGAAATTTGATCAGACAAACATTGTAAAGTGGTTTTAGTCTGATGAATACCCAATGAAGTATTCCTATCAGTTGGTATTATATGGATGATGTGCTTAACCAATCAGAAGAAAATCCTGAAGAGGTATCTATAAAAAATATACTATATAGATCTTCATATCATGTAGAATCTGATAGTTTGCATGATAAGATGATTATATGAAAATTGTGTCATAAGTGGTATCTATTTACAAGAAGGAACTATATGGTGTACACGAGACGAACATTAGATAGAGTATACCAAAAGAACCCATTAAAAGAACTTACATCAAATTAAATAAGGTCCCTTCACACTACTATTCAATAAAGTGAATAATAAGTAGTACTATCAAGAAGGTAATCAAAAGAAACAACATTTGGTGGAGGGGGAATATGGAGTGGGTCTGGTCTCTCCCCTTTCATGGGAAATATGGAATGTTCCAGATCTAGGGTTTCTCATAGATGGTCGTTCCCCATTTTCTTGGCTCCACTATACTTGGCGTTGTCGAGATTCCTGCGGCTCCACGGGTGGCTCATGCCACTTCTCCGAGATCTGTTTCTATATCATTTTCAACTTCTACTTTGGAGACCCGCCTATCCACATCAGATCTCATTGGTGATGCTTGTGGTTTGCGATGGGTTTCGATGGGTGTCGTGTCAACAGATCGGAGATAGATCAAAGGGATGGTTGCTAAGTCTGACAGTTCTGTGGGAGTCAAGGAAACCTTGGTGGGATTAGATGATGTGCCGATTGCATCTTCTTCCCACTCCTGTCTGCCTACGGTGGTGAAGATTGTTCAACCCATTTTGAAGGAGTCGACTCTGCAAGGCGCGAGGTTGTCTATATTTGCAGCGAAGCAGATGAATGGGAATCAACCTGTAGACTCCGCTGTTAATAGTGGAATGGATTTTCCTCGACCTGTTGTGGAGAGGGACCTTGAAAGCATCCCTTCGGAGAGGGTGGAGATGAGATCTTCATCTGGAAAATTGACAGATGCAAGTAAATTTTGCAGGGGCCCTGCAGGCGATGGAGGGGATTCTGATAGAAGAAATTTTTCTTTGGTTCATGATGATATTGCAGAGTGAATTGTTAGAAAGGGTGATACAGCCCGTGTTGTTTCTAACAGGGATGCTATCCTTGATAGATTCCAAATATGCGAGCAATCAATTATTTCTAGACTAGTTCTTGCTGCAGGTGGTCAAATTTGGAGGATTAATGATTTGGTTCAGAAATTAAACTCTGCATGGGGGTTTTCTGATTAGAGATGCATACCTATGGGGTGTGGATTTTTCCACATTATATTTCCATCAGAGGATCTCAAGTGGAGAGCTTGGGGGTTTGGGTCAATTGCTCTGAATCCAGGTATGATTTGCTTTCAAGAATGTGACTTTTGTTTCATTCCTTTCTCCATAAAAAAAATACCAAGGCTCAGGTGTGGATTAAAATTATTGGCCTTCATTGGATCTTATGGCATCCTAAAATTCTTTTTGACATTGCCTCTGTGGTGGGTATTCCAATTAAAATTGACAGGACTACTGAGGTTGTGAAATTTGGACACTATGCTAGGGTTCTGGTGGAATTTGATTTAAGTACTTGTCTAATTAACAATATAGTCTTGTCCGCCTTAGATGATGATATCTCTTTAAAGGTGGAGTATGAGAGACTGCCTGACATTTGTCTTGATTTTCATGTGATTGGACATGTCAAAGAGAAGTGTTGTAAAAATGTTGTATGTACCTTTTTCTCATTAAAATGGCATAGTGAGGTTTCTTGTAGAAAGAAGGTGATAACTCAAGAAACACAACAACATATAGATGTTACTCCTTCACAGGCAGTGGATGATGCCTCTTGAGAATTCGATCAGGCACCTCAGGTGGATACAGATGCATAGAATATTGGTGTTAATGTTTTGCAGGTGGTGGATGATGCTTTTCAAGATTTTTCTCAAGTGCCTCAAGAAGAGTGCAAGAATTCTTTGACTCTTGAGCATGTTGCCAAGGGTGGGGGCGACGTGATGCCAGGAGTGTTGAAGGAAATCATGGATCCTGTGAATGAGGAGCAAAAAACTCCCACTAGTGGTGAGATTATTTCAAAAAACCAATTGGAAATTTATAAATTAAAGGAAACACATGGCATTCAGGGAAGGTGGGATGATGTGGAGGATGACTCCCCCAAAAAACTAACTTACAGTCAAGCATTGTCCAAAGGTAAGAATTTGGTTGTGGATGTTGATGGTTTTCAACATGTTCTTCCTAAGAAAGTGAGACCAAGGAAGGACTACTCATACCTGAAGCCAACCATGGTTACCAGGTCCCATGATCATCTTGATTATGATTCTGGATGGGACAATGACTATGACGCTTCCTATCCATGTGACTTTGATATTTGAGTTATTTTATTTGGGTCTCCTTGGGTATGAGGGCATGTGTGTGTGTATGACCCTATCTTTCTCCTTGTTCTCTTTTATTTTCTTTTCATTAATAAAAAGGGCTATGACCTAATCTTTGGTTAGTAATATCAAGAAAATCAAGTGTGAAAATAGTTCAAGTAGCATAGTGATAGCTTACTGAAGCCTGTTGTTGAAGATTCTTATAATTCATACAAAAAACATATTTATATCATTTATCTATTTGAGGATCACATATAATATCAATTGAATATTGTGATTTACAAGTGAATGGATAATACCTTCCTTTTGTATCCATATTTAAAGGTTTTTTAGTGGTTTTTATGGTATTGGATTACTTCCAAACTATGCCATTCATGAGCTTTTAATATTTAGTAGTAAATTTTTTAAATATATGTGTTCATATAGTTGTGTGTTTTTTCTTGTTTTTAGAATGATGTCATTTATAAGTAATTTTATGTGAATTTCATCTCATAATTTGGGAAAACAAATAAAAATTATAAGATCACTTGTTCATCCCCTTCCCCACTTAGTGATCACACAGATCCTTATTGGTCAATTATTCCTCACTTATTTAAGGGAACCTCCTATCCTCATTTATTCAAAAAGTTTGAACCTTTTAACTTATACCGTACCTACCATAATAACTTTTTAGAATCATTCCTATCAGTCTTGAGATTTTTTTTCTTCTCACAAGACCATCATACGATGGATTATGTTGTAATCTAAAAGAGGTCTTTCAAAGAGAAGGTAATCATTTTTAATGAATATTTTTAGGTTTATTTCTTCTTTTACTTCATATAATTATGTTATATACATTATAACATAATTAATAAAGTATAATAAATATATTTACATTTTTGTATGATTATGGGGAAATAATTGTCCACCTCATTTCAATCAAATGAGAGATTAAAGTATCAATTGTGTATATGTGCGTTCTACCAATTCAACATAGCTACATGATTAATTTTCCATAAAAACCTCTCATGGATGGATATAATTACAGATTTAATAAATAAATATGATATTTATAATATAATAATTATTCTATAATGATAAAATATTATATTATTTCTTTCCCTTTTTTCTCATAAGAAAATGGATGTATCATTCATTCATAAGAATGTACTACAATACCGATGAGAGATGTATTTAATTTTCAATGTCCTACTTCTATTGATGTTATTAAAATTGTATATATTGAATATATATATATATATATATATATTAATTATGACATGAATAATATTTTTTAATTTTTATGTTAATATTATTCCTTAGCATGTTCTTAAAATTTTGGTCTTTATAATAAGCTTTTGTTTGGTTTTTCCACTTACATGAGTGATGCTATAATATTTATGGAATTAATGATTAAGTAATATTGAGTAAATGTAATATAATTTAATAATAATATATAAATGATATTATTAACATTATATAGATGATGGACCCATGATCAAATTTCAAGGATCAGAATTATAGAATTGATACTTGCCTGAAAAATAAAACATTATCTCCTAGAATAGTGATTTTCATAAAGATTTACTAAAACATTGATGATAATATGTCATAAGTAGATCATATATGATATCATAGGTATTAATATGGTTCTATAATAAATTTATAAAAAATTAAAAATTATTATTCATGATATTAAAATCACTTACGAGGCATGTTGGACTTGAGGTAAGGATTTCTAGTCTCACTTTTGTTTTTATGAGATACATTTCATATTCAACAGTTATTTATCCCATGTGGTGTATATAATTCCAATTTTATAATTTATGTCATGAATAAATTTATATTCATGGTATTTAAAGTTTCATTTGACATTATTTCTTTCACATGTTTTGTGATTCAATAGTTACCTAAATAGTAAGAGTTTAATCTATAATCTCATTTTTTCAAGATATGTTTGTGATCAAATATCCATTGAAGGAAATTATAAGATATTAATATTTTAAAATCCACATATTTTATTATAATATATATACATGTGGAATTTACATGTTTTCCTTCCATTTTCTATTATTTTTTGTTACTTAATATGACTGAGAAAATGTTTTTTCTAAGAAAATATGCCCTTCCTCTTTAGTTAATGAACTTTTCTTCCATATTCATGATTCATAAAATGTTTTCAATAATATTAATTAATATTATCAAATTATTAATAAAAATAATTCTAAAAATATTTGACTACATTTTCAACATTTTAAAAGAAACATTCTTATCATTTTCTTAATGAATAATTTTTGACTTTTTACCAAAGGTGTAAAAAGAATATTTATTTTAATGTTTATCGCATGAATGAATTTTTCACATTTTCATAACAATTTATTGCTTTAAATATTAATTTATAAGTTGAAATGGTAATTTTCATATAAATATATTTTCTAAATTTTTTGGAAATTTTTTTTTAAAATTTTATTAAAAGAAAAGGATATTTTTCTCTGATTTTCAAAGAAAGGTTGAAATGTTCTTTTAATTGTATTTTTTTTATATTTAAACCTACATTGACTAATATTATAAATTATTTGGGATATAATATATGATAATTTAAACTGTATTACTGTATACGGATTATGATCTTGATGTTCTATTTTTTTCTAGGGAAATATATTGACATTCCATGTGATCATTTTCCCAAACTGATACTTATGATGATTATTTGTTATATTGATTATTAAACCCTTTAATATTAAGAATGAATTGAGATTATTATGTAGTGGGAGGATCATTTTATAGGCCCTATATGCATCATTGGGTCTTATGATACAAATTTGTTTGGAGCTTATGTGTCACAATTACATATTTATGTATAATGTCTTGGAATGAGGCCTTGATTATTAGATTTTGATGACCTTAATTATGAATTATATCAATATGAAACTAGTTATTGTTATCCATGTGATAATTTATGTTGTTATGTTATCCATATATATAGTCATAGTTTCTTTTTTTAGTTATATGGAATATTTTATTATTGTTTAGTTATTACATATTATTGATGCTTCATTTATTCCATGATATCATCTACTTTATGTTATCCTTTACTGAGAATATTTTCTCACCCTTTATTATTTTTTCCTTTCCCAAGGATACCAAGAAAGAATTTATGAAACATTTATGGGATATACTAAAATAAATAATAATGTTCTCACTAGAATATTTTTTTATATTGGGTTTTTATATATAATGTGAGAATCATGTATGTATCTAGTCTCCAAATACTAAAA
Source organism: Viscum album (assembly GCA_963277665.1). Taxonomy (NCBI): domain Eukaryota; kingdom Viridiplantae; phylum Streptophyta; class Magnoliopsida; order Santalales; family Viscaceae; genus Viscum; species Viscum album. The sequence goes on along the minus strand of OY728136.1, from coordinate 1,274,023,640 downwards.
AATTATTCAATCCTATCAAATGTAATCTCTTGTATTTTAATCCAATATAGTATGATAAATATCGGCTCTAGGTTACTAGAGTCTGGGTATTACATTATAACTCTTGAAAGTTTGTTACATATTCTTCAAAACACTGAGGAAAATACATTACATATCACCCAATTCCATTAACAATATCTTATTTTTTTCATAGTAAATGTAAAATATGTTACGCATTAGTGAAACTAGAGATAATTATCTCATGTATCATCTAGAATACATTATTTTTACCTCTACCTCATCAAAATATGTTATGTATCAATCATGTGGTGAAAAAACATAAACATTCCTGCATTTTCTAGTTTCATCCATTTTATCCTCAAAAATATGTTATGTTTTCACAATAAAAGATCATACATATACCAGGAATTTCATTTCATTTTTCAAATATATACATTTGTGTACATTTTATATATTAACATAAGATATCAATACTTAGAAAAATCTATTTCCCATAACTATAACTAGTATATTTTACCTTAAAAATTTAAAAATAAATTATTATTAATAGTTATCCAATAATTTTATTCCAAAAAACTAGTAGATTAATTGATATAAAAAAATTTCAATTTTAAAAAATATTCACAAAATCTGTTGACCTGAAACTAACTCTATAACATTTTAAGACTCAACTTGTACGTTAATCCAAGATAATTAAATTAATCTAATATCAATAAAATAAAATGATTTTATTGAATAAATCAATTCCCCAAACATATCCCTTGGACTCATATATAAGTGAAAATCAATAAATATACCACATAAAAATTCAAATATATCCTATACAAGTTCACTTTTTATTAAACAAGGTACTGAAACATATCATTCCCCCTAAATGTTCTCAAATCAATTTTCTCCCCGAATTATGTCTAATTAATTACTAAATTTTCCATCCTTACATGGTTATTAATACCTACATTTATGGAATTATTTTAATAATTACACAAAGTATGAGTTTAAGTAAAAAATTTATCATTCCAATCCCATACATGGATCACCATAAACTTGATTAATTTATACATCTCAATACAATGTGTCAAGTACTTTTTCTTATCAAGAATATATTTCAAGGTTATTTTTTGTGTATAAGGGTGGGTAGCCTATAATGTGGGAGGATTATAAGGTATAATATAAGGTTTCTCTCTATTTTGAAGTACAATTCATGATTTACATTATTCAACCAAAAGTGGTATCTTTACTCACTCCCCCTTATCAGGGTTCACATTCGGTACCTCTCAAATTTTTAGGTATGTTCACACTTTAAACATTTCATTAGTAGAAAACATTTAATCTCCCTATTTCCTTTAGAAGAATCATTTTTTACTTTTTTCTTAATTCTTCCCATATTTAGGTTTTGAAGGCAGATAGGCACCATTGATTTTCAAGAAGTTTTTTAAAACCTTATTTCCCCTATTTGTAAGATATTTTCCTTTAATTTTTATAAACATTAATGATTTTTGGATCATTTATCAAAACAAATTTAGTAATTTCCCATATAGATCCTACATATTAATATATAATAAAAAGGGTTTAGTTCTTATACATCTTCAATTCAGATTAGCTAAATCCCCATGCCCTCACTTGATATAAACTACGATCATACATCAACTTCTAGAGATATTTTTATTATGGATTTTTTCCTATACTAAAACTACCTAACAAAGTCATTTATTGTTGTTACGAGCTACAAGGGTTATGTTTCATGGTAAAAAAAATAATTTTTTTGTAAAATGGTGTTTTTGTTAAAAATAAAGCCTCAATCACTTAAAACATAGGGACCTAAATTATTCAAAGTTTTTACTAGATTACTCATCATGTTATGTTTATTCAATAAATTCTTGGGTCTCTCAAGAAATGAGATAATTTTAATAAGATGAAAAATCGGTTTATAATCCTTTCAAGTATGTTATTTTAATATATTGTATTATCTCCAGAAATAATATTAAAAAATTAGTGGTCCTCTCATGAATTGATTATAGTTTGAATTTAGAAACACGATCATTTCAATATTTAACATTATTGAGTTCAATTATAAAAAAATATATAATTAATGGCCTAGTTTGAAAATTTTCAATGTTATTTAGATCAAGCTTAATAGCTTTTAATATACACTAAAAATTTAAAAAAAAACAAAAAAAACAAAATGAAAAATAAAAGAAAACTTTTTTAAACAACCTAAACCTATTTATGTTTCCACCACAGTTGATTTATTCAGTTTTCTAATGTAACTATAATAGATAAATTAGTTTAATATAAAAACAATATAAGTGTGTAAATTATTCAAGATTTAAAAAATGGTATAGTATATTTATTTTATTTAAAAATAGGCTTGAGGAGTGTGATATCCTCCATTGGTTCATGTAAAAAATTTCCTTGATTTTGTAAAAACCCAGACCTTCTTTTTAGGTATGTTTTCCTTTTTTGGTCGTTTTTGGGAAAAAGAGGAATTTCTGGAAATTTCCAAAGTACACGTCATGTACTTTATGAGTACACGCCGTGTACTAGGTTACCACAGGTAGCTGTGTGCTGGCCGTGTAGTGGCCACACACACGGACGTGTGGGGGTGACTTGGCGGCCACCTAAAGCAGTGTATAGAAACAGCAAGTACACGCCGTGTACATCAGAATTACATTCCAAGTAATTTTTTCATTAAATGGACCGGTGTCACATCTAATCGACATAACACATTTCTTATAGGGTTTGTTCAGATGAGAGTTCTCGTACAACTGTGATCTTCCTCCAAGTCCCTGACTGAGCATCCGACCTCCGATTCGACTGCCATCGATTGCGTTGGGATCGCCTTGGTAAGCTCTCCCTTCTGCTTGAGCTTCATTTTATGATTCTTCTTCTTTCTTAAGTTAACCTCTATTGAAAATTTTAGATATTTTGATATATCTACGGTGTTCTTGAGCGATTAGAGGTTTGAGGTTCACGTATAGCGATATCATAATGCCGAGGTAGGTGGTTTGTGCATTTCCGTTGAAAGTCTTTGAGAAATATGTGCAATTTTGGCCAATTCCCTTGAATGGGGTATTGCATGTTTACTATTTTACCCTTGTTGATTGCCTTCCATGCTAGTATTCCTGAGTAGAGGATATTTGGATATGAATAGGGTTGATTTCCATGATTTGGATGTGTTGCCCATGCTTGTTCTATGTAGGACCCTTTGGTCTTATTGCCCTGTTAAGATTTCCTTTATGTTCTTCCCATTCCTAGTACTATAGGATGGTGTGTTTATTGTTATCTGATATGCCTGATATGTTGTATACTGATTAGCCATGTAGTTCTCGAGGTTTAACTTGGCTGTTGTTGCTTTTCTATGCTCGTTGACCTACACAGGGCCGTGAGAACCTGGTGTAGTAGACTATAAGGGGAATTGACTGTGTGAGCTTCTTCAGAGTGTCTTTGAGCACTTTAGACTATAAGGGAGAATTGACCGAGTGAGCTTCCTCAGAGAGACTTGGAACCACTTTTGGATATAAGGGGAATTGACTGAGTGATCTTCCTTAGAGAGCCTAGGATCACTTGGGGCTATAAGGGGAATTAACCGTGTGAGCTTCCTTAGAGAGTCTTTGAATTACTTTAGACTATAAAGGGAATTGACCATGTGAGATTACTCAGGGAGTCTTTGAATTACTTTTTTTCTATAAGGGGAATTGACTGTGAGTGCTTCCTCAGAGAGTCTTTATATATTATTAAATCTGAACCATAGTGGATAGGTTGCGTGTACTTCCTAGAGGGTTACCGTGCTTGATTAGCTGCTTATCTGATATGTAGAATTGTCTACTACTGAGTACTTCTTGTTTACTGCACCTTTGATTATTACCTGCCATATTTACTCGATGAGTCTTAGGCATAGAACTTTTGGTGGTTGACTACTGAGATTTAGTCTCACACCCTGTTTGGGCCATGCTTTTGGGCCCAAACAGATTTGATTTCTGCAGGTATAGATAAAGGAAAATACCCTTCTACTTTAGGTACCTGACTTGTTGTGGTGATGGAGATCATGAGTCCAAGCGTAGGCTTGCGATGATAAGGAGATATTATATGTTTCTTTCATACTTTGGTTTAGTACTGTGGTTTTCCAGTATTGTGGTTTGTTTGGATGCTTTCCTAGACATATGTATCATGCATCATTTATATATGTGCTCCAATTGTTTCTTACTTTCAGTCTTCCATTGTTTAATATTTTATGAATTATTACTGCATCATATATTTCATGATTATTACTTACACTGTGTTACTCTTCCAATGAGGGAATAGTTTCCCCATTATCACACCCAAGGCCCTCGCTGCTAGTCATCAGCCTATGGCGTTCAGGGAAATGTTCTTGAGGCCATGTGACAAACCGGGTACAGGGTGCCTCTATGTGGCTTCCGGAACCGGGACGTTACAAAGTGGTATCAGAGGCAGGTTCTTTTCTATTGACTTACTTTTTGGATACTTTTTCCAGGGATAGGAAGGAATAAGTACTTAGTAATAAGTTGTGCCCGGGAGTATCTAAACCATTTATAGGGGAAAGCCAATCTACCTGGTTATTGCAATTTTTATGGTTTTTCAAGTTTACGGTTGATCTAATTTTCACCATTGGGTGACTCACATGTTTTTTTATGTTACTGTTGATGTTATTGTGGTTCTATTATTGTCACAACCCGATGAGATGAGGGCATGCCATCTCATGCATCATATAGGCACTTGCTAGAAATCACATGTCATGGATTCTTGCCATGCCATTCAGGGTGAATTAGCAATTATATGTTGTTTTGATAGATGTTCTATAGAATATGCATGCTGTTGTGATAGATGTTTTGATATAATTCTTGCTTCTTGATAGAGAATTGATTGTGTAAGGTTTGTTTGAATGAATGCCAAATTTTGTTTCTTGAGTTGTTATGGGCCCTCATGGACCGAAAATTGGTGGATCATTTCCTGGTTTACCTTGTTTATAACATGTATATGATTCCAAGATTTGATTCGCCGGGAGTATGGGCCCTCACGGATCATAATTTTGTACTTTAATGTTTGTTTCAGTGTTTTTATAGGCTATGGAGTAGTTTCTGAGGCTTACTGTTTGGAAAAACCCTGATTACATGTTGTGTAGTTTTGACTACATTCCATGCGTTCTTATGTTCGAGAAGAAACTGTTTTTCTTAAGTACACGCCATATACCATCTGTACACACCATGTAGTCTCTAGCCGCGTCATAGGTCGTTTGGGCAGAGAGATGGGATTGGAAAATCCAAGAGTGAACACACCATGTATAATTCATACACGTCGTGTCGTGTTGACCTTATGTCCACCCGCGTGACTAATGAAACAGGTGGATAACAACTTAAGTTATACACACCATGTCAGCCTTTACCATGATGTGTAGTATAAACCAGGTACCCAGCCATGTCACCAATAACACGGTTCTGCGTTATCCTTTCTAGTACACGCCCTGTCTATATTGAACATGTCGTGTAGTCTTGTCTTAGGAGAGTCGTGTGGCTTAACCATGTAGAAGTACTCGGGTAGGGGAAGAGGATTCAAGTACACACCCTGTGTGAGGACAACACACCATGTGTTTGGGGCGTTACACGACCGATGTTGGTAGAAGTAAACGCCACATTAATGGATTAAGGGAACACACCGTATAGGAACTATACACACCGTGTAGTCGTGATTTAAACTACTTGATGGTTTTCCTTCTCCTTTTTCCTCCTTACACTTCTAGTTTTCAGTCCATGATAATGTTGATCTAAGGTGTGAACTTGAACTTGCAGATTCATACCACCGACACATCCTCTAATTGTACACCAGTTGCCAAGCAGTGATTAGACACCAGATATGGCTGATTAGGGACTTCTATCATATCGTCCTATTGTGACAGTCTTGGCACCGACCGTTATACCAGACACAGGTGCTGATGCACATTTCAGGGAAGGATTTTTGAGGATGATTCATACCTTTAAAGAATCACCACCTCCTGCCTTGTTGATGAATGATTTGATGTGGGTATTTCAGCAGCATCATCCTCCCACTTTCTCTGGGGATGGAGGACCCCAGGCTGTAGAGTCTTTGCTAGAAGCGACGTTGATGCTTTTTAAGCATCTAGATATAACTATAAAGAGGAGGGTGAATCTTACTACCTACATGCTTAGAGACTCTTCCAAGACGTGGTTAGATGTGATCTCACAGGTGGGATACCAGCAGAATATGTCTTGGGATGAGTTTCAACGCATCTTCTACGATTAATTCTATCCAGAGACCTTGAGGGCCGATCGAGCCCAAGAGTTCCTAGGTTTGGAGCAGGGTACTATTTCTGTTATGGAGTATTCCTCTAACTTTATAGAGCTGCAACATTTTACGCATATTCCAAGAGGTGAGGAGTTGTTCCTTGAACGGAAGTTTGAGGATGGTCTGAGGCACGACATTTGATCTTAGGTGAACATATTCAGGTTGACTTCGATATCCTCTATCGTTAACCAAATGCTAATCACGAAGAGTAGTCTAAGATATTTTGGATCTGTGAGCCAGAGTGGTTTGGCATCCATAGTTAGTATTCCTCCTACTGATAGAAGGAAGCGCTGTTGGGAAACTGCACGAGGAGACCAGAGTAGGTGGGATGAATATTTTGGTAGTCAGGTGGTGTGCTACCAATACAGGAGGAGCGGGAATACAAGGCCACATTGCTCGAGAGACCCAGTGGCATGCCGATCTTGCGGCAAGATGGATCAATTTCAGCGATTTTGTCAGATCTTTTCCCTAGCAGTTGGTGACAAGGGTTCTTCTATGACTTCTTATACAGGAGCAGCGCCACCAGTTTCTCACCAGTCTAGGAACTGGAGTTCTTCCAGCTGTTCAGGCTGAGGTGGAGGTCGTGGCAGTGGTGGTTAGTCACCAGGCTACAAGAGACAACAGGGTGGATCTACTAAGAGTGGTCAGGCAGGGTCACAGGGTCGTGGTGTAGGCCATAATTTTGCAGTGGAACATACCTAATATGAGCAGGATCCCGTCCCCTGTACCTTTTGAGGTATGATCCTAGTTGCCTAATTTTTATCTTATGCTCTTTTTGATATAGGGGATTCACATAGCTTTATATCTATTGCTATTGTGGAGATCCTTGGTCTCTGCATATTTTCTTTTGATGATATCTTAACCCTAGACACTCCGTTGGGGACTAGAACGACTAGTGTATTTCAGTGTAGGGAGTTCCCTCTAGAGGTTGGTGGGTGTCACTTCATATGGGACCTCTATATCCTAGATATGACAGGATATGATTTTATTCTTGGAATGGACTGGTTAGTTCCTTTCCAGGAAGTCGTCAAATGCTATCGTCGTAGGGTGAGTTTCATATCACCTTGAGGTCAGATCATTTCTTCATAAGAGAAAATGGGATGTCTAGGCGAGCAGAGTGGGCCTAGAGTATCATGGGTTAGGAGGAGTTACAACCCATATTTCTAGTTTGTATCTAGATGACTAGGGGATTCACAGTTAGACTTTCCTATGGTGGTGGTATCGTTTTAGGGATGTTTTTTCAGAGGACTTTTCAGGTTATCCTCTATAGAGTGAGGTAGAATTCTCTATTGATCTTGTTCCAGGAGTGGAACGAGTGTCCATTCCTTCTTATAGGATGGATACACCAGAGTTGCAGGATCTCAAGAAGAAATTGGAGGAGTTGCAGGCCAAGGGTTTCATCCGACCTAGTAATTCTCCTTGGGGTTCACCTGTAATATTTGCGAAGAAGGAAGATGGTACCCTCAGGCTTTGTGTGGATTATTGGAAGTTGAACCAGTTGACAGTCAAGAACTGATATCCCTTTCCAAGGATTGATTATCTATTTTATCTGCTTCGAGGAGATCGGGTGTTCTCAAAGATTTACTTGAGTTCCAGTTACCATAAGTTGCATTTTAAACCATTTGATATACCTTTTACAGCCTTTCGGAGTAGGTATGGTCTATACAAGTATATGGTTATGTCATTTGGTCTCATGAATGCGCATACAGTTTTCATGGCACTGATGAACCGAGTGTTCCATCCATACATGGATTCGTTCGTGGTGGTCTTCATGGATGATATCTTGCTGTACTCTCATACTTGACATGACCACACTAACCATCTTGAGATCATTATGAGTACATTGAGAGAGCATCAATTGTATGATAAGATTTTAAAATTCCACTTTTGGATGGACCAGATTCACTTCGTGGGTCATGTTATATTAGAGACAGGAGTATCAGTAGACCTAGAGAAAGTGAGAGAAGTAGTTTCCTGAGAGTAACCGAATAATTTCTTTGAATTATGAGGATTTATAGGGCTGGATGGATACTACATATGCTTTATACATGGATTTTTTTGCTTGGAAGAACCACTGATAGGTCTGACTAAGAAGGGTGAAAGGGTCTTCTGGTTTGATTCTTGTGATTTAGCCTTTCAGGAGCTGAAAGGGAGGTTGACTTTAGCACTGATACTAGTGTTTCTTGAGCTGGGAAAGAGCTATACTATTTATTGGGATTCTTTAGGTATCAATCTAGGAGCTGTGCTTATGTAGGGAGAGGGAGTAGTTGCATACGGGTCTCGACAGTTGAGGCCACACAAGAATAATTACTTAATGCATGATCTTGAGTTAGCAGTAGTTGTTCTTGCCTTACGCTGTTGGAGACATTATCTTCTGGGAGAGAATTTTGTGGCTTTCACTGACCAAAATAGTTTCAAGTACATCTTCACTTAGCATTATTTGAATTTGAGATAATAAATATGCGTTGAGTATCTTGAGTCCTTTGATTTCGAGCTTGCCTATACGTCTGGGAAAGGCAACACAGTGGCTGATGTGTTGAGCAGGAGGACCCAGATACAGGAAGTTCAGGAGGCTAATATTGAGTGGCGGCTCATGGATCTATTCTCTGAGATGTATTTGGTGGTGCATGATAGACAGGGGAATATGTTTCTTTCTTCTGTAGTTGTTACCTCTACTCTTCTTGATCCGGTGCGAATGAGGTAGCTATCATACTCAGAAGTCCTAGTCCTACGAGAAATCATGTTAGGAGAGGACCCTATTCTGGGATGGACCATAGGAAAGGATGAGATCTTGCATTTACAGGGGTAAATATGGGTGCCAACAGACATACGGGAGGAGTTGATGCAGGAATTTCATTCATCAGTTTGGGCAGTTCATCCTGGTGTCACGAAATGTATCATGATCTACACCATCAGTATTGGTGGCTAGGTATGAAGAGTGATGTTGCTCATTTCTTCATGTGGTGTTCCACTTGTCAGCAGGTGAAGGCGAAGCATTAGTGGCCATCAAGGCTTTTTCAGTAGGTACCCATTCTCGAGTGGAATTGAAATGATGTCGCGATGGATTTCGTGATAGGGTTGTAAAGGTCACCTCGAGGGAATGATGCAGTTTGTGTTTTATTGATAGATGTAGAAAGGTTTCTCACTTCTTGCAGATCAAAGAGACCTTTAGTGTGGACGTACTGGGATGATTGTACATCCGAGAGATTGTATGTCTACATGGACTTCCACACTCCATTGTTTCAAACAGAGATATACATTTTACTTCTCGGGTCTGGCAGGGGCTTTAGAAGGCTTTGGGTATATAGGTACTTTTGAGTACAACTTACCACCCCTAGACAGATATCCAGTCTGAGCATAAGATTCAGGTGCTTGAGGACATGTTCCGAGCATGCATCCTAGATTTTTGAGGTTCTTGGGAGAAGGACATACCTCTAGTAGAGTTTACCTAAAACAATAGTTTTCAAGAAACTATTCAGATTGCACCTTATGAGGCTTTGTACGACAGGCCATGCCGATCACCCTTATATTGGCTGGAGGCAGGAGAGGCAGCGTTGTTGGGACCTCGTCTTGTTTAGGAGACCATAGAGAAGATAGAGATGATTCAGAAGTGGATGGATAATGCACATTCTTGACAGAAGTCTTATGCAGATCAGTGGAGATTACCTCTAGAGTTCGAGGGCAGGGATCAGGTTTTCTTGCGTGTCACACCGAGGTTGGGGCACATAATAATTATGAGATAGGGTAAGCTTTCACCGATGTACGTCAGGGTGTTTGAGGTTGTGGAGAGAGTAGATCTAGTTGCCTATCAGTTGCATTTACCCCAGAGGTATTGGGCTATACACAACGTTTTTCACGTTTCTCAGCCCTGACGTTACTTTTTAGACCCATCTCATGTCTTTCAACCCGAGGAGGTTGAGTGCGTAGTGGATGCGTTGTTTGAGGAGAATCCTATCTAGATTGTTGATCGTTGTATGAAGGTTCTCCATGGCTGATCTGTTCCTCTGGTATGAGTGCTATGGCAGCATGGGAAAATAAAGGATGAGACTTGGGAGAGGGAGGACGATGTAGGAGCACAGTGGCTGGAGCTGTTTGGGGTTTCTTCTTCTACACCACGCAAGGGAAATTCAATGACAAATTTATTTAAGGGGGGAAGTTTGTAAGTATCTGAACCTTCTTTTTAGGTATGTTTTCCTTTTATGGACATTTTTGGGAAAAGAGGAATTTTTGAAAATCTCCAAAGTACACGCCGTGTACTTTATGAGTACATGCCATGTACTAAGTTACCACGGGTAGCCGTGTGCTGGTCATATAGTGGCCACACACACAGCCGTGTGGGGGTGACTTGGTGGATGACTAAAGTTGATTAATGAAATGGAAATTATATTCCATTTAATTCAAAATTACACACTTTGTATTTTGTTTTTTAATTAAACAGACCGTGGTCGTGTCTAATTGACAGAACATGCTTCTTCTAGGTTTCATTCGGCTGAGAGCTCTCATACGACCGTGATCTTCCTCCGAGTCCCCGACCGAGCATCTGACCTCTGATTTGACCGCTGTCGATTGTGTTGGGATTTCCTCAGTAAGCTCTCCCTTTTTCATGAGCTTCGTTTCATGATTCCTCTTCTTTCTCAAGTTATCCTCTGTTGAACGTTTTATATTTTTTAGATATATGGTGTTATTAGGTGATTAGAGGTTTGAGGTTCACATTTGGCTGTCTCCCGACACTGAAGTAGGTGGTTTGTACCTCTCTGTTGAAATTATTTAAGATATATGTGCAGTTTTGACCAATGCCCTTGAACGAGGTATTGAATGTTTACCATTTTACCCTTTTTGATTGACTTCCATGCTAGTATGCCTAAGTATAGGCTATTTAGATATGAATAGGGTTGATTTCCATGCTTTGGATGTGTTTTCCACGCTTGTTCTATGTACGACCGTTTGGTCCTGTTGGCCTGTTAGGCTTTCCTTGATGTTCTTCCCATTCCTAGTATTGTAGGATGGAGTGTTTATTGTTATCTGATATGCTTGATATGTTGCAGACTGATTAGCCAAGTAGTTCTTGAGGTTTACCTTGGCCATTTTTTCTTTTCTATGCTCATTGACCTACATTGGTCCATGAGAACCTGGTGTAGTAGACTATAAGGGGAATTGACCATGAGAGCTTCTTCAGAGAGTCTTTGAGCACGTTAGACTATAAGGGGGAATTGACCGAGTGAGCTTCCTTAGAGAGTCTTGGAACCACTTTTGGCTATAAAGGGAATTGACCAAGTGAGATTCCTCAGAGAGCCTAAGAACACTTGGGACTATAAGGGGAATTGACCGTGTGATCTTCCTTAGAGATTCGTTGAATTACTTTAGACTATAAAGGGATTTTACCAAGTGATCTTCCTCAAAGAGCCTTTGAATTAATTTTAACTATAAGGGGAATTGATTGTGAGTGATTCCTTATAGAGTCTTTATATATTATTTAATCTGAACTAGAGGGGATAGGCTATGTGTACATTCGAGAGGGTTACCGTGCTTGATTAGCTACTTATCTGATATGTGGAATTGTTTACTATTGAGTACTTCTTATTTACTGAACCTCTGCTTATTACCTTCCATATTTACTCACTGACTATTAGGCACAGATCTTTGGGTGGTTGCCTAATGGGATTTAGTCTCACACCCTGTTTGGTCCATGCTTTTGGGACCAAACAGATTATATTGCTACAGGTATAGATAAGGGTTGGTGCCCTTCTACTTCAGGTACCTAACTTGCTGTGGAGCTGGAGAGCATGGGACCAAGCATAGGCTTGATATGATAAGGAGTTGTTATCTGTTTATTTCATACATTATTTTAGTACTATTTTTTTTCAGCATTGTGGATTTTTTGGATTCTTTTCTATTCATATATATCATGCATCATTTATATATGTGCTCCAATTGTTTCTTACATTCAGTCTTCCATTGTTTACTCTTGACTGGATTATTACTACTTCTGCTATTGCATGATGATTACTTCCACTGTGTTACTCTACCAATGAGGGAATAGTTTCACCATTATCACACCCATGGCCCTCATAGCTAGTTAGAAGCCTCTGGCATTTGGAGAAATGCGCTTAAGGCCATGTGACCAACCGGGTACTGGGCGCCTCTGGGTGGCTTCCGGAACCGAGACGTTACAAATATATATTAATTTTGTTACCATTGAAAGTAAATGAGTTATTTTCTACTTATTTGATGATCTTTACAACACCAATATGTATAAATTGGTAACAATAAATTGACCATACCATATGGAGTGATGTTAAACATGAATTAGTTGAATCCTGGAGTTGTAAATCACAAATTTTCCTCTATTAAAAATCTTTTAGTTTAATTAACTTATCATGGACCACTCAAGTTATTTCCTTACAAATCCTAGAGTTCACAAAATATTCCATTATGATTTCTTCTAGATCGTGAAGCTATAATATTCTTTCCTTAATAGATATTTCTAGATCTAGATTTATCTTCTTAACTAAAAAGTAGTCTTTATCTTCCATCTCTATAAGTAAGTGAAAAAGTTTACCATAAATCAAAAATTTTGGACTCATTATAATGGGATTTTTTTTGGTTATCATGTACCCTCCATAAGTTTCATTTTCTCCTTAGTATCCAATCATTTAAATTTATATTGACAGTTTTCTCCAGGATTCCCATAACCTTTCAAATTGAAACTTCATCTTGGCCATTAGTTTTTGGGTGGTATGCGGCTGATGTATTATGATACAATCCATAATTTATCATCAAATATTTCATTCTATTATTATAGAAATGTATTCCTTGAACACTGATTATTTATCTTGGAACTTAAAAACTTTTAAAAAAATCAATTATTGAATAAAATTAATATTAACGTCATCAGTTTTGGTAACTTTAGATTCCACCCATTTTGAAAAATATTCCACTACTAACTGGACGTTAGAGTTTCCAAAAGACATGGTAGAGGTTACTGTGAAGTCTATTCCCCAAATATCAAATATTTTATAAAACATTATGGGTTTTGGGGGGGGGGGGTTATTTTCATTTAGACACATTTTTGATAAATTGAAACTTATCACATATTTTATAAATTATATTGAAATTTTAAAACAAATTGTTCCAATATATAAAATATTCTAAAACATTACTACATTCCTTTGAGGCTAAAAGTTTCTTCTATAGGAATGGGTATGAGAAAATTCAAGGATAGATATTACCTAACTCTCAAGAAATAAATTCTTGATCCACTTTTTATTACAAATCATCCAAATATAAAGATTATCTGAAATATAAAACCTTGATTTTGATTTGATCTTAATAATTTATTTTGGGTTCAAGTGAGATAAAACATGACAGGCTAATAGAAATTTTACTATATTAGCATATAAAGGTACCTCTAATTAAACAAAATATAGATACACTATTTAAATAGAAACATTGAATGGGTTTTTCTGGTATTTCCACCATAGTTTAATGTGGAAGCCAACTTTGATGATCTACTACATGATTCTTAGCCTTCGTTTTGTATTTTATAAACTCATGGAGTATTATTATAAATCTAACCATCCTTTATTTATATTATTATTTATTTATTCACATAAGGGTTTCATGATAAAATAAGGTATTCACCTTAGTACCAATAATATATGACCTACATTTATAAAAAGAAAAAACAATTGCTATTTTTTTCAATGGTTTTGTATAAATATAGGAATCATCCAATGTTATTGAAGAATGTGAAATGAGTTTAGGTCTTCCATCAATTCATTGATATAAAATTCTCCAATAGTATCATTGGAAGCATCAAAATTTAGTTCCAATGGGTGGTCCTAGTTGGGTGGATGTACTACTAGTAGTGTGGTATTCTTATTATTTATCTCATTAAAATATTTCCTACAATCATAGTCAAAAGTATATCTTTTAAATTAATCTATATAGTTGTCTAGAAATCCTACAATAATATTTTAGTAACCTTGTATAAAAATATACATGTCATATAAAATATCTAACATGCTTCACACTGGCTGTATAGGGAAGTGAATTTATCACATAAATTTTAGACTTATCCACCTCAATTAGTTTTTTTTAAAAACATACCACAAAACTATGCCTCTTTGAACCATAAAATTACACTTATCCAAAAATAAAATAGGCTTCTTCTCAATAAATGTTTTAAAAACATTATTCCAATTTTATAAATAGTGATCCAAAGAGTTTCAAATTATAATGAAATCCTAAAAAAATCTTATAGGTGGCCTTCATTATGATAAAAAAAAAGATTACCAGACATATTTATAATGTACCTAGTGTATCATATAATCAAAATAATATAATTCTTTGATATAAGGTACAATAGGGATATATAATGTTTCTATTCTCTTTATAATTTGGTAAAATGTGAATCTAAAATTATATTAGGGACCCATCTAGGATGCTGTAACAAGATTTTATTGATAAAAATTTCTAATATTTGGTCAATAATGGTAATAATAAAATTATCATTCAAATTAACCTGGTTTAATTTATAATAATATATACACACTCTAAAAATATTCTGAATTCTACCAATCATTAATTAATTCTTATAAATTTTCACTTTGGTTAGTTCAATATTCATAGGAACTATGTGAGTGAGACTGAACTATTTTGATTCATAGATGGGGTTGATAATACATGCTTCTAACAATTTTCTATCTCTCTCTTGACTACCTCTATCATGGTTAGATTGAGTGTTCTCAAGAGGTTCCTAATATATTTTAATACTTCTTCAAGAATAATTGTTTTTAAATATATTTTGGGACATTTCTAAAGAAAATATCCTAAAATACTTCCTATAACTTTCCATTTTACCTTAATAGATTTATCTATATTTGTTCTTTGTCAAGAACCAAATTTATAGAAATAATTACCATAAATATTTCCCATTTTAATTAGTGCTTTTTTGGTTTTTATGGGGTTTTTGTGATTTTAGATTTTTAAGGATTACTTAGGAGTTTTCAGGATTCTTTGCATTTTTTAATTTTTAGGATTTTTATGGTTTTTTTATTTTTATAGGGTTTTAAGGGTTTAGGGATTTTTAGGGGTTTTAGGTTTTTAGTGGTTTACTCTTTTTTATGATTGTAAGGGATTTTATATTTTTTAGGTTTTTAAGGTTTTCCTCTAGTTTTAGGGTTTTAGGGGTTTTAGGATTTTATGGATTTGATAGTTTTTACGGTTTTTGAGGGTTTTAGGGGTATTTTGAGTTTTTTATTTTTAAAATGTTTTTCAGAGTTTTTAAATATTTATAGGGATTTAAATATTTTTTATATTTTTTAGTGAATTTATGGTTTTTACAGGTTTTCTGGTTTTTTAAGGTTTTTATGGGTTTCATTGTATTTAGATTCTTTAGCATTTTTTAGGTTTTAAGGGTTTTAATTTGTTCATAATGGTTATTAGAGTTTTTAGTGTGTTTTTATGGTTTAAGTAATTTTTATTTCTTTTTTTTATTTTTATGGTTTTCTTGGTTTTTTATGGATTATGATGGTTTTTATTTTTAAAGGGTTTATATTGTTTTCATTAATTTGTTGGGTTTTCAATGATTTTTTGTTTCTTTTTTGTTTTTTGGTTTTTTAGAGTTTTTTAAAAAAAATTACGTCTTTAAAGGGGTTTTTGATTTTTTAGTGGTTTTATGGGGTTTCAGGGGGTTCACAGTTTTTAGGGGTTTTATAGTTTTATTTGTTTTTAGGCTTTTCTAGTTCTTTTAGGTTTTCTAGATTTTTTATTTTTTAGTGGTTTTAACTATTCGCATATTTTTTGAGGTTTTACTTGGTTTTTGGGGATTTATTTGGGTTATTTTAGTGTTTTTAGGGTTTTAACATTTTTTTGGTTTTTTGGGTTTTTATGAGTTTTTAGGTTTTTAAGGTTTTCTCTAGGTTTTTAGATTTTCTTGGGGGTTTCTATATTTTTTGGGATTTTTTGGATTTTAATTGTTTTTAGGGTTTTAGGGATTCTGAAGGATTTAGGGTTTTTAAGGGTTTTAGGTATTTTAGGGTTTTTATGTTTTTTTGGGGTTTTAGGGTTTTTTGGGGATTTAATGGTTTTTTAGAGTTAACAAATTTTTTTAGGAGATAAAATGGTTTTTATTATTTTTATTGGTTTGTTATTATCTTTATGATTTTTATTGGTTTTAGGGGTTTCAAAGGGTTTTAGGGGTTTCTATGGTTTTAGGGGTTTTTAGGGTTTGCAGGGTTATTAGGGTTTTTATTGTTTTTAGGTATTTTATGGGTTTTAAGTATTTTTTGGTTTTTAATGTTTTCTTATGGGTTTTCAGGGTTTTATGAGTTTTTACTTTTTATGGTTTTTTATTGTTTTTGGGTGTTTGTCATGGTTTTTAAATATTTTGATAGTTTTTTAGTGTTTTATTGGTTTTGGGATTTTTTTGGGTTTCTTATATTTTGAAGGGTTTTTTTTGAGTTTTTAAGGTTTCTAATAATTTTTTTGATATTTTTAATGTTTCGGGGGGTTAAATTGATTTTAGTGTTTTTACTATAAATTTATCAAATTTTTGGGTTATTTTGGGTTTTTATTATTTTTAGGGGTTTACAGGTTTTATGGATATTTATAGTTTTTATGGTATTTCAGGGTATTTATAGTTTTTTATGGTTTTTGGAGATTTGAAGTGTTTTTAGGTTTTAAGTTTTTCTTTGGGGTTTTTCAGGTTTTTTGGGTTTTTTGGGTTATTTTTGTTTTTTAGGGATTTTAAGGATTTTTTAGTATTTTAGGGTTCCTTAGTTTTTTTATGGATTTTGAATTTTTTTGTTTTTTTGGGATTTTTTTGGTTTTTTTGTGGATTTTCATCATTTTTTAGTTTTTTGGTGATTTAACTGTTTTTTAGTTTTTAAAATTTTCTTTTTGTTTTTTAGGGTTTTAGGGGTGTTTATGATTTCAGGGTTTTTTTGAATTTTTTGGGGTTTCATTGATTGAAGGGATTTTAGGATTTTTAGGGTATTTATGGATTTTTTAGGTTTCTCTGGTTTTTTGGGATTTTAGATTTTTTAGATTTTTTAGTGTTTTTATAGATTTAAAGGGTTTTTAAAGTTTTTAGTGATTTTTATGGTTTCCATGGGTTTGTAGTGTTTTAAATATTTTGGTGTTTTTATTCAATTTTTTATGGGTTTTAAGGTCTTTTAGTTTTTTAGAGTTTCATAGGGTTTTTTGGGCTTTAAGTGTTTTTAGGTTTTTATAGTTTTCAAAGGGTTTCACATGGTTTTTATGGTTTTTTATAATTTTAGGGATTTTTTGGGCTTTTTTAGGATGTATATGAGTTTCTTATAGTTTTTTCATAATTTGAGGGATTTCAGTGTTTTTATGGGTTTTAAGGTTTTTATTGGTTTTTTGTATTTTTATGGTTTTTTGCATTTTTATGGGTTTTTAACATTTTTTTGGGTTTCAATGATTTATAGTGGTTTTAGTGGTTTTAGGGTTTATCTGATTTATGGTTTTTATGGTTTTAGTGGTTTTATGGTTTTTAGGTGGTTTTGAGGGTCATTTTGGGATTTTACCATTTTTTATGTTTTTATGAGGTTTACATGTTTTTGGGTATTAAAGTTTTCTTAGGGGTTTTCATGTTTTGTAGGGATAATTACTTTTTAAAATATTTTTACATATTTTTATAATTTTTTTGGTTTTTTGTGTTTTTAGGGATTTTGATGGTTTTTCGGGTTTTTCGGGTTTTTTATGATTTTTTGGGGTTTTGGATTTTGTTCATTTTTCAGGGTTAGTAAGGTTCTTAGAAATATTTATCATTTTTATGGTTTTAAGGTGTTCTTATAGATTTTAGTGGGTTTTATGATTTTCATGTTTTTTACAGGTTTTATGGTCTTTAAGGGTTTATAGCATTTTTCTGGTTTTTAGGGGTTACAAATGTTTTTAGATTTTAAGGTTTTCTTAGGCATTTTCTTAGTTTTTAGGATTATTTATGTTTTTTAGGTTTTTTATGATTTATATGGGTTTTATTGATTTTAGGGACATTATTGGTTTTTTCTATTTTTAGGGTCTTTAGGGTTTTTTATTATTTTAGGGTTTTTAGGGGTTTTAATTTTCTTTTGGTTTTAAGGTTTTCTTTGGGTTTTTGAGTTTTTTTATTCTTTTTAGTGAATTTAGGGGTTTTTGGGTTTTTATTTTTTTTTAGGTTTTAGGGATATTGGGGGGTTTTAAGGGTTTTGTGTTTTTTGGTTCTTGAGGGTTTTATTGAGATTTTAGGGGTTTAATGGTTTTTATATTTTTTAACATTTTTAATGGTATTGAAGGTTTTTATTTTTTATTTGTTTTTTTGGTTTTTATGGGTTTTTTAGGTTTTTATTTTTTTATAAGGTTTTATGTTTTTATGTGATTTTAGGGGTTTTATGATTATTTAGGGGTTTTATAGTTTTTTATATAATTAGGGGTGTTAATCTTTTTATATTTTTATGGTTTTCTTAGGGTTTTTCTATGTATTATGGTTTTTTTGTTCTCCTGAATTTTTAGGGCCTTTCTAGGTTTTTTATATTTTTTAGGGTTGTTAGAGATTTGGGGGGAATGGGTTTTTAGGGTTTTTTGTTTTTTATAGGGTGTTTATCATTTAATTTTTTTTTGGGGTTTTAAGAGTTTTTAGGTTTTTGAGGTTTTCTTAGCATTTTCCATGGTTTTTCGGGTTTTTTTTCCATTTTTATGGTTTTTAAGGATTTTAATATTTTTATTTTAATTTTTTTGGGTTTTTAGGGGTTTTGTGGGATTTTTTTATGTTTTTATTTTTTTTATAGGTTTTTTGGGGTTTTAGGTTTTTTTATAGTTTTTTTAGGGTTTTAAGGTATTTTCGAGTTATTAAAAAAATTAGGGTTTTATACGGGGTTTTTTGGTTTTAATTGATTTTATAGGGTTTTAGGTTTCTAAATGTTTTTAGGGGTTTTTATTTTTATGTGTTTTAGGGTTTTAGTGTACCTAGGGTTTTAATCTCTTTCATGGTTTTGTAGGGGTTTTATGTTTGTTTTGTTTTTATGTTTTATTAAAAATTTTCTTGTTTTTATGGTTTTTACATTTTATAGTTTTTTAGAGTTTCTCTAGGGTTTTATTTTTTTATATTTAATATGTATTTTTAGAGTTATCTGGGTTTTTATGGTTTTTAGAGTTAGTAGTGTTTTTTGGGTTTAGGTGTTTTTAGGTTTTTCTTAGGGTTTTTATGGTTTTTAGGGTGTTTATGTTTTTTTGGATTTTCATAAAATATATGATTTTCTTGATTTTTAGGGTTTATATTGATTTTAGGGGGTTTTGGATTTTAGGGTTCTTAGGGGTTTCATGGTTGTTTTGGGGTTTTATGGGTTTTTTGATTTTTTAGGGGTTTATTGATTTTTGGAGGTTTTTATTGTTTGTAGAGGTTTTAAGGGGTTTTAGAGTTTTTAGTGATGTTTTAGGGTTTTTAGGGATTTTTAGGGTGTATAATGTTTTAATGGGGTTAGGTTTTTTCAATGTCTTTTAGGGTTTTTAATATTTTTATGGTTTTAGGGGTTTTATGTATTTTTAGGTTTTTATGGGTTTCTTATTTTTTATCAAGGTTTTCACTATTTTTTTGTATTTTGGGATATTTTAAGCTTTTTTAGGATTTTTATGGTTTTTTATTAATTTGAAAATTTTATCATTTTTAGGGTTTTAGGTTTTTAAGGTTGTTATCATTTTTAGGTTTTTAGGAATTTTAACTTTTTAGGTTTTTAATTTTTCCTAAAAATTGTTCAGTATTCTTAGGGTTTTATGGAATTTTAGAGAATTTTTATGTTTTTATTATTTTTAGGTTTTTTAGAGATTTGAAGGATTTTCGTGTTTCTTATGGTTTCTAGGTTTCTTTCAGTTTTTTTTTGTTATAGGGTTTTTCTTATTTTTATTATTTATTTGGATTTTGTAAACATTTTTAGGGTTTTAAGAGGATTTTATTGTTTTTATTGGGGTTTTAGTGTTTTATGAGTTTTAGGGGTTTTTATAGTTTTAGGGGTTTTATGGTTTTTAGTTCATTTTAGGGTCTTTTTATTTTATTATTTTTATCTTTTTTAGGTTTGTTGGGGTTTTAATTTATTTTAGGTTTTTGAGGTGTTTTTAGGGTTTGTTGGGGTTTTTAGGTTTTTAGGTATTTCTAATATTTTTTAAGATTTTTGTGGTTTCTATGGTGTTTTGGGACATTGATGGTTTTTAGGGTTTTTGAGTGTTTTAGTGGTTTTATGTTTTTTTATGGTTTTCTTGGTTTCAGGGGTTTTTCATTTTTATGTATTTTTAGGGATTTGTAATGATTTTTATGGTTATTATAGTTTTTAGAAATTTTGAGAGGTTTTAGGGTCCTTAGGATTTTTAGGGATTTTAGGGATTTAGATTTTTATAGGTTTTTATTGGTTTTAAGTGTTTTTATATTTTTGTGGTTTTTAAGTGGGTTTTTAGGTTTTTATGGTTTTTTACCTTTTTTGGTTATTTCAGCAATTTTTTAGGATTTTTATCATTTTTATGATTTTTTGGGATTTTGAGGGTTTTTTGGGGGTTGTTAGGTTTTGATGTGTTTATGTTTTTAGGGTTTTTATGTGTTTTTAAATTATTACAGTTTTCTTGGGATTTTTAGGAAATTTATTATTTTTTATGTTTTGGTGGATTTTTTTTGGGATTTTTTATTTTTTTATGGTTTTTTATAATTTTTAAGGATTTTGATGGATTTTGTGGTTTTTAGGATTATTTGGGTGTTTTATGGTTTTTTGGTTTTTAGGATTTTTTTGTTTTTTTTGGATTTTCATGGTTTTAATGAAATTTAGAGTTTTATTGGTTTTTATAGATTTTATGAATTTTTATGGTTTTAGGGGTTTTAGGTGTTTTATTAGGTTTCATGGTCTTTGGAATTTTTTAGGGTTTTTATGGGTTTTAAATAATTTTTTCTTTTTGACGTTTTCTTTGGGTTTTTAGGGTCTATAATGTTTTAAGGTTTTCTTATAGGTTTTCATAATTTTTAATGGTTTTTAGGGTTTTCTAAGATTTTGATGGTTTTTTGGGTTTTTAATATTTTTATGGTTTTTAGGGGTTTTAAGTTTTTTTAGGTTTTTAAGGGGTTCTCATGGTTTTCCTCGGGTTTTTGGGATTTTTATGTTTTTAGAGATTTTAGGGTTTGTTTTCTTTTTATGTGTTTTTTGTGATTTTTTAGAGTCTGTTGGTTTTAAGGGTTTGTATTTTTTTTAGGTTTTTATGGTTTTTTAAATTTTTATGATTTTTTTCGTGTTTTTATCATTTTCATTGGTTTTTAAAAAGTATAATTTTTCTTCAGTTTTTAGGGTATTTATTGTTTGTTTGGGTTTTAAGGGTTTTATCTGTTTTTATGATTTTTAGGGATTTTCAGAGCCTTTTTATTTTTATGGTTTTTAGGGGTTTTAAGCGTTTTTAGGTTATTATGGATGTGTTAGGGTTTTTAGTGTTTTTAGGGTTCTTTAAATTTATTGGGATTTTAAGAAATTTTTAGGTTTTTTATGAGTTTTCAGGGTTTTTTGGGATTTTGAGGGTTTAGGGGCTTTAGTGTTTTTAGGGTTTTTAGAATTTTTATTTTTTAGGGGTTTTAAGTGATTTTAGATATTTCTAGTTTTCATAGGGGGTTTTAGGGTACTTTATTTTATTCATGACTTTTAGGATTTTTATGGGTTTTTAGGTTTTTAGAGTTTCTTTTTATTTTTTAGGTTTCTTAGAAATTTTAAGTTTTTTTTTGTTTTTAAGGTTTTCTCAATGTTTTTAATAGTTTTTAGAGTTTTTTCCATTTTTTTGGATTTTTTGTGATTATTTAGGATTTTTATGGGTTTTTATATTTTTTTAGGGTTTTGAGGTGTTTTTTGGGGTTTTTAGAGTTTTTATTGTTTTAAGTGTTTTTATATTTTTAATTTTTTATTAGGTTTTTAAGGTCTTTAAGGATTTTTACATTTTATAGATTTTTTCTTATTTTCAATACTTTTATGGTTTTGTAGGTTTTTATGGATTTTAAGGTTTTTTAGTGTTTTTATGTTTTAGTGGTTTCGGGTTTTTTTATTTTTATCGTCATTTTTATTTTTTAGTGTTTTTAATGTTTTTAATGTTTTTAGGAGTTTAATGATATTTTAAATTTTTAGTGGCTTTAAGGGTTTTTTTTTGTTTTAAGGGTTTTTAATTTTTTTCATCGGTTTTTGGGGTTTTTGGGATTTCTTGGGTTTTTTGGTCTTTTAGTGGTTTTAGTGCTTTTTAGATTCTATTGTTTTATTGTGTTTTTAGGGTTTTCAATTTTCCTTATGGTGTCTCTATGTTTTAGTGTTTTTTATACTTTTAGTTATTTTTATGATTATTATGTATTTTTAGGGTTTTATGGATGTTAAGGGTTTTTAGAGTTTTTGGAATTTTAGTGTTTTAGAATGTTCTAGGTTTTTAGTGGTTTTAAGTGTTTTCAGTTTTTTATGTTTTCCTTAGGGTTTTTAATTCTTTTATGGAATTTTTATGTTTTTATGGATATTGGAGATTATTTAAGATTTTTATTGTTTATAGGGGTTTTATAAATTTTGAGGGTTTTTCAGATTTTTTTATGATTTTTAGGGTTTTGTGGTTCTTTGGGGTTTTATTGTTTTTTTAGTTTTTTATCGGTTTAATGATTTTTATAGTATTTAACATATTTTGGTGTTTAATTGGATTTTAGAGTTCTTAGTGGTATTTTATGGTTTATTGGTCTTTAAAGTATTTATCGTTTTAGGGTTTTTTTTCGTTTTTTATATTTTTTTGTGATTTTTAGGTTTTTTTGGGTTTTTAAGGTATTATGTTTTTTATGTGGTTTTTTTTGTGTTTTTTATGGATTTAATTATTTTTAATTTTTTTAATGTATTTATGGATTTAAATAGTTTTAGATTTTGTAGTACAATTTTAATATTTAATGGGTTTTTATAGCTTTTTGGGTTTTAATTGTTTTAAGGGACTTTTAGGGTTTTTATCATTTTCCATGTTTTTAGGGGGTTTAAGTGTATTTAGTTTTTAATGTTTTATTTGTGGTTTTAAGCGGTTATTACGCTTTTGAAAATTTTTATCTCTTCTTTAGGATTTTTCTAGTTATTATATTTTTTAGAGTTTTTAGGGATTTTAATGGTTTTTCGATTTTTTAATGGTTTAGCGTTTATTTGGGTTCTGTGGGTTTTTCATGTTTCTTAGGGGGTTTAATTTTTTTAGTGTTTTAGGGTATTTATATTTTTAGGGTTTTTTAAAGATTTTTTTGGATTTTCATTGGTTTTTAAGGGTTTTAGGGATTTTGTGTCGGTTTAGGAATTTTTTTGGTATTTTTGGGTTTTAGGGTTTTTTAGAGGTTTTATGGTTTTTTAGATTTTTTTTAATTTTTTTAGTGGTTTAAAGTGTTTTTAGAGTTTTTAGTTGGATTTTAGAGTTTTTTGGGTTTTAGGTTTTTTAGGGGCTTTTCTTTGGTTTTTGTGATTTTTTGGGACTTTTACGGTTTTTAGAATTTTTAGGTTGTTTATGGGTTTTAAGTGTTTTTAGGGTTTTAAGGTTTTCTAAGGTTTTTTAGGTTTTTTCTATTTTGTGGGTTTTTATGGGTTTTTAGAAATTTTATTAGTTATTAGGGTTTTTTGGTATTTTTAAGAATTATAGGGTTTTTAGGGTATTTAGGGTTTTTAGGGTTTTCATCATTTTGTATGGTTTTTAGGGATTTTAAGTGTTTTTTCGTTTTTAATGTTTTCATTGTGTTTTTATGTTCTTACAAATTATTAGGGATTTTTAGGATTTTTATGGGTTTTTAGATATTTTATGTGCTTTTAGGGTTTTGGGTGTTTTAGCTTATTTAGGTTTTTATGGGTTTATGTATTTTTACGATTTTAATGTTTTTTATGATTTTTTATGGTGTCAAGGGCTTTTTATTTTTTTAATGATTTTAAGGTATTTTTATTGTTTTAGTGTTTTTCAGTATTTTGAGGGGTTTTATGTATTTTTAGTGTTTTTAGTATTTTATTTGGTTTTTAATGTTTTTAGGTTTTTTAGTAGTTTTAATTATTTTTAGTTTTCTATGGGTTTCTTAAGGTTTTCAGGGTTCTTAATGGTTTTTGACATTTTTATATATTTTATAGGATTTTAAGGATTTATATTGTTCTTGGGTCATTATGGATTTTGTGGGTTTGTTGGTATTTTTAGGGATTTTATAGTTTTTGTAGTTTTTTATGGTTTTTTTGAGTTTTTGAGTTTTTTGGTTTTTTTCGTTTTTAAATTTTTGTGGGTTTTTTGGTTTTGTATGTAGTTTTAGGTGTTTTAAGGTTTTTAGGGTTTTTAATGGTTTTTAGGTGTTTAGGGATTTTAAAGTCCTTTATGGGTTTTAGTATTTTTTCAGTTTTTAGGGTTTTAGCTGTTTTTAGGTTTTTAAAATTTTCTTAAGGTTTTTAAAATGTTTTAATGATTTTTTTTCATTTTTCGATATTTTTTTGGGTTTTTAGTGTTTTTATGATTTTTAGGGATTTTGTGGGGTTTTATTTAGGTTTTTAGGGTTTTAATATTTTTTCAGGTTTTATAGGGGTTATATGTTTTTGTAGGATTTTATGGATTTCTTCTATTTTTTCAGGGTTGTTAGGTGTTTTTTTATGTTTTCAGTTTTTTTTTGGATTTTTAGGATTTTTATGGGTTTTTTTGGGTTTTGGTTATTTTGAGGGTTTTGAGTAATTTTGTGTTTTCATTTTTTTGGTTTTAGGGTTTTTGGTGTATTTTATGGTTTTAGAGGTTTCTAGAGTATTTTTATTAATTTACAGGTTTAAATTTGTTTAATGGTTTTTAGTGGTTTTTAGGGGTTTTATGCGATTTCAGGGTTTTTTATGATTTTATGAATTTTTAGGGTTTTTAGTGTTATTTTAGGTTTTTAGAGTGTTTTATGGGTTTTATCATTTGATAAGTTTTCTAAGAGTTATAAGTGTTTCTAGTTTTTATGCTAACCATAGGGTTTTCTGGGTTTTTTATTGTTTTTATGTTTTAATTGATTTTTTGGGAATTTCTTGATTTTTATGGGGTTTTAGTGTTTATATGGATTTTGAGGGTTTTTGTGGGTTTTTAAGATAATTATTGTTTTTTTGGTTTTTAGTGTTTTTAGTGGGTATAAGTGATTTTAGGTTTTAATGATCTCTTAAGAGTTTTCATGGGTTTTAGTGTTTTTATACTTTAATGGATTTTTAGGTATTTTTTGGGATTTTAATGATTTTTGGGTTTTAAGGGATTATGGGTGTTTTAATGGATTTTTAGGGTTTTTTTGGTTTTTTGGGGTTTTATTAGTTTTTATGTGTTTGATGGGTTTTTTGGAGTTTTTATCATTTTTATCAGTTTAAAATGATTTTTGATTTTTAGCGGTTTTTATGGTTTTTATTCTTTTTTAAGGTTCTAGGGGTTTTATAATGTTTAGGGTTTCAGGGGTATTCAGAATTTTAGCATATTTAGGTCTTTAAGGGTTTTTAGTGTTTTATGATTTTAAGGTTTTCTTAGGGGGTTTTCATGGGTTTTAGGGATTTTATGTTTTTAGTGATTTTTTGGATTTTTTAAGATTTTTATAGTTTTTATAGTTTTTGGGATTTGGATGTGTTTTTTCGTTTTCACTATTTTTTGGGGTTTTTGTTCTTTTTGGTTTATAAGGATTTTTTTGTGATTTTTAGGGGTTTTATGGTATTTATAGTTTTTAGTATTTTTATATAAATAAAGAGATTGTAGAGGTTTTAGTGGGGTTTTTAGATTTTTATGAGTTTTTGGGGTTTTATTATGTTTTTATTAGTTTTTTGGTTTTATGAGTTCTTAGGGTTTCTAGCGATTTAGGGGTTTAAAATTTTTATATATTTTTTAGGTTTTTAGTGGTTTTCAAGGTTTTTTCGGTTTTTTACATTTTTTGGGATATTTTACGTTTTTCAATATTTTTAAGGGTTTTTATGGATTTTGAGGGTTTTATGTTTTTTAGGGTTTGATTTTTTTTTATTTTTAGGGTTTTTCTTGAGTTTTGTGGTTTTTGGGTTTTTATTGTTTTTTAAAATCATAAGGGGTTTAATGGGTTTAGATTTTTTTATTGTTTTTAGGGTTTTATGGGGTTAAAGTTTCTTTAATGTTTTCTAGGATTTTTAAGGTTTTTAGGGGTTTTTTGTGCCTTTTTTAGGGTTTTAAGATTTTTAGTTTTTTTAGTTTTAATTATTGTTAGCATTTGACGTTTTATTAGGCTGTTTAAGGGTGTTTAGGATTTTTTTATGTTTTTAGGTATTTTGAGGGGTTTGAGAATTTTTATGGTTATTTAGGGGTTTAAGGTAATTTGAGTGTTTTAGGGTTTTAGGTGTTTTTAGGTATTTATGCATTTCTTAGGGGTCGTGGGATATTTTGGGTTTTTTATGTTTTTATGCATTTTTAGGGGTATTCTAGGAATTTTATGGTTTTTTGGGATTTTATGGATTTTGATGGTTTTTAGGTTTTTTTTAAGTTTTTTGGGTTTTTACAGTTTTTAGATTTTTTAGGGATTTTAGGGGTTTAATGGGTTTTTAGAGTTTTTTTAGGGTTTCAATATTTTTATTGGTTTTTTGGGGGTTTTAAGGTTTGTTGGGATTTTTTTATAGTTTTTAGGAGGTTTTTGGGTCTTTTAGGGGTTTACTGTTTTTTTGGGTTTTAATAGTTTTTGGGTATTTATGGTTTTCTTATGTTTTTTAGGGGTTTTTTCCTTTTGGGGTTTTTTAGGTCTTTTTTATAATTTTTATTGTTTTTATGGATTTTGTCAGTTTTTTAGTGTTTTTAATGTTTTTTGCATTTTTAGGTTTTAGGGCAAGGATGGTACGAGGCAAGGATGTACTAGACTCGCCACCCAAAAAAATATTTATAAAAGAAAAGAAAAGTACAGAAGGGTGGGTGGGATCAAATGACCCACACCAAAAGCCTTGAACCCCCACACACAAAAGTCCAAAAGACCCAGAATACCAAAAGAAAGAGACATGAGCTACAAAACGACTTTTCCATCCCCATAAGGATCCCCATTGGCACCATAATCAGAGGAAGAATCCTACTCCTATGACTCTCCTTAAAAAGATTCATATTACATGAAGAAGGCTGAATAATACTTCCTGAGATCTATATTCTGCTTTGCCTTGCCTGCCCGACCTTCCATGCCATGGGAATTTTCCTCAACTTTACTGTCCTGGGAAGATTCTCTTATAGAAATTGGCCTCGGAATGGAGGAATAATCCCACTTTGTTCTCTACTTCAATGGGAGTGCGCCAAGCCCTGCCTTCTTTCTTTACAGCACATCATCAACACTCAACGCCCTGGGCATGATATTTCCATCCTTTCTGTGATCGGTTGTAGCAGGCATAACCACACGTCCCTGATTACCAGATCTAGGAACAGATTGTGACTTCCTCTTATGGGGGCATGAGTTCAAGCCAAAAGAAATAGAGAGACCCATCAAAGCCTACTACCTCCCAATCGTAGCCAAATTAGCATAAATAATGTCATTGCGATCCCAAAAAATTTTCCCCAAACTTATATGTTCTTCATTATCATCTTTATGTAACAACATCAGTTATAGGTATGGCTTCTCTAGGATCACATTTTGATACTCCTCAATGGGGATTTATGAACAGTCCAACATTATCTCTTCCGAAAACTCAACACACAGAGGTATAGTCTCAAATAGAATAAGAGCAGAGCTCAAATTAGGTTTCTCAATAGTCCTCTTGTCTGTAGGAAGGTAATGATACTATTTCCCAGGTTGAGGGGCATCAATCAGACCACCCCTAAGCAGAGCAGCATCAGCCATCACCTGCTCCAAAATTTGTACAAAAGGTAAGGGATTATACTCCACTCCCATTTTCCTCATTCATTCACAAAAAGGGAAGTAGATCCTTCTATTGAAGGTCATCATAATCATCCTTAGCCGCCACAACCTTCCATTATTGACTCACAAGGCCCCACTCCCCATTAACCACAGAATCTATAGGATCTAAGTCCGTAAATCGATTAGAGGTTTGACCAACTCTTGTCCCCAAAATTGTCATTGCACAACAACTACTAAAGGATTTGGTAGTGGATCCTTATCTATCCCTTTACCAATGAGGCTCAGATGGTTTTATTCATCCTTGATAGGATTAACCTACATATTGGAGGCCATATCCCCATATTCATCAGGTTATTCATCCCCCACCATAGTAGAAGAAGGGGCATCACCCACCAGTCCCAGGTCACCCTTCAGTCACTTGGAAATTCCCTTAACTATGGCTTGCCCCTCAACACCCTTCTGGGAGGAGGGTCCCCCTTCAGTCATCCCGACATCCCTCCCTACATCCAGTAGGGTATCCCTCCCTTAAGGTTTTTCATGGTTTTAGGGGTTTTCAAGTTATTGTTGAATTTGAGGATTTTAGCATTTTTATGGTTTTTAGGGTTTTTTGATTTTTTGGGTTCTAAGATGTTTTTTAGTTTTTTAGGGGTTTTATGTTATATTAGAGTTTTTAACGTTTCAAGGGGTTTGATGGGTTTTTCGTGTTTTTTATTTTTTTATTTTTATGGGATTTAAGGATTTTTAAGGTTTTAAGGGTATTTATGGATTTTAAGAGAATATATTATCTTTTATGGTTTTTAGAATTTTTTGTTCTTCAAGGGTTTTTTGTGTTTTTAGGTTCTTAAGGTTTTCTTTGAGGTTAGAATTTTTAATATTTTTAGTGATTTTAAGAGATTTTTTAGGATTTTATGGGGTTTTAGGGATTTTATGGATCTTGATGGGTTTTTTGGGTTTTTGGGATTTTAATGTTTTTTTATTTTTTCTGGGTTTATAGGGATTTTAGGTTTGTTATTTGGTTTAAGTATTCCTTAGGTTTTTAGGTATTTTAGGCACCATTATATCTTTAGTGATTTTTAGGGATTTTTTATGGTTTTTTATAGATTTTTACCATTTATATGGATTTTGAGGGTTTTTATGGTTTTCAGTGGTTTTTGGGTTTTAAAGGGTTTTTTTTTTGAGTTTTTAGTGGTTTTAAGTTTTTTTGATTTTTTTAATTTTTTTAAAGGTTTAAAGTGTTTTTAGAAATTTAAGTGGTATTTTTTGGGTTTTTTTGGGTATTTAAGGTTTTATGGTATTTATTATTATTCTTGGTTTTAGGATTCATTATTTAAGGTTTTGAAGTGTTTTTAGGTTTTTAATGTTTTCTTAGGGGTTTCAGAGTTTATGGTATTTATATGTTTTTAGAGATTTTTTTGTGTTTCTTTAGGATTTTTAAGTATTTTTATGGATTTTAGGGATTTTGAAGAATTTTAGAGTTTTTAGTGTTTTTAACGATTTTCGAGTTTTTATTATTTTTAGGTTTTTTGGTGGTTTTAATGTATATGATTTTTTAAGTTCTTAGGATAAATTTTCATATTTTTTAGGGTTTTTATGTATATCTGTAATTTTTTTGTTTTTTTATAATTTTTAGGGTTTTTTGGGATTTTGAAAGTTTTTTAGATTTTTAGGAGTTTAGGGGGGTTTTGAATTTTTTTTAGATTTTAAGGTGTTTATTTTTTAGGGAATTAATACCTTTTAATGTTTTTATCAATTTTTTTTGGTTTTTATGGGTTTTAGGGTTTTTAAGGTTTTAAGGGGTTTTTATGGGTTTTAGGAGCCTTTATGGTTTTCAGATCATTTATTGGTTTTACTGTTTTTGGTTTTTCATGGGTTTTATATTTTTTAGGATTTTAATGTTTTCTTGGAGTTATTCGGTGGTTTTTTATTTTTTATGTATTTTTACATTTTTAGGGATTTTTAGGGATTTTTTATTATTTTCATGGTTTTAAAGAATTTTTAGGGACTTTGAGTGTTTTTAGGGTTTTTGGGATTTTACATTTTTTAGCGTTTTTTATTTTTTATGGGTTTTCAGTGTTTTTAGGATTCTAGGATTTTCTTATAGGATTTTTAGGGTTTTTAAGATTTTTTATGTTTATGGACTTTTATTGACTTTTTTGGATTTTTATAGGTTTTTAAAGGTTTTAGGGACTTTAATGGATTTTAGGGTTTATTAGAGTCTATAGGGTTTTATTTTTTTAGGGTTTTAAGAGTTTATTTAGTATTTAAGGGATTTTAGGTTTTTTAGATTTTTTATTGTTATTATGGGTTTAAATGTTTTTATTTTTTTTAGTGGTTTTAAGGATTTTATGGAGTTTTAGGGATTTTTAGGTTGTTTATTATTTTTTATATGTTTTAGGGCCTTTTAGGGTATTTAGAGTTTTTAGGTTTTTTTGGGTTTTAAGTGTTTCTGGACTTTAATGTTTTTCTTAGTGGTCTTCTTGGATTTTATGTTTTTTGGGTTTTTATGAATTTTGAGGGTGCTTAGGTTTTGATGTATTTTTACATTCATTCTAAAATTTTAGTGTCTTTTTGGTTTTTAGTGGTTTTAAGTGTTTTCATGATTTTTAGGTTTTCATAGGGTTTTCAGGGTATTTGGTTTTCTTTAACCTTTTTTGTATTTTTTAGGGTTTTGGTGCATTTTTTGTGGTTTTTAGGGGTTTTGAGGGTGTTTAAACTTTTTATAGTTTTTTCTGTTTTTAGAGTTTTTTTATGATTTTATGGTTTTAAAGGTTTTTTAGATATTTTTAATGTTTTTAGAGGTTTAAACTCTTTCTAGTGTTTTTAGTGGATTTTTAGGATTTTTATGGGGTTTTATGGTTTTAGTGTTTTTATGGTTTTAAAGAGTTTTTGGGTTTTTTGTGTTTTTTGTGTTATTTAGGTGATTTACTGGTTTTAAATGTTATTAGTTTGTTAGGTGTTCTTAGGTGTTTTTTAGATTTTTTTTACATTTTTCTATGGTTTTAGATATTTTTTGGGTTTTTATGTTTTTTTAGGTTTTTAAGGATTTTTAGGGTTTTTAGGGGTTTAAAGGTTATTTTGGAGTTTTTCCAGTTTTTAAGTTTCATAAGGTTTTAATTATTTTTTGGGTTTTATGTTTTTCTCAGGTTTTCAGTGTATTTATGTTTTTAGGTACGTTTAGGGTTGTTTAGGATTTTTATGGGTTTTTAGTGTTTTTAAGGGTTTTGGGGTTTTAAGGATATATAGGGTATTAGGGTTTTAATAGTTTTTTTGGTTTTCAGGGGGTTTTGAGTTTTTTAGGGTTTTTATGGATTTTTTTAACTTTTGTAGGAGTATAAAGGTTTTTTATAGTTTTAGTGGGTTTTAGGGTTTTTATGGGGTTCTAGAGTATTTATGATTTTTATGAGTTTTATGGTTTATAGGGTTTGTAGGGTTATTTCGAGTTTTAACCATTTTTTATCATTTTAGGGGTTTTGAGTGTTTTTGGGTAATAGGATTTTATAAGTAATTTTATTGGTTTTAGGGTTTTTTATGTTTTTAGGGATTTTTAGGCCTTTTAAGAATTTTTATGGTCATTTAGTTTTTCAAGGATTTTAATATTTTAGGGGTTTTTTAGGATTTTTAGCATTTTTCTATTTTTAGGGGTTTTAAGTGATTTTACGTTTTTAAGGGTTTCTCTGGGGTTTTTAGGGTTTTTCGGTATTATTAATTTTTCAATATTTTTTGGTCATTTAAGGTAATTTTTGTATGATTATGTTTTTTTTGATTTTCAGGTTTTTTATGGTCTTCTAGGGTTTTTAGGGTTTTTATTATTTTTTTGGTTTTTTTAGTTGTTTATTGGATTTAATATTTTTTAGTGTTTTTTTCATTTTTAGGGGTTTGAAGGATTTTTATAGCTTTTAGTGTTTTTGTCCTTTCTATGAGTTTTAAGGGGCTTCAAAGGGTTTTAGGGGTTTTCACTTGTTTTAGGGGACATAGGGTTTTTAGGGACTTTTAGGTTTTTCTTAATTTTTTGGTTTTTAGGGGTTTTAGTCTTTTTTTGGGTTTTAAGGTTTTCATATGGGTTTTTGGGGTTTTTTACTTTTTATCGATATTTATGGGGTGTTTCTTTTGGAAATGGGAATGACCTTGTTTGTTTAAGGTTCAAACATTCCAATCAGTTTTTAACTGGTTTATTCGTAGAACCAGAAACTCACAATGATTCTATATCCAGTTGGACCTACTTTCCATAGGTAGGTGCTCATTAGTTGTGGACTGATGATGCTTAAGAATTTGCATTGGTCAAGAGGATGGGAGGTCAGGCTCATCACACCTTTGGGGGGGGGGGGAATTATTGCCTAGTCCAGGACTCTATTATAGATTTATGTTATGTTCATGAATCCTTATTAATTCACCAAGCCTGAAAATGAGTTTTTCTTTAGATTTGGCAATAAATTATTGATATGTATGGGATTTTGAGAATCTTTTATATGTATTTGGGGTTGTTCATCGATGGATAATCATCCGTGTATATTAGGGATCCTAATTCAATGGTATTCTTCAATACATTATATAGAAATCTCATGGTCATTATGATAAACATATTGGTTTTAAAGCCACTCAGTGGGGCACTTGAAGTTTGTTGTCATTCATAAAGACAAAGATTATTTCAGAGTTGGGATCATACCCACAGATGGGTTACCGACGTATCCTTGTTAAAAAGGAATCAGAACCCACATATTTCAATAATTAGGATATATTTTAACATCATATGTGATGGAAAATAATTAATGAAAGATGAGCTTGAACCTTATAAAGGCTTCCTACGTACTCTACTTTTAAGGAAGAGATCAAAGTCTATGTAGTTCGGGAAAAGAAATATGGGGTTTATGCATAGTTAATGGCCCAAAGAAGAGATGTCATGATTGTTTTTACACTCTAAGCTCACGTGAGTCGTGTTCGGTGTGAGAAACAAGAAGTATCAATAAACTTCACGATGGTTCCACAAAATATGCAGTTATGAGAAATGATGTGGGGCTTCCATATGTATAACGATCTAAGTAAATGAAGACCAAGACTTCGTAAAAAATCCCAAAATCAGGGTCCATAAAGGTATTTGTACTTTATGGGGATTTGGAATTTTAACCTAGGACTTACTCCTGAAAAGCAAGCCCAAATTAAGAGGGACTTATGATTGGGTTTTATTCCTGATAAGGAATCCCAAGTCAAAATAAATTAAGAATGGTGCTTACTCCTGAGGAGGATGCCTAATGTTAATGGGACTTGTAACTTGGGGATTACTCTTGAGAAGGAGGCCCAAATCAAAAGATCTTCTCATCTCAAAGGATGAGGTTATATAGGAAACCCTTAACCTTGGTGACATAAATCTTGTAAGTCACGAGGTTTTGGGAGAGGTTCTCATAGAATTCCTTTCAGATAAGGAATCCAACAAAGGAACCATGCCATAAATGGATTTGAAGAGGGTTTTTAAGGCTATGTCTTGAAGAGGAGAGGTGGATTTGAGAAAAAGAGGTGACTAGGAAAGAGGCGTGCAAGTATCGTTCTGGTGCACAAGTCCTGGTCACGCAAGTAGACTTGCGTGACATGAGTCACCTTGGGCGACGAAAAATCAATAGGGTAATACTTGGGCAATTTTTGAACTCAATCCCTAGTATCATCCTTAGAGATTTCAAGATGGGTGGCGCACAAGTTCCCTTGAGAGGGAAAGGCGGCACACAAGTCTCTTTGTTTCCCTTATGTTCTGGACACTTATGTGCACAAGTATTGATGAGTTCTAACAGTTAGGCCTTATTTTTCCTCTTTAGAGCTTCCATTCTAGGTAAAGAATTACCTTAGAATTGTTCAGAAGACGTCAGACAAAGACTTGGTCGACTAGAGCTTGAATCTGAGTATTGGAAAATTCATCCTTGAAATGGGGGGCCCACAGGGGCTATTTATAGGCCACTTGGCACCTTGGGAGAAAAAATAATATGGTGTACAAGTAACTTGCTTGATCCATAGGTGGTGCGCAAGTGACTTGTACGGAGTGCATGAAACTTGCGTGAATCCCTCCAAATGGGTTCCTGGTCCATGCCTTTTTCAATTATTGATTTTCATCAAAGGGTGACTCTCATTGTGATTAAGGTATTCCCCTTTGCCATTTTTGGACTCTATGATGGAAAGGAGCATCAACATGGGGTTTTTAATTTTTTTAAGGGGTTTGGGATTTTTTTATTAATTTTTATGATTTTTAGAATTTTAGGTTTTTAAGGAGTTTTAAGTGTTTTTAGGTTTTATGGGTTTTTTTTTGGATTTTCAATTTTTTTTTGGTCTTTTATGTTTTTTGGTTTTATAGTTTTTTTCTGTTTTTTTGGGTTTAGGGTTTTTGTTTTGTTTTTTATGTGTTTTAATGGTTTTTAGTTTTTTTTTTCATTTTTGGGTTTGATGGGTTATTATATTTTTTAGTTCTTTTAAGTGTTTCATATGTTTTTATGGGTATTAAGGGTTTTAGAAGTTCTTATGGTTTTAAGGGGATTTAGGATCTTTAGGGTTTTTTTTTCATTTTTTAGCATTTCTAGGTGTCTTAATTATTATAGGTTTTCTAGGATTTTTCTAGGTTTTTTGGGGTTTTTTGTGTTTTATGGACATTTATTTATTTTTTATGAATTTATGGGTTTTTAATATTTTTTGGCCTTTTGAGGGAATTTAATGATTTTCAGGTATTTTAGGGTCTTAAAATGATTTTTTTTTCATTTTGTTTTGTTTTTAGGGATTTTTTTAGGTTTTTTAGTTTTTCTAAGAATTTTTTATATTTTTAGGTTTTTCTAAGTATTTTGTAAATTTTAGTGCTGTTTTTTAGAATTTTTATGGGTTTCTAATCTTTTTGGTGATTTTTAGGGTCTTTAGGTTTTTTAGAGTCTTAGGGTTTTTATGGGTTTTTAGGGTTTTGGTAGTTTTTTAGGTTTTTAATGTTTTTCTTACTGTTTTTTAATGTTTTACAGTTTAAAGGGTTTTTATTGTTTTCAGTGGTTTTAGGGATTTTCTTGGGTTTTAGGTTTTTTATTGTTTTAGTGGTTTAGGGGAGGGGGGTTAAGTGTATTTTTTTTCATTTTTTATGTTGTTAAGGGGTTTAAGTGTTTTTAGGTTTTTAAAGATTACATATGGGTTTTTGGGGGTTTTAAGGGTTTTTTCATTGTTAGGGTTCTTAAGGTAATTTTAGGATTTTTATGGTTTATGGTGTTTAGTGATTTTGAGTGTTTTTAGGATTTTTTCTAGGGGTGTTTGGGTTTAATGCCTTCTAAAGTTTATAGTTTTTAGGGGTTTTAAGTGTTTTTATCTTTTCAAGGTTTTCTTTTGGGTTTATAGGGTTTTTAGGTATTTTTACATTTTTAGAGTTTTAATGTATTTTCTAATAATTTTATGGGTTTTTTGAGATTTTGAGGGCTTTAGGATTTATAGGGTTTTTGATTTTTTGTGTTTTTAGCGTTATTTTGTGTTTTTTGGATTTTTATGTTTTTTTTGAGTTTTTTAATTTTATTTCGGTGTATAATGGTTTTAAAGGGTATTTACTATTTTTACGGTTTTTTATGGGTTTTTTATTTTTTTAAGGTTTTAGGGGATTTTAGGGTTTTAGGGGTTTTAGGGCCTTTTAGTGTTTTTAGCAGTTTTTAGTTTTTTTTATGAATTTTAAGTTTTTATAGGGTTTTAAGGTTTTCTTTGTGGGTTTTAATGTTTTTATTAGATTTTACATTTTACAGATTTTTAGGGATTTATATGGATTTTAGGGTTTTTAGTGTTTTTAAAGGTTTAAGTGGTTTTTATGAATTTTATGGTTTTTTGGGGCATTATGGTTTTCTGATTTTTCAAGGGTTTAAAGGTTTTTAGAGTTTTTTATTGGTATAAAATTTTTACAGTGTTTTAGTGGTTTTTAGAGTTTGTATTGTTTTAAGGTTTTAATGGTTTTTTTGGGGTTTTAGGGATTTTATAATCTTTTAGGGAATTTATAGTTTTTTTTGGGTTTTTAGGGGTTTTAGGTTCTTTTAAATTTTTGAATTTTTCTTAATGTTTTTCAACTATTTTAGGGGTTTTTAAATTTTTGGGATATTTATGATTATTATGGTAGTTTTGGGTTTTTAGGAATTATGATAATTTTTAGGGTCTTTTATGGTTTTTATCATTTTTAGGTTTTTAGGTGGTTTGAGAATTTTTAAATGTTTAGGATTTTATTAGGGTTTTTACATTTTTTTTATTTTTTGTTCTTATTTAAGATTTTTATGGTTTTTAGCGTTTTTATGGATTTTTAGGGGTTTTAGTGTTTTTAGGATTTTTAAAGTTTTTATATGTTTAATTTTTTTAGGGTTTAAAGGGTTTTTAGTGATTTTAGTGGTTTTTTATGTTTTATGGGTTTTTATGGGTATTATGGTCTTTAGGGGTTTTTATGGTTTTGAAGGGTTATAGGTATTAGGGTTTTTAGAGTTTTTTTCATTTTAGGTTTTTAGTGGTTTTAACTATTTTTGAATTTATTTTAATATATTCTTATAATTTTTCAGGTTTCATAGGGTTTTTTTTTCAATTTAGGGTTTTTAGGGATTTTAAGTATTTTTATTGATTTAAGAGTTTTTATCATTTGAATGATTTTTATTGATTTTTGTGTTTTTAGGGTGTTTTTTTATTTTTTAGTGGGTTTAAGATTTTTTATAATGGTAGATGTTTAAAAGGACATTATAGATTTAATTTTTTAGGGTTTTAGGGGTTTTTAGTATTTTTAATGGTTTTAGGTGTTTTTAGGCCTTTTATAAATTTTAGAGGTTTTAGGGTTTTTAGTATTCTCTAGGTTTTTAGGGGTTTTAATTATTTTTTGTTTTTCAAGATTTTCTTATGGGATTTACAGGTTTTTAGGGATTTTTAATGATTTATTATGATTTTTATGGTTTTTTACATTTTTTAAAAAATTTGATGGTTTTTAGGGGTTTTTAGGGTTTTCAAGGATTTTGAGGTTTTTAGTGATTTTAGGATTTCTAGCTGTTACAATTTCTTTTTGGGTTTTAAGGTTTTATTTGGGGTTTTCTTTGTTTTTATGTTTACTTATGTTTTTTGGGATATTTGATTTTTTTTTGGCTTTTTATAAGTTTCTAGAGTTTTTAGGGGTTTTTATTGTTTTAGGTGTTTTAAGGGTTTTAGGGGTTTTTTATGGTTTTTAGGGTTTTCATGGTTTATTTGGTTTTAGGGTATTTTTTGTTTTTAGGGGTTTTAGGTTTTTAGAGTTTTGAATGTTTTGAATGTTTTTAAGGGATTATATATTTTTTAGTGTTTTTAGGGTTTATATGGGTTTTATGGTTTTATATGTTTTATAGTTTTTAGAGTTTATAAGGGATTTTATTATCTTTTAGGGTTTTTAAAGTTCTTAAAATTTTTATGGGTTTTAAATACTTTTAGGTTTTTAAGGTCTTTTTAATGGTTTTCATGATTTTAGGGTTTTAAAGATAATTGTATATTTATGTATTTTTTTATGATTTTTAGGGTTTTAGGTATTTGGGGGGAGGGGCGTAGGGTTTTATGGTTTTTTATGTTTTTTATGGTTTTTAGGGGTTTTAACATTTTTTATGATTTTATTGTTTTAGGATTTTCAGGGGATGTTTTTAGGGTTTTTAGTGTATTTTAGGTGTTTAAGGTTTTTTAGGGATTTTAGGATTTTTAGGGTGTTTGGGGTGTTAGGAAATTTGGTGTTTTTGGGGGTTTTAGAGTTTTAGGGTTTTTATGGTTTTTAAGGATTTTTTTGATATTTTTTGGGTTTTTATGGTTTTTAGGTTTTGTCAAATTTTTAGCAGTTTAAAGGGGTTTTAGAATTTTTTAGTTTTTTTAGGATTTTTGTTGGTTTTTTGGTTTTTTATGGTTTTATTGTTTTTTTATGGTTAAGGGTTATTTATGATTTTTTACATTTTTTAGGTTTTTAAGGGTTTTAATTTTTTTTAAGGTTTTCTTAGGGTATTTCAGCATTTTATGGTTTTTATGTTTTATAGATTTTTTGGGTCTTTTTAAGATTTTATGGTTTTTAATGATTTTAGGTATTTGAGGGGTTTTAGTGTTTTTAAGGTTTTTATCATTTTTTAGGTTTTTTGTGGTTTTAATTGTTTTTAGTTTTTTATGGTTATATTTAGATTTTACATTTTTTTAGTTTCCATCATGTTTTAATGGAATTTTAGCGACTTTTAGGATTATTATGGTTTTTAAGGATTTTAGGGGTTTTAGGGTTTTCATGGTTTTTTGGGTTTTTGCGTTTTTTTGTTTTTTTTTCATTTTTTGCTTCTTTATAATTTTTTATGTTTTTAGGTTATTAAAGGACCTTTAGATATTTTTGAGTTTTTTGGGTTTTCTGGTGTTTTTATGGTTGTTTATGGGTTTTAAGGGTATAATGGTTTTTACTATTTTTTAGTTTTTTTCGTGTCTCTTAGGGTTTTTAATGTTTTTTGGTTTTTTAGAGGTTGCACGTGTTTTATTTTTTTCAATATTTTCTTAAGGGTATTCCGGGTTTTAAAATTTTTAGGGTTTTTTAATATTTTTC
Source organism: Viscum album (assembly GCA_963277665.1). NCBI lineage: Eukaryota > Viridiplantae > Streptophyta > Magnoliopsida > Santalales > Viscaceae > Viscum > Viscum album. The sequence goes on along the minus strand of OY728136.1, from coordinate 1,273,984,962 downwards.
TTTTTTTTATCTTTAGGGATTTTGAGGGTTTTATAGTTATTTTGGGGTGTTGGGGTTTTTTCGGTTTTAGGATGTTTTGGGGTTTTTTGGGGTTGATATGGTTTTTTATAGTTTATAATTTTTTAGGGGTCTAAATGGTTATTTTAGTTATTAGTGATTTTCTGTGTTTTCAGGTTTTGTATGGTTTTAGGGGTTTTTATGTTTTTAGGGGTTTTTGGGTTTTTAAGGTATTTTAGTGTTTCTATCATTTTAACGTTTTTAGGTGTTTTAAGAATTTTTTGGTTTCTACAATTTTCTTATGGGTTTTTAGGGGTTTTATAGTTTTTTACATTTTTTTGTTTTTATATATTTTTAGAGATTTTTATGTATTTTGGGGTTTTATGCCTTTTAGTTTTCTAAGTTACTCTTAAAGTTTTTATAGGATTTCATTTATTAATATTTTTTTATTGATTTTTACATATTTCTTAGGATTTTTATGGATTTTTAGATCTTTTAGGGAATATTAAGGGTATATCATTTTTTTATTGTTTTTTGTGTTTATTTAGTTTTTAAGGTTTTTAGAGTTTTTAATTTTTTATGGCTTTTTGAGTTTCTATTGGATTTTGGCTATTTTATGAGTTTTTATGATTTTATATGGTTTTTAAGGTTTTTTTGGTGGGGGGGGGGGGGTTAATGTTTTTAGTGTCTTTTAGGTTTTTAATGGTTTTTGGGTTTTAGGGCTTTTAGTTGTTTTTAGGTTTTTATGGTTTGTATGGTTTTTAGGAGTTTTTTTGGACCTTTTTGTAATTTTTATGGGATTTTATGGTTTTAGTGATTTTTAGGGTTTTAGTGTTTTAGGGGATTTATTGTTTGAGTGTTTTTTGGTTTTTAGGGGTTTTAAGTGTTTTTAGGTTTTTAAGGTTTACATAGTTTTTTTCAGGGTTTTAAGTCTTTTTATGTTTATTTTTCATTTTAAGGGATTTTTAAATATTTTTATGGATTTTAGGGTTTTTTAGAGATTTGGACAGTTTTTTGGGTTTTTTTGGATTTTGTGGTTTTTGGGTATTTATGCAGTTTTTAGTTTTCCAGGGGTTTTAGGTTTTTTAGAGTATTTTAACATTTATATGGGTTTAAATATTTTTTATTGTTTTTAGCGATTTTGGGTTTTTATGGATTTTGTGGATTTTCATGGGTTTTAGGGTTTTTAGGGTATTTTAGGGTTTTATCATTTTTAGGTTTTTTTGGTTTTAGGTGTTTTGAGTTTGTAAGGTTTTCTTAAGAGTTTTCTTGGTTTTTCGGGTTTTCTATTTTTTTTGTTATTTTTATGGATTTTTTAGTATTTTTGTAGTTTTCTGGGTTTGTAGGGGTTTTGAGGGGCTTTAGGTAGTTTTAGGTTTTTTGGTGTTTTTATGTGTTTTAAGTGTTTTTTGGTTTTTAATTTTTTAGTTATTTTCATAGTGTTAAGTACATTTTACTCTTTTAGGTATTTTTAGTGATTTTTTGGATTTTTATGGTTCTTAGGGTTTTTATGGGTTTTGTGGTTCCATTTGAAATTTTAGGGCGTTTTTATTTTTTAGGAGTTTAATGGTTTTTTAGATATTTTTAATTTCACAATGGGATTAAAGGATTTTTAGAGTTTTTATTGTTTTTGGGTTTTCTGGGATTTTAGGGTTTTTTAATCATAGTAGGAATTTTTATAGTTTTTAGTGGTTTTTTGATTTTAGGGTCTTTTATGGGTTATAGGGTTTTTTAGCTCTTTAGGGGTTAAGTGTTTTTATAATTTTATGGTTTTATTAATGTTTTTCATGTTTTTAGGTTTTTTTGTGTTTTTAATGATTTTTTGGATTTTTATGTTTTTTGAGTTTTATTGGATTTTGAGGGTATTTTGGGTATTTAGGGTTTTTTACATTGTATTAGTTTTTAGCGGTTTTAAATGTTTTAAGGGTTTTATGGTTTTCATGGATTGTTAATTATATTTATGGGTTTTTAAAATTTTAGGGATTTTTTTAGATTTTTATGGTTTTTAGGGTTTTTAGAGATTTTTAGGGTTTTTATGGTTTTTTTTAGTTTTTATAGTTTTATGGGTTTTTTATGTTTTTAGAGTTTTATTTATTTACAGTATTTAATGTTTTTTGGGGTTTAATTAGTTTTATATTTTTTTAGTTTTTTGGGTTTGATTGTTTTTTATGGTTCTTAGGGGGTTTGGGGGGTCTTTTAGGGTTTTATCATTTTTAGAATATTTAGGGGATTTACCTATTTTAGTTTTTTACTGTTTTCTTCGTATTTTTTAAGGTTTCAGGGTTTCTTTATTTTTAGTTATTTTTAGTGTATTTTATTATTTTTATGGGTTTTTAGGGTCTCTAGTGATTTTTAGGGTTTCTATGGTTTTTAGGGTTTTTAGGGCTTTTAGAATTTTACTATTTTTTAGGGGCTTTAAGTGTTTTTTTTGTTTTTAAGGTTTACTTAGTATTTTAAGGGTATTTATAATTTTTACATTTTTAGGTATTTTAGGGATTTTTTATCATTTTTATGATTTTTATTGATTTAATGGATTTTGAGAGTTTTAGTGTTTTTAAGGGATATATGATTTTTATGGGTTTAGGGATTCATTTGAGTTTTTAGAGGATTAAATGTTTTTACAACTTTATATGTTATAGGGAATTAAAGGGTTTTTAGAGTTTTACTGGATTTTTTGGGGTTTTACTGTATTTAAGGGTTTTTAGTGTATTTTAGATTTTTAGTGGTTTGAAATATTTTTATAATTTTACGGTTTTCTTATTGATTTTCACGGTTTTTAGTGTTTTTAGGTTTTTATGTATTTTTAGTGTTTTTTAATATTTTTTTAGTTTTAGGGTTTTTATGGATTTTGAGGGTTTTTTGTTTTTTAGGGGATTTAGGGGTTTACTAGTTTTAGGTTTTTAAGGCTTTATGTGTTTTTAGGTCTCTAATTCTTTCTTAGGGGTTTTCAGTGTTTTAGTTTTTTATATTTGTAGGAATTTACAGGTCTTTTTCAAGATTTTATCAGTCTTTAGGATTTTAAGGGATTTTGAGTGGTTTTATAAATTTAAGGGTTTTAGCATTTTGTAAGGTTTTTAGGGCAAGTAAGATGCGAGGGTCAGGCTATTCCCAACCCCCCCCCAAATTTATTAGAAAGAAAAAGAGACACAACAGACAATGGAGGGGAGGGGTCGAATGACCCACACCCAAAAACCCCTTACAACCCACGCAAAAAAATCAAAAAAGAAAAGGGGAAAAAAACCAAACAGAAAACACAGAACACCAAGTAGAAACCATCATCATCACCAGCATCAACGAGTATCCAGCAGATCACAACCAAGAAGCAACCAGCCTCCAATCTCACAATGTCCAGCATCTAGCATAATCTAGCCATCACCACCACAACATCACTTAGCAGCATCTCCAACAACATCACCCAGCCAAACAGAACAAGCATCCCATAACATCAACCTGCATCCAGACCCCAGCAACACTTCTTCCCTACCAACATCCAGCACAAGAGGATGCCCACTACCAGACCCACCGCAACAATCCATCCCTGTTAGAAACTCACAGCCAAAATCCATCCACATCCAGCATCACACCCAAGCCAGCCAACAACATTTTCATTACAAAAATCAGAAACTCCCAACCATTCCACTTTCATCCAACCCCAATCAGCACCACCATACCAGATTTCTAGCTCCCACCACCTCTATAAAATGGATGTGGAAGCCAAAGTCCAGTAGCTCATCATCCAGCAACTCAATATTAGATTAAAATTCAGTAGCAACTTATGAGAGAACCAAAAATCAGCAGCAAACACCATATAACAACTCAGAAACCAACAGCCAACTCTTCCTGACCAAACCATTTCCATCATCCAACCAAAGTCAGAAACAAAAGACCACCGGCACCCACACCTAAAATGATTCTGCATCATCCACGACTCTTTAAACTCATCATTCAGTAGTAACAACAACACAAAATCAAACCAACCACAAATCAAGAACATGCAGACCGGCATATCAAAATGAACATAGCACATTATGGCCATACCTCTATCAACAGCAATATCCAAGAATAGGAAAACGGAACCAGAAAAGAAAACCTGCATCTTCACCCTTATCAGCCACCAACCCATAGTAATAGTGAGCATCAAATACCTTATTCCTTCACATAAACAGTCAGGCCATCGAGAAGCACCCAGCCCCACCTCATTGACGCTGAATCCCACTGCATCATGGCTTTTTGAGAGACACCCAAGACCGAAGAGCGCAGATGAGACGCAAGGCTTCGCCTTAGGAAGAGCATATTTCGTGGGGGGTTTTTTTTATATTTTAAATTTCTTTTAAGGGGTTTTTTGGGTTTTTTTGTTTTTTCATTCTTATGGATTTATTTTGATTTTTTTAGGATTTTTATGGGATTTTATATTTTTTGGGATTTGAGGGGTTTTATGTTTTTTAGGGGTTTTAATGTTTTTATAGTTTTTTGTGGGTATAGGGTTTTATAAGGTTTTTTTGGGTTTAATTGTTTTTTCTGAGTTCTTAACTCTTTAAGGGATTTAAAGGTGTTAGAGAGTTTTTAGTGTATTTTTTTCCTTTATGGGGTTTCAAGGTTTTAATGGTTTTTAGGGTTTTTATGGGTTTTAGGGTTTTTGAGGGTTTTAGGGTTTATTAGGGGTATAATCATTTTTTAAGATTTTTGGCAGTTTTATGCGTTGTGCTGATTTTTAGATTTTCCTAGATGTTTTTATGGTTTTTAGGGTTTTTTACAGTTTTTGTAATTTTTTGCGATTTTTAGGGTTTTTTATGGTTTTGAGTTTTTTTAAAGAGTTTTAAGGGTTTTAAGGTCTTTAGTATTGGGGGGGGGGTTAGGGTTTTTTGAGTTTCTTAGGGTTTTATGGTTTTATAGTGTTTTTAACATTTTTAGGGGTTTAAAGGGGTTTTTAGACTTTTTACCTATTTTTGGTGTTTTATAGAATCTCAGGGTTTATTAATGTTTTAGGGGGTTTTAAGGGATTTTATGTTTTAGGGTCTTTTAGGGTTTTTATCCATTTAGGTTTTTTAGAGTTTTTAAGTGTATTGATATATTTATGTTTTTTAGTGTTTTAGAGTTTTATAGATTTTTTCATTTAATATTATTTTTTAGGCTTCTTTTAGGTTACTCTGGTTATTTAGTGGTTTTATGGATATTTCAGGTTTTAGGGTTTTTAGGGATTTTGTGGGTTTTAGGGTTTCTAATATTTTTAGGTTTTGGGGGGATTTTATGTGTTTTTTAATTTCTAATGTTTTCTTAGGGTTTTGAGGGCATGGAAGGTTCGGGTCCAGGCTATTCCTGGAACCCCCCAAAATTTATTAAAAGAAAATACAGAAAGACACTACAGACAAGGGAGGGGAGGGATCCACCGATCCACACCCGAAGCCCCTTACGACCTCAGCCCGAAGACCACAAAAGAAAGAATGAAAAACAAAAAGCAAGAACAGCAAGTCAAGAAAGTCCAAAAGAGAATGCACACAGGGGGAGGATCAGTCATCATTGCCACCAAAATCATCCATCTCTACACCACGATAGCCCATGCCCACACCAAAGACGTCTCCCACATTAGAAAGACTAAAATCTGACTCACCCATGTCTGTTGAGTCCCATCCAGACTCAAAATCCTCTTGCATGCCAAGCCTTGATAGCAGCTTCAACCTAGACTTCTATTGCTCAGCGGAAATTGAGAACCTCTCTTGCTTATTCACCTTTAGATTAAGTCTGACAGCTCATGAAGAGGCCCTAGTTGCCATGGGATGTGGGAGGGCCGAATAATCCCTCCTCCGTCTTTGCCTCGAAGGGGCAGAAGTGGATTCGGCTTCAACACCTGACTTCGCACAAGTGACACCATCACTGAAAACCAATGGTGCCTTCCCCTTTTTACGTTATGACACAGAAGTTTCAGCACCTCCTATGGTTCTTTCCTTCTTTGACCTGACCATAGAAGCATTTATCCGGTGATCAGCCTCATAAAACCTCTCTCCCATCCTCTCAACTTCACCCTCCAGCGAGAACCTTTCCCGGTCAACCCACACCATCTCATGTAGATGCCCACAATAATCTTCAGTAGAGAGAACACCATAAAGGACCATAGTACTCTGAAGGTCTATAGACGAATCACCAGTGTCGCTAGCATTCACCGGTATAGGGCTCAAAAACTGGACACTGGGAATATCCTCAGCACCACTAGTGCAGTCTGAGGGATGGGATGTCCCAGGCCCAATGTCAGGTCCCCCCATGCCGGGACACCCGAACAGAACTAGAGGGGCATCACGCCAATTCTCATAATGCACCCTGGGGATCCAGGTCTCCTCTTCCGCCATAGACATTTACTCAGCTGAAGACAGGCTCCGCTCATCCCAATACCTCGGGCCCTGAGCAACCTCTGCCTCCTTCATGACATCTGTCACCAGCACATCCACCACAACCAGCTCATCTAAGGCTGCAACCTGGGAGTTGTTTAGAGCACTCAGAGCAACCTCAACTGCTGGAAAGGATCCATCAGTTCTCTCATTAACCTTCAAGACATCTATATCATCTCTTCCCAGTTCCAGAGCACAGGGATCCTCCACATTTTCTTTCTAGACTCCCATCACAACAGCCTTCTCAAAATATTCCTACCTCCTAGGGGAGTCACCACACCCATGAACGCCTTCAGCAGAAACCCGATCATCCCTCTCATCCAGTAATACTTCCTCCTCATCAGCATCTCCCGAAACACCAGCACCTCCAGCCAAACTTACCATGAGGCAACCCGAATCCACCAAGGAAACCGCTAAATCACTTCCATCCAAAAAAGTAGATGATAAAAGAACATCAGCAACCAAATTTTGGGAGGATAATGGCTCAGCCACCCCCTTTGTCCCCTTCACCTCCACCAGAGGGAGGATGCTCTCACCAGAAGACATGTGAGCCAGAGAACCACCACCCCTGACAGGACTAGGGAATCCTACAGAATCACTATTCCCAAAGCTCCAACAAGAAGAGTAGAACACCGTCCATTGCTCAAAGATAATAGGCTGTCTCCATCTGAGTTCTTCTCCCACTGCAATCCAGATAGAATCCACAGGATTCTTCAAAGCATTGACTTCAACAAAGGCCCTTGGTGCAACCAGATGGCAAAGAGCCCTTGTCCTACTATCCAAACAACAGAATCTACCCACCAAATTCCCAAGAATCTAAATAATAGAGATATTTTTAAAGGTAAGGGGAAGCTCAGGAAATCTCACCCAGGTAGCAGCAATTGAGGAACTCTGCTTCAGGTGAAAGTCAAAGCTCCACTGAAAGAGGGAGAAACGAACACCATTGCACAACTAAGGAGCTGCTGACCAGGCAAGGACTAGGTATTCCTCCAAGGCAAAGTGAATCATGATGTGGGATCTATCGATCATACCCATAGTCACCCTAGCCCTAAGATTCCAGAAAGCTGAAACGAACCTGTCAAAAGAGACCACTGAGGGTCACCATATCAGAAATCTTACAACCAGAGTCATGCGGTGCAGGTCTGAAACCTTAGTGAACTCCCGAATCAAGAGGGGAAGCTGCAGACAACCTTCAAAGAGCTCCGAAAACTTCGGGCAGAGCATCGTTTTTGGGATAGATGGTAACAAGTCAGCAGAGGAGATGACGAGAGGTCATCTGAGTGAGGGTCCTCCCCCGCAGAGAGGCAGGGAGGTGCTTAATTTTCCATCATCTTCAACCTGGGAGGAAGCCGCCATCGTGAAGGAGCTGAATTTCCAGAATCTCCAGAGTCTCCAGAGCCATCATCCTTCCTTTATATCTTAGGGTTTTGAGGTTTTTATTGTTTTTACATTTTTAGGGATTTTTTGGGTTTTTAGAATTTTTATGGTTTTTATGAATTTTTAGTTATTTTGAGGGTTTGGGTGTTTTTTATGGTTTTAGGGATTTTAATGTTCTTCTTGGGTTTTAGTATTTTTTGAGTTTATGAGTTTTTAAGGGTTTAAAGGTTTTTTAGAGTATTTTATTATTTTTATGGGTTTAAAGAGTTTTTATTGGTTTTTAGGGTTTTCATGGGATTTTGTGTTTTTTATGGTTTTTATGGATTTTAGGGGGTTGGGTTTTTAGGGACTTTTAGGTTTTTAACATTTTTAGGTTTTTAGGGGTTTAATTTGTGTTTAGGTTTTCAAGGTTTTCAATGTTTTCTTAGTAGTTTCAATGTTTTTTCTGTGTTTTATATATTTTAAGAATTTTTATGTCTTTTCTATATATTTTTTTGGGTTTTAGGGATTTTTGGGATTTTGAGGTTTTTTAGGGTTTTAGGGTTTTTATCTTTTGTTAGGTTTTTAGAGGTTTTATTTGTTTTAAGAATTTTATAGTTTTCCTTGGGTTTTCCAAGTCTTTTAGGATTTTTTATATTTTAATGTAATTTTTGGGATTTCTTATGTTTTTTTTGTTTTTATATGTTTTTTAGATATGTAGGTGTTTTCTTGGGGGTTTAGGGTTTTTAGTGTTTTAGTGTTTTTTTATGTTTTTATGGGTTTATAGTTTTTTTTATTTTTCAGGGTATTCTAAAGGGTTTTCATGGTTTTATGTTGTTTTATAATTTTCGAGATTTTTAGGGGTTTTAAGTGATTTTAGGGGTTTTATGATCATTTAGAGGTTTTATAGTTTTTTATATTTTTATGGGTTTTAATATTTTTAGGTTTTTATGGTTTTCTTAGGGGTTTTCCATGTTTTATGGTTTTTTTGTATTCCGTAATTTTAGGTCCTTTATAGGTTTTTGATATTTTTTAGGGTTGTCAGAGATTGGGGGGGTATGTGTTTTTATGGTTTTAGTTTTTTATAGGGTTTTTATCATATAAATGTTTTATCAGTTTTAAGAGTTTTTATGTTTTTTAAGTTTTCTTAGCATTTTCCATGGTTTTTTGGGTTTTTTTTCATTTTTATGGTTTTTAGGGATTTTAAGATTTTTATTACATTATGGGTTTTTAGGGGTTTTATGGGGTTTTTTATGTTTTGGTTTTTATGGACTTTTTGGGGTTTTAGTTGTTTCTTTAGATTTTTAGGTTTTTAATATATTTTAGAGTTTTTAAAAAAAATAAGTGTTTAAAAGGGTCTTTGAGTTTTTTTTGATTTTATGGGGTTTTAGGGTTTTTAAATGTTTTCAGGGGTTTTTATGGTTTTTAGGTTTTTAAGGGGTTTAGTGTATTTTAGGGTTTTAATCTCTTTCATTGTTTTGTAGGGGTTTAATTTTTTTTTTGTTTTTTTAGGTTTTATTTGAGTTTTTCATGTTTTTATGGATTTTTCATTTTATATATTTTTAGAGTTTCTCTAGGTTTTTAATTTTTTAGGGTTAATAGGGATTTTTAGGGTTGTATGGGTTTTTATGGTTTTTAGGGTTATTAGAGTTTTTTGGTGGTTTTATGTGTTTTTATTGATTTTAGGTTTTTCTTAGGTCTTTAATGTTTTAGGGTTTTTATGTTTTTATGGATTTTCAGTGATTTTATAATTTTAATTTTTTAGTGTTTTTAGTGTTTTAGGGGTTTTAGGATTTTAGGGTTCTTAGGGGTTTTATGGTTGTTTTGGAGGATTTATGATTTTTTTGAGCTTTTAGGGTTTATGATTTTTTAGAGTTTTTTATTGTTTGTAGATGTTATAGGGGGTTTTAGAGTTTTTTGTGAGGTTTTAGGATTTTAGGGTTTTTTAGGGTGTATAATGTTTTAATGGGGTTTGGGTTTTTAAGGCCTTTTAGGGTTTTTAATATTTCTAGGGTTTTTAGGGGATTTATGTGTTTTTAGATTTTTATGGGTTTCTCATTGTTTTTTAAGGTTTTTATTGTTTTTTTGTTTTTTGGGATATTTTAAACTTTTTTAGGATTCTTATGGTTTTTAGGGTTTTTATTATTTTGACGTTTTTATCATTTTAGGGTTTTAGGGGCAAGGAAGATGTGAGGGTCGGGCTATTCCCGAACCCCCCAAATTTATTAGAAAGAAAAAAAGAGGACACAACAGACAAGGGAGGGGATGGGTCAAACGAACCACGCCCAAAAACCCCTTACAACCCACGCAAAAAATGAAAAACCAAGAAAAAAAGACTCAATGGCCAGACACAACAACCGCATCATCACGTCACATCCATCCAATACCAGCATCCAGCATCACCACATCCAACCATCAAAACAGCACACCAATAGCAACACATCCAAACCAACCAGCCCCAGCTACCATCAGCACCACATCTGACATCATAGCCAATCACACCCAGTAGCATCAAACCACAACACAAGCACCAGAACAAAAAGTATCCATCAACACCTCCCAATAAACAAAAACCAGCAAAATCAGCACAACAAAAAACTCATCCGCATCAGCAACAAATAACCAAACAAATAACCAAACAACCACCAGCAGTATCCCCCAAATATCATTCAAACACCAGCAAATAGTGCAGCCTTTCCCCAACCAGTCTCCATTAACACCCTTTCCAGCAACCATCATGTTCTCCCTAGGAGGGTCCAGTCTTGTAGCAAGCTCATGATCCAGCATCAACAGTAACTCATAACCAAACCAAGCATCATCACCATAGTGGCCAACAAGAGAACACAAGGCACCTCTAAAGTCCAACATAGCATCCAGCAACCAGCATAAATCCAGAAGTTCGACAGCAGCATGAAACTAAGCGAGTTGAAAATAAACCTACAAAACCAAGACACAACAGAGAAAGCTTGACCCATCTTGACTCCACTAGAACTTCCTCCCAGCGCATTGACCATGGAAGCCACGACGAAGAGAAAAATCCATATCTTCCAAGGAAGATCCAAATCTCCACAAGTTCCCGGCCAACTCGATGACAGCCTTTCTAGACTAGATCACTGAATCCCGACTCCATCAAAAACCTACCACATCTCCCGCAAGATCACCAGGGGAGGAGACCTCTCAGGCAAAACACCAACCGCAACCTCAGAATGGAAGAGATCCTCAGACCTAGAGTGCCAACACTGCCGGGGAATCCCTAGACCCCGCTGAACTGTCCATCGACACATCAGATCTAGAAGAACAACCCCGAAAGGCAGAAATCCAGAAGTGGTCTTGGCTTCCAAGGGATCGGTAGCATCACCACAAACCAGATCGGAAAGATCTGACGAAACGAATCACCACACGACCTAGATCAGGAAGTCACCACCTTTCCCTGAGAAGAAATTCCAGAATCCTTCGCCAGCCAGAAACCGCCTTGTCACCCGCAAATGCACCGAGGAAGAAGACCGCACGAACCAAAAACCATCCGTAGCACCCAACCTTAGGAGATTGATGAAGTCACCGAGAAGGATTCCTTGAGGGTGCCCTGAAGATCGCTGTGTTGGGAGGGAGAAACCAGGAGAGAGCGGCGTCATTTTTTTTTCAAACTTTCTTCTCCTTAGGGTTTTAGGGTTTTAATGGTTTTTATCATTTTTTGGTTTTTAGGAATTTTAAGAATTTTAGGTTTTAAATTTTTTCTTGAAACTATTCAGTGTTTTTAGGGTTTTTGCGATTTTTAAAGATTTTTTATGTTTTTATTATTTTTAGGGTTTTTTGTGATTTAGAATATTTTTTAATTTCTTATGATTTCTAGGGTTTTGGGGGATTTTTGGGGTTTAGGTATTTTTAATGATTTTTATAGTTTTTTATATTTTGTAATCATTTTTAGAGTTTTAAAATGATTTTAATGTTTTATTTGTGGTTTAGTGTTTTTATAGGTTTTAAGGGTTTTTATAGTTTTAGGGGTTTTATGTATTTTAGTTTATTTTTGGGAATTTTTTCTTTTATTATTCTTATCATTTTTATGTTTTGGGGGTTTTAAGTGTTTTTAGGTGTTTCTATTGTTTGTTGGGGGTTTTTTGGTTTTTAGAGATTTTTGGTTTTTTTAGGATTATTGTGGATTTTATGGAGTTTAGGGATATTGATGTTTTTTACTTTTTTAGTGTTTTAGGGTTTTTATGTTTTCTTTGTGGTTTTCCTGATTTTGGGGGGTTTTTTGTTTTTATGAATTTTTATGGATTTGTCAAAAAATTTATGGTTTTTTATGGTCTTTAGAAATTTTGAGGGGTTTTAGGGTTCTCATGATTTTTAAGGTTTTTAGGGATTTATAATTTTTTAGGTTGTTAGTGGTTTGAAGTGTTATATATTTTTTGTGGTTTTATTAGTTATTTCTCATGTTTTTATAGTTTTTTACCTTTTTTGGGAAGTTAATAATTTTTTTAGGATTTTTATGGTTTTTATGGTTTTTTTTGGGATTTTGAGGGTTTTTTGGGGGTGTTTGGGTTTTAGTGTGTTTATGTTTTTAGGGTTTTTATGTGTTTTTAGATTATTAGAGTTTTCATTGGATTTTTAGGGAATTTATTTTTTTACGTTTTCTTGATTTTTGGGGATTTTTTAGTTATTTAATAGTTTTTTAGAATATTTTAGGATTTTTATGGTTTTTGTGGTTTTTAGGATTTTTGGGGTGTCTTTTGGTTTTCTGGTTTTTTAAGTTTTTTGGGTTTTCAAGGTTTTAATGAAAATTTTTATGTTTTATGGGTTTAAATGACATTTAGAGTTTAATTGGATTTTTGATTTTAAGGGTTTTTATGGTTTTAGGTGTTTTAGGGGTTTTAGTGGGTTGTATGATGTTTAGTGTTTTTGAGGGATTTTATGGGTTTGAAATCATTTTTTATTTTTGAGGTTTTCTTTGTGTTTTTAGGGTCTTTAATGTTATAAGGTATTTTTATAGGTTTTTATAATTTTTAATGGTTTTTAGGTTTTTCTAGGATTTTGATGGGTTTTTTGGGTTTTTTGGGTTTTTATTATTTTTACGGTTTTTAGGGGTTTTAAGTGTTTTTAGGTTTTTAAGGGGTGCTAATCGTTTTCCTAGGTTTTTAGGGATTTTTATATATTTTTTGGAATTTTATGGTTTTTTAGATTTTTTATGTTTTATGTGCTTTTTGGGTGTATATCGGTTTTAAGGGTTTGTATTTTATTTTTGGTTTTTATGGGTTTTTTTAATTTTTTTATAGGTTTTTTTTTGTTTTTAAGTATTTTAATTATTTTCATGGGTTTAAAAATAGTTATAAATTTCTATGAGTTTTTGGAGTTTTTATGGGTTATTAGGGGTTTTAAGGGTTTTATTAGTTTTTATGGTTTTAGGGATTTTAGAGTCTATTAATTTTAATGGTTTTTAGGGGTTTTAAGTGTTTTTAGGTTTTTAAGGATGTGTTTGGGTTTTCAGTGTTTTTAGGGTTCTTTATCTTTATTGGGATTTTAAGGATTTTTAGCTTTTTAGAGGTTTTTTGGGTTTTTAGGAATTTGAGGGGTTTATGGTATTTTAGGGTTTTTAGTATTTTTAGGTATGTAGGGGTTTTAAGTGATTTTACATTTTTCTAGTTTTTGTAAGGTTTTTAGGGTTTTTAGGGTTCTTTATTTTTTTGGGACTTTTAGAATTTTTATGGGTTTTTATGTTTTTAGGGTTTTTTGTATTTTTTAGGGTTTTTAGGGATTTTAAGTGTTTTTTTTTGTTTTTAAGATTTTCTCAATGTTTTTAATATTTTTCAGAGTTTTTTCTATTTTTGGGGGTTTTGAGGGATTATTTTGGATTTTTATGGTTTTTAGAGATTTTTTCATTTTTGAAGGTTTTTTGGTTTTTTTGGGGTTTTTAGAATTTTTATGCCTTCAAGTGTTTTTATATTTTTAATGATATATTCAGGTTTTAAGGTTCTTAGGGAATTTTATATTTTATGGATTTTTGGGGATTTTTATGACTTTTATAGTATATTATGTTTTTTTATAGATTTTGTGGTTTTTTAGTGTTTTTATTATTTTTGGGGGGTTCATTTTATGTTTGATTTTTATGGTCCTTTTAATTTGAAGTGTTTTTATTGTTTTTAATGTTTTTATGAGTTTAATGGCATTTTATATTTTTATTGGGTTTTAGGGGGTTTTTAGTTTTTAAGGATTTTTAATGTTTGTATTGGATTTTGAGGTTTTTTGGGTTTCTTGGGTATTTGTGGTCTTCTAGGGTTTTAGTTTTTTTAGATTTTATTGGTTTATTGTGTTTTTAGGGTTTTCAATTTTTCTTATGGTGTCTCCAGTTTTTACTGTTTTTTATATTTTTTGTGATTTTTATTATTATTATATATTTTAATTGTTTTATGGATTTTAAGGGTTTTTAGAGTTTCTAGAGTTTCAAGGTTAATAGTGTTTTACAATTTTTTATGTTTTTAGAGGTTTTAAGTGTTTTTCGATTTTTATGCTTTTCTTTGGGTTTTAAAGGCTTTTTAAGAATTTTTATGTTTTTATGGATATTAGATATTATTTAATATTTTTATGGTTTTTATGGCTTTTATTAATTTTTAGGGTTTTTAGTATTTATTATGATTTTTAGGGTTTTATGGTTTTTTCGGTTTTTGTGTTTTTTTAGTTTTTTATGGTTTCAATGGTTTTTATAGTTTTCAACATTTTCAGGGGTTTAATTGGATTTTAGAGTTCATAGTATTATTTTATGGTTTATTGGTTTTTAAAGTATTTATGGTTTTAGGGGTTTTTTTCGATTTTTAGATTTTTAGTGATTTTGAGGGTTCTTTGGGGATTTTAGGGTATTATTATTATTTTTAGGTTTTTAGGGATTTTTTGTGTTTTTTATGTATTTAATTATTTTTAATTTTTTTAATGTATTTATGGGTTTAAATGGTTTTAGATTTTTTATTGCGATTTTAATATTTAATTAGTTTTTATGATTTTTAGGGTTTTAAGGGTTTTAAGGGTTTTAAATGAATTTTAGGGGTTTTATCATTTTCTTAGTTTTTAGGGGTTTTAAGTGTATTTAGTTTTTAATGTTTTATTTGTTGTTTTAAGGGGTTTTTATATTTTTTACAATTTTTATCATTTTTTAGGATTTATTATATTTTTATGGTTTTTAGGGTTTTTAGGGATTTTGATGGTTTTTAGATTTTTTATGGGTTTAGGGTTTATTTGGGTTTTGTGGGTTTTTCCGTTTTTAGGGGGTTTAATTGTTTTTTGGTTTTTATGGTTTTTTTAATTTTTTCAGTGTTTTAGGGTATTTGTATTTTCATGGATTTGTAGATATTTTTTTGAATTTTCAGGGTTTTTAAGGGTTTTAGGGATTTTGTGGGGTTTTAGGATTTTTATGGTATTTTTGGGTTTTAGGTTTTTTAGAGTTTTTAAGGTTTTTTGTGTTTTTTTAAATTTTTAGGGGTTTAAAGGGTTTTAAGAGTTTTTAGTTGGATTTTAGTTTTTTTAGGGTTTCAGGGTTTTTAGGGTTTTTTAGATTTTTTGAGATTTGTAAGGCTTTTAGAATTTTTATAATTTTTTGGTAGTTTATTGGATTTAAGTGTTTTTAGGGTTTTATGGTTTTCTTTGGGTTTTTAGGTTTTTTTGTTTTTGTGGATTTATATGTATTTTTAGGATTTTATGAGTTTTCAGGGTTTTTAATAATTTTGAAGGATTATAGGGTTCTTAAGGTATTTTGGGTTTCCGGGTTTTTATCATTTGGTATGGTTTTTAAGGATTTCAAGTGTTTTTTTGGTTTTTAATGTTTTCATTATGTTTTTTATGTTTTTACGGATTTTTAGGGATTTTTAGGATTTTTATTGGTTTATAGATATTTTATGTTCTTTTAGGTTTTTGGGATTTTTTTTCATATTTAGAATTTTATGGGTTTATGTATTTTTACGGTTTTAATGTTTTTTAGGATTTTTTATTGTTTTGAGGGCTTTTATTTTTTTAATGATTTTAGGGGTTTTTTGTATTTTTATTGTTTTAGTGTTTTTAGGTATTTTGAGGGTTTTTAGGTATTTTTAGTGTTTTTAGGATTCTATTGGGGTTTTAATGTTTTTAGGTTTTTAGTGGTTTTAATTGTTTTTAGTTTTCGATGGTTTTCTTAAGGTTTTCGGGGTTCTTAATGGTTTTTGACATTCTTATATATTTTTTGGGATTTTAAGAATTTTTAATATTTTTGGGACTTTATGTATTTTGAGGGTTTCTTAGGATATTTTATGGTTTTTATAGTTTTTTCGAGTTTTTAAGGTTTTTTTGAGTTTTTTATGGTTTTTATATTTTTTAGTTTTTAATTTTTTGGGGGTTTTCTGCTTTTGTATGGGGTTGTTAGGTTTTTAGGGTGTTTAATGGTTTTTAGGGGTTTAGGGATTTTAAAGTCTTTTAAGGGTTTTAGCATTTTTAGGTTTTTATGGGGTTATGTGTTTTTAGGTTTTTACAATTTACATAAAGTTTTTAAATAGTTTTAGTGAATTTTTCATTTTTAGGTATTTATTTGGCTATTAAGTGCTTTTATGGTTTTTAGGGATTTTGTGGGGGGTTTTTTAGGGTTTTTATATTTTTTCATGTTGTATAGGGGTTGTATGTGTTTCTAGGATTTTAAGGTTTTGTTCTGTTTTTTTAGTGTTGTTAGGGTTTTTTATGTTTTTATGTTTTTTGGATTTATAGAGTTTTTATGGGTTATTTGTGGTTTTAGTTATTTTGAGGGTTTTGAGTTATTTTGGGTTTTCATTTTTTTTGGTTTTAGGGTTTTTGGTGTTTTTTATGGATTTAGAGGTTTTTTAGAGTATTTTTATCATTTTATAGTTTTAAGGTGTTTGAAGGGTTTTTAGTGGTTTTTAGATTTTTTATGTGATTTTAGGGATTTTTAAGATTTTATGGGTTTTTAGGGGTTTTAGTGTTATTTTCAGTTGTTATAGTGTTTTAGGGATTTTATCATTTAATAGGTTTTCTAAGAGTTTTAAGTGTTTCTAGTTTATTATGGTAACCAAAGGGTTTTCTCGGTTTTTAAGGTTTTTTATATTTTTATGGATTTTTTTGGATTTTTTTTATTTTTATAGGGTTTTAAGGGTTTTAGTGTTTATAGGGAATTTAAGGGGTTTTATGGCTTTTTAGGTTTATTAGGGTTTCGTTGTTATTAGTGTTTTTAGGGATTTTAAGTGATTTTAGGTTTTAATGTTCACTTAGGGGTTTTCTTGGGGTTTTAGTGTTTTCATACTTTAATTGATTTTTAGGTATTTTTTGGGATTTTAAGTATTTTTGAGTTTTTAGGGATTATGAGTGTTTTTATGGATTTTAGGGTTTTTATGGTTTTTTGGTTTTTTGGGTTTTGATTAGTTTTTTAGGTGTTTGATGATTTTTAGAGTACTTATCATTTTTATCAATTTAAAATGTTTTAAGATTTTTTAGCGGTTTTGTAGTTTTTATGGGGTTTTAAGGTTCAATGGGTTTTATAATGTTTAGGCTTTTAGAATTTTCATGATTTTATCATATTTAGGTCTTTAGGGGTTTTAAGGTTTTTAGGATTTTAAGGTTTTCTTAGGGGGTTTGCACGAGTTTTTGGAATTTTATGTTTTTAGTTATTTTTTGGTTTTTTAAGACTTTTATAGTTTTTATGGTTTTAGGGATTTAGAGGCATTTTGTTGTTTTCATGTTTTTTTCTTTTGGGTTTTGAATGATTTTTGAGATTTTTAAGGGTTTTATGGTTTTTATAGTTTTTTAATATTTTTATATGAATAATGATCTTATAGAGGTTTTAATCAGGTTTTTAGGTTTTTACGAGTTTTTAGGGGTTTTTTTCCAGTTTTTAGGGGTTTTATGGTTTTTAGGAGTTCTTAGGTGTTTTTAGAAATTTAGGGGTTTAAAATGTTTTTATATTATTTTTGGTTTTTAGGGGTTTTCATGGTTTTTTCAGTTTTTTATATTTTTTGGAATTTTTTAGGTTTTTTATTATTTTTAAATGTTTTTATGGATTTTGATGGTTTTATGGTTTCTAGGGTTTATGGTTTTTTATTTTCTAGGGTATTTCATGAGTTTTGGGGTTTCTGGGATTTTAGATTTTTTTAACATTTTAAGGGGTTTAATGTGTTTTTAAATTTTTTATTGTTTTTAGGATTTTATGTTGTTAAGGTTTCTTTATGGTTTTCTGGGGGTTTTGAGGTTTTTAAGGGTTTTGAGTGTCTTTTTGGGTTTTTAAGATTTTTAAGTTTTTTAGTTGTAATTATTGTTAGTGTTTGAAGTTTTTATTAGGTTGTTTAATGGTGTTTATGATTTTCTATGTTTTTAGGTATTTTGAGAGTTTTTTAGTATTTTTATGGTTATTTAGGGTTTTAAGGGAATTTGAGTGTTTTACGTTTTTAGGGGTTTTTAAGTATTTATTAATTTCTTAGGGGTCATGGGATATTTTGTGATTTTTTATGTTTTTATGCATTTTTACAGCTATTCTATGAATTTTATGGTTTTTAGGGATTTTAGGGATTTTGAGGGTTTTTAGATTTTTTATAGTTTATAGAATGTTTTATGGATTTTAACGGTTTAATTGGTTTTGAGAGTTTTTATTTGGTTTTCAATGTTTTTATTTATTTTTAGGTGTTTTAAGGTTTTTAGGAGTTTTTATAGTTTTTAGGATGTTTTTGGGTCTTTTAGGGGTTTACTATTTTTTGGGGTTTTGGGGTTTTACTTGTTTTTGGGTATTTATCGTTTTCTTATTTTTTAGGGTTTTCACCTTTTGAAGATTTTTAGGTTTTTATAGTATTTTTATAGTTTTTTGAATTTTGTCGGGGTTTTAGTGTTTTTAATGTTTTTTCATTTTTAGGTTTTTAGGGCAAGGAAGGTGAGAGGCCATGTTATTCCTGGCCCCCACCCTAAAAAAATTATAAAAGAAAAGAAAAGCACACAAGGGTTGGCAGGATCAAACGACCCACAACAAAAGCCCTAAACCCCAACGCACCAAAGTCAAAAAGACAAAAAAGTAAAAAAGATAGAGATAGGGGAAACAAATCAACTTCTCCATCCCCATAAGGATCCATATCAGCAGCAAAACAATAGGAAGCATCTGAATCCTTTGAATCCCATTCAGAAGATTCATATTGCTTAAGGACGGATGAAAAATACATCTTGAGCTATACATTAAGCTGCGCCTTTTCTGCCCAGCCTTCTCCGCCATGAGAATTTTCAATAACATTACTTTCCTTGCAGGATTCTCTTGTAGAAATTGGATGAGGATTGGACGAATAATCCCTCCTTGTTCTCCGCTTCATTGGGGGTGCATCGAGCCCCGCCTTCTTGCTTTGGAGCACATCATCAACACTCAACAGCCTGGGCTTGATATTTCCATCCTTTATATGATCTGTAGCAGCATGATCAACTACACATCCCTAACTACCAGATCCAGGATCATACCGCGACTTCCTCTTATAGGGGCATGAGTCCAAGCCAGAAGAAAGAGAGAGACTCATCGAATCCTACTCCCTCCTAATCGTAGCCAAATTTGTATAGATAATGTCATCGTGATCCCCAAAAATTTCTCCTAACCTTATATGTTCATCATTATCATCCCCAAAGAAGATCATTAGTTGCTGGTATGGCTTCTACATGATCACTTTTTGATGTTGCTCAAAGGGGATTTCAGAAAAGTCCATTATATTTTTAGAAAACATATCATAGAGAGGTAGAGTCTCAAATAGAACAAGAGAAGTGCTCGGATTAGGTTGCTCAATAGTCCTCCTAACAACAAGAAGGTTATTATACTACTCCCCAGGTTGAGGGGCATTAATCAGACAGTCCCCAAGCACAAAATCATCAACCAACACCTACTCCGACATTTGTACAGAAGGTAAGGGATTATGCTCCGCTCCCATTTGCTTCATTCTTTTAAAAGATGGAAGCACAGCCATATCTTGAAGGTCAATAGAATCATATTTAGTATCCACAACCTACAATTCCTGACTCAAAAGGCCCCCTCCTCTTTTACCATATAATCCATAGGATCTATGCCTGCAAATCGATTAGATGTTAAGACCAACTATTGTCCCTAGAATTTTCCTTGCACAATAACTACTGAAGGATTTTAAAGTGTCTCCCTCTCCATCCATTCCCCAATGAGGCTTAGATGGTTACATTCACCCCTCACAAGATCAACCTGCAAATTGGATTCCATAGCCCTGTCTTCATGAGGAGATTCATCCCCTACCTTAGTAGAAGAAGGGGAATCACCCACTAGCCCCAGGCACCCTTTAGTCACTTGAAAATGCCCTTAATTGTGGATTTCCCCTCAACACCCTTCCAGGAGGATGGTCCCCCTTCTTCCACCCTATAATCCCTCCCTACATCCAGTAGGGTATCCCTCCCTTACATTTTTTTCATGGTTTTCAGGGTTTTTCATGTTTTTATTGATTTTAGGGCTTTTTATCATTTTTATGGTTTTTAGGGTTTTTTTATTTTATGGGTTTTTTGTGTTTTTTAGTTTTTATGGGTTTTGTGTTATATTATAGTTTTTAACGTTTTAAGGGGTTTGATGATTTTTTAGTGTTTTTTTTATTTTGAGTTTTTTATGGTTTTTAATGTTTTTTAATGCTTTAGGGGTTTTATGGTTTTTAATGGAATTCATTGTCTTTTATGGTTTTTAGAATTTTTTGTTTTTAAGGATTTTTGTGTTTTTAGGTTCTTAAGGTTTTATTTGGAGTTGTTAGAAATATTTATATTTCTAGTGATTTTTATTGATTTTTTAGGATTTTATGGGTTTTTAGGGATTTTAGGGATCTTGATGGGTTTTAGGGTTTTGGGGATTTAAATGTTTTTTAGGTTTTTTAGGTTTATATGGATTTTATGTTTGTTATTTTCTTTAAGGATTTTTAGGATTTTTAGGTTTTTTAGGTACCTTTACGTTTGTAGTGATTTTTAGGGAATTTTAGAAAAATTATGAATTTTTACAATTTATATGGATTTTTAGTGGTTTTTGGTTTTTTATGGTTTTTATTTTTTTTTTGGGTTTTTAGGGTTTTTTGTGTTTTTAGTAGTTTTAAGGTTTTTTAGATATTTTTAATTTTTTACAGGTTTAAAAGGTTTTGAAAATTTTTAGTGGTCTTTTTAGGGTTTGTTTTGGGTTTTTTATGGTTTTAGGGTTTTTATTATTTTTCTTGGTTTTATCGTTATTTGCATTATTTAAGGATTTGAAGTGTTTTTAGGTTTTAATGTTTTCTTAGGGGTTTTTAGAGTTTATGGGATTTATATTTTTTTATGTATTTTTAGTGCCTTTTTATGATTTTTATTGTTTTTATTGATTTTAGGGATTTTGAGGGATTTTTGGGTTTTTAGTGTTTTTAATGGTTTTCAAGTTTTTAGTACTTTTTTAGTTTTTTGGGGGGTTTTTCGTGTATTTGGGTTTTTATGATCGTATGATAAATTTTAATATTTTTTACATTTTTTATGTATTTAGGTATTTTTTTATTTTTTTATAATTTTTAGGGGTTTCTGGGATTTTAAGGTGTTTTTTTTTGGATTTTTTGGAGTTTAGGTGGTTTTTGAAATTTTTATGGATTTTAAGTTCTTCGTTTTTTAGGGAATTAATACTTTTTAGTGTTTCTATCATTTTTTTTGAGTTTTTATGCGTTTTAGGGATTAAATGGTTTTTAAGGGGTTTTATGGGTTTTAGGAGTTTTTAGGGTTTTTTGGATAATTTATTTGTTTTATTGTTTTCTTTTGTTTTTCAGGGGTTTTATGTTTTATATGTCTTTAATGTTTTCTTGGAGTTATTCTATGGTTTTTTTATTTTTTAGGTATTTTTTCCTTTTTAAAGATTTTTAGGAATTTTTAGTATTTTTATTGTTTTTAAGAATTTTTAGGGACTTGGTGTGTTTTGGGGGGCTTTTAGGGGTTTGGGGATTTTATGGTTTTTAACACTTTTTTATTTTTTTGGGGTTTTATGTGTTTTTAGGATTCTATTGTTTTATAAGAGGATTTTTAGTGTTTTTAGGATTTTTTATGTTTTTAAAGACTTTTAGTGACTTTTAGGATTTTGATAGGGTTCTATGACTTTTAGAGACATTAATGGATTTCAGGGTTTAATAGGGTCTATAGAGTTTTTTTTATTTTTTTGGGTTTTCAGAGTTTTTTTAGTTTTGAAGGGGTTTTAAGGGTTTTTAGAATTTTTTTTTATTTTTTATGGGTTTAAATGTTTTTATAGTTTTTAGTGGTTGAAAGGATTTTATAGAGTTTTAGGGATTTTTAGGTTGTTTATTATTTTTATGGGTTTTAGGGTCTTTTAGGGTATTTTGTGTTTTTATGTTTTTAAGGGTTTTAAGTGGGTCTAGCCTTTAATGTTTTTATTAGTCATATTCTTGGATTATAGGTTTTTTGCGTTTTATAGAATTTGAGTGTGTTTAGGGTTTGAAGCATTTGTAGGTTTATTATGAGATTTTAGTGTCTTTGAGGTTTTTTAGTGGTTTTAAGTGTTTTTAGGTTTTTTAGGCTTTAGGTTTTCTTAGGTTTTTCTGGGTATTTGGTTTTTTTACATTTTTTTTAATTTTTAGTTTTTTTATGCATTTTTGTGGTATCTAGGGATTTTGAGGGTGTTTATTCTTTTATAGTTGTTTTTTCTATTTTTGGAGTTTTTTTTAGGATTTAAGGGTTTTAATTTTTTTTAGATATTGTTAATGTTTTTTGAGGTTTAAACTATTTCTAGTGTTTTTAGTGCATTTTTATGCATTTTAGGGGGTTTAAAGGTTTTATGGTTTTTATGGTTTTTAAGAGATTTGGGGTTTTAGTGTTTTTTGCGTTATTTAGGTGATTTATGGGTTTCAAATGTTATTAGTTTGTTAGGTTTACTCAAGTATTTTTAGAGTTTTTTACATTTTTATGGGTTTTTTGGGTATTTTTTTGGATTTTTAAAGGTTTTTATGTTTTTTAGGGGTTTAAACGTTTTTTTAGTTTTTCCAGTTTTTAGGTTTTATAGGGTCTTAATTATTTTTTGGGTTTTAATTTTTTCTTATGTTTTCTGTGTTTTTATGGGTTTTTAGGTTTTTAGGTATTTTTAAAGATATTTTAGGATTTTATGGGTTTTTAGTGTTTTAAAGGGTTTTAGGGGTTTTAATGATATATAGTGTTTTGGGGTTTTAATAGTTTTTTATTGGTTTTCTGGGTTTTTTTGGTTTTTAGGGTTTTTATGGATTTTTTTTGTTTTTCTAAATTTTACAGTAGTTTAAAGGATTTGAAGGGTTTTAGTGGGTTTTAGGGGTTTTATGGGGTTCTAGGGAATTTACGGTTTTTAGGGGTTTTATGGTTTTTAGGGTTATTTATGGTTATTTAGGGTTTTTAGCATTTATTTTTATTTTGGGGGTTTTGAGTGTTTTTTGGGTATTAAGGATTTTATAAGGAATTTTAGTCGTTTGAGGGTTTTTTATAATTTTAGGGATTTTTAGGCCCTTTAAAGATTTTTACGGTCTCTTAGTTTTTCAAGGATTTTGATTGTTTTAGTGTTTTTTAGGATTTTGAGCATTTTTTGGTTTTTGGGGTTTTTTAGTGTTTTTAGGAGTTTAAGGTTTTCTTTGGGGTTTTTAGGGTTTTTGGGGATTATCATGTTTTTAAATATTTTTAGGTATTTTAAGTTAATTTTTGTATGATTATGGTTTTTTGGGATTTTGAGGGTTTTTTCAGTCCTTTAGGGTTTTCAGGATTTTTTCTGTTTTTTTCTGTTTTTTTAGTTTTTTATGGGATTTAAGATTTTTTAGAGTTTTTCTCATTTTTAGGTGTTTGAAGGATTTTTATATTTTTTAGTGGATTTGGCCTTTATATGGGTTTTTAGTGTTTTCAAGGTTTTTAGTGGTTTTCATTGGTTTTAGGGGCCATAGGGTTTTTGGGTACTTTTTGGTTTTTTTAATGTTGTTTGGTTTTTAGTGGTTTTAATCATTTTTTGGTTTTTAAGATTTTCATATGGGTTTTCAGGGATTTTTACTTTTTAGAAATATTTATGGGGTTTTTTATGTGTTTACAGTTTATAGGGTTTCTAATGATTTTGAGGGGTTTCGGTTTTCTTTGTTTTTTTTGATATTTATGGTTTGTAAAAATTTAGGGTTTTAAGGGGTTTTAGGTTTTTTTAGGTTATATAGTTTCTTTAAATTTTTCAATTTATTTTTTAAATTTCATGTTTTTAGGTATTTTTAGAGATTTTTTGTATTTTTATGGATTTTTAGGGGTTTTAGGGATTTTTATGGTTTTTTGGTTTTATATTTATTTTTTTTTTGGTATAAGGTTTTTGTTTTGTTTTTTAGAGGTTTTAATGGGTTTCAGTGTTTCTTTCATTTTGGGGTTTAATGGGTTATTATATTTTTTTATTTTTTTAGGTGTTTAATATGTTTTATGGTTTTAATTTTTTTTATGGTTTTAAGGGGTTTTAGGGTCTTAGGGGTTTTTTCATTTTTTAGCAATTTAAGGGGTTTTAATTTTTTTTTGGATTTTAGGGTTTCTAGTATTTTTCTGGGTTTTTAGGGTTTTTTAGGTTTTTAGGGATATTTATGACTTTTTTTTTATGAATTTTTGGGTTTTTAGGATTTTTTGGGATTTCAATGGAATTTATTTATTTTCAGGTATTTTAGGTCTTAAAATGATTTTTATCATTTTTGGGTTTTAGGGTTTTTTAT
Organism: Viscum album; assembly: GCA_963277665.1. Taxonomy (NCBI): domain Eukaryota; kingdom Viridiplantae; phylum Streptophyta; class Magnoliopsida; order Santalales; family Viscaceae; genus Viscum; species Viscum album. The sequence continues at coordinate 1,273,960,550 of OY728136.1, read as the reverse complement.
TGTTTTTTAAATTTTCCTAGAATTTTTTAGATTTTTAGGAATTGTTTTTTGTATTTACTAAATTTTAAAGATATTTTTTAGAATCTTTCAGGGTTTCTCAGGTTTCTAGTGATTTTTAGGGTCTTTAGGGTTTCATAAAGTCTATGGTTTCTTATGGGTTTTTAGGGTTTTGAGGCTTTTTTATTTTTTTAGGTTTTTAAGGTTATTGTTAGTTTTTTAGGGTTTTTAGAGTTTTTAGTGGTTTTATGGATTTTATGATATTTTAGGTTTTTTATTGTTTTTGGGGTTGGGGGGTTCAGTGTTTTTTTTCATTTTTTATGTTGTTAAGAGGTTTAAGTGTTTTTATATTTTTAAATATTACATAGGGGTTTTGGGGTTTTGTAGGGTTTTTACATTGTTTGGGTTATTAAAGGATATTTTTGGATTTTTATGCTTTTATGTGGTTTAGGGATTTTGAGGGGTCTTAGGATTGGGGGGGTAGGGGTATAATGCCTTCTACTATTTATAGGTTTTTAGGGGTTTTAAGTGTTTGTATCTTTTCAAGGTTTTCTTAGGTATTTATAGGGGTGTTCGATATTGTTACATTTTTAGGGTTTTAAGTTTTTTTTATGAATTTTTTGGTTTTTAGGGATTTTGAGGGCATTAGGATTTATAGGGTTTTTTGGTTTTTTGGATTTTTAGGGTTATTTTGAGTTTTTTAAATTTTTTTGGTGTTTAATGGGTTTAAAGGGATTTTAATGTTTTTTAGAGTTTTTATCGGTTTTGGGGTTTTTAAAGTTTTAGAGGGTTTTAGGGTTTTAGGGGTTTTAGGGTATTTGTAGCATTTTTAATAGTTTTAGGGTTTTTGTGGATTTTAATTTTTTTTGGTTTTTAAGGTTTTCTTTGGGTTTTTAATGTTTTTAGAGGATTTTAAATTTTTAGGTATTTTTAGGGATTTATATAGATTTTACGGTTTTTTATGTTTTTAAGGGTTTAATGGGTTTTTACAAATTTTATGGTTTTTTGGGATTTTATGGTTTTCTGATTATTCAAGGGTTTAAAGGTTTATAGAGTTTTTTATTTTTTTTGGTTGTATAAATTGTTTTCATAGTTTTAATGGTTTTTTAAGGTCTGTATATTTTTTTATGTTTTAATGGTTTTTTGGGGTTTTATGGATTTTATAATCATTTAGGGAATTTAAGGTTTTTAGGTTTTTTATGGGGTTTGGGTTCTTTTAGGTTTTCAAAATTTTCTTATGTTTTTTCAAGTATTTTATTGTTTTTTACATTTTCATGATATTTAGGATTATTATGGTAGTTTTGTGTTTTTAGGGATTTTGATAGTTTTTAGGGTCTTTAAAGGTTTTTATCATTTTTTAGGTTTTTAGGTGGTGTGATCATTTTTAAATGTTTAGGGTTTTATTTGGGCTTTTTTGGGTTTTAAGGGTTTTTTACATTTTTACAGGTTTTTTGTTCTTCTTTAGTATTTTTATGGTTTTTTAATTTTTATGGATTTTTAAGGGTTTTAAGGTTTTTATAGTTATTAAGGTTTTAATATCTTTAAATTTTTAGGGTATTAAAGGGTTTTAGTGATTTTAGTGGGGTTTTGGGTTATTTATGGGTTTTATGGGTATTAAGGTTTTTAGGGGTTTTATGGTTTTGAGGGGTTATAGGTATTAGGGTTTTTAGGGTTTTTTTATTTTAGTTTTTTATTAGTTTTAATTGTTTTTTATTTTTTAAAAATATTCTCATCATTTTTAAGGTTTATTAAGGTTTTTTTGTCATTTTAGGGTTTTTAGGGATTTTAAATATTTTTAATGTTTTTAGAGTTTTTAACATATGTATGATTTTTATTGTTTTTTGGGGTTTTACGGTGTTTTTTGAGTTATTTATTGTGTTTAAGGATTTTTATTACTGATTAATTTTTTTTATTTAAAAGGAAATGAGAGTTTTTAGTGTTTTTTAGGGTTTTATGGATTTTTATTATTTTTAATGTTTTTAGGTGTTTTTATGCCATGTATAAATTTTAGGGGTTTAGGGTTTTTAGCGTTATCTATGATTTTAGGGGTTTTAAGTGTTTTTTTTCAAGGTTTTCTTAGGGGGTTTCCATATTTTTATGTATTTTTAGGTATTTATTAAGATTTTTATTGTGTTTCACATTTTATAGGAATTTTGATGGTTTTAAGGGGTTTTGGGGTTTCAAGGATTTTGAGGTTTTTAGATATTTCAGGATTTTTAGCTGTAACAATTGTTTTTTAGGTTTTGAGGTTTTCATTGGGGTTTTCTTGGTTTTCATGGTTCCTTATATTTTTTTGGTATATTCGGAACTTTTAAGGATTTTTAGGGGTTTTTAGGGTTTTTAGGGGTTTTTATTGTTTTAGGGGTTTTTAGGAGTTTTAGGGTTCTTTTATGATTTTTAGGGTTTTCAGGGTTTTTTTAGTTTTTGGGGTATTTTTTGTTTTTAGGGGTTTTAGGTTTGTAGAGTTTTTTATTTTTATAGTGGTTTTAAGGGATTTTAGATTTTTTATTATTTTTATGGTTTATATGGGTTTTAGGGTTTTGAATGTTTTATAGGTTTTATGGTTTTTAGAGGTTTTAAGAGATTTTAGTATTTTTATAGTTTTTAATGTTTTTATATTCTTTAGGTATTTTAACTGTTTTTAGGTTTTTAAGGTTTTCTTAAGGGTTTTCTTGATTTTAGTTTTTTAATGTTAATTTTATTATTAATTATTTTTATACTTTTTTAGGACTTTTCATTGTTTTTAGGTTCCTTCATGTTTTAATGTAATTTTAGTGATTTTTAGGACTATTATGGTTTTTAATGATTTTTGGGGTTTTAGAGTTTTTATGTTTTTTATGGTTTTTTGTGTTTTTGAGTTTTTATCATTTTTATGATTTTTATGATTTTTTAATGTTCTTAGGGTATTAATGGAACTTTATATTTTTATGGGGTGGGTTTTTTGGTTTTTAGGTATTTTTATGGTTTTGTATGTTTTTTAGAGGTTTAATGGTTTTTAATATTTTTTTCATGTTTTTCTTGTCTCTTAGGGTATTTACTGTTTTTAGGTTTTTTATAGCTTTTATGTGTTATATATTTTTTTGATATTTGCTCAGGGGTTTTTAGGGTTTTCACATTTTTTGAGTTTTTTGTGTTTTTTGTGTTTTTTATTGTTTTTCTTTTTTAGGATCTTTAGGGATTTTGAGGGTTTTAAATTTATTTAGGGGTTTTTGGTTTTTTGGGTTTTAGGGTGTTTTGTGTTTTTTGGGTTGATAAGGTTTTTTATTGTTTATAATGTTTTAGGGTTCTAAATGGTTTTTTTAGTTTTTAGTGGTTTTTTGGGTTTTTGGGTTTTGTAGGGTTTTATGGGTTTTTATGTTTTTAGGGGTTTTGGGGGTTTTAAGGTATTTTAGTGTTTTTATCATTTCAATGTTTTTAGGGGTTTTAAGATTTTTTAGGTTTCCATAGTTTTCATAAGGGTTTTTAGGGGTTTTATGGTTTTATATATTTTTTTTATTTAAGGATTTCTAGGGATTTCTAATTTTTAAGGGTTTAATGCTTTTTAATTTTTAAGATATTCTTAATGGTTTTATAGGCTTTTATTTCTTTAAATTTTTTAGTGATTTTTAAATATCTTTTAAGATTTTTATGGATTTTTATAGTTTTTATGGAATTTATGTGTTTTAATTTTTTTTTCAGTTTTTAGAATTTTTTTCTTTTTAATGCTTTTAGAGTTTTTAATTTTTTTAGGCTTTTAAAGGATTTTTTGAGTTTCAAGTGGGTTTTTGGATATTTTATGAGTTTTTAGGACTTTTTTAAGGGTTTTTGGGGTTTTGAGGTAACTTTTATTGTTTTTAGTGTCTTTTTTGGTCTTTAGTGGTTTTTTAGTTTTAGTTATTTTTCGGATTTTTTGTTTTGTTAGGGTTTTATAGGGTTTTTAGGAGTTTTTTGGAACTTTTTATAATTTTTATGGGATTTTATGGATCTAGTGATTTTTAGTGTCTTTGTGTTTTAAGGGTTTTATTGTTTTTATTGTTTTTAGGTTTTTAGGGGTGTAAAGCGTTTTAAGGTTTTTAAGGTTTACATTGTTTTTTCTGGGTTTTAGGCCTTTTTATGTATATTTTTCATTTTAAGGTATTTTTAAATATTTTTATGGATTTTAGGGCTTTTAGAGTTTTGGATGGTTTTTAGGGTTTTTTGAATTGTTTGGTTTTTAAGGGTTTTACGCGATTTTTTCCTGGTTTTTAAGGGGTTTTAGATTCTTTTAACAGTTATAAGGGTTTAAATAATTTTTAGCGTTTTTGGTGGTTTTGGGTTATTATGGATTTGGTGGGTTTTCATGGGTTTTAGGGGTTTTATGGTTTTTAAGGTTTTATTATTTTTAGGTTTTTATTGGTTTTATGTGTTTTGAGTTTTTAAGGTTTTATTAGGAGTTTTCTTGGTTTTTATGGTTTTCTATTTTTTCTTATTTTTATGGATTTTTAAGGCATTTTGTAGTTTTTTTGGTTTTTGAGGGGTTTTAGGCAGTTTTAGGTTTTTAGTGATTTTATGGGTTTTAAGTGTTTTTTGGTATTTATTTTTTTAGGTATTTTTAGGGTGTTTAGTACATTTTATGATTTTAGGGGTTTTTAGGGGTTTTTTGGATTTTTTTGGTTTATAGGGATTTTTACTGGTTTTATGGTTCTTTTTGAAATTTTAGGGTGTTTTTAGTTTTTAAGGGTTAAATGGGTTTTTAGATATTTTTAACTTCACAATGGTATTAAAGGGTTTTTAGAGTTTTTATTGTTTTAATGTTTTCTAGAATTTTATGGGTTTATAATGTTTGTCAGAGTTTTTATAGTTTTTAGGGGTTTTATGATTTTAGGGTCTTTTATGGGTCTGAGTGTTTTTTAGTTTTTAGGGGTTTAAGTGTTTTTAAAATTTTAAAGTTTTATTAGTGTTTTTTAGCTTTTTAGGATTTTTTTACGTTTTTAATGATTTTATAGCTTTTTAGGATTTTTATGTTTTTTGAGTTTTATAGGATTCTGAGGGTATTTTGTGTTTTTAGGGTTTTTTAGCATTGTTTTAGTTTTTAGGGGTTTTAACTATTTTACGGTTTTTATGGTTCTCATGGGGTTTTAGTATTTTTATGGGTTTTTAAATTTTTAGGGGTTTTTTTTTATATTTTTATGGTTTTTTGGGTTTTTAGGGATTTTAGTGTTTTTATATTTTTTTAGTTTTTATAGTTTTATGGATTTTTTTTTTTGTTTTTAGGGTTTTATTTTTTTAGAGTTTTCAATTTTTTTACGGGTTCAAAGAGTTTTATATTTTTTTAGTTTTTTGGGTTTGATTTGTTTTATGGTTTTTAGGGGGTTTGGGGGCTTTTAGGGATTTTATAATTATTAGTATTTATAGGGGTTTTACATGTTTTTAGGTTTTTATGGATTTCATCGTATTTTTTAAGGTTTCAAGTTTTCTAATGTTTTTATTTATTTGTAAGGTTTTTTAGTATTTTTATGGGTTTTTAGGGTTTTTAAGTATTTTTTATGGTTTCTAGGGTTTTTATGAATTTTAGGTTTTATATCATTTTTTGGGTTTTTAAGGGTTTTAAGTGTTTTTAATTTTTTAAGGATTACTTAGTGTTTTAAGGGTATTTAGAATTTTTACATTTTTTGGCAAGTTATGGGTTTTTTATGATTTTTATGGTTTTTAGGGATTTAATAGATTTAGAAACTTTTAGAGTTATTAGGAGATATATGGTTTTTATTGTTTTTAGGGGTTTATGGATTCATTTTCGTTTTTTATAGGTTTAAATGTTTTTATAATTTTACATTTTTTAGGGATTTAAAGGGTTTTTAGTATTTTAATGGATTTTTGGGGTTTTATGATCTTTTAAGGTTTTTAGATTTTTTTATATTTTTAGGGATCTGAACTAATTTTATTATTTTAAGGTTTTCTTATGGAATTTTCAAGGTTTTTATTGTTTTTAGGTTTTTAGGTATTTTTATTTTTTTTAATATTTTAATTAGTTTTAGGGTTTTTATGGATTTTGAGGGTTTTGGTTTTTAGGGGTTTTAGGGTTTTACTAGTTTTAGGTATTTAGGGTCTTTATGTGTTTTTAGGTCTCTGAGGCTTTCAAAGTGGTTTTTCAGGGTTTTAGGTTTTTATATTTTTAGGAATTTATAAGTCTTTTTCAAGATTTTATTGGTCTTTTAGGGTTTTAAGGGATTTTGAGGGGTTTTATAGATTCATGGGCTTTAGAATTTTGTACGGTTTTAGGGTCTTTAGTATTTAGGGATATTTATGGATTTTTTAAGAATTTTATGGACTTTTAGGGTTTTAGGGATTTTGAAGTATTTGAGAAATTTTATGGATCTTAGGGTTTTTATGTTTTTTTGGGTTCTTAGGATTTTATAGTTTTTATATGGGTGTGAGGTTTTTATGGGTTTTTAGTGTTTTAATGGTTTTTTAATATTTTAATGGTTTTTGGGATAGTTAGAGATATTTAGGGTGATTTTAGTATTTTTATGGGTGTTAGGGTTATATTGAATTTGAGGTGATTTTATTATATTTAGGGTTTTAAGCAATTTTTAGGTTTTTAGGGGTATTAAGTGTTTTTAGGTTCTTAATATTTTCTTAGGGTTATCATGGTTTTTAAGGGATTTTAATTTTTGAGGTATTTTTTTGATTTTCCTAGGAATTTCATGGGATTTTGGTGATTTTAGGGACTTTGATTGTTTTTATGTTTTTTATTGTTCTTTGTGTTTTTTAGGATTTTTTTCATTTTTATATTTTCATGGGGATTTATTTGTTTTTATTTTTTAATGGTATTATAAGGGGTTTTTAATGTTTTTTTGGTTTTTTATTCTTATGGATTTTTTTGAATTTCATAGGATTTTTGTGGGATTATAGATTCTTTTACGGATTCGAGGGGTTTTAGGTTAGTTAGGTGTTTTATATTTTTTATGATTTTTTGTGGGTATAGGGTTTCCTTGAGATTTTTTTGGTTTAAAGGCTTTTTCTTGGTTCTTAATACTTTGAGGGATTTAAAGGTGTTAGAGATTTTTAGTGTATTTTTTCAACTTTAGGGTGTTTCATGGTTTTTTTTACTTTTTAGGGTTTTTATGGGTTTTAGAGTTTTTAAGGGTTTTAGGTTTTCTTAGGGGTATTAAAAATATTCATTTTTAGGGGTTTTATGTGTTGTACGGATTTTTAGATTTTCATAGCTGTTTTTAATGTTTTAAGTGTTTTTTACGTTTTGGTGATTTTTAGTTTTTTTATGGTTTTTTTTGTGTTTTGGGTGGTTTTTAGGAATTTTAAAGGGTTTTAAGGTCTTCAGTATTTTTTGGGGGGTTTTAGGGTTTTTTATTTTCTTAGGGTTTTATGGTTTTATAGTGTTTTTAACGTTTTTAGGGGTTTAAAAGGGTTTTTATAGTTTTTAGCCATTTTAGGGGTTTTAGGGAATTTTAGAGCTTATTAATGTTTTAGGTGGTTTTAGTTGATTTTATGTTTTTTGGTATTTAAGGGTATTTAGCATTTTTAGTTATTTTAGAGTTTTTAAATAGATTGTTTTTTTATGTTTTTTTTTTTCTGTTTTAGGGTTTTAGGGATTTTTACTTTTTAAATTGTTTTTCAGGCTTTTTTTGGGTTTTATGGTTCTTTAGCAATTTTAGTGATATTTCGGGTTTTATGGTTTTTAGGGGTTTTGTGGGTTTTAGGGTTTTTATAATTTTTAGGTTTTTGGGTGGTTTATGATTATTTTGATTTGTAATGTTTTTTAGGGTTTTGGGGGTTTTATTGTTTTTACATTTTTAGGGTTTTTAGAATTTTTTTGGTTTTTATGGATTTTTAGTTATTTTGAGGGTTTTAGGAGTTTTTTATGGTTTTAAGATTTTTATTGTTCTTTGGGGGTTTTAGTATTTTTTTGAGTTTTTAGGGTTTAAAAGGTTTTTTAGAGTCTTTTAACATTTTTGTGGGTTTAAAGTGTTTTTAGAGTTTTTATTGGCTCTTAGGGTTTTCATGGGTTTTAGGGTATTTTATAGTTTTTTTGAATTTTAGGGGGGTTGTGGTTTTATGGCCTTTTTAAGGTTTTTAGGAATTTAATTTGTGTTTAGGTTTTCAAGGTTTTCAAGGTTTTCTTAGTAGTTTCAATGTATTTTTGATGTTTTCTATTTTTTAGGAATTTTTATGTCTTTTCTATTATTTTTTTGGTTTTTAGGGATTTTAGGGTTTTTAAAGTTTTCAAGGGTTTTAGGGTTTTTATCTTTTTTTTTATGTTTTTATATGTTTTAATTATTTAATGGTTTTTAGGGTTTTCATTGGGTTTTCCTAGTCTTTTAGTGGTTTTTATATTTTTTGGTATTTTTTGGTATTTTATAGGTTTTTTTGTTTTTATGGGTTTTTTGGATTTTTAGGTGTATTTTTGAGTGTTTAGAGTTTTATGGTTTTTAGGGGTTTTTTTTTATGTTTTTATGGGTTTATAGTTTTTATTATTATTCAAGGAATTCCAAGGGGTTTTTGTGGTTTATGTTGTTTTACGATTTTTGGGATTTTTAGGTGGGTTTTATAGTTTGTTTGGTTTTTAGGGTTTTTGGGATTTTGCTGTTTTTTGAGATTCTAGGGGTTTTGAGGTTTTAATGATTTTTTTGGTTTTTATGAGGTTTTTTGTAGTTTTTAAGTTTTTATGGATTTTTAGAGTTTTTAACATTTTTTTGTTTAAATGGTTTTTAGATATTTTAGTGGTTTTTGGGTTTTTATGGTTTTTAGGGGGGTTTTTTTATTTTACATGTTTTTTATGGTTTTAAGGGATTTTATAGTTTTAGGGTATTTTATATTGTTTTAGAATATTTTAGGATTTTATGATTTTTGTCGGATTTTTTAGGGGTTTTTTATATATTTATAGAATTTTAGTGCATTGTAGAATTTCATAGTTTTTAGGGTTATTTGGTATTTGGAGGGTTTTTAGTTTTTTTTTGTTTTAAGGGTTTTTAGTGTTTTAGGGTTTTATTGGGAGGTTTTTAGATTTTTTTCACATTTTGGGGATTTTTATGGTTTTTTTATTTTTTATGGTTTTTAGGGTTTTAAAGAATTTTTGGGGTTTTGGGTAGTCAGGTTTATTAGGGAATTTATGTTTTTTAGGGGCTTTTTATGTTTTCTGTGTTTTTTGGGATTTAAAGGTTTTTAATATTTTCTAATGTTTCTAGGGTTTTAAATGTATTTTTGTGGTTTTTAGCGTTTTTATGCGTTTTTTGATTTCATTGAGGTCTTAGGGGTTTTAGGAAAGGAAGGCATAGGGTCAGGCTATTCCTGACCCCCCCCCCCCCAAATTTGTTCCACAAAATACATGGAATAAAATGGATGGGAGGGGTCAATTGGCACACACCCAAAAATCTTGAACACCCCCAAAAAAACAAAAACCCTAAAAATAAAACAACTATAAGAGGACACCAACTAAACTAATACCAAAGACAACAACTTCATCACCTCCCAGCCAATCAGAAACCAATATCCGGTAGCTCAGATATGAGCATCCAACACCTCCTAGACAATCGTCCCCCAGCCATTCGCAATTTAGTTTCCAGCATTCAGAAATAGGAAAACAATGCCTTATCACCTCCTAGCCAATAAGGAACCAGCTTCCAATCGCACAATTTCTATCATCCGGCACCTCCTCACCAAGTATATCCACCACCAGCAACCCAGAACCACCAGCACCAAACTCATATACATCAAACTTCATCACATCCTAGTCTAGCAGCAAAAATTATCTAGAATCTCAGTTCCTAACAGCCAACACCTCCTTCAGAACCTTTTTTACAAGTAACAACAAACAACCAATCTCTTGTATCAGGACACAAAAATAGTTCTAGATTTTTAAAAATTTTAGGGTTTTCAGGACTTTGAGGTGTTTCAAGGATTTTATGGATTTAGTGTTTTTACAGTTTTTAGAGTTTTTTAGGTACTTTGGTTGTTTTATGTTTTTTTAAGATTTTTATTGTTTTTAGCGGTTTTCCAGGTCTTTACAATTTTTTACATTTTAATGTTTTTTTGGGGTTTTAATGTTTTTTATGGGTTTTTAGGGTCTTGAGGGATTTTGAGGGTGTTTAGGGTTTTTAGGGTATTTGGGTTTTTATAAAGTTTTGTAGGGTTTATGAGGATTTTGAGTTTTTTTGGGGTTTAAAGGTTTTTTAGAGTTTTTAATGTTTTTTTGGGTTTATAGGGTTTTATTGTTTTTAATGGTTTTATGTTTTTAGGGTTTTAAATGTATATAGGGTTTCTTATGTTTTTTAACCATTTTTAGGGTTATAGGGGATTTTGAGTTTTTTTATGTTTTTAGGGGTTTTAAGTGTTTTTAGGGTTTTTAAGGATTTCTTAGGGGTTTTTAGGAATTTTATGGTTTTTATGTTTTTAGGTATTTTTTGTGTATTTTTTGGATTTTTGAGGATTTTGGGATTTTAATGACTTTAGGGATTTTGAGGGGTTTTAGGGGATTGGGGTTTTAAGTATTTTTAAGTTTTTAGTAGTTTTATGTGGTTTAGGGCTTTAGGATTTCTTTGGGTTTTTAGGGTTTTAGGGTTTCTTGAATTTTTAGGGTTTTTTAGCAATTTTTTTTATTTTAATGGGGTTTTATGGTTTTTTGTGATTTTGAGGGTTTTTAGGGTTTTATGGTTCTCTTGGGTTTTTGTTGGGTTTTTATTTTTTATGATTGTTAAGGATTTTTATAGTCTTTAATGTTATTAGGGGTTTGAAGGATTTTTTGAGTTTTTATTGAGTTTTTCGGATATTATGTATTTTTAAAGTTGTTATAGTTTTAGGGGGTTTTATAGTTTTATTTATTTACAGGGTTTTAAGGCAAAACAAGTTTGGGGCCAGGCGGATCCCAGCCCCACAAAATTCAATAACATAAAATAAAGGTACAAGGCATTACAAGGAGTGTTTGCACAACCGAGTGTGCAATTCACCCTTCATGTCTGAGTCCACAAGAGGAGTGCAGAAATCTGGTGCAATAAATGACCACATGGAACATCCATCCTCAAGGGATATTGAGTGTTTTTCGGGTTTTTGAGGGTTTTACCTCTTTTTACGAAATTCATCAATTTTAACTATGTTTTGTATTTTTAGGTTTTCTTATGTTTTTTAAATTTTATAGGTTTTTTATGCTTTTGAGGCATTTTGAGGTATTTTTAGGATTTTATGAGTTTTTAGGGTCTTTATGGATTTTCAGTGTTTTTTTAGGTTTTTATTCTATTTTGGGTTTTTAGGGGTTTTATTATTTTTTGATTTTTTATTTGTTTCAAGGCATCTAGAGTTTGTAACATTTTTAATGGATTAAATGAATTATAGTTTTTTTAGTGGTTTTAGGTTTTCTTATGGGTTTTTAGGGTTTTTAGGTGTTTTATTGTTTTAGGGTTTTATGGTATTTTAGTGTTTTTAGGGGTTTTGGAATTTTTTAGGTTTGTTAGGAGTTTTAATTTTTTTTTTAATATTTTATTAGGTTTTTTATGTTTTTTAGTTTTTTTATGTTCTTTGGAATTTTCTTTTTCTTTTTTGGATTTTATGGAAAGGAAGATGCGAGGGTCGGGCTATGCCCCCCCCCCACCCCCAATTTGTAAGCAAGGAAAAAAGAGACACAACAGACAAGGGAGGGGAGGGGTCAAACAACCCACACCCGAAAACCCCTTACAACAAACGCAAAAAAGAAAAGAAAAAAAGAAAAAGGAAAAAGAAAAAAACACACACAACCAAGGAGCCACCACCACCATCCAGCATCAACCAGCATCCAGTAGCTCACATCTACCCACCAACCAACATCCAAACTCATAAAGACCATCATTCAGCACCTCCCAGCCAAAAAAAACCAGCAATCAGCAACCAGAGACATAGAGCCACATCCCTCCCGCACTTCCCAGCTAAACAGTAACCAGAGACAAGCAGTACACCTTCTAGCACCCGACAAATTCCCACCAAGGAGAATCAAAGCCAAAAACAGCAAACCACCAGCACCAAAAACATCCTCCGCAGCATCCAGCTCCTCCACGCCATTCAGATCCATAACCAATAGCATAGAAACAAAGACAACAAACAACATACACCAGCATTTTCCAACACATCCATTTCCATAACCACCACCAGCCGAGGCAGGAACAACAACTTCGTCACATCTTAGCCAAAAAATAACCAACATTCCATTAAGTCGCACCTAGAAGCAAACCCAGTGGAAATAAGACACTAGCAGCCAAGAGAAGAACCATTCCACAGCAGAACAAGATAACCACAGGCAATACCACATGATAATCCAGAATTCATGTCTTGCAGCAAGCACAAGATCCAGCAACAGCAATAAATCAAGACCAAACCAAGAATCATCACCACAACGGCTAACAAGAACACACACAACACCTCTAAAATCCAACATAGCATCCAACATGCAGCAAAAAACCAGAATATCAGCAACAGTAAGAAAAGAAGCAAGTTGAAAATGAACCTTGCCTCCCCGAACAAGGACCACCACTATCATATCTGTGGGTCTTGAAACCCTATAAGAAGATTCCAGAACTATCATGCTCGCACCACACCATTGGAGCATCATCGTAGACTTATACCAAGAGGATATTACCACCTTCCTCAAGCAGAAAAGCACCACCAAAGAAGACCGATGCCGAGAACATATTCGAAGCGCCAACAGGGGTGAGCAGTGGAACAGCAAGGAAAAGCAAAGACACTGGAAAATCAGATCTAGATTTAGGGATGACTTGTTCAAAGACTTCACCCAAACCACCAGAGAACCATCAATGCTACCACAAAGTAGCAAAAATAGAATCCGAGGAAGAGGGAGGCCCCGATCTACCAAGTTCGGTCCAAAGCCTTGAGAAAACCAGACCAAGCCGCCGTCGCCTTTCCCTGTTGCAACCCACAATATCCCATCGCCAGCAAGAATCTGCCTCTTCTTCCACCATCGAACCCATTAAGAAATCCTCTAAACTCTATCCGCATCACAAATCTTGAGATCCACAAAGCCGAAGAGAAGGATTCCAAGAGGGAACCTTGGAAATCGCCACGCCGAGTGAGAGTGTCCAGGAGAGAGTGGCGACATCTTCCTTTATGGTTGTTTTCTTCTGTTTGGATTTTATGGGTTTATAGGTATTTTAGGGATTTTAGATTTTTAGTGTTTTTAATGTTTTTTTTGGATTTTATGGTTTTTTGGTTTTGAGACATTTTTTGTGTTTCTTAGGGGATTTAATGTTTTTTATATTTTTATAATATTTTTATGGGATTAAAGGTTTTTTGAAATTTATAGCAGTTTGTTATCATTTTTATCGATTTTATGGTTTTCACAGTTTTAAGGGTTTTTATTGTTTTTTTGGGGTTTTTAGTGTTTTTTGGGTCTTTTAGGTTTTTAGAATTATTTATTTTTTTTATGTTTTTTAAATTTTTTATGATTTTATGGCATTATTATGGTTTCACAGATTTATTATGTTTTTTTGGGATTTTAGTTATTTTTTTCAAGTTTTTTGATTTTTTTGGGTTTTTAGGATTTTTGGGGATTCAGTGTTTCTTAGGGTATTTAGGATTTTTTTGGGTTTTATTATTTTATGGTTTTTAGTGGATTTATGTTTTTTATTCTTTTAAGGTTTTCTTAGGGGTTTTTAGTGTTCTTAACATTTTTTTTAAATTTTTTGGGTTTTTTGTTTTTTTATGTATTTTTAAGGGTTTTATGTATTCTAAGGATTTTATGGTTTTAGGGTTTATATTTTTTTACTTTTTATTGGATTCAATTATATTTATTTTTTATGGTTTTATTAGGGGAAATTTTGTTTTTTGTGTTATTTTATGTTTTTTGTGTTATTTTATTTTTTATGTTTTTTGGGACTTTCTTTTGATTTTTTTTGGGATTTTAGGTATTTTAAGGGATGATAGGGATTTTTACTGTTTTATTATTCTTATTATTTTAGGTTTTTTATGATTTGTAATGGTTTTATCATTTTTTAATTTTTTAGGGTGTTAAAGGGGTTTTAGAGTTTTTAATTTTATTTAATAATTTCTATGGGTTCAGTTTTTTGGACTTTAGGGTTTTTTTTGAAATTTAGGGGGTTTTAGTGTTTTAATGGACTTTTATGGGTTTTAATTTTTTTTTATGGGATTTAATTGTTTTTGGGTGTTCATTGTTATTATTATGGTTTTAATGGTTTTTTTGTTTTTTGGCAGTTTTTTGGCAGTTTTAGGCATTTATAAGAATTTTTATGGGTATTACGATTTTTATTAATTTTTACGTGTTTTAATGGTTTTAGTATTTTTATTGTTTTAGAGTTGTTTTTAGTTTTTAGGTATTTTAGGTGATTTTATCTTTTTAGGTTTTCATAGGTTTTTTTCTTGGGTTTTAGGGATTTTAATGTTTTATTACGATTTTTGGGTTTTTTTGTATTTTCGTACTTTTTAGTGTTCTAGAGATTATTTTGTGTTTTAGGGATTTTTGATACTTTTAAGATAGGTTTGGGTCTTTATTGTTATTTATTTATATTTTTTTTAATGATGTTAGGATTTTAAAGGTTTTTTAGAGTTTTTAGTGATTTTTTATAGTTTTTATGGTTTTTTGGGTTTTAAGGTTTTATGAGGTTTTATGGATTTTAGGGAATTTTATTGTTTTTTGGGTACTTATAGTTTTTAGTTTTTTAATTATTTCATGTTTTTTTAGTTTCTAATGTTTTTATTATGGTTTTTAAACAAATTTAATATTTTTGGTGATTTTATATTATTTTAATAGATTATAATGTCTTTTGGGATTTTGATTGTTTTAGGGTTTTTTATATTTTTAGGGGGTTTTAGAAATTTTTAGGTTTTTGAAGAGTTTTAAGGGTTTTTATATTTCTATGGTTTTATTTGGGGTTTTTAATGTTTTAATGGGTTTTTACATTTTAAAGGATTTCTAGGATTTTAATGTTTATTAGTGTTTCTAGGGATTATGAGGGTTCAGGGGTTCTAGGAGTTTTCTGGTTTTATGGTTTCTATGGGTTTTTAGTGTTTTTTTTTGTATTTTGGGGGTTTTAAGGGTTTTAATAGTTTTTAGATAGTTTTAGAGGTTTTAAATGCTTTTCTAGTGTTTTATGGGATTTTAGGGTTTTTTAATGTTTTTAGGGTTTTTTCGGTTTTTCGGTTTTTCAGTGTTTCATGGGATTTTAAGGCTTTTTAAGTGATTTTAGGTTTTTAAGGATTTATTAAGGTTTTATAGTGTTTTTATCATTTTTTGGGATTTTATGTATTTTAAGAATTTTTATGTTTATAAGGTTTTTAGAGATTTTGTCATTTTTTTAGTTTTTTAATCTTTTAGTGGTTTTATAGATTTTTTTTGTTTTTTGTTTTTTGAGGATTTATGTGTTTTTAGGTTTCTAAGGTATTATTATCATATTTTCTAGTTGTTAGGGTTTTTTTACATTTTGTGTATTTTTATGGATTTTTTATGGATTTTTATAGGGCTTTTTTTGGGTTTTTTGGTTTTTTTAGGATTTTTAAAATTATCAAGGATTTTATGATTTTTTATGTTTTCAGGATTTTTTTTAATTTCTTAGGGGTTGGATGGTTTTTACAGTTTTTAACATTTTATGGGTTTCAAGGGTTTTAATTTTTTATTGTTTTTTTGGTTTTTTGGGTTTTTAAGGGTTTTTAATATTTTTAGGGGTTTTTTTGTTTACTTATTTTTAGTGTATTTAGGGTCTTTTAGGGCTTTCAGCATTTTTAGGTTTTATGGGTTTTAAGTGATTTTAGGTTTTTAAGGATTTCTCAAGGTTTTCAGGGTTTTTAGGTTTTGTTATGTTTTTAGGGATTGTTAGATATTGTTTTAGAAATATTATGTATTTTATGGTTATTATAATGTTTTAGGGGTTTTGGGGTTTTTATAGATTCTGAGGGGTTTTAGTGGTTTTTTGGTTTTCAGGAGTTTTTTGATTTTTTTTGGGTTTTAGTGTTTTTTTATTTATTAGGGTTTTCACGGTTTTTATGGGTTTTAACTCTTTTTGGGGTTTAAATGGATTTTAGTATTTTTAGTGGTTTTTGGGTTTTTATTGGATTTTAGGGTTTTAATAGTTTTTAGTAGTTTTATGGTTTTTAAGGGTTTTGGGTTTTTTGGACTTTCAGGGATTTTATAATTTTTTTGTTTTCTTAGGGGCTTTAATGTTTTATAGGTTTTTATTGTTTTCTGAGAGGTTTCCAGTGGTTTTAAAGTGTTTTTACATTTTATGTATTTTTTGTGACTTTTTAGAATTTATGGTTTTATGGCCTCTTAGAGTTTCTTGGGTTTTTTGTGTTTTTAGGGTTTTTAGAGTTTTTTGGTTTTTAAAGGTTTTAACTATTTTAGGTTTTCAAGGTCTTATTAGGGTTTCTTAGTGTTTTAGGGTTTTTAGTAATTTTTTGGGTTTTTTATGTTATTTTTTGGTTTTTTTGGATTTTTAGGGGTTTTTATGGATTTAGGGTTTTATGAAATTTTTTGGGTTGAGTTTTTTTTTATTTTTTAGGGTTTTTATACTTTTTAATGTTTTTATGTTTTTAAATAGTTTTATAATTATTAGTTGTTTTTTATGGTTTTATTAGATTTTGGGTTTTTAATATTTTTAGTGGATTTTATAGTTTTCAGGGGTTTTTTATGTTTTTACTGTCCTTTAGGATTATTATTGTTTGATAGGTTTTTAGGGGTTTTATGTGTTCTTGGGTTTTTATAGGTTTTTAGTACTTTTTGTTTTTTATGTTTTTTATGTTTTTAGGGGTAGTTTTTTCTTTTTTATGATTTTTATGGTTTTTGGGTTTTATGTATATTAACGATTTCTCGTTTTTACTTTGGGTTTTGAGGGTTTTATAAGGTTATTTGGGTTTTTAGTGGTTTTAAGTAAATTAGGTTTTAATTATATTTTTAGTGTTATTCAGGTTTTTATGTGTTTTTATTTATTTAGGGATTTGTATGGATTTTAATGTTTTTTATGGTTTCTTAAAATATTCAGTGATTTTGATGGTATTTGGGGTTTTTTTGGGGGTTTTTGGGGTTTTTTTGGTTTTTAATATTTTTTATTTTTCAAGAGTTTTCTTATTTTTTAGATTTTATTAAATTTTTAGGGGTTTAAAGGGGTTTTAAAGATATTGGTTTGGTTTTAGTGTTTAATTGGTTTTAAAGATTTTAATATTTTTTTGGTATTTTATATTTTTGCTGTTTTTAGGGTTTTTAGGGTTTTTAGGGTCTTTTAGGGTTTTTATTTTTTAGGTTTATTAGGGTTTTTAAGTGTTTTTATGTTTTTAAATTTTCATAGGGGTTTGCAGGTTCATTCCATTTTCTTAAATTTTTAGGCTTTTTAAGGATATTATAAAATTTTTATGGGTTTTAGGGTTTTTAGTTAATTTAATGGTATTTAAGGTTTTTAGGGTTTTAAGGGGTTTTCATGTTTTTGGTTATTTAGGGTTTTTAAGTGTTTCTAGTTTTATATGGTTTTCTAGGGATTCTTTAGGGTTTTATGATTTTTATGTTTTTATGGATTTGTAGGGATTTTTTAGGGTTTTTTCATTTTGGTTTTTTGTGATTTTTAGGGTTATAAAGTTTATAGGGGGTTATGGTTTTTTGGTTTTTATGGTTTTTTGGTTATTATGTTTTTTTTTTATCTTTTTATGGTTTTTATGATTTTTAGAGTATTTTAATGTTTTTAGGAGTAAATTGGGATTTTATAAAAAAAATTCGATTTTATGATTCTTATCATTTTTATGGGTTTTTAGAGTTTTTAGGGTTATTATGTTTTTAGGGGTTTTTAGGATTTTTAGTGTCTTTGACGATTTTTTGTGTTTTTTGGTTTTTTAGGTTGTTAACTCGTTTTTTGTTTGAACCTTTTCTTATTTTTTTTAGTTTTTTATGGTTTTTTATGGATTTTTAAGATTTTATTTGATTTTTTTGGTTTTGGGGGTTTTATGGATTTTGAGAGTTTCTAGTAGGTTTTAGGGTTTTTAGAGAATTTCTTGTTTTTTTGTGTTTTAGAATTTTTGAGATTTTTAGGGGTTTCTGGTTTTTTAGATTTTTAGAAATGTTTTTAGTATTTCAAATGTTTCTAGAGTTTTTAGTGGATTTAGGGTTTCAATCATTTAAAGAGTTTTGTTACATTTTAGGGGATTTTATTAATGTTAGTGGGATTAAGGTCTCTGTGTGTTCTTATAATTTTTTATATTTTTAGAAGTTTAAGTATTTTCTGGTTTTTAAAATTTTCGTAGGGGTTTTCACGGATCTTTCGGGTCTTTAGAATTTTTATGAATTTCAAGGGGTTTTGGGGTTTATAGATTTTAGGGTTTTAGTGTTTTTAGGGATATTTATGGATTTATGGGTTTCTAGTGTTTTTAGAGTTTAGTAGGTTTTTTTATATTTTATTTGTTTAGTTTTATAAGGTTGTCATAGGTTTTTATTGTTTGTTTACATTTTTGCGATTATTTAGGATTTTTTTTTTGTTTTTTATGATTTTCGGGTTTTTAGGTTTTTTATTAGTTTTTAGGGTTATTAACATTTTTTAGGGGTTTAAGATTTTTTTGGTAATCATTATTTTCTAAGGTTTTTTCTAAGTTGTAGCGTTATTAAGGTTTTTAGTGTTTTTTAGGGATTTTGTATGATTTTAATGTTTCTAGGGGTTTTAAAGTTTTTAAATATTTTTATGGTTTTATGGTTTTTATAGTTTTTAGTGAATTTTATGATTTTTATAGGTTTTAATTGTGTTTAGGGTTTTTGGGTTTTGTTATGGTTTATTAATTTTTTTAGGGTTTTTACATTTTAAGATATTTTTATGGATATTATGATTTTTATTATTTTTAGGGTTTTACAGATTTTGAAGGTTTTTTCAGGTTTAAGGATTTTTATGGTTTTGGGGTTTTTAGAGTTTTTATTATATTTTTTTGGTGTTTAAATATTTTTTAATAGCTTTTAACATTTTAGGTGTTTAAATTGTTTTTAGATTTCTTAGTGGTTTTAGGGTTTTATGGGTTTTACGGGTTTTAAGGTTTTAGGGGGTTTAATGGTTCTTTTTGGGGGGTTTAGGTTTTTAAGGGTTTTAAGTATATTTCGGTTTATAATGTTCTCTTAGGGAATTTTACAGTTTTTAGGTGTTTAGGGTTTTTTATGTTTTTAAGGTTTTTAGGGATTTTTTAGTATTTTAATGGTTATTAGGATGATATAGGATTTTTAGGGGTTTAGGGTGTTTTAGTGTTTTTATCATTTTTTATGGTTTTTAAGTGTGTATGGTTATTAATATTTTCTCATGTTTTTTCATGATTTTTAGGGTTTTACATTTTTAGGGATTTTTAGTGTTTTTTAGAATTTGTTTTGGATATTGGTTTTTTAGGGATTTTGAGGGGCTCTATGTTTTTTATGACTTTTTAGTATTTATGGGTTTTTTGGGTTTTAAGGCTTTTAGAATGTTTTAAAAATTTTAGTGGATTAAATGGTTTTTATAGTTTTTAGTTGGACTAGTTTTTATTAGATTTTACAGTTTTTATTTTCTCAGTTGTTCTTATGGTTTTTAGGGGTTTTATGTTTATTGGCCTATTGGGGTTTTTTATGTTTTTAAGAGTTTTTGGGGGTCAATGTGTTTCTATGTTTTTAATGTTTAATTAGGTGGGTTAAGGGTTTTAGGGATTTTTACATTTTTAGGGATTTTTAAGGTATTTTAATGTTTTTTAAATGCTTGTAGGGTTTCTAGTGATTATTAGGGGTTTGGGGGTTTTTAGGCTTGGTATCATTTTTAGTTTCTTTAGGGGTTTTAAATTTTTTATAGATTTTTGGGATTTTTTTAGGTATTTTATTAATTTTTAGGGTCTTTAGGGATTTTGAGGGCTTTTAAAAATTTTAGGGTTTTAGGGTTTTTAGAGTTTTTCTTATACATTACGGTTTTAAGTCATCTTTATAGTAATTTTATTTTTTTCAGGGATTAATGTGTTTTTAGAGTTTTTAGATGTTTTCTATTGTTATTGTGGTTTTTATTGTTTTTATGGTTTAATAATTTGTTATGGGTTTTAGGGTTTTTATGGTTTTTAGGGTCTTTTATGGTTTTTTGTTTTTTTTATGTTTTTGAAGGGTTGTATTTTTTTTGTTTTTATGTTTTTTTAGTTTTTATAGATTATTCTTAATTTTTATTATTTTTAGTGTTTTTAGGGTTTTTATGTATTTGGGTTGTTAGGGGTTTTAAGCATTTTTAGGTTTTTAGGGTATTCTAAGAGTTATTAAGGGTTTTTGGGTTTTTATATCTTTTTTGGAATTTTATGGATTTTTAGGATTTTTTTTGGTATTTTGGGTTTTTTGGGGGGTTTTGGGTTTTTTTGGGTTTTTAGGGGTTTAGGGTTTTACGTTTTTGAGGATTTCTAAAAATTTTAAGGTATCCTAGAGTTTTTTTTGGGGGTTAAAATATTTTTTATATTTTTTAAATTTTTTGAGGGTTTTAAAGAGTTTTATGAGTTTTATGTGGTTATTTAGGGTTTTTATGTCTTTTTATGGTTTTTTTGGTTTTGGGGATTTTTTTTGTTTTTAGGGTTTTTTGAGGTTTTATGGACTTTTAAGGTTTTAGATTTTTTATTTTTTTGATGGGTTTTACATTTTTTATGTTTTTAATTTTTTTTCTTAGGGTTTTTATAGTTTTTAGGTTTTTTACATTTTTATGAATTTTTAGGTCTTTTGAAAAAATTTTAGAGTTTTTAGAATTTTTATGTATTTTTAGGGTTTTATGGGGGGGGGGGTTATTGTTTTTAACATTTTTTAGGTTTTTAGGGGTTTAAGTGTTTTTAGTTTTTTTCATAGGTTTTTTCAAGTTCATTAGGGTTTTTACGTGTTTAGTGAAATTTATGCATTTTTATGATTTTTTTGTGTTTTTAGTGAATTTGAGGGTTTTGAGGATTTTCTATGGTTTTTAGGGTTTTTAGAGTTTTTTAGGTTTTTAGAGGTTTTAGAGTTTTTTAAATATTTATGGTTTTAATATGGTTTTCATGTTTTTTAGTTTTTTTGTGTTTTGAGATTTTGAGGGTTTTTTAAGATTTTTTTTGATTGTATGGGTTTTCAGATTTTGAGTGTTTTTAGGGATTTTAGGGTTCTTTTTTGTTTTTTTGGGGGTTTTATGGGTTTTTTGAGTAATTAGGGGTTTTAATATTTCTTATAATTTTTTAATATCTTTAGAGGTTTAAATAGTTATATATTTTTTGGTGGTTTTTAGGATTTTTATGGTTTTTCGGGGGTTTTATTGTTTTAATGGGGTTTTCACCTTCTTAAGGGTTTTATGGTTCTCTCACAGGTTTTCAGGGTTTTATAGTTTCTTATGTTTTTATATGTTTTTAGGGATTTCTTATGATTTTTATGATTCTTTATGGGTTGTATGGATATTAGGGGCTTTAGGGTTTTTTGGGTTTTTTAGGTTTTTTAGAATATTTATGTTTTTTTAGGATTTATGGTTTTATTAGGGGTTTTCATGGTTTTTTGGGTTTTTACTTTTTTAGTAATTTTAAGTGATTTTTCTGATTTCCAAGAATATTTATGTATTTTTTGGGATTTTATGGATTTTGAAGGTTTTTAAGGTTTTTAAGGGTTTTATGATATTTTAGTTTTTAGGGGATTTCTAGATTTTTAGAGTTTTATGGGGTTTTAGAGTTTTTAAAAAATTTAATGGTTTTTAGAGTTTTTATAGGTTTTTATAGTTTTCTTTGTGTTTTATTGTTTTATGACTTATTGGGTTTCTTGATTTTAGGGGGTTTTATGGTATTTAAGAGTTTTAGAAATTTTTGGTTTTCAGGTATTTTAGGTTTTTTCATTTTTAGGTATTTTAGGGGTTTAAAGTGTTTTTAGGTTTTTATGTTTTTATTAGGTTTTTTAGGGAAAGGAAGGCTTGAGACCAGGCTATCATACCCCCCAAAATTCTAAAACAGGAAGAGAAAACCAACAGAGTGCTACAAGGAGGGGTTACATAACCGGGTGTGCAACTCACCCTTCAAATCATAATTCACAAGCAAAGAGAAAGAAGGCATGGCAACAAAGGACCACATCGAACTCCTCTCCACAATGGCTTGTTTGGAAAGAGAATCCACAACCACATTCGCCTCTCAATAGGCGGGTGTCACAGTGAGGTTCAGCCTTTGACACAGGGTGAGGCACTCCATCCATTATGGGGGGATCCTTCAAGGAACGTACCTAGACTTTTTAAGGGCATTCACCGAAAGCATGGAATCAGATTCAATCCAGAGAAAGCTCCATCCAAAGATGACAACATACTTAATCGCCTTCATCATAGCCCACATTTCAGCTTCAAGGGTGCACCCATCACCAATGAAGGGATGGAAACATCCTTTGACGAAGCCCAGATAGGGGCGAAATATTCCACCACACCCTGTAAGACCCGACGCACCCAGGGCCGCACCATCCATGTTAAACATAATCCAAGAAGGGGGTGGGGGGATCCAGCGGATGATCTTGGAAACCATTGGATTTTTGGTCATGCCCGAGATGCCAAGAAGCCGAAGAATAATGAGTTCGCTAACATCATTCACCATTAAGCCTTTCTGTATGTGGGACGCCACGTAGACATCTTTATGAATCATCACCACACCACCATGGATGCAGAGCCGATTCTTGTTGAAGGAAACCGCATTCCGAGAAGTCCAAATATAAGAGATGGTGGCTGCAACAGCAACCAACAGGAGTTTGCGTACCTGTTCACTTTAATCCTAGCTGGTCATGTCGCCTAGGAGCTCGAAGAGGGGACTATCCAGAAAATTTGGGAGCACAAAAATCTACTTTAAGTGTCTCCAAAGCACTGAACCAAATCTTCATTGGAGAAAGGTGTGTTGAATATTCTCTTTGGTGAATAGGCAAGGAAAAAATAGAGGCAAGGTTTTGTCCAGCTTTCTGCAACTGGTTCTGCAAGGCAGCCGATTCTTCCATAGTTTCCAAAGAAGGAGATGGCTGGCTGGAGGGATGAAATTCCTCCTAAATATGGAGATCCAAGCCATGGGATGGGTCCCCAAGTGAAATTGTACTAATAATAATCCTTAGCATTAAGCTGCCCAACAAGGTTGGGTTTTCAAATCAAAATGTCAGAGTCAAAAAAGGCGTAACACTGAATTTTAATAAAGGTTTCAATTGGGAGGAGCACCTCAAGATCTTCCAGCCAAGGAAAGAGAGCCATGATGGACAAGATTATAAGGCCAGTGGGAGAAATCATGCATTTCTGAAGAGGCCCATCCAGCCAGGGCATGGACCAAGCATTTAGTTCTAAGTGCTTTGAAACAATCCATTTCGAGTGAGAAATAATACCCATGTACGAATCATGAATTGTTGGCCAAATAGTGGAGGGGAAGTAAGCTATATACTCATCACAATGTTTAAGCACAAACCTCTCCCAAGTTAAGCCCAAAACCCCACTCCTATAGTTAAGAAGTCCCTAAGTAAATTTATCAAGGAGCAGCATTATATCTTCTGAGGACTTTGATGCCAAGCCCTCCCAGATCAATTGGCTTGGTACAGTCCATCCAAGCCATCGAAATCAATTTCCTTTCACTAATGCATCCCATCTAAGAAAAGATCATGTTCTTTTCTTGCAGGTCCTTAAGAAGGTTAACATGCCATATGTAGATAGATAAAAAATATATGAACATAGAAGTGGTAACCAAGTTGATGAGGCAAACCCTTCCATCTTGAAATAGGCAATTGCCTTCCCATTTCACCAAATTTTGAGTAATTCTAGTGGAAATTCTCTCAAGGTGACAATGCTTGACTCTTCCCTAGAAAATGGGGACACCCAGGTAATCAAAAGGAGGTGACCCTCTCTTGACACCAAGGGACCTTGCAATTAAAATCTGATGGGGCAGAGAGACCCCCTCCACAAAGACAATCAAAGACTTTCTTAAACTGACTGATTTCCCCACTACACATTCATAATGCCAGAAAATCATCTGAATTGATGACAAGGTCCATTTTTCAGCTTTCCCAAACAGAAGAATATCATCTGCGTAAAATAGATGGGATGACACATGAAGATCTCTCCCTGCCCTAATAGATTTGAAGAGACCATCCCAACCAAGGTCAATGAGACACTTTCTCAAATAATCCTCAGTAATCACAAAGATAATTCCTGATAGAGGTTCACCCTATCTAACCCGATGGAAGTATGGGAAAACCAATTGGGAGATACATTTATAAGGACAGATACCCAAGCACTACTTAATATGGACATAACCATATTGATAAATCTATTCGAGAATCCATACCCAGAGATAACCTGAAAAATAAAACTTCACTTAATAGTGTTGAAATCCATAGATATGTCAATCTTAAGCATAGAATTTCCCCAATTGGACTGCTTCTATATGAAGTTGATGCCCTCCAAGGCTGTTAATAGGAATTACTGGATGTTCCTCCACGAGGCAAACCTAAATTGATTTGTATTGAGAATTTCCCCCAAAAATTTCTCAATTTGCATGACCAGAATATTGCTTATGATTTTGGGAATAGAATTCCTAATATCCAATGGCCGAATGTCACCAATATCAATGGATTATTCCTGTTTTGGGATTAGGGTAATGAAATTAGAGTTGACTCCATGAGGAAAAACACTAGAGATAAAAAATTCCCTAATAGTGCTGGTGAGGCCCTCATGCATGATATCCTAGTATGACATGAAGAACTTGTTAGTAAAACCATTCGGTCCCACTACACTATCAATGTTCAAAGAGAACAAATCATCCCTTATTTCCTCCTTAAGGGGGGAATCGTTAAAGCCATGTTCATCTTCTCATCAACATATGGCATGATGGAATCCATCAAAGGGTGTAATCCCCACCATCATCCGAGTAAATCTCTTAGAAGTGATTGATAATATCATTGGAAATATCATCCTCTGAGGTGAAGAAAGATCCTGAGATACAAACTATTTTTAAACACTTTTAAACCTTTTTCTCACTATGTAACTAGTGGAAACATTTTGAGTTGCGATCTTCATCTTTGAGCCATCTAACATTGAACTGATTTTTGGCCTGCTTTTTTTTAAGAGCCAGAAGATCATCAAGCTTGGAATAAATCTACCTCTCTTCTCGAGAGGGCAGAGATAATTGCTGGTTTGAATCATAGTGGAAGGTGAGGTGTTGCTCAGCAGTCTGAATATTATAATCCAATGCATAGAAACAGTTCCTGCTCCAATTCTTGAGTAAGGCTTTGATTTTTTAAGCATAGAGACCAAAATATAGTAATTACTACCCCAGATGTCTTCACTCCAACAATTGGTGGCAATTTCTCTACAGCCTGGAATCATGGTCCAGGAATTATTGAATATGAAGGGGATGGGTGAAGAACATGAAGGTATTTTGATGGGTTTTAAGGGTTTTTATGGATTAAGGTATTTTGATGGGATTTTGGGGTTTTTAGGGGTTTTATGTGTGTTTAGGTTTTTAAGGTTTTTTAGTTCTTTTTAGTGTTTTATAGTTTTTTATGTTTTTATGGATTTATTGATTTTTTAGGAATTCAGGGGATTTTTAGTGATTTTAGCGATTTTGAGGTTTTTGATTGGTTTTTTGGGTTTTAAGTTTCTTAGTTTTTATAAATTTTTGGTTTTTTAAGATTCTAAGTGATTTTTATGGTTTCTTATATTTTAATAGGGTTTTTAGGTTTTTGTACATTTTAGGAATTTTAAGGGGCTTTTTTGGGTTTTTTATAGTTTTTTTGGTTTTTATGGTTTTTTAGGGATTTATGGTTTTTTTGGAGTTTTTAGGTTTTTAATTATTTCTATAGTTTTTAATGTTCTTATGTGATTAAAATGTTTTTAGAGTTTTGAGTGTGATTTTAGGTGTCTTTAGGGTTTTTAAGGTTTTTTTTTTTGTTTTTTTGGTTTTAGGTGTTTTTACGGTTTGGAGACTTCTAGAGTATTTAGTGTTTTTTAGGTTTTTAAGTGCTTTATTTTTTTAGGTTTTAAGTTTTTCCTTAGTGTTTTTATTGTTTTATGGTTATTTATATTTTTATGTTTTTTTATGTTTTTTTCGATTTTTAGCCATTACTCGGGTTTTAGGTATTTTGAGGGTTATTTTGGATTTTTTATGTTTTTATACATTCTAAGGATTTTAGATTTTATTAATTTTAAAGGGTTTTAAGTGTTTAGTTTTGTAAGTATTTCTTATGGGATTTCATGGTTTCTTTTATATATTTAGGGATTTTATAGATTTTTATGGTTTCTATGGTTTTTGTGAATTTTAAAGGTGTTTATGGATTTTTAGGGATTTTTAGGTTTTTTATGTTTTTTGGGTTTTTAGGGGTCTTATTTGTCTTTAGGGTTTTTAGTTTATCTTAGGGTTTTTTGGGTTTTTTACATTTTAAGGGATTTTGAGTCTTTTGTTGGAATTTAATTGGTTTTTAGGGTTTTTAAGGATTCTGAGGGTTTTAATGGCTTTCAAGGTTTTTAGGGGTTTTATGGTTTTTATGGTTTAGGGATATTTAGGTTTTAGGTGTTTTAGTGTTTTTAGGTTCTTCTATTATTTTTAGATTTTTTGGTTTTAGGGGTTTTAGGTGTTTTTAGTTTTGTAAGGATTTATTAGGGGTATTCAAAGACTTCTCAGATTTTACATTTTTATGGATTCGTTTGGCTTTTTTCAGATTTTTATGGATTTTAGGGTTTTTAGGGATTTTGATAGGATTTAAGGTTTTTTAGGGTTTTTTGGGTTTTAGGGATCTTACAATGTTTTAGTGTTTTTTTGGTTTTTATGTTTTTTATCTTTTTATGGTTTCCTAAGTGTTTTTTGGGTTTTTAGGGTTTTCCCGTTTTAATTATTTTTTGGTATTTTTTAGAATTTTTATTGGTTTTTACCCTTTTTAGAAAATTTTATGGTTTCTTGGGTTTTTGAGGATTTTTGGGTTTTTTTAGGGGGCTTTAGAATTTTTTAGGTTTTTAGGGGTTTTATGTTATTTTTGGATTTTGAGATTTTCTAATAAGTTTTTAGGGATTCTTACATTTTTAGGATTTATAGGGTTTATTTTGATTTTTATTGTTTTTGGGGTGTATTAAAGAGTTTTAGGGTTTTAATTTTTTATTGTTATTAGGTTTTTTAGGGTTTTTTTTATTTTAGTGATTTCAATTTTTTTTGTGTTTTATGGTTTTTTAGAGTTTTTATAACAATTTTTTGTGATTAAATTCATTTTAGGGTTTTTAGTGATTTTTTTTATTTTTATAGGGTATTAGGGTTTTTGTGATTTTTTTGGTATTTATGTTTTTAGGATTTTTAGTGTCATTTTAGTGTTTTAGCATTTGTTTATGTTTTTTAGAGGTTTCAGTGTTTTTTGGTTTTTAAAGTTTTCTTAGGGGTTTTCAGGATTTTTATGGTTTTTATGATTTATTAGTTTTTAGGTATTTTTCATGATTTTATTGCTGTTTACTATTTTTATGGATTTTGAGGGTTATTAGAGGTTTTTGGGTTTTTAATGGTTTTTTATGTTTTGAATGTTTTTTAGTCGCTTTAATTGTTATTAGTTTTTAAGGATTTCTCTGGGTCTTTCAGATTTTGAAGTGTCTTTTTCATTTTTATGGATGTTTAAGTATTTTGGGGAATTTTTATGTTGTTTTAGTGTTTTTAGTGATTTATAAAGTTTTATGGTTTTTATTGTTTTTTTTTTTGATTTTTTGGGTTTTAAGTGTTTCTATTTTTTTGGTTTTGTTGTGGATTCTCAAAGTTTTTTATGTTTCTGTGAATTTTAGGTATTTTTTAGGATTTATATGGATTTTTAGGGGTTTAAGATTTTGGGTGTTTTTGGGTTTTTTTGTTTTTCATCATTTTTCAGGTTTTTAACTTTCATTGTGTTTTTAGGTGTTTTCAGTGTTATTAGGTTTTTAATATTTTCTTATGGGGTTTCAACATTTTTAAGAGTTTTTATGTTTTTAGTTATTTTTATGTATTTTTTGTAATTTTATTGTTTGTAGGGGTTTTAGGGAATTTGAAGATTTTTTTTGGTTTTTTTGGTGTTTTTTGGTTTTTTGAGGATTTTGGGGTATTTTATATTTTTAGGTTTTTAAAGGGTTTCTAGAGTTTTTATAATTTTTAGGGGTTTAATTAGTGATTAAATATTTTATTGGTTTTTAGGGTTGTTATGGGGTTGTAGGTATTTTAATGGTTTAAAGGGGGTTTATGGGTTTTAAGGGTTTTTAGATTTGTTAGAGTCTTTAAGGGTTTTATCATTTTTATATTTTTAGGGGTTTTGATGGGTTTTTGTGTTTTTAGTGTTTTCATAGAGTTTCTCAAAGTTATTATGGTTTTTTACATTTTTTTGGAAATTTTAGTTCTTTTTTTAGTGTTTTTATGGATTTCCATTTTTTAATCATTTTTAGGGTTTTTAGGGTTTTCAGGGTTTTTAGTGTATTTTAAGTTTTTAGGGGTTTTAATTGTTTTAAATATTTATGGTTTTCTTAGGGTTTCTCAAAATTTTAATTGTTTTTTAAATTTTGGGGATTTTTAGAGTTTTTTTATTATTTTTTATGGGTTTTCATGTTTTGTGGGACTTTGAGGGGTTTTTGGGTTTTTTTGTTTTTTCGAGACTTTACGGTTTTTTGATTTTTTTACCGTTTAATTTTTTTAGATCATTTAAATGTTTTTTCGGATTTAAAGGGTTTTTAGAGTTTTTAGTGTTTTTTAAGGATTTTTATGGGTTTTATTGTTTTTTATTGTTTATAAGAGTTTTTATTGTTTTTACGAGGTTTTATGGGTTTTAGGGTCTTTCTAGGGGTTATAGGGTTTGTATATTTTTTAGGGTTGTAGGATTTTTTTGTGTCTTGGTTATTAAATTTGTTTACAATTTTTACTATTTTTAGGGTTTTTATGTTTTTTTAGATTTTTAGTACATTTTTGGATTTTTATTTGGTTTTTAGGGTTTTTAGGGATTTTGAGTGATTTTATGGTATTTGACATTTTTTTAAGATTTTTAGGGGTGTTAAGTTATTTAGGTTCTTATTTTTTTCTAGGTTATTTCATGGATTTTGATGTTTTTACATTTTTAGGGATTTATAACTTTTTAGATATTTTATGGGTTTATAGGGTTTTAAGGATTTTGTGGGTTTTTAGCGTTTTTATAGGGTTCTTAGCATTTTTAGGATTTTATCATATTTATGTGTTTTTAGATTTTATTTTTTTCTTATGGTTTTAAATTTTATTTAGGGTTTTTATGTTTTCAGATATTTTTTGGTATTTTTTATTATTTTTAACTGTTTTTATGTTTTTTAAACATTTTTAAGGTTTTTAATTGTTTTTAGTGTTTTTTATGTTTTAGTTTTTTAGGGTTTTAAGTAATTTTATGTTTTTGTAGTTTTATTAGGGGTTTTCAGCGTTTTAGGGATATTATTTTTTTCAATATTTTATAGCAAGTATAGGTTTCTTATAGATTATAGGGTTTTTAGCTATTTTGATAGTTATTTCGGTTTTTTGGGGTTTTAGGGATTTTTTGGTTTTTGGGTTATTAGGGTTATTTTTAGTTTTTAGGTTTGTTAATTTATATTGAATTTTCAGATTTTTTAGGGGTTAAAGTATTTTTTTCGAGGTTTTTTTTTTGTTTTTAGGGGTTTTTTGGGGTTTTACTGTTTTTATTAGTTTTTAGGTTTTTTCTTGTTTTACAGTTTTAGGGCCTTTTATGGGTTTTGTCATTTTTTAGGTTTTTAGGAGTTTTAAGTAATTTTAGGATTTCAATGTGTTATTAAGGTTCTTAAAATTCCTTTACATATTTAGGGATTTTTATGGAGTTTTTTTGAATTTTTCTAGTTTTTGGGGGTTTTATGGAATTTTAGCATTTTAGTGTTTTTTATAGTATTTCTGGGGTTTAATGGTTTTTATAATTTTTTAGGTTGGGGGGGGTGGGTTATGTTTTTTTAGTTTTTATGGTTTTTCTTCATGTTTTATAAGGATTTTATAGGTTTTTACATTTTTAGGGGTTTTTAGGATCTTTATGGTTTGTTAATGGTTTTAGGGGCTTTGAGGGGTTATTGTGTTTTTAATGGTTTTTAGATTTTCTATGGTTTTTTTTGGGTTTTATGGTTTTTTCATTTTTTTGGGGTTTTAAGGTTTTTATAAATGTTTAATATTTTTATTGGGTTAATGGGGTTTTTAGGTTTTTTGTATTTTTTAGGGTTTTTATGGTATTTTTGGTTTTTTATTATTTTTGGTAATTTTTATGGTTTTAGGGATTTTGGGATCTTTTAAATGATTTAGGGTTATTACAGTTTTCAGGAATTTTTATGGTTTATTATTATTTTCGGTGTTTCTAGGGTTTTTTTTGTGTTTTAGGGGTTTTTAGGATTTTCGATTTTTTAGTGTTTTTATAATTTTTATCAGTTTTTAAGGGTCTTAGGACTTTGAGGGTTTTAGTGATTTGATGGTATTTATTGTTTTAATTTTTTTTATATTCGGGTTCTATTTTATTTTTAGGTTTTTTATGGTTTTATAGTATTTGTTTTATCTTTTTTATGTGTATAAATAGTTTTTAGGGTTTTAATGGTGTTTTATGGTTTTTATGGGTTTTTAGGGGTTTTAGGGTTTTTAGGGTGTTATAGTTTTTATGTTTTTTTTATTTATCATTATTTGGGGTTTTAGAATTTTTAGGTTTTTTAGAGGATTCAATTATTTTTAGGTTATAATGGTTTTTATTATTTTCTGAGGTGTTTAGGGTTTTTTTATTTTTTTGAGGGATTTTTAGTGATTTGTTTTATGATTTTTATAGTTTTTATAGGGTTTAATAATTTTTTATGGATTTTATGGGTCTATGGTATTATGCGTATTTAGGTTTTTTTATTTTTATTGGATTTTTGGGTTATTATATTTTTTATGGTTTTTAATGGTTTGATGTTTTTTTGAGTTTTAATCGGTTTTTATGGTTTTTATGGGTTTTTAAGGTTTTATGGTTTTTGTGTTTTTTGGGTTTTTATGGTTTTATGGTTTTTTGTGTTTTTATGTTTTTTAGAGTTTTAGTTGTTTTTAATTTTTAAATATTCTCTTATTTTTTAGGGTTTATTTAGGGTTTTAATTTTTAGTGATTTTTAGCATATTTATTGTTTTAGGTGTTTTTGGATTTTGAGGGTTTTAGGGTTTTAGTTGTTTATGGTTTTTTTAAATTTTCTATTTTTTTTTATTTTTATATGATTTTGGGGTCTTTTAATGTTTTTTAACATTTTTAGGGGTTTGAAGGGATTTTACAGTTTTTAGTGGTTTTCTGGTTTTTTCGGGGTTTTAAAGTTTTTTTGAGATTTTTGGTTTTTTGGGGTTTTAGTGTTTTAAAGTATTTTTAGGGTCTTTTTATTGTTTGTTGGGTTTTTTGACGTTTTTAGATTTGTAGGGGTTTTATGTGTTTTTAGGGGTTTTGCAGTTTTCTTAGGGGTGTTTAGAGTTTTATGGTTTTCTATGTTTTTAGGGATTTTTATGGATTTTCAATGGTATTTATTGCTTTTAACGATTTTAGGGACATTGAGGAGTTTTAGGGTTTCTAAGGGTTTTTTGATTTTTTATTTTTTAAAGGTATTTCGAGTTTTTTGGGTTATTAATGTTTTTTAGCTGTTTTATCATTTTTTGGGGTATTAAAGGGTTTTAAATTTTCTTATGGTTTTATGGTTTTTATGGGTTTTTAGGGGTTATATGGTTTTTAGGGGTTTTATGGGTTTTTAGGTCTGTTAGGAACTTTTCGGGTTTTAGCATTTTTAGATTTTTAGGGTATTTAAGAATATTTTTAGTTTTTATGTTATCTTATAATTTTTAGGGTTTTTAGGGTTTTATTTACATTTTTATGGATTATGAGGGGTTGTTTTGGCTATTCGGGTTTTTTTTGGGGGTTTTCAATTTTTTTGGGTTTTTATAATTTTTTAGGGTTTCAGGGATTTAATTATTTTGGATTTTTATGGTTTTCTTAACTCGTTTCAAGGTTTTAAATGTTTTTAGTGTATTTTTGTTCTTAGGAATTTTAGGGGGATTTTAGGATTTTTATGGATTTGAGGGGTTTTAAGGATTTAGAGGGGTTTAATGGGTTTTTTAGAATTTTTAGTATTTTTAGCATTTTTTTGGTTTTTAGGCATTTTAAGTGTTTTTATGTTTTCAAGGATTTCTTATGGATTTTTAGGGTTTTTAGAGTTTTTTATGTTTTAAATTAATTTTAGGGAAATTTCAGGGTTTTTAATTTTTTTAGGGTTCTTATAAATTTTTAGAGTGTTTTTATAATTTATTTTTATTTTTTAGTTTTTCTTGAGTTTTTTGTGTTTTTATGGGTTTTTATATATTTATGGGTTGAAAGGGTTTTTAGATTTTTTAGTGGTTTTTAGGGTTTTATGGTTTTTAGTCTTTTTATGGTTTTAATGGTTTTTATTGTTTTTAGTGTTTTTTAGCATTTTTATGGTCTTTTGGGGTTTAAGTATTTTTTAGGTATTTGGGGTTTTAAGTGTTTTTATGTTTGTATGGGTTTCTTAGAGGTTTTAAAGTTTTTTGGGTTTTTTATGCTATTATGGATTTTATTGTTTTAATTATTTTATATATTTTAAGGGATTTGAGAGCTTCTTTGTGTTTTTAGGGTTTTGGTGGTTTTAGATTTATCAAAGATTTTAAGTGTTTTGATGTTTTTTTATTTTCTTATGGTTTTGGAGATTATAGCATTTTTAAAATTTTTAAAAAAATTTAGGAAATTTTATAATTTTTATAGGTTTTTAGTTTTTTTGGGATTTCGAGAGTTTTTAGGTTTTTTTGGGTTTCGATGGTTTTTTATGTTTTTTATGATTTTATTTATTTTTGGACTCTTTTAATGGTTTTATAGGTTTAGATGGATTTTAATTTTTTAGTGGTTTTAGATTTTTAGCAGTTTTTCAGTTTTTATAGTTTTTAGGGTTTATAGGGGTTTTATACGTTTTTAGGTTTTTAATGTTTTTCTTAACGTTTTTAGTGTGTTTATGGTTTTTTACATTTTTATGGGGTTTTGGGTATTTTCGGGGGTTTTATGCATTTTTATTATTTTTATAGTTTTTTAGGGTTTTAGGGGTTGTTAGGGTTTTTAGTTTTTTTGGGGTTTTTAGTGTTGTTAGGTTTTTTATGGGTGTTAAGTGTTTTTAAAATTTTAAGGTTTTGTTATGGTTTTTAGGGTTTTTTTGGTCTTTATGGTTTTAGGGTTTTTTTATTTTTATGTATTTTAAGGATTTTAAAGATTTTAAGGATTTTAATGTATTTTTTTTCTTTTAGGGATTTTGAGGGATTTTAATAGTTTTTATTAGTTTTTTTTTCCGGTTTTGGGGCATTTTGTGTTTTTAGTGTTTTTATGGTTTTTAGTGTTTTTTAATGTTTTTAGGCATTTAAGAATTTTTATCATTTAAGTGGGTTTTGTTTGGGTTTTTATGGGTTTTTAAGGATTATAGGGGTTTATGGTTTTTATGGGGTTGTAGGGTTTTTTTGGTATTTTAGGGTTGTTAGGTTTTTAGGGACTTTCAGCTTATAGGGGTTTTAAGTGGTTTTATTTTTAAAGGTTTATTATTGTTTTTTATCATTTTTAGTTGTTTTTATGTTTTTCAGTATTTTTAGAGGTTTTTAGGACTTTTATAGTATTTTATGATTTTTGTGATTTTGAGGGTCTTTAGGGTTTTGTAGTGTTTTTAGAGTTATTTATGTTTTAGGGTTTTAGGTGGTTTTAATTTTTTATGTTTTCCATAGTTTTTTATGGTGTTTAGTGTTTTTTGTTTTTAGTTTTTTAGGGTGTTTATAGGATTTTTATGTATTTTTAATATTTTTAGGAATTTTGAGGGTTTTTGGGAATTTTATGGTTTTTATTGTTATTTAGGGTTTTACCTTTTTTAGGAATTTTAAGTATTTTTAGGTTTTTAAGGTTTTAATAGGGGTTTTCTTGGTTTTTTGGGTTTACTTAATTTTTAGGGATTTTATAGAATTTTTATGGTTTTATAGGGTTTTAGGTATTTTATGGTTTTCACGGTTTTTAGGTTTTTATGGTTTTTAGGGATTTTTTTTTATTTCATAGGGTTTTAATGTTTGGTATATTTTTTCAGAGTTTTTTGGGTTTAAATGGTTTTTAGAGTTTTAAGTTTTTTTATTATATTTCTGGAATTTTTGGTATTTAGGGTTTTAGGGTTTTTACGGTTTTTAGGGTTTTAGGGTTTCTTATGGTTTATGGTTTTTAGGGTATTTTACAACTTCTAGAATTTTTAGGTCACTATGGGTTTTAATTTTTTTTTATGTTTTTTTAAGGTTTTCTTTGGGGGTTGAGGGTTGTTTATGTTTTTTGTGATTTTTATTTCTTTTTTAGAATTTAAATTATGTTTTAGGATTTTTAGGGATTTTGAGGGATATTAGGGGTTTTAGGATTTTAATGATTTTTTTGGTTTTTAGGGGTCCAAATTGTTTTTAGGTTTTGAGGTTTTCTTAGGGTTGTTTTGGTTCATTTTGTTTTTGTACGTTTTGGGGATTTTAAGGATTTTATTATATTTTTATAAATTTTAGGGATTTTATGTATTTCGAGGGTATTATGGTTTTTAGGTTTTTAGGGTTTCTATGTTTTTTTTGGGTTTTAGTGTATTTTTTTAATTTTTATGGATTTTAGAGTATTTTTACATTTTTAGCGGTTTGAGGGGTTGTTTGAGTTTTTAGTGGAGTTTTATTATTTTTATTGGTTTTTATGGTTTTTAATTGTTTTTAGGGTTTTAGGGTCTTTATGGGGTTTTGGTTTTTTAGGTTCTTTTTTGTTTTTTACAGTTATTAGCATTTTTTTGGTTTTTAAGGGGTTGAATTGTTTTTATTGTTTCTAATTTTTTCTTAGGGGTTTTTAGTATTTTTAGGGATTTTCAAATTTTTAGATATTTTAAGTGATTTTGAGGATTTTTATGGTTTTCTAAGGTTTTTTTGGTTTTTTGGTTATTATGGTTTTAATGGTTTTTTAATAGTTTTTGGAGTTTTAGGAATTTTTATTTTCTTTAGAGTTTTTGAGGTTTATAGAGTTTTTAGAATATTTAGCGGTTTAAGTATTTTTAGTGGGTTTTTTGGATTTTTATAGTTTTTTAGTTGTTTTTATGTTTTTATGTTATATTATTGGTTTTTATGGGGTTTTAGGGAATTTTTTGGTTATAGTGTTTTTGGAATTTTTTAGGGGTTTTAATTTTTTAGGGGTTTTAAGGTTTTCTTAGGTGTTTTAAGGTTTTCAAGGCTTTTTACGTTTCTAGGAATTTTTAGGGTTTTTTTGTATTTTTTTGTTTCTTAGGTTTTTAGGGATTTTCAAAGTTTATAGTTCTTTTTAGGGTTTTAGGGTTTATAGGGGTTTTAACGTTTTTGGGGTTTGGTGCATTTTACATGTTTATAGGGGTTTAAGGTTTTTATGGGTTTTCATGTTTTTTACGGTTTTTTACATTTTAGGAAATTTTTGGGGTTTTTTTAGGTTTATATTTTTTTAGGGCTTTTTAGGGTTTAGTGTTTTTAGGGGGTTTTATGTTTTTTTTAGGGTTTTTAGGTTTCTTTAGTTTTAAATTTTTTTGGCAGTTTGAATGGTTTTTATTGGTTTTAATGGATTTTAGTGTTTTTTTGGGTTTTAGGGGTTTTTAATTTTTAAGGGTTTTCATGATTTTTAGGGGTTTTAGGGTTTATGGTCTTTTTAGTGTTTTTAGGGGTTTTATAATTTTTAGGGTTTTATGTGTATTATGATTTTTTTAGGTTTGTAGTTTTTTCTTTGGTGATTTCATGGTTTTTAGTGGTTTTATGTTTTTATAAAATTTTAGGTTTATTTTCGTAGTTTTTTTCGTTTTTAGGGTTTTAGTGATTTTAATTGTTTTAGGTTATTTTAGAGTTTTTAGATTTTATTAGGGCCATTAACGTTTTTAGGTTTTTAGGGGTTTAAATTGTTTTTATGTTTTTATTTTTTTCATTCGGTTGTTCGTGGTTTTTTATTTTTTTCAGAATATTTATGGATTTTAAATAGTTTCATTCTTTTCAAAGTTTTTAGGGGTTTGAAGAGTTTTTAGGGTTTTTTTAGGGATTGAGGGGTTTATGGTTTTTTGGTTTCACGGGGTTTTTTGTTTTTTTTTGGTTTTTAGATATTATTTAGTGTGTTTAAAATTTTATGGGTTTAAAATGTTTTTAGATTTTTAGTTGGTTTTTAGAGTTTTTTTGGTGTTTTAAGGGTTTTAGGGTTTTTATGTTCTTTTTAAATTTCTTTGTGTTTTTAGTGTTTTTAGGTTTCATGTGTTTTAAGTGTTTTCTTAAGTTTTTTTGGTTTTCATAGGGGTTTTCATGGATTTTATGGTTTTTTACCTACTTAGGGATTTTTGGACTTGTTAAGGTTATTTAATGTTTTAGGGGATTTAATGAATTTTTCGATTTAAATGGTTTTTAAGGTTTTTAGTATTTTATTGTTTTTAGGGACTTTTAAGGTTTTTAGTGGTTTTTATCGTTTTTTGGGGTTTTATGGTTTTTATGGTCTTTACGATTTTTAGGTGTTTATTATCTTTAGGTTTTTTTGGGGCTTTAAGTATTTTTAGGGTTTTAAGGATTTCTATAGGTTTTCAGGTTTTTACGGGTTTTCACATTTTCGTAGATTTTTATGGTTTTTTTTTGTTTTTAGAGATTTTAGAGATTTTATGTGTTTTAGGTTTTTAAGGGATTTATGGTTTTTATTGATTTTTGTATTTTTATGTGGGATTTTGTTTTAATTTTTATGGGTTTTAGATTTTTTTAATGTTTTAGTGGTTATAAATGTTTTATGTGTTTTTAGTGAATTTGTAATGTTTTTATGGGGTTTTAGGGGTTTTAAGGTTATTATTGGTTTTTATAGTCTTTAGGGGGTTTGAGTTTTCTGGGTTGTTTTTGTTATTTTTGGTGTTTCTAGGTTTCTTAATACTTTTATGTGATTTAGGTTTTTAATGTTTTCTTAGGGTATTTAGGGTTTTATCAGTTTTTGGGGGTATAATGATTTTTTGAGGTTTTAGTTATTTTGACGATTTTTAGGGTTTTTAGGGGTTTTAGGAATTTTTTCATGTTTCAGGAATTTTTATTGTTTTTAGTGGTTTTAAACATTTTTAAAATATTAATGTTTTCTTAGGGATTTTCATGGTTTTTATATTTTTAGGTATTTTTAGGGTTTTTAAGATTTTATGGATTTTAATATTTATATGGATTTTGAGTGTTTTTACGGTTTGTTATGGTTTCTAGGTTTTTTTGTGGGGGTTATGAATTTTTATTGAGTTTTATAAGGGTTTTAATGTTTTTTTAGATTTTTTAACATTTTTAGGGATTTAAAGGGATTTTAGTGGTTTTAGGGGGGTTATGGGTTTTTATTGTTTTTAAGGTATTTATGGGTTTTATGGTTTTTATGGGTTTTTATGGGGTTTTAAGGTCTTTTGGGTTTTTAGGGTTTTATCAATTTTATGTTTTTATGGGTTCAAATTTTTTTTAGATTTCTATGATTTTCTTATAGTTTTCAAGATTATTGGAATTTTTTATTTTTAATAAGGTTTTTATGGTTTTTTAGGATTGTTATGGGTTTAGGGTTTTAGGTAATTTAGGGTTTTTTATTGTTTTATGATTTTTAGGGTTTTAGGGTTTTTACGGTTTAATTTTTTTATTTGGGTATTTAGGATTTTTTTTTGTTTTTTAGGGGTTTTAATGTTTTATGAGTTTTTCTATGTTTTTAGGGGTTTAATGATTTTTAAGTGTTATTAGAGGGGGTTTAAGGGTATTATGTGATTTCAGGTTTTTTATGATTTTTCGGGGCTTATAAATGTTTTAGGAGTTTTAGGGCTATTAGGGACATTTAGGGTTTTTAAGGTTTTTAGCGTTTTCTAGGTTTGTTAGGGGTTAAAAGTATTCTAAGGTTTTATGGTTTTCTTAGGGGTTTTTCAGGGATTTTATAGTTTTTTTACTTTTTGAGGGTTGTTATGTGTTTTATAGGATTTTTATGGTTTTAGGGTTTCTAGGGATTCTGAATGGGTTAGGGTTTTTTGGGTTTTTAAGGTTTTATGATATTTTGGGTTTTAGGGGTTTTTTGAGTTTTTTATGATTTTATGGTTTTTAATATTTTTTCATATTTTTAGTATTTTATTGGGTTTTTATATTTTTTTTTATTTTTAGGGATTTTATGGTTCTTAGGGTTTTTAATGGTTTTAGAAATTTCTATGGGTTTTAGGATTTTTAGGGAATTTGGGGCTTTGTGTTTTATGGTTTTCAGGGGTTTTAAGGTTATTTTATTTTTAAGGGTATGTTAGAGATATTCATGGTTTTTTAGTTATTTTTTTGATTTTTGTTGGTTTCTAGGAATTTTGACGGTTTTTATGTTTTTAGGGATTTAATTTTTTTTTATTTTTTAGTGGTTTTGGTAGTTTTCGTTTTTTAAAGTATTCTTAATATTTTTAATGTTTTGTATAATTTTTTTTTGTTTTTTGGTATTTTTAGTTATTTTAATGATTTTTATGGTTTTTATGTTTTTAGGGATCTTAAGGGTTTTAGGGTTTTTTAAGGTATATTGGGTTCTATGTTTTTTTAGGTTTTAGGGTAATTTTTTGTTTTTCGTTGTTTTTTGGGGTTTAATAGGATTTTAGAGTTTTGAGGGGTGTTTGGGGGTTTTAGGTATTTTTAGGATTTTATGGTTTTTAACGATTTTGAGGGTTTTTAGGGGTTTTAGGGGTTTAATGGCCTTTGGGTTTTTAAAGGTTTTCATCTTTTTT
The DNA here is from genome assembly GCA_963277665.1 of Viscum album. Lineage (NCBI taxonomy): Eukaryota > Viridiplantae > Streptophyta > Magnoliopsida > Santalales > Viscaceae > Viscum > Viscum album. The sequence continues at coordinate 1,273,921,920 of OY728136.1, read as the reverse complement.
AGGTTTTTTATTGGATTAATGTTTAAGATTTTTAAGAAATTCTTATGAGGTTTCTATGTTTTTAGAGGTTTTTCTGTTTTTAGGTATTTTTAGGGATAGTTTTGGTTCCTTATGATTTTGAGGGGTTTTAGGTATTTTGGTCCATTTTAAGGTTTTTAGGTTTTTTATGGTGTTTTGGGTTTTTAGGTTTTTTATAGATTTAATGTTTTTTAGAGTTTTTTTTATCATTTTTAGGGTTTTAATGAGATTTTAAAGTTTGTAGTGGTTTTCTGTAGTATTTATGGATTTTTAGGGATTTTAAGGAATTTATATGTTTTTATGGTTTTAGTGGTTTTAGGGTATTTTTCTAGATTTTTAGGTTTTTATAAATTTTCTGGGGTTTAGGAGTTTTATGTGTTTTTATGTTATTAAGGTTTTCTTAGGAATTTTATGTTTTTTAGGTTTTTTTTACATTTTTTGGGATTTTTTGGGGTTTTTTGGAATTTTATGGTTTTAGGGTTTTTAGGGATGTTTGCGGATTTATTGTTTTAAAGGATTTTTGGGATTTTCAATTATTTAGTGTTTTTAAGGTTTTTATGAGTTTTAAGTTTTTTTAGTTTTTAAATATATTCTTAGGGTTTTTCATGGTTTTTAGGGGTTTTACATTTTTAAGGATTTTTAGATCTTTTTCATAATTTTTATGGTTTGTAGGTTTTTTGATGATTTTGATGGTTTTTAGGGTATTCAAGGGTATTTAGGGTTTTCTTGGTTTTTATGGGTATTTTAGTTTTTTAGGGTTTTATTTTTTTTAAACATTTTTAGGGGTTTAATGTGTTTTTAGTGGGTTTTCATGGGTTTTCAGGGCTTTTATGGTTGTTTACGTTTTTAGGGATTTTTAGGGTCTTTTAGGTTTTGTTGGTTTTTAGCGTTTTAAAGGGGTTTTTGTGTTTTAAGGTAGTGTTTAGCGTTTTTATTGTTCTTTGTATTTTTAAGGCATTTTGGGGTTTTACGGCTTTTTTTCAATTTTAGGGTTTTTAAAGTATTTTTAGGTTTTTTAGCATTTTCATTTTTTTGGTTGTTTTAAGTGTTTTAATGTTTTAAAAGTTTTTTGATGGTATTTTCTTGGTTTTAGTGTTTTTTACATTTTTAAGGACTTTTAATAATTTTTTGGATTTTTATATTTTATATGGTTTTCATCATTTTGAGGGTTTTTTGGGTTTTTTGGGTTTTTTGGTTTTTTGGGGGTTTAAGGGGTTTTTTGTATTTTTATGGGATTTTATTGTTTTTTAATGTTCTTTTAGGTTTAAATGGTTTTTTTATTTTTAGTGGTTATGAGTTTTTAAGTATTTTAATGGTATTTAGGGGTTTATTGTTTTAAGTTTTTTTAACGTTTTTATGTTATTTTAAGGTTTTTAGTGTTTTTAAGTTTTTTAGGGGATTTATGTGTTTTTAGGTTTTCAATGCTTTCTTAGGAGGTTTCAGGGTTTAAGGGGTTTTCTTGCTTTTCTGGATTTTTATTATTTCATTGGGATTTTAGGGATTTTTATGGTTTTATGGTTTTTAGGGGTTTTGTGTTTTTTAGGGCAAGGAAGATTCGTGGATCAGGCTATTCCCTGCCCCCCCAAATTTATTAGCAAGGAAAAAAAGAGACATAGCAGACAAGGGAGGGGAGGGGTCAAACGACCCACACCCGAAAACCCCTTACAACACACGTAATAAAGAAGAAAATCAAAAAAGAAAAAAAGAAAGTAGAAAACACACATAACCAAGCATCCACCACCACCATCCAACATCAACCAGCATCCCGAAGCTCATAGCTAACAAACGACTAGCATCCAAACTCAAAAAACCCAGCATCCAACACCTCCCAGCCAAACAACAACCATCTACCAGCAACCAGAGTCATAGAGCCACATCCCTTCCGCAGTTCCTAGCTAAACAGCATAGAACCATCAGCACCATAGTCACAAATCTCACCTTCGTCACGTAGGGGTGAAGCAACACCCCTTACCAAGCACCAGCAGCAACAATCACATTCAAACCAATCAGCCTTTAGCAACTCACACCCAGAAGCACACCCAGAAACAAACCCGCAGCACCCAAAAGCAGAACAACATTCGGCACCACACAAAAAACCCACAAGCCATCATCAACATCGAATCATAACCACACCAACAACAAAATAGCATATCAGAAACCAAAATTGAAACAGGTCCATTTTCAGTAGAATAGAATCACTAGCACTATAGAAAAAATATAATCTGCAATGCATCTCAACCAGAGAACAAGCAAAATTCCAGCATAGCACACCCAGCAGCATAGCCAAGGGAGAATAGCTGCCAGATCCGCAACCCAAAGGGCCCTTCCATCAACACCCAGTCCGCAAAGTACGACCAAACCACAACACCTCGTATCACAGTCAGCAAACAAAACCAGCATCTCGGGACCAAAAAAATTACTTTGGCACCAGAGTAAAGCATAAACCAAAACCAAATCGTAGTATAATGCGATCCAAACAAGATCATCCGCAAGAAGCCGGATCCAACCAAAATTATCAGCATAAAGTAGGGGACTAAAGGAACCGCTTTGGTACCCCAACAAACCTTAGACCAGCAAAACATCCAGATCCCAACACAGCTTGAGCCACCTCATGTCAATAGCGAGAAAAATGGACAGATCCAAGGGACTAGAAGGCCAAACCTGAAGCTTCAACGCATGTTGTTGACCAGTAGATCTGAACGCGCACGCCATCGGACCAAGAGCACCACCAAAAGATCGACCCAGAGCCCTCTGTAACCACCATCTTCCATCACACAGCTCGGAGCAACACCAAATCTAGCCAGGGAACGAATCTGCCTAAACGAAACCCCATCCCTTATAGCCATAGATGAAATTCCTCACCTCGACCGAAGTGCAAAACTCCCACAAATCATTCGAGAGGGAGATGATGGAAGAGGAGTATAAAAACGCCAGATTGAAGCCGCCATGGAAGATCCAGGGAGTAAACCCTGGAAAGCGCAGCGTCAAGAGGTAGAGCCCAGGGGAGAGCGGTGCCATCTTCTCTTCTTGTGTTTTAGGGGTTTTATATATTTGTGTTTGAGATATGAAAGGGTGGACTTCTCTGCATGTACTAGCCTCCCATCTACATCACCTCTATCCTAATGCCCTGCCATCCTAGCCAACTCCCTGTAGCTTGCACAACCTAACCCTCCTAGCCACACACCTACACCAAACACTGCCCCATACTTCCATCCACACCCACCCAAGACAAGTACACCCTTTCATATCTCAAACATAATAAAATCCACCTAGAACCACTAAAATACCCCTTCATCCAAGTCCATCCCACCACCAGTATAGCACACCATGTGAACCAGCATCTCACTAGTTACAGGCAAATAGATCCATCCTCAACCACTCCCCGCCCAAAGAGAACCCCAACATCCCCTCACCAAAATGATATTTTTGTGGATTTTAGAGGTTTTAGGGATTTTAGGGGTTTTAGTTATTTTATGGTATTTATGGTTTTTGTGTTTTAAGGTTTTTTTGAGTTTTGTGGGGTTTTGAAGGATTTTTTTTTCATTTTTTAACATTTTTAGGGTTTTAATTGGATTATAAATTTTTTTAGTGGGATTCCAGGTTTTATGAGTTTCTAGGGTTTTTAATGTTTTAACAGATTTTATGGGTTTTAGGGGTTTTAGCGTTTTTAGGGTTTTTAGGGGTTTTAGGGTTTTTTGTATTTTCATGTTTTTTAACGATTTTATGTGTTTTCACATTTTTATGGTTTTCATAATGGTTTTTAAGATTTTTAGACTTTTTATGTCTTTATGGAATTTAGGGTTTTTAAATATTTTGATGGTTTTTAGGGTTTTTATGGATTTTAATGTTTTTATAGGTTTTTAGGGTTTTAGTATTTTTGTCATTTTTGAGACTTTTAGGGATTTTAGTTTTTTTAGGTTTTTAAGGTATTCTTATGATTTTCACAGTTTTTTAGGTTTTTTGTACATTTTCATGGTTTTTTAGGTCTTTTTCTTATTTTCATGGGTTTTTTTAGATGTTTAGGGTTTTCATGTTTTTTGATTTTTTAGGGTTTTTAGGTTTTCTAGGGTTTTTAGTGTTTTTAGGTTTTTAGGAATTTTAATTTTTTTAATATTTTATTAGGGTTTTTCATAGCTTTTTATTTTTTTTACATTTTTAGTGATTTTTAAAAAATTTATATGTTTTTTTGGTTTTTATTGTTTTTTTGTTTAGGGTTTTTTTTGAGTTTTTAGGGTTATTTAATGTTTTTAATATTATTTAAAATTTTTAAGGGTTTAAAGGGTATTTGTAATTTAAATTAGTTTTTAGGAGTCTATGGATTTTTAAGGGTTTTAGGGAATTTTATGGTTTTTAGGGTTTTAAATGTTATTATGTTTTTGTTATCATTTTTTATGGTTTTAATGGGGTTTATGTTTTTTTTTGGTTTTTAAGGTTTTCACAGAGTTTTTTCTAATTTTTAGGTGCCTTTTATGTGTTTGAGAATTTTTGTGATTTTTTTAGGATTTTTATGGGTTTTTGGGTTTTTGGGATTTTGAGGGTTTTTAGGGTATTTTAGGGTTTTATGGTTTCCTTGAGTTTCTAGGGTTTTTGAGATTTTTAGGGTTTTAATGTTTTTAGAGTTTTTAAACATTTTTTAGGGTTAAAGAGTTTTTTTTTTGTTTTTTAGTGGTTTATTGGTTTTTATCGATTTTAGGGGTTTTTATGTTTTTAGGGGTTTGTGTGGTTTTAGGGTTATTTGGATTTTTAGGGTTATTAGTGTTTTTATCAATTTTTTGATTCTTTTGGGGTATTAATATTTTTTACGTTTTATGGTATTCTTAGGGGTTTATAAGACCTAGTGATTATTAAACTCTTATAAAAACGACACATGATGTTTCACTTCTCTACAATAATCGATTTGATTTTTTTATTGTCTAGAGCTCCTTGATATGGAAACATGTGTCCCTTATTCCTATTTTTATGGATGTATTATTTCCATATGAAAATATATACACCCACTGTAGTGTTTTCTGTACGCCTTCCCAAAATCAAACTTTCTTTTCAAACCCCATCTATTATTCATATGATTGGAAATTTGGTAGTTCATTTTTTTTGTTTCAACAGTATGGAAAATATGATTTTCACCCAAAATCAACCTATATCTATGTAGAAGTGGATGTGTCAAATCCACTAGTGGATTGGATTTTAAAAACTCTTGGGGAGGAATTTTTCTATTAAGAATCAGTAGTCTTTGAATATTGTACAGATTATATTGTGTCTTTCAAATGTATGGGTAATTTTCTCACCTCATGTAATCATAGTGGAAGATTTAATCAAGGGGAGATAGATTTTATATATAGGAAGCCGTTAGGGGAACTAGATTTGGAGGCCTTTGGTGTGGATCATTTGGGTAATAAGAATTCAACATCGATTCATACCATCCAGAAAGAGGTAACACCACTGAGTGTTGATCCGATAGTGGTGGACATTTTTTAATGTTTGAGAAGAGAGTTGGTTGATAGAAAGTTGACAGTGCGGGACCCTTTAGGGTTAGGGGAGGTGAGAGGATGTCTGAATCTAATCTTCTAGAACCAAATTCTAACAATCCAATGTTTTCATCATATGAAGAGGTAGTGTTCCTTGTTGATCAAGTGCCTTTGAGGGTGAAATGCAAGAGACAGGGGAGGGTGGTCCTACGACATCCTCGGGACCAAATAATTCAATACTGGTCACCCCAATTATACAAGAGGGTTTGGTGGATGTTGTGAGCAGATCAAGTCTAACCAAGAATTTGTGGAATTTTTATATTACCAAACAATTTAAAGGTTTGGGAGCTGATGTTATTTTTTAGCATCAAAATGCATCTTTTTGGGACGAGAATTCTAATGGATGGAAATGTTTATTTGGGGAATAATTAGTATATGTGAGCCCTTTCCAAATATTGGCTAACACTAATGAAGGAACACATGGTAGAGGACATCATAGTCCTTGGAGAAACAAAGGTCTAAAATGAAATAGGGATTCGTAGAGTTTCATAGTGACCAAGATGAAGAAATCCAAGGGTCGTAATGATTACTCTCACCTACATAAACCATTTCAGACATGGTCTTCCAAAAAGGTAGTGTCTATGAATATTGATTATAAACCCATGGAAAACGTCAAATAATATAATAAGGGCATGAACTTGTAGATTTAAAGGCCACTAGATGAAATTAGTGAATTTAAGGATCCAAAACAGGTGAGCAGAACAATGGAAAACCCGTCTCAAATGGAGGGGGGCTTTGTTGATGTAGACGATTTTAATAGAGAAGATATTACTTCTTTGGATGCCCCTATAAATAATATTTTATCTAACACATATGCTGGAAATTATTTTTCTAATATTGTTCTGACATTTGATATTATGGATTTTCTATACTAGGTAGAATATGAGGAAGTTAAGGAAAATGTAATGACTTGAGATATTATCCTTCACTTTATAGAAGAAATGTAGAAGTATGCATTTTAGATTAATGCTTCTCCATAGAACACTAAAAGGATGGATGAAAGAGTGATTCTAGTGGATAACAACAAGGAGAAATCTGTTTGGATCAACATGAAATATATTATTTTTAAACAATACCTCAACAAAAGGAAGATAAACATTGATGAGTTCATAGAAATTGGGAAATGATGGATTTTAATTTTGAAGTCCTCATCATGAAAAATTCAAAAAAAAATGTAAATTACTTTTATTGGAAATTATATATGGAGAATATTTATAATAGCTTTATGTTTTCCTTTAATTATTTTATAACTCATTATGTGGTTTTATGTTTTGTGGCCTAAACTTTTGTGGTTTCCCACTTTTTCCACAAGATTAATTTCATAATAAAACGCAAATTTTCACTCAAAGTGTTTTTAGATTTTTTTTAGGGTTTTTAAAGGTTATAAAATTTTTAGGGGTATTATGGTTTTAGGTTTTTTAGAGTTTTTAGCATTTTTAGGTTTTAGGGGTTTTCTGGTTTTCTGTTTTTCCTGGTGTTTTTCATGGTTTTAGGGGTTTTTATGATTTTAATGATTTTTAGGGATTTTTTATGTGTTAGGGGTTTTGAGAGTTTTATTCTTTTTAGGGTTTTTTGATTTTTGATTTTTTTGGGTTTTTTCTAATTTTAAGTAGTTTTTATGGTTTTTATGGTTTTTATAGTTTTTAATGTTTTTAGGGGTTTAAAATGATTTTATTATTTTAAGTGTTTTTAAGGTTTTTATGGGTTTTTTGAAATTTTAATGTTTTTAGGGGTTTTACGGTCTTTTTAGAGGTTTTTAGCATTTTTATGTTTTTTGGGGTTTACATTTTTTAGCCTTTTAAGGTTTTCTTTGGATTCATTCATTTATATACTATTTTTAACGTTTTTAGGGAATTTTAGGGACATTTTAGGATTTTGATGAATTTATAGTTGTTTCAGTTATTTGTAGTGATTTTTGGGTATTTTAGGGTTTTTAGGGGTTTTAGGGTTTTTAATTTTATATGTTTTTAGTTATTTTATGTGTTTTTAGGTTCTTATAGTTTTCTTTGAGCATATTTGGGGTTTTAGGGTTTTTATTGTTTTTAGGGATATTTAAGGATTTGTTAGGAATTTTATGATTTAAGGGGTTTAGGGATTTTCAAATATTTTATAGGTTTTTAAGGTTTTATTATTTTTTATATTTTTTAATGTTTTTTGAGATTATTAACATTATTAGAAGTTTAATGGGTTTTTTTGAGTTTTTATTAGTTTTAGAATTTTTATGGATTTTTAGGGTTTTTTCTAAGGAAAATAAAACATAATATAAAAAATAAAACATTGAAGTGATACAAAATCTCCCAAAGGGTGAACCAAATGACCTGAAGGCCTCCAAAAATCAAAAAAATGAAAATGGGTCTGAGAACACTCACTAATACCATACAACAAAACTCCAGAAAATGGGCCAGAGAAACTAAACAAATCCCATCTGATCCATTATCTAGAAGATGGTCCATTGAAACCTCATGAATTCCAAACAATACATTGCTTGTAAAAGGGCATGAGAAACCTAATGAAGCCCAAAAAACCATTTACTAGAATATATGCTGATAAACTGTGTGGATCTCATAAAAAAATGATTGAAAAATTCTTGAGAAACCTCATGAATCCCAAAAAAACCAACACCCATAACACAACACCCATATCAAAACTCCAACACCATACCAAGCAGAAAACATATCCCAGCAACACCAAACACCCCACAAGATCTCCCAGAAACCTGAATAGTTCTCTAGTCACTAGAATTTCACCTAATCCTCAACAGCTTCCAGTACCCTTATTCAATTCCCAGCACAACATCCAGCAGGCGCACCAAGTATAATAGCCTATAATATCTCACACCACTACTACCTATAGTCTCAGGCCCATCTCTAGAAAGAAAAAATGGCATAAAAAACACCACAACAAATCATACCCTAAAACCTCGCATCCAACACTCTAACATATCTCTACCAGGAATCAACTACCATCACCAGGCACTAATTTGTCTCCCAGTATTGGAAGCAGCTGCCTCATCCACAGTTAAAAACAGTAGCCCCCAACATCGATTTTAACACCAAAAACAAGAACCAAAGCGTCCTCAATCTTCGGCCTCACCATCATCCATGAATACCCTACATCCCTGCAACACATGAATCCTAACTTAATCACATCCACACCCACAATCCTCCCACCAAGCCTTCCACCGCTACATCAATCCCAACACCAAGCCAGGCTACATGCGCCAAAAGACGAAATTCCCAGAAAAAAATTCTCTTCAAGATCTACAAATAAGGAAAATATCCCCTAGCCACCTCCACACCATTTGTAACCATAGATCATTTCCATCAACAAGAAGAGAAAATAACAAGCCACCTTTACAAAAAAAACACTGTAAGACTGCTGACCAAAATGTATCCCAGCAACCCAACACATAATCCATCCAGCAACAAGATAAATGACATAGAATCCAAATGAAGCACCAGTCCATCAGAAACATACTCATTACAACATCACAATGTGATGCTTGTGATGCTACCACAAAATCAATGTAAACCACTAACCTGACTCCATCAAAGATAAATGATCACACCATCATCATCCAACAAACCATCATCCAGAAGACTGAAATGAAACACTGTCCATTGGACATAATCAAACACAAAGCCATTGTATAAAAGGGATTTTGAGGGATCACCCATATTGAAACCAATGAATTATAACAAAAACACCATCTCCAATAAAGAAAACTAAATGAAACTATGAACATATCCAAAATAAAACATTTTTCAAGAACCTAGAATCCGTAGTTGGTCGATAAACCTTCTGCCAAAAATCAGATGAAATAGGAGTGACATCGGTTGATGGGAAAATGAAACTAGGTGAACTAATGAAGCATTAGATGAAGGACAATACCAATACATAAAACACTGATCATAATAGAAGACCCAATACACCTCCAACCAAGAATACTGGGAACAACATTCCACCATCATGAAAGGAAACGAACAAATCTGTAGCATCAAGCCATGCTTCAGAAAAATGAAATGAAATAAAACAGACCATTCATTGACACAAATCCCACGGAACCCCACATTAACTTGTCATAAGAAATGATTCCAAACCTAGCCACTATCAATACCCATGATAAGACCTAGAAACTGGATTTGATGTTGAGAAAACATGTGGAATAGAGAACCAACCCTCATACCAACATGCTGAAATAAATGAAAAAGGTCGGCGGACCAGTATCCCACAATGAATCAAAAAACACTCTCACAAAGGCATCAATGAAAGAAAACTGCAATCAAACCTTGATATTTGTCAAAACTCCCATACTGAGAAGCCACTACTAAACTACAATCCAATATTTGATCAGAATAAGCAGTGACCACAAAATGAAACAATTATCAAAGATCAAGAGAAAGTCAAAACAATTGAGTGCACCATCCCCAAATATGCAACCCACACTATGTCATGTACACCTCTCAGAGAACTATGACCATGAAACCAGGGATGGTTGTTATAAATTCAAGAGCGGACCAACTATATCATCCACCCATCTAGAAAAACAACAAAATAACTAGGAACCCGACGAAACATGATGTCTAGTGATCGATGTACCCCAGCCCGCAATCTAACAAACATGAAGAAACATTGGCCAAATGATCCTCCCATAACCAAATTCATATTAGCATGAACTCCTTCAAGAAATTATATGGGACCATCATCCTCATTCCAGATGAAATAACTCCCACAATAAGTAAGAAGAAAGAAAAAACCATTAGAAAATATGTTATTGGCCACAACCCACCATGAGCACCCCCAATCTAAACCATAAGCATCAGTCCATAAACAATCCCTTAAATAGTCACATCATCCAAGAATCATTTAATGATGGTAGACCGCTAAAACACCAGGATAAATTGGTTCGAAATCACAACATTAACTCTTGTGATCAAGGGGCTCTAAGAGATCCAAAAGCTCAATCGGGAACCCCTTGGGCCTTTGTGTTCTTAGGTTTTTTAATGGTTTTATGAATTTTTATTTCATTTATATATTTCTAGGGTTTTTTGGGTTTTTATTTTATATTTTTAGTGTTTTTTATTTTTAGGGGTTCAATTTTCTTTTAGGTATTTTATGTTATTCTAAGGGTTTTTCATGGTTTTTAGATTTTATTAACATTTTAGGGATTTCAGAGATTTTTTAAGATTTTTATGGTTTTATTTTTTTATGGATTTTGAGTGTTTTTAGGGTATTCATGGTTTTTATGTTTTTATGGTCTTTAATTTTTTTATCATTTTTTAGGTTTTAGGGGTTTTAAGTGTTTTTAGGTTTTTAAGGTTTTCATAGGGTTTTTTAGGATTATTAGTGTTTTTAGGTTTTTAATAATTTTTGGGATTGTTTATGATTTTTATGTTTTTTAGGATTTTTTTTTATTATGAGGGTTTCTAGGGTATTTTATGGTTTTTAGGTTTTTATGGTTTTGTTGGGTTTTAGGGTTTTAGGGTGTTTTGTTTGTGTTTTTTAGGGTTTTGAGGTTATACTAATTTTTTTAATGTTTTTATTGTTTTAAAGGGTTTTTAGATTTTTTACATATTTTTTGTGACTTATGGGGTTTTACCGTTTTTATAGTTTTTAGGAGATATTTTTTGCATTTTAAGGTTTTTAGCATTTTTAGGGTTTTTGACGTTTAAGGGTTTTTATTATTTTAAGGTTTTCTTAGGGGTTTTTCATAGTTTTTTGGGTTTTTTATTTTTTTTTTTGGGATTTTTAAGGGGTTTTAGAAATTTTTATGGGTTTTTAGGGGTTTTGGATATTTTGATGGTTTTTAGGGGTTTTATGGTTGTTTGGATTTTTACAGTTTTTTATTTTTTAGGGTTTTATAACTTTATTTGTGTTTTTTTAAAAAATTTATGTGTTTAAATGGTTTTATAATTTTTAATTTGTTTTAGGGTTTCTATGGGTGTTTGGGTTTCTATGGTTTTAAGGGTTTTGTGGTTCTTAGGGGTTTTAGGGTAATTTTATTTTATTTTAGGGTGTTTTTCATTTGTTAGGTTTTAGGGTTTTAAGGTTGTATTATGGGTTTTTATGTTTTTTTATTATTTTTATGTTTTTATGGATTTTTAGGTATTTTTATGATTTTAAGGTTTTTAGGGGTTTCAGTGATTTTGAGGGTTTTCATGGTTTTTCTCGGTTTTTAGCATTTTTTTATTTTTTTAAGGGTTTAACTGTTTTTATGTTTCTAAAGTTTCTAATGTATTTTTAAAGGTTTTTACATTTTTATGGATTTTTATTGATTTTTAAGGATTTTTATGTTTTTAGGGTTTTATGGATTTTGATAGTTTTTAGTGTTTTTTAGGATTATTTGGGTTTTTTGGGGTTTTAGGGATTTTTTACGTATTAGGGGTTTTATGGGTTTAGAGTTATTAATGGTTTGAGGGTTTAAAAATAGTTTGGTGGTTTTTAGAGTTTTTATGGGGTTTTAGAGGTTTAAAAGGTTTTTAAGGGCAAGGAAGATGCGAGGATCAGGCTACTCCCAACCCCCCCAAGTTTATTAAAGAAAAGACACAGCATACAAGGGAGGGGATGGGTAAAATGACTCACACCCAAAAAACCATTTACAACCCCAAACTCACAAAACAACAAAAAGAAAGACCAAAAAACACACCAAGCCAAACAAATCAGAAAAAACAAAAAAGTCCTCAACATCACCTTCCAACCAATCAGCAACAAGCATCCATCAGCACTAAAACCTGCAACCATCCACAATCAACCAGCGACACCAAAACCATATGCAGTAATTCTATCTTTAACAATTTCATTTGTTTTTAGGGGTTTCATTTTTTATTAGTGTTTTTAACAGTTTTAGGTGTTTAAAGGGTTTATATATTTTTAGAGTTTTTAGGGTTTTTAGTGTTTTTTTAGGTTTTTAGGGGGTTCTAGGGATTTTATGGTTTTTAACATTTTTAAGATTTTATGAATTTTATGTGATTTTATGTTTTTAAGGTTTTATTAAGGGTTTTTTAGTTTTATTGGATATTTTTATGTTTTGAGTTATTTTTAGGAATTTTTTCAAATATTTAGGATTTTAGGGTATTTAAGGATTTTGAAAATTTTAGGGTATTTTAGTGTATTACGGGTTTTTAGGGTTTACACTGTTTTTTTTTGTTTTTATGGGTTTTATGTGCTTTTAGGTTTTAATTTTTTGTTATGGGTTTTTTATTTTTTTTGGGTTTTTTACATTTTTAAGGATTTTTAAGGATTTTTTTGGATTTTTATGGTTTTAGGGTTTTCATGGATTTTGATCACTTTTAGGCTTTATAATATTTTTTGGGTATTTAGGGTACTCTTGGATTTTTTTTGTTTTTTTAGTTTTTTAGGTTTATAATGGTTTTTAGCATTGTTAAAATTTTTAGGGGTTTAAAGGATTTATAGAGTTTTTAGTTTATTTTTTAGAGTTTTTAGGTTTTTTAATATTTTTCGGGGGATTAGGGTTATGATGGTTTTTTTCATTTTTTAGGTTTTTAGGTGTTTTATGTATTTTTAGTTTTAATTATTTTCCTATTGTATTTTAGTGTTTTTAGGTGGGTTTATATTTTTCGGTATTTTATGGGTTTTTAGGGTTTATAGGGATTTTGAAGGTTTTTATGGGATTTAGGGTTTTTAGTGTTTTATGTGGTTTCAAATGTTTTAGGGTTTATTTTTGTTTTTTAAGGTTTTGTAGAGTTTTTTTTACATTTTTAAGGGTTTAAAGGGTTTTTAGTCTCTTTATTGGGTTTTTGAGTTTTAATGGTTTTCAACATTATAATGTTTTTTTGGTTTTTATAGTTTTTATTTTTTAGGGTTATTTTTGGTTTTTTAGGGCTGTTATCATTTATTTATTTTCTTAGAGGATTTATGTGGTTTGTGTTTTTTAAGGTACACTTTGGGGTTTTCATGGTTTTTATAGTCTTTTTATGTTAGTTGGTATTTTTAGGGGTTTTTAGGATTTTTATGGGTTTTTAGGGATTTTAAGGATTCTTAAGGATTTTAGTGTTTTTATTTTTTTTTTGGGTTTTTTGATTTTGTTATGTTTTTTATGGTTTTTATAGTTTTTAACATTTTTTGGGGTTTAAATGGTTTTTAGTGTTTTGTGGTTTTTAGTGTTTTAGGTGTTTTAATGGTTTTTATGGGTTGTTTGGTGTTTAGGGATTTTATGTTTTTTTATTTTATATCTTTGTTAGTGGTTTAAAGGGTTTTAGGTTTTGAAGGTTTTATTAGAGGTTTCCATAGTTTTTAATGTTTTTAAAGTATTTTTAAGGTTTCTTTAGTATTTTATGGGTTTTCAGGATTTATTTCTTATTTAAAGGGTTTTTAAAGCTTTTTTTGGGGGTTTATAGTTTTTAGGGATTTAGGTGTTTTTTGAGTTTATTTGGGGTTTTATGGTTTTTTAGTGTTTTTATTTTTTCGAGGTTTCAATGAGTTTTAGAGTCTCTTTTCAGTTTTTTAGTGTTTTTATGGAGTTTTTTAGTTTTAATGGTTTTTAGGGTATTTTATGTGTTTTATGTGTTTTTAGGGGGTCTTTTTAGGATTTTTAGAGTTTTTATTGTTTTTATGATTTTTCGAGGATTTATGTGTTTTCAAGTATTTAAATTTTTCTTAGGGTTTTTTAGGATATTTATGTTATTCTATTTTTTAGGTACAATTATGTATTTTTTATAATATTTATGGTTTTTTAGGAATTTTGTGGGTTTTAGGGGTTTTTTGGGATTTTTCGGTTTTTAGCATTTTTTTAGGTTTTTAGGGGGTTTATATATTTTATAGGATTTATTTTTGGGTTTTCATGGTTTTTAGAGATTTTTTATGTTTTTGGGTTTTGGGGGGAATTTTTTTCATTTAATGATTTTTTGGGGTTTTATGGATTTTTAGGATTTTTACTGTTTTTGTGGCTTTTTATACTTTTTTAGGGTTTTATGTTGTTTTTGAGTTTTTTTTTTAATTTTTTTGTTTTTATTTTTTGTACTGTTTGTAGGTTTTTAAAAGGGTTTTATAGAATTTATTGGGTTTTTAGGTTTTATGTGTTTTTTGGTTTTTTAAGGGTAATAAGGTTTTTATGGTTTTCACTGATTTTTAGAGTTTTTAGGGTCATTAGGGTTTTTTTTGGAATTTTATGGATTTTTAGTATTTTTAGGGATTTTGATGGTTCTTATGGTTTTTAGGGTTTTATTATTTTCTAGGGGTTTTAACATATTTTGGTTTTTATGGGCTTTAAGTGTTTTAAGTTTTTATGGTTTTCTTGTGGATTTTTATAGTTTTTAGAGGTTTTAATTTTTTAAGGAATTTTATGAATTTTTTAGGATATTTTGTGCTTTTATGATTTTTAGGGATTTTGTGGGGTTTTATGGTTTTTATGGTATTTTAGGATTTTAGGTTTTTTGAGTTTTTAGGGTTATAAGGGTTTTTAGAGTTCTTTTACATTTTTAGGGGTTTGAAGGGTTTTTAGAGTTTTAGTGGGTCTCTAGGGTTTTTATTGGTTTTGGGGTTTTTTGAGTATTTAATGGTTTTTACAGATTTTAGGGTTTTTAGAATTTTTTATGTCTTTATGTGTTTTAAGTGTTTTGGTATTTTTAAAATTTTCTTAGGATTTTTTACTGTTTTAAATATTTTTATGGGTATTATGGTTTTTAGGGATGTTGAGGTTTTTTAGGGTTTTTTAGATTTTGATGGTAATTTTTCGTTTTTTATTTTTTTTGTGTTTTTAGCGGTTTATAGTGTTTTTAGAGTTTTATAATTTTTATGGGTTTAAAGGGGTGTTAGTTTTTTTAGTGGTTTTAGGGTTTTTATGTTTTTTTAGGATTTTTTACGTTTTAGGGGGTTTTATGGATTACAAGGTTTTATGTTTTTTATGGTTTTTATATTTCTTATCATTTTTAGAATTTTTAGGTGTTTTAATTGTTTTTAGGATTTTAAAGTTTCCATTGGGTTTTTCAGGGTGTTATGGTTTTTTATGTCTTTTTTTAGTGATTTTTTATTTTTTTATGATTTTTTGGGATTTTCAGGGTTTATTTAGGGGTTTTAGCTTTTTAGGGGTTTTAATTGTTTTTAGGTTTTTAATTTTTTTTTATTTTTAGGGTTTTGAGGGGTTTTTTCATTTTTAGGGATATTTATTGATTTTTACGGATTTTTATGGTTTTTAAGGATTTTAAGGTGTTTGAGGTTTTTAGTGTTTTTAGGATTTTTTAGAATTTATGGGTTTTTATTATTTTTTGAAATTTTAATTTTATTTAAGGTTTTTAGCATTTTATTGTTTTTAGTTGTTTAAAGGGTTTTTATATTTATTAGTGGGTTCTTAAGGTGTTTATGCTTTTAGGGTTTTATGGTTTGGAGGTGTTTTTAGGGTTTTTAGGGGGGTTTATGGTTTTTTGAATCTTTTTAGGGGGTTTTACATTTTTAGTGTTTTTAGAATTTTTTAAGAGTTTAGGTGTTTTTAGTATTTTAAGGGATTCTTAGTGGTGTCTAGTGTTTTAGGGTTTTTTATGTTTTTAGGAATTTTTTTCCAATTTTTATATTTTTTATGTTTTTATGGGTTTTAGGTATTTTGATGGTTTTTAGGGATTGGGGGGGGGGGTTAGGGGTTTTCATAATTTTTAGCATTTTTAGGGTTTTTATGAGTTATATGTGTTTTTATGTTTTTAAGGTTTTATTAGGGGTTTTTAGGGTTTTTAGGGTTTTAACATATTTTGGGATTTTTAGGTATTTTTTTAGATTTTTATGTTTTTAGGGTTTTAATGGATTTTCCAGGGCTTTATGTTTTTGGGTATTTTTTGCATTTTATTTTCAGTTTTTAACATTTTTCTGGGTTTTAAATGGGCTTTAGATATTTTAGTGTTTTTAGGGTAGTTTTGGGGGTTTTGGTTATTTAATGGATTTATGGATTTTTATGACTTTAGGGGGTTTTATGGTTTTAGGCTATTTTAGAGTTTTTAGGTTTTTTTAGCGTTTTATAGGTTTTTAGGGGTTTTAAGTGTTTTCTGGTTTTTAATCATTTCTTATGGGTTTTCAAGTGTTTTTATATTTTTTAGTTCTTTTTTATGATTTTAATATGTATTTAGGGTTTTTAGGTTTGTATGGTTTTTATGATTTTTAAAATTTTTTGGAGTGTTAAGTGTTTTATGCTTTTATGGGTTTTTATGGAACTTTCATGGTTTTAAGGCTTTTTAATTTTTAAGAATTTTTTGGATTTTTTAATTTTTTTAATTTTTTTGGGATTTTTAGATATTTTTTCAGTATTGGGGTTTTTTATGATGTTTTGGGTTTTTATTTTTTTTTGATTTTTAGATTTTTTAAGGTTTTAATGATTCTTAAAGTTTTTTAACATTACTATATGTTTAAATAGTTTCTAAATATTTTCCTAGTTTTTTGGGTTTTATGGTTTTTTAGGGTTTTTATTGTTTTTAGGGGGTTTTATGGTTTTTTGGGGGATTTATGGTATTTAAATTTTTTATGGTTTTTAGGGTTTTTAGTGTTTTTAGTTTTTTAGGGGTTTTAAGTATTTTTATTTTTTAAGGTTTTCTAAGAGTTTTTCTTGTTTTTAAGGGTTTTTAGGTATTTACAAATTTTTAGGGTTTTAGGGTTTTCATGGTTTTTTTGGGTTTTAGATTTTTTTTAGGTTTTAGTGCTTTTAATATTTTTAGAGTTTTTTATATTTCCAATTATTTAATGGGGTTTTAGGAACTTTAGTGTGTTTTACGGTTTTTATGGGTTTTATGGGTTTTTATGCTTTGTATAGGTTTTTATGGTTTTTAGTGGTTTTTAGTGTTTTCAGGGTCTTTAGGGATTTTAGGGTTTTTATCATTTTTTAGATTTTTTATGGGTTTTATGTGAATTTAAATTTTTAATAATTTCTTATGGTTTTTATGTTTTTTTATGATTTAAGGGATTTTATGAATTTTTAGATATTTTTTGGGTTTTTAGAATTTTTAGGGATTTTGAGGATTTTTTTTGTTTTTTAGGGTTCTTAGGGTTTTCCTAGTATTTAGGTCTTCTAGGTTTCTTATGAAATTTAAGTGTTTTTAGGTTTTAAAGGTTTTATTAGGTTTTTTTTTGGTTTTTTAGGTTTATAGTTTTTTAGGGTTTTCTAGATTTTATGCGTTTCAGGGTATTTTGGGATTTTGAGGGTTTTTATAGTTTTTTTATTTCTAGGTTTTTTTGAGTTTTTAAGAGTTATAACCGTTTTTATGGGTTTTCAAAAAATTTATGCGTTTAATGGGGATTTATATTTTTAGTGGGTTTTAAGGATTTTAAGGGTTTTAGGGTTTTTTAATTTTTTTAGGGGTTTTATGGTTTTTAGGGGTTTTAAGATTTTTTGGGTTTTTTAGGATTTTAGTGTTTTTTAGGTTTCTAGGGGTTTTTAGGTTTTTTAGGTTTTTATGGTTTTCCTAGGGGTTTTTAGGGGTTTTAGAGTTTTGTTTTTCATTTTTAGCGATTTTTTAGGATATTCATCTTTTTTATGGTTTTTATGGATTTTTAGGGTCTTTAGGGGTTATTTTTGGTTTTTTAGGATTTGATGGAATTTTGTTTTTTTTGAGATGATTTTGAGTATTTTACAAATTTTAATGTTTTTTATAGTTTTTTAATGTTTTTAGCGGTTTAAAGGGTTTTGTGAATTTCTAGTGGGTTTAGGGATTTTAAGGTATTTAATAATTTTAATGGTTTTATGATTTGTAGGGTTTTTTTGTTTTTTTATATTCTAGGGGTTTTTTTCTTTTGGGGTTTTAAGTGATTTTAGATTTTTAATGTTTTATTAGGTATTTTCAAGGTTTTTGGTTTTTTTATGTTTTATGGACTTTGATGTATTTTTAGAAATTTTCGGGTTTTTAAAGGTTTTATGGATTTTGTGGGGTTTTCAGCTTTTTATGGGTTTTATATTTTTTAAAATTTTTATGGGATTAAAGATTTTAAAATTTTAGTGGGTTTTTTAGGTATTTATGGGTTTTTAGAATTTTTATGCTTTTTAGGGTTTTTTATGATTTTTAAGGTTTGTAGAGTTTTTAGGGGTTTTACCATTTTAGGTTTTTAGGTGTTTTATGTGTTTTTAGGTTTCTAGTGTTTTCTTAGGGGTTTTTTGGGTTTTTAGGGATTTTTATATTTTTAAAGATTTATTATAATTTTTATGGGGTTTTTAATTTTTTTAGGGTAGAACCGGTGTGAGGTAAGGCTATTCTTGGCCCCCAAAATTTATTAGAAAAAAGACACTACAGACAAGGGAGGGGAGGGGTCAAACAACCCACACCCAAAAACCCTTACCAACCCCAAACCCATAACAACCGAAAACCAAAAAACACAGATAAAAGAACACAAAATCCAAGCAGAGCAGACATTCACAATCATCTTCATCAACACATCCCAACCAATCAGTAACAAGCATCTCACAACACATGATCCATCTTCCATCACCTTCATCATTCGCATCTCAATCAGCACATTTTAGGGCTAGGGTAATCCTCCTAGCCAAGCAACAACAAGCCTCCAGCAGCTCAAGTTCCATCATCCAGTACCACCTAAACAGACAACTCCCATCATACCGCATCTCAGCTTCCCAAAACCGGCATCTCCAACCAAATCATCCTTC
The DNA here is from genome assembly GCA_963277665.1 of Viscum album. NCBI lineage: Eukaryota > Viridiplantae > Streptophyta > Magnoliopsida > Santalales > Viscaceae > Viscum > Viscum album. Next base: position 1,273,902,789 of record OY728136.1, on the reverse strand, counting down.
ACCTCCCGACCAAAAATCTTCCAGAAAATGGCTCCCAACATGAATATTTCACAGCACCAAAAACAAGGGCATAGAACTGCCAGTCCCGTAGCTTAAACGGCTCTTTCAGTAGCCTAAAAACCACAAAGCAAGACAAGTACACGACACCTCATTTTAGAACTAGGAAAAGAAACCAACAACGCAGAACCAGAAAGACTACTTTGGCACCACATGAGAACATAAACAAAAACTGGATCGTGGAAAAACACAAACCAACCAGGATCATCTGCAAGAGTCAGGCTACAACCCAGAACTCTAGCAGGATATAGGGGACCAAAGAAATGAATTTGGCACCCTGAAGAACCACATACTAGAAAATCAACCAGATCCCATCACAACTTATGCAACCCCGCAATAACAGTATGAAACGAAGACGAATCAAAGGAACCTGAAAACCAAACATAAATCCTTACCGCGAGTTGTTGACCAACAGATCTGAAAGCCCACACCACAGGACTGAGCACACCACCAGAAAATATACACATCACCCTCCATATCCTCCATATTCCAATGCAAAGCCCATAGAACCCGAATAGAACACCAGATCTCAAATCAACCAGAAGAGATGATCGTAGCGTCTGAGAGATCAAGATCTTCGCACCGCACCTCTACCGATGCCTGTAACCATAGCAACTAATCCACTAGTAGGAAGCCCTAACACAGGTCCTTGCGTGGAGAGACCGATGAAAAAGGACATTCCAAACAGAACCCCATCCCTCGACACCGCAGATGAAGACCCATTCCATGATAGATTCGTAAAGCTCCCACCAAGGGAGAGAGAGGGAATCATCTGAATAGGAGAAGAAGAACATCAAAACGAAGCTGCCATGGAGGATTCAAGGAGGAACCCTTCACGAGTGTAGTGCTGAGAGAGAGATCCCAGGAGAGAGAAGCGACATTTATCTTAGGTTTTCATTAATTTTTAATTGATTTTTAGGGTTTTTTTGGTTCTTTGGGGTTTAGGGTTTTATGTGTTTTAGGACGTTTTTGGATTTGTTTATTAGTTTTTTGGGACTTTTCAGGTTTTATAGTTTTTTAAAACATTTTAGGGGTTTAAAGTGTTATTTGTATTTTTAACGATTTTTAGGTTTTTATGGGTCTTTTATGTTTTTTTGGTTTTTTGGTTTTATGGGTCTTCTGGTCTTTTATGGTTTTTAGGGTTTTAGAATTTATATTTTTATGGTTTTTATGTGTTTTTATGTTTTTAAGGGTTTCTTATGGGGTTTCAATATTTTTAGGGTTGTTTAGTTTTATAGGGTTTGATAGTATTTTCATTATTTTTATCATTTTTATGGATTTTGATGTCTTTTAGGTTCTCTAGGGTTTCAGGGTCTGTTAGGGTTTTTATCGTTTCTTTGGTTTTTAGGGGGTTTAACTGTTTTTTAGATTTTATGGTTTTATTATGTTTTATTTTGGTTTAAGGGTTTTTTACATTTTTTGATATTTATAGGGATTTTTTAGGATTTTTATATATACTTATGGTTTTTAGGGATTTTGAGGGACTTTAGGGATTTTTATGATTTTTAGGGTTTTATGTTTTTTTGGATTTTTAGGATTTTTTTTAAGGAAAATAGAAAGAATTATTTAAAAATAAATGGAATTGGGTTACAACACAATCACCCAAAGGTGGAAAAACCAATGGCTAAGAGACCAAAAGAAACAACAACGCAGAAGTGACCCTAAAGCTGAAGAAACATCATGCGAACACAAAACAGAAAGGCCTTAGGAATCTCACAAATCCCATCCAAACCCAAACCAAGAAGATGGTCTTAAGAACATTGTGAAGCCTATCCAACCAATCCTAGAAACCAAGTTAGTAGACCCCCCCACCCCCAGAGAGACCAAGTTCCCAAAACAATAGAACATTCTAATAACATTATGAAGACTCCCCCCACAAAATTTCGACATCAAAAAACACCGCAACCAGTGCTTGAAACTAGCCACCAAAAATAATAGTAGGATCACCAGATAACATCCAATAGTAGACAATCCAAGAACAGAACCCCATCCAAACATCAAAAAGAGCCACAAAAGCATGATGCACCAAGCTAGTGAGCACTCCAAGAGTTGACATAGCAAAGGAAGGCCCAAATTAGAGACAACATCCCAGGAGAAGCAAAAAACCAGAAAAAAGAAACACCTGCACACATTAACACATGCATCACTACCCACAAGAACATGAACACACTACTACTATCCTATACACGCATGCACACACACCAGTTTCACACATGCACACCCACCACACGCACACATTCACACACACAAAAACACCTCACCAACCACTCCAGAACTAGAAGACAAAATAATTGAATTATAACACACAACAAATAATAACAAATCCACATCTAGTCCAAGCCATTCCCCCATATTTGCACAACTTGGAAGCCCCTCAAACCATCACCCAAAACCACCTCTACAGACTGATTCTTCTAAAGCGCCCTCACCAACCCGCTACACCAAGAACCATCAATCCAACAACCAAGGTAACAAGAACCAACGAAATCCATCAACTAAGAGAATCCAAGCACAGGTCCACACCAATAATAAAACCATGCAATCATATCCAACCCCTAGAACCGACCGCCCACCCCAAACAATCCTAATGTAGAATCGCTTCCAATTATGATCCCAACAAGAGCCATAAACTAGGCCCCAACGTCCTAAAATTATCCCAAAAGTATGCGAAACATGCCATCCATCCATCTACACATGATAAAAACCATTATTCAGAACACCCCAGAGCATAAAGAAACTACCAAAAAACAGAAATTACAATAGAATATGAGCCCACACTGATCCCAAAAGACACAGAAAGATGCAACCAACACCATAGAAATATCATAAACAACCCCCTTATATGAAGATACTAGTAGAATAATGTCCAGTAAAAAAAATACATCTACACCTTCCAAATACCCAAGAAGCATCCCAGACGGCCTATAACTACCCCAAAAGAACACCAAGGAAAAATAGAGCCATCATCCTCCATCCATCTCCCTACCTACCAACGAAACAAGAACTAGCCCTGAAATAAGGACCAACATAGAAATAAAAAAAATAAAACACAATAAAAACCACCAGCATCCAACAAAAACCTGATCCACCGACACACCCAACAAAAACAAATCACACAGAAAAAAAACATATCCCATACTAGCCTAAGTGGGATCCAACTAATATCACTCCAACACCAACAAATAACAAATCAAGATCATTAGATATGAGCCTTCACCAGATATCTTGTCACGAGTAAACAACAACATCCATATCCAACATGACCCTGCACCTAGATAGCCACAAAACTAGAAATTCATTCCCATGACAACCAACACACCACCTAGTTCCAGAAAACTTCACCATCCAAAAGAAACAATCCTAAAACAACAAAGTAGAAGAAACCAAGGTAAAATAAACCACCTCATAGAAGATATCCCTATAAGTTCCATTGGTGAAGCAAATCATTAATTTTCTTAATATTAGGAACTACTTACAATAAGAGAGTTTTGATTGGACAAACATCTAAAATTTAGTCAAAATATAACTTCCACAGTGAAATACTAATCCATACAGTTATAATTATATTCCTTATAGATATGATACAACACGGTGGAAGTCCCAAGCTTCCCCAAAACACTCAGCTAAGAATCCCCAGTAAATCTTTGATAACAATAGCCAACAAAAGTAGAAAGATCATTATCTGAACAATAAAAAATAAAGTGGCTCAATAAGAAATAAAAAATATTCCAATAGAAATCAAAATTTAAAAACAAATGATCAATATTGTCAAGGGTAGTCAGATAAAAAACAATGATTTGGAAAATCGAGGCCCCAGTGATAAAACATATCATGTGTAGGAAAACAGACAAGGATCACCAACTAATGATTAAAGGAGTACCAAGCTGGGGTAACCCGATTCCAGATCAAATAATGCCATAAAAAATGGTAAATTTTTTACTCTACTCCTTTTAAACACTACGAATAGAATAATATGACTAACTATTCTATAGGATCCTATAATTATTACTACCAAGAAAACTAAGTAAAATAATATCCATTATAAAATTCAAAAACTCATAAAAACTTCCATTGGAGGATTCTAATTCCCATCATAAATAACGTTTGAATCTCAGTAATATTTAATGAGCATTGAGTTATAAATTATATGATCATCAAAGGATGAACATATAGGCCCCCTATGAATCCAACAACCAAGCCATATAGAGATACATATTATGTTTCCCAGAGAGAAAAAAATGTGGTCCTTGAAAAACTCTCATAGCTCTAATATCATTCTCCATGTCCATGAACAATTCCAAGTAACTTTGGACACCCAAATTGGGGAGCAAACAAAAATAAAAATGACAGTGTAATCCTCCCAAATAGAATAAGAGGAGGGTGAAAAAAAGGTCCCAAAAATTTCTATCCATAACTACTTTATTCCAACCAGCAACACACTTTATCCTTAATCTTTCCCCCACTTTAGATCTAGCCACCAAGGCCCATGCCACCATGGCCCCAGACATGGCCATTGAAGGGACCTTCCAATATAAGATCCTAACCTTATCTTAAATAGATTTAATATCATTTTTAGGAAATATAAAATGAAGGAACCAATAATATTGCATGAAAAAAGAGATTTAAAAAGCTATAAGTAGCCCTCAAATGAAATAAAATTATTTTTCTGAACCTTTATTCTCTTAACAATATTCTATTCCAAAATAGCATAGTTGGTGTCTATAAATCTAGTAATAATAAGAGGAACACCAAGGTAAAAAATTGGTATCAAACATACAGTAATATCTATATAAGCACCAATACATTCCTTAACCTCCAAGGACCCTCTAGCCGATAACATCATCGATTTCAAGAAGTTAACATACAGTCTTGAAAATGAGGAAATGATATCCAAATAATGATTTAGTACTAAAACAGAATCCTTGTCACTAAAGGAAAAAGGAAGAAAAAACCACCATGAAACGATGGGAAATAGAATTTTTTTCGACATCAATAATGAAACATAAAAGAGTGAGATTCAGAAATCAGAGAGTTTATGATACAGGAAAACCCCCCATACAAATAAAAAAAGAAAGGGAGAAAGGGGATCCCCTTGCCTCTATCATTTATTTCCAGGAAAAGAACCTTGAAAACCCCCATTAATATTCAACAAAAACATAAAAGAACGAAAAAAATCTTACTCTATGAAGAGAAACTGACCAGAAAACCAAGAATGTATAGATCATCCCAAAGTAATTACTATCTAATAAAATAAAATGCCTTAAAATTTTCAATTTTAAAATCACACTGAGGAACTCATGAATTCAGGTGGTAACCCTGCATCAAATCTTAATAAAGTAAAATATTATCATAAATACATCTCCCTTGAATGAATTCAGATTGACCCTTATTATTTTATATAGGAAGAACCATTCCCAATATGACCACTAAAATCATGGAGATGTACTTATAAATAGTATTTCAGCATGATATAGACTAAAACTCAGAAATAGATAAAGTATTAGGAACATTTTGAATCAAATAAATAATAGATATATTATCTTATTGTAGAAATTTATATTTCTGAAGAATTCCAAATTAGCATATTTCACATCGGAAGAAACCACCAGACATGGCTTAAGGAAGAAATGGGAATTAAATTCATCAGCCCCTAGGTATTTTCTATGGTGAAGAGAGAATATCACATAATGAACATCCATAAGCTCAATATATTTATCTATAAAATTTCAGGAGGACTGAGAAATAGACTACGAAAGAAGGGATCCGAAATTTCTCTCCCTAAATAAGTTAAACATGAGAATCCCCAATCAATGATATAAAAAATCAAATGATATTAGAAATAATATCACCTAGATTAGAAATAATATAACCATCATCCGTTTTAAGAAGAATCAATTTATATGACTTAAATCTAGATTTCATTGAGTTGAAAAGGAAGGATGAATTAAAGTCCCCCTCCTTAAGCCAATGAACTGTACTCTACTACATGGACAAGATTGTGTCCTTCAAGGTCAAGTCTTTAAAATTTCCCTTACTACTAACTTCTTTATTAATCAAGTCATGATAAGGGACATTGAGATAAAAATATTATTCATAGTCAAGTAATTTCTCCCTTATCAAGGAAATTTTAGAATAATTCTAAAAAGACACCTCTGAATACAGGGATTGGAGAGCCTACATGACCTTCTTCTATTTTGGGTAAACATGGAATAACTTACACCATAAGACCCCAATATTCCAGGAATTGTAGATAGAAGATAGGAAAAAGTTATAATCTTTCCAATGATTGAAAATTTTTAACAACTTCCTAGAGTAAAGAACCTCTTTAGATCTGATAATAATTGAGGTATGATTGGAAATACCAAAATTAAGGATATCAGCTATCGAAGGGGGAACCTTGATATCAAAGAGAAATTGACCACAACTATTTTCCACTTCCTCAAAACCATTTAATATCCCTTCCTCTAAGAAAACCACATCCCAAAGAAATGAAGATCATCCTATCTAACATCATCAATTCCTAAATTTCAGTCCTACATAGAAGAGTTCCAATCCAGGTAGTATCCACATCTATCGTCTAGGAACCTCATCACATTAAAATCACCAAGAATGATATGAGGGGACTTATAGTCAGACGCAACCCAAAATCCATTCTCCTCTCATATAACCCTTAAATAAACAATTAAATTGGAACTATAAATATGGGAGATCAAGTAAGAGTTATACACTTTAATATCCCAAACTATGCACTCAACAATCTTAAATGATTCAAATTAAAGATCAATAGACAGTAAGTGAGGATTCCATAACACTAAATTGTTCTAGGTATAGGAAGAAAAAAAGTTAGAAAAATGACTCCAATTCAAAATAGTATTCCTCAAAATATAATCAAACTATCCTATATTATGCTTAAATTAAAAAATTCCAAAAGAAGAAAAATTATAAGAGAAAATGATGTCTCGAACCCCCATTCTCTTATAAGGAGTGTTGAGACCTTTAATGTTCCAAACATAAATATTAATCATTTGGAACTAAGGGAGTATCAGAACCATTCACTACAAGTCCAGTTTTGAATGAGACCCTCTTCAGATCACATTCATCCAACTTAATCATATTATTCATAAGGGGGTTATCACTTAAAGAATAAGGGTTATGAAAAATCTGATTCATATTGTTGGGTCTAGGTGAAGAATACACAATTACATAATTTCTTGGGGAATAAAAGGAATCAGACAAGATAATTCAGACCTATAACCTCCACCAGATCCATCCACATCCTTCACAACAATATCAGGACCAGGCCCAAAATATTACATTAGCATATCATAAAAATGGAAAATGTTAGGAAATATAACAACACCATCTTAACCTGAAAATTCATCGCATAAAGAAAGATATCCCACTTCTTGGATTCTTGGAGACCCAAGAAGACAAAAGTTAAAACTTATAGAACCCCAAACAAAACAGGATCCATCAAAAATTCCCACAAACTAGAAGAAAGGACAAGATCATCATTGGTATTCAGCTAACCAGAATAAGTTCCAACTACCGAATAATTACTAGAACCATCACCTACTAAGGGAATTTCCTCTCATAAGAAGTCAAAGGAATTATAAATATAAAGACAAAAATATATTCTAGTAGCCTAAAACAAGGGAGGAGGAACTTCTAACACATGAGACAAGGAGGAGGGCACTTCTACAACTGAAGGATCAACCACAATAGGGAAATAAGAATTACCATAAGTGAAGGTAGTATTGGAAGTAGACACCATCTTCATCGAAACACATAAAGACAATTTAACATTCTAATCTAAAGTAGAAAATATAAGTGCTTCCTTATACCTATAAGCACACTAATTTGCAGTAACATTAATCCTACATGAATGAGACCCATGCTTAGTGTTTTTAGGGTTTTTAGGGGATTTAAGATTTTTAATTTCTTCTAGGGGTTTTATGTTTTTTTTTTATATTTTCTTAGTATTTTTCATGTTTTTAGGGTTTTTTCATCTTTAGGTATTTTTGTGGATTTTTATGGTTTTTATGGTCTTTTGAGATTTTGATGGTTTTTAGGATTTTAATGGATTTTTTGATTTTTAAGGATTTATTACATTTTTGGGATATTTAAGGGTTTTTAGAATTTTTTAACGTTTTTTGGGGTTTGAAGGGTTTCTAGAGTTTTTAGTGGTCTTTTATGGGTTTTATGGATTTTGAAGTATTTTAAGGTTTTCATGAGTTTTTATGATTTTTAAGGTTGTTAGGTTATCTTAGGGTTTTTATGGGTTTTAGTAGTTTTTAGGTTTTTAGGGGTTTTAAGTGTTTTTGGGTTTTAAGGTTTTCTATTAGTTTTTAAAAGATTAGAGTTTTTTATATTTTAGGTATGTTTATTACATTTTTTGATTTTTTATCATTTTTGGGGGGTTTATGGTTTTTTAGGGTTTTTAGGGTTTTTTAGGGTTTTATTATTTTTTTTTGTTTTTTGTGTTTTGTGTTTTTTTTAGATTTTTTGAGGTTTCTAGTGTGTTTTAATGTTTTAAGGTGTTTAAAGGGGTTTTTTTTGAGTTTTGGGGATTTAGGGTTTTATTTTTTTAGCAGTTTTGAAGATTTTAGGTGTTTTTACGGTTTCAGGTTGTTTATGGTTTTTAGGGTATTTTGACTTTACTACATTTTTTAGGTTTTTATGTTTTTAGAAGTTTTAAGGGGTTTTTGTATTTTTAATTTTTTCTTCAGGTTTTTATGGGTTTTTATTTTTTTTTGATTTTTTATTTTTTTAGGATTCTTAATTTTTAGGGGTTTTAGGGATTTTGATGGTTTTAGGTTTTTTTAAGGTTTTTGAGGTTTTTTATGGGGTTTTAATTTTTTTTAATATTTTTTAAGGTTTAAAGGGGTTTTATATTTTTTACTAGTTTTTAGGGTTTTATGGGTTTTTATTTTTTTTATTTTTTTTGGGTTTGTTATGGTTTTTATGGTTTTTTCGGTTTTTAGGGAGTTTTAGATTTTTAGAATTTTTAGTTTCTTAATGGTATTACATTTTTATAGTTTTTTAAGGTTTTATTAGAAAGTTTAGGGTTTTTTTTATTTTTTATTTTTTTAGGGATTTTTTGTATTTATATGGGTTTTAGGGTTTTGGAGATTTTGAGGGTTTTTAGGGTTTTTATGGATTTTTGGGGGGTTTGGTGTCTTTTTTGAGGTTTTAGGGTTTTTAAGGTTTTTAGAATTTTTTAATTGATTTATGGGTTAGAAGAATTTTTAGAGTTTTTAATGGTTTTAGGGATTTTATAGGTTTTGGGTGTTTAATGGTCTTTATTAGTTTTTTGGGGGTTTTAGGGAATTTAGTATTTTTAGTTTTTAAGGATTTTATGTTTTTTATGGTTTTAATTTTTTTCATAGGGGTTTTCGTGGTTTTTTGGTTTTTTACATTTTTAGGGATATTTGGTCTTTTTTTATTTTTTTTTATTTTTTAGGGTTTCTGAGGATTTTGATAGGTGATAGGGGTTTTAATGGGGTTTTAGTGGTTTTTTTTAGTATTTTAGTGTTTTATTATTTTTAGAGTTTTTAAACATTTGTAGGAGTTTAAAAAGGTTCTATAGTTATTATTGGGTTTTAAAGTTTTATGGGATTTAAGGTTTTAAAGGGTTTAATAGTTTAATGGGTTTTAGGTTTTTAGGGTTTGTAAGGATTTTTTATAGATTTTTTGGGTATTAAACAATTTTATATATTTTTGCAGTTTTAAGTGTTTTTATATTTTTATGGTTTTCATGGGGTTTTGAAGGGTTTTTATGATTTTTTCTGTTTTTAGGGGTTCTTAGTGATTTTTTAGGATTTCTTAAGATTTTTATTAGGTTTAGGGTTCTTAGGTATTTTGAGGGTTTTAGGGTTTTTTGAGGTTTTTATTGTTTTTTTTGTTTTTTTAGTTTTTAGGGTTTTATCGGATATTTATTGTTTTTCTATCATTTTTAGGTTTTAAAGGGTTTTTAGTTTTTTTTAGGTTTTTATGTTTTTATGGGGTATTATGGTTTTTTATGGTTTCCATGTGTTTTTAGGTTTTTTATAGCCTCCTTAGGCATTTTTGAGGTATTTATTTCTTCTTAGGTTTTTTTGGGTTTTTAAGTGTTTTTAGGTTTTTTAGGTTTCATAGGGTTTTTAGGTTTTCTAGTGGTTTTAGAGTTTTTAAATTTTTACATATTTTTAGTGATATTTTAGGATTTTAATTCTTTTGTTTGAGATTTTAGTGATTTTTATGGTGTTAAGGGTTTTTATGGTTTTTATAAATTTTTCAGGGTATTAATTCTTATAGGTTTTTAAGGTTTTCATAGGGGTTTTAAAGTTTTTAGGTGTTTTTATGTTTTTTTTGTATTTTTAGGGAATATTTGGGATTTTAAGAGATTTTTAGGGTTTATAAATATTTTGAGGATTTTAGGGTTTTTTTAGGGTTTTAGGGTTTGCTTAGTTTTTTGGGATCTTAGGGGTTTCATTTGAGTTTTTAGGATTTCTAATGACTTTTAGATATTTTAATGTTTTTATGGGTTTAAAGTAGTTTTTAGAGTTTTTAGTTATTTTTATTTATTTTATGGGGTTTTTGGGTTTTAATTATTTTAGGGTTTTTTAAGGAGTTTACGATTTTTAGGATTTCTGAAGGGTTTTATGGGTTTTTTAGGGGTTTTTAGTGTTTTAAGGTTTCTAGTGGTTCGAAGTTTTTTTTAGGATTTTAAGATTTTTTTCAGGGTTTTCAGGGTTTTTAGGGTTTTTAGGATTTTTTATGTTTTTAGGAAATTTTATGGAATTTTTTAAATAATTTATTGTTTTTAGGCTTTTTAGGGATTTTGGATGTTTTTAGGGTTTTTTGGGTGTTTTGAGTTTTTATGGGTTTTTTTTTTGTGTATTTATATTTTTTTAGAGTTTTAGGTGTTTTATTGGATTTTAGAGTTCTTTAAAAAATTTAGGGGTTTAATTGGTTTTTAGTGTTCTTAGTGGTTTTAATTGTTTTTATAGCTTTTAGGTTTTTAAATTTTTTATGGATTTTTTTGGTTTTTAGAGTGTTTAAGGGATTTTAGGTCTTTAGGGGTTTATAGTTATTTTTGTTTTTACGGTTTATAGGGATTTTAGGGTTATTTACATTCTAGGGATCATTAGAGAATATTTAGGTTTTTTATGGTTTTTTGGGTTTTTAGGGTTTTTTAGAGTTTTTAAGGTTTTAATGGTTATTTGGGGTTTTTTAGATTTTTTGGTGTTTTAAGGTTTTTTATATTTTTTATCATTTTTATGGGTTTAAAGGGTATAATATTATTTATTGGTTTTTAGGATTTTTAAGGGTTTTTAATTTTTATGGGTTTGGATGGTTTTTAATGTTTTTATGTGTTTTTATCATTTTAAAGGGTTTTAGGGTTTCTAAGGTCTTTTATGGTTTTTATTATTTTTTATGTTATTATGGTTTTTAAGTGTTTTTAGTTTTTATGGTTTTATTATGGTTTTTTAGGGTTTAGGTTTTTTTAGGTTTTATGGATGTTAGGATTTTTTTAAGATTTTTAAGGGTTTTTTGGGGTTTTAGTGACTGTGAGGGATTTTAGGGTTCTTTAGGGTTTTCATAATTTTTTAGGTTTTAGGGGTTTAAGTGTTTTTTGTGGGTTTCATATGTATTTTGTGGTTTTTATGTTTTTTTTGTATTTTTATGGGTTTTTAGTATATTTTTGGGTTCTTCGGGTTTTTATGGGGTTTTTTTGGTTTTAGGGTTTTATTATTGGGTTTTGTATTTTTATGGTTTTTGGGGGTTTTAATATTTTTTTGAGTTTCTAGGGGATTATGGGTTTTTTTTGGTTTTTATTGGTTTTAGGGTTTTTCGAGTTTTTTTAGTATTTTAGGGGTTTTCTGTGTTTTTATCTATTTAATGTTATCTTACCGCCTTTCATGGCTTTTTTTTTTTGTTTTTTATGTTTTTAATGATTTTTTTGGTGTTTTATTGTTTTTTAGGGTTTTATGGGTTTTGAGGGGTTTTAGGGTTTTTCGGGGTATTATGGTTTTTGGGGGGTTTTAGGGTTTTAGGGGTTTTTATTATTTTTGTATTTTTTTTAATATTTTAGGGGTTTGAAGGGTTTTTATTGGTTTTTAGGTTTTTTACTGATTTTAGTGTTTTTATGGTTTTTTGGTTTTATGGTTTTTAGGGTTTTTATGGTTTTAGGGTTCTTTTAGGGGGTTTTAGGGTTTTTACCATTTTTTATGTTTTTAGGGGTTATAATTTTTTTGGTTTTATGATTTTCTTAGGGATTTTCAGGGTTTCTAAATTACTTATGTATTTTTTGGGTTTTTTACTTTTAAGGTTTTTAATGTTTTTATGTATTTTAAGGGTTTTTATGTTTTTAGGGGTTTTAGTGTTTTTAGGTTTTAGAATTTTCATGTTTTTAGGGGGTTTTAGTGTTTATAGATTTTTAAGCTTCACTTTGGGTTTTTAGGGGTTTCAGGGATTTTTATGTTTTTTAGGTATTTTAAGGATTTTAAGGATTTTATTGTTTTTAGGGGTTTTAGGAATTTTGAGGGGTTTTTTGGTTTTTAGGGTTTTATGTTTTTTTTAGATTTTTTGGATTTTTTAGTTTTTTAGTTTTTTAAATGTTTTGTAGACTTTTTTGACATTTTTTGTGGTTTGAAGGGATTTTAGATGTTTTAGTAGTTTTTAGGATGTTTTTTGGTGTAAGGGTTTTTATGGTTTTTATGGGGTTTATAGTTTTTAGGGTTCTTCGGGGTTTTAGGGGTTTTATGGGTTTTATGTATTTTAATGTTTCTATGGTTTTCTTAACAACTTTCAAGTGTTTTGGGTTTTTTTCACTTTTAGAGTTTTTAGGGGTTTATTTGGATTTTTAAGGATTTTTAGGGTTATTATGGGCTTTGGGGGGTTTTAGGGTTTTTTGGGTTTATGTGTTTTTTAGTTTTTAGGGTTTTTTGGTTTTTAGAGTTTTTTAATTTTTATAGGGGTTTAAAGTTTATTTATAGTTTTCAGTGGGGTTTGAGGGGTTTCATGGGTTTTAATAGTTTTATGGATTATTATGGTTTTAATGGATTTTTACGGTTTTTTTGTCTTTTTAGGGTTTGGTAGGTATTAATAATTATTTTTAATTCTTAAGGGATTTATGTGTTTTTATTGATTTATGGTTTTTCTTAAGGGTTTTCAAGGTTTTTAGGTTTTCTTAAATTTTTGGGATGTTAATGATTTTTTATAATTTTTATGGTTTTTATGTTTTTTAGTAAATTTGATGGTTTTAAGGTTTTTTAGTATTTTAATGATTTGTTTTTGGTTTTTTGGGGTTTAGAGGTTTTTTGAGTTTTTTTACATTTTTATGGATTTAAAGGGTTTTAGTGTTTTTGGTGGTTTGTTAGAGTAGTTATTGTTTTTTAGCATTTATGGATTTTATCGGTATTTAGGGTATTTAGGGATTTTTCGGGTTTTTATAGTTATTAGGTTTTTAGGGGCTTTATGTGTTTTTAGGTTTTCAAGGTTTTAGGGTATTTCTGGGTTTTTAGGTCTTCTAAAATTCTATCGAATTTAAGGGATTTTTTTTAGTATTTTTATGTTTTTAGAGTTTTAGGTATTTTAGGGATTTTAGGAGTTTTCAGTTTTTTTATGTTTTTTGGGAGTTTTAGCAAATTTTTTAGTTTTTGAGGGTTTGAATATTTTTAGAGTTTTTAACATTCTTTTAGGATTAAAGGGTTTATAGAGTTTTTAGAGGGTTTAGTTGTTTTTTTAAAATTTATAATTTTTATGGCCTTATTTGGTTTTTTGGTTTTTAGGGGCTTTTGTGGTGTTTATGTTTGTTTTATGGTTTTAGCGGTTTTTGGTTTTTTATGGGTTTTAAGTGTTTTTAGGTTTTTATGTTTTTAATAGGTATTTTTTCCCGTTTTTTAGGATTTTTAATATTTTTAGTTATTTTAAGGGTTTTTAAAGATTTTTAGGATTTTAGGCTTTTTAGGGAATTTATGGTATTTTAGGGTTTTAGGTGTTTGTATGGTTTTCAGGGTTTTCTATGTTTTTAGGGTTTTTTTTAACATTTTTATGTGTTCATTGGTTTTTAAGGTCTTTAGGGGTTTTTAGGGTGTTTGGGGTTTTTATATTTTATGAAATTTTTAGGGATTTTAGGATTTATTTTATTTTATGGACTTTAGGGATTCAAAGGGGTTTTTAGGGATTTTTGGGGTTTTATGTTTTTTATTGGTTTCTTCTTCTTTCTTAAAGGTTTTAAGATTTTTTTGAGTTTTTTAAGTTGTAGGGATTTAAAGGGTTTGTGTTATTTAATGGATTTAGGTTTTTAGGTTTTTTAATGTTTTTACGGTTTTTTATTTTTTTAGGTTTTTTAGGGTTTTTAGGGTTTCGATGGATTTTATAATTTTTAATATTTTTAGGGGTTTAAAGTATTTTTGGGTTTTTATAGTTTTCATAATAATTTTCATGCATTTTTGGATTTTTTACATTTTTAGATATTTTAGAGTATTTTTTGGGTTTTTATGGTTTTTAAATGTTTTTAGAGATTTTGAGGGGTTTTTTTTATTATTTTTGGATTTTAGGGGGTTTTCTTGTTTGTTTTATTTTTAGGGTTTTTTTTAATTTTTATCATTTTATGGATTTTAATCCTTTTTAGGGGTTTAAATTGTTTTTATAATTTTTAGGAGATTTTAGGGTTTTTTGGGTTTTGGGTTTTTTATGGTTTATTGGGGTTTTATGGTATTTATGGGGTTCATGGGTTTTTAGGATTTTTAGGATTTTTAGCATTTTTTATATTTTTGGGGGTTTTAAGAGTTTTCAGTTTTTTAATGATTTCTTTTGGTATTTTAGGTTTTTAAGATTTTTTATGTTTTAGGGACTTTTAGGGATTTTTTTTGACATTTATAGTTTTTTGGTGGTTTTTAGGGATTTCGAGGGTTTTCTGAGGGGTTTATGTTTTTTATTATTTTTTGGGTATTAGTATTTTTTGAGTTTTTTGGGGTTTTAAGTATTTCTATTGTTTTTAAAGTTTCAAGGATTTTAAAGGGTTTAAAAGTTTTTGTGGTTTTTAGAGTTTTCATGGGATTTTACGGTTTTTTAATGTTTTAGGGGATTTTTATGGTTTTGGAGGGTTTTTTGAGTTTTTTAATAATTTTATGGGGTTTTTTTGTGTTTTTTGTGTTTTTAGAAGTTTATGGTTTTCTTATGGGTTTTCATTTTTTATAGTTTTCTATTTTTAGGGATATTTAGGGATTGTTTAGTATTTTTTGAAGTTTTTATGATTTTAAGATGTTTAAACGTTTTTAGGGAATTTATGGTTATTATTTGGGTTTTAGGGCACTTTTGATTTTCTTGGGTTTTTAAGGTTTTTGTTAGTTTTTTAATGTTTTAGGGGTTTAAAGTGTTTTAAAGTATTTAGTGGGTTTTTAGGGTTTTCATGGACTTTTAGGGGTTTTATGTGTTTATGGTTTTTAGGGGTTTTAGGATTTCCTTGTTATTTTTAGTGGTGTCGAAAGTTTTTATCATTTTATTTGGTTCCTTCGGGTTTTTTATTGTTTTTATGGGTTGTAAGGTTTTCATAGTGTTTTTAGGGTTTTTAGGGTTTTTTTACATTTATAGAGATTTTTAGGAATTTCTTAGTATTTTTATTTTTTTAGAGTTTTTTGGGATGTTGTGGGGTGTTAGTGTTTTTATGGTTTTATGGTTTTAAATTATTTTATGTTTTTAGGGGTTTTAGGTGATTTTAGGTTTATAAGGATATCTTAGGGGATTTCATGGAATTTAGGGTATTTTATGTTTTTATATTATTTTTATGGAATTTTATGTTTTAGTGTTTCTAGGGATTCTGATGGGTTTTTAGGATCTTTTTGGGGTTTTGGGGGGTTGTAGAGTTTTTTTTGAGTGTTTACGTTTTTTATGGCTTTTTGGGTTTTTAGGGTTTTAACCATTTTTTTGTTTTTTGGAATTTTATGTTTTTTTAGATTTTTATGCTATTCTTAGGGGTTTTCATGTTTTTCAAGTGTTTTTATGTTTTTGTGGATTTTAGGGCCCTTTTTTGGATTTTTATGGGTTTTTAGGGTTTTTAGATATTTTGAGTGTTTTGGGTTTTTAGTGTTTTTTATTGTTTTTTGGGTATTTAGGGGTTTTTTTGAGTTTTTATGAGTTTTAAGGTTTTAATTTTTTTATTGTTTTTATAGTATTAAATGGATTTGGATTTTTGTGGGCTTTTAGTGTTTTTATGGGTTTTTAGGTTTTTCTATGGTTTTTACGGGGTTTTATCGTATTTATGGTTATTAGGATTTTAACGGTTTTTTGGGTTTGTAGTGTTTTTATTTTTTTTAAGGGTTTTATGTGTTCTAGGTTGTTATGGTTTTCTTTGAGGGTTTACGGTTGTTAAGGGTTTTTTTCTTGGGTTTTTTATGTATTTTTCATGATTCTTATGTTTTTTAGGGATTTTTGAGAGTTTTAGTGTTTTTATGGTATTTATAGGTTTTGGGGGGTTTATTGAGTTTTTAGGCTTTTTTAGGGTCTTTTATCATTTTAGGTGTTTAAAAGGATTTTTAGTTTTTAGTATTTTTTATGTGTTTTATGGGTTTTGAGGTTTTTAATGTTTTTTGGGGTTTTATGGTTTTTACATTTTTAGGGGTTTTCTTATTTTTTAGGTTTTTAGGGGTTTTAAGTGTTTTTATGTTTTTGTTTTTTTAGGGGGTTTTTAGGTTTTTAGATTTATTATGTTTTTAAGGATTAATAGAAATATATAGGATTTTTATGGTTTTTTTGGTTTTAGAGATTTTTAGGGCTTTAGGGGTTTTAGTAATTTTTGTGGTTTTATTGTTTTTTTGGTTTATTTAGAGTTTTTTTTTGAGTTTTTAGGGGTATTAAGGTTCTTTATAGTTATTTAGATTTTAAAGGGTTTTTAGAGTTTTTATTATTTTTTAGGATTTTTATGTGTTTTAGGATATTTAAGGGTTTTAGTGGTTTTTATGATTTTTAGGGGTTTTAATGTTTTTAGGGATTCTTATTGTTTTTAGAATTTTTATTTTTTTAGGGGTTTTAAGTGTTTTTAGGTTTTTTCAAATTTTCTTATGGATTTTTAGGGTGTTAAGGGGTTATAGGTTTTTAGATATTTTTAGGCAGTTTTATTATTTTTATTGGTTTTTATGGATATGAGGGTTTTAGCATTTTTATAGTTTTTTTGAGTTTGTAGGGTTTTTTGAGTTGTTTAAGATGTTTAATGTTTTAAGAGTTTTTAAAATTTTTAGGGGTTTAAATGGGTTTAATGGTTTTTAGTGGTTTTAGGGTTTTAAGAGTTTCAAAGGTTTTTATTTTGTTAATTATTTTTTTATGGTTTTAAAAATTTTATGGTTATTAGGGTTTTTAGTGTATTTTAGGGTTTCATGGGTTTTAAGTGTTTTTATATTTTCATGTTTTTCTTAGGTGTTACAGGGTTTTAGGGGTATTTACATTTTTATGGATTTTTAGGATTTTTATGGGGTTTTATGGGTTTTACAAATTTTGATCGGTTTTAACATTTTTAGATCATTTTCTGTTTTTTGGGTTTTTTGGGTTTTTTGGGGTTTTGGATTTTTTTTTGTTTTTTTGGGTTTTAAAGGTTTTTTTTATGTTTTTAAGGTTTTTAGTTTTTATTGATATTTAGGATTTTTATGGGTTATGGTTTTTGTGGTTTTCAAGAGGTTTTATGGATTTTATGGTTTTAGTCCTTTTTATGGTTTTTATGGTTTTATATTTTTCAAGGTTTTACGGTTTTCAAGAGTTTTATCTATTTTTATGGATTTCATATGGGTTTTTAGGTATCTTAGGGTTTTTATTTTTTAGTTATTTTTGGGGGTTTTTTGTATTTTTATGGTATTTAGGGTTTTTACTGATTTTGAGGGTTTTAGGGGTTCAAAGGGTTTTTAGAATTTTTAAAGATTTATGGTTTTTAGGGGATTTAATTTTTTATTGGTTTTTTGTTTTTTAGGGTTTTAAGTGTTATTTAAATGTATTTAGTATTTTTATGTATTTTAAGTGTTTTTATTATTATTAATTTTTATGGTTTTCTTAGGGTTTTCATGGTTTTTATTGGTTTTTCTATTTTTGGGATTTTTTGTGCTTTTTATGTTTTTTATGGTTTTTCCAGTTTTTAGGGATCCTGAGGGTTTTTATCATTTTTATCATTTATTGGGGGTCTAGGGGTTTTTTCAGTTTTTTAGGTTTTTATTTTTTTAGTTTCTTTAAAATATTTAGGGGTTTATAGTGTTTTAGGGTTTTTACTAGTTTTAATGGTTTGTGTGTGTTTTCTTTTTTTTAATGATTTTTAGTGAATTTTACTGTTTTTAATGTTTTTTGAATTTTTAATGGGTTTTACTAAATTTTAAGTTTTTAGTGGTTTAAGGCAATAATATAGTTTTAGGGTTTTTTGAATTTTTTTATATTTTAGTGATTTTTAAAGCTTTTTGTGGATTTTTATGGCTTTTGGATTTTTAGGGATTTTGATGGTTTTTAGGGTTTTAGTTTTTTTTTTTGTGTTTTTAGATTTTTATTTTATGTTTTTAGGGTTTTGAGGGTATTTTTTTGAGTATTTAACATTGTAGGGGTTTAAATGGTTTTTAGAGTTTTTAGTGGTTTACTGGGTTTTATGGATTTGTATGGTTTTTAGGTTTTTAATAATTTTATGTTTTTTATGGTTTTTTGGGATGTTATCAATTTTTATGTTTTTAGTGGTCTTGAGTGTTATTAGGTCTATAATGATTTCATAGCATCTTTATGGTTTTTTTATGTTTTATGTGGTTTATGGATTTTTTAGGATTTTTATGGTTTTTAAGGATTTTTCGGATTTTGATGGGTTTTGGAGATTTTAGGAGTTTTTGGATTTTATGGATTTTTATTGTTTCTATGTATTTTTAGTTTTTTGGGTTTTTCATGTTATTAGAGTTTTTAATGTTTTAGGGGTTTTGGGGTTTTTGCAGGGTTTTAATGTTTGTGGGTTTTTAGGGGTTTTAAGTGTTATTAGGTTTTTAATTTTTTTAGGTATTTTCTAATTTTTTTGGGTTTATATATTTTTAGAGATATTTAGCAATATTTAGGGATTTAATTATTTTTTTGATGTTCTTTTAAAAATTTTAGGGATTTTGATGATTTAAAGGTTTTTATGGGTTTTGATGATTCTTATGGTTTTTTAATTTTTATTGTTTTTTAGGGGTTTTAAAGGTTTTTTGAATTTTATTGTTTTTTTAGGTTTTAACATTTTTAGGTTTTTTGAGGTTTTTAAAAATTTTAGGATTTATAAGGCTTTCTTAATAATTTTAAGCATTTTTAGTGTTTTTTATGTTTTTAGGGAATTTAATTTTTTTTGGATTTTTATAGTTTTTTGGGTTTTTAGATATTTTTAGTGTTTTTAGGGTTTTAGGGTTTTTATGGTTTTCTATATTTGTTAGTGGTTTTTTATGTTTTTATCATATTTAAGGTTTTTTTATCATTTTTATAGTTTTAGTTATTTTTTAGGGGTTTATGAATTTTTCAGGGGTTTAATGGATTCTAGTTTTTTGGGTGTTTTTTAGGGTTTTTTTGTTTTAGAAGGTTTTTAGGGGTTTTAAGTGATTTTTGTTTTTCAAGGTTTTCATAGGGGTTTTCTGAGTTTTTAGCAATTTTTATCTTTTTGGATATTTTTAGGGATTTTTTTGGAATTGTATGGGTTTTTATGGTTTTTATGGATTTAAGGGGTTTAAATGTTTTTAGTTTTTTAGGGCCTTTTTTGGTTTTTACGATTTTTATGGTTTTTTGAGTTTTTTGGGGTTTTAATGTTTTTTATATTATTTAACATTTTTTGGTTTGAAAGGGTTTTAATAGTTTTTGTGGGTTTTTAGGGATTTTATTGGTTTTTCTATTTTTAATGGTTTTTAGTGGGTTTAAAAAAATTAGGGTATTTATGGTCTTTAGGTTTTTAAGTGTTTTTAGTCTTTGAATATTTTCGAAGAAATTTCCTTGTTTTTTAGGGTTTTTTATGTTTTAGTGTTATTTAAGGATTTTTTAGGATTTTTATGTTATCTAGGGTTTTAAGGGATTTTGAGGTTTTTAGTGTGTTTTACAGTTTAGGGATTTTATGGTTTTTCGTGTTTTTTATATTTTTATAATTTATATGATTTTTAGTTTTTTTAACGTCTTTAAGGGTTTAAAAGATTTTTGAATTTTTAGGGGTTTTTTTGTTTTTATGGGGTTTTAGTATTTTTAAGGTTATTTGTGGTTTTTAGGGTTTTTAGGGTTTTAGAATTTTATGTTTTTAAAAGTTTTTATTTTTTTATATTTGTAATATTTTCTTAGGGGTTTCCAATGTTTTTAGGGGATTTTACATTTTTAGGGATATTTATGATTTTTTTTGTTTTTTATGGTTCTAAGGATTTTAAGGGTTTAAGGGATTTAATTTTTTTAGAAACTTTTATAATTTTAAATGGTATAAATGGTTTTTAGTTTTTTTAGAGCTTGTTAATATTTTATGGGATTTTAGATTTTTTAAGGTTTTATGGGTTTTTATGTTTTTTGAGGGTTTTAGGTGTTTTTAGGGGGTTTTGGGTTCTTAATGTCTTTAGTTTTTAGGGGATTTGATTGTTTTTAGGTTTTAAATGTTTTGATAGGGTTTTCTAGGGTGTTTCGGATTTTATTAATTTTTAAGTATTTTTTTTCTTCTTTAGAATTTTTAATTTTTTATAGGGTTTTTAGCAATTTTGATGGTCTTTATGGTTTTTATGGGGTTTTCGTTTTTTTGAGTATTAGGGATTTTAATAAATTTTAGTGTTATTTTAATATTTTAGTGTTTAAATGTTTTATAGAATTTTAGTGTGTTTTTTCAATTTTTGTTGGGTTTTAGGGTTTTTAATGTTTCTAGAGCTTATTGTTGTTTTTACCATTTTTAGGGGTTTAGGTATTTTTTGGTGTTTTAGAACTTTTATGTATTTTATGGGTTTAGGTGTTTTTTGGTTTTTAAGGTCTTCTTAGGGGTTTTTCACAATTTTTAGGGGTTTTTTATTTTTAATGATTTTTTAGGATTGTTATGGTTTTTAGGGATTTTAGGGATTTTGAGGGCATTAGGGGTTTTATGGTTTTTTTGGTTTTTATGGGTATTTTGAGTTTCTTAAGGTTTGTAAGGGTTTTTAGTGATTTTTGATGTTTTTAGTGGTTTAAAGGGTTTTTAGAGTTTTTAGTGGGTTTTATGGGTTTTTATTGGTTTTTAGGGTTTTTAATGATTTTAGGTGTTTTTAATGTTTCTAGGGTTTTAGGTTTGCTTGTATTTTAATTTTTTAGGGGTTTTAGGGGTTTTAAGTTCTTTTAGATTTTAGGTTTCTTCTTTGGGGTTTGAGGTTTCTTTGGGTTTTTTATATTTTTATGGATTTTAGAACTTTTTTAGGAATTTTTGGTTTAATGGTGTTTTCAGATATTTTAAGGGGTTTTAGGGGTTTTAGTGTTTTGACAGTTTTTGGGGTTTTTTTGGGATTTTTAGGGTTTTTTGGGATTTAATGCTTTTTAGAGTTATTTATCTTTTTTATGGATTTAAAGGGTTTTTAGAGTTTTTGTGGTTTTATGGTTTTTTCGGGTTTTAGGGTCTAAATAGTTTTTAGGGTTTTTTTGTTTTTGGGTTTTTGTGTTATTATGTTTTAGGGGTTTTCATTGTTATTAGGGTCTTATGGTTTTCTTATACATTTTCATGGTTTTTTTTACATTTTTTCGTATTTTTAGTAATTTTTAATATTTTTATGGATTTTAGGGTTTTAGGCATTTCAATGGGTTTTTATGGTTTTTAAGGGTTTTAAGGGTTTTTTCTCTTTTTGGGTGGTAAGGGGTTTTTTAGTTTTCAATGATTTTCATGTTTTTTATATTACATTAATGTTTTTATAGGCTTAAATGGTTTGTAGAGTTTTTAGTGGGATTTAGGTATTTTATTATTTTTAGGGTTTTAATGGTTTTTAGGGGTTTTTTTGGTTTTTTAGATTTTTTTAGGTTTTTATGAGTTTTCAGTGATTTTCTATTTTTAAGGTTATTATAAGGATTTTCAGGCTGTTTACGGTTTTTATGTTTAAGGTATTTTAGGTATTTATTACTATTTTTATGGTTTTTTTGGAATTTTGTGGTAATTTTGGGTTTTTATTGTTTGTTTGGGTTAGGGTATTTCTATATTGAAGGTTTTATGGTTTTGTTTTTGAGTTTTTTAATTTTTTTTAGGGATTTGAAGGGTTTTTGGAGTATTTAGTTGTTTTTTAGGGTTTTCATGTGTTTTTTTGGGTTCATAAGGTTTTTAGGTTTTTTTACAGTTCTAAGGGTTTTAGCATCTTTTAGGGGTTTTAGGGTAAGGAAGGTTCGATGATAGGTTATTCCTAGCCTCCCAAAATTTATTAGAAAAAAGACACTACAGACAAGGATGGGGAGGGATCAAACGAACCACACCCAAAATCCCTTAACAACCCCCAAGGAACCAAAAGAGAAAAACCCAAAAAGAAGAAAAAGTTAGTCAACATCACCACCAAATCCCGAAACCGAAGCTGCACCACAAGGTTTACCCTCTGCACCATATCCAAGAGACGCATTATCATAGTAGAAGTCTGAATCTGCCCCTGTGCCTATCGATTCGCCTCCGTGCTCAAAATCCTCATGAAGTTTTAGGAGCGTTAGGAGCTCCTCCTTACGTCTAGCATGCTCTGAGGTGTGCTGATTCTACCGTTTGTTAACATTGAATTTATTTTGGCTACCTTTGATAATTCTCGAGTAGCCACAGGTCTGGGAAGAGTGGAGTAATCCCTCTTCGTCCTCCTCTTCAAGGGGCTCAGGCAGGAACCCTCATCCATATTTTTAGCCCTCTCTTTAATGATCATAGCCTTATTGTGATTAAAACTTCTTCCATCCTCACAGAAGGGGTCCTGATCATGGATGTATAGGGATTCTTGGTTAATAGAACACTTAGGAAGGACCCCATACATCGACACACAAGGGACCACCAGGTCAGGTACCTCGGCAGCCAGACAGGGAGCAGGCACTACATCAACCATCACCACCTACAGGTCCTTATCCACATATAAAGCAGGGCACCCCATGTCACAAACTGGGTTATCCACCTCCACTTTAGGTAATGTAAGAGAAAAATGACCCTCCTCCCCACGCATATAGATTCCTTGGAAATAAGGTTAATTCTCAAAAGACCTATCACTATTGTGCACGATCACCTGCATCACCCTTTTCTCCTGCTCACCAGCACCATCTGAGCGTCCAATAGGGTCACTGGCTATCTGAGCCACCCTCTCTCCACCACGCATTGCCCATGCCCCATCCTGCATATCACCTCTAGGGACCATTGAAGCCTCACTGATTCTGCCTTCCTCATCCCCCAAACCATCACCATGAGTATTAAATATGGGAAATTCCATCACATAACGCCTTTAGAAGTCATCTCCAAACCGTGGTTCCAATTCCACTAAGGGACCATTTTCATCCACAATGGTACCAGGCATAACATCAGTCGAAGCCATGGTATCAGCTACATCCCCCTGTTCCTCCAACACCCCCTACTCCTCCACATCTCCTTATGCCTCATTTGTTTCCTCCAACTCCATAGAACCAAGACAATGAAACCTGTTATACAAGGGGTATCGCCAAAGGCCCACACATCCTGATGTCCAACAATCCCGCTATAAGAGATCATGGCCTCCTATCCCTTATCTGCCCCTTCAAAGCAAACAATATCCCCCAGATTCCCCAGAAGTTGTACCACCCTCTCACTAGATTCTTCTTTCCTACTACCATTCCAATTATCCTTCACTTCCAGAACACAGATGGGTGACGCCATCACCAGCCCCTAGGTAGCAGCCTCCCCCTCCGAGGCCAGTGGGCCAAACCCCTGGCACAACGAAACACCATCTAAATCCTATACCCTTATTCCCTACCCACTAAAAGCATGTTTCTCCACTCTTCCAGCCTACCCCTTCTCCTACAAATCTTCACTGCCCAACCTAGGGGACCTCACACCTTCCTCCGTCTCCATAACTCCCCTCCCACACAAACTCTCCATATCCCATTTCAATCTCTCATACACCCGAGAGTCCTTCAGCTTATAGGATTTACATGGCTTTTCTTTCATCACATGAATCCCTATCAAAACATTACTTTGATCATCCACCATCACTGGCCATTCAGCTATCCAAATAGTCCCATGCTCCCCATCCATAACATATTCATTACTACCCCCTCTTATACAAGTAGTGCTAGAATGACCCAGTCGCTTACATGTAGATCATAATGCAACAAAGAACTTCACTACTACCGGCTGTTTTTAATAAAAATCATTCCCAACAGTAATCCACACAAAATCAATCGAAGGTTTGGATACATTTAATTCAACATAGACACTTGGGGAAACTGGGCGGCATATCGCTTGGTCCGGCTGTTCAAACAAAAGTACCGGCCCACAATATTTCTGAGTATACAGATAATGGATGGATTCTGAAATGGAAGAGGGAGTTCCAATAACCTAACCCATGAAGCATTCAGTGATGAGTCTTGGTTCATGTGCAGGTCAAAGCTTCATTATAAGAGGAAGAATATGATGCCATTGAGGATTCATGGGGCCATAGAGAAATTTTGGATCAAATCTTCCATTTCTAAGAACTGAATCATAAAATGATGGCCATCCAGTAACCCTATCATCGCCCGATATTGAATATTCCAACATTCTAAAACAATCTGTCAAAAGACTCAACTGAGGGTCGGTGCTTCATGAACTAGGCAACCAAGGTCAAGCCATGATGTGTAGAGGCCACATGGAACTCTGAGTCCGATAAGGATAAATGATGGCAGCTTTCATATAAGTCAGGGACCTTTGGGAAAATATCAATTCAAGAATAGTGGGAAGAAAATTAGGCATATGAGGAGAGATGAAGGCTGTGTCCCAATCACCATCAATCCAAAGTCCCTCCCTGGGGGGGGGGATCACCTCTAGAGCCGTTAACGAGTAATGGGGAGAGAAGGATTCATTGGGTCCCTCTTTCTCTATTCCTATTTTGGGTTTTATGGGGTTTATGTGTTTTTAGTTTTATAAGGATTTATTAGGGTTATTAAGAAATTTTAGGGATTTTATGTTTTTTGGTATTTTTTTGGACTTTTTAGATTTTTTACAGTTTATTTGTGATTTTGAGGGTTTTAAGGATTTTTATGGTTTTTAGGGTTTTTTAAAATATTTTTAGTGTTTTTTATATTTTTAGGGGTTTTTTGGGTTTTTAGGTTGTAATGTTTTCTAATGGGTTTCTCAGTTTTTACGGGTTTTAAATTTTCTTGGAATTTTTGCAGATTTCTGTGGTTTTTTATGTATTTAGGGTTTTTAGGTATTTTGAGTGTTTTTAGGGTATTTTGGGGTTTTTAGGGTTTTTATGGGTTTTTGGGGAGTTTAGGTTTTGTTTTGAGATAGTTGGGGGTATTAACATTTTTTAGAGTTTTGAAAATTGTTAGGTGTTTATTGGTTTTTTATATTTTTATAGTTTTTAGGGTTTTTAGTGTAACTGTGTGTTTTTATGGTTTTTAGGGTTTTAAAATGATTTTATGATTTTATGTTTTTTTGAATTTTTCGTGGTTTTTATTATTTTTTATCTTTTTTGAAATGTTTAGGGATTTTTTATAGGATTTTTATTATTTTAGGGTTTTTTAGTAATTTTTGGGTTTTAGGGGTTTTTAGGGTTTAATGGTTTTATGGTGTTTTTAGTTTTTATAATTTATTTGAGGTGTTTAGGGTTATAATGGTTTTTAATGTTTTTTAATGTGATTAGATTTTTAATTATTTTTTAAAGTATTTAATGGGTTTTAGAGTTTTATGGGGTTTTAGGGTATTTTAGGGTTTTAGGGTGTTTTATTTTATTTTATGGTTTTTAGAATTTTTTAGGGTTTTATGGGATTTAAGTGTTTTTTTGTTTTTACGGTTTTATTAGGGTTTTTAGGGTTTTAGGTATTTTTAAATTTTTATAGTTTCTTAGGATTTTTATGGTTCTTAGGGGTTTTAGGGATTTTGAGGGTTTCAGGGGTTTTAGGGTTTATATGGTTTTTTTGGTTTTTAGCATCTTTTTTGAATTTTTTTTGGTTTTTAGAGTTTTTAATTTTTTTTCATATTTTATGGGGTTTAAGGGAATTTTTTGATTTTATGGGTTTTATAGATTTTAGGGTTTTAATTATTTTTATATTTTTTAGATTTTTATTGGTTTTAGTTGTTTTTATGTTTTAAGGTGTTCTTAGGGTTTTCAGGGTTTGTAGGATTTTTAATGTTTTAGGGGTTTTCTTAGAATTTATATAGATTTTTATGGATTTTAGGGATTTTGGTAGGTTTTTGGGGTTTTTGTGGTTTTTATGGTTTTTTGGGGATTTAAGGTTTATTTTGAGTTTTTTTAGCATTTTATGATTTTCATACATTTTTTGCCTATTTTTAGGGTTTTAAAGTGTTTTT
The DNA here is from genome assembly GCA_963277665.1 of Viscum album. Taxonomy (NCBI): domain Eukaryota; kingdom Viridiplantae; phylum Streptophyta; class Magnoliopsida; order Santalales; family Viscaceae; genus Viscum; species Viscum album. The sequence goes on along the minus strand of OY728136.1, from coordinate 1,273,876,304 downwards.
ATATATTATAGAGGTTTTTGGATTTTAATTTATTTTCATAGTTTTTAATGTTTTAGTGTTTGTATGGTTTTTAGGGTGTTTATGGGTTTTTAGGATTTTAATGTTTTTAGAGTTTTTTGGTTTTTATGGGTTTTTAAGTGTTTTTAGGTTTTTATGGTTTTATTATGGTTATTGTGGTTTTTTAATTTCTTTTAATGTTTTTGGGTTTTTTGGGTATTTTTTAGTATTTTAGATGTTTTATGGTTTTTAGGGAATTTGAGGGGTTTTAGGGTTTTTAGGGGTGTTAGGGTATTTATGGTTTTTTGGTTTTTTTCGTTTCTTAGGGTTTTTTAGTTATTTTGGGTTATAATTATTTTTTCAGTTTTAAAACATTTTTAGGGGTTTAAAGGATTTTTTAGGGTTTTAGTGGGTTTAGTGTTTTTATTGCTTTTAATGTTTTTAAGGTTTTAGGGGGTTTTGTAGTTTTATAGTTTTAGTCTTTTTAGTATTTTAGTGTATTTTAGGTTTTATGGGTTTCATTGTTTTTAGGTTTTTACATTTTTCTGGGTTTTTAGGATTTATTTATGTTTGTAATAATTTTATGGACTTTTTTATGATTTCCATAGTTTTGAGTGGTTCTAGTGATTTTGAAGAGTTTTAGGGGTTTTTAGGTTTTTAGATTTTTTAGTTTTTTCAGTGTTTTAAAAAAATTTAGCTTTTCTTTTGGATTTTCAGGGTTTTATGGTATTTTGCACTTTTATGGGTTTTTAGGGATTTTTCTTATTTTCATAGATTTTTAGGGGTTTTAAGGATTTTGAGGGGATTTGGGTTTTGGGTTTTTAGTTTTTATATAGGGTTTTTGGGTTTTAGTGTTTTTTTGTGATTTTTACGTTTTTATGGATTTTCACAAATTTTTACATTTTTAGATTTTTAAAGGGTTTTTTGTGTTTTTAGTGGTTTTTAGGGTTTTTAATGTTTTTATGGGGTTTTATAGATTTTATGGTTTTTAGGGTTTTTATGGTTTTTAGGTTTTTATGGTTTGTAGTTTTCTTGGGGTTTTAATGTTATTCGGGTTTTAATGTTTTTTAGGTTTTTTATAGGTTTTTACATTTTTTGGTTTTTATAGATTTTAGGGTTTTTTTATTTTTAATGTTTTTAGGAATTTTGGAATTTTTGGGTTTTTAGGTTTTTTAGGTTTATTAGGGTATTTGGGTTTTTAGGTTTTTTAGACATTTTGATAGTTTTTTAAGGTTTTATTGTTTTTTTGTATTTAGGGTTTTTTAATTTTTTAGCAGATTTGAGGTTTTTAGAGTTTTTTAAGGGATTCAGATGATTAATTGGTTTTAGATTTTTTTGTGGGTTTTTATTGTTTTTATGGGGTTTTAGGGTTTTTATGGTTTTTGCATGTTTTGATGATTTCTATGGTTTTTAGGATTATAATGATTTTTTTTGAGTTTTTAAAGTTTTTAGTTTTTAAGGGTTTTAAGTGTTTTAGGTTTTTATCGTTTTCGTATAGGTTCTCATGGTTTTTAGTGGATTTTAGGTTTATTTGTTTTTAGGTATTTTTTTAGGATTTTTATGGTATTTAGGTATTGTGTTGAGTTTTGGATTTTTCACAGTATTTATGATTTTTAAAGTATTTTGGAGTTTAAATTTAGTTTTTAGGATTTTTTAGAGTTTTTAACTTTTTTGGTGTTTAAATGTTTTTTACCATCTTTAGTGGTTTTTACGGTTTTTATGGGTTTTTTTATGTTTTAAAGGTTTTTAGGTTTTTAAGGTTTTTAGGTGTTTTATGGTTTTTCAGGTTTTAGGGTTTTGAGAATATTTTTTTTAGGGGTTATGTTTTTTTTGTTTTAATATTTCGATGATTTTGTTAGTGTTATTTAGGGTTTTTAGAGTATTCTATGTTTTTAAGGATTTATACTGATTTTTATAATTTTAATTGTTTGTTGTTTGTTTTATAGATTCTGAGGGATTTTAGGTTTTGAGGTTTTTAGGAATTTTAGGTGTTAATTTTTTTTGGGAGGTTTTTTTTTTGGTTTTTTGAGTTTTTAGGGCAAGGAAGATGCGAGGGTCAGGCTATTCCCGTCCCCCCCCCCCCAAATTTATTAGAAAGAAAAAAGAGACCCAACAGAAAAGGGAGTGTAGGGGTCAAACAACCCATTCCCAAAAACCCCTTACAACCCATGACAAAAAAGTCCCAAAAATAAAGAAAACAAAAGAGAAAAAAGTAAAAGCACACCAAGCCAAGAAGCCACCACAATCATCCAGCATCAACCAGGATCCAGCATCTCACAGCTAACCAGCGACCATCATTCAAACTCAACAAGAAATCAACATCTAGCAGCAGCAAAATCATAAACCACAACTTCAGCAACTCCCAGCTCAGCAGCAACCAGCATCCAACATCACAATTTCCATCATCCAGCGCATTCCAGCATCCAGCAGCACCACATCCCATTATCAAAGCAATATAGAAGCAGCAACACATCCAAACCAACCAGCCCCAGCAACCAACAGTACCAAAGCCAACATCGCAACCACTCACAACCAGCAGGATGAAACCACAGCACGAGCACCGCAACCAAATGCGACCATCATCACCTCCCATCAAACAACATCTACCAATTCCAATCACCCCATTTCCAGGAACTGACATGTCCTCCCCAGGAGTATCCACTGCTAGTGAAAACAAACAACAAACTCCAACGAACGACATCACCAAAACACCAGCATCAGCAACAAAAGCATCACTGCCTCCTTTCCGACCAGCTCCTAGCAACTTGCATCTTGTAAACCAACAACCAACACATCCTAACCCGTCGTCAAACAAGGAATCACAGCTCAACAACCACCAGTCATGGTCTTCGAACCAAACAACTTTCATCATTCCACATCTCGTAGCATAACAAACCGCATACCACCAGAAATTGCACCAAAATCACCAAACCCATCTCAGTAAACCCAGAAACCAGCACTCATTCATAATGGAAATCATAACCAAGCAGTAAAAGAACATGGAATGCCAAAAGGTCCGACCGAAACAAGCACCAAAAAACTGGATCAAAGACGAAGCTGAGAGACTAAGTTGAGTACACACCTGCAGCTGCTTCACGAACTGAAAGAAGAATCGAACCAGGGCATAGAGAAATCCTCCTTCTACAATGCAGGATCGAGAAGGATCCGACCATCGCCACAAGACCAGATTGTTGCACCATCCGCAGAAACGAATCCCCTTCCGAGTAGAACCTAGATGCCGAAGCAACCAACTCTGCCAATGATCCCCTTGACCGCGTTGACCCGCCTGTAGAAACACTAGATCTGAAAAGGCAACCCCAACCCGTGGCTGCTGGCAGATGTCGACCCATTCAAGATCAAGCCGATCTGAAGACATTGTGACCACCGTAGCCGTGGGAGGCCAGACTCGCCAGCAACTGAGTAAGGCTGCTTCAATGACCGAAACCCAGAGCAAAGGAACTCGTGGAAGTCGAAGCCATCAAAGTGTGAAAGCCACCATCGTCTTGAGGCTGAAGATCACATCCAGGGCATGCCATCGCCAAAAACTGGGAAGGATAAATGGACCACTGCTGAAGCTCCGATCTGGATCCAGGAGACGGTGTGGAAGAAGCGTAGAGTGAGATAGAATCCTAGGGGAGTGCGCCACCATCATCTTTCTTTTCTTTGAGTTTTTAAGGGTTTTAATGGTTATTATGGGTCTTAAGGTTTTTAGGGGTCTTAGGGTTTTTAGGGGGTTTAGTGTTTTTTAGGGTTTTTATCATTTTTTGGTTTATTAGGGGTTTTAGGTGTTTTTAGTCTTTTCAAGTTTTCTTATGGATTTTTATGGTTTTTAGGGGTTTTACGTTTTTTTTATATTTTTACAACATTTTTAGTAATTTTAAAGGGTTTTTTGGGATTTGAGAGTTTTTATAGTTTTTTGGGATTTAGGGTTTTTTGTTGTTGTTTAGGATGTTTAATATCTTTAATGGTTTTTAAAATTTTTAGGGGTTTTAAGGGTTTTATATTTTTTAGTGCTTTTATGGTTTTTAGGGTTTTTGGGGTTTCTATGTTTTTAGGGTTTTTAAAGGTTTTTAGGGTTTTATATATTTTTGGATTATTAGTGTTTTTAGCGTATTTTATGGTTTCATGTGTTTTATGTTTATTTATATTTTATTGTATTTCTTAAGGGTTTCAGATTTTTAGGGTTTTTTACATTTCTAAGTATTTTTAGTGTTTTTTAGGATTTTTATGGTTTTTAGGGGTTTAAGATATTTTGAGCCATTTTAGCATTTTTTTTGGGCATTTATAGTTTTTGGGTTTTATGGTGTTTCTGTGTTTTTATGGTATTTAAGGTTTTAAAAGCTGTTTTAATGATTTTAGGGGTTTAATGGTGATTTTTTTTATTTAGTGATTTTTTGGATTTTTATGGGTTTTAGGGTTTTTATGGTATTATGTTTTTAGGGTATTTTTATTGTTTTTAGGGTTTTATATTTTTATGGTTTTTAGGGGGTTTTAGTTTTTTTGTTTTTATGGGTTTCTTATGCATTTTTAGGATTTTTAGGATTTTTACATTTTTTGGTATTTTTAGTGGGTTTTTTTTATACTTATGTTTTTTTAGGTTTTTAGTGATTTTGATATATTTTAGGGGTTTAAAGGGTTTTTAGAGTTTTTAGAGGTTTAGTGGTTTTAGGAGTTTTAAGATTGTTATGCGGATTTATGGGTTTTTTGGGTTTTTAGTGTTATTTTATAATATTAAGAATTTTTTAGGTTCTTTAGGTGTGTTAATTATTATTAGTTTTTTTGGGTTTCTTAGGGGTTTTCAGGGGTGATTGGGGTTTTTAACCTTTATTGATTTTTCTGAAAGTTTAGGATTTTTATGGAGTTTTTTTGTTTTTCGGGATTTTAAGGTGTTTTAGGGTTTTTATAGTTTTTTGGGGGTTTGTGGGTTTCTTGATTTGTTTTGGGTTTTATGGTCTTTTGTTGTTTTTTGCCATTTTTTAGGAATTTAAAGGGGTTTAGAGTTTTTTCTAGTTTTAATGGTATTATGGTTTTTTGTGCTTTTTATGATTTTTTTAGAATTTTATGGTTTTTATGGAATTTAGGGAATTTAGTGTTTTTAGAAATTTCTAGGTTTTTTTAGGGTTATAATTTTTTTTCTATTATGATTGTCTTAGAATTTTTAAGGGTTTTTTGGGTTTTTTACATTTTTTGGGATTTTAGGGATTTTTGATGATTTTTATTGATTTTTTGGGGTTTTTTGTATTTTGAGTGGTTTTATGGATGTTGTATATTTTTTGGTTTTTAGGAATTTTTATTTTATTTAAATTTTAAAGGTTTTCTTTGGGGTTTTCAGAGTTTTTAGGGGTTTTTACATTTTTAGTGATTTTTATGGGTTTTTAGGATTTTTTATGGTCTTAAGAATTTTGAGGGTTTTTAAGGATTTTCTAGTTTTTTTCAGTTTCATGGGTTTTGAGATTTTTAGGGTATTAATGTTTTATAGGATTAATGTTTTAATTGGTATAAAGGGTTTTTAGATTTTTTAGTGATTTTGAGGGTTTTAAGGGGTTTTAGAGTTTTTAAGGTTTTTGGGATTTTATAGTGTTTGGGTTTTTAAGTGTTTTTTTTGGGATTTTTATGTTTTTAATGTGTTTAGGTTTTAGGGAATTTAATTGTTTTTTTATTTTTAATGTTTTCTTGGGGTTTTCTAGGGTTATTATTATTTTATAAATTTTTAGGTATTTTTTCCTTTTTATGATTTTTAATTTTTTATACAGTTTATAGCAATTTTAATGGGTTGTAGGGTTTTTTTGTTTTTTTTGTTTTTTGGTTTTTTTCATAGGTTTTAGGGAATTTAATGTTTTTTAGAGGTTTCATAATTTTTATGGGTCTAATGTGTTTTTAGATATTTTTCCATTTTAAAGGTTTATTGGGTTTTAGGGTTTTTTATGGTTTTCATATGTTTTTATGTTTGTTAGCATAGTTAGGGACTTAAGGATTTTTTTAAACTTTTTAGTATTTTTAGGGTATTTTGGATTTATGTGTTTTTTTTGTTTTTAAGGTCCTCTTGTGTTTTTTTAGAATTTCTAGGGTTTTTTATAAATTTTTCAGATTTTTTGTGATTTTTATGATTTTTATGGGTTTTAGGGCTTTTAGGAATTTTTGAGGGGTTTTAGGGTTTTTATATATTTTTATGGATTTTAAGGATTTTAGGTGTTTTTTTGTGTTTTAGGGTTTTTAGGGTTTTTTATTTTTATTTTTTTAGGATTTTTGGGGTGTTAAGTGTTTTTAGATTTTAATTCTTCCTTAGGGTTTTCAGGTTTTCTAGATTTTTATTTTTTTATGGAAAATTAGGGGTTTTTTATTCTGTTCAAGGATTTGGAGGGTTTGTAGCTTTTTAAGGGTTTGATGGGTTTTTTGGGGGTTTAGGGTATTTTTATAGTTTTTTGGGATTTTAAGGTTTTTTATGTTATTTAACATTTTTGGGGGATGAAAGGGTTCTTAGTGTTTTTGTGGTTTTTTTGTGTTTTTATGAGTTTTAGGGATTTAAAGGTTTTTTTGGTATTTTTTTGGTTTTTTGGGTTTTTTGGGCTTTTTTGTTTTTAATTTTTTTTTGTTTTATTATGTTTTTAAAATTATTTTAGGGGTTTTTGAGGGTTTTTTGGGTTTTTAAATTTCATTTATTTTATTCATTTTTATTATTTTAATGGTTTTTAGTGTTTTAGGCATTTTGATGGGTTTTATGTTTTTAAGTTTTTAGGTGGTTTTTTTGGGATTTTTTGGGTTTTTAGGGGTTTTTTAGTTTTCAGGGATTTTCAAGATTTTTATATTTTTTTAACATTTTTATGGGATTAAATGGTTTCGAGAGTTTTTATAGGTGTTTAGGGTTTTATTGGATTTTATGGGTTTTTAGGTTTTTAGGGGTTTTATAGTTTTTAGGTTACTAGGTTTTTTTAAATCTTTATAATTTTTTAGGTTTTTATGGGTTTTAGGTGATTTTACGTTTTTAGGGATATTTTAGGTGTTTTTAGGTTGTTTATGGTTTTTTATTTTTTAGTTATCATTTGGTATTTATAATTATTTGTATGATTTTTATGGATTTAGAAGTTATTTTTGGTTTTTTATGGTTTCTTTGGGTCTTTAGGGGTATTTTGTGTTTTTCAGATTTTAAGGGTTTTTATAATTTTGTAACATTTTTAGGGGTTTAAAGGGGCTTTATAGTTTTTAATTGGTTTTTAAGGTTTGTATGGTTTATGGGGTTTTTTGTGTTTTTTGGGTTCATAAGGTTTTTATGGGATTTGGTAGTTTTAAAAAGTTATTGGGGGTATCTTAGGATTTTTTAGGGGTTTTAGCATCTTTTAGGGTTTTTAGGGGTTTTAAGTGATTTTAAGTTTGTAAGGTTTTATTAAGGTTATTTAGGGTTTTATTGGGTTTTTAGGTTTTATGGAATTTTTTGGAATTTTTTGATTTTTTTGGGTTTTTTATTTTTTTTTTGGATTTTGTTGGTTTTTACTATTTTTAAGGATTTAATGGTTTTGATGATTTTTATCATTTTTTTGTTTAGTGGATTTATGTTTTTTTATGTTTTAATTTTTTCTTATGGGTTTTCATGGATTTAAGTGGTTTTTTATTTTTTAGGGTTTTAGGGATTTTCCGTGTTTTTTGGGTCATTTGGGGGTTTTAGGGCTTTTATGGTTTTTTTTGGCGTTTTAGTGTTTTTTACAATTTTGGGGGTTTTTAATGTTTTTAATAGTTTTAACATTTTTATAGGTTTACTTTTTTTTATGTTTTAGTGTTTCTATGGTTTTTTGGTGTTTCTATGGGTTTTTCGGGTTTTAGGGGTTTTCGGGGTTTTAGGGTTTTTATGGTTTTTAGAGTTTTTTTTTGTGTTTTGGGGTTTTAAATGATTTTAGGTTTTTATGTTTTTCTTTGTGTTTTTCATGGTTTTTATGAATTTTTAGGTTTTTTGTAATTTTTTGGGATTTTTTTGGGATTTTTATGTTTTGTAGGGTTTCTAGCGATTTTCAGGGGTTTAGGGTTTTTATGGTTTTAGGTTTTTATGGTGTTTTTAGTTTTCATTATATTTTTTAATTTTTTATATTTCTAAAGGTTTTCTACAGTTTCATAATGTGTTTAGTATTTTAATGGATTTTTAGAGTATTTAATGGGTTTTAGGTTTTTTATGTGTTTTTATGATTTTTAAGGATTTAGGGGTTTTAGGTTATTTTAGGGTTTTTAGTGTTTTCTATGTTTTTATGGGTTTTAAGTGTTTTTTAGGTTTTTAAGGATTTTTAGGGTTTTTATTATCTTACATTTTTTTACCTTTTAAGGATTTTCATGGAATCATTGAATTTTTAAGTTTTTTAGAGAATCAGAGGGTTTATATGGTCTTTTGGTTTTTCTGTGTTTTTTTCAGTGTATTTTCAATTTTTTAGTGTTTTTATTTTTTTAGGCTTTTGTGGGGTTTTAGGGTTTATAATCATTTTAGGTACTTTTATATATTGTATGGTATTTAGTATTTTCATCTTTTTTAGTGTTTTTAGTGGTTTTAATAGTTTTTTGGTTTTAAAGGTGTTCCTAGGGGTGTTCAGGGTTTTTATGGTTTTAGGGATTTTTTAGGATTTGTATGGTTTTTTTGGTTTTCAAATATTTTGATGTGTTTAAGGTTTTTTTCAGTGTTTTTTTGGTATTTAAGGGTTTTTGAGTTTTGTAGGATTTTATGGTTTTATGTAGTTTTCTAACTTTTTAGGGGTTCAAAATGATTTTATTTTTTTGTGTATTTTTATGAATTTTATGGTTTTTAAATTTTTTAGAGGATTATGGTTTTTAGAATTTAAAGGTTTTTTGGGTTATATGGTTTTATTTTTTTATGGCTTTTATGATTTTTTAGGTCTTTATGGTTTTATTAGGGGGTTTGAGGGTTTTAATGGGTTTTTAAATTTTAGGGATTATGAGGGATTATTTAAGACTTTTTGGGTTTTTTGGATATTTACAGATTTTTAGGGGTTTGGGTGGTTTACGGGTGTTAAGGTTTTATGGTTCTTGTGGTTTTTGGGCTTTAGGGTTTTTTTAGTTTTTTGGTTATTATTTTTTTTAGTTTTTTAATATTTTTTGGTGTTTGAAGGGTTCTTAGATTTTTTAGTGGGTTTATGATTTTTATGGGTTTTAGGGTTTTTAACAGCTTTAGGGGTTTTATGTTTTTTATATTTTTAGCATTTTTAGCATTTTTAGCATTTTTAGTGTATTTTAGGTTTTTTGGGTGTCTGTTGTTTTTAGGTTTTTATATTTTTTAGGTTTTTTAGTGTTTTTTACATTTTAAATATTTTTTTGAACTTTTTTAAGATTTCAATAGTTTTTAGGCGTTTTAGTGAATTTGAGGGGTTTTAGGGTTTTTTTAGGTTTTTATCACTTTTTTTTGTTTTTTAGGTGTTTTAAGAGTTTTTATCTTTTCATTAGGGTCTTCATGGTTTTTAGGATATTATATGATTTTAGGGATTTTTTTGGACTTTGTCTGATTTTTATGGGGTTTTAGGGTTTTTAGGGTTTATATGGTTTATTAGTGTTTGAGGGTTTCATGACATTTTTAAGGATTTATTGGTTTTTATAGTTTTGAACATTTTTAGAGTTTTAAATGTTTTTTAGTGTTTTAGCATTTTTAGGGGTTTTATGTGTTTTTGGGGTTATTAATGTTTTAAATGTTTTTATAGTTTTTAGGGAGTTTAGGGTTTTTAGTGTTTTTAGGTCTTTTAGGGGTTTTAATGTTTTTTGGTTTTTAAAGTGTCCCTATGTTTTTTATGGTTCATTGAAAAAGTATTTTTTTTATTTTTTTTAGGGCCTTTTAATATTTTAAAGGTTTTATGGTTTTTGTGGATTTTTAGCGGTTTTTAGGTTTTTTAGGGTTTTTAGTTTTTTTATGCATGTTATGGGGTTTCTGTTTTTAGAGTTATTTAGGGTTTTTATAATTTTTTGTTTTTAGAGGTTTTAATTTTTTTTTATCATTTTATGTTTTTCTTTGTGTATCGTAGGGTTTTAGGATTTTTTTTACCTTTTTTATTGTTTTTAGGATTTTTCTTGGTTTTAGGGGTTTTATCTGTTTTGAGGGTTTTAGGTTTTAGGTTTTAATAATATTGTTATGTTTTTATTTTTTTCTGTGATTTTTTGGAATTTTATGGGTTTTTTAGTTTTTTAGGGGTTTCATGGTTTTTAGGGTCTTTTAGGGGTTTTATCATTTTATATGTTTTTAGGGGTTTTAACTGCTTTTATGTTTATAATGTTTCCATAGGGTTTTCCAATGTTTTTAAGGATTTTTATGTTTTTTGGGATTTTTTGTAATTTTTTATGATTTTTATGGCATTTAATGTTTTTAATAATTTTGAGGTATTTTAGGGTTTTTTATGGTTTTTATGGTTTTTTAGGTTTTGAGAATTTTTGGAGTTTTTTTGTGTTTTTTGTTTTAAGGTTTTTTAATATATTTAGGGGTTTAATGGGTTTTTATTTTTTTATTGGTTTTTTAGTTTTAAATTGGATTTTAGAGTTTTTTAAAGATTTTAAGAGTTTTTGTGGTTTTTAAGTTTTTAGGGTTTTTAGGGATATTTATCATTTTTGGTTTTATAAGGGATTGAAGTGTTCTTATATTTTAAAGGTTTTCCTAGGGTTCTTAAGGTTTATAGGGTTCTTTTATGTTTTAGGGGTTTTTTGGGTTTTTTTTTTTTTTTTTTTTTATGGTTTCAAGGAATATTGAGGGTTTTTGGGTTTTTATGGTTTTTGGGGTTTTAGGGGTTTTTTAGTTTTTTTGGATTTTAAGGTTTTTAGAGGTATTTAATTTTTGTAGGGGTTCAAATGGTTTTTATTGTTTTTAGTGGGTTTTAGGGTTTCTATAGGTTTACAGTTTTTAATATCTTTAGGGGTTTTTATTGTTTTAAATGTTTCTATGGTTTTTAGGCATTTTATGGTAATTTAGAGTTTTTATCATTTTTTTTGGTTTTTAGGGTTTTTACATGATTTTATGGTTTTAAGGTTTCTTTACATTTTTAGTGATTTTATGGACCTTTTAGGATTATTATGGTTTATTGGGTGTTTTCATTTTTTTTGGTTTTTAGCGGGTTTTAGGGTTTTAATGGGTTTTTTTGGGTTTTTAGGTTTTTTTTTTTACTTTTTAGTGTTCATAATGTTTTTTTTAGTTTTTAACATTTTTGGGGGGTTTAATTAGATCTTATTGTATTTAGTGATTTTTGCAGTTTTTATGGGTTTTTAAATTTTTAGGGGGGTTTTATCATTTTTTGGGTTATTTTCATTTAATGGGTTTTAGGGGTTTGATAGTTTTTTTTGTTTTAAAATTTTCTTAGTGTTTTCAGTGTTTTGGGTTTCTTTTGTTTTTAGGGGTTTTATGCTTTTTATTGGTTTTATTTTCTTTATGTATTGGGGGGGGTTAGGGTTATTTGGTTTTTGTAGTTTTTTGTGACTTTTTGGTGTTTTTTGAGGGATTTAAGGTTTTAATATATTTTTAATGTTTTTAGACCTTTAAATTGTTTTTAGAATTTTTGGTGACCTTTTATGGTTTGTATGGTTTTTAGGGTTTGTTTGGTTTTTAGGAGTTTTTATGGTTTTTATGGTTTTTATCATTTTTCAGGTTTTTAGGTGTTTTAAGTATTTTTGGACTTTATGGTTTTCAAAGGGTTTTTTTCATGTTATGTTGGGATTTTTTTACTTTTTATGGATATTTATGGATTTTTAGAAGATTTTTGGTTTATAACGTTTTTAGGGATTTTGGAGGTTTAAAGTGTTTTTATGATTTTTGTGGTGTTTATTCGTTTTTTGATTTTCTGAGGTCTCTTATAGGTTTTTAGTATTTTTTAAATGTTTTTAGGGGTTTAAAGAGTCTTATGTATTTTTTAGTGTTTTTTAAGATTTTAAGGATTTTTTCTGTTTTTTTGTTTTTGAGGGTTTTAGGGTTTTAAACATTTTTTAGGTTTTCTAGGGGATAGAATATTTTTTAGGTTTCTATGTTTTTCCTATGGGTTTTTAGGTTTATAGGATTTTTTACATTTTGACTAATTTTTATGGATTTTTTTATGATTTTTGATGTATTTTATTGTTTTTAGGGATATTATTGGCTTGTACAGTTTTTTGTGGGTTTAGGGATTTTATGATTTTGTGGGTAATATAGTGGTTTTTTAAATTTTTATGAGTTTTAAGGGTTTTTAGTGTTTTTTAGTGTTTTTTGGGGCTTAAAGGGTTTTTATAGTTTTTAGTGGATTTTATGGGTTAACTGGTTTTTAGGGTTTTTATGGGTTTTAATGTTTTTATGGGTGAAAGTGTTTTTAGTATATTTTATATTTTTTATGGTTGTTAGTGTTTTTAAATATTTTTAGTGGTTTTAATTGTTTTCATGGTTTTAAGGTTTTATTTGGGTTTTTCAGTGTTTTTTTATTTTGTTAGGATTTTAAGTATTTTTTTTTATTTTATGGTTTTTAGATATTTTGTGGGTTTCCATGGATTTTTAGGGTTTTTTTGGTTTTCATGGTTTTTTGGGGGTTTTTTGATTTTTTAGTGTTTTTAATGTCTTTCATATTTTTAAGGTTTTTATGGGGTTGAAGGGTTCTTAGAGTTTTTATTGGTTTTAGGGATTTCAATTTTTAGAGGTTTTTTGGTTTTACGGTTTTTACGGTTGTTTAGTGTTTTAGGATTTTTAGGATTTTTATATTTTAAACGTTTTTTAGGGTTTTAGGTTTTTAATTTTTTCAATGGTTCCTTCAGGGTTTTTAGGGATTTTTATATGTTTAGGAAATTTTAGGATTTTTTTTGTATTTTTATTAGTTTTTAGAAGTTTTAGGGATTTTTAGGGATTTAGGGTTTTTAAGGATTTCTACAGGGGTTTTGTGTTTTTTTGGTTATCTTAGGTTTATCAAATTTTTAGAGTTTTTATGGGGGTTTTAGATATTTTAATGATTTTAGGGGTTTAAAGGGGTTTTTTAGTTTTTTTACTTCTTTAGGGTATTTATTGATTTTTAGGTTTTTTTTTAAATATTTAGTTGTTGTTTACACTTTATTGGGTTTTTTAGGGTTTTAACATTTTTAGATTTTTAGGGGTTTTATGTGTTTTTATATTTTTAAGGTTACCATTGAGGATTTGAAGGTTTTTTTGAGTTTCTATGTTTTTAGGGATTTTATGGAATTTTTTTATGAATCTTATGGGTTTTATGAGATTTAGGGTTTTCAGGGTTTTTATAGTTTTTTGGGTTTTAGGGGTTTTTTGAGATTTTTATAGTTTTTATAATTTCTAGTGTTTTTAATGTTTTTATGGGTTTAAAGGGTTTGTAGATTTTTTAGTGGTTTTAGGGTTTTGTGAGGTTTTATAGTTTTTAGGGGGGTATAAATGGTTCAAGTGTATTTTATTTTTTTTGGTGTTTTAAGTGTTTTTAGGTTTTTTATGTTTTCTAAGGGTTCTTATGAATTTTATGTATTTTTTAGTTTATATATATTGAGTTTTTTTATTTTAATGGTTTTTGGGGTAATTAGGGATTTGAGGGGTTTTCTAGGGTTTTTAGGGTTTGTAAGTATTTTTGGATTTTTAGGGGGTTTTCTGAGTTTTTATGGTTTTTAAGGATTCTTGATATTTTTGACATTTTTAGGGGATTAAAAGGTTTTTAGAGTTTTTAGTGGGTTTAAAGGGATTCTATGGGTTTGGGGGGGTTATTTTTTAGTTGTTTTATGGTTTTTATGGTGTGTAGGGTTTTAGCATTTTTGCATAATTTAATGGTTTGGTGTGTTTTTAGGTTTTTTAGGTTTTCTTAGTTGGTTTTCGTGTTTTTAGAAGAATTTAAATTTTTTTGATTTTACATTTTTTAGGATTTTTATGGGGTTTTTGGGGTTTTAGATATTTTGATTGTTTTTAGGGATTTTAGGGATTTTTTGGGTTTTGTGGTTTTTATTGGTTGTTTGGGGATTGTTTTATTTTTTATGATTTTAATGTTTTTTATATTTTGTTGTCATTTTTAGGTGTTTAAATATTTTTTAGAGAATTTATTTATTTTTTAGGGAGTGTACATATTTTTTGGGTTTTTTAAGGTTTTTAGGGTTTTTAAGAGATTTTAGGTTTTTATGATTTTCATAGGGGTTTTAGTGTTTTTTGTTTCTAGGGAATTTTTGGGGTTTTTTAAAAATTTATTGATTGTTAGGATCTATAGGGATTTTGGGTGTTTCTATTGGTTTCTAGGATGTTTATGGTTTTTTTGGGTTTTTAATTTTTTATTTTAATTTTTAGGGTTTTAAAGGCATGTTAGTGTTTTTTTAACATTTTTAGTGTTAAAATTATTTTATAGTAGTTAGTGTGTTTTTTTAGGTTTTAGGGTCATTATGATTTTTAGGGGTTTTATGGGTTTTAGGGGTTTTAGGGTTTTTAAGGTCTTTTAGGGAGTTTTAGGGTTTTTAACATTTTTTTATTTTTAGGGGTTTTAAGAATTTTTTAGTTTTTAAGGTTTTCCCAAGGTTTTTAGAGGTATTAGAAGTTTTTACATTTTTAGTAATTTTTAGTGAAATTTAGTATATTTATAGTTTTATAATTTTTTGGGATTATAAGGGTTTTAGGATTTTTATAGTTTTTGGTTTTTTTTGGGTTTTAGGGTTTTAACATTAGTTTAATTTTTATGGGTTTTAAGAAGGTTTTGGTTTTTAAATTTTTTCTAATTGTTTTTAGGGTTATTATATGTTTTTACATTTTTAAGGATTTTTAGTGTTAGTTTAGTATATTTATTATTTTAGGGTTCATTTGGATTTTGAGGGTTTAGGTTTTTTCTAGTTTTTTGGTTTTTTGGGTTTTAGTTATTTATGGATTTATGGGGTTTTATAGTTTATTAATCATTTAAGGGGTTGAAAGTGTTTTTTGAGTTTTAGTGGTTTTTTTTGTTTTTTGTTTTTTCATGTTTTTAAGCTTGAAAGTGCTTGTAGGGGTTTTAATAGTTTTATGGTTTTTATGCTTTTATTGTTTTTAAGGTATTTTAGGGGTTTTATCCTTTTTAGGATTTTTAGTGGTATTAAGTGTTTTTAGTTTTCAATGGTTTTCATAGGTTTTTTCCATGCTTTTTGGATTTTTTACATTTTATGGATTTTTAAGGGGTTTTTAGGATTGTTTCGATTTTTATGGTATTTAAGTTTTTTTGGGGGTATTTTGGTTTTTGTTGGATTTTTAAGGTCATTCGAGTTTTTGGGGATTATGATGTTTTATAGAGTTCTTTAATAGTTTTATGTTTTAAAGGATTTTTAGAGTTTTTAGTGGTTTTAGGATTTTTTTTGGGATTTGGTGTTTTTATGGTTTTTAGGGGGTTTCTTGGTATTAGGGTTTTTTAGTATTTTTTAGCATTTTTGTGTTTTTTATATTTTTAAGATTTTTAAGAGTTTTTAGGATTTTATGTTCTTCTTAGGTATTTTCGGTTTTTTGTGGTTTTTATGTTTTTATGAATTTTTATGGGTTTTTTGGTTTTTAGAGATTTTGAGGGGTTTTAGGGTTTATAGGTTTTTAATGTTTTTAGTGTTTTATCACATTTAAAAGGTTTAAAGTGTTTTTTGTAGTTTTAGTTGGTTTTATGGTTTTTTTGGTTATAGGGTTTTAAGTTGTTTTTATAGTTTTTAGGGAGTTTTAGGATATTTATCGCTTTTTCATGTTTTTAGTGTTCTTACAGAAATTTTTTATTTTTTTAGGGGATTTATGTTTTTTTATGTTTTTATGTTTTTCCATGGTTTTTGGGATTTTTGTGGATTTTTTCAGGTTTTATGGTTTTTTGGGGGTTTTATGGACTTAGAGGGGTTTATGGGTTTTAGGGGTTTTTCGGGATTTTATCAAATTTTAGGATTTTAGGAGTTTCAGGTATTTTTAGGTTTTTAATTTTTGCTTAGGGTTTTATGGTTTTAGGAGTTTTTAAATTTTTTAGTAATTTAGGTATTTTTTGTATCTTTTATCACTTTTACGGTTTTTAGCATTTTTTTTGGGTTTTATGGGTTTTTAGGGTTTAGGGTTTTTTGAATTTTTATGGATTTTTGTAGTTTTTAATGGTTTTCGGGATTTCAAGGGTATTTATAGTTTTACTGTGTTTCTTGGCTTTTCATTCGTTTTGATGGTTATTATGTTTTTATGGGGTTTTATGGTTTTATGGTTTTTAGTGGTTTGTTGGGGGGGTGGTGTTCTTATAATTCTTTATTTTTTATGGGTTTTATGCTTTATTATGATTTTTATGGTTTTATTAGGGTTTTTATGATTTTTTATTATTTTTGGGATTTTTTGGGGTTTTTTAGGATTTTATGGGTTTTTAGGGTTTTTAGGGATTTTTATTTGTTTTAGTGGTTTATGGGTTTTTACGGTGTTTTGTGGGTGTTATGGTTTTTTTAGTTTTTTAGGGGTGTAAAAGTTTTTAGGGGTTTTATGTGTTTTGTATTGACAATTTTCATAGGGTTTTAGGGGTTTTTATATTTTAGGGATTTTATGGATTTTTAAGATTTTTTTTGATTTTAAGGGTTTCTCCAGATTTTTTGGGTTTTTTAGATTTTTGGGGGTTTTGAGTGTCTTTATAGATTTTTATGTTTTTAGGGTTTTTTGAGTTGTTAATGTTTTTAAAAGGGTTTTACAGTTTTTTAATATTTTCGGATTTGTAAATTTTTTTAGAGCCTTAAGGGCGGTTTTATGGATTTAAGTATTTGTAGGGATTTTTACGGTTTTTAGAGGATTTTTGTGTTTTAGGGTCTTTTTAGCAGTTTTCAGGGTTTTTATCAATTTTAAAGTTTTTTAGGGATTTTTTTGTTTTGTGTTTTATTTTTTTTGGTGTTTTTTTCCTTTTGGGAATTATATTTTTTATAGATTTTTAGTGTTTTTTAGGGTTTTAATGGGTTTTAGAGTTTTTTAAGTTTTTATGTGTTTAAAGTGTGTTTTTAGTTTTTAGTTGTTTTTAGTGGATTTATTGATTTTTAAGGTTTTTTTGTTTCATTACGATTTTTAGGTATTTTGGAATTTTAAGATTATTTAGGTTTATATGGGTTCTGAGTGTTTTTAGGTTTTTTAAGTTTTCTTAGGGTTTTTCATGATTTTTAGTGTTTTTTAAATTTTTATGGATTTTTAAAGTATTTTTATGGTTTTTATGGTGTTTAGGGATTATCAGTTTTTTAGGGTTTCAGGTTTTTTGAGTTTAGGGTTTTTCTTTGTTTTTAGGGGTTATTATGGTTTTTATGGATATTTGGGTTTTTACTGTTTTTTTGGGTTTTTTGTGTCTTTTTTAATTTTAGGGTTTTAATGGTTTTTAGGGATTTTAGTGTTTTTTGGTTTTTTAGTGTTTATTTGGATTTTAAGGTTTTCTTAGGGTTTTTAAGTCTTTTAGGGATTTATTTGTTTAATGGTATTTTTGGGCTTCTTTATTATTTTTATAGTTTTATGGGGTTTTTAGGGATTTTGAGGGTTTTAGGGGGTTTTATGGTTTTATGGTTTTTATTGTTTTTTGTGGGGTTTAGGGTGTTATTTTTGAGTTTTTAGGACTTTTAATGTTTTTAATGTTTTTCAAATTTTTAGTTGTTTAAAGTATTTTTACAATTTTTGGTGGGGTGTTATTTTTTTTGGGTTTTTAGGGTTTTTAGTGGTTTTATGGTTTTTAGGGATTTTGCGGTCTTTTAAAGTATTTGGGATTTTTATATATTTTTAGGTTTTTAGGGGTTTTAAGAATTTATAGGTTTTCATGTTTTTCTTTGTTATTTCAGGGTTTTGGGGGTTTTTAATGTCTTTAGGCATTTTTAGGGATTTTTTTGGATTTAGAGGTTTTTAGGGTTTTTAAGGATTTTGAGGATTTCAGGGTTTTTAGAATTTATTGTTTCCTAGGGATTTTAAATGTTTTTAGGTTTTTGATTTTATCTTATAAATTTTTGTGTTTTTAGTGTTTTTTAGGTTTTATGGAATTTTTAGATATTTTTTAGGATTTTAATGGTTTTTAGGATTTTTAGGGATTTTGAGGGTTTTTATGTTTTTTAGGGTTTTTTGGGTTTTTTGGTTTCTTTGGGGTTTTTTGGTTTTATAGTTATATATGGTTTTTATTTTTTTTTTGAGTATTTTAACCATTTTAGGGGATTTAATGGTTTTAGAGTTTTTTGTGGGTTTTTAGGTTTTTTAATTATTTTGGGGTTTCTTAAAGTGTTTAAGTGTTTTATGCTTTTTACTGTTTTTAGGGGGGTTTAGGTTTTTAGAATTATTATATTTTAAGGGGTTTTAAGTGTGTTTAGGGTTTAAAGGTTTTCTTAGGGTTTTAGGGTCTTTTTGTTCTTTAATTTTTAGTGATTTTTAATTATTTTTAGTTTTTCTCTTTTTTATGGTTTTTAGGGATTTTAAGGATTTTTTTGGTTTTTTCATTAGTTAGATTCATAGTATTTTTAATTATTTTAATGTTTTCTTGGTTTTAAATTCTTTTTAGTGTTTTAGTTGATTTTTAATATTTTATGGATTTTTAGATTTTTTTAATGAATTTAAGGGTTTTATAGTCATTTGGGTTTTAGGGACTAATGATGGTTTTTTGGGTTTTCGTGTTTTTTAGGTTTTAAGGGTATTAAGTGTCTAGATTTTTTTAAGGATTTCTTAGGGGTTTTCATGTTTTTTGTTATTTTTTAAGTATTTTTTAGTATTTTAATGGGATTTAGGGTTTTGTATTTTAAGGATTTTGAGGGTTTTAATGGTTTTTTGGTTTTTTATGTTTTTTTGGGTATTTTAGTTTTTTATCATTTTGATGGGTTTTTATATGTTTATAATATTTTTAGAGTTTTAAAGAGTTTTTAGGGTTTTATATGGGTTTTAGGGGTTTTATGGTTTTTACGGTTTTAGGGTTTTTAGGGTGTTTTGGTATTTTGAGCATTTTTTATAAATTTATGGTTTTTATTATTTTTAATTTTTATGGTTTTATTTGGGTTTATATGGTTTTTAGGGTTTTTTACATTTTTTGGGAATTTTAGGTCTTTTTAAAGATATTTATTATTTTTATGGGTTTAGTGAATTTGAGGGGTTTTAGGTTTTGTAGGGTTTTTTATAGTATTTTGGATTTTTAATTTTTTTAGAGTTTTTTTAATATTTTTAGGTGTTTAAAGGGTTTTCTATAGTTTTTTAGGGTTTTTATTTTTTTATGGGTTTTATGATTTTTTGGCCTTTTTTGGCATTTTTAGGATATTTTAGGGTTTTTACTATTTTTAGGTTTTAAGTGGTTTTAATATTTTATTCACATTTTTTCTGGTTTTGTGGGATTTTTTAGTTTTTATGAATTTTTAGGGATTTTTATGATTTTTATAGTCTATAGGGTTTTTATGATTTTTGATGGTTTGTAATGGTTTTTACGGTTTTTACGGGTTTCTTCTGTTTTTATGACTTTTTTTGAATTTTGTGGGGTTTAATGTTTTTTAGAGTTTTTTAACAAAAATAGGGTTTTAAAGTTTTTATTGTTTTAAGATGTTTTTTGGGTTTTTATGGTTTTTACATTTTTAGTGGTTTTATGGTTTTTAAGATTTTAGAGGTTTTAATGTTTTTAAGAGTTTTAAGTGTTTTCATGTTTTTGTGGTTTTCTTTTGGTTTTTTAGGTTTTCATGGGTTTTTGTGTTTTTATGGAATTTTATGCCTTTTTTGGATTTTTATGGTTTTGTTGGGTGTTTAGGGAATTTTTTGGTCTTTAGGGAATTTTAGGAATTTTAGGGTTTTCATGGTTTTTTGGGTTTTGGGGTTTTATTTTATTTTTATGGTTTTAATGTTTCTTCATGTTTTAATCATTTTTGGGGTTTAAATGGTTTTTAGAGTTTTTATTGGTTTTTCGGGTTATATAGGGTTTTTTGGTTTCTAGGGGTATTTATGGTTTTTTGGGTTTTTTGTTTTTCATAGTGTTTTTGGGTGTTATATATTTTTTTAAGGGCTTTTAGTGTTTTGGGGTTTTTAAGGTTTTCTTATAGATTTTCAGTGTTTTAAAGGATATTTACCTTTAGGAATTTTTAGAGATTTTATTTGTATTTTTATTGATTTTTGTGTTTTTAGGGGTTTCATTTTTTATTTATTTTGGGGTTTTATAGTTTTTTTGATTTTTTTGTGGATTTTATGGTTTTTATTATAGTTTTTAACATTTAAGGGTTTAAAAGGTATTTATTGTTTTTATTGTTTTAGGATTTTTATGGGTTTTAGGCTTTTTAAGGGATATAGTTGATTTTATGGTTTTTTAGATTTTTAATGTTTTTAGTGTTTTTAGGTGTTCAAAACTATTTTTTATGTTTTTACGGGTTTCATTAGTGTTTTCGGGTTTTTATACTATTTTCTAAGATTATAGGTATTTTTGGGTTTTTAGTATTTTTATGGTTTTTTGGATTTTATTTAGATTTTGATGGTTCTTTGGGATTTTAGGGTTTTTAATAATTTTATGGTTTTTTCAGTTTTTAGGGGGTTTTTTATATTATTTTTGGTTTTATAAAATTTTTATAGTTTGTTAACAAATTTTTATGTTAAACTTGTTTTTAGATTTTTTTGATATTTTAGTGTATTAGGATTTTTTACAAATTTTTGGGTTTTTCTATTTTTAGGGTTTTTTTGGTTTTTTGGGTTTTGATTGTTTTTTAGGTTTTTTATGATTCTTATATTTTTTTTGGTTTTTTAATGTTTTCTAATGTTTTTTAGGGGTTTTAGGATTCCTTATTTTATAAATATTTTTATGGATTTTTTAGAATTTTTATGGGTCTTAGTGTTTTCGAGGATTTTGAGTGGTTTTAGAGTATTTTAGGATTTTTGGGGGTTTTATGGGTTTTTTGCTTTTTGGATTATTTTTTTTAGTTTTTTTGGGTTGTACATGTTTTTTAGAGTTTTTAACGTTTTTAGGGGTCTAAATGGTATTAGGTGTTTTAGTGGTGTTTAGGGTTTTTATGGGATTTTAGGGGTTTAAAGGTTTTTTTGGGTTTTTTGGTTTTAGGTGTTTTATGGTGTTTAGTGTTTTTTTCTATTTTATTGCTTTTAAGGATTTTTTGGGTATTAATTTTTTAAGGGGATTTTTGGGTTTTTTAGATTTTCTGGGAACTTTATTGATTTTTTACATTTATTGTAGTTTAGTGTTTTTAGATAATATGAGGGTTTTAGTTTTTTTTTTTGGGTTTAGTTGGTTTTAATTTTTTTAGTGTTTTTAACATGTTTACAAGTTTGATGTTTTTGAGAATTCTAGTAGTTTTTAGGGATTTTAAGGGGTTTTAGGGTTTTTATAGGATTTTATTGATTTTTATGGTTTTTATGGTTTTAGTGTTTTTATTGGTTTTAAGTGTTTTTTAGATTTTAAAGTTTTCTTAGGGGTATTTTTTTATAGATTTTTCCATTTTTACAAATTTTTATGAATTTTTAGGAATTTTATATTCTTTTAGAATTTTCATGGATTTTGGAAGATTTAAGGGTTTTAGTGTATTTATTGTTTTTTTGATATTTTTGGGATTTTTATGGTTTTTTTAAATTTAGGTGTTTAAAGGGTTTTAGTGTTACTAAAATTTTGAGGGGTTTAATGGGTTTTTAGTGTTTTTAGTGGTTTTTTTGGTTTTTATGAGTTTTTACTATTTTAAGGTTTTTAGGGATTTTTATGGTTTTTAGGGATTCAATGTTTTTTGGAGGTTTTATCATTTTTTGGATTTTAAGGTATTTAATTGTATTTATGTTTTTAATGTTTTCTTAATATTTTTCATGTATTTTAGGGTCTTTTACATTTTTATTGATTTTTTAGTATTTTTATGCTTTTTATGATTTTTTTTATTTTTAGGGATTTTGATGGTTTTTAGGAGTTTTTAATGTTTTTAGGGTTTTTAACATTTTTAGGTTTTTAGGATTTTTAGCAGTCATTAAGATTTTAATGTTTTATTAGTGTTTTTTATATTTTAGGGATTTTTTGGGCCATTTCAGGATTTTATGAGGTGTAGGTGTTTTGTTGATTTTGAGGGTTTTTTGGGTTTTAATGTTAGTGGTTTTAAGGCTTTTTAGAGTTTTTATCATTTTTAACGGTGTAAAAGGTTATTTGAGTTTTTATTTGGTTTTTAGGGTTTTTATATATTTTTATGGTTTTAAGGTTTTTAGGGGTATTATGGTGTTCAGAGTTTTTAGGGGTTTTTCTAGTTTTAGGTTTTTTATCATCTCTAGGGTTTTTAGGGGTTTTAAGTTTCTATAGTTTATTAGGACTTTTGGGGGTTTTAGGGTTTTAGGTTTCTTTACTTTTTTAGTAATTTTTATGTATTTTTTAGGATTTTTATGGCTTTAGGGTTTTAGGGGTTTTTACAGTTTTTAGGGGTTTTATCATTTTTATATTTTTTTGGTTTTGAAGGTTTTTTTATTTCTTGAAGGTTATATGGGTTTTTGAGTTTTTAAATGTTCATAAGGGTTTAAAGGTATTTTTTATTTTTATTTTTTAGGGTTTTATGGGTTTGATGATTTCTTACTTCTTGTTTTTTATTATATTTTGTGTTGTTGGGTTTTTGGGGGGTTTGGGTTTTTAGCGATTTTTAGGTTTTTAGGGGTGTTAAGGGTTTTTAAGTTTTTAATTTTATCTTGGGGTTCTTTAAGGTTATTAGGATTGTTTACATTTTAATAGATTTTTAGGGATTTTTAGGATTGTTATTAATTTTTATGGTTTTAAAGAATTTTCATGTTTTTACGGTTTTTTGGAGATTTTAGGATTTTATGGTTTCTTTTTGGGTTTTATGGATTTATTTGTATTTTAGGGTTTTTATTTTTTTAGAAGTCTTTAGGGTTTTAACGGTTTTAATTATTTTTTATATTTTTAAGGGTTTTTTTGTTTTTTGGGTTTTTTGATGTTTTTTAGGGTTTTTAGGTTTTTTATGTTTTTAGAGGTTTTTATGTGTTTTCAGAATCTTATGGTTTTATTTGGGTTTTTAGGGTTTTTAGGGGTTTTTATGTCTTTATAGATTTTTAGGGCATTTTGTTGGATTTTTATGTTTTTTGGGGTTTTATGGATTCTGGGTGTTTTGGGGCGTTTTTAAGGTTGTTTTTTGAGTTTTGGTGGTTTTATGGTTTTTAGAATTTTTTTAACATTTTTAGGGGTGTAAAGGGATTTATGTTTTTTTAGTGTTTTTAGGGTTTTAATGGTTATTATGATTCTTCTTTTAGGGTTTTTTGGGTTTTTAGGTTTTTCAAGGTTTTTTTGAGTTTATTAGGGTTATTAAATATTTTTTAGAGTTTTTAAAATTTTTATTAGTTTACTGGTTTTCTTAATTTCTATTTTTTAGTGGTTTTAGGGGTTTTAATGGTTTTTACAAATTTTATGTAATTTTATGGGGTTTTTTGGATTTTTAGTCTTTTTTAGGACTTTAGTGTTTTTATGGTTATAGAGATTTTATGTGATTTATGATTATAACGGGTTTCTTATAGTTTTTTTCGAGTTTTTAGGGTTTTTACATTTTATGGATTTTTAGGGTTTTTTTTCGGATTTTTTGGGTTTTTTGGGTTTTTGGGTTTTTGGATTTTTCGGGTTTTTAGGGTATTATGTTTTTTTTTGAGTTTTTTAGAGTTTTTAATATTTTTAGGGGTTTGAAGGGTTTTTAGTGGTTTCAATAGTTTTCTAATTTTTTTGGTTTTAGGGGTTTTAATGTTTTTAGGGGTTTCTATGGTTTTTAGGTTTTTAATAGTTTTATGGTTTTTAGAGGTTTTAGAATTTTTTTAGTTTCTTTAGGGGTTTTAATCATTTTTAGGATTTTAAGGTCTTCTTAGGGGTTTAAAAGACCAAGAAATTGTTGAATTCCTAGACAAATGACACATGACGATTCACTTCTGTACAATGGATGACTTGATTCTTTCTTGGTCCAAAACTCCTCGATACTATAAAAAGTTTTCCTTTTTCCTCTTTTTATTGAAATATTATTTCGATATGACAAGAGACGCTCCCACTAGGACATTGTGGGTATGTCTTCCCAAACTCCCACTTCCCTTTCAAAACTCATCTATTGTTTATATGATCGGCAATCTCGAAGGTCAATTTTTTTGCGTTTTCATATTAAGTTAAATTACATTTATCACTTGATATCACCTATACCTGTGTTGAAGTGGATGTCTCAAAGACACAAGTGGATTTGGTTTGGATTACTATTTTGGAATAATTCTACTATAAATAGTTAGTAGTCTTTGAATACTAAATATATTATTACATGTCATGAAAATGTCTAAGTCATCTTTTCTCCTTGGGTTGTCGTAGTGGAAGGGATAATCATGGGGATCTAGATCTGGTAGATAGGAATCCATTATAGGAAGTGTATAAGGATCCCTTTGGGGTGGATCATTTGTGTAATAAGAATTCATCATCTACGAATACTAACCAAAAATAGGTAAGACAACTGAGTACTGGTTGAAAAGTGGTAGTCTTTTTTTAATGTTTGACAAGAGAGTTTTCTGATCACAAGTCGTTAGTGTGGGACACTTCGGGGTTATTGGGGCTATGTGGATGTGTGCATCCGATTTTCTAGAATCATGGTCCAAAAATCCAAAGGTTCCATCCTATTAATAGAAAGTGTTCATTGGTGAAAAAACTTCCCTTGAGGTGGCAATGCAATAGATAAGTGAGGGAGGCCCTAAAACATCAATAGGACCTGAGAATTCAGTGCTGGTCACCCCAACAATACAGGAGGGTTGGGAGGATGTTGTGAGTAGGTCAAGTCCAAGAATGACTGTGAGTAATTTTAACATTACCAACCAAATTGAAGGTCTGTGAAATGAAGGTATTTTTCATGATCAAAGTGTATCTGTTCGAGAAGAATATTCCCATGGAAGGAAATGTTTATCTGGGGAATAATTAGGAGGTGAGAGATAATTCCAACTATCGGCTAAAATTATTTAAGGAATACATGGTAGAGAACTTCACAGTCTATGGAGAATTAAGGGTTTCAAATGAAATGGGGTTTCAAGGAGTTTCATTGTGACCATGAGAAAGAAATTCAAGGGGAAAAATGATTACTCTCACCTACCAAAACAAATTGATACAAGGTCATCCAAAAAGGCTAGGTCTAAGGAGATGTATTCTGAACCCACTAAGAACATCTAGGAATAGAACAAGGGTACAAACATGTTCTTTTAAAGGCCCATAGAAGAAATTAGTGTGTTCAAGGATCAAGAACCAGTGAGTGCCATAATTTAAAACCAATCTCAAATGTAAGGGGATTTATGGATGTAGATGATTTTAATAGAGGCCATTACAGCTCTCAAGGCCCCTCCAAAATATGTTTTATATGACTCATAGGCTGTAAAGTAAGTTGCTAATATAGTTTAAACATTGGATCTTATGGTTGTCCCACAATGGGTAGCACTTGAGGATGCTGGGGAAAACATAAAGACAAGGGAGCTTATCCTTCACTCTAAGGAAGAAATGAAGGATAATGAATTTCATATTAATGAATCTCCAGAGGATTTTGATAGAATGGATGGAATAATTATTATAGGGGATTCCAACAAGGATCACTATTTTTAGAACTATAAAAAAGCTCTTATTTTGATAAGAGACTTCAAAAAAAGAAAGATAAACATGGAGGATCTCATACAAACTTGGTAATATATGGATTTTAATTTTGAAGACCTCATCAAGGAAAATTTGAACAAAATAGTAAATTTCATTCATTGGATATTATATAGGGATAATGTTTCTAATAGCTTCAAGTTTTCTTTTAAATTTTTTAAATTAATTTTGTTGTTTGATATTTTGTTGGATTTAACTTTTTTCACTTACCACTTTTTCTATAAAAGGACTTTCTTAATAAATAGATAATTTATAGTTAAAGGGGTTTTATATTTTTTAGAGGTTTATGAGTTTTAGGGTTTCTATGGTTTTTAGGGTTTCTATAGTTTTTAGGGGTTTTATGTTTTTTTAGTTTTTTAATGGTATTTTAGTCTATTTCATGTTTTTTAGGTTTTTTAATGCTTTTAGGTATTTTTAAATTTTTAGGGGTTTTATGGATTTTTAGGTTTTTTGGTTTTTTGGTTCTTTGGTTTTTAGGATTTTTTCTATGTTTTTTAGGGGTTCAATAGTTTTTTAGATTTTTTAACATTTTTAGGGGTTTAAATGTTTTTATTGCTTTAAGTGTATTTTACAGTTTTTTGGGGTTTTTAATATTTTTGGGGTTTTATGGTTTTTAGGGTCTTTTAATGGTTTTTAAACATTTTTAGGTTTTTAGGGGTTTTAATTTTTTTTTGTTTTTTATAGATTTCACAGTGTTTTTAGGGGTTTTTACTTTTTATGTGTTTTGAGGATTTTTATACAGTTTTAGGTTTTTTAGGAATTTTAGGGGTTTTAGGGTATTTTCGGTTTTTAGACCTTTTAAGGGTTTTTGAGTTTTTTTTGTTTTCTGGGGTTTTACAGGTTTTAGGAGTTTTTATTGTTTTAATGATTTTTTAGAGTTTTTTTAACTTATTTAGGGATTTAATGGGTTCTTAAGTCTTAGTGGAATTTATAATTTTTATGGTTTTAGGTGTTTTTAGGGTTTTCATAGTTTATTATGGGTTTTATAATTTTTAGGTTTTTTGGGTTTTAAATGTTTTTTATTGTTTTACTTGTGGTTTCAGGGTTTTTATTGTTTTTTATATATTTTTAGTTCTTTTTAGTATTTTTTGGGTTTTATATCTTTTTAGGGGTTATATGGTTTTTAGATTTTTTAGAGGTTTTAAGAGTTTCTAGGTTTTTATCGTTTTCCTAGGCTTTTTTCAGGGGTTTTCAAGGTTTTATGGGTTTTTATGTTTTTATGGAATATTAGCGCTTCTCAAGGATTTTTGTGGTTCTTAGGGTTTTTAGGGATTTTATGGATTTTATGAATTTTTTGGGTTTTAAATTTTTTTTATGGTTTTTACGGTTTTTAGTGTTTTGGGGTTTAAAGGGTTTTTAGAGTGTTTAGTATTTTTGGGGGATTTTATATGTTTTATGGTTTTTTAAAATCTTTATGTGATTTTTTATTTTCAACAATGTCCTTCTAAAACAAGGCAGCCAATGGAAAAGAGGCCTTGTATAGGATGGCTTTGGGGAAGGATTGATGAGTGGACCGTGCAGTCTTAAGGTTAGGAACAACCTAGGAATACTCACTTAGGGGTGCTCTATGAAAGTATACATGGGTGAGGGAGGCTCGTGTAAGGGGTTCACCCAAAGATTAATAAAATATAAAAACCGTAAAACCCATAAACCCATAAAAAACCCTTAGACCCCTTAAAACCCACAAAATCCATAAACACCCATAAAACCCATAAAATTCCAAAATAAATCCATAAAAAAACATAAAAACATAAAAACCACTAAAATCTAAAAAAACCGAAGAAAACCATAATAACCAAAAAACACTTTAAACCCCTAAAAACCTAAAAACCACTACAAACTTGAAAAAACTCTAAACACCATAATGTCCCTAAAAAAATAATAAACCCATAAAACCATAAAAACCCTAATACCCTTAAAACCAAATAAAAACACTAAAAACCCTTCAAACACCTTACTATTTTAAAATACATTGAAAAATCATAAATCCCTATAAAAATCAAAAACCATAAAAAACTAAAAAAACCATAAAATCAAACCCCCCATAATAACCATAAAAAACATCAAAATCACTAAAAAACCTACAATACCATAAAATCAAAAAATTCCTAAAAATGTAAAAAACCCTAAAAATCTAAAAATATATAACAAACTAATAAAAACCATAAAACACCTAAAATCCCGGAAAGACCTAAAAAATGATAAAAAAATCAAAAACAACTCTAAATACCCTAAAACCCCTCAAAATCCCTAAAAACCCAAAAAACCCCATAAAATACTAAACAAATCCCTAAATATCCCAAAAAAATTGAAAAAACCTTAAACACTTAAAAGCCCATAAGAAGACATTCAAACAACAAAAACACTTAAAACCCCTAAAAACATTAAAAACTATAAAACCCTAAAGACCCTAAAACCCAAAAAATCCCTAAAAACCATTACAACCCTAAAAACGCTAAAACCCTAAAACCCTAAAACCCATAAAAACTCTAAAAACCACTAAAAACTCTAAAAACCCCTTTAATATGAAATTTTTTAAAAAAGTAGAATAAAAATAAAACCCATAAAATATAAAAAAATACCCAAAAAACTAAATAACCATAAAACCCCTAAAAAAACTAAAAACCCCCAAAAAATAATAAAACCCTAAAAATTTATATAAACCCTAAAAACCTATATAAATACAAAAAATCCCAAAAAAATCCTTAAAATGTAAAAATTCGTAAAACCCTTAAAAACCCTTAAGAAAAACTTAAAACTGAAATCCACTTAAAACCCCTATGAATCATAAAAAACACTTAAAACCACAAAAATTTCTAAAAACACTAAAAGTAAAAAAAACTCAAAAAAAACCATAAAAACTTTAAAACCTAATAAAAACTATAAAACCACTAAAAACTATAAAAATGATTTAAACCGCTAAAAATGTTAAGAACTCTAAAAATAAAAATAAAACCCTAATAAACTACAAAATGTCACTAAGACCTAAAATCCATAAAAACCATTAAATCCCTCAAAATATCTAAAAACTCTAGGATTCCATAAAAATACTAAATAAATCCTAAAATCCCTAAAAGTGTAAGAAAACCTAAAACTCTTACAAACTTTTATAACCCTTAAGAAAACATTAAAAAACTAAAAACCCTAAATCCCTTAAAAACCTAAAAATGATAAGACCCTTAAAAAATCATAAAACCCTCATAA
The DNA here is from genome assembly GCA_963277665.1 of Viscum album. Classification (NCBI taxonomy): domain Eukaryota; kingdom Viridiplantae; phylum Streptophyta; class Magnoliopsida; order Santalales; family Viscaceae; genus Viscum; species Viscum album. The sequence goes on along the minus strand of OY728136.1, from coordinate 1,273,847,604 downwards.
TTCTACAAAACCCTAAAGTCCCAAAAAAATCCTTAATAATACCGTAAAATAACTAATAACGTAAAAAGCCCAAAAAATCCTAGAAACCCCTATGAAAACCATAAAAATATAAAAAAACTTAAAACCCCAAAAAACCTAAAAATGATTAAAACTATAATAACCATAAAGTACCCTAAAAACCCTAAATACCATAAAAACTGCTAAAAACCTCAAGACTTTTAAAAACACTTATAATCTTACAAAATCAAAAAACCAAAATGCAATAAAACTTTAAAACACTAAAAATCCCTAAAAACACATATAATCCATAACATCCCAAAAATCACCAAAAACCCCTAAAAAATTAAAACCCATAAAAACCCTAGAAAGCCCAAATAGAAACATTATAAACTAAAAAAACATAAAACCCATAAAAACCTAAAAAATGCTTAAACCCTAAAAACCCCAAAAAAAACCCAGAAACCCATAAATATCCGTAATAACCATAAAAAACATTAATGATCCATAAAAACCATAAAAATCCAAAAAAATATTAAAAACCTTTTAAACCCATAAAAACATTAATAACTCTAAAAACCACAAAACCCTAAAAAAATTCCAAATACCCTAAAAACCAAAAAAACCAAAAAAACCCTCAAAATCCCAAAAAAACATAAAATATATAAAAAATCTCTAAAAACCCTAAAAATACAAGAAACCATAAAAACATTGAAAACCCTAATGAAAACCTTAAGAACCTAAAAAAATAAAACTCATAAAACCCAAAAAACACTAAAAACACTAAAAACCCTTAAAACCCTAAAAAACGTAAATTCCTCAAAATCACTAAAAACTGTAAAGACCATAAAAATCTCTAAAAACGTTAAAAAATCCCAAAAAACATGGAAAACCATAACAAAACATTAAAAACCTAAAAGCACATAAAATTACATGAAAAAATAAACTAAAACCCCAAAATTCTAAAACCGCTAAAACCATTGAAACGGTTTAAAAAAACAATAAAAACCTCTAATCCCTCAAAAAACTCAAAAAAAAATCCCAAAAAACCACAAAATCCCAAAAAACAATAAAAACTAAAAAAAATCACTAAAAACCATAAAGCTGTTAAAAATCCCAAAAAATCCTTAAAATTACTAATAACGTGGAAACCCCAAAAATCCTATAAAATCCTTATGAAAAGAAAAAAACTAAAATCACTTAAAATCCTAAAAACCCTAAAACCCTAAAAATCTTGAAACCCTAGAAACCCTAAAAACCACAATAACTTAAAAATCCTAAAACATCCCTAAAAATCACTAAAAATATAAAAACCCAAAAAGGACTTTAAACTCCTAAAATCCCTTTAACACAAAAAGAAACTCGATACCCCTAAAATTATAAAAACCCAAAAAACCACTAAAACCCCTAAAACCCTAAAACCACTAAAAATCCATAAAACCCTAAAACACATAAAAATCCTAAAAATCATGAAAATCTATTAAAACACAAAAAACCCCCCGAAACCATTATATAACCTTAAAAAACTATAAAATTATAAACCCCATAAAAACCAAAATAACACTAGAACCCTAACTACCCTAAAAAGCCAAAAAACCATAAATATCATAAAAACCGTTATAAACCGCAAAAAACCAAAAAATCCATTAGACCCCTAAAAATACTAATAACTCTAAAAAACCTTCAATATCCTAAAAATAATAAAAACAACAAAAAACCTTTAAACCCAAATAAACTAAACAAAAACCCTAAAACCCAAAAAACCCCGAAAAACTCTAAGACCCCTCAAAATCCCTAAAACCCATAAAAACCATAAAATCATAAAAATCCCCAATAATCTCTAAAAACAAGAAAAAACATGAAATCATAAAAAAATCCGACGAAAAAAATGAATATATAAAATAGTTAAAACCTCTAAAACCCTAAAAACACAAAAAACCCTAAATAATGTAAAACCCAAAAAAAACAAAATACCCAAAAAAAATTAAAAACTCGAAAAACCATAAAAATCCTAAAATACCCCTAAAATACCTAAAACTATCAAAAATAATAAAACCCATGAAAAATTCATTGATAAATATAAAAACCTAAAAAAAATTTAAACCCCTAAAAGTCTTTAAAAGAGTGAAAATCCCTAAAGACACTAAAAATACCCTAAAACCTTTAAAAACCCTTAAACACCAGGAAAACCACCTAAAACCTTTACACCCCCAAAACCCATAATATCCCAAAAACCACAAAACACTAAAAACCCTTTAAACTCTAAAAAAAATAAACACTAAAAAAAATATTAAACCCTAAAAACTAGAAAACACTAAAAAACTAAAAAATAAAAACCATGATAGGCCCTGAAACCCCTTAAAATCCCTAAACACACTCAAAAACCATAAAATCGTAAAAAATACCTAAAATCCCTAAAAACATAAAATATTCAGAAAAACCTGAAATAACATAACAAATCATTAAAAACCAAAAAAATATAAATCCCCTAAAAAATAAAAAATATATTATTTTTAAATCCTCTAAAAAACCTAAAAACTCTCAAAATACCTAAAAACCCTAAAAACCCATAAAAACCTAAATAATCCCTAAAAATTCCTAAAACTAAAAAAACTCTTAAAACATTGAAGAACCCGAAGAAAACATTAAAAACTAAAAAACACATAGAATCCCTAAAAACCTAAAAAAATATAAAACCCCTAAAAGACACTAAAACACTAAAAATAATAAATACCATAAAACCCTAAAACTATGAAAACTCTAAAAACCTATAAATACGCTCAAAACTACCAAATTCCCTAAAAACCCATTATGCCCCTAAAAATGTCAATAATCTTTAAAACCCATAAAAACCATAAAAATTAAAAAAACACTTAAACCCAAAAAAACCATAAATACATTAAGACAATAAAAACCATAATAATTATTAAAAACATCAAAATCCATAAAACTCTAAAAACCATAAAATTTTAAAAATCACTAAAAACCCTAAGAATAAATACTTTAAATTGTTATAATGTATTTAGTGGGTTTTTAGGGTTTTCATGGACTTTTAGGTGTTTTATGTGTTTTATGGGTTTATGGTTTTTAGGGGTTTTAGTATTTCTATGTTATTTTTAGGGGTGTAGAAGGTTTTTATAATTTTATTTGGTTTCTTCTGGATTTTTATTGTTTTTACGGTTTTTAAGGTTTTCATAGTGTTTTTTAGGGTTTTTAGGTATTTTTACATTTATAGAGATTTTTAGGGATTTCTTAGTATTTTTATTTGTTTAGAGTTTTTTGGGATGTTGTGGGGTGTTAGTGTTTTTATGGTTTTATGGTTTTAAATTATTATATATTTTTAGGGGTTTTAGGTGTTTTTAGGTTTATAAGGATATCTTAGGGGTTTTCATGGAATTTAGGGTATTTTATGTTTTTACATTATTTTTTTTAGAATTTTATGTTTTAGTGTTTATAGGGATTTTTATGGGTTTCAGGATATTTTTAGGGTTTTGGGGGGGGGGGGGGGTGGGTTTAGAGTTTTTTGAGTGTTTATATTTTTTATGGTTTTTAGGGTTTTTAGGGTTTTAACCATTTTTTTATTTTTTGGAATTTTATGTTTTTTTAGATTTTTATGCACATTTTAGGGAGTATTCAAGTTTTTAAAGTGTTTTTATGTTTTTGTGCATTTTAGGGCCTTTTTTAGATTTTTATGGGGTTTTACAGTTTTTAGATATTTTGAGTGTTTTGGGTTTATAGTGTTTTTATTGTATTCTTGGGCATTTAGGGTTTTTTTTTAAGTTTTTATGAGTTTTTAGGTTTTAATTTTCTTTATTGTTTTTATAGTATTAAATGGATTTGGATTTTTTGTGGGTTTTTAGTGTTTTTATGGGTTTTTAGGGTTTTCTATGGTTTTTACGGGGTTTTATCATATTTATGGTTGTTAAGGGTTTTTTCTTGGGTTTTTATGTATTTTTCATGATTCTTATGTTTTTTGGGGATTTCTGAGAGTTTTAGTGTTTTTATGGGTTTTATGGTATTTATAGGTTTTGGGGGGTTTATTGAGTTTTTAGGGGGGTTTAGGGACTTTCAACATTTTAGGTGTTTAAATGGCTTTTTTGTTTTTAGTATTTTTTATGGGTTTTATGGGTTTTGAGGTTTTTAATGTTTTTTGGGGTTTTATGGTTTTTAAGGTTTTAGGGGTTTTCTTATTTTTTAGGTTTTTAGGGGTTTTAAGTGTTTTTATGTTTTGATGTTTTGATGTTTTAGGGTTTTTTTGGGTTTTTATATTTTTTATGTTTTTAAGGATTAATAGAAATTTATAGGATTTCTATAGATTTTTTGGTTTTAGAGATTTTTAGTGCTCTAGGGGTTTTAGTAATTTTTGTGGTTTTATTGTTTTTTTGGTTTATTTAAAGTTTTTTTGAGATTTTAGGGGTATTAAGGTTCTTTATAGTTTTTTAGATTTTAAAGGGTTTTTAGAGTTTTTATTAATTTTTAGGATTTTTATGTGTTTTAGGATTTTTAAGGTTTTTAGTGGTTTTTATGATTTTAGGGGTTTTAGAGGTTTTAGAGGTTTTAGGGATTCTTAATGTTTTTAGAATTTTTAAGTTTTTATGGGTTTGAAGCGTTTTTAGGTTTTTTTAAATTTTCTTATGGATTTTTAGGGTGTTAGGGGTTATAGGTTTTTAGATATTTTTAGTGTGTTTTTAGTATTTTTTTGGTTTTTATGGATATGAGGGTTTCAGAATTTTTATAGTTTTTTGAGGTTTTAGGGTTTTTTGAGTTGTTTAAGAAGTTTAATGTTTTTATAGTTTTTAAAATTTTTAAGGGTTTCAATGGGTTTAAGGTTTTTTAGTGGTTTTAGGGTTTTAAGAGATTCTAAGGTTTTTATGTTGTTAAGTATTTTTTATGGTTTTAATGGTTTTTATGGTTATAGAAATTTTATGGTTATTAGGGTTTTTGATTATTTTAGGGTTTCATTGGTTTTAAATATTTCTATATTTTCATGTTTTTCTTAGGTGTTACAGGGTTTTAGGGGTATTTACATTTTTATGGATTTTTAGGATTTTTATGGGTTTTACGGATTTTTATCAGTTTTAACATTTTTAGATCATTTTTTGTTTTTTGGGTTTTTTGGGTTTTTTGGGGGGTTTTGGGGTTTTTTGGGGTTTAAAGGTTTTTTTTGTTTTTATGGTTTTTAGTTTTTATTTATATTTAGGATTTTTAAGGGTTATGGTTTTTGTGGTTTTCAAGGGGTTTATGGATTTTTTGGGTTTTAGTCCTTTTTATGGTTTTTATGGTTTTAGATTTTTTAGGGTTTTTGGGTTTTTGGAGTTTTTTCTGTTTTTATGGGTTTCATATGAGTTTTTAGGTATCTTAGGGTTTTTATTTTTTAAGTATTTTAAGGGGGTTTTTGGATTTTTATGGTTTTTAGGGTTTTTACTGATTTTGAGGGGTTTTATGGGTTCAAAGGGTTTTTTGAATTTTTAGAGGTTTATGGTTTTTAGGGGATTTAATATTTTTATAGGTTTTCTGTTTTTTAGGGTTTTAAGTTTTATTTAAATGTATTTTGTGTTTTTAAGTATTTTAAGTGTTTTTATTGTTATTAATTTTTATGGTTTTCTTAGGGTTTTCATGGTTTTTATTGGTTTTTCTATTTTTGGGATTTTTTTTAACTTTTTATGATTTTTATGGTTTTTCCAGTTTTTAGGGATCCAGAGGGGTTTTATCGTTTTTTGTCATTTATTCGGGGTTTAGGGGTTTTTTCAGTTTTTTAGGTTTTTATTTTTTTAGTTTCATTAAAATATTTAGGCGTTTATAATGTTTTAGGTTTTTTAACTAGTTTTAATGGTTTGTGTGTTTTTATCTTTTTTTTATGACTTTTAGTGAATTTTACTGTTTTTAATGTTTTTGTGTATTTAATGGGTTTTAGAAAATGTTAAGTTTTTTAGTGGTTTAAGGAAATCATATTTTTTAGGGTTTTTGAATTTTGTAAATTTTAGTGATTTTTAAGGCTTTTTGTGGATTTTTATGGCTTTTGGGTTTTTAGGGATTTTAAGGGTTTTTAGGATTTTAGTGTTATTTTGTTTTTGTGATTTTAGGTTTTTATTTTATGTTTTTAGGGTTTGGGGTGTATTTTTTTGAGTATTTAACATTTTAGGGGTTCAAATGGTTTTTAGAGTTTTTAGTGGTTTTCTAGGTTTTATGGATTTATATGGTTTTTAGGTTTTTAATAATTTTATGTTTTTTTGGTTTTTTGGGATTTTAGAAATTTTTATGTTTTTAGTGGTCTTGAGTGTTATTAGGTCTATAATGATTTCATAGAATCTTTATGGATTTTTATTTTTATGTTTTAGGTGGTTTATGGATTTTTTAGGATTTTTATGGTTTTTAGGTATGTTTGGGATTTTGATGGGTTTTGGAGATTTTATGAGTATTTGGATTTTATGGATTTTTACTGTTTCAATGTTTTTTTTGGTTTTTAGGGGTTTTCATGTTTTTAGAGTTTTTAATGTTTTAGGGGTTTTGGGGTTTTTTCAGGGTTTTAATGTTTTTGGGGTTTTAGGGGTTTTAAGTGTTATTAGGTTTTTAATTTTTTTTCTTTGGTATTTTCTAATTTTTTTGGGTTTATACATTTTTAGAGATATTTAGGGATATTTAGGGATTTATTAGTTTTTTGACGTTCTTTTAGGAATTTTATGGATTTTGATGCTTTCAAGGTTTTTATGGGTTTTGAGGATTCTTATGGTTTTTTAATTTTTATTGGTTTTTAGGGGTTTTAAAGGTTATTTGAGTTTTATTGTTTCTTTAGAATTTATCATATTTAGGTTTTTTGGGGTTTCTAGCAATTTTAGGATTTTTAAGGCTTTCTTAATAATTTTAAGCATTTTTAGTTTTTTTTATGTTATTAGGGAAATTAAAAAAAATTAGGATTTTTATAGTTTTTAGGGGTTTTAGAGATTTTTAGTGTTTATAGGGTTTTTATGGTTTTTCTATATTTTTAGTGGTTATTTATGTTTTTATCATATTTAAGGTTTTTCTATCGTTTTTAGAGTTTCAGTGATTTTTTAAGGGTTTATAAATTTTTTAGGGGTTTAATGGATTCTAGGTTTTTTGGGTCCTTTTTAGGGTTTTTGTGTTTTATAAGCTTTTTAGGGGTTTTAGGTGCTTTTTGTTTTTCAAGGTCTTCATTGGGGTTTTCTGAGTTTTCAGCATTTTTTATCTTTTTAGAGAGTTTTAGGGATTTTTTTGGAATTTTATGGGATTTTATGGTTTTTATGGATTTGGGGGGTATAAATGTTTTTAGTGTTTTAGGGCCTTTTTATGTTATTAGGATTTTTAAGGTTGTTTGAGTTTTTTGGAGTTTTAATGTTATCTATAGTTTTTAAAAAAAATTTGTTTGAAAGGGTTTTAATAGTTTTTTGTGGGTTTTTAGGGATTTTATTGTTTTTTTTTATTTTTAATGGTTTTTAGTGGGTTTAAAAATTTTTAGGTTATTTATGGTCTTTAGGTTTTTAAGTGTTTTTAGTTTTTTAATGTCTTCAAATAAATTTCAATGTTTTTTAGGGTTTTTTATGTTTCAGGGATATTTAGGGATTTTTTAGGATTTTTATGTTATCCTGGGTTTTAAGGGATTTTGAGGGTTTTAGTGTGTTTTACAATTTAGGGATTTTATGGTTTTTCATGTTTTTTATCTTTTTATTATTTTTATGATTTTTAGTTTTTTAACGTCTTTAAGGGTTTAAAGGATTTTTAGAATTTTTAGGGTTTTTTTTGTTTTTATGGGGTTTTAGTATTTTTAAGGTTATTTGTTGTTTTTAGGGTTATAGAATTTTATGTTTTTAGAAGTTTTTATTTTTTTTATATTTTTAATATTTTCTTAGCGGTTTCCAAAGTTTTTAGGGGATTTTACATTTTTAGGGATATTTAGGATTTTTTTTGTTTTTTATGGTTCTAAGTATTTTAAGGGTTCTTAGGTATTTTCTAGTTTCGTTGGTTTTAAGGGTTTAAGGGATTTAATTTTTTTAGAAACTTTTATAATTTTAAATGGTATAAATGGTTTTTAGTTTTTTTAGAGCTTGTTAAGATTTTATGGGATTTTATATTTTTTAAGGTTTTATGGGTTTTTATGTTTTTTGGGGTTTTAGGTGTTTTTAGGGGGTTTTGGGTTCTTAATGTCTTTAGTTTTTATGGGATTTTATTTTTTTAGGTTTTAAATGTTTTGATAGGGTTTCTTAGGGTGTTTTGGATTTTGTTAATTTTTAAGTATTTTTGTCTTCTTTAGAATATTTAAATTTTTTATAGGGTTTTTAGCAATTTTGATTGTCTTTATGGTTCTTACGGGGTTTTCGTTTTTTTAGTTTTAGGGATTTTAATAATTTTTAGTGTTATTTTAATTTTTTAGTTGTTTAATGGTTTTATATAGTTTTAGTGTGTTTTTTTAGTTTTTGTTGGGTTTTAGGGGTTTTAATGTTTCTAGAGGTTTTTATGGTTTTTACCATTTTTAGGGGTTTAGGTATTTTTTGGTGTTTTAGAATTTTTAGGTATTTTAGGGGTTTAGGTGTTTTTTGGTTTTTAAGCTCTTCTTCGGGTTTTTCAAAAATTTTAGGGATTTTTTTATTAATAAGGATTTTTTACGATTTTTATGGTTTTTAGGGATTTTATGGATTTTGAGGGGTTTAGGGGTTTTATGGTTTTATTGGGTTTTTATGGGTATTTTGAGTTCCTTAGGGTTTGTAAGGGTTTTTAGGTTTTTTTATGTTTTTAGTGGTTTAAAGGGTTTTTAGAGTTTTTAGTGGGTTTTATGGGTTTTTATGGATTTTTAGGGTTTTTAATGATTTTACGTGTTTTTAATGTTTCTAGGGTTTTAGGTTTGTTTGTATTTTAATGTTTTTTAGGTTTTTAGGGGTTTTAAGTGCTTTTAGATTTGAGGTTTCTTCTTCGGGTTTTGAGGTTTCTTTGGGTTTTTTATATTTTTAAGGATTTTAGATCTTTTTTAGGTTTTTTTGGTTTAATGGTGTTTTCAGAGATTTTAAGGGGTTTTAGAGGTTTTAGTGTTTTGACAGTTTTTTGGGGGTTTTTGGGGTTTTTTGGGTTTTTTGGGATTTAATGCTTTTTAGAGTTATTTAGATTTTTTATCGATTTAAAGGGTTTTTAGAGTTTTTGTGGTTTTAGGGTTTTTATGGGTTTTAGGGTCTAAATACTTTTTAGGGTTTTTTGTTTTCGTGTTTTTTTGGGTTATTATGTTTTTAGGGGTTTTAATTGTTATTAGGGTCTTATGGTTTTCTTATATATTTTCATTTTTTTTTGTTTTTTACATTTTTTTGTATTTTTAGTAATTTTTAGTATTTTTATGGTTTTTAGGGTTTTAGGCATTTCGATGGGTTTTTATGGTTTTCAAGGGTTTTAGGAGTTTTTTTCTATTTTTGGGTGGTAAGGGGTTTTTATTTTTCAATGATTTTCATGTTTTTTATATTACTTTAATGTTTTTATAGGATTAAATGGTTTTTAGAGTTTTTAGTGGGATTTAGGTATTTTATTGTTTTTAGGGTTTTAAAGGTTTTTAAGGGTTTTTTTAGTTTTTTAGATTTTTTTAGGTTTTTATGAGTTTTGAGTGATTTTATGTTTTTAAGGTTATTATAAGGATTTTTAGGCTGTTTACGGTTTTTATGTTTAAGGTATTTTTAGGTATTTATTACTATTTTTAGGGTTTTTTGGAATTTTTTGGTAATTTTTGGGTTTTTATTGTTTGTTTGGGTTTTAGGGGTATTTCTATATTGAAGGTTTTATGGTTTTGTTTTTGTGTTTTTTAATTTTTTAAGGGTTTTGAAGGGGTTTTAGTGTTTTTAGTTGGTTTTAGGGTTTTCATGTGTTTTTTGGGTTCATAAGGTTTTTAGGATATTTTACAATTTTAGGGGTTTTAGCATCTTTTAGGGGTTTTAGGGAAAGGAATGTGTGAGGCTAGGTTATTCCTAGCCTCCCAAAAGTTATTAGAAAAAAGACACTGCAGACAAGGATGGGGAGGGATCAAACGAACCACACCGAAAATCCCTTAACAACCCCCAAGGAACCAAAATAGAAAAACCCAAAAAGAAGAAAAAGTTATTTAACATCACCTCCAAAGTCAGAAACCGAAGCTGCACCATAAGGTTCACCCTCTGCACCATATCCAAGAGACTCATTATCAGAGTAGAAGTCTAAATCTGCCCTTGTGCCTATCGATTCGCCTCCTAACTCAAAACCCTCATGAAGTTTTAGGAGCATTAGGAGCTCCTCCTTACATCTAGCATGCTCTGGGGTGTGCTGATTCTAGTGTTTGTTAACATTGAATTTCATTTTGGCTACCTTTGATAATTCTCGAGTAGCCACAGGTCTGGGATGAGTGGAGTAATCCCTCTTCCTCCTCCTCTTCAAGGGGCTTAGGCAGGAACCCTCATCCAGATTTTTAGCCCTCTGTTTAATGATCATAGCCTTATTGTGATTAAAACTTCTTCCATCATCATAGAAGGGGTATTGATCATGGATAAATAGGGATTCCTGGTTAGTAGAACACTCAGCAAGGACCCCATACAACGACACACAAGGGACCACCAGGTCAGGTACCTTGAGAGCCAGATAGGGAGCAGACACCACATCAGCCATCACCACCTACAGGTCCTTATCCACTTACAAAGTAGGGCACCCCATGTCACAAACTGGGTTATCCACCTCCACATTAGGTTATGTAGGATAAAAATGACCCTCCTCCCCATGCATATAGTTTCCTTGGAAAGAAGGATAATTCTCAAAAGACCTATCACTATTGTGCACGATCACCTGCATCACCCTTTTCTCCTTCTCACCAGCACCATCTGAGCATCCAATACTGTCATTGGCTATCCGAGCCACCCTCTCTCCACCACGCATTTCCCATGCCCCATCTTGCATATCACCTCCACGGACCATTGAAGCCTCATTGATTCTGCCTTCCTCATCCCCCAAACCATCACCATGAGTATTAAATATGGGAAATTTCTTCACATCACTCCTTTAGAAGTCATCTCCAAACCGTGGTTCCAATTACACCAAGGGGCCATTTTCATCCAAAATGGCACCAAGGATAGAATCAGTCGTAGCCCTGCTATCAGCTACCTCCCCTATTCCTCCAACACCCCCTACTCCTCCACATTCCCTTCTGCCTCATTCGTGTCCTCCAACTCTATAGAACCAAGACAATCAAACCTGTTATACAAGGGGGTACCGCAAAAGGCATGCACATCCCGATGTCCAAAATTCTTGATATAAGAGATCACTGCCTCTTGTCCCTTATCTTCCCCTTCAATGCAAACAACATTCCCCAGATTCCCCAGAAGATGTACCACCCTCTCACTGGCTTCTTCTTTCCTACTACCATTCTAATGATCCTTCACGTCTAGAACACATATGGGTGACGCCATCACCAGCCCCTAGGTAGCAACCTCCCCCTCCGAGGCCAGTAACCCAAACCCCTGGCACAACGAAACACCATCTAAATCCTATACCCTTATTCCCTACCCACCAAAAGCATGTTTCTCTATATTCTAGCCTACCCCTTCTCCTACAAATATTCACTACCCAACCTAGGGGATCTCACACCTTTCTCTGTCTCCATAACTCCCCTCCCACACACACTCGCCATATCCCATTTCTATCTCTCGTACACCCGAGAGACCTTCAGCTTATAGGATTGCCATGGAATTTATTTCATCACATGAATCCCTATCACAACATTACTTTGATCATCCACCATCACTATCCATTCAGCTATCCAAATAGTCCCATGCTCCCCATCCATAACATATGCATTACTACCCGCTCTTTTACAAGTAGTGCTGAAATGACCTAGTCGCTTACATTTAGTTCATAATGCAACAAAGAACACCACTACTACCGGATATTTTTAATAAAAATACTTTCCAATAGTAATCTACACAAAATAAATCGAAGGTTTGGATACATCTAATTCAACATAGACTCTTGGGGAAACTGGGTGGCATATCGCTTGAGTCCGGCTGTCCGAACACAAGTACCAGTCCACAATATTTCCGAGCATACAGATAATGTATGGATTCTGAAATGGAAGAGGGAGTTCCAAGAACCTAACCCATGAAGCATTAAGTGAAGAGTCTCAGTTCATTTGCACGTCAAAGCATCATTAGAAGAGGAAGAATCTAATGCCATTGTGGCTTCATGGGGCTATAGAGAAAGTGTGGATCAGATCTTCCATTGTTGAGAACTGAATAAAAAAATGATGGCCATCCAGTAACCCTATCGTCACCCGATATTGGAGATTCCAACATCCTAAAAAAATCTGTCAAAAGACTCCACCGAGGGTCGGTGCTTCACGAACTAGGCAACCAAGGTCAAGCCATGAAGTGTAGAGGCCACATGGAACTCTGTGTCTGATAAGGATAAATGAGGGTATCCTTCATATAAGTCAGGGACCTTTGGGAAAAGATCAATTTGAGAAAACTGGGAAGAAAATCAAGCATACGAGGAGAGATGAAGGCTATGTCCCAATCACCATCAAGCAATAGTCCCTCCCTCGGGGGGGGGGGGGGGGGGTGGAAGGATCACCTCTAGAGCTGTTAAGGAGTCATCGAGAGGGAAGGAGTCATCAGGTCCCTCTTTCTCTATTCCTATTTTGGGTTTTAGGGATTTCTTAGGGGTTTTATGTGTTTTTAGGGTTTTAAGGTTTTATTAGTGTTATTAAGGAATTTTAGGGTTTTTATTTTTTTTGTAATTTTTTTGGACTTTTTAGATTTTTTACAGTTTTTTGGGATTTTGAGGTTTTTAAGGATTTTTATCATTTTTAGGGTTTTATAAAATATTTTAAGTGTTTTTTAGATTTTTAGGGGTATTTTGGGTTTTTAGGTTGTAATGTTTTCTTATGTGTTTCTCAGTTTTTACGGGTTTTAAATTTTCTTATAATTTTTACAGATTTCTGTGGTTTTTTATGTATTTAGGGTTTTTAGGGATTTTGAGTGTTTTTAAGGTATTGGGGTTTTTAGGGTTTTTATGAGTTTTTGGGGGGTTTAGGTTTTGTTTTGAGATAGTTGGGGGTATTAACATTTTTTAGAGTTTTGAAAATTTTTATTGGTTTAATGGTTTTTTATATTTTTTTATAGTTTTTTAGGGTTTTTAGAGTAACTGTGGGTTTTTATGGTTTTTAGGGGTTTAAAATGATTTTATTTTTTTATGTTTTTTATAATGTTTCATGGTTTTTATTATTTTTTATCTTTTTTGAAATATTTAGGGATTTTTTATATGATTTTTAGTGTTTTAGGATTTTTTAGTAATTTTTGGGTTTTAGGGTTTTTTAGGGTTTAATGGTTTTATGGTGTTTTTAGTTTTTATAATTTGTTTGAGGTGTTTAGGGTTATAATGGTTTTTAATGTTTATTAATGTGATAAGGGTTTTAATTATTTTTTAAAGTATTTAATGGGTTTTAGGGTTTTATGGCTTTTTAGGGTATTTTAGGGTTTTATGGTGTTTTATTTTATTTTAAGGTTTTTAGAATTTTTTAGGGTTTTATGGGCTTTAAGTGTTTTTTAAGGCTTTCTTAGGGTTTTAGGGGTTTAGGTATATTCAATTTTTTAGAGTTTCTTAGGATTTTTAGGGTTCTTAGGGCAGAAAAGGTGTGGGATCAGACAAAGAAGATCCCATGATTTATTAAAGAACATAAAAGTAAAGTACAAAGCATTACAAAGGAGATTTCCAAATCCTAGTGTGGGTCGTCCCCTTCATGTCTGAGTCAACTGAAGACAAACAGAAGTCTGGAGTCCTGAAAGACCCTACCGAAGTCCCTTCATCAATGGACCTCTTGGATAGAGCATCTGCAACCCAGTTTGGCTCCCTATATGCAAGTGAGATGCCCAGAGTTAGAGTCTTGGCAGCATCGAGGCACTCGACCCAGTGTTGGAGAAGTCGCCATGGTACAAGTCGTGACTGCTTTCTGAAGGCCTCCACCACCAAGGTCTCCAGAGTCTTAGGGTTTTTATGGATTTTGAGGGTCTCGGGGGTTTTAGGGTTTATATGGTTTTTTGGTTTTTAGCATCTTTTTTGAATTTTTTTAGGTTTTTAGAGTTTTTAATTTTTTTCAAATTTTATAGGGTTTAAGGGTATTTATTGATTTTATGGGTTTTATAGATTTTAGTGTTTTATTGTTTTTTATATTTTTAAGATTTTCATTGTTTTTAGTTGTTTTTATGTTTTAAGGTGTTCTTAGGGATTTTAGGGTTTGTAGGGTTTTTAATGTCTTAGGGGTTTTCTTAGGATTTTTATGTATTTTAGGGATTTTGGTAGATTTTGGGTTTTTTGTAGTTTTTATGGTTTGTTTTTAGGGATTTAAGGTTTCTTTTGAGTTTTTTTTAGCATTTTATGATTTTCATACATTTTTTGCCTATTTTTAGGGTTTTAAAGTGTTTTTATATATTATAGAGGATTTTGGATTTTAATATATTTTCATAGTTTTTAATGTTTTAGTGTTTTTATGGTTTTTAAGGTTTTTATGGGTTTTTAGGTTTTTAATGGTTTTAGAGTTTTTAGGTTTTTTTGGGTTTTTAAGTGTTTTTATGTTTTTATGGTTTTATTATGGTTATTGCGGGTTTTTATTTTCTTTTAATGTTTTTGGGATTTTTTGGGGATTTTTTGGGGATTTTTTTGGATTTTAGATGTTTTATGGTTTTTAGGGAATTTGAGGGATGTTAGGGGTTTTAGGGGTGTTGGGGTATTTATGGTTTTTTGGTTTTTTTGGTTTCTTAGGGTTTTTTAGTTATTTTGGGTTATAATTATTTTTTCAATTTTTAAACATTTTTAGGGTTTTAAAGGATTTTTAGAGATTTAGTGTGTTTATAGTTTTTATAGGTTTTAATGTTTTTATGGTTTGAGGGGGTTTTATAGTTTTATAGTTTTAGACTTTTTAGTATTTTATTGTATTTCAGGTTTTTTGGGTTTTATTGTTTTTAGGTTTTTACATTTTTCAGGGTATTTATGATTTTTTTATGTTTTTAATAATTTTATGGACTTTTTTATGATTTCCATAGTTTTGAGAGGTTCTAGTGATTTTTAAGGGTTTTAGGGTGTTTTAGGTTTTTAGAATATTTAGTTTTTTCGGTGTGTTAAAAATTTTTAGCATTTCTTTTGGATTTTCAGGGTTTTATGGTATTTTACACTTTTATGGATTTTTAGTGATTTTTCTTATTTTTATAGATTTTTAGGATTTTTAAGGATTTTTAGGGGATTTGGGTTTTGGGTTTTTAGTGTTTATATAGGGTTTTGGGTTTTAGTGTTTTTTTATGATTTTTACGTTTTATGGATTTTTACAATTTTGTACATTTTTAGAGTTTAAAGGGTTTATTTGTGTTTTTAGTGGTTTTTAGGGTTTTTAATGTTTTATGGGTTTTTATAGATTTTATGGTTTTTAGGGTTTTATGGTTTTTAGGTTTTTATGGTTTGTATTTTTCTAGGGGTTTTAATGTTATTCGGGTTTTAATGTTTTTTATGTTTTTTATAGGTTTTTTCATTTTTTGTTTTTTTTTAGATTTTAGGGTTTTTTTATTTTCAATGTATTTAGGAATTTTGGAATTTTGGGTTTTTAGGTTTTTTAGGTTTATTAGGGTATTTGGGTTTTTAGGGTTTTTAGACATTTTCATTATTTTTTAGGGTTTTATTGTTTTTTTTGTATTTAGGGTTTTTTAATTTTTTTAGCAGTTTTGAGGTTTTTAGAGTTTTTTAAGGGATTCAGATGATTAATTGGTTTTAGATTTTTTTGTGGGTTTTTAGTTTTTTATGGGGTTTTAGGGCTTTTATAGTTTTTACAAGTTTTGATGGTTTCTATGGTTTTTAGGATTATAATGATTTTTTTGAGTTTTTAATGTTTTTAGTTTTTAAGGGTTTTAAGTGTTTTAGGTTTTTATCATTTTTTATAGGTTCTCATGGATTTTAGGGGATTTTAGGTTTTTTTGTTTTTAGGTATTTTTGTTGGATTTTTATAAAATTTAGGTATTGTGTAGTGTTTTGGGGTTTTCACAGTTTTTATGGTTTTTAATGTTTTATGGAGTTTTAATTTAGTTTTTAGTGTTTTTCAGAGTTTTTAACATTTTTTGGTGTTTAAATGTTTTTTACCATTTTTAGTGGTTCTTACGGTTTTTATGGGTTTTTTATGTTTTTTAGGTTTTTAGGTTTTTAAGGTTTTTAGGTGTTTTATAGTTTTTCAGGTTTTAGGGTTTTTAGATTATTTTTGGTTTTTTGGGGGTTACATTTTTTTAATGTATCGATGATTTTGTTAGTGTTTTTTAGGGTTTTAAAGTTTTCTATGTTTTTAAGGATTTATAGTGATTTTTATAATTTTAATTCTTTTTTTTTATTTTATAGATTTTGAAGGTTCTTAGGTTTTTAGGTTTTTAGGAATTTTAAAGGTTTAATTTTTTGGGAAGTTTTTTTATGTTTTTTGAATTTTTAGGTGTTTTAACGTAATTTAGAGTTTTTAGTGGTTTAAAGGGGTTATATAGTTTTTAAAAGTTTAAGGGTTTTTATTGTTATTATGGGTCTTAAGGTTTTTAGGGGTCTTAGGGTTTTTAGGGGGTTTAGAGTTTTTAGGGTTTTTAGTATTTTTTGGTTTATTAGGGGTTTTAGGTGTTTTTAGTCTTTTCAAGTTTTCTTATGTATTTTCATGGTTTTTAGGGGTTTTACTTTTTTTTATATTTTTACAACATTTTTAGTAATTTTAAGGGTTTTTAGGGATTTGAGAGTTTTTATAGTTTTTTGGGATTTAGTGTTTTTCTTGTTGTTTAGGATGTTTAATATCTTTAAATGTTTCTAACATTTTTAGGGGTTTAAAGGGGTTTATATTTTATTAGTGCTTTTAGGGTTTTTAGGTTTTTTGGGGTTTCTATGTTTTTAGGATTTTTTATGGTTTTTAGTGTTTTATATATTTTTGTATTATTAGTGTTTTTAGCGTATTTTATGGGTTCATGGGTTTTATGTATTTTTTATATTTTATTGTTTTTCTTAGGGGTTTCAGATTTTTTAGGGTTTTTTACATTTATAGGTATTTTTAGTGTTTTTTATGGGTTTAAGAGATTTTGAGCTGTTTTAGAATTTTTTAGGGCATTTATGGTTTTTGGATTTTATGGGGTTTATGTGTTTTTATGGTTTTTAAGGTTTTAAAAGTTGTTTTAATTATTTTAGGGGTTTAATGGTTATTTTTTTTATTTAGTGATTTTTTGGATTTTTATGGGTTTTAGGGTTTTTATGGTATTATGGTTTTTAGGGTATTTTTATTGTTTTTAGGGTTTTATATTTTTATTGTTTTTAGGGGGTTTTAGTTTTTTTTTGTTTTTATGGGTTTCTTATGCATTTTTAGGATTCTTAGGATTTTTACATTTTTTGGTATTTTTAGTGAATTTTTTGGATATTTATGGTTTTTGAGGTTTTTAGTGATTTTGATATATTTTAGCGGTTCAAAGGGTTTTTAGAGTTTTTAGAGGTTTAGGGGTTTTAGCAGTTTTAAGATTGTTATGCGGATTTATGGGTTTTTTGGATTTTTAGTGTTATTTTAAAATATTAAGCATTTTTTATGTTCTTTAGGTGTGTTAATTATTATTAGTTTTTTTTGGGTTTCTTAGGCGTTTCCAGGGGTGTTAGGGGTTTTTATGCTTTATTAATTTTTTGGGAAATTTAGTATTTTTATGGTGTATTTTTGTTTTTCAGGATTCTAAGGGGTTTTAGGGTTTTTATAGTTTTTGGGGGTTTAGGGGTTTCTTGATTTGTTTTGGGTTTTATGGTCTTTTGTTGTTTTTTTTAACAATTTTTAGGAATTTAAAGGGGTTTAGAGTTTTTTCTAGTTTTAATGGTATTATGGTTTTTAGCGCTTTTTATGAATTTTTTTTAGAATTTTATGGTTTTTAGGGAATTTACGGAATTTAGGGTTTTTAGAAATTTTTAGGTTTTTTAGGGTTATAATATTTTTTGGCTTTTATGTTTACCTTATATTTTTTTAGTTTTTTTGGGTTTTTAACATTTTTTGGGATTTTAGGGATTTTTGATGATTTTTATTGGTTTTTTGGGATTTTTTTTATTTTGAGTTGTTTTATGGACTTTGTAGTTTTTTTGTTTTTAGGAATTTTTATTTTATTTAAATTATAAATGTTTTCTTTGGGGTCTTCAGATTTTTAGTGGTTTTTACATTTTTAGTGATTTTTATGGATTTTGAGGATTTTTTATGGTCTTAAGAATTTTGAGGATTTTTAAGGATTTTCTGGTTTTTTTACAGTTTTATGGGTTTTGAGTTTTTTAGGGTATTAATGTTTTTAGAGGATTAATGTTTTAATTGGTATAAAGGGTTTTTAGATTTTTTAGGGATTTTGAGGGTTTTAAGGGGTTTTAGAGTTTTTAAGGTTTAGGGGATTTTATAGTTTTTGGGTTTTTTAAGTGTTTCTTGGGTTTTTTATGTTTTTAATGTGTTTAGGTTTTTGGGAATTTAATTGTTTTATGTTTTTAATGTTTTCTTGGGGTTTTTCAGGGTTATGAGTATTTTATAAATTTTAGGTATTTTTTTCCTTTTTATGATTTTTAATTTTTTATACAGTTTATAGCAATTTTGATGGGTTGTAGTGTTTTTTTGGTTTTTTGGTTTTTTTCTTAGGTTTTAGGGATTTTAATGTTTTTAGAGGTTTTATAATTTTTATGGGTATAATGTGTTTTTAGATATTTTTTTATTTTTAGGGTTTTTCTTGGGTTTTAGGGTTTTTTGTGGTTTTCATATGTTTTTTTGTTTTTTACCATAGTTAGGGTCTTATGGATTTTTTTACAGTTTTTAGTATTTTTAGAGTTTTTTGGATTTATGTGTTTTTGGGTTTTTAAGGTCTTCTTAGGTTTTTTCGAATTTTTATGGTTTTTTATATATTTTTCAGAATTTTTGTGATTTTTATGATTTTTATGGTTTTTAGGGATTTTAGGAATTTTTCTGGGGTTTTAGGGTTTTTAAGGATTTTAGGTGTTTTTTTGGGGTTTTAGGGTATTTAGATTTTTTTATTTTTATTTATTTCAGATTTTTGGGGTTTTAAGTGTTTTTAGATTTTAGGTTTTCCTTAGGGTTTTCAGGTTTTCTAGATTTTTATGTTTTTATGGATTTTATGGCTTTTTTATTTTATTTTTTGTTTTTTATTCTGTTCAAGTATTTGGAGGGTTTGTAGTTTTTTAAGGGTTTGGTGGGTTTTTTGGGGGTTTAGGGTATTTTTATAGTTTTTAGAGATTTTAAGGTTTTTTATGTTATTTAACATTTTTAGGGGATGAAAGGGTTCTTAGTGTTTTTGTGGTTTTTTTTTATGAGTTTTAGGGATTTAAAGGTTTTTTGGGGTTTTTTGGGGCTTTTATGTTTTTAAAGTTGTTTTGATTTATTATGTTTTCAAAATTTTTTAGGGGTTTTCGAGGTTTTTTAGGGTTTTTGGATTTCATGTATTTTATTAATTTTTATTATTTTAATGGTTTTTAGAGTTTCAGGCATTTTGATGGGTTTTATGTTTTTAAGTGTTTAGGTGGGTTTTTTTGGGATTTTTGGGTTTTAAGGGGTTTTTTAGTTTTCAGGGATTTTCATGTTTTTTATATTTTTTAACAATTTTATGGGATTAAATGGTTTTGAGAGTTTTTATAGGGTTTTAGGGTTTTATTGGATTTTGCGGTTTGTAAGGTTTTTAGGGGTTTTATAGTTTTTAGGTTTCTAGGTTTTTTCATATCTTTATAATCTTATAGGTTTTTATGGGTTTTAGGTGATTTTATGATTTTAGGGATACTTTAGGTGTTTTTAGGGTGTTTATGGTTTTTTATTTTTTAGTTATCTTTTGGTATTTATAATTATTTGAATGATTTTTAGGGATTTAGAAGTTATTTTTTGGTTTTTTATGGTTTCTTTGGGTCTTTAGGGGTATTTTGTGTTCTTCATATTTTAAGGGTTTTTAGAGTTTTTTTAACATTTTTAGGGGTTTAAAGGGGGTTTATAGTTTTTAATTGGTTTTTAATGTTTTTATGTTTTTATGGGGTTTATGGGTTTTTTTCCGTTCATAAGGTTTTTATGGGCTTTGGTAGTTTTAAAAATTTTTTGGGGGTATCTTTGGATTTTTTAGGGGTTTTAGCATCTTTTAGGGTATTCAGGGGTTTTAAGTGATTTTAGGTTTGTAAGGTTTTATTAAGGTTATTGAGGGTTTTTTTTGGGTTTTTAGGTTTTATGGAATTTTATGGGATTTTTTGATTTTTTTTGGTTTATTATTTTTTTTGGATTTTGTTGGTTTTACTATTATTATGGATTTAATGGTTTTTATGATTTTTGTTATTTTTTAGTGGATTTATGTGTTTTTATGTTTTAATTTTTTCTTATGGGCTTTCAAGCATTTAAGTGGTTTTTAGGGTTTTTAGTGATTTTGCGTGTTTTTTGGGTAATTTGGGGGTTTTAGGGCTTTTATGGGGTTTTTGGTGTTTTAGTATTTTTTACATTTTTAGGGGTTTTAATGTTTTTAAGAGTTTTAACATTTTTAAGGGTTTAATTTTTTTAGGTTCTTGTGTTTCTATGTTTTTTTGGGGTTTCTATGGGTTTTTAGGGTTTTAGGGGTTTTCGTGTTTTTAGGGCTTTTATGGTTTTTAGAGTTTTTTTTGTGTTTAGGGGTTTTAAATGATTTTAGATTTTTATGTTTTTCTTTGTGTTGTTCATGGTTTTAATGAATTTTTTGATTTTTTGTAATTTTTTGGGAATTTTTTGGATTTTTATGTTTTGTAGGGTTTTTAGCGATTTTGAGGGGTTTATGGTTTTTATGGTTTTAGGTTTTTATGGTGTTTTAAGTTTTCATTATATTTTTTGATTTTTTATAGTTCTAAAGGTTTTTTAGAGTTTCATAATGTGTTTAGTATTTTAATGGATTTTAGTGTATTGAATGGGTTTTAGGGTTTTTATGTGTTTTTATGATTTTTAAGGATTTAAGGGTTTTAAGTTATTTTAGGGTTTTTAGTGTTTTCTAGGTTTTTATCGGTTTTAAGTGTTTTTTAGGTTTTTAAGGTTTTTTAAGGTGTTTAGTGTCTTAGATATTTTTACCTTTTTAAGGATTTTTATGGCATCATTGAATTTTTAAGGTTTTTAGAGAATCCGAGGGTTTTTAGGGGTTTTAGGGTTTATATGGTTTTTTTGTTTTTATGTGTTTTTTTCAGTGTATTTTCAATTTTTTAGTGATTTTATTTTTTTAGGATTTTGTGGGGTTTTAGAGTTTATAATCATTTTAGGTATTTTAATATATTTTAGGGTATTTAGTATTTTCATCTTTTTTAGTGTTTTTAGTGGATTTAATAGTTTTTAGGTATTTAAGGTGTTCCTAGGGGTTTTCAGGGTTTTTAGGGTTTTTATGGTTTTAGGGATTTTTTAGGATCTGTATGGTTCTTTTTGGTTTTCAGGTATTTTGATGGGTTTAAGGGTTTTTTCGGTGTTTTTTTGGGTATTTATGGGTTTCTGAGTTTTTTAGGATTTTATGGTTTTTATGTAGTTTTCTAACTGTTTAGGGCAAAGAAGGCTCGGGTCCAGGCTATTCTTGGCACCCCCCAAAATTTATTAAACAAAAAGACACAAACACTGCAGACAAGGGAGGGGAGGGGTCGAACGACCCACACCCAAAAACCCTTACAACCCACGCCAAAGAAAGAAAAACAAATAAAGAAAAAGGCACAAAGATAGACACAACCGCAACATCCTCACGTCACATCCAGCCAGTACCCGCATCCAACAGCACAGCATCCAGCGTTAACCAGCATCCAGCAGCTCACAGCTAACCAACAACCAGCATTTAGACATCATCCAGCATCCCAACATCCAGCACCTCGCATCATCTAAACTCAAAAAACCAGCATCCAGCACATCCCAGCCAAACAACAACCAGCATAGCAAATATCTATCAGCACCAACATCACGATTTCAAACCACCACAACCATCCACCACCAGAAAAATAGACCACAACACCATCCATCCAACCAGCACCAGAACAGCATCCAGGACCAACACCAAAACATCACAGCCACGCAGCATAACCATCCCATCCAATCAAGCTCTCCCCAGACAACCATTCCATCAAACCAACTTGCCATCAACCACATCAAATCAAATCCTCCATTGCATGTCAAAAACCAGTGCATAGAACCACAACCAAAGACCATAAGTAGCAGCAAGAGACAGAGAATCAGAAGAAACCAAAGCCTCCCTCCTCCAAGCAACAGGACCCGAACTTGAGCACACCAAGCCATACCTACAGCCGACATCGAACCAGGAAGACATTTGAGGGTTCGGGAGCATGCCGGGGTTGACACCGCGCCCTCCAGATCTGGCGCAAGGCAAACGAAATGGAGGAGCCCTGCAGACAAGCCGACATCTGAACCACCAGATCTGCAACTGATCGGGAATTGGAAGGGGGAGCAGCAACCGAAGCCGGGTCTCGAACCAGGCACGCCAGAGGCCGACTGGTGACCTTGAGCCGGGAGGGGAACCTTCGCAGCAATGAAACCGGGTCCCAAAACAAGGCACACTAGAAGATTGAAACGAACCTGAAGAATGAGAGGGGAACCTTCGCAGCATTTCAGAACCCGAAACCAGGCACCAAGAAGCAAGATCCGTAGGTGGGACGCGCATCGGGCAAGCCGGGAGAGATCCCCCCATCCAAAGACCCAACACATCAGATCTGGAGCAATATGGGCACGACCAAGCAACCACCGGACCAACCAGAACACGCAAATCCAACACCAGCGGTTGCCGAGCCGAAGTGGGACAGGAAGCACCGAGGTCGGACCTCACCGGAGGAGGAAGGGGGAAGAAAGTGGAGGAAAACCTAGGCGGCGCGAGGAGGAGAGGAGAGCCGTCGCTCAGAGGCCCCCTTCCAAACATGTTGTATGGGTAACGAGGTATAGGGCTGGCCTGCCCACCTGCGCGCCGCACGCCCCCAGCTAGGCCCAAGGTGGCCAACCCTTGGGCTTGGGCCAGTTCCCATGGAGTTGAGGGGATGAGAGGTTCGCTGACAAATGGTGCGCGTTGCCTTTGTGAGGACTCGAACCCGGAACCTCAGCGACGGGTCACCACCACCTTGAACCAACTCACCCAGCCCCCGCGGGCAAACGTGTTGTATGGGTAACGAGGTATAGGGCTGGCCTGCCCACCTGCGCGCCGCACGCCCCCAGCTAGGCCCATGGTGGCCAACCCTTGGGCTTGGTCCAGTTCCCACGGAGTCGAGGGGACGAGAGGTTCACTGACAAATGGTGCGCGTTGCCTTTGTGAGGACTCGAACCCAGAACCTCAGTGACGGGTGGCCACCGCCTTGAACCAACTCACCCAGCCCCCACGGGCTTCTAACTATTTAGGGGTTCAAAATGATGTTATTGTTTTTAAATGTTTTGTGTATTTTTATGAATTTTATGGTTTTTAAATTTTTTATAGGTTTATTTTTTTTAGGGTTTAAAGGTTTTTTGGGTTATAGGGTATTATTTTTTTATGGCTTTTATGATTTTTTAGGTCTTTATGGTTTTATTAGGGTTTTTGAGGGTTTTAAGGGGTTTTTACATATTAGGGATTATGAGGGATTATTTAAGACTTTTAGGGTTTTTGGGTTTTTACGGATTTTTAGGGGTTTGGGTGGTTTAGGAGTGTTAGGGTTTTATGGTTATTGTGGTTTTTTGGGTTTTAGGGGTTTTTTAGTTTTTTTGGTTATTATTATTTTTTTAGTTTTTTAATATTTTTGGTGTTTGAAGGGTTCATATATTTTTTAGTGGGTTTATGATTTTTATAGGTTTTAGAGTTTTTAACAGCTTTAGGGGTTTTTTGTTTTTTATATTTTAGCATTTTTAGCATTTTAGTGTATTTTAGGTTTTTTGGGAGTTTGGTGATTTTGGGTTTTTACATTTTTTAGGGTTTTTAGTGTTTTTTATGTTTTAAATATTTTTTTGAATTTTTTTAAGATTTCAATAGTTTTTAGGCATTTTAGTAAATTTGAGGGGTTTTAGGGTTTTTAGGGTTTTTATCACTTTTTTTGTTTTTTAGGTGTTTTAAGAGTTTTTAGCTTTTCATTAGGGTCTTCATGGTATTTAGGATATTTTATGCTTTTAGGGATTTTTTTGGACTTTGTCAGATTTTTATGGTTTTTTATGGTTTTTAGGGTTTATATGGTTTATTCATGTTTTAGGGTTTCATGACATTTTTAGGGCTTTATTGGTTTTTTTATTTTTGAACATTTTTAGAGTTTTAAATGGTTTTTAGCGTTTTTAGCATTTTGGGGGTTTCATATGTTTTGGGGGTTTTTAATGTTGTAAATGTTTTTATAGTTTTTTGGGATTTTTGGGTTTTTAGTGTTTTTATGGTCTTTTAGGGGTTTTATTGTTTTTTGGTTTTTAAAGTCTCCCTATTTTTTTATGGTTCATTGAAAACATATTTTTTTTTTATTTTTTTATTTTTAGGGCCTTTTAATATTTTAAAGGTTTTATGGTTTTTAGGAATTTTTGGTGGTTTTTAGGTTTTTTAGGGTTTTTAGGTTTTTTATGTATGTTATGGTTTTTCAGTTTTTAGATATGTTTAGGGTTTTTATAATTTTTTGTTTATTAGAGGTTTTAATTTTTTTATCTTTTTATGTTTTTCATTGTGTATCACAGGGTTTTAGGATTTTTTTACCTTTTTTGTATTTTTAGGATTTTTCATGGTTTTAGGGGTTTTATCTGTTTTAAGGGTTTTAGGTTTTAGGTTTTAATAATATTGTTAGGTTTTTATTGTTTTTTGTGGTTTCTTGGAGTTTTTTTGGGTTTTTTAGTTTTTTAGGGGTTTCATTGTTTTTAGGGTCTTTTAGAGGTTTTATCGTTTTATATGTTTTTAGGGGTTTTAAGTGATTTATGTTTATAATGTTTCCATAGGTTTTTCTAATATTTTTTTGGGATTTTTATGTTTTTTGGGATTTTTTGTAATTTTTTAGGATTATTATGGGTTTTAATGTTTTTAATAATTTTGATGGATTTTAGGGTTTTTTATGGTTTTTATGGTTTTTTATGTTTTGAGGATTTTTGGAGTTTTTTTTGGGTTTTTTGTTTTAAGGTTTTTAACATATTTAGGTGTTTATAGGGTTTTTACTGTTTTATTGGTTTTTTAGTTTTTAATTGGATTTTAGAGTTTTTTAAGGATTTTAAGAGTTTTTGTGGTTTTTATGTTTTTAGGGTTTTTAGGGATATTTATCATTTTTGGTTTTATATGGGATTTAAGTGTTCTTATATTTTAAAGGTTTTCCAAGGGTTCTTATGGACTATAGGGTTCTTTTATGTCTTAGGGGTTTTTTGGGATTTTTTTTATTTTTATGCTTTTTATTTTTTTCAAGGAATTTTGAGGGTTTTTGGGTTTTTATGGTTTTTTGGGTTTTTAGGGGGTTTTTAGTTTTTTATGGATTTTAAGGTTTTTAGAGGTATTTAATGTTTGTAGGGGTTCAAATGGTTTTTATAGTTTTTAGTGGGTTTTAGGGTTTTTATAGGTTTACAATTTTAAATATCTTTAGGGGTTTTTATTGTTTTAAATATTTTTATGGTTTTTAGGCATTTTATGGTATTTTAGAGTTTTTATCATTTTTTTGGTTTTTATGGTTTTTACATGATTTTAGGGTTTTAAGGTTTTTTTTACATTTTTAGTGATTTTATGGCCTTTTTTGGATTATTATGGTCTTTTGTGTTTTTTCATTTTTTTTGGTTTTTAGGGGGTTTTAGGGTTTTGATGGGTTTTTTTGGGTTTCTAGTTTTTTTTTTACTTTTTAGTGTTTATAATGTTTTTTTTGAGTTTTTAAGATTTGGGGGGGGGGGGGGGGTTTAATTGGATCTAATTGTATTTAGTGATTTTTTCAGTTTTTATGGGTTTTTAAAAATTTTTAGGGGGTTTTATCATTTTTTGGGTTGTTTTCATTTTATTGTTTTTAGGGGTTTGATAGTTTTTATTTGTTTTTAAAATTTTTTTAGTGTTTTTAGGGTTTTGGGTTTCTTTTGTTTTTAAGGGGTTTTATGTTTTTTATTTGTTTTAGTTTCTTTATGGATTGGTGGGGGGCGGGGGGTTAGGT
Source organism: Viscum album (assembly GCA_963277665.1). NCBI lineage: Eukaryota > Viridiplantae > Streptophyta > Magnoliopsida > Santalales > Viscaceae > Viscum > Viscum album. The sequence continues at coordinate 1,273,821,513 of OY728136.1, read as the reverse complement.
TTTTTTGGTTTTTATAGTTTTTTGTGAATTTTTGGGTTTTTTGAGGGATTTAAGGTTTTATGATTTTTTAATGTTTTTAGACCTTTAAATTGTTTTTAGAATTTTTAGTGACTTTTTATGGTCTGTATAGTTTTTAGGGTTTGTATGGGTTTTAGGAGTTTTTATGGTTTTTATGGTTTTTAGGGTTCATTATGGTTTTTAACATATTTTCATGTTTTTAGGTGTTTTAAGTATTTTTGGATTTTATGGTTTTCAATGGTTTTTTTTCATGGTATTTTGGGATTTGTTTTTACTTTTTATGGATATTTATGTATTTTTATAACATTTTTGGTTTATAATGTTTTTAGGGATTTTGGAGGTTTAAAGTGTTTTTATGATTTTTGTGTTGTTTATTGGTTTTTTGATTTTCAGAGGTTTCTTACCAGTTTTTAGTATTTTTTAATTGTTTTTAGTGGTTGAATGAGTCTTATGTGTTTTTAGTGTTTTTTAAGATTTTAAGTGTTTTTTATGTTTTTTTATGTTTTTGTGGGTTTTAGGGTTTTAAAAAAAATTTAGGTTTTCTAGGGGATATAATATTTTTTAGGTTTCTATGTTTTTTCTATGGGTATTTAGGTTTTTTAGGATATTTAACATTTTTAGTAAATTTTATGGATTTTATAGGATTTTTGAAGTATTTTAGTGTTTTTAGGGATATTATGGGCTTCTACAGTTTTTTGTGGGTTTAGGGATTTTAAGATTTTTTGGGTAATATAGTGGGTTTTTTTAGTTTTTTATGTGTTTTAAGGGTTTTTAGTGTTTTTAGTATTTTTTTGGGCTTAAAGGGTTTTTATAGTTTTTAGTGGTTTTTATTGGTTAACTGGTTTTTAGGGTTTTTATGGGTTTTAATGTTATTATGTGTGATAGAATTTTTAGTAATTTTTAGGTTTTTTTATGGATTTTAGTGTTTTTAAATATTTTTTGTGGTTTTAATTGTTTTCATGGTTTTAAGGTTTTATTTGTGGTTTTCAGTGTTTTTTTTATTTTGTTAGGATTTTAAGAATTTTTTTTATTTTATGGTTTTTAGATGTTTTGTGCGTTTCCACATATATTTAGGGTTTTTTTTGGTTTTCATGGTTTTTTGGGTTTTTTTTTGATTTTTTAGTTTTTTTTATGTCTTTCATATTTTTTTAATGTTTTTAAGGGGTTCAACGGTTCTTAGAGTTTTTATTGGTTTTAGGGATTTCAAATTTTTAGTGGTTTTTTTTGGTTTTACGGTTTTTATGGTTGTTTAGTGTTTTAGGGATTTTAGGATTTTTAGTTTTTTAAAGGTTTTTAGAGTTTTAATTTTTTCAATGGTTCCTTCAGGGTTTTTAGGGATTTTTATGTTTTTAGGAAATTGTACGATTTTTTTTTGTATTTTTATCAGTTTTTATAATTTTTAGGGATTTTTAGGGATTTAGGGTTTTTAAGGATTTCTACAGGGGTTTTTTGTTTTTTGGTTATCTTAGGTTTATCAAAATTTTAGAGGTTTTATGGTGGTTTTAGATATTTTAATGAATTTAGTGGTTTAAAGGGTTTTTTTTTTGTTTTTTTACTTCTTTAAGGTTTTTATTGATTTTTATGATTTTTTTTAAATTTTTAGTTGATGTTTACACTTTATAAGGTTTTTTAGGGTTTAAACATTTTTTTGATTTTTAGGGGTTTTATGTGTTTTTGGATTTGTAAGGTTATCATTAAGGATTTCAAGGTTTTTTTGAATTTCTATGTTTTTAGGGATTTTAGGGATTTTTTATGAATTTTATGGGTTTTATGGGATTTAGGGTTTTCAGGGTTTTTATAGTTTTTTGGGTTTTAGGGGTTTTTTGAGATTTTTATAGTTTTTATAATTTCTAGTTTTTTTAATGTTTTTATGGGTTTAAAGGGTTTGTAGATTTTTTAGTGGTTTTAGGGTTTGTTGAGGTTTTATAGTTTTTAGGGGGGTATAAATGGTTCAAGTGTATTTTATTTTTTTGGTATTTTAAGTGTTTTTAGGTTTTTTATGTTTTCTAAGGGTTCTTAGGAATTTTATGTATTTTTTTAGTTTATAGATTTTTAGTTTTTTATGATTTTAATGGTTTTTGGAGTAATTAGGGATTTGAGGGTTTTTCTAGGGTTTTTAGATTTTTATGTATTTTTGGATTTTTAGGTTTTTTTTGAGTTTTTATGGTTTTTAAGGTTTCTTGTCATTTTTGACATTTTTAGGGGATTAAAGGGTTTTTAGAGTTTTTAGTGGGTTTAAAGGGTTTCTATGGGTTTGGGGGAGGGGGGGGGGGGGGGTTATTTTTTGGGGTTTTATGGTTTTTATGGTTTTTAGGGTTTTAGTGTTTTGCATAATTTAATGGTTTGGTGTGTTTCTAGGGTTTTTAGGTTTTCTTAGGGGGTTTTCGGATTTTTATAAGATTTTACATTTTTTGGATTTTTAGGCCTTTTTTAGGATTTTTATGGGGTTTTTGGGGTTTTAGGTATTTTGATTGTTTTTAGGGATTTTAGGTATTTTTTTGGGGTTTGTTTTATTTTTTAGGATTTTAAGGTTTTTTATATTTTTTTCCATTTTCAGGGGTTTAAATAGTTTTTAGAGTATGTATTTATTTTTTAGGGATTGTACATATTTTTTGGGTATTTAATGGTTTTTAGGGTTTTTATGGGTTTTAGGTTTTTAGTTGTTTTAAGAGTTTCTAGGTTTTTAAGATTTTCATAGGGGTTTTAGTGTTTTTTGTTTCTTGGGAATTATTGGGGTTTTTTAAAAAAATTTATTGATTTTTATGATCTATAGGGATTTTAGGTGTTTCTATTGGTTTCTAGGATGTTTATTGGTTTTTGGGTTTTTTTAATTTTTAGGGTTTTAAAGCCATGTTAGTGTTTTTTAACATTTTTAGGGTTAAAAGTATTTTATAGTAGTTAGTGTGTTTTTTTAGGTTTCTGGGTCTTTATAATTTTTAGGGGTTTTATGGGTTTTAGGGTTTTAAGGTCTTTTAGGGGTTTTTAGGGTTTTCTACATTTTTTTATTTTTAGGGTTTTAAAGCATTTTTTAGTTTTTAAGGTTTCCCAAAGGTTTTTTAGTGGTATTATAAGTTTTTACATTTCTAGTAATTTTTAGTGTTACTTTAGTATATTTATAGTTTTATGATTTTTTGGGATTATGAGGGTTTTAGGATTTTTATAGTTTTTGGATTTTTTTGGTTTTAGGGTTTTAAAATTAGTTTAATTTTTATGGGTTTTAAGAAGGATTTGGTTTTTAAGGTTTTCTAATGGGTTTTTAGGGGTATTAGAAGTTTTTACATTTTTAAGGATTTTTAGTGTTAGTTTAGTATATTTATTATTTTAGGGTTCATTTGGATTTTGAGGGTTTTAGGTTTTTTCGAGTTTTTTGGTTTTTTGGGTTTTATTTTTTTTATGGATTTATGGGTTTTTATAGTTTATTGATCATTTAAGGGGTTGAAAGTTTTTTTTGAGTTTTAGTGGTTTTTTTGTTTTTTTTAATGTTTTTAGGGTTGAAAGTGCTTGTAGGGGTTTTAATAGTTTTATGGTTTTTATGGTTTTTGTGTTTTTAAGGTATTTTAGGTGTTTTATCATTTTTAGGATTTTTAGTGGTATTAAGTGTTTTTGGTTTTCAATGGTTTTCATAGGGGGTTTTCCATAGTTTTGGGGATTTTTTACATTTTATGGATTTTTAAGGATTTTTTAGGATTGTTTTGGTTTTTATTGTTTTTAAGGTTTTTTTGGGGGTATTTTGGGTTTTTTGGATTCTTAGGGTCATTCTAGTTTTTAGAGATTATGATGTTTTATAGAGTTCTATAATAGTTTTATGTTTTAAAGGATTTTTAGAGTTTTTAGTGTTTTTAGGATTTTTTTTAGGATTTGGTGTTTTTATGGTTTTTAGTGGGTTTCTTGGTTTTACGGTTTTTTAGTATTTTTACCATTTTTCTGTTTTTTATATTTTTTATATTTTTATGTGTTTTTATGATTTTATGTTTTTCTTAGGTATTTTTTTTGTGGTTTTTATGTTTATATGGATTTTTAAGGTTTTTATGGTTTTTAGGGATTTTGAGGGGTTTTGGGGTTTATAGGTTTTTAAGGTTTTTAGTGTTTTATCACATTTAAATGGTTTAAAGTGTTTTTTGTAGTTTTAGTTGGTTTTAGGGTATTAATGGTTTTTTTGGTTATAGGGTTTTAAGTTTTTTTATGGTTTTCAGGGTGTTTTAGGATATTTATGGCTTTTTCATGTTTTTAGTGTTCCTACAGACATTTTTTATTTTTTTAGGGGATTTATTTTTTTTATGTTTTTAAGGTTTTCGTAGGGTTTTTTTGGGTTTTAGAGATCATTACATATTTGGTATTTTTATGGATTTTTTCAGGTTTTATGGTTTTGGGGGGTTTTATGGTCTTAGAGGGGTTTATGGGTTTTAGGGGTTTTAGGGATTTTATCAATTTTTAGCTTTTTTGGAGTTTCAGGTATTTTTAGGTTTTAATTTTTTTAGGGTTTTAGGGTTTTATGGGTTTTACATTTTTTAGTATTTTAGGTGTTTTTTTGGATATTTTATCGCTTTTAGGTTTTTAGCATTTTTTGGGGTTTTATGGGTTTTTTAGGGTTTTGGGTTTTTTGAATTTTTATTGATTTTTATAGTTTTTAATGGTTTTCAGAATTTCAAGGGTATTTATAGATTTAGTGTGTTTCTAGCCTTTTCATTGGTTTTGAAGTTTATTAAGGCTTTTATGGGGTTTTATGGTTTTATAGTTTTTAGTGGATTGGGGGGGGGGTTGGTGTTCTTATAATTCTTTAGTTTTTAGGGGTTTTATGCGTTATTATGATTTTTATGGTTTTATTAGGGTTTTTAGGATTTCTTATTATTTTTGGGATTTTTTTGGGTTTTTTAGGATTTTATGGGTTTTTAGGGTTTTTAGGGATTTTGAGTTGTTTTAGTGGTTTTATGGGTTTTAGCTTTTTTTGTGGGTGTTAAGGTTTTTTTTTGTATTTTAGGGGTGTAAAAGTTTTTAGGGGTTTTAAGTGTTTTGTATTTATAATTTTCATAAGGTTTTTAGTGTTTTTTATATTTAAGGGACTTTATGGATTTTTAAGATTCTTTTGATTTTAAGGGTTTTTTTCCAGATTTTTTTTGGGTTTTTTAGATTTTTGGGGGTTTTGAGGGTCTTTATTGATTTTTACGTTTTTAGGGTTTTTTGAGTTGTTAATGTTTTTAAAAGGGTTTTATAGTTTTTTAATATTTTCGTATGTGTAAATGTTTTTTAGAGCATTAAGGGGGGTTTATAGATTTAAGGATTTGTAGGGATTTTTATGGTTTTTAGAGGTTTTTAGTGTTTTAGGGTCTTTTTAGTAGTTTTCGGGGTTTTTATCAATTTTGTAGTTTTTTAGGGAATTTTTTGTTTCGTGTTTTAATTTTTTTGGTGTTTTTTATTCTTTTTAGGATTTTTATTTTTTATTTATTTTTAGTGTTTATTTAGGGTTTTAATGGTTTCTAGAGTTTTTTAAGTTTTTATGTGTTTAAAGTGTTTTTGTGTTTTTAGTTGTTTTTAGTGGATTTATTGATTTTGTAAGGTTTTTTTTGTTTCATTACGGTTTATAGGTATTTTGGGATTTTAATATTATTTAGGTTTTTATGGGTTCTGAGTGTTTTTAGATTTTTTAAGTTTTCTTAGGGTTTTTTCATGATTTTTAGTGTTTTTAAAATTTTTATGGATTTTTAAATTATTTTTATGGTTTTTATGGTGTTTAGGGATTTTTAGTTTTTATAGGGTTTTAGGGGTTTTTTGATTTTAGGGGTTTTCTTTGTTTTTTGTGGTTATTATGGTTTTTATGGATATTTGGGTTTTTACAGTTTTTTGGGTTTTTTGTGTCTTTTGGAATTTTAGGGTTCTAATGGTTTTTAGAGATTTTAGTGTTTTTTGGTTTTCTAGTGTTTATTTGGATTATAAGGTTTTCTTAGGGTTTTTAAGGCTTTTCAGGGATTTATTTGTTTGATGGTATTTTTGGGCTTCTTTATTATCTTTATAGTTTTATGGGGTTTTTAGGGATTTTGAGGGTTTTATGGGGTTTTACGGTTTTATGGTTTTTAAGGTTTTTTGTGGGGTTTAGGGGGGTTATTTTTGAGTTTTTAGGACTTTTAATGTTTTTAAATTTTTTAGTTGTTTAAAGTATTTTTACAATTTTTGGTGGGTAATTATTTTTGTTGGGTTTTTAGGGTTTTTAGTGGTTTTATAGTTTTTAGGGATTTGACGGTATTTTAAAGTATTTGGGATTTTATATATTTTTATGTTTTTAGGGGTTTTAAGAATTTATAGGTTTTTCATTTTTTTTCTTTGTTATTTTAGGGTTTTGGGGGTTTTAAATGTTTTTAGGTATTTTTAGGGATTTTTTTGGATTTATAGGTTTTTAGGGTTTTTAAGGATTTTGAGGGTTTTAGGGTTTTCAGAATTTATAGTTTCCTAGGGATTTTAAATGATTTTAGGTTTTTGATGTTGTATTATAATTTTTTGTGTATTTAGTGTTTTCTAGGTTTTAAGGAATTTTTAGAGAATTTTTAGGATATTAAAGGTTTTTAGGATTTTTAGGGATTTTGAGGGGTTTTATGCTTTTTAGGGTTTTTTGGGTTTTTTGGTTTCTTTTGGGTTTTTTTGGTTTTATAGTGGTATATGGTTTTTATTATTTTTTGAGTATTTTAACCATTTTAGGGGTTTTAATGGTTTTAGAGTTTTTTGTGGGTTTTTAGGTTTTTTAATTGTTTTGGGGTTTCTTAAAGTTTTTAGTCGTTTTATGCTTTTTCGTGTTTTTAGGGGGGGGGGGGTTTAGGTTTTTAGAATTTTTATATTTTAAGGGGTTTTAAGCGTGTTTTGGGTTTTAAGGTTTTCTTAGGGTTTCAGGGTCTTTTGGGTTCTTTAATATTTAGTGATTTTTAATTATTTTTAGTTTTTCTATTTTTATGGTACTTAGGGATTGTAGTGATTTTTTTTGTCTTTTTTTTTTGGTTTTTTCATTTTTTAGATTCATTGTATTTTTAATTATTTTAATGTTTTCTTGGTTTTAAATTTTTTTTAGTGTTTTAGTTGATTTTTAATATTTTATGGATTTTTAGGTTTTTTTAATGATTTTAAGGGTTTTATTGTTGTTTCGATTTTAGGGAGTAATGAAGGTTTTTTGGGTTTTTGTGATTTTTAGGTTTTAGGGGTATCAAGTGTCTAGAGTTTTTAAGGATTTCTTAATGGTTTTCATGTTTTTTTGTTATTTTTTATGTATTTTTTAGTATGTTAATGGGTTTTAGGGTTTTGTATTTTAAGGATTTTGAGGGTTTTAATGGTTTTTATGTTTTTTTGGTTTTTTGAGTTTTTTTTGGTATTTTAGGTTTTTATAATTTTGATGGGTTTTTATATGTTTATAGTATTTTTAGAGGTTTATAGGGATTTTATGATTTTATATGGGTTTTAGGGGTTTATGGTTTTAACGGTTTTAGGATTTTTAGGGTTTTTTGGTATTTTGAGCCTTTTTTATAATTTTATGGTTTTTATTATTTTTAATTTTTAAGGTTTTCTTTAGGTATCTATGGTTTTTAGGGTTTTTTACATTTGTTTGTGAATTTTAGGTCTTTTTAAAGATATTTATTGTTTTTATGGGTTTTAGTGAATTTGAGGGGTGTTAGGTTTTTTAGGGTTTTTTGGATTTTTAATTTTTTTAGAGTTTTTTAAATATTTTTAGGTGATTAAATGGTTTTTATAGTTTATTATGGTTTTTATTTTTTATGGGTTTTATGATTTTTTTGGCGTTTTTAGGATATTTTAGGGTTTTTACTATTTTTAGGTTTTAAGTGGTTTCAATATTTTATTCACATTTTTTCTGGTTTTGTGGGATTTTTTTATTTTTAGGAATTTTTAGGGATTTTTATTATTTTTATAGTCTATAGGGTTTTTTATGGTTTCTGATGGTTTGTAATGGATTTTACAGTTTTTATGGGTTTCTTGGGTTTTTATGCCTTTTTTTTGAATTTTGTGGGGTTTAATATTTTTTAGAGTTTTTAAAAAAAATTAGGGTTTTAAAGGTTTTATTGTTTTAAGATGTTTTTTGTGATTTTTTGTTTTTTAAATTTTTAGTGGTTTTATGGATTTTAAGATTTTACAGGTTTTAATATTTTTAAGGGTTTTAAATGTTTTCATGTTTTTGTGGTTTTCTTTTGTTTTTTAGGTTTATATGGTTTTTTATGTTTTTATGGAATTTTATGCCTTTTTTTGGATTTTTATGGTTTTTTGGGTGTCTAGGGAATTTTTTGGTCTTTAAGGATTTTTAGGATTTTTAGGGTTTTCATGGTTTTTTGGGTTTTAGGGTTTTATTTTATTTTTGTGGTTTTAATGTTTCTTCATGTTTTTAATCATTTTTTGGGGTTTAAATGGTTTTTAGAGTTTTTATTGGTTTTTAGGGTTAAATTAGGTTTTATGGTTTCTAGGGGTATTTATGGTTTTTTGGGTTTTTTGTTTTTCATAGTGTTTTTGGGTGTTATATTTTTTTTAAGGGCATTTAGTGTTTTGGGGTTTTTAAGTTTTTTTTATAGATTTTTAGTGTTTTAAAGGATTTTTACCTTTAGGGATTTTTAGAGATTTTTTTGTATTTTTATTTATTTTTGTGTTTTTAGGGGTTTTATTTTTATTTATTTTGGGGGTTTATAGTTTTTTTTTATTTTTTTTGGATTTTATGGTTTTTATTATAGTTTATAACATTTTAAGGGTTTAAAAGGTATTTATTGTTTTTAGTGTTTTAGGATTTTTATGGGATTTAATGTTTTTAGTGTTTTTATGGGTTCAAAACTATTTTTATGTTTTTATGGTTTTTATTGGTGTTTTTGGGTTTTTATACTATTTTTTAAGATTTTAGGTATTTTTGCGTTTTTAGTATTTTTATGGTCTTTAGGATTTTTTTTAGATTTCGATGGTTCTTTGGGATTTTATGGTTTTTAATAATTTTATGGTTTTTTCAGTTTTTAGGGGTTTTTTTATTATTTTTTTTTTAAAATTTTATAGTTTGTTAACATATTTTTATGTTAAACTTGTTTTTAGAGTTTTTTCTTTTATTTTTTAGTGTTTATGATTTTTTACAAATTTTTGGGGTTTTTTATTTTTAGGGTTTTCTTGTTTTTTGGGGTTTCATTGTTTTTAAAGTTTTTTATGATTCTTAGATTTTTTTGGTTTTTAATGTTTTCTAATTTTTTTAGGGGTTTTTAGGATTCCTTATTTTTTAAATATTTTTATGGATTTTTTAGAATTTTTATGGGTCTTAGTGTTTTCGAGGATTTTGAGTGGTTTTAGAGTATTTTAGGATTTTAGGGGGTTTTATGGGTTTTTTGGTTTTTGGATTTTTTTGTAGTTTTTTTTGGTTGTAAATGTTTTTTAGAGTTTTTTAACGTTTTTTGGGTTCTAAATGGTTTTAGGTGTTTTAGTGGTGTTTAGGGTTTTTATGGGGGTTTAGGGGTTTAAAGTTTTTTTTGGATTTTTTGGTTTTAGGTGTTTTATGGTGTTTAGTGTTTTTTTCTATTTTATTGGTTTTAAGTGTTTTTTGGGTATTAATTTTTAAGGGGATTTTTCTGTGTTTTATATTTTTTGGGAACTTTATTGATTTTTTACATTTATGGTAGTTTAGTGTTTTTAGATAATACGAGGGTTTCGGTGCTTTTTTGGGATTAGTGGGTTTTTAAATTTTTTAGTGTTTTTAACATGTTTACAAGTTTCATGTTTTTCAGAATTTTAGTATTTTTTAAGGGTTTTAAGGGGTTTTAGGGTTTTTATTGGATTTTATTGATTTGTATGGTTTTATGGTTTTAGGGTTTTTATTGGTTTTAAGTGTTTTTTAGATTTTAAGGTTTTCTTAGGGGTATTTCATGTTTTTTAGAGATTTTTACATTTTTACGGGTTTTGAGAATTTTTAGGAATTTTATATTCTTTTAGAATTTTTATGGATTTTGGTGGATTTAAGGGTTTGGGGTATTTATTTTTTATTTTGATAATTTTTTGGGATTTTTATGTTTTTTTTATATTTAGTTGTTTAAAGGGTTTTAGTGTTACTAAAATTTTGAGGGGTTTAATGGGTTTTTAGTGTTTTATTGGTTTTTTTGGTTTTTATGAATTTTTACTATTTTATGATTTTTAGGGATTTTTATGGTTTTTAGGGATTCAATGTTTTTTGGTGTTTTTATGATTTTTTGGATTTTAAGGGATTTAATTGTATTTAGGTTTTTAATGTCTTCTTAATATTTTTCATGTATTTTAGGGTCTTTTACATTTTTATGGATTTTTTAGTATTTTTTTGCTTTTTATGGGTTTTTTTTATTTTTAGTGATTTTGATGGTCTTTAAGGGTTTTTAATGTTTTTAGGGTTTTTAACATTTTTAGGTTTTTAGGATTTTTAGCAGTCATTAAGTTTTTAATGTATTATTAAGGTTTTTTATATTTTAGGGATTTTTGGGTCATTTCAGGATTTTATGAGGTGTAGGTGTTTTATTGATTTTGAGGGTTTTTTGGGTTTTAATGATTTAGTGGTTTTAAGGTTTTTTAGTGTTTTTATCATTTTAATGGTGTAAAATGTTTTTAGAGTTTTTATTTGGTTTTTATGTTTTTTATAGTTTTTTATGGTTTTAAGGTTTTTAGGGGTATTATGGTGTTCAGAGTTTTAAGGGGTTTTTATGGTTTTAGGTTTTTTATCGTCTTTAAGGGTTTTAGGGGTTTTAAGTTTCTATAGTTTATTAGGATTTTTTTGGGTTTTTTGGGTTTTAGGTTTCTTTACTTTTTTAGTAATTTTTATGTATTTTTTAGGATTTTTATGGTTTTAGGGTTTTAGGGGTTTTTACGGTTTCAGGGTTTTTATCATTTTTATATTTTTTTTTGGTTTTGAAGGTGTTTTTTATTTATTGAAGGTTTTATGGTTTTGTGAGGTTTTAAATGTTCATAAGGGTTTAAAGGTATTTTTTATTTTTAGTTTTTAGGGTTTTATGGGTTTAATAATTTCTTACTTCTTATTTTTAATTATATTTTGGGTTGTTGGGTTTTTGGGGTTTTTTGGGTTTTTAGCGAATTTTAGGTTTTTAGGGGTGTTAAGGTTTATTAGGTTTTTAATGGTATCTTGGAGTTCTTTAAGGTTATTAGGGTTTTTTACATTTTAATAGATTTTTAGTGATTTTTAGGATTCTTAATAATTTTTATGGTTTTAAGGAATTTTCATGTTTTTACGGTTTTTTGGAGATTTTGGGATTTTATGGTTTCTTTTTGTGTTTTATGGATTTCTGTGTATTTTAGGGTTTTAAGGGTTTTAATTATTTTTTTATATTTTTAAGGGTTTTATGGTTTTTTTGGTTTTTTTATGTTTTTTAGGGTTTTTAGGTTTTTTAGGTTTTTAAAGGTTTTTAAGTGTTTTCAAGATTTTATGGCTTTATTTGGGTTTTGGGGTTTTTAGGGGTTTTTATGTCTTTAGAGATTTTTAGGGAATTTTTTGGATTTTTATGGTTTTTGGGTTTTTATGGATTCTAGGTGTTTTGGGGCATTTTTAAGGTTTTTTTGAGTTTTGGAGGATTTTAGGGTTTTTAGAATTTTTTTAACATTTTTAGGGGTGTAAAGGTTTTTGTGTTTTTTTAGTGTTTTTAGTGGTTTTAATGGTTACTATGATTCTTCTTTTAGGGTTATTTTTGGGTTTTTAGATTTTTCAGTGTTTTTTTGAGTTTATTAGGGTAATTTAATATTTTTTAGAGTTTTTAAATTTTTATTAGTTTAATGGTTTTTTGTAATTTTTATTTTTTTAGTGGTTTTAGGGGTTTTAATCGTTTTTACGAATTTTATATCATTTTATGGTTTTTTTGGATTTTTATTCTTTTTAGGCCTTTAGTGTTTTTATGGTTATTAGGTATTTTATGTGTTTTATGATTATAAAGGTTTTCTTATATCTTTTTTTCAGGTTTTTAGGGTTTTTTACATTTTATAGATTTTTAGGGGTATTTAGGATTTTTTGGGTTTTATGGATTTTTTGGGTTTTTAGAGTATTATGTTTTTTTTCATTTTTAGAGTTTTTAATATATTAAGGGGTTTGAAGGGTTTTTAGTGGTTTCAATAGTTTGCTAATTTTTTTTGGTTTTAGGGGTTTTAATATTTTTAGGGGTTTCTATGGTTTTTAGGGTTTTTAATAGTTTTATGGTTTTTAGGGGTTTAAGCATTTTTTTTAGTTTCTTTAGGGGTTTTAATCATTTTTAGGATTTTAAGGTCTTCTTAGGGGTTTACAAGACCAAAAAATTGTTGAATTCCTAGACTAATGACACATGATGATTCACTTCTGTACAATGGATGACTTGATTCTTTCTTAGTCCAAAACTCCTCGATACTATAACAAGTTTCCCTTTTTCCTCTTTTTATGAAAATATTATTTTGATATGACAAGAGACGCTCCCACTACGACGTTGTGGGTATTCCTTCTCAAACTCCCACTTCCCTTTCAAAACTCATCTATTATTTATATTATTGGCAATCTCGAAGGTCATTTTTTGTGTTTTGATATTATGTTAAATTACATTTATCACGTGATATCCCCTATATCTGTGTTGAAGTGGATGTCTCAAAGTCACAAGTATATTTGGTTTGGATTACTGTTTTGGAATAATTTTACTATAAACAATTAGTAGTCTTTGAATCCTAAATATATTATTGCATGTCTTGAAAACTTCTAAGTCATATTTTCTCCTTGGGTTGTCATAGTGGAAGGGAAGATCATGGGGATCTAGATCTGGTAGATAGGAAGCCATTATGGGAAGTGTATAAGTATCCCTTTGGGGTGGATCATTTGTGTAATAAGAATTCATCATCCACGGATACTACCCAAAAATAGGTATGAACACTGAGTACTGATTCAAAAGTGGTAGTCTTTTTTTAATGTTTGAGAAGAGAATTGGCTGATCACAAGTCGTTAGTGCGGGACACTTCAGGGTTATTGGGGGTATGTGGATGTGTGCATCCAATTTTCTGGAAGCATGGTCGAACAATCCAAAGGTTTCATCCTATGAATAGAAAGTGTTCATTGGTGAAAAAACTTCCCTTGAGGTGGCAATCCAATAGATAAGTGAGGGAGGCCCTAAAACATCAATAGGACCTGAGAATTCAGTGCTGGTCACCCCAACAATACAGGGGGGTTGGGAGGATGTTGTGAGTAGGTCAAGTCCAAGAATGATTGTGACTAATTTTAACATTACCAACCATATTGAAGGTCTAGGAAATGATGGTATTGTTCCTGATCAAAGTGTATCTGTTCAAGAAGAATATTACCATTGAAAGAAATGTTTATCTGGGGAATAATTCGGAGGTGAGAGATATTTCAAACTATCGGCTAAAAGTCTTTAAGGAATACATGGTAGAGAACTTCTCAGTCTATGGATAATGAAGGGTTTGAAATGAAATGGGGTTTAAATGAGTTTCATTATGACCTTGAGAAAGATATCCAAGGGAAAAAATGATTACTCTCACCTACCAAAACCAATTGAGACAAGGTCATCCAAAAAGGCTAGGTCTAAGGAGATGTATTCTGAACCCACTAAGAACATCTAGGAATAGAACAAGGGTAAAAACATGTTCATTTAAAGGCCCATAGATGAAATTATTGTGTTTAAGGATCAAGAACTAGTGAGTGCCATAATTTTAAACCAATCTCAAATGGAAAGGGATTTATGGATATTGATGATTTTAATAGAGAGGACATTACTGCTCTCAATGCCCCTCTAAAATATGATTTATATGACTCATAGGCTGTAAAGTAAGTTGCTAATATAGTTTAAACATTGGATCTTATGGTTGTCCCACAATGGGTAGCAGTTGAGGATGCTGGGGAAATCATAAAGACAAGGGAGCTTATCCTTCACTCTAAGGAAGAAATGAAGGATAATGAATTTCATATTAATGATTCTCAAGAGGATGTTGATTGCATGGATGGAATAATGATTTTAATGGATACCAACAAGGATGACTATTTTTAAAATGATAAAAAGCTCTTATTTTGAAAAGAGACTTCAAAAAAGGGAGATAAACATCAAGTATCTCATACAAACTTTGTAAAATATGGCCTTTAATTTTTAAGACCTCATCAAGGACAATTTGAACAAAATAGTAAATTTCATTAATTGGATATTATATAGGGATAATGTTTCTAATAGCTTCATGTTTTCTTATAAATTTTTTTAATTAATTGTGTTGTTTGATATTTTTTTGGATTTAACTTTTTTAACTTACCACTTTTTCTATAAAGGGACTTTCTTAATAAATAGATAATTTTTAGTTAAAGGGGATTTATATTTTTTTAGAGGTTTATGAGTTTTAGGGTTTCTCTGGGTTTATTGGGTTTTAGGGTTTCTATAGTTTTTAGGTGTTTTAGGTTTTTTTAGTCATTAAATGTGTTTTTAGTCTATTTCATGGTTTTTAGGTTTTTTAAAATTTTTAGGGGTTTTATGGATTTTGAGGTTTTTTGGTTTTTTGGTTCTTTGGTTTTTAGGATTTTTTCTCTGTTTTTAGGGTTTTAATATTTTTTTAGAGTTTTTAACATTTTTAGGGGTTTAAAATGTTTTTATTTTTTTAAGTTTATTTTTCAGTTTTTTGGGGTTTTTAATATTTTTGGGGATTTTTGGTTTTTTGGGTATTTTAATGGTTTTTTTATCATTTTTAGGTTTTTAGGGGTTTTAAATTTTTTTAGTTTTTTATAGATTTCATTATGTTTTTAGTGTTTTTTACTTTTTAGGTATTTTTAAGGATTTTTATATAGTTTTAGGTTTTTAGGAATTTTAGGGGTTTTAGGGTATTTTGGGTTTTTAGACCTTTTAAGGGTTTTTGGAGTTTTTTTTTGTTTTTTGGGGTTTTACAGGTTTTAGGAGTTTTTTAACATATTTAGGGATTTAATGGGTTTTTATAGTCTTAGTGGATTTTATAATTTTAATGATTTTAGGTGTTTTTATATTCTTAGTGGATTTTATAATTTTTATGATTTTAGGTGTTTTTAGGGTTTCGATAGTTTATTATAGGTTTCAGAATTTTTAGGTTTTTTGGGTTTTAAATGTTTTTTTAATGTTTTACTAGGGGTTTCAGGGTTTTTATTTTTTTTATATATTTTTAGTTCTTTCTTGTATTTTTTTGGGTTTTATAGCTTTTTAGGGGTTATATGGTTTTTAGATTTTTTAGAGGTTTTAAGTGTTTCTAGGTTTTTATTGTTTTCTTAGGCTTTTTCAGGGGTTTTCGAGGTTTTATGTGTTTTTTATGTTTTTATAGAATATTAGCGCTTCACAAGGATTTTTTTTGGTTCTTAGGGTTTTTTGGGATTTTATGGATTTTATGGTTTTTATGATATTTTTTTTGTTTTAAATTATTTTTATGGTTTGTAAGGTTTTTAGTGTTTTAGGGGTTGAAAGGGTTTTTTGAGTGTTTAGTATTTTTTGGGGATTTTATAGGTTTTATGGTTTTTTAAAATCTTTAGGTGATTTTTTATTTTCAACAAAGTCCTTATAAAATAAGGGAGACAATGGAAAAGAGGCCTTGTATAGGATGGCTTTGGGGAAGGATTGATGAGTGGCACATATAGTCTTAAGGTTAGGAAGATCCAAGGAATACTCACGTAGGGGTGCTCCATGCAAGTATACATGGGTGAGGGAGGCTCGTGCAGGGGGTTCACCTAAAGATTAAAAAATATATAAAAACCGTAAAACCCATAAACCCCTACAAAACCCTTAGACCCCTTAAAACCCACAAAATCCCTAAACACCCATAAAACCCATAAAATTCCAAAAGAAATCCATAAAAAACATAAAAACATATAAAGCACTAAAATATAAAAAAAACTGAAGAAAACCATAAAAACCAAAAAACACTTTAAACCCCTAAAAACCTAAAAAACACTAAAAACCTGAAGAAAAAAAACTCTAAACACCATAATGACCCTAAAAAATTAATAAACCCATAAAAACCCTAAAACCCATAAAAACCAATAAAAACACTAAAAACCCTTCAAACCCCTAGCTATTTTAAAATACATTGGAAAATCATAAATCCTTAAAAAAATAAAAAACCATAAAAAACTAAAAAACCATAAAAACAAACCCCCCTAATAACCATTAAAACCATTAAAATCACTAAAAAAACCTACAATACCATAAAATCAAAAAAATCCTAAAAATGTAAAAACCCCTAAAACTCTAAAAATCTATAACAAAATAATAAAAACCATAAAACACCTAAAATCCTGGAAAGACCTAAAAAATTATAAAAAATAACAAACAACTCTAAATACCCTAAAACCCCTCAAAATCCCTAAAAACCCAAAAAACCCCATAAAATACAAAAAACAATCCCTAAATATCCCAAAAAAATTGGAAAAACCTTAAACACTAAAAACCCCTAAAAACATAAAAAACAATAAAACCCTAAAAGACCCTAAAACCCCAAAAATCCCTAAAAACCATAACAACCCTAAAAACCCAAAAACCCAAAAACCCATAAAAACTCTAAAAACCACTAAAAAGTCTAAAAACCGCTTTAATATGAAAATTTTTAAACAAGTATAATAAATGTAAAACCCATAAAAAATAAAAAAATACCCAAAAACCTAAATAACCATAAAACCCTAAAAATACTAAAAAACCCCCAAAAATCATAAAACCCAAAAAATTTATATAAACCCTAAAAACCTATATAAATACAAAAAAGCCCAAAAAAATCCTTAAAATGTAAAAATACGTAAAACCCTTGAAAAACCTTAAGAAAACCTTAAAACCTAAATCCAATTAAAACCCCTATGAATCCTAAAAAACACTTAAAACCACAAAATATTCTAAAAACTCTAAAAATAAAAAAAAACTCAAAAAAACTGTAAAAACCTTAAAACCTCATAAAAACTATAAAACCACTAAAAACTATAAAAACACTTTAAACCGATAAAAATGTTAGGAACTCTAAAAATTAAAAAAACCCTAAGAAAATACAAAATGTCCCTAAAACCTAAAATCCATAAAAACGATTAAATCCTTCAAAATATCTAAAAACTCTAGGATTCCATAAAAATACTAAATAAATCCTAAAATCCCTAAAAGTGTACGAAAACCTAAAACACGTAAAATCTTTTAAAACCCTTAATAAAACATTAAAAAACTAAAAACCCTAAATCCCTTAAAAACCTAAAAATGATAAGACCCTTAAAAAATAAAAAAACCCTCATAATTCTACAAAACCCTAAAATCCCAATAAAAACCTTAAAAATACCGTAAAATAAATAATAACGTAAAAAGCCCGAAAACCCCAGAAACCCCTATGAAAACCATAAAAATATAAAAAAACATAAAACCCCAAAAAACCTAAAAATGATTAAAACTATAATAACCATAAAGTACCCTAAAACCCTAAATTCCATAAAAACTGCTAAAAACCTCAAGAATTTTAAAAAATCTTATAACCTTACAAACTCAAGAAACCAAAAAACTATAAAACTGTAAAACACTAAAAATCCCTAAAAACCCATATAATCCATAAAATCCCAAAAATCTCCAAAAACCCCTAAAAAATTAAAACCCATAAAAACCCTAGAAAGCCCAAATAGAAACATTATAAACTAAAAAAACATAATACCCATAAAAACCTAAAAATTCTTAAACCCTAAAAACCCCATAAAACCCTGAAAACTGTCTAAAATCCCTAATAACCTTAAAAAAAATAATGATCCATAAAAATCATAAAAATACAAAAAATACTAAAAACCAAAAAAACTCAAAATCCAAAAAAAACATAAAAATATAAAAAATCTCTAAAAACCCTAAAAATACAAAAAACCATAAAAACATTGAAAACCCCGATGAAAACCTTAGGAACCTAAAAAACATATAACTCATAAAACCCAAAAAACCCAAAAAACACTAAAAACCCTTAAAACCCTAAAAAACGTAAATTCCTCAAAATCCCTATAAACTGTATACACCATAAAAATCTCTAAAAACGTTAAACAAAATCCCAAAAAACATGAAAAACCATAACAAAACAGTAAAAACCTAAAAACACATAAAATTCCATGAAAAAATAAACTAAAACCCCAAAATTCTAAAACCCCTTAAAACCATTGAAACTATTTTAAAAAAACTATAAAAACCTCTAAACCCTCAAAAAACTCAAAATCAAAATCAAAATTCCCAAAAAACCATAAAATCCCAAAAAACAATAAAAATTATCAAAAATCACTAAAAACCATAAAGTTGTTAAAATCCCAAAAAATCCTTAAAATTACTAATAATGTGGAAACCGCTAAAATCATGTAAAATCCTTAAGAAAAGAAAAAAAACTAAAATCACTTAAAATCCTAAAAACCCTAAAACCCTAAAAATCTTGAAACCCTAGAAACTCTAAAAACCATAAAAACATAAAAATCCTAAAACATCCTTAAAAACAACTAAAAATATAAAAACCCAAAAGGCCTTTAAACCCCTAAAATCCCTTAAACACAAAAAGAAACTTGATACCCCTAAAAATTTAAAAACCCAAAAAACCACTAAAACCCCTAAAAACCCTAAAACCTCTAAAAATCCATAAAACCCTAAAACACATAAAAATCCTAAAAATCATAAAAATCCATTAAAACACAAAAACCCCCCCAAAACCATTATATAACCTTAAATATATAAAAAATTATAAACCCACTAAAAACCAAAATAACACTAGAACCCTAACTACCCTAAAAAGCCAAAAAACCCTAAATATCATAAAAACCGTTATAAACCTCAAAAAACCAAAAAATCCATTAGACTCCTAAAAATACTGATAACTCTAAAAACCCTTCAATCTCTTAAAAATGATAAAAACAAAAAAAAAACCATAAAACCCAAATAAACTGAACAAAAACCCTAAAACCCAAAAAACCATAAAAAACTCTAAAACCCCTCAAAATCCCTAAAAACCATAAAAACCATAAAAATACGAAAAATACCTAATAATATATAAAAACAATAAAAACATGAAATCATAAAAAAAATCCAACGAAAAAACGAATATATAAAATAGTTAAAACCTCTAAAACCCTAAAAACACTTAAACCCTAAAAAAACGTAAAACCCAAAAAAAAACAAAAAAACCCCTAAAAAAACTAAAAACTCGAAAAACCATAAAAATCCTAAAATACCCCTAAAATACCAAAAACTATCAAAAATAATAAAACCCATGACAAATTCATTGAAAAACATAAAAACCTTAAAACATTTTAAACCCCTAAAAACACTAAAAAGACCCTAAAACCCCTAAAAACCAATAAACACCATGAAAACCCCCTAAAAACTTTAAAACCCCCAAATCCCATAATATCCCTAAAACAACAAAACAATAAATACCCTTTAAACTCTTATGAAAATAAACACTCAAAAAAATATTAAACTCTAAAAACTAAAAAACCCTAAAAAACTAAAAATAAAAACCCTGATAGACCCTGAAACCCCTTAAAATCCCTAAATACATAAAAACACTAAAAAAATAATAATTCTTAAAAACATCAAAATCCATAAAAACTCTAAAATCCATAAAATTTTAAAAATCACTAAAAACTCTAAGAATAAATACTTTAAAGTGTTTTAAAGTATTTAGTGGTTTTTTAGGGTTTTCATAGACTTATAGGGGTTTTATGTGTTTTATGGGTTTATAGTTTTTAGGGGTTTTAGTATTTATATTTTATTTTTTGGGGTGTCATTGTTTTTTATTATTTTATTTTGTTTCTTTGGGATTTTTATTGTTTTTATGGTTTTAAGGTTTTCATAGTGTTTTTAGGGTTTTTAGGGATTTTTACATTTATAGAGATTTTTAGGGATTTCTTAGTATTTTTATTTGTTTAGAGTTTTTTTTGATGTTGTGGGGTGTTACTGTTTTTATGGTTTTATGGTTTTAAATTATTTTATGTTTTTAGGGGTTTTTGGTGTTTTTAGGTTTATATGGATATCTTAGGGCTTTTCAGGAAATTTAGGGTATTTTATGTTTTTATATTATTTTTTGGAATTTTATGTTACAGTGTTTCTAGGGATTTTTATGGGTTTTTAAGATCTTTTTGGGGTTATGGTGGGATTTTAGAGTTTTTTTGAGTGTTTAAGTTTTTTATGGTATTTAGGGTTTTTAGGTTTTTAACCTTTTTTTTGTTTTTTCTGGAATTTTATGTTATTTTTAGATTTTTATGCTCTTCTTAGGGTTTTTCAAGTTTTTAAAGTGTTTTTATGTTTTTTTGGATTTTAGGGCCCTTTTTTGGATTTTTATGGGTTTTTAGGGATTTTATATATTTTTAGTGTTCTGGGTTTTTAGTGTTTTTATTGTTTTTTTGGGTATTTAGGGTTTTTTGAGTTTTTATGAGTTTATAGGTTTTAAATTTTTTTATTGTTTTTATGGTATTAAATGGATTTGGATTTTTTGTGGGTTTTTAGGGTTTTCTATGATTTTTACGATGTTTTATCGTATTTATGGTTATTCAGATTTTAATGGTTTTTTGGGTTTGTAGTGTTTTTATTTTTTAAAGGGTTTTATGTGTTCTAGGTTTTTATAGTTTTCTTTGAGGGTTTATTGTTGTTAAGGGTTTTTTTCTTGGGGTTTTATGTATTTTTCATGATTCTTATGTTTTTTGGGGATTTTTGAGAGTTTTAGTGTTTTATGGGTTTTATGGTATTTATAGGTTTTGGGGGGTTTATTGAGTTTTTAGGGTTTTTAGGGTCTTTTAACATATTAGGTGTTTAAATGGATTTTTAATTTTTTGTATTTTTATGGGTTTTATGTGTTTTGAGGTTTTTAATGTTTTTTGGGGTTTTATGGTTTTTAGGGTTTTAGGGGTTTTCTTATTTTTTAGGGTTTTAGGGGTTTTAAGTGTTTTTATGTTTTTATGTTTTTATGTTTGTCGGGTTGTTTTGGGTTTATATAATTTTTATGTTTTTAAGGATTAATATAAATTTATAGGATTATTATGGTTTTTTTGGTTTTAAAGATTTTTAGGGCATTAGTGGTTTTAGTAATTTTTGTGGTTTTATTGTTTTTCTGGTTTATTTAGAGTTTTTTTGAGTTTTTAGGGGTATTAAGGTTCTTTATAGTTATTTAGATTTTAAAGGGTTTTAGAGTTTTTATTATTTTTTAGGATTTTTATGTGTTTTAGTTTTTTTAAGGGTCTTAGTGGTTTTTAGGATTTTTAGGGGTTTTAGAGTTTTTAGGGATTCTTAATGTTTTTAGAATTTTTAAGTTTTTAGGGGTTTTGAGCATTTTTAGGTTTTTTCAAATTTTCTTATGGATTTTTAGGGTGTTAGAGGGTTATAGGTTTTTAGATATTTTCAGGGAGTTTTTAGAATTTTTATTGGTTTTTATGGATATGAGGGTTTTTAGAAATTTTATAGTTTTTTAGTTTTTAGGGTTTTTTGAGTTGTTTAAGATGTTTAATGTTTTTAGAGTTTTTAATATTTTTAGTGGTTTAAATGGGTTTAAGGGTTTTTAGTGGTTTTTGGGTTTTAAAATTTTCTAAGGTTTTTATGTTGTTAAGTGTTTATTATGGTTTTTATGGTTTTAATGGTTTTAGAAATTTTATGGTTATTAGAGTTTTTAGCGTATTTTAGGGTTTCATGGGTTTTAACTGTTTTTATATTTTCATGTTTTTCTTACGTGTTACAGGTTTTAGGGGTATTTATAGTTTTATGGATTTTTAGGATTTTTATGGGTTTTATGGGTTTTATAGATTTTGATCGGTTTTAACATTTTTAGATCAATTTTTGTTTTTTGGGTTTTCTGGGTTTTTTGGGGTTTTTGGGGTTTTTTTTGTTTTTTAGGTTTTAATGTTTTTTTGTTGTTTTTAAGGTTTTTAGTTTTTATTGATATTTAGGATTTTTATGGGTTATGTTTTTTGTGGTTTTCAAGGGGTTTTATAGATTTTATGGGTTTTAGTCCTTTTTATGGTTTTTATGATTTTATATATTTTAAGGTTTTAGGGTTTTTTTGGAGTTTTTTCTATTTTTATGGTTTTTATATGGGTTTTTAGGTATCTTAGAGTTTTTATTTTTTAGGTATTTTTAAGGGGTTTTTGGATTTTTATGGTTTTTAGGGTTTTTACTGATTTTGAGGATTTTTAGGGGTTCAATGAGTTTTTAGAATTTTTAGAGGTTTATGGTTTTTTGGGGATTTAATATTTTTATAGGTTTTTTGTTTTTTATGGTTTTAAGTGTTATTTAAATGTATTTATGTTTTTTAGGTATTTTAATTGTATTAATTTTTATTAATTTTTATGGTTTTCTTAGAGTTTTCATGGTTTTTATTGGTTTTTCTATTTTTGGGATTTTTTGCACTTTTTATGATTTTTATGGTATTTCCAGTTTTTAGGGATCGTGAGGATTTTTATCGTTTTTATCATTTATTGGGGGTTTAGGGATTTTTCTGTTATTTAGGTTATTAATTTTTTTAGTTTCTTTAGAATATTTAAGGGTTTATATTGTTTTAGGGTTTTTTACTAGTTTTAATGGTTTGTGTGTTTTTATCTTTTTTACGATTTTTAGTGAATTTTACTGTTTTTAATGGTTTTTGAGGTTTTAATGGGTTTTATAACATTGTAATATTTTTAGTGGTTTAAGGCAATCATATAGTTTTAGGGTTTTTTGAATTTTGTAAATTTTAGTGATTTTTAAGGCATTTTGTGGATTTTTATGGCTTTTTGGGTTTTAGGGATTTTGAGGGTTTTTAGGGTTTTAGTGTTATTTTGTTTTTGTGTTTTTAGGTTGTTATTTTATGTTTTTATGGTTTTGGGTGTATTTTTTCAGTATTTTACATTTTAGGGGTTTAAATGGTTTTTAGTGTTTTTAGTGGTTTACTAGGTTTTATGGATTTGTATGGTTTTTAGTATTTTCATTTTTTTTGTGTTTTTAGTGGTTTTAATAGTTTTTAGGTTTTTAAGGTGTTCCTAGGGGTTTTCAGGGTTTTCAGGGTTTTCAGGGTTTTTATGGTTTTAGGAATTTTTTAGGATTTGTATGGTTATTTTTGGTTTTCGGGTATTTTGATGGGTTTTAGGGTTTTTTCAGTGTTTTTGGGTATTTAGGGGTTTTTGAGTTTTTTTAGGATTTTATGGTATTTATGTAGTTTTCTAACTTTTTAGGGGTTAAAAATGATTTTATTGTTTTTAAATGTTTTTTTTTATTTTTATGAATTATATGGTTTTTAAATTTTTTAGAGGTTTACGGTTTTTAGGGTTTAAAGGTTTTTTGGGTTATAAGATTTTATGTTTTTTATGGGTTTTATGATTTTTTAGGTCTTTATGGTTTTATTATGGTTTTGAGGGTTTTAAGGGGTTTTGACATTTTAGGGATTATGAGGGATTATTTAAGACTTTTAGGGTTTTTTGGGTTTTTACGGAATTTTAGGGGTTTGGGTGGATTAGCGGTGTTAGGGTTTTATGGTTCTTTTGGTTTCTTGGGTTTTAGGGTTTTTTAGTTTTTTTGGTTATTATTTTTTTTATTTTTTTAATATTTTTGGTGTTTGAAGGGTTCTTAGATTTTTTAGTGGGATTATGATTTTTATGGGTTTTAGGGTTTTTAACAGCTTTAGGGGTTTTATGTTTTTTATATTTTTAGCTTTTTTAGCATTTTAGTGTATTTTCGGTTTTTTGGGTGTTGGTGTTTTTAGGTTTTTACATTTTTTTATGGTTTTTAGTGTTTTTTTCGTTTTATATGTTTTTCTTTTGAATTTTTTTAAGATTTCAATAGTTTTTAGGCGTTTTAGTGAATTTGAGGGGTTTTAGGGTATATTTAAGTTTTTATCACTTGTTTTGTTTTTAGGTGTTTTAAGAGTTCTTATATTTTTATTAGGGTCTTCATGATTTTTAGGATATTTTATGCTTTTAGGGATTTTTTTGGACTTTGTCTGATTTTTATGGGTTTTTAGGGTTTTTATGGTTTATATGGTTTATTAGTGTTTTGGGGTTTCCTGACATTTTTAGGGATTTATTGGTTTTTATAGTTTTGAACATTTTTAGAGTTTTAAATGTTTTTATCATTTTTATCGTTTTTATTGGTTTTATGTGTTTTTGAAGTTTTTAATGTTTTTAATGTTTTTATAGTTTTTAGGTGTTTTAGGATTTTCAGTTTTTTTAAGGTCTTTTAGGGGTTTTAATGTTTTTTGGTTTTTAAAGTCTCCCTATGTTTTTTATGGTTTATTGAAAAAGTATTTTTTTTCTTTTTATGGCTTTTTAATATTTTAAAGGTTTTATGGTTTTTAGGGATTTTTGGGGGTTTTTAGGTTTTTTAGGGTTTTAGGGTTTTTTATGTATGTTATGGTTTTTCAGTTTTTAGAGATGTTTAGGGTTTTTATAATTTTTTTTAGAGGTTTTTATTTTTTTTTATCTTTTTATGTTTTTCATTGTGTATCGCAGGGTTTTAGGATTTTTTACCTTTTTTTGGATTTTAGGAATTTTTTTGTTTTTAGGGGTTTTATCTATTTTAATGGTTTTAGGTTTTAGGTTTTAATAAGATTGTTAGGTTTTTATTGTTTTCAGTTGTTTTTTGGAGTTTTTTTTGGGTTTTTTAGTTTTAGGGGTTTCAGGGTTTTTAGGGTCTTTTAGGGGTTTTATCATTTTATATGTTTTTAGGTGTTTTAATTGCTTTTAGGTTTATAATGTTTCCATAGATTTTTTAAATTTTTTTTGGGATTTTTATGTTTTTTTTTTGGATTTTTTTTAATTTTTTAGGATTTTTTATGGGTTTTAGTGTTTTTAATAATTTTGATGGATTTTAGGGGTTTTTATGGTTTTTATGGTTTTATAGGTTTTGAGGATTTTTTGAGTTTTCTTGGGTTTTTTATTTTAAGGTTTTTTAACATATTTAGGGGTTTAAAGAGTTTTTATTGTTTTATTGGTTTTTTAGTTTTTAATTGGATTTTCGAGTTTTTTAAGGATTTTATGAGTTTTTGTGGTTTTTATGTTTTTAGGGTTTTTAGGTATATTTATCATTTTTGGTTTTATAGGGGATTTAAGTGTTCTTATATTTTAAAGTTTTTCCTTGGGTTCTTAAGGTTTATATGGTTATTTTATGTTTTATGGGGTTTTTGGGATTTTTTTATTTTTATGTTTTTTATGGTTTCAAGGAATATTGATGGTTTTTGGGTTTTTTTGGTTTTTTTGGTTTTTAGGGGTTTTTTGGTTTTTTATGGATTTTATGGTTTTTAGATGTATTTAATGCTTGTAGGGGTTCAAATAGTTTTTATAGTTTTTAGTGGGTTTTAGAGTTTTTATGGGTTTAAGGTTTTTAATATCTTTAGGGGTTTTTATTGTTTTAAATGTTTTTTTGGTTTTTAGGCATTTTATGGTATTTTACAGTTTTTATCATTTTTTTGGTTTTTAGGGTTTTTACATGATTTTAGGGTTTTATTGTTTTTTTTTTACTTTTTTAGTGATTTTATGGACTTTTTAAGATTAGTATGGTTTTTTAGGTTTTTTCAGTTTTTTTTTTGTTTTTAGGGGGTTTTAGGGTTTTAATGGGGCTTTTTTGGCTTTTTAGATTTTTTTACTTTTTAGTGTTCATAATATTTTTTTTGAGTTTTTAACATTTTTGTGGGGATTAATTGGATCTGATTGTACTTAGTGATTTTTGTAGTTTTTATGGGTTTTTAAATTTTTTAGGGGGTTTTATCATTTTTTGGGATGTTTTCATTTTATGGTTTCTAGGGGTTTGATGGTTTTTCTTGTTTTTTAAATTTTCTTAGTGTTTTTATGGTTTTGGATTTCTTTTGTTTTTAGGGGTTTTAGGATTTTTATTTGTTTTAGTTTATTTATGGATTGGGGGGGGGGGTTAGGTTTTTTTGGTTTTTATAGTTTTTTGTGAATGTTTGGGTATTTTGAGGGATTTAAGGTTTTAAGATTTTTTTTAATGTTTTTAGACATTTAAATTGTTTTTAGAATTTTTAGTGACTTTTTAAGGTTTGAATGGTTTTTAGGGTCTGTATGGTTTTTAGCAGTTTTTCGGTTTTTATGGTTTTTAGGGTTCTTTAGGGTTTTTATCGTTTTTTCAGGTTTTAAGGTGTTTTATGTATTTTTGGATTTTATGGTTTTCAAAGGGTTTTTTCATGGTATTTTGGGATTTTTTTTAATTTTTATGGATATTTCTGGATTTTTTGAACATTTTTGGTTTATAATGTTTTTAGGGATTTTGGAGGTTTAAAGTGTTTTTATGATTTTTGTGTTGTTTATTGGTTTTTTGATTTTCTGAGGTTTCTTATGGGTTTTTAGTATTTTTTTAATTGTTTTAGGGGTTTGAAGAGTCTTATGGGTTTTTAGTGTTTTCTAAGATTTTAAAGGTTTTTTCTGATTTTTGGTTTTTGTGGGTTTTAGGGTTTTAAACATTTTTTAGGTTTTCTAGGGGATATACTATTTTTTAGGTTTCTATGTTTTTCTTATGGGTTTTCAGGTTTTTTAGGATTTTTTACATTTTTAGTAATTTTTTTGAATTTTTTAGGATTTTGGAAGTATTTTAGTGTTTTTAGGGATATTATGGGCTTCTACAGTTTTTGTGGGTTTAGGGATTTTATGATTTTTTGGATAATATAGTGGGTTTTTTAGTTTTTTATGAGTTTTAAGGGTTTTTAGTGTTTTTAGTGTTTATTGGGGCTTAAAGGGTTTTTATAGTTTTTAGTGGTTCTTATGGATTAACTGGTTTTTAGGGTTTTATGGGTTTTAATGTTTTTATGGGTGATAGTATTTTTAGAATTTTTGAGGTCTTTTATGGTTTTTAGAATTTTTAAATATTTTTAGTGGTTTTAATTGTTTTCATGGTTTTAAGGTTTTATTTGGGGTTTTTAGTGTTTTTTTATTTTGATAGGATTTTAAGTATTTTTTTATTTTATGGTTTTTAGATATTTTGTGGGTTTCCACGGATTTTTAGGGTTTTTTTTTGTTTTCATGGTTTTTGGGGTTTTTTTTTACGTTTTTAGTGTTTTTTATGTCTTTCATATTTTTTTAATGTTTTTAAGGGGTTGAAGGGTTCTTATAGTTTTTATTGGTTTTAGGGATTTTAATTTTTTAGGGGTTCTTTGGTTTTACGGTTCTTAAGGTTGTTTATTGTTTTAGGGTTATTAGGATTTTTAGGTTTTTAATGGTTTTTTAGGGTTTTGGGTTTTTAATTTTTTCAATGGTTCCTTCAGGGTTTTAACGGATTTTTATGTTTTTAGGAAATTGTACTATTCTTTTTGTATTTTTATCAGTTTTTACAAGTTTTAGGGATTTTTAGGGTTTTAGAGTTTTTAAGAATTTCTACAGGGGTTTTGTGTTTTTTTGGTTATCTTAGGTTTATCAAATTTTTAGAGGTTTTATGGGGGTTTTAGATATTTTAATGATTTTATGGGTTTAAAAGGTTTTATTAGTTTTTTTACTTCTTTAGGGTTTTTATTGATTTTTTTGATATTTTTAAATTTTTAGTTATTGTTTACACTTTATATGGTTTTTAGGGTTTTAACATTTTTAGATTTTTAGGTCTTTTATGTGTTTTTAGATTTATAAGGCTATCATTGGGGATTTCAAGGTTTTTTTGAGTTTCTATGTTTTTAGGGATTTTAGGGATTGTTTTATGAATTTTATGGGTTTTATGGGATTTAGGGTTTTCAGGGTTTTTATAGTTTTCTAGGTTTTAGGGGTTTTTTGAGATTTTTATAGTTTTTATAATTTCTAGTGTTTTTAATGTTTTTATGGGTTTAAAGGGTTTGTAAATTTTTAGTGGTTTTAAGGATTTGTGAGGTTTTATAGTTTTTAGGGGCATATAAATGGTTCAAGTGTATTTTATTTTTTTGGTGTTTTAAGTGTTTTTAGGTTTTTTATGTTTTCTAAGGGTTCTTATGAATTTTAGGTATTTTTTTAGTTTATAGATTTTTAGTTATTTTTTATGATTTTAATGGTTTTGGGGTAATTAGGGATTTGAGGGTTTTTCTAGGGTTTTTAGGTTTTTTATTTCTTTTTGGATTTTTAGGGGGTTTTCTGAGTTTTTATGGTTTTTAAGGTTTCTTGATATTTTTGACATTTTTAGGGGATTAAAGGGTTTTTAAAGTTTTTAGTGGGTTTAAAGGGTTTCTATGGGTTTGGGGGGGGGGGTTATTTTTTAGGGGTTTTATAGTTTTTATGGTGTTTAGGGTTTTAGCGTTTTTTCATAATTTAATGGTTTGGTGTGTTTTTAAGGGTTTTAGGTTTTCTTAGGGGGTTTTCAGGTTTTTAGAAGATTTTACATTTTTTTGGATTTTTAGGCCTTCATTAGGATTTATATGGGTTTTTTGGGGTTTTAGGTATTTTGATTGTTTTTAGGGATTTTAGGGATTTTTTTGGGTTTTTTTGTTTTTATTGGTTTTTTGGGGGTTGTTTTATTTTTTAGGATTTTAAGGTTTTTTATATTTTGTTTTCATTTTTATTGGTTTAAATAGTTTTTAGAGTATTTATTTATTTTTTAGGGATTGGACAGATTTTTTTTTTGTTTTTTAAGGTTTTTAAGGTTTTTATGGTTTTTAGGTTTTTAGGGGTTTTAAGAGTTTTTAGGTTTTTAATATTTTCATCAAGGTTTTAGTGTTTTTTGTTTCTAGGGAATTTTTGGGGTTTTTTAAAAATTTATTGATTTTTAGAATCTATAGAGATTTTGGGTGTTTCTATTAATTTCTAGGATGTTTATGGGTTTTGGGTTTTTAATTTTTTTTTTAATTTTTACGGTTTTAAATGCATGTTAGTGTTTTTTAAACATTTTTAGGTTTAAAAGTATATTATAGTAGTTAGTGTGTTTTTTTAGGTTTCAGGGTCTTTATGATTTTTAGGGGTTTTATAGGATTTAGGGGTTTTATGGTTTTTACGGTATTTTAGGGGTTTTTAAGGTTTTTAACATTTTTTTTTTATTTTTAGGGGTTTTAAGAATTTTTTAGTTTTTAAGGTTTTCCCAAGGTTTTTTAGGGGTATTAGAAGTTTTTACATTTTAATAATTTTTAGTGTTACTTTAGTATATTTATAGTTTTATGATTTTTTGGGATTATGAGGGTTTTATGATTTTTATAGTTTTTGGTTTTTTTTATGTTTTAGGGTTTTAACATTAGTTTAATTTTTATGGGTTTTTAGAAGGTTTTGGTTTTTATGTTTTTCTAGTGGTTTTTAGGGGTATTAGAATATTTTACATTTTTAAGGATTTTTAGTGTTAGTTTAGAATATTTATTATTTTAGGGTTCATTTGGATTTTGAGGGTTTTAGGTTTTTTCAAGTTTTTTGGTTTTTTGGGTTTTAGTTTTATTTATGGATTTATGGGTTTTTATAGTTTATTAATCATTTAAGGGGTTGAAAGTGTTTTTTGAGTTTTAGTAGTTTTTTGTTTTTTCTTTTTTAATGTTTTTAGGGTTGAAAGTGCTTGTAGGGGTTTTAATAGTTTTATGGTTTTTATGGTTTTTATGGTTTTTGTGTTTTTAAGGTATTTTAGGGGTTTTATCATTTTTAGGATTTTTAATGGTAAGTGTTTTTAGTTTTCAATGGTTTTCATAGGGTTTTTCCATGGTTTTTGGGATTTTTTACATTTTAAGGATTTTTAAAGATTTTTTAGGATTGTTTTCGTTTTTATGGTTTTTAAGGTTTTTTGGGGGTTTTTTGGTTTTTTTGGATTTTTAGGGTCATTCGAGTTTTTAGGGATTATGATGTTTTATAGAGTTCTTTAATACTTTTATGTTTTAAAGGATTTTTAGAGTTTTTAGTGGTTTTAGGATTCTTTTGGGATTTGGTGTTTTTATGGCTCTTAGGGGGTTTCTTGGTTTTATGTTTTTTTAGTATTTTTATCATTTTTGTGTTTTTTATATTTTTAAGATTTTTAAGTGATTTTAGAATTTTATGTTTTTCTTAGGTATTTTTGGTTTTTTTGCGGTTTTTATGTTTTTATGGATTTTTAAGGGTTTTATGGATTTTAGGGATTTTGAGGGGTATTAGGGTTTATAGGCTTTTTAGTTTTTTAGTTTTTTATCACATTTAAAAGGTTTAAAGTGTTTTTTGTTGTTTTAGTTGGTTTTAATGTTTTTTTGGTTGTAGGGTTTTAAGTTGTTTTTTATGGTATTCAGGGAGTTTTAGTATATTTATGGCTTTTTCATGTCTTTAGTGTTCTTACAGAATTTTTTTATTTTTTAGGGGATTTATGTTTTTTATGCTTTTAAGGTTTTCTTAGGGTTTTTTTGGGTTTTAGGTATCATTACATTTTTGTGGTTTTTAAGGATTTTTTCAGGTTTTATGATTTTTGGGGTTTTTATGGACTTAGAGGGGTTTATGGGTTTTAGGGGTTTTTAGGAATTTTATCAATTTTTAGGTTTTAGGAGTTTCAAGTATTTTTAGGTTTTAATTTTTTCTTAGGGTTTTATGGTTTTAGGGGTTTTTACATTTTTTTAGTATTTTAGGTATTTTTTTGGATATTTTATCGCTTTTAGGTTTTTTAGCATTTTTCAGGGTTTTATGGGTTTTTTAGGGTTTTGGGTTTTTTAAATTTTTATGGATTTTTATAGTTTTTAATGGTTTTCGGGATTTCAAGGGTATTTTTTAGTTTTTGTGGGTTTTTAGGATTTTCATTGGTTTTGAGGGTTATTAAGGTTTTTATGGGGTTTTATGGTTTTATGGTTTTTAGTGGTTGGGGGTGTTCTTAAAATTCTTTAGTTTTTAGGGGTTTTATGCTTTAATAAGATTTTTATGGTTTTATTAGGGTTTTTAGGATTTTTTATTATTTTTCGGATTTTTTGGGGTTTTTTAGGATTTTATGGGTTTTTAGGGATTTTTGGGATTTTGAGTAGTTTTAGTGGTTTTATGGGTTTTAGGGTGTTTTGTGGGTGTTAGGGTTTTTTTAGTTTTTTAGGGGTGTAATTGTTTTTTGGGGTTTTAAGTGTTTTGTATTTACAATTTTCATAAGGTTTTTAGGGGTTTTTATATTTTAGGGATTTTAGGGATTTTTAAGATTTTTTGATTTTAAGGGTTTTTCCAGATTTTTTGGGTTTTTTAGATTTTTGGGGTTTTGAGGGTCTTTATAGATTTTTATGTTTTTAGGGTTTTTTTGAGTTGATAATGTTTTTAAAAGGGTTTTAAAGTTTTTTAATATTTTTGGATGTGTAATTTTTTTTAGATCATTAAGGGGGGTTTTACAGATTTAGGGATTTGTAGAGATTTTTATGGTTTTTAGAGGTTTTTAATGTTTTATGGTCTTTTTAGCAGTTTTCAGGGTTTTTATTAATTTTGAAGTTTTTTAGGGATTTTTTTGTTTTTTGTTTTAATTTTTTTGGTGTTTTTTATTCTTTTTAGGATTTTTTTTATATATTTTTAGTGTTTTTAGGGTTTTAATGGTTTTTTGAGTTTTTGAAGTTTTTATGTGTTTAAAGTGTGTTTTTAGTTTTTAGTTGTTTTTAGGGGATTTATTGGGTTTTTAAGGTTTTTTTGATTCATTATGGTTTTTAGGTATTCTGAGATTTTAAGATTATTTAGGTTTTTATGGGTTCTGAGTGTTTTAAGGTTTTTAAAGTTTTCTTAGGGTTTTCATGATTTTTAGTGTTTTTTAAATTTTTATGAATTTTTTAATTATTATTATGGTTTTTATGGTGTTTAGGGATTTTATATTTTTTTGGGTTTTAGGGGGTTTTTTAGTTTAGGGTTTTTCTTTGTTTTTAGGGGTTATAATGGTTTTTATGGATATTTGGGTTTTTACAGTTTTTTTGGGTTTTTTTGTCTTTTGGAATTTTAGGGTTTTAATGGTTTTTAGGGATTTTAGTGTTTTTTGGTTTTTTAGTGCTTATTTTGATTTTAAGGTTTTCTTAGGGGTTTTAAGGCTTTTTAGGGATCTATTTGTTTTATGGTATTTTTGGGCTTCTTTATTATTTCGATAGTTTTATGGGGTTTTTAGGGATTTTGAGGGTTTTAGGGGGTTTTAGGGTTTTTATGGTTTTTTGTGAGGTTTAAGGGGTTATTTTTGAGTTTTTAGGACTTTTAATGTTTTAATGTTTTTAGATTTTTTAGTTGTTTAAATTATTTTTACAATTTTTGGTGGGTTTTTATTTTTTTGGGGTTTTAGGGTTTTTAGTGGTTTTATGATTTTAGGGATTTTACGGCCTTTTAAAGTATTTGGGATTTTTATATATTTTTAGGTTTTTAGGGGTTTTAACAATTTATAGGTTTTCATATTTTTATTTGTTATTTCAGGATTTTGGGGGTTTTTAATGTTTTAAGGTATTTTTAGGGATTGTTTTGGATTTAGAGGTTTTTATGGTTTTTAAGGATTTTGACGGTTTCAGGGTATTCAAAATTTATAGTTTCCTTGCGATTTTAATTTTTTTTAGATTTTTGATTTTATCTTAGAATTTTTTTGTGTATTTAGTGTTTTTTAGGTTTTAAATAATTTTTAGAGATTTTTTAGGATTTTAAAGGTTTTTAGGATTTTTAGGGATTTTGAGGGTTTTTATGTTTTTTTTGGGTTTTTTGGGTTTTTTGGTTTCTTTGGGGTTTGTTTGTTTTTATAGTTGTATATGGTTTTTAATGTTTTTTGAGTATTTTAACCATTTTTGGGGTTTTAATGGCTTTAGAGTTTTTTTTGGGTTTTTAGGTTTTTTAATTGTTTTGGGGTTTCTTAAAGAGTTTAGGTGTTTTATGCTTTTTAGTGTTTTAGGGGGGGTTAGGTTTTTAGAATTTTTATATTTTAAGGTGTTTGAAGTGTGTTTTTGGTTTTAAGGTTTTCTTAGGGTTTCAAGGTCTTTTGGGTTCTTTAATTTTTATTGATTTTTAATTATTTTTAGTTTTCTATTTTTTTTGGTTTTTAGGTATTTTTGGGTATTTTTGGCTTTTTTTGGTTTTTTAATTTTTTATATTCATAGTATTTTTAATTATTTTAATGTTTTCTTGGTTTTAAATTTTTTGTAGTGTTTTAGTTGATTTTTAATATTTTATGGTTTTTTAGATTTTTTAATGTTTTTAAGGGTTTTATTATCATTTGGGTTTTAGGGACTAATGAGTCACTTGGGTTTTAGGGTCTAATGAAGATTTTTTGATTATTTGTGTTTTTTAGGTTTTAGGGGTATTAAGTGTCTAGAGTTTTTTATGGATTTCTTAAGGGTTTTCATGTTTTATGTTATTTTTAAGTATTTTTTAGTATTTTAATGGGTTTTAGGGTTTTATATTTTAAGGATTTTGAAGGTTTTAATGGTTTTTATGGTTTTTTGGGTTTTTGAGTTTTTTTTTTTGTGTATTTTAGGTTTTTATCATTTCTATGGGTTTTTATATATTTATAATATTTTTAGGGGTTTAAAGGGTTTTTAGGATGTTATATGGGTTTTAGGGGTTTTTATGTTTCTTATGGGTTTTAGGGGTTTTATGGTTTTTACGGTTTTAGGGGATTTAGGGTGTTTTGGTATTTTGAGCCTTTTTTATAATTTTATGGTTTTATTATTTTTTGATTTTTATGGTTTCCATAGGGTTTCGATGGTTTTTGGGGTTTTTACATTTTTTGGGAATTTTAGGTCTTTTTAAAGATATTTACTGTTCTTATGGGTTTTAGTGAACTTGAGGGGTTTTAGGTTTTTTAGGGTTTTTTATAGTTTATTGGATTTTTAATTTTTTTCGAGTTTTTTTAATATTTTTAGGTGATTAAAAGGTTTTTATAGTTTTTTAGTTTTTTTATTTTTTTATGGGTTTTATGATTTTTTTGCGTTTTAGGATATTTTAGGGTTTTTACTATTTTTAGGTTTTTAAGTGGTTTCAATATTCTATTCAGATTTTTTCTGGTTTTGTGGAATTTTTTTGGGATTTTTATGATTTTTATAGTCTATAGTGTTTTTTATGGTTTTTGATGGTTTGTAAAGGTTTTTACGGTTTTTATGGGTTCCTTGGGTTTTTATGCTTTTTTGAATTTTGTGGGGTTTAATGTTTTTTAGAGTTTAAAAAAAAGTAGGGTTTTAAATTTTTTATTGTTTTAAGATGTTTTTTGGGTTTTTATGGTTTTTACATTTTTAGTGGTTTTATGGTTTTTAAGATTTTAGAGGTTTTAATGCCTTTAAGGGTTTTAAGCGTTTTCATGTTTTCATGTTTTTCTTTTGGTTATTTAGGTTTTTAGGGGTTTTTATGTTTTTATGGAATTTTATTCCTTTTTTTTGGATTTTTTTGGTTTTTTGGGTGTTTAGGGAATTTTTTAGTCTTTATGGATTTTTAGTATTTTTATTGTTTTCATGGTTTTTTGGGTTTTAGGGTTTTTTATATTTTTATGGTTTTAATGTTTCTTCATTTTTTTAATCATTTTTTGGGGTTTAAATGGTTTTTAGAGTTTTTATTGGTTTTTAGGGTTATATAGGGTTTTATGGTTTCTAGGGGTATTTATGGTTTTTTGGGTTTTTTTTTCATAGTGTTTTTGGGTGTTAATTTTTTTAAGGGCTTTTAGTGTTTTGTGGTTTTTAAGGTTTTCTTATAGATTTTCAGTGTTTTAAAGGATTTTTACCTTTAGGAATTTTTAGATATTTTATTTGTATTTTTATTGATTTTTGTGTTCTTAGGGATTTTGGGGGGTTTTAGGGGTTTTATTTTTTATTTATTTTGTTGTTTTATAGTTTTTTTTTGATTTTTTTGGGGATTTTATGGTTTTTATTATATTTTATAACATTTTAAGGGTTTAAAAGGTATTTATTGTTTTTATTGTTTTAGAATTTTTATGGGTTTTATAGTTTTTAAGGGATTTAATTGATTTTATGGTTTTTTATATTTTAAATGTTTTTAGTGTTTTTAGGGGTTTAAACTATTTTTTTTGTGTTTTTACGGCTTTCATTGGTGTTTTCAGGTTTTTATACTATTTTTTAAGATTAAAGGTATTTTTGGGTTTTTAGTATTTTTCTGGTTTTTAGGATGTTATTTAGATTTCGATGGTTCTTTGGGATTTTAAGGTTGTTAATAATTTTATGGTTTTTTCAGTTTTTAGGGGTTTTTTTATTTTTGGTTTTTTAATTTCTTTATAGTTGTTAACATTTTTTTATGTTAAACTTGTTTTTAGAGTTTTTTTTGATTTTTTAGTGTTTTACGGTTTTTTACAAATTTTTGGGTTTTTTTATTTTTAGGGGTTTTCTGGTTTTTTGGGTTTTCATTGTTTTTAGTTTTTTTATTATTCTTATATTTGTTTTGGTTTTTAATGTTTTCTAATGGTTTTTAGGGGTTATCAGGATTCCTTATTTTTTAGGTATTTTTATGGGAATTAGTGTTATTGAGGATTTTGAGTGGTTTTAGAGTATTTTAGGATTTTTGGGGGTTTTATAGGTTTTTGGGTTTTTGGATTTTTTGTAGTGTATTTGGGTTGTAAAGTATTTTTAGAGTTTTTTAACGTTTTTAGGGGTCTAAATAATTTTAGGTGTTTTAGTGGTGTTTAGGGTTTTATGGGGTTTTAGGGGTTTAAAGGTTTTTTTGGGTTTTTTGGTTTTAGGTTTTTTATGGTGTTTAGTGTTTTTTTCTATTTCATTGGTTTTAATTGTTTTTTGGGTATTAAACTTTTAAGGTGATTTTAGGGTTTTTTAGATTTTTGGGAACTTTATTGATTTTTTACATTTATGGTAGTTTATTTTTTTAGATAATGTGACAGTTTCAGTGTTTTTTTTGGTTTAGTGGGTTTTTAATTTTTTTATTGTTTTAAACATGTTTACAAGTTTCATGTTTTTAGAATTTTAGTGGTTTTTAGGGGTTTTAAGGGGTTTTTGGTTTTTTATAGGATTTTATTGTTATTTATGGTTTTTATGGTTTTAGGGTTTTTATGGGTTTTAAGTTTTTTTTAGATTTTTAAGTTTTTCTTAGGGGTATTTCATGTTTTTAGAGATTTTTACATTTTTACGGATTTTTATGAATTTTTAGGAATTTTATATTGTTTTAGAATTTTCATGGATTTTGGGGGATTTAAGGGTTTTGGGGTATTTATGGTTTTTTTGATATTTTTTGGGCTTTTTATGATTTTTTTATATTTAGGTGTTTAAAGGGTTTTAGTGTTATTAAAATTTTGAGGGGTTTAATGGGTTTTTAGTGGGTTTTTTGGTTTTTATGAATTTTTACAATTTTAAGGTTTTTAGGGATTTTTATGGTTTTTAGGGATTCAATGTTTTTTGGTGTTTTTATCATTTTTTGGATTTTAAGGGATTTAATTGTATTTAGGTTTTTAATGTTTTCTTTAATATTTTTCATGTATTTTAGTGTCTTTTACATTTTTATGGATTTTTTAGTATTTTTAGGCTTTCTATGGTTTTTTTTATTTTTAGGGATTTTGATGGTCTTTACAAGTTTTTAATGTTTTTATGGTTTTTAACATTTTTAGGTTTTTAGGATTTTTAGTAGTCATTATTTTTTTAATGTTTTATTAGGGTTTTTTATATTTTAGTTATTTTTGGGCCATTTCAGGATTTTATGAGGTGTAGGTGTTTTGTCGACTTTGAGGGTTTTTTGGGTTTTAATGATTTAGTGGTTTTAAGGTGTTTTAGTGTTTTTCTCATTTTTAATGGTGTAAAATGTTTTTAGAGTTTTTATTTGGTTTTTAGGGTTTTTATAGTTTTTTATAGTTTTAAGGTTTTTAGGGGTATAATTGTGTTCAGAGTTTTTAGGGGTTTTTATGGTTTTATGTTTTTTATCGTCTTTAGGGCTTTTAGGGGTTTTAGGTTTCTATAGTTTATTATAATTTTTGGGGTTTTAGGGTTTTAAGTTTCTTTACTTTTTTAGTAATTTTTATGTATTTTTTAGTATTTTTATGGTTTTAGGGTTTTAGGGGGTTTTACGGTTTTTAGGGTTTTTATCATTTTTATTTTTTTGGGTTTTGAAGGGGTTTTTTTATTTCTTGAAGGTTTTATGGTTTTTTGAGTTTTTAAATGTTCATAAGGATTTAAAGGTATTTTTTATTTTTAGTTTTTTGTGTTTTATGGGTTTAATGATTTCTTACTTCTTGTTTTTTATTATATTTTGGGTTGTTGGGTTTTTTGGGTTTTTTGGGTTTTTAGCGATTTTTAGGTTTTTAGGGGTGCTAAGGGTTTTTAGGTTTTTAATGTTATCTTGGGGTTCTTTAAGGTTATTAGGGTTTTTTACATTTTAATAGATTTTTAGGGATTTTTAGGATTCTTATTAATTTTTATGGTTTTATAGAATTTTCATGTTATTACGGTTTTTTGGAGATTTTGGGATTTTATGGTTTCTTTTTGGGTTTTATGGATTTCTGTGTATTTTAGGGTTTTTATTTTTTTAGTAGTTTTTAGGGTTTTAAGGGTTTTAATTACTTTTTTATATTTTTAAGGGTTTTTTTGGTTTTTTGGGTTTTTTTGAAGTTTTTTAGGGTTTTTAGGTGTTTTATGTTTTTAGAGGTTTTTAAGTGTCTTAAGAATTTTATGTTTTTATTTGGGTTTTTAGGGTTTTTAGGGGTTTTTATGTCTTTAGAGAGTTTTAGGGCATTTTTTTATTTTTATTCTTTTTGGGTTTTTATGGATTCGGGGTGTTTTGGGGTGTTTTTAAGGTTGTTTTTTGAGTTTTGGAGGTTTTTATGGTTTTTAGAATTTTTTTAACACTTTTAGGGGTGTAAAGGGTTTTATGTTTTTTAGTGTTTTTAGGGTTTTTAATGGTTATTATGATTCTTATATTAGGGTTTTTTTGGGTTTTTAGGTTTTTCAGGGTTTTTTTGAGTTTATTAGGGTTATTTAATATTTTTTTACAGTTTTTAAAATTTTTATTAGTTTAATGGTTTTTTTTAATTTTTATTTTTTTAGTGGTTTTAGGGATTTTAATGGTTTTTACGAATTTTATATAATTTTATGATTTTTTTGGATTTTTAGTCTTTTTATGCCTTTAGTGTTTTTTTTGGTTATTAGGTATTTTATGTGTTTTATTATTATAAAGGTTTTCTTATATTTTTTTCAGGTTTTTAGGGTTTTTTACATTTTATGGATTTTTTGGGTTTTAGGATTTTTTGGGTTTTATGGATTTTTTTTGGGTTTTTAGGGTATTATGTTTTTTTTGCATTGTTAGAGTTTTTAATGTTTTTAGGGGTTTGAAGGGTTTTTAGTGGTTTCAATAGTTTTCTTATTTTTTTTTGGTTTTAGGGGTTTTAATGTTTTTAGAGGTTTTTATGGTTTTTAGGGTTTTTAATATTTTTATGGTTTTTAGGGGTTTTAGCATTTTTTTTAGTTTTTTTAGGGGTTTTAATCATTTTTAGGATTTTAAGGTCTTCCTAGGGGTTTACAAGACCAAGAAATTGTTGAATTCCTAGACAAATGACACATGATGATTCACTTCTGTACAATGGATGACTTGATTCTTTCTTGGTCCAAAACTCCATGATACTATAACAAGTTTCCCTTTTTCCTCTTTTTATGGAAATATTATTTCGATATGACAAGAGACTCTCCCACTACGAAGTTGTGGGTATGCCTTACCAAACTCCCACTTCCCTTTCAAAACTCATCTATTATTTATATGATTGGCAATCTCGAAGGTCATTTTTTGTGTTTTGATATTATGTTAAATTTCATTTATCACTCAATATCCCTTATATCTGTGTTGAAGTGGATGTCTCAAAGTCACAAGTGGATTTGGTTTGGATTACTATTTTGGAATAATTCTACTATAAAAAATTAGTAGTCTTTGAATCCTAAATATATTATTGCATGTCTTGAAAACGTCTAAGTCATCTTTTCTCCTTGGGTTGTCATAGTGGAAGGGATAATCCTGGGGATCTAGATCTGGTAGATAGGAAGCCATTATGGGAAGTGTATAAGGATCCCTTTGGGGTGGATCATTTTTGTAATAAGAATTCATCATCCACGGATATTAACCAAAAATAAGTAAGACTACTGAGGACTGACTGAAAAGTGGTATTCTTTTTTTAATGATTGAGAAGTGAGTTGGCTGATCACAAGTCATTGGTGCGGGACACTTCGGGGTTATTGGGGGTATGTAGATGCGTGCATCCGATTTTCTGGAAGCATGGTCCAACAATCCAAAGGTTTCATCTTATGAATAGAAAGTGTTCATTGGTGAAAAAACTTCCCTTGAGGTGGCAATGCAATAGATAAGTGGGGCAGGCCCGAAAACATCAATAGGACCTGAGAATTCAGTGTTGGTCACCCCAAAAATACAGGGGGGTTGGGAGGATGTTGTGAGTAGGTCAATTCCAAGAATGACTATGACTAATTTTAACATTACCAACCAAATTGGAGGCCTGGGAAATGAAGGTATTGTTCATGATCAAAGTGTATCTGTTCGAGAATAATATTCCCTTGGAAGGAAATGTTTATCTGGGGGATAATTAGGAGGTGAGAGATATTTCCAACTATCGGCTAATAGTCATTAAGGAATACATGGTAGAGAACTTCACATTTTATGGAGAATTAAGGGTTTGAAATGAAATGGGGTTTCAAGGAGTTGCATTGTGACCTTGAGAAAGAAATCCAAGGAGAAAAATGATTACTCTCACCTACCAAAACCAATTGAGACAAGGTCATCCAAAAAGGCTAGGTCTAGGGATATGTATTATGAACCCACTAAGAACATCTAGGAATAGAAAAAGGGTACAAACATGTTCATTTAAAGTCCCATAGATGAAATTAGTGTGTTTAAGGATCATGAACTAGTGAGTGCCATATTTTAAAACCAATCTCAAATGGAAGGGGATTTATGGATGTTGATGATTTTAATAGAGAGGACATTACTGCTCTCAATGCCCCTCCAAAATATGTTTTATATGACTCATAGGTTGTAAAGTAAGTTACTAATATAGTTTAAACATTGGATCTTATGGTTTTCCCACAATGGGTTGAAGTTGAGGATGCTGGGGAAAACAAAAAGACAAGGGAGATTATCCTTCACTCTAAGGAAGAAATGAAGGATAATGAATTTCATATTAATGATTCTCAAGAGGATGTTGATAGCATGGATGGAATAATGATTCTAGGGGATACCAAAAAGGAGCACTATTTTTAGAATGATAAAAAATCACTTATTTTGATAAGAGACTTCAAAAAAAGGAAGATAAACATGGAGGATCTCATACAAACGTGGTAAAATATGGCTTTTAATTTTGAAGACCTCATCAAGGACAATTTGAAAATAATAGTAAATTTCATTCATTGGATATTATATAGGGATAATATTTCTAATAGCTTCATGTTTTCTTTTAAATTTTTTAATTAATTGTGTGGTTTGATATTTTTTTGGATTTAACTTTTTTTACTTACCACTTTTTCTATAAAAAGACTTTCTTAATAAATAGATAATTTTTAGTTAAAGGGGTTTTATATTTTTTTAGAGGATTATGATTTTTAGGGTTTCTATGGGTTTTATGGGTTTTAGGGTTTGTATAGTTTTTATGGGTTTTATGTTTTTTTTGTTTTTTAATGGGATTTTAGTCTATTTCATGGTTTTTAGGTTTTTTAACGCTTTTAGGTATTTATAAATTTTTAGGGGGTTTATGGATTTTGAGGTTTTTTGGGTTTTTGGATCTTTGGTTTTTAGGATTTTTTCTATGTTTTTTAGGGTTTTAATAATAATTTAGAGTTTTTAACAATTTTAGGGGCTTAAATTTTTTTTGTTGTTTTAAGTGTATTTTACAGTTTTTTGGGGTTTTTAATATTTTGGGGGATTTATGGTTTTTATGGTCTTTTAATGGTTTTTAATGATTTTTAGGTTTTTAGGGGTTTAAATTTTTTTTAGTTTTTTATAAATTTCATAGGGTTTTTAGGGTTTTTTACTTTTTAGGGATTTTTAAGGATTTTTATAGTGTTTTAGGTTTTTTAGGAATTTTAGGGGTTTTAGGGTATTTTGGGTTTTTAGACCTTTTAAGGGTTTTGAGGTTTTTTTTTGTTTTTTGGGGTTTTATAGGTTTTATGAGTTTTTTATTGTTTTAATGGGTTTTTAGAGTTTTTTAACATATTTAGGGATTTAATGGGTTCTTATAGTCTTAGTGGATTTTATAATTTTTATGGTCTTAGGTGTTTTTTGGGTTTTCATAGTTTATTATGGGTTTTAGAATTTTTACGTTTCTGGGGTTTTAAATGTTTTTTAATGTTTTACTAGGGGTTTCAGGGTTTTTATTGTTTTTTATATATTTGTAGTTCGTTTTAGTATTTTTTTGGGTTTTATGGATTTTTAGGGGTTATATGGTTTTTAGGTTTTTTAGAGGTTTTATGTTTTTCTAGGTTTTTATCATTTTCTTAGGCTTTTTCAGGGGTTTTCAAGGTTTTATGGGTTTTTTATGTTTTTATGGAATATTAGCGGTTCTCAAGGATTTTTGTGGTTTTTAGGGTTTTTATGGATTTTAAGGATTTTATGGTTTTTATGATTTTTTCGGGTTTTAATTTTTTTATGGTTTTTAAGGTTTTTAGTGTTTTAGGGGTTTAAAGGGTTTTTAGAGTGTTTAGTATTTTTTGGAGATTTTATAGTATTTATGGTTTTTTAAAATCTTTAGGTGATTTTTTATTTTCAACGAAGTCCTTCTAAAACAAGGGAGCCAATGGAAAAGAGGCCTTGTATAGGATGTCTTTGGGGAAGGATTGATGAGTGGCCCATGTAGTTTTAAGGTTGGGAAGAACCAAGGAATACTCACGTAGTGGTGCTCCATGCAAGTATACATGGGTGAGGGAGGCTCGTGTAGGGGGTTCACCTAAAGATTAAAAAAATATAAAATCTTAAAACACATAAACATCAACAAAACCCTTAGACCCCTTATGACCCACAAAATCCATAAACACCCATAAAACCCATAAAATTACAAAAAAAATCCATAAAAACCATAAAAACATAAAAAACACTAAAATCTAAAAAACCTGAAGAAAACCATAAATCCCAAAAAAACACTTTAAACCCCTAAAAACCTAAAAAAAAACTAAAAACCTGGAAAAAAACTCTAAACACCATAATGACCCTAAAAAAATAATAAACCCATAAAACCATAAAAACCATAAAACCCATAAAAACCAATAAAACAATAAAAACCCTTCAAACACCTAACTATTTTAAAATTAATTGAAAAATTGTAAATCCTTAAAAAAATCAAAAACCATAAAAAACTAAAAAACCATAAAAACAAACCCCCCTAATAACCATAAAAACCATTAAAATCACTAAATAACCTACAATACCATAAAATCAAAAAAATGCCTAAAAACGTAAAAACCCAAAAAACTCTTAAAATCTATAACAAAATAATAAAAACCATAAAACACATAAATTCCCGGAAAGTCCTAAAAATGATTTAAAAATCAAAAACAACTCTAAATACCATAAAACCCCTCAAAATCCCAAAAAACCCAAAAAACCCTATAAAATACTAAAAAAATCCCTAAATATCCCAAAAAAATTGAAAAAACCTTAAACACTTGAAAGACCCTAAGAAGACATTCAAACACAAAAAACACTTAAAACCCCTAAAAACATAAAAACTATAAAACCCTAAAAGACCCTAAAACCCCAAAAATCCCTAAAAACCATAACAACCCTAAAAACCCTAAAACCCTAAAACCCATAAAAACTCTAAAAACCCCTAAAAACTCTAAAAACCCCTTTAATATGAAATTTTTTAAAAAAGTATAATAAACATAAAACCCATAAAAATAATAATAATACCCAAAAACCTTAATAACCATAAAACACTATAAAACTAAAAAACCCCAAAAAATCATAAAACCCTAAAAATTTATATAAACCCTAAAAACCTATATAAATACAAAAAACCCCAAAAAATACTTAAAATGTAAAAATCCGTAAAACCCTTGAAAACCATTAAGAAAACCTTAAAACCTAAATCATCAAAAAACCCCTATGAATCCTAAAAAACACTTAAAACCACAAAAAATTCTAAAAACACTAAAAATAAAAAAAACTAAAAAAACCATAAAAACCTTACAACATCATAAAAACTATAAAACCACTAAAAACTATAAAAACCCTTTAAAACACTAAAAATGTCAAGAACTCTAAAAATTAAAAAAAACCTAAGAAACTAAAAAATGTCACTAAAACCTAAAATCCATAAAAACCATTAAATCCCACAAAATATCTAAACACTCTAGGATTCTATAAAAATACTAAATAAATCCTAAAATCCCTAAAAGGGTAAGAAAACCTAAAACTCTTAAAAACTTTTATAACCCTTAAGAAAACATTAAAAAACTTAAAACCCTAAATCCCTTAAAAACCTAAAAATGATAAGACCCTTAAAAAATCAGAAAACCCTCATAATTCTACAAAACCCTAAAATTCCAAAAAAATCCTTAGAAATACCGTAAAATAACTAATAACGTAAAAAGCCCAAAAAACCCTAGAAACCCCTATGAAAACCATAAAAATATAAAAAAACTTAAAACCCCAAAAAACCTAAAAAATGATTAAAACTATAATAACCATAAAGTACCCTAAAACCCCTAAATTCCATAAAAACTGCTAAAAACCTCAAGACTTTTAAAAACACTTATAACCTTACAAACTCAAAAAACCAAAAAACTATAAAACTGTAAAACACTAAAAATCCCTAAAAACACATATAATACATTACATCCCAAAAATCACCAAAAACCCCTAAAAAATTAAAACCCATAAAAATGCTAGAAATCCCAAATAGAAACATTATAAACTAAAAAAACATAAAACCCATAAAAAACTAAAAAATGCTTAAACCATGAAAACCCCAAAAAACCTTGAAAACCATAAATATCTTTAATAACCTTAAAAAACATTAATGATCTATAAAAAAAATAAAAATCCAAAAAAATACTAAAAACCTTTTAAACCCATAAAAACATTAATAACTCTAAAAACCATAAAACCCTAAAAAATTTCCAAATACCCTAAAAACCCAAAAAACCAAAAAAAACCCTCAAAATCCCAAAAAAACATAAAAAGTATAAAAAATCTCTAAAAACACCAAAAATACAACAAACCATAAAAACATTGAAAACCCCAATGAAAACCTTAAGAACCTAAAAAACATAAAACTCATAAAACCCAAAAAACACTAAAAACACTAAAAACCATTAAAACCCTAAAAAAACATATATTCATCAAAATCCCTAAAAACTGTAAAGACCATAAAAATCTCTAAAAACGTTAAAAAAATCCCAAAAAACATGAAAAACCATAACAAAACATTAAAAACCAAAAACACATAAAATTCAATGAAAAAATAAACTAAAACCCCAAAATTTGAAAACCCCTAAAAACCATTGAAACCATTGAAAAAAAACTATAAAAACCTCTAATCCCTCAAAAAACTCAAAAGAAAACAAAATTCCCAAAAAACAATAAAATCACAAAATACAATAAAAACAATCAAAAATAACTAAAAACCGTAAAGCTATTAAAAATCCCAAAAAATCCTTAAAATTACTAATAACGTGGAAACCTCTAAAATCCTGTAAAATCCTTAAGAAAAGAAAAAACCTAAAATGACTTAAAATCCTAAAAACCCTAAAACCCTAAAAATATTGAAACCCTAGAAACCCTAAAAACCATAAAATCTTAAAAATCCTAAAACATCACTAAAAACCACTAAAAATATAAAAACCCAAAAAAGGCCTTAAAACCCCTAAAATCCCTTAAACACAAAAAGAAACATGATACCCCTAAAAATTTAAAGACCCAAAAAACCACTAAAACCCCTAAAAACCTTAAAACCTCTAAAAATCCATAAAACCCTAAAACACATAAAAATCCTAAAAATCATAAAAATCTATTAAAACACAAAAAACCCCCCGAAACCAGTATATAACCTTAAAAACCTAAAAAC
The DNA here is from genome assembly GCA_963277665.1 of Viscum album. NCBI lineage: Eukaryota > Viridiplantae > Streptophyta > Magnoliopsida > Santalales > Viscaceae > Viscum > Viscum album. Next base: position 1,273,776,748 of record OY728136.1, on the reverse strand, counting down.
TTATAAAACCCCTAAAAACCAAAATAACACTAAAACCCTAACTACCCAAAAAAGCCAAAAAACCCTAAATATCATAAAAACCGTTATAAACCTCAAAAAACCAAAAAATCCATTAGACCCCAAAAAATACTGATAAATCTAAAAACCATTAAATCTCTTAAAAATGATAAAAACTACAAAAAACCTTAAAACCCAAATAAACTGATCAAAAACCCTAAAACCCAAAAAACCCTGAAAAACTCTAAAAACCCTCAAAATCATTAAAACCTATAAAAACCATTAAAATCCTAAAATTCCCTAATAATATCTAAAAACAAGAAAAAACATGAAATCATAAAAAAAATCCTATGAAAAAATGAATATATAAAATAGTTAAAACCTATAAAACCCTAAAAACACTAAAAAACCTAATAAACGTAAAACCCAAAAAAAAACCCCTAAAAAACTAAAAACTCGAAAAACCATAAAAATCCTAAAATACCCCTAAAATACCTAAAACTATAAAAAATAATAAAACCCATGAAAAATTCATTGAAAAACATAAAACCCTAAAAAAATTTAAACCCCTAAAAGTCATTAAAAGATTGAAAATCCCTAAAGACACTAAAAAGACCGTAAAACCCCTAAAAACCCTTAAACACCATGAAAACCGCCTAAAAACTTTTAAACCCCCAAAACCCATAATATCCCTAAAACCATAAAACACTAAAAACCCTTTAAACTATTAAAAAAATAAACACTGCAAAAAATATTAAACCCTAAAAACTAAAAAACCCTAAAAAACAAAAAATAAAAACCGTGATAGACCCTAACACCCCTTAAAATCCCTAAAAAACCAAAAAAATATAAATCCCCTAAAAAATAAAAAATAAATTATTTTTAAATCCTCTAAAAACCCTAAAAACTCTCAAAATACCTAAAAACCCTAAAAACCCATAAAAACCTAAATAATCCTTAAATAATCCCTAAAACTGAAACCCATAAAAACCATAAAAAATAAAGAAAACACGTAAACCCAAAAAAACCATAAATACATAAAAACACTAAAAACCATAATAATTCTTAAAAACATCAAAATCCATAAAAACTCTAAATACCATAAAATTTTAAAAATCACTAAAACCCTAAGAATAAATATACCCTAAAAACCCTGGGAAAATATTAATATCCTAAAACCCTAAAACCCCTAAAAACATAAAAATGATAAAAACCCAAAAAACATTAAGAACCCTAAAAACCATAAACCCCTAAAAATAATTAATACAAAAAAACCCATAAATACCCTAAAAACCACTAAAAACTATAAAAACCCTTTAGACCTCTAGAAAATGTAAAAACAATAAAAACCAATAAAAACCCTAAAAAGAAAAAAAGACCAAGAAACCCCATAAAACATTAAAAACCATAAAAAAACTAAAAATACTGAAAATGATAAAAACCCTTAGAACCTGTAAACAACAAAAACCAAGAAAAATCTAAAAAATTCCCTAAAAATCCCTAAATGCAAAAAAAACCCTAAAGAACCTTAAGAAAAATATAAAACAATAAAACACATAAAACCTCTAAAAACCCTAAAAAAATTAAAACCCCTTAAAGCCCCTAAAATCCTAAAACTCTTCAAAATACATAAAAACCCTAAAAATAATAAACCACCTAAAAATCGATAACAATACCTAAAAACATAAAAACTCAATAATAACACTAAAAACACCTAAGAAAATATAAAAAACCAAAAATCACTTAAAACCCCTAGAAACCTAAAAGTCTATAAAACCCACTAAATATCATAAAATACCTAAAACCTAAAAACACCTAAAATCTGATAACCCATTAACACTATAAATAAATTTTATAACCCTAAAAATGTTGAAAAAATCCAAAAAATTTAAAAACCCTAATACACCCAAAATACCCAAAAACTAATAAAACCAAAAAAACCCTAAAAATCCTTAAAATCCCTAAAAACTCATAAAAATCAAAAAATTCTTAAAATCAATAAAAATACCTAAAAATATAAAAAACCTTATAAGACTTGAGGAAAAATTTAAAAAACCTAAAAACACATAAATCCCATAAAAACAAAAAAAATGATAAAATCCCAAAACCCCTAAATACTATAAAAAACAAAAAACCCAAAAAACCCAAAAAACCCTAAAAACCATAAGAACCACTAAAGGATCGACGAAAGCTTCCAACCCATGAAAATGTTAAAAAAATCATAAAATCATAAAAACCCTAAAAATCCAAAAAACATTAAAAAAATAAAAACCCTAAAAAACCCAAAAATCCCTCAAAATCCCAAAAAATGATAAAAATTATAAAAATAATCCATAAAAATACATAAAAACATAACAACCCTTAAAAACCGTGAAAACCCCCAAGAAAACCATAAAAATATTAATACCATAAAAACCCAAAAAATAAAACCCTTAAAACACCATAAATCCCTAAAAAGACATAAAAATATCAAAATCCCTAAAAAATAAAAGACTTTAAAATTACTAAAATTATCTAAAAATTTAAAAACCCCTAAAAACTCAAATAAAACCTTAAAATCCTAAAAAAACATAAAAACAGTAAAAACCATAAAAATTATAAAAACATTAAAAGACCCGAAAAACCCAAAATAACCCCAAAAACTATAAAAACTATTAAAAAACATTAAAAACCCAAAAAACACCTAAAACAATAAAAAATATAAAAATACTAAAAACCCATCAAACCTGTTAAACTATAAAAACAATTAAAACCCCTAAAAACCCCAATAATATATAAAAAACCCAAAAAACCATAAAAATCTAAAAAACTCTCTAAATTATATAAAAATGTAAAAACCCATAATTCCTAAAAAACCCTAAGATAACATTAAAAAAACTAAAAGCACTTAAAACCCCTAAAAACCTAAAAACATTAAAATTGATAAAACCCCAAAAAATACATATAGAAAACCCTACGACCCCCAAATGCCTAAAGACCATGAACACCTAAAAACCAAAAAAACACCTAAAATCAATAAAAATATAAAATCCCTTTAAACCCCAAAACATTTCAAAACTCTCAAAAGTCAAAAAACCATTAAAACCCAAATAAACCATAAAAAACCAAAATACCCAAAAAATCCCTAAAAACCCTAAATAAACATAAAAATACTAAAAAATCCCTAAACCCCATAACAAAATAAAAAACACTAAAAATATTCAGAAAGATTAAAAAATAGAGACCACTTAAAACCTCTAAATACCCTAAAAACCATAAAATCACTAAAAACCCATAAAAACTATAAAAATACCTAAAATATTTAAACAATACCTTAAAATATAAAAACCATAAACATCATAAAAAGACATAAATAATCCTAAAATTAACAAAACCCTTAAAACCCCAAAAATTTATATGAAGACTTAAAAAACTAAAAACACTTAAAACTCATAAAAACATAAAAAAACTTAAACCTCATAAAAACTTAGGAAAAATGAAAAAATCCTTAACAACCCTAAATACACTAAAAGTAATAAAATTCCATAAAACCTTAAAAAACCATAAAACCCATAAAATGACTAAAAACTATGAAAAACATTAAACCCCAAAAAATGATAAAAAATATAAATACCCTAATACCCCCAAAAAAGTAAAAACAGTAATACCACAAAAACCCTTAAAATATAAAACCCCTTAGAACCCTTAAAATCTTAAAAACACAAAAAACAATAAAAATCCTTAAAATCCTTAAAAATGTAAAAACCATGCAAACTCTATAAACACATAATAATACCATAGAAAGAAAAAAAATATTAAAACCCCTAAAAAAATAAAAATTCTAAAAAAATGTAAAAACAATAAAAACCCCACATACCCCTAAAAATCCTTAAAACTCGTAAAAAACTATAAAAATTCACAAAAACACTTAAAATCTATTAATAATTAATAAACCTGAAAACCAACAAAACCTCTAAAGAAATATTAAAAACAAAAAATAGATAAAACCATATTTTATAAAAGTTCATTGTCCGACTATACAATTTTCACTGGGGTCAGTGATGGTAGTGAAAGGAATAACCTGAATAGACATGACTACAACCTAACACTTATCATGAAAATGGCAGCGGGGGAACAACCCTCTATAGTATGGAGTTGTGGGTTCACCAAAGTGAACCTCTTAGGTACCCCCAAGCAGTGTCAGTGCACAAGGTACCTGCACATTGACCTTCACAACCGGTTTGAGTATCAGCTAGCATAGCACCCCTGAGTGGTAAACATGAGTGAAACACTTATATAGAAACCTTGAGTGAGATATCCCAATTTTCCAATGGTCTCATATTTAACTATAAATATGATCTTCGGGTCTTCATTTTCAAGGAAGAAAATTCCCAAAGTCCTTTTGGAGCTCTAATCACCCAGTCCTTCGATCAATCCCTCTTAAATCTTTTAGTTATATTTTTTAAACCTAAAGAAGAGGAAATTAAAGGGTCAGTGAAACAAAGGTCATCATATGATTTAAAATTAACAACTACGTAAGGCACTCACTAACCCCATTATTGAATAACACTAACATAAGGCCCGCTTTCTTAAAAAGGGACCTCTATGATCCATTTCTTTGAATACATGTGGAGACCCTTGAAGGCTTGAGAAAGGTCTCACCCAAGTATATCTTCCCAAGTGGTTTCTTTCCCATGGAACCAGCAGCTCGCCCAGGACAATCAATTTGGTGAAACCCCTGCATGAGCCCACCTCACCCATGTATACTTGCATGTAGCACCCCTACGTGAGTCTCCATTGGTTATCCATAAGCTTAAGACTAGTGAGACACCCATCAATCCGTATCCAAAGCTATCCAATACAAGGACTCTTTTCCATTGGATCACTTGTTTTAGAGGGAATATGTTGAAACCTCCTCTAAAGCCTCTGGACTTGCATGACCATGGTGAGATTGAAGTAGGAGGAGGAAGAGGAGACCTAATGTTTCCAGATCCTCTCTTCCATTGATGAACTAGACCTAATGCCGCTGGATCCGGCTCCCCTCTCCCAATCAAAGGGGGGTGACTTGAGATTTCATCTATAGGGGAAGAGTATATCATATCTTCGTTCAATTATGACCTTCCTGAGGATCCCTATTTCGCTGAAGGTCCCCGATATCTTCCAAGAGGGTCCTCAACTTTCACTACATCCTAAGTAGATTAACAGTTCCTTTGATCTTTGTAATCTCACAATGGTGGACCGCTTCCATTTCCAACATCCATAGGTCGAATCATTTGATCCCTTCATCTCTGAGTCTTGGAAGCTTTCGGAGTGCACGATCGTCAGTTTTCTTGACCGACGACATTTCATGATTAGCTTTGGATTAGAGGAGGATTTGATCTATACCTGGTCCAGGGACCCTTGAAGATGAAACATGGCATCTCTCTACATGTTTCGCTGGAGCTTCAAAATACACATGTGGTGTGACCCTTCGACGTTCACAACCTGGGTATGTCTTACGGGGATTCCTCTCTCAATCCAGAATCCTTCTATCATGTGTGCAATTGGGAACATGATCAGGAGGTACCATTGCTCTGATTGGAATACTGAGATTTTTTGTCATCCTATATGCCCCAGAATATGTGTGTAAGTAGATTATTCAAGGTCACCGGTCCTATGCATTTGGATTACAGATGAACAGGAGTTTCGTTTGAAGAAGGAGGTGGTTTTTGAGTCGTGGATGCATTATTGCGTGTCTTGTAGCGGGTGTGGTCATTTAGCGTTGAACTGTCGCAGCGGGAGGGTTTGTGAATACTCACAAGTAATAGAGACGAATCACAGTGGAGGGTGTGCTGCTATTGGTATGAATAAGGCCTTGAGAATGGGTCACTCTGAAGCTAGTTTGACAGCAATAAGGGGTGAAGCGAGATATATTTTGGCCTTTGAGGAGGCTATTGGGTGTGCCAGATGTGGAGATGTTGTTGAGCAGGATACTTGGGTAGGAGAACCTCTAAATGATGTTGCAGTAGTGGAGGAGCCAGTGGAACTATCTCTCATGAATGGGGTGGTCCGAGAGCCTTTGGCTAGCAGTGCAGTGGTAGATGAGCCAATGCCAAAAGTTCTGCTGTAGGGGATGACTCATGATGGTGCTGATGTGGTTCATGTATGCTCTTCTGAGGAGATGCTGGGCATCCAAGTGGGAGTCTCTATTTTTTTGTGGCTGAGGATGCTGAGCATACTGTCCCAAAGAACTCAGTGTAGGGTAATCCCATGAAGAAGGTGGAGAATATGCCATGGGACCCTATGGTTAAGTATGTCTTTGATCACTTAAATTGTGAACTTGGTCTTGTAAATGCAGATACAGTGGGAAATGCTTTGTCTTGTAACTCCCCATGGTCAGATCCTATGACTGATCTTATTCTGGACCCGATTGTTTCTATTCAAGATGGGCGGGAAGTTGATGTTGGAGGAATGGTGATCATGGTCTCTACTGGCAATAGATTCCAAGAACTGGGAAATGATGAGGAATTGCATGAAGAGGATAATGATACAAGGCAGGAAGGTGGCATCTTGTAGCTTGTTGTTTCTCTGATGGAATCTGGAACTAGGGAAGATATGCAGAACCTGGTGGATCAGCCACAATGCCTTTCTTTTGTGGATGTTAATAGTTAGGTCCAGTAGGATTGTGGATTGGAGGAGGGTTATCAAGATGTGAAAATCTTGGCAAAGTGGGGTGGCATCTCGGATAGTGACATGAAAATGGATAGTGGAGTGGTCTAGCCCTCCTATAGTGATGTTGATCAGGGAGAAATGATGAAGGTGCATGGGGTTGAAGTTGTTAAAACTAGCCCACCATGATGAAGACCAAGGAAAGATTATTCTTATCTTCCAAGGTCGGTGCCTACCAGATCTTTCTTTGGGAAGGAATGTTCGGCTATGCAGTCCTCGAAGAAGTTTCTAGCCATGGAGAAGCTAAATCTTAGAATGAAATATGCCAAGGTTCTTAAGTACTATGAAAGCTCAGAGTGGGAAACAGACACTGTATATGACATAATCTCTAATGGGGGTGGTGATGGGTATGATTTCTATGATATGTAGTTGTTTTTCTGATTTGTTGTAACTGCTTAATGCTTTTTTCATTTAATAATAAATGGTCAGAGGCTTGCCTCTGACTGAGAATTTCTAGTATAAAAACATTTTAAACCCTTGAAAAGGCTAAAAAATATTATATATTGAAAACCCTTAAAAACTCAAAAAATATGCGAAAAATCGAAAAACCCAAAAAAACATAAAATCCCTAAAACCCCTAAAAACAAAAAAACACTCAAAATTCGTAAAATCCAAAAAATGATATATATACTAAAAATTCCATAAAAATCCCTAACATATTAAAAAAACTCTAAAACCCTAAAAATCACTAGGATAACCATAAAAACTTAAAAATAATAAAAACCATTGAAAATGTAAATAACACTAAAAACTCTAAAAACACATAAAAATACTAAAAACCCTAAAATACATAAAAAACACAAAAAAAAACTTAAAATACTAAAAAATCCAAAAGAATACCATAAAATACCTAAGAATTTAATAAACCCTGAAAAAACCTATGAAAATAATTAAAAACCAAAAGTAGTTAAAAACCTGAAAAATCCTAAAATGCAAAAAACCATAAAAGATGTTAAATACCCTAAAACCACTAAAATCGCAAAACAACCTAAAAACTTTTAAACCCCTAAAATCCCTAAAAACACACTAAAATCTGAAACGCCCTTCAAAACCTTATAAATGATAAAAAAAATATAAAACCCATTTAAAACCCTAAAAAACTAAAAAAACAAAAATCCCAAAAAAACAAAAAAACCTAAAAACCATAACAAACAAAAATAACACCTCAAAATACCTAAAAAACCTTAAAAATAAAAAATAAAAAAATCATAAAAATCCCAAAAATATGTTAAAACCCTAAAATCTCTAAAAAACACTAAGAAAGACTTCAAAATCTAAAACACTTAAAACCAATAAAAACCATAAAAATCCATAGAAATCCCTAAAATCGCTAAAAACATTATAACATAAAAACAACCAAAAACCAAAAAAATGATATGAAAACCTTAAAAACCTAAGAAAAATTAACACCTCTAGAAAACATAAAAATTGATAAAAACAAGATAAATCCCAAAATCACTTAAAAACCACAAAACCTCCTAAAACAAAAAAACTCCTCAAAACTATAAAACACCATAAAAAACCTAAACCCCAACTAAAAACTCTAAAACCCTTTAAATCCCTAAAAATTTAAAAAAAATCTAAAAACATAAAAAACCATAAAATTCTAAAAATAGCCCCTAAAAACAAAAAAAAACAACAAAAACCTAAAACTGTAAAACCCGCAAAATCCCTAAAACCCTAAACCCATAAAAATCCTAAAAAATCCATAAAATCCTTTCAAATTTAAAAATCCTTGAAAACTCCTAAGAAAACCATTAAACCTAAAAACACATAAAATGCCTAAAAACCCTAAAACAATTAAAAACCTAAAACTCTAAAAACATTATAAACCCCAAAAAACCCAAAAAACCCTAAAAATAATAAAAATCTAAAAAACTTTAGATTCTTAAACACGTTAAAAAACTCTAAAAAACATTAAAAAAGGTAAAGAACTCACAAAAAACCCAAAAACACCAAAAAAACATTAAATCCCATAAACCCCTAAAAATCCAAAAGAGCATAAAAATCATTTAAAACCCAAACAAAAATAATAATCCTAAAAATCCCAAAAAAATTCCAAAAAATCAAAAAAAAAAAACCCTGAAAATCTCTAAGAAAAACATAAATACATAAAACAATTAAAACCCATAAAAACATAAAAATGCAAAAAACCCTAAAAACCTAAAACCCTAAAATCATAAAACCCCTAAAAACCATTAAAACCACTAACAATAATTAAAATACCCTATTAGCTCTAAAACACCTTAAAATAACTAAAGATTTAAAAAAAATTAATAATCCATAAAAACCTATTTTTTTTTAAATACCACTCAAACCCAAAAAACATAAATACCCTTAAAACACTAAAACCCATAAAACTATAAAAACCAAAATGAATCCTAAAAAAGACCTTAGTATATAAATTATAATAATAAACCCTAAAATCCGTAAAAATCCCAAATAACACATTAAAACATAAAAAAATTAAAAACCCTAAAAATCTAAAATACACTAAAACCCCTATGAACAATAAAGACCCTAAAACCCTTAAATCCCTTAAAACACATCAAAATCCCTAGAGATCCTAAAAAACAATAAAAACCCTAAAAATACCTAAAAATAACTAAAAACATTAAATACCCTAAAACCCATGAAAACCCCAAAGAAAACCATAAAAACCTAAAAAAATATAAACCCCCTAAAAACCTATAAATACTAAAAACCATAAAATACCCTAAAACCATATAAAACCATAAAACCCCTAAAAACCATAAGAAACCTTAATTACAAATAAAAACATTGGTTAACCACTAAAAACTCTATGAACACATTAATCCCCTAAAAGCATTAAAAACTAAAAAACCTGAAAACCCTAAAACCCTTAGAAATCTCAAAACCCCATATAGAACCTTAATGATATGAAAAAATCTATAAAAATTAAAAAAAAATATATAAAAAACCCTAAAACTCTCAAAAACACCCAAAAAATAATAAAATCCTAAAAACGCATACAACCACAAAAAATTATAGACACTACAAAACCGAATACCCCAAAACCCTAAAAAACCATGAAACCCCCAAAAAACCCAAAACAAACCAAAAAAACCCCTAAAACCCATTGAAATATCTAAAATATGTTAAACCATTAAAATCATTAAAAAACTAAAAAAAATATTAAATCAAAAAGCATGAAAACACCTAAGAATTCAAAAAACCCAAAAAACCCCTCAAAAAAATTAAAAGCCCTGAAAATTTTATAAAAAAACCATTAAAATATTAAAAATCACCTAAAAGCACCTAATAAAGTAAAACCCCCCTTAAAAATCGAAAAAATCCTTAGAGATTATTTAAAAAAAATATATAAAACCCTATAAAACCAAAAAAATGATATAAACAGTAAAACCCCTAAAAATAACCTAAAATTCCTTAAAACCCCTATAAACCACAAAACCCATTGAATCCATAAAACCCCTAAAAACCCATAAAATCCCGAAAATACCACTAAAAACTATAAAAACCCTTTTGACCCCTAAAAAATTTAAAAATTTAAAAAAAATTAATTCCCTATAAAACACAAATAAACACCTAAAACCCAAAATAAATCATAATAATATGAAAAACCTTAAAACCAATCAAATTTCCTAAAACCAAGAAAATCATAAATATCCATAAAACCTCTAAAAATATAAAAAAACATAAAAACTGCTAAATACCCTAAAAATACCTAAATGAGGAAACCATTAATACATAAAATTACCTAAAGCCCCTAAAAACCCTAAAATCGATAAGGGTCCAAAAAACACTAAAAACCTTAAAACCCATAAATCCCTTAAAATAAATAAAAATCCTAAAAAAATTCAAAAATCATAAAAGTGTAAAAACCCTACAATCCTAAAACCCCTAAGAAAACATTAAAAACTAAAACACCTAAAACCAATAAATAATTAACAATTATAAAAACCATTAAAAATGATAAGGCCCCCTAAAACTCAAAAATACCCCAAAAAAGATAAACCACTAAAAACCTTAAAAAACACCAAAACTCGTAAAAACTATAAAAACCATTTAATCCTTAATAAAACTATAAATCCCTCTAAATACCTAAAAACCCTAAAACCACAAAAATACTAAAATATCCCTATATATCACTAAAAATATAAAAAAACCAAAAACCCCTTATAAAACCTTTGAATCCTTGAAACATTTAAAGTCCTTTAAAAAGCTAAAAATAATAAAAATACCCTAGAAACCCTGAAAACCATAAAATCCCCAAAACCCCTTAAACCCTAAAAATGATAAAAACCTACTAAAAACACTAGAAAACCTTTAAACTCATAAAAATTACAAAAAACTAAAAAAACATAAAAACCCTTAAACCATATAATACCCAAAAAATCTTAAAAAACTATAATAACCACCAAAACCCTAAAAACCTTAAAACCAAAAATATCAAAAAAGATCTATAATAATTTCAACAAATTAAAAAAAACCACAAAACCTTGAAAACCCTTAATAAAACATTAAGAAACTAAAAACAGTAAAAACTTTTAAAAAACTAAAAGCGTTAAAAATTGAAAAAATTGTAAAATCCCTAGCAACTCGAAAACCCCCTAAAAACATAAAAAATCCCTAAAAATCCCTAAATCCCCTAAAACCCATTGAAAAAACTAAAAAATATTTAAACCCATAAAAATTTAAAAAACTCTAAAAATATTGAAAACCAAATAAAACTCAGGGAAAGATGCAAAAAACCCCAAAATCCTTTAAAAATTTTAAAAACCAAAAAATAACCTTCCAAATTCCTACAATCCTATAAATCCATAAAATAATAAAAAATGCCTTAAAATATGTAAAAACATAAAAAACCCTAAAACCCTAAAAAACCCAAAGAAGATGTTAAAAACCTAAAAACACATAAACCCCCGAAAAAAGATAATTGCACAAAAACCCTAAGATAACTGGAAAAGTCTAAAAACCAAAAAATCCCCTGAAATCATTTAAAACCCTAAAGACCCATAAAAACACTAATACCCATTAAAAAATAAAAAAATATTTAAACCCCTAAAAATGATAAAAAAATATTAAAAACCATAAAAAATAAAAAAACAATAATACCCCACAAAAACCATAAAAAACCAACAATCCATAAAACCCCACAAACCCCTAAATACTATAAAACAACATAAACCTTGTAAAAATGTTAAAACCACATAAAAACCCTTAAATCTCACTAAAAACTATAAATCACATTAAACCCCTTAAAAAGTTAAAACACTCTAAAAAACCATAAATCCTATAAAAAACTAAAAAAACATAATAACCGAAAAAAGCTTAAAAACCATAAAACTCAGTTAAATCCTTAAAAATACTTGAAAAAAATAAAACCTTGAAAAAAATACATAAATTCCCTAAAGATGTAGAAACCTATAAATATCATTAAATGCCCTAATAAAACCTTAAAACCCAAATAACACTTAAAATACCTAAAAACCTTAAAATAATAAAAACCCTTAAACTCTAAAAACCCTTAAAACCATCAAAATATCTATAACCCAATAAAAATCCTTAAAAAACTCAAAAATTTCTTGAAAAATTTAAATACCCATAAAATCTTGAGAGCCACTAAGAAAACCATAAAAAACTAAAAATACATAAAATAAATAAAATCCAAAAAATGCTAAAAACCAAAAAAAAACTCTGAAAAACCAAAACACCCTAAAACCCCCTAAAACATTAAAAATATGAAAACCCACAAAACCCTAAAAACAAACTATAATTTATAAAAAACTTTTAAACTCGTAAAAAAGTAAAAAAACTCCAAAAACCCATTAAAAACCTAAAAAACATATGAAACCCCTAAAAACCCATAAACCCTAAATCCACAAAAAAATAAAATACAAAAAATCCAAAAAATCCCTAAAAATCTATAAAATGGTAAAACCCCCCTAAAAACATGAGAATCCATAATAAATCCATAAAACCCTTTAAAACCATAAAACATATAAAAGCCTAAAAACATTGAAACCCCTAAAACCGCTATTACCCCTAAATACACTAAACACCCCCAAAATCCATAAAACCCTAAAAAACAATTGAAATACTAAAAATCAAGAAAAATACTGAAAAGGTAAAAGTCTATGAAACCCAAAAAACCCTAATGAAAACCTTAAAAACTAAAAAACCCAAAAACCTTAAATACCTAAAAAATGTTACATACCCTAAAAACCTAAAAAGACACTAAAAACCCTAAAACCCGTAAAACCCATAAAGCCCCCAAAATTTTTTAAGAACACTAAAACCTCAAAGAGTCTAGAAACCCATAGAACCCCCACAATAATGTTTAAAAACCATTAAATGCCATTAAAACCCAAAAAACACTAAAATTATAAAAAATTATTAAACCCCTAAAACATTAAAAAACCCCCAAACCCCATAATTCCCCGAGAAAATAAAAAAACCTTATAACCTCTAAAACCATAAAAATCCTAGAAACCCTAAACCCCTAAAAATCCCTACAAACCATAAAACCACATAAAAATCCTAAAAAGACTTAAAATTTCATACACATGTAAAAAACACTAAAATTCCCTAAGAAAACCATAAAATCCATAAAACACTTAAAATGCTAAAAAATATAAAAAAAGTAAAACCCCTAAAATTTTTAAAACCCTTAAAAATTATAATATCCCTCAAAATCTCTAAATACCATGAAAAGCATAAAAATCCTAAAAAAGACATAAAAATCCTAGAAAAATGTAAAATACCAGAAAAACATTGAAAACCATAAATAAAAATCCAAAGAAAACATTCCAACCTAAAAACGCATAAAACCCCCAAAAACCTAAAAAAGCTAAAAACCTAAAAAACCTAAGGCATCCAAAGAATTATAAAAACCCCTAAGAACCATAAAATATTTGAAAACCAAAAAAAAAACCTTAAATACACCTAGAACCATAAAACCACTAAAATACTAAAAACCCTTTAAACCCTTTATTGTTTTAAGAACCCTAAAATCTATAAAACCCCTAAAAATATAAAAATCCCTAAAACCAATAAAAACCAAAAAATCCCTAACGAACCTAAAAATCCTAAATCCCTCAAAATCCCTAAAAGCCATTAAATAAATTAAAATTTAAATAATCCATAAAAATCCATAACAACCTAAAAAAACCTAAAATGCCTAAAATTTCCTTAGAAACTATAACAACCAAAAAATAATTAAAACCCACACAAGACATAAAAATGATATGAATTGTAGAATCCCTAAAAATATAAAAACCCACAAATCCATAAAAACAATAAAAATAATAAATTCTAAAAAATCCTTACTAATTTAGTACCACCTAAAATCCTTGAAATCTCCTAAGTTAAACATAACACTCAAAAATCTCTTAAAATAGATAAAAAACCTAAAAATTCAAAAACTAAAAAAATCACAAAACACCATAAAACCCCATAAAACATTTAATACCATACAAACACATAAAACCCCCAATACCACAATAAAATCTCTAGAATCCCATTAAACCCCTAAAAATAATAAAAAAATATAAGAACCCTTAAAACCCCAAAAACTCAAAAAACCCAAAAAACATTCAAACCCCTTAATAATTTCAAAATCGCTAAAACCCTAAAAATTGTAATTTTTATTAAAAAACCCTAAAAATATCGTAAAACACAAAAAACTGTAAAAACACAAAAACCTTAAAAACCTAAAAAACATAAAACCACTAAAAACCTAAAAAAGTATAAAACCCAAAAACCACAAAAAACACTAAAAACCTTTGATAACTCTAAAAACATTAAGATATTTAAGAAACCAAAAAACCATAAAAACTCAAAAAACCCTAATAACCCAAAAACCTAAAAAACCATCAATATTCAGAAATACATTAAGGAACCATAAAAATAATAAGAAAGACATAAAAATATCTAAAGCATAAAAAACACAAAAACCCTAAAAACCGCTAAGATAACCTTAAAACCTAAATACACTTAAAATTATTAAATCCAAAAAATGAAAAAAAACCCTAAAAACCCCTAAAAACAAAAAATAAAAAAAACATATAAAAATATTAAAAAAACGAAAAACCCATAATACCTCTTGAAACCATAATAAAATCTAAAAAATTTAATTCCCTAAAAACGTTTAAAATCACTAAAAACCCCCCAAAACACTAAAAACTAATAAAAACCCTAAAAAACTAAAAACCCTAAAAACCCCAAAAAAAACCCAAAATTTTTTGAAATTCCCAAAAAACCATAAACCCCAAACCCCCTAAAAATCATTAAAAATCCATAAAAACATAAAAAACCCTAAATTCATTAAAAAATTTAATAAAACAATAAAAAAATAAAGCACTAAAACCCCCTAAAACCTATAAAAATAACAAAAACCCAAAAAACCCCAAAAAACCCCTAAAACCACATGAATCCTGGAAAATGATAAAAACCATACAAATCATAAAAAATTAATAATATATATTAATGTAAATACACTAAGAACCCTAACCCCACCCCCCAAGAAAATAGAAAAACCCTAAAATCACTTAAAACCCCGAAAACCCTAAAAACACTAAAAACACTGAATACCCTAAAAGTCCCTAACCCTCAAAGATTCATCGGTGGATCCTTGATCCGTCGTTCTCATAGATGGTATGACCTAGATGTGCTCTTAGGCCTCAAGACGGTGGTGGATTCTGCACTTCGACAACATCGTCTTCCCCAAGTGCTCTGGACTTCGGACTTCGACACGGCTTTGTTCCGTTGCTGGAACGTCTGGCTTCCGACTGCTATGGTGGTCGTGATGCCTTTAGATGTTCTTTCTTGGGTCGACATCCTCCAACAGCTGCAGATTGGGGTTGTTTTTTCAGATCTAGGGTTTCGGCAGGCGGGTCAACGCAGTCAAAGGGCGCAATGGCAAATCTGGTTGCTTCGGCGTTCAGGTTCTTTTCAGAAGGTGTTTCATTTAGGCGGATGGTGCGACGATCTGGTCTGGCGACACTGGTCGGGGTCTTCTCGATCTTACATTGCAAAAGCTCGTTTCATCTGTCGGTTCGCGAAGCAGCTGTAGGTGCGTGCTCAACCTTGTCTATCAGCTTCGCCTTTGCTCCAGTTTGTTGCTGCTTGTTTCGGTCGGACCTTTTGGCATTCCATGTTCTCCTACTTGATTTTGGTTCTGAAAGGACGCTGGTTTATGGGTCTGCTGAGATGTGTTTGGTGATTTTTGTGGATTGCAGTTTGCTGTACTAAGAGGTGTGGAATGCTGAAAGTTGTCTGGTTTGAAGCTCATGAGTACTGGTTGTTAAGCTGCGACTGTTCCGAGAATTCTCTGCTTACTAGCATGCTGGGTTGTGATGAAGCTATGTGTTCTAATTCGAGGTGCTGGTGGCGCTGTTCTATTTTCTGTTGTGCTGTTGTTTGTACCTCTTCGTGCGACATGGTGGAGGCTGCAAGGTATTGGATGCTGGATTTTAAGAAATTTGATGATGGCTACTGTATGGAAGTGCACTCTGCTTGCTGGTTCTTGGTGAGGACGTGTGGCTGTTTGGTATTTGCTGCTATTGTGGATGAGTTTGTTGCTGTGCTGCTGGAGTGGAAGTGGGATGCTGGGAGATGTTTGGTGGTCGAAAGAGGTGCTGGCTATTTGAAAATGAGGATGCTGGTTGCTGGTTTGTTGTGGATGCTGGTTGGCTGGTTGCTGCTACTGGATGTTGTTTGCTGCTGTAGTCTGAATGCTGGTTGTTGGTTAGCTGTGAGCTGCTGGATGCTGGTTAATGTTGGATGTAGTGCGGTTGGATGCTGGTACTGGCTGGATGTGACGTGATGATGTTGCGGTCTTGTCTGTTTTGTGCCTTTTTCTTTCTTTGTTTTTCTTTCTTTGGTGTGGGTTGTAAGGGTTTTTGGGTGTGGGTCGTTCGACACCTCCCCTCCCTTGTCTGCAGTGTTTGTGTCTTTTTGTTTAATAAATTTTGGGGGGTTCCAGGAATAGCCTGGACCCGAGCCTTCTTTGCCTAAAAACCATATAAAACCCTAAGACCATAAAACCCCCTAAAACCCATAAAAAACCTAAAACACACTAAAAACTCTACATCCCATTTAAACCCTAAAAAATGTGAAAAAAATAAAACCCATAAAAAATCTAATAAACTAAAAACCCCTAAAAACCAAAAAAACCAAAAAAACCCCTAAAAACACTAAAAATTATGAATATCCCTAAAAAGACTAAAAAAATATAAATCATTTAAAATTATTAAAAATACATAAAAATATAAAAACCTATAAGAACATATAGGAATTCTGTAGAAACCTGATAAAAATAAAACTACAAAGAAACCTAAAAACTGTCAAAAACCCTAAAACCCCTGAAACCTCTAAAACCCAAATCCATCAAACACCTAAAAACCCTAAAATCCCCCAAAACCCAAAAAAAATTCTAAAACCAACTAGAATATATATAAAAATATTTAACGTCTAAAAACTATAAAAAATAATGAAAGACCTTAAAACACCTAACAATTCAAAAAAACCATAAAACCCATCAAAATACCTAATATAACTAAAACCCATAAAAATATTAAAAATACTTGAAAATTCATAAAAACATATAAAACCCTAAAACATTGAAAAATCCAAAGAAAACCTTGAACACTCAATAACACATAAGACCCCTAAAAAACTAAAACCCGTAAAAAACCCAAAAACCCATAAAAATATGTAAAACCCTAGAAAAACCATATAAATCCTAAAAATCCAAAAAAAATCTCTAAAAACGTAAAAAACCATAAAAAACCATAAAAAACATAAATTCTGTAAGAAAACCCATAGAAACCTAAAAACACTTCAGACCCCTAAAAAGATAAAAAATGATAAATATCCCTAAATTCAGCCTAAAAATTGAAAAATCCAAAACACCATAAACCCCTAAAACCCTTAAAAAACCCAAAACCTTAGAAGAACTCTAAAACCCCATTATAAACACTAAAAACCATTTCAAACCATAAAAATGTCAAAAAACGTTAAAAAAATAACAAACCTAAAAAATTCAAAAAAACCATTGAACCCCAAATAAACTGTAAAAACTATAAATACTCTCAAAATCCCCAAAACCCAAAAAACCATTAAAATCGTAAAAAATCCCTAAAAATACCCTAAATGTAAATATCTCTAAAAAAGAAACCCACTAAGAAAATCATAAAAACATAAATCACTTAGGAGCCTTAAATACCCTGAGAAGCAAAAACTCCCTAAAACACCTAAAAACCTTCAAAATCCATAAAAACCTTATAAAATCATAATAATCATTAAAACCCCTAAAATACCTAAAACAGAATAAACCCTAAAAACCCTAAAAATGTGAAATAAAACCATAAAAACCATAAAACACTTAAAATGCATAAAAACCAAAAACATTCTAAAAATTATAAAAAAACCATAAAACCATAAAAAACAAAACCCCCCCATAAAACCATAAAACCACATAAAATCCTGTAAACCCCAAAAAACCCATAAAAACCCTAAACCAAAAACACTCTAAAACCCATTATGTTCTTGAAAATGTTCAAAAAACTCTAAAAACCCATTAAAACCCTAAATATCCCCTAGAAATACCTAAAATCCCTAATAACGTTAAAACCCATAATACCCTTAAAAACACTATGAAAACCATAAATAAATAAAAACACATAGAACTCCTAAAAAAATATAAAAACCGCTAAAACCCCAAACAAAATTAATATCCCTATAACCTTTAAAACCCTCAAAATCCTACAAAACCCTAAAAACCATAAAAATCTTTAAAAAGGCTTAAATATATTTAAAAAAATAAAAAACATGAAGAAACCCATAAAAACCTAAAAAAACATTAAACCCAAAAAAATATTTAAAAACTCTAAAACTATTCAATGCCAAAAAAGACCCCAAAAATCCTAAATACCGTATAAACCAAAAAAACCCCTAAATACCTTAAAAAATAAAAAACATAAAAACCCTAAGAACCAAAAAACCCTGTAAAATCCCATAAAAACAAGAAAAAATTAAAAAAATATACATAACATTAAAAAAACTATAAAATACTCAAAAAACCCCAAAAAACTAAAAAACCATACATCCCTAAAGTCGCTAAAAATCCCTAAAAACCGAAAATAACCATAAAATCCATAAAACGACCAAAAAACCCGAAAGAAAATTATAAACCCATAACACGTGAAAATACATAATAAAATCCTAAAATTATAAAACACCTAAAACCCAAAAAAAATGATACAAACTATAATGACCATAATGACACTAAAAACCCCAAAAAAATCTAAAAATCCCTAAAAAATATAAAAATGCTTAAAAAACCCATAAAAACCTAAAAATGAATAAAATAATAAAAAACTTGACCCCCATAAGATAACCGTAAAACCTAAGACATTTAAAACCTCTAAAAACATTAAAAATTATAAAAACCCTAATACCCCTTAAAATACCCTAAAAACCTTAAAACCATAATATCCACTAAAACCCATAATAACCCCAAAAATCACTAAAAACTCTAAAAACTAATTAAACCACTAAAAATTTAAAAACAAAATAAAACCCTAAAAACAAAAGAAAATTCAAAAACCCATAACAGACCTAAATAAATAAACATACCCTGAAAATCCATAAAACCCAAAAAAATAATAGAAAATAAAAAAAAACCTAAAAATATCTTAAAACTAAAAACTCATGAAAAACATTTAGAAAACCATTAAAACCTTAAAACAAATAAAACACCTAGAAGCATAAAAAATGATAAAAAGCCTAAAACCCTTAAGAAGACCATGAAAATCAAAAACCTCCATAAATACCATAAATTTCCTAAAAACCAATAAAAACTCTAAAACCCCATAAAAACCCTTTAAACTGGAAAAAACTCTAAAACCCCTTTAAAACCCCTAAAAATGTATAAAAATCATTAAAACCCTATAAATACCACAAAAGATGTCAAAAAACTCCTAAACTACAACAAAAACCATTCAAACAATAAAAATCCTAAAAACCTCTAAAACCCCTCTGAATACTTAAAAATAATGATAAATTGAAAACCCCTTATAAAACCATAAAAAAATAAAATCACGCAAAATCCCTAAAAAGCTAAATATTCTTAAAAACTCTTAAATCCCTAAAAACAATAAAACAAAAAAACCCCATTAAAAACCCAAACACCCCATAAAAATGTAAAAACCACTATAAACTATAAAAAACATTTAAATCACTAAAAGTGTTAAAAAAATATTAAAAAACATTTGAAACCCTAAAATACATAAAAATCCCTAAAATAACAAAAACCCTTAAAACAACTAAATACATTAAAACCCCTCAATAACTATAAAAACTATCATAACAAAAAAAATCATAAAAAATCCTTTTAAATCCCTAAAAATGTAAAAAACCTTATCAACCTTAAAAAACCTAATAAAACTATAAAGTACTAAAACCCCTAAAAAATTTACCAAATTATAAAAACCCTAAAACACGTAAAAACATAAAAAAAATCTGAAAACACCTCAAAATCCAAAAAAAATCCAATAACACCATAAAATTTCTAAATATCCCTTATATTCCCTATAAAATTTAAAACCTTATAACCCTGAAAACCCATAAGAAAACCATAAAGGTAGGCTGCCCTGGATTGCTCACATTGTTCTTCCTAAAGGTGCGCTTCCCTAGAAATATAAAGATCTATTTTGTAGGATTTCAAGGTTATGGGGTTTTGATAACTAGAAATGTGTCTCCCTTGGGCGGGTATTCTTTAACTGCTTGTTTCCATCGGCTAGCGTAAAGCTTAAAGCTTGGAGTTTTGGGTCCATGTTTCTAAATCTGGTATGGATTCATCTATATGAATGGTCACTAGACTTTAACGTCTACAATGCTAAAAATTTCTTCTCCCAGGTATGAGTTCATATTCATGGGCTTAATTGGGTTCTTTGGCATCCATAAATCTTTTATGAAATCGGAACGACGATTGAAACACCCATGTTTCATGATAAAGAGACGACAGATGTCAGGTATGGGCACTTATCTATAATTCTGGTGGAATTATATCTTAGATCCACTCTCATTGACACGGTAACACTTTCTATTCCCTCAGATCAAATTCTTATTGATGTTGAATATGAAAACAAACCTCTATTCTGTACAAAATGCATGGCTGTGGGGCATTCTTTGGACTTGTGCCACAAAAGAATTACATGTAAGAAGTGTAGAATGCGAGGGAACCCCTCTAATATTTGCCGATGTATGGTTAATTTGAATGATTCACCCCCGCCAGATCTTTCCACCAGGGACAGTGACCCTCCTATAGAGCCAGACCTTCATGATATTCCAATTCCTAGGAATGGCAAAGAGTTGATAATTGATGCTTCCCCGCCTCGATCTTAGGATCCTCCTAGAGCTCATGAGCTTGCTACTATTGAGATTCTGAGCCCTGCTCCAACCTTGATGGTGAATGATCTTACCAAATAGAATGTCCAAACAGAACCTTCTTCCTCTGCTAAACGGGGGAACATCCCTGATGCAACAAAGGAAAGGGCTGAGGACTCCACTCCTGGAGTTGGGGAACCAATCCTATGCAAGTGGGGAGACACTCAGGATGAGGCCAAGGAAAGAGATCTAGATATGAGTATAGTTTAATACAGTGGAATTGTTCGAGGAGAAAATAAAAGATTCTCTGACAGTGGGGGTGTCATGACTGCACCAGTTATAAGGAAACCAAGGAAAGACTACTCTGTAGTTTCGAGGACCGTGACCACTAGGTCATATGCTAAGAAGGATACCATGAAGTTATCTATGGAACAACTGAAATAAGTAAGGTTTATAAGAAACTTCTCAAACAGTATGATACTCAATCAGAATGGGAATCAGCTGATGCTGACGGCATGACCAGGTACGGGTGTGATGACTATGACTATTGTGCCTTGTAACCTCTATTTCTTTTCCTCTTTGATATCTCTACACTTTTCTTTTTATTAATAAATTTTGTGGTCCAAGCATGCTTGGATCTGACCTTTTGGCTATAAAAAACAATTTAAAACCCTAAAAACGTTAATAACCATATAAACACTAAAAAAATAAAGAACCCAATAAAATCTATGAAAACCCCAAATACATTAGAAACCATTAAAATTCTTAAAATCTTTAAAAACAATAAAAATTATATTAAATCCTTAAAATTCCATAAATACATTAAATACCCTAAAAACCCAAAACACCCATAAGAAAACCCCAAAAAACAAAATACACTTAAAACACCTAAAAACCTATAATTCTAAAACCAAGAAAATCATAAAAATATTAAAACCCCAAAAAACCCTATACCCCATAAAACCACTAAAAAGTCAATACAAAATATAAAAACATATTATATCACTAAAAAAAATAAAAAAATATAAGAAACCATAAAAACCCTAAAAAACTCAAAAAAAGTAAAAAAAAAACACCAAAAACCGTAAAAAACCTAAAAACCCCTAAAAACAGAAAAAAAATCCTAAAACCCAAAAAAAAATCTTAAAAAATATAAAAAACAATAAGAATCCTAAAAATCCGAAAAAAACTATAAAAAAGAAAAAAACATTCGAAACCCTAAAAAACCTAGAGAAAACCTTAAAACCCTAAAATACATAAATTCTCTAAACCCCTAAAAAATGAAAAATACCATAAAAAACCTAAAATCCATAAAAATCCCCTGAATCATTAAAAACCACAAAACCCATAAAAACCATAAAGGCCCTCAAATCCATAAATATGTAAAAAAACCTAAAACCCATGATTAAATATAAGAAGTCCTTAAAAACCACAGATCATTTAAAAACCACCAATACCCTAAGAACCCTAAAAGACCCTAAAAACCATAAGACCCCTAACAAATTAAAAAATCTTTAAAAACAATAAAAACCCTAAAAACCACTTAAATTATTAAAACTCTCTTAAGCCCCTAAAATGCCTTAAGACCCCTAAAATTATTTAAGACCCATAAAAATCCTTAAGACCCCTAAAAACCGACAGAATCCCTAAAAATCATAAAAACCATAAAAATCCAAAAAATCCATAAAAACAAAACAAAAACCCAAAAAAAAGAAAACCCTAAGAAAACAATAAAAACATAAAAATGCTTAAAACTCTTAAAAACATAAAAAAATACATCACTAAAATCCAAAACAAACACTAAAACACCTAAAAACTCTAAAACCAATACAAAAATAAAAACAATAAAAACCAATAAAACCCATTAAAATACGCTAAAAATATATTATCCATTTAAACTATAATTTTTTAAAGAAACTATAAATTACCTTAAATCATCTAGAAACTAAAAAAACCGAAAACCCAAAAAACTACAAAAAATCTACGACCCCTAAAAACCCTCAAAATTTTTAAAATCCCTATAAAAAATAAATACTAGAAACTCCCAAAAAATAAATAAAATATAAAAACCCCAAAACCCTAAAAAACCTAAAAAAAATTAAATATGAAAATACAATTTAAAATTAAAAAACCTAAAAATAATAAAAATACTAATAATCCTAAAAATCTAAAAACCCTAAAAATCCCAAAAAAAACCCTAAAACCGATAAATTTTATTAATAACCCATAATAATAATAAATACCTTAAAAACTCAAAAAAACCCTATAAAAACATTAATAAAAAATAAAAAATAAAAATACCATAAAAAGATAAAAAATGCTAAAAATCTTAAAAACTTAAAAAGACTCTTAAAATCCTAAAACCCTTAAGAACTTGGAATCTTCTAAAAACCATAAAACTCTTAAAATACCATAAAATCTAAAAACCCACTTAAACTCTATAAAAAACTTTATACCCCTAAACACTTTTAAAAACTCTAAAATATAAAAAAGCAAAAAAACAAAAAATAACTAAAAATTTTAAAAACCTAAAAAAGATTGAAAGACTAAAACACATAAAAATACAAAAAATCATCAATGATCCCAAAAAATATATAAAATCCTAAAAACATAAAAGAGAAAATGAAACCCATAAAAAACCATAAATCTCTTAAAATCCCTAATGGCCTAAAAAATTATAAATACTATAAAAACCCCCAAAACCACAAAAAAACCAAAAAAACATAAAAATACTAAAATCCATAAAACCATTAAAACAAATAAAAATTGTAAAAACCCTATACACTCCAAAAAATATTAAAAAAATATAAAAAATATTAATACTGTAAAAACTGAAAAAAAAAACTTTTATAATAGAAAAAACCATAAAACCTCTAAAAATATTAAAAATCCCTAAAATTCATTAAAAAAGAAAAAAGCCCTAAAATTTATAAAACCCCTAAGAAAGCCATAAAAACCTAAAAACACTTGAATCCCATAATAACCCAAAAAACACTAAAACCCCTTTTAGACTACAAAACCCCAAAAAACCCCAAAACCATCGAAATCCATAAGCACCCTAAAAAACCAAAAAAATATTAAAGAAGAACTAAAAATACATAATAATGTAAACAACCCAAAAACCATGAAAACTCATAAGAAAACCTTAAAACCCTAAAAACCCTTATAACCCCCAAAAAACATAAAAATTCTAAAATCCTTTAAAAAATCTTTAATAACGAAAAAAACTCTAAAAACCACTATAAACCAGAAAAACTCTAAAACACATTAGAAACCCCTTTAAATCAACTAAAAACTTAATAAATGACTAAATATTAAAAACCATTTAAACCCATAATTTTTTTTTAAAAAATCTAGAATACCTTAAAACCCATAAAAAATCAAAAAAAACCAGAAAATGAAAATAACATTAAAAGACCTAAAAATCCAAAAAAACTCATAAAAATACTTAATAACTCAAAGAATCCACTAAAATAAGAAAAAAATCTCAAAAATCCCTAAAATATAAAAACATCCAAAACATACACATCCCCAAGGAAACCATAAAAAACATAAAATAATTAAAACCATGTAACAAACTAAAAAAATTCTAAAAACCCTAAAAATCATTAACCAATAAACAACCCTAATAACCATAAAAACCATAAAATCCCATAAAACCCTAAACCCAGTAAAAATATAAAAACCCTTTAAACCGATAAAAAGTTAAAAACTCTAAAAAAACATTACAACCATTAAAAATAAAAAAAGGTAAAAAAACCATAAAACCTAAAAGAACAAAAAAACAGAAAACCCAAAAAATACCTAAAAAATCTAAAAACCATTAAAATATAAAAAAATACCTTGAAATACCTAAAAATATGAAAAAATTCCTAAAACAGTTGAAACCCCCAAATAAAACCTCAAAAACCTAAAACACACAAAACCCCTAAAAACATAAAAACCTCTAAAAGCTAAAAAACCTCTAAATCCCAGAAAAACCATAAAATCTGACAAAATCACTAAAAAAATAAAAAAAATAAAAATCCTAACATATCCCACAAAATCCCAAAATAGAAATAACCTTCAAATTGTGAAAAAAACCTAAGAAAAGGATAGAAATCAAAAAAACACTAAAAACCCCAAATAAACCTAAAAACTCTAAAAACCCTAAAAACCATAAAAGATCCTAAAACCCCTAAAAACAATTGAAAACCATAAACCCCTAAAAACCATAAAAAATACTCAAAACGCAGAAAATCCTTAGAAACCCACTAAAAACTATAAAAACCCTTAAACCACTAAAAAATAAAAAAAATTCTAAAAACCCAATTTTTTTAAAAAACACGCTAAAAATACAAAATAGATCATAAAAACCATAAAAACCCTAAAAAATACTAAAACCCTATAAATACTAAAAAAATAAAAAATAATAAAAATACTATAAAATGAGGAAAGACATAAAATACCCTAAAAACCTAAACAACCTTTAGAATATCTTAAAAAAATATGAACACTTAGAACCCCATAAAAAACTAAAAATTTTAAAAACAATTAAATACCCTAAAACCCTTAAAACCCATAAACCCCTCAAATTTCATAAGATTCCAAAAAATCATAAAATATTTAATGAAGTAAAAAAATAATAAAAACCCTAAAATCCCACATAAAAAATTGAAAACCTACAACACCTAAAACTCCTAAGGAACCTAAAAATGGTAAAACCCCTAAAAAGCCCTAAAGGACCCAAACAACCCTTTAAACCTCAAAAAAATAATAAAACCCCATAAAATAATAAAACCCCTTACAATCATAAAAACACCTAAAACCCAATAAAGCACTAAAAACCTCTTAAAATTCTCAAACCCCAAAAAATTAAAAATCCTAAAGACCCCAAAAACCCTCAAAATCCCTAAAAAATCTAAAAAGAATAAAAATTCTAAAATAACTAAAATCTTCTAAAAATTATAACAACCCTAAAAACCTCAAAAAAATCATAATACCTAAAAATTATTATAGCCTAGGAAACCAAAAAATAAAATAAAAACCTGAAACCCCAAAAATTCATAAAATACTTAAAAACCCTAAAAACCCTAAAAACCCATAAAACCAATAAAATCTATAAAATACCTTTAAACCCCTAAATTTTTTTAAAGAACTAAAAGAAAACATAAAAACCCTAAATTTTTTAAAAATCCCTAAAAACCTAATAATCCATTAAACACCACAAAATCCTAAAAAAACCCAAAAAACCATAATTTCCTAAAAAGACCCTAAAAATCACTAAAAACATAAGATATCCTAAAACCCTAAAACCCCTTAATAAATCCATAAAAACCTAGGAACACATGAAACCCATAAATACCTAAAAATGTAGAATACATTAAAAACCCCAAAACCCCTCAATATCACTAAAATCACTAAAAATCCATAAAAATCTAAACAATGCATAAAAATGACTCAAAACATAATAAAACATAATACGTAGAAAACCCCTCTCAAAATCAAAAAATTTTAAAATTACTTAATACCCATGAAAACCCTAAAAGTTCTAAAAACTATGAAAACCCTAAAAACCTATAAAGCTGTAAAAAAGTATCAAAATTCCTAACACACCTAAAAACGCTTAAAATCCAAAAAACCCATAAAATCCCTAAAAAAACAACACACCTAAAAACTCCAAAAAAATCCTTAAAAAAAATACCTTATGAAAATTAAAATATAAAAAATGAAAAAACCCTAAATATCCAAAAAAACTGAAAAAAACCTAAAAAAACTTTAAAAACCTAAACCCACATAAAACTATAAAAAACAATAAAAACACGAAAACCACTTTAAACCCCTAAAAGTGTTAAAAACTCTAAAAAAATATCAAAACACTAAAAAACACACACACAAAAATCTAAAAACCAAAAAAACATTAAACCACTAAAAACCCTCAACATCCTAAAAAATAATTAAAATCCATAAAAAAAACATCTAAAAATTCATAAACACATAAGGGACCTTAAAATCCGTGAAACCCCTATTAGAACCTTAAAAACCTAAAATATCATAAAACCCCAAAAAAACTAAAAAAAATA
Source organism: Viscum album (assembly GCA_963277665.1). Classification (NCBI taxonomy): domain Eukaryota; kingdom Viridiplantae; phylum Streptophyta; class Magnoliopsida; order Santalales; family Viscaceae; genus Viscum; species Viscum album. Next base: position 1,273,749,629 of record OY728136.1, on the reverse strand, counting down.
AATACACAAAAAACCCATAAACCATTAAAAATTTAAAAAAAATCATAAAATCCTCAAAAATGTAAAAACCCCTAAAAAACTAAAAATACCATAGAAAACCATAAAACCCAAAAAACACTTGAAACAAATAAAAAACAAAAAATTAATTAAAACACTAAAACCCCAAAAAATACCATAAAACCATAAAAATTTCAAAAAACCAAAAAACCACAAAAACATAAATAACATACAAACCCATAATCCTACCAAAAACCACTAAAAACCCTAGAAAAATACCACTAAAATGAATAAAAACACATAAAAACCTTAAAAACATAAAACACTAATAACCACTAAAAACTCTAAAAATCATTTAAACCCCTAAGAATGTTAAAAATATAAAGAAACATTAAAACGCCTAAAAATCATAAAATAACTAAAAAAACAACCAAACAACTATAAAACCCCAAAAAACCCCAAAAAACCCCAAAGAAATCCTTAAAGTCCTAAAAACACTTAAACCCCTTAAAAACATAAAAAATGAAGAAAAACATGAAACCCAAAAAAACCCAAAAACTATAAAAACCCTAAAACCCTAAAAATTGTACACACTCTAAAACCATTTAAACTCCTAAAAATGTTAAAAAATTATAAACCACCTTATATACCCTTAAAAAAATTTAAACCCCCTAAAATCCCAAAAAACAATAAAAAACCCTAAATCCCGTAAAAGCAATAAAAATCCTAAAAAATACATAAAATTCCCTATAAATGAAAAATCCCTTTAAATCCATGAAAACCCATAATAGAACCACCAAACCTAAAGAAACATAAAACACCCAAAAACCTAAAACCCTAAAAGCTCTAAAAACATAAAACCCTCAAAACCACTGGAAACCCTAAAATTCATAAAAAACTTAAAAACCCGAAAAAATGTTAAAATAAAAAAAAACCTAAAAATGTTAATAAACACTAAGAAAATATAAACAACATAAAATCAATTAAAACCCCAATAAAACTAAAAAACAAAAAAAATACAAAAACATAAAAGGCCCTAAAACCCCATTAAATCCAAAAATCCAATGAAACCCCTAAAAATATTTAAAAACCCTAAAAAACTTATAAAAACCATAAAAACCACTAAAACCTCCTAAACCGTTTAAACCCCCTAGAAGGGTTAAAAATCTGTAAAAAATTTATAACCCCTAAAAAATCAAATAAAACTCCCAATATAAAATAAAAACCTTGAAAACATTAAATCCACTCTAACCCTCACAATCCCTGAAAACCAAAAAAACATCCTTAAAAACATAAAAACCATAAAAACCCTGAGAACCCATAATAAAACCTTAAAAATACAAAAACACATAAAACCCATAAAATCCTAAAAAATGATAAAAACTCTAAAAACCTAAAATATCTGAAAAAACCTATTAAACCTCAAAATCCATAAAACCCCTTAAAAATTCCTTAGAATACTAAAAAAATATGTAAAAAAGTTAAAACACTAAAAACCTTGAAAAAACCAATAAAAACATAACAACTTAAAAAACAGAAAATATCTATAAACCTAATAAAAACAGAAACACTAAAAAGACTCCAAAACCCCAAAACACACTAAAAATGATAAAACACCTTACAATCATAAAAACCCCCAATGACCATTAGAACCCCTAAAAACATACATAAAAATATAAATACCATTAAAAAACCTAAATATGATTAAAAATTTGAAACCCTAAAATCAATAAAATGTTCAAATTCCCAAAGAAATCTATAAATCTTTGAAAACCCAAAACCCCCTTAAAATCTATAAAACTCCTAAAATTCCAAAAATGTCTAAAAATCAATAAATATGTAAAAAAACCTTAAAACCCCAAAGAAAACCTGGAAAACCTAAAAACACTTAAAACCCCAAAAAAATCTAAAAATGCAAAAAATCCTAAAAATGAATAAAAACCCTAAAAACCATAAAACCACCAAAATCCCTAAAAACCCTAAAACACATAAAAATTCTAAATTCCTAAATATATCGAAAGTCATAAGAAACCCTAAAACCACAAAACCCTAAATATAACCTAAAAACCTAAAAACACTTAAAATCTCTAAAAACCAAAAAAAAATGCTAAACACATTATAAAACCAAAAAAGTCTCTAAATACATTAACAAAACCTAAAAACCATAAAACCTCTAAAAACAATAAAAATACATAAAAATGCTAAAACCACACTAATTAATCAAAAACACCTTTTAACACCTAAAAATGATAAACACTCTAAACCCTTAAAAATCCAAAAACACTAACAGAATTGAAAACCGTAAAAATCCATAAAAATCTTAAAATCCATAAAAATCCATAAAAATCCATAAAAATGTAAGAAAACACTAAAAAACTAAAAAAACCTAAGAAAACCATAAATATCTAAAAACACAGAAAACCCCTAGAAATAAAAGACAATAAAACCCTAAAAAATAGTATAATCCTAAAAGCCCTAAATATTCTTAAAATCCCAAAAAAACCTAACATGCATAAAAAAAATACATAAAAACAATTAAAATTTAAAAAAACCTAAAAACCATTAAAATATATGAAAACCTTAAAAATGTAAAAATACTTAAAATCGCTAAAAAACAAAAAAAATGTTAAACACCCAAGAAACTCAAAAACCCATCAAATCCATAAAACCCCTAAAACCCTTAAAAATCTATAAAACCCATAAAATAATTAAAAAATAAAAATTCCCTTTAAACCAATAAAAATTTTAAAAAAACTGAAAACCCTTAAAACCCTAAAAAAACTCAGAAACCCAAGAAAATCAAAAAATACAATAAAAAAACTTATCCTAAAAGACTTATAAAAGATCAAAAGGAATAAAAGTGCGAAAATACTATAAAATTTCTATAAAACCCCTAAGAATACCTAAACACGTAAAACCTCCAAAAAACAATGAAATCCTCAAAGAAAACCATAAAAAAATAAAAAAACTTACAAACCCTAAAAACCTAAAAATAATAAAAAATATAAAAACCATAAAAACCATAAAACCCTAAAACTAAATAAAAACCTAAAAACCATAAAAATCGTAAAATCCATAATAATACATAAAAACATAAAAACATGAAAACCCTAAAATCCCTGAAAAATCAAAAGAAAACCTTAAAAATTGAAAAAATACATAAATCTCCTAAAAACCAAGGAAAAAATAGAAACCATAAAAAACCCTATAAGTACCTAAAACACATTAAAAACAATAAAAAAACCTAAAAACCGTAAAACCCCATAAAAACATAAAAACTACAAAAAACTCTAAAAATCATTTAAATTCCTAGGAATTTAAAAAAACAATAAAAAATCATTAAAACCCTAAAAAATCAAAACAAACCTAAACCCCAAAAAACCAAAAAACCTATAACCCTAAAAAACCTCAAATTCCATAAAAACACTATAAAATCATAAAAATACTAAAAAATCACAAAAAAACCCTAAAAACATAAAATAAACCTAAAACCCCTTAAAACCTTACGAAAAATTTAAAAACCAAAACACATAAAACCCTAAAAACCTAACAAATGTTAAAGATCTTAAAACTCTAACAACCCTAAAAATCATAAAACCACCTAAAAACCTAAAAAAATATTAAAAACCCCATAAAACAACAAAGAACCACAAAAAAATATTAAAAAATTCAAACCCTAAAATACTATAAAAATCTAAAAAGCCATAAACCCTAAAAACTCAAAAAACCCCTTGAATCCCAAAAACCAATAAAACCCCTAAAAACTCTAAAACCCCAAAAAATCCCAAAAAACTATAAAACCTCTAAGAATACATGAAAATTCCTAAAAATTCCTAAAAAACTAAAATCCCTAAAATCTCTAAAAACACTAGAATAACATTAAAAACCTAAAAACACATAAGACCTATAAAACCCCTAAAAATGATAAAAATAAAAATAAAAAAACCCATAAAACCCCTAAAAAGAGTAGAAAGTCTTAAAAACCCAAAAAACCCTAATATATAAATAAATACACTAAAAACCCTTTAAACTCTTAAAAATGTTTAAAAGCCCATGAAAATAGTTAAACCCCTAAAAACATAAAAAAACATAAAACCAAAAAAACATAAAACCCCTAATGCTCTAAAATCCCTAAAAACCCTCAAAATCCATAAAACCACTATAAATACAAAAAAATAAAAAAAATCCATAATAAATCACTTAAAATGTAACAAACCCAAAAACCCTGAAAACCCCTAAGAAAAGAATAAAACATAAAAACACTTAAAACCCATAAAAACCTAAAAACCCTAATAACCTTTAATCCCCTAAAAAAATAAAATACCCTAAAACCCCTATAAATCAATAAATAAAATGAAAACATAAATATCCTAAAAATATTAAAGATTTCATAAAAACATACAAAAACATCAACCCCTCAAAAACCTAATAAAACCATAATAACCAAAAAAAATTAAAACCCCTAAAAACCTAAAATTTAAAAAAACCATAAAACCAAAAGAAACATTTAAACTATAAAACCCATGAAAACACCATAAACTAGACAACCCATAAAACGCCCTGAAAACCATAAAAATGATAAAACACCATAAAAACCCTAAAAAGCACAAAAATTAAAATTAACAATTTTAACCCCTCAGATATTTTAAAAACTAAAAATAAAATTGTAAAACCTAAAAAATTTAAAAATATCCCCCAAATTCCTTAAGGAACAATACAAGTCATAATCCTCCTAAAACCCCAAAAAAATCCATAAAACCCTAAAAAAACCTAAAAATCCTAAAAACCCCATAAGTCCTTAAAAACATAAAAAACCCTAAAAACCCTAAAAACCCCATATAAAACCTTATAAACCTAAAACACTTAAAACTGCAAAAAAACCTAAAAATGATAAAAATCAAAATAACAAAAAAATACAAAAACCCTAAAATACAAAAATATCCCTAAAAACTTAAAAACCAATAAATAACCTAAATAATCTCTAAAAATCCATAATTATTTAAAAACCCTAAATACCTTTTAAAAACAAAAGAAACCATTAAAACCCAAAAAACATAATACCCCAAAAATCACAAAAACACCAAAAACCATAAAAACCCATAAAATTTTATAAATAGCCCTAAAACCCCCAAACAACCATACAATCATTAAAGATACTAATAATCCATAAAATTGTTAAAAATTACTAAGAACTCTAAAAACTGCTTAAACTAGTATAAAAATTTAAAACATTAAACACCTTTAAATCCCTAAAAACAAAAAAAACCCTAAAACATAAAAATAAAAAAAACTATAAAACAATAAAAATCCCTAAAACCATAAAATTACAAAAAAATACTAAAAACCACTAAAAATATCTCTATTTAAAAAAACATTCAAAACCCAGAAAAACAACATGAAGACTTTAAAAACCTAAAAACACTAAAAACCTTCAAAAATTTAAAACCACTAAAACCTTTAAAGACTAAAAAAACACAGAAAACCTCCAAAAACTCAAAAAACCCATTAAACTCCTAAAAATGTGAAAATTATCTAAACACCATAAAAACCCAAAATAACTCAAAATACCCTAAAAATACACAAAAACCATAAATACATACAAAACCAATAAAAAACTAAAAAACAAAATAATTCATAAAATCATAAAAAATCCTAAAAACCCAGAAAACCCCTAATAAAACCATAAATCCTTAAAAATATTTGAATCTCTAAATACCCCTAAAATGATCAAAACTAGAGAAACCTTAAAAATCATAATACCATAAATCCTCTAAAAACTATAAAAACACTAAAACCATACAACATTACAAACCACTAAAAACTCAAAAAAACCAATATACCCATAAAAATTGTAAAAAATATGAAAAAACATAAAAATCATTAAAATTGAAAAAACCCACCAAAACTAAAAAACCATAAAAACTCTAAAAACCCTTAAAATTAATGAAACCAGAAGAAACCAAAAAAATCATAAAAACTCTAAAATTCTATTGAAACACAAAAACCCAAAAAACATTTAAAACCCCTTATAAAACATTTAAAACATAAAAAATCTTAAAACCCTTAAAACCCGAAAGAACACTAAAAGCCATAAAAACCCAAAAAAACCCAAAAAAACCTTAAACCACACAAAATCTATAAAAACACTAAAAAGAAAAAATATTATAAAATATAAAAAAAATCCCATAAAACCTAAAAACCATAAACCCCTAAGAAAACCATTGAACCAAAAAACACTCAAAACCCCTAAGAATCCAAAAAACATAAAAAGCCATAAATACCTAAAATGTCCTAGAAACCAAAAAAAACATAAAAACCATGAGACCCCTAAATAAATTTTAAATCCCTAAACCCCATAACATATACTAAAAACTCTAAAAAAATTAGAACCAAAATAATGATAAAACCCTCAAAACAAAAGAAAACTCATCAAAGCCCTAAACCCCTAAAACCCCTCAAAATACAAAAAAAACCCTAAAAACACTATAAAAAATTAAAAAGGCCCTAAAAATTCATAAAAATGTAAAAGACCATAAAAAAAATTAAAATTTATATTAAAACATTAAAAATCTAAAAACACTTAAAACCCATAAAAACCTAGAAAACACTAAATACCCCAAAAAAACCCAAAAACCCTTAAAAACTTTGAAATTAAAAAAACTCTGAAACCCCATATAAATTCTAGAAGTTAACTAAAAATCACGAAAAACATAAAAAAAATTAAAAATACAAGAAAAAAACTTAGAAAAAAACTAAAAATAATAAACACTTAAAACCCCTAAAATTTTTAAAAACCCTAAAACCCCTAAAAACCTGAAAATCCCAGTAAAACTATAAATACCCTTTAAACACATAAAAATGTTAAAAAATTTAAATAAATAAGAAAAAAATAAAAAAATTGAAAAAACCCTAAACCCCTATAAAACTATTAAAACCCTAAAAAACAAAACCCTTAAAATCAGTAAAATATTTAAAAACATAAATATCCTAAAGAATCCCTAAAATTCCTAAAAAAAATTAAAGGCAATAAAAAATAATAAAACTGATAAGAAATCCTCAAAAACCTAAAAACACATAAAATCATTAAAATCCTAAAAAACACAAAAAACACTAAAAACGAAAATTTACCCAAAAACCATGAAAAATATAAATACTATAAAAACCCATAAAACCAGAAAAAATAAAAAAATCTAAAAATCATTTAAACCATTAAAAAAATTGAAAAAACACTAAAATATATTTAAATCCTAAAAAACTCAAAAAAAACCCCTAGATCCCAAAAACCCTCAAAATCATGAATAATATCTTAAAAGCATAAAAATACTTAAAAATAAAAAATTCTACTAGATATGACATAATAAATGAATCCTTAAATTCATGAAAGCACTTAAATCCCCAAAAAACATCGAAAATTCTGAAAACCTTAAAAACATCAATAATCCTAGACAACCTGATTTACATAAAATCCCTAAAACACCTAAAAAACCCCAAAACCACTAAAAACTATAAAACCCATTAATCCCCTAAAAACATAAGAAACTCTGAAAAAACATAAACCGCATAAAAACTTAAAAAACCCTAAAAACCTAAGAAAATAGATAAAAACACTAAAAACCCTAAAAAGACCTAAAACCCTCAAAATACATAAGTTAATAAAAATCCAAAAATCCAAAAAAACATAACAATACATAAAACGTAAAAAACCATAAAGAAGTTGAAAACCCATAATAAAAATATAAAAACCCAAAAAAAACTTAATTCCTAAAAAACCCCTAAAAACTCTAAAACCACCAAGATATTAATAAAACTGTAAAAACCCTAAAATCCATAAAACCCCAAAAAACCTTAAAACCCCTAATAATCCAATAGAAACACTTAAAACCCAGGAAAGCTATAAAAAATATTTAATTCCCTAAAAAAATTAAAAAAAATAAATCATTAAAACCCTAAAAAACTCAAAGAAACACAAAAACCAAAAAAATTAAAACCCCTAAAACCCCTAAATACCCTAAAAATACCTAAAACCCTAAAAATTATTAATTATAATTAAAAATATCTAAAACTCCCTCAAAAAGTAAAAAACCCCAAAATCCCTAAAAACGCTTATAAAACCTTAAAAACTATAACACCTAAACCCCCTAAAAATAATAAATTCTAAAAACCACCAAAATCCCTAAAAACTAAAAAAATTAAAATTACAAAAAATGATCTAAAAATCTCTAAAAATGTAAAAAACTATAAAAACAATGAAAATCTCTAAGAAAACCTGAAAACCTAAACTTTTTTTTAAACCATTAAAAACCAAAAAACCCACAAAAAACCATAAAACCCCTAAAACCCCCCACAAAAACCCAAAATTTCTCTAAAACCAAACACCCATAAAATCATAAAAACCATTAGAACCACCTAATAAAAATAAAAACCCACTTAAAACTCTAAAACAATTTAAACCCCAAAAAATGTTAAAAATAGCAATCATTAAAGAGCCTAAAAATAAAAAAAACTGAAATCCACAAAAGAACAATAAATTCCCTAAATCCCTAAAAACCATCAAAATCCCAAAAAACCCTAAAATACCATAGAAACACTAAGAATAATAAAAATTTTAAAAAAATGTAAAAACCCTAAAAATCATGAAACACCTAAAGAAAAAAATAAAAACCTAAAAACACTTAAAACAATTAAAAACATAAAAATGAAAATACCCTAAAAACCAAAAAACACCTAAAAATACCATAAATTCGAAAAACCATAAAAAAATTAAAAACTAAAAAAAATAAAACCTCTAAAAAACCAAAGAACACTAAAAACCCTAAAACCCGTAAAAAATGTAAAAAACCAAAAAATCCATAAAAACACTAAAAACCATAGAAACCCAAAATAACCAAAGGTTCTTGTTCACGCGGTTCTTCCCCTAGTGTCTCACTTGTGGGAGACGATGCAAATACTGAGCTGTGAAAGGATCTGGCAGTTCTATTCAGGCACTGGCAGCGATGGTTTGGCATGGATCTTGTTGTAGAATGGATTTTTCTCAGCAGGTTTGTCTACCTATCTTCTTCAGGTGTTGTCTTTCTTGTGGTGGTTGCTTCTTTGTCATGGAATTTTCATTGGTCAACTCTTTGGGTGGTGTAGTTCTTGCGATGCGCAGATCCGGGTGGCTTATTAGGTTTTATTGCGAGGCAATGTTTCATGCACTAGTGCAGAAAACGTTTTTTACGTCGGTTATTTTTTATTATTTACGTCGGTTTTTAGGCGACGTTAATACGGACGACGTTATAAATAACGTTTTTTACGTCGGTTATTTAAAACCGACGTAATATCCCTAACATCATGGTGGTTATCACGTCGGTTCATATAATAACCGACGTGATAAATATGCGCGGGGGGCTTTATCACGTCGGTTATTCTCTAAACCGACGTGATAAAACGCCTGGGATATCGTTTATCACGTCGGTTATGTCATAACCGACGTGATAAACCCTTCCCCTGGCCTATTATCACGTCGGTTATTTAGGAAACCGACGTGATAAAAAGGCATGGGAAACGTTTTAGCACGTCGGTTATCCAATAACCGACGTGGTAAATCGATTCCCAGGCCTTTTAGCACGTCGGTTATATTAAGAACCGACGTGATAAAATCCCCGGGAACGGTTTATCACGTCGGTTCTAGAAAAACCCGACGTGATAAACCCCTACCGATTTATTTACCACGTCGGTTATAAAATAACCGACGTGAAAGAAATTTTTTTTTTAAATAATTGCACTGCTCTCACCAAAAAGCAACCAGAAACCAAACAAAAATAACCATGCGAGCCCTCCCCCAAGCCCCAACTGAACCCCACCCTCATCTATACCCACCTAACAACCTGGCCAGCCCTCTCCCACCACATTGGAGCCCCACCACAACCCTTGGACACCCCCCACCCCTTGGACAGCCCCCCCACCCTCATTTACACCCCCACGACCCCTAGTACAGCCTCAAACACCCATTGGACACCCCTCCCATATCCCTTGGACACCCTCCACCCCTTGGACACCCCCCCACCCCTTGGACAGCCCCCCACCCTCATTTACACCCCCAAGACCCCTAGTACAGCCTCAAACACCCATTGGACACCCCCCCACACCTTGACATCCCTCCCAGACCCCTTGGACACCCCCCCCCCCCCTCATTTACACCCAACCGGCCCCTTGGACAGAACTCCCAGACACCTTGGACACCCCCCCACCCCTTGGACACCCCCCACCCCTTCGACAGCCCCCCACCCTCATTTACACCCCCTGAACACTAGGACAGCCCCAAACACCCCTTGGACACCCCTCCCATATCCCTTAGACACCCCCCACCCCTTGGACACCCCCCCACCCCTTGGACAGCCCCCCACCCCCTGGACACCCCCCGACCCCTTGGAAACCCCCCTACCCCTTGGAAACCCCCCCATCCCCTTGGACAGCCCCAAACACCCCTTGGACACCCCTCCTATATCCCTTGGACACCCCCCACCACTTGGACACCCCCACCCCTTGGACAGCCCCCCCCCCCACCCTCATTTACACCCAACCGACTCCTTGGACAGCCCCAAACACACCTTGGACACCCCTCCCATATCCCTTGGACACCCCCACCCCTTGGACACCCCCCCACCCTCATTTACACCCCCCCGACCCCTAGGACAGCCCCAAACACACCTTGGACACCCCTCCCATATCCCTTGGACACCCCCCAAACACCCACCCACCCCCTTGGAACCTCTCCCCCATACCAAAATCCAGACCAGAAAAACCATCAACAGTAGACCAAAACAAGAAGTAGAGAAAAATTAAACATTCACTTATATAACATTCAACACTTACACTGTCAACTTCAAAAAAAACTAAATCCAACCTAAACGACTACGAAATACACAATTACATTGACAATATTCAAAAATACATTTTACATTACAAACAACTAAAAGTCAATCAAACCTGTAAAATAATTTGACCACTCCACTTGTAAGTGTTTGATATCTTCAGCAGTAAAGGGTTGAGGGTCATCAAAAAGCTACAAAGGAAAAGGATAGTAGTCAACGTGTATAATGAATAAATCAAATTGAAATATTATGAGAAAGAGGAAATCTTACCAGGTCAAAACTCAGAACTGTCCCAGTTGTTATTATTTCATACATAAATCTTAACATGTAATATCCGCATTCGATGATGCCTTGTTGCTCATGACATTTCTGTTTGAATGAGTGTAAATTCAATATATTATTTTTATGTAATAAATCAAAATGTACAAATTATAAATGGATATTTACCTTCGCATGTACATATTTGATCTTGTAATTCCTTTTCTTTGCGCTTTTTCGAAAGTGGACCCATGCCCTGTTAGAAAATAATACGAATGGGGTAAATTTAAAATTCATTATAATATATAAAACTATTGTGAAATTGAAACTTACGTTTCCAATATATTCTTAAAACTTTCTCGCACATCATCATGGAGAGAGCATATCCAATAAAGTGTTTTCTCCCTAGGGCAAAAAACCCCTAACATCCAATGATCCCTGAGAAAAGGAAATTTAACGTTAGTGGTTTTTTATGTTAAAAGATAATTAACTCTTTGAGAGGGATGTGTTTCACACCTCTCACAAAAAGGCATCATCCAACACTGTGTGATTACATTCTTTTCAAATCTATCAGCAATATAAAGCATTCTTTGTTCCTCATCCAATGCACATGCTTCAGGGGAAATCAATTGTGGGTCCACGAATCCATATACATCTGTCAGCTCATTCCTCTCACAAATTTTATACATATACCTAATACAAAGCAGACATAAGTATACATTTTTAATAAATATAACACAAGGAAAAGGTGTTAAGACTTACATGATAAAAATTTGCACCACGTTGATGCCCAACTTATCTCCAGTGACAAACTCCATGATATCAGTTTTCATAATCCCCACACATAGTTCACGTCCACAGACATGAGCTTCCATTGTAAAGTCATAATGATCCGCCAACAAATTTGAATATCTTGACAATTTGTCAAGACTGCTAGTATCTGCATCTGATGTCATAGCTATCTGTCTTTGTTGTTGTCTATACAGTATTTCTTTACCTTTGAAGTATTCCTGTAAAAATAAATTGAAAAATATATTAGTTTTCAAATGATAAAACATTAATAAAAATATAAAATAAAAGATATAACATCCATACCTCTATGGTAATGAGTCGAAGAAGTCTGGATGGCCAAAGTAAAAAATGGCCGATACTATGTCCAACTGTCGTCACCTCATCTGTGGGTAATGGTATCCGAGCTGATCTATCTATAATATCCTGTACAGTGACCCTCTGATTCTCTACCTCTAACTGTTGATGATGAACTGTATCTCCTATACAATATACCATCCCATATGCAACTATATAATGTTGAGGATCATCAACATACAACTCACAATAAGTAGGTAGCTGCGGCGGAGGAGGAGGATCAAAAATGGGGTCCGCAGGCTGAGGTGGGGGAGTGGGAGCTACTGGGAGAGGTGGAGTGGGAGCTGCACCCTGAAATTGTCTTTGCAAGTCTGCAAACATTAACTGCACCGATGCTCTAATCTTGTCCTCCATTGTCGCATTAATATTATGGACTTCAGCCTCCAAGGATTCTATTTTTTTTATAAACTCCCTCAACGTTAGAAGTTGAGGAACGTGGCAACACTTTTCTTACCGATACACCTGCCGGATATCCTCTTACACGGCCAGGATGTTCGGGGTTTCCCAATGCCACAGATAAAATATCTTCCCTCCCAGATGGTGTAAATGTCCCATGTGAACTCTGCTCCTCAAGAGAGTCCTGTAATAATTAATTGAACATTTCTATAATGATTGGAAATATATGACGAAAATAGTAAACTTAAATAAATAAAATAGATATCTTACAATCCTCTCAACTACGAGTCTCGATTCTTCCGAAAGATATTGGCCTTTTTTGCCCTTCCGAGCTCTTTTCCATTTCTCATGTCTAGATGGAGGGGATGGAGGGGCCACCTCTCCAGAGCTTGAAGACTCAGCTCTTAGTTGTTGGAATTTTTCTACCATCATTTGTTCTTCCAATAATGCATACCCTCCCCAAGATAAACTATGAGGGTATACATTTTTAGATTGGATCTCTTGATGAGCTTTCCTTGTTTGCTGTAAATTAAGAATAAGTAATCATTAACAAAACAATAATAAGATCATTTATATAAGAAAGCTTATAAAAGTTTACATTTCCCTTACCAAAAATGATTCTTTTCTTCTACTTTCAAAAAATTCTCTCCATGTGTCTTCATCTATAAAAGGATATATACGACATGGATTCTCACGACTCCTATGACCATAAATGAAATCAGATGAGAGGGTTGATTTGAAATCCCTCCATCTCCTAGCAGCCAACGATAAGCATTTCTTCCTGACTCCTCCAGTGTTAGTAATATCAAATGTCATCTGATAAAAAAGAGGTTAAAAATATTATATATACTAGAAACATTTAAAGAACAGTCAAACAATAGCAAAAGATCTTACCAAAATGGTCTCCCACAGCTGAGAAATTATCGCCTTATCCACACTTCTCCAATCATCATAGAGAATGCTTACTTTGCTCTTAGCCTGAGTTGCTACAAAACCCTTAAAATCTTTAGAATTTGGACCTCTAGGAAGATCATCATCATCAAACTCCACGACTATCCTCTCCTCCTTCGTACGGGCAAGTGATAATTTTGGTAAACGTGTGCACCCACGCTTACCAACCTTTGAACTGTTTTTCGTAATAGGAGCATGTGAATGTTCCTCCCCAGATGTATGACCAATATGCTCATCTCCAGAATCATGTGGCTGATCAACTGATTGATCTGTCATTTTCCTTCAAATCAAAAAAACAAACATTAGTTCACAAATAGAAAAGTGTACTAAATTACATAATAGTAAACATTGGTAATATGGTAAGAATGTTAAACAATGATAAACATGGTAAACACAGGCAAAAGGTTGCCAAGGAGTTGGCCCAAGAAAGCTGAAAAGTGGACTCACTGATGCCACCGGCCGGCCGCTGGCTCACCACCGGCCGGCCGGTGGACCAGACAGCCTTCCTCTGTCTGGACCACCGGCCGGCCGCTGGATCACCACCGGCCGGCTGGTGGACCAGACAGAGAGCCTTCCTCTCTGTCTAAACCACCGGCCGGCCGCTGGTGATCCAGACAGAGAGGAAGGCTCTCTGTCTGGTCCACCGGGCGGCCGGTGGTGATCCAGCGGTCGGCCGGTGGACCAGACAGAGAGCCTTCCTCTCTGTCTTAACCACCGGCCGTCCGCTGGCTCAACACCGGCCGGCCGCCAGTGATCCAGACAGAGAGGAAGGCTCTGTCTGGTCCACCGGCCGGCCGGTGGTGAGCCAGCGGCCGGCCGGTGGTTCAGACAGAGGAAAGTTCTCTGTCTGGACCACCGGCCGGCCGCTGGCTCAGCACCGGCCGGCCGGTGGACCAGACAGAGCTTTGTTCTGGACCACCAGCCAACCGGTGATCCACCACCGGCCAGCCGGTGCGCCCAGGACTTCTCCTCTTTACGGTTTTTATTGTTTTATCGTTTTGGTTTGATACATATTTTAATAAGTAAAAAATTTACAGTATCTAACATTATATGAAAAAACTAAATGTAAACAGGAAATAAACTTTTGTTACCTGTAATTTTAGGAATGTACAGTTGGATTGTTTTCCCAAATTCCTTCGTCGTGATCGTTCCTTATGGCACAAACCATGTCTTCAACATACTCATCATTATGTTCTGTTAATCTTTCCATGGAAGTAGGGATCTCACATAAATCAGCATCTTCATCAAATTCATCCTCACCAACATATTGGTTTTTCCCTTGTAAAACAACAGCCCACTGCATATCTGATTGATCTACTACATAGAAAATTTGTTTGGCATGTGTTGCCATTATAAAAGAATCAGCTGTGTCTTCCAATCTATTCAGATTAACAAGTGTCATTCCAAATTCATCATGTCTGACACTGTTGTTACCGATAAACCATTTACAGTTAAAAACGGGAACTTTAATTTTAAAGTAATCAGCCTCCCATATGTCTTCAATCACTCCATAATATGCACTTGATGCCGAAATTGGGTTTCTGTCCTTAGCACTCGAAAAATGCATTGCTTCTGCAAACACCAATACACCACTATTCTGAACTGCACTTCTGTTGTCATGAGCTTTCGTATGAAATGTATAGCCATTAATGTCATAAGAGGACCATGTTATCACATTTAAAGATGGACCACCCACTATCCATTTTAATGTCTCTGATACATCTGATCTACCAAGCAAGGTCTTTTTAAACCATGGCAAAAAAGTTTTGTTGTGCTCATTCAAAATCCACATTTCTTTTTTCTTTGGATGACATTGTTTCAACTCATTAATATGCAATGTGATATACGGTTGAACATCAGCTATGTTATTCAAGATGTATGATTCTAACTTCTTCATATGTTCAGCTGACAGTGATTTGACTTTCAAGCCACGAATCCCCTTTCCCTCATTATTAAACCGTTCATGGCGAGATGGAGGCAAACCTATGTGTTCCGTCGTAGCCAAGTAGCTCGTACAAAACTCTGCTACCTCCTCAGAAATATACTTTTCAATAATGGAGGCTTCATGTCGATATGGGTTTTTAACATATCCCTTTAATATTTTCATATACCTTTCAAAAGGATACATCCAACGAAGATATACAGGTCCACAAAGCCTTATTTCTCGAACCAGATGAATCAGTAAATGCACCATCATATCAAAAAAAGTTGGAGGAAAATACATTTCCAAATGACGAAGTATAAAAATTGCATCCTTTTCCAAAATGTTCAAAGCATTCACATCAATCGCCTTGTTGCAAATTGAATTGAAAAAATAACACAACCTCATTATAGTCTTTCTGACACGGATGGGCAATATTCCACGCAGTGCAACTGGTAGAATTTGTTGCATCATGACATGACAATCATGTGATTTCATACCTATCAACTTCAAGTCTTTCAATGAGACAAAATTTTTTACATTTGAAGAATAACCTTGAGGCACTTTGATATCATGAAGACACTGACAGAAGCTACTTTTCTCCCTCTTCGATAATGTATGACAAGCCGGGGGATAAAGGTTGAGGAGCAGTATCAAATTCTTGTGATCCATTGAATTCCTTTTTTAGTCTTCTATAAGGGTGATCCATAGGCAAAAACTTTCGATGACCCATGTACACTGTTTTCCTCCCATGATGCAATTGACAATATGACGTCTGTTGTTCGCAAATTGGACATGCTTTATGCCCTTTAACACTGTATCCAGACAAATTTCCATATGCTGGGAAGTCATTTATAGTGAATAGAAGCACTGCATGCAGTTGAAAATATTCCATTTTATAAGAATCATACACCCTAATACCATCAGCCCATAACAGTTTCAAATCATCAATCAGCGGTGAAAAGTATACATCAATATCATTGCCGGGTTGCTTTGGACCAGAGATCATGATACTCAACATGACATATTTGCGCTTCATACAAACTTCAGGACAGAGGTTGTAAATTACCAATAAAACAGGCCATGAACTATGTGTGCTACTGAGGGTTCGGTATGGATTCATTCCATCTATGCACAAGCCTAGTCTCAGATTTCTAATTTCATTTCCAAATGTAGGGTACTGGGCATCAATTTTCTTCCATTGTGGACAATCAGCTAGATGACGTATTTTTCCATCACATACCCGCTCATCAGCATTCCATCTTAACCTTTTTGCATCATGTGAATTAGCAAATAAACGTTTGAAACGAGGAATTATAGAAAGATACCAAAATACCTTTGAAGGGAGCTTTGTAATCTCTACATCAGCTTGTAATTTTTCTTTCACCTTATACCGTGATGTCCCACATTTAGGACACTCTTTCAGAAATTCATATTCCTTCCTATATATAATGCAGTCATTCGGACATGCATGTATTTTCCTGTATCCCAATCCCATCGGGCATAATATTTTTTTGGCCTTATAATGTGAATCTGGAAGATCATTATCTTTTGGAAGAATGTCTTTCATCAATTATAGCAGCTCTGTAAAACTTCTATCACTCCATCCATGTTTCGCCTTTAGGTTAATCAATCTTAACACCAGCGACAAAACCGTAAAATCTGTACAACCAGGATATAATGGTTTTTCGGCATCACCATATAGACGTGAAACTCTCGGTTCTATCTCAATTTGTTCTGCTACAATATCGCGAATCATTTCTTCAATTCCATCGGAGTTACCATCTTGCGATTCATTGTCATCAGTGACATTCTGTCCAGTTTCGCCATGCCAAATCCAAGGGTTGTAACTCGGATTGAAACCATGACAAATCAGATGATCTTTTATCTCTCTACTTTTCAACTTCTTCATATTCAGACATTTCAGGCATGGACAGAAAAAAATGTCACTACTTGGAACATTTCGTTTAGCAAATTCCAAAAAGGCATCAACACCTTCCTCATATTCATTGCTCATTCGATGTGCCGTAATCCAACTTCGACTCATTATTACCTATAACAAATAGCAAAAATATATATATTTTTTAGATAAGACAAATATATGTTTATATGAAAAAAATCATAATTTGAATATAACAATTTTGAAATATAAAACAAATCGATGTGTAAACCCCCCTGGACACCCCCCGACCCCTCTGGACAGCCCCCCACCCCTCCTGGACACAACCCCCCACCCCCGACCTGCTTGGACACCCCCCTGGACACCCCACAACCCTCTGGACAGCCCCCCACCCCTCCTAAACACCACCCCCACCCCCTACCCCCTTGGACACCCCCTGGACACCCCCAACGCCCACCCACACCCTTGGACAGCCCCCCACACCCACCCACCCCCTTGTAAACCCCCCTGGACACCCCCTGACCCCTCTGGACAGCCCCCCACCCCTCCTGGACACCACCCCCACCCCCTACCCCCTTGGACACCCCCCTAGACATCCCCCAACCCTCTGGGCAGCCCCCCCACCCACCCGGACAACCCCAAATACCCTCTGGAGAGGCCGCCACCCACTTGGACAGCCCCCCACACCCATCCACCCCCTTGGATAGCCCCCCACACCCATCCACCCCCTTGGACACCCCCCTGGACACCCCACCGACCCCTCTGGACAGGCCGCCACCCCCTTGGACAGCCCCCCACACCCACCCATCCCCTTGGACACCACCCTGGACACCCCCCGACCCCTCTAGAAAGCACCCCCACCCCTCCTGGACACAACCCCCCACCCCCCGACCTGCTTGGACACCCCCCTGGACACCCCCCAACCCTCTGGACAGCCCCCCACCCCTCCTAAACACCACCACCCACCACCTACCCCCTTGGACACCCCCCTGGACACCCCCCAACACCCACCCACACCCTTGGACAGCCCCCCACACCCACCCACCCCCTTGTAAACCCCCCTGGACACCCCCCGACCCCTCTGGACAGCCCCCCGCCCCTCCTGGACACCACCCCCCACCCCCTACCCCCTTGGACACCCCCCTGGACATCCCCCAACCCTCTGGACAGCCCCCCACCCACCCGGACAACCCCAAATACCCTCTGGAGAGGCCGCCACCCACCTGGACAGCCCCCCACACCCATCCACCCCCTTGGACACCCACCTGGACACCCCACCGACCCCTCTGGACAGGCCGCCACCCCCTTGGACAGCCCCCCACACCCACCCATCCCCTTGGACACCACCCTGGACACCCCCCGACCCCTCTGGACAGCCCCCGACCCCTCTAGAAAGCACCCCCACCCCTCCTGGACACAACCCCCCACCCCCGACCTCTTTGGACACCCCCCTGGACACCCCCCAACCCTCTGGACAGCCCCCCCCCCACCCCTCCTAAACACCACCACCCACCCCCTACCCCCTTGGACACCCCCCTGGACACCCCCCAACACCCACCCACACCCTTGGACAGCCCCCCACACCCACCCACCCCCTTGTAAACCCCCCTGGACACCCCCGACCCCTCTGGACAGCCCCCCGCCCCTCCTGGACACCACCCCCCACCCCCTACCCCCTTGGACACCCCCCTGGACATCCCCCAACCCTCTGGACAGCCCCCCCACCCACCCGGACAATCCCAAATACCCTCTGGAGAGGCCGCCACCCACTTGGACAGCCCCCCACACCCATCCACCCCCTTGGACACCCCCCTGGACACCCCACCGACCCCTCTGGACAGGCCGCCACCCCCTTGGACAACCCCCCACACCCACCCATCCCCTTGGACACCACCCTGGACACCCCCCGACCCCTCTGGACAGCCCCCGACCCCTCTAGAAAGCACCCCCACCCCTCCTGGACACAACCCCCCACCCCCGACCTGCTTGGACACCCCCCTGGACACCCCCCAACCCTCTGGACAGCCCCCCACCCCTCCTAAACACCACCCCCCACCCCCTACCCCCTTGGACACCCCCCTGGACACCCCCCAACACCCACCCACACCCTTGGACAGCCCCCCACACCCACCCACCCCCTTGTAAACCCCCCTGGACACCCCCCGACCCCAAATCCATGCACCTATGCCATGGTTGTGTGTGAATAAAGTAGTAACAACTGTAAAAGGGCAACCCATCCAAATGGACACACCCCAACCCTCTCGGGGATTTATAGAAAACGATGAAAATTTAGTGAAATCATAAAATTACTCAATATTGCAAGTCGAACAAATAGATCTAGGGATGATAAATAAGATTATGGTGCCAAAACGAGTTAAAAGGGTTCGCAATCGAAGAATCTTAGCTAGTTTCAACAAAAAAATCACAACACATATATATTTACTATCCGCGAAAAAAAACGAACGAGTGGGAGGATTACCTGAGTGCTGCGAGTTTAGATGATTGATCCGAGGAGATTAAATATGAGAAACGATGATCGCAAAACGAATCTAAACCAACGAAATGGACGAGCCGATTCGGGTTTACGCGCGAGAGAGACGAGTCGCGACTGTTGAAGGTAAACTCGCGAATGACAATCCACGGGTCTAGGTAAATTTTTAAATGAGTTATCACGTCGGTTATTCAATAACCGACGTGATAATTGTTTTAAAAACATTTATAACGTCGGTTATTTCAATAACCGACGTAAAAACCTTCCTCCGATTCATTTTTCACGTCGGTTATTTTATAACCGACGTTATAAAGGGCTCAAAATCCGCGTTTTTTTACGTCGGTTATGGAATAACCGACGTCAAAAACATCTGCGGATTCTTTTTTTACGTCGGTTATTTTATAACCGACGTAAAAAAGCCTTCAAAAAAAGCGTTTGTTACGTCGGTTATTGAATAACCGACGTCAAAGGGCCTTCGAAAACCGCGTTTTTTACGTCGGTTATAAAAATAACCGACGTAAAAAACGAAGCCGCGCGATTAATAACGTCGGTTATTTTTATAACCGACGTTAAATGTGTACCGAACTCAGGTTTTTACGTCGGTTAAGAAATAACCGACCTAAAAAACCTCGTTTTACATATTATGACGTCGGTTTTATATAACCGACGTAAAAAATGGTGACGTAAAAAACGTTTTCTGCACTAGTGATGGCAGCTAGATTAATATGGCCATCCCCTTTCCAGATCTGGGCCTGGAAGGTTTTTAGTTGTCTTCCAAGCTTAGTGACGGAACATGGAGATTGGTTCCAGAATTTGATTTGGAGGTCTCTAGATCTATCCATCATCTTGGGTCATTGGGCGATGGTGCTGATTTCTCAGCTCGGACAATAGTTTTCATTACTCGCGCAAGGATTGAAGGTTTGTTTTTTTCTCTAGTTTGGTCTTGTTTTCATGTCATGTAGCAGATGAAGGTGCATGAGACTTTGCCTTTGCTTCTCACTGTTGATGATGGATTTGGTTGGAATTGTATACATTTTTAGATCTTCTGGTTATTGGTTGTGGTTGTGGTCCTGAGCCATTATAGGAATTGGTTCTTATATTTTATGAGAAATGTTAGGTGTTGTCTGGTGATGCTGTGCATATTTGTTGGGGTAGATTACTGGATTTGGGTTCTATCCAAGGGGTGCTAGGTGTTGTGGTTTGGTCCTAGGTATGGGTGTTAGTGGTGCATTGTTGGGTGTGCAGTGGGGTATGGAATATGGATAGTTGTTTGTTCTAGAGGGTTTGGGTGTTGTGGATGAAAACTATTAGGATCTGATGGTGATGGATATAATATAAGCTATAAAAAAGTGGGAGATGGTTGGATCATAGGTTGTGACAGCTGGAATATGAGCTGTTTATTTTAGAAGGTTTGTGGGTTACTACTGGATCTTCTTTTGTCTTTGATGTTAGGGTCTCCTTGGCTCTAGTATAGATCATGGTGTTATGGGTGTTGTGATTTGTCTATGGAAATTGGGGATGGTGTCCTCACACTGCTGCCGGGAGGGGATCTTTTGAAGGAGATGCTAGTTGTTGGAATCTGAGGAGTTGGATGTTTATTACTACTTGGCTGAGTCGTGATGATGTGAAGGTCAATGATTTTGGTGCTGGTGGTTTGATGTTTCTGGTGGTGAGATTTTTTGGTGAGGAGTCATCAGATGCTGGAAAGTGTGCTTCTGGATGCTGGATAATTCCTCTCAAGGAGGTGTTGGATGATGAAAATGGTGATGTGGGATACTGGTTGCTATTTGGCTGGGAAATGCTATTAGAACTACTTCTATTTTTCTACTTTTTTGGGTTCTGTGTGTCTTTTGGGTTTTTTGGGGACTTTTGGGTTCTGTGGGGGTGTCCAAGGTTTTTGGGTGTGGGTTGATTGACCCCACCACTCTCTTGTCTATTGTGTATTTTTTCTAATTAATTTGGGGGGGGGGGGGGTCAAGAATAGCCTCTCCCTGTGCCTACTTTGCCCCATCCTAAAAACCTAATCACTAATAGAAAACCTAAAACCCCATAATGAATCCTTAAAAACCTCACAGGTCTTCTCTGGAAGTAACTTCAGATGAAGGCTTCATCCAATTTTGAGCATGCCAGTTCTTGGCATTCTGGCTTTCGGTGTTGTGGTGCTCTTGGGGGGTGGACCAGACTTTCCACTGGGAGATCCATGGAGGAGGTGTTCGGATTCGGACTTCCCGGTGTGCGACTAGTTTTTTGGGGCTGCTCTGGACCCTCCTACATGCGGAGTTGCAGTTCTTTGGAGGATACATCGGGAGTTGGTCTCCCCTTCGCTCAGTATAGTAGATCCATGGTTTGGTCAAGATCTGTTCACTGCACTTTGCTTGGAGCTGGATCTGGTTGTGGTGTTTGCAGTTCCGTGGTGGAACTACTTAGATCTGGAGACGTGCACCGCTACAGATCCAGGGATGAGCTGTTCAGATTTTGGTGTTCCGGTTCGTGGTGATGGGCTTCAGTGGTGTTTCTCAGACTCACGACATCAGGTGCTCTTTGGTTTCTTCGGAATATCTGGTATGTCTCCTTTAGAGAATGTTTGTTTCTGCATTTTTTCTCTTCTCCTAGCTTTCCGGTGACTTGTGGTTTTAGTGAACTATTTCTTTGTGGGTGCATGATTTATCTACTGTTATGGTTTTCTTGGCTGGCGGACTGGTTCTCTAGTGGGGATCTTCATCTTGTTGGAGATACTTTGTTTGAATTTATGGCTGAGGTGGTTCAGGTTTTTTCGATTTTGTTTATGCTGTTGTGGCTCCTGGTGTGTGCTGATGAGGGAAGTAGGCATTTTGATTATTCTTTCACACGAGACATTAAAGTAAATGTTGGATGGCTGAAACTTTAGTACTGGATGATGTTTGTTGCTGGACTGGTGGTTGCTGGATGGTGTGAGTTGCTGAAGGCTGATTGGTTTGAAGGTGATTGTTGCTACTGGTTCTTGATAAGGGGTGTTGCTTCACCCTGAAGTGATGAAGGTGAGTTTTATGGCTATGGTGCTGATGGTTTTATGCTGTTGGTGGTGGATCTTCATAGTGAAAAGGTGCTGGATGCTGGATTTTGTGAGCTTGGATGTTGGTCATTTTTTAGCTGTGAGCTGTTGGATGATGGTTAATGTTGGATGATGGTGGTGGCTGCTTGGTTTTTTGTGTTCTTTCTTTTTTCTTTTTTTCTTTTTCTTTTTTGGGGGTCTTTTTCATCATGGGTTATAAAGGGTTTTTGTGTGTGGGTCGTTTGACCCCTCCCTTCCCTTGTCTATTGTGTCACTTTTTTTCTTTCTAATAAATGGGGGGGGGGTCGGGAATAGCCTGACCCTTGCATCTTCCATGCCTTTAAAATCCCTGATAACATAAAATTAAAAAACCCCAAAAAACGTAAAAACATTAAAAACCCTAAAATCCAGAAAACATAAAAACATAATGACATGTAAAACCCATAAAAGACATAAAACATGATAAAAACACTAAAAACCCTAAAACCCCCTAATACTGTAAAACCCCTAAAACCCTAAAAGATACTAAACCCTAATAAAAACCCAAAAAACCACTAGAAACTCCAAATTCCCTTTAAACTTTAAAAACATTAAAAACTCTAAAAACCTTATAAACCCTAAAAAAATACAAAATACCACAAAATATCTAAAACCCTAAAACCCCAAAAAAACCTTCAAATCCCTAAAAACAAAAAACCTTTTAAACCTTAAAAATATCAAAAAAAAACTTGGAAACCTAGAAAACCCCTTAGAAAACATTAAAACCTAGAAGCACTTGAAACACCAAAAACCCTAAAAATGAAAAAATACCTAAAAACCACTTGAACCCCCCCCCCCAAATCAAAAAAATTATAAAAACCATAAAAAAATGAAACCCTAAAATTCCTAAAAATGTCAAAAAACCAAAAAAAATTCAGAAACCCTAGGAAAACATTAAAAGCCTATAAACTCTTAAACCACTGAAAAACATAAAAAACCATAAAAGCCCTAAAAACCACTAAAACCCACTAAAAACTCCATAAATCTTTAAACCCCTATTTTTTAAATAATCTAAAACCCCTTAAAAACCTAAGAAACTAAAAACCCCAAAAAACTATTAAATTCCTAAAAACCCTTAAAATCTCTAAATACCCTAAAATCACAGAAAAACCCTAAGAAAACATTAAAAAAATAAATTTATTAAAACCCCTAAAAAATAAAAAACGTCATAAACATTAAAAATCTCTATACCCCCCCCCCCAAACCACTAAATCCTAAAAACACTAAAAGCCACAAAAAGCCTAAAAACCCTACCCCCCCCCCAAATAAAAACACCTAAAATCTAAAAACACATAAGAAAACCATAAAACCTAAAAATACGTAAAACCCAATAAATACATAATAAATTCTAAGAACATTAAAGACCCTAAAAGAACAAAAACCCAAAAACACTAAAACCCCTAAACCCCACAAAAATATTAAAACCCACTAAAACTCTAAAAATCCATTAAACCCTAAAGAACATTAAGAAACTAAAAAACTAAAATCTAAAAATCACAAAAACCCCATTAAAACCCATAAATCATAATGAACCCTTAATGCCAAAAAAATCCTAAATATCAATAGAAACCCTAGAAACTAAAATATTCTATAAAGAGCCTAAAATACTTAATAACATAAAACCCAAAAAAACCTAAAAACCCTAATGAAACCCATAAACACCTAAAAGAACTTAAAAGCCCTAAAAATTCTATGAACCCTAAAACCACTCAAAATACCTAAAATACATAAAAAAATATTAAAGAGGGAGGATTCCAATACTCTATATTCGGGTCTCTATCTCAGAGATATGCTCTATAGGTTTTCCTCCTCAAATCATCCATGGTGGCTTTGCTTCAACAATGTGCGGCTCTTTCCTTCCATCTTCGACCTCCTCTATATTTGTCGCTCTCTATTAGTGCGGGCACTATAGTTTGGTTGGGGTGATGGTCATTTTCAGTGGAGAGGGCTCGGGCTTTGGGTGGCATGCCCTTCCATGTTGGCTTCCTTGTGTAATTGCTTCCTCCTGGAAGATCAAATATCTTGGTGAAGGGCATGATTGGTTTCGATGAGGTGTGACATTATGGATGGATTTATCTATCATGGGTGATGTGGTCCCTTCTAGATCTCATTTTGGGTAGGTTATGGTGGATTTTTTGGGTTCACAACAGAATAAGGTGAATGCAGAGGGTGTTGTGTTGGCTTGGTTGTGGCGTGCTCAGTCCAGTTGTGTGGGACTCAAAATTTGTTTGTCATCGATTTTCACAAAATCTATAGCTTTGTGTTCAATCTGGTTCCTTAACATTGTATTCATTTCATGTTGTTGGTTTATGGCTATTTAAGTTGTATTTAGATATTTTTTCTATGTTGGTATGTGGATTACTAAGGTACCAAAGCAGGTTCTTTGGTCCCATGTATATTGCTGAAGATTTTGGTTGGATATTTTTTCATTTAAGGTTTTTTTTCACATTATATATGTAAGGTTGTTTCATTTATACTCTTTGGATACTCCACTGGTTGTGGTTGGATTGGTTGTGAGTCACTGCTGGTGATGGTTGATAGATTTGATGTGAGTTGTTGGGTGTTGGATAGTCATGTTGTGAGATTACTAGGTCAATGGAGGGGCTTTTTAGATCTGGGTTTGAACAAGGAGTTATGGGTGCAGCGGAATGGTTCTAGGCATGGGTGTTTGTGGTCTTGTGTTGCAGACTAGGCTGACAGTTGTGAAATGATAGAATGTGACTGGATAGAAGGTGCTAGTTGTAGAAATATGATCTGTTGGTTACCAGTTGCCTCTTGGATGTGAACTATTGAAAGAGGTGTTGTTTGTTGGAAACTGAGGTGCGGGTTGCTGGTTGCTATTGCTGGGATATGATGAAGGTTGTGTTTTTTATTTTGGTTTGGTTGGTTCTCTGTTGGTGGCGGTAGATCTGATTGGTGAAAAGGTGCTAGATGCTGGAAATTGTGCTGCATGATGTTGGTTGATTATTTGATGGGAGGTGCCGAAGGCGATGGTTTTGTGTTTCTGTTATGTCTGGTGTTTTGTGTTCTTTTTAGGTTTTCTAGAGGTTTTTAGTTTTCTTGAGGGTTTCAATGGTTTTTGGGTGTGGTTCGATTGACTGCACCCCTTCCTTTTTTGCTTTATCTTCTTTCTAATAAATTTTGGTGGGCCAGGAATAGCCTAATATTGTGCCTTCTTTACCCTAAAACCTTAACAATCCTCACAAAATTCCTGTTAATATATAAAAAATAAAAAAACTCTAAAAAATCCTACGAAAACATTAAAAACAAAAAAAATGTTAAAACCCTAAAAAAATAAAATACGTTAAAACCACGAATAACCCCTAAATACCCTAAACCCCTAAAAACCATATAAACACCTAAAATCATAAAAATTCTTAGACACATAAATACTTGAAAAACCACTAAAAACTACGAAAACCCTTTAAACCCCTAAAAATTATAAAAAAATCTAAAAATACTAAAAACCTAAAAATAAAAAAAAAACACTTAAATACCCCCATAATATTAAAAAATCTCTAAAAACCCTTAAAAGCCATCAAATCCCTAAAAACTCTAAAAATCCCTAAAACCCCTAAAAACCATAAAATTCAGTAAAATTTAAAACACCCCAAAACCACTAGAAACCCAAATAAAGCCTTAAAAACCTAAAAACACTTCAAACCCCCAAAAAATAGAAAAATGTTAGAACCATTAATACACACTACAAAACCTATAAAAACCATAAAACCCTAAAAACCCATAAAAACCCTGAAAACCCACTAAAACACTAAAACCCCTTTAAACCCATAAAACGTTAATAAAATCAAAAAAAATTTAAATCCCTTATAAAACTAAAAACCCAAAAACCCCAAAGAAACCACAAAAACCACAAAACCCCAAAAACCCTGGAAATACATTAAATCCATAAAACCCATAAAAATACTTAATGTCCCTAAAATCCCTAAAATGTAAAAAATCCTAAAACCACTGAAACACCATAAAAAACCATAAAAACCTAAAAAAATGTAAAAACCCAAGATTCTAAAAATTATAAAAACCCTTATAACTGCTAAAAACTCTAAAAACTAAAAAACCACTAAAAAAATTAAAAAACCCTTAAAACCACTAAAATATATAAAAACCCTTTAATCCCCTAAAAGCATTAAAAACCTCTATAAACCGTAATAACCCTAAAAATCATAAAAAACAATAAAACCCAAAAAAACCATAAAAACCCTAAACTCCTAAAAATCAATAAAATTCCTCAAAATCCCCAAAACCCCTAATGTCCTAAAAACACTTAAGAAACCTTAAATACCTAAAAAATTACAAAACCCTAAAAAACCTAAAAAAACCCATAAAAACATAAAATTGATTAACCCCTAAAAACCTGAAAAATCAAAATTTCCCATAAAACCCCTAAAACCCACTAGAAACTCTAAAAACCCCTTAAACACCTAAAATATTAAAAAACTATAAAAACATTAAAAGAACAAAAAACAAAAAAATTATAAAACCAAAAAACCATGAAAACCCTAAAACCTGTAAATAAACCTAAAATCCTGGAAATCCATTGAAATGCTAAAATCTCCTAAATATACTAAAAAATGTCTAAAAATCCTGAAAAAAACATAAAAACCCTAGACACCATGAAAAACTGTAAATACCCTTAAAAACATAAAAACAGTTAAAATCCCTAAAAAGCCTTCAAATAATTTAACCGTAAAAACCTTACTATCCTAAGAACACTCAAAATCCCAAAACCACTTAAAACCATAAAAATCCAAAAAATAACATAAAAAAACAAAAAATGTAAAAAACCATAAAACCTTGAAAAATCTTAAGAAATCATTAAAATCCTAAAAACCGCTAAAACCCCTAAAAACCTAAAAACGATAAATGCCCTAAAACCCTAAAAAACACAAAACCCCTAAAAACCATAAAACCCCAAAAATATTAAAAACCCACTAGAAAAAATAAAAACGTTTAAACCCCCTAAAATATTAACTAACACTAAAAACCTTAAAAACCTAAAAACTCAAAAAAAACCTAAATCCCAAAAAAACATAAATATTCAAAAAACCCATAAAATCCATCAATGTCTATAAAACCCATAAAAATATAAATATTCTTAAAAATACTTTAAAATCCCTAAAAACATTAAAAACAATAAAACCTAAAAAAACCTAAAACAAAAATGAACCTCTAAAAACCTATAATCCTCTAAAAGTGTGAAAAAACACAAAAACCATTAAAAACACTAAAAACTCAAAAAAAAACCCTAAAAACCTATAAAACCATAAAAACCTTCAAAACCCCTCAAAATCTCTAAAAAACCTAAAAACATAAAAAAAATGTAAAAAATAAATAAAAATACCTAATACAGAAAAACACCTAATAAACCTGAAACACTAAGAAAATATTAAACACCTAAAAACACTTAAAACACCCAAAAACATTAAAAACTCTAAAAACATAAAAAACCCTAAAAACCCTAAAACCCATAAAAATCCGTAAAACCTTTAAAACCACTAAAAACAATAAAACCCTAAAAATTACTAAAAACTATAAAACCATTTAAACCCATAAACGTTAAAAAACTAAAAAAACCCTGTAAACCCCCAAAAAACATAGAAACCATAATACCCCTAAAACCCCTGAAACCCTCAAAATATCCAGAAATCCTAAATTCACCTAAAAATCCCTAAAAACATAAAAAATATAAAAATACCCTAAGAAAAACATAAAAAACTAAAAACAATTAAAACCCCTAAAAACCTAAAACCCCTAAAAACCCTAAGATCCATAAAAAATCAAAAAAACTATAAAATAACCCTAAAAACCTCAAAATCCCTAAACACAAGAAAAATCCATAAAATCCATAAAAATCCATAAAAACATTAATATCTTAAAAACTATCTATAAAATCCTTAATCATGGAAAAAATTAAAACCTCTAAAAACCTAAAAACACTGAAAATTATTTAAACCATAAAAACCAAAGAAACCATAAAACCATAAAATCCATTCAAAATCCTAAACCCCAAAAAACACAAAAAATCACTAAAAACAAGTAAACTTAAAAACTTTAAAAACTCTAAAAACATTAAAATCACTAATAATAAAAAGAAAACCATATAAACCCAAAAAAATCTATAAAATCCATAAACCACTAAAAAACTTAAAAATCACTAAATACCCTAAAGGCCAATAAAAATCTTAAAAAGGACCTAAAAATCCCTAAAATATAAAAAAACATAAAACGCTGAAATAACCTAAGAGAACTATAAAAACCTAAAAACACTTAAAACCTCTAAAACCCATGAAACCCAAAAAAAAACTTAAAACTCTCAAACCCTCAATATCCAGAAATACCAAAAAACCCTAAAAATCCAAAAGGCACCAATATTGCTAAAAATTTAAAAACCTTGAAAATGCCTAAGAAAACCATAAAAACCTAAAAACGGTTAAAACAGATACAAACACTAAAAACTCTAAAAAACATAAAAAAATCCTCAAAACCCAAAATCCCATAAAACCCCCAAAACCCTTAAAAATAATTAAAACTCTAAAAACCACCGAGAACTTTAAAAATCCTTTAAACAACTAAATATGTTAAAAAACTCTAAAACCCCATAAAACCCCTAAAAATAAAAAAAATCCCAAAAACCCATCAAACCCTAAAAACCCAAAAACACAAAATCCATCAAAATCCCTAAAAATACTAAATCACAAAAAATCCTAAAAATCCTTAAAAATCAATAAAAACATAAAAAACCCTAGACACCCTGAAGACCCTTAAGAAAAAAAAATTAAAACTCCCAAAAAAATTTTAATCCTATAAAAACCTAAAAACACTTAAACCCCTATAAGACCCTAAAACCCAAAAGAGCCCCTAAAAACCTAAATCCTTAAAAAACCTTTAAAACCTAAAAACACTTTAAAACTACTTAAAACCCAAAAACACTAAAACCCCTAAAAAATCCAAAAAAGAACCTAAAAGCCCATAAAAACCTTTAAGATCCAAAAAAACATAAACACCCACAAAAACCTTCAAACCCACTAAAAACTGTAAAAAACTTCTAAACACTTAATAAAAAAAACTATAAAAACCTTAAAACCCCAAAAAAATTCAAAAAACCCCAAACACCCCAAAAAAACCAACAAAAAAACAATAAAAAACAAAAGACTATGAAATCCTAAAACCTTTAAATTCCCCTAAATACCTTAAAAACCATAAAAATCATACAAATCCCTAAAACTCTATAAAAATGTAAAAACCCTAAAAACTTTGAAAAATGGAATAAAATTATAAAAACATAAAAACTTTTAAACCATTGAAATGTAAAAAACATAAAAACCCAAAAAAAATACACAGACCCCCAAAACTCCTAAAAATCCTAAAAATCCCTAAAAATATTAAAAATCTTAAAAGGGACTTAAAAATAAAATAAAAACATAAATCCTAAAAACATTAAAACCACTAATAAAATTATAAATACATGAAACACTTAAAACCTCTAAAAAACTATGAAAAATGCTAAAAACCATAAAACCCCTATGAAGACCTCAAAACCCACTAAAAAAATAAAACCCTTAAAAACCCTAAAACCCCGAAAAAAAACCCCTAAAAATATACTAAGACTCTAAAAACCATTGAACCCCTATAAAAATTATAAAACTAAAAAAACATTGAAACCATAAAAACCAAAAAGAATAATAAAAACCCCAAAAACCATAAAACCCATAAAAACCCTAAAAATCAGAACAATATCTAAAAACATTCAAAAAATTAAAAAAACATAATATGTCATAAAATTCATAAAAAAGTAAAAAACCCTAAACCCTTGAAAAGCCTTAGAAAACCATAAAAATAATAAAAAACAAAAAAAAAACTAAAATACTAAAAAACACTAAACCCCTCAAAAATCCCTAAAAACCATAAAAATCCTAGAAAATCCCTAAAATAGTTAAAATTGTAAAACACCCAAAAAACATTTAAAACCCCTGAGAAATAAACCTAAAAACACTTGAATCTTCTAAAAAACAAAAAAAAAACTAAAAACCCTATAAATCCCCTAAACCCCTAAACCATAAAAACCCATAAAAATCTTAAAAAACTATTAAAAACATAAAAATAATAAAACCACAAAAATTGAAAAATACCTTTAATCCTATTTAATAATTTAAAAATATAAAAAATAATAAAAAAATAAAAATATTAAAGAAAACCATTAAACTACCATAAAATTATAAAAATCCTAAATTCCTAAAAACACATAATAACTTCAAAATCCATAAACCCCTAAAAAATAAAAATTTGAAAAATAGCTAAAACCACATTAAAATATATAAACACTACAAACATATGAAAAAATCTATGGAAACATTAAAACCCAAAAAAAACTAAAAATCAGTAAAAAATAAAAGTGCTAAAGACAAAAAACAATCTACAAAAAACCCAAAATCCTCTAAAACCCGTAAAACCAACAAAAATATAAAAATCCCATTGAAAACCCTAAAAATTCGCTAAAAACACTAAAAACCCTTTAACACCAAAAACCATAAAACCAGTAAAATCCCTCAAAATCCCTAAAAAACATAAAAACCATAAAAATACTAAAATATTACTAAATATCCCAAAAAATGTAAAAAACACTAAAACACTGAGAAAACCTAAGGAAAATTCAATAAACCAAAACATTTAAAACCACTAAAAGTTTAAAGAAAGGTAAAACCCAAAAAACCCCTAAAATGTACATAAAACCCTTTAGAAACCATAAAAATCATTAAAAACACATAAAAACACAAAAACCACTAAAAATATGAAAACCCTTTAAACCCCAATTTTTTTTAAAAACTCATAAAATCATTAAAACCCTAAAAACCCTAAAACCCTTAAAATCCCAAAAAACCCTAAAATCCATAAAAAAGAAACAAAATCTGCAAAAATCCCTAACATCGTAAAAACACTTAATCCCTTAAAACCCCTAAAAAGCCAAAAAAAACCTAAAAAGGTAAAGATCAACATACCAGACTCCATGTTGCTACCCTGACCAACATAACAGACTCCATGCTGGTCTGGTATGTTAATGCTTGTGGCGGATTTGGGATGGTGATAGTGGTTGCGGTCTGTGTCAGGGGCTTGTTGCGGTTTGGTGAATGCTGGTGGTATAAAACTGGTGTGATGGAGGTTGTGATGGGGCTTGCTGATGATGAGATATGGTCACTACTAGAATGCTGGTTGAGTGCTACGGCTGGTCTGGTTGTGGTAGCTTGTTTTGGTGTGAAGGTGCTGGATTCTAGTCTCTGTGAGATTGGATGCTAGTTACTGCTTGGTGGTGAGCTGCGGAATGCTGGTGATGGTGAGGATTGTGATTTTGATGATGGTGGTTCTATGATGTTGGATGCTGGTGGTTCTATGATGTTGGATGCTAGTGGTTCTAGTTGCTGGTTTCTTCTTGGATGGGAGGTGCGGAAGCTGCAGTTTATGCTCATTCTGCTGCTGGATGTTGTTTGCTATTTGAGTCTAGATGCTGGTCGTTGGTTAGCTGTGAGCTGGTGGATGCTAGTTGATGCTGGATGATGGCGGTGGCTGCATTGCTTTTTGTGTTTTCTTTTTTTCATTCTTGACATTTCCTTTTTTGGGTCTTTTGTCTTGGGTTGTTAAGGGTTTTTGGGTGTGGGTCGTTTGACCCCTCCCCTCCCTTGTCTGCTGTGTATATTTTTTCTTTCTAATAAATTTTGGGAGGCTGAGAATAGCCCGACCCTTGTATCTTCCTTGCCTAAAACACATAAAACCCAAAAAATACTTGAAAAGACACTAAAATCCTTAAAAAATGGAATAAACCAAAAAACCTATGAAAAAAATAAGAAAGTATTAAAAGCCTAAATACTCTTAAAACCACTAAAAACATAACAATCACTAAAAAATATATAAATCCTAAAAAATCATAAAAATATAAAACTACTAAAACAACTAAAACCCCAGAAAACCCATAAACCCCTCACAATCAATAAAAACCCTAAAAAATAAGTCAAAAAAAGAAAAAAAATCCGAAAAAATTATAATAACCACAGAAACTATAAAGCTGATAAGAAAATCATAAATACATAAAAAATTTAAAGCCCCCAAAAAACCAAAAAATACTAAAAACCATAAAAATAAAAAAAAATCCCTAAAACATAAAAAACCACTAAAAACCAAAAAAACCCTTTAAATGCACAAAAACTAAAAAAACAATTTAAACCCCTAAAGTGATAAAAACTATAAAAATACCTAAAAACCATTAAAAACAAAAATCCCCTTTAACACCCAAAAAATACATAAAACTAGAAAACCCAAAAAACTATAAAATACAGGAAAATTGGTAAAAATCCAAAAAACCCATAAATATCCAAAAAAATCCGTAAAAATCCATATAATGTAAAAAACCTTCGAAAACCGTAAAACTAAAGTATGGTTTAAATATATAAAAATCAAATAATGTTAAAAAAACCTTAAAAAAACCATAAAAACCATAAAAACAATAAAATCACAAGAAATCCTTAAAACCCCTTGAAATACATAAAACCCTAAAAACCAAATAAAAACACTAAAAACAAATTAAACCTTAGAAAATGTTAACATATCTATTTATTTTTAAAAAACCAAAAAAACTCAAAAAACACTCAATCCCAAAAAAAACCATAAAACACTAAAACCACTAAAAATATATATGCACTCTAAAAACAGTAAAAAACAATAAAAAGTACTTAAAATCCCTAAAACATAAAAACCTAAAAAACATTGAAACCCAAAAAAACCTAAAAACCAAAAAACATTTTAATTCTTGAAGATACCTAAAAACTCTAAAACCCCTAAAAACCTCAAAAACTCTTAAAAACATAGAAACCCTCAAAATCCCTAAAAATTATAAAAACCAACAAACCCTAAAAAGTCCCTAAAAATATTAAAACAAAATCCTAGAAACCATGAAAACCCTAAGAAAACCCTAAAATTTTAATAACACTAATAACACCTATAACCAAGAAAATTAAAACCCAACAAGTTCCTAAAAACCATTAAACCCCTATAACAATAAAAACCTCTAAAAAAATAAAAATCCTAAACACCCTCAAAACTCTAAAACCCCTTTAAAATAAAAAAAATTTAAAAAAACAACAGTAAACTTAAAAACCCCTAAAAACTAAAAAACAATAACTAAAAAACCATTAACCCTTAAAATCCCTAAAAACCCTAAAAATGATAAAAACTATAAAAATACCTAAAAATGTAGAAAACCCTAAAAACCAAAACACCCCATAATAAAACCTTAAGAACCTAAAAATACCTAAAATCCCAAAAAACATAAAAATGAAAAAAACTCTAAAAATCCTAAAACCCAAAAAAATATCAAACCCTTTAAACTGCTAAAAACAGTAGAAAACACTAAAAATTATTAAAAACCCTGAAACACCTAGAAATCCTAAAAATTTCTAGAAATTCAAAAAAGTCCTTAAACACCTTAAAACCCCTAAAAACTGTAAGATCCTCAAAAAACCATAAAAACTATAAAAACCCAAAAACCCACTAAAAACCCTAAAAACCCTTTAATCCTGTAAAATTTAAAAAATAAACTAGTAATACCTAAAAAATATAATAATCCAACAAAAAACCCTGAAAATTTAAAAAAACCAAGAAAAAATAAAATACCATAAAAAATCCCTAATACCTAAAAACTCTGAAAAACATAAAAAACCAAAAAAACTAAAACCCATAAGAAAAAATTAATCCCAAAAAACTCATAGAACTTTCAAATAAACTAATAAATAGTAAAACCCCAACAAGCACTAAAATCCATAAAACCACTAAAACCGTAAAAATATTAAAAAATCATATAACCCCAAAAACCCACTAAAAACTCAAAAATGCATTTCAACCCCTAGAAATATTAAAAATATCTAAAAAATCTTAAAATCCTAAAACTAAAAAAACACAAAAACCCATTAAAACCCTATAAACTATAGAATCCCTCAAAATCCCTAAAAACACCAAAACCTTAAGAATGAAAAGATTCACTAAATATACTTGAAAATGTAAAAAACCTACAAAAATGTATGAAAACTATAAAACCCTAAAACACTTAAAACACCAAAAAGCCAAAAAAATTAAAATCCCTAAAAAATCATAAAAACTTGAAAAAACCTAAAATCCTCAAAGTACATAAAATCTGAAAAAGCCCTAAAAATTCTAAAAATGTCCTAATAGTCTCTAAAAATGTAAAAATCCTTGGAAACCATAAAAACTACTAAAAAAACTTTTAAACCCAAAAAATAATAAAAAACCCTAAAAACCTAAAAAATGTTAAAACCCATTAAAACCCCTAAAAAGATGCTAAAAACCCAAAATCCCTTATAACCATAAAACCCTTGAAAACCATAAAACACTAAAATCCAATAAAACCATCAAGCCAACTAGAAATTTTATAAATAATAAAAACCATAAAACCTTTAAAAAATAAAAAAAAACCCAAAAATTTTAAAACCCAAAAAAAACCTAAATATCAGAATCATATACAAAATCCATAAAAACCCAAAAAACCTATAAAAATCCAAAAAAAAACACAAAAAATACCTAAACACATAAACAACCCAAAAACATTGAAAACCCTAAGAAAACCATAAAACCTAAAAACACTTAAAACCCGTAAAACATAAAAACCCTTAAAACCCTGAAACACCCAAGAAACATTAAAAACCAGAAGACACATAAATCCTCTAAAAAACCTAGTAACTGTTAAAAACCCTAAACCCCTAAAAACATTTAAAAACCTAAAAACTCTAAAGACCCTCAAAATCCCTAAAAATTCTAAAAAATAATAAAAATCCTAAAAATTCCCAAAAACCTCAAAAACATAAAAACCCATAAGAAATCCTTAAAATCCTAAAAATACAAAACCCCCAAAAAACCTAAAAAAACTAAAAACCAAAAAACCCCAAGAAAAAAATACATAAATATCCCTAAAAAACTAAAAACCTATAAATAACCTAAATAATATCTAAAAATCCATAATTATTTAAAAACCCTAAATTCCATGAAAAAACAAAAGAAACCATTAAAAACAAAAACAAAAATAATACACCAAAAAACACAAGAACACCAAAAACCATAAAAACCCTAAATTGTTATAAAAATACCTAAAACCCCCTAACAACCATACAATCATTAAAGACACTAATAATCCATAACATTGTTAAAAATTACTAAATAATCTAAAAAATATTTAAACTCCTATAAAAATTTAAAACATTAAACATCTATTAAACCCTAAAAACTAAAAAACCCTAAAAAAATAAAAAAACTATAAAACCGTAAAAATCCCTAAAACCATAAAATTACATAAAAATACTAAAAACTAATAAAAATATCTCTATTTGAAAAAACATTAAAAACCCTAAAAACCAATATGAAAACTTTGAAAACCTAAAAACACTTAAAACCCCAAAAAATTTAAAACCACTAAAACCTTTAAAAACAAAAAAAATACATAAAAAACCTCCAAAAACTATAAAAACCCATTAAACTCATAAAAATGTTAAAATTATCTAAACACCTTAAAAACCCAAAATAACTAAAAAAACACACAAAAACTATAAATAGATTAAAAACCAAAAAAAACCAAAAAAAACCAAATAATCCCTAAAATCATAAAAGATACTAAAAACCCTGAAAACCCCCTAAGAAAACCAGAAATTCTTAAAAATATTTGAAGTCCCTAAATACCCTTAAAACGATCAAAACAATCGAAACCTTAAAAACCATAATACAATAAATCCTCTAAAAACTATAAAAACACTAAAAACATAAAACATTAAAAACCTCTAAAACCTCTAAAAAACCAATATACCCATAAAAATTGTAAAAAAATATAAAAAAGCATAAAAATCATTAAAAATGAAAAAACCAAACAAAAAAACTCTAAAAACTCTAAAAACCCTTAAAATTCTTGAAACCAGAAGAAACCAAAAAAATCATAAAAACCTAAAATTACATTGAAATACAAAAAACCCAAAAAAAAATGTTTAAAACCCCATATAAAAACTTTAAAACATAAAAACTCTTAAAACCCATAAAAACTGAAAGAACACT
Organism: Viscum album; assembly: GCA_963277665.1. Lineage (NCBI taxonomy): Eukaryota > Viridiplantae > Streptophyta > Magnoliopsida > Santalales > Viscaceae > Viscum > Viscum album. Next base: position 1,273,712,534 of record OY728136.1, on the reverse strand, counting down.
AAATGCCATAAAAACCCAAAAAAAAACCTATAACCGCACAAAATCTATAAAAACTCTAAAAAAGAAAGAATATCATAAAAAATAAAAAAAATAAAAAAACATAAAAACAATAAAACCCTAAGAAATACATTAAACCAAAAAACACTTTAAACTCGTAAGAAACCTAAAAGCATAAAAATACATAAAGACCTAAAAAAGTCCTAGAAACAAAAAAACCCTAAAAAATATAAAACCCATAATTAAGTTTTAAATCCCTAAACCCCGTAAAATCCACTAAAAACTCTAAAAAATTAAAAAACAAAATAATGATAAAACCCTCAAAACAAAAAAAACTCATCAAAGCCCTAAACCCCTAAAAACCCTCAAAATACAAAAAAACCCTAAAAACACTAAAAAAATTAAAAAGGATTTAAACATTCATAAAAATGTAAAAGACCATAAAAAAAATTAAAACCCCTATTAAAACATTAAAAACCTAAAAACACTTAAAACCCATAAAAACCTAGAAAACACGAAATACCAAAAAAACCCCAAAGCCCTTAATAAACTAGAAATTCTAAAAACCCTAAAACCCCATAGAAATCCTAAAAGTTAACTAAAAATCACGAAAAACATATAAAAAATTAAAAAACCAAGAAAAACACTTAGAAAAAACTAAAAACAATAAACACTTAAAACCCATAAAAACTTTAAAAACACTAAAACCCCTAAAAACATGAAAATCCCAGTAAAACTCTAAAAACCCTTTAAACACATAAAAATATTAAAAAATATAATAAAATATGAAAACACCAACAATTTTAAAAATCCCTAAACCCCAATAAAACCATAAAAACCCTAAAAAACAAAACATTCAAAATCAATAAAATCTTTAAAAACATAAACATCCTAAAGAATCCCTAAGAATCCTAAAAAATTTAAAATGTAATAAAAACCATTAAAACTAATAAGAAATCCTCAAAAACCTAAAAACACATAAAATCTTTAAAATCCAAAAAAAACACTAAAAACACTAAAAACCCAAATTTACCCAAAAATCATAAAACCTATAAAAACTATAAAAACCCCTAAAACCCTAAAAAGCCACAAAAAATATAAAAGCTATTTAAACTATTAAAAACATTGAATAAACTCTAAAATATATTAAAATAAAAAAAACTCAAAAAAAAACCCCTGGACCCCAAAACCCCTCAAAATCATGAATAATATCTTAAAAGCATAAAAATCCTAAAAATCCCTAAAAATCATTAAAAAATACAAAAGTCTACTAGAAAAAATAAATGAAACCTTATATTCATAAATGCACTTAAATCCCCTAAAAACATTAACAACGCTAAAAACCTTAAAAACTTCAATAACTCTAGACAACCTAAAGTAATTAAAATACCTAAAACCCCTTAAAAACCCTAAACCCCTAAAAACTATAAAACCCATTTATCCACTAAAAACATAAAAAACTCTAAAAAAACATAAACCCCTTAATAACTCAAAAACCCTAAAAACCCAAGAAAATAGATAAAACCACTAAAAAACCTAAAAAGACCTAAAACCCTCAAAATACCTAAAATTAATAAAAATAAAAAAATCCAAAAAAACTAAAAAATACATAAAACATAAAAAACTATAAAGAAGTTGAAAACCCACAATAAAACTATAAAAAACAAAAAAAATCTTAATTAATGGAAAAGCCCTAAAAACTCCAAAACCACTAAAATATCAATAAAACCATAAAAGTCCTAAAATCCATAAAACCCCAGAAAAACCTTAAAACCCCTAATAATCCAATAGAAATACTAAAAACCCATGAATCCTCTAAAAAATATTTAATACCCTAAAAACATTAAAAGACAAAATAAATGTTTAAAACCCTAAAAAACTCAAAGAAACACAAAAACAAAAAAATTAGAAACCCTAAAACCGCTAAATACCCTAAAAATCCCTTAAAACCGTAAAAATTAATACATATAATTATAAATATCTCAAAATCCCTTAAAAATTAAAAAACCCCAAAATCCCTAAAAACACATAGAAAACCTTAAAAACTTAAAACTCATAAACCCCACAAAAAATAATAAATTCTAAAAACCACAAAAATCCCTAAAAACTAAAAAAACTAACAAAATCCCTAAAAAATGTAAAAAAAATTAAAAATCCAAAAAATGAACTAAAAATCACTAAAAATATAAAAAACTATAAAAACAATTAAAATCTCTAAGAAAACCAAAAAATTAAAATATTTTTAAACCACTAAAAACAAAAAAACCCACAAAAAACAATAAAAACCCTAAAACCCTTAAAAATACCATAAAACCCAAAAATTTCTCTAAAACCAAATGCCCATAAAATCATAAAAACCACTAGAACCACCTAATAAAAATAAAAAAACACTTAAAACTCTAAAACCATTTAAACCCCAAAAAATTTTAAAAATTAACAATCATTAAATAGCCTAAAAATAAAAAAAAAACTGAAATCCACAAAAGAACAATGAATTCCTTAAAACCCTAAAAACCATCAAAATCCCAAAAAACCCTAAAATACCATAAAAACACTAAAAAACATAAAAATTTATAAAAACATAAAAACCCTAAAAATCATGAAACCCCTAAAGAAAACCATAAAAACCTAAAAATACAAAAAACCATTAAAAACACATAAATGAAAAATACCCTAAAATCCCAAAAACACCAAAATATACCAAAAACACTAAAAACCTTAATAAAAAAATTTAAAACTAGAAAATATGAAACCTCTAAAAAACTGAAGTACACTAAAAACCCTAAAACCAATAAAGGACTATAAAAACCCAAAAATCCATAAATATAACTAAAAACCTTAGAAAACCAAAATAACCAAAGGGTCTTGTTCATGCGGTCCTTCCCCTGGTGTCACACTTGTGGGAGACGATGCAGATACTCAATTGTTAAGGGCTCTGGAGGTTCTATTCAGGCACATGCATCGATGTTTTGGCACTGATATCATAGAAGAATGTATCTTTCTCAGCAGATCTAGCGACCTCTCTGTGTTTTCTTGCTTGCGGTGGTTCCTTCTTTGTCATGGAATTTTCATTCGTCAATTATTTGGGTGGTGCAGTTCTTGTGACGCGCGGATCCAGGTGGCTTATTAGGTTTTATTGTGAGGCAACGGTTCATGGAAGCCATAATTATGTGGCTATCCCCTTTCCAGATCTAGGGCTGGGAGGTTTTTAGTGGTCTTCCTGGATTATTGATGGAACATGGAGATTGGTGCTAGAATTTTATTTGGAGGTCTCTAAATTTATCCCTCATCTTGGGTCACTGGGCGATGGTGCTGATTTCTGGGCTCGGACAACAGTTTTCATGACTCACTAGAGGAATAAAGGTTTGTTTTTTGCCTTAGTTTGGTCTTTTTTTCACATAATGTAGTAGATGAAGGTGTGTGGGACTTTGCCTTTGCTTCTTGCTGTTGATGATGGATTTGTTTAGAATTATCGACATTTTTAGATCTTCTGGTTATTGGATGTGACTATGGTCCTGAGCCATTACGGGTATTGGTTCTTAGATTTTCTGAGAAATGTTAGCCACTATCTGGTAATGTTGTGCAAGTTTGTTGGGGTGGCTTTCTAGAGGTGGGTTCTTTCCAAGTGGTGCTGGGTGTTGTGGTTTGGTCCTGGGTATCGGTGTTAGTGGTGAATTTCTGGATGTGCAGTGGGGTACGGAACACTAAGAGTTGTTCGGTTTGGAGGGTTTGGGTGTTGTGGATGCAAACTCTTAGGATCAGATGGTGCTGGATATAATTTAAGATATAAAAAGGTGGGAGATGGTTGGATCAGAGGTTGTGAAAGATAGAATATGAGATGTTCAGTTTAGAGGGTTTGTGGGATACTACTGGTTCTTCTTTTGGATTTTATGTTAGGGGCCCCTTGGCTATGATCTGGATCATGCTGTTATGGGTGTTGCGATTTGGCCCTGGAAATTGGGGATAGTGGCCTCGCACTACTATCGGGAGGGGAGATTTTGTAGGAGATGATGGTTGTTGGAATCGGAGGAGTTGGATGTTGATTACTTCTTGACTGAGTCGTGCTGATGTGGAGGTTGATGATTTTGGTGTTCGTGGTTTGATTTTGCTGGTGGTGAGATTTTTTGGTGAGGAGTCATCAGATGCTTGAAAGTGAGATGCTGGATGTTGGTTAATTCCTATCAAGGAGGTGTTGGATGATGAAAATGGTGATGTGGGATGTTGGTTGCTATTTGACTGGGAAATGCAATTAGAGATACTTCTATTTTTCTACTTTTTTGGCTTTTTAGGGACTTTTGGGTTCTGTGGGGGTGTCTACGGTTTTTGGGTGTGGATTGATTGACCCCACCCCTCTCTTGTCTGTTGTGTCTTTTTTCTAATTAATTGGGGGGGGGGGCAGGAATATCCTCTCCCTGTGCCTACTTTTCCCCCTCCTAAAAACCTAATCACTAATAAAAAAACTAAAACCCCATAATGAATCCTTAAAACCCTAAGATCACTTAAAACCAATAAAACCCCTAAAAAACTAAATACCATAAAAAACTAAAAAATATAGTAAACCCTAAAAACCATAGAACCCCTAAAAATCTTAAATCCCAAAAAACTATAAAAAAACTAAATGACACTAAAAAATATAAAACCCCTTTAACCCCCACCCCCAATGTTGAAACACTCTAAAAGACATTAAAACCCCATAAACTCAAAAAACCTAAAACTAAAAAAAATCATAAAACCCTCAAAAAACCCCTAAAAACCATAACACCCCTCAAATTTCCCTAAAAAATCTAAAAAAATAAAATCCTAAAAAAATACCTAAAAACATAAGAACCATAAAATCCTGAAAATACTAAAATAAAACAAAAAATAATAATATAATTAAAACCACTAGAAAACATAAAAAACACTAAAATCCTAAAACATCTAAAAACTCTCTAAAACTCCTAAAAGCCCTTAAAATCCCTGATAACAAAAAATTAAAAAAACCACAAAAATACTAAAAACATTAAAAACCCTAAAATCTTGAAAACATAAAAACATAATGACATGTAAAACCCCTAAAATACATAAAACATGCTAGAAACACTAAAAAACCTAAAACCCCCTAATACTGTAAAAACCCAAAAAACCCTAAAAGATACTAAATCCAAATAAAAACCCAAAAACACACTAAAAACTTCAAAATCCCTTAAAACTGGAAAAACAATAAAAACTCTAAAAACCTTATAAACCCTAAAAAAATAAAAAAAACCATAAAATCTCTAAAACCCTAAAAACCCCAAAAACCCTCAAACCCCTAAAAACAAAAAAAACCTTATAAATCCCTATAAATATCGAAAAACATGAAAAACCTTGTAAATCTGGAAACCCCCTTAGAAAACATTAAAACCTAGAAGCACTTGAAACCCCAAAAACCCTAAAAATTAAAAAAACAAATAAAAACCCCTGATCCCCCCCCCCAAATCATAAAAACCCTAAAAACCATAAAAATACAAATGAAACCCTAAAATTCCTAAAAATGTCAAAAAACCAAAAAAATTCAGAAACCCTGGGAAAACATTAAAAACCTATAAACTCTTAAACCCCTAAAAAACATAAAAAACCATAAAAGCCCTAGAAACCACTAAACCCACTAAAAACTCCAAAAACCATTAAACCCATATTTTTAAAAAAAATCTAAAACACCTTAAAAAACTAAAAAACTAAAACACCCAAAAAAACTATAAAAGTCTTAAAAACCCTCAAAATCCCTAAAAACCCTAAAATCACTAAAAACCCCTAAGAAAAAATTAAAAAATAAATTAATTAAAACCCCTAAAAAATAAAAAATGCTATAAACATTAAAAATCTCTATAACCCCCCAACCACTAAATCCTAAAAACACTAAAAGCCACAAAAAGTTTAAAAATTCCTAACCCCCCCCCAAAATAAAAACACATAAAATCTAAAAACATATAAGAAAACCATAAAACCTAAAAATATGTAAAACCCCTTAAATACTTAATAAATTCTAAGAACTATAAAGACCTTAAATGACCAGAAAAACAAAAAACACTAAATCCCTAATACCCCACAAAAACCTTAAAACCCACTAAAAACACTAAAATTCTATTAAACCCTAATGAACATTAAAACAACAAAAAAATCTAAAATCTAAAAAAAAAACAAAAAACCTAGTAAAAACCATAAAACTTAAAGAACCCTTAAAGCCCTAAAAATCCTAAATATTCATAGAAACCCTAAGAACTAAAAAATCTTAAAAAGAGCTTAAATTAGCTAATAACCTAAAACCCAAAAAAACCTAAAAACCCCTATGAAACCCATAAACACCTAAATAAACTTAAAACCCCTAAAAATTCTATTAACTGTAAAACCCCTAAAAATCCCTAAAATACCTAAAAAAATATTATAGAAGGAGGATTCCACTTCTCTATATTGGGGTCTCTCTCTCAAAGATATGTTATATAGGTTTTCCTCCTCAAATAATCCATGGTGGCTTCACTTCAATAATCTTTGGCTCTTTCCATCCTTCTTTGACCTCCTCTATATCTGTTTCTCTCTCTTAGTGTGGGGACTATGGTTTGGTTGGGGAGATGGTCAATTGCGGTGTAGAGGGCTCGGGCTTCGGGTGGCATGAACTTCCTTCTTTCCTTCTTTGCATAAGGGCTTCCTCCTGGCAGATCAAATATCTTGGCGAAGGGAATGATTGATGGACTGGATTTATCTATCATGGGTGATGCAGTCACTTCTAGATCTCATTTTAGGAGGGTTATGGTGGCTTTTTTGGCTTCGCAACAGAATAAGGATAATAAAGAGGGTGTTGTGTTGGCTTGGTGGTGGCATGCTTAGTCCTGTTTTTTGGGCCTTAAAATTTGTTTGTCATTGGTTTTCACAAAATATATAGGTTTGTGTTCGATCTGGTTCCACAACTTCATCTTCATTTCATGTTGTTGGTTTATGGTTGTTTAAGTTGTGTTTAGATCTGCTTTCTATGTTGGTCTGTGGATTACTAAGGTACCAAAGAAGGTTCTTTGGTCCCGTGTATCTTCCTGAAGGGTATGGTTGGATATTTTATTATTTAAGGTTTTTTTTCACAATATATATATGCAAATTTGTTTCATTTATGCTCTTTGGATGCACCAATGGTTGTGGTTGGATTGGTTATGAGTCACTGCTGGTGATGGTTGATAGATTTGATGTGAGTTGTTGGGTGTTGGCTGTTCATGTTGTGAGATTACTGGGTCACTGGAGGGGATTTTTAGATCTGCGTCTGAACAAGGAGTAATGTGTGCTGCAGAATGGTTCTAGGCATGGGTGTTGGTGGTCCTGTGTTGCTGACTATGTTGATGGTTGTGAAATTCTAGAATGTGACTGGATAGGAGGTGATAGTTGCAGGAATATTATCTGTTGGGTACTGGTTGCTTCTTGGATATGAACTATTGAAAGAGGTGTTGTTTGTTGGGAAAACAGGTGCGGGTTTCTAGTTTCTGTTTGCTGGGATGTGATGACGGTTATGTTTTTTTATTTTGGTGTGGTTGGTTCTCTTTTACTAGTGGTGGATATGCTTGGCGACGAGGTGCCAGATGCTAGAAATGGTGTTGTAAGATGTCGGTTGCTTCTTGATTGGGAGGTGCTGAAGGCGATGGTTTTGTGTTTCTGTTGTGTCTGGTGTTTTGTGTTCTTTTTAGGTTTTTTGGAGGTTTTTGGTTTTCTTGAGGGTGTCAATGGTTTTTAGATGTGGGTCGATTGATGACACCCCTTCCTTTTTTGCTTTATCTTCTTTAAAATAAATTTTTGGGGGCCAGGAATTGCCGAATCTTGTGACTTCTTTACCATAAAAAACAATAACAATCCATATAAAATGCCTGTAAATAAATAAAAAAATAAAAAAAGCTCTAAAAAATCCTAAGAAAACCTTAAAAACATAAAAACTGTTAAAACCCTAAAAATTAAAATACGTTAAAACCACGAATAATCCCTAAATACCATAAAACCATAAAAACTATAAGAACCCATAAAACAATAAAAATTATTAAACCCATAAAAACTTCAAAAACCACTAAAAACTATAAAAACCCTTTAAACCCCTAAAAATGTCAAAAAACTCTAAAAAAACTAAATACATAAAAATAAAAAAACACTTAAATACCTCCATAATATTAAAAAAGTTCTAAAAACCCTTAAACCCCATCAAATCCCTAAAAACTCTAAAAATCCATAAAACTCGTAAAAAAGCCCTAAAATTCCTTGATATTTAAAACACCCCAAAAACCACTAGAAACATAAATAAAGCCTTAAAAACCTAAAAAGACTTCAAACCCTAAAAAAATAGAAAAATGATAGAACTACTAAAAGACACTAAAAAACCTGAAACCATAGAAACCACAAAATCCTCTAAAAACCATAAAACCCTAAAAACCCATAAAAACCCTAAAAACCCACTAAAACACTAAAACCCCTTTAAACCCATAAAACGTTAATAAAATTTAAAAAAATTTAAATCCCTTAAAAAACTAAAAACCCATAAAACCCAAAAGAAACCAAAAAAACCATAAAACCCAAAAAACTGTAAAAATACATTAAATCCATAAAACCCATAAAAATACTTAATGTCCATAAAATACCTAAAATGTAAAAAATCCTAAAACCCCTAAAACACCATAAGAAAACCATAAAAACCTATAAAATATAAAAATCCCAGATTCTAAAAATTATATAAACCCTTATAACCGCTAAAAACTCTAAAAACCAAAAAACCTCTAAAAATTTAAAAAAACCCATAAAACCACTAAAATAAATAAAAAGCCTTCAATCCGTAAAAAAAATTAAAAACCTCTATAAACCATAATAACCCTAAAAAATAATAAACCATAAAACCCAAAAAACCATAAAAACCCTAAACTCTTAAAAATCAATAAAAATACTCAAAATCCATAAAACACCTAAAAAGAAGCTACTATTGATATTGGTGACTTTCGACCGATTGCCATTGGAAACACCATCCCAAATATTATTAGTAAAATCATCATCATTAGGCTAGGGATGTTTGTTGGTACCACTATCATACCCAATCAATTTGGTTTTGTTCTTGGGCGAAGCATCTAAAACTGTTTATATATGGACTCTGAAGGAGTGAATATCATGAGGAGGGTATACAAACATGGGACATTTTCTTCAAAATTGGACATATCCAAAGCCATTGATACCAATAAGTGGAACTTTCTTTTCATGATTTTGAGCATGTAAGGGTTTTCATCCAAGTTTATCAGTTTGATTTCTTCCATTTTAGAGAGTTCCAGAATCTCTGTTCTGGTTAATGGGGCACCAAAAGGTTTCTTTCAATGTTCACGAGGGGTTAGACATGGAGATCCACTCCATGGGATTATTTTTGCACTTACGGAATATTATCTGAGTCATTTTGTTATCAATGTAATGATGGTTGGCTTTTATTGTCCTATCAAAGCCGGGAAGGACTCTTTTGTACCCTCACATCTTTTTTATGCTAACGATATCCTTCTCTTTGGGCAGGCTAATATGCGAACTATATATTCTATTCGAAAAATCATTAATCATTATGAAGATTTTACTGGACAGTCCATCAGTTGGAGTAATTCATCTATTGTGTTTGGGAAAGAAGATCCTCTGTGAGGAAAAATAGAATCATTAGTTTTATTGGCGTCAAAAAAGGATCCCTACCATTTAATTACCTTTGGGTCCCCCACTTTTAGGGAAAGGTAAAGCATTGCCACTTGGAAAGCATCTATGTTAACATCACACATCAGCTGGCTAAATGGAAGGGAAAGTCCATATCCCAAGCAGGCAGAGTGTGCCTTATCAATTCTGTCATCACCTCAATGTTTCTTCATGTATTCTCTATTTATAGATGGCCAGTAAGTCTGATCAAGTCTCTTCAAACCAATATTTGGAACATCGCATGGAAAAGATACATTAATGAAAATAAATTGGTAACTGTTGCACGGAAAGAATGCATTAAACCCATTGAAATGGGTGGTCTTGGAATTAAGGATCTCAGGCTTTTTAATGAGGCCTTGCAGGCCATATTCACCTGGAACCTCTTCACACACAAGGAAGGTGAGATGGATTTTCTTAAAGAAAGATTTACTGCTCACTTGTGAAATGGCTACACTAGTTACATTCTCTCCTCTGTCTGGACCACAATTAAATCCTCATATCAGGGCATTATCTCCCAATCTATTTGGGCTGTTTCATGTCACTCCAATCTGAACTTTTGGCTCACTCCGTGGCTCGACTGTCCTCTACATGAAATCATGAAGGTACCTCAGGGTCTAAAAGACATGTCTATCACTGACCTCAACACCAGGATTATAGAGCAGGATGGACTTATACCACCACACATCATTTCCTAGATTCACCATTACAGTTACATTGATTCTGATACTCTCATATAGAAGCCGAATCTGATTGGTCATCTCACTACAAGGGAGTTCTACAAGAACAAATGCAGGCAAGGCCTGGACCCCCCCCCCCCCCCCCCTCATGGCTTCTGAAATATAAGTGTCAATTAATTCCCCTAGACACTTCCTTCTCTTTTGGAATATATGAAGAAATAGGATGCCTGTGCATGGTCAGTTGAAAAAAGCTAGATGGAAGATTGTCTCAGGCTGTGGCATCTGTTTACGAGGTGCTGAAAGTGTACAACACCTCTTTGTTGAATGCAATATTGCGCATAGACTATGTAATCACATGAAAGACATCTTTGGTCTCCATTTACCCCCTGGAACCTTTTACCAAAGGATGCTTTTTATTACAGATTTCAAATGAAGTGAGATGGTTCACAATATCCTTCTTGCTCCATCTGCAACAATTGTTGATTTCCTATGGGCTATGAGGAATTCTGCTATGTTTCAGAATAAATCATGCTCCACACATGAGGGTATTATTTCCATGCAGAGTGATGTTCGAATGGCTGGTTGTATTCAATAAGCTACGATGAAAAACTGCATCAATGACCTTGTTACACTCCGCACTCTTGGTGTTCCTGGAAGGTGCAAAAAACCAATGCTGATGAAGTACATTAGACGGATTCCACCAATCCCATCATGGATGAATGTTAATTTTGATGGTGCGGCAGCAGGTTCACTTGGCCCTTCAGGTTGTGGTGGTGTTTTCCGTACCTATTGAGGTTTTATCAAGGTCATTTTCTATCATTTCATTGGGAATGGTTGCGCCTATGAGGTAGAGCTTTAGGCTATTATCAAGGCTGTTCGTTTTGAAAATCAATTTGGGTGGATGCATCAATGGATCGAATCTGACACGATGCTTGCGGTGGAGGCTCTTCGAAAAAACTCAAGGAAGGTTACATGGTGGCTATTGCCCCAATGGATTGAATGCCCAAACTTATCCAAGAACCTAAGCTTCAAGATCACTCATGCATATAGGGAGGTCAATATGGCGGCTGATGTTCTTTCCAAGATGGCTATTGAAGAATGCTCCTCACGGTGGTCATTCATTACTCCTTCTTTTTGTACGTCTCATGTAGACTCTGACATGAAGGGCACTACCCGCACCCGAATGTACAAGTCCCCCCTGTAATGTTTTGTACTTTTCTTTTTTTATAAATTAAGGCACCAAGCTCTCCGCTTGGTCCACGCCTTCTTTTCCCTAAAACCCTTAATGACATAAAAACATCTAAGAAAACCATAAAAACCTAAAAAATTACAAAACCCTAAAAAACCCGTAAAAAACATAAAAATGATAAACCCCTAAAAACCTTTTAAAATCAAAATAGCCCACAAAACTTTTAAAATCCACTAGAAACTCTAAAAACCCATTAACCACATAAAATTTTGAAAAAATATAAAAACATTAAAAGAATAAAAAACAAAAAAATTATAAAACTGAAAAACCATGAAAACCCTAAAACCTTTAAATAAACCTAAAATCCTGAAAATCCATATAAATGCTAAAATCTCCTAAATATACTAAAAAATCCCTAAAAATCCTGAAAAAACATAAAAACCCTAGACACCATGAAAAACCCTAAACAACCCTAAAAAACCTAAAAATAGTTAAAACCCCTAAAAAGCCTTCAAATAATTGAACCGTAAAAACACTACAACCCTAAGAACACTCATAATCCCAAAACCACATAAAACCATAAAAATACAAAAAATGACATACAAATCCAAAAAATGTAAAAAACCATAAAACCCTGAAAAATGCTATGAAATCATTAAAATCCTAAAAATCGCTAAAACCCCTAAAAACCTAAAAAACGATAAATACCCTAAAACCCTAAAAAACACAAAAACCCTAAAAACAATAAAACCCCTAAAAATATTAAAAACCCTAAAACCCACTAGAAACAATAAAAACCCTTTAATCCCTTAAAATTTTGACAAACACTAAAAACCTTAAAAACCAAAAATCTCAAAAAACCCTAAATCCCAAAAAAAACTTAAAAATTCAATAAACTCCTAAAACCCATCAATGTCTATAAAACCCATAAAAATATAAAAATCCTTTAAAATACTTAAAAATCCCTAAGAATATTAAAAACTATAAAACCTATAAAAAACCTAAAACACCAATGAACCTCTAAAACCTTATAAACCTCTAAAAGTGTGAAAAAACACTAAAACCATTAAAAAAACTAAAAATTAAAAAAAACCCCTACAAACCTATAAACCCACAAAACCCGCAAAACCCCTCAGAATCACTAAAAATATTAAAAACATAAAAATTGTAAAAAAGAAATAAAAATCCCTAATACTGAAAAACACCTAATAAACCTGAAAACCTATGAAAATATTAAAAGCCTAAAAATTCTTAAAACACCCAAAAACATAAAAAACTCTAAAAACATAAAAAACTCTAAAAACATAAAAAACCTTAAAACCCATAAAAATCCCTAAAACCTTTAAAACCACTAAAACCAACAAAACGCTAAAAAAGACTAAAGACTATAAAACCATTTAATCCCATAAAAGTTAAAAAACACTGAAAAACCTTAAAAACCCTAAAACCCCCTGTAAAATCCAAAAAAACCATAGAAACGATAAAACCCCTAAAACCCTAAAAACCCACAAAATCTCCAGATATCCTAAATTTACCTAAAATTTCCTAAGAACAGAAAAAATCTAAAAAAAAACTCCTTAGAAAACCTCAAGAACCTAAACACACTTAAAACCCCTAAAAAACTAAAACCCCTAAAAACCCTAAGAACCACAAACACCCAAAAAACTATAAAATAATACAAAAAACCTCAAAATCCCTAAACACAAGTAAAATCCAAAAAATCCATAAAAATCCATTAAAACAATAATTCCTTAAAAACTCTCTAAGAAATCCTTAAACATGGAAAAAATTAAAACCTCTAATAACCTAAAAACACTAAAAATCCTTCAAACCATAAAACCCCCAAGAGACCATAAAACCATAAAATCCATTAAAAATCCTAAACCCTAAAAAACACAAAAATCACTAAAAACAAGTAAACTCCAAAATGTTCAAAACACTAAAAAACATTAAAACCACTAATAATAAAAAACCATATAAACACAAAAAAAATCTATAAAACCCCTAAAAAAACTACAAACCAAAAAAAAATTAAATACCCTAAAGGCCAATAAAAATCATATAAAGGACTTAAAAATCCCTAAAATATAAAAAACCCTAAAAACACTGAAAACACCTAAGAAAACTATAAAAACCTAAAAAAACTAAAAACACATAAAACCCATGAAACCCAAAAAAACATCGAACTCTAAAACCCTCAATATCCAGAAATACCAAAAAATCCCTAAAAATCCAAAAAACACCAATATTGCTAAAAAATTAAAAACCCTGAAAAGTCCTTAGAAAACCATAAAAACCTAAAAACGCTTAAAACCTCTATAAACACTAGAAAATATAAAAAACATTAAAAAATCCAAAAAATGCAATATCCTATACAACCCCAAAAACCCTTAAAAACTATTAAAACTCTAAAAACCACGGAGAAATCTAAAAATCCTTTAAATGACTAAATATGTTAAAAAACTCTAAAACTCCATTAAACCCCTAAAAATAAGAAAAAAGAAACCCAAAAAAACCATCAAACCCTAAAAACCCAAAAACCCAAAATCCATCAAAATCCCTAAAAATACTAAAAGCACAAATAATTCTAGATATCCCTAAAAATCATAAAAACATAAAAAACCTAGACACCCTAAAAACCCTTAAGAAAAACTTAAAACTACAAAAGACAATTTAATCCTATAAACCAAAAAACACTTAAACCACTATAAAACCCTAACACCAAAAGAGTCCCTAAAAGCCTAAATCTTGAAAAAACAATTAAAACCTAAAAACACTTTAAAACTACTTTAAACCCAAAAAAACACTAAAAACCTAAAAAAATCCAAAAAAAGATCCTAAAAACCCTAAAACCCTTAAAATCCATCAAAACCCATAAAACCCCTAAAATCCAAAAAACATAAACACCCACAAAAACCATCAAACCCACTAAAACTGTAAAAACCTTTTAAACTCTTAATAAAATAAAATAAAACTATAAAAACCATAAAACCCCAAAAAACTCAAAAAACCCAAACACCCTAAAAACCCAACAAAAAACAATAAAAAACAAAATCCTATGAAATACTAAAACCTTTAAAATCCCTAAATACCTTAAAACCATAAAAATCATAAAAATTCCTAAAAGTCTATAAAAATGTAAAAACCCTAAAAACAATGAAAAATCCAATAAAATAATAAAAACATAAAAACTCTTAAACCCCTAAGAAGTAGAAAACATAAAAACCCGAAAAAATTCACAAACCATAAAACTCCTAAAAATCATAAAATTTTTAAAAAGGTCCTAAAAATAAAAAAAATAAACCGTATAAACACTAAAAACCACTAATAAAACCGTAAATACATGAAACACTTAAAACCTCTAAAAACCTATTAAAAAATGCCGAAAACCATAAAACCCCTATAGAGACCACAAAACCCACTAAAACAATAAAGCCCTTAAAAAACCTAAAACCCAGAAAAACCCCTAAAAATCTACTAAGACTCTAAAAACCATTAAACCCCTATACACGTCATCAAACTAAAAAAATATTTAAACCATAAAAACCACAAAAATAATAAAAACCCCAAACACCATAAAACCTATAAAAACCCTAAAAATAAGAACAATATCTAAAAACACTCAAAAAAAACAAAAAAAAACATAAAATGTCCGAAAATTCCTAAAAAGGATAAAAACCCTAAACCCTTGAAAATCCATAGAAAACCATAAATATAATAAAAAAACTAAAAAACACTAAAATACTAAAAAACCCTAAACCCCTCAAAAAATCCCTAATAACCATAAAAATCTTAGAAAGTCCCTAAAATACCTAAAATTGTAAAACACCCTAAAAAAATTGAAAACCCCTGAGAAATAAACCTAAAAACACTTAAAACATATAATAACCCTAAAAACAGTAAAAACCATATAAATCCTCTAAACCCCAAAACCATAAAAACCCATAAAATCTTAAATAACTATAAAAAACATAAAAACAATAAAACCACAAAAATTGAAAAGTCTCTTTAATCCTATTTAATAATTTAAAAATATAAAAAACAATAAAAAAACTAAAAATATTAAAAAACCCTTAAACCCCCATAAAATTATAAAAATCCTAAATTCCTAAAAACACATAATAATCTCAAAATCCATAAACCCCTAAAAAATAAAAATCTAAAAAATACCTAAAAAAAATAAAAATTTTGAAACCCTAAAAACATAGAAATACTCTATGGAAACATTAAAACCCAAAAAACACTAAATATCAATAAAAACTAAAAGTGATAAAGACCCCAAAACAATCTATAAAAAACCCTAAATCCTCTAAAAACTGAAGAACCCACAAAAACATAAAAAACCCATTAAAAACCCTAAAAATCCAATAAAAATCTAAAAAACCTTTAACACCAAAACCATAAAACCAGTAAAATCCCTCAAGATCCCTAAAAATCATAAAAACCATAAAAATACTAAAATATCACTAAATATCCCAAAAAACGTAAAAAACACTAAAACACTGAAAAACCCTAAGGAAACATAAAAAACTAAAACATTTAAAACCACTAAAAATTTAAAGAAAGTTAAAACTCAAAAAACCCCTAAAATCTACATAAAACCCATTAGAAACCATAAAATCATTAAAAACACATACAAACACTAAAACCACTAAAAAAATGTGAAAACCCTTTAAACCTCAATTTTTTTTAAAAACTCTAAAAACCTTTAAATCCATAAAATCCATAAAACCCTTAAAATCCAAAAAAACCCTAAAACCATAAAAAAGCAAAAAAAATGAAAAAATCCCTAATATCATAAAAACCCTTAAACCCTAAAACCCCCTAAAAACCCTAAAAACCCTAAAAAAGATAAATATCAAAAAACAAAAAAAAAAATATAAAAAAATTAAAATCCCTAAAACAAATAAGACCATAAAAATACTAGAAAAGACACTAAAATCCCTAAAATGGAATAAACCAGAAAACCTCTGAAAAAAATAAGAAAGTATTAAAATCCTAAAAACTCTTAAAACCACTAAAAACATAACAATCACTAAAAAATATATAAATCCTAAAAAACCATAAAAATATAAAACTACTAAAACAAGTAAAACCCCAGAAAAGCCATAAACCCCTCACAATCAATAAAGACCCTAAAAATAAGTCATAAAAATGAAAAAAATCCCAAAAAATTTTAATAACTATAAAAACTGTAAAACTGATTAGAAAACCATAGATACGTAAAAGAATTAAAGCCCCAAAAAAAACAAAAATTCTAAAAACCATAAAAACACTAAAAACAATAATAATCCCTAAAAACACAAAAACCCCTAAAAATGCACTAAAACTAAAAAAACAATACACACAGCTAATATGATAATAACTATAAAATACCTAAAAACCATTAAAAACTCAAATCCCCCTTAACCCACAAAAAATACATAAAACCAAAAAACCCAAAAAAACTATAAAATACAAAAAAAAACTGTAAAATCCGTAAAAACCCTTAAAAATCTAAATAAATCCATAAAAATCATCATAATATAAAAAACCTAAGAAAACCATAAAACCAAAGAATGGTTTAAATCTATAAAAACCTAATAATGTTAAAAACCCTTAAAAACAAAAAACCATAAAAACCATAAAGTCACAAAAAAACCTTAAAAACCCTTGAAATACATAAAACCCTAAAAACCAAATAAAAACACTAAAAAACAAATTAAACATCAGAAAATGTTAACATATCTAAAAAAATTGAAAAACCTAAAAAACTCAAAAAACACTAAAACCCAAAAAACCATAAAACAATAAAACCACTTAAAATATCTATGCACTCTAAAATAGTAAAAAACAATAAAAAGCACTTAAAATCCCTAACACATAAAAACCTAAAAAACATTTAAAACCATAAAAAAACCTACATACCAAAAAACACTTTAATCCCTGAAGATACCTAAAAACTCTAAAAACCCCTAAAAACCTCCAAAACTCTTAAAAATCATAAAAACCCTCAAGATCCACCAAAATCATAAAAACCATTGAAACCTAAAAATCCCTAAAAATATAAAAAAATCCTAAAAACCATGAAAACCCTAAAAAACCATAAAAAATTAAATACACTAATAACACCTAAAATCCAAAAAATTAAAACCCAAGAAGTTCCTAAAAACCATTAAATCCTTTTAAAAATAAAAAACCTTTAATCAAAATAAAAAAACCAAACACCCTCAAAACTCTAAAACCCCTTTAAAATAACTTTTTTTTAAAAACAACAGTAACCTTAAAAAACCCTAAAAACTATAATACAATAACTTAAAAACCATAAAACCCTTAAAATCCCTAAAAACCCTAAAAATGATAAAAACCATAAAAATCTCTAAAAATATAGAAAACCCTAAAAACCAAAACACCCCATAATAAAACTTTAAAAACCTAAAAATACCTAAAATCCCAAAAAACATAAAAATGAAAAAAACTCTAAGAAGACTAAAACCAAAAAATATCAAACCCTTTAAACCGTTAAAAACATTAGAAAACACTAAAAATTATTAGAAACCCTGAAACCCCTAGAAATCCAAAAAATTTCTAGAAATTCAAAAAAGTCCCTAAACACTTTACAACGCCTAAAAACTGTAATATCCCCAAAAAAACATAAAAACTATAAATACCAAAAACCCCACTAAAAACTCTAAAAACCCTTTAATCCTGTAATTTTTTTTAAAAAAACTAGTATTACCTAAAAAGTATAATAATTCAACAAAAAAACTCTAAAAATTTAAAAAAATGAAAAAAACATAAAATCCCAAAAAAAATCACAAAATACCTAAAAACTCCAAAAAACATAAAAAACCAAAAAAATAAAACCCATAAGAAAAAATTAATCACTAAAAACTCATAAAACATTCAAATAAACTAAGAAACACTAAAACCCCAATAAGCACTAAAAACCATAAAACCACTAAAACCATAAAAAACTAAAAAAATCATATAACTCCAAAAAACGCACTAAAAAATCTAAAATGAATTGCAAACACTAGAAACATTAAAAATACCTAAAAACCCTTAAAATCCTATAATTAAAAAATACATAAAAACAAAAAAAAACCATAAAACCCAAAAAACTATAGAATCTCTCAAAATCCCTAAAAATACTAAAACCTTAAGAATGAAAACATTCACCAAATATCATTGAAAATGTAAAAAACTTAAAAAATGTATAAAAACTATAAAACCCTATAACACTTAAAACACCAAAAAACCAAAAAATATAAAATCCCTAAAAAATCATAAAAACCCGAAAAAACCTAAAATCCTCAAAGTACATAAAATCTGAAGAAGCAATAAAAATTCTAAAAAAGACCTAATCGTCCCTAAAAATATGAAAACCCATGAAAACCATAAAAATTAATAAGAAAACATTAATACCATAAAAATAATAAAAACCCCTAAAAAATAAAAAAAAAATGTTAAAAACCCTTAAAACCCCTAAAATGATGCTAAAAATCCGAAATCCCTTAAAACCATAAAACCCTTGAAAACCATAAAACCATAAAACATTAAAACCAAATAAAAATTTTAGAAATAATAAAAACTATAAAACCTTTAAATATAAAAAAACTCAAAAAGTGAAAAAACCAAAAAAACCTAAATATCAGAAAAATCTCTAAAATCCCAAAAACCCCTAAAAACCTATAAAATTCCAAAAAAAACACAAAAAATACCAAAACACCTAAACAACCCAAAAATCCTTGAAGACCCCTAAGAAAACCATAAAACCATAAAAACACTTAAAACCCCTAAATCCTAAAAACCCTAAAAACCCTGAAACACCCAAGAAACATTAAAAACAAGAGGACACATAAATCCTCTAAAAAACCAAGTAAATGTTAAAAACCCCAAACCCCTATAATAAATTTAAAACCTAAAAACTATAAAGACCCTCAAAATCCATAAAAATTCTAAAAAACAATAAAAATACTAAAATTTCCATAAAACCTCAAAAACATACAAAAATTAGAAAACTTATAAACCCATAAGAAATCCTTACAACCCTGAAAATACAAAACCCCCTAAAAACCTAAAAAAGAATAAAAACCATAAAAACCCCAAGACTACTTAAAACACCTAAACCTTCTAAAAAACATAAACACCCTAAAAACTTTAAAATCCTTATACACTCAAATAAACCCCACTATAAACTCTAAAAACCCATTAAACCTATAAAAACAATAAAAAATAAAAAATATGATAATAAAATCCTAAAACCCAATAAATCCTAAAAACCAGAAACCTTATAGAAACCCAAAAAACTCTCGAAATCATTAAAATCCCAAAAACCCAAAAAATCCCAAAATCCGTAATAATTCAAAAAAAAAGGTAAAACCTAGAAAAAGTTGAAAACCTTTAGAAAATCCAAACAAACATAAAAACATTTCAAACCCATAAAAATCCTGAAAATTGTTAAAAAACCGAAAACTATAAAAAACCAAAATACCATAAAACCTTAAATATCCTTTAAAACCCTAAAATTCCATAAAAACCTATAATTTACATCTCAATATATAAAAACAAAAACCCCTAAAATCCATGAAACCCTATATGAAAACCTTGAAAAAGTAACTTAAAACCCCAAAAAAAAATCTAAAAAAAACTAAATACAATAAAACCCCCAAAAACCCATAAAAATACTAAAAAGTAAAACAAACAGTAGAAAACCCTTTACCCCTAAAAATGTTATAAATCTCTAAAAATTATTTAAACCCTAAAAACTCA
This sequence comes from Viscum album, assembly GCA_963277665.1. Lineage (NCBI taxonomy): Eukaryota > Viridiplantae > Streptophyta > Magnoliopsida > Santalales > Viscaceae > Viscum > Viscum album. Next base: position 1,273,692,227 of record OY728136.1, on the reverse strand, counting down.
AAAAACACTAAAAAACCCAAGAAAACCAAAAAACCCAAAAAAATCCTACAACTCTAAAAACCATCAAAATCCTTAAAAACCTAAAAATCTCTAAAAATTATAAAAAATACCAAATATATCCCTACAAAAATAAAAAACCAATATCCCCATAAAAAACCCTAAAAACCATAAAATTCTTAAAACCCATAAAACAAAAAAGATATTCAAAAAACTTGGAAAAAAATAAACCCTAAAACCTTCAAAACCATAAAAATATTGAAAATCACAAAAAATACCAAAAAACATAAAAACACTTAAAACCCTAAAAAACCCTATAAAAACCTTAAAATAATATTCACACTTAAATCTCCTAAACAAGAAAAAATATACTGAAGGCCAAAAAAACCAAAAAATACCTGAAAAACAAAAACTCCAAAAACCCTAAAAAACATAGAAAACCTATAAAAACCAAAAAATTATATAAAAAACTAAAAACCATTTAAACCCCTACAATTTTAGTAAACTCTAAAAATCATAAAAACTCTAAACACCCCAAAACCCCCTTAAAACCCAAAAATACCCTTAATACACTAAATACACTCAAAATCCTTAAAAACCCTAAAAAATATAAAATCCTAAATATACCTATCAATCTATATAAACAAAAAACTCTAAAAGCACCAAAAGAACCTAATAAAATCCTAAATACCTAAAAACATTAAAAACCCCTAAAAATAAAAAATTCTAAAACCACAAAAAGCCACGAAAAATAAAAATCCCATAATGACTATAAAACACTAGAAAACCAAAAACCCCAAAAACACACTAAAAACTCTAAAAACCCATTAACCCACTAAAAACATTAAAAAACCCAAAAAAAATAAAAAAAATAAAAAAACAATAAAATGAAAAAAAAACTAAAAAAATTAAAACCACTAAAAACCTAAGAAATTCAAAACACCGTAAAAACCATAAACCCCTAAACCCCCCCCCCCCCCCCTTAAAACCCTCAAAATCCGTAAATTTTTTAAAAATCCATAAAACCCTTAAAAACGCTAAAAAGACCTTAAAATGTAAAACCCCTAAAACCCATGAAAACCCCTATGAAAACCTTAAAAACTTAAAAACCCAAAAAACACATAAAACCCCTTAAAACAAAAAAAAATGATAAAATCCTAAAAACCCTAAAGACCCAAAAAATCCTATAAATCCTAAAAACCATAAAACCCGTAAAAATCCAAAAAACCCCTTAAAATGCAAAAAAAAACATGAAATATTCAAGAAACCATGAAAATCATAAAAATTCTCTACAAGTTATTAAAAATTCCTAACAACATAAAAAACCCAATAACCCTACAAAAATAATAAAAACCTAAAAAAAATGCCTAAAAAACATAAAATTGATAAAAACCCTAAAAAAATATAATAACCCTAAAAACCCTAGAAACCAAAACACTCCCAAAACCATAAAAAACCCATAAATCCCTAAAATCCACTAAAAACTATTAAAACTCATTAAACCACTAAAAATGTAACAATACTCTATAGAATTTTAAAATCCAAAAAAACTGGAGAATAATTCTAAAACCCGCAAAAAATTTTAAATACACTAAAATTCTAAAAAAAAACTTTTAAAAACCTAAAAACATATAAATCCACTATAACCCTAAAACATTAAAAACCTTAAAAACCAGAAAACCTTAAAAACTGTTAAAATACATAAAATTCAAAGAATCACTAAAAATACCTAAAAACATAAAACACTCTAAAAATGATGAAAAGTCATAATAAATCCTTAGAAACCTAAAAATACATGAAACACATAAAAACTTAAAAAAAGGTTAAAAACCCAAAAGAACCTAAATGTCATAGAAACCCATAAACACTTTAAAAAAAATAAAACCCCAGAAATAAAAAGAAAACTAAAAATTATGAAAACCCTTTAAACCACTAAAAATGTTAAAAAATAAAATACACATAAAAACACAAAAAACCCCAATAAAAAATAAATAATAAAACCTCTACATCCCCTAAAAACATAAAACTTGTCAAAATCTTTTAAAACCAAAAAAACCATAAAAATTCTAAAAATACCTAAAAATCCCAAAGAACATAAAAAACTCCAAAACCCCTTATAATACCAAAGAAAACCATGAAAGCCATAAAATAATTAAAACCCCTTAAATCTTAAAGACCTCAAAAAATTTAAAAAACTCTAAAAATCATAAAGAACACTACAAACCAAAAAAATCTAAAAAATCATAAACATCCCAAAATTCCCCAAACCCCCTAAAATGTAAAAATCCCAAAAATTTATGAAAACCCCAAAGAAAACAATAAATACATAAAAACACTTAAAACTACTAAAAACCCTAAAACCGTAAAGCCCCTAAAAATATAAAAAAACCCTAAAACCCACAAAAGACACTGTAACCTCATTGAACCACTAAAAACATTAAATCTATCTAAAATTTTATATAAAAAACAAAAAATCACTCAAAATCTATAAAAAATATAAAAAACCTATAAAATCTCTAAAAATACCATAATACACAAAATACAATAAATACCCCGAAATCCTCTAAAACAATAATATAAAAATAAAAAGACTTAAACCCCTGTAAAACCTTAAAAACACAAAAAACATAAAAATAGCCTAAAACCATTAAAAACCCTAAAACCCGTTAATAACCATAAAATCTCATAAAACCCCAAAAAACGCCATAAAACACTAAAATAATTTTAAACCCCTACAAAATAAAAAACTCTAAAAAAACATAAAACCCCTAAAAGATCAAAACTCCCCTAAAAACTGATAAAAAACCCATAAAAACCAAAAAAACCGTTAAATCACTAAAACCCCAAAAAACACCATAAAACCCTAAAATTCCTAACAATTACTAAAAACCTAAAAAACCAAAAAACCATTATGAATCTTATGAAATACATAAATTCCCAAAAAACACATAAAATCCCAAAAAAAAAAATAAATACACTTAAACCGCTATAAACCTAAAATCTATAAAATTTCCCTAAATTTTTTAAAAACCACTAAAAACCCATAAAATCCATAAAAGCCACTAAAAACTATAAAAACGTGTTGAACACATAAAAAATTAAAAAATTACAAAAAATCTTAAAACCTTAAGAACTAAAAAAAACTCTAAAACCCAAAAAAACATAAAAACATGAAAACACTAAAAAACACATTAATCCTAAAAATCCCGTAAAATCACTAAATACACCAAAACCCCTAAATATGCAGAAAAATCCTAAAAAACCTTGAATACCCAAAAACAATAAAAATCCCAAAAAAACGAAAAATACTAAAAACTATAAAAAAACACTAAAACCCTTAAAACCCAAAAAAATCATTATAACAAATAAAAACCCATAAAATCTTAAAACATCTTTCAAAGTACCTAAAACGTAAAAATTTCTAAAAACCTAGAATACCCCTAATAATACCATAAAAACCAAAAATTCTAAAAACGTTTAAATACCCTAAAATGGCCCAAATCCCCTAACCACATAAAAAAACTAAAATATTGAAAAACATAAAAACCCATAAAAACCCAAACAAACCCATTGAAAACTCTAAAAATCCCTTAAACCACTAAAGATGTTAAAAACTATAAAAACCATGAAACCCAAAAATATTTTAAAAAAACAAAAAAAAACAAAAAAATCCACAAAAAACATAAAACCCCTAAAAACCCACAAAATATGTAGAAACCCTAAAAACCATACACATCTTAAAACCCAAAAAATAAATAAAAAATAATAAAAAACCCTAAAACCTATGAAAAAACAAAAAAAAATTAAAAACCTAAAAACACTTCAAGAACCTGAATACATAAAAAATAAATAAAAGATATAAACCCAGAAATCCTAAAAAATCTAAACACTAAATCCCCCCCCTGAAAACCACAAAAAACCTAAAAACACATAAAATCCCTAAGAACCCACTATAAACACTAAAAACCTTTGTACACTTAAAATGTTAAAAAACAAAAAAATGGAAACAACTCTAAAATATCTGCAAACCCAAAAACCATAAAATCTATAAAAACCAAAAAACCGTAAAAACAATCCAAATCACCAAAACCTAAAAAACCATACAAATCCTATAAAATCCATAAAAATATAAAAACCCCTAAACCGATGTAAAAATAGTAAGAAAACCTTAAAAACATAAAAGAAATTAATAATCCAACAGATATTAAAATGATAAAACCATAAAATCCATAAAAACCATAAAACCGTTAAGATCTCAAAAAACCATAAAATATCATAAAATCATAAAAAGAACTAAAATTACCTAAAAATGTTAAAACCCCCAAAAACCAAGAAAACTATAAGTAAAACATAAAATCCTAAAAACAGTAAAAACTCATAAAAACCTAAAAATTCTAATTACCATAAAAAACACTAAATGGACACTAAACACCACTAAACCCCAAAAAAAACACTAAAAACATAAAAACCATAAACCCCATAAAAACCCACTAAAATCTCAAAACCCATCTAAACCCTAAAAATCATTAACAAACTCTAAAACCCTTAAAACATAAAAACCACAAAAAACCATTAAAACCAAAAACTCTAAAACTCCTTAAAACCATCAATATCCCTAAACACCCCAAACCCAATCAAATTTATAAAAAATCTCTAAATTTCGTAAAAAAATATAAACCCCTACAAACCCTGGAAACCCATAATAAAACGTTAAAACAATAGAAACTCTTAAAACCCCTAGAAACCTAAAAATGATGAACACCCTAAAACACCTAAAAACACTAAAACCGATAAAAACCCCTAAAAAATTAAAACCCCTAAAACTCATAAAAACACCAAAAGCAATAAAAACTATAAAAAATATATACACCCACAAAAATGTAAAAAAAATATAAAAACCATAAAACTCTAGAAAACTCAAAAAAAAAAACATAAAACCCTAAAAAACCAAAAACCCCTAAACCCCTCAAAGACACTAAACCCCCTAGAAATCTTAAAAATCATTAAAATCTATAAAAATACTAAAAAATGTAAAATCCCTAAAACCCCAAAACCCTAAGAATAGCTTAAAAATATAAAAAACACTTAAAACCGCTAAAAAATCTCAAAACCCTTAAAAACCTAAAAAACCCTAAAAACCATAAAAACTACACGAATCCTAAAATGAAACAAAAAATACCTCAAAAATATAAAAATCCATAATAAATCTAAAAAATTCTAAATAAAACTTTTAAAAAATAAAAATGCTAAAAACCCCTAAAACCCTAAAAACTTCTAAAACCTCTTAAAACCCCTATAAACCCTTTAAAACCTAAAAACCTAAAACCCCTAAAAACTAGAAAAAACCCTAAAAATAGACAAATCTCCTAAAACCCACTAAAAACTCTATAAACCCTTTAAACCACTAAAACATTAAAAATGATAAAACATCTTAAATCCCAAAGACCCCAAAAATCCATAAAAATCCTATAATCCCCAAAAATACTTTGAAGACCCATCAAAATATCTAAAAACATCAAAATCCCTAAAAATATAAAAAACCCTAAAAGCCCTGAAAAGCCCTAAGACAACCTTAAAACATTAATAACAGTTAAAACACATAAAAAGTTAAAAACTACTAAAAACCAAAATAGCCAGTAAAAACCCTAAAACCCCTCAAAATACCTAAAAAAACTAAAAACCCATAAAAATACAAAAGACTTCCAAAAATCCCTAAAGTTATAAAAAACTAAAAAAAATATAAAAACTCTATGAAAAGAGTAAAAACATAAAAACACTTAAAACCCCTTAAAACCTAAAAACACTAAATGCCCTAAAACCCATAAAAATACATTAAACCTGCAAAACCAAAAACAATAAATAAAAACCACAAAAACACATAAATAAATAAAAAAACTAAACCCATAAATATGTTATTAAACTCTAAAAAACATTAAAACACTAAAAACCCCAAAAACCCAAAAAATGCAAAAAAACAACTATTAATACCATGAAACCCATAAAACCCTCAAAATACCTAAAAAAGAACAATAAAAATCCTACCAAATCCATAAAATCCATAAAAACACAAACAACCCAAAAAACAATGAAACCCCTTAAAAAATTAAAAACATAAAACAATTAAAAACTAAAAAACCATAAATAAAAAAACACTAAAAAACCCTAACATCCCCAATAGAAACCATAAAAACCCCTAAAACCCTTAAAAACCCTAAATACTAAAAAACACCTAAAACCAACTAAAAGATATAACAACCCATTATGCCCCTAAAATGTTAAAAAATATAAAAACCTTTAAAAACCTAAAAAACCAAAAAAGCCAAAAAACACAAAATAATATAAAAACAGTCAAAAAATCTAAATCAATAAAAAATAAAATACTTAGAAAACATTAATATTCGTTATAATTCTAAAAACTATAATAAAACCCTAAAAACATAAAAAATATACTTAAAACCCCTAGATACTAAAAAAAACTAAAACCCTAAAACCCAACAAACACAAAAAACATAAATATCTGAAAAAACACTAAAAATATATAAAAATATTTAAATACCTAAAAGTAACTAAATGAATAGAAACTCTAAAAACCCTACGAACCTATAAGAAAGCCTTAAAAAAGACCCAAATTAGATAAAAACCCCAAAAATTCAAAAAAAAACTCTAAGATCAATTAAACCCCAAAATTTTTTAAAAACCATAAAAACCCATAAAAACCCCAAGAAACCATGAGAAACCACTAAAAACATAAAACCCCCAAAAAAATTAAAACCCCCAAAACCCTAAAACCAGAAAACACCTAAAACCCGAAAACCCTAAAAACCCTAAAATTTTTAAAATCCCATAAACACCCTTAAAATTCCTAAAAACCCAAAAAAAAATACAAAAAAAAAACCCAAACAAATCCCTATAAAAGTAATATAAATTCAAACCTAGAATACCTCTAAGAATACCCTAAAAACCTAGAAATCATTTCAACCCATAAAAACCTAAAAATATGGTAAAATCTCTAAAACACAAAAGACCATAATACCCTAAAAAATCATAAAACCCCTATAACCCATAAAATACCTAAATACAAAAAAATAAACCCCACTAACAACTCTAAACACACATTAAACCCTTGAAACTATAAAAAACAATAAAAAAATAAAAACACATAAAACTCAAAAAAACCCCAAAAAACCCCAAAAAACCATAGAACCCCTAAAGACACTAAAACCCCTAAAAACACCCAAAAACCCGAAAAATAATAAAAATATTAGAAATCTATAAAATCATAAAATACCATGAAACCCTAAAACCACTAAAAAAATTAAAAACCAAAAAACTCGTAAAAAAACTAAAAAACCTAAAACTCCTAAAAACCTAACAAATCCCTAAAAAACCAAAAAACAAATAACAATCCTAAAAATAACTATAAATCAATAAAAATATAAAAAACCCCAAAAAACATTGATAACCTCTAATAAAACCATAAAAAACTAAGTCACATAAAACCCATATAAATTTTAAAAGTTTTAAAACCCTAAAAACACTGAAAAGAACATGAAAATACCTAAAAACACCAAAGAACACTCAAACCATAAAAAAACAAAAAACACATAAAACCACTAAGGAAAATTTAAACCCTTAAAAATGTAAGAAAGTATACAAAATATTTAAACCCATATCAACAAAAAATAAAACAAAAAACCATAAACTCCCTAGTAGGTCTAAAAACCCTAAAACCCATCAAATCAAGGAGAGGATATGGTTCCCCCACGCTCCCATAATGGCGATGATTCATCCTTGGTTCTAGGTTGATGATATGGATGTCTATAGTTCCTCAACCTCCCCCCTCTCCAGGGGAGGGGCCTTATGCTACTCCTTAATGATGACAAGGACTTTGTTCTGTTTTCTAATTTTTATTCTCTTCCAGCATTTCCGCAGATTGAGCTTTGGCCTAAGGTTATGGGATTACATGAAGGTCACCTGAAGCTACATATATTTCTTGAGAAGTTTAATAGGGCTTATGATTTTCATAGTATAACCCTGGTTGCTTGGATTCTGAATTGGCGACCCCCTATTTACATTTATGATATGTTTGTGTTTGAACACTGGGACCTTCAGGATCAAGCTACAGTGGGTCTTGTTGATTCCTTCCACATTTTGATTCTCTTCTATTTTGAGGAGGACCTCATTCAAGCTTGGTTTGTAGCTTCGTAAAGATTCGATGGTTCCCACTTTTCCCTCTCTTGATAGAGCATTGATTTCCATCTGCATCATGATTCTCTAACGGTTGCGATCTAATTATGGTTTCTTGAACTCCCCCTAACATTTCAAAAAATTTCTATTATTTCAATGATGGGGAATTTGGATGGACATTTCTTGTGCGTGGATAATAGAACTAGGTATCTTTGTCAACTGGTTTACCGTAGGGTCTGTATCGAAGTTGATGTTTCGAAAGAGCCAGTTGACTTTTTTTGGATTGCCATTGGTAAGGAAATCTGATGGATGAAACCTATGGTGTTCAAATCTGGGATGATTTACTGTGAATTTTGATTGACAATTGGTCCTGGAGGAAGTGACTGCAGGTGCCGGACCAATGAGTGTGTCATAGGAGGTACTGATGAGAGAGTTAGCCTTCTGGGTTTGCAACTATCTTGTGATCTTGATGCCAGGTCAGGATTTCTGATATATATTATGTCGTGTGAAAAGAGGGATGTTGGGGTGGAAGGAGAGGGATTTTCCTCATGGCAGGTGGAATCGAGGAATCATTCAGAAGATAAGGCTAATGTTTCTTTCATGTTCTTGAGGGGTGACCTTGGAAATTCAGGTGACTCCCCCTCCTCCAGTAGAATATGGGTGGGGATTCTAATGAAGGTGAGGAGGTGGCTAATGAACTACCTCATAAAAAATAGAACGCTACTCCAACTTCCATTTTATTTGGAGAACTAGGACAAGTGTAAATTGTGGATGCTAGGAAGTCAAGTTGGGAGATGAATGTCCAATGGGAGGTGCAATCTAAAGTGGCTAGGGATGATGGTGTGCATCCCTTGGATCCCCAAGACATGGTACCTGGCCTCATCTATGTAGGGATGAGGGTGGAAAGGATTTAAAATGATTTAGTTTTTTCTATTGCAACTTCCAATCATGTTGTGGTGTTGGATTCCATAGATTCTGTCGACTGGGAAGGGCTGAGTCTGGACCTGCAAACCTAAGGGCTGGCGAAGGCTGATGCGGCTCGAGATGACACCAGAATCCCTGTGAATCCTCAAGGGGATCCACTCCCCACTTTTAAAGTACAGGGTGAGAGGAGGTTCATTTAGCCTCTATTGAACAATCGCCTGAGAAAGGAGTGGTGACTACTGATACTGGGACTACAGAATGACCAGCTGAAGGGTTTCAGTTGGTTTTAGATCATTATGATCTTTACGAAATCCTGAGCTGGAGGTATAAAGAGCATCAAAGCCTTGATAGGGTTCTGTACGAGAACCATCCCCCATTTTTTGAGTAGTCTAATAATATTATATTGGATTACATGGAAATATCTATTGAGCAGCATGAAAAAGGCATCCTATAGGAGACAAATCTAAAGAAGGATGTGAAATTTTTCTAGGTAGATGATGATGAAGCAGCAATGGTTGATGAAATTTTTAAAGACCGTGATGCCATACTTAATGCCAACATAGCTAGGTTTAGGTGGTCGATGGATTTGATGGGTGAACTTGGTTCAATTGGCTTGAATTGACCCAAAAAGAAAAATATGAGGGCTACTAGTGCGCCTGGATCTTGTAGCCAAACTGATAGGGCTATTCGTGGTGCAGTTACGCTTGGGAATGATGGAAACTCTAGGTCCAGAGCATGGAGCACTAATTGTGTCTTGAAAAGCTTTAAGGATGATTGTGGTGGCCTATCCCATTACCCATGGAAGAGGAGACCAAGAAGGGAATACACTAATCTTCCCAAGACAACTTCCACAAGGGCCTCCTTAATGGTTTCCAAGTCTTTTCAGCATTAGAGACTCAGTGGTATTTACACCAAGCTTGCTATTGATATGGAAAATTTGAAGAAAGAAGCGATGGAGTGGGATATGGCAGAGTCTGATGCGTCTTCAGGATATGGTGCCCACGAAGACCCCTATGGGGATGCTGGGGAGGTTGACCACTTTGATATGTAGTTTCTTTTATGTTTCTTATTTTTTTGTCTATTTGGGATTGTCTTTGGGTATGGGTCATTTGACTCTGCCCTTGCCCTGTTCTTGCATCTTTTTTAATTATATTTATGGGCGATCGGGATTTGCCTGGACCTACACCTACATTTCCCTTAAATCCTTAAAAACCCTAAAAATAAAAAAATCATTAAAAGTCCCATAAATTACATAAAAATGTAAAAACTAAAAAACCTTGGAAACACTATGAAAATTATAAAAACCGAAAAATACTTATAACGCCTAAAAACCTAAGAACCACTAAAACACTAAAAATCCTAGAAACCCTAAACATCCTAAAAATCCTCAAAATGCCTAATATCCTAAAAAACATATAAATATTAAAAACCCTTTATAAATCTGAAATAATGCCAAAAAACGTTGAAAATATATATGAAAACCTTAAAAACCTAAAAACACATAAAACCCCTAGAAAACTGAAAAATCAAAAACCACAAAAAACCCCTGAAAACCTTAAACTCCCAAAACTCCAAAAACTCTTAAAACCAAAAAAAATCCATAAAGACCATAAAAAACAACAAAAAATATAAAACCCCTTTAAACCCATAAGAATGTTAAAATTTTTTAAAAACCCTTAAAATCCTAAAAAATTCAAAAAAAACTCTAAACCCTTAAAAACTCTAGAAACCCTAAAAATTCATAGACACCATAAAAACCCATAAAAATTATAAAAATACCTAAAAATAGAAAATCCCCTAAAAACATTGAACACAGATAATAAAACCTTAAAAACATAAAAATACATAAATCCACTAAAAATCTAATAATGCTAAATACCTAAAAATCCAAGTAACCCAAAAAATACTAATATCCCTTAAATTCGCTAAAAATCCTAAAAACCCATTAAAATCCGAAAAAAATCCCTAAAAACATAAAAAACCGAGAAACTCTAAAAATACCTAAGAAAACCTTAATAACCAAAAATCATTTAATACCCTTAAAAACCAAAAAATGATAAAAAACCCTCAAAAACCATAAAACCACTAAAAACATTAAAAACCCATAACCCCATTAAAACCATAAAAATACACTAAAAACAATAAAACCTTTTAAACCCAAGAAAAAATTAAAAAAAATATAAAATTATTAAAAACCCAAGATAACCCTAAAACCCAAAAAACCATGAAACACCCCAAAACCCTAAACACCTTAAAAACAACTAAATCCCCAAAATACAATAAAATCCAAATAAAACACTAAAAATCCGTAACAATGTAAAAAACTGAAAACCCATGAAAACCCATAATAAAACCTTAAAACCTAAACATATTAAACCCCTAAAATTCCTTAAAACCCCTAAAGACCATAAAAACCGTAAATACCCTAAAACGTATAATAACACTAAAAAACAACTAAAAATTATAAAACCATTGAAACCCCAAAGAATACAAAAAAGAACTCTATAAACCAATAAAATTCCTAAAAACATAAAAACCCCTTAAACTACCCCAAAACTAGAAAACCACTAAACACCCACTAAATCCCTAAAAACCTACAAAACCATTAAAAACCTTAAAATTACATAAAAATCCATAAAAATGTTAAAAACACTAAAAAATATCAAAATACAATATAAAAACATAAAACAATCAAAATATGTAATAACCCTACAACCTAAGAAATTATATATACTATAAAACCTCAAAAAACCCAAAAATCCCAAAAACAACCTCAAAATCCCTACAAATAATAAAAACCCTTTAATGCCCTAAAAATACATAAAAATTAATAGTACCATAAAGCCCTAAAACACTAGGAAAACATTAAAAGAAATAAAAAACTAGAAAAAAAACTAAAAATTATAAAACTGCTTTAAACCCCCCAAAAAATTTAGAATCTCTAAAAACATTAAAAACCTTACAAACTCGAAAAAAACCCTAAAACCAAAAAAAATCAAAAAGCTCATAAGAACCATAATAACTCTCCAAATCTCTAAAACCTGAACCCCCCCCCCCTAAAATCCAAGACATGTCCTTAAAATATTCAATATTGTAAATCCTTCTAAAAACCATGAAAAACCCTATAAAAAATTAAAACATAAAACACTTAATACCTCCAAAAACCTAAAAAATTCCAAAAACCATAAAAATATCCAAAAAAGCATAAAAACCCCTGAAACCATAAAACCCTTAAGAACCCATAAACCCACAAAAACTCTAAAAACCATTGAAACACCTAAAATCATTTATGAACTTTAATAATATTTAGAACCCTAAAAACTAAAAAACCAACAAAAACATTTAAAACCATAAAAACCCCTAAATCCATAAAAATTATAAAACCCCCTAAATTCCTAAAAAAATTTAAAAACCAAAAAAATTAAAAAAGACTAAGAAAACCATAAGTCCTAAAAAAACATAGAAACCCTAAAAACACTAAAAACCCAAAAAACCATAATATCCCTAAATAACCTAAACCTTTAAAATCCCTAGAAGATCTAAAACCCCATAGAAATACTTAAAATGCCTAAAATCCACCAAAATTTAAAAAACCCTAAAAACACTAAAAATCCTTAATAAAACCATAACAACCAAAAAACACTTAAAACCCCAAAAAACATAAAAACACAAAAAATCCTAAAAGACCTTAAAAACCCCCAAAACCCATAAAACCCCCAAAACCCATAAGAACCATAAAAACACTTTAGACCAATAAAAATGTTAAAAAACTCTAAAAAACATAAAAAAACATAAAAAAACTCAAAAAAACCCTAAATCCCCAAAAAACCATAAAAATCCTAAGTCTCTTAAAACACCCCAAAATCCCTAAAACCAAAAAAAGAAAAAAATATTAAAAATCCATAAAATCCTAAAAAACCATAAATACTCTGAAAACCCAAAATAAATTATTAAAAACCTATACACTTAAAACCCCAAATAACCTAAAAAATTATAAAAAACAAAAAATAAGCATTAAGAATCCTAAAAACCATAAAATAACTAAAAACCATAACACCCCTAAAAATAAATAAAACCCCTAAAACCCTAAAACCCCACAAAAAAACCTAAAACCCTTCAAACACCTAAAAATGAGAAAAACTCTAAAAAAATTATACCCCTAAAAACACCAAAAAATACTAAAACCTCAAAAAACCATAAAAATATATAAAATTATAAAAAACATTAAAAACCATCAAATTACCAAAAAACCTATAAAACCATAAAAATATTAAAAATCTATAAAAATCCTTAAAAATGTAAAAAATATGAAAACCCCTGATACCCCCAAAAATAACCTTAAAATCCTAAAAACATTTTATAGATCTAAAAAAGTAAAAAAAAAACATACACTTTAAAAACCCAAAAAAACTCAAAATTCATAAAACCCTAAAAACCCTGAAAATCCTTAAAAATCACAAAAATGTCTAAAAACTCAAGAAACATTAAAAAAATGAATACACTATGAAAATTATTAAAACCTAAAAACACATAAAACCCATAAAAAATAAAAAAAATTATAAAAACACTAAAAAGGCACTAAAACAACAAAAAACCGGAAAACCTAAAAACCCAAAAAATATTATAAACTGCTAAAAACCATAAAAACCATAAAACCACTAAAAACTCTAAAATCAAAACACCTATAAAAATGAAAAAACTCAAAAGAACCCCATAAAAATACTAAAAACAATAAAACCCCAAAAATTCCAAAAAACACTAAAACCCCACAAAATCAATATAAACCCCTAACAACCATAATAAAACCATAAAAACAAGAAAAACATAAAACCCCCCAAAATGAAGAAAAACCACCTATAATAATAAATTAATCCCAAAACCATAAAAACTCAACAAATTCCTAAAATCCTTAATAACCCATAAAAATTCTGAAAAATAATTAAAAATCCCAAAAAATATTAAAAAATAATAACCCTGAGAACCCAAAAGAAAGACATAAAAACATAAAAACATAAAAACACATAAAACCTATAAAACCTAAAAAACTCTAAAAACTCTAAAAGTCCCTAAATCTGTAAGGAGACCTAAAATCTAAAAATAACCACTAAAAACATTTAAAAACCCTAAAAACCCAAAAGAAACCACTAAAAACCAACTAAAAAAATTAAAAACCTTTTAAACCCATAAAACCATTAGAAACTCTAAAACAAATAAAAACCAAAAAACCCTAAAAAATCGCAAAACCCAAAAAATATTTAGAAACCCTAAAACCATCAAAATACAGAAAAATACCTATAATTTATTAAAATTTAAAAAACACTAAAATTACTGAACAAATCCTAATAAACCCGTAAAAACATAAAAACAATTAAAACCCCTAAAACCCTTCAAATTGCTAAAAGTCTAAAAATACAACAAAACCCAAAAAACCTAAAAACCACAAATCCCCTAAAACCATTAAAACCATAAAATCCCATAAAACCCTTAAAATCCAATAAAACACTAAAAAAATTTAAACCCAAAAGACTGTTAAAAATGAAAAGAAGCTTAAAACAGCGAAAAAATAATAAAACCCTAAAACCTAAAAACCCATAAGAACCCTAAAAACCCTAAAACCCCTAAAACAAATAAAAAAATTAAAAATATGTAAATATCCTTAGTAAAAAAAGAACACATAAAAACTAAAAACACTCAGTGAAAATAAAAATATAATAACACTTAAAACCCATAAAAACCTAAAAAATGCTAAAACAACATAAAAACCATAAACACCTAAGATCCCTAAAAATATATTAAAACTCTAATACCAATAAACTTCTTAAAATATATAAAAAATATAAAAATGTAAAAACCCCTAATCACCCCTAATAAAACCTTAAAACCCCAAATGCACTTAAAAATCCAAAAAAAACCTAAAAATGATGAAAATACTAAAAAACACAAAAAAGATCTAAAAACCCCTAAAACCTTAAAAATTGAAAACCCAAAAACTCTTAAAAATCCTAAAAACCCATTAAACATATTAAAAACTATAAAAAGCCTTTAAAAACCTAAAATAATTAAATACTCTAAGACCTGAAAAAACAAAAAAACTCAATACTAAACTAGAAAACAAAAAATAATAAAAACAAAACATAAAACACTCAGACACTTGAAATACCTAAAACCCTAAAACCCTTAAAAATAATAGAAAATATTTAAAAATATCTATAGACATAAAAATCCTAAAAACCCCAATGAACCTTAAAAACCTAGAAAAACCTAAAACCCATGAAAACCTAAAAATGGTAAAAACCATATAAAACCCTAAAACCATAAAAATTGATAAAACCACTCAAAATGCCTAAAAAACATAAAAACATATAAATCCTTAAAAGTTCCAAAAAATCCCGTAAAATGTAAGTTAGCATAGAATATTGAAAAATTATAAGAAAACCAAAAATTACTAAAAAATATAAATAACCATAAAACCATAAAAAGAAATAAAAACACTCTAAACCCTTAAAACCATAAACACACTAGGAACCATAAAACCCATTAAAAACCACTAAACACTTTGAAAACCCTTTAAACCCCTAAAATGTACATAATTCTAAAAACCTTAAAAACCAAAAATTGCTAAAAATAATAACAACCCAAAAACCCCAACACCCAAAATCCCATAAAACCCTCAAAATACCTAAAAACCCTAAAATGATAAAAACCATTAAAACCTTAAATTTACTTAAAAACATAAAGACCACTAAAATTATAAAAATCATAATAAAACATCTAAATACTAGGAACATTTAAAACCCAAAAAAAACACTAAAAACCCTAAACACCCTAAAAGTCAACAAATTCCCTAAAATCATAAAACCCCCGAAAAATCATAAAAACCTAAAACCCACTAAAAACAATCAAGTCCCTTTAACCCCTTAAAAAAGTTTAAAATTTTAAAAAATCATAAAACCCTAAAAACTCAAAAAAAGCCTTATTTCCCAAAAAAATCCATCGATACCCAAAAAACAATAAAAATAGAAAAAACGTATAATCACCCTAAAAAACCATAAAAATCATAAAAACCCTTAAAAATTCTTGAAAACATAAAATCCACTAAATTCCTGAAAAACACTAAAAACGTTGAAAACCTAAAACACTAAAAGGACATTAAAAACCTAAAATCCATAAAAATTCCTAAAAACCATAAAAATATAAAAAACCAAAACAAACCGCTAAAAAATCTAAAACCCATTCAAACACCTTAATAAGTTAAAAAACCTAAAAAAATATTCAAACTCGTTACAAAATCAAAAATACCCTAAATCCCAAAAAAACCTAAAAACCCTAAAACCCCTCAAAATCCCTAAAACTAATAAAAATCCAAAAAACAGTCACTCAAATCCTAAAATACATAAAAACCAATAAAAACCATAAAAAATAAAATATTTTTAGAACCCTTAAAACCCTAAAAAAACAAAATGAATAAAAAACCCTAAAAAGAATAAAAATCCTAAATCACATAAAAACTATAAAAACTCTAAAACCCCATGAATACATTAAAAACTACTTAAACCCTTCAAAATGTTTAAAAAATATCAAAAACCACAAAACCCATAAAAATATTTAAAAATCCCTAAAACCTAAAAAGATTATTAAAACCCATGAAAACATACAAAATCACTAAAAAACCATAAAACCCCTAAAAACCCTAAAAATTAATAAAATTGTAAAAACCAAAAAACACTATGAAAACCAAAAAACACATAAAACCCCTAAAAATTTTGAAATGGAAAAAATCTTAAAAAACTTTAAAAAACCTATGAATCATAAAACCCTCAAAATCCATAAAATCCCTAAAAAACATAAAAAACATAAAAAAATAATATAAATCCATGAAAATATAAAAATCAATATAAACACTGAAACACCCTATTAAAACCATAAAAACATAAAAACACATAAAATAAAAAAACAAAATATATGTTGAACCCCAAAACACCCCCAAAAAATCAAAAACCCATAAAACCCCTAATAAACATAAAACCCCAAAACCCATTAAGAGACCCTAAAACCCCATAAAAACCCCATAACTCTCTAAAACTATAAAATTCTTTTAAAACCATAAAAATGTAAAAAAACAGAAAAAAAATATAAAACCCTTAAAAATTCAAAAAACCTATAAAAACCCTAAAACCCATTAAAACCATAAAATCCAAGAAACCCTAAAACATAAAAATCCCTAAAAACACTAAAAAACTTCAAAATCCTACAAACCCCTAAAAATAAAAAAATTTAAAAATCCCTAAAAACCCTGGAAACCCAAAAGAAAACATTAACCCCTAAAACACTAAAACCCCTAGAAAACCATAACAACCCTAAAATTGATAAAATCTTATAAAACCCTAACAACCATAAAAACCCATAAAACCCTAAAAACCACTAACAACTCTTAAATCCCTTAAACCCCAAAAAATATCGACAAACTCTAAAAACCCATAATATGCTAAAAACACGTAAAAGACCGTAAAACCAAATAAGAAACCATAAATACACTAAAACCCTAAAAATCCCTAAAACCATGAAAATCCAAAAAAAACCCTAAAAATAATTAAAATAATAAAAAAAAATACATAAAAATCCTAATAACCTAGAAAACCCTGAATGAATCTAAGAAAACCTGTGAAAAAAGTGAGGAAAACCATAAAAAGATAAAAACACATAAAACCCCTAAAAGTCTTAAAATGATTATAAACATAAAACCCCTAAATGTCCCTAAGAACCCTAAAACCCATAAAACCTCATAAAAAATATAAAAACCAGTAATGACCCATAAAACCCTTAAAAATCTAATAAAAACACTAAAAACCATTAAATCCCTAAAAATATTAAAAAAATCTAAAACCCATAAAAACCCTAAAAACAAAAATAACTAAAACCCCATAAAACCATAAAACCCCATACCCTAAAAGATATTGAAAGATTGCACCCGTGTCGCCTGGTTTCTCTCGCATTCTAGCTCTCCCGCGGCATTCTATCCTCAAATGGTGCTTCTTCGGCGTGGTGATGGATTCTCAGGTGCCGATTTGCTAAGCGTTGCTGTCTCACCCTATTGAGGTGTGTTTTATCTAGCTTGATGGTGTCCTCGCAGATCTTCTCAGGTGTCTGATCTATCTGTTAGCTTCTTTCAAGAACAAGTGGGTTAGATCTAAGCTTTCGGGCGTGTGGAATTTTCGAGCATCAGTGGGATGGGTCGCATCTGGCCTCTCCTCTATGTGGCATTTCAGATCCATGGAGGATTTGATTGGATTTGGTCCTACTGGCATGCAGTTTCGCATATATTTGTTGGGGAGTGTCAGATCTTGTATTCCCTAGGCGTGGTGCTTCAGGTTCATGGAGGCTAGGGTCGTTTTTATTTTTTCCGGAGTGCGGCTTTGCTTCTCGGATTTTTTCAATAGATCTGGATCCCCCAGCTTGTGACGGTTCAGTCCTTTGGAGGTTCTATTCTATATTCTTGATGGCGGGAGTGGCGGTCTTCTGTGGAGTCTTTGGAAGAGGTGGATCGAACTTTACTGGTTCGCCGGTGGCCTAACTAGCTCTCAGGTTTGGTATTTCCATTCATCTTGGTACCAGTTTGCGCAAAAAATGTAGGTCCGTGCATCTTTTTCCTCTGTTTCTTTTTTGAACTATGTTTTTGATGAAAGGCCAGCCAATTTGTGTGGTTTGGATACTTCTATGTATTGTGATTTCATGATCTATGGATGGTTTGATTGTGAGTTGTTGCTGGGCTATCTGGGTGAGGGCTTGCACATGGGTTTCTGTGTGCTATGGTCTGGCATCACGGGTAGGTGCTGGTGTTTTGATGTGAGTGTTTTGTTGCGGATGCTGGAATTTGGTTATGTGGAGTGGCGTTTGATGCTACTTTGGGTGCTATGGTTGGATTATGGGCATAGGTGTGCTGATGGTTCTATGCTGCTGGCGGTTGTTCTTCTTAGTGGGAAGGTGCTGGATGGTGGACTTTGTGTGTTTGGATGCTGGTCCTTGGTTGGTTGTGAGCTGCTGGATGCTGATGAATGTTGGCTTATGGTGCTTCGTATGGTGGATCTCCATGGTGAGGAGGTGTTGGATGCTGGATCATGTGATATTAGATGTTGGTCGCTGCTTGGCTATGGGCTCTGGATGCTGGTTTCTGCTTGGATGGGAAGTGATGAAGGGGATATGGAGTCGTCGAATGCTGGAGTTGGATGAGAAGGTGTTGAAGGTACTATTGTGTTTGGTCCTTTATGTCTTTTCTTTTCTTTGTTCTCTTTTTGGGGATTGTTTTTTGGGTTGGGGTCGATAGACCCTACCCCTCCCCAGTCTGTAGTGTTGCTTATGGTGTCTTTTTTTTCTAATAAACTTTGGGAGGACCAGGAAAAGCATGGTCCTACACCACTTCTACCCATACCCAAAATTACACTAAAATCCTTTGAAACCCCTAAAACCCTAACCTAATAAAATCCTAATAGTCTCTAGAAATCAAAAAACTATTAAAAACCCCTAAAAACCTAAAAACCCAAAATAAAACCTTAAATTCTTAAAATAACCTAAAACCCCTAAAAACCATAAAAATGCTAAATACCCTAAAACCCCAAACTCCCCTCAAAACCCTAAAAACTCTAAAAAGCGTAAAATCATTAAAAATAACTATAAATATCTAAAAAAATAAAATTCACAAAAACTAGTAAAAATATAAGAAAACATTAAATACCCAAAAACACTTAAAACCCTTAAAAACCTGAATTCGCTAAAAACCCCAAAAGACCCTAAAATCCCTAAAGACATCTAAAAACAATAAAACCCCTAAAAACTTATAAAAACCTAAAACCAATAAAAACACTAAATCTCCAAATGCTCTGAAAATTTATAAAACAATAAAAGAATTAAAATACTCTGAAAAATATTATAACCCCAAAAAACTAAAAAACCGTAAAAAATCCCAAAAAACCCTAAAAACCTTGAAAACCATCAAAATAACAAAAAACACAAAAAAAACCATAAAAATACTAAAATATCTCAAAAAAATCCATAAAAACACAAAAACCATAGAAACCTAGAAACCCCCTTAAAACCCTTAAAAACCTAAAAACATTTTAAAACCCTAATAACAAAAAACAATAAAAACCCTACGAAACCCTACGAAACCCCTAAAAACCATAAAACCACTAAAAAATCTAAAAACTCTAAAAACTCTAAAAACCCAAAAAAAACTCTAAAAACTAAAAAAACTCTAAAAACCCCTTCAAAACATAAAAACCATAAAAACCCCTTCAAACTCTAAAAACCCAAAAAACCAAAAAACCCCTTTAAACCATAAAAACCCAAAAACCAATAAAAACTATAAAAACATATTTAAACCCATAAAAATGTTATGAAAATCTAAAACCATTAAAATCCTTAAAAAAATAAAAAACACTAAAACTCCAAAATACCATAAAACCAAAAAAATCACCCAAATCCATTAAAACACTAAAAAAATAAAATCCTAAAATATCCCTAAAAAACCCAAAAAATGTAAAAACCATTAAAACCCTAAAAACCCTAAAAGCATTAATTACCTAAAAACACTTAAAACCGTAAAAAATAAAAAACCCTAAAAACCCTAAAATCCATAAAATCCATAAAAACCATAAAACCCCTAAAAACATAAACACCTAAAAACCCATAAATATTCACTAAAAACTCTAACAATACATTAAACCATTAAATATATTTAAAATATCTTATAAACATTAAAATACCTAAGGCTCAAAAAAACCTTAAACCAAAAATTAAAATAAATACATAAAAACCCATAAAAACCCTAAAAACCCTAAAAACCGTAAAAATCCTAAAAACCCTACAAAATATGGGAAAACCCTAATGAATCCTTAAATAATTGAAAAAATATATAACCCATAAAACCTACAAATCACTACAAACCTTAAAACTCTAAAAACATTCAAAATCCTTAAAAACAGTAAAAACCATAAAAATAGTAAAAAGCCGTAAAAATGTAAAAAAACCCTTAACAACCCTGAAAATGATTATAGAACTGTAAAATGTAAAAACATTTAAAACCCATAATAACTAAAAAAATGTTAAAACCAGCAAAAAATGTTAAAATACCCTAACACCTAAAAACCCTAAAAACCATAAAATACCTAAAAACCATAAAAACCCTAAAACCCCCCAAAAAACATATAACCACAAAAAAACACTAAAACCATTTAAATCCCTAAAAACATTAAAAAAATCAAAAAACCAAAAAAACCCTAAAAACTCAAACCCCCCCAACCCTCATAAAACCCTCAAAGTCCCTAAAAACCTAAAAACCCAAAAATAATATAAAAAATCCTTAAAATGCCAAAAAACAAAAAACCCCCCAACAACCATGAAACACCTTAAGAAAACATCAAAAGTAAAAACCCTTAAAACCACTAAAAACATAAAAAATACTTAAAACCTTAAAATATCCTAAAACCCATAAAACCACTAAAACATAAAAACCCTAAAAACCATAAAAACCCACTAAAACTCTAAAAACCCATTTAAAGCCCTAAATATATAAAAACCACCAAAAAAATTAAACCATAAAAATTAACCCCCCCCCCCCCCCCCCAAACCCCAAAAGACCAAAAAACCTTAAATATGTTAAAAAAATATGAAATCCTCAAGATTGCTAAAACCCCTTAAATAAATCAAAATTGATAAAAATCCCTAAAAAATAAAAAACTCTAATGCACTAGAAAACTATGAAATATATAAAAATAAAAAAAACACTTAAAACCCTTAAAATGATAAAACTCATAAAAATATTTAAAACCCCAAAAATCCATAAGAACCCAAAAAAACATAAAAATCATAAAAAATACATAAAATCACTAAAAACATAAAAACTATAAAAGTTTCGAAAACCCCAAAGAAATCCTTAAAATCCTAAAAGCACTTAAATCCACTAAAAACCTAAAAACACAAAAACCCTAAAAATCCTAAATGTCCCTAAAACTATTTAAAACCCTAAAAATATATAAAAACACTAAAATCCTTTTAAAACCAATAAAATTATAAAAAAAATCTACAAAACATAAAAAACTAAATAAATCATAAAATCCCTCAACACCAAAAAACCAAAAAACCTTAAAAATGATAAAAATTCATAAAACCCACAAAATTTGTAAAAATCCTAAAACCATAAAAACCCAAAAAACATAAAAATCAAGAAAAAAATGAAAACCGCTTAAACCCCAATAAATCCAAAAGAAAACATGAAAACCATAAAAACACTAAAATCCCAAAAAACCTAAAACCCCAAAAAACCATAAAACCTCTGCAAACCATAAAAAAATTAAAACTTATAAAAACACTAGAAATCCTTTTAACCCCTAAAATGTTAAAGAACTCTATAAAACCATAAAACCGAAAAAAAACTCAAAAAAAAGAAACATACCCAAAAACCTATAAAATCTCAAAAAACCTTAAAAATCCCTAAAACCCCTAAAAAATTAAAATATTAAATATCTCTAAAAACCCAAGAAAATGTAAAAACCTATAACCCCCCAACCATTAAGAAAATATTAAAAACATAAAAACACTTAAAACCTAAAAAAATCATAAAAACCACTAAAAACTATAGATACCCGTAAAAATAATAAAATCCTAAAAATCAATAGAACTTTCTAAAAATGAAAAAACCCGAAGGACCCTGAAAACCCCTAAGAAAACCTTAAACCCAAATAACTTTTAAATCACATAAAAACAAAAAAATACTAAACCCCTAAACAGCCCTAAAAAAACCAAAAACCCAAAAAATTATAAATCCCATAAATAACCTTAAAAACCATAAAAACCAGTAAAAAATAAAAAACCAATAAAAACTCTAAAACCCTTTAAGCCCCTCAAAGTGTTAAAAAACACAAAAACCCAAAAAAACATAAACAACTCAAACAAACCACAAAACCCAAAAACTACAACGAACCTAAAACCTAAAAAACCCTAAATCCCCTCAAAATTCATAAAAACCCTAAAAATATAAAAAATATTAAAAATTATCTAAAAATACCTAAGAATATTAAAAAATCTTGAAACCCTAAAAACCGCTAAGAAAACCATAAAATGAAAAATATAATTTAAACCCGTAAAACCCTAAAATATGATAAAACCCAAAAAACCCTAAGAAACCATAAAACCCAATAAAAAAATATAAAAAAATTAAAACCAATAAGATACCATAAAACCCACTAAAACTCAAAAAATCCTTTAAACCATGAAAATGTTAAAAACACTAAAACCCCTTTAAAACCCTAACAAACTAACCCCCCCCCCCACCTAAACCCAAAAAAATCTCCACAAACCCTAAAACCCATTAAAATTCATAAAAACCATAAAAACAATAATAATCCAAAAAATTCCCTAAATATCACCAAACACCTAAAAACTCTTCGAACCGCAAAAAAAAGCACCTAAAAAATATAAAAACCATAAAAATACCCAAAACATTAAAACCTATAAAACCCTAACAACCCACTTAAAATTATAATCCCATTTAAATCAATAAACAATTAAAAAATAACAAAAATCCTAAAAAACACTAAAAATTTCAAAATACCAGAAAATCATAAAAAAAACATAAAAATACTCAAAAACCCCTAAAACCCCTAAAAAATGATAAAATCCTAAAAAATCCCCAAAAATCAATAAAAACATAAAATATCATAAATATAAGAAAAACCCCTATTAAATCCATAAAAAATTAAAAACAATTAAAAACCTTAAAAACAAAAAAAAGCTAAAAATCATAAAAAATCTTAAAACCCCTAAAATGATCAGTGTGACTAAAAACCCTAAAAACAAAAAAAAACTCTAAAAATTCCTGAAAAATGACTACAAATATACTAACCATTTAAAATATGAAAAACCATAAGGAATCCATAAAAAAGACTTAAAACCCCTAAAATCCTAAAAAATGTAAAGAACCCTAAAACCCCTAAAGGGACCAAAAATCAATAGAACCCCCAAAAATCATAAAAATCACCAAGAACCCTAAAAACAAATAAAAACCCTAAGAAAAAATAAAACCTCTATAATCCTTTTAAAACCCTATAAACATTAAAAAACCTTAGAAATCTATAAAACCAATAAGAAACTCAAATAACCCATAAAATTCAAAAAACTATAAAAACAAAAAAACCCTTAAGAGCCTCAAAATCCTTAAATATCATTAAAATACAAAAAATTGCATAAAAACACTAAACATTTAGAAAGCTATAATACCCTCTGAAATCCCCGTGGATAACATTTAGAACGAAAAAACACTTAAAACACCTAAAAATTAAAAAATTCAAAAAACCCTAAAAACCTTTAAACATTAAAGTACCATAAACCCCCTAAAACCGTAAAATCGCATAAAATCTAAAAAATCACAAAAATTCTAAAAATAATACAAACCCCTATTACATTTAAAACCCCTAAAAATCAATTAAATCCCTAAACAATAAAAAAACCCTAAAACCCCAAAAAACCATAAAAATCCTAAAAATCACTAAAATTACATAGAAATGTAAAAAACCCTGCACACCCTCAGAAACACATATAAAACCTTAAAAATGAAAAAACACATAAAATTAAAAAAAACCTAGAAAATGCTAAAATTTTAAAAAATATTAAAACCCTCAAAATCCCTAATAATTTTGAAAACCCTAAAATCTGAAAAAAAATCGCCAAAGCCCCCTAAAACCATTAAAAATCCTAAAAAGTCCTAATAAAACCTGAAAAACCAAAATTCACTAAAACCCCCTAAAACCAAAAAAATATTTAAAATCTTAATATCCCTAAAAGACCCTGAAATCCCTTAAAAACCAAAAAACCCCTTAAATACCCTAAAATTCCTCAAAACACCAACAAAACACCTAAAAATTCACTAAAATTTTAAAAAACACTTTAAAATGCTAAAAAAGTTTAAAAAACTCTACAAAATCATAAAAACCTAAAAAACTAAAAAACCTTAAAACCCAAAAAACCATAAAAAACCGAAAACCCCTAAAATCTCTAAAAAACCCTAGAAACCATAAAAAACCAAAAAAAATCCCCCAAAACATAAAAAACAACTAACCCTACAAAAACATAAGAAAATCATAAAAACCAAAAAACATTGAAAACCCCAAAGAAAACTAAGAAATGATAAAAACCCATAAAAACCCTAAAACTAGTAATACTATAAAACCTAATAAAATCTTTAAAACATTCTAAAAATAAAAAACCCCACGAAAAACACTAAAACACAAAAATTCATTAAAAAACTATAAAACCCTAAAAACTAGACAACTCCCTAAAACCCCAAACTACAATAAATACCATAAAACTCTAATATACCCTAAGAACACAAAAAATACCTAAAAACCTAAAAATCCATAAAAATTCTAAAAAAATATAAAAATCGATAAAAATATAAAAAACCATAATAACCCAGAAAAGCCATAAGAAAAACCTAAAACCCTCAGAATCCCTAAAAATCCTAAATTATATAAAAATCCTAAAAAAATCCCTACAAACATAAATACACTAGAAGCCCTTGAAGAAACCACAACAAAAACATAAAACCCTATAAACACATAAAACACCTAAAAACCTAAAATAATCTAAAAACCTCAAAAACCGTGAAATTTCCCTAAAAACTTAAATCCCATAAACCCCATAAAAACCCCTATAAAGCTTAAAAACTCATAAACACCCAAAAATCCCTAAAAATATTAAAAGCCCTTTAAATCCCTAAAAATTCTAACAAACTATAAAAACATTAAAAACCCTAAAAACAAAAAAACACCCAAAACCCCTAAAGATGGTAAAAACCCAAAACCCTAAAAATACTTAAAAACCCAAAAACAATAATTTTTTTTAAATAAGATATAAAAATACCTAAAAACAAAAATACCCCAAAACCCTGAAAACCCCTAAGAAACCATTAAAAATATAAAAATACTTAAAAATCCAAAAAACATAAAAATACTAAAACCCAAAAACCCATAAAAAAATAAATCCCTAAAAATACCTAAAAATCCAAAAATACATATAAATCCTAAAAAATCACTAAAAAAGTAAAAAACCATAAAAACCATGAATAAACATTTGAAACCCATAAAAATCTAAAACACATAAAAAACATAAAAAAATATAAAAACACTAAAACTCCTCTCATAACCTAAAAACCCAATATCCTAAAAACAATTAAAATCCCTCCAGACCATAAAAACCCTAAAAACCTCGAAAACCCTATAAAACCACTAAAAACATGAAAAAAACATTAATAAACTAAAAAATAAAAAAATGATAAACCCCTAAAAACTCTAAAATACTCAAAAAGATTCTAAAACCCCAAAAAACCACTAAAACCCTTATAAAAACCCTCAAAAATATAAAAACCGTAAAAAACCATAAATATCTTAAAAATACCTAAAAATACTTAATAACACTAAAAGTAAAAAAACACCAAAAAACCTAAGAAAAACATAAAATACTAAAAAAACATAAAACCCCTAAAAAACCTAAAAATGATAAAACCCCTAAAAACCATAATTAAAAATAAAAACTCAAAAAAACCCTAATGATCCTCAAAATCCTAAAACCCCATAAAAATTCTAAAATCCAATAAATACCCTAAACACCCCTTAAAACACACAAATTAAAAAACGCTCTAAAAAACCATAAAACCCAAAAACAATAAAATCCCTAAAAATAATTAAAACCCTAAAACCCTTAAAATACCAACAAACCCTAAAAACTATAACAATCAGAACAAATCCCCAAGAATACCTATAAATATAGAAATCCATAAAAACCCTAAAAACCCCTAAGAAAAAATTAAAACCATAAAACACCTAATAACTATAAAAATCCAAAAAATGCTTAAAACTCTAAAAATACCAAAACCCCCCTAAAAATATAACAATACATTAAACCCCTAAAAAAATAATAAAAACTTTTATAACAAAAACACTCAAAAATACCCTTAAAATCCAAAAAAACATTAAAACCCTAAAAAATCTAAAAAAAACTAAATACCAAATAATTATAAAACCCATAAAACCCATATTCTTCCTAAAAAATCCTTAAAATACAAAAGAACACAAAAAACACAAAGAATTCTATAAAAACCTAAAAACCCAAAAGACCCCTAAAAACATAAAAAACGCTAAAATCCCTAAGAAACCGTGAAACCTTTAAAATCTTTAAAACACCTTAAATCACAAAAAAACCGAAAATCCCTTAAAAACATAAAAACCATTAAAACCACTACAAATATCTAAAAAACCTAAAAACACTTAAAACCTCTAAAAATAAAAAACATTAAAAATCAAAAAAAATGAGAAACTCCCCATTGTCCCTAAAACAACTAAAAACCCTAACACCCCTAAAATACCTCAAAAACAGTAAAATCCCATAAAAACCCACTAAAAACTAAAAAACACTTTAAATCCCTAAAATTATTAAAAACTCTAAAAAAACAATAACAACCCTTCAAAACTAAAAAAGATTCCTCAAACCCCTCAAAGTCTATAAAAACCCCTAAAAAAACGTAAAAATCATAAAAATTCCTAATATATATAAAAACATAAAATCCATAAAACTATAAAAAAACAATATGAAATACCTAAAATCCAAAAAAAAATTAAAACCCATATAAAATCATAAAACACTAAAACCCCTAAAAATCCTAAAAACCCATGAAAATCCTAAAACACATAGAAATACTTTAAAATTCTAAAAATTATAACAAAAACCCTTAAAGACTCTAAAAACTCAAATTACCGTAAAATCCATAAAATGTATAAAAATCTTTAAAACAACTAAAATACCTAAAAACCAAAAAAATTTATAAAATTCTAAAAAATCCCTAAAAACATAAAAAACTTTAAAACCCTTGAATATTTATAATAAAAACAAAAAAAATACTAAAAACAAATAAAATTCATAAAAACATAAGAATGACTAAAACCATATAAACCCTACTACACTTAAAAATCCAGAAAACCCCTAAAAACCATAAAAAGTGTTAAAATTCCATAAAAATCCAAAAATATTGAAAACTCCTAAAAAATGAAAAAAAAAATAAATCCCCTAAAACCTACAAACACTAAAAAAATAAAATAATTAACTTTATGGAACCTAAAAAACCCAAAAATCCATAAATTCCATAAAACCATTAAAAACCATAAAAAACACTAAAACCCATTAAAACCCTAAAAAGCACTAAAACCCCTAAAAACCCCAATTAAACCCCTAATATTGATAAAAATCTCCAAAAAACATTAAAGGCCCTAAAAAACTCAAAAAAATACAAAAAACCCAAAAAATCATAAAATCCATAAAAACCTCTTAAATCCCTCAAAATCCAAAAAATCAGTAAAGTCCATAAAACTTAAAATAAATGAATTTAAAAATATAATACTAAAAAAATAATAAAAACCATGAAAAAAAATAAAAACTAAAAATGATAAAAACCCTAAAAATCCCAAAGAAAAAAAAACAAAAAAACCACAAAACCCCTAAAAATATTAAAAACCCTAAAAGGCAATAAAACCTTAAAAACCAACAAAAAACTCTAAAAACCCCTTTAAAACCCTAAAAGTGTTTAAAAATATAAAAATCCATTAAATTTTTTAAAAATAAAAAAATTATCTAATGACTGATAAAACCCGTAGAAACCCTAAAAAGTCTAAAAACCATAAAAACATTCAAAATCCCAAAAAACCATTAAACCAAATAGAAAACTAAAAATGCCTAAAAATCACTAATAACATAAAATATCGTAAAAATATAACAAACACAATTAAAACCTTAACTAACTAGAAACACATAAAACCCATAGAACCTAAAAAAGGATAAACCCCAAAAAAACCCTAAAACACTAAAAAAACCCTAAAACTCCTCAAAATCCTTAAAACCCCTAGAAATCCATTAAACCCCCAAAAAATAATAAAATGTAAAAATGCCTTAAAACACCTGAAAACCAATAATAAAACCCTAAAAACAGAAAAAACACTTAATACCACTTAAAATTTAAAAAATAATAAAAACCACTAAAACCCTTAGAAATCAAAAAATCGTCCCTAAAACCTGAAAAAAAGCCTAATAAAATTAAAACACATAAAAATAAATAAATTTCCTAAAGCCACTAAAAATTATAAAAACCATTTTAAACACATAAGAATTATTAAAAACTCTAAAAAATTAAAATTCATAAAAAAAATCCAAAAATCCAAAAACCCTAAAAACCACATAAAAACCCTAAAAACAATCAAACCCCTCAAAATCCCAAAAAATCATAAAATCACTAATAATCCAAGAACCCCCAAAAACCCTTTAAATTTAAACAACCTAAAACCCATAAGGAAACCATAAAAACCTAAAAATTATTAAATCCCAAAAAATACCTAAAATTTTCTATAAACCATAAAATCTGTTACAATAAAAAAACCCCAAAAAACATTAAAAACCCTTAAAATCCTATAAAACCCTAAAAATTCACAAGGAACTCAAAAAACCCTTTGATCCCCAATATATTTAAAAACTCTAAAACACATTTAAAACCATAAAAAACACAAAACCCACCCTAAAACCCCTAAAACCCATAAAAACCCTAAAACCATAAAAAACTTAAAAACTCTAAAAAATACCTAAATCCCTAGAAATTATAAAATCCAAAAAAATCCCTAACATCCCTAAAAACCATAAAAACCCTAAAATACTTCAGAAACCCATGGTAAAACCTTGAAAACTATAAACACATGGAACCCCTAAAATTTTAAAAATTCAAAAAATTTCTAAAACCCACTGAAAATTTCCTAAATACATAAAAACCCTAATACCCCTAAAAACCATAAAAACTTCTAAAAACGTTAAATAACCCTAAAACCCCCCACTAAAATCCATAAAATATCTTTAAGCTTCTAAAAATGTTAAAAAACACTAAAAAACCTAAAACCCTCATAAACTAAGAAAATCTTAAACCCCATAAAAACACTCGAAATCCCTCAAACCCACAAAATCATAAAAAAATCCATGAAAATAAATAAATTTTAAAAAACCCAAAAAACCCTGAAAACCACTAAGAAAAAAATTAAATGTTAAAAAGACATCCAACCGCTGAAAAAATTAAAAATGATAAAAACACTGAAAACTTAAAAACCCATAAAACCCTCAAAATCATTAACAACCCTAATCCCATAAAAATCCTTAAAACCAAAAAATACTATAAACGTTAAACCCCTAAAAACCTAGAAAACCTCTAAGAAAACATTCAAAACATAAAAACACTTAAAACATTAAAAACCCTAAAAACTTTAAAAGGCCTAAAAACCAATAAAAACACTAAAAATCCACAAAAAACACAAAAAATCATTTAAACCCATAAAAATTTTAAAAACTATAAAAAACCTTAAAATCCATAAAAAACTAAAAAACCCCTAAAACCAAATAAACCCCACAAAAACCCCACACCCCCCAAAAATCCCTAAAAACCCTAAAAACCCTTTGAAATCATAAAAAAACCTTTTAGAATACCTAAAAACACAAGAAATTATTGAACCATTAAAAACCCTAAAAAACCTAAAAATTTTGAAAACAATTAAAACCCTTAAGATCCAAAAAATGAAAAAACTCAGAAAAGCCCTAAAACCCTCAAAATACATAAATTCCCTCAAACCCATAAAATAAAAAATCCCTAAAAATCACAAAAAATGTAAAACCCCTTTAAAAACATGAAACCCCCTAATAAATTTGTAAAAATGTAAAAACACTAAAAACCCCAAAAAATGAAAAAACCAAAAATAAATCATGAAAACCATAAAAACATATAACCCCCTAAAAACCTTAAAACCCCTGAAACTTCATAAAAACCTTTGAAACTCTAAAAACAATATAAACCACTAAAAACATTAAAAACATTAAAACACATAAAAATAATAAAACAATCCAAAAAAATCTAAAAACCCCAAAAAGCATGAAAAACCACCCAAACCCCTAAAAACACTAAAAATACTCAAAATCACTAAAACAACTTAAAAATCAAAAAATATACGATGATCCATAAAAATTAAAAAACACTAAACCCCATGAAAACCTCTACAATGGACTTAAAACCCTAAGAACACTAAAAATGTAAAAATCCCTCAAAACCCTGAGAAACCCTAAACCCACTAAAAGACCCTAAAACCATATAAATTCATAAAAATCCTATAACATCGCTACAAATCCTAAAAATTATATAAACCACTAAATTAACAAAAAACCATAATAAAAATTTAAAACCAAAGAAAATACTTAAAACCCCTAAAACAATAAAAACTACCAAAACCCCTAAAAGACCCCAAAACCCCAAAAAACCAATAAAACACATAAAAATCATAAAAACACTAAAAACATGATGAAAACCTTAAAACGTACAAATTCTTAAAAACCCTAAAAACTAAAAATTTAAAAACACCAAAAAAACCCTAAAATCCGTCAAAATCCAAAAATCCCTAAAAACCATAAAAATCCTAAAAATCCCTAAAAATCCCGAAAAACCTAAAAAAGCCAAAAATACATGAAAACCTCTATGGAATCCTTAAAAACCTAAAAACACATTAAACCCCTAAAATACCTAAAACCCCAAAAAACTATAAAAAGAACCAAAAATCCCTAAACCCTTAAAAACATAAAACCCCGTAAATATTTAAAAAAAACCCAAAAACCGATAAAATACCTAACAGACACTAAAAAGAATAAAAACCTTTTATAAAACTAAAAATTATAAAAAAAATTAATATCCTTAACACCCTAAAAAATAATAGATAAATGATAAAAAACCCAAAACCCCATAAAAATCATTAAACCCATAAAGATCCATACAAACCCCAAAAATCCCCAAAACCCTAAAAGACTATAAATATCATAAAATTCCCTAAAATCCCTAATAACATTAAACACTTAAATACCATAAAAACCCATTAAATAAATAAAAACCAAAAAACAATTAAAACCCCAATGAAATGAAAAGACTAAAACCTTAAAAAGCCACCAAATACACTAAAACCTCTAAAAAATATCCTAAAATCCATTAAAAACCTAACATCCCTTAAAACTCTTTAAAAAACCAAAAACACAGAAAAACCCAAAAAATCATTAAAAACCCGAAAAACCCAAAAAAATCCTCAAATTCCATAAAACTCTTAAAAAACCTAAAAATCATAAAAACTATGAAAAAACCTCTAAAAACATAAAAACCATAAACACCCCAAAACCCCATAAGAAAACCGTAAAAACCTAAAAACACATCAATACACTAAAAAACATAAAAATGATAAAAAACCCTAAATACCGTTAAAACAGTAAAATACCTAAAAACTATAAAAACCCTAAAAATCCATTAAAATAATAAAATCACACTAAAAACCTTAACACCCCTTTAAAACCCAAAAAATGATAAAAAACTACAAACACTTCGTGGCCCAAAAAACTGAAAAAAAACACTAAAACCCCAATAAAATCATTATATACCTAAAAACCATTAAAGACTCAAAAACCATCAACACCCTTAAAAAGCAATAAAAATCTTCAAAATCCATAAAAATACCTAAAAATGTAGAAAACCAAAAAAAACTGAAATCCCATAAGAAACCATCAAAAACTAAAAGCACATAAAACCCCTAAAAACCAATAAAATCCTAAAAACACTAATTACTTCAACAAGACTGTAAAAACCCAAAAATCTATAAAACCCCTAAAACTATAAATACTCTAAAACGGAAAAAACCCTAAAAACCTATTAAAACCCTAAAAATATTTAAAATTTATAAAAACCATAAACCACTTAAAACTAAAAAAACCTTATAACCCAAAAAACCATAAAAACCCTCATAACCCTAAAAAACCCTAAAACCCAAAAAATCCCTAAAAACCATAAAAACAATAAAAAGTATAAAAAATACCTAATATCACTAAAAAATTAAAACCTATTAAACACTTATAAAAATCATAACACAATAAAATACATAATACCGCAAAAAAACCTACAAATGCTAAAAACAGTAAAAACCCATAAAAACCGAAAAATAGTTATAAATCATCAAAATCCATAAAATCCCTTAAAAAAATAAAAAGCCTAAAAACCTAAAATACCCTTAAAATCGAAAAAAATTCCCAAAAATTGTAAGAAAACCTTAAAAACAAAAAAACACTTAAACCCGTTAAAAACCCAAAAACACTAAAAACACATAAAAACCTCTAAAAATACTCTAAATCACTAAAACGCATTAAACAACAAGAAACTATAAAATCCCTAAAACATTAAAAAATATATAAAAACCTAAGAACCCACTAAATCTCTAAAAGTCCTTTAAACCCCTAAAAATGTTGAAAACAATAAAAAACATTACAAACACAAAAAAAATAAAAAGATCCTAAACCCAAAAAACCATAAAACCTGTAAAAATGCTCAAAGTCCAAGAAAACCAAAAAATCTATAAGAATCCTAAAAGCCCATAAAAATCAATAAAAACATAATAACCCTATAACCCATAAGAAAACCTTAAAAACCTTGAACCAATTAAATCCCCTAAAAACCTAATAATGCTAAACCATATAAAACTTGAAAACTATAAAACCCTTAAATCCATAAATTACTATAAACCCAATAAATTCTATAAAATCAATTAAAAACTCCAAAAAACCGTTAAAACACTAAAAACGATAAAAACTCTAAAAAAAGTAAAAACCATAAAAACTCATCAAAACCCATAAAAACCCCAAGAACCCAAAAAATATAAAAAAAATCCCAAAAAATCCATGAAAATTCTTAAAATACTATAAAATCACAAAAAACATAAAAAACCATGAAAACCCCTTTGAAAGCCAAAAAACCCAAAAAACTCATAAACCCCTAAATGCCTAAAAAACCCAAAAAACTCATAAACACCTAAATGCCTAAAAAACCTAAAAAATGCTAAAATCCTTAAGAACCACAAAACACCTAAAACACTAAAAACATCAAAATTCATAAAAAACATAAAAATCATATAATGCTAAAAAATACAAAGCAATCACTAAAAATATAAAAACACCTAAAACATTGAAAACACATAAGAAAACCCTAATAACCTAATAACACTTATAATCCCTAAAAGGCCTAAAAATCCTAAAACCCTTAAAAACCTCAAAACCCCTAAAATCTAAATACCATAAAACCACATAAAATAGCTAAAACCCATAAATACTATGAAAAATATATAGACCTATTAAAATTCTATAGAAACTAAAATCATTAAAATTCCAAAAAACTGTAAAAATACCCTAAAACCCATAACCCCATAGAAACCCTAAAAACCCTACAACACAACAAAATCCCCTAAAACCCTAAAACCATAAACACTATAAAATAGACATAAATATCCATAAAAATGTAAAAAAATTACAATACCCTGAAAACCCATAATAAATCTTTAAAACCCCAAAACACATAAACCCCTAAAAATATAAAAAACACAAAAATCTTTAAAAACCCTAAATGTCCTTAAATAACATAAAACACCAAAAAACCATAAATACCCATAAAACACTTAGAAACCCTAAAACTGTATAAGAACTCTATAAATCCCAATAAATCCTAAAAACCATTTAAATCTGAAAAAATCCGTAAAAACATAAAAAACACAAAAACCCATGAAAATATCTAAGAAAACATAATACCCTAAAACACATAAAACCCCGAAAAAACAAAAAAATACAAAAAAACCTGAAACCATAAAAAATCACTAAAACCCCTAAAAACCATAAAACCCCAAAAAAATCCATTAAACCCCTAAAACCTTAGAAAAAACCCTATAAAAACATACAAACCACAAAACCACTAAAACTCTTAGAATTACTTAGACCCCTAAAAAAATTTAAAAACTCAAAAAAACCTTAAAAAACCATAAAAACATTAATAAACCTAAGACCCCAATAAACCATAAAACCCCAAAAAACCAAAAAACCAAAAAACCCCTAAAACTCCATAAAAACCCAAAATACACTAAAAACATAAAAAATAATAAAAGGCCCTAAAAATACATATAAATGAAAAAAACCCTAAAATCCTTTAAAAATCTTGAAGAAACCATAAAAAACAAAAAACACTTAAAATCCCTAAAAATGTAAAAAATGATAAAAACCAAAAAAGTCTCCAAAACCCAAAAAAACCCTAAAATGCATAAAAACCAAATCCCTAAACCACTAAAAATTGTAAAAAAAAACTTAAATCCCCTAAAATGTTAAAAAA
This sequence comes from Viscum album, assembly GCA_963277665.1. NCBI lineage: Eukaryota > Viridiplantae > Streptophyta > Magnoliopsida > Santalales > Viscaceae > Viscum > Viscum album. The sequence goes on along the minus strand of OY728136.1, from coordinate 1,273,656,829 downwards.
TATAAAATTTTTTTCAATCTCCAAAAAAATAAAAAAAGTCCCTAAGACCCCAAGAAACCAAAAACACAATAACAACCATAAAACCTGTAAAATCCCTCATAATCACTAAAACCATAAATGTCATAAAAATCCTATAAAATCTAAAAATATCTTAAAAAACAAAAAAACACTAAAACCCCCAAAAAAACTTAAATACCTAAAAAACATGAAACCCCCCAAAACTTAAAAGACCCCAATACCCCTAAAAACCCTAAAAACACTAAAAAACCTCAAAATCATTAAAATTTATAAAAACCCATAAAAAACTAAAAAAATGACTAAAATGCATAAAAACATAAAAAAATTTCAAATTTCAGAAAAACCCTTTAAAAACCGTAAAACTCTAAAAAATATTATAACTCATAAAAACATACAAAAATTAAAAACCATAAAACCCTAAACGACTCTAAAATCCTAAAAATCCTTAAAAACCAAAAATAATTCCACAAAAATCATAAAAAATCCATAAGCAGGCCTAAAAATGTAAAAACCCTTAATAATTTTGAAATCCCCTCAAAAACCCCAAAAAACAAAAAAAACCACTGAAAACCCTAAGAAAGTCAAATCCCAAATACCCTAAAACCCTTAAAAATCCTAAAAATCCTAAAAACCCTAAAAACCCCTAGAAACATAAAATACCAAAAAACACCTTAAGGGAACATTAAAACCCTAAAAACACTTAAAGCCCTGAAAAATAGAAAAAATTCTAAAAACCCTATAAAACCCTAAAAGACCCTAAAAAATCATACCCCTAGAAACTAGAAAATACCTACAAACCATAAGGAATAGCCCGACCCTCGCATCTTCCTTGCCATACCAACCATAAAAACCCTAATGCCCAATAAAAACACTAAAAATCCATTAAAACTCCAAAAAAACCTTTAAATAACTAAAAAAATATAAAAATATAAAAATCCTTTAATCGCTAAAATACTAAAAGAAAACCATAAAATCCAAAAAATGATTAAAAACCATAGAAACCTTAAAAACAATCAAAATTTTTAAAAATAGTAAAAACCATAAAAATCATAAAAAATCACCTAAATCACTAAATGGTAAAAATCATAAAACCTTAAAAACCATAAGGAAACATTAAATATCACAAAACAAAAAAAGTATAGAAAAACCCTAAAAATTATATAAACCCTAAAAACACAAAAAATCTAGAAAATCCCTAAAACCCAAAAAAGGATTTAAAAAGTCAAAACCACTAAAAACCTTAAAAAACCGAAAAATCCCATAAAACACTAAAAATAATGAAAAAACTAAAAACCCTTTAAGCCCCTAAAAATGTTTAAAATGCTAAAAATCATTAAATAACATAAAATACTAAAAACCCTAAATACCCAAAAAACCTATTAAGATGATAAAAAACCTTAAAACCCTTAAGACATGAAAATCCCAAAAGGCATACAAATCCTAAAAAATCCCAACAAAACACCTAAAATCATAAAAATCAATGAAAACCTTGAAAATCACTAATAAAACCATATAAACAAAAAAACACCCAAAACCCTGAAAAAAACAAAAATAAAAAAACCCTTAGAAACCCTAAAAAGCAATAAAAACTGTAAAAACTAAAATACCCCTAAAAACAGAAAAACACAAAAAGAATCATAACACCAATTAAAAACACTAAACACCCTCTATATCCCCAAAATCATTAAAAACATGAAAAAATATTTGAAACACTAAAATATTATAAACCATAAAATCTATAAAACCCCTAAAAACATAAAAACCTATAAAACCCCCAAAAAACCCTAAAAATCCACTAAAACTCTAAAAACCCTTTAAAATTTTAAAATGATTAAAAAACACTAAAAATCATAAAACCCCTAAAAATAGAAAAAAATGCTTAAAACTCCAAAAAAAAACCAAAAAACTCTAAAACCCTCAAATTCCCTAAAAAACAAAAAACTGATAAATATCCTAAAAATTCTTAACAGATCCCTATAAAGTAAAAACCTTTAAAAACCCTAAAACCCTTAAGAAAACCCTAAAACATAAAAATAATTAAATGCCCCAAAACCAAAAAAAAATCTTAAAAAATCTTAAAAATCATAAATACCATAAAAGAAACTAAAAACATAAAAAACCCAAAAAAACACACACAGTACCCCAAAAAACCAACTAAAAACTCAAAAAACCCTTTAAATTTCTAAAAACAATAAAAACTATAAAAAACCATAAAATCCATAAAAAAACTAAAAAACCATAAAATCTCCTAAAAACTCAAAAAATGATAAAAAAACCTAAAACCCCCTAAATCCCAAAAAAAATCCTTCAAAATTCCTAAATACCCATAAAAACCCCAAATTACCTAAAAATCCCTAAAAAATAAAAAGCACTGAAAGCCCTAAAAACTAGAGGAAAACCTTAAAAACTATAATAAAAAATTAAAAACCCTTAAAAACATAAAAATGTTAAAAACAGTAGAAACCTAGTAAACTCTAAAAACCATAAAATTGAAAAACCCCGGAAAACCATAAAAACATAATGGCCCATAAAAAACAAAAAATCCCAGAAAACTCTAAAACCCCTAGAAACATCAAAAAAACTATAAAAACCATAAAATCCCTAATAACTCTAAAAAAAACAAAAAATCACCCCAAACACCACAAAACCCTAAAATCCTAAAAACTCATAAAACCCCTCAAAATCCAAAAAATTCCAAAAACCCCATAAAAATTGTAAAAAATTCCTAAAAATACCTAAAAATATAAAAACCCATAAAAAACCTAAACAACTCTAGGAAAACATATAAAACTAAAAAACAATTAAAACCCCTAAAATATCAAAAATGATAAAAACTATAAAAATTCTTAAAAACCCCTAAAAACCATAATAAACCCTAAACCCCATAAAAACCCTAAAAACCACTAAAAACAATAAAAAAATAAAAACCCTTTAAAACAATAAAAATGTTGAAAACTCAAAAACACATAAAACCCCAAAAACTCAAAAAACTAATTAAAACTCTAAAACCAATAAAATTATAAAAATACTCATAATCCCAAAAAATCCAAACATAACATAAAATTCCTAAAAATCATTAAAATGCGTAAAAATTTAAAAAATGATGAAAACACAGAAGGAAACCATTAAAATCTAATTAAAAATAAAATCCATAAAAACCAAAAAATTTCTAAAAACCCCAAGAAACCCTAAAGACCCAAAGACAACTAAAATCCCTAAAATTACCAAAAACCCATAAAAAATAAAAAAAAATCCTAAATATATATATAAACATAAAAAATAATATAACTTAGAAAACCCTTAAGAAAACATTCATAACCAGAAAACACTAATAACCCCTAAAAACTATAAACGTTAAAAACCCTAAAAAACCAAAGACCCCTATAAAGTCTCCAAAACCATCAAAATCCATAAAAACTTCAAAATCCTAAAAAATACATAAAAACACTGAAATCCCTAAGTGAAGCTTAAAAACTAAAAAAAAACATAAAACTCATCAAAACCTAAAAATCCTTTTCTTTTGGACTTTTGTATGTGGGGTATCCAGGGTTTTGGGTCTGGGTTGTTTGACCCCGCCACTCCCTTGTCTATTGTGTCTCTTTTTATAATAAATTTGGGGAGTCAGGAATAGACTGGACTCGTACCTTCTTTGCCCTAAAAGACCTAAAAATCCATAAAACCATAGAACACCCTAAAACCCCTAAAACCAATAAACCATAAAAACCCTTTAAACCTTTAAAAATGTTAAAAACCCTATTAAAAATATAAAAAACCTAGAAAACTCAAAAATCACCACTAATCCCAAACAAAACCATTAAAATCATAAACCCTAAAAAATCCAGAAAATCTGAAAATCCCAAAAACCCCTAAAAACTATAAAAATATTAGAAAACCTCATAAAATCTCTAAAAACGTAAAAGCTCTAAAAACTCTAAAAACCCCTAAGAAATCAAAAAAAGCATAAAAACAAATAAAAACACCTAAAACTCTTAAAAATACTAAAAACCCTAAAATTCTTAAAACCCTTTAAAGCCCTCAAAATTCCTAAAACCTCCAAAATCCATAAAAAATCCTTAAAAAATCCTAAAAATTCATAAAAACATAAAAAATCTAAAAACTACTAAGAAAACCATTTTTAACCTAAAAATCACCAAACCCCCAAAAAACATAAAAAATGAAAAAACCATAATACCACTAACACCCATAAAAACCCTGAAAACCACTGAAATCCATAGAAACCCATTAAATCCTTAAACACATTAAAAATTCTAGAAGACCTTAAAAACCATAAAAAACTCAAAAAACCTGAAGACCTAAAAAATACTATAAAAACATAAAAAATGCATCAAACCACTAAATACCATCAAAATCCCTAAAAACCATAAAATCCTATAAAAATCCTAAAAATACAAATAATTCAAAAAATCACAAAAAAACCCTAAAAACCCAGAAACCATAAGAAAAAAATTAAAAACCTAAAAACACTTGATAGCCCTTAAAACCAAAAAAAACTAAAACTCCTAATAACCAAAAAACCCCTAAAACCTTAAAAAACCTAAAAACATATACCCCCCTAAAAGTCTATAAACACTTTATAACAAAACAAATATGTTAAGAAGCTCTTAAAACCTTGAAAACTGTAAAAACATAAAAAAATCACAGAAATCCAAAAAATACATAAAAACAAAAAAAAATCCCAAAAAATGAAAAAACACTAAAAACCTTTAAAAACCCTAAGAAACCCTTAAAAATTTTAAAAACATAAAACCCCAAAAAACCTAAAAATGGTAAAAAACCCATAAAACCTCAAAAACCTCAAACCCTCAAAATCCCTAAAAACCTTAAAAACCCTCAAAATCCTAAAATGTTACTAAAATCCCTAAATAAATAAATAACCCAATAACCATTATAAACCCCTATGAAAACCATAAAAACAAAAAAATTAAAGACCCTAAAAAATTAAAAATTGAAAAACCCTAAATACCAAAAATTCTATAAACCATAAAAAACTAAAAGATCCTAAAAAACCATAAAACCACTAAAAACCCTAAAAACGCTAAAAAACATCAAAATCCATAAAATTGATAAAAGCCCATAAAAAACAAAAAAAGGACTAAAATCCATAAAAACATAAAAAACTCTAAAATTTCAGAAAAAACCCTATGAAAACCGTAAAAATCTAAAAAATATTACAACTCATAAAAACATAAACAACACTGAAAACCATAAAACCCTAAAAGACTCTAAAACTCCCAAAATCCCTAAAAACTAAAAAAATTCCACAAAAATCATAAAAAATCCATAAACATACTTAAAAATGTAAAAACCCTTAATAATCCTGAAAGCCCCATAGAAACCCCTAAAAACAGAAACAACACTAAAACCCCTATAAAAGTCAAATCCCTAATACCCTAAAACCCATAAAAATCCTAAAAACCCTAAAAAACCCTCGAAAAATGAAATATAAAAAAACCCCTAAGAGAACATTAAAACCCTAAAAACCCTGAAAAAATAGAAAAATGCTAAAAACACTATAAGACCATAAAAGACCCTAAAAAATCAAACCCCTAGAAACCAATAAATCCCTATAAGCCATAAAAACCCTATTGCCCAATAAAAACACTAAAAAGCCACTAAAATCAAAAAAACCTTTAAATAACTAAAAACATTAAAAAAATATAAAAATCCATTAATCGCTAAAAAACTAAAAGAAAACCATAAAATCCAATAAATGCATAAAAACCATAGAAACCTTAAAAACAATCAAAATTTTTAAAAACACTAAAAACCATAAAAATCTTAAAAAAATCACCTAAATCGCAAAATGGTAAAAATCATAAAACCCTAAAAACCAAAAGGAAACATTAAATATCAAAAGACAAAAAAAGTATAGAAAACCCTAAAAATTCTAAAAACCCTAAAAACACAAAAAATCAAAAAAAAATCCCTAAAACCCTAAATAGGATTTAAAAAGTCAATACCAATAAAAACCTTAAAAAACCCAAAATTCCCATAAAACATTATAAATAATGAAAAAAATAAAAACCCTTTAAGCCCCAATTTTTTTTTAAAATTCTAAAAATCATCAAAATACACTAAAATACTAAAAACACAAAAAAACCCAAAAAAACCTATATATATGTTAAAAACCCTTTAAAACCCTTAAGATATTAAAATCCCAAAAGGCATAAATATCCTAGAAAATCCCAACAAAACCCCTAAAATCCTAAAAATCAATGAAAACCTTGAAAATCACTAATAAAACCATAAAAACAAAAAAAACACTCAAAACCTTGAAAGAAACAAAAACCAAAAAAACCCTAGAAACCCTAAAATCCAATAAAAAAATTAAAAAATAAAATACCCCTGAAAACATAAAAACACAAAAAGAACCATAACACCAATTAAAAACACTAAACACCCTATAAATCCCTAAAATCATTAAAAACATTAAAAAAATATTTAAAACACTAAAATACTATAAACCTTAAAATCTATAAAACCCCTAAAAACATAGAAACCTATAAAACCCCAAAAAAACCCTAAAAATACACTAAAACTCTAAAAACCCTTTAAAATGCTAAAATGATTAAAAAACACTAAAAATCACAAAACCCCTAAAAATAGAAAAAAAATCCATAAAACCCAAAAAACCCTACAACCCTCAAATTCTTTAAAAACAAAAAACTAATAAAGATCATAAAAATTCTTAACAATCCCTAAAAAGTAAAAACCTTTAAAAACCCTAAAACCCATAAGAAAAACCTACAAACATAGAAATAATTAAAACCCCCAAAACCAAAAAAATACTAAAAATTTATAAAAATCATAAAGACTGTAAAAACAACTAAAAACATAAAAAACCCAAAAAAACACACATAGTACCCCAAAAAACCAACTAAAAACTCAAAAAACCCCTTTAAATTGCTAAAAACAATAAAAACTATTAAAACCCATAAAATATATAAAAACATAAATAACCATAAAACCCTGATATAACTCAAAAAGACTCTAAAACCCATAAAATCAAAAAAATTACTAAAAACCATAAAACCATAAAATCCCTAAAAATTACTAGAAGCATAAAAACTGTAGAAATCCATAAAAATAAAAAAAACCATAAAAATGGATAAATACTTTAACTCTCTAAAAACGCAAAAAATGCTAAAAAACCAGAAATCCCCTAAATCCCCAAAAAAACCCTTCCAAATACCAAAATACCCATAAAAACCATAAATTACCTAAAAATCCCTAAAAACATAAAAACCTTGAAAGCCCAAAAAACTAGAGGAAAACCTTAAAAACATTAATAAAAAATAGAAACCCTTAAAAACATAAAAATGTTAAAAATAGTAAAATCCAAGTAAACCCTACAAACCATAAAAATTGAAAAATCTCGGAAAACCATAAAAACATAATGGCCCATAAAAAACAAAAAAAAACCCAAAAAACTCTAAAACCCCTAAAAACATCAAAAAAAAGCTATAAAAACCATAAAATCCTTAAAAACTCCAAAAAAAACAAAAAATCGCCCTAAAAACCACAAAACCCTAAAATCCTAAAAACCCATATAACCCCTCAAAACACCAAAAATTCCAAAAACCCCATAAAAATTGTAAAAAATCCCAAAAATTAATTATAAATGTAAAAACCCATAAAAAATCTAAACAACTCTAGGAAAACATATAAAACATGAAAATAATTAAAACCCCTAAAATATCAAAAATTATAAAAACCATAAAAATTCTTAAAAACCCCTAAACACCATAATAAAACCTAAACCCCATAAAAACAATAAAAACCACTAAAAACTGTAAAAAAATTAAAAACCCTTTAAAACCTTAAAAATGTTAAAAACTAAAAAACACATAAATCCCCAAAAACTCTAAAAAATAATTAAAACTCTAAAAACAATAAAACCATAAAAATAATAATAATCCCAAAAAATCCAAACATAACATAAAATTCCTAAAAATCCTTAAAATGCCTAAAAAACTAAAAAATGATGAAAACACATACGAAAACTGTAAAAAGCTAATTAAAAATAAAATCCCTAAAAAACAAAAAATTGCTAAAAACCCCAAGAAATCCTAAAGACATTAAAAAAACTAAATTCACTAAAATTACCAAAAACCCATAAAAAATACAAGAAATCCCAAATATATCTATAAAAATAAAAATAATATAACTTAGAAAACCCTTAAGAAAACATTCAGAACCAAAAAATACTAATAACCCCTAAAAACAAAAAATGTTAAAAACCCGAAAAACGAAAGACCCCTATAAAGTCCCAAAAACCCTCAAAATCCATAAAAACCTTAAAATCCATAAAAATCCTAAAAATACTTAAAAACACTGAAATCCCTAAGTGAAGCTTAAAAACTAAAAAACATAAAACTCAGCAAAACCTAAAAATACTTATCTTTTGGACTTTTGTATGTGGGGTATCCAGGGTTTTGGGTGAGGGTTGTTTGACCCCGCCCATCCCTTGTCTATTGTGTCTATTTTTATAATATATTTGGGGTCAGTAATAGACTGTACTCGCACCTTCTTTTCATTAAAGCCCTAAAAATCCATAAAACCATAGAACACTCTAAAACCCCTAAAACCACTAAAACCATAAAAACCATTTAAACCTTTAAAAATGTTAAAAAAAACTATAAAAACCATAAAAAACTAAAAAACTCGAAAAACACCATTAATCCCAAACAAAACCATTAAAATAATAAACCCTAAAAAATCCATAAAATCTCAAAATCCCAAAAAACACTAAAAACTATAAATATATTAAAACCCCCCAAAAATCTCAAAAAAAAGTAAAAGCTCTAAAACCCCTAAAAACCCCTAAGAAAACAATAAAATCATAAAAGCAAATAAAACACCTAAAACCCCGAAAAATTCTAAAAACTCTAAAATTCCTAAAAACCCTTAAATCCCTCAAAATTCCTAAAACCTCCCAAATCCATAAAAAATCATAAAAATCCATAAAAATTTATTAAAACATAAAAAACTCTAAAAACCACTAAGAAAACCATTTTTAACCTAAAAAATCACCAATCCCCCCAAAAACATAAAAAATGAAAAAACCATAAAACCACTAAAACACATAAAAACCCTAAATACCACTGAAATGCCTAGAAACCCATTAAATCCTTAAACACATTAAAAATTATAGAAGATTTAATAACCATAAAAAACTAAAAAAACCCGATGACCTAAAAAATACTATAAAAATATAAAAAATGCAACAAACCACTAAATACCATCAAAATCCCTAAAAACCATAAAATCCCATAAAAATCCTAAAAATCCCAAAAATCACAAAAATCACAAAAAAAAACAAAAAACCCAGAAACCATAAGAAAATATTAAAAACATAAAAACACTTAATCTCCCTTAAAACCTAAAAAAACTAAAACCCCTAATAACCAAAAAAAAACAAAAAACCCCTAAACCCTTAAAAACCCTAAAAACATATAAACCCCAAAACCCCCCCAAAAAGTCTATAAATAATTTTTACCAAAAAAATATGTTAAGAAGCTCTAAAAACCTTCAAAACTGAAAAAATATAAAAAAAATTCCAGAAATCCAAAAAATCCATAAAAACAAAAAAATCCCTAAAAATGAAAAAAAACACTAAAAACAATTAAAAACCTTAAGAAATCCTTAAAAATTTTAAAAACATAAAACCCCAAAACACCTAAAAAATGGTAAAAACCCATAAAACCTCAAAAACCTCAAACCCTCAAAATCCCTAAAAACCTTAAAAACCCCAAAAATCCTAAAATGTTCCCAAAAATCCCTAAAAATATAAATAACCCAAAAACCCTTAAAAACCCCTATGAAAACCATAAAAAGATAAAAAATTTAAATACCCTAAAAATTAAAAATTAAAAAACACTAAAAACCCAAAAAAAATGCTATAAACCATAAAAAAACCTAAAAGATCCTAAAAAACCAGAAAACCACTAAAAACGACTAAAAACCATAAAAACCTTAATCACCCACAAAACCAATAGTTCACTGAAAAAATTTAAAACATATTAAACCATTAAAAATGATAAAAATTCTAAAAAGATTTAAAAACCTAACCCCCCCCCCCCCCCACCCCCCCACCCCCCGCAGACCCAAAATCCCCTAAAAACCCTACGAACCCTAAACCCCTCAAAATATCAAAAATCGTAGAAAATAATAAAAATCATAAAAAAAATCCATAAAAAATAGTAAAAACATAAAACCCCCAAGAAACCTTGAAACCCAATAAGAAAACCTTGGAAACCAAAAAAACACTTAAAACCCCAAAAAAACCTAAAAAATGCTAAAATCAATAAAAAGATCCCAAAACCCCCAAAACCACTAAAAATCCGTAAAACTCCTATAACACTACAAAATTCCTAAAAATATTTAAAATTAACTATATTGTAAGAAACCCTATAATCTCTTAAAAAATAATAAGAAAACCACAGACTCATAAAACACTTAAAACCCCTGAAAACCTGAAATGGCCCTAGAACCCCTAAAAATCCATAAAAATCCTAAAACCCCTGAAATACAATTTAAAAGAATAAAAACACACTAAAAATTATAAAATCACATTAAACCCCTAAAATTGTTAAAAAATAAAATATAGAACCCTAAAAAATCAAAAACACTAAAAAACCACTAAAAACTGTAAAACCATAGAATCCCTCAAAATCCCTAAAACCCTAATTGTTTCTGTGCTTGTGGTGTGCTGGAAGTTGATGGATCGGGAAGATTTCTGTGAAGGAAGTTCTAGGTTTTTTCTTAGCTCTGATGCTAGATGTGGCTGGATGATTGGATAGAGGTGCTGAAAGAATGTTGTAGTTCTAATGATTGGCAGTGATGATTGGACATGATGTTGTTAGGATCTTTTCTGGGTTTTTTATTTGTTTGTTTTTGTGTGTTTTTGGTTCTTTGGGTTTTTGGGTGTGGGTCGATTGACCCCTACACTCCCTTGTCTGTCGCTTCTTTTTCTTCTAACAAATCTGGGGGGTTGGGAATACCCCGACCCTTGCATCTTCCTTGCCCTTAAAACCCTAAAAAACATAAAAATCCAAAAAACTCCCTAAAAATAAAAAAATATAAAAATCCTTAAAACCTATAAAAAATCATAAGAAAACCTTTTGAACCTAAAAAGACATAAATTTCTTATAAACCATGATATTATATAAACCATAAAAAATTAATAAAACCCTAATAACCATCAAAACACATAAAACCCCTAAAATCCATTAAAACCAATAAAAAACCTAAAAATTATAAAAATATAAAAACCCATTGAACCCCTAAAATGTTAAAAACACTAAAAAATTAAAATCTTGCAAAAATTAAAAAACACCTTTAATAAAAAAACAATAAAACTATTTAAAATCCTTAAAAACCATAAAAAACTCAAAAATCCCAAAAAATGCCAAAAACCTATAAATAACATAAAAATACCTAAATATCCCTAAAAACATAAAAACCCATAAACCCTTGAAAATCCATAAGAAACCCTTAAAAATATAAAAACACTAAATTCCCAAAAAAACCTAAAAAATATTAGAACCCTAAAATCCATAAAAAACATAAGAACCCCAAAAAATGATAAAAACCCATAAAAATAATTAACAACCACTAATAAATAAAAAAACCATTAATCCCATTAAAATGTTAATAACAAATAAAAACCCATTAAACACAAAAAAAAACTCAAAAAACACAAAAACCCAATACAACCCCTAAAACCCTCAAAAATATTAAAAACCATAAAAATACTAAAAAAGCCTAGAAAACCCCTTAAAATGTAAAACCCCCTAAAAACATGAAAATACCAATGAAAACATGAAAAATATAAAAACATTTTAAACCCCTAAAAACATAAAAACACTTACAACCCCCAAAATCCTAAAAACCAAATAAAACCCTAAAACTATAAAAACCCTAAAAAACAACTAAATATAATTTAAACTGCTAAAAACATTAAAACAACTCTAAAAAACCTTTAAACCCCTAACAACACATAAACATAAAAATCCAAAAATCCAAAATAAACACTAAAACCTCTATAAAACTCTAAAACAACTCAAAATCCCAAAAAACCCATAAAATCCTAAAAGGCCTAATAAATCTATAAAAACATAAAAACCCTAAAACCCTAAAAAAACCCAATGAAAACCATAAATACGTAAAAAAATTTAAAACCCCAAAAAACCTAAAACTGCTAAAACCCTAAAAACTCAAAAACACTTAAAACACTCAAAACACTCAAAATATCTAAAATAAAAAACCATAAAATTCCTAAAAATTCCCTAAAATATCTAAAATTAAAAAACATAAAACCCCCGAAACTCCTAGGAAAACATAAAATCATTAAAACCCATAAAACACTTAAAAACTTAAAAACCTGAAAACTTGAAAACCCTGAAAACCATAAAAACCCTAAAGAACCCCTATTAACCTTAAAAATATACTAAAACCTATAAAATATATAGAAAAACGAAGAACTCAAAAAACCCATTAAACCAATAAAAACATTAAAAGTCTAAAAAACATAAAACACAAAAAAATTAAAAAAATCCCTAAACCTGAAAAAAACAAAAAAACCTTAAGATCCAAAAAACACTCAAAATACCTAAAACCCTAAAAACCCATAAAAATAAAAAAAATACATAACATCCCTAATAATGTAAATACCTCAAAAAACCTTAAAACCCCTAAATAAATCCATAGAAACATAAAACACATAAAACTCCTCAAAATGCAATAAAAACTGTAAAAATCATAAAAAACCATAAAATCCATCAATAACCATTAAAATATTCAAACCTTAAAACATTAAAAACCCCAAATAATACACAAAACCCCTAAAAAATAGTAAAACTACAAAAAACCCTTTAAACCCCTAAAAATTTAAAAAAAAAATCTAAAAACCCTTAAATCCATTAAAAATTAATAAAAGACCATAAAACCCCCAAAATCCATAAAACCCTAAATACCCTCAAAATCCATCAAACCCCTAAAAATCTTAACAAGCCCTAAAAATACATAAAAATCACAAAAAATGTAAAAATAATATGAAAACATTAAAAACCTAAAAACACATTAAAACCCAAAAAACATAAAAACCACTTAAAACACTAAAAACCTAAAAACAATCAATATCCATAAAAAGATTAAACCTATATAAATCCAAAAAACTGCTAGAATCCCTAATAAATGTAAAAACCCAAACCCTAAAGATCCCTAAAAAACAATAAAAACCTAAAAACACTTCAAACCCCTAAGATTCCTAAAAAAATATAAGAACCATAAAAAGACCATAAAAACCATAAAAAACCCTTAAAACGATAAAAACAATAGAAACCATTAAAAACCCATAAAACCCTAAAACCCACTAAAAACACTAAAATAGATTTAAATACCTAAAAGTGTTAAAAACTTTTAAAACGCTTTAAAAAACTAAAAAACTAAGAAACACCTAAAAATAAAAATAACTAAAAAACCCATATAAACCCTAAAAACACTAAAAATACATAAAATCTCTAGAAACGCAAAAACCCCATAAAAATATGAAAATTCCACTAAATATTCATAAAATATAAAAAATTCTAAAAACCATGAAAACCCCCAAAGAAAACATTAAAAACCAAAAAACCACATAGACCCCCAAAAAACATAAAAATACTAAGAACATTAAAAACACAAAAACCATTAAAATCCCAAAAAATCCTAAAAACCCAAAAAGAAAAAAAGTCCCAAAATATCCCAATAAACGTAAATACCCATAAAATAATGAAAACCCATTATAAGACATTGAAAATATAAAAACCATTAAAACCCATAAAAACATTGAGACCATATAACTCCTAAAAATCCTAAAACCCAAAATCCCCTAAAAACCATAAAATCCAAAAACACACTAAAAACTCTAAAACCCCTTTAAACTCCCTAAAACGTTTGGAAACAATAAGAACTCATAAAAATTAAAAAAATAATAAAAAACCAAAATAATAATAAACCCCAAAACCCCTAAAACCTCTAAAACCCCTAAAAATACCCAAAACCCCTAAAACCAATAAAAATCATACAAATTACCTAAAATCCCAAAAAATTTAAAAACCCTTAAAAGTCCTGAAAACCCCTAAGAAAATTTTGAAAACATAAAAACAATTAAAAACCCTAAAACCCTAAAAAATGATAAAAACCTAAAAGCAACTTAAAACTATAAAACCCATAAAAACCCTGAAAAATGTAAAAACCATAAAAACCAATAAAAACCTAAAAATCACTAAAAAACTAAAAATCCATTAAAACCCTAAACACATTAGAGAACTGTAAAATACTTTAAACCCTTAAAAACTCAACAGAACCCTTAAACCCCCCAAAAAACAGAAAACCCTAAAAACCTAAAAAATACTAAAACCCAATAAAACCTAAAAGACAATAAAATTCTTAAAAATCACTAAAAATAACAAATACTACTAAAATTCCCTAAAAACTATAAAACCATAGAAATCCAAAAAGTGGGATAAAATCCCAAAAAACAAAAAAAAACAACTAAAAACCATGAAAACCCCCAATGAAAACCCCAAAAACCAAAAAACACATACAACCCCTAAGAAGATAAAAACATTAAAAAAATATAAATCCATAAAAACCCTCACAATCCTAAAAAAACCCTAAAGAACAATAAAAATCCTAAAAAACCCTAAAAACTATAGAATACCTAAGAAAACATTAAAATCAGAAAAACACATAAATATCATAAAAACATAAAAGACCCTAAAACCATAAAAATATCCATGAGACCCTGAAAACCATTGAAACTCTAATACCTAAAAAACCATCAAACCCCATAAAAATTTTTAACCAATAAAAACTCTAAAAACTAATTAAACACTTAAATTTTTTAAAAAACATTAAAAACCTATAAAACCCAAAAAAAATCAAAAAAACATAAAATTTGAAAAATCCATAAAATCCAGAAAACACCTAATAACCTCTAAAACACTAAAAATACCTATAAATTACGAAAAAATACTAAATTTCACTAAAATTCCTAGAATCCTAAAACCCTAAAAACTCTTAATAATATATTAAAAACCAAAGAAAGAAAATCTTCAAACCCTTAAAAACCTAAAAAATATGAAAACCCTAAAACCCTCAAAAATCCCAAAATCCCAAAAACCATAAAAATCCTAAAAAATCCCTAATAACCCCTGAAAATATAAAAAACCCTAAAATCCTTGAAAAACCAAAATAAAAATTCAATAAATCATAAAACATAAAACCCATAAAAACCTAAAACAGTTCGTGACTTTGATAGGCTCTATGCTAAAGGATAGATTTGTTGGACTATGGTTATTAAGGGGTTAGTGATGGACATTCCAGAGTATTGCGGTGGCAGGATGCTGGTCTGGGATTCTTTTAACATGGTAAGGGTCTGATATGGTCTTTCTTAGCTTAGTTTTTGGTGGTCTGGGGTCTTCGGGGCTCAGTGACTTGCTCTTTGGAAAGCATGGATTGGAGGTCACGTGGGAGCACTCTTAGAGGTGTGCTCTTAGAGGAAGTTCTGGCTTGTGATGGTGATGGTGTTTTTTGGTTTAATGGTGGGATAGATATTTCATGTGCAGGTGCTGGAATTTGGATGCTGAAAGCTGGTGCAGCTGCATGTTTTTTTGGAATTTGGTGTGGCAGGATGTGGATGGAGAGGTTGTGGAATGTTTGATGGCTGTGTTATGGACCTATATTTGGACACAAGTTACCCTGTTTTCTCTACTTTTATTTCCTTTTTCATTTTTGTGAGATTCTGGGTGCAAGTTTCTAGTTTTTGGGTTTTATTTGTCTTTGAAATGTTGGTTGCTGGATGCTGAGCTACTGGGTTTTGATTGATGCTTTCCTTGGAAGGGCAGGAGGTGGGGTCTCGTCAATGGGGCTTCTAGATGGCAAGGATAGAAGGATTAAGGAGGTGCTATTGAGATTTTTTGTTCTCATCTTCTGTTTTTGTTTGTTCTTTGTGGATTATTTCTTGGGTTTGGATGGATTGGTTGCTTGTTGCTACTGGTGCTTCTTATTGGCATTAATGTGAGAGTCTACTTGGTGCTAGGTTGGAAAAAGGAGTTATGGTTGTGGTGATTTGGCTATGGGTGTTGGTGCTGGTAGTCTTGTGTTTCTATCAGGTGGGGAGCTCTTAAAGGAGAAGATGGTTGTTGGAATCTAAAGAGTTGGATGATGGTTACTACTTGGATGCAACGTGATGATGTGGAGGCTGATGATTTTGGTGAGGTGTTTTCAAATGCTAGAAAATGTGCTGCTAGACACTCATTTCTACCGTGTTGGGAGGTGCTGAATGATTGTTATGGATTTGATGATTAGATCTGGTGCAGTTGGATGCTGGTTTTGATTGGATAAGATGCGTTGAAGCTGCTTTTATGTCTGGTCTTTTGTGTCTTTTCTTTCTTAGTTTTTTGGGGATTGTTTTTTGGGTATGGTCAATTGACTCAGCTCCGCCCCTGTTTGCACTGTTGTATTTTTTTTATATTAAATTTTCGGAGGGGAAAGGAATAGCCTGTCTCTAGTCATTATTTTCCCTAAAAACACTAAAAGCCCAAAAAACATAAAAACCCTAAAACCCCATAAAACCCCTAAAACCCACTAAAAACTATAAATAAACTTTAAACCCCCAAAAATATTACAATTCCCTAAAAACCATAAACCCCTAAAAACTCAAAAAAAAACCCAAAAACCCAAAAAAACATAAAAACCCTTAAACTATAAGGACCCTAAAAATCATTAAATACAATAATATAATAAATATCCTAAACAACCTTAAAAATTCCTAAAAATTTTAACTACACTAAAAACCTAGAAAACCCATAATAAACCGTTTAAAATTTAAAAACATTAAAAACCCCTAAATAAATAAAAATCCTAAAAATACTAAAACCGTAAAAACATTCAAAACCATAAATATCCCAGAAAACACTAAAAACAAAAAAAAAACCATTAAAATCCCTAGATTCCTTAAAAATATAAAATTTTTAAAATCCTTAAAAACATATAAAAAATTTAAAATCCTAAAAACTCTTAAAAAACCCAAAAAAAAACAGTAAACTCCCTAAAACCCCTAAAATATCATAAGACACCCAAAACCCATTAAAAGTATAAAACCCCATAAAGACATTGATAATCATAAAAAAACATTAAAACCCTAAAACCACTAAAAACTACAAAACCACTTTAAACCATTATAAATGATAAAAAACTCTAAAAACCTTTAAACCAAAAGAAAACTCAAAAAATCCTAAAAATCCAGAAGAACCATAAAACCATGAAAACCCTAAAAATCCATAAACACACTAAAATCCCATAAAAATCCTAAAAAATCCGTAAAATTTCCTAGAATCATAAAAATCATAAAAACCAGAATTCTCATAAGAAAAAATTAAAAACCTAAAAACACTTAAAACCATTACAACCCCTTAAAAATTCTTAAACCCTAAAATCCCTAAAACATTAAAAATTATAACAATATTTTAAAATAAATAAAAAAGAAAAAACCCCAATATAATCCAGAAAAAATATAAGAAAACCATAAATACCTAAAAACATAAAACCATTAAAACCTTAAAATCACTAAAAACCCAAAAACCAAAAAACGATAATAAGGACGGACAAACACTAAAAACTACTTAAAACCGTAAAACCCCCTAAAACCATAAAACCCCTAAAAACACATAAAAACCCATAAACCCACTAAAACCCCTAGAAAACTTTATAACCATAAAACCATTAAAAATTTTAAATAGCATAAAAATTGTAAAAAACACCATAAAATATGTAAATATGCTAAAACCCTTAAAATCCCTAAAAATCCAAAAAAACATAAAAATCATATTAAATACCTAAATACCATAAAAATGTAAGAATCACTAAAAATCCAAAAAAACCCTATAAAAATATTTAAAACCTAAAAACACATAAAAACCCTAAAAACCTAAAAATGATAGAAACCCATAATAACCACTGAAACCTAATAACAATAAAAATACCCAAAACCCTTAAAATCCCAAAACAAATTAAAAACAGAAAATACTAAAATCTATAAAAACTATAAAAACCCTTTAAACTCAAAAAAACTATAGAAACCACTAAAGAACCTAAAACCCCAAAAAACCATGAATCCCTTAAAATCCAAAAAAACCATAAAACTATCAAAATCCCAAACACCCGTAAAATTCACATAAATACTAAAAGATCCTTAAAAATTCCTTAAAACATAAAATATCTAAAACCCTGAAAATCTATAATATAATCTCAAAAAACCAAAAACATTGAAATCCACTAAAAATCCAAATAACATAAAAACCCCAAAAATCCCTAAAACCCCTATGTACCAACTAAAAACCTTTATAAAACATAAAAATCCTAAAAATGCACTAAAATACTAAAAACACATTAAATCACTAAAAACATTAAAAACTATAAAATATATTAAAACCCTTAAAAGACTCAAAAATGAATAAATCCTAAAAAACCTAAAACCTAAAAAACCATAGAATCCATAAAAACCAAAAAGATCCTGAAAAGTTTCTAAAAATACAATAAAATTTAAAACCCCCTAAAAACACTAAAACCCCCAAATAAAAATATAAAAACCTAAAAAAAACATAAACCACTTAAAACCCTAAAATAACACTCAAACCCCTAAAAAACTAAAAACCATAAAAACAACAAAGCCCTGAAAGACCATAAAAACCCTAAAAATCAATAAAAACTGTATCAAACCACTAAAACTCTAAAAGCCCTTTAAATCACAAAAAACGTTAACACCTATACAAAACCATAAAACAAAAAAAATATAAAACCCCCCCAAAAACCCGAACCACCATAAAAACACTAAAATCCATAAAAACTCTAAAAACCCACAAAATCCCAAAGAAACACAAAAAACCCATAGAAATTATAAAAATCCCTAAAATTGCCAATTTTTTAAAAAAAACTAAAACCCTGATAAATCCTAAGAAAACATAACAAATCTAGAAACACTTGAAACCCTTGGAAATCTTAAAAACCCTAAAAAAATAAAAAACATAAAAAACAAAAAAAACCCATAAAAACCATAAAACCCATAAAAATCACTTAAAACCTTAAAACTATAAAAATTCTAAAAAATTCCTTAAAATTCCTAAAAATGTAAAAACCCTAAAAACACTTACAAATGCATATAAACCTACAAACACTTGAAACCTAAAAACCTAAATATTTTAAAAACCCTAAAACCCTTAAAAACCCCCAAAACCCTAAATAACCACTAAAAACTCTAAAACCCATTTAAAACTATAAAAACATTAAAACATTAAAATACTTAAAACCGAAAAAAACTTAAAAAATCGTAAAATCCCAAAATAACCAAAAACCCCTAAAAACCTAAAACTCCAAAAACCCTCATTAAACACTAAAAACCCTAAAGACAATAAAAATACTAAAAAAACTAAAAATAAATAGAAATTTTAATACCCCTAAAGTCATTCAAACCCCTAAGAAATCGATATAAACATAAAAACACATTAAACCCCTCAAGATCCTAAAAATACTAAAAACCCTAAAAACTCATAAAATCACCTCAAAACCCAATAAACCATAAAAACAAATAAAAACAATAAAACCCTTAAAACACCATCTGAACACAATAAAAACTCAAAGACCACTTTAAATCATAAAAACATTAAAAACTCAAAAAACTGTAAGACCCATCAAAACTAAAAAACCCCAAAAAACCATTAAAACCCTCAAAAATTCCTAAAAGAAAAAAAATCTAAAAATCCCTAAAAATAAAAAAACATATAAACTAGAAAACCCCTAAGAAATCATTGAAAAGATAATAACACAAAAAACTCATAAAAAACAAAAACATTAAATACCTTTAAAAGCCTCAAAATCCATAACACCCTAAAAACCCATAATAGTCCTAAAAAATCTGAAAAATTCCCTAAAAATGTAAAAAAATATGAAACCCTAAAAAACCTAAGAAAATATTAAAAACAGAAAAACACATAAAACACCAAAAAATATGCTAAAAACTATAAAAATATTCTAAAGACCACAACCCCCCAAAAAACCATAAATCAGAAAAAAACTAAAACCCTTAAAAACAGATAAAAACACTATAAAACCACCAACAACTCTAAAAACCCTATCAATCCCTAATATCATTAAAAACACCAAAACCATAAAACCCTAACAAACTAAAAAAATCCTGGCAGACCCAAAAAACATAAAACCCCTAAAATCCCTTAAAATACCTAAAAACCCTTAAAACTATAAAAATAAAAACAAACCCCTCAAAATCCAAAAAAATGTAAAAACGACTAAAACCCATGAAAAAAATGAAAATACAAAAAAACACACAAAAAAACACGAAAAAACCCTAAAAACCTAAAACACGCTAAAAACCATAAGAACACTAAAACCCCTCAAAATCTTTAAAAACCCTACAAATACGTAAAAATTCTAAAAGAAATAAAAATCCCAAAAAACATAAAAACCCCTAAAACCCTAAAAAAATCGTATGAAAACCATAAATTCTAAAAATACTTAAAAACCCTAAAAAAAATAAATAACATTGAAAACCTAAAAAGTCCCAAAAATTCCCAAAAATTCCCTAAAAAACCAAAAAAATGACTAAAAATTTTAAAAACCCCATTAAAACCCTAAAAACCCATTGAAAACAACAAAATATATTTAAACCCCTATAAATGTTAAAAAATTGGAAAAAATATAAAAAAACACTAAAAACTCAAAAAACCCTAAAACACAAAATAATCACAAAACCCCTAAAATCCAAAAACACCCCTAAAACCCATAAAAACCATAAAAGTCCTAAAAAATACCTAAAATCATAAAAAAAACATATAAACCCCAAAACCCCTAGAAATAACATAAAACTAAAAATACATTTAAACCCCTTAAAATATCAAAAATAGCCTAATCCCCAAAGAAACCAAAAAACCAAGAAATCCTAGAACACATCAAAATCCATAAAAAACCTAAAACCCCAAAGAATTATTAAAACACAAAGGACACCTAAAATATTAAAATACCCTAAAATCCTAAACACCCCTAAGAAAACATTAAAAACATAAAAACAATTGAAACCCCAAAAAATGATAAAAAATTTAAAAACACCAAAAATACAAAAAACAATCCCCCCCCCCCCACAGAATCCTTAGAAACCCAAAAAAACCCATTAATCCCCAAAAAACACTAAAAATAAAAACAATATTAAACCCCTAAAACATTAAAAAATCTAAAAAACCATAAAACACCTAAAAAACTCAAAAAAAATCCCCATAAAACCACCAAAAATGATAAAACGCATTAAAACTATAAACAGTCCTAAAACTATAAAAAATAATAAATATCCTAAAAACCAATAGAAATCATAAAAAATCCATAAAAATTCCTTAAAACATAAAACCCCTAAAAACCATGAAAATCCCAATGATTCCCTTAAAAATAAAAAATATACTTAAAACCCCAAAAACCCATAAAATGCTAAAAATTCTAAAAGACCCTGATATCCCTAATGACCATAAAAACAACTAAACCCCTTAAAAATATAAAATCCATAAAAAACTACAAAGAAACTAATAAATCTAAAAAACTTTAAACACAAAAAACATTTAAAAACATAAATAATATTAGCAACCCTAAAAAAAATAAACTCAAAAAAACCCTAGAAAAACTATAAAAACTTTAAAAACTCAAAATCTCTAAAAAACATAACACTCATAAAAATACTAATTTTCTCTAAAAATCCCTAAAAAGAAAAAATCCATAAAAACCATTAAAACCCAATGAAAAATATAAAAAATTAAAAAATGAATAAAACCCATAAAAACATAAAATTGCTAAAATGCCTAAAAACCCTAAAACACTTAAACCCATTAACTTCCCTAAAAAGCATAAAAACACTAAAATCCATAAAAAATCCCAAAAATAAAAAAAACCATAAAAACCAAAAAAAATCACTATGAAATTCATAAAAACATAAAACCAATTAAAATCCCTAAAAACCAAAAAATTATTAAAATCATAAAACACTGGAACCCTTAAAAACCCTAAAAACATTAAAAACACTAAAACCCCATAAAAATCCAAAAAACCACTAAAAACCCTAAAAAAAATTTAAACCCCTAAAAATTTATAACTTTTAAAAAACATTAAAAAATTGAAAAATTGAAAAAAAAAACTAAAAAACCCACAAAACATTAAAAACACTGAAAACCTTTAAAAACCCTATGATCCCTCAAAGACCATAAAATACAATTGAAATCGTAAAAATAACAAAAAATCTCTAAAAACCTAAAAAATCCTAATAACATTGAAAAACATTAGAAAACTTTTAAATCCTAGAAATCATAAAACCCTTAAAAGTACAAAAAAAGTGAAAACCCTAAAATCAATAAAAAACTAAAAATTCCTAAAAATACATAAAATTTTAAAAAAAACTGTAAGACTATGAAAAACCCTAAGAAAACCATAAAAAACTAAAAACTTTTAAATCCCTTATAAACCTCAAAATGCTATAAACCCTAAAAGGACCCAAAAAAACCCTAAATACTCTAGAAACCATAAAAAAACGTTAAATACCTTAATAACCATAAAACAAAAAAAACTTCTTTAAAATCTAAAACCATTTTAAACCCCTCAAAACTATTATAATTATCTAAAATCCCTTAGACTCTAAATAAATAAAAAACCCCTAAAAACAGAAAGAAAACATAAAAACCCAAAAAACCTAAAAAGCCTCTTAAAACCTCAAATCCCTAAAACCTTAAAAAAATAAAAATCCTATAAAATCCCTTAAATTCCCTAAAACATAAAAAAAATCCTCAAAACCCTAAAAACCTCTAATAAAACCATAAAAAACTAAAAACACTTTAAACACCTAAAAAACACAAAAAAAACATAAAACACCATAACACCCATAAAATCCAAAAAAAATTAAAACACATAAAACCCCTAAAACCATAAAAACCTTCAAACCCACTAAAATCCCTAAAAAAACGCTAGACCATTAAAATGTTAAAAATTATAAAAAACCTTAAAAACCCATAAAAAGTAAAAAAATCCAAAAACCTAAATAGCCATTAAAACAATAGATCCCTAAAACTACTCAAAATACCTAAATACCCATAAATTTATAAGAAACCAATAAATACCAAAATAATTCCCTAAAAACATAAAAACCCTAAATTTTTTGAAAATCTTTAAAAAGAACTGTAAAAATATAAAAACTCTTAAAACCCCAAGAAATATAAAATTCTAAAAGGAACCTAAGAACCCATAGAACAATAAAACCCCTAAAAATATCTAAAAACCATAAAATGATAAAAAAACATAAAATTCCCTATGAAACCCAAAAAAACTTAAAAAAATCTAAAAACCCTGAAAACCACTAATAAAACCATAACAACCTAAAAACACATAATAAATTTAAAAATACTAATTTCATGAAAACACTAAAAGACCCAAAAAATCATAAAATCCCATAAAACCCCCCTAAAAACCTGAAAACGCTGAAAAATTTAAAAACCTAAAAACACATATAACACGTTGCAAACCACAAAAAACTCTAAAAAAAATTTAATCCACTAAAAATTATAAAAAACTCAAAATACTTAAAAATCGTAAAAAACTCAAAAAATCATAAAACCCAAAAAAACTATAAAAATCATAAAGACCCCAAAAAACCCTTAAAACAACCAAAAATCACTAAAAACCCCAAAAATGATAAAAATACTAAAAAATATAAAAATTCCTAAAATCTATATAATCGCAAAACCCCAAAAAAATACCGAATGAAATAAAATAATATAGAAAATCACTTTAAACGCCCAAAGAACCATAAAAATGATAAAAATAATAAAACCCCAAAAAAACTACCCACCCACACACCCTTAAAATCCATAAAACCTGAATAACATGAAAAATACAAGAAATCCATAAAAATCCCTAAAAACCTAATAAACCAAAAAACCCTGAAAAAATATAATAAAACCGTAAAAAACAAAAAACACATAAAACCCATAAAAACCTAAAAGACGCATAAAACCCTAAAACCCCTTAAAATTCTTAAAAATCTAAAAAAACCATAGAAATTATAAAAAATCACCAAAATCCTTGAAAATTTTAAACACCCCTAAAACCCATAAAAACACTAAAAACATTGAAATATACTAGAAACACATTAAACCCCTAAAAATTATAAAAACCAATTAAACCCCAATAATGTTAAAACCCGAAAAACACTAAAAAAACCCTAAAACCACAAAAAACCCTAAAACCCTCAATATCCATAAAACCATAAAAACCATAAAAATCAATAACAAATCCTCAAAAAATCCCTAAAAACATAAAAAAACTCAAAAATTCTTGAATCACCATAATTAAACCATAGAAACACACAAAACACCTCAAAACAGAAAAACGCTAAAAACACTAAAAACCCTAAAATCCATAAAAACCATAAAACCTTTAAAAAAATTAAAAACATGAAAAATCCTTAAAAATCATAAAAACCCATTAAAAACACTAAAACCATTTAGACCATAATAATCCAGTGATATTTCTAAGAATCCATAAAAACATACAAAACACAAAAATCCCTGAGAATCCCTAAGAATTAATTTACATGTAAAAACACTTTAAACCCCTCAAAAAATAATAAATTATTAAACCCATAAAAACCCCAAAAAATGATAAATAACACAAATTCATAATTTCCCTAAAACCCTTGAAGACCCATAAAAACCCTTTAAACCCCTAAAAAGTTTAAAAAATATAAAAAAATATAAAAACCCTAAAATCTTAAAGAAACAATGAAAACCCAAAAAAACCCTAAAACCCTAAAACCCTCAAAATACTTAATAATTATAAAAATAAAAAAAATCCATAAAGGGACCAAAAAATCCATAAAACATAAAAGATCTTAAAACCCCCTAAAAACCCTAAGAAAAGCTAAAAACTAAATAAATATATAAAGACCATAAGAAAACATAAATACCCTAAAAACCAAAAAAAACGTAAAACCCTCAAATTCCCTAAAAAATCAAAAAACCATAGAAATACAAAAAAGGACTAAAATCCCTAAATATGTAAAAAACCCTAAAACCCTAAAAATGCTTATGAAAACCTTAAAAACCTAAAAAAACATAAAAACCCTAAAAACCTAAAAATACTAAAAACCCAAAAAATACCCTAAAAGACTGTAAATACCATAAAACCTATTGAACCAATAAAAAACTACTAAAACTCTTAAACCCATTTAAACCACTATAAACAGAAAAAAAATATAAATACATAACACCCATAAAACTCAAAAAAACCCAAAAAACAAAAAAAACTAGAAAACCCAAAAAACATCTATAAACCTTCAAAATCACTTGGAAAACCTTAAAAACATATAAAAACACAAAAATACAAAAAAGATCAAAAGAGATTAAATCCCTAAAAACCCCCAGGAAAAGATAACCTTGAACACCCTAAAAGAGGAAGATGTCGTCGCTCTCTCCTGGATGATCTCTCCTAACGGTGCGCTCCTGCTTCGCTTCACTCTTCTTCTGGTGGTTTCATGATGAGGATGGGGCAGCGTTCACGCTGCTATTTCCACTAGAATAACAGTGGTGGTCAAGGCGGATCTCGACAGCTTTAGATATGCGGTTTTCCGGAGGTGCGACTTTGGAGGTGCAGATCGGTGTTGCCCTTTGGAGGTGTGGCTCAATGGTTTCGGCTAGTCTCATTTCGGCTTGCGGTGTCACTGATAGACTTTTAGATTTCGGGAACCCTAGTCTTCGGCTGTGAATCTGAGATTCTTTGGTGTTGGGGTTTCATCGAAAAAGTCAATGGTGGAAAGGGCTTCAGCGAACGGGTCATCAGTCCTCTTCGATGCTTCTTCAATCCTAGATCCGCAGATCGATGCTTCGATCGCAAGATGGGTTTTTGCGGCATTGTGGTGTGGGTTCAGAAAATCTGGATCATACTTCATGGGTTTCAAGATCTTTGTATCTGTCGGTGGCTGTCATTTGGGGAGACAAGGTCATAGATATGGTTCTTCGGATCCCTTGGAGTGATAGCCCTGCATCATGGCTGGCCTTCTTACAGGTTCGTTTTTTATTTGTCTTGGTTCATGATATTGATGTTGGTATATGGGTTTTTTGTTGTGAATTGGATGCTTTGTTGGTCTGGAAAAATTATTTGAGTGTTCTTTTTGCCCGCTTCGATGATAATGCTTGGTGTGGCGGTGTATTATCGCTGATGATGGATGATGAGCTTGCTAGAAGAGGTGGTTTCGGGTTTACCGTGTGTCGTTGCCTGCTATCGTTTCGCACTATCCACTTGACTCGAACATCCACCTCTACTCTTGCTGCCCTACCCAACATACCAGACTCCATGTTGGTCTGGTATGTTAATGCTTGTGGCGGCTTTGGGATGGTGATGGTGGTTGTGGTCTACGTCAGGGGCTCGTGGCAGTTTGGTGAATGTTGGTGGTCTAAAACTGGTGTGATGTAGGTTGTGGTGGGGCTTGCTGATGATGAGATATGGTCACTACTAGAATTCTGGTTGAGTTTTGCTGCTGGTCTGGTTGTGGTAGCTTGTTTTGGTGTGAAGGTGCTGGATTCTGGTCTTTGTGAGATTGGATGCTGGTTGCTGATTGGTGGTGAGCTGCTGAATGCTGGTGATGGGGAGGCTTGTGAATTTGATGCTGGTGGTTCTGTGATGTTGGATACTGGTGGTTCTGTGGTTTTGGATGTTGGTCGTTCTGGATGTCGGTTGCTTCTTGGAAGGGAGGTGCTGAAGCTGCGGTTTATGGTCATCCTGCTGCTAGATGTTGTTTGTTGTTTGAGTCTGGATGCTAGTCGTTGGTTAGCTGTGAGCTGGTGGATGCTAGTTGATGCTAGATGATGGTGGTGGCTGCTTTGCTTTGTGTGTTTTCTTTTTTTCGTTCTTTACTTTTCCTTTTTTGGGTCTTTTTTCTTGGGTCGTTAAGGGTTTTTTGGGTGTGGGCCGTTTAACCCCTCCCCTCCCTTATCTGTTGTGTCTTTTTTTCTTTTTAATAAATTGGGGGGGGGGGGGGAATAGCCCGACCCTCGCATCTTCCTTACCCTAAAAACCCCAAAAATCCTTGAAAACCCTAAAACGCTCAAAACCCATAAAACCCCTAAAAAACAATAAAAATCATAAAAAAGAATTATAAATACCGAAAAACATAAATACCCTAAAAACCCTAATAAACCCTAAAAAATATTAAAAACCAAAAGACACTTAAAACCCCAAAAATGTTAAGAACCATAAAAATCCCTAAATACATTAAAACCACTAAACCCTCTAAAAAAATTTAAACCCTCAAAAACCATAAAACCTCAAAAACCAATAAAAATATAAAAAACAATTCAAAACTCTAAAACCATTTAAACCTCTAAAAACATTGAAATTATATAAAACCCATAAAAACACAAAAAATCCTTAAAACCCAAAAAAAACTAAAAAACCCCTAAAACCCCTCACAATACCTAAAAATGTTAAAAAACAATTAAATTCCAAGAAAATCATTAAATATATCATAAAATGTAATGAAACTTAAAATCCTAAAAACACCCAATGAAAACATTAAAAATATAAAACCACTTAAAATCAATAGTAAAACTAAAAAATTGATAAAACTGATAAAAATCATTAAAAACATAAAAAACTATATCCTTCATAATCCCTAAACAATAAAAACCATAAAAATACTAAAAAATTCCTAAAATTCCATAAAAATGTGAAAACCCCAAAAACCCCAAAAAAATCATAGAAATAACATTAAAAAGAAAAAAAACACATAAAACTTTTTAAATGGCTAAGAAACCTAAGAAAGAATTAAAACCCAAAAACCTAAAACTAAAAATTCCCATAAAAACCTTAAAACCCCTACAGGCCCATAAAAACACTAAAACCCCACTAAAAACAATGAAAACCTCTTTAAACCCATAATAAAGTGTTGCTAGCGGTGGATCTACTTGGAAATGTGTAAATAGATGATGGAATCTATGCTGCGGGGTGCTGCTTACTAATCGGATGGGGGTAATGATGAAGATGATTATGAATTTTTGCTGTCTAGATTTTCTTGTCTTTTATGGGTTTTTTTGGGGGTTTTGGGTTTTTGGGTTTCTTGGGGGTGTCTAGGGTTTTGGGGTGTGGGATGATTGACCCTGCCCCTACCATATATGCATTGTCTTCTTTTAAATAAATTTTATGGGGAAAGGAATATCTGGGTCTGGCACCTACTTTTCCCTAAAAGACCATAAAAATCCCAAAAAAATCCACAAAAATTCATAAAAATGTAAAAAACCTAAAACCCCTATGAAAAACATAAAAACCTAAAAATAATTAAAACTATAAAAACACATAAATCCACTAGAAACCAAAAAATATAATAACACTAAAAACTCTAAAATGTACCAAAAATCCCTAAAAACAAACAAAACCCTAAAAACCAAAAACCCTTAAAACCCAATAAAAACCCTAAATACCACTAAGAACTGAAAAAATACCTTTAAACATAGAAAATGTTAAATAAATCTAAACACCATATAAATCATTAAAATAATAAAAAACCATAAAAATCCAAAAAAAATTAATCCCCTAAAACCCTTATAATCCCTAAAACCCTAAAAATCTCTAAGAACCCTAAAAACTATAAAAATACAAAACAAAACCCTAAAAAACTCAAAATCCAAAAAACCCATAAGAAACACTTAAAAACTGAAAAAACATAAAAGCCCTAAAATACCTAAAAAATGGTAAAATCCAAAAACACCCTAAGAACCCTCAAACCCTCAAAATCCCTAAAAAACCCTAAAAACACTAAAAATCCTAAAAAGTACATAAAAATACTTAAATAAATGAAAAACCCTAAAAATTTTGAATACCCCTATGAAAACCATAAAATAAAATTAAAAACCCTAAAAACATAAAAAATAAAAAACCCAAAAAATCTCAAAAAATCATATAAACCATAAAAAACCAAAAAGGCCATAAAACGCCTTAAAACCACTTAAAACTATAAAACCCCTAAAAACAATAATCACTATATAAACCCCAAAATCAATAAAAACATTTAAAACCCATTAATACAATAAACATGTTAAAAACTCTAAAAAGATTTAAATCCCTAAAAAACTATAAAAAACCCAAAATACCCCAAAAAACCATAAATCCCATAAAAACCCTAAAAACCCTAAAACCACTAAAAACCCCTAAAAACCTAGAAACCCTAAAAAATCCTAAAAAATCCATAGAAATACTAAAAACATAAAACCCCTTAAAAACCGTAAAACCTCCTATAAAAACCATAGAAACCAAAAAACACTTAAAACCCCTAAAAATCCAAAAAAATGCTAAAATCCATAAAAAATACCTAAAACCCAAAAAACCCTAAACCACTCAAAATCCCTGAAACCCCAATGAAATAATAAAAATCCTAAAAAGATTTAAAAATACCAATAATTTAAGAAACCATATAATCTCTTCAAAATCCTATGAAAACCTTAGAAGCAAAAAAACTCTTAAAACCCCTAAAAACCCAAATAACCCTAAAAACCCTAAAAACTCCAAATGGCCCTAGAACCGCTAAAGATCCATAAAAACACTAAACCCCATGAAAATAATTAAAAGGAATAAAAACCCACTAAAAACTCTAAAATCCCTTTAAATCCCTAGAAATGTTAAAAAAACGAAAAAGGAGAAGGCTATGCTTGGGAATGAACTCCCTCTTGGGAAAGAGAACCTTACAGGTGGTTTATTTGGGGAGGGGGCTATTGAAGGGTAAATCCCCACTGTTTTCTATATGAATAAAGGGGACACTATTACCCCCATTCAGGATAAATTCTCTGCTAGTGTCACATCAAACCCACGAAAGAAGATGTCGAGGAAGGATTATTCCTCCCTGCCAAAGACAGTGGCTACTAGGGCATCCAGTAAAGCTGTGAAGAACTCCTCTGGCATGGTGGTGCGGTCTGCTAAGAAGCAGCTAAATGTGGAGCATGTGCAGCTTGATGTGAAGCAGCAAGGCCTCAGAAATTAATACAACACCTTCCTCAAACAATATTAATCATATGAATGGGAGTCGGTGGAGTCAGATGCTTCCACTTGAAATGGTGCTGATGGGAACCCTTATGGGGATGGAGACTTCTGAACTCTAAATTGATGTTCCTGCCTCTCTTTATTCTGCTCTCTTTTTGGTTTTACTTTTTGTTTTTCCCTTTTTTTGGCATGGGTTGTAAGGGATTTTTGGGTGTGGGTCATTTGACCCCTCTCCTCCCCTCCTTGTTCGTTGTGTCCCTTTTTTCTTTCTAATAAAATTAGGGGGTTGAGAATAGCCCGACCCTCACATCTTCTTTTCCATAAAATATAAAAAAACCCAAAACCCAAAAAACCCAAAAAAACCCATAAACCCTAAAACTGCATAATCTCTCAAATCCCTAAAACCCCCCAAAACCCTAAAAAACAATAAAATTCCTAAAAACTCCCTAAAAATAAAAAAAACTGTAAAACCTCTGAAAATGCATAAGAAAACCTTAAGAACCTAATAACACATAAATTCCCTAAAAACCTAAAAACACAAATAACTATAAAAACAACAAAACCAATAAAAACCCTAATAACAATCAAAAAACATAAAACCCTAAAAACCAATAAAAAACCTAAAAACTACTAAGAAATATAAAAACCCTTTAAACCCCTAAAATTTGAAAAACACTAAATATAATTAAAACCCTAAAAAACTCAAAAAAAACTATAAACAAAAAATCATAAAACCCCTTAGAATCCTTAAAACCCATAAAAACCCTCAAAATCCTTAAAACGCCAACAAACAATACAAATCCTAAAAAAATCCTAGATATCGCTAAAAACATAAAAAACCCATAAGCCCTGGAAAATCCATAAAAAACCATTAAAAACATAAAAACCATCATAACCCCAAAATCACTAAAAAAATAAAGCCCCCAAAATTTGCTAAAAACCCATAAAAATCCTTAACAACCACTAAAAAAAATAAAAAAACGTTTAATCCCATAAAAATGTTAAAAGCAACTAAAAACCCATAAAACACTAAAAAAACTCAAAACCCCCTAAAACCCAATAAAACCCATAAAACCATCAAAATCCTTAAAAACCAAAAAAATA
The DNA here is from genome assembly GCA_963277665.1 of Viscum album. Taxonomy (NCBI): domain Eukaryota; kingdom Viridiplantae; phylum Streptophyta; class Magnoliopsida; order Santalales; family Viscaceae; genus Viscum; species Viscum album. Next base: position 1,273,625,575 of record OY728136.1, on the reverse strand, counting down.
ATAAAAAATCACAGATAATCCATAAAAATGTAAAACCCCCTAAAACATGAAAACCCATAAAAAACAAGAAAAATCTAAGAACATTTAAAACCTCTAAAAACATAAAAACACTCAGAACACAAAAAATCAAAATAACACAAAAAACAATAAAACACCAAAAAACCATAAAACCCCTAAGAACCCATAAAAACATTAAAATCCATTTAAACTAATAAAAACTTTAAAACAACTCTAAAAACCATTAAACCTTTAAAAACTAAAAAAATAAAAAATAAAAAAATAAAAAAACCCTAAAATTACTATAAAACTTTTAAACCCCTAAAAAATCCTAAAAACACTAAAAAGCCATAAAAATCCTAAAAAGGCATAAGAATCACTAAAAACATAAAAACCCTAAAACCTTGAAAAACCCCAATGAAACCCATAAATACCCAAAAAAACCTGAAACTTCTAAAAACCTAAAAAACCCAAAAACACTTAAAACCCTCAAAACCCTCAAAATCCCTAAAATAAAAAAACCATAAAATTTATAATAAATCCATAATATTTCTAAAATGTAGAAAAAACGTAAAAACCCTAACACCCCTAGGAAAACATAAAAACATAAAAACCCTTAAAACACCCAAAAATACCTAAAACCCTAAAACACATAAAAATACTAAAAAATCCTTACGCACCAAAAAACATAAAACCATTTAAAACCCTCAAAATACCTAAAACCCTAAAACACATAAAAATACTAAAAAATCTACAAAATCCCTAGAAAAGTAAAAACCCAAAAAAGCCTTAAAACCCCCAAATAAATATATAAGAACATGAAACACTTAAAACTGCTCAAAATACAAAAAAACACTAAACCCCATAAAAACCTCTAAAATTCATCAATAACCAATAATCATTAAAAATACTAAAAACATTAAAAGCCCCAAAATAATCCCTAAAACCACTAAAAACTAATAAAACTCTAAAAACCTTTCAATACCCTAAATATGTTTTAAAATTCTAAAAAACCTTAAAACCCTTAAAAAGTAAAAAATGACCGTAAAACCTCCAAAACCCATAAAAACACTAAAAACCCTCAAAATACCTCAAACCTCAAAATACCATAATATGCCCTAAAAATCCATAAAAATCCGAAAAAATGTAAAAAACCTATGAAAATCTTAAAAACAAAAAAACACTTTAAATCCCTAAAAACCAAAAAACCACTAAAAAACCCTAAAAACTATCAATATCCCTAAAACACTAAAACCCCTAAAATCCTAAAAACCCTAAAACCCCTATAATCCTAAAAACCTGTCGAACCCCTAAAAATGTTAAAAACTCAAACCCTGAATACCACTAATAAAACAAAAAACATTAAAAAACTTAAAACCCCAAATTTACCTAAAAAATTATAAAAAACATAAAAAGACCTTAACAACCACAAGAACCAATAAATACCATAAAAACCCTAAAAACATTTAGAAAACAATTAAACCCTAAAACCCACTAAAAACTCTAAAATCCCTTTAAACCCCTAAAAACATTAAAAACTCTTAAAATCTTTTAAAACCTTATAAAACTCAAAAAAACAACTAAAAATCAAAAAAACTAAAAAACCCATACAAACCCTAAAAACACTAAAAATACTAAAAAAACTCTAAAAATTCTAAGACCCCATAAAAACCTTAAAAATACAAGAAAAGTCACTCAAAATGTAAAAAATTTTAAAAAACATGAAAACCATGAAGAAAACAATAAAAAACTAAAAATGACTAAGACCCCCAAAAAACATAAAAATGCTAAGAATAATAAAAACCAGAAAACAGTTAAAATCCCTAAAATCACAAAAAACCCCATAGAATCCTAAAAAGTCCCCAAAAATACATTTAACCATTAAGACACCTAAAACCCTAAATACCCCAAAGAAAACCATAAAAACCTAAAAAACCTAAAAAACCTAAAAACCCCTAAAAACATTGAGGCCCTTATAAACCCTAAAAATCATAAAACCCATAAAAACCATAAAATCCCAAAACACGCTAAAAAATCTAAAACCCCATTTACACCTAAAAACGTATGAAAAGACTTAAAACCCATAAAATCTATAAATATATTGTATAACCCCATAAAACTCCAAGAAACCATAAACCACTAAAACACTAAAACCCATAAAACCCCAAAAATCCCCCAAAACCCTAAAAACCAATAAAAATCATAAAAATTCCCTAAAATCCCTAAAAATGTAAAAAACCTTAAAAGTCCTGAAAACCCATATGAAAAGTTTAAACACCTAAAAACAAATAAAACCCCTAAAAACCCTAAAAAATTATAAAAACCCAAAAAACCCCAAAAACTATAAAAACCCTAAAATACTTAAGAACCAAAAAACAATAAAATATAAAAAACAATAAAAACCCTAAAAATCCTTTTAAACTCTAAAAATGTTAAAGCACTATAAAGACATTTAAACCCTCAAAACAATAAAAACCTATAATCCATAAAAATCCTAAAATAACAATAAAACCTAAAAGATAATAAAAATCTTTAAAAATACCTAAAAACCATAAAACCCCAAAAAACCTAAAAAACCATCAAACCCCATAAAAACACTTAATCACTAAAAACTCTAAAAACTTATTAAACCATTAAAAATGTAAAAAAACATAAAAATCATATAAAACACTAAAAAATCTAAAAAAAACATAAAACTCCAAAAATCACTAAAATCCATAAAACCCCTAAAAACCCCTAAAACACTGAAAATCCATAAAAACTATAAAAATCATAAAAATAATAAAAAAAACTAAAATCCATTAAAACGAAAAACCTATAAACCCTGAAAAAACTAATAAAATATTATAAACCAAAAAAACATAAAACACTTAAAAACCTAAAAATATGAAAACCCTAAAACCCTAAAAAATCCCTAAAATCCCTAAGCCAAAAAATTCTTAAAAATCCCTAAAAAACCTTGAAAATGTAAAAACCCTAAAATCCCTGGAAAAAACATAACTAATAAACTAAAAAAAAGATAAAACCCAAAAAAACATAAAACTTGTTAAAAACCATAAACCCTAAAAAAACCAAAAAACCCAGATCCCTAAAACCCATAAAACAACTAAAAATATTAAAAACACTAAAAAGATATGAAAACATTAGAAAAGAACTAAAAATATATATATTAAATTTAAACCCCTAAAATATTAAAAAACTCTAAAAAACCATTGAAACCCTAAAAAATTTAAAAAAACCTAAACCCCCAAAAAACCAAAAAACCCAAAAACTATAAAACACCCCTAAAACCCCCCTAGAACCCAAAGAACCCTAAAAACAAAAAAATCCACTAAATGCAAAAAAAAATTGTAAAAAAACCCCCTAAAACCCCATAATAAAACCTTAAAAACCTAAAAAAAACTTAAAACCACTAAAAACCTAAAATTTTTTAAAACATATAAAAAAATTAAAACCCTTAAAAATATAAAACCCTTAAAACCCCTAAAATCGCATAAAACCTCGAAAACCAACTAAAAACACTAAATAAGCATTACACCTGAATTTTTTTTAAAATTCCATAAAAACCATAAACCCCTTAAAAACTCAAAAACACCATAAAACAAAAAAAAAACCCATAAAAATTATAAATCCATAAGGACCCTAAAAATACATTAATACCATAATAACATAAATATCTTAAAAATCCCTAAAATTTCATAAAATTTTAAAATGAAATAAAAATCTTGAAAACCCATAAGAAACCCTTAAAAATTTAGAAACTCTTAAAACCGCTAAAGAAATAAAAATGAAAAAAATGTTAAAACCATAAAAACATTAAAAATATTAAATATCCCAAAAACACTAAAAACAATAAAAATACTAAAAAATATCTAAAAACTTAAAATTATTAAAATCCATAAAAAAACTATGAAAACCTTAAAATCCTAAAAGCACATAAAACACTCAAAAACAAAAAAAAAACAATAAAATCCCTAAAAACACCAAAAAAGACCATAAGACACCCAAAACCCCTTAAAACCATAAAACCCATTAAAAAGTAATAATCTTAAAAACATATTAAAACCCTAAAACCATGAAAAACACTAAAAACCATTTAAACCATTATAAATGTAAAAAAACTCTAAATACCCTTAATCCTAAAAAACCAAAAAAACCTAAAAATCCAGAAAACTATAAAACCCATAATACCCTAAAAATCCCTAAAAACACTAAAATACCATAAAAATCTTATAAAATCCCTAAATATCCCTATAATTATAAGAACCCTAAAAAAATAAAAAACTCATAAGAAAACCATAAAAACCTAAGAAAATTTAATTCCACTAATAACCCTAAAAATGCTTAATCCCTAAAAACCCATAAAACCCCCCAACATCCATAAAAATCCTAAAAATTCAAAAAATAAATAAAAATAAATAAAAATTTAAAAACCCTAAAAATTATGAAAAAAATATAAGAAAACCATTAACACCTAAAAAATGTAAAACCCTTAAAACCAGAGAAGCACTAAAACCCTAAAACCCTAAAGCCATAATAAGGCCATACAAATACTAAAAACCACTTAATACCAAAAAAACCCCCTAAAAACCTAAAACCCACTAAAACACATAAAACCCCCAAAACCAATAAAACCCCAAAAAACCTTCATACCATTAAAATCATTAAAAAATTCAAAAAACCATTAAAATCATAAAAATAAAAAACTCCATAAAATATATAAATACCATAAAACCCTTGAAATCTTTAAAGTCCCCAAAAAACCATATAAATCTTATTAAATCCCAAAAAATAATAAAAAATGTAAAAAACCCTAAAAGTACAGAAACCCCTAATAAAACCCTTTAAAACCTAAAACAAATCCGTAAAAACCTAAAAAATAATAAAAACCTTAAAAATCTATATTAACCCCTAAAAACTAATAATAATAAAAGTACATAAAATCCTTAAAATACCAAAGAAAATATCAACTAAAAACACTAAGAACTATAAAAACCTTAAAAACAAGAAAACTTTTAAAACCACTAAAGAGCCTTAAAACCCCTAAAAAACTAAAAAACCATAGAACCCCAAAAAACTATAAATCCTTTAAAATCCTATAAAAATAAAAACTTTCAAAATCTCGAAAACCCTTAAAAATTACATAAATCCATAATATTCCCTAAAAATTCCTTAAAACAAAAAGTCCCTAAAAATCCTTAAAATACATAAGATAAACTCAAAAAACTGAAAACAATAAAATCCCCTAAAAACCAAAAAATGAAAAAAGAACTCCTAAAATCCCTAAAACCCTTAAGTACCCCTGAAAACCTTTAAAACCCTAAAAACCATAAAAATATTAAAAATGTACTGAAAACACTTAAAACCCATCAAATTCCTAAAAACATTAAAAAAACTCTTTAATACCTTAAAACCCATAAAATACTCAAAAATTGAAAAAATCATATAAAACCTAAAACCCTTAAAACCCCTAAAATCCATAAAAACCATAAAGATCCTAAAAAGATTCTAAAAATCCATAAAAAGTTACATAAAAATGAAAAACCTCCTAAAAACCCTAAAAACCCCTATAAAAACAATAAAAACCTAAAAAAACTTCAAACCCTTAAAAACATAAAATAAAAATCAAATCCCTAAAAGACATGTAACCCTAAAATCAAAAAATTCTCTAAAATCAATAAAAAAAACCTTAAAATCTATAAAAACTGTATAAAACCACTAAAAACTCTAAAAACCTCTAAATCCCAATAAATGTTAAAAACTATAAAAAACATAAAAAACAAAAAAAATATCAAAAAAATCCCCAAAAAACCCCAACTACCATAAAAACAATAAAACCCATAAAAATCCTATAAACCCACGAAATTCTATAAAAACCCTAAAAAACCATTACAATATTAAAAAACCCTAAAAGTCCTTAAAATGAAAAAAAAGCTATACCCCTGATAAACTCTAATAAAACATAAAAATATTGAAACACTTAAAACCCCGGAAAAACCTAAAAACCCTAAAAAATTTAAAAAAACCTTAAAAATCCTTAAAACCCCTATAACCAATCATAATCAATAAAACCCCTGAAAACTATAAAATAAAAAAATCCTTAAAATACCTAAAAATGTAGCGACCCTAAAAACAATAACAAAACCATAAAAATCTACAAACACTTAAAACCCCTAAAAACCAAAAAAAATCAGGAAACCCTAAAATCCTATAAAAACCCTAAAGAACCCCTAAAAAATATAAAACCTCTTTAAAACTGTAAAAAAATTAAAAACATTACAATACATAAAACCCAGAAAAAAACAAAAAACCCTAAAATCCAAAATAAAACAATAATACCCTCAAAACATAAAAACTCTAAAAACCCTCATAAATCACTAAAACTGCTAAAGATAATAAAAATAATAAAAAAACTAAAAACTAAATAAAATTTAATAACCCATAAAGTACTTCAATCCTTCTAAGAAAACCTTGAAAACTTAAAAACTCATTAAACTGCTCAAAATCCTAAAAAACACAAAAAACCCGTAAAAACCCCTCAAAACCCAATAAACCATAAAAGCAACTAAAAACAATAAAAACCTTAAAACCCATCAAAACACAATAAAAATCCTAAGGCCTCTTTAAATCAAAATAACTTTAAAAACTAAAAAACATCATAAGACCCATCAAAACTCAAAATTCCCTAAACCCCCAAAAAACCATATAACCCCTCAAAATCCCTAGAAACAAAAAAAAAACCTAAAAATCCCTAAGAACACAAAAAAACCATATAAACCAAGAAAACCCATAATAAAACCTTAAAAAAGAAAAATACTTAAAAATCATAAAAACCGAAAAACACTAAAACCATTAAAAACACTCAAAATCCCTAAACCCCCCCCCCCAAACCCCATACTAATCCAAAAAAACTGAAAAATGATTAAAAATGTAAAAAATCTGAAACCCTAAAAAATAGAAGAAAATATGAAAAACCTAAAAACAAATAAAACACCAAAAAACATAAATAATGATGAAAACTATAAAAATATCCCAAAGACCACAAAACCCCAAAAAACCGTAAAAAAGAAAAAAAAAATTAAAACCCAAAAAAACAAATAAAAACACTATCAAACCACCAAAAAAATAAAATCCCTTTAAACCCTAAAATCATGAAAAACACTAAAAAACCATTAAACCCAATGCAAAAAAATCCCTATAGACCTAGAAAAACAATAAAACCCTTAAAATCCCTTAAAATACCTAAAAACCCTAAAAACCATAAAAATACAAACAAACCCCACAAAATCCCTAAATAATTAAAAAACCCTAAATCCATAAAAAAATTGGAAAAAATTTAAAAACAAAAAACCATCTAAAAACATAAAACACGCTAAAAACCATGAAACACTAAAACCTCTCGAAATCCTTAAAAACCCTATAAATGTATAAAAATTCTAAAAAATAAATAAAATCCCTAAAATAATAAAAACCCCTAAAACCCTAAAAAACAAAAAAAAACCTTAAATTCTAAAAAACATAAAACCCCTCAAAAAACTAAATAAAATTGAAAATCATAAAAGACACAAAAAACTCCTAGAATTCCCTAAAAACATAAAATTGACTAAAAACCATAAAAACCCAAAACCCCCACTAAAATCCTAAAAACACATTGATAACAAAAAAATACCTTTAAACCCCTATAAATTTAAAAAAAATATAAAGAACTTAAAAACACTAAAAACTCCAAAAAACCTTAAAACGCAAAAAAATCATAAAAACACCTAAAATCCCTAAAAACTATAAAAACCTTAAGATCCCTAGATACTAAAAATCCATAAAAATCCTAAAAAATACATAAATAAATAAAAAAACATTATAAACCCTAAAAAACTCTAGGAAGACCATAAAATCATAGAAACGATTAATCCATTAAAAATATCAAAAATACCCTAAAAACCCAAAAACCCAAAAACCCCAAAAACCCAAAAAAAAAAACCCTAAAACACATCAGAATCCATAAAAACCCTAAAACCCCTAAAAATTATCAAAATCCCCAGAAGTCCCAAAAAATTCAAAATCCCCTAAAACCATAAACAACCCTAAGAAAACATTAAACATATAAAAACACATAAAACCCCCAAAAAAATAATAAATAATGTTATAAATCATAAAAACACTACAAATCCAAAAAATAATACCCCCCCCCCCCCAAATTCTTAGAAACACTAAAAACCCATTAAACCCAAAAACCCCCTAAAAATATTCACAAATACTAAACCCATAAAAACCATAAAAAATCTAAAAATCCTTAAAACCCCTAAAAACTCAAATAAAAAACCCCAATAATGATAGAAACCATTAATCCCGTAACAACCCATAAAACTATAAAAATCCATTAATATCCTAAAAACCAATTGAAATCCTAAAGTATCCATAAGAATCCGTAAAAACCTAAAACGCTTAAAAAGGAGGAAAACACTAAGGAAACCCTTAAAATCCAAAAAACTTTTAAAACCTCTAAAACCTAAAAATGCTAAAAACCTTAAAAGACCCTAACAACCATAAAGACCATAAAAACCCCTAAAACCCTTAAAAATCCCTAAAATACAACAAAACTCTACAAATAAACTAATAACTCTATCAAAATATTAAACACCTAAAAAACATTAAAAATCTAAAAAATATTGGAAACCATAAAAAATCAAAAAACCATAAAACCCTAGAAAAAATATAAAAACCCTAAAAACACATAAAATCAATAAAAACCATAAACTTCATAAAAATACTAAAATTCCCTAAAATTCCATAAAAATCCCTAAAAAGTAAAAATCTCTAAAAACCATGAAAACCCAATGAAAATCATAAAAACCTAAAAACAAATAAAACACATAAAAAACTAAAAACACCAAAACCTCTAACAAACCTAAAACCGCAAAACCCATCAACATCCCTAAAAATCATAGAAATCCTAAAATCACTAAAATTCCCTAAAAATGTAAAAACCATAAAAACCCAAAAAAATCACTATGAAGTCCATAGAAACCTAAAACCAATTAAAATATTTAAAAACCTAAAAACCCAAAAAACAATAAAACCCATACAAATCCCTAAAATAATTAAATCAATAAAACCCCACAAAATCCAAAAAACCACTAAAAACCCTAAATAACTATTGAACCCCTAAAAATGTTAAATCTTCAAAAAAACACTAAAAACACTAAAAACTCAAAAAAAAAACTAAGAACCCAAAAAATATAAAATCATAGAAAACCCTTAAAACCCTAAAACCCCTCAATGACCATAAAAACCCACTGAAATCAGAAAAATCCCTAAAAATATCAAAAACCCAAAAAATTATAAAAACCATGAAAAAATATAAGAAAACATTTAAAACCTATAAACACTTAAAACCCCTAAAATCAAAAAAATGTAAAACCCTTAAAACCCTAAAAAATAAAAAAAAACTAAAAACTACTATAAATAAATAAAAATTAAAAAAACTCTAAACTATGAAAAATCCAATGAAAACCCTGAAAAACTAAAAACTCTTAAAAACACTAAAAACCTAAAAACACTAGAAACCAAAAAAATAGCCTAAACTCAAAATAGTCTAGAAACCATAAAAACCCTAAATACCTTAAAAAACTTAAAACTGAAAAAAAACTCATTAAAATCTAAAACCCCTTTAAACCCCTAAAACTTTTAAAGTTATCTAAAAACCATTGAACCCTAAAAAACTACAAAACACCAAGAAACCGAAGAAAACATAAAAAACCTAAAAAACCTCTAAAAACATAATAATCTCTAAAACCCTAAAAACCAATAAAAATCCTAAAAAATCCTTAAAACCATGGAAACCCCTAATAAAACATTGTACAAATAAAAACACATAAAACACCTAAAAACCAAAAAACACAAAAAACCCTAAAAACCCAAAAACCTATAAAAACTTAAAAGAATTTAAAACAAATAAAAAACATATAACCTTTAAAACAAAACACCCATAAAAAACCACTAAAAACAGTAAAAATATTTTAGACCCCTAAAATGTTGAAAATTATAAAAAACCAAAAAAACCCATAAAATCTAAAAACACCTAAACCCCAAAATATCCATAAAAAAGACTTAAAAGACCTAAAACTCCTCAAAATACCTAAAAATAATAAATCTATAAAAAACCTATAAATCCAAAAAAAATCTCTAAAAACATAAAAAACCTAAAATAATTGAAATCCTCTAAAAAGAACCTTAAAAATATAGAAATTCTTAAAACCCCTAAAAAACTAAAATTTGAAAAGAATCCTAGAAAACCTACAAACATCAAAACCCCCAAAAAAATTCCTAAAAATTAAGAAAACATAAATAGCCCTAAGAAATCCAAAAAACATGAAAAAACTAAAAACCCTAAAAACACTAATAAAACCTTAAAAACATAAAAACCGATAAAACCATTAAAAACATAAAAACAATAATAGCCGAAAAACCATAAAAGACCCTAAATATTATAAAACCCCATAAAAACCATAAAACCCCCTAAAACATGGAAACCCCTAAAAACCTTAAGAAACACAAAAACCCCAAAAACCCTAAAAACACATAAAACAACTAACAAACCACTAAAAACTCTAAAAATTATTTAAACCACTAAAAACATTAAAAACACTAAAAACCCATAGGAATCTTAAAAAACATAGAAAATACTAAAACCCCAAAAAACCATAAAAATCATAAAGACTTGAAAAACCATTAATGCCCCCTATAATCCCTGAAAACCCTTAAAAACCATAAAATACTAAAAATACATAATAATTCATAAAATTTATAAACCCATAAATCCTTTAGAAATACCTTAGATAATATTAAAAACCTAAAAGCCCTTAAAAACACAAAATAACCTTAAAATGTTAAAAATCATAAAACCCCTAAAACATTACCCCCTAACACCCTCAGAATCCCTAAAACCCTATTAGCTATAAAAATCCTAGAATCCTAAAATCCATAAAAACATAATAAACATAAAAACAAAAAAAACTATAATAAAACCTAAAAAAACAAAAAACCCTAAAAACAAAAAAATCATTAAAGATACTTAAAACTATAAATCCCCGTAAAATTCTTAAAACTCTAAAAATCCATAAAAATATTGAAAAATCCCCAAAAATCATGAAAAATTTAAAGACCCATAAAAACCATAATAACATTAATAACATTAAAATACACTAAAACCCATTAAAACCCTAAAAAACTAAAAAAATAAACCCATAATAACGTAAAAACCCCAAAAACACTAAAAAAACATAAAAACACCAAAAAAAACCCTAAAACATCTATATCCATAAAACTCTATAAAGCATAAAATTCAAAAAACCCTGGAAAAATCCCTAAAAACATAAAAACCCAAAAATCCCTAAAAACCCCCATGAAATCCTTAAATACACTTAAAACACCTGAAAACCTAAAATCCTAAAAACTCTAAAAACCCTAAAATCCCTAAAAACCACAAAACCCCTAAAAACATTAAAACCCAAAAAACAAATCCATAATAATCTTAAAAACGCATTAAAAACTCCAAAACCATTTAAAACCAAAAAACCAAATATATTCTTAAAATCCCTAAAAAAATAAAAAACCCCTAAAATCCTTGAGAAACCCTAAGAAAAAAAAAATTAAAAAAACACTTTAAACCCCTAAAAGCCTAATAAATGAAAAAAAACCATAAAAAATCAACAAAACCCCCCAAATACCATAAAATTAAAATATCCATAAAACTCTTAGAGACCCATAAAACCCCTAAAAACAACTAAACACTCGAAAAACAATTTAATTCGCTAAAAATAATAAAAAAAACAGAAATTATAAACCCCAAAAACTAAAGAATCCCTAAAACCCAAAAAACTATTAAATCCTAAACCCCCCCCCCCAAATACTTAATAATGCTAATAATAATAAAATCCTAAAAGGGAAAAAAGAATCCATAAAACGTAAAATATCCTAAAACCCCTTAAAAATACTAAGGAAACATAAAAAACTAAATAAATACGTAAAGACCCTAAGAAAACATAGATTCCCTAAAAACCTAAAATGCCCAAAAACCCTCAAATTCAATAAAAATTCAAAAAACATAAAGAATCTTTAAAATACCTAAAATCCCAAAATAGGTAATAAAACCTAAAATACTAAAAACCGTTCAGAAAATCTTAAAAACAAAAAAAAAATACTTAAAACCCCTAAAAATCTAAAACACTAAAAACTTTAAAAAACACTAAAACACAGTAAGAACACTAAAATCTTTAGAACCCATAAAAACACACTAAAACTCATGAACACCTTAAAACCCCTAAAAATGGTTAAAAATATAAAAACATAACACTGGTAAAAACTCCAGAAGACACAAAAACACAAAAACCGCAAAACCCCTCAAACACCTATAGACCATGAAAATCACTTGGAATACCATAAAAACCTAAAAAAAATAAAAATCCTAAAAAACCCAAAAACATGAAACCTTAAAAACCCAAAAAATCATTAAAAATCCAAAAATTCTCAAAACCCCTAAACCCCCTAAAACCAATAAAAATAAAAAAATAATTAAATATCCATAAAAACATAAAAACACTAATAACCCTAATAAACCCTATGAAAATAGTAAAAACCAAAAAACACTTAAAATTTGTAATATGATAAAAACCATAAAAATTCCGAAATTCCATAAAACTAATAAACCCCCTAAAAATAATAAAACCCCCCCAAAACCATAAAAAGCAAAAAAATAAATAAAAATCTAGAAAAACAATTCAAAACTATAAAACTGTTTAAACCTCTAAAAACATTGAAAATTTATAAAACCCTTAAGAACTCAATAAAAACCATAAAACCTCATAAGGCTAAAAAACCCTAAAATCCCTCCTAATCCATAAAAATTAATAAACAATTAAAATCCTAGAAAATCATTAAAAATATCAAAAAAATTAGAAAAAATCCATGAAAAAACCTAAAGAAAACATTAAAAACCTAAAAACACATAAATTTATAATAAACCTAAAAAATTATAAATCGCATAAAAACCAAGAAAAACATTAAAAAAATAAAACCCTCATAATCCTAAAACCATAAAAAAAATTAAAATACTAAAAAATTCCTAAAAATCCATAAATTGTAAAACCCTAAAAAACCCAAAGAAAACCTTAAAAAGAAAATTACACATAAAACCCCCAAAATGATAAGAAACATAAAAAACCCTTAAAAGCCTAAAAAGATAATAATTATAAATTCCCCAAAAATCCTTAAAAACCCCTATAAGAACATAAAAACACTACAACCACATTAAAAACTAGGATAACCCCTTTAAACCCATAAAAATGAGTTGATGAAGGTGGATCTTCTTGGAAAGGATTTGATGGATGATTGAATATATGTTGTAGGATGCTAGTTTCTAATTGGCTAGGAGGTGCTGAAGGAGATGATTTTGAATTTCTTCTATTTCTGGGTATTTGTGTGTTTTTTGGGTTTGGGGGGGGGGGTGGGTTTCTTAGGGGTACCCAGGGTTTTTTGGGTGTGGGTTGATTAACCCCTCACCTCCCTTATTTGCCTTTCCATTTTCCTAATAAATTGGTGGGGGGTATGAATAGCTTTGTATTGCTCTTAATTTCCCCTAAAAGACCATAATAATCCCTAAAAATCCTTAAAAATTCATAAAAATGGAAAAACACTAACACCCCTAAGAAAACCATAAAACATAAAATTAGTTTAAACTCTAAAAAAACAAAAAATCACTAAAAACATAAAAACTATAACGACAATAAAAATCCTGAAAATGTCCATAAATTCCTTAAAAACCAAAAAACCTTAAAAACCAAAAAAACCCATAAAACTCCACAAATTCCCTACAGCCACTATGAACTCAAAAAACACTTTAAACCCCTAAAATGTTAAAAAAATATAAATAGAATTTAAATCACTAAAATATAAACCCCCCTCTAAAATTCAAAAAAAATTAAAACCCCAAAACTTAAAGAAACCATAAAACTCTCAAAATCCCTAAAAACCATAAAAACAATAAAAATCCAAAAAAACCTAAAAATCAATAAAAACCCTAAAAACCATAAGAAAACATTAAAAGTATTAAAAAAAACCTAAATGCACTAAAAAACTAAAAATTCTAAAAACACAAAAATACCAAAGATGCCCTAAAACCCAAAAATCCCCAAAAACCACTAAAAACTATATAAAACCTTTAAACAATAAAAACATTAAAAAATATAAAAACTCTTGACACCCCGAAATAACTCAAAAATACCTTAATCACCCAAAAAACCATAAACCCCCTAAAATTCATATAAACTCTAAAACCCCTCAAAATCCTTAAAACACTATAAAGTAAAAAAATCCAAAAAATCCCTAAAAACATAAAAAAACTTAAGAAACCCTAATAAAACCTTAAAACCCTAAAAACACCTAAAACCCCTAAAACCCTAAAAATTATAAAATAACTAAAAACATAATAACCCTAAAAATCCAAAAAAACACCAAAAAATCTGAATATTGTAACAAACCCTAAAAATCCAAATAAAACATTACAAACCTAAAAACACTTAAACCCCCTAAAAACCATAAAACACTAAAAACCATTAAAAAACTCTAAGAACCATAAAAACACCCTAAAACCACTAAAATCAATAAAAATTAATAAAACATTAAAAACCATAAGAACCCAAAAAAACCCTAAAACCACAACAAACACTAAAATCAATTTACTCCCTAAAATACATTAATAACACTAAAAACCTTAACACCCCTAAAAACACTAAAAACCATAAAAACCCAAAAAAAATAAAAAAAACCAAAAAAACCCATAACAACACCTAAACCCCTAAAAAAGAATAAAAATCTCTAAAACATGAAAACCAATAAAAACCCTGAAAACCCCTAATAAGACCATAAATTCCTAAAAACCCTAAAAACCACTTAAACCCCTTAAACCCCTAAACCCCTAAAATCCCTAACATCCTAAAAACAAGAAGAATACTAAAAATACCTAAAATCCCCAAAAACATAAAAATACAAAAACCATAAAAACCCAAGGAAAAAATTAAAAACCAAAAAACAATTAAACCCCTAAATATTAGAAATACTAAAAACCCTAGAAACCCTAAATCCATAAAAACTATACAAACCGCCAAAATATCTTAAAACCCCTAAAACCCATGAAACCCATAAAACAACTAAAAACTCTAAAAACACATTAAACCCCTAAAAACATTAAAAATATATAAAACCCCACAAAAACTCAAAAAACCCTAAAAATCCTAAAGTAACATAAAAACCCTGAAAACAATAAAAACCCTAAAACCCATAAAATTTCCCAAATACCATAAAAACAATGAAAATAATAACCCCCCCCCTAAAAAATATATATATAAAAAAACCAAAAACCCTGAAAACCCATAATAAAACCTTAATAACCAAAAAACTATAAAAACCTTAAAGACATAAAAAACCCTCAAATTCCCTAAAATCCCACAAAAATCCAAAAACCTAAAAAAATACATAAAATACCTAAAAAGGTAAAAAACCCTAAAACCCTACAAAATACCTAGAAAAACATAAAATACAACCCCCCCCCCCCCTCAAAACCCTAATAACACATATTATTTTGATATATATTTATTTTTTACTTACAAAACAAATGTTGAAAATACTAAAAAAACATAAAGCACCATAAATAGACCCTAAACCCCTAAAAACTATAAAAACCCCTAAAACCATTGTTTTCTGATAGAAGTCTATCTTCTTTGGGGAAATCATTATTTCCAAACAGTTTTTGATGGTATTTTTTGTGGAATTGAAAATAGCCAATGGTTATGTATCCATAGGGACTTGCTTTCCAAAGGAATGCGCTCATAGGGTATTTTGACTCATGATGCTTAAGAACACACATTGGTTGAGAGGATGGGAGGTTGGGCTCATCACACTCTTTTGGGGGGAATTTTTTCATACTTTGGAACTTTATTATATATTTATGATATTGTTATGAATCTATGCTTAATTCACAAAGATGATGTGGGTCATCCCAAATTTAGCAATCATTTATTTGCATGTGTGGAATTCATAATCATTTGTTTTTATTTAAGGTTCTTCATTCACTAGAGATATATGTATGTATCTAGGGTTCTCAATCAATGGTATCTACTCATATACTACTTAGATATTATTTGTTCATTATTACAATGATGTTGGTTTTCTAGCCGCACACTGGGGCACTCTAGGGTTAATGGTCATCGTGGTAGACAAATGTAACCCTAGATTTTATCATCATATAGGGATACCAAAATTGTTTGATGTTGGGATAGAACCTGTAATTGGGATTTATATATATCGATGTGAAAGGAATCAGAACCCACAAAGTTTGGTTCCACTTAATGGGGAACATCAAACCTTTTAGGGTTGTGTGATGAGGACCCAACCATATATTTTAACATCATGTGGCAAGTATGTCTAGGAGGAAGGTTCTTATTTAATGATTAGTGTGGGACTTATGATGAAAAACCACATTGAACATGTAAGTAATATATATTTTCATGTTAAATTATACCAATTTAGGGATATGGTCTGAAAGAACATGTTTGATTTAGGATGTTGGGTTTGGACCATAAAGAGCCTTCTTAATTATCCCATTTGAATGGGAATCAAAACCCACATAGTTTATTTGTGAGGACCTACACCTATGGAGTCCCTCAATGGTATGTATCATAGGGGAGTATGGCCCTTTGAGATAATTGGTTGGGGATTACTCTTGATAAGGATATCCCCTATGAAGGTACCATGTGGGATGTTTTCACTCGTGGTGATTTGGTCCTTGAGTGGTATTCCTATGTATCCCAACCAGTAGGAATCGAAGTTCTCATAGTTCAGACTGATTTGGGGCTTACACCTAGGAGGAGGCCTATTTGAGGGAGGGAATGAGTTATAATTTCATGGAAGAGATTATATAGATCTCAGGACTTAAGAATGCTTCAATGTATCCTATTTATGGTGGGAATCATAGTTCTCATAGTTCATTCCTTCAGGTGGATTTTGTGGATTCTGTGATCATTAAAAACCTAGAAGCTTCTGTGAGTCATGCTCGGTATGAGAAATAAGAGGAAGAAGAAGATTTGAAAAATCAATCACTTTGATCTATCCACTAATGAATGATTCATAGAGAGTTTTGGTGGATTACTATTAACGATGATTCCCATTTGAGGTTGTGTTTGGGCCTACCACTAAGTCGAAAGCCCATTAATTGGTTCAACCTATCATATGAGTCAGGTGATGTGGTTTTTTTAACAATTTCTTGGGAAGGGTATCAACTCATGGTACTAAATGAATCCAAGCAGAGAATATAAAATTGCAACAAGAGAAATGAACCATGAGATTTAAGATTACTCAAGGCATTTTAGGGAGTATGTAAGAGTATCTCAAGTCATGGTATTCTATGGGTGAAGTTAGATCGTAGTGGAAAATTTCATCGACCCAGCTAGAAAAACATGTGGTGAGACTCTTTATCTTTTGTGGGGATTAGTGATGGTAGCTAAAGGACCAGACTAGAGGGCTTGGATTGTAGTGAAGTAGTGATTCTCAGCAGGGCTGTGGGGGCGTTTCCCCCATGGTATGGACTAGTGGGTTCATGCATGTTCTTTGTCAAGGTGGGTCATGTAGGTGCTTTGCCAAGGTGGGTTGTGTAAGTACTCTACCAAGGTTCTTTACCAAATGTTGGTTCACCCAGGTGCTTGGATGGGGACCACTACTTAGTCAAGGTAGTCCATGGTTGGTCGCACATGTATTAATGAACTACTTAGGCGAAGGACCTGCACGGTCAGATCCCTCTCTGAGATTTATGGTCTTGGAGTTCGCCTGTTCTCTAAAACGTTGAGGGGGAGGGATCTATTTATAGACTTCGGTGGCCCTTTGTTGATGGGCCTATACAGATGGTCCTGCATAGATATCCTAGGTGTACGTCCTACATTAATGGCTTGTGCGGATGACCTATACGGTAATTCCATTCTTTTATAAAATTTTGTTTGTCTTTCGAGTGCCATAACTTTTGATCCATATGTCCGTTTGGGCTCCACGACCAGTAAATTAGAAGCTCTAAATGATATCTATGCTTCTAGATATGGTGAATACACCAAGTATTATCATAAGAAACGTGGAAATTGAATTTCAATTCATTGAAACCTTTTTATCATCAATGTTGGAAATCCATGGCCTACACATGGAGGGGTGGGGTCTTTCCACGTATCCCTCATTATGAAGCAGTATTTTGGAAAATGCAAATACAACCTTGATTTATGTGGAAAAGTGCATGAAATGCATTTTGTAGTGTCAAATACCACATAAAACATTAAAAACCCCAAATTTCACAAAAAACTCTAAATACACTTTAAATCCCTAAAATCATTAAAACCCTCTAAAATTCATTAAAACACCTAAAAACCTCTAAAACCCTAAAAAACCAAAAAACCATAAAGAACTAGAAAACCACTAAAACCCCTAAAAATCCTTAAAATCCTAAAACAAATCCATAAAAATCCAAAAAAATGTATAAAAACTATAGAAACATTGGAAATCATTATGAAAACTTAAAAACAATAAAACACTTAAAACCCCTAAAAAAAATTATAAAAACCCAAAAAATCTGTAAAATCCATAAAACCCCCCAAAATTCCTAAAAACAAAAAAAAACCCATAAAAATCAAAATAATCCCTAAAATTTCTTAAAAACCCAAAAATGTTAAAATATTGAAAACCCCAAAGAAAACCTTAAAGATAAAACACACTTAAACCCCAAAAATAAAAAAATAAAAAATCCATTAATATATGTTTCATTTGTCTTTATGAAAATAACTAAAGATATTAAAAATCCTAAAACCCCCTAAAAGGCCCTACAACCCCCCAAAACCCAAAAAAACCCATAAAACCACTAAAAACCTTAAAAACACTAAAAAGCTATAAAGGTCTAAAAACAAAAAAATACTATAAACCCCCATTAAGCCACTAAAAATGTTATCAAACTGTAAAAACCCATGAAACACCTAAAAAACAAAAATAGCCATAAATCCCCAAAAATCCCATTAAAACCCTAGAAAACACACAAACCCTTCAAAATCATGAAAAACCCAAAAAACCATAAATATCCAAAAAATACCTAATAATGTAAAAACCCTAAAAAACTAAAAACACCTAATAAATCCTTAAAAACCTAAAACACATAAAACTTATAAAAGGATAAAAATGATAAAAATCCAAAAAACCCTAAAAACGCTAAAACACAAAAGTCCCTCCAAAACCATTAAAATCATAAAAAACACAAAAAATCAACAAAAACATAAAAAATCCCAAAAACCATGAAAAACCTACAAAACCTTAGAAACCAGAAACACATAAATCCCTTATAAATGCTAAAAACACTAAAAACCCAAAAAACACCCTAAAATCCCTTAAAACCATAAAAACCCATAAAACCCCTAAAAACCATGAAACCCTAAAAACCATTAAAAACTATAAAACCCCTATAAATTCTAAAATCATTAAAGTCTATAAAAACAAGAAACCCATAAAGAAAATCAAAAAAATCCTAAAACCCCAAGAGACCCTAAAAACCCTAAAACCCCTAGAAAGCCCTCAAAATCCCTAAAACATATAAAACCTATAAAAATCCAAAAAATTTCTAAGAATCCTTAAAAACCCTGAAAACCCCTATGAAAACCTTAAAAACCTAAAACACTTAAAACTCTTCAAAATATCTAAAGAACCTAATAAAACAAAAAAATCCTAAAAAATATATAAAAATATATAAAAATTAAAAACCCCCAAAACCATTAAAAACACTAATAAAACATTAAAAACATAAAAGTAATTAAAATCTATAAAAACCCAAAAACACCAAAAACCCAATACCCCTAAAAGACCTAAGAAGTCCTAAAAATGACTACAAACCTTAAAAACCCTAAAACCCCAAAAAACCCAAAAAACCACTAAAACCAATAACAAATATTTAAACATTAAAAAATATTAAAAAACTATGAAAAACATTAAACTTGTAAAAAATCTAAAAAACTTAAAACCCCATAAATGCTATAGAACCATAAAAAAACTCAAAATCCCGAAAACATCTAAAACCCATTAAATTTCTAAAAATATCTAAAAATGAAAAAAACTCTAAACCCTAAGAAATCATAAGAAAACATTAAAAACCTAAAAAAATAAAACCCTTAAACCCCTCAAAAACACTAAAACTTCTATAAATTGTAAAATCCCTATATACCCTCAAAATCCCTAAAGACCCTAAAAACTATTATAATCCTAAAATAGAAATAAAAGTTCTTCAAAAAAAATTAAAATTCTAAAAACCCTTAGAAAACTAAGAAAATATTAAAAACCTTAAAATAATTAAAACCCCTAAAAATATTAAAAACTCTAAAAACACCTCAAAACCCTCAAAATATCTAAAAACAAAAAATACAATAAAAATATTAGAAAATCCCCATAAATCCTAAAAATCATAAATACTGATAAAACCCTGAAAACCCATAACAAAACATTAAAAACATAAAAACACAAAAAAGAAAAAAAAATACTAAAAATGGTAAAAACCCAAGAAACCCCGAAAAGACCATAAAACCCCTATAACCTATAAAACCCCTTAAAACCTTAAAAACCCTAAAACCCACTAAAATCCATAAAAATTATTAAACCCAAAAAATATAAAGAACTGTAAAACCCATAGAACACATAACAACTAAAAAACCATAAAACCAAAAAACCAATAAAACCCTAAAATTCATAAAAACCATAAAAATACTAAAAAGATATAAAAATCTCTGAAAATATAAAAAATCCAAAAAACCATGTTAACCCCTAAGAAAGTATTAAGAACAAAAAAAATGTAGAACCCTAAAAACCAAAAAACTCTAAAACCTTTAAATATCCCTAAAAATACATAAATAATATCTACAACCCTTAAAACCATTAAAACACATAAAACCAATAAAAACAATTAATGACTTTAAAAACAATTTTACCCACTAAAAATTGTAAAGAAGCTATAAAAAACCAAATACCCTAAAAACTCAAAAAACACTAAAATCCTAAAAAAACTCATAAAATATCTAAAAACACTAAAAACTAATAAAAATCACAAAAACAACTTTAAAACACGTTAAAAATACCAAAAAACCTCTAATAATACCTAAAAAACAAAAAACCCAAAAAATATGAAACAATTGAAACCCTAAAACACTTAAAACCCCTAAAAACCTAAAATACACTAAAAAACCTAAAAAAACCTTTGAAAAATGACTATAGAGAGGATGCCACCACTCTCTCCTAGGTTCTCCCTCCCGGCGTTGCGATATCCATGACTTTATCTTCCCCTCAGCAGCATTGTTGTTTTGTTCGAGCTTGGGGATGTGGGTGGGATCTTGCTCGCGCGGTCCTTACCCTGGTGTTGTGCGTGAGGGCGAAGAGGCTGATGCCTCGTTTCAAAGGGATCTATTGGTTCTATTTGAGAAAGGGCTTCGATGGTTTGGTCTGATTTTTGTGGCAAAAGGACTCTTACTCGGAAGATCTGGAGGCTTGTGAAGTTTCCTAGCGAGGCGAGGCTTTGCAGTAGTCTTGTTGACGTGACCTTCACCTTTCCAGATCTGGGATTGGGAGTTCCTGCCATTGTAGGTGGTGTTTTCAGGCGATTCTCAGTGGTGTCGGTCCTTGACGGTGATGCGGTCTATGGCGGTGGGCGTTCTTCTTCAGGTTTGGCAGATCTGGGTGTTTTCTGCTTGTCTGCGGGTCTGGTCTTTCCCGACATGGATAGATTCAAGCTTCTCCTACCCAGATCTGTGTGGCTTGAGAGGGTATCTGGCAAGGTGTGGAGCTTTGAAGGTGGGGTGGATCTCCAGATCTGGCTTTTCGGGTGGTGTCGGTGTTGGCGCGGGATGGCTTTAGGCGTGATGGTTCTGTTCTTGGCTTGGGATGGCAGGGGTTTTTTCACAGTTTCTTCTTTGTCGTGTGAAGCTTCTTCTGAGGATATGGTGTGAGGAGCTGCGGCTCTTGAGTTCCTATGGTGTCCAAGTTTGTTGGTGGGATGCATTCTTTTGGGATGGTTAATGGTGGTCTGCACGACGGTCTCAACTATGTCATGGGGCTCCTGGCTGCGCCAAACAAGATTGGAGGCCACCAGGGGTGGGCCGCATGGTGGTGCTCAGGTAGCATTCAAAGATGTTAGTATGTGGTTTTTCCTTTTTTTGTTGTGCGTGCTCTGATCTTGGATGATTTTGCTGCTGGTGTTGGGTGAATCAGTGTATGCTTCTTTGGAGAAGATTTTGAGGTTGGTGATAATGGATTTGGATTAGTCTACCGAGGTCGCTGGGGGAAGATGTGAATGTTGGTGGTATGATATTGGAGTGTTGGATGTTGAATGGATGGGAAGTGTTTCTTGTTGTGAAGGAAGTGTTGGTTGTTGCTACATGTTGGATTTGTTTGGTGGTGTTGCTGGAAGGGCTACTGTTAGAGGCGGTGGAGGTGGTGGGGTTGCTGCTTTACTCGACTACTAGATGGGGCGTGTGGTTGAATCAGTTATGAATCTATGGTGCTGTTGTATTTTGGTTGTGATTGGTCTGCTTGAGATGCTTGGTGGGGAGGCTCTGGATGCTTGGTTCAATGATGCTAGTTGCCGGATGGTGAGTAGTGGTATGATGGAAGACGGTTATTTAGATGGTAATGGATGATGGAGTTTGAGTTACTGGATACTGGTTGCTGATTGGTTGGGAGGAATATCATGGTCCTAGAAATTGTTGAAGGAGATGCTGGTACTGAAGTTATTTGCTGCTGCTGCGGATGAGTTTGTTGTTGTGCTGCTAGTTGCTGGTTCTTGTTTGTTGAGAGCTGATGATGGCTTCATTTGGTTGCAGTGCTTGTGCTGTGGTTTGATGTTGCTGGTTGTGATTGGTTGTGATGTTGGATTGGGTGTTGTTGGTTGATGGGGCTGGTTGGTTTGGATGTGTTACTACTGCTCTGTAGCTGTGATGACTGGATGTGGTGCTGCTGGATGCTGGTACTGGATGGATGTAACATGTTGATGCCGCTTTTGTGTCTGTTTCTAAGTGTTTCTCTTTCATTGATTTTCTTTTTTTGGTGTGGGTTCTAAGGGGTTTTTGGGTGTGGGTCATTTGAACCCTCCCCTCCCTTGTCTGTCGTGTCTCATTTTTTTCTTTCTAATAAATTTGGGGGGGGGGGGAATAACCCGACCCTCGCATCTTCCTTGCCTTAAAAACCCTTGAAACCTTAAAACCCTCAAAATGTCAAAAAATCCCTTAAAAATTAAAAAATGAAAAGAAGCACAAAAGAATTATAAAAATTTATAGATCCCTAAAAACCATGAAAACCCATAAATACCTAAAAACCTATAAACACTTAAAACCCCTAAAAACCTAAAGAAGCACTAAAAATACTAAAGTCCTTAAAACCCCTAGAAAAACCTAAAACCCTAAAACTCAAAATTCCATAAAACACTAAAAACCCTTGAAAACCCTAAAAAACACAAAAAACTCTAAATCCCCTTTAAATCCCAAAATACATTAAAAAACTCTAAAACCCACAAAAACCCTAAAAAATATAAATATCGAAAAAAACCCTAAAAAATAGAAAAAACCCTTAAAATCCCTAAAAAACCTAGAAATATAAAAGACCCTAAAAACTCAGGAAACCCCTTAGAGAACGCTAAAACATATAACACGTAAAACCCCTAAAAGCCTAAAAAAATGATAAAACCTGTGAAAACCCTAAAAACCCTAAAAATCATCAATGTCCCTAAAACCTTAATAACCATAAAAATCCAAAATGTCAAAAAAAAACCCATAATGACATAAAATACACTAAAAACCCTAAGAAAACCATAAAAACACAAAAACACTCAAATCCCCTAAAAAACGTAAAACCCTAAAAACCCTCAAAACTATAGAAACCCTTTAAACCATTAAAACCCCATAAAATCACAAAAAAATAACTAGAAAATCTAAAACCCCTTTTAAAGAGCCAAAAACAATAAAAAATATTAAAAAACCATAAACCCCCTAAAAACACAATAAAACCCAAAAAAACCATGAAAACCCTAAAAACACTCAAAATTCCTAAAAATCAAAAAAAAAACAATAAAATAGTAAAACTCAATAAAAATCCATAAAAATGTAAGAACCCCTAAAACCCAGAAAACCCCTAAAAAATATTAAAAACCTAAAAACACATAAAAACACCTAAGAAAAATAAAACTAGTTAAAACCCTTTAAACCCCTATGAAGCCTTAAAATCCATAAAAACCCAAAAAATACTAAAAAGGCCCTAAAAATCCATAAAAATTTAAAAACCCCTAAAACCTAGGTAATTTATTAAGAAAACCATAAAAATAAAAAAATGTTAAAACCCCTAAAAACATAAAAATACCAATTCCTTTGATATATATTTCTATTTTCATTACAAAATAAATAAAAAATCTAAATGCCCTAAAGGCTGTAAAAGGATACTAAAAACCCAAAAAACATAAAAAACCATGAGTCCCCAAAAAACAAAAAAACCCTAAAAATCTATAAAACCCCAAAACCCCCATTGAA
Organism: Viscum album; assembly: GCA_963277665.1. Taxonomy (NCBI): domain Eukaryota; kingdom Viridiplantae; phylum Streptophyta; class Magnoliopsida; order Santalales; family Viscaceae; genus Viscum; species Viscum album. Next base: position 1,273,600,955 of record OY728136.1, on the reverse strand, counting down.
AACTCTAAAATCCCTCTAAATCCCTAAATATTTTAAAAAAATCTAAAAACCCATAAAACCTGTAAAAAATTCAAAAACTTCATAAAACCTTACAAACCAATAAAACCCCTAAAAACACCTAATACCCATCAAAATCTCAAAAAATCCTAAAACAATACAAATCCAAAAAAATCCCTAAAAATCCCTAAAAATCATTAAAACATAAAAAACATAAAAACCATGAAAAATCCTATGAAGCCCTTAAAATCATAAAAACACATCAAACCCCTAAAATGTAAAAACACTAAAACCCCTAAAAGACCCTAAAACCCTAAAACTCACTAAACCCTAAATAACCATAAATAAAAATAAAATCCAAAACCCCCCAAAATGCTAAAAATCCAAAAAGACCCTAGAAAACCAAAAACCCCTAAACACCACCAAAATTTCTAAAAACCATAAAACCATAAAAATCATAAAAAATCCATAAAAACCCTATAAAATTGTAAATAAATGAAAATCCGTAAGAAAACATTAAAATCATAAAAACACTTAAACCCCCAAAAAACCTAAAAATTAAAATTCATTTCATTTAGATTTTTTTTCTTCGCACAAAACCCTAAAAATGATAAAAAAACTTTGAAACCCTAAAAGGTACAAAAATCTCTAAAACTCTCTAAAACCCATCAAACCCCCTCAAAAACTGGAAAAACCCCTAAAACCATAAAAACAAAAAAAAACTAAAAAATAAAAAACCCCTAAAAATTTTTAAAACTGCAAAAACCATAAACCCCTGAAGAAATAGTAAAACACCCTAAGACCAAAAAAACCCCTAAAAACCCTAAAAAAAGTTAAACCACTCAAAATCCCTCAAAATTAAAAAAATACAATATAAATCGTAAAATATCCCAAAAATACCATAAAACATAAAAACCCCAAAAAACCATAAAAACCCAAGAGAAAACAAAAAAACCCCAAAAAATCCAAAAACCCATTAAAAAGGCTTAAAACATTAAAAAATCTAAAAATCCCTAAAACCCATAAAAACTAAAACCCCTCAAAAACCTATGAAACCTAAAAACCATAAAAATCCTAAAAATTTCTTATAAATCCCAAAAAACCATCCAAAACCCAAAACCCCTTAAAACCTAAAATCCCTTAAAACCAATAAAAACATAAAATTTCTAAAACCCAAAAAAATACACTAAAAACCTTATAACTCCCTAAAAACTTAAAAAAATCAATACATAAAAACATAAAAAATACTAAATCCACTAAAACACACAAAAAACCGTAAAAACAATAAAAAATACAGAAAACCATTAAAAACTATAAAACTGTAAAAGCACTAAAATCCATAAGAACCCTTTCAACCCCTAATAATATGAAGAAAACTCTAAAAACTCTTCAAGTCCCTAAAAACTAAAAAAACTCCTAAAATTCAAAAAAAACATAAAAACACTAAAAATCCATAAAACCATCAAAATCCTTAAAAACCTTAAAATTAATAAAAAAACTAAAAAATCCCTAAAATTTTTAAAAAACACTAAAAAATAAAAAAAGTATATAGAAACTTAAATATCTAAAAACACTTCAAACCCCTACAACCCTAAAAAGTATAAAACCCCAAAAAACATTAACCCCCCCCCCCCAAAACCTCAGAATTCATAAAACCCCTAGAAATAATAAAAAACATAAAATACCATAATAACACTAAAAACAGAAAATATCTAAAACCCCAAAAACCCCTAAGAAAACCATAAAACACTAAAAACACATAAAACCATTAAAACATAAAAACACTAAAAATTGTAAAAACACTAAAAAGGCCCTAAACACCCCTAAAAAACATAAAAACCATTTAAAACCTTTAAAATATAAAAAACCATAAACCTCGTAAGAAATGCCTAAAATATCTTAAAACCCCATTAAATGCCTAAAATTTTTAAAACCTCTAAAAAAACTAAAAACCCTAAAAAACTAAAAAACCATATAAACCCAAAAAAACAAAAAAGACAATAAAATCCTTAAAGACTAATAAAAACACATAAAATCCCTAAAAACCCTAAAAACTCATAAAAATCATAAATGGCCCCTAAAATCACCAAAAATTTATAAAATCCCAAAACTTATAGAAATACCCAAGAAAGCAATAAAAACCTCAAAACACTTAAAACCCCTAAAACCATAAAATTGATAAAAACCATAAAAATAAAAAAAACCATAAAAACACTAAAAATCTCTAGAAACCCTAAAAATTTAAAAAATACTAAAATCACAAAAAAATCCCAAAAATTATAAAAACCTAAAAACCCTGAAAACTGTATGAAAACCATAAAACACTTAAAACCCCTAAAAACCTAAAAAATGATAAAAACCCAAAAAAACCCTAAAATTATGAATATCCATAAAAACACTAAAACGCCAAAAAAATCATAAAAATCCCTAAAAAATGAAAAATGTAAAAAAACCCTAGACACCCCTAAAACCAATAAAAACTCTAAAACCCTAAAAATATACTGAAAACCCATAAAAATTCTAAAACCCCACAAAAAACTATAAAAAACCATTACATCATTAAAAACATTAATAACCTAAAAACCCACAAAAAACCACAAAAAACCCTAAAAATCCCCAAAAACCAAAAAATCATAAAACCCATAAAACCATTAAAAACCATAAAACCCCTCAAAATCAATAAAAACCATAAAAATTCAAAAAAAAATTCCTAAAAATATAAAAAACCCTAGAATCCCTAAAAACCCCTATGAAAACAATAAAAACCAAAAAAAACTCATAAAACCCCTAAAATGCTAAAAATGCTAAAAAAACTCAACAATCCCTATAACCCATAAAACCCTTTGCACCATAAAAACCCCATAAAATCTTATAAACCCACTAAAAATTATAATGACTCCATTAAACACATAATACCATTAAAAACTCTTAAAATATTAAAATACGAAATAGTTTATGAATACTTCCACATTTATAGAAATCCTTTGGTACTCATACATCTTTAAGAAATTTGGTGGTAATGGTTGTCATTGGTTTCTTAATTTTATCTTAAAAGGTAAATGTGTCCGCAAACTATTTATGATTATCATTGCATTTATTTTCATACTTTTTTTTCTTGGGGATTACACCTAAGGCCTAGTAGTTACCCCATCATTTCTCAATCCAATGAGGAAGGGCAGGATTTTAAAGTGAAAATCTCACTTTGATTCCATTTAATGTTACAAATTATTAATTCTCCTACATTTATATATTTAAATTCAATCTTGTTTCTATTTCATTTATTCAACAAAGATCCCAAAAATAAAATAACTAAAGGCTCAAAAAAATTTACAACATCTTCAGTCATACGACCATTTATCATGTTTCTCCATCTTCTATCTTCTCCTTATAATATTTTCCTCCTGAATCCATTTTAAAATTTATACTCAAATTATAGTTTAGTATTTCCACACTCCAAATATTTTTTAGATTTGTTGGAATTGGGTAAGAACATTATTAGATGTAATTTGAGTGGTAAAAGGAAGTTGTAAAACATTTTTTAAAAAAAGTAAAATTTGAGTGAAAAATGAGAGAATAAAATATTTTCAATAGTAGAAATGTGTAGAGTTGTGTGAGGTCCATATTCCTTTATCTTAAAATTTTCTTGTAAAATTACTAAATGAAGGAGTTCAATATCACCAATAAAATAGACATTTTTTTTACATGGTGGTTATATAAGAAATGTTATAAATGTTGAATGTGAGGATGGATAAATTGCAATACTCTTCTAATTCTAGAGAACCAATAAAAAGGAGGTTAATTGAATAATAGTAGGAGTTAACTGATTTTCATGAGTCAAAAATTCAGGTAAAATGACCAAAATGGATGCAAACCAATGATTGTATAGGGTTAAAGTTGAGGATTCCTTCATTACGAGTTAAGAACGATCAAAAAATTTACTCAGAATGAGAATTAAAGGTAGATCATGTTTTTAGTTGTCCTAACTATTTGAAGGGAAATAAGAAGAATTTGGAAACTATAAAATATTCCCACTATGGTAGTATTTAGTGGGAATAATAACAAGTGAGTTTAATAAAAATTTTAGAAAGACTTTTCCACACTTGTGAGGTGATACAAGTGGTAATGTGTGTAAGGTTTATTTCTAGCCACTATAATCTTGATTTTTTCCTTAAGCTATGGGGTTTGAAATAAGGATCTATGATTTGTTATATGTATCATAAAGATATATATATCATAATTATTTGGGAAAATATTTATGAGGAATGAGAGTCCACTAGAGATAGGTTTTTGAATAGACTCAACCATGGAATTTGGGTGATAGTGGTCAGGCATCACTATTTAAATATGGAGGATCTTCTTCACATTGCTACTAAATATGAGATATAAGTAAATTAAATAAGGGTGAAACCTATATCTTATATTAATTATTATAAATATTCATTCAAATTCAAGGATTCAAACCACAAGAACATGTAAGGAAACACAACATGTATTAAAGGATGTAACCAAAACAAAAAAATCTTGTTTGAATCCAATGGTAAAATAGAGTTAAAGGTTTTTTCCAATTCATGTGATATAAAATGTTTTAAATGTCATGGATTTGGTAATTTTTCCTCATAATTCCCAAATAAGTGGCCCATGATTATTTTGTTTGATTGAGATATTCTTAGTGCTAGTATAATTGACGATGAAATTCCCCCACTTTAGGACTGTTGAGATGAGGAAATATGTAACCCCAAACCTGGATAAATGCTTGCGGAAAGGTATAATTTGAGTGCCCAAACCAAATGAGAACATGATAAAGAGATATATGGGCACATTTTTCATACTATATGACTCGTTAGAGATAAGGTATGTGTTATGATCACCTGTTTGGGTAGTTTGATAAATGTAGAAAGTGACTTGATAATTGATAAATTGGGTTTAGTTGCGACAAATAATCCTAGGCCTTATAGATTGTTATGGTTAAAAAATAGTGGGGATGATAAAGTGGCTAAGAAAGCACTAGTTCCATTTTCTGTTGGGAAGTATGAATACCAGGGGATATGTGATTTTTTCCCATTCATGATAGTCATATCCTATTAGGTAGGACTTGGAAATTTTATAGGAGGGTTAAAAAATATGGATACACCTGCTTTTATTCTTTTGAGTACAATGGGAAATGGTTATACATACACTCTTGAGGTTCTTACAAGATTATAAAGACAAATTGAGTATTTAGAGTGATTGTGAACAGAGAGAAAAAATAGAGAGAATGACAAAAATAGTGAAAAGAAGTGATCAATGACATCAAAAGAAATTAGGGAAAGAAAATAGTTGAAAAAAAGAGTGAAAATAATAGTGAAAATCAGAGTTTTTAGGGAAAATTGAGTTTATTTTCAGAAAAAAGAGAGATAAAGAGAGATTTATAGGGGGAGAAAACTCTCATGATTTTATACAAGTAATAATGTTTTAACACTAACTCTTTTAACCTATCAATAGATTATTGTGTTGTGTCTTTATTACAAGAATCAAGTGATTGAAAAAGAAGTGTTGGAATAAAGCTACATATGAACCAAGTGTTTTTGTATAGAAAAATATTCTAAAAGGGAGGTTCCTAGAGAAATTAAAATAAAAACTTCATTCATGAAGAGATGGGTCATTCCAGGTCTTAGGGAAGATTAATGATAATTCCTATAAGATCGAGTTACCTGACAGGTATGTAAATGTTTGTGTCACCTGTAATGTTGATTATATTTCTCCATTTTAATTTTCTAATTAGAGGATGAATCCAATTAAGTAGGGAGGGGATGATGAGGATTATGGAACACGTGGTAATCGAGGGGTTGAATCTGGACATGATGAGGAGGGAAGAATGTGCATGATTGCACAATTCATCTTGCAAGGAGTTGGTGACCCAATGAAAAGGGAGTGGATCAAATTAATGAAGGTGGACTTAAATGTCTTAATAATAGAATTCCAAATGGATGGCCAATTCCCTTTATTGGGGGAATAATATAGGCCTATTTTTACATTAATTAAGGCCCAAACATTCTTTTAAAGACCCAAACCATGATGTTCTATGAATTTCACGCCCATCCATAATGGTATATTCAAATTAAAAAGTGGTGGGCTAGTTTTCCTTACTTTCCAAAAGGGTGTTCTACTTGTCCCTTAGGATCATGGTCATGTGAAAAAATTATTAAAAGCATCATTAAGAATTTTTGACTTGTTGGAAATTGGTTTTAGAATTTGGTATCACTATTTGGATTTAAATATCAACCCCATGTACTCTCTGAACAACACAAATGAAAGTAATGTTATTACATAGAGTTTTTCTTGAAACCTTTAAGTTATTTCCTAATTCTTTACTTATATAATGATTTGTCAATCTTTATGGAATCCTCTAGGGAGAGTTCTCAAAGATAAGTTCTATTTGGGGTCTACATTGAACAACACTCTCCTTTACTGCTTATTTCAACATTTATATCCTTTATCACTTGTTTTCTTCCAAATATCTAGGTGGTCAACATGTGAATGTTGAACTGGTTTCATTGGACACCACTTAGAGGGTCTTGGATCACATATCAGTTTTTAGAGTTTTTTTTATTTTTAGGGATTTTTAGGGATATCTAAATATTTTTATGATTTTTAGGGTTTTGGGGATTTTCAGTGTTTATAAGGTTTTTAGGTTTTTTAGGGTTTTTAGGGTTTTTATCGTTTTTTTGGGGTCTTGGGTTTTCATTTTATTTTTTAGTGGTTTTAAAATTTTTTAGAGTTTTCTAAAATTTTCATGGATTTAAGGTTTGTTAAGGATTTTACTTTTTTTATGGTTTTTATGTTTATTATAAGTTTTTATGGGTTTTTATGATTTTTAAGTGTTTTTATGTTTTTAATGGTTTTAGGAGTTTTATAATTTTTTAGGTTTTTTGGGGATTATATTTTTTTATGTTTTTATGGGTTTTTAGGGATTTTTAGGTTTTTATGTTTTTTTTACATTTTTATATATTTTTAGGTATTTTTTAGGATTTTATTTATTTTTCAGGTTTTTAGGGATTTTAAGGGGTTTTGGGGATTTTATGGGGGTTATTTGGTTTTATGGTTTATTATGGTGTTTTTAGCCTTTTAGGTTTTTTAGTTTTCTTTATTTTTTATTGTTTTAAATGGTTTTAATATTTTCTAGTGATTTTAGGGTTTTTATGGTTTTTGAGGATTTTTTAAGGCTTTTGGGGGTTTTATGGTTTTTATGTTTTAATGTTTTTAGTGTTTTTTGGTTTTTTACCATGTTTCAGTTTTTAGGGGTTTTACCTTTTTTTGGTTTTTATGTTTTTATTAGGGGTTTTTAGGGGTTTTGGGTTTTTTTATGTTATTAGGGATTTATATTTCATTTTTTGCATTTTAATAGTTTTTAGGGTTTTTAGGTAATTTAAGGGTTTTTTTGGGTTTTATGGGTTTTAGGGTGTTTCTGTATTTTTGGGTTTTTACATTTCTTTTGAGTTATTCAGGTTTTATTTTTTTAGATTATTTTAGTATTTTGGGAAGCTTAATGGTTTTTTATAGTTTTAAATGATTAATAGGGTTTTTAATTTTGTTTATGTTTTTGGGGTTTTGGGGGGGTTTGGGTTTTTAGGGTTTTTTAGTCATTTAATGTTTTTTTTTTATTTTTTGAATTTTTAAGGGGTTTATGTGTTTTTAAGATTTTATGGGTCTCATAGAATTTTATACGCTTTTTAGATTTTTGATGTTTTTTTGATATTTTTTGATATTTTTTATGATTTTTATGGGTTTTAGGGGTTTTTATGGATTTTCAGTGTTTTTTTCGGTTTGTTAGGGTTTTATGGTTCTAAATGGTTTTATCCTTTTATTTATTTTTAGGGGTTTTTATTATTTTTAGGTTTTTAAATTTTTCTTAGTGGTTATCATGGTTTTAGGGTTTTTATGTATATATAAATACTTTTAGTTCTATTTCTTATTTTTATGTTTTTTTGGGTATTTAGGGATTCTCTTGTTTCATGGGTTTTAGGGGTTTTAGGTTTTTATGGTTTTGGGGGTTTTATTGTTTTTTATTTTTTCAGAGCTTTGATACGTTATGGAGTTTTTATTTTTTTTAGGGGTTTAAAGGGTTTTTAGATGTTTTAGTGTGTTTTTATGGTTTTATGGGGTTTAGGGATTTTTATGGGTTTTTGGGTTTTAAGTTATTTTTGGTTTTTTGGCTTTCTTTTTGTTTTTTTGGGTTTTTAAACTTTTTTAGGTTTTTTATGGGTTTAAATTAATTTTAGGTTTTTAATTATTTCTTAGTTTTTCAGGGTGTTTAGGATTTTTTATCTTTTTATTTAATTTTAAAGATTTTTTGGATTTTTACGTGTTTTAGGATTTTTAGGGATTTTGAGGAATTTATATTTTTTAGGGATTTCAGTTTTTATGGGTTTTTAGGTTGTTTGGGTCTCTTTTGAGTTTTTAAAGGTTTTTCGGTTTTTAGAGTTATTTAACATTTCTTAGGGTAAAAGGTTTTTTAGAGTATTAGTGGATTTTTTGGGTTTTATGGGTTTAAATTTTTTAGGTTTGTTTATGGTTTTATGGTTTTTACGGGGTTTTAGGATTTTTTACAAATTTCAACGTTTTTTATGGGTTTTATGTTATTTTGGGATTTTAGGGTTTTCTTAAGGGTTTTTAGGTTATATATATATTTTTACTTTTTTAGTTTTTTTAGATCTTTTTATTTCATATGTTCTTTAGGTTTTTATGAATTTTGATAGGTTTTAGGGGTATTTATGGTTTTAATATTTTTATTGTTTCTTAGGTTTTAGGGTTTTTTGGGTTTTTAGGGTTTTTGGAGTTTATTAGTGTTTTTATGGTATTTTAGATTTTTTTCTCATTTTTAGGAATTTAAAGTGTTTTTAGAGTTTTTAGTGGTTTTTAGATTTTAATAGGGTTTTAGGGTTTCTTATAGTATATAGGGTTTTTAATTGTTTTTAGTGTCTTTAGATTTTTATAGTGTTTTACGGTTTTTAGTGTTTTTAGGGGTTTTTAGAGTTTGAAGTGTTCTTTGGTTTTGAATATTTTTTAGGGTCATTAAGGATTTTTATGTTTTTAGGTATTTTTATGGATTTTTATGGAATATTTTGTTTTTTAGAGGTTATAGAGATTTTGCAGGTTTTGGTATTTTTAGGAGTTTTAGGGTTTTTATAGTTTTTGGGGGGTTTTTTGGTTTTTTTGAGTTTTTTTAGTTTTTTAGGTTTTTTGGTTTTTTAACATTTTTAGGGGTTTAATGGGTTTTTATAATTGTAGTGAGTTTTTAGGGTTTTTATGGGTTTAATGGGGTTTTCTCATTTTATAGGTTTTTTGGTTTGTTTTTTTATGATTTTCTGGTTTTTTAGTGTTTTTATGTTTTTTAGAGTTGGTTATGTTTTAATGGGTTTTATTCATTTTTAGGATTTTAAGGATTTATTATCTTTTTTCTGGGTTTTTATGGGTTTTTACATTTTTAGGGATATTTAGGTGTTTTTTATGATTTTTTACGGTTTTTTGGTATTTTGAGGGGTTTTGGGTTTTTCGGGTTTTTATGTATTTTTGGGTTTTTACGAGTTTTTTAATTTTTTTAGGGTTTTAAGGGGTTTTTTGTGTTTTTAATGTTTTAGTCATTTAATGTGTTTTTAGATATTTTAGTGGGGTTTTAGGATTTTTATGCGTTTTATGGTTTATTTTTATTTTTATGGGTTTTCATGGTTTTTAGGGTTTTGGTGTGGTTTAGTGTTTTTAGGGATTTTATTGTTTTGTACGGTTTTTTGGGTTTTAAGTTATTTTAGATATTTAGTGTTTCCTTATGATTTTTTGGGTTTTTTGATTTTCAGGATTTTTATGATTTTTACGATTTTGAGGGGTTTTAGTGTTTCATGTTTTTTTGGTTTTTTTTGAGTTTTAGGGGTTTTTTTGAATTTTTAGTGTTTTTAAGGGTTTTTGGAGATTTAATGTTTTTAGTAGAAATGTATTTTATATATTATTAGTGGTTTTAGGGTTTTTATGGGTTTCTATTGTTTTCATGTTTATTATTTTTTTAGGGTTTTAAGTGTTTTTTTTGGGTTTTTATGGATTTTAGCATTTTTTTAGAATTTTAAGGTTTTTAAGTGTTTTTTAGGTTTTTAAGGGTCTCATTCGATTCTTACTGGTTTTTAGATTTATTTATGTTTTTAGGTATTTTTATGGTTTTTTATAATTTTAGTGTTTTTTATAGTTTTAGGGGTTTTAAGGGTTTTGGGGTTTTTATGGTTTTAGGGTTTTTCTGTTTTTGGGGGATTTTAGGTTTTTTTGTATTTTATAGTTTTTAGTATTTTTTAATTTGTTTGGGGTCTTAAAATATTTTTATAGTTTTTATTTGTTTTTAGGGTTTGATGGGTTTTTAGGGATTTTATGGGTTTTTTGTATTTTAGTGGGTTTATGTTTTTAGGTTATTTTAAGATTTTTTGGAATTTTTTCGGTTATTATAGGTTTTAATTATTTTTTAGGTTTTCATGTTTTCATAGGTTTATTTAGGGTTTGTAGTTCTTTTTTATGTTTTTAAGGTTTTTTAGGGAAAGGACGATGCGAGGTTCAGGCTATTCCCAACCCCCCCCCCCCCCCAAATTTATTAGAAAGAAAAACATAGGCACAACAGACAAGGGAGGGGAGGGGTCAAACGACCCACACCAAAAAACCCTTTACAAACACACACCCAAGGACCGTAAAAGAAGAAAAATCAAAAGTACAAAAAAAAAAGAAAAACCAAAGCATCACCGACAACATCCCCCAGACAATCAGCAACCAGCAGTAAATCAAACACAGCACCTTCAGCACCTCCAACCCAAGCAGCAACCAGCAACCATAATCACCAGCCTTCAACATCACAGAACCACCAGCACCCAAAGTCACCGAAATACCAACATAAAAATCACAGCCATCACCAGCATTCAGCAGCTCACTACCAATCAGCGACTAGCATCTAATCTCACAAAAACCAGAATCCAGTACCTTCCCACCAAAACAAGCTACCTCCAACAGCACATAACCATCATCATCGAAATCACACAACCACCATTCACCAAAGCTCACATCCATACAACAACCATAATCCTTTTTCACAAAAGCCCGCACCCAGCACCACCCAACTAAAAAATTCAATCGCAAGCAACATAGAACTTGCACACCTAGAGCAGAAAACAACCAATACTTCAAAACAGAACAAAGAACCACCACCAAACCAATCCCACCACAATCCATGAAGCAGCCACCAAAGCCCGATAGAGATCCCAGAACGCAGCACTTATCCAGACTAGCAACAAGATCATAACACAAAAAGGAAACCCAGAAACGAACCTGCCTCCGTGTTGAGGTCCGAAGTGAGAAATCAACACCATCGTCTAACATCCCAAGCCAAACCAGAGCAGTAACTCCCCACACATCTTTAAGGATTTGAAATGTCCCACTGCACAAAATCAATAAGAACCAAGGCCTGGCCTCTCCACGCCACTGCTTGGACGAACAAGTCATCGAAGAAGCCGGGAACCAACAAGAGCTCGTCGCAACGAGAGGATTCACTATGGCAATGCAACGCCGCACCAAGAAGTGAATAGATCTAGCCCACACCTCCATGGATCTGAACCACCACACGCAGGGGGAACCAAATCTGATCTTGTCTCCCCGATCGAGGACTGCCACTTTCAGATCCGCAGATCGTGAAACCGTAGAAGAAGAAACCAGATCTATCGCACCCGCACCACACCGCTGCAAACAACCGTCCAAATAAAATACGACCAGAAATAGGAAACAGCATTGTAGCCTAGATCTTTCGAAGAGAATCCCCTACGCCCACCACTACAACTCCAGCCACACGAGCACCGCTCCGTCAGAGAGGTTAAGGTGGCACCTTTAAAGATGCAACACCACGCGATCCACGAGAAAGATCGTAATCACCGATCCATTCCAGCATGAAGCCCCATCTCTAAGCGCCACAACCGCATCACACCACATGATCTAGCACGGATCAGAAAAGCCGTTGATATGGAAACCAGGAAAACGTGGAAATGAGAGATAACCTGGAGAGAGCGGCAGAATCTTTTCTTCATAGGTCTTATGGTTTTTCTAAGGTTTTTAGGTATTTTTTTACGAATTTTATGTTTTTATTGTTTTTAATGATTTGAAGTGGTGTAGAGTTTTTTGTTTTGTTTTTTGGGGGTTTCTAGGCTTTTTTGTGTTTTTTAGGTTTTACAATTTTTTTATAGATTTTAACTTTTTATTGGTTTAATGTATTTTTAGATTTTTTTACTAGTTTTTAAGATTTTTATGGTTTTAGGGGGTTTATTTGTTTTTAGGGATTTTATAGTATTGAGGTTTTGATGGATTTTTAGTTTTTTTGGGTTTTAGTGTTTTTTTGGTTTTTAGCAGTTTTATATATTTTTTTGTTTTTAAGGATTTCTTAGAGGTTTTTATTGTTTTTTTGGGTTTTTAAAATTTTATTGTATTTATTGATTTTTAAGATTTTTATTTTTTTACGAATCTTATGGATTAAGAGGTTTTAGGGTTTTTAGTATATTTAGGGTTTTTATGGTTTTTTGGGGTTGTAGGGATTTTTTTTGTTTTTTAGGTTTTCATGATATTTATAGTCTTTACAATTTTATGGGTTTAAAGGGTTTTTATATTTTTTAGGGGTTTTAGGGATTTTATTAGTTTATTATGTTTTTTAAGGTTTTAGGGGTTTTATGGTTTTTAGGGGGTTTAGTGTTTTGAGGGTCTTTTAATGGATTTTTGGGCTTTTAACTTTTTTGGGGGGTTTAGTGGTTTTATGTTCTTAAGGTTTTATTATCGATTTTTCATTCTTTTTTTCTATTTTTTACATTTTTAAAGATTTTTAGGGATTTTATGGGGTTTTTATGGTGTTTAAAGTTTTTAGGGATTTTGAGTGTTTTAAGGATTTTTTAGGGTTTTAGGGTTTTTAGTGTTTTTTAGATTTTTAGGGGTTTTATGTGCTTATAGGTTTTTATGTATTTATTATAGGTTTTTTGTTTTTTGAGGGTTTTAGGTGTTTAGGGTCTCTTAGGTATTTTTTAGGATTTTTTTATTTTTTAGGGTTTTTAGCGATTTTGAGATGTTTTATGTTTTTTTAGGGTTTTAGGGTTTTTTTATTTTATTTGGGTTTTTAGTGTTTTTTGAGTTTTTTAGGGAGTTTTAGGTTTTTAGAGTTTTTAACATTATTGGGGGTTTAAAGGTTTTTAAGATTTTTTGTGAGTTTTTAGGGATTAATTGGGTTTTTTTATTTTTTATGGTTTTTGGGGGTTTTATAGTGATTTAGTTTTTCATTTTTTTGGGACTTTTAATGTTTTTAACTTTTTTAGTGGATAAAACTATTTTTATGCTTTTATGGTTTTATTAGGGGTTTTAGGGGTTTCCATGGTTTTCTATAGTTTTTTACGTTTTTAGATAATTTTTGGATTTTTATGGGTTTTTAGGGTGTTTAGGGATTTTTATTGTTTTTTAGGGTGTTTAGGGATTTTTATGGTTTTTAGGGTTTTAGGGTATTTTTTTGTTTTTTGGGTTTTTTATTAGTTTTTTTGTGTTTTTGAGGTTTTAAATTTTATTACATTTTAATGGATATAAATTTTTTTAATGTTTTTTGTGGTTTTATAATGATTTATGGGTTTTTAGGGCCTTTTAGAGATTTTTAATGTTTTTAGCATATTTGAGGGTTTTTAGCATTTTATGTTTTCTGTGGTTTTAGGGGTTTTTATAATATTAATGGGTTTTTATAGTTTTTAGGTGTAATATCCTTGGTATTTTCAGCGGCTCAAAATCCTTAACCCGTATGAATTTTTGAGTTTGGTGAGAATACCAATTTGAATTCATGCTTTCAGAACCACATTCAAAGATTGGTTTTAACCCCAGACCTTGTTTTGAGATGTAGTTTAATTCTTTGAAAGTGCCTCAGAGTTTTTGGATGGATTATGGGATCATCGGACCCCATAAACCCAATTTTAGGAAAGCATAGACTGGGGCGCACAGTTTGAAAAAACTGTGAAGCCTCACGTGGGTAATTGTGTGGCACTACTTCTTAACTATGCACAGTTCAAAAAACTATATAGGATAAGGATCACAAACATGCGGGTTCTTATGTAGTTTTTTTTCAGAGGTTTCATGCATGGATTTCACATAGCTTTGTAAACCGTGTGCATGAACCGTATGATTCTGGTGCTTGAATAGTGGGAAAACATAATTTTCTGAAAATTTTATAAAACATGTATTAACCATGTGAACTATATAAAAGGGAAAATATACCATCTAACCCCTATTTTCATTAAGTGGCATTCCCCTCTTTTCTTCCTTTACACATGGGAATCTTCCCCAGTGTTCGTGGAGCTCAGCTCCTCCCTCACCCAGTATTTGAGCCAATATATATGCCAAAACTCCAATATTTGAACCATTGGTGGATATCGATTCATCTTGGTTATACCTTCAATCCACCACCATATTTTCTTCATTTCTCTTTCCAAAAATTGGGATAAAGGATTACCTTTTTTCTTTTTTTAGGGTGTTCTTCTAAAATGATTATTTCTCCCAAATCAGCTCAAGTTAGAGGCTGATATCGGATGAGCAAACATCTACCAATATGAGATAGCTAGTTCATAGATTTCTCCATTTCTTTGCGGGTGTTTTAGAGGATTGATCTCTATTCTCCATGTGGTTTGACTGAGCAAGAACCAAATTAATTAATGGATTATTATTAATCAACAAATTGATCATATCAGATTCATGTGGGCACGCTGTTGCTTCTTCAAAAATGGTCATGTCAGGTAAGGGGATTGGACTAATCTATGAAGTTTAGGATGTGTGTGTTTATTTAAATTAAATTTAATTATATATTTTTATTATAAGGGTTCCATCTGAACATTTCAGTCTTGTCCTGAGGATTGTGGTGGTGATGATACATCGACTGAGGCGACATTGGTTGTCAGGTTGGGAATAGCCAAGATAAATGAGGTGATGTTGAACACCAGATTGGGAGATACGGTCATCAGAATGAGGCAATGTGGTTATTAGGTTATGGGCATTGCTCTTGTGGTATTGGATATTTTTGACCATAGGGGTTATTGACACGGTCATAGGGGAATGAAGTGTCAGTATGATATAGCTTAGGTAATTTTTGTGTGATTTCCACTCACTGTGATAGGATGACGTGTCATAGGAGTCGTGTGCACAATTATTGGACTCAGATGATAAGGTGGTGTTGACTAATCTTGTGGGTATAAACCACTATTAGTTTCATCTTAGGATGGTGTTTACAATTAGTGAGGTTTTGGGTATTTGTCATAAAAACCGATAGGGATGGTGATGATCCATCAGTTGATGGTGATGAGACCGTTAGTTGGGTGTTGAGGCTCTCCATGTATTGAGGCCATTGGGCTGAGATTATTTTGGATGATATATATTTCTATTCCTTTGGATGTCATCTATTGAGATGTCAATGTTTTTTATTTAGATAATAGATTATGTTTTCCCTCGAGATGTATGTCTTTGATTCAAAGGGGGTTTTCTAAGCTAAGGTATGATGGACTTGGTACATGTTTGGTTTCTTCTTTGGGTTGTATAATATTTCATTTTGACATGAGAAGTGTTGGTTGGCATGAGGCTCAAGTGATACCTTTACAGGAGATACCATAGGTCTCTCCATCTTATTACTCATTAGGGGATGCCTTGGGATTTATGATAAGGATCCTCACCACTATAGATATATGTATGCATACATATCATTGTATTCAATATATATAACTAGGGGAACATGGTATAATGATGATTTCTAAAGTAGTTTATCACTTTATTTTTTGTTTTTAACACAAGGAAAGCGAGTATTTATTTATTATGCATGCATGTATTTTTATAATATATTTGATAAACCTTCTTCATTATAGATATAAGACAAAAAATATATTGGTGGTGACCTACTGATATTTATTCTCACACCATATGCAGGCCCCTCAAGATGCATGTAGATTTTATGCATATCTAATAAATTTAGGGTTCTGGTTTAGAAGTTTTACTATATTCATCATATTGTATTGTTCTGCATGGGATGTTTGGAATTGGACCTTTGAGGTTTTCAAATCAACTAGATATTAAATTTTTATAATTTTTTTCATCATGAATTACTTGTATATACTGACATGGTCATACATGGGTGAACCTTATATTTATATATTTTTTTATAACCTCATATGATATGAAATTGTTGGTTTTATTCTACAAATGGTATGTTCGAGCTTGTTAGTTATTACTTATGCAGTCTGTCTATGCTTTCTCTATTACAAGTTATTGATTTCACTGTGGTAGGTTGTTGGTCTTGTGGTCTTATGGTATTTCTTCAACTATTATATTTATACAAATCATTAATATTATCACCACTAGTGGTTATAATATCCATACTATAACATAATTACAACCTCGCTACTAGTTGGTAGCCTTTTTTGTAAGGGGAGGCATGCCTAAGGATCAATGGAACACCAGACCTGAGCATTGTTTGGGTGGAAAGAGGGGTCAGGGTGCTATAAACGGTATAAGTTAAGTTCCTAACTAGGAATTAGTAGTAGTCCTATTTTCTACTAATGTTATCAATTTTTTTCCTTTTCCTATCCGGACTTACAATTTGGGAAATTGAAGACTGAAGATTATTTTATTGTTTGAACTGGTTTCAGTTAATTTTTTGGGTCCCAGAAACCCCATACATGGGGGAATAATAAAGTCTCCAGGGTTGGTAATTGTTTTTATGCGTTTTAATTTTTACATTAGATTCAAATTTGACCTTGAGTGGCACACTTGTATGTGATGGTTATAATTATTTGAATTGTTACCCATGACTCGGTATGGAATGGTTTGTTTGATTATGGTTTGTGATAGGAATTATGAACATATGATATATTTTTAATATGATATTTTTTTGGGAACCTAGATTTCTCTAAGAGGTGTTGGTTTGATTAAACAATCAACAAAGGAAGCTAAATAGTGTTTTCCTACATAGATTCTCTTTAGTGGAATTATACTTAGCCAACCCAAGAATATGGTTTCAATGAGATCTGTATTTGGTGTTGGGTAACTATATGCATGTGATATATGGGCCTGAATCTGGTAAGAGTATGTAAGTATGATGATAAGGGAAATCTATTTTAAGTGTCAATATTGTAATCCAAATAGTTTTTTCCTTCATAGCATCTCTATAGTGTAATTCTATTCACTTGCCTAGTATTTTATGTGAAATATGTCCCTATTATGGGAAGGTGAGGGGTCAAGAGGCAATATGATACTTCATTACTGACTCTAATGTGGGTAGGAAGGGGGCCCTGATGTCGGGTTACATGTGGTACCTAACCCTGATACAGTTATGTAAGGGGATTTGAGGCTTGATTTCGTGATACAAGGTGCGATAGGGGAGTGTAATAGTTGTGATATTACGCTGTCTATTATAGTTTTTCCTATTTCCAATATATTGTATTTATTTATAAAGTTATGGATGTATGACCATGGTATTGGTATTCAGTGGGATACCACCTAAATGGGACCCGATATTACATCAGGAGGGTGGTGATTTGATGCCTCTTGATAATTCTTTGGTTGAGGCCCATAAGGGTTAGGATGGGGATGTATAGGGTCAGACATATTATGATCCATAGGTACATGATTAGGTACAGTCTTCAGTACATGTTGGAAATATGATGGATATGGTGTATTTTGTTCCATGGATTGATGAGAATATCATGGAGAGTTTGGTGTATGTCATACAGGGTATCGAGAAGGGATCTCAAGGATCTGAGACATCGATGTCAAACCTAACTTGATTTTTTTGGTCATAGTACCCATTGTTATTCCAGGGTGAGGGTGGAACACAGGTGGAAAAGAACTGGATAGAGTTAGTCTATACCATCTTTGGCTAGTTCGAGACACCCCTTGGTTGGATAGTGATGCTTTCTTCATTCATGCTGATAGAACCAGAGAAGCACTTTTGGGATATAAAAGTACTGGTAGGCAGACATGAGGGACTGTCTTGGAAGGATTGCAGTTCAGGTTCTTCAAGCACTTCTTTATAGAAGCACTTAGGGAGGAGATATCTGAGGAGTTATTGAGCCTTTAGAGGGGAGACATTTATGTCATAGACAATGAATCTATATTAATCAACTTCTCTTATTTTGTACCAGGTATGGTGGGTGGAGATATCGTAAGGGTGAGGTTTTTCGAGGATGGTTTACAGAACAACATTAGGGTGCAGGTGAATATCGTCAGGTTAGCCTCATTATCAGAGGTAGTGAATTAGGTTTTGATATCTGAGGGAAATATGATGCATTAGTCATATTATATCTGATTGAAATATTCATGTGACCTCTGCATAAATGCTTTAGGTCATAGGAATTGGGGTTGATAGGAATATTATAAAGGAATCTAGGCCGAAGATTTAAAATCCCATCAAGAAGTGGGTCTTTGATGGCGTTCTTCTAGTGTGGATAGACATGAAATGTGTGTAAAAAGTGATATCAGGCACTGAAGGAGTTCCAAACTTGTGGCCTGGTTGGGAATATTGAGAGGTTTTCCATGAATCATTATTACATAGTAGACAATCAGGGATTGGGGAAGACTCAAGAATCTAAGGTCAGATTGAGAGTTGTATAATGAGATGTTGTCTGGGAGTCAACAATAAACAGAGGTCATTACAGCTATAGTGGGACACATTTTTGGGGTCAGTGTCTAGTAGTTGGTGCATCTCTGTAGGGAGTCTAGGCCTCAGGAAGTCTGGCTTCAGGCTTAGTGCACATTGTAGACATTCCGGGTGTAGAGAAGGTCGGGGATCTGTCTATATTTAGAGTTATATTGTGGATATGACCAGGGTGTTTTTTATTTTTTCATGGTCTTTTTGTATCTAATTACTTGTTTTGGGTGCATGAGGTACACAAGATGTATTTTTCAACTAACCAAGTGCTGGTTAGTTTGTTGGAATCATCTTGGATGTATTATATATATATATATGAGGTGTGTGGCCCCAGGATTATTAATGGAAATCAATACAATGTCAGTTTTATGTGAGGTGTAAGGCACTATGACTGATTGTGGGGATTTAATGCAATATAAGATTTATGGGTGCTCAATGTGGCATGGGTACTTTTGGAATCTGATGAAATGTGGGACCTCATATGTTTTGTTTGGGATATGGGAATGAGGTTGGAAACTGACTATATGTTGGACATGATTGGGGTTAGCTGTGGCACAAGTGCATTATGATCACCTAATGTGGTTCAATAGTTATGATGTGTCACAGGAGGACGTTTAGATATAGAAATGGATGGTGGAACATCAATTTATTTGAGATTTGGGTTGAGAAGTAACTTTGGTTGGTAACTCCTAAGGTGGGGATCGGTATGAGATAGTTGACCCATGCCTTAATGATAGGGGTAGAATATGTTGTTTTTAAAGATATAGTATGTTTAATACCATCTCTAGGAATTGAGTGTATCTTGGGGATGATCCATGTCAATGTCAGGAGACTATAACGTCTTGGGTTTTGGGAGGGGGTAGAAATACTCAACCCATTTGAATTTTTGAGTTTAGTGAGAAAGAAAATTTTAATTATTTATTTCGAAAACAAATTCAGAGATTGGGCTTGAATTAGAGAATTTTTTAGGTAGTTTTTAATTTGTTACATGTTCCTTTGGGGTTTTATGAATTTCAAAAGAATTGGGCTTCAAAAACTCAATTTATAAAAAACACATAATAGGGAACACAATTTTAACAAAGTGTAGGACATCCTATAAGTAATTGTGTGGTCTTCCTTATTCATTGTGTGTGTTTTGAAAAAATATGAAAGAGGGGGAACATGATCATGAAATGTATTCTGCAGTTTTTTGTATAAGAATTACTCAAGGTTTTTCAAACCATATCAATGAACTGTTTGATTTGGTGTATAGATAATAGGCACCACATGATTTGTACGTGTTTTTCCAAATCATGATGTAACCATATAACCTCTTCAAAATGGGAAAAAGATACCATTTTCCCTTATTTTATTTAAGAGGTCTTTCCTTATTTTCTTCCTTCATATGTGGGATTCTTCTCCTATGGCCTTGGATCTCTCATCCACCATCATTTTGGCTTTGAGCCAATCCATCCATCCAAACTCTGATCCTGAAATATTGGTGGTTATAGATTTATCATGATAATATATTCAATCTACTATCATCTTTTCTTCTTTTCTCTTTCTATATGGTGTGAAAAATTTATGTGTGTAATGTTACCATATTTTTAGGGCATTCATCTAAAATTTTAATTTATTCCAAATTGGATCGAGTTAAAGAATAATATCAGAAGAGAGGATGTCTACTAATATAAGGTAGGTGGTGCCAATATTTCTGTAGGTTTTTTTGGTGTTTTAGGGGTGCACTCTATATGCACCATGAAAATTGATTGACCATGACCCAAATTAATAAATGTATTGCATTTAAATTAATAAATTGATCATATGGGATGCCTCTGGGCATGCTATTTTTTCTCTAAAAATGAAAATGTTGGGTAAAGGACTTATAATAAACTGGTCAGTTTAGGCTAGGTGCATTTATTTAAATTAAATGGAATTATATCTTTTTTTGATGGATCATTGAAAAAATTTGAGGATTGGCCCAAGTATTGAGGGTTTGATGACCACCTAGAATGAGGAAATTTTGTTCATTATGTTTGTCTTAAAATGGAAACATGAGGTGATGTTCATCACAATTTTAGGAAATTGGGTAATCAAATTAAGGTGACTGGTTCATCAGGTTATGGGCATGGACCCTATGATATTGGACGGATTAGACAATCGGGATGAGAGACATAGTCATAGGGGCATGAGGTGTGGGGATGATATATCTTAGATACATTTTTGGTGATTTAAACTCACCTTGATTGGCTACTGGGTCGTTGGAGTTGAGTTAACGTAGATTGGACTAAGATGATGAGGTGGTGTTGACCACTCATATGGGTACAGGCCTCTGCTAGTTGTGGTTTAGTATGGTTTTGACCATCAGTGAGGTTATGGGTTCCTACCATAGAAATCCACAAGGATAGTGTGGATCCATTTTTTGATGATGATGAGACCATTATTTTGGGAGTATTCTTTCTATATATTGAGGCTGTTGTATGGGGATTATTTGGGAGGATGGATATCACCATTCCACAAGATGTCGGCTATTAAGCTGATGATATTTATTATTACTAAGAAATACATCATTGTGCCTCAAGATGTCAGGCTTCGAGCTAAATGGGGTTTTTTGAGCCGATGTCTGAGGTATGAGGTACCTTTTTTGGGCATGTATTCAGGATGAAATATATTTTATTATGGCACAAGAAGTGTCAGTTGGCATAATGGGATGATGAAACCTTTACTAGAGGTTTCTTACGGGCTCTCCATCTTGTCAATCATCAGGGGATTCATCATGTTTTATAATAAGTATCTACACCACTATAGTTATATATATTCAAATATGTTGGTGTTTTCCATATATATAATTGGGGGCACGTGGTATACCAGTGATGGTCAAAACAGGTGATCACTTCATTATAGCAGTTCATCACAAGGGAATAGGGTATTTATTTTTTACACAAGAACTTCCATTTATTTTATATTAGAAACACATGAATCATTATAGATGCCTGATAGTAACTTATTGGTGGTGTCCTATTGAGATTTATTCTCACACCCTACATAGGTCCCTCGAGACACATGTGGATTTTATGCTTCTATGGAAAAGTAAGGGTTTGGGATCAGAAAACGGACCCTAATGATTGTGTCATAATGTTTAGGATGAGATAGATGGCATTAGGACTTGGATATTAAATCATGAGTTGGAGATTACTTTTTATTTCCTTTTGTTTAACATAACTTATATGTATATAAGGAAATGGTCATCCACAGGCAACACTTCTATTTTCTACTGTTTCATGACTTCATATGACTTGGAATGTTTGGTTTTATTCAAAAAAATTTATGTTTGAGATTGTTGGTTATTATTTTTACAGTTTGTTTAGGCTTATGCTATTGTATTTTGTTGCTTAAACTATGGCGGGTTAGTGGTCATATTGTCTTATGCTCTTTCTTTTGTTGTTATATTTATATATACCATTAATATTATCACCACCATATGTTTTAATCTCCCTAATCTCACCACATTACATCCTCACTGCTAAAGACAATCATTTTTCATACAGGGACGAACTCCTAAGGTATAGTGGAATGCCATCCCTGAGCATTGTTTGGTGGACAATAGTGGTCAAGGCGCTACATTAGATTATTTAGGGTGTTTATAATTTTTAAGGTTTTTAGGGTTTTTTATAAATTTTAAGGATTTTTTTGGGTATTTTTGAGTTTTTATGGTGTTTATGAAGTTTTAGAGTTTTTTAATCTTGTTAGGAGTTTTTAAGTTTTTATGGTGTTTTAGGGTCTTTAAACAGTCTTATTAGGGTTTCTAGGATTTTTAGTGTATTTTATGTTTTTCGGGGTTTTAAGTGTTTTTAGGTTTTTTAGGTTTTCATAGGGTTTTTCTTGGGTTTTTAGGTTTTTTATTCATTTTAGGGATTTATATAGATTTTTTTTTTGTTTTTTATGGGTTTTTATGTTTTTAGGTATTTTTTGGGGTTTTTATACTTTTAGGGTTTTTATGGGTTTTTATCATTTTTTAGTTTTTAGGTGTGTTTTGTGTTTTTTTGTTTGTAGAGTTTCTTAGAGTTTTTATGGTTTTAAGGGATTTTTTAGTTTTTATGGATTTTATGTAATTTTTATGATTTTTATAGGGTTTTAGCTTTGTAGGGATTTTAAAGGGTTTTATGGGTGTTTAGAGGGTTTTTTGAGTTTTTTAGGGTTGTCACGGTTTTTTATAATTTTTAATGTTTTAGGTGATTAAAGGGTTTTTAGTGTTTTTAGTGATTTTTAGGGTTTTATGGGTTTATTGGGATTTTATTATTTTTATGGGTTTTGTTATTTTCAGGGATTTTAGGGTTTCATATTGATTTTCGAATTTTTTAGGTTTCTTTGGGGTTTTAAATTTTTATAGGTTTTCATGTTTTTCTTTGTGTTTTTAGTGTTTTAGGGTATTTTCTGATTTTGATGGTTTTTATGATTTTTAGGAGTTTTATGGTCTTTTTGTTTTTAAGGTTTTTATGATTTTTTGATTTTTTTATGTTTTTAAGCATTTTATTATTTTTATGTTTTTAGGGTTTTAATGGATTTTTAGAGACTTAGTTGGTTTTTTGGGTTTTATGGGGGTTTAGGGGTTTTAGTTTTCTAAGGGATATTTATTGCGTTATTTGGTATTTTGGGTTTTTAGGGTATTTAAGGCTTTTAAGGTATTTATCATTTTTAGGTTATTTAGGGTTTTTAACATTTTTTAGGTTTTTAAGTTATTCATTGGGTTTTCAAGGTTTTTAGGGTTTTTATGTTTTTTAATTTTAGGTAATTTTAGGGTTTTTATGAATTTTTATGGATTTTAGGGATCTTGAGGGGTTTTAGGGGGTTTTAGGGTTTTAGGTTAATTTTCTTTTTGTTTATATTATTAGGTTTTTAGAGATAATTTTTTTGTTTTTAATGATTTTTTAGAGTTTTTAACTTTTTTAGTGGTTTAAAGGGGTTTATATTTTTTTAGTTTTTATGGGGTTTTAGAGTTTTTCAGGTTTTTAGGGGTTTTATGGTTTCTTGTGATTTTTATAGTTCTTTAGGGTATTTGTTGTTTGTTATTTTTGTAGGTTTTTTTGGTTTTTTATTTATCTTTATGGTTTTTAGGGATTCTGAGTGATTTTAGGGTTTTCTAGGGTTGTTAGGTATTTTATGGTTTTTTTTTGATTTTTTAGGGTTTTAAATGTTTTTTTATAGTTTTTAACAATTTTAGAGCTTTAAATTGGTTATATAGTTTTTAGTTTTTTTAGGGTTTCTCTAGATTTTTGGGTTTATTAATGTTTTTAGGGATTTATGGTTGTATATTTTTTTTGGGGTTTTTAGTGTTTTAGCATTTTATTGGTGTTTAGGGAATCAATTTCTTTTTAGATTTAATGGTTTTCTAAGCATTTTTTAGGGTTTTTAGGTTCTTTTACATTTTTAGTTGTTTTTAAGATTTTTATGGTTTTTTAGTATTTTTAGGGATTTAAGGAGTTTTTAGGATTCTTTAGGGTTGTATAGTTTTTTGGGATTTTTGTGTTTTTTTTAAATTTTTAGGTTTTTAGAATTTTTAAACATTTTTTGGGGTTTAAAGGTTTAATAGAATTTTTAGTGGTTTTAGGGATTTATGAATTTTTAGGGTTTTTAATGTTTTTATGGGGTTTTATTGTTTTAAGGGTTTTAGGGTTTTTATATTTTTATTAGTTTTTATGGGTTTAGTGTCTTTTACATATTTAAATATTTTTAAGATAGTTATGGGTTTTAGGGTTTTTATGGATTTATAGTGTTTTAAGGTTATTTAGGGTTATTATGGGTTTTTCTTGGATTCTAAGTGTTTGTTTTAGTTTATAGGTATTTTAAGGATTTTAGTGTTTTTTAACATTTTTTGGGGGCTTAAAGGATTTTTAGAGTTTTTAGTGGTTTTAGGGTTTTATGGGTTTTAGTGTTTTTTAAGGATTTTAGGGGGGTTTATATTTTTTCAGGTTTATAATGGTTTTTGAGTATTTTAGGTTTTTAGAGTTTTTATGTATTTTTAATTTTTTATGTTTTTAGGGGTTTTAAAGGGTTTTTGGTTTTTTATGTTTTTTATATGTTTTTAGGTATTTTTAGGGTTCTTAGGTGTTTTTTATGTTTTTATATAGACTCTATCAGTAAAAAAAATGGTAAACCCAAGGAACATGAGGTCCAGATAGTGGAAGGCGAGGAGGTTCAGCAAGCTGGAGACATTGGGACTCATGAGCACGACAATGAGGCCTCAAAGGAAAAAGGTACCTTAGTATCTTCGGCAACCCCTCATGGGGATGCTGACAAGATGTTGGAGGATCAGCAAGGGGAGATACATCTGTGATCTGACGGGGTGATGATGGTGAAGGAGGATTCTCTCTTACCTGGACAACAATGTGAGGTAGGTAATCCCGATGTCTCGCAGAGACAGAAGACCACAGATCTATAACATAATTTGGATCTACTCATGCACTCTGGTGAATAAATGGTGGAGGCTTTTCTGACAATTAAGGCGAAAAAGGATGATGTTGATCAAATGATGGGAAGATTACTCCAAGTGGATACTACCAGGGAGCAATGTGAGTTGATTGATAAGAAAGATCATATATTGGTTAGATGCTTCAACATGGGGAAGCTTAGTAAAGAAAAGTACATACAAGCTTGGGACTATCTAGAGTATCATTATTAATATATCTTAAAGAATGATCCAAAGATCTAGGTAAATTACTTTCTTTCGAAATTGTTTAGGGAATCTGATTCCAACTACCTTAAACTTGTCTTTAATAAGTCAGTTGTCTCTTTTGCTACTTGATCTGTTTTAAATGTGAGAGTTTTCATTTTCCCTGTAAAATTGTTTGAAAATAATAAAGTGAATTTGGAGGTACAATTTATAGGTTTTGTAGGGGTTTTAATTGATTTTTGGTTTTTAAGGATTTCATAGGGGTTTTCATATTTTTTTAGGGTTTTTTTATATTATTAGAGATTTTTTTTGGAATTTTATAGTTTTTAGGGTTTTTATGGTTTTTAAATTTTCATGGGTTTTTAGGGGTTTTTTGATTTTTTAACATTTTTAGGGTTTTAAAGGGGTTTTAGAGTTTTTAGTTGGGTTTTAGGGTATTTATGGTTTTAGGGTTTTACGATTTTTTTGGGGGTTTATTATTTTTAAGGTTTTCTATTGCATTTTAGGGTTTTTATCATTATTTAGGTTTTATGGGTTTTTTGTTTCTTTAGGTATTTAATGTTTTCTTAGGTTTTTTCATGGTTTTATGGTTTTTTACATTTTTAGGGATTTTTAGGGTTTTGGTATTTTTATTGTTTTTTTGTGTTTTTATGGAATTTCTTGGGTTTTAGGGTTTTTTTGTGGCTTTTAAGGATTCATGTTTATTTTCTGGGTTTTATTTTTTTTAATTTTTAGAGGTTTTTATGGGTTTTTATTGTTTTTAACATCTTCAGGGGGTTAAAGGGATTTTACAGTTTTTAGTGGATTAAGAGTCTTATGGGGGTTTTAATATTTTTTATGGTTTTTATGGATTTTAGGGATTTAGTGTTTTTAGGGTGCTTTTGGGTTTTGAACGTCTTTTAGGATTTTAAGCGATTTAAGTGTTTTTTGATTTTTGAATTTTTTCATAGGGTTTTTAGGGTTTTAATAATTTTTTAACATTTATGGATTTTTAAGGGTTTTCTAAAATCAATATAGGTTTTTAGTGTTTTCCGAGTTTTTAATTTTTTTAGATATTTTTAGGTTTTTTATATTTATTATAGTTTTTAGAATTTTTTATTTTTAGGGGGGTTTTACTTTTTTGGATTTTTATGGTTTTCTGAGGGATGTTTGGGTTTTTTAGGTTTTTTACTTTTTTGGAATTTTTATGTCCATTTAGGGTTTCAATTATTTTTAGTGTTTTTTGGGATTTAGAGAAGTTTTATGGTTTTAAGGTTTTTAGGGGTTTTGTGGTTTTTTTTATTTTTAGGGTATTTTGAATATTTAAGGGTTTTAAGAGTTTTTTGTATATTTTTATGATTTTTAGGTGTTTAGAGGGTTTTTAGATTTTTGGTGGTTTTTTGGGATTTTATGTGGTTTTAATGGTTTTAAAACGTTTTTAGGCTCTTTTATGGTTTTTAGGGTGTTTTATTATTTTTATGGGTTTTGAATTTTTTATGTTTTTATAAGTTTTAAATGTTTTTATAGGTTTTATGTTTTTTTTTAATTTTTAAGGTTTTCTTAGGGTCTTAAAGGGTTTTTTTTGGTTTTTATAATTTTATTGGGTTTTTATGTTTTTAGAGAATATTAGTTAATTTTGAGGACTTTATTTGGTTTTTATGGATTTTGAGGGGTTTAAGGGTTTTTAGGTTTTTTTTGGGTTTTTAGGTTTTTTTAGTATTTTTATGGTTTTTATGGTTTTTGTCATTTTTAGGGGATTAGAAGGATTATGAGTTTTTGTTGGGTTTTAGGGTTTTATGGGGATATATGGGTTTTAGGTGTTTTATTGTTTTTAGGGTTTTAGGTTTTTTTATTGTTCTTACCATTTTAAGGCTTTTAGGGGTTTTAAGTGTATTTATTTTTTTTAATGTTTTCATAGAGTTTTTAGTGTTTTTTGGGTTTTTAAAATTATTGGTTTTTTTGAATTTTTATTATTTTATGGTTTTTAGGGTTTTTAGGGTTTTTAGGGATTTTGAGGGTATTTAGGGTATTTTATGTGTTTTAGGGTTTTTATGGTTTTATAAATTTGTAGGTTTTCTATAGGTGTTAATTGTTTTTTGGTTTAGAAGATTTTAATTTTTGTTTTATAGTTTTTAGGTGTTTTAGTTTTTAGGTAGTCTTACGAATTTTTTAGGATTTTTATTTTTTTAGATTTTTTAGGGGTTTTCAGGGTTTTTAGGGTTTTTGGGGTTTTTATGTTTCTTTAGGATTTTAGTTTTTTTTAGTTTTTGAGGGTTTTATGGTTACTTATAGTTTTTTAACATTTTTAGGATTCAAAATTCTCTTAGAGTTTTTAGTGTTTTTGGGGTTTTTAGAGTTTTTTTTGTTTTTAATGGTTTTTATGGGTTTTAGGGATTTTAGATATTTTTGGGATTTTTGGGATTTTAGGGTTTTTAGGGTCATTTAGGGTCTCCTTGGATTCATGGAATTTTGTGGTTTTCTGATTTTTGGTGTGTTTTTAAGGTTTTTAAACATTTGGATTAGTTTAATAGGTTTTAGAGTGTTTATTAGTTTTAGGGTTTTTTGAGGTTTTAGTGTTTTTATGTTTTTAGTAGTTTTTATGGGTTGTCAATGTTTTTAGGGGTTTTAATTTTTTTAGTGATTCTAGGTTTTTTGGGGTTTCATATGATTTTAGGGTTTTCATGGTTCTTAGCGTTTCTTATATTTTAATGGATTTTTAGGGGTTTAAAGTATTTTTAAATGTTTTAGGGCTTTTAGGGATTTTTTGGGTTTTAGGTTTTCTTGGGTTTTATGGTTTTTATAATTTTATGGTTCTTATTATTTTAAGGATTTTAGGGATTTTGAGTGTTTTTATGTTTTTAAGGATTTCATAGGGACTTCAATGGTTTTAGGGTTTTTTATATTTTTATGGATATTTAGGGATTTTTTAGGATTTTTATACTTTAGTGTTTTTAGGTATTCTGATTACTTTTAGGATTTTTAAGGTTTTTATGGGGTGTTGGGTTTTTTTGTTTTTTTGTTTTTTAAGGTATCATAGATTTTTTTAATGTTTTTAGGTATTTAAAGGGTATTTAGAGTTCTTAGTGGTTTTATGGTTTTTATGGGTTTTTTATGTTTTTTAAGGTTCTGAGTGGTTTTATGGTTTTAGGTTTTTAGGGGTTTTCTGTCTTTTTAGGGTCTTTATCCTTTTTTTTGTAGGTGTTTCAAATTTTTCTAGTTTTTATGGTCTTCTTTGGGGTTTTCAGGGTATTAGGGGATTTTACATCTTTTGGATTTTAAGGATTTTTTTTCATTTTTATGTTTTTAGGGTTTTTAGGGATTTTTTGGGGTTTATGGTTTTAGGGTTTTTACAGTGTTTATGGGTTTTAGAGATTTTTTTTAGTTTTTATGTTTTAATGGTTTTTTAGAGTTTTTAAAATGTTATACTGTTTTAATTTTTTTTAATATTTTTAATTATTTTTTAGGTTTGAAGGGGTTTTATGGTTTTTTGGAGATTTATATTTTTTGGGGGGTTTTAGGGTTTTACTGTTCTTTTAAGGTTTTTAGCATTTTTTATATATTTAAATGGTTTAAATATTTTTAGGTTTTTACGTGTTTCAATAGGTTTGTCATGGTTTTTTGACTTTTTTGGTTTTTCGGGATTTTAGTCATTTTTTTAGGATTTTTATAGTTTTTTAGATTTTTAGGGATTTTAAGGGTTTTTATTATTTTTAGTATTTTTATTATTTTTTTAGGGTTTTTAGTGTTTTTTATGTTTTAAGGGGTTTTATTTGTTTTTAGGATTTTAATGTTTTCTTGTGGTTTTTAGGGTTTTTTACATGTTTAGGGATTTTTTGGTATTTTTATGTTTTTTAAGGTTTTTAGGATTTTTTTTATTTTTATGGATTTTTGGGTTTTATGTGTTTTTTAGTTTTTTATATTTTTTAATGATTTTTGAGTATCTTATAATTTTTAATTATTTCATGGGTTATAGATTTTTAAATGGGGTTTTAGGGGTTTTATGTTATTTTAGGGTTTTTATGGTTTTATGGTTTTATGGTTTTCTTTAGGATTTTCATTTCGTTAGGTTTTTTTAAATTATAGGGAATTTTAAGGATTTTAAGAATTTTTATTTTGTTTTTGGTTTTTAGTGTTTTTAGGGTTTCAGGGTCTTTATCATTTTTTAGTTTTTTGGTTTTTTGATTTTTTTTGTTTTTTAAGATTTTTTAGTGTTTCTTAATATTTTTAGGTTTTCCTAGGTATTTTAGATATATTAGTGGGTTTTAGAGTTTTTTTAAGGGTTTTATAAGTTTTTTGGATTTTTAATATTTTTTGGGGCATTAAGTTTTTAAGTGTTTTAGATTTTTTAACATAATTTATGGATTTTAGGATTTTTTATGTTTATAGGGGTTTTAAGTGTTTCATGTTATTTAAGGTTTTCTTAGTGCTTTTAAGGATTTTTACTTTTTTAGTGATATTTAGTGACTTTTATCATTTTATGGTTTTATTATAATTATTACTAATTTTAAATTGATTTAGTGTTTTTGTTTGGTTCTTATGGTTTTTTGGGTTTTTAGGTTATTTTATATTTTTTATGGTCTTTTATGTTTTTAGAGTTTTTAGTGTTTTAGGGGTTTAAAGGGTTTTTAATGTTTAGTGTCTTTTTAGTGTCTTCATGTGCCTTTTGGGATTTTATGGTTTTTAGTGGTTTCTATGGTTTTTATGGAATATATGGATTTTAGGGTTTTTTGGGTTTTTTGGTTTTTTTGGTTTTTAGGGGTTTTAATTGTTTTTAATTTTTAATGGTTTTCATAGGGGTTTTATATTTTTTTTAAATTTTTTAGGGATTTTTAGTCTTTTATGGGTTTTGAGGTTTTTATGGAGTTTTGGGTTATTAAGGTCTTTTAGGTTTATTGGTTTTTTCTTAGTTTTATGGGGTTTTATGATTTTTAGTGTATTTTTACCCTTTTAGGGGTTAAAGGGTTTATAGAATTTTTATAAGATTATTTGGGTTTTATGGTTTTTAGGGTTTTTATGGTTTTTAGGGGTCTATGGATTTTAGGGTTTTTAGGGTTTTTAGCATTTTTAGGATTTTAGGGTTCTTAAGTGTTTTGGGTATTTAGGGTTTTCTAGGGGGTTTTCAGCGTTTTTATTGGTTTTTATGTCTTTATGGATTTTTTTTGGGATTTTATAGTATTTTCATGATTTTCTTATGTTCTTTTGGGATTTCGATAGTTTTTCGGGATTTTAGGGGTTTCAGGGGTTTCAGCTATTTTATGTTTTTAGTGGTTTGAAGTGTTTTTAGGTTTTTAATGTATTCATATGGTTTTTATACTTTTTAGGGTTTTTTATTTTTTATGTATTTTTTGGGATTTTTTTTTAATATTTGTATTGTTTTAGGGTTTTTATAGGTTTTGTGGGTTTTCAAAGATTTTTAGGGTTTTAGGGATTTTTTTTGAGTTTTTAGGGTTTTTTAGGTTATTGAGACATTTTTAACATTTTAAGGGTTTGAAAGGTTTTTTTAGATTTTTGTGGTTTTGGGTTTTTTTTCTTTTAGTTTTTTATGTGTTTTAAGGATTATTATGGTTTTTTGGGTTTTTAGGGGTTTTATGGGTTTTAAGGTTTTTATCATTTTCTATTTTTTAGGGGATTTTTGTGTTTTTATATTTTTACGGTTTTCTTAGGCTTTTTAAGGGGTTAAGGTATTTTTACATTTTTAGGGATTTTTTGGGAGTTTATATTATTTTATAGTTTTTTTGTATATTAATGCGTTTGTTTTGGTTTTTAGGCTTTTTTTGTTTTTGTGGTTTTTTAGTTTTTTTGGGGTTTTATGGGTTCTTAGAATTTTTAACATTTTTAGTGGTTTAAAGGGTTTTTATATATTTTTTCAATTTTTATGTTTTTTATGATGTTTTAGATGTTTTTAAGGTTTTACGGGGTTTGAATTATTTTTATGGTGTTATAGGTATTTTAGGTTTTGGGAGTATTTTAACGTTTTTAGTGTTTTTAGGTTTTTAGGGGTTTCTAGTGTTTTTAGCTTTTTATGGTTTTCATTGGGTTTTTTAGGGTTTCTAGATCTTTTTACGTTATTAAGGTTTTTTTATTTTTAAATGTTATGTGGAATTGAGGGTTTTTAAATATTTTGAGGGGTTTTAGGGGTTTTAGGGTTTTTAGGGGTTTTATCATTTTTTTGGTTTTTTTATAGTTTTATGAATTTTAGGTTTTAAAGGTTTTTAGGGGTCTTAAGGTTTTTACATTTTTATGGATTTTAGGACTTTTTTTATGATTTTATGGTTTTTAGGATTTTTATTGATTTTTAGGTTATTTATGTTTTTTAGGGATTTAGGATTTTAGGGTTTTTATGGTTTTTTGGGGGGTTGTAGTTTTTTCATGTTTTTTCTGGTTTTGGGGGTTTTTTAGAGTTTTTAGTGGGTTTGAAGGTTTTTATGGGCTTTTAGGATTCTTTAACATTTTTAGGGGTTTCATCATTTTTTGGGATTTTTGGTTGTTTTAGTGAATTTACAATGTTTTAGGTTTTAGGGGTTTTAATTTTTTTTAGGTTTTCAAGGTTTTCTTTAGGTTTTTAGGTGTTTTTACATTTTTTGGGATTTTAGTACATTTCTAGTATTTTTATGGTTTTTAGGGTTGTAGGGATTTGGAGGGAATTTATGTTATTTACGGTTTTTTGTTTTTTTAGGTTTTTTATCATTTTTCCGATTTTTAGTGGTTTTATGTGTATTTAGGTTTCTATGGTTTTCTTATAATTTTTTAGGGTTTTAGAAATTTTAATGTTTTTAGTAATTTTTAGCGATTTTATTATTTTTTCAGGTATTCTAGATTTCATAGTGCTTTTTAGTGTTTTTAGTGTTTTTAGGGTTCTTAGGGGTTTTATGGTTTTTGTGGTTATTAGCGGTGTTTGTGTTTTTTAGGGTTTTAGGTTTTTTTAGACTTCTTTAAAAATGTAGCGGTTTAATGTGTTTTAGAGTATTTAGTGGTTTTATGTTTTTATGGGGTTTTAGGGTTTATTATGGTATTATGGGTTTTTAAGTTTTAATGTTTTTTTATGGTTTTTACATTTTTTAGTGTTTTTTGCGGATCTTTATCATTTTTAGGTTTTTGGGGTTTTTAAGTGTTTTTAGGGTTTTGTGGGTTTCATATGGATTTTCAAGTTTTTCAGGGTTATTACCTTTTAGTGGTTTTAGGTTTTTCTGGTATTTTTTGTTTTTAGGGGTTTTTGGGAATTTGAGGGGGTTTAGTGTTTTTAGGTTTTAGGGTATTTTGGGTTTTTAGGTTTTTTTGACTTTTTAGGGGTGTTAAAGTTGTTTAAGGTTTTTTAACATTTTTATATATTTAATGTGTTTTTAATGTTTGTAGTGGTTATAGGGATTCAATTAGTTTTTAGGGAATTATAATGTTTTTAGGGTTTTTATTATCTTTTGGTTTTAAGGGTTTTTATGGTTTTTAGTTTTTTTAGTTTTTAGGGGTTTTAATTTTTTTGGGTTTTAAAGTTTTATTATGGGTTTTTGGGTTTTTCATGTTTTTTTACAATTATATGGATTTTTAGTACTTCATTAGGTTTTATGGTTTTTATGTTTTTAGGGATTTTGATTTTTTTTGGGTTTTATGGTTTGAATAGTTTTTTCTATTTTGGGTTTTTTTGAGTTTTTTTGGGTTTTTCAGGTTTTTAGAGTTTTCATCATTTTTTCAGGTTTAATGGTTTTTAGTTCTCTTAGTTTTTTAGGTTTTTATGGGGTTTTAGGTTTTTTTAAGGTTTTTAGAGGTTTTATGTGTTTTAGGATTTTTATGGGTTTTTTGGGTTTTATAATTTTTAGATTTTTATTTTTTTAATGTTTTTACGGTTTTCTTATGGGTTTTAGTTGTTTTTAAGTTTTTTTATGTTTTTAGGTATTTTTAGGGGGTTTTAGTATTTTTATGTTTATTATAACTTTTATGGATTTTGATGGTTTTTAGGATTTTTTTGTGTTCTAGGGTTTTTTTATAGAATTTATTGTTTTTTAGTTATTTTAATTTTTTTGTGTTTTAAGGTTTTATTTGAGGTTTTCAGGGTTTCAGGGTCCTTTCAATTTTAAGGGTTTTATGGATTTTTAATATATTTATTAAATTTTATGGTTTTTAGGTTTTTTAGGGTTTTAGGGTGTTTTAGGGTTTTTATGGTTTTTTGTGTTTTTGGGAATTTTTACAAATTTTAGTGATTTTTAGTGTTTTTACAATTTTTGGTTGTTAATGGGTTCATAGATTTTTATTTTTTTGGGGTTTTTATAGGGTTTTAGGGTCTTTATGATTTTAGAGAGTTTTATGGTTTTTAGGTTTTTACTGTATTTTAGGGATTTTAGCATTTTTATATTTTTAAGTGGTTTGAAGTGTTTTTGGTTTTTTATATTTTTCTTAGAGATTTTCCATGTTTTTAGGGATTTTTTTGTTTTTAGGTATTTTTAGTATTTTTAATATTTTTATGTCTTTTAGTTTTTTAATGATTTTGAGGGTTTATAGTGGGTTTAGGCTTTAATGTTTTTTTTGGTTTTTTGTGGGTTTAAGTGGCTATTTTAGTTTTTAGTTTTTATGGATTTTTAGAGTTTCTTAAAAAAAATTATAGGTTTAAAGGGTTTTTAGAGTTTTTAGTAGGGTTTTAGACTTTTAATAGGTTTATATGGTTGTTAAGGGTTTTAGGGGTTTCATGGATTTTAGTTTTTTTTGGGTTTTTATCATTTTTTTGTTTTTAGCAGTTTTTAGGGGTTTTATGTTTTCATGGTTTTCTTAGTTTTTTCATGATTTTGTGGCTTTTTTACGTTTTTATGGCATTTTTAGGATTTTTATGCATTTTAACAATTTTTTATTTTGAGGGTTTTTAGGGTTTTATATTTTTTTTGGGTTTTAAGGGTTTTAATGTTTTTATTATTTTCAGTATCTTAATGGGTTTTTATATATTTTAGTTAGTTTTATGGTTTTTATTGGTTTTTAGGGTTTTTAAGGTTTTTAGGGGTTTTATCCTTTTTGGGGGTTTTAGGGTTTTCTGTGTTTTTTAGGTTTTTTATCAATTATTAGGATTTGGGTGGTTTTATGTGTCTTTAGGCTTTAAGGTTTTCTTTGGGGTTTTTTGGGTTTTTTGGGTTTTTAACATTTTTAGGGATTATTTTTTCTTTTTAAGGGTTTTTATGGGTTTTTATGGATTTTGAGTATTTTTGGGATTTTTGGGTTTTTTGGGGTTTTATTTTTTTTAGTATTTAAGTGTTTATTTTTGTTTTTTAGGGGTGTATGATTTTTAGAGTTTTTTCAATGTTTTAGGGGATTATAGGGTTTTGATAGTTTTTAGTGGTTTGGGTTTTCCAAGGTTCTTTAAGGTTTTATGGGTTTTTATTTGTTTGTGGTTTTATGGTTTTTATCATTTTCAGGGGTTTCATATCTTTTTATGTTTTTATGGTTTTATTTGTAGTTTTCATAGTTTTTAGGGTTCTTTACATTTTAGGTATTTTTTGGGCCTTTTTAGTTTTTTATGGATTTTATGGATTTTTGAATTTTTTAATATTTATAGGGGATGAAGGGTTTTTACAGTTTTAGTGGTTTTTTATGTTTTTATGGTTTTTTGATATTTTATGGTTTTTAGTTGTTTTATGGATCAATGTTTTTTAGGTTTTTATAATTTATTTATTTTTTTAGGTTTTTAATAGTTTTATGTGTTTTAGGGTTTTAAGGTTTCTTAGGGTTTTTCTGGGATTTTTTTGGTTTTTTGTTGGATTTTGAGCGTTATTTATGATTTTTAGGGATTTTTAGGGTTTTTTAGTGTTTTTTGGATTTTGAGGGGTTTTTAGGTTTTTAGGGTTTTTATAGGGTTTTAGTGTTTTTTAGGTTTTTAGTGGTTTTAGGTGTTTATAATTTTTCAATGGTTTCATTGGGTTTTGTTAGGATAATAGAACACATGGGTGTCAATGGGTTGAACACGTAATAGATGAGTAGGGTTGATGCACATGATTGCACAAGACCCATTGTGAGGTGTTGATTTCCCAATGAGTAGGGAGTTAACCAAAAGAATGAAGGAGGCCTAAAATAGCTTAATCACATAATTCCAAGGTGAGTACTAGTATTTGTTCTTTGGGGAAGCATCTAGGCCAATATTTACATTAATTACGGCCCAAAAATGATTTTAAATAACCATTCTGTGGAACGCTACGAATTTCAATCCCACCCCACCATGGAATCTTGAAAGTCAAAATTGGTGGGATTGTTGTCTTTACTTTCCAAAGGGGTGTTCTTCTTTTCCCTTAAATTCATGGGAATGTTCCAAAATTTTCAATAATGACAATTAGTATTTTTGACTCCTAGAGATTAGGTGTTAGAATTTTGTATCACTCTTTGGTTATAAATATCCACCCCCTTACACTCTTGGAACATCATGAATGAAGGTAATGTTATTATGGTGTAATTTTATTGAAACCTTAGTTTTCTTTATTTATTACTGTCTCATTAAAAGATTGGTTATCCTTTGTGGTGTTTTGGGGATAGAGTTCGTAGAGAAATGTTCTCTTTGGTCTCTACCTTGACCAACTCTCACATTTCTTCCTCATTTACACTATTTATAGCCCTTATATGTTGTTTTCTTATAGAGATCTAGGTAATGAACATGCAAACATTCAACAAGGTTCCAAGGACACTTCATATAGGGTCTTGGTTTTTGTATCCTTTTCTATCAGAGCCTAATTACAAGAAATCAGATTAACCATGTCTTATATGTTCATCTATCTTCTTTTCTCTTTGAATTGGGATGACATCAATTCTAGTCCATCTTGTTATTCAACTACAGACAACATTTTTTTCATATAGTATTTGAATTCTATAGTTTATAATATCCTCTTTCTTTTACTTCTAGAATCACTAAAATCAATGTCATAAATCCTAAGATACAATAGGTTGTATTTTTTTTGATGAATTTGTACTTTTAAAACCATGCATGTAGCACCCCCAATTTCAGGTACATGACCCTTCATTTATAAACTTCATGTATATAAAATTATTTGGTTATGTTTTTTTTAAGTTTGGAGGATATTTTACATTTTTTGGGCTTTTATAGTGGTGCATGATTTTATCAAGGTTTGTATAAATCGTACAACACCTCCAATAAACTGTGCAAAAGAAATAGTGGACACTAAGGAGGTTCACAATTAGGTGCACATTTTCCCAAACCATGCAGATTCCAAGTAGAAATCCTGAAATTCTAGTAAGTGGGTACATCATGGTTGGCACATGATTTTCTAACCATTTGAGCCATTCATGCAAGGTGTGTTTGGAGGTTGTGGTTGGTGCAGAGCGAGCACACAATTTTCCTTAACATTCACCCTAACCGTGCACTATGGAAAATTAGATCAAAAAATTGTGGATGTATTAAAATTTACCTCACAAACAACCTGTTATTCTTAAATAGAACATATCATGAATTCCTTTTCGACATAAGGTGGTGTGGGTAATTCATTTCAATCCGGGATAAATTCTTAGATGGGTCTAAGTGCTTTGGAAACCCATATTCTTTTTTATGTTCTCATTACTCATCATTTTCCATAGATGTATTCTCCTTACCTCTATTGGAATCATAGATCTAGGTCTTTTGCGAAAGATCCATGTTGTGTGAAGTCAATTTTTGTGGGATTTGATTTTTTGATTAAAGGGAATGAGATCTATGCTGGAATTGTTAATGTTATTATTTTGTTCATCATTTTTACTTATGTTTAATGGGTAAGTGTATTATCTCTAAACTCTTCTTGATTATAACATGAAGGATTGATTTAAAATTTATTTAATTAATTTTTTTTGAAAATCATCGCATGATATGATGGAATTATCATTTGAATTATTTTTTTTAAAATCATGGGAATTATATGGATTTTCAGAAAACTATTTTTTATAATTTTAAATTGGTGATTTTAATATTATATTCGGTTGATGGAAGTAAATTATTTTTTGAAATGATTTTATTTAAATGGTTTGATATTATTTTGGAATAACGGGTTGAAATGTGCTGAATGGGATGAATAATGGTCATGAATTACCACCATCAATGGGATGGGTTATTGACATGAAGTTCCAATATCAATGGTAACACCAATCTTGTAAGTCAATTTGTATTGAGGATTTGTGTGGAAATGTAAATTTTTATTCCAAATCATAAATTGAGAAAAAGTTAAAATCTTTTTTGATGTTCATTAAAAAATGATGGTGTTATTTGTTGATTTATTCCTTGAAAAATGGTTTTGACCTATTGTTTGATTTTTTTCCATTGAAAACATTTCTTGTTTTGATATAATCAAATTTAATTTCTTTTAAACCATTATATATAAATGAGATAACATTTCAATCCTAGTGGTGTGAGTTGGGATTTCATTGAGGAAATATTATTGATTTTTATACTCACTCCCTACGTGAGAACTATACTATTTTTGCAGATAATATATATTGATACACAGGCAAAGGTGAGGTATCCCAGTTCTTTAGTGATTCTTTTTAACAACTTGGGTTTGTATTGTGGATTTAGAGATTGGAGAATATTGGATTTTTATCTTATTTTCATTGGTGTCTTTTGGATTTTTTTATAATTTTGGTTTCATTGGTTATGTCCCATAGATTCCACTTGTACTCTAATATTTTCATTTGGATTTGTATTGTATTGGATTCATTTTGGTACACATGCATAATTAAAAGGTTTGGTTATTATAGTTATTCTGGGTTTTTCCATTTTAACTTAAAAGTTAAAATCTTCCAACAGTTTTTTATGAGGAACTTGGTATTTAATATCAGGCTTCTTTGTCTTGGTGATGTCACCTTATGCTTAGTAGCTCCACCATCACTTTTGAAGCCAATGACAAGGGGTTGGATGTTATAAATAGTATCATATTTATTGTTCCTTGACTTTGAAATCATATTGGTCTATTTCTTGGGATGGTCTCAAGGATATTTGACTGTTGGAACTTGAAATGTAAATCATAAAAAGGTCTACCTAATCTCTTTATGCTAAAAATCAATTTATCAAAGAGTGGGATACATGAGTGTTTTGAGACAAATCTAGGAGTTTTCACCTCATCGTCATGGGTTTATCTGATGGGAAGGGTATGATGTGAATTCCTTGAAATTAATTCCCCCTAAGAGTACATTATTTATTTTGATTAATGATTTATTGTTTTTTTAAAATGGTTTTATTTTTAAAAATAGTTAAAATGGTTTTATTTTTAAAATCATGGTGAAATTTTCAAAAATGGATTGAAAGATGAAATTATTGAATTTTTGAAATTCTTGTTGTGACATGTATAATATGGTAAATTTAAAATTTCTAAGCCTTAATTTATTAGAGAGTGGGACTAAATGATGTTTTCTTTTGGTTATAAAAACTAAACTAGGTAGGAACCATATAAACCAATGGAAAGAGGATGTTGAGAATATGGTTTCAACAGAGCCAAAGGTGAACCAATAGTTGGTTAAGAGAATTTTCCATGCATCCCAGACCATGGACAGAGCGAATCAAAATAATGAACTGGGAAATTTAATCATTCATTTAGTTCCAAAAGCATAATCCACCCATATTTTAGGGTTTTTTAGAACTGAAAAAGTAGATGGGCGGCTAATTAGGATGGATCACATCTTTGATTTCCTTGGAACATCATCAGAGATGAAGCTAAAGTAGAAAATGTACATTTTATAAGATATTTAATGTCAGTGTTGGGATTTAGAAGTTTAGGATAAATTGGACTAAGGAATTACCTGGTAATATTTTGAATAACTATTTAACAAACAATTATTTCATCATACGTTCTATATAGTAATAATAACATAATTATTCATTTTCATGAAAGATAAAGTCATAGTGACAATGTATATAAGTAAATGTATGAATTTAGTCCACTTTTCACCCAAAGCTATTACAAGTGCACACTTGAAGGAACACATTTTTGAATCAGGGTTGAGGATAGAGATTTACTCAAATATTTTCATGCATTGTATATTGGATTATAAAAAGATGGTAAATAGAGAAATAATGGGAAAAAGGGATATCTTTGAAAATATATTTTTGGGGAGCATGCAATTACTTATGGGAACTATAATTATAAGAACAAGTGAAAGATCTAATCCTATTTCCAAGGTGGTGGTATGAATCAGAATCAAAAGGTGGGATCAGTAAATCATCCTCCTAATCCAAAGGGTACACTTGATTGTTTTCAACATGGTTATCTTGATCACATAAAGTGCTATTGTATAGAACCACCTAGATCATGTCACCATTACAATAATATGGGACATCTAATGTGTTATTGATGAATTTCCCTAAATTCATGTTCTAGGGATATATGTCATGCTTCTCATACATCATATGCTTCAATGGGATAAGTGTAGTAGAATATATCTCATCAGAAAATCTAGTAAATCCATGGATATTCAAGTAATACCATGACTCATCGACCCCGAAAATATCAACTTGGTAATAAAGTGAAAATAACACTTAGTAAGAAGCTATATACAGATGAACAAGTAATCAGGGTTTGTCAATTAGGACCTTTGACAAAAAGAGGTATGCTTCTTTTAAATGAAACCTTTATGAAATATTTGTTTGATACAGGTGTGTCACTTCCATTTATTACTTCTCATGTTGTTGATATTAAGGTTTTACATATTGAAATTATGCCGTCTACTTTGAAACATCAAACTCTTTATAGAGAAAAACAATGTTGATACATTGTGTACAAGGCATGTTCTAAAACTATCGATGGGGATGAATTGATTTGGGACTTATATATTATAGAGATGGATGTTTATGACTTAATCCTGGATATGGATAGGTTGAAAGTGTTCAAATACCACATTGGTTTTTATATCATATGGGTTAGTTTTAAAAATTATGATGTCATTGAGCATATATTTAGAGGAAACCGGAATATAAAGGATAGATGAGTTGTATTGGTAGAACTAGTAGAGATAACTATTTAAAACTAGTTGAAAACTTGAACATTTCAACCATGAATGAGATTGATAATAATAGTTTTCCAAAAAAATTATTTTTTTATTGATGTTCTTTTCTAACAATTTCTCTAAAATTTCTACCTATAAGATATGTTGAGTTTATAAATGATCTATTACCATAGATTAGTCAAATCCCACTTCTATCATATCATATGGAACTAAAATAATAATTTGAATTGAAAGTACACTTGGAAGAATTGAAAATCAAAGGGTTCGTTCGACCTAGTACGTCTTTGTAGGTAGAACATGTTCTTTTTGTGAAAAATGTAGATGGAACTCTTATAATGTGTGTGGGGTATCACAATATTAATCAAGTTATGATAAAGAATCAATATCCTCTTCCACATATTTATGACCTATTTGATCAATTTTGGGTATCCTAGTGGGTCACTAAAATTTTCTTGTGTTTACAATATCACCAAATATAGGTTCATAAGGATGATATTCTAAAGATATAGTTCAGAAATAGATATATTCATTATGTGTTTTTGGTTACTCTTTTTTGTCTTATGAATGCACCGTCTATCTTTATGAAAATTAATGAATCAAAAATTTCAAAGGTATCTAGAATATTTTGTGGTAGTATTGTTGGATGAAATACTGGTGTATTCCAAGGCAAAGGTTGATTATGAGAAACACATGGTGATAATGTTGGGTATGTTTTGGGATAATAAACTCAATGAAAAAACATTCATAGTTTTATTTTTGGATATTGAAGGTATGTTTCCTTGGATTTCTATCTTTGAAAATAGTGTTTTTGTGAATTTAGAAGAGATAGAGGTTGTTAACTATTGGTGATCGCCAAAGAATTTCTTTAAGACAAACAATTTCTTTGGATCGTTCAATTATTATCAACATTTTATTCATTAATATTTATGAATGACCTCACCAAGGATAGATTTGATAAGGAAAAGTGTTCCACTCCAATAAAATGATCAATGTAAAAAGACTTTTCAAGAGTTTAAATGTTACCTTAAATTAGTACTGATCTTGATATTTCTAGAATTGGGATATGTCTATGTTGTGTATTATAAAGCTTTAGGTTCTATGTTGTGGTGTCTTCTCATGCAGGGAGATCATGTTGTTACTTATATACCATGACAATTATGGTTTAATGATAATAACTACCCAATACACGATTTGGAATTAGCTTCTGTGGTCTATGATTTGAACACATGACATCATTACCTTTTTGGTGATAAATTCATGGTGTTTATGGTTCATAAGATCTTGAATCACATTAAATCATAAAGATATTTGAATATGAGAAAAATATGTCAAATGACGTATATTCAAATGTTTGAATATAAATTAATATATACCAATAAAATCAACTTTTTTAGGGATGAATTAAGAGAGAATTTATATAGTAAATTAGAGAAAGAGGCTTCAATTCAATTTCAACTAATGATGGTGATTGTCAAAATGAACTTTTATTATAATGATCGAGGTAGTGTTGTTTTATTTTTGATTTCTTTTTCTCTTGATTTGGTATATAAGGTTAAAGGGGAACAAACATCCTATATTGATGTTGTTTCTTGAAGGTCAAAACTCAATGGTGGGTAGACCATTTCGGGATAGAAGCTTGACAAAATATCACTACTGTGGTTTAGATATTTCTTAGTCATATATTTGTCTTGTTAGGAATAACTCCTTCATACTTATCACTATTCGAGATGGATTGTTCATCCTGAAATAAAAAATATGTATAAAAAACCAAAATCTCACTTTTTTGTGTGATGGAATAAAAAGAAAGGTGGCTAAGTTTGTTTTTAGATGCCTCACCTGTCAGTAGGTTAAGGCATAGCACCCACAACCATTCGTTATGTTGTATTCTTTACCAATTCCAATATGGAAATGGGACCAGATATCTGTGTATTTTATAATAGGTCTTCCAAGGATGGTTTTAAAACATGATTTTATATGGGTGATAGTGTATCATCTCACAATTTCATCCCATTTCATCCCTATTCATGAATCTAATATAGTGGAGGACCTATCAAAACTCTATATATGATAATTTGTAAATCGATGTGGTGTTCCAGTCTTGGTTGTATCTAAAAGATAACACAGGTTTATGTCTCATTTTTTGAAATCTTTATGGAAATCCCATGGGACTTAGTTGACAATTATCACGTTGTATCATCCTCAAATGGATGGAAAATATGAAAGGATGATCCAAACATTGGAGGTCATGTTGAGGGCTTACGTAATGGATTTTTGTGGCCCGAGGATGGAGATCATGCTATTAGTGTAGTTATTGTACAACAATATTTATTCGGCCTTGATACATGTGGGTAATTTTGAATCATTGTAGGGGTGTCCTTATCGTTTTCCAGTTTGTTGGGTAGAAATAGGTTATACTACACTGGTTAGACTAATCCTTCTACGAGAGACAATAAATAAGATTCATTTAATCATAATTAGGATAGAGGTGGCACATAGTCATTAGAAATCATATACAAATCATTATCAACAACATTTTTCATTGGAGGTGAGTGAC
The DNA here is from genome assembly GCA_963277665.1 of Viscum album. Lineage (NCBI taxonomy): Eukaryota > Viridiplantae > Streptophyta > Magnoliopsida > Santalales > Viscaceae > Viscum > Viscum album. The sequence continues at coordinate 1,273,558,145 of OY728136.1, read as the reverse complement.
CATGTGTTATTGAGAATCTCTCTATGGATTTTTAATAACCATTTTGTAAACTACAGAACATTATATTCTTAATACAAAGTTCCTTTTAAGATACTTAAATGGGTGGGTGAGGTGGTATATCAGTTGAATTTTCCACCAAGGTTTAGTTTAGTGCATAATGTGTTCCATATATCTAAATTGAAGAAGTATCAACCTGACCCTGACTATGTGATTCGATGGGATCACATTGAAGTATATCCAGAAGATATAGTGGATCATGATCTAGTATAAATTATGTATAGGAAAGAAAAATCCATATGTTGGAAAACAATCGGTCTTTTGAGGTTTTTATTGAAATATGGTCAGATACAAGAGGAAAAAAGGGAGCATGAAAATGAAATGATATAAAAATGGATAAAACTCTTTAGGGACAACTATTTTTTTCTACTTTCTTGGGATAGAAGACCAATGGTGGGGAAAATGTATCATCCTCAATTTCAGGTAATTGAACATTTATTTATTTATTTTAAGTATATGTAATTTCTAGGTTAAGTTTTGGTAGTTTTATAGGAGATTTGTAATGTCTTTTAGGATTTTATAGAGGTGTGTGGTTTGAGAATGGTTTGAAGAATCCATGATACACCTCCAAGAAACCCGTTAACTAAAACAGTGGATACTTGGGAGATGTATAGTTAGGTTCATGGTATGGCCAAACCATACAGATACATATTAGAAACCATTAAATTATGGATATTAGGTTATACCATAGTTAGGGAATGATTTTTCTATCCGTATTATCCAACAATGTTAGGTGTGTTTGGAGGTAGTGGCACATGAATGGTTTTCCAAACCATTAACCCTAATCATGCATTATAGAAAATTATATCTCAAAATTGTGGATATAATCTGATCTACCTTATATACCACTCATTTCTCTGAAAAAGTCCATAACATGAATTCCTATTCCTCTCAAGGTGGAGGGGACAATTCCTTTAGATCTTGGACTGATTCCTAGGAAAATCAAAGTGCATTGGAGCCCTGTATTTATTTATGTTTTTTTCTTTATTGTTTTCCTTATATCTATTCTCCTTGCATCATTTAAAATCATTAATATAGTTTATTGGGGATATATCCACGTTTTGTGATGTTAATATTGATGGGATGTGATTTTTTTATTGAAGTGAATGAAATCTAATTTGGACTCTTGAAGGATTAATCCATTTTGTTAAAGTTATTGTGACATTATTAGATTTCTCCAAAGCATGAGTGGTAGGTGGATTATCTAGCTAACCGTAATTATTAGAACATTAAATCTTGATTCCAAAAGGATTTAATTTATTAAATTTTTTGTGAAAATTATGGTGTGATTTGATGGAATTATCTTTGGATTATGGTTTTGGAAACCATGGAAATTGGATTGATTTTTAAAAAACCATTGTTCTTAATTTAAAAAATATATATTTTTTAAATTATGGTTCATTTATGCTAGTAAATTATTTTTTTGAAATTATTTTATTGAAATGGGTTTATATTATTTGGGTATAATTGTTTTTCCTGAGTTGAATGTGGTGGATAATTGTTATGAAGTAACACCATCAATGGGACATCGAATCGATGTGATGTTTTACAGTCAATGGTGACACCATAAATTTTTGTATGTTTGTATTGATGATGTGTGTGGAAATAGAAATTTTCCTTCCTATATCATAAATTTATCAATGGTTAAATACATTTTTTGTGTTTCGGGAAAAATTATTGTGTTATTTGTTGATTTATTCCTTTAAAAATGGATTTTTGATGGATTTTTTGATTATTTTCCTTGGAAAAATATTTTGGATAGATATAGAATGCATTAAATTATTTTTATAATATTTAATATAAATGTTCTAACATATAAAATACAAATGGAATGAGTTGGGAATTCATTGGGGAAATAATACTATGATTTATAATTACCCACTTCTTGGGAAATATGGTGCTTTTTCAGATGTTCCATAATGAAACATAGGTAGTGTCAAGGTATCCCAGTTCTTTAGTGATTATTATTGATACCTTGGTTTGGTTATGTGGATTTGGATCTTGGAGTAGACTGGGAATTTTTTTGTGTCTTTGGTTTTATGATCATTTGGTTCCAATGGCTATATCACATTGATTACACTTTTACTCTGATATTTTTTTAGTCTTGTATTGTCTTGAATTTTTGTACACATACATCATTAATTAGTTTGGTGGTTATGGTTCTCATTGTTTTGATCATTTTATCATAAAACACAAAATCATCTCCTAACTTTTTATGAGGACCTTAGAATTTATTTCCAGCCTTTGGTGTATTGTGAATGTCACCTAAGGCCTAGTATTTCCCTAGTCACATGTCAATATAATTAGGAGGTGTGGGATATTACAATGAAAATCTCAATTTGATTACATTTGATGTTTCAAAATATTACTTCTCATACATTTACATATTGAAAATTTTATCTATTTTCTACAACATTTATTCCAATAAAAGATCCAATAAAAATAAAGTCTTAAAAAATTTCAATATCTTGAGTCATACATCCATTTATCATTTTTCTTAATTTGTTATATTATCTTAACCACATTTTCCTCTTGAATCCATTTTAAATTTTATCTTTCAACTATTGGTTAGTGTTTCCACACTCCAATTATACATTAGATTCATTTGAATGGCTACGAATGGTATAGAAATCATGTTGATTGGTAAAAGGAAAGACTGAAACATTTTTTTCTAAAAACACAAAATTGAGTGATACATGAGGGTAGATAATATTTTTGAGTTTAAACACAAAAGGGAGTGTGTGAGGTCAATATCACTATGTCTTTAAATTTTCATTAAGTATTCTTAAATATAGAAGGTAGGTAACACCAAGAAAATGAACATTAATTTGTTTATAAGGTCTATATAAGAACAATTATAATGGATGAATGATAGGATGGATGAACTACAATCCCCTTAAAGTTATAGAGCACCACTAGAAAGTATGTTCATTGAAGAAGTGGATGAGTTATTTAAATATCAGGATCCACCATTTTGGGAAAGAAGCCACCATGGAGGAAACCAATGTTCATGGAGAAGTAATGTCTTGGATCCATTCACTCCAAGGTATGAATGATCCCAAAACATACTTTGAATTGGAAAAAATGTAGAGCATGTTTTTGGTTGTCAAAAATAATCAGATGATCATAAGATAAAGATGACATTTGTGGAATTCACCATATTTTCTAGTATGTGGTGGTACCAACAAAAATTAAGTCAACAAAAATGTGGAGAAAGACCCATCCGCACTTGGGAGGAGATGAATGTGGTGATGCGTAATAGCTTTATTTCTGGCCACTATTTTCAAGATTTTATCCTCAAGTTGCTCCATTTAAAACAATGATCCTTGAGTGTTTATAACCATCATAAACTGATTTATGTCATCATGATTTCTTCCAATATTTATGTGATGTTATAATCTACCTTGTAAAGGTTTTTGAATGGAATCAACAATGAAATTTGGTACATAGGGGACATACACAACTATTTGGATATAGAGCATCTTCTTCACATGGGTACTAAAGCAGAGATAAAAGTAAAGGAAAGAAGGATGTTCCCTACTTCTTTTGGTAAAGATTTTAAATATTATTTTATTTCCCATGATTTAAAACTAGAAGAATATATATGTGAACACTAAATGGATTCAAAGGAGGTGACTAAACCAAACCCTTATTTCTTGAATCCAAAGGTAAAATATTGGGTAAGATTGTTTCTAATTCACTTGATACAAAATGTTTTAAATTTCAATGATTTATAATTTTTTCCTCACAATACCCAAAAAGTGGACCATTATTATTTTAGATAACGGGGTTGTTCTTAGTGATATCCAAAGAGATGATGAAATACCACCAATTGAGGAGTGTTTGGATGTGGAAATAGAGAGCCACGTACATTGAGAAATTATTGTGTTTAGGAATTCATTTATTTTTTATCTTAAATGAGAACATGATTAATAGAAAAGGGAGAAATTTTTTTATAATAGATTCCTCTTTAAAGATAAGGTATGTAGTATGATCACTTATTTGGGTGGTTTTACAAACATAGAAATTGGTTTTATGATTGATAAATTGGGTTTAGATATGACCAATTATCCTAGGGCTTATATATTGTAATGGATAAATAATAATGGGATTTTTAATGTGAATAAAAAATAACAGGATCCATTTTCTATTGGGAAGTATGAATAAATGGTGATATTCAATGTTTTTCTAATCTATTCAATCACATATTTTTAGGAAGGCCTTGGAATTTTGATAGGATGATGAGATATGATGGATACACAAACTACTATTATTTTTAGTAAAATAATACAATTATTATACTTACACACTTAGGGATATTGAAATTTTAGCAATGACAAGTGAGGAATGAAAGAGATATGAAAATAGAGAAAAATAAAATAGAGAAAAAATATAGAGAATGAAAAAATGAAGAGTGATAAAGGGGTGAGGAGTGGAAAAAAAATAAATGATTGAAATAAAAGTGTTGAAAGAAAGAGATAAAATAATATTGAAAACAAGTGTGTTGAGGAAAAATTGAGTTTTTTTTCAAGAAAAAGATAGATAAAGAGAGATTTAGAGGGGGGATAAACTATCATGATTCTATGAAAGGGAGAATGTTTTAACACTAACTCTCTTAAACCATCAATTCATTCTCGTGTTGTGTCTTTATTAATATAATATGGTGATTGGGAAAGGATGTATTGGAAATAAGAAACATTTGATCTAGGTGGTATGTTTTGGAAAACCATACAAAAGGGATATTACCATAGAAATAAAAATCAGAACTTTATACAAGAAGAGGTGGAACAATATATTTCATAGATAAAATAAATGATAATTCCTAACAGATTTAGTTAGATTACATGTATATAAATTTTGTGTCATCTATAATGTTACTGCTCTTTATCCCATCAAATTTTTTGATTCAAGTAAAAATCTTTTTGAGGAGAGAGGGGATTGTGAGGATCATGAAGCCCATGGGCATCAAGGGGTTAAAAGTGGAATTGTTGGGGAGGGAAGAGTTCACATAATTTCACAAAACTATTTTTGTGGATTTGGTGGCCCAATGACAAGGGATCAAACATATATAATGAAGGAATCATTAAAAGGGTTAATCATGTAATTCCAAGGAGAGACCCAATACCCATTATTAGGGGAAGAATTTGGGCCTATATTTACATTAATTAATTCCCAAATAAAATTTTAAATACCCATCCCATGGGGGGATATAAATTCAAGACCACACCACTATGGAGTCTTCAAAGTCAAAATTGGTGGGTTGGTTCCCTTTACTATCCAAATGGGGGTGATACTTGCCCCTTAAATTCATGGGAATGTTAAAAAATTGTCAAAAGCATAATTTAGGCTTTTACTTGTGGAAACTAGGTTATATACTTTTACTATCACTCATTGACTATAAATAGTCACCCCTATACTCTTTCAACATCATGAATGGATGTAAATAAATTCCGGTGAGTTTTTCTTGAAACCATTCTTTTATTTCATATTTATTGCTTTATAAAAGGATTGGTCATCCATTGTGACATCTTATAGATTGATTTCTTAGAGAGAATTTGTATCTGGTTTCTAACTTTTCCAACTCCCCCATTTCTTCCTGATTTCCACCATTTATAGACATTATCACATGATTTCTTGGCGAGATATGGGAGATCAACATGCGAATGTTGAACAAGGTTCTTAGGGAACATCTTAGAAGGTCTTGGATCAAATATCACAGTTTTTTTGTGTTTTTATGGGTTTTTATGTATTTAGGGATTTTATAAATTTTATAAATTTTTAGGTTTTTAAGAATTAGATTGGTTTATAGGGGTTTTGGGGGTATTATGGTCTATTTAGATTTACGGGGGGGAGGTCATTTTTAGGATTTTCGATGTTTTTCTTAATTTTTTAGGGGTTTAATAGGATTTTATATTTTTTCTTAGTTTTTATGTTTATATAATATTTAGAGGTTTTAATGGTTTTTAGGTGTTTTATGATTTTTAGGTTTTTATGGTTTTTATCATTTATTAGGCTTTTATTGGTTTTAAGTGTAATTAGGGTTTTAAGTTTTTCTAAGAAGTTTTTAGTTTTTTTATGTTTTCTGTTATTTTCAGGGAATTTTTTTGATTTTTATGGTATTTAGGTATTTAGAGGGTTTTAGGATATTTTAGGATTTTATGGTTTTATGTGTTTTTATGTGGTTTTTTATTTTTAGAGGTTTTAATGTCTTGTAGTGTGTTTTTTATCATTTTTAGGGGTTTAAAGGTTTTTATGGTTTTTAGTGGTTTTTAGTGTTTTTAAGTGGTTTTGGAGGGCTTTAATATTTTTAGGGGTTTTTATTAGCTTTATTGTTTTAGGGGTTTTTAGGGTTTTTAGAGTTTTTTTGGGTTTTTAGGGTTTTAAGTGTTTTTAGGGTTTTTTGGTTTTTATGATATTTAAATATTTTAAGGGTTTTTACTTTTTTAGTGATTTTTTTTATTTTTTTGGATTTATATGGTTTTTATGTGTTTTTGGAATTTTGAGGGTTTTTATGATTTTAAGGTTCTTACATTTATTTCTGTTTTTTTAATGTTTCGTGGGTTTTTAATGTTTTTAGTGTTTTTAGGGGTTTAAATGGTGTTTAGTGTTTTTGTGGGGTTTTCATGTTTTTATGGGGTTTTAGGGGTTTTTAAGGTATTTATATTTTTTATGGGTTTTAAGGGTTTTTGGGATCTTTTAGCGGGGTTTTATCATTTGTTTGGTTTTTTGGGGTTTTAAGTGTTCTTTTTAACTTTTTATTTGATTTTTTCATGTTTTTAGGTTTTTTTTTCATTTCAAGGGATTTTTAGGGTTTTTTAGGATTTTAGATTTATTGATTGTTTTTAGGGGTTTCTAGGTGTTTTTGTGATTTTAGTGTTTTTTAGGTTTTTTTATTATATATTTTTTAAGATTTTAAGGTTTTCATAAAGGTTTTTAGGGTTTTTACAATTTCCATTATTTTTGGGTTTTTATGTTTTTTAGTGTTTTGAAGTTTTGAGGGTTTCTATGTGTTTTTAAGGTTTTTTAAAGTTGTTTTGTGGTTTTATGGTTTTTCTAGGTTTTAGGGTTTTTAGGGATTTTTAGGGATTTTAGAGTTTTTAGGTTTTTATTAGTTTTTAGTGTTTTCTGGTTTTTGATGTTTTCATATGAATTTTTAGGATTTTTTTAATAATTTAACATTTTAATGGTTTTGAGATATTTTTAGGTTACTTTATTAGGGATTTTGAGGGGGTTTTTTGTTTTTAGGGATTTTATGGGTTTTTACGATTATAGGGGTTTTTAAATTTTTAGGGGATTTATGGTTTTTAATGTTTTTTAATGTTGTAGGGTTTTAAATGGGTTTTATAGTTTTATTGGGTTTTATAGTTTTATGGGTTTTAAGGTTTTATAGGTTTTAAGGGGGTGTTTATGGTTTTAGGGGTTTTATGTTTTTGGTATTTTTAGGGTTTTTAGAATTTTTTCGGTTTTAGTTATTTTAAGGGTTTTTTTGATTTTAATGTTTTATAAGGTTTTTTATGGTTTCTATGATTTTATGTAGTTAGTTATTTTTTGGGATTTTGTAAGGATTTGTAATGGTATTAGTGGTTTTAGGGATTTTATGGTTTTTATGGTATTTAGAGCTTTTTTGTTATTTAGTGATTTTAAGTGTTTTATGTTTTTATGTTGTTCATAGGGGTTTTGGGTTTTTGGATTTTTAAGAGTTTTATTTTCTTTAGGGATTTATAGGTATTTTTTTAGTTTTTTATGTTATTTTGGGTCGTTAAATATTTCGATCATTTTAGTTATTTTTATGATTTTTTATGATTTTTTATGTTTTTAGATGTTTTTGGAATTTTTTATGGTTTTTTAGACTTTTTAAATATTTTTAGCTTTATAATGGGTTTTAGAGTTTTTAGTGGTATTTAGGGTTTTCTTATGGGTTTTCAGGGTTTTTTAGGGGTGTTTTTGTTTTTTTTGGGTTTTGAAGGGTTTTATTATTTTAGGGGTTTTAAGTGTTTTTTAGTTTTTTATGGTTTTTATTGAGGTTATTAAGGGTTTTTTACTTTTTTGAGTATTTCATTGGGATTTATTGTGATTTTTATAGTTTTTGGGGGTTTTAGAGATTTTGAGGGGTTTATGGTTTTAGTTTTTTCATGTTTCTTTGGCTTTTTTTTGGTTTTTAGGTTTTTTGTAGTTTTTTAGGGTTTGAAGGGTTTTTATATTTTTTAACATTTTTATAATATTAAAGGTATATTAGAGTCTTTAGTGTGTTTTAGGGGTTTTATTGGGTTTCATGGGTTTTTATGGTTTTTAGGGGATTAAGCGGTTTAAGGTTATTTTCAGGTTTTTAGGGGTTTAAGCGTTTTTTATTTTAGGGGTTTTATGTGTTTTTAGGATTTAAGGTTTTCTTAGGGGTTTTAAGTGTTTTTAGGTTTCAAGATATTTTTAGGTATTTTTTGGGTTTTTATGGTTTTTAAGGGGTTATAAGGATTTTGAGGGGTTTAGTGTTTTTTTATAGTATTAGGGGTTTTTGTTTTTTTTTGTTTTTTTGATTTTTTGAGTTTTTTATAGGTTAAATATATTTTTAGAGTCTTTAACAATTTTAGGGGTTTAAATGGGGTTTGAAATTTTTAGTGGGTTTTATGTTTTTTATGGGTATTTTGGTTTTTATTGGTGTTTATGGTTTTTAGGGGTTTAAAGGTTTTATAGTGCTTTTTTCAATTTTAGGTTTTTATGGTTTTCATAGGGGTATTTTGTTTTTTAGAATTTTTAGTGATTTTTAGGGATTTTTTAGGATTTTCATGGGGTTTTATTGTTTTTTGGGAACTTAATGGTTACAAGGGGTTTTACGTTTTTAGGGTTTTTCTGGATTTTTAGGGTTTTTGTGGTTTTTCTAAATTTTTAGGGGTTTTTAGGTTTTATAGTGTTTTTAATGTTTTTAGGGGTTTAAATGTTTTTATAATTTATTAATAGTTTGTTAGGTTTTTATGGGGTTTTACGGTTTTTTATGGTTTTTAGGGCAAAGAATGCGCGGACCAAGCAGAGAGCTTGGTGCCATAAATTATAAAAAACGAAAAGTACAAAACATTACAGGGGGACTTGTACATTCGGGTGCAGGTAGTGCACTTCATGTTATATTCTAAATGAGATGCACAAAAAGAAGGAGCAATGAATGAAACCCGTGAGAAGCATTCTTCAATATCCATCTTGGAAAGAATATCAGCCACCATATTGACCTCCCTATATGCATGAGTGATCTTGAGGATCAGGTTCTTGGATAAGCTAAGGCATTCAATCCATTGGGGTAGGAGCCTCCATGGAACCTTCTTGAGTTTTGTCGGAGAGCCTCTACCGCAAGAATCGAGTCAGATTTGATCCATAGATGCATCCACCCAAATTGATTTGCAAAACGAACAACCTTGATAATATCCAAAAGCTATGCCTCATAGGCGTAACCATTCCCAATGAAATGATAGAAAATGACCTTGATTAAACCTCGATAGGTACGGAAAACACCACCACACCCTCAAGGACCTGGTGAACCTGCTTCCGCACCATCAACATTAACTTTGATCCATGACGGGATTACTGGAATCCATCTAATGTACATCATCAACATTGGTTTTTTGCACCTGCCAGGAACACCAAGAGTGTGGCGTGTAACAAGGTCATTTAATCAGTTGTTCATCATACCTAACTGAATAAACCCAGCCATTCGAACAACACTATGCATGGTAATAATACCCTCATGTGTGGAGTATGATTTATTCTAAAACATATCAGAATTCATCGCAGCCCATAGGAAAGCAAAAATTGCTACAGATGCAGCAAGAAGGAGATTGTGAAGCTGCTCACTGCAACTAAAATATGTAATAAAAATCATCCTTTGGGAAAAGGTTCCAGGGGTAAATGGAGACCAAATACGTGTTTCAAGTGATTCCATAGTCTATGCACAAGATTTCATTCAACAAAGAGGTGTTTTACACTTTCATCGCCTCGTAAATAGATGCTACAGGCTGAGAAAATCTATCATTCATCTTTTTGCAACTGACCATGCATAGGTAGCCTATTTCTCCAAATCTTCCAAAGGAGAAGAAAGTTTCTAGGGGGAATGAATTGACACTTATATTTCAGAATCCATGAGGGGGGGGGGGGTCCCAGCCTTACCGGCATTTGTGCTTATAGAAATCCCTTGTAGCAAGCTGACCAATCAGATTCGGCTTCCATATGAGAGTATCAGAATCAATGTAACTGTAATGGTGAATCTGGGAAATGATTTGTGGTGGTATAAGTCCATCCAGCTCCATCATCCTGGCATTGAGATCAGTGATACACATGTGTTGTAGACCCTGAGGTACCTGCATTATTTCATGTAGAGGACAGTATAGCCACGGAGTGAGCCAACAGTTCATATTAGAGTGACTTGAAAAATCCTAAATAGATTGGGAGATAATGCCATGATATGAGGATTTAATTGTGGTCTAGACAGAGGAGAGCATGTAACCAGTGTAGCCATTGCACAAGTGAGTGGTAAATTTTTCTTTAAGAAAATCCAGCTCACCTTCCTTGTGTGTGAAGAGGTTCCAGGTGAATTTGGCCCGCAAGGCCTCATTATAAAGCCAGAGATCCTTAATTCGAAGACCACCCATTTCAATGGGTTTAATGCATTCTTTCCACGCAACAGTTACCAATTTATCTTCATTAATGCATCATGTCCATGAGAAGATCTGAATCTTGGCTTGAAGAGACTTGATCAGACTTACTGGACATCTATAAATAGAAAATACAAGAAAAAATATTGAGGTGATGATAGAATAGATAAGGCATACTCTGCCTTCTTGGAAAAAGGACTTTCCCTTCCATTTATCCAGCTATTGTGTGATGTTAATAGAGATTCTTTTCAAGTGGAAACGCTTTAAATTTCCCTAAAAGAGGCGGACCCCAAGGTAATTAAATGGCAGGGATATTTTTTTGACGCTAAGACATCTAATGATTCTGTTTTTCCATATAGAGGAGCACCCTTTCCCAATGATAATAAATGATTTACTCCAACTGATAGATTGTCCAGAAACATCTTCATAATGATTAAAGATTTTCCGAATAGAAGATATAGTTCACATATTAGCCTGCCCAATTAGAAGGATATCTTCAGCATAAAAAAGATGTGAGGGTACGAAATAGTCCTTCCCAGCTTTTATAGGACAATAAAATCCAGCCATCATTGCATTGACAACCAAATAACTTAGATAATCTTCCACAAGTGCAAAGAGAATCCAAGAGAGTGGATCTCCCTGTCTAACCCCTCATGAACATTGAAGGAAACCTTTTGGTGCCCCATTAACCAAAACATATATTCTAGAACTCTCTAAAATGAAAGAAATCAAACTAGTAAACTTGGCTAAAAACCCATACATGCTCAAAATGATGAAATGAAAGTGCCACTTAATGGTATCAAAGGCTTTGGATATGTCCAATTTTAAAGAAAAGGACCCATGTTTGGATTTCTTCCTCATGATATTCACTCCTTTAGAGGTTTATGGTTTTTTAGATTATTTAACATTTTTGGGGGTTTAAATGGTTATTAAAAATTAGTGGTTTTTATGGGCGATTAGGAGTTTTTAATGTTTTTAGGGGTTTTTGGTTTTGGGTATTTTTATGATTTTTAGGGTTTGGGGGGTTTCTAGAATTTTTTAAGGCATTAGGGGTTCTTTGTATTTTTAGATTATTAATGTTTTCTTAGGGTTTTTTCAGGGTTCTTAGGATTTTTTATGCTTTTAGTTATCTTTATGGGAAAGGTAGATGCAGGAACAAGGCTATTCCTGGCCCCACCATTTATTAATAAAAAAGAGAGCAGTGCAGACCGGGGAGGGTTAGGGTCAATAGACCCATACCCAAAGACAAGCCCCAAAAAGAAAACAAAGAAAGAAAAGGACACAAAAGACCAGAAACACCAGCAACTTCAGCACGTCTTATCAAACCAGCACCAGCATTCAACAACACCAAAACCAATCATCATAGCCAAAGTATTCATGCATCATTCACCACCTCCAACCTCCAGCAGCTCAGCATCCAACAACCATCACCTCAAATCCAATTAGAATTCAACAACTAGTAAATAATAATGCCTTTCATCAACCAGTTTCCATTCATACCATTTATATCTTCTAGTATTCCCTCCCTAGGAGGAACCACTTCCAGTAATACCGGACCATCAAAACCAAATTCATCCACTTCCACGCATCTCAGTCTAGCAACAAACATCATACAACACCAAAGAATCAGCCAGCCAAAATTTCCTTCGATTCCTCGTGAATAAGAAGCAGAAAAAAACATATCTCCCTCATCAGCACACACCAAAAGGCACAACAGCAACAACAAAATTGAACAAACCAGAACCACCTCAGCCATAAACTCAAACAGAGTATCTCCAACTAGATGAAGAATCCAACTAGCAATCCAGTCCACCAGCTAAACAATCCATAACAGCAGATCCATCATGCATCCACTAGGTAGTAGTGATCTGAATCCACGAGCCACCGGAACACTAGGATAAGAACAAAAATGAAGGAACCACACCACACCAAAGATGAAATACAATATTTTTTGTAAAATACGAATAACACCTGCTTCCGTGAGTCTGAGGAACACCATTGAGGCCCATCGCCACGAACCGTAGCACCAAAATATAACCAGCTCTTCCCTGGATTTATAGTGGTTCACACCAAAGATTCCAGACTTAAGTGGTTCCACCATGGATCTGCAACGCCACGTGGAACTGAGAGAATCGCCATGACCAGATCTGGTTCCATGCAAAGCGCGGAGAGCATATACTGTCCACCCTTCCATGTATCTATAACGCCGAGTGATGGGAAGACCAACTCCATCCATAACCTCCAGAGAACTGCAACTTCACACACCAAAGGGTCTAGATCTGTCCCAAAAAACCAGTCACACACTGGGAAGTCTGAATCCGACCACCTCCTCCAGGGAATTCCCATAGCAAATACTAGATCCGGTAAACCCCAAAAAATCTCCGCAATGCCAACAGTCAGAAAGTCCAGAACAGGCATGTCCATCCTTGGATGAAGCCTTCATCCGAATTTGCTTTCAGAGAAGGCCTGAGAGGGCACTAACGATCGAGAGTCCCACCTCAAGAGGAGAGAGCAGCAGCACTAAGCAATATGATGCCTGAGAATCCACAGCCGCCTATTTATCTTTAGGGATTTAAATGATTTTTATGGTTTTAATGGGTTTTTGGGATTTTTAGTGGTTTTAGTGTTTTAGTTTTTTTTAGATTTTTTGGGTTATTTTGATTTTTTAGGGTTTTAATTGATTTTTAGAGTTTTTTGAACATTTTTAGGGGTCTAAAAGATTTTCCAAATTTAGTATATTTTTAATATTTTTTTGGGTTTTTAAAGGTTTTAGTGGTTTTATGATTATTATGTTGTTTCTCAATTTTTAAGTTTTACGGTTTTTAAGTGTTCTTAGGTTTTTAGGTTTTCTTTTTGGTTTTCATGGTTTTTAGTGTTTCTTATTTTTTTAGGGATTTTTGGTCTTTTTTTCATGTTTTTTTATTAGTTTTAGGGGTTATAGATATTTTGAGGGTGTTGAGGGATTTTGAGGGTTTTTTTTGGTATTTATGGTTTTAGGGTTTTTATGGTGTTTTAATTTTTTCTGGTTTTTTTGAGTTTTTTTTGGGTTTTTATGGTGTTTTTGAGTTTTTAACCATTGTTAAGGGATTAAAGGGTTTTCATAATTTTTAGTGTTTTTACGAGTTTTATGGGATTTTTTAATTTTTTATGGTTTTTATGGGTTGTTAGGATTTTTAGGATTTTTAGGTGTTTTTATAGTCTTTAATGTTTTTTATGTATTTAGTTTTTTATTGTTTTTTATTTTTTTATGTTTTTAATGAGAGTTAGGGGTTTTTATATTTTTAGTTATTTTCAATATTTTTTTAGTGTTTAAGGGATTTCATTGAATTTTGGGTTTTTGGGGATTTTAGTAGATTTATGGTTTTTTATAGTTTTTAGGGTTTTAAATGTTTTCTATATTTTTTTAATAGTTTTAGAGATTTAAACAGTTTATGAGTTTTATTTTTTTATAATTTTTATGGGGTTTTATGGGTTTAAATGTTATTAATCGATTTTGGGGGTTTTTAAGGGTTTTTGGAATTTTTATGTTTTCAAGGGTTTTATATGTTTTAAGGTTTTTATATTTTTCCTTGGGTTTTTCATGGAATTTTTTTAGTTTTTTAGTTATTTTTAGGGTTATTTTATGATTTTTTGGTTTTTAGGGTCTTTAGAGATTTTCAGGGTTTTTGGGTTTTATGGTATTTGTTTCTTTTGGAATTTTTAGGATTTTTGCGTTTTTAGAGTTTTGGGGGGTTTTAATATTTTAACATTTTTAGCGATTTAAATTTTTTTAGATTTTTTAGTGTATTTTATTTTTTATATGGGGATTTAGTGTTTTTTATCATTTTTTGGGGTTTTAGTGTTTTTAGAGTTTTCATGTTTTTAGATTTTTTCTGGGTTTTTAAGCAATTTTAATTGTTTTTATGTCTTTAATTGTTTTTATAATTTTTTTTGGGTTTTTTTAATTTTAATTTTTTAGGGATTATTAGGATATTTATGGTTTTTTGGGTTTTATGGATTTTGAGGGTTTTTAGGGTTTTAGGGGTTTTGGTGTTTTTATTATTTTTTTGTAGTTTTAGGATTTTTTGAGTTTCTTAGGGGTTTTAAGGTTTTTTGGTATTTTTTACATATTTAGTTGTTCAAATAGAATTTATAGTTTTTAGTGGTTTATGGTATTTAAGGGTATTTGGGTTTTTATGGGGTATTATTGTTTTTCAGGATGTTAGGGTTTTTAGGGTTTCTTTGTTGTTTTAGGTTTTTAGTAGATTTAAGTGTTTTTTGGTTTTTAAGGTTCTCTTCTGGTTTTTTAAGGTTCTTATGGTTTTTTGTTTTAGGTTTTTCTTTGGAATTTTTAAAATTTTTATGTTTTTTAGGTTTTTTGGGGATTTTGATTATTTTTAGGGGTTTATGGGTTTTTTGTTTATGGGGTTTTTAATGGTTTTTGGAGTTTTTTGGGTTTTTATGGATTTTATAGTTTTGAACATTTTTAGGGGTTGAAAGGTTTTAAATTGTTTTTATTGGATTTGGGGGTTTCTATGGGGTTTTAGTGTTTTTTATTATTTTTGGGTTTTTTTATTATTGTTAGGTATTTTTATGGTTTCTATGATTATTAGGGTTTTTTATTTTTATCATTTTTAGGTTTTTTTGGGGGTTTAAGTTTGATTTGGTGTTTATTTTTTTCTTAAGGTTTTTAGGGGTTTTTATGTTTCTATATATTTTATGGATTTCATAGGATTTTTATGGTTTCTGGGGTTTTATGTATTTTAAGGGTTTTTTGTGGTTTTATGGGATTTTATGGGTATTTTGTATTTTTTGGGTTTTGTGAGTTTTTAAGTGTTTTAATTGTGTGAGATATTTTTAACAATTTTAGGGGTTTAAAGAGTTTTTATTGCTTTAGAGTTTTTTTATGGATTTTTAATTTTAGAGGTTTTTTAGTTTTTTAGATTTTTTTATGATTTTTCAGGGTTTTATGGGTTTTGGTGTTTTTTGGACTTTTTAGTGGTTTTAAGGCTTTTAGAATTTTTAAGGGTTATTTTTTTCTAATATTTAAGGTTTCCTTTGGGGTTTTCTAGTTATTTAGTAATTTTTATATTTTATAGAATTTTTTAGGGGTTTTATGATTTTTAAGGATTTTAGGGATTTGATGGTTTGTAGGGGTTTTTTGGTTTTTTTGGTTTGCAATTTTTTAGGGTTTTAGGGGTTTTTTATTTTTTTAGTTTTTTAATGTCCTATTATGGGTTTTCAGTGTTTTATAGGGGTTTACACTTTTAGTTATTGGGGGGGGGGGGCGTTGGAATTATATTGGTTTTAGGGTTTTATGTATTTTCTGGAGTTTTATGGGTTTTATGGTTTTATGGGTTTTTTTGTTTTTAGGGTTTTTTGGACTTTTATGGTTTCCAAGTATTTTAGTTTTTCCATTTTTTTACGATTTTAAAGGGTTTTAAGATTTCTAATGGATTTTTAGGGTTTGTAAGGTTTTTATGTATTTTTATGGTTTTATGGTTTTTTCGGGTTTTTAGTGTTTTTTAGGTTTTTAGGGGGTTTAGGTGTTTTTAGGTTCTTTAGGGTTTTTAGTGATATTAGGATTTTTTATGTTTTTTGGGAATTTTATGGTAATTATTGTTTTTAGGGTTATTATTATTTTTTGGATTTTTCAGGGTTTGAATGGTTTTTAGGTTTTAATTGTTTTCTTAAGCTGTTTTTGGGTTTTAAGGGGGTTTTACATTTTATAGGACTTTTAAGTATTTTCGGATTTTTATGGGATTTTAGTGTTTTTAGGGATGATGATGATTTTTAAAATTTATTAGGGTTGCTAGGGATTTTATAATTTTTTTGGATTTATAGAGATTTTATGTTTTTTTAGTTTTTCTTACATTTTCTTAGGGTTTTTCAGGGGTTTTAGAATTTTAGGGTTTTTTTTTTATTCTTTTTGAGAAATTTATTGGTCTTTTTATTTTTTAGAAATTTTTGGGCTTTATGGTATTGTAGTATTATGATTTTTTATGGTTTTTTGGTATCATATTTTTTTTGAGTTTTTATGGGTTTTATTATTTTAGAGTATTTTATCTTTTCAGTGGTTTAAAGGTATTTTATATATTATAGTATGTTTTTATAGATTTTATTTGTTTTTAGGGATTTCATGGTTTTTAGGGGTTTTTTGGGTTTTAGGGTTTTTTAGGATTTTTAGGGATTTTGGTGAGATTTAGATTTTTGTGGTTATTTGTTGGGTTTTACGGTTTTTTTTGGATTTTTAGGGATTTTAGGTCTTTTGAGTTTTTAACGATTTTAGGGGTTTAAATGTTTTTTGAGTTTTTAATGGTCATTTAGGGTTTTATATATTTTTTGGATTTTTATATTTTATGGAATTTTATGGTTTTTATGTTTTTTAGGGGGTTTTAGAGTTTCTATCATTTTTTTATGTTTTAGGGGTTTTAAGTATTTTAGGTTTTAACCTTTTTCATAGGGTTTTCAAAGTTTTTATGGATTTTTATGTTTTTCCGGATATTTATTCCTTTTTAGGATTTTAATGGGTGTTTAGTGTTTTAAGGGATTTTAAGTGTTTTAGGGTTTTTACTGTCCTTATGGTATTTATGGTATTTATGATTTTTTGGGTTTTTTTAGTTTTTAAAGGATTTTTTATTTTTAATGATTTTTAATGTTTTTAAGGTTTTAAATGAATTTAGAATTTTTTTTGGGTTTTAGGACCCTTATAGGGTTTTAAGGTCTTTATTGGGTTTGGGGGGGGGGGGGTTGGGTATTTTTAGTGTTTTTAGTGTTTTTATCAATTTTTGAATTTTTAGTGTTTTATGGTTTTTTGGATTTTATGGTTTTATAAGGGGTTTTCTAGAGTTTTAGGGTTTTTAATTTTTTCATGTATCTTGGGGATTTTTATAATTTTTATTGTTTTTTTATGGATTTGAAGCGTTTTTAGATTTTATGGTTTTTATTGATTTTTTAGGTTTATGATTTTTTTAATTTTAGGGTTTGGAATATTATCAGTGGTTTTTAATGTTTTGAGGGGTATAACGTGTTTTTATAGTTTTTATTAGTTTTTTATGGATCTTTGGTTTTTTTAGGTTTTTTAGGAGGTTTTAGGAGTTTTGGGTGGTTTTAGGTATTTTAGGGGTTTTAGGGACTTTTAGGGTTTTTATCATTTTTAGGTTTTTAGGGGTTTTAAGTGTTTTTTTATGTTTTTGTTTTTTCGTATGGGTTTTCAATGTTTTTTGGTTTTTTACATTTTTATTTAATTTTTTATATTTTTAGGATTTTTATGAGTTTTTAGGATTTTTAGTGATTTTAGGGATTTTGAGGGGTTTTAGCGTGTTTAGGGATTGTTAGGGTTTAAATCATTTTTTGGGGTTTTATGTATTTTTTATTTGATGTTTTTATGGTTTTATTATAGTTTCTGGGGTTTTAATTTTTTTATGATTTCAGTATATTCTATATTTTTTATAATTTTTGAGGTTTTTTAGGGGTTTTATAGATTTTCGAGGAATTTAGGGTTTTTTTGTTTTAGATTTTTTATTATTATATAGTGATTTTAATCAGTTTTAGGGACTTAAGGTTTTATTAGGGATTTTCAATGTTTTAAGGTTTTTTATATTTTTAATGTATTGTTTGGGATTTTAGTAATTTTTTGGTTTTTAGGTTTTTCAGGGATTTTGAGGGTTTTTAGGGGTTTTTAGGATTTTTATGGGTTTTGGGGTTTTTAGGATATTTTAAGTGTTTTTGGGGTTTTAAAGGTTTTTAGAGATTTTCAAAGTTTTTAGGGTTTTATAGGGGTTTTTGTCTTTTACTGTGGTTTTTCTGTTTTTATGGGTGTTTAGTGTTTTTATTTTTATAGGATTTTTATAGTTTTTAGTGGTATTATGTGTTTTTGGATTTTTTAGGTTTTTTTGTGTTATTTAGGTTTTCAGGGGTTTTAAGTGTTTTTAGGTTTTATTGGTTTTCTAAGAGGTTTTTGAGGTTTCTAGGTTTTTTTAAGATTATAGGGGTTTTAGGGATTTTTAGAATTTTTATAGCTTTTAGGGTTTGTGTATTTTTAGGGTTTTTAGGGGTTTTAGTGTTTTTATTTATTTTATGGTTTATTGGGGTTTCAGTGTTTTTTAGTTTTTAGGGGGTTTAAGGTTTTTTATAGTTTTTTAATGTTTTTAGGGTAGAAGAGGTGCAAAGGCTAGGATAATCCTGTACCCCCCAGAATTTATTTGAAAAAAGAGTCACAATAGACAAGGGAGTGGAGGGGTCAATCAACCCACAACCAAAAACCCTTAAAAAACCCAAAACCAAAAAAGAAGGAATAAATAAAAGACCAGTCAAAGGGTTTTTAGAATTTTTAGGGTTTTTTTAAGTGTTTAAGAGGATTTTGTGGGATTTTGTTGTTTTTAATGGTTTTAGTTTTTTTGTATGTTTTTTAGTGGTTTTATGTTTTTTTAAGTTTTTAATATTCTCTAAGGGGTGTTCCAGGTTTATAGGGGGTTTTAAATTTTTAAGTATATTTAATTATTTTTAGTAATTTTAATGTTTTTTGTGGGTTTTAGGGATTTTTAGAGATTTTAGGATTTTCTAGGTTTTTTAGGTTTTCATGGATTTTTATGTTTTTTCGGGGGGTTTTTATTTTTTGGTGGTTTAATGGTGTTTTTTTAGTTTTTATCAATTTTAGGGTTTCAAAGGGTTTTTAGTGTTTTTATTGGGTTTAGAGTTTTTTATGGATTTTTATGTTTTTCATTTTTTTTATGAATTTTCTGGTTTTAGGGTCTTTTAGTGTTTTTATTATTTTTATGTTTTTAATGGTTTTATGTTTGTTTAGGTTTTTAAGCTATTATTTTTGTTCTTCATGGTTTTTTATATTTATCAGGATATTTCAGGATTTTTTTGGATTTTTATGGTTTTTATAGATTTTAGGGATATAGGTTTTCTTAGAGTTTTTATCATTTTTGGGTTTTTAGGTGTTTTAAGGGTTTTTATGTTTGTAAGGTTTTATTATAAAATTTTATGTTTTTTTACATTTTTAGGGATTTTTAGGCTCTTATGGTTTTCATCATATTTAGGGATTTGATGTTTTTGGGGGTTTTTTGGTTTTTATATTTTTTGGAGTTTTATAGGTTTATTTTGAGTTTTTGGGGTTATAATAATTTCTAGTGTTCTCAATGTTTTAAGAGTTCAAATTATTTTTACAGTTTTTAGTGGTTCTTATGGTTTTGATGGGGTTTTAGGATTTTTTTTTTATTTTTAGTGTTTTTAGTGTTTCATAGGGTTTTTAGCATTTTTTTGTTTTTCAACTGTTTTATGTTTGTTGTGTTATTATGGATTTCATAGGGATGTCAAGGTTTTTAGGGTTTTTTTTTATGTTTTAGGTATTTTAAGTCATTTTTAAGGTTTATATTTTTTATTGTTTTTATGGATTTTGAGTGTTTTAAATTATTTTTGGGTTCTTAGAGTTTTTAGAATTTTTATGTTTTTAGGGGTTGAAATTGTATTAAGGTTATTATGGTTTTCTTAGGGTTTTACTATTTTTGATGGTTTTTTTTATTTTAAATATTTTTATGGATTTCATTGGATTTTATGGTTTTTAGGCTTTTTGTGGGTTTTGACAGTTTTTTGGGTTTTGTGGTTTTTTTTGGATTTTTGAGTTTTTCTAGTTTTTATGATTTTAATTGTTTTTTTATGTTAATGTATTTATGTGTTTAATTTTTTTTATAGTTTTACAGGTTTTATGGTTTTTATGGTTTTTAGTGGTTTTTATAGTTTTTCGAATTTTTAATAGTTTTTTTGTGTTTGCTAGATATTTAAGGTCGTTTTGGATTTTTTGGGTTTTATGATTTTCTACAATTTCAGGTTTTTATGGGTTTTAATTGTGTTTATGTTTCTAAGGTTTTCTTAGGGGATCTCATTGTTTTTACGTTTTTTTAGTTTTTTTTAGTTTTTTAAGTATTTATAGGATTTTTATTGTTTTATTGGGTTTTTATGGATTTTGAGGGTTCATTGGGTTTTTAGAATTTTTATGTTTTTTAGAACTTTTATGTGTTTTTTGGATTTTATTGTTTTATTAGGGGTTTTTTGGGGTTTTTTGGTTTTTTATGATTCAACATATTTTTAGGGATTTTTTTTAAATTTTATGGTTTTAAGTTTTTAGAGACTTTGAGGGGTTTATGTTATTAGGGGTTTGATTTATTTTAATGTTTTTTGTGTTTTTTGAGTTCTTTGTAGTTTTAAAGGGGTTTTAGTGTTTTTTAGTGTTTTTTAAGATTTAAAGGGTTTCTATATTTTTAGTGGTGTTAGGGTTTTTATGGGTTTTTTTTGGTTTCTTATGGTTTTTGAGGGTTTATAGTTTTTAAGTTTCTTATGGTTTTTAGTAATTTTATTATTTTTGTGTTTTTATTAATTTTATGTGTTTTTAGGGTTTTAATATTTTCTTAGGGATTTTATTCTTCTTTAGGTGTTTCTCAATTTTTTTTTGAATTTTAGGTCTATTTTAGTTTTTTATGGATTTTTAAGGATTTTGAGGGTTTTTACTGTATTTATATTTTTTATGGTTTTTAGATTTCTTTGTTTATTTTTTTAGTTTTTAGGTGTTTGATGTGTTTTTTAGTTTTTAATTGTTTCTTATGGTATTTCAGGTGTTTTAGGGGTTTTTACATTTTTAGGTATTTTTAGGGCCTTTTAGGATTTTTATGGGTTTTTTGTATTTTTTGGGATGTTGAGTCTTTTTTGGGATTTTCATGGTCTTCAATGATTTTATTGTTTTGGGGGTTCTTTTTAATTTTTATAGTTTTGAGGTTTTTAGTGTTTTATAATGTTTTTAGAGGTTTAAAGGGTTTTTGGAGTTTTAGTGGGTTTTTAGGGTTTTTATCTGGGTTTTGGGTTTTAGGGTTTTAGGGGTTTTGAGGGTCTTTTAAAAGTTTTAAGGTATTTAGGGGTTTTATGTTTGTTAAGGTTTTCAATGTTTTCTTAGGGGTTTTCAAGGTTTTTAGAGGTTTTAAGGATTTTTTAGGATTTTTTTTGGTTTTAGGGATTTTAGGGATTTTGAGGGTTTTTAGGTTTTTAGTGTTTGTAAGAATTTTTAGGGTTTCTAGTGTTTTTAGAATTTTTTTAGGAATTTTTAGTCTTTTTATGTTTTTAATGATTTCTTAGGAGTTTTGAATTTTTTAGGGTTTTTATGTTTTTTGGGATTTTTAATGTTTTTAATGTTTTTTATGTTTTTATGGTTTTTATATATTTTTATGGATTTGGAGGATTTTAGGATTTTTAGGGGTTTAGGAATTTTTTTTGGTGTTTACGAATTTTCTTAGTTTTTAGGGTTTTAAGGGTTTTTAGAGTTTTTTATGTTTTTAGGGGATTAAATTGTTTTTTTTATTTTTAGTGGTGTTTATTGTTTTTATGGGGTTTTAGGGGTTTTAGGATTTTTTGGGGTAATATAGTTCGTAGTTTCCTTTTATTGGTTTTTAGGGTTTTTATCATTTTTAGGATTTTGGTGTTTTTAGTATTTTTATGGTTTTATTAAGTTTTTTAAGGGTTTAGTGTTTTTTCATATTTAGGGATTTTTTAGGATTTTATTGTTTTTAGGGATTTAAAGGGTTTTCCGGGTTTTTAGGATTTTATGGTTTTTTGGGTTTTAGGGTATTTTTTAGTTTTTAGGGTTTTAAAGGGACTTTTGAGTATTTTAACATTTTATGGGATTAAAGAATTTTTAGAGTTTTTAGCGGGGTTTTAGGGTTTTTATTGTGTTTTATTGTTTTTAAGGCTTTTAGGTTTTTCATGGTTTTTTCTGTTTTTTGGGTTTTTTAGAATTTTTAATATTTTTAGGTTTTTAGGTATTTTAAATATTTTTAAAATTTTATAGGTTTCCTAGTGTTTTTAGGGTTTTTTAAATTTTAGGTATTTTTATGGAATTTATGGTTTTTGTGGTCTTTATGAATTTTGAGGGTTATTAGGGTTTTTATGGGGTTTTTTGCTTTTTTTGGTATTTAGGTTTTCTTGAGATTTTCCGGTTTTTAGAATTTTTTATCATTTTTTGGGGTTTAAAAGGTTTTTTGTGGGTTTTTATGGTTTTTAATATTTTTAGGTTTTTATGGTTATTAGGGTTTGTAGGGTTTTATGGTTTTTTGTGTTTATAGAGTTTTTTTTTACTTTTATGGTTTTAAAGAGTTTTTTGGGGTTTTATGGTTTGATTTGGGTTTTTTGGGGCTTTTAGGGTTTTTATATTTTTAGGGATTTTTATGCATCTTTTAATTATTTTTATGTATTTTTAGTTTTTATGGATTTTTAGGGGTTTTTTGGTGTTTTGGTTTTTTTGGGTTTTTTTGGGTTTTTTGGGTTATTTGGGGTTTTTTTGAGTTTTAATAATTTTAAGGGTTTATATAATTTTAATTTTCATTTTTAAGGGTTTAAATAGTTTTTAGAGAATTTAGTGGTTTTTAGGGGTTTTATGGGGTTTTAAGGGTTTTATGGGTTTTTAGGGTTTCTATGTCTCTTAGGTTCTTTTGCTGCTTTTAGAATCCTTGGGAATTTTTATGGTTTTTAGAATTTATTAGGTTTCATATAGGAGTTAATTATTTTTTGGATTCTTTGGTTTTCTTAGTGTTTTTTGAGCATTTACTGGTTTTTTACATTTTAGTTATTTTAGAGATGTTTGAGGGGTTTTAGAGATTTTAGGGTTTTTTAGAATTTTATGTTTTTGGGGGTTGTATGGATTTTTTAGTTTTTCAGGGGTTTTAAGGTTTTTCTGTATTTTTGAACCTTTTAGGGGTTTATAGTGTGTATACAGTTTTTATTAGGTTTTGAGAATTTTTATGGGGTTTCCTGTTTTAAGGGTTTTAGTTGTGTTTTGGTTTTTAGTGTTTTTTATGATTTTTAGGGGTTTTAGGATTTTTAGGATTTTTAGAATATTTAGGTTTTTAGAGGATTTAGGTTTTTTTTAGGATTATAAGGTCTTCTTAGGGGATTTCATAGTATTTATAGTTTTTAAATTTTTGGTATTTTTAGGTATTTTATTTGGTTATTTATGGGTTTTTAATTCCATTTTTTTGTTGAGTGTTTTAGAGTTTTTAGTGTTTTATGGGTTTTTTGGTTGTTTAGTATCTTTTTATTATATTATGGTTTTAGGGTTTTTTAGTGTTTTTTCAAAATATTAAGGGTTTAATGAGGTTTTAGAGTTCCTAGTGTTTTTAGGGTTTTTTGGGTTTTTAAGGTTTTAGTGGTTTGTGGTTTTTATTGATTTTAGGGGTTTTTTAGTATTTTTAGCATTTGGGTTTTTTTTGGGGTTTACTGTTTTTCTAGGTTTTAAATGTTTTCATTGGGTTTTTTAGTGTTTTTTATGTTTTTATGTATTTTTTAGGATTTTTTTAGGATTTTTATGGGGTTTAGGGTTTTAGGGATTTTAGTGGATTTAGGGTTTTTATGTATTTTAGGGTTTTTAGAGTTTTTTGCATTTTTAGGGCTATTTGTGGTTTAAAGTATTTTTAGTTATTAAGGGTTTCCTAGAACTTTTTAGGTTTTTAGTGTTTTTTATGAATTTAAATAATTTTATGGATTTTTTTGTATTTTTATATTTTTCTTGGGGTTTTAGTTATTTTGAAGCTTTTTTTGGGTTTTTAGTGGTTTTAGGGTCTTTTGGGTTATTAGTTTCTTTTTTAATTTTTAGAGTTTTAAAAGTTTTTTCATGTTTTTAGAAGTTTCTTAGGGACTTAATGGGGTTGTAGGGTTTTTTGTTGTTTTATGGTTTTGCAGGATTTTAGGTATTTAGGGAGTCTTTATGGGTTTTATAGTTATTAGTGTTTTTTATATTTTTTAGGATTTTAAGGGGTTTGGGGTTTTTAAGGATTTCTAGGGGTTTAGTCACAATTTTTGGGTTTTTATGTTTTTAGGGTTTATAGATTTTTTTTGGATTTTTTATTGTTTTTAGAGTTTTTAGTGATTTTTAGGGGTTTTAGGGTTTTTTAGTTTTTAGGGTGTTTTTGGGTTTTCATTAGTTTTAGGGCTTTTAGGATTTTTATGTTTTTAATGTTTTCTTTGGGGTTTTTTGGGTTTTTTGGGGTTTTTATATTTTTAGGATTTTTTAGGGATTTCATGATTCTAGGTTATTCTATGGTATTTAGATATTTTTTGGATTTTTTGGGATTTTAAGGGTTTTAGGATTTTTATTATTTTATTGGCTTTTTGGTGTTTTTTTGAGTTTAATAGGGTTTTAATGTTTTTAGATTTTTTTACCATTTTTTGGGGTTTAAATGATCTTTTGGGTTTTGTTAGTGTTCTATGGGTTTTTACAGTTTTTTAGGGGCTTTTGGATTTTTAATGTTTTTATAGTTTTTAGGGTTTTAGTGTTTTTTAAGTTTTTAAAGGTTTTTAGTGTTTTTAGGTTTTAAATTTTTTATTAGTTTTTTTTTGGTTTTTAGGATTTTATAAATTTTTAGGTAATTATAGTGATATTTTAGGATTTTTATGGTCTTTAGGGATTTTTTAGGATTTGAGGGTTTTTCACATTTTTAGGGTTTTAGTGTTTTAAATGGGATTTAGAGTTTTTGAATATCTGTTGGCATTTAATGGTTTTTAAAGTTTTTAGTGGTTTATAGGGTTTTTAGGGGATTTAGGGTTTTTAAGGTTTTTATGGTGTATAGGGTTTCTTTTGGATTTATGAGTATTTTATGTTTTTGGGGGTTTTAATTGTTTTTATATGGATAAGGATTTCATTAGGGTTTTTAAGGGTTTTTTTATTGTTTACATTCTAAAGGAATATAGGGATTTTTAAGGATTTTTATCTGTTTTTAGAATTTTAGGGATTTTGATGGTTTGAAGTGTTTTATAGTCTTATGGTTTTTATTGTTTCATTTGGTTTTTTGGTTTTTTTGAGTTTTTAAATGTTTTTTTGTTTTTTAAAGTTTTTTTTAACATTTTAGTGGTTTAAATTGATTTTTGGGGTTTTAGAATTTTCTATTGTTTTAATATTTTTAAGAGTTTTTTGGTATTTAAGGTTTTCATTGGGTTTTATATTTTTTCATTTTAGGAATTTTAGGATTTTTATATTTTGTACGAATTAATGGGTTTTGAGGGTTTTAATTATTTTATGGGGGTTTTGGGGTTTTTTGAGTTTTTAGGGATTTATGGGTGTTATTTCATTTTTATGATTTTAGGGGATTA
Organism: Viscum album; assembly: GCA_963277665.1. Taxonomy (NCBI): domain Eukaryota; kingdom Viridiplantae; phylum Streptophyta; class Magnoliopsida; order Santalales; family Viscaceae; genus Viscum; species Viscum album. The sequence goes on along the minus strand of OY728136.1, from coordinate 1,273,532,346 downwards.
AATAGTTTTTAGTGTTTTAGTGGGTTTTAAATTTTTTTGTGGGTTTCAGGGTTTTTTATTTTTTTTCGGAGTTTTTATTTTTTTTTATTTTTAGGGATTTTTTTGTATTTTTGGGGGTTTTAACATTTTTAGGTTTTTCAGGGTTCTAACTGTTTTCAGGTTTTTACTCTTTTCTTAGGGTTGGTATGGTTTTTAGGTTTTTTTACATTTTTATGGGGTTTTAGGGATTTTTTATGACTTTAATAATTTTTAGGGGTTTTTTTGGATTTTGATTGTTTTTAGGGTTTTAGTGGTTTTGAGGTTTTATGTATTTTTTTGTTATTTTTTCATTTTTTAGCATTTTAATGATTGTTTCATGTTTTTTTATCATGTTTTTGGCTCAATATGGTTCTAGAGTTTTACAGGGGTTTTATTATTTTTATTGTATATTTGTGTATTTTTCTTATTAGGGTTTTTATGGTTTTTGGGTTTTTATTGTTTTTTTGGTGTTTTAGCATTCTGTAGGTTATTTAAGGGGTTTAAGTGCGTTTAGGTTTTAATGGCTTGTTATTTTTTTCTAGGGTTTGAGGTTTTATAAATTTTTAGGGATTTAATGAATGTTTACGTATTTTTTTAAAATTTTATGGTTTTTAGGGTTTTTAGGATTTTAAGTGTTTTTAGGGGTTTTAAATTTTTTAGTGTTTTTATTGTTTTTTGAGTTTTTTAGGGGTTGTAAGGTTTTTAGCATTATTAAAATTTTTAGAGGTTAAATGGTTTTTTAGAGATGTTAGTGGGATTTATAGGTTTATGGGATTTTAGGTTCTTTAAGGATTTTGGGGTTTTTTGGGTTTTTTGGTTTTTTGGGGTTTCTAACCTTTTGGGGTTTCTAACCTTTTTGGGTGGTATTGGGTTTAATGGTTTTTATGTTTTTAATGTTTTATTAGGGATTTTCAATAATTTTAGGGTTTTTTACATTTTTTTTATTTTTAGTGTTTTATTAGGATTTTTATCTGTTTTAGGGATTTTGAGGGATTTTGAGGGTCTTTTAGGTTTTTTAGCGGTTGTATGGTTTTTTGGTGTTTTGCATGATATTTTGAGTTTTTTTGGGTTTTAAGGTTTTTTGAGTTTTTTAATGTTTTTACAGGTTTAAATGGTTTTTAGAGTTTTTAATGGGTCTTTGGGGTTTTTATGGGTTTTAGGGTTTTATGGATTTTAGGTCTTTTATTATTTTTAGGGGGTTTGGGGGGTTTTAGTTACTTTAGTGTTTTTTCCTTTTTTAGTGGTTTTTAGTGTTTTTTAGTTTTTATGGTTTTCTAATAGTGTTCAAGATTTTTAGAGTGTTTTAAATTTTTCATATTTTTAGTGATTTATTAAGTTTTTATGAGTTTTTAGGGTTCTTTGGGATTTTCAGAAATTTTATAGTTTTTTATGATTTTTTTTGTTTGTTTAGGATTTTTTTGTGTTTTTATTTTATCTAAGGGTTTTAAGAATTTTTTAGGTTTTAAATGTTTTCTTAGGATTTTTAGGGATCATAGGGTTTTTATTTTTTATATATTTTTAGGGATCTTCTTGGGTTTTTATACTTTTTTAAAGTTATTAGGGATTTTGAGGGTTTTAGGGTTTTATTTGGTGTTTATGTTTTTCGATTTTTTTTGTTTTACGGTTCTTTTGGGTTTTTTAAAATATTAAGGGTTTAATGGGTTTCTATAGTTTTTAAAATTTTTAAGGGTTTAAAGGGGTTTTAGAGTTTTTATTAGGTTTTTAGTGTTTTTATATTTTAAAGGTTTTTAATGATTTAAGGTGATTTATGGTTTTTAGGTTTTTGAAGGTTTCTAGGGGTTTTTATCATTTTTAGTATTTTTATGTTTTTAGTGGTTTTAAGTGTTTTTACGTTCTTACGGTTTTCTTAGGGGTTTTAAGGATTTTAGGGGCTTTATGTTTTTATGTATTTTCAAGGATTTTTTGTTTTTTAGGATTTTTATAGTTTTTACGGTTTTTAGGGATTTTGAGGGTTATTACTATTTTTTGGTTTTTTTGTGTTTTTTGGGGTTTTGTGGACTTTTTTTTTGGGATTTTATGATATTTTTTATTTTTTTTAACATTTAATGGATTTTAGTGGTTTTAGAGTTTTTAGGGATTTTTATGTTTTTAATTATTTTGAGATCTTTTAAGGTTTTTAGGGTGTTTATGGTTTTTAGGGGTTTTTAGGTTTTTAGGATCTATTATGGTTTTAAATTTTTTTAGGTTTTTAGTTGTTTTAAGATATTTTAGTTTTTTATGGTTTTCTTAGGGTTTTCCATGTTTTTTAGGTATTTTTACATTTTTGGGATATTTAGGGATTTTAAGAATCTTATGTTTTTTAATTTTTTTGGAGATTTTGAGGTGTTTTTTAGTTTTTATGGATTTTAGGGTTTTTAGGGGTTTAACACTTTTTTATCTTTTTATGGGTATTAATAGTTTTTAGGGTTTGAAATTTTTATTAGGGGTTTTAAGGGTTTTTTTCATTTTTAGGTATTTGGAGGTTCATTAGAATTTATTTTTGATTTTTAGGGTTTTTTTGGTTTTTAGAGTTTTTTATTTTTTTTTGGGTTTTATGTTTTTTATTTTATTATTATTTTAAGGGTTTAAAGAGTTTTTAGTGTTTTTAGTAATTTAGGGTTTTTAAGGCCATTAGGTGTTTATGGTTGTTATGGGTTTTATGGTTTTTATGGGTTTTAGCATTTTCATGTTTTTAAGATTTTTAATTATTTTAAGGCTTTCTATAATTTTTTCATGGTTTTTATGTTTTTTGCAATTTAGGAATTTTCATTGTTTTTATAGATATATATGGGTTTTAAATGTTCATAGGGATTTTTAGGGTTTTATGTTTTAAGTGTTTTACGGGTTTTTTGGGTTTTTTTGTTATTTATAGATTTTCATAGTTTTTTATTGTTTTTAAGGATTTTTATAGTTTTTTAAAAAAATTAGGGCTTTAATGGGTTTTTAGAGTTTTTTGTGGGTTTTTATGATCGTCTTTATTTTTATGGGTTTTTAAGGTTTTTAGGGGTTTAATGGTTTTTAGGGTCTTTTAGGGTTTTTGGCGTTTTATGGTTTTTAGGGATTTTAAGTGTTTTTAGGTTTTTTAAATTTTCTTATTGGTTTTAGGGATTTTATGGATTTTAATATTTTTATAAATTTTATGGATTTTATAAGATTTTAATTATTTTTAAGGGTTATTGTGATTTTTAGAGGTTTTATGGTTTATTATTATTTTATGGTTTTTAATGGTTTTATGTTATTTTTGTTTTTTAAGGGTTTATGAGGATTTTTAGAGATTTTGGGGTTTTATATTTTTAGGGGTTATTTAGGGGTTAATAGAATTTTAATTGTTTTTATAGTTTTTATGGATTTTTAAGTATTTAGGGTTTTAAAGGTTTTTTATAGTTTTGAGTAGATTTTAAGGTTTTTATGGTTTTTAGGGTTTTTATGGTTTTTAGGGGTTTTTATTATTTTTAGTGGGTTTTAGGTTTTCTAGGGTCTTTTAGGGAATTAATATTTTTAGGTTTTTTAGTTTTAGTGTGTTCTTTTATGATTTCTGGTTTTCTTATTGTTTTTTAGAGTTTTATGGGTTTTTACATTTTTGTGGATTTTTACGTATTTTTTATGACTCTTAAGGGATTTCAGGATTTTTTAGGGTTTTTAAGGGTTTAGGGGTTTTAATGTTTTTTTCATTTTTAGGTTTTTAGGGGTTTTAAGTGTTTTTATTTTTTCATGTCTTTCCTATGATTTTTCGTTTTTTTTTTTGAATTTTTATGTTTTTATGGGTTTTTAGGATTTTTATGCATTTTTTGGATTTTAGGTATTTTTAGGGGTTTTAAGGTTTCTTAGTAATTTTATGGTTTTATAGTTTCTTTTGGCTTTTTGGGTTTTTTTATTTTTTTGTGTCTTAATGGTTTTTTGTAGTTTTTTAACATATTTTGGGGTTTGATGTGGTATTACAATATTTAGTGGGTTTTTTTGATTTTATGGGTTTTTAGGGGTTATAAAGGTTTATAAGTGTTTTTTATTATTTGTATGCTTTATGGTTTTTAGGTTTTTTACTATTTTTAACATTCTATGGTTTTTTGGGGTTTTGAGTGTTTTTATATTTTTTATGTTATCATAGGAGTTATAAGGTTTTTTTTTTTGGTTTTTTTTGGTTTTTTTGGTTTTTTTATCATTTTTTAGTTTTTATGGGGTTTTAAGTGTCTTTAGGTTCATATGGTTTTCTTAGGAGTTTTCAAGGATTTTAGGATTTTTTGCATTTTTAGGTATTTTTAATGATTTTTTAATATTTTATTCCTTTTTATTCTTTTTAGGGCTTTTTATGGTTTTTAGGGTTTTTATGGTTATTAAGGATTTTTTTGGGTTTTTAGGGTTTTTGAGATTTTTGAGTTTTTATGGTTTCTTAGAGTTCTGTAAAATTTAAATGGTTTTAAAGGGTTTTTAGAGTTTTAGATTGTTTTTAGGATTTTTATTGGTTTTTAGGATATTTCCAGGTTTTAGCGTTTTTATGTTTTTAGGGGTTTTATGTGTTTTTAGTTATTTAAGCTTTTATTATGGTTTTTCAGGGTTTTTATGTTTTTCTCTTTTTTAGGGATTTTTAGTGATTTTTTTAGATTTTTATGTGTTTTTAGGGATTTTAGGGATTTCTAGGGTTTTTAGTGTTTTATAGGTTTCATGTTTTTTAGTGTTTTATATGTTTTTTGAATTTTTTAGGGTTTCTATGGGTTTTTAGAGTTTTTTAATGTTTTTTTGGGGTTTAAAAGGAATTTTATTATTTTTAGTGGGTTTTAGTGTTTTATGGGTTTTATGTTATTTTTTGAATTATTAAGAATTTTAAGGTTTTTATGGTTTTAGGGTTGTTTGGGTTATTAGGGTATTTTAGGGTATTGAGAGTTTTTTTGGTTTCTACGGGGTTTTATGGGTTTCTAGGTTTTTATGGTTTTTATAGGGATTTTTTTGGGTTTTAGCATTTTTTTAATTTTTTTTGTATTTTTAATCAAATGTTGTTATTTTTAGGAACTTTTAGGCTTTAAAGGATTTTGATTGGTTCTGGGGGGTTTTAGGGTTGTTTTCATTCTTTAGGTTATTTAGGGGTTTTAGAGTTTTATGTGTTTTTTGGTTTTATATATATTTTTACATTTTTTTGGAAATTTTATGTAATATTTAGAGTCATTAGGTTTTTATGGGATTTTGAAGGATTTTAGGGTTTTAAAGTTTTTATGATTTTCGGGCATTTAGGGTTTAATTGGAGTTTTAGGGTTTCTATGGTTTTCAGAATTTTTTTGTAGGTTTTTATATTTTTATGAGTCTTTAGGTTTTGATGAGGTATTTATGGTTTCTAATGGTTTTAGGATTTTAAGGTGTTTTGGGGTTTAATGTTATTTATGTTTTTAGGGTTTTTACGTTTTTTAGGGTTTTCAGGTTGTGTTTAGATTTTTCATGGTTTTTTAGGTTTTTAGGAATTTTTAAGGGGTTTAGGATTTTTATGGCTTATTTTGATTTTTATGTATTTTCACTGTTTTTAGTGTTTTTAGGGTTTTAAAGGTTTTTAGAGTTTTTTTAAACATTCTTAGGGATTTTAAGGGGTTTTAGATTTTTTTAATTATTTTTTAGGGTTTTTATGGGTTTTTTAGGGTTTGTAAGGTTTTTAGTCGATTTTAGGGTTTTATGGGTTTGATTGGTTTTGGGGGTCTTTTATGAATTTTAGTGTTTTAAGGTCTTTTAGGTGTTTTATGTTTTTTGGGTTTTAATATTTTTCTTATGGATTTTCAAGTATTTTTAGGTTTTATAGGTTTTCAGATATTTTTAGGACTTTTTTAGTATTTTTATGGTTTCTAGTGGTTTTAGGGATTTTGAGGGTTTTTAGTAATTTTTTTGGTTTTTAGAGTTTTATGGGGTTTGGGGGCATTTTCTGTTTTTTAATATTTTTTGTGATTTTAAGGATTTTTAGATTTTTTTTCATTTTTAATCGTTTAAAGTATTTTTAAAGTTTTTAGTTGGGTTTTATGGTTTTTAGTGGTTTTATGGTATATAGAGATTTTTGAGGTTTTAGGGTCTTTTAAGTTTTTTAGTGTTTTTAGGTTTTAAAGGGGTTAAAAATATTTTAAGGATTTCTAGGTTTTCTAATGGATTTTCAGAGTATTTAGGAATTTTTTATGTTTTTAGTGATTTTTAGGGGATTTTAGGTATTTTATTGTTTTTAGGGTTTTTCATGATTTTGAGGGGGTTTTAGGGTTTTTAGGTTTTTAGTATTTTTTGGGATTTTTAGGGATTTAATTGTCATAGGTTTTTTACATTTTCTATTGTTTTTTAGAGTTTTTATGTATTTTTAATTTTTATTAATTTTTAAGGATTGTAATGATTTTTAGGGATTTTATGATTTTAATAAATTTTTAGAGGGTTTTTTTTTGGATTTTAGGATTTTTTTTGATTTTTTAGGTGTTTTATGGTGTTTTGAGTATTTTTAAGGTTTTTAGCGGGTTAAATGGTTTTCATATTTTTTAGTGGAATTTACAATTTTGGGGTATTTAAGGGGGAGGTGTTGGTTTTTTTATTGTTTTATGGATTTTAGGAGGTTTTAGGGTGTTTGGGGTCTTTTATGGTTTCTAGGATTTTTAGGTTTCTAGGGGTTTAATTTTTATGGTTTTTATGGTTTTTATAGGGTTTTTCATTTTCTAAGAATTTTAAAATTTTAATGTAATTTTAGTGATTTATATATATATATTTTGGTTTTTAGTGTTTTAGGGGTTCTTTGGGGTGGGGGGTTGTGGATTAGTGTCTTTATGGTCTTTTAGGATTTTTATCTTTTTTTAGTTCTTAATGGTTTTGTGTGTCATAGGATTTAATGGTTTTCTTAGGGGATTTCAATATTTTTAGGGGTTTTTTAATTTATAGGGATTTTAAGGGATTTTTTTGGATTTTTTTGGGTTTTAATGCATATTTATGGTTTTTATAGTTTTTAAGGGTTTTATGGGGTTTTACGGGTTTTACAGGTTTTTTTGGGGTTTTTAGTTTTTTAGGTTTTTTAATATTTTTTAGATTTTTTAACATTTTTATGGGTTTAAATGGTTTTTTGAGTTTTTAGTGGGTTTTAGGGGTTTTATGTCTTTATAGTTTTTATTTTGGATTTGTAATAACTTTTTGTGGTTTTAGGGCTTTAAAGGGTTTTCCTTCTCTTTTAGGGTTATTTCTTTTTAGGTTTTTAGGGGTTTTAATTATTTGTATATTTTTATGGTTTTCTTAGGGGTTTCCAGGTTTGTTTATGTGTTTAGTGATTTTTAGGGCCTTAGAATTTTTATGGTGTTTAGGGGTTTTATGGTTTTTGATAAGCTTTTAGGGTTTTTAGGGTTTATCAGTTTTTTAGCATTTTTAAGGTTTTTATGGGTTTATGTTTTTTATGTTTTTAAGGTTTTATTATGGTTTTTAGGGTATTTAGGGTTTTTTATGTTTTTAGGGTCTTTATGGATTTTAGTGCCTCCTTTCGGATTTTTATGTGTTTTTAGTGTTTTTTTGGTAGTATGAGGGTTTTAGCCTTTTATATGGTTTTTAGTGTTTCTAGGGTTTTTTGGTTTTTTGGGGTTTTAGGGATTTTTTGAGTTTTATGGGTTTCAATATTTTGACTGTTTTTTTTATTTTTAATGAATTAAAGGTCTTTTAGAGTTTTTACGTTTTTTATGGTTTTATGGTTTTTTATTAGTTTTTAAAAATTTTAGGGGGTTTTATTATTTATATTGATTTTTAGGGCTAAACGAACTTTTAAGGTATTTTTTGTTTTTTAGGTTTTAGGGGGTTTTAAGTGTTGTTATATTTTTACAATTTTATTTGAGGTTTTAAATATTGTTACATTTTTATGGATTTTTTAGTATTATTGTGTTTTTTTATTTTTTATGGATTTTTAGAGTTTTTAGGGTTTTTAGGGTTTTAGGGTTTTCTGGGTGTTTTTAGGGTTTCTAGGGGTTTTTATGTTTTTAGGTCTTTGAAGTGTTTTAGTTTATTAAGGTTTTCTCACTATTTTTCATTATTTTGAGTCTTTTTATGTTTTGGTGATTTTTATGGATATTAGAGTATTTTTATCATTTTTTGGTTTTTATTAATTTTGAGGGGTTTGAGGGATTCATAGTTTTTTATGGTTTTTTTCTAGGGTCTTAGGGTAATTTTTTGATTTTTTGGTACATTGATGGTTTGTAGAGTTTTTTTAACATTTTTAGGGGTGTAAACGGCTTTTATAGTTTTTAGTAGGTTTTTTTGATTTTATGGGTTTTTTTTGGGGGGGGGTTATGTTTTTACGTGTTTTAAATGTTTTTAGTGGGGTTTAGGGTTTTTTTGAGTCTTTTAGGGATTTCTGAATATTTATGTTTTTTAGGGTTTTAAAGTGTTTTAGTTTTTTATGGTTTCCTAATGGTTTTCATGGTTTTTAGGTTTTTTATGTTTTAAAGGTTTTTAGAGATTTTTTAGTATTTTTTTGGATTTTAGGAATTTTAAGGTTTTTTAGGGGACATTGATGGTTTTAGAATTGTATGATTGTTGGGGTTTTTAGGGTCTTTATACGTTTCAAGTGTGTTTAGTTTTATAAGGTTATCTTATATTTTTTAACTGTTTTAGTTTATTTACCTTTTGGGGATTTTTTCGGGGTTTTTTTGGAATTTTATGGTTTCTAGGGCCTTTAAGGATTTGGTTGGTTTTGGGGTTTTTTAGGGTTTTATGGTTTTTATGGTTTTAAGGTATTTCATGGGTTTTTTTCATTCTCTATTGGTTTAAATGATTTTTAGTGTTTTTCTCATTTTTATGGGTTTAAAGGGTTTTTAGAGTTTTTAGTAGTTTTAGGGTTTTGTGGGGTTTTCAGGTTTTTTATTTTTTTAGGGGGTTTATGATTTTTTAGGGGTTTTAGGAAGTTTTATGGTTTTTTTGCAATTTTTATGTTTTTAGGGGTTTTAAGAGTTATTACCCTATGAGGGTTTTACTTTGTGTTTTAAATTTTTTTAGATGCTTTTATGTTTTTGGGGATTTTTTCGAATTTTTATGTTTTTAGTGATTTTAATGATTTTGTGTTTTTTTTGGGTTTTAGGAGTTTTGGGAATTTTTTCAGTTTTTAGCATTTTTAGGAATTTAGGCATTTTATGTGTTTTTAGGTTTTTTATGTTTTTATGGATTTTGATGGTTTTGGGGTTTTTTGTGTTTTTAAGGTTTTTTTTACGGTTTTTATCATTTCTTAGGTTTTTAGGGGCTTTATGTTTTTTTTGTATTTTATGGTTTTCATATTGGTTTTTAGGGTTTTTAAGAGTTTTTTTTGTTTTGAAGGATTTTTATGAAATTTTTACGATTTTTATGGCGTTCAGTGTTTTTAAGGTTTTTTATGGTTTTAAGGTTTTTAGGGTTTTATGGGTTTCATTTTTTTTTTGTTTTTATGGTTTTTTACATTTTTAGGTTATTAAACTTTTTTTAAGTATTTTACATTTTTTGGTGTTTAAATGGTTATTAGATTTTTTAGTTGCTTTAGGGTTTTTATGGTTTTTAAGGTATTATGGTTTTTTGGGTTTTTAGGTTTTTTATGGCCTTTTAGGGTTCATATTGTTTTTAGGGTTTTTATGGATTTCATGTGTTTTTAGGTTTTTACGATTTTCTTAGTGGTTTTCCGGGTTTTTAGGATTTTTTATATTTTTTTCGATTTTTATGGTTATTTGGGGTTTTCAAGGTTTTAAGTGTTTTTTGGTTTTTAAGGTTATCTTAGGTGTATTCGATAATTTTAGTGGTTTTTACATTTTTAATGATTTTTAGCTTTTTATAGGATGTTATGGGTTTTTTGTTTATATGGGATTTTGAGGATTTTTAGGGGTTTTATGTTTTTTCAGTTATTCAGGGTTTTTTTTTAGTATTTAGGGTTTTATGGGTTTTGAGAGTTTTTTAAGGTTTTTAGGGGTTGAAAGGGTTTTCATAGATTTATTTTTTAGGGTTTTATGGGTTTTTAGGTTTTTTAAATTGTTTGAAGGGTTTTATTGTTTTAGGGTTTTTTAGGTATTTTAGTGCTTTTATAGTTTTATAGTTTTTTAGGGCAAGGAAGATGTCGGGCCATGCTATTCCTGGACCACCCAAATATATATATAAAGAAAATGAAAACGTTACAAGGGAGGGGTGGGGCTAAACAGCCCACACCCAAAAACCCCAACAATACTCACACCCCAAACAGTCCAAAAAAAGACACACAAAAGAGAAAATCAGTCAATGTCACTGCCGAAGTCATCCAGATCTATACCGTAGGATCCAAAGCTCATACCAAGACCACCACCCACATCAGTGAAGCAAAAATCCGAGTCAGCTCTTGTATCCATAAATCCCATCCCGACTCGTAGTCATCCCACATTCTAAGAATAGACAAAAGTTTCTCTCTAGCCCTATCCTACTCAACATTTTGTGGAGGTCGCTCCTGCTTATTGACTTTGAGATTCAAATTGACCACCTAAGAGGAGGTCCGGGTCACCATTGGTCTTGGAAGGGCAGAGTAATCCTTTCTTTTCCATCTCTTTGGAGAGGCAGGGGTATAACCATCTTTATGGGATGCCTTCTCGTGTATTACTCCATCATTGGCCTCACTTGAGGCCTCTTTGCTCCCATTATTTCTTCTTGTCCCAGGAGTTTCACCAACCATTTTTTGGAGCTTCTTCTTTTCTTCCTTGCACCTGTCCATAACAGTATTTATCCTGCAGTCATCCTTAGAAAACCACTTCTCAAGTCTCTTAGCTTCACCCTCATGTGGAAACCATTTCTATTAAACCATTATCATGTCATGGAGTAACACACAATGGTCATTAGTATATGGAACACCATAAACAACCATGGCCCTCTGCAAGGTTGGGCCTAGCTCTCCTTCATTAATGATGGGGTACGGTGGGGGATCCCAATCAGATCCTCCACAAAAGCACCAGGAAAAGTATCCACATAGCTAGCACATGTCTCTTTTGTAAGAGAACCCGTACTATCCCCCATGCTAGATCCTTCCACATCGCCACACCCAGTGAGCACAAACGGGCATATCTCCAACATGGGCATTGCATCCCAGCACTCCTGGTCTACTCCTCTTCCATGATCATCTTCTTATTAGCTGATGGAAGATGCCTCTCATCCCCATCACTCATACCCAGCTCAGCCACACCCCCTACGCGAGCTCACCCGCTAGCACACCAGTATCACCCACTGGCTCATCTAAGGCTAAGTCATGAAACCTATTTTGTAGAGAAACAACATTCGCATCTGAAATCATGCTACTACTAGAACCCTCACTACTCTTCCAATAGTCCATAGCCTCCCCTTCAGGGGCAGCATCCGTGGAGCCTCTAGATGTTCATTCCCGTGCCAAGTTCCCTGCACAGATGCTTTCCCTTTTTAAAATCTCTCCCTGAAAAATTACCACTTCTGCAAACCTCACCTGCACAAGGTCGTATTATCCCTTTAACCATGAGCACTACTTTAGCAACTACACCTCTGGAGTCAAAACAATTCCCAGCCACACTTAAACTATAACCCCCTAATTCGATCAAAGCTACCTCAATATCACTCATAGACATCAGGTCGGTCTTGGGAGGAACAAAAACTACAGTAACCAAAGATTGGGAGGGAAAAGGCTTGGCCACCCCCTTAACCCACTTCGCTACCAATAGAGCACCGTTTTTCTCAATAGAACTCAACTGAACCAGGTTTAGACCATTCTTACTTGGGTCATCACATCCACCTGATTGAGCATTATGCTCGAAGCTCCAACAGCTAGAACAGAAGACCGACCACCATTTAAAAAACAACTGGCTACTTCCAACGGAGCTCCTACCCCACAGTAATCCAGACAACATCCACCATATCCTTTGAAGAATAAACCTCAACAAAATCCCTTGGGGAAAAAGAAAGATATAGGGCCTGATTCTTATTATCCACACAAAGGAACCTCCCTACTAGATTTACAGGCATAAAGATAATAGAGAAATTTTAGAAGGGAAGGGGGTTCAATAAATCAAACCCAAGTCACAATAATCAGAGAATTATGCTTCAGATGAAAGTTTAAACTCCACTAAAAGAGGGATAAGTGAGTTCCATTACAGCTTTGGGGTTCTATGGACTAGGCAAGGATCAGGTCATCCTCATATGTGAAGCAAATAATGATGTGGGAGGCATAAACTAGACCCACCATCACACATTCCTGTAGATTCCAAAGTTCAGAGACAAACCTGTCAAAATTGTCCACCGAGGGCACCACATTTGGAACCACGCAACTAGATTCAAGCAGTGAATATATAAAGCTTCATCTTTTAATATTTTTAACATTTTATGGGGTTCAAGTATTTTTAATTTATATATTTTTCATAGGTTTTCCATGGATTTAAGTGGTTTTTATATTTTTATGGATTTTCTGGCATTTTTTTCGGATTTTTAGGTTTTTTCAATGATTTTGAAAGGTTTTAGTGGTTTTAGGGGTTTAATGGTATTTAGTGTTTTTAGGTTTTTAGGGGCATTAAGTGTTTTTATTTTTTTATTTTTTTATTTTTTATGGTTTTCTTAGGCTTTATCATGGTTTTTAGGGTTTTTATGTTTTTAGGAATTTTTTGGGCTTATTAAGGATTTTTATGGTTTTTAGATTTTTTATGGATTTTTAGTGTTTTAGGGTTTTATGGGGTTTTGGGTTGTTATGGTTTTTGTTTCGATATTTGTAGGGTTTTTAATGTTTTTTAGTTTTTAGCATTTATAGGGGTCAAAAGTTGTTTTAGTGGGTTTTGAGTGTTTTAGGGTTTTTAGGTGATTTTATAATTTTTAATTTTTTTCAGTGTCTTGTGGTCTTTAGGAGATTGAGAGTGTTTATGTGCTTTTATAGTTTATTTGGATTTTTGGTTATTTTGGGAAATTATGTGTTTTTATATTTATAAATTTTTTCTTATATGATTTCATTTTTTAGGATTATTTATATTTTTAGTTATTTGTTATGATTTTTATGGGTTTCTATGGTTTTTATGGATTTTGAGGGGTTTTATACTTTTTAGGGTTTTTAGGATTTTTAAGGTTTTTCACCAATTTTTAGGGTTTTTAGGAGTGTTATGAGTTTTTATGGTTTTATGGATTTAATATTTTTTCTCGGTTTTTTTGTTCATTTTATACCAGGAAGGTGCAGGACTAGGCCGAGTGCCCAGTCCTCCAAAATCTATTAATAAAAAGAAAGTACAAGATACAAAGCAGGAAGATAAAGCAGCCAGAATGTCATACATCAAAAGAAATCAAAATACCTCATAGTCAACGTCCCCACCACCTTCTGATTTTTATGAGTTTTTACTATTTTTGGGTTTTTTAGGGTTTCTAGAGTTATTAGAGTTTTTATGGTTTTTGTGGTTTTTGGGTTTTTTGTTGATTTTTTAGGGGTTTTATGATTTGTTGGTGTTTTGGGTTTTTTTAATGTTTTTATCTGTCCAATGGGGTTTTAGAGTTTTTAGTGATTTTTTGTGTTTTTTTTTGGGTTTTGGTGTTTTACGTTTTTAGGGATATTAGGGTTCTTAGTTTCTTTTAGGGTTTTTGTGTTTTTATTGTTTTAGTTGTTTTATGTGTTTTTATGTTTTTTAAGGATTACTTAGGTGTTTTTAGGTTTTATATGTTTTTTATAATTTTAGGAGTTTTGGGGTTTTTATGTGTTTTAGGGGTTTTTTGGGAATTTTAACTGTTTTTAGGGTCTTCTTGGTATTCATGGTTTTAGTAATTTTTATGTTTTTAGTGTTTTTGTTTTTTATTTTTGTATGTTTTTAGGGTTTCTCATAGTTTTTTTTTTGTTTTTAAATTCTTATCTATTTATTGGGGTATTAGGATTTTTATGGGTTTCTTGGGTTTTACAGATTTTGAAGGTTATTTGGGTATTCTAAAGGGTTTTAAGAGTTTTATGGTTTTTAGGTTTAAAAGTTTGTTTAGTTTTTAAGGGTTTTAAGGATTTTATATTTTTTCAAAAAAATTTATGGGTTAAAGTGTTTATTAGTGTTTTAGTATGTTTCTAGTGTTTTATTAGGTTTTTAAAGGTTTTTATTGTTTTTTGGGGTTTATATGGTTTTAAGGGTTTTGAGGGATTCTAGGGTCTTTTAGGGTATTTATTATTTTTTACATTTTAAGGCGTTTTATGTGGTTTTCATTTTTTTAAGGGTATTTAGGATTTTTTATGTTTTTAATAATTTTTAGTGTATTTTTATGATTTTTATTGATTTTAGGGGTTTTATGGATTTTTGAGTGTTTTAGTGTATTTTATGGGGTTTAGATTTTTTAGGGTTTTTAGAATTTTTTAGGGGTTTTTTGGTTTTTGGTGTTTTTATGTTTATAAGGATTTTATAGGGGTTTTAGGTTTTTAAATGTTTTTTTGGGATTTATAGGGCTTTTAATTTTTTTAGGGTTTTTAGGGTTTTATGGTTTTTTTGATTTTTTTGGTTTTGTAGTGTTTTTAGGTTTTTATGGTTTTTTTATTTTTTTTACTGCTTTTAGCTGGTTAAAGGGTTTTTAAATTTTTTTAATTATATTAAATGGTTTTTATGGGTTCTAAGTTTTTTAAGGGATTATATGGTTTTTAGGTTTTTATGATAATTTAGGGTTTCTAGTGATTTTTATGATTTTTTGGGGCTAAGTGTTTTTATGTTATTATGGTTTTCTTTGAGTTTAAATTATTTATTTTCATTTTTATGTATTTTTATGGATTTGCATAGTATTTTTTTAGGGTTTTAAATAAATTTTAGAGTTTTAGGGTTTTTATATTTTCTTAGGGTTTTTATAGTTTTTAGTATTTTTAGGTTTTTAGGAGTTTTATGTGTTTTTAGGGTTTTATGGTTTTCATAGTGATTTTCATGTTTTTTATAAATTGTTTTTAGAGATTTTTTAGTCTTTTTATGGATTTTATGGGTTTTTAGAATTTTTAGTGATTATAATGGTTTTTTAGGTTTTTTGGGATTTTTGGGTTTTTATGTTTTTATGGATTTGGGGGGGGGGGATTTTAGTTTTTTAGGGTTTTAAGTTTTTTTTAAATTTTATAATGTTTTAGGGGTGTAAATGGTTTTTTGAGTTTTTAGTGGTTTTATAGTTTTTTTTATTTTAGAGTTTTTATGTTTTTTAGGGTTTTTATGGTTTTTAGGGGTTTCTTTGCATTTTAGGATCCTTTAGAGTTTCCATAAGTTGAGTTTTTAGGTTTTTTAGGCTTTTTATGGTTTTTAGGTGTTTCTTAGAATTTTTGGATCCTTTAGAGATTCTATAAGTTTTTTGGTTCTTACAGGTTTTAAGTATATCTATGTTTGTAAAGTTATCTTAGGGTTTTTAGGGTTACTAAAGTTTTTATGTTTTAAGGGATTTTGGCGGATTTATATGATTTTTATGACTTTTATGGTTTTGGGGGGTTTTAGGTATTTTTAAGGTTTTTAGGGTTTTTAGGATTTTTATGGTTTTTAGGGTGTTTAGGGTTTTTATAGGTTTTTAGGTTTTTAAGGGTTTAGTTTTTTTAAGTTTTCAATGCTTTCATAGATAATTTTAGGGGTTTTATTGATTTTTAACATTTTTATATATTTTTATCTATCTTTTAGGATTTTCATGGGTTTTAAGAGCTTTTAGATTTTTTGAGGGTTTTGTGGGTTTTGGGGTTTTGATGGTTTTTTATTATTTTTTAAGGATTTTAGAGTTGTTTGAATTTTTTGGGGTTCTTATGGTTATTTAGATTTTTAAAAAAACCGGGGTTTGAATTTTTATTAGATTTGTTATTTTTTTAGTATTTTATGTGTTTTATGGGTTTTTATGTTTTGGGATTTTTTCGGTTTCTGGGGTTTTTATGGTCTTTATGGTGTTTTGGGTTTTTATAATTTTTTAGGTTTTTAGGGGATTAAATCAATTTTTGTTTTTGTGGTTTTCTTATGGTTTTTATAGAATATAGGGTTTTATGTTTTTTGGGATTCTTAGCGATTTTTTAGGATTTTAAGGGGTTTTAGTGTTTTTTAGGATTTTTATTGTATTTTCAGATTTTAGACGATTTAGGTTTTTTATAATTTTTTGTTTTTTAAGGATTTTAAGTGTTTAAATGTTTTAAGGTTTTCATAGTGGTTTTCATGGGTTTTAGTTATTTTTCATATATAGGTAATTTTAGGGCATTTTATGATTTTTATGGTTTTATGGATTTTAGGGATTTTGAGGGTTTTTAGGATTGTTTAGGGTTTTTGTATTTGTTTGGTTTTTTTGTTTTTGTTTTTGTTTTTTTTATTTTTTATATTTTTTAGAGTTTTTAATCTTTGAATGGGTTTAAAGTGGATTTCTAGTATTAGTGGTTTTATGGGCATTTTGGGTTTTTCAAGGTTTATAGAAGATTTTATGATTTTTATGGTTTTAGGGTATTTAGCTTCATTTAGGTTTTTTATAATTTTCTAGGTTTTAAAGGTGTTCAAGTTTTTTTATATGACTCAAGGTTTTATTAAGGGTTTTCATGATTTTTAGGGCTTTTTTTAACATTTTAGGTATTTTTAGACAATTTAAAGGATTTTAATGGTTTTTAGGGTTTTTAGGTATTTTGATGGTTTTTATGGTTCTTTGGGTTTTTTATTTTTTTATATTCATTATCATTTTTTAGTTTTCTTAGGGGTATAATGTGTTTTTATGGTATTATGTTTTTCTTATGGTTTTTCTATGTTTTGGGTTTTTTTGATATTTTAAGGATTTTTAGTGATTTTGTAGGAATGTTTTCATTTCTAAGGATTTTATGGGTTTTTATAGTTTTTAGGTTTTTTTGGTTTTTTTTGTATTTAGGTTTTTTTTTATTTTTAAGATTTTGATGGGATTTAATTTTTTCTATTATTTTTAGGGGTTTAAAGGGTTTTAGAATAATTAGTTGGTTTTAGGTTTATTATGGTTTTTAGAGGTTTTAAGGTTTTTAGGGGTTTTTATGGTTCTTAATGTTTTTAGGGATTTTAGGGTTATTTAGGCTTTCTAGTGTTTTTTATGGTTTTTATATTTTTTTAGGTTTTTATGGTTTTAGGGTTTTAGGGGGGTTTTACATTTTTAGGGAATTTTTAGGATTATTATTATTATTTTGGTTTTTTCGGGATATTGAGGGTTATAGGAGTTTTAGCAGTTTTTAACATTTTTACGTTTTAGGAGTTTTACGTGTTTTTGTTGTTTTTACAATATACTGGGTTTATTCTTGGGTTTTATGGTTTTTTTTCATTTATTGGAATTTTTAGCACCTTTTTATGTTTTTTAATAGTTTTAGGGGTCTCATTCATTTTGAGGAGTATTATGGTTTTTAGGATTTTTATTGTTTTTTTGAGTTTTTTAATTTTTTAGGGTTTTAATGGTTTTTAGTGTTTTTTTGTATTTTAACAAATTTATATATTTTTTGGTTTTTTAATGTATTTGGGTTTTAGGGGTTTTAGGGTTTTTAGAGTTATTGGTGGTAATAGTTTTTTAGGCTTCAAATGTTTTCATTGTGATTTCTATATTTTTCGAGGTTTTTACATTTTGAGGGATTTTTTAGGATTTTTATATTTTTTAGTTTTGTAGGGATTTTTAGGGTTTTTAGAGGATTTATGGGATTTTGGGATTTTGGGTATTTTATTATATTTATGGGTTTTTTTGTTTTAAGGTTTAATTAATTTTTTAGATTTGTTAACACTTTTTATATTTTTTTACATTTATAGGGTTTAAAATGGGTTTCAGTGCTCTTATAGTGTTGTAGGGTTATGTGGGTATTTGGTAATTTTATGGTTTTTAGGGGTTTAAAGGTATTTTTGTATATTTAGAGTCTTTAGGGTTTTTAATGTTCTATGGGTGTTAGGGATTTTAGGTTTTTCAATGTTTTAATGTTTTCTTAGTGATTTTCATGGTTTTTGTGGGTTTTTATATTTTTAGGGATTCTTAGGGATTTTTAATTATTTTTATTGTGTTTTAGTGTTTTTATTTATATTTATAGATTTTAAATTTTATTACGGTTTTTAGGGTTTTCATTTTTTTGGTTTTAAGTTATTTTATGTTTTAAAGGATTTCTTAGGGTTTTTTACATTTTTTGGAAATTTAGGCCTTTTTTAAAAAAAATTACAGTTTTAAGTGTATTTAGAAATTTTAAAGGGTCTTAGGGTTTTTAGGCCTTTTATAGTTTTTGTTTTTTTATGGTTTTTTTGATTTAAAGACATTTTTGAGTTTTTGAGGGTTTTAGGATTTTTAGATTTTTTTATGTTTGTAGGGGTTTAAATGGGTTTTTTAGTTTTTAGTTTTGGAGGTTTTTATGTGGTTTTTGTACTTTTTAAGGTTTTTTGGGTTTTTTACACGTATTTAGGGTTTTTTGGGTTTTGTAGGATTTTTAGCGTTTTCTAGGTTTTTAGGGTTTTTATGTTTTTTTATCTCTTATGTTTTTTAGGATTTTTAAGTGTTTCTTATGTTTTATGTTTTAGTTATTCCAATGGTTTTTTAGAATTTTTATTTGGGGGGTTGGTTTTTTAAGGATTTTGATGGTTTTTAGGGATTTTAGGGTTCTTAACATTTTTTAGATTTTTTAGCATTTTTGGACTTTTAGTGGTTTTATGTGTTTCTATGTTCTTAATGTTTTCTTATGGGATTTAAGGTTTTAATGGAATTTTACATTTTTAGGGGTTTTTATAGATTTTATGATTTTTATGGATTTAAGGGTTTTGAGGGATTTTTTGGGTTGTTGTATTTTTTTTTCGGGTTTTTAATTTTTTTTGAATTTTAGGGTGTTTCTGACTTTTTTGAATTTTTTATTATTTTTTGCATCTAAATGGTTTTAAGAGTTTTTATGGGTTTAGGGTTTTTTAAAAAAAATTAGAGGTTTTATAGTTCTTAGGAGAATTTAGTTTTTTAGGAATCTTTATGTTTTTTTAGTTTTTGGGGGGTTTTAAGTGCTCTTATGTTTTTAAGGTTTCCATAGGTTCTTTCATGTTATTTAGTGTTTCTTATGTTTTTAGGAATTTTAGGGTTTTTAGGATTTTTATCAGTTTTTTGGGTTTTTAGGGATTTTTTTTGTTTTTATGGTTTTTTTGGGTTTTATGATTTTTTTGGTTCTTAGGGGTTTTATGTGTTTTATGATTTTAAGTTTTTCTTATGTTTTTTCATGTTTTTTACAATTTTTTGAAAATTTAGGGACTTATAGGGATTTTAGTATTCTAAAGTTTCTTTGGGATTTTGCTATTTTTTATGATTTTTTTGGATTTTATTGTCTTTTGGGGTTTTATTATTTCTCTATGGGTTTTAGGGTTTTGTATATTATTCTATTTTTTCATTTTTATGGGTTTAAAGGGGTTTGATAGATTTTTGTGGGTTTTATGGTTTTTATGGGTTTTTATGGTTTTATGGGTTTTTATGGGTTTTACGGGTTTTTAGGTCTTTTAGGGACTTTAGGGTTTTTATGTATCTAGGGGTTTGTAGTTTTTTTAGGATTTTATGGTTTTTAAGGTCTTTTAGGGTTTTTATCATTTTTATGTTTTTAGAGATTTTTTTTATTTTTGGTTTTTGGTTTTTTTGTGTTTTTAAGGATTTTGAGGGATTTAAGGCTTTACGGTTTTGTAGGGATTGTATAATTCTGATGTTTTTAGTGGTGTTGTATATATTTAGTTTTTAAAATTTTTATTAGGGCTTTTTAAGGATTTCAAAAAAATTAGGTTTTCATGGATTTTTAGGTCTTTGGGGATTTTTATGGTTCTTAGTGTTTTTATGAAGGTTGATTGTATTTAAGTCTTCTAGGGTTTATATTTTTTTGGGTTTTAGGGATTATTTTAGTTTTTTAGGTATTTTTTGGGTTTTTAGAGGGTTTTAACATTTTTAGGGGGTTGAAGATAATTTATAATTTTTAGTTGGTTTTTATGGTTTTGGGTTTTTATGTTTTTGGGGTTTTATGTGTTTTTAGGATCTTAAGGTTCTCCTAGGGTTTTTTAGGTTTTTAGTGTTTTTTAAATTCTTAATGATTTTGTGGATTTTTAAAGAAAATTACTGTTTTTAGGGTTTTTATGGTTTTGGGGGGGGGGTTAGGATTTATTATAATTTTTCAATTTTTAGGTTTTTTAATTATTTCTTGGTTTTTGTGGTTTTCTTATGGTTTTTCAGGGTTTTGGGGTTGTTTAGGTTTATAGGTATTTTTATAATTTTTATGAATTTTGTGGTGTTTTAGGGTCTTTATAAATTTTGAGGGGTTTTAGGGGTTTTTTGGGTTATTGTGGTTTTTATTGTTTTTTTTGGGGTTTTTGGGGTTTTTGGGAATTTTTAGGGTTTTAAGGTTTTTAGAGTTTTTAATGTTTTTAGGGGTTTAAAGGGTTTTTACAATTTTAGTGGCTTTTAGGTTTTTATAGTTTTTTGGTATTTTATGGTTTTTATAGATTTAAATGTTTTTAGGGGGTTTCCGGGTTTTTAAAGACTTTTACGGTTTTTATCATTTTTTAGGTTTTTTAAGGGTTTCAAGTTTTTTTTTGGGTTTAAAGGTTTTCTTAGGATTTTTCATCATTTATTGGGTTTTTTTATGTTTTTAGGTATTTTTAAGGCCTTTTAATGATTTTTATTTTCTTTTAGGGTTGAGGTTTAGATGAGTACTCTAAAGGAAAAGTGAATTGAACCAGAGGGTCGCGGCGATGCTTCCCACAAGAAAACATGGAAGAAACACTAATCTTGACGATCAAATGGGGATCCTAGATGCCATGTCTTTTATGGAAGTCATCGTGGGTTGTTCTACTCTCGCTGAATCAAAGACCTCATAATGTATTGCTCCAAAAATATAGACATTGAGGTCTATCGACAATTTCTTTTCATATCTATTTAATGAATTCGTAGCATGTTCTCTTTCAATTTTCCTCGGAGAATGATTATTACCGATTCTGGACCCGTGGTTCTTGGACTTTTGGGGGATCTCTTATGAATTTTTTCAAGTGGAATTCGAAGTTTGATGTTGGTTCTGAACCCCCCATCATCCACATCTAGATTGGTTTCCTAGGTTTACCTCTTCATCTCTTCAAACAAAGTGATTTATTCACCATTACTGAACTCTTCAGACACCCAATTAAGCAAGAATATGCTACATTGAAACTATCAAGAACATTAGTTTCTAGTATTTGTAGTGATGTTAACATCTCTAATGAATTACCATCGCAGTTCTTGGATACAAAATAAAGATGAAGGGTTTATACAAGATGTTTTCTTTGAAAATATTCAAGACTACTATAAAAAATGTTCCAGAAATGGTCATCTTATGAAAGAATGTTGGACTCAAAGGGAAGCCCCCCCCCCCCCACATTTTAAGTCAATTTGGATGGAGAAGGTTGCTGCAATGAACACTACTAATAAACTGACTGATTTCATAAACATTTTAAACTCCACAGATATTCCTAATACTATCCCAAAGCCATTAATTATGAAAGACAATATATTTAATACTTATGGTAATAAGGTTATTCTTATTGAGGAGGGTGAACCCTCTGATACTAATAATTTAGTGCTTTCCCAATTTTTCCTAGACTCGTGCCAGTCTCATTGCACATCCTTTCTCGAGGTTGATGAGAAAGACACTCAAATTGAGGAGGACTTCTTAAAATCAAGCTATAGAAAATGGAAAAGGAAAATTGTGGATGTTGATGGATTCATGACTCCCAATCCTGAAAATACATAGAAACAAAGGGATTATTCTCACCTTGAGAGAACAAGTTACAAGATCACATGATTCTTCTAAAAAGGAAAACATTGAAATTATAACATCAATAAGCATGGTTCATATGACTATAATCATTTTTTATGCTTCTTGAAAAATCAATATAGATATTCCTCCTAAGATTGAGGTCGATTATCCTATTATACCTTATAATGATAACCAAAATGAAGACTCATACTAGGGTAAGAAGTATTTGGAATTTGTAATAGAAAAATGAGATAAAATATCTTATCAAAGGCTCAGAAATGGTGAAATTTTGGCAGATACTTATCTTGATATCAAATTTTGAATGTTTAATAAGTGGTTGATGATAGAGTATAAACAAAATCCTTGATTTTATTGATCAGTGATGCTTTGTTATTCATACTTCCTTCTGATTTAATGCCACATACATGTCTTAACGTCTCCTTTCATGGATTTTGTTGCTTCATGAACACTGTCACTTTTTTCAAAGAGTAAGAGTTTCAACAGAATTCAGGCAAGATGTTTCATAGGCTCCACACAATGGTTTTTCTCTTCCTTTTACTGCGTTAGAGCATTCTTTTACAATATATCCATATGAGCTAGACCTGATTTTGATGGGTTACTGTAGATCTTGAGGCCTTAGATCTTACTCAGAGATACTTTACTTTTGCAGGATGTGATTGCTTACATGAAGGCAGGGTGTCTCATTTGAGCTTCTTTAAAATATCTTCATGAATCTATCTCACTTTTTTGTTGGTGAAAACTCATTACACCTCAATAATGTATCGTAATAATTTTGATTTAATACATTTCTTTGGGGAATGAATTGGGTGAACATTTCATATCTTTGTTTAAAAAAAGGTATTTTAGGGTTTTTATGTATTTTAAGGTTTGTGGGGGTTTTGGGGTTTTTAAGGGTTTTTAGTGTTTTTTGGTTCTTAATTTTTTTCATTGGGTTATTTAGGTTTTTTTGGGTTTCTTTCATTTTTGTGAATTTTTAGGGATATTTTTGGATTTTGATGGGATTTAGGGTTTTTATTGATTTTGGGGGTGTTTCAGGTCTTTATAGGTTTTATAGGTTTTTTTAGGGGTCTTTTTAATTTTTTATTTTTTTCATTATTTAACGGGATTTTATATAATTTAGTGGGTTTTAGGGTATTTTTGGGTTTTTAGGGTATTTTAGCGACGTTACGTGTTTTTTGGGTTTCTGAATTTTCAATGACTTTTAGGATTTTTAACATATTTGAAGTTTTTGGGGCTTTTAAGTGTTTTTCTATTTTTAATGTATTATTATATTATTTCAAGGTTTTAGGGTTTTTTATGTTTTTAGGGATTTTTAGGTATTCTATAAGATTTTTATTGTTTTTAGGGGTTTTAGGGACTTTTTGGGATTTCATAGGTTTTGGTGGTTTTAACATTTTATCATTTTAAAGGGCTTTAAGAATTTTAAGTGTTTTTTTTTTGTTTTTAATGTTTTCAAAGGGGTTTTCTAGGTTTTTATCGTTTATTAGGTTTTTTGGGATTTTTTTTGGGATTTTTTCAAATTTTTGTAGTTTTTAAGGCTTTTTACTGATTTTCATGGTTTTTATGGTTTTTATGGTTTTTAGAAATTTATTACATTTTTTAAGGGTTTCTAGGGGTTTTATAATTTTAGTGGTATTTTAGATTTTTCTGGGTTTTAGGGTTTTCTATGGTTTTTTGGGGATTTTATATTTTTTATGGTATTTCGGGGTTGTATGGCCTTTTAATATATTTAGTGTTTTTTATTTTTTAAGAGTTTTTAGTGTTTTTGAGTTTTTAATGGTTTTTAGAGTTTTTCATGGTTTTTCAATTTTTTTTTGTTTTTTTGGATTTTATGATTTTTATATTTTTATGGGTTTTATGGATTTTGACAATTTTAAGGTACTATAGTGTTTTTATGGTTTTTTGATTTTTAGGTGTATTTATATTTTTATAGGTTTTAATTGTTTTTAGATTTTTAAGGATTTCTTATGGTTTATTATAGGTTTTTAGGGGTTTTACCATTTTAGGTATTTTTAGATATTTTTTAGGATTTTTATGGTTTTTGGATTTTTAGGTATTTTGAGGGTATTTTGGGTTTTAAGGGTTTGTACAGTTTTTTGTGGCATTCTATTTTTTTACATTTTAGTGTATTTTAGGATTTGAAATTATTTTAATTGTTTTATAAGATTAAAAGGGTTTTTATAATTTTTAGTAGTTTTCAAGGTTTTTATTTGTTTAGAGGGGTTTTATTGTTTTTAGGGTTTTTTCATTTTTTGGTTTTTATGGGCTTTGAGTGTATTTAAGTTTTTAAGGTTTTCAAATCTTTTTAAAGGGTTTTAATATTTTCTATGTTTTTAAGGGTTTTAGGGCTTTTAGGATATTTATGGTTTTTATGCGTTTTAGGTATTTGGATGTTTTTTGTGTTTTAGGGGCTTTTAGGGTTTTAATCATTTTTAGGTTTTTAGGGGATCTATGTTTTTTTATTTTTTTATGGATTTCTTATGTTATTTAGATTTTTTATGGATTTTTTACATTTTTTGGGATTTCTTGGGATTTTAGGATTTTAAGATTTTTTGTATTTTATAAGGTTTTAAGGGGTTTTAGGGTATTTATGGACTTTATGGTTTTTTGGATTTTAGGTTTTTTTGAGTTTTTTACAGTTTTATGGTTTTTTAGTATTATTAGGGGTTTAAGGTATTTTAGTGTTATTAGTCATATTTTATTGTTTTTATTATTTTTATGGTATTTTTTGTTCTTTTATGTTTTTATTGGTTTTAAGGTTTTTTTGGGGTTTTTAGGGGTTTTAGGGTCTTTCATGATTTTTATCATTTTTAAGGGTTTTAGTGGTTTTACGTGTTATTAGATTTTTAAGGTTTTATTTGGGGTTTTCAAGGTTTTCTTGGTTTTAATGTATTTTAAAGGATTTTTTATGATTTTATGGGTGTTTAGGATTTTTTTTGGTTTTTAGGGTTTTATGGTTTTATGGGTTTTAGTTTTTTAGTTTTTTATGGGATTAATGGTTTTTATGGTCTTCTTTGGGAGTTTTATGGTTTTTTACGTATTTTTACATTTTTAGGTATTTTTTGGGCTTTTTTTGGGATTTTTATGGTATTTAGAGTTTTTAGAGATGTTAGGGGTGTTTAGGGACTTTTAAGGGGTTTTTGGGTTTCTTCATTTTTTTTTAACTTTTTTAGGTTTTATGGGTTTTTAGAATTTCTTAATAAGAATTAGGGGTTTAAAGAATTTTTATAGTTTTAGTTGGGTTTTAGTATTTTTATGGGTATTTAGGGGTTTTCATGTTTTTTTAGGTTTTAGTGTTTTAGGGTATTTTTTTGTTTTTATCATTTTTAGGGTTTTTATGGGGTTTATATTTTTTTTTAGTTTTTTAAGGTTTTTTTTAATTTTTCAATGTTTTTAGGGTTTTTACATTTTTAGAGTTTGGGGGCTATGATTATTATGAGGTTTTAGGGTTTTTTTTCTATTTTGAGGGTTTTTTGGACTTTCTAGGGTTTTAGGATTTTTGTGCCATTTACCATTTTTATGGGGTTTTTATTGTTTTTAGTATTTCTTAAGGTTTTTAGTGTTTTAGGGTTTTTTAGTTTTTAGAGATTTTTTGAAATTTTAAAGGATTTTTTTTTGGGTATTTAGAGTTTTTAGGGAATTTGAGGGTTTTTGGGTTTTATTGGATTTTTAGTTTTTTTAGGTTTTAGGATTTTTTTAAATTTTTTAGCAATTTTCATGTTTTTATAGATTTTAACTATTTTAGGGGTTTCAATGATTTTTATAGTTTTTAGTGCGTTTTAGGGTATTTATAGATTTTTAGGGTGTTTTATGTTTTTAGGGTTTTATATCATTTTTAGGGGTTTTAGGGTTTTAGATTCTTTTATGGTTTTCATCTTGTTTATATTTTTAAAGTTTCTTAAGTGTTTCTAGGTTTTAAGGATTTATTAAGGTTTTTTAGGGTTAATAGGGATTTACATGTTTTTATGTATTTTTAGGGATTTTTATGTTTTGTATGTTTTTAGGGTTTTTTGGGATTTAGATGTTTTTAGGGTATTTAGAGTTTTAGAGTTTTTATAAATTTTATGGTTTTGCATGATTTATGATGTTAAGGTTTTCATAGGGTTTTTAGGGTTTTTACTATTTTTTACATTTGTATGAAAATTTATGGGTCTTTAGTATTTTTATTGTTTTTAGGGTTTTTAGTGATTTTGAGGCATACTTAGGGTTTTTAGGGTGTTATGATTTGAGGTTTTTATGGTTTTTTTTGGGTTTTAGGGTTTTTTTGAGTTTTTTAGGGCTTTCAAAAAAATAGATCATTTTAACATTTTTATGAGTTTAATGGGTTTTAAGAGTTTTTAGTTTTTTTTGAATTTTTTTGGGATTTTATGGTTTTTAAGGTTTTGTGGGGTTTTCATGGTTTTAATGGTTTTTATATATTTTTATGGTTTTTAGTATTTTTTATGTTTTTATGTGTTGAAAGTGTTTCTATATTTTTAAGGTTTTCTTAGTGGTATTCAGGGGTTTTAGGGTTGTTTCTATTTTTAGGTATTTTTAGGGATTTATTTAAGATTTTTATCATTTCTCATGTTTTTATGGATTTTGAATGTTTTATGGTAGTTTAGGCTTTTTAATTTCTTTTAGGATTTTAAGCATTTTATAGGTTTTTTGGGATTTTAGGTGTTCTAGGTTTTAAAAGTTTTCTTGTTGGTTTTCATGGCTTTTAGTGTTTTTTAAATTTTATGGGATTTTTATGAGTTTTTTACGATTTTTACTAGTTTTGAGCCTTTTAAAAGGTATTAACTAGTTTAAGTTTCTTTTTAGTTATTTTATGGTTTTATGTTTTTTTATGATTTTAAGGTTTTATGAGTTTTTTATGGGTTTAATGGTTTTTTTATTTTTTTTAAGGTTTTTAATGGTTAAAATGGTTTCTAGAGTTTTTGGTGGTTTTTACACTTTTATGGTTTTTAATGTTTTGAGTAGTTTTTATTGTTTTTAGGGTTTTTTAGGTTTTAGGGTTTTTTGAATGTTATTTGAGTTTTTTCTGTTTTCAATGGTTTTAAATGTTTTTAGGTTTTTGAGGTTTTCTTAGGGTTTTTCATGGTATTTAGGGGTTTTTACATTATTGGTGATTTTTAGGTATTTTTAAGGATTTTTATGGGTTTGAAGAGTATGTATAGAATTTGATGGTTTTTAAGTCTTCTGCGATTTTTATGGATTTCTATTTTTAGGGGTTTTTTGAGTTTTTATGGTTTTTATGGGTTTTATAGTTTTTTATGTTTTAATGGTTTAAAGGGTTTTTAGTGTTTTTAGGATTTCTTGGGATTTTTTTTGGTTTTTTTGGATTTTAAGGGTTTTACGGGTTTTTTATTTTTTAGGGGTATTTAGGGTTTGTAAGGTATTTTTGGGTTTTTTAGTAATTTTTAGTGTTTTTAGTGGTTTTAAGTGTTTTTAGGGTTTAAGGTTTTCTTAGGGGGTTTCATGGTTTTTAGGGTTTTTTAGGTTCATAGAGATTAGTAGGGATTTTTTGGATTTTAATGTTTTTAAGTTTTTTATTGTATTTTGTGGGTTTTTAGGGTTTTCTATGGTTTTTGGGTTTTTTTAGTTTCGTATCATTTTTAATATTTTACAATTCTAAATTAATTGTTGTTTTTAAGGTTATCTTTGGGGTTTTCATGGTTTTTAGAAGTTTTTACATTTTTGGGGATATTTGTAGATTTTTTTAAAAAAATTTGTTTTTATGGGGTTTAGGGTTTTTAAGGGTGTTAGGTATTGAAAACATTGTCATGAAAATCTAAATAATCCCTCCAAAGTCAAAAAAAGAAGAAAAAAATTGAAGGAATATTGAAAGAAATATATTTAAAGAAGCAAAAATGGAAATTGGAGAAAGAATGTTGCGAAGCATAAATCCTCCACGGATTGCCGCTCCGCATGGTGATCCACTTCCTGAGGCACCCACAAACTAAATAATTCATTTGTTAAAGATGACAATGCCAACTTCCAAAAATTAAATTAAATTCCTCTATGGGAAGATGGTGGAGACTTCCACCCCACAAAATGACCCTCTTCGGAAAAATAAAATGGTTCACGGGAAAGGAGGTTCTGACAATTCACTACAAATGTAACGAAGTCATTTGCGGGATAGAAGCAGTGATTTCTATCTCGTAAAGGATGGCCCTATTCCCCCACTTGCTAAGTTATTTGTGGGCTGGGTATCTCCCATGGGCTTCCACAAAAGGGGGCTTGTGGCCTCATCGTAAACGATTGGCCATGCTAGTATCTAGTTCCTCCACTTCTCTATAAATAGAACCTAAGGGGAACTGTAGAGGTGATCAAGAGATCAATGGATTGAAAAAAGGAGATATCGACAGCTCCGCAAATGACAGACCCCTTCGATGAATATCTATAGGTAAAATCCACAACATAGCTTTTAGGAGGATAAAAATATGATCGATTGGAAGTCCACAAACTCAATATCCTTTGTGGGCATACATTCCATGAGGCATAGAACCAATGGCCACTTTGTAAAAAATAATCCCTCATATCAAAAATCTATGCGGGTGGAACCATACCCCACATAGAAAATCACTATGTAAGAGGAACTTGATCCAGCATAACACCATGCTATGTAGATGGATGTTTGAACTGTATAAAAAATCACTACATGGGAGGAACTAAACCCCACATAGTGCCATGATACATGGATGGAACCTATCCCTAGGTAGAAAATTGATATGAAGAAAACAATCAATTTCACAAACCACAGTAATATGCAAATGACCCCCTTACCTTCAAAGCACCACACAAGGCAGAGGGAAGCCCATCTCACATAAGAACATTCTATACAGAATGGGTCATCCAAGGGTGTTCCACTCTCTGGCTCTAATCATTCCCTTCCATCATATCATTAGATCCTATGATGACCCCTCCATGAACCAGTCCAGAGGAATGAGACCAAGGTCTCTTCTAAAGCCACCTAACATTTATGATAAAATTAGCAGGCACATCAGCATGCCATTGTGAGTTTATATGCTTATGGTATGTGTAGTCATGTCAATAATCTCTTTCAAGGAGTGAATCCTTGGAATTCCCCCAAGTTTAAATTCATGTGGTAATGTGAGTTCTAACCTCAGGATACCCATGTGAACCTCTCTATTATATGGATTTAGAGAAACCACTGGCCTTTCCATTCAATGAGGGCCAGTGTTGAATACTCCCTCCTCTCCCATAACCAATTTTAGGGCACCCCTCCCAAGGTAATCCCCTAGCCTTTCTTTTGGGAGGTGTCACACTTTCTCCCATTCGCCTCAACCCAAGAAATATTTGGATAGATCCCTATATATGATTATCTAGGATATGAATAAAAGATATAAAATGTGCACACTCAAAGACCTCTTTCTCTATATCTCCCTTTGGGCTCTAGTTTCATCCATCAGCTAATTAAGCGGTATGTTCAATCACCAGATCAACTACTACTTCTTCTTTCTAACATCGATAATGAATCGTGTGGGATTAGAGGTGGTCATGGTATCCTCTCAATGACTAAACATACAACATCAGACTTCTCCATAGATGTAATATCAAACATTAATCCTAAAGGGAATTATCCATAGATGTAATCCCCAACTTCAATCCAAATTTGCATATTATTCGGTATAAGCCCCAATAAAATCCTCTCAAATGGGTGGATCTCATACGTATTCCCCAATCATGAACCCTTTGATGTTCCTATCCTAAGGAGTAAGCCCCGATCAAACCAAACTACAAGGGATCTGATTCCCAAATACTTGGGATACATAGGTAGCCTTTTATAGGTCCAAAATGAACACTCAAATCCACCCTAATGTTCTCCTGGACACAAAATCAGAAGAGTGATATAAATCTTGGGAGACCACCTCTCTTTCAGGTCCCTTGGGCTACCTTGACAGAGGTCTCTTTTCAGTCTTGAATAGGAACCCTTCACTTGAGTATCCTTACCATATGACATTAAACTTCGTGGATGGGTTCTTGTCACACATCAATAAATGGTGATGTGCCCAGTGGAGCGGCAATGAACTATGTGGGTTCTGATTCCTCTCATGAGGATACATAGTAATCCCATTTAATGGGTTCGATCCCCAAATCAAATTGAATTTTCCCCCCCTAGATTATGGTAAACTCTAGATCTCCCCATAATATGGTTAAAAATCAGCATTGTCCCAATAACATTTATGGGGAACTGCATAAACATATAGATGATTATGAACCCATGCATATTCATGATCCATCACGAACTAGGGGTAATCCATGGATACATGCTTGGGAATGAAAAAATGATTCATGGACATATTAACATGGCTTAAATAAATAAGAGAGTCTAGAACCATAAATAATTCCACCCCAAAGGGTTTGATGAGCCCGAATTCCCATCCAATCGACTAATGTGAGTTCTATGTGTTTTTGTTACCCAATGAACACCATCCATCAGAAATTAGGCCTATGATTCATGGATACAAGAGTCATTAGAAATTTACAACACCACAAATAAACCCATTGGAGACTGTAAAAGACCTTGTATCTAATTTCATTTATTATACTCTATTCAAATTTTTTAATCAACTGTTCAAACAATAAATCTTCATTCAGTTCAAACAAAAATGGTACATCTAATGTAAAACCATTCCAGTGAAAAAATAATTTGGTTAGAATCCAACAACCAATTTTGTTCATAAATTCATGTGAAACAAAAATAGTGAACTGAATGTGAATCATTAACTAAGGTGGTGGTTTTACCCCATATCAAACCCCTTCCACATCTAATGAAGAAGAGCGCTAGATAATAACATCATTCCTACATGTGATTAAGAGATTCAACTTTGATTATGTTTTTTTATTTTCATTTCACACATATTTTAGGAAATTCACAATGCTTCCTTCAATCCAATGGAATCTCTATAGTTGTCTCATAAACGCATGTCAGCGACATCAAAGGTAATGTTGTCCTCAATGAAGTATAAGACTCCATCACCCACCCAAAATCCTCAACCTTGGGTTTCAAATGAACTGGCCATGAAGTGCAATCAAAATTGAACTCTCCCAACCCTAGAGGAAAAAAATGACATCCATGACATGAATCCCCATCATTCAGCAAACTAGTGATGTTTGGTGGCCCAGAATAAGGTGGCTCCATTTTTTGTCTCTAACTATTTTGGGAGTCTATCCTAGGAATGTGATAATGAGTGCCTCCCTTACTATAGGAAGTCTGATGAAGTCGTCACTAATGATTTCATCCCTATAGCACAGGGGTCTCAACTAAGGTTCCCTACTAGAAATCATTACCACCAGTACTATATAGCCCGATATTGTCACCCTGAATATGATATCTCCCCAAAGGATCGCAATAAAGTCCAATAGACTCTGATCCCATGAGCATCCTACCAAGGGTGAAGATTGTATTATCAGAAACTGTTTATCACCCTCATTCCTTTGGAATAAATCCTTCATACAAATATTGAAACACATTATGAGAAGACATATATTCTCAGTCCCTCTTAAAATTGAATTAATCAAAAAATCATTAAAAATATTATTAATAAAAAATTATTAATTAAAATGAATAATTTTAATAAATATATATATTATAAAAAATGATAATTAATATATACTAAATATAATTGTAGAAAATGAATAAAATTTAACAATTAAAAACATATTAATTTCTAATTGGTTTTTAATGGTTTTTAGATAGAATTATTCATTAATGCATTTAATATAGAAATATATTCATATATATATATATATATATTTATATAATATTTCCTAAAATATTATTTATATTATAAAAAATATTTATTCTTACATTAAATAAGAAATATATTTAGTGGTTTATAATTTAAAATTAATATTTATAAAAAATACTGACTAACTTCATCGAGTAATGGAAATAAGTGAACATCATATTATTTTTAAAATTTGAAATATATCAAACATGTGTTATATTGATTTCAGGTATATATACGTAATTAATGCGTTTTTCAATATAACACATACATACACAAATATTTACGCAATTAAAAAAATATTATGCAGAAACAAAAATACTTAATATTTACGTAATTTATTATAATTTATTATACATTTTATAATTTAATCATAACATGATAGATGTGATATATTATTTTTTAAACAGTAATATTTTTTATTTATTTTTAATATTATTATAGTTAGGCATTATTTATTCATTTTAAATATTTTAAATATTTTTTATTTTTTTGAATTAAACAATTTCTATTATTTATTTATTTGATATGTCTTAATATTTTCAATATATATTCATATTTATTTCAATA
Organism: Viscum album; assembly: GCA_963277665.1. Lineage (NCBI taxonomy): Eukaryota > Viridiplantae > Streptophyta > Magnoliopsida > Santalales > Viscaceae > Viscum > Viscum album. The sequence goes on along the minus strand of OY728136.1, from coordinate 1,273,500,381 downwards.
TATATTCATATAGTTTTAATAATTTGAATTCAATTAATAAAAAATCATGAATTTTTCAATATTTTTTAAGTGTACTCATTTTTACGAAAATGATTCAAGCATGAGTTGGTTACCAAACCAATACCCCAGAAATTTATTAAATGAAAATGAAACAAAAAAGTGATGACATGAGGTGAAATGTATTTTCACCTACTAGGAATCAGGGAATTATAAAGTTAGAGTCATAAAATAAAAAGGTGTATATTTCCTCATGCGAGTTAGTGATAATACAATGTATTTGTGCCTACCATCCATTTTAGTTGTGTTCAACATATTCCAACATTATCTATAAGAGAAAACTTTCTCCAAATCTACAATTATAGATCTACGGATGCCATCCCTTCTTTGAGGTATTTAAAATATATTCATGCCAAAACCATTATAGAGTTATAAAATCAATGATAATACAATGTAGGAGCCCATCCCTTTATCCATATTAATTGAATGAGAATGAAATAATTTTTTCATCAAGCAAGAGTTTTAAATGAAGGTCTCACTCTTCAAGACTTACTCAACATTCCAACATGAAATAATCATCAATGTATTATAAATAAAACACCAAAAGGGGAATTCAGTAGTACTAACATTGTGTGAGATGAGGCACAAATTTTAGACCACCCCATTAATCTCCATCCTCAAGAACATGACCTCTTCCACAAACTACAGAATTAGAAAACTCAATATAATCCAAACATTCCTTCACTACAGTCATGATAACACTATACACCAACACATCACTTTGGATAACCACATGTATGTTAATTAAATCCATCAATAATAAGTTTAATATTCTAAAATTATAGTCGACAACAAAATGTCTCCGCATATAGAAGAGATATAGAAGTAACACAATGGAAACATCTCAATAATGTAATTAAGAACCATGTCTAGGGATATACTACCCTTAAAAGATCCAAGATGAGAGAGGATAGAGGACCAATACGACATCCACTAATTCATTCTCTCCAAGTACAATTATTCCCAAGGATGTTGTGAAAAATAAAAAATATGGATTTTATCAAGTTAAATTTCCACCCTATCAAACATCTTCTATCTGATACTTAGATACCAATCTATATTTATCTCCTTGTTAAGATACCTTCCAACTTACCACCGCTTTTTTTCCCAATCGAGGGGTATAATTAGTCTATATAGTCCTCCTTAATAACTCAGGTGAAAATATTAATCTTAATAGAATCCTTCGACTCCACTTTATCCAAGGATGTGGAAGAATCATCATCATTCGATGATGAAGAGGGATCCTCACCAACTTCTAGTTGAACATAGATCACAAATTGTTTCACTTGAATCCTCATGGATTTGGTGACAATAGTTCTCTCCAACATAGAGTAATCTATATGTTTCTGGGTCTTCTTGGAGGTGAAGTTATAAATCCATATGGGTCGACAATTGGTTTATTGCATTTTTTAACACTTGTGTGCTGGTACTCATACTCAACTTGGCATACATGATTAAGTGTATCTTGGTTAGATTCACAAGATTCATATTGTGTCTCATGTTTTTTCTTATGAATAAAAGGGGAAATTTCTGAGGTAACAAAAGTCAGTTGATAATTATTAACTGAATCCCCAAAGTCGGAGAAGACATCAACATAAGGATTTAGAGGATGTAACTATTTAATAAATTTATTTACCCAAAAGGCTTAGCCATTTGTTGAATCCCATAACCCAAAATTTATTAATAAAATAAAGTGTACAACATAAATAGAGAATGAAATGGCCAATCAAGACACTAAATGCCAAGAATGAGAATAGAAGATCACTTCGTCCCTCTGTTCCCTTGGTTTTTGGGGTATCAACCTTTACCCTTTGAACCTTTTCCCCCTTGGAATGTCTTATCCATTTTTTGGGGCTCATCCTTCTCATCTGATGAAAAACCAGATGATTCCTATGACATATAGCAGAATCTAAATTTCTAATATAAATATCCAAAGTCCATCTCCAAGTTAGATTGAAAACCATATTCAATGTTAATTGAAAATAGTTTCATGAAAATAATATAAGTAATTATATAAAAATATATAATGATATAAATATATATATATAATTTTAATTAAATAATAATAAATAAATTTAAAAATAAATTTCTTTATAAATATATTTATATATGTATATGTACTATATTTATAAAACTATATATTTATAATAATAAATAAAAAATGTAATTTTTTTAAAAAGAATTAATTTAATTATAAAAAAGTAATTATATATTTAAATAATTATGAAATTATAATTAATAAATATATAATTATATAAATATATTGACTAAATTTTTTATTAGTAATTATAGTCATAAATCTTTTATCAATGCGAACGTTTTAGAGCTGATAATAGGTATCTTTATCTGTACTTTTTTGGAAGCACTGATAAAAGTATCCTTGATTTATTTATTAAACCAGACCACTCTAATTATAGTCATGATATCTTAATATTTCATGGAAGTACCCTACATACATCACTCATCCTCCTTGAATCCAAGGCTCAAATCAAGGCTAGAACAAATCCAAGGTTTAAATAATGGCTCAAACAAATCAATGGCTCAAATCAAGGATCGAACCAATCCAAGATTTCATGATATCTCTACTTTCTATCTGTTGACACCAAACTAAAATCCAAGGTATGTTATTATATCATCCTCAATTTAATGTGTGTGATGATTCCCCGTCTTTTTTAAGCCTTCTAATCATTGTTGCTAATGATTTTTCATCATCTACGATCTCCCTAGGTATGTGTATTTATGATTTATATATTCCCTAATTTGTTTCATGTTTTTGGTTGTCTAAAATGTATATATCTAAAATTATAATCGTTATTTTGGTTTAATTGAACATAAATATTCTTGTTGTTCATTGTTTTTAAGGGATTATAATTTATTTTATATTGGGTTCTTGTGGATTTGGAATTCTGTTTTATTTTTACTAAAATGATAAATTATATGTTTAGCCAATTAAATATTTATTATGTTTTTTATAATGTAATTTGGTGTTTTTAAATTATTTGAGTTTGTTTATGAAATCTATTTGGGTAATACACGAGTTCATGATGTTGATTAATTTGGGTTTCCTTGTTTGAGAAGTTTTATTATGTTTTATTTTGTTCTTGTGTTATTTATTTATGTCCAATGTTATGGATTACTATTTTCATGTTTTATTATTATACACATATGTATTGGTGTATATATATATATGAAACATGAATATATTCACATTAAAATATGTAAATATTTTTATTGAGAGTTGTTGATATTTATGTGTGTAATTGCATATATTTATTATATTTAAAGAGATGTTTTCAAATTTGAACATATTGATTTTTTTATATTGATTTTAAAATAAGGATTTAATGTGTTTTTTATTTAAAAATAGTTTTTATCATACCATGTTTTCTTAAAATTTCCACAAGAAAAATTACTTCCTTTATATTGAACTTTCAAAGGGGTTTTCAAAAGTAGGCATGGTTTTAATTGTGTTTTTAGTTGTGGGATGTTATTTTTAATGGAATGGATGATTTCTATGTGGATAGTTTTGTGGTTTTTACATGGGAGACCATTTATATGATAATAAACATATGGTTGTTTCTCTAGATTAATTGAGGTATTAGATATGGTTCATTTTCGGTTTCCTTGAGAGGCTCAAGTTTCATTACTTATTTTGGTCACATAGTTAGATAGTATTCTATGAGAGAGTTAGTTACCTTTACAACCAATAGTTCAGATATCCTACCCATTTGTAATAGCTTATATTTGTTCTATTGTATATATTTTTTGGTACCCACTTTCAATTTTATAGAAGGTTTTCATCATAGCCTTTATTTAATTTTATTTCTTATATTTTTTATACTTTAGTTTCTTATTTTAATATGTTTTATTTATCTATTTCATTTTAGATACATTTATTTATTATATATTCCCCTCATTCCTTCAATGGCTAGAAGGCATTCATTTTTTTTTGATTTTTGTTAGTCCATCTTTCAAGGGGTGAGGTGGAACCCTTACAGGGCCCGTAGAAGTAAGTATTACATGGCCCGTAGTCCTTAGAGGAATTCAATTCTTGTAGGCTTCAAAAATTATATTCAACCCATATTAACTAATTTGAACTGCTCCTCCCCAACATCTTCATTGTAAAATGAGATCTCCACCTTCACATGGTTGTTCAGTTAGGCTTTTCCCATGCATGCACAGACTTATCTTGAGGGGAGGTGCTATAACCTCTCATTTTTGCAATCTATTTAGCTTCTTCTATGGTGAAAGCTCCTTTCTCATCCTATTTCTGGAGCTTGTTTCATGTAGGTTGTCTAGTTTTCATCTACACTTAAGGTGGACCTAAGTCCTTGAGGTGGCTCGAAGGCCTTACTGACATGTAGTATTGCGTGGCCTAAAGGCCTTAATGGACCGAGGGACCAAATCGGTGGCCCGAAGGCCCAAACGGGGGAATAGTCCTGAATACCACGGTTCCAAACAGTACCTGCTACATTTCATAATATAGTACCCGAAAATATGCCTCCACCTGGATTTGATCCCCAGTCACCTGGATGAACATAAGGAGTATTCACTAACTGGGCTAAGGATCATGTGCTTCTCCTTATTATTTTCATTACATTAAAAGAAAATCCAAAATGTATTTGTAAATATTTGTTTTTAAGAAATAATATTTAGGCCAAGGAAAATTATTTTTAAGTGATTCGTTTTATTTAAAAGGAAAAAATAAATAGTTTAATAAAATTTTCCAAAGGATTCATAATTTTTTTTCCTTTTTAAAGATCATTTTCAGGAAAAGATCATTATTGGATTTTATTAAAAGAATAAAAACCTATTATTCGTATTTATTTGAAACTATTTTTTGGTAATTGATAAATGTAATCCTTCATTTATAACAAGGATGGATTTGTAACCATATTTTCACCCATTTAGTTATTTAAGGCATGCTTTCACTTTATTAATAAATGTTTCATTACAATTGTATCACCATTTTTATAAAGCCATCTAGTTATTGTTTAATATTCGCTATTTACCTATTATGGGATGTATATTGATTATTATTATGTGATTCTTATATGATGTGATAGGTGGATGTTTGGTGGAATCGTACAAGGAATATTGAGCTCACACCCTATATACACACCCATATGGGTATATAAAGCTTTTATGTTTTCATATATGTTTTGAGGTTGTGATATCAAGGTATAAAAAGGAATACATAACTAAGTATATTCATAAAATTTAAACACTTGATTTAAAATTAAATTATGGTTTATGAAAAGTAATGAAGATATCATAACATAAATATAAACCAAATAGTAATTTACATTATTAAATAAAGGTCTATGACATGTGAATATTCAGGTTACTATATCAAAATAAAGTGAGGTAACATAACCCAACTTATGATAGCTACATTCTTTTATGGATCTTAAAATTATTTGGATATTATATTATTTATAAATATGAAATTATATAAATGAAATAATTTAAATAACTAAAGAAAAAAAGTCCAAAATTTAATTTCATTGAATTATTAATTTTAAAATTAGTAAAATTGTTTAAATTTTTTTAAAAATAAACCAAACATAAATATATAATGTGAAGAACACATATTTTGTGGTGTCTACCTCACAACACATAATCTCCTACAAAAAGAATTCGGTCCACCTCTAGATAAAATTTCACTGAAAATGATCAATTTCACCCATTGATACACAATCTCACCACTCTATCACAATTATTAAACAACTGAAATAATCCAATAGTATACTAAACACCCATAACAATGTAAAAACATGAAACTTGGTGTATCTTATTTTTTGGATCATTTCCCAGAAAACCAAATATGTTATCATTCTCTCACACCGAGTACTAGAGCACCTCTAATACGACTCATGCACTAATAAATTCAAAACAAACCTATGCAAAATATCAGACATGGACTCCATCCAACACCTCATGATATTTTGGAAAATTAATCTCAATGTCATGAATATTTGTAAAAAATTATTAATGTTTATTCATGAATAAATTTTATGTAATGTGAAAGATATGATTTGTGGCTTCTTATATGGTATTTTATGAAACCAATTTTTGATAATTAAATCATCCTTTGATTTAATTTCAAAATAATACCATGGTAACCTCAATACCTAGGTGTTTTTTCCAAGAAAACCGTTTGAGGATTTAAAATGTTAATATAAAATTTTTTTAAATAAAATTATTCCTTTCTGATTTTTAAAATGTTTATGAGATGTTTAATAATCATGATTTTATTTAGACTGGGTGGTGGCCTATTTAGAATTTTTATGGTCATGCCTATTTTAAATTTCATTTTTGAAAAATGAACATGGTTTTAAATTTAAAAGTGGGATTTGAAATGAAAAATGAGGTTTTCCCTTAAAATGAAATAAAATGGATTCCATGTTTTGAAATTCATGATGTGATTTCAAAGGGAACCTATAAAGTTTTAAACATTTTAAATTGTACCTATTTCCATGGAAATAGTATTAAAATTTTAATTTATTGTTAATTGTTTTTAATATTATTTTCAATATTTTCACTTGATGCTAATAGTTTTTATAAAAAGTGGGTTCGTATCTTATTAGGTATTTTTGAAACAAAATGGTCAATTTTCAATTGGAATTTAAAAAAAATGGATTTCAAGTGGGGTTTTAAAATTCAAAAAGCATCCCTTTTTAAATTTGAAAGTGGTTTTGAGATGAAATTTTATATTTTTAATTATTTTTTGTAATTTAAAATGTTTTAAGGAGACAACTTTTATCCTCATCATCTCCATCTCTTGAATAGTTATTATTGACTTTTGTTTCTTGTGACTCTTACCCCATCTCTTATAGATAAATACCTACGTTTCCTGATCTAATCTATGTAGTAGCCATCCTATACCGAGTACTAGTGATAATTTTGGATGAATTCAATGGATAACAACGAACATAGTGGATTAATTATTTTCATAAATTTAATTACCCATTTCTTTCAATGCATACTAAAATTATTTGAAACAATCAAATATAGGGTACCCCTTATTAGAATTATCTATAACATTCACCTTTCATAATGATTATATTAAGTGTATTTATTTATTATTTGTAGAAAATTAATATTTATAAACCTAAAATGGATTGATATGAATCGAAAATGTATTCATGCTAATCGTATAAAAAAAGAGTATGTAGAGGGAGTTAAATAGTTCATTTTGTTTACAATATACCACATATACGAACTTTCTCAAATCCTTTGTCCATGTTTAGGGTGTTTTTTTCTATAAAAATGAGTTCAGAAGTGATGGAGGAACAATTCATTTGTCAGGGAATATATCAAATCAAAAAATGTTGGACTAAATATGAGAAAAAATAAATTCTAACACTGAAGGGGATGATACTTTGGTTTACGAATCATTTGATATGAATACTAGTGTGAATGATGAGGGAGATCACTTGCATGAAATAATAATGGAAATTGAATATAGACATCATGATTTTCCAAATTTGATTGAGAAGTTATAAATTTTATTCTAAGAGACTATTGTATACCAGTGCTACTAAATACACAATATTTTCTACTGTCTTGAAGTCATATATTTTGAATGATGGAAGCGAATAGATAAACACCATATTTACACAACTACATGGTATCCTAAATGTTATGATACTAGAAGAAAATGAAATTACATGTTGAACATATTATGCTAAAAAAATGATACATTTAATGGTAAGGATTTCTAAAAATATATATGCTTGTCTAAATAATTTCATTTTGTTTCTCAAAGAACGTGAATCACTCATAAAATTCCTTAATTGTGGTGTGGATTGATAAAAGAAAAATTAAATAATTCCTTAAAAATATTTATGGTAAATTCATATCATTCCATGGATTAGAAGACTATATAGATGTCAGGAAACCATAATACAATTTACATGGAATATAGATAAAAGAATTATATATGGTAACCTACGTCATCTATAAAATTATCCTCAATGAAAGAATATTCATTACGTGTATCCTGAATTTGGAAATGAGTTTAGAAACATTCATATTACATTATCTATAGATGGAATACATCTTTTTGGTTTATAGATTAGTACTCATAGTTTATGTATTGTCATGTTGGTAAAATATAAATTTTTATAATGCTTATGAATGATGTGAATATACATTATGTTTTATCTACTTATACCTATACCAAAGAAACTTGGTAATGAAATTGATTTATATTTTCCTCCATTTATAAAATATCTAAAATTGATGTGGGATACATGTGTTATAATTTTTGATGCTCATAAAAATAAAGAAACCACTTTGGGGGCCATGTGGTATGGGATGATAAATAAATTTCTTGCTTATGGAAATTAGATAGTCTATAAAATTAACAGAATGTTAGGGTGTACCATTTGTAAAAAATTTACACACTCAGTTCAGTTGAAACATTTCTCGAAGACTGTGGTTTTTAGTAAAATGGGAATTTGTACCTCGATGATATAAATTTTGATCCTAGATAATAACATTCAGTGGGAATACCGAACAAGGTACAACATCATATCCATTAATAGGTGATAAACTATTAATTAAAGAAAAAGATATTGAAGCTATTTTCAGTAAACTATTTTCTAAAAACCATATAAAATCTTGTTTGAAAAAGAGATCAATTTTCTTGGAATTATGATATTGGAATTTTTTTATACGTCAAACATTTTCTTGATGTCATACATATAGAAAACATTTATTTGAAAGTATTATTGGAACAGTACTAAATGTTACTAGAAAATTAAAATATGGAATCAAGGACAGGTTGGACATGATTGACCTAAGAATAAGGGAATAGTGGGAATTGAAGATGGGTAAAGGGAGTAATTGTCTTCCTCCAGAAGATTACACTCTATCAAGAAAAGAAATTTTCTATTTTTTATTTTACATAATGGTGTAAAAGTTCCTGATGGGTATTCTTAAAATTTCTAGAATGTTGTTTCAATGACTATTTTGATGTTATAGGGACTAAAATTACATAATTGTCTAGTTTTGATGCAATATTTCATGCTCATTGATTTAGATTTCATTCTACCTAAAAATTTATGACATAAAGTAATAAGACTCTACATATTTTTCAAATTCATATGTAATATTTTTATAGTCATAGTTAAGTTTCCAATCATCAATAAGGAGGTCATAGTCATATTATGTTAATTTGAGTTGTTCTTCCCACTGTAATTCTTCTATATAATGGTTTACCTAATGGTTTAATTGGTTATATAGGTTCAACTATGTGATCATATCCATTACATATGGATTTACCCCATTGACCAGTATATGAATATTTTGAGAGGTTATTTCATGATTAAAAGTGGACTAGAAGGTTGTATTGTGGAATGATGTATTTTTGAAGAAGATGTTGAATTATTTACCAATTACCTATCATATTTTGACAAAATCAGACTCCCAAAGCCTTATCATAGTGAACACTATGTAGGAGAATTTATTTTTGGAAGATATTTCATTATAATTACCGTCTCATATCGAGAGAAAATAAACCATTACATTTTACATAATAGTGAATATCTTTATCCATATGTTGAATACCACAAAGAAATTATTAGATATTTTAATCCATTAAGGGATTATGGATGGATAGAAAATTGATATAATCAATAGTTTTTAGGGTTTTAAGGTCTTTTGAGGGGTTTTAGGGTTTTTAGAATTTTTAGGTTTTTATGGGTTTTAATAGTTTTTAGGAATTTAAGGTTTTATAAGGGTATTTAGGGTTTTTAGGGTTGTTACATTTTTAGATTTTTAGGTATTTTTATGATTTTTATACGTTTTAGAGATTTTGAGGGGTTATAGGGTTTTTATAATTTTTAGGGTTTTTAGTGTTTTTAGGGTTTTTAGGGGTTTTAAATGTTTTTATGGTTTTAAGTTTTTCTTATGGATTTTGAGGGGTTTTATTTTTTTTTTAAAAATAGTCATTATTAGTGAGTTATTAGGATATTTATGGTTTTTATGGGTTTTAGGGATTTTGAGTGTTTTTAGGAATTTTATTGTTTTTGGTGTTTTGGGATTTTATGGTTTTTATTTTGAATTTTTTTAGTGTTCTAGGGTGTTTTACAATATATTGACATTTTTATGGGTTTAAATGGGGTTTATAGTTTTTATTCGTTTTTAGGGATTTTATGGGTTTTTATGGTTTTTAAAGGCTTTAGGAATTTTTATAGTATTTAGGGGTTTAGTTATTTTGGGTTGTTTAGAATTTTTGAGGTTTTTAGGGGTTTTATGTCTTTTACTGGTTTTTATGGGTTTTGGGGTTTTATGGATTTTAAATTTTCAGAGGTTATTAGGGATTTTTAAATTTTTATGTTTTTTACGATTTTTAGGGATTTGAGGATTTTTAAGGATTTTAGGGTTTTTTGGGTTTTAAGGTTTTTTTGGTTTTTAGGATTTTTTTAATATTATAGGGTTTTTATGTTTTTTAGTGTCTTTAAACCTTTTTAAAATTTTAAATTGTTTTTAGAGTTTATAGTGGTTTTTAGTGTTTTTAGTGTTTTTAGGGGTTTTATGGTTTTATTGGTTTTAATGGGTTTTATGGGGTTTTGGGATTCTATTGAGAACCAACATTAAACATTACTTATTATATTTTTTTAAACTAGAATTCACATTTTATGGTATTTTGGTTCAATGTTTTAATGAATTTGGAAAAAATCGTAAAATTTAAATCCATAAATTGCAAGTGAGAAAAATACACAATTCCAATTTTTTTATAAAAGAAAAATCATTAAAATAAATCATTGTATCTTTTTATTAAAAATCAACACAATTTTATCCTTGATCTAATAATTGTCCTTAATATTAATTAAAACATGTGAAAAACATTTTAATAATTAGGATGTGTACAAAACACACACTAAGAGATTTAAAAGAAAGGAAACCATTAGTCTGTTGAAAAACATAAAATCCAATTTATGTTCATTTTTTGAAAAAGAAAGAATCATTTTAATATGAAAAACACACACATATTTTTCTCAAAAAAATTCCATTAAAACCAAGAAAAAAAATTTAAAACTCATTTATGTGACTTAGAGTATAATTTATAAAAAACCATTTAAAAACACTTCAATAACCATTTGACTAACTTCCAATTTTATTATTACCCAATGCATTGGAGATCTATAATGGAGATCACCCTTTGTATAAGTTATACCGGTCTCACTTGTGAGATAAAATGGGGCTAAAGCCTTCATATAAGCTATACCAGGCTTATATGTGAGCTACAATGGGGCTCAACCATTCATCTCAGCTATATCTAGCTCACTTGTGAACTACAATGGTGATAAACCCTTCGTATAAGAGGTATTATGCTCACAAATTTATCAAATAATTCTCAAGTACCATTTTAGTAATAAAAAATTTCATCATAAAACCCTTTAAAAAATATGTTAAAACCATATGAAAAAAAATTCATATAAAAATACTCTTTTCTTTTAAAAAACATTTTCAATACCAAAACACCATTTTATTTATATTCTATCTCCAATACCAAAAATACCCAAAAAATTAAAAAGGTATTTTCATTTAAGAAAACTTGTAAGCTTGAAAATTAAGGTTAAAATTAATTAATAGTCACAGTGGTGGAGAAGTTGTTTTCAACATATATGTTAAGAATAGAATATTCCATTTTTCATATTTCAAAATGTTTCTTATAAAACACATAAACAGATAACATTGGAAAACCATTGAATGAAATTAAAAATATACATAAAATTTCCCTTATAATTAATTTATATTCATATAAAGGAATATATAATATAATGTCAAGAATGTTGACATGGAGGAAAATATTTTGAAATTAAATATTTAGAACATTTAAAAATAGATTTTTAAATCAAAGTGTCACAAACAACATTGAATTATCTAAATCATCAAAACTATGAAGCAATAAAAATAAATAAAATTATAATAAATAAATTCATGATATGATATGTCAATAGGGAAGTAGATACACCTCATAAAATAAGGTGGTGCATAACATAAAAATATGCCTTAATTAAAAGAGATTGAGACAAAGTCCCTTACCTTAGTTTCAAATTCCTTCCAATGTGTTCAAACCTCATGTATAATGGATTAAATAATATTATTAACTCATTAAATAACTATATTCATATTAATAATACCTTATTTGATGATTTAAAACAACTTATGACCCATTCATTAATAAAATTTCATTATTTCCATGGTTTTTGGTGCGTTTATTTCAAGGATTCATTGTAGATTTATTTGTTTATAAGTATGGAAGTTCTTATCAAATAGGATTACAAATCTATAAATTTAATTAGTAAAATTAATGAAATTCCAAAAGTATAAATGGTCCCATATATCATTTTTGTTTCTTACAAGTAGATGATTCATCAGATAAAATGTTATTGATGTATGTTTAGTTTATTTTTGAAGGCACTTCCATCATAGAAAATTAGTTTCATCTTATTTAATATTATGTTTTTATATTAGTTCTAGAAAATAAAATAGGTTATAATATACATATTTAAATCTTATTAAACAATAATTACACTTTTATGACCATCCATGAACGTGTCAATGGAAAATTAAAAATCATTATTCATAGATATTGTAAACTGACATAATTTGGACAATAGTTTTATGTCTTGGAATAATAATAGATGAGAAATAAAATGGATATGATATGTTCAATTAAAAACATAACACTTTATTATATACATTATTTCTTAGTTATCATGCCTTAATGAATGAAATTGGTGAGGAGAAATTAGAATAACAAAAGAAATTAATAGAGGCACATTGAGAAAATTACCTCTTGAATATCACCTCCATGAAAGACCCTTGAGAACCCTATATTTGGTCATTTAGAGAGACTAGAAGAACTAGGACGTGGAGAAATTGAGTTGGATATTTTTGCATTGATATTTTAGGATCTAAAAGGCTTTTTAGTTAAAATGGGGTGGTATTTATACACCATAATAAAAGAGATGGTTAGACACAGCATATTCATGGAGATTATAGTAATGATTGCAAAATAAATCTGGTTAAAAAATATATAATATCATAATTTGTTCATGATACCTATATGATAATTTTATTATATTTTCAATTAGATATTATTTCAATTAAACCACTGCTTAAAATTGAAAAAAACCCATAATCCCTCCCCCTCCCCCACTCGCTATGTTAGACCCCGACCTCCCCCACCAACCCCGACCTCCTCTCCTCTCCCTAGTGGAGACCTCTAGCCTACAACCCCTTTCTACCCACCCCACCCCTCCACCTCTCCTCTCCCCAATGGTGACCTCGAGCCTGAAACTGCCTTTTACTTCACCCCTCCACTGATCCTCCCCACAACGGAGACCTCGAGCCCACGACCACGGGCCCGTGACCCGTGACACCCCCCCCTCTGACCCTGACCCCTACAACCCTCCAACCCCTTCAAAATCCACTTTGAACATGATCCCCCCTCAAACCTCCTTCTCCCCATCTTGGTAAACCTCCCTAGTGGAATTATTTTACTAAAGTAAAATCATTACATTTCTGAAATCTATTATATCCCGTAATGTTTTATTATCCATATCTATTTACCTTAGGTAGTTGTACATGTCTCATTGTATTCAATAATTATTTTTACAAGAATAAATTTTTATAGAATTGGTTAAATGTTTATTGATGGTGATTTTTGGTTATGTATTGTATATTTTTGTTTCTTATCCGCTATAGGTTTCTATAGGTTAAGGGCTCTTATATATTTTTCCCACCTTGGTGATAGTCATCTTCCCATATCCTATTTTAGGTGGGACTGTGCTAGAATATTCAGAACACCACTATCCTAAAAGTGGAACCGATGATATGGGTTTAATTATAATTTCATTAGATAGGTTTAGTAGCTATAAACATATATGGGTCATATTCATTATTTTTCATTACTTCATTAAATCTCATTTCTTAAGAGATACATCAAAATTGTAGCTACCAAAATTTATGGATGTTTTTATATAATAATTTATGAACCTTATTATGATTATATATTTATTATAAATCAATATATGAATCATTATAATGAATAATATTGGAATAATAACCAATATGGAAATATGAATTGCAAAATTATATTAAATAAATTATATCTCATATCTACTGTATGATATAATATTAAAATCCAATAAATACCCTAAGATTAAATTGTGATTAAAATGTTCTATTTGATATATATATTATTAAATTAATATAATAAAATAAAATAGTGAATCATACTATATGATTCACCTAACTAATTTAATATTTATTAGTTTCACACAAGCAATAATGTCCTTTAAATATTGTTTTGTATACTTCTCCATTATATGATAATCCATCAAAACTCTATTAAAAATGGTTTATAAAAACATCATTTTTTGAACAAAAACTTATCCAATAATTTCAATAAATTTTTTAAAACATAACTTTTTAATATTATAAACCTTAATCACTTGAAATATAGGAATTATGAGAATAAAAAAAAATTCATGATCCTAGTCATTCAGCATCTTGGAGCATGCCACCACTACCGTGATCTTCTGTGGATGCTTGTAATTATGTTATACCCGAGACTTCTAGGGAGTCATCCATTTCCCCTTATGTCATTGGTATCCCACCACCTGATTCACCTCTAGTGATGGATATGTTCATTACCCTTACATCTAGGGGATATTGGCGAGTTACCATTGTTGGTATGTATGCCACTTTCAAAAAAAACATTATATTTTATTAATTGCTTTATACATTTTTCAAACAAATAAAGACAACCATATAAGAGATAAATATAATAACATGGATTATCTATAGGAATTGAATTACTTCAGTATTATCATTCAGTTTGATGAGTTTGGGATGCCTACCGGTGACACTGTCGGAATCTACGAGCAGATTCTTGGGAATCTTGGTTTCAAGATGATAAGAATTCCCATTATTTATAATGATTTGGGGAATATTCCAAAATCTTGTAAAAAAAGAGGTCTTTTATTCTCAAGTAAATTTAATATTAATTTAATATTTATTCACAACTAATTTAAAATACATGAGTAAATTTTTATTATATACTGATAATGTGTTATGTTTTTTATTTATAATATTTTTCCATTTTGAGGTCCCTAGATGCATTTCACACCCATGGAATTGAAAATATTTTAGACATAAATGGAAATATTTTAAATGGATATTATCACATGAGTTAAATGACCCTTCTCTAAGCTAATGAAAAATTTATGAGAAAGTTCCAAAAAGATTTTCTAGAAAGAAAAAGAAGATCTTTGTCGATATAAACATATATTAATCTCATGAGTTAATTGCATATCTTACAGTATCTTAATAACACAAACTAAATAAAATTATAATTTTTATTAATGTTTGTATTTTTATTGGAACTATCAAAAAATTGTGAATCACGATAAGCAAGTCATTCCTCACATTACATGGTCTGGGAATTTTTCAAGAAATAAAACAATTTTGTTTTATATTTCATTCAATATTATTTATATCATTTTATTATAACTCAAGGCTCTATCTATCATGTTTAATTTTTTTATTAAGGATAATCAATTAGTTCACTTAGTTGGTTGAATACAGATATGGTCTAATGTGCATAGAAAACCATATGGACGTTTTCTAAATGACCCTACCATTGATGTTGGAGTAAGTGCATTTCATTACAATTTCATATAATTTCTTTAACATAAAAGTTTAATAATAAAAAATACATTATAACAACTAACAAGATATAAATAAAATTAAATAGGGATATATAAATGGATCAAATTATGTCAATTTTTCATCATTTGATACATCTAATTGGCCACTATTATTTGGGTTTAAGGCTTATTTGTTGTTATAATATAATATTCAACATCATGGTTTTATTGTTTTGAAATAATAATAAATACTAGTAAATTTTTTTTAATTTGATAAGACTGTCATGTTAAGATATTTTAAAAAATCATTGTTAACATTTTTGTATTAAAAGGTTAAAATTTAGGAAGTATAGGATGTGAATCATTCTTAATCAGCATTAGTTTCTCCTAATGATGAAACTGGAATAGTTTTAGGGAAGGAGTATCCCGAATGTGTATGAGGGATGGGTTTTAGGCCTACTCCTTCGTCTCTCTTTGGTATGGAATTTTCATCCATTACTGCTACACCCGGTATTAATTCTAGTAGTTCCATTGATTTAAAATCACATATAAAAAATACAATATTGAAATAAAAACTGCAAGAAAAAGATTGTTATAGGAAAGAATAGGATTATTAGTGGTCAGAAATGTAAGATGATTTATTTTTTGGATTTTTTGATAAAAAAACTTTCTCTAACTGAATAAAAACCCACCCTTGAGAACCCAAAAAAACATACAAAACGACCACTCAACTATAAAAATCCCCACTAAATGACTATTGACCATGAAATACACAATGGTTTAGGAAGTAACATTCCCTTTATTAAATCAAATATGGGGACTGAAATATATAAAAAAACCAATCTGCATTGATGTAATTAATTTAAAATAATTAAAAAAAAGGATATATCATTAATTTTTAAAAATATTTAATTATTACAAAAGTTATTATAGGACAACAACCACATATTGACTTTTCAAATGTAGGAATAAACACCACATAAATCTGATTTATGGTTTTCTTTTGACTCCCATAAATAATTTTTTTGTGTTTTAAAACACTAGAAAGAATGTTTAATGATCAAAAAAATAAAAAGAAAGATCTTTTATTGATGTAAAATCAATTGTAAAACCACTATTTAATTATTTTTGACATGTACAAGAACACAACATGTCCATTCAACATGCGGTGTTCTTTGAAGGACATAATAATAAATTTTAAAAGATATCTAGGTTTTAGAAACATGAATCATGGGGTAAAACCAAATAAAAGTATGGATAATTTTTTTTAAATCATGGTAAAAAACTACATATTTAATTGTGAAATATAGGAACTGATGACATGCCATTATGAATTTTAGTTTTCCCGTTGTTGTCATCAATGCACTTTTAGTGTTTTAAAGAACTAAAACATGTGTCAAAAGGTAAAAACCAAAAAAAAATAAATCATATTATCTTTAAATTAGGGGAAAATACTGTATATTTAATTTTGAAATGTAGTAATTGACGATATGTAATTCCAAAAAATGGTTTTCCAATTATGGATGTAAATTCATTTTTAGTGTTTTAAACACTAAAAAGTGAATAGAAGGGTTAAAACCAAGAGAAAACATAATATTGTCCTTCATTCATGGGAAAATGACGATATATTTAATTTTTAAATGTAGTAATTTATGACACATCATTCAGAATGATGGTTTTCCCGTTAAGGATATAAACACGTTTTTAGTGTTTTAAAACACTAAAACATGCATGGAATGGTGAAAAGAAAAAAAATAATTTAATATTTTTTAAAAATTATGTAGAAACGACCTTATATTTAATTTTAAAATTTAGTAAATGACAGAATATCATTTTGAATGACATCTTTTCCATTAGGTCTATAAACACCTTTTTTGTGTTTTAAAGCACTAAAATGAGCATGGAAGGGTTAAAAAAGTAAAAACATTGGATTATCCTAAAATAAGGGGAAATAACCATGTTTTTAATTTTAAAATTTAGTAAATAATGAAACATAATTTAGAAATACAGTTTTATCACTATGTCTGTAAACATATTTTGTGTGTTTCAAAACACTAAAACATGCATAGATTTGTTAAAAATAGAAAAATGATATCATATTGTCCTTAAATAAGAGGAAGACCACTATAAGTTTAATTGTGAAATATTGAAATGTAAATAATACCATTCCAAATGAAAGTTTTCCTATTATGTTCGTAATCACATTTTTATTGTCTTAAAACACTAAAATGTTAATGGAATGCTCAAAAAAATATAAATGATGTTTATTGTCTTGAAAGCAAGATAAACCTAATATAGATTTTATTGTGAAATATAGTAACCAATAGAACATCATTAAGAATGATTTTCTTCCTGTTATGGTCTTAAATACATTTGTAGTGTTATAATGTACTAAAACATACATGAAATGGTAAAAAACGCGAAGACTGTGTCATATTGTCTTAAAATCATCATAAAATTACAATTGATTTAATTTTTAAATATTGGAATATATGAGACATCATTATAAATGATAGTTTTTTTCATTATGGCCATAAATTGTTTTTAGTGTTTTAAAACACTAAAACATGAGTGGAATTGTCAAAACTAGATAAACAAAGCTGGATTGCCAGGAAATTCGAGAAAAACTACCATAGATTTAATTTTTAGATGTAGGAACTGAAGGCACATAATTCCAAATTACATTTTTACCATTATGGATATAAATGTTTTTCTAGTGTTTTACAACACTAAACTTATTTGGAAAGGTCAAAACTAGGAAAATGAAAATGGATTGTCCTAAAATAATGGGAAATCCAATTTATATTTAATTGTGAAATCTTGGAAGCTACGGACCATCATTCAAAATGATAGTTTTCTTGTTATATATGTAAATGTGTTTTATGTCTTGTAAAGCCCTAAAACTTGTGTGTAATGGTCAAAACCATAAAAATGTTGTCATATTATCCCAAAATCTGGGTAAAACCACAACTTAGTTATTAGTATTTTTCAGTGTTTTTATGGATTTTTACATTTTTAAGGATTTTTATGGATTTTTTACAATTTTTATAAGGTTTTTGGGTTATTATTTTTTTTTTTGGATTTTATGGATCTTGTGTTTTTTAGAGATTTTATGGGGTTTTAGGGGTTTTTAATGTTTTTAGAGGTTTTTATGGGTTTTAAGGTTTTTAAGATTTTCACCAGTTTTTATGTTTTTATGTTTTTAGAGTTTTTAGGATTTTTAGGTTTTTAACTGTTTTAAGTATTTTTATGTTTTTAATGTTTTCTAAGTCCTTTTAGGGTTTTAGGGGTTTTAATTATTTTAGAGATTTTTGGGGCTTTATGGTATTTATAGTTTTTATGGTTTTTATGGATTTTGAGGGGTTTTAGGGTTTTTTTGGGTTTTTGTGTTTTTTGAGTGTTTTAGGGTTTTATTTTGATATATTTTTTTTAAATTTTTTAGGGGTTTATTGTGTGTTTATAGTTTTAGTGGTTTTTAGAGTCTTTAATTATTTTAGTATTTTTAATTTTTTTTAAGATTTTTATGTTTTTAGGGGTTTTAGGGTTTTTTATGGTTTTTAGAAATTTTTAGGTTTTGGGTGTTTAAAGTTTTTTTTTCAATTTTCAAGGGTTTCTCAGGGGTGTTTAGGTTTTTAGGTTTTTAGTGCTTTTTACCGTTTTAAGGATTTTTAGGGCTTTATAGAGATTTTGAAATATTTTAATTCAATTTTAGTTTTTTCAGTATTTTGAGGGTTTTGGGGTTTTTTATATATTTTTTAGGGTTTTTAGTATTTTTTTCATTTTTAATATTTTATGGGTTTAAATGTTTTTAGGTTTGTAATGTTTTTGTTAAGGGTCTTTAGGGTGTTTAGGGAATTTTGGAGAATTTTTATGATCTTTATGGTTTTTAATATTTTTATGGATTTTGACCATGTTTAGGGTTTTACAGTTTTTATGATTTTTCTGGTTTTTTTGGGTTTTATAATTTTTTGAGATTTTTGGGTTTTTTAGTTTTTTAGTGTTTTTTACATTTTTATGGGATTAAAGAGTTTATATATTTTGTTATGGGTTTTAGGTTTTTTATGGTTTTATGGATTTTTATTTAGGGTTTTATGGTTTTTATAATTTTTTAGGTTTTAGGGGTTTTTTTGGTTATGAATGTTTTTATAGGTTTTTCAAGATTTTTTAGGGGTATTTATATTTTTTGGGTTATTTGGGAATTTTTAATAATATTTAGTTTTTTAGGTCATTGAGAGATTTTAAGGGGTCTTAGGGTTTTTTGTTTTACAGTTTTTTGGAGTTTTTAGGGGGTTTAAGGGTTTTAGAGTTCTTATTGTTTTAAATAGTGTAATGTTTTCTTTGTGTATTTTTAGTGGTATTATGGGTTTTTAGGTTTTCTAAGGGTTTTCATGGTTTTAAGGGTTTTGGGGGTTTTTATGATTTTTAGTGTTCTATGGTTTTAGGGGTTTTAAGTGTTTTTAGGTTTTTATGGTTTTCATTGGGTCTCTAAGGTATATAGGTTTGTTTACATTTTTAGGGATTTTTATGTATTTTTTAGGATTATTATGGTTTTTCGGGTTATTTTGGATTTTAATTATTTTTAGGACCTTAGTGTTTTTATGGATTTTATGGGTTTTCCTTTTTTTGGTCTTTTAGGTTTTTAAGGTTTTAAAGGTATCTGGTGTTTTTTAATGTTTTTTGGGGTTTGAAGGTTTTTTATGTTTTTTTTTTGTTTCTTGGGATTTATTGGATTTTAGTGTTTTGTAATGATTATTGTAATATTTATGGTTTTTTGGGGTTTAGGGTTATTATTATTTTTTATGTGTTTAGGGGTTTATATTTTTTTTGGTTTTTATGTTTTTCTCATGGGTTTTATAGGTTTTTTATGGAATTTTACTTTTTAGTGACTTCAGGGCCTTTTATGATTTTTATGATTTTTTGGGTTTATGACATTTTTTAGTTTTTTGGGTTTTTAGGGTATTTTATGTTTTTGGCATTTTCTTGAGTTTTTAGGGTTTTTAAGGTTTTTTTAGAGTATTTAATATTTTTAAGGATTAAAAAGTTTTTTATATTTTTTTAGTGAGATTTTAGGTTTTTATGGAGTTTTAGGGTTTTTAATGTTTTAGGGGTTTTTTTGTATTTTGGTGTTGTAGGGTTTATGTATTTTTTAGGGTTTTTTGTGTTGTTATCAATTTTTATATTTTTTTGGGTTTTATTTGTTTTTAGGTTTTAATGGTTTTATTAGGGTCTTTCAGGGTTTTTATGGGTTTTGAGTTTTTAGGGATTTTTAGAGATTTTAAGAATTTTTTTGGGGGTTTTGGGATTTTTTGTTTTTTAGGGGATTTAGGGGTTTTGGGTGGGGGGTAGTATTTTAATAGTCGTTAGGGGTTTATGTGTTTTTAGTTTTTAAATATTTTCTAATGGGTTTTCATGTTTTTATGTTCTTTATATTTTTAGGTATTTTTAGGTCCTTCTTAGGTTTTATGGATTTTTAGTGTTTTAAGGGATTTTGATGCTTTCAGGGTTTTATGTGTTTTATTATTTTTTAGCATTTTTAGCATTTTTAGCCTTTTAGGGGTATTAAGTGTTTTTATTTTTTTACATATTTCGTTTGGTTTTTTACATTTTGGAGATTTTTAGGGATTTTTATAGTTTTTAGGGGTTTTATGGATTTTGAGGTTTTTAGGGTTTTAGGGGTTTTATGAATTTTTTTGGTGTTGGGGTATTTTGAGTTTTTCATGCTTTTATGATTTTTTTGAATTTTTAACATTTTTTGGTTGTAAAGGGTTTTTAGAATTTTATTTTTTTGGGTTTTTATGGGTTTCTACTGGTTTTCATGGTTTTTATGGATTTTATGATTTTTAGTGAATTTATGATTTTTGAGTTTTTGAGGTTTTAGCATTTGTCAGGTTTTTAGGTGTTTTAATTTTTTTTAGGATTTTTTCGAGATACTTAAATTTCTATTGATTTTGGGTGATTTTATTGAATTTTTACGTCTTTTATAGACTTTGAGGTATATTAGCTATTTTTGTGGTTTTTAGTGTTTTATAGGGTTTTATTGAGTTTCATTGGTTTTTAGTGTCTTTATAGTTAATTAACATTTTTATGTGTCTAAAGGTTTCTTAGAGTTTTTAGTGGGTGTTTATGTTTTTATTGGTTTTATTGTTTGTATTGTTTCTCGGGTTTTTATGGTTTTTTATATTTTTACAGTTTTAAGGATTTTTTATGTTTTTTGTGTTGTTTTGGGGTTTTATGTGCTTTCATGTTTTGATGTTCTTCTTAAGGGTTTTTATATTTTTAGAGGCTTTTATATTTTAGGGATTTTTTAATGTTTTTAGGTTTTTTGGGGATTTTGATGGTATTTGGGATTTTTAGTCTTTTATGATATTTTATGTATTTAGGTTTATTTTTTTTAGGATTTTAGTTTTTTAGAGTTGTTAACATTTTAGGGTTATAAATTGTTTTTAATGTTTTTTGTGGGATTTCAGTGTTTTAATGGGTTTTTTGGTTTTTAATGATCTTAGGGGTTTTTATGATTTTTAAGGGTTTAGCGGTATTAATGGTTTTAAGGGTTTCTAGCATTTTTGAGGTTTTTTATAGGGTTTATGTATTTCTTGGTTTGTATTTTTTTCTTATGATTTATCATGGGTTTAGATTTATTATTTTTTGTCGTTTTCTGGGTATTTAGTGTCGTTTAGTGTTTCTATCATTTTTTTAGGTTTTTAGGGGTTTTAGGTGTTTTTGGATTTGAAGGTTTTCTTAAGGGTTTTCATGATCTTTAGGGTTTTAATTTTTAGGGATTTTAAGGTACTTTTAAGGTGTTTTATGGATTTTGATTAATTTAAATGGTTTTTATAGTTTTTTGGGATTTTTAGATTGTTTAGGGTTTATGGTTTTTATAGTTTTTAAAACATTTTTAGGTGTTTAAAAGGGTTTTTGAGTTTTTAGTGGTTTTTAATTTTTACAGGGTTTAGGGGTTTTAATGTTTATAGGATTTTTATAGTATTTTGGGTTTTTAGGTTTTTAGCGATTTTTAGTTTTTATGGGGTTTAGGTGTTTTTATTTTGGTTTTAATGGTTTTAATTGGGGTTTTCAGAAATTTTATGGGTTTTTTGTATTTTATGGTTTTTAAGGATTTTTATGGTTTATAGGGTTTCTAGGGATTTTGAGGGGTTCTAGAGTTTTTAGGGATTTTACTGTGTTTATGTTTTTCTTGGGTTTTTAAGGTTTTTTAGTTTCTTAGGGAAAAGAAGGCACGTGGAGACTATTCTTAACCCCCCCCCCCCAAATTTATTAGAAAAAAGACACAACAGACAAGGGAGGGGTAGAGTCAATCAACCCACACACAAAAAACCTTCAACACCCCCAAAAAACCAAAAACCCATAGAAAGAAACAACATCTAGATGACAAGTCAAACAAACCAACCCAAAATGAGTTACATGTCATAGAGGTCAACATTCCTAGCACCATCATAATAATAAGCTACACCATAAGGGACACCATCTAAACTATTCGGATTTATCATCAGTACCTGCCGACTCCAATTTAGATTCATGTTACTTGAATATGGAAATGTAGCTTTCTTTTAGTCGTTTTTGCTCCTCATTTAGCAGCACCTTGGTAGGACTCCCTCCCCTATTATAAGTAATTTTTTAAAATATTTTTAAGGGTTCATAGAATTTATAGAGTTTTTTTATTTTTTGTGTTTTTATGGGGTTTAAAGGTTTTTAGGGTTTTTATCCTTTTTTAGGTTTTTAGGGTCATTAATTATTTATAGGCTTTTATGGGTTTCTTAATGTTTTTCAAGAATTTAATGGTTTATTAGGTTTATAAGTATTTTTAGGGATCTCTTATGATTTTTACGATTTTTAGGGTTTCTAGGTATTTTTATGTTTTAAAGGGTTTTATGGGTTTTAGGGGGTTTTAAGGTTTTTTAATGGGTTTTAGGTTTTTTTGTTTCAAGGGTTTTTTCATTTTTAGGTCTTCCTCATGATTTTTTGGGGGTTTATCTTTTGATACATTTTGAAGGATTTTTCAGTATATTTTGGTTTTATATGATTTTTAGGGGTTTTATGGATTTGGAGAGTTTTTTGGATTTTATGGATTTTATGGGTTTTTTTGGTGTTTTGGGTTTTTATGGTTTTTATGGTTTTTGGGTTTTTTGGGTTTTTAGGTTTTTTTATATCATTATTGTTTCATGGTTTTATATTGTTTTTAATTTTTTATGGGTTTAAATGGTTTTTATTGTTTTTAGTCGTTTTTAGGGTATTATGGGATTTTAGTGTTTTTAATGGTTTTTTGGGGTTTATATGGTTTTTTGGTTTTTTTGGGTTTTTAGTGTTACTTATCATTTTATGAAATTTTTAATGATTTTTGTGGTTTTATGTATTTATGGGGTTTTATGGTTTGAATATTTGTTTTTATAGTTTTAGGGTTTTTTATAATTTTATGGATATATAGGTATTTTTAGTGATATTTGAAGAATTTTTATGGTTTTTTGGGTTTTTAGATATTTTGATGGTTTTAGGTTTTTTGGGGTTTTTATCAGTTTTTAAGGGGATTATTTGAGATTATTTAAGTTTTTTAAGGTTTTCATAGGTTTTTAACACTTTTAGAGGATTAAATGGATTTTATATGTTTTGGTGGCTTTCAGGGTTTTATAGGTTTTTATGCATTTTAAAGTTTTTAGTAGTTTTATTGTTTTTAGGGTTTTGTAAGATTTTTAGAAATTTTTAGGTTTTTAGGGGTTTTAAGTGTTTTTTCATTTTCAATTTTTTCTTAGGATTTTTTATGGTTTTTTGGGTTTTCAGGTTTTTAAGTATTTTTATCGATATTTTAGGATTTTTATGGTTTTTAGGGTGTTTAGATATTTTGAGGGTTTTTTGGGGTTTTAGGGTTTTTATGATCTTTAATATTTTTCGGGGGTTTTGAGTTTTTAGGGTTTTTTGGAGTTTTTAGACCTTTTAATGTTTTTAGGGATTTAAAGGGTTTTTATAGTTTTTTATGGTTTTTAGGGGTTTTATGATTTTTATGGTTTTAATTTTGTTTTTTAGCATTTCTATATATTTTTAATTCTTTATGGATTTTGAAGTCTTTTTTGGATTTGTATGGGTTTTTAAGGTTTTTCTAGTTTTTTAGTGGTTTAAAAGATTTTTATATTTTTTAATGTTTTTAGGAGTTTAATGGGTTTGTAGAGTTTTTTGGGGTTTTAGTGTTTTTTTGTTTTAGAGTTTCATTATGATTTTACGGGTTTTATTGTGTTCGGCGTTTTGTGATTTTTTTTGGGTTTTTAATATTTTTTGGTTTTTAAGGGTTTTGAAGTGTTTGAGGTTTTAAAATTTTTTTTAGGGATTTTCATGTTTTTTGGGGTTTTTATATTTTTAAAGGTTTTTATGTTTTTATGTATTTTTAGGTATTTTTTAGGATTTATATTTTTAGTGGTTTTAAGGATTTTGACGGGTTTATAGTTTCTTTATGATTATTAGGGTGTTTATGGTTTTTTTGGGTTTTTATGGGTTTTTTTAGTTTTTAGGGTTTTTAAAGTTTTTCAGAGTTTTTTTAATATTCTTAGGGATTTAAAGGGTTTTTAGAGTTTTTAGTATTTTTTTTTGTTTTAATGGGATTTAAAGAGTTTTTATGGTCTTTAAGGGTTTTTATTTTTATTTTTATTTTTATGGTTTTTATGGTTTTTATGGTTTTAAGGTCTTTCTATGGGTTTTCAATGTTTTTAGGGGTTTTTATGATTATAGGTATTTTTGGGGTTTTATTGGTTTTTAGGGTTTTAAAGGAATTTGAGTGGTTTTATTAATTTATAAGGTCTTATGGTTTTATTGTTTTTTGGGGGATTTAGGGGTTTTAACTTTTTAAGGGGTTTAAAGGGGTTTTAGAGTTTTTATTGTAATTTAGTGTTTTTATGGGTTTTATGGGTTTTAAATGTTTTTAGGGGTTTTATGGGTTTTATGGGTTTTATGTTTTTTAGTGTTTTAGGGGTTTTTAGGGTTTTATGGTTTTATGGTTTTCTTTTTATTTTTCAAGTTTTTTATGTTTTTATGTATTTTTATGGATTTTTTTGTATTTTATGGTTTTTATAGTTTTATGGAATTTTGATGGTTTTTTTAGGATTTTTTCTGTTTTTTAGGGATTCTTTATTTTTAGGATTTTATGGGTTTTTAGGGATTTTCAAGGTTTTTAGTGGTTTTTATGGTTTTTATACTTTTTAGTGGATTTGAAAATTTTTATCATATTTAGGTATTTTAGGGGTTTGAAGTGTTTTATTTGGGTTTTTCATGTTTTTAATGAGTTTTTACATTTTTGGATATTTTTAGTGGTTTTTAGGATTCTTATGGGTTTTAATTGTTTTTAGGGACTTTAAGGCTCTATATTTTTTAATGCATTCTATGATTTTTATGGTTTTTTGGGATGTAAGGTTTTTTTATTTTTTAAGTTATTTATGGTTTTTTAGAGTTTTTAACATATTAAGGGTTTAATGGATTTTATATGTTTTTTTGGGTTTTTAGTTTTTACATTGTGTTTTTTGGGTTTTTTACAGTTTTAGGGGTTTTAAGGTGTTTAGGGTTTTTTATGGTTTTATAATTTTTTGTTTTTTAGTGTTTGGGGGGGTTATGGTTTTTAGGGTTTTTATGGGTTCTCGGTGTTTTAAAAGATATTTGGGGTTTTATGGGTTTTAAGGGTTTCCAGGGATTTTAGGGTTTTTATCACTTTTTGATTTAAGTGTTTTTATTTTTTTAAGTTTTTGTTAGGGTTTTTATGGTTTTTTATGTTTTTTGGGATTTTTAGGTACTTTTTATGATTTTTATCTTTTCTATCAGTTTTTAGGGATTTTGAGGGTTTTTAGGGTTTTTAGGGTCTTTATGTTTTGAAGGGGTTTTTTGGTTTTTTGGTGTTATGTGAGTTTTTAGGGTTGTTTGGGTATTTAGAGTTTTTTAATATTTCTAGGGGTTAAAAGTGTTTTTAGATGTTTATGGGGTTTAAGTTTTTTTTTAGAATTAATGGATTTTTCTTATTTTTTCAGGGTTTTCAGTGTATTTACATTTTTTGGGGGTTTTATGAATTTTTTAGGATATTTATGGGTTCTTAGGGTTTTATGTATTTTGATGGTTTTTAGGTGTTTTTATATTTTTTTAGGGATCTTAAGGTTTTTTATATTTTTAGTGGGTTTTAAGGTTTGTATGAGTTTTTAGGGTTTTTAACAATTTTAGGGGTTTGATGATTTTTTGCAGTTTTAAGGTTTTTAGCATTTTTAAGGTATTTAGGGGCTTTATGTGTTTTTAGGTTTCTATGTTTTTCTTAATTTTTTTAGTGTTTTAGGTTATTTTACATTTTTAGGGATTTGTTAATAATTTTATAGTTTTTATGGAATTTAGGTATTTTACAGTTTTTAGGGGATTTAGGATTTTTATGGTGTTTATGGATTATTTGGTTTTTAGGGGTTTTTTTGTGTTTTTATTGGTTTTACAGTTTTTTAGAGTTATTTAAAATTTTTAGGGGTTTAAAAGACTTTTAGAGTTTTAGTGGTTATTTTAGGTTTTATGGGGTTTTAGGGTTTTTATGGTTTTAGTATTTTTATATTTTTAGGGGGTTTTAGAGTTTTATTTTAGGTTTTATGGGGCTTTTAGGGTTTTTATAATTTTTTAGGTTTTTTAGGGATTTTATTTATGTTTAGGGGGTTAAGGTTTTCTTGGGTGTTTTTAGAGTTCTTGGAGTTTTAGGTATTTTTAGGATTTTTATCATTTTTATTGTTTTTATGGATTTTGAGGGATTTTAGGGTTTTGTGTTTTTTTATTGTTTTTGGGTTTTTGTGGGGTTTTTAGTTTTTTAGGGTATTTGTGGTTTTTTATAGGTTTTGAAAACTTTAAAACTTTTAAAATATTTTTAGAGTATTTAAATGTTTTTAAGTGTGTCATGGGGTTTTAGGGTTTTTAATGGTTATTAGTGGGTTTTTTTAGTTTTTAGGGGTTTTTGGGATTTTTATGGGTTTTAATGTTTTTTAGTTTTTTAGGTGTTTTATCTGTTTTTATGTTTTTAAATATTTATTAGGGTTTATTTGGGGTTTTTTGGTTTTTTGGGATTTTTTATCTTTGTTAGTGTTTTTATTGATTGTGATGGTTTTTAAGGGGTTTTATTGTATTTTTGGTTTTTTGGGGGTTTTAGGGTTTTTATTATTTTTTAGAGTTTCTTTTGGGTTTTAGGGTTTTTATAATTTTATGGCTTTTATGTTTTTTATGGTTTTTGGTGGTTTTAGAGTTTTATGATTTTTTGGGTTTTTGGGGGTTTTAAGTGTTTCTAGGTTTTTAGTATTTCTTATGTTTTTTCAAGGTTTTTATGGTTATTAAAATATTTATGTATTTTTAGCGACCTTTTAGAATTTTTATAGATTTTTATGGGTTTTAGAGATATTTTGGGTTATTAGGGCATTCATGGTTTTTGGGGATTTTAGGGTTTTTTTATTTTTTAGTGTTGTGGTAATTTTTCAAGTTTTTATGAGTTTAAAAGGATTTTAGTGTTTTTATTTATTTTTACCATTTTTATGGGGTTTTAGGGTAATTTAAGGGTTTTAGGTGTTTTTATGTTATTTAGTTTTTTAGGATTTTTAGTGTTTCTTAGGTTTTTATGGGTATTTGGTTATTTACGTTTTTATGGTTTTCTTATTATTTTTTATTTTTTATGTTTTTTTATGTTTTCTAATGTTTTTAGAGTTTATTATGTTTCTTAGTTTATTAGGAGTCTTAAGTTTTCTTTGGTTTTTAAGGTTTTCCTGGGATTTTGTAGGGATTTACGAGTTTTTTACATTTTTAGGGATATTTATAGATTTTTTAGGATTTTTATGGTTTTCAAGGATTTAAGGGATTTTGAGGGGTTTTATGGTTTTTTTTTTTGGGTTTTTCAAGGTCGTAGGGTTTTTTGAGTTGTTTATTTCTTCTATGGTTTTTTATAAGTTTTAACATTTTTAGGTTTTTAAAGCTTTCTTAGAGTTTTCTGTTGTTTTTTTTTGGGTTTTTATGGGGTTTGGGGGGTTTGGGGTTTTTTGGGATTAATAGGGTTTTAGGGCTTTTATGATTTTTGGTTTTTTATTGTTTTTTGGTTTTTTAAGGGATTAAAGTGTTTTTTGGTCTTTAAGGTTTTTATAGGGTTTTTCTATGTTTCAAGGATTTTTTGGTTTTAGGGATTTTTTTGGATTTTTTAAAGATTTTTACGATTTTTATGGTTTTAAGGATTTTGACATTTTAGGTTTTTCTTGGATTTTTAGGTGTTTATGGATTTTTGGGTTTTTAGGTTTTTTTCAGTTTTTATGGTTTTAATGTTTTTCTAGATCTTATCAGCATTGTAATGGTTTAAAGGGTTTTTTAATTTTTAGTGGTTTCTAGGGTTTTATGGTGTTTTAGGGGTGTTTAATGTATTAGGGGTACTATATGATTTTAGGGGTTTCATCATTTTTTTAGTTTTTAAAGGATTATTATTTTTGGTTTTTATGTTTTTATTATTGGTTTTTAAGGTTTTTAGGGTTTTTTACAATTTTAGATATTTTTATGGAATTATTTGGTAGTTTTATGTTTTTTTATTGTTTTTAGAGATTTTATGGGGTGTTAGGTTATTTTTGTGTTTTTAGAGGGATATTTTTTTTGGTTTCATAATTATATATGTTTTTAGGGTTTTTAATGGTTTTTATATTTTTTTAACATATTTACAGTTTTATAGGGTTTTTAGTGTTTTTTGTGGTTTTTAGAGTTTTTTGGGGTTTTTAATGTTTTTAGATTTTTTTAGTTTTTTTGGGATTCAATGTTTTTTTTGGGTTTTGAAATTTTAACAGGGGATTTCAAGGTTTTTAGGGTTTTATTTTTTTAGTGATTTTGATGGACTTTTTCATTTTTTTTAATGGACTTTTAGGGTTTTTAGATATTTTGAGGGTTTTTTGGTTTTATAAAATTTTTAGGGTTATTTTCAATCAGTAAGGGTTATTTAATTTTAAACATGTTTAGTTGTTTAAAGGGGTTTAATAGTTTTTATTTATTTTTAGGTTTTTAGGGGTTTTAGGGGTTTTAACGTTTTTTGGTTTTTAGTATTTCTAAGTAATTTTATGTTATTATGGATTTCATATAGATCATAAAGATTTTTATATTTTTTATGTTTAAGTATTTTTAGGACTTTTTTATGATTGTTAGGGATTTTAGGGATTTTGAGGGGTTTAGGGGGGTTTGTTTTTTTGGGGATTTAATTGTTTTTAGTTTTTAAGGGTTTATTAGGGGTTTTTTGGGGTTTTGGGGGTTTTTTTACTTTTCATTGATATTTAGGAATTTTTTATACTTTTTATGTTTTTATTTTTTTAGGTATTTTGACAATTTTTATGGTTTATTTGGGATTTTATGCTATTTTAGGTTTTTTAGTTTTTTTATGTTTTTAGGGTTTTTAAGGGAATGGGAGATGTGAGGGTCAGGCTATTCTTGACCCCCCCCCCAAATAATTTATTAGGGAAAAACGCAGTAGACAAGTATGGGGTGGGGTCAATAAACCGACACCCAAAAACCATAGACAACCCCAAAAGACTAAAAAGAAATCAATAAACCCAAAAGACACACAAAACCATAAAAATAAGAAGTAGAGAAGAAACTCCAGCATCTCCCTTCCAAGCAGCAACTAGTAGAAATGAAAAAACATCACCTTCAACACCTGCCATCCAAGTAGCAACCAGCATCCCATTTCACTATCTCTAGTGTACAACACAACCTTACTTTTCAGAACCACTTCCAACAACATAGAGTTTCCAGCAACAAAAACATTACATCAGCTTCACCATTTTTATTCTTTTTTAGGGTTTTTGTGGGTTCTAGTGTTTTTAGGGTTTTTAATGTGTTTAAATTGATTTTTGGTTTTTAATTTTTTCTTATTGGTTCTCAAGGATTTTGGGTTTTATATGTTTTTAAGGAATTTTTGGTATTTTATAGAATTTTTATGGTTTTCTTGGTTTTTAGGGATTTTGAGGATCTTTAGGGTTTTTAGGGTTTTTTAGGGTTTTGTGGTTTTTATGGTATATAGTGTTTTTAGGTTTTTAGGGTTTTTAGTTTTTTATGCTATTTTAGGAATTTTCATGGTTTTAATGGATTTTTTTTATTTAGTGGTTTTTAGGGGTTTTAGTTATTTTGGGGGGTATTAGGGGTTTTCGTTTATTTAGGGTTTTATGGGTTTTTATGTTGTTTTAGTTTTTTATTATTTTATGGTTTTTATAGGTTTTCAATATTTTAGGGGTTTAAAGGGTTTTTAGTGTTTTTAGCAGTTTTAATGGTTTTTGGTGTTTTATGTATTTTTAGGGTTTATAATGTTTTTAGGGTATTTTATGATCTTTAAGGATTTTTTTTAAGATTATTTATAGTTTTTAGATTTTATAGGGGATTTAAGTTTTCTTGGGTTTTGAAGGTTTTCTTCTGGGTTTTCATTCTTTTTAGTGGTTTTTATGTTTTTATGGATTTTAAGGCTTTTTTATTATTTTTATGGAATTTAGGTTTTTTATTGATTTTTAAGTTTTTAGTGTTTTAGTGCTTTTATTTATTTATTGTTTTTTTTTGTTTTTTCTGAGCTTTTAAGGTTTGTATGTTTTTCTATAGATTTGGCGTTTTTCGGGATTTGAAGTGTTTTTAGTGTTTTTAGTTGTTTTTATGGTTTTTAAGGGTTTTTATGATTTTTAGGATTTCTTTGTTTTTATAGTGTTTTAGGTTTTTTGGAGTTTTAGTGTTTTTAGTGTTTTTAGTATTGTTAGTGTATTTTAGTTTTTAGAGGATTTTAGATTTTTAGGTTTTTATGGTTTTCTTAGGGTTTCTTAGTATTTTTAGTGTTTTTAGGTTTTTTTTATGTTTTAGGGATGTTTACATATTTTTTTATATTTTATATTTATTTAGGATTTTTAGGGATTTAAGGGTTTTTAGGGTTTGTTAGGGGTTTTATGGTCTTTTGAGGTTTAGGGTTTTTTTTTGAGTTTTTATGGCATTTTAGTATTTTTTTTAAAGTTTTTGGGTTTTATAGGATTTTTAGAGTTTTAGTGGTTCAGGTATTTTATGGAATGTGAGATTTTTTAGGTTATTAAGATTTTTTACGGTTTATTGGGTTTTAGGGTTTTTAGGATTTTATGCATTTTTTAGGTTTTTTGGAGTTTTATGTGTTTCAATATTATTAAGGTTTTCTTGGGGTTTTCATGGTTTTTAGGTTTTGTTTCTATTTTTAAGTTTTTTTAATTATTTTTAATGATTTTTAGAATTTTTAGAGTTTCTAGGGATTTTGAGGGTTTTTTGGGGTTTTTTGATTTTTTTTGGGTTTTAGCATTTTATTTGGGATTTTGGGTTATTTATGAAATTTTTAGGGCTCTAATTTTTTTAGATTTTTATAAAGTTTTTAATTTTTTAAAGGTTTTTTAGTGTTTTAGTGGGTTTTTTTGGGTTTATGTGTTTTTAGGTTTTTCAATGAACTTTATGGTTTTTTTTGTTTTAGTGGGTTTTAGTGTTTTTTAGGGTTTTAGTATTTTCATGTTTTTTGTGGGATTTAATTTTTATTTAGTATTTAATTGTTTCTTATGTTTTTTCAAAGTTTTTATATATTTTTTATGTTTTTATATAATTTTAGATATTTTTAATATATTTATTCCTTTCATTGGGTTTTTAGCTCTTTAGAGGGGTTTTAGGGTTCTTAGTGATTTTTTAGAGTTTTTAAGGGTTTTGGAGTTTTTAAAAGTTTTAGGGGTTTATAGGGTTTTTCGAGTTTTATAGGTTTTTAAGGGTACTTATTGAATTTTAGATGTTTATAAGGTTTTTGGGTGGTTTTGTGTTTTTTTAGTATTTTTAAAGTTTTTTGAGTATTTAGGGTTTTTAGATTTTTAGTGGTTTTATGTGTTTATATGTTTTTATTGTTTTCATTAGGGATTTCATGGTCTTTATGGGTTTTATCATTTTTTGGGAATTTAATTATTTTTAGTATTTTTGTGTTTTTTGGGGGGTTTAATGGGTTTTAGTGACTTTTATGATTTTTTAGAATTTATGGGTTTCCAAGGTTTTTTTATGGTTTTAGCATTTTTTGGGTTCTTAAGAATTGTAAGTGTTTTGGATTTTATGTTTTTCTTAGGGGTTTTCATAGTTTTTAGGGATTTTTTAGTGATTTTTAATAAATTTTTATTATTTTTATCATTGTTAGGGTTTTAAGATATTTTGAGTGATTGTACGGTTTTTAGGTTCTTTATTGTTTTTTTGTGTCTTTAAGGTTTTTTAGTTTTTTTGGTATTTTGAGGGTTTTTAGAGGTTTTAAATGTTTTTTTATGGTTAAAGGGTTTTTAATATTTTTTAGGGTTTTATGGGTTTTAGGGGTATTTTTAACATTTATAGGGGATTAAATGGTTTTTTAAAAAATTAGTGGTTTTAGGATTATAATGGATTTTTAAGTTTTCTCAGGTTTTTAGGTGTTTTATAGTTTCTTGGATTTTTTTGGTTATAGTGTTTTTAGGATTCTTTTGGGATTTAAGTGTTTTTAGGTTGTTAAGTTTTGATTGGTTTTTTTATCGGTTTTTAGGTTGTTTTATTTTTTTAGTGATTTAAGGTTTTCTTATGTTTTTAAGGGTTTTTAGGGTTTTTATGAATTTTGAGGGGTTTAGGTAATATTATCATTTTTTTGGGTTTCTGGGGGTGTTCTGAGTTTTTTAGGGTTTAAATATTTTATAGAGTTTTTTAATGTTTTTACAGGTTAAAGGGTATTAAGAGATTTTAGGAATTTTTATGGTTTTATGTGTTTAAAGGTTTTTTAGGGGTTTTAGGGGTTTTATGGTTTAAGTGGGTTTTAGGGTCTTTGAGGGATCTTTATGGTTTTTATCATTTTTATGTTTTGAGGGATTTTAAGTGTTTTTAGGTTTTTAAGTTTTTCTTAAGGTTTATCTGTGTATTAGGTTTTTATTTTTCTATGATTTTGTTAATAATTTTTAGGATTTTAAATACTTTTTAAGGTTTTTAGGATTTTTGAGTGCTTTTAGGGGTTTTTAGTGTTTTTAGCATTCTCGTGGTATTTTTGGGTATTAAGGGGTTTTTTTAGTTTTTTAAGTTTCTCAATGTTCTTATTTTTTTTAATATTTTCATGGGTTTAATGGGTTTTTATATTTTTTATTGGGTTTTAGGATTTTTGTAGGTTTTTTGGTTTTAAGGTTTGAGTGGTTTTATGCCTTTTAGATCTTTTTATGGATTATAATATTTTTTTATGGTTTTAGAATTTTTAGGTTTTTTAGGGGGTTTAAGTGTATTTAGGTTTTAAAGGTATTCTTAGGGGTTTTAAGGGTTTTTATAGTTTTCTACATTTTTAGGTATTTCTTATGATTTCCTTGGGTTTTTGGGATTTTTGGGATATTGATAGATTTCAGGGGATTTTTGGGGGTTTTAGACTTTTTAGTGTCTTTTGGATTTTTAGGGATTCATAATGTTTTTATTTTTTTAATGTTTTTATATGTTTTTATAGGATTTTAGGGATTTTTTATTTCTTTTTGGATTTATAGATATTTTGTAGGATTTTAATTGTTTTATGGGCATTATGGATTTTGAATTTTTTTATGCTTTTTTAGTTTTTTAGGGTTTTAAGTGGTTAATGTGTTTTTGGGTATTTATGGTTTTCTTAAGGGTTTTCATGGTATTTAGTTTTTCTAATTTTAATTATATTTAGGCACATTTGTGTTTTTTTATCATATTTAGGGTTTTTAGGGATTTAGTGGAGTTTTAGTGTTTTTTAGGTTTTTATGGGTTTTTAAGGGTTTTGAGTTTTTTTAGTTTTTTAGGGTTTTAATTGGTTCATTTAGTTTGTTAACGTTTTTTGGGGTTTAAAGGGTTTTTAAATTTTTAGTGGATTTAGGGTTTTATGTATTTTTAGGGTTTTTTTTTTTGTTTTTTAAGGTTTTTAGGGGTTTTTATGTTTTTATATATTTCTTAAAATTATTTATTATTTTTATGGGTTTTTATGGCTTTTAGGGATTTTGAGGTGTTTTAGGGTTTTTATTGTTTTTAGGGTTTCCAGGGTGTTTTTTGGGTTTTTTAGTTTTGTAGAGGTTTAAATACTTTTTAGAATTTTTTAACATTTTTAAGGGATTATGGGTTTTCAGAGTTTATAGTGGTTTTTAGGGTTTTTATTGGTTTTGTGTTTTTTTAGGTTTTAGCGGGTTTTTTGGTTTATAGGTGGTTTTAGGGTTTTTAATATTTTTTAGTTTTTTTAGGTATTTTAAGTGTTTTTAGGTTTTCATGGTTTGTTAAGGTATTTTAGGGTCTATTGGCTATTTTAGGTTTTTATGGATTTTTGTGCTTTTTTAGAATTTTAATGGTTTTTAAGGTTTTTATAAATTTTGAGGGTTTTAGGGTTTTATGGTTATTGTGGTTTTTAGGGTTTTTTATATTTTTAATGTTTTTATGGTTTTATATAGCATTTTTTGTGTTTAATGGGGATTTAGAATTTTTATTGGATTTTAGGGTTTTTTGGTTTTTTTGGTTTGTAATGTTTTTGGGGGTTTTATGTTTTTTATATTTTAAAGTTTTTCTTTTTAAGTTTTCATGTTTTTAATTGGTTTTTCTAAATTTTTAGTGATTTTTAATGATTTTTTTGTATTTTTATATTTTTAAGAGTTTTTTTGGGATTTGAGAGTTTTTAGGGATTTAAGTTTTTTCTGTTTTTATTGGTTTTTTTATTTTTTGGATTTTTTGAGTTTTTTTTAGGATTTTGAAGTTTTTTAGAGTTTTTTAAAAAAATTATGTGTTTTTTTTTGGATTTTTAGAGTTTTAGTGTTTTTTCTGGTTTTTTATGGTTTTTAATGATTGTCGAGGCTATGGGGTTTTTAGGGTTTTTATGGTTCTTTATGGGTTTTAGAATTTTTTAGGTTTTTTGGGGCTTTAAGTGTTTTTAGGGTATTTTTCTGAAGGTTTCTAGGGTTTTTTTGTATTCTTTATGTTTTATGGGATTTTAAGGCTTTCCTTGGATTTTTAAAGGCTTTTATGGTTTTAAGGGATTTTGAGTGGTGTTTGTATTTTTTAGGGTTTTATAGTTTATTTTTTATTTTTTTTGCGATTTTAATGTTTTTATAGTTTTTAATGTTTTGGGGGGTTTCAAAGGGTTTTTTAGTTTTTTCTTGTTTTTTAGGTTTTTATTGGTTTTAAAAGTTTTTATGGGTATTATGGGTTTTAGAATCTCATAGGGTTTTTATGGGTTTTCAGGGTTTTTAAATTTTTAGATTTTTTGGTGTTTTTAAGAGTTTTAATATTCTTATGTTTTTCTTAGGGGTTTTCAGTGTTTTTTGGGGTTTTTTGTTTTTAGGGATTTTAAAGTATTTTTACAATTTTTTAGTTTATTATGGTTTTTAGGGATTTTGAGGGGGTTTAGGGTTTTTAGGATTTTAGTGTTTTTATGATTTTTTAGGTTTTTAGGGTTTTTGATTTTTTATGGTTTTAAGGTTCTTTAGGGTTGTTTAACATTTATTGGGATTAAGGGGTTTTTAATGTTTCTAGTGGTTTTTTTGGGTTTTAGGGGTTTTAGGGGTTTATGGTCTTTATGGTTTTTTTTATTTTAGGGGTTTTAGTTTTTTTAGGGTTTTTGGAGATTTATATTTTTTTAGGTTTTTAAGGTTATCTTAGTGTTTTTCATGGTCTTTAGGGATTTTTTACTTTTTTAGGGATTTTAGGATTTTTATATTTTTTAGTGTTTTTATGGATTTGGTGGGGTTTTAGGTTTTTTAAGGTTTTTAATAGTTTTTATGGTTTTTATGGTTTTTAGGATTAATTCGTTTCTAGGGGTTTAATTGATTTTTTGGATTTTTAAGCATTTTTATAGTATTAAATGGTTTTTAATGTTTTAGGTTGTTTTTGGGTTTTTAAGGGTTTTTTGGGGTTTTTAGGGGTTTTTAGGGGGTTTATGGTTTTTTAGGGATTTTTGGATTTTTAATGTTTTTTAGTGTTCTTACCATTTTTAGGTATTTAATGGGTTTTAAATGTTATATGTTTTAAGGATTTATTTTATTTCATTAAGGGTTTTCAGGTTTTTCACATTTTTAGTGATTTTTAGAGATTTTTTCAGATTTTCATGGATTTGTAGGGGTTTTATGGATTTTAAATATTTTTAGTGTTCTTAGGGTTTTTATGGGTTCTTTTGTGTTTTTAGGGTTTTTTTACGGTTTTGAGGATATTATAGGGTTTAGGTGTTTTTAGGGGTTATGGATGATTTTAGGGAATTTTTTTTATTTTTATGGGTTTGTGGCATTTTCTAGGTTTTTATGGGTTTTAAATGTCATCAGGGTTTTACAGTTTTCATATTGTATTTTAGGGTTTTTAGTGGTTTTTATGTTTTTGTGGATATTTGTATTTTTTTTATTTTTTTGGGATTTTAAGGATTTTGAGGGTTTTATGGTTTTTAAGGTTTTTATGGTTTTAATAGTATTATGGGGGTTTAATGCTTTTTTTGTTTTTATGGTTTTTATGTTTTTTTTAGAGTTTAACATTTTTAGCGGTTTAAAAATATTTTTTTTAATTTTTCGTGTGTTTTAGGGTTTTTATGAGATTCTTGAGTTTTTTATGGTTTTTACGGGTATTTATAATTATTTGCAGTTTTAATGTTTAAGATGGTTTTTATGGTTTTAGAGTTTTAAGGTTTTTTAGGGGTTTAAGTGTTTTTAGGTTTTATAAGTTTCTTACGTTTTTTTAGGTTTTAGGGTTTGTTATGTTTTTACGGATTTTTAGGCCTATTCGATTATTTAAATTGATTTTATGGTTTTTTGGTATTTTTTGTTTTTTAATATCTTTTGTGTTTTTTTTATTTTTATGGTTTTTGAGATTTTTAGGTTTTTAGGGTATTTTGAGTTTTTAGGGTTTTAATTTTTTTTATAGTTTGATAAATTTGGTAGGGGTTTAAAGGGTTTTCAGAGTTTTTAGTGGGGTTTTAGGGCTTTATGGTGTTTTAGGGTTTTTAAATGCTTTTAGGGGTGTTATACTTTTTAGGAATTTTTTTATTGTTTTTATTGTTCTTAATGGTTTAAAAGTTTTTTTGGTTTTTATGGATTTAAATTTTGTTTAGATTATATGTTTATATTAGGGTTTTTCGAGTTTTTCTGTTTTTAAATTGTTATGAATTTTTAGTGATATTTAAGGATTTTAATGGGTTTTTAAGGATTTTATAAATTGTGATGGTTTTAGAGTTTTTTTAGGGATTTTATGGTTTTATGGGTTTTTTTCAATTTCTTTAGTTTTTAAGGGTTTCATGGTTTTTTGGAGTCCATTAACATTTTTAGGGAGTTAAATTTTTTTTAGAGTTTTACTGGGTTTTAGAGTGTTCAAGGGTATTTATTATTTTTTATGTTTTAGTGGTTCTATGGTTTTTGGGTGTTTTTAGTTAATTTGGGGTTTATATCATTTTTTAGATTTTTTAATGTTTTTAAGTGTTATTTTTTTTAAATTTTTAGGAATTGTTAGCTGTTATTTAGGATTTCAATGGTGTTATAAGGATTTAATAATATTTATGGTTTTAGGGAGTATTGTTTTTTTATAGTTTTTGTGGTTTTATTGGGTTTCTAGGGATTTTTTGAGTTTTTAAGGGTTTAAAAGGGATTTTAATGGTTTTTAACATTTATATGGGTTTAAAGGGTTTGAAAAGTTTTTAGAGGTATTATATTTCTTATGGGTTTTTAGGTTTTTTATGATTTTAGGTGTTTTATGGTTTCTTTGATTTTTAAAGTTATTGTGTTTTTAGTTTTTTATGGGTTTTAAGTGTATTTAGGTTTTTACAGTTTTCTTAGGGTTTTTCTGGGTTTTAGGTTTTTTTAATTTTTTAAGGATTTTTAGGGCATTCTTAGTTTTTTTATGAATTTTAGGTTTTTAGGAATTTTTAGGGTTTTAGGGGTTTTTTGGTTTTTTGGGTTTTAGGGTTTTATGGGTTTTTAGGGTATTTTTGAGTTTTTAGGGGTTAAAGGTCTTATAGTGTTTTTTAATGCTTATAGTGGTTAAAGGGTTTTTCTATTTTTTAGTTATTTTTAGGGTTGTATGGGTTTAAATGTTTTTTATGATTTTTAGGGGTTTTATTGTTTTAAGTGGTTCTTTTGGTCTTGTAGGTATTTTTAGGGTTTTTATCATTTTTATGTTTTCATGGGTTTTATGTGTTTTTAGGTTTTTATGGTTTTCTTAGGGTTTATTAGTGTGTTTGTAATTTTTATGTTATTATGGATTTGTATTGCATTTTGTGGATTTTTATGGCTTTTTAAGGTTTTTAGGTATTTTAGTTTTTTAGGGTTTGTTAGAGTTTTCAGCGTTCTCATGGTATTTTTGGGTATTTTGGGTTTTTTGAGTTTTTTAGTTTTCTTAATGTTTTAAAAGTTTTTAAAAATTTCGAGGGATATAAAGGGGTTTTAGAGTTTTTAGTGGGTTTTAGGGTTATTTTGGGTTTTTTGGATTTACGGTTTTAGGGGTTTCATGCTTTTTAGGAATTTTTTGGTTTTAGGATTTTTAGGGTTTTATAATTTGAAGGTTTTTAGGAGTTTAAGTGAATTTACATTTTAAAGGGTTTTAAAAGGTTTTTAGGGGTTTTTAGGGTTTTCTATAGTTTTAGGGGTTTTTTAAGATTCCTATGGTTTTTAGGGAAATCTAGGATTTTGATTGATTATGGGGTTTTTTGGGGTTTATCATTTTTAGAGTTTTTAGAATTTTTAGTGGTTTTGTGTGTTTTTTTGTCTTTAATGTTTTAATTAGGTTTTCTCGGATATTTGGGTTTTATGTCTTTAGGGATTTTTAAAGCTTTTTAAATATTATTTTGTTTTTATGGGTTTTATGGAATTTGAGTGGTTTTTATTGGTTTTTAGCGTTTTGTAGGTTTTTAAGTTAATTAAGTGTTTCTAGGATTTTAAGGTTTTCTTAGGGGTTTTCAAGTTTTTTATTTTTTGCAATTTTAGGGATATTTAGGTATTTTTGATGATTTTTTTGGTTTTATGGTTTTTAGTGATATTGTGGGGTTTTAGGGTTTTTAGGGGTTTTATGGGGTTTTAGGGGTTTTAGGGGTTATTGTGTTTTAAGGGGTGTATAGGGTCTTTGGAATTTTTTTAACATTTTTAGGGGTTAAAGGGTTTGTATTTTTATTTTTGTGGTTTTGGGGTTTTATGGGTTTTTAGAATTATTATGGTTTTTAGTGTTTTTGGGTTTTTTATGTTTTTAGGGATTTATAAGGACTTTTTACTATTTTTAAGGGTTTTTATGGGTTTTATGGATTTTGTGGGGTTTTAGGTGTTTTTAGTGTTTTTAAGGTTTTTATGGTTTTTTGGGGGGTTTATGGATTTTTTTTTGATATTTTAAGGGGTTTTAGTGTTTTTTATCATTTTCATGGGATTAAGGGGTTTTATATTTTTTAGTGGTTTAGGGTTTTTATTGGTTTATAGGGTTTTTATGGTTTTTAAGAGTGTTCAAGGTTTATAGGGGGGTTTAAGGATTTTAGCATTTTAAATATTTTTTTGGGATTTAAAGTGTTTTTAGATTTTTAACATTTTCTAAGGGGTTTTCAGTGTTTATTGTTTATTTTATGTTTTTATGGATTTTATGTATTTTAAGGATTTTTATGGTTTTTTGGGTTACTAGAAATTTTAAGGGTTTTAGTGTATTATGCTTATTGCATTTTTTACATTTTTTTGAGTTTTTAGGGTTTTTATTGTTTTATAGAGTATTTATGGGGTATAAATAGGATTTACAATTTTTAGTGGATTTTTAGGTGTTTTATGGGATTTTAGGTTATTTTTTAGTTTTTATTATTTTTTAGGGATTTATGGTTTTTAGTATTTTTAAGGGTTTTTATCAATGTTAGGATTATTTGGGGGTTTTGTGTTTTTTACGTTTTTAATGTTTTCATTTGGGGTTTTTAGTGTTTTTATGGGTTTTTAATTTTTAGTGATTTTTAAATAATTTCTGAGTTTTTATAGTTTTTAAGTGTTTTTTGTGAATTGAGTGTTTTAGGGATTTAATTTTTTTGTTGGTTTTTTATTTTTAGCGGTTTTAAAGTTTGTAATAGTTTTTAAGTTTTTTTTAGTTTTTCACCATTTTTAGGGTTTTGATGTGATTTAATATTTTTTGGTATTTATATGTTTTTTATGTTTTTTTAGTGTTTATCGAGGTTTTATGGTTTTAGGTTTTTAGGGGTTTAGGGTTTTTAGGGTTTTTAGCATTTTTAGGTTTTTAGAGGCTTTAAGTGTTTTTAGGGTTTTTTCTTAGGTGTTCTTGGGTTTTTTAGTGTTTTTAAATTTTTTTTTGAATTTTAGGTATTTATTAGAATTATTATGGGTTTTAGGGTTTCTAGGTATTTTTAGGGGTGTTAGTACTTTTTTAGTGTTTTTATATATTTTTTGAATTTTAATTTTTTTTTGTGATTTTTATGGATTTAAATGTTTTATAGATTTTTTTTAATTTTGGGGGGGTTTAAAGGGTTTTTTTAGTTTTTTTAGTTTTTTATGTTTTTATGTGTATTTTGGGTTTTTTAATATTTTTTAAAGTTTTATGCTTTTTTGATCTTTTAGGGTTTGAGGGTTTTTAAGGTTTTTCTCTTTTTTAGGTTTTTAGGGATTTAAAGTGTGTTTTGGTTTTTATGGTTTTCTTATGGTTTTTATGTGTTTTTATGGGTTTTTAGTTTTTAGGGATTTTTAGCAATTTTTTGGACTTTTTTGGTTTATCATGGTTTTTAGGGATTCTGAGGGGATTTAAGTTTTTTATGATTTTTAGTTTTTCTTTAGTCTGTTTTGGTTTTTTGGGTTTTTTGTGTCTTTTATTAATTTTTGGTTATTTAGAGCTTTTAATATTTTTTGGGTTTAAAGGGTTTTTAGAGTTACTAGTGGGTTTTATGGGTTTTATGGGTTTTTCAGGTCTTATAAGATATTTAGGGGTTTTATGCGTTTTTTAGGTTTTAGGGTTTTGGGGTCTTTTATGGTTTTAACGGTTTTTTGTGTTTTTTAGTTTTTTAAGATATTTTTTTTATTAGGGTTTTAAGGTTTTATTTGGGTTTTTCAGGGTTACTAGGGTTTTTTACCTTTTTAGGGATTTTTAGTGATTTTATCATTTTTATGAGTTTTTAGTGTTTTTATGGATTTAAGGGGTTTTATGTTTTTTTAGGTTTTTAATAGTTTTTATGGTTTCTAGGGTTTTTAAGTTTTTTCATTTTTAGGGTTTTAAAAAAAATTAATATTTTTAAAAAAAATTAACAGTTTAGATGGTTTTTAGAGTTTTTAGTGGTTTTATGGTTTTTATGGGGTTTTTGGGGATTTTATGTTTTTTAATGTATTTAGAGTTTTAGGGTTTTTAAGGTTTTTATGGTTTTTTAGTGTTGTAGTATTTTTTAGGTTTTTAGGGGTTTAAACTGACTATATTTTTTTGAGGTTTTCTTTGATTTCTTTAGGGGTTTTAGGGATTTTCACATTTTTATGTATTTTGTTTTTTTTATTTTTAGGGGTTTCTAGGTGTTCTAGGGATTTTGAGGATTTTTAGTGTTTTTAGGGTTTTTATGTTTTTTGGGGTTGATATGGTTTTTTAGTTTTAAATGTTTTTAATATTTTAGTGTTTTTAACAATTTTAGGGGTTGAAATATTTTTTAGAGTTTTTAGTGGTTTTTTGGGTTCTTTTGGGTATTTAGTTTTTTTAGATTTTTTTGGGATTTTATGGGGTTTATCAGTTTTTAGGGTTTTTTTTAGGGTTTTTTGGGTCTTTTTATTATTTTTAAGGGTTTGAAGAATTTTCTAGGTTTTGGGGTTTTATGTGTCATTATGTTTTTATAGTTTTTATAGTGTTTTTCAGTGTTTTTATGGGTTCTTATTTTTTTTATGGTTGTTTAGGGATCTTTATGGTTTTTATGTTTTTTTTTGTTTTTAATGATATTGATGTATTTATGTTTTTTATAATATTTAGGGTTTTATAGTTTTGGGAAAGAAAGATACGAGGGTCAGGCTATTCCCAACCCTCCCAAATTTTATAAAAAAGAAGACGCGACAGACAAGGGAGGGGAGGGGTCAAATGACCTGCTCACAAAAACCCTTAACAAACCCCAGACCCAAGAACCCAAAAAAAGAAAGATCATGAAAA
The DNA here is from genome assembly GCA_963277665.1 of Viscum album. NCBI lineage: Eukaryota > Viridiplantae > Streptophyta > Magnoliopsida > Santalales > Viscaceae > Viscum > Viscum album. Next base: position 1,273,457,575 of record OY728136.1, on the reverse strand, counting down.
ATAAATAGAAAAGGTCCAACAGAAAAGAAACACACAAGAAAGCGCATCAGTCAATATCACCACCAAAATCATCGAGCTCCCCACCACAGTAACTGAAACTCTTTCCCTGGCTAGCGCCCACACCAGTAAAGCAGAAGTCAGATTCATCACCTATATCCATTGAATCCCAGCCCGACTCAGACTCCTCCTGCATTCTGAGCATCGACAAAAGCTGCTCTCTGGCCCTCTTCTGCTCAGTAGTTTTTGCAGGCCGCTCCCGCGAATTGACATTGAGATTTAGCTTGACCTTCTTAGAGGTGTCTCGGGTCACCATAGGTCGCGGGAGGGCAGATAATCCATCCAAAGCCTACGCTTTGGTAGAGAAGAGATGGAACCATCCTCATGCACTACTTCCCCACAAACGACTCCCTCACTAGCCGCAATTGAAGCCTTTTTGCACCCTTTTTTCTTTCTGGACCCATAATTTTCAACACCCATTTCTAACAGCTTATTCTTGTCTTCTTTCGACCTGGCCATAACATCATTTATCCTACGGTCATCCTTAGCAAATATGTCTCCGAGTATCTTAGCTTCCCCCTCAAGGGGAAAACTTTCCCATTCAACCATCATCATGTCATGGAGCATCACACAATGATCTTCAGTAGATTGGGTTCCAAAAACAACCATGGACCTTTTCAAGTTCAGGGCCATATCTCCTAACACCCCAATCGGGTCCACAATAGAATTACACAGTAGGTCCTCCACTCCACTATCCCCTTCCGCAAAAAGAGGTGAGCCTACCTCCAAGAGAGTACTCCCCACATCCTCACACCCCACCAGCACCAGGGGGCGTATGCCAATCAGTGCTTTGCCACACATCCTCAGCTCGCAAACCTTGCGCTCCCACATCCCCTTGTGCATGCTCTCCCACCATCGCATCAACATCCACAACATACCCCTCCGAAAGTCTTCTACTGCTAGCACCCCCACTACTAATCTTGCATACCATATCCTCCTCTCCCAGTGTTGGTGCTAGGGGGCCTCCAAATGATCATTCCTGCACTACTCTTCTATCACAGCCGCATTCCCTTTATCCAACTATCCCCCTGAAGCCCTACCACATCCAAAGGCATCTTCAGCACGGGGTTGATCCTCCCCTTCAGCCATTAGCACTTCCTCATCAATGGAAGCTCCTCGAATACAAGCGTCACCATCTAGACTGATGAAACCACCCGATTCCAACAGAGTAACATCCATATCAGTCCCAGACATCTGGTCGATCAAGCAGGAAACTTCAGCTGTCACCCTCTTGTCTCCCTTCTCCTCCACCAGAGAGTGGGTAGTCTTCCCAAAACTCATCTAGACCAGAGGTGAACCGGTCCTACCAGGGGAAACACATTCGCTAAATTGAGAATTAGAGGTACTCCCATTACCCTTCTTGCATTCAATGTCCTCACTTCTCGGTGCCAGGGCACAGGTAACCTCCATTTGATCATTCCCTTGCCATATTCCCATCACAACAGCGTTCCCCAAATCTTACTGCCTCCCTTTAAAAAGACAACATTCGTGGACATCATCAGCACAAACCCAATTTTCCCCATCAACCAAAACCACTGGCTCCTCAACTACATCTCTCGAATCACAAACATATCCAGCTAGACTTATGCTAAAGCCACCCGAATCAATCAAAGAAACCTGCAGATCACATCTAGCCATCAGGCCAGACAAGCAGGGAACATCAGCGGCGGGAGGCTGGGAGGACAAGGGCTCAACCACCCCTATTGTCCCCTTAACCTCCACCATAAGAAGGGTGTTCTCACCAGAAGATGTGTGAGCTAGATTCACACCACTCTTTCTAGGACCAAAACATCCTCCAGGTTGAGAATTATGCCTATAGCTCCAATAAGAAGAGTAGAACAATGGCCAAGGTTCAAAGATAACAGGTTATCTCCACCTAAGTTCCTCTCCCACCACAATTTAGATAGCATCCACCGGATCCTTTGAAGCATCAATTTCAACAATGGCCCTTGGGGAAACAGGATGGCAAAGAGCCCTAGTCCTACTATCCACACAGAGGAAGCTCCACACAAGATTCCCAAGCATCGAAATAATAGAAAAATTTTGAAAGAGAAGGGGAAGTTCAGGAAATCTAACCCAGGTACCCACCATCGGGGAGCTCCGCTTCTCGTGGAAGTCAATGTTCCACTGAAAAAGGGAGAAACGAGTTCCATTGCATGACCAAGGAGCCTCCAACCTGGAAAGGACCAGGTCCTCCTTAGAGGCGATGAGAATCATGATATTGGAGCTATCGACCAGACCCACCATCACACGAGCCCTATGATTCCAGAAAGCTGAGACAAACCTGTCAAAAGTGACCACCGGGGGTCGCCACATCGGGAAACTTGCAACCAGAGTCAGACAGTGTAGATCTGAAGCCTCAGTAAAGTCTTGAATCGAGAGGGGAAGCTGCGGACAACCTTTGTAGAACTCTAGAACCTTCGGGCAAAGCACCATTTGTGGAAAAGAGGGCAGCAAATCAGGGGAAGAGAGTGAAGAGAAAGAACAGTCCTCCAAGGGAGGATCCTCCCCTATAGAAAGGGGGAGGCGTTTCGGTTTCCATTGTCTTCAACTTGGAAGGAATCCACCATCGCGGAGGAGATGAGTTGCCGGATTTTCCCTTAAAGTTTTGGAGGTTTTAATGTTTCTTTATAGTTTTTAATTTTTTTTTGAGTTTTTAACATTTTTAAGGGTTAAAATATATTTTAATGTTTTTAGTGGGTTTTAGGGGTTTTATGGGTTTCTAGAGTTTTTTTTATGGTTTTAGGGGTATTTATAATTTTTAGGGTTGTTAATTTTTTATGGTTTTTATGTTTTTTAGGGTTTTTAGGGTTTTACATATTTTTATGTTTTAAAAGTTTTCTTATGTTTTATCATAATTTTCAGAGTTATTTATTTTTTTATGTTTTTAGGCCTATTCTAGGATTTTTATTGTTCTTATGGTTTTTAGGAATTTTTATATTTTTAATATTTTTGGGGTTTTTAGTATTTTTATGGGATTGGGGTTTGTTAGGTTTTTAGGGTTTTTTGACATTTTAGGGTTTCAATGTTTTTTATAGTTTAATAAAATTTGTAGGGGATTAAATAATTTTTAGAGTTTTTATTAGGTTTTTTCAGGGTTATGGGTTTTTATAACGTTTTAATGTTTTTAGGGGTGTTATGGTTTTTAGGAATTTTACGGTTTTTATTATTCTTTAGGGTTTTAAGCATTTTTGGGATTTAGTGTTTTTTGTTTTTTTTTTGGTTTATATTGTTTTATTATGGGGTTTTAGGTTTTTTAGGGGTTCTAATTTATTTTATTAATTTTAGTGATATTTTAGGATTTTTACGAGTTTTTATAATTTTTATGGTTTTAGAGTTTTTAGGGATTTTATGGTTTTTATGGTTTTTTTCATTTTTTTCAGTTTTTTAGAGTAATATGGTTTTTTGAATCCTTTTACATTTTTAGGTATTTATACGGTTTTTAGGGATTTATTGGGTTTTAGGTTTTTCATGGTTTTTTTAAGGTTTTAGGGGTTTTTATGGTTTAGAGGGTTGGGTATTTTTGGGTTTTTAACATTTTTATGGGTTTTAAGGGTTTAGGTGTTGGTTTTTTAAATTTATAGGGATTGTGATGTATTGTTTTGGATTTTAATGGTTTTTTAAGGATCTATTAATTTTTAGGGTTTGGGGGGTTTTATTGTTTTAGGTGTATTTTTTTGGTTTTAGGGGGTTGTTTGAGATTTTAGGGTTTTAAAGGGTTTTTAAAGGGTTTTAACATTTATAGGGTTTTAAAGGGTTTTAAATTTTTTTAGTGTTTTTAGAGTCCTAATGGGTTTTTCAGTTTTTTATGGTTTTTAGGGGTTTTATGGTTTATAGAATTTTTTATAGTTATAGTGTTTCATGGTATTTATGGGTTTTATGTGACTTTACATTATTAAGGATTTCTTTGGGTTTTTTTGAGTTTTTACATTTTTTTATGTTTATAGGGATTTTAGGGATTTCTTATATTTTATATGTGTTTTTAAGGGTTTTAAGAATTTTTAGGGGTTTAGGGTTTTTTTAGGCTTTTGCGTTTTTTTTGAGATTTTTAGGGATTAAATGTTTTATAGAGGGTTTTAACGTTTTTAGATGTTAAAGGGATTTTATAGTTTTTTGTGATTTTTTAGGTTTTTATGGGTTTAAATGATTTGTGTGGTTTTTAGTTATTTTATGATTTTTAGTGGTTTTTAGTGTCTTTTTAGGGATTTATTGTTTTTATCATTTTTTATAATTTTAGGGGTTTTATCTGTTTATAGGTTTTTAAGGATTTCATGGGGTTTTCAGTGTTTTAGGGATTTCTATATTTTAAAATATTTTTATGGAATTTTTAGAATTTTTATATATTTTTAGGGATTCATGGATTTTGAGTGCTTTTATGGTTTATAAGGGTTTTTAGCATTCTCATGGTATTTTTTTGGTATTTTGGGTTTTTTTTGAATTTTTTGGTTTCTTAATGTTTTTAAAAGTTTTTTAACAATTTAGGGGTTTAAAGGGTTTTTATAGTTTTTAGTGGGTTTTAGGGATTTTTGGGTATTTTTGTTTTTATGGTTTGTGGGGTTTTATTATTTTTAGGGCATAAATGAATTTTTTTAGTGTTTTAGCATTTTTAGGGTTTTTAGGAGTTTTATGTTTATTTCATTTTTAAAGGTTTTCTTAATGTTTTTATGGTTGTCAACATTTTTAGGCACTTTTTAGGATTTCCATGGTTTTTGGGGGATTTATAGGATATTGATTGATTTTGGGGTTTTGGGATGTTTTAGAGTTTTTATCATTTTTAAGAGTTTTAGGGGTTTTGGGTGTTTTTATATTTTTAATGTGTTTCTTAGGATATTTATGGTTTTAGGAGTTTTTATGTCTCTAGGGTGTTTTAGATATTTTTATTTTATTTTTTATAGGTTCTATGGATTTTGAGGTGTTTTTATAGGTTTTTAACAATATTTTAGGTTTTTAAGTGTTTTAGGGGTTTTTTGGTTTTTAATGTTTTCATAGTGGTTTCCAAGGTTTTTAGTTTCTTTAAAATTTTAGGAATATTTTGCTATTTTTGAGTATTTTTATGGTTTTTAAGGTTTTTATGGATTTTGTGGTGTTTTATGGTGTTTAGCGTTCTATAGGTTTTTGGGTTTTTAGGGGTTTTTTGAGTTTTTTTAGGGGTTTAAAGAATTTTTTGAGTTTTTTTATTATTTCAAGGGGTCTGAAGGGTTTTTATTTTTTAGGGGTTTTATGGGTTTTATGGGTTTTTACCAATTTTACGGTTTTTAATGTATTTTGGATTTTTTTCATTTTTTGGGATTTTAAAGATTTTTTTCGATTTTTATGGTGTTGTTTTTTGTTTTTAGGGGTTTTGTGGGGACTTTGGGTTTTTTTAGTGTTTTTGGGTTTTTCATGGTTTTTGGGATTTTTTGTTTTTTTGACTTATGTTGAGGTTTTATGGTTTTCTGGGGTTTTATAAAATTTTTATGGGATTAAGGGTTTAAATATTTTTAGTGGGTTTTCAAAGGTTTATAAGGATTTTATTACTTTTAGGGGTTTTTTGGTATATACAGGGGTCTTTGGGTTTTTAGTATTTTTTAGGTTTTTTAGGGATTTTAAGTTCTTTATTGATTTTATTGTTTTCTAAGGGGTTTTTAGGGTTTTTTTATGTTTTTATGGATATTTTGGGCTTTTTATTATTATTATTTTTGTTTTTAGGGTCTTTATAAATTTTTAGGGGTTTTAGGGTTTTATGTTTATTGGGGTTTTAGGGGTTCTTTTTGAGTTCTATGGGTTTTGTGGTTTTATATAGTGTTTTGGGGTTTAAATGGGTTATAGAATTTGTAGTGTATTTTTAGGGTTTTATGGGTTTTTAGATTTTTTAGGTTTTTAATAATTTTGGTTGTTTTATAGGATTTAGTGTTTTAGGGGGTTTTAGGGTTTTCAGCATTTTTAGGATTTTTAAGGGATTTTCATTTTTTAGTTTTTCAAGGTATTCTTTTGGGGTATTAATGGTTCTAATGGGGTTTTTTACTTTTTTAGTGATTTTAAAATCTTTCTTGGGATTTATATTGTTTCTATGTGTTTTTAGGGATTTGAGAGTTTTTAGGGATTTAGGTTTTCTATGTTTTTATTGGTTTTTTTATTTTTAGGGATTTTGAGTTATTTATGGTTTTTAGATTTTTTCAATATTTTTAGGGTTTTTTTTGGATTTTAGTGATTTTTGTGGTTTTTTTGTTTTTTAATGTTTTCAAGGTTTTTTGAGGATTTATGGTTTTTAGGGTTTTAGGGGTTTTAGGGTTTTTATGGGTTTTTGGGTTTTTACTGTTTTTTAGGTTTTTAGGGGATTTAAGTATTATTAGGGTTTTCATAAAAGGGGGTTCTGGGGTATTTTCATGTTTTTTACATTTTAAGCAATTTTTAGGGATTTATTTAGATTTTTTAGGGTCTTGGGTTTTTATGGATTTTGAGGGGTGTTAATATTTTCTTAGGGTTTTTATAGTTTTTTTAGATTTTAGGGGTTTTTTGTATTTTTTAGGGATTTTAATGTTTTTTAGAAATTATTACCATTTTTTGGGCTTAAAAGGTTTTTTTAGTTTTTCTGGTTTTTCATGTTTTTATGGATTTTAGGGTTTTTAATGGTTTTATGGGTTTTAGAGTTTTTATAAGCTTGTAGGGTTTGAGAATTTTTAAGGGTTTTTTCATTTTTTTGGTTTTTATGGGTTTTAGGGTTTTTAACTGTTTTTAAGATTTTAAGGTTTTCTTAGGGATTTTCAGTGTTTTTCAGGGGTTTTCTTTTTTTTTTGGTAATTTTAGAGATTTATGGAATATTTTTGGTATATTATTTTTTTTGGATTTTGATGGGTTTTGGGGTTTTTATGATTTTTTTGGTTTGTTTATGTATTTAGGGATTTTTGAGTCTTTTATGGTTTTTAGGTTCTTTATTATTTTGTAAAAAAAATTGGATTAAAGGGTTTTTTGAGTATCTAGTTTTTTTAGTGTTTTATGGGTTTTTTAGATCTAGTAAAGTTTTTAGGGGTTTCTATAGGTTTTTGGGTTTTTATGATTCTTTATTGTTTATTGGTTTTTAGTGTTTTTTAGATTTTTAGGAGATTTATGTTTTTTCAGTTTTTGATTTTTTAGGGTTTTTAAGGTTTTGAACATTTTTAGATATTTTTTGGGATATAGGATTTTTATTGTTTTTTAGTTTTTATGTATATTTAGGGTTTATTTGGTTTATTTATTTTTTAACAGTTTTTAGTGATGTTATGGTTTTTTTTAGGTTTTTTTAGTTTTAGGGGTTTAAATGATTTTTTAGATTTTGTAAACATTTTTACAATTTTAAATGGTATTTAATGTCTTAAGTGTTTTTTGGGTTTTTATGGGGTTTAAGGGGTTTTATGGGTTTAGTGTTTTTACGGTTTTAGGGTTTTAGGGATTTTTAGTGTTTTTAGCAATTTTTTGATTTTTAGGGGTTTTAAGTTTTTATATGTTTTAATGTTTTATTAGATTTCTTCAGGGTTTTTAGGGGTTTTCAAATTTTTATGTATTTTTAGAGATTTTTTGGATTTTTAGAGGATTTTAGGTGTTTTAGGGATTTGTAGAATTTTTTGTGTTTTTATGGTTTTAAGGGTTGTTAGGGTTTTTATAGTTTTTTTACTCTTTTAGGGTGTTTACTATATTTTAGTGTTTTTATCTATTTTAAAGATTTAAAGGGTTTTTAGTGTTTTTAGAGGCATTTTGGTTTCTTTTTGGTTTTTAGGTTTTTTAGGTTTTTTTGGGATTTTATGGTTTTTAGGTGTTTCTAGTGGTTTTTAGGGTTTTAGGGTGTTTTTATTATTTTTACGGGTTTGTGGAATTTTCTAGGTTTTTTGGGGTTTTATGTATCTTTAGGTTTTTACAGTTTTCATAGTTTTTTAGGGTTTTTAGAGGCTCTTAAATTTTTATGTATGTTTAGGTGTATTTATTTTTTTTATTTATTTTTGAAGTTTTATATATTTTGAGGGTTTTATGGTTTTTAAGGTTTTTAGGGTTTTTATAGTTTTGGGGGATTTTAATTTTTTTTTAATTTTTATGGGTTTTAATTTTTTTAGAGTTTTTACCATTTTTAGTGGTTTAAAAAAAATTTACAGTTTTTAGTGGGTTGTCTAGATTTTATGGGTTTCTAGGTTTTTTTGGTTTTTATGGGTAATTATAATTTTTAGGGTTTAATTTTTTTTATGTTTTTTGGGGTTTTTAGGTTTTCAAGGGTTTTAAGTGTTTTTAGGTTGTAAAATTTTTCATATTTTTTTCAGATTTTTTTAGATTTTATATGTTTTTAAGGTTTTTAGGGATATTATAGGATTTCTATTGTTTTTATTTACTTTTTTGTTTTTAATATTTTTGGGGTTTTTAGTATTTTTATGGTTTGGGGGGTTTTTAGGTTTTTTAGGTTTTTATGGTTTTTTGAGTTTTTTTGGGTTTTAATGATTTTTATAGATTAATAGCATCTTTAGGGGTTTAAAGGGTTTTTAGAGTTTTTAGTGGGTTTTTAGGGGGTTATGGGTTCTTAGAGTGTTTTAATTTTTATAGGGTGTTATGGTTTTCAGTGTTTTTTAGGTTAATTATTTTTCTTTAGGGTTTTATGCATTTTTGGGGGATTTTATGTTTTTGGGTTTCAATGTTTTTATTTGGGTTTTTCTAGTTTCTTATGGTTTTAACATTTTTATGTATTTTAGGCGATATTTTAAGTCATTTATGATTTTTTAGGGTTTATAGATATTTTGAGGGTTTTAGAGTTTTTAGAGCTTTTATTGTTTTTATGGTTTTTTTTGTTTTTTAGGGTTTTATGGTTTTTAAAGTCCTTTAATATTTTTAGGGATTTAAAATGTATTTAGAGTTTTACTGGTTTTCATGGGTTTTTATTTTTTTAATTTTTTAGAGGTTTTTATGGTTTTTGTGGGTTTTGGGAATTTTGGGGGTTTTATCATTTTTTAAGTTTAATAAGGGTTTTATGTGTTGGTTTTTACATTTTTAGGGATTTCTATATCTTCTTTAGTATTTTAATATTTTTTTATGGATTTAATAAAGTTGAGGGTTTTGAGGGGTTTTACAGTTTTTGTGGGTTTATGGTTGTTTTGTTTTTTATGGTTTTTTGAGTTTTTTGGGGATTTAAATGGGTTTTAAAGGATTTTAAGATTTTTTGGGGTTTAAAGGGGTTTAAATGTTTTTTGTGGTTTTAGGTTTCTTATGGAATTTTTGGTTTTTTATTGTTTTTAGGGTTTTTTGGTTTCTATTCTTTTTTATGGTTATGGTGTTTTTTGATTTTTAGGGGTTTTAAGTGTTTTTAGGGTTTTAAGGTTTTCTTAGTATTTTTTGGGGTTTTTATGGTTATATTTGTTTTTAAGGATTGTTAGTTATTTCTTAGTATTTTTATGGTTTTTAGGGTTTTTAGGAATATTGAGGGGTTTACGGTTTTTTATTGTTTTCTGGGGTTTTAGGGATTTTTTGAGATTTTTAGGTTTTAAATGTTTTATAAAGTTATTTTAACAATTTTAGATGTTATAGATTTTTTAGTGTTTTTAGTGATTTTTTTGGGGTTTTATTGGTTTTAAGGGTTTTTACAGTTAAAAGGGGTTTTATGGGTTTAAGTGGTTTTTACGGTCTTTTTAGGGATTTTTATGCTTTTTATAATTTTTTATGTTTGTAGGGTCCTGAAAAATCTACAAAGGAGAATGAGAATTCCCTTTAATCCAAGAGTGGATTCTACCCAATTACCTTCAAGGGATTGGGAAAATTTTTGGAGAAGTTGGTAGAAGACGAACTGGTCCGCGGACCGGTCAAATATTAACGGTACACAGCCGGTTCTGCGAAGCACCCCCCTCTGTGGACCGCTGTCGTTCGCGGAACAGAGGTGGGGACCCTCTGCGGGTGCGAAGCAGGACAGGCGCCAGGCCAGTCCACTAACACGAACCGCACCAACCGGCCCATGCCGCATGAGTTGTTGTTCGCAGAATAGAGGCGGAACCCTGTGCAGTCACGAAGCACTCCCCGAACTAGTTTGGTTCGCGAAGAAGGTGAGTTCAATGCCCCCGCATGTTGCAGATTCACCAAGTCATCCGTAAACCGGGTTTCTGGTCATGGGCCTCTGCAAAAGGTGCCGAATGACCACAGATACATCTCTTTACCCACTCTATAAAAGGAGTTCGAGTGGGGGAAGAGGGGGATCGATGAGATTCAGGAGGAAGGATTTCGGAGGAAGGAGCTTAGGATTTTGCAAATAGCGAAGTTCCAATTTGCGAACTAGAACAGGTATGAAGCTGGAAATGAATTAATAAGGAACTGAAAATGCATAACAATTTGGTGAACCGTGATGATAAAATAAAAAAATACTGTGAACCATGGCCCCTCTGTGGATTCACTCCCCACGGACAAGGGAGTTTATGCCTTTTTTCGATCTAACGTACCGCGTAGCACCTTCTTATGCGGGTGAAGCCCTGACCGATGAACCCCAGACCGGCGCCGCCCTTCACCATTGCTGCCCACGTGGACTCCCCCGCGTACCAACCTGGTACACAGGATGAACCCGTAGCCGCGTACCGCCCTGGTACGCGGGATGCCTATCAGTTCTCGTACAACCCTGGTATGCGGACAGACTCTCCATCCATGTAGCAGCCCCCTACGCGAAGGGAGCCACTCCTCATACACCTGTGTGGCCCACCAAATCCTTCGGTGTTCCCATTCCCCGAGTTAGATAAAATCCCTCAAATCTGGCCCGATCCTTCACAACCCACTCATTGGCCCATTCATCGGCCCCAAGCCAAGGCCTCCACCGAAGCCACCAGACCCGTATGACGCAACCTTCAGGCACATCAGCGTGCCACCTTGAGTTCACATACCCACAGTAAGCAATGGAAAAGGGGTTGCTCTGGCCCTTGAGCAGATTCCCAAAGCATTTCTGGGTTCACATTCCAATGGTAATGCAGGGTCCAAGCCCGGAGTCCCCTTTCTGCCTCTCCACTCACCAGATTGGGGCACCCAACTTCCATTTCCCTTCAACTCCGGTGGTGAGCACTTCTCCCATCTTTTTGGAGTGAACTGGGAAGCCTCCTTGGTGTAATCCCCTAGCCTTTCTTGCATGAGGTAGCACCCATGCACCTCTGTACTTCACTGGTGCCAAGAACCAAGAGGGGAGATGGACACAGGGGTACCCTTTCTCTCTCCCTCTAGGCTTTGTCACCATCGGGCCTCCATTATGGAGTAAGCCCTGACTTCTCGGGCCTCCCTATGCATAAGCCCCAACCTCATATGAACTACAAGGACTTTGATCCATGTCAAGGCATGGTATATAGGAAGCTTCCACGAGGTTCAATCCAACCACCTGGGCATTCCGACCCCCTATACATCGGTTTACCCACATATTGGACCGCCTAAGAGTGTAAGCCCCATCCCATACTGAACTACGAGGATTCTGATTCCTCCCACGAGGATACATAGGAAACCCATATTACGGGTTAAATACGAACGCTCAAGTCATTATCTATCCGCCCTGGACAAAAATAAACTCCAGAGTGCCCTGTCATGAGCCTTAAAACCATCGTCATCTCAGTGAGTCCACATCCCTCAGAGTCATTAATCAAATAAGGTATGGTAAACCTCGGGCCTAAATGATTCTGAATCCCTGTTTTCAGCTGACCATTTCCAATTAGGAGTAATCTGTGGATACTGTGCTTGGGGATAAACCAAAGATTCGCAAACATATGAACACGTCTTAAATCTATAAGAGAGTCACGGAACATGAAATAACTCCCCCCCAAAAGGGTGCGATGAGACCGACTTCCCATCCTCTCGGCCTATGTGAGTTCTTAAGCATCACTGGCCAAATCACCCGACGAATGCCTGCCTTTGGAAAGAAGGCCCCCGTATTGTTGGATATGTAACCGTTAAGCATTTCGAAATGAAGACCCATATAACTGACCTTAGCGGTTGAACAGAGCTCATCCATCCTTGAGATCGACAGTCGGTCGCGTTGGTCCACTCTATCTGATTCGTTGCGAAACAAAAAAAATGGTGAACTTGAGGTGAGTCTTTAACCAAGTATGACATATTCAACCTAATCCCACTCTGTGCCCCCTTATACTCACAAGGAGGGCCAAGCAAGGTCATTAATTATGCATGGGATCATGAGATACTACATTGACGAGTTTGATGTTTGTATTTGTTAAAATATTTTGCAAGAACCAATCAAAACTCCCTTTGATCCAATGGAATCATGGAGGAACTCACAGACGCATACTTTGAACGACGCGATGACCGATCATCCTCACCAATGGAGGACCCCATCACCTACCCAATATCTTTAACATTGGGTCTCAGATGTGTTGATCTGATAGTACCACTTAAATGGTACTCTCCCGACAGTGGAGGCGGCCTTGCACGCCCTCCAATCCATCAAGACTCGTTGATCCTCTTCCCTGCAGTGGACGCGAAAGCAGATCCAGATGGCTCCTGTAACCGTCTCAAACCATTTCGGAAGTCTATCCTTGGAATGATACAAAGCGTACCTCCCTTACCTTAGGGAGGTGGATGAGTTCGACACTGAGGACTTCATCCCGACTAAATGGGGGTTCTTCTATAAGGCCCCCACTGGAAGACGTCATCGCGGTCATGCCACAGCTCAATATCGTCACTCTAAAGAGGATGTCGCCATGAGGAGCCAGGCTCACGCTCCTTGAGCTCCGGCCCCTCGGATCACCCGATGAGTGTGGAAAATGTACAACCAGGGACCAGTCATCACCCTCATCCCTGAGGAGGAGCTCTGCTGCCCAATCATAGAGACGTCTTACAAGAAGGCACATACACATGTCCGCTCCTCCAAAGCCCACCATCCAGATATGGCAGCATCATACGAGCAGGCGCGTATCCCCACTGAGCTCTATCAAGCCCATCACTCACACCGGACGACACCTACCCATCAAGCACCTCTCCATGCCTAGATTTGTGAAACCCACTAGCCAGACGTGGTGGAAACCCAGTGCCTATAGGACCAGCTCCTAGAAGATGCTCCTGACGCCTACCACCCCGATGTGGCGGCGATCAACAAATCCAGCCATCTAGATGTGGCAGAAATTAAAAGGAGAGCACGTCTCCCTACCAACAATGGACACCGCATCGATACGGTGGGAAACCAACATATGCAGTGCCAGCTCCCTACAGATGCAAGTAAAGTCCACCATCTCGATGTAGTGGAAAACAGAGAGATAAACCAGCATATCCCATCATAGGGGCAGATTCGTTCACCCACCCTGACATAGGAGAATTGTTAGTACCCACTGACCACCGGAGGACTGGAGTAGGATATTCTTACTCTAATACTGGAATGAGCCTTCATACCTGTTCTAGCCCAAGATGTCTCTCTACATATCCTGGCAATGATAGAGGAGCAGGTATCAATCCCAGATCCTATCTTGCAGACTTTCTAGAATGTAATTTCATCAGCGGAAAAAACAAGGACTCTGGTCCGTGAGCTCATCTCCCTAATTGAGGCAACTCATCTAAGAGATGAGATAGCTGCCTCGGAGCAGATCTGCATCCCTGCTTTCTCCTAGGAGGGTTTTCGGCCATAATCCATGACGCAAGTGCAACTAGATCGAGCAACTTCACTCGTTCCAACTGGGGGACACCCGTCCATCACGGTGTTCATCGTCATATCCCAGAAGAATCACGGGACTCAATTAGAAAGGGAACCAAAGGTGAAGGTTGTTATCAATAGTAGATGGTCCCCGATTCCCGCAAGAAAGCACCCAAATGCACCAAAGGAAGACAGAAAATGGGTTCATGACATCGCTCTGATGGAAGCTAGGGTTCCCAATGCCGCTAAGCACATGTCGAAGGCTCACAACCCTGCCCAACCATTACCATATTATGGGAGTGGAAGTAGCGGTTGTGAAGGTCCTCCCCGCAGTATCGCTACCAGCAGCTCTGAAGGTCCTCCCCAGTGCACCCGTGGGGGCCTCCCCCATGGGGATATAACGATCGATCACGTGAGGTTCTCTTTTGATGCGAGTCATGGTAGCCATCCGTGTGACCAGAATATCGAGCAGCAAGAAGGCCCTCCACTTTTTGTGGTCCACCATAAAGGTCCTCCCTGGGATATACACTGCAAACACTCTCCGTGCAGTGGGACCACATATTATGATAGTAGTCCTCGCTATCATAGTTGCAACTGCGGAGTCCCTCCCCGTAGTGACGTCTCATCATGACAAGAAGTCCCTCCCCTTGTCATGGCATGCTCTGAAGGTCCTCCCCATTGGTTACATTGCAATGACACTCTGCGCAGCTAGGCATCAGATCACGATGGTAGTCCTCGCCACACTGAAAACGGAGGTCCTCCCCATAGAGATGTCAAGCAATGAGAATCCCTCTCCTCTTTGTTGTACATTCTAAAGGCCCTCCCTAGGGTGTACCCTATAGATATTCTCCCTGCAGCAGCTGTGATGGAATTCCTATCCATTACGGTAGCTGTGATGGTAGTCCTCGCTAGCACAACCACCATTGCGAATGTCCTCACCGCAATGACCTCAATCAACAAGAAGGTACTCCCATTGTCGCGGTGTATCTTGAAGGTCCTCCCCAGGATACACATCGAACGTAAAACCATGATGGTCATCCTCACCATGATGGAAGTTGTTGTGAAGTCCCTCCCTGTAACAATGCTACACAGCCAGAAGGTCCTCCCCTCATTTTGATACGCCTTGGAGGTCCTCCCTGGGGTATGCACTGCAAAAGTCCGCTATGTTGTGAGGCATCAAGCAGTAATGGTATCCCTCTCCATTATGACATGAATAGCAGAGGCCTTGCCCGCCTAGACACCGATCAACGTGAAGGCCCTCCCCTCGTTGTGATACATTCTGAAGGCCCTCCCTAGGGTGTACGCCACAGGTTCTCTCCCCACGGAAGCTGTAATGGTAGTCCTCGCCATTGCGGCCTCCACTGCGGAGGTCCTCCCCGCAGTGACATAACATATCGACAAGAAGTTCCTCCCCCTGCTGAATCAAGCACAGAAAATCCCCCATTTTCCGAGGCACTTAGTTTGACAAGATCATGCATGCCAGATTCCCATCTGGTTTCCAACGACACCGTTATTAAATCAAGAGATGGTCTGGGGCCACGTTCATCTTCTGAACCACCTCAATATCACCCACATGATAATTCAACACCTACTGGACCCACTGCCTCCAACCACACTATCAGGGAGAACCTTAGTTGGGCCTACCAGGTAGAGGAATCACTAGTGGAGGAGTATGCCGACATGTTGCTCCTGAGGAAACTAATGGCCAGAGATGATATACCAGTTGTGTTTTGGAACACAGACACCTCTCAATTTGACATACCCAGAAAGTTTTCAGAAAATGTGCACACGACATCCGCTCAAATATATGGACAACCCTCCGCCGGATGAAATAAATCTTCCTTCCCTACGATGGGTATGGAGACCCTGTTAGGAAAATAGGAGACCTCCTGCGTCACATTGACTTGGAAGCTCTTCCTCCAGCGTGGCAACCGCGACCTGAGAGGCGTAAAGGAAACATGGAGGTAGCCTGCCTCCATGCACTACACCACCTGTGCCGCCTCATTCACGATGCTCTGATGGGAGTCCATATAAGTGGATGGGTAGAACATGGAGCTCTGCATTTTACTCCGCTCCCCGCCCGAAAGAACATGTTCGGTGTAGTATCTTGCAATATCATCATGGCAAGACAGCGATCGGGTGGTCTCCATATTTGGGAAAGGTGACACACCCTGCAGAGATGGGCCTTGAGTATGTCATGGAAGTTTTAAGACCGATGGGAACAAGCCATTCACGAACTCCTAAATCAAGCCACTGAAAGCATAGAAAAGGCCTCTCCCCTATGAGAGGCCAATGAAAAGTCATTTCTTGCCTCCCCAGAAGGGATTGATTACCAGGAGAACTCGGCATCAAATCCAGTTCACCCCCGAATGGGGGCACACAAGATCAGGCAGGTAGTGATAATAGTAGCCACTGCCACAATCCGAGGTCAACCATAGCCTGTAGGGCCGGGGGCATTTTTAACAAAAAATGACCCTGTAAGACCAATAAAAACGGGAAAAGATTCAACGTCTAGGGAATGGATCTATCCCCATCCCTTAGGGATGGGGGCATTTTTACCACCTCAACAACAACCTCCCCCATGAGAATCAATATTTTCTCATCTACGGAGTACAATCAGAAGAGGAGTTTCTTTCCCTATTCCATCCTTTGAATCACCATCCCCTTCAAGAGGGAGGCATTCCGTAAAGTCGCATCAAGGAACTCTCCACATCTCCCTTCATCAAGGAGTCCGAATGAAATCCTGAGACAGGAAAGGGGGGACCAGTAAAAGGTGCAGGATATCCTACTCCTATTTGAAAGATGAAATCTTCACCACCCAGTGATATGCATCCATCAACGTCATAGAGGATAACCCCAAGGATGACACCAGAGATGATGAAAATCTGGATGGATTGGGAGATGATGGTTCTAGTTAGGCTGTGACTCACAACAAACCATTAGGAATGCACAACCGGAACTAGAAGGCAGCCCTAAATATGGCCGCCCTTCCAGCTAACCATCCTCTTCTTACCCTACGAGCGTCCAACAAGGATAAGAACAAAGGACCAGTTACTCTTAACCCGCCTACTTCTCTCGATAAAAACGATCCACTTATTCTCAAAGAGAGATTCACATGATAGAAAGAAGAAATGATAGAATTGAGGTGTCTTAACGCCAAGCTACTCTGGAGGAATCGTCTTATTGAAAGAACTTCCCAAGAAGGGCCACACCTTGTGCTCCCAGCAAGTGCACCTCAAGGACCAATGTTTTCCCCGGTATACGAAGCACGGTCAGGGCCCCCACCCAATGAGGCGCCCGGTCCGTCCAACTACCTGAACATGGATTCAGATGAGTACCAAAACTTCCCCCCATTCAGGAAGAAACCGGAACTAGTACGTCTGAATCCTCCGATGGTGTCACAAACAGAATACGCACCCTTGGTGCCGGCTAAGACAGATCCTCAAGCAATGCCTCCGGCTACACCCACCCAAGAACGGGCCCAACAGGATACAAACCAGGGACTCGCCCACACGATAGAGGCACTGATATCTCGATTGGAAGTAATGGAAGGACGATGAGCTCTGATACAACCAGAGTGAAAGCCCTACCCAGATTGGGTGAGAAACATGCCTCCTCCACCGAATTTTTGGAGCCTTGTATTCCCTATTTTTAATGGATTAGGCTATCCAGAATAGAATTTGATGCACTAAGAATCTTATTGATACATTATGATGGGAACTTCAGAAAAACAAGAAGCAGTGAAACTCAGAATCTTTGTACGGACCATGCAAGGATCTGCCTTCATTGGGTATACGAGTCTGCCAGACCAGTAAATATAAAGTTGGGAAGACCTTCGGCAGCAGTTCTTATTCCACTTCATCTCGACGTTTCCTAAAACAATGGTCAGTGACCTCATGAATTGTAAGTAGAGGGAGAACAAGAGGGTCTCAGATTTCATCGCCATATGGAATGGTCTGACCTACTCTCTGAATAGGCCAATGCATCAATATGAGATGCTTGACATATGCATCGATAATTTTCAAGATGAGCTGTGAACACCGCTCATACCAGGGGAGTGCACCATTGGATTCCGCCATCTCTCGGCCATCGCCCATAGAATTTATAACTCCTTGTAGTGGACCAATATGATGTCCTGAATAGCCTCACAGGCTCATGTAAAGCAAACAGTTAGAGCTAAAGCATCTTCTGTCACCCTCAAGCTAGCCCCTGCACCTGCTCTACTACCTAGGCCTCCACCAAATCGTCAAGGGACCCTTGTATATCAGTGGTTGCCTCTGTCTAAGCAGGATGATCAGAGAGAATCTAAGCGAAACCAGTTCAAGGAACAAAGACACAAAGTATACTCATTCTGAGAGGACCAAGTCTGTGGCTATTTCATCGCCACCATGAATTGAAACATGCTCTGTCTCCCGGAGCCAAGGAAACCTAAAGAAGTCGGCCGTGATGACAGGCCAAATTGTTATCCCTACTATAGAATGTTGGGGCACAATATCTAGGAATTCTTCATCTTCAATGACCTTTTGTAAAGGATGGTAGACTCTGGGAAGGTCGAACTGGGACCACCCCCAGCACATGTGACATATATTTCTACCACCATCTCCAAAAAAGGGAGGGAGTGGCAGGAAGTCACCAGTAAGAAGGGGCAGAAATTTGATGACTAGATGACTCGAAAGACTATCAACCAAGCTCAGGGCATACTCTGATCTCAATTACAACAGCCTGTGTTGCCGCCAAAAGCCCCTAATGTTGTAAAGCTGACAATATCAGCTTCACAACCCTCCACGAGCCAGTCATCTAGGCATAATCAAAAAGGGAGGAGACAAGTGCAAGAGTATAAGTCCACAATGAGGCTGAAGTTAGACCCGACACTATCAGATTTTATGTCCCCAACCATGGAGCCACAGGCACTGACCCACCAAAGGGCACCATCAGGGACAACCGGCCAGAATGACCTGTCACAAGATGAGGATCTAATCATTGGTTCAATCAACATCATCCATCTAATTTAATCATTCCCTGACGAAGGGTATGGTTATGAACCCGCGTTCCTGACGCAAGGGGCCGGGAGGAGGAATTGTATAAGTATGGGATACTCGGGGAGACATAGTCGTAGCCGAAGCCAACCCTATGGTTTTCCCCGGCCTAAACTAAAAATATTGCAGAAACCTGTGGGAGAGCCCTTCAACGGACTCAATAGGAGAAGGAATATCCCTCCACCTCCACAAGCAGCCACTCTAGCCCTATCATTCTATGGTGATCGTCAGAGGAGGAACAAGTGTCTAGTCGCCTAGTGCACATAAACAGACTAGCCATGCTGAGTCCCTAGAACGTGGGAACATCGTCAACCTCCAACCTCGTGGTCGGTCCTTCCTCATCACATACTCCAGCTCCCAGGGGCCTGCTAAAACACTCCATACAGTAGAGAAGTGTTGGCCATTGGAGAAAAAATATGATATCCTTAAGTAGATGGCGTTAGTACCAGCCATGATTTCAATCCTGGATGCCCTGAGTTTGTCAGAAGATCTCAGGGAGGCTCTTATTGAAGCCTTCCTCAGCCCCTAGAAGTTTCAAGCCAAGGTAGCTGCCACTGAGATTTATCGAACGGAGACTAGCCCAGCTGAATGCAATGTGGTGATTTCTTTCACCGATCAAGATGAACATGCCATCATGCCAGGACATATCAAACCACTATATGAGTCCAGCGCACTAAATGATGTTGAGATCCGTAAATTCTTTATTAAGAATGGCGTTGGAGTTAACCACCTTCCTCTACGAACACTCCACAAGTTGGGTTATAGTGAGGATGACCTAATACCCTCAGCCACAACTCTGTTGGGTTACGAAAAGAGTGAATAGAAGCCATTGGGAAAAATAAAGATAAAAACCCATTTTTGCGACCTTGTGCCCTACTTGGAATTCCTGGTGGTCCAGCAAAATGCAACATTAAATGCCCTGCTTGGAAGGTCGTGGCTCCATAAGCACATGGTCGTTCCATCATCCTACCACCAGTGTATCAAGTATTATGTCAATGGACAAAGTGGGACATTTAGCGCTGACAATTTCCCTTTAGAGCTCTCCGAGTCACACTACATTGATTCCAGGTTTTATGAGAAAAATAAAAAAATCCTTCGCTCGATGATATTGAAGGGATCCCTACACCAAATGGTCTAGAAATGGTTCCGGGTGACCCCCTCAAGCATCTTGGCAGAGACTACATACTGCCCATCAACCATGTTGAGAGCAGGAGTTCAAGCCCGGACACACACTCAGTTGTCCTCATGACTTCAACTATAATAGTAGAGTGTTATAATGAGAAAACGACCGCTGACCCTCAATTTGGGGGTGTATACTTGAGCGAAGATGCCCACAATGCCTTGCCTCCTAAATTCCAAGAGCTCGTGCCAAGAACTCTCCACCAATCAGATCAATAGGATGAGTATTTTGGGGAAGAGGAGGAGGAAGATCGCAGGGATGCACCTCCCGCATTTGAGGAAGGTATCTCCACCACTGTGAACGAGCTCAGGGAAATAAACCTGGGTACCGAGCAAGACCCGAGGCCCACACTCATTAGTGCAGCCATGTCTTGCGAGGAGCACGAGGTATATACTTCATTCTTAAGGCAACACAGGGATGTTTTTGCCTGGAATTACATGGAAATGCCGGGAATCGATACCGATGTGGCGACCCACCACATAGGTCTACCAGAAGACCACCAGGGCTATAAACAAGCCACCAGAAGAATGAACCCCTCACATACTGCCAAAATAGAGGCTGAATTTGATAAGATTATTAATGAAGGCTTCATTCAGGAGGTCCAGTACCCCATCTAGTTGGCCAAAATTATCCTCATCAAGAAAAAGAATAGAAAAATCCGTGTCTGCATTGATTTCATAGATCTCAGTCAGCATTGTCCGAAAGATGATTTCCCAATCCCGATTACCGAGTTATTAATCAATGCAACATCCTGGTATGAGGCTCTCTCCTTCATGGATGGTTATTCTGGGTATAATCAAACCAGGATGGCTCGAGAAGATGAAGAAGCCACTGCATTAAGATCCCCTCAAGGAATATTCTGTTACAGGGTCATGCCCTTCGGTCTCAAGAACGTTGGGACCACATATCAACATGCCATGCATCATATCTTTAAACCATTCCATGGTGAGATTCGTCGAATACTATGTGGATGACTTGGTGGTCAAATAAAGACAGCATTCATATCACCTAGAAGACCTTGAAACCTTCTTCAACAATCTTCGACAACATATCCTGAAGATGAATCCCTTGAAATTCACCTTTGGGGTCACCTCAGGGAAATTCCTTGGCTTCGTCGTAGGCCATCGTGGCATCGAAGTCAACCCTGAAAAGACAAAGGCTATCCTTGGCCTGCCACCTCTGCACAATCTCACTGATTTGAGAGGATTCCAAGGACACCTCGCCTACATTATGCGATTCATAGCCAACCTGGTGGGAAAATGTATTCCCTTTAACAGGTTAATGAAAAAGGGGGTTACTAACCAATGGACAGATGATTCCCAAGATGAATTCTACAGCCTAAAGAAGTACCTCTAGAGACCAACAGTGCTTATGCCCCCTGGTTGAAGGAAGACCTCTCATCCTATACATGACGGCCCTAGAGCGGTCACTAGGAGCCTTCCTCACGCAAAAAAATGAGGTCGGTAGTGAAAACAGTCTCTATTACATCATTCGGACCATGATCAATGTTGAAACTAGATACTCGAACATTGAGAAGATTTGTTTGGACTTGGTCATCGCAGTTCAAAAATTGTGACATTATCTGAACCATCATGAAGTCTATTTGGTCTCGCATAGTAAACCGCTCCAGTACATCCTCAGCAACCCAATGCTGACTGGGCACCTATCCTGATGGGAAGTCATCCTGCAATAGTTTGACATCTGGTTTGTGCCTCAAAAATCCATCAAAGTCTAGGCGTTAGCATATTTTCTAGCGGAGCACCCCTCGACAGGGACCACCGCATTGGATGTCAAGTTTCTTAATGAAGACATATTCTTGGTTCAAGAGGAGCTCCCAACATGGGAAATGTACTTCGACGGCACATCCTGAAGCTCGACAGGGAAATGGATGGAGGATCCCAAATTTAACATGGTGGGTTTGGGGATTAAACTCATGTCCCTAGAAAAGGTAGTCTTTCCATATTCCTTCCTCCTATAAGAAGGAAGTACAAACAATGAGGCAGAGTATCAAGCCCTCATTGCAGGCCTGGAGCTCGCACTCCAGACACAAGTACAACACCTTAAGGTAAAAGGCCACTTGGAACTGGTCATCAAGAAAGTCAATGGTGACTATGATATTAAAAAGAAGGAGCTGATTCCCCTGTTTGACCGTGTCCAAGGGTTAATGGTGGAATTCTCCACAGAACCAACATTGACCTATATTCCCCTGTCTCAGAATGACCAGGATGATGCATTAGCCAATGCAGATATAGCCCTAGCTGGCCCAGACCGAGATAAAACAGTTATCAGTATTGCTCATCATCGAATGGTCTTTCCGTTTGTTCAGACTAAGGCGGAGGAAATCAACGAAGTTAGTCCTATCCAGGAGCCATATGCTCCTACCACCGGCTAGATGAAAACCATTGCAAACTACCTTCTACGGGGAGAACTTCCCTCAGACAAGGCTGAACGAGAGAAAATACGGAGAAGGGAAATCAACTTTTTCATATATGGGTGCATGGGTCAGCAAGAGGTCCTCTACAAACGAGGCCTAGACAGAGTCATCCTCTTATGCATTGATGGAGAAGAAACTACTTTCATCATGACTGAAGTGCATGCTAGAGTATGTGGAGAACATCATTTAGGGTCTAAGAATTCCCATAAGGTTCGAAGGCTTGGGTACTATTGGCCCATAGTGGCGCGAGATTGCGATCACTTTGCCACAAAATTCCACTCATTCCAGATTAATTCCAACATCATACACCAACCCCCGGAGATACTTCATCAGGCTAAGTACTCCTGGGCATTTTCTATCTGGGGAATGGACGTCGTGGGACCATATCCTCCCACCATGGCCAAACAACTGAAGTATATCATCACAGCAACCGACTTCTTTTCCAAATAGGTAGAAGTTGTACCCCTCGAGGATGTCAGGGCAAGACACATTGTCAGCTTTTTGAAAGCCAATATCATCACCAGATTTGGTGTCCCTCATACCATACTGACGGATAACGACACCAATTTCTGCTCTGATGAATTGGAGAAACTATACCAAGAATATAGTATCAAGGCTAACCACTCATCCCGCTACCATACAGTGGCCAACCAACAGATAGAGGCTTTCAAAAAGACCATGTCCAAAATTTTCCATAAAATGGTTGACAATGACAAGAAATCATGGTCGGATAAACTTATTCATGCATTGTGGGCTTATTGAACCACAATCTGCACCACTACTCGGGTTACTCCGTACTCACTAGTATATGGAACAAAAGTGGTCCTGCCCATTGAGCTCCAATAGCCCTCACTCCGTGTTTCCATTTGTAATCAATTATCCAATGATGAGCAATCATAAAAACAAATAGGTGAATTGGAACATCTAGATGAGAAGTGATTGTACACTTTGCACCATCTGGAAGTGTATCAAAACCAGATCGCATGAACCTTCAATAAAAAGGTCCGTCTTCGGTCTTTCTTGGAATGAGAATTGGTGTTGGTCCTACAGACCCCAATGATAACCAGAAAGAAACCTCCAAATATGGAGCTCAAGTGGGAGGGACCATATGTTATACACAAGGTCTACTATAATTGAGCATATGCCCTGATCTCTATGGACGGGTATTTCACTACCGCTCCTACGAATGTGAGATTTCTAAAGAAGTATTTTGCATAACCAAAAGCAGTTATCATTGAAGCTGCAGGATGTTAAACTACCAAGCGCCTTTCGTCCGAGCTGTGGGATGTTAAACTGCCAAGCCTCAATAGTCCAAACTCTATGACCCTAAACTAAGAGTACTGCATCCTTGCCTCATGACGTTAAACTGCATGGACTTCTGAGAACTACATACGGCTTGATTCTTTGATTTTCAAGATACGTAATGACGCCAAGGTCCCCCATCAAGTCCCAACCACCCCCAAATAAAAAAAGTTAAAAATGCTCTCTTCCCCCGTGTACAGACCAGACCTACACGGGGTTTATTCCCCATCCTCACTGCACGATGTTAAACTTCACTGATTTCATAGAACTACATACTTCTTGATTACTACCTTTACAGGATATGTAGCGATGCTAGGGTCCCCCATCTTGGCCCAACCATCCCCAAATAATGTTAAAAAAATTCCCCTTTTCACTATGTACAGACCAATCCTGCACAGGGTGTATTCCTTGTCCTCACCGCAAGACATTAAACTGCATGAACTTCAGAGAACTACATGCGGATTGATTCATTACTTTGCAGGATATGTAGTGATTCCAGGTTGCCCCATCCAGGCATAGCTACCCCCGAATAAAAAAAAAGTTAAAAATGATCTCTTCTCCCGTCTATGGACCTGACCTGCACAGGGTGTATTCCTTGTCCTCACCGCACATCGTTAAACTGGACGGACTCCAGAGAAGTATGTATGGATTGATTTCTGCCTTTATAGGATATGTAGAGATGCTAGGGTCTCCCATCCTGTCCAAGCCACCCCCAAATAAAAAAAAGTAAAAAATGCTCTCTACCCCTGTGTATGGACCAGACCTGCGTGGGGTGTATTCCTCATCCTCACTACACGATGTAAAACTGCGCGGATTTTAGAGAACAACATACGGCTAGATTCCTACCTTTGCAGTATTCGTAGCGATGCTAGGGTCCCCATCCTAGAACATCCATCCCCAAATAAAGTTAAAAATTCCCTTTTGCCCCATGTATGGACCAACCCTACACGAGGTGTATTCCTCATCCTTACCGCACGAAATTAAATTGCATGGATAAGAATGATTAAAAATGCCCCCCCCCCCCCCCCCGTGTACAGACCAACCCTGCACGGGGTGTACCCATTTTAGAGAACTATGAACTGATTGATTCTGGCCCTTGCAGGATACGTAGTGATTCCAGGATCCCCCATCTTGGCCCAGCCACCCTTGAATGAAGATTTAAAAATGCTCTTTTCCCCCATGTATAGACCAGACCTGCACGGGGTGTATTATCTTCTAAAGAACTATGTACGGCTTGATTCTGTCCCTCGCAGGATATGTATTGATGCCAGGATCCCCCATTATGTCCCATCCATCCCCAAATGAAGCTAAAAATACCTTCATTTCCCCCCATGTAAGGACCAGACCTGCACAGGGTGTGTTCCTTGTCCTGGTCACACGACGTTAAACTGAATGTATAAGAAAAATAAACATTCCCCCTTCCTCCTGTGTAAGGACCAAACCTACATGGGGTGTATTCCAAAATGAACTATGTGTGGCTTGATTCCTGATCTTGCAGGATACGTAGCGATGCCGGGATCTTATGTCTTATCTCAGCGGCCAAGAAATGAAAACATAGGTATATATACCTCTCATCCTCACTACATGACATTAAACAGCACGAAATTCATCTTCACTGCACGACGTTAAATCTGCATGGACTTCATCGTGACCCACCCAAGATATATGGTGAAATGAGATGGGAACAATCCTTTAGAATTTGGATGCATCCTCTCCATACATCAGACTCCACGACCTAGATAATTGCTGATCTTCATAACCATTCATGGCTATCAGAAGTGGAAATTTATCGACCCGTGAACACCTTTTCATGACTATGCATATCATGCCCTCAGTAGCTCTGCATATTGATATCCCCTGGCCCATCTACCAAAGGCAAGATTTCCTTAGGCGATACTCTTCCTAGCTCCGTATGCTTACCGGCCTTAGATCCCCCATATCATATCTCCTGATCCAAAAATTTATGGAGCAGTGGTTTACAAGTTCATTACCCTATCACATCCAAATGTTACCAGGGTATCCCTACCTGGTTTTCCAATGTATCCTATCATGGTTCACATGATGATCTGTATTTACAAACATCAAGTAAGGGCTAGGGTACATTGACTCGACGGGCAATTGTGGTGAAGATGTTTCTTGTATGCTTAGACACCATTATCCACATATGTAAAACTCTGTACTGTGAGCAATATCGGATCTTCATAATCATCCACGGTCATCGGAAGTGGAAAGTTATAGACCCATGGACACATTTTAATGAATATGCATACCATTCCCCCATCGGCTCTGCATATTGATATCCCCTGGCCTATCTACCAAAGACAAGATTTCCTTAGGCGGTACTCTTCCTAGTTCTGTATTCTTACCGGCCTCAGAGCCCCCATATCATAACTCCTGATCTGGGAAACCCCGAAGTTACAGTTTACATGCTCATTCCCTCACACTTTTTCAAATTATACCAGAGTCTCCTAACTCAGTTGCCTTCCAGGTAATTATAGCAATAGTCACCCGATGGTCCGAACTCTACGACTGTTAAACTAAGAGTACTTATTTCTTACCTCACGATGTTAAACTGCATGGAGTAAAGGTATACCCCATGCGCAAGATAAATCAACGTGGTAAAAATCTTCACTTTTTAATAGAAACCAGGGACAAACATCCCCGACATTTCTAGA
Organism: Viscum album; assembly: GCA_963277665.1. Lineage (NCBI taxonomy): Eukaryota > Viridiplantae > Streptophyta > Magnoliopsida > Santalales > Viscaceae > Viscum > Viscum album. Next base: position 1,273,431,312 of record OY728136.1, on the reverse strand, counting down.
TATTTCCTTACCAAATGACAATCTTCGTGGCTCAAACAATCGTGGATCCGCATAATCATTCATGGCCATTGGAAGTGGAAAGTTATCATCCTAGGGAAACATTTTTATGAATATTCATACCATTCCATTCATGGGTCTACATATAGAGAGCCCCTGGCTCATCTACCAAAGGCAATATTTCCTCAGGCGATACTCTTCCTAGCTCCGTACGCTTACCGGATTCAGAGCCCCCATATCATCTCTCCTAATCCAAGAATCCCTGGAACCATGATTTACACTATCAACCCCTCTCCACGTCTTGGAAATTCCGAGATGTTCGAACCCAGTTACATTCTGATCAAGAGAGGCCTTTGTAACTACGTTCTCACCTCATGATGATTAAAACTATTTGGAACATGTCTTTGCCTCTTGGCGTGAAACTGCAAAGACCAAGAATTAAACATCCAAAGAATTGCCTCCAATCACAATCATTTTTGTGGATTTAAAAATTCCCCCATCCTCGCTGCATGACATTAAACTGCACAATATCTTTAATAATACTCCTCGTCTTTATCTCATGACTTTAAAATGCACAGAATTCATCCTTACTGCATGATGTTAAACTGCATGGAATTTAAAAGGCCCCCCATCCACACTGCATTACGTTAAAATGCACGGATCTGATAATAATAACAATGCCTTCATCCTTACTGCATGACGTTAAACTGCATGGTCGAACCTGTCTTGGATTCAGACAGGAATGGAGGCTTTCCTCTATCCCTCAGTTCATGGGCTAGACCTTCAAAAACCATCGTCTCACACCAGCAAGAGAAGGGATGAATTCACCTATTCCCGGGAAGTTTATCCTAGATGTTTCTCCCATATCCAGGCACCATCTCCTCATAAATCAAACTCTATACCCAGAAAAATGTCAAACTCTCATAAGCCACCCCTGGTGGTCCCGAATCTCAAATTCCCTGAAGTTTCTTGACTATCAGGAGAATAAAATTATTGAATTAAGGACACCTTTGCATGACTATGCATACCATGCCCCCATCGGCTCTACATATTGATCGCCCCTGACCCATCTACCCATGGAAGGATTTACTTAGGCAATTCTTCTCTTCGTACGCCTCTTGGCCTCTGAGCCCCCATGTCCATCTCGGGACTCAGAAACCCTCTGAGTTATAGTTTACCAACCTCTTTCACAACCCTGTCTAAATATGGTGTAACGTCTCTGACGAGATTACCGAGAACTAGGAGAAGCTGTTACATTCTAAATAATGTCCCAGCTGCATAAATTTAAATTGCGCCAAGCTCCAATCATCATTCATGCTAGATAAATGCATAGGAAATGGACCATACATCCACACTCCTAATTAATACAGATTTTCTCAAACCCTTTCATAGGTCACACACCTATTCTGAGCCACCCCTGGTGGTTTTCATAATTTTCCGAGCCAACTATGGTGGTTTCTATATGCCGGACATCCATGAAGTCCTCAGGCCATCAGAAATGGACAGTCATTGACTTAAGGACACCTTTTCATGACTATGCATACCATTCCCTTAGCATCTCTGCATATTGATTTCCCTTGGCACATCTAATAAAGGCAATTCTTCCCTAAGAAATTCTCTTACTACCTCTGCACGCTGATACGGCTACCATGCCTTGAGACATGCCCTGCATGTCATTCAAATCTAAAAATTTTCCCCCTACGTGCGTCTGAAGGGTATTGAGAAATCTTTTAATCAACCAAACTGCATTGGGGCCCTCACCCCACCATATCTGGTCAAAGATTTTTGACCTAAAACATTAGTAATGATAGTATTGTCGGCAAGACTTTAAACCACTCACAAAAAGAGGTGCCAAGGCTGTTAGTCCAAAAACCCAAAAATGGAGGCCTAAGAAAAAGCTGAGCCATACCCATTGGGTCCACACTAAATGGCCTCAGGAAAAATTAGGGTATTAACAAAAAATCCAGAAAGTTTGTGGGGTTTTTCTACAAAACACTAGAAATATCCAAAACTATTCTCGATGGATCCCATGGTCCAGGGAAAAAATAGAGCCAATTTCTATTTTATCATTTTCCTGAATTATGATCAATTCTGATTCAGTGAGTTGTCATTTACACAAAAAGTTTTACAGTAACAATCAAATTTTACAGAAAGGAAGGATTGACATAGATTGTATTCCATTTGGATGAAAAGGGAGGATGTCCAAGAGCTGGGGCCTCTCCCTCACAGCAACAAAAGAGGTAAAATAGAGTGTACAAAAATGGCTCTAAAAGTCACAAAGGGGATTGGATCACTCTCTCCATCAGATCGGAAATCGTGCGGTGAAGGTTGTTGAAAGTATGCTCCAGTGCGGCCTTCTCTCTCACCTCAACTTTGGCCACCGAACAAGTATGCCTCACTGTCGTTTGGTGGTCATTGATCCCTTTCCTGGTGGCTTCAAGGTTACTAGTCAGAGTTGAAAACTGATCCCTCAGCATTGTTGCTCGAGCTTCACATTCACAGAGCTCGGTAGATAGGGAAGACGCCTGATCTTGAGAGATCTCCTCTTATGCTATCAGCTGATGGAGCTTCCTCATGAATTCCTCAAAATCTCGGGCCCTAAAATGAGAGGTAGTGAGGTGAGAAAGTTTGTGTTCACTAGGGGCAACTTCCCCATGGGAAATGACAACTAGGAAAGTGATAAAATGTAACTACCGAGAGTCAAAGCCACTTCAACCCAAACCCAGGAAGTGTTGTCAGCGGGCTTTAGTTTTAGTCACTATCTCATCCATAGGAGTTTTGGAAAAAATCTCACAAATCTGGGGCAAGGCCCACCTTTACAATTCTCAGTGGTCCGCCATGACATGAGGATCATTGGTATCCTTGTTAGATATCACAAGAATGAAGTCTGGAATTGCGACCAATGTAGACATGTGCACGCTATAAGATGGTTCCAAAGCTGGAATTTCTGAAGCTTATAACCCTGGTTCAGCCTTGTGAATCTAGTTGCTAAGTCTGGTACTGGGCAGAAAAGCTTCAGGAGTTGCCTTGTTGGGACCCGAAGCCACAGGGTTATCCTCGTCCACATCTAAGAAGGTTGGGTCAATCTGAACATCGGCCGCAGAGGGGTTGGAAAAGAAAAGTCCCCTGAGTCGCTTTGACCTATGAGCCATCAGTCGGTCCTCCCTCAGAGTTGATGAGGAATGTGAGGTAGGCACAGTAGCCATAATAACTCTTGATTTGGGAACCTGCCAGACAGCCTTCCCCAGGATCCCAATAGGATAATGCTTTATCCACATTCTTGCATGCTCTAAGGATAGGCTGGCAGCAGCTCCTATTCTAGGCAAGGGAATGCATGTGTCAGATCCCTCCCGTATCAACATCAACCATCATTTACGGAGAGTGGCCGGGTGTAGTCCTCGAGCCTGAGGATGGGGAAGGGAATCTTGGAGTTGCATACATCCGAACTTGCGATAAAAATGATATGGGGCATACAACTCGCATAGAGATACCCCATCAATCAACACAGACAAAAACACATCCCATAGTGAAATCATGTAATTACGGTCCTCTAGGGTCCCCCTGCGGTTTTCTACCACGACGCCAGACGGGGTGGGGTAGGGAGTGAATGAAAAATGGGAGAAGTCACTCAGAAGCTTGATGACTTCATCATAGCTGAGGGACTTGAAGCGAACTCTAGCTACATCGAGCAGGGTAGGCCGAAAGGTAGGAAGCGGGATGGATGTGTTATGACGATACTCATAAAAGTGGAAATGATCCACTACCTAGCCATATAATAATAGAAATGGCAAACTCAGATGGTAGGGTGATCCGCCCTCTTGCATGTTGCTCAGTAGTTCAGAAATACGAGCCAAAGTGGGCCCGACCAAATTCACTGGGTGGCCCTCTGCCAGCTCAGCTACCATCATCATGGTGTAAGCCCTGACGCCTGGGTTGATATCCCGATAAGGGAATAGCCACCCGCTAAGAAACATGGCAAATAGGCCTGCCAGCCTGAGCATAGGCGGCACATTGGGGCACACCTCATAACCCCATGAAAGGTATTCACCCACCTCTAGAACCGCCCAGTAGGAACCTGGGATAGTTCGTGATTGTTGAGAAGGATGAGTCCTGGGGTGCTTGATTTTCAGCACAGGACCAGGGGCCTCCAGAACTAAACCGATCCAGGTACTATAGGGAATAAGAGTGCGGGCACGCAAGGGCTGATTTAGTGACCGCTCCGCCATAACCATCAGACCCCTTGCCAACGAAGGCACCTATTCAGCATCCTCCCATGCGTCAAGAGTGGGTAGAAACTCGTCATACATCTCACCGATGATTGTAATCCCTCCCAGTCGATAGATATCCCATAAACTAATACCAACTTCACCATGGGCAAGGTGGAAAGTGTTAGTGCTCGAACACCAACGAGTGAGCAGGTCAGACAAGATTGATGATGGTAGGTTAACAACAAACTGGGAATACCACACCGCGGAGTATAGGTTAACTGCTTCCAGTGACTTGGTAAATTCCTTGAAATGATAATGGACCCAGAAGGCCCAGGCCCAGTCGTTTGAGAAAAGACCACCAGACCAAAGATCCCACCTGGGAATCCACCCCGTGTCAGGATCCACTCGAGCAAGGTTGATCATGGAGGGTTAACTCTTGACGAAGACCTCTTGGGAGAAGTATTGATTATACCAATCACTCTGGGTCCAGACAAAGCCTCTCAAAATGAAAGTGTATTTCAGATCAAAATCAGAGATCATCTCCCCCAATTGGGCGAGGTTCACCTGAACGCACTTTGGCGACACTTCCAAGTAAGGAGACAGAAGACTTGAGAAGGTAGTGGGATAGGGACATCGTCTTGAAGACCGAATCCATGAAGTGGAAGCTGATTTTATAGTGTATAACCCTGGATATTAGGAGAGAGCAAGTCTTTCAAGACACCATCATCAGGAATGATGGATCGACTAGGGTCCTCTTTGATGCTCTCAGCTCTACGAATCATAGCTAGAGGTCTCCTTGGACCGATTTGAAGAGGCTCGGCAGTAGGCCTGGGTAAAGGGTAAGGAGGAACCATATTTTCTCCCTGCATTATGAAGACTAGACAGATGGTTAGTCCAAAATAATAAAATTTGGACAAAAATACCAGGTATTTGGAAATGGACTCTGTTAAGGGGCCTTCATGACGAGTTCCGCAAGTAGTCCTCCAAAGGTGGTTCGCGATGGATACATACCACGAACCAAGCCTATGTGGAAGAAGATTGAAGTGCTCTGGCCCACGCAGCATTGGCCAGAAAACTGCTAACCAGGCTGCTCCACGGAATCTCAATCCCGGATTTAAATATTTAAGTTCGGAAACTTACAAAATTTTTGATGTTCGGATTATTCCAGTCTACGGACCATCAAAAACATGTATCGAGTTCTTACGTGACCCGTTGTACCTTACTTTTTAATTGATTAAAAGTGTTAGTTCTTGGCTGGGAGGTTGGTCCATGAGAGAATATTGGCATGAACGAGGAATGGTTCGCGGAAATGGAAGTTGGTTCGCAGACGAGGCGTTTCACGAAGGAGCAATCATGCAGAGACGAAAGAAAAATTCTCCGTTTTTGCGATGAATCTGGTAAAACACAAAGGGTAGGGGTCTCCGTATTTATAGGTGTGGTCCCCTACCGGGTCCACCCCTCTATCGCAATCCATCCACATTTCAGGACTACTCTACATCGAAATAGTCTCATCTTTGTTCCGATTGGACCCCATTCTGATGGGGGGCATTTGTAGGGTCCTGAAAAATCTGCAAAGGAGAATGAGAATTCCCTTTAATCCAAGAGAGGATTCTACCCAATTTCCCTCAAGGGATTGGGAAAAAATGAGGAGAAGTTGGCATAAGACAAACCGGTCGGCGGACCAGTCCAATATTAATGGTGCGCGGCCGGTTCTGCGAATCGCCCCCCTCTGCGGATCGCTGTCGTTCACGGAACAGAGGTGGGGACCCTCCGTGGGCGTGAAGCAGGACAGGTGCTAGGTCTATCCACTGACACGAACCGCACCAGCTGGCCCATGCCACGTGCACTGTCATTCACGGAATAGAGGCAGAACCCTACATGGCTGCAAAGCACTCCCTAAACTAGTTTGTTTCGAAAGGAAGGTGCGTTCATTGCCCCCGTGAGTTGCGGATTGACCAAGTCATCCGTAAACTGGGTTTTCGTTAATGGGCCTCCGCAAAACGTGTCGCATGACCATAGATACATCTCTTTCCCCACTCTATAAAAGGAGATCGAGTGGGAGAAGAGGGAGATCGATCAGATTTGGGTGGAAGGATTTCCGAGGAAGGAGCTTAGGATTTCACAAACAACGAAGTTCCAATTCACGAACCAGAATAGGTATGAAGTTGGAAACAAATTAATAAGGAACTGAAAATTTATAACAATTTGGTGAACTGCGAACTTAAAATAACAATAAAAAGAAGACCGCGAACCATGGCCCCTCTGCGGATGCACTCTCCATGGACCAGGGAGTTTATTCCACTTTTTCTATCTGATGTACCACGTAACACCCTCCTATGCAGACGAATCCCTAACCAATGAACCCTCGATCGACGTCTCCCTTGGCCGCTGCTGCCCGTGTGGACTCCCCCGCATACCAACCTGGTACATGGGATGAACCCGGCGTCTCCCTTAGGTTTTATGGGGTTTTAGGGTTTTTATGGTTTTAGTATTTTTATATTTTTAGGGGGTTTTAGAGTTTTATTTTAGGTTTTATGGGGATTTTAGGGTTTTTATAATTTTTTAGGTTTTTTAGGGGTTTTAATTATGTTTAGGGGGGTTACGGTTTTCTTGGGTGTTTTTAGAGTTCTTGGGGTTTTATGTATTTTTAGGTATTTTTATCATTTTTATTGTTTTAATGGATTTTGAGGGATTTTAGGGTTTTGTGTTTTTTTATTGTTTTGGGTTTTTATGGGTTTTTTAGTTTTTTAGGGTATTTATGGTTTTTTATAGGTTTTAAAAACTTTCATTCTTTTAAAATATTTTTAGGGTATTTAGATGTTTTTAAGCATGTCATGGGTTTTTAGGGTTCCTCAAGGTTATTAGTGGGTTTTTTTAGTTTTTATGTGTTTTTGAAATTTTTATGGGTTTTAATGTTTTTTAGTTTTTTAGGTGTTTTATGTGTTTTTATGTTTGTAAATATTTCTTAGGTTTTATTTGGGGTTTTTGGGATTTTTGGGATTTTTTATCTTTGTTAGTGTTTTTATTGATTGTGATTGTTTTTAAGGGGGTTTGTGGTATTTTTGGTTTTTTGGGGGTTTTAGGGGTTCTAATTATTTTTTAGAGTTTCTTTTGGGTTTTAGGGTTTTTATAATTTTAAGGGTTTTATGGTTTTTATGGTTTTTGGTGGTTTTAGTGTTTTTTTTGGTTTTTTGGGTTTTTGGGGGTTTTAAGTGTTTCTAGGTTTTTAGTATTTCTTATTTTTTTCAAGGTTTTTATGGTTATTAAAATATTTATGTATTGTTAGCAACCTTTTAGAATTTTTTATATTTTTATGGGTTTTAGAGATATTTTGGGTTATTAGGGCTTTCATGGTTTTTGGGGATTTTAAGGTTTTTTCATTTTTTAGTGTTGTGGTAATTTTTAATGTTTTTATGGGTTTAAAAAGATTTTAGTGTTTTTATTTATTTTTACCATTTTTATGGGGTTTTAGGGTAATTTAAGGGTTTTAGGTGTTTTTAAGTTATTTAGTTTTTTTAGGATTTTTAGTGTTTCTTAGGTTTTTTATGGGTATTTGGTTTTTTACGTTTTTATGGTTTTCTTATTTTTTTCATTTTTTAGGTTTTTTTATGTTTTCTAATGTTTTTATAGTTTATTATGTTTCTTAGTTTATTATGAGTCTTAATTTTTCTTTGGTTTTTAAGGTTTTCCTGGGATTTTCTAGGGATTTACGGGTTTTTTACATTTTTAGGGATATTTTGGGATTTTTTAGGATTTTTATGGTTTTCAGAGATTTAATGGATTTTGAGTTGTTTTATGGTTTTTTTGGGTTTTTCAAGTTCGTAGGGTTTTTTGAGTTGTTTAGTGCTTCTATGGATTTTTATAAGTTTTAACATTTTTAGGTTTTTAAAGCTTTCTTAGAGTTTTCTGTTGTTTTTTTTTGGGTTTTTATGGGGTTTGGGGAGTTTGGGGTTTTTTGGGGTTAATAGGGGTTTTAGGGTTTTTATGATTTTCGATTTTTTATTGTTTTTTGGTTTTTAAGGGATTAAAGTGTTTTTTGGTCTTTAAGGTTTTCATAGGGTTTTTCTATGTTTCAAGTATTTTTTGGTTTTAGGGATTTTTTTGGATTTTTTAAAGATTTTTACGATTTTTATGGTTTTAAGGATTTTGACATTTTAGGTTTTTCTTGGATTTTTACGTGTTTATGGATTTTTGGGTTTTTAGGTTTTTTTTCAGTTTTTATGGTTTTAATGTTTTTCTAGATCTTATCAGCATTTTAATGGTTTAAAGGGTTTTTTGATTTTTAGTGGTTTTTAGGGTTTTATAGTGTTTTAGGGGTGTTTAATGTATTAGGGGTACTATATGATTTTAGGGGTTTCATCATTTTTTTAGTTTTTAAAGGATTATTCTTTTTGGTTTTTATGGTTTTATTATTGGTTTTTAAGGTTTTTAGGGTTTTTTACAATTTTAGATATTTTTATGGAATTATTTGGTAGTTTTATGTTTTTTTATTGTTTTTAGAAATTTTATGGGGTGTTAGGTTATTTTTGTGTTTTTAGAGGGATATTTTTTTTGGTTTCATGATTATATATATTTTTAGGGTTTTTAATGGTTTTTATATTTTTTTAACATATTTACAGTTTTATATGTTTTTTAGTGTTTTTTGTGGTTTTTAGAGTTTTTTGGGGTTTTTAATGTTTTTAGATTTTTTTAGTTTTTTTGGGATTCAATGTTTTTTTAGGGTTTTAACATTTTAATAGGGGATTTCAAGGTTTTTAGGGTTTTATGTTTTTAGTGATTTTGATGGACTTTTTCATTTTTTTAATAGACTTTTAGGGTTTTTAGATATTTTGAGGGTTTTTTGGTTTTATAAAATTTTTAGGGTTACTTTCAATCAGTAAGGGTTATTTAATTTTTAACATTTTTTTGTTTAAAGGGGTTTAATAGTTTTTATTTATTTTTAGGTTTTTAGGGGTTTTAACGTTTTTTGGTTTTTAGTATTTTTAAGTAATTTTATGTTATTATGGATTTCATATAGATCATAAAGATTTTTATATTTTTTATGTTTAAGTATTTTTAGGACTTTTTTATGATTATTAGGGATTTTAGGGATTTTGAGGGGTTTAGGGGGGTTTGTTTTTTTGGGGATTTAATTGTTTTTATTTTTAAGGGTTTATTAGGGTTTTTTTGGGGTTTTGGGGGTTTTTTTACTTTTCATTGATATTTAGGAATTTTTTATACTTTTTATGTTTTTATTTTTTTAGGTATTTTGAGAATTTTTATGGTTTATTTGGTATTTTATGCTATTTTAGGGTTTTTCGTTTTTTTAAGTTTTTAGGGTTTTTAAGGGAATGGGAGATGTGAGGGTCAGGCTATTCTTGACCCCCCCCCCAAATAATTTATTAGGGAAAAACGCAGTAGACAAGGATGGGGTGGGGTCAATAAACCCACACCCAAAAACCATAGACAACCCCAAAAGACTAAAAAGAAATCAACAAGCCCAAAAGACACACAAAACCATAAAAAGAAGAAATAGAGAAGAAACTCCATCATCTCCCATCCAAGCAGCAACTAGTAGAAATGAAAAAACATCACCTTCAACACCTCCCATCCAAGTAGCAACCAGCATCCCATTTCACTATCTCTAGTGTACAACACAACCTTACTTTTTAGAACCACTTCCAACAACATAGAGTTTCTAGCACCAAAAACATTACATCAGCTTCACCATTTTTATTCTTTTTTAGGGTTTTTGTGGGTTTTAGTGTTTTTAGGGTTTTTAATGGGTTTAAATTGATTTTTGGTTTTTAATTTTTTCTTATTGGTTCTCAAGGATTTAGGGTTTTATATGTTTTTAAGGAATTTTTGGTATTTTATAGAATTTTTATGGTTTTCCTGGTTTTTAGGGATTTTGAAGATCTTTAGGGTTTTTAGGGTTTTTTAGGGTTTTGTGGTTTTTATGGTATATAGTGTTTTTAGGTTTTTAGGTTTTTTAGTTTTTTATGCTATTTTAGGGATTTTCATGGTTTTAATGGATTTTTTTTATTTAGTGGTTTTTAGGGTTTTTAGTTATTTTGGGGGCTATTAGGGGTTTTCGGTTATTTAGGGTTTTATGAGTTTTTATGTTGTTTTAGTTTTTTATTATTTTATGGTTTTTATAGGTTTTCAATATTTTATGGGTTTAAAGGGTTTTTAGTGTTTTTATCAGTTTTAATGGTTTTTGGTGTTTTATGTATTTTTAGGGTTTATAAAGTTTTTAGGGTATTTTATGATCTTTAAGGATTTTTTTTTAAGATTTTTTATAGTTTTTAGATTTTATAGGGGATTTAAGTTTTTTTGGGTTTTGAAGGTTTTCTTCTGGGTTTTCATTCTTTTTAGTGGTTTTTATGTTTTTATGGATTTTAAGGCTTTTTATTATTTTTATGGAATTTAGGTTTTTTATTGATTTTTAAGTTTTTAGTGTTTTAGTGTTTTTATTTATTTATTGTTTTTTTTGTGTTTTTCTTGAGCTTTTATGGTTTGTACGTTTTTCTATAGTTTTGACGTTTTTTGGGATTTGAAGTGTTTTTAGTGTTTTTAGTTGTTTTTATGGTTTTTAAGGGTTTTTATGATTTTTAGGATTTCTTTGTTTTTATAGTGTTTTAGGTTTTTTGGAGTTTTAGTGTTTTTAGTGTTTTTAATGTTTTTAGTATTGTTAGTGTATTTTAGTTTTTAGAGGCTTTTAGATTTTTAGGTTTTTATGGTTTTCTTAGGGTTTCTTAGTATTTTTAGTGTTTTTAGGTTTTTTTATGTCTTATGGATGTTTACATATTTTTTAATATTTTATGGTTATTTAGGATTTTTAGGGATTTAAGGGTTTTTAGGGTTTGTTAGGGGTTTTATGGTCTTTTGAGGTTTAGGGTTTTTTTGAGTATTTATGGCATTTTAGTATTTTTTTAAATTTTTTGGGTTTTAAAGGATTTTTAGAGTTTTAGTGGTTCAGGTATTTTATGGAATGTGAGATTTTTTAGGTTATTAAGATTTTTTACGGTTTATTGGGTTTTAGGGTTTTTAGGATTTTATGCATTTTTTAGGTTTTTTGGAGTTTTATGTGTTTCAATATTATTAAGGTTTTCTTGGGGTTTTCATAGTTTTTAGGTTTTGTTTCTGTTTTTAAGTTTTTTTAATTATTTTTAATGATTTTTAGAATTTTTAGAGTTTCTAGGGATTTTGAGGGTTTTTTGGGGTTTTTTGTTTTTTTTTGGGTTTTAGCGTTTTATTTGGGATTTTGTGTTATTTATGAAATTTGTAGGGCTCTAATTTTTTTAGATTTTTATAAAGTTTTTAATTTTTTAAAGGATTTTTAGTGTTTTAGTGGGTTTTTTGGGGTTTATGTGTTTTTCGGTTTTTCAATGAACTTTATGGTTTTTTTTGTTTTGGTGGGTTTTAGTATTTTCATGTTTTTTTTTGGGATTTTATTTTTATTTAGTATTTAATTTTTTCTTATGTTTATTCAAAGTTTTTATATATTTTTATGTTTTTAGATAATTTTAGATATTTTTAATATATTTATTCCTTTCGTTGGGTTTTTAGCTATTTAGAGGGGTTTTAGGGTTTTTAGTGATTTTTTAGAGTTTTTAAGGGTTTTGGAGTTTTTAAAAGTTTTAGGGGTTTATAGGGTTTTTCGAGATTCATAGGTTTTTAAGGGTACTTATTGAATTTTAGATGTTTATAAGGTTTTTGGGTGGTTTTGTGTTTTTTTAGTATTTTTAAAGTTTTTTGAGTATTTAGGGTTTTTAGATTTTTAGCGGTTTTATGTGTTTATATGTTTTTATTATTTTCATTAGGGATTTCATGGTCTTTATGGGTTTATCATTTTTTGGGAATTTAATTATATTAAGTATTTTTATGTTTTTTGGTGGGTTTAATGGGTTTCAGTGACTTTTATGATTTTTTAGAATTTATGGGTTTCCAAGGTTTTTTTATGGTTTTTTCATTTTTTGGGTTCTTATTAATTGTAAGTGTTTTGGATTTTATGTTTTTCTTAAGGGTTTTCATAGTTTTTAGGGATTTTTTAGTGTTTTTTAATAATTATTTATTATTTTTATCATTGTTAGGGTTTTGAGATATTTTGAGTGATTTTACGGTTTTTAGGTTCTTCATTGTTTTTTTGTGTCTTTAAGGTTTTTTTAGTTTTATTGGTATTTTGAGGGTTTTTAGAGGTTTTAAATGTTTTTTATGGTTAAAGGGTTTTTAGTATTTTTTAGGGTTTTATGGATTTTAGGGGTATTTTTAACATTTATAGGGGCTTAAATGGTTTTTTAAAAAATTAGTGGTTTTAGAATTATAATGGATTTTTAAGTTTTCTCAGGTTTTTAGGTGTTTTATAGTTTCTTGGATTTTTTTGGTTATAGTGTTTTTAGGATTCTTTTGGGATTTAAGTGTTTTTAGGTTGTTAAGTTTTGATTAGTGTTTTTATTAGTTTTTAGGTTGTTTTATTTTTTAGTGATTTTAGGGTTTTCTTATGTTTTTAGGGGTTTTTAGGGTTTTTATGAATTTTGAGGGGTTTAGGGATTTTTATGGTTTTTTGGGTTTCTGGGGGTGTTCTGAGTTTTTTAGGGTTTAAATATTTTATAGAGTTTTTTAATGTTTTTACAGGTTAAAGGGTATTAAGAGATTTTAGGAATTTTTATGGTTTTATGTATTTAAAGGTTTTTTAGGGGTTTTAAGGGTTTTATGGTTTAAGTGGGTTTTAGGGTCTTTGAGGGATCTTTATGGTTTTTATCATTTTTATGTTTTGAGGGATTGGAAGTGTTTTTAGGTTTTTAAGGTTTTCTTAAGGTTTATCTGTGTATTAGGTTTTTATTTTTCTATGATTTTGTTAATAATTTTTATGGATTTTAAATATTTTTTAAGGTTTTTAGGATTTTTGAGTGCTTTTAGGGTTTTTTAGTGTTTTTAGCATTCTCGTGGTATTTTTGGGTATTAAGGGGTTTTTTTAGTTTTTTAAGTTTCTCAATGTTTTTATTTTTTTTAATATATTCATGGGTTTAATGGGTTTTTATATTTTTTATTGGGTTTTAGGATTTTTATAGGTTTTTTGGTTTTAAGGTTTGAGTGGTTTTATGCCTTTTAGATCTTTTTATGGATTATAATATTTTTTATGGTTTTAGCATTTTTAGGTTTTTTAGGGGGTTTAAGTGTATTTATGTTTTAAAGGTCTTCTTAGGGTTTTTAAGGGTTTTTATAGTTTTTTACATTTTTAGGTATTTCTTATGATTTCCTTGGGTTTTTGGGATTTTTGGGATATTGATAGATTTCAGGGGATTTTTGGGGGTTTTAGACTTTTTAGTGTCTTTTGGATTTTTAGGGATTCATAATGTTTTTATTTTTTTAATGTTTTTATAAGGGTTTATAGGATTTTAGGGATTTTTTATTTCTTTATGGATTTATAGATATTTTGTAGGATTTTAACTGTTTTATGGGCATTATGGATTTTGAATTTTTTTTATGCTTTTTTAGTTTTTTAGGGTTTTAAGTGGTTAATGTGTTTTTGGGTATTTATGGTTTTCTTAAGGGTTTTCATGGTATTTATTTTTTTTATTTTAATTATATTTAGGCACATTTGTGTTTTTTTATCATATTTAGGGTTTTTAGGGATTTAGTGGAGTTTTAGTGTTTTTTGGGTTTTTATGGGTTTTTTAGGGTTTTGGGTTTTTTTAGTTTTTTAGGGTTTTAATTGGTTCATTTAGTTTGTTAACGTTTTTTGGGGTTTAAAGGGTTTTTAAATTTTTAGTGGATTTAGGGTTTTATGTATTTTTAGTGTTTCTTTTGTTTTTTAAGGTTTTTAGGGGTTTTTAGGTTTTTATATATTTTTTAAAATTATTTATTATTTTTATGGGTTTTTATGGCTTTTAGGGATTTTGAGGTGTTTTAGGGTTTTTATTGTTTTTAGGGTTTCCATGGTGTTTTTTGGGTTTTTTGGTTTTGTAGAGGTTTAAATACTTTTTAGAATTTTTTAACATTTTTAAGGGATTATGGATTTTCAGAGTTTATAGTGGTTTTTAGGGTTTTTATTGGTTTTGTGGTTTTTTAGGTTTTAGCCGGTTTTTTGGTTTATAGGTGGTTTTAGGGTTTTTAATATTTTTTAGGTGTTTTAGGTATTTTAAGTGTTTTTAGGTTTTCATGGTTTGTTAAGGTATTTTAGGGTCTATTGGCTATTTTAGGTTTTTATGGATTTTTGTGCTTTTTTAGAATTTTAATGGTTCTTAAGGTTTTTAGAAATTTTGAGGGTTTTAGGGTTTTATGGTTATTGGGGTTTTTAGGGTTTTTTATATTTTTAATGTTTTTATGGTTTTATATAGCATTTTTTGTGTTTAAAGGGGATTTAGAATTTTTATTGGATTTTAGGGTTTTTGGTTTTTTTGGTTTTTAATGTTTTTGGGGGTTTTATGTTTTTTATATTTTAAAGGTTTTCTTTTTACGTTTTCATGTTTTTAATTGGTTTTTCTAAATTTTTAGTGATTTTTAAAGATTTTTTTGTATTTTTATATTTTTAAGAGTTGTTTGGGATTTGAGAGTTTTTAGGGATTTAGGTTTTTTCTGTTTTTATTGGTTTTTTTATTTTTTTGGATTTTTTGAGTTTTTTTTGGATTTTGAGGTTTTTTAGAGTTTTTTAAAAAAAATTAGGTGTTTTTTTTTGGAATTTTAGAGTTTTAGTGTTTTTTCTGGTTTTTTATGGTTTTTAAGGTTTGTCGAGGCTTTGGGGTTTTTAGGGTTTTTATGGTTCTTTATGGGTTTTAGAATTTTTTAGGGTTTTTGGGGCTTTAAGTGTTTTTAGGGTATTTTTCTGAAGGTTTCTAGGGTTTTTTTGTATTCTTTATGTTTTATGGGATTTTAAGGCTTTCCTTGGATTTTTAGGGGTTTTTATGGTTTTAAGGGATTTTGAGTGGTGTTTGTATTTTTTAGGGTTTTATAGTTTATTTTTTTATTTTTTCTTGGGATTTTAATGTTTTTATAGTTTTTAATGTTTTGGGGGGTTTCAAAGGGTTTTTTAGTTTTTTCTTGTTTTTTAAGTTTTTATTGGTTTTAAAAGTTTTTATGGGTATTATGGGTTTAAGAATCTCTTAGGGTTTTTATGGGTTTTCAGGGTTTTTAAATTTTTAGATTTTTTGGGGTTTTTAAGAGTTTTAATGTTCTTATGTTTTTCTTAGGGGTTTTCAGTGTTTTTTGGGTTTTTTTTTTGTTTTTAGGGATTTTAAAGTATTTTTATGATTTTTTTAGTTTATTATGGTTTTTAGGGATTTTGAGGGGGTTTAGGGTTTTTAGGATTTTAGTGTTTTTATGATTTTTTAGGTTTTTAGGGTTTTTGATTTTTTATGGTTTTAAGGTTCTTTAGGGTTGTTTAACATTTATTGGGATTAAGGTGTTTTTAATGTTTCTAGTGGTTTTTTTGGGTTTTAGGGGTTTTAGGGGTGTAGGGTCTTTATGGTTTTTTTTATTTTAGGGGTTTTAGTTTTTTTAGGGTTTTTGGAGATTTACATTTTTTTTTGTTTTTAAGGTTATCTTAGTGTTTTTCATGGTCTTTAGGGATTTTTACTTTTTTAGGGATTTTAGGATTTTTATATTTTTTAGTGCTTTTATGGATTTGGTGGGGTTTTAGTTTTTTAAGGTTTTTAATAGTTTTTATGGTTTTTATGGTTTTTAGGATTAATTCGTTTCTAGGGGTTTAATTGATTTTTTTGGATTTTTAGACATTTTTATAGTATTAAATGATTTTTAATGTTTTAGGGTTTTTTTGGGTTTTTAGGGGTTTTTAGGGGTTTTTAGGGGTTTTTAGGGGGTTTATGGTTTTTTAGGGATTTTAGGATTTTTAATGTTTTTTACTGTTCTTACCATTTTTAGGTATTTAATGGGTTTTAAATGTTATATGTTTTAAGGATTTCTTTTATTTCATTAAGGGTTTTCAGGTTTTTCACATTTTTAGGGATTTTTAGAGATTTTTTCAGATTTTCATGGATTTGTAGGGGTTTTATGGATTTTGAATATTTTTAGTGTTCTTAGGGTTTTTATGGGTTCTTTTGTGTTTTTAGGCTTTTTTACGGTTTTGAGGATATTATAGGGTTTAGGTGTTTTTAGGGGTTATGGATGATTTTAGGGAATTTTTTTATTTTTATGGGTTTTTGGCATTTTCTAGGTTTTTAGGGGTTTTAAATGTCATCAGGGTTTTACAGTTTTCATATTGTATTTTAGGTTTTTTAGTGGTTTTTATGTTTTTGTGGATATTTGTATTTTTTTTATTTTTTTGGGATTTTAATGATTTTGAGGGTTTTATGGGTTTTAAGGTTTTTATGGTTTTAATAGTATTATGGGGGTTTAATGTTTTTTTTGTTTTTATGGTTTTTATGTTTTTTTTAGAGTTTAACATTTTTAGCGGTTTAAAAATATTTTTTTAATTTTTCGTGTGTTTTAGGGTTTTTATGAGATTCTTGGGTTTTTTATGGTTTTTACGGGTATTTATAATTATTTGCAGTTTTAATGTTTAAGATGGTTTTTATGGTTTTAGAGTTTTAAGGTTTTTTAGGGGTTTAAGTGTTTTTAGGTTTTATAAGTTTCTTACGTTTTTTCAGGTTTTTAGGGTTTGTTATGTTTTTACGGATTTTTAGGCCTATTCCATTATTTAAATTGATTTTATGGTTTTTTGGTATTTTTTGTTTTTTAATATCTTTTGTGTTTTTTTATTTTTATGGTTTTTGAGATTTTTAGATTTTTAGGGTTTTTTGAGTTTTTAGGGTTTTAATTTTTTTTATAGTTTAATAAATTTGGTAGGGGTTTAAAGGGTTTTCAGAGTTTTTAGTGGGGTTTTAGGGCTTTATGGTGTTTTAGGGTTTTTTAATGCTTTTAGGGGTGTTATACTTTTTAGGAATTTTTTTTATTGTTTTTATTGTTCTTAATGGTTTAAAAGTTTTTTTGGTTTTTATGGATTTAAATTTTGTTTAGATTATATGTTTATATTAGGGTTTTTCGAGTTTTTTTGTTTTTAAATTGTTATGAATTTTTACTTATATTTAAGGATTTTAATGGGTTTTTTGAGGATTTTATAAATTGTGATGGTTTTAGAGTTTTTTAGGTATTTTATGGTTTTATGGGTTTTTTTCAATTTCATTGGTTTTTAAGGGTTTCATGTTTTTTTGGAGTCCATTAACATTTTTACGGAGTTAAATTTTTTTAGAGTTTTACTTGGTTTTAGAGTGTTCAAGGGTATTTATTATTTTTTACGTTTTAGTGGTTCTATGGTTTTTGGGTGTTTTTAGTTAATTTGGGGTTTATAGCATTTTTTAGATTTTTTAATGGTTTTAAGTGTGAATTTTTTTAAATTTTTAGGAATTGTTAGCTCTTATTTAGGATTTCAATGGTGTTATAAGGATTTAATAATTTTAATGGTTTTAGGGAGTATTATTTTTTTATAGTTTTTGTGGTTTTATTGGGTTTATAGGGATTTTTTGAGTTTTTAAGGGTTTAAAAGGGATTTTAATGGTTTTTAACATTTATATGGGTTTAAAGGGTTTGAAAAGTTTTTAGAGGTATTATAGTTCTTATGGGTTTTTAAATTTTTTATGATTTTAGGTGTTTTATGGTTTCTTTGATTTTTAAGGTTATTGTGTTTTTAGTTTTTTATGGGTTTTAAGTGTATTTAGGTTTTTACAGTTTTCTTAGGGTTTTTCTGGGTTTTCAGTTTTTTTAAATTTTTAAGGATTTTTAGGGCATTCTTAGTATTTTTATGAATTTTAGGTTTTTTAGGAATTTTTGGGTTTTAGGGGTTTTTTGGTTTTTTGGTTTTTTGGGTTTTATGGGTTTTTAGGGTATTTTTGAGTTTTTAGGGTTTAAAGGTCTTATAGTGTTTTTTAATGCTTATAGAGGTAAAAGGGTTTTTCTATTTTTTAGTTATTTGTAGGGTTTTATGGGTTTAAATGTTTTTTTATGATTTTTAGGGGTTTTATTTTTTTAAGTGGTTCTTTTGGTCTTGTAGGTATTTTTAGGGTTTTTATCATTTTTATGTTTTCATGGGTTTTATGTGTTTTTAGGTTTTTATGGTTTTCTTAGGGTTTATTAGTGTGTTTGGAATTTTTATGTTCTTATGGATTTGTATTGCATTTTGTGTATTTTTATGGATTTTTAAGGTTTTTAGGTATTTTAGTTCTTTTAGGGTTTGTTAGAGTTTTCAGCGTTCTCATGGTATTTTTTGGTATTTTGGGTTTTTTGAGTTTTTTATGTTTCTTAATGTTTTAAATGTTTTTAAACATTTCGAGGGATATAAAGGGGTTTTAGAGTTTTTAGTGGGTTTTAGGGTTATTTTGGGTTTTTTTTATTTATGGTTTGAGGGGTTTCATTCTTTTTAGGAATTTTATGGTTTTAGGATTTTTTAGGGTTTTATAATTTGAAGGTTTTTAGGGGTTTAAGTGAATTTACATTTTAAAGGGTTTTAAAAGGTTTTTAGGGGTTTTTAGGGTTTTCTATAGTTTTAGGGGTTTTTTAGGATTCCAATGGTTTTTAGGGAAATCTAGGATTTTGATTGATTATGGGGTTTTTTGGGGTTTATCATTTTTAGAGTTTTTAGAATTTTTAGTGGTTTTGGGTGTTTTTATGTCTTTAATGTTTTAATTAGGTTTTCCTGGATATTTGGGTATTATGTCTTTAGGAATTTTTAGAGCTTTTTAAATATTATTTTTATGGGTTTTATGGAATTTGAGTGGTTTTTATTGGTTTTTAGCGTTTTGTAGGTTTTTAAGTTAATTAAGTGTTTCTAGGTTTTTAAGGTTTTCTTAGGGGTTTTCAAGGTTTTTATTTTTTTCAATTTTAGGGATATTTAGGTATTTTTTATGATTTTTTTGGTTTTATTTTTTTAGTGATATTGTGGGGTTTTAGGGTTTTTAGGGGTTTTATGGGGTTTTAGGGGTTTTAGGGGTTATTGTGTTTTTAGGGGTGTAAAGGGTCTTTGGAATTTTTTTAACATTTTTAGGGGTTAAAGGGTTTGTATTTTTATTTTTGTGGTTTTGGGGTTTTATGGGTTTTTAGAATTATTATGGTTTTTAGTGTTTTTAGGTTTTTTATGTTTTTAGGGATTTATAAGGATTTTTTTACTATTTTTAAGGTTTTTTATGGTTTTTATGGATTTTGTGGGGTTTTAGGTGTTTTTAGTGTTTTTAAGGTTTTTATGGTTTTTTGAGGGGTTTATGGATTTTTTTTATTTTTTTAGATATTTTAAGGGGTTTTAGTGTTTTTTATCATTTTCATTGGATAAAGGGGTTTTATATTTTTTAGTGGTTTAGGGTTTTTCTGGGTTTATAGGGTTTTTATGGTTTTTAAGAGTGTTCAAGGTTTATAGGGGGTTTAAGGATTTTAGCATTTTAAATATTTTTTGGGATTTAAAGTGTTTTTAGATTTTTAACATTTTCTAAGGGGTTTTTAGTGTTTATTGGTTATTTTATGTTTTTATGGATTTTATGTATTTTAAGGATTTTTATGGTTTTAGGGTTACTAGAAATTTTAATGGTTTTAGGGTATTATGCTTATTGCGTTTTTTACATTTTTTTGAGTTTTAGGGTTTTTATTGTTTTATAGAGTGTTTATGGGGTATAAATAGGATTTACAATTTTTAGTGGATTTTTAGGTGTTTTATGGGATTTTAGGTTATTTTTTGGTTTTTATTGTTTTTTAGGGATTTATGGTTTTTAGTATTTTTAAGGGTTTTTATCAATGTTAGGATTATTTGGGGGTTTTGTGTTTTTTTAGGTTTTTAATGTTTTCATTTGGGGTTTTAAGTGTTTTTATGGGTTTTTAATTTTTAGTGATTTTTAAATAATTTCTGAGTTTTTATAGTTTTTAAGTGTTTTTTGTGAA
The DNA here is from genome assembly GCA_963277665.1 of Viscum album. NCBI lineage: Eukaryota > Viridiplantae > Streptophyta > Magnoliopsida > Santalales > Viscaceae > Viscum > Viscum album. The sequence continues at coordinate 1,273,411,249 of OY728136.1, read as the reverse complement.
TTGAGTGTTTTAGGGATTTAATTTTTTTGTTGGTTTTTTATTTTTAGCGGTTTTAAAGTTTGTAATAGTTTTTAAGTTTTTTTGAGTTTTTCACCATTTTTAGGGTTTTGATGTGATTTAATATTTTTTGGTTTTTTTATGTTTTTTATGTTTTTTTAGTGTTTATCGAGGTTTTATGGTTTTAGGGTTTTTAGGGGTTTAGGGTTTTTAGGGTTTTTAGCATTTTTAGGTTTTTAGAGGCTTTAAGTGTTTTTAGGGTTTTTTCTTAGGTGTTCTTGGGTTTTTTAGTGTTTTTTACATTTTTTTTTTGAATTTTAGGTATTTATTAGAATTATTATGGGTTTTAGGGTTTCTAGGTATTTTTAGGGGTGTTAGTATTTTTTTAGTGTTTTTATATATTTTTTTAATTTTAATTTTTTTTGTGATTTTTATGGATTTAAATGTTTTATAGAATTTTTTTAATTTTGGGGGGGGGGGGTTTAAAGGAGTTTTTTTAGTTTTTTTAGTTTTTTATGTTTTTATGTGTATTTTGGGTTTTTTAATATTTTTAAAAGTTTTATGCTTTTTTTGATCTTTTAGGGTTTGAGGGTTCTTAAGGTTTTTCTCTTTTTTAGGTTTTTAGGGATTTAAAGTGTGTTTAGGTTTTTATGGTTTTCTTATGGTTTTTATGTGTTTTTATGGGTTTTTAGTTTTTAGGGATTTTTAGCAATTTTTAGGACTTTTTTTGGTTTATCATGGTTTTTAGGGATTCTGAGGGGATTTAGGTTTTTTAAGATTTTTAGTTTTTCTTTAGTCTGTTTTGGTTTATTGGGTTTTTTGAGTCTTTTATTAATTTTAGGTTATTTAGAGTTTTTAATATTTTTTGGGGTTTAAAGGCTTTTTAGAGTTACTAGTGGGTTTCATGGGTTTTATGGGTTTTTCAGGTCTTATAAGATATTTAGGGGTTTTATGCATTTTTTAGGTTTTAGGGTTTTGGGGTCTTTTATGGTTTTTACGGTTTTTTGTGTTATTTAGTTTTTTAAGATATTTTTGTTTATTAGGGTTTTAAGGTTTTATTTGGGTTTTTCAGGGTTACTAGGGTTTTTTACCTTTTTAGGGATTTTTAGTGATTTTATCATTTTTATGAGTTTTTAGTGTTCTTATGGATTTAAGGGGTTTTATGGTTTTTTAGGTTTTTAATAGTTTTTATGGTTTCTAGGGTTTTTAAGTTTTTTCATTTTTAGCGTCTTAAAAAAAATTAAGATTTTTAAACATTTTTAACAGTTTAGATGGTTTTTAGAGTTTTTAGTGGTTTTATGGTTTTTATGGGGTTTTTGGGGATTTTATGTTTTTTTAGGTATTTAGAGTTTTAGGGTTCTTAAGGTTTTTTATGCTTTTTTAGTGTTGCAGAATTTTTTAGGTTTTTAGGGGATTAAACTGACTATATTTTTTTGAGGTTTTCTTTGATTTCTTTAGGGGTTTTAGGGCTTTTCACATTTTTATGTATTTTGTTTTTTTATTTTTAGGGGTTTCTAGGTGTTCTAGGGATTTTGAGGATTTTTAGTGTTTTTATGGTTTTTGGGGTTGATATGGTTTTTTAGTTTTAAATGTTTTTAATATTTTAGTGTTTTTAACAATTTTAGGGGTTGAAATATTTTTTAGAGTTTTTAGTGGTTTTTTGGGTTCTTTTGGGTATTTATTTTTTTTATATTTTTTTGGGATTTTATGGGGTTTATCAGTTTTTTGGGTCTTTTTGGGTCTTTTTATTATTTTTAAGGGTTTGAAGAATTTTCTAGGTTTTGGGGTTTTATGTGTCATTATGTTTTTATAGTTTTTTAGTGTTTTTCAGTGTTTTTATGGGTTATTATTTTTTTTATGGTTGTTTAGGGATCTTTATGGTTTTTATGTTTTTTTTTGTTTTTAATGATATTGATGTATTTATGGTTTTTATAATATTTAGGGTTTTATAGTTTTGGGAAAGAAAGATACGAGGGTCAGGCTATTCCCAACCCTCCCAAATTTTATAAAAAGGAAGACGCGACAAACAAGGGAGGGGAGGGGTCAAATGACCTACTCACAAAAACCCTTAACAAACCCCAGACCCAAGAACCCAAAAAAGGAAAGATCATGAAAAACAAATAGAAAAGGTCCAACAGAAAAGAAACACACAAGAAAGTGCATCAGTCAATATCACCACCAAAATCATCGAGCTCCCCGCCACAGTAACTGAAACTCTCTCCCAGGCTAGCGCCCACACCATTAAAGCAGAAGTCAGATTCATCACTTATATCCATTGAATCCCAGCCCGACTCAGACTCCTCCTGCATTCTGAGCATCGACAAAAGCTGCTCTCTGGCCCTCTTCTGCTCAGTAGTTTGTGTAGGCCGCTCCCGCGAATTGACATTGAGATTTAGCTTGACCTTCTTGGAGGTGTCTCGGGTCACCATAGGTCGCGGGAGGGCAGATAATCCATCCAAAGCCTACGCTTTGGTAGTGAAGAGATGGAACCATCCTCATGCACTACTTCCCCACAAACGACTCCCTCACTAGCCGCAATTAAAGCCTTTTTGCACCCTTTTTTCTTTCTGGACCCATAATTTTCAACACCCCTTTCTAACAGCTTATTCTTGTCTTCCTTCGACCTGGCCATAACATCATTTATCCTACGGTCATCCTCAGCAAATATGTCTCCGAGTCTCTTAGCTTCCCCCTCAAGGGGAAACCTTTCCCATTCAACCATCATCATGTCATGGAGCATCACACAATGATCTTCAGTAGATTGGGTTCCAAAAACGACCATGGACCTTTTCAAGTTCAGAGCCATATCGCCTAACACCCCAATTGGGTCCACAATAGAATTACACAGCAGGTCCTCCACTCCACTAGCCCCTTCTGCAAAAAGAGGTGAGCCTGCCTCCAAGAGAGTACTCCCCACTTCCTCACACCCCACCAGCACCAGGGGGCGTACGCCAATCAGTGCTTTGCCACACATCCTCAGCTCGCAAACCTTGCGCTCCCACATACCCTTGTGCATGCTCTCCCACCATCACATCAGCATCCGCAGCATACCCCTCTGAAAGTCTTCTACTACTAGCACCCACACTACTAATCTTGCATACCATATCCTCCTCTCCCAGTGTTGGTGCTAGGGGGCCTCCAAATGATCATTCCTGCACCACTCTTCTATCACAACCGCATTCCCTTTATCCAACTGTCCCCCTGAAGCCCTACCACATCAGAAGACATCTTCAGCACGGGGTTGATCATCCCCTTCAGCCATTAGCACTTCCTCAGCAATGGAGGCTCCTCAAATACAAGCGTCACCATCCAGAGTGGGTAGTCTTCCCATAACTCATCTAGACCAGAGGTGAACCGGTCCTACCAGGGGCAACACATCCGCTAAATTGAGAATTAGAGGTACTCCCATTACCCTTCTTGCATTCAATGTCCTCACTTATCGGTGCCAGGGCACAGGTAACCTCTATTTGATCATTCTCTTTCCAGATTCCCATCACAACAGCGTTCCCAAAATCTAACTGCCTCCCTTTAAAAACACAACATTCGTGGACATCATTAACACAAACCCGATTTTCCCCATCAACCAAAACCACTGGCTCCTCAACTGCATCTCTCGAATCACAAACATATCCAGATAGACTTATGCTAAAGCCACCCGAATCAATCAAAGAAACCTCTAGATCACATCTATCCATCAAGCGAGACAAGCAGGGAACATCAGCGGCGGGAGGCTGGGAGGACAAGGGCTCAACCACCCCCATTGTCCCCTTAACCTCCACCATAAGAAGGGTGTTCTCACTAGAATATGTGTGAGCTAGATTCACACCACTCTTTCTAGGACCAAAACATCCTCCAGGTTGAGAATTATGCCTATATCTCCAATAAGAAGAGAAGAACAATGGCCAAGGTTCAAGATAATAGGTTGCCTTCACCTAAGTTCCTCTCCCACCACAATTTAGATAGCATCCCCCGGATCCTTTGAAGCATCAATTTCAACAATGGCCCTTGGGGAAACAGGATGGAAAAGGGCCCTAGTCCTACTATCCACATAGAGTAAGCTCCCCACCAGATTCCCAAGCATCGAAATAATAGAAAAATTTTGAAAGAGAAGGGGAAGTTCAGGAAATCTAACCCAGGTACCCACCATCGGGGAGCTCCGCTTCTCGTGGAAGTCAATGTTCCACCGAAAAAGGGAGAAACGAGTGCCATTGCACGACCAAGGAGCCTCCAACTTGGAAAGGACCAGGTCCTCCTCAGAGGCGAATCGAATCATGATGTTGGAGCTATCGACCATACCCACCATCACACGAGCCCTATGATTCCAGAAAGCTGAGACAAACCTGTCAAAAGTGACCATCGGGGGTCGCCACATCAGGAAAATTGCAACCAGAGTCAGACAGTGTAGATCTGAAGCCTCAGTGAACTCTTGAATCGAGAGGGGAAGCTGCGGACAGCCTTTGTAGAACTCTGGAACCTTCGGGCAAAGCACCGTTTGTGGAAAAGAGGGTAGAAAATCAGGGGAAGAGAGTGAAGAGAGAGAATAGTTCTCTAAGGGAGGATCCTCCCCTATAGCAAGGGGGAGGTGCTTCGTTTTCCATTGTCTTAAACATGGAAGGAATCCACCATCGCGGAGGAGCCGAGTTGCCGGATTTTCCCTTATAGTTTTGGAGGTTTTAATGTTTCTTTATAGTTTTTAAGTTTTTTTGAGTTTTAACATTTTTAAGGGTTAAAATATATTTTAATGTTTATAGTGGGTTTTAGGGTTTTTATAGGTTTCTAGAGTTTTTTATGGTTTTAGGGGTATTTATAATTTTTAGGGTTGTTAATTTTTTATGTTTTTTATGTTTTTTAGGGTTTTTAGGGTTTTACGTATTTTTATGTTTTAAAAGTTTTCTTATGTTTTATCATAATTTTCAGAGTTATTTATTTTTTTATGTTTTTAGTTATATTCTAGGATTTTTATGGTTCTTATGGTTTTTAGGAATTTTTATATTTTTAATATTTTTGGGGTTTTTAGTATTCTTATGGCATTGGGGTTTTTTGACATTTTAGGGTTTCAATGTTTTTTATAGTTTAATAAAATTCTTAGGGGATTAAATAATTTTTAGAGTTTTTATTAGGTTTTTTCGGGGTTATGGGTTTTTATAACGTTTTAATGTTTTTAGGGGTGTTATGGTTTTTAGGAATTTTACGGTTTTTATTATTCTTTAGGGTGTTAAGCATTTTTGGGATTTAGTGTTTTTTGTTTTTTTGGTTTATATTGTTTTTTATGGGGTTTTAGGTTTTTTAGGTTCTAATTTATTTTATTAATTTTAGTGATATTTTAGGATTTTTACGAGTTTTTATAATTTTTTAGGGTTTTAGAGTTTTTAGGGATTTTATGGATTTTATGGTTTTTTTCATTTTTTTCAATTTTTTAGAGTATTATGGTTTTTTGAATCCTTTTACATTTTTAGGTATTTATACGGTTTTTAGGGATTTACTGGGTTTTAGGTTTTTCATGATTTTTTTTAAGGTTTTGGGGTTTTTATGGTTTGGGGGGTTGGGTATTTTTGGGTTTTTAACATTTTTATGGGATTTAAGGGTTTAGGTGTTGGTTTTTTAAATTTATAGGGATTGTGATGTATTGTTTAGGATTTTAATGGTTTTTAAGGATCTATTATTTTTTAGGGTTTTGGGGGGTTTTATGGTTTTAGGTGTATTTTTTTGGTTTTAGGGGGTTGTTTGAGATTTTAGGGTTTTAAAGGGTTTTTAAAGGGTTTTAACATTTATAGGGTTTTAAAGGGTTTTAAATTTTTTTAGTGTTTTTAGAGTCCTTATGGGTTTTTATGTTTTTTATGGTTTTTAGGGGTTTTATGGTTTCTAGAATTTTTTATAGTTATAGTGTTTCTTGGTATTTATGAGTTTTATGTGACTTTATGTTATTAAGGATTTCTTTGGGTTTTTTTGAGTTTTTAGGGTTTTTTATGATTATAGGGATTTTAGGGATTTCTTATATTTCTTATGTGTTTTTAAGGGTTTTAAAATTTTTTAGGGGTTTAGGGTTTTTTAGGTTTTTGCGTTTTTTTTAGATTTTTAGGGATTAAAAGTTTTATAGAGGGTTTTAACGTTTTTAGATGTTAATGGGATTTTATAGTTTTTTGTGATTTTTTAGGTTTTTATGGGATTAAATTATTTGTGTGGTTTTTAGGTATTTTATGATTTTTAGTGGTTTTTAGGGTCTTTTTAGGGATTTATTTTTTTTTTATCATTTTTTATGATTTTAGGGGTTTTATATGTTTTTATGTTTTTAAGGATATCATGGGTTTTTAGTGTTTTAGGGATTTTTATATTTTAAAATATTTTTATGGAATTTTTAGGATTTTTATATCTTTTTAGGGTTTCATGGATTTTGAGTGCTTTTTTGGTTTATTAGGGTTTTTAGCATTCTCATGGCATTTTTTTGGTATTTTGGGTTTTTTTTTGAGTTTTTTGGGTTCTTAATGTTTTTAAAAGTTTTTTTAACAATTTATGGGTTTAAAGGGTTTTTATAATTTTTAGTGGGTTTTAGGGATTTTTGGGTGTTTTTGTTTTTATGGTTTTTGGGGTTTTATTATTTTTAGGGCATAAATGAATTTTTTTAGGGTTTTAGCATTTTTAGGTTTTTTAGGAGTTTTATGTTTATTTCATTTTTAAAGGTTTTCTTAATGTTTTTATGGTTGTCAACATTTTTTGGCACTTTTTAGGATTTCCATGGTTTTTTGGGGATTTATAGGATATTGATTGATTTTTAGGTTTTGGGATGTTTTAGAGTTTTTATCATTTTTAGGAGTTTTAGGGGTTTTGGGTGTTTTTATATTTTTAATGTGTTTCTTAGGATATTTATGGTTTTAGGGGTTTTTATGTCTCTAGGGTGTTTTAGATATATTTATTTTATTTTTTATAGGTTCTATGGATTTTGAGGGGTTTTTATAGGTTTTTAACAATATTTTATGTTTTTAAGTGTTTTAGGGGTTTTTTGGTTTTTAATGTTTTCATAGTGGTTTCCAAGGTTTTTAGTTTCTTTACAATTTTAGGAATATTTTGGTATTTTTGAGTATTTTTATGGTTTTTAAGGTTTTTATGGATTTTGTGGGGTTTTATGGTGTTTAGCGTCTTATAGGTTTTTGGGTTTTTAAGGGTTTTTTGAGTTTTTTTAGGAGTTTAAAGTATTTTTTGAGTTTTTTTATTATTTCTAGCGGTCTAAAGGGTTTTTATTATTTAGGGGTTTTATGGCTTTTATGGGTTTTTACCAATTTTATGGTTTTTAATGTATTTTGGATTTTTTTCATTTTTTGGGATTTTAAAGATTTTTTACGATTTTATGGTGTTGTTTTTTGTTTTTAGGGGTTTTGTGGGGATTTTGGGTTTTTTTAGTGTTTTTTGGTTTTTCATGGTTTTTGGGATTTTTTGTTTTTTTGACTTATGTTGAGGTTTTATGGTTTTTTGGGGTTTTATAAAATTTTTATGGGATTAAGGGTTTCAAGATTTTTAGTGGGTTTTCAAAGGTTTATAAGGATTTTATTGCTTTTAGGGGTTTTTTGGTATATACAGGGGTCTTTGGGTTTTTAGCATTTTTTAGGTTTTTATGGATTTTAAGTTCTTTATTGATTTTATTGTTTTCTAAGGGGTTTTTAGGGTTTATTTTTTTTATGTTTTTATGGATATTTTGGGATTTTTATTATTATTATTTTTTTAGGGTCTTTATAAATTTTTAGGGGTTTTAGGGTTTTATGTTTATTGGGGTTTTAGGGGTTCTTTTTGAGTTTTAAGGGTTTTGTGGTTTTATAAAGTGTTTTTGGGTTTAAATGGGTTATAGAATTTGTAGTGTATTTTTAGGGTTTTATGGGTTTTTAGATTTTTTAGGTTTTTAATAATTTTGGTTGTTTTATAGGATTTAGTGTTTTAGGGGGTTTTAGGGTTTTTAGCATTTTTAGGATTTTTAAGGGATTTTCATTTTTTAGTTTTTTAAGGTATTCTTTTGGGGTATTAATGGTTCTAATGGTTTTTTTTTACTTTTTTAGTGATTTTAAAATCTTTTTTGGGATTTATATTGTTTCTATGTGTTTTTAGGGATTTTAGAGTTTTTAGGGATTTAGGTTTTCTTTGTTTTTATTGGTTTTTTTATTTTTAGGGATTTTGAGTTATTTATGGTTTTTAGATTTTTTCAATATTTTTAGGGTTTTGTTTGGATTTTAGTGATTTTAGTGGTTTTTTTGTTTTTTAATGTTTTCAAGGTTTTTTGTGGATTTATGGTTTTTAGGGTTTTAGGGGTTTTAGGGTTTTTATTGGTTTTTTGGGTTTTTACTATTTTTTAGGTTTTTAGGGGATTTAAGTATTATTAGGGTTTTCATAAAAGGGGGTTCTGCGGTATTTTCATGTTTTTTACATTTTAAGCAATTTTTAGGGATTTTTTAAGATTTTTTAGGGTCTTGGGTTTTTATGGATTTTGAGGGGTGTTAAGATTTTATTAGGGTTTTTATAGTTTTTTTAGATTTTAGGGGTTTTTTTGATTTTTTAGGGATTTTAATGTTTTTAGAAATTATTACCATTTTTTGGGTTTAAAGGGTTTTTTAGTTTTTGTGGTTTTTCATGTTTTTATGGATTTTAGGGTTTTTAATGGTTTTATGGGTTTTAGAGTTTTTATAAGCTTGTAGGGTTTGAGAATTTTTAAGGGTTTTATCATTTTTTTTGGTTTTTATGGGTTTTAGGGGTTTTAACTGTTTTTAATATTTTAAGGTTTTCTTAGGGATTTTCAGTGTTTTCAGGGGTTTTATTTTTTTTTGGTAATTTTAGGGATTTATGGACTATTTTTGGTATATTATGTTTTTTTGGATTTTGATGGGTTTTGGGGTTTTTATGATTTTTTTGGTTTGTTTATGTATTTAGGGATTTTTGAGTCTTTTATGGTTTTTAGGTTCTTTATTGTTTTGTAAAAAAATTGGATTAAAGGGTTTTTTGAGTTTCTAGTTTTTTAGTGCTTTATGGGTTTTTCATATCTAGTAAAGTTTTTAGGGGTTTCTATAGGTTTTTGGGTTTTTATGCTTCTTTATTGTTTTTTGGTTTTTAGTGTTTTTTAGGTTTTTAGGAGATTTATGTTTTTTCGGTTTTTGGTTTTTGTAGGGTTTTTAAGGTTTTCAACATTTTTAGATATTTTTTGGGCTTTAGGATTTTTATTGTTTTTTAGTTTTTATGGATATTTAGGGTTTATTTGGTTTATTTATTTTTTAACAGTTTTTAGTGATGTTATGGTTTTTTTTTTGTTTTTTAGGTTTTTTTAGTTTTAGGGGTTTAAATGATTTTTTAGATTTTGTATACATTTTTACAATTTTAAATGGTATTTAATGTTTTAAGTGTTTTTTGGGTTTTTATGGGGTTTAAGGGGTTTTATGGGTTTAGTGTTTTTACGGTTATAGGGTTTTAGGGTTTTTTAGTGTTTTTAGCATTTTTTTAGATTTTTAGGGGTTTTAAGTGTTTATATGTTTTAATGTTTTATTAGATTTATTCAGGGTTTTTAGGGGTTTTCAAATTTTTATGTATTTTTAGAGATTTTTTGGATTTTTATAGGATTTTAGGTGTTTTAGGGATTTGTAGAATTTTATGTGTTTTTATGGTTTTTAGGGTTTTTATAGTTTTTTTAGTATTTTAGGGTGTTTAATATATTTTAGTGTTTTTATCTATTTTAAGGATTTAAAGGTTTTTTAGTGTTTTTAGAGGCATTTTGGTTTCTTTTTGGTTTTTAGGGTTTTTTAGGTATTTTTTTGGATTTTATGGTTTTTAGGTGTTTTTAGTGGTTTTTAGGGTTTTAGGGTGTTTTTATTATTTTTACGGGTTTGTGGAATTTTCTAGGTTTTTTGGGGTTTTATGTATCTTTAGGTTTTTACAGTTTTCATAGTTTTTTAGGGTTTTTAGAGGCTCTTAAATTTTTATGTATTTTTAGGGGTATTTATGTTTTTATTTATTTTTGAAGTTTTATATATTTTAAGGGTTTTATGGTTTTTAAGGTTTTTAGGGTTTTTATAGTTTTGGGGGATTTTAATTTTTTTTAATTTTTATGGGTTTTAATTTTTTTTAGAGTTTTTACCATTTTTAGTGGTTTAAAAAAATTTACAGTTTTTAGTGGGTTGTCTAGATTTTATGGGTTTCTAGGTTTTTTTGGTTTTTAGGGGTAATTATAATTTTTAGGGTTTAATTTTTTTTATGTTTTTTGGGGTTTTTAGGTTTTCAAGAGTTTTAAGTGTTTTTAGGTTTTAAAATTTTTCATATTTTTTTCAGATTTTTTAGGATTTTATATATTTTTAAGGTTTTTAGGGATATTCTAGGATTTCTATTGTTTTTATTTACTTTTTTGTTTTTAATATTTTTGGGGTTTTTAGTATTTTTATGGTTTTGGGGGTTTTTAGGTTTTTTAGGTGTTTAGGGTTTTTTTGAGTTTTTTTGGGTTTTAATGATTTTTATAGATTAATAGCATTTTTAGGGGTTTAAAGGGTTTTTAGAATTTTTAGTGGGGTTTTAGGGGGTTATGGGTTCTTAGAGTGTTTTAATTCTTATAGGGTGTTATGGTTTTCATTGTTTTTAGGTTAATTATTTTTCTTTAGAGTTTTATGCATTTTTGGGGGATTTTATGTTTTTGGGTTTCAATGTTTTTATTTGGGTTTTGCTAGTTTCTTATGGTTTTAACATTTTTATGTATTTTATGTGATATTTTAGGTCTTTTATGATTTTTTAGGGTTCATAGATATTTTGAGGGTTTTAGAGTTTTTAGAGCTTTTATTGTTTTTATGGTTTTTTTGTTTTTTAGGGTTTTATGGTTTTTAAAGTCCTTTAATATTTTTAGGGATTTAAAATGTATTTAGAGTTTTACTGGTTTTCATGGGTTTTTATTTTTTTAAATTTTTAGGGGTTTTTATGGTTTTTGTGGGTTTTGGTCATTTTGGGGGTTTTATCATTTTTTAAGTTTAATAAGGGTTTTATGTGTTGGTTTTTACATTTTTAGGGATTTCTATATCTTCTTTAGTATTTTAATATTTTTTATTGATTTAATAAAGTTTTGGGTTTTGAGGGGTTTTACAGTTTTTGTGGGTATATGGTTTTTTTGTTTTTTATGGTTTTTTGAGTTTTTTGGGGATTTAAATGGGTTGTAAAGGATTTTAAGATTTTTAGTGGTTTAAAGGGGTTTAAATGTTTTTTGAGGTTTTAGGTTTCTTATGGAATTTTTGGTTTTTTATTGATTTTAGGGTTTTTTGGTTTCTATTCTTTTTTATGGTTATCGTGTTTTTTTTTGTTTTTAGGGGTTTTAAGTGTTTTTAGGGTTTTAAGGTTTTCTTAGTATTTTTCAGGGTTTTTATGGTTTTATTTTTTTTAGGGATTGTTAGTTATTTCTTAGTATTTTTATGTTTTTTAGGGTTTTTAGGAATATTGAGGGGTTTAGGGTTTTTTATTGTTTTCTGAGGTTTTAGGGATTTTTTGAGATTTTTAGGTTTTAAATGTTTTATAAAGTTATTTTAACAATTTTAGATGTTATAGCTTTTTTAGAGTTTTTAGTGATTTTTTTGGGGTTTTATTGGTTTTAAGGGTTTTTACAGTTAAAAGGGGTTTTATGGGTTTAAGTGGTTTTTACGGTCTTTTTAGGGATTTTTAAGCTTTTTATAATTTTTTATGTTTGTAGGGTCCTGAAAAATCTGCAAAGGAGAATGAGAATTCCATTTAATCCAAGAGTGGATTCTACCCAATTACCTTCAAGGGATTGGGAAAAAATGTGGAGAAGTTGGTAGAAGACGAACCGGTCCGCGGACTGGTCAAATATTAACTATACGCAGCCGGTTCCGCGAAGAACCCCCCTCCGTGGACCGCTGTCGTTCGCGGAACAGAGGCGGGGACCCTCTGCGGGCGCGAAGCAGGACAGGCGCCAGGCCAGTCCACTGACACGAACCCCACCAACCGGCCCATGTCGCATGAGTTGTTGTTCGCAGAATAGAGGCGGAACACTGTGCAGTCGCGAAGCACTCCACAAACTAGTTTGGTTCGCGAAGAAGGTGAGTTCAATGCCCCCGCATGTTACGGATTCACCAAGTCATCCGTAAACTGGGTTTCTGGTCATGGGCCTCTGCAAAAGGTGTCGAATGACCACAGATACATCTCTTTACCCACTCTATAAAAGGAGATCGAGTGGGGGAAGAGGGGGATCGATCAGATTCAGGTGGAAGGATTTTGGAGGAAGGAGCTTAGGATTTTGCAAATAGCGAAGTTCCAATTCGCGAACCAGAACAGGTATGAAGCTGGAAATGAATTAATAAGGAACTGAAAATGCATAACAATTTGGTGAACCGTGATGATAAAATAAAAACAAAGACCGTGAACCATGGCCCCTCTGCGGATGCACTCCCCACGGACAAGGGAGTTTATGCATTTTTTCGATCTAACGTACCGCGTAGCACCTTCTTATGCGGGTGAAGCCCTGACCGATGAACCCCAGACCTGCGCCGCCCGTCGTCGCTGATGCCCGTGTGGACTCCCCCGCGTACCAACCTGGTAGGCAGGATGAACCCGTAGCCGCGTACCGCCCTGGTACGCGGGATGCCTATCAGTTCTCGTACAACCCTGGTATGCGGACAGACTCTCCAGCCGCGTAGCACCCCCCTACGCGAAGGGAGCCACTCCTCATACACCTGTGTGGCCCACCAAATCCTTCGGTTTTCCCATTCCCCGAGTTAGATAAAATCCTTCAAATCTGGCCCGATCCTTCACAACCCACTCATTGGCCCATTCATCGGCCCCAAGCCAAGGCCTCCACCGAAGCCACCAGACCCGTATGATGCAACCTTCAGGCGCATCAGCGTGCCACCTTGAGTTCACATACCCATAGTAAGCAAGGGAAAAGGGGTTGCTCTGGCCCTTGAGTGGATTCCCGAAGCGTTTCTGGGTTCACATTCCAATGGTAATGCAGGGTCCAAGCCCGGAGTCCCCTTTCTGCCTCTCCACTCACCAGATTGGGGGACCCCACTTCCATTTTCCTTTAACTCCGGTGGTGAGAACTTCTCCCATCTTTTGGGAGTGAACCGGGAAGCCTCCTTGGTGTAGTCCCCTAGCCTTTCTTGCATGAGGTAGCACCCATGCACCTATGTACTTCACTGGTGCCAAGAACCAAGAGGGGAGATGGACACAGGGGTACCCTTTCTCTCTCCCTCTAGGCTTTGTCACCATCGGGCCTCCATTATGGAGTAAGCCCTGACTTCTCGGGCCTCCCTATGAATAAGCCCCACTCCACTTCCCACGAACGCACCTTTAATGATGTGATCATCAGGTCTCTGCTACCTATTGTTTATCACACCGATCATGACTCACATGGGCTTAGAGTAAGCACCGACCCTGACCCCAACCTCATGTGAACTATGAGGACTTTGATCCATGTCAAGGCATGGTATATAGGAAGCTTCCACGAGGTTCAATCCCACCACCTGGGCATTCCGACCCCCTATACATCGGTTTACCCACATGTTGGGCCGCCTAAGAGTGTAAGCCCCATCCCATACCGAACTACGAGGATTCTGATTCATCCCATGAGGATACATAAGAAACCCATATTACGGGTTCAATACGAATGCTCAAGTCATTATCTATCCGCCCTGGACAAAAATAAACTCCAGAGCGCCCTGTCATGTGCCTTCAAACCATCATCATCTCAGTGAGTCCACATCCCTCAGAGTCATTAATCCAATAAGGTATGGTAAACCTCAGGCCTAAATGATTCTGAATCCCTGCGTTCATCTGACCATTTCCAATTAGGATTAATCTGTGGATACTGTGCTTGGGGATAAACCAAAGATTCGCAAACATATGAACACGTCTTAAATCTATAAGAGAGTCCCAAAACATGAAATAATTACCCCCCCCCCCCAAAGGGTGTGATGAGACCGACTTCCCATCCTCTCGAGCCATGTGAGTTCTTAAGCATCACTGGCCAAATCACCTGGCGAACGCCTGTCTTTGGAAAGAAGGTCCCCGTATTGTTGGATATGTAACCGTTGGGCATTTCGAAACGAAGACCGATATAACTGACCTTAACGATTGAATAGAGCTCATCCATCCTTGAGATCGACAGTCAGTCGCGTTGGTCCACTCTATCTGATTCGTCGCGAAACAAAAAAAATGGTGAACTTGAGGTGAGTCTTTAACCAAGCATGACAGATTCAACCTAATCCCACTCTGTGCCCCCTTATACTCACAAGGAGGGCCAAAAAAGGTCATTAATTATGCATGGGATCATGAGATACTGCTTTGACGGGTTTGTTGTTTGTATTTGTTAAAATATTTTGCAAGTACCAATCAGAACTCCCTTTGATCCAATGGAATCATGGAGGAACTCACATACGCATACTTTGAACGACGTGATGACCGGTCATCCTCGCCAATGGAGGACCCCGTCACCTACCCAACATCTTCAACATTGGGTCTCAGATGTGTTGATCTGATAGTACCACTTAAATGGTACTCTCCCGACAGTGGAGGTGGCCTTGCACACCCTCCAATCCATCAAGACTTGTTGATCCCCTTCCCAGCAGTGGACATGAAAGCAGATCCAGATGGCTCTTGTAACCGTCTCAAACCGTTTTGGAAGTCTATCCTTGGAACGAGACAACGCGTACCTCCCATACCTTAGGGAGGTGGATGAGGTCGACACTGAGGACTTCATCCCCACTGAATGGGGGTTCTTCTCTAAGGCCCCCACTGGAAGACGTCATCGCGGTCATGCCACAGCTCAATATCCTCACTCTAAGGAGGATGTCGCCATGAGGAGCCAGGCTCACTCTCCTTGAGCTCCGGCCCCTCGGATCGCCCGATGAGTGTGGCAAATGTACAACCAGGGACCAGTCATATAACGACCCATACTTTACATACATTGTTAATACTTCAAAATTGAAGCACACTTATTACAACATATGATAAAACCACAAAGGACCGTATAGGTATAGTGTCTTTAGAAACGGGGAAACATAAACAACTGGTTCATAAATCTTCTACAGTGTCTCCCATTTATTTCATCATATCTAGGGTCCCTTTTATCATATTCTACTTAATATCCATCTTCCTGACCTGGGGAAAAGAAAACATAAAAGGGTGAGCTCAAATGCTCCGCAAGGGCAAATAAAGGAAATAAAAATCATATCATATCTTTTTGAAAATCATATCCTGCAAAAGATATCATAATATCTTAACATGGAATAAATCATAGAAGTAAAAATGAGATCCCCATAATCATAACATGAAACTTGAAACTTTGTGGCATGCACACATAATCATGGAAAATCATTTCTTGTTAGTCATGACTCATTGCCAAGACTATCTTAGTGGACAAAGTCCCTTTCTGAACCGAGTCACCCTCGTTCCAGTCTTGTTTCACTGAACCGGTATAACCTACCGTTCCAGCCATGTCTATCTCATGAGATATAAAATATTTACCCAATGCATTGGAGGGAGATATAGGTCCCACCCATCTCATAATTATACCATTCTTATGTGTGCCACAAAATCATAAATCATACAACATTGCATAACCATGTAATACAAATGGAAATCTTAAACATCATGGCATCATAAATCAATTCATATAAGATAAAGGAATTCATAAAAAATAATTCCATCACAACATGATAAAATCAATGTAATAATAGGGATAAAAACAGAACCCTTTATTATCTTAGATGGAAAATAATTTTGATAAAACACTTGAACTCCATTCTTGAGGAAAATATCCTTTCTTCTTCAAATACATTTTTCCTTTCATAACATGTCATACGACTTTATAATAGAAGAAGTTGATTAAAAATAAACTTGAAAACTTGTAAAGGAAGCTTCTTGGAAATAATGTTTTAAAAATCCATTCATGCCGTATAAGTTAAAAAAAACATTCTTCGTACTTTTGTCGAAAAAGTCAAAAAGTACCTCGTACGAAAAAAAAGACAAAAGATTCCTTTCATATTCTTTACTAAAAACTCACCGAAGGGTAAAATTGGATTTAAACAATTGTAAGTGGATGGAAACAATATTACATATTGAGGGAACATGGATGTGGATGATAAAATACACCCCAGTAAATAAAAAAGTATAAACAATCTCGGATAAAAATGAGATTGTGATATTTCCCTTACCTTAGGTCCGATTTGCTTTGTACGTGTCCGAAGCTCCTGTATAATGGTTTAAATAATGTTATTGACTTATTACAGAATCATACATATTGATATGATATCATATATGGTCATATTCTTAGCTTCTTGTTAGTAATATTTCATTGTTACTTGTTACTCGGGTCCTTATTGCCTTTTGTTCTTATGCGTGTTTTGCCGAATAAATTCTTATTCTTCTTTTAAGGTTATAGGTACCTTATATCCAGAATGGTATTAGTGTAACATATATCATATTTATTCATTCAATTCATTTATATAATTACTATGTAATGATGATCATGTAGAACGAGTCGCATCACATCGTGGAGACGGTATTCCGTACGTACGCACGAGTGATGATATCGTTCCTATGATCGTGGAACTGTATTGGAGTATATATATATTATTTCAGTATCAATATTACTTTATAATAGTCATAAATAGTTACTCATTACACCATTATACCCATCCTTGTAAGGTGATGGTGGAAAATTGATTACACCACGGCGTGGAGACGGTATTCCGTACGTACGCACGCGCGGTGATTTCATTTTTCCGTAGGATGGATAGAAGGTGAATTAGGGTTGTTTCATATTTATAATAACATATCAGTATGTAAGTAATACTGATGTTATTACTTTATTATGAAACAACTAAAAAAGAAGAAGTTGAAGAAGAAAGAAATTGAAAAGATCGGTAATGGATATTACCTCTTCTTTGGAACGCCTCTTTGAATCCTCCACTTAGGGAACTAAGATTGGTCTTTGAAGAAGACTAGGACCTATAGGATTATTCTAGGGAAGCGTAGAGGAGAAAATGGCAGGGGTTGGCCGAGCTTGAGTACTCAAATTGGTGTGAGAAGGAGGGGGAGGAGGTGCCCTTTTATAAGGGAGGAGAAGGGCACCTTAGGAATATCTCAAAATATTATTTTATATTAAAGTCAAAATCGGTTTATAATGGTTCCAAAGGGTCTTATTTCGAAGATAAAGTGGGGATGGGTCGAAATCATATCAACCAATAGGATTTAGACAAGTTTAGGGTATTATTTTAACCTTATCAATTAGATTTAACTCTAAGTTAAATAATTTAACTTTTACCGTGTCTTTTTGTTTTCTTTCACTATATGGTTAATACACTTACTATAACATGCCAAACGAACCCCAAATTGTTTATTATTAATATATATATCCTTATCTAAGTCATTTGGCCGAACCTTAGATTTTTAGGAATAAAATAACAATTAGTAATATAATATTTGATTTAAAAACTATTTTGTGTCAATTTTGACACTATTTGATATATGATTTTTGTGAAAGTCATAACAGAATTATATGTTCAAACCAAGATGATTAAATAAACACTAATATATCATAGTAACATAGAAAATTATTGAATTCATAAATGTCTCAAATTACATTTATTTTGGTGTTTATAACATAAATTATGTCAATATTTCATTAATAAGCTAATTACTGCATCATCATTGTGCCATAAATAAATTAAATTATTTAATGTCTAAAAATTACAAATAAAATACAATTATGTAGGAAATCTTTTTAGCTTTCTAATGAATATTTATAGTCTAATTTATCTTATGTATAACCCCATATTAAAAATGATTTACTTATTAAACATTGATTTTAACTATTTTAACCCTTCTTTAAATAAATTAATTATAAATGTCCTAATCTAACCCAAGTGGGCCTAAATGGTCATATTTTATTCCTAGGTTTGTTTTTGGTCGAATTAAACTTATCCAATAGAATTAGGACTTGTGTTAGGGTAATAGTAATATCATTTTTACCCTTAGTTACCCTATTTACTATTAACCACGGTAAAAAAAGTAAAAAGTTACTATTCACCAAAAAAGTATTTTTATCTCATTGAACCACATTTTACTTACTAATATCAACTGTGTCTGTCGGATTTTCAAAATTCCATTCACAGAAGCGGTAAAATTAAGTTTTATGCAAAAATTCAGTTTTTAACCTACCACTTAGTGGTTTCACTATTCATCAAAAATTGAAAGTTTTCAGAAAAATACCAAAATTTCACCCTAGGCTAATTTCGGTATTCCGAATCCAAAAATGAAATCCATTTTGAAAATTAAAATTTATAAAATTTCAAAAAGTGGTTATTACTATTCATAACGGCTAGTTTTAATAATATTTTAATAGCATATCGTTGTTTAGTGAAACTCGGTGTTGCGTACGACGCAAGCTATCGAGGAAGGTCGTGATTGCGTGTAAAGTAAGCCAAGCAAGTGTGTAGTGAAAGATTCCTTTGATGATATATAAAAACAAAATATTACTCATAAAAATCTCGGGTGTTACATTCTACCCCCCTTAAAAAGAATTTCGCCCTCGAAATTCGTCACTTTGTTACAAACAGATGAGGATACTTCTCCCTCATCATATCCTCAAGCTCCCATGTTGCTTCTTCAAGTTGGTGGTTCCTCCATAAAACTTTCACCAAGCGAGTGGTCTTGTTTCGTAGGACTTTTTCGCTACGATCCAGAATCTCTATCGGCTGTTCTTCATAAGAAAGATCTTGCTCCAGCAGTACAACTTCTGAGCTGAGTACATGTGAAGGATCTGGTATGTACTTTCTTAGGAGAGATATATGGAACACATCGTGAACTTGAGAGAGATTCGGTGGAAGCACCAATCGGTAAGCTACCTTCCCAACATGATCCAGTATTTCGAAAGGACCGATATATCTAGGGCTCAACTTCCCCTTCTTTCCAAATCTCATAACCCTCTTCCAGGGAGATATTCATAAGAACACTTTATCACCCACTTCAAATTCTAGGTCTTTTCTTTGGTTGTCGACATAACTTTTCTGTCGACTCTGAGCTGCTCTTATGTGTTGTTGAATAGATCTGACCTTTTCTGCCATTTCATCAACGAGATCAGGTCCTAATAGCTTTCTTTCCCCAACTTCATCCCAACAAGTTGGAGTCCTGCATTTCTTTCCATAGAGAGCTTCATAAGGAGCCATCTGAATGCTGGAGTGAAAGCTATTATTATAAGAAAATTCCACCAAAGGTAGGTGTTGATCCCAACCTCCTTTGAAATCCATAGAGCAAGCTCTCAACATATCTTCTAGGGTTTGAATTGTTCTCTCAGACTGACCGTCTGTCTGGGGATGATAAGCAGTGCTGAAACTCAACTCTGTATCCAGAGTATGCTGAAGACTTCGCCAGAACTTCGAGGTAAATCTCGGATCCCGATCAGATATAATAGAAAGTGGTACTCCATGCAATCTTACCACTTCCTTTACATATATCCTGGAAAGCTTATCTAGAGAGAAATCCTCTCTCATAGCAATGAAGTGTGCAGACTTTGTAAGACGATCAACTATGACCCAAATAGCATTATTGCCTTTGGTTGTTTTAGGAAGTCCTGTGACAAAGTCCATAGTGATGTTTTCTCATTTCCATTCGGGTATGGGTAATGGTTGTAACATCCCCTTAGACTTCTGTCTCTCAGCTTTAACTTGTTGACAAACCAAACATCGAGAGACATATTCAGCAACATCTCTTTTCATGCCATCCCACCAGAAGTACTCTTTCAGGTCCCTATACATCTTCGTGCTTCCAGGATGAATAGAGAATGATGAACTATGAGCCTCATCCAGCAGCTCCTTCTTTAATTCGGGGATGGGAGGAACACAAACCCGATTCCTGAACTTTATTATCCCATCACAATCAAGGTTGAATTCAAGAACATTTCTCACCTTCTTTTGTAACTCGAAATCTTCTTTCTGTGCCTCTTTAATCTTCACATGTATAGATGGTTGAACATTCATTTGAGAAAGATAAGATTTTTCCCCTTCTATTATGATTCTAAGATCCATCCTTTGTAAATCCATAAATATTGGATCTTTTGTGATCCTCATCATGGATAAACTAGCATGGTCTTGTCGACTTAATGCATCTGCCACCTTGTTTGCTTTTCCAGGGTGGTAATGGATTGAGCAGTCATAATCCTTAATCAGCTCCAACAATCTTCTTTGACGCATATTCAGCTCCTTTTGTGTGAAAATATACTTTAAACTGTTATGATCAGTATAAATATCACACCTTTCACCATAAAGGTAATGCCTCCAAATCTTTAATGCAAATATTACCGCAGCTAATTCCAAATCATGTGTTGGGTAATTTTGCTCATGGATTTTCAACTGTCGTGAGGCATAAGCTATCACCATATCATTTTGCATAAGAACACACCCCAATCCCTTCTTTGATGCATCACTGTAGATCACAAACCTTTCTCCACTACAAGGCAGTGTGAGCACAGGTGCACTGGATAACCTTCTTTTCAACTCCTTGAAATTCTCTTCACATTCCTCTGTCCAGACAAACTTAACTTCTTTCCGAGTCAACTTGGTGAGTGGATTAGATAATCATGAAAAATCTTTTACAAAACGTCGATAATATCCAGCCAAACCAAGAAAACTTCGGATCTCAGTTACTGTTGTTGGTCTTGACCATCTTTTGATAACCTCTGTTTTTGCTGGATCCACAGATATCTCATCTTTTGAGATTATGTGACCAAAAAATGCAACTTTTTGAAGCCAAAATTCACACTTGGTAAATTTGTCATAAAGCTTCTCCTTTCTCAGGGTCTTCAATATAATTCTCAAGTGATCTTCATGCTCTTCCTTTCTCTTTGAATAGACAAGAATATCGTCTATAAAGACTACCAAAAATTGATCAAGATAGTCTCTAAAGACTCTATTCATTAGATCCATGAAGATAGAAGGGGCATTAGTAAGACCAAATGGCATCACTATAAATTCATAGTGTCCATACCTTGTACGGAAAGTCGTCTTTGGTATATCCTCTCTTTTGACCCTTAATTGATGATACCCTGAACGAAGATCAATCTTGGAAAAGTATTGAGCTCCGCATAGTTGGTCAAATAAGTCATCAATGCGTGGGAGAGGATATTTGTTCTTGATAGTGATCTTGTTAAGTTCTCGATAATCAATGCAGAGTCTCATTGATCCATCTTTCTTCTTAACAAATAGAATAGGTGCTCCCCAAGGTGACGCACTAGGGCGTATGAATCCCTTATCAAGATTCTCTTGGAGTTTCTTCTTCAATTCCTGCAACTCAATTGGGGCCATTCTATAAGGTGTCTTTGAAATTGGCAAAGCACCTGGTACGAGTTCTATTGAAAACTCAACTTCACGATTTGGTGGAAGACCCGGTAATTCCTCCGGAAAGACATCATCAAACTCCTGTACAATGGGAATATTCTTAATCGTGAGTTTCTCACCAACCATTTGAGATAAATAACCTTCATTTAGTGGAATCAATACCCATAAGATGGAAGAAATTTCCACTGGAAGGTTATGTTCATCGTTGCATTGATAGATGATCGTATATTGATCTGGAATATGAAATGTGAATTCCCTTCTTTGGCAATTGATATGAGCTCCATGTAGAGAAAGCCAATCCATGCCAAGAATCACATCAAATTCCACTAAAGGAAGGATCACAAGATTTGCAGGAAGCACTTTCCCACAAACTTCGATCGGAGAAGAATTATAAACTTTTGATGCGACTGTTGTGCCATTAGGTGTTTTCACAGCTAACTCAACATCTAATTGTTGAGGTAGTACGGTGATACCCTTAGAAAATTCTTTAGAAATAAAAGAGTGTGTGGATCCAGAATCAAATAAAACATTTGCTACTTTAGAGTGGATGGTAAGTGTACCTTTCACCACTTCGTTATCGTACTCCACATTGCTGATAGAAATTGAATGTGACTTTCCTTTGTCTTTAGCCTTAAGATTTTGTTGACGTCGACCATCATCATCAACCCTTGGATTTGGGCATTGATTGGCATAATGCCCCATCTCTTTGCACTTGAAACATTGAAGTGTAGTAGGATCATTCTGTGTATCCCTTCCTTTGTTTGCATCATTAGACATCTTCTTCCCACTATCGCGGCATTCAAATGCCCGATGACCTTCCTTTCCACACTTAAAACATTTACTTGTCCCTTTAAGACAACTCCCTCCATGTTTCTTTCCACACTTTGAGCATAAGGGAAAGCTCATCTTCTTTTCAGTGTGCTCTTTAGATTTTCCTTTGAATTCCATCTTCCTCTTCTTATCAAACCCATGTGACTGATGGGTTACTCCAATCTCCATCTCGACTTTGAGAGCACATCGAACAATTTCCTCGTAGCTATTGAAGTCCCTTATGGCTAACGCCCTTCGAAGACTTGGTTTTAAGCCACTAAAGAATCGATCGATCTTACTCTCATGTTGGATAATAATAGCAGAAGCGTACCTTGCAATTCTTGTAAAATTTGCTTCATAGGTACCAACAGATTCATCATCCCTTTGTTTCAGTTCAAGAAACTCTTTCTCCATCTTTGTTCGGAGAATACTAGGGAAGTACTTATTGAAAAATAAGTTCTTGAACTCGTCCCATTCCATAGACTCAATTTCATCCCTTTGCCTCGTATTCTTTATAAGATTCCACCATTGATCAGCATCTCCTTCCAAACGATACACTGCTAGGATGACTTTATCATGTTCAGAACATTGAAGAACTGAAAATATCTTTTCAGTAGTACTAATCCATTGTTCAGCAACTAATGGATCAGTAGACTCGCTGAAAGAAGGTGGACGTTGCCTCATGAAGGATTCAATAGAATGTTGCTCCTTCCTTTGCTCGTTTGGAAGTCCTGCATGATTCATAGCTTGAGAAAGTTGTGTGAGCATGGCTACAAGATTTTGTATTCCAGCTCCCATATCGTTTGGTTGCTCAGGGGGACAATCATTGCATTTCCCATCGCATTCCTCATTAACACGGTTCCTTCGGGTTCCAGCCATTGACTAAAACCAAGAAGAATAGTGTGAGAAACACTAATTATAATAGGAAAACCACATAATCAAGGATAAAATTTCACACTTAAGGTCTTATCCTAGGGTATTCATGGCCATTTCTAAAACACTAAGATTGTGTTCTATGCTTAGACTTATCCTTATGTTTCTTACTAAGGCTTTCACATCCAAGTTTCCAAAGGTTGACTATACCTTTCCTCTGATACCAACTATAACGACCCATACTTTACATACATTGTTAATACTTCAAAATTGAAGCACACTTATTACAACATATGATAAAACCACAAAGGACCATATAGGTATAGTGTCTTTAGAAACTGGGAAACATAAACAACTGGTTCATAAATCTTCTACAGTGTCTCCCATTTATTTCATCATATCTAGGGTCCCTTTTAGCATATTCTACTTAATATCCATCTTCCTGACCTGGGGAAAAGAAAACATAAAAGGGTGAGCTCAAATGCTCAGCAAGGGCAAATAAAGGAAATAAAAATCATATCATATCTTTTTGAAAATCATATCCTGCAAAAGAGATCATAATATCTTAACATGGAATAAATCATAGAAGTGAAAATGAGATCCCCATAATCATAACATGAAACTTGAAACTTTGTGGCATGCACACATAATCATGGAAAATCATTTCTTGTTAGTCATGACTCATTGCCAAGACTATCTTAGTGGACAAAGTCCCTTTCTGAACCGAGTCACCCTCGTTCCAGTCTTGTTTCACTGAACCGGTATAACCTACCGTTCCAGCCATGTCTATCTCATGAGATATAAAATCTTTACCCAATGCATTGGAGGGAGATATAGGTCCCACCCATCTCATAATGATACCATTCTTATGTGTGCCACAAAATCATAAATCATACAACATTGCATAACCATGTAATACAAATGGAAATCTTAAACATCATGGCATCATAAATCAATTCATATAAGATAAAGGAATTCATAAAAAATAATTCCATCACAACATGATAAAATCAATGTAATAATAGGGATAAAAACAGAACCCTTTATTATCTTAGATGGAAAATAATTTTGATAAAACACTTGAACTCCATTCTTGAGGAAAAAATCCTTTCTTCTTCAAATACATTTTTCCTTCCATAACATGTCATACGACTTTATAATAAAAGAAGTTGATTAAAAATAAACTTGAAAACTTGTAAAGGAATCTTCTTGGAAATAATGTTTTAAAAATCCATTCATGCCATATAAGTTAAAAAAAACATTCTTCGTACTTTTGTCGGAAAAGTCAAAAAGTACCTCGTACGAAAAAAAAAGACAAAAGATTCCTTTCATATTCTTTACTAAAAACTCACCGAAGGGTAAAATTGGATTTAAACTATTGTAATTGGATGGAAACAATATTACATATTGAGGGAACATGGATGTGGATGATAAAATACACCCCAGTAAATACCAAAGTATAAACAATCTCGGATAAAAATGAGATTGTGATATTTCCCTTACCTTAGGTCCGATTTGCTTTGTACGTGTCCGAAGCTCCTGTATAATGGTTTAAATAATGTTATTGACTTATTACAGAATCATACATATTGATATGATATCATATATGGTCATATTCTTAGCTTCTTGTTAGTAATATTTCATTGTTACTTGTTACTCGGGTCCTTATTGCCTTTTGTTCTTATGCGTGTTTTGCCGAATAAATTCTTATTCTTATTTTAAGGTTATAGGTACCTTATATCCAGAATGGTATTAGTGTAAAATATATCATATTTATTCATTCAATTCATTTATATAATTACTATGTAATGATGATCATGTAGAACGAGTCGCATCACATCGTGGATACGGTATTCCGTACGTACGCACGAGTGATGATATCGTTCCTATGATCGTGGAACTGTATTGGAGTATATATATATTATTTCAGTATAAATATTACTTTATAATAGTCATAAATAGTTACTCATAACACCATTATACCCATCCTTGTAAGGTGATGGTGGAAAATAGATTACACCACGGCGTGGAAACGGTATTCCGTACGTACGCACGCGCGGTGATTTCATTTTTCCGTAGGATGGATAGAAGGTGAATTAGGGTTGTTTCATATTTATAATAACATATCAGTATGTAAGTAATACTGATGTTATTACTTTATCATGAAACAACTAAAAAAGAAGAAGTTGAAGAAGAAAGAAATTGAAAAGATCGGTAATGGATATTACCTCTTCTTTGGAACGCCTCTTTGAATCCTCCATTTAGGGAACTAAGATTGGTCTTTGAAGAAGACTAGGACCTCTAGGATTATTCTAGGGAAGTGGAGAGGAGAAAATGGCAGAGTTTGGCCGATCTTGAGTACTCAAATTGGTGTGAGGAGGAGGGTGAGGAGGTGCCCTTTTATAAGGGAGGAGAGGGGCACCTTAGGAATATCTCAAAATATTATTTTATATTAAAGTCAAAATCGGTTTATAATGGTTCCAAAGGGTCTTATTTCGAAGATAAAGTGGGGATGGGTCGAAATCCTATCAACCAATAGGATTTAGACAAGTTTATGGTATTATTTTAACCTTATCAATTAGATTTAACTCTAAGTTAAATAATTTAACTTTTACCGTGTCTTTTTGTTTTCTTTCACTATATGGTTAATACACTTACTATAACATGCCAAACGAACCCCAAATTGTTTATTATTAATATATATATATCCTTATCTAAGTCATTTGGCCGAACCTTAGATTTTTAGGAATAAAATAACAATTAGTAATATAATATTTGATTTAAAAACTATTTTGTGTCAATTTTGACACTATTTGATATATGATTTTTGTGAAAGTCATAACAGAATTATATGTTCGAACCAAGTTGATTAAATAAACACTAATATATCATATTAACCTATAAAATTAGTGTAATTCATAAAAAGTCTCAAATTACATTTATTTTGGTGTTTATAACATCAATTATGTCAATATTTCATTAATAAGATAATTACTGCATCATCATTGTGCCATTAATAAATTAAATTATTTAATGTCTAAAAATTACAAATAAAATACCATTATGTAGGAAATCTTTTTAGATTTCTAATGAATATTTATAGTCGAATTTATCTTATGTATAACCCCATATTAAAAATGATTTACTTATTAAACTTTGATTTTAACTATTTTAACCCTTCTTTAAATAAATTAATTATAAATGTCCTAATCTAACCCAAGTGGGCCTAAATGGTCATATTTTATTCCTAAGTTTGTTTTTGGTAGAATTAAACTTATCCAATAGAATTAGGATATGTGTTAGGGTAATAGTAATATCATTTTTACCCTTAGTTACCCTATTTACTATTAACCGCGGTAAAAAAAGTGAAAAGTTACTATTCACCAAAAAATTATTTTTATCTCATTGAACCACATTTTACTTACTAATATCAACCGTGTCTGTCGGATTTTCGAAATTCCATTCACAGAAGCGGTAAAATTAAGTTTTATGCAAAAATTCAGTTTTTAACCTACCACTTAGTGGTTTCACTATTCATCAAAAATTGAAAGTTTTCAGAAAAATACCAAAATTTCACCCTAGGCTAATTTCGGTATTCCGAATCCAAAAATGAAATCCATTTTGAAAATTAAAATTTATAAAATTTCAAAAAGTGGTTATTACTATTCATAACGGCTAGTTTTAATAATATTTTAATAGCATATCGTTGTTCAGTGAAACTCGGTGTTGCGTACGACGCAAGCTATCGAGGAAGGTCATGATTGCATGTAAAGTAAGCCAAGCAAGTGTGTAGTGAAAGATTCCTTTGATGATATATAAAAACAAAATATTACTCATAAAAATCTCGGGTGTTACAAGTCATCACCCTCATCCCTGAGGAGGAGCTCTACTACCCTGTCACAGAGACGTCTTGCAAGAAGGCACATACACATGTCCGCTCCTCCAAAGCCCACCATCCAGATATGGCAGCATCATACGAGCAGGCGCGTATCCCCACTGAGCTCTATCAAGCCCGTCACTCACACCGGACGACACCTACCCATCAAGCACCTCTCCATGCCTAGATTTGTGAAACCCACTAGCCAGACGTGATGGCAACCCAGTGACTATAGGACCAGCTCCTAGCAGATGCTCCTGACGCCTACCACCCTGATGTGGCGGTGATCAACAAATCCACCCATCTAGATGTGGCGGAAATTAAAAGGCAAGCACGTCTCCCTACCAACAATGGCCACCACATCGATACGGTGGGAAACCAACATATGCAGGGCCAGCTCCCTACAGATGCAAGTAAAGTCCGCCATCCCGATGTGGTGGAAAATAGAAAGATAAACCAACATATCCTGTCACAGGGGCAGATTCGTTCACCCACCCTAACATAGGAGAATTGTTAGTACCCACTGACCACCAGAGGACTGGAGCAGGATATTCTTACTCTAATACTGGAATGAGCCTTCATACCTGTTCTAGCCAAAGATGTCTCTCTACATATCCTGGCAATGATAGAGGAGCAGGTATCGATCCCAGGTCATATCTTGCAGACTTTCCAGAATGTAATTTCATCAGCAGAAAAAACAAGGACTCCGGTCCATGAGCTCATCTCCCTAATTGAGGCGACTCATCTAAGATATGAGATAGCTGCCTCGGAGCAGATCTGCATCCCTTCTTTCTCCCAGGAGGGTTGTTGGCCATAATCTATGATGCAAGTGCAACTAGATCGAGCAACTTCACTCGTTCCAACTGGGGGACACCCGTCCATCACGGTGGATGCTACATAGAGGGCATATATTCTTTCTAAAAGTCAAGATATTCATCGTCATATCCCGGAAGAATCACGGGACCCAATTAGAAAGGGACCCAAAGGTGAAGGTTGTTATCAACAGTAGACGGTCCCCGCTGCCCGCAAGAAAGCACCCAAATGCACCAAAGGTAGCTAGAAAATGGGTTCATGACATCGCTCTGATGGAAGCTGGGGTTCCCAATGCCGCTAAGCACATGTCGAAGGCTCAGAACCCTGCCCAACCATTACCATATTATGGGAGTGGAAGTAGCGGTTGTGAAGGTCCTCCCCACAGTATCGCTACCAGCAGCTCTGAAGGTCCTCCCCAGTGCACCCGTGGGGGTCTCCCCCATGGGGATATAACGATCGATCACGTGAGCTTCTATTTTGATGCGAGTCATGGTAGCCATTCGCGTGACCAGAATATCGAGCAGCAAGAAGGCCCTCCACTTGTTGTGGTCCACCATAAAGGTCCTCCCCGGGGTATACACTGCAAACACTCTCCGTGCAGTGGGACCACATATTATGATAGTAGTCCTCGCTATCGTAGTCGCAACTATGGAGGCCCTCCCCGCAGTGACGTCTCATCATGACAATAAGTCCCTCCCCTTGTCATGGAATGCTCTTAAGGTCCTCCTCAGTGGTTACATTGCAACAACACTCTGCGCAGCCAGGCATCAGATCACGATGGTAGTCCTCGCCACACTGAAAACGGAGGTCCTCCCCATAGAGATGTCAAGCAATGAGAATGCCCTCTCCTCTTTGCAGTACATTCTAAAGGCCCTCCCTAGGGTGTACCCTATAGATATTCTCCCTGCGGCAGCTGTGATGGTCTTCCTATCCATTATGGTAGCTGTGATGGTAGTCCTCGCCAGCACAACCACCATTGCGAAGGTCCTCACCACAATGACCTCAAGCAACAAGAAGGTACTCCCATTGTCGCGGTGTATCTTAAAGGTCCTCCCCAGGATACACATCGAACGTAAAACCATGATGGTCATCCTCACCATGATGGAAGTTGTTGGGAAGTCCCTCCCCGTAACAATGATACACAGCCAGAAGGTCCTCCCCTCATTTTTATACGCCTTGGAGGTCCTCCCTGGGGTATGCACTGCAAAAGTCCTCTATGTTGTGAGGAGTCAAGCAGTAATGGTATCCCTCTCCATTACGAAACGAATAGCAGAGGCCCTGCCCGTCTAGACACCGATCAATGTGAAGGCCCTCCCCTCGTTGTGATACATTCTGAAGGCCCTCCCTAGGGTGTACGCCACAGGTTCTCTCCCCACGGAAGCTGTAATGGTAGTCCTCGCCATTGCGGCCTCCACTGCGGAGGTCCTCCCCGTAGTGACATAACATATCGACAAGAAGTTATTCCCCCTGCTGAATCAAGCACAGAAAATCCCCCATTTTTTGAGGCACTTAGAAGGAAAATATCATGCATGCCAGATTCCCATCTAGTTTCCAACGACACCGTTATTAAATCAAGAGATGGTCTGGGGCCATGTTCATCTTCTGAACCACCTCAATATCACCCACATGATAATTCAACACCTACTGGCCCCACTGCCTCCGACCACACTATCAGGGAGCACCTTAGTTGGGCCTACCAGGTAGAGGAATCACTAGCGGAGGAGTATGCTGTCATGTTGCTCCTGAGGAAACTAATGGCCAGAGATGATATACCAGTTATGTTTTGGAACACAGCCACCTCTCAATTTGACATACCCAGAAAGTTGTTAGAAAATGTGCGCACGACATCCGCTCAAATATATGGACAACCCTCTTCCGGATGAAATAAAGCTTCTTGCCCTACGATGGGTATGGAGACCCTGTCAGGAAAATAGGAGACCTCCTGCGTCACATTGACCTGGAAGCTCTTCCTCCGGCGTGGCAACCGTGACCTGAGAGGCGTAAAGGAAACATGGAGGTAGCCTGCCTCCATGCACTGCACCATCTGTGCCGCCTCATTCACGATGCTCCGACGGGAGTCCATATAAGTGGATGGGTAGAACATGGAGCTCTGCATTTCACTCCGCTCTCCGCCCGAAAGAACATGTTCGGTGTAGTATCTTGCAATGTCATCATGGCAAGTCAACAATTGGGTGGTCTCCATATTCGGGAAAGGTGACAAACCCTACAGAGATGGGCCTTGAGTATGTCATGGATGTTTTAGGACCGATGGGAACAAGCCATTCAAGAACTCCTAAATCAAGCCACTGAAAGCATAGAAAAGGCCTCTCACCTAAGAGAGGCTAATTAAAAGTCATTTCTTGCCTCCCCAGAGGGGATTGATTACCAGGAGAACTCGACATCAAATCCGGTTCACCCCTGAATGGGGGCACACAAGATCATACAGGTAGTGATAATAGTAGCCACTACCACAATCCGGGGTCAACCATAGCCTGTAGGGCCAGGGGCATTTTTAACAAAAAATGACCCTGTAAGACCAATAAAAACGGGAAAAGATTCAACGTCCAGGGAATGGAGCTATCCCCATCCCTTAGGGATGGGGGCATTTTTACCACCTCAACAACAACCTACCCCATGAGAATCAATATTTTCTCATCTAGGGAGTACCATCAGAAGAGGAGTTTCTTTCCCTATTACGTCCTTTGAATCACCATCCCCTTCAAGAGGGAGGCATACCGTAAAGTCGCATCAAGGAACTCTCCACATCTCCCTTCATCAAGGAGTCTGAATGAAATCCTGAGATAGGAAAGGGGGGACCAGTAAAAGGCACGGGTTATCCTATTCCTATTTGAAAGATGAAATCTTCACCACCCAGCGATACGCATCCATCAACTTCATAGAGGCTAACCCCAAGGATGACACCGGAGATGATGAAAATCTGGATGGATTGGGAGATGATGGTTCTAGTCAGGGTGTGACTCACAACAAACCATTAGAAATGCACTACAGGAACTAGAAGGCAGCCCTAAATATGGCCGCCCTTCCAGCTAACCCTCCTCTTCTTACCCTGCGAGTGTCCAACAAGGATAAGAACAAAGGACCAGTTACTCTTAACCCGCCTACTTCTCTCAATAAAAATGATCCACTTATTCTCAAAGAGAGATTCACACGACAGAAAGAAGAAATGATAGAATTGAGGTGTCTTAACGCCAAGCTACTCTGGAGGAATCGTCTTATTGAAATAACTTCCCAAGAAGGGCCACACCTTGTGCTCCCAGCAAGTGCACCTCAAGGACCAATGTTTTCCCCGATATACGAAGCACGGTCAGGGCCCCCGCCCAATGAGGCGCCCGATCCGTCCAACTACCTGAACATGGATTCAGATGAGTACCAAAACTTCCCCCCATTCAGGAAGAAACCGGAACTAGTACGTCTGAACCCTCTGATGGTGTAACAAACGGAATACGCACCCTTGGTGCTGGCTAAGCCAGATCCTCAGGCAATGCCTCAAGCTACACCCACCCAAGAACGGGCCTAACAGGATACAAACCAGGGACTCGCCCACATGATAGAGGCACTGATATCTCGATTAGAAGTAATGGAAGGACGATGAGCTCTGATACAACCATAGTGAAAGCCCTACCCAGATTGGGTGAGAAACATGCCTCCTCCACCGAATTTTTGGAGCTTTGTATTCCCTATTTTTAATGGATTAGGCTATCCAGAATAGCATTTGACGCACTACGCATATTATTGATACATTATGATGGGAACTCCATAAAAACAAGAAGCAGTGAAACTCAGATTCTTTGTACGGAGCATGCAAGGATCTGCCTTTGTTAGGTATACGAGTCTGCCAGACCAGTAAATATAAAGTTGGGAAGACCTTCGGCAGTAGTTCCTATTCCACTTCAGCTCGATGTTGCCTAAAACAATGGTCAGTGACCTCATGAATTGTAAGCATAGGGAGAACAAGAGGGTCTCAGATTTCATCGCCAGATGGAATGGTCTGACCTACTCTCTGAATAGGCCAATGCATCAATATGAGATGCTTGACATATGCATCGATAATTTTCAAGATGAGCTGTGAACACCGCTCATACCAGTGGAGTGCACCATTGGATTCCGCCATATCTCGGCCATCACCCATAGAATTGATAACTCCTTGTAGTGGACCAATATGATGTCCTGAATAGCCTCACAGGCTCCTGCAAAGCAAATAGTTAGAGCTAAAGCATCTGCTATCACCCTCAAGCCAACCCCTGCACCTGCTCTACTGCCTAGGCCTCCACCAAATCGTCAAGGGAACCTTGTATATCAGTGGTTGCCTCTGCCTAAGAAGGACGATCAGAGAGCATCGAAGAAAAACCAGTTCAAGGAACAAAGACACAAAGTATACTCATTCCGAGAGGACCAATTCTGTGGCTATTTCATCGCCACCATGAATTGCAATGTGCTCTGTCTCCCAGAGCCAAGGAAACCCGAAGAAGTCGGCCGTGATGATAGGCCAAATTGCTATCCCTACTGTAGAATGTTGGGGCACAATATCTAGGAATTCTTTGTCTTCAAAGACCTTTTGTAAAGGATGGTAGACTCCGGGAAGGTCGAACTGGGACCACCCCCAGCACATGTGACATATATTTCTACCACCATCTCCAAAAAAAGGGAGGGAGTGGTAGGAAGTCACCAGCAAGAAGGGGAAAAAAATTGATGACTAGATGACTCGGAAGACTATCAACCAAGATCAGGGAATACTCTGATCTCAATTACAACAGCCTGTGTTTCCGCCAAAAGCCCCTAATGCCGTAAAGCTGAAAATATCAGCTTCACAACCCTCCACGAGCCAGTCATCTAGGCATAATCAAAAATAGAGGAGACAAGTGCAAGAGTAGAAGTCCACAATGAGGCTGAAGTTAGACCCGACACTGTCAGATTTTATGTCCCCAACCTTGGAGCCACGGGCACTGACCCACCAAAGGGCACCATCAGGGACAACCGGCCAGGATGACCAATCACAAGATGAGGATCTAATCATTGGTTCAATCAACATCATCCATCTAATTTAATCATTCCCTGACGAAGTGTATGGTTATGAACCCGAGTTCCTGACACAAAGGGCTGGGAGGAGGAATCGTATAAGTAGGGGATACTCGGGGAGACGTAGTCGTAGCCGAAGCCAACCCTATGGTTTTACCCCTGCCTAAACTAAAAATATCACATAAACCTGTGGGAGAGCCCTTCAACGGACTCAATAGGAGAAGGAATATCCCTCCACCTCCACAAGCAGCCACTCTAGCCCTATCATTTTGTGGTGATCGTCAGAGGAGGAACAAGTGTCTAGTCGCCTAGTGCACATAAACAGACCAGCCATGCTGAGTCCCTATAATGTGGGAACACCGTCAACCTCCAACCCCGTGGCCGGTCCTTCCTCGTCACATACTCCAACTCCCAGCCCCCTGCTAAAACACTCCATCCAGAAGAGAAGCATTGGCCATTGGAGAAAAAATACGATATCCTTAAGTAGCTGGCGTTAGTACCAGCCATGATTTCAATCCTGGATGCCCTGAGTTTGTCAGTAGATCTCAGGGAGGCGCTTATTGAAGCCTTCCTCAGCCCCTAGAAGTTTCAAGCCAAGGTAGCTACCACTGAGATTTATCGAACAGAGACTATCCCAGCTGAATGCAATGCAGTGATTTCTTTCACCGATCAAGATGAAGATGCCATCATGCCAGGACATATCAAACCACTATATGAGTCCAGTGCACTAAATGATGTTGAGATCCGTAAAGTCTTTATTGACAATGGCATTGGAGTTAACCTCCTTCCTCTACGAACACTCCACAAGTTGGGTTATAGTGAGGATGACCTAATCCCCTCAGCCACAACTCTGTTGGGTTATAAAAAGAGTGAATAGAAGCCATTGGGAAAAATCAAGCTAAAAACCCATTTTTGTGACCTTGTGGCCTACTTGGAATTCCTAGTGGTCCAGCAGAATGCAACATTAAATGCCCTGCTTGGAAGGTCGTGGCTCCATAAGCACATGGTCGTTCCATCATCCTACCACCAGTGTATCATGTATTACGTCAATGGAAAAAGTGGGACATTTCACGCTGACAATTCCCCTTTAGAGCTCTCCGAGTCACACTACATTGATTCCAGGTTTTATGAGAAAAAATAAAAAAAGCCTTCGCTCGATGATATTGAATGGATCCCTACACCAAATGGTCTAGAAATGGTTCCTAGTGACCCCCTCAAGCATCTTGGCAGAGACTACATACTGCCCATCAACCATGTTGAGAGCATGAGTTCAAGCCCGGACACACACTCAGTTGTCCTCATGACTTCAACTATAATAGTAGAGTGTTACAATGAGAAAATGACTGCTGACCCTCAATTTGGGGGTGTATACTTGAGAGAAGATGCCCAAAATGCCTTGTCTCTTGAATTCCAAGAGCTCATTCCAAGAACTCTCCACCCATCCGATCAATAGGATGAGTATTTGGGGGAAGAGGAGGACGAAGATCTCAGGGATGCACCTCCTGCATTTGAGGAAGGTATCTCCACCACTGTGAATGAGCTCAGGGAAATAAACCTGGGTACCGAGCAAGACCCGAGGCCCACACTCATTAGTACAGCCATGTCTCCCGAGGAGCACGAGGTATATACTTCATTCTTAAGGAAACACAGGGATGTTTTTGCCTGGAATTACATGGAAATGCCGGGAATCGATACTGATGTGGCGACCCACCACATAGGTCTACCATAAGACCACCGAGGCTATAAACAATCCGCCAGAAGAATGAACCCCTCACATGCTGCCAAAATAGAGGCTGAAGTTGATAAGATTATTAATGAAGGCTTCATTCAGGAGGTCCAGTACCCCATCTGGTTGGCCAACATTATCCTCATCAAGAAAAAGAACAGAAAAATCTGCGTCTACATTGATTTCATAGATCTCAGTCAGCATTGTCCGAAAGATGATTTCCCAATCCTGATTACCGAGTTACTAGTCAATGCAACATCCTAGTATGAGGCTCTCTCCTTCATGGATGGTTATTCTGGGTATAATCAAACCAGGATGGATCGAGAAGATGAAGAAGCCACTGCCTTCAAATCCCCTCAAAGAATATTCTGTTACATGGTCATGCCCTTTGGTCTCAAGAACGTTGGGACCACATATCAACGTGTCATGCATCGTATCTTTAAACCATTCCCTGGTGAGATTCGTCGAATACTATGTGGATGACTTGGTGGTCAAATAAAGACAACATTCATATCACCTAGCAGACCTTGAAACCTTCTTCAACAATCTTTGACAACATATCCTGAAGATGAATCCCTTGAAATTCACCTTTGGGGTCACCTCAGGGAAATTCCTTGGCTTCATCGTAGGCCATCGTGGCATCGAAGTCGACCCTGAGAAGACAAAGGCTATCCTTGGCCTGCCACCTCTGCACAATCTCACTGAGTTGAGAGGATTCCAAGGACACCTGGCCTACATTAGGCAGTTCATAGCCAACCTGGCGAGAAAATGTATTCCCTTTAACAGGTTAATGAAAAAGGGGGTTACTAACCAATGGACAGATGATTCCCAAGATGAATTCTATAGCCTAAAGAAGTACCTCTAGAGCCCAATAGTGCTTATGCCCCCTGGTTGAAGGAAGACCTCTCATCCTATACATGACGGCCCTAGAGCGGTCACTAGGAGCCTTCCTCATGCAGAAAAATGAGGTCGGCAGTGAAAACAGTTTTTATTACATCATCCGGACCATGATCGATGTTGAAACTCGATACTCGAACATTGAGAAGAGCTGTTTGGACTTGGTTGTCGCAGTTCAAAAATTGTGACATTATCTGTAGCATCATGAAGTCCATTTGGTCTCGCATAGTAAACCGCTCCAGTACATCCTCAGCAACCCAATGCTGACTGGGCACCTATCCTGATGGGAAGTCATCCTGCAATAGTTTGACATCTGGTTTGTGCCTCAAAAATCCATCAAAGTCTAGGCGTTATCATATTTTCTAGCGGAGCACCCCTCGACAGGGACCACCGCACTAGATGTCGAGTTTCCTAATGAAGACATATTCTTGGTTCAAGAGGAGCTCCCAACATGGGAAATGTACTTCGACGGCGCATCCTGAAGCTCGACAGGGAAATGGATGGAGGATCCCAAATTTAACAAGGTGGGTTTGGGGATTAAACTCATATCCCTAGAAAAGGAAGTCTTTCCATATTCCTTCCTCCCATCAGAAGGAAGTACAAACAATGAGGCATAGTATCAAGCCCACATTGCAGGCCTGGAGCTCGCACTCCAGACACAAGTACAACACCTTAAGGTAAAAGGCCCCTTGGAACTGGTCATCAAGAAAGTCAATGGTGACTATGCTATTAAAAAGGAGGATCTAATTCCCCTGTTTGACCATGTCCAAGGGTTAATGGTGGAATTCTCCACAGAACCAACATTGACCTATATTCCCCGGTCTTAGAATGACCAGGATGATGCATTAGCCAATGCAGTCATAGCCCTAGCTAGCCCAGACCGTGATAAAAAAGTTATCAGTATTGCTCATCGTCGAATGGTCTTTCCGTTTGTTCAGACTAAGGCGGAGGAAATCAACGAAGTCAGTCCTATCCAGGAGCCATATGCTCCTACCACCGGCTAGATGAAAACCATTGCAAACTACCTTCCACAGGGAGAACTTCCCTCAGACAAGGCTGAACGAGAGAAAGTACGGAGAAGGGAAATCAACTTTTTCATATATAGCGGCATGGGTCAACAAGAGGTCCTCTACAAACGAGGCCTAGACAGAGTCATACTCTAATGCATTGATGGAGAAGAAACTACTTCCGTCATGACTGAAGTGCATGCCGGAGTATGTGGAGAACATCATTTAGGGTCTAAGCATTCCCATAAGGTTCAAATGCTTGGGTACTATTGCCCAATAGTGGCGTGAGATTGCGATCACTTTGCCACAAAATTCCACTCATTCCAGATTAATTCCAACATCATACACCAACCCCCGGAGATACTTCATCAGGATAAGTACTCCTGGGCATTTTCCATCTGGGGAATGGACGTCGTGGGACCATATCCTCCCACCATGGCCAAACAACTGAAGTATATCCTCATAGCAACCGACTTCTTTTCCAAATGGGCAGAAGTTGTACCCCTCAAGGATGTCAGGGCAAGACACATTGTCAGATTTTTGAAAGCCAATATCATCACCAGATTTGGTGTCCCTCATACCATACTGACGGATAACGACACCAATTTCTTCTCTGATGAATTGGAGAAACTATACCAAGAATATAGTATCAAGGCTAACCACTCATCCCGCTACCATACAGTGTCCAACCAACAGATAGAGGCTTTCAACAAGACCATGTCCAAAATTGTCCATAAAATGGTTGACAATGACGAGAAATCATGGTCGGACAAACTTATTCATGCATTTTGGGCTTATTGAACCACAATCTCCACCGCTACTCGGGCTACTCCGTACTCACTAGTATATGGAACAGAAGCGGTCCTGCCCATTGAGCTCCAATAGCCCTCACTCCGTGTTTCCATTTGTAATCAATTATCCAACAATGAGTAATCATAAAAACAAATAGGTGAATTGGAACATCTAGATGAGAAGCGATTGTACACTTTGCACCATATGGAAGTGTATCAAAACCAGATCGCACGAACCTTCAATAAAAAGGTCCGTCTTCGGTCTTTCTTGGAATGAGAATTGGTGTTGGTCCTACAGACCCCAATGATAACCAGAAAGAAACCTCCAAAGATGGAGCTCAAGTGGGAGGGACCATATGTTATACACAAGGTCTACAATAATGGAGCATATGCCCTGATCTCCATGGACGGGTGTTTCACTACCGCTCCTACGAATGTGAGATTTCTAAAGAAGTATTTTGCATAACCAAAAGCAGTTATCATTGAAGATGCAGGACGTTAAACTACCAAGCGCCTTTCGTCTGAGCTGCGGGATGTTAAACTGCCAAGCCTCAATAGTCCAAACTCTATGACCCTAAACTAAGAGTACCGCATCCTTGCCGCATGACGTTAAACTGCATGGACTTCAAAGAACTACATACGGCTTGATTATTTGATTTTCAAGATACGTAACGATGCCAAGGTCCCCCATCCAGTCCCAACCACCCCCAAATAAAAAAAGTTCAAAATGATCTCTTCCCCCGTGTACAGACCAGACCTACATGGGGTTTATTTCCCATCCTCACTGCACGATGTTAAACTTCACGGATTTCATAGAACTACATACTTCTTGATTACTACCTTTGCAGGATATGTAGCGATGCTAGGGTCCCCCATCTTGGCCCAACCATCCCCAAATAATGTTAAAAAAATTCCCTTTTTCACCATGTACAGACCAATACTGCACAGGGTGTATTCCTTGTCCTCATCGCAAGACATTAAACTGCACAATCTTCAGAGAACTACGTGCGGCTTGATTCATTAATTTGTAGGATATGTAGTGATGCTAGGTTGCCCCATCCATGCATAGCTACCCCCGAATAAAAAAAAGTTGAAAATGATCTCTTCACCCATCTATGGACCAGACCTGCACAGGGTGTATTCCTTGTCCTCACCGCACGCCGTTAAACTAGACAGACTCCAGAGAAGTATGTACGGATTGATTCCTACTTTTATAGGATATGTAGAGATGCTAGGGTCCCCCATCCTGGCCTAGCCACCCGCAAATAAAAAAAGTAAAAAATGCTCTCTATCCCCGTGTATGGACCAGACCTGCATGGGGTGTATTCCTCATCCTCACTGCACGATGTAAAACTGCATGGATTTTAGAGAACTACATACGGCTAGATTCCTACCTTTGCAGGATACGTAGCGATGCTAGGGTCCCCATCCTGGAACATCCATCCCCAAATAAAGTTAAAAATTCCCTTTTCCCCCATGTATGGACCAACCCTACACGAGGTGTATTCCTCATCCTTACCGCACGACATTAAATTGCATGGATAAGAATGATTAAAAATGCCCCCCCCCCCGTGTATAGACCAACCCTACACGGGGTGTACCCATTTTAGAGAACTATGAACTGATTGATTCTGGCCCTTGCAGGATACGTAGTGACGCAAGGATCCCCCATCTTGGCCTAGCCACCCTTGAATGAAGATTTAAAAATGCTCTTTTCCCCTGTGTATAGACCAGACCTGCACGGGGTGTATTATCTTCTAAAGAACTATGTACGGCTTGATTCTGTCCCTCGCAGGATATGTATTGATGCCAGGATCCCCCATTCTGGCCCATCCATCCCCAAATGAAGCTAAAAATACCTTTATTTCCCCCCGTGTAAGGACCAGACCTGCACGGGGTGTGTTCCTTGTCCTGGCCGCACGACGTTAAACTGAATGGATAAGAAAAATAAACATTCCTCCTTCCCCCCATGTAAGGACCAAACCTACATGGGGTGTATTCCAAAATGAACTATGTGTGGCTTGATTCCTGACCTTGCAGGATACGTAGTGATGTCGGGATCTTATGTCTTATCCCAGCGGCCAAGAAAAGAAAACATAGGTATATATACCTCTCATCCTCACTACATGACGTTAAACAGCACGGAATTCGTCTTCACTGCACAACATTAAATCTGCACGGACTTCATCGTGACCCACCCAAGATATATGGTGAAACGAGATGGGAACAATCCTTTGGAATTTGGATGCATCCTCTCCATACATCAGACTCCACGACCCAGATAATTGCTGATCTTCATAACCATTCATGGCTATCATAAGTGGAAATTTATCGACCCATGGGCACCTTTTCATGACTATGCATATCATGCCCTCAGCAGCTCTACATATTGATATCCCCTAGCCCATCTACCAAAGGCAAGATTTCCTTAGGCGATACTCTTCCTAGCTCCGTATGCTTACCGGCCTTAGAGCCCCCATATCATATCTCCTGATCCAAAAATTTATGGAGCAGTGGTTTACAAGTTCATTACCCTATCACATCCAAATGTTACCAGGGTATCCCTACCTGGTTATCCAATGTATCCTCTCATGGTTCACATGATGATCTGTATTTACAAACATCAAGTAAGGGCTAGGGTACATTGACTCGATGGGCAATTGTGGTGAAGATGTTTCTTGTATGCTTAGACACCATTATCCACATATGTAAAACTCTGTACTGTGAGAAATATCAGATCTTCATAATCATCCACGGTCATTGGAAGTGGAAATTTATCGACCCATGGACACATTTTCATGAATATGCATACCATTCCCCCAGCGGCTCTGCATATTGATATCCCCTGGCCTATCTACCCAAGACAAGATTTCCTCGGGCGGTACTCTTCCTAGTTCTGTATTCTTACGAGCCTCAGAGCCCCCATATCATAACTCCTAATCTGGGAAACCCCGAAGTTACAGTTTACACGCTCATTCCCTCACACTTGTTCAAAGTATACCAGAGCCTCCTAACTCAGTTGCCTTCCGGGTAATTATAGCAATAGTCACCCGATGGTCCGAACTCTACGACTGTTAAACTAAGAGTACTTATTTCTTACCTCACGATGTTAAACTGCATGGAGTAAAGGTATAACCCATGCGCAAGATAAATCA
This sequence comes from Viscum album, assembly GCA_963277665.1. Taxonomy (NCBI): domain Eukaryota; kingdom Viridiplantae; phylum Streptophyta; class Magnoliopsida; order Santalales; family Viscaceae; genus Viscum; species Viscum album. The sequence goes on along the minus strand of OY728136.1, from coordinate 1,273,370,919 downwards.
ACGTGGTAAAATCTTCATTTTTTTAATAGCAATCAGGGACAAACATCCCCGACATTTCTAGATATTTCCTTACCAAATGACAATCTTCGTGGCTCAAACAATCGTGGATCCGCATAATCATTCATGGCCATTGTAAGTGGAAAGTTATCATCCTAGGGAAACATTTTTATGAATATTCATACCATTCCCTTCAGGGGTATACATATAGATAGCCCCTGGCTCATCTACCAAAGGCAATATTTCCTCAGGCGATACTCTTCCTAGCTCCGTATACTTACCGGATTCAGAGCCCCCATATCATCTCTCCTAATCCAAGAATCCCTGGAACCATGATTTACACTATCAACCCCTCTCCACATCTTGGAAATGCCGAGATGTTCAAACCCAGTTACATTCTGATCATGAGCGGCCTTTGTAACTACGTTCTCACCTCATGACGATTAAAACTATTTGGAACATGTCTTTGCCTCTTGGCGTGAAACTGCAAAGACCAAGAATTAAACATCCAGAGAATTGCCTTCAATCACAATCATTTTCATGGATTTAAAAATTCCCCCATCCTCACTGCATGACATTAAACTGCACAATATCTTTAATAATACTCCTCGTATTTATCGCATGACGTTAAAATGCACATAATTCATCCTTACTGCATGATGTTAAACTGCACGGAATTTAAAAGGCCCCCCATCCAAGCCTCATTACATTAAACTGCACGGATTTGATAATAATAACAATGACTTCATCCTTACCGCATGACGTTAAACTGCATGGTCGAACCTGTCTTGGATTCAGACAGGAATGGAGGCTTTCCTCTATCCCTCAGTACATGGGCTAGACCTTCACAAACAATCGTCTCACACCAGCATGAGAAGGGATGAATTCACCTATTCCCGGGAAGTTTATCCTAGATGTTTCTCCCATATCTAGGCACCATCTCCTCATAAATCAAACTCTGTACCCAGAAAAATGTCAAACTCTCATAAGCCACCCCTGGTGGTCCCGAATCTCAAATTCCCCGAAGTTTCTCAACTATCAGGAGAATAAACTTATTGAATTAAGGACACCTTTGCATGACTATGCATACCATGCCCCCATCGGCTCTACATATTGATCTCCCTGGACCCGTCTACCAATTGAAATATTTACTTAGGCAATTCTTCTCTTCGTACGCCTCTTGGCCTCTGATCCCCCATGTCCATCCCGGGACTCAGAAACCCTCTGAGTTATAGTTTACCAACCTCTTTCACAACCCTGTCTAAATATGGTGGAACGTCTCTAACGAGATTACCGAGAACTAGGAGAAGCCGTTACATTCTAAATAATTTTCCAGCTGCATAAATTTAAATTGCGCCAAGCTCCAATCATCATTCACGCTAGATAAATGTATAGGACATGGACCCTACGTCCACACTCCTAATTAATACAGATTTTCTCAAACCCTTTCATAGGTCACACACCTATTCTGAGCCACCCCTGGTGGTTTTCATAATTTTCCGAGCCACCTATGGTGGTTTCCATATGCCAGACATCCATGAAGTCCTCAGGCCATCATAAATGGACAGTCATTGACTTAAGGACACCTTTTCATGACTATGCATACCATTCCCTTAGCAACTATGCATATTGATTGCCCTTGGCACATCTAATAAAAGCAATTCTTCCCTAAGAAATTATCTTACTACCTCTGCACGCCGATACAGCTACCATGCCTTGAGACATGCCCTGCATGTCATTCAAATCTAAACATGTTCCCTCTACGTGCGTCTGAAGGGTATTGAGAAATCTTTTGATCAACCAACCCGCATTGGGACCCTCACCCCACCATATCTGGTCAAAGCTGTTTGACCTAAAACATTAGTAATGATAGTATTGTCGGCAAGACTTTAAACCACTCACAAAAAGAGGTGTTAAGCCTGTTAGTCCAAAAACCCAAAAATGGAGGCCTAAGAAAATGCTGAGCCATACCCGTTTGGTCCACACTAAATGGGCCCAGGAAAAATTAGGGTATTAACAGAAAATCCAGAAAGTTTGTGGGGTTTTTCTACAAAACATTAGAAATATCCAAAACTATGCTCGCTGGATCCCATGGTCTAGGAAAAAATTAGAGCCTGTTTCTATTTTATCATTTTCCTGAATTATGATCAATTCTGATTCAGTGAGTTGTCATTTACGCAAAAATTGTTACAGTAACAATCAAATTTTATAGAAAGGAAAGATCGACATAGATTGTATTCCATTTGGATGAAAAGGGAGGACGTCCAAGCGCCGGGGCCTCTCCCTCATAGCAAAAAAAGAGGTAAAACAGAGTTTACAAAAGTGGCTCTAAAAGTCATAAAAGAGACTGGATCACTCTCTCCATCAGATCGGCAATCGTGCGGTGAAGGTTGTTGCAAGTATGCTCCAGTACGGCCTTCTCTCTCACCTCAACTTCAACCACCGAACAAGTATGCCTCACTGTCGTTTGGTGGTCATTGATCCCTTTCCTGGTGGCTTCAAGGTTACCAGTCAGAGTTGAAAACTGATCCCTCAGCATTGCTGCTCGAGCTTCACATTCACGGAGCTCAGTAGATAGGGAAGTCGCCTGATCTTGAGAGATCTCCTCCTGTGCTATCAGCTAATGGAGCTTCCTCATGAATTCCTCAAAAGCTCGGGCCCTAAAATGAGAGGTAGTGAGGTGAGAAAGTTTGTGTTCACTAGGGGAAACTTCCCCATGGGAAATGACAACTAGGAAAGTGATAAAATGTAACTACCGAGAGTCAAAGCCATCTGAACCCAAACCCAGGAAGAGTTGTCAGCGGGCTTTAGTTTTAGTCACTATCTCAGCCATAGGAGTTTTGGAAAAAATCTCACAAATCAGGGGCAAGGCCCACCTTTGCAATTCTCAGTGGTCCGCCATGACACTAGGATCATTGGTATCCTTGTTAGATATCACAAGAATGAAGTCTGGAATTGCGACCAATGTAGACATGTGCATACTATAAGATGATTCCAAAGCTGGAATGTCTGAAGCTTGTAACCCTGGTTCAGGCTTGGTAATCTAGTTGCTAAGTCTGGTACTGGGCAGCAAAGCTTCAGGAGTTGTCTTGTTGGGACCCGAAGCCGCAGGGTTATCCTCTTCCACATCTAAGAAGGTTGGGTCAATCTGAACATCGGCCGCAGAGGGGTTGGAAAAGAAAAGTCCCCTGAGTCGCTTTGACCTGTGAGCCATCAGTCAGTCCTCCCTCATAGTTGATGAGGAAGGTGAGGTAGGCACAGTAGCCACAATAACTCTTGATTTGGGAACCTGCCAGACAGCCTTCCCTAGGATCCCAATAGGATAATGCTTTATCCACATTCTTGCATGCTCTAAGGATAGGCTGGCAGCAGCTCTTATTCTAGGCAAGGGAATGCATGTGTCAGATCCCTCCCGTATCAACAACAACCATCATTTACGGAGAGTGGATGGGTGTAGTCCTCAAGCCTGAGGATGGGGAAGGGAATCTTGGAGTTGCATACATCCAAACTTGCGAGAAAAACGATATGGGGCATACAACTCGCATAGAGATACCCCATCAATCCACACAGACAAAAACACATCCCACAGTGAAATCATGTAAGTACGCTCCTCTAGGGTCCCCCTGCGGTTTTCTACCACGACGCCAGATGGGGTGGGGTAGGGAGTGAATGAAAACTGGGAGAATTCACTCAGAAGCTTGATGACTTCATCATAGCTGAGGGACTTCAAGTGAACTCCAGCTACATCGAGCAGGGTAGGCCGAAAGGTAGGAAGCGGGATGGATGTGTTATGACGATACTCATAAAAGTGGAAATGATCCACTACCTAGCCATATAATAATAGAAATGGCACACTCAGACGGTAGGGTGATCCGCCCTCTTGCATGTTGCTCAGTAGTTCAGAAATACGAGCCAAAGTGGGCCCGACCAAATTCAGTGGGTGGCCCTCTGCCAGCTCAGCTACTATCATCAAGGTGTAAGCCCTGACGCCTGGGTTGATATCCCGATAAGGGAATAGCCACCCGCTATGAAACATGGCAAATAGGCCTGCTAGCCTGAGCATAGGCGGCACATTGGGGCACACCTCATAACCCCATGAAAGGTAGTCACCCACCTCTAGAACCGCCCAGTAGGAACCTGGGATAGTTCGTGATTGTTGAGAAGGATGAGTCCTGGGGTGCTTGATTTTCAGCAAAGGACCAGGGGCCTCCATAACTAACCCGATCCAGGTACTATAGGGAATAAGACCGCGGGCATGCAAGGGCTGATTCGGTGACCGCTCCGCCATAACCATCAGACCCCTTGCCAACGAAGGCACCTATTCAGCATCCTCCCATGCGTCAAGAGTGGGAAAAAACTCGTCATACATCTTACCGATGATTGTAATCCATCCCAGTCGATAGATGTCCCATAAACTAATACCAACTTCACCATGGGCAAGGTGGAAAGTGTTAGTGCTCGAACCCCAACGAGTGAGCAGTTCAGACAAGATTGATGATGGTAGGTTAACAACAAACTGGTAATCCCACACCGTGGAGTATAGGTTGACTGCTTCCAGTGACTTGGTAAATTCTCTGAAATGATAATGGACCCAGAAGGCCCAGGCCCAGTCGTTTGATAAAAGACCACCAGACCAAAGATCCCACCTAGGAATCCACCCCATGTCAGGATCCACTCAAGCAAGGTTGATCATGGAGGGTTAACTCTTGAGGAAGACCTCTTGGGAGAAGTATTGATTATACCAATCACTCTGGGTCCAGACAAAGCCTCTCAAAATGAAAGTGTATTTCAGATCAAAATCCGAGATCATCTCCCCCAATTGGACGAGGTTCACCTGAACGCACTTTGGAGACACTTCCAAGTAAGGACACAGAAGACTTGAGAAGGTAGGGGGATAGGGACATCGTCTTTAAGACCGAATCCATAAAGCGGAAGCCGATTTTATAGTGTATAACCCTGGATATTAGGAGAGAGCAAGTCTTTCAAGACACCATCATTGGGAATGATGGATCGACTAGGGTCCTCTTTGACGCTCTCACCTCTAAGAATCATAGCTAGAGGTCTCCTTGGACTGATTTGAAGAGGCTCGGCAGTAGGCATGGGTAAAGGGTAAAGAGGAACCATATTTTCTCCCTGCATTATGAAGACTAGACAGATGGTTAGTCCAAAATAATAAAATTTGGACAAAAATACCAGGTATTTGGAAATGTACTCTGTCAAGGGGCCTTCATGACGAGTTCCGCGAGTAGGCCTCCTGTTGACACTCCTTTTCGTCACAGAATCTAAAAGATCGGAAAAGGGGAATATCTGAGCACAAAGTGATTCATCCTTTGAAGAAAACATCAAAAATCGACAAAGGCAGGAACACAGGATCAAAAGCAACTGCACCGCGCAAGTTATCTCACTGTCGCGCAAGTACACTTGCGCAACGACCTTGGTCACACAAGTGACTTGCGTGACCTAAGTGGTAACCGCCCGGTAACCGCCCAGGGTCTTCTTTTGCCTATAAATAGACCCTGTGGGCCCCCCATTCGAGAGGATCTTTTTCCAGAAACTCGGATTGAAGCTCCCGACGCCCAAGTCTCTTCTCAAAGATTCCGGAACACTTCTAAGGTAATTTCTTACCTAGAATGGAAGATCTAAAGAGAGGGAGGAAGGCCTAAGTGTTGAAACTCATCAACACTTGCGCGCCTGAATGACCAGCCCTTAAGGGAACTGGTCACACTTGCGCGCCGCCTTATTCCTTCAATAGAATTTGTGTGTCCCTTTTCTGGAAGAACCTCAAGGGGATTCTAAAGGGTTTAATAAAGAGTCGCTCAAGTATTTCAATTCTGATTGAAAATCGTTCAAGTACACCATGTGTCGCGCAGGTATACTTGCGCGCCCACGCAAGACTTGCGCACCTTTCAAGACTTGCGCACCCCTACCTTTTTGAGTGCCCATCTTGCCCATTTTACCCCTCTTAAGCCATTTCAACTTTCCTATTCAAGATTCAGTCTTCAATATACTCTTCAAAGCCATTTATGGCATGATTTCTTGATTTGACTTCCTTATCTGAAAGGAATTCGGTGGAATATCTCTCAAAACCTAGTGATTTATACATCTTTATGTCACCAAAGATTGAGAGTTCGTTCATTCAACCTCATCCTTTAAGATGAGAGAATCCTTAACCTGGGTCTCCTTTTTAGGAATAATCCCCAGTTATAAATCCTTTAATCTGGGCATCTTCCTCAAGAGTAAGCCCCAAATTCTTAAAGTTCCTTAAACTTGGGCATCCTCCTCAGGAGTAAGCCCCAAACCTTAATTCCTTAACTTTGGGCATCCTCCTCAGGAGTAAGCCCCAATCTCAAATATGGGAATCCTTTTTAGGAGTAAGCCCCAAACCTTAATCCCTAACCTGGGTCTCCTTTTCAGGAATAAGACTCAGTCATAATCTTGGGCTTCCTTTTCAGGAGTAAGCCCCAAGTCCCCTAACATGGGCCTCCTTTTTAGGAGTAAGTCTCAGTCATAATTATGGGCATCCTCTTCAGGAGTGAACCCCAAGTCCCTTAATTTCTCTTAACCAGTCCTAAATTACGTTTGATATGGGGTTCCTTCTCAGGAGTAAAACCCAATTATCAATCCTCTCCTAATTTGGGTTTCCTTTTCAGGAATAAGTCCCAAGTTAGAGTATTCAAATCTCCATAATGCACATATACCTTTATGGACCCTGTTCCTGGATTTTCTCCCTAAAAGTAAATCCTAAACCTTCATCTATCTGGGTAGTCATACATACATAAGCCCCAAACAATTTCTTATGATTGCATCTTTCATGGCACAATTGTATAATTTTTACCAATACCTCTTGTTTCTCTCACCGAGCATGACTCACGTGAGCTTAGAGTGTAAAAGTAATTATGACATTCTTCTTTGAGCCATCAATCATAAAAAATCATACTCCATTACTCGAACTACGTGGGTTCTGATTCCTTTTCCAAAAACAAAGGATACGTAGGTAGCCCATTCATGGGTTCGATCCCAACTTTGAAATAATCCCTGTCCTTCTGAATGACGATAAACTTTAAGTGCCCCACTGAGTGGCTTTAAAACCAGCCTGGTCATCATAATGACCAAGAGACTTTTATATAAATGTTTTAAAGGATACCATTGACCAAGAATCTCTAAATAGATACAGATGATTCTCTATTGATGAAGAACCTGTAATACATGTAAAAGATTCTCTAAATTTCTTGCATATTTAATCATTGATTGTTAAAACTAAAGGAAAGCTCATTTTATACGTGAATCCTTAACCAAGTTAAAGTGATGTTCTTCTTATTTGTTAGGACCCTTGGGCCAACAAATCAATCATTGACATGTGCTCATCCAAAAGATGCAGTGGCCAGATTCATCTTGATTATGTCTGTTATATGGAACAGGCACTCTTTTCTCAAGATCTTCTGCAAAATGGCTTTTCTTAAATTCACCCGTGTGAATACTGCTGCTGTGAACACCTCTACTGTGAGGTCTGCTGCTATGAAAACCAATGCTGCTACTCCTGCTGGAACGTCGTCCGCTCTGAGGATGACATCACCAACTCAGCATCTTCAACGCTGGGTTTCTAATGCACTGGTTAAGGAGTACCGTCGCAACGGTACTATCCCAACTCTGGAGGCCGCTCGTCAAGCCCTCCAAGTTAACAACTCTACCTGGTCGTCCGGACAACGGCGGCCAGCGATCAAGAAGCAGGCGGTGCTGACTACCATCTCCAACCGTTTCGGGTCGTTATCCCTGGAATGCAATTCCCATTCACTCCCTTACTCTGAGGAAGTTAATGAGCAGGTCCCGCAGGGCCTTAATTCAAAAATACAGGAGTCCTTCTGGAGGGCTCCCATCAACAATCGCCGCCAGACTCGTGCGGTAGTGCGCCCTCAACATGATGAGGGTACCGACTCCAGGCATTCAGCTCAGGTTCCTCGAACCCGAGTAGGCAAGATGAACCGCCAGAGACGGAATCCAGTTAACAATGGGCAGGTTGTCATCCCTGCCATCTCCGGAGAAGTCCACCAACATAACTTGGTGGCAAATAATGAGCAGGCACAATCACCTGTCCATTTTAATTCTGCTGTCCAGCAGACTCATCTGGCAGCATCACGCCAATCCCGCCAGGCAATTCCGACGGAGTACTATAGGCAGGAACATACACCTGCTTATGCATCATCAGTTAGTCAGCAGGCTCGCCTGACTACATATGATGGAGTCCACCAACCTAACTTGGTGGAGAACAACGAGCAGGCATACACACGTGCCTGTTTTAATTCTGCTGTCCAGCAGACTCGTCTGGCAGCATCAAGCCAATCCCGCCAGGCAATTCCGGCGGAGTACCATAGGCAGGAAAATGCACCTGCTTATACATCACCAGTTAGTCAGCAGGCTCGTCTGACTACATATGATGGATCTCGTCAACCGCGTTTGGCGAAGTGTAATCAGCAGGCACATACACCTGCTAATACTAATCAAGCCTACCAACAGTCTCGCTTGGTAGCGCACGGAGAAGTCAGTCGGAAAGCCCCGACGACAAACAGGAGGCAGACTCAACTCTCTGCCTCCACACTTGAGTACTGTCAGGATTCACTGACAGGAAAAGGAGGACAGGAGCAGGCACATACACTTACTCCAAGCCCGGAATGGACGTATATCCCCGTTCCGGCGGCTGAAGTCACCAAACATATTTTGTCAATGGTGAAAGATCAGAAGCAAATTCCTGCTCATATTCTGGATGCTTACCAGGATATCATAACAGCTGCAGCATCATCTCAGGGACAGATACATAAATCTATCCCTAGCAGTGGAGTGACACATCAACGATTCAATCCGGAACAGACACACACATCTGTTCCAGTCCTAGAGGGTTATGGGGCATACTCCCCCATATCATACGGACAACCAAGTAAGGCACATACACCTGATTTGAGTGGAGATCGTCAGCCTAACCTGACCATCTTTCCTGATCAGGCACATACAGCTGCTCAGAGTAACCACTTTCATCAACAAGTGGTTTCTAAATTTAGTAAGAAGGCATCTAAGAAAAAGATCCGCCCAGAACAGTCAGGAGATCAAAGGCCAATCTGCAACAAGGCCTTGCTCGATGCTGGAGTTATTGAAGCCCTCAGACATTTATCTGTCAGAATTTAAGATTCTACTCCCTCAGTTCCCAATAACGGGAACATTAATTTTGAAGGTCTTCAACAGACACTTCTTCATGAAGTCTTGCTTCATGAAAGTTCGGTCAATCTTGAAGTTTCTTCTTCAGATGAGAGCCACAGGAACCCTCTGTGTGGTCAGAAGACCAAAGAGCAAGAGATCTCATCTTTTGCTGTAACCCATTATGGTGGTCCTCCCCATGATGATGAACTTCACTGCGAAAGTCCTCTCTGCAGTAGTGATTCACATTGACTGGAAAATACTCCAGTGGATAATGTAGTGCCGAGAAAGCCCTCTTATCTTGAGGCACTTGCAAATGCGAAACCAGTCATGTCTGATGCTTTATCGCTAACAAGTGAAATACATTCTCAATCAGAAGATAGCCTAGGGTGTAGGTCATTCTTCGAACCACCCCTAAGTCATGCATCTTATAGTTTGATTAATGATCTCTCTACCAATCTTGTTGAATCCGATGAAGCAACAAGGAAACACCAACTCTGGTCAAAACAGGTAGAAGAATCTTCATTTAATGATAAAGAGGAAATGATGAACATGAGGAAAAAACTGGCAAAAGGTGAAGTACCAGTCATGTTTTGGCCTTTGGCTGACTCCCAGTACGACATTCCAAAGATGTTGACGGATGATGGAATCCATGATATTCGTCTCAACATATGGAAAACTCTTTTTCAATTAAAGAAGAAGGTATTATCTTATGATGAATATGAAAATCATCTTAAGATAATAGAAGGGCTACAACGTCAGATTGATTTGGCATCTCTATCAGTCTCTCGGTATCCGAAGGCTGAAAAGAAACAGAGAACCCTTCAACGTTCATGCCTTGGCGCACTAAGAAAATTGCGTCAGTTAATTGCCAATGCTCCATCTGATGTTCATATCAGAGGATGGGGTGTTCACGGAGCACTACATTTCACAGTGCTTTCCAGTCAGCAAAGCCCGCCGAAAATGGTCTCATGCAATGTTATTGCCCATGGCCGGCCATAGTCAATGGGTTTTGTTCATAATCAAAAGCTTTCTCAAGAACAGGCTTCAACTAGTTCCTCTCAAAATCAAGTATATAGAGAACAAGTTGTTGAATTGCTCTTACATCAAGCAGGCAAGAATATTGCACAAGCCTCTCGTCTGGAGCAAACACTTCATCAAATGACAGAAGTTTCGGAAATCATCCAACAGTCTATTGAACCAGGTGATAAAAGTGGATACAGGTTAATGCATCCAGCTAATTTCCGAACTAAGATTCGCAAGATCAAGAGAGATTTTAAGAAGATCTCAGACATAGCATGTCAAGAGACACCCCAGCTTGTCAGACTGGGGACTTCTCTAACCCAACCCTCAGAGTCAACAAATGGGATTCGAGGAGTTGAGCGGAAGCAGCAGGAACATCCCCAGTCCACCGGACTGGGGACTTTTTCAAATCCTCAATCCCTCCCTCAGAGAAAGTCAGTATTCTCTCGATTAGGGAATAAGCCTCAAGAGGAATGAAGAGCCAAGCTATCAGGAGACTCTCTCCAAGTGACGGTTCTCCAAGAAGTTCCTGAAGGATCAAGTCAACGGAATGCCATGTCTCATCATGGACATGGAAGAAGACAATATCACAGAAATGCTGATAGAAAGGATTCCATGCAATATGCATCCATTAATGTCATCAATGTCGTTGCTGCTGATTCACCAGATGAGGCTCAATCAGAGGGATCAGACGAAGAGGTTCCTGCTCAAGAAGTTGCGCACACAGACCTAAATGAAGAAGGTGTGCGCACACGTAATCAAAGGCTTACCCAAAATCTGGGTATTCCTTCAAGTAACCCACTTCCCCCTCTCCGAAAAGGATCCAATAAGGGGAAAGGAAAGAATTAGGTTACTTATCACCCTTCCTCTGAAGGAGGTCAATCGCTCTCATTAGAGCAAAGGTTTGTACAACAGGAGGAAGAAATGAAAGAATTAAGAAGGTTTAATGCAGAACTACTTCAGAGTAGTCTTCTTCTTAAGAATGCTGAAGTCCGACAGCTGAAGGAATTTGTTGTAACTACTGAGATGGATCAGGAATATCCTACTTTATCAGTACACCCTCAGAGGTCTAATCCTACGAGTCAAACGCAACAACGGTTGGCAGCACTACCATCAGTTGTAGCACCAACCAACACATCTGTCCAAGCTCCATTCATTGCACCTACCCAAAACCAAGTTCAACATGATGTTTCTCAAAAGTTAATAACTACTATTGAGTCATTAACAGCTCGGTTAGAAACTATGGAAGGGAAACAGGCGCAAGTTCAACCTGAAAAGAAAGTTTACCCTGAATGGGTAGATTCAATTTCTCCTCCATCCAGTTTTGGAAACCCTGTTTTCCCTACTTTCAATAGATCAGGCGACCCTGAACAACATTTGACGCATTACGTGTCTTGTTGTGATCCTATGATGGGAACTCCAGAGCAGCAAGAAGCAGTGAAACTCAGATGCTTCGTGCGAACCTTGTAAGGACCAACTTTTGTCTGGTATACAAGCTTGCAATCCCGGTCAATCATCGGATGGGAGGATCTTCGTCAAAAATTCCTTCTTCATTTCAGCTCAACTTTGCCAAAAACGACAGTTTTCGATCTTACAAACTGCAAGCAAAGGGAGAATGAAAGAGTCTTTGATTTCATTGCTCGTTGGAAGGGATTAACGTATTCCCTGAGTTTAGCACTCCCTCAGGAGGAACTGTTGCCAATCTGTGTGGCAAATTTGCGTGACGAATTACGCACGCCATTGATCCCTGTGAAATACACAGGAGGGTTTCGAGACCTTACTTAAATCGCTCAATAGATTGAAGATTCCCTTATACAGGCTAAGGTTACATCTCGTATAATTCCATCAGCTCTAGGAAGGAGAATGGGTAAAGCAGAAACTGCTACAGTTATGCTTAAACAAGCACCTGTACCTATTTCTACTTCAAAACCTTCATCTTCTCGAAGGGCTCCACCTCCTGAACGCCAACAACAAAGGCTGTTTCGTCCAAATGATAAAAGAGATCAACGACGAAAACAATTTTAGGATTTAAAGAGTAAAACATACTCTTTCCGAAGTGAGCAAGTTCCTGGTTACTTCATTTCAGCTCTGGAAAATAATTTGGTTCAATTACTAGTGCCCAAGAGGCCAAAAAAGGAAGGAGATGAAGACCGTCCCAATTATTGTCCCTTTCATCAAATGTTGGGGCATCCCATCCATGAGTGTTTTGTCTTTAAAGACCTCCTGCAAAAGATGGTCGACTTGGGACAAGTCAAATTGAAGGGTTCTTCAGCTCATGTAGCGTGTATTACTGCTACAGATCCAGAGGAAGGAGGCGAGTGGCAGGAAGTCAAAATCAAAACTGCGAAAAAATATGATGATTGGATGGTCAGAAAGACAATCAATCGGACCCATTCCATTTTGCGAACACAATTGAAGAAGCCAATTGTGTCTCCTACAAAAGCTGCAGTAAAGCCTCCATCAAAAGACAAATCCTCAAAAGGGTAGCGCAATTCAAAGGAGAAAGAGGAATCAGAAGAAGATGAGTATGTATCAAAGCCTAAATTGTCTTTGACTCTGGCAGATTTCATGCCATCGACTTCAAAGCCACGGGCACCGCCCCACCAAACGGCACAGCCTAAACAGGCTAACCAGGTAGAGTCTTTATCAGATGAAGAGTTAATCTTTGGTTCTGTTAATATGATTCAATTAACAGATCCATATTCTAGTCTTGATGAGCCTGAATTCCCTGTATCAAATAAGGGAATCCGAGGAAGTTCTAGAGGTTCAGGATACAGGGGAAGACGTGGATCTTTCCGAAGCCACTACTCTAATTTTACCCCTGCTAGCACTGTATATGCAACAGAAACTCGTGGTAGAGCCCTTCAGCGAGCTCAAAAAGAACAAGCAAGTTCTTCTGCCAATGGCCAACTCAGTTTTGGCACAGTTATTTTGGAAGACCGATTAAAAGTTCCATCTTCTTTATCTCAACAAGTAAATGGATCTAATCAGTCTAATCTTCCAAAACCAAGGATGTTTCCAACTTCAATACAAGATGCATCAACTTCCAAAGCATCTGCTTCCAAGGTACCTGCTAAACTGCATATTCCTATTGGGAAACGCAGACCTCTAGATCAAAAGTATGATATATTGAAACACTTGGCCCAAGTACCAGCCAAGTTATCAATTTTGGATTCTTTGAATCTATCAAAAGATCTTCGGGAAGCACTCATCGAAACTTTGTCAAGTCCTCAGGAGTTTGAAGCTGAAATTGCTGCAGTTGAAATCTATCACATAGAGAATAATCCTGCAGAATGCCATGCAGTGATATCTTTTACAAATAAAGATGAAGATGATGTTGTGCATGGGCACATAAAACCTTTGTACTTATCTGGCAAAGTCAATGCTGTAGATATTCGAAGAGCTTTCATTGACAATGGTTCAGGAGTCAACCTCATGCCCATTCGTACACTTCGTCGATTGGGCCTCATGGAATCTGATTTATCTCCTTCTACCATGATGTTACAAGGATATGATAAAAATGAACAAGAACCACTGGGAGAAGTTACACTCAGAACTCAGTTTGGAGATCTTGTATCCAATTCGGATTTCATGATTGTTGATCAAGACTCAGCTTTCAATATCTTGCTTGGAAGACCCTGGCTACATCAGCATGCAGCTATTCCTTCATCATACCATCAATGTCTCAAATACTGTTTCGATGGTCAAGTTGGAACATTGTATGGTGATAAGGCCTCGTTCAAGACATGTGAGTCTCAATACATTGAGGCGGAATTTTATCACATGAAGGGAAGAGAAAAATCTACAATGAAGGAAATTACCAAAGTTAATGCTCCATATGGTTTGGAGAAAATTCCAATAAATCCATTTTCACATGTGAGTACAGATTATGTGTTACCTATCAGTCAAATTTAAAAAATAGGCCCAAATCAAAATACTCTTATGGAAAGATCCATAATGTCAATTACGGCAATCGATCCAGACAACATGGGAGAAATTGGTAACCTACCAAGCAGTGATGAAAGCATAAGTGGTGACGTTTTCATTTCATCTACTGAAGTCCAACAAGTCTATACTTCGCTAATCAGGCCAGAAGAAGTTATAGCAACACCAGAGGTGAATAATGATGTCGATTCTCAATCCATCGTCTCCTCTTTATTTCCCAAAGAAGACCCTTTATCATCAATAGGGTCGGAAATGGAAGCTTCTTCTTCAAAATGTGAAAATTTTGACATCTCTTATGATCATGAGAATTTCGTTTTGTCATCTACTTTGCAAGTAGAAACGGAAGAAATAGCACGTGATGAAGAGGAAGAGGAAGATCTTAGAGATGCTCCTCCAGCATTTGAAGAGGGTATCTCTACCACTGTGGATGAACTCAGAGAAGTAAATCTGGGTACAGAGAAAGATCCATGCCCCACTTTAATTAGTGCGGCCATGACCCTTGAAGAGCAAGAGATGTATATTTCTTTTCTAAAGAAAAATAAAGATATTTTTTCTTGGAATTATACAGAAATGCCTGGGCTTGATCCTGATGTTGCTACTCATCATTTGGGTTTACCAAAAGAACATCGAGGTTTTAAGTAAGCCGCGAGAAGAACACACCCAACCTATGCTTCCAAAATTGAATATGAAGTGGATAAGCTGATCAAAGACAACTTTGTCAGAGAAGTTCAATATCCCAAGTGGTTGGCTAATATTGTCCCTGTAAAGAAGAAGAACAGACAAATTAGGGTTTTCATCGATTTCAGAGATCTCAATCGGTATTGTCCTAAAGATGATTTCCCAGTTCCGATTACAGAACTCTTAATTGATGCGATGGCTGGCTATGAAGTACTTTCTTTCATGGATGGATATTCCGGATATAATCAGATCTGAATGGCCCCAGAAGATGAGGAATATACAGCCTTCAGAGCTCCTCAAGGTGTGTTTTGTTACCGGGTGATGCCCTTTGGTTTAAAGAATGTAGGTGCAACATATCAACGCGCCATGCATCGTATCTTCAAACCTCTTTTAGGGAAGTTTGTTGAATGCTATGTAGATGATTTGGTGGTTAAATCCAAACAACGTTCTAATCACTTGGCTGATTTGGAAGTCATATTCCACAAGCTTCGACAACATAATTTGAAGATGAACCCCTTAAAATGTGCTTTTGGGGTAACCTCAGGAACATTCCCCGGCTTTGTTGTACGCCATCGCGGTATTGAAGTCGATCCTGAGAAGACCAAATAAATCCTTGGTATGTCAACTCCTCAGAATTTGAAAGAATTAAGAGGACTTCAAGGACACTTAGCCTATATTCGGCGTTTCATCGCCAATTTGGCAGGCAAAAGTTTACCCTTTACCAAATTATTGAAGAAAGGAGTCACTTACCAGTGGACTGAAGAATGTCAAGAAGCATTTGATGTTCTCAAGAAATACCTCTTGAGTCCACCAGTACTCATGCCACCTGTTGAGGGTAGACCGCTTATCCTCTATGTGACAGCTCTAGAGCGATCATTGGGTGCCTTTCTCGCTCAAAAGAATGATGCTGGGAATGAAAATAGTCTCTACTATCTCAGTAGAACTATGCTTGAAGCAGAAACCCGGTATTCAAGTATTGAGAAGTGCTGCCTAGCATTAATCTTTGCAGTTCAGAAACTGAGACACTACCTGCAACATCACGAGGTCCAATTGGTATCTCGTAATAATCCGCTCAAATTCATCCTTAGTCATCCAATGCTTAAAGGATGTCTGGAAAGGTGGGCGGTTATTCTACAGCAGTTCGACATTCAGTATGTGTCTCAAAAGGAAATTAAGGGCCAAGCTCTGGCTGATTTCCTGGCTGAACATCCTTCAGTGGAAGACACGTATTCAGATATTGAACTCCCTGATGAGGAAGTTTTCTCTATTCAAGAGAGTCCTCAAACATGGGAAATGTATTTTGATGGTGCTTCTAGAAGTCCAACAGGGAAGAAAATGGAAAATCCTAAATTCAACAAAGTTGGTTTAGGAATTGTGCTCATTTCTCCAGATAAGGCAGTGTTACCTTATTCCTTTTTATTATGGGAAGGTGGTACCAATAATAAAGCTGAATACCAAGATCTCATTACAGGCTTGGAGTTAGCGCTTCAAGCAGAAGTGAATCACTTAAAGGTGAAAGGTGATTCAGACCTGGTAATCAAACAAGTCAATGGGGATTATGCCATCAGAAAAGAAGAATTAATCCCTTTGTATGATTATGTCAGAGAGTTAATGTCGGAATTCCCTTCAGAACCGACATTTTCTTATGTCCCAAGATCACAAAATGCTCAAGCTGATGCACTGGCAAATATAGCCACAGCTTTAGCAGATCCAAATCGGGATGAGACAACCATCAGTATTGCCCACCGTCGTGTAATTTCACCTTATGTTCAAGTCAGAACAGATGAAATTAATGAAATTAGTCCCATTCCTGAACCGTATGGTCATACTACAGGATGGATGTCACCTATCAGGGAATACCTTCAAAATGGAACACTTCCACCTGATAGAGCCGAGAAAGAACAAATCCGGCGATGTTTGGTCAATTTTACTCTTTATGATAGCCCAAACCACCTCGAGAAAATTCTCTACAAACATGGTTTTGATGGAGTTCTCTTCAGATGTATTGATGGTGAAGAGACAATGGCTGTCATAAAAGAAGAGCATGTAGGAGTCTGTGGTGCCCACCAGTCTGGACATAGACTGTCTGATCAAATTCGAAGGCTTGGATACTTTTGGCCTTCAATGATACAAGATTGTGTTAATTTCACAAAGAAGTGTCATTCATGTCAAGTATATGCCAACTTCATTCATCAACCTCCAGAGTTGCTTCATACAGCTAAATACTCGTGGCCATTTTCCACATGGGGAATGGATGTGGTGGGACCTTACCCTTCAGCTACGACCAAGCAGTTTAAGTACATTCTTACTGCTACTGATTTCTTTTCCAAATGGGTAGAGGCAGTACCTCTCAAAGAAGTCAGTTCTAAATGCATTGTTAGATTCATCAAGTCTAACATCCTTACTAGATTTGGTGTCCCTCATACCATATTGACGGACAACGGCACCAACTTCTGTTCTTCTGAGGTGAAGAAATTGTATCAAGAATACAACATTAAATCCAATCATTCATCTCGATATCATGCGGCAGCCAATGGCCAAATAGAAGCTTTTAACAAGACTCTTTCAAATATACTACAAAAGATGGTGGATAAAGATAAGAGGTCATGGCCTGATAAACTCTTTCATGCTCTATGGGCTTATCGGACTACCACTCGCAATGCAACGCGGTCAACTCCATATTCATTGGTATATGGAATAGAAGCAGTCTTGCCAATTGAAGTTCAATTGCCCTCACTCAGAATAGCCATTTGTGATCAGTTATCTATAGATGAGCAATCCCAAAAGCGGTTGAATGAATTGGAACAGTTAGATGAGAAAAGATTGTGCACTTTGCACCACTTGGAAATCTATCAGAATCGTATAGGATGAGCTTTTAACAAAAAAGTTCGTCTTCATTCATTCATTCAGGGAGAATTGGTATTGGTTCTCAGAACACCAATGATACCAGGAAAGAAGCCTCCCAAGCTTGAACCAAAATGGGAAGGACCTTATTCAATACATAAGGTCTACTCCAATGGAGCTTATTCATTAATCTCAATGGATGGAAAACTCATCACGACTCCAACCAATGCCAGATTTCTGAAGAAATATTTTTTATAAACACAAAATATGGTCCCCAGAACCAAGACTCTTACAATTGGTTCATACAGAAATAGTCCAGTATGACTTTAAACTGCATCATCATCCACGGTCCATGTATATGACCTTAAACTATTTGCCCTTTTTCGTCCAACATGACGTTAAACTGTAGAAAAGAACTTGTCCCTGAAACATGACACTAAACTATGCAGCACCAGTTCGTCCTTGCTATATGACGTTAAACTATACAGCAATGGTCCAGTATGACCTTAAACTGCAACTTTCGTCCCACATGACGTTAAACTGTAGAAAAGAACATGTCCCTGCAACATGACACTAAACTGTGCAGCACCAGTTCATCCTTGCTATATGACGTTAAACTATACAGCAATGGTCCAGTATGACCTTAAACTGCAACTTCGTCCAACATGATGTTAAACTGTAGGAAAGTCCATTTTTCGTCCAACATGACGTTAAACTGTAGAAAAGAAGATGTCCCTGCAACATGACACTAAACTGTGCAGCACCAGTTCGTCCTTTCTATATGACGTTAAACTATACAGCAATGGTCCAGTATGACCTTAAACTGCAACTTCATCCCACACGACATTAAACTGTGAAAAAGTTCCCTAAACCGTCCAGCATGACCTTAAACTGCATCATCCCTGGTCCATGTATATGACCATAAACTATTTGCAAATCCCTTATGTCCAGCAAGACGTTAAACTGTGACGTCCTAACAACATGACGCTAAACTGTATAAAAGTCCCTCACGTCTGGAAAGACGTTAAACTATATAATCATCAAAGGTCCAGCATGACATTAAACTACACCATCCACGGTCCATGCATACGACCTTAAACTATTCGCACTTTTGTCCAACATGACATAAATGGTGTGTTATTTTGTCCTTACTGCATGACATTAAACTGCACAGTCCCCCTTTTGTCCAATATGATGTTAAACTGTTTTATCCCCATCGTCCTAACTACATGACGCTAAACTGTACAGGAAATCCTTGATATGTCCTAAATGACATTAAACTGTATTTTTCCCTGCTACATGACACTAAACTGTGCAGCACCAATAGTCCTAACTGCAAGACTTTAAACTGCATAGTCCCTTTTTATGTCCTACATGACATTAAACTGTATTTTGTCCCTGCTACATGACACTAAACTGTGCAGCACCAATGGTCCTAACTGCAAGACTTTAAACTGCATAGTCCCTTTTTATGTCCTACATGACATTAAACTGTATTTTGTCCCTGCTACATGACACTAAACTGTGCAGCACCAATAGTCCTAACTGCAAGACTTTAAACTGCATAGTCCCTTTTTATGTCCTACATGACATTAAACTGTGCATCGTTAAGGTTATTGTTACCTCTTGTTTCTCACACCGAGTATGACTCACGTGAGCTTAGAGCGAACATCAACCATAACACTCCCTTTGGGCCACTAACCATGTGTAAGTCCCAACAACATTTTAATTAGATCATTGTCCCTAAGAACAATTTGATCATTAATTCATTCTTTAATTGAACTACACAGACTTTGATCCTTGCCCTCCAGGCTGGGTATGTAGGCAACCTCCCAGGGTTCAAGCCCGAAAACAATCTCTTCACATCGGTTCACCACCATCTCATATGATGTTGATTCGTGAAACCGCACCTAGAATCAATATCTTTACATTGATTCACTTTCGTCCTTGTTATACGACGTTAAACTATACAACACTTTTGTCCAGTACGACAATAAACTACAATATTATTTGATCTCCTCACTTGAGAGAGAACTATTATTGAAATTGATTTTTCAATCATGTTTCATTTCAAAAAGACTACGTGCATACATGGTAATGCCTAAATTTTTTTTCTCAGGTTAAACCATCATTGCACTAAAGTCCCCTTTCACCCTTCACGTGTACGGACCAAATTTGTACAAAGGGTAGTTCTAGAACTACGTGGGCTTGATTCCCATCCTTATGGGATACGTAGGAACGTTCGAGTATCCCTCGAATCCAGCCCCAAGTCTTTTGGGCCTAACCCCAAATTTCACTTTCAGTCCCTTGGCTAAAAAATCCTCATGAAAACACACACTGTGTATTCATTATTATGGTCCGAATTCTATGACCCTAAACTAAGATTTCTCATACTTTCGTCCTGTACGACGTTAAACTGCATTTCAAGAACTACATATGGCTTGATTCTCATTCTTATGAGATATGTAGTGAAGTCCAAAATTTCAATTCAGGTCCCAGCCACAACATGATTATGGTTATCATTGACCTATGTATCTCTATATACATTAGAAAATACCCATCTTTATGTGTTATAATCCTAACCTTAAATATTTTCAGATCTTCATAACCCTTTTCATGACTTCTAGTCACAAAAATGTCAAACTTCTGAGAATTCTTTTGCCTGACTATGCAGCACGTGCCCATAGGTGGCCTTGCATAAACAGTCCACATAACAGACTTGTCAGCCGAAAGATACTATTTTATTTAACTATGCAGCCAATGCCCTTAGGTGGCCCTGCATAATTCAACCCCCTAACGGGTTTGTTAAATGATGGTAACTTCATTCTTGGGAAGAATGCCTCTTTTGTCCTTATTTGTCTTAAACGACAGTATGTAGGGATCCGCAAAAAATATCCATCCTTAACATATTTGTACCATATCCTTTTTCATGATCTGAAAGTATTCAAATCTATGGTTTATTCTTCTTCCCTACGTTTGGGTCAGACCTTCGTGGGAGTGATATTCACCCATTTCTTCGATAATCTTGTCTGGAAATATATTCTCCATATTCAAGTCCCTCTTTCCATACAACAAACTCTATACTTTAGAAAATTTGAATCTCCATAAACTTTCACTAGATTTTAGCACTAGGAAATTAAATTTCTAAGAGTTCTTTCGCCTGACTATGCAGCACGTGACCATAGGTGGCCTTGCATAAACAGTCCACATAACAGACTTGTCAGCCGAAAGATGATATTTATTTAACCATGCAGCCAATGCCCTTAAGTGCCCCTGCATATTTCAAACCCCTAACGGGTTTTGTTAAATAATAGTAACTTCATTCTTGGAAACTACTTCTTCTAATGCCTTTTAGCTCTTTTTCATATCATTCCTCAGATTCAAATATTCTTAAGTCATAGTTTACATATTTTCCCTCATACTTGAGTATGGTAATATGTTTTCAGATAAATTGTCAAGGAATTGAATCAATTTTAACCCATTTTTGGTCAAAGCTATTTCGACCTTAAACATTAGCCCCTTTATGTCTGGCATGCATGACTTTAAACTGCCCACAAAAGACAAAGGAACTCTGAATAAAATTCAAGTTCCAGCACACTTGCGCGCTGCCCTCTGTGCCCTGAAGACTTGCGCGCCCCCTTTTCCTTTGAATGTATTCAATTTCCTCAGAGTCAAATCCTCATTTCTTTACGGATCCAACTCTGAGGGGGGACTTTTGTTGACACTCCTTTTCGTCACAGAATCTAAAAGATCGGAAAAGGGGAATATCTGAGCTCAAAGTGATTCATCCTTTGAAGAAAACATCAAAAATCGACAAAGGCAGGAACACAGGATCAAAAGCAACTGCACTGCGCAAGTTATCTCACTGTCGCGCAAGTGACTTGCGCGACCTAAGTGGTAACCGCCCTGTAACCGCCCAGGGTCTTCTTTTGCCTATAAATAGACCCTGTGGGCCCCCCATTCGAGAGGATCTTTTTCCAAAAACTCGGATTGAAGCTCCCAACGCCCAAGTCTCTTCTCAAAGCTTCCGGAACACTTCTAAGGTAATTTCTTACCTAGAACGGAAGATCTAAAGAGAGGGAGGAAGTCCTAAGTGTTGAAACTCATCAACACTTGCGCGCCTAAATGGCCAGCCCTTAAGGGAACTGGTCACACTTGCGCGCCGCCTTATTCCTTCAATAGAATTTGCATGTCCCTTTTCTAGAAGAACCTCAAGGGGATTTTAAAGGGTTTAATAAAGAGTCGCTCAAGTATTTCAATTCTGATTGAAAATCGCGCAAGTACACCATGTGTCGCGCAGGTATACTTGCGCGCCCACGCAAGACTTTCGCGCCTTTCAAGACTTGCGCGCCCCTACCTTTTTGAGTGGCCATCTTGCCCATTTTACCCCTCTTAAGCCATTTCACCTTTCCTATTCAAGATTCAGTCTTCAAGATACTCTTCAAAGCCATTTATGGCATGATTTCTTGATTTGACTTCCTTATCTGAAAGGAATTCGGTGGAATATCTCTCAAAACCTAGTGATTTATACATCTTTATGTCACCAAAGATTGAGAGTTCGTTCATTCAACCTCATCCTTTAATATGAGAGAATCCTTAACCTGGGTCTCCTTTTCAGGAATAATCCCCAGTTATAAATCCTTTAATCTGGGCATCTTCCTCAGGAGTAAGCCCCAAATTCTTAAAGTTTCTTAAACTTGGGCATCCTCCTCAGGAGTAAGCCCCAAACCTTAATTCCTTAACTTTGGGCATCCTACTCAGGAGTAAGCCCCAATATCAAATATGGGCATCCTTTTTAGGAGTAAGCCCCAAACCTTAATCACTAACCTGGGTCTCCTTTTCAGGAATAAGACTCAGTCATAATCTTGGGCTTCCTTTTCAGGAGTAAGCCCCAAGTCCCCTAACCTGGGCCTCCTTTTTAGTAGTAAGTCCCAGTCATAATTATGGGCATCCTCTTCAGGAGTGAACCCCAAGTCCCTTAATTTCTCTTAACCAGTCCTAAATTACGTTTCATATGGGGTTCCTTCTCAGGAGTAAAACTCAATTATCAATCCTCTCCTAATTTGGGTTTCCTTTTCAGGAATAAGTCCCAAGTTAGAGTATTCAAATCTCCATAAAGCACATATACCTTTATGGACCCTATTCCTGGATTTTTTCCCTAAAAGTAAATCCTAAAGCTTCATCTATCTGGGCATTCATACATACATAAGCCCCAAACAATTTCTTATGATTGCATCTTTCATGGCACAATTGTCTAATTTTTACCAATACCTCTTGTTTCTCACACCGAGCATGACTCACATGAGCTTAGAGTGTAAAAGTAATTATGACATTCTTCTTTGAGCCATCAATCATAAAACATCATACTCCATTACTCGAACTACGTGGGTTCTGATTCCTTTTCCAAAAACAAAGGATATGTAGGTAGCCCATTCATGGGTTCAATCCCAACTTTGAAATAATCCTTGTCCTTCTGAATGATGATAAACTTCAAGTGCCCCACTGAGTGGCTTTAAAACCAGCCTGGTCATCATAATGACCAAGAGACTTTTATATAAATGTTTTGAAGGATACCATTGACCAAGAATCTCTAAATAGATACAGTTGATTCTCTATTGATGAAGAACCTCGAATACATGTAAAAGATTCTCTAAATTTCTTGCATATTTAATCATTGATTGTTAAAACTAAAGGAAATATCATTTTATACTTGGTAATGTAATAAGGATTCACGAACATAACTTAAATCTATAAAGAGAGTCCCGGAGTAGACAATAATTCCCTTCAAAAAGGTGTGATGAGTCCGACCTCCCATCCTCTCGACCAATGCAAATTCCTAAGCCTCATCATTCCACAAGCTAATGAGCGCCTACCTTTGGAAAGTAGGTCCAAACGGATGTGGAATCATTGGATGTTTCCGGTTCTACGAACAAACCCGCTAGAAACCGATCGGAACATTTGAATCTCTTGTCCAGGAGGTCATTCCCGAATTCCGTGCGAAACACCTCCAAAGGTGGTTCACGATGGATACATACCACGAACCAAGCCTATATGGAAGAAGTTTGCAGTGCTTTGGCCCACGCAGTATTGGCCAGAAAACTGCTAACCAGGCTGCTCCGTGGAATCTCAATCCCAGATTTAAATATTTAAGTTTGGAAACTTACAAAATTTTTGATGTTCGGATTATTCCAGTCTACGGACCATCAAAAACATGTATCGAGTTCTTACGTGACCCGTTGTACCTTACTTTTTAATTGATTAAAAGTGTTAGTTCTTGGCTGGGAGGCTGGTCCATGAGAGAATATTGGCGTGAACGAGGAATGGTTCGCATAAATGGAAGTTGGTTCGCAGACGAGGCGTTTCACGAAGGAGCAATCACGCGAAGACGAAAGAAAAATTCTCCATTTTTGCGATGAATCTGGTAAAACACAAAGGGTAGGGGTCTCCGTATTTATAGGTGTGGTCCCCTACCAGGTCCACCCTTCTATCGCAATCCATCCACATTTCAGGACTACTCTACATCGAAATAGTCTCCTCTTTGTTCCGATCGGACCCCATTCCGATGGGGGGCATTTGTAGGGTCCTGAAAAATCTGAAAAGGAGAATGAGAATTCCCTTTAATCCAAGAGAGGATTCTACCCAATTTCCCTCAAGGGATTGGGAAAAAATGAGGAGAAGTTGGCATAAGATGAACCGGTCGGCGGACCGGTCCAATATTAATGGTGCGCGGCTGGATCCGCGAAGCGCCCCCCTCCGTGGACTGCTATCGTTCACGGAACAGAGGTGGGGACCCTCTGTGGGCGTGAAGCAGGACAGGTGCTAGGCCTATCCACTGACACGAACCGCACCAACTAGACCATGCCACATGCGCTATCGTTCACGGAATAGAGGCAGAACCCTACACGGCTGCAAAGCACTCCCCAAACTAGTTTGGTTCGAAAGGAAGGTGCGTTCATTGCCCCCGTGAGTTGCGGATTGACCAAGTCATCCGTAAACTGGGTTTTCGGTCATGGGCCTCCGCAAAACATGTCGCATGACCATAGATACATCTCTTTCCCCACTCTATAAAAGGAGATCAAGTGGGAGAAGAGGGAGATCGATCAGATTCGGGTGGAAGGATTTCTGAGGAAGGAGCTTAGGATTTCACAAACAACGAAGTTCCAATTCACGAACCAGAACTGGTATGAAGTTGGAAACAAATTAATAAGGAACCGAAAATTTATAACAATTTGGTGAACCATGAACTTAAAATAATAATAAAAAGAAGACCGTGAACCATGGCCCCTCTGTGGATGCACTCTCCGTGGACCAGGGAGTTTATTCCACTTTTTCTATCTGATGTACCGTGTAGCACCCTCCTATACAGACGAATCGCTAACCGACGAACCCTCGACCGGCATCTCCCTTGGCCGCTGCTGCCCGTGTGGACTCCCCCGCATACCAACCTGGTACATGGGATGAACCCGAATCCGCATACCACCCTAGAATGCGGGATGCCTATCAGTCCGCGTACCACCCTAGTACGCGGATAGCCACTCCGGCCATGTAGCACCCCCCCTATGAGAAGGGTTCCACTCCTCATACACCCATGTGGCCTTTAAAATCCTTCGGTGTTCCAATTCCCCAGGTCAGATAAAATCCTTCCAATCCGGCCTGATCCTTCGCAACACCCACATTGGCCCATTCATCGGCCCCGAGCCAAGGCCTCCACTGAAGCCACCATACCTATATGATGCAACCTTTAGGTGCATCATCACACTGACTTGAGTTCACGTACCCATGGTAAGTGAGGTCAAAGGGGTTGCTCTGGACCTTGAGTGAATTTCCTGAAGAATTTTTGGGTTTAAATTTCCACGGTAATGCAGGGTCCGAGCCTGGAGTCCCCTTTCTTCCTCTCCAATCGCCATATTGGGGGACCCTACTTTAATTTCCCTTCATCTATGGTGGTGAGAACTTCTCCCCTCTTCTGGGAGTGAACCGGGCAGCCTCTTTGTTGTAATCCCCTAGTCATTCTTGCAGGAGGTAGCACCCATGCACCTCTGTACTTCCCTGGTGCCAAGAACCATGAGGGGAGATGGACAAATGGGTACCCTTTCCCTCAACCTCTGGGCCTTTTCACCATCGGGCCTCCATGATAGACTAATACTTGACTTCTCGGGCCTCCCTATGTGTAAGCCCCACTCTGCTTCCCACAGACGCACCATTCGCGAAGTGATTGTCAAGTCTCTGCTACCTCTTGTTTCTCACACCGAGCATGACTCATGTGGGCTTAAAGTAAGCACCGACCCTTACCCCAACCTCATGTGAACTATGAGGACATTGATCCATGTCAAGGCATGGTATGTTGGAAGCCTCCACATTGTTCCAGCCCACCACCCGGCCATTCTGACCCCATTTACGTCGGTTTACCCACATCTTGGCCCGCCTCAGAGTTTATGCCCCATCCCAAACCGAACTACGGGGATTCTGATTCCTCCCCTGAGGATACATAGGAAGCTCATATTACAGGTTCAATCCAAACGATCAAGTTGTTATCTGTCCCCCTGGACGATAATAAACTTAAGAGTGCACTGCCAAGAGGCTTCAAACCAGCGCCATCTTAGTGAGTCCAAAGCCCTCAGATTCATTAATCCAATGAGGGATGGTAAAACTCGAGCCTAAATTATTCTGAATACTTGTGTCCAACTGACCTTTTCCAACCAGGAGTAATCCATGGATACTATGCTTTGGTATAAACCAAATATTCGGGAACATATGAACATGTCTAAAATCTATAAGAGAGTCCCGAAATAGGCAATAATTCCCCCCTAAAAGGGTAAGATGAGCCCGAAATTCCATCCTCTTGACCAATGTGAGTTCTTAAGAATCGCTGGCCAAATCACCCGGCGAATTCCTGCCTTTGGAACACAGGTCCACATATTGTTTGATATGGAATCGTTGGGTGTTTTGAAACGAAGACCGATATACCAGACCTTAGCAATTGAGCGGAGCTCAGCCCTCCGTGAGATCGACAGTCGGGCGCATCAGTCCACTCCATCTGATTCATCATGAAACAATGTTTTGAGGGGTTTATGTATTTTTAGGTTTTAAAGGTTTTCTAAGGGTTTATCGATGTTTTAGGGTTTTTTACAATTTTATGGATTTTATGGAATATTTAGAATTTTTATGGATTTATAAGTTTTATAGGTATTTTGATTTATTTTAGGGTTTGTTAGGGTTTTCCGCATTGTCATGGTATTTTTGTATATTTATGGTTTTTTTTTTTGAGTTTTTAGTATTCTTAATATATTTAAAATATTTTTTAGACTTTTTTAGGGGCTTAAAGGGTTTTTAGAGTTTTTAATGGGTTCTCGGATTTTTGTCATTTTTTTGGTTTTATGGTTTGTTTGGTTTAATTATTTTTAGGTTTTTTTGTGGATTTTAGCAATTTTTAGGGTTTTTTCATTTTTTAGGTTTTAAGGGTTTTAATTGTACATAGGTTTTGGAGGTTTTCATTTGGGTTTTAATGGGTTTTATGGTCTTCTACAATTTTAGATATTTTTAGGATTTACATGGTTTTTAGGGATTTCTAGGATATTTAATGATTTTGGGGGTTTTTTTGGGGGGGGGGGGGTTAGCCTCTAACAATTTTTATGATTTTTAAGGGTTTTGAGTGTTTTTATGTTTTTAATTTTTTTAGGGTTGCTAGGTTTTTCTGGGTTTTCATGGTTTTTATATTTTTTTACAATTTTATGGATATTTAAGTATTTTTTAGGATTTTTATGGTTTTATGGTCTTTAGGGATTTTGTGGGGGTTTTTTGGTTTCTATGGATTTTTTTGGGTTTTTAAGGTTTTTTTAGGTTTTAGAGTTTAAGGATTTTTCATGTTTTTAAAAAAAAATTAGGTTTTTAAAGTATTTTTTTAGTGGATATAGGGTTTTAGGGGTTTTGAGCATTTTTTATGGCTTCTATGGTTTTTAATGGTTTTTAGGTTTTTAGGGTTTTTAAAGAATTTTTTCAAATTTTTATGGGTTTTTATGGTTTTTAGGGATTTTAAGATTTTTTAGTTTTTTTTGGTTTTTCATGGTTTTTTGGGTTTTATGGGTTTTTTTGAGTTTTTAATAGGTTTTAAGGTTTTTTTGACATTTTTAATGGATTAGTGGTATTTAGAGTATTTAGTGGGTTTATATAGGTTTTTAGGGCTTTCATGGTTTTTTGGGGTTTTTATGGTTTATAGGGGTTTAAGGAAAGGAAGTTGCGGGAGACAAACTATTCCTGACCCCCCCCCCCAAAAAAAATTATTAGAAAAAAGACGTATCAGACAAGATAGGGGAGGGGTCAAACGACCCACATTGAAAAACCCTTAAACACCCCAAACCCAAAAAGGATACCCAAAAAAGTCAGCAAGAAAATTAAAACCAAGAAAAAAACGCACAAAAGCAAAGAAATAACCATCACCATAATCCAGGTTTAATTTTTTGGGGGTTTTATGGTTTTTAGAGTTTTTAGGGGGTGTTAGGGTTTTTATCATTTTTAGATTTTTTAGGGAATTTTCATTTTATTATGTTTTTAAGGTTTTTTTGTTATCTAGGGTTTTAAGGTTTTTGAAATTTTTTGTGATTTTTAAATCTTTTTTGATATTTTTATAGTTTTTAAATATTTTTAGGGATTTTAGATTCTTTAGAGATTTTTCTATTTCATGTTTTTATTGGTTTTTTTATTTTTAAGGTTTTCTTGAGTTTTTATGGGTTTTATGGTTTTTTAGGGTTTTTCAACATTTTTATGGGTTTGATGGGATTTAATAGTTTGTTGTGTTTTTATTGGGTTTTTAGGGTTTTTATGGTTTTTCGAGGTTTTATGGTTTCTAGGGGTTTTGGGTTTTTGGAATTTTTTAGGTTTTTATGGACTTTATCTGTTTTTAGTGATTTAATCTTAGGGTTTCTGAGTTTTTAAGTGTTTTTAAATTTTTAGGTATTTTTAGGGCTTTATTAGGATTTTTATAGGTTATTAGGATTTTAGTTATTTTGAGGGGTGTTAAGATATTTTTGGGTTTTTAATTTTTTTCGAATTTTTATGGTTTATTTTGATTTTTTAGGGATTTTAATGTTTTTTTTGAATTTTTTGACATATTTTTGGGGTTTAAATGGTTTTTTAGTTTTTTATGGTTTTTAGGTTGTTATGGGTTTTTAGGGTTTCTTAATGTTTTTACTTGTTTTATGGTTTTTAGGTGCTTAGAGGGTTTTCATGTTTTAAGGGGTCTTTCATTTTTTAGGTTTTGGGGGCCTTAAGTGTTTTTAGGGTTTTAAGGTGTTCTTAGGGTTTATAGTGTTTTAGGGGTTTTTAAGTATTTATGGTTTTTTAGGATTTTCTTGGTTTTTTTGGATTAATTTGGTTTTTGGGATTTTGGGGGGGTTTTGGGTTTCTATTATTTTTGTGGTTTTATGGTTTGTTTAGGTTAAGTGTTTTTTAGTCTTTTATGGCCTTTAGGTTTTTATAGTTTGTTTTAAAAAAAATTGGGTTCCATGGGTTTTTAGAGTTTCTAGTTGTTTTTAGTGTTTTTTTTGTGTTTTCCATATCTGATAAGGTTTTTAGGGGTGTTTGTGGGTTTTAGGGTTTTTTGGGTTTTTTGGTATTTTATGGTTTTTAGGGTTTTTAGTGTTTTTTTGGTTTTTAGGAGGTTTGCATTTTTAGATTTATATGGTTTTCTAGGGTTTTTCACAGTTTTTATGGTTTTTACCCTTTTAGTGATTTGTAAAGATTTTAGGATTTTTATGGTTTTTTAGTTTCTTGTGGATTTTCAGGGTTTTTTGGTTTTTTAGGTTTTTAATAATTCTTATGGTTTTGTGGTTTATATGATATTTAAGGAATTTATGGTTTTTATGGTTTTTATGGTTTTAGGTTTTTTACTTTTTAGGGTTTTAATGGTTTTTTTAGATTTTTTAAACATTTTATATTTTTTAAATGTTTTTAGAGTTTTTAGTGGTTTTAGTGTGTTTAAGGGATTTTAGGGGTTTTATGTTTTTTTGGGTATTCAGTGCTTTTAAGGTTTTTAAAGGTTTTTTAATGTTTTTATCATTTTTTAGGTATTTTAGGGGTTCTAATATTTTTATGTTTTATGTATTTTATTGATTTCTTTATGTTTTTTTATGTTTTTTCACATTTTTAGGGATTTTTAGGGCTTCTTCAGATTTTTTAAGGGTTTTTAGGTGTTTTACGGATTTTGAGGAATTTTTTTCTTTTTTTTTTGAGTTTGTATGATTTTTTTGGGTTTTAATTGTTTTTTTTAGTTTTTTAGGTTTTATAATGTTTTTAATGTTCGTAATATTTTTAGGGGTTTAAAGGTCTTTTGAGTTTTTAGTGATTTTTTGGGTTCTTTTCAGTTTTTAGTGTTTCTTAGGTATTTTGGGAATTTTATTAGGTTGAGTTTTATTATGGAGTTTTAAGGTTTTTATGGTATTTTTATTATTTTTAAGGGTTTGTGTAATTTTCTAGGTTTATAGGGGTTTTAAGTGTCATTATTTTTTTACAGTTTTAATAGTGTTTTTAGGGGTTTTAGAAGTATTTACATTTTTATGGATGTTTAGGGATATATATGTTTTTTATTTTTTAGGGTTTTAAATATTTTTTTGGGTTTTATGGTTATTTAAGGTTGTTATGGTTTTTATATATTTTTAGGGTTTTAATGTTTTTTTTTCATTTTTATAGTTTTTATAGTTTTTTAGTGTTTTTAATGTTGTTTTGGGTTTAAAAATATTTTTCAGTTTTTAGTGGGTTGTTGGGATTTTATGGGTTTCGATGGGTTTTTATGGGTTTTGGTGGTATTTATAATTTTTAGGGTTTTTAATTTTTGTATGGTTTTTAGGGTTTTTATGGATTTTAGGTTTATAGGATTTTAGGTTATTTTAGGTTTTAAAAGTTATCTTATGGTTTTTACGGTTTTTAGGATTTGATATATTTTTAGGACTATTTTTGGATTTTTATGGTTTTTGTGGTTAATTTTATGTCATGTTTTTTTAGTTTTTAATATTTTAGGGGTTTTTAGTATTTTTGTGGTTTTTGGGTTTTCTAGGTTTTTTTTGGTTTTTTAAGTTAATAGGGTTTTAATGTTTTTATAGTATAATGATATTTTTATAGGTTTAAAGGTTTGTTACTGTTTTTAGTGGGTTTTTTGGGATTTATTGATTTTTAGAGTTTTTTACTGTTTTTAGGGGTGGTATTTTTTTAGGGTTTTTATTGTTCTTTAGGGTTTCAAGCATTTTTTGGGTTTTTTGAGATTATGTTTTTTGTTTTATATGTTTTTATTAGGTTTTTCATGGTTTTTAAGGTTTTTAACATTTTTATGGTTTTTTTGTGATATTTTAAGATTTTTATGGGTTTTAATCATTTTTATAAATTATGAGGCTTTTAGAGTTTTTTATGGATTTTATGGTTTTTTTGATTTTTTGGATTTTTCGATTTTTTCAGTTTTTTGGGTTTTACAGCTTTTTGGAGTAATTTTTAGGGATTTAAATGGTTTTTATAGTTTTATTAGTTTTAGGGTTTTCATGGGTTTTTATTGTTTTTTAAGGTTTTGGGTTTTATGGTTTTTGGGGGTTTTGGGTATTTTGGGGTCTTTAGAATTTTTTAGGTTTTTAAGGGTTTTAAGTGTTAGTTTTTTACATTTTAGGTATTATTAGGTCTTCTTTATGAGTTTTTTCGTTTTTAAGGGTTTAATAATTTTGAGGGTTTTAGGGGTTTTACGGTTTTTAGGGCTTTTTTGGTTTTTAACATTTATAGGTGTTTAAGGGTTTTAAAAGTTTTTATTGGCTTCAGTGTTCTTATGGTTTTTAGGGATTTTAGGATTTTTAGGGTTTTTAGGGTTTCTAGTATTTTTTAAGGTTATAATGTTTTTAGGTTTTTAGGGGTTTTAAGTGATTTTAGGTGTTTAATGTTTTCTTAGGATTTTCTGGGGTTTTTATTTTTTTATGGATTTTATGGATTTTTTTAGGAATTTTATGGTTTTTAGAGTTTTTATAAATTTTTAGGGGTTTAGGGGTTTTTTAGGGATTTTTTGATTTTTTTTGTTCTTTTGGGTTTTAGGGGTTTTTGAGTTTTCTAGGGTTTAAAGGTTTTATAGAGTTTTTATATTTTTTAGAGGTTAAAGAGTTTTTATAGTTTTTATTGATTTTTAGGTTTTTATGGGTTTGAAGGGTTTTTATGGTTTCTAGGGGTTTATGATTTTATGCGATTTTCAGGGTCTTTTTTGGAATTTTTATGGTTTTTACCATTTTTTATGTTTTGAGGGGTTTTAAGTGGTTTTAGGTTTTTATGGTTTTCTTAGGGCTTATCAGTGTTTTTGGGTTATTTACCTCTTTAAAATATTGTATAAAATTTTTAGGTTATTTATATTTTTAAAATTTTTTGGTATTTTGAGTGCTTTTAGGATTTGTTAGGGTTTTCAACATTCTCATGGTGTTTTTGATATTTTGAGTTTTTTTTCTGTTATTTAGGTTTCTTAATTTTTTTAAAATTTTTGAGATTTTTTGGGGTTTAAAAGGGTTTTATAGTTTTTAGTGGGGTTTAGGGTTTTTTGAGTGTTTTTGGTTTAATGATTTAAGGGGTTTTATGCTTTTAGTGATTTTGAAGGATTTTAGTATTTTTTAGGGTTTTAGCATTTTAAGGTTTTAGGGGTTTTAAGTGTATTTTGGTTTTAATTGTTTTATTATGGTTTTAATGGTGTTTTTGGGTTTTCTAAATTTTTTGGTATTTTTTGTATTTCCATGGTTTTTCAGGATTTCTAGGATTTTGGTTGATTTTGGGGTTTCTGGGGTTTTGGCCTTTTTAGCGTTTTTAGGATTTTTAGGTTTTTTGAGTGTTTTTATGTTGCAAATATTTTTATTAGGGTTTCATGGGTTTTAGGGTTTTCTACTTATCTAGTTAGTTTTATATATTTTTTTGTATTTTTATTGGCTTTGTGGCTTTTATGGATTTTTAGTGTTTTAGGGGGTTTTAGTTATTTTTTAGGTTTTTAAGTGTTTTAAGTGGTTTAAATGTATTGGGGTTTTAAAGGTTTTTTGATGGGTTTTCAATGATTTTTGTTTTTTTAATTCTATGGATATTTAGGTATTTTTGATGTTTTTTATGGTTTTTAACGTTTTTAGGGATTTTGGGGCGTTTTAGGGGTTTTTTGGGGGGTTTTGGGTTTTTATGGTGTTTTTGTGGTTTTAAGGGTTTAATGGGTTTTTTTAGTGTTTTAATGCTAAGGGGTTTAAATGGTTTTTAGTTTTTTAGTGTATTTATGGTTTATATGGGATTTTATCATTTAAGGGTTTTTAAGGTTTTTAGGGATTTTTTACGTTTTTAGGGATTTTAAGGATTTTTTACAAGTTTTATGATTTTTGTGGTTTTTATGTATTTTGAGGTGTTTTAGGGTTATTAGTTTTTTAGGGTTTTCATGGTTTTTAGGGGTTTTATGGATTTTTAGAGGTTTTATGGTTTTTTATTCCTTTTTATCATTTTTAAGGGATCAAGGGTTTTTAGAGTTTTTAGTGGTTTTATGGTTTTTATTGTTTTTATGGTTTTTATGGAAAAGGAATATTCGAGGGTCAGGCTACTCCCCCCCCCCCCCCCCCCAATTTATAAATAAAAGACACAACAGACAAGGGAGGGAAGGGGTCAAAAGACCCACACCCAAAAACCCTTTACAACCCCAACCCAAAGACCCAAAAAAAGAAAAATAAAAAGGAAAACAAAGAAAAAAGATAAACAGATCAGTGAACATCACCACCAAAGTCCGAAACAGAAACCACACCGTAAGGTCTTATGGAGTGCTTTTGGGGTCTAAAGGGGTTTTATGGGGTTTTGGTTTTTTTTTTTGTTTTTAATGATTTTTCATGTTTTATGGTTTTTAGAATTTTTAGAGGTTTTTAGTGTTTTTTGTATTTTTAGGTTTTTAGGGGATTATCATTTTGTTATGTTATTAAGGTTTTCTTTTGGGGTTTTTGGGGGTTCTATGGGGTTTTTTACATTTTCAGCGATTTTTAAATCTTTTCTGATATTTTTAACGTTTTTATGTGTTTTTAGGGATTTGAGAGTTTTTAGGGATTTTGGGTTTTACATTTTTTTAGTTTTTTATTTTTTGGGTTTTTTTGAGTTTTTTATGGTTTTTCTGATTTTTTAGAGTTTTCTAATATTTTTAGTGGTTTAATGGGATTTTAGTGGTTTTTGTGGTTTTTTAGTTTTTTATGGTCTAAGGTTTGTCGAGGTTTTATGGTTTTTAGTTTTTTAGTTGATTTAGGGGTTTTAGGGGCTCTTAGTGTTTTTAGGGTTTTTTCTTAGGGGTTCTAAGGTTTTTTAGTGTTTTTTACTTTTTTAGAGATTTTTTTGGGATTTTGTGGGTGTTATAATTTTTTAGGGTTTTTAAGGTTTTTTGGGATTTTTATGTATTTTTTTTATTTTTTATGAATTTTAATGTTCTTAATATTTTTTAATTTTTTTGGGGTTTTAAGAGGTTTTTTTAGTTTTTTGTAGTTTTTTATGTTTTTTATGGGTTTTTATGATTATTTAAGGTTTTAATGAGTTTTATGGTTTTTAGAAGATTTTAGGGTTTGAGGGTTTTCAATGGGGTTTTCATTTTTTTCTTTTTAAGGGTTTTATGATTTTTAAAAATTTTAAGGTTTTCATAGTGTTATTCTTTTTTTATGCATTTTTATGTTTTTATGTATTTTAAGGGTTTTATAGGATTTTTTGATTTATTATGGTTTTTTGGGATTTTGAGGGGTTTTTGGAGTCTTTTATGGTTTTTAGGTTCTATATTTTTTTAACATTTTTTCAGGTTAAAGGGTTTTTAGAGTTTCTAGAGGGTTTTTAGGGTTTTTTTGGTTTTTTAGATCTTATATGGTATTTAGGGTTTTAGGAACTTTTTTGTTTTTTAGGTTTTTTAGTGTTTTTTTGGTTTTTAGGAGATTTACATTTTTTAGGTTTTTAAGGTTTTCTTAGGATTTTTCAGAATTTTTAGGGTTTCGTACCTTTTTAAGTATTTTTAGGGCTTTAAGGATTTTTATCATTTTAATTTTTTTTATTGATTTTGAGGGTTTTGTTGGTTTTGTAGGTTTTTAATAGTTTTTATGGTTTTTGGTGTTTTTCATTTTTAGGTGTTTAAAGGTTTTTTCTAGATTTTATAAACACTTTTATAGGTTTGAATGGTATTTAGTGTGTTTAGTGGTTTTAAAGGTTTTATGGGGTTTTATGGGGTTTTAGGGTTTTTAGGGTTTTTAGGGTTTTAATGGTTTTTTAATTTTTTTACATTTTTTAGGTATTTTAGGGTTTTTATGGGTTTATATGTTTTATGGTTTTCTTTGATTTATTCAGGGGTTTTAGGGTTTTTTACATTTTGATGCATTTTACTTATTTTTTATATTTTATGTGTTTTCAGGAATTTTAGGTATTTTGTGGATTTTTAGTGTTTTTAGGTTTTTATAGTTTTTTTTGGGTTTTATGGTGTTCTTGGGGTTTTTAAGTTTTTAATATATTTAATGTTTTTATTTTTTTTATCATTTTTAGTGGTTTAAAGGTATTTTTGGGGTTTTAGTGGTTTTTTCTGTTGTTTTTTGTTTTTATGGTTTTTTATATTTTTTGGAGATTTTATGGTATTTAGGGGTTTTTTTGGGTTTTTAGGGTATTTAGGGTATTTTTATGGGTTTGTGGAATTTTTTAGTTATTTTAGGGTTTTAAGTTTCAATTGTTTTTTACAGTTTTCATAGTGCTTTTCAGGGTTTTTAGGAGTTCTTATGTTTTTATGGATGTTTAGGGATATTTATGTTTTTTTATGTTTTTTGGGTTTTTAATTATTATAATGGTTTTATGGTTTTTAATAAATTTAAGGTTTTATGGTTTTTATAGTTGTTTGGGGTTAATTTTTTTTCTTATTATTGTATTTACGGTTTTATAGAGTTTTTAACATTTTTAGGGGTTTAAAAATATTTACAGTATGTAGTGGGTTGTAGGGGTTTTAAGGGTTTATAGGTGTTTTCAGGATTTTTAGGGGTATTTATAATTTTTAGTGTTTTCAATGTTTTTTATGTTTTTTATGGTTTTTAGAGTTTTCAGGGTTTTTAGGGTTTTATGGTTTTTAGGGGTTTAAGTGTTTTCTTTTGTTTAAACATTTTCTTATGTTTTTCATGGTTTTTATGGTTTTTAATGTTTTTATGGATTTTATGAACTATTCAAGGATTTTTATTATTTTTATGGTTTTTATGTATTTTTAGGTTTTTAATATTTTAGGGGTTTTTAGTATATTTATTATTTTTGTGTTTTCTAGGTTTTTAGGATTTTTTGAGTTTTTAGGGTTTTAATGTTTTTTATAATTTAATAACATTTTAGGCGTTTTAATTTTTTAGAGTTTTTAGTGGGTTTTTATAATTTTTAATGTGTTTAGGGGTGTTATGGTTTTTAGGGATTTTAGGGTTTTTATTGTTCTTTAGGATTTAAATCTTTTTTATTGATTTTAATTTTTTTAGTTTATATGTTTTTATTAGGGGTTTTCAGAGATTTTATGGTTTTTAACATTTTTATGGATTTTTTCGGATATTTTAGGATTTTTATGGTTTTTTAGAGTTTTAAGAATGTTTAAGTGATTTTGTTTTTTAGGGATTTTATGGTTTTATATTTTTTTTCATTTATTTAGTTTTTATGGTTTTTCAGTATAATTTATATTGATTTAAAGTGTTTTTAGAGTTTTAATATTTTATAGTGTTTTCACGTGTTTTTTAATGTTTTTGGGGTTTTCATAGTTGGGGGGGGGGGTTTGTGTATTTTGGGGATTTTAGTATTTTTAGATTTTTTAAGGGTTTTAGGTGTTGGGTTTTTACATTTTATGGATTGTTAGTTCTTCTTTAGTATTTTAATGGTTTTTAAGGATTCAATAATTTTGAGGGTTTTGGGGGGTTTTATGGTTTTTAGGGTATTATGGTTTTTAGGGTATTTGGTATTTTTTGGATTTTTAATGTGTTTAAAGAGTTTTTAAAGGTTTTTTTAAATTTATAGGGGTTTAAAAGATTTTTTAAAAAAATTAGGGGTTTTAGGGTTCTTATGGGGTTTTAGGTTTTTTATGGTACTTAGAGATTTTATGGTTTCTATGATTTTTAATGGTTTAGTGTTTTTAGATTTTTTTGGGGTTTAAAGTGTTTTTAGGTTTTTAGGGTTTGATTAGGGTGTTCTAGGTTTTTTATGCTTTTAGTTATTTTAAGGGATTTATTATGAATTTTATGGGTTTTTTGGGTTTTTTGGAATTTTGAAGGGTTTAGGTGTTTTTATGGTTTTTTGGTTTTTTGTGGTTTTAGTGTTTTTTGAGTGTTTTAGAGTTTAAATTTTTTATATAATTTTTTATGTGTTTTTAGATGTTAAAGGGTTTTTAGAATATTTAGTGACTTTTAAGGATTTATGGGTTTTAAGGTTGTTTAGGAGTTTTAGGGGTTTTATGGTTCTAAGTTGTTTTTAAGGAATTTTTAGCAATTTTTAAGTTTTTTATCATTTTTTATTTTATAATGGGTTTTAAATGTTTTAAGATTTTTAAGGATTTATTAGGTTTTATCATTGTTTTTGGGGTTTTTGTATTTTTAAAAATTTGTATATTATTTTTAGGATTTTTATGGCTTTTATGGGTTTTAGGTATTTTGAGTGTTTGTAGGGTTTGTTACAGTTTTCAGTGTTCTCATTGTATTTTTGGGTATTTAGGGGGTTATTGGAGTTTTTTATTTTTCTTAATGTTTTTTAAAATTTTTATCATTTTTAGGGATTTAAAGAGTTTTTAGAGGTTTTTGTGCTTTTAGGATTTTTGTGGGTTTTTAGGATTTAATTTTTTATGGGTTTTATGCTTTTTAGGGATTTTTTTGGATTTTATAAAATTTTTAGGGTTTTAGCATTTCTTAGGTTTTTAGGAGTTTTAGTGTATTAGGTTTTAAAGGTTTTCTTTGTGTTTTTATGGGTTTTTAGGTTTTTATAGATTTTTAGCGATTTTTTAGGATTTCTTTGGTTTCTTAAGATTTCCTGGATTTCCATTGGTTTTGGGGTTTTGGGGGTTTTATAATTTTTATAATTTTTATGATTTTTAGTGGTTTTGAGTGTTTTTATGTTTTTATTGTTATTCTTAGTGTTTTTGGGGTTTTAGGGTTTTTTCTGTTTTTATGGATTTTTAGATATTGTTTTGTTTTTTTTTGTTTTATGGGTTCTATGGATATTGATTGGTTTTTATGGGTTTTTCTCATTTTTATGTTTTTAACTGTTTTTAGTATTTTATTTGTTTTTGTGTTTTTATGTTTTTCATAGCAATTTTCAATGTTTTTAGTTTTTCTACAAATATGGGTATATTTAGGTATTTTTTGAGGAATTTAATGGTTTTTAAGGATTTTAGGGTTTTTTGTGAGGATTTAAGGGTTTTAAGGGTTTTTATGCGTTTTGAGGGTTTTTGACATTTTTAAGGGTTTAAAGGGTTATTTGAGTATTTAACATTCTTAGGTGATTAAAGATTTTTTAGTTTTTAGTGGTTTACAGTTTTTTGGGTTTTTAGCATTTTTATGGTTTTTATGGTAATTGGGTTTCTTATTTTTTTAGGGATTTTTAAGTATTTTTACGGTTTCTATTGGTTTTTATGTTTTTAGGGATTTTGAAGGGATTTAGGGTGTTTTACTGATTTAGGGTTTTCACAGATTTTTTTTGGTTTTTATGGTTTTTTGAGTTTTTAATCGGTTTTAGAGTTTTTTTTATCATTTTTAAGGGATTAAGGGTTTTTAGGGTTTTTATGGATTTTTATAGTTTATAAGGGGTTTTAGAATTTTTAGGTTTTTTTAGGGATTTTAAGTTTTTTTTATGTTTTTAAGGTTTTTCTATGGATTTTTCGGGGTCAATTATTTTTTATGTTTTTATGGATTTTTTTGGCTTTTTAATGATTTTTACAGTTTTCGGGTGTTTAGAAATTTTGTGGGTTTTAGGGTTTTATCGTTATTGGGGTTTTAGAGTTTCTTTATTTTTAGAATTTTTATGGTTTTATAGAGAATTTTTGGGTTTAAAGAGATTTTATAATTTTTAGAGGATTTTTAATGTTTTATTTGGGTTTTTAGGTTTTTAATGTTTTTTGGGGTTTTATGGTTTTTAGAGTTTTTAGGGGGTATATGGATTATAGGATTTTTAGGATTTTAGGGGTTTTACGTTTTTTTTGTTTTTTAGGTTTTCATTTGGGGTTTTCAATATTTTTACGGTTTTTTACATTTTTAGTGATTTTTAATTGTTTTTTGGATTTTTATAGTTTTTATGTGTTTTTAGGGATTTTAGAGATTTTAGGGATTTAGGGTTTTCAAATTTTTATTGGTTTTTAAGGTTTTTTTGAGTTTTTAACAGTTTTTATGTTTTTTAGAGTTTTTCAACAGTTTGAGTGGTTTGATGGGATTTTATAATTATATTTTGTTTTTTTGTTTTTTAGGGTTTTTAAGGTTTATCCGGGTTTTATGGTATTTTCGGGTTTTAGGGGTTGTAAGTGTTTTTAGCATTTTTTTCTTTGGGTTTATAATGGTTTTTAGTTTTCTTTTGGTTTTCAGCTATTTTTAAGGCTTTATTATGATTTTTATGGGTTATTTGTTATTTAGGGATTTGAAGGGGTGATAAGATTTTTTTAGGGTTTTTATAGTTTTTTAGATTTTAAGGGTTTGTTTTATTTTTTAGGGTTTTTAATATTTTTAGAGTTTTTAATGTTTTTTGCAGTCCAAAAGTATTTTTTTGTGGTTCTTTAGGTATTTTATGTGTTTTTAGGGTTTTATGGTTTTTAGGGGGTTTATGGTTTTTTATACCTTTTAGGGTTTGAAGGTTTTTAATGGTTTTTCATTTTTTAGGATTTTAGGGGTTTTATGTGTTTTTTGGTTTTTAAGTATTTGTTAAGATTTTTTAGTGTTTTTTGGGGTTTCAAGTTTTTAGGTATTTTTGGGGATTTTTAATAAATTTTTGGTTTATTATCTGTTTTAGTGATTTTTCTGGGTTTTAGGAGTTTAAGGATTTTTAGTGATTTTTGTGTTGTTTAGGTTTTTAGGGTTTTTTGAATCATTTATGGAATTTAGGTTGTTTAGAGTTTTAAAAAAATTGGGTTTAAATGGTTTTTAGAGTTTCCAGTGGGTTTTTAGGTTTTATGGGGTTTTCAGGTCTTATAAGGTTTTTAGGGATTTTATGGGTTTCATGGTTTTTAGGGTTTTATGGGTTTTTATGGTTTTATGGTTTTTATGGTTTTTTATGTTTTTAGGATATTTCCCTTTTTTTGGTTTTGATGTTTTTAATGGGGTTTCAAGGTTTTTTGGGTTTTCTACCTTTTTAGTAATTTTTCAGGATTTTAGGATTTTTATGGTTTTTTAGTTTTTTAGGGGTTTTAGGGGTTTATGGGGTTTTTAGGGTATTTTAATAGTTTTAATAGTTTTTATGGTTTTTAGGTTTTTTTTTGTTTTTAGTGGTTTAAAGGTTTTTTTATATTTTTTAAACCTTTTTATTGGATTAAATTGTTTTTAGAGTTTTTAGTGGTTTTACGGTTTTTATGGGTTTTTAGGGGTTTTTTGGCTTTTAGGGTTTTAATGGTTTATGGGTTTTAAGTGTTTGTATTTTTTAAGCTTTTCATTTATTTCTTCAAGTTTTTTAGAGTTTTTCACATTTTTATAGATTTTTAGGGGGGGGGTTTGGATTTTTAGGGGGTTTTAGGTGTTTTAGGGATTTGGAGTATTTTTAGTGTTTTTATGATTTTTATGGTTTTTTTGGATTTTTATGGGTTTTTTTAGTTTTTTTAGGTTTTTTAATGTTTTTTAGTTTTTTAGGTTTTTTAATGTTTTTAGGGTTTTATCATTTTTAGGGGTTTAAAGGATTTTAAGAGTTTGTAGTGCATTTTTTTGGTCTTTTTGATTTTGGGTGGGTTTTATGTTTTTTGGGGGATTTTATAGGGTTTATGTGTTTTTACATGTTTTAGGGTCATTATAATATTTTAAGGGTTTTTGGTATTTTCAACGTTTTTAGGTGTTTTATTTGTTATTAAGGTTTTACTGTTTTCATAGCGTTTTTCAAGGATTTTATGTGTTCTTAAATTTTTATGGATGTTTAAGGGTATTTATGTTTTTTATTTTTTGGGGTGTTTTTAATGATTTTTTGGGTTTCATGGTTTTTAAGGGTTTGGGGTTTTTATAGTTTTGGGGGGTTTTAATTTTTTTACGGTTTTTAAGGTTTTTTAGAGTCATTAATATTTTTTAGGGGTTAAAAATATTTTACATTTTTTTAGAGATTTGGTTTTTATGGGTTTCTTGGTTTTTATGGTTTTTAGGGGTATTTATATTTTTAGGGATTTTTAATGTTTTTATGGTTTTATGGTTTTTATGGTTTTTAGGGTTTTTATATTTTTTAGGGTTTGTTATGTTTTTAGGGATTTTTAGGGATATTCTAAGATTTTTTGGTTTTTATGGTTTTTAGTTATTTTTTGGTTTTTAATATTTTTGGGGTTTTTAGTATTTTTATTGATTTTGGGTTTTTTAGGTTTTATGTTTTTTGGAGTTTTTAGGTTTTTAATGTTTTTTACAGTTTAATAACATTTCTTGGGGTTTAAATGGGTTTTGGAGTTGTTAGTTGGTCTTTAGGAGTTTATGGGGTTTTAGAGTGTTTTAATGTTCTTAGGGGTGTTAGGGTTTTTAGGTGGTTTTTGGGTTTTTATTGTTCTTTAGGGATTTAAGTTTTTTTGGATTTTAGGGATTTTAATTTTTTTTGGTTTAAAAGGTTTTATTTTGGGTTTTTAGGGTGTTTATGGTTTTTAAAATTTTTATGGATTTTTATTGATATTTTATGATTTTTAGGCTTTTTAGGGATTTTAGAAATTTTGATGGTTTTAGAGTTTCTTAGGGGTTTTATTGTTTTTATGTGTTTTTTTATTTTTCTATTATTTCAGTTTTAGGGTTTTATCGGTTTTAGATTTTTTTTTAGGGATTCGATGGGTTTTTTGAGTTTTATTTTTTTAGGGTTTCCAGGGGTTTTGATGGTTTTTTTATGGTTTTAGGGGTTTTTATGATTTTGGGGAGTTTTGGGTATTTTGGGGTTTTAAACATTTTTTACGTTTATAAGGGTTTAAAGAGATATTTTTTTATGTTTTTATGGATTTTTAGGTCTTATTTTGTATTTTAATGGTTTTTAGGGATTTTATAATTTCAAGGGTTTTGGGGTGTTTTATGGTTTTTTGGGTTTTTATGGTTCTTTTTTGATTTTTTAGGGTTTTTTAGTTTTGTAGGATTTTAAAGTGTTTTTAAAGGTTTTTAACATTTATAGGGGTTCAAAAGGTTTTAAAAGTTTTTAGTGGTTTTTGGGTTATATCGGGGTTTTATGTGTTTCTAGGTCTTCAAGGTTTTCAAAGTGTTTTTCTGGGTTTTTAGGGTTTTATATGATTTTAGGGATTTTTTAGTAATTTATTATGATATTTAGGATTTTTAGGATTTTTATAAATTTTGAGGGGTTCAGGGTTTTTTATGGTTTTGTTGTTTTTTTGTGTTTTTAAGGGGTTTTTTGAGTTCTTTATGGTTCAATAGTTTTATAGAATTTTTTATAGTTTTTAGTGGTTAAATGTTATTTAGAATGTTTAGTGTTTTTTTGGGTTTTATGGGTTTTCATTGTTTTTATGGGTTTTATGGGTTTTAATTGTTTTTATGGGTTTTAGGGCTTTGATGGTTTTAAATGATTTTAGTGTCTTCTAGGGATTTTTAGGGTTTTTATCATTTTTATGTTTTGAGGGGTT
Organism: Viscum album; assembly: GCA_963277665.1. Taxonomy (NCBI): domain Eukaryota; kingdom Viridiplantae; phylum Streptophyta; class Magnoliopsida; order Santalales; family Viscaceae; genus Viscum; species Viscum album. The sequence continues at coordinate 1,273,328,501 of OY728136.1, read as the reverse complement.
TTAATAGTTTCTATGTTTTTAGGGTTTTTTAGTGTTTATCAATGTTTTCGGGGTTTTTACTTTTTTACAGATTTTATGGAATTTTTATAATTGTTATTTCTTTTTTAGGTTTTTATTATTTGTAGTGATTTTATGGTTTGTTAGGGTTCTAAGCATTCTCGTTTTATTTTTGAGTATTTAAGGGTTTTTTGGGTTTTTTAGGTTTATTAATGTTTTTTAAAGTTTTTTAACATTTTTATGGGTTTAAAGGGTGTTTAGAGTTTTTAGTGGGATTTAGGTTTTTTGTCCGTTTTTTGGGTTCTAAGTTTTGAGGGGTTTTATGATTGTTTGGGATTTTATGAATTTTAAGATTTTTTAGGGTTTTATGTGTATTTAGGGTTTAAAGGTTTTCATAGGGTGTTTGAGGATTTTTAGGGGTTTCGAGATTTTTAGGGATTTTTTTGGATTTCCATGGTTTTTATGTATTTTTGGTATTTTGATTGATTTTGGGGTTTCTTGGGGTTTTATCCTTTAATAATTTTTTAGTATTTTGACGGGTTTTGAGTTTTTTAGGTTTTTTATGTTTTTCTTATGATGTCTAGGGTTTTAGGGTTTTTTATGTCTGTATATATTTTTAGAGATTTTTTAGTATTTTTAATATTTTATTGGTTTTATGGATTTTGAGTGTGTTTTATGGGTTTTTACCATTTTTTAGATTTTTATGTGTTTTATTCATTTGTTGGGATTTTAAGGTTTTCTTAGGGGTTTTCAAGGTTTTTAGATTTTTTTTATAATTTTATGGATATTTATGTATTTTTTAGGTTTTTAATGGGTTTTATGGGTTTTAGGGATTTTGTGAGGTTTTATGGTGTTGAGGGTTTTTATGGAATTTTTGGGAATTTTTGGGTTTTTTTTGAGTTTTTAGGGGTTTAAGGGGTTTTTGAGTTATTTCAAATTTTATGGGTTTGAAGGTGTTTTTGTTTTTTAGTGGTTTTGGGTTTTGTGGGTTTTTATCATATTTATGTTTCTTGAGTTTTATAGAGTTTTTTACATTTTTAGGGATTTTAATGGATTTTTTATGATTTTTATGGGTTTTTCTTTTGTTAGGGATTTTTTAGGGGTTTAGGGATTCATTAGTGTTTTTAGGGGTTTCATCATTTTTATCGGTTTTTATGTTTTTTATTTTTTAGATATTTTATGAGTTTTATAGTTTCTTAAACATTTTTAAGGGATTAAGTTATTTTAGAGTATTTAGTTGGTTTTTATGGTTTTTATTGGTTTTTGGAATTTTAGGGTTTTTATGGTTTATAGGGGTGTTATGGTTTTTAGTATTTTTTGGGTTTTTCTGGATGTTATTTGTTTTTAGGTTTTTAAGGTTTTATAAGGGGTTTTCAAGGTGTATTGGTTTTTAATGTTTTTATGGATTTTTTGAGCATTTTTAAGAATTTAATGGTTTTTATGTTTTTTTTTTGAAATTAGGGTTTTAGGGTTTCTTAGGGATTTGGGATTTAGGGTTTAAATTATTTTTTTTATTTTTTAGAGGTTTTATGTTTTTTAGGTTTTTATGGTTTCATAGGGTAGTTCATTGTTGTTATGGTTATATTCCTTTTTAGGTATTTTCATGGATTTTTTAGTATTTTTATGGAAAAGAAGGTGCAGGGCCAGGCTATTCCAGACCACAAAAAGTTATTAGAAAAAAAGACACAACAGAAACGGGAGGAGAAAAATCAATCAACCCACACACAAAAAACTTGAGAAAAAAAGACACAAACCATAAAGGTAAGAGTCAAAAAACCCGCCCCCAGAAAAAACTATATGTCATAGGAATTGACCACTCCACTATAATCAAGAGGATCACCATCTGCCCATTATCCAAAAGATGAAGCATTATCTTTCATCTCCTATTTAGATTCATGATTCTTAAAAAGCACCAAATATGTGTCTCTAAGTCTTTTTTGCTCCATAGAGCATTGACCTCACTTGGTATCACCAAAAAACATTTTGGAGGCCTCAGAGGAGGTCCTTATGACCATTGGATTAGGAAATTTAGAGTAGTCATTCCTTGACCTCCTCTTTGGGGGAGCAGTGTAACCCCCATGCCTATTTTCCATCCCATGTAAAAATCCACAACTGGTCATTCTTATGACATCATCCTTGTTCTCATCCCCAGCAACGTCTATCCATCTTTGTGGGTACACATTGCCTTACTCCAATTCCATGTCTCGCAAAACTTGACAACAAGAGTTTTTTCAAGAAGATCCTTCCTGAAATCTTGCGTCCTCTGTTGTACTATGATCCATTAGGCTACAACCATACCTAGAACTACCATCACACCCATTAAAAACACCATCATTCCTATAATAGAGGATCATCTATAAGTCCTGCACCTCCCCCACCACATGTCCCTCACTCGGATCATGCTCACCACCATTATTCAGATGAGTAACCTACACTTCAGTCTTCCTCTGCTTAGCAAAAACACCATGCACCATCCGAATCTCAGAATGAGTCATCTGAACCATATGTTCAGCAAGAAATATCCTAGAAATATTGATTCTGGGGTAGATACTGCACTACATTATCATTTAGTGCTTCCCTTGCATTACTAGTAGAAACACCAGTCAACAGAATGGGAACTGAACGACACACAAGCATAGAATTATTCAATGTTTGCTCAAACTCAGAAGGTTTATAAATACCAAAGTATGATTTTAGTCTTCTAAAGACATCCGAGACTAGTGGATTAGTTTTTATAACCTATATGGAATTTTAAATTTATTGTCAACATCAACCTCCATCCCCTCACACATTTCCACAACCAGATTGGGCATCTTGCTCAAAGAAACTCCATCAAGTTGCTGCAACACACTGCCAATGTGCACAACATCAGCCAACCCATCTTCATTACCCCCCTGCGCATGACCCACTAGCATGTCTCTACCCAGCATAGATGATTTAATCCCTCCATCCTGTTGTGATTCACTCACTTGAGATAGTCAATTTGAGACACCATCCCTATCCTGCACGAACCCTGCACTAACTATAACCTTGGGGGATTCCCTTAAGCTGCAAATACCTTCCTTATATTCACTCAAAACCTTATCAAGATGCATCATCTCCATAGAAGGATCTCTCGCTATTATAGTGGTGCCCCAGTAATCCACCAAAGGTACAATCATCTGTTTAACCTACATGGAACAGCACCAAAGACTATGTGGGCCAACCCTAAAACCCTTCATTTCATCCCCCACGTCGTCAAGGAATGCTGGAATGGCCTAGTTTTTTTCAAGAGGATCATAACATAATAGATGATTCAAAAATAACCTATTATTTATTTTAAAATTATTTTCCAACAATAATCCATACAAACTCAATCAGTGGCTTTGTGAAATCAACTTCAACACATACCCTTGGAGCCACCAGATGGCAAACCTCCTGAGTCTGGCTGCCTGAAAACCAATATTGACCCACATGGTTTTTGAGAATACATATGGTCGATTAATTTTGAAAAATAAAAGGATGTTTTGAAAATATAACCCATTAAGCAATCAACGGTGAGACATAGTTCATATGAAGATCAAAACTCCACATGAAGAGAAACAATCTGGTGCCCTTTATGCTTTGAGGAGCCAAATACTAGATGCAGATCAAATTCTATTCCATTGAAAACATAACTAGGAATGTTTCAGCCATATATTAACCCAAAAATATCTCAATCCTATAAAATCCATGATCCAAAAATGAATCTATCAAAGGAGTCCACTGACAGTCATCGATTCAAAAATCTGGAAACCAAATTCAAGTTATGGAGCGAGGAAGCCTCATTGAGCTCAAAATCTGAGATTGATAAATGCATATTCCCTTAGTAAAAGTTAGAAACCTAGAGGAAGAGATTAATCCGATGGAATGGAGTTATAAATCTAGGATAGGAGAAAGAAACAAATTCAAGATCCCATGAATCTTTAGGAGGTGGCGTAAATCCCTCCCCCAGAGAGGGGGAAGGAGGGGGAAGGATGGTTAGCGTTGTAAAGGGGTACTCGGGACAACCCTCATCGTGAACTCCATCCTTATCCTTTAGGGTGCGTGGTTTGGGATGTTTGGTTTAGGGTCTTTGTATTTTTATGGGGTTTATGGGTTTTATGGATTTTGAGGTTTTTAGTGTTTTTTAGGTTTTTTTGTTTTTTGGGGCTTTTAGGGTTTCCTTTGAGTTTTGTAGGGTTTTAATGGATTTATAGATTTTTTAAACATTATTAGTGGTTTAAACGGTTTTTAATGTTTTACTTGTTTTTAGGAGTTTTATTGTTTTTATTGTATTTATTGTTTTTAGGGGTTTATGAATTATTAGGGTTTTTGAGTTTTTAGTGTTATTTTACGTTTTTAGGTTATTTTGGGTTTTGTGTGTTTTTAGGTTTTAAAGGTTCTCTTTGTGATTTTTAGTGTTTTTTATGTTTTAGGGTTTTTTCAATTTTATAGGATTATTATGTTTTCTTAGGGTTTTTGGGTATTTTTAGGGATTATATGGTTTTTAGGGGTTTTTTGGGTTTTTTGGGTTTTTTTTATGTTTTTTTTACATTTTAAGTTTATTTTGAGTTTTTTTAACACTTTAAGGGGTCTCATTGGGTTTTTAGAGTTTTTATTTGTTTATGTGTTTTTATGGTTTTTTAAGATGTTTAGTTGTGTTTTTTGATTTTAGGTTTTTATAGGGTTTTACAGTTTTTAGCGTCTTTTATGATATTTATGGGTTTTAATTGTTTTTATGTTTTTAACGTTTTCATATGTTTGTTTTTCTGTTTTTTGAGGTTTTTTTATTTTAAAGAGTTTTAAATATTTTATTAGAATTTTTATGGTTTTTCGAGTTTCCATGGATCATTTGGGTTTTAGGGTTTTAATGTTTTTTTGGTTGTTTTGGGTTTCAGGGTTTTTTGATCTTTCAGTGTTTTAGGGTTTTTATGGGTTTTTAGGGTTTTTATTGTTTTTAATTTTTTATGAATTTTAGGGTTTTTAGAGTCTTTTAGGGTTTTTTAAGTATTTACAAATTTTAGCATTTTTCATGTTTTTATGGGTATTATTTTTATTCCTGATATTAGGTTTTTCTTAGGGTTGTTTAGGGATTTTAGAGTTTTTAAAATTTTTAGGGATTATTGGGGGTTTAAGGATTTTTATGGATTTTAGGGTTTTTATGTATTTTTTGGTTTGAGTGTTTATAAGGTTTTAAAGTGTATTTAGGGTTTTTAATGGGGTTTTATCATTTTTATGGGTTTTTTGGTTTTTTAATGTTTTTAGGGGTTTTGGGTTTTTTGGGTTTTTTTATCTTTTTTGGGGGTTTAGGGGTCTTATTATTTTTTAGTTTTTAGGGGTTTTAAGTGTTTTTATAATTTTCTTAGGGGGTTTTGAGGTTTTTAGGGATTTTAATTTTTTTTGGAATTTTTAGGATATTTATAGTTTTTAGATTTTTTATGGATTTCCTGGGTTTTTTGGGGTTTTACTATAGTTTGGGAATTTTGGGTGTTTGGTTTTTTTCATTTTTTTTGTTTTATAAGTATTTCTTGAATTTTTAACCTTTATAGAGGTTTCAAGTGGTTTTAGATTATTTAATGGTTTTTAAAGTTTTAATGTTTTTGGGTTTTTATGGTTTTTAGGGGTTTTGTGGTTTTTAGGGGTCATTTGGGATTTAAGGTCTTTTATGTGTTTTTAGGTTTTTTTAGGTTTTTTAGGTTTTATGGGAGTTATAACTGCATTTATGTTTTATAGGGTTTTATTATTTTTTTATGTTTTTCAGGTTTTTTACATTTTTGGGGATTTTTAGGTTTTTTTTATCATTTTTATGTTTTTAAGGGTTTTAGAAATATTGATGGTTTTATTATTTTTAGGGTTTTTAGGGTTTCAGGGTTTTAAGGTAATTTATTGATTTTTTTTAGTTTTTTATGTTTTTCTTAGGGTTTTTCAGAGTTCTTAGGTTATTTACACTTTTTAGGGATTTTTAAGTATTTTTTAGGATTTCATGGTTTTTAGGGGTTTTAGGTTTTTATGGAATTTTGGGAATTTATGTTTTTTTAGTATTTTAGTGTGTTTATATATTTTTATAGTATTTTAATGTTTTTTTGGTGTTTAAAGGGTTTTTAATGTTTTTTTAGTTTTTAGGTTTTTTGTGGGGTTTTTTGATTTTAAAGGTTTTTTTGGCTTTTAGGGGTTTTAGGATCTTTTATGGTTTTACTGGTTTTTATCATGTTTTCAATTTTTTAGGGGTTATATGTGTTTTATGTTTTTAAGGTTTTCTTTGGGGTTTTCAACTTTTTAGGTTTATTTATGTTTTTAGGGTTTTAGGGATTTTTAGGGTTTTTTGGAATTTTTAGGGTTTTAAGGATTTCGAGGGGTTTAGGGAATTTTAGGATTTTTATGGTGTTTATCACTTTTTGTAAGTTTTATGTGTTTTTTAGGTTTCGATGTTTTCATAAGGGTTTTTAGTGTTTATAGGTATTTTTATGTTTTATGTGATTATTAGAACTTTTTAGGATTTTTATGGTTTTAGGGTTTTTTATGAATTCTGTTGGCCTTTATGGTTTTTTAGGGTTTTCATGGTTTTTTAGTTTTTTAGGTTTCTCTTTAGTTTTTAGGGTTTTCAAATGGTTTTAGATTATATTATCATTTTAGGGGTTTAAACCAATTTTAGAGTTTTTTGTGATTTTTTATTATTTTTATGTGTTTTTAGGTATTTTTAATGTTTTTAAACCATTTTTTTTTGTTTTTAGGGTTTTAGGATTCTTTTAGGGATTTTATGATTTTTAGCCATATTTTGGTTTTCTAGGGGTTTAAATTTGTTTTTGGTTTTTACGTTTTTATTGTGGTTTTATGGGTTTTAGTGTTTTATATTTTTAGGGATTTTTAGGGATTTTTAGTATTTTCTTTGTTTCTTTAGGTTTTACGATTTTTAAGGGGTTCTAGGGTTTTTTATAGTTTCTTAGGTTATTTATCATTTTTTGGTTTTTAGGATGTTTTCAGTGTTTTTCGATTTTTAATGTTCACTTAGGGGTTTTATTTTTTTAGGATTTCTTCTGCTTTTATGGATTTTTATGGTTTTTTATCATTTTGATGGTTTGTTATGGTGTTTATGAATTTGTATGGTTTTTAGGATTTTTAATGGTTTGTAGTTTTTTAAGGGTTTTTTTCGAATTTTAGGTGTTTTATTTTTTTAGATATTTTTAACGTTTTTAAGTGTTTAGTAGGTTTTTTGAGTTTTTAATGGTTTCTTGGGTTTATAGGGTTTTTATGGTTTTTAGGTGTTTTATAGTTTTATGGTTTTTAGGATTTTTAAAATATTTTACGTTTTTAGAGGATTTAAGTGTTTAAGTTTTTTAATGATTTTTAGGGGTTTTCAAGTTTTTTATAGTTTTTACATTTTTAGGTACATTTAGGGATATTGTAGGATTTTTAGGGATTTTGAAGGGTTTTAGGGTTTTTTATGGATTTAATGTATTTTAGGTATTTAAGGAGTGGTTTTAGGTTATTAAAGTTTTCATATGGGGTTTTATATTTTTAAAGGGTTTTTACATTTTATAGATTTTTAGGTTTTTTTATGATTTTTATGGGTTTTAAAGGTTTTTCGGGATTTTGAGGGGTTATAGAGTTTTTAGTGTTTCTATGGTTTTTTGTTATTTTCTGTTTTTAGTGTTGTTTTGATTTTTAGGGGTTTTTAGGTTTTTTATATTTTATGGGGTTAGAGGTTTTCAGAGTATAAAGTGGTGTTAGGGTTTTAATGAGTTTTTAGGGTTTTTTAATTATTATGGGTTTTCGAAGGTTTTTAGGGTTTTCAATGTTTTCTAGGTTTTAGGGGTTTTAAGTGTCCTTAGTTATTTAAGGTTTAATTAGAAATTTTCATGGATTTTAGGTAATTTTATGTATTTAGGTATATTTTGTGATTTTTAGGATTTTTAGGGTTTACATTGGTTTTTATGGATTTAGTGGGTTTTTTGGTTTTTATGGATATTAGTGTTTTTAACGTTTTTTAGATTTTTCAGGATTTTTGGGGTTTTAAGTGTTTTTTGTTTTCAAGGATTTCTTATGAGTTTTCATGTTTTTGGGGGGTTTCTATTACTTTAGGGTTTCTTAGGATTTTTATGGGTTTTTATGGGTTTTAAGGATTTTAAGGGCTTTAGGGTTTTAGCGATTTTAAGGTTTTTTATGTTTTTTAGTTTTATGGTTTTTTGTTTTTCAGGAGTTTTATTGATTTTTATAGTTTTTAATGATTTTTGGGTTTCATTTTATTAGATTTTCTAGTGTATTTTTTGTGTTTTTATGGGGTTTATGTATTTTAATGGTTTTTAGATGTTAGTATATTTATTAGGGTATTTTAGGGTTTTACGGTTTTTAGGATTTTTTAGGGTTTATTTCATTTTTAGGTGTTTTAGGGGTTTTAAATTTTCTTTTAGTTTTTATAGTTTTCATAGGGTTTTCATATATTTTAGGGGTTTTTACATATTTAGTATTTTTATGTGTTTTTTAGGTTTTTTATAGTTTTTATGTTTTTAGGGTTTTTATGGTTTTTATGTTTTTATGTTTTATAGGGTTTTTAATGTTTTTAGTGGTTTTATGGATTTTATGTATTTTTAGATTTTTATGGTTTTCATAGGATTGTTCAGTTTTCCATGGTTTTAATAATTTTAGGAATTTTTAGGGACTTTTTTACGATATTTATGGTATTTTATAGATTTTAAGGATTTTGTTGGTTTTTGGTTTTTTTGGTTTTTTGGTTTTTTTGGGAGTTTTTTTAGTTTTTTAGGTTTTTAGGGTTTTTAAGAGTCTTTTAACATTTTTAGGGGTTTAAAGGGTTTATATTTTCAGTGTTTTTTGGGGTTTTTATTAGATTTAAGGATTTTTAGTTTTTAGGGGGTATTTTGGATTTTAGGGTTTTTAGGTTTTTTAGTATTTTTAGGTTTTTAAGGGGTTTTAGTTATTTTTATGATTCAAGGATTTCTTAATATTTTTCCTCATTTTTATGGGTTTTTGACGTTTTTATGGATTTTGGGGACTTTTAATAATTTTTATGGTTTTATAGGGGGTTTAGAGAGGGTTTTTTGGGTCTTAGGGTTTTATGATTTGTTTGGATTTTTTTGGGTATTTTGAGTTGTTTATGTTTTTTAGGGTGTTTAAAGTTTTTTATGTTTTTAGGTATTTAAATTGATTTTAGACATTTAAGTAGGGTTTTATGGGTTTTAGGAAATTTTTTGGGTTTTTATCATTTTTTAGGTTTTTATGGGTTTTATGTGTATTTAGGTTTTAACGGTTTTCATAAGGGTTTTCATGGTTTTTACATTTTTTTATGTTTTGAAGGATTTTTATGTCTTTTTTAGGATTCATTTTATGGTTTTAGCATTTTATAGAATTTTAGGGTTTTTATGGGTATTTAAGATTTTTAGGGTTTTTAACATGTTTTAGTTTTTTAGTGGGTATAAGTGTTTTTAGGGTTTCATGGTTTTATTAGGATAATCAAGGTTTTTAATTTTATATTTATTTAAGGATTTTTAGTGCTTTTTATGATTTTTTTTTATTTTTTAGTGTTTTTTGGATTTTGAGGGGTTTTAAGGATTTATAGGGGTTTAATGGTTTTTTGAGTATTAGGGTTTCTTAATGTTTTTAGGGGTTTTAATTTTTGCAGAGGTTTTTATTGATTTTAGGGTTTTAAAGGGTTTTTATAGTTTTTAGTGGGGTTTTAGGTTTTTATGTTTTTTGGGTTTTTATGTTATTTAGGGTTTTTATTGTTTTTAAAGGGTTATAGGGTTTTTAGTTTTTTATGGTTTTAGGGGGTTTTAATATTTTCAGGTCTTTTTGGCGTATTTTGTGGGTTTTTAGAGTTTTTTAGTTTTTTTTGGGGTTTTCAATGTTTTTAGGTTTTTAGGGTTTTAAGGGTTTCTTTATTTTAAGGGATGTTTGGGGAATATTTAGGGATTTATGGATTTATTTAGGTTTATAGGGATTTTATTGTTTTTTATGGTTTTTTTTATTTTTTGGGTTTTATGGATTTAATTTTTTTATATTTTTATGGGTTTCCTAGGGTTTTTAGGGGTTTTAGGTTTTTTAGGTTTTAGTGATTTTTTGGTCTTACTTAGGATTTTTATGGTCTTTATGGTTTTTAGGGTTTTTGAGGGGTTTTATGGTTTTTTAGGTTTTTTGGTTTTTAGTGGGTTTTTGAGTTTTTAGGGAGTTTATGTTTTTTTGAGTTTTTAAACATTATTAGGGGATGAAATGTGTTTTTATAGTTTTTGGTGGGTTTTATGGTTGTTATGGTGTATTTTTTTTAAATATTTAATGGGATTTAGGATTTTTAGTGTTTTTGGATTTTTGGGGTTTTAAGTGTTTTTAATGTGTTAAGGTTTTCTACATGTCTTTAGGCTTTTTAGGGTTTTTTTAAATATTTAGTGTTAGTAATTTTTTATGATTTTTATGTTTTTAGGGTTTTAGGGATTTTGAGGGATTTTAGTGTTTTTATGGTTTTTTTGGGTTTTTAGCATTTTTTTAGTTTTTTTGGGATTTTATGATTTTTTAGAATTTTTTAATATTTTTATGGGTTTAAAGGGTTGTGGTAGTTTTTAGTTGTTTTTTAGGGTTTAGGGTTTTTTTATGGTTTTTATAGGTTTTATGGTTTTTCAGGGTTTTATGGTTTTTAGGATGTTGTTGGTTTTAGGGTTTTTTCATTTTTAGAGTTTTTAGAGGTTTTAAGTGTTTTTAGGTTTTTAAGGATTTTTTTGGGTTTATGATTTTTTAAATTTTTTGGTATTTTTTTAGATTTTATAGGATTTTTGTATGATTTTGAGGGTTTTACGGTTTTTGCGTTTTTTGGGTTTTTAGCATTTTTATGGTTTTTTAGTTTTTTTAAGTGTTTTAGGATTTTAAGGGTTTCTTGGGGTTTTAGGGTTGTGGACACCCATTTTTTATGCAAGGGGATGAAAATATTTAATAAGAAATACCACAAATAAGAAAGATCTGATGATCCACCTGAAGGATCAGGGGAACTCGCCCAAATCAGCATGTATGCACGAGGCATGTGTGCCAAGAGTCTTGTGCAAGCCCTACCTACGCATCCCAAATGGTTCATACACCCCTACATGAGGTACCTACATTGGACACCTATTTAGGGTACCTTCAAGAGAAATTTCCTTCACCCATGGTGTTGTGTTTGCCTTTACATTGGACCTTGGGTATCCCCACATGAAGAACTGGAAAACCAAATGAAACCTAAGAGATCTTATTGCGCAACCCCTTCACCCATGCCCTCAAAACCCTTCATGTAGGTCTATAAAACTCGAGAAAAGTGGTAAACAAGGGGGATTGTGGGATCAAGGTCCCTCTAGGGTCTGAAACAAAAGAAACTTGTGTGATCTGCCCTCCATCTAGATGAAAATCACTAGCATGAAGGTCTCATCCAAAACCCAGAACATTTGAGAGACCGTTATAGGGACATCTAAGGAAAACAATCATAGATAAAGACCACATCCAATCATTGTTTCCTAGGTTTTCCATCACCTAAGTAATATCTAGCTCGCAAAGTCCTACCCTACATGATGCACTTCTAGTTCCTCCCAGGTCTACCGTGTCTGATGCACCATATTATCACCCAACCCTAACCTATGAGAGCCACCATCTAAACCCTCTTTAAATAAAATAATGGAAAGAATCAACTTCCGCTATATCCCTCATCTAATGAGGACTTAATTGATGCCTCTATTGAAGCCTCTATTGAATCCATCATCTTGCACAACCATTGTGAGAAACATGATGGTGTGTCTCCCATTCAGTTATTGATTCCATTGGTTAGAGGTGCCCCGCACTTATCCTGCCAAAACAGTAGGGTCCTTGGGGTGTTTGTAGTTATGCGTCACTTCTATCATAAGGAAACCAAATCTAGGGGAAGTAATAGTGACCTCCTAGTCCCAAGACGGGGATGTTCTCTCCTTCTCATCTCTAAGATCAGGGAACTCCTATTTCGGATAGTGAGGGGGATGGGGATGAGAATTGGTTTTTCCTTTGATAAGGATGAGTGACTAATCCTCTTATCTTCCATTGTAACATGGAGTAGGGAATAAATAATGGAGTATTCCCCTAGACGTTCTTATATGTCATATCCAGATGACTAGTTAGATGTGACTGTCCTAGTTACAAAAATTGGAGAGGAGATGGGAACATCAATTCCCTTTATTCTTTTCGAGCCGCCCCGACCTCTTATACCAGCAGAAGAAATATTATTCTATTTTTTATATATACTACTTTCTCTTTTTTCTCATATTCGAGCATGTATAATATGGTCTTAGAGTATAGTGAAGATCATTACATTGACACAGTCAAATGCATGTTTCTGCAAGGAATCTTTTTTCAGATCTTTTGGTTTCCTTCCTTAAGAGGGCCTCCATAGACGTGAGTCCTCAAAGACATATATCCATATTTCAGGCCTCTTATTCAGTAAAATCCACATATACCCCCATCATAATAATGGGAATCATCCTAGGTATAATCCTTGACCAAACCTTTAAATCACCATGATTCAAAAATTTCTTCATGGTTGAAGACACATGGGCCTCCTCCATGGTGTAAACCCCCAAACCCTGCCATATTAATTCAATGTGCCACATTACCCTTTGAGAAAAACCATCATATATCCTCTATATTCATGGGTCCTCAAATTTATCGAACTATGGGGGATTCGATTCTTGTATAAGTGGGTTACGTAGGATGCCTCTATGATGTCCAAACCCAAAACCCAAATTACACACTAGTCTTCTTTGGGCCACATTCCTAGTAGGGTCTTCCCCAACCCAGGATGCGACAATCCCTTTGGTTTCGTAGGGATACTTCGGCATAAGTACAACACCAAACCATGGCTAGATATATTTCACCTATAATTCCTTTCTGAATAGCATTAAACTACATAGTTTAGTCCTCATCACATGACCTTAAAAGGTATGATGTGTCCCATAAGTGGAACAAAACTACATGAGTTCTAATTTCTTCTACAATGATACATTAGAATCCCATATCATGGTTTAAATACTCATTTCAAAACAAATCTCATCTACTTTTATGATGATAAAATTCTATGGTTCCCCACTATGTGGATTAAAACCAACGTCTTAATAATAAATGACTAAAGAATATCAGAGTCCACATTAAAAAGAGTGACATTGATGGAGGACCTTGGATGCATACAAATTTCCCCATTAATATAGAACCTCTAATACATACATATGAGTCTATAATCAATACATGATAACAATTTATTTTTATAATAGGGTGACCAAAGTTATACATGGTATTTAATAAATGATTTTTGAATATTAATCTATAATAGAGTCCCAGAGATTGCAAAAGTTCCCCCAAAAGTGTCTAATGGGCCTGAACTCACATCCTCTTCACCAATGAAATTCCATAATAATTGTTGGATCATTTACCAACAATATCCTACCATTGGATAGTGGGGTTGGGAAACATCCTGAATAAGGGAAATTTTGGGCATGTTCAGTTCCACAAACAGAACCATTTGGAAATGATCTAAAGATAGTGAGCCTAATGTGAATTATGTTTCAAAGATAAAAACCCTACAATCAATCACAAGGGTTCCAATATTTCCATGGGTAAATTACAATGCTGAACCTAACATGAATATTTAACCAATATGATTGTGTCACCAACTTTTCAGACCCCTTCAATCTCTTACAAATTTGATGGGGCCAAAATTTCATTCAAAATAATCAATTGTGCATGTGTTAAATTATGGATATATTGATATGAAGGATTTGAAATGTTTGTTTCATTCAACTATATTTTAAGAATTTTCTCTCAAAACTCCTTCAATCCAATGGTATCTCACCAGTTTAAGAAGAATAATTCCTTGGCTACAATTCATGTTGGAACCTCAAAAAAATATAGGACATCATTTTCAACCCAACATCATTAATACTGGGTCTCAAATGCACTAGTTTTAGAGTACCTCTAAAATGGTACCGTCTCAACCAAGTAGGCATCTTGACAAGCCCATAAACATAGGAATACCCACCATTCATACACCTAATGGAAGTTGATGTTCTAGAAGTAGATGGAATAATTTTCATCTCCTACCATTTTAGTAACGTAAATATGGAATTCAGCAATCATATCCCCCCTTATCGTAGGTAGGAAGATCAAGAGGAAAAAATGGACTCACCTAGAAGACATGGGGGTCCCTCCAATGGGAACCTACCAATATTCTCCACCACTAAAAGTGCGTTGTAGTGAACCATGTACATAATGAGGGTGTGGACCCTAGAAGCTTTTCCCTATTCACCTAGACCCAAGCACGCAAGACATACCATCGACGGTATCCACCAGTCAACAGGGAATAGGCAGAAATTTTTCCCCGCCTAGAAAACCATTTAAATAATTTATAGTATCAAATAGAGAGAAAGCACAATCACTGACCCACACTAACAAAGCATACCAGAAGACTCATCTAGTATAATCTATGGAATCCCACCAAAAAAATATACTAGAGAGTTGAGAGTAGGCACAAAGACATTCCCACACCCAAAAATCCCACCAATAAAAATCCGCAGCACACCATGATTAGGTGCACACATCTATCTGTATCTATCAAACATGCTAATAATCTCAGCTAGCGTCAATCGAAGAAAATAGCCGGCAAACCCTGACAAGAAATAGTGTAAAATCCATATCACTGTCCCCATACATGATTACAGTCAGTATATACCGATTAAAAATGGATGACATGAGTAGGCACACACCCTTTCTCCATTCACATAATGGTAATGTATCCTAGTTCTAGATAAAGAAGTTACAAAGAACATCTTCAAAATGTTGAGGGGCTTCATGAAAATTCATTACCACATTATACAAACCTTCCAATACTAAAAAATGATATATGTAGTGGTAGATGTGTGGAAACACAAAATATCCCCCCCAATGTAGGTTGACTCATTAGCATGACACTATGAATAAGACACATACATCTTCTTTTATCCAGGAGGTTCATGGTCTAAACATCCCCAGGATATATAGATAACTGGACCGGGACCACACTCACATTCCAACTAGAGGTCATCGGTCTACCTCAATGGACAATCCATTGTAGGAACACACCACTTCTAAAGTTCTAGTAGTAATATGGGATCTAATCAAACAAGCTTCCTCATGTGAAAACTGCATTCCCCATAAAGTGACCCTAGTCACCCATAAGAAGGCATCCAAAAATAATCCCCATAAAAGGTGAGTGTAAAAAAAGAAATGGACTATAATGTCACTATGAATAAATCTATATTTCTTGAATCCCTCATAAATTTATATTTTTTGGCATAGGATCTTACTTTTTTTAACTAAATTATAGAAATAATAGCAACAGTTCCATAGGTCTTTCCTGACATCATACCCTGAAGTCTCTCTTCATGAACAAAATGATCTCAATATCCCATCTCCTGATGAGTTCTACAGAAACCTTCCATGTGGCCAAAATATCAAAGAACAAGAACGTCCTACCCTTCCTATCATATTCTTTGAATATCCTCCCCTAAGTGTATACCATAGGAACTCTCCATAAAATAATATTTCATGAAATTATAGTAGTCATCTCCATGATGTCATTATCTATGTAGGTCCTCCCCATAGTACCATTTCAATTTAACAAGAAGGTCTTCTCCATGAAAATTTAATGATGACAAAGTCCTCCTACCATGAGGCACTTAGTAAAATGAGGTCAATCATTCTAGGTTCCTATTCATTGATAGCTGAGAACTTTTCTCAGCTAGAAGACAACCCATGCCAAAGGTCATTCACCAAAAGAACCTTGGATTTCATGCCTTCCATTGTGATAGAAAAAATATTTCCATCCAATCCTTCTATTTATAATAAAGCAACAAGGAAACATCCACTTTGGTCAGACAATGTTGAGTATCTTCTTATAAAGACGAAGAAGACATGTTGAAATTGAGGAGACATTTGGCCAAGGACAATATACCGATCATTTTATGTGCATTTTTTACTCTATAATACTGCATTCTAGAGACATTTCCTTGGGTTCATGAAATATTAGTTGATTTATGTAATCCTCTTCATCAAATAAAATTAAATTTATTTCCTCATATTTAGTACCAAATCCATGCTAATGTAATAGATGGGATACACTATCAAATTGAACTAGCTTCCTTCTAGTTTCATGACACCAAAATTTGAAAAACATCAAGGATCCCTGCAATGTGCATGTGTCAATGCATTAAAATATTTTCATCTGTTGATCACAAATACCCCATCTGATATTCACATTAGATGATAGGGTGAGCAAGAGAAATTAATCTTCACTTTGATCCCCAATCAAAAAATCCCTTCAAAGGTGACATAATTCAATGTAAGATCTTCATGGAAGATTCAAAAAATGGAATCGGTTTGTGAAAGACAGTGCACTCAACAAAAATCATCTTTAACTTACTATTTTATACGTAGGCCCAGGACAGAGAAATACATCAAAATAATTTTTCATCAGACATCTTAAAATATCATGAAATCAATTTGATTAAGGGAAGTAAACTATTATATAGTGTAAATTACACAAATATCAAAAATTTATTCGAATGTAGATAGCTTAGGTGAAGGTATCTCAGTGTATCTATCCCATAGAAATATGGGATGTTTTAACACACTAACCTTCTCTTTAGTATATTTTAGTCTTCTCTCAATTAGGGGGAACACCAAAAAATATATCTTTCTAGCATATCCTATCCTGAGACACAGTCTCTTCACTTGGAATGAATATGAAGAAATTTTCCAGAGATCTTCTTCAAAACACCAATTTATAGAAAATCCAAATAGGTCATGAAGAGGAAAGGATAAGGCCTCGCGGTGAATGAAAAAGAAATTAATTTATCAAAGAAGATGCTAAAATTAATGTAATGTGTTATACATTAGTTAATGTTGTTAAAACATCCCCTATAAATTCTACAAAACATAAGGCTAATCCAGAGGATAAGGAGGAGGAAGTTTCAGTTCATAATACGATCCATACCAAAATGATTCAAGAAAGTATGTGTACACAGAACCAGAGGCTCACTCTGAATTTTGGAAATCCTTTAATTATTCTAGTGCTTCCACATTAGTGAGAATCATCTAAGAAAAATGTTAAAGTGACGGATGGACCTAATCCACCTCACAAAGAGGATTAAATCCACACATTGAAGGAATGTTTCACTCGACATGAGGAAGAAATAAAGGATTTGAGAAAACTCAATAAAGGACTACTTTGATGCATCATCCCTACTAGATATATTTTATATGTATAACCTTAGCTCGCACTATCGACCGGTTTACCACAACAAAAGGTTTCAATTTTGAAATTGAAATGGAGTCGCAACATCCACTAAACATGGAGTTCATACTACCAATTTATTTGGATCCCACAACTAAAAACTAATAGTTCCATACAATGGTCACCTAACAAGAATAGGGACAAGCACATCCTCAGAGACCATCCCCTATATGATACCCACGATAAATACTAGTAGATCCCCCATGATTATCCCTACCTATTTACTCCTATGTTCAAACTCTTATTGAAATATAAATTCCTAAAGGGTATATTAATACCATTAAGTCACTAATGGTTCAATTACATGATATCAAGGAGCGGTGTGATCCAGTACAGCTAGAAAATAAGCCTTTCTCCTAATGGGTTAATCCAACCCCTTCCCCGCCAAATTTTGGGAACCCTGCATTTCTAATTTTAAACAGCTTGAGGAACCCAATGAAGTAGTTGAAATGTTTAGTGACACAATGTGATCCAATTATGTAGACCCCTTCATAATAATAAGTATTGAAAGTCATGTACTTCATTAAAACACTATCGTAACCAACCTTTATGCGATACATTAGTTTTCTTGGTTGACCAATATCATGATGAGAAGAACTATTCCATAATTTTTTCTTCCAAATCAAATAAATGTTGTAGTAGAAATCAATCCTTAACATATAAAATTGTAAGCATCATAATAATGATTGGGTCTTAGGTTTCATTACTTTGCGAAAGGGGTTAACATACTCCCTAATCCTATAACTTCATCAAGAATATTTGTTATCCATGTTCATAGATAATCTCTATGTCAAGTTTCACATACTGTTCATCACTATTAAATATACCATTGGGTTTTAGAATCTTTCCAAAATTTCTCAAATATTGGAAGACTCCATCTCACTAGACATGGAAAATTCTTCATTATTTCAATAAACTTGTGGGAATAGAATAGGGAATGAATATGATGTTATAGTAATTCTTATGCCAGAACCTACACCAGTTTCAGCTCCAAATACCATGCTATATTTTGTCTCACCCCTCCTGAGCATCAAAAACAACACACACCTCACCTAGATGTTAAAAATAAGGTAGGGTGAAAACATTTTGAGGAGATAAAGAACAAACATTACTCTTTATAAGATGACCAAGGCTCTAGATACTTCATCTCAACTCTAGAGAACTACTTGATCAAGTTTTTTAATCCCAAGAGGTAGGACTATGATGGGATTGAGGATCTTCCAAAGTATCTACCCTTCCACTGGAAATTTGGGAACACCATCTAGAAATTATTTATTTTCAAAGACATTATACAAAAAATGGTGGACTCTTGGAAAGTGTAGTTGGGAAAACCACACATGAAAGTAGCATGTGTTTCTGCTTCCAATCTAGAGCGGGATAGTGAATGACATGAAGTTAATGATAAAGTTATATAGATGTTCAGTGATTGGATAGTAAAAAATACAATCAAACAGACTCATGCTATACTACCATCACAGTTAAAGTAACCAACCATTCCCAACTGCTTCTTCTATGACACAAGTGACTCTATCATCACTATATCCCTCTAAAGACAAGTATTTTAAAAACTGACCTGGATTGAAGGGAGGGAAACAAACAAAAGAATATGAAATGTTTCCAAGGACAATGTTTTCTTTGAATCACTCAAAATTAATTCCTATATTACCAATAGAAGGGGCACTAACCAGAAAAATGGTACACTCGGAGTCTTCCTTTTAGAAGGAATCCTCATCAGATGATATTTTAATATTATGTTCCATTAACATCATTCACTTAATAGATAATTTATCTAAGGATGGATATAGCCTTGAATATAAATTATTAAAATATTATTGGGTAATTAGAAGAAGAGGCCTCTAGATTTGAATAAATAAGGGAATACGTGGCCATAATAGAAATCAACACTCCGTCAATGTCTTCAATCAGACAGTCTATTCTGTTGAAAATCATGATAGATCCTTCTAGAAGATACTGTAAGAGTGGGAATGTTTCCCCCCGAATTTCGAGATTCTCCATTACTTGATTATCCTATAAGATTGACTGAGGGTGTCTCGACTATCAGATCAACCTCAGCGAGCAGGTAGAACTAATCCACCTTATCCCCAAAAGATATGAATTACTTAAACTATTGTTTCAAGGTATGGTCTTCCTACATCAAGTACTTTGGCCCCAAAAGTGTCTACAAAAGATAAGCATGATTTTGGAATGAATAGAACTCTAGATTAGATGTAAGATATTTCAATGAAATAGTCTATGGTTTCAGACATGCTGTTGATTCTAGATACTCTCAGTTTATCAAAGGACCTTCATGAAGTGCTCATAGAGGCTCTATTAAACACTCAAAGGTTATAATCAAGGTTTTTAATGTTTCAGTATATCATAAAGGTATTGATTTCCCAGAATACCACATAATCAAATCATTCATTGATAAATATTGATACATTGTTATATAAGTACACATCAGACCCTTGTATGTTTCTATTAGGATAAATGATGTTGATATCTGACGGGCTATCATTGACAATGGCCCAGGATTCAACCACATTATATTACAAACACTTTGTTTTATGGGTTATGGTGATGCCCACTTGTCCCCCTATGCTCTCACTCTATTGGGTTATGACAAGAGAAATAAAAATAATCTTAGTAGAATCGACTTTAGGACCCAGTTGAGGGACCTCATATCTTACTATAAATTTATGGTTATTCGACAAGATTCAAACTTCAACTTTCATTTGGTAAGGCCCTAGTTAGATCAACAGACGAAAATCCCATAATTACACCACAAATATATGAATTACATCATTAAGGAAAAAATTGGGATGTTTAATGGTGATAAATACCCATTAAAATCTTTTAAGTCAAAATTCATCAATGCTAGATTATACCAGAGGGAAGGGAAGCTTCCCATGACTGATGAAGTTTCTTGAATCAATACCCCAAATGGTCTATAAATTACCTCTATCAATTCCTTCAAGTAGATCAGTGTATAATATTTTCTTCCCATCAATAAAATTGAAGTAATGGACCCTAATATAGGAACATGTTCCGTGACATTCATGATATTAGTTTTGACTGTTGATCACAATAACACTAAATAATTTGTCAACTCTCTAGATAATGGTAGTAGTTCTATGGAAAATGATATAATTCCATCGCTTGAGATTCAATGAATCCCAGATTCATCATCTCAATAAAAGGGATATGCCATGTAACCAAGAGAAAGTGAAGATACTCATTATCTACCTCTCTTCTCCCCTATGGAGCTTCAATGATGCCCCACATAGATAGTCAATTTAGATGAAGTTGTTTCATCTCACGAATGTCAAAATATTAACTCCTCTCTTAACTCTATAAAATTTTCTTTATCACTGACTTGCCTTAAGGATAAGTAAAATGTGGGAGAGGAAGAGTAAAGGGAGGAAGAATAGGAAGAAGAACATAGGTATTCCCCTCCATCATTTTAGTAAGTTTTCTCCACCACCATTGACAAGCTTAGCAATATAAATCTTCGTATGGACCCCTGACCCACACAGATTAGTGTAGAAATTTATTCCAAAGAACAAGTGGTATATAACTCTTTTTTGAAGTATCACTGAAAAAATTCTTCAAAGAATTAAAAATAAATTCCAAGAATGGATCCCATGGTGGCCACTTACCACATAGGTTTACCAAAAATCAACTTAGGATACAAATATGCATTTAGATTGACACACCTGTATCACGCCACTAAAAATAAGTCTTAAGAATAAAAGATTAACAAATACAATTTATTTTGGGATGTTCAATATCCTAAATGGATAGCCAACATAGTATCAGGAAATAAGTAGAATTGGAGAATAAGGGTCTTCATCAATTTCTGAGATCTCAACAGCCACTATCCAAAGGATGACATCACAATCCCAATCACGAAACTAATAAGTGATCCTATGACTGGATATCAGGCCCTATTCTTCATATATGGTTATTCAGGGTATAACCAAATCTAAATGGCCCCATAAAATGAAGAATAAACCACCTTCAGGCCCCCACAGAGTGTTATTCTATTATGTAATTCCATTTGTATAAAATAATATCAGTTCCACCTTGGTTTTAATTATTTTTTTACATTTTTTGGGATTTTTATATATTTTTTACGATTTTTTAGTTTTTCGGGATTTAGGGATTTAGTAGGTTAATAGGGTTTTTGAAGAGTTTTATGGTTTTTTTTATTTTAGGGTTTTCTTGCGTTTTTAGGGTTTTTATGGTTTTTTATAGTTTTAAACGTTTTTAGGTGATTAAAGGGTTTATATATTTTTTAGTGGATTTAGGTATTTTTTTTAATTTTAAGTGTTTTTTTAGTTTTAGGGGGTTTTAGGGTTTGAGGGCCTGTTTAGGTTTTTTAGGGATTTTCTCATTTTTTTTGTTTTTATGGGTTTTAAGATTTTTTAGGTTTTTAAGGTTTTCTTTTGGGGTTTTTTGGTATTTATCCTTTTTGGGGATTTGTGGTAATTTTTAAGATTTTAAGAGTTTTTAGATTTTTATGAACATTAAGAGTTGTTTTTGGGTTTTTAGCAGTTTTTAGGATTGTTTGTGTTTTTCAGGTTTTTGAGATGTTTTATGCATTCATATTATTGTACGGTTTTCTTAAAAAATTAGGGTTTTTAGGGTTTTTTACTTTTTTAGTGATATTTTGGGATTTTTTTATAATTTTTAAGCAGTTTTAAAGTTTTAGAGATTTTGAGTGTTTTTAAGCTTCATAGAGGTTTTACTTTTTTGATATTTAAGGGTATTTTATTTTTTAGGATTTTTATGGTTTTTAGATCCTTTTAACTTTTTTATAAGTTTAAAGAGTTTTTTTATTTTTGTTTCTTTTTATTGTTTTTAGGGTATTTAGGTATTTTAAGGCCTTTAGGGTTTTTTTGGTTTTTAGTGGGTTTATGGTATTTTTTGGGGTTTTTAGAGTGTTTAGAATTTTTTGGTTTTCAAGGGTTTTAAGTGTTTATATGTTTTTAATGTTTTCTTAGGGTTTCTTGGGGTTTTAGGGTTTTCTTTACATCGTTATATATTTAAGGAATTTTTTAGAATTTTTTGGTTTTTTTTAGGATTTTTAAGGAATTTGGTAGTATTTTTAGATTTTTTGGGGGGTTTTAGGGTTTTTATTGTTTTTTGGTTTTTTATGGGTTTAATGTTTTTTTTGGGTTTTTATGTATTTCATGTTATTTTTAGGGTTTTGAGGGTGTTTTTCTTATTTATGGGGTTTTTTCCTTTTTTAGTATTTATATGGTATTTAGGGTTTTTAAGGATTTTTAGGGGTTTTATAGGTTTTTAGGTTTAAGAGTTTTTTTGGTTTTTAGGGGGTTTAAGTTTTATTTTGGTTTTAATGTTTTCTTATGGGTTCTCAGGATTTTTAAAGGTTTTATCTTTTTAGGTATTTTTAGGGGTTTTTATCATTTTTATGGGTTTTAGGGGTTTTTAATTTTTATGCTTTTTTATGGTTTTTATAGTTTTTAATTTTTTGTATTTTAGGGTTTTTTTAGGTTTTTTATTATTTTTATGTTTTTTAGAGTTTTTAATGTTTGTAGTGATTATTATTTTTAGTGGGTTTTAATGTTTTTGGGTGTTTAGGTTTTTGAAGGATTTTTATCTTTTTTTTTGGTTTTTAAGGGTTCTATGTTTTTTTAGGTTTTTATGGTTTCTATAGGATTTTTTAATGAATTTTGTGTTATTTAAATTTTTAATGATTATTTAGGATTTTTATGGTTTTTTAATGTTTTTATAGAAATTTTTAGGGGTGTCAGGGTTATTTTATTTTTTAAGATTTTTAGGGTTTTAGTGTTTTAGGTTTTTTAGTGGTTTTAAGAGTTTTTCAATTTTTATGGTTTTCTTCGGGTTGGTAATTGTTTTTAGGGTTTTTTAAGTGTTAGAGATTTTATAATATTTCTATGCATTTATGATTTTTATGAAATTTGAGGGATTTTATGGATTTTATGGTTTTCAGGGGGGGTTATAGTATTGTTTTTTAATTTTTCAGGGTTTTAACAAGTTTTTGAGTTTTTTTACATTTTAGTGTTTTAAAGGGTTTTTATAAATTTTAATGGGTTTTATGATTTTTATGGGTTTTAATGTTTATAGGGGTTCTTTTAGTATTTAGGATTTTTAGGGGTTTTAGAGTCTTTTAGGTTTTTAAGGGATTTAAGATTATTTTAAATTTTATGGTTCTCTTAAGGGTTCACACTGTTTTTAGGTTTTTTAACATTTTTTGGTATTTTTTGGTAGTTTTTAGAATTTTTACAGTATTTAAGGTTTTTTGGGATTTTAGGGGTTTTGTGGTTTTTATGGTTTTGGGGGATTTATTTGAGTGGTTATGTTTTTTATGTTTTTTCAATTTTTTTAATGTTTTTTGAGGTTTAAAGGGTTTTTAGAGTTGTTAGTGGGTTTTAGGCTTTTTAAAGGTATTTGGGTTTTTAGGGTTTTTAGGGGGTTTGGGTATTTTAAGGGATTTTTATATGTTCTAAGTTTTTTTAGCATTTTAGGGGTTTTGGGATTTTTTTGTGTCTTTTTAGGAGTTCTTATTTTTCTTAGGATTTTTGAGGTTTTCAGTGTTTTTAGGTTTTTAATGTTATCTTAGGGATTTTCAGGGTTTTTAGTGGTTTATGTTTTTAGGTATTTTAAGGCCTTTTATGTATTTTTACGAGGTTTTATTGTTATTAGGGATATTTAAAGGTTTTTTAGGTTTTTACAGTTTTTGGTTTTTAGGATATTTTTTATTTATTTATGGTTTTAATAGTTTCTAGGTTTTTTTTAACATTTTTAGTGGTTCAAATGTTTTTTATATGTTTAGTGGTTTTTAGGATTTTTACGGGTTTTTTCAGTTTTTTATGGTTTTTTGAAGATTTTATAGTCTTAGGGGTTCTTAGGGTTTTTAGGGATTTTAGGGTTTTTAGTGTTTTTAGGTTTTTAGGTTTTTATGGGGTTTAAGTGTTTTATGTGTTTCAGGGGTTTTCAAAGTTTTTTGCTTTTTTTCTTTTAAATATTTTGAGAAAGTTTATATTTTTTATGGGTTTTAGGGTTTTTAGGGCTTTTTATGGGTTTAAAGGTTTTATGGTTCTTAGATTGATTTATGCTTTTTGGGTTTTAAAGAGTTTTTAGTTTTTTTAAGGTTTTCTTTGGAGTTTTTATGTTTTTTAGAATTTTTTTATATTTTTGGGATTTTTATAGATTCTTTAGGATTTTTTTGAGTTTTATTATTTTTAGGGATTTTATGAGTATTTAGGGTTTTTGATCGGTTATATATTTTTTTGGGGTTTTTTTGGTTTTTTGAGTTTTTAGGGTTTTAAAGGGTTTTTTTTGAGTTTTTAATGTTTTTATGGGTTTAAAGGGGTTTTATATTTTTTAGTGGTCTCAACGTTTTTTTGGGATTCTTGGTGTTTTTATATTTTTTTAAGGGGTTTTATAGTTTGAGGGTCTATTTAGGGTTTTTTGGGGTTTTCTCACATTTTGGGGTTTTAGGTTTTTAGGTTTTTATGGTTTTCTTTGGGGTTTTTGGGTTTTTTTCTTTTTTTGGATTTGACGTATTTTTTATAATGTTAAGAGTTTTTTAGGTTTTTAGGGATTTTGATATTTTTAGGTATTTTATGGTTTTTAGGGTTTTTTAGGATTGCTTTTGTTATTCAGGTTTTGAGGTGTTTTATGTGTTATTAGTGTATTAAGGTATTCTAAGAGGTTTTTCAGGTTTTTTTATTTTTTTGGGATGTATGGGGATTGCTTTATAAATTTTAAAGGTTTTTATGGGTTTTAGGGATTTTGAGGGTGTTTAGGGTTTTAGGGGTTTTATTTTTTTTGGTATTTAGGTGTTTTTTTATTTTTTTGGATTTTTATGGTTTTTAGATCTTTTTAGCATTTTAGGGGTTTAAAGTGTTTTTATTGTTTTCATTGTTTTTATAATTTATTTTGGGTATTTAGTGTTTTTAAGGTTTTTAGGGGTTTTTAGGTTTTTAGGGTGTTTAGGGTCTTTTTGGGTGGTTTTATTGTGCTTGGCGGTTTTTTATTTTTAGGTGTTTTAAGTGTTTATATGATTTTAATGTTTTCTTATGGTTTACTAGGGATTTTTAGGGGTTTTATGTTTATATATATTTTTAGGTATTTTTAGGATTTTTAGAATTTTTTGGGGTTTTATGGATTTTGAGAGTTTTTAGGGGGTTTTAGAAGTTTTAGCATTATTTTGTTTTTTAGGGGGTCTTGCATATTTTGGTTTTTTATGGGTTTGATTTTTTTTTGTTTTTAGGTATTTCCCACAACTTTTCATGCTATTGAAGGTTTTTGTATTTAAGTCAAAGAAGGATCGGGGCTAGGCTATTCCTGACCTCCCCCAAAATTTATTATAAAAAGACTTGAAGACACTGTAGATAAGGGAGGGGCGAGGTCAAACAACCCACACCCAAAACCCCTTAACAAACACACACACAAAGACCACAAAAAAAAAAGAAATGAAAAGAAAGAAAAAGTCAAACCACACAAATAGTAGACATCAAATCAGAATTCTTCATCCCCATATGGGTCTCCATCAACACCATAACCCATGGAAGAATCATACTCCACCGACTCCCATTCAGATGATTCATATTGCATTAAGAAGGTTGTGGAGTAATCCCTAAGACATTGCTGTTTCGCATCAAACTGCCCCTTGATAGACCGACCTCCCCTGGAAGGGGTGTTGACTTTACAAGAAGCTCTCGTGGACATAGTCCTGGGCAATGTATAATAATCCTTCCTCGGTTTCCTCTTCCGGGGAGCAAAGGAAACCCCTGCAGAATTGTTTTCCTTCCCATGAGGAGTGGCCACCTCAAGAAAAGACCTATCCTCGCAAATCAAATCCATATTATGATACATCGTTCTACCTTCCTCCTTGAAAAAATCTTGATCAGGGATAAAAGAGTCCTCCATATTTAGGGAGGAAGCAGCAAGATCCCCACACCGTGAAAAATAGGGGGCCAAAAAGGCCGAATCATCCAGATCCAGGAAAGGTGGGGATACCACACCAGAAAAGGCCAACTGTAACTGCCCCTCCTCAATAGGTGGAAAACAAGCCTCCACAGCCGGCTCTATCACCTCCCTATGCTCAGCATCCTCCTGCTTCTCAAGAACAAAACGAGCCAAGTACCCCTGAAAAGACTCGCTAATAGAAGCACCCTCAAGTTCCAACAAAACCAAGAATCCCTACTAAGGCCTTAGGGATCCCTCCAACACAATAGGAAGCTTCTCTGATAGCTCCCAAATCCAAGGTCCTCCCCCTGCTCAGCCTCCATACCCAGAACAAAGCTGAGAGTAGGCACATTATACTGTTCATCCCCCTCCTCTTTTTCGGGCATTATCCCTTCCACAAACTCCCCCGCCTGCTCCGCCACCACCTCCCTTATGTCCAGCACCGCCTACTCATCCACCTTCCCCTACCCAACTTCAAAACTATCTTCCCTAGCCTCCACATTACTCTCACCGAACATATCTTGCACCTCCTCACAATCATTTCCAAAACAACTCAAATCTGGCACAGCAGCAACAACCACCAGAGAATCATTCCGGGCGATCCCTCCACCATGACTAGCAGAAGCGGCCAACACCCTACTCTGCACCTGCTCAGCATGCATATCACATCCCACATTTCCAACTGGGGCCCTTGCACCTCCTCCTCACACCTCAGCCCATCAAAATAGTTAAAATTTGGAATCGAATCCTGCCTTTGCTTGAGAGAGCTGTCATAAGAAATTGGCATCCCAGCAGTAGTAATCTCCATGCCGAGAGGACTTCCAGCATCCAAATGCTTCAAATCACTCCTCAAGTGCTTGAAAACATCACTCAACATGGGAGATGGTTGACATTGAGTAGCCACTTGCGCTAAACTAGTAGCACCTACTACAAGCCCATGGCACCCCAGCACAACTGGACTCTCCCTAGTCCAATCGTGCTCACTACCACCAAGAGCCTCCAGATCCAAGACAATTGAAGGTGGTTCTGTCACCAGCCCATGTGCAACCGCCTCCCCTGCCGACATCAGTGGACCAGACCCATTGCACAACACAACATCACCCGAAGCCTGTACCTTCTCCAGACTTCTAGCGTTCCTCTGCTCTAGCAAGTCCTCACTTCACAACCTTAAAGATGTAAAAACATCTTCCTTCTGGACTCCCACCTCTTGAGCCCTCACACCCAATGCCTTCACAAGGTCATTGGTAGCTGATTGTCATGACAATGTCCTCGGAAAAGGATTCACTGTCTCAGCAATACTTTTCTCATCCACCATCACAACTCGATCATCGAACCCAGCCATTCCATAATCCTTTTCGGATTCTCCTTTCCTACTAATTCCCTGTCTGCAAGAAGAAATAGAATCTCCCAAACTCCTACATATAGTATAGAACACCACACCCGACTCAAACACCATCGACTATTTGTATCAAAATTCCTTTCCAATAGTAATCCACACAAAGCCTGTTAAGGTATTTGAAACATCTAGTTCAACACAGATTCTTGGGGAAACTAGGTGGAAAATCACTTTAGTCCGGCTATCCGAACATAGGTACCGACCAAAAATATTACCAAGCATACAGATAATGGATGGATTCTGAAACAGAAGGGGGATTTTTGGAAATCTAACCCATAAAGTAACTAGTGGCGAATCACAGTTCATATATAGGTCAAAACTCCACCTGAAGAGATATAAAATAACTCTGTTGAAGCTTCGAGGTGCTGTGGACCAAGCACAGATCAGATCATCCCTTGAAGAAAACTGTATCATAAAGTTTCATCCATTCATCAACCCTACTGTCGCCCGATCTTGGAGATTCCAAAATCTAAAAACAACTTTATAAAAAGCGTCCACTGAGGGACGAAGATTCATGAACCGAGCAACTAGGGTCAAGCTATGAAGTGAAGAGGCTGAATGAAACTCCATTTCCAATAAATATAGTTGAGGGATTCCTTCGAATAAGTTAGAAACCTTCAGAAAAACCTCAATTCGGGGGAAAGGGGGAAGAAGATCAGGCGTGGGGGGAGGGATGAAGACCAAATCCGGATTACCATCACGTGGAGAGCCCTCCCCCTTAGGGGGAGGAGGGAGGATCACTGGTGGCTCCATTAAGGAAGCATCGAGAGAGAGCTCCCTAGTTTCCATAGGGGTTTCTCAGGTATTTTTATTTAAGGAGTTTTATGGATGTTTAGATTTTTTATTGATTTTAGGTTTTTTTGGATTTTGAGGGTTTTTATAGGTTTTTTGGGTTTTTTGGTTTTTTTGGGATTAAGTGTTTTTTAGTTTTTTAGGTGGATTAAGTGTTTTTTATGTTTTTAAGGATTTATTAGATATTTTCATGGTTTTTAGTGGTTTTACCTTTTTAGGGATTTTTGTGGGTTTTAGGATTTTTATGGGTTTAAGATATTTTTAGGATTTTTAAGGTTTTTTATGGTTTTTAATGTGTTTTTGGATTTTTAGTGTATTTTTGAGTAGTTTATTGTTTTTATGGATTGTATATTATTTAATATTTTTAGTGATTTAAAGGGGTTTTAGAGCTTATTTACGGTTTTTATGGATTTAATGGGTTTTAGGGTTATTATGGTTTTTACAAGTTTTATGATTTTCATGGGTTTTTGGGTGTTTAAGGTATTTTTAATGTTTTTATTGTTTTTAGAATTTTCATGTTTTTAGGGGTTTTAAGTGTTTTTAGCTTTTTAAACTTTACTTTGGTTTTTCTGAGTTTTTTTCATCTCTTTAAGGATTTTAGGGATTTTCTGGATATATATAAGGTTTTAAAGGTTTTTAGTGATTTTGATGTTTTAGGGTTTTTAGGGTTTTTGGTTATTTTAGGTTTTTTGTGTTTACAAGTTTTTATGATTTTGTTAGTGTTTTTTAGGGTTTCAAAGCTTTTTTATTTTTATGGATCTTATGATATTTTTAAGAATTTTTATGGATTTTTGTAGTTTTTTAGGATCTGAGGGTTTTATGATTTTTTAGTTTTCATAGGGATTTAAAGGGGTTTTAGGGATTTAGTGTGTTTTAGTGTTTATAAGGGTTTTTACTACTTTTATGGTTTTTAGGGGTTTTATGGTTCTTAGGGGTTTTTTGAGTTTTGGGGTATTTTAGGGTTTTTATGTTTTTAATGTTGTTAAGTGTTTTTAGTTGTTTAATATTTTATTGGGTTTTTAGGGTTTCTAGTGTTTTTCTGGGGGTTTAGGGATTTTAGGTATTTTTTTATTTTTATGGTTTTTTAGAGTTTTCTCGGATTTTGAGGGTATTTAGGCGTTTTTTGGGTTTTTAGGGTTTTTAAAGGCTTTAAGTGTTTTTTTTAATGTTTTTAGGGGTTTCAGGGTTTTGGATTTTTTATTTTTATTTTTATGAATTTTAGGGGTTTTTAGGACTTTAATTAGGTTTTAGGTTTTTTTGGATTTTTTGGGTTTTTAGTGTTTTTGAGGGTTTTAAATGTTTTTATATATTTTTAACATTTTAGTGGTTTAAATTGTTTTTAGAGTTTCTAGTTTTTTTTCAAGGTATTTATGGATTTTTAGGT
The DNA here is from genome assembly GCA_963277665.1 of Viscum album. Classification (NCBI taxonomy): domain Eukaryota; kingdom Viridiplantae; phylum Streptophyta; class Magnoliopsida; order Santalales; family Viscaceae; genus Viscum; species Viscum album. The sequence continues at coordinate 1,273,298,654 of OY728136.1, read as the reverse complement.
ATTTATGGTTTTTAGGGGTTTAAATAGTCTTTCTATTTTTATGATTTTTATGTTTTTATAATGTTTGTAGCATTTTTATGGTTTTAAGTGTATTTTGAATTTTAATATTTTCAATGATTTTTGATGGTTTTTTAGGTTTTTAAATTTTTATGAATTTTTAGGGATTTTTAGTATTTTATGGTTTTGAGGGATTTTAGGTATTTTGAGAATTTTTAGGGTGTTTATGATTTTAATGATTTTTTTTGGGTTTTTTTGGATTTTTAATGTTTTTTATTTTTTTTAATAATTTGATATATTTAATGGTTATTTAGAGTTTTTAGTGGTTTTTTATACTTTTTAAAAAAATTGTCGGATTTAGGGGTTTTAGGTGTTTTTAGGGTATTTTAGGGGTTTTAGTGTTTATTATGTTTTTAGGTTTTTTAATGTCTTCTAAGAGTCTTTCTCTATTATTTTGGGTTTTTACCTTTTTATGTAATTTTATGCCATTTTATTTTTTTTGGTTTTCCATGGTTTTTAGGGATTTGGAGGGGTTTCATAGTTTTTTAGGGTTTTTAGGGTTTTTAGTATTTTTTAGGTTTTTTTAGGTTTTATGAGGTTTAGGTTTTTTAGGTTTTCTTAGAGATTTTCATGTTTTTGGATTTTTAGGTATTTTATAGAATTTTATGGGTTTTAGGGTTTTATAGATTTTGTGGGTTTTTGAAGAGTTTTAAGGTTTTTAGTGATTTTAGGGTTCTAATGGGATTTATTTTTTATTGGGATTTTAAGGGATTCTTAAGGTTTATAAGAATTTTTGGGTTTATTACATATTTAGGGATATTAATGGGGGTTTATACAATTTTTATGGGTTTTTGGGTTTTTTTATTAGAGGGATTTTAGGGTTTTTTATCATTTTTAAAGAATTAGGGGTTTTATATGTTTTTAGGTATTTAAGATTTTCTTCGGGTTTTTTAGGGTTTTAGTTTTTTTTCATTTTTTTGGATTTTTATGGGGTGTTTAGATTTTTTAATTTTTTATTGGTCTTTATGGATTTTGATTGTTTTTATGGTTTTGAGGGTTTTGTGCGATTTTAAGGGATTTAGGGGTGATTTGGGTTTAAGGGGGTTTTAGGCATTTTAAGATATTTTAGGTTTTTTATGGTTTCTAGCAATGTTTGGATTTTTTTGTTTTTAAATATTTTATGGTTTTGATGAATTTATTATGGGAATTTTGGTTTTTTAGTGTTCTTTTGTTTTTCTAGATTTTTTGGGATTTTTAATATTTTTATGGTTATTCGAGTTTTTAGGGATTTTGAGGGGTTTTAGGGTTTTTAGGGTTTTTAGATTTTTATGTCATTTTCATGTGTTTTTTTTGTTTTTAGGGGTTTTATGTTTTTAAAGGTTTCTAAGGTTTTCTTATAGAGATATAAGATTTTTAGGGTTCTTTACATTTTTAGGGATTTTAGGGGGTTTTATAAATTTTTAGGGGTTTAAAGGGTTTTTAGAGTTATTATTGGTTTTTAGGGTTTTAAGGGTTTTTATGGTTTTTATGGTTTTAGTATTCTTTATGTTTTTTCTGTATTTTTATGGTTTTGGGGTTTTAGGGTCATTTAGTGTTGTATGATTTTTAATGTTTTTAGGTTTTTAGGGAATTTAAGAGTTTTTAGTTTTTTATATTTTTCTTAGGGTTTTCTATGTTTTTAGGGGTTTTTACATTTTTAGTGATTTTTAGTGATTTTTTACTATTTTTATGGTTTTTAGAATATTTTGGAATTTTAAGGTTGTAGGGATTTTAGGTTTTTATGGATTTTTTCGTTTTTAGTATTGTTTTTGAGTTTTTGGGGTTTCTAATGGTTTTAGATTTTTAAAAAAATTTAGGGTTTTAAATTGTTTTTTAGAGTTTTTTTTAGTTTTTATGAGGATTAAGGGTTTTTATTATTTTAGGTGTTTTTAATTTTTTTAGGGGTTTTATGGTTTTAGGACCTTTTAGAGGTTTTAGTGTATTTAGGTTTTTAGGAGTTTTAAGTGATTTTAGGGGTTTTTTATGTGTTTTTATACTTTTTAATGGTCATGGTGCACCAGTTTGGAAATTCACTTGCAATGAGACCCCTTACTTGATATTTGAAACATTGAATATCCCAATTCCTTATTTGGTTAGTCACAATAGCAGGTTTATTTGGTGGAAGAATTGCCTTGTCACTTTTGCGATCAATCAAATTTTTTTCCTCTGATGGTTCTCCAAACTCCATACATTAATTTCTCAATGGAGTGAAATAGGTAGTTGGTTTACTCATTTTTCTTTATATTTTGATTTGTTTCTTGATCTTGGTGGCTTCATGAATCATATCTTGTATCTCTACATGGTTTTACAAATCTACTTGATCAAAAATATCTTAATTGATCCCATGTAAAAACTGCACCATGGTTTCCTCCAGACACTCCCCAATTTTTTCTTGAATCATGAAAATATTCATCTCCTTGTAGTAATATTCAAAACTCTTACTCCCATGGGTGATCCATTGATTTCTTTGTGGATATCTCTATGGTAATGTGTGGGAAAAATCTTCTGTATGGAAAACTCAATGATGCCCTGTGTGTTTATTGGACATACACTATATCTTTCCCTCTACTTTACTCATTTTATCCTACCAAATTAAAGAATAATAATAAATACAGTTAATAATGTTTTAATATTTTATCCTCAGAATATGCATCCACTAAAAAAAATTATTCAATACATATCTCCTACTGCAAATATTCTTATGGATTTATTTTTTCCATGAAAAGAGGGAAACTTAACCATAATACCACTTAGGATTTCATAGTCATGTGGTCTCCTTTTTCATCATCTATATTTTTTGGATCAAGCTCCACTTTTTTTGGGACATCCTAAAAATCAACATCGAAGTTCTTTATCTAATCCTCCATGATGTGGGGGTGACATCGAGTTAGAGTGCACCGTGGGTAATCATGGATGAATTTACGGCTTGGTTGATTCTCTTGGTCATCAATCCTCCCATGTAGCACCACCAACTTCCTATCAGGAAGATTCTCAAAATGGATCAAGAAATATTTTATTTGGAGTGGCGTAGCTTCAGGTGTGGGAGATCTACTAGGAATTCTTTAATCGCTAGAATGAGAAATTATCTTCCCACAATCGTTTTCCATTATATTTAACACAAATAAAAACACACACGGGGATAAAAACACAAAATGTTACACACAAATACACACATACACATCCAAAGATAAACACACAAACAAGATGTAAACAGTCACACACACATAAGGATGCACACTCATACCCTAATGATATAAAAAATCATGAAAATAATGATAAACACTCTCACACATAAGATATACACACTTACAAACACAAAGATGCACATTCACACATGTAATATATATAAAATCATGCACATAATGATACACACTCATGAGAATTTTTTTCATTTTTCTCTCCAATATTTACACTCAAATAAAATATCACGATCTTATGAAATCTAATAAATTGTTTTGGGCAATCACATGCCACCAATCCTTACCAAATCAAGATTGTTTTTGGGGTGTCTTAACACATCCCATTTGAGTGGTAAAGGGTTTAAAATGGTATCGAGTGTAAAATAAGATAGAAACTATGTGAATATTGTGGGAAAACGAGGATAGGTGCAATAAATGGTGTTTTACCAATTGTGAAGATAAGAAAAAATAATGAAAATATGATCCAAATATGATATGGTTATGAAGTAAAATGATGGACAAAGTAATGTATGGAAATGAATGTGTTAATAATGTAAATATTGAAAAATAAGTAATTGTATCCAATTTTTCTTTTTCATTTCTCAAATATTCCTAAAAGATTTGTGATTAGTGTTTTAATACACAAGATGACGAATTTGGAGGGAGTTGATTTTTTTGAAATCTCACAAAAAATAGATGTACTTAGTTTCAAAAGAAAAAATGACGACGTTAGACAATTTTATTTTTTGGATTCAAATCACATATATAGAATTAAATGTGAAAATGATAATGATGAATAATTGGGTCAAAGTAAAATATTTCAATCCTCCAAAACATAGGAAAATTAGGAAGGTTTTCAATGAAAATTGGTTTTTTGTGTTTTTAATAGATAGAAAATAAGAAAATATTAGAAGGGTAATGTATAAAAGTATCGTAAAATAATGGATAGATATATACCATGCCAAAAATATCTTTGATACCAATTGTTGTGATACTATCTGGGTGGATAGATCATCACGGTGTAGATAGGCAGATAAAGCATACAGTTTGGATAAATGTGGTAGACGATGGTTTTCGATAGTTGATGAAAGTAGTCAACCAATTCTCTATGGATTATGATCCCGTACATATACAATACACTCATGGGTGGGATGTCATGGCCAATCCACAAAAACATGTACATGGGTTGAGGCACAAAATTAGGGGCTTTATGATCTTGGATCCCCAATCTAACTTGTAGATTGACAAGGAAATAATGCACAATAATGAAGGGGGAAATGGAAAAGATTCTTACATAACAAGGGGAAATAAATCATAAGCTCTCTATAACAATATTGAATGTTGTACCAGTACAATGTGGGAGGCTATATATAGCCATGGGGTGATGCAATAGTCAAGGGTATATACCATAAATTCATAAAAGATTAACCTACTTAGTTCAATCAAAGTCAAAAAGATAAATTCATCAAAATAAGTTTATTGAAAAGTAGTACATAACATTACAAATATAGCCCACCATATTTTACATTGAGTGTGTAGCCTATCATATTCAATTTTTAGTGTGTAAATATGTCATTATAGAATTATCCATGTGGGCGAGGATTCCATAATTCATAGAACCGTGTGGTGGAGAGGGGTAATTTTAATAATCAATTTGGGAGTGAATAAGTGATATTATATGTACAATTTCCGCTTCCATCATAAACCTTGTGTTTCACTCCTTTAATGCAGCAAGATGTACTCATTATGTTTCTTTAGTCTCTTTAACTAATCCTTTCATTATTAGGGCTTGTAACTGTAACTCCACATATTCCCTTAATGGAATTTTGATTACCAGTTTCATATCAAATTTAAACCATTAAAAATACTTAAAAACTATAAAAAATCCTAAAAACTCGAAAAAACATAAAATCATGAAAAATCAAAAAAACCTAAAAACCCTAAAAACCTCATAAATCACTCAAAATCCCTAAAACTCATAAAAATAATAAAAAACCATAATATACCTAAAAACATAAAAAACCTAAAAAATCATAAAATCTCTAAGAAAACATTAAAATCCATAAGACACTTAAAACCCAAAAAAACAAAAAATCACTTAAAGCTAAAAAACCCCAAAAAACATAAAAGTCCTAAAATCCTTAAAAACCCATAAAAATCCTAAAAATCCTAAAAATCACTAAAACTGTAAAAACCATAAAAACCATGAAATACCATATGAAAACCTTAAAAACATAAAACACTTAAAATCCCCAAAATACTAAAAAATGCTAAAAAACCAAAAAACCCCTAAAAGACCCTAAAACCCATCGACCCCCTAAAATCACTGAAATCGCTAAAAACCACTATAGAAACCAAAAAAATCACAAAAAAATATAAACACAATTTAAATCCTTAAAAATGATAAAAACTATAAAATGAATAAAAACATTAAAAACTCAAAAAAACCTAAAATCCTAAAAAAGACACAAAACACCAAAAATACCCAAAACCACCAAAATACCAAGAAACCATAAAAACCATAAAAAATAATAGATTTCCCTAAAAATCAGTAAAATTTTAAAAACTCCAAAAACCCTAAACACACTTAAGAAAATTGTATAAACTTAAAAACACTTAAAACTCATAAAAACCCTAAAAAACTAAAAAAAAAAATAAGAAACCCTAAAATGCCCCTTAAATAATAACCCCCCCCCCCCCCCCAAAAACATAAAACTCCAAAAAAGATAAAAAACTATAAAATCCCATCAAAACACTAAAAATAACTGAAAACTCAAAAAACCCTTTAAACCTGTAAAAATATTTCTAAACTCTAAAGACCATAAAAACTATAAAAATGAAAAAACCATAAAACCCTTTAACTTCTAAAAAATATCAAAACACCTCCATGTTATTATATATTATAAAACATAAATAAAGGTAGAAAAATTTCTCAAAATCCCTTATAACATAAAAACCCCTAAAAACCTTTAAAAATATGAAGACACATTAAAATCCAAAAAAATATAAAACTCATAAAAACAAAAAAAACAATAAAAACCATAAAAAACCCATAAAATCTCAAAAAACCACAAAAACCAAATAAATCCTAAAAATCATATAGAATCCAAAAAAAATTAAAACCTCTAAAAATCCATATGAGGGCCATAAAAACATGAGATAATAAAAACTCCTAAAAACTTAAAAAAAGCTGAAAAACCAAAAAAGCCAAAAAAGACCCCCAAAACCCAAAATACCGATAATTCCATTAAACCCATAAATCTCTAAATACCACTAAAAACTATTTAAACCCCTAAAAACATTAAAAACACTAAAAAATTGAAAATCCTCCAGAACTCTAAATATGCATGAAAAACCCATAAAACCCTTAAAATCATTAAACCCAAAAAGACATAATAATCGATAAAAATGTAAAAACCCTTGAAAAACTAAAAACCCCTAAGAAAATATTAAAAAAATAAAAACACTTACCACTCCTAAAAATAAAAAAAATGAATCAAACTAGAAAAAAACCCAAAAACCCCCAAAAAATCCTTAAAACCCTAAAAAAGTATTATAATCCTAAAAAATCATAAAAATTCCAAAATCCCTAAAATCCCTTAAAACTACTATGAAAACCATAAAAAACAATAAAAGATCCTAAAAATCTATCAAACAATAAAAACCCTAAAAACCCCATAAATAACGTCAAAACCCTAAAAACCATAAACCCCTAAAAACATTAAAAACTCAATAATATCCATAAAACACTCTGAAAACATTAAAAACTTTATAAACCACTAAAAACTTTTAAAAACTCTAAAAAACAAAAAACACATAAAAAACTAAAAAAATACTAAAAACTGAAAAATCCCTTAAAATAAAAAACCATAAAAACATCAATGTTCATAAAACCTTAATCAACCATAAAATTCCTAGAAACCCAAAAAAAATTAAGAACATAAAAAAACCTATAGACGCTGAAAATGCCTAAGAAAACCTTAAAAACCTAAAAACACTTAAACCACTTAAAAACCATAAAAAGCATAAAAATCACTAAAAACACTCAAAACCCTAAAAATCCTTAAAAAACCCTAAAAACCAAAAAATGGTAAAGAATACTAAAAAACCTAAAAAAATTATGAATACCATTAAAACCTTAAAAGACCATAAAATCCCTAAAAATAAAAAAATAACCAAAAAACCCCCCAAACCCATAAAAGTAATATAAACTACTAAAATCTATAAAACACTAATAGCCCCTAAAAATAATAGAAAATACTAAGAGGTTTATAACCCCAATGAACTCAAAAAACCCCCCAAAACCCTAAAACCATAGAATCCAAAAAACCGAAAAAACCCAAAAAATATCAAAATACCTAAAAACCATAAAAATTCATAAAAATCCTAAAAATCTATAAAAATACATAAAAAAATAAAACCCTAAAAACCCTGAGAGCTCTTTGAAAATGTTAAAAACCTAAAAAGCATAAATCCGTGAAAAACAAAAATACCATTATACCCTAAAAATCCTAGAAAAAATAAGAAAACCATAACCCCCTAAAAATTAATAAAATCAATATAAACGCATCAAAATTAAAAAAACAAACAACCCAAGATACTCTAAAAACACAAAGAAAACCTTAGAAACATAAAAATAATTAAAACCACTAAATAAATATAAAAAATGTTAAAAATGCTAAAACCCCTGAAAACTATAAAAATACCTAAAAACCCAAAAAACCAATTAAAATAAAAAATACCAGAAATATCTAAAAACTAAAGACCCCTAAAAAACCATAAAATGCTTAAAAAATTAAAAACATAACTATAATTTAAACCACTAAAAGTCACAAGAACACTAAAATCCCTAAACAACCCTAAAACCGCAAAATTGATAAACACACTAAAAACTTATAGAAACCAAAATATAACACTAAAAATTATGAAAACCCTTCAAATACCTGATAACATTAAAAAACACTAAAAACCCCTAAAACACTAAAATATCAAAAAAAACCTCAAAACCCAAATAACCATAAAAACCAGAAAAAACCTCTAAAAAACCATAATAACCACAAAATACCTAAAACACTAAAAACCCATAAATATCCAAAATAATCCATCAAAATCCATAAAAACAAAAAAACATAGAAACCATGAAAAACACTTTGAAAACATTTTAATCCTTAAGAACGTAAACCCAATAAAAGCCTACAATCCTACAAACCCAAAAAATCCCAAAAACACCAAAGTCCCCAAAAATACTAAAGACCCATAATATAAATAAAAAATTACAAAAATCCATAAAAGAATTAAAACCCTAAAAGCAAGGATAACCCCTAAGAATACCCAAAAATCCAAAAAACACGTAAAACCCCTAAATAGCTAAAAAAACATTTAAACACTAAAAGGGATAAGATCCCCAAAAAACTCAAAAACCACCTAAAACTGTAAAACCTATTGAATCATTAAAGAACCCTTAACCCCTCAAAAATATAAAAACTCTCTAAGGCATTTAGACCATAAAAATGTAAAAAGACTCTAAAAACCATAAAAGATTAAAAAACTAAAAAATAACCTAAAGACCTAGAAAATTTATAAAAACTCTAAAGACACTCAAAATACATAAAAATAGAAAAGTTGAGGTAAAAAATAAAAAATCTCTAAAAATCCCAATAACGAAAAAACCCTATAAACTAGAAAATCCCAAAGAAAAATCTCAAAAAATAAAAACACTTAAAACCTCCACGAAACATAAACATGCTAATGACCCTCAAAATTCCTAAAACCCTAGAAATATATAAAAAATTAAAAAGGAATATATATATATATAAAATGTAAAAACATCTGAATTCCCCAAAAACCACTAAAAAACATTAAAAACATAAAAACACTCTAAACCCCTAAAAAACAAAAAACCCTAAAATCCATAAAATTACTAACAAATCCTAAAAATTGATAAAAATGTAATAAACCATAAAAACCTTAAAAACCCAAAAGAAGACTATAAAAATATAAAACCACTTAAAATCCCTAAAAACCTAAAAATTCTAAAAACCCTATAAACCCTAAAAGACCATAAAACCCCTAAAATCAAAAAATATCTAAAAACTATAAATTACATAAAAACCCACTATAAACTCTAGAAACCCTTTAAACCCCAAAAAATATTTAAAAACTCTAAAACCCTTTAAACCCAAAATACCCCTAAAAACCACATGAATCCCTAAAAACCAAACAAACCATTAAAATCTAAAAATTACCTAAAATACTTAATCACTTAAATTACTATAAAACCTTTAAACCTTCAGAAAACCATAAAGAAACTATAAACACTCAAAACACCTAAATATCCGAAAAATGCTAAAAACCCTAAAAACATAAAATCCTCAAAATTCTTAAAAACCCTAAAATTCCAAAAAAATAATCATAAAAATCCCAAAAAACCTTAAAATCTCTAAAAAACCTTTAATAGTCTAAAAAATTGAGAAATCCTTAAAACAAAAAAATAATTAAAACACCAAAAAACATAAAAAAATTAAAAACCCTAAAACCCATAACAAGACACTGAACCACTAAAAACCACTAATAATAATAAAACCCCATAATAACCTCAAAGGCATTAAAAACACATTAAAACCCTAAAAACCACTAAATACCCTTAAAACCTTTGAAACCCATAAAAAAGATAAATAAACTCTAAAAAACTCATAAAAACCCTACAAAACTCAAAATAACACTAAAACCTCCAAAAAAACTACAAAACCACTACAAAACCTAAAAGCCCTCATAATTCCTAAAACCCTAAAACCCATAAAAATTATGAGAAGCCATAAAAATCCCTAAAAATGAAAAAAACCCTAAAACTCGTGATAACCCCAAATAAATCCAAAAAAATAAAAACTATGAAAACCCCTAAATCCTAAAAAAAAATAAAAACCCAAAAAACCCTAAGACCCCTCAAAATCATGATGAACATAAAAACCATAAAAATACTAAAAGAGGCCTAAAAATAACTAAAAACAAAAAAACCCCAAAAAAACATAAATATTCTAAAAACACATAAAAGACCTTAAAAACCCCTAAAAACCTTAAAAACCCTCAAACCCTTAGAAACGCTAAACCCCCTAAAAACCCATTAAAACTCCAAAAAACCCTTTAAACATAAAAAAATGGTAGAAAACTCTAAAAACCATAGATACACTAAAAAAATAAATTACATAGAAACTCAAAAACATCATAAAAAACCTAGAACCCCTAAAAATCCTTAAAAACCAAAAATAAATAAAAATATTTTAAAATCCTTCAAAATACATAAAAAAATTAAAATTACAAAAAACCCTATAAAACTATAATGAAAACATAAAAACCTAAAACACTTAAAACTTATAAAATCCTAAAAAAACTAAATACTTTAAATGAACCTATAAAACCTAAAACCCAAAAAACCCTCAAAATCGCTAAAAACCCTAAAAATCATAAAATTTTTAAAAACCCATAAAAATCCTAAAACATTAATGTTATTAAAAATGTAAAAAACCCTAAAACCCTTGAAAATCACTAGGAAAACTAAAAAAATGTAAAATACAATGAGGTGGCTAGGTGGGGTTGATTTTGTCTTACAGCGTGTTTGTGGTCACCTGTTTTTGGTTTCTGTTTGTTTGCTAATTTTTGGACATAGTCGGGTAGTTGGTGTGTGGTGCATGGGTGTGTTGGTGGCCCCAGACTTTTGTAGATTATTGATTTTAATAAAAGTTTTGGAGCATGTATTTCTATTTGTTTTTTCTTCGATGAATCATTGTTTCTTTTACAATGGTTAGTGTAGCTCGGGCTATAGTTTCACTTATTTCTATTTTCTTTATTTCGTTGTGGGACTTCAGGCCAACTGATTCACCCCTTCAGTGAGTATTTTTTACTTCAATTAATTTTAATTTTTCTAAATAATATGTCTTATTTTATCTGCAAAAAAATGATAAAATACTCCAAAAATCATACTGCCCTAAAAACACAAAAACAAAACCGCTAAAACCCAAAAAATAATAAAACCACAAAAACCCTAAAAACCTTAAAAACCCTTAAAAGACCTAAAAATTTTATAGACAATAGACATCCTAAAAGTCCCTAAAATTACATAAAAATATAAAAAAACCTAAAAACCCTGATAACCTTTAAGAAAACCATAAATACCTAAAAAAATAAACTCCTACAAAAGTAAAAAAATTTAAAAACCATAAGTTCCTAAAAATATTAAAACCCCCCAAAAATACCTAAAACCCTAGAAAATAATAAAAAATCAGAAAAATTACATAAAATTACCAAAAATATAAAAAAAATCCTAAAAACACTAAAAAAACTAAGAAAACTGTAAAAACATAAAAACACTTAACACCCCTAAAAAACTAAAAAAATTATATTCACCATAAAAACCCATAGAATTCCCTAAAAATCATAAACCATAAAAAACATAAAATCTATAAAAAACATCAAATCCCATAAAAATCCAAAAAACCCCACTAAAAACCACAAAACCACTAAAAACTCTAAAAACACTTTAAACCCCTAAAAATATTAATAAAATCTAAAACCCTTAAAAACTGAAGAAAACTCAAAAAAGAACCCCTAAACCCCCAAAAGAAACCATAAAACCCCTAAAACCCATAAAAATACTAAAAATCACTAAAATCCTAAATATGATAAAAATCCGGAAAAATTCATAAAAATCCATAAAAACATAAACACCCAAAAAAACATGAAAACTCAAAAGAAAAAATTAAAAACCAAAAAACACTTAAAACCCATAAAAACAAAAAAAATCTACAGACCTTAAAAAACCATAAAACCCTTCAATATCCCTAAAACCCTAAAACTGTTAAGATAAAAAAATACCTATATGTAACTAAAGATGTAAAACCCCATAAAATCCCTAAAAACGTAAGAAAACTTTAGAACTATAAAAAAATTTAACCCCCCAAAAAACAAAAAATAACTAAAAACACTAAAAACCCTACAAACCCTAAAACCCCCTAAAACCAAAAAATCACAAAAACCTTGAGAGAATCTAAAACCCCATAAAACCCCTAAAACTCACTAAGAACACTAAAAACCCATTAAACCCCTATAAATGTTAAAAAAATATAAAACACATCAAAACACATACATACTCAAAAACCCTTAAAACCCAAAAAAAACAAAAAAATATTAAGAACCCAAAAATCCTAACACCTCTAAAATTACCTAAAAACACTAAGAAACCATAAAAATCCTAAAAAATCACAAAAAATACCTAAAAATATTTAATATTTGGAAAACCCTATGAAAACCATATATTACCTAAAACCCCTCAAAATAACTAAAAACCTAGAAAGTTCAAAAACACCCCAAAACCCATAAAATTCCTAAATCCACTAAAATACCTAAATTTACTATTGTTTTCGATGCTTCGTTGGTTTGGAACAGGGTATCCCATGTCATATTTTCCTTTATTAATTGATTATTCATTATCAAATGTTTTCCTACCCAAGATAGATTGCAGTTTTCTGGTTTGGACTTCCCTAATTTCTAACACCTTTTTGAAGTGAGTGATGATAATGTAGACCACTTATTTTTCAATTGTTCCTACTCTGAGAAAATTTGGATGGCCTTTTGAGGTTAATGAATATTGATCATTTTACTCTCTATTTCCTAGAATTCAATGATTTTTCTTCATGTAATCTCTCTACAGATTCCTTAATGAGTGTCCTTGGTAGGCTTGGGGTGGCCACTTTATATTATCTTATTTGTAAGTAAAAAAATTTGTAACTCCATAATTGCAGGTCATACTATTCAACACTAGGGATAAGGATGTTTTTTGGCCGTGAAAGTGGCCTTGTTTGTGGTTTTGAGGTGTGGGGATACTACCTGTTATGCTGACCTTTTGGATGGTAGTTGTGGTTGGTTTTATTGATTTTGTGAGTAAAATGAACTAGTTATGGATGTGGTTTTGCTTCTTATGGTTTTCATTGTTTTGAATGTGTTGGTGGATTATTTTTTTGGTCATCTAATTGATTGTGGACTTCAGTATGACGTTTTTGGGAGCTATGATTTCATGTTGGTGGTGTAGGGTTTCTCTAGTTGGTAAGTTTTTGGGTGGAAGTTGGTGGTGTATTTTGGTTCTAGTGTGGGGTGTTCTAGATCGTATGCTACCACTGGTAGATTAGTGTAAATGGCGGTAAATTTTATTGAATGTTACAATTTTTATCTTTCTGTGTTTCTTAGATAGTCTTGTGGCTATTTGTGGTTGTTCCCTGACTAATCGTGGTCTTATAATGTTTCCTTCTATATTTTTTATGGCTTCTGTTTTGGATGGTATTTGCTACAGTGAAGGTTCAGTTGGGATCATTTTGGTACTAGTGTGAGGTTGATCTTATTTGTTTATGTAGCTGGAGATACCTTGATGGTTGGGTTGGTTGGTGGTTTTCTTAAAAAAATTTCTGGATGTGGTTTTCTTTTGGTGGTAAAAGGTGGTTTTAAGATGATTCTTATTTCATGATATAGTTGTGGTGTGTTGGGGAATTTAGGTGTGGGGTAGTTTTATTACTGGAGTGGTTTTTTAGAGGTGATTCATGAGGGGTTATTCGTTTTCTTGGTCTGATTCGATTATGGTGCATGGAGTTGGTTGGTGTATTCTTTCTTCTATAGTAGTAAACATGTTTCTGGGTGTGTGAGTGTGGGTGGGTGGGCATGTGTGTGTGTGGGGGGGGGGGTGTGCATTCATGTGTGAGGGTGGTTTGTGTGTGTTTGTGTTTCTTGTAGTTTTCATTTGTGGATTATTTTTTTGAGGGTTGTTGTCCCTTGGTGTTCATAATGTCTTGGTGATTAAGAGCTATGTGTTCAGATCTTGGGTTGTTGGCTATTGGTCAGTGTAATTTGCGGCTACCATCCATTGGGTTCTTCTTCTTTGAGATGAATTTTATGTCCTTGGTTGTTCTATCCATTAGAGTGCATACAATCTTTGTGCATGGAAGCTGTTATTCTTCCTTATTCTGGTTCAGTGGGGGAATGTGTGATGGAATCTTGTGTTGTTGGCTATTGAATGTTGTCCCTTCTTGTTGAGATAGTTTGCTATTGAAGGATAGTGATTTTCTCCCACTTGTCTTCTTCTTTGTGGGTTTGGTGTTATTCCAGTATGGTGGTGGTTCCTTCATGTCTCCTACATGCTGATTGGAGGGAATTCATAAGGCTCTCGGGCCATATCAGTTTTAATGTTAACATTGTAATTATTTGGTGCCTTTCTTGGTGCTCTTGTTTTTGGTTTGGACTTGTAACTAGTTACTAGAGAAACCATCAATTTTTCACCTTTGGGTGACTGTTTTTAATCAATTTTATTTTATATATACATCGATCTTTTTCCTTAACAAAACCTAAATACTCTAAAAACTATAAAAACGAGTAAAAAGGACCTAAAAATAAATAAAAACCATAAGAACCCCTAAAAAACTTAAAAACCCATAAAACCCCATAAAACATTAATAACCTAATAAAGACACTAAAAACAACTTAAACCCCTAAAATCGTTAAAAACTCAAAAAAACCTAAAACCCTTAAAAAAATCAAAACGACTCTTCAAATATAAAAAATCATATAAACACTAAAAACCCTAAAAAACCCTAAAACCCCTCAAATACCTAAAAATCATAAAACCCATAATTTTTTTTTTTAAATTTCCCTAAAAACCATTAAAAATGTAAAAATTCATAAAAAACCTAAAAAACCCGAAATTAACTTTAAAACAAAAAAACTCATGAACTCCTAAAACCTAAAAATGCTAAAACCCCTAAAAACACCTCAAATACCTAAAAACCCTAAAAACCATAAAAATATTAAAAAATATATAAAAAATCCCTCCAAACATAAAAAACCCCTAAAACCCTAAAAACCACTAATAAAACCGTAAACACCCAAAAAAATTAAGATCCATAAAAACCTAAAAAGGAAAAAAACACCACAAACCCCTAACATCCCAAAAACTATAAAACCTCTAAAAACCTCAAAAACCCTAAATCCCATAAAAACCCTAAAACCACTGAAAACTACAAAAAACCCTTTAAACCCAAAAAATCCTTAAAAACAATTAGAAACCTTAAAAACCCTAAAAAACCCTAAAACCCCAAAAAACACATAAAATTATAAAAAATATTTAAAATCCCTCAAAATGTAAAAAACCGTAAGAAAACCATGAAACCAAAAAATACTTAAATCTCCTAAAAACATAAAATCCCTAAATACCCTAAAAATCATAAAATCCATAAAAATCCTTTAAAAGCATAGAAAACCCAAAAGCCTCATAATAACAGTAAAATCCTTAAAAATATAGAAACACTTTAAACCACTAAAAAACACTAAAAATCATTAAACCCCTAAAAACTCAAAATGAATAAAAAAACTAAAAAATAATAAAAAATCATAAACCCCCAAACCCCTCTGAATCCCTAAAAACATTAAATCCATAAAAATCTTAAAATCCATAAAAATACCTATAAATGTGAAAAACAATATGACCCTAAAAACCCCAACGGAAACCCAAATAACCTAAAAACACATAAAAACACTAAAAATCTAAAAACCCTACATAACCTAAAAACCCTAAAAACTATAATACCCTAAAAACCTTATAAACCCAAAAAACTCATAAAACCATAAAACCAATAAAACCAATAATAACCCTTTAAACCACAAAAATGTTAAACAACTCTAAATAACTGTAACAGCCATAAGAAACTACAAAAACCTAAAAACCCTAAAAAACCAAAAAAACACCAAAAACCAAAAAAATCCAAAAAACCCACAAAATCCATAAAAACATAAAATCCATAAAAACTAAAAAAGTCCCTAAAAATCCCTAAAATGTAAAAAAACCTTAAAACCCTATAATTCCATGAGAAAACCTTAAATCCCTAAAAACACATAAAACCCAAAAAAACCTAAAAATGCAAAAAACTATAAATAACTCAAAAAATTTCCTAAACCCCTATGAAATCCTAAAAATCATAACGACCCCTAAAAACCTATAAAACCATAAAACCCCATAAAAAACTAAAACCCTACTAAAATATCTATAAAACCGTTAAACCTCTAAAAGTTAAAAACTTCTAAAACCCTTAAAAGCCACAAAAACCATATAAATCACAAAACCCTAAAAACAAAATCACTCAAAATCCCAAGACACCAAAAATAACAAACAATTCCCTAAAAAGTCACTAAAAATCCCAAGAAAAGTAAAATCCCTAAAATCAATGAAATCCCTTAAAAAATTGTTAAGACCTAAAAACACTTAAAACCCCAAAAAACATAAAAACAATAAAACCCTAAGAAACTAATAAAAATAAAAACACTAAAAACCCCTAAATATCATAAAACAACCTAAAAATCAATAAAACCCCTAAAACCTTAAAAACCCTTAAACAACTAAAAAAATCAAAAAATGTAAAAAAGTAAAAGAAACATTCAAAAATATGAAACTCAAAATAACCCAAAAAATAACATAAAGTCCCTAAAAATTCAAATAAACCTCAAAATACCGAAAACACCTAAAAACCATAAAAATACTGAGATGCCTTAAAATAACTAAAAAATGTAATAAAATCATAAAACCCTAAAAACCCTATTAAAACCTAGAAAACCAAAAAACAATTAAGAACACAAAATTCATAAAAGAAGGATAAAAACCACAAAACCCTAAGAACATCCAAAAACTGCTAAAACCCTTATAAACTCCTAAAAACATTTAAAAATCCTAATAACTGATAAAAACACTAAATACTAAAAAAACCCATTAACCCATAAAATGTTAAAAACTCTAAAAACATTTCAAACCCTAAAAGACTCAAAACCCCTAAAACCCCAAAAAATACATAAAAAACTAAAAACCCTAAAACAAAAAAACACTTAGAACCCCTAGAAAGCATAAAAATCTTAAAAATCCCTAAAACCCATAAGAATTTAAAAAAGATGGAAAAAACTTAGGAAATCCTTAAAAACCCTTAAAAACAAAAAATGCCAAAAACCAATTAGGTTCATAAAAACCTAAAAATCATTAAAAAACCTAAATAGCTAGGAGGTGCTGGGTGGGATTAGTTTGGTGCTGGTTCTTTGTTCTGTTTTGAGGTATGGGTTTACACCTGCTCTTGGTGTGCGAGTTCTGTGGTGCTTGCGATAGACCTCTATAGCCGAGAGGTGCTGGGTTCTTGCTTTTGTAGAAAAGGATGATGGCTGCTATATGGATGTGAGCTTTGGTGATTGGTGGTTGTGCGATTATGGTGATGATGGTTATGTGTTGTTGGTGGTTGCTTGTGTTGGTGACAAGGTGCTGGATTCTGGTGTTTGTGAGGTTGGCTAATGGTAACTTATTCGTGGTGAGCTGCTGAATGCTAGTGATGGTTGTGATGCTGATGCTGGTGGTTCTGTGACTTTGGTTGCTGGCGGGTATGTGATGTCGAATGCTGGTGATTCTGGATGCTGGTTGCTGCCTGGATGGGAGGTGCTGAAGCTGCAGTTTATGGTTGCGATGGTGCTGGATGTTGTTTGCTATTTGAATTTGGATGCTGATCGTTGGTTAGCTATGAGCTGCGGGATGCTGATTGATGCTGGATAATGATAGTGGCTACTTTGCTTTGTGTGTTTTCTTATTTTCTTTCTTTATTTTTTGGGGGTCTTTTGTCTTGGGTCGTTATGGGTTTTTGTGTGTGGGACG
This sequence comes from Viscum album, assembly GCA_963277665.1. NCBI lineage: Eukaryota > Viridiplantae > Streptophyta > Magnoliopsida > Santalales > Viscaceae > Viscum > Viscum album. The sequence continues at coordinate 1,273,280,729 of OY728136.1, read as the reverse complement.
TTTGAGCCCTCCCCTCCCTTGTCTACTGTGTCTCTTTTTTCCTTTTAATAAATTTGGGGGGGGGGGGGGGAATATCCCGACCCTCGCATCTTCCTTTGCCCAAAAAACCTAAAAACACTAAAAACAATAAAAAACCTAAATGACCCTAAAACTCTAGAAAATCATAAAAATTGTACCAACCCATAAAAATCATTTAAAACCCTAAAAACCATGAAATCCCTAAAAACCAAGTAAAAACTCTAAAAACCCTTTAATCTCCTAAGAAACCCTACAAACCATAAAACCTCTAAAAACCCCAAACCCCTCAAACCCATAAATCCCTAAAAACCAATCAAAACTATTAAAAACTTTTAAAACCATAAAAACATTAGAAACTCATAGACCCTATAAAATCATAAAAACCACAAAAACATAAAAAACTCTAAAAAAACATAACAGCCCTCAAAATCAAGGGAAATATAAAAATCATAACAATCCTAAAAATAACGCTAAAATTCCCATAAAATGAAAAACCCCCTAAAAACCCATAAAAGCCTAAGAAAATATCAAAAACCCAAAAAAAACACTTAAAACCCTTAAAAACAGTAAAAAACACTAAAAATATTGAAATCCCTAAAAACCTTGAAATATCATAAAAATCTTACAAATGGATAAAAATACCTCAAAATATTTAAATAACTAAAAATCCTAATAAAACCATAAAAACCAAGAAACACTTAAATCCCTAAAAAACTAAAAACACTAAAACCCAAAAAAAGACCCTAAAATCCTGAAAACCATAAAACCCCTAAAAACATTTAAATCCATTCAAACCTACTAGAATCTTTAAAAACCCTTGAAGCCACAAACCATGTTAAAAATTTATAAAAACCATAAAAACTCTAAAAATTCAAAAATCCACTTAAAAGCAAAAAAATAAAAAAGGCACTAAACCCCCCAAAACCCCCAAAACCCTCAAAGTCCCTAAAAACCCAAAAACCCATAAAATAATAAAAAATACATAGAAATCCATAAAAATGTAACAAAACATAAAAACAGTAAAAAACCCTAAAAAACCATAAAACATAAAAACACTTAGAACCCTAAAAACCTTTAAAATAATAAAAAACCCTAAATTCTTAAAAAAACCCTAAAACCCATAAGTACCCCTAAACCCCTATAAATACCAATAAAATCCTATAAAATCCCTAAAATCCACTAGAAATTCTAAAAACACTTTAAACCACAAAAAACATTAAAAAATCTAAAAAATCATAAAAATTGTAAAAAATTAATAAAACCCAAAAAAACCTAGAATAACCATTAAACCCATAAAATAAACTAGAACCCATCAAATCCTTAAAAACTCTACAACTACTAAAAGTCTTAAAAAAATCTAAAAAAACACCATAAAAACAATAAAGACCCTAATAAAATATTAATAAATAAAAAACTAAAAAACCCATAAATAACCTAAAAACAATAAAAACCCTGAAAAACCCTAAAACTAATTGAAACCCCTAAAAAATAATAATCCTAAAAACTCATGAAAGTACCTAAATCATAAAAAACCTAAAAACCCTGAAAACCTGAAGAAAACCATGAAAACCTAAAAATACTAAAACACTTAAAAACCTAAAAAATTATAAAAACCCTAAAAAACCCAAAATATCGTTAAAATAACTAAACTATATACCCCCTAAAACCCATAAAAACCCAAAAAACACAAAAAACCGCTAAAAACTAAAAAACCCCTTTAAACCCCTAAATATGATAAAAAAAATCTACAAAACCTTAAAACCCTAAAAGACTCATAAAATTCCATAAAACAGCAAAAAAATCATAATAACACTTAGAAACCTAAAAACCCTAAAACCCCTCAAAATCCTTATAACCTTTAGAAGCCCATAAATATACTAAAATCCTTAATAAGCCTTAAAAATTCAAAAACCCCTTCAAATACTGAAAAAACCGTAAGAACACCATAAAAACCTAAAAACACTTAAAATCCCACAAAAATATAAAAATTATAAAACCCTAAAAACCCTAAAACCCAAAAAACCAAAAAAACCCTAAAACCCATAAAAATCTAAAACACCAATTAAATCCCTAAAAACGCTTTAAAACCTAAAAAACATTTCAAAACTTAAAAAACATTTATATACAAAAAAATTCTACAAAACCCCTAAAACCCCAAAAAACCATAAAAACCCCTAAAGACCCTAAATAGTCCTAATACCCTAAAAACCCTAAAACCAAAAAAATCAAACAAATAATAAAAAATTCCTAAAAGTACCTGAAACCTAAAAAACTAAAAACCTAGAAAACACCTAAGAAAACTTTAAAAACCTATAAAAACCTAAAACATGTAAAAACTAAAAAAAATCTAAAACCCTAAAAACAACTAAAAACACTAAAAACATAAAAACCCTATAAACCTTAATAACTATAAAACCCCATACGAGCCATGAAAACTCACTAAAAACTCTTAAAAACATTAAATTCCTAAAAACATCAAAAAATTAAAAAAATATTTAAAAAATATCCCTCTAAAAACCCAAAAAAATCATAAAACCCTAAAAACCAAAAATAACCCAAAACCCTCAATATCCAGAAAAACGAAAAAACTCAAAAAATCAATAAAAAAACCTAAAAATAAAAAATACATAAATGACCCTAAAACCAGTAAATACCATAATAAATCCTAAAAAATAAAAAAAAATACTTATGACCCCTAAAATCCTAGAAAAGAATAACTCCCAAAAACCATTAAAAAACCCAAAACCCCAGGAAAACCCTAAGAGCCCACAAGAAAATCTAAAAACCTTTTTAAAACTAAAACCATAAAAACCATAGATACCCTAAATACCTCAAAATAGTAAAAAACCATTAAAACCACAAAATTTAAAAAACCCCAAAATTCCCTAAAAACAATTAAAATACCTAGAAACTAAAAAATAATAAAAATCCCTAAAAACCCTAAAAACATAAGAAATCCCTATGAACCCATAACATACCTAAGAAAACTTTAAAATCATGAAAACACTTAAAACACCTAAAAACTGAAAAATACAAAAAGAAACCCTAAAAGCACCTAAAACCTTAAAACCCCAAAAACCACAAAACCCCTAAGAACCTTAAAAACCCCAAACCCCATAAAAATATAAAACCACTACACACTCTAAAAAACACTATAAACCAATAATAACATTAAAAACCACTAAAAAGATAAAAGCTCAAAAAAAAACTCAATACATTTAAAAAATCCATATAAACCCTAAAAACCTAAAACCCCACAAACCCACTCAAAATCCCTATAAACGTAAAACTATAAAAATCCTAAAAATACATAAAAACAAAAAAACTATTAAAAACCCATAATAAACATAAGAAATCCTTAAGAAACTAAAAATTGTCAAATCCCCTAAAATCCAAAAAATTGTAAAAATCCAAAAAAACCGTAAAAACTAAAACACAAAAAAAAATCTTAAAAACCCTAAAATCCCTAAAAAACCTAAAACCCCATAAAAATCCTAAATAACCTAAAACCCCTAAAACCCCTAAAACCCCATAATATCCATAACAGACACTAAAACCTCAAAAACCATTCAAGCCCCTAAAATAGTTGAAAAAACTCTAAAAACATAAAGGATATAAAAAACTCAAAAAATACAGTAAAACTCCAAAAAACCCTAACACCCCTCAAAATCACTAAAACCCCAAATACTCAAAAAAAAACCCCACAAATATCTCAAAATCACAAAAAAAAACACCTCAAAACAAAAAAAAACCTAAAACCCTGAAAATCCTTAAGAAGAAATTAAAAACCAAAAAACACTTAAAACCCCTAAAAACGTAGAAAACATGAACAACAATAAAAAACCAAAAAACCTAAAAAACCTATACATTATAAAACCCTAAAATCTATAAAAACCCTAAAACTCCACAAAAACACTAAAAACCCACTAAAAACATTAAAAACCATTTAAACCCTGGAAAATGTTAAAAATATCTAAAAAACATTAAAGCACTAAAGAACTCAAAAAAAACATAAAAAACTTCAAACTCCATAAAAATTATATAAAACATAAGAAACGATAAAAACCTAAAACCCTAAAAATCCTAAAAATTTTAAAAATCCCTAAAACCCTAAAAACAATAAAAATCCTTTAAAATGCCAAATAAATCCTAAAAATATAAAAAATCCCTAAAAACCATGAGAACACCTAAGAAAACCTCAAAATCATAAAAATAAATAAAAACACTCAAAACCATCGAAACCTAAAAAAATGCAAAAATCCATAAAAACCCTAAAAACATTAAGACCCCAAAAATCCATAAAAACCTAGAAAATCCATAAAAACACTAAATACCTATGAAAACTCTAAAAATCCTTCAAACCCCTAAAAACGATTAAAAACTTTTTAAGTACCCCAAAACCCAATAAAAACTCTAAAAACTCTAAAAACCCCCAAAACCCCTCAACATACATAAAATCCCAAAAAACCATATAAATCCTAAAAAATTGGTAAAAATATTTAATAAAGTAATAAACCCAAAAAATCCATATTAAAACCATAAAAAAATAACAACACATAAAACCACTAAAAACGTAAACTTTTTAAAAAACTCAAAAAATGCTAAAACCCATAAATACCGTAAACACCTAAAAATATAAAGGAACCTAAAAAACACATAAAACCATAAAAAGAGCTAATAACTCCAAAAGCACAATAAAATCCTAAAATAATTGAAAATAATATAAAACCATTAATATCCATAAAAACATGAGAACCCTAAAAAAATAAACCCTAAAAAGAACTTAAAACACCAAAAGCCCAAAAAATTCTAAAAACCATAAAAATCCTAAAAATCCATAAAAATATATAAAAACATAAAAACACAAAAAATTTTAAAAACCTAGAAAACCCCCAAATAAAACATTTAAATCCTAAGAATATATTAATGTCCTAAAACCTGAAAATGCTAAAAACCCAAAAAACAATAAAAAACCATAAAACCCAAAAAACCCAAAAAAACCCAAAAAACCATAAAAACCTAAAAACCCATGAAAACCATAAAAACCGCAAAAACTCCAAAAACACGTTGAATACCTAAAAATTGAAAAATAATAAAAAAGTAAAAACTCTAAAATTTAAAAACCCTAAAAACCCAAAAAACTAAAAAACTATAAAAATACTGAAAAACCCTAAAAACACCAAAATCAATAAAAACCATAAAAATCCTAAATATGAAAAAAACCCTAAAATCCATGAAAAATACCGATAAGACATTACAAAACTAAAATCACTTAAAATCCCTAAAATACTATAAACCCTTAAATATCCTAAATCCCTAAAAACCATAAAACCCCTAAAAACATAAAAACATTAAAACTCCATAAAAATCCTAAAAACCACTAAAAAATTATAAAAACAATTTAAACCCCAGAAAATGTAAAAAAACCCTAAAAACCATAAAAATCCCCAACAGACCCCCTAAATACCTAAAAACATTTCAAATTTTAAAATACCTAAAAACGCTAAAAACCTTAAAAACCCTAAAAAACTAAAAAACCTTAAAAATCCTAAAAACAATAAAGACCCCTAAAACCCTGAAAACATTTATTACCCCAGAAAACTCTAACAAACCACTTAAAATTATCAAAACCATTTAAACCCCCCAAAATGTGAAAAACTGTTAAAAACCTAACTTACAGTAAAAAACTCAAAAAACCCTAAAAACCAAAAAAAACCCCAAAGCACCTAAGAAATCTCTAAAAACCATAAAAATAAAAAAAAACCCCTAAAAAATTAAAAAACATTAATAAACTGAAAAATTATCTAAAAACATAAAAACCCTAAAACCCTTAAAAACCCAAAAGAAAACCATAAAAACCCAAAACCAAAAAACACATAAAACTCAAAAAAACATGAAAATGATAGAAACCTTAAAAATCATAAAATCCATAAAAATCCATAAAAATCCATAATGGTGATAGAAACCATAAAAATGTAAAATGACCTATAAACCCTGAAGACACCTAATAAAACCTTAAAAAATTAAAACCACTTTAAACCTCTAAAAAATAAAAAATGTACAAACCCTAACAACCATAAAACAAACGTAAAACCCCTAAAACCATTAAAAACCATAAAACCATAAAACCCCTAAAAGCATAGAAAACCCTAAAACCCATTAAATACTATAAATCCCTTTAAACCCCTAAAACGTTAAAAATCTATAAAAACCCATAAAACCCCAAAACACTGAAAAAAACCCAAAAAAGGAATCATGAAAACCCAAAAACTCTAAAATCCCTAAAATCACTCATGGTCCCAAAATACCCTACAAATCCCTAAAAATACTATAAAATCCTTAAAAACCATAAAAACGTAGAAAACCATGAAAATACCAAATAAAACCATAAAAACCTTAAAACACATAAAACCCCTAAAAATCTTAAAAACCCAAAAAATGCCTAAAAACACTAAAACCACATAAAATTCCAAAAAATCCCAAAATATTCTGAAAACTTAAAGAAACCTAAAAACCCTGAAAACCCCTATAAAACATTAAAAATCCAAAAAACACTTAATCCCCCTAAAAACTAAAAAACTCTAAACCCCTTAATAACCTAAAAGACCCTAAAATTCTGAAAACCCCTAAAAACCTAAAAACCCTAAAAAACAGCTAAAACTATTCTAACATTTTAAAACCTTCAAAATTTTAAAAACATATAAATTTATTAAAAACCCATAAAATCTCTAAAACACTAAAAATGATAAAAAAATTCCTAAAAACCCTCAAAATACTTAAAGAACCTAAAACCCACAAAAGACTAAAAAACCCTAAAAATACATAATCTGTAAAAAAACCATAAAAACCTTAAAACCCCAAGGAAATCATTAAAAACCTAAAAACATTAAAACCCATAAAAACCTTAAAAATTATAAAAACACTAAAAATCCCAAAAGACCCTTAAACCCCTAAAAACTCATAAAAACAGATAAAAATATTAATAAACCACTAAAAATATCTGAAAACCTCTAAAACACTATTACTATTAAAAATTATTAAAAACCATAAAAACTATAAAAACCCTTAAAAACACTAAAAACATAAAAAAACCATAAAAATTTATAAAAACCACAAAAACCCTAAAACCTTAAAAACCATACAAACCCTAAAAAACTGTAGAATATCAAAAAATATAATAAACCCTAAAAATCCTAAAAACACTATGAAAACCATTAAAACCTGAAATAAATAAAAACCCTAAAAAACAAAAAAAACCCTGCAATCTAAAATAATAGTAAAAACCCCAAAAACAATAAAAACCTTTAATCCCATAGAATCCTAAAAACCAAAAAACTCTTAAAACCCTAAAAACCACTATAAATTCTAAAAACCCTTATAATATATAAATTTTTTAACAAAAATTAGAAAACATTAAAACCCATAAAAACTCAAAAAAAACATAAAAAACCAAAAACACCATTACACCCCTAAAACCATAAAAACCATAAAAACCATAAAAATCCTAAGAAACATAAAAATCCTAAAAAATACCTAAAATCCCTAAAAACATAAAACCCCTTAAAATCATTAATACCATGAAAACCCTAAGAAAATATTTAAAACCTAAAAACACTAATAAAACCTAAAAACATAAAAACTCCAAGACCCCAAAAAACCCTAAAATCACTAAAAACCATAAAAACCCATAAACCCTTAAAAATCCTTTAAACCTATAAAATCCTAAAAACCTACTAAAACACCAAACACCCTTAAAAACTATAAAACTTATAAAAACTATAAAAAACCTTAAAACCCTAAAAAACTAAAACCCTAAAATCCCAAAAAAACATAAAAATAAAAAAATACCTAAAAATCAATAAATTTATAAAAAACCCAAGAAATCCTTAGAATCCCTAAGAAAACCATAAAAATATAAAAACACTTTAATCGCTTAAAAAATAAAATATATTAAAATATATTAAAACAACATAAAATCCTATAAAATACCAAAAAAATCCCAATAACCATAAACATCTTTAAAATACCTAAAATTTCACCAAAATGAAAAAAAAACTATAAAACAATGAAAACCTAATAAATCATTAAAACCAAAAAAAATAAAACCCCTAAAAAAATTAAAAAAATGCTAAAACCCAATGAAACTCTAAAAGTCTGTAAAACCGTAAAAAAACCTAAAAACCATAAAACATCTCAAACATTTAAAACCCTAAAATCATATAAATACCATAAAACCCACTAAAAACTCTAAAAACCCTTTAAACTCCTAAAATTTTAAAAACTATAAAAATATTAAAACCACTTAAAAACACACAAAAAACCTAAAACCCCAAAAAAAACTCATAAACCCCAAAAACCACTAAAAACCCAAAAAGCCCACAAAATATCAACCCCCAAAGCATAAAAATCTTAAAAGACCTAAAAATCTCAAAAAAACATAAAACATTAAAAAAAACTAAGATGTCCTTAAAATCCAAAAAAACATTAAACCCCCCAAAAACCTAAAAATACTAAAAAACCTACAAAATAGAAAAAACCATAAAACCATAAAAAACTAAACAACTCTAAAACCCTTAAAAAACTAAAAAATCATAAAATACCTAAATGAACTAAAAATATAAAACCCTTTTAAACACCTAAAAATGTTTTAAAAACTATATAAAACCTTTAAACCCCTAAAAACTCAATAAAACCCTAAAGCCCCAAAAAATCTAAAAACCATAAAAAACATAAAAATCCTAAAACACCTTATAAATTGACAAAAATTTAAAATACCCTAAAACCATTAAAATCCCTAAGTAAAAATTAAAAAATCTAAAAACACGTAAAACCCCTAAAATACTAAAAATGATAAAAAACGGAAAAAACTCAAAAAAACCCTATTACCCCTAAAAACCACAGAATATCTAAAACTCTTAAAATCCCTTAAAAATCATAAAAAATTCCCAAAAAATTCCTATAGAATTAAAAGACCATAAAACTCTAATAACCCCTATAAAAACCATTAAAACCTAAAAACACATAAAATTCTAAAAATCCTAAAAAACCTTAAAAATCCTAAGACCCCAAAAAAGACCCTAAAAACCCTAAACCCACTAAAACACAAAAGAAACAAAATAAACATTAAATCTTTATAAACCAATGAAACCCTAAAAATAAATAAAAACTCTTAAATCCATTTGAACCCTTAAAAATGTAAAAAAAACTCCAAAACTAGAAACACTCTAAAAACACAAAAACAACCTTAAAATCCAAAAAACCAAAAAACCAAAAAAATACTAAAAAATCATCAAAAACCATTGAATCAATAAAACTCTAAAAACCAATAAAAATGATCAAAATTTCCTATAAATCCCTAAAAACATAAAAATAATCAAAACACTAAAAACCCCTAAGAAAACCTTAAAATCCTAAAAGCAGATAATACCCCAAAAAAACCAAAAACCCTGAGAAACCCTAAAAACTATAAACCCACTAAAATCCCTAAAACCCTCAAAATTTCCAAATACCCTGAAATCCATAAAAAGAATATATAATTTGTAATAATTCCTAGAAACATAAAAACCATAAAAAAAACTTAAAAACCCCTATGAAAAAAATTAAAAACCTAAAAACTTTTAAAAACCCTAGAAATCTAAAAAAAATCGAAAACCCTACAATACCCTAAATGACCCAAAACACTCTAAAAACCCCCTAAACCCATAAAAACCATAGAAATCCATAAAAACTCTAAACACCATCAAATTACTCTAAAAAGTCTTTAAGCTAGTAAAACCATTAAAAAATCTAAAAATCCTTAAAAGTAATAAAAACTAAATAATACTCTAAAAGACCCATGAAAACCATGAAAACCATAAAAACCCTAAAAAATCCCAAAATCTATAAAACCCTCAGAATCCATAAAAATTTAAAAGAGGAACAAGAAATTCATAAAAAAACATAAAAAAATAAACACCCTGAAAACCCCTATGAAAACCCTAAAACCTAAAAACGCTTATAACCCCTAAAAATAAAAAAACACTAAATAATGAAAAAAAACATTAAACCCCCTAAAATCCTCAAACTCTCTAAAAACCCTAAAAACAATAAAAATCTTGAAAAGACCTAAACATACCTAAATTTGTAAAAAAACACTAAAACAATAAAACACTAAAAACCCATAATAAAATAATAAAAAACCAAAATACACCTAATATTGATAAAAACCTGAAAAGAACAAAAAAACCTAAAAACCTAAAAGACTATAAAATCCCTAAACCACATAAAACTATAAATACTCTAAAAATCATAAAAACCCCAAAAAATTCCATAAAACCCCTAAAAACCCACTAAAACATTAAAAACCATATAAATTCGAAAAAACATTAAAAACTCAAAAAACACCTAAAACCCCTAAAAACAAAAAAAATCATAAAAACATTTAAAAACACCTAAAACCCCTCAAAATTCATAAAAAACATCAAAAAATCTCAAAATTCCAAAAACTGTAGAAAACCCTAAAAACCATAAAACACCTAAAAATAAACCCCCCGAAAACCTTAAAACCCCATAAATCTATAGAAAATATAAAACCATAAATACTCAAAAGGCCATACACACCCCACAATCCCTAAATACCCAAAATACCCTCAAAACCCCAATAACCGTAAAACTATAAAAAACTATAAAATACTTAAAATTCCAAAAATATGTAAAAACCACTAAACACCTTGAACACCCCTAAGAAAACATTAAAAACCTAAAAGCACCTAAACCCCCTAAAAATCCAAAAATAACTAAAAACACTAAAAATTTTAAAAACACTCAAAATCCCTAAACCATAAAGTCCCAAAAAATCTAAAAATCCCAAATACTCCAAAAAATGTAAAAAATACTAAAAACCCAAAAAAACAGTTTGGTAAACCATAAAAAAATTAAAACACTCTAAACATATAAAACCCCTAAAATCGCAAAAAATCTTAAAAAGACCCAAAAACCACTAAAACCCATAAACCTCTAAAAACATTAACAACCCTAAAATCCTTAAAACCCCAAAACTACTAAAAACTATAAAAAAATGTTTAAACCCTAAAACATTAAAAAACTCAAAAACCGATTAAAACCCATAAAAATCCTATAAAATCCTTGAATGTCCATAAAAACATTAAAAACCCTGAACACCCCTAAGAAAATTGTAAAACCACATAAAATCCCTAAAAACCAAGAAAAAAGCTAAAAAACCAAAAAATAATAAACTTCCCTAAAAACATAAATCCCACAAAAATATAAAAATCTCAAAAAAACCATAAAACCCTTAAAAACACAAAAAAACCTACCCCCCCGCCCAATAAAACCATAATGATAAAAAAACTCTAAAATCTCTCAATATCCTTAAAATAATAAAAACCCTTAAACATCATTAAAAATCCCTAAAAATCCTCCAAAAAAATAATACCCTTAAAACCCAGTAGAAAACCATAAAACCCTAAAAGAACTTTAAAACCTCTAAAAACCCTAAAACCCAAAAAACACACAACATATATTAAAACCCTAAAAATAATAAAAAACATAAAAATTCTCTAAAAACATTATAATCCTTAAAAACGATTAAAAACCCAAATAAAACCCCAAGAACCAAAAATCACATAAAAAAACTAAAAACCTAAAAACACTAAAAACCATAAAAACATAAAAACCCTACAACCCCTAAAATCCATAAATAACCTTAAAACCATAAAAAATCATTAAAATCATATAAAACCTTATGAACCCAAAAAAAACTCCAAAACCCTTTAAAAAAATAACAACCTTAAAAAAAATTAAAAAACCTTTAAACCCTAAAACACTCAAAAAAACTCAAAAAACCCCAAAACCCATAAAATACTAAAGAACCCCTAAAAATATCTACAAACATAAAAAACCTAAACAACCTAAGAAACCCTAATAACCCCTTAAAAACCTATAAATACTTAACCCATCCCCCTATAGACCTAAAGGCGCTAAAAACCATAGAAACCATAAAATCCCTAAAAACCCTAAAACCCACAAAATCCCTAAAAACGCCAAAAACCATAAAAAAAATAAATGACCCTAAAAATGTTAAAACATAGAAACATTTAAAACTATAAAAACTATAAGAAAACCTTAAAAAGAAAAAACACTTAAAACCCCTAAAACATGAAAAACACTAAAAACCCTAAAATGACCCTAAAACCCCTAATAACCATCAAAACCACAAATAACCCAAACCCCTATATAAAACCCTAAAAATAATAAAAACTCTAAAACCCAATAAAACATGGAAAATGTTAAAAAAACTCAAAACCAAATAAAATTGCTAAAAACTCAACAAAACCACTAAAACCAAAAAAAAACACATAAAACATTAAAATCCACAAACCATCAAATTTCCTAGAAACCCTAAAACTCATATAAATAATTAGAACACTCTAAAAATACCTAAAATGTAAGATAACCTAAAATCCATGAAAAAACCTATGAAAACCATAAAAACCTAAAAACACATAAACCCATAAAAACTATAAAAACACTAAAAGAAAAAAAACCATAAACCCCAAAAACCCTAAATCCCTAAAAATCCAAAAATACCCATTAAAATCATAAAAAATTTATAAAATACATAAAAATAACTAATGACATAAATACCCTAAAAACCCTAAAAATCCGTAAAAATCCCTATGAAAACATAAAAACCTAAGAACATGTAAAACCCATAATGAACAAATAAAGCTAAAAATCCCAAGAAATCCTAAAACCCTAAGACCATAAAAACCAAAAAAACCCTAAAACCCCATAAAAACATAAAACCAACTAAAAACTATAAAATCCCTTTAAACCCCTTAAAAATATTATATAGTCTAAAAACCATAAAATAAGAAAAAACCATAAAAATATAAAATTCCTCAAATTCCATAAAAACCCTAAAAACCATAAAAATCCTAAAAAATTCTAAAAGTCCATAAAAGATAAAAACCCAAAAAACCGTGAAACCCCCTAAAAACATTAAAACCTAAAAAACTTAAAATCCCTAAAAACCTAAATTTTTAAATATCATAAAAAACACTAAACTAACATAAAAAATTCCCCTAACATCCTTTAAAACACTAAAAACTATAAAATACAAAAAAAATCACATAATTACCTTTACACCCCTAAAAACATTAAATACTCTAAAAATCTTTAAAACCCACCAAACACATAAAAAAATCCTAAAAACAAAAAAAACCCTAAAACCCTCAAATTCCATCAATACTATAAAAACAATAATAATCCAAAAAGGCTTAAAAATGCCTAAAAATGTAAAAACAAAAAAACCCCTGAAAACCCCTTAAGAATATAAACCCCTAAAAAATTAAAAACCTAAAACACTCAAAACCCTTAGAAACCAAGCAAAACTAAAAACCATAAAACCCATAAAAATTCTAAAAAATACATAAAAATCACCAAACAACTTTTAAAACCACAAAAAATTGGTCATTCCATAAGAAAAGGGAAAAATTAAAAAACCCTAAAACCCTAAAAAAGAACAACAAAAAACCATAAAACACTAAAAAACCCTAAAAACCATAAATCTATAAAACCCTTAACACACCCTAATAATAATAAAATCCAATAAAAACAAAAAACCTTAAAACCCCATAAAAGCTCTAAAAACCCATATAAAATCTAAACTCATTTTAAAACCTGATAAAAGTTAAAAACTATAAAACCCCTTAAAACCCTAATGACCCAAAAAAAACCCTGAAAAAACATTAAATACTATAAGAAAACCTTAGAAACCTAACAAAATTTAAAACCCAAAAAACTAAAATATGATAAAAACCCCTAAAAACCATAAAAATTAAAAAACCTATAAAACCATTAAAAAATAAATATTCATAAAAACTATAAAAATTGGAAAAACTGTTAAATCCCTTGAAACCCCTAAAAAAACTAAAAACCCTAAAAACCCTTTTAACCCTTAAAAAACTAAAAAAATCATAAAAAACAAAAAAAAACAAAAAACACTAAAAACCCTAAAACCATTAAAACCATAAAAAAATTTAAAAACCTTAAATACTTGAAAAATACTAAAAAATCTCTAAAAATCCCTAAAAATGTAAGAAAACCAAAAAACCATGAAAACCCGAACAAATCCTTAAAAACATTAAAAAATTAAAACCCCAAAAAACCAAAAAAAACTAAAAACCCTAAACACTTAGAAAAACCTAATAAATACCCCAAAAACCTAATAATCACTAAAAACCATAAATAACTAGAAACCTATAAAATACCAAAAATCTGTAAAAAATTAAAAACCATAAAAACATTTAAAATAACTTAAAACCTTACAATCCCCAAAAACCATAAAAACGCCTATGAACCAAAAAATCTCATAAAAATTCTAAAAACAATAAAAACCCATGGTTCTTTAGCACCCCATGTTTACTCTCCTATATCAAAAAATAGATATAATTATACCATGGAAATATTATGAGTTCTTAAGCATGATGACATCAATATCCTTTCATTTGAGATGAGACCTCGGCTTATCTCCCTTTCAATCTGTTTTAATGGTGCTTCCATCAAACTCTCTTTTATGTATGCTTCATACCTATATATCAAAAGAAGGACTATTTAGAAAAAAATGATGTGGTTTAAAGAGGATATGGATCAAAATACGGTGATCATTTTCCACTTCGATACTATTATGAGATCAGATGAAAAGAAGGGCTCTCATTTATCATGAATTGCTGTTGATGAATTTTCTCGATGTATTGACCACTGTAACCTCACTAATGTTATCATCACTAGAGCAGACATCACATGGGGTAGATTCACCCTCAATGGAAGGTAGGAAAGTAAGATTGATAGGTGATTCTCTCAAATCAATGAATGGGGTTCCCAAACATCTCTCTTCGGGCTCACTCTACCCGATTTTAATTCAGATCATAATCCTCTAATTGTTGACATCAAGATGGATAACATGAGGTCATCCACACCCGTTAAATTTAATAATTCTTGGATCACTATCCCAGGATGCATGGAGGTGGTGATAAATGGATGGAGTAACACATATGTTGGCACCCCACTTTATATTTTGGTTTCCATGATTAAAAAATATAGGATCTTCTGAGGGAGTGTAGTAAAATTTCTTTTTCCAGGCTGGATGAATACATCATGGGTGCCGAATGTCTTCTTTATAATATTCAGATGTTCAACCAGCTGTAGAATTCACCTTCTTGTGATGAAATCCATCTCCATAACATGTTGTATGACCTCCTTGCTCTCCATTAAAGTCTTATGAAGAATCAATTCAATGGTAAATGGATCAAGGATTGGGATAGGAAATCCAACTTAATTCATTGACTACATAGGTATAAGAAATCTAGAGGGGAATGGATGACATTTGAATAAATAGATATCTTTTCACATTAGATAATTAAATATCACGATCTATTGTGGATTAATTTAATATGATCTAAAATGATGATGGCAACAGATATTACACTCAAATTTATGAATATATTTTTCCTTGCATTTAGGATCATTAGAACAATGCCTTAATTGATCTCCCTTTGAGGAAGAGGTCAACATTGCCTTGAAATCTTTGAATATAGAGAGTGCAGCTGGTTTAGATGGCTTCAAAAACATGTTCTTCGTGTTCTATTATGACATCATCCATGTGGATATCAAAAATTCCAATAAGTAATTATTTCTTTACATCTCTATCCCTCGTGGAATTAATTCCCACTTTATTTCCATAATTCTGAATGCTGAAAATGAAATCAACATAATCTAATTCCAGCCAGTTTCCATGGGAAACACCATTCCAAATATCATTATAAAGATTACGACCATGAGGTTTCATAAGCTTATGCTGAATATTATCACACCCAATTAATTTATTTTTGTTCCTAGAATAAATATCCAAACATTCCTCAATACATTTTCAGAAGGTATCAGTATCATGCAAAAGGAAACCAAGCATCAAAATTTTTCTCTAAAACATGATATCTCCAAGTCTTTTGACACTATACAGTGGAGTTAACTCTTAAATTTATTTTTTAAAATATGGTTTCACCCCCACATTTATCAACATTATATCAACCATATTGACAAGTGTTAGGGTTTCCATCCTTATCAATGGATCCCTGAAGGGGTTCTTTAAATTCTCTTATGGTTTCAAGTAAGTAAACTCAATTGCAAGCCGTTATTTTTCAATTTCTGTGAACTATCTGAGTCATTTCATTATTGAACTCTCCCAAGCTGGTCACTATTGGCCGATAAGGGAAGCTATAGATCATTATGTTCCCTCTCACCTCTTATATGCATATGATATCGTTCTCTTTGAGAAATCCCCCAAAGAAACCCTTGCATCAATTTTAAGCATATTTCACCCTGATAAAAAGGTGGAATAGAAATCAATTAGTTGGAAAAAGTATTCAATGGTCTTTGGAAAATGAATTTCAACCTCCACGAAAATTAGAATTTCCAGAGTTATTAGGTTGAAAAGGGGTGTTTTGAACTTCGATTACCTTAGTATCCCCTAATTATTGGGAAAGGTCAAAACACGACACATTGAAAGTATTTTAATCAAGATCACCAACCATCTTTCTTAATGGAAGGAAAAATTCATGTCATGATAGGGGAGGGTATTCTTGATTAACTTCATCACCACATCAATGTTTGTGAAAGATTTCTCTATTTATAGATGGAATGTATCTCTCATTAGTAGTCTTCAAGCCAAGATCATGAACATTTCTTAGATAGGAAGTATTAAAGAAAGGAATCTGGTAAGTGTTGCTTAAAATGAATACACTAAACTAGCCTAAATGGTTAGTCTAGGTATTAAGGACATCATGAAATTCAATGGTGTGATCCTTGGAAAATTCACCTGGAATTGGATTATATCTCAGGATGTTGGCATGGATTTTTTGAGTGAAATAATTACTCAATGGATCCATAATGGATACTCAAGGGACATTTCATCTTTTAAATGTCATGACATCATATCCTATTTCAATGACATCATGTACTTCTCAAAATGGGTTTTTTAAAAACACTCAAATCTGAACTGATGGACAAAAACCTGGTTGGACAAGCCCCTAACTAACATGGTGTTGTCTCCACCAAATAGACAACACTTGTCCATCAATGATTTTATCTAGTGGCTTGTAGAATTCTATGAGATCTTTTGAGCTCATATATTCTTTGAAGTTAAGAGATATATATTTTCTGACACAGAAGTCGTCATCTAGAAACCAAATATGAATGGGAATCTCAACACCAAATATTTCTAGCAGAAAAAATTCCTAAAAGACAAAAATGTTCCATCTTCCTTTCTAAATTAAATAAGCCTTTAATCCCTCCATCAAAGCACCTGCTGCTATAGAAAATTTGTTGGGATATGTTTCCACTCCATGAAAATTTTAAAAGTATTGTCCTGCAGATGGTCTCGGTGTGCCACCTACGATTACAGGTCGAGGATAATGAGATACAATTATTCATTCACTCTAGGTTTTTGACCAGCTTATGGAAACATATACAGACAACATTTGGTATCTCCCTTAATCTGGGTAATTTTAAAATCCGGCTGGATGGGGTGAAAAAATATAAACCATCTATTGGCTTTATCGACAAGTTGTACATCCTTCTAATCATAACCTTAGCCACTATTATTGATGATACATTTCATTCTTGAAATGCAATAAATTTTTCCAATAAAAGGACCTTATTTCATTAGGGAATAGTGACCACACACAAACTGATTCATGCAGTGTCTAGAATACAAACTAGTACAATGGAAAATTATACTAATGGTCTGATTATCTTACGTAAACTTTGTTTTTCTAGAAGGTTCAAGAATCTATTGACTCAGAAGTTCATTCAGTGAATTCCCCCACTTCCAGTATGGATCTAAGTCAATGTGAAAGGTGCATCTTCTGGTGCACCCATCCCTTTGGAATTTGGCTGTGTTTTTCATACATGCAGAGGTGTTATTAAAGGTTTCTTCTACCACTTTATTGTGATAGAAAGTTCTTACGTGGAAATGTTTTGGGCAATGAATAAGTCCATAAAATTTACCATTCAATTTGGGTGGAAACATATTTGTATTGAATCTGACTCAATGTTGGCGGTGGAGGACCTCAAAAAACCAATAAAGAATGGTACCTTGGAGACTTCATCAGAAATGGATTGTATTTCTAAATGACTCCCAAGACCTTACTCTCAATTTCACACATTCATACTAGGAGAAAAATATGGTGGAACATGTGATCTCCAAGAATGAAATTGAGGAGAGGTCCTCAATGTGGCCCTTTTTAACCCTATATTATTGTGCTCACATTCTATACTTGGATATGAAGGGTGATCCTCATACCCATTTTTGTAAGCCTTCCATGTAACACTTTGCATTTACTTTGTGTTAGTAATGTTTTTGGGACCATGAATGCTTGGTCCTAAGCTATCTTTGCCTAAAAAACCTACGAAAACCACAATAACCTTAAAACCCAAAAAAATAAAAAGATGCTACAAAACATTAAAAACACTAAACAAACTTTAAAACCCTAAAAACCAAAAAAACATTAAGCACCTAAAACTCATAAAAACCCTAAACCCCACAAAAAAACTCTAAAAACCATTTAAAACCCTAAAACCTTAAAAACATTAAGAACTCAAAAACCCAAAAAAAACACAAAATAACCCAAAAACTATGATAATATATAAATCAAATTAAACACTCAAATCCATAAAACCCCTAAAAATAATAAAAGTCCAAGAAAATACCAAAAAATCAATAAAAACATAAGAAATCCTAAAAACAATGAAAACCCCTAATAAATCCTTAAATACCAAAAAAACAGTTAAAATCCCTAAAAAATCTAAAAACCCTAAAACTATCAAAATCCTTAGAACTTTAAAGATCCCTAAAAATCCTAAAAATCCAAAAAAATCCATAAAAACTTAAAAAACCGTAAAAACCTAAAAAATAAAAAACCCCTAAAAATAAAAGAAAAACACAAAAAACCATAAAACACCTTAAAAGGATAAAAACCCCACTATAAATGTAAAAACCCATATAAAAATAAAAACCCTAAAAACACATAAAAACCATAAAGCCTCTAAAAACTCTTAAAACCATTAAACCATAAAAATGTAAAAAAAATCTAAAAGACCATTATAACTAAAAAAACTAAAAATCAAAAAACCAATAAAAACACTAAAACCCCTGAAAACAAAAAAACACTTAAAATCACTAAAAATTAGAAAACACATAAAAATCCAAAAAAACACCCTAAAAATAACAGAAATATAAAAAACCCTAAAAACATGAAAAATACTAAGAAAATTTTAAACCCAAAAGACATAAAATAATAATACAAAGCCTAAAAAATATAAAAACTATAAAACCCTTCAGAATCCTTAAAAATACTAAAATACCATAAAAACCTAAAAAATACCTAAAAATGCCTAAAAATCTAAAAATTATTAAACCCCTTAAAAAACCTAAAAATTATAAAAACATTTAAATATCGTAAACACACCCTAAAACCCCTAGACACTATAAAACCCACTAAAATTTTTAGAAAACCTGTAAACCCATAAAATCCCTAAAAAACTAAAAAATTGAAATGCCCTTTAAACCCCTAAAAATGTTAAAAAACTCTAAAAAAACTAAAAACCTCCGAAAACCCCGATAAACCCAAAAATCTATAAAAACCCTAAAAAAATCCTCAAACCCCTTAAAATCCAAAAAAGTCCTTAAAATCATAAAAAATAGAAAAATACCTAAAAATATTCGAAAAAATAAAAAACCATGAAAACCTCTTAGACACCCTTAAAACCCCCAAAACACTGAAAACCCCTAAAAACCTATAAAAATAAAAAAACATAAAACCCTTAAATACTTGAAGAGCCAAATAACCAATAAATATCCAAAATTCTCTAAAAATCATATAAATACTAAAAATCCCTAAAAACATAAAAAAACTCTAAAACCCCAAAAAACCCTACGAAAACATTAAAGAGCTAAAACACTAAAAAATCCTAAAAAACTCAAAAACCCTAAAAGACCATAATAACCCTAAAACCCATAAAAACCCTTATGAACCTTAAAAATTCCTCACAACCAATAAAACACTAAAAGTCACTAAAAACACTAAAAACCCTTTAAACCCCAAAAATCATTAAAAACTCAAAGAAACCATAAAAACCCTAAAAAATCAAAAAAACCTAAAAACACAAAAAAATCATAAAAAAATACCCTAAAACCCTCAAAATTCATAAAAATCCTCTAAAACCATAAAACCCCAAAAAAGATAAAAAAAACATTAAAACATAAAAACCCATAAAAATCCATGAAAACCCCTAACAAAACCGTAAAATCCTAAAAACAATAAAATCCCCTAAAAACCTAAAAATTATAAAAACCCTAAAAACACTTAAACTCAAAAAAAAACTATAAAACCCTTAAAATCCAAAAAAAAACCATAAAACCCTAAAAATACTAAAAAACCCCTAAAAATCCCTAAAAACATAAAAACCCTCAAAAACCTAAAAACCCAAAATAAAAACATTAAAATCCAAAAAACACTTAAAACACCTATTTTTAAAAAAACACTAGAAACACTAAAACTACTATAAAGATCCTAAAACCCTAAAAACACCCTAAAACCGATAAAACACGTAAACCCCATAAATTTAATAAAAAAAAATAAAAACTCTAAAACCCCTTTAAACCCCTAAACCTGTTTAAAACAAAAAAAACCTTAAAATCCAACAAAAAGTATTAAGACCATAAAAGCCTATAAAAACTCTTCAAAACCCCAGAAAACCTAAAAAACCTTAAAATGCTCAGAATCCCTAAAATCCCAAAAAACATAAAAATCCTTCAATGACCCCTAAAATACATAAAAAAGTATAAAATCATAAAAACACAAAGAAAACCTTTAAAAAATAAAAACACTTAAAATATCTAAAACCTAAAAAAGGATAAAACCCCAAAAAACCAAAAAAAAAACAGAAAGCCCTAAAAACCATAAAAACCCTTTAAACCCCTAAACCTGTTAAAAACACTAAAATCCTTAAAATCCAAAAAAACTCTATAAACCATAAAATCCTATAAATACCCTTCCAAACCCCAAAAAACATAAAAAACCTAAAAACCCAGAGAATCTCTAAAATCCCAAAAAACATAAAAATCCATAAATGGCCCTTAAAATACATACAAATGTATAAAATCATAAAAATCAAAAGAAAACCTTTAAAAAACACTTAAAATATCTAAAAACATAAATAATGTTGAAAACCCAAAAAACAATAATAATCACAAAGCCCTAAAAACCATAAAAACCATAAAACCACATAAAACACTAAAAACCCACAACTATTATAAAACCACTTTAAGAGCCCTAAAATCATAAAAGATATTTGAAAACCCTTGTAAATCACTAAAAACCCTATAAAAACATTAAAAAAATGAAAAGTCATTAAAATATCAAACACCTAATAATGCTTAAGATACTAAAAACCCATAAGACACTAAAAACACAAAAAACAATTAGAAACCCAAAAACCCATAAAAATACTAAAAAGGCCATGAAAATCCCAAAAAACATAAAAATAACTAATAAACCTATAAACCCCTAAGAAAACCATTAAACCATATAAAAACATAATGCCCCTAAAACCTAAAAAATCTAAAAACCCTAAAAAACAAAAAAAGTCCCTAAAACACCTAAAATCCCTCATAACCATAAAAATCCCTAAAAACCATAAAACCACCCAAAACACCTTAAAACCCCTAAAAAACTAAAAATAGCAAACAAAATTAAAACCATAAAATTCTTAACAAACTAAAAAAAAACTTAATAACCTACAAAACTAAAAAATCCTAAAAACACAAAACAAACCTAATAAACTAAATACCTTAAAAACTATTAAATCCCTCAAAATACCTAAACCCCTAAAAAACCATAAATTTTTTCAAGAATCCTCAAATAAACCTAAAAAGAAAGAATCCAAAAATTTATGAAAACCCCTAAGAAAACATTAAAAACATTAAATACCTTTGAACCCATGAAAATATAAAAACCCTAAAAAGCATATAAACTCTAATGCCCCCTAAAAACACTCAAAATCCCAAAAACCCATAAAAATCATAAAAATACTAATGAATCCTTAAAAATACCATAAAATGTAAAAAACCAAAAAACCTTTAAAAATAACAAGAAATCATTAAATGCCTAAAAACACTTAAAACCAATTAAATAACTAATAACACTAAAAACACTAAAAATCATAAGAAACAAAAAATACCATAAAACCACCAAAACGCCATTTAATATCTTAATAATGTTAGAATACTATAAAAACCCATAGAAACCAAAAAAAACTCAAAAAACCTTAAAAAACAAAAAATCCAATAAAAAATGAAAAACCCCTAAAACTCCTCAAAATCCCAAAAAACCATAAAAACAATAATAATCCTAAGGAAGTCATAATGATCCATAAAAACATAAAAACACTAAAAACCGTAAATAACTAAAAAAACATAAAACCTCTAAAACCTAAAAAAATGATAATAACCCTAAAAACCCCTGAAACCCCTAAAAACCGTAAAAATCCATAAAAATACTAAACAATCTATGAAAATCATTAAAACATAAAAACCCCTAAAAAACCCTTAAACCCCGAATGAGGCACCTCCTATCCTAAAAACACTTAAAACCCCAAAAAAACCCAAAACAAATATAAAATCCATAAAAAACCCTAAATACCATAAAACCCCCTAAAAACATAAACCCCCCTAAAAAGCTATAAATCCCTAAGAAACACTAAAAACTATAAATACTCTTTAAACTCCTACAATAATTAAAATATCTAAAAACATTTTAAACCCCTAAAAAATAAAAAAACCACAAAACCCCCAAAACCCATTAAAACCCTAAAACCCCTCAAAATCCCTAGTCATCCTAAAATTAATAAAAATTCTAAAAAATCCTTTAAAATATCTAAAATTTTTAAAACCATAAAAATCCATTACAAAACATTAAAAACATAAAAACACTTAAAACCCCTAAAATATTAAATCAGAAAAAAAATACTAAAAACCCTAAAACACTATAACCATAAAAACTCCAAAAAACCTAAAAAAATACAAAAACCCCATAATACCTTTAAAAATCCACTTAAAACACTTAAAACCCTTTTAACATATAAACATGTTAAAAAATATAAAAACTAGAAAAACAAAAAAAAATCCCTAAAAATCATAAACCCCTCAAAATTCCTAATAACCGTAGAGACATAAAAAACATAAAAGAATTAAAAATCCGAAAAGAATTTAAAAAATCATAAAAAACATAAAAACACTAAAAAATAATAAAAACCCTCAATAGACCTAAAACCCTCAAAATCTCTAAAACACGAAAAACATATAAAATTCCAAAAACAACCGTAAAAGACCCCAAAATGTAAGAAACCTAAAAACCCTAAAATCCAAAAGAAAACCATAAAAACCTAAAAGATCTTAAATCTCCTAAAGACCAAAAAATTGATAAAAACCCTAAAAATACTCCAAAACACTAAAAACCACTAAAACCCATAAAACCTCTAAAAACCATAAAAACACATAAAATCCAAAAAACCCAATATAAACTTAATAACCATTTAATCACCTAAAAATGATATTAAACTCTAAAAACCTTAAAATCCATTAAAGGCTCAAAAAACCCCTAAAACCCCAAAAAAACCACAAATAACCCTAAAACCCTAAAAACCCTAAAACCCCTCAAATCCTGAAAAACCCAAAAGACCATAAAAATCGTAAAAAATCCCTAAAATTTCCTAAAAACATAAAAACCCCTAGAAACCCTAGAAACACCTAATAAAAACTTAACAAATGAAAAAAAATTAAACCCCTAAAATCCCTAAAAAATCATAAAAACCCTAAAAACCCCTAAAAACCATAAATATCCCTACAACCACTAAAAAAAGATCCTAATAACACACTAACAAAAATAATTACTTAAAAACCCCTAAGAAAACCCTAAAAACCAAAAATCACCTAAAACCCCAAGGAAAACTAATAACACTTAAAATCACAAATAACCTAAAATCATAAAAATCCCTTAAAACATTAAAAAACCGAAAACGCATAAAAAACCAAAAAACACTAAAAAATATAAAACACCCTTTAAACCCCTAAAATTTTAAAACATATAAAAAAATTGAAATCACTTAAAACCACGAAAAACTCTAAACCCCCCCCCCCAAAATAAAAACCCTAAAAACAATCAAAATCCCAAAAACACAAAAAACCATAAAAAAACCTAACAAATCACTTAATATCCCTAAAAATGTAAAAAAACCAAAAAACTCTAATAAAAAATTAAAAACATAAAAGCAATTAAATCCCCTAAAAATTAAAAAACAATAAAAACTTTAAAAACTATAAAAACACTAAAACCCCCTTAAGACCTTCAAAATCCAAAAAACCTCTAAAAATCCATAAATATAGATAAAATACACTAAAAATACTTAAAATTTTAAACCCCACAGAAACATTAAAACCCCCATGGAATTTATAGAATCCTAAAAACACTTAAAACCCATAAAAACACTAAAAACACTAAAAAACTTAATGACCCTAAAACCCCTAAAAACCCTTAAAGACTCTAAAACCCCTAAAAACCCATAAAACCCCATAAAACCCATAAAATGACTAAAACCTGAAAGAACCCTAAATCCCCATAATAACCCTAAAGCCCTAATAAATACTCTAAAACCCCTTTAAACACATAAAACTATTAATAAATTCAAAAAGTCTTTAAAACCCTTAAAAAATTCAAAAAACCACAAAAAATCATAAATACTATAAAAACCCTAAAAAACCTCAAAAAACACAAAAATCCCTAAAAACATAAATAACCATAAAAATCCTAAAAAATACCTAGAATTCACTAAAAATAATAAAACATTAAAAACCCTAAATAACCCTTAAGAAAACCTTAAAAATCTAAAAAAACAAAACAGATCTCTCCATAGTCAAGCTCCTATATTTCCCTTATGATGTCTCACGTATGAAACTATAGAGGTGGTGAGTGTACATAGGGTTTTATCTCTCCTGATATTGGATTCAATGTTTGGGTCTCCTTTGAGCGAGGTGAATTTTGGTACCTTCAATTATTTTTAGGTTGAGAAGGTTAGCCACAAGCTATCTTGGGTGGAGGAAGTTGGCATCTTAGATGCAGTTGTTGTGCTGGACAGGGATAATAATAGATATTTTGAAGATGTTATGGTTTCTATTCTCTTGGTTAGGGTTAAGGAATCTTCCCTAGAGAAAGAAAATTCATTGTGAACTAATTCATTGGAGTTTACTATCATGTCAAGTTCATTGGTTTTTTTAGGATTTGAAGGGTAAGGATTACTCTACTACTTTGATTATGGTTTCTATGGGTGGAGATACCTCTAGGGGATTAGTAGAGAGTGCAGCTACCCCTTTAATTTTTATCGAAGAATTCATTAACTCGTATAACTTGATTGGGGTTAGGGGGATTTCATGTATGACTTGGTTATTCTGTTCCCAATGATTGATTCAACTTGGGGTATTAGGGGTTCTGCGAATGGTGGTGCTTCTAAGGGTTATTAATATGGTGATTTTTCATGTACTTATACTAAATATGTTGTAGCAGGTTCATCTCCAAATAGTAACTCCATGGATTTGGGTTTCCATCCCCCTTGGATAGAAGGAATAATTTGATTGTTCTTATTCCTCCTTTCGTTCTTTGGAAGCAATCATCTAGGTGGAATAAAAACTTTGTGGGATATTTCATGGATAAGAATTTTTCATTCGTGTGGGTATTTATAATCACTTCTAATTTGTGGGGGAATGAACTAATGGAGATACTGTGCAAAAAAATAAGGCATTTACTTCTTCAAAATTCTTCTATTCGATGACCTTGTTGAGATTCTTTTGAGTAGTCCTTAGTTCTTTTTTGGTAGATCAATAATTCTCATCTCATAGAATTTGGGTTATTCCCTTTGTAAGGAATCATTATTTGTTCATCCAATTTGGTGAATTTTCAAAACAATATTCTTGAATCCTAGTTCGCTGAAGGCCTTACCTATATTTCAAGTGTAGTGGGGAAGCCTATTTTTATAGATAAATCTATGGTTGATATTAGTAGGATGACTTTTTCTTGAACTTTTGTGGAAATATTTATCATGAAGGACCTTCTAAATGATATTTTTGTAGAGTTGAGTTTCGTATCTTCCCCCTCTGCAAAATTTGAGTACAGTTGGGTACCTAAAACCTATAGTTTTTGTAACATTTTTCTCACTATTTTAACCAGTGTATGAATAATCCCTATGAAAATTCTCATGTAGGCTTGACCAGTGTTACTACCCAAAAATAGGTTTATTTTAATGAGGATCAACTTTGGGTTTATTAAATAGAGTTAGAATTTTTTTACCCTGATCAGATTCATAGGAAGAAGATGTTGGATCCCATTCATGTTTCAACTTATGGTATATTTGAGAATCCTTCTGCTACCAATTTAGTTTCTTTTGCAGTGGTTTTTAATCTTATTTGGATAATAACTATCATGGATTCTTCAATACCTTCTTTAATAACTTTTTATTTCTTATCAATAGATTCTACACATAAAGATGATGCATCTAGATTTGCCTATGATTCCCCTATTCCCTCTGGGGATCCATTTACACTTGGGGGACTGAGTCTAGTTACTGGAGTTAATTTTTATTTAAAATCTAGTGACACCTCTACCTCTCTAGTG
Source organism: Viscum album (assembly GCA_963277665.1). Lineage (NCBI taxonomy): Eukaryota > Viridiplantae > Streptophyta > Magnoliopsida > Santalales > Viscaceae > Viscum > Viscum album. The sequence goes on along the minus strand of OY728136.1, from coordinate 1,273,253,931 downwards.
GTGTTAAAGGTTTCTAATAAACTATAAGATTAATCTCTATAGCTTTAGGATTCTAGAGTTTTCACTCAATTCTATTTCTCTTTATTATCAAAGAATTTTGAGATAATATATGATTTAATTCCAAGGACTAGGGATTATGGATGTCATTTACCATAGATTCTAGGTGATGTTAATGGTGGCGCTTCTTCTCAGTGTATGAGACCCCTAGATCTCATCTATCCTACAGATTTTATCTTAAGTGATAATAATCTTAGGGAAAAACTTGTTATGTTTTAATAATGTAACAATAAGAGGTCTCCAATCCAAATTTAACCTAATATGGATAGTTTCAGACACCCCTCTATTTCCAATATTTAATTTTAGAGTTCAGAATGTTAAGGGTCTCAATACACTTGGAAAATAATGGGTGGTCCATGATATCAATTTTCAAACCATTTCTCTTTTTTGGAGGTTTTGGAAACCAAGGTTATGAAGCATATTACTTCTCCTATTGTGAGGATAATTGTCTTGGGTTAGAGCTACTACTAAAACCTGTATTCTTCTTCTTCTATGTCTATTCTGGTTTTATGGAATCCTGGAATGTTGGCTGCAGATCCTTGGTTTGAATCCTCCCATATTATTGAATTTCATGTTAGGGATGTTAAGGTGGTCTTATAATTTTTTATATCCTTCATTTATGGATCTAATTATGTTGCTTACCATAAACTACTTTTATAAGAAATTGGACATCTATAAATCGCATATCAATGTAGATCGTTGTATTTTTTTGGATATTTCAATGTGTTTATGTTTCTAAAGGATAGATATATTAGTTGGGTATAATGGAATTATTTGATAAAGGATTGCAATTTAGGGATTGTAAACCCTAATTTGGTAAAAATTAATTATTTTGGGTTGAGGTTCTCTTAATGAAAACAAATTTCTAGTGTTTTGAGGAAGCTGAATAAAGCTTTAGATAATTTTTAATGGTTGTGAAAATTTCATACTTGTTTTGTTTATTTCCTTCCTTTTGGTATTTCTGACCACACTCCCATCTGTATTCATACTAGTTAAGGAAATCACTCAAGAAATTTTCAATTTAAAGTATTGATCCATTGGTCTAATTATGACATGTTTCTTGATTATTTTTTCTCAGTATTGAGTAATTGTATTACATCTTTTAAAATGTTCCAAGTCTATCATAAGATTAAGAGGGTTAAAATAACATTATGTGATTTTCATTCATATGTTACTAACTAGAATAATTCTAAAATTTCTTCAATTAGGGATTACTTATCTGATTGTCAATATATCTTTTTCCATAATGGTCCCACTGAAGCAATTATTCAGAGGGATGTTGCTTTTAAATAGAGATTGAATTCCATGACGATAAAGAAATCTCTCTTAACTCAGTAATAGGGAAAGGTCTAATGTGTTATGTAGGGTGACCTCAATTATTCCTTACTTTTTAAATCAATTAAAGGTAGATTTAATTATACCAATACGGACATTATTCATAGATTTTATGGTTCTATTATCAATAGACTTGTCATTATTTTCAGCGATAATGTCGAGTTCTTCCAATCCTTGATTGGATACCCCATTCAAATATTTATCTGAGGAGGTCAAGTATACAATACTTTTTTATTTACTCTATTTATAGGGTTTTTTGTGATATATTAGAAAATTATATGGAGCCATAGGAGATCTATAGGTCCTTATTTTCTCTTCATTCCAATAAATCTCTAGGTTTATTTGGATTTAAATATTTATATTCCATAAGTCCTATTATGTGGTGGACATGGTTGTGACTAATGTAGTTTTAGATTTTTTCAAGAATGGGAAGTTTTTGTGGGAATCTAATGGATTGGTTTTTTCTTTGATTCCTATGGTTTCAAATGCATCTTCTTTTACTAATTTTTGGCCTATCTCCTACTAAAATAATATTTAAAAAAGTATTTATAATATATAAGCATCCAGATAGAGATTGGTTCTCCCTAATTTCATCAACAAGGACCAATAATCTTTAATTCATGGGTGGAATATCTTTGATAACATTTTTATTGATCATGAATTGATTTGGAATTATCATCTAGATTATGGGGTTCCTTGATGTGAATTCATAATTATTTATTCAAGTATTTTGCTTAAGTAATATTGGAGTTAATTTTAGATTCTTTGGACCTCCTTGTTTTTTTGACTAGATTATCCTCCCATATCAAAATATGTGTCTCTTATCTGATGTTATCTATGAATATAAATGTTTTTTTTCATGGATATTTTTGAAGAAAGATAGGGATGATTTAATTGGATCCTCTCACTCCATTCCTTTATTTGACATTCATGGATTAATTTTCTCTCATTTTGGATTTTCTTATCTCTCCTTCATGATCCTTTGAGTTTCATTGGAATTTTAGTAAGACTTACATATCCCATCTTTGTTTTGTGGATGATATTTTATTTATCTCATTAGAAAATTTGGATTCTATCTTAGTCTTAAAACATGCCTTAGATTTATTCTCTTCCTTTAACGGATTTACTGTTAATCATTCAAAATACCGAATTTTCTTCACTAGTATTTCCTTTTATGTATGGGATAATGTTGAGGATGGTGTGGGTACTAGGGGAGGATCCCTTCCTCTTTTCTACCATGGGGATACCCTTATTACTTCAAATCATAGATCCATGCACTTTTTGGTTTTGAAGGATAGATTTTTATAGAATAAGTAATGCTTGGAAAATAATTTTCTTAAATTTTATACTTGGTTATATCTTGTTAAATATATTTTGTTTATTATGAAATCTTTTTGGTGTCAAGACTTCATGTTTCTAATATAACTGGTGATGTCCATTAAAGATAATATTAGGAGAATTCTTTTTAATGGACCTTCACTTATTACTTGTGGTGATAAAGAGGAATGGAACTTAGTGACTAGGAATAAATAAGATGGATTCTTAGAGATTATGTGATATAAGGGATGAAAAAAGTCTACCAGGGTTAAACCTATTTGGGATCTTTGTAATCCTTCTTTTTCTTCATTTTGGGTGGATTGGGCTTGCATTTTATTTCATGTTAATTTCTAGTTTTGGGTGTCCAATGTCCAATGTAATTTTACATGGACATGGTGGAAAGTGTTGGGGATTAAGGATATTATTAGAGACTATATTCCCCTTTCAAAAGGAAATGGTTATTTTATTTAATTATGTTTTGAATATTGGATCCCTAATGGGCCTATTTTATCTTCCATCGATGATAGGATAATATTTGAGTTTTGGTTAGAAAAAATTTTATTAGTTACATAAATTATATATAATTGCTATTAAAATCCACTACATTCTATTTCTATTAATCTCTGGGACATCAGAAAATAGATCCATTATTTTAATGATCCAAAAGAAGGTTGTGATAAGATTAATTATAATGGATTATAGTGGTTCTCTACTATCATGGTTTGGATGATATTAGGGAGATATTTTATGTGGTACCATTGAGCTATTTGGTTTCTAATCATTTATCCCTAGATTGGTTTTTGTTCATTTTATGTATTGGAACCCTTAATCATCTTCCTAGATACGATAGGTTGTAGAAAAAGGGATTAGATTTTCTGAAATTTTGTATTCTTTTTTAATTGGATTCTGAGAAAATTGACCACAAATTCTCCATTTTTAAGTTGTCTAGGAATCATTGGACATCCTTATTAAGACTCTTGAATATTAAATACTCTTTTTTTCTTTTTATACCATTTTAAATTGGTTCAACTTCTTATTTTATGATGATTTTTTTATAGTATTTTTGGAAGGATTGGGATGGTCAATTTTGGTGTATTTTATTTTGAAGGAGAAAAATTATCATTTACATGGTTTAACATCACATTGTGGAATCTCAATTTACATTATTTTTCAGCTGAATATTAAATTTCATTCTCACTTCTTGAAAGAAATTCCCTAATAATGATGTTAATCGGGCGGTGGTTCAGAGATGTAATCTTCTAGGTTCTTTCCCAATGATTGATACTTTTCAGTTATGGGAAAGTCTAGTCTAGGTGCTAGCTAGATGATTTTTGTTTGGATGGTTATTGGGCATCTTGATTGTTTCTAGGGTTCTTCTTGTTGGTTTTCTTCTGTTGGGGATCTAGTTTGTATTTAATATTTTTTACTTTGATGGTACTATTGTATCTGGTTATAGGGGACTACTTACGGATGGTTTGTAGTGTTATTAGGTTGGGAGGGTTCTGGATTCTAGTTGTTATCCCTTGGTTGAGGGTTCTGGATATTGGAATGGAGGTTTCTTCTAAAGTCATATTTGTAGGGGTTGGGATACTACAGTTGATGGAGAGTCTGGTTGTGTGTGTAGTGAGTGTCTTGGATCTAGAATTGTTTTCTATTGTGCCTTTCTATTGGCTGCCTTTGGATAATGGACTCATGAGATCACTAAATGCTATGGATTGTTGTTAGAGGTGCCTTGGGATGACTGTGTCATGTGTGGAGGTGAAATTTCATGTGTTTTGGTCTTCTATTCTTCTCAAGCCTTCAGTCGGTTGTTGGTAGCCTTACATTGGTGGTGTTGGAGTTGCTGGTTATAGGTTCTTCTACAAATATCTGTGGGTATTTTTTAGGTTGGAGGGGATATGCTGGTGGTCCAGTGGCTATGGTTCTTGGGATTTTTTCTAGATTCTATTTTTTCAGGATGTCTTGAATTCAACTATTTACAGGCCAAGGCATGAAGAAAGACTATTTGGGAGTATCATAAAGCTGTGTTTATTGTTTGGTTTTGGAAGGTGCTCAATATTTTTATGGTGATGATAATTTCTATCTTGGGCTAGGTTCTTGTTTTAGGTTTCTAGTCTAGGGTGTGGTGTAGGCTTGGTCTAGTGCAACTTGTTGTGGCCTAGCCAAAGAGGTGTGTACTATTGGTTCGGTGCAGGTTTTTTCAGAATCCTACTTCTTTCTAGGATGAGGTTTGATTCTTATGAGATCCTGTGACTACTATTTTGTTTCATGTAGCCTCAATTATAGTGGGATTCCATTACATGGTGTTCAGTGAATGAAACTTTCTTGGATGGTTGGTTTTTTTTCTGGGATGTTTGCTGGGTGGTATGTAGTCTTCTACAATATTGATTTTGGGGTGTTATTTATGGGATATGTATTTCTATTTTTGGTGGGCTCCACAGGGTTGGTGGTTTCATGATGTGGCTAGTGGATTTTGTGTGCCTCTAGGTTGGTGAGGTTTCAAGTGGTCTTGTTTGGAGTAGGTGGCTATGAGGTGGGTTTTGGATTGCTACTGGTGTGATCTTGTATTGGTGGGTCGAAGAGGGTATCCTTCCAAGTATCCTTGGTTTTTTATTAATGAATATTTATTCTTTAGGTTTTGGATAATGGTCGTGATATGAATATTGTGGGATGCAGTTTCCAGTGGTGCTCTGGTGTTAATAGTTGGAGGAGTGGAGATGACTAGTTTTATCTGTGGAGATTAATGGTTTAGGAGTAGTTTGGTGAGGAATCTATTAGGTGGGTGTGGGCTGATTTGTGGGTTTTTTTCCATGGGGTTGGACATTATTAGGTTTAGTGGGCAGGTGTCATGGGTGTGTCTTAGGTTTTATTTTATATAACATTGTGTACGTATTGGTTGACTATTTTTTGGGGGTTAGCGTGGTGCAGGGTTAGATGGGATAGAGTGTGTCAGTGGTTTCTTTCTAGGGGTTAGGGGATGGTAGTTAGTGGCCCTACCACAAAACTGGGTTTCCAGGACACCGGCCTTTATCATCGCTAAAAAAATCTCTAATAATTGGGGGTGCCTTTATCAGCACTAAAAAATGCTGATAATGGGAACCTTTAATAACACTAAAAAAGTGATGTTAATTTTGACCCTTTACCAGTGCTTTTTTTAGTGATCATAAAGACCCCTAGTTTATTACCGCTTATTTTAGCACTATTAAAGGGGACCCCTTTATCAGATTTTTTTAGTAATGATAATAAATGGGGGCTTTATCAGTGATTTTTACTAGTGCTAATAATTTTTATATTTTATAAACAAATCCTGAAAAATAATATATTGTTATATAAAAATATTTATATTGATATAAATATAATATATATTTTTTAAATATTTTTGAAATAAGTATAAATATACTATTACATTTAATATATAATAAATTAGTAAAAATGGATTTAACATATTTTAAAAAATATAATTAATTAATAATTTTCTAATTATTATCGATTAATAATCATTTAATAATAATAGGAAGACAAAAAATAAAAAAATAAAAAAAGATCTAAAATAAGTTGAAAATGTTACTCAAACATCAAATGACCATAACTTTTGATTCGGGTGTCCATTTGAGCTCTAATGCATATCAAATCGAAGCCTACGATGAGCTATACATGCTAGTAAATTATGGTAATTGTCCGTCACATTTTTTGAGGACCAAAAAGGTCCATAAGGCCTGAAAAACTGAGTTTTTAGTTGGGATACTCTTATTTTTAACATTCAAACAGGTATAACTTTTGATCTGGATGTCCTCTAGGCCTATATCACATATCACATATCATATCGAATATTGTTTCATTTTCATCGATTTTACTGGTTGTGGAGTTGAAATGGACTTTTATATAAGAATTTATTGTCGTTTTAACATTCTATAGATTTTCAAATACATATATATATATATGTATTTATTCATAAATGTATATATGTGTGTGTGTGTGTGTGTCTATGTGTGTGTGTTTGTTGTATATATATATGTATGTATGTATGTATGTATGTATTTATTTATTTATATACACACATAAAAAAACATATTTTGTAAATTTATTTAAAACTAATCTTATTAATATATATTAATATACAAATAAATATACGAATAAAAAATTATAACTAAATATAAATAAATATATATATATTAATATAAGAATAAATATATATACTAATATATGAATAAATATTTATATATATTAATTTAACTAAATATATTTATATTAATATGAATCTGTATTAATATACGAATAAATATAACTATATATATAAGTAAATATAAAAATATATTAATATACAAATAAATATATATATTAATATATGAATAAATATATATGTATTAATATAACTAAATATATCTATATTCATATGAATATATATTAATATAAGAATAAATATAACTATATATATAAATATATATAAATATATGAATAAATAAATCTATATTAATATATGAATAAATATATATGTATTAATATAACTAAATTTATTTATATTAATTTGAATATATATTAATATAAGAATAAATATAACTATATATAACTATATAAATAGATATATCATTAAATAGAGAAAAAAACTTAATTGCATAGTGGTAAAGGTGTAGGTGTGCAAGGGGGGAAGTCTGGGGTTCGAGTTCGGGTGGAAGCAGGGAGGCGTGCGTGGTCAAGTGGGGGATGCACGGGAAAGTGCAGTTTGAGGGAGAGTAGAAGAGGGTCAACCTAGCGCTGATAGGGGGGGTCAAGCACTATTAAAGAGATCCCTGATCTTTGTATTTTCTTTTTAAATTTTTTTTTTTTTATTTTTTTTTTTGATTTTTGACTTTTATGAGTGCTAAAAAAAGCACTAATAAAAAACCTTTTATCCACACTTTGTTTAGAGCGGATAAAAGTCGCATTTTATCATCACTTTTTTAGAACTGATTAAAGGGTCCTTTATCAGTGCTTTTTTAAGTGCTGATAAAAGGGACCCCCTTATCTTCACCTTGATTAACAGTGTTTTTCTTGCACCATTAATGCCCTAGTCTAGCACTGATAAATTCTATATTTTCAGTAGTGGGGGTTGCCTTTGCTTTTCTTACAAATTTTTTTGGGACTTCGATGGAGCTTTCTTAGGTGGAGTTTCATAAATGTGTGTGTTTGTGTGTGGTTTGGGTTGTCTTAGTGAGAGGGGTTCATGTGTGTGTGCGTATGTGGTTTCGGTTGTTACAGGTTATGAGTTTGTATTTTCATGTGGTTGGATTTCTCCTCTTAGGAATCTTTATTTCTCTTAGAGGAATTTCTTGATGGGTTTATGGGTGAAGATTTGGAACCTTTCTATGAGTATAGGGAAATTTTATATGTAGTGCTTGAGTACTACTGGCTAGTAGGAGGGATTCACTTCATCTCATATTGGTGTGGTGCATTCTCATCTTTATCTGGATATGGTTGATGGTGAAACTGGCTGCCTCACTTCGATCATGGAAGGGCTTGTGGTGGATCATGGTTCTTTCCAAATTCCCATCTTTTTATTTCTTATTCATGCAGTCTGTTGATTCTTGGTACTTTTTTTAGGGTTTCATAGTGTCATTACTACATGTTTTTTGTAGCTATATTGATGGATGTGGTGTTGTGTTGACTTGGGGGTGACCATCACCATCCTATAGCTGATTGTTAGGACCTCATAGGGTCACATTTTTGCTTGTTTTCTTGGTATCTTGGTATTTCATGGGTGATTTTCTTGGGGATTATGTCTTGGTTTGGTTATCCTGGGACCTTGGGTTTTTGGGTCAACTGTCATTTCACCATTGGGTGATCTATAGTAATTCACATTTTCATTAATATTTATATAATTACTTGTTTCAATGGAAAAAACCTAAAAAATCTTAAAATCCCTAATAATACTAAAAAATGCTAAAAACCCAAAAAACCCCTAGAATCCTTAAAACCCCTACAACCCATAAAAATCCTAAAACCCACAAAAACTCTAAAACCCCAAAAAGTCCCTAAATCTTTAAAAACTAATAAAACCATAAACCCCTAAAAAGTGAAAAAACCCTAACTCTTCCCCCACAAAACCCATAAAATTCCTAAAGACCTAAAACCCCACAAAATCCCTAAAAACCTTAAAAACCAAAAAAAACTTAAAAAACCTAAAAATATATAAAAAGTAAAAACTCTTAATAAACCCTGAAAACCCCTAATAAAAACTTAAAACCCAAGAAACATTTAAATCCCTAAAAACCTGAAAATAATTGAAACATTTAAAACCAATAAAACTTTAAAACCCCTAAACCCCCTCAAAATCCCCAAAAAACCCAAAAAATAAATATAAATCATAAAAAATCCCTAAAAATCCCTAAAAACACAAACAACCCTAAAAACCATGAAAAATCCTAACGATTACATAAAACCAAAAAAAACACATAAACCCTTTAATACCCCTAGAAAATAATACAACCCTAAAAAAATCCAAAACCCCCCCAAACCCTAAAAACCATAAAACCCCTAAAAAGATTAAAAATCACTAAAACACCATAAACACCATAAATCCACTGAAGATTCTAAAAATCCTCTAAAACCATAGAAATGTAAAAAAATTTAGAAAAACATAAAAACCTAAAAAAATAAAAAATAATAAAAACCCAAAAACCATAAAAACCATAAAACCCTGAAAACCTCAAAATTGTTAAAAACCCTAAAACATAAAATATCCTATTAAAACCTCAAAAATCCATAAAAACATAAGAAACACTAAAACATTGAAAAATCATACGAAAACCTTAAAAACCTAAAAATACTTAAAACCCCTAAAAATATAAGAAATGATAAAAATCCTAAGAAAACCTAAAAAACATAAAACTAATCAAAACCCAAAACCCCTTAAAAACATTGAAATCCCTAAAACCCCATAAAAACCCAAAAAACCCAAAAAAATCCCATAAAAACCCTAAAAACACTAAAAACTATAAAAAATATTTAAATCCCTAAAAACCATAAGAAACTCTAAAAAACCCCTTAAAACCATTAAATACACTAAAAACTAAAAAACCTAAAGCACCAAAAACCATAAAACCCAAAAAAACCAAAAAACCCTAAAACCACCATAATCCCTAAAAAACCTAAAAATCCATAAAAATTCTAAAAGACCCTAAAAATCCACAAAAACATAAAAAAATTAAAAAACCATAAAGCGCCCAAATAAATCCTTCAAAATAATAAAACACCTAAATACCCTAAAAACACGAAGATGCTCAAAACCAAAAAGTACCAAAAAATCCTAAAATCCTAGAAACCCTCAAAATCCATAAAACCCTAAAAAAGTAAAAATACAAAAAAAATCCCTAAAAATCCCAAAAAAAGAAAAAAATTCTAAAAAATAGAAATATCTTAAGTAAAATTTAAAAATATATAAACACGTAAAACCCCTAAAAACTAAAATTGGTGAAAAGCCTAAAAACCTTAAAATCCCTAAAATCTTCAAAACCCAAATAAATCCTGAAAACCATAAAAACACAAAAAAACACTAATACCCCATTAAAAACTCTAAAGCCCCTTTAAAACACTAAAAACTCTAAAAACTCTAAAAAACCTAAAAAAAATGGATAAAATCTTAAAAGCCATAAAAATGATAAAATCCCTAAAGACACTCAAAATTCCTAAAACTATAAAAACCCATAAATGCATAAAAAAATAATAAAACTAAAACCCAAAAACCCTAAAAACTCAAAAAACCTAGAACACTTTAAACCCATAAAAACATAAAAATGTTAAATTTCATAACATAACCCTAAAACTCTAAAACACCTAACAACCATAAAAATCAATAAAATCATAAAAGACCCTAAAACCCATAATAACTATAGAAACCACTGTATACTTTAAAAACTCATTAAGCCACAAATATTTAAAGAAATCTAAAAACCCATTAAAACCCTAACAAAATAAAAATAACCCAAAAAACCTAAATAAATTATAAAATGCATAAAAACCCTCAAAATCCCTAAAACCCTAAAAACTATAAAAATCATAAAAAATCCCAAAAAAATCTCTAAATTCGTAAAAAACCCTAAAATCATTGAAAGCCCAAAAGAAAACCTCTAAAATCCTAAAACACATAAAACCTATAGAAACAAAATTCTAAAACCCATAAAACCATTAAAAAATTAAATCCCCTCATAAACTATAAAATACCATAAAATACCATAAAATCCTAAAAAAACTTAAAAATCCCAAAAAACAAAAAAATCTAAAACACTGAAAACCCTTCAGAAAATATTAAAAGCCTAAAACACTTAAAACCCATAAAAACCTAAAAATTCTAAAACCCCTATAGACTATTAAAAGACAAAAAAAACCCCCAAAATACATAAAAAATATAAAACCCCTAAAAAACATAAAACCCCCTAAAACACTTAAAACCCACTAAAAACTATCTAAGACCATTAAATCCCTAAAAATTCTAAAAACATTAAAAACCCTTTAAAACTCTAAAAAAATAAAAAAAACTATAAAACCAAAAAAACCATAAAATATTATAAAAACCATCAAAATCCCCCAAACCCCAAAAGTCTATAAAATTCATAAAAAATCCCTAAGATCCCTAAAAATGTAAAACAAATAAGAACCCTAACAACCCTTATGAAAACCATAGAAAAATAAAATATAATAAATCCCCTATAAAACTGATAAAACACTAAAAACCCTAAAATGACCCTATAACCATAAAACCCCTAAAATCTATAAACCCCCTAAAAACCTTAAAACCCATAAAAACACATAAAACCCCTAAAACCCACAAAAAATATGAAAACACTTTAAATAAATAAAAATATATAAGAAACTAAAAAACAAAAAAATCATACATAAAATCAAAAAACCATCAACCATAAAAAATAAAAGTCTAAAAAACACTTAAATTCCCTTAAACACCTAAAATGCAATAAAAATCCAAAAAAGTCCCTATAAATCCCTAAAAATTGAAAAACCCCAGAAAACCCCTATGAAATCATTAAAACCCGACAAAAATAATATCACATAAAACACTAAAAACAACAAAAACCTAAAAATTCCCTAAATTTTTTTAAAACCCTTAAAACAAATAAAAACCCACAAAAACCCACTAAAATTCAAATATTTCTTAATACCACGAAAAAAATTGTAAAAACTCTACCAAACCTTTAAACCATAAAAAACACAACAAACCCAAAAAACCTAAACATAATAATAATAACCCTAAAAACCCCACCCCCAATTACTGAAAACCCATAAAAACATAAAAATTCCTAAAAAGGTCCTAAAAACCATAAAATATAAAAAACTCTAAAAACCCTGGAAAACCCCCAATGAAAATATCAAAACCTAAAAACACATAAAACCCCTAAAAACATAAATTTACTACAAACCTAAAGACCCATAAACCCCAATAAACTTTAAAATCCCTTAATACATAAAAAATCTATAAATCCCCATGAAGATCCTTAAAACCCACTAAAAAATCTAAAACCCCTTTGATCCCCTAAAAATGATTAAAAACTCTAAAAATCATAAAAACCCAAAAAAACGGAAAACAACCCTAAAAACCCTAAAAACCCATTAAAATCCTAAAACCACTAAAACACATAAAACCCTCAAAATCGTTAAAATGTCTAAAAACCATAAAAAATCATAAAGAATCCCTAAAAATTTCTAAAAATTTAAAAAAGACTAAAACCCTAAAAACACATCAGAATACTGTAATACACTAAAAACACATTAAACCCCTAAATTTGATGAAGATGGGCTCGACCCGAACCTAGAGAAGGCCATAGTTGTTTATGGTGTTCTATCTGCCAAAGACTGCTATGTGCTTCTCCATGACATGATGAAGGTTGAATAGTAAAGGTCCCCCATTGACGATGAGTCTAAAAGACTTGGGGAGGGGTTTTTTGAGGATGACCGAAAGATAAATGCTGCTACGGCCAAGTCCAAGGATGAGAAAAAGCTTCAAAAAAGGGGTGGTGCATCTCTTGGGACAGGAAGAAAGGATGGTAACAAAGAGTCCTCAAATGTGTCCAGTGATGGAGTCCTACATGAGAAGGAAAATCATAAGGATGGTTTCATCTCTGCCCCCCAAAAAGAAGGCAGTGGAAGGATTACTCTACCCTTTCAAGACCCATGGTGACCCGGGCCACCTCCAGGGTGGTCCAGCTAAATCTTAAAGTTAATAAATGGGAGTGGCCTTCACGAAATGTAGATCATGATAGCGCCAGATGGAAACTATTATCTATGCTCAGAATATAGGAGGATTATGAGTTGGGATGAGACTCTATGGATATAGGAGTTGACTTAGACTTTTACTTTACTGATGTGAATGTTGGTCTTCGTGCAAACTTTGGATCTCTCGGTGTAGAACCAGATGACTTTGGTGACGATGTTGACTGAATTGTTCTTTTGTGTATTTTTTGTACTTTTTTTGGGGTGTGGGTCTTGGGTTGTGTTGGGGTTTAGGGTGTGGGCTGTTTGGCCCCACCCCTCCTTTTTGGCGTCTTCATTTTCTTTATAATTTTTTTGGGGGGGGGGGGGATGAGGAATATCCTGTCCCCACATCTTTCTGGCCTTAAAAATCCAAAAAACCATAGGAACCCTAAAAATCCCTTAAAACCTAAAACCCTAAGAATAATTACAAATTCCAAAAAATTGTTAAAATATATAAAACCATAATACCCTAAAAAATCATAAGAAAAAAAATTCCTAAATGCAATTAAAACCCCAAAAAAAACTAAAAAATGCATAAAAAACTAAAAACCCTAAAACACTTAAAAACCCTAAACCCAATAAAATACCTAAAAAACCCATAAATCCAGAAAAAATTATAAGAATTTTAAAGAAATTTAAACCCCTAAAACATTGAAAAACTATATAAAATCACAAAAACCCTAAAAAAACTCAAAAAATTTTGAAAACCCAAAAAACCATAAAAATCTTATAAATCCATCAAAATCGCAAAAATGTAAAAAACCTTAAAAACTCTAAAATTACCAAATAAAACCTTAAGAAACTAAATTCACATAAATACCCAAAAAATCCTAAATATGTTAAAGCCCCATATAAATCCCTAAAACCCACAAAACCCCTCAAAACACCTAAAACCATAAAAACAATAAAAATCCACAAATCCTTCAAAATACATAAAAACCTAAAAACAATAAAAACCCAAAAAGAATCATAATAAAACATTAAAAACCTAAAAACACTTCAAACCCCTAAAATCCAAAAAAAAATATAAAAAATTAAAAAACCCCCTAAAAGACCATAAAATCCCAAAAAAATCTATAAATACATTAAAACCCCATAAAACCTTAAAACACTAAAATGCTATAAATCCCCTAAAACCAATGGAAACTCTAAAATCCATTCAAACCCCTAAAAATATTGAAATATATAATAACAATGAAATCCATTACAAAACTAAAACACCCATAAAATGGAAAAAATGCATTAAAACCCTAAATACCCTAAAACCCTAAAAAATCCTAAAACACCTAAAAACCTATAAAAACCTAAAAAGGATATAAAAATACCTAAAAATATAAAAAACCATGAAAACCCTGAAACTCACTAAGAAAACATTAAAATACTTAAAACACTTGGAACACCTAAAAACAATAGAAATCGTAAAAGCCAAAAACCCCTCAAAATCCTCAAAAACCCAAAACCCCATAAAAATCCAAATATTTCGCAAAAATACCTAAATCATAAAAAAAAACCATGAAACCCGTAAAAAACCTAAGAAAACTAAAAAATCCTAAAAACACTTAAAACCCCTCAAAACCTAACAAACATTAAAAAACCTAAAAAATATTAAAAGAACCAAAACCCCCTAAAACAATAAAAACCCCTAAAACCATTGAAAAACCTACAAACCCATAAAACCCTAAAAAGAACTAAAAAAAATAAAAAAAACCCTTTAAAACTATGAAAATGTTAAAAAACTCTAAAAACCTTAATAGCCCTAAAAACTAAAAAACTCAAAAAACCCAAAAAAACATTAAAAAAAACCTAAAATCCCAAAAACTCTCAATATTCCCAAAAAAACCTAAAAACCAAAAAATACTACAAATCCTTACAAATTCATAAAATACTTAAAACCCATAAAAAGATAAAAAAATGCTAAAAACCATAAAAACCCTCAAAATCTCTAAAAACCTAAAAACCAATAAAATTCTAAAAAAACACTAAAATCCAAAAATAAATAAAAAATCGTAAAACCCTTAAAACCCCTAAGAATAACTTAAAAACCTAAAACCCCTAAAACACCACAAAACACTAATAAATGATAAACCCCATAAAGACCCTAAAAGACATAAAAACACTAAAAACCACATAAAACCATAAACCCCCCCAAAAACATAAAAACCCCTAAAACAATTAAAAACCAAAAAAATATCATAAAAACCTTTAAAACCATATAAAACTTAAAGAAATATAAAAATCCTTAAAAACCATAAAAACTCAATAAAACCCCAAAAAACCATAGAAACCATAATACCCTTAAAATCCCTAAAATCCCTAAAAGCCAAAAAAATCATAAATAATCACTTAAAATCCATGAATGCATAAAAAATCATAAAACAATGAAAAATATTAAGAAAACCTTAAAACCAAAAAACATTTAATATCCTTAAAAAAATAATAACCCGGAAAACACTAAAACACTATAAATACAGTAAAAAACCAAAAACCATAAAACCCTTAATAAACCTAAAACACAATAAATACCCAAGAACCCACTAAAAACCTAAAAAAATATTTAAAACCTAAGGTATAAAAAACACTAAAAATCTTCTAAACCCGAAAAACGAAAACAACCATAAAAACCGTCAGAATCCCTAAAAACCAAAAAACGATAAAAATCTTTCAAAAGACCTAAAAATACCTAAAATGTAAAAAACCTTAAAACCATAGAAACCCTTATCAAAATCATATAAACCCAAAAAAAACCTAAAAGCCCTATAAAATTTTAGAAACACTACAAACCATAAAAGTCATAATAACCATAAACAGCCTCAAAACCAAATAAAACCCACAAACCCACTAAAACCTTAAAAACATTAAAACATTAAAAACCCGTCATACACCTAAAAATGAAAAAAATAAAAACCTTAAGAAACCTAAAAACTCCTAAAAACTCTAAAAACCCTAAAACCCATAAAAACTTTCAAAACCATAAAAATCCCAAAAACATTCAAAATCCCTATATCCCCCAAAAAACCTCAAAATCTTAAAAAACACCCAAAAATAGTTAAAAACATAAAATACCATCGGAATGATAAAAAACCCTAACAAAATCATGAGCACCTAAAATGATTAAAACACCTAAAAATGATAAAATTCTGAAGACCATAAAATCCCAAAAAAACCTAAAGCCCCTCAAAATCTATAAAACCCCTAAAATTATAAAAATCATAAAAATATATATAAATCCCAAAAAAACAATGATATATTTAATGTCCCTAAAAAACATTAATAAATCCTTAAAACTAAAAAAACAAAAAACACTTACAACAACAAAAATATAAAAAAATTCTAAATCCACTAAAATGACCATAAAACCATAAAAATTATAAATCCCTTAACAACATTAAAAAAATAATTGAAACCTATAAAAACCTACAAAACCACTATAAAATATTAAAACCCATTAAACCCCTAAAATGTTAAAGACACTAGAAAATTTTAAAAATACTAAAAAACTCAAAAAACACTAAATAACTCAAAAAACCATAAAAATTATAATAATAAAACTAAATAATCTAAAAACCCCAAAACCCCTAAAAAACCTATAAAATCCAAAAATTCATAAATAACATAAAAAATACTAAAAATCCCTAATAAATTTAAAACTTAAGAACCATGAAAACCCATAAGAAAACATTAAAAACTTAAAAACGCTTAAAACACCTCAAAAAATAAGAACTCTAAAAACCCTAAAAAATTCATGAAAACCCTAAAAACCCCTAAAACCCTCAAGGACAGAAAAAACCATAAAAAATTCTTAAAAATCCCTTACAATGTAAAAAACCATAAAAATCAATATAACCACATGAAACCCATAAAAACCTAAAACCACTAAAAAACTAAAAATGGATGAAACCAATAAAGACCATAAAACGCACTAAAAAAACAAAAAACAACTAAACCCCAAAAAATCTTAAAAACGCACCAAAAATCTAGAAAACTAAAAACAATAAAAATCTTCTAAACCCCTAAATTTTTAAAAAAACTCTATAAAACACCAAAAAACTCCGAAAAAACCCAAAACCCCCCAAAAAAATTCATAAACACTCTAAAACCCCTAAAAACCCTAAAATCAAACAAAATCCGTAAAACCTCGAACAACACATAAAAATCCATAAAAACCCATAAAAACCTTAAAATAGAAAGACCCAAAAAACCATTATAACACCTATAAAAATAACAAAAACCTAAAACAATTAAAAAATGTAAAAAAATCAAAAAACGATAATAACCATAAAAATCCCTAAAACTCGTAAAAACCTTAAAACCCCTCAAAATCCCTAAAAAATACAAATTCTAAAATTCCGAAAAAATCCCGAAATTATAAAAACCCTAAATACTTTGAAAGGCCCAAATAAAACCTTGAAAAAAAAACACTAAAACCACCCAAGAAACCTAAAAACCGTAAAAACACCAAATGTTCTTAAAACCCCTAAAACCCCTACAAATGATAAAATCCCTAAAAACCGACAATAACCTAAAAAATTACTAAAAACATGTTAAAACCATTAAACTACTAAAAACAATAAAACACTCAAAATACTTTAGAACCCTAAAAAATTCACAAAAACCCAAAAAAATCATAAAAATCATAGAAACACTAAAAATCCCTAAAACCCCTCAAAATCCCTAAAACCCTAAATAACTATAAAAATCCAAAGAAAAATCCAAAAAATCCCTAAAAAACAAAAAATCCATATATTCTTTGAAAACCACTAAAATACCATAACTACCTAAAAACAGATAATCCCCATAAAAACAAAAGGACACTAAATTCTATAAAAACCCAAAAAACCATAAAAATCCCTAAAACCTTAAAAACCATAAAAACACAAAAGACCCTTAAAATATATTAATAAACATAAAACCATTCAAACCCTTAAAAAAGTTAAAAACTCTAAAAAAACTCAAAAATCATAATAAACTCAAAAGGCTCCCTATAACCGTAAAAACCCTTAAAAACCATAAATACCCTAAAACCGTCAAAATCCATAAAAACCATAAAACCGGTAAAAATAAAAAAACACTTAAAAATTAATAAAAACATAGGAAAACCCTAAAACTCCAAAAAAAGCCTATGGAAACCATAAAAAATTTAAAAATACATAAAACCCCTAAAAACATAAAACAGTAAAAAGGCTAAATATCCCTAAAAACAAATTTTTTTAACAAATTCTCTAAAATACCCTAAAAACTCATAAAAACATTAAAAATCCCTAAAATCCTAAAAACCTAAAAACCCAGAAAACCATATGAAACCAAAAAAATCCTAAAAATATATAAAACCCCTAAATAACTAAAAAAACCCTAATACCCTAAAAACCTTAAAAACCAATAAAACCACTTAAAAACCCAAAAATTCCCTAAAAACCCTAAAACCACTAAAAAAATAAAACCCATTTAACTCCACATAAATTCCCAAAACTATAAAAGTCCTTAAAACCCTAAAAAATCAAAATAACCCTAAAGACCCTAAAAAATCATAAAAACCCCTAAGACAGTCTAAATCCCCAAAAATTTAAAACCCCTTAAAAATAAAAAAACCATAAAATTCCTAAAAACATAAATACCCTAAAATCCTAAGAAAAATTTTAAAACCAAAAAACACATTTAACCCAAACAACCTATAAAGTAATAAAAACCCCAAAACTATATAAACCCTAAAATTCCTAAAACATCCAAATCTCAAAACCCCCCAAAACCCATAAAAATCTTAAAAAGCCCCTACAAACCTCTAAAAACGTAAAAAACACTTAAAACCCTAAGAAATCATAAGAAAACCATAAAAAATGAAAAGCATTTAAATCCCATAAAAACCTAATAACATTAACAACCCTAAAAACACTAAGAACCCTAAAAACCATAGAATCCCCTAAAACCTTTAAAAATCATAAACTCTATAAAATCCCTACAAACAAATAAAATCTATAAAAAAACTATAAACCCTTAAAACATAAAAAATACTAAAAATATAAGAGACCATAAAAATCTCAAAAACACCTAACAACCCAAAAAAACCAAAAAAACCCCCAAAGCCCTCAAAATCCTAAAACCCTAACACCCACAAAAATTATAAAAAAAAATTCTCTTGAAAATTAAAAAACCCTTAAAACATTAAAAACCAATAAGAAATCCTTAAAAACCTAAAAACACATAACAATACTGAAATGATAAAAAAAACTAAAAATCCAAAATAAAATATTTTAATCCCTAAAACCCTGAAAACCCCCAAAAATCCATAAACACCCCTAAACCCCTAAAAACTGTAAAACCCCTTTAAACCACCCAAAACATTAAAAACTATAAAAACTATAAAACATTGAAAAAACTCAAAAAACAAATGAAAACCCAAAAAACCAATAAAATCACTAATACCATTTTAATACCTTAAAAACCGTCAAAATACCAAAAACTCTTAATCCATAAAAATATTAAAAAATATTTAAAATTTCATAGAAACATAATAACCCTTAAAACTCTAAAAAACCCTAAGAAAATATTAAAAACATAGAGACAATTAAAACCCCTAAAAACCATTAAATACTATAAAACCCCTTTAAACCCATTAAGGAATTTAAAAAATCTAAAAATCAATAAATCTCTTAAAAAATTAAAAAAACCATAAACTCCCAAAAAAACCAAAAAACCATAAAACCAAAAAACCATAAACCCCTAAAGACCCTAAAATACTCAAAATACCTAAAACTTCATAAAAAAATAAAAATATTCCCTAAGTATACCTAAAAACATTCAAAACCCTAAAACCTTGAAAACCCCAAAGAAAACATTAAATCCTTGAAACATTTAAAACCCCTAAAAAACTTGAAAACCCTAAAAAACCATTAATCTCCAAACCCCAAAATATCATAAACCCTCAAAATCTATAGAAACACTAAAAACCCATAAAAACCTATGAAATAATAAAAAAAATAAAAAAAATAAAAACCCTAAAAACCTTATCAAAGATATCAAAACCTAAAAACATTTAAAATCCCTAAAAACCTAAAAAACTATAAAAACCATAAAAGCAATAAATTGACCCTAAAACACAAGAACCCCTAAAACCAAAAAACCCCCTAAAAACTATAAAAACACTAAAAACCTGTAAAACCTTAAAAGAAAATATAAACTCATAAAACCCTATAAACCCTTAAAAATGTTAAAACCCACTAAAAATCATAGACACATTAAAAAAATCAAAAACCCTAAAATCATATAAAACAAAAAAAACCTTAAAAACTCTAAAAAAATAATTTAAATACACAAGAATCCCTAAAAACCAGAAAAACCCATAAAATCCTAACCCCCCCCCCCCCCCCCCCGTAAAAATTCATAATAACAAAAATAAACCTAAAACCCTAGAAGGCCCTAAATAAACTATAAACCCTAAAAACTCTTAAATCCTATAGAAAACCAAATAATGGTAAAAACCCTAAAAATAAAAAAACCACTTAAAACCATAAACCCCCCCTAAAAACATAAAAAACCCTAAAAACACATTAAACCCAAAAAACCACTAAAAACACTAAAACCCCCTTAAATCCCTAAAAACATTAAAAACAATAGAATCCTTTTAAACCCAGAAAACACTAAAATCCCAAACAACCATAAAAACCTTAAAACCCATAAAAAAACTAAAAAACCTCAAAATCCCCAAAACCCAATAAACTATAAAAAACCATACAAATCCTTAAAATTACCTAAAAATCGCTATAAAACTAAAAAACTATAGAAAACATGAAATTCTCTAAGAAAACCATAAAAACATTAAACAAATCAAACCCCACAAAAACAAAAAAACACCAAAAACTCCAAAAATTATAAAAACCGTAAAACCCATAAAACACCTAAAAACATTACAAAACTAAAGCCCAAAAAACCCAAAAAATCCACTAAAACTCTAAAAATTATTTAAATCCCTAAAAACATTAAAAAAATCTAAAATCCAAAAAAATATTATAAACCCTAAAATCACTAAAAAACCATGAAACCCTAAAACATTGAAAACCCATAACAACTTTCAAAATCTATAAACCATAAAAAACATTAATATTATAAAAATACCTTAAAAATACTAAAAAAATAAAAAATGTAAAAAAAAATAAAACCATAAAACCCCCATGGAAAACATTAAAAACCAAAAAACGCTAAAAATACTAAGAAACATAAAAATCCTAAACAACCAAAAAACCTAAAAACCCTCAAACTCATAAAATCACTAAATACCCAAAAAATCATAAATTCTTAAAAAATACCTTAAAATATCTAAAAATAAAAACCATAAAATTATAAAACACCCTTAAACCCCTAAAAATCTAAAAAAATCAAAAAAGCATAAAAATCACTAAATACCATAAAGGCCTAAAACACTAAAAAACATAAAAACCTTGAAAACCCCATAAAAACCTCAAAACCACTAAAAACTCTATAAACCATTTAAACCCATAAAAAATATATAAAATTCTAAAAAATAGTAAAATAGTAAAAACTAATAAAAACCCTAATAGGACAAAATAAATAAATAATGTAAAACCCTAAAAAACTCTAAAAACCCACAATATCCCTAAATACCATAATAATTATAAAAAATTATAAAACATCCCTAAAACACAAAAAACACTAGAAACCCAGAAAAACCCTAAGAAAAGCATAAAAACATAAAAAAAAAACAAAAAACCCAAAAAAAAACTAAAAATGATAAAAATCCTAAAACCCCAAAACCCCTCAAAACCCCTAAAAATAATAAAAACCATTAAAAATAAAAGAAAAATCACTAAAAATACAATAAAATGTAAAAAAACACAAAAACCAAGAAAAAACTATGAAAACAATGGGAACCTAAAAACACATAAAACCCTAAAAAACCTAAAAACATTAAAAATACTAGAAAGCTAAAAAAAGATAAATCCCCCTAAAAACCAAAAAAAAATTATAAAACCCCATAAATATTCTAAAAACCCACTAAAACTATAATACCCCATTAAACCCATAAATCATTAAAAAATCCAACCCCCCCCCCCCCCCCCAAAATAAAAAAAACCCCAAAAACTCAAAAAAAACCCTAAATACCCGAAAACCAATTAAAACCAATAAACCCCCTCAAAATTCTCAAAAAACCATAAAAATCATAAAAATACCAATAAATAACTATAAACCTAATAAAATTCAAAAACCAAGAAATACAAAAATAAAACCTTAAAAACCAAAAGTCAATAAAAACCCATAAAATCATAAAAATGCTAAAAACCCTAAAAATAGTAAAATGGCCCAAAAAACTACAGAAACCCATAAAAATCATAAATCCCCTAAAAACCATAAAACCTCTTTAAACCCATATAAACCATATAAAACCACTATGAAATCTAAAAATAATTTTAATAGGTAAAATGATAAAAAAAAATCTAAAAACCAATAAAAACACTGAAAACTAAAATAGGCCCTAAAAACATTATAACACATAAAACTCTAAAACCAAAAAATACCCTAAAACCATCAAAATCACTAAAAAATTTAATAACCATAAAAATATTTAAAATCCATAAAAATATATAATGATGAAAAAAAACAAAAATCTCTGAATACCCTTGGGAATCCCATAAAGGCCAATAAAACATAAAAATCCTAACAATCTAAAAATGAAAAAAAAACCAAAAAATTGTAATAAAACTTTAAACCCCTAAAAAATGATTAAATCTCTAAAAAATATTAAAACCCCTAAAAACATAAAAAACCATAAATCCCCAAAAAACATAATATCATTTAACCCCCCCCCCCCCAAACCCCTCATTATCCCTAAAAACACTGAAAACCCATAAAAATCCTATAAAATTAATTATAATCACAAAAAACATAGAACACCTTAAAACTCAAAAACCCATAAGAAAACCACAAAAATTTAAAAACACTTAAAACACCTAAAAAACCCAAGGAAAAGAAGGATGATGACACACTCTCGTTTTGCTCTCTCTCCCTCATCGAGGATTCTTGGGATTCCTTCAGATTCCCTTGGAGACTGTGGTGTTAGATCATTACTCCTGCCCTCTCGGCCTTGTGGGGGTAGTTCATGGTAGTGGCTCACTAATAAAGAGTTATTTGATGTGGCAGTTTCTCTTATACAACTTCACATTTTCCAAGCTGCAGTGCGGTTTGAGGTTTCAACACCTTTTGCATCCCTTCACTCTCATACTAATATTGGGAGATCTCAGAGATGAAGGACCTCTGAAATGTTCTCTGGACCAAAGGCAGCATGTGTTCTCAGGTGGTTTACTCTTTTCCGAGTGGTAGGTTCGCTCATGTTTCCGACGACTCTAGAAGTTGCGTGGAATATTGTTTCTTCGGTTTTTCTTGGATCATCGGGAAATGGTTTCCCATATTATTGATTTTGGGATATTGGAGGTTGGTATGATGATTTGGTCTGATATTTTATTCATTTCATGAAGCAGATGGAGGTGCATGTTTTACTTGTTCCCTCGGCTTCATCCCCGCTTCACGCTGTTGTTGCTAGATTTGGTCGGATTTCATGGCATTCCATGATCTTCTGTTTAGTGGGTTTGGTTGTGGTTATGAGTCACTGAGGGTACTGGTTTTTGTATATTCTGAGACTTGTTAGGTGATTTTTTTGTGATGTTGTGAAATTTTGTTCAGTTCAAGTGGTGCTGGGAGCAGTGGTTTGGTATTGGATATGATTGATGGTGGTATGTCATTAGCTAAGCTACGAGGTGTGGAATGCTGAAAGTTGTTCGATCTGAAGGTGTTGATTTCTGGATGTTGAGCTATGATCTCTCAGAATATGATGGGTTTGGACGCACTGGATGCTAGTTTTTGACCTATAATTTGATTGGAGCTAGTTGGTTTTCAACGAAGATGCAGGTTAATATTTCTAGTTTCTCTATTTTGAAAATATTTCATGTTGTTGATGTGGGGCTCGTTAGGTGTGTTGCGTTTTGGATGCTATGTTGGACTGTGGTTTTCTATGTTGTGTCTAGTCTGGTCGTGAATTGTTTTGGTTGCTGGATTTTTGTTATGCTGAGTGGTGCTGGATGACCTCCTTCCTTCAGATGTTGTGAATGGGTTTGATGCATGGGTGATGGTTTCCTTGTGTTCCTGGAGGTGATACTTTCTATGCAATGCTTGGAGTTGACAGTTTATGAGGTGATGGTTTCTAGAATCTAATTTTATGTTGTTGGAAGCTGTATTTTGGTGGTAGTGCCAATGAACGGTGTTTGGATGATCTATTGGGTGACTATTGGAATTGGATTCTGGTTGGTGCTACTAATTTTGTGCTATTGATTTCTGATGAAGTTGTTGGTGGTGGTTATGGTGCTGATGGATGTTGGTTGCTGATTCACTGGGAGGTGATGATGGGGATGGTTTTGATTTTCTACTTTGTATGTCATTTTGTGTTCTTTTTGTTTTTTTGGGTCTTTTGGATTTGGGGTTTAAGGGTTTTTGGGTGTGGGTCGTTCGACCCCTCCCCTCCCTTGTCTGCTGCATCTTTTTTCTAATAAATTGGGGGGGGGGGTCAGGAATGGCCTACTCCCTACATCTTCCTTGCCCTAAAAAACCAAAAAAAACACCAAAACCCTAAAAACACCTAAAAACATTAAAAAAAATAAACCCCTAAAAACTTGAAAAACCCTAAAATCCAATAAAACCCCAAAAAACTATAAACTATAAACCCCTTTTAAACCTTAAAAACATTAAGAAACTATAAAACTTATAAAAACCAAAAATTACTCAAAACCCCTAAAAAATATAAAAATACATAGAAATCCTAAAACATTAAAAATTAGTTAAACCCTCAAAATCTAAAAAACCATAAAATCCACCCCCATAAAATCCCTAAAAATGTAAAAATCCAAAAAAAATACAAGTAAACCTCGATTAAAACCTTAAAACCTAAAAACAAATCAAACCCTTAGAAAACAAAGAAAAATATAAAACCCCTACAATCCAAAAAAAACCAAAAATCCTAAAAATCCATAAAATCCCTAAAATCCATAAAGATCAGAAAAAAATCCCTAATAATTCCTAATGAAATTGAAAACTTTGAAACCCCTAAAAAACCATGAAATCATTAAAAACGTAAAACAAATAAAACCCATAAAAACCTAAAATCTTCAAAAATCATAAAAACCATAAATGACACTAAAAACCATCAAAATACCAAAAAACACTAAAAACCATAAAAAACCAAAAAAACACTCAAAACAATAAAAATTTTAAAAACACTAAAAATTTAGAAAACCCTTAAGAAGACAATACAAATATAAAAACACATAAATCCATTGAAAACATAGAAAATTATAAAACCCTAAAAACCATGAAAACACTAAAAATACCTAAAAACCCTAAAACCCATTAAAATAATAAAAATACCAAAAAACCACAGAAAATATATAATAAACTAAAAAATCAAAACAACACTAAGAAAAAAATTAAGAAACTAAAAACAATTAAAACCACTAAAAACTAAAAAATGCTAAAAACACTAAAAATCCTAAGAGATCCTAACAATACTAAAATACCATAAAATCGATAAATCCCCATAAAAAACTTATAGACCATAAAACCCATAAAATACCTCAAAAACCACTAAAAGGGTAAAACCCCTATAAACCACTAATATTGTTAAAAACAGTAAAATATATTAAAAACCCTTAAAAACTAAATGTACCATAAAACACTAAAAACCCTAAGGGATACTTGAAAACTTAAAATCACTCCAAACTCCTAAAAACCTAAAAAATGCAAAAACCTATGAAAACCCCTAAAAACTCAAAAAAATCCAAAAAACACTCAAAATCCACAAAATCCCTAAAAACCCTAAAATCCTAAAATATCTCAAAAAATCCCTAAAAACAAAAAAAAACAAAACCCCCTAAAAACCATGAGAAAATAATTAAACTATAAATCACTCAAAGTCCATAAAAACTCAAATGAAATAAAAACTCTAAAAATCATAAAGTACCCTAAATTCCATAGAAAACCTAAAAACCCTTATAACCTTAGAAAACCATAAAATTTATTAAAATCCCTAAACACCACTAAAAACATTAAAACCTCTTGAACCCCTAAAAATGTTAAAAATTGAAGAAACCATAAAAATAAAAATTAACTCTAAAAACCCAAAATAAACAATGAAAACTGTAACACCATAAACCCCTCAAAATCCATAAAACCCCTAAAATACATAATATTCAAAACAAAGCCCTAAAAATCCTTAAAAATGAATGAAACCAAAAACATTGAAGTACACAAAGAAAACCTTAAAATACTTAAATACTTAAATCCATTAACAACATAAAGGCACTAAAACCCCTTAAAGTACAAAAAATCACTAAAAACACTAAACCACCTCATAATCCCTACACAGCCATAAACACCATAAAAATCGTTAAAAAACTATAAAAAATTAAAAAACCCATAAAACCCTGAAGACACCTAAGAAAAATGTAAAAACCTAAAAACACAAAAAAAACCTAAAAAACACTTAAAACCCCTAGAAATCTAAAAACTCTAAAAAGACACTAAAACCCTAAAACCATAAAAATCAGAAAACCCTAAAAACCCTAAAAAACTATAAACCCCCAAAAAACCAAAAAACCACAACAAACTCTAAAACCCTATGAACCCCATTAAAATTAAAAAAATTCTAAAAACACAAAAAACCCTGGAAAACCCAAAAAACCCCTAAAAACTAGAAAAAAACTAAAAAAACATTAAAAAACCTAAAAAACCTAAAAATTGTGAAAATCCCAAAAAAGATAAAAACCATAAAACCCTAAAAATCCATAAAAATAATAAAATTAAAAAACCTAAAAACCTAAAAAAACTCTAAGAAAAAAATTAAAACCTATAATTAAATAAACACTTAAAAACATAAAAAAATTGAAAACACTGAAAATCCCTAAATGATTCTAATACACCTAAAAACCCAAAAAACCTTATAAACCCTAAAAACCAATAAAACCACTAAAACCACTAAAAACTCTAAAAAATATTTAATCCGCTAAAAATATTTAAAAAATAAAAAACCTCAAAATCCATAAAAATATGAAAAAAACTAAAATTCCAAAAACCATAAAACCTTAGAACCCCTTAAATTATTTAATACCAAAAAACGATAACAAATAAAAAAATACAAAAAAATCAATAAAAACCCATAAAACTGTAAAATTCCCTAGAAATGAAGAAAAATCCAAAGAAAACCTTAAAAACTAAACAACACTAAAAAATATAAAACCTAAAAATCTATAAAAATCATAAAACCCAAAATACCCAAATAACCACTCAAAATTAATAAAATCCCTAAAAATATTAAATTCATAAAAATACCTAAAATATAAGAAAACCCAAAAAATCCAAAATAAAGCATTAAAACCCTTAGAACATATAAAATGCCTAAAATCTAAAAACACAAAAAACTCTAAAAACCATAAATCCCCAAAAAACCAATAAAACTCTAAAAACCCTTTAAACCGCTATTTTTTAAAAAAACTCTAAAAAACTTTAAAACCCTAAATAAACATAAAAAACCTACAAACCAAAATACCCATAATAACCTTAAAACCACTAAAAGCCCCTTAAAACACTTAAAATCTCTAGGGAACAAAAAATACTAAAAACCCTGAAGTCCCTAAAAACATAAAAACAAAAAAAAATCCAGAAAACCACTATGAAAACTTTAAAAATATGAAATCATCGTAATCCCATGAAAAAACTAAAAAATAGTAAAACCCAAAAAATTTTATAAAAACGGTAAAAAACTATAAAAAACCTCAAAATCCCTTCAAATATTCAAACCAGAAAAATCCATAAAAGGAAAAAAATCCCAAAAAACATAAAAACCCCCTTAAAACCTACAAAACACTAATAAACCCTTAAAAACAAAAACACACTTTATCCTCATAAAAACCAAAAAACATTAAAAACACTAAAAATCCTTAAAAATTCCTTAAGATCCTAAACACCTAAAAATAATAAAAAACCAACAAACCTAAAAAACCCTAAAAACCCATACAAACCTAGAAAAACCTTAAAAACTCTAAAAACCCTTAAAACATAAATAATGTTAAAAAACTAAAAAATTTAACACCCCTAAAAATTCAAAAACAACCTTAAAACCCCAAAAAATTCTCAAAAAAAAAACCTAAAAACCCTAAAACCCTCAAAATCCCTAAAACACTAAAAACTATAAAAATCCTAAAAAATCTATAAAAACATTTAAAAACCTTTAAAAACCCTAAGAAGACCTTAACATATGAGGACACTTAAAACAACGAAACCCAAATACCCTAAAAATTCTAAAACCCCTAAACACCCTAAAACCCCTCAAAATCTATAAAAACACTAAAAACCCATTAAAATCCCAAAAAAATATTCTTAAAAATCCCTTAAAAACTAAAACCCTATGAAATCTAAAAACACAGAAAACCATAAAAACCCTTAAAGACCCTAAAAACCCTAAAACCCCTAAAAACATTAAAACCCCAAAAATAATTAAAACCCCTAAAACCAGAAATACCATAAAAACAAAAAAAAAACTATAAAAATATTTTAGACCCTAAATACTAAAAAAATTCCTAAATGGACAAGAAAAAAAATAAAAACCCTAAAGTCCCTAAAAACCCTCAGAATCCCTAAAACCCTAAAAACCATAAAAATCCTAAACAACTCCTAATAATCCCTAAAAACATCAAAATCCCTAAAAATAATAAAAACCCATAAGAAAACCTTAAAAACATAAAACACATAAAGCCTCTAAAAACAAAAAAAACACCGGAAACACAAAAAATTCCAAAATACCAAAAAACCCTCAAAATCTCTAGAAACACTAAAAACTATAAAAAGTGACAAAAAATCCATAGAAATCCTTACAAACATAAAAAACCTAATAATCCTGAAAACCCATATGAAAACCTTAAAAACTTAAAAATACTTTAAACCCCTAAAAACCAAAAAAAATAAAAAAAATAAAAAATCTAAAAATGCCCCCAAAACCCTAAAAACCATAAAATCCCTTAAAAAAAATAAACCCCTAAAATCCTTTAAAACCCCTAAAAACCACTAAAACATTAAAAACCATTTAAATGAAAAAAATAAAAAAAATATAAAAAACCATAAAACACTAAAAACAAAGAAAATATCTAAAACCAAAAAAGACTATAAAACCCATAAAACCCTCAAAATTTCTAAAAACCCTAAAAACAATATAAATCCAGAAAAAGAGTTTACATCCCTAAAATGAAAAAAACCCTAAAAACCATGATAAATGCTAAGAAACCCGTAAAAAACCACATAAAACCCCTAAAACATAAAAAAATTATAAAAAGCCTGAAAAATTATAAGACCCCTAAAAACCATTAAAACCCTTTAAATTATTAAGAATACTAAAACCATTAAAAAAATCCTAAAAATCCCTAAAAATCCCTCAAAACATAAAGAACCCTATGAAATCCATAAAACAAAAAAAATATTAAAACCCATAAAACCTGAAAAAGGTTAAAACCCCTTAAACTCCAAAAGACTCTAAAAACCCTAAGAACACTAAAAACACAAAAAAAACTTACCCCCCCCCAAATTAAAACCCTAAAAACTCACTAAAAATATATAATCAATTTTTCCCCTAAAAAAATTCAATATCTCTAAAAAACCAAAAAAACCCAAAAGACTCATAAAAAACCCTAAAAACAAAAAAAAACCCAAACCCAAAAACCCTAAAATCTGAAAAAACCCACAAAAACCCTAAAACCCTAAAAACTATAAAAATCATAAAATAGACCTAAATATCCATAAAAACATAGATACCCTAAAAACCCTGAAATCCATAAGGAAATGTTAAACCATAAAAACAATTAAATCCCCAAAAATTGATAAAAAAACCTAAAAAAACTAAAAAAATAATTAGAAACCCCTAAAAACACTATAAATTCCTAAAAAATAAAAAAATGCTAAAAAAATAAAAATGCTAAAAAATAAAAAACCCTAAAACCCTAAAAAATCCAAATAAATCCTAAAAATCCTCAAAACACTTAAAACCTCTAAAACCTAATATATTTTAAATATGCTAGAAAACCTTAAATGATAGTAAAATCCGTTAAAAAAATAAAAACACTAAAATCCTTAAAAACATTGGAAATCCATAATAATCATAAGACCCCCAAAATAATAAAAACCCTTTAAACCCCTACAAACATTAAAAAATCTAAAAACTGTTTAAATAAAATAACAACAATAAAACCTTCTAGAAAAGGACCATAAAATATTAAAAAAATAACCACTATTAAAATCCATAAATTCTCTAAAAACGGTATGAATTCAATAAAAAATCCCTTAAAACCCCTAAAAACATAAAAAATCCAAAAAATAGTGAAAACATCTAGGAAAACCATAAAAATATAAATACACTTAAAACTCCTAATAATAATAACAAATGATAAAAACCATAAAATCCATAAAACCCAAAAAAATCCAAAAAATCCTTTCAAAACAAAAAACCCCATAAAAACACAAGAAGAAAACAAAAAGCTCTAAAATCCATTTAAACGCCTAAAAATATTAAAAAATTATAAAAACAGTAAAACCTAAAAAACATAAAAAATCCAAAAAACATAGAGTACCCATAAAACCCCTAAATAAAAAAACCGTAAAACACTCAAAATCTCTAAAAATCCAAAAAAACCCATAAAAATTCTAAAAACTCACTAAAAATCCCTACGAAAATAAAATTCCCAAAAACCGTAAAAATACTAAGAAAAACCTAAAAAATAAAAACACTTAAAACCCAAAAAACTCTCAAAATCCCAAAAATGAAAAAACCATAAAAATCCTTAAAAATTCCTAAATACCCTATTAATTTTATAGAAACCCTAATTTTTTTAAAACCCCTCAAAAAACCATAAAAACCTAACAACACATAAAACCACTAAAAACCTAAAAAATTCTTAAACCCTAAAAACCCTACAAGTCCCTAAAAACCCAAAAAATCCAAAAAAACAATAAAAACCTTGAAAAATATAAAAATTTAAAAAACCATAAAAACCATAAAAACTGAATAAATACTCTAAAACCCTCTGAAACCCCTAAAAATGTTTAAAATTTCTAAAAACATTAAAAACCCTAAAAACTCAAAAAAACACTAAAATCCCAAAAAACCATAAACCCATTAAAACTATTAAAAACCTTAAAACCCTAAAAATACCTAAAAGTAATAAAAACAATAAAAAATGCTAAAAAATACAATGAAAACCATAAAAATGTAAAAAACCCAAAACAGTGTGAAAACCACTAAGAAAACCATAAAAAACATAAAACCATATAAAACATAAAAAATTCTAAAAACCATAAAACCCTAAAAACAATAAAAACCATAAACCCCCTAAAACCTTAAATGCCCAAAAACCCATAAAATCCCGAAAACCCCATGAAAAATAAAAAATACTTTAAAACCCTAAAACATTAAAAACCCTAAAAAACCACTAAATCATAAAAAAATTCCTAAAAACCAAAAAAACATAAAAACACAAAAAATCCTTAAAAACGATCAAAATCTCTAAACCCCTAAAAATCATAAAATCATTAAAAGACTTTAAATAACTATAAATAAAAAAACCATTAAAACCCTAAAACACCCAAAAAATTATAAAACATAAAACCCTACCAAATCATAAAACCCTCAAATCCCTAAAAACACTAAAACACCATAAAAATTTTATGAAGACCTAATAATCCCTAAAAGTGTAAAAACCCTAAAAACCTTGAAAACACTAACAACACCTTAAAAACTATTACCACTTAAAACCAATAAAAACCTAAAAAATCCAAAAAAACATCAAAACTATTAAAAACCCTAAATATATAAAAACCCCTATAACTATAAAAAACTCTAAAACCCCTTAGAAACTCTAAACCCCCCAAAAAACTCTAAAAATACATTAAACCCATAAAAATATTTAAAAAAAATAAAAAATCCATAAAAAACTACAAAAACTTAAAAAACTCTAAAAACCCAAAATATTAAAAACACCCCCAAACCCCCTCATAATCGCTAAATACCCTAAAACCCATAAAAGACCAAAAAATCCCTAAAAATCATTAAAAATGTAAAAAAACATGAAACCCTTAAAACCCCTATTAAATCCTTAAAAACTTATAAACTCACAAAACCCCTAAAAATCTATGAAATTTTATATACTATAAAAACTGCTTAAATCACTTAAAACCCTTGAAACCCTAAAAAATAATTAAAACTCCTAAAAAAATAAAAGGTTATAAAATCACACAAAATCCTTAAAAACCCACTAAAAAACCTAAAACCCATTAAACCCATAAAAATTATAAAAATATAAAAAAATTATAACCTAAAAAAATATAAAAACACTAAAACCAATAAAAAACCAAAAATGCCTGAAAACCCTAAATACCTCAAAAACCCTAAGAATCCTAAATATCATAAAATTCTTAAAAAAATAAATAAAAATTATAAAAACATAAAAAACACTAAAAAACCTAAAAATAATTAAAATCCATAAGAAAACCTTAAAATCCAAAAAAACTATTAAAACACCTAAAAACCTAATTTTCGTAAAAAAACCCTAAAACGCCCCTAAAATCGTAAAAAATCTTTAAAAACCTCAAAACACCTAAAACCCCAAAAAATACCATAAAAATCATAAAAACCCCCAAAAAATCACTAAAAACATGTAATAAACCATAAAACTCTAAAATCTGAAAAAACACTAAGAAAGACATAAAAACCTAAAAACACTTAAAACCCTTAAAAACCTGCAAGAAACTAAAAACCCTAAATACAAAAAAGACCATAAATTCCCTAAAAAATCATAAAAACTATAAAAATATATAAAACACTTAAAAAACAATAAAAAAATTTGAAAAACACTTTAAACCCTTAAAAATGATAAAAAAATCCCAAACCCTGAGAAACCCTAAAAATAAAAAAACATAAAAAACAAAAAAACCCTAAAACTATAAACCCTAAAAATCATAAAAATGCTAATAATCCAAAAATTCTGTAAAATCTCTAAAAACCATAAAAATCCAAATAAAGCCACAAAATTCGAAATGATGTAAGAATCCCAAAAAAACTAAAAATACCCTATGAAAACCATACAAACCTAAAAACACTAAAACCCCCTATAAAACCCAAAAATGCTAAAAACACTATAAAAAACCTAAACCACTAAAAACCCTCAAAATGCCTAAAAAGCCTAAAAATCAAAAAAAACAAAAAAAAACATCCAAAAATCCTTATAAAATTAAAAAAATCTTAAAACCATGAAAACCAGTAGTAAAAACTAAGAACCCAAAAAACACATAAAATCCATAAAAAATGAAAAAAAACTATAAAATCCATAAAACACCCTAAAAATAAACTTAAAATCCTAAAACAACTAAAATTCATAAAAACCACTAAAAACCTTAAAAACACATAAAAACACTAAAAATAATAAAATATCTAGAATCCCTTTAAACCCCCAAAACATTTAAAATATTAAAAAAAATTATAAACCAAATAAAACTAAAAAAATCCAAAAACCCAAAAAACTAAAAAAACCCTAAAAACCCCCAATATACCTAAACACTTATAAAATCATTAAAATCCTAAAAATTCATAAAAATCCAAAAAAACATAAAAAAAGATAAAAACCCAAAAAAAAATCCAATGAAAACCAAAAAAACATAAAAACACATAAAACCCCTAAAAACCTAAAAAAATGATAAAACACATAATAAACTCTAAAAACCATTAAAACTCCCAAAATACCAAAATACTCTAAAATATAAAAAAATCCTATAAAATCCAAAAAAAATCTTAACAGCATAAAAACCCTTAAAAACAATAAAAACCCTAAAGAAAAACTTCAAAATTTACATAAACATAAAACCCCTAAAAACCTAAAAAATGGAAAAATCCTAAAAACCATTAATAGTACATAAATCCTCAAAAACCACTAAAACCCATAAAATACCTTAAAACCTTAAAAAACAAAAATCACATTAAAACATAAAAACCACCAAAAAATCAAAAACCCTCTAAACCAAAAAAAATGTTAAAAAACTCTAAAACCCTTAAATCACCTAAAAACCCTAAACCCCCAAAAAACCATAAAAATCATGAAGACCCTAAAAACACATAAAAACTACAAACCCCCCTAAAAACATAATATCCCATAAAACCATAAAAAATCCCTAAAATCCATGAAAATGGAAAAAATACCTAAAATCCATGATAACATAAAAAACTCCTAAAACCCTTATGAAAACCTTAAAACCTAAAAAAAATAAAACACCTAAAAACCTAAAAAATTCTCAAACCAAAAAAAACCTAAAAATCATAAAAACCCTCAAAATCCCTAAAATACTAAAAACCATAAAATTCCAAAAAAATCCCAACAAATCACTAAAGAATAAATAACCCTAAAAATCATGAAAACCCCTAAGAAAAACCTAAAAAACAAAAAACTCATAAAACCCCAAAAAACACTAAAAACCTAAAAAACCTAAAAACCCAAAAAAATCCCTTATAACTATAAAACCCATAAAAACCAAAGAAACCCTAAAACATCCTAAAAACAAATAAAAACACTAAACACTCTTTAAACCCCTAAAAAGTTAAAAAAATTAACAACATAAAAATACATAAAAACTCAAAAAAACACTAATATACTAAAATTCATAAAAATCCCTAAGAACCCAAAGAAACCTCAAAATCCATAAATAATTCTAAAAACCATAAAAACCCTAAAATTGATACAAAACCCTAAAAACTAAAGAAACTATAAAAAACCTTAAAATCCTAAGAAAAAAACCATAAATACACTTACAACCCTTAGAAACATAAAAAAACAAAAAAAACCCTAAAAACACTAAAACCCTCAAAATTTCTAGAAACCCTAAAAACCATAAAATTATAAAAAATCTTTAAAATCCATAAAAAAGTAAAAAACCACTAAAATCCTAATAAACCGTATGAAATAATTAAAAACTATAAAACACATAAAACCCCAAAAATTATAAAAAATTATAAACAACATAAAAACCCCAAAAAATCCATAGAACCCCAAAAAACCAAAAAACACTTAAAACCTCAAAAAGAAACAGAACCCCCATTAAAAACATAAAACACCAATAAAACAAAACAAATTATTTTAACCCCTAAAAAATTTAAAAAATATTAAAAATAATAATGTCCCTAAAAACAAAAAATAAATAAAACTCCCAAAAATCCATAAAAACTATAAAACCTAAAAACCCAAAAAACCACAATTTCATTAAAAACCCCAAAACCATAAAAATCCTAAAAATACCTAAAAATACATAAAACATAAAAGACCAAAAAATACCTAATAAAACATAAAAAACTAAAAACACTTAAAATACCTAAAAACCTAAAAATGCTAAAAACCTTAAAATTGAAAAATCCATAAAAATACATAAAACCATAAAAATGCCCAAAAACCACAAAACCCCATAAAACCCCATAAAAATCATTAAAAATCTATAAAAATGTAAAAAAAACCTTTCAAACTTGAAAACTCCTAAGAAACCCATAAAATGAATAAAATAATTTAAAAACCCAGAAAACTGAAAAAAATGATAAATAACCAAAAAACCGTAAAAATCCTAAGAACTCTAAAAACATTAAAAACCCCTAAAAAAATTAAAAACTGAAAATCGAACTAAAACTCTAAAAACCTGATAAACCCCCAAAATGAATAAAAACTCTAAAAACTTAAGACCTCCAAAAAAAACTAAAACACAAAGAAACTATAAAACCATAAAACCTTAAAAATTCCTTAAAATATAAAAATCCATAAAAACTATGAAAAATATAAAAATAATATAAAACTTTCATAAAAATAATATAAAAATTTCATAAAAATAACTAAAATCATAAAAACATGTAAACCCCTTTGAATCCTTATGAATATAATAAAAACTGAAAAACACATAAAACCTCTGTAAATTAAAAAACACTAAAACCCTAAAAATACTAAAAATATAAAACCCTTAAAATGACCAAAAAATTAAAATCCCAACCCCCCCCCCCAAAAAAAAACCCACTATAAAATATAAAAAATTTAAACCCCTAAAAATTTAAATATTCTAAAATCCCTTAAAACCACAAAAAAAATTCAAAAAAATCTTAAAAAACGAAACATCCAAAAAAACAGTAAAACCATAAAAAAACATAAAAACCCAAAAAAACGCTGAAAACATTATAAACTAATAAAAATATAATAAATTATCTAAAAAATCTAAAAATTTAAAAACCCTAAAAACCTGATAGACCAAAATAAAACATTAAAATCTTGCAAACAATTAAAACCCTAAAACCTATAAATTATAAAAACCCAAATAAAACACTAAAACACTAAAACCCCTAAAATCCCTAAAAATAACTAAAAATAGTAAAAATTCAAAAAACCCTAAAAATACATAAAAACATAAACAATCCTAAATTCCCGGAAAATCCTTAATAAAACCATTAAAACCTAAATTACTTAAAACCACTGAAAAACTAAAAAACCCTAAAATCAATAAAAATACCCTAAAACCCCTAAAACATAAAAACAAAAAACCCCAAAAAACCTTTAAAAACACTAAAAACACATTAAAACCTTAAAACCGCGCTAAAAAAATCTAAAAAACATTTATACTCAAAAAAAGATTAAAAACTCCAATAAACCATAAAACCCATAAAAAACTCAAAAATCCCCTAAAAACCCATAAAACCCCAAAAACTTAAAAAATCATAAAAATCCATAAAAAACTAAAAAAACTAAAAATATTAAATTTTTTGTAAAAGACATAAAAATGTAAAAAATCATAAAACACTGAAAACCCTTAATAAATACATAAAAACCAAAAAACGAAAAACCCTTAAAATATAAAATATGTTAAAATCTTTAAAAACCATTAGAACCCTAAAACCACTAAAATACATAAAAATCCTGAAAAAACCAAAAATTCATAAAAATACAAGAAACATTAGAGAACCAAGAGAGTCATCCGAGTTTTCAATTGATCTCTCAAATATCTCAAGATCCAAATGATCAATATGGAATGTTTTTGTGTTTGTAACCAGTTTATCTTGTTGTTTCATCTAGATTGTCTTCATTGGATGTATGGGAGACAAATAATCTTCTTTTAGGTTTTGGAGGAAAATAGTTGGTTTGATCTTGGGGTTTTTTTGCCTCTCCCACCATACTCACCGACACATCAGGACTGAGGGTGATCATGGTTTATAGGTACTTACATAGTGTTTTTGATGTTCTGTGTTTCTCTTCTATCATGTTTAATATTCTTTAGTCGGATCTATTCAGAAATCTCTTTTAGTGAAGTGGTTGTTGGTGAGTTTGTGTAGTTGTTAATAGTGGGGATTGGTTCTATTTTTATAGTACAGGTGATAGATGCATTTAGGGGCACCATGTGGAAATATACACCCATAGTTTATGGGTTTATTTTATTTCACCTGGGTCGAATCTATTTTATTGTGGGATTTTTTCTTCAAAATAAGGGTTGATGGATCCTAGTGTTTCATCTAATGAGGTGCATTGTGGTTACTCATCAGCATTTGTTTGGAAATGGGTGTCCTTTTCATTATTTTCATTTAGTTTTGGCACACTTAGTCCATTTTCTTTTGATGTAGTTGCTTCCTTTGAGGTTTCAGGTGGAAGGTTGGTTCCATTAATTTCATTCCATTATTGATGCATGTGTTGAGTTCAACTTTTGAGGTTGTTCATAGTTGAAGGTCTGGTATTTTTCTCATGTGATAGGAGAGCATGGGGAATTGTGGTATTCATGAATGTGGAAGGAATAATTGATTATATTTTTTGTTCACACACATCAATTCTTAAATTTGGTCTTTATATATGGGATCTACAATTAGTTTTTATAGTGTTTCTTGGTCAACTTCATGCTTGTGGTACCTTTCTGAATATTTTCAGCCATGGAAGGTGAAATTCTTTATCTTAATCACTTGTTTTTTGGAGTTCTTAGTTCATAGTCGCTTGATTCAAGGTAAGAGTCTCCAGTTTCCTAGGATATTCCTAGGTTACATGACATAGGATGCCTATGGTTTTCTCATCAACACTTATTCGAGGTTTTTTCTTAGTGTTCATGGTTTTTTGGTTGCTGACTGAGGGTTTGTTTGGTGGTAGTGTTCCAAGATCAATGGTTGATTATTTGGAGATCATCATTAGAGGATAAGAGTTTCTTACCGGATTCTATTTTGGTGATGGGTGGAACACTTTTTGAATTATTTTTGGTGCTCCTAGCTCATGCATTAATGTATTTGGTTCATCAGTTAGTTGTTCCTTGGATAGTGTTCTTCTTACTTTGGTGGTCGCAACATGAGCATTCTCATTGTTTAGGGAAGAATTTTTCTACTTGTTTGATGAAGTTCGTTGTAGAGTGGTGCTGGTTTTATGAGGATTTCTTTTTTTGGGAGACATTGGGGGTGGATATGTCTTAGATGATGGGGTGTAAGCTTCTCTTACTGGTGCAACTGGTTGTTGAAGTGGATGGTCTGACTGATGGGAGATGTTTCAAGGTTCTGGGTGAGGTAGTTTTAGCTAATGGGTGCTGATGCGGGGTGATGGGAGATGAGGTAGTTTCTAGGGGATGCTAGGAGGTTATAGGATGCTGTGTTTTTGGATTTTGGTGTCACGTATTTTGGATATGGAATCTGTTTCTGATAGTGGGGAGTGGGATCTTGCTGGTTTTGTTAGCTAATTCCGGTTTCAGGGCGTCTTGGAGATGCTGATGTGGGTTGTTGGGAGAGGAGGTTCAGCTACTGGGGGATGGATTTTATGGGGAGTAGGTTATGCTATAGGCTGGATGAGTTTATTGTAGGTTCTATTGTTAAATCATGTCAGCATATAGGGTGCGGGGGTGTTGGGGCTAGAATTTGTCCTAGGTTTTATTGTTGGGTATAAGTTTTGTTTTGGATTTTAGGATTTGTGGTTGGGTGGTTTATGGGAGGTCTATTAGGTTCTGGTAGGTAATGCAGCTACTATATATAGATGATGGGATTTGGGGATAAAGATCTAGTGTTATGGCTTGGGAGCGTTGTTGGGTAAGTTTTATGTTGCTTGGTGTGGGTACTGTAGTTTCGATTGTAGAGCTAGCTAGTAGGGAGGAGCACTAGTGCAGGGCGATGATGCAGGGCACTGGGATATGATGAGGTGTGGCCTGGATGTGTTTGTGTTTGTTCTTTAGTGTGTTTTGGGGGTCTATAAGAGGTTCTAGTAGTTGTTAGGATTTGATAGTATGATGTCTTGGGAGATGGTTTTGGGAGCTAGTTATGGGTGTTGTTTTCTACTACATCTGGTTTTAGGTGCTAGGTGTTGGGAGTTGTGAGTCTGTGTGTTGGTTTCAATGTTTTACTGTGAATAGGTGATGGGTTCTAGGTTCTTGGTGTTGGGTGATGGGTGTTGGGATATGGGAGTTGGTGCTATGAGATGGTGTTGGGGTTCTATAGTACTTGGTGTTAGTGCTATGTCTACTAGTATTAGGTCTTCACAAGGTTTCTCAGTCCCTTTTATAGGAATAGGTTTTGATGGGCTTTGTGTGGTTCTCAGGTTGTTTTTTGGCTATTGTTTAGATGGTCATCGTGAGAATTCTCAATCCCATTTATAGTCATTGTTTCTTTTGGTCTTAATGAACATTTCAAGGCCACTTTCTAGAAAATTGTCTAAATGGGATTCATGAATTTTATCAGGCCAGATATCCAAGATATGGTATGGATATATCTCACGAGGTGCTTTGGTTTGTTTTTCAAGCAATGATTGGATGGGAATCCTGAGGTTTCTAGGGCCTTTCAGCTGGTTGTCCAACTTAGGTTGGTTGGATTTGGTTTCCTTTTCATGTTTCTATTGTTGTTGGCCTCAGGCCATTGGTTCACCCTTGGATGATTATGTTTTACATAAATTTATTTTTTATATAATAGATTCTATTTTCCTTTCAAAAAAACCAAAACATACAAAAAATCCCTAAAATTACATAAAAACATAATAAACACAAAAAAATAAAAAAAAACCTATGAAACCCATAAAAATATAAAAACACTTAAACCCATAAAAAACCTACAACTCAAAAATCCATAAAACCCCTACAGACCCAAAAAACCCAAAAACCCCAAAAAAATATAAAAATCCCAAAAAACCATAAAAACCCAAACTATCCCAAAATCCCCATTAAAACTCTAAAAAAGAACTAAAAAAATATGAAGATTTATTAAACCCCTAAATATATTAAAAATTTCTAAAAACCTTAAAAACCTAAAAACTCAAAGAATCCTTAAAACCCCAAAAACCCATAAAAACCCTAAACCCTTAAAAACCCAAAAAGACACTAAAACCCTTAAAATCCCTAAAATTCATAAAAACCATAGAAATCCAAAAAATCCATAAAGATCAATAAAAAATTAAAAAACACCTATGATAATCTTAAAAACCATAAACCACACAAAACCTTAAAAATAATAAAAACTATAAAAACCCTTATAATCCTAAAAATCCTAAAACCCCTAAAACCCTTAAAACCCTTAAAACCCTCTAAATCTGTAAAATCCATAAAAAATAATAAAAAACCTAAAACCCACTAAAAATCCATAAAAACACGAAAACAGTAAAAGTAATGAAAACCCCAAAGAAATCATAAAAACCTAAAAACACTTAAAACCCCATAAAAACCTAAAAACTACTAAAACCCCTAAAAACACTAAACCATGTAAAAACCATAATAACCGATAAAACCAAAAAAACATTAAATAACTAAAAACCCATTTTAACACCTAAAATCGTTATAAAACTATAAAAACTGTAAAACCCCTAAAAACTAAAAAAACCCTAAAGACCCAAAACCCCCAAAACCATAAAAATTCTAAAAACCCTCAAAATCTTTTAAAACCCTAAAACCCCATTAAAACATAAAAATCCCAAAAAATCCAAATTTTTTTTTATAAAAACTGAAACCCAGAAAAAACATATGAAATCCATTAAAAACTAAAATAACAAAAACAAATAAAACTCAAAAAATGATAATCCCCTAAAAAACCCAAAAAACTCTCAAAATCCTTAAAAAACCCAAAACACCAAAAAATCCTAAAAAATACCTAGGATACCTAAATACATTAAAGACCCTAAAAACCTTGAAAAATCCTAAGAAAACCAAAAAACCTAAAAACACATAATCCCCTAAATACCAAAAAAACACTAAAAACCCTAAAACCCCTAAAAATACCCTAAAAGCCCTAAAAAGTCATAAAAACTTCTAAAAACCATAAAACACTAAAAAACCCATAAATACCTAAGAATAAACTAAAATCTATAAAAACACTATAAACCCCTAAAAAGTTAAAAAACCTAAAAACCCTTAAAAATGATAAAAACAAAAAAAAAATCTTAAAAACCAAAAAATACATAAATAAACCTTAAAATCATAAAAAGCCATAAAAACCCTAAAAATCCCTAAAAACACTAAGAACACATTCAATTTCTAAAAATAAAAAAACACTGAAAATGTAAAAAACCTTAATAACCCTGAAAAACAAAAAAGAAAACCTTGAAAACCTAAAAACACATAAAACCCTTAAAACCTAAAAAATGCTAAAAAATCTAAAAACCCTTAAAAATCTAAAAACCATAAAAATCCCTAAAATATAATAAAAATTCTAAAGGGGCCTTGAATATCCCAAAAAATTTAAAAACCCCAAAGCACTAAAAACCCTATGTAAGACCTAAAAATCTAAAAACCCTTAAAAACCTGAATAATGATAAAATCTTAACAAAATAATAGACCCTAAAAATATTAAAACCCCTAAAAATCATACAAAACCCTTAATCCTTTAAAATCCTTAAAAACTCATAAAAACTATAAAACCACTAAAAATTATAACAACTCATTATAACCCAAAAAATGTTATAAACTCTAGAAAATCAAACAAAGTAGAAAAATAACTAATATCCAAAAAAATTCATAAAAACCATATGAATACCTCAAAATACTTAAAAACCCTAAAAACCATAATATCCTTAAAAAAGAACTAAAAATCCCTAAAAATATATATAACCTTAAAAATCCTAAAACCCTAAGAAATCCTTAAAAGCCTAAAAATAATTTAAACCCATATAAACCTGAAAACACTATAAAAACTGAAAAAAATCTTAAACCACAAAAACACAAAAACCATTGAAATACTATAAACCCCTAAAAACGAACAAAACTTTTAAAAAACACAAAAAATTCCTAAAAGCATAAAAACCTAGAAAAACCCTAAGAAAACCTTAAAAACCTTAAAATAAAAAAAAATCCAAACAACCTAAAAAATGTTAAAAAACCTAAACCCCTAAAACACTAAAAAATATTAAATCCATAACCCCCAAAACCATAAACTCTTTAAAAATACATTAAAATCACTCAAAACATAAAACCCCATAAAAACGCTGATAACCCCTAAGAAAATCATAAAAATCAAAAAACACATAAAACCCCTAAACAACCTAAAACACACTAAAACCATAAAAAACAAAAAAACTCAAAAAATTTTAAAATACACTAAAACCCTAAAAACCCTTTGAACCCTTAAAACTATTAAAAAGAATGAAAACCCTTTAAAACACTAAAAACTCAAAAAAACCTTAAAATCCAAAAAAATCATAAAACCCTGAAAAAATCTAAAAACACTCAAAATCCCTAAAACTCCTAAGAAACATAAAAATACTAAAAAAATACCTAAAAGTTCCTAAAAAAATAAAACCCATAAAATTCTTGACAAAACTGTTGAAAAAATTAAAAACTGAGAAACACTTATAACCCCTCCAAAACTAAAAAATGGAAAAAACCCAAAAAATTTATAAAAATCCTAAAAACCCTAAAACCTCTCAAAATCCCTAGAAACCATAAAAACCCATAAAATCCTCCAAAATCCCTACAAATCCATAAAAATTTAAAAACCCATAAAACCCAGAAAAACCATAAGAAAACCTTAAAAACCAAAAAAACTAATAAGCCCTAGAAACCTTAAAACGCTAAAAACAATAAAAACCCTAAAAGGACCCAAAAAATAGTAAAACCCCAAAACAAAATTACAACCACCCCTTAAAACCCACTAAAAACTATAAAAACCCTTTGAACCCTTAAAAATGTTAAAAACTTCTAAAAGCCTTAAAAATCCTAAAAAATTCAAAAAGGAAACCCTAAAAATCCAAAGAAAACTACAATACCATGAAAACCCTAATATTGATTAAAATACCTAAAAATAATATAAAACCATAAAATTAATAAAAATACCATAAAATTACCTAAATACATAAAAACACTAAAAACCCTTAAAATCCAAAGGAACCATTAGAAACCTAAAACACTTAAAACTAATAAAAAATATTAAAATCCTAAAATAACCTAAAACACTGAAAACATCAACACCCTAAGACACTTAAAAATCCATAAAAATCCTAAAAAACCAAATAATAAAAAAAATATAAATAACCCTTAAAAACATTAAAACCATAAGATATCATTAAAAACCCAAAAACACTAAAAACCCTAAAAACCTAAAAACCATAAAAACCATAAAAACAATAAATAGCTAAAATCCATAAAAACACTAAAAATAATAAAAACTATAAAAAAACTAAAAAGTCTAAAAACCCTTCAAAACCACTAAATATATTAAAAAAATAAAAACCATAAAATCTATTTAAAAACCTAAAAACACAGAAACCATAAAAAAACTAAATTTCATAAAACCATAAATCTCTCAAAATCACAAAAACTCATAAAAAACCTCAAAATCCCTTCAAATCAAAAAAAAATAAAAAAAATCCTAAAAATCATGAAAATCATTATCGAACATTAAAAATATTATAACACTAATACCCCATAAAAATATAAAAATTGTTAAATATTCTAAAAACCCTAAAACCCTAAAATACCCTAAAATACCTCAAAATCTATAAAAACCTTAAAAAATCATAAAAATACTTAAAATCATTTAAATCCATTAAAACATAAACAAACCCTAGAAACCTGGAATAACCTAATAAAAACATAAAACCATTAAACCCTAAAAATCCAAAAAAAGATAGGAATTCATAAAAACCAAAAAATACCAGAAAATCCTAAAAACACCAAAAACCATAAAAACCCCTAAAACATTAAAAAACTCTAAAAACTAGTAAGAATATAAATAAACCTTTAAACCACCACCCAAACAAAATTTTGAACTATAAAAAACCATTAAACCCCTAAATAACTTAAAAAATCAATGAGAAAAAACATGATACCCCAAAAAACTCTAAAACCCTCAAAATCCCTAAAAACCCTAAAAACCCTAAAAATCTTAAAAAATCCCTAAAAATATATAAAAAACAAAAAAACATAAAAACTATGAAAACCCTTAAAAACCCTTAAAAACATAAA
The DNA here is from genome assembly GCA_963277665.1 of Viscum album. Lineage (NCBI taxonomy): Eukaryota > Viridiplantae > Streptophyta > Magnoliopsida > Santalales > Viscaceae > Viscum > Viscum album. The sequence continues at coordinate 1,273,209,492 of OY728136.1, read as the reverse complement.
AACACTTAAATCTACTAAATCATCTAAAAAACAAAAAAACCATAAAACCCTAAAAGACATTAAGAACCCAAAAAACCCGGAATAACCCCAAACCACTTAAAAACAATAAAAACATGTTAAACCCCTACAAATTTAAAAAGCCTTTAAAAACCATAAAACCCATGAAAACTAAAAAAATAACCTGAAACCCGTTAAAAGGCATAAAAACATAAAATTATAAAAACCCCTTAAAACCCACAAAATCTATGATGAATTTAGAGTGGGTGGCCAGCCATCCATCATCCCACTGGGATGTTTGGGATAGACACCCTCTCCCATAACAATATTGGCATTCGGAACATAATGCTTAACTAGGGTGGGGTGCATATATAAATCACATGGAACTACATGTATATATATAGGAACCAAATACTAAACCCAAGCTATCGGGTTCCAAACATCAACCAGCCCACAAAACTACCTTAGTTTCTACCTCTAATTGCACATATTAGGAAGAATGATGGTCACTTCTAAAGTTTATAAAAAAAATACACTTTACACCTTATCATTTTGATGTTATTAAGCATTTACTAGTTATTCCATCCCTACCCAGGTATCTAACAACCATAGCACACAACCAACCTTATAACCAAGACAAATAGAGGAAGAAAACTATGATAAAACACCACACTTCACACATCCTTTCCACTTAGAACCCAAGCCAAGCATTGCCATTATCATTATTCAAAGTAATGACACCATGTACTTCCTCTCAACAAGAAAACACCTAACTTACTGACAAACCCCACAATAAACCTTATCACAACCAACCTAAAATCCCTATTGTATAACGAAACCACACCCATCAACATAGACATAGCACAACCCGAACATGCAACCCCACCACTCAAACACTGCCCATCCATTCCACAATCAAACAATCTCTCAACCTGAGATTTCATTACACCATCAAACCATCAACATGCTCGACCATGCTCTTAATAGAAGATCCACACATCCCCTAAAAAGAACAATATATAAAATATCCACACACATCTCATAAACACACCAAATAAGGAAAGGTGTATTCAGATTTGATGCACTCATTATTTAATTCCACTTTGGTAATTTTGAGGTTATCGCATAACAAGTTTGATCCTGATGAATACAATTATTTAACTAGATATATGTGATTAATCAATTTTTCATGTTCAAAGTCATTCAACAGAAGAATTAAAAACAAGTATTCATGAGTTGGGTGCGCAAATAGAGACCACCAAAAACCATTATTTTCAGAAGGCATACAGTCTATACAATTCAGAGCATGGAGAATGGATAATAAAGAAAACAAAACAAACATCATCATCATCCTCCCTACCAATCACTTATTACTAAAGTAATAGGTTTTATTATCATTGTTATCATCATCTTCTGCCCCTTATTTATTACTTCATTTAACATGTATCAAACCATATTCAAAAGAAGAAATAATTATACCCACCTCGCAGGATACAAAACTAAAAGAGAGATGATGAAATACCTAACTTGAGAAATAGATGATCAACAATTCCTCCTTGTACCCATAATAGGGGTGCACAAGGATCCATGGAAAACAAGTTCAAGGGGTGAAACAAACAATCATGAATCCTTATAGAAGAAAGTTGCAGGGTTTCATTGTATTAAAATAAAGGGAGGTACACAAGAAGGGAAGGGACTTGACTTTAGAAAGGTCAGATCCTAAATATATGGAAGGGAGATGATTTCAAAGTACATAAAAGTTGATTTGTGGCTATGAACATAGGGGTTGGCCATTTCAATGTCTTAAAGGAATTAAGATACTAAAGATATAATTAATATCCTTTGAAAGGGATTCATAATTGGTAAAACAGGGTTTTAAACTCAATTTTATCAAATAAAATGTAAGAGGGTAAAAACTAGAAAAGATGGAGAAAACTGGAATTTTGAAAAATTGTTGGAAATGACTCACCATTGGGTGAGTCACTAATGTGAGTTACCTATGGAGAGTCAGCAATTCCACACACCGACACAACCTACTGATTCAACCCTCCAAACCCACTCACTAATGCCACCTATCGAATCCACTCACTGACACCACCTACCGACGCAACTCACCAATGCCACTCACTGACACCACCTACTGATGCTACTCACTAACAACACCTACTGATGCCACTCATCGATGCCACATATCAACAAAAACTCATCTACGTGACCAACCAACATGACCTACCGATAGTGATTCATCGACGTGACCTACTGATGTGACCTATATATAGCGAGTCACTGGCATGACCCACCGAGGTGACCTATCAATAGTGAGTCACCGATATGACCTACCATTGGGAAAAACTGGAAAACTAAAAAACTCCTAAAATGAGTCTCTATAACCTCCTTGAACATCTCAAACACTGGATTTTCACAAAGGAATAGACCTGGGAGGTTTAGACCATTACATCAGATACCTCTCAAACTATTCTCACCCTCAAGAATTCAAACCAAACTAAGAAGAAAGTGGGGTCGGAACAACGACATCATGAGACACCACTCAAGGATAAACCACCCTATGCTACCCATGAGCTAAAGTGAAATCCCGACATCCAAGAACACCTCATACGACATCTACTACACCAAACGACCATAAGACACACCATAAAAGAAAACAATCAACTCTATCTGAACACATGAAACATGGAATTACTTACACTATATTAGGATACTACCTTTTTGGAGGACACTGAATCACTCGAATGAGTTTAATCGCATCAGCCTTAATGTGTCTTGATTAGGTATTAGGTCATACCCTCTTCATATATATGAAATTTATCACACATTACAATGTAAGGAAAAAAATCATCTCATATAAAACATGTTCAAAGAATCACAAAGAAAAATGGGACAAGGAAAAACATAGAACAACTCCAGGTATTGGGCTTACATATGTGTCTATATTTTCTAAGTTCTCTCTTCAAGGCCACTATGCCTCCACAACACACAAACCAGAGGAACTATCCATCCATGCAACACCTTCTCCGGATGATCCTGGATCCCCACTTACTACTCCACAAATTTTGGGTCATCCTCAATATCTAACAATCCCAAGTCAATGACATGGGATTCATTGTGATGATACCGAAAAATCTGGGTGATGTGAAAGATAACATGGACCCTCTCCAACTACGACAGAAACGCTAATTGATATGATACCTCACCAAGTCCCCCAACACCTCAAATGGTCTGATGAAGATGGTAGAAATATTACTCCCTCGAACTAAACACTCATACCCATGTTGAGGGGAGACCTTAAAGAACATGTGGTCTCTAACCTCGAACTCGAAGGGAATCTTCTTGTGATTCTAATAAGACTTCTGCCAGTCTTTTTCTATCTTCATCCTCTAACAAACAAGATGAATCTTATCTTCCATGGTTTGAACCACCTTGGGACCAAGAATAGCTGTCTCCCCAACCTCTGTCTCGCACAAGGGTGAACAACACATTAGTCCATAAGAATCATCAAACTGAGCCTTACCAATGGAAGAGTGATAGTAGTAATTGGAAGAAAACTCTACCAAGGGAATGTTTCATACCCAAGATCCACCAAAATCTAAGAGGTATTCCATCAACATGTCCTATAACGTCTAGATGGTCCGCTATGTCTTCCCATGTGCTAGAAGGTGGAAGGTAGTGCTAAGGCATAACTGAGTTCCAAAGGCATTCTACAATCCCCTCCAGACTCATGAGGTAAAACGTGTATCCTGATCCAAGACAATGGACCTTGTAACTCAATATAGCTGCACCACCTCATCCACATACCTCCTAGAAAAGGCATCCATTTCACCCAAATCCTTATTTTCTATGAATTTTTCTAATTTCCTTAGATGATCCACTACTACTATGATATCATCACAGACTCCCTGATCCATGGGTATCCTTGTGATGAAATCCATCTATATGTCATCTGAATTCCCCTCAGGAACATATAATGGATGAAACAAACCCCCAGCGACACAATGATCATCCTTCACTTGTTCGAACACTAAGAACTTTGACACAAACTTTGCTACCGCTCATTTCATCCTAAGCCACCAAAACTGCTCCCTCATGCCATGGTACATATTGGAAACCCCTGGATGCACTGCTAAATGTGATCTATGAAAATCATGTAGAACTCCCTCACACATATCCATCAGAACAAACATCTTCCCATGAATCAACATATGATTTTTACCATCTTCGAAACATCCTTCTGGAGCTTCACCTTGGTCAACGTGATCATGCATCACCTCTTCCTTTGAGTCTCCCCACTAAGACTCCTCCACCTACTGCATTAGAGACAACTACAATGTCATCTGAAAAATACTACCTATGAAACAATCCATTTCTATATCTATATACAAGGAAGAAAACTCCTCTATCTCCTTTTAAGCATCCTTGGATTCTCGAACTACCTCTCTCTGTGACTTCCTGCTCAATGAATCAACCACAATGTTCAGTTTTCCCGAGGTGTAGGAGATCTAAAAGTCATAATCATAGAGAAAATCTATCCAATATTAATTTCTTAAGTTCATATCTTGCTAGGAAAATATATTCCTCATTCTCTTGTGGTCTGTGAAGACCACAAAGCACTCCCCAATGAGGAAATTCCACCACAAATATTTCTCAAACATGAACACTTCTAGCTCTATGTCATGTGTGGAATAGTTACATTCAAGGGGGTGTAACTATATTGACTCATAAGAGATCACTCCCCATTGCTAAATCATCACCCACCACAAGAATATATGGGATGAATCACAAAACATCTCAAAAATCACCCCTTCTTCTGGAAACTAGAGCAATGGATCACTAATAAACTTCCCCTTTTGGTAGATGAAAGCCTTATGACACTGCTCACTCCACACAAAGGCCTAGTCCATTCTGGTCAGAGACACCAATGGAGATGCAACTCAAGAGAAATCAGGTACAAATCTTTAATAATAGAATGCTAATTCAAGGAAACTACAAACCGCCACCACATTATTAGGTGATTACCAAGAAACAACTATATCAACCTTCAACGAGTCCACTATTATGCCATGCTGAGACACCACATTCCAAAGGAAGTGCACCTCTCTCATATAGAGCATTAACTTAGAAAACTTCCCATAATGTAGGTGGAATTAAATAATTTCCAAGATAGTCATGATATTCTCGGTATTCTAATTCTATAACATCGAGTAGATTAGAATGTCATCAACGAATACAACATCGAACCGGTCTATGATCTCATGAAAGAAAGAGTTCATAAGTCCCATGAACATGGACAGTGTGTTCATAACACTGAACGATATAACCAAGAACTCGAAGTGCCCATATATTCACATGAAAGTATTCTTCATGATATCACCTTCCATCATCCTCAGCTAGTGATACCCATACCACATATTGATCTTATAAGCCAACATTCTCCCCTCAGTCGACATGATCATATATCCTCAAGAGAGGGTAACTGTTCTTGACCATTTCCTAATTCAACCTATGGTAGTCTATAAAAAACCTTAGACCACCATCCTCATTATTTGTAAGCAATACTGGAGCACCCAATGGTGACACACTTGGCCAAATAAATCCCATATTCATCATGTCATCAATCTGAATTTTCATCTCCTACAACTCATAAGCTTCCATTCGATAGGGAAACATCGAAACCATACTAGCACCAGGTTGTAAGTCTATCTTGAACACAATGTCATGTCAAGGGGGTAGAGTTACAACCTCCTTGGGGAAGATATACAAGAAATTCCTAACAACACTTGGAACTTCATCCATCTAAGCATCCACCAATTACACTAACATCTCAGCCAACAAGGAAAGAAGGGGACCCATACACCGACGTCCCATCTGAAAACTCCGCTCTCCAACGAAATCCACACACTGACCATCCACATATGAAAACACAAATATCCTATAAAATAAGCCAATAATATCATGTATAGATTACAACTAGTCAATTCTAAGGATGACATCATACATTTACATTTTTAATAGGAAATTATCTCTACATGACTAACGCATCCCCATCATCAGTCTATATCCCCAGAATACATCAAACAAGATGGTTTGACCTCTTACTAGAATAACCAACCCTAGGGGCATGGAAATAATCTCTATGAATGGTCTTTGTTTATGGGATGGAGTGGGTACAATGAAGGATTGTGATGCTACCGAATAGAACAATGACCAAGAAAAAGTACTGAACAAGATAATCATACCTCTAATGACATCTGGACCAACTGGAACTGTTGTCCCTACAGTGTGTAACTGACCCCTCCCAGCTCCTCTTCCTTTTTGATGAAGACCTCCTCCTTGACCACACCTGGGTCGAGGTACCTAAGGAACACTCTGAGGTTGGACTCCATATACTATATCTCCCCTCAATAGAGTAGGACCCTATTGTCCCGACTATTGAAATTGCATGGCTAGAAACTACTATTGAGGCGATCACTATACCTACACACCTTCATTATACCGAGCTTGAAAGTCCATCAGGAACTAACTCTAAAGGTACCCATGAACTCTATTGATAAAAAAACCAGCCCTAGGACTGCTAAATATGCATGAGGACGAGAAGTTTGAAAAGGAAATGACTAAAGTTGACTCACTGATGGTCGAATCCTCAATGGCCTTAGCGCATGAGACCTGCCACTGGTAGACTTTCCTTTCGAGGAACCCTGTTGGCTCTGCTCTAATGGTATATTACCTCATAATTGCATTATCTGAACTACCTCTACCTTCTACTACACCTCTAGGTATGTCAGCATGGTGAATAGAGTAACTGTGTACTGGAGAGAAGGATGAAGTGCCCCCCTCTAAGCATATCTCTCGAGACTCCTCATATAGAAATAGATTTGGAGTGAAGCAAAGGGGATCCTAGAAGTTTATCCTTGAATCTCTTACCAACATACTCCCTTGGTGGAGGGAGAGTAGCTCATTTTGCTTCTCAGCCTTCATGGTCAAGGATACGAATTCTATTGGGAACGTATTCTCAAAATTGACCCACAGAATATCAACATCATTTATCTCCCCCAAGTACAATTTCCACCACAAACATGAACCTCACCTCGTCTAACTAACCAAAAATGAAACCAAATAATCCATCAGAGACTGGATCTGCAAAAAGGTGATCTAAATATCCTCAAGCCATATCTCCATATCCATGTCTGAAATGCTTCCCTCATACTTTCCCATAGTCCTTCACTGGAAAGCATGTAATGTTCTCTGCCACTGGTTGTCCTCCCCCTATGGATCAACACTCTGTTAATCAGCTGGATCATCCTGCTGAGCCACCACTTCCTGAGTTACTTTTGGATGATGACCATGTGCCATAGATGAAAAGTAAACAAGGAACTCCTATGCCCAAGTAGTATGCTATTTTATTTAATACTTTTTTTAACTTATCATTTATCTAAATTCACTGAAACTCCTATTTCGAATAATAACGCAAGTCATTATGACGCATGTAACATTACAAGGGTCTCCACCCTGCAAATAGTGTATCCTGACTTGGACGTTCAGTAAGCTCAGAGTCCTTACATCTGATCATGGGGGGCATAAAATCTCATGTCCTACCTAGTCTTCCATGGACTATGTCACACACCATGATCACCTAACACTATTTCCCTACCATCCCATTAAATAATCCCGATTTCTATCTCCAAACTTCATAAAATATTTTAACCATCACCTTTGATACCATTCTGTCATGACCCCCTCCCACCAAAGATCCCCCTCCTGAGCTGGAACTGATGGAAGAGAGATAATGAATCCTAGAGTCCCGCCTCTAATAGGCCACAGGGTGGCGACCATCACCAAGGGTATAAAATTCTCAAAAATGGGAAGTAAAACCCTTTTATAGTAACCAGGATTAGAATATAAGATATATAAACCACACAAAAACTCCAAAAACTAAATATATAATACAACAAAAATCCATCCCATGTGCAGGTTCAAAAGTAAACTGTTATAAATACAATAAAACATCAAAGTAAATACCAAAATAACATAGTTAAATATCGATTCAAGAAACCGTCCCCACATCTAAGCTAGTAATGCCCAGCACAGTCCACGTAGTCCTCCTATAAAGATAGAACTAGTTTTATATATGTAGGGTGAGAATACAAGTATACTAAATAGGGAAAACTCAAAGTATCTCGTTCACAAGTGGATAAGAATACTAATGCCCATGTGAGAAACAAACATAAACAAATAGCACCTAACAAGGTATACTATCCACCCCAATCTCACCGAAGGCATGCTCAGAAAATAATGTAAGTCAAGTAAAGTAATATAGTAAGCACATTCATGATAGGGTACCGTAAACCAATTTTCCACTAATTATCCACTCTTTCACCCTAAAGGTATATGACCTAGAACTTCCACCTATTCCACACATACTAAACCACATTCCACCCACAGACACCTAGGCCTCACAACCACGTCTCATCCTGCCCATAGACACTTTTGGAAAAAACCACACCATATCTTAATGATTCCTAGGAACTACAGAAATTATCATCCCGAAGAAACCTAGTAAGCACAACTAGTCTGCCCACAACTGGGCTATCACTACTTAGAAGAGGGAGTAGGTAAGAGAAGTTGTCCATCCATCCATCATCCCACTGAGATGTTTGGGAAAGACACCCTCCCCCATAAAAATGTGGGTGTTCAGAACATAATTCTCTACTAGGGTGTGGTGAATATATAAATCACAAGGAAATAGATGTATATATATAGGTAGAAAACACTCATCCCAACCTATGGGGTTCCAAACAACAACCAACCAACAAAACTACCTTTGCTTTAACCTCTAAATGCACGTATCTGGAAGAAAAACTTCCACTTAGGATTTTATAAAGGAAATCTACTTAACACCAAATCATATTGACATTATTAATCATTTTCTTATCTTCGTACTTCGTACTGCATCTTTTCTTTAATAAATTTTTATGGGATTGGGCATTCGACCTAGGCCTACACCTTTCGGGTATTAATCATTTACCAGTTATTCCATCCCTGCCCATGTATCTGACAACCACAACACACAACCAACCTCACAACCAAGAAAAATAGAGGAAGAAAACTATAATAAAACACAGCACTTCACACTTCATCCTCAGTTAGAACCCATTCCAAACATTTTTGTTAGAAATATTTAAAGTAATTCCACCCTGTTAGTAGCGGGGGAACTGTCGAGGTGGAAACACTATTGCGATGGAGGCACTGTAGCAGGAACAATAGCGGTGGTGGTATTGTTGCAGCTCGAGTATTATAGCAGTACAATTCACCTAGGGGATCTTTGGGCCAAAAATATGGGATTTCAAGCCTAGTATTCCGGCCACTTGGCATTGGGACTTTGGTATATGTAATGGGTCTCCCTCTACCCAGTCTAAAGAGGTCTTTTATTTAAATAATAAAATGAGGCTTCAGCCCCAACCTTTAAAAAAATAATTCCACCCTGTCCTTCCTCTCTACAAGAAAACCCCCAACTTACTACCAAAACTCACATTACACCTTATCATAACCAACCTAACAACCCTTATGTATAACACTACCACACCCATAGAAACAAATATAGCATAAACCGAACCTGCAGCCAGACTACTCAAACACTTCCCATCCATTCTATAGTCAAACAATCTATCAACCTAAGATTCCATTACACCCTCAAACTATCAGCATGCTCCATCAATATCTCAATAGTAGCACCACACATCCCGTAAAAAAGAACAATATAGAAAATATACACACATATATCACAACCACACCGAACAAGGAAAGGTGTATTCAGATTTAGCACACTTGTTCTTTAATTCTACTTTGATAATTCAGGAGTTATCACATAACAAGTTTGATCCTAGGTAATCTAATTATTTAACTAGATATATGTGATTAATCAAGTTTTCATGTTCACAACCATTCAATAGAAGAATTAAAAAACAAGTATTCATGAGTGGGGTGCCAAAACAAAGACCACAAACGACCAAGTCTTTCAGAAGGCATACAGACAACACAATTCACAGTAAGGATCAAATATAATAGATAAAAAAAACAAATATAATCATCTTACCAGCCACTCACATATAGTTTTTATGGGTTTTAGGGTTTTGGGATTTTGTGTGTTTTAAGGGATTTTTTGGTTTTTTATGGATTTTAGTGTTTTTATGGTTTTTTACTGTTTTAATAAATTTAAGAGTTTTTAGGTTTTTAAGGTTTCCTTAGGTGTTTTCATGGTTTTTAGGGTTTTTACACTTTTATGTATTTTTATGTATTTTTATGTATTTTTTAGGATTTTATATTTTTATGGGTTTTATGAGTTTTAAGGGTTTTTAGGGTTTTTTAGTGTTTTCATGTTTTTATGATTTTTAGATATTTTAGGGGGTTTTTGAGTTTTTAAGGGTTTAAAGGTTTTTGATAGTTTTTAATGCTTTTATGGGTTTAAAGGGTCGTTTGAATTTTTATTGGTTTTTTAGGGTTTTGTGTGTTTTACGGTTTTTATGTTTTTGAAAACCCTAAAAAATCACTAAAAACTCAAAAACTACTTTAAATCATAAAACATAAAAAATAAAAGAACCCTAAAAACCCCTTATAAAACCATAATGAAATAAATACACTAAACCCGTTAGAAAACCTAAAAAACAATATAAACCCATAAAACCCATAAAAACCACACAAACCATAAAACCCCTAAAAATATTAAAAACCCAAAACCCCTTAAAACCATTACAAATCACAAAAAACTATAAAACTAATTTAAATCGTAAAATATAAAAAAATATTAAAACAATAAATACTATAAAAAACTAAAAAATCATAAAAAATCAACAAATCATAAAACCTTAAAAAGCCAAAAAACCTTAAAACCCCTAAAAACGCATAAGAATCTAATAAAACCCCTAAAAATAAATAAAAAATAAAAATCCCTAAAAACCTTGACAATCCCTAAGAAAACCATAAAAACATAAAATCAAATAAAAACCAAAAAACCTAAAAAACACTAAATACCCTAAAAAAAATCCTTAAAAACATAAAAAATCCTAAAAACCATAAAAATATCTAAAAACATACAAACTCATAGAATCCTAAATAAGCCCTAAAAATAAATAAAAATGTAAAAACACAAAGAACCCTAAAAACCCCTTAGAAAACCATAATGTCCAAAAAAACTTAAACCCCCCAAAAAACCCTAAACACCCTAAAAATCATAAAAACACTAAAAACTTTAAAAACCCCTTAAAACCTTTAAAACATTAAAACCATAAAAATCCCTAAAAAAACAAAAAACCCCTAAAATCCCATAATACCCTAAAAACCACTAAGATCAATAAAAACTTGTTCCACCCAATTTTTTTTAAAGATCCAAAAAAATTAACAATATAAAAATAAAAAAAAATCCTCAAACCCCAAAAAAACCATAGAACCCCAAAAAACCTTAAAAACCTTTAAAATCTTTAAAAATCCTAAAAACAGCAAAAACCCAAAAAACCCTCCAAATCACAACAACCCTAATAACCATAAAATTACTAAAAAAATACCTAGATATAAATAAAAATGTAAAAAACTTTGAAATCCATGAAAAAAACAAAGAAAAACTTAGAAAACTAAAAAATAAATTTTTTAGAAAACATAAAAACTGATAAAAACATTAAAAGTCTCTAAAAACCCTAAAAACCCATAAATATAGTAAAACCATTAAAAACCTACAAAACCCTGAAAACCATAAATACCTATAAATAACTAAAATATCAAAACCCTTTTAACGATGAAAAAACATTAAATACTCTAAAAAAATCCAATAAAAACACAAAAAACCATAAAAATATTAAATCCCCTAAAAACTAAAAAACCTTAAAGTCCCTATAATCCTTAAAAAACTATTAATGTCATAATATCCCCCTAAAAATCTCTAATAATGTAAACCCCCCCCTCCCCCGAAAACCAAAAAAACATAATAAATCCTTTGAAACCTAAAAACACATAAACCACCAAAAATATTTAACAACCCTAGAGAAACCTAAAAAAATAAAGATTCTAAATAACCCCAAACCCCTAAAACCATTATACAAACATAAAACTCCATAAAAAACTAAACACCACTAAATAATCTAAAATCCATTTAAACCCCTATAAATCTTAAAAACTATAAAAACCTTAAAACCATAAAATCTCAAAAATCCTAAAAACCCAAAAAAACAAAAAGAAGATAAAAATCATTAAAAAACACAAAAAAATTCTGAAAAAATATAAATCCATAATAATTATATAAACCTTAAAAATCCTAAATTTCCCTTAAAAACCTAAAAACCCTAAAATCCAGAAAACCCCTAAGAAATCCTCAAAAACAAAAAAACACTCAATCCCCCCAACTAACAAACAAAAAAAACCCCTAATATCTATAAAAATACATAAAAATACTAAAAATACATAAAATCTCCAAAAAAGTAACAAACCCAAAATCCCTGAAAAAAATGAAGAAGAAATGAAAAATAGAAAAATATATAAAACCCATATATAACCTAAAGGCTATAAAAATCCTAAAAGACCCTAACAAACTAGAAAATTTAAAACCCTAAAACACCTAAAAACCCTAAAAAACTGAAAAACCCATATAAACACAAAAAAACTGTAAACCCTCATTAAACCTCTAAATATTTTAAAAGCATTAAAACCCCTAAAATACACAAAAAAAAGTCAAAAACCCAAAAACACCAAAAACCCTAAAAACCCTAAAACCCTAAAAACATTAAAAAATTAAAAATCCCAAAAAATCCTTAAAATACTAAGAAACCCTAAACCCTGAAAAAACCCTAAGAAACATTAAAATCCCTAAACACTTATAACTTCTAAAAACCCTAAAAATGCTACAAACCCCAAAAAAACACTAAAATCACAAAAAGCCTAAAATTCTCAAAAAAATCCCCTAAATTCCTTAAAACCCATAAAAAAATTAAAATTCCCTTAAAGTAACTAAAAACATAAAACCCTAAAACCCTTGTAAACCCCTGAGAAAACCTTAAATGCATAAAAACACTTTAAATCATTAAAAACCTAAAAACCACTAAAACCCCTTAAACCATAAAAATAACTTTAAACCCCTAAATACAATAAAAAACCAATAACATTAAAACACATAAAACCCATAAATCCCAAAAACAACTAAAATCCCAAAATACCCTTTAAATACCTATTTTTTTTAAAAAACACTAAAAACCCTTTAAATCCTGAAAAACCATAAAAACCCATGAAAACCTAAAAAACCCCTAAAATGCTATAAAAACCATAAAAACCACTAAAAACTAAAAACACCCTTTGAACCAATAAAACTTTTAAAGAACTGTTAGAAACATTAAAAACCATAAAAAACTCAAAAAATACTTATACACCAAAAAACCCAAAAAACCCATTAAAACTCAAAAAAAACCCCCAAACCCTAAAAACTGTAAAAATCCTAAAAATCCATTTAAATACTAAAAATCCCTAAAAACACATAATACATAAATATGAATGTAAACCTTGGAAAAACCTATGAAATCCTTAAAAACATAAAAAAATAAAAACACTAAAAGACCTAAAATATTCTAAAAACTCTAAAAAACATAAAAAATCCATAAATCCATAAATCCCTAAAACCATAAAAAATAAATATCTTAAAAAAAATATAAAAAAACACAAAAATAAAATCACATAAAACAACTAAAAACCAATAATACACTAAAAGCCCTAAAATACTGTAAAAACCTTAAAAAACCTAAAAACCATAGAAACCACTTAAACCATTAAAAACCCATAAAACTCATAAAAATCCATTAAAATGCCAAAACCCCTAAAACAATAAAAACCCATTCAACCCTTAAAATATAAAAAATCATAAAACCTTTAAATCCATAAAAAACTAAAAAACACGAAAAATTACAAACAAACCAAAAAAACCTTAAAAACCCTAAACAACCATTAGAACTAGAAAAGCCCTAAAAACTCTAAAAAATAAAAGTTTTAAGTATTCTCTAAAAACCCCTAAAAAATGTAACCATAAAAACATCAAAAAGCCAAAGAAAGCCTCAAAAAAAGAATAAAAATTTAATCCCCTAAAAACCATAAAAACCATAAAAACACTAAAGAAACCCAAAATCCCTAAAATAATAAAAATGCATAAAATTATTATCAAATCCAAAAAATCAATAAAAACATAATAAACCCTAAAAACGATATGAAAACATGATAACCCTAAAAACACATAAACCCCTAAAATACATAAAAAACTACAAACCATAAAACCCTTAAAAACTATAAAAGTAATAAAAACACTAGAAATAATAAAACCCATTGAAACCCTTAAAAATATTAAAAAAGTGAAAAAAACATGAAAGAACCAAGATATTAAAAAACCAAGATAGCTAAAAAGACCATAAAAACCCAAAAAACATTTAAACCCCTCAAAATAACATAAAACCTGAAAAAACCATAAAAATCCATAAAATCACTAAAAATAAACACAAATATAACAAACTATAAAAAACATAAAAATCCCTAAAAAACGTTAAAAACATAAAATCACTTAAAACCACTGAAAACATAAAAAATGAAAAAAACATAAGAAAACTCTAAAATCCCTACAAAAAACATAAAAAACCTAAATATCTCTAAAAACCCTAAATACCAATAAAAATCCTAAAACCATAAAAATCCATAAAAATATAAAAACACTAAAAACCTTGAAAACCCTATGAAATCCTTAAAACCCATAAAAAAATTAATACCCTTAAAAACCTAAAAAATGCTAAAAATCCTAAAAGGCCTAACAACTGAAAAACCCATCAAAACCTTAATAACCACAAAACCCCACTAAACACTAAACAAATTAAAAAACTTTTAAAACCATAAAATCATTAAAAATATATAAAAATGCATAAAAAACTTAAAAAAATCCAAAAACTCATAAAAAGGAAAAAATTATAGAAAACCTAAAAACCCTAAAAGCCCTCAAAAACCTTAAAACCACTAAATGCCATAAAATCCTAAAAATGCCCTAAAAATCCCTAAAATGACAAAGAACAATAAAAACCCTGAAAAATAGTTAGAAAACCATAAAAATATAAAAACATTTAAAATCTAAAAAACCTAAAATTGCTAAAAACCATAAAATCTGTAAAACAAATACCTAAAAAAATCAAAATCCCTAAAAACACTTAAAATCCATAAAAATCGATAAAACCCCTAAAAATATATTAAAACAAAAAATACACTATAAAATTGAAAAATCCTATGAAAACATAAAAAAATTAATAACATATAAAACCCCTAAAAAATAAAAAAAATCATAAAATCATAAAAACCCATATAATCCCTAAAAACCATAATACCCCTAAGAATATTAAAAGGCTCTAAAAACCATAAAACCTTCAAAACCATTAAGAATTATAAAAATACCTCAAACCCCTAGAAATTTTAAAAAATGCTAATGAGCTATATATCCTTATTAACTCAAAAAACCATAAAACCCAAAAAACATAGACATGCAGAAAAACCCTAAAAACCCTCAAAATCACTAAAAACCCTAAAAAGTCATAAAAATCCTAAAAAGTCATAAAAATCCCAAAAAATATAAAAAAACCTAAAACCCTAGAAAAACCCTAAAAATATCTTACAAACCTAAAAACACATAAACTCCTAAAAACCTATAAAACGCTAAAAACACAAAAACCCAAAAACCCACAAAATCACTAAAAACCATAAAAATACACAAAAATCCCTAAAGATATATAAAAATTTTTAAGCCCTAAAAAAACAAAAAACCCATTAGAAAACCATAAAAACCAAAGAACTATAAAAAATCCTCATAACAATTAAAAAATCTAAAAACACTAAAACACCCTAACAACCCCAAAAACTCATAAAAACTGTAAAACCCCTAAAATAATAAAAAACTCTAAAAACCCATAAAACCCCAAAAAACCATTAAAATCACTAAAAATCATTTAAACCCAAAAAATGATAAAAAATCCTTAAAAACATTAAAACCCAAAAAAACAGAAAAAATTTCTAAATCCCTCAAAACACTATAAACCCTAAAAACATGAAAAATCCAAAAAAATACCTAAATATCCGTAAATATGTCAAAAAATAAAAACCCCAAAAAATACTAAGAAAAACTAAAAAAATATAAACATTAAAAACCCCAAAAAAACCCATGAAAACTCTAAAAACACTAAAAACCCCAAAAACCCAAAAACCCTCAAAATCTCTAGGAACCCTAAAACCCATAAAAATCCATAAAAATCCATAAAAATCCATAAGAATCCCTAAAAGTTTAATAAACTATAAAAACTAGAAAAAATTTAATCAAAATTTAAAACCCTAAAAACACTTAAAACTTGTAAAAAACAAAAAAAATGCTAAAACCCTAAACACTATAAAAACCCCAAAAAAAAAGACCATTAAAATCTCAAAAAACCCTAAAAATCCTAAAAACTACTTATAAATTTAAAAACCCATTAAAACCCTGAAACCCCCTAAGAAAATATTAAAACCCAAAAATCACATAAAATCCCTAGAAAACCTAAAAAATAAAAACCTTTAAAACCCCTAAAAACCGATAATTACAAAAAAACACTAAAACCCCTTTAACCCACTAAAAACATTAAAAATCCATAAAACCCCCAAAAAACCATAAAACACACAAAAAACTCGTAGAAACCTAAAGAAAACTTAAAATCATAAAAAACATGAAACTTCTAAAACCCATCAAAACCCTAAAAACCATAATAGCCTTAAAAATCCTCAAAATCCATAAAAATCCTTAAAAACATAAAAAATACACTGAAAACACTATAAAACCCATAAAAATATAAAAACACATAATACCCCAGAATAAACTAAAAATGCTAAAAACATCCAAAAACCCATGAAGAAAACCCTAAAAACCCTTAAAATCACTAAAAACCATGAAAACCCATAAAAATTCTATAAACATCTACGAATAAATAAAAATGTAATAAACCCTAGAGACTCTAAATAATCATAATAAAACATCAAAAACTAAAAAATATTTAAAACCTCTAAAAAACAAGAAAATGATAAAAATAAAAAAACCCTAAACACTCTAAAAACTGAAAAACCGGAAAAAACCATAAAAACTATAAAAACCTCCAAAAACAAAAAAAAAACCTTAAAAACTAAAAATACTCCAAAACCACTAAAATATTTGAAAACATTTAAACCCATACTTTTTTTATAAATCTCTAAAAAACCATGAAACCTCAAAAAAACTCAAAAAGACTATTCAAAACCAAGAAACCAAAAGAAACACAAAAAAACTAAAAATCACTTAAAAATATAAAAAACGATGAAAATCCTAATAATGAAATAAAAATACCTAAAAACATAAAAAACCCTAAAAACCATGATGAACCTTATAAAAATATTAAAAAACTAAAAACACATTAAAACCCTAAATACCCTAAATATAATAAAAATCATAAAAAAACTTAAAACCCTAAAACCATAAAAACCTATAACAAAATTAAAAACCATAAAAACCCATAAAATATCTAAAACTGACTAAAAACTATATAAATCATTTAAACTCCTAAAAATGATAAAAAACACTACCAACCCTTAAAACCCCTAAAAACTCAAAAACTCATAAAAACCCCAATAAACCATAAAACCCAAAAATACCTAAAAAACAAAAATCCCTAAAATCCCTAAAACCCTTATAAAACAATAAAAATCATAAAAATCCCTAAAAATACATAGGAATATAAAACACCTAAAAAAATGAAAAAACACAGACAAATAATTAGAAAGCCTTAAATACCTAAAAACATCTAAAATTTATAAAAACCAAACTCTTAGAAAACTAAAAACAATAAAAAAAATATCCCTAAAAACCCTCAAAATTATTCAAAACCCTAAAAAATCATAAGATTCATAAAATTTTCTAAAATCTATAAAAATGTAAAAAACCCTAAAAACAGTAAGAAAACCATAAAAACCTAAAAACACAAAAAACCACTAAAACCAAAAAACAAAAAAAACCCAAAAAAACATAAAAAACCCCCAAAAACCCGAAAAACCATTAAAACCCCTAAAACCTCTAGTAACTCCTAAAACCCGTCAGACCCCTATAAATTTTATAAACTATAAAAACCCATAAAACACATAAAAAATTAAAAACACCCAAAAAACACCCACAAAATCACGACAAATGATTAAAAAACTTCAAGAACCTTAAAACTATAAAACCATCAGAATTCTATAAAGGACCTAAAATTTCGAAAAACACGTAAAAAATACCAAAAAAATACCTAAGATACCCTAAGAAAACATTAAAAACCTTGATCACACAAACCCCCTAAAAACAAAAAAAATAGAAAACCCTCAAAACATATAAAAACCTTAAAATCCAATAAAAAATCTAAAAAATACAAATAATCTATAAAAATATAAAATACTCTATAACCTTGAAAATCTGTAAGAAAAAAATTGAAAACTAAAGACAATAAACACCCCTAAAAGCCTAAAAAATGCTAGAAACCCAAAAAATCCGTAATAAAACCTTAAAACCCAAAAAATAATAAAAACCACTAAAATAAAAAAATCCTTAAAAATCCATAAAAACCCTACAATCCAAAAAAACTCTAAAAACCCTTTAAACCCCTTAGAAATTGAAAATCACTAAAACCCCTAAAAAATTATGAAAAACATAAAATCCTAAAACCATAAAACCCTTAAAAACCAGAAATATCCTCAATATTCCTATTACCTAAATACTTTAAAAATCCAAAAAATCCCTAAAAATTAATATAAATAAAAAACCACTAAAAACTCTGAAAAGCCTAAAAAACCTTAAAAACCTAAAAAAACATAAAATCATAAAAAACCTAAAACACTAAAAACCCAAAAAAATCTAAAAACCCAAAAAACAATAATTACCACAAAACCTCTAAAAACATTAGAAAAATTTAAAACCCCATAATAATCTTAAAACCCAACTGAAATTCTAAAAAACCTTTAAACCCATAAAAACGCAAAAAAAACTCGAAAAACTATAGAACACCATAAATACTCAAAAATATCAAAAAGCCCCATTAAAACCCCAAAACCCATAAAACCCCCAAAATCCTCAAATCCCAAAAAATAATAAAAATCATAAGAAATCACCAAAATTCCCAAAAATGTAAAAAACCATAAAATGATGAAAACCCCTGAGAAATATATAAAACATAGAAATAATTTAAACCTCTAAAACCAAAAAAATTATAAGACCCCTAAAAATCATTAAACCCTAAAAAACAAAAAAAACCCAAAATCCCATAAAAAACCTAAAACCCTTAAAACTAAAAATACCTATAGCAACACTCCAAAACACTAAAAACTATTAAAACCTATTAAAACCATAAGAATGTTAAAAAATATTAAAACATTAAAAATAATAAAAATATAAATAAAACAAATGTGGATATGATAGAAAATCCCTCACTGATACTAGAGTATCAGCCCCTAAGAGATCGGCTGAGAGAACCTATGTCCAATCCGAAATCCTTCGAAGGCATTGTTACTAGGTGACCTCGAAAGACTAATATGCCTTAGTGAATGGGTGGTGTTGAAGAAGACAAGAATTGAGTTGATCCAAATATGTTTCTTCATAGAGTTCACATTGATATTTCCTTTTCTACCAATGAGGTAAATCTTAATTCTTTGGACATGTGCTTCATGTTTTTTGGAAAATTTATTAAGCATAGACATTCTATAATATATCTTAATAAATCTATAAAATCTATTAGGTTTTTTGGAACCCACATTGGTTTTCTAAATTCCTCCAACATCGTTCTTTGTTTCTTATCTGAAAATGAGTATTATAGATTCTAGGTGATGAGATTGTGGGTTTTGGTGGTTGGATAATGAAAGTTTTGAAATAGACCCCTGATATTGATTTTGGTATTGAATTGCTTATTTCCCCATCTTTTCTTGGTTTCCCTAGAATATTGAATCACCTTTTTTTAAAAAAAAATTTGTTATGATTTCCAGTCTTCTTGGATATCCATTGAAGTTGCACATTTCAACAGGAAAACTCTCATGACCTTCAGTTTTTATGATTTTACTGAGATTAATGTCTCTAAGCCTCCACCAAGTCCGATCTTGATTCAAAATGAAATCCATTGATTCTTCCGAGAGAATATTAATGAAAAAATTTCTCCCTACTACAATAATTGAATTAAAATTGGACATTCATCCTGTGCATGTTGAAAGAAAGTATGCCCACCTATTCATAAGTTGACTTTGGTAGAGAAGGAATATTCTAATGTAGACATGGAAGCTTGAAATATATAGTTTAAGAATGTGATGGCTCTCATTGGCCCTTCTAGAATTATGGAATACTTGGTGGAAAAAACAAAGCTATTGAAAAGTTTGTTGAAGTTCAGACTTAGGTCATTGCGAATGTTGAGAATGGATCTCATCATGAAATGGATAATGACTTACAAGGTTTTGTTGATGCTGTCCAAGGTTCTTTGAGTGACTCGACTGATATTCCCCCATATTGGATGGGGATCGAGGTGATCCTAGTGACTCTCCTAAAATCTTGAATGATGTACATGATAATGCACACCAATCCTAAATAGATGTTCTCCAATCATGTGCTACGAAAGGAAAGGAAGTGGTGGTCAATTTAGATGGGTTTATTACCCATTATCCAAAGAAAGCAGAGAAGTATAAATATTTTTCCAATATGGATTGAACCATTGTAACAATATCCTTGATATTACATAAAGATGAGAACTTGGGCCCTCCATAAGCTGAAGTTGTCAAGGAAGCAACCCCATTATTTGATTAAGAGAATTTTGATGTGATACGTAAACATAAAAATCATATTAGTTCTATTAAGGTGGGTCTCAATGAATAGATATAACGTAGGATTGAAAAAATGACTCCTTGATATTTTAAAGATATCAAGAAGAAGATATTACATTCCTTGAATATTCATAAATTAGTGATAAAATTTTCTCTAAAATTGAAATGAACTTTCAATGGAATCCCAAACAAGATGATGGGATGAAAAAATTTCTTTTTGATGCCTTATGTTGGGAATGAAGAGGTTGTTTTTTTACTAGATTTACAGGGATTGTTGACCCAAAATATCTGATATTGTATTTGAGGTTTCTAAAGCATTGATTCATCGTTTTTCACTGCATGTATAGCTAAGAATATTGGGTTATTTTTGTTGGTCCAGATTCGATCTTATCTCTCTAGTGGTGACTTGCTTATATATTGGGGTCCCAGGTTACTCTAGATTCTTACAGAAAGATCGTGGTTTCTAAAGGAGAATATGGTGGTGTTACATAATTTCTTAAAATTTTCATTCAATGTTTCCATGTAGATATAATTTAGTTTTCTTTTCTTGAAAATTACTTTGATATAAAAGAGAGAGCTTTCCTTTGATTGCACAAAAGACCTCATGTGATGAATCAGGAAAAACATTCACAACATCATGGAAAATTTCATCTATCACCACCCTTTATGTTGACCTGATTCATTTTTATTTTCAACCTCTAATTCTTGCATCTCTAAATTTCGAGTTGGTGAAAATACATTTCACCTCATATTATCACATTGTTGGTTCGATTTATTTAAATAAATTTTCTGGTTATGAGTTGAGTAGCCAACTTATGCTTGAATCATTTTGGCATAAATATATAAAGAAAACCTCTCAAAAATGAAAAAATCCCAAAAACACTAAACATCCTATGAAACCCTAAAATCTTTTAAAACCCTTAAACCCATAAAAATTCTAAAAATTCCCTAAAAATCCCCTAAAAATAGATAGACACCTAAAAACCCCTAAACCCCCTAAACTACCTATAAAAATTTTAAAACATATAAAACTTGAAAACGCCTAATGCCCCACAAAATCCCTAAAACCATAAAAATTTGTAAATAAATCATGAAAAATCCAGGAAGACAAGAAAAAATATAAAAACCATAAAAACCCTATGGAAACCATAATAACCTAAATACATTAAAAATTTTAAAAACTCTAAAATACCAAAAAGGACCCTAAAATAATTAAAAAACTAAAAACCATAAGTACCTCTAAAAACCATAAAACCCCAAAAAACCATTAAAACGGATAAAACCACTAAAAAATCTAAAATCCATTTAAACCCCTAAAAACATTAAAACCTTTTAAAAATACTTTAAAACCCAAAATCCCAGGAAACAATAAAAACCATAAAAAACACCAAAATGCATTAAATCCCTAAAACCCCTAAATACCATGAAAACATAAAAATCGCTAAAAATCCATAATAACGTAAAAACCTCAGAACCCTAAAAAACCATAAATAGACCTTAAAATTTTAAAAACACTAAAAATGCATAAAAAACATAAAAGATGATGAAAACAATAGAAAAACCAAAAAATACCCTAAACCCCTAAAAACCATAAACCCCCTAAAACCCAATAAAAACCAAAAAAATCAAAAAAAAACACAGAAACCTTAAAAACCCTAAAACCCTAAAACCAATAAAATACTAAAAACCCTAAAAATTTGTGAACAAGTAAAAAACCCTAAAACCCCCTAAAACTCAAAGAAAAACCTTAAAACATAAAAAAAATAAAACCCCTAAAAACAAAAAAAAAGAAATTAAAAAGTCCCTAAACAACTTAAGACACCTGAAAAACCATAAAACCCCCTAAAACATTAAAAACCCATAAAACCCTAAAATGAATAAAAACTATAAAAACCATTAAAACCCTTAAAACATTTAAAAACATTATAAACCCTTAAAAACCATAAAAACTCAAGAAAACCCTAAGAACATAAAAAACCATAAAATGCATAATACCCGAAATACCATACGAACCGTTAAAATCCATATAAACTCTAATGAAACACAAAAATCCTAAAAAAACCAAAAATACATAAAAAACACAAATCCTTAAAACCCTTGAATAAACATAAGAAACCCATAAATTCCTAAACACACATAAAACCCCAAAACATTAAAAATTATAAAAACCATTGAAACCATAAAAACATTAAATAACACTAAAAACCCAAAAAATTTCTAAAACCCTAAAACTCATAAAAATCCTAAAAATGCCCTAAAAATCCCTGAATATTTAGAATATCCAAAAAGCATGAAAAATCCTATGAACACCATAATAACCAAAAAAACTTACACAACTTAAAAACCAAAAACCCCAAAACACTATAAAACCCCTAAAAACATTTTAATACTCTAAACCCCCTAAAAAACTTTAAACCCCCTGAAAAAAATCTAAAACCGTGTTAAAACTCTATAAACCCAAAATAAACCATTAAACCCATAAAATCCTTAAAACATTTGAATTCTCAAAAAAACCCTAAAAACCCATAAAAATCCTTAAGGGTCCATAAAAACCCTAAAAATGTTAAAACCCAAAAAACACTAAAAACCCCAAAGAAAATCTTAAAAACATAGATGCACTTAATACCCTGAAAATACCTAAAACTTCTAAAACCTAATAAACCCCTAAAACTCATAAAACAATAAAACCCATTTAAAACATTAAAAAACTTTAAAACCCATAAAAACTATAAAAAACAAGTAAAAACAATAAAAACCCTTTAAACCCTAAAAATAGTTATAAAACTCAAACAAAACCTTAAAATAATAAATGAATAAAAAATTATAAGACCGCTCAAAAAATAATAAATCACTTAAAATCCCTAAAACCTTCAAAATCATTAAAAATTCTAAAACATATAAAAATTTAAAAACTTCCTAGAAATGTAAAAAAATCAGAAAACCCCTTAATAAATCCTTAGAAATATACAAATGCTTAAAATACCTAAAAACCTAAAAAATAATAAAAACATAAAAACCATAAAACACCTAGAAACATCAAAACCATCAAAATCCCTAAAAACCTATAGATAATAATAATCCTAAAAAATCACTAACAATCCCTAACTACATAAAAACTCTTAAAAGACCTAAGAAAACCTAAAAAATAAGTAAAAACCCTAAAAAATTTATAAAAATTTAAAAAAACTAAAACCCCTAAAATACCCTAAAATCCTAATAACCCCAAAACCCCATAAAAACCCCCAAACCGCCAAAACCGTAAAACCCCATAAAAATACTAAAATCCCCTAAAAAATTTAATAAATAATTAAACCAATAAATTTGTTGAAAACATTAAAATCCTTAGGTTCTCTTTAAAACTCAAATAAACCCTAAAATTGAATAAAACCATAAAACTCCTAAAAACCCAAACACCCAAAAAATAGCTAAAAACACTAAAACAAATAAAATAGCTAAAATCCTAAAAAATAACTAAAAAATAAAAATCCAAAAAACCATAGAAATACATAAAAAACTATAAAAAACCAAAAACACATAAAATACCTAAAAAATTGAAAAATTCAAAAAAAAAAACTAAAAAACATTAAAAATACCCTAAATACCCTAAAACCCATTAAAAAACCTGAACCCCCATAAAAAAAATCCAAAAAACCACTAAAAACTCTAAAAACCATTTAAACCCCTAAAATGTTAAAAACCTATGAAAAATTAGGAAAACCCAAAAAACTAAAAAACCCAAAAAAAGCCAAAAAAACATAAAAACCCTAAACCCCCAAAATCCCTAAAAACCATTAAAACTATAAAAATCCTAACAAATCCAAAAACAATCATGAAAAGATAAAAAAATCCTAAAATCCATGAAAAATCCAAATAAAACATTAAAAATCCAAGAAAATTAGGAACACTAAAACCCTAATAAATGCTAAAAACCCTAAAATCCCTAAAAACCATAAAACCCATCAAATTTTCTAAAAACCCTAAAACCCCATGAAAATCCCTTTAAATCAAGAAAAATACCTAAAAATTTAAACAAACTATAGACCATAAAAAACCAATAAGAAAACCATAAAAACCTAAATAAACACAAAAAACCCTAAAACCTAAAAATGTTGAAAACCTTACAAATCTTAAATATCCCGTAAAACCATAAACCCCCTAAAAACTATAAATCGCATAAAAACCCATAAAAACCCACAAAAATCTCTCGAAAAATTTTAAACACATAAAGACATTAAAAAAATCAAAAAACCCATAAAATCCCATAAAATGCTAAAAAACACACAAAAAACATTAAACCCCAAATATAAGAGTAAAAACCCTAAAATTCATAAAAACCCATAATAACCCTTCAAGATCCCTAAAAACCTAAAAAATCATAAAAAACATAAAATCTCTAAAAAACTCTAAAATGTAAAAAATATTAAAAACCTAGAAAAACATAAAAACACTAAAAACACTGAAAATACCTAAAAGCAATAAAACCCAAAAAACATTAAAAATACCTACAAATCCATAAAAACATAAAAATCCTAAAGACACTGAAAACCCCTAAGAAATATTTAAAAATTAAAAATAAAAAAAAACCCTTACATTCATAAAAAACACTAAAAATGCTGAAAACCCTAAAAAAATATAAATCCCCTAAAAACATAAAAAACAATAAGAACTCTTAAGCACTTTAAAAACCATTAAAAACTTCAAAAAACATTTAGCCCTGAAAAAAGTTATAAAAGTATAAAAAACATTAAACTCCTAACAAATAAAAAAACTCAAAAAACCATAAAAATCGTAAAACCAATAAAACCCTCAAAAACCCTAAAAACCATAAAAAACCATAAAAACCCCAAAACCCCAAAAAATACCTAAATATTAAAAAAACACTAAAACCATGAAAAATAAATGAATATCATAAAAACCCTTAAAACCCCTAAAAATTGATAAACACTAAAAACACTAAAAATGTAAAACCCCTAAAATCCATAAAAATCCCTAGAAACCCTAAAAGACCAAAAAAATCCAAAAATACATAAAAATCTATAAAACGTATAAAACCCTTAAAACCCATAAGAAAACCTTAAAACCAAATAAAATACAATTAAAACCCCTAAAATTTAAAATTTGTTAAATCCCCTAAAAAGACCCTAAACCCCCAAAAACCATAATATATATATATATAATCCATAAAAACCCCAAATCCTCTCCAAACCATTAAAAACAAAAGAACTCCTAAAATATCTAAAAATATTTTAACCCTATAAAACATTAAAAAACATAAAAACACATTAAAATTATAAAAATAAAAAAATCTCGGAAACCCCGAACACCACAAAACCCTAAAAACGATATGAAAACATGATAACCCTAAAAACACATAAACCCCTAAAAGACATAAAAAAATAAAAACCATAAAACCCCTAAAAACTATAAAAGTAATAAAAACACTAGAAATAATAAAACCCATTGAAACCCTTAAAAATATTAAAAAAGTGAAAAAAAACATGAAAGAACCAAGATATTAAAAAACCAAGATAGCTAAAAAAACCATAAAAACCCAAAAAACATTTAAACCCCTCAAAATAACATAAAACCTGAAAAAACCATAAAAATCCATAAAATCACTAAAAATAAACACAAATATAACAAACTATAAAAAACATAAAAAACCCTAAAAAACTTTAAAAACATAAAATCACTTAAAACCACTGAAAACATAAAAAATGAAAAAAACATAAGAAAACTCTAAAATCCCTACAAAAAACATAAAAAACCTAAATATCTCTAAAAACCCTAAAAACCAATAAAAATCCTAAAACCATAAAAATCCATAAAAATATAAAAACACTAAAAACCTTGAAAACCCTATGAAATCCTTAAAACCCATAAAAAATTAATACCCTTAAAAACCTAAAAAATGCTAAAAATCCTAAAAGGCCTAACAACTGAAAAACCCATCAAAACCTTAATAACCACAAAACCCCACTAAACACTAAACAAATTAAAAAACTTTTAAAACCATAAAATCATTAAAAATATATAAAAATGCATAAAAAACTTTAAAAAATCCAAAAACTCATAAAAAGGAAAAAATTATAGAAAACCTAAAGACCCTAAAAGGCCTCAAAAACCTTAAAACCACTAAATGCCATAAAATCCTAAAAATTCCCTAAAAATCCCTAAAATGACAAAGAACAATAACAACCCTGAAAAATAGTTAGAAAACCATAAAAATATAAAAACATTTAAAATCTAAAAAAACCTAAAATTGCTAAAAACCATAAAATCTGTAAAAAAAATACCTAAAAACCTAAAAATCCCTAAAAACCCGTAAAATCCATAAAAATCGATAAAACCCCTAAAAATATATTAAAACCAAAAATACACTATAAAATTGAAAAACCCTATGAAAACCTAAAAAAATTAATAACATATAAAACCCCTAAAAAATAAAAAAAATCATAAAATCATAAAAACCCATATAATCCCTAAAAACCATAATACCCCTAAGAACATTAAAAGGCTCTAAAAATCATAAAACCTTCAAAACCATTAAGAATTATAAAAATACCTCAAACCCCTAGAAATTTTAAAAAATGCTAATGAGCTATATATCCTTAAAAACTCAAAAAACCAAAAAACCCAAAAAACATAGACATGCAGAAAAACCCTAAAAACCCTCAAAATCACTAAAAACCCTAAAAAGTCATAAAAATCCTAAAAAGTCATAAAAATCCCAAAAAATATAAAAAAACCTAAAACCCCAGAAAAACCCTAAAAATATCTTACAAACCTAAAAACACATAAACCCCTAAAAACCTATAAAACGCTAAAAACACAAAAACCCAAAAACCCACAAAATCAATAAAAACCATAAAAATACACAAAAATCCCTAAAGATATATAAAAATTTTTAAGCCTTAAAAAACAGAAAACCCATTAGAAAACCTTAAAAACCAAAGAACTATAAAAAATCCTCAGAACAATTAAAAAATCTAAAAACACTAAAACACCCTAACAACCCGAAAAACTCATAAAAACTGTAAAACCCCTAAAATCATAAAAAACTCTAAAAACCCATAAAACCCCAAAAAACCACTAAAATCACTAAAAATCATTTAATCCCAAAAAATGATAAAAAATCCTTAAAAACATTAAAACCCCAAAAAACAGAAAAAATTTCTAAATCCCTCAAAACACTATAAACCCTAAAAACATGAAAAATCCAAAAAAATCCCTAAAAATCCGTAAATATGTCAAAAAATAAAAACCCCAAAAAATACTAAGAAAAACTAAAAAAATATAAACATTAAAACCCCCAAAAAACCCATGAATACTCTAAAAACACTAAAAACCCCAAGAACCCAAAAACCCTCAAAATCTCTAGGAACCCTAAAACCCAAAAAAATCCATAAGAATCCATAAAAATCCATAAGAATCCCTAAAAGTTTATTAAACTATAAAAACTAGAAAAAAATTTAATCAAAATTTAAAACCCTAAAACACTTAAAACTTGTAAAAAACCAAAAAAAATGTTAAAACCCTAAACACTATAAAAACCCCAAAAAATAAAGACCATTAAAATCTCAAAAAACCCTAAAAATCCTAAAAACTACTTATAAATTTAAAAACCCATTAAAACCCTGAAACCCCCTACGAAAACATTAAAACCCAAAAATCACATAAAATCCCTAGAAAACCTAAAAAATAAAAACCTTTAAAACCCCTAAAAACCCATAATTACAAAAAAACACTAAAACCCCTTTAACCCACTAAAAACATTAAAAGTCCATAAAACCCCCAAAAACCATAAAACACACAAAAAATCATAAAACATAAAGAAACCTTAAAATCATAAAAACATGAAACTCCTAAAACCCATCAAAACCCTAAAAACCATAATAGCCTTAAAAATCCTCAAAATCCATAAAAATCCTTAAAAACATAAAAAATACACTGAAAACACTATAAAACCCATAAAAATCTAAAAACACATAATACCCCAGAATAAACTAAAAATGCTAAAAACATTCAAAACCCCCTAAAGAAATCCTTAAAAACCCTTACAATCACTAAAAACCATGAAAACCCATAAAAATTCTATAAACATCTACGAATAAATAAAAATGTAATAAACCCTAGAGACTCTAAATAATCATAATAAAACATAAAAAACTAAAAAATATTTAAAACCTCTAAAAACCAAGAAAATGATAAAAAGAAAAAAAACCCTAAACACTCTAAAAACTGAAAAACTGAAAAAACCATAAAAACTATAAAAACCTCCAAAAACAAAAAAAAAACCTTAAAAACTAAAAATACTCTAAAACCACTAAAATATTTGAAAACATTTAAACCCATACTTTTTTTATAAATCTTTTAAAAACCATGAAACCTCAAAAAAACTCAAAAATACTATTCAAAACCAAGAAACCAAAAGAAACCCAAAAAAAACTAAAAATCACTTAAAAATATAAAAAACGATGAAAATCCTAATAATGAAATAAAAATACCTAAAAACATAAAAAACCATAAAAACCATGATGAGCCTTGTAAAAATATTAAAAAACTAACAACACATTAAAACCCTAAATACCCTAAAAATAATAAAAATCATAAAAAAACTTAAAACCCTAAAACCATAAAAACCTATAACAAAATTAAAAACCATAAAAACCCATAAAATATCTAAAACTGACTAAAAACTATATAAATCATTTAAACTCCTAAAAATGATAAAAAACACTACAAACCCTTAAAACCCCAAAAAACTCAAAAACTCATAAAAACCCCAAGAAACCATAAAACCCAAAAATCCCTAAAAAACAAAAACCCCTAAAATCCCCAAAACCGTTATAAAACAATAAAAATCATAAAAATCCCTAAAAATACATAGGAATATAAAACACCTAAATAAATGAAAAAACATAGACAAACAATTAGAAAGCCTTAAAAACCTAAAAACATCTAAAATTTATAAAAACCAAACTCTTAAAAAACTAAAAACAATAAAAACCAAAATATCCCTAAAAACCCTCAAAATTATTCAAAACCCTAAAAAATCATAATATTCATAAATTTTTTAAAATCTATAAAAATGTAAAAAACCCTAAAAACCTTAAAGAAACCATAAAAACCTAAAAACACAAAAAACCACTAAAACCAAAAAACAAAAAAACCCAAAAAAACATAAAAAACCCCCAGAAACCCGAAAAACCATTAAAACCCCTAAAACCACTAGTAACTCCTAAAACCCGTCAAACCCCTATAAATTTTATAAACTATAAAAACCCATAAAACCCATAAAAAATCAAAAACACCCATAAAACACCCAAAAAATAAAGACAAAAGATTAAATAACTTCAGGAACCTTAAAACTATAAAACCATCAGAATTCTAAAAAAGACCTAAAATTTCCAAAAACACGTAAAAAATACCAAAAAAATACCTGAGATACCATAAGAAAACATTAAAAACCTAGATCACACAAACCCCCTAAAAACAAAAAAAAATAGAAAACCCTGAAAACATATAAAAATTTTAAAATCCAATAAAAAATCTAAAAATTACAAATAATCTATAAAAATATAAAATACTCTATAACCTTGAAAATCTGTAAGAAAATAATTGAAAACTAAAAACAATAAAAACCCCTAAAAGCCTAAAAAAATGCTAGAAACCCAAAAAATCCATAATAAAACCTTAAAACTCAAAAAATAATAAAAACTACTAAAATCAAAAAATCCTTAAAAATCCATAAAAACCCTACAATCCAAAAAAACTCTGAAAACCCTTTAAACCCCTTAGAAATTGAAAATCACTAAAACCCCTAAAAAATTAAGAAAAACATAAAATCCTAAAAACCATAAAACCCTTAAAAACCAGAAATATCCTCAATATTCCTATTACCTAAATACTTTAAAAATCCAAAAAATCCCTAAAAATTAATATAAATAAAAAACCCCTAAAAACTCTGAAAAGCCTAAAAAACCTTAAAAACCTAAAAAAACATAAAATCATTAAAAACCTAAAACACTAAAAACCCTAAAAAATCTAAAAACCCATAAAATAATAAATACCACAAATCCTCTAAAAACATTAGAAAAATCTAAAACCCCATAATAATCTTAAAACGCAACTCAAATTCTAAAAAACCTTTAAACCCATAAAAACACCAAAAAAACTCTAAAAACTATAGAACACCATAAATACTCAAAAATATCAAAAATCCCCATTAAAACCCCAAAAACCATAAAACCCCCAAAATCCTCAAATCCCTAAAAATAATAAAAATCATAAGAAATCACCAAAATTCCCAAAAATGTAAAAAACCATAAAATGATGAAAACCCCTGAGAAATATATAAAACATAGAAACAATTTAAACCTCTAAAACCAAAAAAATTCTAAGACCCCTAAAAATCATTAAACCCTAAAAAACAAAAAAAACCCAAAATCCCATAAAAAACCTAAAACCCTTAAAACTAAAAATACCTATAGCAACACTCCAAAACACTAAAAACTATTAAAACCTATTAAAACCATAAGAATGTTAAAAAATATTAAAACATTAAAAATAATAAAAATATAAATAAAACAAATGTGGATATGATAGAAAATCCCTCACCGATACTAGAGTATCATCCCCTAAGAGATCGGCTGAGAGAACCTATGTCCAATCCGCAATCCTTCGAAGGAATTGTTACTAGGTGACCTCAAAAGACTAATATGCCTTAGTGAATGGGTGGTGCTGAAGAAGACAAGAATTGAGTTGATCCGAATATGTTTCTTCATAGAGTTCACATTGATGTTTTCTTTTCTACCAATGAGGTAAATCTTAATTCTTTGGACATGTGCTTCATGTTTTTTGGAAAATTTATTAAGCATAGACATACTATAATATATCTTAATAAATCTATAAAATCTATTAGGTTTTTTGGAACCCACATTGGTTTTCTAAATTCCTCCAACATCGTTCTTTGTTTCTCATCTGAAAATGAGTATTATAGATTCTAGGTGATGAGATTGTGGGTTTTGGTGGTTGGATAATGAAAGTTTTGAAATAGACCCCTGATATTGATTGTGGTATTGAATTGCTTATTTTCCCATCTTTTCTTGGTTTCCCTAGAATATTGAATCACCTTTTTTCAAAAATTTCTTTTTTTATGATATCCAGTCTTCTTGGATATCCATTGAAGTTGCACATTTCAACAGGAAAACTCTCATGAACTTCAGTTTCTATGATTTTACTGAGATTAATGTCTCTAAGCCTCCACCAAGTCAGATCTCGATTCAAAATTAAATCCATTGATTCTTCCGAGAGAATATTAATGAAAAAATTTCTCCCCGCTACAATAATTGAAATAAAATTGGACATTCATCCTGTGCATGTTGAAAGAAAGTATGCCCACCTATTCATAAGTTGACTTTGGTTGAGAAGGAATATTCTAATGTAGACATGGAATCTTGAAATATATAGTTTAAGAATGTTATGGCGCTCATTGGCCCTTCTAGAATTATGGAATACTTGGTGGAAAAAACAAAGCTGTTGAAAGGTTTGTTGAAGTTCAGACTTAGGTCATTGCGAATGTTGAGAATGGATCTCATCATGAAATGGATAATGATTTACAAGGTTTTGTTGATGCTGTCCAAGGTTCTTTGAGTTACTTGACTGATATTCCCCCATATTGGATGTGGATCGAGGTGATCCTAGTGACTCTACTAAAATCTTGAATGATGTACATGATAATGCACACCAATCCTAAATAGATGTTCTCCAATCATGTGCCATGAAAGGAAAGAAAGTGGTGGTCGATTTAGATGGGTTTATTACCCATTATCCAAAGAAAGCAGATAAGCATAAATATTTTTCCAATATGGATTGAACCATTGTAACTATATCCTTGGGATTACATAAAGATGAGAACTTGGGCCCTCCATAAGCTGATGTTGTCAAGGAACCCACCCCATTTATTGATTAAGAGAATTTGGATGTGATACGTAAACATAAAAATCATATTAGGTCTATTAAGGTGGGTCTCAATGAATAAATATAACATTGGATTGAAAAAATGACTCCTTGATATTTTAAAGATATCAAGAAGAAGATATTACATTCCTTGAATATTCAAAAATTAGTGATAAAATTTTCTCTAAAATTGAAATGAACTTTCAATGGAATCCCAAACCAGATGATGGGATGAAAAAAATTCTTTTTGATGCCTTATGTTGGGAATGAATAGGTTGTTTTTTTACTAGATTTACAGGGAGTTGTTGACCCAAAATATCTGATATTGTATTTGAGGTTTCTAAAGCATTGATTCATCTTTTTTCACTGCATGTATAGCTAAGAATATTGGGTTATTTTTGTTTGTCCAGATTCGATCTTATCTCTGTAGTGGTAACTTGCTTATATATTGGGGTCCCAGGTTACTCTAGATTCTTAGAGAAAGATCGTGGTTTCTAAAGGAGAATATGGTGGTGTTACATAATTTCTTGAAATTTTCATTCAATGTTTCCATGTAGATATAATTTAGTTTTATTTTCTTGAAAATTACTTTGATATAAAAGAGAGAGCTTTCCTTTGATTGCACAAAAGACCTCATGTGATGATTCAGGACAAGCATTCACAACATCATGGAAAATTTCATCTATCACCACCCATTATGTTTACCTGATTCATTTTTATTTTCTACCTCTGATTCTTGCATCTCTAAATTTTGAGTTGGTGAAAATACATTTCACCTCATATTATCACATTGTTGGTACCATTTATTTAAATAAATTTTCTGGGTATGAGTTGAGTAGCCAACTTATGCTCGAATCATTTTGGCATAAATATATAAAGAAAACCTCTCAAAAATGAAAAAATCCCAAAAACAGTAAACATCCTATGAAACCCTAAAATCTTTTAAACCCCTTAAACCCATAAATTTTTTAAAAATTTCCTAAAAATCCCCTAAAAATA
Organism: Viscum album; assembly: GCA_963277665.1. NCBI lineage: Eukaryota > Viridiplantae > Streptophyta > Magnoliopsida > Santalales > Viscaceae > Viscum > Viscum album. The sequence continues at coordinate 1,273,175,649 of OY728136.1, read as the reverse complement.
GATAGACACCTAAAAACCCCTAAACCCCTTAAACTACCTATAAAAATTTTAAACCATATAATACTTGAAAACACCTAATGCCCCTCAAAATCCCTAAAACCATAAAAATTTGTAAATAAATCATGAAAAATCCATGAAGACAAGAAAAAATATAAAAACCATAAAAACCCTATGGAAACTATAAAAACCTAATTACATTAAAAATTTTAAAAACTCTAAAATACTAAAAAGGACCCTAAAATAATTAAAAAACTAAAAACCATAAGTACCTCTAAAAACCTTAAAAACCCAAAAAACCATTAAAACAGATAAAACCACTAAAAACTCTAAAATCCATTTAAAACCCTAAAAACATTAAAACCTTTTAAAAATACTTTAAAACCCAAAATCCCAAGAAACAATAAAAACCATAAAAAACACCAAAACACATTAAATCCCTAAAACCCCTAAATACCATGAAAACATTAAAATAGCTAAAAATCCATAATAACGTAAAGACCTCAGAACCCTAAAAAACCATAGAGACATTAAAAAATTAAAAACACTAAAAATGAATTAAAAACATAAAAGATGATGAAAACAATAGAAAAACCAAAAAATACCCTAAACCCCTAAAAACCATAAACCCCCTAAAACCCAATAAAAACCAAAAAAATCAAAAAAAACACAGAAACCTTAAAAACCCTAAAACCCTAAAACCAATAAAATACTAAAAACCTAAAAAATTTGTGAACAAGTAAAAAACCCTAAAACCCCCTAAAACCCAAAGAAAAACCTTAAAACCTAAAAACAAATAAAACCCCTAAAAACAAGAAAAAGAAATTAAAAAGTTTCTAAACAACTTAAGACACCTGAAAAACCATAAAACCCCCTAAAACATTAAAAACCCATAAAACACTAAAATGAATAAAAACTATAAAAACCATTTAAACCCTTAAAAACATTTAAAAACATTATAAACCCTTAAAAACCATAAAAACTCAAAAAACCCCTAAGAACATAAAAAATCATAAAATGCATAATACCCGAAATACCAAACGAACCGTTAAAATCCATATAAACTCTAATGAAACACAAAAATCCTAAAAAAACCAAAAATACATAAAAAACACAGATCCTTAAAACCCTTGAATAAACCTAAGAAACCCATAAATTCGTAAACACACATAAAACCCCAAAAAATTAAAAATTATAAAAACCATTGAAACCATAAAAACATTAAATAACACTAAAAACCCAAAAAATTGCTAAAACCCTAAAACTCATAAAAATCCTAAAAATGCCCTAAAAATCCCTGAATATTTAGAATATCCAAAAACCATGAAAAATCCTATGAACAACATAAAAACCCAAAAAAACTTACACAACTTAAAAAACAAAAACCCCAAAACACTATAAAACCCCTAAAAACATTTTAATACTCTAAACCACCTAAAAAACTTTAAACCCCCTGAAAAAAATCTAAAACTGTATTAAAACTCTATAAACCCAAAATAAACCATTAAACCCATAAAATCCTTAAAACATTTGAATTCTAGAAAAAACCCTAAAACCCAATAAAAATCCTTAAGGGTCCATAAAAACCCTAAAAATGTTAAAACCCAAAAAACACTAAAAACCCCAAAGAAAATATTAAAAACATAGATGCACTTAATACCCTGAAAATACCTAAAACTTCTAAAACCTAATAAACCCCTAAAACCCATAAAACAATAAAACCCATTTGAAACATTAAAAAACTTTAAAACCCATAAAAACTATAAAAAAACAAGTAAAAACAATAAAAACCCTTTAAACCCTAAAAATAGTTATAAAACTCAAACAAAACCATAAAATAAAAAATGAATAAAAAATTATAAGACCCCTCAAAAAATAATAAATCATTAAAATCCCTAAAACCTTCAAAATCATTAAAAACCCTAAAACATATAAAAATCTAAAAACTTCCTAGAAATGTAAAAAAATCAGAAAACCCCTTAATAAATCCTTAGAAATATACAAATGCTTAAAATACCTAAAAACCTAAAAAATTATAAAAACATAAAAACCATAAAACACCTTGAAACATCAAAACCATCAAAATCCCTAAAAACCTATAAATAATAAAAATCCTAAAAAATCACTAACAATCCCTAACTACATAAAAACCCTTAAAAGACTTAAGAAAACCTAAAAAATAAGTAAAAACCCTAAAAAATTATATTTAAAAAAACTAAAACCCCTAAAAGACCCTAAAATCTTAATAACCCCAAAACCCCATAAAAAACCCCCAAACCCCCAAAACCCTAAAACCCCATAAAATTCTAAAATCCCCTAAAAAATTTAATAAATAATTAAACCAATAAATTTGTTTAAAACATTAAAATCCTTAGGTTCTCTTTAAAACTCAAATAAACCCTAAAATTGAATAAAACCATAAAAATCCTAAAAACCCAAACACCCAAAAAAATAGCTAAAAACACTAAAACAAATAAAATACCTAAAATCCCAAAAAATACCTAAAAAATAAAAATCCCAAAAAACCATGGAAATACATAAAAAACTATAAAAAACCAAAAACACATAAAATACCTAAAAAAATGATAAATTCAAAAAAAAAACTAAAAAACATTACAAATACCCTAAAAACCCTAAAACCCATTTCAAAACCTAAACCCCCATAAAAAAAATCCACAAAACCACTAAAAACTCTAAAAACCATTTAAACCCCTAAAATGTTAAAAACCTATGAAAATTTAGGAAAACCCACAAAACTAAAAAACCCAAAAAAACCCAAAAAACATAAAAACCCTAAACCCCCAAAATCCCTAAAAACCATAAAAACTATAAAAATCCTAACAAATCCAAAAACAATCATGAAAAGATAAAAAAATCCTAAAATCCATGAAAAATCCAAATAAAACATTAAAAATCCAAGAAGAATAGGAACACTAAAACCCTAATAAATGCTAAAACCCTAAAATCCCTAAAAACCATAAAACCCATCAAATTTTCTAAAAACCCAAAAACCCCATGAAAATCCCTTTAAATCAAGAAAAATACCTGAAAATTTAAACAAACTATAGACCATAAAAAACCAATAAGAAAACCATAAAAACCTAAATAAACACAAAAACCCTAAAACCTAAAAATGTTGAAAACCTTACAAATCTTAAATATCCCGTAAAACCATAAACCCCCTAAAAACTATAAATCACATAAAAACCCATAAAAACCCACAAAAATCTCTCGAAAAATTTTAAACACATAAAGACATTAAAAACTCAAAAAACCCATAAAATCCCATAAAATGCTAAAAAACACACAAAAAACATTAAATCCCAAATATAACAGTAAAAACCCTAAAATTCATAAAAACCCATAATAACCCTTCAAGATCCCTAAAAACCTAAAAAATCATAAAAAACATAAAATCTCTAAAAAACTCTAAAATGTAAAAAATGTTAAAAACCTAGAAAAACATAAAAACACTAAAAACACTCAAAATACCTAAAAGCAATAAAACCCAAAAAACATTAAAAATACCTACAAATCCATAAAAACATAATAATCCTAAAGTCACTGAAAACCCCTAAGAAATATTTAAAAAATAAAAAGCACAAAAAACCCTTACATTCATAAAAAACACTAAAAATGCTGGAAACCCTAAAAAAATATAAATCCCCTAAAAACATAAAAAACAATAAGAACTCTTAAACACTATAAAAACCATTAAAAACTCCAAAGAACATTTAGCCCCGAAAAAAGTTATAAAAGTATAAAAAAACATTAAACTCCTAACAACTAAAAAAACTCAAAAAACCATAAAAAACGTAAAAACAATAAAACCCTCAAAAACCCTAAAAACCATAAAAAACCATAAAAACCCCAAAACCACAAAAAATACCTAAATATTAAAAAAACACTAAAAACCATGAAAAATAAATGAATATCATAAAAACCCTTAAAACCCCTAAAAATTGATAAACTCTAAAAACACTAAAAATGTAAAACCCCTAAAATCCATAAAAATCACTAAAAACCCTAAAAGACCAAATAAATCCAAAAATCCATAAAAATCTATAAAACGTATAAAACCCTTAAAACCCATAAGAAAACCTTAAAACCAAATAAAATACAATTAAAACCCCTAAAATTTAAAATTTGTTAAATCTCCTAAAAAGACCCTAAACCCCCAAAAACCATAATATATATATATATAATCCATAAAAACCCCAAATCCTCTCCAAACCATTAAAAACATAAGAACTCCTAAAATATCTAAAAATATTTAAACCCCATAAAACATTAAAAAACATAAAACCACATTAAAATTATAAAAATAAAAAAATCCCGGAAACCCCCAACACCGCAAAACCCTAAAAATACCCAAAATCCAAAAAACCCTAAAATCCATTATACTCACAAAAACCCCAAAGAATCTCTAAAAACATAAAATACTTGAATAACCCAGAAAATAGCTAAAGAAACTAAAAAAACTAAAAAACACTCTTAAACACCCTGAAACCCAAAAAATGCTAAATAACCTAAAAACCCTAAATGCACTAAAAAATAAAAATAAAAACCAAAAAACATTAAAAAACCTAAAAACACATAAAACCCATTAATCACCAAAAACACTAAAAACCCTTTAATCCCAAAAAATTTAAAAAACTCTAAAAAATCATAAAAAATCCAAAAAACTCAAAAAAATCTAAAACCCCCAAAAACAATAACAACCCTAAACCCTCTCTGAATCCCTAAAACACTAAAATCATAAAAATCTAAATAAAAATCAATATAAATCAATAAAAACATAAAAACCCTAATAACCTTGAAAAAACTAAAAAACCAGAAAAACAAATGAAAATTAACACCCCTACTGAACCTAAAATATCATGAGACTCCTTATAACCCTAACAAACCTAAAACACTTAAAACGCCCAAAATCCCAAAAACCCTAAAAACCAATAAATATCTTAAAAGGCAGTAAAATCTAAAAAAACATAAAAAGCATAAAACCTTGAGAAACGCTAAAAATAAAATAAAAACAAAGAAGAAAATATACCTCTAAAACCCTAAAAATGGTAAAAACCATTAAAACCCCTAAAATCCTGAAACACATACAATCATTAAAAACCCCTAAAAGCCTATATAAACTGAAAAAAACCACTCAAACCAATAAAAACTATTAAACCCAAATTAGCATTAAAAACTATAAAATCCCTTAAAAACCCCTAAAAACTAATAAAACACTAAAAACAATAAAAATTCATAAAAACACTAAAAACACTAAAAACCATAAAACCCCACAAATTCTATAGACCATAAAAACTATTTTAATTCCAAAATATCCCTAAAAAGTTGAAAACACTAAAAAAATGAAAACCCGAAAGAAAACCAAAAATTCTAAAAATTCTTTTATCCCCTAAAAACACTACAAATGATAAAACCACTAAAAACATAAAAACCCCTAAAACCCCTAAAAATTAAAAAAACCTACAAACACCCTAAAACACCCTAAAATCCCAAAAAATCTAAAAACCCAATTAAAAATTCTAAAACCCAATTAATCCCCTAAATTTTAAAAATTAATAAAAATATATAAACCCATTAAAACTAAATAAACACATAAAACCTAAAAAACCCCTAAAAAACCTAAAAATCCAAAAAAAACACCTAATTTCTAAATTTTATAAAATACTATAACAATTTCAAATAAACCCCCAAAAACACTAAAAACCTAAAAAACACTAAAGACCTTGAAAATACCTAATAAAAACTTAAAACCCTAAAAACACATAAAACCCCTAAAATTCTTAAAAACAATAAAACTCAAAAATCCCAAAAAATACAAACAACCAAAAATCCCTAAAAATCCTAAAAACCATTTAAATCAAAAAACAAAAAGAACTAAAAATCCATAAAAAACATAAAAAACCTTAAATACTATAAATCACCTAAGAAAACCACAGAATACTAAAAACTTTTAAAACCCATAATAACTGGAATTCATTTAAAAATCTGAAATACACCAAAAACACAAAACCCCCAAAATCCCTAAAAACCCGCTAAAACCCTTAAAACCCCAAAAAAACCGATGAAATATCAAAAACTCACTAAAACTATAATAACATTGTATAATCCTAAACATGTTAAAAAACACTAAAAACACTTAAATTCCCTGAAGAACCCAAAAACCAACTAAACCCCCCATAAAATATATAACCCCTAAAAATATTAAAAATTACAAAAACCCCTCAAAAAAAAATCCCTAAAAGTATATAAAAACATAAAAACCATAAATACAAAAGAAAACCCAAAGAAAACCAAAGAATATTAAAAAAATATAAAACACCTAAAAACCTAAAAATGTTTAAAATCTAAAATACCCTAAAAATATTAAAAGTATAAATACCATAAATGCATAAATACCTTAAAACCCATACAACCCCATAAAAACCGTAGAAAATACTAAAATAATCTAAAAACACATTAAAAATCTAAAAATATTTAAAAACTATAAAAAAATAAAAAATAAAAAAAATAAAAAAACCTATAAACCCCAAAAAACAATAAAACGCAAAAAATGTGAAGACCCCTATATACCTAAACCCCCTAAAAACCATAAAAGGATAAAAATCCCTAAATTCCCTTGAAACATAAAAACCCTTAAAAACACAAAAACACCCATAAGATAAACTTAAAAACCTAAAAATTCATAAAACTCCTAAAAAAATCCAAAAAACACTAAAACCCCCTAAGACCCTAAAATACCCAAAAAAATAATACAAATACCTAAATCACTAAAAAACCAAAAAATAATAATAAAACCATTAAAATCTATAACAATATAAAAACCCCTAAAATCATTGAAAATCCTTATAAAAACCTTAACAATCTAAAAACACTTAAACACTTAAACACCCTAAAACCCCTACAACCTTAGAAACCATAAAATCTCTAAAAAATGAAAACCCCTTAAAAACCTATTAAAAATAAAACCTTTTAAATAACTAATAATGTTAATTTTTTAAATAAATTATAAAACTAGAAAAAAATCAAGAAAAACAACTTAAGATGGAAAAAAATAAAATCGATAAAATCTCTAAAACCCCTGAAAACCCTAAAAACCCTAAAACCCCATATTAATCCAAAAAAACTCTAAAAATACCCAAAAACATAAAAACACTAAAACCCCTACAAATAACTTGGAAAAACATAAAACCTAAAAACACTTAAAACCACTAATCCCCTAACAACAATATAATACATAAAAACATAAAAACACAAAACCCCTAAAAATCCCTAAAAATCCTGAAAAATAATAAAAACCTATATAACCCCTCAAATTATCTAAACACCATAAAAACCATGAAAATCCTAAAAATTTATAAAAATCACTAAAAACGTAAAAACATATAAAAACCCTAAAACCCACTAAGAAAACCATAAAATCATATAAACACATTAAATCCCTAAAAACCAATAAAATCCCTAAAAACCATAAAACCCCATAAAATTGATAAAAACTAAATAACCAATTTTAAACCCCTATAATCGTTAAAAAAACTCTAAAGAACATTTAAATCATTGAAAACTAAAAACAAAACCTAAAACCCAAAATACCAAAATACCCCTAAAAACCTCAACATCCTTAAAAACCCAAAAAAAAATATAAAAATCCAAAACAATGTTAAAAACCACAAAAACCCTGAAAATCCCTAAGAAAAAATTAAATACCTAAAAACACATTAAACCCCTAAAAACCTAAAAGTTCTAAAGCATTAGAAAACCCTATACATCCTAAATATACTTAATACGCTCAAATTCCCTAAAAACTCTAAAACCCAAAAAAATCCTTAAAAAATATCTAAAAATCCATAAAAACATAAAAAAAATTCAAACCCAGAAACACCATATGAAACTATTGAAACCCTAAAAATATATAAGACCCCTAAAAAACATGGTGGTGGTCAACCTGGCCCAAAGACCGTTGAGTTTTTTATATTTTGGATAATCCCCCACTTATGGGTTGAGAGAGAACCCTTACATCGACTGAATGCCCAGGGAAAAAGGACTAATACATGACCCAAAGCCCCAATGCCTGACAAAAAAATAACTTACCCCTCCATAGAATCTATATAATTTAATGTGTCCAACTCCCCATTCTGCATGAATGATCATCCAGCATTATCCAGTGTAGAGATGCACAGTGCCTAGTAACAATGGAAATTTCCATACCCTATCATCCTTCTAATATGGGAAGATCTAATCTAGTGGATGATACTTATAATGAATACTCATCTTGGGACTGATCTTTTATGATCTGTCTGGGCTGATTCTTGTCCTTTTTAGGTCAGAGGCTCGGTCAACTGAAGGCCTTGTGGCTCAAAGGCCTTTGTGGGCCCGAAGGCCCTAAAACCTGTAGGCCCAAATTAGTGGCACGAAGCCCAGAATAATATGAATAGATTCAGCTTCTACAATACCATACAACACCTACTGCATTATTGATGTAGTAAACTAAAAATAAACCAATCCTAGATTTGATCCTAGATCTTACAGATTCCACGATGGAGCCTTTACCACTCAGATATATCCTCATTGGTAAAACGTGTGTAAGGGTAGTTCTTGACTCCCAGAGGGGGCCCCTGACCAACCATAATGCCTGTTAAGATTTCCCTAGCTAGGAAAAGGATTTGAATCGCCTAGTGTATAATACATTCAATGTTTGAGTCAGGTGGGACTTGAGCCTATTCTAATTCCCACAGAGTGCGAGGGGTACAACCAATTTGCACCACTCGACTAACACCCATGGTCCCCTAGAAGCGTAAAAAGTCTATGAAATCTAAAAACTCCTAAATGACCCTAAGACCCCTTAGGAACCATAAAACCCCTAAAAACATTAAAAACTCTAAAAACACATAAAATCCCAAAACCCCAACAAAAAATGAAAACCCCATTAAACCTCTAGAAATGATAAAATACTCTAAAACTCATATAAAACTTATAAAACATAAAACACTTAATACAAAAAAAACCCATAAAAACTCTCAAAACCCGAAATCCCTTCAAAATCCCAAAAATACCTAAAATCCATAAAACCCTAAAAAATCAACAATAGTACATAAAAAATATAAAAACTCAAAAACCATGAAAACAAAAAAGAAAACATTAAAAACTAAAAACACTAAAAACCCATAAAAATCTAAAAATGGTTAAGAACCTTAAAAACCCTAAATAACCAAGAAAAACTAAATAACCATAATAATAGCTAAAAACCATAAAACCTGTAAAAACCCATAAAAACCTAAATATTTATTGGAAAACTAAAAACCCATTGACACCTTAAAAATGAAAAAAAGACTAAAAACATTAAACACCTAAAAAACTCAAAAAATCTTGGAAAACACAAAAAAACCAAAAAACTCAAAAAACCCTAATATTCTATAAAACCTCCCAAAATCCCTAAACCCCGAAAAACCATAAAAATCCTAAATGTCTCAAAAATTACATAAAATTTTAAAAAACCCTAAAACCCACGAAAACCCCTAAAAATAACTTAACAAACCTAAAACCCCAAAAATCCAAAAAACTATTAAAAACTCTAAAAGCACTAAAAACCCTAAAACCCTCAAAATCCATGAAAACCTGAAAAAACCCATAAAAATCATAAAAAGATCTGAAAATACCAAAAAATGTAAAAAATATTAAAACCTCAAAACCCTTATAAAACTGTAAAACCTAAAAACAAATAAAACACAAAAAACCCCAAATATGCTAAAACCCATAAAGACTTAAAAAGACCCTAAAACCTCTAAAAACCCCAAAACCCATAAAAACCACTAAAAACCGTGAAACCCAACTAAAAAATCTAACAAACCTTTAAAACCCTAAAAATATTAAAAATGGTAAAAAACATTAAAACCTATAAATAACGCTAAAAAACCATAAAATTCAATAAAAAACCATTAAAACCCTAAAAAACTTAAAAAACTTAAAAACCCTCAAAATCCTAAAAAAGTAAAGTCCTTAAAAATCCTAAAAATCCCTAAAAATCGCTAAAAGCATCAAAAAATTATAAACACCTTAAAACCCCTTAATAAAACATTAAAACCTAAAACACTTAAAAACCCCAAAATACCTAGAAAACACTAAAAAAATAAAAAACCAAAAATCCATGAACACCATAAAAACCATAAGAACCATAAAAAACCCAAAATCCTATAAAACCCCAAAAAACAACCCAAAATCCAAAAAGCTCTTTAAACCCCTAAAAATGTTCAAAAGAACTAAACCCATTATAAAATATAAAAAAATAAAATCAAATCCTAAAACCCAAAAGAAATATAACCCCCTAAAGACCTTAATACCCATAAAACCACAAAAATCCCTAAAATACCTAAAAACCATATGAATCCTAAAAATTATCTATAAATTACTAAATCATAAAAACCCTAAAACCATAAAAACTCTATGTAAACCATAAAAAACCAAAATAATTAAAACCTTTAAAAACCAAAAAATCTCTAAAAACCCTAAAATTTCTAAAACTACACAAAATATCTAAAACCCCCAAAACCATAAAAATCATAAAAATCCTAAAATAATTTAAATGTAAAAATATATTAATCCCTTAAAATTCCAACGAAAACATTAAAAACCTAAAAGGACTAAAACTCATGAAATAACTAAAAACATTAAAAACCCTAAAACCTATAAAAAATAAAAAAAAACCTAGAAACCAAAAAAAAACATTAAAACCAATAAAACCCTAAAAACAACTAAAATATTTAAAATCCATTTAAACATATAAAAATCTTAAAAAACATTAAAAAACATACATAACCTAAAAACTCAAGAAAAACCCTAAAATCCAAAAGACCATCAAAGGCCTATAAACCCAAAAAAATTCAAAACACTAAAAATCCCTAAGAACCCAAAAAAAGAAAAAATAAAAAAACTCCATAAAATCTATTAGAACAGGAAGACCCATAAAACACCCTAAAACCCCCTACGAAAACCATAACAACAAAAAAAGGAATGAGACCCCCAAAACCTAAAAACACTAAATAACCCTAAAAACCTTAAAGACACTAAAAATATATAAATACCCTAAAATAATGTTATAATCATTAAAAACACCTAAAATTCCCTAAAAACAAAATAAACTCCTAAAAACCATGAAACTCCCCCAAGAAAAAACTAAAACCTTAAAATCACTTAAAACCCCTAAAAACCTAAAAAAGAAAAAACCCTATAAAACCCAATAAATTAAATAAAATCATAAAACACCTAAAAATTATAAAACCACTAAAAAACTTAAAAAGCCTAAAAACCCATAAAACAACTAAAAACTCTATAACCCCATTAAACCCCAAAAAATGTAAGAAAACTCTAAAAAACATTTAAACCCCAAAAAAATAAAAATAAAACATAAAATCCAAAAATACCAAAAAATGTTAGTATGCTAAAACCATAAAAACAATCAAAAGAAAAATCCAATAAAAATCCTAAAAAAATCAGAAAAAAAATCCCTAAAAATATAAAAATCCTAACATCTCTTAAATCCATAAAAAACCTGAAACACTTTTAAAACCCTAAAACATTTAAAAATCTAAAAACCCTAACAGACCATAAAACACCAAAGAACCTTAAAAACGCTAAAACCCTTAAAATTAATATAAAACCAAAAAACCCCATTAAACCACTAAAAACACTAAAAACTCTAAAAAACCTTTAAAGACAAAAAATGTCAAAAACATTTAAAAACCATAAAAACTCTAAAAAACACAAAAAATCCTAGAACCCCAAAAAAAAATGAAAACCCCACTAAATCCCAAAAACCTCTAAGACTAAAAAAATCATAAAAATCAATAAAAATACCTAAAACATAAAAAAATCATAATAAACAAGAAAACCATTAAAAACCGCAAAAAACTAAAAACCCCTACAAACATAAAAAAAATAAAAAACCCCCCATAGCCTCAGAAAATCCCTAAAATCCCTAAAAAAACAAAAATCCTAAAAATCCCTAAAAAAACCCATAAAACCCAAAAAAAACACAATTAAAACCACAAAATTTTAAAAACATTTACAAAATCCTAAAAATCGTAAAAAATGCTAAAACCCCAAAAAAACCCCTAAATGCCCTAAAAACCCAAAAATCCATAAAAACCTTTAAACCCCCACAAATCCATAAAAACCACTAAAACTCTAAAACCCATTTAAACCCCCTTTTTTTAAAAAAATCTAAAAATGATATAAACTAAAAACTCAAAAAGAACCCTAAAACCCCAAAAAAGATAAAACACCAAAAAATGTAAAAACTCTCTATATCCCTAAAATACATATAACCCCATAAAAATCCTTATAAATCCATAAACATCCATAAAAATGTAAAAAACCAAGAAAACCTCTCTAAAAACCTTTAAAACCTAAAACTAATAAAACCCACAAAAAATCAAATAAATGATTAAAACCCTAAAATCCCAAAAAACCATTAAAACTGTCAAAATCCCTAAATATTCTAAGAAACCATAAGAACCCTAAAAGATATAAAAATCCCCTAAAAATATCAACCCCCAAAACCCTTGAAAACCCCAAGTAAACCGTAAAATACTAAAAAAACATAAAACCCTTAAAAACCTAAAAAACGTAAAATATAATAAAATACCTAAATTACCCAAAAAACACTAAAACCCATAAAAAATAAAAAACTCTAAAAACCTTTAAACACCTAAAAATTAAAAAACCCTTAAAACCAAAACACTCACAAAAACCTAAAAACACTCTAAATATAAAAAACCCCAATAACCCAATAAAAATACTAAAAATACATAGAAATTTAAAAACCCTAAAAACAAACAAAAAACTTTACATCCAAAAAACACATAAAACCCCTAAAACCATATAAATGAAAAAACTCCTAATAAACCCAAAAAATCATAAAAACCACAAAACCAACAAAAAATACTAATACCCTAAAAAAACAAAACTAAAAACACACTATAAACTCTAAAAAAACTGAACCCCTAAAAATGTTAAGAACACTCTAAAATACCATAAGACCCCAAAAACATAAAAAAACTTCTAACCCCCCCCCCCAACATAAAATCCTTTAAAACCCTAAAACACTAAAATTCCCTAAAAACATGAAAACCCATAAATGCCCTAAAGTTTTTAAAAAATCCCCAAAACATAAATAATCGTAAATACCATAAAAACTCCTATGAAACCCTTAAAAATCTTAAAATAACATAAAAACTCTAAAATTAATAAAAACAATCAAAATATATAAAACCCAAAAATATTTTATTTATCCCTAATAAACCTAAAATCATAAAAAACCCAAAATCCATGAAATATACTAAGATAACCATAAAAATCTAAAAATACTAAAAACCCATTAAAACATAAAATTTTATTCACCCCCTAAAAAAATAAAAACCCAAGAAAACTCTAAAAACCCATGTTACCCCTAAAAACATTTAAAACACATAAAAAAACAAAACCCACTAAAAAACTCTAAAACCCATTAAATCGTAAAAACCTAAACACAAAATATATATTTTTATTAGATAAACACTTATAAAGAAAATTGGAAAACCATTCATGTACAAGATTAGATAATCAACCAACAAGATATGTAATAGGCTAATCTATTAGTTGGAATTTAAGCCTTTTAAAGACCTTACCTCTATGGAGACTCCATTGAAGAGGAATATCCTTCTCGTTTGTATCATCTTGGGGGAGGTTTTCATAATTTTAGGTCATCTTATTCGAGGATTGAATGAGGTCTTACAAAACAATCTTCTTCCCATTGAATCCACGAGCATATATCCTAAGTTTTTTTAGGTATAAGCACCCTGGTCTTTGGTAAGATTGGCCTGAATATGCCTCCCAACCAGCCAGTCAAACTCTTATGGTGTAGTGATGACCAATAAACCCCAAAAACATTATGAAAAACATATTAACCAGAAAATAATTAAAACCCTAAAAACCCTAAAATCTAAAAAAACCTAAAACCTTAAAAATCCATAAAAACAAATAATAACGTGAATGAGAACCTTACAGGTTCTTCATTTGGGAAGGGGTCTATTGAGGGGTCAACCCCCACTATTTTCTATATGAATAAAGAGGAAACTATTATCCCCATTCAGGATAAATTCTCTGCTAGTGTCACATCTAGCAGACAAAAGGGGAAGCCGAGGAAGGACTATTCCTCCTTGCCAAAGACAGTGGCTACTAGGGCATCCAGTAAAGCTGTGAAGAACTCCTCTAGCATGGTGGGGTGGTCTGCTAAGAAGTAGCTGAATGTGGAGCAGGTGCAACTTAATGTGAAGCAACAACACCTCAGAGATTACTACACCACCTTCCTCAAACAATATGAATCATATGAATGGGAGTCAGTAGAGTCAGATGCTTCCACTGGATATGGTGCTGATGGGGACCCGTATGGGGATGGATACTTTTGACCTCTAATTTGATGTTCCTGCCTCTCTTTCTTCTGCTCTCTGTGTGTTTTTTCTTTTTGTTTTTCCTTTTTTTGGCGTGGGTTGTAAGGGATTTTTGGGTGTGGGTCGTTTGACCACTCCCCTCCCTTGTCTGTTGTGTCTCTTTTTTCTTTCTAATAAACTTGGGGGGTTGGGAATAGCCCGACTCTCTCATCTTCTTTGCCCCAAAACCCAAAAAAATCTTTAAAAACCCAAAAATCCTTAAAAATCATCGAAATGCATATAAACCAAAAAACCATAAAAATAAAAAAATGCACTAGATATCTCTAAAAAGGTAAAAACTTGAAAAAATGTTGAAGACCATTAAGAAAATATTAAAACCATCAAAACATATAAAACCACTAAAACCCCTAAAACCCCTAAAAACCCTAAAATCTCTCTAAAAAACTAAAAACTAAAAAAAATCCATAAAAAACGTAAAAACACCTCAAAATACCTGTAGTGTAAAATACCCTAAATACCCTAAAAACCTTAAATTCCAAAAATGACATAAAACCCCTAAAACCTAAAAAATACTAAAAACCCTAAAACCCTAAAAGACCCTAAAACCCTAAAACCCCTAAAAACACCTGAAACCATTAAAAACACATAAAATGATTAAAACCACTAAAATCTATAAAATCCCTTAAACCATAAAAAATGTTAAAATATCTAAAGAAACAAAAAATAAATAAAATTATTCAAACCGCCAAATCCCCTAAAAACCATAAAACCCAAAAAAACATGAAAACCCTGAAACCCCTAAAAAAATGAAAAACCATAAAATCCAAAAAAACACAAAAATAAAAAATACACTAAAATACATGAAAACCCAGAGAAAAACATAAAACCCTAAAAACACTACAATCCACTAAAACCCAAAAAAACACAATAACCCCAAAACCCTAAAAAAATATTAATGCACAAAAACAATAAACACCCCTAAAGCCTTAAAAACCCATAAGAACTCATAAAAATCCTAAAACCCACTTAAAATTATAAAACCTATTTAAACTAATAAAAATGATAATAACTATTAAAAAACCTTAAACCCCCATAAAAACTCAAAAAAACCCTAAAAACACAAAAACCCTTTAAACACTAAAAACTGCTAAAACCGATAAACACTTGGAACTTCATCCATCTAAGCATCCACCAATTACACTAACATCTCAGCCAACAAGGAAAGAAGGGGACCCATACACTGACATCCCATCTGAGAACTCCGCTCTCCAACGAAATCCACACACTAACCATCCACATATGAAAACACAAATATCCTATAAAAGAAGCCAATAATATCATGTATAGATTACAACTAGTCAATTCTAAGGATGACATCATACATTTACATTTTTAATAGGAAATTATCTCTACATGACTAACGCATCTCCATCATCAGTCTATATCCCCAGAATACATCAAACAAGATGGTTTGACCTCTTACTAGAATAACCAACCCTAGGGGCATGGAAATAATCTCTATGTATGGTCTTTGTTTATGGGATGGAGTGGGTACAATGATGGATTATGATGCTACCGAATAGAACAATGCCCAAGAAAAAGTACTGAACAAGATAATCATACCTCTAATGACATCTGGACCAACTGGAACTGTTGTCCCTACAGTGTGTAACTGACCCCTCCCAGCTCCTCTTCCTTTTTGATGAAGACCTCCTCCTTGACCACACCTGGGTCGGGGTACCTAAGGAACACCCTGAGGTTGGACTCCATATACTCTATCTCCCCTTGATAGAGTAGGACCCTATTGTCCCGACTATTGAAATGGCATGGCTAGAAACTACAATTGAGGTGATCACTATACCTACACACCTTCATTATACCGAGCTTGAACGTCCATCAGGAACTAACTCTAAAGGTACCCATGAACTCTATTGATAAAAAAACCAGCCCTAGGACTGCTAAATATGCATGAGGATGAGAAGTTTGAAAAGGTAATGACTAAAGTTGACTCACTGATGGTCGAATCCTCAATGGCCTTAGCGCATGAGACCTGCCACAGGTAGACTTTCCTTTCGAGGAACCCTGTTGGCTCTGCTCTAATGGTATATTACCTCATAATTGCATTATCTGAACTACCTCTACCTTCTACTACACCTCTAGGTATGTCAGCATGGTGAATAGAGTAACTGTGTACTGGAGAGAAGGATGAAGTGCCCCCCTCTAAGCATATCTCCCGAGACTCCTCATATAGAAATAGATTTGGAGTGAAGCAAAGGGGATCCTAGAAGTTTATCCTTGAATCTCTTACCAACATACTCCCTTGGTGGAGGGAGAGTAGCTCATTTCGCTTCTCAGCCTTCATGGTCAAGGATAAGAGTTCTATCGGGAACGTATTCTCAAAATTGACCCACAGAATATCAACATTATTTATCTCCCCCAAGTACAATTTCCACCACAAACATGAATCTCACCTCGTCTAACTAACCAAAAAATGTAACCAAATACTCCATCAGAGACTGGATCTGCAAAAAGGTGATCCAAATATCCTCAACCCATATCTCCATATCCATGTCTGAAATGCTTCCCTCATACATTCCCATAGTCCTTCACTGGAAAGCATGTAATGTTCTCTGCCACTGGTTGTCCTCCCCCTATGGATCAACACTCTGTTAATCAGCTGGATCATCCTGCTGAGCCACCACTTCCTGAGTTACTTTTGGATAATGACCATGTGCCATAGATGAAAAGTAAACAAGGAACTCCTATACCCAAGTAATATGCTATTTTATTTAATACTTTTTTTTAACTTATCATTTATCTAAATTCACCGATACTCCTATTTTGAATAATAACGCAAGTCATTATGATGAATGTAACATTACAAGGGTCTCCACCCTGCAAATAGTGTATCCTGACTTGGCCGTTCAGTAAGCTCAGAGTCCTTACATCAGATCATGGGGGGCATAAAATCTCATGTCCTACCTAGTCTTCCATGGCCTATGTCACACACCATGATCACCTAACACTATTTCCCTACCATCCCATTAAATAATCCTTATTTCTATCTCCAAACATTATAAAATAATTTAACCATCACCTTTGATACCATTCTGTCATGACCCCCTCCCACCAAAGATTCCCCTCCTGAGCTGGAACTGATGGAAGAGAGATAATGAATCGTAGAGTCCTGCCTCTAATAGGCCACAGGGTGGCGACCATCACCAAGGGTATAAAATTCTCAAAAATGGGAAGTAAAACCCTTTTATAGTAACCAGGATTAGAATATAAGATATATAAACCACACAAAAACTCCAAAAACTAAATATATAATACAACAAAAATCCATCCCATATGCAGGTTCAAAAGTAAACTATTATAAATACAATAAAACATCAAAGTAAATACCAAAATAACATAGTTAAATAGCGATTCAGAAACCGTCCCCACATCTGAGCTAGTAATGCCCAGCACGGTCCACGTAGTCCTCCTAGAAAGATAGAACCAGTTTTATATATGTAGGGTGAGAATACAAGTATACTGAGTAGGGAAAAACCAAAGTATCTCGTTCACAAGTGGATAAGAATACTAATGCCCATGTGAGAAACAAACATAAACAAATAGCACCTAACAAGGCATACTATCCACACCAATCTCACTGAAGGCATGCTCAGAAAATAATGTAAGTCAAGTAAAGTAATATAGTAAACACATTCATGATAGGGTACTGTAAACCAATTTTCCACTAATTATCCACTCTTTCACCCTAAAGGTATATGTCCTAGAACTTCCACCTATTCCACACATACTAAACCACATTCCACCCGCAGACACCTAGGCCTCACAACCACGTCTCATCCTGCCCATAAACACTTGTGGAAAAAACCACACCACATCTTAATAATTCCTAGGAACCACAGTAATTATCATCCCGAAGACACCTAGTAAGCACAACTAGTCTGCCCACAACTGGGCTATCACTACTTAGAAGAGGGAGTAGGTAAGAGAAGTTGTCCATCCATCCATCGTCCCACCGAGTTGTTTGGGAAAGACACCCTCCCCCATAACATTGTGGGTGTTCAGAACATAATTCTCTACTAGGGTGTGGTGAATATATAAATCACAAGGAAATAGATGCATATATATAGGTAGAAAACACTCATCCCAACCTATGGGGTTCCAAACAACAACCAACCCACAAAACTACCTTTTCTTTAACCTCTAAATGCACGTATCTGGAAGAAAAACTTCCACTTAGGATTTTATAAAGGAAATCTACTTAACACCAAATCATATTGACATTATTAATCATTTTCTTATCTTCGTACTTCATACTGCATCTTTTCTTTAATAAATTTTTATGGGATTGGGCATTCGACCTAGGCCTACACCTTTCCAGTATTAATCATTTACCAGTTATTCCATCCCTGCCCATGTATCTGACAACCACAACACACAACCAACCTCACAACCAAGCAAAATAGAGGAAGAAAACTATAATAAAACACAGCACTTCACACTTCATCCCTAGTTCGAACCCAGGCCAAACATTTTTTTAGAAATATTTAAAGTAATTCCACCATGTTAGCAGCGGGGGAACTGTTGAGGTGGAAACACTGTAGCGGTGGAGGCATTATAGGAGGAACAATAGCGGTGGTGGTATTGTTGCAGCTCGAGTATTGTAGCAGTACAATTCACCTAGGGGATCATTGGGCCAAAAATATGGGATTTCAAGCCTAGTATTCTGGCCACTTGGCATTGGGACTTTGGTATATGTAATGGGTCTCCCTTTACCCAGTCTAAAGAGGTCTTTTATTTAAATAATAAAATGAGGCTTCATCCCCAACCTTTAAAAAAATAATTCCACCCTGTCCTTCGTCTCTGCAAGAAAACCCCCAACTTACTACCAAACCTCACATTACACCTTATCATAACCAACCTAACAACCCTTATGTATAACACTACCACACCCATAGAAACAAATATAGCATAAACCGAACCTACAGCCAGACTACTCAAACACTTCCCATCTATTCTATAATCAAACAATCTATCAACCTAAGATTCCATTACACCCTCAAACTATCAGCATGCTCCATCAATATCACAATAGTAGCACCACACATCCCGTAAAAAAGAACAATATAGAAAATATCCACACATATATCACAACCACACCAAACAAGGAAAGGTGTATTCAGATTTAGCACACTTTTTCTTTAATTCTACTTTGATAATTCAGGGGTTATCACATAACAAGTTTGATCCTAGGTAATCCAATTATTTAACTAGATATATGTGATTAATCAAGTTTTCATGTCCACAACCATTCAATAGAAGAATTAAAAACAAGTATTCATGAGTGGGGTGCCAAAACAAAGACCACAAATGACCAAGTCTTTCAGAAGGCATACAGACAACACAATTCACAGTAATGATCAAATATAATAGATAAAAAAAACAAATATAATCATCTTCCCAGCCACTCACATATAGTTTTTTATGGGTTTTAGGGTTTTGGGATTTTGTGTGTTTTAAGGGATTTTTTGGTTTTTTTTGGATTTTAGTGTTTTTATGGTTTTTTACTATTTTAAGGAATTTAAGAGTTTTTAGGTTTTTAAGGTTTCCTTAGGTGTTTTCATGGTTTTTAGGGTTTTTACGCTTTTATGTATTTTTATGTATTTTTATGTATTTTTTATGATTTTATATATTTATGGGTTTTATGAGTTTTAAGGGTTTTAGGGTTTTTTAGTGTTTTCATGTTTTTATGATTTTTAGATATTTTAAGGGTTTTTTGAGTTTTTAAGGGTTTAAAGGCTTTTGATAGTTTTTAATGCTTTTATGGGTTTAAAGGGTCATTTGAATTTTTAGTGGTTTTTTAGGGTTTTGTGTGTTTTACGGTTTTTATGTTTTTGAAAACCCTAAAAAATCACTAAAAACTCAAAAACTACTTTAAACTATAAAACATAAAAAATAAAAGAACCCTAAAAACCCCTGATAAAACCATAATGACATAAATACATTAAACCCGTTAGAAAACCTAAAAAACAATATAAACCCATAAAACCCATAAAAACCATACAAACCATAAAACCCCTAAAAATATTAAAAACCCAAAACCCCTTAAAACCATTACAAATCACTAAAAACTATAAAACTAATTTAAATCGTAAAATATATAAAAAAAATTAAAACAATAAATACTATAAAAAACTAAAAAATCATAAAAAATCAACAAATCATAAAACCATAAAAAGCCAAAAAACCTTAAAACCCCTAAAAACCCATAAGAATCTTATAAAACCCCTAAAAATAAATAAAAAATAAAAATCCCTAAAAACCCTGACATTCCCTAAGAAAACCATAAACACATAAAATCAAATAAAAACCAAAAAAATCAAAAAAACACTAAATACCCTCAAAAAAATCCTTAAAAACAAAAAAAATCCTAAAAAACATAAAAATATCTAAAAACATAAAAACTCATAGAATCCTAAATAAGCCCTAAAAATAAATAAAAATGTAAGAACACAAAGAACCCTAAAAACCCCTTAGAAAACCATAATGTCTAAAAAAACATTAAACCCCCCAAAAAACCCTAAACAACCTAAAAATCATAAAAACACTAAAAAATATAAAAACCCCTTAAAACCATTAGAACATTAAAACCATAAAAATCCCTAAAAAACAAAAAAACCCTAATATCCCATAATACCCTAAAAACCACTAAGAACAATAAAAACTTGTTCCGCCCAATTTTTTTTAAAAGATCCAAAAAAATAAACAATATAAAAACTAAAAAAATCCTCAAACCCCAAAAAAACCATAGAACCCCAAAAAACCTTAGAAACCTTTAAAATCCTTAAAAATCCTAAAAACAGCAAAAACCCAAAAAACCCTCCAAATCACAACAACCCTAATAACCATAAAATTACAACAAAAATACCTATATATAAATAAAAATGTAAAAAACATTGAAATCCATGAAAAAAACAAAGAAAAACTAAGAAAACTAAAAAAATAAATTTTTTAGAAAACATAAAAACTTATAAAAACATTAAATGTCTCTAAAAACCCTAAAAACCCATAAATATAGTAAAACCATTAAAAACCTACAAAACCCTAAAACCCATAAATACATATAAATAACTAAAATATCAAAATCCTTTTAACGATGTAAAAACATTAAATACTCTAAAAAATCCAATAAAAACACAAAAAAACCATAAAAATATTAAATCCCCTAAAAACTAAAAAACCTGAAAGTCCCTATAATCCTTAAATAACTATAAATGTCATAATATCCCCCTAAAAATCTCTAATAATGTAAACCACCCCCCCCCCCCCCCCGTCCCCCAAAAACCAAAAAAAACATAATAAATCCTTTGAAACCTAAAAACACATAAACCACTAAAAATATTTAACAACCCTAGAGAAACCTAAAAAAATAAAGATTCTAAATAACCCCAAACCCCTAAAACCATTATGCAAACATAAAACTCCATAAAAAACTAAACACCACTAAATAATCTAAAATCCATTTAAACCCCTATAAATCTTAAAAAATATAAAAACCTTAAAACCATAAAATCTCAAAAATCCTAAAAACCCAAAAAAACAAAAAGAAGATAAAAATCCTTAAAAAACACAAAAAAATACTGAAAAAATATATATCCATAATAACTATATAAACCTTAAGAATCCTAAATTTCCCCTAAAAACCTAAAAACCCTAAAAACCAGAAAACCCCTAAGAAATCATCAAAAACCTAAAAACACTCAAACCCCCAACTAACAAACAATAAAAATCCCTAATATCTATAAAAATACATAAAAATACTAAAAATACATAAAATCTCCAAAAAAGTAACAAACCCAAAATCCCTGAAAAAAATGAAGAAGAAATGAAAAATAGAAAAATATATAAAACCCATATATAACTTAAAAGACTATAAAAATCCTAAAAGACCCTAACAAACTAGAAAATTTAAAACCCTAAAACACCTAAAAACCCTAAAAACCTGAAAAACCCATAAAAACAAAAAAAAACTGTAAACCCTCATTAAACCTCTAAATATTTTAAAAGCATTAAAAACCCTAAAATACACAAAAAAAAAGTCAAAAACCCAAAAACCCAAAAAACCCAAAAAACCCTAAAACCCTAAAAACATTAAAAAATTAAAAATCCCAAAAAATCTTTAAAATACTAAGAAACCCTAAACCCTGAAAAAACCCTAAGAAACATTAAAATCCCTAAACACTTATAACTTCTAAAAACCCTAAAAATGCTAGAAATCCCAAAAAAACACTAAAATCACAAAAAAAGCCTAAAATTCTCAAAAAAATCCCCTAAATTTCTTAAAACCCATAAAAAAATTAAAAATCCCTAAAAGTAACTAAAAACATAAAACCCTAAAACCCCTGTAAAACCCTGAGAAAACCTTAAATGCATAAAAAGACTTTAAATCATTAAAAACCTTAAAAACACTAAAACCCCTTAAACCATAAAAATAACTTTAAACCCCTAAATACCATAAAAAACCAATAACATTAAAACACCTAAAACCCATAAATCCCAAAAACCACTAAAATCTCAAAATACCCTTTAAATACCTATTTTTTTTAAAAACACTAAAAACCCTTTAAATCCTGAAAAACCATAAAAACCCATGAAAACCTAAAAAACCCCTAAAATGCTATAAAAACCATAAAAAACACTAAAAACTAAAAACACCCTTTGAACCAATAAAATTGTTAAAGAACTGTTAGAAACATTAAAAACCATAAAAAACTCAAAAAATCCTTATACACCAAAAAACCCATAAAACCCATTAAAACTCAAAAAAAAACTCAAACCCTAAAAACTGTAAAAATCCTAAAAATCCATTTAAATACTAAAAATCCCTAAAAACACATAATACATAAATATGAATTTAAACCTTGGAAAAAACTATGAAGTCCATGAAAACATAAAAAAATAAAAACACTAAAAGACCTAAAATATTCTAAAAACTCTAAAAAACATTAAAAATCCTAAAATCCATAAATCCCTAAAACCATAAAAAATAAAAATCTTGAAAAAAAATATAAAAAAAATAAAAATAAAATCACATAAAACAACTAAAAACCAATAATACACTAAAACCCCTAAAATACTGTAAAAACATTAAAAAACCTAAAAACCATAGAAACCACTTAAACCATTAAAAACCCATAAAACTTATAAAAATCCATTAAAACCCCAAAACCCCTAAAACAATAAAAACAAATTCAACCCTTAAAAAATATAAAATCATAAAACCATTAAATCCATAAAAAACTAAAAAACATGAAAAATTACAAACAAACCAAAAAAACCTTAAAAACCCTAAACAACCATTAGAACTAGAAAAGCCCTAAAAACTCTAAAAGAATAAAAGTTTTAAAAAATCTCTAAAAACCCCTAAAAATGTAACCATAAAAACATCAAAAAGCCAAAGAAAGCCTCAAAAAAAGAATAAAAATTTAATCCCCTAAAAACCATAAAAACCATAAAAACACTAAAGAAACCCAAAATCCCTAAAATAATAAAAATGCATAAAATTATTATCAAATCCAAAAAATCAATAAAAACATAATAAACCCTAAAAACGATATGAAAACATGATAACCCTAAAAACACATAAACCCCTAAAATACATAAAAAACTACAAACCATAAAACCCTTAAAAACTATAAAAGTAATAAAAACACTAGAAATAATAAAACCCATTGAAACCCTTAAAAATATTAAAAAAGTGAAAAAAACATGAAAGAACCAAGATATTAAAAAACCAAGATAGCTAAAAAGACCATAAAAACCCAAAAAACATTTAAACCCCTCAAAATAACATAAAACCTGAAAAAACCATAAAAATCCATAAAATCACTAAAAATAAACACAAATATAACAAACTATAAAAAACATAAAAATCCCTAAAAAACGTTAAAAACATAAAATCACTTAAAACCACTGAAAACATAAAAAATGAAAAAAACATAAGAAAACTCTAAAATCCCTACAAAAAACATAAAAAACCTAAATATCTCTAAAAACCCTAAATACCAATAAAAATCCTAAAACCATAAAAATCCATAAAAATATAAAAACACTAAAAACCTTGAAAACCCTATGAAATCCTTAAAACCCATAAAAAAATTAATACCCTTAAAAACCTAAAAAATGCTAAAAATCCTAAAAGGCCTAACAACTGAAAAACCCATCAAAACCTTAATAACCACAAAACCCCACTAAACACTAAACAAATTAAAAAACTTTTAAAACCATAAAATCATTAAAAATATATAAAAATGCATAAAAAACTTAAAAAAATCCAAAAACTCATAAAAAGGAAAAAATTATAGAAAACCTAAAAACCCTAAAAGCCCTCAAAAACCTTAAAACCACTAAATGCCATAAAATCCTAAAAATGCCCTAAAAATCCCTAAAATGACAAAGAACAATAAAAACCCTGAAAAATAGTTAGAAAACCATAAAAATATAAAAACATTTAAAATCTAAAAAACCTAAAATTGCTAAAAACCATAAAATCTGTAAAACAAATACCTAAAAAAATCAAAATCCCTAAAAACACTTAAAATCCATAAAAATCGATAAAACCCCTAAAAATATATTAAAACAAAAAATACACTATAAAATTGAAAAATCCTATGAAAACATAAAAAAATTAATAACATATAAAACCCCTAAAAAATAAAAAAAATCATAAAATCATAAAAACCCATATAATCCCTAAAAACCATAATACCCCTAAGAATATTAAAAGGCTCTAAAAACCATAAAACCTTCAAAACCATTAAGAATTATAAAAATACCTCAAACCCCTAGAAATTTTAAAAAATGCTAATGAGCTATATATCCTTATTAACTCAAAAAACCATAAAACCCAAAAAACATAGACATGCAGAAAAACCCTAAAAACCCTCAAAATCACTAAAAACCCTAAAAAGTCATAAAAATCCTAAAAAGTCATAAAAATCCCAAAAAATATAAAAAAACCTAAAACCCTAGAAAAACCCTAAAAATATCTTACAAACCTAAAAACACATAAACTCCTAAAAACCTATAAAACGCTAAAAACACAAAAACCCAAAAACCCACAAAATCACTAAAAACCATAAAAATACACAAAAATCCCTAAAGATATATAAAAATTTTTAAGCCCTAAAAAAACAAAAAACCCATTAGAAAACCATAAAAACCAAAGAACTATAAAAAATCCTCATAACAATTAAAAAATCTAAAAACACTAAAACACCCTAACAACCCCAAAAACTCATAAAAACTGTAAAACCCCTAAAATAATAAAAAACTCTAAAAACCCATAAAACCCCAAAAAACCATTAAAATCACTAAAAATCATTTAAACCCAAAAAATGATAAAAAATCCTTAAAAACATTAAAACCCAAAAAAACAGAAAAAATTTCTAAATCCCTCAAAACACTATAAACCCTAAAAACATGAAAAATCCAAAAAAATACCTAAATATCCGTAAATATGTCAAAAAATAAAAACCCCAAAAAATACTAAGAAAAACTAAAAAAATATAAACATTAAAAACCCCAAAAAAACCCATGAAAACTCTAAAAACACTAAAAACCCCAAAAACCCAAAAACCCTCAAAATCTCTAGGAACCCTAAAACCCATAAAAATCCATAAAAATCCATAAAAATCCATAAGAATCCCTAAAAGTTTAATAAACTATAAAAACTAGAAAAAATTTAATCAAAATTTAAAACCCTAAAAACACTTAAAACTTGTAAAAAACAAAAAAAATGCTAAAACCCTAAACACTATAAAAACCCCAAAAAAAAAGACCATTAAAATCTCAAAAAACCCTAAAAATCCTAAAAACTACTTATAAATTTAAAAACCCATTAAAACCCTGAAACCCCCTAAGAAAATATTAAAACCCAAAAATCACATAAAATCCCTAGAAAACCTAAAAAATAAAAACCTTTAAAACCCCTAAAAACCGATAATTACAAAAAAACACTAAAACCCCTTTAACCCACTAAAAACATTAAAAATCCATAAAACCCCCAAAAAACCATAAAACACACAAAAAACTCGTAGAAACCTAAAGAAAACTTAAAATCATAAAAAACATGAAACTTCTAAAACCCATCAAAACCCTAAAAACCATAATAGCCTTAAAAATCCTCAAAATCCATAAAAATCCTTAAAAACATAAAAAATACACTGAAAACACTATAAAACCCATAAAAATATAAAAACACATAATACCCCAGAATAAACTAAAAATGCTAAAAACATCCAAAAACCCATGAAGAAAACCCTAAAAACCCTTAAAATCACTAAAAACCATGAAAACCCATAAAAATTCTATAAACATCTACGAATAAATAAAAATGTAATAAACCCTAGAGACTCTAAATAATCATAATAAAACATCAAAAACTAAAAAATATTTAAAACCTCTAAAAAACAAGAAAATGATAAAAATAAAAAAACCCTAAACACTCTAAAAACTGAAAAACCGGAAAAAACCATAAAAACTATAAAAACCTCCAAAAACAAAAAAAAAACCTTAAAAACTAAAAATACTCCAAAACCACTAAAATATTTGAAAACATTTAAACCCATACTTTTTTTATAAATCTCTAAAAAACCATGAAACCTCAAAAAAACTCAAAAAGACTATTCAAAACCAAGAAACCAAAAGAAACACAAAAAAACTAAAAATCACTTAAAAATATAAAAAACGATGAAAATCCTAATAATGAAATAAAAATACCTAAAAACATAAAAAACCCTAAAAACCATGATGAACCTTATAAAAATATTAAAAAACTAAAAACACATTAAAACCCTAAATACCCTAAATATAATAAAAATCATAAAAAAACTTAAAACCCTAAAACCATAAAAACCTATAACAAAATTAAAAACCATAAAAACCCATAAAATATCTAAAACTGACTAAAAACTATATAAATCATTTAAACTCCTAAAAATGATAAAAAACACTACCAACCCTTAAAACCCCTAAAAACTCAAAAACTCATAAAAACCCCAATAAACCATAAAACCCAAAAATACCTAAAAAACAAAAATCCCTAAAATCCCTAAAACCCTTATAAAACAATAAAAATCATAAAAATCCCTAAAAATACATAGGAATATAAAACACCTAAAAAAATGAAAAAACACAGACAAATAATTAGAAAGCCTTAAATACCTAAAAACATCTAAAATTTATAAAAACCAAACTCTTAGAAAACTAAAAACAATAAAAAAAATATCCCTAAAAACCCTCAAAATTATTCAAAACCCTAAAAAATCATAAGATTCATAAAATTTTCTAAAATCTATAAAAATGTAAAAAACCCTAAAAACAGTAAGAAAACCATAAAAACCTAAAAACACAAAAAACCACTAAAACCAAAAAACAAAAAAAACCCAAAAAAACATAAAAAACCCCCAAAAACCCGAAAAACCATTAAAACCCCTAAAACCTCTAGTAACTCCTAAAACCCGTCAGACCCCTATAAATTTTATAAACTATAAAAACCCATAAAACACATAAAAAATTAAAAACACCCAAAAAACACCCACAAAATCACGACAAATGATTAAAAAACTTCAAGAACCTTAAAACTATAAAACCATCAGAATTCTATAAAGGACCTAAAATTTCGAAAAACACGTAAAAAATACCAAAAAAATACCTAAGATACCCTAAGAAAACATTAAAAACCTTGATCACACAAACCCCCTAAAAACAAAAAAAATAGAAAACCCTCAAAACATATAAAAACCTTAAAATCCAATAAAAAATCTAAAAAATACAAATAATCTATAAAAATATAAAATACTCTATAACCTTGAAAATCTGTAAGAAAAAAATTGAAAACTAAAGACAATAAACACCCCTAAAAGCCTAAAAAATGCTAGAAACCCAAAAAATCCGTAATAAAACCTTAAAACCCAAAAAATAATAAAAACCACTAAAATAAAAAAATCCTTAAAAATCCATAAAAACCCTACAATCCAAAAAAACTCTAAAAACCCTTTAAACCCCTTAGAAATTGAAAATCACTAAAACCCCTAAAAAATTATGAAAAACATAAAATCCTAAAACCATAAAACCCTTAAAAACCAGAAATATCCTCAATATTCCTATTACCTAAATACTTTAAAAATCCAAAAAATCCCTAAAAATTAATATAAATAAAAAACCACTAAAAACTCTGAAAAGCCTAAAAAACCTTAAAAACCTAAAAAAACATAAAATCATAAAAAACCTAAAACACTAAAAACCCAAAAAAATCTAAAAACCCAAAAAACAATAATTACCACAAAACCTCTAAAAACATTAGAAAAATTTAAAACCCCATAATAATCTTAAAACCCAACTGAAATTCTAAAAAACCTTTAAACCCATAAAAACGCAAAAAAAACTCGAAAAACTATAGAACACCATAAATACTCAAAAATATCAAAAAGCCCCATTAAAACCCCAAAACCCATAAAACCCCCAAAATCCTCAAATCCCAAAAAATAATAAAAATCATAAGAAATCACCAAAATTCCCAAAAATGTAAAAAACCATAAAATGATGAAAACCCCTGAGAAATATATAAAACATAGAAATAATTTAAACCTCTAAAACCAAAAAAATTATAAGACCCCTAAAAATCATTAAACCCTAAAAAACAAAAAAAACCCAAAATCCCATAAAAAACCTAAAACCCTTAAAACTAAAAATACCTATAGCAACACTCCAAAACACTAAAAACTATTAAAACCTATTAAAACCATAAGAATGTTAAAAAATATTAAAACATTAAAAATAATAAAAATATAAATAAAACAAATGTGGATATGATAGAAAATCCCTCACTGATACTAGAGTATCAGCCCCTAAGAGATCGGCTGAGAGAACCTATGTCCAATCCGAAATCCTTCGAAGGCATTGTTACTAGGTGACCTCGAAAGACTAATATGCCTTAGTGAATGGGTGGTGTTGAAGAAGACAAGAATTGAGTTGATCCAAATATGTTTCTTCATAGAGTTCACATTGATATTTCCTTTTCTACCAATGAGGTAAATCTTAATTCTTTGGACATGTGCTTCATGTTTTTTGGAAAATTTATTAAGCATAGACATTCTATAATATATCTTAATAAATCTATAAAATCTATTAGGTTTTTTGGAACCCACATTGGTTTTCTAAATTCCTCCAACATCGTTCTTTGTTTCTTATCTGAAAATGAGTATTATAGATTCTAGGTGATGAGATTGTGGGTTTTGGTGGTTGGATAATGAAAGTTTTGAAATAGACCCCTGATATTGATTTTGGTATTGAATTGCTTATTTCCCCATCTTTTCTTGGTTTCCCTAGAATATTGAATCACCTTTTTTTAAAAAAAAATTTGTTATGATTTCCAGTCTTCTTGGATATCCATTGAAGTTGCACATTTCAACAGGAAAACTCTCATGACCTTCAGTTTTTATGATTTTACTGAGATTAATGTCTCTAAGCCTCCACCAAGTCCGATCTTGATTCAAAATGAAATCCATTGATTCTTCCGAGAGAATATTAATGAAAAAATTTCTCCCTACTACAATAATTGAATTAAAATTGGACATTCATCCTGTGCATGTTGAAAGAAAGTATGCCCACCTATTCATAAGTTGACTTTGGTAGAGAAGGAATATTCTAATGTAGACATGGAAGCTTGAAATATATAGTTTAAGAATGTGATGGCTCTCATTGGCCCTTCTAGAATTATGGAATACTTGGTGGAAAAAACAAAGCTATTGAAAAGTTTGTTGAAGTTCAGACTTAGGTCATTGCGAATGTTGAGAATGGATCTCATCATGAAATGGATAATGACTTACAAGGTTTTGTTGATGCTGTCCAAGGTTCTTTGAGTGACTCGACTGATATTCCCCCATATTGGATGGGGATCGAGGTGATCCTAGTGACTCTCCTAAAATCTTGAATGATGTACATGATAATGCACACCAATCCTAAATAGATGTTCTCCAATCATGTGCTACGAAAGGAAAGGAAGTGGTGGTCAATTTAGATGGGTTTATTACCCATTATCCAAAGAAAGCAGAGAAGTATAAATATTTTTCCAATATGGATTGAACCATTGTAACAATATCCTTGATATTACATAAAGATGAGAACTTGGGCCCTCCATAAGCTGAAGTTGTCAAGGAAGCAACCCCATTATTTGATTAAGAGAATTTTGATGTGATACGTAAACATAAAAATCATATTAGTTCTATTAAGGTGGGTCTCAATGAATAGATATAACGTAGGATTGAAAAAATGACTCCTTGATATTTTAAAGATATCAAGAAGAAGATATTACATTCCTTGAATATTCATAAATTAGTGATAAAATTTTCTCTAAAATTGAAATGAACTTTCAATGGAATCCCAAACAAGATGATGGGATGAAAAAATTTCTTTTTGATGCCTTATGTTGGGAATGAAGAGGTTGTTTTTTTACTAGATTTACAGGGATTGTTGACCCAAAATATCTGATATTGTATTTGAGGTTTCTAAAGCATTGATTCATCGTTTTTCACTGCATGTATAGCTAAGAATATTGGGTTATTTTTGTTGGTCCAGATTCGATCTTATCTCTCTAGTGGTGACTTGCTTATATATTGGGGTCCCAGGTTACTCTAGATTCTTACAGAAAGATCGTGGTTTCTAAAGGAGAATATGGTGGTGTTACATAATTTCTTAAAATTTTCATTCAATGTTTCCATGTAGATATAATTTAGTTTTCTTTTCTTGAAAATTACTTTGATATAAAAGAGAGAGCTTTCCTTTGATTGCACAAAAGACCTCATGTGATGAATCAGGAAAAACATTCACAACATCATGGAAAATTTCATCTATCACCACCCTTTATGTTGACCTGATTCATTTTTATTTTCAACCTCTAATTCTTGCATCTCTAAATTTCGAGTTGGTGAAAATACATTTCACCTCATATTATCACATTGTTGGTTCGATTTATTTAAATAAATTTTCTGGTTATGAGTTGAGTAGCCAACTTATGCTTGAATCATTTTGGCATAAATATATAAAGAAAACCTCTCAAAAATGAAAAAATCCCAAAAACACTAAACATCCTATGAAACCCTAAAATCTTTTAAAACCCTTAAACCCATAAAAATTCTAAAAATTCCCTAAAAATCCCCTAAAAATAGATAGACACCTAAAAACCCCTAAACCCCCTAAACTACCTATAAAAATTTTAAAACATATAAAACTTGAAAACGCCTAATGCCCCACAAAATCCCTAAAACCATAAAAATTTGTAAATAAATCATGAAAAATCCAGGAAGACAAGAAAAAATATAAAAACCATAAAAACCCTATGGAAACCATAATAACCTAAATACATTAAAAATTTTAAAAACTCTAAAATACCAAAAAGGACCCTAAAATAATTAAAAAACTAAAAACCATAAGTACCTCTAAAAACCATAAAACCCCAAAAAACCATTAAAACGGATAAAACCACTAAAAAATCTAAAATCCATTTAAACCCCTAAAAACATTAAAACCTTTTAAAAATACTTTAAAACCCAAAATCCCAGGAAACAATAAAAACCATAAAAAACACCAAAATGCATTAAATCCCTAAAACCCCTAAATACCATGAAAACATAAAAATCGCTAAAAATCCATAATAACGTAAAAACCTCAGAACCCTAAAAAACCATAAATAGACCTTAAAATTTTAAAAACACTAAAAATGCATAAAAAACATAAAAGATGATGAAAACAATAGAAAAACCAAAAAATACCCTAAACCCCTAAAAACCATAAACCCCCTAAAACCCAATAAAAACCAAAAAAATCAAAAAAAAACACAGAAACCTTAAAAACCCTAAAACCCTAAAACCAATAAAATACTAAAAACCCTAAAAATTTGTGAACAAGTAAAAAACCCTAAAACCCCCTAAAACTCAAAGAAAAACCTTAAAACATAAAAAAAATAAAACCCCTAAAAACAAAAAAAAAGAAATTAAAAAGTCCCTAAACAACTTAAGACACCTGAAAAACCATAAAACCCCCTAAAACATTAAAAACCCATAAAACCCTAAAATGAATAAAAACTATAAAAACCATTAAAACCCTTAAAACATTTAAAAACATTATAAACCCTTAAAAACCATAAAAACTCAAGAAAACCCTAAGAACATAAAAAACCATAAAATGCATAATACCCGAAATACCATACGAACCGTTAAAATCCATATAAACTCTAATGAAACACAAAAATCCTAAAAAAACCAAAAATACATAAAAAACACAAATCCTTAAAACCCTTGAATAAACATAAGAAACCCATAAATTCCTAAACACACATAAAACCCCAAAACATTAAAAATTATAAAAACCATTGAAACCATAAAAACATTAAATAACACTAAAAACCCAAAAAATTTCTAAAACCCTAAAACTCATAAAAATCCTAAAAATGCCCTAAAAATCCCTGAATATTTAGAATATCCAAAAAGCATGAAAAATCCTATGAACACCATAATAACCAAAAAAACTTACACAACTTAAAAACCAAAAACCCCAAAACACTATAAAACCCCTAAAAACATTTTAATACTCTAAACCCCCTAAAAAACTTTAAACCCCCTGAAAAAAATCTAAAACCGTGTTAAAACTCTATAAACCCAAAATAAACCATTAAACCCATAAAATCCTTAAAACATTTGAATTCTCAAAAAAACCCTAAAAACCCATAAAAATCCTTAAGGGTCCATAAAAACCCTAAAAATGTTAAAACCCAAAAAACACTAAAAACCCCAAAGAAAATCTTAAAAACATAGATGCACTTAATACCCTGAAAATACCTAAAACTTCTAAAACCTAATAAACCCCTAAAACTCATAAAACAATAAAACCCATTTAAAACATTAAAAAACTTTAAAACCCATAAAAACTATAAAAAACAAGTAAAAACAATAAAAACCCTTTAAACCCTAAAAATAGTTATAAAACTCAAACAAAACCTTAAAATAATAAATGAATAAAAAATTATAAGACCGCTCAAAAAATAATAAATCACTTAAAATCCCTAAAACCTTCAAAATCATTAAAAATTCTAAAACATATAAAAATTTAAAAACTTCCTAGAAATGTAAAAAAATCAGAAAACCCCTTAATAAATCCTTAGAAATATACAAATGCTTAAAATACCTAAAAACCTAAAAAATAATAAAAACATAAAAACCATAAAACACCTAGAAACATCAAAACCATCAAAATCCCTAAAAACCTATAGATAATAATAATCCTAAAAAATCACTAACAATCCCTAACTACATAAAAACTCTTAAAAGACCTAAGAAAACCTAAAAAATAAGTAAAAACCCTAAAAAATTTATAAAAATTTAAAAAAACTAAAACCCCTAAAATACCCTAAAATCCTAATAACCCCAAAACCCCATAAAAACCCCCAAACCGCCAAAACCGTAAAACCCCATAAAAATACTAAAATCCCCTAAAAAATTTAATAAATAATTAAACCAATAAATTTGTTGAAAACATTAAAATCCTTAGGTTCTCTTTAAAACTCAAATAAACCCTAAAATTGAATAAAACCATAAAACTCCTAAAAACCCAAACACCCAAAAAATAGCTAAAAACACTAAAACAAATAAAATAGCTAAAATCCTAAAAAATAACTAAAAAATAAAAATCCAAAAAACCATAGAAATACATAAAAAACTATAAAAAACCAAAAACACATAAAATACCTAAAAAATTGAAAAATTCAAAAAAAAAAACTAAAAAACATTAAAAATACCCTAAATACCCTAAAACCCATTAAAAAACCTGAACCCCCATAAAAAAAATCCAAAAAACCACTAAAAACTCTAAAAACCATTTAAACCCCTAAAATGTTAAAAACCTATGAAAAATTAGGAAAACCCAAAAAACTAAAAAACCCAAAAAAAGCCAAAAAAACATAAAAACCCTAAACCCCCAAAATCCCTAAAAACCATTAAAACTATAAAAATCCTAACAAATCCAAAAACAATCATGAAAAGATAAAAAAATCCTAAAATCCATGAAAAATCCAAATAAAACATTAAAAATCCAAGAAAATTAGGAACACTAAAACCCTAATAAATGCTAAAAACCCTAAAATCCCTAAAAACCATAAAACCCATCAAATTTTCTAAAAACCCTAAAACCCCATGAAAATCCCTTTAAATCAAGAAAAATACCTAAAAATTTAAACAAACTATAGACCATAAAAAACCAATAAGAAAACCATAAAAACCTAAATAAACACAAAAAACCCTAAAACCTAAAAATGTTGAAAACCTTACAAATCTTAAATATCCCGTAAAACCATAAACCCCCTAAAAACTATAAATCGCATAAAAACCCATAAAAACCCACAAAAATCTCTCGAAAAATTTTAAACACATAAAGACATTAAAAAAATCAAAAAACCCATAAAATCCCATAAAATGCTAAAAAACACACAAAAAACATTAAACCCCAAATATAAGAGTAAAAACCCTAAAATTCATAAAAACCCATAATAACCCTTCAAGATCCCTAAAAACCTAAAAAATCATAAAAAACATAAAATCTCTAAAAAACTCTAAAATGTAAAAAATATTAAAAACCTAGAAAAACATAAAAACACTAAAAACACTGAAAATACCTAAAAGCAATAAAACCCAAAAAACATTAAAAATACCTACAAATCCATAAAAACATAAAAATCCTAAAGACACTGAAAACCCCTAAGAAATATTTAAAAATTAAAAATAAAAAAAAACCCTTACATTCATAAAAAACACTAAAAATGCTGAAAACCCTAAAAAAATATAAATCCCCTAAAAACATAAAAAACAATAAGAACTCTTAAGCACTTTAAAAACCATTAAAAACTTCAAAAAACATTTAGCCCTGAAAAAAGTTATAAAAGTATAAAAAACATTAAACTCCTAACAAATAAAAAAACTCAAAAAACCATAAAAATCGTAAAACCAATAAAACCCTCAAAAACCCTAAAAACCATAAAAAACCATAAAAACCCCAAAACCCCAAAAAATACCTAAATATTAAAAAAACACTAAAACCATGAAAAATAAATGAATATCATAAAAACCCTTAAAACCCCTAAAAATTGATAAACACTAAAAACACTAAAAATGTAAAACCCCTAAAATCCATAAAAATCCCTAGAAACCCTAAAAGACCAAAAAAATCCAAAAATACATAAAAATCTATAAAACGTATAAAACCCTTAAAACCCATAAGAAAACCTTAAAACCAAATAAAATACAATTAAAACCCCTAAAATTTAAAATTTGTTAAATCCCCTAAAAAGACCCTAAACCCCCAAAAACCATAATATATATATATATAATCCATAAAAACCCCAAATCCTCTCCAAACCATTAAAAACAAAAGAACTCCTAAAATATCTAAAAATATTTTAACCCTATAAAACATTAAAAAACATAAAAACACATTAAAATTATAAAAATAAAAAAATCTCGGAAACCCCGAACACCACAAAACCCTAAAAATACCCAAAATCCAAAAAACCCTAAAATCCATTATACTCACAAAAAACCCAAAGAATCTCTAAAAACATAAAATACCTGAATAACCCAGAAAACAGCTAAAGAAACCAAAAAAACTAAAAAACACTCTTAAACACCCTGAAACCCAAAAAATGCTAAATAACCTAAAAACCCTAAATGCACTAAAAAATAAAAATAAAAACCAAAAAACATTAAAAAACCTAAAAACACATAAAACCCATTAACCACCAAATACATTAAAAACCCTTTAAACCCAAAAAATTTAAAAAACTCTAAAAAATCATAAAAAATCCAAAAAAATCAAAAAAATCTAAAACCCCCAAAAACAATAACAACCCTAAACCCTCTCTGAATCCCTAAAAACACTAAAATCATAAAAATATGAATAAAAATCAATAGAAATAAATAAAAACATAAAAACCCTAATAACCTTGAAAAAACTAAAAAACCAGAAAAACAAATGAAAATTAAGACCCCTACTGAACCTAAAATATCATGAGACTCCTTATAACCCTAACAAACCTAAAACACTTAAAATGCCCAAAATCCCAAGAACCCTAAAAACCAATAAATATCTTAAAAGGCAGTAAAATCTAAAAAACATAAAAAGCATAAAACCTTGAAAAAACCTAAAAATAAAATAAAAACAAAGAAGAAAGTATACCTCTAAAACCCTAAAAATGGTAAAAACCATTAAAACCCCTAAAAGCCTGAAACACATACAATCATTAAAAACCCCTAAAATCCCATATAAACTGAAAAAAACCACTCAAACCAATAAAAACTATTAAACACAAATTAGTATTAAAAACTATAAAATCCCTTAAAAACCCCTAAAAACTAATAAAACACTAAAAACAATAAAAATTCATAAAAACACTAAAAACCATAAAACCCCACAAATTCCATAGACCATAAAAACTATTTTAATTCCAAAATATCCCTAAAAAGTTGAAAACACTAAAACAATGAAAACCCGAAAGAAAACCAAAAATCCTAAAAATTCTTTTAGCCCCTAAAAACACTACAAATGATAAAACCACTAAAAAACATAAAAACCCCTAAAACCCCTAAAAATTAAAAAACCTACAAACACCCTAAAACACGCTAAAATCCTAAAAAATCTAAAAACCCAATTAAAAATTCTAAAACACAATTAATCCCGTAATTTTGAAAATTAATAAAAATATATAAACCCATTAAAACTAAAGAAACACATAAAACCTAAAAAACCCCTAAAAACCCTAAAAATCCAAAAAAAACACCTAATTTATAAATTTTATAAAATACTATAACAATTTCAAATAAACCCCTAAAAACACTAAAAACCTAAAAAACACTAAAGACCTTGAAAATACCTAATAAAAACTTAAAACCCTAAAAACACATAAAACCCCTAAAATTCTTAAAAACAATAAAACTCAAAAATCCCAAAAAAAACAAACAACCAAAAATCCCTAAAAATCCTAAAAACCATTTAAATCAAAAAAAAAGAACTAAAAATCCATAAAAAAATAAAAAACCATAAATACTCTAAATCCCCTAAGAAAACCACAGAATACTAACAACTTTCAAAACCCATAATAACTGGAATTCATTTAAAAATCCGAAATACACCAAAAACCCAAACCCCCAAAATCCCTAAAAACCTGTTAAAACCCTTAAAACCCCAAAAAACTGATGAAATATCAAAAACTCATTAAAACTCTAACAACATTTTATAATCCTAAACATGTTAAAAAACACTAAAACCACTTAAATTCCCTGAAGAACCGAAAAACCAACTAAACCCCCCATAAAATAATAACCCCTAAAAATATTAAAAATTACAAAAAACCCTCAAAACAAAATTCCTAAAAGTTTATAAAAAACATAAAAACCCTAAATACGAAAGAAAACCGAAAGAAAACCAAAGAATACTAAAAAAATATAAAACACCTAAAAACCTAAAAATGTTTAAAATCTAAAAAACCCTAAAAATATTAAAAGTATAAATACCATAAACCCATGAATACCTTAAAACCCATACAACCCCATAAAAACCGTAGAAAATACTAAAAAATCTAAAAACACATTAACCATCTAAAAATATTAAAAAACTATAAAAAAATAAAAAATAAAAAAAAATAAAAAAACCTATAAACCCCAAAAAACAATAAAACGCAAAAAAATCTGAAGACCCCTATATACCTAAACCCCATAAAAATCATAAAAGGATAAAAATCCATAAATTCCCTAGAAATATAAAAACCCCTAAAAACCCAAAAACACCCATAAGATAAACTTAAAAACCTACAAATTCATAAAACTCCTAAAAAAATCCAAAAAACACTAAAAGCCCCTAAAACCCTAAAATACCCAAAAAAATAATACAAATACCTAAATCACTAAAAAACCAAAAAATAATAATAAAACCATTAAAATCTATAACAATATAAAAACCCCTAAAATCATTGAAAATCTTTATAAAAACCTTAACAATCTAAAAACACTTAAACACCCTAAAACCCCTATAACCTTAAAAACAATAAAATCTCTAAAAAATGAAAACCCCTTAAAAACCTATTAAAAATAAAACCTTTTAAACAACTAATAATGTTAATTTTTTAAAAAAATTATAAAACTAGAAAAAAATTAAGAAAAACAAGTTAAGATGGAAAAAAATTAAATCGATAAAATCTCTAAAACCCCTGAAAACCCTAAAAACCCTAAAACCCCATATTAATCCAAAAAAAACTCTAAAAATACCCAAAAACATAAAAACCCTAAAACCCCTACAAATAACTTGGAAAAACATAAAACCTAAAAACACTTAAAACCACTAATCCCCTAACAACAATATAATACA
The DNA here is from genome assembly GCA_963277665.1 of Viscum album. Lineage (NCBI taxonomy): Eukaryota > Viridiplantae > Streptophyta > Magnoliopsida > Santalales > Viscaceae > Viscum > Viscum album. Next base: position 1,273,136,731 of record OY728136.1, on the reverse strand, counting down.
TAAAAATATAAAAACACAAAACCCCCAAAACCCCTAAAAATCCCTAAAAATCCTGAAAAATAATAAAAACCTATATAACCCCTCAAATTATCTAAACACCATAAAAACCATGAAAATCCTAAAAATTTATAAAAATCACTAAAAACGTAAAAACATATAAAAACCCTAAAACCCACTAAGAAAACCATAAAATCATATAAGCACATTAAATCCCTAAAAACCAATAAAATCCCTAAAAACCATAAAAACCATAAAACCCCATAAAACTGATAAAAACTAAATAACCAAATTTAAACCCCTATAATCGTTAAAAAAAACTCTAAAGAACCTTTAAATCATTAAAAACTAAAAACAAAACCTAAAACCCAAAATACCAAAATACCCCTAAAAACCTCAACATCCTTAAAAACCAAAAATATATATATAAAAATCCAAAACAAAGTTAAAAACCACAAAAACCCTGAAAATCCCTAAGAAAAAATTAAATACCTAAAAACACATTAAACCCCTAAAAACCTAAAAATTCTAAAGCATTAGAAAACCCTATACATCCTAAAAATACTTAATACCCTCAAATTCCCTAAAAACTCTAAAACCCAAAAGAATCCTTAAAAAATATCTAAAAATCCCTAAAAACATAAAGAAAATCAAACCCAGAAACACCATATGAAACTATTGAAACTCTAAAAATATATAAGACCCCTAAAAAACATGGTGGTGGTCAACCTGGCCCAAAGACCGTTGAGTTTTTTATATTTTGGATAATCCCCCACTTATGGGTTGAGAGAGAACCCTTACATCGACTGAATGCCCAGGGAAAAAGGACTAATACATGACCCAAAGCCCCAATGCCTGACAAAAAAATAACTTACCCCTCCATAGAATCTATATAATTTAACGTGTCCAACTCCCCATTCTGCATGAATGATCATCCAACATTATCTAGTGTAGAGCTGCACAGTGCCTAGTAACAATGGGAATTTCCATACCCTATCATCCTTCTAATATGGAAAGATCTAATATAGTGGACGATACTTATAATGAATAATCATCTTGCGACTGATCTTTTGTGATCTGTCTAGGCTGATTCTTGTTCTTTTTAGGTCAGAGGCTCGGTCAACTGAAGGCCCTGTGGCTCAAAGGCCTTTGTGGGCCCGAAGGCCCTGAAACCTGTAAGCCCAAATTAGTGGCACGAAGCCCACAATAATATGAATAGATTCAGCTTCTACAATACCATACAACACCTACTGCAGTATTGATATAGTAAACTAAAAATAAACCAATCCTGGATTTGATCCTAGATCTTACAGATTCCACGATGGAGCCTTTACCACTCAGATATATCCTCATTGGTAAAACGTGTGTAAGGGTAGTGCTTGACTCCCAGAGGGGGCCCCTGACCAACCATAATGCCTGTTAAGATTTCCCTAGCTAGGAAAAGGATTTGAATCGCCTAGTGTATAATACATTCAATGTTTGAGTCAGGTGGGACTTGAGCCTATTCTAATTCCCACAGAGTGCGAGGGGTACAACCAATTTGTACCACTCGACTAACACCCATGGGCCCCTAGAAGCGTAAAAAGTCTATGAAATCTAAAAACTCCTAAATGACCCTAAGACCCCTTAGAAACCATAAAACCCCTAAAAATATTAAAAACTCTAAAAACACATAAAATCCCAAAACCCCAACAAAAAATGAAAACCCCATTAAACCTCTAGAAATGATAAAATACTCTAAAACTCATATAAAAATTATAAAACATAAAACACTTAATACCAAAAAAAAACCCATAAAAACCCTCAAAACCCGAAATCCCCTCAAAATCCCAAAAATCCCAAAAATCCATAAAACCCTAAAAAATCAACAATAATACATAAAAAATGTAAAAACTCTAAACCCATGAAAACAAAAAAGAAAACATTAAAAACTAAAAAAACTAAAAACCCATAAAAATCTAAAAATGGTTAAGAACCTTAAAAACCCTAAATAACCAAGAAAAACTAAATAACCATAATAACAGCTAAAAACCATAAAACCTGTAAAAACCCCTAAAAACCTAAATATTTATTGGAAAACTAAAAACACATTGACACCTTAAAAATGAAAAAAAGACTAAAAACATTAAACACCTAAAAAACTCAAAAAATCTTGGAAAACACAAACAAACCAAAAAACTCAAAAAACCCTAATATACTATAAAACCTCCCAAAATCCCTAAAACCCCTAAAAACCATAAAAATCCTAAATGTCTCAAAAATTACATAAAATTGTAAAAAAACTAAAACCCACGAAAACCCCTAAAAATACCTTAACAAACCTAAAACCCCAAAAATCCAAAAAACTATTAAAAACTCTAAAAGCACTAAAAACCCTAAAACCCTCAAAATCCATGAAAACCTGAAAAACCCATAAAAATCATAAAAAGATCTGAAAATACCAAAAAATGTAAAAAATATTTAAACCTCAAACCCTTATAAAACTGTAAAACCTAAAAACAAATAAAACACAAAAAACCTCAAATATGCTAAAACCCATAAAGACTTAAAAAGACCCTAAAAACCCTAAAAACCCCAAAACCCATAAAAACCACTAAAAACCGTGAAACCCAACTAAAAAATCTAACAAACCTTTAAAACCCTAAAAATATTAAAAATGGTAAAAAACATTAAAACCTATAAATAACGCTAAAAAACCATAAAATTCAATAAAAAACCATTAAAACCCTAAAAAACATAAAAAACATAAAACCCCTCAAAATCCTAAAAAAAGTAAAGTCCTTAAAAATCCTAAAAATCCTTAAAAATCCCTAAAAGCATCAAAAAATTATAAATACCTTAAAACCCCTTAATAAAACATTAAAACCTAAAAACACTTAAAAACCCCAAAATACCTAAAAAACACTAAAAAAATAAAAAACCAAAAATCCATGAACACCATAAAAACCATAAAAACCATAAAAAACCCAAAATTTTATAAAACCCCAAAAAACAACCCAAAATCCAAAAAGCTCTTTAAACCCCTAAAAATGTTCAAAAGAACTAAACCCATTATAAAATATAAAAAAATCAAATCAAATCCTAAAACCCAAAAGAAATATAAGCCCCTAAAGCCCTTAATACCCATAAAACCACAAAAATCCCTAAAATACCTAAAAACCATATGAATCCTAAAAATTATCTATAAATTACTAAATCATAAAAACCCTAAAACCATAAAAACTCTATGTAAACCATAAAAACCCAAAAAATCTCTAAAAACCCTAAAATTTCTAAAACTACAAAAAATATCTAAAACCCCCAAAACCATAAAAATCCTAAAAATCCTAAAATAATTTAAATGTAAAAATATATTAATCCCTGAAAATTTCAACGAAAACATTAAAAACCTAAAAGTACTAAAACTCATAAAATAACTAAAAACATTAAAAACCCTAAAACCTATAAAAAATCAAAAAAAACGTAGAAACCATAAAAAACATTAAAACCCATAAAACCCTAAAAACCACTAAAATCTCTAAAATCCATTTAAACCTATAAAAATGTTAAAAAACATTAAAAAACTTAAATACCCTAAAAACTCAAGAAAAACCCTAAAATCCAAAAGACCATCAAAGGCCTATAAACCCAAAAAACTGAAAACACTAAAAATCCCTAAGAACCCAAAAAAAGAAAAAATAAAAAAAACTCCGTAAAATCTATTAGAACAGGAAGACCCATAAAACACCCTAAAACCCCCTACGAAAACCATAACAACAAGAAAAGGAATGAGACCCCCAAAACCTAAAAACACTAAATAACCCTAAAAACCTTAAAGACACTAAAAATATATAAATACCCTAAAATAATGTTATAATCCTTAAAAACACCTAAAATTACCTAAAAACAAAAAAACTCCTAAAAACCATGAAACTCCCCCAAGAAAAACCTAAAACCTTAAAATCACTTGAAACCCCTAAAAACCTAAAAATGAAAAAACCCTATAAAACCCAATAAATTAAATAAAATCATAATACACCTAAAAATTATAAAACCACTAAAAAACTTAAAAAGCCTAAAAACCCATAAAACAACTAAAAACTCTATAACCCCATTAAACCCCAACAAATGTAAGAAAACTCTAAAAACATTTAAACCCCCAAAAAATAAAAATAAAACATAAAATCCAAAAATACCAAAAAATGTTAGTATGCTAAAACCATAAAACAAACAAAAGAAAAATCCAATAAAAATCCTAAAAAAATCAGAAACAAAATCCCTAAAAATATAAAAATCCTAACATCTCTTAAATCCATAAAAAACATGAAACACTTTTAAAACACTAAAACATTTAAAAATCTAAAAACCCTAACAGACCATAAAACACCAAAAAACCTTAAAAACGCTAAAACCCTTAAAATTAATATAAAACCATAAAACCCCATTAAACCACTAAAACCACTAAAAACTCTAAAAACCCTTTAAAGACAAAAAATGTCAAAAACATTTAAAAACCATAAAAACTCTAAAAAACACAAAAAATCCTAGAACCCAAAAAAAAATCAAAACCCCACTAAATCCCAAAAACCTCTAAAACTATGAAAATCATAAAAATCAATAAAAATACCTAAAACATAAAAAAATCATAATAAACAAGAAAACCATTAAAAACCGCAAAAAACTAAAAACCCCTAAAAACATAAAAAAAACTAAAAAACCCCCCCATAGCCTCAGAAAATCCCTAAAATCCCTAAAAAACAAAAATCCTAAAAATCCCTAATAAAACCCATAAAACCCAAAAAAACACAATTAAAACCACAAAATTTTAAAAACATTTACAAAATCCTAAAAATCGTAAAAAAATGCTAAAACCCCAAAAAACCCCAAAATGCCCTAAAAACCCAAAAATTCATAAAAACCTTTAAACCCCCACAAATCCATAAAAACCACTAAAACTCTAAAACCCATTTAAACCACTTTTTTTTAAAAAAATCTAAAAATGATATAAACTAAAAACTCAAAAAGAACCCTAAAACCCCAAAAAAGATAAAACCCCAAAAAACGTAAAAACTCTCTATATCCCTAAAATACATATAACCCCATAAAAATCCTTATAAATCCATAAACATCCATAAAAATGTAAAAAACCAAGAAAACCTCTCTAAAAACCTTTAAAACCTAAAACTAATAAAACCCCCAAAAAATCAAATAAATGATTAAAACCCTAAAATCCCAAAAAACCATTAAAACCGTCAAAATCCCTAAATATTCTAGAAAACCAAAAGAACCCAAAAAGGTATAAAAATCCCCTAAAAATATCAACCCCCAAAACCCTTGAAAACCCCAGTAAACCGTAAAATACTAAAAAAACATAAGACCCTTAAAGACCTAAAAAACATAAAATATAATAAAATACCTAAATTACCCAAAAAACACTAAATCCCATAAAAAATAAAAAACTCTAAAAACCTTTAAACACCTAAAAATTCAAAAACCCTTAATACCAAAACACTCACAAAAAACCTAAAAACACTCTAAATATAAAAAACCCCCATAACCCAATAAAAATACTAAAAATACCTAGAAATTTAAAAACCCTAAAAACAAACAAAAAACTTTACATCCAAAAAACACATAAAACCCCTAAAACCATATAAATGAAAAAACTCCTAATAATCCCAAAAAATCATAAAAACCACAAAACCAACAAAAAATATTAATACCCTAAAAACAAAACTAAAAACCCACTATAAACTCTAAAAAAACTGAACCCCTAAAAATGTTAAAAACACTCTAAAATACCATAAGACCCCAAAAACCTAAAAAACCTTCTAAACCCCCCCCCCCCCCAAACATAAAATCCTTTAAAACCCTAAAACACTAAAATTCCCTAAAAACATGAAAACCCATAAATGTCCTGAAGTTTTTAAAAAATCCCCAAAACATAAAAAATCGTAAATACCATAAAAACTCCTATGAAACCCTTAAAAATCTTAAAATAACATAAAAACTCTAAAATTAATAAAAACAATCAAAATCTCTAAAACCCAAAAATATTTTATTTATCCCTAATAAACCTAAAATCATAAAAACCCAAAATCCATGAAATATACTAAGATAACCATAAAAATCTAAAAATAATAAAAACCCATTAAAACATAAAATTTTATTGAGCCCCTAAAAAAATAAAAATCCAAGAAAACTCTAAAAATTCATGTAACCCCTAAAAACATTTAAACACATAAAAAACCCCACTAAAAACTGTAAAACCCATTAAATCGCAAAAACCTAAACAAAAAATATATATTTTTATTAAATAAACACTTATAAAGAAAATTGGAAAACCATTCATGTACAAGATTAGATAATCAACCAATAAGATATGTAATAGACTAATCTATTAGTTGGAATTTAAGCCTTTTAGAGACCTTACCTCTATGGAGACTCCATTGAAGAGGAATATCCTTCTCGTTTGTATCATCTTGGGGGAGGTTTTCATAATTTTAGGTTATCTTATTCGAGGATTGAATGAGGTCTTCCAAAACAATCTTCTTCCCATTGAATCCACGAGCATGTATCCTAAGTTTTTTTAGGTCTAAGAACCCTGGTCTTTGGTAAGATTGGCCTGAATATGCCTCCCAACCAGCCAGTCAAACTCTTATGGTGTAGTGATGACCAATAAACCCCAAAAACATTATGAAAAACATATTAACCTGAAAATAATTAAAACCCTAAAAACCCTAAAATCTAAAAAACCCTAAAACCTTAAAAATCCATAAAAAAATAATAACGTAAAAGAGAACCTTACAGGTAGTTCATTTGGGAAGGGGTCTATTGAGGGGTCAACCCCCACTATTTTCTATATGAATAAAGAGGAAACTATTATCCCCGTTCAGGATAAATTCTCTGCTAGTGTCACATCTAGCGCACAAAAGGGGAACCGAGGAAGGACTATTCCTCCTTGTCAAAGACAGTGGCTACGAGGGCATCCAGTAAAGCTGTGAAGAACTCCTCTAGCATGGTGGGGTGGTCTGCTAAGAAGTAGATGAATGTGGAGCAGGTGCAACTTAATGTGAAGCAACAACACCTCAGAGATTACTACACCACCTTCCTCAAACAATATGAATCATATGAATGGGAGTCAGTAGAGTCAGATGCTTTCACTGGATATGGTGCTGATGGGGACCCGTATGGGGATGGATACTTCTGACCTCTAATTTGATGTTTCTGCCTCTCTTTCTTCTGCTCTCTGAGTGTTTTTTCTTTTTGTTTTTCCTTTTTTTGGTGTGGGTTGTAAAGGATTTTTGGGTGTGGGTCATTTGACCCCTCCCCTCCCTTGTCTGTTGCGTCTCTTTTTTCTTTCTAATAAACTTGGGGGGTTGGGAATAGCCCGACCCTCTAATCTTCTTTGCCCTAAAACCCAAAAAATCTTTAAAAACCCAAAAATCCTTAAAAATCATCGAAATGTATATAAACCAAAAAACCATAAAAATAAAAAAATGCACTAGATATCTCTAAAAAGGTAAAAACCTGAAAAAATGTTGAAGACCCCTAAGAAAATATTAAAACCATCAAAACATATAAAACCACTAAAACCCCTAAAAACCCTAAAATCTCTATAAAAACAAAAAACTAAAAAAATCCATAAAAAACGTAAAAACACCTCAAAATACATGTAGTGTAAAATACCCTAAATACCCTAAAAAACCTTAAATACCAAAAATGACATAAAACCCCTAAATCCTAAAAAATACTAAAAACCCTAAAACCCTAAAAGACCCTAAAACCCTAAAACCCCTAAAAACACCTGAAACCATTAAAAACACATAAAATGATTAAAACCACTAAAATCTATAAAATCCTTTAAACCACAAAAAATGTTAAAAAATCTAAAGAAACAATAAATAAATAAAATTATTAAAACCACCAAATCCCCTAAAAAACCATAAAACCCCAAAAAACATGAAAACCCTGAAACCCCTAAAAACATGAAAAACCATAAAAGCCAAAAAAACACAAAAATAAAAAATACACTAAAATACATGAAAACACAGAGAAAAACATAGAATCCTAAAAACACTACAAACAACTAAAACCCAAAAAAACACAATAACCCCAAAAAACCTAAAAAACATTAATGCACAAAAACAATAAACACCCCTAAAGCCTTAAAAACCCATAAGAACTCATAAAAATCCTAAAACCCACTAAAAATTATAAAACCTATTTAAACTAATAAAAATGATAATAACTATTAAAAAACCTTAAACCCCCATAAAAACTCAAAAAACCCCTAAAAACACAAAAACCCTTAAAACACTAAAAACTGCTAAAACCGCTAAACACTTAGAACTTCATCCATATAAGCATCCTCCAATTACACTAACATCTCAGCCAACAAGGAAAGAAGGGGACCCATACACCGACGTCCCATTTGAAAACTCTTCTCTCCAATGAAATCCACACACTGACCATCCACATATGAAAACACAAATATCCTATAAAAGAAGCCAATAATATCATGTATAGATTAAAACTAGTCAATTCTAAGGATGACATCATAAATTTACAGTTTTAATAGAAAATTATCTCTACATGACTAACGCATCCCCATCATCAGTCTATATCCCCAGAATACATCAAACAAGATGGTTTGACCTCTTACTAGAATAACCAACCCTAGGGGCATGGAAATAATCTCTATGTATGGTCTTTGTTTATGGGATGGAGTGGGTACAATGAAGGATTGTGATGCTACTGAATAGAACAATGCCCAAGAAATAGTACTAAACAAGATAATCATACCTCTAATGACATCTGGACCAACTGGAACTGTTGTCCCTACAGTGTGTAACTGACCCCTCCCAGCTCCTCTTCCTTTTTGATGAAGACCTCCTCCTTGACCACACTTGGGTCGAGGTACCTAAGGAACACCCTAAGGTTGGACTCCATATACTCTATCTCCCCTCGATAGAGTAGGACCTTATTGTCCCGACTATTGAAATGGCATGGCTAGAAACTACTATTGAGGCGATCACTATACCTACACACCTTCATTATACCGAGCTTGAACGTCCATCAGGAACTAACTCTAAAGGTACCCATGAACTCTATTGATAAAAAAACCAGCCCTAGGACTGCTAAATATGCATGAGGATGAGAAGTTTGAAAAGGAAATGACTAAAGTTGACTCACTGATGGTCAAAACCTCAATGGCCTTAGCGCATGAGACCTACCACTGGTAGACTTTCCTTTTGAGGAACCCTGTTGGCTCTACTCTAATGGTATATTACCTCATAATTGCATTATCTGAACTACCTCTACCTTCTACTACACCTCTAGGTATGTCATCATGGTGAATAGAGTAACTGTGTACTGGATAGAAGGATGAAGTGCCCCCCTCTAAGCATATCTCCCGAGACTCTTCATATAGAAATAGTTTTGGAGTGAAGCAAAGGGGATCCTAGAAGTTTATCCTTGAATCTCTTACCAACATACTCCCTTGGTGGAGGGAGAGTAGCTCATTTCGCTTCTCAACCTTCATGGTCAAGGATAGGAGTTCTATCAGGAACGTATTCTCAAAATTGACCCACAGAATATCAACATTATTTATCTCCCCCAAGTACAATTTCCACCACAAACATGAACCTCACCTCGTCTAACTAACCAAAAATGTAACCAAATACTCCATTAGAGACTGGATCTGCAAAAAGGTGATCTAAATATCCTCAATCCATATCTCCATATCCATGTCTGAAATGCTTCCCTCATACTTTACCATAGTTCTTCAATGGAAAGCATGTAATGTTCTCTGCCACTGGTTGTCCTCCCCCTATGGATCAACACTCTGTTAATCAGCTGGATCATCCTGCTGAGCCACCACTTCCTGAGTTACTTTTGGATGATGACCATGTGCCATAGATGAAAAGTAAACAAGGAACTCCTATGCCCAAGTAGTATGCTATTTTATTTAATACTTTTTTTAACTTATCATTTATCTAAATTCACTGAAACTCCTATTTGGAATAATAACGCAAGTCATTATGATGCATGTAACATTACAAGGGTCTCCACCCTGCAAATAGTGTATCCTGACTTGGCCGTTCAGTAAGCTCAGAGTCCTTACATCAGATCATGGGGGGCATACAATCTCATGTCCTACCTAGTCTTCCATGGCCTATGTCACACACCATGATCACCTAACACTATTTCCCTACCATCCCATTAAATAATCCATATTTCTATCTCCAAACATCATAAAATAATTTAACCATCACCTTTGATACCATTCTGTCATGACCCCCTCCCACCAAAGATTCCCCTCCTGAGCTGGAACTGATGGAAGAGAGATAATGAATCCTAGAGTCCCGCCTCTAATAGGCCACAGGGTGGCGACCATCACTAAGGGTATTAAATTATCAAAAATGGGAAGTAAAACCCTTTTATAGTAACCAGGATTAGAATATAAGATATATAAACCACACAAAAACTCCAAAAACTAAATATATAATACAACAAAAATCCATCCCATATGCAGGTTCAAAAGTAAACTATTATAAATACAATAAAACATCAAAGTAAATACCAAAATAACATAGTTAAATAGCGATTCAGAAACCGTCCCCACATCTGAGCTAGTAATGCCCAGCATGGTCCACGTAGTCCTCCTAGAAAGATAGAACCAGTTTTATATATGTAGGGTGAGAATACAATTATACTGAGTAGGGAAAAACCAAAGTATCTCGTTCACAAGTGGATAAGAATACTAATCCCCATGTGAGAAACAAACATAAACAAATAGCACCTGACAAGGTATACTATCCACCCCAGTCTCACCGAAGGCATGCTCAGAAAATAATGTAAGTCAAGTAAAGTAATATAGTAAGCACATTCATGATAGGGTACCGTAAACCAATTTTCCACTAATTATCCACTCTTTCACCCTAAAGGTATATGTCCTAGAACTTCCACCTATTCCACACATACTAAACCACATTCCACCCGCAGACACCTAGGCCTCACAACCACGTCTCATCCTGCCCATAGACACTTGTGGAAAAAACCACACCACATCTTAATGATTCCTAGGAACCACAGTAATTATCATCCCAAAGACACCTAGTAAGCACAACTAGTCTGCCCACAACTAGGCTATCACTACTTAGAAGAGGGAGTAGGTAAGAGAAGTTGTCCATCCATCCATCGTCCCACCGGGATGTTTGGGAAAGACACCCTCCCCCATAACAATGTGGGTGTTCAGAACATAATTCTCTACTAGGGTGTGGTGAATATATAAATCACAAGGAAATAGATGTATATATATAGGTAGAAAACACTCATCCCAACCTATGGGGTTCCAAACAACAACCAACCCACAAAACTACCTTTTCTTTAACCTCTAAATTCACGTATCTGGAAGAAAAACTTCCACTTAGGATTTTATAAAGGAAATCTACTTAACACCAAATCATATTGACATTATTAATCATTTTCTTATCTTCGTACTTCGTACTGCATATTTTCTTTAATAAATTTTTATGGGATTGGGCATTCGACCTAGGCCTACACCTTTCGGGTATTAATCATTTACCAGTTATTCCATCCCTGCCCATGTATCTGACAACCACAACACACAACCAACCTCACAACCAAGAAAAATAGAGGAAGAAAACTATAATAAAACACAGCACTTCACACTTCATCCCCAGTTAGAACCCAAGCCAATCATTTTTTTTAGAAATATTTAAAGTAATTCCACCCTGTTAGCAGCGGGGGAACTGTTGAGGTGGAAACACTGTAGTGGTGGAGGCACTGTAGCAGGAACAATAGCGGTGGTGGTATTATTGCAGCTCGAGTATTGTAGCAGTACAATTCACCTCGGGGATATTTGGGCCAAAAATATGGGATTTCAAGCCTAGTATTCCGACCACTTGGAATTGGGACTTTGGTATATGTAATGGGTCTCCCTCTACCCAGTCTAAAGAGGTCTTTTATTTAAATAATAAAATGAGGCTTCAGCCCCAACATTTAAAAAAATAATTCCACCCTATCCTTCCTCTCTACAAGAAAACCCCCAACTTACTACCAAACCTCACATTACACCTTATCATAACCAACCTAACAACCCTTATGTATAACACTACCACACCCATAGAAACAAATATAGCATAAACCGAACCTGCAGCCAGACAACTCAAACACTTCCCATCTATTCTATAATCAAACAATCTATCTACCTATGATTCCGTTACACCCTCAAACTATCAGCATGCTCCATCAATATCTCAATAGTAGCACCACACATCCCGTAAAAAAAGAACAATATAGAAAATATCCACACATATATCACAACCACAGCGAACAAGGAAAGGTGTATTCAGATTTAGCACACTTGTTCTTTAATTCCACTTTGATAATTCAGGGGTTATCACATAACAAGTTTGATCCTAGGTAATCCAATTATTTAACGATATATATGTGATTAATCAAGTTTTCATGTTCAGAACCATTCAATAGAAGAATTAAAAACAAGTATTCATGAGTGGGGTGCCAAAACAAAGACCACAAACGACCAAGTCTTTCAGAAGGCATATAGACAACACAATTCACAATAAGGATCAAATATAATAGATAAAACAAAACAAATATAATCATCTTCCCAGCCACTCACATATAGTTTTTTATGGGTTTTAGGGTTTTGTGATTTTGTGTGTTTTAAGGGATTTTTTGGTTTTTTATGTATTTTAGTGTTTTTATGGGTTTTTACTATTTTAAGGAATTTATGAGTTTTTAGGTTTTTAAGGTTTCCTTTGGTGTTTTCATGGTTTTTAGGTTTTTTACGCTTTTATGTATTTTTATGTATTTTTTAGGATTTTATATTTTTATGGGTTTTATGAGTTTTAAGGGTTTTAGGGTTTTTTAGTGTTTTCATGTTTTTATGATTTTTAGATATTTTAGGGGTTTTTTGAGTTTTTAAGGGTTTAAAGGTTTTTGATAGTTTTTAATGCTTTTATGGGTTTAAAGGGTCATTTGAATTTTTAGTGGTTTTTTAGGGTTTTGTGTGTTTTACGGTATTTATGTTTTTGAAAACCCTAAAAAATCACTAAAAACTCAAAAACTACTTTAAACCATAAAACATAAAAAATAAAAGAACCCTAAAAACCCCTGATAAAACCATAATGATATAAATACATTAAACCCGTTAGAAAATCTAAAAAACAATATAAACCCGTAAAACCCATAAAACCATACAAACCATAAAACCCTAAAAATATTAAAAACCCAAAACCCCTTAAAACCATTACAAATCACTAAAAACTATAAAACTAATTTAAATCGTAAAATATAAAAAAAATATTAAAACAATAAATACTATAAAAAACTAAAAAATCATAAAAAATCAACAAATCATAAAACCTTAAAAAGCCAAAAACCTTAAAACCCCTAAAAACCCATAAGAATCTTATAAAACCCCTAAAAATAAATAAAAAATAAAAATCCCTAAAAACACTGACAATCGCTAAGAAAACCATAAACACATAAAATCAAATAAAAACCAAAAAAACCTAAAAAACACTAAATACCCTCAAAAAAATCCTTAAAAACATAAAAAATCCTAAAAACCATAAAAATATCTAAAAACATACAAACTCATAGAATCCTAAATAAGCCCTAAAAATAAATAAAAATGTAAAAACACAAAGAACCCTAAAAACCCCTTAGAAAACCATAATGTCTAAAAAAACCTTAAACCCCCCAAAAAACCCTAAACACCCTAAAAATCATAAAAACACTAAAAAATATAAAAACCCCTTAAATCCTTTAAAACATTAAAACCATAAAAATCCCTAAAAAACAAAAAAACCCTAATATCCCATAATACCCTAAAAACCACTAAGAACAATAAAAACTTGTTCCACCCAATTTGTTTTAAAAGATCCAAAAAAAATAAACAATATAAATACTAAAAAAATCCTCAAACCCCAAAAAAACCATAGAACCCCAAAAAACCTTAAAAACCTTAAAAATCCTTAAAAATCCTAAAAACAACAAAAACCCAAAAAACCCTCCAAATCACAACAACCCTAATAACCATAGAATTACTATAAAAATACCTAGATATAAATAAAAATATAAAAAACCTCGAAATCCATGAAAAAAACAAAGAAAAACATAGAAAACATAAAAACTTATAAAAACATTAAAAGTCTCTAAAAACCCTAAAAACCCATAAATATAGTAAAACCATTAAAAACCTACAAAACCCTAAAACCCATAAATACCTATAAATAACTAAAATATCAAAACCCTTTTAACGATGTCAAAACATTAAATACTCTAAAAAATCCAATAAAAACACAAAAAAACCATAAAAATATTAAATCCCCTAAAAACTAAAAAACCTTAAAGTCCCTATAATCCTTAAAAAACTATAAATGTCATAATAACCCCCTAAAAATCTCTAATAATGTAAACCACCCGCCCCCCCCCCCCCCCTCCCCCAAAAACCAAAAAAACATAATAAATCCTTTGAAACCTAAAAACACATAAACCACTAAAAATATTTAACAACCCTAGAGAAACCTAAAAAAATAAAGATTCTAAATAACCCCAAACCCCTAAAACCATTATACAAACATAAAACTCCATAAAAAACTAAACACCACTAAATAATCTAAAATCCATTTAAACCCCTATAAATCATAAAAACTATAAAAACCTTAAAACCATAAAATCTCAAAAATCCTAAAAACCCAAAAAAACAAAAAGAAGATAAAAATCCTTAAAAAACACAAAAAAATTCTGAAAAAATATAAATCCATAATAACTATATAAACCTTAAAAATCCTAAATTTCCCCTAAAAACCTAAAAACCCTAAAAACCAGAAAACCCCTAAGAAATCCTCAAAAACCTAAAAACACTCAATCCCCCCAACTAACAAACAATAAAAATCCATAATATCTATAAAAATACATAAAAATAATAAAAATACTAAAAATACATAAAATCTCCAAAAAAGTAACAAACCCAAAATCCCTGAAAATAATGAAGAAGAAATGAAAAATAGAAAAATATATAAAACCCATATATAAACTAAAAGGCTATAAAATCCTAAAAGACCCTAACAAACTAGAAAATTTAAAACCCTAAAACACCTAAAAACCCTAAAAACCTGAAAAACCCATAAAAACACAAAAAAACTGTAAACCCTCATTAAACCTCTAAATATTTTAAAAGCATTAAAAACCCTAAAATACACAAAAAAAGTCAAAAACCCAAAAACCCCAAAAACCCTAAAAACCCTAAAACCCTAAAAACATTAAAAAATTAAAAATCCCAAAAAATCCTTAATATACTAAGAAACCCTAAACCCTAAAAAAACCTAAGAAACATTAAAATCCCTAAACACTTATAACTTCTAAAAACATTATAAATGCTACAAACACCAAAAAAAATGCTAAAATCACAAAAAAGCCTAAAATTCTCAAAAAAATCCCCTAAATTCCTTAAAACCCATAAAAAAAAATAAAAAATCCCTAAAAGTAACTAAAAACATAAAACCCTAAAACCCCTGTAAAACCCTGAGAAAACCTTAAATGCATAAAAACACTTTAAATCACTAAAAACCTAAAAAACACTAAAACCCCTTAAACCATAAAAATAACTTTAAACCCCTAAATACCATAAAAAACCAATAACATTAAAACACCTAAAACCCATAAATCCCAAAAACCACTAAAATCCCAAAATACCCTTTAAATACCTATTTTTTTTAAAACACTAAAAACCCTTTAAATCCTGAAAAACCATAAAAACCCATGAAAACCTAAAAAACCCCTAAAATGCTATAAAAACCATAAAAACCACTTAAAACTAAAAACACCCTTCGAACCAATAAAATTGTTAAAGAACTGTTAGAAACATTAAAAACCATAAAAAAACTCAAAAAATCCTTATACACCAAAAAACCCATAAAACCCATGAAAACTCAAAAAAAAACCCAAACCCTAAAAACTGTAAAAATTCTAAAAGTCCATTTAAATACTAAAAATCCCTAAAAACACATAATACATAAATATGAATGTAAACCTTGGAAAAACCTATGAAATCCTTCAAAACATAAAAAAATAAAAACACTAAAAGCCTTAAAAAAAGAATAAAAATTTAAACCCCTAAAAAACCATAAAAACCATAAAAACACTAAAGAACCCCAAAATCCCTAAAATAAGAAAAATCCATAAAATTATTATCAAATCCAAAAAAATCAATAAAAACATAATAAACCCTAAAAACGATATGAAAACATGATAACCCTAAAAACACATAAACCCCTAAAAGACATAAAAAAACTAAAAACCATAAAACCCCTAAAAACTATAAAAGTAATAAAAACACTAGAAATAATAAAACCCATTGAAACCCTTAAAAATATTAAAAAATTGAAAAAAACATGAAAGAACGAAGATATTAAAAAACCAAGATAGCTAAAAAAACCATAAAAACCAAAAAAAACATTTAAACCCCTCAAAATAACATAAAACCTGAAAAAACCATAAAAATCCATAAAATCACTAAAAATAAACACAAATATAACAAACTATAAAAAACATAAAAAACCCTAAAAAACGTTAAAAACATAAAATCACTTAAAACCACTGAAAACATAATAAATGAAAAAAACATAAGAAAACTCTAAAATCCCTACAAAAAACATAAAAAACCTAAATATCTCTAAAAACCCTAAAAACCAATAAAAATCCTAAAACCATAAAGATCCATAAAAATATAAAAACGCTAAAAACCTTGAAGACCCTATGAAATCCTTAAAACCCATAAAAAAATTAATACCCTTAAAAACCTAAAAAATGCTAAAAATCCTAAATGGCCTAACAACTGAAAAACCCATCAAAACCTTAATAACCAAAAAACCCCACTAAACACTAAACAAATTAAAAAACTTTTAAAACCATAAAATAATTAAAAATATATAAAAATGCATAAAAAACTTAAAAAAATCCAAAAACTCATAAAAAGGAAAAAATTATAGAAAACCTAAAAACCCTAAAAGCCCTCAAAAACCTTAAAACCACTAAATGCCATAAAATCCTAAAAATGCACTAAAAATCCCTAAAATGACAAAGAACAATAAAAACCCTGAAAAATAGTTAGAAAACCATAAAAATATAAAAACATTTAAAATTTAAAAAAACCTAAAATTGCTAAAAACCATAAAATCTGTAAAAAAAATACCTAAAAACCTCAAAATCCCTAAAAACCCTTAAAATCCATAAAAATCGATAAAACCCCTAAAAATATATTAAAACCAAAAATACACTATAAAATTGAAAAACCCTATGAGAACCTAAAAAAATTAATAACATATAAAACCCCTAAAAAATAAAAAAAATCATAAAATCATAAAAACCCATATAATCCCTAAAAACCATAATACCCCTAAGAACATTAAAAGGCTCTAAAAACCATAAAACCTTCAAAACCATTAAGAATTATAAAAATACCTCAAACCCCTAGAAATTTTAAAAAATTCTAATGAGCTATATATCCTTAAAAACTCAAAAAACCATAAAACCAAAAAAACATAGACATGTAGAAAAACCCTAAAAACCCTCAAAATCACTAAAAACCCTAAAAAGTCATAAAAATCCTAAAAAGTCATAAAAATCCCCAAAAATATAAAAAAACATAGAACCCTAGAAAAACCCTAAAAATATCTTACAAACCTAAAAACACATAAACCACTAAAAAACTATAAAACGCTAAAAACACAAAAACCCAAAAACCCACAAAATCACTAAAAACCATAAAAATACACAAAAATCCCTAAAGATATATAAAAATTTATAAGCCCTAAAAAAATAGAAAACCCATTAGAAAACCATAAAAACCAAAGAACTATAAAAAATCCTCAGAACAATTAAAAAATCTAAAAACACTAAAACACCCTAACAACCCCAAAAACTCATAAAAACTGTAAAACCCCTAAAATCATAAAAAACTCTAAAAACCCATAAAACCCCAAAAAACCACTAAAATCACTAAAAATAATTTAAACCCAAAAAATGATAAAAAATCCTTAAAAACATTAAAACCCCAAAAAACAGAAAAAAATTCTAAATCCCTCAAAACACTATAAACCCTAAAAACATGAAAAATCCAAAAAAAATCCCTAAAAATCAGTAAATATGTCAAAAAATAAAAACCCCACAAAATACTAAGAAAAACTAAAAAAATATAAACATTAAAAACCCCAAAAAACCCATGAAAACTCTAAAAACACTAAAAACCCCAAAAACCCAAAAACCCTCAAAATCTCTAGGAACCCTAAAACCCATAAAAATCCATAAAAATCCATAAAAATCCATAAGAATCCCTAAAAGTTTAATAAACTATAAAAACTAGAAAAAAATTTAATCAAAATTTAAAACCCTAAAAACACTTAAAAGTTGTAAAAAAACAAAAAAAATGCTAAAACCCTAAACACTATAAAAACCCCAAAAAATAACGACCATTAAAATCTCAAAAAACACTAAAAATCCTATAAACTACTTATAAATTTAAAACCCCATTAAAACCCTGAAACCCCCTACGAAAACATTAAAACCCAAAAATCACATAAAATCCCTAGAAAACCTAAAAAATAAAAACCTTTAAAACCCCTAAAAACCCATAATTACAAAAAAAACACTAAAACCCCTTTAACCCACTAAAAACATTAAAAATCCATAAAATCCCAAAAAAACCATAAAACACAGAAAAAACTTGTAGAAACATAAAGAAACCTTAAAATCATAAAAAACATGAAACTCCTAAAACCCATCAAAACCCTAAAAACCATAATAGCCTTAAAAATCCTCAAAATCCATAAAAATCCTTAAAAACATTAAAAATACACTGAAAACACTATAAAACCCATAAAAATATAAAAACACATAATACCCCAAAATAAACTAAAAATGCTAAAAACATTCAAAACCCCATGAAGAAAACCCTAAAAACCCTTAAAATCACTAAAAACCATGAAAACCCATAAAAATTCTATAAACATCTACGGATAAATAAAAATGTAATAAACCCTAGAGACTCTAAATAATCATAATAAAACATAAAAAACTAAAAAATATTTAAAACCTCTAAAAACCAAGAAAATGATAAAAAGAAAAAAACCCATAAACACTCTAAAAACTGAAAAACCGAAAAAAACCATAAAAACTATAAAAACCTCCAAAAACAAAAAAAACCTTAAAAACTAAAAATACTCTAAAACCACTAAAATATTTGAAAACATTTAAACCCATAATTTATTTTTATAAATCTCTTAAAAACCATGAAACCTCAAAAAATCTCAAAAAGACTATTCAAAACCAATAAACCAAAAGAAACCCAAAAAAACTAAAAATCACTTAAAAATATAAAAAACGATGAAAATCTTAATAATGAAATAAAAATACCTAAAAAAATAAAAAACCATAAAAACCATGATGAACCTTATAAAAATATTAAAAAACTAAAAACACATTAAAACCCTAAATACCCTAAAAATAATAAAAATCATAAAAAAACTTAAAACCCTAAAACCATAAAAACCTATAACAAAATTAAAAACCATAAAAACCCATAAAATATCTAAAACTAACTAAAAACTATATAAATCATTTAAACTCCTAAAAATGATAAAAAACACTACAAACCCTTAAAACCCCTAAAAACTCAAAAACTCATAAAAACCCTAATAAACCATAAAACCCAAAAATCCCTAAAAAACAAAAACCCCTAAAATCCCTAAAACCCTTATAAAACAATAAAAATCATAAAAATCCCTAAAAATACATAGGAATATAAAACACCTAAAAAAATGAAAAAACACAGACAAACAATTAGAAAGCCTTAAAAACCTAAAAACATCTAAAATTTATAAAAACCAAACTCTTAAAAAACTAAAAACAATAAAAACCAAAATATCCCAAAAAACCCTCAAAATTATTCAAAACCCTAAAAAATCATAAGATTCATAAAATTTTCTAAAATCTATAAAAATGTAAAAAACCCTAAAAAACTTAAGAAAACCATAAAAACCTAAAAACACAAAAAACCACTAAAACCAAAAAACAAAAAAATCCCAAAAAATCATAAAAAACCCCAAGAAACCCGAAAAACCATTAAAACCCCTAAAACCACTAGTAACTCCTAAAACCCGTCAAACCCCTATAAATTTTATAAACTATAAAAACCCATAAAACACATAAAAATCAAAACCACCCATAAAACATCCAAAAAATCACGACAAATGATTAAAAAACTTCAAGAACCTTAAAACTATAAAACCATCACAATTCTAAAAAAGACCTAAAATTTCCAAAAACACGTAAAAAATACCAAAAAAATACCTGAGATACCCTAAGAAAACATTAAAAACCTAGATCACACAAACCCCCTAAAACA
Organism: Viscum album; assembly: GCA_963277665.1. Lineage (NCBI taxonomy): Eukaryota > Viridiplantae > Streptophyta > Magnoliopsida > Santalales > Viscaceae > Viscum > Viscum album. The sequence goes on along the minus strand of OY728136.1, from coordinate 1,273,116,294 downwards.
AAAAAAATAGAAAACCCTTAAAACATATAAAAACCTTAAAATCCAATAAAAAATCTAAAAATTATAAATAATCTATAAAAATATAAAATACTCTATAACCTTGAAAATCTGTAAGAAAAAAATTGAAAACTAAAAACAATAAAAACCCCTAAAATCCTAAAAAATGCTAGAAACCCAAAAAATCCATAATAAAACCTTAAAACCCAAAAAATAATAAAAACCACTAAAATCAAAAAATCCATAAAAACCCTACAATCCAAAAAAAACTCTGAAAACCCTTTAAACCCCTTAGAAATTGAAAATCACTAAAACCCCTAAAAAATTAAGAAACACATAAAATCCTAAAAACCATAAAACCCTTAAAAACCAGAAATATCCTCAATATTCCTATTACCTAAATACTTTAAAAATCCAAAAAATCCCTAAAAATTAATATAAATAAAAAAACCCCTAAAAACTCTGAAAAGCCTAAATAACCTTAAAAACCTAAAAAAACATAAAATCATAAAAAACCTAAAACACTAAAAACCCTAAAAAATCTAAAAACCCAAAAAACAATAAATACCACAAATCCTCTAAAAACATTAGAAAAATCTAAAACCCCGTAATAATCTTAAAACGCAACTCAAATTCTAAAAAACCTTTAAACCCATAAAAACACCAAAAAAACTCTAAAAACTATAGAACACCATAAATACTCAAAAATATCAAAAAGCCCCATTAAAACCCCAAAACCCATAAAACCCCCAAAATCCTCAAATCCCTAAAAATAATAAAAATCATAAGAAATCACCAAAATTCCCAAAAATGTAAAAAACCATAAAATGATGAAAACCCCTGAGAAATATATAAAACATAGAAACAATTTAAACCTCTAAAACCAAAGAAATTCTAAGACCCCTAAAAATCATTAAACCCTAAAAACAAAAAAACCCAAAATCCTATAAAAAACCTAAAACCCTTAAAACTAAAAATCTTTATAGCAACACTCCAAAACACTAAAAACTATTAAAACCTATTAAAACCTTAAGAATGTTAAAAAATATTAAAACATTAAAAATAATAAAAATATAAATAAAACAAATGTGGATATGATAGAAAATCCCTCACTGATACTAGAGTATCAGCCCCTAAGAGATCGGCTGAGAGAACCTATGTCCAATCCGAAATCCTTCAAAGGCATTGTTACTAGGTGACCTCGAAAGACTAATATGCCTTAGTGAATGGGTGGTGTTGAAGAAGACAAGAATTGAGTTGATCCAAATATGTTTCTTCATAGAGTTCACATTGATATTTTCTTTTCTACCAATGAGGTAAATCTTAATTCTTTGGACATGTGCTTCATGTTTTTTGGAAAATTTATTAAGCATAGACATTATATAATATATCTTAATAAATATATAAAATATATTAGGTTTTTTGGAACCCACATTGGTTTTCTAAATTCCTCCAACATCGTTCTTTGTTTCTTATCTAAAAATGAGTATTATAGATTATAGGTGATGAGATTGTGGGTTTTGGTGGGTGGACAATGAAAGTTTTGAAATAGACCCATGATATTGATTGTGGTATTGAATTGCTTATTTTCCCATCTTTTCTTGGTTTCCCTAGAATATTGAATCACCTTTTTTCAAAAATTTCTTTTGTTATGATTTCCAGTATTCTTGGATATCCATTGAAGTTGCACATTTCAACAGGATAACTCTCATGACCTTCAGTTTCTATGATTTTACTGAGATTAATGTCTCTAAGCCTCCACCAAGTCAGATCTCGATTCAAAATGAAATCCATTGATTCTTCCGAGAGAATATTAATGAAAAAACTTCTCCCCACTACAGTAATTGAATTAAAATTGGACATTCATCCTGTGCATGTTGAAAGAAAGTATGCCCACCTATTCATAAGTTGACTTTGGTTGAGAAGGAATATTATAATGTAGACATAGAAGCTTGAAATATATAGTTTAAGAATGTGATGGCTCTCATTGGCCCTTCTAGAATTATGGAATACTTGGTGGAAAAAACAAAGCTGTTGAAAAGTTTGTTGAAGTTCAGACTTAGGTCATTGCGAATGTTGAGAATGGATCTCATCATGAAATGGATAATGACTTACAAGGTTTTGTTGATGTTGTCCAAGGTTCTTTGAGTGACTCGACTAATATTCCCCCATATTGGATGGGGATCGAGGTGATCCTAGTGACTCTACTAAAATCTTGAATGATGTACATGATAATGCACACCAATCCTAAATAGATGTTCTCCAATCATGTGCCACGAAAGGAAAGAAAGTGGTGGTTGATTTAGATGGGTTTATTACCCATTATCCAAAGAAAGCAGAGAAGTATAAATATTTTTCCAATATGGATTGAACCATTGTAACTATATCCTTGGGATTACATAAAGATGAGAACTTGGGCCCTCCATAAGCTGAAGTTGTCAAGGAACCAACCCCATTTATTGATTAAGAGAATTTGGATGTGATACGTAAATATAAAAATCATATTAGGTCTATTAAGGTGGGTCTCAATGAATAGATATAACATTGGATTGAAAAAATGACACCTTGATATTTTAAAGATATCAAGAAGAAGATATTACATTGCTTGAATATTCACAAATTAGTGATAAAATTTTCTCTAAAATTGAAATGAACTTTCAATGGAATCCCAAACAAGATGATGGGATGAAAAAATTTATTTTTGATGCCTTATGTTGGGAATGAAGAGGTTGTTTTTTTACTAGATTTACAGGGAGTTGTTGACCCAAAATATCTGATATTGTATTTGAGGTTTCTAAATCATTGATTCATCTTTTTTCACTCCATGTATAGCTAAGAATATTGGGTTATTTTTGTTGGTCTAGATTTGATCTTATCTCTGTAGTGGTGACTTGCTTATATATTGGGGTCCCAGGTTACTCTAGATTCATACAGAAAGATCGTGGTTTCTAAAGGAGAATATGGTGGTGTTACATAATTTCTTGAAATTTTCATTCAATGTTTCCATGTAGATATAATTTAGTTTTCTTTTCTTGAAAATTACTTTGATATAAAAGAGAGAGCTTTCCTTTGATTGCACAAAAGATCTCATGTGATGAATCCGGACAAGCATTCACAACATCATGGAAAATTTCATCTATCACCACCCTTTATGTTGAGCTGATTCATTTTTATTTTCTACCTCTGATTCTTGCATCTCTAAATTTCGATTTGGTGAAAATACATTTCACCTCATATTATCACATTGTTGGTACCATTTATTTAAATAAATTTTCTGGGTATGAGTTGAGTAGCCAACTTATGCTCGAATCATTTTGGCATAAATATATAAAGAAAACCCCTAAAAAATGAAAAAATCCCAAAAACAGTAAACATCCTTTGAAACCCTAAAATCTTTTAAACCCCTTAAACCCATAAAAATTCTAAAAATTCCCTAAAAATCCCCTAAAAATAGATAGACACCTAAAAACCCCTAAACCCCTTAAACTACCTATAAAAATTTTAAAACATATAAAACTTGAAAACACCTAATGCCCCTCAAAATCCTTAAAACCATAAAAATTTGTAAATAAATCATGAAAAATCCATGAAGACAAGAAAAAATATAAAAACCATAAAAACCCTATGGAAACCATAAAAAACTAATTACATTAAAAATTTTAAAAACTCTAAAATACCAAAAAGGACCCTAAAATAATTAAAAAACTAAAAACCATAAGTACCTCTAAAAACCTTAAAAACCCAAAAAACCATTAAAACAGATAAAACCACTAAAAAATATAAAATCCATTTAAACCCCTAAAAACATTAAAACCTTTTAAGAATACTTTAAAACAGAAAATCCCAAGAAATAATAAAAATCATAAAAAACACCAAAACGCATTAAATCCCTAAAACCCCTAAATACCATGAAAACATAAAAATCGCTAAAAATCCATAATAACGTAAAAACCTCAGAACCCTAAAAAACCATAGAGACCTTAAAAAATTAAAAACACTAAAAATGCATAAAAAACATAAAAGATGATGAAAAAAATATAAAAACCAAAAAATAACCTAAACCTCTAAAAACCATAAACCCCCTAAAACCCAATAAAAACCAAAAAAATCAAAAAAAAACACAGAAACCTTAAAAACCCTAAAACCCTAAAACCAATAAAATACTAAAAACCCTAAAAATTTGTGAACAAGTAAAAAACCCTAAAACCCCCTAAAACCCAAAGAAAAACCTTAAAACCTAAAAACAAATAAAACCCCTAAAAACAAAAAAAAAGAAATTAAAAAGTCCCTAAACAACTTAAGACACCTGAAAAACCATAAAACCCCCTAAAACATTAAAAACCCATAAAACCCTAAAATGAATAAAAACTATAAAAACATTTAAAACCTTAAAAACATTTAAAAACATTATAAAACCTTAAAAACCATAAAAACTCAAAAAACCCCTAAGAACATAAAAAATCATAAAATGCATAATACCCGAAATACCATACGAACCGTTAAAATCCATATAAACTCTAATGAAACACAAAAATCCTAAAAAAACAAAAAATACATAAAAAAACACAAATCCTTAAAACCCTTGAATAAACCTAAGAAACCCATAAATTTCTAAACACACATAAAACCCCAAAACATTAAAAATTATAAAAACCATTGAAACCATAAAAACATTAAATAACACTAAAAACCCAAAAAATTACTAAAACCCTAAAACTCATAAAAATCCTAAAAATGCCCTAAAAATCCCTGAATATTTAGAATATCCAAAAACCTTGAAAAATCCTATGAACACCATAAAAACCAAAAAAAAACTTACACCACTTAAAAACCAAAAACCCCAAAACACTATAAAACCCCTAAAAACATTTTAATACTCTAAACCCCCTAAAAAACTTTAAACCCCCTGAAAAAAATCTAAAACCCTATTAAAACTCTATAAACCCAAAATAAACTATTAAACCCATAAAATCCTTAAAACATTTGAATTCTCGAAAAAACCCTAAAAACCCATAAAAATCATTAAGGGTCCATAAAAACCCTAAAAATGTTAAAACCCAAAAAACACTAAAAACCCCAAAGAAAACCTTAAAAACATAGATGCACTTAATACCCTGAAAATACCTAAAACTTCTAAAACCTAATAAACCCCTAACACCCATAAAACAATAAAACCCATTTGAAACATTAAAAAACTTTAAAACCCATAAAAACTATAAAAAAACAAGTAAAAACAATAAAAACCCTTTAAACCCTAAAAATAGTTATAAAACTCAAACAAAACCTTAAAATAATAAATGAATAAAAAATTATAAGACCCCTCAAAAAATAATAAATCACTTAAAATCCCTAAAACCTTTTAAATCATTAAAAACCCTAAAACATATAAAAAATTAAAAAATTCTTATAAATGTAAAAAAATCCGAAAACCCCTTAATAAATCCTTAGAAATATACAAATGCTTAAAATACTTAAAAACCTAAAAAATTATAAAAACATAAAAACAATAAAACACCTAGAAACATCAAAACCATCAAAATCCCTAAAAACCTATAAATAATAAAAATCCTAAAAAATCACTAACAATCCCTAACTACATAAAAACCCTTAAAAGACCTAAGAAAACCTAAAATACAAGTAAAAACCCTAAAAAATTTATAAAAATTTAAAAAAACTAAAACCCCTAAAAGACCCTAAAATCCTAATAACCCCAAAACCCCATAAAAAACCCCCAAACCCCCAAAACCCTAAAACCCCATAAAAATTCTAAAATCCCCTATAAAATTTAATAAAAAATTAAACCAATAAATTTGTTGAAAACATTAAAATCCTTAGATTCTCTTTAAAACTCAAATAAACCCTAAAATTGAATAAAACTATAAAAATCATAAAAACCCAAACACCCAAAAAATTACCTAAAAACACTAAAACAAATAAAATACCTAAAATCCCAAAAAATACCTAAAAAATAAAAATCCCAAAAAACCATGGAAATACATAAAAAACTATAAAAAACCAAAAACACATAAAATACCTAAAAAAATGAAAAATTCAAAAAAAAACTAAAAAACATTAAAAATACCCTAAAAACCCTAAAACCCATTACAAAACCTAAACCCCCATAAAAAATCCAAAAAACCACTAAAAACTCTAAAAACCATTTAAACCCCTAAAATGTTAAAAACCTATGAAAATTTAGGAAAACCCAAAAAACTAAAAAACCCAAAAAAACCCAAAAAACATAAAAACCCTAAACCCCCAAAATCCTTAAAAACCATAAAAACTATAAAAATCCTAACAAATCCAAAAACAATCATGAAAAGATAAAAAAAATCCTAAAATCTATGAAAAATCCAAATAAAACATTAAAAATCCAAGAAAATTAGGAACACTAAAACCCTAATAAATGGTAAAAAACCTAAAATTCCTAAAAACCATAAAACCCATAAAATTTTCTAAAAACCCTAAAACCCCATGAAAATCCCTTTAAATCAAGAAAAATACCTAAAAATTTAAACAAACTACAGACCATAAAAAACCAATAAGAAAACCATAAAAACCTAAATAAACACAAAAACACTAAAACCTAAAAATGTTGAAAACCTTACAAATCTTACATATCCCGTAAAACCATAAACCCCATAAAAACTATAAATTGCATAAAAACCCATAAAAACCCACAAAAATCTCTCGACAAATTTTAAACACATAAAGACATTAAAAACTCAAAAAACCCATAAAATATCATAAAATGCTACAAAACACACAAAAAATATTAAATCCCAAATATAATAGTAAAAACCCTAAAATTCATAAAAACCCATAATAACCCTTCAAGATCCCTAAAAACATAAAAAATCATAAAAAACATAAAATCTCTAAAAAACTCTAAAATGTAAAAAATGTTAAAAACCTAGAAAAACATAAAAACACTAAAAACTCTCAAAATACCTAAAAGAAATAAAACCCAAAAAACATTAAAAATACCTACAAATCCATAAAAACATAAAAACCCTAAAGACACTGAAAACCCCTAAGAAATATTTAAAAATTAAAAATCACAAAAAAACCTTACATTCATAAAAAACACTAAAAATGCTGAAAACCCTAAAAAAATATAAATCCCCTAAAAACATAAAAAACAATAAGAACTCTTAAACACTATAAAAGCCATTAAAATTTCCAAATAACATTTAGCCCTGAAAAAAGTTATAAAAGTATAAAAAACATAAAACTCCTAACAACTAAAAAAACTCAAAAAACCATAAAAACCGTAAAAACAATAAAACCCTCAAAAACCCTAAAAACCATAAAAAACCATAAAAACCCCAAAACCCCAAAAAATACCTAAATATTAAAAAAACACTAAAAACCATGAAAAATAAATGAATATCATAAAAACCCTTAAAACACCTAAATATTGATAAACACTAAAAACACTAAAAATGTAAAACCCCTAAAATCCATAAAAATCCCTAAAAACCCTAAAAGACCAAAAAAATCCAAAAATCCATAAAAATCTATAAAACGTATAAAACCCTCAAAACCCATAAGAAAACCTTAAAACCAAATAAAATACAATTAAAACCCCTAAAATTTAAAATATGTTAAATCCGATAAAAAGACCCCAAACCCCCAAAAACCATAGTATATATATATATAATCCATAAAAACCCCAAATCCTCTCCAAACCATTAAAAACATAAGAACTCCTAAAATATCTAAAAATATTTAAACCCCATAAAACATAAAAAAACATAAAAACACATTAAAATTATAAAAATAAAAAAAAAATCCCGGAAACCCCCAACACCACAAAACCCTAAAAATACCCAAAATCCAAAAAACCCTAAAATCCATTATACTCACAAAAAACCCAAAGAATCTCTAAAAACATAAAATACCTGAATAACCCAGAAAACAGCTAAAGAAACCAAAAAAAACTAAAAAACACTCTTAAACACCCTGAAACCCAAAAAATGCTAAATAACCTAGAAACCCTAAATGCAGTAAAAAATAAAAATAAAAACCAAAAAAAATTAAAAAACCTAAAAACACATAAAACCCATTAACCACCAATTACACTAAAAACCCTTTAAACCCAAAAAATTTAAAAAACTCTAAAAAATCATAAAAAATCCAAAAAAACTCAAAAAAATCTAAAACCCCCAAAAACAATAACAACCCTAAACCCTCTCTGAATCCCTAAAAACACTAAAATCATAAAAATCTAAATTAAAATCAATAGAAATCAATAAAAACATAAAAACACTAATAACCTTGAAAAAACTAAAAAAACCAGAAAAACAAATGAAAATTAAGACCCCTACTGAACCTAAAATTTCATGAGACTCCTTATAACCCTAACAAACCTAAAACACTTAAAACGCCCAAAATCCCAAGTACCCTAAAAACCAATAAATATCTTAAAAGGCAGTAAAATCTAAAAAAACATAAAAAGCATAAAACCTTGAGAAACTCTAAAAATAAAATAAAAACAAAGAAGAAAATATACCTCTAAAACCCTAAAAATGGTAGAAACCATTAAAACCGCTAAAAGCCTGAAACACATACAATCATTAAAAACCCCTAAAAGCCCATATAAACTGAAAAAACCACTCAAACCAATAAAAACTATTAAACCAAAATTAGCATTAAAAACTATAAAAAACCCTTAAAAACCCCTAAAAACTAATAAAACACTAAAACCAATAAAAATTCATAAAAACACTAAAAACACTAAAAACCATAAAACCCCAAAAATTCCATAGACCATAAAAACTATTTTAATTCCAAAATATCCCTAAAAAGTTGAAAACACTAAAACAATGAAAACATGAAAGAAAACCAAAAATCCTAAAAATTATTTTAGCCCCTAAAAACACTAAAAATGATAAAACCACTAAAAAACATAAAAACCCCTAAAACCCCTAAAAATTAAAAAAACCTACAAACACCCTAAAACACCCTAAAATCCCAAAAAAATTAAAAAACCAATTAAAAATTCTAAAACCCAATTAATCCCATAAATTTTAAAAATTAATAAAAATATATAAACCCATTAAAACTAGGGAAACACATAAAACCTAAAAAACCACTAAAAACCCTAAAAATCCAAAAAAACACCTAATTTCTAAATTTTATAAAATACTATAACAATTTCAAATAAACCCCTAAAAACACTAAAAACCTAAAAAACACTAAAGACCTTGAAAATACCTAATAAAAACTTAAATCCCTAAAAACACATAAAACCCCTAAAATTCTTAAAAACAATAAAACTCAAAAATCCCCAAAAAAACAAACAACCAAAAATCCCTAAAAATCCTAAAAACCATTCAAATCCAAAAAAAGAACTAAAAATCCATAAAAAACATAAAAAACCATAAATACTATAAATCCCCTAAGAAAACCACAGAATACTAAAAACTTTTAAAACCCATAATAACTGGAATTCATTTAAAAATCCGAAATACACCAAAAACACAAAACCCCCAAAATCCCTAAAAACCCGCTAAAACCCTTAAAACCCCCAAAAACCGATGAAATATCAAAAAATCACTAAAACTCTAACAACATTTTATAATCCTAAACATGTTAAAAAACACTAAAAACACTTAAATTCCCTGAAGAACCCAAAAACCAACTAAACCCCCCATAAAATATATAACCCCTAAAAATATAAAAAATTACAAAAAACCCTCAAAACAAAATCCCTAAAAGATTATCAAAAACATAAAAACCTTAAATACGAAAGAAAACCCAAATAAAACCAAAGAATACTAAAAAATATAAAACACCTAAAAACCTAAAAATGTTTAAAATCTAAAAAACCCTAAAAATATTAAAAGTATAAATACCATAAACCCATAAATACCTTAAAACCCCTAAAACCCCATAAAAACCATAGAGAATACTAAAAAATCTAAAAACACATTAAACATCTAAAAATATTAAAAAACTATAAAAAAATAAAAAATAAAAAAAATAAAAAAACTTATAAACCCCAAAAAACAATAAAACGCAAAAAATGTGAAGACCCCTATATACCTAAACCCCCTAAAAATCATAAAAGGATAAAAATCCCTAAATTCCCTATAAACATAAAAACCCCTAAAAACGCAAAAAAAAACCCATCAGATAAACTTAAAAACATAAAAATTCATAAAACTCCTAAAAAAATCCGAAAACACTAAAACCCCTTAAAACCCTAAAATACCCAAAAAAATAATACAAATACCTAAATCACTAAAAAACCAAAAAATAATAATAAAACCATTAAAATCTATAACAATATAAAACCCCCTAAAATCCTGGAAAATCCTTATAAAAACCTTAACAATCTAAAAACACTTAAACACCCTAAAACCCCTACAACCTTAGAAACCAAAAAATCTCTAAAAAATAAAAACCCCTTAAAAACCTATTAAAAATAAAACCTTTTAAACAAATAATAATGTTAATTTTTTAAAAAAATTATAAAACTAGAAAAAACTCAAGAAAAACAACTTAAGATGGAAAAAAATAAAATCGATAAAATCTCTAAAACCCCTGAAAACCCTAAAAACCCTAAAACCCCATATTAATCCAAAAAAACTCTGAAAATCCCCAAAAACATAAAAACCCTAAAACCCCTACAAATAACTTGGAAAAACATAAAACCTAAAAACACTTAAAACCACTAATCCCCTAACAACAATATAATACATAAAAACATAAAAACACAAAACCCCCAAAACCCCTAAAAATCCCAAAAAAATCCTGAAAAATAATAAAAACCTATATAACCCCTCAAATTATCTAAACACCATAAAAACCATGAAAATCATAAAAAGTTATAAATATCACTAAAAATGTAAAAACATATAAAAACCCTAAAACCCACTAAGAAAACCATAAAATCATATAAACACATTAAATCCCTAAAAACCAATAAAATCCCTAAAACCATAAAAACCATAAAACCCCATAAAACTGATAAAAACTAAATAAACAATTTTAAACCCCTATAATCGTTAAAAAAACTCTAAAGAACCTTTAAATCATTAAAAACTAAAAACAAAACCTAAAACCCAAAATACCAAAATACCCCTAAAAACCTCAACATCCTTAAAAACCCAAAAAAAATAAAAATCCAAAACAAAGTTAAAAACCACAAAAACCCTGAAAATCCCTAAGAAAAAATTAAATACCTAAAAACACATTAAACCTATAAAAACCTAAAAATTCTAAAGCATTAGAAAACCCTATACATCCTAAAAATACTTAATACCCTCAGATTCCTTAAAAACTCTAAAACCCATAAAAATCCTTAAAAAATATCTAAAAATCCCTAAAAACATAAAAAGCCTTCAAACCCAGAAACACCATATGAAACTATTGAAACCCTAAAAATATATAAGACCCCTAAAAAACATGGTGGTGGTCAACCTGGCCCAAAGACCGTTGAGTTTTTTATATTTTGGATAATCCCCCAATTATGGGTTGAGAGAGAACCCTTACATCGACTGAATACCCAGGGAAAAAGGACTAATACATGACCCAAAGCCCCAATGCCTGACAAAAAAATAACTTACCCCTCCATAGAATCTATATAATTTAACGTGTCTAACTCCCCATTCTACATGAATGATCATCCAGCATTATCCAGTGTAGAGCTGCACAGTGCCTAGTAACAATGGGAATTTCCATACCCTATCATCCTTCTAATATGGAAAGATCTAATCTAGTGGATGATACTTATAATGAATAATCATCTTGGGACTGATCTTTTGTGATCTGTCTGGGCTGATTCTTGTCCTTTTTAGGTCAGAGGCTCGGTCAACTGAAGGCCATGTGGCTCAAAGGCCTTTGTGGGCCTGAAGGCCCTGAAACCTGTAGGCCCAAATTAGTGGCACGAAGCCCAGAATAATATGAATAGATTCAGCTTCTACAATACCATACAACACCTACTGCAATATTGACATAGTAAACTAAAAATAAACCAATCCTGGATTTGATCCTAGATCTTACAGATTCCACGATGGAGCCTTTACCACTCAGATATATCCTTATTGGTAAAATGTGTGTAAGGGTAGTGCTTGACTCCCAGAGGGGGCCCCTGACCAACCATAATGCCTGTTAAGATTTCCCTAGCTAGGAAAAGGATTTGAATCGCCTAGTGTATAATACATTCAATGTTTGAGTCAGGTGGGACTTGAGCCTATTCTAATTCCCACAGAGTGCGAGGGGTACAACCAATTTGTACCACTCGACTAACACCCATGGGCCCCTAGAAGCGTAAAAAGTCTATGAAAGCTAAAAACTCCTAAATGACCCTAAGACCACTTAAAAACCATAAAACCCCTAAAAACATTAAAAACTCTAAAAACACATAAAATCCCAAAACCCAAACAAAAAATGAAAACCCCATTAAACCTCTAGAAATGATAAAAATACTCTAAAAATCATATAAAACTTATAAAACATAAAACACTTAATACCAAAAAAACCCATAAAAACCCTCAAAACCCGAAATCCCCTCAAAATCCCAAAAATCCCAAAAATCCATAAAACCCTAAAAAATCAACAATAATACATAAAAAATGTAAAAACTCTAAAACCATGAAAACAAAAAAGAAAACATTAAAAACTAAAAAAACTAAAAACCCATAAAAATTTAAAAATGGTTAAGAACCTTAAAACCCCTAAATAACCAAGAAAAACTAAATAACCATAATAACAGCAAAAAACCATAAAAACTGTAAAAACCCATTAAAACCTAAATATTTATTGGAAAACTAAAAACCCATTGACACCTTAAAAATGAAAAAAGACTAAAAACATTAAACACCTAAAAAACTCAAAAAATCTTGGAAAACACAAACAAACCAAAAAACTCAAAAAACCCTAATATACTATAAAACCTCCCAAAATCCCTAAAACCCCTAAAAACCATAAAAATCCTAAATGTCTCAAAATTTACATAAAATTTTAAAAAACCCTAAAACCCACGAAAACCCCTAAAAATACCTTAACAAACCTAAAACCCCAAAAATCCAAAAAACTATTAAAAACTCTAAAAGCACTAAAAACCCTAAAACCCTCAAAATCCATGAAAACCTGAAAAAACCCATAAAAATCATAAAAAGATCTGAAAATACCAAAAAATGTAAAAAATATTAAAACCTCAAAACCCATATAAAACTGTAAAACCTAAAAACAAATAAAACACAAAAAACCCCAAATATGCTAAAACCCATAGAGACTTAAAAAGACCCTAAAAACCCTAAAAACCCCAAAACCCATAAAAACCACTAAAAACCGTGAAACCCAACTAAAAAATCTAACAAACCTTTAAAAACCTAAAAATATTAAAAATGGTAAAAAACATTAAAACCTATAAATAACGCTCTAAAACCATAGAATTCAATAAAAAACCATTAAAACCCTAAAAAACATAAAAAAACTTAAAAACCCTCAAAATCCTAAAAAAATTAAAGTCCTTAAAAATCCTAAAAATCCCTAAAAATCCCTAAAAGCATCAAAAAATTATAAATACCTTAAAACCCCTTAATAAAACATTAAAACCTAAAAACACTTAAAACCCCAAAATACCTAGAAAACACTAAAAAAATAAAAAACCAAAAATCCATGAACACCATAAAAACCATAAGAACCATAAAAAACCCAAAATCCTATAAAACCCCAAAAAACAACCCAAAATCCAAAAAGCTCTTTAAACCCCTAAAAATGTTCAGAAGAACGAAACCCATTATAAAATATAAAAAAATAAAAACAAATCCTAAAACCCAAAAGAAATATAACCCCCTAAAGCCCTTAACACCCATAAAACCACAAAAACCCCTAAAATACCTAAAAACCATATGAATCCTAAAAATTATCTATAAATTACTAAATCATAAAAACCCTAAAACCATAAATACTCTATGTAAACCATAAAAAACCAAAATAATTAAAACCTTTAAAAACCAAAAAATCTCTAAAAACCCTAAAATCTCTAAAACTACACAAAATATCTAAAACCCCCAAAACCATAAAAATCCTAAAAATCCTAAAATAATTTAAATGTAAAAATATATTAATCCCTGAAAATTCCAACGAAAACATTAAAAACCTAAAAGGCCTAAAACTCATAAAATAACTAAAAACATTAAAAACCCTAAAACCTATAAAAAATCAAAAAAAACCTAGAAACCATAAAAAACATAAAAACCCATAAAACCCTATATACCACTAAAATCTCTAAAATCCATTTAAACCTATAAAAATGTTAAAAAACATTAAAAAACTTACATACCCTAAAAACTCAAGAAAAACCCTAAAATCCAAAAGACCATCAAAGGCCAATAAACGCAAAAAAAATTCAAAACACTAAAAATCCCTAAGAACCCAAAAAAAGAAAAAATAAAAAAACTCCGTAAAATCTATTAGAACAGGAAGACCCATAAAACACCCTAAAACCCCCTACGAAAACCATAACAACAAAAAAAGGAATGAGACCCCCAAAACCTAAAAACACTAAATAACCCTAAAAACCTTAAAGACACTAAAAATATATAAATACCCTAAAATAATGTTATAATCCTTAAAAACACCTAAAATTCCCTAAAAACAAAAAAACACTTTAAAACCATGAAACTCCCCCAAGAAAAACCTAAAGCCTTAAAATCACTTAAAACCCCTAAAAACCTAAAAATGAAAAAACCCTATAAAACCCAATAAATTAAATAAAATCATAAAACACCTAAAAATTATAAAACCAATAAAAAACATAAAAAGCCTAAAAACCCATAAAACAACTAAAAACTCTATAACCCCATTAAACCCCAAAAAATGTAAGAAAACTCTAAAAAACATTTAAACCCCAAAAAAATAAAAATAAAACATAAAATCCAAATATACCAAAAAATGTTAGTATGATAATACCATAAAAACAATCAAAAGAAAAATCCAATAAAAATCCTAAAAAAATCAGAAACAAAATCCCTAAAAATATAAAAATCCTAACATCTCTTAAATCCATAAAAAACCTAAAACACTTTTAAAACCCTAAAACATTTAAAAATCTAAAAACCCTAAAATACCATAAAACACCAAAAAACCTTAAAAATGCTAAAACCCTTAAAATTAATATAAAACCATAAAACCCCATTAAACCACTAAAACCACTAAAAACTCTAAAACCCCTTTAAAGAAAAAAAATGTCAAAAACATTTAAAAACCATAAAAACTCTAAAAAACACAAAAAATCCTAGAACCCAAAAAAAATCAAAACCCCACTAAATCCCAAAAACCTCTAAAACTATAAAAATCATAAAAATCAATAAAAATACCTAAAACATAAAAAAATCATAATAAACAAGAAAACCATTAAAAACCACAAAAAACTAAAAACCCCTAAAAACATAAAAAAAACTAAATAACCCCCCATAGCCTCAGAAAATCCCTAAAATCCCTAAAAAACAAAAATCCTAAAAATCCCTAAAAAAAACCCAAAAAACCCAAAAAAACACAATTAAAACGACAAAATTTTAAAAACATTTACAAAATCCTAAAAATCGTAAAAAATGCTAAAACCCCAAAAAACCCCTAAATGCCCAAAAAACTCAAAAATCCATAAAAACCTTTAAACCCCCACAAATCCATAAAAACCACTAAAACTCTAAAACCCATTTAAACCCCTTTTTTTAAAAAAAAATCTAAAAATGATATAAACTAAAAACTCAAAAAGAACCCTAAAACCCCAAAAAAGATAAAACCCCAAAAAACGTAAAAACTCTCTATATCCCTAAAATACATATAACCCCATAAAAATCCTTATAAATCCATAAACATCCATAAAAATTTAAAAAACCAAGAAAACCTCGCTAAAAACCTTTAAAACCTAAAACTAATAAAACCCCCAAAAAATCAAATAAATGATTAAAACCCTAAAATCCCAAAAAACCATTAAAACTGTCAAAATCCCTAAATATTCTAAGAAACCATAAGAACCCTAAAAGATATAAAAATCCCCTAAAAATATCAACCCCCAAAACCCTTGAAAACCCCAGGTAAACCGTAAAATCCTAAAAAAACATAAATCCCTTAAAAACCTAAAAGACGTAAAATATAATAAAATACCTAAATTACCCAAAAAACACTAAAACCCATAAAAAATAAAAAACTCTAAAAGCCTTTAAACACCTAAAAATTCAAAAACCCTTAAAACCAAAACACTAACAAAAAACCTAAAAACACTCTAAATATAAAAAACCCCCATAACCCAATAAAAATACTAAAAATACCTAGAAATTTAAAAACCCTAAAAACAAACAAAAAACATTACATCCAAAAAACACATAAAACCCCTAAAACCATATAAATGAAAAAACTCCTAATAAACCCAAAAAATCATAAAAACCACAAAACCAACAAAAAATATTAATACCCTAAAAAAACAAAACTAAAAACCCACTATAAACTCTAAAAAAACTGAACCCCTAAAAATGTTAAAAACACTCTAAAATACCATAAGAC
This sequence comes from Viscum album, assembly GCA_963277665.1. NCBI lineage: Eukaryota > Viridiplantae > Streptophyta > Magnoliopsida > Santalales > Viscaceae > Viscum > Viscum album. The sequence continues at coordinate 1,273,099,776 of OY728136.1, read as the reverse complement.
CGCAAAAACCTAAAAAACCTTCTAAACCCCCCCCCCCCCAAACATAAAATCCTTTAAAACCCTAAAACACTAAAATTCCCTAAAAACATGAAAACCCATAAATGCCCTAAAGTTTTTAAAAAATCCCCAAAACATAAAAAATTGTAAATACCATAAAAACTCCTATGAAACCCTTAAAATCGTAAAATAACATAAAAACTCTAAAAATAATAAAAACAATCAAAATCTCTAAAACCCAAAAATATTTTATTTATTCCTAATAAACCTAAAATCATAAAAACCCAAAATCCATGAAATATACTAAGATAACCATAAAAATCTAAAAATACTAAAAACCCATTAAAACATAAAATTTTATTCAGCCCCTAAAAAAATAAAAACCCAAGAAAACTCTAAAAACCCATATAACCCCTAAAAACATTTAAACACATAAAAAAACAAAACCCACTGAAAAACTCTTAAACCCATTAAATCGCAAAAACCTAAACACAAAATATATATTTTTATTAAATAAACACTTATAAGGAAAATTGGAAAACCATTCATGTACAAGATTAGATAATCAACCAACAAGATATGTAATAGACTAATCTATTAGTTGGAATTTAAGCCTTTTAGAGACCTTACCTCTATAGAGACTCCATTGAAGTGGAATATCCTTCTCGTTTGTATCATCTTGGGGGAGGTTTTCATAATTTTAGGTCATCTTATTCGAGGATTGAATGAGCTCTTCCACAACAATCTTCTTCCCATTGAATCCACGAGCATGTATCCAAAGTTTTTTTGGGTCCAAGCACCCTGGTCTTTGGTATGATTGGCCCGAATATGCCTCCCAACCAGCCGGTCAAACTCTTATGGTGTAGTGATGACCAATAAACCCCAAAAACATTATGAAAACCATATTAACCTGAAAATAATTAAAACCCTAAAAACACAAAAATGTAAAAAACCCTAAAACCTTAAAAATCCATAAAAACAGATAATAACGTAAAAGATAACCTTACAGGTTGTTCATTTGGGAAGGGGTCAACCCCCACTATTTTCTATATGAATAAAGAGGAAACTATTATCCCCGTTCAGGATAAATTCTCTGCTAGTGTCACATCTAGCGCACAAAAGGGGAAGCCGAGGAAGGACTATTCCTCCTTGCCAAAGACAGTGGCTACTAGGGCATCCAGTAAAGCTGTGAAGAACTCCTCTAGCATGGTGGGGTGGTCTGCTAAGAAGTAGCTGAATGTGGAGCAGGTTCAACTTAATGTGAAGCAACAACACCTCAGATATTACTACACCACCTTCCTCAAACAATATGAATCATCTGAATGGGAGTCAGTAGAGTCAGATGCTTCCACTGGATATGGTGCTGATGGGGACCCGTATGGGGATGGATACTTCTGACCTCTAATTTGATGTTCCTGCCTCTCTTTCTTCTGCTCTCTGTGTGTTTTTTCTTCTTGTTTTTCCTTTTTTTTGGCGTGGGTTGTAAGGGATTTTTGGGTGTGGGTCGTTTGACCCCTCCCCTCCCTTGTCTGTTGCATCTCTTTTTCTTTCTAATAAACTTGGGGGGTTGGGAATAGCCCGACCCTCTCATCTTCTTTGCTCCAAAACACAAAAAATCTTTAAAAACCCAAAAACCCTTAAAAATCATTGAAATGCATATAAACCAAAAAACCATAAAAATAAAAAAATGCACTAGATATCTCTAAAAAGGTAAAAACCTGAAAAAATGTTGAAGACCCCTAAGAAAATTTTAAAACCATCAAAACATATAAAACCACTAAAACCCCTAAAACCCCTAAAAACCCTAAAATCTCTCTAAAAAACTAAAAACTAAATAAAAATCCATAAAAAACATAAAAACACCTCAAAATACCTGTAGTGTAAATTACCCTAAATACCCTAAAAAACCTTAAATACCAAAAATGACATAAAACCCCTAAAACCTAAAAAATACTAAAAACCCTAAAACCCTAAAAGACCATAAAACATTAAAACCCCTAAAAACACCCGAAACCATTAAAAACACATAAAATGATTAAAACCACTAAAATCTATAAAATCCTTTAAACCACAAAAAATGTTAAAAAATCTAAAGAAACAAAAAATAAATAAAATTATTCAAACTGCCAAATCCCCTAAAAAACCATAAAACCCCAAAAAAAACATGAAAACCTTGAAACCCCTAAAAACATGAAAAACCATAAAATCCAAAAAAAACACAAAAATAAAAAATACACTAAAATACATGAAAACCCAGAGAAAAACATAAAACCCTAAAAACACTACAAACCACTAAAACCCAAAAAAATACAATAACCCCAAAACCCTAAAAACATTAATGCACAAAACCAATAAACACCCCTAAAGCCTTAAAAACCCATAAGAACTCATAAAAATCCTAAAACCCACTAAAAATTATAAAACCTCTTTAAACTAATAAAAATGATAATAACTATTAAGAAACCTTAAACCCCCATAAAAACTCAAAAAACCCCTAAAAACACAAAAACCCTTAAAACACTAAAAACTGTTAAAACCGCTAAAAATCAGAATAAATCCCAAACTGACTTAAAAATTAAACAGCCCTAAAAATCACTAAAATGTAAAAAGAACCTAATAATCTTGAAATCCCCAAATAAAACCTTAAAAAACCAAAATCACCTAAAACCCCAAAAAAACTAAAAAACCACTAATACTATAAAAACCCTAAAACCCTAAAAATATCAAAATCCCTAAAAACTGTAAAAATACATAAATATCCTTAAAAACCCAAAAATATCTAAAACATACCAACCACTAAAAATCCTAAAAAACCTATGAGAACTGTGAAAACCTAAAAATTATTAGAACCACAAAAAACCTAAAAATGCTAGAAACCCTCAAAAATAGTAAAAAGACCCTAAAACCCCTGAAAACCATAAAACCACTTACACCTTTAAAATCCTAAAACCCATAAACAATTAAATAACCAATAATAACTAAAAACCCCATTAAACCCTTAAAAATATTTAAAAATCTAAAAAAAATTAAAACCCTAAAAAATTAAGAAAACCCTAAAACCCCAAAAAAACACAAAAACCCTAAAAACCCTAAAAATACCTAAAACACCCAAAAACATTAAAAATTCAAAACATTACTAAATAATAAATAAACCTAAAACTCGGAAAACCCATAAGAAGTCATTATAATACTAATAACAATTGAAACACCTAAAAATCCTAAAAAACTAAAAACACTAAAAAACCTAAAAAAATATAAATACCATTAAACCCCCAAAATCTTTAAAACCCCTAAAAACCTATAAAACCAGTAAAACCACTTAAATTCATTTGAACCCCTAAAAGTATCAAAAAATTATAAAAATCCTTAAAAACATGAAAAACATAAAACCCCCAAAAATCCCAAAACCAATATAAAAGATAAAATTATGAAAAAAACAAAAAAAAATCTACATAACCACTAAAAAACCATAATAATGTTAAAATCTAGGAAAATCCCTATGAAAACATTAAAAACCAAAATACACTACAAAATATCAAACCTATAAAATGTTAAAGACCCTAAAACCTTAAAATCCCTAAAACCCCAAAAAACCTCTATAAACATTAAAAATCATAAAACCCCATAAAAATCCAAAAACCCACTAAAAGATCTAAAAATATATTAATCTCCTAAATAGATAAAAATTTAACAAAAAACTTTAAAACCCCAAAAACTAAAAAACAGTAAAACCCCTCAAAACAATAAAAATCCTAAAAATTCCTAAACCTCAATAACCTAAAAACCCTAAAAACCCTGAAAAACCCAAAGAAAACTTTAAAAACCTAAAAACACATAAAACACTTAATACCCCTAAAAATGATAAAAACCAAAAAGACCCATAAAAAACATAAATTTATAAAACTTGTTTAAATCTATTAAAATTATATATAACTCAATAAACACATTAAATTCTAAAAAATGAAAAATCTTCTAAAACCCTAAAATTCAATAAAAATAAAAAAACCCCTGAAACACCAAAAAATTTACTAAAAATGTAAAAATTACTAAAAACCATGAAAAAATATAAGAAAATATTAAAAACCTATTAACATTTAAATCATCTTAAAACATAAAACATCCAAAAAAACCTTTCAAAAACGCCTAAAACCCTATAAAACACTCAAAACCCTCAAAATCCTTAAAAACTTTGAAAACAAAAATATACTAAAAATCCCTCAAAGTCCTTAAAAACATAAAAACCCTAAAAAATACTGAAAACCCCTAATAAAACCTTTAAAACAAAAATTATTTTAAAAATCCTAAAAAACTAAATACTTATGAAAACACGAATACCCCCAAAACACTAAAAATCCCAAAATCCCAAAATCCAAAAAACTCTAAAAATCAAAAAAAAATTATAAAAAATTATTTAAACCCCAAAAAGTATAATAAAAATCTATAAAACCATAAACCCACTAAAAACTCATTAACCATAAAATCCCAAAAAAAATCTATAAAACCCCTCAAAATCCATAAAAAGTAAAAAAACCATTAAAATTCGTAAAATCCATAAAAATCTACAAAAGCATAAAAAACCCAAAAACCTAAAAACCTAAGAATACCATAAAAACATAAAACACTTAAAACCCTAAAAAACCCAAAAAAACACTAAAACCGTACAAACCCAAAACCCCGAAATCCCTTACCCCCCCCCCCCCACACTAAAAATAAATAAAAATTTACACAAATCCCTAAAAATCAATAAAAACACAAAAAAAAACTCTAAAACCCCTAAAAACCCTAAGAAAAAAAAGGACCGAAACACTTAAAAACCAAAAAAAACATAAAACGCGCAAAAACACTAAGACCAAAAAAACTACAAAACCCTTAAAACTTGTAAAACCCTAAGAACAGAAAAAAACTAAAAATTATAAAAACCATTTAATCCCCATAAAAAAATAAAAAATGCTAAAAATTATAAAACCCCTAATAAATAAATAAATATCCAAAACCCCAAAAAATCATAAAACCCAAAAACCTACAAAAAACCTCAGTATAAGAAAAAATCTAAAAACATAAAAACACATAAAAATTCCTAAATTTGCCTTAAAACATAAAAAACCCCAGAAACATTAAAAAACCCTACAAATATCTTAAAACACATAGAAGCTGTAAAAAAACAATAAAAAACACTAAAACCTGTAAAAACCAAAAAATCCCAAAAACTATAAAATTCCTAAAAACCGTAAAAACCATAAAAACACTAAAAAACTCCTAAAATCCAAAAAATTGTAAAATAACTAAAACCCTTAAAAATACAAATAAAACCTTAAATAACTAAAAATGCTAAAAACACTAAAAAACAAAAAAACCCAAAAACCATAAAAAACCAAAAGCATTTAAATACCCCAAACACCAATAAAAACTATAAAACTAATTTAAAACCTTGAAAATAGTTAAAAACTATAAAAATCATAAAATACATAAAAATGAAAAAAAATCCTAAAATCCTAGAAAATCTATAAATACTGTAAAAACCAAAATCCCCTTAAACCCCTCAAAAATAAAAAATATATAAATCTTATAAATATCAACAAATAAAAAATCCTAAAACATATAAAAACTCTTAAAAAACATAAAAATCTAAAAACAATTAACCCCCCCCCCCCCCCACAAACAAAATAATCCTAAAAACCCTAAAAACCATAAAACCATATAAATCCCTAAAAACCAAAAAACATTTAAAAACTAGTAAAAACTATAAAAACCATTTAAATCCCAAATATGTCAAAAAAATTAAAAAACCTTAAAAATCATACAAAACTCCAAAAAATCACCAAAACACAAAAAAAATCATAAAAACCCCTAAAACCTTAATTACCCTATAATACCTCGAAATACCTAAAACCACTAAAAATACAAAAAAAAAATTGTACAAAGACTAGAAAATCACTAAAAGTTAAAAAAAATATCTTGAAAACCCCTAAGTAAACATTAAATACCAGAAAATAATTAAAATCCCTAAAACCCTAAAAACCCTAAACCCCCCAAAATCCTTAAAAACCCAAAATCGATAAAATACTAAAAAATAACTAAAAATCCCAAAAAACATAAAAAACATGAAACAACATGAAAACACATATGAAATCCTTAAAAAAATAACACATAATACCCCAAAAAACTACAGACACTAAAAATCCTAAGATTACTCTAAAAATAAAAAAAACTACTAAAAACTAAAAAAACCATTGAATCTTTAAAAACCATTAGACCCTATAAAAACAATAAAATTCACTAAAAATTATAAAAACACTTTGAAACCCAAAAAACTTTTTAATCTTTACAAAACCAATAAACCTAAAAAAGCTCAAAAAGAAAACCCTAATAATTATAAAAACAAAAAAACCTTAAAACCCTAAAAAAAATCTAAAGTCGTCAAAATAAAAAAAACTCCAAACAATAAAAATACTAAAAAAATACCTAAATATATAAAATCCCTAAAAACCATAAAAACCCAATGAAACCCATAAAAACTAAAAAACACTTAAAACCCTTAAAATTTTTAAACCCCCCAAAATCCTTAAAAATGCTAAAAACCATAAAATACCTAAAAAAATACCAAAATGTACCTAAAAACATAAAACATCTAAAATACCAAAAAATCTGTAATAAATACTTCAAAACATAAAAACACATAAAACCACTAAAAGCCTAAAAAATGTAAAATCCCTAAAAACCCTAAAATGATCCTAAAACCCCTAAAACCACTAAAAACAAAAAAAATATAAAAAAACCTTAAAACCCCTTAAAAACCCAAAATACCACTAAATAATATAAAAATATCATAAACCCCTAAATTGTTTAATACTCTAAAAACCCTCAAAACCCCTAAAAATTTAAAAATACCCTAAAAATACAAAAAACCAAAAAAACCTTAAGAACCTTAAAACATCCGAAAATCCCCCAAAAACCCAAAAACCCTTAAAAATATAAATCCCAAAATACCAAAAAATGAATAAAAATGAAATACTCTAAAAACCACAAAAAACACTATGAAAACCTTAAAGACCTAAAAAAATATAACACAAAAAATTAAAAATTGGTAAAAAATCTAAAAACCCAAAACACCCTAAAAACCCTACAAACATTAAAAAACCCATAAACCCATAAAACCAAACTTTAAACTCTAAGATAACTAAAACATATAAAACATTAAACACATTAAAAACTCTAAAAAATAGTGAAAAACCCTAAAAACCAAAAATACAATAGAAACATTAACAAACCTAAAACCCCTCAAAAACCATAAAAACCCTAAAAATCATAGAAAACCCCTAAAAACATTTTAAAACATAAATAACCCTAAAATTATAGAAAACCACAAAGAAAATCTTAAAAACAGAAATACATGTTAAACCTCTAAAAATGAAAAAAAATGTTAAAAACCCCAAAACCCCTAAAAACCCAAAAAACCTAAAATTTTAAAAACCTTTAACAACCTAAAATTTATTTAAAACCCATGAAACTCCTAAAACCCACAAAATAATCTATAAACCCTTAAAATAGTTGTAAAACTCTAAAAAAACTTAAAACCAATGAAAACTAAAAAAACCAGAAAAACTCAAAAAAACCATAAAAAACCTATAACAATAAGAAACTCTAAAATTTATAAAAAATACCTACAACCATAAAAAAACTACAAAAACCATTAAAATGTATAAAACCCTAAATTCACTAAAAACCCCTACAAATATCATTAAAAACCCTAAACACCCCTAGAACTACTAACAAACCTAAAAAAATTTAAAACCCAAAAAAACCCTCAAATCCCTAAGACCTAAAAATGATAAAAATCCTTAAAATGCCGAAAAAACCCCTAATACCATAAAAACCATAAAACTCCTGAAATCCAGTTAGAAAACCTTAAACCCCAAATAACACTTAGAACCCCTAAATACCATAAAAACACTAAATCCCCTAACCCCCTCAACCCCCAAAAAAGACCTTAAAACCCCTAAAACGCAAAAACCGCATAAAAAACATAAAAATCCTAAAAATCATAAAAACCGGAAATAACTATAAAACATTTTCAACCCCAAGGAATATTAAAAACTAAAAAGACCAAAAAAACTATAAAAGACCAAAATACCCTAAAACCATGAAAAACCCAAAAAATTGTACATTTTTAAAAAATTCCCTAAAAATCCTAAAAACAAAAAAAAACCCTGAAACCGTAATAAAATATAAAAAAACTAAAAACAATTAGAACCCCAAAGAAACATAAATAATTTTAAAATCTATAAAAACCATAAAAGTCTAAAAAACTCATAAAAATGATAAAACCCCTAAAAAATTAAAAACCTAAAACCACATAAATACCATAACAAACCGCTAACAACTCTAAAAACCCTATAAATCCCTAAAAACTATAATAAAACTAAAACCCAGAAAACACTAAGAAGTCGAAAACCCCCTAAAACCCCAATAAGCCATAAACCCCATAAAACTCTATAAACCATAAAAATCTAAAAATATATAAAATCTAATAAAACATAAAAAATCCCTAAAATCCTAAAAATACTATGTAAATATTAAGAAATAAAAAAAATTAAAACCTTAAGAAACCCTAAAAAAATTAAAAAACCCATAAAACCCTTTAAAGAATTAGAACTCCAAAAAACCCTCAAAGACCCTAAAAACCCAAAAAACAATAAAGGATCATTAAAAGCTAAAAAATTAAAAAACTTTAAAAACCTTAAATAAATTAAATACTAAAAAACCCTAAAAATTCACAAAAACCCTAAACACTCTTAAAACCCCTCAAATCCCTAAAACCCCCAAAAAACATAAAAATCATTAAAATCCCTAAAACATTAAAAAGCCATAAAAAACCCTGAAAAATAATAAGAAATCTATAAAAACATCAAAACACATAAAACCCCTAAAACCCAAAAAATTATGAAATCCCTAAAACCCTAAAAATTTTAAAACGCCTAAAAATCATTAAAAACCCCAAGAAACCCTAAAAACCCTATAAATTCCTAATAATCCCAAATGATATAAAAAATCCAAAAAACCCAAAAAACCCAAAAGAAACTCTTAAAACCCTTTTCAAAACATAAAATTCGTCATAACCTAAATAACACAAAATTCCTAAAAACCCTTAAAACCCCCATATAAACTTGATAAATTTATATCCCTAAGAACACCTAAAAACCTAAAAAACCACTATAAACACTATAACTTGTTTAAACCCCTGAAAACATTAAAAATAATAAAAACATTACAAATACTAAAAACCAAAAAAACCCTAAATGCAAAATACTCAAAAACCATCAATATCCCTAACACCCATAAAAACAGTATAAATCATTAAAATCCCTAAAATACACTTGAAATGAAAAAACCTAAAAACTAAGAAACCCTAAAATAAATCCTTAGAATTCTAAAAACACATAAAACCCTTAAAAAGCAGAAAATGCTATAAAACCTAAAAAATCTTAAGATTTGTAAAAACACTAAAAATAAAAAAAACAGCTTAAATCATAAAAAACCCTAAAAACAATAAATACCATAAAAACTATAAAAACTATAAAAACTCATTAATCCCCAAAAAAAATTAAAAAAATACAAAAAACTTTAAGACCCTAAAAACAATAAAACCACTAAAACCCAAAAAATACTTGAAAAGCCCAATGGAACCCGAAAACGTAAAAATCCTTAAAACCCTAAAAACCGATAAAAACCTAAAAGATACATTAAAATACCTATAAACACAAAAAACACTATAAATCCATATGAAATACTTAAAAAACTAGAAACACTAAAAACACCTAAAAACCCTAAAAACATCTAAACTCCTCAAACCACTAAAAAACTCAAAATCTATAAAAATCATAAATCCAAAAAAAAAAATTACTAACACCTAAAAATATAAAAAAATCTAAAAAACCCTGAAAACCCTCAAAGAAAACCTTGGAATACTAAAAACATTTAAAACCCCTAAAAACCAGAAATACGATTAAAACCATAAAAACACATAAAACCCTAATAATCCAGAAAACCACACAACCCCTAAAACCATAACATACCATAAAACCCTCTAATTAAAATCTTTAAAACCTTTAAACCTATAAAAATGTTAAAAAACATTCAAAAACCATAAAAACCCTAAAAAATCACAAGAAGAACCTAAACACAAAAAACCCACTAAACACCTCAAAAATCACCAAAATCCCTGAAAACATAAAGAAACCTAAGAAAGCCATAAAAATCAATAAAATGTAAAAAGCCATAAAAGCTAAAAAAAACTAAGAAAATATTCAAAACCAAAAAACCCTTAAAACCCTAAAAAACCTAAAAATGAATAAAAACACTAAAAACCCTAAATCACCTAAAAATATATAAGAACCCTAAAACCATAAAATTCCAAAAAATCCCTAAAAACAGAAAAAAAAAATTCTAATACCCTAAAACACTCAAAAAATGTATAAAAACATAAAAACCCTAAAAATTATTAAAACCATAAGAACAATGAAACCTTAAAACACCAAAACCCATTATACCAATAAAAACTAAAAATAAGATTAAATCCTATAAAAAGTTAAAAAAAAATCACAAATCCTTATTAACCAAAATTAATAAAAAACCAATAAATACCGAAAAACCACCATAAAATTAAATAAATCCCTAAAAACATTATAACCCTCATAATCCCTAAAATCTCTAAAAAACATAAAAATTGTAACCCCCCCCCCTAATCCCAAAATATGTAAAAAAACATAAAAACTAAAAAATCTATAAGAGAACCAGAAAAACCTTATTTCACTTAAAACCCAAAAAAACCAAAAAAATCTAAAAATTATAATATCCATAAAACCACTAAAACAATTAAAAACCAAAAAACCCCCTACAAACATAAAAAATCCATAAAACCCAGAAACCCTAAAAATTCACTAAAAACTCTAAAAAACTTTTAAAGAACTAATTTTTTTACCAACTCTAAAATCAAAAAAACACTAAAACTCAAACCCTTCCCCCCTAAAACCATCCAAAACCAAAAAACACTAAAAACCATCAAAATACCTAAAAACACTAAAACCCCATAAATATCGTAAAAATATCAAAAAACATAAAAACAGAAAAAAACCTAAAAACCCCTAAGAAAACCTTAAAAATCAAAAAAAAAATTAATACCCCTAAAAAGATAAAAACACAAAAATCCGTAAAAACATTAAAACACTAAAATACTTCAAAGTTCCAGAAAACCCTAAAAACCCATAAAATCCTATAAATCCATAAAAATCCCTAATACGTAAAAACCCCAAAAAACTGTATATCCCTATGAATATCATAAAAACCTAAAATCACTTAAATCCCTCAAAAAAATAAAAAATGATAAAAATCCAGAAAAAAACATAAATAGTCCCTAAACCCCCCAAAACCATGACAACCTAGAAACCTTAAAAAACCCAAAAAACCCATAATCATCTTTAGAACCAATAAAACACTCAAAACCCTTTAAACCCCAAAAATGGTAAAAAAAATCTAAGGAACCTTAAATAAAAAAACACAAAAACCCACAAAAAAACATAGAACCCCTAAAAATCCTAAAGACCGTCAAAATACGTAAAAACATAAAAACCCAAAAAACCATAAAAATCCAAAAAATCCTAAAAAATCCCTTAAAACGTAAAATATCCATAAAAACCCTAAAACACCCTAATAAATCCTTAAATCCCTAAAATAATTAAAACCACTTCAACCCTAAAACACTAAAAAACATAATAACTCTATAAAACCATAAAAACCATAAAAAAATACCCTAAAACCCATAAAACACATAAAAACCTATAAAATGACTCAAAGCCACTAAAATTCAAAAAAATCCCTTTAAAACTTTAAATTTTTTTTTAAAAAATAAAATAAAATAAATTCCCTAAAAACAAAATGAAAACCTAAAAACAAATTCAAACCATAAAAACACTAGAAATAATAACAAGCATAAAAATCCTAAAAAACATAAAAAAACAAAAAAATCCTAAAAATTCTCTAAAAATTCCTATAAATTTAAAAACCCTAAAACCCTAGAAAATACTATATGAAACGTCAGAAACCTAAAAAATACTTATAACTCATAAAAAACTAAAAAACCCATAATAACCAAGAAAACACTTTTAAAAGATTATACACCTAAAAACACTTAACACCACTACCAAACCTAAAAATGATAGAAACCATAAAACCACAAAAAACCATAAAATATTTAAAAGATCAAAAAATCCCTAAATAACCCATTGAACCCCTAAAAAGAATTAAAAGTTAAAGAACCTTGAAACCCATAAAATATTGAAAAAACCACTAAGAACCCAAAAAACAAAAAAAATCCAAAACCCCTAAAAACCCTCAAAATCCCTCAAAACACTAAAAACCATGAAAAAAATAAAAATTATATAAAAATACCTAAATAGGTAATAATTATGCAAATCTATGAAAATACATAATAAAATGATTGAAACTTAAAAACACATAAAACCCTTAAAATGTCAAAAATGATAAAAACTGAAAAACCATTAAAACCTTAAAATCCCTAAACCCCCAAAAGTCCTTAAAACCTTATAAATAATAAAAATACTATGAAAGACCTAAAAATCATAAAAAAGAAAAAAACACTAAAATCCATAAAAACCCTGTGTGAAAACTTAAAAACCTAAAAACACTTAAAATACCTAAAATCCTGAAAAATGATAAAACCCGTGAACCCGTAAAAGAACCTACAAACCAAAAAAACATAAAAATATCAAAAAAACTTTAAAACCCAAATAACCCATAAAAGAACCTAAAAACCACTAAAAACACTAAAAACCCTTTAAAGACCAAAAATTGTTAAAAATATTAGAAAACTGTTAAAACTAAAAAACCCCCTAAAAGCCCAAAGATTTATAAAAACACTAAAATACCATAAAAACCCTCAAAATCATGAAAAAACCTAAAAAACATTAAAATCATAAAAAATCCTAAAAATCACTAAAATGATAAAAACACCTAAAAACCTTGAAAACTCCTCACAGAACCTTATGAATCTAAAAACACTGAAAATCCCTAAAAACCTAGAATATGATAAAAACCATAAAATCCTGAAAAATACATTAAACCCCTATAAATGCTTGTAAAATAAAAACCCCTAAAAATGATAAAAAATCTAAAAAAACTAGAAATCTCTACAAAACTCAAACCCTAAAAACTCAAAGAATACCTAGAAACCCCAAAAAACAAAAAAACCCAAAAATCGCCCAAAATCCCAAAAAAATCATTAAAAGCATAAAAATTCAAAAAATAAGATAAAAATATATAATAAAATAAAATCTCTTAATAACCCTAAAAATCCCTAAGAAAATGGTAAAACCATAAAAACCTCTAAAAACCATAAAAATGATCGAAACTCATAAAAACCCAAAAAACCCACTAAAAAAATCTAAAATTCCGTTAAAACATGAAAAATGTTTTTAAAAATCTAAAAATCCTTAAACCACTAAAAACTTAGAAAACCATAAAAACCATATAAATCAAAGAGAAGATATAAAAATCCCAAAAACATAAAAATACCTAAAACCGAAAAATACCATAAAAACATTAAAACCCTAAAAACCATAAAACCTTAAAAAACTAAAAAATCATTAAAACCATAAAATTGCTAAACCTACATAAAAACCACTAAAGACTCTTAAAATCAGAAAAACCCATTAAAACATTAAAAACCTAATAAACCCTAAAAAGCCAAAAAATGTTAAAAACCTAATATCCTATGAAAATTTTAAAACATAAAAACTTGTAAAAGATGTAAAAACCAAGAAAAACTATAGAAACCCAACCCTATAAACACTAAAAACCCTAAAACCATAGAAACCCCTAAAAAAGATAAACCCTCTAAAACCATAAAAACTACCAAAAACCCATAAAACCCTAAGAACTACTAAAAAATATAAAAAAACCCTTTAAACCCCAAAAAATGTTAATAAATTATAAAAAAATAAAATCCATAAAAACTCAAAAAAACCTAGAACATTAAAATCCCAAAAAACTCATTAAAACACTAAAAACCCTAAAGACCATAAAAATCCATAAAAACAAAAAAATACATCAAATAATAAAAAAATCCAAATAAATACTTAAAAAGGTAATGAACACTAAAAAACATTAAAAAACCATAAGAAAAAAATTAAAAACAAAAAAACCTAAACCCCAAAAAACCCTAAAAATGGTGAAAACCTTAAAAATCATCAAACCCTAAGAACACTAAAACCCATAAAAACATTAATAACTCTAAAAACCCTAAAAAACATCAAACCTTAAAAACCCATTAATCCCATAAAATAATTAAAAACTTTAAAACTACATTAAAATATTGAAAACTCAAAAAAACCCAAAAACCCATAAAAACCCTAAAACCCTTAAAAATCCCCAAAACCATAAAATCATTAAAATATTTAGATATTCTATCAAAAATAAAAAATAAACAAAAAACCCCCTATAACACAAAAAATGATAAAAACCCATAAAATCCCTCAATATTCTTAAATGCCATAAAAACCCATTAATTCCTACAGACCTAGAAACTTATCAATTACTCTATGTAAGAGATAACTATTATCACCAGATCCTCCAGAATTCAATTGGAAACATCCATGATCCCTTCTCATTGAGAAGTTAGTGGGGATACCTCCACCTCATCAGATGAAGAGGATTATTATTTCATGCCGAGTGATTTTATTTTGGACCTTTTTTGGAGTCATATCATGATATCGATGGATTTAATGACATACAAATGGTGAGTCAAAATGATATTGGAGAAGGAAATGGATGTTGATGTTAGTTGCTGACTTGATGATCCTAAATTTGAAGCATGTATGCATATTCCCTTGTTGAATTGAAAGGATAATATCTTATGACCTGTTTCTATCATTCTGTTATTGTTTATGTTTTTGCTAGAGATTTCTTCATCTTTTATATATATAAGGTATTCAAAACTATATATAAGATAATGATTTATTATTTTGAAGATGGATGATTGAAGTTGGTTATAGTGGCTAATTTTTTATAGTTTTTTATTTCTCTTCTTAACTATTCATGTAAAAAATCTCGAGTTTTCAGTTTCTCCAGAAGTTCAGCACTGTGGAAAATAGTTTCTATATTTGTGTAAGATTGATGTAGGATGGTTATTGAAAAGGATTATTTATGGACTTATACTAGTTATTTGGGGTTATTTTTGTATCCTAAGTCTCAAATTATGATGTTCTCATAGTCCTTGGATGACTGATAAATCAAATGACTGGTAGGATGAGGATCACTTACTGGTATGTCTGTAGATGATTTTGGTTGGTGATGTTGCCCATTCAAGGTGACCACCAAGATGGGTCTTCTGATAAAGTGGTTGATGTTTCCACTTGATTAATGGTTTCTTCTAGAAAACAAATGATTACATAGAATTGGGTACTACATCATATTACAAGATGCAGGGGGATACTTGCTGGATGCTCTTCAACTTTAGAAGAAGATGACTCTTAAGATGTTGCTGCTATTATATTCATTAGATTTTCTAACCATTGAATATGTTATGTTGGATTTCTAGATTGTTATCAATATTTTATATCTAGGTTCTTCATGTTGCACAAAATATTTCATTTATAATTTTTTTATAATAAATTCATGGGGCTATGAGTTGGTAATTCAACTTATACCTTGAGTTGTTTCTTGCATAGAAATCCTAAAAATTCATACAATCATCAAAAATTTAAAAACACTGAAAAATCATAAGAATACAATAAAAACCTAAAGGCAATATATACCCCTAAAAACATAAAAACACTAAAAACCCCGAGAACCATAAAATACCGTAAAAATACTAAAGCCCCATTAAAATCATAAAAACCCATAAAACCTTCAAAACCCTAAAAATCACAAAAAAACCCTAAAAACCCTTTCATCCCATAAAATAAAAAAATTTCTAAAATGACTTAAACACCTAAAAACACAAAAATATCCTAAAATCCAAAAAAAGCTTTAAACTGTTAAAAATTATAAAATCCTACAAACCTAAAAATCCACAAAATCATTAAACACCATAAAAATAAAAAATTACTAAAGTTACCTAAAAACATAAAAACCGTAAAACCCGTAACAACATAATGAAAACCATAAAAAACCCATAAAACCACTAAAAAGAATAAAAATGCTAAAAACCTTTAAAAAACCCTAAGAACACTAAAAACCTTAAAAATACCTAAAAACACTAAGCCCCATACCAATCTAAGAAAATCCCTAAAACCCATAAAATGTAAAAAAACTTTAAAAAACCTGAAAACCCTAAAGAAAACCTGAAATAACTAAAAAACATAAAACCCCTAAATAACCAAAAAAATAATAAAAAACTCAAAATACCCTCATAACCCTAAAACCACTAAAATCACAAAACCCCATTAAACCCCTAAAACCACTAAAAACCAAAAAAATTGTAAAAGCTCACTAAAAATTCTAAAAACTATTTATACCCCTTAAAATGCTAAAAAGCTCAAAAATAATCATAAAACCCCAATAATCTCTAAAAATCCCTCAATCCCCCAAAAATAGATATAATCCCTAAAATCCCTAAAAATGCTAAAACCCCCAAAAACCTTAAAAAAAGTCATAAAAATCTTAAAAAACCTAAACATCCCTAAATTCATAAGAAAACCCTCAAACCCCCTATGAAATCATTAAAAACATAAAAACACATAAGACAACTAAAACATAAAAAATGATAAAAACCCATAGAGAACCTTAAAAACCATAAAAACCCCTAAAAGCCAACAAAATCTATAAAAACTACAAAAACTATAAATATCGTATAAAATCAATAAAAAATCCTTACTAAAATAAAAATATATAAAAACCCTAAAATCCTAAAGAAAACAATAAAAACCTAAAAACAGTTAAAACCCTTAGAAACATAAAATACGCTAAAACCCTTAATATCCTAAAACCCCCTAAAACCCAAAAAACCCCTAAAACCCTTTAAAATCCTAAATAACCATAAAAACCCAACCCCCCCCCCCCACTAAAAACTCTAAAAACCATTTAATCCTCAAAAAAATTAAAAAACTCTAATAAATATTAAAACCCAAAAAACTCAAAACACAATACATAGAAAAACAAAAAAACACATAAAAACACTAAAAACCCATGAAAACCCTAAAAACCTTCAAAATCCCAAAAAACAATAAAGACCATAAAATAATAAAAACCACTAAAATCCCTAAAAACTGAAAAAATTGTAATAAAAATTAAAACCACTATGAAATCCATATAAACCTAAAAATTATTAATACCCTAAAAACATAAAAATTTTATAAACCCCTAAAACCCTAAACTATTCTAAAAACCCCTAAAAAATATAAAAACACATAAAAATAATTAAAAGACATTTAAAATCTATAGAAATGTAAAAAACCTTGAAAACCCTTAGAAATCCTTAAAAAACATAAAACCTATAAAAACAAAAAAAAATGATAAAAACCCTAATACCCATAAAACCCCCAAAAAACAGTACAAATTATAGAGACCCATAAAAAGCTTAAAAACACTAAAAAATATAAAAACCCTTTAAACCCATTAAATCATTATAAAATATTGTTGGTCAGAGTGGATACTCAAGAGGGGGGTGAATTGAGTTCCAATTAAAATTTTCTGTTAAAAACAATGTTGATAACAATCCACCTATTTCAAAAACAGATTAAACTGTAGTGAATTTATACGGATTATAAAGGTTCAATTAGTTTCTCAAAGATTGATTAGTTCTCTGTTAACTTAATCCTATGATTAAATTAACTTTTGAAACTAACTTACTGGTTTATAATAAATATAAAAACTTGCGAGTTTAACCATCAAAGTAGCTTTGAAAATAAATTATATTTCAAAGTAATGGCAGCGGAATATGAAATAACTATGTAGAATATGGATATAGTATGTAGCTATAAACACAGAGAATTAACCAAGAGGTTCAGTCTCAATCCGAGACTTAGTCCTCTCCAAGTTTATATAAAAATGATCCACACCCTGGATCGGGGTTAACAACAGTGAACACACTGTCTAGGTCACAAGACCTCTACCACAGATCTGCGTGGGGAAATAAACAACGGCTTAGAGCTGTCCAGGTCTCACACGACCTCTACCACTATCCACAGTGGGAAATGAGGTGTAAAAAGGATTGCTGAGGATTTACAGATCCTCCAGTGAAAGTTCAAGAGTCAGTGTGTGTGTTTAATACAGCAGATAACACACACTGCTCAAAATGTAAACAAATGTATCACAGAGCAGAGATGTAGAGTTTAGAAATGGATCTAGTGATTTCAGTGTAGCTCTGGACTCTTTTGTGTTTGGTCAGAATTTATTCTGAGTCCTCTTCTCGTTTTTGTTTGAGAAGAAGAGTGTCGTATGCTTCAAGTCCAAAGGAAGTGAGATGTAGTCGATGAAGTTCTTCAATGTTCTTTTGTATGCACAGAACTATTCTTGAGTAGGCTTGATTGTGTATGAGGTTCTGTCTTTCGTGGTGCTTCCTCTTCTTTCTTTTTCTCTGTATTCTTCTTGTGTTCTTGCATCCACACTTCCTTCAGCAGAGTCTTCTTGTATTTATGTCACGTGCTTCGGAAGACAGAAAAGGTTTCCTTTTCACGGGTACGAGGTACGGTTTCCTGACATCCGACAACCATTATTAATTAATTGATAGAGCATTAAAATATACCTAATATGACCGTTGGTTAGATTAAATAAAGATAAAGATAAAGAGATTCAAACAGTTGTTTATGACTGTTGAAGAATCAAATGATCGGTAGGTCATCAGTATTTGTGAGTAGTGATCGGTGAGTCAGTTTGATCAGCATCGGTCTGTCATCTGATTGGTGAGTCAGTTTGATCAGCATCGGTCTGTCATCTGATCGGTGAGTCAGTTTGATCAGCATCGGTCTGTCATCTGATCGATATTGAATCGGTGCTTCCGATGTCCTTTGATATTGGATCGGTGCTTCCGATGTCTGTTGATATTGAATCGGTGCTTCCAATGTCCTTTGATATTGTATCGGTGCTTCCGATGTCTGTTGATATTGAATCGGTGCTTCCGATGTCCTTTGATACTGGATCGGTGCTTCCGATGTCTGTTGATATTGAATCGGTGCTTCCGATGTCCTTTGATATTGGATCGGTGCTTCCGATGTCTGTTGATATTGAATCAGTGCTTCCGATGTCTGTTGATATTGAATCTAGAAGACTTCCAAAATACTTTGTAAGTCAATAATCATAGACAAAAACATGATAACAGATTCATTAACAGATTGTAATTAAGTTTATGAGAAATCAAACCAGATTAAGCATTAATGGTATGTGATGATTTGTGATTATTAAAACATCAATTATAGACATGAAATCAACAATCTTCCAGAGGGCTCAACAATCTCCCCCTTTTTGATAATCATAGAACTTTATCATAAAATATAAATAATATGATAGATTATTAATAAAAACATAATGCTAGTTAAACCATGAAGAGAATAAATATAAAGAGATATATAAATCTCCCCCTGAGATAAATACATCTGTTCTCACCCATATATATCTCTCCCATGCATCGTTATTCTCCCATATATCTCTCTTCCTTCTCCCATATATCTCTCTTCTTCTTCTCTGTTCTCCCCCTTTGTGATAAGCAAAAAGGAGGTAAAGCAGATAAGTGAAAGTGAAAGGAAAAGCAGGCAGCCGAGAGTATAGAGAAGAAAAGAAAGTGAAAAAGTACAGAATATTACAAGCATCACATTGTTCACCCTATCAAAAACAATACACAACTATTTTTTGGGATACAAAGGGACTTTGCCTTTGTCTTTGGGATCAATAGTGAGTAAGTTTGAAGGCTTGGAGGCAGGCTGGACTGGGCGAATCTGAAGTGGGGGTAGGACAACTCGGGCAGGTGGAGGAGCAGGTGCCATAGAGAGTTGTTGTGGAGAAACAAGAGCTAGTTGAGAAGCTTGCTGAGGGATTGGTCTTAACTGAGAGAGAGATTGAGCAACAGACAGCTGATTTGGAGCTACATCAGAGTCACTGAGAGGGTCAGAAGTAGGAACTACGATTGCAGTGGCCTGAGCATTCAAATAGGGCTTCAAAATATGAATGAAGTCCTGAATGACTTCTGCTCCATACTTCATAGCTTTTTCAAAATCATCTTTATTCTCCATGAATTGTGCCAAGGAAGGGGTAAAATCTTGCAACTGATGAACTTGAGTTTTGAAAGCCTGAGTGACTGGAGGTAATTTCAGATTCTCTACTAACACCTTGAAGTTGGCAGCCATTTCATGCTTTGTATAAATCTTGGAAAAGTAATTATCAACTTTCTCTTTGATCTCTTGCAGAGCTTTCTTAGAATCTGCTGAATATACCAATGCCATCCTATGACTGTTCTCACAGAGCTCTTTCATCTTCCTCAAAGATTCTAAATCAAGAATTTGTCTAACAGTAGCCAACTCATCATGCACAACGTCTCTTAAATCTTCCATCTCACGGGTAGTGATCTTGGTCACCTTTCCTGTACTTTCTTGGCCAACTATGTGAGTTAACTCAGCTTTCAACTTCCTCAGGTCAGACTTGTTGAGATGTTCAATAAAATTTCTCAAAACTTCCATCATACCAGAGATGGTTGATCAGAATTTGCTGGATAGAGATACCAAGCCGGTGTGAAGATCCTTCATAGTCTGATTCAAAAAGGCTATGTGCCTGCCAATAAGTTCACCAGTATTGGCCAGGTCTGGCTTCACAGCATTGGATACTCTTTGTGAGAAGGCTTCCAATGAATTTTCAGAAACTTGTAGAGACACTTGAGTAAGAGCATTAGAAATTTCCTCTCTAACTGTGTCTCTCACAGCAGTTAGCAATTAAATCTTAAACTTATTTAGATCAGCTTGAGAGATTCTAGAACCAGGAAGATTAACATTTTTAGGATCAACATCAGGAACAGACCTTGCATCTCTTGGGAGGTTCTTCTTCACAGCTGCAGCAGATTCTGGCATTGCTTCTTCTTCTTCAGAATATTCTAAGCCCAACACAGCATAACCAGGGTAGTCATCCCAAACAGCAGCACATAGGGTGTATTTTGGTTTCTCATAGCTTGCTGTTCCACTGATTTTTGGTGAATCAACCTTGCCACTGATATGTATTTCTTGTTCTGACTGAGGTGATTCTATTTGATCTTCAGAAAGACTATCCACTGGTCTGTGATCACCATCAACAGCAGCCTCAGCATCATCAGCATGTTCATCATCACTCTTCTCAGAAGCTTCACTGTGATATTCTTCAGTATCAGAATCTTCTTCATCATCACCAAGAATAGGTTCTGATTCTGGTAGGGTTAAGGGTGGACTAGCAGGTCCAAAATCTATTCTTCTTTTGGGACTAGCAGTGTCAGGATCACTCCTAACATCAAGAGATGATATACTTCCTTCCTCAGTCACAGCTTCTTCTTGTTCTTGTGCTTTGGTGGCTTCATCCTTTCCTTCTTCTTGCCCATCATCATCAGAATAAGCTGGTTCCTCATCTGGTTTCAAGCCAGGGTCTCTCAAATCCTTTGGCCTCTTGCCATGATCTATGGGATTGTAGGCTTCATACAATTTTTCTTCATCTGCATCCCAGCACTTCTTCCATGGATTCAAATTGATTTTCATCCTCTTGCAGATCTCTTTGTTGAGACAGAAGGTATGATCTGTTTCATCAACTTCATCATCTTTATCAATACATTCTAGATTCTTGAGCATAGTAGATATCATCTTTGAATAAAACAAGGCAGTGGCTTTCTTGGACGGTTTTACCATTCCAGCTATGTGCACCATCACATATCTACACAAATTGATCTTCTCATGTGTTTTCAGAAGAAAAAACAAGAAAACATCCTGGTACTTTACAGCAGCAAAATCTCCTCTCCTAGGGCAAAGTTGGTGCTGAATAAACTTGAAAAGAAGTCTGCATTCACCATATAATTCTGAAGTTGTGATTCTCCGTGACTCCCTATTTCCAGTCAGAAGCTCCAGAGCTAATTCATAAGAGAAGAAATCAGATGTTGGAGGAATATTCCCAGCATAATCCTCATACCGACCTTCATGAGGTACATTCAAGCATTCAGCCCACTGCTTAGATGAGAAGGATATTTTCTTTCCTTTTACCACAGACGACATCCTGGCAGCCTCCGCACCATCTAAAGTGATTTCCAGATTCATATAGAACTCATGTACCAGCTTCGGGTAGTCTATTCGAGAGTTGTCAGAAAACCAGTCTATTCATCCTTGCGATTCAAGAACTTGCAGCAAAAGTGACTAACTTGACAAAAGCCACGTGGAGATGACTTCTCTTTCTACAGCAATAATCCGAGTTTCCAGGTTCGGATTTACTGATCATTGAGAGGTACTACTCGACTCGCCTCGAGCACGCTTTGAAGGTACAGGGCTATCCGGTCCTTTGCTCGGTCTCTTTTGCTTAGCCATTCGAGGATTTTGGGAAGGCAGGAGTTCGAAGGTTCGAAGTAGAGGGGAAGAGAGGTTGAAAGGTTCGGTTGGAAATGAAAGGTAAAAGGTTTAGGGAAGATAAATAGCCACGTATAATTTATTTTATCATTTAGGGTTCCCATAAAAAGTATAAAAGAAATTTACTAATTAATTATATAAAAAACGGTATGATAGATCGGTTGCACAGATCAGTTTCACAGATCAGTTTCACAGATCAGTTTCACAGATCAGTTTCACAGATCAGTTTCACAGATCAGTTTCACAGATCAGTTTCACAGATCAGTTTCACAGATCAGTTTCACGGATCAGTTTCGCAGATCAGTTTCACAGATCAGTTTCACAGATCACTTTCACAGATCAGTTTCACAGATCAGTTTCACAGATCAGTTTCACAGATCAGTTTCACAGATCAATTTCACAGATCAGTTTCACAGATCAGTTTCACATATCAGTTTCACAGATCAGTTTCACAGATCAGTTTCACGGATCAGTTTCAAAGATCAATCATACACAACTCTTGTTTAATAAATTTCATTCTTTCAGAGCATAAAGGCTTTGTGAAGATATCGGCTAATTGATGTTCAGAACTAATAAATTTCAAAGAAATATCACCTTTTTGATAATGATCTCTTAGAAAGTGATGTCTGACATCAATGTGCTTAGTTCTAGAGTGAGATACAGGGTTCTTAGATATATTTATTGCACTAGTATTGTCACAGTTTATTGAAACATGTTTGAGATCAAATCCATAATCCAATAAAGTGTGTTTCATCCACAGAATTTGTGCACAGCAACTACCAGCAGCTATGTATTCTGCCTCAGCAGTAGACAATGCAACTGAGTTCTGTTTCTTACTACAACATGATACTAGGGATTTTCCAAGAAATGACATGTTCCAGATGTGCTCTTCCTATCCAACTTACATCCAGCAAAGTCAGCATCTAAATAGCTAGTTAGGCTAAATGATTGTCCTTTTGGATAAAACAAACCTAAATTTATAGTATTCTTAAGATATTTAAAAATCATTTTAACAGCCAGTAAGTGTGATTCTTTAGGATTAGCTTGAAATCTAGCACACATACATACACTGAACATAATGTCTGGTCGACTAGCAGTAAGATAAAGTAAACTACCAATCATACCTCTGTAATTGGTCTGATCCACTGGTTTCCCAGCTTCATCTGTATCCAATTTACAGGTAGTACTCATAGGTGTATCACTTTCCTTAATACTATCCAATCCAAAATGTTTTAAAAGATCCTTTGTATATTTACTTTGATTTAAAATAATTCCATCTTTAGTTTGAAAAAATTGAAAACCAAGAAAATACTTAAGCTCTCCCATTAAGATCACTTCAAATTCATTTTGCATATCCTTTGAAAAATCAGTACATAAGGAATTTTTAGAAGATCCAAAAATAATATCATCAACATAGATTTGTACTATTAATACATCTTTTGAAATCCTTTTGATAAAAAGAGTGGGATCAGTTACTCCTTTTGTAAATCCTTTTGAGATAAGAAAGCTTGAAAGCCTTTCATACCAAGCTCTTGGAGCTTGTTTTAAACCATATAAATCTTTAGAAAGTTTAAAAACATGATTTGGAAAATGAGGATTTAAAAAACCAGGTGGTTGTTCTACAAAAACATCTTCTACAATAAAACCATTTAGAAAAGCACTTTTGACATCCATTTGATATAGCTTGAAATTCAGATGTGATGCATGGGCAAGTAAGATCCTAATGGCCTCTAATCTAGCCACGGGTGCAAAAGTTTCCTCATAGTCTATTCCTTCCTCTTGACTATAGCCTTGTGCAACTAGCCTAGCTTTGTTTCTAATGATGTTTCCAGATTCATCAACTTTGTTTCTAAACACCCATTTTGTGCCTATGGTCAAAATGTCCTTAGATCTGTCTACTAGTTTCCAGACTTTGTTTCTTTCAAATTGATTTAGTTCTTCTTGCATAGCCATTACCCAAAATTCATCATTGATAGCATCATTGATATTTTTAGGTTCTAACTGTGAAAGAAAAGCTTGATGTTCAACCTTATTTCTTAGAGAAGCTCTAGTCTGTGTTCCTCTATCTAGATTTCCTACAACAGCATCTAAAGGATGGTTCTTTAGAGTCCTAGATAGTCTTGAAAAGATAGGGCTAGAGACTTCAGATTCATCTACAGATTGAGGTTCAACAGAAGCTGGTTCTGGAGAATTTCCAGAGCTGGATGTTTTAACTATAGGTCCATTGTCTTTATCATTGATATTCAAACCAGAGAGATCATCTTCAAGAGAGATTTTAGGTTCATGTGGATCAGTTTCATCAAATTTGATGTGAACAAATTCTTCCACACATTTGGTTCTTTTATTGAAAACTCTATAGGCTTTACTAGAGATAGAGTAACCTAGGAAAATTCCTTCATCACTCTTGGATGCAAATTTGTTAAGATTGTCTTTAGTATTGAGAATGAAGACTTTACAGCCAAAAACTTTGAAGTAGTTAACCTTAGGTTTCCTATGGTTCCATAACTCATAAGGGGTCCTCTTAAGAACTGGTCTGATCAAGACTCTATTAATGACATAACAAGCTGTATTTACATCTTCAGCCCAAAAGTAAATAGGCAGTTCATATTCATTGAGCATAGTTCTAGCTATTTCTTGCAGGGTTCTATTCCTTCTCTCTACTACACCATTTTGTTGGGGCGTCCTAGGGGCAGAGAAATTATGACTATATCCATTGTGTGAGCAGTAAGAATCAAACTCATGATTTTCAAACTCACGACCATGATCACTTCTCAAGGTCTTAATCATGAGTCCACTAAAATTTTCTACAGATTTGGAGTATTTAACAAAGTAAGAACAAGCTTCACTTTTGTGAGCTAGAAAATATACCCAAGTATATCTAGAAAAGTCATCCACAAGAACATAGACATAGTGCTTCCCATTCAAACTAGAAATTCTAGAAGGTCCAAATAAATTCATGTGAACCAACTCTAGAGGTTGAGAAGTTGACACTTCTTTCTTTGATTTAAAAGAAACTTTATGTTGCTTTCCCTTTTGACAGGGATTACAAACTTTGTCTGCTGGAAATTCAAGTTTGGGTAAGTCTCTAACTAAGTTCTTCCTAGAAAGTTTTCTGAGTGAGTGTACATTGCAGTGTCCTAATCTTCTGTGCCAAAGCCAAGACTCTTTATGAAAAGCATTTAAACAAGGAATATTCTGTTTAGCTAAAGAATCTAAATCAACAGCATAAACATTTTCATTTCTTAAAGCAGAAAATACTAAAACATTTTTAGAGTTAAAAACATTGCAAGAATCATTTTTAAATTTCACATAAAAACCATCATCACACAACTGAGAAATGCTTAACAAGTTATATTTAAGTCCATCAACAAATAAAACTTCAGAAACCAAGATTGAATCAGTGTTACCAATCTGCCCTAAGCCGATGATTTTTCCTTTTGAATTATCACCAAAAGTGACAAAGCCTCCATCAACTTTTACTAAGCTCTTGAAACAAGAATAATCTCCAGTCATGTGTCTTGAGCACCCACTGTCTAAATACCATATCTTCTTGTGACAGCTCTTCAAGCAGGCCTCCTCAGAAGTGTTTGTCATGAAACACATGTTGGATCGATTCCTTTCAGAGTCTGAAGATTCAGCTTCACTTGTGCTGTCTTCTGAAGCACTCCAAGTAGCCTTCATGGCTTTCTTGTACTTGTTATCCTTGTATTTATACTTCTTTCTGTATTTCAGCTTTGGAAAGTCTGCTTTTATGTGTCCTTTTCTTTTGCATTCATAACAGACAACTTCATCTGATTTATCAGACTTCTTCCAGTCCTTTTTCCAGTGTCCTTTGTTATCATACTTGCCTTTGTAGTTTGACTTTCTGAAAAACTTCTTCTTCCTATAGAATTTATTAAATCTTCTAGCAATGTGTGCCATCTCAGCATCACTGTCAGAATCATTCTTACTTTCCTCACTTCTTGAACTTTCATTGATAGCTTGAGGCTTTTCCTTATCCTTATTCTTTGAGGTTGTAGTCTTGAAGGCAATAGAGTTCCTTTTAGGTTCATCATCTTCTTCTTTCTTTACCTTGAGTTCTTCTTCATACATCATCAACTTACCAATTAGTTCCTAGACTGGAAGTTCTCCAATGTCACATGATTCTCTAATGGAGACAGAGGTTCCTCTCCATCTTTCAGGTAGACATCTCAAAATTCTCATGATTTGTTCCTTTGCTGGAACATCCTTTCCCAGAGAAGTCATTGTGTTGACAATTTCATTGAACCTGAGATACATATCAGAAATGGGTTCATCAGGCTTCATCTTAAAATTATCATACTTAATAGTGTAGGTATTCAATCTCATCTCCTTAACATTAGTTGTTCCTTCATGAGAAACAGCCAAGGTATCCCAAATTTCATAAGCAGTTTTACATGCAGAAATTCTATTAAATTCCTCATCTCCTAGAGCATAGTACAAGGAATTCATAGCTTTACAATTATTATTGTAAGCAGTCTTTGTAGGTTCATCCCAAGTAGATCTATCAGTAGTGGGAACTTTATATTCAGATTCAATAGTAGTCCAAATATCAAAACTCATGCTTTCTAGATGAATTTTCATTTTAAGTTTCCACTGAGCATAGTTATTTCCATTAAAGAAAGGTGGTCGGTTAGTAGCAACACCCTCAAGTCTATTATCCATTATAAACAAAATTTAAAGAGATAAAAATTTAGAAATAACATAAATTTTAAGAACTTTAAAATACAAATAAAATCACAGTTGAAAACAGAGTAATTTAGAAGGTATTAATAAACCCTCTGATACCAAATGTTGGTCGGAGTGGATACTCAAGAGAGGGGTGAATTGAGTTCCAATTAAAATTTTCTATTAAAAACAATGTTGATAACAATCCCCCTATTTCAAAAACAGATTAAACTGTAGTGAATTTATACGGATTATAAAGGTTCAATTAGTTTCTCAAAGATTGATTAGTTCTCAGTTAACTTAATCTTATGATTAAATTAACTTTTGAAACTAACTTACTGGTTTATAATAAATATAAACACTTGCGAGTTTAACCATCAAAGTAGCTTTGAAAATAAATTATATTTCAAAGTAATGGCAGCGGAATATGAAATAACTATGTAGAATATGGATATAGTATGTATCTATAAACACAGAGAATTAACCAAGAGGTTCAGTCTCAAGCCGAGACTTAGTCCTCTCCAAGTTTATATAAAAATGATCCACACCCTGGATCGGGGTTAACAACAGTGAACACACTGTCCAGGTCACAAGACCTCTACCACAGATCTGCGTGGGGAAATAAACAATGGCTTAGAGTTGTCCAGGTCTCACACGACCTCTACCACTATCCACAGTGGGAAATGAGGTGTAAAAAGGATTGCTGAGGATTTACAGATCCTCCAGTGAAAGTTCAGGAGTTAGTGTGTGTGTTTAATACAGCAGATAACACACACTGCTCAAAATGTAAACAAATGTATCACAGAGCAGAGATGTATAGTTTAGAAATGGCTCTAGTGATTTCAGTGTAGCTCTAGACTCTTTTGTGTTTTGTCAGAATTTATTCTGAGTCCTCTTCTCGTTTTTGTTTGAGAAGAAGAGTGTCGTATGCTTCAAGTCCAAAGGCAGTGAGATGTAGTCGATGAAGTTCTTCAATGTTCTTTTGTATGCACAGAACTCTTCTTGAGTAGGCTTGATTGTGTATGAGGTTCTGTCTTTCTTGGTGCTTCCTCTTCTTTCTTTTTCTCTGTATTCTTCTTGTGTTCTTGCATCCACACTTCCTTCAGCAGAGTCTTCTTGTATTTATGTCACGTGCTTCGGAAGACAGAAAAGGTTTCCTTTTCGTGGGTACGAGGTACGGTTTCCTGACATCCGACAACCTTTATTAATTAATTGACAGAGCATTAAAATATACCTAATATGACCGTTGGTTAGATTAAATAAAGATAAAGATAAAGAGATTCAAACATTTGTTTATGACTGTTGAAGAATCAAATGATCGGTAGGTCATCAGCATTTGTGAGTAGTGATCAGTGAGTCAGTTTGATCAGCATCGGTCTGTCATCTGATCGGTGAGTCAGTTTGATCAGCATCGGTCTGTCATCTGATCGGTGAGTCAGTTTGATCAGCATCGGTCTGTCATCTGATCGATATTGAATCGGTGCTTCCGATGTCCTTTGATATTGGATCGGTGCTTCCGATGTCTGTTGATATTGAATCGGTGCTTCTGATGTCCTTTGATATTGGATCGGTGCTTCCGATGTCTGTTGATATTGAATCGGTGCTTCCGATGTCCTTTGATATTGGATCGGTGCTTCCGATGTCTGTTGATATTGAATCGGTGCTTCCGATGACCTTTGATATTGGATCAGTGCTTCCGATGTCTGTTGATATTGAATCGGTGCTTCCGATGTCTGTTGATATTGAATCCAGAAGACTTCCAAAATACTTTGTAAGTCAATAAGCATAGACAAAAACATGATAACATATTCATTAACAGATTGTAATTAAGTTTATGAGATATCAAACCAGATTAAGCATTAATGGTATGTGATGATTTGTGATTATTAAAACATCAATTATAGACATGAAATCAACAATCTTCCAGAGGGCTCAACAAATATATTAATCCTTCAAAAACACTAAAAAACAAAAAAACCGTAACAACCCAATAAACATAATAACCCCAAAACCCTTTAAAATCCCTAAACCCCTACAACCATAAAATTCCAAAAAATACCTAAAAACCCAAAATTGAACCCCCCCTAAAACCTTGAGAAACCTTATAAAAAACAATAAAAAGCATAAAAATACATAACACTACTAAAAACATAAAATAGGTTAAAGAAACTAATATCCTCGAAAACCCTAATAACCCTATTTTTTTTGAAAACCCTCAATATCCTTGAAAACACTATAAACTGTAAAAATCCGAAAAAATCAATAAAAATACTTAAAAATTTAAAAAAAACCTAAAAAACCAGAAAACACAAACAAAACCTTAAAAGAAAAAATCACATTAATCCTCTTAAAATAAAAACAAACTAAAACCTCAAAACTCATAAAATAACCTAAAAACCCCTAAAAACCTTAATACACTAAAAACTTTAAAAACCATAAAATGAATACACACCCTAAAATTCACTACATGTTATAAACACCCTTTAATGTCCTAAAAATGTTAAAAAATATAAATTATCTTACGGAAATTAAAAATAAAAAACCCTAAAACAAGAAATAAACCAAAAAACATTATAAATGCTAAAAACCCAAGAAACCCTCAAAATCCAAAAAGTCCTTAAAACCCATAAAATCCTAAAAAATACATAAAATTCCTAAAAATAAAAAAACCCTAAAAACTAGAAAACCCCTATAAAAACCTCAGAAAAAACTCTTAAAATTCTTAAAATCCTAAAAACACTGAAACCCTAAGAAACCTAAAACCCCTAAAAATCATCAAAATCACTAAAAACACCAAAATCAAAAAAAATCTATAAAAATCCCTAAAAATATAAAAAACGCAAAAAAACTATTAAAAACATAAAAAACTAAAAATAATTAAATCCCCTAAAAACCAAAAAATATTAAAACCCTAATAGACCATAAAGACAAAAAAACCTATAAAAATTATAAGACCCCCTAAAAACCGTAAAAACCTTAAAAACCCAAAAACCCATAGAAAACATTGAAACCCATTTAAACCACTAAATATTTTAGAAACACTAAAACACATTAAAACCCACAAAAAATTAAAAAAAACCTTAAAAACCCTAAACCAATCAATATTTTTAAAAAACCTAAAAATCATAAAAAACTAAAAAGTACCTAAAAAGTAAAAAACCCTAAAAACTCCTATGAAAAGTTAAAAAACCTCAAAAGAAAAAAACTGAAAAAAGGTAAACAACACTAAGAACATTAACAACCTAAAAACCCTACAAATCCCTAAAACCCCTCTAAATCCCTAAAAATCCTAAAAACCATACAAACCCTAAAACCTCCTAAAATCCCTAAAAACATAAAACCCCTAAAAACCCAAAAAACCCTATGAAATCCTTGAAAACATTAAATAATTAAAACCTATAAAAACCTAAAAACTATAAAACCCTTAAAACGCTAAAAGGATATAAAACCATAAACCTCCTTAAAAACCATAAAACCCCAGAAAAAATTAAAAAAAGCAAAAAACTGATAAAACCCCTAATAAACAAATAAATATTTAATAATCCTTTAAAACATTAAAAAAATCAAAACTATATAATCCTCAAAAACCATAAAAAGCCAAAATTTCCTAAAAACTTAAAAAAACCCATAAAAACCCTAACAAATTATAAAATCTCTAAAACCCTAAAAATCATAAAAGTCTTAGATATCCCTAAAAGAACCTGAAAATATAAAAAACCCTTAAAACCATCAAATTCCCTAAGTAGACCTTAAAAAATTAAAACAGTTAAAATCTGTAAAAACCCTAAAACACAAAAACCAACCAAAATCTGTAAAAACATAAAAAAATATATAAGGTGTTAGAGGCGCGATGGTGGACGCGAGATGGATCTAGGAGGCGACGCGAAATGGCGTTTGGGGTTTTGGTTCGGAGATGGTGCTTCCCAATTTTCTTGGTTTTAGTCGACTTGATCTGCAACAGATCTGTGAGTAGCATTCGGTGCCCGGATTTTCTGTCTCTGTTTCGGCTTCAGATTGGTGACAGTCGGCGCATCCACCTGGTGTGCGCGCATCACCGGTCGGTGCAATTCCCCCCCAATCTGGTGTGGTCGGCTCCTGGAGATCTAAGGCTCGAGGGTTGAAGGCGGCTGAGCTGCTGGCAGCTGACAAAATAGTGGCCTTGGCTGCTTGGTCTCATGTGGTTGGGGATTCCTCTCACACGGCTGTGTATGCGGCTAGGCGTGACTCTCCCGCGGCTGAAGATGCTAAGAAGGGGGATCGCCCTACAAAGATTCTTCCCTACAAGCCCTCTGATCAACGGGATTTTCCCCCTAGGTCAATGGAAAAGGCTGTTTTGAAAAATACCTCTTCTACTGTCAATTTTGTGCAGGATCCTATGAGGCTGACCACTATGCGTGATCAGCGCTCCTTTGTGGATGTCATGAAGGACTCTTCACCAAATCAGAAAAGGAATGAACACTCTCGTAAAATTCTTTGAAAGGGATCTTTGGCGCATGTTGAGGCCAACCGTGATGTGATTGCTGAATGATTGGCATTGAGTGAGAACTCATTGATTTCTCATATTGTCCTTCCTAAAGGTGCGCTACCCTAGAAATGTGATTATCTATTCCGTAGAATTTCAATTTTTTGGGGCTTTGATAACTAGAAATGTGTCTCCCTTGTGCGGGGATTCTTTCACTGCTTGTTTCCATCTGCTGATGTGAAGCTTAAGGCTTGGAGTTTTGGTTCCATGTTCTTAAAGCCGGGGTGGATTCATCTACATGAATCGTCACTTGAATTTAATGTCTCCAATGCTAAAAATGTCTTTTCTCAAGTATGGGTGTGTCTTCATGGGATTAATTGGGTCATTTGGTATCCAGAGATCTTGCATGATATTGAAACAGCTATTGGAACACCCATCTATCTCGATAAGAAAACGACGGATGTTAGGTATGGTCACTTCGCTAGAATTCTAGTTGAAGTTGATCTTAGATCTACTCTCATTGACACGGTAACACTTTCCATTCCCTCTGATCAAATTTTGATTGATGTAGAATATGAAAGAAAACCTCTCTTTTGCACTAAATGCATGGTTTTCATACACTCTTTGGAGTTGTGTCACAAAAACATCATTTGTAAGGAGTGTGGAATGTGAGGACACTCCTCAAATCTTTTTCGACGTCAGGTGCATTCGAAGTATCCATCCCCGCCAGAGCATGTCAATAGGGACAATGACCATCCTTTGAAGCCAGTAGATGTACTGAATCCCAGGAATGGAAAAGAGTTAATAATTGATGATAATCCGCCTAGATTGCATAGTGGCCCTACTACTTGTGAGGTTGGCACCTCTGAGATCCCGAGTCCCACTCCTGATTTGATGGAGAATGTTTTTACGCAGTAGCTTGTCCAAAAGGAGAATTCTTCCCCTGCCAATCGGGGGTGCCCTTCTGATGAAAGGAAGGAAAGCGACGAGGTTTTAACTACCGGAAATCGGGACCATTCCCCCTCTAAGTTGGGGGACATCCATGTTGTGGCTAAGGGAAGTGAAATGGATATGAATAATGCATCATACTGTGTGATTGTTCGAGGAGAAAAGAAAGGAGTCTCTGAAAGTGAGGGTGTCATGACTGCCCCAGTTATTAGGAGGCCAAGGAAGGACTATTTTGCAGTTCCGAAGATGGTGACCACTAGGTCATCTTCTAAGAAATCTAAAGAAAAATCATCTATAGAGAAACTGGAGAAAAGGAAGGTATTTACCAAGTTTCTCAAACAATATGAGACTCAATCAGAGTGGGAATCAGCTGATGCTGACGAAATGACCAGGTATGGGTGTGGTGATTATGACTATTATGACTTGTAATATCGCTCTCTCTTCCTCTTTCCTGTCCCTGAACTCTTCTTTCTATTAATAAATTTGGTGGTCCAAGCGTTCTTGGATCTGACTTTTTCGCTAAAAAATATATAAAAACCTAGAAAACCCTAAGAAGAACATGAATACCTAACAAAACATAAAACCCCTAAAAAATCAAAAAACTCAAAAAACCCTAAAACACCCTAAAATTTTTAAAAACTATAAAAACCATAAAACCCCAAAAAACATTAAAAAATCCTAAAATCCCATAAAAACCAATAGAATATCATAAAACTCTAAAAAACATTAAAAATCCTAAAATTATTATAAAACTCAAAAAACCATAAAAACCATAAAACACAAAAAATCCCAAAAAAAACCCAAAAAACCAATAACATCCCATACACCTTAAGACCCCTATAACCCTTTAAAATCCTTAAAACCCAAAAAACCATAAAATCCAAAAAAAAATGCAATACAAAACACAAAAAACATAAAAAAAATCTCAAAACCCTATGAAAACCTTATAAAACTAAAAACACTTAAAACCTCTAAAACACCTCAAAATTATAAAAACCCAAACCCCTAAAAATTCCTAAAAACCATAAAAACTAATTAAAATAACTAAAAATCCATAAAAATGCTTAAAAACATAAAAATAATAAATTATCTAAAAACCCTAAGAAAACCTTAATAAACTAGAAACATATAAAATCCCTTAAAAATTTAAAATTCTAAAAACCTTAAAAATATAAAAACCATAAAACCCACTAAAACCCTCCAAAAATTCTAAAACCCCATAACAACCCAAAAAACCACTAAAAACTCTAAAAACCCATAAAACTCTTAAAAACATTAAATAACTCTAAAAACCATAAACCCCTAAAAAATCAAAAAGACTCCTAAAAACCCAAAAATAAATAAAACCTAAAAACCCCAAAAACCCCTATAGACCCTCAAAATCTCTATAAACCATAAAAAACCAAAAAAATCCGAAAAAAACATAAAAATTCCAAAAAATATAAAAAACCCCCAAAACCCTAAAAAACCCTGAGAAAACCTCTAAAACCTAAAAAACATAAAACCCCTAAAACATAAAAATCACAAAACCCCTAAAAAGACCCTAAAAACTAAAACCCCTAAGACACATAAAATCCCCATATACCCTTAAAAACACTAAAAACCAGTAAAACACTAATCAACAACTAAAAACACTAAAAATTTAAACCCATAAAAACATTAGAAAATTTAAAAAATTAAATATTTAAAAACCCCATAAAAAATAAAAACATATAAACCCTAAACCAATAAAATTTCCTAAAACCCATAAAATTCATAAAAAACTAATAAATATAATAAAAAAATAAAAAAAAAGACTAAAAATAATAAAAACATATAAGACATTGAAAACAATTAAAAACTCTTCAAACACATTAATCCTCTAAAAATGTTAGAAAACTATAAAAATATTAAAACCCCTAAAATTACATATAAAACCCTACAACCCCAAAAAAGCCAGATTACCCCATTATATTAATAAAACCACTCAAAATCCTTAAAAACCTAAAAAAATAAAATTTTTTGAGAAAGACTAAGAATTAAAAAGATTAAAACCATAAAAACCCTATGAAATCGACAAAAACATCAAAACCCTTAAAACCACCAAAAAACATCTAAAACGCTAAAAATAGTTAGAACCCCTAAAATCATAAAAAACATCTAAAACCAAAAAATCTATAAAAAACATAAAAACACAATAAACCTAACACCATAAAACACTTTAATATTCTAAAAAAATCACAATACCCTAAAAACCTAAAAATCCAAAAAAACTCAATAAACCCTAAAAACTAAAAAAACAATAAAAATCCTAAAAACCCTCAAAATCCTTTAAATCCCTGAAAACCATAAAATACTAAAAATCCCTTAAAATAATAAAAACCATAAAATCATGAAATCCCCCTTGAAAACATTAAAAATCTAAAAACACTTAAAACCCCTAAAAATCCTAAAAACACTGAAAACAATTAAAACCCCTAAATATATTAAAAAACTAACAACCCATAAAACACTTAAAACCACTAAAAACATAAAAACCATTTAAATACATAAAAATTTTAGAGGAACTATAAGAACTATAAAATCTATAAAAACCCATAAAACACTCAAAATCCATAAAACTCATAAAATACATAAAAATACAAAAAATCACTAAATTCCATAAAAACAGAAACAATACCTAAAAGGAATTTAACACCTAAGAAACCTTGAAAACATAAAAACACATGAAACACCTAAAAACACAAAAAATTCTAAAATCCCAAAAACCCCAGAAAACCCCTCCAAATCCTTCAAATTCCTAAAATTCCATAAATATCCATAAACACCCTAAAAATTAAAAAAATATATAAAAACATAAAAACCATAAAACATCAAATGAAAACCATAAAAATAAAAAAAACATAAAAACCCATAATACATAGAAATTATAAAATCACTAAAGGACCCTAAAACCCATAAAAACCATACACCCCCTAAAATCCATTAATAACCCTGAAAAACACTAAAACCCAAAAAAACCCACTAAAACCTCTAAACCCCCTTCAAACTACTAAAAATATTAAAAATTCTGGATGCTACGCTGGATGCCTCTTCCTTGGATTAGCTCGGCTTGTCAGGAGATGCTTCTTGGATCTTGGTGCAGACATAGGTTTGTTTCTAGTTCTTCTCTTTGCTATTCGAGGTTGATGCGGGTCTGCATGGGTGCTGGTTTCTGGATCCTGGTGCTTATGCTTCTGGTGCTGCTGGCTCTATGTTATTGGTGATAAAATTTCTTAGAGAGATGGTGATGGATGCTGGAATTTGTGATGTTGAATGTGGGTTACTACTTAACTGGGAGGTGCTGAAGTTATGGTTCTTAGTATAGCTTTTTAGCTGGTGGCTCTCTGCCTGCTTGGAAAATGGTGAGGTTGATGTCTACGATTTTGGTGCTAGTGGTTCTGTGTTCCTGGTGGTGATTTCGGATGGAGTGAAGGCGTTGGATGCTTGAATTGGTGATGCTAGATGTGGGGTGCTACTTAGTTGGGAGGTAAGGAAGTTGTGGTTCATGGTCTTGCTACTACTGAATGTTGATTGTTTCTTGGTTGGGACTGTTGCTGGTCGTTGTTTGCTGGGATGTGATGATGGCCGCGTTGGGTTGTGTTGTTTGTTCCTTTGTTTGCTGCTGCTGGTTGTGATTGGCTATGATGTCAGATTTGGTGTTGTTGGTTGCTGGGGCTGGTTGGTTTGGATGTGTTGCTGCTACTGTGTAGCTGTGATGATTGGATGTGGTGCTGTTGGATGCTGGTATTGGCTGGATGTGACATGATTATGATGCTGCTGTGTCTAGTTTGAGTGTTTTTCTTTATTTTATTCTCTTTTTTTGCGGTCCTTGTGTGTGTTTTTGTTAAGGGTTTTTGGGTGTGGGTTGTTTGACCCTGCCCCTCCCTTGTCTGCAGTGTCTTTGTGTCTTTTTATAATAAATTTTGGGGGCGTTCAGGAATAGCCTGACCCCGAGCCTTCCTTGCCCTAAAAACATAAAAAACCCCTAGGAAAAAGAACCCTAAATAAATTAAAAACATTAAAACCTATAAAAATATTAAAGAACCATAATAACCCCTAAAAAACAAAAAATTCCACAAAAACTCTAAAAACCCTTCAAGCCACTAATAGTGTTAAAAACACTAAAACCCCTAGAAACCCTCAAAAACCAATGAAATCCTAAAATGCCATAAAAATAGCTAAAAACCTTGATAACCTATAAAACCCTCTTAGAAAACCCTAAAAACCTAAAAACACATAAAACCTCTAAAAACATAAAAAATAAAAAAAATCATAAAAACCCTAAAATCACTTTAAAACCTTAAATACAATAAAAAACCCCGAAAACCCTAAAAACCCATAAAAACCTAAAAAACCCCCTAAAACTCTAAAACCCCATTAAATCCCTAGAAATTGTCAAAAACACTAATAAAATTTAAAACCCTTAAAAACAAAAAAACCCTATAAAGCCGAAATATCCATAAAAACCCTAAAAACCCTGAAACCTCTCAAAATCATTAAAAGGTCTAAAACCCATTAAAATCCAAAAAATACCTTATAATACCTAAAAAGGTAGAAACCCCTAAAATCCATGAAATCCCCTAAGAAAACCATAAAAACAAAAAAAAAACACTTAAACCCCATAAAAACATAAAAAATACTAAAACCGTAATAACTAAAATAAACTGTAAAATTTAAAAAACCCAAAAAACCGCTAAAAACTCAAAACCCACTTTAAAACCCAAAAAACATTTAAAACCACTCAAATTCTCGAAATACCCCTAAAAACAAAATAACCTTAAAACCACTTAAAAACCCTCAAATCCCCTAAATCCTTAAAAACCATAAAATCTTAATAAATCCCTAAAAATAACTAAAAATTAAAAACCCTAAAACCCCAGAAAAAACCCTAAGAAAACCTCAAAAATCTAAAAACACATAAAACCCTAAACACATCTAAAAATTGAGAAACATAAAAACACTTAAATATCTTAAAAACCCCTAAAAATCGAAAAATACCTTAAAATTCACGAAAAACTCTAAAAACAATTTTAACCTCTAAAATGTTAAAATGTCAAAAAAAAAACAATAAAAACCAAAAAAATGAAAATACACCTAAAAATTGAAAAATAGAAACAACCAAAAAACCCTTAAAAATATAAAACCATCAAAATACCTAAAATCACTAAAAACAATAAAAACTCTAAATAATCCCAAAAAATCCCTAAAAGATAAAAAAACTCCTAAAACCCAGAAAAACACTAAGAAACCCTTAAAAACATAAAAACACTAAAAGTCCCTAAAATGATAAAAGACCTAAAAGAACCCAAAAAACTCTAAAACCCCCAAAATCCCCACAAACCTTAAAAAACTTGAAAATCCAAAAATAAACCACAATTAATTTAAACCCCCCTAAAAATGATGAAATATTCAAAGAAATCCTTAAAAACCTAAAAAAACATAAGAAACCTAAAAAACCAAAAAATTCTAAAAATCTTAAAGTACCTAAAACCCTAAAACACCAAAAAACCATAAAAAATTTACAAACATTAAAAAACCCTAATAACCATAAAACCCAAAACACCACTAAAAAAATATAAATCTCTTTAAACACCTATATATGTTAAAAACCCCCCAAAACCCCATAAAAACCTGAAAAACAAAAAAACACGAAAAATCTGAAAAAACCATATAACCCCTAAAAATACTAAAAACTATAAAAACACTAAAATCCATAAAATTCCTAAAAAACATAAAACCCGAAAAAACATAAAAAACCTTAAAAACCTAAAAAAACCTAAAATCCCTTTAAACCCATAAAACTAAACAATGATAAAAACCCAAAAAAAACATTAAAACCTCATAAAACCTCATAATACCACAAAAACTATAAAAACCTTAAAAACCACTAAAAATAATAAAAATTACTAAAAATCTTAAAGAGTCCATAAAACCCCTAGAATATTTAAAAACCATGAAAACCCCCTAAAAACCTAAAAATGATAAAACCCTAAAAAACCATAAAAAACACTAAAACCCCTCAAACCTCAAAAATTGATTAAAAACCGTAAAAACCATAAATGCAGTAAATCCCATAAAAACTCTAAAACCCCACTATAAAATATAAACCCCATTAAACCCCTAAAACCTAAAAAACCAAAAAACCCAAAAAAAATTCTAAAAACATCAAAATACCTAAAAAACCTTTTAAATAAAAAACCCAACAATTACTAAAAAACCATAAAAATACCTAAGAAAACCATAAAAACTAAAAAAAATCAAAACCTAAAAAATTTATATAAACCATAAAAAACCATAAAAACCCTAAAACCCATAAAACATTAAAAAAAATAAAAACCCATAGAAATCCTAAAGCCCACTAAAACTATAAAACCCTTCATAGCCCTAAATGTTAAAAATGTCTTAAAAAATAAAAAAACACCCTAAAAAAACCTAAAACCCAAAAATACATAAAACCCTAAACCCTAAAAAATCCTAAACACCCTCAAAATCCCTAAACCCTTAAAAAACATAAAAATATTTAAATAAATCCGAAAAAATCACTATAATCATAAAGAAAATAGAACCCTTGAAAACCCCTAAAACTGTATAAAACTTAAACACTTAAACCACTAAGAAAATAAAAATGTTAAATACCCAAAACCCATAAAATACTTATAAAACATAAAACCTCTAAAAAACTGAAAACCCTAAAAACACATAAATACAAAAAACACTAAAAACTATAAACACCCATTAAACCCCTAAAAGGTAAAAAAGATATAAAAATCATAAAACCCTAAAAAC
This sequence comes from Viscum album, assembly GCA_963277665.1. Classification (NCBI taxonomy): domain Eukaryota; kingdom Viridiplantae; phylum Streptophyta; class Magnoliopsida; order Santalales; family Viscaceae; genus Viscum; species Viscum album. Next base: position 1,273,060,308 of record OY728136.1, on the reverse strand, counting down.
TAAAAATAAACCCTAAAAACCATTAAAACTCTAAAAACCTTATAAAATTAAAAAACACTAAAATACATAAAAACCATAAAAATACTAAAAAGGCCAAAAAATTCCCTAAAAACATAAAAACACTAGAAGCCCTTAAAATCCTTAAGAAAACCTTAAAAACCTAAAAACACTTAAACCCCTAATAACTCTAATAAACATTAAAACCCCTAAAACCCTTAAAAACACTCTAAATTAAAAAAAAAACACAAAAACAGATAGAAATACTAAAAAATACATTGAAATGCCAATAAATGTAAAAAAAACAAAAAAGTCCAATTAAAACCTTAAAACACCATAATAACCTAACAACACACTAGAAACACTAAAACCTCCATAAAACCCTAAAAATGAAAAAAAACTCTATAAATATAAAACTCAAAAAAACCCTAAAGAAACAAAAAAACCCTCAAAACACTCAAAATATATAAAACCACTAATAACCCATAAAAATACTAAACACTCTAAAATCTCTAAAATCATAAAAATCCCTGAAAACCCCTAGAAAAACCATAAAAATAAAAAAATGATAAAAAACCCAAAAACCCTAAAAACATTAAAACCCTAATAACCATAAAAATTGTAAAACCCCTATAAACAATCCACTAAAACCCTAAAACACTTTAAATACCTAAAACGTTAAAAACTCTAAAAAACCTAAAAACCCATAAAAACTAAAAAAACCCTTAAAACCCAAAAAAATAAAAAAACGCAAATGCCTAGTAAATCTTAAAAACCCTAAAAATCCCTAAAACCCATTTGAAATAATAAAAATATTAAGAAATACCTTAAAATTCCTTAAAACATTAAAACTTTGAAACCCCTAAAAAATCCTAAGAAAACATTAAAAACGTAAAAACTCATAAAACCCAAAAAAACCTAAAATAATCTAAAACCCTAAAAACCCATAAACCCCTAAATATACCTAAAAACATTAAAAACCAAGAAAATATAAAATTCCATAAAATTTCCTATAAATGAAAAAACCCAAAAAAAATCCAAAGAAACCCTGAATACTAAAAAACATTTTAAAACCCTAAAAATATTTTAAAATCTAAACCCCCTAGAAGACAAAAAAGACCCAAACACCCCTAAAAACCATAAAAACACTAAAACCCATAAAAACTCTAGAAAAGAATAAAACTATATAAACCATTTAACCAAAAAAAATTTGTAAAGAAAGTCTAAAAACATTAAACCCTCAAAACTAAAATAAAACCTTAAAAACTAGAAAAACCATAAGACCCTAAAAATCCTAAATTCACTATAAACCATAAAAAACAAAAAAAAAATCAAAAAAAATTAAAAATCCCAAAAAACATAAATTTCCCTAAAAAGATAAAGAAAAACATAAAAATTAAAAAACTTCAAACACCAAAAAACCCAAAAAAATGATAACACCCCTAAAACCATAAAATCATAAAAGTACATAAAATACATAAAGAGATTAAGAATACTAAAATTATTATAATTCCTATAACGTAAAAAACTATAGAAACCCCCAAAACCCTATGAAACCAATTAAAAATAAAAAACATAAAATCTAAAGTTAGGATAATATTTCGCCACTATGAGAGTGTGGTCGGGAAAACTATTAGCTTGATGAAATCATCGATTATTTTGGGAAATGGGGTCTCTCCAGCCAGGTAGCTCCACATTTTCAATGTGCTTGGGGTGAAGAGGGGCTCATTACCCTTTACCTACCTGGGTGTGCCTCTTTTTTGGGGGAAAGCAATGAGATTTTACTTTGAGAATATTACTTCTAAAATCACACATAAAAAATCTAAATGGATGGGAAAGTGCCTCTCTCAAGCTGGAAAGGGTATTCTGGTTAACTGTGTTATTACCTCTATGTTTGTCCATGCTTTCTCTATCTATAAATGGCTAACTAGTCTTCTCAAATGACTGAATGAAAAGATAAGGATTTTTTTCTGGACCGGTTTTATTAGAGAACAAGAATTTGGTTTTTGTGGCCAGGAAACACTGTGCAAAGTCGATTGATTTGGGTGGGCTTCATATTAAAGATCTAGGATGTTTCAAGGACTCCATGATTGAGTAGTTCACCTAGAGTCTGCTCGATCCTCATGGTGATGGACTGAATTTTCTCAAGGAGAGATTCCCGCGCAGGTTATGTGATGGATTTGCTGGGTATATTCCATCCTCGGTTTTTCCTACATTGCAATCCTCATATAGTGCACCTTTTCTATGGAAGGCTGAGGAGCACTGAAATCACATGTTCCTACATTAAACCTTTGCTGTGGAACTTGGCGCTACCTGTTACAGTGCTTCGGCCTGACCTGCAGTTTGCAAGGATCGATCTGTGATTTCTTGTGAGGCCTGGTGTAGATGAATCAAAGTGACCAACTCCATAATCTGCTTCTTGCTGGTGTAGTGGTGATAGTTCACTATGTTTGGGCATCTCACAATTCTATATCCTTCAATCGACAGCCCCTCTAACTGCGTGGGGGGGGGGGGGGGGACCATCCACAAGATGATCCGGAATGCATCACAATTACAAACAGTTTCTATGTTTAACAATTTTAGTGATTTTATATTATTGTCATCCCTTGGGGTTGTTGGACGAAGTTGAAAACTGATGGTGCTGAAGTACATTAGATGGATCCCCCCACTCTCATCATGGATAAAGGTCAGTGTTTATGGCATGGCCCTGGGAGCTCCTGGATCCTCGGGGTGTGGTGGCGTTTTTTGTACCTCTAGAGGATTCATTAAGAGATGCTTCTTTTATTTATTGGGGATGGTTGTGCCTTTGAAGCAGAACATTGGGCTATCATAAGGGCTGGGAAATTCGCGAGTCAGTTCAAGTGGAAAAGGATTTTGATTGAATTTGATTTGATGCTCGCAGTTGCCACTCTAAAGGGATTTTCCAGGGATTTCCCTAGTAGACTTTTACCGCACTGGATGAAGTGAATTAATATTTCTCGGACCTTGACCTTTAGTATTTCACATCCATATAAGGATTCCAACTCGGTTGCGGATGCTCTCTCTAAAAGAGGGATTGACGAAAGATGTTCGATGTGGTCCTTCGTCACTCCACCATTTTGTACTCAGTTTGTTGATTTGGATTTGATGGGTAAGATACACTCTCTCCCTTGTAGACCCATCTTGTAGCTTTCTGTTTATGTTTTACTGAATTTTGAAAGGGCTAGGCTATCCGAGTCTTGCACCTCCTCTACCCAAAAAACATAAAATCCCCAAAAACCATAAAATCCCCTAAAACCATAAAAACCCTAAAAACCAATAAATACCCTAAACAATAACTAAAAACTCTAAAAACACTTTAAAACCCATAAAATGAAAAAAAAAATTGAAACCCTTTAAAAACAATAAAAAAACTAAATAAAACCTAAAAACCCAAAAAGGACAATAAAACCCCTAAAACCCCTCAAAATCCCTTGAAACCCTAAAAACTGTAAAAATACTTAAAATGCATAAAAATCTCTAAAAACAAAAAAACCTTAAATATATGTAAAATCCATAAGAAAAGTTTAAAAATATTAAAAAACTTAAAACCTTTTGAATCCAAAAAAATATTATGACCCCGAAAAACCATAAAACTATAGAATCCATCAGAAACAATAAAAATCATAAGATGTCCTAAAAATTAAATTAAAAAAAACTCTAAAACCCCTTAAAACCCCTAAGAAAACATTAAATACTTTAAAACACTTCAAACCCCTAAAAAACATAAAAGCGCTAAAATCCCTACAAACCCTATAAATACCCTAAAAACATAAAAATCCCTAAAAACCATAAAACCCCCTAAATACCATAAAAATCCCCACAAACCCCATTAAAACTCTATAAATCCACTAATAACTATAAAAACCCTTTAAACGCCTAAGAAAGTTAAAAAATATAAAAAACCCTAAACCCTCTAAAAACCACTAAAACCCTAAAAACCCAAAAAACCCATAAACATCCTTAAAACCCTAAAACCCCTAAAACCCTAAAAACCAAAAAACCCCTAAATATATCTAAATAAACTAAAAAAATTAAACCCCCCAACACTAGAAAACCCCGATGAAAACCTTAAAAAACTAAAAATTACTAAAAATCATAAAAACCCTAAAAACATAAAAACTATAAAAATCCCAAAAAACCAAAAAATCCAAAAAACCCATAATCCACTAAAAACAATAAAAAATTATAAATACCTAAAAATAATAAAAAAAATACTCTAAAAACATTAAAACCCATAAAAAACTATAAACCCTAATATTTTATAAAACCAAGAAGCCCCTAAGAACCCACAAAATCCACAAAACCCAAAAAAACATATAAAAATACTATAAAGTCTTAAAAATCCATAAAAATTATATAAATTCTAAAAACCATGAATATACCATAATAAAACCTTAGAATCCAAAAAAAATTAAATATCATAAAATCCTAAAAACAGTAAAAACTGAAAAACCCTAAAAGCCCCTAAAATCCTAAGAACCTCTAAAACCTATCAAAACCACTAAAACCCATAAAACCCATAAAACCACTAAAAACTCCAAAAACCCTTTAAACCCAAAAAAATGTTTAAAATCTCCAAAAACATTAAAATTTTTAAAAACTCAATGACACCCAAAAAATCCTTAAAATCCTAAGAACCAACAAAATCCCCAAACCCCAATAAATCATAAAAAACTAAAAAATGCATAAAAATACATAAAAAATGTAAAACACCCTAAAATACCTAAAAACCCATATGAAAACCATAAAAACAAATAAAACCACTAAAAAACTAAAATTCTAAAAATCCTAAAACCGCTAAAAGACATTGAAACACAAAAAAAATCCCCAAAAAACCATAATAAACCATTCAAACAATGTAAACCCCTAAAAACACTAAAACCCACTAAAAACACTAAAAACATTAAAAACTACAAGAAACATTCAGACCATAAAAAAAATAAAAAAACCAAAAAAAAACCAAAAAAACCCCTTAAAACCCAAAAACCCCTCAAAATTTATAGTAACCATAAAAACTATAAAAATTACTAAAAACAACCTCAAAGTGCCTAAAAATTTTAAAATCACGAAAAACCATGAAAACCCCAAAAAAATTACTTGAAAAATAAATGCACTTAAAACCACTAAAAATCTAAAAACGTTTAAACCCCTAGAAAACCCTAAAGCCCCTGAAAACCAACAAACCCATAAAATCCAGAAAACCCCTAAAAATCACTAAAAACTTGAAAAACCATTTAAACCCCTAAAAAAGTTAAATAATCTAAAAACCCATAAAAACCATAAAAACTAAAAAAACAATAAAAATGGAAAAAAACATAAAAACCGTAAAATCCCTAAAATCCCTAAAAACAAGAAAAATCCCAAAATCCCAAAATCCATAAAAACATAAAAATGCTTAAAAAATTGAAACCCTCTATGAAAACTTTGAAAACCTAAAAACACTCAAAACCTCTAAAAATATAAAGCACGTTAAACCCCCAAAAATAATAAAACGCTAAAATCCTTAAAAACACAAAAAACACTAAAAATCATAAAACACCCCTAAAAATATTTAAACTGTAAAAAATCCCATAAACCCATATAAATAAACTAAAAAACTCAAAATTCTATGTAAAACCCTAAAAACATTAAAAACACCAAAAAAACCTTAAAACACCTTAAAACTAAAAATATCATAAAACCCAAAAAATCATATTAACTCTAAAACCCTAAAAACCCTAAAAACTATCAAAATACATAAAACCCATCAAACCAACAAATCATAAAAATTAAAAAAAATAAATATATAAAACTGTAAAAAACCCATAAAAACTCTAAGACCCTAATAAAACCTCAAAAACCTAAGAACACTTAAATCCACCATTAACTTAAAAATACTTAAAATTCTATAAATCCTAAAAACCATAAAAATAAAAAAATCCCCTAAAAACCCATACAAACCCTAAATACCACTGAAAACGACAAAAACACATTAAACCCCTAAAATGTTTAAAAACACTAAAAAAACTTTAAAACCATCAAAAACTCAAAACCCCAAAAAAATCCGAAAAAGAAACATAAATACCCTGAAAAACCTAGAAACACTAAAAATCCTCAAATCGCTAAAAACCTAAAACCCATAAAAATCAATAAAAATCCTATAATCCCTAAAAACCAAATTATCCATAAAAACCTTGAAAACCCTAAATAAAACCTTAAAACCAAAAAATAAAAAATAAAACCCCAAAATACCCTAAAAAACTAAAAACCTGTAAGACCCTAAATACCCCTAAAAACCTTAAAATCCCTAAAAATGAAAAAACCCACTAAAAACATTAATAATCCTTTAAAACCCTAAAAATGTTAACAAAAACTCCAAAAACCCTAAAACCCCCTCAAAACTAAAAAAACATTAAAACCCAAAAAATCAAAAAATCCTAAAAATCGTTAAAACCCCACAAAATCACTAAAATATATAAAAGACACAAAAAATCTAGAAACCCTTAAAGATCCAGAAAAACATAAAAAATCATCAAAACCTTGATAACTCTCAGAAAACCTAAACACCTCAAAACACTTAAACACCTAAAAAACCTAAAACCCTTAAAAATTCTAAAACTGTAACACCCTAAAACACATAAAACCATGAAAACAATAAAACCAATAAAACCCTTAAAAAAACTAAAAAAACTCAAAAATCCCATAAAATGCCAAAAAATGTTAGAAACTCTAAAAAAACGTAAAACACCTATAAACTAAAAAACCCCCTAAAACCCAAAAAAAATAAAAAAAACATAAAATCCCTAAAATCCTCAAAATCCAAAAATAATACCTAAAAACATTAATAATCCAAAAATTCTGTAAAAATCCCAAAAAACATAAAATCCCTAAAACCCTATAAACCCCTAAGAAAATTATAAACACCTAAAAAATCATAATACCCCTAAAATTATTAAAAATTTTAAAAACCATAAATCAACATGAAAACCCTAAAAACCAGAAAACCCCTCATAATCCCTAAAAAAAATAAAAAATCATACAAATCCTAAAAAATCGCAAAAATTATCTAAAAAACATAAAAACCCTGGAAAACCCTACAAAAACCATAAAAACATAAAAACACTAAAATCCCCAAAAATCCAAAAAACCCAAAAATGTCCCTTAAAAATAGTAAACCCCCTAAAATAAAACAACCATTAAATAATTAAAAAACCCAAAAATCCCGAAAATCCCTATGAACCCCTAAACCCACTAAAAAATCTAAAAACTCTCTAACCCCTAAAATGGTAAAAACTCCAAAAATCCAGAAAAAAACTAAAAACATAAAAAAAATGCTAAAAACCTAACAAACATCGAACCCCATAAAAAATCACAAAATCCCTAAAACATTAAAAAGTTATAAAAAATACCTAAAAATACCTGAAGAAATAAAAACACTGAAAATAATAAAACCCCAAAGACAACCATAAAAACCTAAAATCACTTAAAACTCTTAAAAACCTAAAAACCCTAACAACCATAGAAAACCATAAAAACTATCAAAATATGTAAAAACCCTTAAAAACATAAAATCATAAAAAATCCCTAAAATCCTTATAAATACCATAAAAACCCCTAAAACCATAAAACCCATAAAACCCATAAAACCCATAAAAACCAAAAAACTAATAAAAATGATAAAAACTACTAAAATCCTTTAAAACCCTTTTAACCATGTAAAACATCTAAAAACTCTAAAAATAATAAAAACACAAATAACCCTTGAAACCGAAAAAATAGTAAAACCCATAATACTCCTAAAAACAATCAAAATCCTTAAAACCTTAAAAATAATTAAAAAACCCTAAAATCCTTAACATCTCGAAACATATAAAAACACCTAAAGATTTTGAATACCATAAGAAAAGATCAAAAACCACAAAACAAGAATAACCTCAAAAAACTCTCATTGTGTTAATAACCATATAAACCCCAAAACACCCTAATAACCGTGAAAATCCATGAAAACCCAAAAAAGAATAAAAAACCTAAAAAAGTAAAAAACCCTAAAACCCTAAAAAAACTATGAAAACATTAAAAACCTAAAAATTCTAAATACCCTTTAAAACCATAAAAAATAATAAAATCCCAAAAAACCACAAAAACATCCTAAAAATACCTAAAACCTATAATAATCACTAAAAATCATAAAAACCCAATAAACCCATAAGAACCCTAAAACCCCACTAAAAACTCAAAAAACCAATGGAACCCCTAAAAATTAAAAAACTATAAACACCCTTAAAACTAAAAACTCAAAAAGCCTTTAAAAACTATAAAACCATAAAAAACACTAAAAACCCCTCCAAATCCCTAAAATCCACAAAAATATTAAAAATAATAAAAAACCCTAAAAAACCGGAAAACCATAAGAAAACTATAAAAAACTAAAAAAACATAAAACCCATAACAGTATAAAAACCTTAAATCCCATAAAAATACAATGAAGTAATAAACCTCATTAAAATCGCAACAAACCCTAACAATCATAAAAATCCTAAAAAATTATAAAAAATCACTAAAAACATAAAAACACTAAAAACCCCAAAACCCCCCCTAAGAATACCTTAACAACATAAAAACACATAAAAATACTAAAACGTAAAAAACCCTATCAAACCAATAAAAAATGAAAAAAAAAACATAAAAACCCATAAAAATCGTAAAACCCATAAAACCCCAAAAAGCCACTATAAACATGAAAATCCCTTTAAACACCTAAAAATGGTAAACACTCTAAAAACCTTAAAAACCCAATAAAACACAAAAACCCCTAAAAAATATTTAAACCCTTAAAAATACTAAAAACTATCAAAATCCCTAAAACCCATAAGAACCCTAAAAATCCGAAATAATTCCCACAAATCAAAAAAAAATGTAAAAGACCCAAAAAACCATGAAACCTCTAAAAGCATAAAAATAAAAAAAAGTAAGAAACCCAAAAAACCTAAAAAATGATAAAACCATAAAAACACTAAAAAACCTAAAAACACTAAAAACCTAAAAACACCAAAAACCATCAAATTAATAAAAAACCTAAAAACCAATAATAATCATAAAATATCTCTAAAAATACAAATAAACAAAAAAACACTAAAAACCATGAAAACACCTAAGAAAATATTAAAACCCAAAAAACAAGTAAAAACCCTAAAAACCTAAAAAAAAGTATAAAAACCTAAAAAACATTAAAAATAACATAAAAATAAAGGAATCCCTTAAAACCCATATAAACTCCTTAAAAATGAAACCCTAAATCCCCATAAAAACCAAAAAACACCACTATTAAATTAAAAATCATTTTCAACCCCTAAAAAGGTTAAAAAAAATCCAAAACCATAAAACCAGAAGAAACTCAAAATAAACCCTATAATCCCAAAAAACCCATAAAAAACATAAAAAATACTAAAAATCCTAAAAACCCTAAAAATGCATGAAATACCAAAATAATCATAAAAACCCAAGAAATCCCTTAAAATCCATAAAAATGTAAAAAACCATAAAAACTTTATAAAATCCAAATAGAGACATAAAAACCAAAAAAACTTAAATAATCTAAGCCTATAAATTATAATAACACTAAAAACCATAATAACACTAAAGAACTCAAATACCATAAAACCCAGAAAAACTAAAATCATAAAAAACACCAAAATTCCCTAAAAAGGTAAAAACCCTAAAACCCTAAAACATTAAAAATTAAAAATAAAATAATTAATAATATAAAAGGCATAAAACATGAAAAACCACTAAAAACACTAAATCCCCATAGAACCCTAAAAATATTTAAAAAATCTAAAGACCATAAAACCACAAAAAACTAAAAAAACTTAAAAACCAAAAAAAACTCTAACCCATTAAAAATAATTAATACCCAAAAATCCATAAAACCCCTAAAAACCAAAAAAATTATTATAAAACCCTAAACATCCCTAGAAACATAAAAACCCAAAAAAACTATGAAAACTCCAAAGAAAATCACAGTACACCAAAAACACATAAAACCCAGAAAAACAATAAAATACATAAAACCCACTAAAACCCTTAAAAACAATAAATCCCAATAAAAAAATAAAAACCAGTAAAAGTATAAAAACCCTTAAAATCCCTAAAAACATTAGAAAACTCTAAAACTCATTAATAATCCTAAAAACATAAAAACCCTAAAACTGAAAAAAAAAATATAAAACCCAAAAAAATCCTATGAAACCTCAAAATCACTAAAAACCCCGAAAAACAAAAAAAACCTAATAAATCCTTAAAAATCAATAAAATATTAAAACCCTGAGAATCTTGAAGAAACCCCAAGAAAACCATAAAAATCAAAAAAACACTTAAAACCCCTACAAACCTATAAAATGCTAAAAACCCTAAAAACCCCTAAAAAGACTCCAAAAGCCTAAAACACCTAAAAACCATAAAAACCCCTAAAAACATCAAAAACCCAAAAAACACATCAAAGCCCTAAAATCCCACTAAAACACTAGAACCCCTTTTAAACACCTAATACGTAAAAAGACTCTAAAACCCTTAAAACCCAAAAAAATCTAATGACTAAATAAACCATAAAAATGTTAAAACCTCTTTAAACCCTCAAAGTTCTAAAACCCTATAAACCCTCAAAATAGTAAAATAACTAAAAATTAAAAAAATAATTAAAATCCATAAAAACTATAAAAATGTAAAAAAAACCTGAAAATCCCTAAAAACATTAAATCCAAAAAAAACTTAAAACCCTTAAAACCGTAAAAAATTAAAACATCTAAACCCCTAAAATTCTCAAGAACATGTAAAAGACCATAACATCTTAAAAATACCTAAAAACCCAAAAAACCAAAAAACCAAAAAACCAAAAAACCTAAAAATCTAAAAAAAAATCATAAAAACCCATAAGAAACCCCTAAGACCCAAAAAATACTTAAAACCACTAAAAACCTAAAAACACTAAATATCTTAAAAACCCCTAAAACCCCTTAAAACCAAAAAATCCTTTAAATACGGTAAAACCCTAAAATCATAAAACCCCTAAAACCCTGAAAATCACTAATAAAACCCAAATAACCTAAATAAACTAGAAACCCATAAAAAACATTAAATCACATAAAATTATAAAACCCTAAAAACCTATAAAAACTATAAAAACCATTTAAACCAATAAAAATGTTAAAAACACAAACAACCCATGAACTCCCTAAAAACAAAAAAAAACCCAAAAACACCATAAAACACTTAAAATTCCTAAACTCCCCTCAAAAATCTAAAAACCCTAAAACCCCTTAGAAAACACAAAAAAATATAAAGAAATCATTAAATAAATAAAAATACATAAAATGTAAAAGAGACTAAAAAAACCTGAAAACCCCTAAGAAAACCATAAAACCCAAAAAAAAACATAAAACCCCTAATATCATAAAATCATTAAAAACCTTAAAAACATTACAAATGCCCATGAAAATTATAAAACACAAATAAAACCATTAAAAACACTAAAACCCAATGAAAATTTTAAACCCCTCTAAACCATTAAAAACATTAAAAAACACTAAAAACCATAAAACCCTGAAAAACTCTAAAAACCATAGAAAACAAAAAAAAACAAAAAATCCATAAAATCCCTAAAACCCTTAAAATAATAAATGGTTTAAATGGGATAAAAAATCCCTAAAACAAAAATACCCTAAATCCCTAAAAATATTTCAGAAAAACTTAAAAACCTAAGAATGTATAAAACCATATAACATTAAATACCCTAAAAATACTTAAAAACCCTAAAACTATTCTGTAAAGTGTAAAACAAATACAACCCCAAAAAATACTAGAAAATCTTAAAAACCATTAAACCTGTAAAAACAAAGAAAACATAGAACCCCCAAATAACATACAAAATCTATAAAACCTTAAAAGCCCTCAAAATCTATAAAAACCCTAAAAACCCTAAAACCCCTAAAAACCCTAAAAACCATAAAAAATAGAAAAAAAAATCCCTAAGACATAAAAAACCTAATGACCATGATAACCCAAAGAAAATAAGAAAACCCAAAAAATAATTAAAAACCCCAAAAAATAGAAAATGATAAAACCCATAAAACCCAAAAACCCAGAAAAACACAAAAACCCATAAAACCCATAAAAACAATAAAAACTCTAAAACCAATAATAACCTAAAGAAATCTAAAAATCATTAACCCATTTAAACCACTGAAAGAGTTGACAAATCTAAAAGACCACGAAAAACCCTAAAAGGCTCAAAAAAAATCCTATAACCACAAAAAACCACAAAATCCCTAAACATCCTAAAAACCCAAAACCCCCTCAAAATCCCTAAAAATGTAAAATATACCAAAAATACACTAAACGGGTAAAAATATAAAAATACTCTGAGAAAACATAAGAAAATATTAAAAACCTAAGATCATTTAAAACCCCTAAAAAATCTAAAAACAATAAAATCCCTAAAACTCATAAAAAGACCATGAAAACCCAAAAAACCACTACAAACCATATACCACCCCTAAAAAGATTAAAACACCATAAAACCCCATAAAACCCCATAAAACCCCATAGAACCCCATAAAACCACTAAAAACCCACTAAAACTCTAAAAACCCATTGAAGCCATAAAAATATTGAAAAACTCAAAAAAAAAACCCTTAACACCCCCAGAAACTCTAAATTCCTTAATACACATAATTACAATAAAATCCCTAAAACCCATAAAACCCCTTAAAATACCTTAAACCCATAGAAAATCTTAACATTTTCTAACATCCCAAGAATCATAAAAACCAAAAAACCCCAAAAAAACCCAAAGAAAACCTAAAAAATATAAAAACACTTAAAACCCTTATAATACTATAAAACCATAAATTTCCTAAAAACCCCTTTAAAACCCTAAAACCCCTAAAAACCAAAAGAACTGTAAAAAAACATAAAACCCCATAAAATTCTTAAAACCCCACAGAAAACTCTAAGGTATCTTTATATCTCTAAAAAGCTAAAAAACACTAAAAATCCTTTGAAACCTGAACAACTCAAAAAACCCCTCAAACCCCAAAAAACAATAAAAACCCTAAAAATCCATTAAAACTCTAAACACCACTAAAATCTTAAAAAACCCAAAAATCCTTGAAAACCTAAAAACATAAACCCTCGGAAAACCATAGAAAAATAATAAAAACCTAAAAAAACAATAAACCAATAAAAAACCTTAAAAACACTAAAACCCCAAAACCCCTTAAAACCATAAAAACCCTAAACCCCATCAAAATCCATAAAAAAATAAAAAAACTAATAAAAATCGTAAAAAATAGCTACAAATACAAACAACCCTGGAATCCTAGAAAAATAAATCCATAAAACCCATTAAAAATAAATAAACCCTAGAAACCCCCAAAAACGCAAAAAAACAATAAACACCCAAAACCCCTCAAAATAGAAAAAAACACTAAAAACATTAAAATATATAAGAACCTATAAAACCCCTAATAATGTAAAAAAACTTAAAATACATAAGAAACTAAAAACAATTTAAAACACTAAAAACATAAAAAAATTATAAAAAACCTAAAACCCCTCAAAATATGTAAAATCTCTAAAACCCCCTTAAAATTATACAATTCCAATAAAAATACCAAAGAACCAAAAAACCCCCTTAAAACCCTAAAAACCCTTGAAAACCTAAATGATGTTTAAAACCCTAAAATTCCTTACCCTCCTTAAAATAATAAAACCCCCAAAATACGATAAAACACCTAAAAACCCATAAGAACACTAAAATCCTCTAAAAAAACTTTAATCCAAAAAAAACATTAAATGTATATATAAATACTTTAAAAGGCCTAAAATCCAAAAAAACCCCAAAAAACATAACAACTCTAAAAACCCTATTACCCTCAAAATCTCTAAAACCCTCAAAATCCCTTAAAATGCTAAAAACAATAATAATCCTAAAAACCCTAAAAATACAAAAACTAAATAAAAATGCTAAAATATATGAAAAACATCAATAAGATATTAAAATCCTAAAAAAACGTAATAGCACAAAAACCAAAAAATGAGAAAACCCCTAAAAATATAAAAAGTCTTTAAAAACATTTAAAACCCATAAAAACAATAAAAATTTTAAGAACCCCATAAAACCCCTAAAAATCACTAGAATAATAAAAACATTTTAAACCCACAAAATGTTAAAAAACTCTAAAATCTGATTAAAAATCTAAAAAAACTCAAAAATCATAAAAAAACCATAAAAACCTTTAAAGACACTAAACCCCCTCGAAATCCCTAAAAATGCTAAAATGGATAAAAATAATTAAAAACTCTAGAAATTTTTAAAAAACCTATAAAATCATAAAAACCTTAAAAACCTAAAAAAACATAAAACTGCTAAAAACCTAAACACCCAAAAAACCCTAAAACCCCCTAAAATCCCCAAAATCATAAAAAACCCATGAAAACCGTAAAACCAATAAAAACCCTAAAAACACAAAAAACTATAAAAAACCTTTAAACCCATAAAACATTAAAAACTCTAAACATCCTTAATAACATAAAAAAATTCAAAAATCCATAAAAATCCCAAAGAATACATAAAACCAAAAAAAACCCTAAAATACCCTCAAAATACCAAAAAACCCCTAAAAACCATAAAAATAAAAAAACCCTAAAAAAACAAAAAATGAAAAAAACCCTAAAATCCCTATGAAAACCTTAAAAACATATAAACACTTAACCCTAAAAATTTAAAAAACATAAAACCTCAAAAAACCTTAAAAACTCTAAACCCCCCTAGAACCATAAAAACCCTAAAAACCTTAACCACCCTAAAACACCATAAAATCATAAAAACCTCTAAAAACATTAAAATCATTTTCCCCTAAAATTTTAAAAATTTGTAAAAAAACCTTTAAAAATCTATAAACCTAAAAACCCTCTAAAACCCCAAAAACACCATAAATCCTAAAAAAATTCTGTATAAACTTCATAACCCTAAAAAACCATAAAAATCCTAACAATCCTAAAAATCTAAAAAATTACCTAAAACCATAAAAAACATAAAACCCCCTAATAAAACCTTTTAACCATAAAACACTTAAATGTTATAAAAACACAAAAAAAATTAAATACCTTAAAAACCACCAAAAAACCCTAAAACCCTCAAAATCCCAAAAGAACTAAAAACCATAAGTATCTATAAAATATTTAAGAATGTAAAAGAGTTTAAATATAGTGAAAATCTCTAACAACACCTTAATACCCGAAAAACACTTCACTCTCCTAAAAACCTAATAATACTAAAAACACAAAAAGACAATAAAATCCATAAAACCATTAAAACCGTAAAACACCGAAAAACCTTAAAACCCCTAAAGCCCAAAATAAACTCTAAAAACCCTTTAAAAACCCACAAAAATGTTAAAAACTCTAAAAACCCTAAATATTCCATAAAAAGTAAAAAAACCCTAAAAACACTTAAAACCAATAAAAACCAAAAAAAACATCTAAAGAGTCCTTAACTACCCTCAAAATCTCTAAAATCACAAAACCAAAAATATATCTAAAAAACCAAAAGATTCCCTAAAAAGTAAAAACCGTAAAAACCTTGAAAACCCAAAAGAAAAACATAAAATTCTAAAAACACTAAAAAACCTAAAAACATAAAAATGATAAAACGATAAATATCTTTAAAAAACGTATAAACCATAAAAACCATAAAAATCTCTAAAAACCTTAAAATACCTTTAAAACCCATATATTCCCTAAAAACCATTTAACACTGAAAAAACCCATTCAACCCCTAAATTTTTTAAAAAACACTAAAATCCCTTAAAACCTCAAAAAAATCCAAAAAAAATCAATAACAACCCAAAAAACAATAAAACCTCTCAAAATCCATATAAATCTCTAAAACCCTGAAAACAAAAAAAACCCTAAAAAGTTCCAAAAATCCCTAAAAATAAAAATACTAAAAACATTGAAAAACTTGACAAACCAAAAATATTAAAAGCAATTAAACCTAAAAAAACCTAAAAACCTAAAAATAAACCCAAAAACCCAAAAACCCCATAACCCTTAAAAAACATAAAAAACCATATAACCCCCTTAAACCATAAAAACCCAAAAAACACATAAAACCTAAAAACAAACTAAAACACTAAAAACCCTTTAAGCCGCTAAAAACATGAAAAAAATCTAAAACACATTGAAACCTTAAAAACAAAAAAGGAATCCAAGACCCCCAAAAAATCATCAAAACCCTAAAACCCTAAATACACTAAAAACCCTCAATCTACCTAAAAATTCTAAAGATCATAAAAATCATAAAAACACCTTAAAATAACAAAATGAAAAAAAAAACCCCAAAAACCACTGATAAACTTAAAGAAAACTATAAGACCATAAAAATAATTAAAACCCCTAAAAAAATAAAAACCCTGAAAAACCATAAAAAACCATAAAAATCTTTAAAAATCAATTGAAATCAATAAAACATTAAAACCATTAAAATCTCTAAAAACTCCTAAGAAAACCTTAAAATATTAAAACACTTAAAATCCCTAAAAATACTAAAAACGTTTAAAAGCCTAATAAACCCTAAAACCCATAAATGACGCTAAAAATACTAAACCACCCAAAAGCTTAAAACCCAAAAAACTAAAAAACCCACTAGAAACTCTAAAAATCATTAAGGACCTGAAAAATAAAAAAACTATAAAATGAATTACAACCCCAAAAAAACTCAAAGATACTTTGAAACCCCAAAAGAATTATAGACCCCCTAAGACCCAAAAAAACCCCTATACTACTTAAAATCTGTAAAAATGCTAAAAACCATAAAAATCATTAAAACCCATAAAAATACCTAAAAATATAAAATACCCTGAAAATGATTATAAAATATTGAAAACCTAAAATCATTTAAAACTCCTAAAAACCTAAAAACGGTAAAACCCTTAAAAACTCTAAAAAACAAAAAATCCAAAAACCCATAAAAACTCCTAAAACCTTTAAAACACTAAGAAACCATAATAACCCCTAAAAACTCTAAAAACCATTTAAACCCCTAAAAATGATAAAAAAACTCTAACAAACCTGAAAAATCATAAAAACTTAAAAAACATAAAACCCCCAAAAAACCTCAAAACCCTAAAATACACAGAAAACGTCAAAATCCCTAAAGCCCTAAAAATCATAAAAATGAAATTAATCCCTAAAAATCCCTAGAAATGTAAAAACCCAAAAACACCTGAAAACCCCTAAGAAAAGTATAAAAATATAAAAATAATTAAACCCCCTAAAAACCTAAAAACATTAAAAACCCTAAAAACTAAAAACACCCTAAACCCCTCAAAATTCGTAAAAATTCTAAATACTATTTTAATTATAATAAAGCCCAAATATTCCATAAAAACGTAAAAAACCAAAAAACCATGAAAAACCCAAATATTTTCTTAAGACGTAAAAACACTTAAAACCCCTAAATAACCTAAAAACAATAAAAACCCTAAAAGTCCCAAAAGACCTTAAAACCCTTAAAATCATAAAACCCTAAAAATCATAAACATCATAAAACCAATAAAAACTTTAAAATCCACTAAAAACTCCAAAAACCCTTTAAATGTAATAAAATGTTGAAAACTCTAAAAACCCTCAAACCCCTTAAAAACTCAAAAAAACCCTAAAAACAAAAAAACCATGAAACCCATAAAACCTAGAGAACCCCTCAAAGTCACTAAAATCCCTAAAAACCCTAAAATCCTAAAAAATCCCAAAAAACCCCTGAAAACATAAAAACCAATAAAACCAAAAAAAACTATATGAAAATTATAAAAACAAAATTCAACTTAAAACCCCTAAAAATATAAAAAAACCCTAAAAATCAATAAACCCGTAAAACCCATATGAAACCTAAAAAAACCAAAAATCCCCAAAATATTTAAAAACCCTAAAATGCAAAAAAAATTCTAAGAAAACCGTAAAAAACAAAAAAAAACTTAAATACACTAAAAATCTAAAAATTATACAAACCCGAAAAAAACTAATACCCTTAAAAACAATAAATACCAATAAAAACCAATAAAAACCTAAAAAACCTAAAAAACCATATAATACCATAAAACCATAAAACAAAACAAACAATTAAAAAAACCATTTAAACCCCAAAAAATGCTAAAAAAGTCTAAAAAATTAATAACCAAAAAAAATTAAAAATAAAACACTAAAACCCAAAAAAATTATAAAATCCCTAAAAACCCTAAAAACAATAGAAACCCTCAAAGTTTATAAAAAATATAAAAATTAAAAATCCTAAACATCCCTAAACATCCTTAAAAATGTTAAAACCCATAAAAACCACTAAGATCACATTAAAAACCTAAAAACAATTATTGCCCCTAAAAACTGAAAAATTGAAAATTACCCTAGAAAAGACACCAAAACACTTAAAAATCATAAAACCCATAAATATTTAAAAAATAAAAAAAAACTCATACAAATGGTTAAAATCACAAAAAAACACTAAAAACCCTTTAATCCCCTAAAATTTTTATAAAACAATAAAAACTATAAAACCCTAAAAAGTCAAAAAAAAATCACTAAAACCCAAAAAAACCAAAAAAACCATAAAAATCTCAAAATCCCTAAAAAACATAAAACCCATAAAAAATCATAAAACACCTTAAAATCCCTAAAAACATAAAAACCCATAAAAACACAAAAAACTACTACGAAAGCCCAAAAATACTAAAAACAATTAAAACCCATAAAAACCTAGAAAACACAAAAAATAAAAAATAAACTAAAGACTCTAAAGACCCCAAAAATCTAGAAAAAATCCTAAAACCCATAAAAATCAAAAAATTCCTAAAAAATCAAAAAAAAATCTAAAAAACAATAAAAACCCCAAATAATACTCACAAAACATTAAAAAAACAAAACTAAAAACCCAATAAAAACTAAAAAATGCTATACGATAAAAGACCCTAAAAACATAAAAATTCATAACCCCCCAAAACCCCAAGAAGCCGTAAATTACACTAAAAACCCATAAAAACCCTAAAACCACTAAAAAATCTAAAAACCCCTTGAACACTAAAAAATGCTAAAATATCCAAAAACCATAAAAAAATCAAAAAACCTCTAAAACACAAAAAACTATGAAAACTCCAAAAACCCCTTTAATACATCAAAATTAAAAAATACACTAAAAGACCATAAATATCTTAAAAATCCTTATAAATCCCTAAAAATGTAAAAATCCATAAAAACCTGAAAAAATATTAAAACAAAAAACAATTAAATCCCATAAAAACTAAAAAGAAGCTAATACCCTAAACCCCATAAATACCTTGAAAAATATAAAAACCCCAAAACCCTCAAATTCCCTAAAAACCCTGGGAGACAATAAAATTCCTAAAAATTCTGTAAAATACTTAAAAATTTAAAAAACCCAAAAACCCATGAAAACGCATAAGAAAACCATAAAAACCTAAAAACACTTAAAATTCCTTAAAATATAAAAAATGATAAGAACCTTAAAAAGACTATAAAAATCATAAAACCTAAAAAACCCCAAAAAACCATAAAAACCCTAAACCCCAATAAAAACCATAAAATTAACCAAAAACTCTAAAAACCATTTAAATAAAAAATTATAAAAATTATAAAAAACATGAAAACCCTAAAAAATATAAGAAACACTAAAACCCCAAAAGACCCTGTAAAAACACTAAAGACCCTAAAAATCATAACAAAATTTAAAATATATGAAATCCCAAAAACCCATAAAACTCATAAAAATCAGTAAAATCCCAAAAACATTAAAAAATCCCTAAAACCCCTAAGAAAAACATAAAAACTTAAAAGAACATAAAACCCCAAAAAACCCAAAAAATGATAAAAAACCTCTAAAAGACCCTAATACACTAAAAGACCCTAAACCCCATAAAACTCCTAAAAAATAAAAACCAATAAATTCACATTAAACCATAAAACCAAAAAAATATCTAAAAATGATTTAAACCACAAAAAACGTTCAAAACAACATAAACGTTAAAACCTAAAAACCCAAAAAGCCCTACAACATCAAAAAACCATAAAAACACTAGAACCCCTCATAATCCAAAAAAACCCTAAAATCCATAAAAATCCTAAAAATTCTGAAAAAAAACCCCTAAAAAATTAAACACCTAAAAATGTGAAACCTAGTAAGAAAAACTTAAAAACCTAAAAATACATAAAACCCCTAAAAACTAGAAAAAACTAAAAACCCTAAAAACCTCTAAGAACCCCAAAAATCCTTAAAAATACATTAAAACTTATAAAACTATAAGAAACAATTAATATGGAGCTCTTGATTAGGGCTCTCCCAAGAATCCCTTGACGGTGCCAGCCTTCGTGCCACCTCCTCCCCCCTCAGGGGGGGGGGGATTTCCGCCACCTCTTGATGATTCTTGGGATCCTACATTTTTTACTTTCTCTTCACCTAAATATCTACCTCCATTACCTTAGATTAATCTCTTTCCAAAGGTTACTGCTCTTTACAAAGGGCCTCCAAATTTATCAATCTCGGATTGTGAGTTCAACGAGGCTTCCACGCTCCATAACATGACTTTGGTTTCCCGATTTTTGAATCGATGACCCTCAGTGGACTCCTTTGACAGATTAGTTTTTGGATTGTATAATTTATTGGATCACACTACATTTTGGTTACTTTATGGACAACACATCATGGGTAGATTTTTAACAGAAGAGGATTTGATCAGTGCCTGGTCTTCGGCTCCTCGTAACATTAAGGGTACTCGATTCTTTCTCTTTGGGTGGAGTTTTGATCTTCATATGAACCACGACTCACCGTTGATTTCATCATGGGATATATTTCTATAAATTCCCCTTCATTTTAAAAATTCTTCAATAATATATATGCTCAGGAACCATGGGGGTTGGTTTTTGTGATCGGACAGCAAAACTCAGGGAATCTACTATCTAGTGGCTCCAAGGGTCTATGTTGAAGTTGATATCTCAATTCCGATGGTTTAGTTTCTGTATATTACTATGGGAAAGGAATATATATATAAATAGCTGGTGATTTTTGAATCATTTGTTGAGTTATGTTCCACTTGTAAGAAACTAGGCCATTACAACACTACTTTCCGGCATGGGGGAAGAAATGCAAGGGTTCTGGCGTTGGCTAACATAGTCTCAGGTGTTGGTACCAAGTAGGTTGAACAGTCGACTTTACCTTTGGTGGATGATCGGGGAACCTCTTTGATAGGGATATATACTTAGATGAAGACAACATATCATGATAAGGCTTTGAGTGAAGATGAGGAAGGTTTTTGTAGCTTAAGGCCATCCCCTAAGGTTATGGCTGGTACAGGGGTCATGCAGGATGGTGTTGGGGTCCTGAATTGGATGCCAAAAGTGAGGGAATCATAACAGGATGGGGGGATTAAATCTTCCAATCTAGGCAGCCACATGCTGGTAGGTCATACGTAGGTGGGTAGTGAGGATGGGTTGGCCAATGTTGTGCACATTGTAAGTGTGCTGCAGCCACTTACTAGAGTTTCTCTGATCAAAATGCCAAATTTGTCTATTTAAATGGGCAAGGGGATTGAGGTCGTAGTTGATAATAAATTACCAAAGTCCATATAGGTTACAACACATAATCCAATGGTCTCTGATGTCCTTAGGAGACTTAAATCTGACCTTGGTATTGCTAAACTTTTTAAGGTTGAGCTAGCATTAAATATGTCTATTTTTGTGTGCGGTTCGTTTCCCATTCCATTGATTGGTATTTAAACTAGTAATGTGAGGGTAGTTTTAAATGGTAATGTAGTGCAGGATCTACCACTAAAGAAGTATTTCCAGGACATTTCCATTAAACCTGTGGTTCGAATGACTCATCCTGAGGCTGGGCGGGTGTAGGGTGTTTCTCTTGAGCATGAGAAGATTAAAGTTTCGGATATTCATATGAATGGTGGTGGTGAGAATGATTCTATGGGGGCATGTTGGGGGGAGGTTCATGCCTTGAAGATGACCCCCTATGCAAGGCAGGATGGAGTTTCTGATGGGAATGATGATAGTTCAAGGAATGGGGGCAGCCTAATAGATCCTAGAAGATCGGAAGATGTGGAATTTCAGGAAGGATATTCTTGGGAAAACTATTACTGCCCAGTTCTGGGAGATAGGGAACTAGAGGAAAGCAATGTTCACCCATCAAGATGGATGGACGTTTTTGGGGATGACAACAAGGGTGATGGTAGAAGTGCGACTAGTGGTGTTTTTTTACATGGGAATCAAAATAGGCCTAGGGGTTACTCTGATCCCCAAAATAGGAGGTCAAGGAAGGACTACTCTGAACTGCCAAAACCCATGGTCACCAAGGCCTCCTCTAAAGCATCCAAAAAGTTTGTTGGGGATAATAAGAAAGGCCAAAACTCTAGGGAGAAATAAAGACTCAGAGACACATATTTGGCTCTTTTTAAGCAGTATGAATCTAAATGGGAGATAGCGGATGATGATGCAACTTCTGGATTTGGTGCGGATGGTGATCCTTTTTATTATGCTTGATAGGTGAATCCCTATGGAATGTATCTTCTTCTGGGTGTGGGTTTTTTGACATCGACCTTCCAGTTTTGTGTCTTTTTTTTTCTCAGGGTTTTTAGAGGTGGGATGATTGACTTAACCCCTCCCTTGTCTATTGTGCCCTTTTTCTAAGAAATTGGGGGGGGGGGGGGTCAAGAAAAGCTTGTCCCTACACCTTCCTTTCAAAAAAACCATAAAAACCCAAAAAAACACTAAAAATATAAAAACCCTTTAAACCCCTAATAACGTTAAAAAGTCTAAAACTCCATAAAAACCTTATAAAAACTAAAAACCCTAAAAATTATTATAAACCCTAAAAGAATATAAAAATCCCTAAAAATCCCTAAAAATCTATAAAAAAATATAAACCATTAAAAACATGAAACCCCTAAGAAAAGAGTAAAAACCAAAAACACTTCAAACACCTAAAAAATTAAAAGCACTTAAAACCTCTAAAAACCTAAATATTCTAAAACCCCTAAAAAAGTAAAAACCATAAAACCACTAAAACATTTAAATACCCAAAAAACCATACGATCCTACAAACCCATTAAAAAATATAAAAACATTTTAAACCCCTAAAATGATGAAAACTCTAAAAACCTTACAACCCCTAAAAACTCAAAAAACCCTAAAAACCCAAAAAAACCTTAACAACCATAAAACATTCAAAATACATAAAAACGATAAACACCGTAAAAGTATTAAAATATCCCTAAAAATATATAAAAAGATAAAAAAATATAAAAATCCTACAAACCCAAAGAAAAACATAAAAACTAAAAACACTTAAAACCCCTAAAAACCTAAAAATTGATAAAACAAAAAAAAAACATGAAAACCACTATATCCATAAAAAACATAAATACCCTGAAAATCATATAACCCATTAAAATCCAAAAAATCCTCTAAATACTTTAAAAACTCTTTAAACCCCTAAAAATATCACAAACCACAAAAAAAAAAATTAAAACCCTAAAAAAATCCAATAAAACACTAAAACCAAAAAACCCCATAAAAATCCTAAAAACCATAAAAATGATAAAAAACCCCTAAAACCCTAAAAACCATATAAAAATTGAAAATGGGAAAAATACCCAAGAAAATAGAAAACCCTAAAACCTCTAAAAACACTTAAGAAACCCATAAAACCTAAAAATACTTAAAACCCAAAAAATCCAAAAATATATAAATTCCGTAAAAACACTAAAAATCCCTAAAAACCAAAATAATCATTTAAACCCCATAAAAACACTAAAAACCAATAAAAACTATAAACCCCATTAATCCTTGAAAACATTGAGAAACTCTAAAACCGCATAAAAATCCTAAA
Source organism: Viscum album (assembly GCA_963277665.1). NCBI lineage: Eukaryota > Viridiplantae > Streptophyta > Magnoliopsida > Santalales > Viscaceae > Viscum > Viscum album. Next base: position 1,273,036,355 of record OY728136.1, on the reverse strand, counting down.
AAAACAAAAAATCCAAAAATCCAAAAAAAACATAAAAACCACAGACCCCAATATTCCTAAAAATCACTAGAAACCCTAAAAACCATAAAAACATAAAATGACCTAAAAATACCAAAAAAATAAAAAATTCTAAAAACCTTAAAAACCCCAAAGAAAACATTAAAAATCTTAAAACACTTAAATCCTCTTAAAACCTAAACAACACCAAATCCCAAAAAAATGCATAAAAAACCATAAAACCCCTAAAATAAAAAAAACCATAAAACATTAAAAAAACTCTAAAACCCCCAAAAATCGTATAAACCACTAAAATCACTTTCAACCACCTAAAAAAATACAAAAGTCTAAAAAATCATAAAAAACCAAAAACCAAATAAACAAATAAAACCCTAAAACCTTAAAACCCATAAAAACCCACAAAATCCCTAAAAACCATAAGAATCATAAAAAATCTTAAAATCCATAAAAATTCTGAAAAATATAAAAACCGTAAAACACTAAAAAAAGAATACCATTAAAACCTAAAAACAACTAAAACCCCTAAAATATTAAGAAAAGGATAAAACCCCTAACAAGCCCTAAAATCCTTAAAAACCAAAAAAACCCTCAAAATCTCTCAAAACCCTAAAAACCATCAATATCATAAGAAATAACTTCAAAAAAATAAAAAAATAAAACCCCTAGAAACCCTATAAATCCCAATGAAACTCAAAATGTTAAAAACACTTCAGACCCTAAAAATCCTAAAAATGATAAAATCCAAAAAAACGTTTAGAAACCCCTAAACCCTATAAAACCCAGAAAAACCCTAACAACCACAAAAAATTATAAAACCCTTTAACCAGTAAATTTTTTTAAAAATTATAAAAACCTGTAAAACCCCTGAAAATCTAAAAAACCCCAAAAAACCCAAAAAACCTAAAAACTCTAAAAACCCTCTACATCATAAAAAAATAAAAAAATACCTAAAAAATCCCCACATATCCCTCAAAACATAAAAAACATGAAAACCCAAAAAAACCCCAATGAAACCCATAAATCCCAAAGAACAATTAAAACCCCTAAAACCTAAAAAATGTTAAAAACCCTAAAAACCAAAAAATCCATATAATCCTTAAAATACCTAAAACTGCTAAATTCTAAAATAATACATTAATTTCATAAAAATATCTTAAAATGTTAAAAGTAGAGAATATACTGAAGAAACCTAAGAAGACCTTAAAACCCTAAAAACACATAAAACCTCTAAAACTGTAAAAATGATAAAAACCCCAAAAACCCTAAAAGAACCTAAAAACCAAAAAAACCCTAAAAACACTAAAGACCACTAAAACCCTAACAAACCTAAAAACTGTCAAAGTTTATAAAAAACCATAAAATTCTAAAAAATCCCTAAAATACCTAAAATTGTAAAATAATTTATAACCCTGAAACCCCAAGTAAAACCATAAAAACATAAAAACATTTAAAACCCCATATAACCTAAAAAAGTTAAAAATGTTACAAACCCCTAAAAACACCTAAAACCTCTCAAAATCTTTAAAACCCCATAACTAGCCTAAAAATCCCTAAAATCCATAAAACATGACAACTCTTTAAAACCCTAAAAATCATAATAAATCCTTCAAAACCCCAAAACACATAAAACCCTTTAAAACCTTAAAATTATTAAAATTCCTAAAAACTCTAAAAACCCTAAAACCCGCTGTAAACTATAAAATCCCTTAAAAATTTAATAACCATATAAAACCATAAAAACCATGAGAACCACTAAAAACACTAAGAACCCACTAACCCCTAAAATGTAAAAAAACACTAAATCCCTTAAAACACCTAAAAAATAAAAAAAACCCCAAACCGCAAAAAACCATACAACACTAAAAAACCCTAAAACTCTAAAAATCCTTCAAACCCCACAAAAAACCTTAAAATTTATAAAAAGAATCCCTAAAATCCATAAATACCATTAAAACCCCTATGAAAATCTTGAAAACATAAAAACGCTTTAAACCCCTAAAATGATAATAACCCTAAAAAACATGAAAACCCCTAAAAATCCTAAAAACCATCAAAATTTATAAAACCATAAAACCCAAAAAAATATAGAAATATCTATAAAAACACAAAATACCCTAAGAACCTAAAAAACCAGAAGAAAACATTAAAAACATAAAATCACTTAAAACACCTAAAAACAATAAAAAGCGTAAAAACTTAAAAATAATCAATATCACTAAAAATGAAAAAACCCACAAGAAAATCTAAAATAAATTCAAAATACAAAAAATATTAAAAATTATAAACACCATAGAAAACCTAAAATACTAAAGAATAGAGTAAAACAAAAAAAACACCATAAAACCGTAAAAACCATAAAACCTCTTAAAATCCTTAAAAACCAAAAAATCATTACATCATTAAAAATAAAAAAATAAATTAAAATAGAAAACCCCATAGAAACTAGGAATTCTCTTAAGAAAACCATTCAATCCCAAATACACAAAATATCCAAAAAAAATATTGCATACCATAAAAAACACTAAAATCCCTAAAAACCCTCAAAATAACTAAAAACCCATAAAAATCATAAAACAACCTTAAAATCCCTAAGAATTTATATAACACTAAAAACCATTAAACCTTCTAAGAAAACAATAAGATCCTAAAAATAATTAAAACCCATAAAAACCTTAAAATGCTAAAAACCCAAAAAAGACACTAAAACCCCAAACCCCCTAAAATTTTAAAAACCCCTCAAAATCATTAAAATACCAAAAAACCCTCAAACCCACTTAAATTCTAAAGAATATTTAAAACATTAAAATGATAAAAAAACCCAAAAACTCATTAAAACCACAAAAAATGAAAAAAACGTAGAAACACAAAAAAACCTTAACAACCCTAAAACCCCTCAAAATCCCAAAAACCCCTAAAAATCTTAAAGTACCGAAAATCCTTAAAATCCCTAAAAATATTAAAAAAACTTTAATCCCCTTTAAAAACCTAATAAAACCGGAATAACAAAAAACACTTAAAACCTATAAAAATTCTAAAAAATTCTAATAAACCTAAAAACTATAAAATCCTAAAAATCCATAAAACAATAAAAATCCCTAAAAACTCTGAAAACCCATAAAAATCATAAAAATACTTATAAATATCAAAAAAAATTGAAACCCCTAAAACCCCTAATAACCCCTAAGAAAACCTCAAACCATATAAAATTATAAAACCCTAAAAACACTAAAAAATAAAACCACTTTAAACCCTAAGAACATTGAAAAAAAATCGAAAAACCATAAAAACATAAAAAAAATCAAGAGAACATTAAAACATAAAGAAAACCAAAAAAACTAAAATCCATAAATAAACCCCAAAACGTCCAAACCTAAAAAAACACCAAAAACCATAAAAATCCTAAAAATCCCTAAGAAACCTTATAAAACTACAAACATATAAAACCCCAAAAAACATAAAAAATTCTAAAAACCTAAAAACCTAAAAACCCAAAAACCCATAAAAACCATAAAACCATGAAAACCCTTAAGAATCCCTAAATCCCCATAAAAACCTAAAACCACTAAAATATCTATAAAATATTTAGTCCCCAAAAATATTTAAAAACTTTAAAAAACCTAAAACCCAAAAAAAAAAATAAAAAAAATCCCATAAAACCCAAACCCCCCCTAAAACTACCAAAAAAAATCAAAATTCATAAAATTCCTAAACCCAAAAAATTTCCTAAAAATCCCTAGTAGCATAAAAAACCTAAAACCCCTAAAAAGCCCTAAGATTAATTTAAAACACTAAATACACTTAAAACCCCTAAAACCTAATAATGAAAAAACCCCTAAAATCCATAAAACACCAAAAAACATTAGAAACCATATGAATCAAAAAAACCATTAATCCCATAGAATTGTTAAAAAAACTCTAAAAAGCTGTAAAAACCCTAAAAACTATAAAACCCTAAAGATGTAGAAACCATTAAAATGATAAACCCTAAACACCCTTAAAAACAATAAAATTCCATAAAAACCCTAAAAACATAATAATACTAAAAAAACCCAAAAACCCTAAAAACATAAATGCCCTAAAAACCTTAAAACCCCTAAGAAAACCTAAAAAACCAAAAAACACATAACACCCAAAAAAAATTAAAACCAAAAAAATTATACAAATACTAAAACACAGTAAAAACACTAAAACCCCTCAAAATCCCTAAAAACACAAAAAACCATAGCATTCTAAAAATACCTAAAATCATAAACTATCCCATTAAACACAAAAACCACTCAAAGAAAACCATAAAATCCTAAAAACACATAAAATACCTAAAAACCATAAAAGGCTAAAAATACTAAAAAACCCTAAAAAGACCCTAAAAACCCTAAAACCCCAAAATTCCATAAAAACCCCATATATTTTTAAAAACCCGAAAAACTAATAAAACCCTAAAACAACTAAAACCACTGAAAAACCTTTAAAAACCTAAAAAAATTAAAAAAATCTAAAAACCATAAAACCTTGAAAAACTAAAAAAAACCCATAAATCCCTAAAATCACTAAAAACTCAAAATATAACTAAATATCCTAAAACACCATAAAAAATAAATAATCCCTAAAAATAATTAAATACTTCAAAAACCCTGAAAAAACCCTAAAAACCCGTTAAAAAAACTTAAAACCACTTGAAACCCAAAAAAACTACAAAAACATACAGACCCCCTAAAAACCATATAATCTGTAAAAACCCATCAAATCCATAAAACCCCCCTAAAAACAATAAAAACCCTTTAAACCCATAAAAACATTAAAAACACTAAAAACTATAAAAATCATAAATAACTAAAAAACACTAAATACCTAAAAACCCATAAAAATACTAAAACCACAAAAACCTGCATAAACCCCCTAAAAACACAAAAAACATTAAAACCCATAACAAGTATTAAAACCCTAAAAACAATTGAAATTTAAAAACCCATTAAATCCCTAAAAACTCTTAAGAAAACCATAAAACCCTAAAAACAAATAAACCCCTAAACCCCCTAGGAAACCTGAAAAACCAATAACCCAAAAAACATAAAAACTCTAAAAAAAGTCAAAATCCCTAAACACCCTAAAACCATAAAATCTTCAAAACCCCTAAAATCCCTAAAAACATAGAAATGCATAAAAACCTTAATCCACCGAAGAAATCCATAAAAACATAAAAACACATAAAACCCTAAAAACCTAAAAACCATTAAAAAACCAAAAATTCTCTAAAAGGCCCCTAAAACCCCTAAAACCTATAAAAGCAATAAAGAACCCTAAACTGATAAAGATACCTAAAACCCTAAAAAGACTCTAAAAATAACTAAAAAATACAAAAAACCAAAAAACCCCAAAAAACCAAAAACCCCTAAGAAAACCATAATTACAAAAAACACATAAAACCCCTAAAAACCTAAAAACTCTAAAAACCCTAAATCCATTAAAACCCTAAAACCTCAAAATTAGTAAAAACCCCTTAAACCATAAAACCCTAAAAACTGATAAAAACCTAAAACCCAGAAAAAACTCTATACAACCTTCAATCTACTAAAATGTTAAAAACTCTAAAAACCATAAAACCCCTTAAAAACTCAAAAACCCCTAAAAAAATTAAAAAATCCTAAAAACCATAAAACCCCTCAAAATACCTGAAACCCATCAAAAACCCTAAAACCCTAAAAACTCCCAAAATCGCAAAAAATCCCTAAAAATGTTAAAAATCATTAAAGACCCTATAAAAAACTTAAAACACTAAAAAACCTTAATACCCCTAAAAACCAAAAAAAATTGATAAAAATGACTAAAAGACCCTAAAACCCTTTAAAACCCTAAAATCATTAAATTCCCAAAAAATATAAAAACGCTAATCCATATAAAAATCCAAAAAACCCATTAAAAACTCAAAAACCTTTTAAACTCCTAAAAAATTTAAAAGACTCTATAAAATAACAACCAAAAAACACAAAAAACTCCTAAAAACCTAAAAAATACTACAAAACCAAAATCCCAAAACCCCTCAAAAACCTTATAAATCTTAAAAACCCTAAAACCCATAGAAATCATAAAAAATACCTATAAACCCTAAAAACAGAAAAACCATAAAAACACTCAAAACCCCAAAAAAAACATTAATAACCTAAATACACTTAAACCCCTTGAAAATCCTAAAAAACCTAAAACACTTGTTGGTTATGGAAAATTCCACTTTCAAGAATAATATAATTAAATCAAAATTTTAAAATAGTAGAATGGAATCTTGGAATATTATTGAAGAAAATTTTAAAAGGGATGCAGGCATGAAGTTGAAATCCCTTCGTAGACTGTCGCTATGCATAGTGATCTATGGCTTGGAAAAGCATTTGTGAACTAAATATTTTACAGGATATAGATGGTGTCACTAACAACTATAAATGAAACCAAATTCATTTGCAAGAGAGAGGCAGTGACTTCCCCCCAACAAATGAATATTCCTGTAAACTAAATATTTTGTTGGATGAGGTGGTATTGGTATCTCTCTCAAATAAAATGAATTCATTTTTGAGATTGAGGTGATTATTTTTATCTCTAAAAATGATGTCCCCACTGACTAAGTTTTTCTTGGGTTGGGGAATATTTGGTGGGATCCCATAAAATAAGGCTCATGGTCAACCATAAATAACCTAACACGATGATATTTGGTCCCTCAAATGTTCTTTAAATAGACCATGAGGGGGACTAAAAGTGGTGACACCCAAACATATTATCTTAAGAGATCTGAATTTAGGCACCACATAAAATGGAGTCCTTTGACAATTACCAATAGGTAAAACCCATTTCATAGAATTGAGGAGGAAATAGTAAATCTTATGGTGGCCACGAACCCAAAATACATTTGCAAACACAATACCATGAGGCAAAAATTGATGGCCCGTTGGTTAATAGGCATCCCACATAACAAAAGGTTAAGTGGGAGGAACCCTACCTTACATAGAAAAATTCTACGTAGGAGTAACTCTGCCCCCACATAAAAAAATTCTATACAGTAGTAACTCATCACCACATAGCAGACACTAAGCTAGCGAAACCTGGTATGCAAGCTAAACCCTGGTTTTCATAACACTATGTGGATGAACACTATATAGGTCGAACCCTGGTTTTCATAGGACAATACTTTGTGGTTGTTCTCCTTATCCATGTAGAAACATGATACTTAGAGGGAACCTCATCCCACATAAGAACTTTCTTTAATGAATGGGGAATCCTTGGTTGTTCTAATCTCCAATTTTCACCATTCTCTTATGTCGTATAATCAGTCCCCATGTTGGCCCCTCTACCAACTAGTCTGCTGAAATTATTCTAAGGCCCTTTCCAAATTCACCTAGCATGTTTGATAATATCATAGGGCTTATTAGAGTATCCTTTGGAGTTTATATACCAATGGTAAGTAGAGTCTCATAGGTGACCTCAGCAATAGGTCAGACCCTAGAAATGGCATCGGGTTTACATTCCCATGATAACGATGGTTTTGACCTTGAGAGTCTCACATGAATCTCTACATTCTATTGATTTTAAGGGACCTATATCCTTTCACTTTGATTAGGGAAAGTTTCGAACATTCCTTTCATTCCCAAAAACAAATTTTGGGCACTCCTCCTAGGGTAATCTCTTAACCTTTCTTGTAGGAGGTGGAACATTTTACCCTCCTGACCTCTGACTAAGATGTATCTATATAGATCACCAAATGTGACTATCTTGGATATGAAAACAATAGAGGATACATGCACACTCAAAACCATTTCTCTCTTCCTTTGGGATCCAACACCATCATTCAATGAATAAGGTGAGGTCGTGTGATCATGAGATCTGTTGTTTCCACTTTTTTCTCACTCTGAGCATGATTCACGTGGGTTTAGTGGTTATTGGTGACTATGAAATCGACATGATCCTAAACCTAAAATGGGCCTCCTACATGGTATTATACTTGAATACATACTTTATCCTTCATAGGGTCATATTCCCAATGATGTAGCACCAAATTTGTCTTCTCTATAGATGTAATCATGAAGTTCAATACACATGGGCCACTTCCATGAAAAATCCCCAACCACATCCACTTATCATGTCATCCTCTATGTTGTATTTCCTAGTCCTACCAAACCATGTGGTCTTTTATTCCCAATTAACTAGGATACGTAGAAATACTCCCTGAGTTCCAATACCTGAATCTAAATCCACCCAAATATTATCTAGGCCATATCCTAGGTAGGTTCATCTTAACCCAAGAAACTACGTCACTTTTGGGTCCCTTGGGTTGCTTCATTATATTCCCCCCACTATCCTTGACCAGGCACCTTCCACCTGGGCGTCCGGACCACAAGAAATTAAACTGCAGGTTTCAGTCCTCATCACACAACCTTAAAAGGTAATGTATCCAGTTAAGAATCACATAAGTATGTGGGTTATGATTACTCTTATATGGATACACAGGAAGCTCATTTCATGTGTTTGATCCCAACATCAAAACATCTCTCGTCCCCCCTAGGTGATGATCCACTCTAGAGTGCCCCACCACATTTCTTAAAACCAGCATCGTCCCAACAATCAACTATAGGATCCCTAATATGTCCAAAAAATGGTGAAATTAATGGAGAACCTCAAGTACATATTGATCCCTCCATTAATGAATAACCCTTAATACATACATATGGTTTCAAACCCAAGAATATTTGTGATCAATCATTATTAAGGGGTAATCGGTGTATACGTACTTTGGAATTAACATATGAATCACGAACATATCTTAAATTATTAAGAGAGTCATGTAATAGAAAATAGTTCCCCCCAAAAGGGTATGAGGAGACCAACATCCCATTATCTCAAAAAATGTGAGTTCTCAAGTGTCGTTGGACAAGTTACCAAGAGAGTTTCATCCTTTGGGAAGTAGGTATATGAATCCTAGATAGGAGTGCCACATTTCATTTCCAGCTCCATGAACAGAACTCATTATAGATCATTTGAAGACCTTGTATCCAATGTCAGTAATTACACACCATTCTACCCCCTACAAATCTTTCATTACTAACTCAGACACATCGTTGAGTGGAAATAAATGGTGAACCCAACATGAATCCTTAACCAAGGTGGAAGTGATACCCCGCTTCAGGCCCATTTCACATCGAAAACTAAGGAGAGCCAAGCGAGGTCATAAATTATGCATGGTATCATGAGATCCGAATTTTATGTGGTTTTTTTCATATGTATCTGCACATACATTACAGTAACTCATAATATCTTCCATCAATTCAATGAAATATCATATTTTTTCACAGACATGCATGCCATCCACATCATTGTCCTGGTCCTTCACAATATAGAGGACTCCATCACCAACCCAGCGCCTTCAATGTTGGTTCATTAATGCACTGGTTGGATAGTATCACCAGAATAATACTCTCTGCACCATGGATGTATCTAAGAAGACCTTTTAGGTCATGAATCCCCACCATCCTTCTTTCCATCAATGGTCAACAGTCTAGAACAAGTCGACTCCACTAGCTGTATCGAACTGTCTCAGGAGCCTGTCCCCAAAACGCGACAATGAGTGTCTCTCTTATATTTTCTAGGCTTAAAAAATCATTGCTAATGAATTCATACCTCTATAATAAGGGTCTATCCCAAGCGACCCATCCATAAATTTTCGCATCGAACCTCATTAATCTCAGCATATTCCTCATAAAGAAGATGCTTCCCTTCAGGCTCCCACTGAAGTTAAGAAAGCCTAGGTCCCCATGAAAACCTGTAAGGGGTGACGATCATATAATCAGAAGAAGGATTTCATCCTCATTCCTAATAAATTATCCCACTAAGTAAATATGGTTTCAAACCAATATAATATTTATATTTCTACTCACCTTCATGAAGTCTTTAAATCAAATGTGATGGAATATTTGAGGAAGATGTATATTCCTTCCAAGGCACTGGAACCGCGCTATGTAAATACAGTGGAACATGAGAAGATGCAAATCCCTACTCACAAAAACGAATCATCTCATCCAAATTGTGTAGTAAGAATTTATGAAAATAGTAAATTTCCCACTGATATATCCCAATCCCATCAGTCAAATACGATAAAAAACTATGAGTAGGAACAAATTCATGTCTCTAGTCAACAAACCCATCTTGAAAATATGGAGGAAAATTATAAGTAGATGAATATTATTAAAAATTCAAATGAATCACACCAGTCAAAATATAATAGTAATTAATGAGAGGAAATGTATTCCTTATCAAAAATATAAATCCCATCTATTAGATATGATGGAAACCAAATACAAGTAGACTTATGTTTCAAATCACAAATATGAAGATCATCAACAAAATATTATAGAAACCGAATAGAAGTAGATGAAAATTCCTATGGATGCATATCAAGCCCATCAAACATATAAAATGGCACCTAAAGATAATATTAAAATTCCTTCTTGTTCATCTTAATCCCTCCAGAAAAATATGATAATAATAAAAGAAAATATTTGGCGTATCCTAGCTATAAATCCAGGGTAGGGGCATACCTCTTCCCCCATATAGTAGAATTTTATCTTCCTACAGATATGAAATGGAGGATTGGAGTAGGGTCATATTACTTCCCCAAAATCAGAATGGAAATATATTCTTGTTCTAGCCAAATATTTCTATCAACACATCTTGGTAATGATGGAGGATTAGACATCAATTCCTTATCATGTCATACTAACTTATCAAGACACAATTAAATTCTTGGAAATAACTAGGAGTTGGGCCCATAATCCTACCTCCCCATGTTGGGTGGATCATCTAAAAAATATGGTGGTCTCTCTAAAGAATATTTGAATCATTTCTATTATTCAAGAGGGTTGATGGCAATATCCGGTGATAAATGGAAAAAAAATATCAAGAAAAATACCATTTACAACTGGGGGACACTGGTCCACTTCGTTTTCCACTCTAGGGTTGGTATATATCCTGGTCATAACTTAGGTAATTTTTTGAACACCTAGACATCACCATAGGTTCCACTAAAATTGGAACCTGTATATGAAGGATATCACCTACCGCAGGTTTCCCTAATCTAACACAAGAGAATACCCAAAAATAAATTGTGCCAAAATAAATTGGAAAATTAAGAGAATATTCATGACCCTACTTTTATGGAATCTATAGTTCTTGATGGAATAAAACACCTATCAAAATTGGATCATGATCTTGATAATCCATTAACAAATTACAAAAGTGGGAGTATCATTTGTGAAGGTTCTCTCCCACAAAATTGTTACCATAAAATCTTAATGTCCTCTCTGGAGAAAATACCATGAAGGATTAGTTAGTGGAAAATAAATAATTGGTCATGAGAGCTAATCTCCTTATGAGAATCATGGTATACCTCCTCATGTACATAAAATCGAGTAGTAAAAAGGTCCTCTAATTACAATCATCTTCTCTGATTGTCCTAAACTGGGTATAAACTAATGAAATTCTCCCTATAGTCATACATCAAGCTATGATGGTGGTCCTAACCATTTTGGCATGTGCTGCGAATGTCCTCCCTTTATTTTTATCTTCCCTGATGGTCCTCTATATGGTATATAACACATATATTATCCCAATAGTGGGACGTCAAGCTATTGTGGTATCTATATCCATGATGAAACCTACTATGATTATCCACCCTATAGTCAAATTTCATGTAGATAGGAAGGTTATCCCCTTTCCAAGTCAAATACAAGAAATACCTCATATATATAGGTTCTTATAGGGATGGGTTCAAACTTGTTAGATACCCTATCAAAAAAAGTGGCATCTTTTATCAACCAGGAGATGTCCCAGGGAAACTCTCATCTTCTGAGTTACCCCCAGACCATTCACATATCAATTAGACCACTTCTAGACTCTCTATATTAGACTAGATCATCAAGAAGAATCCAAATTGGACAGATCCAGTAGAAGATTCCCTGGTAGAAAAACAAAAGGACATGTTTATCATGAGAAGAAAATTGTAAAAGGATGGAACACCATTTATGTTTTTTCCAGAAAATATTTATTATTCTAACTCACCAAGGTAATATTTAGAATATCTCATGTATAAAATTCATCTCGGTCTCTAAAAAACTCTCCTCCAGTTGAGAAAATTTTGTCCCTTAAAATGGGTACACAGACCATGTCAAAATATAGGGAGATCTTTATTGTCAAATTGAAATATAATCCTTTCCATCTGTGTAGAAACCATAATCATATATGTGGTATAAAGATATCCAACTAAATTTTTTCAATTAAAAGTATAATTTGTAGCATTATATTGGAGATTCCCCACCTATTGTTCATATTCAGGGATGGGGAGATCATGTAGCTTTTTATTTTACCCCAAAACGCATTCAATAGAACCCATCATAAATACAATCTGATAAAGCCATTATCCCAAGGTGGAAATTAGGTGAAATACATGCTCAAAAAAGGTGATATGATTAAAAAGAACAAGGCTTTTCTCATTCTCAAAAGTGTCAAACCCGATGAGAGAAAAAATTTGAAAAACTCTTAAACCAGGAAATCAAGAACATTCATTAGGATTTTATCCTAAGGGATGTAAACCATCATGAACTCTTAATTTCCTTAGAAGTATATAGTTCATGTGAATACCTAGAACCATATATGTCTCACACTCGAATGGGAATAAGCAAGATCAAGAAAGCGATGATAGCAGTAACAAAAGCCACAATATGATATCATCATTAGCCCATAGGGTTGGGGAATTTTTAACAAAAAATTACTTTGTAAGACTGAAAATTTTGTGCTGAGGAATAATAATAAGATAATGGAAGAAACCCTATCCCACAAGGTTGAGGAATTTTTACCTCAACCACCCGCCAGGTGGACATCATTATTTTCCCATTTAGGGAAGATGACAGGTAGAGTGGTCACTCATTCTGTCCCATCTCATAAATTATTTTACCCATAATGGAGACATATTAAAAGGCTGTATAGAGGCTCTATCCACTTACTCTTCACCAAAAATCCCAAATATGATCCCAAAATGGAAGGAAGAGATCCAAAAAATAATGAAAATTACCATTAAAACATTTAAGAAGATAGTATGCCACCCCTAATGTGTTATGAATTAGTAAAAATCATAGACATAAATCTTATGGGCCACACTAAAACTGTTGAAAATAAAAAAGAGAAAGGATAGGAAGGTTCTTCCCAAAATCAGATCTATAATCAGAATGATAGTGTGCTTACATGGAATCAAAGGATGCCCTTTAATTTGAATGATCCCCTAGTCAATCCTCCACCTCCTCCTCAGCAAATACCTAACAAATAGAGGAATAAAATTAATGTCATATATGACCAATAACATCCTCTTGATGAGAACAAGCCTCTTACAATTGATGAAATATTTTCTTGGTAAGAAAGAAAAATGAAAGAGTTGTGGTGAATTAACCCTGAGATACTTCATGTTAGCCTTCCTATCAAATATGTTCTGTTGGAAGAGCCTCAATGTATACTTCTAGTAGGTGTACATCACACATATGGGTTTATCTCATAAAATGAAGCAAGGACAGGAAAACCGCCCAACACAGTGCCTAGACCATTAGTATACTTGGACCCATTCAAGTATGAATATCAATATTTCCCTCCATTAAGGATACAACCATAATAAGTATAGGAAAACCCACAAAATATGTCCCCATATGGATATCCACATCATGTACTGGAAAAATCAGCATGTCAAATCCCACACCACATTGTGCCTATCCGAGACTAGGTTTAAAAAAACAAGCATCAAGGACTTTTCAACACTGTCAAGTCACTGGAAAGTTGATTGGAAGCCATGAAGGATAATCAAACACTAGTAAAACCGGAACGGAAACCATTCCCCAATTAGGTGGGTGACACCCCATCACAACCAAATTTCAGGATCCCATCATTTCCAATATTCTATGGGTCAGGTGACCCGAAACCACATCTGATGCACTATACATATTATTGATATCCCGGGATGGGAACCCTAGAGAAACAATAAGTGGAGGAACTCAGATAATTCATATGAACCTTTCAAGGGTCATCCTTCATATATTATTCCAGTTTTCTAGCTCAATTAATAATAGGATGGGAGGATCTCCCATATAAGTTACTCTTCCATTTCATCTCATCACTACGAAAAAAATAGTCAACAACCTATAAAATTGAAAATAGTGGGAAAATAAGAAAGTCTTAGACTTTATTATTATATATAAAGGGATGCCCTACTCTTTGAACTGACCACTCCCCTAGGAGGATATTATTTCTATGTTCATCGATAACATCTTTTATGAGCTGCGAACACTGCTCATCCAATTGAAGTATACAAGTGGGTTCTATAATTTCTCTACAATTTCTAAAATAATGGAAGACTCTATAAATCAAACTATGCTCATGTCTCCCATAACCCCAATAGTCCTGAGAAAAATAGCTGGAATGATGAATCATCTTCTATCATGATTAATCCATACCCTACACCTATTTCATCCCTAAGGCCTATACTCTATCGTGCAACGCCACCTCGATGTCAATAGAAACCTCTGTCTCAATAGGACAAGTGGAGGGGACCTAGGAGAAATAAATTGGATGAATGGAGGAATAAAATTCACTCATTTTGAAATGATCAGGTCTATGGCTACTTTATAGCCACTATGAACTAAAATTTAATCTATCTACCAAAACCAAAAAGAGATGATGAGGTAAGTCATGATGACTGACTAGACTATTTTCCCTTTCACCGGGTACTAGGGAACACCATCCTAGAATTCATCTTCTTCAAAGACCTACTGTAGAAAATAATAGATTCTGGGAAAGTAAAACTAGGACCACCCCCAACACAAGTGGCATATGTTTCCAAAAATGCGCCTGATGAAGGATGTCAGTGAAAAGAAATTGCTAACATGAGAGAATTTTTTTTATTGTTAGATGAATCGAAAGGTAATAAAATAAAATCATGGTACTCTCCAAGAATAGCTGAAACAATCAAATGTTCCATGGATACTCTTGTTGCAATGTGGTCGATGTCATTGACCCCACAACCCTCCAAAATTAGATATTCTAAAAAGAAGTGTAACCAGAAAGGAAGGGGTAAAGTGTATGAATATTAATCTATATCAAGGACAAATATAACATTGAACCTCTATGAATTTATGCTACCAAATCTAAAATAATGGGCCCCACCCTGCCAAATGACACCACTAGAAGCAATCATCCTGGAAAAGTCATCATTCGATGAGGAGTTGATCTTCAACTCCATAAATTCCATTCTATTAATGGATCCATTCCTCAACGATGAGTATGGATATGATCTCGAGTACACCACACCTGATTGGGGATCTAGATGAAGAGGCCATAGGAAACAAGGATACTAAGGAAGGCACAATAATGGAAGAAGTCAAATGTTTTCTTCACATGTATACAAACTACCAATGTTGTGGAAACCCATGGATGATCCATTTAGTGGACACTATGAGAATAGAAAAATACCCTACATGTTCTAGAAAGTACTCTAATCCTATCTTTCTAGAATATACATTAGAAGAGTAACATGTGTCTAATCGCCATGGGTGTGCCGGAAGACATGACTGACACAACCCACAAAGAACATGAGAATATCCTTATATTGTCTTCGGGGTTGATCCATCAATATTCAAAACTCAAGACCATAAATGCATGTAAAATATCATCCCCATACTCAAAAGTGTTGGCCTTTTGATGGGATGTGTGATATTCAAAAATAGTTAGCCTCGTTATTAGACAAACTATCAATCGTGGATGTAATGAGTTTGTCAAAATAAATTAGGGAAGAACTCGTAGAATATTTTCTAAACCCTAAAGAGTTTAAATCCAAATTAGCTACCACCATGGATTATTAGGCAGAGACCAATTCTGCAGAATTCCAAATAGTTATCTCCTTCACAAATCAAGATGAATATTCCATTATACAAGGACACGTCATCCCCTTGTATGTGTCCAAAAGGATAAATGGTGTTAATATATAAAAGGTTTTCATTGATAATGTCTCTAAATTTAATCACATTCTATTAAAAACACTTCACCGACTTGAATGTGATGAAAATAACATAGCACATTCTTCTATAACATTGTAAGGCTACGACACAAGTCAGTAGAATCCATTAGGCCAAATCAAGATCAAGGCCCAATTTGGATACCTCATAGCCAACTCATAATTTTTGGTGGTTTGGTAGAACATGAACATAAATTTATTTCTAGGATGGCCATAGTTTCTTTATTATATATTGATTCCCTCATCCTACCATCAATGCATCAAATATTGCATTAATGGAAAAATCGATACATTGAATGCCGATAAGGCTTCATTTGAATCCCATGACTTTCATTATAATAATACAAGTTTATATTAGAGTAAAGTTAAGTGATATTTGATCAATGGTATTGATTGGGTCACTAACCCACATGTTTTGAAAATTATCACAATAGATCCCTTCAAATAGCTTGGTGAAAAATTCATGTTTCCCATCAATCAAAACAAGTGCAAAAATCTAAATTCAGATGCGTATTCTGCAGTTAATTTTATTTTAGACATTAAAACTGAGTTTAGATTTGTTGGAAAACCTACTCACCCCTCATAAAATAGTTAATGCTCAAATAGAAATTCCCCAAATTAATCCCTAGAGTTGCAGGAAACCCTTACTTCACCAAATGTGGTCTAAGAAGAAGAAGTCACTCCTTCATCCCCCACTATATCCTATCCTAACTCTTGAAAAATCAATTAAATACATTTTTTCACATTAGAAAAATAATATGAGGATGAATATAAAGAAGAATAAGTGAGGGAGGATGAAATTATGGATGCTCCTCCCGCATTTAAGGAGGGCACCTCTACCACCATTAATGATCTCTGGGAAATAAATCTAGGTATAAAAGAAGATCCATGACCCACCATGATTAGTGTATCAATGTATTGTGAATATAAATATATATACACATCCTTCCTAAGGAAACATAATGTTTTTTCCTGGAACTACATGAAAATTATAGGCCTTGATCCTGGGGTGGCAACTCACCACCTAGGCCTTCAAGAAGATCATCGAGGCTATAAAAATGAAACTAGAAGGATGCACCTGACACATCCTTCAAAAATAGAGTCTAAAGTTGAAATTATTATCAGATCTATCTTCATTTGGAAGAAAAAAAAATCCCAAGTTATTGGAAAATATAGTCCCCTTTAAAAAGAACAGAAAAATCAAAGTCAACATCGATTCTAGGAATCTAAACCGGCATTGCCTGAAGGATGATTTCCTAGTCCCGATCATGGAAGTGTTGATTAATACCATAACCATATTTCATCCCATCTACATCTTGTATAGTTATTTGGAATACATCCAAATCCAAATGTCATATGAAGGTGAAGAATACACCACCTTCAAGGCCCCCATGGAGTATTTTTCTATAATGTAATTCCATTTGGGTTAAAAAAATCTTGCACTATGTCATGACTCATCCCCCGGGGCCTGTAAGGTGACTACCCCAAGCCCGCCTTCCATAGACCAGAGTCTAGAGACTAGAACATAAAGTTGTATTACCGAAAACAAGAAGGCTTTTCCTTTAATCCTTTACAACACATGGTCTAAGAACACAACAAGAAGTGACTGTGATGTAAAATGTTGTAGAAAAAGGAGTGATGAAAGTAAAAGGGGACAGAATACAAGCCCAACAGAAAGTACGAGTACAACTAAAAACTAAAAATACAACTGAAAGGATCAATACAACTGAAAAAGGGACAAAAACTACTAAGTCATCCTTCGAGGATCCTACCTGAAGGGTAGGTACAGATCTCCTACTCATAACTCCACACCCAATTGTCTCCTCCGTGTACCACCTAGTCATGGATCCCTCAACACTTATACCAGCTACTCGTCATCTACACAAGACACAACAAGGTGTAGGTGTATTCTATGTAGGGGTGAGTATAACGATACTCAATAGGGACCCCAAGACCCCTGAATGTCTCTCAGAATTCTACATGGGAAACCACAAAGCATGATCCCAATCACAAAGCACAAATCAATAGACATATCTCAAATAGAGTCTCAGATAAAACCAAGTATACAACTCATAGAAACAAGATTATGATGTTGACCCACAGAGGATCTCTATGAATACTAATAGCTAGCCACAAATTCTCTAGGCTTAGGAACAAGTAACATTCCCAGTCACAACGTCGAATGCCTTGGCTGTTGGAGAACTCCTCCTCCAATGAGTACAGTGGGCCTCCTGCATCACACAGGGGTTCTTCACACTATCCATGGACTGTTGAGGTACTCCTCCTATCGAGTATTGTGGGTCTGTTGTGTCACACATAGGTGCTCCCCACTGTGGGTCTACCACGCAACATAGAGGCACTCCCCCTCATGGCATGCTGAGGTAGTCCTCCTATCGAGTATCATGTGTCTTCCATGTCACATAGAGGCACTCTCCACTACGGGTTTACTGCATCACATAGAGACACTCCCCATAGGGCGGTCGAGTCCCACCAAGTCGAAAGGTCAGTAGTCGTCAAGTCTTAGCTAGTCGCAAGGTTTCATACGTAGCGCGATTGGGAGAACCGGTCCCCAGTGCATCAGTCATATTTCAGCTAGCACGAAGCCTCAAAAAGTAGTAAACCTATGATTCATCGTGTCATAGGGGTTCCAAAACAATAGAAGGTGCATCAATCGGATGTCTGATCTGTGTGTTATTGGCATTTTAGTGTCGAATGATCGGTTGGATTGAGGTGCGATCTAACCTGGCACACTTCATGTTTTTTCAAAAATATCATGAAGTAAAAAAAGTCCAATATTTCTCTAAGGATCCCAATGCTCATGATGGTTCATTAAATGTATGTCTACTTTAGATGTTAGGGATTTTTTGGTGTAACTGGTCTATACTGGGTCTGGGTCCGGTCCGCCTTGGTCGGATCTGCCCAACCCGGTTCATCATGGGCCGACCTGAATCGACCTATTTTGACCTATCCCAACTCAGGTACGACCCGACCTGGTTCATCCCAGCCCACTGGTCCCGGCCCATCCCGGTTGGGCCGTAGGTCAGGCCGTTGGACTATGGGTCGGCCCGTTGGACCGCGGGTCGGTCTGTTGGGCCGACCCGGCGGTGCCACAGTCCTGGCGGTGCAGGCCGCTAGGGATACCCGTACGCGGAGTGTCTGGGTATAGATGAGGTGGTGTGGACCCACATCAGTAGGTCAACCTAAGGGGGTTGACCCAATGCTGTTCCACATGGCACCGTAGGTCCTCCGTGCCACGGCCGACTGGTTGTGGCTTTGCCGCCTGCCGCCGGTTGAACCACCGTCACCTACTCCCATCGTAGCCAACACAGGCCATGGACATGCTCTCGTGTGGGTTCACCCACCCCTTCCAGTTTCGTCATGGTGGTCCAGCGTACCAGCCGACCTCTCCAAAAGTGCACGACGATGCGCCACACCGTCTCACATGGCTGGTCAGTGTGCCAGTCGCCTTATTTTTGTCGTCATGGCTGACAAGCCACATACTTCATTGTTCATCGGCGGTGCACAATGGTGCGTCGTGCCTCCTCTGTGGCTATCCAGTGTTGGCCGCTCCGATGACAGTCACAGATTTGTGTCGCGGCCTCCTCTTGTGGTGTGCATTGACGCGCTATCCCTAACATAGTCGGTTGGTATCGCCGCACCATCGGTGTTCCATAGAGGTGTAAAATTAGCAAATTAGAGAAGGGTTTAGAAAAGTTTGTTTGGCCCGATCCCTCCGTGTTATCTCACAAACATGATAGGGGTTAAGGTTTTAATAATCAATTAAATTAAACAATAATCAAAAAACATACAAGGTTACCCCACAACAACCTCCCATAAGAACGAACAAATCACGGATCAACCCGTTAGTCGGTTGGTCCACGTTCTTCATATTATTCAAGAATGGGGAAGAGGAAATTATTAAAAAATTGTAAATGAATAAACCCCTACCTCATAACCCGTTGGAGAGCGTTTGTGGCTTGAAGGTGGATTGGTGTTCTTCGTTCCCAGCACTGGTTCCCAATGACACCACTTGTACGTCATCATTCAGTTTGTGGTTCGGTGTCATCTGTCACCTCTCGCAGGGTTCAGCTTCATCCTCTAAGGGTCCAGTGTCACGGTTCTCCTTAAGCACTTCATTTCTTGAGTAAGATGTGTGCATATCCCTTCCGAAGCTCCATATATATAGGAGAGGTGGAGGGTATGTAATGACATTGGAATTTAATGGGGCTCATCAATTATGAAGCTTCCTAATTCCTCAATGACGTTGTTACATAGGGTTTGTAGGTAAATCCATTTATTTTCTTGACACATCGCTGGTCCCACCCCTTTTCTAGTTCATTGTAGGATATGAAATAAAATATTAAAATTAATTTTATTCATTTTGTTTAAAAATTATCAAAACTTAACCTTCTTTCAGACCTATAGCAGTCAAAGTAAATCCTCTCTTAAGAGAATCTTTGCTTTGTGGATTCAATGGTGCCCTCAGATTTTGAATCTGACCAATGGTTTAAAAGTTAGAAAATGCCACTAATGCATTTACTGAACGTACCCAAAAATGTTTAGCAATTCATTCCAGGCACTCTATGCCTCGGAATCAAGCACCGTCAATTTTTATAGACTCATAATAATTCTATATAATTAAAATAATACACAGAAAATTTGGGTCTTTAAATTCTCCCCACCATTGGGGTTTTTTCCTCGAAATCCACAACATAGACTAAGAAAACAAATGTGGTTATTGAACATGAATCTGAGCCCCCTGCTCCCATGTGCTCCCCTAGAGGTCCCCATGGTTCCAGCGAATATGCACCAGAGGTATCGACTGCCCACAAAGGACCTACTCCTGTTGATCCTAAATCTCTACTGAAACCTCCATAAATGTCACCCCATCATCTATGTCCAGCTCACAGTGGTTAATGATGTGAGATGAGTTGTGCACATATCTCCTCAGATGGGATACGTGGAAGGAATCATGCACCTTCTCCAACTACGATGGAAGTTTCAAGTGGTGTGCCACATCACCTATCCTCAGAAGCGACAGAAAAGGCCTGGTAAACCTCATTGATAACTTCTCGACTCAACCAAATAACCATAGTCCCTGTCGAGGAGGGACTCGCAAGAAAATGTGGTTCCCCTCCTGAAACTCCAGAGGTATCTGTCTCCTATCAATATATGACTTCTGTCTTCTCTGTGCAGTCTTCATCTGCTCCTTGATGGTCTGCACCTTCTAAGTAGAGGCTCATACCAACTCTGGACCCATAAGTGCTGACTCTAATGAGTCTATCCAGTATAGAGGTGATCTTCATGGTCAACCATATTGGGCCTCAAATGGTGTCATACCAATGGTTGAGTGATAAATATTGTTGTATGCGACCTCCACCAAGGTCTACTGATCCTCCAAACTGTGGAAAAAAACTAGGACGTTAGCACGAAGCATGTCCTCTAGAATCTGAATGGTTTGCTCCATCTGAGCATCCATATGAGGATGAAAGGCGGTGATCAAACATTACTGAGTCCCAGATGCATCTTGTAATCTCTTCCACAAATGGGATGTAAAAAGTGAATCACGGTCAGAGATGATCGTCGATGGAACCCCATGGAGTTGAAAAATCTTCTGAACGTAGAGGCATCTCATGACCTATGATCCCTTCTCTCGGATAGGTAGCAAGTGATCCAAATTCATGAGTTGGTCAACAATCACCCAAATGGACTCATATCCCCTTGACGTATGTGGATTCCCTGTCACAATGTCCATGGAGATCCCATCCCACTTCAACTCTAGCACCTCTAGTGGCTGAGCTAAGCCTATTGGAACCTGATTCTTGGTCTTCACTTACTAAGAAGTGAGTCATTGTGAAACAAACTATTCCACTGCCTTCTTCATCCCTTTCCACTAGTGTTGACGCTGGAGTTCCTGGTACATCTTCACCACACCAGGATGTACCACCAGAGGGGATGTATGGAACTCCCTCAATACCTCCTCCCATAGTGCCACTGGTACCATGGTACATCCTTTGAAGATGATGGTGTGCTCTCCAAATTCATAAAATCCATCATGTGGATGTCTTGAGGATATCTGAGCACATCGTGTCTTGCAGTCAGTGTCCCCAAGTTGCGCCTCCCTGAATCACTGAAGGAGTGGGGGAGTGATTGTCGTAGACTCGAGGTATGCTACTCCATATCTATCCATGAAGGATATCTGCAACATGGTTAGTTGCTCTATCACCTCACTTAGAAAATGCATACCAGACTTCCTGCTAAGTGCATTTTCTACCATGTTCTCCTTCACATGAGTATACAATATCTCAAATTCATAGTCCGGGAGGAACTCTATCCATCATCGTTGTCTCGGGTTCAGGTACTTCTGAGAGAAGATATACCTGAGACTCTTGTGATCAGAGTAGACTATGAAACATTTGCCCATCAAGTATTGTTTCTACATCTTCAAGGTGAAGACCAATACTGATAACTCCATGTCATGGGTAACATAGTTCTGCTCATGATTTCTTAGCTGTCATGATCCATAAGTGATCACTTCTTTCTCTTGCATCAAGACCCACCCATGTCTGGTCCCTGATGCGTTATAGTAGACTACATATCCAACTCCCTCCTCTGGTATCCTTAATATGGGGGCACTCGACAGTCTCTACCTCAGCTCCTAGAAACTCTGTTGGAAAGTATCCATCCATACGAAGGGATGTCCCTTCTTAGTCAATGCTAACAAGGTAACGACAACTCTGGAAAAGTCAGGAATGAATCCCCGGCAGTATCCTACCAACCCCAAGAAATTCCTCACCTTGGTCACACTCATGGGTGGCTCCCAAGAAAGCACTGCCTCTATCTTTGCTGGATCCATTGCAACTCCAGCCTCTGAGATAACGTGTCCTAGACAGTGGAACTCTCATATCAAGAACTGGAACTTTGAGAGCTTACCATAAATCTGGTGCTCTCAGAGTGTATCCAGAACTATCAGCAAATGATAGGAATGCTCCTCCTCCATCGCTGAGTATACCAAGATGTCATCAATGAACACCACCATGAACCGATCGAGGTATGGCTGAAATATCCTATTCATGAGTCCCATGAACACTACTAAGGTGTTGGTCATACCGAAAGGAATAACCAAGAACTCATAATGGCCATACCGACATCTAATGGTCGTCTTCTGAAAGCCCTAATCTTGTATCATGAGCTGATGATAGCCTAATCTAAGGTCTATTTTCCAAAACCAATGAGCCCCCTTCAGTTTATTGAAAAGATCATCAATCCCAAGAAGTGGATACTTGTTCATAATGGTCACCTGGTTCGGGATCTGATAGTCTATACGGAGTCTCAAACTCCCATATCACTTCTTGGCGAACAAAATCGGGGCCGCCCATGGAGAAACTCTAGGTCTTATGAACCCCTTTTCTTGCAAGTCCTCCAACTGTACCCATAACTCACGAAGCTATATAGGAGCCATACTATACAGAGTTGTAGATATCAGTGTCATCTTGGGGTATAGGTCTATGTAAAAGTACACCTCTCTATGTGGAGGTAGTCCCATAACATCATCAGGAAAGACATCGCCATACTGGTCCACCACTACAGGATAGCTCAGACTCTCAACATTAGCTGCTCTGAGGGTAAGGCTAGACAAATAATGAGTAATCGTCTACACCATCCTATGGGTAAGTTCATCATGTGATGCAAAGGTTCCCTTCTTGCCGATGAAGTAAAACATGGTCACATCCGTGCAGACACACCACAATTTGTACCTAATATATTCAATCTGAGCATGTACTATAGATAACCAGTCCATACCCATGATGTTGTCGTAAGGCCTCGATGCCACCACTAGAAGATCCTAGACAAAGCTTTCACCTCATAGAGTGAGATCACACTACCAACACCAGTGTGTAATCATTGAATCTGCTCCTTTAGGAGTCTCTAGCTGTAATGATTGAGCCAAAGGCTCCACCGGAATCTCTGAGCTCCGAATGAGGTTGGTAGCAATAAAAGAGTGACTAAAACCTGTGTCTATAAGTTCTGTAGCTAAGGTGGAGTAGACATAGATCATAAATCTAATCATCTCACGAGCATCGTGGTCGTAGGCCTCAGCTTCCTGTAGTTGATCTCGTTCCTTTCCTCCTACTCCCTATGGTAGGGGTGGACCACCTAACAGTGGTGGAAGTAGACCCTCGAAATGCCACCCACCACCTGCTACACGACCAGCTCCTCTACCACTTCAGCCTACTTCCCACGGAAAACCTCGCTCGAACCTCTGCCTCTGCCTCGGTGGTCCCTCGACTATTTACTGGTCATTTATACTACGGTTCGGGTAATCGCGAGCCATGTGACCCTGCCTTCCGCACATGTAGCACTACTTGTCCCTCGCCTGACCTCCTCTACCTCGTGAGCTCCACACCTTTGACCCTGCATCATGGGGCCGTCCACTAGAAGAACTAATCTGCTTGGACCTATGTGTCATATGCCTACTACCAGCCGCAGATGACTCTGCCACGTGTCGCCGGGTGGTGGGTCTCGTTGTCAGTGCCTGATCATCAAGGAAGATCTCCACTAAAAGCACTGGTTCTTTCACACCAACTTGGGTCGATATGCTGAGCGATACCATTGAGGCTCAGATTCCCATTGGAGACCCTGTTCAATGGTCCAAACCCTGAATAAAGGGTCTCGTACCATTTCGATGGAGTAGTAGAAGAGATCAGTAAACCTCTCCAGGTACTAGGCCACTGGCATGTTACCCTGCTGTAAGTGCAGTAGCTCTTATATACACACAGAGCGTAAGGTCTCTATGATGAACTCTGCCCTGAAAAGGCCCTTGAAGTCTTCCCAGATGAGGGTCTCCTTGTCGTGTATCTGTGGAATCAGGCTCCACTATTGCCCTACTGATACTTGAAAAAGGTTGGCTTCTAGGATCACCATAAAATAATTTGGTTTCCCAACTAAGGAAAAAACTCTGGCCATAGCCTCCAGCCAGTCCTCAGCTACCTGTAGATCCATCTCACCTCTGAACCTCGAGGGCCTCTACCGCTATAACTCGTGCAATGTGCTCAGTCAGTGTGCACCCTATACTAGTGGGGATGGTGGCAAAGACTGTCTAATAGGTAGTGGTGCTGGTGGTACACCACCTGAAGGTGCTAATGCCATAAGAGGCCCCTCCACCGAGGCCTCATCCCTTAGTGGGTTGTAATTGCATACTCTCTCAGGAATCCTGGTTGGCTATCTATGTGGGAACATCATGGAAGAATATAGATGTTCCACAATTAATAAGTTATACCTGGGGAGCTGACTCAAGAGATCAAAAAGAAAACTTTTCAAAACACACAATTAGTAATTTTGTGCACTGAGTCGGAAATCAGAATTCAGGGTCCTCGTGTATGGATACGACGGCTGCCACACCAACACTGGATTCCCAAAACTGAAAACCACACTCATAACACTAAACACTATTTCCACACAGAAAATATAATAGTCCTAGTTCTTTGGTAGAACCAAAATCCTCTGATACGACTTTTTCACGACCCGTCCCTTGGGGCCCGTGTAGTGACTACCTCAAGGCTGCCTTCCATATGCCAGGGGCTGGAGACTAGCAATGAAACACGTATTCCCTAAAACGGTAAGTCATTACCTTAAAATCTTTAAAACACACGGTCTGAGAACACAACAAGAAGCGATAGTGAAGTAAACTACTGCAGAAAAAGGAGTGCTGAAAGTAAAAGGGGTCAGAATACATTCCCAACAGAAAGTAAAAGTACAACTGAAAAGTAAAAATACAAATAAAAGGAACAATACAACTAAAAAATTGAAAATAGATACTGATTCATCCTCTAAGGATCCTACTTGAAGGGTAGGTATAGATCACCTCCCCAGCACTCCACGCCCGCCTATCTCCTTCGCGTACCGCCTAGTCTTGGATCCCTCAAACCTCAGCCCTGCTACTCGTCATATTCACAAGACACTAAAAGGTGTAGTTGTATCCCATGTAGGGGTGAGTATAATGATACACAGTAGAGACCCCAAGACCCTCAAAGGTCTCTCATAATTCCACAAGAGAAATCAAAAAGAATGATCTCAATCACAAAGAACAAATAAATAGTCACAACTCAATTAGAGACTCATCTCAAACCAGATATACAACTTAGAGAAAAATTCTTATGATGCTGACCCATAAAGGATTCCTATGAATGCTGATAGCTAGCCACAGATTCTCTCAGCCTAGGAAGAAGTAATATTACCAGTCACAATGTCGAACACCTCGGCTGATGGAGAACTCCTCCTCTAACGAGTAAAGTGGGCCTACCGAGTCTCACAAAAGTGCTATCCACTAACCATGGACTACTTAGGTATTCCTACTATAGAGTACCATGGGTCTACCACGTCACACAAAGGTGCTCCACACCATGGATCTTCCATGTCACACAGAGGTGCTCCCCCTAGTGGCATGCTGTGGCACACATCCTATTAGGTACCATGGCTCGACCGCGTCCCATAGAGGTTCTCCCCACCATGGATCGGTCGCATCACATATAGGTGCTCCCCACTGGGCCGTCGAGTCACTCAAATTCGAAAGGTCACCAGTCATGAAGTATCAGCCAATCACAGAGTTCTGTACGTAGAACGCATGAGGGAACCACTTCTTACGCCATCAGTCATATTTCAACCAGCACTAAGTCCCACAAATAAGTCTCCCGATGATTCGTCGTGTCCCAGGGGTTCCAACAGAAATAGACAGCACATCAATCAGATATCTGGTCTGTGTGTTATTGGCATTTCATTTTCAAGGGCCTCATTGAATTTGGGTGTGATCCAACCTAGTCGTACTCCATATTTCTCCAAAACTCTCATTGAGCAACATAAAACTCCCATATTGATTCACGGATCCCAACACCATAGAATTCTCATTAAATGAACAACTAGTTTAGAAGCTAGGGCATATTTTGTGTAACTGGTCGGTACTGGGTCCGGGTCCGGTTTAGCTCAGTCAGACTGGCTGACCCGATTTCGCATGGGCCGACCGGATCGACCTGGGTTGACTTGTCTTGACTCGGGTCCAACCCGACTTGGGTCAACCTGACCATCTAGGCCTGGTCCGACCCAGCTGGACTACGGGTCAGCCCACTGGGTAGTGGGTCGGTTCGCTGGGCTGACCTGATGGTGCCACCCGCCTAGCGGTGTGTCTGGGTAGTGCTGACATGGCGTGAAGCCATGTCAGTGGGTCAACCTGCAGGGGTTCACCCAACGCAGTGTCACGTGTACTCTATGCCACAACCGACAAGATGTGGATTTACCACCTGGAGCATCGTTTGTGCGCACCCCATCCACCGTCCATCAGTCGATCCAGCAGCCCCTGCTCTTACCACGGCCAATGCAGTCCACGACCCTGCTGACATGTTGGCATGTCACCGGGGGTGTGCCCCACCCCTACTAGTTCTGTCGTGGATGACCGGCCTGTCGACCAACCTCTCTAGAAGCACGTGAAGATGTGCTACACCGTCACCTATGGCCATTTGGTGTGCTGATCACCTTCCTCCGGTCTCCACGGATGACGAGCCGTGACCTCCTTTGTTCATCAGCAGCACGCGACGGTGTGCCACTCCTCCTCTACGGTCAGCCGATGATGGCTGCTCTGATGACCTCTGTGGATTTGTTTCATGGCCTCCTCTTGTGGCGTGCATCGACCCACTATCCCCAACATAGACGGTCGGTATCACCACGCTATCAGTGTTCCATAGAGGTGCCAAATTAGAAAAGTATCGAAGGGTTCGATCCAGGTTTGTTTGGCGTATGACCTCTACATTAGATAAAAAACATGAGGGGGTTAATGGTTTAATAATCAATTTAATTTAACAATAATCAAAAACCACACAAGAATACCCTGAAACAACCTCCCGTAATGAATAACAGATCAAACCATTAGTCGGTTGGTCCGCATTTTTAGTATTATAGAAGAATGGGGAAGAGGAAATCATTCAAAAATCATAAAAGAATAAACCCCTACCTCGTAACCCATTGGAGAGATTCCAGGGCTTGAAGGTTGGTTGGTGTTCTTCGTTCCCGCAACTGGTTCCCAATGACGCCACTCGTACATCATCCTTTGGTTCGTGGTTCAGTGTTGTCCATCACCCCCTGTTAGGTTTGACTCCGTCTTCTAAGGGTCTGGCGTCACGATGCTCCTTCAGCACTTTTTCTCTTGGAGAAGCTATGCTGATACCCCACCCCAAGCTCTATATATATAGGATAGTGGGAAGGTAAGTAACGATAATGAAATTTATTGGGGCTCATCAATTAGGAAGCTTCCTAATTCCCCAACGACATTGTTACATAGGTTAGGTAGGTCCTTCCATTTATTGTCTTTACACATCATTGGCCCCACCCATTTTCTTATCCGATGGAGGATATGAAATAAAATGATAAAATTATTTTATTTCATTTCTTTTAGAAAGTCACAAAACATAAATTTTTCTCTAGACATACTGCGGTCAAAGTAAAACCTCCCTTTAGCTAATCTTGATGTTGTGGATTCAATGGTGCCCTCAAATTTTTAATCTGAGTAATGGTTCAAAAGTTAGAAAATGCTGCTCACGCGTTTATTGAACATAACCAAAAAAAGTTTAGAAATTCATTCCGACAACACTTGGCCTTGAAATCACGCACCTTCAATTTTCACCAACTCGTAATAATTTCATATAATTAAAAAAATTACATTGAAAATCCAGGTCTTTAAACACTACATAACAATGTGTCATGCATTGTATCTTCAAACCCTTCCTTGGTAGTTTTTTGTAACACTATATTGATAACCTGGTGGTTAAATCGTGATAACACTCCAGCCACCTATCAGACCTTAAAACCATCTTCAATAAAACTTATAATTACTATCTTAAAATGAACCCCTTTAAATGTGACTTGGGTGATACCTCAGGGAAGTTTATAGGATTCTTCATACACCACCAGGGCATTAAAGATGACCCTGAGAAGAAAAATGTTATCCTTAACATGTCACCACCTTATAACTTCACTAAGTTGAGGGGACATCAAGGTGACATATCCTACATTAGAAAGTTCATAGAAAAACTTAAAGGGAAATGTTTTACAATCACCATGTTGATGAAAAAAGGGGTTACATAACCTTTACTGATGACTTCGAGAATGAATTAGATAATCTTATGAAATATCTTTTAATCCCACCAGTGTTAATACCACCTATTGAAGGGAGACCCATTATCATGTTTGTGAAAGCCTTGAATACATAACTAGGATCCTTCCTCATGATAAAGAATGAAGTCAGTAGAATAAAAATGTATTTATTATCTCAAATAAACCAAGATTGATTTTGTGTCTTGGTGATTAGATATTAAGAAGATCATTTTGGTGCCAATCTTTTTAGTCCAAAAACTGAGGCACTATCTGTAGCACCACGAGTTCTATATTGTATGTCGCAGTAACCCAATAAAATAAATTCTTAATCATCTGATGTTGACCAGACATCTTTCATGGTGGGAGGTCATCCTCAAACAGTTTAACATCTATTTCATGCCTCAAAAAAGAATTCAAGAGCTAGGTATTTTCATATTTTCTGGCAGAGCACCTTTTGGAAGAAATGACTTCATTGGATACCAAGTTACCTGATGAATAGGTTTTCTCTATTCAAGAATACCCCCATATATGGGAGATTAATTTTTATGGAGCATCTATAAGTCCAATAGGAATAGAATTAAAGACCCCAAACTCATCAATGTGGGTATGGGAGTCATACTCATACCTCTAGTAAAGGCATCCCTACCTTACTCCTTCCTACTATCAGAGGGGTGTATGAATAATGAAGAATAATATTAGGCTCTCATTGTAAGGCTAGAGCAATCACTTCATATATATTTAAAACACATTATGATAAAAGGTGATTTAGAACTGGTCATCAAGAAGTTCAATAGAGATTACGATATTAAAAATGAAGTGCTAATCCCCCTATTAGACCACATCCAATGACTAATGGAGGAATTCCCTTCAGATATGACATTAAATAATATCTAGACACATGTTTATGCACATGAAAATGTATTCACAACTCTGGCAGATCCAGACAGGGATGAAATGATCATCAACATTACACACTACTAGATGTTCTTACTATTCAATCAGACCAACATGAAATAAATGTATGATATTATCCCCATCCCTGAGCCTTACGATCCTACCATAAGCTAGATGAAACCCATTGTGTACTACCATTAAAAGTATTATCTTCTATAAGATAAGGCTGAATGAAGAAAATCCAAAGATGTGAAGTTAACTTTGTTCTGTATGATGGAAAAAAACAACAGAAGTTCCTCTATAATCAAAGCCTTGATTAGGTACTTCTTATGGGAATTTCTAGAGATGAGACCATTTGTGTTATAAAAGAAAATCACACTAGATCCAGTAGTGGCTACTAATCAGGATCTCAGCTTTCCCATCAAATTCGAATGCTTGGATAATACTAGACTATTATAACACAGGATTGTAGTACATTCCCCAATAAGTTTCATTCTTACCATGTTCATGCCAATTTCATTCACCAACCCCCAGAGTTACTACACATAGACAAGTACTTTTGGCCATTCTTTATATGTTGAATGGACATTTTGGGACCATATCTTCCCACTACAACTAATCAATTCAAGTATGTTCTCCTAGAAAACAATATCTTTTCTGAATGGGAAGAAACTATAACCCTTAAAGAGGTAGGGGAAAGAAAAATTTCCAGCTTCATGAAAGACAACATCATCACCAGATTTAGTGTCCCTCGTATAGTACTAAGGGGAAATGGAACCAATTTCTGTTTTGGAAAATTAGAGAAACTATATCAGGAGTATGATATCATGTCCAATCATTCATCTCACTACAATAAAGTAGATTCAAAACAGATATAGGCATTCAATAATACCATATCCAATATACTTCATAAGATGGTCGATAAGGAAAATAATTCATGGCCAGAGAATCTTTTCCATGATTTGTGGGATTAATGAACCATAACCTAAAATGCCACCCAAGAAACCCCATACTCATTTGTATATGGAACAGATGCAGTATTACCCATCAATGCTCAAATTTACTACTCTTTGAATTTTTATATGTGATCATCTATCCATAAATGAGAAATCC
This sequence comes from Viscum album, assembly GCA_963277665.1. Taxonomy (NCBI): domain Eukaryota; kingdom Viridiplantae; phylum Streptophyta; class Magnoliopsida; order Santalales; family Viscaceae; genus Viscum; species Viscum album. The sequence continues at coordinate 1,273,005,112 of OY728136.1, read as the reverse complement.
CATAAATAGATGGATTAATTGGAGTGAATCGATGAAAATAGATTGCATGCCCTACACCATTTGGTGGTCCACCAAAATCGGATTGCATGAGCCTTCAACAAAAAGGTTTGGATATGGACATTCCTTAAAGGATATATGGTTTTTTATCTCATGAATCTAATGATACATGGAAAGAAGCCTCCAAAGATTGAAAAAATGGGAGGGACCTTACACCATACAAAAGGTATACTCTAATGGAGCATATTATCTAATTTCAATTGGTTGGAAGATCACTATGGATCCCACCAAGGCAAGGTTTCTAAAGAGATATTTCATATAATTACACATCCAATAATCCTTACTACACCATGATAAACTACATGATACCTTTTTTCTTATTGCATGATGATAAAATTCATGGCACATTCATCCTTACCGAATGATGATGAAATTCATATAACCATTGTCCTTACCACATGATGATAAACTACATGGAACCATAATCCTTACTACAGGATGATAAAATTTATGGAACCTTCTTCATTACCACATGATGAAAAACTACATGGAACCTTCATCCTTACTACATGATGATAAACTACATGATACCTTTTTCTGAACCACATGATGATAAACTACATGGAACCTTCATCCTTACAGAATGATAATAAACTTCATGGAACCTTCACTCTAATCACATGAAGTTAAACTTCACAATACATTGTCCTAACCACTTGAAATTAAAAAATACAGAGCTATTCTTTACAACATGACTTGAAAATGTGTTTCTATTGTACTACTTTCATGTCATTAAACTCTAGGATATATCATCCTAGATTCTACACATTAAACTGCACAACATCAAGGGTGAAAACTCCATGACCTCAATATATGAACTAACATCCTCACCAAAATATGTTAAAATACATGGGGATGATTGTTTCAATCATCACTTAATCACACATGACACAGATCTATGTGGGAGAAAGATAAAATACACATGTTCCTACATGAGATCCAAATCCATGTAGGAAGTATATTTCTCTATAGCTATGTGTGTCTTGATTCCTATAATTATAGGATATGATGTGATGGCTGGATCCTATATCATGGGACCAACAACAAAAAATGGTAAAAATTACCTCCTATGCATACATGTTAGACATACATGGAGAATTTCCATCCAATACTATGGGTGGCTTGATTATTGTCATCATAGGATATGTAGTGACATCAAGACTCTGCATTTTGGGCCCAACTATAAATTTTCATTCATCATGGGATGATTTTCTTACCATCTGTTGGCCTTAGGGCCTCTTTTATAGTCGGTATTATGCTTATTAAAGTTATAAGAAATCATCCTTCTCATATTTCCCCACCATATAAAGTTAAACTACATGGAACTATGATACCTTCATCCGAGAGGGCATCTCCTTATACATTGGTCATCTACCATACCACATTAAAGAACTTTGTATGGATTTATTCCCATTCACATAAGATATATATAAATACATGGATGTCATATCTTCAGTCCAACATTCCCTAAAAAAGAAAAAAATGATGATAGAAAAAATGTCCTCCCTCCCTACATATGGACCTAACCGATGCAGGGTGTTTTATTTCAATAACTATGTATGGATTGATTCCCATTCACATGGGATAAAAACTGACACCTAGAAATTATTTCTTTTGGATGAGCCATAAATTCATCCACCCCTCTAGCCACTTGGCCTAAGATTCCTTCATGAGTATGTGGTGTGGCATAAAGTCGCTTAGATCCTCATTCACGTTGGGTCATAGTGAATGCACCATGAACCTCCCATTGGGACCCCTATTCTCCAGACTTCTTCACAACATGACATTAAACTATTCTATAAAATTCCTATCTACATGATGATGAAATTCATTGCACCTTCCATCCAAATTGTATGATGATACAATTTAAAACAACGATTGTCCTCGTTGTATGATGTTAAACTACACAACACCATCCTAATGACCTCACCTAAGAGGAAATCTCCCCCGACATCGACCTTCCACCAATCTATATTTTAGAACTATGTATGACTTGATTCTTGTTCACACTTGTTATATAGTGATACCTAGATCTCCAATCTAGGGCCCAATAATGATGAAAAAAATGAAAAGTTCATCCTCGCTGTGTATAATTTAGATCTACATGGGGAGTCACTTATTTAAGAACTATGTGTGAATTGATTCCTTTTTTGACATGAAATATAGTGACTCCAATGCATCATGTCTTTGTCCTATAAATAGGTAAAAAGAAATGAATATAAAACCTTCCCCATACCTTACTTCCAAATTTATGTAGGAGATCTCAAATTTGGGTCCCTCATTCAAAGATCTGTCAAAGAAATAGAAATTACCCAATATGTATGAGCCAAATCTATGTAGAGAGTTTCCAACTCTTTGAAAAATCACTATTTGAATGTTTCTTAAATTCCCAAACACATCCCTTCCATCTATCAAACTCGGTGCCCTAGGAAATTTTGGATATTCATAAACTGGCCCAGTTATCAGAAGTGGATGGCTAGTGTTATGGGGACACTTCTGTTTTACTATGCACAATATGCACTAGTTGGCTTTGCATAATTTTTATACAAAAAATTTCTACTATCCAAAGCCAAATTCTTCCCCAAGAGAGCCTTTTCCTACCTCTATACATCCCAATTTTATCCATGCCTCATATCATTTCTCTTAATATCAGAATCCATGGAACCATCATTTAAACATTCCTTCCCCCGCAAGTTCGGTGCATGTTATTAAATCCCGACCCGATTAGCGTATAGTCAATCATGATTTATAGGAAAAAATTTCATAACCCTATGGTGATAAACTACATGTAAATTATCCTCACCACATGACATTAAATTGTATAAACCATGTCCTAATTCAATGGAACTAAAATTGAATGATATTAATAACTATGTGTGGATTTATTCTTGTTAGTACAAGATACATTGTAACACCAAAACCTTATATACCAGGTCCAACTATGAGATAAAAATTTCCCCTCTTTTCCTGTGAATAGGGAAGACCTGCACTACAAAATTCCTAACACAAAAAATAATTTTTCCCCCAATGTTCCTATGCCTGAAACAAATTTTAATAGGAGACACAAATATGAGCCTCAACCCAATGGAGAGGTCATATTCAAAAAAAAATCCCCACTTCTATGAATGAGCTAAATCTGAATGGGAGAATTTAATATAAACCTCACTATATTCATGATCTCATATCCAAATGGAAATTCCCATTTTCCATACAATATTTTGATTAGAATGTGAGGTTAACCTTCCAAGAACTTCATATGGCTTGATTCTTACCATTTCAGAATATGTAGTAATGCCTAAACCTATGATTTTGGGCCCATCCATAACTTCCCTTCTCCATCACACCAGGAGATCCATGTCCATCCCGCAAGATGTTAAACTACTTTGGCAAATGTCCTTACCACAAGACGTTAAACTTCACATCTAATGTCATTTACTCACAACATTAAAACGCATGGATTTTATAGAACTATTTATGAATTTATTCCCTCTCTTGCATGATATATAGTTACTTCTAGGTCTTCAATCATGGGTCTAGCTGCAACCAAAAATATTTCACCTCCCTGTGCATGGTTAAGTCCAATGTGGGGAACCTCCTCATACCTACGAAGGGGGAATGTCTCTACTTATTGCAAGGAAATTTATCTTGAAATACCCCTTTCATGTTTCATCACACACCTTTACCAAACCAAATTATGTGTATAAAAAAGTCTGAATCCCCATAAAATATAAAAACCATAGAAACCCTAAAAATTCCCAAAATCCCTAAAAAACCAAAAAAAACATAAAAAACATAAACATATATAAAAAACCTAAAAATGTAAAAAAACCTAAAAAATTGAAAAACCATAGAAAACCTTAAAATATAAAACACTTAAAACTCCTAAAAACCTAAAAATAATAAAATCCCTAAAAATGCCTAATACGCCTTGAAAACCCCTAAAACACATAAATCTGTAAAACCCAAAAAACCACAAAATTCATCAAAAAAAACAAAAAACCCTAAAAATGTAGAAAATACTGAAAACCACGAACACCCTAAAAAACCAAAAAACCCAAAAAATAATTAAAACCCATAAAAACATATAAAAAAATAAAAACCCTAAACTCCATAAACACCCAAAAAATCCCTAAAACCTTAAAAATCATGAAAAAAACCTAAAAATCCCTAAAAATGTAAAAAACCCTCAACACTCTTAATAAAACCATAAAACCCCAAATACACTGAAAACCTTAAAAACCTAAAACCCTCTAAAACCCATAAAAGGACCTAAAAACCCATAAAACCATAAAAAAATATAAATATTAAAAAAAATAAAAACACTCAAAAACCACAAAAAACTATAAAAACCCTTTAAATCCATAAATACATAAAAAACTCAAAAACCCATCAAAATAAAATAAAAAATCAATAAAACCCATAAAACCCTAAGAACCCTATAAACCTTAAAAACTTTAAAACCCTGAAAATCAATAAAAACATTAAAATCCATAAAAATAATAAAAAATACCAAAAAATGTTAAAATGAAATAACCCCCTAAAAACTATGAAACCCCAATGAAAACACTAAAACCATGAAAAGACACAAAACCCCAAAGAACATAAAAACACTAAAAACCTAAAAAACACTAAAATACCCCAAAAGCTTAAAAACCCCAAAAACCATAAAACCCCAAAAAACCCTAGAAACCCCCCCCCCCCAAACCCCATAAAAACCATAAAACCCACTAAAAACTCTAAAACACCATTAAACCACTAAAAACAACAAAAACTATAAAAACCCCAGTGAACCCCTAAATAACTCAAAAAATGATAAAACCCTCAAAAAATCATAAAAACCATAAAAATCATTAAAAACCTACAAAATCCCTAAAAATCAATAAAAATGTAAAAAATTTTAAAACCCTTAAAAACATAAGAAAAACATAAAAACATAAAAACTATAAACTAAAAACACTAAAAATCCTAAAAATCCTAAAAACCTAAAAACCCACATTAAAACCCTAAAAAATTAAAAACATAAAAACCCTTTTTAACCCCTAAAATTGTTAAAAACCCAAAAGAACTCAACAAACCCTAAAAACCACTTGAAAAACTTAAATGCAAAAAAAAAAAAAACAAAAAAACATATAAAATCCATCAAACACCCCAAAACCCAAAAAATATTTACAAATACTAAAAATAAAAAAAAATTTAAAAATCCCTAAAACCCTAAGAATGAAAAAACTTTAGAAGAAGATGGCAGATTTCTCTCTCGGCTCGTGCTTTCGGTGCTCTCGGTTCTTCCCCTCCCTGGGGTTTTCGGTGTGCTCCTACAATGGAAGATCGCGTCTCCCCTGGAGGCTTTGTGGTACATGCAGTTATGGGTGACTTTGGCCCTCTTTGGAAACCCTCAGTTGTGGTGGTTTCATTCGGGATGGTGGAGGTTTGGCCTTGGAGCCATTGTGTGGTGAGATGGGTGGCGGCTTCAAGTTCAGGGCAGAATTTTCTAGTTTGCTGCTGCCAGATCTAGTTCTTGGTGGCCGAATTTGGTGGGTTCTGGTTTGTTGAGGATAGATATGGTTTTCTACGGTGGGATCTGATGAGATGCGAGTGCGAAGTCAAGGTGGTGGCAGTTCCCTGCTTTCAGCGTTCTGAGACTAGATCTGCAGTCCTGGATTTGTGTGGAGTCTGGTCTGGGTCTTTGGTGCCCAATGGTGACGAGATCTGACAGCTCTATTTAGGCATGGGAGGTAATGGTACGTTTTGGATCTGGCAGCTTTTCGACTCGACTTTTGAAGATCTGCCTTTGTGGGCATGTCTCATTTGTTGCGGCATGGGGGCATGGTAGTTTCCTAGGTCGATGGCGAAGTCAACGCCGGATCCAGATCTGAAGTGGCTTTCTTGGCATCGTGAAGGTCTCAGTCAGGTGCGGCGGACACCCCGACATCTTAGTGGCATGATGTCCTCTTAGAAATTAGTGATCAAACCTGCTCACGATTGGTTTCCACCAGAGATACAGGTTCTTGGTTCTAGTCTTTTGGCTCCGGCCTTGTTTCACGCTATGATTGCAGGGTTTTGCTGTGATATGGTTTTCCTCCTGGCCCGGGAGTTCCATTTGGATTCTCTGTGGTTTGGGGCGAGGCATTGGTGATGTTTTTGGTGTGCTGAATGGCCAAGAGGTGATGGTCGCTGGTTTTGGAGCTACTGGGTACTGTTCAATGCTTCGCTGAGAACTGCTGTAAGAGGTGCTAGTTCACGGATGTTTTTGGGATGGCCTATAGCTGCTGTTTGGCTAAGATGTGATGAAGGTGGTGCTTATGATTCTGGTGGTGGTGACTCTATGCAGCTGGTGATAAACTTGCTTGGAGAGGTGGTGACGGCTGCTGGAATTTGTGATGTTGAATGCGGGCTACTGTTTAGCTGGGAGGCGCTGAAGTTTTGGTTCCTGGTATCGCTGATTAGCTAGTTTTTGCTGCTGCTGAATGTTGTTTGTTGCTTGGTTGGGACCGATGTTTCCTTTTTGCTGGGAGGTGATGATGGCCGTGTTTGGTTGTTGTGGTTGTGCCTTGGCATGATGTTGGTGGTTGTGATTAGCTGCGATGTCGAATTTGGTGTGGCTGGTTGCTGGGGCTGGTTGGTTTGGATGGTTTGCTGCTGTTGTGTCGCTGTGATGATTGGATGTGGTGTTGCTAGATGTTGGTGTTGGCTGGACAGGATGTGTGGATGCTACTGGGGCTGGTTGGATTGGACTTGTTGTCTCTGGTTCTTGGCTGTGATGTTTGGTATTGGTGATAGATGCTGGTGTTGGCTGGACAAGATGTGTGGACGCTGCTGTTGTGTTTTGTTTTTTGTCCTTTCCTATATTTTTGTTTTATTTTTTGATTTTTCTTTTTTTTGGGTCTTTTGCTGTGAAGGGTTTTTGGGTGTGGGTCGTTTGACCCATCCCCTCCCTTGTCTGCTCTATATTTTTTCTTCTTAATAAATTTGGTGGGGGGGGGGGGGGGAATAGCCCGACCCTCGCATCTTTCGTGCCCTAAAACCCTAAAAACCAAAAGAAATCCTTAAAAATCAAAAAAAAAACTTAAAACCCCAAAAATACAAAAAATGCAAATACCCTAAAAACCATAAAAACCAAAAAAACGATAAAACCTTATAAACCATAAAAATTCCTAAAACCCATAAAACACTAAAAAATATAAGATAACATTAAACCCGTAAAATGATAATTATCTCTAAAAGTCCTTAAAACACAAAAAAAAAACAAAAAACCAAACCCCCCCCCAAATACCATAAAACCCTAAGAGCGCTAAAAACCCCAAAGCCATCAAAATTTCTAAAAACCATAAAATCATAAAAAGACCTAAAAATCCCTAAAAATGAAGAAAACCCATAAAACCATTAAAAAACACTAAAACCCTTGGAAGCATAAAAACACTTTAAACCCCTAAAAACATAAAAAATGATAAAAATACTAAAGAACCCTAAAAACCATAAAAACTATGAAACCCCTAAAATTCATGAAAAACTCTAAGAACCCATAAAACCCACAAAAAAATACACTATAACTCTAAAACACCTTTAAGCTCCTAAAAACATTAAAAAAATCTAAAACCCTGAAAAGCTATAAATATCCTAAAACCCTAAAAATCCTAAAAACAATTAAAATCTTCAAAACCCTAAAAATACTTATAAACACTAAAAAACACAAGAATAATAAAAAATATAAAAAAACCCAATAAACATAAAACCCCCAAAAACCCTAAAAACCCCTCAAAAAAACATAAAACCCAAAAATCATTTAAACACCAAAAAATCTAAAAAAAATAATAATAACCATAAAACCCCTAAACGCATAAAAACGCATAAATGACATAAAAACAAATAAAACACCTAAAACCCCACTAAAAACTCTAAAATCTATTTAAATAACTAAAAATTATAAAAACTCTAAAAAAACCATTTCAACCCTAAAAAATCTCAAAAAACCCTAAAAACCCCAAAACCATAAAACCCCCAAAACCCATAAGAACACTAAAAACCCTAAAAATACCAAACAAACCCCCCAAAACCCCATAAATACATTAAAAAACCATAAAAGTTCTTTAAAATGTAAAAAACCTAAAAACCAAAAAATCCCTAAGAAAAAATTAACAACAAAAAAAAACACTTAAAACCCTTAAAACCCTAAAAATGTTTAAACCCTAAAAACCATTAGAATACCCTAAAAACCCATTAGAACCCAACAATACATAAAAACCCTAGAAACCATAAAAACCATTAAACCTTATTAAAACACAAAAACCACTAAAAACTAAAAAAAGCCCAAAACCCCTCAAAATCCCACAAAACCCATAAAAAAGAACTAAAAATACCTAAAAACATATAAACCCCTAAAATCCCGAAAAACCCCTAAGAAATCCTTAAAAACCAAAAAACACTTCAATACCATAAAATCATTAAAATCCCAAAAAACCCAAAAAACATCAAAATCCATAAAAATCCCAAAATCCATAAAAATTTAGAAATTCACTAGAAATCTGTAAAAACATAAAAAACACTAAAAACATTAATTTCCATAACAAACATAAAAATAAAAAAATACAAACCACCTAAAAACATAAAAATGAAATATACAGTAAAAATCCATAAAAAACCTAAAAACCCAAAAAACAAAAAAACCCTTTATCCAAAATATCCAAAAAAACTCTCTAAAATTATTTAAAACCCTAAAAATTATTCAAACATTTAAAAAAATTACAAAAATATATAAATGTTAAAAACCGTAAAAACTCTAAATAAAACCTTAAAACCCCCCAAAATACAAAAAATGACTAAAAACACAAAATAATACAAAAAATTATACATAAACAAGAAAACTCTAAAAAAATATTACAAAATCTCAAAAACCCAATAAAAACATAAATCCCTAAAAATCATGAAAACCCCTAAGAGAAAAATAACAACCTAAAAACACTTAATAAGCCTAAACCCTAAAAATGCTAAAAACCGAAAAACCCATAAAACCCCTAAAAACCTTTAAAACCCCATAGAAAACCCTAAAACCAACTAAAAACTCTATAATCAAATTAAAACAAAAAAATGTTAAAAACTCTCAAAACAATTAAAACCCTAGAAACAAAAAAAATCCCCTAAAAAATATAAAAAACATAAAAAACTTAATACCCCTAACAAACCTCAAAATCCATAAAAACCCAAAAATACCATAAAAATCCAAAAAAACATTAAATTCCCTAAAAACATAAAATACCCTAAAAACCAAATAAAATCCCTAAGAAAACATTAATAAACTAAAAACACTAAATACACATAAAAATCCAAACAACACTTTGACCCCGTAGAAACCTAAAAAATGATAAAAATCTTAAAACCTAAAAAACCATAAAAACCATAAAATACATAAAACCCATAAAAACCTTAAAAATCCTAAAAACCACTACAAACTCTAAAAAAATTGATCCCAAAAAAAGTTATAAAATATAAAAATCCTTAAAACCAGTAAAAATAAAAAAACCCCTTAAAACCCAAAAACTGTAAAAGACCTAAAACCCTAAAAACCATATAAATAATAAAAATATACAAACCGTCAAAATCCTAAAAATATGTAAAATCTATAAACTATAAAATCACATAAACTCTAAAAACCCTAATAAAACCTTAAAAACCTAAAAAACATTAAAACCCCTTAAAAATCATAAAAACTAGGAAAACTATAAGACTCCCAAAAAACCCTCAAGCCAAAAAAAAGAAAAACCAATAAAACCCCACAAAAAACATAAAACCCCACTAAAAATTTAAAAGCACATTAATCTTCTAAAAAAGATAGAAAATAATCAAAACCTTATAACCCTAAAAAACTCAAAAAAAAACCAAAAACGTAAAGAAAAAATAAAACCCTAAACACCCAATAAACCATCAATATCATGAAAAGAAACCTAAAAACAAAAAAAACATACATACCAATAAAACCATGAAAAACCTTAAGATAACCTTAAAAACCTAAGAATACTTAAAACCACAAAAAAACTAAATAAAAAAACCATTAAAACCTCTAAAAACCTTAAAACCCCTAAAACCCCATAAAAATCCTAAAACCACTAAAAAATTAAACAAACTCTAAAAAAACAAAAAACTCCAAAAATCCCATATCTTAATAAAACCTAAAAACCTAAAAACCATTAAATATCAAAACAAAATCCCTAACTGTCCCTGAAAACATAAAAAACCCTAAAAACCATGAAAAAACCAAATAAAATCTTATAACCCTAATAAAAATTTAAACACTTAAAAACCTAAAATACTCTAAAAATCCTAAAAACCTTAAAATACCCTAAAATCCATAAAACCCATTAATATCCTTTAAACCCTATTAAAACCTTAAAACCCCATAAAAAGCCTAAAAATAAATAAAAAATATAAATTCCATTTAAACCCCAAAAAATGTTAAAAACTCTAAAAAAATATGAAAACTATAAAAACTCAAATTACCCTTAAAAACTCAAATTACCCCTAAAAACACAAAAAACCTAAAATGTACAAAATCCTTAAAAGCCCAAAAAACCATAAATATCATAAAAAAATCCCTAAAAATTCATAAAAACAAAAAAACCACAAAACTCTAAAAACCCCTAACAAAACCTTAAAAACCTAAAAACACTTAAAACCCATAAGAAACCTAAAAATGAGAAAACCCTAAAATTACCTTAAAACTCTCTAAAAATAAAAACCCATTACAGCCTTAAAAAACCCTAAATCCTCATAGAAACCCTAAAACCACTAAAAACTATAAAAATTATTCAAACCTTTAAAAAAATTACAAAATTATATAAACGTTAAAAAACCATAAAAACTCTAAATAAAACCTTAAAACCCCCCAAAATACATAAAATGACTAAAAACCCTAAAAAATACAAAAAATTCTACATAACCCAAAAAACTATAAAAAATATAACAAAATCCCAATAACCCAATAAAAACATAAATCCCTAAAAATCATGAAAACCCCTAAGAAAAAAATAACAACCTAAAACACTTAATTCCCCTAAACCCTAAAAAATTATAAAAAGCCAAAAACCCATAAAACCCCTAAAAATCTTTAAAACCCCATAGAAAACCCTAAAACCAACTAAAAACTCTATAATCATATTAAAACCAAAAAATGTTAAAAACTATCAAAATAATTAAAACCCTAGAAACAAAAAAATCCCTTAAAAACTATAAAAAATATAAAAACCTTAATACCCCTAACAAACCTCAAAATCCATAAAAACCCAAAAATACCATAAAAATCCAAAAAAACATTAAATTCCCTAAAAACATAAAATACCCTAAAAACCATTAAAATCCTTAAGAAAACATTAATAAACTAAAAACACTTAAAACACATAAAAACCCAAACAACACTTTGAACCCGTAAAAACCTAAAAAATGATAAAAATCTTAAAACCTAAAAAACCATAAAAACCAAAAAACACATAAAAACCCATAAAAACCTTAAAAATCCTAAAAACCACTAAAAACTCTAAAAAAATTTGAACCCAAAAAAAGTTATAAAATATAAAAATCCTTAAAACCAGTAAAAATAAAAAAACCCTTAAAACCCAAAAACGATAAAAGACCTAAAACCCTAAAAACCATATAAATAATCAAAATATACAAACCATCAGAATCCTAAAAATATGTAAAATCTATAAACTATAAAATCACATAAACTCTAAAAACCCTAATAAAACCTTAAAAACCTAAAAAACATTAAAAACCTTTAAAAATAATAAAAAATATGAAAACCATAAGACTCCCAAAAAACCCTATTACCAAAAAAAATAAAAACCAATAAAACCCCACAAAAAACATAAAACCCCACTAAAAAAATATAAAAACACATTAATCTTCAAAAAAATATAGAAAATAATCAAAACCTTATAACCCTAAAAAACTCAAAAAAAAAAACCAAAAATGCAAAGAATAAATAAAACCCTAAACACCCAATAAACCATCAATATCATGAAAAGATCCCTAAAAACAAAAAAAACATACATACCAATAACACCATGAAAAACCTTAAGATAACCTTAAAAACCTAAGAATACTTAAAACCACAAAAAAACTAAATAAAAAATAAAAAACAATTAAAACCTCTAAAAACCTTAAAACCCCTAAAACCCCATAAAAATCCTAAAACCACTAAAAAATAAAACAAACTCTAAAAAAACAAAAAACCCCAAAAATCCCATATCTTAATAAAACCTAAAAACCTAAAAACCATTAAATATGAAAAAAATACCTAACTCTCCCTAAAAACATAAAAAACCCTAAAAACCATGAAAAAACCTAATAAAATCTTATAACCCTAATAAAAATTTAACCATATAAAAACCTAAAATACTCTAAAAATCCTAAAAACCTTAAAATACCCTAAAATCCATAAAACCCATTAATATCCTTTAAACACATTAAAACCTTAAAACCCCATAAAAAGTCAAAAAATAAATAAAAAATATAAATTCCATTTAAACCCCAAAAAATGTTAAAAACTCTAAAAATATATGAAAACTATAAAAACTCAAATTACCCCTAAAAACACAAAAAACCTAAAAAATATAAAATCCATAAAAACCCAAAAAACCATAAATATCATTAAAAAATCCCTAAAAATTCATAAAAACAAAAAAACCACAGAACTCTAAAAACCCCTAACAAAACCTTAAAAACCTTAAAAACCTAAAAACAATTAAAACCCATACGAAAACCTAAAATGAAAAAACCCTAAAAACCTAAAATAACCTTAAAACACTCTAAAAATAAAAACCAATAACAACCTTAAAAACCCTAAATCCTCATAGAAACCCTAAAACCACTAAAAACTCAAAAAATTATTCAAACCTTTAAAAAAAATTACAAAATTATATAAACGTTAAAAACCTTAAAAATTCTAAATAAAACATTAAAACCCCCCAAAATACATAAAATGACTGAAAACCATAAAAAATACAAAAAATTCTACATAACCCAAAGAACTCTAAAAAATATAACAAAATCCCAAAAACCCAATAAAAACATAAATCCCTAAAAATCATGAAAACCCCTAAAAAAATAACAACCTAAAAACACTTAATACCCCTAAACCCTAAAAAATGATAAAAACACAAAAACCCATAATACACCTAAAAACCTTTAAAACCCCATAGAAAACCCTAAAACCAACTAAAAACTCTATAATCAAATTAAAAAAAATGTTAAAAACTCTCAAAATAATTAAAACCCTAGAAACAAAAAAAAATCCCCTAAAAACTATAAAAAACATAAAAACCTTAATACCCCTAACAAACCTCAAAATCCATAAAAACCCAAAAATACCATAAAAATCCAAAAAAACCCCTTAAATTCCCTAAAAACATAAAATACCCTAAAAACCCATAAAAACCCTAAGAAAACATTAAAAACTAAAAACACTAAAAACACATAAAAACCCAAAAAACACTTTGAACCTATAAATACCTAAAAATTGATAGAAATCTTAAAACCTAAAAAACCATAAAAACCATAAAACACATAAAACCCATAAAAACCATAGAAATCCTAAAAACCACTAAAAAATCTAAAAAAATTTTGAACCCAAAAATAGTTATAAAATATAAAAATCTTTAAAACCAGTAAAAAATAAAAAAACCCCTTAAACCCCAAAAAATGTAAAAGAACTAAAACCCTAAAAACCATATAAATAATAAAAATATATAAACCGTCAAAATCCAAAAAATATGCAAAATCGATAAACTATAAAATCACATAAACTCTAAAAACTCTAATAAAACCTTAAAAACCTAAAAAACATTTAAACCCCTTAAAAATCATAAAAACTATGAAAACCATAAGACTCCCAAAAAACACTAAAACCAAAAAAAATAAAAACCAATAAAACCCCACTAAAAAAATATAAAAACACATTAATCTTCTAAAAAATATAGAAAATAATCAAAACCTTATAACCCTAAAAAACTCAAAAAAACCAAAAAAGAAAAGAAAAAATAAAACCCTAAACACCCAATAAACCATCAATATCATGAAAAGAACCCTAAAAACAAAAAAAAAAAACTTAAATACCCATAAAACCATGAAAAACCTTAAGATAACCTTAAAAATCTAAGAATACTTAAAACCACAAAAATACAAAAAAAAAAATAAAAACCCTTAAAACCTCTAAAAACCTTAAAACCCCATAAAAATCCTAAAACCACTAAAAATTAAACAAACTCTAAAAAAACAAAAAATCCGAAAAATCCTAGATCCCAATAAAACTTAAAAACTATAAAACCATTGAATATCCAAAAAAATCCCTAACTCTCCCTGAAAACATAAAAACCATAAAAAACCTAATAAAATCTTATAACCCTAATAAAAATTTAAACTCTTAAAAACCTAAAATACTCTAAAATCCTAAAAACCTTAAAATACCCTAAAATCCATAAAACCCATTAATATCCTTTAAACCCATTAAAACCTTAAAACCCCATAAAAATCCTAAAAATAAATAAAAAATATAAATTCCATTTAAACACCAAAAAATGTTAAAAATTCTAAAAAAATATGAAAACAAAAAAAACTCAAATTACCCCTAAAAACACAAAAAACCTAAAACATACAAAATCCCTAAAACCCCAAGAAAACCAAAAATATCGTAAAAAACCCCTAAAAATTCATAAAAACAAAAAAACACAAAACTCTAAAAACCCCTATCAAAAACATAAAAACCATAAAAACCTAAAAACACTTAAAAACCATAAGAAACCTAAAAATGAAAAAACCCTAAAACCCTAAAATGTCCTAAAAATGCTCTAAAAATAAAAACCCCTAACAACCTTAAAAAACCCTAAATCCTCATAGAAAACCTAAAACAACTAAAAACTCTAAAAATTATTCAAACCTTTAAAAAAATTACAAAATTATATAAACGCTAAAAACCTTAAAAACTCTAAATAAAACCTTAAACCCCCCCAAAAAACATAAAATGACTAACAACCCTAAAAAATACAAAAAATTCTACATGACCCAAAAAACTCTAAAAAATATTACAAAATCCCAAAAACCCAATAAAAACATAAATCCCAAAAAATCATGAAAACCCCTAAGAAAAAAATAACAACTTAAAAACACTTAATACCCCTAAATCCTAAAAAATGCTAAAAACCCAAAAACCCATAAAACCCCTAAAAACCTTTAAAACCCCATAGAAAACCCTAAAACCAACTAAAAACTCTATAATCAAATTAAAACCAAAAAATGTTAAAAACTCTCAAAATAATTGAAACCCTAGAAACAAAAAAATCCCCTACAAACTATAAAAAACATAAAAACCTTAATACCCCTAACAAACCTCAAAATCCATAAAAAACCCAAAAATACCATAAAAATCCAAAAAATACTTAAATTCCCTGAAAACATAAAATACCCTAAAAACACATAAAATCCCTAAGAAAACATTAATAAACTAAAAACACATAAAAACCCAAAAAACACTTTGAACCCGTAAAAACCTAAAAAATGATAAAAATATTAAAACCTTAAAAACCATAAAAACCATAAACCACATAAAACCCGTAAAACCACAAAAATCCTAAAACCACTAAAAACTCTAAAAATTTTCTGAACCCAAAAAAAGTTATAAAATATAAAAATCCTTAAAACCAGTAAAAAAATCAAAAAACCCCTTAAAACCCAAAAACTGTAAAATACCTAAAACCCTAAAAACCATATAAATAATCAAAATATATAAACCGTCAAAATCCTAAAAATATGTAAAATCTATAAACTATAAAATCACATAAACTCTAAAAACCCTAATAAAACCTTAAAAACCTAAAAAATATTAAAACCCCTTAAAAATCTTAAAAACTATGGAAACCATATGACTCCCAAAAAACCCTCAAACCAAAAAAAAATAAAAACCAATAAAACCCCACAAAAAACATAAAACCCAACTAAAAAAATATAAAAACACATTAATCTTCTAAAAAAGATAGAAAATAATCAAAACCTTATAACCCTAAAAAACTCAAAAAAACAAAAAACGCAAAGAAAAAATGAAACCCTAAACACCCAATAAACAATCAATATCATGAAAAGAACCCTAAAACAAAAAAAACATAAATACCCATAAAACCATGAAAAACCTTAACATAACCTTTAAAACCTAAGAATACTTAAAACCAGAAAAAAAATAAAAAAATTAAAAAACCCTTAAAACCTCTAAAAACCTTAAAACCTCTAAAAACCTTAAAACCCCTAAAACCCCATAAAAATCCTAAAACCACTGAAAAAATCTAAAAACCATTTAAACTACTAATTTTTTTTCAAATATTTAAAAAACCATTTAAACCCATAAAACATAAAAAACCTTTAAAAACCCAAATACCCAAAAAATCCAAAAACACCTTAATATCCGATGCACCCTAAAATTCCTAAAAACCCTAAAAAAATTAAAAACCTAAAAATTCCCTTAAATCCTTAAATCCATTAAAAGAGATAAAACCCATGAAAATCCCTAAAAAACCTTAAATACTGAAAATATTAAAACCCCTAAAAAGCCTAAAACTGTGAAAACTCTAAAAACCCTAAGAAACCCTAAAACCCTAAAACCCTAAAACCCCTAAAACAATTAAAACACTTAATAACCCATTAAAATTACTATAAACTCTAAAATACCTTTAAACAACATTAATCCCATAAATATTTGAAAACCTCCAAAAACTATAAACCCTAAAAACCAAAAAAAACCCTAAAATCCAAAAAACCCATAAAAACTCTAAAATCAGAAAACCCTAAAAACATGTAAAAAAAATAAATGCCATAAAAATACTAAAAATCCCTAAAAAAATTAAAAGCAATAGTGACCATGGAAAACCCTAAGAAACCCTTTAAAGCCTAAAAACATTTAATACACCAACAAAACCTAAAAATGATAAAAACCATAAAAACCCTAAAAGCTTGAAAGACCCATAATACCATAGAAAATCCTAAAACCTTAAAAAACTCAAAACCACAATAAAACTCCTAAAACGGACTAAAAACTCTAAAACCCCTTTGAAACCTAAAAATTGATAAAAAAAACTCTAAAAACCATAAAACCAAAAAAAACATAAAAAACCCAAAAAACCATATACAACCAAAAACCCCAAAAATCAATAAACCCCTAAAACCTAAAAAACCATCATATCCCTAAAAATCCTAAAAACCATAAAAATCATAAAAATACCTCAAACAACCAAGAAAATTTAAAATCCTAGAAACCCTAAATACTCCAAAATAACCTTAAAAACCTAAAAACGCATAAAACCCCGCAAAAAACCAAAAAACACAAAAAAAAAACCTAAAACACTAAAAACCCAAACACCCCAATAAAAACCATAAAATGTATAAAAACTATAAAACCCTTAAATCCCTTTAAAAAACCCCCCAAAACCATTAAAAACCTTGAAACTCTAAAAACCCTAAAACCCATCGAAATCCATAAAAAACATAAAAACACATACAAATCATAAAAATCCCTAAAAATCTATGAAAACAAAAAAAACCCTAAAAACCCATAATATCACTATGAAAATGATAAGTAATGAAACACACATAAAACTAATTAAAAAACTAAAAAACTAAAAAAATAAAATCATAAAAACATATATAAACCCAAAAAACAAAAAAAAAATCCATAAAAATCATAAAAATCCAAAAAACCCTAAAACCACTAAAAACTATAAAAACCATTTAGACACCTATAAATGTTAAGAAATTAAAAAAACTGTAAAACCCCCAAAAACCCAAAAAACCACTAAAACTCCAAAAAACATTAAAAACCTAAAACCCTTTAAAAACCTAAAAATCCCTAAATCCCTAAAAAACATAGAAAACCTAATAAGATGAAAATATACCTAAAATCATAAAAACACCCAAAAACTGGAAAAACCCCTAAGAAAATAATAAAAAGATAATTAAAATACCCCTAAACCCCAAAACCACTAAAAAACCTAAAAACCCCTAAAACCCCTAAAAAGCCTAAAAACCATAAAACCGCAAAACCCTTAAAACCAATATAAACCCATATAAACACTATAAACCCACTAAAAACTGTAGAAACACTTTAAACCCCATAAAACATTAAATGATATAAAACCATTAATACCCTAAAAACTCAACCCCCCCAATAAAAACCCAAAACCCAAAAAATACCCTGAAAACCATAAAACCCTCAAAATCCATAAAATCTAAAAAAATCCAAAAAATCCCAAAAAATTACCTAAAATCAATAAAACCCTAAAATACCTAAAAACCCCTATGAAAACCCTAATACATCCTTAAAAACCATAAAAACTATGAAACCCCCTAAAAACCATAAAACCCCCCAAAACCATAAATCTCTAAAAACCCCTAAAAAATGAAAAACTCTAAAACCCCTTTAAACCCAAAAAAAGAATTTAAAAACTCTAGAAAAATTTAATCCCTTAAGAACTCAAAAAACCACTAAACCACCAAAAAACCATAGAATCCCTAAAAACCCACAATATCCTTAAAACCCTAAAAACCATAAATATCATAAAAAAGCCCCAAAAATCCCCAAAATTGTGAAAAATACAAAAAACACAAAAAAATATAAAATCTTACAAACTTAAAAACACTTAAAACCATTAAAAACAATAAAAATACTAAAAACCCTAAAATTAGTAAATACACCTAAAATCATAAAAACCATAAAAACCCATAAACAAAAAGTACACTAAAACCCTAAAATCTAATAAAAAAACTAAAAAACCTTTAAACCCTTAAAGCTATATAAAATTTTTAAAACATTAAAACCCATAAAAATCTCAAAAGACAACCCCAAAAACTAAAAAACCATAAAAAAACCTAAAAACAAAAAAAAAATAAAAAACCTCAAAATCCATAAAAACTGTAAAAACCATAAAAATATTAACCAAGACATAAAAATAACTAAAACCCTATAAAAACTATATGAAAACCTTAATGACAATAAAAACCATAAAACCCCTAAAGACCCAAAAATGGTAAAAACCATAAAATCCCCAAAAAACAAAAAAGCATAAAAACTAGAAAGCCCCTAAAAACACAAAAAACTATAAAAACCCATAAAATCCCTAAAAATGACTGAGAAATCTTGAAAACATTTAAATCCCTAAAGATGTTAAAAGCATTAGAAAATCATAAAACCCAAAAAATCTAACAAAACCAGATAACACCATAATACCCTAAAACCACTAAAAGCACCTCAACACCTCAGAATCCATAAAATCCCTAAACAACCAAATTTTTTTAAAAATTCCTTAAAAACAGGTAAAATATAAAAACACCTAAAAACCAAAAACCCCTTAAAAAGTCATTAAAACCCATGAAATAATTAATATAACAAAAAAAATTAAAAAAATTCTTAAAATCTTAAAAACCCTAGAAAATTTTAAAAACCCTCAAACTCATCAAAACCCCTAAAAACATTCAAAAACCCCTATAAATCCACAAAAATACTAAAATTACAAAAAAATCTAAAAAAATTTTAAACCCCTATTTTTTAAAAAAAACACTAAAAATGTTAAAACCATAAAAACTCAAAAAATAAACCTATACCCCCAAAAAACCATAATAACCATAAACCCCGGAAGATCCTTAAAAAAGAAATAAAATCACTCGAAATGTAAAAATCATGAAAACCCTTAAGAAAAACCTAAACCCCTAAAAACACTTTAAACCAATAATTATTGTAAAAATGCTAAAAACCCTAAAAACTATAAAAACCCATGAATTCCCAAAAAACGAACAGAAGCACTAAAATCTGTTTAAACCCATAGAAATGATAAAAACTCAAAAAAACATTAAAACCCATAAAAGAATAACAATCCAATAAAAAAACAAAAAAACCATTTAAATCCTAAAACCCTAAAAAACCTTAAAATCCCAAAAAACAATAAAACCAATAAAAATCCTAAAATATACCGCAATCCATAAAAATGTTAAAAACCTTGAAAAACTGAAAACCCCTATGAAAAATTTAAAAACATAAAAACACTTTAAACCAAAGATAAAACTAAAAACACTAATAACCTAGAAAACCCTAAAAAACCATATAATCCCTAAAACCCCTAAAACCCCTAAACCCATAATAAAACAACTAAAAACACTAAAAACTGTAAACAACTTTTAAACCCCTAAAAACATTAAGAAGCTAGAAAACCCTTTAAACCCTAAGAAAGTAAAATAAACCCCTAAAACCCAAAAACACTGTAAACCCAATAATACCTAAAAACCCAAAACACCTCAAAATCCTAAAAAACTGTAAAAAAAATAAAATTCCTAAAAATCGCTAAGAATGTAAAAACCCCTAAAAACCTTAAAAACACCTAAGAAAGCATCGAAAACCTAAGAACACGTAAAACCCCTAAAAATACTAAAAAACACTAAAAACAATAAAAAACACAAAAAACACAAAAAACCCAAAAAACCCTTAAAATATTAAAAAACCCATAAATTCAATAAAAATCACAAAAGCCTTAAAACCCTTAAAACCCCTAAAAATTTTAAATAACTCTAAAAACATTAAAAACCATAAAAAACATAGAAAAACCCTAAAAACCCGAAACACCATAAAAACCATGAAACCTATTAAAATCCCTAAAATCCTAAAATAACAAAAAAAACTAAAAAAACACTAAAACCCCTAAAAAAGAAAAACCCACAAAATCTTAAAATTTCTAATACACATAAAAAACCAGAAAAATCCCTATAAACCCCAAAAAACTAGGGAAATAAAAAATAAGACCTAAAATCCATCAAAATATAAAAAACACAAAAAACCAAAAAACCCTATGATAACTTTAAATCACTAAAAACACATAAAACCCCAAAAAAACATAAATACCCAAAATACCATAAAAACCGTATAACCCTAAACCCCCCCCCCCCCCAAAAAAAAAAAATCCGTAAAAACACTAAAAATATTATAAAGATTCTAAAGAATCCATAAAATCCATAAAAACATAAAATATCATAAAATATTGGAAAACCCCTAAGAAAACCATAAAAACAAAAAAACACTTAAAACCCTTAAGAACCTAAAAATGCTAAAACCCTAAAAATCCTATAAAGACAATAAAACCGTAAAACCCATAAAACCATAAAAATATTTACAACCGTTGAAACACTTTAAAATCTATAAAACCATAAAAATAACAAAAAACTCTAAAATTTCTATAAAAACCAAAATTCATGAAAAAAATCTAACAACCATACCCTAAAAACTCATAAATCCCCTTGAAACCCAAAAAATAATCAAATCCCAAAAAATTCAAGAATCCCTAAAACCCCTCAAAATCCCTAAAAACACAAACAACCATAAAAATGACCCAAAAATACTTAAAGATGTAAAAAACCTAAAAAAATATATGATACCCTTAAAACCCTAAAAAAAACTTAAAAACCCTAAAATATACAAAAAACCATAAAAACCATGAAAATTCTAAATTCCATAAAACCCCTAAAACCATAAAAAACAAAGCAACCACCACCATCCCCTCCCTTGTCTGCTGTGTCTCTTTTTTCTTTTTAATAAATTTGTGGGGGGGGGGGGAATAACCCGACTCTCGCATCTTCCTTGCCCTAAAACCATAAAAACCTAAAAACTCTTAAAAACCCTAAAAACAATAAAAAATCTAAAATCCATTTTATATCCTAAAAATGTTATAAAACTATAAAAACCCAAAAAACCCCAAAAAAGCTCATGAAAACCCAAAGACCAAGAAAACCCCTAAAAACAATAAAATCCCTAAAAACCCCAAAATGCCCAAAACCCCTCAAAATCCCAATAACCAATCCAAAACCATAAAATTTATAAAATCCCATAAAAATCCAAAAAAACATAAAAAACCTAAAAACCTAGAAAACCTCTAAGAAAATATTAAGAACCTAAAACCCCTGAAAACCCTTAAAATTTTAAAATACACAAAAACCCTTAAAACCATAAAAACATAAATATCAATAAAAACCACAAAAACCCCAAAAATATATAGAAAACACTAAATAACCATAAAAACCATAAAACTTACTAAAAACTATAAAAAACCCTTTAAACCCCTAAAAATGTTAAAAATATCAAAAATCCTTAAAACCCTAAAAAAACACAAAAATACCATAATAGACTAAAAACCATAAAAACAAAGAAACAGTAAAAACCTAAAACCCCTCAAAATCCATTAAAATGCTAAGAACCATAAAAACATTAAAGAAACCCAAAATAATAAAACGTAAAACACCTAAAAACCTTGAAAACCCTAAGAATTTCTTGAACACCTTAAAGTAATTATAGCCCCTAAAACAAAAAAAAACCTCTAAAAACCCAAAAAATATTTAAAATTCAAAAAATCATAAAAACCATAAAACACAAAAAATCCTTAAAAATCCTATGAAACAAAAAAAACTGAAACCCAAAAAAATTAAAAACAACCACATTAAAACCAAAAACCCAAAAAATACTTAAAAACACTCAAATTGTATAAAATCCAAAAAACTAAAAAAATATTATAAAACCCATGAAATACCCAAAAACATAAAAAATCCTAAAACCCCTAACAAAACCCTAAAAACATAAAAATGCTTAAAACACCTAAAAAACTAAAAACGCAAAAACCCTAAAAAACCCTCAAACCCTAAAAACAATAAAACCCCTAAAATACCCTAAAACTATAAAACCCCCAAAGAGCCAATAAACCCCCAAAACGTTAAAAACTCTAAAAAACATAAAAAACATAAAACTGCAGAAACCCCAAAAAACCTAAAAAACACTAAAAACCAATAAAATCCCTGAAACACCTATAAACCATACAAATCCAATAAAAGCACGAAAAATCCCAAAAACCATAAAAATCCAAAAAATTATGAAAACCCCTAAGAAAACCTTAAAAACCAAAAATTTTATTAAAACCTCAAAACACCTACAAATTTATTAAAACCTTAAACCCCAAAAAATAAAAAAAACCCATAAAACCCATAAAACCACCAAAACACATAGACACCCTAAAAAAACTAAGAACTGTAAAAACAATTTAAACCTATAAAAAAAATTAAATAACTCTAGAACCCTTAAAACTCAAAAAACCCAAAACCCCAAACAAAAATATAACACATAAAATCACTAAAAATACTCAAATTCCCTAAAACCCCTAAAAATAATAAAAAACTAAAAAAATATAAGAAATCCTAGAAAAAATTTTAAAAAACCTAAAACTATAAAAAAACCCTAAGGATACCATAATAAACTTAAAATTTTTTAAAAACACTAAAAATATAAAAAAATTTAAAACAAAAAAAATGAAAAAAACGCTAAAATATATTAAAAACCCTCAAAGTCTATAAAAATATGAAAAAACCATAAATAACCGAAATGTGTTCTAAAAATCCCTAAAAATAAAAAAAACCATATGACTCTAAAACCCTTATGAAATCCATAAAAACCTCAAAATAATTTAAACCCCCAAAAAACCTAAAAAATCTAAGAGACACTAAACACCCTAAAACCCCTGAAAATACATAAACCACTAAAAACCTTAGAAACAATAAACTCTTAAAATCCCTAAAAAACACTAAAAACTATAAAAAACCATTAAACCCTGAAAAAAGTTAAAAAACCCCAAATAACATTAAAAACTCAAAAAACTCAAAAACCCTAAAAATAAAAAAAACCATAAAAACCATAAAAACCCTATAGATTCTCAAAATCCCTAAAACACTAAAAACCAATAAAAATCCTATAAATTCCCAAAATATTCAAAAACATAAAAAAACCCAAATTATAAAAACCTAAAAACATTGAAAACCCATAAAAACATAAAACCCTATAAAACCATAAAAAACCCACAAGACCCCATTAAAACCCTAAAACCCCACTAAAACAATTAAAAACCTTCAAACCCGTAAAAATGTAAAAAACTCTAAAAACATTCATAACACTAACAAATAAAGAATTCCCAAAAAACCTAAAAAACATAAACGCCCTTCAAATCATTAAAATCCTTAAAAACCCAAAAAAACATCAGAATTCCCTAAAAATCCCTAAAAACATAATAAACTCTGTAACCCCCTATAAAAACTCTTATGACTAAAATACAATTAAGACCATTTGAAAACCTAAAAAATGATAAAAGAACAAAAAACCCTAGAACCCTAAACTCCCAAAAACCCCTTAAGAATTCCTTAAACCCATAAAAACCATAAAACTAAATAATAATAAGAACCCTTTAAGCCCCTAAAAAGGTTAAAAACTCTAAAAAACTAAAAAACCATAGAAACTAAAAAAAATCCATAAACCCTAAAAAACATAAAAACCACAAAAAACCTAAAACCCCCTAAAACCCTCAAAATCCCAAAAACCCCTAAAAACAATAATAATCCTAAAAATACATAAAAATACCTAAAAATGTAAAAAATCAACAAAATTGAAAATCTGTAAGAAAAACTTAAAAACCTAATAACACTTAATACCATTAAAACCCTAAAATTGATAAACCCCCCATGAACCTTAAAAAACAATAAAACCCCTCTAGACCACTAAAACAACTAAAACTATAAAAATCCTAAAGAGTCACTAAAAATCCCCAAAAACATAAAAAACCCAAGAAACCATGAAAACCCCTAATAAAATCTTAAAAACCTAAAACACTTAAATAAGTAAAAACCTAAAATCACTAAAACCAGAAAAAGAAAAAAAAGACCCTAAAAATACAACTTAAACCCTAGGAACCCTATTAACAATAAAAACCTGTAAGTTTTTTTAAAAGCTCTACACCCCCATTAAAATTCCATAAAACTCACTATAGAATATAGAAACATTTTAACAATTAAAACATTACAAAACTATAAAAAACTTGAAAACCCATAAAAACTCAAAAGAACCCTACAGACCCTAAAACTCATAAAAACCCTAAAACTCTTGAAATGCCCAACAAGTCTTAAAACCCATAAAAATCCATAAATAGCATTAAAATCCATAAAAATGAAAAAAACCATAAAATATTTACAAAACCTAATAAAACAATAAAAAATAAAAAACAATTAAATCCCCTAAACTACCTAAAAATACAAATATCCTTAAAACTGATAGAAAACATTAAAACCCCTAAAAATAAAAAACCATAAAACCAAAAAACAATAAAAACACTAAAAATTATAAAAACCCAGAAAACCCCTAAAAATATTAAAAAAATATACAAAAACTAAAAGACCTTAAAACCCCAAAAGTATCATAAAACCCTAAAACCCTAAAAACCATCAAAATCCCAAAAAACCATAAAAAACATAATTAATACATTGACATCACTAAAAATATAAAAATTATAAAAAAATGGAAAATTATTTGAAAAACATAAAAACCAAAAAACACTTTAAACCCTTGAAAAACCTAAAAATCCTTAAAACCCATAAAACCCTTAAAAATCCCTAAAAACCCTAAAAACCATAAAAACACTAAATAATTCTAAAAATCCCTAAAAACATAAAAAATCACAAAAAACCTAAAAACTCCTAAGAAAACCAAATAACCCTAAAAATCTTATAGACCACTAAAACCATAAAAAAATTAAAAAATCCCCTAAATACCATAAAAACCTAAAAAACCTGAAAAAACCCAAAAACCATAAAAACAACTAAAATACCATAAAAATCATAGACCCACTAAAAGCTATAAAAACCTTATAGACCAGTAAATCATTAAAAAAACTCTAAAAACATAAAAATTATAAAACATAAAAATATCACTAAAAAACTGTAAAAACTCTAATACTTAAAAAACCTTAAAACCCATCAAAAACCATAAATCCCATATAGCTACTAAAAATACCTAAAAATATCTAAAAACATAAAAAACCATAAAACCATTAAAAAATATAAAAAAAACCTTAAAAGTAAAAAAAACTTAAATCCCCTACAAAATCAAAAAAACACTAAAAACCCTAAACCCCATAAAATCCCTAAAATACAAGAAAACCTAAAAAATCCTAAAAACCTGACAAAACAAAAATACTTTTAAACCCCTAAAACATAAAAAATACAAAAAAACCTATAAACCCCTAAAAAACTCAATAAAACCTAAAACCCCTAAACCTCTAAAAAACCATAAAAACACTAAAATCTTTCCAAATACAAAAAAAACACTAAAAATCATTAAAAACCCAAAAATTCCCTAAAAATAATTGAAAACACAAAAATCCCTAAAAACACTAAAAACCCATAATAAAACATTTACAATTTAAAAACACCCAAAACCTCTAAAATCCTAAAAATGATAACATCCCAAAAATCACCTAAAATCCCCTTAAAACCCACAAAACCGTAAAACCCATAAAAACATAAAAAACCCCTAAAACCCCATAAAAACACTGAAAATAAAAAAATAATCTAAAAACCCCTTTAACCCCTAATAAATTTTTTAAAACACTAAAAATCATTTCAAACCATAAAAACTCAAAAAACCCCTAAAAATCCAAAAAAACAAAAAAACCCTAAATCCCATATGACACCATAAAACTCCTAAAAACCTTAAAAATTCTAAAACACTAAAGGTTCATGAAAACCCCAAAAGCCCATAAAAACAACAAAAACTCCTAATTACATTAAAAATCAAAAAACCTATAAAAACCTAAAAAACCATTAAAAACACAAAATTCTCTTTAAACCCCATGAAACATTATAAAAAACCTAAAAACCCATTGAATCCATAAAAAACTCAAAAATACCTTAACACATAAAAAATCATAAAACCCCTAAAAACAATAAAAATCCCTAAAATGAAAAAAACCATAAATAACCAAGAAAAAATTTATAAAAAAATAAAAATCCTGAAACCACTTATGAAAACCTAAACACCCATAAAACAATAAAACCCCATAAATACCTAAAAATTCTAAAAACAATAAAAAACCCCAAAATCCCAAAAAAACAAAAAAACCCTAAAAATCCCTTAAACCCCTTAAATATTTAAAAATCCTAAAACCCCTAAATCCCACTAAAAACCTTAAAAAACCTATAAAACCCTAAAAATGTATAAAACCCATAAAATCCTTTAAATCCCTAAAAACTCAAAAAAAATCCCTAAAACCCATAAAAAAACTCAAAATCCTTAAAACGCGTAAAAACTAAATACATGCTAAAAATCAATAAAAATTCTAAAATCATGAAAAAAAACCCGTTAAAACCACCAAAACTCATAAAACCATAATAAACTCAATAAAATTTAAACCCCTAAAAATCTAAAAACATTTAAATATAAAAATCATAAAAACCCTAAAAACCAAAATAACCCTGAGAACCACTAAAACCACTAAAACATTAAAATAAGTATAAAAACCATAATACCCCAAATAAATCACCAAAAACTATAAAAACCATTTGAAAAACATAAAATGATAAAAATATCTAAAAAACATTTAAACCTATAAAAACATAAAAACCTTGTAAAAACCCCCAATAAACCCTAAAAGCCAAAAAACCCTAATGAAACCTAAACCCCCTCAACGCCCCTAAATACGCTCAAAACCCATAACAATCCAAAAAATTCCTAAAACCTTGAAAGCCCAAAACAAGAAGTTTAAACCCTAAAAACACTTAAAACCCCAAAAAACATAAAAAATTTAAAAACCAAAAAAACATAAAATCCATAAAACCACTAAAAACCATAAAAATCCTAAAAAATCTATAAAAATATAAAAAATCCAAAAAACACCTATGATAATCGTAAATACCCAAAAATTATTACAACCCTTAAAAACATAGGAAATGCTAAACACCATAAAACCCCTAAAGAGACCCTAAAAGGACCCTAAATCTTGTAGAATCCCCTACAAACCATAAAAATCATAAAACATGTAAAACCCACCAAAAAAATTTTAAACCCATAAACCCCCCCTAAAAACCCTTAAACCCCACTAAAATTCCTTTACACCCCTTAAAATGTTAATTTTTTTATAAATCATAAATACCTAAAAACTCAAAAAATCCCAAACCCCAAAAAAAACCCTAAAAATCTAAAATCTTCTGAAAACTCTCAATATACCTAAATAAATTAATAACCCTAAAAATCATAAAAATACCTAAAAATCCCAAAAACATAAATAGCCTAAAAACATTTAAAACCCCAATGAAATACTTAAAAACATAAAAACATATAAAATATCTAAAAACCAATAAAATGAAAAAAAATACAAAAAATAATAAACCCCTAAAAAAACTATAATCCATAAAACCCTAAAAACTCTAGAAACCCTAAAACACACTAAAAAAACTAAACACCCTTTAAACCCCTAATTTTTTTAACAACTCTAAAAACATGAAAAACATTAAAAAATAAAAAAACCTAACCCCCCCCACTGAACCCAAAAACCCCTTAAACACCCTCAAAATCCCTAAATACCCTAAAACCTATAAAAATTTGAAATTGACATAAAACTCCCTAAAAAGTAAAAAATACAAAACCTAGAAAAATCCCAGGAAAACCTTAAAAAACTAAAAAAACATAATACTACTAAAAAAATGAAAAAACCATTAAAACCCTAAAAAACTTATGACCACGTAAAAACCTTAAAAACACTAAAAACCCATAATAAATAAAAAAAAACAAAAAACTATAAAAAACTATTAATCCCCTTAAAATGTTAAAAAAATCTAAAAAATCATAAACACCCTAAACAACTACAAATAACCCTAAAACCCAAAAAAATCCTAAAGACCCTAGAAACCCTAAAAATCCCTAAAAACCCTAAAAATCCAAAAAACTCTCTAAAATCCCTAAAAAAGTAAACATCCCTAAAAACCCTGGAAACCCAAAATAAAACCTTAAAAATATAGAAACACATAAAACCCATAAAAATAGAAAAATACTAAAATCCATAAAAAACCCTAAAACCAGTAAAAATCCTAAAAGCCCTAAAAAATAAATACCCCTAAAACCATAGAAACCCTAAAAATATTAAAGACACTATAAACCTATTAAACCTCTAAAAATATCAACAAAATGAAAAAAAAACCTTTAAACCCCTAAAATTCTCAAGAGAGATATTGATGGCTCAATGAAGGGGGCTCGACGGAGATGGGGATCCTGGACAGCCTTTGTCTGTACTTCCCCCTGCATGCAAGGTAGAGCCAGTTCCATCTATGCTAGAGGTATGCAGCCACAACGAGCACTTCCAACTATTTAATAACTCATCCTCTAGGATTAATGCGATTGGTGACGCACTGAAGGCGTTGAGGCTGAAGCTTAACTTTGCGGAGGTGGTGAAATATGCGATTTCAATTACCTTCTCTGATTTTGATCATCCCTCTCCCATTCGGGTCATTCAAAAGGGGCGAGTAGCTCATTTTTTGGATAATCGAGAGGCAATGGAGGAAAGGCGCAAATTTTGTCGATTCACCATGATTTCCAGGGTCTTGACCCTGAAGGGTGGGCGGCTCTAGAAATTTTCTGATCTCACCAATTGGGTCAGGGAGATCTGGGGCTTCTCTGAATGGTGAATTATTGCTATGGGTAGGGGGTTTTAAAATATTTTCTTCCCATTGGATGAATGGATGTGACGCTCTTGGAGTTTCATCTACCTCAACTTGAAGCCTGGTGTCCTCGGGATCCAATAGTGGGATCAGAATTTTGACACTTTGAATCTCAAGAACACCACTGCGTAGGTATGGATTCACATATGTAAGCTTAGCTGGCTTTATTGGAACCCTTTGATTCATTGGGACATTGCCTCCTCAGTGGGTATCATATATGCATTGTTAAAGAGATACAAAATCCAATATATGGGCATTATGCTTGTGTCCTTGTTGAAGATGATTTAGCTTCTACACTGATTGAGGAAGTAGTGCTTAACACTGATAAACATAGCTTCACACCGGAGATTTAGTATAAGCAAAAAAATTAGTTTTTCCTCCACCGTAATCTCTTTGGGCACCTCATCTCTGACTGTCCATGATTGAAGGTGTGCGCCATGTGTAATTTTAAAGGGCATGCTGCTGAATCCTGCAATAGAAAATCCAGAACTGGAGCAGGGACAATGGCCCCAGGACAAGCACCTGCTCTCTCCCAACCTTGTCATGATGTGGTTGGATGTCTTGCGGAGTATCCTTCATTAAGGCGGGCGATGGAGGTTGATGATAAATTCTGTTAAGAGACCCTCCCCTGCACATGGAGGGAGCTGATGTTGGGAATAACTCCCCTACTGATCAGTTGGATTCCTTAGAGCCCACTACTCCCAGCCTAAAGGAAGTCATTGATGATCCTGTCCTGATCTCAGAGCCTGTTTCTGGTCAAGAAGCAATGGATGAGCCCAACCATACATTCACTCATTATGGTCCCACCATGGTGGTGAGCCCTGTCTATTTCCATGGAGTGTCCCCTCCCATCTAGGGTGTGGATGATGGGCTGGTACCCCTTTCCATTCCAGGGCCTCCTATCCTCCTTGGCCCTAAGAAGGACTGCCCGCCTCTGGCCCTTACATCAGTGTTTGATGACTCCTTTATAGTTTTTTCCTCTATCAAGACTGCACGGCAAGACACGGCCAAGAGTGCCTCCCCTGTGACACTCTGTCCCATGAACAGGTTCACCCCTCTTAGTGGTAGCTTCTAGGATGATGAGGCTAATGAGAAGAATGATGAGGAGGTAGAAGGGTCTTCCAGACCGGCTGACAAGAGCCCACCACATGAGGCTGGCTCTCATCCTCTAGATTCCCTAGGCCTCAAATATTGGATTGATGGAGTTAATCCTTCCACTAAGAAGAACCATGTGGGTAGGCCCAAAAAGAAGGGTAAAAAGGCAAAAGCGAAGGCAATGCCTCTGAATGCTAGCATCGACCCTATGATAGGGGTGAATCTTGTTTAATTTAATGTGGATCCTCTTCTGGAACTTCTAGGGGATTGGGAACCCTCCCACTTCCTTAGCCCTTAGGCATTTCCTCACTTCCCATAGGCCTATGACTCTGAGTATTACTGAGCCAATGATATTGTTTGATAACTGGATAAGCTTGGGGATACCTTGGTTACTCCTTCATTGCCAATACTACCAATGAAAATGGTTTGGACATGTTATGGGTGCTAAATAATGATGACATTCAGTTGATATCTGTGGACATGAGTTCCCAGGCCATCACCTTGTCCGCTACATTCAACGTTGTCCCAATTTCCCTATCCATTGTGTATGCATCTTCCTCATACATGAGGAGACGGTCCATTTGGGAAAAATTGAATTCCCTTAATGGGCTCATCGAGAATAACAGGATTGTGACCAGGGATTTCAACATTGTATTGCACCCGAATAAGAAGATTGGCTCCAACTTATCTCGTTTGAATGCAGGGGACTTTTCCTTCTGCCGTGATACTTGTGATCTCATAGAAGTTCCTATCTCTAGAGCCTCCATCACTTGGGGGTGCTTCACTTTTAATGGAAGGCAAGCCAGCAAGCTGGACAATTTCTTTTATAGAATCAATGATGGGAGTCCTCCTCTCAATGTCTCAGGTTTTACCCTTCCAAAATTTCATTGGGATCATAACCCCTTGATTTTTGAATGTTATATGGGCTCTACAAGGTCGTCTCCCTTTCCCTTCAGGTTTAATAATGCCTGGATCATGGCTCCATGATGTAGGGAAATTGTCACCAATGTTTGGAATGAGGATCTCTCGGGCAGTCACTACTATAGGTTGGTCTCCAGGCTTATAAAAATTAAATCCTTGCTCAAATATTAGAGCAGGAACTACTTCTCTGTTCTGGATGACGAAATTCGGGCTATCAAGCAACAAATCATCTTCCATCAGGACTCTAATCAACATCTTACCCTACCCTCTTGAGTGGAGTTTCAGCTCCACTCCATGCTCGATGATCTTCTAGCTCTTAAAGAAAAGCTGGCCAAGAACCATTTCAACGTTAGATGGCTCAAAGATGGAGATTGAAACTCAAAATTTTTCCATCGGTTGCATAGGGATAAAAAGACAAAAAAGTTTTTAAAATCTGTTCATATCTCAAGCTCTACTTTCACCTCAGAGTATAACATTTCCACTACTGTTATCAATCGCTTCAAGGGGCTTTACTCAGATGACGGTGGAGAATACACCCTCCTTTTGATGGAATCCATCCTGCCACGCTTTGACAAGCAACAGAATAGGGCTCTAACAATTTCCCCCCTTGCGGAGGAAGTTAGGGCTGCTTTTTTCTCTCGGAACATTGATACCATAGTATGACTGGATGGCTTCACCAACAAGTTCTTCATGTTTTACTGGGATATCATGCATGTGGGCATCATCAGCACTGTCTGGGATTTTTTTATATCTTGTGTGTTCCCACATGGAGTCAACTCTAATTTCATTTCCCTGATTCCCAAATGGGACAATGCCATTGATATTGGTGACTTTTGACTGTGGCCATTGGAAACACCATTCCCAAAATCATCAGCAAGATTCTGGTCATGCAAATAAATAATTCTTTTGGGGGAAATCATCACCCCTAATCAAATCATGTTCTTCTTGGGGAGGAACATCCACGAATGTCTTTTTATGGCCTCAGAGAGCATCAACGTTATGAAAAATCAGTCCAAAAAGGGAAACATTGCACATAAAATTGATATCTTCAAGGCTTTTGACACAATTAAGTAAAGCTTCATCTCCTAGGTCCTTCCCAAGTATGGCTTCTTGAACAAATTTATCAGGATGGTTATGTCCATAATAAGCATTGATTGGGTCTCTGTTATTCTAAATTGATCTCTCAAGGGGTTCTTCCCATGTTACCGTGGGGTCAGATAGGGAGACCCGCTTTCATGAATCCTCTTTGCGATTGTAGAAGAATACTTGAGCAAGTGCCTCATTGATCTTGGATAGGCTTGTCTCTTCAATTCTATTAGGATAGGGAGTGATCTCTATATGTCATCCCATCTGTTTTATGCTGAATACATTCTCCTGTTTGGGAAAGTTGACAAATGGACCTTATATTCTATCCACATGATATTCAGGCATTATGAAAATAAGGTAGGGAAATCTATAAGTTGGGCCAAGTCTTTGATTGTTTTTAGGTAGGGGGTCCCATGGCATCTTAAAATTTATAATGCAAGTTCCCTTTGTGTCAATAGAGGGTCGCTTCATTTTGACTACTTGGGTGTCCCCATTTTTTGGGGATGAGTCAAACACTGTCATCTTGAGTCCATTGCTTCCAGAATTACTCAACGAATGGAAAAATGGAAAGGGAAATTCCTTTAGCAAGCCAAAAGGTTCTGTATTATCAATTTGGTTATCACTTATATGTTCACTTATGCTTTCTCTATCTATAGATGGCTGGTTAACCTTCTTAAGGACCTGCAAGCAAAGATCAGGATTTTCACCTGGACAGGCTGTATAAGCAAAAAGAAATTGGTTATGTTGGCCTGGAAGGATTTCACCAAACCAATTGAGCTGGGTGGTCTTGGTATCAAAGACCTCAGACAATATAATGACACACTTCTTGCTAAATTTACTTGGGGGATTCCTAATCCTAGGGGTGGGGGCTTGGGTTTCACTTGGGAAAGGTTTTTTCTTAAACTATTTAATGAATATGAAGGTTACTTTCCCTCTTCTGTTTGGCAAGAAATTCGTGGTTCGTACAAGGAAATTATTTCTCACTCAAGATTGATCATATAAAATCACTAGGAGCTGAATGATTGGTCCACACCATGGATTGAGAGGCCCCTGTAGGAATGTATTATTCCCCCTGCTGACTTTAAGAGCCTATCCATCATGGCATTCATTCCTCGACTGGAAGAGATTGGGGCCCTCATCCCAAATAAATCCTTTCTTCAAATTCAGCGCTATGCCATTGTAGACTCTAACATCTTGATCTAGAAACCCAACCTGGTTAGCTGACTAAATGAAAAGGATTATTATCAGAACAACTAGGCTAGGGGATCCCCTCCCTGGTCTAGATCTCAAAATTTAATAGGAATTTCATCCCTCAAGCCATCCATCACCTTCTCTGGGAAATATGGAAGGACTAGCTACCAATGCAGTACCAGTTACAGAAAGCCAGGAACAGTCCTGCCTCTGTATGTCTCCTATTCCAAGGCATGGATGAAAATACTCAGCACACCTTCCTCCAATGCATATTTAGTGCAGAACTTTAGGGCTACTTACAGAAGATATTTTGGCTCCCAGCCTGCCTGGACAAGCCTCTTTTCGAGCTCCTGGGTGACCTGTCCAACTGGGATTACAATGAATAGGTACACAACCTTCTGATGGTCACTCTTGAAGCCACCATTTCTTATATTTGGACCACTCAGAATGCAGTTGCCTTCAATAAGAAATGGATCTCTATTAATGGTGGTGTGGTGATGATCCATAGGGTTGTCTGTGCGGCTTCCCACATTCAGATGTGCTCTATGGCGAACAATGTTAGTGATCTCCTTATTCTTTGGCTACTTGGAATCTCTGGCAGGGAGAAATATCAAATGGTCCCCATGTTTATTTGATGGATCCCTCCACTCCCCTCTAGGATTAAGGTTAATGTGGTAGGTGAAACCTTGCGTGCGCCAGGTCCTACTGGGTGTGGTGGAGTTTTTCGCACCTATCAGGGTTTCGTCAAAGGACGCTTCCATCGCTTCATTGGTGATGGGTGTTCCCTTGATGCAGAACTGTGGGCCATGATTAAGACAATTGAGTAAGCTATAAGCTTTGGGTGGATCTTCTTGTGGATTGAATCTGACTCCATGCTTGCTGTGAATTCTCTTAAGAATAGATCTAGGTGTGTTCCCTGGAGGATCCTCACCCAATGGATAGAATATCTCAGCATGTGTCAGAGGAAGAATCTCACTGTGACACTCACCTATCGGGAAGCGAATGCGGTTTTGGATGCCCTTTCCAATCATGCCATTGTGGAGAGGTTCCCTTTGTGGTCCTTCGTCGCCTTGCCCTCCTGCTCTTTATTTGTGGACTCTGACTTAAGGGGTGAGATGCACACCGGGTTATGTAACTCCCCCTTGTAGCACTGTGTTTTCTTTTTTCTTTTTGGTATAATATTTGGTGGACCAGGCCTGCCTGGTCCCGCACCTTCTTTTCCCTAAAAATCTCAAAATTCCCTGAAACAAACCCCCCCTAAAAACTATAAAAACCCTTAAATTCCTCAAGAACCATAAACCCCTAAAAGACATAATAATCCTTAAAATACCCTAAATATCCTGAAAAACATAGAAACCCAAAAATCTCGTAAAAACTCTAAGAACCAAATAAAACCTTAAAATCCAAAAAACACTTAAAACCCTAGAAACCTAAAAAAACTAAAACCTTAAAACCCCTAACACCCAACCCATCAAAATCCATAAAAACAATAAAAACCATAAAATACTAAAAATCCCTAAAAATCCCTAAAAACCTAAAGACCCATAAAACCCATGAAAACCAATAACAAAACCACAAAAACGTAAAAAAAACTTTAAACCCTTAAAAACCCTAAAAATCTTGATACTCTTAAAAACCACACTAACCCATAAAAACATTAAAAACCCTAAAACTAATAAAAACCCATAAAATCAACTAAAACACAAAAAATGCATTTAAACCACTAAATACGTTAAAAAATATAAACCCCTTAAAAATATTAAAAAACTAAAGAAACCCTAAAAACAAAGAAAACCAATTAAAATACTAAAAAACAAAAAACCCTTAAAATCGATAAAAACTCAAAAACCCTAAAAATCCAAAAAAGAATCTCAAATCCCTAAAATCCTAGAGAACCCTAAAACCCCTAAAAACCCTTAAGAAAACATTAACAACCTAAAAATGATTAAAGACCTCAAAAACCCATAAAATAGTGATAAAAAACCTCAAAACCCATTAAAACGCATAAAAACCTTGAAAACCCAAAAAAACACTAAAAACCATTAAACCCGTAAAATCATTAAAAACACTAAAAACCCATAAAACCCTAAAAATCTATACAAAAATAAAAACTATAAAACTATAAAACCCTAAAACCCCCCAAAACTCTCACAATCCCTAAAATTCCTAAAAACCAGTAAATCATAAAAAAATCTTAAAATCCCTAAAAATGTAAAAACACATAAATACCATAAAAACACCAATAAAACCTTAAAACCCTGAAAACACATAAACCCCCCCTCCCAACATAAAAAGTAATAAAACAAAAATAGCCCAAAAAACCCCAAATTCCCTTAAAATCCAAAAAAACCCAAAAACCCACAAAAATCATAAAAAATCCCAAAAAAAATCCAAAACAAAAATAAAAACCCTAAAACCCCTTAAGTACCTTTAGAATTCTTTAAAACCCAAGAAATAATTTAAACCCTAAAAAATCCAAAAAAATGATAAAACCCCTAAAAATTTTAAAACCCTAAAAAAATCATAAAATCCCAAAAAAACCTTAAAACCCCAAAAAACCCCTAAAACCCACTAAAATAAATAAAAACTCTTTAAACCAATACAAATATGAAAAGATGTAAAAAACCCCATAAAACCCATAAAAACTCGAAAAACCCCCAAACCCTCTCCCCAAACCCCCCCAAAACCTCCAACCCCCACCCCTGCCCTGAAAAACACCTCAAAATCACTAAAAACCCTAACAACCCTAAAAAACCTAAAAATCCATTTAATATATAAATAAACTAAAAATATAAAGATCCCATTAAACCCCAAAAAACCCAAATAAAACCTTAAAAAGTTAAAAAAACTAAAAACCCTAAAATAGAAAAACACTAAAACACTTAAAACCCTAAAAAGATAAAAACCCCACAAAATGTCTAAAAATCGAAAAAATCCTTAAAACCCCATAAAAATACCCAAAAACAAAAAAACATTAAAACACCTAAAAATTCATAAGAGACTTTTAAAAACCAAAAGGCACATAAAACCCCTAAAAACATAAAAACCGCTAATGACCCTAAAACCCCTAAAATACCCTAAAACCCATAAAACCCCTAAAAACCTTTAAAACTCTAAAATCCCATAAAATCAATAAAACCACTAAAAACTGAAAAACCATTTGAACCCATAAAATGGTAAAAAACTCTAAAATAAATTAAAAAAATAAAACTCCAAAGAACCCAATAAAACCCAAAAACACCTAAAATCTTAAAAACCCAAAAAACCCCAAAAAAACCATCAAAATATCTGAAATCCATAAAAACCATAAAAAATTAAAAAAATCCCTAAAATCCCTAAATTTTCAAGAACCCCTAAAACAATGAAAACCCCTAAGATAACCTTAAAAATTAAAATACACTTAAAACCTCCATAAAATCAAAAAATGATGAAAACTTTAAAAAAAACTCAAAATACCTAAATACCAAAAATTTCCTAACAATCCCTATAATTCCCCAAAAAAATCCCTAAAAACATGAAAAAACACAAAGAAATCTTTAAAACCTAAAAAATCATAAAACCCCTTAAAACCTAACAAACACTAAATTCCCTTAAAATATTAAAATCCGTAAAAACCCCCAAGATCCCTAAGAACTGATAAAATTCATAAGAAATCTCTAAAACCCACTAAAAAGGTAAATAATCCATTAAACTCTAAGGAAATCTCAGAAAACCTTTAAAATTTAATATAACCTCAAACCCCAAATAGTATAGAAATTGATAAAAACTCTAAACCCTTCAAAGACCTAAAAACCACTGTAAAATAAAAAAACCCCAATATGCCGTAAAAAACTATAAAAACGATGAAAACTATAAAACCAACTAAAAAAATCTAAAAACCCTTTTAACTCCTAAAAATTTCAAAAAATACAAAACAATATTTACAACCCTAAAAAACTAAAAAAATCTATTAAAACCCTAAAAATCCTAAAAAATTATAAAAACCCTCAGAATCCCCAAAAATCATAAAAATGATAAAACCCCAAAAAAGCTATAAAAATCCCTAAAAAATAGAAAAACCCCAATACCTTGAAAATTCTTAGTAAAAACATAAAAACCTAAAAACACTTAAAGCCCATAAAAACAATTAAAAATGATAAAACCCTAAAAACCTAAAAACCATAAAAACCACTAAGAACCATTAAAAACACTAAAAACCCCTAAGACACCTAAAAACTCTAAAAAAATTAACACCTAAATTGTTAAAAACTATAAAAACCTTAAAACCCCAAAAAACTCAAAAAAGACCCCAAAATATGAAAAACCCTAAAACCCCTAAAAACCCTTAAAATCCATAAAAACAATAAAAACATAATAATCCTAAAAAATCTATACAAATCACTTAAAACCCTGAAAAACCACAGAATACTTTAAAAACCTAAAAACACATAAAACCCCTAAAAACCTTATAAAA
Source organism: Viscum album (assembly GCA_963277665.1). Taxonomy (NCBI): domain Eukaryota; kingdom Viridiplantae; phylum Streptophyta; class Magnoliopsida; order Santalales; family Viscaceae; genus Viscum; species Viscum album. The sequence goes on along the minus strand of OY728136.1, from coordinate 1,272,966,732 downwards.
ACTAAAAACCCTAAGACCTCTAAAACCCTAAAAACACTCAAAATACATTAAAACTCTTAAAAACCATAAAAATACCTCAAAACCCCTAAAAAGTCCTAAAAACATAAAAATCCATAAAAAACATCATAACTATATGAAAACCTTAAAAACATAAAAACATAAAAACCCCCAAAAACCTAAAAAATCTCAAAATGCTAAAAATCAAAAAGACCTTAAAAACCAATAAAAACACTAAAACCCCATAAAACCTTAAAAACAACCAAAAACACTACAAACTCTCTGATCCACTGAAAACTTTTAAAAACTAAAAAAATCCTTTAAACCGTAAGAAACATAAAATATCCCAACAAACCATTAAAAATCATAAAAACCCTCTAAATCTTAAATTACCTAAAAATACATAAATCCCTAAAAATACAAAAAATATATAAAAGTCTCAAAATATTATTAAATACGTATAAACCCTAAAACCCCTAGAAACCCCTATGATAACTTTAAAACATAAAAACAGATAAAACCCCTTAAAAATGCTAAAACACCTAAAAACCTAAAAACACAAAACTGTAAAACCCACTAAAAAATCTAAAGTATCTTTAAAAAACAAAAAAATGTTAAGAAATCTAAAAACCCTAAAAACCCAAAAAACTCAAAAAACCATAAATCCAAAAAAGAACCATAAAAACCCAAAAAACCCACAAAATCCCTAAATAACCTAAAAACCAATCGAAATCCTAAAGAGATACAAAAAATCCCAAAATAAGTAAAATAAAAATAAAAAACATGAAAACCCCTATGAAACCCATAAAAATCTAAAACACTATAAACCCCTAAAATCCTAAAAACGATATAAATCCTAAAAACCCTAAAAACCAAAAAACCCCATAAGAAGGTCTAAAAACTATAAAATCGATAAAAAGCATAAAAAATGTTAAAACACTAAAAACCCTTGAAACCCTTAAAAATGATACAAAACACTAAAAATCCTAAAACAACTAAAAAACCCAAAACCCTCCTAATAACATACAAAACCATTAAAAACCTAAATACCCTAACACCCCTCAAAATCCATAAAAACCTAAAACCCATAAAAATTCCAGAAAATCCTTGAAAATCACTAAAAATTTAAAATCCTTAAAACCCCTGAAAATCCTAGGAAAACTTTAAAAACCTAAAAAAACATAAAACCCCTAAAAATATAAACATGGTAAAAACCCAAAAAATCTGAAACCAATTAAACCATAAATACCATAAACCATTAAAACCATAAAAAACCCCTAAAATGCATAAAACCCTAAAAAGGCACTAAAAACATAATGACCCTTTAAACCGCATACAATGTTAAAAACTCTAAAAAACCATTAAACCCCAATAAAACTAAAAAAAACACTAAGAACCAAAAAAACATAAAAACCCAAAAAATCAATAAAATCCAAAAAAAATTAGTAAATATCCTAAATATAATAAAAAACATAAAAAATACATAAAAATCCCTAAAAACATAAAAAATGATAAAAATATTTAAAGGCCATAATAAATCCTTAGAAACCTAAAAAACTAAAAACCACTAGAAAACCCAAAATTCCAAAAACCCTAAAAACCCTAAAAACCATAAAACCCATCAAAATCACTAAAAACATTAAAACCCCTAAAAAGATAAAAATTCTCTAATCCATAACCCCCCCAAACCCATCAGAATCCATAAAAATCATAAAAAATGTAAAATACTAGAAATCCATAAAAATCCCTAATAACCCAAAGTACTATAAAACACTAAAAATCCTAAAAAATCCAAATCCCAAAAAACCCAAAAAATTATAAAAATCATAAAAATACCATTGAAATCCCTATAAATATAAGAATTATAAAAAAACATGAAAAATTATTTGAAAAATATAAAAAAATAAAAACACTTAAAACCCTTGAAAAACCTAAAAATCTTTAAAACCCACAGACACCTAAATATCCCTAAAAACCTTAAAAACCATAAAACCCTAAAACAATCCTTAAAATACCAAATAACATAAAAACTTTTAAAACCCTAAAAAACCCCTAAGAAAAACATATAACCCTAAAAATTCTATAAACCCCTAAAAACCATAAAAAATTTAAAAAACCCTTAAATACTGTAAAAACCTAAAAAAACCACAAAAATACACAAAACCTTAAAAACACCTAAAATACCATAAAAATCATAAACCCAATAAAAACACTATAAACTTTATAGACTAGTAAAATCACTAAAAAAACATTTAAAAACATAAAATTACTAAAACCTAAAAATATAACTAAAAACAAAAAAACAATAAAAACCCTAAACCATAAAAAACCATAAAACCCCTCAAAAACCCTAAAAACCATATAGATAATAAAAATACCTAAAAATATCTAAAAACATAAAAAACCATAAAAAGCATTAAAAACATATAAACCCTTAAAAGTAAAAAAATCTTAAATCCCCTTCAAAAACTAAAAAACACTAAAAACCCAAATACCCATAAAATCCCTCAAATACAAGAAAACCCCATAAAAATCATAAAAACCGCAAAGAAATCAAAAAAACCTCTAAAACCATAAAAAATCAAAAAAAATCTAAAAACCCTATAATCCCATAAAATAATAAATAAGCCCTAAAACTACTAAACCCCTAAAAACCATAAAAACACTAAATAATTTCCAAATCCAAAAAAACACTGATAATCATTAAAAATCCTAAAAATGACCTAAATGTAATTGAAAACATAAAAATATCTAAAAACTCTAAAACCCCATAATAAAACCTTAAAAATCTAAAAACACTCAAAACCCCTAAAATCCTAAAAAATCTAAAATCCCATAAATCTCTTAAAAACCCCTTAAAATCCTCAAAACCATAAGACCCATAAAAACATAAAAAAACCCAAAAACCCCATAATAACACGGAAAATAAAAAAACTCCAAAAACCATTTGAACCCCAAAAAGATTTTTAAATCTCTAAATATCCTTTAAAACACTAAAAACTTAAAAAAACCGTAAAACCCAAAAAAATCTAAGAAAAACATAAAACCCATAAGACACCATAATACACCTAAAAAGTTAAAAAATTCTAAAAATAGTAAAAGTACTTGAAAACCCAAAAACTCCATAAAAACCATAAAAACCCCTAATTACATTAAAAATCACAAAACCAATAAAAACCCTAAAAACCATTAAAAAATAAAAATTCTCTTTAAACCCCATTAAATGTTATAAAAAACTTAAAATTCCATTCAAGTACTAAAAAACTAAAAAATACCTAAACACATAAAAAACCATAAAACCCCTTGTAACACCCGAGACTTTTATGACAAATATTCTGTTTTTATGTTATATAAATAATCAAAGGAATCTTTCACTACACGCAACACTAGCTTGGCTTGCTTTACATGCAACCGCGGCCTTCCTCGATAGCTTGCGTCGTACGCAATACCGAGTTTCACTAAACAACGATATGCTATTAAAATATTATTAAAACTAGCCGTTATGAATAGTAATAACCACTTTTTGAAATTTTTTAAATTTTATTTTTCAAAATGGGCTTCATTTTTGGATTCAGAATATCGAAATTAGCTTAGGGTGAAATTTTGGTACTTTTCGGATAAATTTCATATTCTTATGAATAGTGAAATTTACTAAATTTTTTTTAAAAACAACTTTTTTAATTAAAACAATTAATAGTGATAAATTTTTAATTTGAGTGGTTTTGAAGTATATTTAGAATATATTTTTACAATTTAATACAATGTTGTTCATTGGATGTAATTTCACATTTAAACCAGAAATAAACAAGTGTCAATCTTTTGATAGTTATTATCTCTTAAAAACAAGCTATTTGTTTTGACGACGGGAATTAAATTTTAAATTAGTTAATGTAACTGATATATTTTGAATTTGGTAAAATAGACATCATTTTTTAATTCATAATATCAAATATAGGTTAGGCCTAATTTTTTTTGATTTTTCTGGAAACTTTCATTTTTTTGATGAATAGTGAAACCACTAAGTGGTAGTTAAAAAACTGATTTTTTCAAAAAACTTAATTTTACCGCTTCTGTGAGTAGAATTTCGAAAATCCAAGAGACACGGTTAATATCAAGGATTAAAAAGTGGTTCAATGAGATGAAAATAATTTTTGGTGAATAGTAACTTTTTAATTTTTTTACCACAGTTAAAAGTAAATAGAGTAATTAAGGGTAAAAGTGTTATTATTATTACCCTAAAACATGTCCTGTTTCTATTGGATAAGTGTAATTCGACCAAAAACAACCTTAGGAGTAAAATATGACCTTTTAGGCCCACTTGGATTAGATTAGGACTTTTATTATCAATTTATTTAAAGAAGGGTTAAAATAGTTAAAATCAAAGTTTAATAACGAAATTATTTTTAATATAGGATTATACATAAGATAAATTCTACTAAAAATATTCATTAGTAATATAAAAAGATTTCCTACATAATGTTATTTTATTTGTAATTTTTAGACTTAAAATAATTTAATTTATTTATGATACAATGATGATGCAATAATTATCTTATTAATGAAATATTGACATAACTGATGTTATAAATACCCAAATAAATGTAATTTGAGACTTTTTATGAGTTAAAATAATGTTCTATGTTAGTATTGATTTAATTAATTTGGTTTGAACTAATAATTCTCTTATTATTTTCACAAAAATCAATTACCAAATAGTGTCAAAATTGACATAAAATATTTTTTAAAACAAATATTATATTATTAATTCTTATTATATTCCTAAAAATCTAAGGTTCAGCCAAGATACTTATATCATGATAGGTGTATCATTAATGGACCACATGGGGGTCTCTTGGATGTATATGGTAAGTTTATTAACTATATAATATAAAAATACAAAGTGACATGGTAAATGTCAATTTAATTAACTAAGAGTTAAAACTAAAAGATAAGGTTAATATAATGACCTAAACTTGTTTAATTCTATTGTATGAGAGTATTTATACCCATACCCACCTTAGCTTCGAACTATATCAATTTGGAGCTATTAAAACCCGAATTTGACTTTATAATAAAATAATATTTTTAGTTATTCCAAAGGTTCCCCTCTCCTCCCTTATAAAAGGGCACCTCCTCCCTCTCTTCCCCACACCAATTTAAGCCTTCATGCTCGGCCAACCCCTACCCATTTCAATTCCCCACTTCCTTAGAAACCTACTAGAGGTACTGGTCTTATCAAAAGACCAACTCTAGTGCCTTAAGAGAAAGTTTGAAGGAGGCACTTTGAGAAAGAGGTAATACCTTCTACCGTTTTCTTCAAGTTCCATTCTTCTTCTACTCCCTCTTCTTTAGTTGTTTCATTATGAAGTAATAAAATCAGTATCCATCATAAACTGATATGTTATTATAAATATGAAACAACCATATTTCACCTCTTATCCATCCTATGGAAAACGAAATCACCGCGCGTGCGTACGTACGGAATACCGTCTCCATGATGTGATGCGACTCGTTCTACATGATCTTCATTGCATAATGATTATATAAATGAATTTAATGGATTAATATGATATATATTACACTAATACCATTCTGGAAATGTTGTATCTATAACCTAAAAAGAAAAATAAGAATTTATTCGACAAAACACACATAAGAACAAAAAGTAATAAACACCTGAATAACAAGTAGTAATGAAATATAACTTATAAGAAGCTAAGAATATGACCATATATGATATCATAAAAATAAGTATGATTCTGTAATAATTCAATAACATTATTTAAATCATTATACAAGAGGTTCAGACACTTACGAAGTAAATCAGACCAAAGGTAAGGGAAAATCTCGTAATCTCAATTTTTATCCGAGATTGTTTATACTTTAGAATTTACTGGGGTGTATTTTATCATCCACATCCATGTTTCCTCAATATGTAATATTATTTCCATCCACCTACAATTGTTTAAATCCAATTTTACCCTTCGGTGAGTTTTTAGTAAAAGTTATGAAAGGAATCTTTTTTCGTTTTTCGTACGAGGTACTTTTTGAATTTTCCGACAAAAGTATGAGAAGAATGTTTTTTTAACTTATACGGCATGATGGATTTTTAAAACATTATTTCCAAGAAGCTTCCATTAAGATTTGTCATGTTTATTTTTAATCAAATTCTTTTAGTTTAAAATTGTATGTTATATTAAGAAAGGAAAATGTTTTTTAAGTAGAAAGGATATTTTCCTCAAGAATGGAGTTCAAGTGTTTTATCAACATTATTTTCCATCTAAGATAATATAGGGTTCTATTTCTATCCCTATTATTACATTGATTTGATTATGTTGTGATGGAATTATTTTTATGAATTCTTTTATCTTATATGAATTTTTTTATGATGTCATGTTGTTTAAGAATCCCATTTTTATTACATGAGTTATGAAATGATGTATGATGTATAATTTTGTGGAACACATAAGAATGGTATCATTATGATATGGGTGGGACCTATATCTCCCTCCAATGCATTGGGTAAAGATTTTATATCTCATGAGATAGACATGGATGGAACGGTAGGTTAAACTGGTTTAGTAAAACAGGACTGAAACGAGGAGTGAACTCGGTTCAGAAATGGACTTTGTCCACTAAGATAGTCTTGGAAATGAGTCTTGACTAATAAGAAATGATTCTCTATGATTATGTGTGCATGCCATAGAGTTTCATGTTTTATGTTATGATTATTGGGATTACATTTCACTACCATGATTTATCCCATGTTATGAAGTTATGATCTCTTTTCCAGGGTAAGATTTCCAAAAGGTTATGTTTTTATTTTGATATCGTTGAGATTTCTTTTGTTTACCCTTACTGAGAATTTGAGCTCACCCTTTTGTATGTTTTCTTTCCCCAGGTCAGGAAGAAGGGTATTAAGTAAGATATTCCAAAAAGGTACTATAGATATGATTAAATAAATGGGAGATAGTGTAGATGCTTTATGAACCAGTTGTTTAGGTTTCCCGGTTTATAAAGACAGTATACCTATACGGTCCTTTCATGGTTTTGTTATATGTTGTAATAAGTATGCTTCAATTTTGAAGTAATAACAATGTATGTAAAGTATGGGTCGTTATTGTTGGTATCAGAGGAAAGGTATAGTCAACCTTTGGAAACTAGGATGTGAAAGCCTTAGTAAGAACCCTAAGGATAATTCTAAGCATAGAACACAATATTAGTGTTTTAGAAATGACAATGAATAACCTAGGATAAGAACTTAAGTTTGAAATTTTATTCTTGATTATGTGGTTTTCCTATTATAGTTAGTGTTGCTCACACTATCCTTCTTGGTTTTAGTCAATGGCTGGAACCCAAAGGAACTGTGTTAATGCGGAATGCGACGAGCAATGCAATGATTGTCCCCCTGAGCAACCAAACGTTATGGGAGCTGGAATGCAAAATCTTGTAGCCATGCTCACACAACATTCTCAAGCTATGAATCATGCAGGACTTCCAAACGAGCAAAGGATGGAGCAACATTCTATTGAATCCTTCATGAGGTAGCGTCCACCTTCTTTCAGTGAGTCTACTGATCCATTAGTTGCTGAACAATGGATTAGTACTACTGAAAAGATATTTTCAGTTCTTCAATGTTCTGAATGTGATAAAGTCATCCTAGCAGTGTATCGTTTGTAAGGAGATGCTGATCAATGGTGGAATCTTATTAAGAATACGAGGCAAAGGGATGAAATTGAGTCCATGAAATGGGACGAGTTCAATAACTTATTTTTCAATAAGTACTTCCCTCGTATTCTCTGAACAAAGATAGAGAAATAGTTTCTTGAACTGAAGCAAAAGGATGATGAATCTGTTGGTACCTATGAAGAAAATTTTACAAGACTTGCAAGGTACACTTCTGGTATTATTATCCAACCTGAGAGTAAGATCGATCGATTATTTTGTGGCCTAAAACCAAGTCTTCAAAGGGCCTTATCCATAAGGGACTTCAATATCTATGAGGAAATCGTTAGATGTGCTCTCAAAGTTGAGATAGAGATTGGAGTAACCCATCGGTCATATGATTTTGATAAGAAGAGGAAAATGGAATTAAAAGGAAAATCTAAAGAAGACACTGAAAAAAAGATGTGCTTTCCCTTATGCTCAAAGTGTGGAAAGAAACATGGAGGGAGTTGTCTTAAAGGGACAAGTAAATGTTTCAAATGTGGAAAGGAAGGTTATCAGGCATTTGAATGCCGTAATGATGGGAAGAAGATGTCTAATGATGCAAACAAAGGAAGGGACACACATAATGAACCTACTACACTTTAGTGTTTCAAGTGCAAGGATATGGGGCATTATGCCAACAAATGCCTTAATCCAAGGGTTGTTGATGATGATCGACATCAACAAAATCTTAAGGCTAAAGACAAAAGACAGTCTCATGCAATTTCTATCAGCGATGTAGAGTACGATAACGATGTGGTTAAAGGTACACTTACCATCCACTCTAAAGTAGAAAATGTTTTATTTGATTCTGGATCCACCCACTCTTTTATTTCTGAAGATTTTTCTAAGGTTATCACTGTATTACCTCAACAATTAGATGTTGAGTTAGCTATGACAACACCTAATGGCACAACAGTTCCATCAAAAGTTTATAATTCTTCCCCGATTGATGTTTGTGGGAAAGTGATTCCTACAAATCTTGTGATCCATCCTATAGTTGAATTTGATGTGATTATTGGCATGGATTGGCTTTCTTTATATGGAGCTCATATCAATTCCCAAAGAAGGGAAGTCGCATTTCATATTCTAGATCAATCTATGATCATCTATCGATGAAAGGATGAACATAACATTCCAGTGGAAATTTATTCCTTCTTATGGGTCTTCATTCCCCTGAATGAAGGTTATTTATCTCAAATGGTTGGTGAGAAACTCACAATTAAGAATATGCCCATTTTACAAGATTTTGGTGATGTCTTTCCGGAGGAATTTCCAGGTCTTCCACCAAATCGTGAAGTTGAGTTTTCAATAGAACTCGTACCGCGTGCTTTGCCTATTTCAAAGACACCTTATCGAATGGCCCCAATTGAGTTGTAGGAATTGAAGAAGCAACTCCAAGAGAATATTGATAAGGGATTCATACGCCCTAGTGCGTCACCTTGGGGAGCACCTATTCTGTTTGTTAAGAAGAATGATGGATCAATGAGACTCTGCATTGATTATCGAGAACTTAACAAGATCACTATCAAGAACAAATATCCTCTCCTGCGCATTGATGACTTATTTGACCAACTACGTGGAGCTCAATACATTTCCAATATTGATCTTCATTCAGGGTATCATCAATTAAGGTATAAAAGGGAGGATATACCAAAGACGACTTTTCGTACAAGGTAAGGACACTATGAATTTATAGTGATTCCATTAGGTCTTACTAATTCCCCTGCTATCTTCATGGATCTGATGAATAGAGTCTTTAGATACTATCTTGATCAGTTTGTGGTATTCTTTATAGATGATATTCTTATTTATTCAAAGAGCAAGGAAGAACATGAAGATCACTTGAGAATTATATTGAAGACCCTGAGAAAGGAGAAGCTTTATGCCAAATTTACCAAGTGTGAATTTTGGCTTCAAAAAGTTGAATTTTTGGGTCACATAATCTCAAAAAAGGGGATATCTGTGGATCCAGCAAAAGCAGATGTTATCGAAAGATGGTCGAGAACAACAACAGTAACTGAGATCTGAATTTTTCTTGGTCTTCTTGGATATTATCGACGTTTTGTGAAAGATTTTTCACGATTATCTAATCTACTAACCAGGTTGACTTGGAAAGGAGTTATGTTTGTTTGGAAAGAGGAATGTGAAGAGAATGTCAAGGAGTTGAAAAGAAGGTTATCCAGTGCACCTGTGCTCACACTTCCTTGTAGTAGAGAAAGGTTTGTGATCTACAGTGATGCATCCAAGAAGGGGTTGTGGTGTGTTCTTATGAAAAATGATATGGTGATAGCTTATGACTCACGACAGTTGAAAATTCATGAGCAAAATTACCCAACACATGATTTAGAGTTAGCTGCGGTAATATTTGCATTAAATATTTGGAGGCATTATCTTTATGGAGAAAGGTGTGATATTTTTACTGATCATAAAAGTTTAATGTATATTTTCACACAAAAGGAGCTGAATATGCTTCAAAGAAGATGGTTGGAACTGATTAAGGATTATGACTGCTCAATTCATTACCACCCTGGGAAAGCAAAGAAGGTGTCAAATGCATTAAGTCGACAAGACCATGCTAGCTTATCTATGATGAGGATCACAAAAGATCCAATATTTATCTATTTACAAAGGATGGATCTTGGAATTTTAATGGAAGGGGAGAAATCATATCTTTCTCAAATTAATGTTCAACCATCTATACATGTGAAGATTCAAGAGGCACATAAAGAAGATGTTGAGTTACAAAAGAAGGTGAGAAATGTTCCTGAATTCAACCTTGATTGTGATGGGATAATAAAGTTCAGGAATCGGGTTTGTGTTCCTCCCATTCCAGAATTAAAGGAGCTGCTAGATGAGGCTCATAGTTCTTCATTATCTATTCATCCTGGAAGCACGAAGATGTATAGGGACCTGAAAGAGTACTTCTGGTGAGATGGCATGAAAAGAGATGTTGCTGAATATGTCTCTCGATGCTTGGTTTGTCAGCAAGTTAAAGCTGAGAGATAGAAGTCTAAGGGGATGTTACAACCATTACCCATACCCGAATGGAAATGGGAAAACATCACTATGGACTTTGTCACAGGACTTCCTAAAACATCCAAAGGCAATAATGCTATCTGGGTCATAGTTGATCGTCTTACAAAATCTGCACACTTTATTTCTATTAGAGAGGATTTCTCTCTGGATTAGCTTTCCAGGATATATGTAAAGGAAGTGGTAAGATTGCATGGAGTATAACTTTCTATTATATCTGATCGGGATCTGAGATTTACCTCAAAGTTCTGGTGAAGTCTTCAGCATACTCTGGATACAGAGTTGAGTTTCAGCACTGCTTATCATCCTCAGACAGACGGTCAATCTGAGAGAACAATTCAAACTCTAGAAGATATATTAAGAGCTTTCTATATGGATTTCAAAGGTGGTTGGGATCAACACCTACCTTTGGTGGAATTATCTTATAATAATAGCTTTCACTCAGTATTTAGATGGCTCCTTATGAAGCTCTCTATAGAAAGAAATGCAGGACTCCAACTTGCTGGGATGAAGTTGGGGAAAGAAAGCTATTAGGACCTGATCTTGTTGATGAGATGGCAGAAAAGGTCCGATCTATTCAACAACACATAAGAGAAGCTCAGAGTCGACAGAAAAGTTATGCCAACAACCGAAGAAAAGACCTAGAGTTTGAAGTGGGTGATAAAGTGTTCTTACGAATATCTCCCTGGAAGAGGGTCATGAGATTTGGAAAGAAGGGGAAGTTGAGCCCTAGATATATCGGTCCTTTTGAAATACTGGATCGTGTTGGAAAGGTAGATTACCGATTGGCGCTTCCACCGAATCTCTCTCAAGTTCACGATGTGTTCCATGTATCTCTCCTGAGAAAGTACATACCTGATCCTTCACATGTACTCAGCTCCGAAGTTGTACTGCTGGACCAAGATCCTTCTTATGAAGAACAACCGATAGAGATTCTGGATTGTAGCGAAAAAGTCCTACGAAACAAGACCACTCGCTTGGTGAACGTTTTATGAAGGAACCACCAATTAGAAGAAGCTACATGGGATCTTGAGGATATGATGAGGGAGAGGTATCCTCATCTGTTTGTTACAAGTGACGAATTTCGAGGGCGAAATTCATTTTAAGGGGGGTAGAATGTAACACCCGAGACTTTTATGAGAAATATTTTGTTTTTATGTTATATAAATCATCAAAGGAATCTTTCACTACACGCAACACTAGCTTGGCTTTCTTTACACGCAACCGCGGCCTTCCTTGATAGCTTGCGTCGTACGCAATACCGAGTTTCACTAAACAACGATATGCTATTACAATATTATTAAAACTAGCCGTTATGAATAGTAATAACCACTTTTTGAAATTTTGTAAATTTTATTTTTCAAAATGGACTTCATTTTTGGATTTGGAGTATCGTAATTAGATTAGGGTTAAATTTTGGTACTTTTCGGATAACATTCATATTCTGATGAATAGTGAAAATTACTAAATTTTTATTAATTTTTTTTAATCGAAATAATTAATAGTGATAAATTATTAATTTGAGTGGTTTTAAAGTATATTTAGAATATATTTTTACAATTTAATACAATTTTGTTCATTGGATGTAATTTTACATTTAAACCAGACATAAACAACTGTCAATCTTTTGATAGTTATTATCTCTTAAAAACACGCTATTTGTTTTGACGACGAGAATTAAATTTTAAATTAGTTAATGTAACTGATATTTTTTGAATTTGGTAAAATAAACATCAATTTTTAATTCATAATATCAAATATAGGTTAGGCCTAATTTTTGGTATTTTTCTGGAAACTTTCATTTTTTGATGAATAGTGGAACCACTAAGTGGTCGTTAAAAAAACTGAATTTTTCATAAAACTTAATTTTACCACTTCTGTGAGTGGAATTTCGAAAATCCGAGAGACACGGTTAATATCAAGGACTAAAATGTGGTTCAATGAGATGAAAATAATTTTTGGTGAATAGTAACTTTTTACTTTTTTTTTACCACGGTTAAAAGTAAATAGAGTAATTAAGGGTAAAAGTGTTAATATTATTACCTAACACATGTCCAAATTCTATTGGATAAGTGTAATTCGACCAAAAACAATCTTAGGAATAAAATATGACCTTTTATGCCCACTTAGATTAGATTAGGACATTTATTATCAATTTATTTAAAGAAGGGTTAAAATAGTTAAAATCATAGTTTAATAACGAAATCATTTTTAATATAGGGTTATGCATAATATAAATTCGACTATAAATATTAATTAAGAAGATAAAAATATTTCCTACATAATGGTATTTTATTTGTAATTTTTAGACTTAAAATAATTTAATTTATTTATGATACAATGATGATGCAGTAATTAAATTATTAATGAAATATTGACATAGCTGATGTTATAAATACCCAAATAAATGTAATTTGAGACTTTTTATGAATTAAAATAATTTCCAATGTTAGTATTTATTTAATTAATTTTTTTCTAACTAATCATTCTCTTATGATTTTCACAAAAATCAATTACCAAATAGTGTTAAAATTGACATATAATAGTTTTTAAAACAAATATTATATTATTAATTGTTAATATATTACTAAAAATCTAAGGTTCGGCCAAGATACTTATATCATGATAGGTGTATCATTAATGGACCACTTTGGGGTCTCTTGGATGTATATGGTATGTTTATTAACTATATAATATAAAAATACAAAGTGACATGGTAAATGTCAATCTAATTAACTAAGAGTTAAAACTAAAAGATATGGTTAATATAATAACCTAAACTTGTCTAAATTCTATGGGATTAGAGTATTTCGACCCGTCCCCACCTTAGCTTCGAACTATATCAATTTGTAGCTATTAAAAACCGAATTTGACTTTATAATAAAATAATATTTTTAGTCATTCAAAAGGTTCCCCTCTCCTCCCTTATAAAAGGGCACCTCCTCTCTCTCTTCCTCACACCAATTTGAGCCTTCAAGCTGGTCCAAACCCTACCCATTTCACTTCCCCAATTCCTTAGAAACCTACTAGATGTACTGGTCTTATCAAAAGACCAACTCTAGTGCCTTAAGAGAATGTTTAAAGGAGGCACTTTGAGAAAGAGGTAATACCTTCTACCGTTTTCTTCAAGTTCCATTCTTCTTCGACTACCTCTTCTTTAGTTGTTTCATTATGAGGTAATAACATTAGTATCCCTCATATACTGATATGTTATTATAAATATGAAACAACCCTATTTCACCTCTTATCCATCCTACGGAAAATTAAATCACCGCGCTTGTGTACGTACGGAATATTGTCTCCACGATGTGATGCGACTCGTTCTACATGATCTTCCTTGCATAATGATTATATAAATAAATTTAATGAATGAATATGATATATATTACACTAATACCATTATGTAAATGAGTTATCTATAACCTAAAAATAAAAATAAGAATTTATTCGACAAAACACGCATAAGAACAAAAAGTAATAAACACCCGAATAACAAGTAGTAATGAAATATTACTAATAAGAAGCTAAGAATATGACCATATATGATATCATAAAAATAAGTATGATTCTGGAATAAGTCAATAACATTATTTAAATCATTATACAGGAGGTTCGGACACTTACGAAGCAAATCGGACCTAAGGTAAAGGAAAATCTCGCAATCTCAATTTTTATCCGAGATTGTTTATACTTCAAAATTTACTGGGGTGTATTTTATCATCCACATCCATGTTTCCTCAATATGTAATATTGTTTCCATCCACCTACAATTTTTTAAATCGAATTGTACCCTTCGGTGAGTTTTTAGTAAAAGATATGAATGGAATCTTTTGTCGTTTTTCGTACGAGGTACTTTTTGAATTTTCCGACAAAAGTACGAGAAGAAAGTTTTTTAACTTATACGGCATGAATGGATTTTTAAAACATTATTTCCAAGAAAATTCCTTTACAAGTTTTCAAGTTTATTTTTAAACAACTTCTTTTAGTATAAAATTGTATGACATGTTAAGAAAGGGAAATGTTTTTGAAGTAGAAAGGATATTTTCCTCAAGAATGGAGTTCAAGTGTTTTATCAAAATTATTTTCCATCTAAGATAATATAGGGTTCTGTTTCGATCACTATTATTTCATTGATTTGATTATGTTGTGATGGAATTATTTTTATGAATTATTTTATCTTATATGAATTGTTTTATGATGTCATGTTGTTTAAGAATCCCATTTTTATTACATGAGTTATGCAATGATGTATGATTTATGATTTTGTGGCACACATAAGAATGGTATCATTATGAGATGGGTGGGACCTATATCTCCCTCCAATGCATTGGGTAAAGATTTTATATCTCATGAGATAGACATGGCTGGAACAGCAGGTTAAACCAATTTAGTAAAATAAGAGTGAAACAAGGAGTGAACTCGGTACAGAAATGGACTTTTTCCACTAAGATAGTATTGGCAATGAGTCTTGACTAATAAGAAATGATTTTCTATGATTATGTGTGCATGACACAAAGTTTCATGTTTTCTGTTATGATTATTGGGATTACATTTCACTACCATGATTTATCCCATGTTATGAAGTTATGATCTCTTTTTCATAGTAAGATTTCCAAAATCATATGTTTTTATTTTGATGTGATTGATATTTCTTTTGTTTACCCTTACTGAGCATTTGAGCTCACACTTTTGTATGTTTTCTTTCCCCATGTCAGTAAGAAGTGTATTAAGTAAGATATGCCAAAAAGGGACTATAGATATGATGAAATAAATGGGAGACAGTGTAGATGCTTTATGAACCAGTTGTTTATGTTTCCTAGTTTCTAAAGACACCATACCTATACCGTCCTTTAATGGTTTTGTTATATGTTGTAATAAGTATGATTCAATTTTGAAGTAATAACAATGTATGTAAGGTATGGGTCGTTATACCCCTAAAAACAATAAATATCCCTAAAACCCAAAAAAACCATAAAAAACATTGAAAATATCTATAAATAAATAAAAACATAAAAACCCATTAAGAAAACCTAAAAATCGATAAAACAATATTACCCCATAGAGTCATAAAAATTATAAAAACCCTAAAAAACCTCTAAATCCCAAAAAAAACCAAAGAAAAAACATAGATGGCGGAGCACTCTCCTTGTGCTCTCTCCCCCTTTATGAGACATCTTGGGTTTCCACTGGATTCCCATGGAGATAGAGGCACTATATCTTTTTCCCTACCCTCTTGGCCTTTTCCGGGAAATTCGTGGTGGTAGCGAGCTGATGAAGAGTCCTTCAGTGCAGCAGTTTCTCTTCGGTGGCTTTGAGTTTTCCAAGAGGCGATGCGGATCGGGGTCTCAGCACCCTTTGCATCCCTTCCCTCTCATGCTTATAGGTGTATATCTCGGCGACGGCTGACCTTAGATACGTTATCTACACCAAAGGTGGTAGGTGCTCTTCGGCGGCTTCCCCTTTTCCGAGCGTCGGGTCTACCTAAGTTTCCGACGTCTATTGAAGCTGTGCAGTATTATGAAGCTTTGGTTCATCTTGGATCATCAAGAATGGTGTTTCTTTCTCATTTCAGTTCTTAGAGGCTTGATCTCACGATGCAGAAGGTTTGTACAGTGTTCGGGTCCAATATTCTATCTGACTCACGAAGCAGATGCAGGCGCGTGTTCGAAATGGTCCCTCAGCTTCCTCTCTAATTCACGATGTTGATGATATTTCTGGTAAGATTCCTTGGCTTTTTATGATATTCTGGTTATTGGTTTTGGTTATGGTCATGAGTCACTGCGGGTACTGGTTTTTGGATTTGATGAGATTTGTTAAGCGTTTTTTGGCGATGATGTGCATGCTTGTTCTGTCCATGGGGTGTTGGGTGTTGTGGTTTGGTACTGGATACGATTCCTGGTGGTGCATCATTAGAAATGATGCAAGATTCTAGCATTGGTTTCTGTGTTGTAGTTGGTCTGGTTTTGATTTGTCTCGGGTGCTGGATTTTGGCTTTGCTGGGTGGCAATGTATGATGTCTTGCCTTTGGGTGTTGCGGATAGGTTCTATGCATGGGTGATGGTTCCCTTGTGTTCCAAGAGGCGATAATTGGTGCGAGATTTTTGAAGTTGAATGTATATGAGGTGATTGTTTTTGGAATCTATGTTACTGTTGTTGGAATCTGGCATTTGGTGGTAGTGTTGATGGACAGTATTTGGATGATTTTCTGGGTGACTATTGGAATTGGATCATGGGGTGCGCCTTCTCACTGTTGTCACTCCCCTTGACTCGTGCGCCCACCTCTTCTCTTGTTGTGCTTCCCATCACACTAGACTTAATTTTTGTTTGGTATGATGGTGCATGTGGCAGTGTTGGGATGGTTTTGGCGGTTCATCTCGGTGTCAAGGGTGTGTCTCAGAGGGGCGACATTGTTCTGTGGTGCAGGTTTGATAAGATAATATTGGAGTATAGGCTGATGGTTACCGAACATGGTACGGTGTTGAATTATGGTGTTGGTGAGGCAGGATGTACTGTAGGGCTACATATTTCGTGCTGATGATTGCTGATGAAATTGCTGATGGTGGTTATGGTGCTGTTGGATACTGGTTGCTGAAAGGCTGGGAGATGTTGATGGAGACAGTTCTAGTTTGTTGTTTTGTCTATCTTTTTGTGTTCTTTTGGTTTTCTTTTTAGGGGTTTTTGGGTTTGGGGTTTAAGGGTTTTTGGGTGTGGGTTGATTGACCCCACCCCTCCCTTGTCTACTGTGTCTTGTTTTCTGTGTCTTTTTTTTCTATTAAGTTTGGGGGGGATCGGGAATAACCTGACCTCCACATCTTCCTAGCCCAAAAAACCCAAAAAACCATAAAAATCCCTTAAACCCCTTAAAATCGTAAAAAACCATAAAACCCATTAAACCCACTAAAAACATTAAAACCTTATAAAAACCTTAAAAGGTTTTAAAACACTAAAAACCATTAAAACCCAAAACATCAAAAAAAATACCTAAAACCCATAAAAACACTCAAAATCCTTAAAACCCCTAAAAACTAAAAAAATGCCAAAAAATCACAAAAAATCCTAAATTCATGAAAAACACTTAAAACCCCAAAAATACCTAAAAAACCATAATAACCAAAATATAATTTAAACCCCTAAAAACTTAAAAACAGTTAAATATTGGAATCCTAGAAACCATAAAAACCAAAATAACCCTGCAAACCACTAAATCCCCTAAAACATTAATAAAAATTATAAAAACTGTAATACCCCAAAAAATAACTAAAAAATATAAAAGCCATTTGAACAACATAAGATGATAAAAATATCTAAAAAATTTAAGCCCCTAAAAACCCAAAAACTCATAAAAATCCAAATATACTGTAAATCCCAAAAAGCCCTAAAGAACCCTAAAACCCCTCACCGTCCCTAAAAACCCTAAAAATTCATAAAAATCAAATAATTCCCTAATATACAAAAATCATACAAAACCCTAAAATAATGGAAACCCCAAACAAGAGATTTAAACCCTAAAAACAATTAATACCCCAAAACACAAGAATAGTAAAACCCAAAAAACATAAAATCCATAAAATCCCTACAAACCATAAAAATCCTAAAAAATCCATAAAATTGTATGAAATGTAAAAAACCCTTAAGAAAAATGTAAAGACATAAAAATGATTATATCCCTTAAAAACATAAGAAATTATAAAAACCATAAAACCCTAAAAAAGACCCTAAAAGGACACTAAACCCCTAAAATCCAACATAAACCATAAAAATCCTTAAAACTCGTAAAAATGAATTTTTTTTAAAACATCTAAAACCCCCCTAAAACCCCCCTAAAACCCTTTAAACCCTACTAAAATCCCTTTACACACCGTAAAATGTTATGTTTTTTATAAATTATAAAAACATAAAATCTCAAAAAAATCCTAAAACCCCAAAAAATAGTAAAAACCCTAAAAGGATAAAATCCTTTGAAATCCCTCAATATCCCTAAAAATATTAATTACCATAAAAATCCTAAAAATCCATAAAAAATCCCAAAAACATAAAAAAAACAAAAAATATTGAAAAACCCTAAGAAATACTTAAAAACCTAAAAACACTTAAAATATGTAAAAACCAATAAAATTCTAAAAAAATCCTAAAAATAATAAACCACTAAAAACACTAAAATCCATAAGAACCTAAAAACCCCTAGAAAACCTAAAACCCACTAAAAACTATAAACACCCTTTAAGCCCCTAATTATTTTAGTAACTCTAAAAATGTGAAAAAACATAAAAAATACAAAAAAACCTAAAAATCTCAATTAACCCAAAAAACCCTTAAACCCCCTCAAAATCCCTAAATACCCTAAAAACTATAAAAATTAAAAAATTCCATAAACTCCCTAAAAACATAAAAAACCCAAAAAACCTGAAAAAACCACAAGAAAACCTTAAAAAACTAAAAATACTAAAAACTACTAAAAAACTAAAAATGAAAAAAAAAACTTAATAACCAAAAAAACTATATAACCGTGTAAAAACCATAAAACCCCTAAAAAATAATAAAAGCTCAAAAAAAAAATACTATAGAAACCTATTAAACCCTTTAAATTGTTAAAAAAATCTAAAAACTATTAAACACCCCAAACAACTACAAAAACCCCAAACCCCACAAAAATAATAAAGACCCTAAAAACCCTAAAAATCCCTAAAAACCCTAAAAACCAAAAAAAATCTTAAAAAGTCCCTAAAAATATCTAAAAACCTAAACGAGCCTAAAAACCCTAGAAACCCCTAAAAAACATTAAAAACCTTCAAACACATAAAACCCCTAAAAATAGAAAAATTCTAAAATCCCTAAAAAACCCTAAAATAACAAAAAATCCTAAAATAACTACAAAATAAATACCCCTAAAACCATAAATACACTAAAAACCTTTTAAACCTCTAAAAATATCAAAAAGCTCTAAAAATCCTTTAAAACCCAAAAAATCCCAAAAGTCCTTAAACCCCCCCCCCCCCTAAAAACTATAAAAACCATTAAATTTCTCAAGAACCATAAAACCCCTACAATCCATTATAATACTTAAAATACCCTAAAAATCCCCCAAAACATAAAAACCCATAAAACCCATGAAACCCTAAAAACCTAATAAAACCTTAAAAACCAAAAAACGCTTAAAACCATAGAAACCTAAAAAACACTAAAAACTGAAAATCCCATAAAATCAAAAATCCCTCAGAGGCAATGCTAATCAATGAAGATACTATTCTGGAACTGCCAGGGGATTGGGAATTCTCCCACTATAGCAGCCCTTCGGCAATTTCTCACTGCTAACAAACCTTCACTCGTGGCCATTGCTGAGCAGTTAATCTGTTTTGAAAATTGGAGGAGTTTCAATTGGGACTCTCTAGGTTATACATTTATCACGCACAATAGAGGTGCTACCAATCTTGAAACCTTATGGGGTTTTCTACACAATGACTTGTAACATGATAATCTTGAGATTAGTCAACAACTAATCACAGTCCAAACTCATCTGTAAGATATCTTCTTCTCTCTCTTTTGTCTATGCGTCCTGCTCTTACAACAGAAGAAGAGATCTTTGGGGTGATCTATCTGGTCTCAGTGAGAATATGTCTCATAATTGGGTCATCATTGGTGATTTCAATGTTATTCTATGCCCTGAAGAACAAATTGGCCCTCACTTCTCCCGAACTGCTTCAAATGAGTTTCATTGCTATGTGGATCAATGCAATCTCACTGAAGTCCCTATTGTAGGTGCTAAATTCACTGGGAGAAGATTCACTGTCAATGAGAGGCAAGCCAGAAAAATCGATAGCTGCTTTATAAAAATTAATGATGCTGGTGCTCCATCTGACACTTCAGGATTTACTCTTCCCAAATTTAATTTGGATCATAATCCCATTGTTTTCGACAGTCTTGAGGGCAGCAGAAGAATCACCCCCTTACCTTTCAAGTTCAACAATGCCTGGTTTGCAATTCCCGGATGCAGGGAAGTTGTTCTAGATGGCTGGAGCTCCATTTTTTATTGTAGTCCTCATTTTTTATTCTCTTCAAAGCTTAAGAAAATTAAAATTCTGCTTAAAGTTCAGAGTAAACTTTCTTTCTCAAGAATTTATGTTGAGATCAAGGATGCAGAATATCAGCATCTCTTCAGGAAAACAATCAACAAGGGGATGTTCATACTCATGAAGAAATTGAGCTTCACAAAAAGCTGGATGATATTCTTTCTCTCAAAGAAAATCTGGAAAGAAATCAATTCAATGTCCGATGGCTCAAAGATGGTGACAGAAACTACAAGTTCTTCCACCATTTGCAACGGGAGAAAAGGGTTCATAAAAGACCCAATCGTATCTGAATCAATGGTACAACCTTGGCTGAGGGTAAAGAGCTCGCTGAAGCGGTTGTTGATCACTTCAAACATCTTTACAATGATGATAACATGCTTCCTTCTGCTCTAATTGCTGAATGTGTTGATAAATGTGTGTATGAATCACAGAATAATGATCTGATCTCACTGCCTCTTGAGGATGAAGTCAAATATGGTCTTTTTTTGGCTCAATTCTGAAAGTTCCCCCAGCCCTGATGGATTTACCAATAAGTTCTTCATTTTCTATTGGGATATCTTTCATACAGAAATTACTAATGATGTCAGGGATTTCTTTGTCTCAGGATCAATTCCTTTTGGAGAAAACTCCAATTTTATTTCCATGATTCCCAAAAAGGAAGCTGCAATTGATATTGGGGATTTTAGACCGATTTCCATTGGAAACACCATCCCAATGATTATTAGAAAAATTATTCTTCTCAGGTTGGGGAAGATTATTGGCAACATGATCAAACCCAATCAATTTGGGTTTGTTCCTAGGCGAAGCATACAAAACTACCTATATATGGCCTCTGAAGGAGTGAAAATCATGAGGAAGGAATCCAAGAATGGGACTTTTGCTCTAAAATTGGATATTTCTGAATACTTTGACACCATCAAATGGCACTTTCTCTTCAAGGTTTTGAGCATGTATGGGTTTTCAGCCAAATTTATCAGTCTGATCTCTACCATCTTGGAGAGTGCCAGAATATTTGTTCTGGTTAATGGGGCACCAAAAGGATTCTTTCAATGTACACAAGGGGTTAGACAGTGGGACCCCCTATCTGGAATCCTATTTGCACTTGCGGAAGATTATCTGAGTCCCTTTGTTATGAATGCAATGATGGCTGGATTCTATTGTCCCATTAAAGCTGGGAAGGACTCTTTTGTACCATTACACCTTTTTTATGCTGATGATATTCTTGTATTTGACCAGACTAATATGTGAACTATATCATCTATCCGAAAAATCTTTACACACTATGAAGATTTTTCCGGAGAGGCCATCAGTTGGCGAAAATCATCTATTGTTTTTGGGAAAAGAACTTCCTCCGTGAGGCATAATAGAATTATAAGATGCCTCAGTGTCAAAAAATGTTCCTTTCCATTCAATTATCTTGGGTTTCCCCTTTTATGGGGGAAGGAAAAGTGCGTCCACTTAGAAACCATCTCCGTCAACATCACAAAACAACTAGCTAAATGGGAGGGAAAGTCCCTGTCTCAAGCAGGCAGAGTATGTCTTATCAACTCTGTCATCACCTCGATGTTTGCTCATGTCTTTTCCATATATAGATGGCCGGCAAGCCTGATTAAATCTCTTCAAGCCAAGATTAGGAATTTTGCATGGACAGTATGTATTAATGAAAAGAAATTGATAACCATAGCATGGAAGGATTGCATCAAACCCACTGAAATGGGTGGTCTTGGAATCAAGAACCTGAGGGTTTTTAATGAGGCTTTGCTTGCCAAATTCACTTGGAATCTCTTCACACGCAAAGAAGGGGAACAATATTTTCTTAAAGAGAGATTTACTGTGCACTTGTGAAATGGCAATACTGGATACATACTCTCCTCTGTTTGGTCTACAAGTAAATCATCATACAAGGACATTATCTCTCAGTCAATTTGGTTTTTTTCAAAGCATTCCAACTTAAACTATTGGATAACTCCATGGCTCGACTGTCTTCTTGATGAAATCATGCAGGTGCCTCAATTCCTCCAGTACATGTCCATCAATTATCTTAACGCAAGGCTGATAGAGCTGGACAGAATTTTACCAGCGCACATCACTTCCCAGATTCAGCGCTACAACTTCATTGATTATGATACAATCACCTTGAAGCCGAACCTTCTTGGTCAACTCACTGCAAGGGAGTTATATAATCACAAATTCTAGAAAGGTCTGGACCCCCTGCATGGCTTCAGAAATTTAAGTGCAAATTCATTCCCCCTCGACACTTCCTTCTCCTCTAGAAGATCTGGAGAAATCGGCTGCCTACGCATAGGCAGTTGCAATGAGCAGGATGGAATCTTTTTTTGTTCTGCAGCCTCTATTTACGGGACGCTGAAAGTGTGCAACACCTCTTTTTTGAATGCAGCCTTGCACGCAGATTATGGAACCACATACAAGATTTCTTTGGTTTCTGCTTTCCCTCTGGAACCTTTGCTGAAAGAATGGTTTTTATTACGGAATTCAATTGCAGTGAGATAAATTCATAACCTTCTTCTTAATGCTTCAGCAACAACTGTTTCCTTTTTATGAGCTGCGAGGAATTCTTCTATGTTCCAGAATAAATCATGTTCCATACATGAGGGTATTATCTCCATGCACAGTGTTGTTCGGATGGCTGGGTGTATCCAAATAGGTACCATGAACAACTATTTTAATGATCTTTTCACCCTCCGCACTCTTGGTGTTTCTGGTAGGGTAAAGAAACCAATGTTGATGAAGATCATCTGATGGATCCCACCAATCCCATCATGGATCAAAGTTAATGTTGATGGCGTGGCAGCAGGTTCACCGGGTCCTTCAGGTTGTGGTGGTGTTTTCCGCACCTATCGTGGCTTTGTCAAGGGCATTTTTTATCATTTCATTGGGAATGGTTGTGCCTATGAGGCAGAGCTCTAGGCTATCATCAAGGCTATACATTTTTCAAACCAGCTTGGGTGGTTGCATCTTTGGATCGAATCTGACTCGATGCTTGTGGTGGAGGCTCTTCGTCAAAATTCCAGGAAGGTTCCATGTCGGATTCTACCTCAATGGGTTGAATGTCTTAGCTTATCCAATAATCTGACTCTCAGGATCACTCACGCATATAGGGAAGTCAATATGGTTGCTGATGTCCTCTCCAAAATGGCTATTGAATAATGTTTTTCGTGGTGGTCCTTTATTGCTCCTTCTTTTTGTGCTTCCCATGTTGACTCTGACATTAAGGGTACTACACGTACCCGAATTCACAAGCCCCCTGTAATGCCTTGTACTTTTCATTTAGTTTTATTTTAAGGTACCAAGCTCCCATCTTGGTCCGTGCCTTCTTTGCCCTAACCCCCCCAAACCCATCCAAATCAATAAAAAAAATAAGAATCATAAAATAATAAAAATACCTAAAAATACCTCAAAACCTAAAGACACCTAAAACCCATGAAAACGCCTAACAAAACTACAAAAACTTAAATACACTTTTAAACCCTAAAACCCTAAAACTCATAAAAACCATACTAACCCATAAAAAATTATAAACCATTAAAACTAATAAAATCTTATAAAACCAACTAAAACGCAAAAAATCCTTTAAACCACTAAATACATTAAAAAATATAAACCATTTAAAAATTAAAAAAAACTCTACAAACCCTTAAAACATAAAAAACCCATTAAAATGCAAAAAAACAACAAAACCCTTTAAATTGATAAAAATTCTAAGACCCTGAAAATCCAAAAAAGAAATCCAAATACCTAAAATCCTAGAGAACCCTAAAACCCCTAAAAACCCTTAAGAAAACATTAACAACCTAAAAATGAATAAAGGCCTCAAAAACCCAAAAAAATATAAAAACCCAAAAAAACCTAAAAGACCATTAAAACCCATAAAAATCTTGAAAACCTAATAAAAACACTAAAAACCATTAAACCCCTAAAATCCATAAAAATAGTAAAAATCCATCAAAACCTAAAAATATATAAAAAATAAATACCAGAACACTATAAAGCCCTAAAAACCTCAAACCCCTCAGAATCCCTAAAATCCCTAAAAACAATAAAATCCTAATAAACCATAAAAATACCTAAAAATTTAAAATCACATAAATACCCTAAAAACAATTAGAAAACCTAAAAAAACAAAAAACACATAAAACCCCTAAAAACATAAAAAATAATAAAACCCAAATATCCCAAAAACCCAAAATCCTATAAAATCCAAAAATCCCTAAAACCCACAAAAATAATAAAAAATCCCCACAAATCCCAAAAAACATAAAAACCCCTAAAACCCCTTAATGGCCCTTAGAAAAAATTAAAACCCAAGAAACAATTTAAACCCCCAAAAAACCAAAAAAAATATAAAACCCCTAAAAATTATAAAACCCCATAAAAATCCTAAAATCCCCTAAAAACCTTAAAAACCCATAAAACCCCTAAAAACCCACTAAAATATATAAAAATCCTTTTAAACACATTCAAACATGAAAATATGTAAAAAAACCATAAAAAACTTACCAAAACCACCCCCAGCCAACCCCCCCGACCCAACCCCACAAAACACCTCAAAATCACTAAAAACCCTCAATACCCTAAAATTCAATAATATCTCTCAAAAACTAAAAACATACAAATCCCATTAAACCCAAAAAACCCAATGAAAACCTTAAAAAAATAAAAAAAATTAAAACCTTTAAAAATAGAAAAACACTAAAAACACTAAAAACCCTAAAAAGGTAAAACCCCCACAAAATCCCTAAAAACCCAGAATAATCCTTAAAAACCATTAAAATACCTAAAACCTAAAAAACTATAAAACCCCTAAAAATTCGTAAGAGACCCTTAAAACCCTAAAATCATATAAAACCCTTAAAAATAAAAAACACTAAGACCATAAAACCCATAAAAGACCGTAAAACCCATAAAACCCCTAAATACCTTTAAATCTATAATATCCCATAAAAATAATAAAACCACTAAAAACTGAAACACCCTTTAAACCCCTAAAAATGGTGAAAGACTCTAAAACACATTAAAACCATAAAACTAAGTAAAACCCAAAAAACCCCAAAAAAACATAAAAGCCTAAAAAACCCAAAAAAACTCAAAAACCATCAAAATCTCTAAAATCCCTAAAAACCATAAAAAAATAAAAAAAATCCCTAAAATCCTTAAAATTTCAAGAACCCCTAAAACACGGAAACCCCCTAAGATAACCTTAAAAACCAAAATACACTCAAAACCCAAAGAAACATAAAAATGATAAAAACCTTTAAAAACTCAAAATACCTAAATACCATAATTTTTTAAAAATCACTAAAATTCCCAAAAATAACCCTAAAAACATGAAAAAATAGAAATAAATTCTTAAAAAACTAAAAATTCATAAAACCACTTAAATCCTAATAAAAAATAAATCCTCTTCAAACATAAAAATCCCTAAAAACCGTCAAGATCCTTAAAACCCTAAAAACTGAAAAAAAAATCATAAGAAATCACTAAAAACCCCTAAAAGGGTAAATAACCCAATAAACCCTGAGAAAATCTTAGAAAACAATTAAAATGTAATATAACCTCAAACCCCAAAAAATATATAAATTGATAAAAACCCTAAACCCTTCATAGACCCTAAAAAACATTATAAAATAAAAAACCCCAATATACTGTAAAAAACTATAAAAACCCATGAAAACTACAAAACCAACTAAATACTCTAAAAACAATTTTAACCACTAATATTTTCAATAAATAATAAACAACATTTACAAACCTACAAAATTAAAAAAATCCACTAAAACCCTAAAAATCTTATGAAATCATAAAAACCCTTAGAATCCCTAAAAGTCATAAAAATTGTAAAATTCCTAAAAAGCTCTAAAAATCCATAAAAATAAAAAACCCCAATACCTTGAAAAATATTAGTAACACCTTTAAACCCTATATACACTTAAAGACCATAAAAACAAAAAAAATGAAAAAACACTAAAAAACTGAAAACCATAAAAACCGCTAAGAATCTTTAAAAACACTAAAAACCTAAAAAACCCATAAAAACTCTAAAAACATTTAAACACCTATAAACTTTAAAAACTATAGAAACCATAAAAACCCAAAAAAACTCAAAAAGGGACCCAAAATCTGAATACCCCTAAAGCCCCTAAAAATCCCCAAAAACCATAAAAACATAATAATACTAAAAAATCCATACAAATCTAAAAAAACCCAGAAAAAAACCTCAGAAAACCTTAAAAAGCTAAAAACACTTAAAACCCCTAAAAAACCCTTAAAACCCTAAAACCCCTACAAACCCTAAAATACCTCAAAATCCATAAAATCATTAAAAAACCATAAAAATTCTTTAAAACCCCTAAAAAGTCCTAAAAACATAAAAATCCTTCAAAAACATAAAAATCATATGAAAACCATAAAAACCAAAAAACACTTAAACCCCTAAAAACCTAAACAAAATCTAAATATGCTAAAAACTCTAAAAGACCATAAAACCCATAAAAATACTAAAACCCCATAAAACCTTAAAAACAAAAAAAACTCAAGGAATTATTTGATCCTTTAAAAACATAAAAAAACTAAAAAATCCTTAAAACCCTATGAAACTCAAAATATCCCTTCAAACCCAAAAAAAATTAAAAAACCCTACAAATCTTAAAATATCCCAAAATCCCAAAATCCATAAAAATCCAAAAAAAATCATAAAAGACCCAAAATATCATTAAAGATGTAAAAACCCTAAAACCCCTAGAAACCCCTATGATAACCATAAAAACATAAAAACATATAAAACCCCTTAAAATTGCTAAAACACCTAAAAACCAAAAAACACAAAACCCTAAAACCCACTAAAAAAATAAAGGTGATTTATATAATTAAAAATGTTAAAAAATCTAAAAACCATAAAAACCCAAATAAACTCAAAAAACCCTAAAACCAAAAAAGAACCATAAAAACCCTAAAAACCCACAAAATGCATAAATAACCTAAAAACCAATCGAAATCTTAAAAAGTTTCCAAAAATTACAAAAAACGTAAAAAACAATTAGAAAACATGATAACCCGTAAGAAATCCATAAAAATATAAAAAAACATAAACCCCTAAAAGCCTAAAAATGATAAAAATCCTAAAAAAATCAAAAACCAAAAAACCCATAAGAACGCCTAAAACCATAAAACCCTAAAAACCATAAGCAAGCCTTAAAACCCAAAAATACTTAAACCACCAAAAAATCCGAAAAAATGCTAAAAACCATAAATTAAAAAAAAAACTCTAAAAACTATAAAACCCCTAAAAACCATAGAACCCTAAAAATCAATAACAACATAAAAATTAAAAAAAACTATAAAAACATTTTAAACAATAAAATTGTAAAAAAATTATGAAAAACCTTAAACCCCATAAAAACTCAAAAACTCTAAAAACCCAAAAATACCATAAATCCTTACATCCCTCAAAATCCCAAAAGACCACTAAAACCCCAAAAATCATAAAAAATCCATAAAACCCTTAAAAATATAAAAACCCATATAAACCCAGAAGACCCTAAGATACCCTTAAAAACCTAAAAAATATATAAAACCCTTATAAAATATAAGAACCTTAAATAACCTTAAAAAACTAATAAAAACTTAAAACCGTAAAAATCCCTAAAAACCCCTAAAAACCATAAAAAGACCTTACAATCCTAAAAAAATTCTAGAAACCCCTAAAAACATAAAAAACCACAAACACAAAAAAACGCATTAGGGAAA
Source organism: Viscum album (assembly GCA_963277665.1). Taxonomy (NCBI): domain Eukaryota; kingdom Viridiplantae; phylum Streptophyta; class Magnoliopsida; order Santalales; family Viscaceae; genus Viscum; species Viscum album. Next base: position 1,272,938,161 of record OY728136.1, on the reverse strand, counting down.
CCTAATAAAATAAAAACACTTAAAAACACTAAAAACATAAGAAACTATAAAAACCCTATAAACCCTTAAAGGACCATAAAAACCCTAAAACCCATAAAAACCATAAAAAAATATTTATAAATCCGAAAAAACATAAAAACCCTAAAAAAATAAAATATTTAAAAACAATTTAAACCCAAAAGATGTTGAAAAACTGTTAAAATCATTTAAACACTAAAAAATTAAAAATAATAAAAACCCAAAAACATTAAAATCACAAAACCCCCTAAAACCCCTCAAAATCCATAAAACCCAAAAACCATAAAAATCCTTAAATATCATAAGGAATCCTTAAAAATAGATTAAAATGAAAAAAACCTAAAACATTGAAAAACCCTAAGAAAACCTTAAAAACCTGTAAACATGTAAAAAACTCTTAAAAACATAAAACAAAAAAAACCCTAAAAACCAAAAAGCCCTCTAAAAATTTTTAAAAACCCAAAAAACCATAAATATACTAAAAACCCACTGAAAATTATAAAATCCCATTAAAACCCAAAAGATGTTTTAAAATCTAAAAAACCACATATACTATAAAAATATTGAAAATTCCTATAAATTCAATGAAATCCTAAAAACCCAAAAAAACCTAAATCCCTTAAAATTCCTAAAAACCATAAAAACCATAAAAATCCAAAAAAATATCTTAAAATGCCTAAAAACATAAAAACTCTAAAACAATAAAAATCCAAAGAAATCCATAAAAACCTAAAAACATCTAAAATCAAAAAAACCTAAAAAACATTAAAACCCCATAAAAATCAATGTAAACCTCAAAAACTCTAATAACCATAAAACCCTTAAAAACCTCGAAACCCCAAAAACCCATAAAACCCTAAAAACCACTAAAAATTATAAAAAACATTTAAACCCTTAAAAATGTTAAAAACAGTAAATAACCATTTAACACATATAAAAACCCCTAAAATCCAAAAAACCAAAACACCCAAAAAACCTCTAAAACCCCTCAAAATCCATAAAAACACTAATAATCCCTAAAATCCTAAAAAAATCCCTAAAATCTATAAAATAATTAAAAACCCTAAAAACATGAAAAACCCTATTAAAACCTTAAAAACCTAAAAAAACTTAAAACCCATAAAAATCAAAACAGAAACTAACAACCATAAAAACACTGAAACCCATAATACCCCTATAAACCTTCTAAAACCCTAAAAACTCATAAAAGCCCTAAAAACAATAAAACTTATAAAAACCCCTTTAAACACATAAATTCTTTAAAAAACTATAAAAAACCTTAAAATATCTAAAAAACACAAGAATACCCCTAAAAATCAGAAAACAATAAAAACCAAAAAACCCTAAAAAACCTATCAACCACAAAATCCCTATTTTTTTCAAAAAAAAATACAAACAAATCCATAAAAATCCCTAATAACATAATGTACCCTAAAAATCATTAAAATCCCAAAGAAAAACATATAAACCTATTGAACATAAAACCCAAAAATCCAAAAAATACAAAAAACCCAAAAAAAATAAAAAAACCATAATGACCCTCAAAATCTAGGAAAACCCTAAAAACACAAAAATAATTAAAATTACCTAAAAATTAGTAACAATGTAAAAAACCCTAAAAAACGAAAGACCAATATGAAAACTTTAAAACCCTAAAAACACTTAAAAACCAAAAAAATCTAAAAAATGATAAAAATCATAAATACCCTACAACTCTAAAACCCTAGAAACAATATTTACCCATAAAAACATTGAAAATACTAATAACCAATAGCCCAATAAAAAATATAAAAACCCCTTAAACCCTTAAAAATGATAAAAAATATAAAATCCCTTAGAAACCATAAATACTCAAAAACCGTAAAATCCCCAAAAAACAAAAAAAAAACCAAAAAACTCTAAAAACCCTTAAAAATTCCTTAAACCCCTAAAATACAACAAAAATTAGAATAAATTCCTAAAAGAATTAAAACCACTAATAACACTGAAAAAAACGAATAAAACCGAAAAAACACAAAAACACTTAAAACCCATAAAAACTTCAAAACACTATAAACCCTAAAAACCATAAAACTCATAAAAACCATTAAACCCATAAACCATAAAGAACCTTAAAAACCCATAAACCTATAAAAACACGCTAAAAACTAAAAAAAAATTTAAACACGTAAAAATGAAAAAACTCTTAAAACCCTAAAACCCTGAAAAAAACTTTTAAAAACTAAATATCTTTTAAATTCCTAAAAAACACCTAAAAGTCATTAAAAATTTAAAAATCCCCAAAAACCTGAAAAACCCAAAGAAAACTATAAAACAAAAAATCACTAAAAACCCATAAAAACATTATAACACTAAAAACCAAAAAAACCAAAAAAACCATAAAAACCCTAAAACCCCTTAAAAATAATAAAACCCTCAAAATCCCTAAAAACCCTAAATAAACATAAAAAATCTTAAAAAGACCTAAAAATCCTTAAAAATGTAAAAAACCCTTGATACACAGAAATCCCTAAGAATACCTTAAAATCATAAAAATACTTAAACTTCTTAAAAACCTAAAAAACATATAAACCATAAAAAACATTGAAAATACCCTAAAAACCCTAAGAATTAATAAAAATTGTGAACCCTCTAGAACCATTAAAACCCCTATAAAATAATAAAACCACTATAAAATATAAAAACACATTATACCCCAAAAAATGTTTAAAAAGTCTAAAAAAACTTTAACCACTAGAAACTAAAAAAACCCTAAAAACCTAAAATAACTATGAAAACTATAAAAACCATAAAAACAATAAAACCCTCAAAATACAAAAAAATAAAAAACCAGAAAATCCCTAAAAATCCAAAATAATTCATAAAAACACAAAACACCTAAAAATAATAATATCCCCTTAGAAATCATTAATACCCCAAACTACATAAAATTCATAAAACCCCTAAAAATCTTGAAAACCCTAAATTCCCAAAAATCCCTAAAACCGCTCAAAATCAATAAAAACCATAAAAATCCTAAAAATCCATAAAAATATAAAAGCCCCAGAACCTTGAAAACCCCTAAGAAAACCAAAAAGACCTAAAAAAGTTAAAAACCCTAAAACACTAAAAACCCTAAAACCCTAGAACATCTTAAAACCCCCAAAACTGCTAAAAGCCATAAAAACCCCAAAAACCTATAAAAAAACCTGAAAAGGGCACTAAATACTGTAAAAACCCTTTAAACCCTTAAAAATTATAAAAATTATAAAAGATAATAAACCCCAAAAACACCAAAAAACCCAACCCCCCCCCCCCACCTCCCCCAATACCTTAAAATCCCTAAAAATATTGAAAACCCTAAATCTCTAAAAAACCTAAAAAAAACTCTAAAATTTTATAAAACCATAAAAACCCCTAGAAACCTTTAAAATACATAAAACCCTTAAAACCAAAAAAACTCTAAAAACAAATTAAACCCATAAAACATTAAAAACTCAAAAAAGCCTTAAAACCCCTAAAACACTCAACAAAACCCTTAAAATCTAAAATAACCAAAAATAAACTAAACCCTAAAAAACTCTCAAAATCCATAAAACCCTAAAAAGCTTAATAATAATATGAAATTACTAAAAATGGGTAAATACATATAAAACACATAAAAACCAAAACCCCATAAGAAAAAAATAAAAAATAAAAAAAATACATAAACACCTAATAAACCAAAAAGACACAAAACCCTAAAAACCCTAAAAACCTGAAAAACCCTAAAAACAAAAAAAAAACACCTAAAAACATGAAATAAAAAAAATCCGCTAAAATTAAAAAAACATTTTAAACCCCTAAAAATGTTATAAAAACTCTAAAAATAATAAATCCCAAAAAAACTAAAACCATAAAAATCCAAAAAAAACCCTAAAACTGTTAAGATCCTCAAAATCCCAAAAAACCATAAAAAATTAAAATTTTAAAAATTCGACAAAAATTTCAAAAAACTATAAAACCCATAAAAACCCTAAAAAATCTATGAAAACCTAAAAAAACTCATACCCCCTATAAAACATAAAATCGCTAAAAACCATAAAACCAAAAAAAAATATAAAACCCCTAAGATCAATAAAAACCATAAAAAACCTACAACACATAAAACCCGAAATATCCACTACAAATTCTTAAAACCCTTTAAGATATGAGAAATTTAAAAAACTCTAATAATAATAAACACCCTAAAAACTCAAAAAACCATAAAAACCCATGAAATCCATAAAACCCTAAAAATATTCAAAATCCCATAAAACCCTAAATAAAAAAATCCCCCAAAATCCCTCAAAACGTAAAAAAACACTAAAACATGAAAACCCATAAGAAAAACCTAAAACCCTAAAAACACATAAAATCCCTAAAAACCAAAAAAATGATAAAGACCATTAAAACCCCTATTACTCTATAATGCCTCAAAATACCTAAAAACCCTAAAACTACTAGAAACCTAAAAAATCTACAAAAGTCCCCAAAAATGTAAAAAAACCCTAAAAACACATAAAAAATCATAAAAACCCAAAACCCCCTCAAATCATAAAAATCCCTAAAACCCCATAAAAACTGAAAACCCCACTAAATACATAAAAATCCCTTTGAAACCATAAAAATGTTTTGAAAAATATAAAACCACTTAAAAATATATACAAATCACAAAACCCTAAAAGCCCCCAAAAACCATAAAAACACTAAAGCCCCTAAAACCCCTCAAAATCCATAAAAACCAAAAAAATCATAAAAATTATAAATTATCCCTAAAAATCCCTATAAATTTTAAAAACCAAACACACTAAAAACCCTAGAAACCCCTTAAGAACCTAAAAAGCCTTCAAACCCATAAAAACATAAAACATGCTAAAAACACAAAAAATAATAAAAACCCTAAAACACTAAAAGCCTTTAAACCCCTCAATATCAATAAAACCAATAAAATTGTAAAAACACCTAAAAATCTCTAAAAAATAAAAAACTCTAAAACAGTAAAAACATTAAGAAAAAAATAAAAATTAACAAAAACTAATAACTGTAAAAACCTAAAAAATGATAAAAACTTTGAAAAAGTTAAGAAAACCTGAAACCCCATAAATCCATAAAACCAACAAAAAATCTAACAAAATTTAAACCCCCTCAAATTTTAAATTAAATCTAAAAAACCATAAAAACCCAAAAAAATCAAAAACAAAAATAAAAATACCCAAAAAAAACAAAAATACCTTAAAATACCTAGAAAACTCTAAAAACTGTCAAATCCCTAAAAAACATAAAAAACATAAAATTCATAAAAAAGTCCTAAAAATTACTAATACCATAAAAACTCCAAAAAATTGAAAAAACATAAGAAAAACATAAAAACCAAAAAAAATTAATAGCCCAAAAAACCTAAACCATAGAAACCCTAAAAATCCTAAAAACTCATAACAACCATTAAATACCTAAAAAAACTAAAAACATTAGAAATCCTTAAAAATCATTAAAAATTAATAAAAATGTAAAATACCCAAATAACCTTGAAACCCAAAGTAAAACCATAAAAACCAAAAAAAATCATAAAACCACTAACAAACATAAAAATGGTTAAAAATCTTAAAAACAGATAAAAATCTTAAAAATCATTAAAGACACTGAAACCCTAAAAACCCAAACTACCATAAAACCCATAAAATCATAAAAATAATAAAATCCACTAACACCTTATAACCCATATAAAAACACTAAAAACATTTAAAACCCCTAAAAATGATAAAAAACACTAAAAACCGTAAAACCCCTAAATCCCAAAAAGAACCCTAAAATCTCCAAAAATCCATAAAGTCCTTAAGAACCCTAGAAAACCGCAAACCCTTCAAAATCCCAAAAAACCACAAAAACCCTGAACACCCCTAACAAAAACCTTAAAACAAAAATATATTTTAAACCACAAAAAAACCTACAAATAGTAAAATCCCTTAAAACCCTTCAAAACTACCCAAATCCCTAATAACCCTAACTATAAAAAAAGTCTAGAAAAGCCTTAAAAATCTATAAAATTATTAAAAACCCTAAAAACCTGGGAAAACCCTATGAAAACCTTAAAACCATAAACAAAACATAAAACACCTAAAACCATAAAAACAATAAACACAATAAAAACCTAAAAATTCCCTAGAAACCCAAAAAACACCTAAAAACCATAGAAATCCTTAAAACCATTAAAAACATTCAACACTGATAAAAATCCTAAAAAACAAAAATAACTAAAAATAATTTTAACACCTTAAAATGTTAGAAAAACTAAAAACCATAAGATGTTTAAAAACAAAAAAACCTTAAAAACACAAAAAAAAAATATAAACACTGAAAATCTATGAATCCCTAAATCCCTTCAAATCCCCTAAAAACCCTAAAAACACTTAAAAATCATATAAAATTCCTAAAATCTGTAAAAATGTAAAAAAACCTAGAAACCCTCAATCTTCCCAAAGAAAAAACTAAAAACCTTTAAAACATTTAAATAAAAGAAAACCTAAAAATTTGAAAAACCCTAAAAACCAATAAATACCCTAAAATACCTTTTAAACCCTTAAAATCTTTGAAAACCATGAAAATAATAAAAATAAAAAAAATCACTAAAAATACCTAAAAATTTAAAAACCCTAAAAACATTATGAAAACCATAAAAAAACTAAAATCAATTAAACCCCCTACAAACATAAAAAATTATACAAACCCTAAAAAAGTTAAAAAGACCCTAAAACCCCTATAAATAATAAAAAACCCTAAAAACCCATTAAAACTATATAAAACAACTAAAAAATATAAAAACCTTAAAAACTCAAAAGAACCCTGAAACCTTAAAACCCATAAAACCCATAAAAACTCTAAAACCCTCAAAATCCCTAAAAACCTAAAAAACCATTAAAAACCTCAAAATGACAAAAAATTACCTAAAAACCTACAAATCCTTAAAAAATTGAACAAACCAAAGGAAACACCTTAAATCAACACTTAAACCCCCTAAAACATAAACATTGATAATAATTCTAAAACCACTATAAACTCTGAAACCCCTTTAATCAATTTAATACATTAAAAACCCTAAAAGCTAATTAAAATCCAAAAAACTCAAAAACCCCTAAAAACAAAAAAAACCCTAAAACCCCTCAAAATCCCAAAAATACCTCAAAATACTTAAATATCACAAAAAACATCAAAAACTATAAAAATCATTATACCCATAAGAAAAACATAAAAAACAAAAAAACAATTAAAACTCTAATAACATAAAAATGTAAAAAACCCTTAAACTCTAAAAATTCATAAAACCCATCAAAATCCATAAAACCCTTAAAGACAAAAAATTCAAAATGAACCCCTAAAATCATTAAAAAATACAAGAATACCTAAGAAAATAAAAAAAACCGAAAAACCCAAAAAACACCTAAAAAAAAATCTAAAACCATAAAACCCTAAAATAAAAATACCCCTAAAAATATAAGACCAATAAAACATTTAAAACCCATGAAAACATAAAGGCCCCAGTGGTTATCTATTGTTCTCTCAAAGCTCTCAAAATACCCATGCTCATGATGGATTTATTACTACAATTTGAAACCAGGTTCTCATGGTGTTTCAAATTTCTACCTTCATAGAATAAATATATATCAATTGGGATGTCTGTTGGATGGTTTTTAAGATCATGATTTTGATTGGATTTTGGGTGTTTGATTTAAGAGTTCAATGTTTATGGTCCTTGATTCTTGGATGAAGGGGTTTTTTGTTCATCCCCATTAAGTGATGGGAGGCTCATTTGGACAACGTTGCTCCTAGTTCATTAGAGTTATGGATGGGTTAAATCAATCACCGAAGCTCATGGTTCATTGGGTTCCTGACTATTTTGTTTTCATCTCTAGATTTTTGGATTTCAGGGTGTTTAATTGGTCCAATTTTGGTGTTCTTAGCACCTTTTCAGATTTTTTTTCACAGTTATCAAGGTGGTGTGCGTGGGATGGAGAGGGTTTTGTGTTAGGTAATGGTGCACTTGATTTTGTTGAATTTTAATTTCTCATTGATCATTGTTCCATTTTATGGTCACTAATTCTTCGGTTTGAAGGTGGGATCATGTTTTATTATCATCTTCTTAGTTTTGGAGGTTTGATGGGTGTCATCAATTGGTTGGAGTTTTCTTTTTTTAGTTAATTTATTGGTGGGTTTTTTGGTGTGCAGGCCACTAGTTCATTGGCCTTCATTATTTCATATAGCGTGTTGGGTAGAAGGCTGATTCTCTGGTCCAATGGTTTTCTGACCATCGATTCTAATTTTGAGTTCTTCTTATGTTTGTTTAAGGTGGAATGTTATAGAATAATTTATTCTTATTGGTTTGTGTGGGTCACTTTGGGATTCATGTTACTGGTAGGTGGGGGTTTTTTGAAACATGGATTGACGCTGTATATTTGGTCTCTACTATTCAAGACCGTGGGTTTTTTCCCAGGTTTCTTGTTTGGGGGCATGCAGTGGTTTATCATATGTATTAGGTTCAGTGTTTTTGCCTTCTCCTTCATTTTATGCTTCATCGGCGAACCTATATTTGTTTTATCATTAACCAATGTCGCTCTTGTTTAATCGACTTATTAATAGAAGGATCATTGACTGAACTATGCCTTTTATTTTTCTTGTAAGTGGTATGCTTTTATATCCATTAAGAGTTTAATTTGGTTTCCTTCACCAGTGATGGTGGTTATGGCTCTATTCCCTAGTGTTGGGATGGTAGAGCCTGCAACATCCCTTCTCTGTGATGGATTCATGTTTCCTTATGTCAATTGACTAGTGTTTCATTTCAGCATACTAGATGGTGGTTCAACGGCCTGTGACGATGCACTGATTTCTTTTGGTTGCAATCAGGTTGTTGGTGAACAAGGGTATTTTGGTTTCATATAAAGAATTGAGCTGTGATGTTGATATGCTTCGGTTTCTGGTAGACATGTGCTTTGTTTGGTTTGGAAGTCATTTCTCTCATTATAGGATCTCGTTTTTGCTTGATTGTTTGGAGGATTTTTGTTTAGGGGTGTTGCGATATTTTTTATTGTGAAGGTGTATTTTAGTTGTCTCATATTTTTTTTGGTGGTGATCGATGGTTGAATATGGTATAGAGGTGAGTGTGTGGGGATTTTCCATGGTTTCTTGGGGGCCATTGGGCCATTTGGTTCACCCTTTTGTGATTACACTGTACTTAAATTCCTTCTTTAAAATATTATATTCTATTTTCCTTGTGAAAAACCATAAACCCACTAAAAAATCAAAAAACCCATTAAATACTTACAACTCAAAAAAATCCAAAAAAAACATAAATACCCTAAAGAGCCTAAAAACCCTAAAACCCTCAAATCTCTAAAAACCATAAAAAACATAATATCCCTAAAATGTCCCTAAAATTACCTAAAAATTTAAAAAATACTTCCAACCAAGAAAACCCCTATTAAATCCATAAAAACCTAAAACAAATAAAACCACTAAAAACCTGAAAACACTGTTAACCATAAAAACACTAAAAACTCTACAAACCCTCAAAATCTCTAAAACCCTAAAAAACCAAAAAAGACACCCAAAACCATAAAAACGTCAAAACTCGAAAAACCTAAGAAACCCCCTAAAAAACATAAAAACATAAAAATAATTTAAAACCCTAAAAATGATATGAAACCCTTAAAGGCCCTAAAACCATAAACCCCCCAAAACCCTAAAAACTCAAAAAACCAATAAAAATAGGGAAAAAAAATAAAAACTCTAAAAACCATTGAACCCCTAAGAATGTTAAACAACTCTAAATGACCTCTAAATAATAAAAAACTTAGAAAAACCATAAGACACCAAAAAAGTAAAAAAATAAAAACCCTAAAAACCTCAAAATCCATAAAACACTAAATCCCCTAAATTCCTAAAAATACCTAAAAATACCTAAAAACATAAAAACTCTAAAAATCATGAAAATACATATGAAAAACATAAATCCCTAAAAAACATAAAACCCATATACACCTAAAAATCCTAAAATCCATAAAAACCCAAAAAGACCCTAAAAAATTGTAAAAACCATAAAACCCTTAAAACCCTGAAAAGTCACAAGAATCACTAAAATACCTTTAAACCCATAAATTTTTTAAAAAATAAAAAAAACATAAAAACCCTATAAACTAAGAAAAACCTAATACCCAAATAAACATAAAACCTGGAAATCCATAAAAAACCCTAAAAACCCTAAGATTCTTTAAAAACCCTAAAACCTATAAAAACCAAAAAAACCCTATAATAACAAAAAAAGTAAAAATTCCTTAAAACTCCTGAAAATCCATAAGCAAACATTAAAAACCTAAAAATTATTTAAACACATAAAAAACATAAAACCAAAAAATAAAATCCCTAAAAACCCTATAATCCATAAAAACCCTAAAATCCTTAAAAACCCTAAAACATTGAAAAACCAAAAAAACCTGAAAAATAATAAAAATATTTTAAACCCCTAAAAAAGTATGAAAGCTCTAAAAAACATAAATCCCCAAAAAATCTCAAAACAAAACATAAAAACCCTAAACCCCTAAAATCTTTGAAAAATATAAAACACTCAAAATCCCAAAAACCCTAAAAACCATAAAACCCATTAATATCCCAAAAAACCCTAAAAATGTAAAGCACCCTAAAATCCTTGAAATATCCCTATAAAAACATTGAAATGATAAAACATGTAGAACCACTGAAAACCATAAAAAATCTAAAACCCCTAAAAACCCTAAACACCCTAAAACCTTAACACCCCCACAAACCATAAAAACACTAGAAAACAAAAAAAAAACAAAAAAACAAAAAACAAAAAACCCTAAAACCACTAAAAACTCTAAAACACCTTTAAATCCTTAAAAATGTAAAAATCTCTAAAAATTATTAAAAAACCGAAAAAACTAAAAAAACTCTAAAACCCCGCAAAACCCATAAAAATTATAAAACCCCTAAAAACATAAACACCTTCAAAATCCCTAAAAACACTAAAACCATACTAATCCAAAAAAAACTAAAAATCCCACAGATTATAAAAAACCATAAACATGATAAACACCCCTTAGAAAACCATAAAATCATAAACACTTAAAACACCTAAAATCCTAAAACAACCTAAAACCCCTAAAACATTCAAAAATCATAAAACCCTAAAACCATAGAAATCCTAAAAAATCCCTAAACATGTAAATACCATTACAATTATGAAACCTCAATAAAAACCAAAAAACCGAAAAACACTTAAAACCCCTAAAAAAATAAAAATTTATAAAACCCTAAAAAACATAAAAATCCCCTAAAACCCATAAAAACCATAAAATACCATAAATACATAAATAACTAAAACCCAATAAAATACCTAAAACCCCAATAAAAAAATCTAAAAACACATTAAAACCCTAAAAACAATAAAAAATCTAAAAACCATAAAAACACTAAAAAACTCAAAAAAATCCTAAAACCCCCAAAAAACAAAAAAAAAAACAAAAAAACATTAAACCGCTCAAAAAGAAAAAATTCATAAATCCCCAAAAAAATCATAAAAATACCAAGAATTCCATAAAAATGTAATAAACCATAAAATCCATTAAACCCTTGATAAAACCTTAAAAACCAAAGAAAAAAATTAGAACCACTAAAAACATAAAAAAAATCTTAAACCCCTAAATACCTTGAAAATTCTAAAAACATTAAAAACCCTAAAAATAATAAAAACCCCTAAAAACCCAAAAACAAATAATGAAAACTTTAAAAACTATTTAAATCCATAAAAATATTAAAAAACTCAAAAAACCATAAAATCCCTAAAAACTCAAAAGACCCTGATAACTGTAAAACCCTTAGAAGCCCTAAAAACCCTAAATTCCCTAAAAATATCTAAAACTCAAAAAACCATTAAATTCTTAAAAAAATCAAAAAAAAAATCCCTAAAATCCTAAAAAACCCACAAAAACCAAAATACTCGTAAGAAAACATTAAAAAACTTGAAGTTCTGAAAGTCATAAAAAACTTATAAATTTCTAAAACCCCTAAAACCCCTAAAATTATAAAAAAAACCTTAATACCTTTAAAATACATAAAATCTCTAAAAATAATAAAAATCTAAAAAAACCCATAAAATCCATATAAAGGTAAAAATTCGAAGAAAAACTTAAAACCCTTAATAAGACCATAAAAACCTAAAAAAAATTTAAAAAACTTAAAAACCAAAATAATGATTAAAGTAGAAAATGACCATAAAACACTTAAAAGCCATAAAAACTCCTAAAAAACTTAAAAACCTTAAAACCCTAAAAACCACTAAAAACTCTAAAAACTGTTAAACCCCTAAAAATATTAAAAACTATAAAATACATTCAAAAAATCCAGAAACTCAAAAAAAACCATTAAATACCTAAAAAACCATAAAAACTGTAAAGGCCCTAATACCCTCTAAAACCACTATATACCATAGAAATCATAAATACCCATAAACCTCCAAAAAATCCATAATATTTCATAAAAATGAAAAAACCTTGAGAACCTATAAGAAAACCTTAAAAATAAAAAATCACATAAATCCCCTAAAACTATAAAAGACTAAAAACCCTAAAAACATAAAAAACCTAAAAATATTAAAAACCCTAAAAGCCTTAAAATCCCTAAAACCCCTAAAACGCATAAAAATCAAAAAAAATCCCTAAAAATAACAAAAAAATGTAAAATACCATAAAATCATTGAAAACCCTAAGAAAACCTTAAAAATATAAAAGCACTAAAAACCTATAAAAAATAGAAAAACACTAAAAAACATAAAAATAATAAATGGGCATTAATACCCTATGCCCCTAAAAACTATAAAACCCCAAAGAACCATAAAAACCTAAAGACCAATAAAATCCCTAATAGAACACTAAAGTCTTTAAAAAAACCTTTAAACCCATAAAATACTAAAAAAACCTTAAAACCCCCCAAAAAATAAAAAACCCTAAAATTCCAAAAAAAACCATAAAAACCATAAAAACCATAAAACCTCATAAAAACCTTAAAAATCCCAAAAACCCCTAAATACCCACAAAAATCCTAAAAAATCTCTAAAAATCAATATAATCATAAGAAAAAATAAAAAAATTGAAAATCGTATGATCAATTTAAAAACCTAAAAACACTTAAAACCCCTAAAATATAAAAAATATAAGAACAATAAAAACAACAAAAATCTATAAAACCCCAATAAACCAAATAAATCTTAAAAAATCACTAAAAAACCTAAAAAAGTAAAAACACCAATAACATTACAAAGCACAATCACTCTTAAAACCCTCAAAATATAAAAACCCTACAAAGCACAATCACTCTTAAAACCCTCAAAATCCCTAAAAACCCTTAAAATCTATGAAATCCAAAAAATCCTTGAAAATCACTAAAAATATAAAAATCCTAAAATCGATGAAAACCCCTATGAAATCCTTAAAAACCTAAAAAACTATAAACTTGTTGAAATTATACAAAATATCCCACAAAATCCATAAAAATCCTAAAATATCTCACAAAATACATAAAAATGTAAAAAACCTAAACAACCCTAAAATTCGATATAAAAACCATAAAAACCTAAAAACACAAAAAACCCTAAAAAATATAAAAATATTAAAAACTTAAAAATAGTAATAAAACCATAAAAACCTAAAAACTCTTAATACCATTAAAAACCCAAAAAATGTGAAAACCCCTAAAAAACCAAATAACCCATTAGACACTCAAAATCCCTAAAAACCCTAAAAACAATAATTTTTTAAAAAGATGTATAAAAACAAAAAACCCTAAAACTCTAAAAAACCGAAGAAGACATTAAAAAACACTAAAAATGATTAAAAGACCTAAAAACCCTAAAAAGACCATAAATACAATATAAATAACTAAAAACTATAAAAACCATTAAAACCATTAAAAATCCTAAAAACCCATAAAAACCCTAAAACCAACTAAGAACTTGAGAAACCATTTAAAAACATAAAAGTTTTTTAAAGTCTAAAATACCCTAAAACCACTTAAAAAGTCAAAAACAAATCCCTAAAAATCCAAAAATCCATAAAACTGTAAAAAACCATTAAAATCATAAAAATCTATAAAAATCCCTAAAAGTGTAAAAACCACTAAAAACCATTAAAACCACTAAGAAAACCATATGATCCAAAAAACACTTAGAAACATAGAAAAAATGATAAAACCTTTAAAATCTATAAAAACCCTAAAAACCCTAAAAACCATCAAAATCCCAAAGAAACCTAAAAACCCATAAAAGATTTAAAAGCCCTAAAATTCACTAAAAATGTAAAACTCCCAAAAAATCTATAAGAAAATCTTGAAAACATAAAAAACCTAAAACCCTTAAAAATGCTAAAAAGCCTAAAACCCTAAATACACTAAAAACCCTAAATACCCTAAAACCCTAATACCCCTAATACTCATAAACACCCGTAAAAACCATCGAAACCCTAAAAACCATAAAACCCCATAAAACCCACTAAAAACTCTAAAAACCCATTAAATCCAAGAAAAGTTTATAAAAATTTAAAAAATAATAAAAAACTATAAAAATAAAAAACCCTAAAAACCAAATAACACATATAACCAAAAAACCCAAAAATCCATAAAACTATCAAAATCACTACAAATCCCTAAAAACTGTAAAAATCCAAAAAACACAACAAACCCTAACAGTCCTGAAAATACCTAAGAAAACCTTAAAAACCTAAAGACACTTAAAACCCTTAAAATCCCTAAAACACAAAAAATTACTAGAAAATACATCGAAATCCGTAAAAACATTAAAACACATAAAAAACCTAAAAACCCAAACAAACCCTTAAAAACATAAAAACTATTAAAACCCCTAAAAGCCCAAAAAATGTAAAAACCCCTAAAAACCTTAAAACACCTAAAAACCATAAAAACACTTAAAACCCATAAAAATCCCTAAAACCCACTAAAACCACTAAAAACCCTTTAATTCCATAAAAAAAATTAAAAACTCTAAAAATCATTAAAATTTCGAAAAACTCAAAAAAACCCTAAAACCATAAAACCCTAAAAAATCCTTAAAACCCCTGAATCCCAAAAAACAAATAAAAAAATTGAAAAATTATTTAAAAATACATAAAAAAATAAATACCACTAAGAAAACCTTTAAAAACAAAATTCACTTAAAACCTATAAAAACCTAAATATGCAAAAAACCCTAAAAATTATTAAATCCTTCAAAATACCAAAAAAACCCTAGGAAACCATAAAAATCCAAAACAGTACATACAAATATGAAAAAAGATAAAAAAACCTAGAAACATTGAAAAAATGTAATAAAAACATAAAACATTAAAAAACAAAAACCTACAAAAACCATAAAACCACTATAAGGTGGCGCATGCGTGGGTGTGTGTGGGTGTTTCTTGGGCTGTCATTTATGGATATCGGGAAGGGATATTTTTCTTCCTTAGTTTTCATTGAAGCTCATATGTTGTTGACTGGTAGATGATTTCCTTAATGTCTTGTGTGCTTTTCGTGGCTAGTTTGAGGCACTAGTTATTGGGTTTGTGAGATGACGATTTATGTGAATTTTCTAGAGATTTGTTTAAAACTACCATGGGGGTGGGTGTGGTGTTGTTTCAGTGTTGTTATGGTGCTTCATGTGGTTGTTTGTCATTTTTCAACCAACTAGAGGGATTTATGATGGTCTCAGAACATTCAATTTTCTTAGATGCTTGGTCTTTTTGGGTGCATCCCATGGTGATCTTCGACTTAATTGGTCTTGGAGCATCTCTAGATTCAGTTTAATTTTCACCTTCATGTGAATTTGTTTGTAATTCATTTTTTTATACAACCCACTTTTTCGTTACAAAAAATTAACAAAAACCCCTAAAAATTCCATATAAATTACTAAAACCCCGAAAACCAAAAAATCCCTAAAATCCTTGAACAAACCATAAAACCCCATAAAAATCACTAAAAACTCTACATACCATTTAAACCCCTAAAAACATTGAAAAAACTATAAAAACCATAAAACCCTAGAAAACACTCAAAATCTTTAAAACCCCCGAAACCTTAAAAATCCTAAAAAGCACTAAAAATCCCTAAAAACATAAAAACCCTAAAAAAACTAAAAACCCTTATAAAACCATAAAAATCTAAAAGAACTTAAAACCATAAAAACCCAAAAAACCCTAAACACCAAAAAACCAAAAATACCTCAAAACCCTAAAACCTACAAATTCCCTAAAAACTTTGAAAAAATAGAAAAATTACTAAAAAATCCTTAGAAAATCAAAAAAAAAAAAAAAAAAAACCCTAAAATTCCAGTAAAACCCTAAGAAAACATTAAAATCCTAAAAAATATAAACCCTAAAAACCCAAAAAATAAATAAATAAACCCCCCCATAAAAACCCTAAAAAACAAAAAAAGCAAAACACCACCAAAAAACCATAAAAAACCCAAAAACCCATAAAAAACCAAAAAATCACTAAAATTTATAAAAACCATTAAACACATAAAAATGGTTAAAAAACATGAAAAACATGAAAACCCCTAAAAAACTCAAAAAACCCTAAAACATCTAAAAACGATAAAAACCCTAAAAACCCTAAAAAACCCTATTGTCACTCGAAATTAATAAAAACCATAAATACCCTAAAAATCATAAAAGTCCCTAAAAATAACTAAAAATGATAAAACCCATAAGAACCTTGAAGAACCGTAATAAAATCTTAAAAGCCTATCACTTAAAACCCCTAAAACCCCTTAAAATTCTAAAAACCATAAAATCTTTAAAAATTACCCAAAAATACTCAATCCCTCAAAAATCATAAAAACCCTAAAACCGTAAAAATCCATAAAAATCCCTCAAATTCCTTAAAAGCATATAAAATGCTGAAATCCCTAAAAACACCTATTAAATCATTAAAACCATAGAAATAATTAAAACCCCTAAAAACATAAAAAACACTAAAACACTTAAAATACACTAAATCCCAAAAATCCCCTAAAAAGTTTAAAAAACAAAAAAACAAAAAAACCCAAAAAACCCATAAAAACATTAAAAACTACTAAAAACTCGAATAACCCTCTAAAACAAAAAAATCATAAAAAATTCTAAAAAACATTAAAAGCCCAAAAAGCTCCAAAATACTAAAAACCCATAAAACACTAAAAACCCTCAATATACATTAAAATACTAAAAAACCATAAAAATAAAAAAAAAACCTTAAAAACCCTAAAATTTAAAAAACCCAAAATCCCCTAAGAAAATATTAAAACTATAAAAATATATAAAACCCCTAAAAACCTAAAAATGTTAAATGCTCAAGAAAAAATAAAAGACCATAAAATCCATAAAAAACTCATAATCCCTATAACCCAAGAAACCAAAAAAAATCTGAAAAAGTACTAAAAATACCTTAAACATTAAAAAAACCTAAAAATCCTAAAAAATCCTGAATAAATCCTTAAAAATTAGAAAACATATTAAACCCCCACAAACATAAAAACACTAAAAATTCTAAAAAACCCTACAACCCTAAAAAAACGTAAAATCCCTAAAACCCATAAAAATATAAAAACAATTAAAACCCATAAATACCCTGAAAACCCATTATAACTAAAAATATTATTTAAGCCCTTAAAAACATTAAAAACTCAAAAAACATTAAAACTCCTAAAAATTAAAAAAAAACATAAAACCCATAAAAACAATAAAAATAATAAATAACATAAAACCCTCAAAATCCCTAGAAAATAATAACAATCCTTAAAAAATCACTAAAAACACTAAAAATATAAAACCTTTAAAAATCCAAAAAAACCCCAATGAAAACCATAAAAACCCAAAACACAGAAAACCCCAAAAAAAAAAAAATATCCTAAGACCCTAAAAAACCCTAAAATAGTAAACACCCTCAAAATTCTATAAAAACCCTAAAACCCTAAAAATCAAAAAAAAACCAAAAAATCTAAAAAAACATAAAAACTGAAACAACATGAAAACCTCTATGAAAACCGTAACAACCTAAAAACAATTTAAACCCCTAAAATTTTAAAAATTATAAAACATCAAAAAACCCAGAAAAATCATAAAACTACTAAAAACCATAAAACCCCTAAAATCCTTAAAAACTCATAAAATCCTTAAAAAACTAAAAACTAAAAAAACCATTTAAACCCTAATTTTTTTTATAAAAACACCAAAAAAACCTTAAAAACCCTAAAATCTATAAAAAACCACTTAAAACCCTAAAACCCCAAAAAATATAAAAACATAAAAAATACTAAAAAGGAACTTAAAATCTCTAAAAAACTAAAATAACCTAAATTCCTTGAAAACTATGATAAAACCGTAAAAAAACAAAAAACACATAGATTAACTAAAAAACCTAAAAAACTATAATACCCCTAAAGTACCTTAAAAACCCCTACAAACCCTAACCGCCCTCAAAATCCTTAAAAACCATAAAAACCATTAAATAGACATAAAAATACCTAAAATGTAAAAAAACACTATAACCCTAAAAACCCCCAAAACCACTAAAAACCTAAGAACACATAAAACCCCATAAAACATAAAATCACTAAAAAACAAAAATCCCTAAAAACCTCTAACAACCATAAAACACCTTAAAACATTAAATCCCACAAAACCCATAAAAAACAAAGACCCATTAAAACTATAAAACCATTTAAACCCCATAAAGTATTAAAAACTTTTAAAAACCATTAAGAACCAAAAAAACATAGAAATTTTCCAAAAAAAAACAAAAAACAAAAAAACCATCTAAACCCCTAAAAATCAAAAACAAAATGTAAAAATCCTAAAAAATCTTTGAAATACCTTAAACCTATCACAAAAACCATGAAACCTCATAGAAAAACAGTAAAAACAAAAAACACACAAATCAAATAAAAATATAAAAATGATAAAAAACACCCTAAAACCCTAAAACCCCCCAAATCACTAAAACAAAAAATAATCCAAGAAAATCTAGAAAAATACTGAAAAATGTAAAAAACCCTGAATACCCAAAATTAAACCTTAAAAATAAAATTACATAAAACCTCAAAAAACCATAAAAAATGATAAAAACCATAAAACACTAAAACCCCTTAATATCCTAACAACCACAAAATACCAAAAAATCATAAATATCGTAAAAACCTTTTAAAACCCCAAAAAACACTAAAAACTCTAAAATAAAATTAAACCCATCAAATTGTTATAAAAATCTTAAATACCTTTAAACCCCTAAAAACTAAAAAATCCCAAAAAAAGCCTAAAAATCATAAAACCCTTCAAATCCATGAAATCCCAAAAAATCATAAAAATCTTAAATAATTCCAAAAAATCATAAAAATGTAAAAACACCAAAAAACCCTAATAACTCATAAGAAACCATAAGAACATAAAAACACATAAAACCCCTAAAAACCCAAAAAAATTTAAAAAGCAAAATATTATTCTATACACTAAAAAATCTTCATCATCTCTAAAAACCATAAAAATCATAAAAATCCATAAAAATATCAAAAAATGTAAAAAGACAATAAAAACTCTAAAACCCCTAATAAAAAACTAAAAACCTAAAAACACATAAACCCCCTAAAAATCTAAAAAACTCTAAGAACCCTAAAATTTGTAACTACTCCTAAAACCCTAAAATCCATAAAACCCTAAAATCCATAAAACCCTAAAAATGTAAAACCCCATAAAAACTCTGAAACCCAGTAAAAACTATATAATCCCTTCAAAACCCAAAAAATGATAAAAAATTATAAAACCATGAAACCCTAAAAAACTAAAAAACCTAAAAAACCCAAAAGAATAAAAAACCCTAAAAGCAGAAAACCTTTGAAAATACCTAAAAATACTAAAAACCATAAAAATTCTAAAAATTCATTAAAGAAATACAAATAAAATAAACCCTAAAACCCAAAATAAAACTTTAAAACCCAAAAAAAACTCATAAAACCCATAAAATCATAAAAATAAAAAGACCAAAAAACTCAAAAAAACCCTAAAAACCCTCAAAATCTAAAAAATACATAAAACCAAAAAATACTAAAATATCCTTAAAAAACTAAAATAATTAAAACCTATAAAAACCATGAAAATCCTAATTAAGACCCTAAAAACCGAAAAACACTTAGACCCTTAAAATATTAGAAACGCTAAATACCCTAAAACCCTAAACACCCTAAAAACATAAATCCCCAAAAAAACCCAAAAAACCTTTAAAAATATAAGAAAACCTATATCACTAAAAAATCACTAAAAATTATCAAATCCTTTATACACCTAAAAAATTTAAAAATACTATGAAAACCCATAAAGACCCTAAAAAACTCAATAAAACCTAAAATCCAAAAACAACCCTCAAACCCTTAAAAGACTCAAAATCACTAAAAAACCTAAAAATACATGAAAATCCTTAAAATCCCAAAAAATCCTTAAAAATTTATAACACACTAAAAACCCCAAAGAAAAATGTAAAAGCCT
This sequence comes from Viscum album, assembly GCA_963277665.1. Lineage (NCBI taxonomy): Eukaryota > Viridiplantae > Streptophyta > Magnoliopsida > Santalales > Viscaceae > Viscum > Viscum album. The sequence continues at coordinate 1,272,917,579 of OY728136.1, read as the reverse complement.
AAATAACATTGAAAATCATAAAAATCATAAAACCCCTAAAACCCCTCAAAATCCCTGAAAACCTTATGAAACCATTAAAATCCTAAAAAAGAACTAAATAACCCTAATAAAGTAATAAAATAGAAAAATCCTCAAAAACCATAAGAAAACATTAGAACTCAAAATTCACTTTAAACCCTAAAAACCTAAAAATGCTAAAAACTCATGAAAACCAAAAGGAACCTAAAAATCTTAAAAACCACATAACTATAAAATCCCCTATAAAATGAAAACACTTAAAAATCCATAAAAACCCCAAAAACTCATAAAACCAATAAACCCACTAAAAACTCAAAAAACCCATCAAACTCATAAAAATGTTAAAAACTCTAAAATTCATTTAAAACAAGAAAACCTTAAGAAACCCTAAAAACCCTCAAATTCTTGAAAACCCTAGAAAGATATTAAATTCAAAAAAATCAATAAAAATCCCAAAATACCTAAGAAAACCTAAAAACCATGAAAATCACTATGAAAATGTAAAAAACCAAAAATCAATTTAGACCCCTAAATAACCTAATAAAGATACAACACTAAAAATACCTAAAAACACAATAAAACCCCCAAACCCCTCAAAATTCCTAAAACACTAAAAAATATAAAAAACCTGAAAAAATCACTAAAAATGTCTTAAATGAAAAAAACCTTCACAACCTTGAAAACCTTATAAAACAAAAATAAACTAAAAACACCTAAAAATCCTAAAAAATGATAAAGCCCATAAAATAATATAAAAAAACTAAAAATCCATAAAAACATTAAACCCCCTAAAAAAATAAAATCCTTCATACACATGAAAACCCTAAAATCCTCTAAAAAACTAAAAACCCTTTAAAAACTAAAAATTATAAAAAATATAAAAATCATTAAATACCCAAAAAACTAAATAAAATAAACACCTTAAAAACCCTAAAAACACCAACCCCCCCCCCAAATAACCATATAAATCATATAAAAATCTATAAAAATCCATAAAAATGTAAAAATCCTTAAAAAATGAAAAAAACTCAAAAAAAAATTAAATCCCTAAAAATACTTAAAACACATAAGATACCTCAAAAAATTAATACCCTAAAAATACAAGAAACCCTAAAACCCCTCAAATTCACAAAAACCCCAAAAAACCTATAAAAATCCTTAAAATCCAAAAAAATCTAAAAACAAAAAATACCCTAAAAACATGAAAACCCAAAGAAAACCTCAAAACCCAAAAACTGATTAAAACCCCAAAAAACCTAAAAACCCTAAAATAATATTAATCACACTAAAAACCTTTAATAACAAAAAACACACGTAAAATCTTAAAAATCCCTAAAAAGCCACTAAAAATTATTAATCCCTTTAAACCCCTAAAAATGATAAAAAAAATTTAAAACCCATAAAACCATAAAAAACTCAAACAACCCTAAAACCCAAATAAACCTTGGCATGGTGTAGAAGCTGTAAAAATGTATTCTCCTCCCCTGAAATAGATTCAAGTTGAGTCTGATGGAGGGGGTCAGTCTCGGTTGAAGGTCCATGCTATGGAGGTTTCAGTGGCTATTTCAACTGGGCATGAGTGGACTGTTGCGGAGGGGGGTGGAATCCACTCTTGGTCAATTTTCTGGATCACTATGCTCATGGGCTGTGCAGGCTAGTTCTCCTGTTGTGCTTGAGGGAGTTGGGTCTGCAGTGGATAATCATAGTGTTGGGAAAGTGGCAGTCCATTTTCAACTGGAACCCAAGGTGTATGATATGTCTAAGCGCTTGAGGAGTGATCTAAAGCTTCCAGATTATAGAATTCCTCTTGGCATGGAGGTTTCTGCTAGGCTTGAGTTTGAGGAGGAGGTGCAAGCGTACTCGGAAAATGTGGGATGTGAGATGACTGCTGAACAGATACAGAATAAGGCGCAGGCTGATGCTGTTGGGAAAAGAGGAGGGAGCGTGTCCTAGAATCCTCCGGTGGCTAATGCTGGGAGTGAGAAGTCTCCTTTTCAGGTATGACATATGTGCTTGCTACTGGGTAGGGGGAGGTAGTGTGGATCAGCATGCTAGTGAAGCTGAGATTATGTTGAACACTTTCTGGAGCCTTGATAGTGCTGGTTAATGGGAGCATAAGGCGAGGGCTGATCTGGGGACCAAGAATGGTGTGAATGATGCCCAGTCTGAGGGTAATGGGGCTTTTCTCACCAGGTCATTGATGAATGCTTTTGAATCCTTTGAACTAGTTCCGATAACAGTGGATGCTTTGGGGGCGCTCATTCCCTCTAGGGTACATTATGTTAATTTTATTGATCCGATTAGGAATAATGAGGATGGGAACACCAAATGTTTGGTTCTAAAAAACATGGCTTTGGAGGACCCTAATGTGATGATTGTACCTATGTTGTCTTCTCTTTTGCAGGAGGGAATGGAATCTGATCGTTCGATGGTTTGGGAGAGTGGATCTGATGATGGTTCTAGGATGAAATCCAACATGGTCTATATTTGGAAGGACACGGCCTTACTTGCTGGGAAAGAAAATTCTTGCAGGGGGCCTGTCCATGGAGTGGTTTCCACCTCCCACCTCTTGTTTTCTCAACCAGGAAGACACTGTTATCCCTGTCCAGGGAAGCATGGTGATATTGGCACTATAGCCCTGAATGTGAAGAGTCCAAGGAAGGACTACTCATCCTTTCTGAGAACGGTATCTACGAGGGCTTCCAGTAAAGCTTCGAAGAACTCCTCTAGCTAGGTGGGGCGGTCTGCTAAGAAGTAGCTGAATGTGAAGCAGGTAAAGATAAGGGATTACTTCACCAACTTCATGAAGCGGTATGATTCTTCAGAATGGGAGTTAGCAGAAACTGATGCGGCCTCTGCCTATGGTGTTGAGGGATACCCCCTGGTATGGATTATGATGATGATGGTGTGGAAGGCTGGTAGACCCTGTGCTGGATGCTGGATGCTAGTTGGTTGGAAGAAGCTGTTTGTGAAGCCTTTGTTTTTCTTTCATTTCTTGTTTTTTTCCTTTTGGTGTTTTTGGTACTTTTGGGTTTTGTTGGGGCGTCCTAGGTTTTTGGTGTGGGATGATTGACATCTCCCCTCCCTTGTCTGCTGTGTCTTTTTTCTAATAAAATATGGGGGGGGGGGTTAGAAATAGATGGCCCCGAGCCTTCATTTCCAAATAAACCATAAAACTCCTAAAATATTTTAAAACCTTTAAACCCCTCATAATACCTAAAAACCCTAAAATCTATGAAAATTCAAACAATGCCCCAAAAATCCTTTAAAATGTAAAAAACCCTAAGAAATTCATAAAATCCTTGAAACAAATAAAACCCTTAAAATTCATAAAATAATAAAAAACATAAAAGGACCCTAATTTCCCAAAAAAATGCTCAAAATCCACCAAAATCGAAAAACCCAAAAAAGTCTAAAAAATTCCCTAAAAATCTCTAAAAACAAAAAAATCCTAAATAAGCATCACAAACCCCATGAAAACCATAAAAACCTAAAAATACTTTAAAACCTTAAAACAAAAATGCTAAAACCATTAAAAGACCCTAAAAACCAATAAAAAACCTAAACCACATCTAAAACCAAAAAAACTAATAAAAATTCCAAAAACCCTTTAAAATACTCAAATATTTAAAAACTCTAAAAACCCTTAAAGCCCAAAAAACCCAAAAATCCATAAACCCACCAAAAACTAAAACCCTAAAAACTCTAAAAATCCCAAAACCCCTCAAAATCCAAATAAACCCTTAAAAACCATTAAAATAATGCTCAGAACACTAAAACTCCTAAAGAGACCCCAAAAACCAAAAACACCCAAAAAAACCCAAAAAACCCAGAAAAATACAAAAAGTTTATAAAAATATGTAACAGAGTAAAAAATTATAATACCATGAAAAACTATATGAAAACCATAAAAAAACCAAAACACTTAAAACCCCTAAAGAAAATAAAAATGCTAAAAACCCCTAGAAGACCCTAAAAACCCTAAACAACCTAAAATCCCTAATACCCTAAAAACTATAAAAACAATAAAAAACCTGAAACCCATAAAAACCATAAATACCTAATAAAAAATCTAAAAAACCTTTAAACCCCTAAAAACAATAGAAAACTATAAAAACCCATAAAACACATAAAAAATACAATAAAAAATCAAAAAAACCTAAAAACCTAAAACTAGTAAAACACCTATAAACCTTCAAAATCCCTAAAAACCCTAAAAACCATAAAAATCCTAAAAAAGACCTAAAAATCCTTTAAAATAAAAAAACATAACAACCCAAAAAAAATTATGAAAAACATAAAAATTTAATACAATTAAAACCCCTAAAAACTAAAAATTGATAAAACCCCAAAAAAAAACTCTAAAACCCCTAGAAACCATAAAAATCCCAAAAAACTATATAAAAAATTAAATTCAAAAGATTTCAAAAAATCTATGAAAATGTAAAAAACCCTAAAGCCTATGAATACCACAAATAAAACCTTAAAACCCTAAACACTAAAACCCCCAAAAATCTAAAAATCACTAAAAACCCTAAAAGAACATAAAAACTCTAAAACCCATAAAACCCCTGAAAACATAAATGTCCAAAAATCTTGTGAAACCCATAAACCATTGAAAACTCTAAAAACCCTTTTAACCAATAATAACATTAAAAACTATAAAAACCTTTAATCCCATTAAAATCCAACAAAATTCCTAAAACTCCAAAAAACCACACAAATCCAAAAATGAACTAAAAATCCCCAAAAACGTAAAAACCCATGAAACTATAAAAATGCATATGAAAACCATAAAAACCTAAAACACTAAAAATGATTAAAAACCATAAAAAGTGAAGCACCCTAAAAACCCCATAAATGACTCTAAAAACATTAAAAAACCAAAAATCACTAAAACCCCAATAAAAACCCAATAAAATTTTAAAAACCCATTAAAATCCCTAAAAATGTACAAAATTATAAAAACCCTGAAAACCTTAAGAAACCCTTAAGAAGATAAAAACACTAAAAACACCCAAAAATTCCTTGGAAAGGCCAAAATAACATAAAAACACAAAAAATCTGGAAATCCACTATGAAAACCATAAAAACCTAAAATCACTTCAAACCCCCAAAAATCCTAATGAAACTCAAAACCATAAGAAACTCTAAAAGACCATAAGAATCATAAATACCCCTTACAAACCTTGAAACCCCCAAAACCCATAAAAATCCCTAAAAACCCTAAAACCTTAAAATAACTAAATACTATAAAAACCCATGAATCCCCTAAAAAATGTTAAACGTTAAAAAATCTTAAAACCCCTAAAATAATTAAAAAAACCCAAAAAAACCCATTAAAATCCCTAAAATCCAACTAAAATGCAAAAAAATCCCAAAAAATCCTAAATCCAGAAAAAACTATAAAAACACTGAAAACCCATGTGAAAACATTAAAAACATAAAAACACTTAAAACCCCTAAAAAACTAAAAATTGATATAGACTTCAAAAACTCAAAATATCACTAAAAACACACAAAAAATCCCTAAAAAATCAAAATAACCATAAAAACTCAAAAAACATAAAAAACCCAAAACCCTCAAAGTCTAAAAATTCCAGAAATACCTCAAAAACAATAAAAATCCTAAAAAAATCTCCAAAAGACTTAAATGGTAAAAAAACATAAAAAACCATTAAAAACCCTAAATAACATAAAAACATTAAAACAATTAAATTCCCTAAAATAATAAGAACACTGAAAATCATAGAGGGACCCTAAAGACCCTAAAAACCCTCCAAATCCCTAGAAACCATAAAAAACATAAAAATATTAAAACATCTTTAAAATTTCATGAAAATACGTAAAAAACTATAAAAACCCTAAAAATCCATAAAAAATCCGTAAAAACCTGAAAACACTTAAAACCCATATAAAATATAAAAACACTAAAAAAATAAAATACCCTAACAACAATTAAAACCCTAAAAACTCGAAAACATTAAAAAACAAGAAAAATCATAAAAAACATTAGAAACTCTAAAAAAATATTTATCCACTAAAAATATTAAAAACATTAAGAAACCATAAAACATAATGAAACATAAAGAAACCATAAAAATAAAAAATAAATAAAAAATTGTAAAAACTAGAAGAAATCCAAAAACCCCTCAATATTCTTAAAAACCACAAAAACCCCAAAAATCCAAATATGTACCTAAAAATACCTAAAAGTATAAAAACCCTAAAAACCATGAAAACCCAAATGAAAACCTTAAAACCTCAAAACACTTATAGAAACAAAAAAACTAAAAGACGATAAAACCAAAAAACCCTAAAAAGACCCTAAAAATCCCTAAAGACCCTAAAACATTCAAAATCCCTAAAGATAAAAATAAAATTAAAAAAAATCCCAAAAATCCATGAAAACATAAAAACCCCAAAAACCCCTTAATTTTTTTTAAAAAATTAAAATCCTAAAAACACATAAAACCCATTAAAACCTAAAAGCACTAAAACCCAAAAGACCCTAAAAACCCCAAATCACCTAAAAATAGTTAATCCCCCAAAACCAGAGAACTCAAAAAACATAAAAACCTTAAAAACCCACTAAAAACTCTAAAACCCCTTAAAACACCTAAAATGTCAAAAAACACTAAAAACCCTAAAACTCAAAAAATCCCTATAACCCCTAAAAACCATAAAACACTCAAAATCCATAAAACCCTAAACGCCATATAAATCCTAGAAAAAATAATTATCCTGAAAAACCAAAACACCTAAAAAACCCAAACAAAACCAAAAAAATAAAAAACACATAAAACCCCTAAATATATAAAAATTAAAAATCCTAAAATACTATAAAAGAACCTAAACCGTCTAAAAACATTTAAACCCTCATGTAGAAGCCTTTTGGGTTCCCATTTTACTTGAACATGCTGCTTTTTGAGCTGTAGGACTGTCTGGTCAATTGGCCTTGTAGTATAAAGGTGTCTCACTTTCTTATTGTTGTCATTATTTTCATCACTTCTTATATCTGGGCTACCTGAAATGTAGTTTTTTTTAATACGATGTGACTCTTATTCCATGGTGGTGTCGTGGTACTTTATACCGAAGTTCATACGACATATCATATTCAAAAAGTTTTGATGGAAAATGATGTCAATTATCTAATTATTCTACATATGTTTAGAGTTTCTGGCGGGACCAAAAAATTGAAGGCTCTCATATTCATTCGTTGGATCCCCTTGATCTCCTTTTGAATTAATGTTAATATGGATTGTGCAGATTTGGGAGTACCGGGCCCCTCAGGATATTGCGCGGTCTTCCGCACCCATCAAAGTTTTGTTAAAGGCCGCTTCCATCACTTTATTGGAAATTGGTGTTCCCTCGAAGATTAATTTTGGGCTATGATAAAGGCGATTAAATTTGATGATCAATTTGGATGGAGACTTCTTTGGCTGGAATCGACCTTAATGATTGAGGTGGAGTCCCTCAAGAACAAGTCCAGGAGAGTCCCTTGGAGGATTCATCCCCAATGGTTTGAATGCCTCACCCATTGTCAGGGGTTGTACCTCAATTTCATACATGTTTATCAGGAGGTGAACTCAGTTTCAGATTCCCTCTCCAAGCAGGGAATTCTGGATATATGCTCAATGTGGTCTTTTGTGGCCCCGTCTTTCAGCTCACAGTTAGTGGAGTCTGATTTGAAGGGTGATTTGCACACCTGTTTTTGCAACCCCTCATTATAACGCCCTGTTTTTTTGTTCTCTTTTTTAGGAATCATTAGTGGACCAGGTTTATCTGTCCTCGAGCCTTCTTTTCCCATAGAAAACTATAAAATCTTAAAAACAGTTAAATTCCTCCCACAATATAAAAAATCCAAAAACCCCAAAAATACCGTAAAACCTATAAAAATTCTCAAAATCTCTAAAAATCCAAAAAAAAACCAGAAAAATCCTAAAAAATCACATAAAATACCTAAAAAGCCAAAAACTCTAAAAAACATGAAATCCTATAAGTAAACCTTATAAACCTAAAAACACATAAAACTCCTAAAATCATAAAAATGCAAAAAACAATAAAAGACCCTACAACCCAAAAAACACTTGAGAAAACATAAAACCTTGAAAACCTTATAAACTCTAAGAATATAGAAAACCCTTAAACCACTAAAAATTCTAAAAACCATTTATACCTATAAAAATGATAAAAAAACACTAAAAATATAAAAACCCTAAAAATATCAAAAAAAACCCTGAAACCCAAAAAACACCTAAAATCTCAAAATCCCTAAAACCCCTAAAAGACCAAAGAATCCTAAAAATACATAAATATGTAAAGAAATACCTAAAAATATTTAAAATGATAATAAAACCATAAAAACCTAAAAACACATAAATCCCAAAAAATATAATAAACACTAAAAACCCTATAACCCCTAAAAGGCCTATAACCCCTAAAACCCTCTCAATTCTTAAAAACCCTAAAAACCTATAAAAATCCTAAAAATTCAAAAAAATCCCAAAAATGAAAAAAACACTAAAAACTCTAATAAAATCCTTATAAACATAAAAACTCTTAAAACCCCTAAAAATTGAAAAATGCAAAAAACCTAAAATAAAAAAACCCTAAAACCCATAAAAACCATAAAATTCAAAAAATCATAAAAATCCTTAAAATAAGGAAAAATACATAAAAATGTAAAAAACCCTAAAAAATCATATAAAATTTCAAAAACTAAAAAACACTTAAAACCCAAAAAAACATAAAAAAAACACTAAAACCCTTAAAACCACTCAATATCATTTAAACCCCCTAAAACCACATAAAATCTTGAATAATCAATAAAAATACCTAAAAAAATAAAAAAAACCCTTAAAACATTGAAAACCCCTAAGAAAACCATAAAAACATAAAATCACTTAAAACCCCTAAAAACCAAAATACCCTAAAAATTATAAAAGCCCCCAAAAACCCCTTAAAATCACAAAAATCTAAAAATACATAAAAAATCATATGACCCTAAATACAACTATATACTCTAAAAACCCTTAAGCACAATTTTTTTTAAAACACTATAAAACCAAAAAACCTTAAAAATATAAAAATACCATTAAACCCAAAAAACCAAAAAACCAAAAAAACCTCATAAATATCTCAAAAACCTTAAAACCCTAAAAACCCAAAAAATCCTTAAAAATGAAAAAAATACCTAAATACATTAAAACCCTAAAAACCTAAAATCCATAAAGAAAACCTTAAAAACCTAGAAAAATTTAAAACCACCAAAAATCCTAAAAACACTAAATACCCTAAAACCCTAAAACTACCTAAAAACCCACAAAATCATTAAAAACACTAAACCCCTAAAAATCCTAAAAATACCAAAAATACTCAAAAATGTAAAAACCGTAAAAAACATGAGAACCCATAAGAAATCCTTAAAACCCAAAAAATACTAAAAACCTCTAAGAACCTAAAAAACACTAAAAACCTAAAAACACTAAAAACCTAAAAACACTAAAAACCTAAAAACACTAAAAAACTAAAATACATAAAAACAACTAAAAATGTAAAAAACTATAAAAACATTAATAACAACAAAATACATAAAACCCCTAAAATCCTTAAAACATAAATAACCCTTGAAATCCATAAGAAAAACATAATAACAAAAAAACACATAAAACCCCTAAAACACCTAAAAACAATAAAAACCTAAAAGACCAAAAAACCTTAAAACCCGAGAAATATAAAAACTGAAAACCCCAAAAAATCCTAAAACCCCACCAAAACACAGAAATCCCTTTAAACATCTAAAAACATTGAAAAACACTAAAAAACTATAAAAACACTAAAATCTAAAAAAAATATAAAACTCCAGGAAAATAAATAAAACACCTAAGTCCCTAGAAACCCTTAAACCCCTCAAAATCCCTAAAATCTCAAAAAAACCATAAAATCATATAAATCCATTAAAATAAAAAATACATAAAAAAAATTAAAACAAAAAAAACCATAAGAAATCATTAAAATCCTAAAAACACATAAAACCCCTTAAAAACTAAAAATGAGAAAAACACTAAAACCTCTAAAAAACCATAGAACCCCTCAAAATCCCTAAAAACCCTAAAAACCCATAAAAATCATAAAACCATAAAATTACTAGACCAAAAATAAAAACTGCAAGAAATCTTGAAAACCCCAAATAAAAACGTAAAAACCAAAAAACACTTCAAACCCCTCAAAAAACAAAAAAATGCTAAAAAACCTAAAAGATCCTAAAAACCATAAAAACCATAAAAAAATTAGAAACCCAAAAAGACCCCAATAAAACACCAAAATAATGAAAAAATATAAAAGCCCTTTTAAACACCTAATAACATTATAAAAATATAAATACTGTAAAAACCCTAAAAAACTAAAAAACCTACAACCCAAAAAACCTATGAACAATAAAATCCCAAAAAACCCCTCAAAATCACTAAAAATGCTAAAAAATCCTAAAAACATTAAAAAACTAGAATATCCTAAGAACATAAAAAACAAGAAAACCCCCTAATACACAATGAAAACCTTACAAATCAAAAAATAATAATTAAAATTCCTAAAAACTTAAAAACTCTGAAAACCCTTAGTATCTAAAAAATCCATAAAAATCCATAACGAAGTAAAAACCCTAAAAACATGGATAATCTATAAGAAAACATTAAAAAACTGAAAACATTTAAAACCCCTAAAAACCAAAAAAACACTAAGAACCCTAGAATCCCTAGAAACCCTCATAAAATATAAACACTATAAAAAACCTAAAACCCATAAAAACCATAAAAGCTTATAAAAACCCTAAAAACTACTAAAAATATAAAAAAATTTGAACTGCTAAAATTAAAAAAAAACTATAAAAAACCATAAAAAACTCTAAAAAACTAAAAAAAACATAAAAACCTAAAAAAACATAAAAACCCTATAAACACTAAAAAACCATATATCCCCTAAAATCCATAAAAACCATTAAACCCATAAAAATTATAAAAAAGAATTAAAAAAACTTAAAAACAAAAAAAATCGAGAAAAACCTAAAAACATTTACAGGCCTTGAAAACCTTTAAACGGTTAAAACACTTAAAACCCCTAAAAACATAATAAATTATAAAAACAGTAAAACCCTCAAAATCAATAAAAAACCTAAAAAACCTTAAAATTCATAAAAAATACCTAAAATCCCAAAAAACATAAAAAACCATACATCCTTGAAACCCCATCATAAAACCTAAAAAAAGATAAAAAAGATAAAACCCATACAAACCTAAAAAATGATAAAAATCCTAAAGACCCTTAAACCCTAAAACCCATCAATACCCATAAAAACCCGTAAAAATGTAAAAAATCCTAATATCCTATAAAACCCTAAAAACCACTAAAAAAACTAAAAATAGTTTATGCCTCGAAAAACATTAAAAAAATTTAAAAACACTTAAACACTAAAAAACTAAAAAATGAAACAAAAAAATTAACACAAAACCCCGTAAACACCCTAAAAACAATAAAAAACCCCCAAAATCCCAAAAAACCTAAAAAAGATAAAAAACCTAAAAACGCCTTAAAAACCCTAAAAACATTAAAACCCTAAAAAAACTTAAAAACAAAAAAAAACTAAAAGAACTTAAACCTCCCATGAACCCAAAAGACATGTATAAACCCTTAAACCCCCTAAAACCCAAATAAAACCTAAAAACTAGAAAATACATAAAAACCCTAAAACCACATAAAAATTATAAAAATTCCCAAAAAAATTGTTAAAGCGTAAAAAAGTTAAAAGCCCTGAAATTCCAAATAAAAATTGAAAATCATAAAAAACATGAAACACCTATAAAACAAAAAATGGAAAAAACCTTAAAATTACCTAAAACACCTTAAAAACATAAAAATTATTAAAAACCATAAAAACTCATAAAACCCATAAAACCCCATAAAAACCTTAAAAACTAAAACTCTAAAAACCCTATAAGCACATATAAACATAAAAAAACTCTAAAAACCTTAAAAACCTTAATAACTCTAAATAACTATAAAATCACAAAAAATCATAATAACCCCAAAAATCCTTAAATACCCTTACATTAAAAAAATACGTAAATATAATTTAAAATACCTAAAAAAATTCACAACCCTAAAAATATGAAAACTGTAAGAAAAATTTAAAAATTTAAGACAATTAAAATCCTTAAAAACCTAAAAACATTAAAAACCCTAAAACACAATTGACAGAAATAACCCATAAAAATTTCCAAAATACCGAAAAATAATAAAAACTAATAAAATTTATAAAAATCCCAAAAAAATATCTACAAACATAAATAACACTAAAAACCAAGAAAATCTCATAGAAATCCTAAAAACCTAATAAAAAATAAAACCTCTAATAACCTAAAAATAGGTAAAGAAACTAAAAGACCCTAAAACCCCACACCCCCTAAAAACTATAAAGACACATAAAAACCTTAAAACCCCTAAAAACTCTAAAAAACCATTAAACCCTTAATTTTTTTAAAAACCACTAAAAACCTAAAAAAAAAAAAATTAAAACCCCCATTAAACCATAAGAACTATAAAACCTGAAAAAATCCCAAAACCGTTGAAAATCCATAAACCGTAAAAAGCAACAAAAATCATTAGAAAACCCTAAAAATCTTTAAAAATGTAAAAAACCCTTAAAACATGAAAAAAACCTAATAAAACCTATAAAACCTAAAATAATTTAAAACCCCAAATAACCTAAAAAATGTGAAAACCTCTTAAAGACCTAAAAAATCTAAAAACCCCTTAAAACCATAAAAACAAATAAAAACATAAAAACCCCTAAAAACCCTTTAAAACCCTAAAAAGTACGAAAAATCTAAAAACCCTTTAAACCCCTAAAACATAAAAAAATACTAAAACAACGTAAAAATGTTGAAAAAAAACTAAAAAACATTTAAACCCCCCTAAAAACCCTTAAAATCCATAAAATCCCTAAATATCATAGAAATCATTAAAAATACACAAAATTTCTCAAAATATAAAAATCCTTAAAACCCTTAAAACCATTAGAAAAAAAATAAGGATCTAAGAATAATTAAAAACCCTAAGAAAAAAAGAAAATAAAAAACACTATAAAACCTTAAAACCCTCAAAATACCTAAAACACCAAATAATAATAATAATTTTAAGAATCCCTAAAAATATCTCAAAACTTAAAAAACCTTAAAAACATAGAAAACCCCTTAGAAAAATTCAAGATCCAAAAACACTTAAAACCCATAAAAACCTAAAAACAAAAAAATAACTAAAAGACCCAAAATTCTTTGAAACCCCTAAAAACCATAAAACCCCTCAAAAAATTAAAATACCTTAAAATCACTAAAAACTATAAATACAATTTAAACCCCTAATTTTTTTTATGAACTCTAAAATTCTTTAACACCTAAAAACCCCAAAAAACCTTTAAAACCCATAAAACCATAAAAACCCCTAAAACCCATAAAAATTTCTAAAGTCCCTAATAACCATAAAAATCATGAAAAGCACCATAATCCCTATAAATTTTAAAAATTCTTAAAACACTGAATATCCTTGAGAAAACCTCAGAAACCAAAAAAACAAAAAAACCCTAAAAACCATAATAAACAATGAAACCTCTAAACCCCCCCCCCCCCCACCCAAACCCCTAAAATCCATAAAAACTGTGAAAACTATTAAAATAATAAAAAATAACTAAAGATACCTAAAAAATTAAACAAACATGAAACCCCCATAAACCCTAAGAAAACCTTAAAAACCTAAAAACGCATAAAGAATCTGAAAATTCAAAAAACCCTAAAGATAAGAAAATACCTAAAAATTGAAAAACCCCTAAAAAATTAAAAAAATAAATACCCTAAAACCTAAATTAAACTAACAACACATTAAACACCAAAAAATGTTAAAAAAACTCTAAAAAACTTTTAAATATTAACAAACTTAGAAAAAACCAAAAACCTATAAAAATCATTAAAAATCCAAAAAAACCCTAAAAACATAAAAACCCTAAAACCCTGAAAACCTTAAGAAAACCATGAAAACCTAAAAACACTTAAAACCCCTAAAATCATAAAAACACTCAGAAATATAAAAACCCTCAAAAGCTAAAATACTTAAAACACTCAAAATCCATAAATATCCTAAAACCCATAATAATCCTAAAACCCCTAAAAAATTAAAAACATAAAAATCCATAAAACCTAGATAAAACATAAAGAAATATTAAAAATAAAAAAAATAAAAAAATACCTATTTACCGAAAAAACACAAAAAATACTAAAATATCCTATAAACCCGAAAAATCCCTAAAATCTTTAAAAACCCCTAAAACCCTTAAAAATCCAAAAACCCATAAAAAAGCTAAATTCCCACTAAAAACTCTAAAACCACTTTAAACTACTATAAATGTTAAAAAAGCACTAGAAAACATTGGAACACTTAAAACCATAAAAGGGATAGTGAAAACCCATTTTTTTAAAAAAAACCCTAACAACCCTAAAAAACCAAAAAAAACCCTCAAATCCCTAAAAATAGAGAAACCCCATTAAAATCATAAAAGTGGCCTAAAATTAAAAAAACAAAAAACCCCTATAAAACCTAAGATAACTATAAAAATACAAAAAATGCTTAAAACCCTTAAAAATACTAAATACCATTAACACCCTAAAAACCCAAAACCCAAAAACACATAAATATCCCGAAAACCTTAAAAACCAAAAAAAAAGTCATAAAAATCCTTAAAAATCCCAAAAAAATGTAAAAACACAAATAACCATAAAAACCCTATGAAAACATTAAAAACTAGAAAACACATAAAACCCCTAAAAACCTAAAAAATTCTAAAAACCCTAAAAGATCCTAAAACTCAAAAAATTCCTAAAACCATGAAACCCCTAAAGCCATAAAAATTGTAAAAATATATAAATCCCCTAAAATCTACTAAAACTCTAAAAATAAATTAAACCCCTAAAAATATTAAAAACACTAAAAAACTTTAAAACTATATAAACTTATAAAAAGCATAAGAACCTGAAAAAAAAACAAAAAAACCTAAAACCACAAAAAACTAAAAATATTCAAAACCCCTAAAACCCAAAAAAAATCTGAAAAAGTCCGTAAAAATTCCTAAAAATGTAAGAAACACTAAAAACCCTTAAAACCTTTAAGAAAATTTTAAAAACCTAAAAACACTTAAATCCCCTAGAAACCTATAAAATGATAAAAACCCTAAATCACCATAAACACCTAAAAACAACTGAACACTATAAACCACCTTTAAACCCCAAAAAATATAAAAAAACTCTAAAACTCATAAAAACTGTAATAAAATCCAAAAACCCATAAAACCCTAAAAACTATAAAATTCCTAAAAAGGCCCCAAAATCCATAAAATCATAAAAACCCTTAAAAGAATTAGGAATCCTTAAAAACCTAAAAAAATAAAACTCATAAAAACCCTAAAAGTGATAAAATCCCAATGAAACCCTAGAATCCACTAAAAACCCTCAAATTCCCGAAAAACCCAAAAACCATTAAAATCCTAAAAATACCTAAAACATAAAACACTAAATATCCTAAAAATCCCTATAGAAACCTTAAAAACCAATTAACAGATAAATCCCTTAAAAACCCTAAAACCTAATAAAGACCCTAAAACCCATAATCCTCCAAAAATCAAGGATAACCATAAAAACATTAAAAACCAAAAAACCTATAAAAACCAAAAAAAACTACTAAAAAATCGAAAACTCTTTTAACCCCCAAAAATGGTAAAAACACTAAAAACCTTTTTGACACAAAAAATGAATTATCTAAACCCAGAAACACTATAAAAACTCTAAAATCCCTAAAAACCCTAAAACCCCCAAAAATCAATAAAAAATCTTAAAACCCAAAAAAATAAAAAAATGGCCTAAAATATCTAAAAATGTAAAAACCTTGAAAATGCTATGAGAACATTAAAAACCTAAAAACACATTAATAAGATAAAAACAAAAAAAAAATCTTAAAACTGTAAAAGAACCTAAAACAAATAAAAACCCTAAAAACACCTAAAACCATAAAAAAACCCTAAAACCGTAAAAAACCTTAAAACCCACTAAAATATATATGTCTTGTAAACCCCTAAAAACATTAAAAATATCAAACAAACATAAAAAACTAAAAATCCCCGTAAAACTCTAATAAACTATAAAAATCCTAAATACCCAAAGACCTTAAAAATCCATAAATCCCTAAAAATGCATAAAAATATTAATAAATCCATAAAATTCCAAAAAACATAAAAACCCAAAACCCCTAGAAAACATTGAAAAACATTAAATACCACATAACTATTATATCCAACAAAAACATTAAAATTATAAAGCCATAGAAACCCTCAAAATCACTAGAAACTCTATAAAACAATAAATATCCAAAAAAAACCTTAAAAATCCAAGACAACCAAAAAACCAAAAAAAACCCTAAAAACCAATAAGAAAGCCATTAAAATATTAAAAAAAGTTAAACCCATAAAAAATAAATAACCCAAAGGCCATAAAACATTATAAATCCCCTCAAAATCCATAAAACCCATAAAAACACTAAAAATAAAAAACCCAAAAAATACCTAAAAACATAAAAAACCTAAAACCATAAAAACCAAATAAACCCATAAAAACATAAAACAATTAAAACCCTTCATTCCCATAAAATATCATTAAAACCCTAAACCTCTCAAAATCTCAAAAAAAAACCTGGAAACCATAATAATCCTAAAAAGTCCATAAAAATACCTAGATAGATAAAACCCCTTAAAACCGTGAATTCCCATAATAAAACCTTAAAATCATAAAAACATTTAAACCCATAAAAAATTATAAAAAACATAAAATTCTTTAAAACCCTACAAACCATAAAACCATAAAACACCTAAAACCATAAAATCCCATAATATACCATAATATCCTAAAACCTACTTAAAACTCTAAAATCTTTTTAAACACAAAAAAATTAAAATCCTCTCAAAAACATTGAAACCCTAAAAAACTAAACAAAACCCTAGAACCCAAAAAAACCAGGAAAAACCCTAAAAACATGAAAACAACTAAAACCCCTAAAAATAATAAATAATTACATACATAAAAATACATAAGACATTAAAATCCATAAAAATGAAAAAAATCTCAAATAAGAAAAATCCTAAAAAAATTAAACCCCTCAAAATCAAAAAACCCCTACAAACAATAAAAATATCAAAAAAATCAATAAAATTCATAAAAATGTAGAAAAAAAACAAAAAAACCTTGAAAACCCATAATAAGACCATAAAACCCTAAAAACACCTAAACCCCATAAAAAACTAATAATTCTAAAAAAACCCTAAAATCCCTAAAAACTACTAAAAACCATTAAAACTTCTAAAAAACATAAAAATCCCTAAAAACAAATAAAAACCCTAAAACCCACTAAAAACACTTGAAACCTTATAAACCCTAAAATCCTTAACAAAAAATAAAAAATGTTAAAACCATAAAAAAACAAAAAAAAACATAACAACCCAAATAAACCATATAAACTCTAAAACTCGTAAAAACCTTAAAATCCATCAAAAACTCCAAAACTATAATAATCTATAAAAATAAAAAATCCCTAAAAACCTAAAACCCCTAAATAGCCTGAAAACCCCTAAGAAAACCATGAAAAATTAAAAACTCTAAAAACACTTAAACCCCTAAAATCCTAAAAAATAATAACACTAATAACCCTAAAACCCAAAAACCCTCAAAATCACTAAATATCCTAAAATTGATAAGAATTCTAAAAAATCCCTAAAACAACATGAAAATTTTAAAAAATGATAAACCCTAGAAAAAACCAAAAGAAATCCTTTAAAACCTAAAAAACCATAAAACCACTAATAACCAAAAATACACATCAAACCCTAAAATCTATAAAAACCATAATATCATAAAAACTCTAAAAATCCCTAAAAATGAAAAAAACAAAAAAATGCTAAATATCTTTAAAAACCCTAAAATTGTAAAAACCCCTAAAAGACCTGAAAAACACTAAGAAATACATAAAAAACTAAAAAATAATTTAATCCCCTAAAACCCTAAAAATGCGAAAAAACTGGAAACCCTAAAACCTAAAAATCCACAAAATCCAAAAAAATCCAAAAAACCCAAAGAAACAAAATAAGCAATAAAAATAACTAAAAAAATAAAGAACTCTAAATCAATAAAAACCACTAAAAACCATAACAACCGAATAAAATAAAAACCCCTAAAAAACTAAAAAATAAAAATAACCCTAAAAGACCCTAAAACCCCTAAAACCAATAAAAACCCTTAAATCGCCAAAAACCCAAAACCCCTTAAAAATATAAAATCCCTAAAAACCACTAAAAACTATAAAAATTGTCAAAAACCCTAAAAACGTTTAAAAAGTTTTGAAAACTGTAAAAAATATTAACACACAAAAAACCCTTAAAAACATAATAAATAATAATAAATCTAAAAACCCTCAAAACCCCTTAAAACCCAAAAAA
Source organism: Viscum album (assembly GCA_963277665.1). Lineage (NCBI taxonomy): Eukaryota > Viridiplantae > Streptophyta > Magnoliopsida > Santalales > Viscaceae > Viscum > Viscum album. The sequence goes on along the minus strand of OY728136.1, from coordinate 1,272,898,981 downwards.
ACCCCTAATAAAACCTAAATAAAAAAAGACAACTAAAAACCCATAAAATCTTAAAAAATGATAAAAATCCTAACATACCTTAAAAATATAAAAAAGTCTCAAAACCCCTAAAACCCAAAAAATCATAAATTCTTAAAAAATCACTAAAAATCCATAAAAACGCAAAACCCCTAAAAACATGAAATCCTATATGAAAATTTTAAAAACCTAAAAACACTTAAAACCCCAAAAAAACCAAAATATTACTAAAACCCCTAAAAATTAGAATACCAAAAAACTCTTAAAATCCCAAAACACTCAAAACACCCTAAAAAACCTAAAAATAATTAAAACTTGTAAAAACAAAAAAATGATAAAAATTCTAAAACCCAAAAAAAGACTCTAAAAACCCCAAACCCCTAAAACCATAAAACCCCTAATAACCATAAAAATCCTGAAACCCTATAATACACTAAAACCACTAAAAATTCCTAAAACCATTTAAACCCCTAAAAATGTTAAAAATCTCTAAGAACCCTTTAAAACCTTAAAAAACTAAAAATATACTAAAAAATAACTAAAATTCCTAAAACCCCAAAAACCATAAAAACCCTAAAAACCATAAAAATCCTAAAAAATTCCTAAAAATTTAATAACCACTGAAACCCTCAAAAACACCTAAGAAAACCTTAAAACCTAAAGACACTTAAAACCCCTAAAACATTAAAAACATTGAAAAGCTTAAAACCACTCAAAATATATAAAACCTCTAAAAAGCCAAAAAAATTATAAAAATCCCTAAAAACTTAAAAAAATGTAAAAACCCTAAAAACATTGAAAAACCCTAATAAAACCTTAAAAGGATAAAAATTATTAAAACCCATATAAAACCTAAAAAATTATAAAAACCCTAAAAACTCAAAAAGACCTAAAAACCTAAAAAACCTTAACCCCCCTCCAAAACCCCCATTAAAACCCTAAAAATCACTAAAACTATAAATATCCATAAAAATGATAAATAAACTCTAAAAAATATTATGAACCCCAAAAAATAAAAAAACCCCTAAACAACACAAAAAACTATAAAATCTAGAAAATCCCAAAAAACTCAAAAACCAAAAAACCCAAACCCCTCAAAATCTAAAAAAAACTAAAAACCATAAAAACTATAAAAATTATTTAAAACCTTTAAAATGTAAAAAAATCAGAAAAACACTAAAAACCCTAATAAAACCTAAAAACACATAAAATAATTAAAAACCTAAAAAATGAAAAAAAACCCTTAAAACCCCTAAAATCTCTAAAAACCATAAAATCCCAAAAATCATTAAAAACCCAAAAAACAAGAAAATTCATTAAAAGCCTTAAAAATACTTAAATACATAAAAACCTAATAATTCCCAAAAAAACGTTGAAACCCTTAAAAACCAAATAATACATAAAACTTTTTAAAAAACTAAAAAATGCTAAAACCCCTTAAAATACTCTAAAAACTCTACAACGCACTAACACCAAGAAAACCCTAAAATAAATTAAAAATTTATAAAAACCAAAAAAAATGTAAAACCCACTAAATTTTTTTTAACCCTTTAAATACCTAAAAATGTTTTTAAAAAATCTACAAAACCTAAAAACCCTAAAAAACTAAAAAAACCCTAAAAAACCCAAAAAACCCATAAAAACCCAAAAAACACTCGAATCCCTAAATTTCTAAAAAAACCAAAAATCCTAAAAAAGTACTAAAATCCCAAAAATCATAAAACCCCTAAAAACCTTAAAATGCCTAAGAAAACATAAAAATGATAAAACTCTAAAAATAAAAAAAAACCAAAAAACCAAAAGGACTCTCAAAATACCTAAAAATCCTAAAAACTTTTAAAATCATATAAAATCCCTAAAAACATAAAAAATTATAAAAATCCAAAAAAGCCCAAAGAAATCCTTAAAAACATAAAAAAACTCAAAACCACTAAAAATTTAAAAACACTAAAACCCTTGAAAGAACTTAAAAACTATAAAACCCCTAAAAACCAACTAAAAACTAAAAACCCTTTAAACCCCCAAAAATGATAAAAAACCTAAATAAACATAAAAAACCTAAAAGTCTCAAAACCCCTAAAAAGTCACAAAGAAGCATAAAAAACCCCAAAAAATCCCCACAAAATCCAAGAAAAACCCTAAAACCAATAAAAAACCAAAAAATGCCCAAAAAAATCCATTAAAATGTAAAAACCCTAAAAACCATGAAACCATAAAAGCATTAAAAACCTAAAACACAAAAATCCTAAAACATATAAAATTCTAAAACCCCAAACAACACTAAAATGCGAAAAAATAACCTAAAACCCCTAAAATCAATAAAAACCATAAAAAATCATGTCCTTTAAAACCTTAAAACCCATAAAATAGTTAAAACCCACAAGAATTATAAAAACTATATAAACCCTTAAAACATAAAAAACCTATAAACATAAAATCCCTAAAAAACATAAAATACCTTAAAAGCCCAAAAAACAACAAAACCCCTAAAAACCCTCAGAATCACTAAAAAACCTAAGACCCATAAGAATCCTAAAAATCCCCAAAATTACCTAAAAACAAAAAAGAACCTAAAAACCTTGAAAACCCCTAATATAACCTTAAAACTAAAAACACCTAAAACCACTAAAAGAACAAAAAATGCAAAAAAACCCTAACACACTAAAAACCCTTAAAATACCAAAAAAAATATAAAAACCCATAAAATTCCAAAATAGCCCAAGCATTCACTAAATATGGAAAGATACCTGAAAATTTTGAAAATCCATAATAAAAAATCGAAATACTAAACAAAATTAAATCTCTAAAAAACCAAAAAAACACTAAAACCCTTAAAAGACAATAAAAACACTAAAAACCCCATAACATAATAAAACACCTTAAAAACGTAAAAGTCCTAACCCCCATAAAACCATAAAAACCATAAAAACACTAAAACTTTTTAAACCCCTATTAATGTTAAAAAAATATACAAAACCTTAAAACCCTAAAAATCATAAAAACCCAACAAACACATAATAACTAAAAAACAAAAAATCCCTTAGAACCATCGAAATAACTAAACCCCTAAAATTGATTTAAATCCTATGAATCTATTAATATAATTTAAAATAAAAAAATAACTAAAAAATGAAAACACTTTAGAAAACATAAAAACCTTAAAACACATAAAATCCATAAAAACATTAAAGACACTAAAAACACTAAAAACCCATAAAGTCCCATAAAACCATAAAACACCTAAAAACCATAAAAAAGAAAAAATCATTAAAAACCCTAAAACACATAAAAAATCTTAAAACCCAATTTAAACAATTAAAACCACTTAAACCAAAAAAATATAAATAAATTATAAAAAACATTAAACCCTAGAAAATTTATAACAATCATGAAATCCCAAATAAACCGTAAAACCCTAAATACCATAAGAACCCTAAAAACCATCCAAATCCATAAAAATCTTAAAAACTATAAAAATCCAAAAAATGAACTGAAAATACCTAAAAAGTTAAAAAACCATAAAAACCTTGAAAACCACTATGAAAACATTAAAACACTAAAAACATTTTAAACACCTAAAAACATAAAAACCCTAAAATTACAAAAAAAAAGCCTAAAAACACTAAAACACCCAAAAACTATAATTACCCCTAAAAACCATTAAAATCCTAAAACCCCAGGAAAAAACTAAAACCCACTAAAATATTTAAAAACCTTTAAACCCCTAAAATGTTTTAAGTATATTAAATAAACATTAAGACCCAAAAAAGTCCAAAATACCTTTAAAAACCAAAAAAAATAGTAAATACAAAATAAACACTAAAACCCTAGAAACCCTTATAATCCCTTAAATCCCAAAAATTAAAAAAAACCATTAAAAACCTAAACAATCCCAAAAAACATAAAAACCCCTAAAATAATGAAAATTTATATGAAATTCTTAAAACCTAAAAAAACATAAAACTCTAAAAAACCTAAAAAATGATAAAAATCCTAAAAATCATTAAAATTCTCAAAAAACTAAAACCCTGAAAACCAAAAAAAAAACATAAAAAAATCCCTAAAAATCCCTAAAAACGTTAAATATCATAAAAGACATAAAAAACCATATGAAAATCATAAAAACCATAAAAAACACTTAAATCCTCAAAAAACTTAAAAAACAAGAAAACCCTTAAATGAACCTAAACCCCATAAAAAACCATAATAAATCCTAAAACCCAGAAAAACCCAAAAAACAATAAAAACCCTAAATACAAAAAAAACTTAAATAGTATAAAGTTATGAAATGATTAAAAACAATAAAAACATTTAAAACCCTAAAAAACTCAAAAAAACCTAAAAACCCCCAAACCATAAAAACACTAAAACCCTAAAAAACATCAAAACCCCTCAAAATACTTAAAACCCCAAAAAACCACATAAAAGTCATAAAAAATCCCTAAAACCACTAAAAATATTAAAAACCCCAAAAAACTATTGAAAAACTATAATAAACCTTTTAAAACCAAAAAACCATGAAAAAAACTAAAAACCTAAAAAATGATAAATACCCTAAAACCACCTAAAAGACTCTAAAACAATAAAAACCCCTAAAAATCATAAAAATCCATAAAACACCATAAACCCCTTATAACCCAAAAAAACCTAAAAACCCTTTAAACCACTAAAATCATTTAAAAAATATAAAAAATATAACAACCCCCAACGAACTCAAAACCCCAAAAAACCCAAAAAACCTTAAACCCCAAAAACCCTAAAAACCCAGAAAAAACCATAAAACCCCTAATAAAATCCCAAAAATCCCTAAAAATGTAAAAACCCATAAACACCCTAAAAACATAAAAATCCTAGAAAACAAGAAACACATAAATTCCCAAAAACCCTAAAAATGATAACACCTTAAAAACCATAAAAGACCCTACAACCCCTAAAACCCATAAACCACCTAAAATATTTAAAAACACTAAAACCCCATTAATCCATAAAAAACCAAAAAACTCTAAAAACATTTTAAAAAATTAAAAATGTTAAAAATATCTAAAACCTTTAAAACCATAAAAACAAAAAACACCATAAAATACTGAAAAAAAAACAATAAATACCATAAAAACCATAAACCCTTAAATCTTTGAAAATTCCTAAAAATACTAAAAACGATAAAAATCTAAAAAATCCTTAAACAACACTAAAAATGTAAAAACCCTGAAAAAACCTTAAAACACTTTAAAAATATAAAATAATTAAAACCACTAAATAACACAAATACACTAAAAACCCCAAAAACACCTAAACCTCATTAAAACCCAAAAACCCAATAAATTACCTAAAAACCTGAAAAAAATAATAAAGAAACTAAAAAAACCTAAAAAAACAAAACCAAAAAACCCTAAGTAACTTTAAAACCATCAGAACACCTAAAACCCCTAAAAACTTAAAAACACTAAAAATCCTAAAACCCCTAAAACCACTAAAACCCATAAAACCACCTTGACAACCATAACACCCAAAGAACCCATAAAATATCTAAACCCCACTCAAAACACTAGAATCCCTTTAAAACTAAAATAACGATAAAAAATATTAAAAACCTTAAAAAATCAAAAACTCAAAAAAACTGAAAAATTTAAAAAACCAAAAAAACCAAAAAAAACCATAAAATCATAAAACTTCCAAAATCCATAAAGACACAAAAAATACCTAAAAATATTATAAAATACCAAGAATTTCATAAAAATGTTAAACCTTTAAAAAGAATAAAATAAATATATGAAATCCAGAAAAACCCCAAAACACTTAAAACCATAAAAAACTAAAAATTCAATAAACCAATAAAAACCCATGAAAATACATTAAAAATATTATAAACACAAAAAAACCATACAAATCCTAAAAACCATAAAATCCCAAGAAACCTATACAACCCTAAAATTCACTAAAAATTCTAATAACACTTTAAACTCATAAAAAAGTTAAATACAATAAAAAACATTAAAACCCCAGAAACTCAATGAAAACCAAGAAAATAAAAAAACATAAAACCCTTGAAACATTTAAAAACACCTAAAAACATCAATATCACTAAAACACTAAAGAATATAAAAATCATAACAAGCCCTAAGAATCCATAAAAACATAAAAACCCTTAAAAACCTGAAAACCCCTAGGAAAAAGTTAAAATCCTAAAAACTATTATAACACCTAAAAACATAAATAATGTTTAAAATACCAAAAAAATAACCTAAAAACCAATAAAATACCTAAAACATTATAAATCTATTAAAATACAAAAATATCCCTTAAAATCCCCAAAAATGTGAAAACTATTAAAACCCAGGAAAAACCCTATGAAAACAGCAAAAACCTAAAAACTCATAAATATCCTAGAAACCTAAAAAATGAAAAAATTAGTAAAATACATAAAAGGTCCCTAAAACTCTAGAAACTTATAAAACCCACAAAACCCCCTTAAAATAATAAAACCCCTCAAACCCCATAAAAACCCTAAAACCCACTTAATGATCTAAAAAATCAATAAATCCCCTAAAAACATTAAAAAATATAAAAACACCAGAAACCCAAAAAACTCAAAGAAAACCTGAAAATCCCATAAACCATAGAAACCATAGAAACATTAAAAACCCACTTAAAACCATTTCCTCATTGAAAAAAGCAAGGAGTCAAGCCCATAAACCAATCTCCTAGGGCGGGGTGATTCATCCACCAAATAAGATAATCACTTTGGAGTATATTCACATCCTAGATCATGTCTAAGAGGGTTGATGGCCAAATTCTATGATACATGGACAACCAGAATATGAAAATATACCATTTTCAACTCGGTGATGTTGGTTCAACTTGGTGGTCGCTCTTGGGTAGACAAATATCCCTTCCATAACTCAAGATATTCATTGTTGTTCCCCAAAAACATCACAGGAACTAATGAGATAGGGACCCATATATATAGGCTTGTACCAATAGCAGGGGACCCCAGTTTCCCACAAGACAGTGCACAAAAATGAAAGGTGCCAAAGGAAATTGAAAAATGAATAGCACATTCATTATTCTGCTCTATTAAAAGCTATAATTCTTGACATCATCATAAATATATCAATAGAGGTTCAAGATCTTATCAATCTATTAACAAATTAAGGAATTGTTAGTAGAATATGTGAAGTGCCTCCCTATAGTGTCTCTACTTCCTACTCTTATGGTCTTCCCCAAATCAATCATGGGGGCTAACTCTGTGGGCCAAAAATGATTGGTCACAAGAGTCTATCTCCTAATGTGTGTTAGGTTATCCCTCACTATGACCATAAGATCATACAACAAGAAATACCTACCCTTACTGTATTCCACCCTTATGCACCTCCCCGAGGAATACGCTATAGATATGTTTCTACCTATAGTTATACATCAAGTTGTGATAGTAGTCCTCACCCTAACAGATGTCACTACGAAGACCCTCCCCACAGTGAAATCAAGAAACAATAAGGTCCTCCCCTCAGTGAATTACATACTGAAGGTCATCTCAAGAATATACACTACAGATACTCTTAGTAAAGCTTGAGCTATTATTGAAACCCTCTCCATAATAGAATTCATTATGGAGGCCCTCCCCTTGATGACTTCAAGTATCAAGATAGTTGTCCCCTTGCTATGGTCTGCCCTAAAGTTCCTCCCTAGGGTATACACCGTAGAATTCATCTCTATGGATAGACATTAAGCTTCGATGGCAGTCCTTTCCATCATGGAACTGATTACGAAATTCCTCCCCCTATTTAAAATTTACATCGTCAAGAAGGTCATGCCCTCATCGAGTTAAATGTGAGAAATCTCTCATATGAATAAGCACTTGGAAAATTTGAGTATGATGTGTGGGTTACTAGCTTCATTAAAAGAGATATCCTTTTTCAGCCAAAGGACAGTCGGGGGCCACTCTAATCTTCTAATCCACCCTCGTACCATTCAAATTTCATTAAGACTACTGCTAACCCCACTATTCAGAATGATATCATTAAGGACCAGCCAAACAAGGAAGATAAAAAAGAAGATTCCATGGAGAAACAATGATAATATATGTTGATTTTGAGAAAACAACTAGCTAAGGATGAAATACTGGTGACATATTTTTCCACAACCACTTATCAGTTCAATATAACAAGAGATTTTTCATAAGAATGTATGCATAAAATTTGCCTCAATATATAGAAAACTCTTTTCCAGATAAAGGAAAAATTTCTGCCCTGTGAAGGGTATGCAGACCATGTTAATGATCTGGTAGAGCATCATCATTAGATTGAACTAGAAGCTCTTCTGTTTTCATGGAAGACACAAATCAGCAAGAATAAAATAATGACCTTGGTCTGTCCTATCTCCATGCAATGCACAATTTTTACTTCCTTATCAACAACATACCATTTGGTGTTCTGATCCGGGGATGGGGAGAACATGGAGCTCTACACTTCCCCCTACATCCGATATAGTATAACCCTTGGAAAGTGACATCCTACAATGTAATCATCCCTAGAAGGTTTTCAGATGATTTTCTACCTCCAAAATGGTGGAACGCTTGACAAGAACTGGCCTTGAGTATGTCGCAGAAGAATCAAGACCAATGAGAGAATTCCATCAAGAAGCTCCTAAACTGGGCCACCGAGAACATTTGTTACGATTAAAATCAGGGAATCCAATTAACAAGTGTCGATCTTGTCCTCTAAATCATGTTATTCATGTGAAGACCAAACACCATATTCAGCTCACAACTAAATGGGAATGTGTGAGCTCAAGAAGGTCGAAATAGCAGCGGTAGGTGTTGCAATATGGGACCAGCCAATCCTATAGAGATGGGTGAATTTTTATCATAAAATTCCCCTATATGACTAGTAAATATAGGTTGAGGAACATCAGCCAAGTAATGGGGGCAACCCCAGCTCACAGGGCTAGGGGAATTTTTACTTCAAATTCCAACACAACAGATGTTGGTATTCTCTTCTATGGGGAGAAAAATGGAGATATAGGTCACACATTCCATTTAGTCCAATGACTCATTTCCTTTGGGATAAAGATGTACTGCAATGTCATATCAGGTTTCCCTTTGAGTCACTCTTTGCTACGAAACATGAAGAGTATCATAGAATGGCTGGAGAAGATCTATGAAAGGATGTAAGAAGTTCTCCTACAATTCATCACCTAGTATGTTTCCCCCAATACAGTATTCATCAGTGAAAATCGTGGACCTCACCCCCACAAAACTAAATGAAAATAATAAAAATTATAGAGAAACAAGAGAAGAGGGTTCCCTCCTAGAGATGGGACACTCTGAGACTAGAGTGGTGCACACCAGAAACTAATGAGTTTCCTTAAATCTGGGTGACCCTTCATTCAATCTCCCACTACCTCCCGTGCAAATCCCCAAAAATTGGTGGAATAAGAACAAGTTCTAAAACCCTCCTCTTCCTCATCTTGAAAACAATTCTCCAACACTTGAGGAGATATTAATTTTATAGGAGGAAGAAATGAAAGATTTAATGAGAATAAATGATGAACTGCTAAGAAAAATCCATCCTACTAGGTATATTCCTCAGGTGGAGCATCACACACACACTTCTATCAGATGTACCTCTACCTCATAGGCACATCCCGATGAAAGATGCTGGGCTGGAAAGCTCATTTAAGGATGCACTGGGACCATCAGTCTACCTGAGCCAAACCCCAATGAGATATCAATATTTCCCTCCATTGGGGAAACAACTGGAATAGATTTTGGAAAATACCTAGAAGATGACCCTTTATGGGTTTTCACCTCATGTTCTAAAAGCATTGGAACATCCAATATTGTGCTTGATGCACCCTCTCATGCTCAGGTTTAACATGAAATTCATCAAGGGCTTCTGAATACCATTGAGTTATTAATAACTTGTATGGAAGAAATGAAGGAACATCTCACTCCAATACAACCAGAATAGAAACCTTACCCCTACTGGGTGAGAAATGTCCTGCATCCAACAAATTTTAGGAATCTTGTATTTCTAGTGAGCAATGGCTCTGGGGACCCAGAGTAGCATCTAATGCAATACTATTCCTACTGTGATCCCTTGATGGGACCCCCTGAGCAATAAGAATCTGTAAGGATTAGATGATTTAGGCGAACCCTACATGGTTCAGCCTTCTTATGGTATACTAGTTGGAACGTTAACTAAATATTAGAATGGAAGGATCCCAAAACTAGTTCTTGTTCTAGTTTAGCTCGACATTGCAAAAAAAAAATAGGTAGTGACCTCATGAACTGAAAACAGAGAGAGATAATGAGAGAGTCTCATACTTTATTGCAAGATTTAATGGTCTAACTTACTCCTTGAACCAGACACCCCCCTGGATGAGATTTTGGACATGTTAGTTGATAATATCCACTATGAGCTGCAATCACTGTTTATTCTGGTGAAATATACAAGTTGGTTTCAGGACTTCTCCTCCATCAATAAATTGATAGAACATTCCTTGCAACATACTAATCTCAAGTCCCAGGAATCCCCATCATCCCCTGTAAAAAAACTGGGGAGGGATAAAACATCTTTTTTCATGCTTATTCCACCCCCTGCACTAGCTTCATCTCTAAGGCCCCCACTAAACTGCACAGGGCCCTTGGACGTTTGCAGTCATCCTCTCATTGGAAAGACGGGTGCTGGGAAGCCAATAGAAATCAATTGTATGAATTCCATAATAATGTTTACTCAATCCAAGATGATTAAGTTTGTGGCTACTTCGTAACCACCATGAATTGCAACATTCTTTGGCTACTAGTGACACTACTGGAAATAGAACTTTTACCAACACTTATATTCCAATGGTTTACGTAAACCGTTGGGAATGGCTATGTATACCAACGGTTTATGTAAACTATTGGTATAGATGATTTTATAAAATCTTTTACCAATGGTTTTGAAAAACCATTGGTAAAGGCCTTCAATGTCACTTTTTTACCAATGGTTTACTTAAACCGTTGGTAAAGACATACATTCCCAACGCTTTTTATAAACCGTTGGGAAGAAATTACCCTAAATATAGTCGGGCATGCATTCCCCCTCCACTCGATTACAGTTCTGCTCGGTGTTCCCTAAATCCAGTCTTCCTCCTGCCAAACTTATTCCACATATTGATTCACCTTTAATAAAGGAATTTTTTTCTTCTATACATCAAATATTTAATTGATTCCTTGATTTTGTTGTTCTGTAATTATGTGAATTTGTTTTCAATTTTGATTTGTCTGATAGGGGATCTTTGTGATCATTAATCATGGTTTGGGGTGGTCATTTAGGATGTGATATAGTATGACTCAATTTTACTTGATATATCCAATATTATTATTAATTAATGTTCAATTTTATTATCTTTGACAAGTGATGTTGTTTTAAATTTTGATTTGGCCGAAAGGGGATATTTGTGGTCATTAATCATGGTTCTGGGTGGTCATTTAGGATGTAATATAGTATGAATTCATTTTACTTGATATATCCAATATTATTATTGATTTAGGTTAAATTTGATTATCTTTGACAACTGATGTTGTTTAATAAGTTGTTATTAATCGTTGTAATAATGACGATATGGTTTAAGGGTTCACATGGTGTGTATAACAGTTGACATGGTGTCTACGATAATATAGTGTCCTGGGAATGTACATGGGAATGTACACAGTACATGACTTGGATAGCCATGTAAATATACATGGCCTATCCCTAATAAATCTTATGTTTATTTATGTTTTTTTATCAGAATGGATTTTCTATATTTTTTTTTGGTTACACATTATTTATCTGTTTCTAATTACTTCCATATTTGTTTTCATTGTAGGAAATAACACCCATTGAAGGGAGGCGGTGGAAAATATGACAGAAAATAATCGTCATATGACAAAGATGGTCATCCATCCACTAATCCCTATTGTGAGTATTTTATTTCAAATATATATATTTCAATAACGTATAATATCATGTTCTTACTTTTGTGTTATTTTTTTTTCAGGATCCACCCCCTAGACAAGAGATATCTGACGAGGAGCCTAATATTGTTCCCAGTACAGAGTCTGGTGGTAGGAGGGGGGTGTTAGAGTTAGACGATCATCTTGTGGTCTTGGTACTGAGGCCGGTGGTATGAGGGATTGTGGTGCGAGAGTTAGACGATCCACTTGTCATACCCGATTGGACTATTCCCCCACCATAGATGTATCTTCTATGCCCCATTTTGATTCTGGTGTATCTTTAGGGACACACAAGATATTTAGGGCTCTGATGTTTACACTACCAGTTGTCCAGACATCAGTGCCATCATCTTTTGCTTCTGGTTCATTATCTCTGAGCTATTATATTCCACCTTCTTCGACTCATGCTCTGACACAGTATGTGGCTAAGGAACGTACACTGAGGGACACTCCACCTATATAGGATATTCCTTCATCTTCTGCACATCCAGTGACACCCATTGATCTGACTACCACATGTATATTTATATAACTCTAACAAATTTTTATACCAAAATTTATTTTTATTATAACTTGTACTAATATTTTTTTTCATTAATAATATATTTATATACTGATAGGAGGTGGGGGAGGGGGAATACTTGCTTACGTGTGGTATGGAACTTCCATACATAGTTGATGGTTGAATATAATGATGATTGACAGATGATTGATAAATATGGGCTGGAATGTTGGGGTTTTTTGGCGATGCTAGCCAAATACTCTGACATCATTCCGGTCAACCCTCTCTCTTGGAGATATCTTCCACATGAAGTCAAGGATAATGTGTGGGCACGAATATGGGTAAAAAATATATTGAATTTAATGTAGTATTTATTTGTATTTATATGAATTAATCTATTGGTTGTCAGCATTGGTTTATCGTCCTTGATGACGAAGGTTCATGACTAGCACATTTAAATGTTCTATGAGAGCTTTGGAGAGCTTATAAACATGAGTTGTATGTTGGCTAGTGTGATAGAGTGGGCACGGAGTTGGAGACATTACCTATCAGGGATGACTGCCTGATAGAGCAATATCTCCAAATGATTACCCATTGGGTGACTGCCAAATTTAAGGTATTAATATCATTTGAGGTATTTAAATGACATTTTTCATATTTTTCATTAATATTATCTTATTTATTATTAAAAATTATTTAGGAATCTTCTGAAAAAAACAAAAAAAAATATTTATTCAAAGAAATATCTCTACACTTCGGGGCACACAACTATGTTAGATCATGAGAGGCAGCTGGTACGATATAGTTGTTTATAATTTTTCTTTAGGACTTTCCCTTTTTATTGTTTCCTACTTAAATTATGTGATTTATTGAATATTGAATATATGATTATACTTTCACTTTATATTGTTTCAATGTCCTTTCAGAAGCACAAATTAAATATTGAAGGATGTATCCCTCGAGAAAAATTGTTTTGCTCGAGTAGAAAGAAAAAAAATGGAACTACGGTTAATGAACCGACACAAGAAAAGATTATAAGTTTTAGTTTTTTTATTTCAAAGTTTCATATCTATTTAAAAATTTAATAATCTTTTAATATTTTTAAAATTATTATTTATAGGCCCTGGATTCCCAAGATCCTGACAATTTAGGGTCACCCGATCATTTATATCAGGTTTAGGGAGATAAGCACTCTGGTCGAGTATGGTGCCGACCTGGTAAGAATATAGTCTCGATGAGGTATTGGTCGTCTCTAAGAATTCATTATAGTACCACCGAGTTGGAACAGGTCAAGGAGTATGCATGACAGTCTGATAAAGGTGTCACATTGTTAGAAGAAAAGGTTCAAATGAGGGAGAAAGAATTTATGAAACTGATCAAAGCTTTATATTAATCACTTCCACCAGAGGCCAGTGTGTCTTGTCAAACATATATGTCGTCTATGGGTGCATTATCCAATGCACCTGGTAAATGTTCTAGTAGCGGTCGAGATGATGACTTTCTTGGTGATGACAAGAATGCTGAAGAGGATGAGGGTGGGGATGACGATGAGGACAAGGGCAAGGATGGGGTCGAGGGAGAGGATGGGGCCGAGGGCGAGGATGGGGCCAAGAGCGGGGGTTGAGGACGATGACGAGGATGACGATGAGGACAGAGATGGCGGCGAGGATGAGGATGATGATCATAGTGGTGATGATGAGGGTGATCAGGGGCAGATTGATCCATTACATTTTTGAATTACATACAAATAATTATTTTTTTAACATGGTTTTTCACTCTGGTATAGATATTTTTGAATTCAATATAACACTTTATCTTTGACCAAATATGGAAGACTCATTAATTTAATAATTCTTTTAATTGAATTTAGATTCTTTCTTAATTCTGCTTAATTATATTGAATTTCATATCTTGAATAAGTTTTATTTAATACAATTGTTTCATTTGATAATTAAAGTCATGTTTTTATAATAAAACCCCTCCAATGGAGGTGCGCTGTCTGCAAAAACTCACAGTGCTAGTTTAGGGTGTGATAATTTGACTCTCAATTAGTTTTTTCAACTACCTAGTACCACATTTAAAAACAACGAATATAAAATATATATCTTTATCATACCACAATCCTGAATCAAGAGTTTTTTTATAATATAATATGATTTTCTATAAGGTGAAGGAAAATTACATAGGATTTATTTGGAATCATTGCCGCAAGATGCTGCCTCATGGATGTCGCTGGACTGGGCCAACACGTCGCAGTCATGCTGCAGTCAGGCCGCGGTCACGCTGCGGTCATGCCGCGGTCACGCCGCGGTCACACCGGGGTCATGCCACGGTAATGCCATGATTTGGACCTGATCTAGGATGACACCCCGTGGTGGTTCGCAGTCTTGTCAGAATTTGATGTACAATACCTGGATAGAGTTTTAGATACATTACCCAACCTCCTTCCTGGACCCTGGACAGCCCCACCCCCCCCCCCCCACCACCCTCCTCCCTAGACCCCGGACAGCCCCCCCCCCTTGGAAAACCCCCCCACCCACCCCAATCTGAGGCACGGTGTGGCTGGAACCACTCAAAGTGTCTTTCTTTTGTTGAAAATGGATACTCTTTTAAGTAAAAAAACATGCATATGGAAAACTGACCAAACTCATTCGGATTGTGTTGATACTTTAGTAAAACGATCCATGGGCCATTTTTGATGTGTATGAGTCAACCCCACCTCAATCCGAAGTGCGGTGTTTCCAGCACGACTCAAAGTGTATCACTTTTATTTGAAATAGACAACATTTTAAGTGAAAACAACAACGGGCATATGAAAACTGACCAAACACATTCGGATTGTGTTTATACTTAAATATAATGATCCATGGGCAATTTGTTATGCGTACAAGTCAACCTTGCCTCAATTCGAGGTGTGGTGTGGCTGGAACCACTCAAAGTATCTCTTTTGTTTCAAAAGGACATCATTTTAAGTGAATACAACAACTGACATACGGAAAATTGACCAAAGGCATTTGGATTCTGTTGAAACTTTAGGAAAATGATCCATGGGTCATATGTGACGTCTAAAAGTCAATTCCGCCTCAATCCAAGGGCTAGCGTGGCTGAAAACACTCAAATTGTCTCACTTTTATATGAAATGGAAAAGATTTTAAGTGAAAATAACAACTGGAATACTTAAAACCGACCAAATGCATTCAGATTCTATTGAAACTTTAGGATAATGATCCATGGGTCATTTTTGATGTGTAAGAGTCAACCTCGCCTCAATCCGAGGTGCGGTGTGTCTGGCACCACTCAAAGTGTCTCACTTTTCTTTGAAATGGACAACATTTTAAGTGAAAATAACAATCGGCATACGGAAAACCAACCAAATGAAATTTTATTGAATAGATAATTTAGGAAAAAGATCTAATTATTATTCATGAGGTGTACGAAAAGACGACATGTCATTTGGAAGCATGGTTTTCACGACATGACTGAATATGTGTTTTTTAGGTGTTTGACGCACATAAAAAGAATGCGTGGGGAGGTTGAAATTGGCCGAGTGACCTCAGAATGCCATGAAATCGGACGATAAAAAATTGTGGGTGAATTTTGAAATGGTTGGCCAGACGGCACATCAATCGGAGGTTTCATGTGATCGCACTGGCCGAAAACGCACTCTGCATGGCGTAAATGGACAAAACATGGGTTTTATGGTCAAATGCATGCATAACGACATATAAATTTCTTGAAATCACACTAAAACACCCTAATTATTATTCATGATGGGTATGAGGAGACAAAACGTCATTTGGACGTGCGGTTTGCACGGCACAACTAAATATGTGTTTTTTAGGTGTTTGGCGTGCTTGAAAAGCATGCGTGGGGTGGTTTAAACTGGATGAACGACCTCAAAATTCCATCAAATCAGACAACAAAAAAGGTTGGGTGAATTTTGAAATGGTCGGCTAGACGGAATGTCAATCATAGGTGTCGTGTGACCACACTGGCCGAAAACGTACTCTGCGTGTTGTAAGTGGCCAAAACATGCGTTTAACGGTCAAATGCATGCCAAACAACATCAGAATGACATGAAATCACATGAAAACACCCTAATTATTATTATTCTTAAGGTTTAATAGGATACTAAACTTCAATAGGATGCACGGTTTGCGAGGTATGACTGAATATGTGTTTTTATGTGTTTGGCGTGCTTGAAAAGCACGTGTGGGGTGGTCGAAATTGGCCGAACGACCTCAGAATTCCATGAAATCGGATGACAACAATGGGTGGGTGAATTTTGAAATGGTCAGCTAGAAATCACATCAATCAGAGGTTTCGTGTGACCACGCTGGCCGAAAACGCACTCTGTGTGTCGTTAATTGCCAAAACATGCGTTTAACGGTCAAATCCATGCCAAACGACATCGGAATGACTTGAAATCACAATAAAACACCCTAATTATTATTAATGAGGTGTAAGAGGAGACGACACATCATTCAGACCCGAGTTTTACATAGCACAATAGAATATGTGTTTTTTAGGTGTTCGACACGCTTGAAAAGCATGCAAGGGGTGGTCAAAATCGGCCGAACAACCTCAGAATTCCATGAAATCGGACAACAACAAAGGGTGGGTGAATTGTGAAATGGTCAGCCATACGGCACGTCAATCAGAGGTTTCTTGTTACCGCGTTGGCTGAAAACGTACTTTGCGTGTCGTAAATGACCAAAACATGCATTTAATGGTCAAATGCATGCCGAACGACATCATAATGACTTGAAATCACACGAAAATACCCTAATTAATATTCGTGAGGTGTACGGGGAGACAACATGTCATTCAGACCCATGGTTTTTCACAGAACGTCTGAATATGTGTTTTTTAGGTGTTTATCATGCTTGAAAAGCGTGTATGAGGTGGTCAAAACTAGCCAAACGACCTCTAAATTCCATGAAATCAGATGACAACAAAGGGTGGGTGAGTTGGGAAATGGTCGGACAAACAGCACGTCAATCGAAGGTTTCGTGTGACCGCGCTGAGATAAAATGTACTCCGCGTGTTGTAAATGGCCAAAACTTGTGTTTTATGGTCAAATGCTTGCCAAACAACATAAGAATGACTTTAAATCACATGAAAACACACTAATTATTATTCATGAGTTGTATGAGTAGACTACATGTCATTCAGAAGCATAGTTTGCGTGGCACGACTGAATATGTGTTTTTTAGGTGTTTGGTGCGCTTGAAAAGCATGCGTGGGTGGTCGAAACTAGCTGAACGACCTTGCAATGCAATGAAATCGGACGACAACAATGGGTGAGTGAATTGTGAAATGTTAGGCAATACGGCACATCAATCAGAGGTGTTGTGTGACGGCGCTGGATAAAAACGCACTCCTCGTGTCGTAAATGGCCAAAATATGCATTTAACGATCAAATGCATGCCGAACGACATCAGAATGACTTGAAATCAAATGAAAATGCCCTAATTATTATTCATGATGTGTAAGAGGAGACACCACATCATTTGGACCTGCGGTTTGCATAGCACATCTGAATATGTGTTTTTTAGGTGTTTGGCGAGCTTGAAACGCATGCGTGGGGTGGTCAAAACTAGTCGAACGACCTCGGAATGCCATGAAATTAGACAACAACAAAGGGTGTGTAAATTGTAAAATGGTCGGAAAAAAATAACGTCAATCGAAGGTTTCGTGTGATTGCGCTGGCCGAAAACGCACTCCGCATGTCGTAAATGGCCAAAACATGCATTTTACAGTCAAATGCTTGCCAAACGACATCAGAATGACTTTAAATCACACAAAAACATCCTAATTATTATTCATGATGTGTATCAAGATATGAAATTTCATTAGGACATGTGTTTTTCACAGCACAGGTGAATATGTGTTTTTTAGGTGTTTGTCGCGCTTGAAAATCGTGCATGGGGTGGTCGAAACTAGCCAAACGACCTCGGAATGCCATGAAATTGGACGACAACAAAGGGTCAGTGAATTGTGAAATGGTCGACCAGACAGCATGTCAATAGGAGGTGTCATGTGACCGCGCTAGCCAAAAACGAACTCTGCGTGTCGTAAATGGCCAAAACATGTATTTAACGGTCAAATGCATATCGAATGACATCATAATGACTTGAAATCACATGAAAACACCCTAATTATTATTTGTGAGGTGTTAAAAAAGATGACACATCATTCGGACCCGTGATTTGTGCAGCACTGATGAATATATGTTTTTTAGGTGTTTGGGGCACTTGAAAAACGTGCGTGGGGTGGTCAAAACTGGTAGAACGACCTCAGAATGCTGTGAAATCAGATGAAAACAATGGGTGGGTGAATTGTGAAATGGTCAGCCAGACAAAACTTCAATTGGAGGTGTCGTGTGACCGTAGTGTCCGAAAACGCACTCCGGACAGCCCACCCCCCCCCCCCAGACAGCCCCCCCCCACCCACCCAATGATCCTTGGATCATTTTTGACGGGTATGAGTCAACCCCACCTCAATCTGAGGCACAATGTGACTGGTATCACTCAAAGTGTCTCACTTTTGTTTGAAACGACATTTTAAGTGAAAACAACAACTGACATATGGAAAATCTTCACAAGGCTACAAATTGATTCTAGAACTTAAGGGATAAAAAATAAAATATGGTCTATTGGTCATACGTTATTAGAAGAAAATATTCACAAGGCATAGATTGAAACACAATGGGTCATAATATATATAGAAAAATAGGAATTATATTAGGAATGAGTCTCGACATCCCATCATGAACATGCACCAACACTCAAGTTCTAATTCTCAATCACTGGTCATTCATTCTATACAATAACATACAACAAATAAATATCATATAGTGATTTCATATGAAACCTATGAAAACTCAATCATACCATATAACAAATTGGTCAACAAGTCTACACATAGATTATTGAAAAATAAGATTCAAAGTCTCATAAAAATACCCCAATGGTGAGGAATACATATGGTGACACCATATCCGCATGGATCACCTCAATCCCATCCTCAAACAGTGGGTTATAGGACCAAACCAATGTCCCTTTGGGAACCCAATACCAAAGACTTAATTGAATATTCATACCCACTACCCAAGATGGGTATTCATCTCACATCACACCCAGGAGAGAAAATTACAATTATCCACATATCCCCTTATTCTAATTGAAAAATCTATAAAAAAATGTAGGCTATTCTAGTAACCCATCTCATATGTCGAGATTGGCCAATGTTTCCCACTAACACATCAGGAACCATTCATACATGGGTACATAATCATTAGAGGAATATAAAAATCTCATGTGCTTCCTATAACTCATCCTAGGTCTAAGAACATGAGCACTACCATTGTATATCTTATTGGTATCAAGATCCTTTCCACTCTACCCAAGTTTTTCTATTGTTTTTAAGATACCCAACCCAAGACCATGACTAAACATCCCATGTGCTTCCTATAAAATGTATATTTTTTCTCTTGTGTGTATTGGTGTTGTGGTTTGAGTGAGGGATGAATTCTAAATTTTGAATACTCTTATGTGGGTTTGTGTTGTGGTTTGAGTTTGGAATACTCTTATGGGTGTTAATTCATTTACTATAACATGTATACGTTTTCTCTTACGGGTGTTATTGCATTTGAATTTCTAAATTTATAAATTCTAGGATGAATGCTAAATTTGGAATATTTGGATGGGGATTTTGTATTGGTGTTGTTGTAGGTCTGGAGAGGGGTTGCTGTGTTGTTGCAGGTCTGGAGAGGGGAGAGGGGCCAACTATTGTGGAGCTGAGCAATTGTATACCAATGGTTGCAGAACTGTTGGTATAGATACTATTATATAACTATTACAACGGTTTGTTATAACCATTGGTATAGGTTTATACCAACTGTTATAACAAAACTGTTGGTATAGCCTTATGTCTTGTCATATTCCCTCTATAACAACGGTTTATAACCATTGGTATAAGTGTAACACACATATACCAACGGTTTGTAGCAAACCGTTGGCATACCTTCTATTTTGAAACCTATACCAACGGTTTTCACAGAACTGTTGGTATAGGCCTATTGTCCTGCCTTACTTGGCCATGGTTGAGGGAACCATTGGTATACTATAAACCAACGGTTTCTAGGCCTTTACCAATGGTTTTTAACCGTTTGTAAAGTGTAAAATTCCAGTAGTGTGCCGAAGAGGGATGATGAAGTAGGTCTTGATGACTGGCCAGATTACATTACATTCCACTAGATATTGGGGAACAACATTCAAGAGTGCATTTTCTTTAAGGACCTCATGAAACAACTGATAGATTCTAGATAGGTCAAGCTAGGACCACCACCATTACAAGTGGCATATGTTTCCACCACCGATCTGGAAGAAGGGGATTGGAAAAAAGACGTTCAGAAAAGGGAGAATATGTTTGATAGTTGGATAACTCTTAAAAAAATCAAACGAGCTCATGAAATCCTCTTGGAATAGTTAAAGAAGCCAATTGTTCCTTAGACATCTATTAATGCCACACAACTATCATCCTCAACCCCAACATCCTCCAAGTGATAACCGCCCAAAATGAAGTCCAATGAGTAGGATGGAAAGCAGGTGTATGGGGGGTGAACTTTCACTAAATCCAAAGTTATCTTTGAAACCCTTAGATTTTATTCCATAAAATATTATCATACAGGAACTACTGCACCAAACGGCCCAACGGGCACCGCACCACAAAATGGCACCGATGGAGGCAGATGATAAGGCGATGTAATCATCATAAGAAAAGATATTTTTGGCTCCATCAATGTCATCCACTTGATGGATCCCTTCTAAAATGATGAATATGGTTATCAACTAGAATTCCCCACACTCAATTGGGGGGATGGATTAAGAAATCATAGAATCCAGGGATATCAAGGGAGACACAACCATGGTAGAAATCAAGCTTATGACTGCACTGCCACTCAAATCGTTAATGTGGCAGAAACCCACAGAGGGAACCACAAGCAATTTCAATGGGGACAAGAAAATTCTTCAACCCCCAAAGGAAGCTATCCCGGTCCAATACTTCTAAAATATCCATCATAGGAAGAAAAAATAACTAATTTCTCTCATCAGGAGAGAAAACATGCCCAACCCAATCCACAAATGATGGAAGATCCTTCAGCTCAAATCACAAGGGTTGACCCATCTTCATCAAATTCTCAATCCCCTATAGCGCTTATTAAAGAGAATCCCCAAGCTGGAAAGTGCTGGAATTTAGGCCAGAAATATGATATTCTGAAGCAATTAGAATTAGTTCTAGCCAAGATGTCAATCATGAATTCACTAAATCTATCAACAGATCTCAGGGAAGCAATCAACGAAGATTTGCTGAGTCCCTAAAAGTTTGAAGCCGAAATAGTTGTCATTGAAGTCTCACAAATAGAGACAAATCCTACAGAATTCCACATAGTTATCTCCATCAAAGATCAAGATGAAGACTCCACCATTCAAGTAAACATTAGACCTTTATATGTGCATATCACAATAAATGGCATTGAAATCTAAAAATTCTTCACTGAAAATGGATTTGGGGTTAATCTCCTCCCACTATAGAGACTTTATTGGATGGGATCCAATGAGGGTGATACAATGCCCTGTACCAAGACCCTGTTGTGCTATGAAAAAATTGAGTAGAAGAAATTAGTCCAAATCAAGCTCAAAACCCAGTTCAGTGACCTCATTTCTCACCTATAATTTCCGGTGGTCCAAAATAATACAGCATTCAACACCCTTGTAGGGAGTCCCTAGCTGCATCAACAGGCAGAAATCCACTCCTCATACCATCAGTGCCTGAAATATAGCATTAATTGATAGAGTGGGACACTACAGGCCGATAAGGCTTCATTTGACATCTGTGAGTTGTAATATATTGATTAAGGGTTCTACAAACAAAGGAGAAACAACCTTCAACTGAATAAATTAATTAGGTCGCTGCCCCCAATGGTTTGGAAATGGTTCCCACTGATCCACTCAGCCTTCTTAAGGAGGAATATGTATTTCTCATCAATCAGATTGAGGGAAAATGTCCAAATTTAGAAGCATATTCAGTAGTCCTCATGATTTCATTTATGGATTCCATGCCTGATAATGTTGAATGGATCATTGACTTTCAAGATCACAATGAAATTTCAGATAAAAATGCCCCTGAACTACCATCAAACACCCGATAAATTTCTACCTCACCCACTTAGGTTTGAGGAAGAATCTTTTCTATGAAAGAAGTTGAGGAAACTATTTTTCCCCTCACTATGTCTTCTCCGATGAAGCCTCCATAGATGGTTGAGGAATAGGAGTCGACTTTGCCTCCCGAACACCAAACATGTGACTCTTTCTTCAACTATGGAAGGATCATCTGAAGAATTATTTCCCCCACCAGGAGATGAATAGGGAGATGATGAGAATATAGAGGATGAATAAGAAGAGAACCTGATGGATTCCCCCTCTATCATTTGAGGAAGGACTCTCAACCTCCATTGATAAACTCAATGAAATCAACATGGGTATATAAGAAGACCCATGAACCACTCTATTTAGTGCGGCCATGCCTTATGAATAAAAAGAGGTATAAAACTATTTCCTAAAGAAGAATTAAGATTTGTTTCCTTGGAACAATATAAAAATTTCAGGACTCAATCCCGAAGTGGGAACTCGCTACATGGGACTACTGAAAGAGCATTATGGCTACAAGAAAGCTACTAGAAGGACACACCAGACCCATGATGGTAAAATAGAGGATAAAGTCACAAGATCATTTGAGAAAAATTCATTAGGGAGGTCCAATATCAAATATGTCTATAAAAAATCATCCCTTTTAAGAAGAAGAATGGGTAGATTAGCTTATACATCAATTTCAGGGAACATAAATGGAACTACTTGAAATATGATTTCCCTATCCCGATCACAAAATTGTTGATCAATGAAACTACTGGATTTGAGGCTCTATCGTTCAGGGAAGATTATTCAGGTTATAAACAAATTGGAATGGCCTATTAATATAAATAAACCTCCATCTTCAGAGACCCCATGGGGTGTTTTACTACAAGGTTATTCCTCTCATTTCAATAAAATGTCGACACCACATATCAATGTTCCATGGACTGAATTTTAAAACCCTTCCTGGGAAAGTTCGTCGAATTCTATTTTGATGATCCGTTGGTCCAATTACAACAATGATCAGACCATATAGAATATCTTGAAACAATATTTGGTAAACTATGACAGCACTGTATGAAAATGAAACCCATAAAACTTTCATTTGGTTTTACCTCAAGTAAATTCCTCATATTCACCGTATAACACTATGGCATCGAGGTCGACCCCAAAAAGAAAAAACAATATCCATGGAATGTCACTACCTCACTAATTTGAGAGGAATCCAAGGAAACCTGGCTTACATTTGGAGCTTCATAGGTAAATATGAAGGAAAATTTTTTCCCATCACCAGGTTGATAAATAAAGGGGTAGAATATCAATGGATTGATGATTATCATAAGGAGTTAAACAGCCTCAATAAATATCTATTGGTTCCACCGGTGCTAATGTCGCATGTTGAAGTAAGAACACTCATTTTATATGTAACCACCTTAGAGAAATCCCTAGGATCCTTCCTCGCACATAATATTGATGTTGGTAGTGAGAATAGTCTCTATTATCTCATATTAATCATAATTGATGTTGATACTCGGTATTCAAATATTGATAAGAGTTTTCTGGCCTTAATCTATGCATTTGAGAAGATGAGGCATTATATACATCACCACGAGGTGCACTTGGTCCCTCAAAGCAACCTGGTCAAGTACATTATTAGTCATCCAATGTTGATTGGATTCCTATTATGATGGGAATCCATCCTAAAGTAGTTAGATATATAGTTCATACTACATAAATCTGTCAAATTCCAAAAATTAATAGACTTCCTGGTAGAGAATCCCTCAAAAGTGGTGGGCCCATTAGATACTGGGCTACCTAATGAGGAAGTGTTCTTGATTCAAGATAACTAACAGATATAGGGAATTCACTCCAATGGTGCCTCCAGAAGCCCAAAAGGAAAAATAATGTACAAACCCAGACTCAATAAGGTGGGGTTGGGAGTCATACTAGTATCCCTGAAAAAGGAACTCCTTCCTTATTCCTTCTTACTATCATAGGGGTGAACAAATAATGAAGAAGAATACCTGGCCCTTATCATAGACTTGGAACTAGCCGTCCATGTGACAGCCAAACACATATAGATAAAAGGTGACTCAGAATTGGTCATCAATAAAGTCAATGGTGACTGTGCTTATAAGGCCCCAGCATTAAACATTACTTAATCTTGAGATATTTCAGGAATACACCTTGAGGATCTTTTCAGGTTTAGAGTTTTAGATAATTAGATCATAAAACATGCATTACATCCCACATTTAAAAAAAGTGGTTACATAAAAGATAGTATTCATTTTTCCCATCAATGAAAAAATATTTAAAATAAAACATGGATTCTTTATTGACACTTCCTTGACACTATCATCATATCATGTACCATTCCCTTAACCTGTGAAAAACATTTCAAAAACATGGGATGAACATAAAAATATCAGTAAGGGTTATAAAAATATGAAAAGGAAACATGAGTACATATATACATAAGAATGAAATCACACTTTTCCCATAAAACATAAGC
This sequence comes from Viscum album, assembly GCA_963277665.1. Lineage (NCBI taxonomy): Eukaryota > Viridiplantae > Streptophyta > Magnoliopsida > Santalales > Viscaceae > Viscum > Viscum album. The sequence continues at coordinate 1,272,873,773 of OY728136.1, read as the reverse complement.
ACTTTAACCTACCTTATCAAATCATGAATAAATCATATAAATCATAAGACATAAAGGTAACTTGAGGAATTTATAACATTCTTACGTATGGAGTAACCCTCATGGTTACGTTTGGAATACCCATCACAGTAAATACCCAAAAATTTCTTTGGAGAAACCTTAACATTTAACTCCTTCGCGTTACCCAATGTATTGGAGAGCTATATTGGGCTCACCTGCCTTTAGTTTATCATGGAACCACCCGTCTTCATAAACAATGCCCAAGAACCATAACATAATCATATCACATAAAACATGCATAAAGGAAACATAACATTTCCATATTTCAGTCACAAGATATCAATACCACACATTGACATAATAAAAAATTGTGAAAACCATTTTCAATACCAAAATAAATGAATAGTAATACATGGTATTTATTTTTCATTTTTTTAAAAAAAGTTATGTTATGGCTTTTAGAGGAAGAAGAAACTCAAATAATTGTCACGGCGGCGAAGAAGCCGTTGTCACCGCATACGTACAACAAATAAATGCATTCCCTTTTGTATTTTAGTAAATTCTTCATATAAAAAAGATTCATTTTGAATAAACGTAATAGTCAAGGGGTTTATACACCGTATAAAAGAAAGTTGTGTATAAAACAAAATATGCCTCAATGAATGGAGATTGAGACAAATTCCCTTACAAAGATCATTTTTTTAATAAAATAGATCTATTAAGTGTATTCACTATAAGTACACATAAAGAAAGTACAAATACAAGATAGGACATAATAATATCATGATATAATATGAAAGTAGGAGATTAACCCAAAGAACAGAAACTGGGTTAAGAAGTTCCCTTACCTTGTGTCCGACTTGACTCGATCGTTCTGTAACCTCCTGAATAATAAACTTGAGTTAATTTTTACTTTCTTAAGAACCTTTTTCATGTTCATTATTCCTTTTATATCACTTATTACCATGTCATGAACACTATGTTATTATTTAAGTTAATAACAATCGTTTTAACGATCATTGGTACTTGAGTCAAAAATAAACTCTTTATAATTACAAGTTGTTCATGTATACATTATATCCAGAGTTATATTAATTATGTAGATATCATATATATCAAATATATCCAGTATATACATGAATTTATAATATTACATAACATTTAGAGGTAAGAAATGAAATGCACCGTTCATGGAGATGGTAAGTCGTACATACGCATGAACGCTACTTTCATTTCTATTTCATATTTTATGGAATGGAATCATAATGACATAAAGGTATATTATAATTCCAGTATAATTTCATATATAATATCATTAACTCCATCCTTTATACGTTCCACATATGGCATTAACGAATCAAATCACTTTGAGGGGGCGGTAGTCTGCACTTCCTAAAATGAAATTATCGTGTTTACCCACAATGGAAACCATAAAGGTATGACACAAATGAAAAATACAGATTCATAAGGAAAAAATAAACATAATATATATCATATATAAATATATTGTCATCTTAATGGCCACCTTTGAATGTGTTAAAATAATATTGAACAATCATCGTTTCGTGAGGCAGAAATTCTCCATCCACAGAAACAGTATGCTCTTTAACAATTAGATAAAGGATTGTGTAAGTGTAGCTCTAATAATTCTCATAAAAAAATCCTAATATATTTAATATACTGTTTTTGTTACAAAATAAAGGAATAAAAAGATTTTAGGGTGTTGGAGAAGCAAAATAAAACATAAGAACACAAGAAAGGACTTTACCTTTAAATCGGGTAACTCCCCTTGGTTTGAGCCTAAAGGGTTTTTTGAAGAGCTTTCTGCCTAAGGTAAGGCTTCTAGGATGAAGAGAGGGATGTGGAGAGACAAAATGATCAGATATTGGACGATCCAAAGGCTTGAGAGGTGTGGGTAAGGAGGTAGAGGTGGAGGCCTTTTATAAGAGGAGAGGAGGGGCACTCTTGGAAAGGTATAAAATGTTACTTTATTTTCAAATGAGTCTCGGATTTTAAAGGTCCCACATTGATGTATTTCGAGGATAAGGTGATAAGAGTTCGAAATACACTCATCAAATAGGTTTTTGACATGTGTAGGTCTTATATTTTACATTATCTTTTCATTTTATTTAAATTGTTAAATAATGTGATAATCGCTACATCATCATGATGTTATAAATAATTTAATTTATTTAATGTCTAAAAAATTATAAAAAAAATAATATGATGTAGGAAATCTTTTTATATTTCCAATGACTATTTATAGTCAAAAATAAGACTTGTATAACCCCATGTAAAAATTGTTTTAGTAAAATAATACATGTTTGTGTCATTTTTACTTTTACTTTAATTAAAAGGCATTAATGTCATTATCTTACCCAAGTGGATCCATGGTGTCCCAAAAATAGACCCATGGGTTGTATTGGTCGGCCATGACCCATCCAATAAGGTTAGGAAAAGTTTCAAGATATTTTCTTTTTATTATAATATCATTTTTACCTTAAATCACACTAATTACCTTTAATCGCAATTAATAAAACTTAAAAGTTACTTTTCATCAAAAATTATTTTCATCCCATTGAACAAAATTTTACTTAATAATGAAAATCATTTATATTGGATTTTTTAAATTCAAATCACAGAAGTGGTAAAGTCCCATTTAAATGAAAAATTAGTTTTTGTAACTACCACATTGTGGTTTCACTATTCATAAAAAATTAAGGTTTTTCTGAAAAATACCAAAAATTCACCCTACACTATATTTGATATTCCAAATTCAAAAATAATGTCTATTTTACCAAATTCATAACAGAGAAGTTTCATTAATTAATTTTATAATTAAATCCTGCTGTCAAATCAAATACCGTGTTTTTAAGAAATAATATCTATCAAAAGATTGACACTCGTTTATGTCCACTCTCAAAGTGATATTAATTCCAATGACCACCATTGGATTAAATTGTAAAAATATATTATAATTTCACTTTAAAACCAATTAAAAATATAATCTAACTATATAAATAAATTAGATTAAAAAGAGGTTTTGAATTGAAATACAACACTTTTCACTATTCATTAAAAAATGAACATTTTCATAAAAATACCAGAAATTTATCCAAAGTAAATTTCAATGTCCCAATCATAAAGAATAAGTTTATTTTGACAAATATAGCTTATAAAATTGTCAAAAGTTATATTTAAAAATTGTTCTCCATCAAAAGGTGGTAAAACAATCTTTTAAAAATATTAGAGTATTCCATGCTTAAGATTGGATTTATTCTCATTTTAAGCCTCTAAAACACTATCTAATTCATAAATAGACATAGATAAGAATATCTATTATTCATTACTTACTTGGGATCTTACATCCTTCCCCCCTTTATAAAATTGTGTCCCCTCAATTTATTTACTTATCGATTAAGTGGGGGTATTTATCCCTCATTGCATTTTCAGATTCCTATGTTTCCTCTTTACTCATGTGGTTCTTCCAAAAAACCTTTACTTGATGAATCACCTTATTCCGCAACACTAGCTCCCTGTGATCAAGAATCTGAACTGGTTGTTCCTCATAAGATAGATTCTCTTCCAACTGAACTACCTCTGGACTCAAAACATGAGATGGATCTGGCATGTACTTCCTTAACATTGAAACATGAAAAACATTGTGTACCTAAGATAAACTCGGAGGTAAAGCAACTCGGTATGCAACTGATCCAACTCTCTCAATAATTTCATATGGTCCAATGAACCTTGGACTCAGCTTTCCTTTCTTACCAAATCTAATCACACTTTTCCATGGTGATACTTTGAGAAAAACATGATCACCTACCTCAAAAGAGAGATCCTTCCTCCTGTTGTCCGCATAACTCTTCTGCCTGCTCTAAGATGTTCTCATGTGCTTCTATATCAGTTGAACTTTTTCTGCCAACTCTTCTACCAATTCTGGCCCATCAACTTCCTTTCACCCACTTCATCCCAAAAGCTAGAGTTCGACACTGCTTCCCATATAATGCCTCAAACGGTGCCATCTGTATATTGGAATGAAAACTGTTATTATATGAAAATTAAACCAAGGAAAGATGTTGGTCCTAACTTCCCTGATAATCCATCGAACAAGCATGTAGCATATCCTCCAAAGTATAGATTGTTCGTTCTGACTGTCCATCTGATTGAGGATGAAAATATGTACTAAAATTTAATTCAGTACCCAACGACTTCTGAAGGCCTTTCCAAAAGTTAGAAGTAAACCTGGGAACATGATTAGATACAATGGATACAGAAACTCCATGAAACCTTACTATCTTTTTAAAATACAATCGATAAAGTTAATCTAGAGAGAAATTATCTCAGATAGGAAGGAAATGAGCAGATTTAGTCAAGTGATCAGCAATAACCCAGATTTCATTATTACCTCGAGATGTCTTCGGTAACCCCCCAACAAATTCCATGGATATATTTTCCCATTTCCACTCTAGCACTGGTAAAGGCTTAAGCATACTTTTGGTTAACTGCCGCTCTGCTGTAACCTGCTGATAAGTCAAACACTTCACAGTAAAATCAGCAATATCTCTTTTCATTCCATCCCACCAGTAATACTCCCGCATATCTCTGTACAGCTTAGTACTGCCAGGATGAACTGAAAACGGAGAACGATGAGCTTAACATAACAACTCTCTCTTAAATTGTGAGTCACAAGGCACACACAATCTCTTCCTAAATCACAAAACACAATCATTATCAATGTTGAATTCAAGCAACTTACCCTTCTGAACCAGCTTTACCTTTTTCTGCAACTCGCTGTCTTCCTTCTGTGCTTTCTTAATTTTGTCTGATAGAGAATATTTCACTGATACCTGAAAAAAAAATAGAAGGACATCCTGCACCAACTACTTCTATGCCAAAGTTCATCAAATCCTTAACCAAAGGATCACGTTCCAAATACAACATTGTTAATGAAGCATTTCTTTTTCGACTCAAATCATCAGCCACTTTATTTGCTTTTCCAGGATGGTAATGAATTGTACAATCATAATCCTTGATTAATTCTAGCCATCTCCTCTATCTCATGTTTAATTCTTTCTGAGTGAATATATACTTTAAACTTTTTTTATCGGTATATATTTCACACTTTACTCCATACAAATGATGCCTCCAAATTTTTAAAGCAAAAACAACAACAGCTAATTCCAAATCATGTGTAGGGTAATTTACATCATGGGTTTTCAACTGACGTGAATCATAAGCAATTACCTGATCATTCTGCATTAAGACGCAACCAAGTCCTTTCAATGAAGCATCACTGTAGATAACAAACTCCCCATTCCTGGAAGGTAGTGCCAAAACTGGAGCATTTACCAATCTTCTTTTCAGTTCCTGAAAACAATCATCACATTCTTTTGTCCAGATAAAGTTAACACCCTTCCGAGTTAGCTTAGACCTTGGACTAGATAACCAGGAAAAAATTTCTAACAAACCATCAGTAATAGCCTTCCAAACCAAGAAAGCTACGAATCTCAGTTACATTTGTGGGTCTTGGCCATTCTTCAACAACCTTTTTTTTGAAGGATCAACAGTTATCCTATCTTTAGAAACAATGTGACCAAGGAAAGAATTTTTTTGCAACCAGAACTCACACTTACTTAATTTTCCATACAATTTATTTTCTTTTAAGGTTTTCAAAATAACCCATAAATGTCTTTCATGCTCCTCTTTACTTTTAGAAAACACCAAAATATCATCAATGAAAACCACCAAAAACTTATCCAAGAACTCATGGAAAATTCTATTCATTAAGTCCATGAATACAGCAGGTGCATTGGTTAGCCAAAAAGGCATTACTACAAATTCATAATGATATTATCTTGTACGAAACGTGGTCTTCGGAACATCTTCTTCCTTTACCTTCAACTGATGGTACCCTGATCTCAGGTCAATCTTTGAAAAAAAAATGAGCTCCCTGGAGCTGATCAAACAAATCATCGATATGAGGCAAAGGATATTTGTTCTTAACAGTGATGTTATTCAAGGCTCTATAATCAATTCAAAGTCTCATATAACCATATTTATTTTTAAAAAATAAAACAGGATCACCCCATGGTGATGTTCTTGGTCGAATGAAACCTTTCTCTAATAAATATTTCAATTGCTACTTCAACCCTAAAAGTTCAATTTGAGCCATTCAATAAGGGGGTTTTGAAATTGGATTAGCATCAGGAACTAAGTCAACAATAAATTCAACTTCCTGATCTAGTATTATTCCAGGAAACTCATCAGAAAAAACAGCAGGATACTAATTTACCACTGGCACATCATTAATCTGAAAAGATTCCTTTTTTTCAAAAATATGTTCAAGGTAACATTCATTTCCATATTTTACATGTTTCTCAACCTCTTGATATGTTATCAACAGTAAGGGTTCATTCTTGTACACAAACTGAAATTATTTATGAAAAGAAACTTCTTTAGCTCTACATTCAATCTTAGCATGTTAAATAGAGAGCCAATCCATACCCAGGATAACATCAAACTCTACTAGAGGTAAAACAATATGGTTTGCAAGTAGGTTCTTTCCACGGATAAGGATAGGAATATTATTATAAATTATTTTTGCCTCAACATTTCCCCTAGGTGTTTTTACCACAAATTCAGTAGTCATTTATTGATATGGTATTCCCATTTTACTAGAAAAGTTTTCAGAGATGAAGGAATGTGTAGACCCCGAATCAAACAACACACTGGCATAATATAAAAAAACAAACAATGTACCTGATACCACTTCATTTGATGTCCCAACATTTGCTGAAGTTGTCGCAAAGGATTTCACCACCCCTTTCTACTTGTAGTCTGACTTCTTCCCATCACTCGAGCTCTTTTTCGTACACTCGATTGCATAATGACCCATCTCATTACACTTAAAACATTTCACTAACTGTAAATCAAAATTGGTCTTACCATCACCTTGATCTTTTCCAGTGCAATCACGAGCCTTATGTCCCATCTTACCACATCAGTAGCACTTTCCAGAATTCATAAGACATTCCCCAGCATTCCTTTTACCACATTTATCACAAAATGGAAACTTTGTTTTCTTACCGTCAGACCTTTTTGAAGAATTCATTACTTTCTCCTGCCACCTCGATCTCTTCTTCTTCTGGTTGTTATAGAATACTTGATCATCTGAAAACTCCATTTCCACCTTCTCAGAACATCGAACAAGATTTTCATAACTTTTGAACTCACGAGAATCTAATGCCCTTCGATATTTTGGCTTTAATCCTAAGTAAAAACAATTGATTTTATTATCACGGTCTCGGATAAAATTTGTAGCATACCTTGCCAATCGAGTGAACCTTTCTTCATAAGCAGCCACTGAGTCTTCCTCTTGCCTCAATTCTAAGAATTGTTTTTCCATCCTAAGTTGAACAGCCTTAGGAAAATATTCCTCAAGAAACATACCTTTTAATTCATCCCAATCGAGAGCATCAATCTCATCAGCGTCCCTAATATTTTTAACCATCGACCACCACTGAAATGCTTCACCCTCCAAAAAGTAAATAGAAAGACTAACCTTTTTATTGTATAAACACCCCATGACATCGAAAATCTTCTCCAGTGCTTTAATCCACCCTTTAGCTAGCACAAGGTCATATGATCCTCTGAATGATGGGGGATGTTGCCTCATGAAATGTTCCACCACTGACATGTTCCTCTGCAGTTGATCTGGCTGATCTTGTGCATGGATACCACCACCATTTATCGCTTGAGTCAACTACGCCATTATTGCAAAAAACTATTCAGTTCCAATTCTGACCATCTCAGGATGCTGATTCGGAAGTTCATTTCCTTCTATATGCCTTCCTAGCACTGCTTCCCTGTTTCCTCTGCGGAAAACCATTATGAACAAACATGTCTTAGATGAAGCAACATGGTAATCTTAAAATTCTATATCAAAAATATTTTTGGATAATCATCTATTAGAATTATAACTTCTAAAGTTATCTAAATCAACCTCTGATACCAACTATAAGGCCCCATCCTTAAAAATTACTTAATCTTGAGATATTTCAAGAATAAACCTTGAGGATCTTTTCAGGTTTAGAGTTTTAGAGAATTAGATCATAAAACATGCATTACATCCCATATTTAAAAAAAGTGGTTACAATAAAAGATATTATTCATTTTTTCCATCAACAGAAACATATTTAAAATAAAACATGGATTCTTTCTTGACACTTCCTTGACACGATCATCATATCATGTACCATTCCCTTGACCTGTGAAAAACATTTCAAAAACATGGGATGAGCATAAAAAGCTCAGTAATGGTTATAAAAATATGGAAAGGAAACATGAGTACATATATAGATAATAATGAAATCATATGTTTCCCATAAAACATAAGCACTTTAACATACCTCATCAAATCATGAATAAATCATAGAAATCATAAGACATAAAGGTTACTTGAGGCATTCATAACATTCTTACGTAGGGAGTAACCCTCATGGTTACGTTTGGAATACCCATCACAGTATATTCCCTGAAATATCTTTGGAGAAACCTTAACGTTTAACTCATCCGCGTTACCAAATGCATTGGAGAGCTATATCGGGCTCACCCGCCCTTATTTTATCACGGAACCGCCCGTCTTCATAAAAATGCCCAAGAACCATAACATAATCGTATCACATAAAACATGCATAAAGGAAACATAACATTTCCATATTTTAATCACAAGATATCAATACCACACATTGATATAATAAAAACATTGTGAAAACCATTTTCAATACCAAAATAAAAGAATAGTAATACATGGTATTTATTTTCCATTTTTTTAAAAAAGTTAGGTTATGGCTTGTAGAGGAATCCGAAACTCAAATAATGGTCACGAAGGCAGAGAAGTCATTGTCGCCGCATACGTACAAAAAATAAAAACATTCCCTTTTTTCGTTTAGTAAAAGCTTCGTATAAAAAAGATTCCTTTTGAATAAACGTAATAGTCAAAGGGGTTTATACACCGTATAAAAGAATGTTGTGTATAAAACAAAAAATGCCTCGTTGAATGGAGATTGAGACAAAGTCCCTTAAAAAGATCATTTTTAAAATAAAATAGATCTATTGTGTTTATTCACTATAAGTACACATAAAAAAGTACAAATACAAGATAGGACATAATAATATCATGACATAATTTGAAAGTAGGAGATTTACCCAAAGAACGGAAATTGGGTTAAGAAGTTCCCTTACCTCATGTCCGACTTGACTCGATCATTCTTTAACCTCCTGAATAATAAACTTGAGTTAATTTATACTTGCTTAAGAAACTTTTTCATGTTAATTATTCCTTTTATATCACTTTTTACCATGTCATGAACACTATGTAAGTATTTAAGTTAATAACGATCGTTTTAACGATCATTGGTACTTGAGTCAAAAATAAACTCTTTATAATAACATGTTGTTCATGTATCCATTATATACGGAGTTATATTCATTATTTAGGTATCATATATATCATATATATCCAGTATATACATGCATTTATAATATTACATAACATTTAGAGGTAAGAAATGAAATGCACAGTTCATGGAGACGGTAAGCCATACGTACGAATGAACGCTACTTTCATTTCTATTTCGTATTTTATGGAATGGAATAATAATTACATAAAGGTATATTATAATTACAGTATAATTTCATATATAATATCATTAACTCCATCATTTATACATCCCACATATGGCATTAATGAATCAAATCACTTTGAGGGTGCGGTAGTCCGCACGTCCTAAAATGAAATTATCGTGTTTACCCACAATGGAAACCATAAAGGTATGCGAAAAATGAAAAATACTGAAGAATAAATAAAAAATAAACATAATATATATCATATATAAATATATTGTCATCTTAATGGCCACCTTTGAAGGTGTTAGAATAATATTGAACAATCATCGTTTCGTGAGGCAGAAATTCATCATCCACGGAAACAGTATGCTCTTTAACCATTAGATGAAGGTGTGAGTAAGTGTAGCTCTAATATTTCTCATAACAACATCCTAGTATATTTAATATACTGGTTTTGTTACAAAATAAATGAATAAAAAATGTTTAGGGGGTTGGAGAAGCAAAATAAAACATAAGAACACAAGAGAAGACTTTACCGTTAAATTGGGTAACTCCCCTTGGTTTGAGCCTAAAGGGTTTCTTGAAGAGATTTCTGCCTAAGGTAAGGTTTCTAGGATTACGATAAGGATGTGGAGAGACAAAATTATCAGATCTTGGCCGATCCAATATCTTGAGAGGTGTGGGTAAGGAGGTAGAGGTGGGGGCCTTTTATAAGAGGAGAGGAGGGCTGCTCTTGGAAAGGTATAAAATGTTACTTTATTTTCAAATGAGTTTCGGATTTTAAAGGTCCCACATTGATGTATTTCAAGGATTAGGTGATAAGAGTTATAAATCCACCCATCCAATAGGTTTTTGACATATTTAGGTCTTAGATTTTACATTATCTTTTCATTTTATTTAAATCGTTAAATAATGTGGTAATCGCTGCATCATCAAGATGTCATAAATAATTTAATTTATTTAATGTCTAAAAAATTATAAAAAAATACTATGATGTAGGAAATATTTTTAGATTTCCAATGAATATTTATAGTCAAAAATATGACTTGTATAACCCCATGTAAAAATGGTTTTAGTAAAACAATACATGTTTGTGTCATTTTTACTTTTACTTTAAATAAAAGGCATTAATGTCATTATCTTACCCAAGTGGCTCCATGGGGTCCCAAAAATCGACCCATGTGTTTTCTTGGTCAGCCATGACACATCCAATAAGGTTAGGACAAGTGGAAAGTTATTTTCATTTTATTATAATATCATTTTTTCCTTAAATCACACTAATTACCTTTAATCGCAATTAATAATATTTAAAAGTTACTTTTCATCAAAAATTATTTTCATCCCATTGAACCACATTTTAATTAAAAATGAAAATCATTTATATTGGATTTTTGAAATTCAAATCATAGAAGTGGTAATGTCCCATTTAAACGAAAAATCAGTTTTTGTGACTACCACTTTGTGGTTTCACTATTCATAAAAAATTAAGGTTTTTCCAAAAAACACCAAAAATTCACCCTAAGATATATTTGATATTCCGAATTAAAAAATGTTGTCTATTTTACAAAATTCATAACATAGAAGTTTCATTAATTAGTTTTATAATTAAATCCTGATGTCAAATCAAATAGCGTGTTTTTAAGAAACAATATCTATCAAAAAATTGACACTAGTTTATGTCCAATCTCAATGTGATATTAATTCCAATGACCACCATTGGATTAAATGGTAAAAATATATTCTAATTTAACTTTAAAACCAATTAAAAATATAATCAAACAATATAAATAAATTAGATTAAAAAGAGGTTTTGAATTAAAATACTACACTTTTAACTATTCATTAAAAAATGAACATTATCAGAAAAATACCAGAAATTTATCCAAAGTAAATTTCAATGTCCCAATCATAAAAAATAATTTTATTTTGACAAATATATCTTATAAAATTTTCAAAAGTTAGATTTAAAAATTGTTCGCCATCAAAAGGCGGTAAAACAATCTTTTAAAAATATTAGAGTATTTCATGCTTAAGATTGGATTTATTTTCATTTTAAGCGTCTAAAACACTATCTAATTCATAAATAGACATATATATGAATATATATTATTCATTACTTACTTGGGATGTTACAATGCTATTACGAAAGAGGAGATAATACCTTTGATGAACCATGTTTTTGAATTGATGATAGATTTCGAATCAGAGATGAGATTGGCTTATGTACCCCAGTCACAAAATGCGCAAGCTGATGTGTTAGAAAATACATCCACAACTTTAGCTAACCTAGAGAAGAATGAAACAGTCATAAAAATTTTCCATCGTCAAATGGTTTTACCATATGTTCAAGCCAAGATGGAAGAAATAACTGAGATCAGTCCCATCTCTGAGCTGCATAGTTAAACCATCGGCTAGATAACCCCATTATAAAATACCTCCAAAAGGGAGAACAACCACCATATAGGGCTAGAAGAGAGAAAATACAGAGATTATAAATTGACATCATGATGTATGATGGAAAAAAATAGAAAAAGGTCCTTTATAAGAAAGGCTTTTATGGAGTCCTTCTAAGTTGATTTTGGTGGGGAAGAAACCACTACCGTAATAAAAAAAGTTCATGTCGGAGCTTTTGGGGAACACCAATCCACATCCAAAATCTCACATAAAATTCAATGTCTTGGGTACTATTGGCCCACCATGATATAGGATTGTGCCGATTTCACCATAAATTACCATTCCTTCCAATTCCACACTAATTTCATTCATCAACCCATGGAGTTTCTTCACACAGCCAAGTACTCCTGGCCATTTTTGAAATAGAGAATGGACTTCAAGGGACCATATCCACCTTCTAGGGCCTTAAAATTAAATTTTATCTTCATAAGAACTGACTTCATTTTCAAATGGGCAGAATTTGTACTCCTTAAAGAAGTCGGAGTAAAAAAAGTATTGTCGTCTTTATGAATGCTAATATCACCACCAGGTTTGGTGTCCCTCACACAATACTAATGGACAATGAAACTAATTTTTTCTCTATTGAATTGGAAAAACACTACCAAGAGTATGTTATCAAAGACAACCATTCATCTCACTACCATGTAGTGGCCAACAGATAGATAGAAGCTTTCAACAATACCCTATCCAACATACTCCAAAAATATCGTAAACAAGGATAAGAAATAATGGCTAGAAAATCTCCTTCATGCCCTTGGGCTTACTATACCCCAACCCTCACCACCACTCATGAAACCACATACTCTTTAGTATATGGGATATAGGTGGTTCTACCAATTGAAATTCATCTGCGATTACTCCACATCATTTTCTGTGATCAAATATCTACGAAAGAGCAACCCCCAAAATGGTTTGATGAGCTAGATAAGTTGGATGAGAAAATATTTCACACTTTTAAACATTTAGAAGTATATCAAATTCAGATTGCACAAGCCTTCAATAAGAAGGTTCACCTCTGGTATTTCCTAGAAGGAGAAATAGTGTTAGTTCTCAGAGCCCTGATGATACTTGGGACGAAACCTCAAAATTTGGGGCCAAAAAGGGAAGGACCATATGTTATACACAATGTTTACTCAAATGGAGTATATGACTTAATTAAAGTGGATGGAAAACTCACCATATCTCTCACCAATAAAAGGTTTTTTAAGAAATATTTTGTGTATCCAAAATCATAAAAAAACATCCTTCCTACATGACATTAAATGGTAGATATTTTTTCCATGCTGCACAACATTAGATTTCTAATCATCTTCACCCAAACCACAAGATGTTAAACTACATTGTGATCAATGTTTCTGGAATAATGACTTATTGCACATGAATCAGATCTGTTCAAGGGGATGATTAAAAAATGATCCCCCTCCTTGCATATGGCCAGAGCCTATAAAAGGAGGGCCTTTTACAGAACTATGATTCTATTGATTCCTATTCATCAATGGGATAAATAGAGACACGTTGACCCTAATTCTAGGTCCAGCCACCACATTACATGGAATGCCTCTATTATATCCTTTATCGCTCCTATACTTAAAGGGAAATCCTATTTTATCATTATTTCTCAAACCAAATATAACTCACGTGAGATTGGGAATGGTGGTCAAGATTTCCCCCATATAGATAAAGCATAAAGGATTATATTAACCTCATAATCTTTAAATCATGTTATAAAATTCCCCCTCTCTATGAACATATTAAACTGGAAATGGGAGTCCTTAGAACTATGTATAGTGTGATTCTCTCTCTCATGGGATACATAGTGATGGATGGATTCTACATCCTAGTCCAACCAACGGTTAAAATCAACAATGTCCATCTCCATGCATATAGGTCATAATTTCATAGGAAAAATCGTCTTCTTTACCGCATGACATTAAATTTCATGTCCCCAAAAATGGTATCACACAATGGGAAATTGTCTCCTACATCAGCCGCCTACCATTCCGCACTATTGAACTATGCACGACTTGATTCCCATCTACCAATGGGATACGTAGAGACAATAGGATCTTTTACCCTGGTCTAGACACCCCCAAAAAAACATTCCCCCTCCCTATTAATGATACAAAGCTATATAAGGAGGTATCTATAGAACTTTTCATGGCATGATTCCTGCTTCTAAGGGATATGTAGTGCTTCCCGGATCATCCAACCCGACCCAACCGCTATCAAACAAATAAAAACATAAAATTTCATCCCTCTATAAATGGGTTCGACTGGCATAAGGAACTTCTAGAAATATGTGTGGATTGATTACTACTCTCATAAGATATATAGTGACGCTCAGATCCTTCATCTTGGTCCATCCACCACCCAAAAAAAGATTCCTCCTTTCTCTATGCAATGTTCAGACCTATGCAGGGAGTTTCTTTATAAGGACCACATATGGATTAATTCCAATCCTTGCAGGATACATAGAGGCACTCAGACCCTCCATCATGGTCTTCACACCATTCAAAAGAAAAATTGTTCCTTTCCTGTGCATGGGTTAGATCAGTACAGGGAATATTTTTTCAGAACTATGTGGAATTTGATTCCCATATAACTGAAATACGTAGGAAACCTCTATGAGGTTGAAGACTGACACATCAATCACTTCATCCTTTTCATGTTGGTTCACTTTCATCCATAGCGAATGAGGTTAAACTACATAGGATAATAGAATTACATGTGTCTTGATTACCATCCATCAATGGGACATGTAGTGACACCTTGCCCTTCATGGGTCTAGCTATCATGATGCAAATTCCACTCCTGTATATAAGCTAGACTAGAATAGGGAAATTCAGGAGTCCTCACTGCATGACGTTAAACTGCATGGACAAAGAAGTCCTTACCACAGGATATTAAACTATAAGGTATCTCAAGAATTGAGTATGTCTAGATTCTCAGTGTCACAAGAAACAAAGTAATACTAGAGTTGAAGATCCTAGGTACAACCATGTAGAATAAAACAAAGGGAAAGAGCCCCAAACCACCTACATGTGAAATGAAAATAGATGTAGGGGATTTTGGATTTGTATTCTTACATCCTATAAGTATCAAACGACCATGATTCCCCTTACATATGAATTTTATCTATGTATAGGATCTCTTACCTCAAAATTAATCACGGTCTTTATATTTTTCACAAACTCACACATACCCTTTTCATCTGTCAAACTCCATGCCCTGGGAAATCTAGGATCACCATAATCACTAAAAAATATTATAAATGGATGTCTAGTTTCTTACGAACACCTCTGTTTGACTATGCACATTATGCCCGAGTAGCTCTGTATACATTTCCCATAAAAATGGCCCATCAACCAATGGAAAATTCGTCCTCAAGAGAGGTTGTTCCAACTTTCGTATGCTCATTGTCTTATAAGACTCACATCATCCCTCCACACACGAGGGCTCTCAGAATCAGGGATTACACATTCTTCCCCCGTTCATGGTTGGGGTTTATCATAAATATCCCGGCCTGATTATCTCATATTTATGCATGATCCCTTTGATATTTTATCCCTTAAACATGACGATTAAACTTTGTTGTCAACGTCCTTTCCACGCAATGTTAAATTATGAAAAATAAATCATGATTGCATGATAATAAAATTGCATGATGAATTCATACATACAAAAAGATGTTAAACTACTTAGCATCTACATCCTCACTGCATGATGTTAAAATTCATCACCCAATAATGATCTTTACTTTGATTTTTCTATCCCAAGGTGGTTGAGTGAAGTCCTTTCCACCCCTTGTTTCTTACACTGAGCATAGCTCATGTGGGCTTCAAAATTTCAACAGGTAGCTCCCTACCGGGTTCAGGTGAATCAATCTACAATGAATGACCCTACTATAATTAATTTAAGAGTAATATTAGTGTTTTTCCCTCCATATTGAGAAACCTAAAGTCCCAACCATAAGGAATTAAACTGCAAGGTACCCCAAACATAGAATGAATTCCCCTCCCCCATCCTAGGAATCAGACCCAGGTAGGGTATCCAATCTCTGGGTGCTAGGATATACAAACCTGATCCTATCCCTATTGAGGGAATCAAAATTCCTCTCACCACATACAAGTTTGATCTATGGTGGAGGGTTCCCAACTATATGAGTAATTCATGACCTGAATGCTTCTAATTTATTCAGGAATACTCCTTCCATGTGTCAAACTACTTGCTTCGAATGATCTGGGATCTTCATAATCATCCATGACCATCAAAAATGGACTTCGAGATTCCTACATACACCTTTTTTGACTATAAATACAATGCCCTAGCTGCTCTCCATATGTTGCCCACAAAAATGTCTTGTCAACTAATGAAAAATTCGTCCCCAGGAAAGGATTTTCCTATTTTCAAATGCCTAATGACTTCTACACCCCATGTCAATCATCCTGATCCAGGAACCCTTGATCCCATGGTTTTCACTTTCTTTCCTACTCATATCCTAGATATGTCAGAATATCCCAACCCGATTACCCTCCAGTTACTCAGGGCTTCTACATAAACATCTTAATCTCATGATATTCAAACTACATGATATTTGATACCCGATATTCACCCTAAGGCTAGGTCACATCAAAGTTTATTTCCCTTTATAAACTTACATAAGAGATCAATCTATAGAGGAAGGTTCGACATACGCCCCTACCACATTAGTAAATATGTATCCAAAACAAAAACGCCCCATCTATATGCGTGAATCATATCTTCATAGTAATGAGACTTAAAATAAATACATACAACTTGATTCCTCTCATAACATGATACATAGTGACATCTAAATCTCATATTTCGGATTCAGCTATGATACCGAAGTGTACCATCCCTACCTATGCAAGGGTCAGAACTGTGTAAGGAAAAAAATCATACGGATATGATAAGAATGCCTCCACTTAATTATGGTATTTACAGCAAAGTTCAACCTAAATTTACCCTTTTTAATGATCAAAAACCTCTCTCCACACACCATACTATATGTCTGGAATGTTCTGAATATGTATAACCATCCATGCCTATCAGAAATGGATGGCTAGTGTCTTATAAACACGTTTTATTGAATATAAACACAATGCCATGATGACTCTGTATATGTGACCCATAGAAATGTAATGTTTACTAATGAAAAATTAATTATCAAGAGAGGTGTTTCCTATATCCATACGCCCCTATGAATTCTACATCTCACCTCATTCCCCAGTTTCGGAAACCTCGCATATTATGGTTTACATATTTCCAATTTTCAACACCTACATATGAAGGACATTTTTTATCAAAATAATGCTAGAAAATATAAACCATTTACCCTCCTCTAGTTAGAATTAAATGATTTTACACCATAAGTCTCAAGAGTCCCAGTTGTATGGCGTTAAACTACACGATGCATTATCCCTCATTTTCACAAGTCAAATTTATGTGGGTACAATTTATAAACCAGAACCAATATAAATTCCCCCATACATTTAGACATTGTTCCCATAAGAGTAAACCCATTTTTTCCCTCAATAGAAAAAAATACAAAATTATATACAAACTTCCTAGACATCAAAAATGGGAGACCAATTTCTTGAGAACACATTTGTTTGACTATGCACATTATGCCCCGACATCTTTGTATACGTTTCCCACAATAATGGCCTTCCAACCAAGGGAAAATTCATCCCCATGAGAGGATTTATTGTTTTCCCTTTTTATGCCCCATTTTTTTGATTCTTCATATCATTTTCTATATATATAAATCACGGGTCAGGGTCAAGAAAAATCCCTCATCCATGAGTGAAACTCTCCTTGAAATTATTGGTTATTTATTTCTAAATTATGACCCTTGCCATGCATTTAATGGTCAAATCTATTAGACCTAGAACATCAATAATGAAAGTCAATTGGAAAAGACTCTAAAATGATAATGAAAAATACACAAAACTCACCAGGGTGAAAACCCAAAAAGGGCACCCTGGACAAAAATTAGAGTACCAGCTCGCTAAACCTATACTACATATAGTTTAGAAAAAACATTGAGTAATAAAAAACATCAAGAGACACAAATATTTTTAGGTAAAAAACCCGCAAAGGGTGGCCTAAAAAAATTCGAGGTATACTCGATGAGCCCACACCATAATAGGATTAGAGAAAAATTAGGGTGTTAAAGAAAATGATGCAAATTTAGTAGGGTTTTCCATATAACCCTTTCAAGAGTCAAATTATGCTCGCTGAGACCCTCGATTTAGGAAAAAATTAGATCATTACTTGAAAATCCATTTATCCTGTATTATGATACAAATTAATATTTGATTGACATTATAATTTAAAATTAAGTGGATCATAAAAGATTAGTATTGCAGGAAAGGGTAAAAGAGGAACACTAGAAAGAAAAATGTTTCTTTTTTTTATCAAAATATGTGAGAGAGTGAGGAACATCCACAATCCAGAGTCTCTCTCAAATTTCAAAACAAAGGTGGTGTAGGGTAGACCAACATATTACAAAAAGGCCTAACTCACTCTTTCCATCAAATCAATAACTGCTCGATAAGCGCCATCAAGGGCCTATTCCAAAGTATCCCTATTTTCATCTTTAGCTACAACCATTGGTAATATTAACTACATGACAGTCCAGATGTATCTCCTTTTCTGTTGTAATAAATCATAATTAGTGCTTTATGATGAAAGTTATACTTTTAGTATGGCAATGCGAGCCTCACACTCACACAGTTCCTCCATCTAGGAAGTCACCTGGTCATGAGATCTAGCTTCATCAAATTACATATGACTCAAATCATTAGTAATATCTCAGAATGTTTATGCTTGGTGGTGAGAAACATTGAACTGACCGAGTTCACCTTCACAAGTAGCAAGATTCTCTTGATATATAAGAATTTGGTTCACAAGGAGATGCAGGCATCAGTAATCAAATCTGCCTGAAACCAGATTCAAAAATAGTCACCTCAGGTTTTCCTCCTCATTAGAAAAATCATTCATGGGTGTTTCCACAGCAAGAGTGTGGATTTGATTCCATGTCCACTTTTTCACAGCTCGATGCCTCCTAATAGAATGAGAATCATGGTCCTCCTCCATTACAATAGGCATACAATGAGGAAGCTTCATTGTAGTAGAAAAAAGAACCAAGATATGAGTCACCCAAGAAAGAGGACATTACCTCCCAATAGATGGTACAACCTCCGGGACTAAAGGAGGAGGGCCAGAATTAACATCTGGAACACCAGGTGATGTCCCACTCAGAAAATATTTAGTAGGACCATAAACCACATCGGCCAAAGATGTGGGATCTAAGACACTTTCCATGAGGATGTGTTGAGAGGGTGAGGCCCCATCCAAATTCATGTGATGGTAGGTATAATTCCTTCTTAGCATAGGAAGGGGAATATATAGTGAAAATGGCACAATTGGGAAAGGATCGAGAACATCCAACGATCTCTGAACCCATCAAACTGGCATTCCTAATTCCCCCATCAGGGTAGAAAACTACCCACGATTGGGTGTAATCTAATGAAATGTATGTTGAGGATACAGTGGGAGGAATGAGTACTTCCTCATTATAATCATCCCACTTCATGGACATACACAATTGGTTAAGGATCATGGGATGAGACTCCCTCTTAATTAGAATAGCAGGGGGAGGTACGACCTATTGAAGGAATCTTAATTGCTTGGAAAACTGATAGGTAAAATAGGGTTTGATGATGGTTACCATTTTCATACAAGAAATTAAACACCATCTTGGATCTCAATGATGTAAGAATGCTCTTTTGAAGATCCCCTTATGTTATCCATCATGGATCCTTGGGGCACCGCATAATGTCTGAAAGAAAACCTAGAAACATCACTCATCAATTTGATTTTGTCATCAATACTCAATGATCAGGGACAAATGAGGACAATGTTGAGAAGTTATAGGTGAAATTTAGAATGAGGAACTCTTGTAGTATGCCGAAACTCATAGCATGGGAAATGCTCTGACATAAATCCATACAAAAAATTAAACAACCCTCTTAGATGATGTGGGGGTTTTCATTCCTATATATTCTCTAAAAATTCATAGATTTGGGCATGGGTAGGAACATCAAAGTTAATGGGTTGTACCTCTACCAATGTGGCTTCCATTATCAGAGTCCAAGACTAAACACTAGTATAAACATCACAGAGGGGAAGATCCATCTACTAAAAAACATGTAAAAGAAACCTATCAATCTATGCTCGGGAGGTACATACGACCAAATTTCATACCCATAAGTTGTGTACCGACCTACCTCATGTGTGGAAAAGTATGAGCCTGAGATTTTTCATGATTTCTGTGTTGGGTAAGTCTAGTTATGGTGAACCCTTAGCTTAAGACCATTCACCTACAGGAATAGCCTGATCCAGTCTTTGAATGAAACAAGATAACAAGCATGGAGGGTCTTATTGAGTAATACCTCTTTCATGAATAATAAATTCCTTATCAGTGGAGATACTTGTTCGAAATTTCCCCAAGTATTGGTTACTAGAAAAAACTCATCATACATGTTGCCAATAATGGGAAGCCTTTCGATTTGATGGATGTCCCATAAACTCATCCCAACCTCCCTGTGAAATAGTTGGAAGGTAATGGTGTTTGAACACCAATGAATAAGTAGTTGGGGAAATATCTCACTGGGTGAATAGATTTCAAATTAGAAAACCCATGCTCCCTGATACAAGTTTACTGCTTCTAATAGGACAGGGAACTCCAAACATATCTGATGCACCTAGAATGCTCAGACCCACTCATCAAAGAAGCATCCTCTGGATATCATGTCCCATTTGGTTCTCCACCCAGCATTTGGGTTCTATCTAGAATGATTGAAAATGGATTGGTAGTCCCGGATGACCGACCTCAAAGAGGTGTTACGATGAAAATGATTTCTCTAAGTCCATGAAGAGCCTTCCGGTGTAAATTTTGTTTCTTGATTAAAGTTATTTACATGCTCTCCCATTGGGGAAATATTTTCTAATTAAGCCCTTGGGATTCCTTGAGTAAAATATCAGGAGTATTTTGATTGGCCAATGTAAAGGAAACATCATCAAGGAGGCTGAAGTCGAAAAGCAGAAAATGGACAGATAGCGGACAGACCAAGAGATATAAAGAAAGAAGGACTCTAAGAATACCCTCTTGAGGAATGATGTAGGAATGAAGGTTGTTCTTATAATTATCAACCATATATTCCCTCTTCATAGTCGTTTATATTGAGATGAGAGGAAGTTTCATCATCCTGCATAATAAAAGTCCATGAAAAAGGGTTAGTTCTGTTAAAATGATTAGGGAAAAATTGAAAAAAATTGAAATGGACCCAATAATTCCTCCAAATTCAAGGATCCACCTAATAAAGCCCGGAATCGGATCATAGAAGGCATTCCCTGTGAACTAATAGTGTGTGGAATGCCCCATAAGACGTTGGCCGGCGAAGCATTGTCCAGTTAGTCGATCAGTACTTGTAATGTGAAAACCACATACCAAGTTGTGCTATATGTATATTAAAAGTTCATAGTTAGAAGATTTAAATTTTTTATTTGTAAATTTAGATTTCATTTCTCTAAATTGATGTTATGTATGCAGGACTGGCGAGCCACATAGCATCTTACTACATAGAAATTGGAAATTATGTTTTAAAATTCCATAGTTCGGTTGGTGGATTAGAAGGCCAGTTCACGACCAAGGAAACTATGAAGAATGCGTAGTTCTTGGAATGAAAGGCATTGTTCATTCATGATGAATTTAATAAAGGATTTGGTACGTAAAAGAAAGAAATATGAGAGAGATTTGTGAAACACTTTTTTTTAGGAAACCAGGTAAAAGAAAATTGACCTAGTCACCCTATATATAGGCATGGTCCCCCCAACAGTTCCACCTTTATACCAAAAAACATTTCATTTCAGGACCATTTTCTACATCTAAATAGCCTCTTTTTTGTCCTAACTAGACCCCATTCTGATGGGGGCATTTATAGGGTCCCGAAACATACAAAAATGGAAAGAAAATACTCCCAAAAATTTGATAAAATAAAGAGATGCATGTGGGGATAAAAATTTGAGGATAGGATTGAAGAAATAAAATTTGGAAAAGGACCCAAACTGGTATGTATACTAGTTACCAGGAATGGTCTGCCGAAGGCGCAGACCACCAGCCATGAGGTACGCAGACACCTATGTAACGTTGGTCCATAATGTGTTGTCTAGAGAACCAAGCCATTAACTGATGAGATAAAAAATGAACCAAGGAACCATGAACTGTGTCATTGGATAACACATGATGGATAAATAATTCACCACATACCATCCTCACGAACTGAGTAGTTCGCAGACAAGGCTAGACTGGTAGCATCCCGCAAACTACGTCGTTTGCAAGATTAAGGCGGTGATTTCCACCACCACAAAAAGCAGTGTCCCTCAAACCTCGATTGACTAAGTCATCCATGATTTAGGTTATCCATCCATGGGCTTCCGAAAAAGGATTCATGTGCCCATAAATATAGCTTCCCATACACTATATAAAAGGACCATCAGGGGAACTGAGGAAAAAAAGAAGGGGAGTAGGAGGATTTTCAATGATCTTGGAGTTAATGAATATATGACTTCAAAGTAAAATGATTAATGAAGGATGGAACTATGAATAGTTTCCAGTAGGTATAGACCTACCACATACCATAAAAAGAAGGAAACTTAATAATATTCAACTAGCCGTGAACCAAATCCAAAAACCACGAACCATATTCCCTTTGTGGATTAACATCTCACAAATCGCAGACATAGTGCCCCTCATTCATATCGATGAACCACGTAGCGCATCACTATGAAGAAAAGACTCTATGTTGCATAGCACTATGCTATGACGATGGAACCTGAGACCGTATACCACCCTAGTATGCAGCGGATCACATTCAAGTACACGTACAACCTCAGTATATAGATGACCCCTTCACCCGAATAGCAGTACGCTATGAGGGGAAGCCCCCACCAACATGAGAAAATGGTACGCTGAATGGGGTGTCTTCAGGATTTCCACCTTCTAGATCAAATCTTGTCCTTATATCCCTATCAAGATCTTCATAGCCCCTACACTAACTAGTCCACCAGAATCAGGGTAAAGCCTCTTCCAAAGATAGTAAACCCATATTAATAGACCATTAGGAACATCAGCATTCCCTTATGTGTCTACATACCCAAGGTAAGTGTAGTCATGAAGGTAGTTCCCATAACAGTTCATACATATAGGACTTATTTATGTCTACATTCCCAAGGTAACCCAGAGTCCAACCTTGGGATGCTGATGTGAACCACCCCGCTCTAAGGATCAAGGGTATTTATTGGATTTTCCATTCAGTTAAGGATATTGTCAAGAAAAATAGATCGTGTATACTTTCCCATTAATGGGGAGAAATTATTTAACCTTTCTTAGAACTCATTTTAGATCACTCCCCATATGGTAATCCCCATGCCTTTTATGGGAGGGGTGTTTTCTACACTATCCAGCCATACTTGGGATGTGTCCAAATAGCTCACCAGACGTGAATATCTTAAATATCAACACGTGTGAGGGAGTTGACACATTCAAAGCTCCTTTCACTCTCCCGTTGTGCTCATAGATGTTCCCTCTTCCACTGTCTCCCTCCTCCTTTTCCCTTAGCGGAGAAGGGAAGGTGTGCCTTTTTTGAATCTTTCACATCAAGGATGAATCACATTAGTTTATAGGTCTGTGATGATACAACATTCGTATAACCCAGTAATGAACTATGAGAACTCTAATTCCCAACACAACTGGGATATGTATAAATCCTTTGTCTAGGCCTGAGTTCCATATCATATCATCCATGAAATGAGAGATCATTCCCCCTTCAAATGGGAAGCTTCCATATGTAATCCCAACCCAATGAACTACAAGAACTCTGATTCCTACCCTAATGAAGGATACGTACGATACCTATCTAAAGGACCAAGATCAAGGGGGATCCCATTCAAAGGACAAGCCCAAATCAGGCCCCCACAAATAGGGCCTCCTTTACGATATAAGCCCCAAATTAAACCGAACTATGAGGGCTTTGATTCCCAACTAATCATGATATGTAAAAAGCCTCCCTAAAGTCGAAATCCAACACCTAAATCACCCTAGTGTTCTTCGGGCTATATCCCTAGTAGGGCCATATCTACCCAAGAGAACATGCCTCTCTTGAGCATCCATGGACTCTTCGGTGTAAGTCCCACATGAAATCTTAACTAGGAATCCTCCACCAAGTCATAC
This sequence comes from Viscum album, assembly GCA_963277665.1. NCBI lineage: Eukaryota > Viridiplantae > Streptophyta > Magnoliopsida > Santalales > Viscaceae > Viscum > Viscum album. Next base: position 1,272,849,367 of record OY728136.1, on the reverse strand, counting down.
CTACTTCATGATGTTAAACTGTATGGATGGATCCCTGTCGCACAACCATAAAAGGTGATGTGTCCAGTTAAGTGGCACTGAACTACATGGGTTCTGATTCCTCTCATGAGGATACATAGGAATCCCATATTTTGGGTTCGATCATGATATCGAATCAAACTCCTTTTTCCCTGGATGATGATAGTCTCCAAAGAGATTAATCATAGGGCGTAAACTGGCATCATCTCGGTAGTTCACGACCCATGCGTATATATGGTTATCCATGCAACCTAGGTGTAATCCACTAACACATGTTTGGGAAAGAACCAATGATTCAAAAACATAAGAAAATTTATTAAATATATAATAGAGTCCCAATGTAGGAAATAATTCCACCCAAAAGGGTGTGATGATCATGACCTCCCATCCTCTCGACCAATGGATTCCAAAAGTGTTGTTGGCCAAATCATCATCCAATGAGCGCCTGCGTTTGGAAAGTAGGTTCATGAATCATGAATACAAGGGTCATTGGGTGTTTTTGGCTCTACGAATAAACATATTGGAGACCATCTGAGGACATCATACCAGATGTGAATCCTCTCATAATAATGGAAATTGGGTCACTATCTGTCGAGTCGTTTCATCGACCCCTATGCGACGCGAATCGAGTAAAAAAACCCCCTTAAAATGTAAAAAACTAAAAAACCTAAAAACAGAAAACCCCAAAAAAACTTAAATCCACAAAAAACCAAAACAATAAAAACCCTAAAAGACCCTCAAAACCCTAAAACCCTAAAAACTCTAAAAACTCTAAAAACCCTAAAAACTCCTAAAACCCATAAAAACACCTAAAAACCTTAAAACCATAAAGCCCTAAATCCCCCATAAAACCCCACTAAATACAAATAGAACCCTTTTAAATCCTTAAAATATTAAAAAAAATAAAAATCCTTAAACCCCCAAAAAATTATAAAGCCCCCAAGATAAAAAAACATAAACACCCTAAAACCCTAAAAACCATAAAAACCATCAAAATCCCAAAAAATGCTAAAAATTGTAAAACCCTTAAATTCCCTAAAAATCACTATAAACATAAAAACCCTAAAACCCCTAAAAACACTAATAAAAACATAAAAACATAAAATACTTAAAGCAACTTAAAATCTAAAAAATGATAAAACCCTAAAAAACCCCAAGAAACCCTAAAAACCTTAAAATACCTCAAAATCACTAAAACCCCTAAAAACCCATAAAAATATTAAAAATTTCTTAAAAACACTTAAAACATAAAACCATAAAAACCATAAGAAACCATAAAAAACCTTAAAATCCTAAAACACTTAAATCCATTAAAAACTAAAAAATCTAAAACCCCTAAAAGACCATAAAACCCCTTAAAACCATAAAACCCACTAAAATCATAATAAACCCTAAAAATCATTGAAATCCTAAAAATCCACTAAAACACTAAAAACCCTTTAAAACCCTAAAACACCATAAAACCCATAAAAATCCTATAACTACAAAAAACCTAAAAACACTCAAATTTCATAAAAACCGTAAAATAAAAAAATCCTAAAAACACTAAAAACCCATAAAAATTTAAAAAAACCTAAAACCCCCTAAGAATACATTAAAAAAATAAAAACACATAAAACACCTAAAACCCAAAAAATCTTTAAAAACATGAGAACCCATAAACATCTATAAAAACCCTAAAACCCCATAAAAGACTAAAAATCCCTAAAAACCATTAAAATGTTAAAAAATTATAAAAAACCTAAAATCCATATGAAAATAATAAAAACCTAAAAACACTTAAATTTATAAGAACCTAAGAATTCTAAAAACCCTAAAAGAGAATAAAATCTCTAGAAACCCCTAAAAACCTCAAAAACTAGTAAAACCTTAAAAAACCTAAAACACTATAAAACCACTAGAAAATAAGAAAATAATTTTAACTCCTAAAAAGGATAAAAAATCTAAAATACCTTAAAATACCTTTAAACTATAAAAACCCTAAAAATCCTAAAAACCATCAAAATCATAAAAAACCATTAAAAACTATTAAAATATGAAAAATCCCTAAAAATCCTTAAAAAGCTCTAAAAACTTTAAAACCCCTAAAAACCGTAAGAAAACCATTAAACCCTAAAAACACTTAAAACCCCTAAAAACTAAAAAGGGTAAAAACCAAAAAAACCATTTAAGGCTAAAAAACATCAAAATCCTTAAATCCCTAAAAAATTAGAAATCCTAAAAAGCACTAAAATACCTAAAAAATAGAAAAACCTAAAGCAGTTAAAAAGTCTGAAAAATTTAAAAACTTGAAAACACTTAAACCCTTAGAAAAATAGAAAAATGTTAAAACCCCTAAATTTATCCTTAAAATCCTAGAACCCCCTAAAAACCATAAAACCCCTATAACCATAAAACCACTAAAACCCCATAAAAATTCTAAAACCCACATAAGATACTATGAACCATTTAGTCCCCTAAAAATGATAAAAAAATGTAAAAAATCTTAAAATCCTTCAACTAAAAAATACCCCAAAACTCAAAGAAATCTAAGAACCCTAAAAACCCAAAAAACACTAAAACCCCTAGAAACCCGAAAAATCCCTAAAAACCTAAAAAATAATAAAATCTTAAAAAATTGAAAAAAAACAAAAAAAACACGAAAACTCTAACAAACATTTAGAAACATAAAACACTTAAAACCCGTAAAAACCTTAAAAATACATAAAATCCTAAAAACTCCTAAAAAACATAAAACCCTAAAAACCTCAAAAGCCCTAAAACCCATAAAAAAACATAAAAATCCTAAAAAATTCCTAAATATCCCTAAAAATTTAAAAAACCAAAATACCCTGAAAACACTAAGAAAACCGTTAAAACCCTAAAAATTTTATAACCACTAAAAAACAAATAATTCTTAAATGATCATAAGAACCATTTAAACCCCTAAAAACTATTAAAACACCTAAAAGCAAAAAAACTAAAAGCCCATTAAAAACCTAAAAACCAATAAAACTCTAAAAACCATTTTAAACCTTAAAAATGCTTACAAACATGAAAAAACCTTAAAACCCTAAAAAAACATAAAAATGGTAAAATACAAAAAAAACACTGAAAACCCTAAAAGCCCTAAAACACTTAAAATACAATAAAATCCTAAAAAATTCCTAAAAATATCTAAAATCATAAAAATTGTAAAGAACACAAGAATTCCTAAAAAACCTAAAAAAATCTAAAAAAAAATAAAAAACTATAAAACCCTAAAAACCTTCAAAATCCTAAAAAACCCTAAAAACCATAAAAATCCTTTAAAATCTCTAAAAATCCATAAATGCATAAAACCCCCTAAAAACCTTGAAAACCCTAAGAAAGCATTAAACACATAAAAACCCACTTAAAACCCCTAGAAACCTAAAAACGATAAAAATCCTAAAAGACACTACAAACCATAGAAATCACAAAATCCCCCAAAAAACCTTTAAGACGCTAATAACCCTAAATATCACTAAAATAACAAACAACCCTTTATAACCCTAAAAATTTTAAAAAAATATAAAACCCATAAAACCCATAAAAACTCAATAAAACCCGTAAAACCCTAAAAACGACAAAAAACCCCCTAAAACCCAAAAACCCAAAAAATCACTCATAATACCTAAAAATCCTAATAACACATAAAAAACCAAAAAATTCCTAAAATTATTAAAAATGAATAAAACCCTTTTAACGCTAAAAACCCCCTCATAAAACCTTAAAAACCAAAAAAAAATTAAAACCCCTTAAAACCTAACATATGTAAAAAAAATCCTGAAAACCCATAAAACCCAAAAAAACCCAAAAAACCGTCAAAATCCCTAAAAACCTAAAACCTTAAAATCCTAAAAATTCCCTACAAATACCTAAAAACAAAAAATAACCTATGAAATCCTTAAAAACCAAAATATCTAAAAACACTAAAAACCTCAAAGAACAAAAATAATAATAATAAATCCATATGATACTCTAAAAACCATAATAACACCTAAAAAATATAGAACCCCTAAAGTCCATAAATAATGCAAAAACCCATAAAAATCCTTAAAAACACTACAACCCAGGAAAACCTTAAAATCCCTAAAAACCATACAAATCCTATAAAAACGAAGGATCCCAAAAAACCCCAAAACCCTCTAAATACCCTTTAAACCCCTAAAAACATTAAAAATATAAAAATCTTTAAAACCCTAATCTTTAAAAAACCATAAAACCCATAAAAACCCTAAAACCCCTAAAAAAACCATTAAAACCCTCAAAATCCATAAAACCCCAAAAAACCAAAAAAACCCTAAATACCCTAAAAATCCTGAAAAATATAAAATACCCTTAAACCCCTTAAGAAAACACTAAAAATCTATAAACCCTCAAAACCTATAAAACCCCTAATAATTCAAAAAAACCAAAACAAACTAAAAACGCTAAAAACATTAAAAACCCAAAAAATGTCTTAAAATCCTAAAAAACCAGAAACACCATAAAAATACCTAAAAACACCTAAAATGGAAAAAAACTAAAATCATAAAAACCCTAATAAAATATTTATAGCCTTAAAACACTTAAAGAACCTAAAAACCGTAAAAACACTAAAAATGCTAAAACCCCTAATATTATAACACCCTTAAAAACGATAAAATAACCTTAAAACTCATAAAAGACATAAAACCCAAGGAAAATGTAAAAATAATTTAAAATCCTAAAAACATTGAGAAAAACTCCAAAAAAACTCACAAATAATTTTAAAATCTAAAAACTAATAAAAAACCTAAAAATCCATAAAAACCCTCAAATTCCATAAAGCATGAAAACATAAAATTCCAAAAAATTCCCAAAAAAATCCCTAAGGAGCATATGAAGCCTTAAAAACTCGGAAAAACCATAATAAATCATTAATCAAATGAAAAAACTTTAAACCCCTCAAAACATAAAAAAATATAAAACCCAAAAAGCCAACCCCCCCCCTAAATCACTAAAAATCCTAACAAACTATAAAAATCCTTAAAAAATGAAAATTCTATAAAAAGGTAAAAATAACTAAATTTCATGATGAAATACTTAAAAACCTCAAAACACAAAAAAACTCTTAAAAACGCAAAAAACAATTAACGGAACTAAAACCCTAAATACCCAAAAATACCATAAAATCCCTAAATAACTAAAAAATCAATAAAAACTGTAAAAAAACACGTGAAAACAGAAAAATTTAAAAACAATCTAAAAACCTTAAACAATAAAAAAATTAAAAAACCCTAAAACCCTAAAACACTTTCAAACCCCTAAAAACGTAGAGACACTAAAACCCTCAAAATACCAAAAGACCCTAGAGGCCATAAAAATCCTAAAAATCCATAAAAAACTCTAAAAACATAAACACCCCTAATAACCTGTAAAACCCATATAAAAGCCTAAAAAAACCAACAAAAAGGTTAAGGCCCGTAAAAACCTAAAAATGTTAAAATCCTTATAAACCCCTAACCTAAAAACCCTAAAAACGTAAAAATTCCTTTGAAATATTAAAATATCATTAATATTGAAAAAAAACCTTAAAACTAATTTAAAACATAAAAAACCTAAAATACTATAAATGATAAAAAACTTGAAAACTGAAAACCACGTAAAACCCATAAAAACATAAACAAGTTATAAACCATAAAAGCCCTTAAAACCCCGTAAAAACCATAAACCACTAAAAACCTTAAAAAACACTAAAAAACATAAAAACCATAAATAATTCCCAAAAAAAAATAAAAACCCTAAATTCCCAAAAAAGCATGAAACCCTAAAATCCTTAAATACCCTAAAATCACACAAAATCATTAAAATCCCTAAAACCCTAAAAACCCTAAAAACCCTAAAAATCCTAAAAAATCTCTAGAAATCTCTAAAAACATCAAATAACCGTAAATCCCATAAAAAACCTAATAAAACCATAAAAATGTTAAAAAAATAAAAACCCCTAAAACCTTAAAAAACGGTAAAACCCTAAAACCCCCCAAACCCTCAAAATCCTTAAAACTGCAAAAAACCAGAAAAATTATAAAAAAATCTCTAAAAAAACCAAAAATCTAAAAAATTAAAATCCTAAAAACTCTAATGAAAACTATAAAAACATAAAAACACATCAAACCCCCAAAAAACCCTAATAGGATAAAGAGGATACAAACCTTAAAATCACTAAAAATATCTACAAAAATTAAAATCCTAAAAATTTCAAAAAAATCTGTAAAAACGTAAAAAATCATAAAAATCAAAAAAAACCAAAAGAAAAACTTTAAAACCTAAAAATAATTAAAACCCATGAAAAACACTAAATACCATAAAAACCTTAAATCCCTCAATGACACTAAAAACTGTAAAAACAGAAAAAACCATTAAAGACCTAAAAATCCTTAAAAACATAAAAAAACACAAAACCCTTAAAAAGCTAACAAAACCATAAAAACATTAAAACCCATAAAACCCGTTAAAAACCAACAAAATGAAAAATAACCTTAAAACTCCTTAAAACCTATAAATCCCAAGAATCACACAATATGCCTAAAAGCTAAAAAAACAATAAAAAATTAAAAAAACCCTAAAAATCATTAAAATCTAAAAACCCATAAAACCTAAAAACTCCAAAGAGAGCCTTAAATAAATTAAAACACATAAAACACCTAAAAACAAAAAAAAAATAAAAAAACCCTAAAATTCACTAAAACCCTAAGAACATATAAACACCATAAAAACCTTAAAACCCCTAAAACCCCCTAAACCCCATAAAACCCTTAAAATACACTAAAAACTCTAAAACCCCTTTAAACTCCATAAAACATTAAAAAATCTAAAAACCATAAAATCTATAAAACCCCCAAAAAACCCTAACAACAATAAAACAATAAAATCCCTAAAAACTGTAAAACCATTCAAAATCCCTAAAAAACCTAAAAACAATAAAAATAAAAAAAATACTTAAAATGTAAAAAACACTAAAAACCTTGAAAACCCTTAAGAAAACCGTAAAAAACTAAAAACACCTAAAACCTCTAAAACTTATGAAAATGCTAAAAACCCTAAAGGAGCCTAAAAACCCTAGAATCCCTGCAATACATAAACCCCCTAAAAACTATTAAAATCCCTAAAACCCTAAAATCCACTTAAAACTTTTTATATACGCAAAAACCTTAAAACTCTAAAAAACCATAAAACACCTAAAAGAAATAAAAAACACCTAAAAACCTAAAAAAATAAAACCCTACAAAACCTAAAAATCCTTAAAACCCCATAAAAATATTTAAAAAGACATTAAAATATCTAAAAATATAAAAATGATAAAACCCTAAAAACCCCTAAAAACATAAAAACATGAAAGCACATAAAACTCCTAAAAAAGAAAAAAAACATTAAAAACCAACAAAACAATAAAACCCCTTAAACTGGTCAAAATACCTAAAAACCTTAAAATTTTACAAAAATCGTAAAAAATCCCAAAATATCCTTAAAAACATAAAAACCCCTATGAAAACCTTCAAAACATAAAAATTAAAATGACCCATAAAATCCTAAACACCTAAAAAACCTACAAACCGAAAAAACCTTAAAACCCACTAATAAAATAAAACCCTTTAAACCCTTAAAAGGTTAAAAACTTTAAAAACCTTTACACCTCTAAAAAACTTAAAATCCAAAAAACCCCAAAAAAAACATAAAAATACTAAAAATACTAAAAACCCTCAAAATACCAAAAAACCCTAAAACTCATAAAGAATAAAAAAACAAAAAATTCCTTTAAAATGTAAAAAACCCCATTTAACATGAAAACCAATTAAAAAAAATTAAAATCTCAAAACACTTAAAATCCCTAAAAACATAAAAACTTTGACAATCTTAAAAACCCTAGAAACGTTCTGAATCCCTAAACCCCTAAAAATCATAAAAGATACAAAAATCCTAATAAATACATAAAAATGTAATAAACTTTGAAAACCCTGAAAATGCCTATGAAAACCATAAAACCTAAGAAAACATAACCCCCCCCCCCAATCTAAAAATGCCAAAACCCTAAAATATCATGAAACCCCTAAAGCCCCCTAAAAACTATAAAACCCCTAAAAACCCCTAAAAACCTTTAAAAACCCTAAAACCTACTAATAACTATAAAATACATTTAAACACCTAAAAAAATTAAAAAACAATAAAAACCATAAAAACCCTAAATACCTCATAAAAATTTTAAAAACAAAAAAAAAACTATAAAACCCAAAAATCCAAAAAAAACGATCAAATTCCCTAAACACATAAAAAACCAAAAAATATATGAAATAATCCCTAAAAATCACAGAAAACATAAAAATCCATACAACCCTATAAAAACCTTTAGAAAACACTGAAAACAAGAAAACCTTAAGACCCCTAAAAATATAAAAAATGCTCAAAATAATAAAAACGTTAAAAACTCTAAAACCCCTCAAAATACATAAAAACCCTAATAAATATAAGAATCCTAAAAATTTCAAAAATTCTTAATTACCTAAAAACATCAAAACCCTAAAAAACTACAAGAAACCCGTAAAAACCATAAAATAAATAAATCCCCTAAAAACATCAAAAATGATAAAAACCCTAAAGGCCTTGAAATCATCAAAACCCTAAAAACTATTAAAACACCTAAAAACATTAAATATATAAAAAACCCTAAAAATAGATAAACACTATAAACACTTCAAACCCCTAAAATGATAAAAAATTTAAAACCCCTAGAAAACTCAAAAAACCCAAGACAGCCAATAAATCATAAAAAAACTAAAATCCATCAAAATCCCTAAAAAACCGAAACACCATCACAGTCCAAAAAATATCACTAAAAATCCCAAAAAAATATAAAAGCCCTAAAAACCCTTAAAGAACCGAAAACCCTTAAAACCCATAAAACCTAAAAAGCTTAAAACCCTGAAAAACTAAAAAAACACTAAAGACCCTAAAACCCTAAAATCCCAAAAAAATCTAAAAGCCTCAAAATACATAAAAACTAATAAAAATATTAAAAATATCTAAAAATAGCAAAAATCATAATATCACTGAAAACCATAAAAACCCATAAGAAAAAAATTAAAAACCAAAAAACACTTAAAACCCCAAAATCATAAAAAATACTAAAACACTAAAAGACCATAAAAACCCTAAAACCCCTAAAAAGAATAAAAATCCTTAAAACATAAAAAACCCCATTAAAGACCATAATTACCCAAAAAACCCACTAAAAACTCTAAAACCCCTTTAACCCCTAAAAATGGTAAAATATATAAAAAACCAAAAACACCTAAAAAAACAAAAAAAACATAATAACCTAATAAAACCATAAACCGATAGAAGCATAAATACACTTAAACCCCTAAAAAACTCTAAAAACAATAAAATTCCTCAAGAATCTATAAAAATTCCTAATAATATAAAAATATCTAAAAACCCTGAAAACCCAAAAAATCTATAAAAATATAAAACACTTAAAACCCCTAAAAAACTAAAAAACTATAAAAACTATAAAAACACTGAACCATAAAAAACCATAATACCCTCAAACTCACTCAAAACCCGAAAACCCACAAAAATCATAAAAACTCCCTATCCATACCTAAAAACAAAAAACTCGGAAAAAACTATAATAAACAAAAAAACCTAAAAATTATTAAATACCCAAAAAACCCAAAAAAGGATAAAAACCATAAATGTCCATTAAACCCCTAAAATCACCCTAAACCCTAAAAACCTTAAATAATCCTAAAAACACTAAAAAATACTGAAAACCCTAAAGATCCATTAAACAACTATTTTTAAAAAAATCGAAAAATCATAAAAATCTAAGAATCACAATACTCCAAACTAAAACCCCAAAAAAAGATCCATGAAAACACTAAACCCCCTTAAAACCTAAAAACCCAAAACCCCTCAAAATCATTAAAAACCCAAAAAAACCATTAAAGTATTAAGAAATCCCAAAAATCTCTAAAAAGGTAAAAAACCCTAAAAACACAAAAAACACCCAAGAAAACATTAAAAACATAAAAACATTTAAAAACCATAAAAAACCTAAAAAATATTTAAAATATCTAAAACCCTAAAAAACAGAAAATATCTTAAAATCCATAAAACCCTTAAAAATCCCAGAAAACATAAAAATCCCTAAAATTGGAAGAAACATTAAAACCCTAAAAAATCGAAAGAAATCCATAAGAATATAAAAAATGTTGAAAACCCCTAAAAACCAAAAAAATTATAAAAACCCAAAAGATCCAAAAAAAACCCAAAACCCCTAAAATCTGTAAAAAACACAAAAACACATAAAACCCTAAAACCACTAAAACCTATAAAAACTCTTTAAAACCCTAAAATCATTTAAAAAATATAAAAACCTTATATACCCTAAAAACTCAAAAAAACCCCAAAATACTAAAAAAACCATGAAAACCCTAAATAACTATAAAACTCTCAAAATCCCTAAAAATGATAAAAACAAAAAAATATGGAAAATCACTAAAAATTCATAGAAACCTAAAAACCATAAAAACCCTAAAAATCTCTAAGAAAAACATAAAAACCAAAAAAACATAAAACCCCTAAAAACCTAGAAAACACTAAAAAACAAGGACCCTAAAAATTGAAAAACCCCTAAAAACAATAAAAACCCATAGACCTTAAAAAACTATAAAACCCTAAAAACCATTTAAAACACTAAAAACCATTTAAACCACTAAAACATTAAAAAAAATTATTAATGCCTTAAAACCATAATAAACTAAAAATAAAACCCTAAACCCCCCCCCCCCAAAAACCCTTAAACCCCTCAAATCCATCAAATCCCTAAAACCCCTAAAAATCCATAAATATAATAAAAAACCTTAAAAAGCACTAAAAGTTCCAAAAAACATAAAAAAACATAGAAGTCCTTAAAAAACCTTTGAAAACATTAAAACCTAAAAAACTTAAGTCCACTAAAATACCTAAAATTTTAATAACCATAAAAACCTTAAAACTATCAAAATCTATAAAAACAATAAAAATTAAAAAAAATAAAAAAAATAAAAAAAATACCTAAAAATGTAAATAAACAAATCCTAAATATCCTGAAATAACTCTAAAAATCCATTAAAACATAAAAACACTTGAAACCCCTAAAATACTAAAAACACTAAAAACCCTAAAAGTCTATAAAAACACAAAAAACCATAAAAACAACAAAACCCTTAAAAACATTAAATCTAATAAAAACCTGAAATCCCACTAAAAAACAAAAAAAGATTTAAACCCCTAATAACATTAAAAAACTCTTAAAACCCTTAATAACTCAAAAAACCCATAAAACCCCAAAAATAGTAAAAACCCCAAAACCCATAAAAACCCTAAAAATAATCAAAATCCACATAAATTATAAATATAACAATATATATAAAAATAAGTAAAAATGTAAAAACCCATATTAAATTGAAAAAAACCCCTAAGAAACCCATAAAAACATAAAAAAATATAAAATCCATAAAACACTAAGAAACAATAAAACCATAAAAAAGAATAAAAATTATAAAAAACCATTAAAATTCCAAAAAACATAAAACACCTAAAACTCGGAAAACCCCGAAAAAATCATAAAAAACCAAAATCCTTAAATCACCTAAAAACATAGAATATACTAAAAACCCTAAAATACCCTAAAAGAACCTAAAATACCCTAAAACCCTAAAGACCCTAAAAACCCCTAAAAGCTATAAAATCCATAAAACCCATAAAAAAACTAAAATCCATACTATCCTAAAACCCCACTAAATATATAAAACCCTTTTTAACTACTAAAATTATTAAAAACTCTAAAAAACCTTAAAAACCCTAAACAACTCAAAACCCCCTAAAAACAAAAAAACCACCCAAATACTAAAAGCCTATAAAACTCTAAATCCCTCAAAATCCTTAAAACCCCTAAAAACCATAAAATTTCTAAAATTTCCTCAAAATTCCCAAAAAATGAAAAACCCCAAATAAATCTAAAAATAGTATGAAAAACATAAAAACATAAAAACACTTATAACCCCCAAAAAACCAAAACACTCTAAAAATTATAAAAACCCTTAAAACCTCAAAATCACTAAAAATAGTAAAAAACACATAAAAATTCTTAAAAATCCCTAAAAATCACTAAAACATAAAAAAAACACTTAAAACATGAACTATCCTAAAAAACCTTAAAACCATAAAAAGACTTAAAACCACTAAGAAACCAAGATGAGTTAATGTCTTATGACTCTGAGATCCCAGCCCAACACCATCTTGGCTTGACGTCAGATCTAGTGTGCTCTGGTCTGCTTGGGGTCAGCTCTAGTGGCTCAGAGGGGGGAGGCCTTGAGGATAGTTTTTGTTGAAGGAAAATTATGGGTTTGTTTTTGATGATTCTGGGGTCTCTGTCATTTTTATGTGAATTTTGGTGGTATTTTGGAAGTTATGAAGGCATAGTCGGCTATTGTTGGTATCTTGTGCTTATGAATATTGTTATTGATGATTTATTATAGTGGGTGATTTTGGAGTTTTGTATTGTTGGTTGGTGGTCGCTAATTGTTTGTAAGGTGATGATTATGCTTACTAATGGATATTGTAATGGTGATTATCATAGAGGATGCTGAAGGTTGGTGTTTGTGACATCGTGGTGTTGAATATGGTTCTATGTTTCTTTTGTCGTGTCTTTTTATTTATTTGTTTGCTTTTTTGGGATCATCTTTGGGTATGGGTCATTTTCCTCTACCCCTCCATTTTTTGCTGCGTCTCTTTTTCTAGTATATTTTGGGTGGGGGGGGGGGGGGGTTGGGAATATTTTGGCCATACACCTACCTTTCCATAAAAATTTTAGGAGGAAAATTCCGCTGCTCCCTCCTAGGTTCTCCCTCCCAAAGCTGTGATCTCCAGTGTCCCCTCTTAGAACCATCCTCGATGGCTTTGATGATTTCTTCCATCTCAAGCTTTTTTATGTGTATGGGGTCTTGATAGAGCGGTATTCTTTACTGGTGATGTGCTTGTGGGAGATGAGGAAGATGCTTGGTGGTTATGGGCTCTAGAATCTCTCTTTGAGGAATCGCGACGACGGCATGGTCGGGTTCTTATGACGAAATGGCTTGGATTCAGTAGATATAGAAACAGATCTTCCTCTAGTGTCATTCAACTAGTGTAGGTAACCTATTTTTCATGGTGGAATCTTTGGTTGACTCGCTGGGAGGTAGGGATTCTGGTCAGCAAGGATTCTCTATTCTCAATGGGGAGGAAAAATTGGATTTTCAGGTGGCATTGTAGCTTCTTGCGTTGCTCAGTTTTAGGTAGCTTGTAAGGCGTTACAACGAGGTGAGGTTTTGCAGAAGCAGTCTGGGGATGGGTGGATCATGATGGATTTTATGGATTTGTGAGAAAATATTCCGATTGGTGCTCAATGTAGTGATGGGTGCTTTTTTATCTTCTTAGAGGTTTCATAAGGCCCAGATGAGATCGGATTAGCATTTGTTTGTGCATAAGATGCATGTTCGTGTTTCTGGTTCCTCTCTCTAGGATCTGTTTCATGTTGTTAAAGAAGGGATGATTATGTTGTGTTGCGCTATGGATACTAAGTTGGACTGTGGTATTCTATTTTTCGACTAGTTTGGTTGTGAATCATTGCGGGTGTAGGATATTGGTTTGGTTGAGTGGTGTTGGATGTTTTCTAGCCTTAGGATACTGTGAATGGGTCCTAGGAATGGGGGTCAATTGCCCTGTGTTTCTGGATGTGTTACTAGGTGTGAAATTCTGGGAGCTTACTGGATATAAGGTGATGGTTGAAGGATTCTAAGTTATTGGGTGATGGCTCCTGCTTGGATGGGATGTGATTAAATAGGTTGGTTGTTGATTGGCTAGGAGGTGCTGATGGAAATGATCATGAATGTATGGATTTTGGGTGCATTTTTCTTTGAGATGGTTGTTGATTGGCTAGGAGGTGCTGGAGGTGGATATGCTTGGCAAGAAGGTGATGGATGATGACAATGGTGATGTGGGATGCTAGTTGATGTTTGGCTGGGAGATGCAATTGGAGATTATTCTATTTTGTTTCTCTACTTTTGTGTGCCTTTTGGGTTTTTGGGGACTTTTGGGTTTTGTGGGGTGTCTAGGGTTTTTGTGTGTGGGTTGACAGAACCCACCCCTCCCTTGTCTACTGTGCCTTTTTTTCTAATAAAATTCGGAGGGGGGGGGGGTCAGGAATATCCTATCCATGTTCCTTCCTTGCCCTAAAAATGGTAGAAATTCTAAAAACCTTAAAACCCTTAAAAACTCAAAAGACCCATAAGACCCCGCCAAACCCTAAAACAACTAAAAACCCTAAAAACCCTCAAAATACCTAAAAACTGTAAAAAAATATAAATATCATTAAAAATCACTGAAAATACATAAAAATATAAAAAACCCAAAAAATTTTGAAAAACTCTAAGAAAACCAGAAAAACAAGAAAATGCTAAAAATCCTAGAATACCAAAAAACTCTAAAAACCCTAAAACTATAAAAACCCCAAAATCCTTAAATACCCTAAAAACCCTAAGAACCCTTAAAACCCACTAAAATCATTAAAAATCCCTTTAAACCACTAAAAATGTAAAAAAATATAATAACCGTAAAACCCTAAACAACTCAAAAACCCTAAAACCCAAAAAAACTATAAATACCAGAAAACACTAAAACCTTGTAAAAATCATCAAAATCCCTAAAAACCTTCAAAAACCATAGAAATACTAAAGAATACCTACAAACCATCAAAATTTATAAATCCATAAAAATCATGAAAAACCATAAGAAAACTTTTAAATCCTAAAAACACAAAAAACCCCTTAAAACCCTAAAAATGTTAAAAACCCTAAAAAACCCTAAAACCCATTAGAATACCCAAAAATGATAAAACACCATAAAATCCTAAAATCTCCCTAAAAATACTAAAAACATAACCCCCCCCAAAAAAAACCAAAACCCCCCTAATAAAACCTGAAATACCTAAATCCACTTCAAACCCCAAAAAAACATAAAAATCCCAATAACCCCAAAAGATCCTAAAAACCAAAACAAAACCATAAAAAAACCATAAGGTCTATAAAACCCATAAAACTCAATAAAAACACTAGAAACCTTAACAACCTTTTAAACCCCAAATGACTTTTAAAAACACTAATAAACCTTAAAATCACTAGAAAAATAAAATAACCCTTAAATCCCAAAAAATAATAAAACCCATAAAAACCGTAAAAAACTCTTAATCACCCTCAAATCCCCCAAACCCTAAAAACCATGAAAACTATAAAAACCCACTCTAAATCTCAAAAATGTAAAAAACCTAAAATTCTTAAAAACCCTATGAAAACATTAAAAACCTAAATACACTTAAAATCCCTAGAAAACAAAAAATAACATTGAAACCCTAAAAACATAAAATCCCTCAAAACCCTAAAAACCATAAAAACCATAAAAATACTAAAAAAATCCCTAAAAGGGTAAAACACCCCTTGAAACCCAGAAAAACACTAAAAAAATCATAAAATCTAAAAACAATTAAAACCCATAAAACCTAAAAATGCTAAAAACCCTAGAAGATCCAAAAACCAAAAAAACCCCTAAATATACTAAAAACCTCTAAAAACCATAAAACCCCTAAAAACCATAAAACCCTTAAAAACAAATAAAATATATACAACCCCTTTAAACCACTAATTGTTTTTTTTAAAAAAATTCTAAAACTCCTAAAAACATCATAACACTCGAAAGAACATTAAAACCCCCCGAAACCCACAAAAAAAAATAAAACCCTAAAATATTATTAATCCCTAAAAGTCACAAGAAACCCTAAAAATAATAAAAATATATAAAAGCCCAAAAAATATATAAAAACATAAAGATCCCTAAATACCCTATAAACCCATAAGAAAATATTAAAAAACCTTAAAATTTTAAAACCCATAAAAAATTAAAAAAATGATAAAAACACTAAAAACCTTTAAACACTTCAAAATCCCTAAAAACACGAAAAACTCTAAAAATCCAAAAAATGCTCTAAAATACCTTAAATAAAAAACCCTAAAAACCCTTGGAAAAAATTAAGAACAAAAAACAAATAAAACCCCTCGAAACCTAAAAAAATTCAAAAACATTAAAATACCATAAACACCATCAAATCCCTTAAAATCATAAAACCCAAAATAACTATAAAAACCAAAAAATTGAAAAAGACAAAAAAAAATCAATAAAACTCCAAGAACCCATTTAAACCCCTAAACCCATTAAAAACCACTAAAAACATTAAAACCCCCAAAAAATAAAAAAACACAAAAACACAAACACGCCATAAAAATTAAAAAAACCCTAAAAGATTGTAAAAAATATTAAATCCATAATCAAGCCATAAAAACCCTAAAAAATCCTAAAAATATATAAAACTGTAAAATCCCGAAACAAATTGACTAAATTAAAGAAAAATATAAAAACCTAAAAATACATAAAACAATTAAAAATATAAAATATTCAAAACACCTTAAAAAACCCTTAAACTCTTAAAATTCTCAAAATCCATAAAACCCCTAAAAACCATAAAAACCCTTAAAAGGAATTAAAAATCCTAAAATATATAAAACCCCCCTAAAACCAAAAAGAAACCAAACAAAATATCAAAAACCTAAAGACACATACAAAAACATATAAACCTAAAAATTGGTAAGAATCCTAAAGGACCCTAAGAACCAAAGAACACTTAAAATCATAAAATTCCCTAAAACCCATAATAACCTAAAAAACACCTAATAATCTAAAAAACCTTTAAACCCTTAAAAATGTTTAAAAAGTTTATTAACCCATAAAACCCAAATAAACACCAAAAAACCCTAAAACCCAAAAAACAGTAAATCCATAATACCCTTAAAACCCATAAACCCCTCAAAATTCCCTAAAATACATAAAAACCATAAAAATACATAAAAATCTAAAAATATCTAAAAACATAAAAAACTAAAAAAATATCTTAAAAGCATTAAGAAAAATGTAAAAACCTAAACACACATAAAACCCCTAAAAACACTAAAACCCTAAAAAACATATAAACCCTAAAACCCCTAAAACCTTCAAAATCCCATAAAATCCTAAAAAGGGAAAAATAAAAAAAATCCTAAAAATCCCAAAATACTTATAAATCCTAAAAACCCTGAAAATCCCTAAGAAAACATTAAAAAACTAAAAACTCATTAAACACCTAAATAACTAAAAATCGTTAAAAACCCTAAAAGACACTAAAATCCCTAAAACCACTAAAAACCAAAAGACCCCCCTGAAAACCATTAAAAATTCTATAAATAAAAAAAACATAAAAACCCAAAAAAATTATTTAAACACAAAAAAATGTTTAAAAACTCTAAAAAACATGAATAAATAAAAAACTATGAAAACCCCAAAACCACTAAACTCCCACAAAACCATAAAATCCCTAAAAACTCCAAAATCAATAAAATTTCTAAAAAACCCCATAAACATAAACAAACCCAAATACCCTGAAAAAAAACCTAAGAAAACCTTAAAAACCAAAAAACACCTAAACACCCTAAAAAAGCATAAAATGATCAAAATCCATAAAAACACCTAAAATAAATGAAAATATAAAAGAAGACCTAAAATCACAAAAAACGTAAACAATCCCAAAAACCCCTAGAAAATATAACAAATACTTGAAAACCTAAAATCAATTAAAACACCTAAAAAACCTAAAAACTCTAAAAACTATAAAAGTCCCTAAAAACCAAAAACTCCAAAAACTCTTAAAAAAACTAAAACACCATAAAAAACCTAAACCACTAAGAACATTAAAAACCTTTTATCCCACTAAAAACATTAAAACACCCTAAAAATCATAAAAATCCTAAAAAAAACCTTAAAATAACTAAAACATAAAAAACCAGGAAGACCCAAAAGAAAATATTAGTCATAATAACACTTAAAACCTCTTAAATTCCTAAAAAATTATATAAACACTAAAAATACCTAAACCCCTAAAAGCTCTAAAACAGATAAAATCCGTAAAACCCCAAAAAACTATAAAAATAATTAAAATCCCTAAAAATACTGAAAAATATAAAAAACCATAAAAACATAAAAATCCATAAGAACATAAAAAATTCCTAAAAACCATAAATAACCCTTATAAATCCTCAAAAAACGAAATAACACTTAAAACCCTAGAAAAAACTAAAAAATCAAAAACCCTAAACATTTCTAAAAAACATAAAACCCCAATGAAAATCTTAAAAAATTAGAAATAGTTAAAATCCCGAAAAACATAAAAAACTCTAAAAACTCTAAAAACCATAAAAACCTTAAAAATAATATAAAAACCTCAAAATCAATAAAAATATTAAAAACCATAAAAATACTAAATATGACATTAAAATATCTAAAACCATAAAAACCTTAAAACACTATAAAAACCATAGAAATATAGAATGCTAAAAGCCCTAAAATAAAACCCATAAAATTTGTAAAAATAATTATAACCCTTTAAAACATAAAAACAATACAAAACCTAAAAATCCACAAAATCCACAAACTCCATTAAAACCCTAAAAAATAATAAAAATCCTAAAAAACTGCAATAAATACCTAAAAATGTAAAAAACCAAAAAAAACCATGAATAACCTTACGAAAACCATAAAACACAGACCCACTAAAAACCTAAAAACCATAAAATCGCTAAAAGACCATAAAAACCCTAAAACCCCTACAAACCATAAAAACCAATAAAAAACTCAAGAACCATAAAAAACCATAAAAAAACCTAAACTACTGAAAATATAAAAAACCTTTTTAAACTCTTAAAAATATTAAAAATCTCTTAAAACACTTAAAATACTAAAAACAATAAAAAACCTAAAAACAAAAAAAAACATCGAAACCCTAAAAACCCAAAAAAATCCATAAAACTCTAAAAAGCATAAAAGTCATAAAAAAATCCTAAAACCCTAAATACGTAAAATAACCTAAAAACCAAGAAAACCTTAATAAAACCTTAAAAACCTAAAAACACTTAAAAACCCCAAAAACCCTAAAAATGAATGAAATCCCGAAAAATATGAAAAAACCTAAAAACCATAATCATCCTAAAAAGCTCTAAAATACCTAAAAACATACGAATCCCAAAAAACAGTGAAATACCTTCAGAAAAAAATAATTACCTAAAACACTAAAAACCCATAAAAACCTAAAAATGATCAATTCCCTAAAAGTCCCTAAAAGACCCAAAAACCATAAATCCCCATAAAAAATTTAAAAACACTAAATACTAGAAAAATCACTAAAATGAATAAAAAACATTTAAACCCCTAAAAATGTTAAAAAATTATAAAAACTCATTAAACTTTAAAAAACTTAAAAAAATTAAAAAACAATAGAAATAAAAAACTATAAAACACAAAAAAAACATCAAAACCCTCAAAATCCCTAAAACCCTAAAAATCATAAAAATCCTAAAAACCATAAAAACTATAAAAAACTAAAAAAACATCAAACCACTGAAAAAACTAAAAAAATATTACATCATAACAACAATTAAAACCCCTAAAAACCCTAAAATGCTAAAAACCCTAAAACATAAAAAATTCTCAAAATCCCAAAAAACACCAGAAACCATAAAAACCTAAATAATAGAAAAAAATCCATAAAAATATAAACATTCATAAAAAATTTGAATAACCCAAAGTAATCCTTTGAACCATAAAACACTTAAAACCCCTAAAAATCTAAAAATTCTAAAAACCCTAAAAGTCACTAAAGACATAAAAAACCAATAAGAACATTAAAAACCCTAAAAAACCAAAAAACATAAAAAACCCACTGAAAACTATAATAACCTTTTAAATTCTTAAAAATATAAATAACTCTAAAAAATTATGAAATACCTAATAAACCGAAAAAAACACTAAAACCCAAAAAACCAAAAAAACCCTAACAAACCCTCAAAATAATTAAAAACCCTAAAAACCTTTAATAACATAAAAATTCCCTAAAGAAACCCCATAATGTAAAACACTAAAAACCCAAAAAACCCTATGAAAACCAAAAAAATAAAAACACTTAAACCCCTAAAATACCTAAAAATTCTAAAGACAAAAAACCCAAAAACTCTATAGAACCCTACACCCCCTCAAAAACCCATAAATACCATAAAAAACAATTAAAAATATAAAAACCCCTAAAAACCTAAAATTTTAACACCCCATAAAAACCTAGAAAACCCCCATGAAAAAACATAAAAACCAAAAATCACTTAAACACCATAAAAACCTAAAAAACAAAAAAAACCTACAATCCCTTGAACCCTAAAAATATGTAAATCCCTTAAAATCCCTTAAAATCCTTAAAAACCTGAAAACCCATAAAAATTATAAAAATCACTAAAAATCATAAAAAATTTAAAGAACCCCCAAAATCCTGAAATACCATAAAAACCATAAAAACCTAAAAAACATAAAAATGCTAAAAAATCAAAAATGCTAAAAATCCTAAAACCCATAAAACCCTAAAAACACTCAAATAACAAAAAAACATAAAATCGTTAAAATCTTACAAAAATCCCTATAAATCCCTAAAAATATTACAAACCTTAAAAATTATGAAATCCCATAAGAAAAACATAAAAACCTAAATACACTTAAATTCCTACAAAATGCTAAAAACACTAAAAGACCATAAAAAACTAAAACCCCTAAAAACATAAGACCCCCAAAATATTATAATCCCTAAAACCCCATATAACCCTAAGAACAACAATGAAAAATAAAGACCCTTTAAACCACAAAATGATTTAAAATTTAAAAAAACCTTAAAACCCCTAAAAACTATAAAACCCCTAAAGACACAAAAACCTATAAAAACCTCAAAACCCTAAAATTTCCTCAAAATATTAAATACCATAAAAATAATAACAAATCACGAAAAATACATAAAAATAAAAAAAATCCCTAAAACCCTGAAAAGTCCTAAAGAAAAATTATAAACCTAAAAACACTTAAAACGCGTAAAAACCTAAAAAATGCTAAAAATCCAAAAAACCATAAAAATACTAAAAAACCCCAAAACCGTCAAAATCCATAAAACCCAATAAAATAAAAAAAATGTTTTAAAATCTCTGAAAGCCTAAAAACCCCTTAAAACCCTAAAAAAAAATTAAGAAAACCTTAAAAACCAATAAAAATTAAAATGCTTGAAAAACCTAAAAAACACTGAAACCCTAAAAGACCATAAAACCCTAAAAATCCCAAAAAAAACTATAAAAACCCTTTAAACCCATTAAATCCACTATAACCTCTAAAACCACTAAAAACCAATCAAAAAACTTTAAACTATTTAAACCCACAAAACAATAAAAATTATAAAAAAAACATAAAATCCAAAAAAACTCAAAAGGACCCCTAAAAACCCAAAAAAATAAATAAATAAACCCTCATACACTAAAAAAATAGAAAAATCCTTAAAATTACCTAAAAATACATAAAAAATTAAAAACCCCTAAATACCTAAAAATCCGTAATGAAACCATAAAACTGTAAAAACACATTAAACACAAAAAACCTTAAAAATACTAAAAACCTTACAAAACCCTAAAACAATCAAAATACCGAAAACCATAAAAACCATTAATATTCTAAAAATTCATAAAATATCCCAAAAAAACCTAATAAAACTATAAAAATCTAAAAGTACATAAAACACCTAAAACGCAAAAAATGATAAAACCCCTAAAGACATAAAAATCCCTAAATACCCTTAAAATTAATAAAACTATTGAAAACATTAAAACCCTTAAAAATTCATAAAAACCCTAGAAACCATTAAAAACTATAAAACACTAATAAACACCTAAAAACATTAAAAAACTCTAAAAACCCTTAAAACATAAAAAACTAAAAAACCATAAAAACCTATAAAAATTCATAAAAACTAAGAAACTTCAAAGAAACCCTAAACCCATCAATGTCCTTCAAAACCCTAAAAACCCATAAAATTCCTAAATAAGCACTAAGAATTCCTAAAAACATAAAAAATACTAAAAATATTGAAAACCCCTAAGAAAACCATAAAAACTAATATACTAAAAACTCCTAAAAACCTAAGAAAATACAAAAATCCCTAAAACCCAAAGAAACCCTAAAACCCCTAAAAATACCCAAAAACCCTAAAACAAATGAAAATAAAAAATATAACTAAAATCATAATAAACCTAGAAACCCTAAAAAACCCTAAAAAACATTAAAAACCTAAAAACATGAAACCCCCTAAAAACATAAAATCGCTAGAATCCTTGAAAAGCATTTAAATCCCAAAAAAACATAAAATAGCCTTAAAATCCTGAAAACCCTTAAAAGCCCATAAAAACCTAAAAAATCCATAAAACCCAAAAAAGTTTTAAACCCCTAGAAACCCCTTATAAATCCATAAAAACATAAAAACACTTCAAACCACTAAAAACTTAAAAAACACTATAGGCGTAAAAAACCCAAAGCCCTCTAAAATTTCCAAAAACCCTAAAAACCCAAAAAATACCTAAAACCCCTAAAAGACCATAATAATACTAAAAGATCCCTCGAAATACCTGAAAATGTAAAAAATCTCTACAAACCGTGAAAACCCCAAAGAACCCCTTAAAACCTAAAAACACTAACCCCCCCCCAAACCTAAAACACTAAAAACCATACAACATCTTAGAAATCATAAAGACCGATAAAAACCATAAAATATACAAAAAAAGCTAAAATCCCAATAAACACTTTGAAAAACCTCTATACCCCTAAAAATATGAATACTCTAAAAAATGGTAAAACCCTTAGAAACTCAAAATAACCCAAATACACAAAAAACCATAAAACACATCAAAAATAGTAAAAAACATAAAAACCGATAAAAATCATAAAATCTATAAAAATCCCAAAAAATCACTAAGAAAAATTAAAAAACCTCAAAACACATAGAACCCCATTAAACATAAAAACGTGAAAACCCATAAAACCCTCAAAATCCCTAAAAATCATAAAGACCATAAAATTTAAAAAATAAAATCTCAAATTCCACAAAAACATAAAAACCCCTAAAGACCCTAAAACCCTTAAAAACATTAAAAACATAAATACATGTAAATAAAAAAAACCCTAAACATGGTAAAAACACTAAAAGGTCCTAAAAATCCCTTAAACACATAAAACCCTAAAAACAAAAAAACCCTACAACACATAAAACACTAAAAACAACTAAAAATTCTAAAAACCATTTAAACCCATAAAAATGATAAAAACACTAAAACTCCTTAAAAACCTAAAAAACTCATAAAAACCCAAAATACCCAAAACCCCATAAAATCCATAAAAAACGTTAAAATCTTCAAAATCCCTAAAAAACCCTAAAAACCATTAAATCCCTAAAAATATTAAAACCTCTAAAACACATAAAACCCCTAAAACTAAGTAAAAAAATCTAAAAACCACTTAAACCAATAAAATTATTTAAAAACTCAAGAAAACTTTTAAAACCATAAAAAACTCATAAAACCCTAAAAACCAAACACAACATTAAAACGTGAATTTTGTTTGAAAACCCTAAATCTATAAAAATCCACAAAACCCCTAAAAACATAAAAATCATAAAAAACCCTAAAAACCCTAAGAGAACCCTAAAAACCTAAAAAAAATTAAACCCATAAAAACATGAAAAATGATAAAAAAAACTTCTAAAACCCAAAAACCCTTAAAATCCAAAAAAAACCCTAAAAACCCCCAAAAATTCTAAAAGATATATAAAAGTTATTAAAAATATAGAAAACCCTAAACACCCTAAAACCCCTTAGAAAACCTTAAAAATATAAAATCAATTAAAACCACTAAAAACCTAAAAAGCGCAAAAAAAAACCAACAAACACCCATTAAACTAAAAAACCAACTAAAACCTTAAAAATCCATAAAATTATTAAAAACCCAAAAAATACATAAAACCCTAAAACCCAATAGAAAAATATAAAACCATTTAATGCCTAAAAATATTAAAAATCATTAAAACACTAAAAAAACAGTAAAAACCCATAAAAACAAAAAAAACATTAAAAAAACCCTGAAAACCATAAAAACCTAAAGAACTCAAAAACCCCAGAAAATCACTAAAAACCCTAAAAACCATAAAAATTATAAAGATCATGAAAAATCCCTAAAAACATAAAAAGGTATAACCCTTAAATCCCTCAAAAAACATAAAAAGAAAAAAAATGCTTAAAACTCCTAAAAACATAAAAACACCAAAAACCCTAAACCCCTAGAAACCATAAAACCCTAAATCCCCTTAGAATCCAAAAAACCATAAAAAGAAAAAAAATCCTAGAAAATCACGAAAATACCTAAAAATGGAAAATTCCTTAAAACCTTTAAAAACCCTAACAAATCCTCAAGAACAAAAAAATGAAATATCCTTAAAACCCCAAAATGCTAAAACCACTAAAACCCTTAATAACCCTTAAAATCCCTAAAAACCCTAAAATACTATAAAAATTATAAAAATCCCTAAAAATCCATTAAAATGTAAATAACCCTAAAAAACCTAAAAAGAAAAAAAGAAAACCTTAAAAACCCTAAAACACTTAAAACCCCCAAAAAACCTAAAAAATGCTAACTACCCAAAAACCCCATAAAAATCATTAAACTATCAAATCCATAAAACTCGAGCATGAAGCAGGGTGGGGTCCTTTTGTACCTTAATCAAGAAGCCTACATCATCCCAGACCATGTTTTCTTCCTGGTGGATCGTAGAAGGATGAAGCAAAATATGAATATAATCCTCAAAGAGAAGGCCTTGTTTGAGGGGTCTATTCCAGATGGGAAGGAAAACAAACCTACATGGGTCTCTTCAAATCCCTGAAAGAGAAAAACAAGGAAGTATTATTCTAGTATTCCTAAGACTGTGTCCACGAGAGCCTCTTGCAAAGCTAAGGCAGTTACCTCCGGTAGAGGAGGTCGCCCTGTCAAGGCACAACTGAATCTGGAGAAGCAACGTCTCAGAGAGTATTACACTACCTTCCTAAAGCAATATGATTCATCTGAATGTGAGTCGATGGATTCGGATGCCTCCTACAGGTATGGTGACGATGGGGACCCTTTTGGCGTTGGAGACATTGATTTGTAACTCCAGATTTTTTATATTCTGCTTTCGGGTTTTTTGGGGTTTTGGTGTCATGGGGGGTTTAGGGATTTCTGGATGTGGGTTGTTTGGCCCGACCCCCGCCCTTGTCTAATTTTCTTTTCCTTTAATAAATTTTTGGAGGCTAGGAATAGCCTGGCCTCGCACCTTTCTTTCCAAATGTAACCCTAAAATACCTTAACACCCCTAAAATCCCTAAAATCCCCTAAAAACATTAAAAAACCCCTAGAACGCCTAAAAAACAAAAAAAATCACCAAAACACTAAAACCTTATTAAATACCTAAATTTTTTAAAAAATATATAAAAAACCATAATATTCTAAGAACTCAAAGAATCCAAATAAATCCACAAAAAACATAAAACCCTAAAAACTCTAATCCAACAAAATCCCTAAAAACTCAAAAACTCATAAAAATAGTAATAAATACCTAAAAACCCTAAAAACATAAACATAATTAATAAAAGTGAAGACCCTCATAAAATCGTAAAAACCTAAAAACACTAAAAACCTGTGAAACCCTAAAAATTCTAGAAACTTTAAAAACCGAAAAAATCCCTCAAAATCCCTAAAAACCTACAAAAAATTGAAATACCCCCTAAAAGCATAAAAAAGTAAAAACCCATAAAAACATCAAAAAATCCAATAAAAGGTTAAATGCCTAAAAACACATAAAACTCCTAAAACCCAAAAGAAAACTAAAAACCCTAAAAGATCATAAAAATTAAAAAAATGCATAAAAACCAAAAAACTCCAAAAACATTAAAAACAATAAAACCCCATAAAACCCCTTAAAACAACAAAAAACTCAAAAACCCCTTTGAAACCGAAAAACATAAATATTTTTAAATCTCATTAAAACCATAAGAACTCAAAAAAACCATAAAACCCAAAAAAATCATATAAAAACATTAAAACCATAAAACAAATAATCCCTCAAAATACTTAAAAACCCATTAAACCCCTTAAATCCTAAATAATTTAAAATCATTAAAAACCTTGAAATCTATTAATAAAACCTAAAAACCTAAAACCACTTAAAACCCCTAAAAATCCAAAAAATACATTTAGACACAAAAAACACAAAAAACCCAAAAAAAACTAAAATCCCTAAAACCCCTAAAAATCCATAAAAATTGTAAAAAATCAGTTAAATCCCTAAAAATTTAAAAAACCATAAAACCCCAAGATAACCCTAAAACCATAAAAACATAAAAATACTTAAAACCCTTAAAAACTAAGAAAATTCTACAAACCCTAAAAACCATAAAAACCTAAAAATCCATAAAACATATAAAAATTAAAAACCCTAATAATCTCCATGAAAACATTAAAAAAATAAAAACACTTGAAACCCCAAAAAACCAAAAAAATAGTAAAACACATGAAACCCCTTAAACACCTAAAAACCCTTAAAACCCTCATAATCTCTAATATAATTAAAAAAATAAACATCCTAAAAAATCACTCAAAATCCCTAAAAATGTAAAAACCACTTAAACCCTAAGAAAACCTTAAATTATAACCACACAAAAAACCCCTAAAAACAAAAAAAATGTGAAAAATGCAAAAACCCTAAAAACTACTAAAAATCATAATAACCCTAAAATATTTAAGAAACCCTAAAAACCCATACAAACATTAAAAACCTACTAAAAATCTAAAAACCCTTTAAAAGCCTTAAAATTTTAAAAACTCCAAAAACCTTTAAAAACCTAAAAAAACAAAAAAAATCTTGAAAACCTAAGTAAAAACAATAAAAACCTAGAAACCCTAAAAACCTTCAAATTCCCTAGAAATAATAAAAACCATAAAAATCATAATAAATCCCTAAAAATCCCAAAAAATGAAAAAAAAACTGAAACACCTTTAAACCTATAAGAAAAACATATAAATATAAAAACACATAATACCATTAAAAACCTAAAAAATTCTTAAAATGAAAAAAAACCATAAAACCCCAAAAAAACCTAAATACCCAAAAAATCCTAAAAACACTAAAAACTATTAAAATCCTAAAAAATACCTAAAAATGTAAAAATTTAACAAACACTCAAAAACCCTGAAAACCCCTAAGAAACCTATAAAAACAAGAAACATAAAAACACTTGAAACCCCAAAACAAACTAAAAAATTCTAAACACCATAAAATGCCCTAAAACCCCCTAAAAACAATAAATCCCCATAAAGCATTAAAACCCCTGAAACACCTAAAAAACATTCAACCCCATTAGATACTCGAAAACCCCATTAAACCCCTAAGAGCATTAAAAAATTCTAAATGACATTTAAAACCTTAAAAAACAGAAAAAAAACACTAAAACATTGAAAAAACCAAAAAAACCGAAAACCCCTAAAATTCATCAAAATCCAAAAAAAAAAACAAAAAGAACAATAAAAATCCAAAAAAATCCCTTAAGATACTAAAAATAGTAAAATCACCCTAAAAACCCAGAAAACCCCAAACAAAATAATATAAACATAAACCCCATAAAAACCTAAAAATGCTAAAAACTCTAAAAATCTTTAAAACCTATAAAAACACTAAAAACCACTAAAACCTCTCAAAATAATAAAAAAAACTAAAAACCCTTAATAACCTAACGTCCCATAAAAATGAAAATACCATAAAAATGATGAAAACACCTATGAAAAACATAGAAACCTAAAAACATTTAAAACCCCTAAAAAACCTAAATAAACTAAAACCCCTAAAAGACCCCAAAAACTCTAATCCCCCTAAAATACAAAAAAATGCTAAAAACTATAAAAACCCTAAGACCCAAAAAAACCCTAAAAACCAAATAAGAACTCAAAAAACCCTTAAAACCCTAAAAATGTTAACAAAACTCTAAAAACATTAAAAACCTAAAAAACTCAAAAATTCATAAAAAACAAAAAAATACATACAAACCATTAAACCCTAAAAAACCCTAAAACCCTCAAAATCACAAAAAACCTTAAAAACCAATAAAATATTAATAAATTACTATAAAATTCCTAAAAAACAATAAAAGTGTAAAACCCACTAAAAACCCTGAAAACCCATAAAAACATTAAAAACCTAAACATGCATAAAACCCTAAAAACACTTAAAATGTTAAAACCCCTAAAACCCTCAAAAATCCCTAACAACCCTAAAAACCATAAAAATTCTAAAAAATCATAAATATACCTAAAAATATAATAATGGGTAAAACACTAAAAAAAGTAAAAATACCACAAAAAACTAAAAACATTAAAACTCATAAAAATCCTAAAATAAAAAATACACTAAAAGACCAAAAAAACAAATAAAAACCATAAAATGCACTAAAAACTCTAAAAACCCTTTAAAACTATAAAAATATTATCAATCTATATAAAACCTTAAAACCTACAAATACTCTAAAAATCCAAAAACCCAAAAAACCAAAAAACCATAAAAACTGTCAAAATCCATTAACACCCTAAAAAACATAAAAATCCTAAAAGTCCCTTAAATTCACTAAAAACCCTTAAACCCTAAGAAACCCTAAAAAATATTAAAACACTAAAATACTTAAAAACCCTAAATCCCATAATAACCCTAAAAAACTAAAAACCGAAAAAACCCGCATGATTTGTAAAACCCTTACAAACCTTAAATATTCTAGAAAACCGTAAAATTCCCAAAAAAATGTAACCCCCCAAACCTCAAAAACCCTATGAAAACCTTAAAACCCTAAAAACACATAAAACCATGAAAAACCTAAAAGATGCCTGAAACCCTAAAAGACCCTAAGAACCCCTAAAACTCTAAAAATCCATAAAACCTTAAAAGCACTAAAAACCCATAAAAATTGTAAAAATACAATAAAAACACTAAAACCCCTTTAAAACTCTATAAATGATAAAAACACCAAAAACCCTTAGTAGGATAAAAACTGAAAAATAAAAATCCTAAACACCCCAAACCATAAAAACCCTAAAACTTCTTAAAACCCCTCAAAATACCAAAAAACCCTATAAAAGAATAATCACAAAAAATACATAAAAATCCTAAAAATCATACAAATCTCTAAATATCTGAAAACCCCTAATTAAAACATAAAAATTTTTAAATACTTAAAACCCCAATAAACACTAAAAAATGATAAAAACCCTAAAAGACATTAAAAACCCTAAAAACCCATGAACACATAAAACGTCTAAAACCCTTTAAACCCCAAAAAACTATAAAAAACTATAAAAACCTACTAAACCTCAAAAAAACCCATTAAACCCCTATTTTAAAAAAAACTCTAAAAAACCTTTAAAAAGCTAAAAACACAAAAAATATTAAAAACCCATAAAAACAATTGAAACCTTAAAAACACTAAAAACCCTCAAATCCCTAAAAACCCATTAAAATCCGAAAAATCTCTAAAAATATAAAATAAAAACATTGATAACCACCAAGAAAACCATAAAACCAAAAAAACATTTAAAACCCCTAAAAACATAAAAACTCTAAAGACCTTAAAAGACCATAAAAACCCTAAAACCCCTGAAAAGAATAAAACCACTAAATACCTTAAAATTTACTAAAACCCTATAAAATCCTAAAACCACTAAAAACTCTAAAAACCAATTATACCCCTAAAAAAATTAAAATCTATAAAAACATAAAACCCTAGAAACCCTAAAAACCCTAAAACTCAAAAAAAATCCATAAGATTTTTTAAAATCCTAAAAAACAATAAATCCATCAAAATCCATAATACACCTAAAAATCATACAAATCCAAAAAACTCCATAAAATTCCATAAAAACATTAAACCCCTAAAAACCCTGAAAAACCATAGAAAATAATTAAAAACTAAAAACACTTTAATCATAAAAAATGTAAAAATTATAAAATCCCTAAAACCCTAAAAACCTAAAAATCCCTAAAACACCTAAAATGCCATAAAAATAATAAAAAAGACTTAAAATCAATAAAAACTTAAAAACACTACAAACCTGAAAAATACCCTAAGAAAACATTAACAACTGAAAAGCACTTAAAACCCCTAAAAACCAGAAATATTATAAAAACCATAAAATACCCTAAAACCATTAAAACCCATAATAACTATAAACCCCTAAAACCCATTAAATCCCCAAAACACTAGAGAACCCATAAAAACCAATAAAAATCTAAAATGCATTTAAACCCATAAAATTGTTAAAAATAATAAAATTCGTAGAAACCATAAAAAATAAAAAATACCTTAAAACCACAACCCCCCCCCCCCCCCAATAAATTCCAAAAAATGCTAAAAACCCCTAAAAATCATTAAAAACACTGAAGAAGATAAAATCCCTAAAAATCTATAAAAATGAAAAATGCCTAAAAATAGAGAAACCCATAAAAAATCTAAGAACCCTAAAACACCTAAAACGATTTAAAACATAAAAATGATAAAAACCCTAAAACACCCAAGAACTCATAAAAACCCTAAAAGCCAATAAAACCTCTAAAACAACTAAAAATATAAAAACACTTTAAACTGATAAAATCATTAAGAAATATAAAAATCATACAAACTCCCATAAAAACTTAAAAACCCAAAATAACCATAAAACCCACAAAACCCTAAGAACTCTAAATCCTACAAAATCCATAAAAACTGTAAAACCAGTAAAAATTCTAAAAAATTCCTAAAAATCATTAAAAACATAAGAAACCATGAAACACTGAAAGCCCCAAAGAAAAACATAAAAACCCTTACATAACATAAAACCCATAAAATCATAAAAACAATAAAATAATAAAACCTATAAAAACCATAAAATACCCTAAAACCCTTGAAAATCCCTAAATACCCTTAAAAACAACACCAATAATTTAAATCTTGAAAAACGTAAAAAAAACAAAAAAACCTAAAAACCTTAATAAAACCTTAAAAACCATAAAACACTTCAAACCCCTTAAAACCTAAAAATTATAAAATCTCTAAAATACCCTTAAACACTAAAAACCATAAATACCACTAGAAACTTTAAAAGCAACCCAAACCCTTAAAATCCCTAAAATTCTATAAAACCCCTAAAACCCACTAAAACTCTACAAACACCCTAAAATCCTAAAAATGATAAAAAATATAGAAACCAATACAATCCTAAAAAACACAAAAAACTATAAAAACCCAAAAATAATCCTTAATAATCAAAAAATCCTAAAAACCACACAAATGCCTCAAAATCCCTAAAACCCCTCAAAACCATAGCAATACTAAAGAACCCCAAAAAATACCAAAAAATATAAAAAACTCTAAAACCATTAAAATCCACTAAGAAAACCTTAAAAACCTAAAAAAAATTAATTCCCTAGAAAACCTAAAAATCACTAAAAACCATAAAAACCCATAAAAACCATAAAACCCCTAAAACCTTAAGAAACCCTAAAACCCCATAAAAACCACAAAACTACTAAAATTTATAGTAACAATTTAATACCCTAAAACTTAAAAAAAACAAAACAAAACATAAAATAACAATAAACTAAAAAAACCCTAAAACCCACAAAAATCTATAAAAATCATAATAACACTAAAAACCATAAAAATCCCTAAAATACAAAAAAATACATAAAAATCCCAAAATCCCTTAAAATACCTTAAAACATAATAACCCATAAAAACCAGGAAGACCCTAAGAAAAAATTAAATCCCTAAAAACAAATAAAACTCCTAAAACCCTAAAAATTCTATAAAAACTAAATACCCAAAAAAACCCCTCAAAATAACTAAAACCGCTTAAAACACATAAAATCCTAAAAATCCCTAAAAATATCTAAGAGAGTAAAATCCTAAAACCTTGAAAATCCTTATGAAAACCTTAAAAACTTAAACACACTTAAAATAGATAGACATCAAAAAAATCCAAAAAACACAAAAAACCGTGAAAACCCTAAATGTCCTAAAAACCGTAAAAAACACAAAAACATTATAAAAACCCCAGAACTAATAAAAACTTATGACCCTTTAAAAACCTAAAAACCTTAAAAAATCTAAAAATCATAAAAACAAAAAAATCTCAAAATATTCTAAATACCCAAAAAAACATAAAACCCCTAAAAACCATCAAAATCCCTAAAAACCATAAAAATCCAAAAAAATGCTAAAAATCCATAAGAACATAAAAATCATGAAAACCCAGAAAAAAATATAAGAAAACCTTAAAAACATGAGAACACATAAAACCACTTAAAACTATAAAAACACATAAAACCATAAAAGTCCTTAAAACCCTTAAAAACCCTAAAACCCATAAAACACCTAAAAATGTTTAAAAAAGCCATAAAATACTATAAATCCTTTAAAAACATTAAAAATATAAAAAAAATTAAACCCTTAAAAATGTTCAAAAACTCTAAAACCCACGAAAAGCATAAATACCCTAAAACCACTAAAATTCAAAAAAATCCCTAAAATCCCTAAAAACCATAAAAAAGACAATGACCCCAAAAAAACACAAGAAACGTAAAAACACCATAAAACCCTGAAAAAATCCTCAGAAAAATATAAAAAAACATAACACCCCGAATAACCCCAAAAAATATAAAAACACCAAACCCCCTTCAAAATATCAAAATCCCTAAAAACCCTAGAAACACATAAATTTTTTTAAAAATCACTAAAAATACATAAAAATATAAAACCTCCTTAAAATCTTATAAACCCCAATGAGAACAACAAAATCATAAAAACGATTATAACTAAAAAAACCTAAAAACACTAAAAACCCTAAAAGACCCTAAAATCGTAAAATAATAAAAATACATAAAAAAATTAAAAACCCTAAAATCCATTTGTTTCGTTGGTTTTGGCTTTTGGCCTAGAAACTCCCAACGGCTCCGTATCCAATGATTGATGGACCTGCTTTCCAAAGGGAGGCGTTCACCGGATGGTCTGACCAGCGACTCTTAAGAACTCATTTTGGTTGATAGGATGGGAAGTCGGGCTCATCAAGCCCTTTTTGGGGGGAAATTATTGCCTATTCCAGGACTCTATTATAGATTTAAGACGTATTCATATATTCGCGAATCGTTGGTTTATACAAAAACATAGTATCCACAAATTTAATCTTGGTGGGCAATGGTCAACTAGACCTAGGGGTTTGGAATGATTTATGCCTGAGGTTTACCATCCCTTATTAGGTAAATGACCCCAAAGGGTTGGAACTTGCTTGATGCGGCACTAGGAGTGGCGTAGTGAACCGATGTGGAGATGATCAGATCGACCGGTTGTTGGGCTTGAACCTCAGGAAGGCTTTCTACGTACCCTGCCTAGGAAGAAAGGATCAAAGTCGACATAGTTCGAATGGAGAGAGTCAGAGAACCAACATCAAAGGGGGGTCGGGATGACCCGTTGTTGGGCTTGAACCTCGAAGAGGCTTCCTACGTACCCGCCTAGGAGGCAAGGATCAAAGTCCATGTAGTTTGGATTAATTAGGGGCTTACGCTCTGGGGCAGCCCAAGATGTGGATTGGGGCTTACACTCTGAGGAGGCCCAAGATAATGGATTGGGGCTTACACTCTGAGGAGGCCCAAGATAATTGATTGGGGCTTACACTCTAAGGAGGCCCATAAGAGGATGTCATGGTCGATGCCTGCGTGAGTCATGCTTGGTGTGAGAAACAAGAGGCAGTAGGGACCAGAGGATCACGTTGCGAGAGGTGTGTCCGTGAGAAGTGGAGTGGGGCTTATGCATGAGGGCGGCCCATGAGGTCAGGGCTTACTCCTAAGTGGACGCCCATGGAGATGGATTGGGGCTTAAACTCTGAGGAGGCCCATGAGGTCGTGGCTTACTCCGAGATGGATGCCCGTGATGTCTTCCTCATGTCTAGCCATGAGGGAATCCCAACCCATTGGTGGGTTGAGGAATATAATGGGGGCCAACGCCTATGCGCAAGTGCACAAGCGGGATAACACCAAGGGCGTTGGAATCATTCTGAACAAAGGGAGATGAAAAGTGTGAATTACATGCCCAGCATTCAAAACACAATGAGGGTGGCATGATGATGGAGGATAACTGCTGACCATGTTCGAAACACAGCATCCATATCACATTAGCCCGATATGGGGAAAACAACTGAGGGTCGACTGCTGACCATGTTCGAAACACAAAACCTGACTCAAAGTGTTGTCCAAAGTCTTCCGGGGCGTTGTCCTAGGACAGTAGTCGAGCCGAGGTGGCATGAGGCCAGGACATTAGGGGGTCCCTTCAGACATAGAAGAGTATGTAGATCCGAATGAAGGACACACAAAGTGTGGGGTGGAGTGATGGAATGTTTGAATGGATTCCAGCACTCTTGAAGTTATTCCACTGTACACATGGCATAAGGCATCTCTTGCATGGAGCAAGAGGCATCCGATTATTGAATGATAGAGAATGATACAGTTTATAGTCATGTAGAGAGGACTATTTCCATATATTTTAACGCGCAGGGGCGTAGCCCCTGCAGTATGGACCAGTGAGTGCATGGGGTTTTCTGCATGGGGCTGGCCGCGAAGGGGCTGGCCACGAGGTGCCGGCTGTGAGGGACTGGCTGCGGAGGAGCTTTTTGCGATGGGTGTCCGTGAGGGATGTTGTCCGCAGTGGAGATGGTCATCTGCGAAGGGTGTTATCCGCAGTGGAGATGGTCGTCCGTGAAGGGTGTCTGTAAAGGGGCTAGCGCCCATCCTACTTCGCGCCCGTGGAGGGGGTTCCTCCTAAATTTCACAAAGGACACTGGTCCGCGGAAGGGGTTGTCGTCCGTGAAGGAGATGGCCATCCGTGAAGGAGGTGGTTCGCGGTTTGGTTTCTCCCCTATGCAGACGAGTGCATCCGCGGACGATATGGGGTCTGCGGATGGTCGTGGACCGTTGGGAGTGATTTCTCCAGCTTCTCCCCGCGTGTTTTCACCCGTCCTTCCTCTCTTCAATTTTCTTCATCACCCCTCGGTGATTATTTATAGAGCCGCGAATAGGATGGGCACACGGCCTTTGCGGAAGCCCACGAAGGAATCCCTATCCGTGGATGACTCGGTCAACCAGGGATTTTTGGAACCGAGATCCGCAGAATTTCTCTGCGGTTGTGCACCTCTCCGCTTCTGTCCCGCGAACAAAAACGGCCCACGGAGGTGGCGGCTCACGGTGGTGGACTAGCCTGGCACCAGACAGTCTTTCTAATTCGCGCCCTCAGAGGCGCTTCGCCTCTACTTCACGGACGACAGCATCTGTGAGAGGGCGGTTCGCTAAACTAGCTGCGTACTGTTGCCAGGAGCCGGTTCACGGACCGGTTCGGTCCTCTTCCAAGTTTTGGGGTAATCGGATTTCCCATGGGTGGAATTTTCAGGACCCTACACCATTAAAACAGAAAACCACTAAAAACTCTAAAAAACAATTAAACCCCTTAATACATTTAAAAATACTAAGAAACCTTTAATCCGTTAAAATACACAAAAAACCTAACCCCCCCCCCCAAATAACCATTAAAACTAAAAAACCATTAAAACCTATAAAACCATCAAAAACCCTAAAATCCCTCAAAATCCCTAACTACCCTAAATGGAAGGAAAATTATAAAAACTCCCTAAAAACACCTAGAAATATAAATTTCTCTAAAAACCCAGATAAACCCAATGAAAACTATAAAAACCTAAAAATAATTCAAAGACCTAAAAACCTAAAAAATACTAAAAACCCAAAAAACTCTA
The DNA here is from genome assembly GCA_963277665.1 of Viscum album. Classification (NCBI taxonomy): domain Eukaryota; kingdom Viridiplantae; phylum Streptophyta; class Magnoliopsida; order Santalales; family Viscaceae; genus Viscum; species Viscum album. The sequence continues at coordinate 1,272,813,430 of OY728136.1, read as the reverse complement.
AAACCCCCAGAACCCCATCAAAATCCCTAAAAACCATAAAAAATAAAAAAAATCCTATAAAACCCTAAAATACCTAAAATGTAAGAAACCTTAAAAACCCTAAAAACTGTAAGAGAACCTTAAAAACCTAAAAACACTAAAAACACCTAAAAAACAAAATAAATCATATAAACCATAAACTCCCAAAAACATAAAACCCCTACAACCTTAATACCCTAAAAACGAAAAATACCATTTAGAAACCTAAAAAACATAAAATAATCTACAAAATTTAAAGTGACAACAAACATAAAAAACCCAAAAAACCCCTAAAAACCCTTGAAACCCTAAAAATCCCTAAATAATCATAAAACCATAAAGAAATCCAAAAAATTCCAAAAAATCACAAAAAAATTAAAGACCAAAAAATGATGAAAACCTCTCAGAAAAACATAAAAACATAAAAACACTTAAAATTACAAAAAACCTAAAAAACACTAAAACCCATAAAAACCCGAAAACCTCTAAGAACCCAAAAAATCTATAAAAAACATTAAAATCATTAAACACTCTAAAAAAGCATTATAGCATTAAAAAATTTAAAACACTAAAATTATTTAAAGACACTAAAAAATTCAAAAAAACCATACAACTGAAAAAATTCATAGAAACCATAAAACCCCTAAAAACCCATAAAATCCATCAAAATATCTAAAAGCCTAAAATCCCATAAAATCATTAAAAATCTCTAAAAACCCTAAGGATTTTAAAAACCCTAAAAACCCTAAAAACTCTTGAAAACCCTTAATAAAACCTTAAAACCCAAAAAAACTTAATACCCCTAGAAAACCAAAAAACCAGAAAACCCTCAATCCCTAAAAACATAAAAATCCATAAAAAATCCATAAAATCACTAAAAATACATAAAATCATTTAAAATCCGAAAAACCCTAAAAATCGCATAGAAAACCATCAAAACCAAAGAAAACTTAAAACCCTTAAAAACACAAAAAAATCATAAAAACACAATAACCAAGAAAGCCTTAAAATTTCTAAAAACTCTAAAATCCCCTAAAAGCCTAAAAACCACTACAAATCCATAAAAATGTAAAAACCACTACAACCTCTACAAAAACCATAAAACCTAAACATGCGTAAAACCCAAAAAAACATAAAAATACTAAAAACCCTAAAACCCCCTAAAAACTCTGAAAGCCATGAAAACCATAAAACCCCTAAAAATCCATAAAACCCTAAAATTCCAAAAAAAAGTATAAAAGCCCTTTAAACCTCAAAATGTTTTAAAAAACTCTAAAATCCATAGAAAAAATAAAAAAAATAAAAAACACTAAAAACCCTAAATCCCAAAAAAAAAATCCCTAAAAAACATAAAAACCTAAAAATACCTAAAAATCCCTAAAATTTTAAAAATAACCTAAAAATCCTAAAACACCAAAAAAACCAAAAAACACATAAACCCCCTAGAATGATAAAAAATACTAAAAACCCTAAAAACCTAAAAACCCTAAATATAATAAAAAACCCATAAAACCATAAAAACAATAAAACCCCTAAAACCCATCAAAAAATTTAACTACCCTTTAAACCCCTTCAATAATTAAAGACTCTAAAAAACTTTCAAACCGTAAAAAAGTTGAAAAAACCCCTAAAAACCCAAAAAAAATATAAAACCACAAAAACCCAAAAAAACCCTAAAACCCTTGAAAATCCCTAAACCCCCCAAAATCCCTAAAACCCCTAAAAACCACAAAAATCCTAAAAATCCTTAATAATCACTAAAAACATAAAAAACCATAAAACTAAAAAAACCCTTGTAAAACCCTATAAACAAAAAAACATAAAACCCTATAAACCTAAAAATTGCTACAAACCCTAGAAACCCTAAGATCTCTAAAAAAATTGAAAAGCATAAAAATAAATAAAACATATAAAACGTTAAATTCCACTACAAACACTAAAAACCCTTTCAACCCCTGATAAAACTAAAAACTATAAAAAACCATAAAACCTATAAAAACACAAAAGGCTAGAATATAGAAAAAAACCATAAAACCCATAAAGACCATAAAATTCCAAAAAAATCCATATAATAAAGAAAAATGTAAAACCCCATAAAAATTATGAGAACCACTATGAAAAAAATTACAATCCTAAAGACACTTAAAATCCCTATAAAACCAAAAAATGATAAAAACCCAAAACATCCTAAAAACCCTAAAAACCCCAAAACCCACTAGAAATCCCAAAAACCCCTAAGCATCATTAAAATACAAAAAATTATCTAAAATCCTTAAAAATATAAAAAACTGTAATTTTTTTGAAAAAATCGATGAAGACCATAAAAACCTAAAAACACTTAAAAACCCTAAGAAACCTAAAAAATGTTTAAACCCCTAAAAGATATAGAAAACCCAAAACCCTTAAAAATAGTAAAATCCTCAAAAAAAACCTTAAACCCCACCAATAACCCCATAAAAACCATAAAATCCACTAAAACTCTAAAGCCCCTTTAAAACCATAAAAACATTAAATACCATATAACACCTAAAAACAAAAAAAATGAATATAAAAACCCAAAACCATAAAAAAACAAAAACAAAAAAAACCTAAAAAACCGAAAAACCAAAAAAATCCTACAAAATTACCTAAGAATCCCTAAAAATGTAAAAGACCTAAAATCCTTGAAGAACCATATGAAATACTTAAAATATTAAAAAAAAATTTTAAACCCCTAAAACCAAAAAAATCTAAAATTCCTAAAAACTCTAAAAACACAACAAACTCTAAAAATTTGGAAAAACCCTAAAAAGTATAAAAATCCTAAAAATACATTAAAATACTTTAAAATAAGAAAATTCTAAAAAACTATGAAAAACCCTTAGAAAACCTTAAAAACCTAAAAACGCATAAAAAAACCAAAAACCTAAAAAATGATAAAAACTTGAATTCCCTCAAAATCGTAAAAAATCATAAAAACCAAAAACAAATCTCTAAAGTTCCCAAAAACATAAAGAACCCAAAAAACATGAAATACCCCATCAAAACCATAAAAAATGAAAACATACAAAACCCATAGAAAACATAAAAACACTAAAAATTCTAAAAATCTTAAAAACCATAAACACCCCTAAAACCCCTCAAAATCCCTAAAAATGCTAAAACCCATAAAAATCCAAAAAATTATTTTTTAAATTCCTATAAACATTAAAAACCCTAAAAAATATTTAGAAAACTTTTAAAACTTGAAAACACTAAAAATACCTAAAAACCTAAAAAATGTTAAAACCCCTAAAGAATGTCATCATCCCTAAAAAAATAAAGAATAACTAAAAATACCTAAAAATTTAAAAAAAAACATAAAAACCATAATAATACATACAAATTGAAAAACACTTAAAACACCTAAAACACCTAAAAAATGATAAAAATTCTAAAAGAACCTAAAATACCAAATATCCCCAAGAAAACCTAAAAACCCATTGAAAACATTAAAAACTAAGAAAACACTTAAAAATCTAAAAACCACTAGAAAATATAAAAACTATACTACCCATAAAAATGTTTAAAAACGTTAAAAATAAAAAACCAATTGAAAACCAAAAAATCAATAACCGCTCAAAACCATAAAAAAAATAAAAACCTACAAAATCCATAAAAAATTAAAAATTCATAAAGTACAAAAAAGTAAATACAAATTCCTAAAATGATAAAAAACACTAAAATTACTAAAATTTTATAAGTAAACTTTATACCCTAAAAGGTATAACCCTTATAAATGTTAAAAATGATAAAACACTAAAAAACACTAAAAAACACTAAAAACTTTAAAAATACCTAAAACACTAAAAAATCATAAAATCCTAAAAATACCTAAAAACATTAAAAATGTAAAAACCCCTAAAAACCCTAAAAATTCTTAATAAAACCTTGAAAACCTAAATTCATTTTAACCCCTAAAAAATATAAAAAATTTATAAAAACCCTAAAAGAACCTAAAAACCCTAAAACCCCTAAAAACCATAAAACCACACAAAACATTAAAATATCATTATTTTGGCTCTGAGGGAGACACATTTATAGGTTGGGGAAAAATATTTGTTTCGTCCTGATCCACATTGTTTTCCTTTAAGGGGGGGTTTAATTGACCACGTGGGGACTGGGTAGTGTACCCCAACTATATGGAAAAGGAGGTTCCATAGTCAAATGGTCCCAGCAGGCGATTTCATGGGTTCAAGTACTTGTGAAATCATCCCTATGAGGATATAACTTCCTTGGATGGTATCCAATGGGTTTATTTATGGATCCAAAAATAGCCAATGACCCTGGTATCCATGATTCATGGACCTAATTCCCAAGGGTAGGCATTCATTGGATGATGATTTGGCCAACATCACTTAAGAACCCCATTGGTTGAGAGGATGAGAATTCGGGCTCACCACACCCCTTTGGGGGGGGGGTATTACCTATTATAGGAATATTTTATATATTTATGTTGTGTTCATATGTTCATGATTACTTGGTTCATTTTCAAAGAGTTTGTTTACGAGCTACCCTTGGTTAGCAGGATTGTCATAGGCATGCAAGGATTTGATTCTACATAATTAATGTTATCTTAAGCCATAAGATAAGGCACTTTGAAGATTATTGTCATCTAGGGATGGCGAAATGTGACTTGATGTTGTGCTTAGACCAATAATATTAGCTTCTTACATATCCTCATGAGAGGAATTCAATCCCACGTAGTTCAGGAATCATGGGGCTTATGCATGGGAGCTTCCCATTTGAGGGGAAATGGTTGGGAGGACCCTTCTGTAAGGGCACCCCTTTTGAGCTCAGATCTTCAAGAAGGAATCCTTTGTATCCTGGTTTGATCAGGAATCGGAGTTCTTTTAGTTCATAATTGTGTGAATGTTGTAATCTTCACAAATATATAAGCCCATGTGAGTCATTCTTAGTGTGAGAAACAATAGGATGTGAGAGGTCCAGCCAACCACACACCTCTACTAATGATGGGAGAGGGAAGGAATATGGAGGAAGAGGCTGAGGTGACTAGGGAAGTGGGGATGGAGCAACAGACCCTTCAATGTGGGATGGAATTAGAGGTCATGTGTCTCGGTCCTTAAAAGATTGGGGACATACCTCTATGGGAGTGCCTAAGAACACATCCTGGGAAAGGGGAGGAATTTCAACTCTAAAAAATAAGGAAAGAAAATGATTCATTAAAATGATAATCGTTCCTCATTGAATGGAAAATAAAATTATCATCCTTAATCCCTAGAACGTGGAGGTTCATGTTAGTGTCTCAAGGTTGGACTCCAGGTTACCTTGGGAATGTAGACTTACATACATCCATAGAGTCTGAACCATTGTGGGGAGAGCCTTCGTGACTCCTCTTAACATGGGTATGTATACTCAAAGGGGCACGCTGTTTTGTTTGATGAATTGATCATACGAGTCTGGTGGGTTTGGAGGAGGCTTTGGCCTAATGTTGGGGGGCTGGTTCACAGAGAGGCTATGGAGGAATGGACTGTAATGGAGGGGTGAAATTGGAACTGGAGGAATGGATACCCAAAGATGCCCCATTTCACATACTGTTTTCCTACAAAGGATGGGGGAGCTCCGTATACCACAGTGGTATGCATGTAGAGTGGTTGTATGTGTACCAAAGCAGTTCATGGGCTTGAAAATGGACCACTACATACCATAGTGGTATGCGGTCTTGAACATAGTCTGTCATGACTCTTCATGTTCCATCCACATACTGATGTAGTACACGAAGCCGGGTTAGATATGCATAGTGATACAATATGTGGAAAATAATATCAAAGAAGGTTCGCAGGGACTGTCATTCATGGGGAGTTCATCAATGAGGAATATGTTGTTCGAGATTTCACCAATTGGGTTCATGGTTCTCCAATTATTATTATGTTACATTGTTTTATGATTCACTCCTGGTTATACCTACGACAAACATGGTTTGCAATTTGGGCTTCACTGATGATTCAAGACTAAAGCCAGAATCCTCTATGAATTCTTTCTTCCAACCTCTATGGCCTCCTTCATGCTATCTTCATCTGTCCTTTCTTAATTCTTTTTATGCTCCTTTTATAAAGAAATGGGGTAATCATATATATGTTCATGGGAAACAATTTTCAGAATTCCATTAAGAGATATCTAGTTCCACCAAATACTCGGTCAACCAAGATTTGCAGAGGTTGTGGTTCCCAAGTCATGGTTCATGTAACCCTTCAAATTTTTTTTGTCCATGAACTGCTGAGTTTGCAAGATGGTATGTGAATTCATTCACACACATGATTCCCTCAATGATGTGGTTCTTGGTCTTCTGGGTTCTCGGGACGTCACTCTGTGGTCCGACGCCTCGTTGGTCGTTCTGCATACTGGTGGTTCATGGTTCAGTCAGTCTGCAAACCCTTCCCGGTGATGGTACACGGGGCACTTAAAAATCCTTTAGAAATTTAATTCCATCAAGTTTATTCCAATATTGGAAACTCAATTTGAGTTATTTCACTTTAGTATTCTTGTATGAATGGTTTCTTCCAGCAACAATGTGATTATGGGAATATTTTCTTCCCTTGGAGAAGTTTTTAGGACCCTACAAATGATTCACATCTGAATGGGGTCCATTCGGAATTAAGAGGACAATATTCTGAGGTAGGAGCAGTCTTGAACTGGGGTGGTTCGTGGTAGAACAGATAGGTCTGGTCGGAGGGGAACACACCTATAAATAAGGGGCCATTTCATTTTCCTTTTACCATTTCTCATGGAAAAAAGTGCCCTCGGCTTTCTCTGCCTTTGCTTATCATTTATTTTGAAAAAACCATTTTTGTGAACCGATTTGTACCTAAAGAAAACCAAAATTTACACCATTGCTTCTACCTACGAACTGGATTTTGGTTTTCACAAACTACATTGTGGTGTTTAAAACTAAAATCCATACTTCTATGTCAGATAATGTTATGTGCTTTGTGTGTCCAGTACACTGAACATGAACCAACGAACTGATCATTAATCCTTAATAATCTTAACATAAACTTTTAAACAACTATTTGGAATATGGATTTGTCAAGACCTTAGTTTGAGGTATCTGACTTCTATGAACCCTTTTGTTCACTGGCCAATTCTATGTGGGCTAGCGCCTCATGAGACTTTTGCATACCACAGCTATACGCAATATAATGTTTCCACGTACTGTAGTTGTATGCATTGATTATCTCTGCTTATCATGTAGCACGTGACATATGGTTGCCACGTACCATTTTTGGTAATAGTATATGGAACCTCATGCGGACACTCCTATGTCTATTTACCATATTTTTCAGCTTTTATCCAAAAAAATTTATTGGAATAACTTTTTGTGGTTTTTTTGGATCTTTTTGTTCAAGATACAATGGATCTTTCATAGGTTTTGATGAAATCAGACACAATGCAGAAATCCATAATGGGGGATAGTTAGGACCATCTTCAATCCTACATTTTTCCTTATGACACCTTCTTAAATGATCTCCTCACACCATATATCCTAGCTTACCCATTGTTCATATAGTTTCCACTTTACAGCTTTGGTATTCCTGATGACATCCCTCTACCTTTAGCTGATCCCAATAATCCATTAATTCTCTAAGAAGCATTACAAGGATATGATCATACCAATATTTCCTCGGTAGTAGAAGTCATAGATACTCTGATTTAGGAAAATGTGTTCATATTAGAAGGATCATCATGGACTCGGGGTAATCGTAGGTGTCGTAATACTTCCACGAAACTAGTCAACTGAGAGTACCTATCTATTATCAACATTTCCTAAGTAATCCATAACGGAAGGTGGAGCACTAAGTGGGACCTACAAGATGGAGTATGATTCTTCTAAAAATGGGCCTGGGAATTTTCGGTGCCTCAAACCTATATTAGACTTCCCTGACCAACTACATGCGGTGAACTTATATCATGTAGCTTTGGTTTCATGATTCGTAGCCTTCTCCCTAGGATAAATCCTCTATGATCTGCTAAGCCGCTGGTGTTCAAGCACCAACACCTTCCATTTTTCACATGGGGTGGTTGTAATCAGAATATGGGATATCCATGAACTTAGAGTACTCCCCATATTTGGAGAGATATATGACATGTTTCACCCTGCAGCTACTACGTAGGATAATACTAACAATGTGTCCCCATTGACAAGGATCCTACTAGTTATGGAAGATGGATTACTTGATAATCCCCTCCAAGCTCTCTCTGTTATCCCATTTTAGTCATGGAAAGGGTCATTTATGAAGGTGAATGGGCCTGTACCAAGAGCTCCAATAGTCAAACTCATCTATCCTGCCAGTCTCGATAGATTTTAGGGTTATATTGTGATACCCTCAAAGCGGGAAGATATGCCATCTGGGGGAATGAGCTTCAACCGGACGTGCCACTTGCACTTAGATTAGTAGGATTCTTTTCCATGTTTTTAGTGGATGTCTCTTCCAATCCTGTGATGTATATACCAGGGTCTGGGCTTGCAATTTGATGATGGCGGTTGTGCTGGCAGAGGGTCGACCAATCAATCTGGACAATTCGAATCTAGCCTAACATTATGAGTTATTGGGAAAAATACAAGAAGGTAGGTCTCCATATCGTCTCAGTAGACTATTTCAATTCTTATATGGGTGGATTATAGAACACTTCCTTTTCTATGAATATCGACACATAGCAAAGGTCCTTGCTCTGACTTTCAACCTTCCATTCTCAACATTTACACTATTAATCCCAGGACATTAAGTGTTAGTTATGTAGTCGAGCAAATGAATGGACTTCAAATCATTTTTTCATTTTCTAAAGGTCAGTTTAAGGGTTTCCGATACCCATTACACAACTACACCACTTCTAAATCACCACTTCACAAAATCCAGTTCCAAATCAAATTTCAAATCACATTTCAAATTTCAAAATCAGGTAAACCAGACAGCTGCCCTCGATCTGCATGCCATCAAGCCGCACACCTTTCCATGAACCATCGAACCACTCACGCCCTTGAGATGCACACCTGTCATCGGACACATCAACATCAACGTCACCACAGGCCTTCAACATTCATCATCGTCGAGAACCCCTCCGACGTCGCCGTGACATTAACACAGACTCACAACCCATCAGAGATCAACGGTGCCTTCAGTAACTCAACTCAATATAAAATTTCATCTTCAACCACTGGATCAAAAAAACCCAGTTCAAACTCCTCAATACTCCTTCAAAACCATACAAATACCCTTCACGCTCCACCACTGTTGGAACACGCCGCCACCACAATGTCGAAACAGTCCAAACGCAAACCAAAAATGAAGATCCAAATCCAAACCATAAAACCAATATCACATCCAGAATCAATCAAGTATAAACCTACAGAAAACGAACATCAACATGATTAAAAAACCTCCCCCCTCTGGAACTGAAGAACGACGCAGCGCCCCACGGAAACCCACCGGAACCACTTGGGGCGACGCCAGGATGCGGCGGCAGAACCGAGAGGAAAAGCACGTTCCGACAGATCTGTAGAGGCTTCACTGACGGAGAACACCAGAGCAGAGACATCATCAACGCACACCGAGCCGCAGGCCGGAACACCACCGATCTGACGCCACCGGGAGCAGAAGCCGGTGAGGAGAACCTCATACGCATGAAGACACCACGCCGAGCCGTGGCCCGAAGGAGACGAGTAGAACTAGGCCGGAGGGGGAAGGGGAAAAGGAGAGGAGGTGGAACCCTAGCTGCCGCGGGATCTTTGGAATACACCATTCAGAGGCCTCTATAATGAAAAATTATCTAAACCTAACTGTATCTGATTTATTTTTCATTTTTTTTTTCAAATCGAGCCACTGAATGAAACTTCTTGAATATCATTTGCACCAAACTCTACCCCTCATGGGTCATTAACAGGTGAAAGGGGTGGTTCATTAGAGGAACACTCATACATTATCGTGCTTCGAGATAGGATGCTCACGGCATGCATAGATCTAGTGTCCATTTGTGAACTATTCCTTCCTTACCAGTTTGTTAAGAAATTTGGGTGCCAATAACAAACTAAACTTCTTCCTACTATTATCTTAATGTGAGAATATCATCCCATAATTATTTTTCAATTATAGATTATGATGATGAGGGAAGGTACCACTATGAAGGTTATCATTCCTAATACGATGAGAGCCACTTTTCTGTAGTTGGAATATGCCCAACTATGGGTGCACTGTTACCCTAACTGGGTGCTAAAAGAATCAGTTTAGAGGGTATAGATTCCTCTAACCATTTTTCACCCTATCATGACCATGATGACCATGCCATACATTCCTTCTTCTATGAAATTTTTGACAGTTATGTCTTCTATTTTAGTCCATGCAATGGCAATAGAGGCTATGCTATCTATTCATGTCCTTATGGTAAGAAGATGCTCGATTTTCTGCCAGAAGTGTCTGGAAGGGTCTTCAATAGTACAACCAATATCAGTGGGGAGTGATTCATACTGATCCTCTCTTATATATGCTTTCCATGACCCTAATGATGTTGGCGCCAACATAGTATCATCTGACACCCCGAAAGTCATGACTAGTCATCTGCGTCCAGCTCCAGCATTCAACCATCTGAGGGCAAGGATATCCCTCCATCTTGGGTGACCTATAATAGGTCCCTTACCACTCCGGTAATGACACTTCCTTCCCATATACCCATTGCGGTGAGGGAGGATCAAGGTGATGGTGTTGTGACGAGGCACCGGACAATGCGAAAATAGGCATGGTGTCAGTTATGTGCCCTTACCATGAAAACACCTCCGGCTAGCTTTACTGATGAGACTGAAATAGTTTGGGGGTTATTCATCGAGTTGGGTTCTAGTGGATTTGAATATCTGCACTTACATATTCTCATCTACCATATCATCGTATCCCAGGATTTCCTCACTTCTTGTGAAGATAAACTTTCTAAATTCAATTCTTCCCATCACCAGGTGGCGAAATTTCAAGATTTTTCAGAGGAGCTTGATTTCCTAACGGCCAAAGAGGCGAAGCTCACAATTTGGTGATCACCAAAAAGGAAGAGTTTTGGGAGTGATAGGGTCGTTTAGTGAGATTTAAGGCTCAATTTCTCTCTATGTGTTCCATTTACAAAGTTATCCAAAAGAAACAGAGGGACCTTAAAGCTATTATGGAATGTGTGTGCCCAACGGTCAAGGCTGAATCAGATGAGAGAGCTTCTTTAGAAAAAACTCTTCATGGACCATGGTAGTAACATTCCATTTTTCTGGAAAGGGTGAGCCAGTACTTATTGTAACTTTCTCCAAATCATGATGTATACTCATTATTATTTTGATATTATAGAGATTCTTTGAATTAGGGATGTTCCTACATTTTTTTGTTGAACTCAATGAAAAGAATTTGTCTTCAAATACTTCTTATATTCATATTTAAATCATGTAAATTGAATGCAATCAATCATATAATCATCATTTCGATTTGATATTAATTTTAAACTATGATTCAAAACCAGTAAAGTGAAATAATCAAATCAATATTTAATGTTTTACTGAGTCGTGGGACTCAGCGATCATAGTTTGACTATTTCTATGGTTTTATGGAAAACCTCGCGAGCTTTAGTGTCATTTCCATTATCACCCTAATTTTTTCTTAATCCTACTTGACACATTCTGAGTTGGAATAATCTTGAATTTTTCTTAGGCCACCCTTTGTGGGTTTTTGACTTAACAAGCTTTAAATATTTTTTTAACAAACCTTCAATCGACTTTTATCTAGAGGTACCCTTTACAGATTTTTTCTCTGGCAAGTATGGTATCTTTTTTTCTGGCAATTCACAATCCTTTCAATTAAACTTATTACTAGTGTTTTAGGTCGAACATATTTTACCAGACATGACGGGGCAGGGGCCCCAATTCTGGATTCATCAGCCGAGAATGTACTAATAACTTTCAGACAAGAATGAGGGAATTTTCTTGACCCTAAATTTGAGATTTTTTGACATGTATAAGACTCTGGATCTGTTTTAGGCATACAGAGGTTGGAGAGGACTCTTATGAGGATGGATTTTCCTTTTATAGATATCCATTTTTTTGGATCCATATTTAGATCCACCAGGTCTTGATGTGCATTTTCAAACAAAGGGTTCTATAGAACACTAGACATCCATTTCTAATGGCTTGGGAGGATTTCCAACACTTTGAATTTGATTTGATGTTGTTAGTCATAGTGGGTGGCATGTCTGACTGATTATGGTTGAATGTATTAGGGAATTACATACAAGGTTTGAGCTAGAAAACTCACCCACACGATTCTTACTCACATAAGGGAGATCCGGTGAATGGTTAGTTCAATTAAAAATCTTTTCCATGTCAGGGAATTTGAAAATGGGAGGATGTATAAGATATTTTTAAAAGGGGTTTTCCAAATCCTGGGGATGATTTTGGGTGGGAATTTAATATGAGAATACAAAAATTATAAAGGAATCTCCATATAATGAATTTTCCTTTGATTGATGTATGTTTTGTAGGTGACGTATGCAGAGCCACCGATGCATGATGTGCATAGTCAAACAGATGTGTCATCAGGACACTGGACTTCCATCTATGATGTTTATATGGATTATGGAGATTGGGACCTTTCTAAACATGGAATATGACCTTTGGAATGGGGTGCGCATGATCATGAAAAGGGGTATTTCATTGAACTTGTCCAGGGAAAGCTAGAAATAAGTTGGGGAATATTTTTCTTATATGTGGATCAACTATACACATATGGATGTGGAATCTTTTTTTAAAGAAGCATCAAGAGAGAACATAGGTGAATCAGACCAAAATGTTTTTATGTATTCAGGACTTGGGTAGGAAGGATAATGCAAACCCTGACATTGATGGCCCTTGAATTAGGAGGGAGGTCACAAGGCTTGGAAGCCATTGGGCGTACTGAGATAGGAGAGGACTCTCCTGAGGAAAATTTTTTCTTTTATTGATGGTCATTTTGTAGGTATCATATGCAGATCCATTGGGGCAAGATGCGCATTGTCAAAAAAAGGTTTTTTCAGGACACTGGCCATCCATCTCATATTGCCATGGAAGATTATGGGGATTCAAGATCACTTAGAGCACATAGTTTGAGGTATGGCAGGAGGGTGTCCAAATACATTAGGTACATTTGATTTATGATTCACTCATGGAATTAGGTATCCATTAAGTAGATCTAACATATATGTAGGGTGTGTCATTCGTCCCCATATTTGGAAAATCCTATAGTTTAACATCATACGACCATGATGTGAGGTTCCTTACGAGTAAGGGAACTATGACAAGACTTTAAAGGTCGTGCTGCTAGGGCCAAATTCCTAAATTAATTTTCCATGATGTCATGGTGGATCTCTCACTAAGATCCCAAAGATCATGTGAGCTATGCTTGGTGTGAGAAAAAAGGAATTATGAGGATTCATGATCACCACTTAAGAATAGAAAAATCAATAATAGGGAGAACTTTATTCTTAAACTGATGCTATGTATTTTAACACCATACAACAAGGATGATTCTGGTCATGCAGTTTAGGGTCATGCAGCGAGGACATTATGTTTTACAGTATAGAGTCATGTAGTAAGGACATTATGCTATGTAGTTTAAAGTCATGCAGCAAGTACATTATATTGTGCAGTTTAAAGTCTTGTAGTGAGGACATTATGATGTTTAGTTTAATGTCATGCGGTGAGGACAATATACTGTATAGTTTAGAGTCTTGCAGTGAGGAATTTATGTTTTGCAGTTTAGAGTCATGCCGTAAGGATGTTATGTTGTGACAAATATCATTAATAATTTTGAGTTAATCATGATTGTGATATTATAGCATTCCTTAGTCATGATATATATAGAAGGTGTAAACCATAGTCCTAGGGGAAACATGGATCAGAAGGAATGAAATGGGGCTTAGAAGCCATTGGGAATACCAAGTTAGAAGAGGACTCTCTTGGGGACTAATTTTCCATTGATTGACAATTGTTTTGTAGTAACCATATGCAGAGCCACCAGGGCATGATGTGCATAGTCAAACAAAGGTGTCCACTGGACACTGGCCTTCCACCTCAGATAGTTATGAATGTTTATGGGGATCCATTATTTTATGGAGTATGGATTTTGAAAAATATGAAAGATGTGTTCGGAATTTTTGAAATTCCTAGACCATGATTATCCGTGAACTACTGGAGCTTTCACATAGATCTTAATCATATGTAGGATAAGTATGATCTATTAACTACTTATTCGTGGTGGGAATGTGTGGGATCTTGTAATATTGAGAATCGGGTTGTACGTGAATCTTGAAGAATCTCACAATTTATTTTCATGTGGTTGGTACATTTCTTGGACTCCCCTTACAAGTTTGACCTACACACAAAAGAAGGGGAATTTTTTTAAAATGGTTGCTGGGTTGGGATGCAAAATCTGGGTGTCACTACATATCTTGGAAGGGTAGGAATCAAGTCAAATGTAGTTCTGAACATTCCCTAAAAAGGTTCGGTCCATACCTAGGGACATGTGAGGGAATTTTTTGGTGGCTATGCCAGGATGCTAAATCTGAGTGTCACTACATATCCTAAAAGTGAAGGGATCAATCCACACATAGTTCTTAATGTTCCCTGTACCAATATGAATCGGATGTAGAAGTATGATAATTTTTTCTTTCATCCGCTAAAGATGTTAGGTCTACCATATTTCTCCATAGTTTGTTTACATAAGGGAACCCTTACCATCGATCCTAATCTCACGAGAGTTATAATTGATGTGAGAAATAAGGAGTTACAAGGGTCTCTCTAATAAATATGGGGAGGTAGAGTACAAGATAGAGGCATTATTTTGTGGGGGATGGGACAAGATCGAGAATCGGGGAGTCATTGTGTATCCCACTAATGAATGGGAATCAAGCGGTACATAGTTTTCAAAGGGATCATGTAGTTTACTATCATGCGATTAGGATGATTTATGCTATGCAATTTAACATCTTGCATCTTGGAATCTATGATATGCAGTTTAGAGTCATGTAGTGAGGACACTAGCATCCTAGTTTAATGTTGTGTTGTAGGGACTAATACCATACAATTTAACTTCATATGGTTGGGATGATAACTCATAGTTTAGGGTCATAGAGTTTGGACCGTGAATGGGCATTAATGTTACGTGAAGTACTTCATCAAAAACCTTGATTTTTTTGGATCCATGATGAGTTGTTCGTCCATAGATATCAAGGAATATACTCCATTAGAATAGATCCTATGTATAAAATATGGTCCTTCTCACTTTCGTTCAAGAATTGGGGGATTCTTCCATAGTATCAAAGGGATTCAGAGGGCCAACACCATCTCTCCTTCGAGGAAAGATCGATGGAGAACCTTTTTATTTAGGGCTCATGCGATCCAATTTTGATAGACATCCAAATGGTGAAAATTGTGCAACCTTGTCTCACCTAGCTACCACAACTCATCAAAGTATCTTAGGGATTGTTCATCCATATACATTTGATTGAAAATGGGAACATGGAGTGATGGTACATGAATTTTGATAGGAAAAAAATCTTCTTCATCGTATACTAGTGAGTACGGGGTTTTGTGGGTGGTAGTGAAGGTCATGGTCTGGTAAGCCCATAAAGCATGAAAGAGTATATCTGGCCACAATTTATTATCCTTATCTAAAATCTTTTACAGTATGTTGTAAAGGGTCTTATTGAAAGCCTTTATCTTCCTATTATGCACTACATGGTAGTGGGTTGAATGGTTGGCTTTGATTCCATACTCCTGGTATAACATTCCCAACTCAGTAGAGCATAATTTGGTGTCATTTTCCATTATCATTGTGCGAGGGACACCAAATCTGGTAATGATGTAGGCCTTCACAAAGTTAATGATGCTTTTCACCCCAACTTCATTACAGGGTATGGCTTCATCCCATTTGGAAAAGAAGTCTGTTGTTGTGAGTATGAACTTGAACTATCTATCTATGGTGGGGGGTATAGTCCCACAACATCCATCCCCCTTGTATGAAATGTCCAGTAGTACTTAGTTTGTGAATTAACTCCAGGGGTAAATGAATAAAATTGGCATGAACTTGGAAGGAATATAACTTCTTGGAAAATATGGAATAGTCATGTATCATATTGGGCCAGTAGTATCCAAGCCTTCATATTTGATGAGAGAGATTTGATGCCAATTGGTGCACTCCACAAGCTCTGTTATGCATTTAAATCATGAAGAAAAAAGTTTCTTCTCTATTAATTCACCTGATAAGGAATCCATCTAGTCCTTGTTTGTGTAGAACTATTTCTTGGTTTACCCCATTATATAATCCAAAGTTGACAGCCTGTCTCTACATTAGTTCTCTTCCAGCCCTATTTGGTGGGAGTTCCCCCTTTCAAAGGTAAATTAATATTGGAGTCATCCAGCCGGTTGTGTGACTATAAGGTTTAAAAATGGGGAAAATCTCATTAATCTCCTCTGTACTGTTCTGAATAAATGTCAAGACCATTCGGCGATGGGAAATACTGATAAATGTTTCATCCCATACTATATCAGGAGGGGATATTGATATATTTTCCAATGCATAAGCCTGATCATTTTGTGACCGGGGGACAAAGGTCAGTGTTGGTTCTGATGGGAAATCTGTAATCAGTTCTCAAACATGGTTCATCAAGGGGGGAAATAGTTCTTTCTTAATGGCATAGTCACCATTGACCTGCTCGATAACTAGCTTTAAATCAACTTTTATCTTCAGGTGTTTGGCCCATGCATGAAGTGATAACTCTATGCATATAATGAGGGCCTAATATTCTAATTAATTATTTGTATATCCCTCTGAAAGCATGATAGAATAGGGAAAGACAGCCTTTTAGGGGGATACAAGTATAACTCTCATGCTCACATATTTGAGCTTGGGATCCTCAATCCCTTTTCCCATTAGGATCCGAGAGAAACCATCTATGTACATCTCCCATGTCTGGGGGTCCTCTTAGACAGAGAACACTTCTTCAAATAGAAGTTTAGCATCCAACATGGTAGTTTTTTCCAAGGGGTTCTCTACCAGGAAGAATGCTAACCCATGGCCTTTGATGGCCTCTTGGGGCATGTACCATATGTCAAACTGTTGTGGAATGATTTCCCATCATGATTGGAATCTAGTTAGCATGAGACAGTTGAGAATATATTTGAGTGGGTTGCAATGGGAGACCAGGTGGACCTCATGGTGCTGTAGGTATTGCCTGCATTTTTGAATCATGATGATTAGGTCAAGGAAATTCTTTTCAATTCTTGAATTTTTAGTGTCAATATCAATCATTGTTTGACTGAGGTAATAGAGGTTGTTCTCACTACTGACATCATTCTTCTATGCAAGGAAGGTTCCTAATTACGATTCCAAGGTGGTTACATACAAAATGAGTGGTCTCCCTTCAATTGGAGGTATCATCACTGGTGGGATTAGTAAATATCTTCTGAGATTGTCAAATTCTTCTTGAAAATAATTATCCCACTTGTACGTGACCCCTTTCTTCATTAACCTAGTGAAAGGTAAACATTTACCTGTACAGATGGCTATAATGTAGCAGATATAGGACAGGTGTCCCTAGAGTACTCTCAACTCCGTGAGGTTGTGAGCTGGGGACATTCCAAGGATGGATTTTGTCTTATCAGGGTTGACTTTGATTAAGCGATGTCATAAAACAATGC
Organism: Viscum album; assembly: GCA_963277665.1. Classification (NCBI taxonomy): domain Eukaryota; kingdom Viridiplantae; phylum Streptophyta; class Magnoliopsida; order Santalales; family Viscaceae; genus Viscum; species Viscum album. Next base: position 1,272,795,687 of record OY728136.1, on the reverse strand, counting down.
CAAGAAATTTCTGATAGGTAACGTCGAAGGTGCAATTTAGGGGATTCATCTCTAAACTGTGTTGTAGCACTTTGTTGAAGATAGTTTCATGATCATTTAGGTGATTGGAGTGCTGCCATGATTTAACCACCAGATCGTTGACATATCACTCGAAGAACAATCCCAAGAAGGGCTTGAAGATGTGGTGTATGGCACAATTATATGTAGCACCATCATTTTTTAGATGAAATAGCATCACTGGATAACAAAACACTCCTTGAGGGGCCCCTAAAAGATGTAGTTTCTTCATATCCTTAGGGAATTTAGATCTATTTGTATCCATAATATCTATCCATGAAAGAGTGGGCCTTATATCTGAAGGTTGTGTCGATCAACAATTTTGTGATCGGGACTGGGAAATCATCTTTCGGGTAGTGCCGATTAAGGTCCCTGAAGTTGATGCAGATTATAATCTATCAGTTCTTATTTTTTTACATGGACTATGTTTTCTTGATAGACCGGGTATTAGATTTCTTGTATGAAGTTGTCTTTTATCATATTATCAACTTTAACATTTATTTTGGCATTATGTATCGGGTGGGTCCTTTTGGCTACATGCTTATAGACTCGGTGATCTTCTGAAAGACCCGGATGATGAGTGGAGACCTATGGAACAAGGTTTAGAATTTTTATGTAGTTATAGGAAAAAACATGTTGATTATTTTTTAGGAAGGATGTATATGCATCTTCTTCCTCGATAGGGAAATCCACACTAATCGGACTGGGCCACGTGTCATATTCAGTGCCCAGGTTTATCTCCCTAAGTTTATCGATTATGTTAGAGACACCTTCTTCAAATGTGGGAGGGGCATATTTGAGGTCTTCTTATTCTTCTTATATATCATCCCCTTAATCTTCTTCTTCCACTTCTTATGAATCAAGGATTTATGAGATTAACTCTTCGGTGTTGGGAGAGAAATAATTTTCTTCCTTAGTGAGTAAGGAGGGAACGTCTTGGGCTCCTGAGGATGTGTCAGAATCATCTTTTTTAGGGCCTTCCTAGACATCGTAGGAGTCAAACCTATTTTCTCTGTCTTTGGAGATGGCGGTCATAACAGAAATCATGCATACAATTGATTCTGTCAAAAGGATTGAACTTATACACTCAACTTGGTTGATGGGTAATACATAATCCTCCCCAAGCTGTTGGAGAGGGTTGGAGGGAGACATTTCTAATTCATTTGGGGCAGTGATCTAGTCAACATAGTCAGAAAACGTATTCTTATCTATTAGTTTGTAGACCCTGCATCAATGTAATTCAACTCATGGTATTTGAACGAGGATTTATCAGTGTGCAATGTCCGGTTTTTCCCATTAGAGCAATACTTGATTCACTGATAGTATGATGACAAAATTTTAGCATGATGATGCAGCGAGGGCCTCCCTAACAGGACGTTGAAGGCTGTATTTTCCACAATAAGAGGAACTCATATTCCAACATGAGTTCTTTAAGACATGTTTTATGCTTTATTTTTCCCAATGGATTATGTCCACTTTTTTTATATCCTAGAAAAGTTGTGGTGCATTGTGTCAAAATATCCTCATCATAGTGCAACTGACGAAGTGTTCGTAGTGGGAGGAGGTTGAATGCAGAGCTATTATCAATGAAAATCATCTAGATATCAATTCCATTTATCATTCCATATACATATAAGGGATTTATGTGCCCTTTAATGATGGTGTATTCATACCTATCTATGAAAGATATGATGGCATGACAATCTTCGGTATTGGCCTCCATCTGATAGACTTCAACCATTGCTACATCGATCTCTAATTCCAGGGGACATAGAAAGGATTTTATGAAAACCTCCCTAAGGTATGCTGATAGACTCAAAGCATCCAGAATTGTTGGATTTGCTGGTACTGAAGCCAATGGATTTAGAATATCATATTTCTATAATAAATTACAATGCTTCCTTTATTGATGATTATCTTTTATAGACCCTTTAGAGGATTGAAATTTGTATGTTGATGATCTGGCCTCTGTGACATGAGCTTTTGGTGCTGCAGTACTGTTCCAGTTTGGTTAAACTGGTTCACCTGCATGCCTTGGGAAATTAGTTATTTGTTCAACCTTCGACAGATACTCCAAGTTAAATGGGATCATATTTCTTCAGGTGAGGGAGGAGGAACATTCTAGTTCTCATTGTGTCTGTCGAAGTTCCCTTTTGTGAGTTTTCGTAATGTTAACAATTTGAGTTAAGGAGTGGCCAATAATTTGACTACAATCACAATCATGTCTTCAATAAATCCCTCGGTCTCTATGGACACTTTCTCTGGATCTTCAGTTGGTCATGGTAAATTTAGTTTTGTGGTCATAGTCTCCATCAGAGAAGGGGTGCATCAAGTGAATGACATTAATGGAGACGAAGATCAGTTCTTGATCTAATATTTTTTATGTCTAGATACCTCCTTTTGATGGTACCGTTTGGAATGGCCAATCCCATTGTACCATTTGGTGGGGTAATGCCCGTTGTATCATTTCTGGTAGCATGTTATCTGAATGTGTCAACACTGGCTTTGGCTTCGGTGTCAGTCCATATTTTTGCTCCTACTTTCTTCCCTCCTGGCCCTTAGAGGATTGTGAGACTAAGGATGATGGTCATGTTACATCCGGAGCTATTGGGTGCATGGTCGGTTGTTTCAACTACACCTGGAGGATTCCAGAACTCAGTTTACTATTTTCCGAGTCATCCAATTGTCAAAAAAATTCTCCTTTTTTACATGAGACCATTTTCCATCCCTCTTCACCTCTTGAGTCCGAAGTGGAAACATATGCCAGTTGTGTGAGAGGAGAACACAACATGGATTTCCCTGAATCTAACATCTTCTGAAAATGATCCTTGAAGAAAAATAATTCTTGGATGGTATGTCCCAGTATGAGGTGATAGTTTAAATAAATTGGACGGTCATCAAGACCCACTTCATCGGCCTATTTTGGCTCTGGTAGTCAGGTCAGGTTTCAATTCATGGTAGCTATGAAATAGATGTATACCTTTTCATCTCATAATGAGTAAACTTTATTTATTTATTCCTCTAATTGATTTATTTTAGCACACATTTTCTCATCTTACCGAGGTGGGGGTGGTTGTTGGTGTCTAGAGGGCCCCGTACGGTTTGGTGGAGGACTTGAAACTAGAATTGGTGCTAGGAGTGTCTTAAGAATGATATTGGTGGTTTTCTCTTTTATTTCTCTTTTCCCTGGATCTAATGGGGCCATTCAAGACTTGAGATTGGTCTGTTTCAAGGATTCTTCTAACCTTTGATCAATATTCTAGAAATCTTGTAACCCACTTGTGGACTTCACTGGGATGAGTGGTGTTCATAATTCATTATGAATATTATCGATTCTCATAGAGATCATTTCATCCTGGAAAATTGGCTAGTTTAGGGTATAAGTTGGGCCTTTCCATCCAAAAATTATGTCTTAAAATCATTCATTCTCTCACTGATTTCAGTTAATGAGATCACCGACCGTTGTCTTAGGCAATGTCAAATTGAACTGGAAGAGAAACTGTCACCAGAGGTCCTCCCAAATTATGATTGAGTTAGATGACAATCTAGTATACCATACGAAGGTCGAACCCAATAGGTTTTTCTCAAAGTATCTGATTTTTACTACGTCGTTCTAATCTGGAGTACCCATCATGGGGTCACAGTAATAGGCATAGAGCATTAAATGTTGTTCTGTGTCTCCTGAGCCATTAAACACTGGGAATATGGGGTTTTCAAAGTTCGACGGTGTCAAAATAATGCTCACCCAATTAGGGTAGGGTTTGAGCTTTAGTTGTATTAGAGCATGTCTCCCTTTCATGAATTACAGTCGAGATGTCAGTTTATCGACGGTATTCAAGATCTCTTGATGCATTTCCTTTTGGGCTTGATCTTGGGAGGATGTACAAACAACCAAAGCTGGATGTGCCAAGGATGCTGGAATTTGGGATAGATACCCAACTAGGTGTATCCTTTGTGGGTTCACTTGAATATACTCTGGATACCTTCCCAGTAAGGGTGAAGTCTTGATGTCCTTATGGGGATGGATTTAAGTTGTTTGAAGGTCCTGATGCTAGGTTGGATAGGCCTCTGAGCAATAATTCATTTACCAGGATGAGTGGAGGTGGTAAGGGCACCTATTTTGGAAATATATGTTGACGTTTTGTAGGGGGACACATCCAGAGAGATATCTCCCTCGACACAGCATGAAATAAATTTTCTGCAGATATTTCATTTCTTCCTCCTACTAGTTGAATCATTCCTCGAGAGTGAGGGACACATTCTTAAGGGGAGGAGGAGGTGGATCATCGATGACCTAAAATTTATTCTTATCTTTATTTGAGTTTCTCAAGAGAGTTAATAATGGATTAATTGAGGGGCACCTAAATTTAAGGGTTATCTCAAATTCTATGTTTGCATGCCATCAGGCTTCATGTGTTATACCTCTATGAGGGAACCATCTTCTCTTGAATCCTCTCCCATTTCATCATTTCTTGTTAGATCTGCAGGATTGATGTTTACCATGTTCAATGATTCATACCGCATTTGGGGTGGTGTAACTAGTGTTGAATGGTAGGAAGGCTTTATGAATCCTTTTTTGTACTTTATCCTTCCATTTTGTGCTATTATTCGGGTTCATGGGGATTATTGACTCAAAGGAATCCTTGACATCACATAGTAATGCGCCTCTATTTCGGAGGGTATGAACCACACGATGTGGTGGAACGAGTGATTTTTCTTCTCATAATCCTTCCTAGGTGGGAGAAGATAGACATCTGATGTGTGGGGACTTGAGGTAAAAATTTCCCCAACCTTACAAGGTGTGGTCACTCCTGTTCTTCCATTGATGCGTCGTGAGCGAGATTTTTTGGTCTTACAGGGTGACATTGAGTAACAAATTCCTCCAACCCTATGAGCAAGGGTTGTTCCCTTATTATAGAGGTATCCGCCAATATTTCCACCTTTTCAATTTCACGCACTCCAGCATAGGTGTGATATGAGTATGGAATTGGACATATATGTGATTTATGGGCTTTTGAAGACATGAGAACTACTTTCTAGTTGGATTCCATTAGGCGGTAATCTTGATGGATGTTCTCAGTTTCCTATCTCGAAAGATTTTTGATGGATTGATCTCTTCGAACTTGATTCTTTTGAGACTTACTCTAGGCTAGTTTTTTTTGAGTATCCCATATTTACTGAGTAGGGATTTCATTTGATTGTTGCCTATGGGTAATGAAATTTCAAGATGTCGTTTCTAATGAGGTTTACTTGATGGGATGCAGGGTGAAGTGTAGAGCTCCATGTTATCCCCATCCCTGAATATGAACTCTAGTTAGGGAATTTCCAATGAGGCAATGAAACCTGTGTAGTGCATGGAGGCAAGAAAGTTCAAGGTTATTCGTTCACTTTTCCAATTATGGTTGTTGTGCGGATGGGAGGGCTTCCAGGCCGATTAGATGGTGAATCTCTCCTAGTAGGTTGACATGGTCCGCATACCCTTGGTAAGGCAAGAGATTTTCTTTTAGTTGGTGAAGAATCGTCCATATGTTGAGGATAATTTCATGCACACATTCCCCAGACAACTCCCCTGGTATGTCAAAGTGAGAAGTGGTTGTATGCCAATACATCACTGGTACATTGTTCATAGCTAGTTGTCTTCTCATGAGCTACATATCTTGTTTTTGTTCTTCCAGGGACTCCACTACTTGATATGCCTTTCTTGATAGATTCTTAACAATTTTCTTCTAAGAAGATGGGCTATTGGGAGCCTCATTGACATATGAACAGCATGAGGGTGGCTTAGATTGTAAGCATGGCCCCAAACCGTCCCCTAGTTGAGAGAGGATATCGGTCATCATAGATGCAGTACCTGATATATCTGAATATATATTTTCGAGTGGCTCTGCATAGGATGGATTTCTCTCATTTGTTCCGACAAGGGTAGGACCTTCTTGCTAGTATGAATTTTGACTGTGGGGAGGACCACCTCAATCGAGGCCGCAATGGCAAGGGCTACCATTGTATCTTGATGCCCGACCACATGGAGTATCCCTACAGTATATATCCTGGAGAGGACCTTAAGGGTAGGCTATAGTGAGGGGAGCACCTTCTTGATGATTGATGTCACTGAGGGGAGGACCTTCTCTATGAATGCGATGATGGAGAGGACTACTATCACAGCATGATACTTGGATGTAGGGAGAATTTATGCAGTGTATATCTTAGGGGGGCCTTGAGGATGTACTATAATGAGGGGAGGACCTTCTCATTGTTTTATGTTACTAAGGGTATGACATTCCAATAAACCACCATTTCAGGGAGGGCCTTTGTAATGACTATCATTATGGCGAGGACTATCATCATGACTCGACGTCTGACTGGAGGGAGAAGCATATCTACAGTGTACACCCTAGGGAGGACCATCAGGGTGGATGAAAACAAAGATAGAACCCTCTTTCTATCTGATAATCAGGTCAATGGTAGGGCTACCCTTATTCAAATCAGTGTATAGGATCTCATGATCGATCATTCCTGGCCCACTGAGTAAGCCCTCACGAGTGCTATAGGGAGGACCTTCAGAGCTGCTGGTAGTGACATTGTGGGTAGGGCATTTTCAATTGCTACTATATCATCCATAATTTGAAAATAGAATGAAATGATCTTGATCCTTTATTGATATATTACTGAGGAAATCAAGAACCCCATATTCTTGTAGAGGAGGACTATGTATGCTCTCTTTATTTTCCAGTTTCCTTTAGTGCATTTCATTTTTGGGCACTCTCTTGGGGGTAACCGGGGTCGCCTGCCATTGGTAACGACCTTCATATATGGGTCCCTATCTTGATGGGTCTTGTGATTCCACTAGGATATTCCAAATAGAATTTGGTGTTTTGGTAGGGATGTATGCCTGCCTTGGAGTTGCCACCATGTTGGATGGACATCCCCCAGTTGGAACAAGTATTTGTTCCTGATATAGTTTTCCATATATCGTAGGATATTGTTGTCGACCCACATGGGCTAGAGTAGGGATTCATAACTACACTTGAATGACTAACCCATTTTTCGAGCAAGTCATTCTGTTCGTGGAAACCAGGTCATGGGCCTGGTTTCTTGCCTTTGCTGTCAAATAAAATGATATCTTGGCATGTTTGGAGGTCTGGAATTGACGTCTGATGTTCAATAATTTCCATGATGTGCTGAGATAAATATTTGTATGGAAAGTGTATGAAGGCCCATTCCAATGTTGGAGCATAATTTTGTGCCTACCTAGGTTCCCATGGGTTACTAGTAGATACTGTCAGTTCTCCTATGCTGGGATAGAGGAAGGAGTATGCTACCAGTTTCCTTCTTTGGTTTCCACCGTATTTGACTGGTGGGATTCATATTTATGAGCAGGGATTTTTATCTACTCTATTTCAATTGTATTTCTCTCATGGTATTTTCTTACATCCATAGGAATTTAACTATGCTAATATTTGCTTATCGCCTTATTTGGATGATGAGCTTGATATGCATCAGTAAGTATTTGTTCATGTTTGTAGCTGGTTTCCAACCTATTTGGATGATGGTCTTGATATGCATTAGTAGTAATTTCACTCAAATATTATTTTCTTACTGTTGTAATTGTATGGCATACTTGATACACATCAGTAGTTATTTGTGCCTACGTGTAGCTGGTTTCTGTTATATTTGGAAGTCGAGCTTGATATTCATCAGCAGAATTTGACTCTACTCATATTTTCTTAACTCCCTATTTGGATAGCAGGAGTGATACACATCAGCAGGTATTTATTCTTGCATGTATCTGGTTTTCATCCTATTTGGATAACAGATTTCTTGTGCACCAATAGATATTTGCATCTGCCTATAATTTTCTGCTCTATCTGCACGGGGGGACCATCGAGCACTAGCAGGAACATGCTTGTTCTTGTATTGTTCTACCCTATTTCTGTGGTGGGTTTGAGTGTAGAGGGCCTATTTGTATTTCTTCATGTTAAATTTCATCGTGTTTGTATAGTAGAGTTGCTCCTCAGGAACCAAAGAGATGGAATGTTCCAGATTATATATTCTCTACCCATGGCGGGCATCCTAAGTGGCCCGAGAATTCTAGACTTCAGTAGATTCCCTTGGAATAACCACCTCTTTAGCATGAGGAGACTTGGTCACCTAGTGTCACAACTAGAAAAAAGACCTATTGCCACAGTTCAAAACCATGGAAATAGGCCCTAAAATAATGGCCATAGGATACAACTAGAGTTTTAGACAACCCTAGCCGTTATCTCTATGGCAGTAGGTCCTAACCTAGTGCCACGGTTTTAACCATGGCAGTAGCTACATATGGCCACAGTTTTGAAAACAGTGGGAATAGTTCTTAAAAACCACCACTTTGGCAGTTGACCTATGGCCATGGTTTAAACCGTGGCTATAAGAAGCTAGTTCCATGGTTTTAACCGTGGCTATAACCTTGGTAAACCGTGAAAATATCCTAAATACAAAATGCCACCAGCAGGTTTCGATCCCTACACCTTTGATCTATGAACCAGATTACTTACCACAACACCGAGCGACATTACAGTTATATATATATATATATTATGATATATATATTACTATAAACCGTTAGAATATCATCAAAACCATGGAGATAGGTCTTCCCACCAATTTTTTGGCGGGAAATGTTTTTCCTGCCAAAGCGTGAGAACCCTATTTCCACGTTTTTGAAAAACTATGACAATAGGCCATTAAAAAAAGTGGTCTATAGCCACAGTTCTAAAAGAGTAGTTATAGGCCATAGAATCGTGGTTATAGCCACAACCTATTTCCACGGTTCTGAAAACCGTGGACATAGGTCACAATAATAGGACTATTTCCCTGGTTGTAAAAACATGGAAATAGGCCACAAAAACCATGTCTATAGCCACCTATAGCCACGATTTTAAAATAGTGGCTATAGGTCCGTGGTAGTAGCCTCATTTTCTAGTTGTGTATCGGAGACACTACTCTATGGCAAGGGGCCATGGGTAGAATGCCGGTGCAGTTGAGATGAAGTTTTTAGAATTAAATTCATCTACCTCCATAAGATAATGGAGGTATTCATTTCCAGGTTCCTGGGATAGGCTCCTGAAATAGTTCAATATAACCATTGGGGCCCCCTTGTGTTGGGGTACCAGCCGCATCTGAAGAGGAGGCTGGCGATATTTTGCAAACTAGAGGGATTGTCTTGTGGCCTCAACTATTGGGAGAGTACTATATCGATGGTACTCTTTGATCAGCATGTTGGATACCCAGTATTGAAGATGCTGTGTTGAAGAGGGGTCATACTCATCATCAGGGCCCTGACCACCTCTGAGATCACTAAGGCATGTGTCAGCATTGGTCGTCAAGATGACCTTTGGAGTTGCTATGTGGGAAACTATAATATTCATATATGACATATACAGTCCACAAAACCCCATAAATTTAGAATTATCTTGAATATATAAATATTTTACAATTCAGTCCCCCCCCCATTTTTTGTTGTGGGGAAAAGGGGCTTGAGTTGCGTAAGACTTTCACCTTGGTTAAGGATTCACATCGGGTTCAACATTTTTGTTTCAACTCTGAGGGAGACGTGTTTATGGGTTGGGGAAAATCATTATTTCATCCCTATCCAATTAATTTTCATTTAAGGATTGGATTGACCCCGAGTGGCTAGGTACGTTACCCCTACAGTATTGCGAAGGATGTGTCATAGTCAAATGGTACCGGTGGGTGATTAGATGGGGTCAATTACTTGTGCAATCGGCCCTATTAGGATATAACTTCCCCAGATGATCTCTAACATGTTTATTAGTGGAGCTAAAAAAACCCCAACAGCACTGGTATCCAAGATTCATGGACCATATTTCCAAAGGCAAGCGTTCATTGGATGATGATTTGACCAACGACACTTAAGGACTCCATTGGTGGAGAGGATGGAAAGTCAGGATCACCGCACACCTTTTGTGTGTGTGTGGGGGGGGGGGGGGGTATTTCCTATTTTGGTACTCTCTTATATATTTAAGTCCTATTAATATGTTCATGAGCCCTTGGTTTCTTCCCAATGATCACATCCATGAGCTACCCCTGGTTTGAAGAATCGTCATAGGCATGCATGGATTTGATGCTATATCGGTAATGTTGTCTTAAGCCATCAGATAAGGTGATGTGAAGTTTATCTTCATCTAGGGAGGATATAAGGTGACTTGATATTGGGATCAGACCCATAATATGGGATTCTTATATATCCTCAATAGAGGAATCAGAGCCCACATGGTTCGGGAAACTTGGGGCTTATGCATGGGGACTTCCAATTTGAGTGAACATGGTTGGGTATACCCTTTGGGAAGGGAACTCCTTTTGAGCTCATACCTTCAACAAGGAATCCAACATATCCTGATTTGATCCTGAATCAGAGATATTGTAGTTCAAAATTGTGTGGATGTTGTAATCATCACAAATATCTAATTCCACATGAGTCATGCTCGGTGTGAGAAACAAGAGAATGTGAGAGATAAAACCAACCACACACCTCCTCTCCCACTTATGGGAGAGGGTGGGCCTACGAAAGAAGAGATTGAGGTGACCAAGGAAGAGGGGGTGGAGTAACAAACCCTTCAATGTGGGATGACATTGGTGGTCATGCAGCTCAACCCTCGGAATATTAGGGACTTACCTCTGTGGGAGTGCCCCAGAACACATTATAGGAAAGGGGAGGAATGTAAACTCTACTAAAAGGAGTAGAGAACATGACTCCTTCAACTGATCATCATTACTCATTGAATGGAAAATTAAATGATTACCATTAATCCCTATAATAGGTAGGTTCACATTAGATTATCGAGGATAGACTCCGTGTTACCATGGGAATGTAGACTTACAGACATACCTCAATTCTGAACTATTTTGTGGAAAGCCTTCGTGATTCTGCTACCATGGGTATGTAGAATCAAAGGGGCACGCTAATGCACCTGATGATCTAATCATATTGGTCTGGTTTATTTTGAGGTGTTTTTGTCCGGATATCGGGGGATTGGTTCACAAAGAGGGTATGGAGGAATGGACGATAATGGAAGGGTGAGATTGGAACTAGATAAAAGGATACTCGAATACGCCCCATTGCACGTAATGTTTTCTTATACATGATGGGGGGAGCTCCGCATACCATAGTGGTATGCGAGTAGATGGGTTGTCTATGTACCTACATAGTATATGGGATTGGGCATGGACTACCACGTACCGTTGTGGTCTACAGTCCTGAATTTGGTTCGTTACCCCACTTCGGGTTCCTTCCATGTACTGGTGTAGTACGCGGTGCCCAGTTAAATCCACATAGCGATACACTATGCGGAACACCATATCGAAGGAGGTTCATGGGGACTATCGTTTGTGGGGAGTTGATCCGCGAGGAATATGTGTTTCGTGATTCCACCAATTGGGTTGGGAGTTATCCCATTATTATTAAGTTCATTTTTCTTATGGTTCACAGATGGTTATACCTTTGGAAAACATGGTTTTCTATTTGGGATTCATCGATGATTCAAGACTGAAGCTGGAATCTTCTCTGAATTCTTTCGTCTGACCTCTGGGGCCGCTTTCGTGCTTTATTCATCCATCCTTTATTAATTCCTTTTGTACTCTTTTTATAGAGCAATGGGGAAATCATATATATGGCCATCTGACACCATTTGCGGAATCCCATGAAGAGATATCTAGATCCATGGAAGACTTGGTAAACCGGGGTTTGCAGAGGCTATGGTTTGAAATTCATGGTTCACAAAACCTTTACAATTTTCTTCATCCCCAAAAAATTGAGTTCCAAATATGGTATGCAGATGGCCTTAACATGCTAGATTACCACAGTGATGTGGTTTTCGGTATTCTGGGTTTGTTGTCCATTTCTCTGCGGGCCAATGCCTCATGGGCCATTCTGTGTACTAGTGGTTCGCGGTTCTAGCGGTCTACGAACCATTCCTAGTGACGGTACACGGGTCACTTTAAAACCCTTGAGAAAATTAATTCCATCAAGTTTCTTCTGAGATTAGCAACTCAATTTTAGTACATTCACTTTACTAGACTGTTAATAATTGTTTCCTCCATCTACAAAGTGATTGTGGGAGTATTTTCTTCCCTTGGAAATGTTTTTAATACCTTAAACCCAAAATCCCATAAAAATACTAAATCCCACACAAAATTCTAAAACCATTAAATCTCCTAAAAACCTTTAAACCCTATGAAAAAACATAAAACCTACAGAAACTCAAAAAAACCCTAAAACTAAAAAAAATTAAAACACTAAAATCCATAAAAAATCCTAAAATTTGTCAAAATCTCTTAAAACACTAAAACATTGAAAGTCCTAAAAACCATTAAAACCCTAAACATAAAAAACCCTAAGAACATCTAAATAAATTTAACAACATAAAAAAACTAAACCCCCTAAAAACCTAAAAACACTAAAATACCTAAAACCCTTAAAACCGTAAAAACACAAAAACCCCTCAAAAAACCTGCAAACTCTAAAAACCCAAAAAATTCTAAAAATACCTATAAATCATGAAAAATGTAAAAATACCTAAAAACCATATAAAACCCTTAAAAACCATGAAAAAAATAAAAACACATAAATACCCTAAAAAACCTAAAAATTATTAAAAGACTAGAATAAACTGAAAACCCTAAAAAACATGAAAAAATAAAATCATATCCAAACATTAAAGACCATAAAAATATATAAAACCCTAAAAATCCATGAAAAAATATGAAATCACTTTAAACCCCCAATAATGTTGAAATAATTTAATGACATGAAAAAACATAAAAAAATAAAAAAAATCATAAAACTCGTGAATACAATAAAAAACTAAAACCTAAAAAACCCTTAAAAACTCAAAATCCTTGAAAACCCAAAAAACCATAAAATTTATAAAAATACCTACAAATACCTAAAAACACAAAACCCTAAACCTCTAAAAACCCTAATAAAACCTAAATACCCCCCAAACCCCTAAAACCCTCCAAATCACTAAAAACCCTAAAAACGCTAAAAACCCAAATGACCCTAAAACCATAAACACCCCTAAAAACCTTAAAATCACAAAAACACATAACTTCACAAAAAACAACAATAAAATATGAAAACCCCTTAAACACCACAACTATTAAAAACTATAAAATCCCTTAAAACCCCAAATAACTCACAAAAACTCTCAAACCCAAAAAAACCATAAAAACACTAAAAATATTCAAAATCCATAAAATCCTAAAAAATCAATAAATATCATATAAAATCCCTAAAAACCATAAAAATGTAAAAACACTGAAAACCCATTTGAAAACCTTAAAATCATAAAAACAATTAAACACCTAAAACCCTAAAAACATAAAAACCTAAACACCCATAATAACCCTAAATATATAGAAACCCCCAAAATCCCAAAAATCCCTAAAAGCCATAAAAATCCTAAAAATACATAAAAATTCCTAAAAAATGATATGAAAGCCTTAGAATACTAGAAACACATGAAAACCCCTAAAAACCTAAAAAATGATAAAACCCCTAAAATATCCTAAAAACCATAAATCCCCCTAAAACCATAAAACCCCTAAAAGCTTAAAACCACTAAAACCCAAAAACCCAATAAAAACCCTAAAAACCTTTTAAACCCCTAAAATGTCATAAAACTCTAAAAAAACTTAAAAGACAGAAAAAATAAAAAAAATCGAAAAATCCATAAAAACCATAAATCCTTAACAACATAAAACCCTCAAAATCTTAAAAATCCCTTAAAAACATAAAACCCCCCAAAAATTATAAACTGTAAAAACCATGAAAACCCTCACAAAACCTTAAAAACAAAAAAAATACATAAAACACCTAAAAATATATAAAACACATAAAAAACCATAAAACCCCTCAAAATCCCATAAAACACTTTATACCATTAAAATTATAAAAATACCTAAAAATCCATAAAATGTAAAAATCCATAAAAACCATGAAAACCATAATAAATCCAAAAAATCTAAAAATACTTAAAAGCCATAAAACCCTAAAAAATGACAAAACCCCAAAGACCCTAAAACACCTAAAATACGTAATGTATATAAAAACACCTAAAACCTAGAACCCCTAAAAACCCATAAAACACCTAAAACCCCACTGAAAACTCTAAAAAACCCTGAAACCTCTAAAAATTGTAAAAAATACTGAGACCATCAAAATCTCTAAAAACCCATAAAAATCCTAAAGAACCCATAAATCCAATAACATTTTAAAAAAATAAAAACCTTAAAATCCCTAAATAAATCCTTCAAAACATAAAAACACATAATCGAACTAAAAACATAAAAAAACCCAAAAAAACCCTGAAAATCCATAAAACCCAAAAACAGCATAAAAATCCTAAAAAGGTCCTAAAAATATTCAAAATAATAAAATACCCAAAAAAATTTGGAAAACCCATAGAAAACCATAAAATCATAAAAAAAATTAAAAACCCTAAAAAACCAAAAATTGCTAAAAAACCGTAAAAGTGACAAGAACCCGAAAAACCAAAAACCCCCCCAAAAACATAAAACCATAAAGAACCATAAAAACCAATAAAAACCCTAAAAAATTCTAAAATAACTGAACCCCTTGAAACACCTAAAAACATTAAAAAACATTAGAAAAATTTATAAACACTATAAACTAAAAAAACTATAAAAACCCTAAACTCCATAAAAACAATAAACCTTTCAAAATCCATAAAACCCAAAGAACCATAAAAACAAAAAAAACCCTGAATATCCCTAAAAATATAAGAACCCCTAAAACCCATTAAAACCCTAAGAAATTATTAAAAACCTAAAAACAATTAAAACCCATAAAAATCTACAAAATATTAAAAACCCAAAACCCCTCAAATTCCATAAAAACCCAAAAAGCCCATAAAATTCCTTAAAATGTCCTAAAGGTCCCCAAAATTGCAAAAACCCTTAAAAACCCTACTAAAATAGTTAAATCCAAAAAAATATAAAAACTGATAAAAACCTGAAATGATAAAAACCTTAAAATCCCTTAAAATCCAAAAAACCCCAAAAAAGCATAAAACCCCTAATACCATAAAAAACATAAAAACCCAAAAAACCACTAAAAGTATAAAAACCCTTTAATCCTATAAAAATGTTAAAAACATTAATAAACCTTAAAACCATAAAAAACACAAAAACCCATAAAACCCAAAAAAAACAATAAAAACCCTAAAAATATTCAAAATTGCTAAAAACCATAAAACACCATAAAAATCATAAAAATCCTTAAAATCCCAAAAAACATAAAAAACATAAAAAAACATGAAATTCACTAAGAAAGCCTTGATAAAAAAAATAAATCCCTTAAAAACCTATGAAATGCTTAAAGCCTAGAAAAACCCAAAAAAACACTAAAAGTCCCTAAAACCCCTATAATCCCAAAAGAGCTTATAGATCCATACAAATCCAAAAAATTACTAAAAGTCCCAAAAAATGTAAAAAAACTAACAACCTTGAAAACAATATAAGAACCCTAAAAACCTCAAAACACTTAAAACCCTTAAAAACCAAAAAATATGCTAAAACACTAAAAACCATTGAAATCCTTAAAAACTCTATCAACATGAAAATCATAAAAAGCCATAAAAATCCCTAAAATCATAAAAAAACACTAAAAACATGAAAATTCTTAAGAAAACCATAATGACTAATAGAAATTAAACCCACTAAAAATCTAAAAAATGATAAAACCATTAAAGAACCTAAAATACATGAAAACAATAAAAATTCAAAAACCTTAACAACCCAAAAAACCCCATTAAAACTGTCATAATTCACTAAGAACACTAAAAAACCTTTAAACCCTAAAAATATTTTGAAACTCTAAAAATCATAAAAAACCGAAGAAAATCATAAAAACCCCAAAATCCCCAAAATAACCATAAAATTCATAAAAACCATAAAACCCCTTCAAAATTAGTAAAACCCTAAAAACCATAAAAATTCTAAAAATTCCCTAAAAATCCATAATTAAATAAGAGCCCAAAAACCATGGAAAAGACTAAGAAAAAATTTAAAACCTAAAAGCACTTAAAACCCCTAAAAACCTAAAAAAATCTAAAAACCCTTAAAACTTATGAAACCCTCAGAATCCCTAAAAACCCTAAAAATTAAACTAAAAGATATAACAATCCAAAAAATGTAAAGAAAACCATAAAACACATGAAAACCCTAAAGAATACATTAAAAACATAAAAATACATAGAACTCCAATAAAACCATAAAAATGCTAAAAACACTGAAAGACCCTAAAACCATAAAAACCCTAAAAAACCATAAAACTCATAAAACCCTTAAGCAACTGTAAAAACCCATAAAACACAAAAAATCACAAAAAACTCTAAAAAACCATTAAACCCATAGAAATTTTAAAAACTCTAAAAACAAATAAAACTTTAAAAAACTAACAACCCTAATAATAAAAAACCATAAATCTTTAAAACCCCTAAAAATCTCCAAAAAATCCTCAAAATCCATAAAACCCAAAAAACCCATAAAAATCCTAAAAAGGCTTAAAAATAAATAAAAACATAAAATACTCGAAAAACTCTAAAAAACCCTAAGAAACCCATAAAAATATAAAAATACTCTAAATCATTAAAAACAAAGAAAATGTTAGAACCCCTTAAAACCCCTAAAAACCATAAATACCCTAAAGTCCCACCAAATCACTGAAACCACTAAAAACCATAAAATTTTTAATAAATCCCTGAAAATACCTAAAACGTAAAAACACATAAAAATCTTGAAAAAAACAAAGAAAACATTAAAAACATAAAAATTATATAAACACCTAAAAACAAAAAAATTATAAAAACCCTAAAATCCTCCAAATCCATAAAACCCTAAAATCCCAACAAATAAAAAAAATAATCATAAAAACCTTGAAAGATCATCAAAAAAGCCATAAAAACCTAAAAACAATTAAAACCCCTAAAAACCTAAAAAATTCTAAAACCCCTACAGATCCTGAAAACCCTAAAACCCTTAAAGTCCACAAATTCCCAAATCATTAACAACACTAAAACCCCAAAAGAACCATAAAACCCCACTAAAAAACTAAAAAACCTTTAAACCCGGAAAAAAATTAACAAACTCTAAAAACACTTCAAAACCCTAAAAATATCAAAAAAAACATGAAAACCCAAAAAAACCAAAAAAACTGAAAACCCAAAAAAATATAAAATCCCTAAAAATCCATAAAAATCCTAAAAACAATAAAAATCATAGGAATTTCCTAAAAACCAATAAAAACCTAAAAAAAATAAAAACCATGAAAACCATGAAAACCATGAAAAAATCCATAGAAACAAAAAATACTTATAACCCCTAAAAACATAAATACTCACAAACCCTAAAAAACCTAAAACCCTAAAAACCCCTAAAACACTAAAAACACTAAAAATCCATAAAAACACATAAAACCAAAGAAGAACTGAAATCTTAAAAAACCCTAAGAAACATAAATCCCATAAAACCCTAATAAATCCTAAAACACATAAAAACCTAATAAACCACTAAAAAAATCTAAAAACAAATTGAAACCTAAATTTTTTGAAAACTATAAAAGAATTAAAACCCATAAATACTCACAATACCTAAAAATCAATAAATGCCATAAAATCTATAAAAACACCAAAACCCCCCAAAATTCATAAAAACCCTAAAAATCTAAAAAATTCTAAAAAGTGAAAAACCCCTAAAAACATGGACAACCATAAGAATCATGAAAGAGAGAAAGAAAACATTAACAACCTATAAAAACTTAATCCCCCTAAAAACAAAAAATCCTAAAAATCCTAAAAACCACAAACCCCTAAAAACCATAAAACACTAAAAATCCCTAAATGCCCTAAAAACATAAAAATCCTTAAAATCCTTAAAAACCCTAAAAATATAAAAACCCTAAAAACCAAAAAACCCCTAAGAAAACCTTAAAATACTAAAAAAACATCAAACACCTACAAAAATAGAAAAATAATAAAAACCCTATAACTTGTAAAAACCATAAAACAATCGAAATCCCTAAAAACACCAAAAACAATTAAAATCCTAAAAAATCGCTAAAAATAACTAAAAATTAAAAAATCCTATAAACCATAGAAATTACAACGAATACCTTAAAACCCTAAATACACTTTAACACTCTAAAAACTAAAATTGGTTGAAACCCCAGGAGAACCTAAAATCCGAAAAACCCATAAATTCCCTAAAGACCCCTAAAAACCATAAAAATGCCCAAACACCCCCTAAAAACAAAATACCCACCAAAACCCTAAAAACCCTACAAATATTAAATACCACTAAATAATTTTAAAACCTAAGAAACTATAAAGACCCCTAAAAACTTAAAAACCTTATAAAAATTTCGTAATTAAATCCCTAAAACAATAAAAATCTCAAAAGCCAAAAAAATATTAAAAATCCCTAAAAATCCTTAAAAACATAAAAACCCCTAAAAACATAAAAACCCCTGAAAACATAAAAACCCCTGAAAACATAAAAACCCCAGGAAAACCTTAAAACTCTATTAACACTTAAGATCGCTAAAAGATCTAAAAACCCTAAGAAACCCAAAAACCCCATAAAACAATAAAAACACCATAACTCCCACACAATACCAAATATACCTAAATCCCATAAAAATATAAAGAAATCCCTAAAAATTTCTAAAAACATAAAAAACCCTTCAAACCCTAATATACACAAATAACTCCTTAAAAACAAAAAAACATAAACCCTTAAAAATATAAAAACATTAAAGGGCCCTAAAATCTCTAGAACCCCAAAACCAAAAAAACATAAAAACCCCATTAAACCCCTAAAAGACACTAAAAACTATAAAAACCACTTCAATCCCCTAAAATGTTAAAAACTCTAAAAACCATAAAAACCTTAAAAACAAAAAAATCCCACTAAAAACCCAAAAAGAATCCATAATCGCCCTAAAACTTTTGAAACCCCTAAAAATACATAATCCATGAAAAACCATAAAATTCTAGAAAAATAATTAAAAATACCCCAAAACATATAAAAACAAAAAACCCTTAAAAACCCTAATAATAAAGCCTAAAACACTTAAATACCCTAGAAAAATTAAAATGCTAAATACAATAAAACCCTAAAAATCCTAAAACCCCTAAAATTCCTTGAAAATACTAAAAACCCAAAAAATGTAATAAAAATCCCAAAACATCCCTAAAACATTACAAACCATAATAATCCATAGTATACCAATGAAAAAAATAAAAACAAAAAACTCTTAAAACACCTAAAAACCTCAAAAAATGATGAAACCCCTAAAAGACCCAAAATACCCAAAACCCCTATAACCCATAAAATCCCCCCAAAAAATTTAAAAACACTTCAACCCCTAAAAACCCAAAAATACCACTAAAACTATTAACACCCTTTAAACCACAGATAACATTACAAAACACTAAAAAATATTAAATACCATAAAACTCTAAAAGAATCCAAAATACCTAAAAACCATAAAATATAGTAAACCCCCTCAAAACCCTCAAAATACCTAAAAACTGTAAAAAACTATAAAATTTCTTAAAAATCCCTAAAAATCCAAAAAAACATAAAAAAATCAAAAAACCCCTAAAAACCAAGAAAAAATTAAAAAGAAAAAGACACTTAAAAAATGAAAAATCCTAAAAAATGTAAAAATCCTTAAAAACCATAAACCCCTAAAACACCAACAAATAGTCAAAGTATATGAAATAATAAAAAACCATAAAAATACTAAAAAAAATAATCTATAAAAATGCAAAAAATCCTAAACCCATGAAAAAATATAAGAAACATTAAAAACATTAAAACATTAAAACCCCTAAGAGACCCTAAAACCCCTAAATGCCTCTAAAGATAATAAAAAACCCCTAAAAATTTTAAAAAAGCAAAATAAAACATAAAAACACAAAAAAAAACAAAAAATATAAAAACCCTTTACACCTTAAAAAAACTTGACAAAACTCTTAAAAACCATAAATCCTTAAAAATCTCAAAAAACCGTAAAACCAAAAAAACATTAAAACACTAAAAATCCTCAAAATCTCTAAAAACACAAAAAAAATTATAAAATCCTAAAAAAGATCTGAAAATCCCTAAACACATAAAAATCCATAAAACCTGGAAAATCCCTAAGAAAACTATAAAAACATTAAAACACTAAATACTCTAAAACCCCCCAAAAAATGCTAAAATCCCAAAAAATCCCTAAAATCATAACAACCCCAAAAAACTCTCAAAATCTATAAAACCCAAAAACAATTAAAATACTAAAAAGAACTACAAATCCATAAAATTTTAAAAACCCTAAAACCCAAAAAAACCCTAAGAAGACCTTAAAACGTAAAAACACTAAAACCCCCTAAAATCATTAAAAAACCAAAAAACATGTAGGGTCCTGAAAAATTCTCAAAGAAGAATGTGAATCCCCTTAATTAAAGAAAGGATTCTACTGAATTTCCCTCAAGAATTGGGAAAAATTTGATGAGTACTCAAAGGTTGGAAAAAGATGAACCAGTCCGTGTACTGGTCCAATATTGATGGTACGAGGCCGGTTCAGGATGTTGCTCCCTCCGCGGACCACTGTTGTTCGCAGAATAGAGGTGGGGACCCTCTGCGGGCACGAAGCAAGACAGGCGCCTGGCTGGTCCACCGTCACGATCCTCCCAAGCCGCGAACCTCGTCAACCGGTCCGGACCGCGTATGCCATCATTTGCGGAACAAGGCGGAGCCCTGTGCGGCCACGAAGCACTTTCCAAACTATTTTTGTTCACGGGGAAGGTGCATTCAATGCCCCCCATGAGTTGTGGATTGACCAAGTCATCTATAAATCGGGTTTTCGGTAATGGGCCTCTGCAAAAGGTATATTATGACCACAGATACAACTCTTTCCCCACTCTATAAATGGAGATCGAGGGGGAGAAGAAAGAGATCGATCAGACTCGGGTGGAAGGATTTCGAAGGAAGGAGATTATGATTTCGTAAACAGTGAAGTTCCAATTCGCGAACCAGAATAGGTATGAAACTAGAAATGAATTAATAAAGAACCGAAAATGCATAACAAATTGGTGAACCGAAAACTTAAATTAAAAATAAAAAGAAGACCGCGAGCCATGGCCCCTCCGTGGATGTACTCCCCGTGGACCAGGGAGTATATGCCCCTTCTTCGATCTGATGCACCGCATAGCACCCTCCTATGTGGGTGAAGTACTGACCGACGAACCACCGATCGGAGTTTCCCCTGGCCATTATTTCTCACGCAGACTCTGCTACGTACCAACCTAGTACGCAATCCGAAAACGAAGCCACGTACCACCCTGTTACACAGGATACCTATCAGTTCATGCACCACCCTGGTACGCGGACGGCTTCTCCAGCCGTGTGGAACCCCCCTATGTGAAGGGTGCGACTCCTCGAAAACCCATGTGGCCCACCAACTCCTTCGGAGTTCCCATTCCCCAAGTCAAATAAAATCCTTACAATCCGGACTGATCCTTCGAAACCCCCTCATTGTCCTATTCATCATCCATGAGCCAAGGCCTTTTCCAAAGCCACCGGATCCGTATTATGTAACCTTAAGGCACATCAGCGCACCGTTTTGAGTTCACATACCCATGGTAGGCGAGGGAAAAGGGGTTTATTCGGCCCTTGAGTGGGTTCGCAAAACATTTCTTGGTCCACATACCCACGGTAGTGTAGGGTCCAAGCCTGAGAGTCCCCTTTCTACCTCTCCACTATCCAGGAGTGGGGGAAACCGCATGAGTTTCCTTTCGACGCTAGCAGTGAGTAATTCTCCCATCTACTGAGAGTGATAGGGTAGCCTCCTTAGTGTAAGCCCCTAGCCTTTCTTGCATGAGGTAGCACCCATGCACCTCCATACTTCCCCGGTGCCAAGAACCAAGAGGGGAGATGGACACAGGGGTACCCTTTCCCTCCCCCTCTAGGATTTATCTCCATCGGGCCTTCATCCTGAAGTAAGTCCCAATATCCATTTCTCTGGGTTGCTCCATGTGTTAGCCCCACTATGCTTCCCACGGACACACCTTTCATGACGTGATAGTCAGGTCTCCACTGCCTCTCGTTTCTCACACTGAGCATGACTCACGTGGGCCTAGAGTAAGCACCAATACTGACCCCAAACTCCTGTGAACTAAGAGGACTTTGATCCATGTCAAGGCATGGTACGTAGGAAGCCTCCACAAGGATCAAGACCACCACCTGGTCGTTCTGACCCTTTCACGTCAGTTCACCAACTCTATGGGCTTCTTTAGAGTTTAAGCCCCATCCACCATATCATTGGTCCACCTCAGAATGTAAGTCTTGATCCTTCATCCCGTATGACATTAAACTGCACTACCGAACTACTTGGATTCTTATTCCTATCATGAGGATACATAGTAAGCTTGTATCACAAGTTCGGTCCAAATGCTCAAGTCGTTATCTGTCCCCCCAGGATGATAATAAACTCCAGAGCACCCAGTTATAGGGCTTCAAACCAGTGTCGCCTCAGTGAGTCCAAAGTCCTCAGAGTCATTAATCCAATGAGGGATGGTAAACCTCAGGCTTAAATGATTCTGAATCCCTGCATTCAGCTGACCATTTCCAACCAAGAGTAATCTGTGGATACTATGCTTGGGTATAAACCAAATATTCGGGAACATATGAACACTTATTAAATCTATAAGAGAGTCCCAAAAAAGGAAATAATTCCCCCTCAAAGGGTGCGATGAGCCCGACTTTCCATCCTCTCGACCAATGTGAGTTCTTAAGCATCGTTGGCCAAATCACCTAGTGAACTCTTGACTTTAGAAAGAAGGTCCATGCATCGTTGGACATGGAACTATTGGGAATTTTGAAACAAAGACCTATATACCAAATCCGATCGATTGAGCATAGCTCATCCCTCCATAAGATCGAATGTCAGGCACCTCGGTCTACTCCATCTGACTTGTTGCGAAACAAAAAAACGGTGAACCCGACGTGAATCTTTAAAAAATCATGACAAATTTAACCAAATCCCACTTTGTGCCCCCTTATGATCAAAAGGAGGTCCAAGAAAGGTCGTTAATTATGCATGGGATCATGAGATGCGGCTTTGACGGGTTTTCTATTTGTATTTGTTAAAATATTTTACAGGTACCAATCATAACTCCCTTCGATCCAATGGTATCACGGAGGAACTCGCAGGTGCGTGCTTCAAGCAACGTAATGACCAGATATCCTCACCAATGAAGGACCCCGTCACCTACTCAGTGTCTTCAATGCTAGGTTTTAGATGCATTGATCCGAGAGTACCACTTAAACGGTACTCTCCCAACGGTGGAGGTGGCCATGCATGCCTTCTAATCCGAAAATAATCACTGGTCGCCTGCCCAGCAGTGACAGCGAAAGCAGATCCAGACGGCTCCTGTTTCGGTCTCAAACCATTTTAGGAGTCTATCCCTATAACAAGACAATGCGTAACTCCCTTATCTTAGGGAGGAAGATGAGGTCAACACTGAGGACTTCATCCCCACTGAACGATGGTTCCGCTCTAAGGCCCCTGCCGGAAGATGTCGTCATGGTTACGCCACGACTTAATATCCTCACGCTAAGGAGGAGGTCGCACTAAGGATCCAGGCCCACGCTCCTCGAGCTATGGCCCCTCGGACCACCCAACGAGGGCGGAAAACGTACAACCAGGGACCTATCATCACCCTTGTCCCTGAGTAGGAGCTCCACTGCCCAATCACAGATATGTATCGCGAACATGCATGTACACCTGTTCGCTCCTAAAAGGTCCACCATCCATACATGGTGGCATCATATGAGCAGCTGTTCATTCCCGCCGAGCTCCATCAATCCCGTCACTCACACAGGACGACACCTAACCGGCAGGCAACCTTCCCTACCCAGGGTCTTGAAGCCCACCAACCAGATGTGGTGGCGACCCAGCGCTTACAGGACCAGTTCCTAGTAGATTCTCCTGATGCCTACCATCCTGATATGGTGGTGATCAACAAAGCCTGTAATCCAGATGTGGCGGCAATTAATAGGCAGGCACGTCTCCCTACCAACAAAGGCCACCGACTCGATATGGTGGGGAACCAAAAAATACAGGGCTAGCTCCCTGCGGATGCAAGTAAATCCCTCCATCCCGGCGTGGAGGCAAATAGAGAGATAAACCAGCATATCCCAGCCCAGGGGAAGATTCGTTCACCTACCCCGACACAGGAGAATTGTCAGTACCCACTGACCACCGGAGGACCGGAGCAGGATATTCCTACTCTGATACCGGAACGGGCCTTCATACCTGTTCCAGCAAAAGATGTCTCTCTGCGTATCCTGACAATGAGGGAGGAGCAGGTATCGATCCCATATCATATCTTGCAGACTTGACAGAATGTAATTGCATCAGCGGAAACATCAAGGACTCGGGCCCATGAGCCCATCTCCCCAATTGAGGCGACTCATCTAAGAGACGAGATAATTGCCTCAGAGCAGATCTGCATCCCTACTTCCGCCCAGGAGGGTCGTCGTTCATATTTCGCGATACAAGGGAAACCGAATCGAGCAGCTTCACCCGTTCCAACTGGGGGACACTCGTCCATCATGATTGATGCTCCAGAGTAGGCATATATCGCTGCTAAAAATCAAGATGTTCGTCGGCATATCCCGGAAGCATCACGGGACCCAATTTTAAAGGGACCCAAATGTGAAGGACGTTATCAACATCAGACAGTCCCTACTACCTGAAAGAAAGTTCCCTGAACACACCGAAGGCATTCGGAAAATAAAGAGCGGGTGTATGACTCTGCTCTGCTAGAATTTGGGGTTTCTAATGCTGCTAAGAACATATTGAAGGCTCAAAACCCTGCACACACATTACCATATTATGGAAGTGTCATTAGCAGTTGTGAAGGCCCTCCCCGCAATGTCACTACCAACATCTCTGAAGGTCCTCCCCAGAGCACCCATGGGGGCCTCCCCCATGGGCATATAATGATCGATCATGAGAGATTCTCTTTTGATGCGAGTCACAGAAGCCCTCCGCGTGACCAGATGATTGAGCATCAAGAAGGCCCTCCACTTGTTGCGGTCCACCCTGAAGGTCCTCCCTGGGGTATACACTGAAAACACTCCCCGTGTAGTGGGACCATAGATTATGATAGTCGTCCTCGTTATTGTAATCAAAAATGCAGAGGCCCTCCCCTCAGTGAAATATCATCACGACAAGAAGGCCCTCCCCTTGTTGTGGCCTGCCCTGAAGGTCCTCCCCAGGGGTTACGTTGCAACGACACTCCGTGAAGCCGAGCATGAGATCACAGTGGTAGTCCTCGCTACTCTGATAACGGAGGTCCTCCCCATAGAGATGTTAAGCAACAAGAAGGCCCTCCCCTCATTACAGTACATTCTGAAGGCCCTCCCTAGGGTGTACCCCACAGATATTATCCCTACAGTAGCTGCGATGGTAGTCCTCTCCATTTCGGTAGCTATGATGGCAGTCCTAGCCACCAAGACTGCCATTACGAAGGCCTTCCCCGCAATGACCCCAAGTAACACGAAGGTCCTCCCCTTGTTGCAGTGTTTCTTGAAGGTTCTCCCCAGTATACACATCGAATTCCAAACCATGATGGTCATCCTCACCATGATGGAAGTTGTTGCAAAGGCCCTCCCCATAACAACTCTACCTAATCAGAAGGTCCTCCCCTCACTATGATACACCTTAGAGGTCCTCCCCAAGGTATTCACTTCAAAAGTCTTCAATGCAGTGAGGCGTTAAGTATTAATGGTATCCCTCTACATTACAACATGGATAGCAGAGGCCCTCCCCTCCTAGATGTCAATCAACAAGAAGTCCCTCCCCTCATTGTGATACATTCTGATGGCCCTCCCCAGGGTGTACCCCGCGGGTTCTCTCCCTGCGGCAGATGTAATGGTATTCCTCGCCATTGCAACCACCATTGCGAAGGTCCTCCCCATAGTGACATATCATATCGACAGGAAGGTCCTTCCACTGCTGAATCAAGCACAAAAAATCCCTCATATGTCGAGGCACTCAGAAGGACAGGATCAAGCATGTCAGATTCCCAACTAGTCTCCAACGACACCCTTCTTCAATCAAGAGACAGTCCGGGGCCACGTTCATCTTCTGAACCACCTCGGAATCGCCCACATGATAATTCAACACCTACCATCCCCACTGCCTCTGACCACACTATCGGTGAGTGCCTCTATTGGGCTGACCAAGTAGAGGAATCACTAGCGGAGGAGTATGCCGACATGTTTCACCTGAGGAAACAACTGGACAGAGATGATATCCCAGTTATTTTGTGGACCACGACCACCTCTCAATTAGATATACACAGAATGTTGTCAGGAGTATGTGCACACGACATCCACTACAATATATGGACAACCCTCTGCCGGCTAAAATCAAGATTCCTGACCTAAGATGGGTATGTAGACCATGTCCAAACAATACGAGACCTCCAACATCACATCGACCTGGAAGCTCTCCCTCCGGTGCGGCAACCGCGACCTGAGAGGTGTAAAGGAAACATTGAGCTTGCCTGCCTCCATGCACTTCACTAGATGTACCACCTCATTGGTCATGCTCCGACGGGGGTCCATATCAGAGGATGGGGAGAGCATGGAGATATGCATTTCACTCTGCTCCCCGCCCTAGAATAACCCTTTAGGCGTAATATCTTGCAATTCCATCACGTCAAGACAATGATCGAGTGGTCTCCATGTTTGCGAAAAGTGACACACCCAGTAAATATAGGCTTTGATTAAGTCCCAGATGCGTCACGTCCGATGGGAACAAGTCATTCGTGAACTCCCGAATCAGTCCACCTAAAGAATACGACATGTCTCTCACCTAAGAGAGGCCAATAATCAATCATTTATTGCCTCCCAAGAGGGGATTGATTCATAGGTGAACTCAGCATCAGATCCAGTTCGCCCTCGAATGGGGGCACACAAGATTAGGCAAGTAGCGATAGCAGTAGCCACTGCCGAAATCTAGGTTCAACCCCAGCGTGCAGGGCTGGGGGCATTTTTAACAAAAAATACCCCCATAAGACCAATAAAAATGGGAAAAGGCTCAACATTCAAGGAACGGAGCCAGCCCCATCCCTCAGGGCTGGGGGAATTTTTACCACCTCAACAACAACCTCCCCCATGAAAATTAGTATTTTCTCCTCTATGGAGGATAGTCAGAAGAGGAGGTTCCTGCCCTATCCCGTCTTTTGAAAAATCATCCCCTTCAAGAGGGAGGAATACCGTGAGGTTGCATCAAGGAACTCTCCATGTCAGCCTTCGTCAAGGGGTCCGAAAGCAATCCCGGGACAGGAAGGGGAGGACCAGTAAAAGGCGCAGGAGATCCTCTTCATATTTGGAAGATGAAATCTCCTCCACCACGCGATATGCATCCATCAAAACCATATAGGCTAACCCCATGGGTGACACCAGAGATGAAGCAAATCAGGATGGATCATGAGACGATGATTTCGGTCAGGTTGTAACTCACAACGAACCACCAGGTGTGCACTTCCGGAACAAGAGGGCCGCCCTAAATATGGCCACCCTTCGAGCTAACCCTCCTCCACTTACCCTGTGAGCTTCCAACAAGGATAATAATAAAGGGCTGGTTACCCTTAACCCGCCTCCTCCTCTCGATAAAAAAGATCCACTTACACTTGAAGAGAGATTCACTCGACAGGAACAGGAAATGAAATAATTGAGACATCTCAAAGCCGAGCTACTCCAGAGGAATCATCTTATTGAAAATTCTTCCCATGAAGAGCCACACCTTGCACTCCTAGAAAGTACACCTCAAAGACCCAGGTTTGCCCTACCCAATGAGGCGCCCGGTCCATCTAACTACCTAAACATGGATTCAGGTGAATACCAAGACTTCTATCCACTCAGGAAGCAACTGGAGCGAGTACGTCTAAACCCTCAGAAGGTGTCACAAACGGCATATGCACCCTTGGTGTCAGTCAATCCAGACCCCCAAGAAATGCCTCGAGCAACACCTTCCTAAGACCGGTCCCAATAAGATGTAAACTATGGACTTTCCAGCACCATCGAGACACTGACAGATTGATTGGAAGTAATGGAGGGTCAACACGCTCTGATACAGCCAGAGCAGAAGCCCAAACCTGATTGGGTGAGCAACAGGCCTCCTCCACCCAATTTTGGGAGCCCTGTATTCCCTATTTTAAATATATTAGGTGATCCGGAACAACATTTGATTCACTACGCATCTTATTGTGACCCTATGATGGGAACTCCGGAACAACAAGAAGCAGTGAAACTCAGATGCTTCGTGAGGACCTTGCAAGGATCTGCCTTCGTCTGGTTTACAAATCTACTAGCTCGGTCTATAAAGAGCTGGAAAGATCTTCATCAAGAGTTCCTATTTCACTTCAGCTCAACGCTGCCTAAAACAACGGTCTGCCAACTGATGAATTGAAAATAGAGAGAGAATGAGAGGGTCTCGGATTTTCATCGCCAGATGGAGGGGTCTGACCTACTCTCTGAACTGGCCAATGCCCCAAGATGAGATGTTGGCCATATGTATCAACAACCTTCGAGATGAGCTAAGAACACCACTCATACCAGTGGAGTGCACCACTGGCTTCTGAAATCTCACTGCCAATTCCCAGAGAATTGAATAATCCTTACAGCGGACGAATCTGAAGTCCCGAATAGCCTTACAGTCTTCTGCAAAGTGAACAGTAAGAGCTGAAACGTCCTCTATCATGCTCAAGACAACCCATGCACATGCTCCACTACCTAGGACTCCACCAAATCGTCAAGGTTCCCCAATATATCAGTAGCCGCCTCCGCCCAAGAGGAACGATCAGAGAGGATCGAAGCGGAACCAGTTCAAGGAATGGAGACACAAAGTATACTCATTCTGAGAGGACCAAGTCCGCAACTACTTCATCACCTCTATGAATTGCAATTTTCTCCACCTCCCGGAGCCAAGGAATCCTAAAGAAGTCAGCCGCCATTACAGGCCATATTATTTTCCCTACCATCGAATGTTGGGGCACAATATCTAGGAATGCTTCATCTTCAAATACCTCCTACAAAGGATGGTAGACTCTGGGAAGGTTGAGCTGGGACCACCCCGACCACATGTGACATATATTTCTACCACCGACTCTGTTAAAGGGGAGGGGTGATAGGATGTCACCAGAAAGAAGGGGAAGGAATTTCATGCATGGATGACTCGGATGATTGTCAACCGAGCTCAGGTCATACTCTGAGCTCGACTATGGCAGTCAGTGTTACTGCCAACATCCCCTAATTCTGCACATCTGACAATACCAGCCTCACAATCCTCCACAATCCGGTCATCCAGGCATAATCGAGAAGGAAGGAGAAAAGCTCAAGAGGAGGAGTCTACAATAAGGTTGAAGTTAGCACTGATACTGTCAGATTTTATGCCCCCAAACTTGGCCCCACAAGCACCAACCCACCAAACGTCACCTTCAGGGACAACTGACCAGGTTGGCCTGTAACAGGATGAGGGGATAATATTTGCTTCCATCAAAATCATCCATCTAATGAAATTGTTCCCAGAAAAAGGGTATGGTTATGAACCTGAGTTCTTGATGCAAGGGGCTGGGAGGAGGAATCGTAGAAGCAGAGGATACCAAGAGAGACGCAGTCACAGCTGAAACCAACCCTATGGTTTTACCCCGGTCCAAACCGTTAATTTCACGAAAAACTATGGGATAGACCTTCAACGGACTCAACAGGAGAAATAATATCCCTCCACCTCCACAAGCAGCCACTCTGGCCCCTTCATTCTACAGTACCCATCAGTGGAGGAACAAGTGTCTAGCTTCCTAGTGTGCACAAATAGACCGGGCAGGCTGAGTCCCCAGAACGTGGGATCACTGTCAACATCCGACTCTGCGGCCGGTCCCTCCTTGTCACATATTCCAGCTCCCAAGATAACTGCCAAAACTCTCCCACCAGTGGAGAAGTGTCGGCCGTTGGAGCAAAAATATGATATCCTTAAGCAGCTGGCATCAATACCAGCCAAAAAGTCAATCCTGGATGCCCTGAGTTTGTCAGCAGATCTTAGGGAGGCGCTGATAGAAGCCTTTCTCAGCCCCTAGGAGTTTCAAGCCAAGGTAGTTGCCGCCGAGATTTACCTGATGGAGACGGGCCTAACTAAATGCAATGTAGTGATTTCCTTCACTGATCAGGATGACCATTCCATCATGCAAGGAAATATCAAACCACTATATGTGTCCGACACACTAAATGATGTTGAGATCCGGAAAGTCTTTATTACCAATGGCTCTGGAGTTAACCTCCTTCCCTTATGTAAACTCCGCAAGTTGGGATATAGTGAGAATGACCTAGTACCCTCAACCACAACTCTGTTGGGTTATGACAAGAGTGAACAGAATCCAATGGGAAAAATCAAGCTAAAAATCTATTTTGGCGACCTTGTAGCTTACTTGAAATTCTTGGTGGTCTGGAAGAACAAAACATTCAATGCCCTGTTTGGAAGGCCATGGCTCCATATGTACATGGTCGTTCCTTCATCCTACCACCAGTGTATCAAGTATTGTGTCAATGGACAAAGTGGTACATTTCACACTGACAAGGCCCCTTTTGATCTCTCCAAGTCACACTACATTGATGTAGGGTTTTATGAGCAAAATAAGAAGAAGCCTTCACTCGATGGTATTGACTGGATCCCCGCTCTAAATAGTCTGGAAATGGTTCCTGATGACCCAATCAAGCAACTTGGTAGAGACTATGTACTGCACATAAACCATGTTGAGAGCAGGAATTCAAGCCCGGACACACACTCAGCTGTCCTCATGACTTCATCCATAACGGTCGAGTGTGAAAATGTAGAAATGGCCGCTAACCCTCAATTTGGGGATGAATATTTGAGCAGGGATGCCCATGATGTCTCTCCTCCGGACTCCCAAGATCCCATACCAGTAAATCTCCCCTCGTCAGATCAGGAAGATGAGAATGTGGGGGGAAGAAGAGGAGAAAGATCTTGGGGATGCACCTCCCACATTTGAGGAAGGTATCTACACTACTGTGGACGAGCTCAGGGAAATAAACCTAGGTACTGAGGGAGACCTGAGGCCCACTCTCATTAGTACAGTCATTTCTCTCGAGGAGAACGAGTTATATGCCTCTTTCCTAAGGCAACATTGAGATTTTTTTGCATGGAATTACACGGAAATTTTGGGACTCGATCCCGAAGTGGCAACACACCACTTAGGTCTTCTAGAAGACCACCAGGGCTATAAACAAGCCGCCAGAAGGATGCACCCCTCACATGCTACCAAAATAGAGGATGAAGTCCATAATCTTATTAAAGAGAGCTTCATTCGGGAGGTCCAATACCCCATCTGGGTGGAAAAAATTTTCCCCGTAAAGAAAAAGAACAGAAAAATCCGTGTCTGCATCAATTTCAGAGATCTCAATCGGCATTGTCTGAAAGATGGTTTCCCGGTCCCGATTACCGAGTTATTAATTGACACAATGGCTGAGTATAAGGATCTCTAATTCATAGATGGTTATTCTGGGTACAATCAAATCTGGATGGCCCAAGAAGACAATGAATCTACTGCCTTCAGAGCCCCTCAAGGAATATTATTTTACAATTTCATGACCATTGGTCTCAATAATTCAGGCACCACATATCAACGTGCCATGCATCGTATCTTTAAACCATTTCTGGTAAGACTCGTCGAATGCTATGTGGATGTCTTGGTGGTCAAATCAAGACAACGCTCAGATCACCTATCAGACCTTGAAACCGTCTTCAAAAAACTTTTACAACATAGTCTGAAGATGAATCCCTTGAAATTCACCTTTAGGGTTACCTCAAGGAAATTCCTTGGCTTCGTCGTATTCCATCGTGGCATCGAAGTCGACCCTGAAAAGAAAAAGGCTATCCTTGTCCTTCCACTTCCCTGCAATCTCACTAAGTTGAGAGGATTTGAAGGACACCTAGCCTACATTAGGCAGTTCGTAGCCAACCTGGTGGAAAATGATTTCCTTTTACCAGGTTAATAAAAAAGGGGGTTAAGTACCAATGGACAGATGAGTTCCAAGAGGCATTCGATAGCCAAAAGTAGTATCTCTTAAGCCCACCAGTGTTAATGACCTCGGTTGAAGGGAGACCTATTATCCTATACGTGATGGCCCTAGAGCGGTCACTGTGAGCCTTCGTCGCATAGAAAAATGATGTCGGTAGTGAAAATAGTCTCTATTACCTCAGCTGAACCATGATCGATGCTGAAACTCGATACTCAAACATAGAGAAGAGTTATTTGGACTTGGTCTTTGCAGTTCAAAAATTGAGACATTATCTGCAACATCATGAAGTCCATTTGGTCTCGCATAGTAACTCGCTCAAGTACATCCCTAGCTACCCGATGCTAACCCGGCACCTATGCCGATGGGCAGTCATCCTGCAACAGTTTGACATCCGTTTTGTGCCTTAGAAAGCCAGAAGAGGCCAGGAATTAACAGATTTTCTGGTAGAGCACCCCTCGATATGGACCACCATACCGGAAATCAAACTACCTGATGAAGACATCTTCTCGGTTCATGAGGAGTTCCCAACATGGGAAATTTACTTTGATGGCGCATCCCAAAGCCCGACAGGGAAAAGGATGGAGGATCCCAAATTTAACAAGGTGGGTTTGGGGATAATGCTCATGTCCCTAGAAAGGGTAGTCTTTCCATATTCCTTCCTTCTGTCAGAAGGATGTACGAACATTGAGGCAGAATATCAAGCCCTCATTGCAAGCCTGGAGCTCGCACTCTAGGAACAAGTACAACACCTTAAGGTGATAGGTGACTCAGAACTGGTCATCAAGAAAGTCAACAGTGACTATGCTATTAAAAAAGAGGAACTGATTCCCCTATTTGACCATGTCCAAGGGTTAATGGTGGAATTCTCCACAGAACCAATATTGACCTATATTGACTGGTCTCAGAATGCCCAGGCTGATGAATTAGCTAATGCAACCACGACCCTAGCTGACTCGGATCGGGATGAAACAACTATCTGTATTTCTCATCATCTAATAGTCTTGCCGTTTGTTCAGACTAAGATGGAAGAAATCAACAAAGTCAGTCCTTTCCCTAAGCCATATGCTCCTACCATCGGCTAGATGACCCCCATTAAAAACTGCCTTTAAAGGGGAGAACTCCCATCAGACAGGGTTGAACGAGAGAAAATACAAAGAAGGGCGATTAAAATTGTCTTATACGGTGGCACGGGTCAATAAGAGGTCCTCTACAAATGAGGTCTCAACAAAGTCCTCCTCAGATGCATTGATGGAGAAGAAACCACTTCCTTCAGGACTGAAGTGCATGTTAGAGTATTTAAAGCACACCAATCAGGGTCTATGATTTCCCATCATGTTTGAAGGCTTGGGTACTATTAGCCCACTATGGCACGAGATTACGAGCACTTTACCACAAAATGACACTCATGCCAAATTCATGTCAAATTCATACACCAACCCCCGGAGTTACTTCATCAAGATAAGTACTCCTGGCTATTTTCCTTTTGGGGAATGGACATTGTGGGACTATATCCTCCCGCCATGGCTAAACAACTGAAGTATATCCTTATAGCAACTGACTTATTTTCCAAATGGATAGATGATGTACCCCTCATGGAAGTCAGGGCAAGAAACATTGTCAGCTTTGTGAAAACCAATATCATCACTAGATTTGGTGTCCCTCATACCATACTGATGGATAACGGAACCAACTTCTGCTCGACTGAATTGGATAAACTATACCAAGAATATGGTATCAAGGCTAACCACTCATCCCGCTACCATGCAGAGGCCAACGGAAATATAGAGGCTTTCAACAAGACCCTTTCCATCATTCTCCAGAAAAATGGTGGTCAAAGACCAGAAATCTTGGTTAGATAAACTTCTTCATTCATTGTGGGATTATCGAACCACAATCTGCACCACTACTCGGGTTACTCCATACTTGTTAGTGTACGGAACAGAAGTGGTCCTGCCCATTGAGATCTAATTTCCCTCGCTCCGTGTTGCCGTTTCTAATCAGTTATCCAATGATGAGCAATCAGAAAAATAGCTAGGTGAATTGGAACAACTAGATGAAAAGCGGTTTCACACTTTTCACCATCTATAGGTATATCAGAACCGCATCGCATGAGCCTTCAATAAAAAGGTTCATCTTCGATCTTTCTTGGAAGGAGAATTGGTATTGGTCCTTCAGACCCCAATGATACCCGGAAGGAATCCTCTAAAATTGGAGCCCAAGTGGGAGGTAACATATGTTATACACAAGGTCTACTCCAAAGGAGCATATTCCCTGATCTCCATGGACGAGCAATTCACTACAGCTCCTACAAATGTGAGATTTTTGAAGAAGTATTTTGCATAATCAAAATCAGTTATCATCCGAGCTACAGGACGTTAAAATTTCAAGCCCCCAACGGTCCAAACTCTATGAACCTAAACTAAGAGTATTTCTTGCTCACTACACGATGTTAAACTGCATGGATTTTAGAGAACTATGTACGGCTTGAATCCTGCCCTCACGGGATATGTAGTGATTCCAGAATTCCACATCCTAGCCCAACCACCCCAAATAAAGCTAAAAATAACCCCTTTTCCCCCATGTACGAACCAGACCTACACGGGATGTTTTATCTTCTCAAGAACTACGTACGGCTTGATTCCTGCCCTAGCGGGATATGTAGTGACACCAGAATTCCACATCCTGGCCCAGCCATCCCCAAATAAAGTTAAAAATTCTCTTTTCCCCCGTGTACGGACCAACCATGCACGAGGTGTATTCCTCATCCTTATCGCATGACATTAAACTTCAAGGATAAGAAGGATTGAAAATGACCTTTTCCCCATGTACGAACCAGCCATGCATGGGGTGTATCCCTTTCAGAGAACTATGTACGGCTTGATTCCTACCCTCATAGGATACGTAGCGACGCCAGGATCCCCCATCCTAGCCCAGCCATCCCCATATAAAGTTAAAAATTCCCTTTTACCCCGTGTACGGACCAACCCTGCATGGGGTGTATTCCTCATCCTTACAGTATGACATTAAACTAAATGGATAAGAAGGATTGAGAATTCCCTTTTCCGCCGTGTACGAACCAACCTTGCACGAGGTGTATTCCTCATCCTTACCACATGACATTAAACTGCACGGATAAGAAGGATTAAATATACCCTTTTCCCCCGTGTACATACCAGACATGCACAGAGTGTATTATCTTCTAAAGAACTACGTACAACTTGATTCTTTCCCTCACGGGATATGTAGTGATGCCAGAATTCCAAATCCTGGCCCAACCATCCCCAAATAAAGATAAAAATGCCCTCTTCCCCCGTGTATGGACCAGCCCTGCACGAGATGTATCCATTTCAGAGAACTACGTACTACTTGATTCCTGCCCTCGCGAGATACGTAGTGATGATAGAATTCCACATCCTAGCCCAGCCACCACAAAAAAATCTAAAAATACCCCCTTTCCCCCATACTGACCATACCTGAATGAGGTGTATTCCCGAAAAATAACTACGTGAGGCTTGATTCCTACTCTTACAGGATACGTAGCAATGTCGGGATCATACCTCCTAGCCCAGCCGCCGATAAAAGGAAACACAGGTATGTATACCCTTCATCCTTACCGCATGACGTTAAACTGCACGGATTCCCCTTTTCACGACAGTTCACCTTCGTCTACACCACACAAAGTTAAAACTACACGGACGTCTTCCTCACCGCATGACGTTAAACTGCACGAAGTTCATCGAGAACTGCCCAAGATATACGGAGAAACGAGATGGGCTCCACGACCCGGATAATTGTGGATCCTCATAATCATTCACGACCATCGGAAGTGGAATTTTATCAACCCATGTAAACCTTTGCATGACTATACATACCATGCCCTCAGCAGCTCTTCATATTGATAGCCCCTGGCCCATCTCCCAAAGGCAAGATTTCCTCAGGCAGTACTCTTCCTATCTTTGTACGCTTATCGACCTCAGTGCCCCCATATCATATCTCCTGATCCAAAAATTTATGGAGCAATGGTTTACAAGTTTAATCCCCTCTCACTTCCAAATGTTGCTGGGGTACCTCTACCTGGTTAACCTATGTATCTGCCTGTGGTTATCATAATGATCTGCATCTACAATCATCAAGTTAGGGATAGACTACTTTCACTCGATGAACAATTATGGTGAATATGATTCTTGTATTCTTGGACACCATTATCCCCATATGTCGAACTCAGTACTGTGAGAAATATCAGATATTCATAATCATTCATGGCCATCGGAAGTGGAAAGTTATCAACATGTGGACACCTTGGAATGACTATGCATACCATTCCCTTAGTGGCTCTGCATATTGATATCCCCTGGCCCGTCTACCAAAGGAAATATTTCCTCAGGCGGTACTCTTCCTATCTCGGTATGCTTACCGGACATAGAGCCACCATACCATACCTCCTGATCTGAGAAACCCCAGAGTTACAGTTTACACCCTCATTCCCTAACACTTGTTCAAAGTATACCAAAGCCTCCTAACTCATTTGCCTTTCGAGTAATTGTAGCAATAGTCACCCAATGTTCCAAACTCTACGACCATTAAACTAATAATACTTCTTCCTTACTGCACGATGTTAAACTACATGGAGTAAAGGTTCACGCCATGCGCAAGATAAATCGGCACGGTGAACTCTTCAAGTTTTAACAGAAACTAGGGATGAATATCCATGACATGTCCAAATATTTCTTTACCAAATGACAGACTTCATGGCTCGGTCAATCACAGATCATCATAATCATTCATCACAATCGGAAGTGAAAAGTTATCTACCTGTGGACACCTTTGCATGACTATGCATACCATTCCCTCAGCAACTCTGCATACTGATAGCCCCTGGCCCGTCTACCAAAGGCAATATTTCCTCGGGTGACACTATTCCAAACCTCGTACACTTACCAGCCTTAGAGCCCCCTTATCATCTCTAGTAATCCAAGAAGCCCCAGAACCACGATTTACACCCTCAACCCCTCTCCACGTCTTGGACATGCCTAGATATTCATTCCTAGTTACATTCTAATCAAGACTGGACTTTGCAACTACGTCCTTACTGTATGATGATTAAAACTTCACTGAACATGTCTTAGCCACTTGGCATGAACTGAAAAGACCAAGAATTAAACATCCATGGAAATGACTCCAACTACAAGCATTTTCACAGGTTTAAAAATGCCCCCTGTCCTCGCTACATGACGCTAAACTGCACAACATCTCTGTCCTCGCTGCATGACGTTAAACTACACAACATCTTCAAAAATACTCCCCGTCCTCACCGCATGATGTTAAACTGCATGGAATTTAAAATCTCTCTCCTTTCCACATGACATTAAACTGCACAGTCGAACCTGTCATGGGTTCAGTTAGGAATAGAGGCTTTCCTCTATCCCATAGTGAATGGGTTAGACCAGCACAAACCACCATCTCACACCAGCATGAGAAGGGATGTCTTCACCCATTCCTATGAAATTTATCCCAGATACTTATCCCGTATCCAGAAACCATCTTCTCATAAATCACACTCTGTACCTAGAAGGAGTCAAACCCTTGTAATCCACCCCTTGTGGTCCCAAATCTCAACTTCCCTAAAGTTGCTTGGCTATCAGGATAATACAATCATTAACCTCGGGCCACCTTTGCAAGACTATGCATATCAAGCCCTCAGCGGCTCTGCATATTGATCGCCCCTGGCCCGTCTACCAAAGGAATGATTTCCTTAGGCAATGCTTCTCTCCGTATGTCTCTTGACCTCTGAGCCCACATATCCACCCCGGGAATCAGAAACCCTCTGAGATACATTTTACCAACCCCTTTTACAACCCTACCTGAATACGCTGGAACGTCTCTGAAGAGATTATTGAGATCTAGGAGAAGCTGTTCCATTTTAAAGAATGTCCCAACTGCATGACTTTAAACTACACCAAGCTCCAACCATCCTCTACGTTAACTAAATACGTAGGACAGGGACCCTGCGTCCACACTCTTATTTAATACAAATGTTCCCAAACCCTTTCAGATGTCACACACCCTTTTTGAGCCACCCCTAGTGGTTTTCATATTCTCCAAGCCACCTGTGGTGGTTTCCATAAGCGGAACATCCATGAAGTCCTCAGGCCATAAAAAATGGATAGTCATTAACTTAAGGACACCTTTGCACGACTACGCATACCATGCCCTCAGCGGCTCTGCATATTGATCACCCATAGCCTATCTAATAAAGGCAAGTATTACTTAGGTGGTGCTTTTCCTACCTCTGCATGCCGATACGACTCCCATGACTTGAGACATGCCCTGCATGCCATTAGAGTCTAAAACATGTTCCCCCCACGTGTGTCTGAAGGGTATTGAGACATATTTAAATCAACCAAACCTCGTCGGGGCACTCACCCCACCATATATGTTCAAAGTTGTTAGACCTAAAACATCAATAATGATAGTCTTGTTGGCGGGACATTAAACTGCTCACAAAAAGAGGCACAAAGCTCGTTAGGCTGAAAACCCGAAAAGGGCGACCTAAGAAAAAGCCGAGCCATACCCACTGGGTCCATGCCAAATGAGCCCAGAAAAAATTGCGGTATTAAAAGAAAATGAAATAAGTTTTTGGGGGGTTTTCTACAAAACCCTAGAAATAGTCAAACTATGCTCGCTTGATCCCATGGTCTAGGAAAAAATTAGAGCTCATTTCTAGTTTATCATTTTCCTGAATTATGATTAATTATATTTCAATGAGTTGTTATTTATGCAACAGTTGTTCCAGTAACAATAAAATTTTTCAACAAGGGGAGATCGACAGCAGATTGTATTCTATTTAGAAAAAAAGAAGGACATCCACAAGCCAAAGTCTCTCCTTCGCCACAAAAAATAGGTAAAACAGAATGTAAAAAAATAGCACCGATGGTCAAAAAGGAGCCTGGCTTTCTCTCTCCATCAGATCGGAAACTGTGCGGCGAAGGTTATTGCAAGTTTTCTCTAGAACAACCTTCTCCCTTGCCTCAACTTCAGCCACCGAACGAGCATGCCTCACTGTCACTTGGAGATCATTGATCCCTTTCCTGGTAGTTCCAAGGTTACCAGTAAGAGATGAAAACTGATCCATCAGCATCACTGCTCGAGCTTCGCATTCATGCAGCTCGGTAGATAGGGCTGTCTCTTGATATTGTGAGCTCACCTCTAGTGCTATCAGCTAATGGAGCTCCATAATTGCCTCCTTAAAGGCTCGGGTCCCGAAATGAGAGGTAGCGAGGTGAGCAAGTTTGTGTTCACTAGCAGCAGCCTACCCACGAGCAATGACGACCTGGAAGGTGAGAAAATGAAGTTGTCGATAGTCAAACCCACATGACCCCAGGCCTAGGAAGAGTTGCCAAAGGGCTTCAGTTTTAGTCACCATTTCAGTCAGAGGAGTTTCGACCAAAATCTCATAGATCCGGGACCAGGCCTACCTTCGCAATGATCGGTGGTCTTCCATAACATGAGAGTATTTTTTATTATCGCTGGATAGCATAGGAATGAATTCTAGCATTACAGCCAGTGCAAACATGTTCACACTAGAAGATGGTTCCGAGATTGGAGGGTCTGAAGCCTCTAGCCCTGGTTTATGCTTGGGAGTTAAGCTGGTAAGTCTAGTATCGGCCGGTGGAGCTTCGGGAATTACATCATGGGGATCTGAAGTCAATGGGTCATTCTCATTTACATCCAAAAGGATTTGATCAGTATGAACTTCAGCCACATAGGGGTTGAAAGAGAAAGATTCCCTAAGCTGCTTCAACCTGTGAGCCATCAGTCCATCCTCCCTGAAAGCCACCGAGGAAGGTGCGGTGGGAACAACAGCTGCAGTAACCACTGATTTGGGAAATTTCCGGATAGCCTTCCCCATGATCCCATCTGGATAATACTTTATCCAC
Organism: Viscum album; assembly: GCA_963277665.1. Lineage (NCBI taxonomy): Eukaryota > Viridiplantae > Streptophyta > Magnoliopsida > Santalales > Viscaceae > Viscum > Viscum album. Next base: position 1,272,755,515 of record OY728136.1, on the reverse strand, counting down.
ATTCTCGTATATTTTGAGGATAACCTGGCGGTCACTCCTATGTTAAGAAAGGGAATGCTTGTGTCTGATCCCTCCCGCATCAACATCAACCACCATTGACGGATAGTGGCCGAATGTAGTCCTTTGGCCCAAGGATGGGGATGGGAAACCTGGAGTTGCATGCATCCAAACTGTTGAGAAAAATGATATGCGTCGTACAACACACACAAAGAAACCCCATCAATCCACTTGGGTAAAAACCCGTTCCATAGAGAAATCATGAAAGAATGATCTTTTAAACACCCCATGCGGTCGTCAACCACAATGACAGAAAGAGTGGGGTAGGGAGTGAAAGCGATCTGGGAAAAGTCACTCAGAAGCATGATGACTTCATCAGAGCTGAGGGACTTCAGACGAACTCCATCTATATCAAGTAAGGTAGGCCGAAGGGTAGGAAGCGGGATGAATGTGTTATGAGGATACTCATAACAGCGGCAATGATCCGCTTCCCATCCATATAAAAATTTAAATGTCCCTCTCAGACGATAGGGTTACCGGCCCTTCTGCATGTGGCTCAGTAATTCGTAAATGCGAGCAAAAGTGGGCAAGACCAGATTCATCGAGCGGCATCCCGCCAGCTCAGCTGCAATCATCAGGGTGCAATCACTGACACTCGGGTTGATATCTCGATATGGGAATAGCCACCAGCTCAAAAAAATGGTGAAAAGACCTGCCAGCCTGAGCATAGGTGGCACACCAGGGCACACCTTATAACCCCATGAAAGGTAGTTGCCTGCCTCCAGAACCACCCAGTAGGAACCTGGGATAGTTCATGATTACTGTGAAGGATGAGTCCTGGGGTGCTTGATCTTTGAAACAGGACCAGTGGTCTTCAGAAATAAACCTATCCAGGTGCTATAGGGAATAAGAGAGCAGGCATGCAAGGGGTGACCCAGTGACCACTCTTCCATAACTAGCAGATCCCTCGCCAATGAATGAACCTATTCAACATCGCCCCGTGCATCAGGGGTGGGAAAAAACTCATCATAAATCTTAGCAATGATTTTAAGCCCTCCAAATTGGTATAGGTCCCATAAAATAATAACAACTTCACCATGGGAAAGGTAGAAAGTATTAGTGCTTGAACACCAGCAACTGAGCAAGTCAGGTAGGATAGAAGATGGTGGGTAAACAGTGAACTGGGAAGCCCACACCGCGGAGTATAGATTCACCGCTTCTAGTGACTCGATAAATTCCTAGTAATGATAACGGATCCAGAAGTCCCAAGACCGGTCATTTGAGAAAATCCCACCAGACCAAAGATCCCACCTGGGAATCCATCCTACATCAAGTTCTACTCGGGCAAGTTTGATCAAGGAGTGGTAACTCATAAAGAAGGTTTCTTGGGAGAGGTCATGAGTATGCCGATCACTTTGAGTCCAAATGGAGCCTTTCAAAATAAAAGTGTCTTTTGCATTAGAATCAGTGATCATCTCTCCCGATTGGGCAAGGTTCACCTGAGTTCACTTCAGCAACACTTCCATGCAAGGGGACGGAAGACCTAAGAAGACAGGTGAGATAAGGATGTCGTCCTGAAGCCCGAAACCATAAAGCAGAAGACTATTTGATAGTAGATAGCCCAGAAGTATGGGGGAGAGAATGTCCTTCAAAACACCACCGTCAGGAATGATTGGTTGGATAGGGTTCTCATTGATGCTATCATCTCTATGGATCATATCTAGACGTATCCCTGGACCAATCAGAATAGGCTCGACCGCAAGCCTGGGTGCAGGTTGAGGAGGAACCATATTTCTCCCTGAATTATAAAAACCAGGAAAATGGTTAGTCTGGAATAATAAAATCTGGAAAAAATTACCATGTATATGGAAAAGGACTCTGTTAAGGAGCCTTCATGACGAGGTCTGCAAGCAGGCCTCAAAAGGTGGTTTGTGACAGCTGCATCTCACAAACCAACCCTACGTGGAAGACGTCCGCGGTACTCTGGCCCACGGATCATCGGCCAGAAAACCATGAACCAGGCTGCTCCACGGAATCTCAATCCCGGATTTAAATGATTTAACTCCGAATACTTAAGAAATTTTCAAATTCTGGAAGATTTTAGTCGACGAACCATAAAAACCGCGTAGCGAGTTCCTATGCAGCCCGTTGTAACTTAATTTTTAATTGATTAAAAGTGTTAGTTCGCAGCTGGGAGATTTGTCCGCGGGTGAAGGTAGGCACAAACGAGGAATTGTTCGCAGAAATGGAAGATGGTTCACGGACGAGGAGTTTTGCAAAGGAGCAAGCTCACAGAGACGAAAAGAAAGATATCCGTGTTCGCAAGGAATCCTGTAAAAGACAAGAGAAGGGCCCCCCGTATATATAGGTGTGGTCCCCTACCGGTTCCACTCCTCTACCGTAATCTATCCACATTTCAGGACCACTCTACATCAAAATAGTCTCCTCTTCGTTCTGATCGGACCCCATTCTGATGGGGGGTATTTGTAGGGTTCTGAAAAATCTGCAAAGGAAAATGAGAATATCGTTAATTAAAGAGAGGATTCTACCCAATTCCTCTCAAGGAATTATGAAAAAATTTGAAGAATACTCAGAGGTTGGAGAAAGACAAACCGGTCTGTGTACCGGTCCAATATTGACGGTACGCAGCCGTTTCAGCAAGCCGCCCCCTCCGCGGACCGCTGTCAGTCTTAGAACAGAGGCGGGGACCCTCCGCAGGTGCGAAGTAGGAAGGGCGCCAGGCTGGTCCACCGTCACAAACCTCCCCAGCTGCGAATAGAGTCAACTGGCCCAGACCGCGTACACCATTATTCACGGAATAAAGAGGAGCCCTTCGTGACCACAAATCACTCCCTGAACAAGTTTGGTTCGAGGGGAAGGTGCATTCAATTCCCCCCCCCCCACGAGTTGTGGATTGACCATGTCATCCGTAAACCGGGTTTCTGGTCATAGGCCACTGTAAAAGGTGACTCATGACCACAGATACATCTCTTTCCTTACTCTATAAAAGGATGTCGAGGGTGAGAAGAAAGAGATCGATCAGACTCGGGTGAAAATATTTTGAAGGAAGGAGCCTAGGATTTTGCAAATAGCAAAGTTCCAATTCGCGAATGAGAACAAGTATGAAACTGGAAACGAATTAATAAGGAATTGAAAACGCATAACAAATTGGTGAACCGTGAACTTAAAATAAAAATAAAAAGAAGGCCATGATCCATGGCCCCTCCGCAGATGTATTCCCCGCGAGCGAGGGAGTCTATACCCCTTTTTCGATCCGACACACCGTGTAGCACCCTCTTATGCGGGTGAAGCCCTGACTGATGAACCCCTAACCGGCATCGCCCCTGGTCATCGTTGCTCGTGTGGACTCCGCCACTTACCAACCTGGTACACAGGCCGAACCCAAAGCCGCGTACCACCCGGTTACACGGGATGCCTATCAGTCCGCGCACCACCCTGGTACGCGGGCGGCTTCTCCAACCGCATAGCACCCCCCTACGCGAAGGGCACCACTCCTCATACACCCATGTGGCCTACCAACACCTTTGGTGATCCTATTCCGCGAGTCAGATAAAATTCTTCGAATCAGGCCTGATCCTTCACAACCCCCTCATTGGCCTATTCATCGTCAACGAGAAAAGGCCTTTACTAAAGCCACCAGATCCATATGATGTAACCTTCAGGTGCATCAGCGTGGTGTTTTGAGTTCACATACCATGGTAGGCGAGGGCAAAGGGGTTGCTCCGTCACTTGAGTGGGTTCCCAAAACATTCCTAGGTCCACATACCCACGGTAGTGCAGGGTTTGAGCCCGGGAGTCCCCTTTCTACCTCTCCACTAGCTAGGAGTGGGGGACCCCACTTGCGTTTCCTTTTGACGCCAGTGGTGATTAATTCTCCCCTCTTCTTAGAGTGATAGGGAAGCCTCCTTAGTGTAATCCCCTAGCCTTTCTTGTAGGAGGTAGCACCAATGCACCTCCATAATTCCCCGGTGCCAAGAACCAAGAGGGGAGATGGACATAGAGGCACCCTTTCCCTCTCTCTCTGGGCTTTGTCACCATCGGGACTCCATCCTGGAGTAAGTCCCAATCTCCATTTCTCCGGGCCGCTCCATGTGTAAGCCCCACTCCATTTCCCACGGACGCACCTTTCGCGATGTGATAGTCAGTTCTATGCTGCCTCTTGTTTCTCACACCGATCATGACTCACGTGGGCGTAGAGTAAGCACCGACCCTGACCCCAACCTCCTTTTAACTATGAGGAATTTGATCCATTTCAAGGCATGGTACGTAGGATTCCTTCACGAGGTTCAAGCCCACCACCCGATTGTTCCGACCCCTTCACGTCGGTTCACCAACTCTATGGGGTGCTTCAGAGTATAAGCCACATCCGCCATCTCATTGGGCCACCTCAGAGTGTAAGTCCCGATCTTTCTTCCCGCATGATGTTAAACTGCACTACCGAACTACATGTATTATGATTCCTCTCACGATGATACGTAGGAAGCCTGTATCATGGGTTTGATCCAAACTCTCAAGTCGTTATCTGTCCCCCCTGGATGACAATAAACTCCAGAGCACCCAGTTATAGGGCTTCAAAGCAGTGTCGTCTTAGTGATTCCAATTTCCTTGGAGTCATTAATCCAATGTGGGATGGTAAACCTTGGGCCTAAATGATTCCAAATCCCTATGTTCAGCTGACCATTTCCAACCAGGAGTAATCTGTGGATACTATGCTTGGGTATAAACCAATGATTCGTGAACATATGACCACATATTAAATCTATAAGAGAGTCCCGGAGCAGGCAATAATTCCCCCAAAAGGGATCATTGAGCAAGACTTCCCATCCTGTCAACCAATGTGAGTTCTTAAGCATCTCTGTCCAAATCACAGCAAATGCCTGCCTTTAGAAAGCAGGTCCACTCATCGTTGGACATGGAACCATTGGGCGTTTCGAAACGAAGACCCATATACCCCATCCAAGCGATTTAGCATAGCTCAGCCCTCTGTAAGATTGACAGTCAGGCTCGTCGGTCCACTCCATCTGATTCATTGCGAAACAAAACCTAAAATAACCTAAATATAAAAATCCCCTCAAATCCATAAAACACCTAAAAACTTTAAAACCATTAAAAACATAAAAAACCATAAAAACTCTAAAAACCCCTTTAAACCCCTAAAATATTTAAAAAACTCTAAAAACATTAATAACCCTAAAAAACCCCCTTAAAACCCAAAAAAATCATAAAATCCCTAAAACACCACAGAACTCCCAAGATTCATAAAACCCCAAAAAATGCATTAAAATTCAAAAAAATCACTAAAAACCGTAAAATTGTAAAAAAACATAAAAGTAATAATAATCCATAAGAAAAAAATTAAAAGCCTAAAGAAACATTAAATCCCTAAAAACCTAAAAAATGATAAATACCAAAATAATCATAAAAAACATTAAACGCATCAAAATCCCTAAAAACCCTAAGACCCCATAAAATTCCTAAAAAAGGAATAAAATTCCCTAAAAACTAAAAAAACCTAAAAACCCTAAAAATCTTAAGAAAAAAATTAAAACATATAAACCCATAAAACCTTAAAAACCTAAAAATACTAAAACCCCTAAAGGCCTTAAAAACCATAAAAACCTAAAAACCATCAACATCCATAAAAATAAAAAAAATTACTCAAAATCCATATAAATGTAAAAAATCATAAAACCCCTAAAATCCCTAATAAATCCTTAAAAATACAAACACATAAAACTAATAAAACACCTAAAATGATAAAGATTATAAAGGAAACTATAATTACTAAACCCCTAGAAACCATAAAACTCCTAAAACATTTAAAAACTATAAAATACCATAAAAACATTAAAAAACATAAAAAATGTAGAGACGCTTAAAACCATAAAAATTATTAAAAACCCTAGAATAATAAAAAAACTAAAAACAAAATAAACCAAATAACCCCAAAACCCAAAAATAACCAATAAAATCATCAATATCCCAAAAAAACTAAAAAACATAAAAATACTAAAAACCCAAAAAATATCTAAAAACATCATAGACCCTAAAAACCTTGAAAACCCTAAGAAAACAATAAAACATAATAATCATATAACCCCTAAATTCCTAAAAAACTATAAAAACAATAAAAACCTAAAAACCCTAAAAAAACAAATCCCCTTAAAATCCCTATAATAATAATAAAAAGAACTCAAAAGATCTAAAATTCACTAAAATGTTGATAATCTTGAAAAAACCCTAATAAAACCAAAAAAACCTAAAATCAAATAAAAAACCAAAAAAATCTAATAACGTTAAAAATTAAAAAAGAACCTAAAAAACCAAAAAACATAAAAACCCGAAAACATTAAAAGACCCTAAAACCCATAAAATCCTAAAACCAACTAAAAATAAAAAAATTATGCCCCTAAAAAGGATTAAAAACTCTAAAAACCCATAATAAGTGTGTCATGGAAATCACCAATACCTCTTTACCCACAAATCGTTTTTCCGACCAAGGTTGGCTTAGTGATACAGTGTAAGGTGGCCACTCCCTGGAAATGGAACTGGCGCAGGTTCAAGTCCCTCCACTCTCGAATTTAGTTGGGGACGTGCGGTGCGTAGGTGGTGATTGGGGCCCAGAATAAGAGTGTCATGGAAATCACCAATACCTCATTACCCACAACTCGTTTGAGAACTCGTTTGAAGATGTAGAACACTCGAGAGTAAGGCGATTGTGAAGACCCTACGACGCCGCCAGCTCCAATCCCTGTGAATTCAAAGAAGAGGGATAGAGACCTTCCGCAATCAAAAAAGGTAGGGAATAAGGAGCTTTTTCAGCTCTTTCGAGTTAGCAAGGTGAATAAAGGTCCACTCCAAGATCTAGTGGAATCATCTGGATCAAAAATTTTTTTTTCCAATGTTGTGAAATCAGCTGCATCGCTGACTTTTGTAGATTTTGGTGCCCGCTCCCCTGGTCGTGTGATTCAAAAGGGGTGGATTGTGCATGTATCCGCCAATCGAGAGACTTTGGAGGAACGATCCATCTTTTGAAAGTTTTCTATCATTGCATGAGTTATCGTGGTGAAGGGGGAGAGGCTATGGAAATACGGTGACATTGCTAAGCGCGTTTCTGAAATCTAGGGTCACTCAGCTTGGAAAATGACGGTGATGGGCTGCAGATACTTTCACATTGTTCTTCCCTCTGATGAATGCAAACGGTGGGCATGGAGTTTTGGGTCTCTTAATCTAAAACCAGGGATTCTTAGAATTCAGGATTGGGACCGGAGCTTCGATCCGTTCAGCGTGAAGATCACCGTTGCACAGGTGTGGATCCAGATCTACAAGCTGAATTGGTATTATTGGAACCCAAAAATACTGTGGGACATTGCCTCGGTGGTTGGTTTTCCCATCCACATAGACAAGGAGACAGAGAATACGAGATTCAACCACTATGCGAGAGTACTCGTGGAGGTTGACTTTGGAAATACCCTTGTTGAGGAAGTTGTTTACAACACACTAGAGGATAGATTAACCTTGGAGATCAAGTATGAGAAGCTCCCCAAATTATGCTCCTCTTGTAGAAACATTGGGCATCTGGTTTCGGAATGCTGAATGTTGATGACCTGGTCAATCTATAACCTTCAGGGGAATGAAGCGCCTCAGTGCGGGAGAAAGCGTGGGGATGCCTGTCAGCCTGCTGTGGCTCCCAAGGTGAACGGGTTGGTTGATGCTGATGATGTTTCTGCTGGAAATACGGTGTTAGCCGATGGTGGTTCGGGTGTGCGTATAGATGACCCAGTGGTTCTAGAGGTCGCCCCTAAGGATTCATAAGACGCTATGGCCACTGGCCAGGAAGCCTCGGCTATTCCTGAGATAGTTAATAACCCTTAGGTACTGGCGACCATAGAGCGAGCTGATGGTGTCCCCTCGTCTGATGACCAAGCAATCCCAGCTCAATGCTCGCAATCTCAAGAGTGTGCGAGGAATGCCACCAGGAGTACTCCTGGTGATGCCCTGAGTGGTGGAGCTGCTATGGAGCTGCATATTTTCCAGTAAAACCCGGGTAGTAGAACTTTTGTTAAGGAAACTCCGGTTGGCATGGAGAATGTTGATGTGGACCTTGACCATATAGATTCCCCTGAAAATGGATTCACTTTGGTGGGCTGAGACAAGGCGGTGAGGAAGTCATAGAGGGTCCTCCCGAAGGAGGAAATCTGTGTTTTGAAGAAATTCAACCCCCTCAGCGGGGTATTCTGGAGTGATACGGTTTAGGAGGAGCAAGTTGATACTGATCCGGATCATCCCACCAAGACACCGGAAGGTGTGGCGTAGAACCAGGCAGCAAAGTATTTTTTATCTGATGTTGAGAAGCGGGCTAATACCCCCAAGAACAAGGGAAGGAAGGGAAAGGTAATGGAAAAGGCACTTACCCCCCAGCTGATACTTCCAACCCCCAATGAAGATATTATTTTGGAACTTCCAAGGGATGGGAAATTCTCCCATGGCTACTTCCCTTCAGCACTTTCATTCTCATAAGCCTCTTTTAATTGGGCTGGCTGAGCCCATGATTAAATTTGATAACTGGAAGGGTTTTAACTGGAACTCTCTTTGATATTATCACTTGTCATCAAATGGTGGAGCTAATGGTATGGGCACTTTATGGGTCTTGGTTCACAGTAGTGTTCATGTTGTTTCGGTTGACCCAAGCCTACAAATATTTCCATTAATGTCCGCTTGAATACTGATATATTAACCCTTTATTTTGTTTATGCCTCCTGATCTTACAACACTCGATGAATTTTTTGGAAGGAGTTAGAGCATGTTAGTGAAGGAATTGAAAATAGTTTGGTGGTTATTGGGAACTTTAATACAGTCCTGAGGCTGGAGGAAAAAATGGGTCCACACTTCTCCCATTTCGCTGCAGAGGATTTTGCCTCTTTCTTGGACCACTACGATTTATCTGAGGGCTCCATTTCTATGGCCACCTTCACATGGGGGTGATATACCGTTAATGGCAGATAGGCCAGCAAGCTGGACAGATTCTTTGCACACATGGGTGATGGAGGATCCCCGATGGTTATTTCGGGATTTACTCTCCCGAAGTTTAACTCGGACCATAATCCGCTGGTGGTTGAATTTCCAGACCGACTTTCTAGACCCACCCCCCTCCCGTTTAAATTCAACAACGCATGGATCACAATAACCGGGGGTAGGGAGTAGGTTCTGAAGTCATGAAGCACCACTTTCACTGGTTGTCCTCACTTCATTGTGATTTCAAAATTAAGAGAGGTTAAGAGCCGCTTAAGAGAATGGAGTAAGAAGTACTTTTCAAATATTGATGATGATATTGTTGTGGTGGAGTCTCAGCTGGCTGTGTGTCAAATCATAGCGCAGCATCATAATTCTCCATCAGGTGAGGAGCTTCGCCTACATACAAAGCTTGATGAGTTGTTGGCCCTCAATGAAAATCTTGGCAAAGAACATTTTAACATTAAGTGGCTGAAGATGGAGACTGAAACTCCAGGTTTTTCCATGGCTTGTATAGAGAAAGGATCATCAAGAACAACTTGAGTGTAGTCCGGGTTGGTGATAACACTTTTACCTCAGTTGGGGACATTTACAAGGCTGCTGTGGACTATTTCCAGTGTCTGTACACAGACGACGGTCAAATATTCACCATGTTTGCTGACTCCATTTCATCCTGTGTTAAAACCATACAGAATGAGGCTCTCACGGCATCCCCTGTTGAGGGGGAAGTTAGGGCATCACTGTTCTCGCTGAATCTGGACAACACTGAGGGACCTAATGGTTTTGGAAATAAATTCTTCATATTCTACTGGGATATTCTTCATGTCAACATAACTAATGTGTTGAGGGATTTCTTTCATTCAGTCTCTCTTCCACATGGTGCAAATTCCAATTTTATTTCTTTGATACCAAAGAAGGAGAATGCTACTGCGATTGGAGAGTTCCGCCAGGTTTCTGTTGGCAACACCATCCCGAAAATAATCAGTAAAATTCTTGTCATCAGGCTGGGGAAGATGTTAGGCAACATCGTTACACAAAATCAATTTGGGTTCGTCCCTGGAAGGAGTATAAAAACCTGTCCTTTTACTGCTTCGGAGGGGGTCATTGTTATGTGGAAAAAGACAAAGCAAGGTAGATCTTCTTTGAAGTTGGATATTTTGAATGCGTTTGACACAATAAAGTGGAGGTTCATATTTGAGATCCTTAGTAGATAAGGCTTATCTAGCAGCTTTATCAGGTTGATTGCTTCAATCCCCTATAGTGCCATAGTTTTGGTTTTGATTAATGGCTCACCATATAGATTTTTCACATTCTCTCGTGGAGTTCATCAGGGGGATCCCCTCTCTGGTTTTCTCTTTACTATGGTGGAGGATTATATGAGTCGGTGCATTCTTGATCTTGTGCAGGCGGGGCTGTATTCTACAATCAATGCTGGTCAAAACCTTTTCATCCCCACTCATCTCCTCTATGCAGACGATATCCTCCTTTTTGGGCAGGCTGATAAACAGACTCTGTCCACAGTTAAGAAAATCTTCCACCACTATGAATGTGTGGCTAGGTAGGCCATTAGTTGGATAAATTCTTCAATTGTGTTTGGTAATGGTGTCTCTCCTGCAAAGTATGCTCGCATTGCCAATATTTTGGGCGTCAAGAGAGGCTCCCTCCCCTTCACATACCTGGGAGTTCCCCTCTTCTGAGGGAAAGCCAGAAGATGCTACTTTGAAGGAATTGTTTCTAAAATCATCCAACAAATGCTGAAATGGAAGGGAAAATCTCTTTCGCAGGATAGACAGGTCTTCTTGATTAACCTGTTATCACCTCAATGTTTGTTCATGCCTTCTCCATTTATAGATGGTTGGTGAGTCTCATCAAAAATCTTAATGTCAAAATTAGGAACTTTTCTTGGACAGGTTCCACTGATGAGTGTAAAATGACCTATGTTTCCTGGAAGCATTGCACAAAGCTGCTTGTCATGGGTGGGCTTGGCATTAAGGACCTGCGGCGGATCAATGATGCTATGATTGGGAAATTTACATGGAGCTTGCTTAATCCTCAGAATGACAGCCTTTACTTTCTCAAGGAAAGATGCATGCATAGTTTGTGTGATGGATTTACGGGTTATCTTTCCTCCTTGGTCTGGCCAACATTAAGGTCCTCGTACAAGGATATTATTCCCAAAGTGAAATGGATCGTGTCTAGAAACTCTAGCCTTAATCGCTGGTCGACACCGTGGCTGGAACAACCCATTGCGGATGTCGTACCGCTACCGCTTGACCTGAAGCACCTCACCATTGCTGATCTCGTGCGACAATGTGATGAGTCAACTGCCCCTCTCCCAGATAGTGTTTCCCTGCAAGTGCAGCGATATACTTTTATTGACGCTGACACTCTTATCTGGATGCCCATCATGGTTGGAAAATTCAACACCCGTGATTACTACCGGTTGAAGTGCCCGCCAAGTCCTATCTCACCGCCATGGATGACTAAATTCAGGACACCCTTCATTCCCCCATCACACTTCACTCTAACCTAGAAAATCTGGAGAAATAGGCTCCCGACACATGATCAGCTTCAACTCGTTGTATGGAAACTTGCTTCTGTCTATTTCTTGTGCAGGAGAGATGGAGAAAGCTACAACCATATTTTCTTGCACTGCACCTTTGCTGCGGAGCTACGACGCTACCTATCACAGAGCTTTGGGATGGCCTGCTGTCTGCAAGGGCCGATATGTGACTTTCTGCATGGGTTGGTTGATCTGAACCGGAGCGACCAGGTCTGAAACCTACAGCTGGCCGGGGCAGCTGCTATCGTTCATTACATTTGGGCTGCCCGGAATGCATCTGCATTTAATCGGTAGCCTCTCTCACTATAGGGGGAGTGGTGCTGATCTACAAGGCTATTCACAGCGCCTCACGGATACAAACATGTTTGATGATTAATGAAGTTGAGGATCTGACTATTCTGTGTGCACTTGGTGTGGCTGTCAGGAGCCAAAAGCCTCTGGTCTTGAAGTATATTACATGGATTCCGCCACTCCCATCATGGATAAAGGTTAACGTTGATGTCGCGACACTTGGAGCTCCTGGGCCATCGAGGTGTGGGGCGTATTTTGCACCCCACGGGGCTTCTTGAAGGGCTACTTCTTTCAGTTCCTTAGGTATGGTTGTGCCTATGAAGCGGAGCTATGGGTGATCATAAAGGTCGTGAAGTTTTCATGCCAGCTCACCTGGTCACAACTTTGGATTGAGTCATACTCGATGCTTGCGGTTGCTGAATTGAAGGGATGCTCCAGGGATTTTCCGTGGAGACTATTTCCACATTGGATCAAGTACCTTGACCTATCTCGGAACCTAAATCTCAATGTCTCACATATTTATAGGGAACCTAACTCGGTTGCTGACGCCATCTCTAAACAGGCGATCATGGAGAGGGCCTCAATGTAGTCCTTTAGCACCCCACCTTATTGTATTCCGTTCTTGCACTCGGATCGGAAGGGTGAATTTCATAATCGCCCTTTCAGGCCCATCTTGTAGCTACCTTTTCATTTTGAAATGTGTTTGGGGGGCTAGGGTCGCCAAGCCCCGAACCTGTTCTGCCCAAAAAGTAACAAAAAAATTTATATCCTAAAAACCATAACCCCCCAAGCCCTAAAAAATAATAAAGACCCTAAAAACCCACACCTAAAACCCCTAAAAACCCAAAAATAAAAATAAAAACATTAAGAAACCCTAATAAAGACTTAACAAATTAAAAACACAAAAAACTCCTAAAACCCCAAAAAATGATAAATTCCTAAAAACCCTAAAAAACCTAAATACACTAATTACCCTCAAAATCGTTAAAAACTAAAAAAATCATAAAATTATAAAAATTACCTACAATCTCCTAAATATGTAAAATACCATAAAAACCCATAGAAACCCTAAGAAAATCCTAAAAAACTAAAAACACTTAAAACCCCTAAAGAACCTAAAAAAATACTAAAACCCTATAATACCCTAAAAACATAAAAATTAGTTAAAACCATAAAACCCCTCAAAACCGTAAAACCCCATAAACTTATAAAAAAATACCACTAAAAACTACAAAAATATGTTAAACCATAAAAAATGTTAAAAAACTCTAAAAAACCCTAAAAATCATAAAATACCATTAAAACCCATAAAACCCAAAAACCCAAAAAACCTTAAAATTCCTAAAAACCATGAAAACCCTAAAAACCTAAAGAACCCTAAAAATACCTAAAAATGTAAAACAACTAAAAACACTGAAAAAACATAGAGAACCTAAAAATGCTAAAATCACTCAAACCCCCTAAAAACATAAAAAAACCTAAAAAACCATGAAAATCCTCTAAATCCATAAAAACCATAAAAACCATTAAAATATGATAAAAGACCTAAAAACCTCTAAAAACATAAAAACCCCTAATAACAAAAAAAAAGAGACTCAAAGTACTATAAAAATCTAATAACACTTAAAATATATAAAAAAATGAAAAACCCTATCAACATAAAAGGCCCTAAAAACTAAAAAACCCAAATACCATAAAAACCCCTAAAAAGCTTAAAAAATACCAAAATCCATAAAATCCCTAAAACACTTTGAAATTTATAAAATCCATATAAACCCCAAAAACATCAAAAAATTATAAAACCCTCCAAACCCAAAGTTACTCAAAAATCCCAAAAAACCATAAAAAAAATAAAAAACTAAAAACCCTAAAAAACACTAAAGACATTCAAAATCCCTTAAATCCCTAAAAATCATAAAATACCTAAAAATCCCCAAAAACCATAAAAGATGTAAAAACCATTAAAATATCTTAGAAAACCATAAAAAACTAATTATAAAGAAACACCTAAATGCCTAAAAAATGCTGAAAATGCTAAAAACCCTTAAAATCCTATGAGCATATAATCACTCAAAATCCCTAAAAATCCTAAAGAACAATAAACAACCAAAAAAATCTATAAAAGTTTCTAAAAACCCATAAAAACATGAAAACGACTTTGAAAACCATAAAAATATAATAACAATTAAAATATCTAAAATATTAAAAATGCTAAAAAAAACAAAAACCCAAAAAAACCCTAAACCACCCTGAAACCATTATAAATCGCAAAAATCATAAAAATTGTAAAACCCCACAAAACCACTAAAACCCAATAAAAACTCTAAATCCCCTTTCAACCCTTGAAATGTTAAAAATTCCCAAAAAAATATAAAAAAATACTAAACTAAACAAAAACATAAACCCCTAAAAAATCATAAATGCTAGAAAAACCCTAGAAAACCCCACAAAACCCTAAAAATCCCGAAATACTCAAAAAACCAAAAAAATAGAAAAAAATTACTACAAATCCAAAAAATACAATAAACTGTAAAAAACCTAAAAACCCTAAAAAAACTTATGAACCGAAAACAATAAAATCCTCTGAAAATATAAAAGACATTGAAAACACAAAACACATAAAAACCCTAGAAAATCCCTAAAAATACAAAAATATATCAAAAATCCTAAAACCCCTAAAAACCCTATGAAAAACATAAAATCCTAAAAAACCTAAAGAATTATAAAACCCTCAAAGGACCCCAAACCCCTAAAAATTCCTAAAGACTATAAATCCCCCTCAAATCATTAAAAAGTATAAAAACCTTTAAAAACCCAACAACCCCCTAAAACTTTGAAATCCCTTTAAATCCTTAACATTTAAAAAAACTCAAAAAACATTCAAAACCATAAAAAACTCAAAAAACCCTTAACCCCCTAACTATAAAACCCTTACTACCCTAAAAAACACTTAGACCATTAAAATTCGTAAAAGCCTAAAACCCTATAAAAATCCTTAAAAATCTCAAATATTTAAAAAACCCCTAAAAATCCAAAAAAAAATCCAAAGAAAACATTAAAAACCTAAAAAAATAATACCCCTAAAACCCTTAAAACAATGAATCCAAAAAACCCCCAAAACTCCTCAAAATCCTTAAAAACCCTGAAAATCCTTAAAAATCCTAAAATTCCCTAAAATCCAAGAAAACATAAAAAACCAAAAAATTATTGAAAACCAAAAGGTAACCATAAAATAATAGATTCAATTAAACCCAATAAAACCTCTAAAATAATTATAACCCTAATAGTTCAGAAAAACAAAAAAACACATAAACACATAAAAACCTAGAGAACCCCAACAACCAATATAAACCCTAAAACCCACTAAAACACTAAAAAACATAAAACAATAAAAAACTAAAAAAATAGAAAATAAAAAACACAAAAAAAACATTAAAAACTATGAACCCCTCAAAATCACCAAAACACAAAAAACCCATAAAATCCTTAAAAAGCATAAAAATAACTAAAATTTTAAAAAACCATAAAAATCATGGAAAATCTCAAGGAATCCTTAAAAAACTAAAAAAATTAAAACCTCTAAAAATATTAGAAATGCTTAAAACACTAAAAATATTAAATATACAAAAAAATTCCTAAAAATCCATAAAAAGATAAAAAATCATGATAACCCCTCAGAAACCCATAAAAACCAAAAAACACAGAAAACTAATGAAAACTTAAAAATCTTAAAAACTATAAAAGACCCTAAAACCCTATAAACCTCAAAAGCCCATAAACCAATAAAGACATTTAAAAAGCCTAAACATCCAAAAAACACTAAAACCACTAAAAAATATAAAAACCCATTAAACCCCTACAAATGTTAGAAACTTTAAAAACCATAAAAACGAGAAAAAATAATTAAAAAGAAAAAAACACTAAAAAATAATAAAAACTATAAAAACCATAAAAACCATGAAAACAATCAAAATCCCAAAAAACCCAAAAAACCAATAAAAACAATAAAAAGTACTAAAATCCCAAAAACCCTTAAAACCAATAAGAAAACCTTAAAACAAAAAAACACTTAAAACCCATAAAACTAGTAAAATCCATAAAAATACCAAAAAACTTAAAACCCCCTAAAACCATAAAAATCCTAAACTTTCCCTAAATTCACTAAAAATGTAAAAACCCTAAAACCCCTAAAAACTATAAGAAAAACCTAAAAACACTCCAAACCCCTAAAATCATAAAAAATGTAAAAACCCTTAAAACCATCAAAATCCCTAAAATCCCTAAAATACTTTTGAAAAACATAATGTCCTAAAAACACTTAAAAACATTGAAAACCAAAAAAAAATCTTAAAATACTAAAAAAACCCAAAACCCTAAAAACCCTAAAAAAATAAAACCCCAAAACTGTTAAAACCCTAAAACCCATTTAAAACTATAAAAACTACTAAATAATCTAAACACCCTTCAACCCCTAAAATGGTTTTGAAACTCTAAAAAATATTTAAACCCCTATAAAAATAAAAAATCCCAAAAATCCCAAAAAACCATAAAGACCCCAAAACACTGAAAGACCCTCAAAATCCCAAAAATATTAAAATCCCATAAAATTTCTAAAAATCCCCTAAAATTCCCTAAACCCCCCCCCCCAAACCTTAAATAACCCTAAGAAAACTATAAAAGCCTAAAAAAACTTATAACCCCTAAAACCTAAAAAATTATATAAACCATAAAAACCCTAAATCCCCTAAAATCCCAAGATACCCTCAAAATACCTAAAACACTTAAAATGGAAAAAAATACCTAAAAATCACAAAAAAATGTAAAACCCCTAAAAACCATAAAAATACATAAAAAACATAAAAAAAACTTCAAACACCCACAAATTAAAAATGATAAAAACCCTAATGACCCTAAACCTGAAAACCCCCTAAAACCGATTAAACACCTAAAAACCATAAAACCCTAAAACCCTAAAAATCCTAAATACCATGAAATCCCCAAAAAAACACAAAAAACATTAAAAACACTTTAAACCCCTAGAAATGATAAAAAAACAATAAAATCCATTAAAATAAAAAAAATTCTATAAAATACTATTAATAAAAACCCTAAAATCCCTAAAAACCATCAAAATACCTAAAATCCTAAAAACCCCCAAAAAATACTAAAAATCCATAAAATTCACTAAAAATGTAAACAAATCAAAAAACCACAAACAATCCTAGGAAGCACATAAAATTTTAAAACACTTAAAACCACAAAAACCTAAAAATGCTAAAAATCGTAAAACCCATAAACCCCCAAAAATCCATCAAAAAAACCCTAAAATACATAAAAAAACATAATAAATACATAAAACCCCAAAAAACATAAAAACTCATAAAAACCAAAAGCACCTAAGAAAACTTTAAAAACCTAAAAAAAATCCTAAAAATCTAAAAATGCTAAAAACCATAAAAAGCCTAAAACATCCAAAATCTGTAAAAACCCATAAAAATAATAAAAGAACCATAAAAAACCCAAAAACCTAAAAACCTAAAAAAAATTAAAAAACCCTAAGAAAACCTTAAAAACCAAAGGACACATAAAACTCGTAAAAATATAAAAATGATAAAAAAAACAATAAAATATCCTAAAAACACTAAAACCCCATAAGAAACCTAAAAACCCACTAAAAATCTAGAAAAAAATTAAAACCCTAAAAACATTAAAATATTCTATAAACCAGTTAAAACCCTAAAAAATTAAAAAAAACAAGAAAACCCAAACAAACAATGAAAACCCTAAACCACAAAAAACTCTAAAAAGCCCCAAAATCCCAAAAACCCCTACAAACCTGTAGAAACCATAAAAAACCCTTAAAAATCCATAAAAAACTATAAAACCCTAAATACCATGAAAACCCCTAAGAAAACCTAAAAAATCTAAAAATAATTAAAACCCCTAAAGAGTGTAAAAATGCTAAAAAACATAAAAAACAAATTACCATCAAAATCTCTAAAAACACTTCAATCCATAAAAGACTCTAAAAACCCTAAAAACCCTAAGAAACATAAAACCCCAAAAATCATAAAAAATAATAAAACCCATAAACACCTAATAAACTACTAAAAACTATAAAAACCATTTGAAACCCTAAAAACGTTATAAAATTATAAAAACATTAAAACCCCTAAAAATAAACAAAACCCAAAAACCAATAAAACACAATTAAATCCTTAAAAACACTAAAACTCCTCAAACCCCTTAAAATTCCTAAAGCCTCTAAAAAATAACAACAATTCTAAAAAGTGTGAAAAATTCCTAAAAACTTGAAAAATATTAATCACCCTAAAATATAGTAAGAAAATATTAAAAACATATAAACACCTAAAGCCCCTAAAAAACTAAAAACATTGAAACATCTAAAAACCTTAATAACCATAAAAACATTCAAAATCCCCAAAACCCCTAAAAACCATAAAAATCGCAAAAAATTCCCTAAAAATCACAAAAAATGTAAAAAATCCTAAAAATCCTGAAAAATCTAATGAAAACCATGAAAACCTAAAAACACTTAAAACCCCTAAAAACAAAAAGATAAAAAAACCATAAAAACCATCATACCCCTAAAAACCATTAAACACCCAAAATCCACAAAACCATAAAAACCTTAAAAATCCATAAAAATCCCCAATTATGAAAAAAACCCTAAAATCCTTGAAAACCCCTAATAAAACCTTAAAAACCTAAAGAAACTTTAATCCCCCAAAAACTAAAAGTGCTAGAAACCATAGAATGCTCGAAATTCCTAAAAACTTCTAAAAGCCATAAGACCCTTAAAACCCTTAAAATCCATAGAACACCATAAATACACTAAAAACCCACCAAAACCCTAAAAAACCTTTAAACCCCTACAAATATCCAAAACACTAAAAACCAATAAAACCTAGAAAATAAAAAAAACCCAAAATAAAAAAACCATTAAAACCCTAAATCCCAAAAAACTAAAAAACCTAAAAAGCCCTAAATATCACTAAAAACATAAAAAATACATCAAAAGTTTCACAAACCCTAAGAAAACCATAAAACCACTAAAAACCTAAAAAACAATTAGAAAATCAAAACACCCTAGAAAAATTAAAACCCTAGAACCCCTCAAAATCCATAAAATCCCTAAAAACCATAAAATTACTAGGAAATAACTAAAAATCCCTTAAAACAAAAAAAAACCCCTTCAAACCCTAAAATCTATAATAAGACATTAAAAACCTAAAAACACTTAAAGCCCATAAAAAATAAAAAAACTCTAAACCTCTAAAATACCCCAAAAACCCAAAAAACCCTATAAACCATAAAATCCCTAAAAACATTAAAAAACCCTCAAATATAGTAAAAAAATGGAAACCTTTCAAACTAATAAAGAAATTAAAAACCATGAAAACCTTTAAAACCCTAAAAAAACATAAAAAATCCTAAAACCCAAAAAGAAACAGTAAAAACCCAAAAACCATAGAAAACCCTAACAACCGTCAAAATATATAAACCCTAAAAAAACCATAAAAATCCAAAAAAATAAATAAAAATCCAAAAGAACATATAAATCCATAAAAATAATGAAAACCCTGAGGAAAACTATACAAACCTAAAAACAATTAAAACACCTAAAAATGTAAAAATTCTAAAAACCCCAAAACCCATAAAAACCTTAAAAACTGTCAAACTCCTTAAAACTCAGAAAAGAAATATAAAATCTTATAAAAGCCGAAAAAATCCTAAAAAGACTAAAAAACCTACAAATCCATAATAAAACATTAAATACTAAAAAATTAAAACCCCTAAAACCCTAAAAAATCATATAAACCTTAGAAACCCTAAAAAACTGAAAAACCCTTAAAACCCCAAAAACCTCCTAAAAACCTAAAAAACATAAAACCCTTAAAAACACTTAAATACCACTAAAAATATAAACACACATTGAACCCCAAAAAATGTTAAATAACTGTAAAAAACATAAAATAACCTAAAATCTCCAAAAATTACTAAAAACAAAAAAAGCAAAAAACCCGTAAAACCCCATAAAACCCTAAAAATAAGTAAAAATCTTAAAAAAACACTAAAAATCCTTAAAATCCCATTATATACCAAAAAAAATAAAAAATAAAAAAACCCTGAAAACCCCTAAGAAAATGTTAAAAACAAAAAAAACACTTAAAACCTCTAAAATCCAAAAACACAAAAAATCCTTAAAAACCCTAAAACCCCTAAAACACCCTAAAAACACTTAAAATCCATAAAATCCTAAAAAGCATAAAAATACTAAAAACCCCTAAAAACATTACAAACATGGATAACCCTAAAAATATCTAAAAACACATAAACCCCTAAAAACCTATTAACCCTAAAAAAGTAAGAAACCCTAAGACCCCTAAAAACCCAAAAATTACTCAAAATCCCTAAACACCCTAAAACCCCCACAAAAAACCCCCCAAAATCCCTAGAAATCTCTAAAATGTAAAAAACCATAAAAACATGAAAACCCCTAGGAAAACCTTAAAACCTGAAAAAACACATAAAACCCTTACAAACCTAAAAATGCTAAGAACACTAAGATCACCTAAAAATCCTAAAAACTGACACAAAATAGTAAAAATCCCTTAAACACCCAAAAATGTTACAACACTTTAAAAAACCATAAGACCCCTCAAAAACTCAAAAAAGCCCTAAAAACGAAAAGAATTAATACCCTACAATCCCTCAAAATCTCTAAAAACAACAAAATCCATAAAAAATCTAAAAAACTGTTAAAATATCTAAGTACATAAAAAAAATAGAAACCTCAAAAAACCCTAAGAAAACATTCAAAACATAAAACAATTAAAACCTCTAAAAATCCTAAAAACTGCTAAAAACCCAAATATTTTAAAAAAATCATAAAAATTCCAAAAAACCATCAAAATCCCTAAAAACAATAAAAACATAAAAATCATAAAAAGTTCTAAAAACCTTAAAAATATAATGAAAAACTAAAACCCTAAAAATCCAAAAAATCCTTATAAAATAAGAAACCTAAAAACACATAAAAACCTATAAATTCTAAAAACACAATAATACCCTAAAACCCCATAAAACCTAGAAAACACACTAAAAACTCTAAAAATGCTTTAAAACCTTATTTTTTTAAAATAAAACTCCAAAAAATTAAATACCCTAAAAACCCCAAACACTCCCAAAATCATTAAAACCTCTAAAAATTCATTAAAATACAAAAATATCCCTGAAAACCCTAAAATTTTAAAAATAAACACAAAACTAAAAAAATGATATGAAAAAATAAGAACCTAAAAACACATAACCCCCCCAAAAAACCATAAAATACAAAAATACTAAAAACCCAAAAAATCCTTAAAATCCCTAAAAACAAAAAATACCATAAAAATCCCAAAAAACCTGAAATTCCCTAAAAAGTAAAAAACTCGAAACCCTGAAAAAATCATAAGAAAACCATTAAAACCTAAATCCACATAAAACCCCTAAATACATAAAAATCCAAAACCTTAAAAACCCATAAAAACCCAAAAAACCATATAAACTTCTAGAAATCTTCATCATCCCTGAAAATACTAAAAAATCATGAAAAATATAAAAAAACTGAAAAACCTTGAAAAATCCTATGATAATATTACAAATCCAAAAACACTTAAAACCCATAAAACACCTAAAAAATGACGAAAACTCTAAAAGAACCTAAATCCCTAAAAACCCCTAGATACTATAAAAACAAAAAAAAATTAAAACCCATAAATTATAATTAAAACTCTATTAACTAATAAAAACTATAATAACCCTTCATAACCCTAAAAACATTAAAAATACTAAGAACATAAAAAACCCTAAAAACAATAAAAACCCTAAAAACCAAAAAACTGCTCAAAACCATAAAAGAACATAAAATCCTTCAAAACCCCAAAAAAACCAAAAAACCTTAAAAATACTAAAATATCCCTAATAATAATTAAAAATGTACAAATCCTTAAGAACTCTGAAAAAACCAGAACAAATTATTTAATTCTGGAAACACTTATAACCCCTAAAAACCTAAAAAGTTCTAAAAATCACTAAAAATACTAATTCCCCTAAAGAAACACTAATCCACCGAGAAATCCATAAAACTATAAAAAATAAAAAACAATCATAAAAAATCCAAAAACCCACTAAAAATGTAAACAACCCTAAATCCATGAAAATCCTATAATAAAACCTTAAAACCCACAAATCACTTAAACCTGATACAAACATAAAAAATGCTAAAAAAACTAAAAGAACCTAAAAACCATAAAAACCCACTATAAATTCATAAAACACATAAAAACATTTAAAGACACTAAAACCTATAAAAACCCTAAAACCCACTAAAAACTCTAAAAAACCTATTAACCCCTAAAAAGTTAAAAATCTATAAAAATCCTTAAAACCCTAAGAAACTCAAAAAAACAAAAAACCCAAAAAAATAATTAAAAACCTAAACTAAAAATCCTATAAAAGAACTCAACATAAATAAAAACCATAAAAACCCATAAAAATCCTAGAATTCCCTAAAAATTCCCTAAAACACAAAAACAACTAAAAACACTCATAAACCCAAATAAAACATTAAACACCTAAAACACTGAAAACCATTGAAAACATGAGAATTATAATCCCTAAAAACCCTAAACCCAAAAAAGACTAAATCTCCTCAAAATCTCAAAAAACTCTAAAAACCCTAAAAATTCTAAAAATCCTCAAAATCCCTTAAATGTTAAAAAATCCTAAAAACCATGATAAACCCTAAGAAACCCATAAAAACCTAAAAACACATAAAATCCATAAAAACCTAAAAATGATAAAAACACTAAAATACCCTAAAAACGTAAAAACAACTAAAATCCATAAAACCCTTCAAAACCATAAAAACCCTAAAAACACCTACAACCCTAAAACCACTAAAAACTCTAAAAACCCTTCAAACCACTATTTTTTAAAAAAAAAACTTGAAACCCAATGAACTGTAGAAAAATCACAAAAAACCTTAAACCTAAAAAAACAATAAAAACCCAAAACCCTGAAAATAAATCAAAATCCCTGAAAACCCTACAAACTATAAAAATCCAAAAAAAATCCTAAAAATAATTAAATATAAAAACTTTAAAACCCCAATGAAAACCTAAAAACCTAAAAGCTCTTAAAACCCTTAGAAAACTTAAAAACCTCCCTAACCCATCAAAAAATGCTGAAATCCATAAAAACCCTATAAACAACATAAAAATCCTAAAAAGGCAATAAAAATCCGTAAAAACATAAAAAACAATAAAAACTAGAAAACCCTTAAAAAACCATAATAATTTAAAAACATATAAAATAAAAAAATCCTAAAAACCTCTAAATCCCAAAAGACACTAGACACCATAAAAATCCCTAAAAACTATAAAACCCCTAAATACGTTAAAAACCTAAACCTCATATTATATCTAAACCCTCTAAAAACACTATAAACACCTTACGCCCCTAAAAATGTCAAAAAAAAACTTTAAAAAGTTTTTAAAATACCAATAGCTAAATATGATAAAATTACAAAAAAAGCATAACAACCCCAAAACCCTAAAACAAATAAAAACCATTAAAATCACTAAAACTGTAAAAATACTAAAAAACCTAAAAATCCCTAAAAATCCCAAAAAGTGTAAAAATCTTTATAAACCCTGAAAACCCCAAAGAAAACCTTAGAAACTTGAAAAAAAAATTCAACACCTGAAAACCTAAAAAATTATACAAACCCTAAAAAACAATAAAAAGCCGAGAAACCATCCAAATCCCAGAAAACACTAAAAACCATAAATATTCTAAAAAATCTTTAAAAATCCCTAAATCTATAAAAAACTTTAAAAACATGAAAAACCGTCAGAAAACCTTAAAATATAAAAACACTCAAAATCATTAAAAACTCAAAAAATGATACAAACCCTAAGAGACCCTAAGAATCCAAAAACACCCTAAAACCATAAAATCCCAAAAAATATTTAAAAAACCTAAAAAACCCATAAAACCCTAAAACAACTTAAATACTCTAAAACCCATTTAAACCCCACCAATGTTAAAAAATTATTAAAAAACATAAAAACCCTAAAAACTCAATAAAAGGGGAAAACCCATAAATCCCAAAAAATCCCTAAAACCATAAAAATCATTAAAAATTCCCAAACACCCTAAAAACAATAAAAACCAATAAAAATCCATAAAAATCCCTAACAATCCTTAAAAACATAATAAAAATAACACCATGAAAACCCAAAGAAAACCATAAAATCCAAAAAACACTTAAAACCCCTAATTTTTTTTAAAATAAAACAAAAAACACTAAAAACCATAAAAACTTTCAAAACCCTTAAAACTATAAATACCATAAAAATACTAGAAAATTCATAAAAATCCCTAAAAACCCTTAAAACCCTAATAAAGCCTTAAAAGCCTAAAAATCCTAAAAATTATAAAAACACTAAACACCCCAAAACCCCTAAATCCCTAAAATTCATATAGTCTATAAAAACACTCAAAAAAATTAAAAACCCTAAAAATCCATAAAAAACCTAAAAACCCACTGAAAACTCTAAAAACACTTTAAACCCATAAAAATACTAAAAACTATAAAAAAATTAAAACCCCTAGAAAATCAAAAAAATCAAAAAACCAATGAAACCATAAACCCCAAAAAACACTAAGACCATCAAAATCCCAAAAAACCCAAAAAAATCACTAAAAGTACTAAAAATCAATAAAAATCACTGAAAACATAAAAATACCTAAACACCATGAAAACCCCACATAATACCATAAAAAATGAAAACCACTTAAATCCCCTGAAATACTAAAAAATGATCAAACCCAAAAACCCTCAAAATACCTAAAAACCCTAAAAACCATAAAAAACACTTGAAAATCCAAAAAAATCCCCAAAATCATAAAATATCCAAAAAATTATTAAAGCCCTAAGAAAACCCAAAAATCCAAAAAACACCTAAAACCAATAAAATCTCTAAAAACCCAAAAAACCATAAGGACCCAAAAAACCCAAAATCCCATAAAAACAAAAAAACCTTAAAGAACCCTAAAAACCTATAAAAAATCATAAAACCACTAAAAATACTAAAACCATTTAACCCGCTAAAAATACTAAAACTCTTTAAACTGATAAAAATGGTAAAAAACTCTAAAACCCTTAAAACCCTAAAAATTGTAAAAAAAACTAAAAACCCAAAAAACCATAAAAACACCAAACACCTTAAAAACACCCAAACCCCTAAAAATCCCAAAATCACTAAAACCCAAAAAACACTTAAAATCCTTAAAAATACCTAAAAATATGAAAACCCTAAAACCATGAGAAACCCTATGAAAACCTTAAAAATATAAAAACACTTAAGACTGAAAAAGCCCTTAAAAATATTTAAAACCCTAAAAGCCCTCAAAATCCCTAAAAACCCTAAACACCTATAAAATTACTAAAAAAATACAAAAAAAATACATATAATTCTAAAAACCCCTAAAAATCCTAAGAAATACATAGAAGTTAAAAAACACTTATCATCCATAAAAACCTAAAAAATGATAAAAATCATAAAAGGCCCTAAAACCCTAAAAACTATAATATCCCTAAAATCCTTAAAAACACCTAAAAACCAAACAAAACTCTAAAAAATTAGAAACTCTAAAAACCATTTAAACCCCTAAAAATGTTAAAAACTCTAAAAAACCTAAATAAAATAAAAAACTCTAAAAACAGTAAAAACACAAAAAAAACAATAAAGCCCTTAAAAAACCCTAAAAACCCTATAAAAGATTAATATTGTAAAAATTATTCAATACCCAGAAATTCACTAAGAAAATATTAAAACATAAAAACAAATAAAACACCTAAAAACCTCTAAATGCTAAAAACCCAAAAAACACTAAAATCCCTAAAAATACATAAAACTCTAAAATCCCTATGAACCATAACAACCTTGAAAAATCCTAATAAATCCCTAGAAATCACTAAAAATGTAAAAACCACTAAAAAAATTAGGAAAATATTAAAAACCTATCAAAAAATTAAACCCCTAAAAATCCAAAAAAATTGAAAACAACTCCTAAAATCCCACAAAATCCCTAAAAACCCTAAAAATTTAGAAATCCTAAAAAATCCCTAAAAACCCAAAAATGAAAAAAATAATAAAATATAGGAAAAGCCTCATGAAAACCTTAATTACCAAAAAAACATAAAACCACTAGAAACCTAAATAATTCTAAAAATTCAAAAAGATCCTAAAACCCAAAAACCACTAAAAATAATTATACCCCCCAAAAAATTAAAACCCTACAGACCCATTAAAATGGTAAAAAACTACTAAAATATATAAAACTATTTTAACCATTAAAATCTGTTTGAAACTCTAAAATCATAAAAAAACTCAAAAAACACCTAAAATCCAAAAAACCATAAGATCCCAAAAACCATAAAAATTTAAAAATCACAAAAATCCTAAAAACAATAAAAATTCTAAAAATTTCATAAAACACCCTAAAAAATTAAAAGAACCTAAATTCTTTAAATAAACCAAATAAAAAGTTAAATACTTCAAAATGAAAAAAAAAACTAAAAATCTAATAAATTCTAAACCCCATAAAAATCCTAAAAAACACAAGAAACCCTATATATCCCTAAAAACCCTGAAAATGACATAAAAATCTCAAAAAAGACCTGAATATCCCAAAAATGTAAAAAACCTTAAAACCCAAAAAATCACTAATTATACAATAAAAACTCTAAAACACTTAAAAATCCTAAAAACCTAAAAATTCTACAGGTGGCCATAAATCCCAAAAAACCAAAAAACCCATTAAAACCCTGAATAAACCCTAAAAACAAATAAACACCCAAAAACCACTAAAAACTCTAAAACACCATTAATCCCATAGAAATGTTAAAATAAACTCTAAAAACCTAAAAACGTTTATATAAAATCCTAAAAATACTGAAAATACTTAAAAACCATCAAAATCCCTAGAACCCATAAAACCCTTAAAAATAATAAAAAAGTATAAAAATCCTAGAAAATGTAAAAAATCTGAAAAATCGACAACAACCCTAGGAAACCATAAAAACCTTAAAAAAAATAAAACTTCTATAAACCTAAAAAATATTAAAAAACCAAAAAACCCATAAAAACCACAAAATCCCTCAAAATCCCTAAAAACCCTAAAAACCATAAAAATCCTAATAAATCCCTAAAAATAAAAAAAACACAAAAAAAACCCTAAAAAACCAAATAAAACCAAAAAAACTAAAAACACATAAAACTCACAAAAAACATAAAAATGTTGAAAACCCTAAAACCCCCACAATCCCTCAAAATCCTAAAAAACCAAAAATATACTAAAAATCACTAAAAGTGCTTAAAAATTTAAAAAAATCTAAAAACCATAAAAAACCCAAATAAAACCTTAAAAACCTAGTCTCATAACCCCTTAAATACCCTTAACCCCCCTAAAAACCATAAAAAACCACATAAACATTAAAAATAATAAAAACACATTAGAACCCCAAAATATTATAAAAATAAATAAAATCCCTTTAAAAACCCTAAAATATTAACAGAATCTGAAAACCCATTGAAACCCTAAAATAATAAAAAAAACCTTGAAAACCTAAAAAACCTGATAACACAAAAAACATTGAAAAACTCTAAAAACCATCAAAATCCTTAAAAACCCTAAAAACCATAAAATTAATAAAAATTCCCTAAAAATACATAAAACCTAAAAAAACTAAAATCCATAGAAACCCCTAAGAAAACAATAAAACCCCAAAAATTCTTAAAAAAACAAAAAAAAAATAAAAACCATAAAACCCTTAAAAATTGAAAAACCGTAAAAACCCTTAAAATCCCTAAAATCCATCAAAATCATAAAAATCTAAAAAAAAGAACTAAAAATTCCTAAACATAAGAAAAGCCTAAAAAAAACTAAAACCCTAAGAAAAATTTAAAAACCTAATAAAACATTAAACCCCTTAATAACATACATGATTCTAAAAACCCTAAAACACCGTAAAAATCTAAAAACCACTAAATAACATAAAACCCCTAAAAATATTAAAAAACTATAAAAACCCATAACAACCCTAAACACCCACTAAATACTCTAAAAACTATTTAAACTCTTAAAAACATTAAAAAATATAAAAAAAACATAAAACCCATAAAATACGTAAAACCCCCCTATAACCCCAAATACCATAAAATCTATAAAAAACCCCCAAAACTCTAAAAATATTCTAAATCCCTAAAAAACATAATAATTATAAAATCTCTAAAAGTTACTAAAAATGTAAAAACCCTAAAAACATGAAAACCCCTTAAAACACCTTAAAAATCTAAAAATACATAAAACACATAAAGAACCTAAAAATGATAAAAAACCTAATAAAACCTAAATACCCACAACATCCCTAAAACCCCTAAAACCCCAAAAAAAATCCTAACAAATATCTAAAAATATGATGTGATATTCTCAGGGTGGACCAATCATCAGGGAATAGGGTGGATGATGAGGGTGTGGTTTATGGATAAGAATAATATGATGGGTGTGGACCGTGGAAGAAATTAGTCAAACGATGCTCTAAAGAGAGTTACCTACTACTTAGAAAAAACAATCAATGGTGGGATGTGATGGAAAATTCACACAACAAGAGACATGGAGTAAGGAATATAATTTTTGGATTTATGATCTTAGATCACCAATCTAAATTATAGATTGAAAATGAAATAATGCACAATAGAAAGGGACAATTTGAAAAGTCCTCATAAAATAGAGAGAAAAAAGAATAAGATCCCTATTATAATATTGAATTCTATAAAAGTGTAATGGGGTTGGATATTTCTAGCCAAGGGGTGATATAATATTCAGGGGTATAGTACCCTAATTTTATAGAGTCTAAACCTACTATGTTCCCTTAATGTTAAAAAGATAAATTCTAAAAAAGAATTTTCGGAAAATAAGCACATAACATTCCTACTATATCCCACTCAATTTTACTTTGAGTTCCTAGCCCACTGGATTTCACTTTTGTGTCCAAATATTATATATTGGAATTATTTATGCAGTAAAGGTTTCCAAAATTCATGCAACTATGTGGGTTAGGCTATAAAAATCATGTTTGGGCTTGAATAAGTGAGATAATAGGTCCATTTTTTAAATCCATTCATGGTGAGATCTGTTGGGCCTTTAATGAAGCAAGATAAGAACCCATTGTAGAATTAAACCTATTTTATCTCCCCCATATCTCCAATTCTTTCAAATATGAATCCTCATATTGAGTAATTGACTCGATGTATTCGACATGGTTGTCATCATCATCCCCATTTGAAAAAGAATTCATCCTCAACTCTTCATCCTATATACAAAAAAATTATAAAGTTAAAAAAGCATTGAAAGTGGAACTTACACCATGCTCACTTGAAATGATATCTTGTAAGCATTGTTGTTAAAATTTTTGAGCACACAGAATGGTCTGTATCCTCATGGAATGTGTTTTTATTTTGGATTTTTGGAAAAAATCTCCTTCCACATATGAATCTATAGTAAGTAATAGGTCTAGAACAAAAATTTATTTCAAACACTATTTGAACAATAAATGTATTTCTAGGTCATTCAAACAATATTTTCCTTTCCATTTCATTGAGTTTCTTGACTAATTCTTCACACTTTTTTCACATAAAAATTAGTTTATTCCAGCATAGGAACATAGATAAGATCTATAGGGGAAAGGGTAAAATCCATAAACAATTTCAAATAGAATATATTTATTAGTGAAAATAATGGTCCTGTTTTAGGCTAATTAAACATGTGGTAGACACTCCTCCAAATTCTTGAGATTTTTTTAATAATTTTTCAAAAAAGGGATGATAGTGCCTAATTAACCACCTCTAACCATCTATTAGTTTTTAGATGAAAAGTAGTCGAGAATAGTAACTTCGTACCAATTTTTCTGTATAAGGACTTCCAAATGTAACTGAGTTATTTTGTGTCTCTATCTAACACAATCATCCTAGGCAGTCCCTAGAGTTCGACTTCTTCCTCGAAGAAATTCATTTTAATGTTAGTGGAATCATCTATTTTGTGGAAAGGAATAAAATGTTCCATTTAAAAAATTGATCTAAAACATAAAAAGGAATAAGTTACCCTCTTGGTCCTTGGTAACCCCCATTAAATTCCATTGATATATCCTCCCAAGGGGTGTTGGGGATTGGGGGAGGAATATATAATCCATGTGGGTTCAGTTTCGATTTGGATTTATAGAAGACAATGAAGTTTCCCACAAAATTTTCAACATCTCTAGCCACCCTAGACCAATATAAATGATCACTAAGAACACTTTGATATTTTGAAACACAAAAATGTCCCATTGGCACACCAGAATGTGACTCCTTTAGTAAAATTAAAAAGATAGTAAAATTGGGAAAACCAATCTTATCAATCTGGAATAAGAATGCATCATGTCAATAGAATTTCTCCTAATGAAATATTGGTTTACAATGACTATAGGGTTCACCTAAATCAATATCAGTGGCATATAAATCCTTATTTTATTCAAAACCATGGTTTTTAGAATTCATCAAGGATAATAGAGAATATATTCTGGAATGTGCATCAGCCATAGTATTTTCTTTAACATTTTTATGCTTGATGACATATAGAAATGATTCAATGAATTACATCCATAAAATATTTATCTTATTTAGTATATGTTGTATCTTAAGTTATTTAATAACCACAATATTAGAATGGATCCCAAATCATTTAGGACAAAGATAATCCATCAATATTTATAGTACTCTAAAAAATGCATATGACTCTTTATCATATGTATCATTGTTTAGATTTGGTCCATTTAACATATTATTATAGATAGAAATAGGCTTACCTTATTATATGATTACTCATCATATTCCAATACAGCATGCATCATATTCAATTTCAAATGGATTACTGAAGTTATGGAGAGAAATTAGGGGTGCAAGGGTGAGTCTCTTTTTGAGTTCTTGGAAGGCCTTCTCTTGATTTTCCCTAATTTTAAGGGAATTCTATTCTTTGTAAAATCATTGATCGGTGTTTCTAGTGTTCTTAATTCCTTAAAAGATCTCCTTTAAAAACTTTCAAGCCCATGAAAACTTCTTACCTTTTTGATAGAGGTGAGAGTCATCTACTTTTTAATGGCCTTTATCTTCTTAATATAAACCTAAAATCTATCACTTCTTTAAAAAAATCAAATGAAAACAATTTTTTCAAAAAAAAATCACACTTTTTAATGTTTCCCTACATATTTTTCTACCTTAAAACCTCTATGAATTTTCTTAAGTGATATATATCTTCATGTAAAGTCCAAATATAAACCAAAATATCATCAAAGTAAACTACCAAAAAATTAAAATTATATGAATTTATGACATGATTTATTGACCTCATAAATTTTATAGGTTCATTGGTAAGACCCAAGGTCATCAATAAACATACATAATGTCCATTTTTTTCATAAATACAGATTCTCACTCAAATCCTTCTTTTATCCTAATCTGATGGTATCCAATTCTTAAATCAATATTTAATAAAACAGTAGATAAATTTAATTCATTCGGCATATCATCTAAACTAGGGATATGATGAAGATAACTCACTGCTAGGTTATTTATGGCTCTATAGTCAATGTACATACTCTATGATCTATTCTTCTTCTGCACCATAAAAACTAGTATATCACAAGGACTATGTCCCTCTCTGATATAACCAAAATCCAACAAATCATGAACAATCCTTTGAATTCCATTTTCTCATACAGGTCATTACAATATACTGGGTGGTTTGGTAGTGATACTCTAGGAATGAGGTCAATTGGTAGCTCAATACCTCTAATGGGTGGGAAACTGGGCATCAACTCTTTGGGAAACACATTATTAAATTCTTAAAAAAAGGCTCACCATCATGTAGAAAAGGAGATGTTATTTATTTACTATTCAACATAACCTATTTATACATAAGTACTAAAAAGTATTCTGAGAAATAGAAGTTTCCTTAACCTCACCCATTTTTCTGAAAATCACCCTTTTACCTCCTCTAAAATATTTTTTTCTACCTTTTTTTCTTTTCTTTCTATTTCTTTTCATCTATCTTTTTCTATTTTACCCTTATTATATCCTTTTTTATCTTATATTTTTTCCTTTATCACTCTTTTTTTCAATGTTCCCTTAAAACAAGATCTTCAAAATTTTGTTTGAGGGGCATGGGGTTGAGGGTTATAGGCTCCCCTCATAGTAAAAAAAGTGTGACAATTAAAGAACCCATCATGAGGAACACATCGATCATACTTCCATTATGGAACTAACAAAAAATGGTAAGTCTTCAAAGGAAAAATATTACACAATACCTTATCCTCATATTTAAGGATAGTGAAAAATACATTCACCTATTTTGTAACTTTAAAGTCCTCACAATAATTTATCCACTGAAGCCAATATGTATATTGACACTTCAAAGATAGAATTCACAAATTATCTACCAACTAGGTTCTCAATACGTTACTAGAACTTCTTCCATGAACAATAACACTACATACCTACCCATGGATCTTTCACCATGTATAGAAAAGTTTCATCAATTTCTCCTTCTATACAATAGTCATTTGTTCACTTATAAGTCTCCTAGTTAAAATAATCTTACCATATTCTACAAATTATCCGTTATCAATTTTGGGGGATTTAACATCCTCCTCCACTTATCTCTCTTAATTTTTCTCCCAATATCCATAATTACTAATGATCATGGTGCATTGTTTTGGGCATTCACTTGTGATGTGACCCCTTCCATGAAATCAGAAATATCGAATATCCTGATTCCTTCTATGCTTAGTCTCAATAATAGGTTATTAGGTGGAAGAATTACCTTTTAAATTTTGTGATCAATCGCCTCTTTTTATGGTTCTCTAATATCCTTCATAAAATTTCTCCATGGAGTGAAAGGGGTAGTTAGTTTCCTAACATTTCTCCTACTTTTTATTTTTTTACCGATCTTGGTGGCCTAGTGGATCATATCATCTATCTCTACATGGTGGTATATATATACTTGATCTAAAATATCTTGATTGAGCCCATGTAAGAATCTTGCCAGGGTTTCCTCCAGATCCTCCTCAATGTTTTCTTGATTCATGTAAATTTACATCTTCTTATAGTAATCTTTAACACTCTCACTCCCATGTGTGAGGCATTGAAGCTTGTTATGGAGATATTTATAGTATTGTGAGGGAACAAACCTCTTCCGCATGGAAAACTTCATGTCTTCCCATGTATGGATAGGACATCCTCTATATCAGGCTCCATATTTTTGAATAAAATCCCACAATATTATTGAATAATCAATGAATTCAATGGCTAAACGTTATACCTTTTTCTCCTTAGAATAGGTATGAAAAAGATAACTTTCTTTATCTAAATCTCCCATTCCAAGTAATGTTCCAGATCGCTTTTCCCATGAAACGATGGTACCATCACCTTGATACCACAAAGTATTTCATCCCCGTGTGTTATCCAATTTCCTCCTCTAGGTTTTTGGAACCTCTTAGTCCTTTGTGGTACATCCTCAAAACAATCAAGAAATTTCTCCATCTCCTTCTCTATGATGTGGGGATGACATGGTGCAAGAGTGTTCCATGGGTTATCATGGATCATCCTAGGGATTGGTTGATTCTATAAGTTATAAATCCTCTCATGTAGAACCTATAACATCCTATAAAGAAGCTTCTAAAAATTTATAACCAAATATTTCATTTTGAGTTATGTAGCTCCCATTGTGGGAGATATACTTCATCTACATTCATATCTAGTATGAATGATTCAACTACCAAATTTTTTTACCATGATAAGTAAAATTAATAAAATCACACATGGGGAGGAAACACACAAAATGATACACACATATACTCACACATGAAAAAAATACCACACACACATGTGCGCAAGGACACACTCTCACACACATAAGATATACACACTAAAATGCACAAGGATACACACTCACTTGTATAATATGCACACACTTACACACATTATGATACAAACTCACACAAAAAAATGTTACACACTCACATGCACAAGATACCTACACACACAGACAATATTTACACACACACACACAAGGATACATACCCAATAAGATTTTTCTTCTTATTAATTCCCACTTATCAACACTAATTTCAAATACTGAGATCTTATGAAATCTAATAACCCATTTGTAGAGATTATGAGTCTCTAATCCTTACCTAACCAAGATGGTGTAAGGGGTGTATTAATACAACATGTTTGAGCGATAAAAGGTTACCAAATGATAAAGGGTGGAAAAGGGGGTAAAATGGATAAAGGGTTTTAAAGGTGCAGTATGTGGGTTTTCCCTGATTGTGCAAGATATGAAAAATTAGTAACAATATGATCTAAAAATGATATAGTGATGAAGTAAAATGACTAAAAAAGTGATTTGTGTAAATGAGAAGTACTTGTAATATAATGAATGAAGAAGTAATTATTTTATCTTTTTTTTCAAATCTCTCTTGATGATTTGTGATTAGTTTTTTAATGAACATGATGATGAATAGAGAGAAATATTTTTTTTCAAATCTCTCAAAGAAAGGTTGTTCTTTTTTTTGGAAGTAACAATATGATGAGGTGATAGAATTTGATTTTTTGGACACAAATCATATATTGTGAAATAAATGTGAAAACAAGATGGATGAATAATTGAATAAATGTAAAATATTTCAATATTGCAAAAAATATCCTAGTTTTAGAGGTTTTCAATGAAAAACTATTTTGAAATGGGAGGATAATATGAAAAGTTAAGAAGGGTAATAGATAAAATTATTTTAAATTATGGGATAGATGTTAATTGTGTCAACCAGAGCATTGATATGAACCGATGTGAGAGGCTCAGTATAACCCTATTTTTATGACATAGGTAAGAAGATGAGGGTATGGTTAAAGGATAAGTATCAATTGATGGGTATGTATAGTGGAAGCAAGTAGTCAACCAACACAATTCAAAGAGTGACCTAATAATTAGACAACACACTCAAAGGTGGGATGTGATGGGTAGTCCACACAACATCACACTTTGGTTAAGGCATGAAATTGGGGTTTTTTTGATATTGGATCACCAATCTAACTTGTATATTGGATAAGAAAGAATACACAAGAGCAAGGGGGAAATAAAAACATTACTCACACAATGGATAAAAACAATTTACATTCTCTCTATTAAAAATTTGAATTCCATAAAAGTTCTGTGGTCATAAATATTTTTATCTAAGGGGTGATATAATAGTCATAGTTCAAATACCCAATATTCATTAAGTATAAACCTAAATTGTTCTCTTAAATTCCAAAAATATAAATTATACCATTGATTTTTTTGGAAAAGTAACAAATAACATTCCATATATAGCCTAAAAAAATTAAATTTGAGTGCCTAGTCAACCATAATTGTCTTTTGTGTTCAAATATTATATTCTATAATTCTGCTTGTGAGAAAGGATACCAAAATTCATTGAACAATGTGAGACAAGCTCTAAAAATTATGTATGTGTTTGAATAAGTGACATAATATGTCACGACCCATTCTAAGGGCCTATTCCATGACTACCCCAAGCCCGCCTTTCATAGGCTAGGGGCTGGAGACTAGCACCAAAGGTGAATCCCCGATAAAATGGGAAGGCATTTCCTTTAATCCTATAACACACATAGTCTAAACACAAGCAGTAGAATCAAAAAGTACTAATATAGAAAAGAAAGGTGTTCTGAACGTAAGTGGGCCAGTATACAAACCCAACTGAAGAACAAGTACAAGTATAAGTAAAAAGGGAAAATATCTCCTGGATCTTCCACCGGGGAATCCTACCTGAAGGGTAGGTACTGATCACGAACAACACATCCCTGCGGTATGTCTCGTCTATTCCAGCTTGAATCAGCCTCCCATCCGTCACCCTCTACCTCGATCATTACTAGCCATCTTCTGCATACAACAGAACAAGGTGCGAGCAAAGCCCGTGCAGGGGTGAGTATAATAATACTCAGTAGCGGACCCCGAGATCCCTTTTGGTCTCCCAAAATCCACTAAGGATAAACCAAAGAAGAAAGATACAATCACGAAGTATCAACCAACCCTACTTAGGTATATGCTCATACATATACCTAAGTTACCAGTCACAGTCCGACTCCAACTCTCGAGCCCAAGCACAACCCAGTCCACAAAGGAAGTAATGTCAATAACCTTGATGATAATGATTGAAAGAAAAGACTCATCTCACATAGGTATAAAACTCATGAAGAGGGGTAGAGATGATTAGATATAGCCTCTGAATCATATCCTATATCTACCCCATGTAGGATCCTGGAACAATATCAGTGTTGTCGAACCCACGTAGGATCCCGGTACAGAATTCATCACTATCGAACCCACAGAGGATCTTGGTACAAAAGTCATTGCTTTCGAACCCACGAAGGATCCTGGAATAGTATCATTGCTATCGAACCCACAGAGGATCCTAGAATAGTAGTACGTCCATGTAGGATCCTATCGTCTCAATCGCAGCCAGCCATAGGGTTCCCTCACACAGCACGCTCGATTCCAGGAGGGTCTGCTCCTTGAGACAAGTTTCGATACATCAACTATCAAGAAGTCTCGAGTTGATGTATCCCGTAGTTCTGTCTCATCATAAAGAACCCAATGTGATAGACGGTGTGTCAATCGGACATCTGGTATGTGAGTTATTGGCATTTTCATCTTAGGGGCCCAATTGGTTTTTAGGTTCAAACCAACTTGGTTGTATCCCAAATGCGTCCAAACCTCAAGTGGGGAATTCCAAATGAACCGTCTCTCTATATTATTTCTGTCTCTACTGACGGTTTGTCGGTAGGACACTCGTAGCCCAAGTTATGGGTGAATAGTTGTATTCAGGTCTGATGGGTTCGGGTTCGGACCGACACAGTCGGACCGACCCGACCCGGTCCGTGAGTCTGTCCCAGCCCAAAGGGGCGGCCCAACCCAAAGGTACGGCCTGAACCGTGGGGCGGCCTATCCTGAAGGCGTCCCGGCCGGAAGGGTGGTCTGGCCCGAAAGGGTGGCCCAGCGAGGCAGCCCGCGTGGCCTGGTGGCGGCATGCGTGGCCCGACCCGGCTTGCCGTGTGGCATGGCGGCTGGCCGCATGGCCCAGAAACTGGCTATGGGGCCTAGCCGGCTGGCCACGGTGAGCTGGCCGCATGGCCCGGCTAGCCACACCGTGTGGTCCAGCTAGCCACACAGTGGGGGGGGGGGGGGGTTACACCCCCTGCCTTCTGTAACGGCCGACGCATGGCCCGCCGGCCTGGTAACCATGGGACCTGAACGGTTCTGCCTACAGCATGCACTGGCGGCTGGATCAGCCAGCCGCCCTGGTTCTTCCACCGTGACACGACGGTGTCGTGGTTTTGCTGGGCTCTGCGCGGTGCGACGACGTCACGTCCCAACCACCACAGCCTCCAGCTCCTCCACGCAGTGCGACAACGCGACACCTCTTCCATCCGCCATGGCCCTCCTGGTCGCGGTTCCTCTTCAGCGCGGTGCGATGACACCATGCCCTTCTGGCTCCGCTGTATCCCTCATGGTCATGGGTTGGTTATTTGCAGGGTACGACGGCGCCGCACCCTTCCGACGGTCTGA
The DNA here is from genome assembly GCA_963277665.1 of Viscum album. Classification (NCBI taxonomy): domain Eukaryota; kingdom Viridiplantae; phylum Streptophyta; class Magnoliopsida; order Santalales; family Viscaceae; genus Viscum; species Viscum album. The sequence continues at coordinate 1,272,717,840 of OY728136.1, read as the reverse complement.
CGGCCCTTGTGCCACCAGCTTCTTCTGCGGTCCTCCTCTGGTGTCAAAAATAGAATAACCAATGGGGGGAGGGTCAGGCCATGTTCATGCTTTCCAAAACCTCCTCGTCATGGTGATAACATTTGGAATACCAATCCAGAAATTTGAACGATGAAGAATGGATGTTTAATCTCATATTTAACTGAACTCAAATCCCCCTACCTCAAGTTCATTGTTCGTTGATGTGAGGAAGAATTCGAAGATTTCGTCGTACGTTGCACCCATCACATGCCGCCAATCCCGAGCTCAAGCGTCGTCCTCACTCTTCGTTGGAGATGGTGCATTATTTGCTGGAGAGTAGTTCTCCATGAACACCCTTTCTCCTTCTCCAACCCAAATCCTCCCAAAAAGAAAAAGTAGCCAAATTGTTGTGTCTCAACAATTTAATCGTTAGCTAGGCTTAATTAATTGACAGAATTAATTAATGGGAGGTGGTACTATTAAAGTGGAGAATACCAATGGTTATATCCTTTTAAAGGGGAGTTCAAGAGGTTCGGGTGGTCCCCACCTCTATAAATTTAATCAGGGGGGGTTTAGGATCTGGTGGTACCCACCACCACAACCTACACATGGGTGGTTTCAAGGATAAAAATAAAATAAAAAATTATTTTATTTCAATTTTCACGAAAAACCCAAAATCTATCTTTAACCCTCGACCCACTGTAGTCAAGGTTAAGGTCTCCATAAGAGAATACCAGCATTGTGGGATCAACGGTACCCTCAGATTTCAATTCTGAGCACCGGTTCAAAAGTAATGAATTGCCGCTTGCACATTTACTGAACGTACCCGAAAAAATGATCAGAAAATTATTACCAGCCACCCTCGACCCACTACAGTTGAGGTTAGACTCTGCCTAGGTGAAATACGCCCCAACAAACCCAATGGTACCCTTGGATTTCTGATCCATGTAACCGTTTAAGAGTTATTCCACTTTTTTTAGGAAAATTGCATAAGTGTATTAATTTAAGCTTAAAAAAACATCGAGAGATCATTCTGGGCACTCCTGGGCCTCAGAATCACGCGCCCTCAGAAATTGTGAACTCATAAAATTCCCAAGTATTTATGAAATAATTTTCCATAGAAATTATGGGTCTTCACATTCTCCTCACTTCAGGGCTTTAAATCCCCGTAAGCTACAACTCGATCTAAGGGAACAAATCAGGGTACTGAGCACACATATGAGACTCCCGCTCCCATGTGCTCTCCTGGTGGTTCCCGTGCTACCAACGAACGTGCACCAGAGGTATCGAACATCCATGTAGGACCCCCTACTTTTGATACTCAATAAATACAGGAACCTCCATGATAGTCTCCCCGTCATCAACGTCCATCTCGCCATGGCCGATAATGTGGGAAGGTTCGTGCACGTATCTCCTCACCTAGGATACGTGGAAGATGTCGTGCACCCGATACAACTGAGGTGAAATAGAAAAGCGGTAATCCACCTCTCCAACTCTGATGGGGACCTGGAAAGGTCCGATGAACCTTAGAGATAACTTTCCACCTCGTCTAAAACTCCATAGACCTCGTCGAGGTGAGACCCGTATAAAGACGTGGTCACCATCCACTGCTGGAAAAAAGGCCTATACCCACGGTTCAAAAACGTGGGTATAGCCCCCAAAACCGTGGGCTGGAACGCCGTCGGTATAGGTCCCCAGCCTATACCCATGGTTTTCCAAAACTGTGGGTATAGGTGTTCTGCCACCATGTCAACAAAACATTCCCAATTGCCACGGTGTCATTGGATTTTACCCACGGTTTCAAAACCGTGGGTATAGATCCTAAAATAAAGCTGCAGGCGGGTTTCAATCCCACGACCTCTTCGCTGCAAAGTACCGGGTCTAACCACTACCCTACTATCAATTATGTGTATATATATATTTATATTTAGTTAAATATAGTTATATAAACCGTGGGTATAGAGGGAAGAACCTTAGGTATAGGACTCCCGCAAAAAAAAAATCTTTCCCGTGGAAATTTTTTTTCCCGCGCACACATGGGAAACCTATACCCACAGTTTTTCAAAACCGTGGGTATAGGTTTTTTATCCTATACCTATCCCCACGGTTTTCCTCAAAACCGTGGGGATAGGTACCCCTATACCCACGGTTCTTGAAAACCGTGGGTATAGGTCAATTTTCAAGACCTATCCCCCACGGTTTTGGAAAACCGTGGGGATAGGTCCATTTTCCAGTAGTGATCCTTGAACTCTAGAGGTTTCTGTCTCCTAGATGTATGTGGAAGACCCATCACGAAGTCCATGGATATCTGATCCTACTTCCACTCTAGGACCTCCAAAGGCTGAACCAAGCCTGCTGGTACCTATTATTCCACCTTCACTTGCTGACTAGTGAGGCATCGTGAGAGAAACTCTGCTACTTATTTCTTCATTCCTGACCACCAGTGTTGTCATCGGAGGTCCAGATAAATCTTTTCCACTCCTGGATGTACCGCTGGAGGAGACATGTGGAACTCCCTCAACAATTCCTCCTGAAGTGAAACTGGTACCATGGTACGTCCTCTGAAAATAATGACGTGCTCCCCACCTTCATAAAATCCATCATGTGTCTGCCTTGTGGATATCTGAGCACATCGCATCTCATAGTCAATGTCCCCACGTTGTGCCTCTCTAACTCACTAAAGAAGTGGAGGAGTGACTGTGAGAGACTGTAGAAAGGTTGTTCCATCCCAATCCAAAAAAGATATCTGCAAATTGGCCAGCTGCTTTGTCGCCGCTCTGACCAGCTGAATGCCTGATCTCCTACTGAGAGCATTTGCTACAACGTCCCCCTTTCCAAGAGTATAGACTATCTCGAAGTCATAGTCCTGGAAGAACTCAAGCCAACGCCACCGTCTCAGGTTCAGGTCCCTATGGGAGAATATATACCTGAGAATCTCGTGGTTAGAGTAGACTGGAAAACATTTGCCCATAAGATAGTGTCGCCATATCTTCAAGGTGAAGACCATTATTGCTAACTCTAGGTCATGGGTAGTGTAGTTTTGCTCATGCTGTCTCAACTACCAAGAACCATAAGCAATAATTTCTTGCTCCTGCATCCGGACACACCCAAGTCCAATCCCTGATGCATCACAATAGGCTACATACCCAACTCCCTCCTCTGGTAGCCTCAAGATGGACGCACTAGTCAGCCTCTACCTCATCTCTTGAAAGCTCTGCTGGCATCTCTCCAACCACACGAAGGGTTTCCCTTTCTTTTTCAAAGCTGATAGTGGTGCTGCAGATCTAGAGAAGTCTAGAATGAACTTCCGGTGGTATCCAACCAAATAAGACGTCCCTCCCCCCTTTAGGGGCTAATCCTGGAAACATCTTTTGAAAAGATGTCCCCATGTATTGTCACTCCTGTTTGGAACTGAAAACTCAGAGTTTCTGCTGCCACGGGGGTAAGGCTAGCCGATTCAAGAGTGATCGGCTGCACTCTCCTCTGCATGAGTTTAACATGTGCATCCTGAGTTTCCTTTTTCACTGACTAAGGAAACCCTCATCCCAATGTTGTAGATAAACCACAACCTTTTTTCCTAATACAGTCAATCTGTGTATGAACTGTGGTGCCCAGTCCATACCCAAACTAACGTCATAAGGCCTCGATGCTGCCACCAAGAGGTTCCAACCGAAACTCTCACGTTAAGGGTCAGATCACACCATCGGTGTATGTGTGATTATCGAGTTTCCTCCCAAAGGTATCTCCAGACGTGAGGGTCAGGTACACATCTTACCTAGAAACTCTAGGTCTGGGACACGATTCGTGGATGGAAGGAATGGTTCGTATATATGTCTGTTGATACAGAATCTAGTAGTAGACACAGAGCGTACCTCGAATCATTCCTAGAGCCCTTGGGTCACACACCATGAATACATGCAGCTACTCTCTTCCCCTACCCTCCAGCTCCATGAGCCTGACAGGGACTACAAGGTGGGTGGTTGTAACATGTCGAAATGTACACCACCTCATGCTTCTCTCCTAGCTCCACTTCCGCGTCTGCTACCCTACAGATTCACCTCTCCTTAACACTTCCTCTTCCTGAAACATCTCACATGCCCAAGTCTTTGAGACTGGCGCTGGTTCTCAGCTTCCCACTACTTACATTAACTGGCTGTATCCGCTCAACCAAAAAACATTCAATCACAAAGGTTCTCTCTAGCACCTTAACATAAGCAGGAATGCATAGAGGAAAAAGTGTTGGCTCAGATGTCCTTAAACACACCTCGCTCAGAGGTCCAAGCTCTAAAGAACTATTCACATCGTATTAATCATGTACTCGGAATAGTAGGTATGCCTCAATGAATACTCAACTACCGACATGTCTTACTACCGAAACTGTATAATCTCTAGAAAACACTCAGCCACCTCCTCAAGACAGTCCTCAGCAGCCTGTGGGATAGGCTCGCCTCAGATCTTGAGGGATATCTAGTGCTGAAACACATGTAAGGCACTAAGCCTACAAGTGTCCTCTATCGGTACCACAAGTAGTGTCTGCTGACCAATGGGCAGGGATATAGTTGCCACACTTCCCAAAGGTAACATCTCAGGAAACGGTCCATGTATCGAAACCTCATCATTATGAAAACCATCCTTATGGTCACTCACTGAAAAAGATTAGTAGCTAAGATGAGCATCTACTCTACTAGTGTCTCAAATAGGCGGAAAACTCCAGTAATCACCTACATCCAGTCCTCTGCTACTGGGAATCTGTCTCACCTTGTAACCTTGGAGGCCTCTGCTGTTGGAACTCGTGAAATGCGCTCAGTCGGCGTGCATCATCCTCCAATACGGCTAGTGTCATCTACTGCCCAATGGGTGGTGGTGCTGCTGGTAAACCACCCGAAGGTGCCGACATATTAAGAGGTCCCTGCACCGGAGCCTCGTCGCTCGGTGGGCTACCATCTCGTACAAAACTCGGAACCCTATTTCGCTGCCTACATGGGGCCATCCTAAAAAGAAATAAGTGCGCCACGGTCAAAATAATATACCAGGTCAGCTAACACAAAGTAATCACGAAAATTTTTTTTAAAAGGAAACACACACACAATCAGTGTTTTTGTGCACTGAGTCAGAAATCCGAAGTCAGAGTCCTAGTGTATGGATACGTCGGCTGTTGCACCAACACCAGTTTCCCTAAACTGATAACCACACTCAAAAAACTTAAAATTATTGCTATTAAAAGAATCAGAGTCCAAGTTCTGTGGTAGAAGTGACTCCTCTAATACCAATTTGTCACGACCCATTCTCAGGGCCAGTGTTGCAACTACCCCAAGACCGCCTTCTATATGCCAGGGGCTGGTGACTAGCACCAAAGGAGAATCCCTGATAAAAGGGAAGGCATTTCCTTTAAGACTGTAACACACACAGTCTAAACACAACCAGTAGAAGAAACAATTACTAATATAGAAAATATAAGTGTGCTAAAAGTAAGTGGGACAGTATACAAACATAACTGAACAACAATTACAAGTACAAGTAAAAAGGGAAAAAGAGCTCCTGGATCATCCACCTGGGAATCCTACCTGAAGGGTAGGTACAGATCTCGAACAACTCATACCTGCGGTATGTATCATCTAGTCCATCTCTGAGCAGCCTCTCGTCCATCACCTTCTACCTTGATCACTGCTAACCGTCGTCTGCACAGAACACAACAAGGTGCGGGCGAAGCCCATGCAAGGGCGAGTATAACAATACTCAGTAGGGGACCCCGAGACACCTGAAGGTCTCCCAAAATCCACTAAGGATAAACCAAATAAGAATTATACAATCATGAAGTATCAACCAAACCTACTTAGGTATATGGCCATACATATACCTAAGTAACCATTCACAGTCCGGCTCCAACTCTCGAGCCCAAGCACAACCCAGTCCACAATGGAAGTAAAGTCAATCACCTCGATGATAATGACTGAAAGATAAGACTCAGCTCAAATAGGTATACAAATCATGAAGAGGGGTAGAGATGATTAGATGTAGGCTATGAATCATCTCCTCTGTCGAACCCACGTAGGATCCCGGAACAACAACAGTGCTGTCGAACCCACGTAGGATCCTGGTACAGAAGTCATCACTGTCGAACCCACGGAGGATCCTGGTATAGAAGTCATCGCTGTCGAACCCAAAAAGGATCTTGGTACATTATCGTCACTGTCGAACCCACAGAGGATCCTGGTACAGCAATAGGTCCACATAGGATCCTATCGTCTCAACCACAGCCAGCCATATGGTTCCCACACACAGCACGCCTGATTCTGGGAGTGTCCGCTCCTTGAGCCCAGTGTTGATACATCAACTATCATGAAGTCTCAAGTTGATGTACCCCATAGTTCTATCTCATCATAAAGAACCCAACACGACAGACGACGAGTCCATCGGACGCCTGGTCTGTGAGTTGTTGGCATTTCTATCCAAGGGGCCCGGTTGGTTTTTAGAATCAAACCAACCCAGCCATACCCCCAACTGCATCAAAACCTCAAGTGGAGTATGCCAAAAGAACCGTCTCACTCTAATATTTCCATGTCTACTGATATTTTGTCGATAGGACACTCGTATCCCGAGTTATGGGTGAATATGTGTATTCGGATCTGACGGGTCCGGGTCCGGTCCGACCCAGTCGAATGGACCTGACCCAATCAGTGAGTTTGTCCAAGCCCGAAGGGGCGGCCCGGCCTGAAGAGTGGTCCGGCCCGAAATAGTGGCCCGGTCTGGTGGCCCATGTGACCTGGTTGCGGCCCACGTGGCCCGATCCGGATGGCCGTGTGGCCCGGCCCGGGTAGCCATGTGGCCCGGCTGTCCATGTGGCCTGACCCGGCATTGCGAGTTCAACGGTACCCTCAGATTTCAATTCCGAGCACCAGTTCAAAAGTTATGAAAACGCCGCTCGCACGTTTACTGGACGTTCCTGAAAAAAATGTTCGGAAAATTATTATCAACCACCCTCGACCCACTGTTGTCGTGGATAGCTTCTGCCTAGGTGAAATATGACCCAATGAACCCAACAGTACCCTCATATTTCTAATCCGAGTAACCCTTGAAGAGTTATTCCACTTTTTTCAGTAAAACTGCATACACCCGTTAATTTAATCTTAAAAAAACTTCGACGGATCATTCCAGGCACTCCGGACCTTAGGATCGCGCGCCGTCAGAAACTGCAGGCTCGTAAAATTTCCATGTATTTAAGAAAAACATTTCCATAGAAATTCCAGGTTTTTACATAATATTCCCATTTGAATCATCCATTCATGGATATCTATATTGGCCATTTAATGAAGCGAGATGGTAACCCGTTGTAGCATTGAAACTCTTTAATCTCCCTCATGTCGTCATGCCTTGAATATTTACCACCACCTCCTAAGAAATCAACTCAGTGCCTTTGATATAATTCACATTGAAATCCATAAAATCTTGAAAAACCCTAAAAATCCTGAAAACCCCTAAGAAAAAAATTCAAAACCTATGAACTCATAAAACCATTCAAAAACCAAAAAAATGAAAAAAAGTCTTTGTAGGCCCTAAAACCCCTGAAAACCCAAAAAATAAAAATGCCCCTAAAAATTTTAAAAACCATAAGGACCCATAAATACCATAAAAACAAACTAAAAACTCTAAAAACACTTTAAACCCAACAAAAGTTATAAATCTATAATAATACTAAAAACCCTAAAAATTAGGAAAACCCTCAAGATTCCTAAAAACCAAACAAAAATAGAAACCCTAAAAAATTCCTACAAAACCAAAAAATCATAAAAAAAATAAAGGCTATGAAAAGCCCTAATATAACCTTAAAAACCCCAAAACACATAAAACCCCTAAAAACATAAAAAACTAAGAAACGCTAAAACCCCCCAAACCCCCAAATATCCTTTTAAAGCATAACAACTATAAAAATTGAAAAAATAACTAAAATTCCCTAAAAATTTAAAAAACCTCAAACTCAAAACCAAAAGAATATCATAATAACTAAAAACACGTAAAACCCTAAAAGCCAAAAAAATACAGAAACCTAAACAATACTAAAACCCTTAAAAACTCTTAAAACCCTAAACAATAAAAAAATCCTGAAAAAATACCTAAATAACATAAAATTCCTAAAAACACTGAAAAATCCTAAGAAATACTTAAAACCTAAAACCCCATAAAACTCCAAAACATGCTATAAACCCTAAAAGATCATAAAGACCTATAAAGCCATAAAACCCCCTAAAACCCATTAAAACCACTAAAAACACATAAAAATGATAAAAACGCAATAAAAAATCTAAAAACACTTTTATCCCCTAATAAGGTTAAAAATTGTTTAAAACAGTAAACCCTTAAAAACGTCAAAAACCCATAAAAACCCTTAAAACACTAAAAACAATGGAAATCCCTGAAAACCCTGAAAACCATAAAAATTCTTAAAAAATAATAAAAAATCACAAAACTCATAAAAATCCAAGGAAATGAAAAAAATTCCTAATAAACCCATAAAAAATAAAAAACCCTTTAAACCACTAAGAACATAAAAATGAAAAAAAAACACTAAAAACACAAAAACACAAAAAACCCCTAAAACTCTAAAAATACCTAAAAACCCTAAAAACAATAAAAAACCTAAACATATCCTTAAAATAATGAATAAAATAAAAAACATGAAAAACCTAAAGAAAAAATTAAAAAAAAGACACAAAAAACCCATAAAACACTAAAAACACTTTAAACCATAAAAGCTTCTAAAAAATAGTAAAAATCACTAAAAACCATAAAACCACAGAAACACTAAAACACTAAAAACTATAAAAATCCTTTAAGCCCATAAAATTCTAAGAAAACACTAAGAAACCTTAAAACCCAAAAAAAATCAAAAAACCCTAAAAACCCAAAAAAACAATAAAACCCAAAAATCCCGAAAAAACCCCTAAAACCATCAAATTAAATAAAAACTCTAAAAAATGTAAACATACAAAAAATGAATAAAAATGTAAAAAAACCCTAAAAACACTGAAATCCATAAAAACCATAAACCCCTAAAACATTAAAAATCCTAAAAAACCCATAAAAACCATAAAACCCCTAATACTCTAAAAAACCACCAAACCCCTAAATTTATTTAAGAAACACTAATAAAATGTTAAACCCCTAAAAAATAAAGAACTCAAAAATGAAAAAAAACATTAAGAACCATAAAAATCCTAAATTATCCCTAAAAATACCTGAAAATGTAAAAAACATAAAAATTGTAAGAAAAATGTAAAAACATCAAAGCACATAAAACAACTAAAATACCAAAAAATATAAAAAACCCAAAACCGTAAACACTGTAAAAACCCTAAAAATAATCAAAATTCCTAAAAAACCTAGAAAACCATTAAAAATAAAAAATGCCTTAAAATAAAAAAATAAATAACCCTATAAACTACAAAGACACCCTATAAAAACCATAAAGACCTAGAACACTTAAAACCCCTAAAAACATAAAAATTCTAAAATAAAGAAACACCCTAAAACTGTAAACACCCTAAAAACGATAAAAATACCAAAAAATATTAAAAACCTTAATGACCCATTAGAACCCTAAAAACCACTAAAAATATAAAATCACATTAAACCCCCAAATTGATAAAAAAATATAAAAACATTAAAACTCCGAATGACATTAAAAACAAAAAAAAACCAAAAAAACCTAAAAAACATTAAACCCTAAAAAACCTAAATACTGGAAAATCCCCAAAAAGTATAAAATTCCAAAAAAAAACATTAAAATCACTAAAAATGTAAAACACTTAAAACCATAAATGAATCTAATAAATTATTAAGAACCTAAAAAACATTAAATCTATGAAAAAACAAAAAAAATCCTAAAAACCCTCAAACCTTAAAGTCTCGTAAAGCCTCAAAATCCTTAAAAACCATAAAGAACCATAAAAATTATAAAATTTCCTAAAATCTCTAAAAACATAAAACCCCAAAAAAACATGAAAACCGTAAGAAATATTTAAAAACATAAAAACACATAAAACCCTTAAAAGGCTAAAAATTCTATAAACCTCAAAACCCTAAAAACCTTAAAACAATAAAAATCCCTAAAAACCTTAAGATCTATAAAAAGCATAAATAACCTGAAAAATCTCTAAAAAATGTAAAAAACCTAAAACCCTGAATAACCCTTGGAAATATTCAAAACCCTTACAACACTTAAACCCCCAAAAAACCTGAAAGCCCTAAAAACATTTAAAAACCATAAGAACTACTAAAAATAATAAATACATAAACACCCCATAAAAACCTTAAAAACCACTAAAAAATATAAAATCCCTTAAAATCTATAAAAATGTCAAAAAACTTGAAAAAAACTTAAAACACCTAAGAACTCAAAAAAACCTAAAACCCTAAAAAAACAAAAAACTCACAAAATCCTTAAAAAGCCTAAAAAACTTAAATAACCCTAAAAAACTCAAATACCCATAAAAATCTAAAAACGTCCTTAACAATTCCTAAAAACGTAAAAAACCCTAAAAACCCTAAAATCCCTAAGAAAACCTCAAAAATCTAAAAACACATAAAACACATAGAAACAAAAAAAATTGCTAAAAACCCTAAAAATGCAAGAAATTTTTTGAAACCCATAAAATCTATAAAACCCCAAAAAGTATAAAAAACCCATAAAAGCCAATGAATGTCTAAAAAAAACTAAAAACTCTAAAACCCCTTTAAAACCCTCAAAATTCTAAAAAAATATAAAATAACTCAGTATTATTAAAAACTCAAAAACTCCCTAAAAATTAAAAAAACATAAAAACCATAAAAAACCTAAAACCCCCAAAAACCCTAAATCCCCTCAAAATATCTAAAACTATAAAAACCATTGAAATTATAAAGAAGATATAAAAAATTATAAAAACATAAAAACCTCTAAAAATTTTAAGAAACACTAAGAAAACCTTAAAATACAAAATCATTTTAAACCCCTAAAAACATGAAATAACATAAAACCCCTAAAAACCCATAAATACTCAATATCCCTAAAACCCCTAAAATCCCATAAAATCCTAAAAAGGGCCTAAAAATCCCTAAAAAAATAAAACCAATGAAAAACCCTGAAACCCCAAGGAAAACTTGAATAATCTAAAAACACTTATAACCCTTAAAAAACAAAAAAATGTTAAAAAGTAGAAAAACCATAAAACTAAAAAAACCCATCAAAATCCTTAACCACCTTAAAACTATAAAAATCCTAAAAGGGCCTAAAAATATCTAAAAACATAAAAATTTTAAAAACCTAGAACCACCTAAGAGAACCGTAAAAACATAAGAACTCTTAAAATCCGTAAAACATAAAAACTACCAAAAACCCTAAAATACACTAAAAACCCTAAAAGCACTAAAAACCATAAAACCCCTATTACCCTTGAAAACCCATAAAACACCTAAAACAAAATAAAAATATAGAAAAACCCTTTAAACCAATTAAAATGTAAAAAATACTCTAAAACTCATTAAAAACATGGAAACTCAACAAAACCCAAAAAACCCTAACAAAAGTAAAAAACCATAAAACCCCTAAAATTATTAAAATCCCTAAAACCCTAAAAATATATAAAAAAGCCCTAAAAATCTCTAAAAATGTTTAAAACCCTAAAATCATTGATAAACTCTATGAAAACCATAAAAATGTAAATGAAATTCAAACCCGTAAACCCCACAAATTTGTAAAACCTCTGAAATACCAAGATACCATAAAAAACCCAAAAAAAACCTAAAAACCACAAAACCCCAAAATATGTAAAAATATTAAGAAATTATAAAAACAAAAACAAATCACTAAAAACCCCCAATAACCTTTAAACCCATAAAAAATTTAAAAAATATTAAAAACCTATTGAAACACAAAAAAATCAAAAAACACCTAATACCCAAAAAACTAGAAAAACCCTAAAATTCATCAAAATCGTTAAAATCCCTAAGAACAAAAAAAATTCTATGAAATATATAAAAATCCAAAAAAATATAAAAAACCAGTAAAACCCTGAATAAACATAAGAAAACCGTAAAAACCTAAAATCACATTAAAACCATAAAACCATAAAAACACTAAAAACCAAAAAAATTGTAAAACCACTAAAGTCCCATAATATCATAAAAATCCCATAAAAACTCTTAAAAATCATAAAATCCTAAAAAATCCCTAAAATAAAAAAAAATTAAAAACCTAAAAGCACTAAAAACCCCTAAGAAAACCATAGATAACCTAAAAACACACATAACCACTGAAAGGACCTCAAATACCCTAAAACTCCAAAAACCCCCTAAAAATAAAAAAACCCCTAGAAACATGAAAACCCCCAAATATCAAAAAATCTCTAAAAACTACTAAATAATCGAAAAACCCTTTTAATACCAAAAATAATTAATTACTTAAGGAAACCCTCAAACCCCTAAAAACAAAAAATTGCCCCTAAAATCTAATAATATCTCTAAACCTTAAAACCCCTAGAAACACTAAAATCCATCTAACTCTCTAAAAACCCTAAAACAATAAAAATACTAAAAAATTAAAAATCCCTAAAAATAAAAAAACATTAAAACCCCTAAAAATCTAAAAAAATTTAAAAATAAAAAAATCCTAAAACTCCAAAAAATAAAAACCCTCAAAATCCATAAAAACCATAAGAACCAAATAAATCTTAAAAACTCCCTAAAATAAATAAAACATAAAAAAACCTAAAATTTTTAATGAAACCATAAAACTAGAAAAACATTATGAACTCCAAAAACCTTAAAAAATACTAAAACCCCTAATAGACCCTAAAAACCAAAAAACCCCTAAAACCCAAGAGGCCCCTAAAACCTTAAAAACCCGAAAACCCCATAAAAATCATAAAACCCTAAAAAACTCTAAAGCCCTATAAACCCCTAAAAATGTTAAAAAATTCAAAAAACATTAAAAACATAAAAAATCAATAAAACATAAAAACCCAAAAAAACAACAACCCTAAAAATCCAAAAACTCCCATAATCGCTAAAAAACTAAAAAAACTAAAAATTTTAAATATGCAATAAAAATACCTAAAATATAAAAACAATATCCTAAAAAATATAAAACCACAAGTATATATTAAAAACCTAAAAAACATAAAACCCCAAAAAAACATAAGAATGTTAAAACCCCTAAGAACAGCTAAAATTGATAAAATTTCAGTGAAAACACTCAAACCCCTTAAAAACCATAAAAACAAAAATTCCTTAAAAAGCCCAAAAAATCACTCAAAATGTAAAAAACCTTAATATGCTAAAAGCCTATAAGAAAATCATTAAAACCATAAAACACAAAAAACCACTACAAAACCTAAAAATACTAAAACCCTAAAAGACCCTAAAAATAACTAAAACAACCCATAAAATCCATACAAATCCATAAAAACCCTAAAAACCCAATAAAAACTGTTAAACCATTTAAAACCCTAAAACCCGTAAAAAAACTCTAAAAACCCTTAAAACTATTGAAAACTCTAAAACCCCCTAAAAATACAAAGAAAAAACAATAAATCGCTAAAAAACCTAAAAATCCAAATTATTTAGATACAACCTATAACCCATAAAGATCCTAAAAGTCCCTAAAAACCCTAAAATGTAAAACCACTAAAAACATTGAGAATCCCTAAGAAACCCATAAAACATAAAATCACTTAAAATAAAAAAAATCAGAAAACCCTTAGAACCCATAGAAAACTTTAAACCCCCTTAAAATAATAATAACACTAAAACCACTAAAACTATAAAATCCATTTAACCCCCCAAATATGTTAAAAAACTATAAAAACCTTTGTAACACTAAAATAAAAAAGTAAACCTACAAACCCTCAAAAACCCTCAAAAACCCTTAAATAACTTTAAAAAGGTAAATATACTTATAACCCCTAAAAATAAAAAAAAATCAGTAACTGTAAATACCCCTAAAACCCTCAAAATCGTGAAAACCCAAAAACCCATTAAAATCTGAGAAAAGCAACAAATATATATATATATATATATAAGTGAAAACACCCTGAAAATCCTAGTAGATTCCAAATAAAGCCTTAATAACCTACAATATTTAAAACCCCAAAAACCTAAAAAATAAAAAACAACCCAAAATCCCCTAAAAACCCCTAAAAATCCCTAAAAATAGTAAAAACCGTAAAACTCCAAAAACAGCCCTAAAAATACATATAAGCATAAGAACCCTAAAAAATATAAAAATCAAATGGGATCCCATAAAATTAAAAAACAATTAGAACCTCTAAAAATCAAAAAAAATTCTCAAAACCCAAAAAAAACCCCTAAAAACACTAACTTACCCCTCAAAACCCTAAAACCCATAAAACCCCTAAAAACAAATATAACCCCTAAAAGCCACTAAAAACTATAAAAATCTATTAAATCCCTAAAAACGTTAAAAAATAAAAAAACTTAAATACCCTAAAAATCATAAAAATTCCCAAAAAACCCCTCAAATTCCAAAAATAACCCTAAAAACAATAAAAACAAGAAAATTCCATAAAATCCCTAAAAACGTAAAAAAAACTCTGAAAACCCAGAAAAAAACCTATAGAAACCATCAAAAGCAAAAAATACATAAAACACTCAAAGACCCAAAAAATATAGAAAACCTTAAAAATCATAAAAACCCCTAAAAACCATCAAATTCCCTAAAAACCCTAAAACCCATAAAATATCTAAAAAATACCTAAAATCCCTAAAAATGTTAAGAACCTTAAAAACATTGAGTATCCTGAATAAAACATTAAAAACCTAAAACCCTATAAATATATAAAAAACCTAAAAATGCTAAAACCATAAAAGTACCTAAAACACTAAAAACCCCTAAAAACATTAATAACCATAAACCTATAAAAATACTTAAAAACCCATAGAAAACCTAAAAACTATTAGAAACTATAAAAACCCTTCAAAATCCTAAAAATGATAAAAAAACTAAAAAAATTAAAAAAACAAAAAAACAAAAAAAAAACATACAAACCCTGAAAAACAATGAAAATCATAATAATCCCTAAAAAATAAAAATAATAAAAACTCTAAAAACCTAAAAACCCTAATAATCCTAAAAACGGTAAAAACCCAAAAAAATCGTAAAAAATCCTTAAATTTTTTATAAAAACATAAAAACCCATAAAAATCTAAAAAAACCCAAATAAAATATTAAAACCCTCAAAACACTTAAACTATAAAAACCAAAAGAAATGATAAAACCCTAAAAATCTGGAAAAACTCTAAAAACCCTCAAAACCTTGACAATCCATAAAAAATTTAAAAACAATTAATAATCCTAAAAATTCCCTAAAAATCCATAAAAATAAAAAACCGTAAGAGCCCTAGAATAACCCTAAGAGAAATATAAAAACCTAAAAACACTTAGAAACCATAAAAACCAAAGTAACGCTAAAACCATAAAATATCATAAAACCCTAAAAACTGATAAAACATTAAAAATACCTAACACTTTATAAAACCCTAAACACCCGTAAAAACCCTGAAAAACACTAAAAACTGTAAAAAAAAAAATTAAACCCCTAAAATGTTAAAAACCTCTAAAAATAATAAAACTAAAAAAAATACTAAATATGGCCAAAAAAATTATCTAAAAATTTAAAAAATTTAAAAAACCCTGAAAACCCCTATGAAACACAAATAACACTTAAAACCCTTATAACATAATGAATTCTAAAACATCAAAACTCGAAAACCAACTAAAACCCTCAAAATCCAATAAAACACAAAAAACACTAAAACCCCATTAAATCCTAAGAAAACCATTAAAACATAAAAACACCTAAAACCCCTAAAATATATAAAAATGACTAAAACCCTAAAAGAACCTAAAAACGCAAGAACTCCTAAAAACCATAAACCACTAAAATAAATAAAAACACATAAAACCCCATAAAACACCTAAAAGAAAATAAAACATTAAAAACTCTAAAAATTTGTAAAAACCCCTAAAAACATTACAAACTAAAATAACCCAAAAAACCCTAAGACCCAAAAAAACCAGAAAAGGCCCTCAAAATCCCTAAAGTACCTAAAACCCCATAAAAATCCAAAATATACCAAATAACCACTAAAAACATAAAAAACCCTAAGAAAACATCAAAAACCAATAAACAATTTAAACCCCTAAAAACCTAAAAAATGATAAAAACCCTAAAAACATAAAATCCCTTAAATCCAAAAATCCATAAAAATAATAAATAATCCCTAAAAATAACTAAAAATGTAAAACCCCCTAAAAACTGAAAACCACAAAGAAAACATTTAAACCCTAAAACATTTAAAACCCATAAACACCTAAAAACATGAAAATAATTAAATACAAAAAACCCTAAAAACCATAAAATCCTTAAAACCCCTAAATATACCTAAAGACCCCTAAAAGCATAAAAATCCATAAATCCGTTGAAAACCCTATTAAATACTTAAAATTATTGAAGAAAATAAAACACATAGAAAACCTAAAAATTCTAAAACCCTTAAATGACCCTAAAACCCCTAAAAACTCCTAAAACCATAAAAACACCTAAAATAATAAATAAATATAACACCCCATAATATCCCTAGAAACCCACTAAAAACTCGAAAACCCTTTAAACCCAAAATAAACAGAAAAAATATTAAAAACCATTAAACCCCTAAATAAGAAAAAACCCCCAGAAACCCAAAACCCCTAAAAAACTAAAAAACCATAAAACCCTCAAAATCCCAAAAAACTCAAAATAACCATAAAATTTTTAAAAAGGCCTCAAAATCCCTAAAAAAGTAAAAGAGCCTAATAACATGAAAACCTCTATGAAATAAATTAAAATAACTATTAAGAACTCTAAAAAACCTATAAAATGTAAAAACCCTAATACACCTAAAAATCCCCAAAACCCCTGAAAGTAATAAAATAATAAAAATCCACAAAAATCCATAAAATATAAAAAACCCCAAAAACTATGAAAAACCCAAAAAAACAATAAAACATTAAAATACTTCAAATCCCTAAAAAACCAAAAATATTCAATAAACGCTAAAAATTATATAACCCCTAAAATCATAAAAACCCCTAAAAACCATAAAAAATAAAATATCTCATAAAAACCAAAAAACCAATAAGAATTCTAAAAACAATTTAAAACCATATTTTTTTTTGAAAAACTCTAAATAACCACAAACACCTAATGTACTAAAAAATCCCTAAAAACCTAAAAAATACATAGAACCCTAATAACACTAAAAACACAAAATAAAATCAAAAAACCCTAATAACCCTAAAATCATAAAATGCCCTAAAATCCCTAAAAAAAGAAAAAAACCCAAAAACAGAGAAAAACTCTAATAAAAACATAAAACCCTAAACCACTTAAACCCCTATAACCTAAAATACGATAAAACCCATAAAAAACATAAGAAACCTAAAATAACTAAAAATACCTAAAAACCTAAAAGTCATAAAAATACTAAAATGGCCTAAAAATCCATAAAAAAAATAAAAATCATAAAACCATGAAAAACTCAAAGAATAAAAAAAATTAAAAAACTCAGAACCCCTAAAAACCAAAAAATTCTAAAAACCCTTAAACTCCCTAAAACCCCTAAAATCCCTAAAAACATAAAAAAACCCTAAAAACATTAAAATCACAAAAAAATTAAAAATCCTTTTAAAGCCCTAAATACATTAAAATACTATAAAAACTATTAAAAACCTAAAAGAAATCAAAAAACTAGAAAATCCCCCAAAACCCTTAAACTCATTAAAACACTAGAAAACCCTAAAACCCCTAAAATCCATAAAAATCCTAAGAATGTCTAAAAACATAAAAATATAAAAAATCATAAAAATTATGAAAAACCTTATAAATCCTAAAAAACCTGAAAACACATAAATCACCTAAAAATATAATAACACGAAAACCCCCTAAAACCCCTTCAAAATCCATAAAAACCCTATGAACCATAAAAAATCCTAAAAACCCTAAAAATCCTTAAAAAATTAAAAAATACTATTAAAACCTTAGAAACCCTTAAAAATATAAAAATAATTAAAACTCCTAAAAACCCTAAAAAATGATAAAACCCCTAAACGAACCTAAAGACCCTTAAACTCCCTTAAAAACATAAAAAAACTACAACCCCAAAAAGTGATAAAAATATAAAAACCCTTTAAACCCCTAAAAAATTAATTATTCTAAAAAACCATCAAACCCTAAAAAATCAAAAAAAATCCACAAGAACCAATAAAAACCATAAAACTATAAAAACTCAAAAACCCTCAAAAATATGTCACGAAACCCTCCCTAGTATGTGTACCCCTCCTAGGCTGGAAATGGAAGAAGAGAGATAGTGACCCCCAATTCTTTCTTTCGGCAGGCCCCGGGTTGGTGACTAGCACCGAGGGTATAATTAACAAGAAAGTTATGGGTATTACCCTCTAAGAAAATAAATTTTGAAGAGAGAGATAAGATAGACACTAACCAACTCCTACTTAGAATACAATACAAGAGAAATCATAAGTTTATATATATAATGTCATGCAAGAACTACTGCAACAGAAAGGGAAAACTACAAGTACCAAAAGAATGTAAGACAATAGCGACCATGAGGCCCAAACAAATCTGGCTACCCAAAAGCTAGTAGTAACCATCCTGATCATCAACCTTCTCCAATTTACCTGAAAAAATATTTTATATATACGTAGGGTGATTATAATAGTATACTCTATAAGATCCTCCCTGAAGCCTCTCATGAAAAAGTAAAGAAAGCTTGCTAAAGCACTGTGAACAACAAGTGAAACTAACTCATTACCCAAACACGTATACTATGTTGCCTATCACTCCATAGATAATCTCCCCAAGTATCATATACCAGAGAATATAATATAATAAATAATATAAAGGGTACCCCGCTATAACTTCCCCACTAGATTTGCGATTTTCCCCAATGTCGCACGTCCTGAGCATCTCTCTGAAAAAAGGATGGTCCAAAGACACTCGAGTAAAGCACCACAACACGTACCTCATGCGTTAATATAAACCTCATACATCACACCACCACATTCAAATAACCAAATAAACTTAGTAGTTTCCAGGAGCCTCCACTGCTGGCATAAGGTTTATCAGAAGTTGGGTATTATACCTCAATCCATCACAACCCATACACTTAGTAAGGATCCTCAATCCATTATAGCCTATACTGGCTATAAATATAATAGTCCTTAGGTAACTATATCCAGAATATATGTGTGTGAAATAACCACAAGTCATTTCATCCATCTACACACATATATTGGGAAAAATAACTGTATTGTATACCAATAAAAATAATTACTAAGAGAATAGATTGGGGTTAAAGGGGGTAGTCATCCATCATTCCTCCCACCAGGATGTTGGATAAAACACCCCCATGGCTCAGAATCCCTGAGGGGTAATTTTTTATAATTGACAAGGTGGAGTGGAATTTAGAAACACAAAAAGTAAAGGATATAATATATCTCACAACCATACTATAGGAATAAACTAGTATTAGACTCAACTATTGATAACATCTCTCAGACTCTGGACTTCCACTAAAATGACTATATATCCTATAATCACATAACCTTTTAAAGAGAAACATTAAATCACTTTATCCCTTTTCATTAGTTTCACTTTACATTAATTAATTCATAACCATTAATTAACCATTAACAATTTCTAAATTTCTTTACATTAGCATCATAAAAAATGTTTCATGCCCACTAGGAATAAGAAAAATGAGTCCACGGATTCTTAGAAATATAACAGCAGCATTGCATCCCCACAAGATCCATCTCTATGGGTTAAAAATAATTTATTAATTTATTCAATAACATTACCACTTTCAATTTTTCTAGGTATTCTACAAAAATATTCTAATCTACTAAACACAAGGGGCTCAAAGCGGTGAGTAAATGAACTACCCATCGAGTATTTTCCAACTATAGCTAGAGAAAAGACCCATCTAAACACATGAAGATAAACATAGAAATCACATGGAATACCACACACGTCTTCTACTCTCTTTGATGTAGAGTAAGAAAAACCAACTGCCTTAAGAAGCAGGGAAAGTAAAAAAGATAAACAAAAAATAGATTCATCAAGCATCTAACATCTGTATCAATGGGTAAGCCCAGCTTCAACTTGTTCCATCTTCTCTGGTGTCCTCCACAACATCACATACATAAACTGATGCATCTCTCCACTGTAGGGGTCAACTACTGCCACAAAAACCAGGCCTCCCTACCCCATGAACCACAACAACCCTCCAGGCTCATCCATCAAAGGATCACGTTACATCTAGGCCTCCATTCCCCATATACAACAAGTCTCATATTCAGATCACATCACAAGAAGCAAGAACAGACATAGAAACAAGATCTCATCCCAAAAGTAAGGCATTCATCTTTCACACACAATGATCTCTCATGGCTCCAAAGCATAAGGCATTTGGCCTTTACAAGCAAGAGGGAAACTCAATCCCTATAAGGCATTACCTTTATCACACAACCGGTGATTATTCCATCTTGAATTAACTGATTCATTATTAACAGGTTCCAACTACGGGAAACCTAAGAAACAAGTTATCACTAGCTATAAAAAATTAATTAAACATTTAACTTATCACTCCTTTGATACTTTTTTTAAAAAAATAATCAACATGCTTTAGGTTTAATAACCAATTTAATTAAATATTACAAATTGCATCAATTTTATTATAATAAAATTGCTACAATAATAATCATATTCATTAAACATGTATCTTTATCTTTCATCCAACTAATTATCTATTAATTCTAACATTACATTATTTAAAAGTTTCCATCAATAATTACATGAAAAACAAATAAAATAATAGGTATAATAATATCTATAAAATCAAAATGAAAACTATTATCATAATATAAAGAAAAAAAATCGATATATAATCAATACTAATTCTTTAATCTGGTTCAAGTAGTTAATTAGTTCAATTTCATTATGATACATGGGGATAAATCATGCTAGCTCTATGATTCTAGGTAAATAAATAGAGAAGAAATGAATCCCCTACATCAAAATCCTATTGACATTCTTCACAAGAGAATGGATAAAAGAAATGGAACACTATCACATCTCTCAGAACAACTGCATCCACCTGAGGATGTCATGACATAACCTCACCATCAACAAGTAAGGGAAACCCCATTAGAACCATGTAGATCACAGGACATCTCAAGTTAAGGAAAAGTGTGAGGAAAAAAATTGAAGAACCAAAATAAATGAGCTATATTATACCTTATATCGAAGAAATATCAAAGCAGGGAAGTGGGGAATTGATCTAGGATGAAGGAATACACAAACACATAAGAGGGGGGCTACTCAGTCATATAGAGTTTAGAGAGTGTGTTATAGACATATGGTTTTTTAAAACCCAAGAGACTTAATTTTTTTTAGAAAAATACAAAAGTGGGGAATTACATGATGTGAAATCCCCTTTTAGGTCGTGTAATGCCTCAGGGTTAGTTTTTAATGAAAAATGTGTTGTCTCAATGATTTATTTTATTTTTCAAACCACGAAAACATTCACATATTGAAACCCTATTTCATGTCACTAAACCTCAAAGACATCCCATAAAATTGGATTTCATTTCATGTAATTCAGTTAGAGGACGTGCAATCCCACATTTCTAAATTTTATTAAAAAACATCTCTAAACTTCTTCCGAGACTCCTCCTAGTAATTCGATCTTAAAAAACATGAAATGGTGAAATCCACGCAGATCCAAGTCCTTACAACAGATACCTATCAATAAATTCTCATCCTCGAGAATCCAAAACCATCCTAGACAGGAAACAGAAAGGGGTCATCCAAACATCCACCCCGCGAGATATCTCTCAAAGCTTTCACCACAATAGGGGCTCACCAGCTAACTAGTGGAACAAGACAAAAACCATGCAACAACCACAACCAGCTCCTATACACTCTTTTGGGGGATATACCTCTCAAAAGAGATCAAGACACAACATGAAAAAATATAAATCCATATCACTAATAGAAAGGGTATACACCCTCCAAAAAAATAGTGTTAGAAGATAAGAGCTAAACATCAAACATCTCGGGGTACTTAGTGTGTATATATAACTCACGTTCCTAGGTACTATTCTCTATGCCACCGTACCAACAAAATACACGAAACAAGGGGAAACAACAGACACAAAACACCTTCTCCTAGAAGTCATGGATCTCTACAGGCCACTCCTATAAGGCATCATCATCATCAACATTGATCTATCCCCATTTGATGATGTGAGAGTCATCGTGAAGACAATGAAGGAGCTACAACACATGAAAAAAATTATGTATCCATCTCATCTATAGGGTAAGTTATTCATGATATTCCATAAATAATAAAAAATTCCATAACTCTAAAGGCACAAAAAGCAGGGAGAAAGCTTACTCCCATGACCAATCCTTTTCTACCCTCGATGAGGAGTCACCATCAAAAACACATGATCCCCAATGCCATAATCCAGAGGTCTCCCCCTATGATCGGCATAGGATTTCTAAAGATCATAATCCACCTTAATCCTATCATTAATCCCTTGAACCATCTATGTCATAGTCTATACCACTTCAGTCTTGATAATTGTTAACTCTCCAACCCCAGTCTAGCATAATACTAAATGGAAAGGTTATCCATAGAAGGCTTAAAACGGAGTGATATCGATGTTAGAGTTAAAACTATTATTGAATGATAACTCTAACAAGGGTAGGTTGCTCATCTACAAACCTCCAAAATCTAGGTCACAAGAACACAAATTGTATTCATGAGTTTGGATGGTATGCTCTATCTGACTGTAAATCTGCAAATGAAAAGTAGATCTAAGGCATAACTGAGAACCAAAATCACACAGGAGAACTCTCTACACCCTAGAGGTAAAATAAGGATATCAATCAAAAATTATTTTCCTCTAGAATCTGTGGAGTCTCACCAAATCCTCTTGATAAATCCTCAATAAAACCTCCACTGAGATTAACTCTTTGATCATTATAAAGTGGGGCGATTATGTCAAATGATCCACTACCACCCATATAACATGATAGCCTCCACGAAATCAAGGTAAATCGGTAAAAAAGACCATCGATATTTCCTCCTACTTCTATAGGGAACATCTAATGGCTAGAGAAAACCACTGGGAACATGATGCTTTATCTTCACCTTGATGAAGGCAAAACACAGAGACACAAACTCTACAATTGCATGCTTCAAACCAGACAAACAAAACTGACTTCTCAAGGCTCGTTACATCTTCATCATGCCAATATGTGCCGCTATGGTTGAACTATGGAACTCTTTGAGAACCATCTCACATATCTCAAAAGGAATGAAAGACCATCCCTAGAACAAAACCCTATTTGTTCATCTCTAGACCAACCATCTGGGGATTTTCACAAAAAAACTCGATCTCTCTAGAACTCCACCTCAAGATCCCACAACTAGGACTCCTTCACATGATTCACTATAGATGAATGCACCATCATTTGAAAAAGAAAACCACTTCCCCCAACTTATCCCATATCTAGATGCAATGCAGAAAGTTATTCCATTACTCTCCAGGAATCACCTGATTCACACACTGCATTACTGCACGAATTCCTACTGAATGCATCAACCACATTATTTCCCTTTCTAGGTGTATACAAAATTGTCATGTCATAATCCTATAAGAACTACATCTACCAATATTGGCACAGGTTTAAGTCATGTTGGGAGAAACATACATTGGCCTCTTATGATCAGTGAAGATCACAAAGTGCTATCTAATGAGGTAACGTCACCACAACTTCAGGGAAAACACTACTACCACCAACTCAAGATCGTGAGTGGCATAGTTACTATCAGGGAGACAAAACTACCTAGAACCATAAGAAATGACTAATCTATATAGCATCAGAACACAACCCAACCCCATACATGAAACATCATAAAAAACTTCAATCTCAACTCCATATATTGGAAAAAAATAAATGGGGCACTAAACAACTTCTCCATCAAATACTCAAAATACACCTAACACTTATTATTCTATAGAAACGCCTGATCCTTTCTGATCAATGGTGTTAGAGGAGTCTCAAGCCAGATGAAATTGGCTATGAACCTCCTATAATAGCTTGCAATACCAAGGAAATTGGGCACCTATGCCAATGTCTTTGGGGATTCCCAATACACAAGTGCTTATTCCTTCGACAAAACCATAGTTAATCCCTATCTTGACACAAAATTCACTAATAAAAATACTTCTCTAGCCCAAAACTCACACTTTGAGAACATCCCAAACAAATTATCATGGTGGAGAACTCCCAAAAAAACATGCAGACGATCTGCATGCTCCTCCTAGAATGTGGAGTACACAAGGATGTCTTCGATGAAAACCACAACCAAATTATCCAGGAACACATGGAGAATGACATTCATTAACCCCATGAACACATCTAGATAATTTTTCACATAGAACGATATCATAATGAACTCTTAATATCCATGACAATAAAAAAAGAAGTCCTCAGAATATCCTCACCCTTCACACACATTTGATGATGTCCTGACCAAAAACTGATCTTTAAGAACCAAATTTAATCTTTCAATTGATTGAATAAATCATAAATCCATGTAATAGGATAGTGGTTCTTCTTTTTCTATTGATTCAAGGGAGAATAATCAATACAAAACCACAAAATACCATCAGCCTTCTTCACACACAAAACTAGTGCACCCCATGGTGACACACTTGCCTAGACAAAACCACACCGCAATAGACCATCAAGTTATATACACAGCTCTCACAACACATAAGGATCCATCCTAAATGGAGATATCAAGATATGATACATTCATGGATATATTTTGATCCTGAAATTCATATCTCATTAAGGGGGTTACACTACAACCTCCTCTATAAAGTCATCAGGGTGATCTTTTACGACCCTAGGAAACACCAAATGTTGAACCTCTGATGAACTTAGAGTCATCTCAACCATCAAGTATGAATAGTAATGAACAAACCTATGACCCATATGAGGGTCCCGCTCAATAAAAAACACTTCTGGATCTACATCATCATTGATGAACATGACCAAACACTTAATGAAATCCATAGTAGACTAAAATTAATACAACCAATACATGCCAAGGATGACATCATATGGTTGTATTTGTAAACATAGGAAATCTCAACAATAGAAGTGATACCCCAACACTACCTTTCATTTTCTACATTCTTAAAATAAGTAATCACAAAATTTAATTAGCGTATTCAATGCCAAGGGAACTGGAATCCTGTCAACCTAAAGTCCCAATACATGGAAAATGGCAGGTGATATGAAGGACTGCGTTTCTCCGAAATCAAGCAACGCATGCACCCATGTAGAAAACAAGAAAAGGGTACCTTGAATGATATCTAGCTCACCTGGAACTGACAATGCTAATGCATAAATCTAACCATAACATACTCCATGACCTCTCTGACCCAAATTATGACCACCCCCATAGATGTGTTCTACTCTCTAAGGATGGGGAGCATCCCTAGAATATCCTTTGCCTACCCCATATACTCTCTACTGATCCAAAATGGGTGCAACCTACTGCTACTACCTCATATAGAACTACATCAACATAGGAACATGGAGAAGAACACCTAGCACACCTAGACTGCTCATAAATGTCAGGCACCCTCACCACTAATGACCTCAGCCTCCGTAAGATAAACATATGTCTTATTCCTTTGAATAGGTTTGAGGGTCGCTGCCCATAGAGAAACAAGATGATGAGGGATGTGACCTACCATCAGCAAACTGAATGATCTTATACCCTAAAAATTGGGAACTGTGGACCAAAAATCTGCTTCATGAGAAATCATAAAAACTCCCCTCTTGTGAATATTCAGTTCTGGATAACATCTTCTCGATGACCACTTTTCTTGCCAACACCTAGAGGTACATCTTCTGAAAAAATAGGCTGACATGGAACTGGATATTTGGATGGAAATCATTCTCAAAATGCCTTTACCCAATATCCTCATCTAGAAATATGTCTGAAACATATCAAAAAAGGTTATTTAAATGGATCACAAACTCTTGCATGCTTGAGCTTCTCTACTGAAGGATAAGAAGCTCCTGCTGACCTGAAACCTTTGTGGTCAAAAAAAAGAAACTCAACTTTGAACTGGTCTCAGAACTCCTCCCATGAGACTGTTGACTCCTCGTGATCTCTGAGGAACATGAACTAACATGCCTCACAACCCCACATAGAATTGTCACAACCAACGATAACCAACTTCAATTCTAAGCATAGATTGAACTGATGGCTATATCATCCTCCACCAACTAGTCTTCTGTGACTACCTCTGAAATGAATCCATCATACCTCTGTAGAATTTGGAGCTAAAACTGTCAAAGTATCCTCCTCCAAGTTTCTTCATCATCAACCTCTACCCCACAACAATATTCTGGCACAACCTTCTAATCAAATTTTGTGAAAAACTAACAAGGATGTCGACCTGGAGCCTTACTTGAAAATGAAAAAATAGTTAGAGATCCTAAACCTAGAATATAGAATACTTCAATATTAATTAATTTTTTTCTTTTATTCATTTTATTTTAACCTATCCCATGGTCGAGACATTAAAACATAGGATAAAAGAAAAATGATTCTTGATCCTTTCCTATGTCTCAATCCTATAACCTGTGTCACTTCATTTAGTAGTCATTGTAAGCTTAAATATCTATGAATCAGATCATAGGGGGCCCTAAATAACCATGTCTCAACTGGTAACCCATATTTATATTGCTTTCAAAATTATTTGATATTATTTCCCTACCAATCCATGCAACCTCACATATGCCTAACTCCAACCTCTATCCTATCCCTCAATCAGACCTCTAATACCACTTTGTCATGACCCCCTCCCCACGAAGTGTACCCCTTTTAGTCCTGCAATGGGATAAGAGAGATAGTGACTCCCGATTCCCTCCTCTAGTAGGGTATGGGTTGGTGACTAGCACTGAGGGTATAAAAAAACTGTATACGAGATGTAGTACCCTCTAAGAGAACACATGAAAAAAAGATAGATAAGATAAATTCCAACCAACTCCTTCTCATACAACAATATAAAATAAATCCAAAGTACAGACATGTAATATCATGAAAGAACTACTAAAACTGCAAGGGAAAACTACATGTAACAAAATACAGTAAGACAACATCGACCAAGAATCCCAAATAGCTCCTATAACCCACAAGATAGCAGTAAATAGCCAGATCTCCAACCTGTTATAATTGACCTAAAAAATAGTTTATATAAACATAAGATGAGTATAACATTATAAACAGTAATATCCTCCCTAGAGCCTCTTATGGAAAAGTAAAGAATGTATGCTAAATCACCATGAACAACAAGTGAAAATTACTCATTACCTAAATAGGTATACTAAGTTCTCATCCTCACAATGGATACTCTCACCAAGTATCACATACAAGAGTATATTTTATAATACCGAATATCAAGGGTACCCCCTTACCACTTACCCACTGGTTTAACACTTTTCTCCAACATCGCACGTCTTGAGAATCTCTCTCTAAAAAGTCTAGATAGAAGAACCCTGGGCGAAGCACCTCAACAAGCACCTCATGTGTCAACATGCATCTCATGCATCAACCTAAACATAGTTCATCACACCACCATATCCACATTATCAAAGAAACTAGGTAGTTTATATGAGCCACCATATCTCACATAATGTGTATCATAAGTTAGGTATTATAACTCAATCCATCACAACTCATACACCGAGTAAGGATTCTCAAGTCATCAGAACCTATGCACACAATACCTATAGTTGTCCTTAAGAAACTATATCCAGAATATATGTGTGTGAAATTACCACAAGACATTATATTATTCTACAAAAATATATGGGGAAAACTAACCACCATGTATAACAGCACAAATAACTACCAAGAGAATAGATCAGGGACAAAGGGGGTAGTCAACCATCCATCCTCCCACTGAGATGTTTGGGAAAACACCCCCTTGGACTCAAAATCCTTGAGGTGTCAGTTTCCCTAATCAAGTGGGTGGAGTGGAATATAGAAACAAAAAAAGTACATGATATAATATAACTCACAACCAAACAATGGTCATAACCCAGTCTTACAATCAACTAAATCTAACGTCTCTTGGACACCCGACAACCACTGATAAGAATAGATATCCTACAAGAACACAACCCTTTAAAGAGTTAAATTAAATTAAATTATCCCATTTTATCAATTTCACTTCACACTAATTAATTCTAAACAATTAATTAACCATTAACAATTTCTAAATTTCATTACATTAGCATCACAACAAAGTTCAATGCCCTCTAGGAATAAGAAAACTGATTGACAGCTTCTTAGAAATATAACCTCAAAGTGAATCCCAGCAAGCTCCAACCCCATAGGTTAAACATAATTTATTAATTTATTCAACAACATTACCAATTTCCAAATTTAAAAGTATTCTAAGAAAACATTCTACGAAACGAAACACAAAGGGATCCACATGGTGAGTAGATGAACTACCTGCCGAGTCTTTTACACATATAGTAGGAGTATAGACCCATCCAACCATGAGAAGCTAAACACAAGAAGCACATGGCATACCCCACGCCTCTTCGCCTCCCTTGGAAGGAGATTATAAAAAACCTACCACCTCATTTAGTGGGGAAAGTAAATAATATAAAAAAATAAATTCATCAAGCATCCAACATTCATATCAATGAGTAAAGCCAACTTCAAAATGTTTCATCATCTCTGGTGTCCTCCCCGATAGCACATGCAAAAATTGATGCATCTCGCTACTCTAAGCTTTAACTACTACCACAATAACTAAGACTCCCCACCCCATGTACCACAACAACCCTCTAGGCTCATACATCCTAGGCTCACATCACATTCGGGCCTCCCTTACCCACATACCACAAGTATCGTATCCAAATCAGATCACAAGCAGTATGAACAAACATAGAAACATAATCTCAGTCCCAAAGTAAGGCATTAAAACATCAAACAGAACAAGATCTCATGCCTCCAAAGCATAATGAATTTTTCCTTTACCAGTAAGCAAGAAAATCAATCCCTACAAGACATTATCTATATCACACAATCGGTTCTTAATCTATCTTAAATTAACTGATTCATTAGTCATAGGTTCCAACTATGGAAAACCTAAGAAATAAGGTATCACAAACTTTCAAAAATATTATTTAAAAATTAATTTATCATAAATTTAATTATTTTATCAACAATCATCAATATGATTTATAGTCATTAACCAATTCAATTAAACATTTTTACTTTCATAAATTCGATTATAATCAAATTCAAAAAACAATAACCAGATTCATTAAACGTGCCTCTTTATCTTTTAGCCAATAAATTATCAATTAATTCTATCTTTACATTGAAATACATGCTAAATAAATAAATACATAGATATCACTCTATCTAGAAAATCAAGAGGCAAACTGTTATCATTGTACAATGTAACAACATCGCTACATGATTAATACCAATTATTTAACATAATTTATGTTTTTAATTCGGTCAATTTCACTGTGATCCAATGGGATAAATCATGATAGCTCTATGATTGTACATAAATAATAATATAATTAAAGAATTCCCTTACTAAAAAGGTCGTTGACGTTCTTCACATGAGAATGGATCAAAGCAATGAATCATGATCACCTATCCTGTAAAAACATCATCCACCCGAGGATGTCGTGACACAACCACACCATCAACAACCAAGAGAAACCCTATTAGAACCATATAGATCACATAAAATCTCATGAAAAGGATAAATGGGAAGAAACAGATTGAAGAACCAAAAAAACTATGGTTGATTATACCTTATATTGAAGACGGATCAAAGGAGGGAAGCAGGGAATCTATCCTGGATGAAGGAATCCCCTAATGTTGAAGAGGAGGGCTACCGAGTCGTCTGGTATTGAGAGAGATTGTTTCAACCATAGGGTTTGTGAAAAAACAAGAATCTTAAATATTTTGAAACCATATAATATTAAGGAATTACATGACGGGAAATCCCTATTCATGTCCTATAATGATTCAGGGACGGTTTCCGTTGAAATTGTTTTCAAACCCCGAAAACATACACATCGTGAAACCCTATTTTATGTCATGAAACTTCCAAGACAACCCTTGAAATAAAATTTCATGTTGTATAATTCTGTTACACGATGTGTAATCCCTCCATTCCAGCATTTACTTAACCAATCTTCTCCAAACGTCTTCTGAGCCTCTTTCGAGCCCTTTGATCTTAGAAAACATTAAAAGAGTTGATCCATGCGTATATAGGCCCTTAAAAATCCGTAAAACCCTAAAACCCATAAAAATCCTAAAAAAACACTAAAAACAACTAAAAATGTAAAAACCCTAAAAGCCCTAAAACCATAAGAAAATCATAAAAACATAAAAACACATAAATCCCCTAAAAACATAAAAACCCCATAAAAATGATAAAACCCAAAAAAACCATCAAAATCCTTGAAACCATAAAAAATAAAAAACCTAAAAAAGACTTAAAATAACTAAAAATGTAAAAAACCTTAAAACTGTTGAAAATCCATATGAAAACCAAAAAAACCTAAAAATAAATGAAACCACTAAAAAATATAAAAAATGCAAAAATCCCTAAAAGACAAAAAAATCCTAAATGCCCCTAAAACACATTAAACCCTTTAAAACCCTCCAAACCCCTAAAACCCATAAAACCCATAAAATCCACTAAAAACTCTAAAACCCCATTAAATCCCTAAAAAATTAAAAACTCTAAAAAATTGGAAACCCTTTAAAAACTCAAAAAGACCCCTAAAAACCGAAAAAACACATAAAACACCAAAAATACTTAAAAAATAAAATCCTTAAAACCTTAAACAATAAATATTCTCAAAATCCCTAGAAACCATAAAAGCCTAAAAATCCCAAAAAAATCTCTAAAAACATAAAAATACCCTAAAAAACGAAAAAAACCCTAAGAAATACATAAAACCCTAAAAACACTTAAAAACCTTAAAAAACCTGAAAACCCCATAAAAACCCTATAACCCACTAAAACCTATAAAAAATCTTTAACCCCCTAAAAATGTTAAAAACTCAAAAAAGATTAAAAACCATAAAAAACCCAAAACATTCCTACACCTCTAAAAACCAAAAAATCCCTAAAAACCATACGAAAGCTAAAAATCCCTAAAAACCCAATTAAAACATAAAAAATACGAAAAATCCATAAAAACATAAACAGCCTTGAAAACCCCTATAAAAACCTTAAAAACCTAAAACATATAAAACCCCTAAAACCCTAAAAATGATAAAACCCTAATACACCTAAAATTATAATGTCGAAAATTAAAACAGAACCAAAACACCGTGCTAAGACCGTCATCACAGACATGTTCAAAACTCAAACAATCCTCACTGAAAATTAGGCAAATATAGCATGCCAACTGAGGAATACACATCATATATATACTTGGACGCCACCATCCCATCACCTCACCCTCTTCCCTAGCATCCACCACCATAAGACACAAAAAAAACACCAAACAAACATCTCTGTAAAAAACACTAACAAATCATCAGGACCAAAGACAACGAATCTATAAACCAACATCACTACCAAGAAACCCATAATAGAGGACCAAGTAAACAAAGAAATAAAACTAAATCCAACAAATCCCAAGAACACAGACTAAAGCAGCACCTTAAATCCCTTTGAATGTTAAACCAAAAATTCCAAAATCACGTCATTACCACTTTTCCAGATCCAACTAGGAGAGGTGAACAGAAACATATGTTCAGAGTAGGTTGATCAGCCAAGTAGCCTCAGCACACAAAAAAACCAAAATACTCTAAAAACCATTAAACGCCGTGAAACATAAAAAAAAAAAAAAAAACCATAATATTTAAAAAACCCTAAATCCCCTAAAAATCCCTAAAAATCTTAAAATCCCATAAAAATACAAAAAATCCATAAACCAATAAAAACGTAGAAACCTCTAAAAACCCATAAATACCCATAAATACCCTAAATCACACTAAACACACTAAATCCCCTTTTTAGCCCTAAATTCATATAAATATCAAGAAAATAAAAATTCCCTAAAAAACTCAAAAAACCCTAAAAACCCAAAAACCCCATCAAAACACTAAAGACCCTTAAAACCATAATACCCCAAATCCCTAAAAACTATAAAACTAAAAAAAATCTCAAAAAATACGTATGAACTAAAAAAACCATAAAAACCAAGAAAACCCATAAGAAAACCTTAAACCCCTAAAATAAATTAAAATCTGAGAACACCTAAAAAATAAAGCCCCTAAAAACTCTAAAAACACTAAAACCCCCTAAAATCTCTCAAAATCACTAAAAACCTAAAAATCTCAAAAAATACTCAAAAAAATAAAAAACATTAAAACCATGAAAACCCATAAGAAAAACATAAAAACCTTAAAACACTTAAAACCCATAACAAACCTAAAAATGATAAAAACCCTAAAAGACCATAAAAACCCCAAACCCCCCTAAAAATCAAAAAAACCCCTAAAAATTAAAAAACCATAAAAGACATGAAAAACCTAAACCCACTAAAAACTCTATAAATCCTTTAAATACCTAACATAAAAACCATAAAAAACTCAAAAACCCATACAAACCCAAAAACCCATAAAACCTCTAAGACCCTTATAAACCATAAAATACTAAAAAGGTACCAAATTCCCTAAAAACATAAATTCCATAAAATCATGAAAATCCATAAAAAACCATAAAAATGTAAAAACACTTAAAAACATAAAAACCTAAAAGATTATAAAAACACTAAAAATCCTGAAAAATACTAAAGCCTTAATAACCATAAAACCTCTAAAATCCATAAAATCCACAGAAACCCATAAAAACCATAAAATCCCACTAAAAACTCTAAAACTACTTTATCCCCTAAAAATGTTAAAAAAACAATAAAACCCTAAAAAACTCAAAAACAAATCCTGAATACAAAAAAATCACAAAACCATAAAAACCCCTAAAACCCCCAAAATCCCTAAAATCCCTAAAAACCATAAAATCTTATAAAGGACCTAAAATTAACAGAAAATAAAGAAACATAAAACCCTAAAACCCCCAAATAATTACATAAAAACCGAAAAAAAATTTAAAACCCCAAATAAACCTTAAAAAATATAATAACACTAAAAAGACCCTAAAACATAGAAAAACTGAAAATAATAAAATCCCCTAAAACATTAAAACCCCTAAAGACTCATAAAATCCATAAAAACACTATAAACTCTAAACCCCCTTAAATCCATAAAAACATTAAAAAAATCTAAAAACCTTAACACCACTAAAAACTCAAAAAACCCTAAAAACCCATAAAAACTATAAATACCCTAAACCCCCTCAAAATCCCAAAAAACTGAAAAACCATATAAATCATACAAAAAAATACAAATTACCTAAATTCATAACAACCCTAAAAACATTGAAATTCCCCAAGAAAACCTTAAATATCTAAAAACACATAAGACCCCTAAAAAATATAAAATTGCTAAAAACACAAAAAACTCTAAAATACCCTAACCACCAAAAAAAACTCTAAGACAATAAAAAAATCTAAAAACATTAAAAAAACCTAAACCCTATAAAACCCAAAAAACAACTAAAAAATCTATAAACCCTTTAAACCGTTAATTTTTTTAAAAAACTATAAAAAACAATAAAAAACCTTAAAAACACAAAAAAACCTAAAAACCCAAAAAACCAAAAAACCCCAAAAAACCATCAAAATTTGTAAAAACACTGAAAGCCCATAAAAATCCTAAAAAATACATAAAAATCCCTAAAAATTTAAAAGAACCAAAAAACCATGAAACCCATAAGGAATGCATAAAAGCCTAAAACACTTCAAACCCTAAAAAAACCTAACAATGGTAAAAAACCTTAAAACGAAAACAACCCGAAAAACCACAAAAAACCATAAAAACCCTAAAACCATAAAAACCCTAAAAAGACATAAAATCTTAAAACAACTAAAAACTATAAAAACCCTTTAAACAGCTAAATTTTTATAAAATCTAAAAGGATTAAATACGATAAAAACCATAAAATACCACTAAACTCTGTCAAAACCATAAAAACACTATGACCCTAAATAACCATTAAACCTATCCAAATTCTTAAAAACCCCTAAAATATCATAAAAATATTAAACCATTAAACACCTAAAAACATAAAAACCATTGAAAACCCCTAAGAAAACCATAAAAAACAAAACACCCCAAAAGAAATGCTAAAAAACATAAAACCCATAAAAACATTAAAACCCTAAAAACCCATAAAAAACCAAAAACCAATAAAAACTCAAAAACCCCTTAAAAACCCTGAAAGTTTTAAAAAAATCTAAAAACCCTTAAAACCTCTAAAAATTAAAAAACCCTAAAACCCAAAAAACCTTAAAACACCAAAACCCCTAAAAATCCATAAAAACCCTAAAAAGAATAAAAATAATAAAAAGGCATAAAATATCTTAAAATAAAAAATCATATATACACTTAAAACCCCTAATAAAACCTTTAAAACATAAAAAACACATAAAAATACCTAAATACCAAAAAATGCTAAAAACCCTAAAATGAACACAAAATTTTAAAAACACCGTGAAACCATAAAAAACATGTAAACCATAAAAAACAATAAAACCCCCAAACCACTAAAAAACCTAAAACCCCTTTGAACACTTAAAAATATTAAAATTATAAAAAACAAAAATAAACCAAAAAACTAAATAAAATCAAAAAAAATAAAACTAAAAAACTCATAAACCTTGAAAACTCATTAAAAACCC
This sequence comes from Viscum album, assembly GCA_963277665.1. Classification (NCBI taxonomy): domain Eukaryota; kingdom Viridiplantae; phylum Streptophyta; class Magnoliopsida; order Santalales; family Viscaceae; genus Viscum; species Viscum album. The sequence continues at coordinate 1,272,682,822 of OY728136.1, read as the reverse complement.
CAAAACACCACAAAATCCCTAAAACGCTTAAAAATCAAAAAAACCTATAAATTACTAAAAATGTAAAAACCCATAAAATCCCTAAAAACCCTTAGAAAATCTTAAAAACAAAATACACTTGAAACATTTAAAAATATAATAATCTTCAAAACCACTAAAACCCTAGTAACTCACTAAAAACACTAAAAAATAATTTAAACCATTAAAACTGTAAAAAACTCTCAAAAACCTTAAAAATGATAAGAAATAAAAAAACACTCAAAACCAAAAAAAAACAAAAAACCCCTCAAATTCATAAAAAACATAAAATCCATAAAAAATCCATAAAAATCCCAAAAAATTTAAAGAACACTAAAAAACATAATAAAATTTTAAAAACCTAAAAATAATTAAAACCTTCGAAAAAAGTAAAAAAACCTAAAAATAAATAAAATAACCAAAACCCTAATAACAACGATAAACCATAAAGCCTTTTTAAAACTATAAAACCCCTAATAACCCGTAAAAAACTAAAATCACTAAAACAAAAAACCCCTTAAAACCCCTTAAAACATTTAAAACTCTAAAAAACCTTAAACCCCTATAAACTCAAATAACTGCTAAAAACCATAAAAAAACTATAACCCTAAAAACCATAAGATTCCATAAAAGCACTAAATTCCATAACAATATTAAAAAATCCCTAAAACCCCTAAAATAGTAAAAAACACTAAAAACAATAAAAATCCCTAGGAAAACCATAAAAATAATAAAAACGCTAAAAACCTCTGAAAAAATAAAAGATTCTAAAAAACATAAAAAATGATGAAAAACCTTGAAAACCTAAAAAACACAATAACCCCTAATTTTTTTAAAAAACTCTAAAACCCTATAAAAACACTTGAAACCCCAAAAAACTCTAAAAAAATTTAATCCTTTAAAAATATAAAAAACTATACAAACACTAAAAACCATAAGAAACTCCAAAAAACCAAAAAACTACAAAAAACCAATAAAACCCTTCAAATCCTAAATACCTTAAAATTACTAAAAATCCATAAAAACCCGAAAAACAATAAAAATCCCAAACAAATCCCAAAAAATACCTAAAAATTAAAAAAAACTAAAACTCCTAAAAAACACAAGGAATCCTTGAAACACGTAAAAACTCTAAACCAAATAAAAACATAAAAATGCTAAAAACCATAAAATTCTCTAAAAAACCATAAAACCACTCAAACCCCCTAAAAAATACCCTAAAACATTAAAAAAATCCCATCAAACCCCAAAAAACTACAAAAATCTATAAAAACCCTTAAAAATGTTAATAACCTATAAACACCTTAAAACCCTAAAAAACACTAAAACTCCAAAATAACATAAAAACCTTAAAACCACTATAAATTAAAACCCTAAAAACTATAAAAATTCCTTAAAAATCCCTACAAATCCATAAGTCCCAAAGAAAACCTTCAAAATGTAAAAACACTTAAAAACCCTAAAACCCCTCAAGAAGTAAAAAACACTAAAATCCCTAAGACCCATAAAAACTCTAAAAACCCAAAAAACCATCGAAATACCTAAACAACCAAAAAATCTATAAATATCCTAAAAAATCAATAAAAATCCCAAAAAACATAAAAAACCCTAAAAATTCTAAAAACATTAAGAACCCTTAAAAAGACTCAAAACACATAAATCTCCTAAAAACCAAAGTGACACTAAAATACCTAAAAACCCAAAAAAGATCCAAAAAACCCAAAAAAAACCTAAAACCATAATACCACCTTAAAATATAAAAAAACCTAAAAACCCAAAAGGCCCTAAAAAACCAAAACTCTAAAAACCATTTAAAACCCTAAAACATTAAATAACTTTAAAAACCAAAAATATATTTACAAACTCCAAAAAACTCAGAAATCCAAAAAAACATAAGAAAACTAAAATTCTTAATAACCTATAAAAACCATTAAAATCCCTAAAAACAAAAAAACCATAAAAATCCTAAAAAATGTAAAAATAGCATAAAATATAAAACTACCTAAAAACCCTAAGAAAACCAAAAAAACTAAAAACATTTAAAACCACTAAAAACCTTAAAATTCATAAAAACATAAAGACCATAGAACCCATAAAAACATTAAAAAACCTTTACAACCAATCATAACCATTAAAACCCTCCAAAAAATTAAAATCCCTTAAAACACCTAAAAAGTTTTCAAAACTCTAAAAAATATAAAAACCCTAAAAACTCGAAAAAAACCTTAAAAACCTAACAAACCATAATAACCCTGTTGACACTCCTTTCGTCACAAAATCTAAATATCGGAAAAGGGGAATATATGAGCTCAAAGTGATTCAACCTTTAAAGAAAATATCAAAAAATCGACAAAGGCATGAACAAGGGATCAAAAGCACATGTGCCATGCAAGTTCTATCACTGTCGTGAAAGTCCACTTGTGCGACGCCTTATGGTCATGCAAGTGACTTGCGCGACCTAAGTGGTAACCGCCCGGGGTCTTCTCCTGCCTATAAATAGACCCTGTGGGCCCCCCATTTACGGAGGATATTTTCCGGAAACTCAGATTTGAGCTCCCGGCACCCTAGTCTCTTCTCAAAGCTTCTGAAACACTTCTAAGGTAATTTCTTACCTATAAAGGAAGATCTAAAGAGAGGGAGTAAGGCCTAAGTGTTGAAACTCATCAACACTTGTGTGCCTGAGTGGACAACCCTTAAGGGAAAAGTGCCACACTTGTGCGCCGCCTTACTCCTTCAATAAATCTTGTGTGCCCCTCTTCTGGAAGAACCTCAAGGGGATTCTAAAGGCTTTAATGAAGAGTCGCTCAGGTATTACCCTGCTGGTTAACCGTCGCACAAGTACATCATGTGTCGCACAGGCGTATACCTGCGCAACCAGGACTTGCATGCCCATGCAGTACCTACGCGCCTACCAGGACTTGCGCACCCCTGCCTTTTTGGGTGCCTTTCTTGCCCATTTCACCCCTATTAATCCATTACACCTTTCCTATTCAAGATTCAGTCTTCAAGACACTCTTCAAAGCCATTTATGGCATGATTTATTGATTTTACTTCCTTATCTAAAAGGAATTCCGTGGAATATCTCTCAAAACCTAGTGATTTACACATCTTTATGTCACTAAAGATTGAGATTTCATTCATTCAACCTCATCCTTTAGGATGAGATAATCCTTAACCTGTGTCTCCTTTTCAGGAATAATCCCCAGTCATAAGTCCTCTAATTTGGGAATCCTCTTAGGAGTAAGCCCTAGATCCCCTAACATGGGCTTCCTTTTCAAGAGTAAGCCCCAGTCTCATGTTTGGGCATCCTCCTTAGGAGTAATCCCCAGTCATAATTCTTAACTTGGGCATCTTCCTTAGGAGTAAGCCCCAATTCTTAAAGTTCCCAAATCTGGGCATCCTCCTTAGGAGTAAGACCCAGTCCCCTAATTTGGGAATCCTCCTCAAGAGTAAGCCCCAAACCTTAATCCTTGACCTGGGCCTCCTTTTTAGGAGTAAGCCCCAGTCTTAATTTCTCTTAACCCATCCTAATTTACCTTTGATCTGGGATTCCTTTTCAGGAGTAAAACCCAATCATAAGTCTTCTCCTAATTTGGTCCTCCTTTTTAGGAGTACGCCCCATGTTAGAGTATTCAAAATCTCTACGAAGCACATATACCTTTATGGACCCTGTTCCTAGATTTCTTACCTAAATTAAATCCTAACCTTCATTTATCTGGGCAGTCATACATACATAAGCCCCACATTATTTCTTATGATTGCATCTTTCATGGCACAATTGTCTAATTTTTACCAATACCTCTTGTTTCTCACACCAAGCATGACTCACGTGAGCTTAGAGTGTAAAAGTAATTGTGACATCATTCTTTGATCCATAAATCATAAACATCATACTCCCTTACTCGAACTACGTGGGTTCTAATTCCTTTTCTAAACAAAGGATATGTAGGTAGCCCATCTATGGGTTCGATCCCAACTCTAAAATAATCCATGTCCTTTTGAATGACAATAAACATCAAGCGCCCCATTGAGTGGCTTTAAAACTAGCATGGTCATCGTAATGACCAAGAGACTTCTGTATAAATGTGTCGAAGGGTACCATTGACCAAGAATCTCTAATAAATACAGATGATTCTCTATCGATGAAGAACCTCGAATAGATACAAAAGATTCTCTAAATTTCCTACATATTTAATCATTGATTGTCAAATCTGAAGGAAATAATATTTAATACTTGCTAATGTAATAAGGATTCATGAACATAACTTAGATCTATAAAGAGAGTCCCGGAGTAGACAATAATTCCCCTCAAAAAGGTGTGATGAGTCCGACCTCCCATCCTCTCGACCAATGAAAATTCCTAAGCCTCATCAGTCCACAAACTAATGAGAACCTACCTTTGGAAAGTAGGTCCAAATGGATGTGGAATCATTGGATGTTTCTGGTTCTACGAACAAACCCATTAGAAACTGATCGGAATGTTTGAACCTCCCATCAAGGCGGTCATCCCCAGATTCTGAGGGAAACAAAAATGGTGAACCCGATGTGAATCCTTAACCAAGTTAAAATTATGCTTTACCTATTTGTTAGGCCCCTATTTAAAACTCAATGAGAGGGCCAACAAAAACAATCATTGACATATGTGCTCATCGAAAAGATATAGTGGCTAAATTTATCTTGATTATGTCTGTTATATCAAACAGGCACTCTTTTTCCAAGATCTTCTACATTTCTGGAATGGCTGTTCTCAAGTTCACACTTGTGAATACTGCTGCTGCAAATGCCACTACTGCTACTCCTACTGGATCATCGTCTGTTCTAAGGATGATATCACATACTTAGTGTCTTGAATGTTGGGTATCAAACGCACTGGTTAAGGAGTACCATCAACATGGTACCATCCCAACTCTGGAGGCTACCCGAAAAGCCCTCCAAGTAAATAACTCACATCGGTCTTCCAGACAACGATGACTAGTGATCAAGAAGCAGGCGGTGCTGACTACCGTCTCCAACCGTTTCGGGTCGTTATCCACGAAACACAATCACCATTCACTACCTTATTCTAGGGAGGTGAATGAGCAAGTCCCTCTGGACCTTAATTCAATCAGACATGAGTCCTTCCTGAGGGCTCCCACCAACAATCACCGCCAGACTCGTGCGGCAGTGCACCCTCAACATGATGAGGGTACCAACTCCAGGAGTTCGGCTTAGGTTCCTCGAATCCGTTCAAGCAAGACGAACCACCAGAGGCGGAATCCGGTCAACAGTGAGCAGGTTCTCATCTCTTCCATCTCCGGAGAAGTCCACCAACCTAACATGGTGGCAAGCAATGAGCAGGCACATACACCTGCCTGTTTTAATTTCGTTGTCCAGTAGACTCGTCTGGCAGCATCACGCCAATCTTGCCAAGAAATTCCGCTGGAGTACTATAAGCAGGAACATACACCTGTTTATACATCATCAGCTAGTCAGCAGGCTCGTCTGAATACATATGATGGATCTCGTCAACCACGTTTGACGAAGTGAAATCAGCAGGCACATACACCTGCTAGTATTATTCAAGCCTACCAACAGTCCCGCTTGGTAGTATTTGGAAAAGTTAGTCCGAAAGCCCCGACAACAAATATGAGGCAGACTTAACTCTCTGCCCCCACACTTGATTACTGTCAGGATTCACTGACAAGAAAAAGAGGATAGGAGCAGGCACATACACCTGCTCCAAGCCCAGAATGGACGTATATTCCCATTCCGGCAGCTTAAGTCACCAAGCATATTCTATCAATGGTGAAAGAGCTGAAGCAAATCCCTGCTAATATTATGGATGCCTGTCAGGAAATTATAAAAAATTCAGTGGCATCTCAGGGAAAGACACATAAATCTATCCCTACCAGTGGAGTGATACATTAACAATTCACTTCAAAATGGACACACACATCTATTCCAGTCCAAGAGGGTTATGGGGCATACTCCCCCATATCATACGGATGACCAAGTCAGGTACATACACCTGATTTGAGAGGAGATCGTCAGCCTAACCTGGCCATCTTTCCTGATCAGGCACATACACCTGCTCAGAGCAGCCACTTTTGTTAACAAGTGGTTTCCAAGGCGAGTAAGAAGGAATCTAAGAAAAAGACCCGCCCAACACAGTCAGGAGATCAAGAGCCAATCTGTAACAAGGCCTTGCTTGATGCTGGAGTTCTTGAAGCCCTCAGACAATTATCTGTTGAAATTCAAGATTATACTCCCTCAGTTCCCAATAGTGGGAACATTAATTCTGAAGGTCTTCAATAGACACTTCCTCATGAAGGCTTGCTTCATGAAAATTTGGTCAATATCGATGTTTCATCTTCAGATGAGAGCCACAGGAACCCTCTGGGTGGTCAGAAGACCATGAAGTAAGAGATTTCATATTTTGTTGTAACCCATTATGGTGGTCCTCCCCATGATGATGAATTTCTCTGTGAAAGTCCTATCCACAGTAGTGATACACATTTCCCAGAAAATGATCTAGTGGACAATGTAGTTCCAAGAAATCCCTCTTATCTTGAGGCACTTGAAAATGCGAAACCAATCATGACTGAAGCTTCATCGCTAGAAGGTGAAATACTTTCTCATTCAGAAGATAGCCCAGGGTGTAGGTCATTCTCCGAACCGCCCCTAATCATGCATCTTCTAGTTTGATCAATGATTTCTCTACTAATCCTATTGAATTCAATGAAGCAACAAGGAAACACCAACTCTGGTCAAATCAGGTAGAAGAATATTCATTAAATGATAAAGAGGAAATGCTGAATATGAGAAAACAACTGGCGAAAGGTGAAGTGCCAGTCATGTTTTGGCCTCTGGCTGACTCTCAGTATAATATTCCAGAAATTTTGATGGAAGATGAAATTCATGATATTCATCTCAACATATGAAAAACTCTTTGTCAGTTGAAAAAGAAGGTATTATCTTATGATGAATATGAAAATCATCTTAAGATAATAGAAGGGTTAAAACGTCAGATTGATTTGGCGTCTCTATCAGTCTCTCGATATCTGAAGGCTGAAAAGCAGCAGAGAGCCCTTCAACGTTCATGCTTTGGTGCACTAAGAAGATTGCGTCAGTTAATTGCCAATGCCCCATCTGGTATTTGTGTCAGAGGATGGGATGTTCATGGAGCACTGCATTTCACGGTGCTCTCCAGTCAGCAAAGCCCGCCGAAAATGGTCTCATGCAATGTTATTGCCCATGGCCGACCATAGTCAATGGGCTTTGTTTGTAATCAAAAGCTTTTCCAAGAATAGGCTTCAACTAGTTCCTCTCAAAATCAAGAATATAGAGAACAAGTTGTTGAATTACTCTTGCATCAAGTAAACAAGAATATTGAATAGGCCTCTCATTTGGAGCAAGCACGTCACTGAGTGACAGAAGTGTTAGAAATCATCCAACGGTCTTTTGAACCGGGTGATAAAAGCGGATACAGATTAATGCATCCAACTAATTTCTGGACTAAGGTTCGCAAGATCAGGAGGACTTTCAAGAAAGTCTCAAACATAGCATGTCATGAACCACCCTAGCTCTCCAGACTGGGGACTCTTTTAAACCAACCCTCAGAATCAAAAAAAAAGGATTCGGGGAGTTGAGCGAGAACAGCAGGAACAACCCCTGTCCACTGGACTGGGCACTTTTTCAAATCATTAATCCCCTCCTCAGAGAAAGTCGTTCTTTTCTCGATTGGGGAATAAACCTCAAGAGGAACGAAGAGCCAAATTATCAGGAGATTCCCTCCAAATTACGGTTCGTCAAGAATTTCCTGAGGGATTGCATCAACAAAAGGCCATGTCTCATCAAAGACATGGAAGAAGAAAATATCACAGAAATGCTGATAGGAGGGATTCGAGGAGTTATGGATCGATTAATGTCATCAATGCCATTAATGCTGATCCACCAGATGAGGCTCACTCAGGGGACTCAGATGAAGAGGTTTCTGCTCAAGAAGATGTACGTACTGACAAAAATGAAGATGGTGTGCGTACACGAAGTCAAAGGATTACTCAAAACTTAAGTAATCCTTTGAGTAAACCACTTCCCCCTCTCCGAAAAGGATCCAACAAAGGGAAGGGAAAGAACCAGGTTTAATATCCTTCCTCTAGAGAAGTTAAATTGCTCTCACTAAAGTGGAGGTTTGCACAAAAGGAGGAAGAAATGAAGGAATTAAGAAGGTTGAATGCAGAACTACTTCAGAGTAGTCTTCTTCTTAAGCATGCTGGAGTCAGTCAGCCAAATAAATTTGTTGCAGCTACTGAGATGGATCAAGAATATCTTCCTCTATCAGTACTCCCTCACAGGTCTAATCCTACTGGTCAAGTGCAACAACAGTTAGCAGTGCTACTATCAGTTGCAGCGCCAATCACCACATATGTCCAAGATCCAGTCATTGCACCTACCCAAGTCCAAGTTCAACCAGATGTTTCTCAAAAGTTAATAACTACTATTGAGTCATTAACAGCTCGGTTAGAAACTATGGAAGGTAAGCGTGCACAAGTTCAACCAGAAAAGAAAGTTTACCCTGAATGGGTAGATTCAATTTCTCCTCCATCCAGTTTTGGGAACCCTGTATTCCCTATTTTCAATGGATCAAGAGATCCAGAACAACATTTGACGCATTATGTGTCTTGTTGCGATCCTATGATGGGAACTCCGAAGCAGCAAAAAGCAGTGAAACTTAGATGCTTCGTGCGAACCTTGCAAGGACCAGCTTTTGTTTGGTATACAAGCTTTCAATCCTGGTCAATTACCAAATGGGAGGATCTTTGACAAAAATTCCTCCTTCAGTTAAGATCAACTTTGCCAAAGACAACAGTTTTTGATCTTACCAAATGTAAGCAAATGGAGAATGAAAGGGTCTCTGATTTCATTGCTCGATGGAAGGGATTAACATATTACTTGAGTTTAGCACTCCCTCAAGAAGAATTTTTTCCAATCTTTGTGCAAAATCTGTGTGACGAATTATGCACGCCGTTAATCCCTGTGAAATACACAGGAGGGTTTCGAGACCTTACTTCAATCACTCAGCTGATTGAAGATTCCCTTATACAGGATAAGGCTAAATCTCGTTTAATTCCATCAGCTCCAGGAAGCAGAATGGGTAAAGCAGAAACTGCTACAGTTATGATTAAACAAGCACATGTACCTATTTATACCTCAAAATCTTCATCTTCTCGAAGGACTCCACCTTATGAGCGCCATCAACAAAGGCCTTTTCGTCCAGACAATCAAAAAGATCAAATACGAAAACAATTTGAGGATCTGAAGAGAAAAATATACTCTTTCTGAAATGAACAAGTTTCTGGTTATTTCATTTCGGATCTGGAAAACAATTTGGTTCAATTGAAAATACCCAAGAGGCCAACAAGAAAGGAGATGAAGACCGTCCTAATTATTTCCATTTTCATCAAATGTTGGGGCATCCCATCCAAGACTGTTTTGTCTTCAAAGACCTCCTGCAAAAGATGGTCGACTCGGGACAGGTCACATTGAAAGGCTCCTCAGCCCAGGTAGCATGTGTCACTGCTACAGTTCCAGAGGAGGAAGATGAATGGCAGGAAGTCAAAAGAAAAAATGCACAAAAGTATGATGATTGGATGGTCAGAAAGACAATCAATCGAACTCATGCTATTTTGCGAACACAATTAAGGAAACCAATTGTGTCTTCTTCCAGGAATGTTGTAACAAAACCCTCTTCGTCAGAGGGAAAGTCCTCAAAGAAATAGCATGATTCAAAGAAAGAAAAAGAATCAGAAGAAGATGAGTGGGTGTCAAAGCCTAAGTTATCTTTGACTTTTGCGGACTTTATGCCATCTACTTCAAAGCCATGGGCACCGCCCCACCAAACGGCAAAGCCTAAATAGGCTAATCAGGCAGAGTCTTCATCAGATGAAGAGTTAATCTTTTTCTATGTTAATATGATTCAATTAACAGATCCATATTCTAGTCGCAGTTTCAATTTCAATGATCCTGAATTCTCTGTATAAAATAGAGGAATCAGAGGAAGTTCCAGGGGCTCAGGATACAGGGGAAGATGTGGATCTTTCAGAAGCCACTATTCCAATTCTATCCCTGCTAGAACTGTGTATGCAGTAGAAACTCATGGTAGAGCCCTTCAGTGAGCTCAGCAAGAACAAGCATGTTATTCTACCAATAGCAAATTCAGTCCGGGCACAGTTATTTTGGAAGACCAATTGAAGGTTCCATATTCTTCCTCTCAAAAAGTAAATGGATCTAATTGGTCTAATCTTCCAAAACCAGGAATATTGCCAACTCCTATCCCAATACAAGATGCATCAACTTCAAAAGCATATGCTTCCAAGGTACCTGCTAAACCACATATTCCTATTTGGAAACGCAGACCTCTGGATCAAAATTATGATATATTGAAACACTTGGCCCAAGTACCAGCCAAGTTATCAATTCTGGATGCTCTGAATCTGTCAAAAGATCTTCAGAAAGCACTCATCGAGGCTTTGTCAAGTCCTCATGATTTTGAAACTGATATTGGTGCAGCTGAAGTCTATCACATAGATAATAATCATGCAGAATTCCATGCAATAATATACTTTACTGTTGAAGATGAAGATGAAGATGATGTTTTTCATGGACATATTAGACCATTGTACTTGTCTGTCAAGGTCAATAGCGTGGATGTTTGAAGAGATTTCATTAACAAAGGTTCAGGAGTCAACCTCATGCCCATTCGTACACTTCATCGATTGGGCCTCACGGAATCTGATTTATCTCCTTCCACCATGATGCTATAGGGATATGATAAAAATGAACAAGAACCACTGGGTGAAGTTACACTCAGAACCCAATTTGGAGATCTTGTATCCAATTCAGATTTCATGGTTGTTGATCAAGACTCAGCCTTCAATATTTTGCTTGGAAGACCCTGGCTACATCAACATGCGGCTATCCCTTCATCATACCATCAATGTCTCAAGTATTGTTTCGATGGTCAAGTTGGGACATTGTATGGTGATAAGGCCCCATTCAATACATGTGAGTCTCAATACATTGAGGTGGAATTCTATCACATGAAGCAAAGGGAGAAATCCATAACAAAGGAGATTACCAAAGTTAATGCTCCATATGGTTTGGAAAAAATTCCAGTAAATCCATTTACACATGTGAGTATAGATTATGTGTTGCCTATCAGTCAAATTGACAAGATAGACCCAAATCAAAATAATCTTATGGAAATATCCATAATGTCAATTACGGAAATTGAGCCAGACAACATGGGAGAAATTGGTAATCTACCAAGCAGTGATGAAAGCACAAATGGTGACGTCTTCATTTCATCTGCTGAAATCCAACAAGTCTATGCTTCACCAATTAGTCCAGAAGAAGTTATAGCAACATTGGAGGTGAATAGTGATGTCGATTCTCAATCCATCATCTCCTCTTTATTACCCAAAGAAAACCCTTCATCATCAATCGGGTCGGAAATGGAAGCTTCTTCTTCAAGATATGCAAATTTTGACATCTCTTCGGATCATGAGAATTTAACTTTATCATCTATTATGCAAATAAACATGGAAGAAATAAAACATGATGAATAAGAAGAGGAAGATCTCAGAGATGATCCTTCAGCATCTGGAGAGGGTATCTCTACCACTGTAGATGAACTCAGAGAAATAAATCTGGGTACAAAAGGAGATCCATGCACCACTTTAATCAGTGCGGCCATGACTCTTGAAGAGCAAGAGATGTATATTTCTTTTCTAAAGAAAAATAAAGATATATTTTCCTAGAACTATACAGAAATGCTCGGGCTTGATCCTGATGTTGCTACTCATAATTTGGGTTTACCAGAAGAACATCAAGGATTTAAGCAAGCCACGAGAAGAACACACCCATCGTATGCTTCCAAAATTTAAGCTGAAGTGGATAAGATTATCAAATCTAACATCGTCATAGAAGTTCAATATCCCAAATGGTTGACTAATATTGTCCCTGTAAAGAAAAACAACGGACAAATTAGAGTTTGCATCGATTTCAGAGATCTTAATCGGCATTGTCCTAAGGATGATTTACCAGTTCCGATTACAGAACTTCTAATTGATGCAACAGCTGGCTGTGAAGCACTTTCCTTCATGGATGGATATTCTGGATATAATCAGATCCAAATGGCCCCAGAAGACGAGGAATCTACATCCTTTAGAGCCCCTCAGGGTGTGTTTTTCTACCGGGTAATGCCCTTTGGCTTAAAGAATGCAGGTGCAACTTATCAGCGTTCCATGCATCGTATCTTCAAACCCTTCTTAGGGAAGTTTGTTGAATTCTATGTAGACGATTTGGTAGTTAAATCCAAACAACGTTCTAATCACTTGGCTGATTTGGAAGTCATATTCTGCAAGCTTCAACAACATAATTTGAAGATGAACCCCTTAAAATGTGCATTTGGGGTAACCTCAGGAAAATTTCTCGGCTTTTTTGTACTCCATCATGGTATTGAAGTCGATCCTGAGAAGACCAAGTAAATCCTTGGTATGTCACCTCTTCAAAATTTGAAAGAATTAAGAGGACTTCAAGGACACTTAGCCTATATTCGGCGTTTCATCTCCAATTTAGTAGGAAAAAGTTTACCCTTCACCAAATTGATGAAGAAGGGAGTCACTTACTAGTGGACTGAAGAATGTCAAGAAGCATTCGATTTTCTCAAGAAATACCCCTTGAGTCCACTGGTACTCATGCCACCTATTAAAGGAAGACCACTTATCCTCTATGTGATAGCTCTAGAGCATCATTGGGTGCCTTTATTGCACAAAAGAATGATGCTGGGAAGGAAAACAGTCTCTACTATCTCATTTGAACCATGCTTGAAGCAGAAACCCAGTATTCAAGTATTGAGAAGTTCTTTGTAACACCCCGAGCTTCCACGATACGCTTCTCATTCAATAATGTAATAGCTTGCATTGTACGCAACATCGAGTTCTAACACACTACAACTAATCAAAGTAGCCGTTATGAATAGTAATACCTACTTTTTAAAATTTTATAAATTTTATTTATCAAAATGGACTTCATTTTTGGATTCGGAATATCGAAATTAGCCTATGTTGAATTTTTGGTATTTTTCTGAGAACTTCTAATTTTTTATGAATAGTGAAAAATAATTAAAAACAACTTTTTAAATCAAAATAATTTATAGTGATAAATTATACTATTTAGTGGTTTTAAAGTATAATTAGAATATATTTTTACCATTTTATCCAATGGTGGTCATTAGAATTAATTTAACATTGAAATTGGACATAAACAATTGCCAATCTTTTGATATAAATTGTTTCTTAAAAACACGCTATTTGTTGTGACAGCGGGAATTAATTATAAAATTAATTAATGAAACTTATATTTTTGTAATTTTGTAAAATAGACATCATTTTTGAATTCGGAATATCAATTATAGCTTAGGGTGAAATTTTGGCATTGTTCTGAAAAACTTCAATTTTTGATGAATAGTGAAACCACTAAGTGGTAGTTAAATAACTGATTTTTCGTTTAAATGAAATATTACCACTTCTGTGATTTGATTTTCAAAAATCCGACATACATGGTTGTCATTAAGAAGTAAAATGTGGTTCAATGAGATTAAAATAATTTTTTGGTGAATAGTAACTTTTAAGTTCTTAATCGCGATTAGAGGTAATTAGTGTAGTTTAAGGTACAAATAATGTTTTAATAATATGAGGTGAGAATGACACTTGTCCTACTCCTATTGGATGAGTCATGGCCGACCAAGACAACCCATGGGTCAACTTGGGGACCCCATGGAGCCACTTTGGTTGGAAAATGACATTAATATATATTTATTTAATGTTAGAATTAAATTGACACAAACATGAGTTGTTTTACTAAAACATATTTTAAGTGGGGTTACACAAGTCCAAATTTTGACTATAAATATTAATTGGAAAGCTAAAAAGATTTCCTACATCATAGTATTTTTTTTACAATTTTTAGACATTAAATAAATTAAATTATTTATGACATCATTATGATGCAGCGATGACCTCATTATTTAACGATTTAAATAAAATGAGAAGATAATGCAAAATACAAGGCTTACACTTGTCCAAAGCCTATTGGATGAGGAGATTTCGAACCCTTATCACCTTATCCACAAATTATATAAGTGTGGGACCTTTAGAATCCGAAAATCATTGTATAATAATGTAACATTTCAATCTTTCCAAAAGAGCCCCTCCTCTCCTCTTATAAAAGGCCCCCACCTCTCCCACCTCATTTACACTTTCAAGCCATTTGGCTCGGCCAACCTCTGCCCAAATACTATCCCAACTTCCCCTCTTACTCCTAGAAGCCTCACTTTGGGCAGAACGCTTCTCAAGGAAGCCTTTGGCTCAAATCAAAAAGAGTTACCCGATTTTGAGGTAATGTCTTCTCTAATGTTGTTTTGTTTTATTTTTCTTCTCCAACCCCCTAAACTCTTTTTATTAATTTCTTTTGTAACAACACCAGTATACTCAATATACTAGGATGTTTTTATAAGAAGTATTAGAGCTACACTTACACACACCTACATCTAATGGTTAAAGAACATACGGTTTCTGTGGATGGCGAATTTCTGCCTCACGAAACAATGATTGTTCAACACTCATATAACACCTTCAAAGGTGGACATTAAGATGTCACTATTTTTATATATGATATATAATATGTTTATGTTTTACTTATTCTTCTGTATTTCTCATTTATGGCATACTTTATGATTTCCATTATGGGTAAAACGCAATAATTTCATTTTAGGAAGTGCGGACTACCGCCCCCTCAAAGTGATTTGAATCGTTATTGCCATATGTGGGATGTATAAAGGATGGAGTAAATGGTATTAAACACTATATTATACTGGAATTATATTATACATTTATATCATTATGATTTTGTTCCATTAAATATGAAATTGAAATGAAAGTAGCGTTCATGCGTACGTACGGCTTACCGTCTCCATGAACGGTGCATTTCATTTCTTACATCTAAATGTTACGTAATGTTATAAATTAATGTATATACTGGATATATGAGATATATATGACATCTAAATCATGAATA
The DNA here is from genome assembly GCA_963277665.1 of Viscum album. Lineage (NCBI taxonomy): Eukaryota > Viridiplantae > Streptophyta > Magnoliopsida > Santalales > Viscaceae > Viscum > Viscum album. The sequence goes on along the minus strand of OY728136.1, from coordinate 1,272,667,687 downwards.
TAATTCTGGAGATAATGTATATTCTACCACATAAACAACTTGTAATTATAAGAAGTTTATTGTTGACTCAAGTACCAAAGATCGACAAAACGACCGTTATTAACTTAAATAATTACATAATGTTCATATCATTGTAATAAGTGATATAATAAGGATAATGAAATTGAAAATGGTTCTTAATAAGGTATATATTAACTCTAGTTTATTATTCAGGAGGTTAAAGAATGGTTGAGTCAAGTCAGACACGAGGTAAGGGAATTTCTTAACCCAACTTCCATTCTTTGGGTTAATCTCCTACTTTCAAATTATGTCATGATATTATTATGTCCTATCTTGTATTTGTACTTTATTTATGTGTACTTATATTGAATACACATAATAGATCTATTTTATTTTAAAAATGATCTTTTTAAGGACTTTGTCTCAATCTCCTTTCATTGAGGCATATTTGGTTTTATACACAACTTTCTTTTATACGGTGTATAAACCGCTTTGACTTTTACATTTATTCAAAAGGAATCTTTTTTATACGAAGCATTTTACTAAACGACAAAAAGGGAATGTTTTCCTTTCCGTACTTATGCGGCGACAACGACTTCTCCGCCGCCGTGACCATTATTTGAGTTTCGGCTTCCTCTACAAGCCATCACTTTTTTTTTATGAAAAATAAATACAAAGTTTTAACATTCTTTTATTTTGGTATTGAAAATGGTTTTGAAAGCGTTTTTATTATATCAATGTGTTGTATTGACATCTTGTGATTGAAATGTGGAATTGTTATGTTTCCTTTACGCATGTTTTATGTGATACGATTATGTTATGTTTAAACCTATTCATATGAGGAATGCATTGGACTTAATAAGTGACGGGTGGAGCCCGCTATAGCTCCTCGATGAATCGGCAGGTCTCATGAGACAAACTAGTGTCTTGGCACGAGGCCTTGACAAAATCTTATTTGTGGTCTTGGCACGAGGCCTTGGCTACGTGGTTATGATAGTCTGGAATTATGCATTCCATCATTATGAAAGTGGTTATTGATATTTCATGTGATTATTCGACCAGTAGAATATCCATGTGAAGAAGTGAATGGAATTATATCGTTTTACTTTTGCCATATTATGTTGATGTTCAAGTTTAAAAGGCTTTTGTTTTAGTTATACATTGCCTTAAATTTTTATGTTTATTTATGAAAGCTTCCGCAATATTGTTATCCTTACAGAGCATCTGAGCTCACCCCTTTCAATGTTTTAATATTTTTCCAGGATGTGAAGAAATATTTTATGAATGACCTGAAGGGATAGTCAGAAGAGGATATGAGTGTGGACTATGAAGACCATGTTATTGTAGTTTGTTTACTTTTTGATATAATGAAAGACTTATGAATGTATCTAGTGTTTCCAAGGCTACTAAACTAATCGGTCTTTCGAGACTTGATCTTTTGTGATCGTGCCAATGTTACAAAGTAATGCACCAACTCTGGGTAGCTGGGGTCGGGGCGTTACATGCTTCCTGGCATTAATATTTGCAGTTCAGCAGTTGAGACACTACCTGCAACATCACGAGGTCCAATTGGTAACTTGCAATAATCCGCTCAAATTTATCCTAAGTTGTCCAATGATTACAGGACGTCTGGAAAGGTGGGAAGTTATTTTGCAGCAATTCAACATTCAGTATGTGTCTCAAAAGGCTATAAAGGGCCAAGCTCTGGCTGATTTCCTACCTGAACATCATTCAGTGGAAGACACATCTTCAGATATTGAACTCCCTGATGAGGAATTCTTCTCTATTCATGAAAGTCCTCAGGCATGGGAAATGTATTTTGATGGTGCTTCCAGAAGTCCAACAGGGAGGAAAATGGAAAATCCTAAATTCAACAAAGTTGTCTTAGGAATTGTGATCATTTCTCCAGAAAAGGTAGTGTTACCTTATTCCTTATTATTGTGGGAAGGTGGTACCAATAATGAAGCAGAATACCAATATCTCATCATAGGTTTGGAATTAGCACTTCAAGCACAAGTGAATCACTTAAAGGTGAAAAGTGATTCAAACTTAGTAATCAAACAAGTCAGTGGGGATTATGCCATCAGAAAAGAAGAACTAATCCCTTTGTATGATTAAATCTAATAGTTAATGGTGTAATTCCCTTTCGAACTGATATTTTCTTATGTCCCAAGATCACAAAATGCTCAAGCTGATGCATTGGCTAATATAGCCACAGCTCTGGCAGATCCAAATCGGGACGAGACAACCATCAGTATTGCCCACCGTCGTGCAATTTCACCTTATGTTCGAATTAGAACAGAGGAAATTAATGAAATTTCGCCCATTCCTGAACCGTATGGTCATACTACAAGATGGATGTCACCTATCATAGAATACCTTCAAAATGGAACACTTCCACCTGATAGAGCTGAGAAAGAACAAATCTGGTGACATGTGGTTAATTTTACTCTTTATGGTAGCCCAGATCACCTAGAGAAAATTCTCTACAAACGTGGTTTTGATGGAGTTCTCTTCAGATGCATTGATGGTGAAGAGACAATGGCTGTCATGAAAGAAGTGCATGCAGGAGTCTGTGGTGCCCACCAGTCTGGACATAGACTATCTGATCAGATTCGAAGGCTTGGATACTTTTGGCCTTCAATGATACGAGATTGTGTCGATTTCACAAAGAAGTTTCATTCATGCCAAGTACATGCCAACTTCATTCATCAGCCTCCAAAGTTGCTTCCTATAGCTAAATACTCATGGCCATTTGCCATATGCAGAATGGATGTGGTGGGACCTTACCCTTCGGCTACGGCAAAGCAGTTTAAGTATATTCTTACTGCTACTGACTTCTTTTCAAATGGGCAGAGGCAATACCTCTCATGGAAGTCATTTCTAAATGCATTGTTAGCTTCATCAAGTCTAACATCATTACCATATTTGGTGTCCCTCATACCATATTGATGGACAATGGCACCAAAATCTGTTCATCCGAGATGAAGAAGTTGTATCAAGAATACAACATCAAATCCAACCATTCATCTCGGTATCATGCAGCGGCCAACAGCCAGATAGAATCCATTAACAAGACTCTTTCAGATATACTGCAAATGATGGTGGATAAAGATAAGAGGTCATGGCCTGATAAACTCTTTCATGCTTTATGGGCTTATGGGACTACCACCCGCACTGCAACTCAGTCAACTCCATATTCATTGGTATATAGAACGGAAGCCGTCTTGCCCATTGATGTTCAACTACCCTCGATCAGAGTTTCCATTTGTGATCAATCATCTACAGATGAACAATCTCAAAAGCGATTTAATGAATTGGAACAGTTAGATGAGAAAGTATTGTGCACTTTTAACCACTTGGAAGTCTATCAGAATCAAATAGCACGAGATTGTAACAAAAAAGTTCGTCTTCGTTCATTCACTCAGGGAGAATTGGTATTATTTCTCAGAACCCCAATGATACCAGGAAAGAAACCTCCCAAGCTTTAGCCAAAATGGGAAGGACCTTATTCAATACATAGGGTCTACTCCAATGGAGCATATTCAGTAATCTCAATGGATGGAGAACTCATCACTACTCCAACCAATGCCAGATTTTTGAAGAAGTATTTTGTATAAACCTCAAAGTCCCTCTTTCTTCCTTGCTATATGACGTTAAACTACACAGCAACGGTCCATACATATGACCGTAAACTATTTGTACTTTCATCCCACACGATGTTAAACCGTGAAAAAGTTCATCCTTGCTATATGATGTTAAACTATACAGCAATGTTCCATACATATAACCATAAACTATTTTTACTTTCATCCCACATGACGTTGAATTGTTAAAAAGTTCTTCCTTGCTATATGACGTTAAACTACACAGCAACGGTCCATACATATGATCTTAAACTATTTTTACTTTCATCCCACACGACTTTAAACTGTGAAAAAGTTTTTCCTTGCTCTATGACGTTAAACTACACAGCAACAGTCCATACATATGACCTTAAACTATTTGTACTTTTGTCCCACATGACGTTAAACTGTGAAAAAGTTCGTCCTTGCTATATGACGTTAAACTACACAGCAACGGTCCATACATATGACCTTAAACTATTTGTACTTTCATCCCACACGACGTTAAACTGTGAAAAAGTTCTTCCTTGCTATATGACGTTAAACTACACAGCAACGGTCCATACATATGACCTTAAACTATTTGTACTTTCGTCCCACATGACGTTAAACTGTGAAAAAGTTCATCCTTTATATATTACATTAAACTACACAGCAACGGTCCATACATATGTCCTTAAACTATTTGTACTTTCATCCCACACGACGTTAAACTATGAAAAAGTTCTTCCTTTCTATATGATGTTAAACTACACAGCAACGGTCCATAAATATGACCTTAAACTATTTATACTTTCTTCCCACACGACGTTAAACTATGAAAAATTTTGTCCTTGCTATATAACGTTAAACTACACAGCAACGGTCCATACATATGACCTTAAACTATTTGTACTTGCATCCCACACGACGTTAAACTGTGAAAAAGTTCGTCCTTGCTATATGACGTTAAACTATACAACAACGGTCCATACATATGACCTTAAACTATTTGTACTTTCATCCCACACGATGTTAAACTGTGAAAATGTTCGCTAAATGGTCCGGTATGACCTTAAACTGCAACTAGGTCCTGTATGACCTTAAACTGCATCATCAACTGTCCATGCATATGACCCTAAACTATTTGCATGTCTCTTACGTCCAACAAGACGTTAAACTGTTGAGTCCTAACTACATGACGCTAAACTGTATAAAAGTCCTTTACGTCCGGAATGATGTTAAACTATATAATCATCAAAGGTTCTGTATGACCTTAAACTACACCACCATCCAGTATGACATTAAACTGCACCATCCATGGTCCATGCATATGACCTTAAACTATTCACACTTTCATCCAACATGACGCTAAACTTTATCATCCCTTTTTTGTCCAACATGACGTTAAACTATGAAAAAATCCCCAATGCATCCAACATGACGTTAAAATGGTGCACTCTTTTGTCCTCACTGCATGACATTAAACTACACAGTCCCCCCCTTTCGTCCAACATGACGTTAAACTCTATTGTCCCCATCGTCCTAACTACATGACGCTAAACTGTACAAAAAGTCCATGATACGTCCTACATGACATTAAACTATATTTTGTCCCTACTACATGACACTAAACTATGCAGCACCAATAGTCCTAACTGCAAGACTTTAAACTGCATAGTCCCTTTATATGTCCTACATGACATTAAACTATGCATCGTTAAGGTTGTTGTTACCTCTTTTTTTCTCACACCGAGTATGACTCACGTGAGCTTAGAGCAAACATCAACCATAACACTCTCTCTGGGCCGCTAACCATGTGTAAGTCCTAACATCATTTTTTAGGTCATTGTCCCCAAGAACAACTTGATCATTAATTCATTCTTTAATTGAACTACACTGACTTTGATCCTTGCCTTCTAGGCTGGGTATGTAGGCAACCTCCCAAGGTTCAAGCCCAAAACCAATCTCTTCACGTCAGTTCATCTCTATCCCATACGATGATAATTCATGAAACTGCCCTTAGAATCAATATCTTTACATTGGTTCACTTTCGTCCTTGTTATACAACGTTAAACTATACAACATTTTTGTCCAGTATGACAATAAACTAAAAATTTCTTTGATACCCTCACCTGAGAGGGAACCATTATTTTCATTGATATTTCAATCATGTTTCATTTCAAAGACTACGTGCATACATGGAAATGCCCAAACCTTTTATCTTGGGTTAAACCATCATTGTACTAAAGTCCCCTTTCACCCTTCATATGTACGAACCAAATTTGTACAAAGGGTATTTCTAGAACTATGTGGGCTTGATTCCCATCCTTATGGGATATGTAGGAACATTCAAGTGTCCCTCGAATACAACCGCAAGTCTTTGGGCCTAACCCCAAATTCCACTTTCAGTCCCTTGGCTAAAAAGTCCCCACGAAAACACACATTGTGTATTTCTTACAATGGTCCAAGCTCTATGACCCTAAACTAAGATCTCTAATCCTTTTGTCCCACATGACGTTAAACTGTAGTTTAAGAACTACGTATGGCTTGATTCTCATCCTTATGGGATACGTAGTGAAGTACAACATTTCAATTCCGGACCCAGCCACAACATGATTATGGTTAGCATTGATCTACGTATCTCTGTATACATTGAACAATAACCATCTTTATGTGTCATAATCCTAACCTTAAATATTTTCAGATCCTCATAACCCTTTTCATGACTTTTAGTCACCAAAATGTCAAACTTCTGAGAGTTCTTTTGTCTGACTATGCAGCACGTGCCCATAGGTGGCCTTGCATAAACAGTCTACATAGCAGACTTTTTAGCCAAAAGATACTATTATTTGACTATGCAGCCAATGCCCTTATATGGCCCTTCATAATTCCACCCCCTAACAGGTTTGTCGCATAGTGGTAACTTCATTCATGGGAAGAATGCCTCTTTTGTCCTTATTTGTCTTAAATGACAGTATGTAGGTATTCACAAAAATAGCCATCCTTAACATATTTGTCCCATATCCTTTTTCATGATCGGATTTATTCAAGTCTATGGTTTATATTCTCCTTCACTACGTTTGGGTTAGACCTTTGTAGGAGTGATATTCATCCAATTCTTCAATAATTTTGTTTGGAAATATTTTCTCTATATTCAAGTACCTCTTTCCATACAGCAAACTCTAAACTTTGGAAGATTTGAATCTCCATAAACTTTCACTGGCTTTTAGCACTAGGAATGTAAATTTACAAGAGTTCTTTTTCCTGACTATACAACACGTGCCCATAGGTGGCCTTGCATAAACATTCTACATAACAGACTTGTTAGCCAAATGATACTATTTTATTTAACTATGCATCCAATGCCCTTAGGTGGCCCTGCATAATTCAGCCCCCTAACGGGTTTGTTAAATAATGGTAACTTCATTCTTGGAAACTACTTCTTCTAATGCCTTTTAGCTCTTTTTCATATCATTCCTCAGATTCAAATATTCTTAAGTCATAGCTTACAAATTTTCCCTCATACTTGAGTATTCTAATATGTTTTCAGATGAATTTTCAAGGAATTGAGTCAATTCTAATCCATTTTGGTCAAAGCTATTTTGACCTTAAACATTACCCTTTTTTATGTCTGACGTGCATGACTTTAAACTGCCCACAAAAGACAGGGGAACTCTGAATAAAATTCAAGTTCCTAGCTCACTAAACATACATTTTTTGTATGATTTAGGTAAAAATGAGCAATTAAAAGGTTCGAAGTTTGTAGGGTTATTTACATTAATCCTAGTAAAAATAAAACTATGATTACTAGGCCCATTGGCTTAGGTAAAATCTAAAGCATGTAGCAAAAGAGAATGCAGGTACAAATTAGTGAAGGTGAAAGTGTTTTTCATTGATGCACAAGAGTTAGAAGGACATCCACAGACTCGAGTCTCTTCTCTTTTTCATGAATTACAAGAGGCTTTCAGCATAAGTCTTCAATTGATGAACCACATACTGAGATTCATCAGCAGCTACTTGAAGCTCATGAACTTTACCAAATTCACTCTTTTCAGCCTGATGGAGTGCTTTCTTGGCATCTGCAATGGTCTTCATACCATTCGTTTGAACTCCCTCCAGTGAATTATTGATTTGGTCAAGTTCCCCAATAACAGTATCCAACTGTTGCTGAAGGTGCATCTGCTGGACGGCTTTTTCTTTGATTTTATGCTTCAGCTCCTTCATCTTGGAAGTATAATTAGCCTCATCTTGGGATACCGTAGCCTCAAATTCGCCGATGTTAACTGACAATTTCACCCTGGTCAGATCTTCACGGCACTTTTTCTCCTGCTCCCTCCTGAAGATGATCTGTTTCACTTTGGTATAGATATTATCATATCCAAAACCACCAAGTCCTAGTATAACAAATTGGGAGGACAATCGAGGAATTTTCAATGATAAATCTTCTAAAGGCACCTCAGATATGATTTTCCATATGTTGTTCCATGCCTTGCGTCGTGAAAAGCTGAATGATTTAAGCATCTCTGGGTCTGATTCAACATCATCATCATAGGGGGGCAGGTAATCTGGGATTAATGCACTTAAGGAAGTGCCCTGTGCTGTTCTTTCCCCCTTGACTTGTGCTTCTTTGCTTTCAATTCTAGTGGGGGCAGAGGCTGAGGCTTCACCTCCAGACTTAGCCACTGTAGTTTACAACCCTGCATAATTAATTGAAAGCTTTGGTTAGCTTCAAAGGATAACAAAAGAATTGGTTTTCTTGAAAATTAAGTACAATCACAAATATTGTTGTCCCTTACCCGACAGTGGGTCAGCTACATGAGAAGACTCCTCCCCATCTTTCCTAGTATCAACAGGATATTCAAGATGGGTCTCAGGAGGGTTTACTAGGTTTAGCTCTACTTGAGATAATTTTTCTACAATGGTAGGGTTGACATCAATGTCCACACCCTCTTCAGGAATTGGCAGTTCAGTAGTTTCTATGGATGGAACTGCGTACCATTTTCAGTCATGATTAGAAGTGTAAATTATAAGAAAATTTACTGGACGAAGGATAAAACTCACGCCCAAGTTCTTCAAAATCACAGGACAACTTAGCATGTCATAAAATTCTTCAAAAGACATGCCATGATTCATCATTTCATCCAATGATATTTCAGAATCCTGGTTAGTCTCACTAGTGGGAGCGTTTGTTTTGTCTTCTTGATGACTTACATCTTGCATCCCCTGACCCTGGATAGTATCTTCGGGTAAAATCATAGCATCAGTTGCATCAGTTGCAACAGTCGCCAAACGCTCTAATGCAGAAGTTGAACCTGAAGTATCACAGAATGGAAATCAGTCAGTGTTTCATTCAACATTTTTATGAAGCATTGTTGACTTCCCAAAAACAACTTCTTCTCTTCTTGCACAACAGTAGGAGGGATACTGGGAATAGATGCTGGCTCTTCTCTAGGAGCAGCCAAGTCAGCATGGATCTGTGATTTTTCCACAGCACCCTCCGTTGTCTTTGGAGGAGGATCAATCCTTTCCCTCAGGGGGAAATTGAAGAAGCCCCCTATAATCCTCAGAAATATGAGTGACCATGTGGTCATGGGTATAAAATCATGATTACTCGAAGGAATTACCACTGCTAATGAAGCGTTTAGCTATGGACTTCCTCCTTGGTTGCCTTTGCTTCTTTGGTTTTTTGGGAGTATCGGTGGTCTCCCTTTTTGGCACTTGGATTGGAAAATGGAAGGTTGTAGAGACCCGAAGCTTGACGTACATGGACATTACATTACTTTTGCGGAATACTTAGTACATAACAAAAACACACACACAAGGACCGTAATAGTTTAGTGTCTTTGAAAACTCGAAACGTAATCTTCTAATCGTGGTGAAAGATCTTCAATATCTCCCATAAAGATATTCCCTTTTTTTACCTAAAACCTTTCTTTATATCCTGGGGAAAAGAAAACATAAAAGGGTCAGATCAAATGCTCAGTAAGGGTAAACAAAAGAAAAATCAATCACATCATATTCATAAGAACATAACTTTTGGAAATCTTAACCTGCAAAAGAGAGCATAATTTCATAACATGGGATAAATCATAGTAGTGAAATGAAATCCCAATAATCATAACTTAAAACATGAAACTTTGTGGCATACACACATAATCATAGAGAATCATTTCTTGTTAGTCAAGACTCATTTCCAAGACTATGTTAGTGGACAAAGTCCCTTTCTGAACCGAGTCACCCTCGTTTCAGTCCTGTTTCACTGAACCGGTATAACCTACCATTCCAGCCATGTCTAACTCATGAGATATAAAATCATTACCCAATGAATTGGAGGGAGATATAGGTCCCACCCATCTCATAGTGATACCATTCTTATGTGTTCCACAAAATCATAAATCATACATCATAGCATAACCCATGTAATAAAAATGGAATTCTTAAACATAGTGACACCATAAAACAATTCATATAAGATAAATGAAATCATAAAAATAATTCCATCACAACATAGTAAAATCAATGTAATGATAGGGATGGAATCATAACCCTATATTATCTTAGATGGAAAAATAATTTTGATAAAACACTTGAACTCCATTCTTGAGGAAAATATCCTTTCTACTTCAAAAACATTTTTCCTTTCTTAACTTGTCAAACAATTTTAAAATAAAAGAATTTGATTAAAAATAAACTTGAAAACAAGTAAGGGAATCTTCTTGGAAATAATTTTTTAAAAATCCATTCATGTCGTATATGTGAAAAAAACATTCTTCTCGTACTTTTGTAGGAAAAGTCAGAAAGTACCACGTATGAAAAACAACAAAAGATTCCTTTCATATCTATTACTAAAAACTCACCTGAGGGTAAAATAGGATTTAAAAAATTGTAGGTGAATGGAAATAATATTACATATTGAGGAAACATGGATGTGGATAATAAAATACACCCCATTAAATGCCAAAGTATAAACAATCTCAGATAAAAATGAGATTGTGATATTTCCCTTACCTTAGGTCCGATTTGCTTCGTAAGTGTCCGAACGTCCTCTTCTTTTAAACGCCTCCTTGAATCCTCCACTTATGGAACTGAGATTGGTCTTTGAAGAAGACCAGGACCTCTAGGATTATTCTAGGGAAGTGGAGAAGAGATTTTGTAAGGGTTTGGCCGAGCTTGAATGCTCAAATTGGTGTGAGGAGGAGAGGGAGGAGGTGCCCTTTTATAAGGGAGGAGAGGGGCACCTTAGGAATATCTCAAAATATTATTTTATATTAAAGTCAAAATCGGTTTATAATGGTTCCAAAGGGTCTTATTTCGAAGCTAAATTGGGGATGGGTCGAAATCCTATCAACCAATAGGATTTAGACAAGTTTAGGTTATTATTTTAACCTTATCAATTAGATTTAACTCTAAGTTAAATAATTTAACTTTTACCGTGTCTTTTTGTTTTCTTACACTATATGGTTAATACACTTACTATAACATGCCAAACGAACCCCAAATTGTTTATTATTAATATATATATCCTTATCTAAGTCATTTGGCTGAACCTTAGATTTTTAGGAATAAAATAACAATTAATAATATAATATTTTATTTAAAAACTATTTTGTGTCAATTTTGACACTATTTGATATATGATTTTTGTGAAAGTCATAACAGAATTATATGTTCTAACCAAGTTGATTAAATAAACACTAATATATCATAGTAACCTAAAAAATTAGTGGGATTCATAAAAAGTCTCAAATTACATTTATTTTGGTGTTTATAACATCAATTATGTCAATATTTCATTAATAAGATAATTACTGCATCATCTTTGTGTCATGAATAAATTAAATTATTTGATGTCTAAAAATTACAAATAAAATACCATTATGTAGGACATCTTTTTATCTATCTAATTAATATTTATAGTCGAAATTATATTATGTATAACCCTATATTAAAAATGTTTTAGTAAATAAACTTTGATTTTAACTCTTTTAACTCTTCTTTGAATTAAATAATAATAAATGTCCTAATCTAATCCAGGTGGGTCTAAATGATAATATTTTACACTTAGGGTTGTTTTTGGTCGAGATACACTTGTCCAATAGGATTAGGACATGTGTTAGGGTAATAATAATATCATTTTTACCCTTAATTACCCTATTTACTTTTAACCGTGGTAAATAAAAGTAAAAAGTTACTATTCATCAAAAATTATTTTCATCTCATTGAACCACATTTTACTTACTGACATCAACCGTGTCTCTCGGATTTTTGAAATTCCACTCACTGAAGCGGTAAAATTAAGATTTATGAAAAAAATAATTTTTTAACTACCACTTTGTAGTTTCACTATTCATCAAAAATTGAAGTTTTTCAGAAAAATGCCAAAATTTCACCCTAAGCTATAATTGATATTCCGAATTAAAAAATGATTTCTATTTTACAAAATTACAAACATATAAGTTGCATTAATTAATTTTATAATTAATTTCTGCTGTCACAACAAATAGCGTGTTTTTAAGAGATAATAACTATCAAAAGATTAACACTTGTTTATGTCTGGTGTAAATGTGAAATTACATCCAATGACCAACATTGTATTAAATTGTAAAAATATATTCTAAATATACTTTAAAACCACTCAAATTAATAATTTATCAATATTAATCATTTCAATTGAAAAAGTTGTTTTTAACGAAAATTTAGAAATTTTCACTATTCATCAAAATATGAAAGTTATCCGAAAAGTACCAAAATTTCACCTTAGGCTAAATTCGATACTACGAATCCAAAAATGAAGTCCATTTTGAGAGCTAAAATATCTAAAATTTTAAAAGGTGGTTATTACTATTTATAACGGCTAGTTATAATAATATTTTAATAGCATATCGTTGTTTAGTGAAACTCGGTATTGCGTACTACACAAGCTATCGAGGAAGGTCGCGATTGCGTGTAATGAAAGGCAAGTCAAGGATGTGTGTTGTGCAAGCTCCTTTTGGTGTAGCGTACAACACAAAAGAATATTTTTTATAAAATCTCAGGTTGTTACATTCTACCCCCCTTAAAATGAATTTCGCCCTCGAAATTCGTCGGGGTTATAAATGGTTTACTATTCGAAAGATTATTTAATAGAAACCCACATCGTAAAAAGGAATACCAAAACCAATATTTAAAAACAAAAGTATGAAACGTAACGGTTACCCAAATAAACTAATCACTAGGTTTTCACATAGGTGAAAATATGGATATGGAAGAGAAATCTAACCATCATGTTCTGATGGAGAGTGGTAGAGAACATGGCTATGGAAAAGCCAGTAATCACAAAGCCATAAATTTGTGATGATCTAGGGTACCATCTGATTCATCGGATATAAGGGCACTAGGACAACATTTTTGGTTTTCAAGATCATTTCCCTAAAGTTGAAAATTTTGAATTAGAATAAATACTTACTTTATTTTGGTACAATCTCACTGTTGTTCGTGCCTTGAACAATTTCCACTTCATCTCTTAAATAAATGAAGTTGAATTTGTTATTCATAAAGTGTTAGCAGATCATGTGATAGAATGACGGGTCATTCCATCTGTCTCAAACAAAAGGTTAGCAAAAATTATATACATAAGTCGATCTATAGTGATATTAATCATATATGGTTCCTAAAATGGACTTATACTTCATATATCATACTGCTTAATATAATAAAACTAGTTTCTACTAAACAGGGACTTCCTGTAGGCTAGTGGTAGGCGATAAAGGCCAGTCGCACTTCGGTTGTGGGTTCGATTCCCACAGCCTTGTCCGACGCGATGGGCTGTCGCCCGTCCTGCAGGTTGTCCTTTTTTCTAAAACTATATTACTATAACATCCCATCAATAATATCGAAAAATGTTTTATCCTAACTTATTTCCAACATAATCCATTATAATCTTTAGGAATATCCATAATACTGCAGTCCACTCTCATAATATAATGAAAACGATTACCAGAGATTTAATACTGTCGTTAATCCCCATATATCATAAGATATGTCTTGTTGGTCACATTCCAAACATTCAAAGGCCTTAATCATGTATTCTCTTGAAGAATGAATACCCATTGAACCTTAGTGAAAACATGAATACTGTTAAAAGTTAAGACTTTCCACATACCAAAATCCAAAAACTCTATATACTCAAACCATAATATAACCTTCTCCTTATATCAGTCATGAGCTCATGAATACTATCAAACATTTAATTTTCTCCTTATCCCTTCATTATGCGCATATCATCTACATTCCAAAAATATCTGAATAACCTTCCATGGATACTGGTAACATTAATCATACACTTTCAAAACTCAAGGAAAGACAATAGTGTAACAATCCTTAGATGTCTCTTTATTCCAACATTACACATGATAAACATGTAATCATTCCACTACATTCTTAAACCATTAACCGAGCTTCAACAATTCTTTCATCTCACATATCATTTGTAGTCTCTTCATCATCATCCACATAAATACTACCCATACGACCATACTGATTTTCTTCATGAGTCTTTCCCTTAGGACATTGGTTTTCATAATGCCCATACATTCCACATTTAAAACACTTAACCATTTTTGATGTCATAGCAATACCATTATCCTCATCCATGGTGTTAACTGAACCTTTTCCTTTTCACTTACTTGCTTTGTGTCCTTATTTTCTACACCCAAAGCATCTTCCAGTTCCCTTGAAACATTCTCCTTTATGCCTCTTCCCACATGATTTACATTGGGGAAATTGAACTTTATTTCCTCTATGACCATCATGAAACTCAATCTTTCTCTTATTAGCCAAGTCAGGAAACTTACCAAATTTTACTTTATTGATCATATTATAAGATTGCTGATTCGGCATAATAATGATGTTTGGACTTCCAAATCCCATTTCATTATGAAGAATATCATTCCATTGTCCATCATATCCTCCATTATCGTGAATCATCTTGTTTCCAGCCATTTTCTAAAACCCAAAAAGAATAGTGTTAGAGGCAAAAATCATAATAAAGGGGGAGTAACTTCAATATCTAACATCTTAGGTTTAATCTGATATCGTTACCATAGTTCTAGGACTATATCCTATACGTATACTTATCCTTAGGGACATCCCTAGACATACCTTAGAAATATCTCTAGGGATCTCACTAACGTTTTCGCATCCTAGTTTCCAAAGGTTGACTAAAACTTTCCTCTGATACCAACTGTAGAGACCCGAAGCTTGACGTACATAAACATTACATTATTTTTGCGGAATACTTATTACATAACAAAAACACACACACAAGGATAGTAATAGTTTAGTGTCTTTGGAAACTCAGAACGTAATCTTCTAATCGTGGTGAAAGATCTTCAATATCTCCCATAAAGATCTTCCCTTTTTTTACCTAAAAACTTTCTTTATATCCTGGGGAAAAGAAAACATAAAAGGGTGAGCTCAAATGCTCAGTAAGGGTAAACAAAAGAAAAATCAATCACATCATATTCATAAGAACATAACTTTTGAAAATCTTTACCTGCAAAAGAGAGCATAATTTCATAACATGAGATAAATCATAGTAGTGAAATGAAATCCCAATAATCATAACTTAAAACATGAAACTTTGTGGCATACACACATAATAATAGAGAATCATTTCTTGTTAGTCAAGACTCATTGCCAAGACTATCTTAGTGGACAAAGTCCCTTTCTGAATCGAGTCACCCTCGTTTCAGTCCTGTTTCACTGAACCAGTATAACCTACCATTCCAGCCATGTCTATCTCATGAGATATAAAATCTTTACCCAATGCATTGGAGGGAGATATAGGTCGCACCCATCTCATAATGATACCATTCTTATGTGTGCCACAAAATCATAAATCATACATCATAGCATAACCCATGTAATAAAAATGGAATTCTTAAACATCGTGACATCATAAAACAATTCATATAAGATAAATGAATTCATCAAAATAATTCCATCACAACATAGTAAAATCAATGTAATGATAGGGATAGAATCATAACCCTATATTATCTTAGATGGAAAAATAATTTTGATAAAACACTTGAACTCTATTCTTGAGGAAAATATCCTTTCTACTTCAAAAACATTTTTCCTTTCTTAACATGTCAAACAATTTTAAAATAAAAGAATTTGATTAAAAATAAACTTGAAAACTTGTAAGGGAATCTTCTTGGAAATAATGTTTTAAAAATCCATTCATGCCGTATAAGTGAAAAAAAACATTCTTCTCGTACTTTTGTAGGAAAAGTAAAAAAGTACCACATATGAAAAACGACAAAAGATTCCTTTCATATCTTTTACTAAAAACTCATCGGAGGGTAAAATAGGATTTAAAAAATTGTAGGTGAATGGGAATAATATTACATATTGAGGAAATATGGATGTGGATAATAAAATACACCCCATTAAATGCCAAATTATAAACAATCTCGGATAAAAATGATATTGTGATATTTCCCTTACATTAGGTCCGATTTGCTTCGTAAGTGTCTGAACCTCCTCTTCTCTTAAACGCCTCCTTGAATCCTCCACTTAGAGAACTAAGATTGGTCTTTGAAGAAGACCAGGACATCTAGGATTATTCTAGGGAAGTGTAGAAGAGATTTTGGCAGGGTTTGGCCGAGATTGAATGCTCAAATTGGTGTGAGGAGGAGAGGGAGGAGGTGCTCTTTTATAAGGGAGGAGAGGGGCACCTTAGGAATATCTCAAAATATTATTTTATATTAAAGTCAAAATCGGTTTATAATGGTTCCAAAGGGTTTTATTTAGAAGATAAAGTGGGGATGGGTCGAAATCCTATCAACCAATAGGATTTAGACAAGTTTAGGTTATTATTTTAACCTTATCAATTAGATTTAACTCTAAGTTAAATAATTTAACTTTTACCGTGTCTTTTTGTTTTCTTACACTATATGGTTAATACACATACTATAACATGACAAACTAACCCCAAATTGTTTATTATTAATATATATATCCTTATCTAAGTCATTTGGCCGAACCTTAGATTTTTAGGAATAAAATAACAATTACTAATATAATATTTGATTTAAAAACTATTTTGTGTCAATTTTGACACTATTTGATATATGATTTTTGTGAAAGTCATAACAGAATTATATGTTCAAACCAAGTTGATTACATCAACACTAATATATCATAGTAACCTAGAAAATTAGTGGGATTCATAAAAAGTCTCAAATTACATTTATTTTGGTGTTTATAACATCAATTATGTCAATATTTCATTAATAAGATAATTACTGCATCATCTTTGTGTCATGAATAAATTAAATTATTTGATGTCTAAAAATTACAAATAAAATACCATTATATAGGAAATCTTTTTAGATATCTAATGAATATTTATAGTCGAAATTATATTATGTATAACCCTATATTAAAAATGTATTAGTAAATAAACTTTTATTTTAACTCTTTTAACTCTTCTTTAAATTAAATAATAATAAATGTCCTAATCTAATCCAGGTGGGCCTAAATGATAATATTTTACACTTAAGGTTGTTTTTTGTCGATATATACTTGTCCAATAGGATTAGGACATGTGTTAGGGTAATAATAATATCATTTTTACCTTTAATTACCCTATTTACTTTTAACCGTGGTAAATAAAAGTAAAAAGTTACTATTCACCAAAAATTATTTTCATCTCATTGAACCACATTTTACTTACTGACATCAACCGTGTCTCTCGGTTTTTGAAATTCTATTCACAGAAGCAGTAAAATTAAAATTTATGAAAAAAATAATTTTTTAACTACCACTTAGTAGTTTCACTATTCATCAAAAATTGAAATTTTTCAGAGAAATGCCAAAATTTCACCCTAAGCTATAATTGATATTCCGAATTCAAAAATGATTTCTATTTTACAAAATTCCCAACATATAAGTTTCATTAATTAATTTTATAATTAATTTCCGCTGTCACAACAAATAGCGTGTTTTTAAGAGATAATAACTATCAAAAGATTAACACTTGTTTATGTCTGGTGTAAATGTGAAATTACATCCAATGACCAACATTGTATTAAATTGTAAAAATATATTCTAAATATACTTTAAAACCACTCAAATTAATAATTTATCACTATTACTTATTTCGATTGAAAAAGTTGTTTTTAACTAAAATTTAGAAAATTTCACTATTCATCAAAATATGAAAGTTATCAGAAAAGTACCAAAATTTCACCTTAGGCTAAATTCGATACTACGAATCCAAAAATGAAGTCCATTTTGAGAGCTAAAATATCTAAAATTTTAAAAGGTGGTTATTACTATTCATAACGGCTAGTTATAATAATATTTTAATAGCATATCGTTGTTTAGTGAAACTCGGTATTGCGTACTACACACGCTATCGAGGAAGGTCGCGATTGCGTGTAATGCAAGGCAAGTCAAGGATGTGTGTTGTGCAACCTCCTTTTGGTGTAGAGTACAACAAAAAAGAATATTTTTCATAAAATCTCAGGCTATTACAAAGGCTATGTCCAGCGCTTCATTCAGGGCCTGCTGGCCTGGGGATATCTCGCCTGGTTCGAGAGGAGAATCAGCAGCAGCCCCGATGGCAGTACCACACGGGCTATACTGTGGCGAAGGAACCCCAGTTCCTTTCTTTGCAAGATGCAAGATAAAAAAATAACTTCCTTAAGTAACAATTCTTTGACTGAAATCCAGTTTCAAAGCAAATAAGGAAAGAAAACTTACATCTACAGGAGCCACATACTCATGCCACTCTGCATCTCCAGAACCACCAGCCCCCACAGTGGCGCCACGATCAATAATTTCCTTCACCCTCCTGGTGACAGGAACAGACTCATCAGTGGCATATATGAGCATTTCCAGCTCTCTGATGTAATCCTGCACTTCATTGGGGTTATCCTCGTAGAAGCCATAAGATTCCCTATTCTAGGAAGTTATAGGCCCTCACACAAATCCATCCATGCGATCTCAGTACCACGGTATAAACTCTTCCATAGCTGGATAGCCTCTGGTCTTAGATATGAAGGCTAAGAGGAAGGTCCTACAATTTTTGACTTCAATTTCTTCCCAGCTCCTGCAACTACAGATAAAGAATAATAAATTAAGACTTATTGCATTATAAAGTAGCAGTGATTAGATTACTACAATGATGTAACTCATCAGGAGTTGATGGAGTGGGTCTTTTAATTCTGACCAGAGGATTATATTGGGTGCAAAACAGCTTTGCCGCTGGTTGTGCCTAATCATCCCCATCATGGGAATCTGGTGAATCAATTCTAGAGGAGGAGTCTGTCGAATCAACTTCAGATCAAATACTGCCCCAGTCTTCTCCCTTGACGTCAGCAGCCATAGTTGCCGAGCAACCATCGGATGTTGCTCTAACCTGACATGTACTGGAGGAGATACAACAATCTGTTGCAAACATCTGAATTGACGTGAAAATCTATATGGAACATAGGCCTCACATATGATTTCTCCTTCAATCCTGGCAACAAGAACACCATCCCTGCAAGCTAGCATGTATACCCTCAAATCCAAATGGGTTGTTCAATCATCAACAAACCGCCCGGTTGGCGGACATCCATAGGGAAAGAAGTTGAATTCCTTAAACATGCTCAGCCTCACTTTCATGTCATATGCATTAACATCTAATGGAGCAACTCCAGAGAATGCTTGCACTGATGGCCTGAAATAACTTCTCGGAATTTGTAATCTGTTCTGTACATTATAAGTCCTGAAGTGAGTGCCGATCCATTCCCATAAAACTTGGAATGGTCCCAATATTTATAAAGGAGATTTACCCATGAAGACATGAAGTAAACTCCTGTGAATATTTATTAAAATGGGGGTAGCCAACCCAACCATATTTCCATCAGCCATCTTTGTCGCAATGAAAAAGGTCCCTGGCCTGATGCCTCCCTTCAAATCCCTGACTGGCAAGAGATAAACACTGAGCCACATTGCCAAGGAGCCTGCCAGATGATTCTTCTTTGGGATTCTTTGATTCACTTCATATCCCCACTTCTCGAGCTCTCCTACTTCTATAGTTTTCCAGAATGTGCTAGGAGCACCCCTCTTCTCAGGTTTTGGGCAGGTGGTAGGACGTTTGGGCCTCTTATCCATGGATTTTTTTTCTTGGATCCTTTTTCTTTCGGCTCCTTCTCCTTTGGCTCCCTCTATTTATTCTCAATAAGAAATATATTCATCCATTCCTCTGGATGAATATCATTTCTAGAATGAGTTAATGAGGTCATTGAACTCTGGAGCCTGTGGAAGATCTTAAATAATTCCCGAGCTAAAGTAGGAGTTTTCTCTGAATCATTCCAAGTCACCTTGGGAGGAATGAATTCATCATAAATATCGCCCAAAATTGGAGCCCCTGAAATCTTGTGGATATCCCACAGACTGATGCCTACTTCTCCATGAGTCAGATGGAAAGAATTATTTGCTGGGCTCCAGTGGATGAGTATCTCCGGCACAAAGTTATTATGTCTGTAAACATATGTTTGGCCAACCCAGACAGCTTCGTATGTTGCAGCTCCCTTCAGATCCTCGACAAACTCTGCACAGGTTTTTCGTACCCAGTATGCCCACATCCAAGTTGGCTTCATGCCTCCCCTAGGATGGAAGTCCCAACTTTTCTTCCAGCCTTTGGATTGATCCATCTGAGAATTTCGGAAGATTGAAGGATGACAATGTGGTTTCAGCTCAGGTGTATGATTTTTCAGATCTGGTGTGCAAGGGCTATGATGCATCACGTAGGCCTTCTCCACTTTTATAGCACTTAGAAATACTCCTCCACCTGAGATATTTTCTGAAGCAAAGTTGGTGTAATTCTGGAACCACGAAAATGGAAGATAGTTCTTTGCTTCTGGAATGGTGACTTCTCATAGATGACCATAGCCATACTAAGGCAGATAAGTGCTCTGTGGGAAGTCATTATGATATTTCTTCAGATACTTAGCCAAATTCGGAAGAGTTCTATCTTTGACAGTATAATAATCATGGCCAATGATGTCCATCATATCATCTATCGGCTTGCTAGCAAGTTCATCTACTATTCCAGGTCTAAGAGCCATTGATTCTACACAAGAGTTGAATAAATTAACTCTTAAATGGATTGATTTTTCATAAACTTTGTGAAAGAAATTCGAAAAAATGGCTAAGGCATTAAGGCGCGCAAGTATAGATGTGCCGTGCAAGTGTTGAATGTGTCTCCAAGTTTTTTCCGCGCATGTTTTCACCACGCAAGTCCTATTACCTTGACAGCAGCGCGACGGCGAGGAAACAGCGGAAAGAAGATGACTTGTGCGGCGAGAGCTCGAGAATTCAGAATCAGATGCGAAGCGCAGCCAATAACTGCATATTTATAGGCCAGGAGGCCTATCTACACGCCTATACCCAGTGCGCCCAGGCCCTACGCGATGCGCACTTGTGCGCCGCCCTCTGCACCATCAAGACTTGCGCTCCACCTTTCCTTTGGATGTCTTCGATTTCCTCAGAGTCAAATCCTCATTTCTCTCCGGATCCAACTCTGAGGGGGGACTTTTGTTGATGCTCCTTTCATCACAGAATCTAAAGACCGGAAAAGGGGAATATCTAAGCTCAAAGTGATTCAAACTTTGAAGAAAATATCAAAAAATCGACAAAGGCATGAACAAGGGATCAAAAGCACATGTGCCGTGCAAGTTCTATCACTGTCGTGCAAGTCCACTTGCGCGACACCTTATGGTTGCGCAAGTGACTTGCGCAACCTAAGTGGTAACCACCCGGGGTCTTCTCCTGCCTATAAATAGACCCTGTGGGCCCCCCATTTACGGATGATTTTTTCTAGAAACTCAGATTTGAGCTCCAGGTGCCCTAGTCTCTTCTCAAAGCTTCTGAAACACTTCTAAGGTAATTTCTTACCTAGAACGGAAGATCTAAAGAGGGGGATGAAGGCCTAAGTGTTGAAACTCATCAACACTTGTGCGCCTGAGTGGCCAGCCCTTAAGGAAAAAGGACCACACTTGCGTGCCGCCTTACTCCTTCAATAGATATTATGCGCCCCTCTTATGGAAGAAACTCAAGAGGATTCTAAAGGCTTTAATGAAGAGTCGCTCAAGTATTACCCTGTTGGTTAACCGTCGCGCAAGTACATCATGTGTCACGCAGGCGTATACCTGCGCGACCAGGACTTGCGTGCCCACGCAGTACCTGCGCGCCTGCCAGGACTTGCGCGCCCCTGCCTTTTTGGGTGCCTTTCTTTCCCATTTCACCCCTCTTAAGCCATTACACCTTTCCTATTCATGATTCAGTCTTCAAGACACTCTTCAAATCCATTTATGGCATGATTTCTTGATTTAACTTCCTTATCTGAAAGGAATTCTGTGGAATATCTCTCAAAACCTAGTGATTTACACATCTTTATGTCACTAAAGATTGAGATTTCATTCATTCAACCTCATCTTTTATGATGAGAGAATCCTTAACCTGGGTCTCCTTTTTAGGAATAATCCCCAGTCATAAGTCCTCTAATTTGGGCATCCTCTTAGGAGTAATCCCCAGATCCCCTGACCTGGGCTTCCTTTTCAGGAGTAATCCCCAGTCTCAACTTTGGGCATCCTCCTTAGGAGTAAGCCCCGGTCATAATTCTTAACTTGGGCATCTTCCTTAGGAGTAGGCCCCAATCTTAAAGTTCCCAAATCTGGGCATCCTCTTTAGGAGTAAGCCCCAGCCCCCTAATTTGGGCATCCTCCTCAGGAGTAGGCCCCAAACCATAATCCTTGACCTTGGCCTCCTTTTCGGGAGTAATCCCCAGTCTTAATTTCTCTTAACCAGTCCTAATTTACCTTTGATCTGGGATTCCTTTTCAGGAGGAAAACCCAATCATAAGTCTTCTCCTAATTTGGGCCTCCTTTTCTGGAGTAAGCCCCAAGTTAGAGTATTCAAAATCTCCATGAAGCACATATACCTTTATGGACCCTGTTCCTGGATTTCTTCCCTAAAGTAAATCCTAACCTTAATTTATCTGGGCAGTCATACATACATAAGCACCACATTATTTCTTATGATTGCATCTTTCATGGCACAATTGTCTAATTTTTACCAATACCTCTTGTTTCTCACGCCGAGCATGACTCACGGGAGCATAGAGTGTAAAAGTAATTGTGACATCCTTCTTTGAGCCATCAATAATAAACATCATACTCCCTTACTCAAACTACGTGGATTTTGATTCCTTTTCTAAACAAAGGATACGTAGGTATCCCGTCTACGGGTTCGATCCCAACTCTAAAATAATCCATGTCCTTCTGATTGACAATAAACTTCAAGCACCCCACTGAGTGGCTTTAAAACCAGCATGGTCATTGTAATGACCAAGAGACTTTTGTATAAATGTGTCGAAGGGTACCATTGACCAAGAATCTCTAATAAATACAGATGATTCTCTATCAATGAAGAACCTCGAATACATACAAAAGATTCTCTAAATTTCCTACATATTTAATCCTTGATTGTCAGATCTGAAGGAAAGATCATTTTATACTTGGTAATGTAATAAGGATTCAAGAACATAACTTAGATCTATAAAGAGTGTCCCGGAGTAGACAATAATTCCCCTCAAAAAGGTGTGATGAGTCCGACCTCCCATCCTCTCAACCAATGCAAATTCCTAAGCCTCATCAGTCCCCAAACTAATGAGCACCTACCTTTGGAAAGTTGGTCCGAATGGATGTGGAATCATTGGATGTTTCCGATTCTACAAACAAACCCGTTAGAAACCGATCGGAATGTTTGAACCTCCGATATAGGTGGTCATCCCCGGATTCCGAGGTAAACAAACCCTAAAAACCCTAAAACACCTCAAAATCCCAAAAACCCCTCAAAATCCCGAAAACCCCTAAAAACCATTAAATTTTTAATCCTCCCAAAAATTTCCAAAAAAAATATAAAAATATAAGTCCAAAAAAAGCTATAAGAAAACCTTAATAACCTAAAAAACCCTAGAACCCCAAAAAACATAAAAATGGTAAAAAATATAAAAAATCATAAAAGGATAACAAACTATAAAAATCCTAAAAATTACAAAAATCTTAAAAAATCATAAAATACCACCTAAAATCTATAAAAATGTAAAAAAACGATAAAATCCTTGACAACCCCTAAGAAAACCTCAAAACCAAAAAAGAATTAAAACACCTAAAAACCCAAAAAATGAAAAAACCCCTAAAAGACACAAAAATCTATAAAAACCCTTAAAAACTATAATAATCCCTAAAAATATTAAAACCCCATAAAAACCAAAAACCATCTATAAAATCTATAATGCATTTAAACCCATAAAAATGTTTAAAAACAATAAAAATCCTTTAAACCCCTGAAAAGGTCAAGAAAACCCTAAAAAAAACCAAAAAACCATAAAATCACTAGAAAGACCTAAACCGAAAAAATATTAAATATACTAAAAAATAAGAAAATATACATAGAAACAAAAAAATCTATAAATTTTTAATAAGTCTTAAAAAAACACAAAACACCCAAACAATAAAAGTACGCTAAAAACATTAAAATACCCTAAAAAGAATCTAAAATGCCTAAAGTAGTAAAAACCCTTAAAACTGAAAGAACCCTAAAAAAATAAAACCCTAAAATTCATTAAAAACTAAAAAATATCTTTAAATCCATAAAACCAATAAAACTAAAAATACCATAAAACCCTTTAAAGGCCTAAAAACCATAAAACCACATAAAAGAGTAAAAAAACTAAATACCCAAAAACACCACTTAAACACCACAAAATACCTAAAGGCGCAAAAAAACTATACAAATCCTAAAAAATACCTTAATATCAATAAAAATTTAAAACCCCTAAAACCCTTAAATACCCTAAGAAAACCTAAAAACCAAAAAAATATTAAAAACCTAAAAACCTTTAAAAACCAAAAAATACTAAAAACACTAAACTTTTTTCAAAACCATAAAATATGTTAAAAAATTAAAAATAAACTTAAAAAACCTAAAAATTAAAAAATCCCTAAAAAACCCACAAAAATTCTAAATCCCTAAAATCCCATAAAAACCCTAAAAATCCCAAAGAACCCTACAAAATTTAAAACCATTCAAATCCAAAATACCCTAAAAAACACTAAAAACATAAAAAACGTATAAAACATGAAAAAAATTAATAAATTTTTAAAAACCTAAAACCACATAAAACCCATAAGAACCTAAAAAATGATAAAAACCCTAAATGATCTAAAAAACTATAAACCCTAAAAGCATATAAATCATAAAAATCCTCAAAAGCCACTGGAAACCCATAAAAACCATAAAAACCCTATAAACCATAAATATCCACTACAAATCTAAAAACCCTTTAAAACCCTGATTATTTTAAACACTATTTAAACCTTACAAAACTGAAAAAACCATAAAACCCCCCAAAAACCATAAAACCCAAAAAAACCCTAACAAACCCTTAAAATCCCTCAAAATCTAAAAAACCCAAAAAACCTATAAGAACCATAAAAACCCCATAAAATTAAAATAAACTAAAAGCTATGAATACCCCTAATATCCTTAAACTCTCACAATCATAAAAACCCATTAAAACATAAAAAAATAAAAAAAATAAAAAAACCCGAAAATGCAAAGAATGCAAAGAACCCTGAAAGACATTAAGAATACATTAAAACCTAAAATCACATCAAAACCCTAAAAATTGATAAAACCTACCAAAACGCTAAAACCCATTAAAATTTTAAAAGCCCATAAAAACCTTTAAAAACCTAAAAACCCATAAACCTCCAAAAAATCCACTAAAACTCTAAAAACCTTTTAAACCCTGAAATACATTAAAAAAATATAACAAACCTTAAAACCCCAAAAATCTCAAAACACCGCTAAAAATGAAAAAAAAACCCATATAAACCCTAAAAACCATAAAAAACCTTAAAAACCTAAAAAACCCTGAGAACCCTAAAAACCATAAAAATCCTAAAAGACCTCCGAAATACCTAAAAACATAAGAAACCCTAAAAACCTCTAAAACAACTAAGAAAAAAAATTCAAAACCTGAAAAATCATAAAACCCCAAGAAATAATATAAAATATAAATACCCTAAAAATTTTAGACAGACCATAAAAACCCTATAAACCATAAAAACTAAATAGCCCCTTAAATTCCTTAAAACACATAAAAAAATAAAAATGACTAAAAAATTCTAAAACCCAGTTAAACATCAAAAAATGTTTAAAAAACTCTAAAAAATATTGAAGTCTATAAAAACAATAAATCACTAAAAACTAAAAACAAATCTAAAAACAAAAATCCATAAAACACCTAAAAATCCTAAAAACACAAAAAATTTCTAAAACCCTAAATCCATAAAAAAAATAAACATCCCCTAAAAACCCCAAAAAACATAAAAACCCTTAAAAAACTAAAAATTTTAACAAAACCATACAAACCCAAAAATACTTAAGAATCCTAAAAAACACTAAAACCACTAATTCCCCTAAAACCCCAAAACCATAAAAACAATAAAAAATATTAAAAATCATTAAAAAAACTAAAAACACATAAAACCTATAAAAATATTAAAAACCACTAAAACCTCTAAACATTAATTCAAACCAAAAAACATAAAAAACACTAAAAATGATTAAAAACACTAAAAATCAAAAATCCCTAAAAATAAAAAATCCCTAAAAACCAAAAAACCAAAAAACACCCCTAAAACCCTAAAAAATTCTCAAAAACCCTAAAACCACTAAAAAACTATAAATACCCATAAAAACCCAAAAGACATAAAAATCCTTAAAATTGTAAAAAACTGTAAAATCCATAAAAATCCTAAGAAAAGTCAGAAAACCTAAAAACAATTAAAACCACTAAATTTCTAAAAGCGCTAAAAACCATATTAGACCCTAAAAACCAAAGAACCCTAAAAATGATTAACATCCCAAAATCTATAAAGAAACAAAAACCCCATAAAAACCCTAAAAACCCTTAATAATATAAAATCCTTTAAACCCATAACAAGGTTTTAAAAAACTATAAAACCCTTAAAACCCAAAAAACACAAAAAAAAATCCCATTAAAACCGAGTAAAAGCATTAAAACCCTAAAAACTCTCAAAAAACTAAAAACCTACAAACCCATAATAATCCCAAAAAATACCTAAAAACCAAAACACATGAAAACCCTGAAAAACACTATGAAAACAATAAAAATCTAAAAAAACTAAAAACCCAAAAAAACATAAAATGCTAAAAAATATAAAATTCCTTAAAAACCATAAAACCTATAAAATTCATAAAAATCCCTAAACACCATAAAAAATATAAACCAAAAAAAAGTAAATAATAATGTAAACCCATAAAATTGTTAAATACAATAAAAACCCATAAAACTATGACAAAATCTCAGAAAAAGAAAAATATAAAAAATCCTTAAAACCCCTAAAAACCATAAAATTCCTAAAAATTATCACAATTCATAAAAACACAAAACATAATAAAAATATTAAAAATCCATAAAAACATAAAAACCCCAAAAAAACATGAACACCCTAAAATAAACCTTAAAAACCAAAAAACACTTTAAACCCCTAAAAACAAAAAACCACTAAAAAAACATAAGACCCAAAAAAATTAAAAACCTTAGAATCATAAAATTCCAAAAAACCCTATAATATACTAAAAACTATAAAAACACTTTAGACCCCTAAAAAGGTTTAAAAACTATACAAATAATAAAAAATCATAAATATTCAAAACCCCCAAAAAACAATAAAATCCATGAAAACATTAAAAAAACTAAAACTATCAAAAGGCCTAAATACCATAAAATGCATTAATATATGAAAAAAGCCCAAAAAATCCAAAAAAAATATTAAAAACGCCTTTACACCCCTAAGAAAACCTTAAAAGCCAAAAATCACTTAAAACACCAAAAAACCTAAAAACAGTAAAAATCCCTAAAACCCCTAAAAACCATAAAAACCATAAACCCATAAAAAACTAAAAATAAATAACTACACTAAATACCACTAAAAATTTTGAAAACCTATTAAACCGCTAAAAAATCTAAAAAACATTAAGAAACCTATAAACCCCAAAAAATCACAAAAACAAAAATGACCATAAAACACTAAGACCCCGTAAAACCCAACACCCCTAAAAATCCCAAAAAATTCAAATAATCCTTAAAAATTATAAAAAATCATAAAATTCCCAAAAAATAAATAAAAACTCTAAAATCCCTAAAAATCCTCATAAAAAACATAAAAACCTAAAAACACTTTAAACCCCTAAAACCTAAAAAACCCTAATAAACCCTAAAACCCCTAAAATCCCTAAAAATCCCCAAAACCCCAAAACCAATAAAAATTTGAAAAATCCCAAAAATCCCCTAAAATGTAAAAAATAGTAAATACATTAAAAACCCCTAATAAAACCGTAAAACCCTAAAACACATAAAATCCCTAAAAACATAAAAAATACTAAAAACACTAAAAGCCCTTAAAATATCGAAAAATCCCTAAAAACCATAAAACCCCTAAAAACCAAAAAAACCCATAAAAACCATAAAACACCTAAAAAATGATAATACACCAAAAACCTGACTAAAAACTCTAAGAATCCTCTAAACCCATAATGTGTTACAAAAAATCTAATAATCCATAAAACTCAAAAAACCGAAAAAATACCAAAAAACCCAAAAAACTACAAAGAACCCTAAAAATCATAAAAACCCAAGAAAACCATAAAAATCCTTAAAACTCTATAAAAATAAATTTCTAAAAAAATCCATAAAATCCCAAAAAACCTTAAAACCAATAGGAATCCCTTAAAAACCTAAAAACACTTAAAATCCCTAAAAAACTAAAAAATGTTTAAACCCCTAAAAATCTTAAAAATCAAAAAAACCATAAAACCCTTGAAATCAATTAAATACCCTAAAAACTATTAAACCCAAAAAAACAATAAAATCTAAAAAAACATTAAACCCTGAATAATGTAAAAAAATATAAAAAAAAATAAAACCATATAAAACTCAAAAAACATCTTAAAACCCAAAAAACCATAAAAAGTCTTAAATCCTTAAAACCTCTCAAAACCTCAAAATTTACATTAACCCAAAAAACAATAACATCATAAAAATACCTAAAATAATTAAAAATATAAAAAAATACTAAAAACTCAAAAAAACCCCAAGAAAACCATGAAAATCTAAAAACACTTAAAATCCATAAAATCCTTTAAAAAGCTAAAAACAGTAAAAATCCTAAAATACCCTAAATCCATAAAACCCTTAAAATCATAAAAACTGTAAAACTCCATAAAAACAGTAAAACCCACTAAAAACCCCTTAAACCACTAAAATGTTAAAAACTCAAAAAACCTTAAAAAATATAAAAAATATATAAAAACCCAAAAACCCAATAGAGTTATAAAAACCCAAAAATGCTACAATCCATAAAACCCATCAAAATCCCAAAAATCCATAAAAACCACAAAAATCTAAAAATATTCCTACAATCGTAAAAATCTCTAAAAACCTAAAAAACATTATAAAAAACTAAGAAACATAAAAAAATTAAATCTCAAAGAAAACCTAAAAACTGTTAAAACCCCTAAAAATAAAACCCATAAAAATATTAAAAATCCATAAAAACCTCAAAAATAATAAAAATTATAAAAATTAGTAAAAAACCGAAAAAAATTAAAAAACAATAAAAACCCTGAAAACCACTAAAAATCATAAAAAACAAAAAAAATATAACCTCTAAAAACCTAAAAAATGTAAATATCAATAAAAAAACTATAAAACACAAATTCACCTAAAACTGTAAAAACATATAAAAACCATGAACATTATTAAACCCCCCTAAAAATAATAAAATACCCATAAAAACTCATAAAAACCATGAAACAAAAAAAGCAAAAAAACTCTAAAAATAAAAAAATGTACAAAAAACTCAAAAAAAAACCTAAATCCCAAAAATCCAAACAACCGATAAACCCCTAAAACCCATAAAAACCCTAAAAATTCAAAAAATAAAATAAAAATTCATATTAATCCTAAAAAATCCCTTCAAATCCCTAAAAATGTAAAAAACCCTAAAAACCCCAAAACCCTTAATTAATCCTTAAAACCTAAAATAACTTAAAACCTAAAAAAACCTTAATAACGCAAAAAACCAAAAACATCCCTAAAGAAACCTAGAAACCCTAAAAACCTTAAAACCACTAAAATATAAAAACCCTCGAAAAACTATAAAACCCCTAAAAACCATTAAAAACTCTAAAACCCCCCAAAAATGTTTAAAAACCCTCACAAAGCTTAATTACCCTAAAAACACAAATAACCCCTAAAATCCCAAAAAACCAAAAAACCATAAAAACCTTAAAAAATGTAAAAATACTTAAAACCGCTAAAAACCATAAAAATATTATAAAATCCCCAAAATAACTAAAAAATAAAAAAACCCTTAAAATACCTAATAAAAAAATAAATCCAAAAAAAACATAAAACCCTTAAAAAATAAAAATACTAAAACCCAAAAAAACAATTAGAAGACACTAAGAAACCTAAAATCCCCTGAAAACCAAAAAACCCCTAGCAAAATCTAAAATTTCATAGAAACCCTAAAAACCAGTAAAAACTCTAAAACCCATTTTAAACACTAAAATAATTAAAAAAATATAAAAAATAAAGAACCCACTAAAAAGTAAAAATAACCCAAAAACCCAAAAAAACAAAAAACCCCTAAAAACACAAAATACCCTAAACACTCTCAAAATACCTTAAATAAAAAAAAGCATAAAAATATTTAAATATCTCAAAAAATCAATGAAATAATAAAAAATCCTAAACAACTTGAAAACCCCTAAGAAAACAATAAAAACCTAAAAACACATAAAACCCAAAAAAACATAAAAAACACAAAAAACCACAAATACCATAAAACCACTAAAAACTTGAAAATACCATAAAACCCCATAAAAACCATAAACCATTAAAAATTTCAATACTTTAAATGCCTAAAAAATTATAAAACTCTAAAAACCATTGAAAACATACAAAAATAAAAAAAACCCAGAAAACTCAAAAATACCATAAAACCACAAAAAAACACAAAAACTATAAAAACCATCAAAATCTATAAAACCCTCAAAACCATAAAAATCATAAACAAATCATGAAAAATGTAAAAAAACCTAAACCCTAAAAACCACTAAGAAAACATTAAAAATCTAAAAACACTTAAAACCTTTTAAAAACCTATAAAACCCTAAAAACCAAAAAAAACTAAACCCCCTAAAAACCTTCAAAAACCTAAAAACTCATAAAAACCATAAAAAAATAAAATAAGTATAAAACCCCTTTAAATCCCTAAAAATGTTAAAAATATCTAAAATAACCTTTCAACCCCCCAAAAATCAAAAATATCCAAGAAGTATAAAACACCATAAAACCCTAAAAACACTAAAACCCCTCAAAATCCATAAATCCCTAAAAAACTGTATAAAACCTAAAAAATATCAAAAATAAATAAAAATTTTAAAAACCCTAAAACCTTGAAAACCCATTAGAAAACCTTAAAAATCTAAAAAAACATAAAAAAATAAAAAAAAATGCTAAAGCCCCTTAAAATATCCTAAAAACCCTAAAACCCCTAAAAACACTAAAACCCCTAAAAACATAAAAACAGATAAAAACAACAAACCAATATAAAAGTAATTTAAATATATAAAATGATAAACACACAAAAAACCCTTTAAAACACAAAATTACTCAAAAAACTCAAAAACCCCAAAAGACCATGAAAACCCTAAACACAACCAAAATCTCTAAATACCCTAAAAACCCTAAAATTCTAAAATGACCATAATATTCCTTAAAGAACATAAAAACCCTTGAAAAATCATGAAAAAACCTTCAAAACCCCAAGAAAACATTCAAAACCAAAAACTTGTATAACCCTTTAAAAAACCCAAAAATTATGAACATCGTGAAAAGACCCTTAACCTCAAAAAACCATAAAATCCCTAAAACCCTTAAAACCACATAAAACCCAAAAAATCCTAAATCCCAGTAAAAATTAAAAAACCCCTAAAACCACCTAAAATGCTAAAAAAATATAAAAACCCTAAAAGATCGTAAAACAACACAAAACCCCCCCTTAAAACTCCAAAATACCATAAACACAAAACAAAACCCGAATAAACACAAAATTCCAAGAAAATCACATAAAACCATAAAAAACCTAAAAATCCTATAAAATCCAAAAAATACATAAAATTATAAAAACCATAAAACCCTGAAAACCACTATGAAAACTATAAAACATAAAAACACTTTAAACCAATAAAAACCTAAAAACCCCTAAAAACCAATAAAATTCCTAAAACCCAATAAAACTCTAAAAACCCTTTCTAAACTTAAAGTGTTAAAAACATTAAAAACCCTTAAAACACAAAAAAACATAGAAAACAAAAAAACAAGAAAAAAACAAAAAAACCCAAAACCATAAAAGCCTCAAAAAACCCCACAACTAATGAAAACACTAAAAAATCCCTAAAAATCACTAAAACACTAAAAACTCAAAAAACCACTTAGAATATTATAAAACCAAAAACCACTTAAAAATACTAAAAAACCTAAAAATGCTAAAAACCCTAAAAATACCTGAAAGTCCCCAACACCCTTACCAACTGTAAAAACCCCTAAATATATTAAAAATCACTAAAAACCCATGAAAAACTAAAACTAGTAAAAACTCTAAAAACCATTTTATGATTAAAAATGTTAAAAAATATATAAACCTTAAACCACTAAAAACTCAACCCCCCTAAAAACCCAAAAAAACATAAAAACCATAAAAACCCCTAAAACTCTCAAAATCGCTAAAACCCTTGGAAACCATAAAAATCCTAATAAATATATAAAAATATATAAAAACATAAAAACCCTAAAAAAACTAAAAAACCATTAAGAAATCTTTAAAACCGAAAAAACACTAAAACTCCAAAAAGCTAAAAAAAATATAAACACCCTAAAAAACACTAAACACCCCTAAAATGCTAGAAACCATAAAACCCCTTAACA
Organism: Viscum album; assembly: GCA_963277665.1. Taxonomy (NCBI): domain Eukaryota; kingdom Viridiplantae; phylum Streptophyta; class Magnoliopsida; order Santalales; family Viscaceae; genus Viscum; species Viscum album. The sequence goes on along the minus strand of OY728136.1, from coordinate 1,272,634,948 downwards.
CATTAAAAAAATCCTAAAACCCATAAAAACCCTAACAACACACAAAAAACACTAAAACCCCTTTAGACTTGTAAAATCATTAAAAAACTCTAAAAACATTAAAAAACAAAAAAAAAATTCCAAAAAAACCTCAAAACCCCAAAATCCCATTAAAACACTTAAAACCCCAAGAAAACCCTAATATCGCTAAGATACCCAAAAACCCCGTAAAATAATAAAAATTTCTTAAAAATCCCTAAAAACATTAAAATACTAAAAAACTAGAAAAAACTGAAGATAACCTTAAATCCCAAAAACCAATTTAAACCCTAGAAAACCAAAAAACTCTAAAAAACACCAAAGAACATAAAAACCCTAAAACACTTAAAATCTCTAAAACCCTAAAAACATATAAATCCTAAAAACGACCTGAAAGTCCCTAAAAATGAAAAAAACCCTAAAATCTAAAAAACATAATAGAACTTTAAAAACATAAAAACATATAAAACCACCAAAAATTCTGAAAACAATAAAAACCTAAACCCCTAAAATACCCTAAAACCCCTAAAACCCCATAAACAATAAAACCCCAAAAGACCATAAAACACCCAAAAACCCATAAACACCCTAATGACACTAAAAAATATAAAAAATATAAAAACCATATAAATCCATAAAAATATTAATGATCTATTAAAAACCTTAAAACCCATAAATAATTCAAAAAAATGATAAAAACCTAAAAACCCTTAAAAAATTTAAAAAACACAAAAACCGCTAAAAACTCTCAAAATCCATAACTACACTAAAAATGATAAAAATCCTATAAAATCCCTAAAAATTCAAAAAAATTATAAGAACACTTATAACATTGAAAATACAACAGAAAACCTAAAAATACATATAACCCTCAAATGACAAAAAAATCCTAAAACCCATAAAAACCATAAAACCACTAAAACCCATATAAAACCCTAAAACTGTAAAAAAATATAAACACATAAATACCCTAAAACCCCAATAAAAACTATAATACCCTCTAAATATCCAAAAATGTTAAAAACTCCAAAAAACCTTATAAACCGTAAAAAACCCTAAAACCCCCAAAATCAATAAAAACCCCCAAAACCAATAAAAATCCTAAAAAACCCTAAAATAACTAAAAACGTAAAAACCAAAAGAAAACTTGAAAACTCATAAAAAAACCATAAATATCAAAAAAAACTTCAAATCCCTAGAAAACATAAAAACCACTAAAATCCCTAAACCCCCTAAAACCCTCAAAATCTCTAAAATCCCTAAAAGTAATAAAAATTATAAAAAATTCCAAAAAATACATAAAATGGAAAAACCCCTATAACCAACAATACCCCTAAAAACATTAAATTCCTAAAAATACTTAAAACCCTTAAAAAACATAAAAATCCTAAAGACCTTATAACTCTTAATACCCTACAACTATAAGAAACCCTAAAACCCTAAAACCCCAAAAACCAATAAAAACTCTAATAACAACTAGTACTCAAAAACCATTTAATCCACTAAAAACATTAAAAAACTCCAAACCCTAAAAAACTCATAAAACCTAAAAATTTAAAAAACCAATAAAATACCTAAAACCCCCTAAAAACCCTCAAAATCCCCCAAAACCCTAAAAACATAAAAAAGTTCTAAAATACCTAAAAATTTAAATAACCCTTAAAACTTGAAAAACCATAAGAAAATTTTAAAAACATAAAAACAGTAAAAACCACTAAAAAATATAAAAATCTCTAAAACCTTTAATCTACCATGAAGGATGCTAAAAACATAAAAACCGAAAAAAACCTAAAACCCCTTAAATCATTTAAAATATGAGAAATCCATAAAAACTCTACTACCCACTAATGACTATACAAAACCATTAAAAACCTAAAAACCTTAAAATCGTTTTAAGGCCCTTAAAACTGTAAAAAAAACTCAATAAAACCCAAAAACCATCAAAAACCATAAAATATTAAAACCCTTAATAACATAAAAACCCTCAAAACCTAAAAAATCCAAAAAATATATCAATATCCCTAAAATATCATAAAAATCCCTAAAATATAAAAAACCCTACAAACCCTTTAGAAATATCTAAAACTGAAACACTTAAAACCCCTAAAAACCTAAAATATGATAAAAACATTAAATAACCCAAAACACCAAAAGAACCTAAAAACCATAAAAACCCCGTAAAAGTATTTAAAATTACCAAAATTAACTAAAAACTCTAAAAAACCATTAAACTCATAAAAACTCTAAAAAACTCTAAAAACCCTTAAAACCCCCAAAAATAAAAAAAACCCAAACACCCTCAAAACTATAAAACCCTAAAAACTCTCGAAATCACTAAAAACCCTAAAAAACATAAAAATCCTAAAAATCCTAAAAACCCAAACAATCCCTAAAAACATAAAAAAAACTATAAATATGAGAAAACCCCTAACAAAACCTTTAAAACCTAAAAATAGTTAAAACCCCTTAAAACATAAAAAAACAAAAATCCCAAAAAAACCTATAAAGGATCCTAAAATCCCTAAAATCCCCTAAAATAATAAAAACCCCATAAAATACTTAAACAACCACCAAAAATATATAAAACCCCATTGCACCCCTCAAAAACATTAAAAACTATAAAATAGCTCAAAACTCTAAAAAACTCAAAAAAAACCCCCTAAAACCTCAAAAAACAATAAAACACTAAAAACAGTGAAACAATAAAAATCTATAAAACCCCTAAAAACCATAAAATTCCTATAATTCCCTAAAAATACAAAAAATGAGAAAACCCTTAAAAACCTTGAAAACTCTTAAGATAACCATAAAACACTAAAAACACTTAAAAACCATAAAAACCTCCAAATACCCCAAAACCCTCTAAAATCCTTAATACTCATAAAACCCCAAAAAACTATAAAATACCCTAAGACCCCCCCTAAAAACCTAAAAACCCACTAAATAATAAAAAAACCATGTCACCCCAAAAGACATCAAAAAACTCTAAAAAATACCTAAAATCCCCCAAAAACCAATAAAAGCCTAAAAATACTCAAATCTATAAGACTCCAAAAAATTATAGAAACCTAAAAACCTTGAAAACCACTAAGAAACCCATAAAACCCTAAAAACAGTTAAAACCATTAAAAACATAAAAACACTAAAAAATCCAAGAAATATCTAAAAAGGCCCTTAAACCACATAAAAATAAAAAAAAACCAAAATACTATAAAAACATAAAACCCCATAAAAACCCAAAACCACTAAAAACTCATAAACCCTTTAAAACCCGAAAAACGTTTAATACAATAAAAACATTATAAAACTCTAAAAAACCTTTAATATACAAAAAAAACTAAAAAAATAACTATAAACCCAAATAACAAAAAAACCCTAAATCCCAAAAATTTCTCAAAACCATCCAAATCCCCTATATCCCTAAAAACCATAAAAAACTGCAAAATACAAAAAAATTACTAAAAACATAAAAACCTCTCAAATCCCTGAAAACCCCTAATAACCCTTACAAACATAAACAATATTAATAATTCTAAAAAGCATTGTACCCTTAAAAACATAAAAATCATTAAAACCCTTAAAACTACAAAGAACCCTAAAAACCCAAAAAACCATAAACCCATAAAACTAGGAAAACCATAAAATTTCTCAAAATTCATGAAATCCCTAAAAAACCCATAAAAATTATAAAAAGATATACACATATCTAAAAACAAAAAAAAATCCATGAAACCCTAAGAATGATAAGAAAAATATAAAACCTTAAAACACATACAACACCTAAAAACATAAAAATTAAAAAAACCCAAAAAACCCATAAACGATCTTAAAATCCCTAAAATTCCTAAAACCATTAAACCTCCAAAAAACCTCAAAACGTTAAAAATCTCTAAAACCCATTTAAACCCCAAAAAAAATCAAAAAACACACAAAATCCCAAAAAACCCTAAAAACGCAACATTAGAAAAATTCCCTAAAGTTCCCCTAAAAAATAAAAAATCCCTATAACCCTATGAACCCCTATGAAAACACTAAAAACATAAAAACACTTAAAACCCCTAAAAACCTAAAAATGCTAAAAACCCCTTAAAACTCGTGAAAACCCTTCGAAACACTAAAAACCACTAAAACACATAATAACCTAAAAGCCCATAAAAAGAAATAAAAAACCTAAAAATATACAGACTCTAAAAACACTTTAAACCTATAAAAACATTAAAGAACACTAAAAAAATTTAAAAACCTGAAAAACAAAATATAAACCAAAAAACAAAAAAATATAAAAACCATAAAAACTAAAAAAAACTTGAAAACATAAAACCCCTCAAAATAAATAAAATACCATAACATTTTGAAATTGAAATAAAAAATTATAAAAACATAAAAATTCCATAAAACCCCTAAATGTACCAAATAAAACATTAAAAACCTAAAATACATTTAGAATCTAAAATCCTAAAAAATGCTAAAAACCCCAAAAAACATAAAAACCCTAAATACCCTAAAACCATAAAATCCAAAAAAAACCCTAAAAACCCTAAACCAATAAAAACTCTAAAAACTCTATGAACCAATAATAATGTTAAAAAATATAAAATACCATAAAATCCCTAAAAACTCAAAAATCCCCTAAAATCCAAAAAATCATAAAACACCTAAAAATTCTAAAAACCTAAAACCCCCTAAAAACCCTAAAAACAATAAAAATCATTAAAATCCCCAAAATCATAAAAACCCCTAAAAATAAAAAACCTAAGAAAACCATAGAAACCTAGAAACACATAAAACACCTAAAATGCTGAAACACAAAAAACATAAAACCCCCAAAAAACCCAAAAAACCTTTAAAAATTCTAAAACCCTCATAACACCTAAATCCCCTAAAATATAAAAAATCCTAAAAAATCCCTAAATATCCATAAAAATATAAAAAACCATAAGAAACCCATAAAATACTAAAAACTATTAAATCCTAGATAACCTAAAAAATTCTAAAATCCATAAAAACCTATAAAAGACACTAAAAACTATAAAAATCATAATAAAAAACCCATAAAACCATAAAAAATATAAAAACATATAAAAAACCTAAAAACTAATAAAAACTATAAAACATATTCAAACCTATAGAATATTAAAAAACTATAAAGACCATAAACCCCTAAAATACTCAAAAGAACCTCTAAAACCCCCAAAAAACATAAAACCGCTAAAAACCCTAAAACCTCTAAAGATACCTAAAAACCCTAAAACCAAAAAAAATATATAGAAAATCCATAACAATTGCTAAAAATGAAAAAACACTAAAACCCCTAAAACCCCTATGAAAAACATAAAAACCTCAAAACCCATAAAACCCAAAAAACGAACAATTCAAAAAACACTAAAAAAATCCAAAAATAAAAGAAAAACTCATAATAATCTTTAAAAACAAATAAAAACTACTAAAATCTCTTAAACCATATTTAAACAAAAAACATTAAAAACTCTAAAATAATTAAAAACACTGAAAAACTAAAAAAAAAAATCAAAAGTCCATAAAACACTAAAACACTAAAATTTTGAAAAACCATAAATATCCCTAAAATCAATAAAATTTTCTCATAACATAAAAACTCTATATACCTAAATGAAAACCTTAAAAACATAATAACACTTAATATGCCTAAAAACCTAAAGAATATTAAAATCCCTAAAAACCCCTATAATACCCAAAATCCCTAAAAACCATAAAACCCCAAATAAACATAAAATACAAATAATTCCATAGTCAATCCCAGTCATGAGGGACTATAACTTTTGAAGAGGAAAAGATGTTTTGGGAACTTTGGTTCGATTGGTGGAACAAATTTCTTTTGGTTTGTCTAATTCGCTCGATTTCAAGTCTAGTGTAGAAATTACTTTCCCATTTTATTTGATTTTCCGTGAAGGTTTTTTTGGGAAGGGGTTTCATAATAGGGACGGTTTTGTGTTTACTGGTTGTGTTTCAGGATGATTTCATGATTTTAGGTTCTTGGGGTTGTAGTTACTAGGAGTAGTGGATTTTATAGTGGCGGGTTGTGGCTGTTGGTTTGGAGGGCTGGTGTTGTGGGTGTGTTGGTGGTGTTATTATCTATCACATGGGTTAATGTTTCTTTTTGATGGATTTATATTTGGTTTGTTTTTGGATTGAAAGAATGTTGGGCTTCACTGGTTGAAGATACTTCTTACTAGATTGTTGGTGGTGCTATTTGGGTGTAGGGGCTATCTAGAGGCTTGTATGGCCATCTATCTCCTTCCATGTGCATGTAAGGTTGGGATGTTCATTTTTTGATGCTAGGACAGGTTTTGTGGCTTGTTGTTAAGGTGTTATTTTTAAGGTGGAATATTGTTTTGTTTCTCGATTAGTAGCTATTGTGTAATGTTTTGTTTGGATATAGGCCTATTGTAGTCTGGTGTTAGTGCGTGGTTTTCTTCTGATCTTCTATGGTGTAGGGTTTTTAGATGTGCCTAGATTTATTTGGGGGTTTCTTGTTTTTTACCTTTAATAATTATATATAATTTAGGCATCTTAGAAACTGAAAATTTGACTATAGTAAAAGAATTGGTATTTATTTAGTAAGTTAAAAATATTTAATTATAATTAATTAAATAATATAAAATAAAATTTATTTTCATAAAATGTGGTTATAAATATACAATTATATATCTTCTAGTTTTATGATAATTTTATAAGACCTTACGTAATTTTTGAAAGTATTATCTAATCATTTTTAATTTTAAATACTGTATTTTTCAGGTAAATTATAATTTTATTTAAAATAAAATTTATCATATTTAGATAAATTATTTTTAAAAAATGGACTTCATTTTTGGATTCTATACAATAAAAAATTATTGGGGTGAAATTTTGGGATTTTTCTTAAATACATGAATTTTTTATGAATAGTGAAATATCATAATTTACAGAATAAGATAAATATGCTAATTATAGAGTCATGCATGATGTTTTTCTGATGTAAGTCCAATTGTTTTGGGTTCACATGATAAAATTACTATTCTTGGTCATGGAATACTCACTATCCCTTGTCTTGTGGGGAAATAATAAAATAATGAATTTTATATTGAGAAATCCCCTCTCCCTCCACTATAAACACCACCCTTCACACCATCATTTCATCACACATATCAAGATTCAATACTTGTATAAACTATTCACAAGAATATTCCCTAGCCCCTACCCCACGTCCATTATCATCTGGTCTCATCCGAAGACCAAGCCTAAGTTCTGTAAGGAGGATCTCAAGAGCAGGATTCAAGAGGTAATTTCTCTCCCTCTTTTCCTTTAATTTCCATTCAATTTCAAGTTAGTTTCTTATTTTATCAACACCTATATTCATCAAAATGGTATGGTAACACCAGTATCATACATATAATGGAATGTTATGATAATAATAGAATATTATTCCCTCCAACCCCCTTCTCCACTTCCTTTTATTTTATAAAATAAAACGTTGTTCGTGAGGTGTTAATCTATCTCCTTCAAGGATGACATGTTTAAAACTTCATTTAAAAATTTTAGATCTGGTCATAAAACAATTTTTATGGATGAACCAAATTATATTATATAAATTATATACTATTTCATGTTCTATAACTAATTTAGGTACATATTACTAAATGATTAAACAAAACAAGTTCGTTGTGGTAAAAACCGCCCATATTAACTCAAACAATCATCATTTAATTCTTGTCTAATGATTCATCCACATGGTATATAATATAATTAATTATAATATCATTTAAAGTTTTATGATATCATTAATAACATGAAATATCAGTTATTTATGTTTATCCATGTTTTACACGAACTTCAATTTATGGATACATGTGAACTGCTCATGAAAACCATAAAAATGAACATTTCTGAACAATGTATTTAAACTCTATAACTCAGAAAAAGTCCTATAAAATAACATAATGAAACCATAATAAACAGTATTAATTTAAAAAAGGGTATTTAATTTTCAATTAATGAATATTATTCGGTTATACAAGACATTAATATGAAGAAAGTGTTCAGATACAAGGTAAGGGGGAAATATCGAACGTAACTTTCTTTCTTCGGGTCCACCCTCTTTTACTCCATTTTTGGTATGGTCACTCCATAAAAATATTTTTTTCACCATTATCTTACCTTTTCTAGGATATAAATGTTTTATTCTAAAGTTTATTTCAAACAAATGTTTTCAAAAATAGCTCTTCTTTCAAAAATACACCTTTTACTTCTCACTCAAGGTTGATGGCTATTGTATCAAGTATGTTATTCCCACTTAATTTTGGGAACCCAATGTTTATTACTGTGTTATTATGGGATGAAAACCATTTCTTTACATGGGTTATTTGTGTTAATTTTTGATATATTATCATTGTCGAATGCATGATAAATGATAACGTTATGATGTGGCGGGTGCGCCAGGAATTATATAGTGCAATATGAATGTTTCAATATGACGGGTGCGCCCAGAATTATACAGCACTACAATGAATTGGGTAAAGTGATTAATCTCATGATTTGATGTGAAATTATGTGTGAAAAATATTCTATATTTTTCCATAAGTATTTCTGGTTGTTTACCACTAAGACATGATGTTTCATTTTTATGCATTGCCACATTTCAAGTCTATTATTAATGTTTTCTCTCATGTTCAGGATTTTTTTCCTAGGTTATAGTTATGATCACCCATTTTTATATTTTTCTTATCTATCCTCTTACTAGTATTTTGGATCACCCCTTTTTATGTATATCATCATGTGACTACATGTACTAAGGATAGGTCAACTGCCAATAATAATCTAGAGAAGAAGGAATTAAATAAATGTTTATGCTTGGTGTTGTAATTTTTATCCATGGTCCTAAATTTATCTAGACAGTAAACATTTTTATCCTCTATAGGTAATAATATTATGTTTTTCATATTTAAAATGATTTAATAGTAATGTATGGAAACTTTGGGTTGTTATAGTTTGTATCAGAGGCAAGATTTACTTAATTTGGGAATTAGGATTAGTGAACCCTAGAGAAAACCACAATCATGGGACTTAGTAAAAATATGAACACAAGAATCTTTACATAGGGATCCAATATGTTATTATTTTAGTATGAATTGTACAAATGAATAAGTTATTCATTACTTGTTGATTTATTTTTTGCTCTAACCAATTCTATTTTTGAAAATGGTGGGAACCAGGAGAAACCAGGCCAACAACTTGTTCTAGGGCCAATGCAATGATTTCCTGAACGACATACCCAATGATTTGGGAGGTGGAGTTAAAAACATCATGGTGATGATTACCCAACCATATTAGGTAATTAAAAATAACCATAATAATGGAGAACATCCTACTTCACCAAAGAGGGATCAACTATCTATCAAGTGTTTCATGAGGTAACGACCACCAAAGTTTAGTGGATCTTTTGATCCACTAGTTGCGGAGCAGTGGGTCAACTCCATGGAGAAGATCTTTTCTGTTATTCATTGTTCTGAGATGGAGAAGGTAACACTATTCGTCTAGATGGAGAGACAGATCAATGGTGGTATTTGATTAAGAACACTAGGCCAAGAGAGGAAATTGAAGAGATGGAATGGGAAGACTTTAAGATAAGGTTTCTCAACAAATATTTCCAATGAACTCCTCACAAAAATATGGAGAGAGAATTCATATAGCTCAAGAAAAAATAAGGAGAATCTATTACAACCTATGAATCAAATTTCACAAGGCTTTCACGGTACACTTCCGGTTTTTCTATCAACAATGATATCAAAATTGATAGATTTTTATTGGATTAAAACCACACATTTGAAAGGATCTTTCAATTAGAGACTGTAGGAGTTTTGAAGAAGTTGTTCGTTGTGCTTTCAATGTAGAGATGGAGTTTGGAGAATGGTCCCATGATTATGGTGATAAGAAACGAAAATAGAGTTTCAAGCCGGTGGATCTAATGAAAATTTTGGGAAGAAAACTCAATAACCCACATGCCAAAAATGTGATAATTTGCACCATGGGAACTGCCTCAAAGGGACAGAGAAGTGTTTCAAGTGTGGGAAATAAGGACACCATTATCCAGAGTGTTAAAAATACCTGAAAATGAATGAGAAAGTAGTGGATGAAAGGAGAGAACCACCCATGGTTCTACGCAACAATTGAAGGGAGCTAGGGAAATATGAAAGCCAATGCATTAAACCTCAAGTTCCTGAGGGTAATTAGTGTCCGTAGACACCAAATCCAAAGGAACAAGGGATGGCTTATTCCATCACTACAACGTAAGTGGAGAAAGATAATGAAGTCATACAAGGTACACGGCCTATTTACTCAAGAATGGAAAAAGTATTATTTGATTTTGTTCCTACACATTCCTTTATATCTGGCATGTTTTCTAGAACTATAGAATCAAATCCATAAAACCTTGATGTGGAGATATCTGTAAAAACACCAAGTGGTGAAATAATTGCAACAAAGTGTTTGAATCTTCTAATATTGGAATATGTGGGAATATTCTTCTAGAAAATCTCATAATACTTACCTTGGTGGAATTTAATGCTATAATGGGAATGAATTGGCTCTCGTTATATAGATCATGTATCAACTATCAAGAAATAGAAATATCCTTTAATATTCTGAACCATCCCATACTCCTATACAAATGAAAAAATATCATGAATCTCCTTAGAAAATTCCTTCAATGGTGTGGGTGTTGATTCCCTATGAAGAAGCATACCTCTCTCAAATGATTATGTCCAAGGATAGTACCAACCATGCAGGAATTCCAATCATTAGTGTATATGGTGATGTATTTCCTGAAGAGTCACTCGAAATTCCCCCATATTGTGAGGTAGATTTATCAATATAACTTATACCCAGAGCTACTCCTACCTCAAAGTGTCCTTATAGGATGGATCCTATCGAACTGGAGGAGTTAAAGAACCAACTGCAAGAGCATCTGAAAAAATGGATCATATGCCCTATTGCATCACCTTGGGATGTGCCAGTTCACTTTGTAAAGAAGAAGGATGGAACAATGCTATTTTGTATCGATTATAGGGAACCCAAAAAGATCACCATAATGAACAAGTATCTTATTCTAACGATTGATGACTAGTTTGATCAGTTAAGGGGAGCTCAATACTTCTCAAAGGCGGATCTTCATTCTGTATATCATCAGCTAAAGGTGAAGAAGGAAGATATTCAAAATACTGCCTTCCATACAAGGTATGGGCAATATGAGTTTCTAGTGATGTCCTTTAGACTTACTAATTCCCCAGAAATCTTCATGGATTTTATGAATAGAGTCTTTCGACATTACCTTGAAAAATTTGTGGTAGTGTTTATTGATGATATTATCATCAACTCGAAGAGCTAGGAGGAACATGAAAAACATCTAAGACTTGGGTTGGTGACATTGAGAAAGGATAAGTTGTATGCCTAGTTAAGAAAGTGTGAATTTTGGATGAAGTCACATTTTTGGGACATGTGATCATAAGTGAGGGAATTCCTGTGGACCCTTAAAAAACAAAGGCAACTGAGGAATGACCTAGGCAGTCTAGTGTCACAAAAATTGATAGTTCTCTTAGATTAGCTAGCTACTACCAACATTTTGTGAGAAATTCCTCATGATTTTCAATCCCAGTAACTATGTTAACAAGAAAAGGGGTAAAGTATGTATGGACAAGAGAATGTGAGGGAAGCTTCAAGGAGAAAAAGAGAAGGATTATCACTTCACTTGTACTCACACTACTGAAATGTGGAGAATGTTTTGTGATATACAGTGATGCTTCAATGAAAATCTTGGGTTGTGTACTCATGAAAAATGAAAATGTGATAGCCTATGCCTCTAGACAGTTGAAGATCCATGAGAAGAACTACTCGATGCATGATCTAGACCCGGCAGCCGGGATTTTGGCCTTGAAAATTTGCTGGCACTACCTTTATGGCTAGAATTGTGACATATACACTAACCAAAAGATCCTAAAGTATATATTCAAACAAAAGTATTTCAAAATTAATCAAAAGATATGGTTTGAGCTAATCAAGGATTAAGATTGCTCTTTTCACTATCATCCTAGAAAGGCAAACAAGGTAGCTGATGCTCTATACAGAAAAGAACCTACTACTGTATCTATGTTACAGATTGAGAAAGACCCTATCTTCTTGGATATACAAAAGATGGATTTAGAAATCATAAGGGCAGGGGATACATCATGCCTTTCCGAAATTATTGCACAACCATCCAGCCAAGAGTAGATTAATGAAGCACAAAGGGATGATGTGGAGATGCAAAATAGGGTAAATGCAGTAAAGTAAGGGAAGTTGTAAGAGTTCTATATCAATTATGATCGTGTGATTCAGTTTGGAACACGTCTTTGTGTGCCTTCATCACCTGGGATAAAGAAGGACTTATTGGAAAATACCCATAGCTCAACATTATTTATCCCATAAAAACATTGAAAATCCAAAGAACCCCTAATATCTCTCAAAATCAGTAAAAACCCAAAACTATAAATATCAAAAAAAATCCCTAAAAATACCTTAAAAGTTTAAAAACCCTACAAAACTATAAGAAATTCATATAAACATAAAAACACATAATACCCCAAAAAACTAAAAAAGATAAAATCCCTATGAAAATCCTAAAATCCCTAAAAACCATAAAACCTCTTAATCCTTTAAACAATCTAAGAACCCACAAATACCCTAGTAACCAACAAAAAAAATCTAAAACCCCTTGAAACAACTAAAATGGATAAAAAATTGAAAAAACATTAAAACCCATAAAAACAAAAAAAATCCCTATAAACCTATAAAACCATAAAAATCCTAAAAATCTCAAAAAAACCATAAAAACAATGAAAATACATAAAAATATATAAAAAATTAAGAACCATAAAAACTAGATAAAAATATAAGAAAACCATTAAAACCAAGTATCACAGAAAACCAATAAAAATCCTAAAAAATGTTAAAAACACAAATAAGAACATGAAAACCCTCAAAATCCCTAAAAATCCAAAAAATAATAATTAAACCTTTAAAATAACTAAAATCGTAAAACCCTAAAACATTGAAAACACCAATGAAAAACATAAACCCAAAAAACACTTAAAACCCCTAAGAACCCTAAATCCCCAAAATCCCCAAAAACCCAAAAACCCCATAAAAATCCAAAACAACCCTAAAATTCCCTAAAAATTAAAAAAACCCTGAAATAACCTAAGAAAATATTAAAATCCTAGAAACAATTTAAAACCCTAAAAAAACAAAAAACACTAAAACCCCTAAAAACCACCAAACCCCTAAAACACTAGAAACCATGAAACTCCCAAAACCACGAAAAACACTAAAAACCATAAAAACTCTAAAAATGAACTAAAAAATATAAAACTTCTTAAAAAATAGAAGATATTAAAAACTATATAAATGCTTAAAAACCCAAAAAACCCCTAAAACCCAAAGAAAACATACAACCCTAAAAAACCTAAATACCCCTAAGACCCTAAAAAACCCCCAAAATCCTAAAAGACAATAAAAATCATAAAAAACCTAAAAATACCTAAACACATAAAAAATTCCCAAAACCCATGAAAAACTCAATGAAAACATTAAAACCCTAAAAAAATTTAAACCCCCTAAAACAATTTTATTTTTGAAAACACTACAAAACCCCAAAACCCATAGAAACCCCCCGCAAACCCCCAAACCCCTAAAAACCTGAAATTTTATAAAAAATCCCTAAAAATCCCTAAAAACATAAAATAACCCTAAAACCCCCTTAAAACCCTAAAACCCATGAAAAAATTAAAAATCAATAAAAATCCTTCAAAATCACTGCAAACTATACAAACCCATTGAACCCCTAAAATGTTTAAAAAGGCTAAGAAACCTTAAGAACCCTAAAAAACTCAAAAATAACTAAAAAACACAATAAATTTTTTAAAAATACTAACCCTTAAATCCTTAAAAACCTAAAACACCAAAAAATAAAATTTAATCCTAAAAAATCATAAAAACCGAAAACACAGAAAACCCCCCAAAAACCCAAAGAAAACCTCAAAACCCTTAAAACACATAAAACCCCTAAAAGCCTAAAAAATCTAAAAAACCAAAAGAACACTAAAACTACTAATAAACCATAACACCCCTAAAATCCATAAAAACCATAAAACAAATTAAAACAATAAAAAATGTGAGAAACATTAAAAACCCTTTTAACCAATATAAAGGTTGAAAAATATCAAAAAAACCCTAAAAACTAAAAAAAGACCAAAAAACCTAAAAAGCCCCATAAAGTCCTTAAAACCCATAAAAATACCTAAATACACTAAAAACCATAAACGTAATAAAAAATCCTAAAAACCCAATAAAATGTTAAAAATTCTAAAAAACAAGAGAATTCCCTATAAAATCATCAAAAACTCAAAACACATAAAACACCTAAAAATTTAAAAAATACTGAAATCCCTAAAAACAATAAAACCCTTAAAAATACTCAAAATCAATAAAAACCATAAATTTTAAAAAAACCTTTAAATGCTTATAAATCCATAAAAATAAAAAAAATTATCTGAAAACATAAAAATACTAAGATGTCCATGAAAACAAAAAACACATAAAACCCCTAAAGCTCTAAAAAATATAAAAAACTCAAAACCCTAAGAATCCTTAAATAAGATAAAAAATCCTAAATACCCTAAAACCATAGGAAAATCTTAAAACCAATGAAAACATAAAAAACATAAAAACTCAAACCCTAAAATACCCTAAAACCCCTTAAATCCCTATAAAACCTAATAACCAAAAAAATCCATTAAAATCTTTAAAAATATCTAAAAACATAAAACCCATAATTACCTTGAAAAACCTATAAAAACACAAAATTCTAGAAACATATAAAACACGTTGAAAACCTAAAAATGTAAAAAACACTAAAAACTAGAAAAGACCCTAGAAGCCCTAAAATCCTTAAAAAACACGTAAACCCAATAAAAACCAAAAACCCAATAAAAAATCTAAAACCATTTTAAACCCATAAAAACCAAAAAAACTATTAAAAATATTAATAACCCTAAGAAACTCAAAAAATCATAAAAACTCTAAAGAACCGCAAAACCCCCTGACAACTTTAATAAATTTTGGGTGTGGGTCTTTTGATCCCTCCTCTCCCTTTTCTATAGTGTGTTATATATAATAATTTTTGGGAGGTCAGGAATATCTTGGCCTCATACATTCCTTGCCCTAACAACCTTAATAAACCCCCCAAATCCCTCAAAATCCCTAAAACCATAAAAACCGTAAAAATCCTAAAAAATAGAAAAAAAACCAAAAACACATCAAAACCTAAAACCCTTAAAAACCCCATACAAAACCAAACAAACATAAAAACCCCAAAAACATAAAAATGATAAAAAAATAAATAACCCTAAAAACCCTAAAAACAATAAAAACCCATAAAAGCATAAAAAATACATAAAACCCTACAACCACCAAAATCCCTAAAAACATTTTAAACCAAAAAAATGATAAAAAACAATAAAAACTATAAACCCCATAAAATAAAAAACCCAAAAAACCAAAAATAAATAAAAAACCCTAAACCCAAAAAAACATAAAACCCTGAAAATACATAAAGTCCCTTCAAACCATAAAATCCAAAAAATCTCTAAAAATAATGAGAAAATAAAAAACCCTAATACCCTAAAACCCCTCAAAAAAACATAAAACCCAAAAAACACTTAAAATTCCTAAAACCTATAAAACACTAAAACCCCCAAAAAAACTAAAAAACACTAAAAACCTAAAACCTAAAAAAATCCTAAGAAACCCATAAAATCTCTAAAATTTTAAGAAAACCTAATACACTGAAAACACCTAAGAAAACCCTAAAAACCTTAAAACAAATAAAACCACTAAAAACATGAAAAATGTAAAAAACGATTAAGAGTGTATGAAAACCATAAAAACTATAAAACCTATAAAACCTATAAAACTGATAAAATAAATTAAAACTCTAAAACACCAAAAACACTAAAAACGCACAAAATCTAAAAAAAACCATAAAACCCCATAAAAATAAAAAAAATCCCAAAAAACATAAAAAAATTCTATAAAACACTGAATACCCCTTGGAAAATCTTAAAACATAAATGCAATTAAACCCCTTTGTAATTTAAAGAACAATAAAAACCATAAAACCCTTAAACACCATCAAAAAATTGAATTACCTTTAAATCCCCTAAAAACCAACTAAAAACTGTAAAACTCTTTACACCACTAGAAACCTAAAAAACCATAAAAATCATAAAAATCCAAAAAATTCATAAAACCACTAAAAATCACTAAAAATCTTAAAAACCATATAATCCAAAAAACATTAAAATCCATAAACTTGTAAAAAACCCTAAAAACCCTAATTTTTTTTGGAAAACCTTGAAAACCAAAAAACAATTAAAACCCCTAAAAACCTAAAAATTCTAAAACCCTGAAAACCCTATAAACCCTAAAAATTCTAATCACCATAAAAATTACTAAAAAATAAAAAACCCAAAGAAACCCTAAAGAGTCTAAAAATACATAAAAACATAAAACCCATAAGAAATATTTAAAAAACTAAAAACACTAAAAACCCCTTAAAACCTAAAAACCACTAAAAATCCTTAAACCCTAAAAGTCACTAAAAAACCTAAAAATTCCCAACAACCATAAAACCCCTAAAAACTGTAAAACACCTAAAAACCAATAAACTCCCCAAATCCCCCAAAAAACTACAAAAATATTCCAATCCCTATAATCCATAAAAACTCTAAAAATTCATAAAACCTGTAAGAAACTAAAAAACCATAAAATGCCAAAAATCATTAAGATCCTAAAATCCATAAAAACACATGAAAACCTAAAATTTTTAAAAAAATCCTAAAAATCCCTAAAAATTTTAAAACCCATAAAAACATAAAAAATAGATAATGAACAAAAAAAATACTTAAGAACTATAAAAAACTTTTAGAACTCTAAAATAATAGAAATCAATAAACCCAAAAAAAACTAAAAAATCCTTGCCACCCATAAAAACCTTAAAAACCCTAATAACCATCAAAATCCCTAAAAACCTAAAAACATATAAATATTAAAGAATACATAAAATCATGAAAAACATAAATAAAGTGTTGAGAATTCTGGGCATGCTACGGCATAAGGGGAGGTAGCAGCACGGGGGGCGATTGGGGAGGATGGCACTGAATGTGTGGCTGGTTGCTGGTCCACAGGACTGGTTTCGAATGCCTCTGAGGCGAGGGTTGAGAGGACTGCTAGTGTTGCTTCCTTCCATGTGACTAAGCAGGGGGAGGTGGAGGTGCAGGTGCTAGAGAATAAGTTGGA
This sequence comes from Viscum album, assembly GCA_963277665.1. Lineage (NCBI taxonomy): Eukaryota > Viridiplantae > Streptophyta > Magnoliopsida > Santalales > Viscaceae > Viscum > Viscum album. The sequence goes on along the minus strand of OY728136.1, from coordinate 1,272,617,524 downwards.
GGAGGTGGCTGGGTAGGGGATAGTGGACAACTTGGAGGGGGCATCTTCTCAAGGGAGCACACCTGAAGCAAGGTTGGTGTGCGGGTAGGGGGGACTTGGGATGGGGGATGCCCCTGAACACAAGGGTGCTACTGTACAGGAGGTGGATCCAAGGGAGGAGGGGCTCTTGCAGCTAGCTGACAAGCCTGACTACTCGGCCCGACATGATGATGAGGGGATGGTCCTGCCTGGGGAGGATGGGCAAGGGCCTCTGGTTGCTGTTGCTGGGAGTGTAGAAATACCTGCCTTAGTGGCTCTTAGCTTGCCTCAGGATGAAGATTTTGTTGAGTGCACCCTTAATCAGGAAGCCTCCTATATCCCGGATCAAGTGCATGGAATGGAAGCGTAGGAGCGCTCATTTGAGATCGAGAAGGTGAAAGGGATGGATGATGGTTCCACCTCGAACTCCTCAAAGAGGAGGAGGAAGCGGGATTACTTCACTCTCCCTAGACCCATGGTTACTCGGGAGTCTTCAATGGCGGTTAAGATGAAAGTCAAGGTTAATAATCGGGAGCAACCGCATTCCATGGAACAAAGAAAATGTAGGGAGAAGTTTCTGATGCTCCTCAAACTTAATGAGGATTATGAGTCAGGATGGGATGACTCTGAATCCTGCTTTGATGATGCAGCCTCTAGATATGGTGTGTCTTCTGTTTCAAATTTTGGTAGTGACATTGACTGATCTTTTCTCTTTTCCTTATTTTTTTTCCTTTTGATCTTTCTTTTTTTTGGGGTCTTTGGGTTGGGGTTGTAAAGGGTTTTTGGGTGTGGGTTGTTTGACCCCTCCCCTCCCTTGTTTGTTGTGTCTTTTCTTTAATAAATTTTTTTTTGGGGGGGGGGGGCTGGGAAAATCATGACCCTCAAATATTCTTTTCCTTATGAACCCCAAAACCCCTAAAAACCCTAAAATCCTTAGAAATAATAAAAATCCATAAATAACCTAAAAATACAAAAAACCCCAAAAACACAAAAAACATGAAAAAACCTGAAAAAACCTAAAAAACCAAACAAATTAAATCACATAAAACCCTTAAACACCTAAAAAATGCTAAAATTGTAAAAACCCATAAAAACCATAAAATCCTATAAAAATATTATTACCCCAAAACCCATAAAAACCCAAAGAAACCATTAAAAACTCTAAAAACCATTTAAAACCTTAATACGTTAAAAACTCAAAAAACCATAGACACCTAAAAACTCATAACCCCCCCACCCCCAAGAACCAAAAATACCATAAAATCCCTTCAAAATACCAAAAAACCCTTAAAACCCATAAAAATCCTAAAAACCTAATGAATCCCTAAAATCATAAAAACCCTAAAAATAATGAAAAACCCTTTGAAAAAGGTAAAACCCTAAGAACACTAAAAAACACTTGAAATCCTAAAAATGTCTAAAAAGCCAAAAACAAAAAAACCAATAAAATTTAAATAAATACATAAACCCATTAAAACACGAAAAAAATCTAAAAGAACCTAAAACCCAAAAAAACTCATAAAAACGCCTAAAATCCAGAAAAACCATAGAAACTCTAAACACTCCTAAAATCCCTGAAAATCCAAAACCCCATAAAATCCTAAAAATCCATAAAATTAATAAAAACATAATAAACCATAAAACCCGTGAAAACCCATATAAAACCGTAAAACCTAAAAAAATTACAACCCCTAAAAAAAATTAAAAAACCAAAACCCCTAAAAATGCCAAAAACCATAAAAACCCCTAAAACCCCTCCAAATCCCTAAAAAACCCTAAAAACCGTAAATATCCTAAAAAATACCTAAAATAGGTAAAAACATAAATACCCATAATAAAACCACAAAAATATAAAAAAACATAAAAACATTAAAATCCTAAAAAATGTTAAAATCCCCCAAAACACTAACGAGATGCTAAATTCCTAAAAAGAGTAAAATGAATAAAACACCCTAAAACCTTAAAAAATCCCAAAATCCAAAAAACCCAACCATAAACACTAAAACCATTCAATCCACAAAAAATGTTTAAAAAGCTATGAAAACCATTTAATTCACTAAAAAACCAAAACCCCTGAAATACTATAAAAAACCTAAATCCCTCAAAAAACCAAAAACCTCAAAAAATAAATAAAAAATTAAAAAAACCCTATGAATCACTAAAAACATAAAAAACCCATACACTAGAAAAACATAATACCCAAAAAAATCTCAAAAAACCTAAAATTCTATAACACCCAAAATCCTAAAAATCTTAAATACCCATAAAAATCATCAAAATCCATTAAAACAGTAAAAAATATCAAAATAAAAAAACATTTAAAACCCCTAAAAATATAAAAATCTAAAATTCTGAAAACCCCTAAGAAAAAATTAATAATGAGAAAAAACTTAAAATCCATAAAAACCTTAAAACAAAAAAAAAACAATAAAACCCCTTAAATACATTAAAAACCCTGAAATCACATAAAAACAAAAATACCAACTAAAACCTCTAAAAATCCTTAAAACCTATTAAAAAATTCCAATATTATAAAAAATTTAAAAAAACCCAAAAAACTAAAAATACTTAAAATAACAAAAAAACACATAAAAATACTAAAAACCTTAAAATCCTCAAAATCCCTAAAACCCTAAAAAACATAAAAATACTAAAACCCCCTAAAAATCATTAAAAACTTAAAAAAACTTTAAAACCCTAAAAATACCTAAAATCCATAAAACCAAAAAACACATCAAACCCTTAAAAACCTATATACAAAAAAAAGACTCTAAAAACAAAAAAAGATTAAAAACCCCTAAAAAACCTCACACTCCATAAAACTCTAAAAAATACCTTAAAGTCCTTAAAATATAAAAAACTCTAAAAAACCTTAAAAACCAGAGAAAACCATATAATCTTAAAAACACTTAAAATGCATAAAAACCCTTGAAAAGAAAAGATCTTAAAAGAATTTAAAAATACTGAACCCACTAGAAATAATAAATATAATCTAACCCCTAAAAATAAAATAATAATAACCCATAATACCCCTAAAACAAAAAGAACTCGAAAACCCCAATAAAACCATAAAAAACCCAAAATCCATAAAACCCCAAAAAAATCCACCAAAATCTATAAAAAGTGTAGAAAAGAGTAAAAATACCAAACAATAAATTAAAACATAACAAACCAAAAAAAACCATGAAAACCCATAAGAAACTGATAAAAATATAAACAAACATAAGAATACAAAAAAACTAAAGAATGCTAACTACATAAAAACCAGAGAAAAAACCCAAAAATCCCTCAATATTTTTAAAACCAGATAAATCCATAAAATCCTAAAAAATCCCCAAAAATATCAAAATATGTAAAAAACCATAAAAATATTGAAACCCCAACGAAAACCTTAAAAAAAATAAAAAACATAAAAACCCTTAAAAACATAGAAAATGATAAAACCCATAAACAACAATATAATGTCCCTAAAAATCCTAAATAACAAGAAAACTAGAAAAACCCTTAAAATTGTAAAAATCCTGAAGGCCCATAAAACCTATAAAAACACACTAAAAATTATAAAAATAATATGAACCCCAAAAATGTTAAAAGAATATAAAAACCATACAAACCATAAAAACCCAAGAAAACCCAAAAAAACCAAAAAAATGATAAAAACCCTATAACACTAAAAACATTAAAACCCATCAAAATCTCTATAAACCCTAAAAACAAAAAAAATTCCTAAAAAACCCTTAAAATACCTAAAAATGTAGAAAACACAAAAAACTATAAAAAACTGTATGAAATCCTTAAAAACCTCAAAACACTTAAAACCTCTAAAAACCCTAAAACCACTCAAAATCCCTGATAATCCAAAAAAGATATAAAAATCCTAAAAATCCACAAAAATCCCTAAAACCCCCATAATCCCAAATAATACCTTAAAAACCTAAAACACATAAAACCCTTAGTAATGTTAAAAAATCCTAAAAACTTTAAAACCCATAAAACCCCAAAAAAATTCAAAATTCCAAAATCCCTTAAAAATCCATAAAAATCTTAAAAATCCCAAAAAAATCCAAAAAAAATAAAAAAAACTAAAATCCTTAAAAAACTCTAAAAAAATTAAAAAAATAAAAAACATAAAACTCCTAAAACATAAAAAATTCTAAAAACCCTAAAAACACCCTAAATCTTTCAAATTCTCTATAGAACCTAAAAACCATACATATCATAAAAAAATTCTACAAATCATTAAGAAATAAAAACCCTAAAATAGAGAAAATACCTAAGAAAACATTAAAAACCTATAAACACTTAATACACATAAAAAGGTGAAAATTATAAAAAAAAACATAAAGACCATAAAAACATTAGAACCCCTAAAAACCATTGAAATACCTAGAAACATTTAAAACCTTAAAAACCCATTAAATCTTTAAAACCACTAAAAATATAAAAACCCTTTAAAACACTAAAAATGTTAAACAACACAAAAAACATTAAAAAACAAAATAAAATCAATAAAATCCCTAAAAATAAAAAAAACCCTATAAATCCTCAAAAACCTGAATAAAACCCTAAAAACCATAAAAATACTAAAATATCCGTTAAAATGACTAAAAATATAAAAAACCCAGAAAACCCCTAAGAAAAAATTAGAAACATAAATACAATTCAATCCTATAAAATTCTAAAAATCAGAAAGCCTTAAAACACATAAAACCCGGAAAATTACAAAAACCCAAAAAACCAAAAAATCTAAAAAGTCCCTAAAAATACATAGGACCTTAAAAAACCCTAACACATTAAAATACCCTATAAAACCTTAAAAACATAAAAACACATAAAAATTTAAAAAATATAAATAAACTAAAACCCATAAAGACCCTAAAAACCCCAAAAAACCATAAAGTCCCCTAAAAACCATTAAAACCATAAAACCAATAAATATTCTAAAAACCAAAAAAACTCTAAAAAACTATCAAAAACCGAAAAATAAATAAAATAAATAAATATTATAAATACATTTTAAATTTGAAAACCATAAAAACCTCTAATATCCCCCAAAATCTGTAAAAACCCAAAAAAAATAAAAATCATAAAAAAACCAAAAAAATCCCAAAAAAGTATAACATCCTACAAAACTATAAGGAACCCCTATAAACCTAAAAACACCTAAAATCCCTAAAAAACTCAAAAACAGATAAAATCACTAAAAATCCTGAGATCCCTAAAATCCTTAAAACCCCTTAAACCTTTAAACCCCCTAAGAACCCATAATGTCCCCAGAAACCCACAAAAACCACTAAAAACCTTTAAACTACTTAAAAGGATAAAAAATCTAAAAAATATTAAAATACCTACAACACAAAAAAACCCTAAAAACCAAATAACCCATAAAAATCCTAAAAATAACTAAAAACCCTAAAAACCATTAAAATCCTTAAAATAGCTAAAAATGTAAAACCCCTAAAAACTTGATAACAAATAAGAAAACCATTAAAACCAAAAATCACCAAAAACAAACAAAAAACCTAAAATGTTAAAAACCATAAGAAGAAAATAAAAACCCTAAAACCATAAAAAATATAAAAATACTTAAAATCCATAAAATCATAAAAGCCTAAAAACTCTAAAACCCCTAACACCTTAAAACTTAAAAACACTTAAAACACTTAAATAACATAAAAACGCTAAATAACCTAAAAATTTCAAAAAAACATAAAGACCATAAAAAACCATAAAAACATAATATCCCTTAAAACCCATTAAAACCCCAAAACCACTAAAAACTCTAAAAACCCGTAAAACCCCCAAAAATGATATAAAACACACACCAAAACATAGAAACCCAAAAAAAACTAAAAAACCCCTACAAACCAAAAAAATCCATAAAAAACCTAAATACCCTAAAAACTCTAAATTATCTTAAAAAAATAAAAACCCTGAAATCCCAGCAATATCCTAAAAAATCAAAAAGAAATCCTAAAAAAAGTAAAAAAAATAAAAACAAGAAAATCCCCAAGAAAAGAGTTAAACCCTAAAAACACATAAAACCCCTAAAAACCTAAAAAATGATAAAAACCAATAAATTCCCTAAAATCATAAAAACCCTCAAAATCCATAAAAATAATTAAAACCGAAAAACACTAAAATATCCCTAAAAATCCCTAAAAACGTAAAAAAATTACGAAAAACCCTAAAAAGACACTGAAACCCCTCTAAACCCCTAAAAACCATAACCCCTCCCCAAACATAAAAACCCCAAAACACAGTAAAACCATAAAACTACACTAAAAATATAAAAAACAATTCAAACCCCAAAACACATAAAATAACTCTAGAAGCCAAAAAAACCCTAAAAACTCCAAAAACCATAACCCCCCAAACCATAAAAACCACAAAACCTAAGAAAATACCCCCATCCACAAAACCCTTAGAAGTATACCAATCTTAAAAAGTACTAAAATTCCTTGAAAAAGTGAAAACACTAAAAACCTGGAAAAACCCAAAGAAAACCTTAATAACCTAAAAACACATAAAATACCTAAAAATCCTTAAAACAAGAAAACCCTAAAAACACCCTAAACCCAAAAAAACACAATCCATCAAAATACATAGAATCCCTAAACACCGTTGGAAATCAAAAAGAGCCACCAAAATCAATGAAATTATGAAAAACCCAAATAAGACAAAAAAACCATAAGAAAAATATAAGACCCAAAAAGCACTTAAAACACCAAAAGACACAAAAACCCTTTAAACCGCCTAAAAATACCCTAAAAACCTTAAAAACAATAAAAATCATAAAACTGAAAATCCCCTAATAACAAAAAATAACCTAAAACCCCATAAAACCCCCAAAAAAACAAATAAAAATTCTAAAAACCCTTTAATCCTAATCATGTTAAAAATACCTAAAAGCCATAAAAAATCAATAAACCCTAAAACCCAAAAACCCCTAAAACCCTAAAAAACACTAAAACCCCTAAAATCCATAAAACCCATGAAATTAATTAAAAAACCTAAAAAATCATGAAAAAATTAAATTATATAAAACCCTAAAAAACTTTAATAAAACCTGAGAAACCTAATAACACTTTAAACCAAAAAAACCAAAAACACTAAAACCCAAAAAAAACCATGAAACCCAAAAAAACCATAGAAAAACTAAAACCCTAAAATTATCAAAATCCATAAAACCCTAAACCCCATAAGAATTCTTAAAGAGACCTAAAAATAACTCAAAACATGAAAAACACTAAAACCCCTATGAAAACATCAAAAACCTAAAAAAACCTAAAACCCCTAAAAATGGTAAAAACCCTAAAAGACCCTAAAACCCATAAAAACACTAATAAAAATAAAATACCCTTACTCCATAAAAATCCTAAAATCCATAAAATACCATAAAACACCATAAACCCCTTTAAAACAACTAAAAACTCTAAAAAAATTAACCCCTAAAAATATTAAAAAATTCTAAAAAAAATAAAACCATAAAATCTCAAAAAATACCCTAAAACTCAAAAACCCCCAAAACCCTTAGAAATCCCTAAAACCCAAAAATCCCAGAAAAAATCCTAAAAAAAGACCTAAAATACCTAAAAACATAACGAACTCTAAAAATGTGAAAAACACATAGAAAATATGAAAAACCTAAAAACACTTAAAACCCTAAAAACATAAAAAAAAATAAAAACACTAAAAACCATCAAACCCTCAAAACCCAAAAGAACCATAAAAAACTATTAAATCCTAAAAATCTCAAAATAAACTATAAAACCTAAAAAAAATATAACCATGAAAAACTATAAGAAAACCAAAAATACCTAAAAACACTTAAATCCCCTTGAAAATATAATATTTTTAAAATCATTAAAAAGAAAACAAATACCATAAAACCCCTAAAACCCCCTAAAAACTATAAAACAACAAAAAAAATTTAACCCATAAAACCACTAAAATCCTAAAAGGCTATTAAAAACTATAAAATTCCATAAATCCCTAAAAACCCTAAAAATCCATAAAAATCCTAAAAAATCTTAAAAAATCCCAAAAAATGATAAAAACATAAAAACCCTAAAAACCCCTATGAAAACATTAAAAACCTAAAAAATCTACGACCCATAAAAACCAAAAATGGTAAAACCCTAAAAACTCTAAAACCCTAAAAACCCTAAAAATAACTAACAAACCTAAAATCTGTAAAAATCTTTAAAAAATCCATAAAAATCCCTTAAAACATAAAAAAACCTAAAACCCCTAAATAACCACAAGAATAAAATAAATACATAAAAAAATAAACCCCATAAAACTTATAAGAGGATAAAAACTCTAAAACCCCTAAAAATTATACAACACCTAAAAACCTTAAAAATCATAAAATCCAACGAAAACCCAAAAAAACCCATAAAAAATCTCAAAACAGTTTAAACCCATAACAAATTAAAAATATCTAAAAATTTTAAAAACCCAAAAAAGTAGAAAAAACTCTAAAAACCTAAAAATCCAAAGAACCCTAAAATCCCTAGAAAACCCAAAAAACTGTGAAAATCCTTAAAACCATAAAAACCATAAAAAACATAAAATATTTTCTAAAATATGTAAATATATATAAAATCTAAAAATCTATAAGATAAATGCAAAAACATAAAAACACATTAAACCTAGAAAAAAAATAAATACATTGAAAGACCTAAAAAACCTAAAAACACTCAAAATCCCTAAAAAACCTAAAAACAATAAAATATTAAAAAGGAAAAAAAATAAATACAAATTTTAAAACTCATAAAAACCTAGAAAGACCCATAGAAAACCATTAAAACCTAAAAAAACGTAAAACATATAAAAATCCTAAAAATGCTAAACCCCCTAAAAAACATAAAAGACCTTAAAACCCTAAAACCCTTGAAAACTATAAAAATGAATATAAAAATTATCAAATCATTAAAACTCATAAAAATACAAAAAAAAAAAATATCATAAAACCCCTTAAATGTATAAAAATGTTTATAAACTCTAAAAACCCTTTAAGCCCCTAAAAATATTAACAACCCATATAAAAGCATAAAACTACTAAAATCTATAAAAACCCTTAGAATCACTAAAAATCCTAAAAACCCATAAAAACATGAAAACTCCCTAAAAACATAAAAATAAAACTTAATAATATGACAACACCTTTGAAAACCATAAATACCTAAAAAAATTAAAACCCATAAAAACCAAAAAACATTAAAACCTTCAAAACCCAAAAAACCTAAGCCCCTAAAAAACATAAGAAATCCACCCTTAAAAACCACTAAAACCCCTAAAAACCATAAAAATATTAAAAAACCTAAAAATACATAAAACATAAAAAATACTAAAAATCATGAAAACCCATAATAAAACCTTATGAAATTAAAAACACTTGAAGCCCATAAGAACCTAAAAACACTAAAAACCTCAAAACCATAAAAACCATAAAACCATAAAGCCCTAAAATCCCTAGAACCCCTAAAACAGCAAAAAAACCAAAAAACTATTAAAAATTTTAAAAAACCTTTAAGATAATATTTTTAATTTTATAAGCCCTTAAAACCCCTAAGTAACTCAAAAAACCCTAAAACCACAAAAAAAAATTTAAACACCTAAAACCCTAAAAAACACTCAAAACCATCAAAATCCCTATAAACATAAAAGCATAAACATTATAAAAAGCGATAAATATCCATAAAAACAAAAAACTCATTAAAATAATGGACAATATATAAATCCATAAAACCATAGAAACACATAAAGCCCCTCAAAAACAAAAAATGTTAAAATACCTAAAAATCTATAAAAATCATAAAAACATAAAAATCCAATGAAACCCTAAAATACCATAAAATAATAAACACCCCTAAAATTCACTAAAAATGTGAAACCCCTAATAACCATGAAAATCCCAAAGAAATCCTTAAAACACCTAAAAATAATAAAACCCCTAAAAATACCCTAAAACATTAAAAACCATAAAACCCCATAAAACCCCAAAATGAGAGTAAAAACTAAAAGAAAATATTAAGAGTTCTCATTTATGTTATCTAAGATCACGAGATACCCATTCTCGGGGAAGATTCACTACTGTGTTTTAGAACTTGGTTCTCCTAGGTTTTTGGTTCTCTTTCCTTCAATGAGTGGTTCTTGTTCAATGGGGTTCTTCACATGAGGATTTTTTTGGGTGGCTTGCTTGTGGAGTTCTTGTAATGTTATTTTATATTTTCCTTGGGTGTGCTTGTGATAGGAATTTTCTAGTATTGGGTGTTTCATGGGTGCCTATAATTGTTTGATGGATTCTTGCAATGACAGAAGGTTTAATGGTTGTTTTGTTACTCCATGTCAAAAGGGATATTCATTACAGTTTTTGGGTATCTTTTCACCTATACCATGGTTTGTTGGGGGTGAAGGGATTTTTCATTCTCTTGGGGATGGTTGGATGGCCCCACTACCCATTTTTATTATATGTTTCTCGAGGCAGTTTGATAGAAGGTTTGGGTTTCTTTTATTTTTGATGGTTCACAAGGTCTCATTGATTTTTCTTGAACCTAATTTTTCCCTTTTTTGTGTCATTGTCTCTTCTAGAATAAGGTAAGAGGGTCTCAGATTGTTCATATATGGTGGTGTGGATGAGATTATTCTTATCCCATTTCTAATTATAGGGGTGTGATTTTTTCTTCACTATGGTTCATTCATCAAAGTCTTTGCGATGTGGTTGTTCAGCACCTCTACTAGGTGGTCGGCCGACATCAATGCATTTTTCAGCTTTTGTGGCATGTCGGTTCACTAAAGGTGTGTGAGGTTGGTGTGGGTGAAGGCTTTCCTAATCCATATTAGGCCCATTTTATGGAACTAGGTTTCATTTATTCCATGTGGTTGGTCATCCAAATGTTTTATTTCAATGGTTCGAGGTTTGAGGGTTTTGTGTTGTCCGGGGAGACCCCAGAATTTGTGTTATTAGTCCTGGGTTCTTGGTCGGAGGAGTTCCCTTGTTTCATAGAGACATTTTTTTCAATCGAATTAACTTACTCGATTCATAGTTTTCGATGATATTATGGAGAACTATTCGTTAACTAGTGATGCCCTGGGTTCAGTTTTATAGTTGTGTTCATTGACCACCGATGCCCCTAGTTCATCATTGGTTTTGTAGTGATTATATTAGAATATGAACCCGAGATCTTCATTGGGGGTACTTTAATTGGCATTATCAGATCAAAAATTTACTGGATGATGGTTCTTCAATCATCCCCACCATCATCTATGGATGTTTTGACACCAAGGTTACTCTTTTTGGTCTTTAATAGCGTGTTATATAATGTTTTGGGTTCTTCATGTTCGGGTTTTTTTCTAGAGTGGGTGGTCTATTATGGAGTAGTTTTGTAGGGGTTTATTTTTTATATTTAGGATTATTACTTGGGAGGTTATTCTGGACATTGGTGTAGGGGATAAGAAATTGGCGGTGCTACTCCTTTCTATTGGGTTGGCGATGTCTTTCTATCACATTCATCTAGGTGTTTTTGACATTCTAGGGTTCTTTGGGCCATTTATTTTCTACAAGGGGTTGTTGTAGTCAGGGTTCATGGCTTAGTTGATGGATGAGATGGAAATGTGGATCATGTTTTGTTTGGGAGGATAGTTCAAGTTTTTTGGGGGCTTATAGGGTGTGCTACCTAAGTGTTGGATGGGAGGTGATATTTTCTAGTGGCTTGGTGTTCTGGGATTGGGTCCTTGGTGAATATCTTGGAGAGGATCTTGATGGTATGGGTATTTCTATAGAGGTTAGGTTGTTATGTGAATATAGATGGTATTTGCTAAAGGTTGATGATAATGTTTGATTGATGGGTGTTGGTGTTGTAACGGTGTTGGATAGGATATGATAGAGGTTGTTATGGAAAATGGATGTTGGGACTAGATAATATGGTGTTAGGTGTTGGGAGATCATTTTTTATGCCTAGTTACAGTTTTTCATATGATGGGAGTGGAATATGAGTGCTACTATTGTTGATCTTTGGTGTTGGGTGTGATATTGGGGTGGCTTGATGCTAGTTAAGATTTATAGTTTTTGGTATAGATGGGTGAATGGCTCATGTGGGTGCTTGGAGCTGCTTCTATGGGGTTCTCGAAGATGATGCATGTGCTCAAATAGGATGTAGATATTTGGGTGTTGGGAGTTCAGGTCAGGTTCCTGAAGTTTCTAGGTTTTTTTCAGCCAGATCAAGGGAGTTCAGATGATTCTTGAGGTGATGATGTGAGATGGGAGTTGGGAACTTGGTGTTCAATACAGGGTGATGGGATATGGTTTTTTGGTTCATTGCATTTCTTGATGTTCCCCATGCATTTTATACATGATATAGTGGGATGGGCATAAATTTTTTTTCTCGGGACAATTTTCTAGTATATTGTTTGGTTGGGATTTGTGAGCGATCTTGTGACCCTTTTCCAAGAATTGTTTGTTAGGGCTTCACAAGGTTTCTCAGGCCACATTTGAGGAAATGGATTGGACAGTATTTATGAAGTTTCTCATTCCTTTTTTCCCTTTTACTGTTATTATGGGCCTTCAAGACATTTGGTTCACCCTTTGGGTGACTGTGTTGTACTTAAATTCCTTTTCTTTTCTTATATTACATACTATTTTCATTGCAAAAGAAAATAAAAAATAATAATTTAAGACCCTAAAGATGTTAAAGAACTCTAAAAATATAGAAATCTCTAAAAAATAAAAAAAAACCCTAAAAACCTGAAAAACATAAAAACCCTAAAAACCTTAAAAATCATTAAGAAACCTAAAAACCATAAAAATCATAAAAACCCAAAGTATCCCTAAAACATAAAAAATCTAAAAAAAATTAAAAACCCTAGGAAAACCATAAAAACCAATGAAAATTAATAGATCTTAAAAATATAAAAAACCACTAAAACCCATAACCATCATAAAACCATAATATCCCTAATACACCTCAAAATTCCTAAAAACCCAAACCCCCCAAAAAACCAAAAAAATCATTTAAAAATCCTACAAATCCCTGAAATGGTTAGAACCCCTAAAACACCAAAAAACCCTAAGAAAAACATAAAAACCTAAAAACACATAAAACCCCTAAAAACCCTAAAAATTGTTAAAAACCCTAAAACCCATTAAAATAACAAAGAACCCAAAAAAACTCAAGACCCATAAAAACCATAAAACCCTTAAAAACCTATAAAACCCCACTGAAAAAACTAATAAATCTTTTAAACCCCTAAAAACATTATAAAACACTAGAAAACCTAAGAAGCCCTAAAATACACAAAAAACACTAAAATCGGAAAGCACTGTAAAATTTTTTAAAACCCTTAAAACCCTCAAAATACCTAAAACCCCTAAACACCAAAATAATCCAAAAAAATCCATAAAAATCCCTAAAAACGTAAGACCCCCCAAAATCACTATAAACCCCTCAGAAAACTTTAGAAATCCTTAAAATACTTAAAACACCTAAAACCAAATAAACGCTAAAAACCAAATAAATGCTAAAAACCATAAAAATCGTAAAAATATATAGAAACCCTCAAAATACCAAGAAACCCTAAGAAATATAATAATCCTAAAAAAATAAAAATAAAGAAAACAAAAAAACCAAACTACCCTAAAAATACATAAGAAAACAATAAAAATCTAAAACAATTAAAACCCCTTAAATCCTAAAATACACATAAAACCATAAAACCCCCTCAAATACTCAAAAAAATCCATAAAACCCATAAAAACATTAAAAACTCATAAACACCATAAAATCCACTAAAAACCATTAAACCTCTAAAGACATTAAAATCATCTAAAAACATTAAAAACACTAAAACTCCAATATATCAAAAAACCAAAAAAAAACCTAAGAATCCATAAAACCCAAAAAACTAATAAAATTTTTAATAATCCCTCAAAATTCCTAAAAATATAATTAATATTAAAGACCCTAAAACCCCAAATAAGACATTTGAATCATAAAAAACATTAAACCCTAAAAAACCTAAAAATTGATATAAACCCTAAAAACATAAAAACCATAAAAACTCTCAAATCCCTAAAAACCAAAAAACCAAAAAGATCCCAAAAAATCCTTTAAAACCCTAAAACGTTAAAAAAATAAAACCCTAAATAACCCTAAGAAAAACATAAAAACCTTAAAGTGTTTATAACCCCTAAAAAACCTAAAAAAAATTCTAAAAACCCTATAATACACTAAATGACCCTATATACCCAAAAAACCCCTAAAATAATGAGAACCTATAAAACCCTAAACAACCCAAAAACTCCAAAAAATCGAAAAAACACTAAAAAATATAAAAAAATTAAACAAATAAAAATGTTAAATAATTCTAAAAACCTTAAAATATCAAAAATCTAAAAAGAACCTTAAATACCAAAAAACCCATAAAAACCCAAAAAACACTAAAAAACCAAAAAAAGTCGTTAAACACCCTAAAAAACAAGGAAAATCATAAAAATCTCTAAAAATTGATAAAAACATACAAACAAAAAAACCCATTAAAAATTAAAATACCTCAAAATCCTAAAAAACAATAAAACCCCTAAAAACTCCCCAAATCAAAAAAAAATGAAAAAAATCATAAGGATACCTAAATTTCCCTAAAAACATAAAAAAGCATAAAAACATGAAAACCCTATGAAACCATTAAAAACATAAAAAACTTAATGACATTAAAAACCCTACAAAATCTAAAAACACTAAAACCCTAATAACCCATAAAAACCCCAAAATACTCTACGAAGAGAAGATGTCACCACTCTCAACTTGGGTTCCTCTCTCGGCACTACATTATTGAGGTTTTCCTTCTAGATTACTTCATGCCGGCTTTGATTTTCTGAGTCTCTGCCCTCTATCATCAGCCCCCTACGGTTTGGCCAGGATGGTGGTTTTCATCTGCGGTGGCGACAACTCGGACATTGTATGTTGTGCCTTTCTTCTATAGCTTCTCTATAGATGGAACATGTTAGACTGGTATTCTCAATCATCAGTGATGCGACCTTCCCATCTGCTCAAAGATCTGAGCTTGGGGGGATTACAGTGGTTATTTAGTGATGAGATGGTTTTTGGTGGATGCGGATGGCATGGTGTCATCTTGGTGGTGTTGTGCCTGATCCGAATTTGCGGGTTTTCTGATCTTCTTATTATCAGTCTGTGCATGAAGATCCAGGTTCGTTCCTCAGCCCTATATTTGATCCTTGTTGAGGATACTAGTATGTTTTTCTTTTTCTGTGATCTGGGTTTGGTCTATGCTTTCCTGCGGTGCCGAAGCATTTTTTGGTCTTGTGTATCTTGATTCAGGGTTTGGTTGTATCCTCATTATTTTTTGGATCCACTGTGGTGGTGGATGGTTTAGCTGTGAGTCGATGTTGGTGTTGTGTAGGACCCCGGGACACCCTGAGAGGGGAGGGGTGAATCAGGGTGTCAATTTTTTCTTTTAAAAACAAGTATCTTGTTCCCACGTTGGTAAGAACTAGTTAAACCTGTATGATGAATATGATCAGCAATGAAACATTCACAGGCAAAGAGATGACACAACAATTTTTACTTGGTTCACCGATAAGGGCTATGTCCAAGGAGCATACACCAACAAGTTTCCGGTCTTACCAAATTCCATTAATCTTCACTAGTTGTGGATTACAATGGTTCGGGAATAGTCACTCTGTCCCAGGCTCACTGCCTTTACAAAGGTTCAGGGATAGCCCACTGCTTCCCTCTGGCCACTTTTATCCACTCCCCCTGGCTCACTGCCCTTGGTGAAGTCTCGCTAAGTTTATAGATGTGAAGGTATCTTCAATAGATTTTCATTGAAGTCTTTGTCTTTGCTTAGCACGAGACACTTCTTGCATCCAATTCCGGAATTGATGCACTAGAATGCACAGAACCACTGAACCGGATAACCAAAATGTGCAGACAAGCTTCACTGACAATTTCGCACAACACCAACCCTTTGCACGCAAAACCTTCCTATTTCGCCCAAAATTTACTTCTTCATGCAGAAAAATATTTTTCACCACAACACCCTTTTCGCGCAACTGAATCTTTTGAGTGAAACCCCAATTTTTATGCGCAACTCTCCCTTTTTTGCATATCCCAGAATTTTATGTGCAATCCAGAATATTTCGCACAAGCCCCTTTACATGATCCTTTTTCACGCATCAGACCTCAGATATTCTCTAAGTCTTAAACCACTAGTAAAGAGGTGGGTCACCTCTTATTTATAGTTGTTTGAGACCCCCGTGCGCAAAACCCCCTTTGGCGTGAAAACTTCTCATCTGGCGCGTAATCATTCACACTGGAATTTTTTTTCGTGAACACCATCAAATTTTTCGTGCAGCCCATGCCTTTTACATTTTTCAACATTCTGATTCCAAAACATTATTTGCACAATAAACTTCGATCCAATATTTCATGCACCATACTGTTCTTCATGCCCAAATAAAATATTTTGCACAAAGCCTTTAGTTTTCAGGCACCACTTCCTCTTTGTACCCACCAGATTTTACCAACAACCCATGTCTTCATTTTTAGATTTTGAGGCCCAATAATTTGTAAAAACTGGGAAAGGGCGCCACCTTCAATACTGTTGTCTGCTGGAACTGTATGATCACTTTGCTGGCACACATTATAGACATCCACTGAGGATTGAAAACAAACAAAAACCATACTCCAATTCATGCCTAGAATAGCCATGGTTGCAAAAATATCACCCTTTGGGTTTTTTGGCAATCACCAAATAAATTCAATAGATCACCGTCCATAAGCAATCCAAAAATGCAAGAATCAACTCAGCCAACACTCTATGTCTAAGTGAGCAATGCTCATTGTAGAAAACAATAGAGAAAGCTAGAATTGGGTTCCCGTGTTTTGGAATTCTCAATGACGCCCAAGGAGCATTACATGTCCAATGTATTTCTTCTCATCCTTCTCATCACAGAAGAATTACATTCCTGAACATGACTTGAATTTATTCCTTTCTACCCCATTGACAAGAAACCAAAAGATCAGTAATGTGATCATTGTTCAGCTCAAACAATACTCCCCCTGGATAGTATCTCCCCCACAAACCTGCATCACATCCATAAACAGATAAAAATAGTTATCATAAATGGGGAGAGGGGATTTTTGTAACCTCCTTATGCACTGGGAGGTGGACGAACACTGAGGTTCAACCGATGCTTCTCAAACACCACCACTGATAGTGGCTTGGTCCGTATATCAGCCACTTGATCATCAGTTCCCACATGATCCATTCTAATCAAGCCTTGGTAAACTTTTTCTTTGATAAAGTGATACCTGATTTCTATATGTTTTGTACAAGAATGATGAACATGATTCTTAGTAAGATCAATTGCACTCTTTTTATCGTAGTAAATTACCATTGGTTGCTTCACCTCATCACTAATATCTGTTAGTTGTTGCTTCATCCATAGTAGTTGAGTGCATACCTTTGTGGTGAAGATATACTCAGCTTCAGCAGTACTAAGAGAAGTACTTTCTTCTTTCTTGATCAACCAGCCAACACATTTATTTCCAATATAGAATGCTCCACCACTGGTGGAATTTCTGTCTACTACATCACCAGCTTAGTCAACATCATAAAATTCTAATAATTCACTATCCCTGCCTGCAGAAAAATATAACCCAATGTTATCTAAACCTTGAATGTACCTCATGATTATTTTTACTACCTCTATATGTTCCTCCTTTGGATCACTCTGAAGGTGGGCCGCAGGACATGTGGCAAAGACAATATCGGGTCGTGTCGTTGTCAGGTACAGTAGGCTCCCAATGGTCCTCCTATACATGGTGGGATCTATAGAGGTCCCATCTTTATGTTTTCCAAGTTTAGTTCCAACAACAATCGAAGTTGACAATGGTTTGGAGTTTTTCATATTAAACTTCTTCAGTAGCTCTCTTGCATATTTTTCCTGAGAAATGAAAGTGTAATCCTTCTTTTGAATCACCTAAAGTCCCAAGAAATATGTGAGCTCTCCAATCATAGACATTTAAAATTTTGATTTCATGTGATTGAAAAATTCATCCACAAATTTCTGCCAGCTGCCACCCAATATGATGTCATCAACTTAGAGAAGAACCATGAATGGATCTTCTAGAGAATTATTCACATATAGATTGTGATCCACTCCTCCTCTTTTGAATTCCATCTTCTTGAGATAAGAGTCCAGCTGGGAGTACCATGCCCGTGGTGCCTACTTCAAACCATATAGAGATTTCATCAGTTTGTAGACCTTTGTCTCATCAGTAATAAGAACAAAACCAACTGGTTGTTCAATGTTGACTTCTTATTCAAGTACACCATTCAATAATGGAGTCTTTACATCCATTTGATACACTTTATATCCTATTTGGAGTTCCATAGAAAGGGAAAAGCCTGATTGACTCCAGTCTAGCCACTACAGCAAAGGTTTCTTCAACATCTACACCTTTAATCTGGGAATATCCCATACATAACAGTCGAGCCTTGATTCTAATAACACTTCCATGGTCATCAATCTTGTTCTTGAAGATCCATTTTGTACCAATCACACTGTGACCTCTGAGTCTCTAGACAAGATCCCATGTCTGATTCTTATCAATTTGATCTAACTCTTCATTCATGGATTTCACCCAAGATTCATCCATTGCAGCTTATTCGAATGAGGATGGCTCCACAACTGACAGAAATGCAGACTGCATATTATTCCTCATCCTCCTTATTTGTGTCTGTGCACTCCTATCCCCAATTATGTTACAGGGATCAATCTCATCTTTATGATTTCTCCTATGTGGTTCATTTTCATTCTCTCCATCCACAGTCTCTTCTTCTGATTCTTCTTCGAGTCAACATCATGATGTGACTGATGAGTGTTTTGTATAGCTTCCTCTATTTATGTAGTTGTATTTTCTCCACATTAAAATTCTTCTTCACTTTCTATCACATCATCATATGACGTCCTTGAAGCATTTGTGGTTTTATCTTCAATTATCTTAACATAACTACTCACTACAATCTTTCCCAATCGCTTGTTGAAACACTTGTAGGCTTTTCTGTTCACTAGATACCTAAGAAAAATTCCTTCATCAGCATTGTCACCAAACTTCCCTTGATTTCCTTCTTTATTCTGGATGAAATATATGCTTCCGAAAACACGAAGGTATTTCAATGAAGGCTTCCTTCCATGCCACAATTCATATGGGGTCTTCATTTCTCCCATATAAAGCCATGTTCAATTTTGAATGTGTATTGCAGCTTCAACAACTTCTTTCCAGTAATGGAGAGAGATACTATAATGACCCATACTTTACATACATTGTTAATACTTCAAAATTGAAGCACACTTATTACAACATATGACAAAACCACAAACGACCGTATAGGTATAGTGTCTTTAGAAACTGGGAAACATAAACAACTGGTTCATTAATCTTCTACAGTGTCTCCCATTTATTTCATCATATCTAGGGTCCCTTTTAGCATATTCTACTAAATATCCATCTTCCTAACCTGGGGAAAAGAAAACATAAAAGGGTGAGCTCAAATGCTCAGCAAGGGAAAATAAAGGAAATAAAAATCATATCATATCTTTTTTAAAATCATAACCTGCAAAAGAGATCATAATATCTTAACATGGAATAAATCATAGAAGTGAAAATGAGATCCCCATAATCATATCATGAAACTTGAAACTTTCTAGCATGCACACATAATCATGGAAAATCATTTCTTGTTAGTCATGACTCATTGCCAAGACTATCTTAGTGGACAAAGTCCCTTTCTGAACCGAGTCACCCTCGTTTCAGTCCTGTTTCACTGAACCGGTATAACCTACCGTTCCAGCCATGTCTATCTCATGAGATATAAAATCTTTACCCAATGCATTGGAGGGAGATATAGGTCCCACCCATCTTATTATGAATCCTTTCTTATGTGTGCCACATAATCATAAATCATACATCATCGCATAACACATGTAACAAAAATGGGATTCTTGAAACATCATGACATCATAAAAAAAATCTTATAAGGCAAATGACTTCATAAAAATAATTCCCTCATAACATAATCAAATCAATGTAATTAAAGGGATAAAAACAGAAACCTTTATTATCTTAGATGGAAAATAATCCATTCTGGAGGAAAATATCCTTTCTTCTTCAAAAACATTTTTCTTTTCTTAACATGTCATACAATTATAAACTAAAAGAAGTTGATTAAAAATAAACTTGAAAAACTGTAAAGGAATCTTCTTGGAAATAATGTTTTAAAAATCCATTCATGCCGTATAAGTTAAAAAAACATTCTTCTCGTACTTTTGTCGGAAAAGTCAAAAAGTACCTCGTACGAAAAACGACAAAAGACTCCTTTCATATCTTTTACTAAAAACTCACCGAAGGGTAAAATTTGATTTAAACAATTGTAGGTGGATGGAAATAATATTACATATTGAGGAAACATGGATTTGGATGATAAAATACACCCCAGTAAATACCAAAGTATAAACCATCTCGTATAAAAATGAGATTGTGATATTTCCCTTACCTTAGGTCCGATTTGCTTTGTATGTGTCCGAAGCTCCTGTATAATGGTTTAAATAATGTTATTGACTTATTCCAGAATCATGAATATTGATATGATATCATATATGGTCATATTCTTAGCTTCTTGATAGTAATATTTCATGGTTACTTGTTACTCGGGTCCTTATTGCCTTTTGTTCTTATGCGTGTTTTGCCGAATAAATTCTTATTATTCTTTTAAGGTTATAGATACCTTATATTCAGAATGGTATTAGTGTAACATATATCATATTTATTCATTCAATTCATTTATATAATTACTATGTAATGATGATCATGTAGAACGAGTCGCATCACCTCGTGGAGACGGTATTCCGTACGTACGCACGAGTGATGATATTGTTCCTATGATCGTGGAATTGTATTAGAGTATATATATGTTATTTCAGTATCAATATTACTTTATAATAATCATAAATAGTTACTCATTACACCATTATACCCATCCTTGTAAGGTGGTGGTGGAAAATAGATTACACCACGGCGTGGAGACTGTATTCCGTACGTACGCACGCGCGGTGATTTAATTTTTCCGTAGGATGGATAGAAGGTGAATTAGGGTTGTTTCATATTTATAATAACATATCACTATGTAAGTAATACTGATGTTATTACTTTACCATGAAACAACTAAAGAAGAATAAGTTGAAGAAGAAAGAAATTGAAAAGATCGGTAATGGATATTACCTTTTCTTTGGAACGCCTCTTTGAATCCTCCACTTAGGGATCTAAGATTGGTCTTTGAAGAAGACCAGGACCTCTAGGATTATTCTAGGAAAGTGGAGAGGAGAAAATGGCAGGGGTTGGCCGAGCTTGAGTGCTCAAATTGGTGTGAGGAGGAGGGGGATGAGGTGCCCTTTTATAAGGGAGGAGAGGGGCACCTTAGGAATATCTCAAAATATTATTTTATATTAAAGTTAAAATCGGTTTATAATGGTTCCAAAGGGTCTTATTTCGAAGATAAAGTGGGGATGGGTCGAAATCCTATCAACCAATAGGATTTGGACATGTTTAGGGTATTATTGTAACCTTATCAATTAGATTTAACTCTAAGGTAAATAATTTAACTTTTACCGTGTCTTTTTGTTTTCTTTCACTATATGGTTAATACACTTACTATAACATGCCAAAAGAACCCCAAATTGTTTATTATTAATATATATATCCTTATCTAAGTCATTTGGCCTAACCTTAGATTTTTAGGAATAAAATAACAATTAGTAATATAATATTTGATTTAAAAACTATTTTGTGTCAATTTTGACACTATTTGATATATTATTTTTGTGAAAGTCATAACAGAATTATATGTTCGAAACAAGTTGATTAAATCAACACTAATATATCATAGTAACCTAGAAAATTTGTGGAATTCATAAAAAGTCTCAAATTACATTTATATTGGTGTTTATAACATCAATTATGTCAATATTTCATTAATAAGATAATTACTGCATCATCATTGTGTCATAAATAAATTAAATTATTTAATGTCTAAAAATTACAAATAAAATACCTTTATATAGGAAATCTTTTTAGCTTTCTAATGAATATTTATAGTCTAATTTATCTTAAGTATAACCACATATTAAAAATGATTTACTTATTAAACTTTGATTTTAACTATTTTAACCCTTCTTTAAATAAATTAATAATAAATGTCCTAATCTAACCCAAGTGGGCCTAAATGGTCATATTTTATTCCTAAGTTTGTTTTTGGTCGAATTAAACTTATCCAATAGAATTAGAACATGTTTTAGGGTAATAGTAATATCATTTTTACCCTTAGTTACCCTATTTACTATTAACCGCGGTAAAAAAAGTAAAAAGTTACTATTCACCAAAATATTATTTTTATCTCATTGAACCACATTTTACTTACTGATATCAACCGTGTCTGTCGGATTTTCGAAATTCCATTCACAGAAGCGGTAAAATTAATTTTTATGCAAAATTCAGTTTTTAACCTACCACTTAGTGGTTTCAATATTCATCAAAAATTGAAAGTTTTCAGAAAAATACCAAAATTTCACCCTAGGGTAATTTCGGTATTCCGAATCCAAAAATGAAGTCCATTTTGAAAAATAAAATTTATAAAATTTCAAAAAGTGGTTATTACTATTCATAATGGCTAGTTTTAATAATATTTTAATAGCATATCGTTGTTTAGTGAAACTCGGTATTGCGTACAACGCAAGCTATCGAGGAAGGTCGTGATTGCGTGTAAAGTAAGCCAAGCAAGTGTGTAGTGAAAGATTTCTTTGATGATAAAAATATTACTCATAAAAATCTCGGGTGTTACATTCTACGCCCCTTAAAAAGAATTTCGCCCTCGAAATTCGTCACTTTGTAACAAACAGATGAGGATACTTCTCCCTCATCATATCCTCAAGCTCCCATGTAGCTTCTTCAAGTTGGTGGTTCCTCCATAAAACTTTCACCAAGCGATTGGTCTTGTTTCGTAGGACTTTTTCTCTACGATCTAGAATCTCTATCGGCTGTTCTTCATAAGAAAGATCTTGCTCCAGCGGTACAACTTCTGAGCTGAGTACATGTGAAGGATCTGGTATGTACTTTCTTAGGAGAGATACATGGAACACATCATGAACTTGAGAGAGATTCGGTGGAAGCGCCAATCGGTAAGCTACCTTCCCAACACGATCCAGTATTTCGAAAGGACCGATGTATCTAGGGCTCAACTTCCCCTTCTTTCCAAATCTCTTAACCCTCTTCCAGGGAGATATTCGTAAGAACACTTTATCACCCACTTCAAACTCTAGGTCTTTTCTTCGGTTGTCGGCATAACTTTTCTGTCGACTCTGAGCTGCTCTTATGTGTTGTTGAATAGATCTGACCTTTTCTGCCATTTCATCAACGAGATCAGGTCCTAATAGCTTTCTTTCCCCAACTTCATCCCAGCAAGTTGGAGTCCTGCATTTCTTTCCATAGAGAGCTTCATAAGGAGCCATCTGAATACTGGAGTGAAAGCTATTATTATAAGAAAATTCCACCAAAGGTAGGTGTTGATCTCAACCTCCTTTGAAATCCATAGAGCAAGCTCTCAACATATCTTCTAGGGTTTGAATTGTTCTTTCAGACTGACCATCTGTCTGGGGATGATAAGCAGTGCTGAAACTCAACTCTGTATCCAGAGTATGCTGAAGACTTCGCCAGAACATCGAGGTAAATCTCAGATCCCGATCAGATATAATAGAAAGTGGTACTCCATGCAATCTTACCACTTCCTTTACATATATCCTGGAAAGCTGATCTAGAGAGAAATCCTCTCTAATAGCAATGAAGTGTGCAGACTTTGTAAGACGATCAACTATGACCCAAATAGCATTATTGCCTTTGGATGTTTTAGGAAGTCCTGTGACAAAGTCCATAGTGATGTTTTCCCATTTCCATTTGGGTATGGGTAATGGTTGTAACATCCCCTTAGACTTCTGTCTCTCAGCTTTAACTTGTTGACAAACCAAGCATCGAGAGACATATTCAGAAACATCTCTTTTCATGCCATCCCACCAGAAGTACTCTTTCAGGTCCCTATACATCTTCGTGCTTCCAGGATGAATAGAGAATGATGAACTATGAGCCTCATCCAGCAGCTCCTTCTTTAATTTGGGGATGGGAGGAACACAAACCCGATTCCTGAACTTTATTATCCCATCACAATCAAGGTTGAATTCAGGAACATTTCTCACCTTCTTTTGTAACTCGACATCTTCTTTCTATGCCTCTTTAATCTTCACATGTATAGATGGTTGAACATTCATTTGAGAAAGAAAAGATTTTTCCCCTTCCATTATAATTCCAAGATCCATCCTTTGTAAATCCATAAATATTGGATCTTTTGTGATCCTTATCATGGATAAACTAGCATGGTCTTGTCGACTTAATGCATCTGCCACCTTGTTTGCTTTCCTAGGGTGGTAATGGATTGAGCAGTCGTAATCCTTAATCAGCTCCAACCATCTTCTTTGATGCATATTCAACTCCTTTTGTGTGAAAATATACTTTAAACTTTTATGATCAGTATAAATATCACACCTTTCACCATAAAGGTAATGCCTCCAAATCTTTAATGCAAAGATTACCGCAGCCAACTCCAAATCATGTGTTGGGTAATTTTGCTCATGGATTTTCAACTGTCGTGAGGCATAAGCTATCACCATATCATTTTGCATAAGAACACACCCCAATCCCTTCTTGGATGCATCACTGTAGATCACAAACCTTTCTCCACTACAAGGCAGTGTGAGCACAGGTGCACTGGATAACCTTCTTTTCAACTCCTTGAAATTCTCTTCACATTCCTATGTCCAAACAAACTTAACTCCTTTCCAAGTCAACTTGGTGAGTGGATTAGATAATCGTGAAAAATATTTTACAAAACGTCGATAATATCCAGCCAAACCAAGAAAACTTCGGATCTCAGTTACTGTTGTTGGTCTTGACCATCTTTTGATAACCTCTGCTTTTGCTGGATCCACAGATATCCCCTCTTTTGAGATTATGTGACCCAAAAATGCAACTTTTTTAAGCCAAAATTCAGACTTGGTAAATTTGGCATAAAGCTTCTCCTTTCTCAAGGTCTTCAATATAATTCTCAAGTGATCTTCATGCTCTTCCTTGCTCTTTGAATAGACAAGAATATCGTCTATAAAGACTACCACAAATTGATCAAGATAGTCTCTAAAGACTCTATTCATTAGATCCATGAAGATATCAGGGGCATTAGTAAGACCAAATGGCATCACTATAAATTCATAGTGTCCATACCTTTTACGGAAAGTCGTCTTTGGTATATCCTCCCTTTTGACCCTTAATTGATGATACCCTGAACAAAGATCAATCTTGGAAAAGTATTGAGCTCCGCGTAGTTGGTCAAATAAGTCATCAATGTGTGGGAGAGGATATTTGTTCTTGATAGTGATCTTGTTAAGTTCTCGATAATCAATGCAGAGTCTCATTGATCCATCTTTCTTCTTAACAAATAGAACAGGTGCTCCCCAAGGTGACGCACTAGGGCGTATGAATCCCTTATCAAGATTATCTTGGAGTTGCTTCTTCAATTCCTGCAACTCAATTGGGGCCATTCTATAAGGTGTCTTTGAAATTGGCAAAGCGCCCGGTACGAGTTCTATTGAAAACTCAACTTCACGATTTGGTGGAAGACCCGGTAATTCCTCCGGAAAGACATCATCAAACTCCCGTACAATGGGCATATTCTTAATCGTGAGTTTCTCACCAACCATTTGAGATAAATAACCTTCATTTAGTGGAATCAATACCCATAATATGGAAGAAATTTCCACTGGAAGGTTATGTTCATCCTTGCATTGATAGACGATCGTAGATTGATCTGGAATATGAAATGTGACTTCCCTTCTTTGGCAATTGATATGAGCTCCATGTAGAGAAAGCCAATCCATGCCAAGAATCACATCAAATTCCACTAAAGGAAGGATCACAAGATTTGCAGGAAGCACTTTCCCACAAACTTCGATCGGAGAAGAATTATAAACTTTTGATGCGACTGTTGTGCCATTAGGTGTTGTCACAGCTAACTCAACATCTAATTGTTGAGGTGGTACGGTGATACCCTTAGAAAATTTTTCATAAATAAAAGAGTGGGTGGATCCAGAATCAAATAAAACATTTGCTACTTTAGAGTGGATGGTACGTGTACCTTTCACCACTTCGTTATCGTACTCCACATCGCTGATAGAAATTGCATGTGACTTTCCTTTGTCTCTAGCCTTAATATTTTGTTGACGTCGACCATCATCATCAACCCTTGGATTTGGGCATTGATTGGCATAATGCCCCATCTCCTTGCACTTGAAACATTGAAGTGTAGTAGGTTCATTCTGTGTATCCCTTAATTTGTTTGCATCATTAGACATCTTATTCCCATTATCGCGGCATTCAAATTCCCGATGACCTTCCTTTCCACATTTAAAACATTTACTTGTCCCTTTAAGACAACTCCCTCCATGTTTCTTTCCACACTTTGAGCATAAGGGAAAGCTCATCTTCTTTTCAGTGTGCTCTTTAGATTTTCCTTTGAATTCCATCTTCCTCTTCTTATCAAACCCATGTGACTGATGGGTTACTCCAATTTCCATCTCGACTTTGAGAGCACATCGAACGATTTCCTCGTAGCTATTGAAGTCCCTCATGGATAACGCCCTTCGAAGACTTGGTTTTAAGCCACTAAAGAATCGATCGATCTTACTCTCAGGTTGGATAATAATACCAGAAGCGTACCTTGAAAGTCTTGTAAAATTTGCTTCATAGGTACTAACAGATTCATCATCTCTTTGCTTCAGTTCAAGAAACTCCTTCTCCATCTTTGTTCAGAGAATATGAGGGAAGTAATTATTGAAAAATAAGTTCTTGATCTCGTCCCATTCCATAGACTCAATTTCATCCCTTTGCCTCGTATTCTTAATAAGATTCCACCATTGATCAGCATCTCCTTCCAAACGATACACTGCTAGGATGACTTTATCATGTTCATAACATTGAAGAACTGAAAATATCTTTTCAGTAGTACTAATCCATTGTTCAGCAACTAATGGATCAGTAGACCCGCTGAAAGAAGGTGGACGCTGCCTCATGAAGGATTCAACAGAATGTTGCTCCTTCCTTTGCTTGTTTGGAAGTCCTGCATGATTCATAGCTTGAGAAAGTTGTGTGAGCATGACTACAAGATTTTTCATTCCAGCTCCCATATCGTTTGGTTTCTCACGGGGACAATCATTGCATTGCCCATCGCATTCCGCATTAACACGGTTCCTTCGGGTTCCAGCCATTGACTAAAACCAAGAAGAATATTGTGAGAAAAACTAATTATAATAGGAAGACCACATAATCAAGGATAAAATTTCACACTTAAGGTCTTATCCTAGGGTATTCATGGCCATTTCTAAAACACTAAGATTGTGTTCTATGCTTAGACTTATCCTTAGGGTTCTTACTAAGGCTTTCACATCCTAGTTTCCAAAGGTTGACTATACCTTTCCTCTGATACCAACTATAACGGTCTGGAATTACTTCCAGTGGACTATAGTTGATACCTATCAAGGCACTCCATGGGTGGCTACACCCCCTGGGCGGGACACACCACCATCCCCAGTGGCAGCCATTTCCACATGAAGCCCTTGGGCGGAGAGCCATGCTTCGTCCAACACTCACATGTGAGAGTTCCCAAGGATTGGATACATTCCTACCTCCTTTGCCTCTGATACCAACTATAACGACCCATACTTTACATACATTGTTAATACTTCAAAATTGAAGCACACTTATTACAACATATGACAAAACCACAAAGGACCGTATAGGTATAGTGTCTTTAGAAACTGGGAAACATAAACAACTGGTTCATTAATCTTATACAGTGTCTCCCATTTATTTCATCATATCTAGGGTCCCTTTTAGCATATTCTACTTAATATCCATCTTCCTGACCTGGGGAAAAGAAAACATAAAAGGGTGAGCTCAAATGCTTAGCAAGGGCAAATAAAGGAAATAAAAATCATATCATATCTTTTTGAAAATCATAACCTGCAAAAGAGATCATAATATCTTAACATGGAATAAATCATAGAAGTGAAAATGAGATCCTCATAATCATATCATGAAACTTGAAACTTTGTAGAATGCACACATAATCATGGAAAATCATTTCTTGTTAGTCATGACTCATTGCCAAGACTATCTTAGTGGACAAAGTCCCTTTCTGAACCGAGTCACCATCGTTTCAGTCCTGTTTCACTGAACCGGTATAAACTACTGTTCCAGCCATGTCTATCTCATGAGATATAAAATCTTTACCCAATCAATTGGAAGGAGATATAGGTCCCACCCATCTTATAATGAATCCTTTCTTATGTGTGCCACATAATCATAAATCATACATCATCGCATAACACATGTAACAAAAATGGGATTCTTGAAACATCATGAAATCATAAAACAAATCTTATAAGGAAAATGACTTCATAAAAATAATTTCCTCATAACATAATCAAATCAATGTAATTAAAGGGATAAAAATAGAACCCTTTATTATCTTAGGTGGAAAATAATCCATTCTTGAGGAAAATATCCTTTCTTCTTCAAAAACACTTTTCTTTTCTTAACATGTCATACAATTATAAACTAAAAGAAGTTGATTAAAAATAAAATTGAAAACTTGTAAAGGAATCTTCTTGGAAATAATGTTTTAAAAATCCATTCATGCCATATAAGTTAAAAAAAACATTCTTCTTGTACTTTTGTCGGAAAAGTCAAAAAGTACCTCGTACGAAAAATGACAAAAGATTCCTTTCATATCTTTTACTAAAAACACACCGAAGGGAAAAATTGGATTTAAACAATTGTAGGTGGATGGAAATAATATTACATATTGAGGAAACATGGATGTGGATGATAAAATACACCCCAGTAAATACCAAAGTATAAACAATCTCGTATAAAAATGAGATTGTGATATTTCCCTTACCTTAGGTCCGATTTGCTTTGTATGTGTCCGAAGCTCCTGTATAATGGTTTAAATAATATTATTGACTTATTACAGAATCATACATATTGATATGATATCATATATGGTCATATTCTTAGCTTCTTGTTAGTAATATTTCATTGTTACTTGTTACTCGGGTCCTTATTGCCTTTTGTTCTTATGCGTGTTTTGCCGAATAAATTCTTATTCTTCTTTTAAGGTTATAGATAACTTATATTCAGAATGGTATTAGTGTAACATATATTATATTTATTAATTCAATTCATTTATATAATTACTATGTAATGATGATCATGTAGAACGAGTCGCATCACATCGTGGAGACGGTATTCCGTACGTACGCACGAGTGATGATATCGTTCCTATGATCATGGAATTGTATTAGAGTATATATATGTTATTTCAGTATCAATATTACTTTATAATAATCATAAATAGTTACTCATTAAACAATTATACCCATCCTTGTAAGGTGGTGGTGGAAAATAGATTACACCACGGCGTGGAGACGGTATTCCGTACATACGCACGTGCGGTGATTTCATTTTTCCGTAGGATGGATAGAAGGTGAATTAGGGTTGTTTCATATTTATAATAACATATCAGTATGTAAGTAATACTGATGTTATTACTTTACCATGAAACAACTAAAGAAGAAGAAGTTGAAGAAGAAAGAAATTGAAAAGATCGGTAATGGATATTACCTTTTCTTTGGAACGCCTCTTTGAATCCTCCACTTAGGGAACTAAGATTGGTCTTTGAAGAAGACCAGGACCTCTAGGATTATTCTAGGGAAGTGGAGAGGAGAAAATGGCAGGGGTTGGCCGAGCTTGAGGGCTCAAATTGGTGTGAGGAGGAGGGGGAGGAGGTTCCCTTTTATAAGGGAGGAGAGGGGCACCTTAGGAATATCTCAAAATATTATTTTATATTAAAGTCAAAATCGGTTTATAATGGTTCCAAAGGGTCTTATTTCGAAGCTAAAGTGGGGATGGGTCGAAATCCTATCAACCAATAGGATTTGGACAAGTTTAGGGTATTATTTTAACCTTATCAATTAGATTTAACTCTAAGGTAAATAATTTAACTTTTACCGTGTCTTTTTGTTTTCTTTCACTATATGGTTAATACACTTACTATAACATGCCAAACGAACCCCAAATTGTTTATTATTAATATATATATCCTTATCTAAGTTAGTTGGCCGAACCTTAGATTTTTAGGAATAAAATAACAATTAGTAATATAATATTTGATTTAAAAACTATTTTGTGTCAATTTTGACACTATTTGATATATGATTTTTTTGAAAGTCATAACAAAATTATATGTTCGAACCAAGTTGATTAAATCAACACTAATATAACATAGTAACCTAGAAAATTAGTGTAATTCATAAAAAGTCTCAAATTACATTTATTTTGGTGTTTATAACATCACTTATGTCAATATTTCATTAATAAGATAATTACTGCATCATCATTGTGTCATAAATAAATTAAATTATTTAATGTCTAAAAATTAAAAATAAAATACCATTATATAGGAAATCGTTTTCGCTTTCTAATGAATATTTATAGTCTAATTTATCTTAAGTATAACCCCATATTAAAAATGATTTACTTATTAAACTTTGATTTTAACTATTTTAACCCTTCTTTAAATAAATTAATAATAAATGTCCTAATCTAACCCAAGTGGGCCTAAATGGTCATATTTTATTCCTAAGTTTGTTTTTGGTCGAATTAAACTTATCCAATAGAATTAGGACATGTGTTAGGGTAATAGTAATATCATTTTTACCTTTAGTTACCCTATTTACTATTAACCGCGGTAAAAAAAGTAAAAAGTTACTATTCACCAAAAAATTATTTTTATCTCATTGAACCACATTTTACTTACTGATATCAACTGTGTCTGTCGGATTTTCGAAATTCCACTCACAGAAGCGGTAAAATTAAGTTTTATGCAAAATTCAGTTTTTAACCTACCACTTAGTGGTTTCACTATTCATCAAAAATTGAAAGTTTTCAGAAAAATACCAAAATTTCACCCTATGCTAATTTCAGTATTCCGAATCCAAAAATGAAGTCCATTTTGAAAAATAAAATTTATAAAATTTTAAAAAGTGGTTATTACTATTCATAACGGCTAGTTTTAATAATATTTTAATAGCATATCGTTGTTTAGTGAAACTCGGTATTGCGTACGACGCAAGCTATCGAGGAAGGTCGTGATTGCGTGTAAAGTAAGCCAAGAAAGTGTGTAGTGAAAGATTCCTTTGATGATAAAAATATTACTCATAAAAATCTCGGGTGTTACGGATACCACTATCGATCAGCATAGTCCTGGCCATATTGTTGACCTGTCGATTCCGATTCTCAACAACTCCATTTTTTTGTGGAGTTCTCACAGCAACTACCTCATTCTGTATTCCATGTTTTTCTAGGTAATTTTCAAACTCAATGGATGTGTATTCCCCTCTATTTTCAGATCGCAGGACTTTTATTTTCTGTCCTGTATCATTCTCGGCAATCCGGCGATAAGTTTTCATGAAATCAAGAACTTTTCACTTCTTGTGAATCACCATTACACAAGCCATTATACTATAATCATCAATGAAAAGGACTAAGTACCTTTCTCTATGGGTTCCAGCAACATTTATTGGGCCACATACGTCTGTATGAATGAGATCAAGAAGATGCGATGCCCTTTTCTTATTTGGCCGATATGAACTACAAACCATCTTTCCATGAATACAAGCATCATAAGACATTTCCCATTCACATTTTAGAATGGGAATATCCATGACTATCTTCAGCTTAGATATCTTTTCCAAGTATTGTTGGTTAATGTACCCCAGCCTTCGATGCCACAAATTGTTTTCTTCTTCAGCAGAAAAAGAGAAGGATTTCACTTTACTGTCAAACTGATATAAGTTTCCATCTATTCTATAGCCTTTCATAAGAGAATTCCATATTTTTCCATTTATAGGGCAGCCTTTTTGATTGAAGGTTACTATGAGCCCCGAGTCACATCGCTGACTTACACTGAGGAGATTGTGGCGTAGACCGTCCACCTAAAGAACTTCAGTCTTCTTCAACTGTCCGTTGGTGAGAGCAGTATTCCCACCGCCCATAATCATCAAAGCACCATCATTACCAAGCCGTACTGTTCCATCAAACATCTTTTCAATGTTCTCCAAAAGGTCAGCATTTCCCATCATATGGGAAGAGCGTCCACTATCAAG
Source organism: Viscum album (assembly GCA_963277665.1). Lineage (NCBI taxonomy): Eukaryota > Viridiplantae > Streptophyta > Magnoliopsida > Santalales > Viscaceae > Viscum > Viscum album. Next base: position 1,272,585,099 of record OY728136.1, on the reverse strand, counting down.
CATCCAGGTGTTGCTGCTCTTTATAGCTTTGAGGGCTACTTCTGCAAGATTGGATTTCTCGATCTTATTCTTTTATTTCCATGAGATATTGGATTGAGAATAGAATACTAATGGCCTTTGAATACTTTCTTCCACATAATCTGATTCTTTATACCCATAATCTTCCTCCAGAGGGTAAAATTTTTTTGTGAGAACAACACCATCAGGAGGATGAAAATTGGCCCATCTTTGAGTGTTGTGTGAATTTCTCCTGTCGTACCTCTGCCTGCAATACATAGCTTTATGGACAATGTTTAAACAATTAAAACAGTAACCATAGAATCTATTTCTTCTATAATATGGAGGATATGAAATAGGTCTATTTTGTTGACTTCCCAAATCTTCCCCATTCAAGTAGCTCTTTTCCTATTCACAGTATGACATGGTATGGCCCATATAACCACAGAATTGACACTTCATGAGAGGAAATTTATTTTCACTTGAAGTTATCCTCACTCCTTCTTCCTTGGGAGAATAGTTGAACTACCTGTCATTTCTGAAAGTTTGAGGATAATTTTAAGTTCTTCTTTTAGTTTGGATTGAGGGTTTATTTTTCATCATTTCAGGTAATGTTTTAGTATGTCCAACTTTCATCTTTTCTTTCTTTTGCCTCTCTTTACTTCCAGCAGTTGATGTCACATCTTCACAACCAATTCCACTCTTTCCCATGCAAGTAGTTCTTTGATCACTTAAGATTTTTGCAACCCCATCTGAACCACACTTGGCTCTTGCTAGTAATTATGCATCTGAGAATATTTTGAAATGAATTTTCTTATTTCCCTCAATTTTCGTTGATTGAAATTGAATTTTTCTTCTAAGAGTAACAACTTCTTCCTCAAGTCCCTCAACAGTCTTGGATTTCTCTTCCAGTCTGGATGATAGGTTATTTATGACCTTTGCTTGTTCTTTAATTTTAAGCTTTATTTCCACAACATCATCTATGATTTCAAGGATTGAAGACATAACTCTCACTAGTTCTTCTAGTTGTTCAATATCTGCTTCAAGCTCATCAACATATTCTGATGATTCTTCCACCATTTCTTTCCACTTATTTCATTTCTTACATTTATTATCAAGTTTGGAAAAAGAATACTTAATTTGAGTCTTTGAATCACCATTAGAAGTAATCTGACTATATCTTTCTTTATTGATCAAGGGTTCTGACTTTTCAACCGTAGCCATCATGGAAGCATGCTTTCCAGTTTTAAATTCGGGTTCTTCTTCTTCACAAAATTTAGTATCCTCATCTTCTTCTTCACAGAAAAAACTCTTCCTCTGTATTTTCTTTCCAGATTTGAAGTCTCTCTTTTTGAAAAATCTTTTTCGAGGCTTCTCAATGTTCTCATCTTCACTTTCTTCATCATTGATATTTCTTAAACACTAAGAGGCAATGTTCCCAACTTTTCCACAACAAAAACATGCGAGAGGTGACTTCACATTAAATTTCCATTTTCCCTTCTGAAACTTCTTTGCAATGAGAGAAATAATTTCTTTTTATTCATCATATTCACCGCTACTATATTTTTAAATTTTCATTTTATTCATGGCCTTGAACGCAATTTCCTTGTTCACACGAGTCGTAGCATCTTCTGGTTTGACTCTCATTTCATATGCTACCAATCTGGTCACTAGATCATCCAGAGAATGTTTGGAAAGATCTCTTTCCTCAAGGGCTGACACCTTTGTATTGTAAAGGGGTGGAAGTCTTCTTAATATTTTATTTACTATGTCAATGTCTTTGATTTCTTCGCTGAGACCCCAAATTGCTTCAACCACTTTAGTAATTCGATTGAATAATGAGTCTGCAATCTCGTCTGGATGCATCTTCAGATCATCGAACCGATTGTGCAGGACTTGTAATTTTGCCTCCTTCACTTTGATATCTCCTTCATAAATATTTTCGAGTTTATCCCACATGGATTTTGCTGAGGTGAAACTCATTACCTTTAGATAGATCTGATTAGAAAGGGATACGGTGAGTGCATTTTGTGCTTTAGCATCTGCATCAAGAATTTTCCTGTCTGCATCAGTCATAGCCAGCCCTATTAGATCAGTGACATTTATACCTTATATAGTGGAAAACATAACTTCCATTCCAAGGGGTCTTAGATGAGATCTAATTCTGTTCTTACAAAATTTTAAATTACTTCCATTGAAGAGAGGCCCCCCTCTGACATTGACTGCATTATCCATGATGACAAAGGACATATTCAACACCAGTGACCTCCCTCTAATACCACTTGTAGGACCCTATAACATCCTGAGTGGAGAGGGTAAATCAGGGTGTCATTTTTTTCTATTAAAAACAAGGATCTTGTTCCCACGTTGATAGGAACTAGTTAAACTTGTATGATGAATATGATCAGCAATGAAACATTCACATGGAAAGATATGACACAAAAAATTTTACTTGGTTCACCGCTAAGGGCTACTTCCAAAGATCATACGCCAACATGTTTTCGGTCGTACCAAATTCCACTAATCTTTACTAGTTTTGCATTACAATAGTTTGGAAACAATCACTCTGTCCTAGGCTCACTGCCTTTACAAAGGTTCAGGGATAGCTCACTGCTTCCCTCGGGTCACTCACGTTTACTCCCCCTATCTCACTACCCTTGGTGAAGTCACACTCAGTTTATAGACATGAAGGTCTCTTCAATAGATTTTCATTGAAGTATTTGTCTTTTCATAGCACGAGACACTGCTTGCATCCAAGTCCGGAATTGATGCACTAGAACGCACAGAACCACTAAATCGGATAACCAGAACGTGTAGACAAGTTTCACTGACAATTGCACGCAACACCAACCCTTTGCACGCAAAACCTTCCTATTGCACGCAAAATTTACTTCTTCACGCGGGAAAATATTTCGCGCCACAACACCCTTTTTCATGAAACTGAATCTTTTACGCGCAACCCCAATTTTTCACACAGCTCTTCCTTTTTCATGCATCCTGGAATTTTCTGCGCAATCTAGAATATTTTGCGCAAGCCCTTTTACGCGATCCTTTTTTGCGCATCAGACCTCAGATCATCTCTAAGTCTTCAACCACACGAAATGAGGGGGGTCAGCACTTATTTATATGCGCTTGAGTCCCCCGCGCACAAAACCCCCTTTGGTGTGAAAACGTCTCATCTGGAACATAATCTTTCATGGTGGAATTGTTTTTCACGCACACCATCAGATTTTTTTGTGCAGCCCATGCCTTTTCCATTTTTCGACGTTTTGATTCCGAAACACTATTTGTGCAAAAAACCTCGATCCACTATTTCGCGCACCACGCTGTTTTTTGTGCCCAAATCAATTATTTCGTGCAAAGCCTTTAGTTTTTTTTGCACCACTTCATCTTTCCACCCGCCTGCTTTTACCAACAATCCATGTCTTTATTTTCTAATTTTGAGGCCCAAAAATTTGGAAAACCCTGGGAAACGACGCCACCTTCAATACTGTTGTCTGCTGGAACTATACGATCACTTTTCTGGAACACATTCTGAACATCCACTGAGGATTGACAACAAACAAAAACCATACTCCAATTCATTCCTAGAATATCCATGGTTCCAACATGTTGTTTGCTGGTTCTAATATGAGCTACTTTGTGCTGGTTGTGATTTGTGGTGTTGCTAGAAGGGCTGTTTGGGCTATAGATTGACTCTTGTCTTGGATATTGGCGGTTTTGTGCCCATGGTTGTGTTGCTGGGTGCGATATGTGGGAATGATGGTTGTTACTTGGCGAAGATGTTATGAGGATGATGCTTTTGGTTCTGGTGTTGGTGGTTCTGTACTGCTGAAGATAGACCTGCCTTGCATGGTGGAACTGGCTAGTGTGGAAGCCAGTGATTTTGATGATGGTGCTTCGATGTTTCTTGTAGTGATAGAGAAGCCGCTGACCGCCAGAAGGTGTGATACAATATAGACTGTGGTCTTCTGTGCTGTTGCTGGTTTGGCTGTGAATTGGTATGGATGTTAGATATTGCTTCTGTTAAGTGGTTCTGAATGATGTCTTGCATTTGGGTGCTACAGATGTGTTCTTGGATGTGGGAGTGAATAAAGATTATTGTTTTGGGTGATGGTTACTGCTTTGATGCAAGGTGGCGTAGGTGATACTTATAAATTTTATGTTAGAGGTTCTGTGATGCTAGCGGCAGATATGCTTGGCAATGAGGTGATGGTTGATGAAAATGGTGTTGTGAGAAGCTAGTTACTGTTTGAAAGGGAGTTGTTGTTGGAGATGCTTCTATTTTTCTTACTTTTATTTTTTTGCGTGTCTGTTGGATTTTTTGGGGACTTTTGGGTTTATGGGGGTGTCCAGGGTCTTTGTGTGTGGGTTGATTGACCCCTCCACTCCTTGTCTTCTGTATTTTTTTCTCTAATAAATTTAGGGGGTGGGGGTCAGGAATAACCTGGCCCCGAGCCTTACTTGCCCCAAAATCCCTTAAAAACCATAAAAACCTTAAAAACCCTAAAACCCCAAAAATATGCTAAAACCACTATAAATATAAAAACTCAAAAAACCCTTTAATCGTTTAATTTTATTGAAAATGTCTAAAAATTATAAAAATGCTACAAATTTTAAAACCCCCCAAAACTAAAAAACCCTAAAAAATAATAAAAATAATAAATTATATGAAATCCCTAAATATGTAAAAAACACGAATACCCTGAAAAACACTATAAAAACCTTAAAAACCTAAAAACTCTTAAAACCTCTAAAGACCCCAAAAAAATGTTAAAAAACCCTAAAAACTATAAAACCCCTAAAAACCTCTATAAATCATAGAACCCCTGAAAGCTATAAAAACCTAAAATCCCATAAAAACCATAAAACCCACTAAAAACTATAAAACCCATTTGAACCTATAAAAGCTTTTAAGAGCTCTAAAACACCTTAAAACCCCAAAAAACCAAAAAAACCTAAAAACACAAAAAAAACCATAAAACCCTAAAAATCCAAAAAACCCTTGATAACCTTAAAAAGCTCAAAAACAATAAAAATACTTAAAATTTCCTAAAAACCGCTAAATACATAAAAATCCCTAAAACTATAAAAATACATAATAATACCATAAAACCTAGAAACTCATAAAAACCTTAGAAAACCAAAAAATGCCAAAACCCTAAAAACTCTAAAACCATAAAACACCCAAATATCTCTAAAAACTAAAAACCATTATATTCATTAAAAAATAAAAAATACCTAAAAATATAATAAACAAAAAACTCTTAAAATTGATAAGAAAAACATAAAACCGTAAGAAAATAAAACACCTAAAAATAAAAAATGCTAAAAACAATAAAATGAAACTAAAACCCCTAAAACCCCAAAAAACCATAAAACCACTACAAACATTAAAATCCTCAGAACCCATAACAGCACTAAAACCCTATAAAAACTATAAATTCCCTAAAACACCCTAAAAACAATAAAAACTATAAACACCCCTAAAAACCAAAAAAACATTAAAAACCACACAAACCATAAAAACCCATAAAAACCCGTAACCCACTAAAACTATAAAAAACCATTAAACCCCTAAAAACATTAAAAACTATAAAAAACCATTAAATGCCAAAAAACTCAAAAAACCCATAAAAAACCTAAAACACTCAAATTCCCAAAAATCCTAAAAACCATAAAAATCCTAAAATGCCTAAAACTACATAAAAAGTAAAAATCACTAAAAACAATAAAAATAATAAAAACCCTATAAAACCTTAACTCCTAAAAACATTTAAATCCCTATAAAACCATAAAAAACACTAAAAACACAAAAAAACCGCAAAACCCCAAAAAAACCCAACACCCATAAAAATTCCTAAAACCTTTTAAACCCCTAAAACCCTTAAAATACCTAAAACCAATAAAAATGAAAATTTACACTTTAATCCTCTAAAATGTTAAAAAATAATAATAATAATAATAATAAACACAAAAAAATCCCTAAGACACAAAAAACCCATAAACCATAAAAACCTTACAAATCACTAAAATTACTATAACCCATAAAAATACATAAAATCCATAAAAATCCCTAAAAATATAAAAAACACAAAAACCATGAAAACCTTTAATGAAACATTAAAAACTAAAAACGCTTAAAGCCACTAGAAATCTAAAAAACGCTAAAACCACCAAAAAAACATAAAAACCTATAAAACATAAACCGATCAGAATACATAAAATTCCTAAAAACAATAAAAATCTGAAAATCCCTAAAAATCCAAAAAAATATATAAACTCTAAAAAAATTATTAGAAAAAAATAAAAACTGTAAAACACTTAAAACCCTTGACCAAAAAAATTATAACACCCTCAAAACCCATAAAAAGACCTTAAAAATCCAAAAAACCATATGACCCACTAAAAATTTAAAATACCCCAAAAATAATAAAATCCATTAAAACACTAATACCCCTCTAAACCCCTACAAAATTTTAAAAACACTAAAAAACTTTAAAAAACATAAAAAAATCAAAAAAAAGAAACCTAAAACCTCAGAAAAACCATAAACCCTAAAAACCCCATCAAACCCTAAAAATCCTAAAAACCCCATTAATATAACTAAAAAGGTAAAAAAAACCCCTAAAACCCGTAAAAAACTACGAAAACTGTAAAACTAACAACAAATTAAAAACCCTAGAAAACCTAGAAAAATTTAAAATCTCTAAAAACCCCTAATCCTTCAATATCCAAAAAAACATAAAAACCCCAAAACCCATAAAAATCCAAAAAATCCTCTTAAATTCTAGAAATGGTAAAAACCCTAAAACATGGAAAATACTATGAAAAATTTAAAAACCTATAAACACATAAAACCCCTGAACACCTAAAACTATAGAAACCCTAAGAAAACCTAAATATAACCTAAAATAAATAAAAACGACTAAAAACCATACAACCCCTAAAAAACTTAAAACCCCTAAAACACATAAATGCACTAAAACCACTAAAAACAAAAAAACCCTTTGGGCCCATAAATTGTTTTAATAACTCTAATGAAACCTTTAAACACCCAAAATATAAAAAATCATAAACTAAAAAAACCATAAAAAACCCCAAAACCCCAAAACACCTCAAATTCCGAAAATACCCTAAAAACCAAAAAAATCAAAAAAATATATAAAAATATCTAAAATCATAAAACACCTAAAACCCTAAAAATACTAAGAAAAAAAATAAAAATTTAGAACATTAATACTCCTAAAAATACTAAATTTTTTTTAGAAACTATTAAACCTCCAAAATTACTAATACCATAAAACGCCTAAAAATCCAAAAAACCATAAAAACCCAAGTAAATCATAAAACCCCCAAAAATATTTAAAAACAGAAAACCGATAAAAACCAGAAAAAAACCTAAAATAACTAAAAACACTAAAATAACTGAAACATGGAAATACATAAAAAACATCAAAACCACTAAAAACCCATAAGTGGACCATAAAACCACTAAAACACCCTAAAAACCATAAAACCATAATACAATGAAAACCAATAAAACCCCATAAAAATAAATAAAACCCATTAAGAACTCTAAAAACCCTTTAAACCACTAGAAATGTTAAAAAAAAGTTAAAAAACCTTAAATAAAATAAAAAACCCAAAACCCCCAAAAAACTATAAAAACCCTAAAAACCATAAAAACCCACAAACCCAAATAAGACCATAAAACCCCTAAAACCCCCAAAACCATAAAACCTATAAAAGCCTTGGAAAGCATTAAAATCCCATAAAAACACTAAAAACCCACTAAAAACTCTAAAAACACTTTAAACCCATAAAAACATTAAAAACTGAAAATAAAACATTAAAACCTCTAAAAAATTCAAAACAAAATAAAAAAAAATATTATAATAAACCCCTAAAAACCATATAGATGGCTCAAGTAGGGGGACCTGACAGTGATGGCGGACTCATCCGGCCTTTGAACGTTCTTCCCCCTACCGACAAGGAGGATCCTCCTCTGGGGTTGCTTGAGGTCTGCGGCCACAACAAGCTCTTCCAACTATGTAACTGAAAACCCCCTAGGTCTGGTGTGAGTGGTGCACCGAAGGCCTCAAGAATAAAGGTAAACTTTTCTAAGGTGGAAAAGCTGCAATATCACTTTCCTTCTTTGATTTTGATCCCCCTCCCCTGGTCATGTCATTTGGAAAGGGTGGGTGGCTCATGTCTCAGCGAATCGAGAAGCATTGGAAGAAAGGCGCAACTTATGTTGTTTCTCCATAATTGCCCAAGTGTTGACCCATAAGGGTGAGCGACTCTGGAAGTTCTCTGATCTCTCCAATCATATTAGGAAAATCTTGGGCTTCTCTATGTGGAAAATGAATTCCATGGGGAGCGGGTACTTTCATATTGTTTTCCCTTCGGATGAGTTCAAGAGACGTGCCTGGAGCTTTGGCTCCCTCAATTTGAATCCCAGTCTTTTCATGATTCAAGAGTGGGATCAGAATTTTGACCTGTTGAATGTCTAGAGCACTTCTATTCAGATATGGATCTACATCTATAAATTTTATGGCTTTATTGGCATCCTCAGATACTTTGGGACATTTCAACCTCAATAGGATTTCCCATTCGCTTTGACAAGGTGACTGAAAATCCAAAGTAGATGCACATTTCCCATGTCCTTGTTGAGTTTGATTTGGCCTCCACTCTGATTGAGGAATTCGTGCTCAACACTGATGAAGACATCTTCAACCTAGAGATCCATTATGAGCACAAACCCTAGTTTTTTATCCACTGTCATCTCTTTGGCCATCTCATTTCTGACTGTCGTCGTTTGAAAGTGTGCTCTAAGTGCAATCTCAAGGGACACTCTTCTGAGTCATGCACCATGAAACTGGACGCTGGAGCGGGGAAGTCTCCTCAAGCATTTACTCCCACACAGCATGTCTTTGAGGCTGTTCGGTGTTCTGTGGAGCTGCGTTCACCATGGAGAGTGTCGGAGGCTGATGACACCCTCTGCCAAGAGACACCCTACTGCTTGTAGGGAGTTGCTTCTGGGTCCAAATCCCCTGATGAATGAATAGAAGTCCCGGACTCTGCTGACGACACTCCCAATCTGTAGACAGTCATGGTTGAGCCTGGACAATCCTCCGAGCCTGCTGCTCGTCAGGTAATGGCTGAGCCTGGCCAGCCTCTCCCCGATCCTTCTCTGGCAGAGAGTCTTGCCTGCTGCCAGGAGCTGTCCCCTCTATTGCTGGTGGTGGATGATGGGTTGGACCCTACAGGTTCCCCTGTCCCTTCTGGGACTAAGAAGGTCCTCATACCCCTGACTCTCCTATCACTGTTTGTTGATTCCTTCATAGTTGTGCCCCCAGAAAGGCTGCACAATGAGACACAGTTAAAAGTGCCTCCCTGATACCACTATATCCTATTAACAGGTTCACACCTCTCAGCGGTAGATTCTGGGATGATGAGGTTGATGATCAAAATGATGATGAGGCAGAAGGATCCTCCAAGCCTGTTTACTTGGTCTCATCACATGAGGTTGGATCCCAACATCTTGATGATCTGGAAATCAAATACTGGGCTTCAGAAGTTGATCCTTCACCTAAGAAGAACCCTATGGGAAGGACCAAGAAGAAAGGGAAGAAATAAAAGGAGGAGGCCGGGACCTTGAATGTTTGCACCACCCTGGTGAATGGGGAGACTTCTACTTAATCTTATGTGGATACTCTTCTGGATTTGCCAGGGGATTAGAAATCCTCCCACGACCTCATCCCTTAGGCATTTCCTCGCTTCTCAGAGGCCTATGGTTCTTGGTATTGTTGATCCAATGATCCCGTTTGATAACTGGACGGTCTTCAGCTAGGGAAATCATGGTTACTCATGTGTTGTATGGATTGCTAATGAGAATGGTCTTGACACCCTTTGGGTGCTTAAGCATGATGACATTCAGTTGACATCAGTTGAGGTGTGTCCTTAAGTCATCACCTTATCTATCATGTACAACTGTTCCCCACTTTCTCGGTCTTTTGTGTATGCCTCCTACTCTTATTTGAGGAGACGGGCCTTATGAGAACAACTGACTACACTTCATGGGATCATTGAGAGAAGCTAGATTGTGATTGGGGATTTCAACACGGTTTTGCGTCCAGATGAGAGGATTGGATCAAATTTCTCTCGCTCGGCTGTTGTGGAATTTTCCTCTTGTCTTGATGCCTGTGATCTCATGGAGGCCCCTATTTATGGAGCCTCCTTCACTTGGGGGCATTCTAATGTGAATGGTAGGCAGGCCAGCAAGCTGGACAGGTGCTTTTACAGGATCAATGATGTGACCCTGCCCTTTGATGTCTCGAGCTTTACCCTTCCAAAGTTCAACTCAGATCACAATCCTTTGATTGTTGACTGCTCCATGGGTGTATCAAGATACTCACCCTTTCCTTTTATGTTCAATACTGCCTAGATTACGATTCATGGTTATAGGTAAATTGTTCTCAGTGGCTGTATTGAAGATTTTTGGGGCAGTCGTTACCATAGCTTGGTTCTGAGGCTCAAAAAAATCAATGCCTTGCTTAAAGACTGGAGAAAGAGCTTCTTTTCTAGTCCAGATAATGACATCTGATATGTTGAACATCAACTTGTTGTCCACCATGAATCCAAACTTCTTCTTCCCCTACCCTCTCGTGAGGAGCTGCATCTCCATTCCAAACTTGATGATCTTCTGGATCTCAAGGGAATGTTGTCCAATAACCAATTCAGTGTAAGATGGCTCAAGGATGGAGATCGTGACTCGAAATTCTTCCACTGTTTACACAGGGAGAAAGAATCCAAAAACTTTCTCAATGCTGTCTGCATCTCGGGTTCTTCCTTCACTTTGGAGGATGATATTTCTATTGGTATTGTTAATCATTTTGAAGGGATTTATTTGGATTATGGTAGGGAGTAAACCCTCATCTTGATGGAATCCATCGTTCCAAATGTTGATGAGCATCAGAATCAAGCTCTAATGATCCCGCCCCTTGTGAAGGAGGTTAGGGATGCTCTGTTCTCTTTGAACATTGACAACACAGTGGGACCAGATGGCTTCACCAAAAAATTCTTCATGTTCTACTGGGACATCCTGCATGAGGGCATTGTCACTGTTGTTCGGGAAGTATTTCTCTCTACTGTATACCCAAATGGGGTCAACTCTAACTTCATTCCCCTGATTCCTAAAAGGAACAATTCCGTTGACATTGGTGACTTTCAACCGGTGGCCATTGGAAACACTATCCCCAAAATTATCAGCAATATTATAGTCATGTGACTTGGGATGTTCTTGGGGGATATCCTTACCCCTTATCAGTTTGGGTTCCTCCCAGGGAGGAACATCTTGGACATCCTATTCACGGCCTCAGAGAGCATTAACGTTATGAAAAAGCAGTCCATGTAGGGGAAATTTGTGCTTAAGATTTACATATCCAAGTCCTTTGAAACCATCAAGTGGAGCTTTATCTCCCAGGTCATGTCTAAGTATGGCTTCTTGAGCAATTTTATTAAGATCGTCATGTCCATTATTAGCAGCGGGTGGGTATCTATTCTTTTAAATGGTTCCCCTAAGGGGTACTTCCCCTGCTCCCGTGGGGTCAAATAGGGTGATACTCTCTCAGGAATCCTCTTTGAGATTACGGAGGACTACTTAAGTAGGTGCTTAATTTACCTTTTCCAAGATGGACTTTTCAATCCTCTTCGGGCAGGGTGGGATCTTCATGTTCCATCTCATCTGCTATATGAAGATGATATTCTACTATTTGGGAAGGCTGACAAATGGACCTTAGACTCCATCCGGATGATCTTCCGACATTATGAATATGTGGAAGGAAAATCCATCAGCTGGAGCAAGTAATTGATTGTATTTGGGGAGGGGATTACATAGTCCCGGCAAATCTCCATTGCCATGTCCCTTGGTGTCAAGATAGGGTCATTAACTTTCGATTACCTAGGCATTCCCATCTTTTTGGGACGTTTCAAATGATGTTACCTTGAGAATATTTCCTCCAAAATCACTCAACTATTGGAAAAATGGAAAGGGGATTCCCTCTAGCATGCCGGAAGGGTCTGACTTATCAACTCGGTGATTACCTCTATGATAACTTATGCTATTTCCATTTACAGCTGGCTGGTTAATCTCATCAAGGAACTGCGGGAAAAGATCTGGAACTTTTCCTGGATGGGGTTTATAACTCAAAGGAAATTGGTTACCATGGCCTGGAAGGACTGCACCAAGCCAATTAAGTTGGGTGGGCTTGGTATCAAAGACCTCAGACGTTACAACGATGCCCTCCTTGATAAATATACTTGGGGGATAATAAGTCCTATGGATCGGGGTTTTGGATTCACTCAGAAAAGATTTGTGCTTAAGCTCTATGATGGATATGAAGGGTACTTCCCCACTTCTGTTTGGCCAGCAATTCAGGCCTCATACAAGACCATTGTCTCTCATTCTAAATGGTTTTTTTCAAAGCGATCAGACTTGAATGCTTGGTCCACGCCTTGTATTGACATGCCCCTGTAAGACTTCATCAACCCTCCTCCTAGCCTGAGGATCCTGTCTATTGCAGAGTTCATCCCGAGGATGGAACAATTTGAGACTCTTCTCCCGGCTACAGTCTCATTCCAAATCCAGCACTACCATTTCATCGTCTTTGATATCCTGATCTGGAAACCCAATCTAGTTGGGCGACTTACTACCAAGGATTATTATCGGTATAATTGTGCCAGGGGATCCCCGCCACTGGCCTGGCTCTCAAAGTTCAAGAGGAATTTTATTCCTACTACTAACCATCTTCTTATCTGGAAAATCTAGAAGAATCAGCTGCCCATGCAGAGTCAGTTGCGGAGAGCTGGTCTTAACATTGACTCTATGTGTTTCCTTTTCCTCAGTGTGGAAGAAAACGTCTAACACACCTTCCTTCAATGCAGATTTAGTGATGATATTTGGGGATACTTGCAGTGGACTTTTGGGTTCTCAGCTGGCCTGGACAGGCCCCTTCTTGTTCTCCTGGCGGACCTGCCTAACTGGGATTACAACGAGTAAGTCCACAACCTTTTGCTGGCTGTGGTTTCAGCCACCATCTCCTTTATCTGGACCGCTTGGAACGCGGTCTCCTTCGGTAAGAAAAGACTTTCCTTTAATGGTGGTGTTGTGGTGATCCACAGGGTTTTCTACACGGCCCTCCCGTATTCATACATGACATATGGATAATGAAATCCATGAACTGATCATCCTTCATTTTCTTGGTGTTTCTGGTAAGGAAAAAAATCCATGTTCCCCAAGTTTATTCGATGGATCCCTCCACTTCCCTCCTGGATTAAGTTCAATGTGGACGGTGCGGCCCTTGGTTCCCTGGGCCCCGCTGGATGTGGTGGGGTATTCCGCACATACCGGGGCTTTGTCAAAGGATGCTTTCAGCACTTTATTGATGATGTGTGTACTCTTGAAGCTAGATTATGGGCTATGATAAAGGCGATTGAGTATGCTATCAGGTTCGGGTGGAGTTTCATGTGGCTTGAGTCTAATTCCATGTTTACTGTGAGTTCCCTTAAATAAAGATCTAGGTGTGTCCCTTGGAGGCTCCTTACCCCATGGATGGACTGCTTTGCCATGTGCCAAAGGCTGAATCTATCTATGACACATGCCTACCGGGAGGCCAATGCGGTTGTGGATGCTCTCTCCAAGAAGGCTATTGTGGAGCAGTGTTCGCTGTGGTCCTTTGTTTCCACGCACCACTACTCCTCTTTCATCATGTCCTACCGGGAGGCCAATGCGGTTATGTAATCCCCCCTTGTAGCACTTGGTTTATCCTTTTCCTTTTTGGTTAATTTGGGGGGGGGGGGGCAGGCTTGCTTGGTCCCGATCCTTCCTTGTCCTAAAAACCATATAAAATCCTAAAAACATCAAAATACCAAAAAACCCACTAAAAACATAAAAATATTAAAATTCCTAAAAATTTTGAAAACCCCTTAACATCCTTTAGAAAACATTAAAAACCTAAAAACACTTGAAACACCTAAAAAACCTGAAATGTATAAAAACTCTTAAAAACGCTAAAACCCCTAAAAACCATAAAATCCCTCAAAGCCTTAAAATAATAAAAATGATAAAAGATCCATAAAAATTTCTAATAATAGTAAACTTTTAAAAATCTAACAAAACTAAAGAAAACAAAAAAAAACGAAAAGAACACTTAAAAACCCTAAAAACCTAAAAACATGTAAAACCTTAAATCCCAAAAAATATTGAAAAAAACCATAAAACCCATAAAAACACTAAAACCTTTTATGACTTTAAAAACCCTAAAATTACATAAAACCCTAAAAAACCGATTAAAACCCCATTATACACATAAAGTATTAAAAGAATCTAAAAAACTATAAAAACCATAAAACCCCTCAAAATCTCAAAACACACTAAAACCCATAAAACTCGTCAAAATCCCAAAATACCCAAAAACCCTTAAAAATCCTAAAAATCACTAAAAACCCTTAAAATGTAAGAAACCATAAAAACCCTGAAAACATATAATAAAATCTTAAAACCCAAAAAACAATTAAACCCAATGAAAACACAAAAAATGATATAATCCATAAAAATACTAAAAACCCTAGAAACCCCCAATGTCTTAAAGATCCCTAAAACCCTAAAACCCTAAAAATCCTAAAAATTTCTAAAAATTTAAAAAACCCTAAAAATCATGAAAATCCCAAATAAAACATTAAAAACCAAAAAACACCTAAAACCCTCAAAAAAACTAAAAACACTGAAAATCTTAAAATACCATAAAATAAAAAAAACCCTAAAAACCATAAAAACACCTAAAAACCTCAAAATCACTAAAAATTGATAGAAATAATTAAAACAAACTAAATACTCTAAATAACCTTTTGAACTCCTAAAAACATTAGAGAGCCCTATAAACCATGAACCTATTGAGAACAAAAAAACCCACAAAAGCACAAAAAACCCTAAATATCCTCAAAATCCCTAAAAATGGTAAAAAAAATATAAAATACTAAAAATCCATCAAAATACCTATAAACATAAAAACCCCTAAAAACCATGAAAAATCCTAAAGTAACATTAAAAACCTAAAAACACATAAAATCCCTAAAAACCTAAAAAACACTAAAACCCGAAAAAAATACCCAAAAACCTCAAACACTCCTAAAAACAATATGCCCCTAAAACCATACAAAACCTTAATAGCCCAGAAAATTCCCAAAAAAATCTATAAAAATTAAAAACTCTAACAGACATGAAAACCTCTAACTAAACCTTAAATACATTAAAATATTTAAACCTCTAAAAAAACAGAAAAATTCTAAGTCTCTTAAAACCCATAAAAACCCAAAACACTATAAAACCATAAAACCCCTAAATCCTTAAGAAAAATAGAAACCAATAAGAAAACAAAAACCCCACAAAACCCTTTAAAACAATAAAAATGTTATAAAACTCTAAAAACCATAAAACCCATAAAACTCAAAAAACCAGTAAAACCCCAAAACCCTTAAAACCCCAAAAAAACCTAAAAACCATCAAAATCCATAAACAATCCTAAAATAAATAAAAGGCCTAAAAAATATATAAAAATCATAAAAAAAAGAAAAAAAACCAAAAATCCGCTAAGATTACCTTAAAAACCAAAAACCACTAAATCCCTTAAAACCCTAAATAAGATAAAAACCCAAAAAACTCTAAAAAGTTCTTTAAACACATAAAATACCCAAATTCCATAAAATCTCCTATAACATTAAAACCCCTAAAAACCCAAAAACCCCTAAAAACCAAAAACACTCTAAACCCCTTTAAACCCCTAGAGACATTAAAAACACTAAAAACCCATAAAAACACAAAAAACTCAAACCCCCACCCCTTAAAAATCCAAAAAACCATAAAAACAATAAGAAACCCTAAAAATTTCAAATTCCTTAAAATAACAAAAAATCATAAAAATCCAAAAAAATCACTAAAAATAGCTAAAAATGTAAAAACCCCTAAAAACCATGAAAAATCCGTAGAAAACTTTAAAAAAATAAAAAAAACCTAAAACCACTAAAAACCTAAAAAAGGCCAAATAACTTACAGACCCTGAAAACCAAAAACCCATAAAACAGACATAAAATGTCAAAAAATCATATGAAACTCTTGAAAATATGAAAAATTGTAAAAAAAATTTAAACCCCTAAAAACGTTAAAAAACACTAAAAACCATAAAACCTCTAAAAATACCAAAAAAACCCTAAACCCCTAAAATAACATAAAAATCCTAAATACCCTAAATACCCTAAATACCCTAAAACCCTAAAAATCCATAAAAACCATAAAACGCAAAAAATATCTAAAACCCTCCAAATATTACATAAGAACATAAAAACATCTAAAAACTATGAAAAACTATAAAAAGCCATAAAAACCTAGGAAAAATTACGGTTTCTGAAAAGAAAAAAAATCATAAAACCTTTAAAAACCCTAAAACCATTAAAAACCCTTAAAATCACTAATAACCCGAAGAAATCATAAAAATCCTAAAAATCTATAAAATCATTAAAAACATAAAATATTCCTAAACCCCTAAAATACCCAAATAAAACATTAAAAAACTTAAAAATCATAAAGCCACAAAAGCCTAAAAAATATAAAACTCATAAAAACCCTAAACAGACCCTAAAACCCAACAAAACCCCCTAAAAACATTAAAAACCCTAAAAAACTAGAAAACCCATAAAAATTTAAAAATCTCTAAAAAAACAGTTAATCCCCTAAAAATGTTAAAAAACTCTAAAATCCATTAAAACCTTAAAAATCCCAAAAATCCCAAAAACCCAAAAAACACAAAAAAACATAAAAAAACTAAAAACCCTCAAAATCCCTAACAAACCGTAAACCAATAAATATCGAAAAATATTAGTAAAAAATCCTAAAAATTCTAGAAAGCCCAAAAACCCTAAAAACCAACAAGGAAAACATTAAAAACCTAAAATCACTTAAAACTTCTATAAAACCTAAAAAATTCTTAAAACTATAAAAAACCCTAAAACTATAAATAGAATAAAAACCATAAAACCCCAAAATCATTAAAAGACAATAAAACCATAAAAACTATATAAAAAATAATAAAACCCATTCAAACCCATAAAAATGTTAAAAACTATAAAAACCATAAAACCCATAAAAACCACAAAATCCTAAAAATCTAAAAAAACATAATACCCTTAAAATCCCTTAAATCCATAAAAACAATAAAAATCCCAAAAATCCTTAAAAATCCATAAAACTTAAAAACCATAAAAACCCTAGAACTCCATAAGGAATCACTAAAAAAACACTTAAACCCTCTTAAAACCTAAAAAAGATAAGAATCCTAAAAACCCAAAATCCCTTAAAAATCCCCAATAATAAAAAAACCATAAAACCCTAAAAAATCACTAAAAATTCAAAAAAATGAAAAAACCCTAAAAACCTAAAAACCAAAAGAAAACATTAAAAACCTAAAATCACTTTAAACCCCGAAAAACAATGAAACCCTAAAAATACAAAAAAACCCTAAAAACCCACTAAAAATCTAAAAACTCTTTAAACCAATTTTTTTTAATAAACTATAATAAACATAAAACCCATAAAAATAAAAATAAAACCTTAAAACCAAAAAACACATAAAAACCCAAAAAACTCAAAATCCATAAAACACTAAAAACAAAAAAAAATCATATAAAATCGCATAAAATAACTAAAAATTTAAAGATTATAAAACCTCTGAAAACTCAAAAGAAAACTGTTTAAAAATAAAATCAAATAAAACCGATAAACCCGCAAAAATTCTAAAAACATTAAAAACCCAAAACCAAAAAAATATAAAACCGTCAAAATACCTTAAACCCCTAATAATCACAAAAAATCCTAGAACTACTTAAGAATGTAAAAAAATTGTAAACCACTAAGAAAACCCTAATAACATAAAAACACATAAAATCTATAAAAAACCTAAAAACCCTAATTGAGCCCAAATGACCAAAAAACACCTAAACCCCAAAAAACATAAATCCCCAAAAAACCCATAAAAACAATAAAACCCATAAAAAATATTAAAAAACACTAAAAACTTAGAGAATCTTTAAACAACTAAAATTGGTAAAATATCTAAAAAAATACTGAAAAATAAAAAAACTAAAAAACACAAAAAATCATAAATACCCTAAAAACCATAAACTGCCTAAAAACCATCAAAATCCGTAAAAACCAAGGAAAATCATAAGAAAACCCTAAAAATCTTTAAAAACATAAAAAAACCCTAAAAACCTAAATAAAACTTTAACAAACTAAAAACACTTGAAACCCCTAAAATGTTCAAAACACTGAAAACCTTAAACCCCTAAAAATATCCTAAAAATCCTAAAAAACCCAAAATCCATTAAAAACTCCCATAAAACCCCAAAACCCACTAAAAACTAAAAAAAATTTAAACCAATAAATTTTTTAAATAAATATAAAATCCTAAAACCAAAAAAAAATAACTAAAAGAACTAAAAAACCGTTAAAACCCTAATAAAGCATAAAAATCCGAAAAATCATAAAAATCACTATAAATATAAAAAAAATTAAAAACCATGAAAAACCATAAGAAACCATAAAAACCAAAAAAACAGAAAACCCTAAAACAAAAAAATCCAAATACCCTAAAAACCATCAAAATCATGAAAAATAATGAAACCAATAAAAATTATAGAAAATACCAAATAATTACTAAAAACGTAAAAAGCCCTCAAAACCCTAAAAACCTTCGGAAAACATGATATGTATGAAAACAAATAAATCTCATAAAACCATAAAAACAATAAAAACCCTAAAAAGTCCATAAATCCCAAAAAACTCTTAAAAACATTGAAAACATTAAAACCCATACAAAACTGAAAACCACTAAAAACTCTAAAAAACCTTTAAACCCCTAAAAACAATAAAAAAATTCAAAAACCATATAACCCTTAAAAACTCAAAGAAAATTATAAACCTAAAAAAACATTAAAAACCTAAAAAACCTAAATCACTCAAAATAATAAAAAACCCTAAAAACATAAAAATCCTTAAAAAGCCTTAAAATACCTAAAAACATAAAAATCACTAAATAACCTGAAAACCACTAACAAAATCGTATGAACATAAAAACACTTAAAACCCGTAAAAAACCTAAAAAATGAAAAAGAACCTCGAAAGACCCCTTCAAAACCTCAAAATCCTTGAAAATTATAAAAACCCATAAAAATCCACAAAAACCATAAAAACCCCTAAAATTTATGAAAACTCTGAAAAACCTCTAAGAAACTCCTTAAATCCTAAAAAATCTTAAAACACATATAAAACATAAAACCCAAAAAAAACTTTAAAACCACTAGAAGACCTTAAAACCCCCAAAAACCATAAAACCCCCAAAACCATGAACACCTAAAAATCCATAAAAACCATCAAAGACCACATAAACCTCTAAAAACCCATTAAACCCACAAAAACATTAAAAAATAATAAAATCCATTAAACCAATAAAAACAAAAAAAATACCGTAAAACCCAAAACCCCTAGAATACCTAAAAACTGTTAAAAACCTCAAACCCCTAAAGCCCATAAAAACCAAAATATACTAAAAAACCCCCTAAAAATACATACAAATGTAAAACACCTAAAAATCACGTTCGTGTGGTTCTATGTTTCTAGATCACCGGTGGTGTCTATGATACAGGTATGTACTCTGGTTTGGATTTTTGCTCGAGTTGGTTCTTTGGATCTGCAGCCACCTCCTGTTGTCGCAAGTTTTATTTAGTCTGGTTGCGATCTGGTCTATCTAGTGGTCAATGGTCTCTCTTCTGGATTTTATAGATTTAGGTTTTGGCATTAAATGTTTCTCTACTTTGTTTATGTGGATGGATTGGTTGAGCACGCCTTATTGTGTTGGTTCTTGAAATTGGCATGTGCTGATGCAAGATTTTGTGGTGTGCTGCTGCTTGATTACAAGGGGTGAATGGTTTTAGTGTTTTTCAGCATATATGGTGTGGCATGGTGGAAGATACTAGGATAAGAGGTCTCGGATGCTGGAAGGGTTGTTCAAATTGGTTCGTTTTGGATGTGGTAGGTTATTCCCCTAGCTACTACTGGGTGCAATATGCTGGAATGTTGGTTGTTATTTGGCTGGGATATGGTGAAGTTGGAAAGATGTCGGCTGCTGTGTTGTTTCGGTATGATGCTCGCTTGGTTGACGCCCGACTGCATCTGAATGTGAGTTGTTGGTTGTGAGATCATGGTGGTTGGTGATGGTTGATGATGCTGGTTGGTTATGATCTGTTGAATGATGTTTGGTGCTGATTGGATTGATGGTCAAGTGTGTTGTTGGATGCTGGAGATGCTACTGCTTTTCTTCTTTTTCTGGTTTTGGGTGTCTTTTGGGTTTATTGCTAGGGTCTCTTGGGTTGTGTGGGTTGTCCAGGGTTTTTGGGTGTGGGTTGATTGACCCCACCCCTCACTTGTCTATTGTGTCTTCTTTTCTAATAAATTAGGGAGGGGGGTCAAGAATAGCCTGTCCCTAAACCTACCTTTCCCTAAAAACCATAAAAACCCTAATATCTATAACAACCCTAAATACCCACACAAACTCTAAAATCTCTTTAAAAACATAAAAATTTTAAAAGACTATAAAAATATTAAAAACCCTAAAAAATCAAATATATATAAACCAAAAAATATTCGAAAACCCCAAAACCCCTCAAACCTCTCAATACCCTTAAAATTCATAAAACATTAAAAACCATAAAAAACCTAAAAAAGTCCATAAAATTACCTAAAACAAAAAACCCTAAAAACATGAAAAAACTTAAGAAAACCTTCAAAACATAAAAATTCTTAAAACCTCTAAAACCCTAAAAACTAAAAAAACTAAGAATTCATAAAAACTGTAAAACCATAGAAACCCTAAAATCCATTAAAATCCAAAAAAAATCACTAAACCCCCAAAAAATGTAAAACACCTTAAAAATCAAAAAACCGTAAGAAAACCTTAAAACACATCTAACCACTAAAAACTAAAAAAATTCTAAAAACCTAAATAACCTCAAAAAACAAAAAAAACCCCACTAAAACCCATAAAATCCCCTAATCACTAAAAAACCCTAAATCCTAAAAATCAAAAAACCACAAAAAAAATTAAACAACCCTTTAAAAATATAAATTAGTTTAAATAAACATGGAAGAACCATTAGAACAGTAAAAACTCAAAAAAACAACAATAAAAACAAAACAGCCATTAAACCCTAGAAATCACTAAAACCCTAAAAAAATAAAAAACCCCAATACCCCTTAAACTCATAAAAAAATGAAAAATACATAAAAATCCCTCAAAATTTAAAACCCATAAAAATCCAAAAAAAACCCACAAGAAATTCTTAAAAACCTAAAAACATTAAAACCCATTAAAACCTAGAAATGGTAAAAACTCTAAAACCATAGAAACACTAAAAAATATTAAAAAACCCTAAAAACCCATAAAAACACAAAAATTCCCCTAAAATCAATTTAAACTCATATAAATTTTCAAAACACTAAAAACCCAAAAAACCCTAAAAAACTCAAAAAACAACAAAAACTTAAAAAAAACCCTAAACAACCCCAAAACCCGTAAAACCCTTAAAACCCATTAAAAGCATAAAAATCATAAAAAATAATTTAAATTTTTAAAATGCCTAAAAATGATGAAACAACTCAAAGAAATCCATAAAACAAAAAAACTCTTAAACCCATAAAAACATTAACAACCCAAAAAACCATAAAAACCCATAAAATTCGTTAAAATCCAAAAATTCTCTGAGAACCCTAAAAATCCATAAAAATATTTAAAAATCCCATAAAATCTTTGAAAATGTTAAAAAAATCCACAAAACTATGAAAACCTCAATCAAAACCTTAAAAAACAAAAAAAAAATCTCTAAAAACAAAAAAAAACTTTTAATCCCCTAAGACAACTAAAAACAATAAAACCAGTAAAAATCATAAAACCCATAAGTCCCTAAAATACCTTGAAATTATTGAAACTCAAAAAAACTATAAAAAGAATTTGACTCCCAGAAATTATAAACTCTCTAAAAACCAATAAAAACCCTAAAAAATCAATAAACCGCTAAAACTCCATAAAACCCCTAAAAACACTAAATCCCCTCAAAATCTCCCAAAACCCTTAAAACCAAAAAAATACAAAAAAAAATCCCTAAAATATAGAAAAAATTAAAATTAATTATAATGACCATAATAAAACCTTAAAAACTTAAAAATAATTAAAACCACTAAAACCCTAAAAATGCAAAAAACCCAAAAAACCTCCAAGAACATGAAAATCCCAAAAACCAATAAAAATATTAAAATACCTAAAACCTTAAAAAATAATAAAAAGGTTAAAACCTATTTAAACCCATAAAAACATTAAAAAATTTAAAAACCATTAAACCCCTTAAAAACTAAAAAAACCCTAAAAACCAAAATACCCATAACACCCAAGAAAACCCCCCAAAACCCTAAAAATTCTCAAAATATATAAAAACCCACTAAAATCCCAATTGGTCCTAAAAATCCAAAAAAAACCTAAATTAACCAAGAACCCCTAAAAAACATTGAAAACATTTAAACCTAAAAAACACGTAAAACCCCTAAAAACACAAAAATGAAAAAAACCGTAAAAACAAAAAACTCTAAGAAACTCTAAAAACCCTCAAATTCCCTAAAAATAAAAACATCCATAAATGTTCTAAAAAATACCTAAACATTTATAAAAATGAAAAAACCCTGAAAACCATGAAAACCCATAATGAACTTTACAAACCAAAATACACTTAATTCCACTAAGCACCCAAAAAACTCAACAACCTATAAAACCATGAAATGACCCAAAAACTCTTAAAGACCATAAAGGCCCCAAAAAACTATAAAATCCCTAAAACCCCATAAAAAACTTAAAACCCCCTAAAATCCCTATAAAAATTATAAATCACTAAAAACATTAAAAATATTTAAAAATCATAAAACCCATAAAAACTAAAAAAAACCATAAAACCATGAAACCCCCTAAAAACGTTTAGAACCATCAATATCTCTAAAAACCATTAGAATCCCTAAAACCCAATAAACCAATGAAAATCATAAAAAGTCCCTAAAATTCAAAAAATTGTAAAAAAACACTAAAAACCTTGAATACCCCTGAGAAAACTACAAAAACCTGAAAACAATTGAAACCCAAAAAAAACCAAAAACCACCTAAAAACCCAAAAACCGTAGAGTTCCTCAAAAACCCAAAAAACATTACAACCATAAATATCCTCATAAATCCTTAAAAATCTTTAAAAATGTAAAAACCTTAAAAACATTGAATAAATTTTAATAAAGAATTATAACTTGAAAACATTTAAAACACCTAAAAACCTATGAAATGATAAAAACCCTAAAAACCCTAAAAGACCTTAAATCCCAATAAAACCCATAAACCCCCCCTAAATCCTATAAAACCCATAAATCCTATAAAAACACTATTATTCTTCAAAAAACATTAAAACACCATTAAAACCCAAAAAATGTTAAACAAGTCTATAAAACCTTTAGACACACAAAAAGTAATTAATCACTAAAAACCCAAAAACCACTAAAAACCCTCAAATTCCCCAAAAACCAAATTTTTTTAAAAATTACTAAAAATCCTTAAAAATTTTAAAAACCCAAAAACCTTGAAAACCCCAAATAAAACCATAAGACTCTCAGAATTCTTAAAACACATAACACCCCTAGAACCACTAAAAACTGTTAAATACCATAAAAAGACCCAAAAATACTAAAACCCCCTAAAACAATAAAATCCACTAGAAACAGTAAAAAAACCTAAAAATCCATAAAAACCATAAAAACAATAAAAAAAATATAAAACCCTTGAAACCCGTAAAAACATTAGAAAACTCTAAAAACCCTAAAGAACTCAAAAAGAACAAAAACAAAACAAGAAAACCATAAAAACTACAAAATCATAAAAACTCATAAAAATCATAAACAATCCCTAAAAATCCCTAAAAACATAAAAACCCCTAAAACCCTAAAACACAATGAAAATATTAAAATCATAAAAATTCATTGGGCCCCTAAAAACCCAAAAAATGATAAAACCACAAAAAAATAAATAACACAAAAAAATTAAAAAACCTCAAATTCTGTAAAAACCTAAAAGACCATAATATCCTAAAAAACCATAAAATCCAAAAAAAATGAAAAATAACCTTAAACACCAAAACCCTTGTAAAATCTTAATAACGCAAAAAAATTAAAAATAAAACATACCTAAAATTGCTAAAAACACTAACCCCCCTAAAAGACCCAAAAAACACTAAAACCCCTAAAACCATATAACCCTAAAACTTTAAAAACCATAAAAATCCATAATAACCCTAAACACTATTAAAAACTCTAAAAACAATTTAAACCCTTTAAACATTATAAAAATATATAAAAACATAAAACCCCTAAAAACTCATAAAAAACCTTAAAACCCAAAAAATCTAAAAATCAATAAAATCACTAAAAACATTCAAAATCACACAAAACATTAAAAACAATAAATACTAATAATAAACCATAACAATCATAAAAAATACCTAAATCCCTGAAAATGTAAAAAACCTTAAAACCACTAAGAAATCATTAAAAATCTAAAAAAAACTAAAAAACGAAAAAAATGTAAAAATGCTAAAATCCCAAAAAAATGCCTAAAATCCCTAGAAACCCTGAAACTCATAGAAACCATTAAAACCGTGAAAAACCCAATCAACCCATAAAAACACTAAAATTAAATGAAACTATAAAATCCTTTTAAAAGAATAAAAATGTTAAAAAATCTAAAAACATTAAAACCCCTAAAATACTTAAAAAACATAAAATCCCAAAAAACCAAAAAAACCCAAAAACCCTAAAAATCCCTAAAAATTATAAAAATGATAAAAATATATTAAAATACGTAAAATAAATAAAAATGTAAAAACCCCTAAAACCCATGACACCCCCTTAGAAAACCATAAAAACCTACCAAAACCGAAAACCTAGAAAATACCAAAGCCCCTAAAAAACCCTAAACCCGTAAAACCTTAAATATCCTTAAAATCACTAAAAACATAAAAAAACAAAAAAACATAATAAATCCCTAATAACACAATAAAACCCCTAAAACCTTTAAAATACCCTATAAAAACCTTAAACCATTAAAAATCTAAAAAATACCAAAAACCCTAAAAGACCCTAAAACCCTAAAAACCATAAAAACCCCCTAAAAAAATTAAACACCCTATAACATTGAAAGCCCATAAAAATCCATAAAATGAAAAAAATAAATAAAAAACTAAAACACATTAAAGCTCTAAAAACCTTTAAAAACTCTAAAATACCTTAAAAACAATAAAAACTGAAAAAACCCTAAAACTCCAAAAAACCCCAAAATCCATAAAACCCCAAAATCCATAAAAATCCATAAAAATTCTAAAAACCTATAAAAATCCTAAAAATCCATAAAAACATAAAAACCTATAAAAACCCAAAAAATGATAAGAAAACCATATAAAACCTAAAAACTTTTGAAACCCCTAAAACGCTAAGAAATGTTAAAAACCTAAAAACCACTAAAACCCCTAAAACACTAAAAACCCTAAAAACAAAAAAAACATTAAAAACCATATGAAAACCTAAAAACCTATAAAAACACTAAAAAATCACCAAACACTCTAAAAAACATTAATCCCCTAAAAATAATAAAAAAAATAATAAAACATTAAAAACCATAAAAAAATAAAAACAACCTTAAAACACCAAAAAACCAAAAAACAAAAAAACCCACAAAATCAAAAAAACCCCCAAACACATAAAAATTAAAAATTCCCTAAAAATTTATAAAAATGTAAAAAACTCAAAAACCATTGAAAACCCCAAAAAACCTTAAATCCAAAAAACACTTAAAATCCTAAAAATTCATAAAAAACACTAAAAATCCCTAAAACCCACTAAAATCCCTAAAAACCCTTAAACCCTCAATTCAATAAAAACCCTTATAAATTATAAAAAGGCATAAATTATGAAAAATGAAAAAAACCTTAAAACCCTAAAAACCCTTAAGAAAGATTTAAAAACCAAAAAACACATAGAATACTAAAAAACCCCATAAACCCCCTAAAAAGTCACTAAAAACACTAAAACCCATATAAACCACAAGATACCTAAAAAATATTAAAACCCCATTAAAACCCTAAAACCCACTAAAAACTCTAAAAACCCCTAAAATGATTAAAAACTATAAAAAACCATAAAACCCAAAAAAATCAAACAACCCAAAGAACCCAAAACAAAAAAACCCTAAAACCCTAAAACCCCTCAAAATGAAAACCAAACATAAAAACCAATAAAAAGACTAAAAAATCCCAAAAAGTGATTAAAATGTAAAAAACTCTAATAGCCCTAATAACACATAAAAACATTAAAAACCTAAAACACTTAAAATCCCAAAAAATATAAAAATTATAAAACCCATAAATACTCTAAAACCACTAAAACCGTAAAGACATAAAAAATCTACAACTATAAAAACCATAGAAACCAATAAGAAACCAAAGAACCCACTAAAAACACTAAAAACCCATTAAAACACTAAAAAAATTAAAAAAAATCTATAAAACCATAAAAACCCATAAAAATAAAAAAAAAACTAAAAACCCAAAAACCATAAATACCCAAAAAAAATACCAAAACCCTAAAAACCATAAAAATAATTAAAAACCCAAAAATTCATAAAAATCAAAAAAAATCTAAAAATCCTTAAAAAGTGAGACACTGTAAAACCCTAAGAAAACCTTAAAAACATAAAACCTTAAATCCCATAAAAAAATCTAAAAAATCATAAATCCAAAAAAAACTCTAAAAATTACATAAAACACATAAAATCCTTAAATCCCATAAAAATAAAAAAAACATTAAAATCCCTAAAACCCCTAAAAACCCATAATACCATAAAAAAATCAAAACTCTAAAAACCCATTAAACCACTAAAAACATTAAAACAATCAAAAATAATAAAATCTCAAAAAACTCAAAAATAAAGTCCCTAAAAATCCAAAAAAAAACTATAAAACCCCAAAGAAAACCTAAAACCTCAAAATCGATAAATAAATTTAAAAACTAATAAAAGTCCTAAAAAATTCCTAAATGTCTCTAAAAATTTAAAAATACTTAAAAAACTAGAAAAATCACAGGAAAACATTAAAAACCTAAATAAACTAAAAAACCATAAAACCTAAAAACTATAAATACCCTAAATACCCGGAAAACCCAAAAATTGTAAAATCTCCAAAAATGTCAAAAATCCATTAAAACATGAAAAATTCTAAAAACCATTAAACCCCTAAAAGAATTAAAAAAAATAAAAACCATAAAACCCCTAAAAACACAAAAAACCTCAAAAGACCATAACAATCCAAAATACCCAAAATACCCTAAAACCCTAAAAATCACTAAAAACACTAAAACCCCACAAATATCCTAAAAATGCAAAAAAATACCAAAAATCATATAAAACTCTTTAAAAATAATGAAAAACCATATGAAAACCTTAAAAGAATTAAAAAAATTAATGTCTCTAAAAACCTAAAACCCCTAAAAACTTTAAAACCCCTCAAAATCACGAATTACCTTAAGAAATCATAAAAAACCTTAAAATCCATAAAATCTCTAAAAACATAAAAAAAACCATAAATTCCCAAAAATACATAAAGCAAACTTCAAAAAACATAAAACACATAAAACCCCAAAAACCTTTAAAAATCGTAAACACCTAAAACACCGAAAAAGACCCAAAAACCACCCAAAACCCCTAAAAACTATAAAAACCCAAAAAACATAAAAAAGTAGAAAACCCATAAAACCACAAAAACTCCTTAAATATAAAAACTAATTAATCCCCTATAATGTTAAAAAACTATAAAAACACTTAAGACCCCTAAAACCCCGTAAAACCCCAAAACCCAAAAAACCATTACAAACCTAAAAGCCCTAAACCCTAAAACCCTTAAAATCCCTAACAACCCTTAAACCAATAAAATCAGAAAAAATTAGTAAAATTACCTAAAAACTCTAAAAACCCTAAAAACAATTAAACTACTATAAGAAAACCTTAGAATCCTAAAATCACTTAAAACAACTATAAACCCTAAAAAATTCTAAAAACTATAAAAAAAATACCTAAAAACCGAAAATAGCCTAAAACCATATAACACTTAAATTTTTAAAAATCTATAAAACCATAAAAACCCTAAAAACCAAAAAAAACAATAAAACACCTTTAAACCCATAAATTTTTAAAAACTATAAAAACATAAAATCCCTATGAATTGAAAAACCACTAAAAGACCAAAATAAATAGAAAAAACATGAAAACCCCTTAAAATCCCTTAAACCCTCAAAATAATAGAAATTCTAAAAAAACCCAAAAAATTCGTAAAACATTAAAATAATAAAACCCTAGATAACCATAATAAATTCATAAAAACACAAATCACTTAATTTCCCTTATAAACTAAATACTTTTAAAACCTAAAATACCCTAAACCCCCTAAAATTAACCCCAAAATAAAAAAATATGGAAAATACTAAAAAATCACTAATAATTCAAAAAAAATTCAAAA
This sequence comes from Viscum album, assembly GCA_963277665.1. Lineage (NCBI taxonomy): Eukaryota > Viridiplantae > Streptophyta > Magnoliopsida > Santalales > Viscaceae > Viscum > Viscum album. The sequence goes on along the minus strand of OY728136.1, from coordinate 1,272,556,353 downwards.
CCCTAAAAACTATAAACCCATAATAAACCCCAAAAAACCTAAAAAATAATTCAAGCCCATAAAAACCTAAAAAACTCTAAAAACCCTAAAAATCCTAAAAAGACACTAAAACCCATAAACCCTTCAAAACGTTGAAACACAAAAAATCCATAAAAAACATTAAAACGCACTAAAAACTATAAAAACTCATTAAACTACAAAAGAATTATAAAAAACACTAAAAAACATAATACCCATAAAAATTTAAAAAAGTCCTAAAACCCAAAATATCATAAAAACCCAAGAAAACCTCTAAATCGATAAAACTCGAAAAACTATAAAAATCAGAAAAAGATCCCTAAAAAGATAAAAAAATAGGAAAACCTGAAAAAACCCAATGAAAACCCTACAAACCTAAAAACATATAAAACCCCTAAAACCCCAAAAAATTACAAAAAATATTAAAGCCCTAAACCCTAAAAAAACCCTCCAAATCCCGAAAATACTCTAAAAATCAAAAAACCTAAAAAAAATCCTAAAACTACTTAAAATGTAAAAAAACCTTGATAACACCTAAGAAAACCCTAAAAACATAAAAATATTTAAAATCACTAAAAACCCTAAAAAATACATAAAACCCTAAATGAACCTAAAGGAACCTTAAAACCCTAAAACCGTTAAACACATAAAACTCCTCCAGAAAGTAAAAAACAAAAAATCCATAAAAACCCCAAAACACACTAAAAACTCAAAAACCCATTAAACCACTAAAAATGGTTAAAAATCTTAAAACCCATAAAAACCAAAAAAACCAAATAAGCAAAAGCACAAAAAAACCAAAAAAAATGAATACCTTAAAAACCATAAAACTACTAAAACCCTTCTAAATCCATAATTACCAAGAAAATTCTACAAAAACCATAAAAATCCCTAAAAACACAAAAATACCAAAAAACCCCAAAACCCCAAATAAAACCTTAAAAAACTAAAAACACTTAAAACCCATAAAACCCTAAAAACACTGAAAACCCTAAAACCCTAAAATAACCCTAAAAATACTAAAACCCCTAAAATCCATACAAAAGACAGAAGCCCCAAAAAACCCAAAAACCCCACTAAAACACTTACAATCCAATAAACCTATAAATTTTTAAAAAACACTAAAAACCCTTAAAAACCATAAAAATAAAAAACCCTAAAAAAACATTAAAACCATTAAAATAGAATAAACCATAAAATCCAAAAGGCCCAAAAATCCTATAATCCTAAATAACCTTTAAAATCGCGAAAAACCATAACAAAATCTTGAAAATATAATAAAATTTAAAACCCTAAATAAAATTAAATATAAAACCCCTAAAAACCCTCAAAATCATGAAAAAGAGTAAAATTCATAAAACTCATAAAAACACCCTAAAAATTCCAAAAAAGATAAAAAACACAAAAAACCCTTATGAAAATAAAAAAAATCTAAAAACACTTAAATACCCTAAAAACAAGAAAATGCTAAAAACCCTAAAATTTTCAAAAGCCCCTAAAATCCCTAAAAGCTATAAACAACCTAAAAGTATTACAAGTTCCTAAAACCCAATGAAAACCCTAAAAACACTAAAAACTCCAAAAAACCCATTAAATCATTAAAAATGTTTAAATAATATAAAAAAACCTCCTATAAACAAAAAAATATTCTAAAAAACAAAAAACCCATAAAATCTATCAAAATAATATGAAACCGTTAAACCCCTAGAAATCCCCAATAGCCCTAAAACCCATAAAAATCAGAATAAATCAATAAAATCCCTAAAACATAAAAAAAACTTAAACCCCTAAAAACCTTGAAAATATTAATAAACTCCTAAATACGTTAAAAAACGTTAAACCTATAAAAACATAAAAAACCAAAAAACACAAAAAACCATAAAAACCTTTAAAAAATCTAAAAACCATAAAACCCATAAAATTCCATAAAATTCCTAAAAACTAATAAAACTATAATATCCATTTAAATCTCTAAAAACAATAAAAACACTAAAACCCTTTAAAACCCTAAACCCAAAAATAGAACCCTAAAACCCAAAAAAATCATAAAACCCAAAAAAGCCTAAACCCCCTAAAAATCCCTAAAAACCCATGAAAATGATAAAAAGACCTAAAACTCCATCATAATATAAACAACCCTAAAAACCTGAAGGAATCCCCAAAAACCATAAAAACCTATTCAAAATTAAAACCCATAAAAACCATAAAAACCATCAAAATCGCTAAAAAACCTAAAACAAATAAAAATCCTTAAAAATACTTAAAATCATAAAACCCCTATAAATCATGAAAAACCCAACCAAAACCTTAAAAACATTAAAACACTTAAAACTCCATAAAAACATAAAAATGATAAAATCCCTAAAAAAGGAAATTAAAACCCTAAAATCCTCTGAAACCCATAAAAACCCCAAAATATGTTAAAAAATCAAAAAAACCAATAAAAATAGTAAAATTCTGTTAAAATTATCAAAAAAAATTATAAGTATGAAAATTCTAAAAAGCACTAAAAAATGTTTATTACCCTAAAAACTCAAAAAAACCTATTCCAAAAAAACATAAAAACAGTAAAAACCAAAAAACCATAACAAACAATAAAAACACATAGAAAACCCAAAAAATAATAAAAATAACAAAATACCTTAAAACCCCAGAAAACCCTAAAACCTCTAAAAACCCTTTAAAATCCTATTAATAATATACAACTCTAAATAACCTTAAGAACCCTAAAAACTCCAATAAACACCTAAAACCCTAAAACAATAAAACAACTCAAAATACATGACATGATAAAAGCCCATAAAAATCAAAAAAATCCCACAAAATCCCTAAAAATGTAAAAAAAATCTAAAAACCCTACAAACCCCAAAGTAAACCATTAAACCCTAAAATTATATGAAACCCCTAAAAACCTAAATAACACTAAAAACCAAAAAAAACTCTAAAACACCCTAAAACCCTAAAACCCCTAAAATCCTAAAAAAATCCCTAAATATCCCTAAAAACTTTAAACCCCTAAAATCCCTAAAAACCCCTAATAAAAAAAATAAAAACATAAAATGATTAAAGCATCTGAAACCCTAAAAAATGATAAAACCCCTAAAACCCCATAAAAACACTAAAAACCCCACAAACCCCACAAACCCATAAAAATCCAAAATCCAATAAAAAACTTATAAACCACTGAGAACTCTAAAAACCCATTAAAAACCTAAAATGTTAAAAAATTAAAAGAAACCATAAAACACCTATAAAATAAAAAAACCTAAAAACCAATAAATAGCATAAAAATACTCAAAGACACTAAAAATAATCAAAATCCTTAAACCACCTAAAACCCATAAAAATTCTTTAAAAATCCAAAAAAATCTCTAAAACTATAAAAATTTGTAATTTTTTAAAAAATAATAAGAAAACCATAAAAACTAAAAAATCTTTAAACGCCTTAAAACGTAAAAAATTCTAAATACCCATAAAACCACAAAAAACACAAAAAACATAAAACCCCTAAAAACATTAAAAAAAACTTAAAATCCATAAAAACCATAAACACTGATAAGAACTATAAAAACCCATTAAAACCCTAAAAATGGTAAAATGGTCTAAAAATAATAAAAAAATATAAACAAACACAATAACCATATAAATTGAAAAAAAACTTAAAAACCCTTGATAATAAATTCCTATAAAATCCATAATAACCTAAAAATCATAAAAACCCTTCAAATCAATAAATATGTAAACACACTAAAAAACCTAAAAACCCCTCATAAAACCTAAAAAAACTAAAAATACATTATTCCCTAAAAACCTCAAAAAGGAATAAACTCTAAAAAACCATAAAAAATATAAAACCCCCTAAAACCACAAAATATCTGGACAATATAAAAAACCATAAAATATTTAAAAAGCGTGAAAAATCACTAAAATGTAGAAAATCATGAAAAATTTGCGAAACACAACAACCAATAAAAACCCTCAAATCCATTAAAAGATCTAAAAACACCAAGACCCCCTAAAACCATAAAATCCCAAAACCCCTAAAAACACTAAAAACATTAAAACCCTTTAAACCCCTAAAAACATAAAAAAATCTTAAAACAATAAAAAAACTAAAATCTAAAAGAAACCAACTAGAAACCATAAAAACCCTTTAAACTACTAAAACACTTAAAAACTATAAACAACCATAAAACCACAATAAAATCAAAAAACCATCAATAAAGTATAAAAAAATCCCTATAAACCCCTAAAAACATTTATAAAGTCTAAATAACATTAAAACCCCAGAAATATAAAAAAACCCTGAAAACCAAAAAAATAAAAAAAACCCTTAAAAACCCTTTACTCCCTCAAAATCTCTAAAATATTAAAAATCATTAAAAATCATTAAAAACTGAAAAAAACCATAAAAATGTAAAAAACCATAAAAAAACAGAACCTCATAAGGGAAAAATCAAAAGCCTAAAAAACATAAAACACATAAAAACCTAATAAACTCTAAGACACTAAAAACTCTAAAAACCCATTAAAACCCTAAAAAGAAAAACCCCTACAAACCTTATAAAAACCTATAAAAAAATAAAAATAAAAACCCCCCACTAAAAACACCAAAGAAAAACTTTACACCCATAAAACATTAAAATAAATCTAAAAATCTTAAAAACTCTAAAAATCAATAAAAACCCTAAAACCCCAAAAAACACTAAAAACCATAAAAAAACAAAAAAACCTAAAAATCAATTAAACCATAAATACGATGAAAAAAAAAGAAAATCACGAATAAAACCTTAAGAACCTAAAACACTTAGGTCCACTAAAACCCAAAAAAAGATAAAATCCCTAAAAATACCCTTAAATCCCCCAAAAAACCATAAAATACATAAAACCCCAAAAACCCTTAAAACGCATAAATCAATATAAAAAATCTAAACAACCCACTAAAAACTCTAAAACGCATTAAATCCCAAAAAAATTTAAAACTCTAAAAAATCATATAACTACTTAAAACTCTAAAAATCCCAAAAAATACAAAAAACCCCCAGAAAACCCTATAAACTCAAAAAACCATAAAACCATCAGAATCCCTAAACACCTAAAATAAAAAAAACTAAAATAATCCATAAAAATCTCAAATACCCCTAATACCCCTAGGAAACCCTAATGAAAACATATAATCTTAAAAAAAATTAAACCCATAAAATTATATAAAAGGTAAAAAACCTAAAACCCTAAAAACCCTTAAAACCAAAAAACCCATAAAAACCATATATATCAATAAAAACCTATAAAAATAATAAAACCCACTAAAAAAACTATGAATCATTAAACCCCTAAAGAGATTAAAAGACTCTAAAAACCTTCAAAACCATAAAAAATCAAAATATCCATACCCACCATAAAAACCACCAAACCCATAAAACCCTCAAAATAAATAAAACCCATAACTACAAAAGAAAATTCCTTAGAGTACACAGAAATTATAAAGGCAAAAAAACTTATAAACCCTAAAAAAATAATGATAACTGTATTATAAAAAATTCTTAAAACCCTAGAAACCTAAATATGCTTAAAACTCTAAAAAACTCGAAAACCTAAAAACCCTAAAACCACAAAAAATCTCTAAAACCCCTAAAATCCATAAAAATACCTAAAATTCCCTAAAAATGTAAGAAACCTAAAACCTCTGAAAACCAAAAAATCCTAAAAGAACTTAAGACATGTTAAAATCCTAAGAAAGCTAAAAACCCTATGATATCCTAACAACACCTCAAACCCATAAAAAAATTTAAAATTATAAAAAACCATAAAATCCCCTACCCCCCTAAAAACTAAAAACCCTAAAATCCCATTAAATCGATAAAAATGATAAAAAAATATAAAAAAATTGAAAACCCGAAAGAAAAAAAATCCAAAAATCCAAAAAAAATAAACACCATAAAAATACTTGAAATTCCTTTAACTCATAAAAAAATAACAATCCTAAAAAGGCTTCAAATTTTTTTAATAATATAAAAAACCCCTAAAACCCTAAAGCCCTGAAAACACTTTGAAATCCTTAAAAACCTAAAACTTATAAAACCCCTAAAAACTAAAAAAAAGAAAATAAACCCTAAACCCCCTACAACCCATAAAACGCCCAAAGAATCTTAAAAACAAAAAAAAACCATAAAATCCCTAAAACAACTAAAAACAATAATAAACACTCAAACCCCTAAAAATGAAAAACAACTCAAAAAACCATAAAACCCCAAAAAAACATAAAAAACCCCAAAAACCCAAACACAAATCCTAAAACCCCTAAAATACCTAAAAACCCTCTAAATAACTAAAAAAATTAGTAATCATAATTATCATAAAAAATCCATACTAATCACTAAAACATACAAAACCCTAAAAATCCTTAAAAACACAATAAAAAATAAAAACCTAAAAACATGTAAGACCCTTGAAAACTATAAAAACTCTAAAACCCCTAAAAACCCTAAAACACCAAAAAAACCATTAATATTCCCAAAACACCAAAAAAATCCAAAAAATCCTAAAAAAACCATATAAATCGCGAGAAAAAATGTCATCGCTCTCTCCCGGGCTCCCCCGCTCGATGCGGTGATTCCTAAGGTTCCATCTCGGATCCCTTCTCATCGGCTTCGTGGATCGCTTATAGATCAAGATTTGTTATGCGGATAGAATTTAGAGGCTTTCTTCCCTGGTGTGATGGTGTAAGACGAAGCAGATGCTTGATGGTGGTGGGATCTGTTGGCTTGTGATGGGGAAAGGCAACAATGGCTTGGTCTGGTCCTCACAATGTTTTCAGTCGACATTGGTAGATCTGGAAGTTCCTCTTCCTCGGACGTTGTCTTTTTTGCTCCGTGGTGGCATCGTTGATGGTTTCCCGGTGGTTTGGGTGATGTTTATGTGGTCGACGACGAAGTCAACCTTGGATCCAGATCTGAAATTCTGATGGCTTTACTTTGACTTACTGCTTTGCTGCTTGGTTTCGACCATGATGGTTCTTCGAATCTGGTACGTTGTCTCCCCCGAAGTTTGGATTCTGCTTTTTTCTGGTGTGTCGGTGGCTTGTGTTGTTCAGTGGATACAATTAGGTGAGTTTTTTCTTGTTCTGATGCTATGGTTTGTTCTGCTTATGGAGTGGCTTGATGGCTGGACATGCCAGTTGGTTAGGGGTTTTCTCAAGTCTCTGGTTAAGTTGTTTGTGGTTTTATCAATGTTTTTGATGCTGCTGGGGAATTCGGTGTGTACTGGGCTAGGGCACAATAAAGCTCCTGGTTATGGGTTTGGTGCTGGTGGTTCTATGTTGCTGGCGATGGATCTTCTTGGTGAGGAGGTGCTGGAAGATATGGATGATATTGGGTTCGCGCTGCAGTTGGTTTATCTTCTTGACAAGAATGCGTTTTCTTGCTGGAAACGCTACTATTTCTGAGCAGGAGTTGCACTGGTGATGTAGTTTGGCTTCTAACTATAGATTTTTGTGCTATGTTTAGTTTGGTTGGGATTTGTTGCGGGCGCTGGTCTATGGTTATGGATACTGGTGCTTGGAGATGGTTGTTGTATTGTTGTGTGGTGGCGATGCAGGGTTGGATGTGGTTCGATGTGGATGCTGGCTTTTGATTCTGCTGAGTGGTGCTGCACTTGGATCTACCTTTGGGTGTTGTGGAGCTGCAGCTTCGTCCCAAAGTGATGAAGGGGAGATTTATGACTTTGGTGCTGATGGTTCTGTGCGGATGGCGGTGGATCTTCTTGGTGAGAAGGTGCTGGATGCTAGTTATTGTGAGCTTGGATGCTAGTCTTTGGTTAGTTGTGAGCTGCTGGTTGCTGGTGAATGCTGGATGATGGAGGTTCTTATGGCGGAGCTTCTTGGTGAGAAGGTGTTGGATTCTAGAACATGTGAGATTGGACGCTGGTCACTACTTGGCTCTGGTTCTTGGATGCTGGTATCTTCCTGGATGGGAGGTGATAAAGGGGTGATGGAGTTGTTGACTGCTACAATTGGCTGAGAAGATGCTAAGGCTGCTGTGAGTTTGGCGTTGTGTATTTTATTTTTTTTTATTTTTCTTTTTTTGCGGTCTTTGGGTGTGTGTTTCTTAAGGGCTTTTGGGTGTGGAGTGATTGACCCCACCCCTCCCTTGTTTGTTGTGTCTTTTTTCCTCAAATAAATTTTGAGGGGGTCGGGAATAGCCTGACCATCACATCTTCCTTTCCGTAGAAATCACCAAAATCATAAAAACCCATAAAAAATACTAAAAACCCTTAAGAAAACCATAAAACCTAAAAACACATAAGACCTCTAAAAAATGAAAACTAAAAAAACATAAAGGACCATAAAACACCTAAACCCCATAAAAACCCCTAATACATTAAAATAAATTAAAGACGTATATAAACCTAAAGAACAACTAAGAACTCTAAAAATAATTTAATCCCCTAAAAACTTTGAGAAACTATAAAATTCTTAATACCCCTAAAATTTCAAAAAAACCCTAAAAACCAAAAAAACCAAAAAACCCCTAAAAACCATAAAAGTATAAAAATCCCTAAAAACCATAAAACCCCATAAACACCCAAAAAGACCAAAAAATTAGTAAAAATGTAAAAACCCCTAAAAACACTAAATAACCCAAAGAAAACCTTAAAAACCTAAAAACACATAACACCCAAAAAACCGAAAAAATACCAAAAAAATCTTACACGCCAAAATGACCCTAAAACACGTAAAATTCATAAAACCCATAAAAACATTAGAAAACCCAAAACCATAAATACCCTAAAAATTACTAAAAACCTCAAAACCCTTTAAACCCCTAATTTTTTTAAAAACTCTAAAAACCCTTTAAAAACCAAAAAAACTAAAAAAACCATAAACCCCCCAAACCCATAAGACCCTAAAAACCCTTAAAAAACCAAAAAAACTAAAAAAACCATAAACCCCCCAAACCCATAAGACCCTAAAAACCCTTAAAAAACTCAAAATCTATAAAAACCCTAAAAAATCCTATAAACCAAAAAAACCTATAAAACCTCTAAATTTCGTAAAAACACAAAAAAACTAATAAATATTCTAAAAAAACTAAAAAATCGTTAATCCACTAAAAACCATAAAAAAACTCAAAATAACCTTAAAAAGTTAAAAACTCAAAATAAACCCCTAAAACCCAAAAAAACCCAAAAAACCCGTAAAACCTCTCAAAATCTTAAAAATCCATAAAAACCCTAAAAAATCTAAAAATATTTTTAAATCACTAAATTCCCAACAAACATAATGAATCCTAAAAACCATGAAACCCCTAAGAAATACATAAAACCTAAAAATACATAAAGACCAAAAAAATCTAAGAAATGCTAAAAACCCTTAAAACCATAAAATATTAAAAACCCTAAAACAACAAAAAACCATAAAATCTCTAAAAACACATAAAACATGTAATGACCACTAAAAACTCTAAAACCCTTTAAATCCCTAAATATTTAAACAACTCTAAAAAACACTAAAATCCCTTAAAACAAATATAATCACCCTAAAAACCCCCAAAATCCGAAAAATACTAAAACCCTAAAAACCCTAAAATCCATCAAATACCTAAAAACCCTAAAAACCCTAAAAACCATAAAAATCATAAAAAAAGCTGAAAAAAATTTAAATCACAAAAACCTTAAAACCCTAAATCCCCAAAGAAAGCCTTAAAACCTAATTACACATTAAAATGATAAAAATTCTATAAATGATAAACCCCAAGAAACCCTAAACCCCCTTATAAACCATAAAACCCATAAAATCCTTAAAAACCGTAAAACCCTTAAATGCCCTAAAACCCACTAAAAACTAAAAAACCCACTTTAATTCTCTAAAATGTTAAAAAAACTCTGAAACCCTGAAAAACCAAAAAAATCAAAAAACCCCCAAAAAACACAAAAACTCTAAAGGCCCTAAAAACCATAAACCACTCATAATCCCTTAAAACCCTAAAAAAATTATAAAATGTCCTAACATCCTTAAAAATGCCAAAAACCATAATAAATTTGAACACCCCTGAGAAATCCATAAAAACCTAAAAACATTTCAAAACACTAAAAATCCTAAAAAATTCTAAAATCCCTAAAACCACCCAAAATACTAAAAACCCTAAAAACCATCAAAATCCCAAAATCCCATAAAACCAAAAAACCTAACATATACCAAAAATTCTCAAAAAACATAAAAACTCCTAAAAAGGTGAAAATATCTATGAAAACCATAAAACCTAAAAGAAATTATAACCCCTAAAAACCCTAAAAATTCAAAAATCCCTAAAAGATTCTAAAACCCCATAAACCACTAATGACAATTAAAACTCCTAAAATCATAAAAATAATTAAAAACGATAAAAAATTAAAAAAAACTCAAAACTCAAAAAACCCTTTAATCACTTAAAAACTTTTAAAAAGTATAAAAAACCTAAAAACCCTACTAAAATAAAAAAAATTCTTAAACCCCAAAAGAATCATAAAAACCATAAAACCCAAAAATAAACTTTAGAACTCTCCATATCCCAAAAAACCCAAAAAACCAAAAAAATATTTAAAAATCACTAAAATCAATAAAAATGTAAATAACCCAAAAAACCCTAAACAACACTAAGAAAAACATAAAAATATAAAAACACTTGAATCCCATAAAAACTAAAAAACCTAAAACCCATATAAACCCATTAAAACCATAAAAACCCCTAAACACAATAAAAACAATAACCCCCACCAAAAAAACCTAAAACCCACTAAAAAAATAAAAACACACAAAACCCATGAAAAAATCTAAAAAGAATTTAAATCTGTAAAAACATTAAAAAAATATTTCCTTAAAAATCCTAAAAAAACACAAAAAACCTCTAAATGGAAAAAACCATTAAACCCCTAAAAATCCCTATAAACCATAAAACCCATAAAATTCCTAAAAAAATCGAAAAAATCCATAAAAATTTAAAAATCATTAAAACCATTAGCAAAGAATACAATAAAAACCTAAAAACACTTCAAACCCCTAACAAACCTAAAAAACACTTAAATGAAAAAAACTAAATAACCTAAAAAACCTAAAAACATTATAAAACCCTAAAAACATAAAAACCATAAAATCCACTCAAAACTCAAAATGTCAAAAAAAAAACCGAAAACAAATCTAAATAAAACTCTAACTACCCAAAAAACCATATAAAAACAGAAACCCCCCCCCAAAAAACCCTAAAACCCCTCAATATCCTTAATAATCCCAAAAAACATAAAAAACCATAAAAGTCTTAGAAATAACTAAAAAATAAAAAACACTAAAAACCTTGAAAACCCTAAGAAATCCTTAAAAACCAGAAAACACATAAAACCCCTAAAAATAAAAAATGCCAAAAACCCTAAATAAAGAATTAAAATCCTAAGAATCCTTAAAACCCTTAAAAATTCATAACACCTAAAAACCCATAAACATAAAAACCTTAAAAGTCCCTAAAAACCTAAAAAAATTGAAAACCTTTAAAAACCCTTAAGAAATCCATAAAACCCTAAAAATAATATAAAACCATGAAAAACCTCTAAAATGATAAAAACATAAAAGAACCTAAAAATCCCTAAAACCATTAAAACCCAAAAATCCTTAAAAATAATAAATACCCATAAAAACAAAAAAAAAGAATAAAAACATTAAAACCCATTAAAACCCTTAAAAAATTAAAAACACTAAAAACCAATAAAACCATAAAAATATACTAAAAATTCTAAAAAACCGTTAAACCGCTAAAAACATTGTAGGGTCCTGAAAAATCCACAAAGGAGATTCTACCCAAATCCCCAAAATAATTGGAAAAAATAATGGAGAAAATTCAAAGAGGGAAACAAGAAGGACCGGTCCACGGACCGGTCCCATGAAAACGCAACGTGACCAGGCCCCACGAAGCACCCCCTCCTCAAACCATAGTCGTTCGTGAAATGTAGGCAGAGATCCTCTGCGGTCGTGAGGAAGGGTGGGCATCGATCCGGTTCACCGTTATGAACTTCCCCAAATGCGGACCGCGTCGACCGGTTCAAGCCACATCCGCTGTCGTTCGTGGAATGGAGGCGGAGCCCTCCCTGGCTGCAAAGCACTCCATGAGTTCAGTTCACGCGGGGGGGGGGGGAGAAGTGTTTAATTCCCACCATGAATTATGGATTGACCAAGTTGGCTGTAAACCGCGTATTCGGTGATGGGCCTCCAAAAAAGGTGCCACGTGACCACAAATACATCTCTTTCCACACTCTATAAAAGGAGACTAAGGGGGAAAGGAGGTGGGATTCACAGATTCAGATTCGGATGATTCAAAGGCAGAGGAAGAGAAGAGTGATCAGACTCAAGTGGAAGGATGTCAAAGGCTTAGGATTTTTCAAACAACAAAGTTCCAGTTCACGAACCAGAGCAATTATAAACCTGGGAACAAACTAATAAGCAACCAAAAATTCATAATAATTTGGTGAACCGTGAACTTAAAATAACATAAAAAGAGAAGACTGTGAACCATAAACCCTCTACGGATGCACTCCCTATAGACCAGGGTGTTTATGCCTCTTTTCTAATCCACCGTACTGTGTAGTACTCTCCTACGCGGGTGAAGCCTCAACCAACGAACCCCCGATCGGTGCCTCCCTTGGCCTCTGCTGCTCGCGAAGACCCCTTCGCATACCACCCTTGTTTGCGAGCAGCCTCTCAGTCCATGGACCACCCTGGTTCGCGGGCAGCCACTCAGTCCGTGGATCACCCTGTTTCGTAGATGGCTTTTTTAGCCGTGTAGCACTTCCCTACGTGAAGGGCACCAAAACCTTTGGAGTTCACATTCCTCGATCCAGATAAAATCCTTCCAATCTGGCCTGATCCTCTGTGACTCCCTCATCGGCCTATTCATCAGCCACGAGTCGAGGCTTCCACCGGAGCCACCGGACCTGTGTGGTGTAACCCTCAGGCGTACAAGCACACCATTTGAGTTCACATACCCACAGTATACAAGGGCAAAGGGGTAGCCCCGACCATTGGGTGGATTCTTGAAGCATGACTGGGTTCACATTCCCATGGTAATGCGGGGTCTGAGCCCGAGAGCCCCCTTCCTGCCACTACTCTCCAGGCTGGGGGAATGCAGGCTTCGGCGGTCAGGCATTTCTCCCCTTCAAAGAGAGGGGGTGACATACCCATCCGAAGGCAGCCGTCCCCATGCACCTCGGTACTTCCCCAGGTACTTCCCTGAAGAACAAGAGAGGTGATGAGGACAGGAGAACCCCCTTTCCCTCTCCTATTGCGCTTTATTACCATGGGCCTCCTCAGAGTGTAATCCCCAATCCATTATCAACATGTGCCTCCTCATAGTGTAAGACCCAATCCATTACCATGGGCCTCCTCATAGTGTAAGCCCCAATCCATTACCATGGACCTCCTCATAGTGTAAGCCCCAATCCACTTCTCATGGACGCACCTTTCGCGACGTGATTCTATGGTCCCTGCTGCTCTTGTTTCTCACACCGAGCATGACTCACGTGGGCTTAGAGTAAGCATCGACCATGGAATCCTCTTATGGGCCTCCTCAGACTGTAATCCCCGATTCATTACCATGGGCCTCCTTAGAGTGTAAGCCCCAATCCATTATCCGAACTACATGGACTTTGACCCCTGTCTCCTAGGCAGGGTACGTAAGAAGCCTCCACGAGGTTCAAGACCAACAATGGGTCATTCTGACCCCGTTTCATGTCGGTTGACCAACAACTTGGGCCTCCTCAGAGTGTAAGCCCCAATCCACATCTTGGGATGCCTTAGGGTGTAAGACCCGTACCAATCCGAACTACATAGACTTTGATCCATGTCTCCTAGGTAGGGTACGTAGGAACCCTCCAAGAGGATCAAGACCAAAAACCGGTCGATCTGACTATCCTCACATCGGTTCACCACACCACTCCTAGTGCCAACTCAATGAGTTCCGATTCCTCGGGGTCATTAATCCAATGAGGGATGGTAAACCTCAGGCATAAATGATTCTGAACCCCTACGTTCAACTGACCATTTCCCATGAGGTTTAAATCCGTGAATACTATGTTTGGGTATAAACCAAAGATTCGTGAACATATGAATACGTCTTAAGTCTATAAGAGAGCCCCAGAACAGGAAATAATTCACCCAAAAGGGTGTGATGAGCCCAACTTCCCTTCCTCTTGACCAATGTTAGTTCTTAAGAATCGCTTGTCAGACCATCCGGCGAACGCCTGCCTTTGGAAAGCAGGTCCATCAATCATTGGATACAGAGCCGTTGGGTGTTTCGAGGCCGAAAACCAAACGAAACAAAAATGGTGAACCCGACGTGAATCTTTAACCAAGAATGACATATTCAACTTAATCCCACCATGTGCCCCCTTTTACTCACAAGGAGGGATAGGCAAGGTCATTAATCATGCATGGGATCATGACATGCTGCTTTGACGGGTTTTCTGCTTGTATTTGCTAAAATGTTTTGTAGGTACTACCTTCATAACTCCCTTCGATCCAATGGCGTCACGAAGGAACTCACAAGTGCGTGCTTCCGACAACGCAAGGAGCAGACATCCTCACCTACAAAGGACCCTGTCACCCACCCACTGTCTTCAACGCTGGGTATCAAATGCGCTGATCCAAGAGTACCACGTAAATGGTACTCTCCCAATGGTGGAGGCAGCCATCCACGCCCTCCAATCCGCCAGAACACGCCGGTCGCCTGCCCAGCAGCAGCCGCAAAGGCAGATCCAGACAGCCCTCGTTGCTGTCTCCAACCATTTCGAGAGTCTATCCCCGGATTGGGACAATGCATACCTCCCTTATCTTAGGGTGGAAGATGTGGTCAACATTGAGGACTTCATCCCCACCGAATGGGGGTTCTACTCCAAGGCCCTCGCAAGAAGACATCATCGCGGTCACACTGCGATTCAACATCCTCGGGCAGAGGAGGATGTCTCCCCGAGGATTCAGGCCCACGCTCCCTGAGCTCCGGCCCCTCGGACCGCCCAATGAGGGCGGCAGACGTACAATCAGGGACCGGTCATCACCCTAGTCCATGAGGAGGAGCTCCGCTGCCCAGCCACGGAGACGTACCACAAACAGGAACCTACACTCTTTCGCTCCTCCCGAGCCCGCCATCCAGACATGGAGGCATCATACGAGCCGGTGGGCATCCCTACCGAGCTCCATCAAGCCCGATGCTAACACAGGACGGCACTTACTCGGCAGACACCTCTCTTTGCCCAGGGTTGTGAAGCCCACAAACCTAACGTGGTGGAGACCCGGCACCTATAGGACCAACTTCTAGCAGTTACTTCTGAGGCCCAACATCCTGATATGGTGACGATCAACAAAGCTTGCCACCCAGACGTGGCGGCAAATCATAGGTGGGAACGTCTGCCCGCCAACAAAGGCCACCAACTCGATACGATGGGAAACCAATATATGCAGGGACAACTCCCTATGGATGCAAGTAAAGTCCTCCACCCTGATGTGGTGGTGAACAGAGAGATAAACCGGCGTATCCCGTTACAGGGGAAGATTCGTTCACCTTCCCCGACATAGGATAATTGTCAGTACCCACTGACCACTGGAGGACCGGAGCAGGATATTCCTACTTCGATACCGGAATGGGCCTTCATAACCATTCCAGCCAAAGATGTCTCTCTACATATCCTGGCAATGATGGTGGAGCAGGTATTGATCCCAGATCATATCTTGCAGACTTTCCAAAATGTAATTGCATCAGCGGCAACAGAAAGGACTCAGGCCCATGAGCCCATCTCCCCAATTGAGGCGACTCATCTAAGAGACGAGATAGCAGCCTCAGAGTAGATCTGCATCCCTACTTCTACCCAAGAGGGTCGCTGGCTATATTCTGCGATGCAAGGGCAACCGTATTGGGCAGCTTCACTCGTTCCAACTGGGGGACACTCGTCCATCATGGTGGATTCTCCAGAGCAGGCATATATCTCTGCTAAAAGTCAATATGTTCATCGGCTTATCCCGACAACATCACGGGACCCAATTAGATAGGGACCCAAATTTGAAGGCCGTTAACAACAGCATACGGTTCCGACTACCCACAAGAAAGTTCCCGGAACACGCCGAAGGCAGTCAGAAAATAAAGGGGGAGTTCATGACTCCGCTCTGCTATAAGCCGGGGGTCACAACGCCACTAAGCATACATCAAAGGCTCGGAACCCTGCCCCTCCATTACCATATTATGGGAGTGGGAGTAGCAGTTGTGAAGGTCCTCCCCATAATGTTGCTACCAGCAGCTTTGAAGCACCTCCCCAGAGCACCTGTGGGCACCTCCCCCGCGGGCGTATAACAATCGATCACGAAAGATCCTCTTTTGATGTGAGTCATGAAAACCCTCCACGTGGCTAGAAGACCGAGTAACAAGATGGACCTCCACTTGTTGTGGTCCACCCTAAAGGTCCTCCCCGGGGTATACACTGCAAACACTCTCTATGCAGTGGGACCACAGATTATGATAGTAGTCCTCGCTATCATAGTCGCAACTGCGGAGGCCCTCCCCACAATGACGTCTCATCACGACAAGAAGGCCCTCCACTTGTAATGGCTTGCCCTGAAGGTCCTCCCTAGGGGTTACGGTGCAACGGAACTCCATGCAGCCAGGCATCAGATCACGGTGGTAGTCCTCACCACCCTGATAACGGAGGTCCTCCCCGTAGAGACGTCAAGCAACGAGAAGGACTTCCCCTTTTTGTGTTACATTCTGGAGGCCCTCCCGAGGATGTATCTCGCAGATACTCTCCCTACGGCAGCTGTAATGGTAGTCCTCGCCATTGCTGCAGCTGTGATGGTAGTCCTCACCACCACGACCGCCATTGTGAAGGTCCTCCTCGCATTGGCCCCAAGAAACAAGAAGGCCCTCCCCTTATTGCAGTGTGTCCTGAAGGTCCTCCCCAGGATGCACATCGAATGTCAAGACTTGATGGTCACCCTCACCATGATGGCAGTTGTTGTGAAGGTCCCCCCTGTAATGACGATACGCAGCCAGAAGGTCCTCCCCTTACTGCGACACACCTTGGAGGTCCTCCCTAGGGTGTGCACTGCAAAAGTCATCTATGCAGTGAAGCATCAAGCAGTAAGGGTAGTCCTCACCATTACAACCGCCATTACGGAGGTCCTCCCCACGATGACATATCATATCGATAGGAAGGTCCTCCTCCTTCCGAATCAAGCACAGAAAATCCCTTGTATGCCAAGGCACTCAGAAGGACAGGATCATGGATGTCATATTCCCAGTTAGTCACTGATGACATCCTTCTTCAATCGGGAGATGGTCTAGGTCCGTTATCATCCTTTGAACCACCTTGGAATCGCCCACATAATGATTCAGCACCTACCGGTCCCACTGCCACCGACCACATTGGAAGCGAGCGTCTCTGTTGGGCCAACCAGGTAGAGGAGTCACTAGCGGAGGAGTATGCCGATATATTGCACCTGAAGAAACGACTGGCCAGGGATGATATACCAGTTATGTTTTGGCCTATGGCCACCTCTCAGTTCGACATACCCAGAGAGTTGTCAGAAGAATGCGTCGATAGCATCTGCCATAATATATGGACAACCCTCCACCAGCTGAAATCAAGATTATTGCCCTACGATGGGTATGTAAACCACGTCAAGAAAATAGGGGACCTCTTACATCACATCGACCTAGAAGCTCTTCCTTCAGCACGACAACAGCGACCTGAGAGGTGTAAAGGAAACATGGAGATAGCCAGCCTCTATGCGCTGCACCAGCTGCATGGCCTCATTGGTGATGCTCCGATGGGAGTCCATATCAGGGGATGAAGAGATCATGGAGATTTGCATTTCACTCAGCTCCGCGCCCAAAAAAACCCGTTCGGTACGGTGTCTTTCAACGTCGTCACGTCAAGACGTCAATTGAGTGGTCTCCCTATTCAGGTAAGGAAACACACCCACCAGAGTCAGGCCTTGAGTAAGTCCCAGAAGTGTCAGGTCTGACAAGAAAAATCCATTCAAGAACTCCTAAATCAGTCCACCAAGAGTATACAACAGGCCTCTCGCCTAAGAGAGGTCAATCAGTGATCTTTGCCTACCTCCCCAGAAGGGATTGATTCACATAAGAACTCGGCACCAAACCCAGTTCACCCCTGAATTGGGCCACGTGAGATCAGGTAGGTCGCGATAGCTTTAGCCACTGCCGTAATCCAGGGTCAACCCTAGCCTGCAGGGCTGGGGGCATTTTTAAAAACAAATGCCCCCATAAGACCAATAAAACCAGGAAGAGACTTAATGTCCAAGGAATGGAGCCAATCCCAGCCCTTAGGGCTAGGGGCATTTGTACCCCCATCAACAACAACCTCCCCCACGAGAGTCAGTGTTCTCTCATCTGGGGAGGACAATCAGAAGAGGTGGATCCCGTCCTATCCCGTCATTTGAATCATCATCCCCTCCGAGAGGAAGGCGCACCGTAAGGTCGCATCAAAGAACTCTCCGCGTCACCCTTCATCAAGAAGTATGAAGGCAATCCCAGGACACAAAAGGGAAGACCAGTAGAAGACATGGGAGATCCTATTCCAATTTGGAAGATGACATCTTCTCTGCCCCACGATATGCATCTATCAATGTCATTGAGGTTAACCCCACGGGTGACACCAGAGATACTGCAAATCAGTAGGGATCAGAAGACGATAGTTCCGGTCAGGTTGTGACTCACAACGAACCACCAGGTGTGCACACTCGGTACTAGAGGGCTGCACTAAATATGGTTGTCCTTCTATCCAACCCTCCTCCACCTACCCAGCGTGCTTCCAACAGGGATAAGAATAAAGGACTGGTTACCCTTAACCCACCTCCTTCTCTTGACAAAATTGAGCCACTCACGCTCGAAGAGAGATTCGCTAGACAGGAAGAGGAGATGAAATAATTGCGGTGGATTAACGTTGAGCTACTCCAGAGGAACTGCCTTATTGGAAGTGTATCCCAGTAGGAGCCACATCATGCACTCCTAGAAAGTGCACCTCAAAGGCTAAGATTTTCCTTGACAACTGAAACATGGTCGGGGCTACCATCCAACGAGGTGCCCGGCCTGTCCAACTACCTAAATATAGATTCGGATGAATACCAAGACTTTCCTCCACTCATGAAGCAACCAGAGTGAGTACACAGAAACCCTCTGAAGGTGCCACAAACGGTACACGCACCCTAGGTTCCGGCCAATACAGATCCTCAGGCAGTGCCTATGGCTACGCATGCCCAAGACCGGGCCCAACAGGATGTAAACTAGGGTTTCACCAACACCATCGAGGCACTAACGACTCGATTGTAAGTGATGTAAGGTCGACGCACTCCAATACATCCATATCAGAAACCATACCCAGATTGGGTGAGAAACACACCTCCTCCACCCAATTTTGGGAGCCCTGTATTGCCCATATTCAATGGATTAGGCGATCTAGAGAAGCATTTGATTCACTACGCATCCTATTGCGACCCAATGATGGGGACTCTTGAACAACAAGAAGTAGTGAAACTCAGATGCTTCGTACAGACCTTGCAAGGATCCGCCTTCGTTTGGTATACAAGTCTGCCAACCCAGTCAGTAAAGAGCTAGGAAGACCTTTGGTAGTAGTTCCTGTTACACTTCATCTCAGCGTTTCCTAAAACAACGGTCAGTGATCTCATGAACTGCAAAGTAGAGGGAGAACTAGAGGGTCTCAAATTTCATCGCCAGATGGAAAGGTCTGACATATTCCATGAACAGGCCGATGCCATAATATGAGATGCTAGCCATATGCATCGATAATCTTCAAGATGAGTTGTGAACCCCTCTCATACCAGTGGAGCGCACCACCAACTTCCGCCATCTCTCGGCCATTTCCCAGAGAATTGAGGACTACCTAAAGCGGACTAATTCAAAGTCCCAGATAGCCTCTCAGGCTCCTATGAAAAGAGACCCTAGAGCTGAAGCGTCTGCAGTCACACTCAAGCCGACCCCTATGCCTGCTCCACTGCTCAGGCCTCCACCAAATCGTCAAGGCCCCCCTACATATTAGTGGACACCTCCACCTAAACGGGATGATCAGTTAGGACCGAAGCGGAACCAGTTTGAGGAACGAAGACAAAAATTATACTCTTTTTGGGATGATCAAGTCTGCGGCTACTTCATTGCCACCATGAACTACAACTTGGTCTGCCTCCCGTAGCTGAGTAAACCCAAAGAGGTCGGCCGCGATGACAGGACAGATTAATGCCCCTACCATCAGATGTTGGGACACAGTATCCAAGAGTGCTTCTTCTTTAAGGACCTACTGCAGAGGATGGTAGATTCCGGACAGGTTGAGCTGGGACCACCCCCAGCACATGTGGCATGTATCTCTACCACCGACTCTGAAAAATAGGAGGGGTGGCAGAAAGTCGCCAGCAAGAAGGGGCAGAAGTTTGAAAAATGGATGACTCGGAAGACTATCAACCGAGCCCAGGGCATACTACGAGCTCAACTACAGCAGCCAGTGTTGCCGTCGACAGCCCCTAAAGCTGCAGAGCCGACAGAATCAACCCCAAAAACCTCAACGAGTTGGTCATCTGGTCATAATCAAAGGAGGAGGAAACAATCACAAGAGGAGCAGTCTACCATGGGGCCAAAGTTAGTCCCGGCCCTGGTAGATTATATACCCTCAAATTTGGCACCATGGGCACTGACCCACCAAACGACACCATCAGGGACGACCAACCAGGTTGACCTGTTAGAGGATGAAGAGACAATATTTGTTTCTATTAATGTCATCCATCTTATGGAATCATTCCCTGACGAAGGTTATGGTTAAGAACCCAAGTTCCCTACACGAGGAGCTGGGAGGAGAAATCACAAAGGTAGGTGATACCAAGGGAGGAATAGCTGCGGCCGAAACCAACCCTATAGTTGGACCCCTTCCCAAACCATTAGTATCACGGAAACCCACAGGAGAGCCCTTCAACGGACTCAGCAGAAGAAGGAATGCCCCTCCACCTCCCCAAGCAGCCACTCTGGCCCTGTAGTTCTGTGATACCCACCAAAGAGGAGCATGTGTATGGCCACCTAGTGAACGAAAACAGACCGGCTGGGTGAAGTCCTCAAAACATGGGAGCGCAATCGATATCTGACCCCACGGCCGACCCCTCCACGTAAAATGCTCCAGCCCCTAAAGTACCTGCTAAGACTCTCCCGCCAATGGATAAGCGATGGCTGCTAGAGAAGAAATATGATATCCTTAAGAAGTTGGCATCGGTACCAGCCAAGCTGTCCATCCTGGATTCCCTAAGTCTATCAGTAGACCTTAGGGAGGCGCTTATAGAAGCTTTGATCAGACCCCATGAGTTTCAAGCTGAGGTAGCCGCCGCCGAATTTACCGGACAGAGACTGACCTGGATAAATAAAATTCGGTGATTTCTTTCAACGATTAGGATGAATATGCCATCATGTAAGGACCCATCAGACCACTATATGTGTCCGGCACACTGAATGGTATTGAGATCCAGAAAGTCTTTATAAGAAATGGCTCTGGAGTTAACCTCCTCCCCCTATAGACACTTCATATGTTGGGCTATAGTGAGGAAGACCTAATTCCCTCGGCCACAACTCTATTGGGTTACGACAAGAGTGAGCAGTAACCAATGGGAAAAATCAAGATAATGTCCCATTTTGGTGACCTGGTAGCCTACATGGAATTTTTGGTGGTCTGGCAGAGCACAACATTCAATGCCCTGCTGGGAAGGTCGTGGCTCCATAAGCACATGGCTGTTCCATCATCCTATCACCAGTGTATAAAGTACTGCATCAATGGACAAATTTGAACATTTCATGCTGACAAGGACCCTTTTGAGATCTCTGAGTCACATTAAATTGATGTTGGGTTCTATGAGAAAAAGAAAAATAAGCCTTTGGTCGATTGTGTCTACTGGATCCCTGCTCCTAATGGCATAGAAATAGTTCTTGATGACCCCCTCAAGAATCTTGGCAGAGATTATGTCCTACACATCAACCATGTTGAGAGTAGGAGTTCACGTACGGACACACATTCAGGTGTCCTCATGACTTTAGCCATGATGGATGAGCACAACAATGCGGGAACGTCCACCAACCCTCGATTTGGGGACGAATACTCAAGCAGGGATTCGCATGATGCCTCTCCCTCAAACCCTTGAAGGCTCAGACCGGAATCTCTCTCCTCGTCAGATCAAGAAGAAGAGGACTTAGGAGAAGAAGAGGGGGAAGATCTCAGGGACGCGCCTCCTGCATTTGAGGAAGGCATCACCACCACTATGGATGAACTCAGGGAAATAAACCTGGGTACCGAGGAAGATCCGAGGCCTACTCTCATTAGTGCAGCCATGTCCCTCGAGGATCACGAGGTATATACCTCTTTCCTGAGGCAACATCAAGATATTTTTGCATGGAATTACATGGAAATGTTGGAACTCGATCCCGAAGTGGAGACACACCACCTAGGTCTTCCAGAAGACCACCAGGGCGATACACAGGCCGCCAGAAGGATGCATCCCACACATGCCCCCAAAATAGAGGCTGAAGTTGATAAGCTCATTAAAGTAGGATTTATTCGAGAGGTCCAGTAACCCATTTGGTTGGCCAACATCATCCCCATCAAGTAAAAGAAAATAAATATCCACGTCTGCATCGATTTCAGAGATCTCAATCAGCATTTCCAAAAAGATGACTTCCCAGTTCCAATCACCGAGTTGTTAATCGATGCAACAGTTGGGAATGAGGCTCTATCCTTCATGGAAGACTATTCTGGATATTATCAAATCAGGATGGCCTAAGAAGATGAAGAAGCCACTTCCTTCAAGGCCCCTCAAGGGGTATTTTGTTACAGGGTCATGTTCTTTGGTCTCAAGAATAATGGCACCACATATCAGTGTCCCATGCATAGGATCTTTAAACCATTCCAGGGGAAATATTTTAAATGTTACGTGGATAACCTAGTGGTCAATACCAGACAGCACTCGGATCACTTGTCAAACCTTGAGACCGTCTTCAACAAGCTCCGACAGCATAGCTTGAAGATGAACCCCTTGAAATGCGCTTTTGGGGTTACCTCAGGGAAATTCCTTGGCTTCGCCGTATGCCATCGTGGAATCGAAGTCAACCCTGAGAAGACAAAGGCTATCGTTGGCCTACCACCTCACCGAAATCACACCAAGCTGAGAGGATTCCAAGGACACCTAGCCTATATTAGGCGGATCATAGCCAAACTGGCAGGTGAATGTTTGCCTTTTACCAGGTTAATGATGAAGGGGGTCATGTACCAATGGATGGATAACTGCCAAGAAGCATTCGAAAAATTTAATAAGTACGTCTTAAGACCACCGGTGTTCATGCCCCCGGTTGAAGGAAGACCTCTCATACTATACGTGATATCCTTATATCGATCACTGGGAGCCTTCCTCGCACACAAGAATAACGCTGGCAGCGAAAACAGTCTCTATTACCTCAGTGGAACCATGACTAATGCTGAGACTCGATACTCAAATATCGAGAAGAACTATTTGGCCTTGGTCATCGCAGTTCAAAAGCTGCGATAATACCTATTTCATCACGAAGTCCACTTGATCTCGCAGAGTAACCTTCTCAAGTACATCCTCAGCTGCCCGATGCTAACTGGACACCTATCTTGATGGGCGGTCATCCTGCAATAGTTTGACATCCAGTTTGTGCCTCAGAAATCCGTGAAGGGTTAGGCATTAACAGAACATATTGCAAAGCACCCTTCGATAGGGACCACTGCATCGGACGCTGAGCTACCTGATGAAGACATCTTCTCAGTTCAAGAGGAGTTCCCGGTATGAGAAATGTACTTCGACGGTGAATCCCGAAGCCCAACTAGGAAGAGGATGGAGGATCCCAGATTCAACAAAGTGGGTTTGGGGATAATACGTGTGTCCCCAGAGAAGGAAGTCCTTCCATATTCCTTCCTCCTATCAGAGGGATGTACGAATAATGAAGCGGAATATCAAGCCCCCATTGCAGGCCTCGAACTCGCACTCCAAACACAAGTACAACACCTTAAGGTAAAAGGTGACTCGGAGCTGGTCATCAGGCAAGTCAATGGTGACTATGCTATTAAAAATGAGGACATGATCCCCCTGTTTGATCATGTATGAGGGTTAATGGTGGAATTCTCTATAGAACCAACATTAACCAATATTCCTCGGTCTTAGAATACTTAGGCCGATGCATTAGCCAATGCGGCCACAACCCTAGCTGGCCCAGACCGGGATGAAACAGTCATCAGTATTGCTCACCATTGAATGGTATGGCCATTCGTTCAGACCAAAACGGATGAAATCTACGAAGTCAGTCCCGTCCCCGAGCCATATGCTCCTTCCACTGGTTGGATGACCCCCATTGCAAACTACCTTCAACGGGGAGAACTTCCATTAGATAGGGCTGAACGAGAGAAAATATGGAGAAGGTCAATCAAATTTGTCCTATATAGCGGCGTGGGTCAGTAAGAGGTCCTCTACAAATGAGGCCTCGATGGAGTGCTCCTCAAAAGAATTGACGGAGAGGAAACTGCAACCGTCATGACTGAAGTACATGCCGAAGCATGTAGATCACATCAACTAGGGACCAAGCTTTCCCATTAGGTTTGAAGGCTTGGGTAATACTGGCCCATAGTGGCACGAGACTGCGAGCATTTTACCACAAAATTCCACTCATGCCAGATTCATGCCAACTTCATACACCAACCCCCGGAATTACTTCATCAAGCCAAGTACTTCTGGCCATTTGTCGTCTGGGGAATGGACGTCGTGGGACTATATCCTCCTGCCACGACAAAAAAGTTGAAGTATATCCTCACAGAAACTAACTTCTTTTCCAAATGGGTAGAATCCATACCCCTCAAGGAAGTTGGGGAAGAAATATTGTCAGCTTTGTGAAGACCAATATCATCACCGGATTTGGAGTCCCTCATACCATACCGACGGACAACGACACCAACTTCTGCTCTACTGAATTGGAGAAACTATACCACAAATATGGTATCAAGGCTAACAACTCATCCCGCTACCATGCAGCAGCCAATGGACAGATAGAGGCTTTCAACAAGACCCTGTCCAACATTTATCAAGAAAATGGTGGACAAAGACAAGAATTCATTGCCGGATAAACTCCTCCATGCATTGTGGGCTTATCAAACCACAATCTGCACCACTACTCAGGATACCCTGTACTCATTGGTGTACGACACAGAGGTGGTCCTGCCCGTTGAACTCCATCTTCCCTCACTCCGTGTTTCCATCTGTGATCAATTAACTGATGATGAACATTCAGAAAAGTGGCTAGGAGAATTGGAATAGCAAGACGAAATGTGGTTGCACACATTGCACCGTCTGGAGGTATACCGGAATCGGATTTCATGAGCCTTCAATAAAAAGTTCCGCCTCTGGTCTTTCTCAGAAGGAGAATTGGTATTGGTCCTCTGGACCCCAATGATACTTGGAAGGAAACCTCCAAAGTCGGAGCCCAAGTGGGAGGGACCATACATTGTACACAATGTCTACTCCAACGGAGCATATACCCTAATCTCCATAGACAGGCAATTCACAACTGCTTCTACAAATGTGATATTCCTAAAGAAATATTTCTCATAGAGACCAAGTGTGCTTTACATCCTCACCGCATGACATTAAACTGCATGGAGTTCATCCTTACCACACGACGTTAAACTGCATGGATAATAAGATTCAAGAAAGCTCCCTCCCCCCGTGTACGGACCATGCTTGCACGGGGTGTATTCATTGTCCTCACCACATGAAGTTAAAATGTAGGGAACTCATCCTCACCGCACGACGTTAAACTGCATGGAACTTGTCCTCACCGCACGACGATAAACTGCACGAAACTCGACCTCACTGCACAACGTTAAACTGCGCAGACCCCCCCCCCCCCTTTCTTTTCATGTAGGGTCACCTACGTCCTTACCGCATGACGTTAAACTACATGGAGTTCATCCGAGCTGCATGATGTTAAACTACCAAGCACCCAATAGTCCAAACTCTATGACCTCAAACCAAGAGTATTTCGTCCTCACCGCACAACGTTAAACTACATGGACAAGATGATTCAAAAATTCCATCTTCCCCCGTGTACGGGCCATACCTGCATGGGGGTATCATCTTTCAGAGAACTACGTGAGCCTTGATTCATGCCCTCGCAGGATACGTAGTGACGCCAGAATTCCACACCCTAGCCCATCCTTCTCAAAAAAAAAATGACCCTTCCCCCATGTACAGACTAGACTTGAATGAGGTGTATTCATGTCCTCACATCAAGACGTTAAACTGCATGGAATCTAGTAATACCCCTCATCCTAACCACATGACGTTAAACTGTATGGACCTCATCCTCACCGCATGACGTTAAACGGCATGAATTTCAGAGAACTACGTACAGCTTGATTCCTGCCCCCGCAGGATACGTAGTGACGCCAGGATCCCCTATCATGGCCCAACCCCCTGAATAAAAGTTAAAAATGCCTTCTTCCCACCATGTACGCACTAGAACTACATGGGGTGTACTTCTCGTCTTCACTGCATGACATTAAACTGCACAGATAAGATGTTTTAACAATACCCCCTTCCCTCGTGTACGGACCAGCCCTGCATGGGGTGTACTTCTTCCAGAGAACTACGTGCGGCTTGATTCCTGCCCTCGTAGGATATGTAGTGACGCCAGGATTCCCAGTCCTGGCCCAACCCCCTGAATAAAAGATATAAATTCCCTTTTCCCCCATGTACAAACCAGACCGGCACAGGGTGTATACTTCATCCTCACCGCATGACGTTAAACTACACAGACTTGATCCTCACCGCATGACATCAAACTGCACGGACTTCATCGAGACCCACCCAAGATGCATGGAGAAAAAAGATGGAGATACTCCTTGCACGTTTGGATGCATCCTCTCTATACATCAAACTCCACAACCTGGATAATTATGGATGTTTGTAACCATTCATGGCCATCGAAAGTGGAAAGTCGTCGACCCATGGACACCTTCGAATGACTATGCAAACCATGCCCTCAGCGGCTATGCATATTGAAATCCCTTGGCCCGTCTACCAAAGGCACGATTTCCTTGAGTGACACTCTTCCTAGCTCTGTATGCCTACCGGCCGCAGAGCCACCGTATCACATCCCCCAATCCAAAAATTTATGGAGTAGTGGTATACAAGATCATTCCCCTTTTCACATCCAAGTGTTGCCAAGGTATCCCTATCTGGCTAGCCTATGTGTTCGCCAGTGGTTCACATAGTGACCTGCATCAACGAACATCAATCCAGGACTAGGCCACTTTGACTCCAAAGACAACTGTGGTGAAGATGTTTCTTGTATACCCAGACACCATTATCCTTGCATGCCGAACTCTGCACTGTGAGCAATCGCAGATTCTCATAATCTTACATGGCCATCGAAAGTGGAATGTTATCGACCCAGGACACATTTGTATGAAAATGAATGTCATGCCCTCAGCGGCTCTGCATAATGATAGCCCCTGGCTCATCCATCAAAGGCATGATTTCCTCGTGCGGTACTCTTCCTAGCTCCATACTCTTACCGGCCTCAGATCCCCTAAACCACACCTCATGATCTGGGAAAACTCAAAGTTGCAGTTTACAACCTTCATTCCCCACCTTGTTCCAAGTATATCAGAACATGTTGACCCAGTTATCCATCGAGTGACTGCAGTAATAGTCATCCAATGGTCCGAGCTATATGATCGCTAAACTAGGAGTACTTCGTCCTTCCTGCATGATGTTAAACTGCATAGAATAAAGGTACACCCCCGCGTGCAAAATAAATCAGCACAGGGAGCTCTCTAAGCTTTAACAGCAACCAGGGTCGAGTATGCCCAACATGTCCATACATTTTCCTACCAAACGACAGACATCATGGACCGGATAATTGTGGATCCTCATAACCATTCATGACCATCGGAAGTGGAAAGTAATCGACCTGTGGACACCTTTTCATGACTATGCATATCATTCCCTCAGTGGCTCTGTATAATGATCGCCCCTGGCTCATCCACCAAAGGCAAGATTTCCACTGGCGATACTTTTTCTAGCTCCATATGTTTACTGGACTCAGAGCCCCCATATCATCTCTCCTGATCCAAGAAGCCCCGGAACCATGATTTACACCGATCAACCCACCTCCACATATGGGGAATGTTGAGATATTCAAGCCCAGTTACATTCTGATGAAGAGCATCCTTTGCCACTGCGTCCTTACCGCATGACGTTTAAATGCACGGGACATCTTGCCCGCTTGGCATAAAACTGTGAAGACCATGCATTAACCATCTAGGGAAATGCCTCCAACCACAAGCGTTTTCACTAGCGTAAAAAAAATTCCCCCCGTCCTCGCTGCATGACATTAAACTACACAACAACATTTAAATAAGGCCCCTCGTCCTTACCGCATGACTCTAAACTGCACGGAATATGTCCTAACCACATGACGATAAACTGCACGATCAAACCTTCCACTGGTTCATTATGGAACGGACGCTTTTGTCTGTCCTTCAGTGCACGGGTCAGACTGACACAAGTCACCATCTCACACCCGCATGAGAAGGGATTACTTCACCCATTCTTGGGAAGTTTAGTCTAGATGTTTCCCCCTATATCTAGGAACCCTATCATCATAAACCATACTCTGCACTCAGAAAAAGATGAACTCTCATAATCCACCCCTAGTAGTCCCAAATATCAACTTCCCTAAAGTTTCTTGGCTGTCGGGGAAATACAATCATTGACCTAAGGATACATTTTCATGACTATGCATACCATTCCCTCAGTGGCTCTTCATATTGATCACCCCTGGCCCATCTACCAAAGGTGATATTTCCTTAGGCAATGCTTCTCTCCATATGCCTCTTGTCCCCTGAGCCCCCATGTCTGTCCCGGGATTCAGAAACCCTCTGAGCTATAGTTTACCAACATCTTTCACAGCCTTGCCTGAATATGGTGGAACATCTTTGACAAGATTACTGAGAACCAGGAGAAGTCGTTACATTTGAAATAATGTCCCAACTGCATGTCATTAAACTGCGCCAAGCTTCAACCATCCCTTATGCTAACTAAAATTCATAGTAAAGTGGTCTCCTGACCACACTCTTGATTAGTACGGATGTTCTCAAAACCCTTTCAGACGTCACATTCATTTTCCAAGCCACCCATGGTGGTTTCCATAAGTTGTAATTCCATGAAGTCCCCAGGCCATCAGAAATGGACAGTCATTGACTTAAAGACACCTTTGTACGAATATGCATACCATGACCTCAGTGGATCTGCATATTGATTGCCCCTGGCCCATCTTCCAAAGGAAAGACTTCCTTAGGGAATGCTCTTCCAACCTCTGTATGCTGATGCGACTCCCATGCCTTGATACATGCCCTGCATGTCATCCAAATATGTTTCTCCCCACGTGCATCTGAAGTGTATTGAGACATCTTCTGGTCAACCAAACCTCATTGAGACCTTCGTCCCACCATACTCGGTCAAAGATGTTCGACCTAAAACATCAGTAATGATAGTCTTGACGGTGGGACTTTAAACCACTCACAAAAAAGAGGCACAAAGCCTGTTAGGTCGAAAACCCGAACAGGGCGACCTAAGCAAATGTCGGGCCATACCCTCTGGGCTCACACTAAAAGAGCCCAGGAAAAAATCAGGGCAGTAAAAAAGAAAAGACAAAAAGTTTGTGGGGCTTTTCATGAAAACCCTAGCAATAGTCAAACTATGCTCACTGGATCCCATGGTCCAGGAAAAAGTTAGAGCTCGTTTTATTTTTTTCAATAATCCTGAACTTTGATTATTCTGTGTTCAGGGAATTAACATATGCAGCGATCATGACAAATAATTTCTATCAATGGAGATAGTGATAAGAGCTCTGAGGAGAAATATTTCTTTGTTCTATAACAAAGTTTGTAGAAAGGGAATCCACAATCCAGAGCCTCCTATAGTGCGAAAAGTAAATACAGGAGTTTTTCGGAGGAATCAAAAAGTTGTATCGGGCGCTGGTGAGAATCCTTTATTGTCTGAGAGAGATTATACAATAAGGTCGTTTCAGCTTCTGAACCAGCCTGAAACTCTTCCACCTCCTGGGCCACCTTTCTTCTCGCCCTCATTTCCTCCTCCATCCATCGCTCCCCTTCTTCAATCATGGTGTCAACATTGGCCTCTTCCTACCGTATCCACTGTATCTCATTCCTCAAAACCTCCAGGTGAGAACGCCGCTCAATAACTTCTCCCTAGAGCCTCACAACTACTCCGATGTGGTCATGAGCCTCTGTTAAGCAAAGCTGTCAGGTTACGTAAAGGTAGGTTTCGGATTGGGAAGCAGAAAGGCGGGATTCGAAATCACCCAGCCTCTCTTGGTCAGTGACTACCTGCTTAACTATTTCCTAAACACCATGATATTCAAAGCCATCAAATCCCAATAGTATAAACAGATTACACAGCTTCGGTAATCTGGCCAGCTTCTTGGCTAGGGGCGTCTGAGAAATCAATCTCCAAATTTTCTCCCAATCCCTTTGGCGAGTAGGCCGAAGACTGGAAAGGGCTTGTTTATCAGGCTTGGAGTCACTCCCCGATGAGGACACATACTCAGGGATGAACGTCACCAAGGAGGGGCCCGATGCTGCTTCACCCACAAGCTATGTCACTGCAACAACTTCACCCCCGGCCATTGTGGTCATAGGCACAGTTGGGTCTGACGACACAATCGCCAGTGCTAAAGGTCGTGGTCTTGAACCCCGAGAGTCAATAAGACAGATAAGTACCCCTAATTAGGAAAGGAGAGGAAAAGGAATTAGTGGCAGGAGATCAGGAAACTTACTCCTGATCATCAAGGCATTAGCATCCCCATGCTCTGCACCGCCGCGACAGCCACTCGAGGAAGATGCTACATCCTCAAAAGGCAAGGGAGTCTGGGGAGCCCCCAGAGGGGTCCAAGACCTAAAGACATGCCCGAGGCTAGTAGATTCCAAAGTCGTCCCCAAGAGGTCACCTACGAACACCTAGCTCGGGGAAATTACTCCCCCGGTAAACAAGATAACGGCCTGCTCCGGGTTTCCAACAATTGGACTAATGGCAGGCTCTTCCTCCATTACCGCGGGATCTGTTGGGTCTGACGTGGCTTGCCCCGTCGGATCTGGAGGCCCCTCATCAATCACAGGTGCCCCATTTTCCTCCACGATAGAAAGGGATGTTTGATTAGTAGGACTCTCGAATACAAGTAGTTCCTCCTCTGATGCATCTCTGACTAATGATGGTAGGAGTAAAGCGTCCATATCACTGGCCCTTCCAGTAGGTCCCTCCATTTCGTCACGCCCAGGCATGGCTATAGGAGATTCTGTAGATGTCAAGGAGGAAGAAGGTATAACTGCTTGGGTAACCGCAACCAGATCCCTGAGTGGACCTGCACCATATGCCAAAACAGCAAATGACTGACGGAGTCAAAATAGGAAAGTTGCCAATCAAACAAACAGGAAGTCATGATTACCCGACGTCCCCTGTCTGAGCCATTCTGATAAATGGAACTCATGTTGCCATCTCTGGATCCGCCAAGGGGACAAGTCACCCAAAATTTTGGGAGGAGCTGGAGGAGGGAAGACCCGATCTGGATCCGAAATGGTCACCTCCGTAAGCATAGTCGTGCCAGGGGACCCCTCTATGATAGCCCCCGTGGGAGAAAGTGCATTCTCACCCATTGCAGTACCACAAAGAGTATACTACGGAGAGGGAATTGCCCCCTGATATTATTAGGCACCCTGCACAAAGGGGGAGAAACCTTATAACCTCCACAATAAAGGGGGAAGAAAGCCAGAATGGGCGGCAGAGCAACCTCTTCTTCAGGGTCAGAAAATTCGGGATGTCTAATCATCATGGACCCCTAGGTGGTCCCGTAGAGCCGGTTTCAGAGTGAGCACATGTATGCGTCCATATCCTTCAATGACGCGACTATTTCACCCAAGTCCTCTTCAACCTGAAGGTGTGGTGGAGCAAAGATAACCCCAATACTTGGAATCTTGAGAGGGCTCGTTTGGAGTGATGCCCAAACCTCTTCATCTGAGCCCCTGACCCTCAAGTCATCCCAAATCCTCCATACGTCTGGTAATGCGGCCCTAATGGGAACTGCTAGCCTGTAAGGAACAACCTGAGAGGGTCGGGTAGTAGCAGGGGCTGGTAGGGGCACTAGTGGCCATGTTTGTGCTCTGAATCTTGCCCCTGCCATAGAAATATCTGGGACTATCGGTGGACGGGATCTCACAGGTAAGGATGGGAATTCCCTGGCTTCAGCCATGAGGGGGAGATTATCAAAATCATCGCCCCTAAAGAGTGGTCACTTCCTTCCCCCTCTTCATTAGCCACTGGATGCAGCATGGCCTAGACTTGATGGGTTAATACCGCGTGACCCTGGTGCACGTAAATATAGGCTTCGAGATCCTGAAGATACCGACTGACCCTCTCTAGGTCCACATCATAAAGGATGTCAATAGGGGCGGATATGTAGCCCAACCCGTAAAATGCCACTTCTGATTCCGGAAGATACTGCCACAGAGAACTGGGGTACTGGCTACGGAAGGCTGACCTACCTTTAAATTCGTTCCATTGGACCTAGGCCATCGGGAAGGTATCATCTGTAGGAATAACTACCCCACTTCGGTCAGCCTCAAGGGCATGAGAGGATACTCCTCTGTCTGTTAAGATCTTCCCCAGAAGCATGAGACCAGCAGGGTGGCGTAGGGCTTTGCCCGACCTATTTGAAGCATTATCCCCCTTCTGCTCCCTCTTTCCCTTTGATGGCTTGGGACTTGAAATGGTAGGCACCAATGTCCCTAGTTGTCCATTTTGGTATGATTGTACCCAAGAGTCAGCAGAATTCTTTGATAAGAAGGGTGTGGAGTCTACACGTGTGGGGGTCACAACCTCGCAGCCGGTATCCTCCCGGGTAAACATTAACCGCAGTTTCATGGCCACCATTAAATGATGGTTCTCGCGGGCACCATTGAGTGCGGGGGACATTGTGCTTTGACGCAACCAAATTGACGCCCAAATCGGCAGGGCGCATACCCCTCGCAGATTAGTTCCCCACCAATACGAGCCACCAGAATACCCTCTCGGAGGGAAAAAAGGTAGCCCTTCTTGATAAACTCCTCTATTATGGTATTCGTAATTACACCACCTGGGGAAGAAAACAGATTAAAATTGAAATGATCATGATTCAAGATTCGACTTGATAACAGATTCCTGTTTTAAACTGTCTATTGATTATCCTTCTCTTGGGTCACCCACTCTTCGGGCATAACCCCGCTGGTCAGTTGCAAGTATGGCCGGAATGTGGTGCCCGGAATGTGAAGAGGGGTGATGAAGGTGTAGTAGTTCTTGACATGAATGCCTAGCCATCCCCAGAGAATCTGAAAAAGACCGGACACTCTGTTTGGCTTGCTCCCGTCGGTAATATTACCAAGAAATCGGTAAATCCTGTCCAGCACTGGGAAATCATGGTTGATAACGTTGCCGGTAGCCAGTTGTGCCACCATGAAAAAGGTAGAGACTCGTACGCCGCTAGACTCACATACAATCAATATCCAGCCGCTCAAAAACATGGCCAGAAATTCCGCCAGACGAAGCAATTGATCGACATCTGGGACAAGCTTCCATCCCCAGTCATTGGATTGGCCTTGCTCCAGGTTCATCCAATAGCTGTCCTTCTGCTTTCGGGACTCCATTGTAGGGCAGGTTGTCGGCCTACGTGGAAGAGCTACAAACTAGCTCTCTCTGAAAAAATCCTTGATCCAGTCACGATACGGGATAAGCTGTCTCAGAGACGTATCTTTCAGATGCTCCTCACGACCAGGGACAGGTTTTTTCGGAGATTTATCCTTCGAATGATCCTAGGCCAGATCAATGAGCAGCTTCACCAAGGGAGGGGTTCTCCCTTCATCGTCCCACACAGAAGGGGGAGGCAGGAATTCGTTGTACATACCCCCATTAATGGGGACCCCGGAAATCTGAAAGACGTCCTAAAGACTAATGCCTACCTCCTCGTGGACCAGATGAAAGGTGTTGGTGTCCGGGCTCCAACGACTCATAAGTTGCCTAGAGAGGGCTTGAGGATGATAGGTATAGGTCTGGGACACCCAGGCAGCTTCATACAAGCCTGCGGCTTGCAGTTCTACCTCGAAATCCGCACAACTCTGGAAGACCCAGAAGGGCCACCGCCAATCTAGGGACTTAAATGCTCCTCCTTATCGGAGATCCTGATTCGCTGACAAACCATGCTGGTCACAAACAATGGAATTGTGGCAATGCTTCAATAGCAGTGGATTGTTCCTTTCTGTTGACGTTGTTCTCCTGTCGAAGATACTAGAAGGTGATTTAACACAGATCTAACAGTTGTGTCCCTCGGGGCCGACCTCCTGTTGATAGGTATCATGAACCGTTGGATAGTGGCAGTGAATATCCATGCTTCATGATTATTGTCACAGGATGGTACCAGAATCGAGGTATCAAATAACAAATCGAACCCATAGGCAGGTAGGGTATTAGAAAAGGTGTACTCTTGATGTGAGTAGGAGAGCCGGACGACAAGAAAGGAAGACAATGGGGGGTGGTGGACTCCATCTTGAACAGAGCTGGCCATGTCCTTCAGGTGTTGATCGCCAATTGGGAGCGGCTCTACAGCAGGCCTCAGTGCAGAACGAGGGGAAACCATATTTTCTCCCTGTACAACGAAAGCCAACAATCGGTTAGTCCAGAATAAAAATCAGGAAAACAATACCAGATATATGGCTAAAGATCAGTTGAGGAGATTCATAAGCAAAGTCCGCAAGGAGGGCTCGAAGGATGGTTTGCGATGACAGTATCCCATGAATCAGCCCTTCGCGACAGTAGTCCACGAAATCCTGGGCCGTGGAGAGTTGGACAGGAAACCGCAAACAAAGTTGATCCATGGAATTTCAATCCCAAAGTTAAGGGATTAAGTTTAGAAGACTTAGAAACTTTTAAAGTTCAAGAGATTTTAGTCCGTGGAGCATTGAAACCGTGGAGCATCGAAACCACGGAGCACTAAAACCGTGAAGAAAGTTCCTCCATAGCCCGTCATGACTTACTTTTTAATTAATTAAGAGTAATGGTTCATGGTTGGGGAATTGGTTCATGGGTGATGGTGACCACAAAGGTGGAGTGGTTCGCGGATGTCACAGCTGGTTCGCGGACAAAGCACTTCGTGAAGGAACGAGCACGTGGAAGCGAGGGAGTTCTGGTTTCAAGAAGAATTTGGTAAAGGACAAATGAAGCCCCCCCCCCCCCCCCCGTATTTATAGGCGTGGTCCCCTAATGGGTCCACTGCCCTGCCACAAACCATCTCAGTTTCATGACCAATTGGCATCAGAATGGCCTCCTCTTCGTTCTGATCGAACCCCATTCCAATTGGGGGCATTTGTAGGGTCCTGAAAAATCCGCAAAGTAGATTCTACCCAAATCCCCCAAAGAATTAGGGAAAATAATGGAGAAAATTTAAAGAGGGAAACAAGCAAGACCGGTCCATGGACTGGTCCCATGAAAACGCAACGTGGCCAGGCCTCACGAAATACCCCCCCCCCCCCACTAACCATATTCCTTCACGAAATGGAGGCAGAGATCCTCCGCGGTCACGCGGCAGGGTGGGTGCTGATCCGGTTCACCGTTATGAACTGCCCCAACCGCGGACCGCGTCGACCGGTTCAATCCACATCCGCTATCATTCGCGGAATGGAGGCGGAACCCTCCGCAATCGCGAAGCACTCCCGGAGTTCGGTTCGCGCGGGGGGGGGGGGGGGGAGCGTTCAATGGCCACTGCGAATTATGGATTGTCCAAGTCAACTGTAAACCGGGTATTCGGTGATGGGCCTTCACAGAAGGTGTCGCGTGACTGCAGATACATCTCTTTCCCCACTCTATAAAAGGAGACGGAGGGGGAAAGGAGGAGGGATTCATAGATTCGGATTCGGACGATTCGAAGGAGGAGGAAGAGAAGAGCGATCAGACTTGGGTGGAAGGATTTTGAAGGCTTAGGATTTCACAAACAGCGAAGTTCCAGTTCGCGAACCAGAGCAGGTATAAACCTGGGAATGAACTAATAAGGAACCGAAAATGCATAATAATTTGGTGAAGCGCGAACTTAAAATAACATAAAAAGAGAAGACCGCAAAAACATAGCCCCTCCGCAGATGCACTCCCCGCGGACCAGGGTGTTTATGCCTCTTTTTCGATCCACCGCACCGCTTAGCACTCTCTTACATGGGCGAAGCCTCAACCAAAGAACCCCCGATTGGCGCCGCCCTTTGCCGCCACTGATCGCGAGGACCCCTCCCCGTACCACCCTGGTTCGTGGGCGGCCTCTCAGTTCACGGACCACCCTGATTCGCAGATGGCCTCTCAGTCAGCGGATCACCCTGGTTCGCGGACGACCTCTTCAACCGCGTAGAACTTCCCTACGTGAAGGGAGCCAAAACCTTCAGAGTTCTCATTCCTCAATCCAAATAAAATCCTTCCAATCCGGCCTGATCCTCCGCGACTCCCTCATCAGCCTATTCATCGGCCCCGAGCCGAGGCCTCCACTAAAGCCACCGGACTCGTGTGGTGTAACCCTCAGGCGCACCAGCGCGCCATTTGAGTTCACATGCCCATGGTAAACAAGGGAAAAGGGGTTTCCCTGACCCTTGGGTGGATTCCCGAAGCATGCCTGGGTTCACATTCCCACGGTAATGCAGGGTCTGAGCCCGAGAGCCCCCTTTCTGCCTCTACTTGCCAGTCTAGGGGACTGCATGCTTCAGCGGTCGAGCACTTCTCCCCTCCCCAGAGAGGGGGCGGCATACCCATCCGAAGGAAGCCGTCCCCATGCACCTCGGAACTTCCCCGGGTACTTCCCCGAGGAACAAGAGAGGTGATGAGGATAGGATCACACCCTTTCCCTCTCCCGCTGCGCTTTATTACCATGGGCCACCTCAGAGTGTATGACCCAATCCATTACCATGGGCCTCCTTAGAGTGTCAGCTTCTATCCATTACCATGGGCCTCCTCAGAGTGTAAACCCCAATCCACTTCTCACAGACGAAGCTTTCGCGACGTGATCCTCTGGTCCCTGCTGCTCTTGTTTCTCACACCGAGCATGACTCACCTGGGCTTAGAGTAAGCATCGACCATGAAATCCTCTTATGGGCCTCCTTAGAGTGTAAGCCCCGATTCATTACCCTAGGCCTCCTCAGAGTGTAAGCCCCAATCCATTATCCGAACCACGTGGACTTTGATCCCGGTCTCCTAGGTGGGGTATGTAGGAAGCCTCCCTGAGGTTCAAGCCCAACAATGGGTCATTCCGACCCCTTTCACGTCAGTTTACCAACATCTTGGGCCTCCTCAGAGTGTAATCCCCAATCCACATCTTGGGCTGCCTTAGGGCGTAAGCCCCGTAACAATCCGAACTACGTGGACTTTGATCCCTATCTCCTAGGCAGGGTAAGTATGAATCCTCCAAGAGGTTCAAGCCCAACAATCGGTCAATCCGATTGTCCTCACATCGGTTCACCATGCGACTCCTAGTTCCACCTCAATGAGTTCCCATTCCTCAGGGTCATTAATACAATGAGGGATGGTAAACCTCGACATAAATGATTCTGAACCCCTGCGTTCAGCTGACCATTGACCACCAGGGTTAAATCCATGGATACTATGTTTGGGTATAAACCAAATATTCATGAACATATTAATATGTCTTAAATCTATAAGAGAGTCCCAAAACATGCAATAATTCCCCCCAAAAGGGTGCGATGATCCCGACTTCCCATCCTCTCGACCAGTGCGAGTTCTTAAGAATCGTTGGCCAGACCATCCGGTGAACGCCTGCCTTTGGAAAGCAGGTCCATCCATTATCGGATACGGAGTCGTTGGGTGTTTCGAGGCCGAAAACCAAACGAAACAAAGGTTAAAAAACTATAAAACATCCTAAAACCCTAAAAAATTAAGAAAACCAAAAAAACCAAAAAACCCAAAAAACCCTACAAACCATGAATAATTTCCTAAAATAGCCCAGAAAATACCTATAAATGTTAAAACCACCAAAAACATTAAAAACCCAAAGAAAAATGTGAAAACTTAAAAGCCCTAATAACTCCTAAAAACCTAAAACCATCTAAATACCATAAAACCCTAATTTTTTTAACAATAAAAAAACCCTAAAAAGAAAAAAAGCCAAAAAACATAAAAAATCTAAAAAATCAATGAAACACTAAAAACCATATCAACCCCAAAAAACATTTAAAAACTAAAAAATCCTTAAAACCCTAAAAACTCAAAAAAACCTTAAATCCACTCAAAATCCCTAAAAATCCATAAAAATACTAAAAAAGACATACAAATAAAAAAACAATAATTAAACCTAAAAACCCTAAAAAACATAAGAAACCCCAAAAAACATAAAAACACATTAAACCTATAAAAACCTAAAAAAATCTA
This sequence comes from Viscum album, assembly GCA_963277665.1. Taxonomy (NCBI): domain Eukaryota; kingdom Viridiplantae; phylum Streptophyta; class Magnoliopsida; order Santalales; family Viscaceae; genus Viscum; species Viscum album. The sequence continues at coordinate 1,272,517,742 of OY728136.1, read as the reverse complement.
AAATCCCTAAAACCCTGAAAAAATAAAAACCATAAAATACCGTAAAAGACTAATAAAGCCTTTAAACCCTAAAACCCCCAAAAAAACACAAAACCATAAAACCCACTAAAAATTCTAAAACCCCTTTAAACCCCTAATATTTTTTAAAAACACTAAAAACCATAAGACCCAAAAAAATAAAAAAAGAACTCAAAAACACAAAAACCCCATTAAAACCCTAAAACCACTAAAAATATTAAAAGTCTATGAATCCCTAAGAGCATAGAAAACCTTAAAAACCTCGAATATCCCTTTGGAATCATTAAAAATATAAAAACATAATACCCTTGAAAACCTAAAAACAAAAAAAAACCTTAAAACCCTAATAATACACAAAAACCTACAAACCATAAAACCATTAAAAAATTTAAAAAACATAAAGGACTAAAACCTACTAAAAACTCAAAATCCATTTAAACGCATAAAAATGATGAAAATTCTAAGAAACGTAAAAAATAATAAAAACTAAAAAAACCCCTTAAATCCCTAAAAACCATAAATACCATAAAAATCCCCAAAAACAAAAAAACCCTAAAACCACTCAAAATAATTAAAAACCCTTAAAACCATAAAAACCATAAAAATACTAAAAATATCAAAAAACCCTGTAAACATGTAAAAACCCCTAAAAACATTGAAAACTACAAAAAAATCCTAAAAACACTTAAAACCCCTAAAAACATTAAAAATAATAAAAACCTAAAAAACTCACTAAAAACTCTAAAAACCCTTTCACCCCATAATAACATCCAAAAATATATAAAATTATAAAACCCTAAAAACTCATAAAAAACCTAAAATCCCAAAAAACAAAGAAAACCCCGTAAAACCGCTAAACAAGCATAAAACCCCTCAAAATCCGTAAAAACATAATAACTATAAAATCCTAAAAACCCTTAAAAACTAAAAATTTAAACAACACTAAAAACCCAACTCCCCCAATGAAAACCTCACAAACCTAAATCCACTTAAAATTCCAATAAAACCAAACAATACTAAAAAAACCTAAGAAACACTAAAAACAGTAAAAACCTTAAAAACCATAAAAACAATAAAAAAACTCCTAAAACCTATAAAAATGCGTAGAAACCCTAAAAAACCACAAAAACACTTGAAACCCTTTAAATTCCTAAATTTGTTTAAAAACACAAAATAACATAAACAACCAAAAAACTCAAAAAAAAACCCTAAACTACAAAAAAATCTAGAAAAACACTAAAAACAATAAGAATCCCAAAAAAACATAAAACCATACAAATCTAAAAAAAAGATCCCAAATAAATCCAAATAATGTAAAAACCCCAAAAACCTGAAAACCCCTATGAAATCCTTAAAAACATAAAACAACTTAAACCCCTAAAAACCTAAAATCACTAAAAGCACTAAAAACCAAAAAAACCATAAAAGCAATAAAACCCCCGAATTACCTTGAAAACCGAAAACCCAAAAAAATCCTAAAAACCCACTAAAAACTCTAGAAACCCTTTAAACCCAAGAAAATATTAAGAATCTCTAAAAACATTAAAATCACTAAAAAATAAAAAAAAACCCATAAAAATACCAAAAATCCATAAAACCCTTAAAAACCATAAAACCCACAAAATCACAAAAAAACCCTAAAATGATTAAAAAATTAAAAAATCCCTAAAAATACCTAAAAACATAAAAACCTTGAAAATAGTAAAAACATAATTAAACCATAAAATTCTAAAAACACTTAAAATCTCTACAAACATAAAAACACTAAAACCAAATAACCCCAAAACCCCCAAAAAACCCTAAAACTAATAAAAATCCATAAAAACATTAAAAAACCTAAAATCCCCTAAAAAATGAAAATTCACTAATAGTATAAAAACCCTTTAAACCCATAAAAATGTAAAAAAACTAAAAAAGATAAAAGCCCAAAAAACTCAGAAAAACTCTAAAGCGCAAAAAAAAACATAAAAACCCTAAAAAAATTAAACCCCATAAAATTTCTCAAAATAACTAAAAATCCTAAAAACCTGAAAAAATACTTAAAAATAATGGATTTTCATAAAACCCCTTAAAATATTAAGAAAATATTAAAACCTAAAAACACTTAAAACCCGTAAAAAACCTAAAAATGCAAAAAACCCTAAAAAAACCTAAACCCCTAAACCCCCTAAAACCCTCTAAGAACCCTTCAACCCCTAAAAGCACATTAAATTCCAAAATAAAAATAGAATGTCTAAAAACTCTTTAATCCACTAAAATGTTAAAAAATCTAAAAAACCACAAAAATATTAAAAAAATACAAAAACATAATAAACCTAAAAAACCCTAAAACCCCAAAAAAACCATAAAATGAGTTAAAATCCTCAAAGAACCTAAAAACTATAAAACATAAAAAATCAATAAAAATCCCTAAAAATGTAAAAGTTCTTGAAAACCCTATGAAAAACACAAAAAATATAAAACACTTGAAAACCGTAAAAACATAAAAAACCCTAAAACCCATATAAAACTAACAAACCTTAAATGCTTAAAAACTAGAAAAGCTCATAAGAACCTTTAAAAATACAAAATCCCATAAAATGCATAAAACAAAAAAATAAATAAAAAACCTTTAATCCTCTAAAAACGTTAAAAAACTCCAAAAAAATCTCAAAACCCTGAAAAACTAAAAAAATCCATAAACCACGTAAAAACCAAAAAAAAACACCTAAAAACCCTAAATGCAATTAGAAAACGACAAGATCCCTAGAAAACATAAGAAAAATTAAAATCATAAAAAAACCTCTAAAAATAATAAAAAACTATAAATCCTTATAAAACATTAATAGAACCTTAAAACACTAAAAACACTTAAAATCTGTAAAAACCCTAAAATTTTAAAAATGCTAAACAATCATAAAAACCATTAAACCCATAAAAAACATAAGAACCTCTAAAACCCCATAAAAACAATAAAAACCATGCAAAAACACTAAAAACCCGTTAAACAACTAAACCATTAGAATCTTAAAAAACATTAAAAACACTAAAATAAAATAAAAATGCAAATAAAATATAAAATCCATAAAATCCATAAAAATATTAAAAACCTAAAACATCATAAATACAATAAAAAACAATTAAAATCATATTAAAGCATAAATACCTAAAAACCCTAAAAATCCATATGAAAACCTTAAAACTACTAATTACTTAAAACCCATAGAAATTGTTGAAAACCATTAAAAACCCTCAAAATCACTAAACCCCCTAAAAACCTTAAAACCACTAAAACCCATAAAAATACAAAAACCCACTAAAAACTACAAACCCCTTTAAAACCCTAAAAAAGTTAAAAACAATCTAAAAACCATAAGAACCCTAAAAAATAAAAAACCCAAAAAACAACTAAAAATTGTAAAACCCTAAAATCCATAAAAACTCAAAAAATCCCTATAACCCTAAAAACCCATAGAAATTGAAAAAAGACATAAATATACCTAAAACTATAAACAAATATCAAGTCTCTAAAAATCCATAAGAATATATTAAAAAAATACAATTAAAACTCCATAAAAAGATGTTAAATCCCCTAAAATCCTTAAATACCATAAAAAACCAGAAAATCTCTAATGACCCTAAAAACCATAAAATATTAAAAACCACAAATATCCCAAAAAATTTAAAAAACCCCCAAAACACTAAAACCCCTAATAAAACCTTATCAACATAAAAAAAACATAAAATCTATAAAATCCTTCAAATTTAAAAAGCCTATTATCTGTAAAACACCTAAAATAGCCTAAAACCCTTAAAAACGAGAAAACCAACAAACCATAAAAACCCCCCCAAAACCCATTAACATCATAAAAACTCTAAAACCCATTTAGACCCCTAAAAACATTAAAAAACACTAAAAACCTTAAATCCCATAAAAACTCCAAAAAAAACCCTCAATACCCAAAAAACTATAAAACCCATAAGATTTGTAAAACCCCTATACCCATAAAAATCCCTAAAAACCATAAAAATTCAAAAAATGACATGAAAAGTCCAAAGAAGCTAAAAATCCAAGATACCCTGAAAACCCAAACAAAACCATAAAAACCAAAAAACATTTAAAATCCCTATAAACCAAAAAATTCTAAAAGCTATAAAAACCTAAAATCCCTAAATACATTAGAACACCCTAAATACCTTAAAAAACTAAAACCGCTAAAAATCCAAGGAAATATTAAGAAACATAAAATTCAATAAAACCCTAAAATGTAAACAAATGATAAAAAAATACAAATCCTAAAAAATAAAAAACTTTAAAACTTCAAAAAACCATATAAACCCTGAAAACCCTAAAAACTGTAAAAATGCTCAAAATCCCTAAAATCCAAAAAAATGAATTAAAATTTTAAATAATACCTAAAAATCCTTAAATATTTGAAAATTTAAAATCCATAAAACACCTATGAAAATAATAGAAACCTTGAAACACATAAAAAACCTATAAAACATTGAAAACCTTAAAAACCCGAAAAACATAAAAACTCCTAAAAGCATTGAAAATCCCTAAAATCATGTCTAAAAACCTTAAGAACCCCTAAATACCATAAATCAACTTAAAACCCTAAAAACGAAAAAAAAAATCCATAAATTTCTTAAAATCCCTAAAACCCTAAAAACCATGTAATCATAACAAAATTAATAAAATCCTCAAAAATTGAAAAAAAAACCCTAAAATCAATGAAAACCTCTAACAAAGAAGTAAAAACATAAAAATATTTAAAACCTAAAGAAACAAACAAAAACAATAAGAACCTAAAAATTGACAAAAAACATAAATACCTAAAAACACTAAACACACTCAAAATACCAAAAAAAGTAAAAATTCATAAAAATCCTAAAAAAGTTATAAAAATAAATAAAAACGTAAATAAAACTAAAAACATGAAAATTCTAATATAATCATAAAAACCTAAAAACAATTTAAACCCCTAAAAACCTAACCATGCTAAAAACATTAACAATATCCTAAAATCCTAAAAGACCCCAAAAACCCCGAAAACCCATAAAAACCCCTAAAAGAATTAAAATATCTAGAATCAATTTAAACCACTAAAAATGTTAAAAAACTATAAAAAAACATACAACCTAAACACCATTACAAAACCACTACAAACCAAAAGAAATCCAATAAACCCTAAGAACCCTAAGAACCCCTCAAAATCCCTAGAAACTCTAAAAATCCTAAAATTATAAAAAATTATCTAAAAATATAAACATCTACTAAAAACTTTAAAACCCATCAAAAAAACTTAAAACCTTAAAAATAGATAAACCCTTAAAAATTATTGAAAAGTATAAAACCCCTTAAAACATTAAAAAAACCAAAAAACCATAAAAACTAAAAATATTAAAAATATTAAATACCCACAAAACAATAAAAAAACTAAAAACTTTAAAACCTATTTAGTCCCCTAAAATCGTTAAGAAAATCTAAAATACCATAAAAACTCAAAAGAACCAAAAAACACTTAAAACCAAGAAAACCCCTAGAATAACCCTAAAATCCCTAAAACCACACAAAACATTCAAAAACCCTAAAACTCTAAGAAAACATAACAGTTATCAAAATTCCATAAAAATCACAAAAACATAAAAACCCATAAAAACCCTAAAAATCCCAAAGAAACCCTTAAAACATAAAAATAATTTAAACCCCTAAAAACCTAAAATCAAATAAGTCCCCTAAAACCCCTAAAACCCCTAATAACCCTTTAAACCCTCAAGACACTAAAAAAATTGAAGACAATACAAATTCTAATAATGATCTAAATAAAAAAACCTAGAAAACTATAAAAACATGATAACATTAAGAAAAACTTAAAAACAAAAAAACTTAAATCCCCTAAAAACATATAAAACCCTAAAACCATTAAATACCTAAAAACTATTAAAACCCAAAAAACCCAAAAACATACAAAAACTCATAAAACATATAAAAATGTAAAAAACCATAAAAATACTAAAACCCCAACGAAAACCATAAAAACAAAATAAAACATAATACCCATAAAAACAAAAAAAATGATAAAAACTGTAAAAAATTAAAAAGACCCTAAAAACCCTAAAACCCCTAAAAACCATAAAACCCCCTAAAACATTAAAAGACTAAAAATAAATAAAAACGCTAAAAAGCAGTTAAAACTCCAAAAACCCTTAAAACCTCTATAGACATTAAAAAATCTAAAACCCCCTAAAAAAACTAAAAAACCCTAAAGTCATAAAAATCCATAAAAACATAAATACCCACTAAAATAGCTCAAAATCTATATAAACCCTAAAAATAATAAAAATACAAAGAGCCCAAAAAATCCCTAAAAAATTGAAAATGTGTAAAAATCCAAAAAATGAATTATAAAATCATAAAAACCTAACAAAAATTAAAACCCTTAAAAACCTTAAAAATGATAAAAACCCCATTAAAAACTCTAAAAACCTGAAAAACCATGAAAATCTTTAAATCCTAAAAAACCATAAAACCTATATAACCTATAAAAATCCCTAAAAACTATAAAACACTTTAAACCTATAAAAACATAAAAAACACTAAAAACACTAAAAACACAAAAAAACCCCAAATAAACTGAAAAAAACTATAAAACCCCTAAAAACACAAAAAACCCATAAAATGCCAAAAAATAACTTAAACCATGAAAAAACCATAAAAATCCCAAAAAAATCCCCAAAATCTCTGAAAATGTAAAAACCCCTAGAAACCCCTATGAAAACCTTAGAATCCTATAAAATATAAAACCCTAAAAGCCCTAAAAAGACTTAAAAACCATAAAAACACAAAAAAACATGAAACCCAAAAACAATTCAAACCCTGAAAAACCATAAAAACCATAAAAAACATAAAAACACACTAAAACTCTAAAAACCCTTTAAACCCCTAAAACATTAAAAACTCTAAAAACCCGAATAACAACTAAAAAACTAAACAATAACTAAAACCGAAAAAAGCAAAAAATATAAATAACATAAAAATAAAAAAATCCTGAAAATACCTAAAAACCTAAAGATCCATTAAAAACATAAAAATCCCTTAGAACCATAAAAACATAAAAAATACCTAAAAAACTTGAATCCCCTTAAGAAAAATGTAAAAACCTAAAATCACATAAAACCCCTAAATAACATAAAAATGATAAAAACCCTAGAATCACTAAAAACCCTAAATACTATAAAAACATGAAAACACCTAAAACCGAAAAACCCCAGAAAACCCATAAAATCCCTAAAAACCCACTAAAAACCACAAAACCATTAAACCCCTAAAATGATAGAAAACATTAAAAATCCTTTAAAATCTTAAAAATTAAACAAATTAAAACCCCAAAAAACCATAAAAACCCAAAATCCCTAAAACTCCTCAAATACTTGAAATCCTAAAAACCATAAAAATCCTAAATAAATACATTAAATTGTATAAAAATTTAAAAACCCTTAAAAACATTGAAAAATAATAATAAAACCTTAAAAAACCTAAAATATCTTTAAACCCCTAAAACCTAGAAAATGCTAAAAATCTTAAAAATTCTAAAAACATTAAAATACCTATAACCCCATAAAACAACTAAATTACAATAAAAAATATACATTCATTTCAAATCCATAAAAATATTAATAAACACTAAAAACCCAAGAAAACCCAAAAATACTAAAAACACACCAAAAATAAAAAAATCCACAAAAACCCTAACACCCATAAAAACTTTATAACCCATGAAAATCCCTAATAACCCTAAGAACCGTAAAAATCATAAAAATTTATAAAAACCTAAATTGTACTAAAACCAAAAAACCCTAAGAATACCATGAAAACTGGAAACACCAAAAACCTAAAAAATGCTAAAAACCATTAAAGACCCAAAAAATGATAAAATAAAAAAAACTTAAGAGAATATAAAAACCCATTAAAACCCTACCAAACCACTAGAAACTATAAAATCCCTACAAATACTTAAATGCATGAAAAAAATCTAAAAATCCATTAATACCAAAAAATACTCAAATAAAACCCTAAAACCCAAAATCCTATAAAAATCATAAGAAATCCAAAAAACCCTAAAATTACATAAAAACACTGAAAACCATAAAAACCCAAAAATCCATTAGAAAAACTCAAAAACCTAAAATCAATAAAAACCCTAAAATCAATAAAAATCACAAAAAATCCCTAAATGGTAAAAAAATATAAAAACACTAAAAATCCCTAAGTAAACCTTAAAAAAAATAAAAACTCTAAAAACACCTAAAAACCCTAAAAATTCCAAAAAACTTGAAACCCTAAAATGAACATATATAACTCTAAAACCCCTTAAAATACTTAAAAACCCATAAAAACCTTAAAAATTCTAAAAACCTTGAATCCCCTTAAACATTAAATATATCTACAAAACCTTAGAATCTCTAACAACTAAAAAACCCCTAAAACTAAAAACAATATAAAACACTAAAAACCCTAAAAACTAGAAAAATCTAAAAACCCCTAAAAAATCATAAAAACATAAAAAGGCCTTAAAATCCCAAAAAAAACACAAAACCTATAAACCCCATGAATAACCCTAAGAAATCCTTAAAAACCTAAAAATAATTAAAACTCGTTAAAAACCCCTAAAAACCAAATAACCCCTCTAAATCCCTTAAAACAATAAAAACAACTAAAATCCCAAAAATCACTAAAAATATTAAAAAACATTGAAATACCTAAAAACCATGAAACCCTTAAGAAAAACATTAAAACCGAAAAACTATTACAACCCCTAAAACCATAAAATATATTAAAACCATAAAACCCCTAAACACCCATAAAAACTATAAACATTGCTAAAAACTATAAAAACAATTTATACTCCCAAAAAACATTAAAAAACTCTAAAACCCCTTAAAACCACAAAAAATATAACCCATAGAACCCTAAAAATCAATGATTAATTTTCTCGATTGATCTCTCGCAGCTCTTGGGAGCCCTAGGTCTACAGTGGTTTCACTATCATGTTCTAGAACTAGGTTTCCTAGTGGATTTGATTTTCATGCCTTTCTTTACGTATTCTTTATTGGTCTCTTCGATAGAGGTTTCTGGTCAACATCCTTTCATTTTAGGGAAGGTTTGTGTTCAATGCTTGGGTGATGCACTTCAGTTTGTACTTATAGTTCTTGTCCAAATATATCCAGCAATTGAAGGCTCCTAGTTTTTCTTCTTCCTTTTTTCTGGATTTTTTAGCCCTCCTAGATTTTTCATCTTGTGGGATTTTCCTTATCAGTTGGGGATTCCTCAGTTTCTGCTGGCTATTGGTTCGTTGGACATATATAATCCTTGTTCATTGAGTTCCCTGATGATTATAATGCCGAATTTTAAGTTCACCAATGCTTTCTATTTTGTGTGGTAGGTGCAGGTTTCATGATAGTTAATCATGGGCTTTGGTTTGGTTTACTAGATCGCTGATGGGTCACTTGGTTAATGGTTGTGGTTTTCAATGGTTATCTGGTGACCATTCATGTATGATCATGAGGGCATAGGGGATTTTGTACTAGTGTAAGGTTATTTCTATAATTATTTTCTTGTACTTTTCTCATGGTTTCTTATTGTTAAATCCCTCATTAGGTCTGTGGGGTTACTGGTTTTGATTCTTGGTTAGAGGTTCTATTCACTAGCTCTCTTGGTTTACTTACCAACTAGTTTGTTTCTCCGGGTTCATTGAAGTGAATTTTAGATTCTATTTGATGATGCGTTCTTTAAATGTCATCATGGTTGGAGATTTTTAGGGTTTGTGCTGGGGAAAACCTATTTCCTTGGAAACAATGGCTTCTTAGTTCATATTTGGTGTATGATTATTTTATTCTCCACAGAAGTCACATGTGATAGCAACGACTTTCATATTTTTCAGATGGTGTGTCATGTTGATTTTTTTACTGAAGGGTTTGTGGTTTGATTTTTTTTCAACTTAGACATTTCCATGTTTTTTGGTTGTTGGACTTGTGTTTTTTTCGAAGGAGTTCTCTTTTTCAGTAGGTGAAAACGATTCTGTCATATTCACTTGCTAGGATCCTTATTTTCATTGTGCTACCAGCATACTATTTTTACTAGTAACACTATGGGTTTGGTTTTCTAGTTGTTTTCATTAGCTTTTATCACTCCTTGTACGTTTTTGGTTTCATCATCGATGTTGGTAGATGGTTCATGATTCATGGGAAGCGGTGAACATTTTTTATTGTTCCTAGATTAATGGTTTTCCCAATGATGGTTCATCTTCCATCCTTTCAATTGGTCTGCATGAGGATCCATGGGTTTTTTCTAATGGAAGGTATTTTATCTAAATTGTTTTATGTGATGGGCTTAATGTTTCTCCTTGTGGTAGCTACTTTTTCTATTGAGGGTTTGGATTCCCAGTTTCTTGGTTAGAGATATTCTTATGTTTCACAGTGGAATCTGTAGTGATGGAAGGTCACTCGGTATTTCTTCATCATCACCATCATTTTCTTCCTTAGTGTATCTTGTTCTATGATTTCTTAGTTTGGTTCATCAACCAATGTTGCCTCTATTTTACAACATCATTGGAAATATTTTCTTCTGATTCATCAATAAAGGATGGTGTTTTTTATAACTCATTGGTTTTTTGGTCTCTAATTGTCAATTTCTTATAATTTCTATATTTATAAGCCTATGTATTGGTGGTCTCAGATGAGGATGGAGTCTACTGCATCGATGGGTGATGTGTTTTAGTGTAGGGCTATGTCTTTGTCTCTACTAGTTGATGTAATGGAATCATGTGGTGACTCGTGTTGCTAGTGGTTTCTCAGGTGGTTTGAGATGGAGGATGGGATTCTAGGGTGGTGTTAGGATGCTGGTGTTATACATAGCATTTTATTTTCTTAGTTTGACTTATTGATTGTTATTGGTATGTAAAATTGGAGAAGTAGAGTGTTGGGAGTTGTAGAATTTTTTTTAGTGATATGGGTTCATGATTCTTGTGGTGGGGAGGATTTATTTTTCATTAGGGTGGGACTTCGGCTAGAGGTAGACCAGGTAGTTCTACGAGAGGAAGGCTACTGAGCTTCTGTAGAGTGTTTCTAGGAGATTTTGGTTGTTTGTGCTTTTTTGTGTTGTTGTGTAGTGGGATGCTTCTAGTGTTCTAGTTTCTTTTTGTTGAGAGTTGCGGTTGTGTAGAGACCAGCTACTCATGTTTAGGTTGATTGTGGTTGGGATCTATTGCAGCAAAGCGAGATTCTATTGGATCTTAGTGGTTATCACTTGATTTTTGTAGTGGTTTGGTTGTATTGTTTTTGGTTATAGAGTTTAAGGTATGTTGTTGTGTGCTGGGGACTGTAGATAAAAACTTGGTGATTGTTTTTGGAGTAGGGTGATGGACATTCATGTTGGTTTGGTGTTTCTACTTGAGGTTGTGATGGGGCTAGAAGATAGTTATTGGGGTCATTGTCCTTCACTAGGTTTCTAAGTCCCCTATTTCTAGTGATGGTTTAGATGGAATTCATGAGGCTTCCTTGTACCGTTTTCTATCCTATGGGTAGTTTGGGATTCACGAGGGTTCTCATGCCCCATTTCCATGCCTTTTATATTTCGTCATTATGTGGTTTCTCAGACCATTTTCCTTGTTGGTCTGGATGGACTTTGTGGGTTTTCTTGGACCCATTTCTAGGGGTGGGTCATTTGGGCTTCGTTAATTTTCTTGGGCATGTTTGAATTTTTCTGTTGGTGTTGGCCTTCAATGCATTTGGTTCACCCTTTGGGTTATTTGGGTTTTATTCAATTCCATTCTATTTTTTTATATTTCATTCTATTTTCCTTGAAAAAAACAAAACACCCCAAAAAACTCCAAAAAACCCAAAAAATCCCCAAAAAATGTACAAAAAACTAAGAAAACGTTAAATCATAAAAATAGATAACCCCTAAAAATTCTTAAAAATTATAAAACCAATAAAAATCCAGAAAACCATAAAACCCCTAAAAACATAAAACTCTAAAGACCCATAAAGACAAAAAAACAACTAAAATATGTAAAAAATCACACACCTAATAAATTTTAAAACTAAAAAACCTTCTAAATCATAAGAAATAAACAAAAACACCTAAAAAACAAAAAACCCCTAAACCCCTAAAACCCCTCAAAATCAATAAAAACCCTAATAAACATAAAAAACCTGAGAAATCAATTAAGATACCAAAAACCATTAAAACCCTTAAAAAACCCAAAAAACCAATGAAAATTTTGAAAACCTATGAACAATTAAAACCCTTAAAAACCTAAAAAATGCAAAAAAACCTAAAATTCCCTAAAACCCTCTAAATCCCTAAAAAACTAAAAACCCCATAAAAAATTTAATAAAACACAAATCATTAAAAAACCTTGGAAAATATTAAGAACATAAAAACACTAAAACCCCTTAAAACCTAAAAATTCTAAAAACCCAAATAACCATAAACATTTCTGAAAAACACAAAAACCCCGAAAACAATAAAAACCCCAAAAACCATAAAACCCATATAAACACGAAAACCACACTAAAAAATATAGAAACCCTTTAATCTCCTAATATTTTTTAAAAACTCTAAAAACCCAAAAGACTATAAAACTCAAAAAAACCATAAAACTCAAAAAAATCATTAAAACATTAAAAACCCTCAAAATCCATAAAAAACCTAAAAACCATGAAAATCCTAACAAATCACTAAAAATACCTAAAAGAATAAAAAACTATAAAAACCCTAAAACACGCTCATCAAACCATAGAAACCTAAAAAAAATAACCCCCCCTCCCCAAACCCTAAATGCGCTAAAAAACCTAAAAAAAAATTAAACCATCCAAATGATTATAACCCCTAAAAAACCGAAAAATTCCAAAAAACCCTAAAAATATACTAAAATCTAAAAACCCTAAAACCCCAAAAGAAAACATTAGAAACCTGAAAAAAATAAAACCCATAAGAAACCTAAAAACACTAAAACGTCTTAAAATCCCTAAAATACCCTAAAAACCTAAAAACCCATAAAAACCATAAAACCTTTAGAAAACATAAACAACCCTATAACACTTAAAACACATAAAAATACTAAATAAACTAAAAACCCCTTTCCACCAATTTTTTATAAAAAATCTAAAAACCATAACCCCCCCAAAAAACACAAGAAAACCCTAAATAACAAAAAAATCCAAAAAAGAAACTAAAACCCTAATAACATTAAAAACACTAAAAATACCTGAAAACATTAAAAATCATAAAAATACCTAAAATTTTTTAAACACCCTGAAACCTCTAAGAAAATATTGAAAACCTAAAAACACTTAAAGCACCTAAAAATCTAAAAATGAAAAAATCCCAAAACTCCAAAAAAAAACACTAAAAATAATAAACCCCCTAAAAACCATAAAACCCACAAAACCCATAAAACCATAAAAACCAAAAAATACTCTAAAACCTCTTTAAACCATGAAAATTTTAAAAATAGCTAAACCTAAATACCAAATAAAACCCAAAAAAAGTACTAAAAAACTGAAAAACCACTCAAAATCACTAAAAACACTAAATACCAAAAAAATCCTAAAAAATACATAAATCCCCTAAAATATTAGAAGGCCTTAAAACCCCTAAAAATACTAAGAATATCATAAAAACCTAAAAAATCTAAAACTGCTGAAAACCCTAGAACAAACTAAAACCCCTAAAATGCCTAAAATCCGTAAAATGCAAAAAATCTCTAAGAATACTAGAGATTCATATAATTCATTAAAACCTTAAAAACAGAAAAGTAACAAAAAACCCATTAAAACCATAATTTTTTTAAAAACTATGAAAACATAAAAGACCCTAGAAAACTCAAAAAATCCAAAAACTCCAAAAAATTATAAAACCACTAAAACCCCTCAAAATCCATAAACCCCTTTAAACCATAAAAATAATAAATAATCCCTAAAAATCCACAAAAATGTGAAAAATCCAAAAACCGTCAAAACCCCAAAGAAAACCATAAAAACCAATAAACACTTAAAACCCCTAGAAATCTAAAAATCACAAAAAACCTTAAAAAACCTAAAATCCCACAAAAACCCTAAAACACCACTAAAACTATAAAAACCATTTCAACACATAATTTTTTTTAAAAACATAAAAAAAGAATCCCTAAAAACTAAAAAATCCCTTAAATCCAAAAAAATGAAGACCCCGAAAGCCCCAAACCCACTAAAACCCTCATAATCCCTAAGAACCATAAAAATATTAAAAAAAATACCTAAAAAAAATTAAATAATAAATAACCATAAAAAACCATGAAAACACCTAAGAAATCCCTAAAACCCTAAAAAACCTTAAAATAATAAAAATAATAAAACCCATAGAAACCATAAAAACCCTTAAATCCAATAAAAATTCTCAAAAATTTATAAAAATCCCTAAAAACATAAAAAATTGGAAAAACCATACAAAAACATAAAACACTAAAAATAATTTAAATCCATAAAAATCCAAAAAAAATCTAAAAACCCTAAATAACCTAAAATTCTCAAAAAACCAAAAAACTTATAAAAACCATAAAACCTTGCAATGACCTTCAAAATGTAAAAACCACCTAAAAACCACAAAACCCCTAAAAACTCTAAAAAAATATAAACCCATAATAATATAAACATATTCTAAAACACATCAAAAACATAACAAACTAAGAAAACCTAACAACCCAAAAAATCATAAAAACCTAAAAACACTAAAAACCCTCAAGATCCTGGTGTACCCCAAAAACTATTAAAATCCTAAAAAAACAAAAAATCCTAAAAAATGTAAAACCTCAAAAGAACCCAAAAAACACATAATAAAACCCTAAAACCCAAAAAAACTACAAACACTAAAACCCTAAAAATTTCTAAAAACCATGAAAACCCGCAAAATCCCAAAAAACCAAAAAAATGATAATAATTCTAAAAATGACCTTAAAATAACTAAAAATTTAAAAAATCATATAACCTTGAAACCCCTATGAAAGCCTTAAAAAACTAAAAACGTATAAAAAACCTAAAAACCTAAAAAATTTTAAAACCCTTAAAAATATAAAAATACACAAATATATTAAAAATCCCAAAAACCCACCTAAACCCCTTAAAACCCTAAAAATCAAAAAAATCCCTTGAAAGTAGTAAAACATCTAAAAACACTTTAAAACCTTCAAACGTTAAATAACTTTTAAAACCATAAAACCATAAAAATATAAAAATACATCCTAAAAGACAAAAAAACCTGAAACCCCTAAAAATACCAAAGACCCTTAAATACCATTAATATCAAAAAAACCTAAAAATCCCTAAAAATACTCTAAAACTATGAATACCCCTAAGAAATCCTAGAAAAACTAAAAACACTTAAAACCCCTAAAAACATAAAAATGTTTAAAACCCTAAAAGTACAAAAAACCATAAAATACCTAAAATCCATTAAATCCAAAAAACCCATAACATCCATATAAACCCCTAAAACCGAAAAAACCTTTTTAACCCTTAATTTTTTTATAAAAAATTTTAAAGACCATAAAACCCTAAAAAACATAAAACAATTATAAAAACCCCAAAAATCCGTAAAACCCCTAAAAACCTAAATGTAACGCCCCGGTTCCAGGTGCCACTCAATGGGTGCCCTGAACCCAATTCTCCACATGAACTCAAGATCATTTCCCCAAACGCTAGAGGCTACCGACTAGCAGCGAGGGCCCAGGTCTGATAGTGGGGAAACTATGCCTCCATTTGTCAAAGTGTAGCGCAGCAGAATGAAATAAAACATACAACAACAATATAATCTGTAAACCATACACAACGAAATTAAACAAATAAATCAGAAATAACCAACCAGTGTATAAATAATGGTGAAAAATGCCTCAATTCTAAGAAAGCAGCCAGAACATGTTACACAACAATAGTGTACAGTACAAGTATAGGAAAGCAAAATAGAACAAAACAGCATGTAACATCACAAGCCTCAGCCCAATCCCATGCTCTCCTACTCCTCAGTAGCAATCAAGTACCTGTATAGGGAATATTGCCCATATCCACACCTGCATCAATATAATCTATTTGGGCTGAAAAACATGGCCCAAACAGGGTGTGAGAAATAAATCCCAGAAGGCACCCACAAAAGGGTTGTTCCCAACTGTGTGTAAACATGCAACAACAGTGTGCAAAAGTAAATGAAATAAACTAAGAAGTACTCAAAAGTAACTAACATAACCAGTTTCATTGCAATTTAATTATTCTTTTAACCATTTCATATTAAGAAAACAACACAGTGAATTCCTAATTAAGCCATCAGCATCCTTAGACAAGAAAATTCTCACCCTCAGGTAATCAGAATCTTTCCCTCAGGCATTGCCCTTAGGCGTAACAGAAATTGCCCTCAGGAGTAAGAAGTGTCACCCTCATGCACAAAAGTGAAGCCCTCAGGCACAAAAGGTTGCCCT
Organism: Viscum album; assembly: GCA_963277665.1. NCBI lineage: Eukaryota > Viridiplantae > Streptophyta > Magnoliopsida > Santalales > Viscaceae > Viscum > Viscum album. The sequence goes on along the minus strand of OY728136.1, from coordinate 1,272,501,231 downwards.
CATGTGAAATATAACGTCACCCTCATGCTAATACAGTCACACCCTCAGGATATAGTAAACACCGACCTCAGGCATAAGTAATCGGGTCATGCCTAACATATAAACATGAAATATACACAGAATTCCTCTCAAGGAAAAATTAATGAATAATTAAACATGGAATACCCTCGGGTATCCTGGCCAAACGGCTAAATAGAGAAACGCACCCCTCGAGATGGTCTTGGATCCAAGTAGCGATCCCAAACACCATTTTAATATCACATTAAATTACCTATTCAATTATAGGTAATTAAAATAGCCACGACCTCCACCACAAGACACCCCAACATGGGTTTGTGGCACAATGATTCACACAAACGCAAAATAGTTGGAAAATTAACACCAAGCCACCTACCTTTAACCCCAAAGATGATATATGCAAATGACGATCCTTGATTTGTGCTAGAATGATGTAGATATGAGGTAAAAGAAAACCTGTTTAAATGGAAATAACATTCATTAGAGGAAGAATTGGTAAGAATGGATTAAGAATGGTGGAGGGCTTACCCGTGCGGTTCAAACGAGATCGTCCGAGGTGGAAACAGATTCCCGATGTGCGCTTGGCAGATCTCCAAAGCTTCGGCCTTCCTCTTCCACTCCTCCTTCCTGTACTAATCCTTCCCTATGAATAGAGGAAGTTACTTCCCATTTTAAGTGAAAAAAACAAAGTATACGGCGTGTAATTCCGAGTACACGACATGTACTTCCTTCATTTAACTGTTCATCTTGCGGTTTCCCACCAGCGTGGCACTGTTCATCTGTCTACATGACAACCCAGTGTGTCTTCTTGAGTACACAGCGTGTTCTGTCACACAGCTGGCCACTACCTTACTATTTTCTGGCCGACTGACTACATGATGTGTAAAGGACCCCTACATGGCGTGTAGTCTGTTTTCACACCCTTCATTACTGACATGGCCACACGCCCCATGTACTCATCCCACACGGCCAAAAGTACAGTGTGTGTGGAAAAGTACATGGCATGTACCTTCCAAATTTTGGGATTTTCCCCCATTTTCTTTATTTTCTAAAAAACACTTAAGGAAAAATGAAATGAATAAACCCGTACCTCAGAAATAAGAACCAAGTTCTTAAAAACTTCCCCCCTTAAAGAAATTCTTCCCCGAATTGCCCTTCCAATGGTGGTGATGATAATGCTGAGAACAAATATGGCCACTGAGCATGTACGTCAGTCTCCTGCTCCCAGGTTTTTTCCTGCACTCGTCCATGCTGCCATAGAACCCGTACGATAGGAACTAACCATCCTCAGAGAACCTTCGTGCTTCTATCCACGATACGAATCAGATGCTCCTCAAAGGACGCATCTACCTGAAGCTCAACCTCCTCTGGCTGAATGATGTGAGATGGGTCTGAATGATAGTGGTGAAGCTGAGATACATGGAAGATTCATGCATGGCTTAGTACCTCTTTGGTAACTGGAACTGATAGGCGACCGGACTGAATCTTTCTAGAATCTCAAATGGCCCCACATACCTCGGTGAAAGTTTACCATGTCTCCTGATCCGCCTATGTCCCATCCTCGGAGAAACATGAAAAAAACCTGATCCCCAACCACGAACTCCAAAGGTTGTCTGCAATGATCAATATAAGATTTCTAACAAGACTGTGCGGCAGTCATCTACTTCTGAATTAATTGGACCTGCTCAAAAGTCTCCTACACGAGACGTGGTCCCACTAAAGCTACCTCACCTACCTCTAACTAGAAAAAAGTTGATCGGCATGGCCTACCATATAATGCCTCGTAATTTAAAATCTCAATAGTTTCATAAAAACTATTATTATAGGCAAACTAGACTAGGGGTATATGCGTATCCCAAGAGCCTCCAAAGTCTAGGATTCATGCACACAACATGTCCTCAAGCACGGGTATCATATGCTCTAACTGGCCATCAGTCTGATGGTGGAAAGCTATGCTCAGAAGCACCTGTGTACGCAGTTCCCTCTGAAAACTCTTCCAAAAATGAGACGTAAAACGGACGTCCCTATCTGAAACGATAGCACGAGGGACTCCATGAAGACGTACGATCTCTCGGATATACAACTTCTCGAGCTCGTCAACTACGAAAGTCTCCTTGATCGGAAAAAATTGAGATACCTTTGTGAGTCTTTCCACAACAACCCACATGGCATCATTGCCTTGAGGTGACCTAGGTATCCCAGTCATGAATTCCATCGCGACATCATCCCATTTCCACTCCGGAATGGGTAACTGCTGTAACAGTCCGGCTGGCCTCTAATGCTCCGCCTTCACCTGCTGACAGGTGGAACACCTTGTAACAAAACCAACAACATCTCCCTTCATACCTGACCACCGTTACTGATGTCTCAAGTCCCTGTACATCTTGGTAACCCTGGGATGAACTGGCCAAGCTGAAGCATGAAACTCCCACATCAACTCCTTGCATATTTCCATCGGAACCTATACTCGTCCATGGAAAAGTAGAATTTCATCATCACTTATCGTCAAACCAGGAGGAGGGTACTCAATTTCCACTAACTCTCATATAACTAGGCCTTCTGAATCAAATATCTATCTCATCCTCACTCTATCTAGGAGGGTAGAAGTCATAACTAAAGATGAAATATTGGTCTGCCCCTGAATGTCGTGCACCTCGAAATGCATCATAGATAATAAAGCCATGAGCTTCCACTCATCATTGGCATCCTGCACAGCTTGTACTTGAGTCTTCCTGCTCAGTACATCACCTACTAAATTACCTTTACCAGGTGCATAGGCAAGCTCAAAATCAAAGGACTGAAGGTATTCAACCCACCTTCGCTGCCTCATATTCAAGTCACGCTGCGTAAAGATATACTTGAGACTTTTGTGGTCGGTGAAAACCAAAAAACCTTCTCCAAATAGATAATGTCTCCAACAGCGCAACACATGCACAACTACAACCAACTCGAGATCATGTGTCGGGTAATTCCTCTCATGTGGCCTCAACTGTTGAAAATCGTATGCAAAAACTCGATCACCCTGCATCCACCCAGCTCCTAGCCCAATACCTGATGCATCACAGTAAACTGTATTGCTCTTCCCTTGCTCTGAATGTATTAGGACTGGTGCTGATGTCAACCTTCCTTTCAGGTCCTGAAAGTCTGTCTCACAAGCTTATGACCAAAAGAACTTGACACCCTTCTTAGTCAAACCAGTCTATGGCGCTTCTAAGTGAGAGAAGTACTGGATGAAACGTCTGTAGTAACCGGCCAACCCTATGAAACTCTATATCTCAAAAAAGTTCTTAGGATACTCCCAAAAAACTACTGCTCTCACCTTCTATGGGTCTACTGAAACTCCTGCCTCTGAGATGATATGACCTAGGAAGTGAATCTGGTCCATCCAAAAGTGTCACTTTGAGAGCTTAGCATATAGCCGATGCTCTCTCAGTGTACTCTCATGATGGGTGGCATGGTCGTGTCGAGTGTGAGAGTACAATAAGATATCATCTACGAATACTACCACAAAAGAGTCCAGATAAGGATGGAACACACGATTCATCAGATCCATGAAAATTGTTGGCGCGTTCGTGAGTCCGAACGGCATAACCGTATACTCGTATAGACCACACCTGCTCCTAAAAGCCATAAGAGGTATATCTGATGGTCTCACGTGCCGCTGATGATATCCTGATCTCAGTTCAATCTTCAAGAACACTCATGCTCCACAAAGTTGATCGAAAAGGTCATCAATACTTGGAAAAGGATATCGGTTCTTAACCATCAACTGTTTCAATTTCCGATAATCCACATAGAGTCTGAGAGTACCATCCACCTTCTTTACAAAAAGGACAAGAGAACCCCAAGGAGAAGTACTGGTTCAGATAAAACCCTTTGACTGTAACTCCTATAACTACTTATTGGGCTCCTGCAACTTAGGCGTGGCCATCCTATAAAGAGGAATGGACACAGGTGCTTCTCATGGAACAAGATCAATAGAGAAATCCACCTCACGCTCTGGAGGTAGACCTGAAAAGTCATCTCGGAAGACATCCCTAAAAAAATCAACCATAGGAGGGAAATCCTTATGACAAGTCCCCTGGTCATCTATATATAAGCTCGTAATCTGGGCTGTGATACCACCTCACCCATGATGCTCTGGTCCAGCTCGACTCACCTAAACATCCCACTCACCCTTGTATAGAAACTCTCCACCCTCTAGTGATGTGATACTCACCCTATAACGATAGCAATCCACAAAAACTCGAAAGGGAACCAACTAGTCCATCCTGAGAATGACATCATAGCTTTTCATATCTAAGACATAAAGGTCCCAAAGGAAGTGACACCCACCAACCTCAAGGGGGCACTCCTTGCACTGATGCACACCATCCGTTCTAGTCCCCAACGGAGTGTCTAGCGTCATAACATCAGATGAAGTAGAAACACCAAGCCCAAGGATCTCCACAATGGGTATAGATATAAAGCTATGTGTAGCACCCATATTGAAAAGTACTGAAGATAAAACAGAAGCTACTAGAATAGTACCTCTGACTGTAGAAAGTCCGAGATCCTGATCCTCCAAGGTCTGTTGCACTGAATATGTCTGCCCAGTGCCGCGGCCCTGCGACACAACCTGGCTACCCTAAGTTGTCTCGCCCTGCTGCCTCTAAGATCCTGGTGTCTTGCTACCACGGCCATGACCACCATCTCTGCCTACACGCCCTGATGTATTCCAGTTACCTATCGGGTAAGAAGCTGCTAGTCCTAATCCCGCTCGCGGAGTCTGTACAGAACCCCTCCCACTAGACGCTGGTGAAAACTCCCAGAAAAAGCACTGCAGATGACCCATCTTGCCGCAATCTCGACACTCCACTGGGTCTCATGGACACTGTGGCCTCTTGTGCCCCTCTCTACCACATTGGTAGCACATGACTAGGCCACCTGAAGCATTCTTCTGGCTGGTACTGCCATCCTGAGAGAAGACCATCTGTATCTTCCTCATACCAGTAGAAATAGTAACAGAAAATGGTACTGAACCGCCCTGACCCACACCACTAGCCTCTCAAAGGTTCCTCTCTATAATCAGCGCCTGATTCACAATATCATGTACTGAAGGAAACCTGAAAACGTTCATTAGTTCTCAGATGTCATATCGGAGACCATCCTCAAATTGTATAGCCCTCAACGTCTCATCACCCACTAAAACGGGTGAAAAATGCTGAATCTCAATAAAGAAAGTAGAATAATCCATCACCGACATAGCACCCTGCTGCAGATTCATGAACTCTCTAGGTCGATCTGTCCTCAGTGTCTCTGGGAAGAATAAGTCATAGAAGGCTATTTGGAAATCTTTCCACGCCATGTCTCTATGATGCTCTGACTATGTGGTAACATCCCACCACCTCTTGTCCAAATCACGCAACATATAAGTCGCGAGCTTGACCCTCCACCCTGGAGGCGTCTCAAGATGCTCTAAAATAGTCTGCATCGATCCTAGCCAAGACACTGCAGCTTTTTGTCTTCCATCCCCTGAAAACGTAGGCGGATACTGCTACTGGAAGATATGAGTAAGCTCAGTCATAGATGTGGCAGCCAGCGGTGCTCCCTGAAAGGTCTGCATAAACAGCATAAAGCATTCACAGAACTGCACCTCCACGCCTGTGTCCAGTATAATAGATGGCGCCGCATCTGGCTCTGTTGGAGGATCAACTGGTAGCCCATGGCCCACCATCTCCAGAGTATACTGGTTTCTGCTCTCCCGGTGAACAACACATGGTCATCTCGGCGGCATGAATCTACATGGTCAAATGCACACCTTAGAACAAGATTAACAACGACCGAAAATGAAGAAGCCCAAAAAGGAATAGGAGGAAGAAGGTATTTAAAATTTTCAAAAAAATACTACATGGCGTGTATACTGACTACACGATGTGTACTTGACTTCTCTTTCTGTGCTCGAGTCCTTCTACATGGCTAAGCTACATGGATCCTGTTTAAACAAAACTACACGTAGTGTATTTAATCTACAAGGCATTTATGGTGTAATTTTCCAACTGCCCGTGTCATTTGTGACACGGCTAACTACACGGCTTGATACTACACGGCGGGTGACACCCTAACACGGCGTGTACACCACCCCATATCCCATCCACATGGCTCCCGTTAAAAAAAACTAAATGGCGTGTATAAACTATACACAGTGTGTATGGTGTAATTTTTCAACTGTTCGTGTCTCTTGTGACACGATCGACTACTCGGTTTGATATTACACGGCGTGTTACACCCACACACGACGTGTATACTACCCCTTTTCCCAGACACATGGCTAAGTCCATACGGTCTGTTACTGGTCAAGACTACACGGCATGTCCCACAGGTATACGACATGTACTATACGGGCTTCACCGACCCGTGTTGTTCATTACATGGTCGGATACACGGATCCGACTACATGGCATGTTCAATATACACACGACATGTACACGAAATGATTACACCAAACCGTGTTGTTAGTTACACGACCGGGTCCCCATGTCATACTAAACGGCGTGTTCAATATATACATGACATGTACATGAAAGGATTACACCGACTCGTGTTGTTAGTTACACGGTCGAGTCCCCAAGTCAGACTACACGACGTGTACACGAAAGGATTACACTGACCTGTGTTGTTAGTTACACGGGAGGACTTCGGGTCAACACTACACGACGTGTACATCTGGTACATGGTGTGTTCGCCCCAAGAATTTACCTTCCCCGGGTCCCCACCCACACGGTCTATGAGACGGGAAGATACTACACCTCGTGTACTTAGAGTACACAGTGTGTACTCAAAAGTTTTCTTTTCTTCTCAAACAAAAGAACATACATGGCATGTTTAAGGTAATACACGATGTGTATAATGGGTTTCCAGACAGTATGCCTCAGAAAATTCTCTGGAACACATAAAATACTGAAAAACAACACCCAAGTTCCAAATACCGATCCATGAGGGCCCATACTCCCTGCGAATCAAAGTTTGGCATCTTATATGTGTTATAACCCGATAAACAGTCAATGATCCTCCAAATTTCGGTCAATGAGGACCCATACTCCCCAAAAAACCAAAGTTTGGAATCCATTTTATAAACAGTCTCGCACAATAATACCCATTCAAACAGTAGGTATCTATCAAAGCAGCTCCCCCAACATCATGCTTTTACTAGCACAACATCTATCACAACATCATGCAATTTCTAATGCACCTACATGGCATGGAAACTATGCATGGCATGTGATATCTTTCATGTGCCTAAATGATGCATGAGATGGAATACCCTCATCTCATCAGGTTTCAACTAAATATAACCCATGAATAAAATATAAACAGCACAATACAAGTGCGTCACCCTTCGGTGAAAATCAATTCAACTGTCAAATTGCAAAATCAGCAACATGAGGTAAATTGGCCTTTCCCTGTACACGGGTTAGCTACGCCCGAGCATAGCTTATTACCAACTACCGTTCTATTCCTATCCCTAACTAAGGATCTATATAGTAAGTCAAAGAAAATAACCTGCCTCTGATACCACTTTGTAACATCCCGGTTCTGGGTGCCACTCAACGGGTGCCCCAAACCCGGTTCGCCACGTGACCTCTAGCGCCTTTCCCCAAACGCCAGAGGCTGCCGACTAGCAATGAGGGCCCAGGTCTAATAGTGGGGAAACTATGCCCTCATTTGTCAAAGTGTAGCACAACGGAAAGAAATAAAACATACAACAACATTGGAAGCCGTAAACTATACACAACTGAATTAAACAACTACAGTAGAAATAACCAACCAGTGTATAAATAATGGTGCAACATGCCTCAATTCTAAGAAAGCAGCCAAAACATGTTACACAACAATACAGTATAGTACAAGTATAGGAAATCAAAACAAAACAAAACAGCCGGTATCATTGTGAGCCTCGGCCCGGTCCCATGCTCCCCTACTCCTTCGTAGTAATCAAGTACCTGTATAGTGACTCTTTCCCCTATCCACACCTACAACAATATAATCTGTGTGGGCCGAAAAACATGGACCAAACAGGGTGTGAGAAATAAATCCCAGTAGGCACCCACCAAAGGCCCATGCCCAACTGTGTGTAAACATGCAACAACAGAGTTAAAAAGTAAATGAAATAAACTAAGCAATACTCAAAAGTAACTAACTTAACCATATTTATTGCCATTTAATTATTCATTTAACTATTTAATATTAAGAAAACACCACAGTGAATTCCTAATTATGCAGTCAGCATCCTCAGATAAGCAAAACCTCATCCACAGGTAATCAGAATCTCTCCCTCAGGCATTTCCCTCAGGCGTAACAGAAATTGCCCTCAGGGGTAGGAAGTGTCACCCTCAGGCACAGAAGTCAAGCCCTCAGGCATGAAAGGTTGCCCTCAGGTGAAATAGAATGTCGCCCTCAGGCTAATACAGTCACGCCCTCAAGCTATAGTAAACATCACACACATGCATAAGTAACAGGGCCATGCCCAACATATAAATGTGAAATTTACACACAATTCCTGTCATGTAAAAAGTAATGCATAATTAAACATGGCATACCCTCGGGTATCCTGGCCAAATGGCTAAACAGAGGAACGCACCCCTCGGGATGGTCCTGGATCCAAGCAGCGATCCCAAAAAGAATTTTAATATCACATTTAATTACCTATTCAATTCTAGGTAATTAAAATAGCCACAACCTTCTCCACACGACACCCCAACATGGGTTCGTGGCACAATGATTCACACAAATGCACAACAGTTGGAAAATTAACACCAAGCCACCTACCTTTAACCCCCACAAACGATATACGCGAACGACGATCCTCGATTCCTCCTAGAACGACATAGATCTGAGGTAAAAGAAAACCCGTTTAAATGAAGATAACTTCCATTAGAGGAAGAATTGGAAAGAATGGCTTAAGAAGAGTGGAGGGCTTACCCGTACGGTTCAAACGAGATCGTCCGAGGCGGAAACGGATTACCGACGTGCACCTGGCGGATCTCCAAAGCTCTGGTCTCTCTCTTCCGCTCATCCTACCCGTTCTAAGCCTTCCCTGTAAACAAGGGAGGCTACTGCCCATTTTAAGGGAAAAAAAACAAAGTACACAGCATGTACTTCCCAGTACACGGCGTGTACTTCCTTCATTTAACTGTTCATCTGGCAGTTTTCCGCCAGCGTGGCACTGTTCATCTACTGACATGACTACACGGCGTGTCTTCTTTAGTACACGGTATATTCTGTCGCACATCAGGCCACCGCCTTACTATTTGCCTACCGACTGACTACACGGCATGTAAAGGACCCCTACACGATGCGTAGTCGGTTTTTACACCCTTCATCACCGACATTGCCACACGCCCTGTGTACTCATCCCACACGGCCAAAAGTACACGGCGTGTGGAAAAGTACACGACGTGTACATTCCAAAATTTGGGATTTTCCCACATTTTCATTATTTTCTCAAAAACAATTAAGGAAAAATGAAAAGAAGAAACCTATACCTCAGAAATAAGAGCTGGGTTCTTACACTAAAAAACCCCCAAACCCCTCAAAATCACAAAAAACCCTAAAAGCCATAAAAATTCTAACAAATTCATAAACTTCTTTAAAAATGTAAAGAACACTAAAAGTCATTAAAAAACTAAGAAAATATTAAAAACCTAAATAAACCTTAAACCCATAAAAACCTAATTAATCTTAAAACCATAAAACCCCAAAAACCATAAACCCTTAAAAACATTAAAAACTCTAAAAACCCATAAAAACCCTAAAACAACTAAAAAATATATAAACTCTTTAAACCCATAAAAAATTTTAAAAACTCTAAAAAACCTAAAATCCATAAAAATTAGAAAAACCTGAAAATACCAAAAAAACTCTTAAAACTCAAAAAAACCCTCAACCCCACAAAAATTGCTAAATACAATTAAAATCATTATTGTTCCCCAAAAATACCTAAAAATGTAAAAAACCGAAAAAATAGAAAATTTCTTATGAAAACATTAAAATCCATGAAAAACATAAAACCTCTAAAAACTTAATAACAATAAAACACTTATAAAACCCTACAAACACTAAAACCCTTCAAAATCATAGGAAATCATAAAATCCTTAAAACCACTAAAAACCCTAAAAGCCTATGAAAACTCTAAAACCCATTTAAACCACTAAAATTATTTAAAAAATAAAAGTTCTTAAATCCCAAAAAAATAAAAACTTCATAATACCCAAAAAACAATAAAAACCCTAAAACACTAAAAACCCATAAAACCATCCAAAACTCTAAAAACATAAAAACCCATAAAATTCCAAAAAATAACTAAAATAAAAAAAGGTAAAAACCCTAATAAACAATATAAAGAAAAAATACATAATACTCCTAAAAACTGTAAAAATGCTTTTAACAATAAGAACCTTAAATCCATAAAAAAACATAAAACCCCCAAAATCCCTATAAACCATAAAAAATTGTAAAAAACCTAAAAAATTTGTAAAAATCCCTAAAAACCATAAGAAACCCTTAAAAACAAAAAAAATACAAAACCACCATGAAAACCTAAAAACACTAACAACCCTAAAAATCCTAAAAGTAAAAAAAACCAAAAACCTCAAAAAAACCATAAAACCACTAATAACTAAAAAAAACCCTAAATGAGCATATAATCCCTAAAAAACACTTCAAACACTAAATCAATTTAAACCATTTAAAACATTAAAAAATTATAGAAACCATAAAACCATTAAAAACTCAAAAAAACCTAAAAACAATAAAATCCCTAAAAACCATAAAACCCCTAAAACCCCTCAAAACTCCAAAAAACCATAAAACCCATAAAGTTCTTAAAAATCCCTAAAAACATAAAAACATTTAAACCCTAAAACCCTAAAGACCCCTAAGAAAACGTTAAAAACAAAAAACACTTAAAAACTATAAAACCATAAAAAATTCTAAAAAAACTAAAAAATTCAAAAAACCCTCAAAAAACCATAAAACCACTAAAATCCATAAATATATATAATAAATCACTAAAAATGTTAAAAACATAAATCACCCTAAAACCCATAAACCCTCTAAAAACCCTAAAAACCCTAAAAACCCAACCAACCCATTAATAACCACAAAACTCTAAAACCCTTTAAAACCGTAAAACGTGAAAAAATATATAAAACCTTATAACAACTAAAAAATAAAAAAAAGATCTAATAACCAAAATAACCAGAAAACCCCAAAAAACACTCAAAATCCCTCAAAATCCTATAAATCCATAAAAATTCCTAAAAATTCAAAAAATGTAAAATATCCCAAAAACCATGAAAACTCGTAAGAAAACCATTAAAACATAATGACACATAAAAACCCTAAAAACCAAAAAACACTAAAACCCATAAAACCCCTTAAAACCATAAAACCGAGAAAATCCTTTAAAACACTAAAAAGCCAAAAAAACAAAAAACCCACTAAAAACTCTAAAACATCTTTAAGGCACAAAAAATGTTTAAAATCTCTAAAAACAATTAAAATACCTAAGAAAGAAAAAAATTAAAATCCAAAAAAAACTCTAAAACCTCTAAAAACTCAATAAACACTCAAAATCCTTAAAAACCCTAAATTTGATAAAAATCCCTAAAAACACTGAAAAATATAGAAAACCTAAAACCTTAAAAACACTAAGAAAGCCTTAAAATCCTAAAAATATAAAACCCCCTAAAAACATAAAAAACAATAAAAACCGTAAAAACCTAAAAACCCTAAAAACCATGAAACCTTTAAACACTGAAATAAAACCCTTAAACCCCATAAAACCCCTAAAAATCAACTAAAAGCTCTAAAATCCCTATAAAAACCTAAAAAATGTTTAAAACCCCAAATAACCCTCAAAACTACAAAAAAACCTGAAAACCCAAAGTAACCATAAAAAAAATTAAAAAACCTAAAAACCCATGAAAACATTCAAAATCAATTATATCCCAAAAAACCATAAAAATCAAAAAAAAAAAGAAGAAAATTCACTGAAAATGTAAAAAACCCTAAAAATCTGGAAAACCCCTATGAAAACCGTAAAATCCTTAAAAACATTTAAAACTCTTATAATACCTAAAAGAAATTAAAAATATTATAATTTCCAACAAAACACTAAAAACCATAAAAACCCTAACAACCCATAAAAGCCCTAAAACCACAAAACTCTAAAAATCCTTTAAACACCAAAAAACATTAAAAATATATATATAACGTTAAAGACCCCAAAAAACTCTAAAAACTCTAAAAACCAAAAAATCATAAAAAATATTAAAAAATGAAGATTTATAAAACCCTAAAAAAACATAAAAACATAAAACGCTAAAAATACCCAAAAAACATAAAAAACCAAAAAAAACAAAAAAACCAAAAAAACCCATAAATATCGTAAAAACCTAAAAACACTTAAAACCCCTAAAAACCTAAAAACACGAAGAACCCCCTAATACCTAAAAACCCTAAAACCCATAAACACCTAACAACCATTAAAAAAACCATAAAAACCCCTAAAAACCAACTAAAACTCAAGAAACCATTTAAATGCATAAAAACATTAAAAACTCAAAAAAATCCAAAAAACCCTAAAAACACAAAAATACCCCCAAACCCCAAAAATCTGTAAAACCCCCTGAAACCCCTAAGAACCATGAATATCCCAAAAACACGTAAAACCTAAAAAATATCAAAAATTCCACAAAAATCCATAAAAATGTAAAAACCCATGAAAACCCTTAAGAAAACCTTAAAAACCTAAAACACTTAAAACCCATAAAAACATAAAAAACACTAGAAACCCGAAAAACCACTAGAAACACTAAAAACCTTAAAAATCCATAAAACATATAAAAATATATGATTCCTTAACATCCCTTAAAATCCATAAAAAGGTAAAAACCTAAAATCCATGAAAACCCAAAATAAACCCTTAAAAATATAAAAACACTAAAAAACCTTAAATCCTAAATAACACTGACAACCCTAAAACTACTAAAAGAAAATAAAATCCCTAAACCCCTAAAAACAATAAATATTCTTAACACCATAAAAATACTTTAAACCCAAAAAAACCCTAAAATTCACTAAAAACCCTTTAAAACCATAAAAAGTGATTAAAATTTATAAAAATCCATAATAAGCATAAAACAACCAAAACCCAAAAAACCATAAAATGCTAAAATCTCATAAAATTCCTAAAACCACTATGAATCCCTAAAAACATTAATAAAACATAAAAATCATAAAAAATTACAAAAAACATAAAAATCCTAAGAACTCAAAAAACCCTTATGAAAACCTTAAATACATTAAAACAATTAAAACCCATAAAAACCCTAAAAAATCTAAAATCCTTAAAAAACCTCCCCTAAAGAGTCCCTAAATCACCTAAAACCCACAAAACCTCAAAAAATCATAATAAGCCTAAAATTCTATAAAAAAACCAAAACTCAATAAAATATCTAAAAACCCTGAAGCCCCTAAAAACATTAAAAACTATAAAAATAATTAAAAAACCTAAAAACTCAAAAAAACCCCTAAAAACCCAACAAACCATAAAACCTCTAAAAACCTCAAAATCCATAAAAACCACAAAACACCATAAAAATTATAAAAATCCCAAAAAATCACAGAAAACTTAAAACCCCCCAAACCCACTAAAACCATATTATAATACCTTATGGACAAAAAAATTAGTTTAATACCCCTAGGGAACCTAAAAAACTAAAAACCCGAATAACACTAAAGACTCCAAAAATCATAAAAACCCTAAAAACATTAAAAACACCTAAAACCCATAAAAACCCACTAAAAACCTCAAAAGGGCCTATGTATCGAGAGGAAAACATACCTTGGTTTACAAAATGATGATTCTTATGCCTTATAGAGATTCTCAAGAACACATGATCACTCACCTCAAACAACCATGACCACTGATGATGAAACACATATAATTTTAGATGAATCTTTGTTATCTCCATCCTCTTTATGTATAACTGAATATTCTTTATTATCTCATTCACAAGGCTTAGTCCACTAGTGAATTTTCAGCTGTTTCCACACAAAAAATTATAGGAAAAAGAGGATTCTCATACAATACTTCAAAAGGAACCATATGTATCGAGGCCTAATAAAGTTTTTTGTATGAAAAATCTACTAATGGTATGTACACTGCCCATGATCCAAAAAAATCCATTAAACAATCCATAATCATGTCCTCCAATGTTTGGATCATCATTTCATATTTTCTATCCATTTGATGAAGATAATCCATGTTATAGTCAATGTAATCACAAGGGTTTTCTATAAATATTTCAAAAAATAGGAAGCAAATATGGGGTCTCTATCATATAAAATTGAGATTGTAACATCATACTAAATTACAACATCTCAGAAATATATTTTTGAGAAGTTATACATTGTATTGGGTTTTCGGATTGGGATTAAATGGGATGATTTTGTGAGATAATCCACTATCAACCATATGGAATTGTGTTTTTGAACTATCCTTGGTAGTCATGTTACAAAATCCATAACCATCTTCTCCCATTTCCACAGGGGAATCAGTAAAGACTTCATCATACCCTCAGGTCATTGGTTCACTTCCTTAACCTATTTTAAAGACGAGACATCTCAAAACAATATCCATAGTCAGTCTTTTGATTCCATCCCACTAAAATTGTCATTTCTGTTTCATATAGATTTTTTTATTCCAAGATGAACAACACAACACTAATTATGAAAATAATTAAGTATATATTCATGACAAGCCAACGTGTGATCATATGATCTCAAAAAACACAACACTAATCTTCTATCAAGATTACACTCTTCAATGGTATCCACTCCATTGAGTTTTGACCTCACAGAAACACACTAAAAATCAAATCTTTATGCCTCTTTAAACTTCTCCACCAAATCAATAAAAAAAAAACTAGAAATAAAAAAAACACTACCTTGATTTTTTACAATCCAAGGGAATGTCGGCAATCACCACCATTATCTACCATTAATCTGAAGCCTCTTTTGTGGGTTTTAGGCCCAACAAAAGTGTGTGATGCATTTTGCCCAATATTCCTATATTTCCATGATAGTTGATCAATCGGAGATTTAAACAACAATAAACATCATGACATATAGAATTAAATCAAATAATTTAGATAATGGATATAACCCTTGAACCATGAGAGATGATCATCAATTATTATTTATAATTAATTTAAATAAATAAATAAATACCTTGATGTAATTATTTCTTCATTGATGGATTTAATAATATATTTTCATTGTTCTATCATTTATTTTATTGAATCAAATAAGATTCCCTCTTGAGATGATGCACACATGTTCCATAAGTCATCATAGGATTCATTGGGAGCTAGCACAAAAGATACTATTTCTTTCATCGTCCACGTTTGATCCCCTTGAGAACTACTTTCAATCTATTCTCCTGTATCACTCTTTACTCAAGAGTGGGAGGTGGAGAAAGATCACTTTATGATTTTGGGAGAGTTTTTAAAAGAAGGTATCTCTCTATGTCTTGAGAGGATTCTCTAAATCTGTTTTTTACAACCAAAAAAATGAATTGGATAATTGGGAAAATAATATAATTGGGTTTATATATCACTAGGGTTAAAATAAATTAATTTCACATGTCACCTTTACTATTTAATTAATCTCTGTGGAAGCCCATTTAAAATAATAATTATATTATTTTTATTTCTCGACATGCACTTAACTTTTGAATTAAATTAAATATTATTTAATATAATAATATTCAATATTTATTATTTATCAAAGGACCATTAAACTCTATCCTTAATTCCTTCATAATATTTATTAGACCTTGAATATTGACTATATATTTATTAAATAAATATCACTGCATTATTCACTAATAAATATATAAATATTATATTCAATAAATAGAAAATATATATTTATATCTGTTTGAACATACATGAATTATTATTAAACCATATCAGAGAATAATATTTATTCAACTTGTTAAATAATAAATAGTAATATATTATTTAACTATGATTTTGGATACACATTGTGTGTGTCTCTATAGGTCTCTTTCTTAGTGGCATTAGGAAAAGTAACCTAAATTACAACGTTAGCATCTAGAAACACATCAAGTCACATATAGAGAAAGAAGTTAACACCACAACAACTAGATACCTCATATGAATTCTTACTGTATAATATAATCCATTAGTTATGATATCTTCAATCATTCAAGTTGCATACCGATGCCATCAATCTATGTGTTCAGACCTTCATTCTTTAACTTCTCAAAAATATAACTTTCCTATTGTACACTATGGTAATGAATTTATTTAGGCTATATCATTTCCATCAAAGGGAAATATATATCAACTTATGTTAAATAACATAAGGGACAAATCATTTCTTGTGTTATTCCTTAATGCATTATTATTGGTGACACACCCAATATATCCTACCTCACTGTGAACATCTGTCATAGTAATTTTCATCAATACATCAAAGTACACAACTCGTACTAATCATTAATAATAATCTTAAATTATAAGAACCAATACACACATCCGTAGATAAGAACATCCACTAATACATAAAAATGTGAATTTCATACTATCATGTCTCATTCTTATAATATCTTACAAGATATTACTAGGATTTTACACCATGGGAAGGCACCCCAAATTCCTATGAGTATCCACCCTTGATATCCTTTATCATTTGTTTTTGTAAGATAATATCATCCTACTATAGAAAATATATCTAAGAATAGTGTCGTAGCACTTTCGGGTTCTCATCATAGTAGATAACTTCTATAACCATTTAGTGTGAAAAATACTCATGGGACATTATCACATACTCTGTTATGAAGAAGAATGATTATGATGTAATAATTAATTTATTAATATTCAAAACTATGAATACTTGTTATCATAAAGTAAATAGAAGTTGGATCTAGGGAACGAACTCCAAAAGACTCCCACTTTCACTAGGGATAACTGCTAACATCATTCAGTCTGCTAGCTTTCACATGAGATACATGCTTCTATTGAGATAGTCCTTTAGTCAATGATTCTTCCCTATTATATTCCATGGAAATTATACTTATCACAACTTCACCCCTATGATGAAAATACCACAATATGTGATACTTCCGAATAATGTTTTTATCCTTTGATCGGACCTTGGATCTTTTTTAAGAGCCACTCCTATAGTATTATCATAATTTAATGTGATAGGGTATTTACTACTATATACCAAATCATAATACTAGAAAAAAAATTTCAATTCAAAATTGATTCCTATGCAACATCAGAATCCACTATATACTCATATTTCATTGCATAATCAGTGAAAAATGGATACTTTAAACTCTTCCATCTCATAGATAATCTTTTGAGACATAAACAATTTTCTGATGGTGACTTTAGATCATTGTGAACCATCTAAAAACTATCATCAATATACCCCATGTTCATTAGCTTATTGTCTTGTCCAAACACCATGAACATATCCTTATTCATTCCTAGATACTTAAGGATAGGCCTAAATGCAGACTAATTATATTCTCCAAGGTTTTCTTAATATCTTCCCACCATTATCAATGCATAAGAAACATCAATTAAAGTACATTACTTGACATACATGATTGATCCTATCACTAAAGCGTATGTGATCTTTCTCATTCTCTCTTTATCATGTTGTGTCTGAGGAATCATTTTCTTAGAAAGATGTAAACCATGTGACACTGGATCCAATCCTCTCATGTATTGTTCCATACTAAATATATTAGTATCTAGTCCAATTTTTTACATTGACATAGAATAATAATCCTATTCTATATATCATGAAAGATATTGATTCTTAGAATATAGGCCACTTCGCCTGAGTCCTTCATGGACAAACACTTTTTTATCCATTCCTTAACTGGTTGTTATAATATTATTCCATTTCCAATAAGTAATATGTCACCAACATATACTACTAGGATAATGACCACATTTCCACTAAACCACTTATAAACACACAGATCATATTTTTTCTTAATGAAACCAAATTATTTTATGGATTCATCAAATCGAATGTTCCATGACTTTTATGATTTCTTCAATCCATATATAGATGTCCAAAATGTGATAATCTTCTTAGAATCAGTTGGAGTCACAAACCCTTCTGTTTGTGTCATATAGAAATCTTTTAGAAGGTTCCCATTAAGGAATGATGTTTTGGAATACATCTTCCAAATTTCATAGTCATAGTAGGCTGCTACTGCATGTTTAATTCAGATTGATTTAAACATGGGAATTGGTCAAAATGTTTCATCATAGTCAATCCCATAAATTTTTATAAACCCTTTGTTCACTAGAATTTCTTTATAATTATTTACCATACCTTCCATGTCTAGTTTCCTCTTGAATACCCATTTTCATCCAATAGGATTTACATTAACTGGTGCATCGACCAAAACCCAAACATGGTTTTGGTACAAGGAATCCATTTTAGAATTCATGGATTCTTTCCATCTTGTATATTCTAATCTCTCTACTACCTCCATGTAGTAGAGAGGTTTATCATTGTCAAACAATAATGAGTCATTGTCTATAGTGACTAGAAAATAATATCTCTCTGGTTATATTACCTCACCCATTCTCCAATATAGTACCAGTGTTTTTAGAACTACTTATTCGATGGGGACCTATGGAATTTGTTCATATACTAACTCTTGTGTATCTTGAGCTTCAAATACATCAAATTCAATCTTCCTCCCACTATCCATTTTGATAATGTTATCCCTCTAAAGAAATATGTCTTGCCTGGGGATAATCACTTTCTTATATGAGGGGTTGTATAGGTATTATCCCTTTATTTCCTTGGAATAGCCAATAAATATGCACATTGTGCCCTAGAGTGTTGGTTTGTTTCCTAATAATACCTTAAAAACACCTTGCAACCCCATACACATGTGTGTGAAAAAATGGGTTTCCTTATGTTCTATAGCCCAAAGGGAATTCCATTTTCCATATTAGATGGTTCTCAATGTGTATGTCATAGCTTGAAATGCATATCCCCCAAAGCATAATGGAATATCTACATGACTCATCATTGACCATACAATGTCTAACAAGGTACAATTCCTCCTTTCACAAACACCATTCAACTATGATGTGTACAATTGAGTGAGTTGAGATAGAATCCCAAAATCCTAAAGAAAATTGATGATCTTTTGGTTGAGTTATTCAGCACCTCAGTTCGATTGAAGCTTATTTATCATCATTCTAATTTGATTCTATTATTATTTCTTTAATTCCATGAATATATCAAAGGAATCAGACTTATACCTCATCAAGTAGATATATCCATATCAAATCTAGTCATCAGTAAAGGTTATGAAGTAAGAATATCCATCACTAGAATCTATTGGAAATGGTCCACACACATTAGTGTGTACCAATACTAGAAACTTTGTGGACATTTCCCCTTGTCCAGCAAATAGTGTTTTTTTCATTTTATTCTTGTAAAAAATCATAACATATTTCAAGTGGTTTTAGCACAGATGAGTCTAAATAATAATCTCGATAGAGCATTGTAAAATATTACTTAATTGAATGTCCAAGATGGTGGTTCCCAAGATGGGTGTTATATGAGTCATGTGAACATGATTCATTATTAATTTTGAACAATTGGTTTTTCAAATTTAATACATAAAGACCATTATTTCAATGTTCCATAACATAACATATGTTTTCCTTATAAAGTAAACAAAATTTATTCACAAATTAAAAAATTAACCCATTTCTATCTATGAATGATACGTAAATTATGTTATTGGTAACCAAAGGTAAATAATAACAATATTTTGAAACCAAAATAAATCCTGTTGGAAATGAAAGGTGGTAGTCACCAGTGGCTAAATCATCCATCCTTGCACCATTAACAACTCTCAGATCCACCTCTCCTTTGGAAATCTTTATAAATCTACTTGTTTAATGTGTTTGGGTATAGATGTGTGCACCACATGCTATATATAATACCCAATGTGTAGTTATTAAAATATTACACTTGATAATAAATGCACCATTATCTTCCCCAAGATTTTGGGTGAATTTCCTCTTTAGTGTCATAGATTTCCAAATGAAAAATATACCACCTCCTTTTCCTTGCCTTTCCTGTAGAAACTCCTATTATTGAATAGAAATTTCTTGGTAGCTTTAGACTATTTATAGGTCTTTGGACCATTTTCCTTGTTCTTCATTTTCTTATGTACCAAAAGGGTTGTGATTTTATCACACCCCATGTCCTTATCCACTTGGAGAATCAAATTAAGAAGTTATGAAATACTCTTCTCGTTATTGATCATGGTGTGATTAACAATAAAATTAAAGAAGGTATTGGGAAGTGATGAATGTATGAGATCTATATGCCACTCATCTAGAAATTTAATCCCAAATATTTCTAACCATTCAATGTAGCCAATAAGATTGACTACATGCATCCCAACAAGTGAAGACTCTCCAAGCTTAGTTGTATACAAAGCATTAGATATCTTTTACCTCTCTTGTCACACCTTTTCTTAATAGAGATCCTGAAGGTGAGATATCATGCTATATACTTCCATGACCTCATGTTTCTTCAAAATATCATTGTACATTGATGATAGAATGAAACATTCAATATATGTGGAATCATTCAAATTTTTATCATAGAGTTTTAAATCATCATCACTAACCTTATTTCCATCTATTTTTGGAAAAGCTTATTCCAATACATATAATTTCCTTCCATAAAGAATGATGAAATGTAGGGACCTTTGACATTCATGGAAAGTTGTGATCGTGGGAAGGTTTTCCTTATCATTTATAGATCCCAAAGATATATTTTATGTCATTTTAATTTTTCTTCTACAAAATTGGATATGAATAATATTGTTACATTATTTGATAAATTTAGACAAATAAATAAATATTATATTTTTGAAACTCTAACTATTTTATAGAAACCCCATTTCTCTCACCATTGGTTTTAGAATATTCTGTTTCCTGGAAAAACTAGTGGAAATGATCAATATTCCTCTTCTCATTACCCAAAAATTAGTTGGTCAAGAAACTAGAATGGTTTTATACAAGAAATCCAAATTCCAACTGCATTAACTCACAATTCCCTGATCTAATGAGTGGACTCTTTATTCCAAATATCCTTAAATTGGATTTTCTTAACCATTGCCTCTTAGTTTCACCATGTCTTACTTTAGAAATCAATTGTTGATGTGAACTAAGTTATGTCAACTCAAAACATAATGTTAGAATTCCCCAATAATTGAAAGCACCCTAACACTGGTTGGTCATGCACTTTAAACTATTGTTCAATTTTAACTAAAGTAGTGGGAGAATATAATGATTTAATTTATATAATTGAGGGAATTTATCAACTTATGCATAAATTTACAATTATTATATTTATTACTTTTTTTAATATTAAATGGATTTAAATAAGTGATTAACAATGTCTTGGAAAATATTTATACATAAACTAATTTATGTTTGTTCTATCTTGCATGATTGTTAACTTCATTAATTTTGTGAACACAGAAAAACATCCACAATGACGTAACATTGTAAATTGATAGAAATAAAATAATAAAGTGGTATGATCATGATTTTTTACTAAAGGTTATTTTATTTAGTGGTTAATAAACTAACCACTGAACTAGGATAAAAACACCTTGAACCAATTAAGGTTCATATCGCAGCATTCCACCATTCCCCCATTGCATCTCTCTTCGATTGGATTATCCTCAACTCAAAACATGAATTGTATCTACTAGTTTGGGAGATCCATCTATTATATATTCTTTTACTCACATTCAAGTGAGGGAAAAGGGTTTAAATAAAATAAATTTCGAGCACACATTTCTTACATAATAAGAGGAGAGAAGAAACACATGCCAAAAATTTAATTTAATAATAAATTAAAATAAATGAATCACATTAAAAGATCAAGTCTATGATCATGATCATTTACACAAAATCAATGAATTACACATTTAATATAAATAACATTCAACTCTTAATCATTATTTTTTAATATAAATCCTAATCGAATCAATTAATTATTATATGTAATTAACCAACTATTTTATCTAAATTCTCAACAAAATTTACATTGGATTCTCATACATCATAATTTTAATCTAATTTAATATTTTTTAAAATTAACTGTTTAAATTAAATGTCCTTTAGAGGAAACATGGTGAATAATCATCCAAATCCACCCAACATGTATTATACTCATATACAATTTTAATTTTTGTTGTATAGTGCATACATGACTTATCACATACATTCATGACATGTAATACCAACATAATGATTTAAAATTTACATTATTTTTCAGTCACATTTTATGATTCACTACACGTAGAGTAACAATTTTAATATAACTCATACATGATATGTAGATCTTAACACTACATAGATATGAATTAAATATTTAGGTAAATATATTTAAAACCCATCACATGGCGTGTTCGATCAACTCAATGACGACACACAAGAACATGTATCATGATTTACAATGTATAATAAATAAATTATAAATCTATGTAATTTGGTATAAGTAAATGGTGTGTAAAGGAGAGATACACAGTGTGAAAATATCTCAACATATATCTGAGGTGCATAACTAGGGACTCGGTGTGTAAATTATAACTCGAAAAAATATCAGTACATGACATGTAAAAGGGACAATACGGAGTTTGGACTTTGAGTTACACAATCACCAATAAGGTAGGATATGTATAAAACACACAGCTCATCTATGAATCAATGGGACTACATGTCATGTATGTGGGCTACACAGTATGTAATCCGGCTTACTGTGCACCAGGTTGGCCTAATCAACATGCTGTGAAACAATTAATTACACTGAATGTAACAAATACACACCGTTTGAGTAATTACCTAATAAACACACGGTGAATTCAAAACAAGTACATGGTGTTTAACTTTATATAAACAACGTGTGCTCCTATATTTTCTAGAAAGAAACCTCAACACCTCTTTATGAGTTCCTCAATTTTATTTTATTCATAAAATTACTCATCTTGATTAGATCTATGAAAAAATAAGGGGAAAATCATATATTACAATTGAGATTAAAAATAATGATTAAACATGAATTGAAAAACTAAATTAAACTCCATAAATCAATCAAAAATCATTAAATAGTTATAAATAATTATGTGAATAATCTGATACCACTAGAAGATTCTGGTCATAGATGAAGAGTGTGACGGGTCTTGCCCAACTTTTTTTTACATGATCAATGATCAATACGATATTTACACAACCATAAATTTCATGATCTACGGAATTGAGTCAAAGAATATAGAAAACGGAAATAGCATCGTAACTAAGAGAGAGGATCATCCCATATTTTTATAATTAATTTATTTAAATAAATAATTACCTTGAAGGAATTATTTATTAATTGATGGATCTGAAAATAAATTTGTACTTTTCCTCCATTGTGTTGTAGGAATCAAAATAGATTCCCTCAAGTGGTGATCAACACATGCTCCAAAAATCGTTGAACACCACCGTATGAACCATTAGGTTCTAGCACGAAAAATTCCAGCGCTTTCTTCTTCCTCCTATTATAACCTCAAGAACTACTTCCAAATTGTTCTCTTGGATCTATCTTGACTCGAGAGTGGTAGGTGGAAGAAGATCACTCTCTGTTTTGGGGAGGGTTCTTGGAGAATTGACCTCTGTAGGTTTTGAGCGGATTCTCAAAATCTATTTTCTACAACCAAATAAAAAGAATTGAAATTTTGAGAAAATAATATAATTGGGTTTATATATCTCTTGGGTTAAAATAAAATATATTCAAAAGTTTCATTTATTTTTTATTTAATCCCTACGGAACCTGATGTCAAATAATAATAATATTATTATTTTTTGATGTGCATTTAACTGACAAATTAAACTAAATGTTATTTAATAAAATAATATTCAATATTTATTATTTTTTACCAGACCATTAGACTCTGTCTTCTATTCACCCATAATATTTATCAGACCTCAAATAATGACTATTTATTTATTAAATAAACCTCACTCCAATATTCACCAATAAATATATAAATATTATGTTCAATAAATCGGAAATAAATGTTTTATGTGATCAAGCATACATGGATAATTATTAAACCAAATTAAAGAATAATATTTATTACACTTATTAAATAATAATTAATAATGTATTATTTTACTGCGATTCTGGATACACTTAGAGTGTGACCCTCTGGGCCTCTTCCTCAATGGACTTAGTTAAAGCAGTCTA
Source organism: Viscum album (assembly GCA_963277665.1). Lineage (NCBI taxonomy): Eukaryota > Viridiplantae > Streptophyta > Magnoliopsida > Santalales > Viscaceae > Viscum > Viscum album. The sequence goes on along the minus strand of OY728136.1, from coordinate 1,272,476,828 downwards.
AATTCCAAGGTTAGTGCTTAAAAAAACTCCAAGAACCCATAGAGAATGAATTTAATGCTGCAATTACACAATACCTCATACGGATGCTTACTCTATAATATAATCCCTTTATCATAATATCTCAAATCAAGTAAGTCTTATATTGGTTCCATCAACCTATGTGCTCAAGGAATCATTCTTTGACTTCTTGGAAATTAAATTTTTTTATTTTACACCATGGAAATGGATTTATTTATTCTACATCACATAAATCAAAGGGCCTTAGATATCATTTCTGTTAAAGAAAAAAAATCATCAAATACTTTCTCGTATTATTTATTAATGCAATATTACTTGTGATGCCCCCAATGTATCCTACCTCATCACGAACATATTTCATCAAGATTTTTATCAATAAATCAAATTACATTACTCGTAATAATAATTAATAAAAATCTTAAAGTGTAAGGATCAATACATACATCCCAAGATATGAATATACATTGACACATATAAATGTGGATTTCATACTGGTGGGTCTAATTCTCATAATATCATATTAGATATCACCAAGGGCGTACACCATGAGAATGTTCCTAAAAGTTCTATGAGTCACCACCCTTGATAGCCTGCATCATTTGTGTTCGTAAAATAATATCATTCGATTATAGAACATGTATTTAAGAATAGTGTTGAATCACTTTTAGGTTCTCATCATAGTAGGGAACTATTATGACCTTGTCATGCGACAGATACTCTTGGAAAAATATCACATACTATGTTACGCAGAAGAATGATCATGTTTTGTTAATGAGTTTATTAATATTAAAGACTATGAATAAATATTATCCTAAAATACGTAGAAGTTGGTTCTAGTGCCCCAACTCCAATATCTTTCACCAATAGAATATATGAATTTCTTCTTAATTCCTCCATCTTAGATTTTCCTTTACCCGATGTATACATTATGTAAAATTAAAACATTTGAATACACTACTTATATCTTATTTTTCTCAAATTAAAATATCGTTGTGAGAAAATTTGTAACAAGATCTTATGATCCGTAAACACAATGATTTTTTTACCAAAAAGATAATGACATGAAGAATTTAAATGATGGACCACAATAGATAATTTGAAAAAAATGGGTAGTTATTATGATGAAACTACAACTACCATGATCTATAATAAATTAAAATGATCTTTATTCATGAGAACACAACCCAACCCATATCCCAAAGCATCAAAATACACCATATATCCTTGTCCAAGTTTTAGAAAATCAAGATTTTTATTTATTTAAGGTGAACTTTAGGCTCTTTAAAAGACTTTTTACAATGATCATTTCATTGGAATAAAATAATTTTCCTCATCAAAGGTGTATTTAGTGAATCTAGTTAAGAAAATCAATGACCAAAATGTTAGTAATAACCAGTGAGGCTAATGAAACTATGTATCTCAAATACAATATTTGTATGTTTTCAAGAGATTATAGACTCTATCTTTTTTGGATCCATGTAAACACCTTTTTTTGAGATAACATAGCCTAGGAATTATACCTCTTCTAGAAAAAAATAACAATTTTAATGTTTGGAATACAGAAAATTATCACAAAAGATCACCAAGACTATCTCCAAGTGTTTCCCATGATCAGAATTTGTCCTAGAATACACCACTATTCCATCCAAAAAAACCACAAAAAAATAATCTAGATACCATTGAAATATCTGATTCATCAATTCCATATAGAAAATTGGTGCATTTGTAAGACCGAAAAGAAAAACCATATAATGTTAATGGATATATCTACTTATAAAAGATGTATTAGGAATATCCTACATTATAAACCATGTTTTGTGACATCCAAAATGTAATTAAATTTTAGATAAATATTGGGATATCCTCAATTAATCAAATAGGTCATCAATTCATGGAAGAGTTTACCAATTCCTTATCATAAAGAAATAGTGCTGCACATGAAGATGTACAAGGCGAGATGAACCATTTTCCTTCCTACTCTTCCAACTAGTCTTTAAATTCACCTAATTCTATTGGTGATATAAAATAAGGAAGAAGTGAGATTGGATAGGTCCCTGATAAGAGATCAATTAAAAACAAGAATTCTATTGTGGGTGGAAACCACAAGAAATTATTATGAAAAAAAGAAGGAAACTAATCAATAATTTTTGGAAAATTAATATTCTCTATCTCATCCATAGATTCCAAGGTCAGGAATTTCAACCAGTATGAGATTATTCTAACTTTTGGTGCCAATAATCTGTATCCTCTTTCATTGAAATTCTTATTTCCTCTAAATAGATGCTTGACACCATCATCAGTTGTAAAACTATCCCTTTGGGTATAACCGTTGATGTGAGATTTAAACATTGTCAAACAATCCATAACCAAAATCATTTCAAAGTCCATATCAATCATAGATAAGGCATAAATCAATTTATCCCCATCAATAGTTATAAAACATACTTTTTACGTAAGGGATCGATATTATTTCTATCAAATAAAAGTTTTACATTTAAAAATAGATTAAATTATCTCAATATGAAAATCTATAAAATCAACCAAAGGAGAAGAAATAAATGAATATGACACACCTATATCATGAAAAGTTTCGTAAGGGAATCTCTCAAAATAATCATACCTCTCAGCATAGAAGGTCTTAATTGATCATCCAAAATCACTTTATCAGCTCAATATAATTTATTAATCACTGCATTTTTCATGTTGTTACCTTTTTGAGATTTCCTTGGTTGACAAGTCATGGTATTATTATAATATTCATGGATTTCCTGGGTTTATTGATGAGTTCTATTCTAGGGGACTCATCCCATAAAATAATACAATGCTTGAGAATCATGAGATGTGTTCCCAACACCGGACCTCTTAGCACTACAAAAATAATGATATATATTTCCCATATTTTCACAATTTTGAAATTCTTTAGGCGGTGTTTTACAATATCTCTTTATGTGATCGAGAGAGCCATAATGAAAACAAATAGTTGTATCCTTTTGCTTAAGAGGAAGATTCATTGATCCCAGTATCTAATTTCGATTCATTCCACCACCTTGTAAATATGTTTCCCTCTTATTCTTATTCACTACATCTAATTTCTCACTAGTTATAAAAGGTATTAACATTCTTTATAAAACCATATTTCATGAGTTATTCCATTACTCCACCTCTGTATAATGTGAAATACAAAGAACAAAAATATTTGAGTTGATCTCTGGTCTCAACCCTAATTCAAAATTGCATTTCATCAATGATGTACTTGAAGTAACTTTGGGTTCAAATATGACTAAATACATAATTTTTTCTACATAATCTATCATTTTGTGGTTCAAGGATTCATAATAATGAAATTTATTATTCATTAAATATGGATTGTGTGAGGATAGAATTTTTTTAGATAGTTCTTTAAAATAATACCATTTCATTCCTTGGTCAAATTTATCCTGAACTGAAAAATACCACTACTATCATGCAATATATTCCAGCATCTATGTTTCCAACTTCAGCTTTAACCATTGGATTGCTAAGGAAATCAAGGATTCAATTCAACTAGTTGGCTACACTTAAACTTTTTTCAATTCTAAATCATCTCTAATGATTGGTGGATTCTAAATTTGGAACTGAACTGAATGATATTCTTTCCAATGATCATTTTTTTTATTCCCTCTATCCATGTACTAAAATTCGTTAACAATACTATGAACCAATTGTTGTTTCACTCATGGATCAAGTGAAACCACATTCTCAGAAGCCTCTTCTAGTTGGTTTTTATACTGCCTACTTGGTTCCATTCTCTATAACCAAAAGAAAACTCCATTTAGTTTGACTATCTTGAAACTGAAGGCTTAAAAATTTCAAATTTACCATATCACACATTTTAATACAATTATTTTCAAAATTTAACACTTTACACATTCAAATCATTTTTGAACATTCCACCATGCCTTTTAAAATCAAATAATTTTCAACAATTTTCAAAAATCAACATTTTTTACAAAATCCAATATCATTACTCAAAATTAAATATGTAATCATAGTGGGAAGTCATTTATATCAATTAATGTCATGTTATTATCATTGTCTAAACTCATGATTATTAGACGAAAGATTCTAGATGTCTCTAAAAAAACTTATATACCTAACACCCAGATAACATTAGTTTCAGAATAAAGAGGTTAGCCACACCTTTTTATGCAATACATTTCACGTTTTTAAAATTTTTATCCTTTTAATCATCCCAAGAAATAGAACAATATGATTTCAAAGTCAAGGATCGAACAAGATGATAACATATGTAACATCCCTACCCTCTTCATTGGCTTGAGATGTGATGAGGGAGACACTAGGCCTTTGGTGACATCTGTAATACAGTAAAGGTTGGAAATAAATTCCAAGGGCCTCAAAAAAATTTTGGGGATTATTTTAAATTTTAAGAATAAAATACCAAACCAATTATAACCATAGAAACAAAAATTCATAATAATTCATGAGTACCAAAATGCAAGATAATACAAGACTAAACCAAATAGCAATATCAGATTAAAAGGGTAATAAATGTGAAATAACCAATGGAATCAAATGAAAACAAAACCAAAACACACCAGAGACACCAAAAACACCTCCTAATATGTTTTGAGATACAAATCCACATGTTCAACCCAAGGTATCAAGAATCATCACTAAAGATATAGGATTAATTTCCATTACATCTATCTCAATATATAAAATCTACAAATGAACCATAGTGCCCAAACATGGGGTGATTATAAAACTTAGTAGGATTTACCCAATTCCAATCCACATCATGACACTAGTATTGAACATGTTATCACATTTATATAAAACATTTTAAAAAAATTAAATTAGTTTATATCCAACCAAAATAGTTTCCATCAAAAAAAATAAAAAAAATCCTTCAAAATAATTTCTTTTTAAGAAATACATAAAAAAATAACACAATACTTTGTCACAGAACATCAATAAGGATTTTACCAATTTCTCAATTTTGGATTTGTCATAAAAATTTCCAGGTCCAGACACATCCTCACTAGAAGCACCCACACAGGATTTGTGTTACCGTGGATAGTGGAACCTCACATCCATACTTCATCCCTTTCATGGTTTTACATCACAACCATTATCTATCCCATTCAACTCAATCTCATTCATTACTACCAAATCATATAAACCCATTTTAATAACATATTTTCAAAAAATATTTTATTTTCATCAACTAACCATAATTTTAAATTTACCATTTTAAAAATATAAACAATGGTTTTCTATAAAATCTATCCAATTCTCATGATTTCTGAAACCATATTTCAAATGAAAATTCCATTAAATAACACCAGTATTTTCACAACATATTAATGTAATTAAATCAATTTAAATAAATAATTCATGTTATATTCTGGAGGCGTTCAGTGAGAATCCAGCTACCTCTCTAACTTAATTGAAAATGAACAATTACAAAATAACTTTAAAACACCAGATTAAATCTTTAAGATTGCAACATAGATCTAGTTAATTGAAATCAAAACGATCATCTCCCATAAATACCAAAATCACAGAACATGGATATATCCCCAACAAACTAGATAAATTATTATAAAATAGGTAAAGAGAAGATATGTAAGGAAAACAATGAATAATGAGCACTTATCATTTAATATAGGTCATGAATGTACTTTTGTTATCCTAGGAAACGCTCCTGGATCAAAATGAATTGTCTCCACCACCTTTAAAGGAAGAGTAATTCATGTTATGATATATTTAAGTAAAAAAATAGTATTTTAAGATGTAAATTAGATTTGTTCATGAATTTTTACATGTAATATCTTATGGTACAAGGTTAGGGTGCATGGGTAGGCATACCATTAACTAACCATGGACAAGCCACCACATCCAAAAACAACTCACAAGGTTAGATCACACAGTTAGAAAAATTATGTGCCAATCGCGTTATTCACCACCCTCCAATATTTCATAATTTCAAATGGGAATCCAAAAGGTTTGGTCAAACTATAATCCTAACCATGCACCTCCCTAGTGTTAATTGGTTCCCATGCATAGTTTCTTGGAGGTGTTTCATAGTTTTCAGTAATAGTGCTCATACAGTGCACCTCCGTAAATGCCTAAAAACATGAAAAAGATCACCTGAACTTCCCAATAATTAACCTAATAATTTTATATACATAAAATTAATAGATTAAGGGGTTCTACCTATATAGTTTTAAAATTTCATAATTCATTACAAAATTCAAACCTGTTGTATATCATGATTTATAGCTTTGATTTAAAATATTATTGTTGGAGAAGAAAATGAGATTATAAAATACATGTTTGATATATTTTAGGTCATAAATAAAAAATAAGTGATGTCTATAGGTGAAGAATTTTTTTACTAAAATTAATGTCAGCCTGATTCAATGGGAAAATATAATAGAAGAAGGGATAAAAAATGATGAGAGTCATTTCTTGTAATTAGGATCTGATTCAAAATCATACATGATCCAAGACCCACTAGGATGTGTACCTGGAACCTTATTCAATGTTTCTATGTTGAGAACATATATCTCCATAAGAAAATATGTGAGAATGGATATAAAAGGTGGATAGAAGGGGGAAAGGAGAGAGTTGGACAAGGTAGAACCCAAAGAGAACTTGTCTCTATGAAGTCTAGCCCCAAGACACCACAATGGATGACCAATACTTTGATTAGTTAATAATTATTTAACAAAAAAAAGTATGTAAGAAAAACTAACCATAATAACATTGCCTTCATTCATGATGTTAAAAGAGTTCAAGGGGTGGATACTAATAGAAAAATAGTGATATAAATGTAAAACACCACATTTTCAGAAGCCAAATGGAAAAATGATTATTTTGATAGTTTTTTCACATGGCCATGAATTCAATGGAAAAATCATAGACCCTTTTGAAAATTAAATACAACTATCCCACCACTTTTGAAATTTAAGATTCTAGTGTGGGGTGGGCTTGAAATTCATAGCACACCATGGTATAGGTCTTTAAAATCATTTTTGGGTCTTAATTAATATAAATATAGGCCATGATTCTTCCTCCAAGAAATGGTATTGGGTATTCCCTTGGAATTACATGATTAACCAATTTAAGGTCTCCATCATTTTCATGGTCTTCCCCTTATAATTGGGTCACCACCTCCTCGCAATGGGTCATGTGCAATCATGCACATTATGTCATCCTCATCAAGTACAACTTCAATCCCTCAAATCCCAAGTCTTCCATGATACTCATTAAAAACTAATAAAACCTTAAAAAGCTAAAAAAAATATAAACACCTAAAAATGCTTACAACCCTAAAACCCTCAAAATCCCAAAAAACCCCTAAAACCCATAAAAATCCAAAAAACCATTAAAATCCCTAAAAACATAAAATATTATAAAAACACTGAAAACCCTAAAGAAATCCATAAAAATATAAAAACACTTAAAACCCCTAAAAACCTGAAAATTCTAAAAACCCTAAAAAACTAAAAAAACTGTAAAACCGTAAAACCCTTAAAAATAATAAAAAACTCAAAACCGCCAATAAAACTCCTAAAAACTACTAAAACTCTCAAAACCATTTAAACAAGTAATTCTTTTTTAAAACTATAAAACCCCTAAAAACTCAAAAAACTCTACAACTATAAAAAACTATAAAACCATAAAACAACTAATACCCTAAAACCCTAAAAACCCCAAATAACATAAAACCATAAAAATCCTAAAAAAATACCTTAAAATCCCAAAAAATATAATAACCAAAATAATCCCTTCAAAACCCAAACAAAATCATAAAACCAAAAACCCCAAAAACCCAGAAAAAACATAAAAATGCCAAAAAAAACTAAAAAATATTAATAAGAACATAAAACCCAAAAAACCATAAAAATATATAACAATAATACAAAAAAAACCCTAAAACCCATAAAAAACCCACTAAAAACTCTACAAATCCTCTAAACCACTAAGAATTTTATAAAGACTAAAAACTAAAAACCCTAAAAAAATAAAAAAACCGTAACCCCCACCCCAATAAACCATAAAACACAAAAAAAACCCAAAAATACCATTCAACCCCTAAAACCCCTAAAAATCCGAAAAAAACCCTAAAAAACCAAAAAAAATGTAAAAAACACAAAAAAACCCGAAAACCCCTAAGATGACCTTAAAAACCTAAAAACACTTAAAACCCAAAAAACTAAAAAACTCAAAAAACCCAAATTATTAAAAAATCACCTAAAACCATAAAAATCCAACAAACAAAAAAACCATAGAAACCCTTAAAATCCCTAAAAACCCTTAAACACCATAAATATTCTAAAAGGAAATAAAAATAACTAAAAACATAAAAATCCCTAAAATCCCTAAAAAAATATGAAATATTTAAAAAAACAAAAAAAATTTAAACCCCTATTAACCTAAAAATGCTAAAACCCCTAAAAATACCCTAAAAATCCTAGAAACCCAAAAATACCAAATAAATCCCTAAAACCCTAAAAACCTATAAAACCCTAAACCCCCACAAATAATTATTACAACCCTTTAAACCCCCGGATATTTTTTAGAAAACCCTAAAAAACACTAAAAACCATAAAATCTCAAAAAACCCAAAAACCCCAACAAAAACATAAACCCCCTAAAACCATTAAAAAAATCAAAATCCCTAAAACACTAAAAATGAAAAAATTCCTAAAAAATCCAAAATATCTAAAAAATATAAAAACCCATAAAACCCTTTAAAAACCCATAAAAACCAAAAAAAACACTTTCAAATAAAAAAACCCTAAAAAACATAAAAAAATCTTAAATAACCCTAAAAACTCTCAAAACCAATAAAAACCTTAAAAACCATAAAAAACTCTTAAAAACATAATAAATGATCTAAAATCCATTTAAACCCATAAAATAGTTAAAAAATGTAAAAAAAATTTATAACCTCAAAAACTGAACCCCCCTCCCTAAAAACTCAAAAAACAAAATAAAACCGAAAATCGTAAAAAAACCTTGAAAACACTCAAAATTCATAAAACCATGAAAACATTAAAAAAACTAAAACCCCCTAAAAATCAACCAAAACATAAAAAACCTAAAACTCTAAATATTATTAAAAAACCTTAAAAACCTAAGACACATAAAACACATAAAAACAAAAAAATGGTAAAACACTAAAAAACCCTAAAAACCCCCAACCCCCCCAAACCCCTAAAAACAAAAACCCTGACCCACCTAAAACCCCGTAACACCACCAAAAACCAACTATTGAATTTAAAACCCATTTAAATCAATAAAAACATTTAAAATGTTTACATATCCGTAAAAAACCTAAAATATAAGAAACCTAAAAACCAAAAAACCAAAAAAAACCTAAAAAACCTGAACATCCACAAAATCCATAAAACCCCTAAAAACCATAAAAATCCTATAAACCCTTCCCTAAAACATAAAAATACTCAAATATCTGTAAAACCTCTAAAAATGTAATTTTTTTTGAAACTATGAAAAATACAAAAAAAAAATATTAAGAACCTTAAACACTTGTAGCCCCTAAGAAACCCTAAACAACCCAAAAAACCATAAAAACCTTAAGACTTCAAAAAAAATTTATAATGCATAAAACATAATAAAAACCTAAAAATCCACTAAAAACACTAAAAATGCTTTAGACCTCTAAGAACATTTAAAAATTATAAAAACCTGTAAATCTCTTTAGGAACTCTAAAACCCCCAAAAAACTAAAACCCTAAAAATAATAATAAAAATCATAAAATCCCTTAGAATACCTAGAGACCGTAAAAAACATAAAAAAACATAAAAAAACCTTAAAATTGCTAAAAATTGCTAAAAACCAAAAAACACATAAAAACCTTGAGAAACCCTAAGGAAAACATTAAATCCTAAAAACCTTAAAAAACTATTGAAAAATTATAAATCCATAAAACCCCATAAAACACTAAAAACTACAAAAAATATAATATTCCATTAAACTCTTAATTTTTTTAAAAATACTTTAATAGACTTAAAACCCTATAAAACATAAAAAACAAAAAAATACAAAAAAACCCCAAAAATTCCTAAAAACCCTAAAAACTCATATCATACATGAAAATCCATAAAAATAACTAAAAACATAAAAAACCTAATTCCCATAAATATAATAAGAATATTTTGATACATAAAAATAATTAAAATCCCTAAATTCCCTAAAAATGATAAAACCCTAAAAACCTGAAAAATCCAAAAAACCCAAAAAAAATCTCTCCAACTCCTAAAAACCATAAAAACCCCAAAAATCCCAAAAAATACATAGAATAATAAAAAACCTTGAAATCCCTGAAAACCCCTATGAAAACCATAAAAACCTAAAAACACTTAAAACATAAAAACCCCTTAAAATGCTAAAAACATAAGATACCCTAAAACACCTAAAAACCATAAAAACCAATAAAAACCATAAAAAAATTCTAAAACCCAATAAGAACCCTAGAAGGAGAGATAGTGGTGAACTCCCCTATTTTTCTCTTCCTCTTGATGCAACTTATAAGGTTTCTTCTAGTTTTCCTCAGAGACTTCAGGAACAAATCTTTTCCCCTATCCTCTCGTGCTTATGGGGGGCGATCTTGGTGGCGGTGGGATGGTGTAGAGTTCTTCGGTATGGTAGATTTTATTCAACGACTTCGTGTTTTCCAAGTGGCTACATCGATCAGGATTTACCCCATCGTGTCCCTACCTACTCACGCTTGTGGGAGGAGTTCTCGGCGACTGTGTACCTTAACATCATTCTCCGGATCAGAGGCGACAGGTGTTCTTCAGTGGATTCCTATTTTTAGAGTGGTGGAATTACTCAAATTTTTGGGTCTATTCCCATTCAAGGATGGTATTTTTTGGTTGAGATACTTTTCATAAACATTTATGTATGCTACGCGGAAAGGTATAGCTTCATTTCAACTTGGGTTGTTGAGTAATGGTGACGCTTCCTCGGTTCAGATCTTAGATTCCTAGCCATAAAAAGTAGATGAAGGTTTTTATTGTGCATTGGTTTAGTCTTGTATTTAATTTGAGAAGCAAATGCAGGTGGATTCTCAACCTGGCTCCTCATATTAATCCTTTCTTCAAGGTGTTGATGTTGGTTTTGGTTGGAATTTTTGGAATTTTATGATTTACTGTTTATTGGTTGTGGTTGTTGTTGTGAGTCACTGTGGGTACTAGTTATTGGATTTTATGAGAGGCATTTGGTGAGGTATGGTGATGATGTGCATGTTTGCTGGAGGAGCTTCCTGGAGCTGGGTTCTATCCAAGGGGTGCTGGGTGCTGTGGTTTGGCACTGGGTATGGATGTGGGTGGTATGTTTCTAGTTTTGCTGCAAGGTATGGAATACTGAAAGCTCTTCTATCAGAAGGTTTTAGTGGGTGGATGTTAGGATATGTTCTCTTAGGAGATGATGGGTTAGGAGGTGCTAGATACTGAAATATGACTTCAAAAACAATAGGAACTAGTTGACTAGGAGACTGTGAATGTTGGAAGATGAGTTTATGGATGCTAGTTATTGCTTGGATGGAAGGTGATGAAGCAACTACTTCTGAAGATGATGCTTATGATGTGGATACTGATTATTCTGTGTCGCTGGTGGAGGATAGGTCTATAAACGGGGTGATGGATAATGGGAATTTTATTGCGGGTTGCTAGATGCTAAGTTGTCGGGAGGTGCCGATGGAGATGTTTTGGATTTTCTGTTGTGTTTGTTATTTTGTGTCTTTTATTTTTTGATTTTGTTTTTGGGGGTTTTTTTGGGGTATGGGTCGATTGAATCTGCCCCGCACATTTTATTACTATTATATTTTTTTATAATAATTTTTTAGAGTGGCCCGGAATAGCCTAGCCCTATACTTTCATTTCCCATATTAACCCTAAAAACAACTAAAAATTCTAAATTCCTTTAAACACATAAAAACATTAAAATCACTAAAAATTTAAAAGCATAAAAAACTAAAAAAATCATAAAATCAAAAAAACCATAAAAACCCTCAAAACCTTCAAAATCCCCAAAAACAATGAAAATCATAAAAATCCTTAAAAGGCCTTAAAAATATTTAAAATCAAAAAAACCCCCAAAACCATGAAAAATATAAGAATACCTTAAAAATATAAAAGACTTAGTACACTTAAAACCTAAATAATGATAAAAACCCAAACAAACTCGAAAGAAATAGAATCCCTATGAACCTTAAAAAACCCAAAACCCCATAAAAAACTCAATAAAAAAATAAAAAAATTAAACCTCTAAAAACGTAAAAAAAACTCTAAAAACAGTAAAAAACACTAAAAAACAAAAAAAAACACCTTAATTACTGTGGAAATCACTAAAACCCCTAGAAATCATAAAAATCCTAAAAAAACCAAACACCCATAAAAATTTAAAAAAAAACTAAAAAACATTTGAAAACATTAAAAACCTAAAAACACTGAAGAACACTAAAAAACATAAATCTCTAAAACCCCTAAAAACCCTAACAACCCTTAAAACTAATCAAAATCCCTATAATACCTAAAAACCATAAGAAACCATAAAATCATGGAATATCACATAAAACATAAAACCCCAAAAAAACATGAAAACCCAAAAGAAACCCATAAAAACCTAAAAGGCATAAAACCACTAAAAACATAAAAAAAAACCTTAGAGACCCTAAAACCCCAAAAAACCCTAAAATCCCTAAAAACCTTAAAACAACCCTAGAACCTATAAAAAATTTGAAAAAACTAAAAACAATATTATCAATTTTAACCCATAAAAAAGTTTCAAAAATTGTAAAAACCATAAAACCCATCAAAAAACTCAAAAAAACCCTAAAACCCTAAATAATTAATAACCCTAAAAACCCAAAAAAACACAAAATCCCGACAAACCATAAAAACCCAAAAAATCCTACAAATAAAAAAATCCTAAAAAGAATAAAACCCATAAAATCTATGAATATTCCGAAGAAAACATTAAAAACCTAAAAACATTTAAAACCCATAAAAACAAAAAAAAAACGCAAAAAACCCTAAAATGCCTAAATATGCCCAAGAAACACTAAATACACCTAAAAATCATAAAGCCCCCTAAAACCTATAGAAATACCTAAAACCGTAAAAATTCACTAAAAACACGTAAACCCCTTTAAACCTCTAAAAAAATTAAAAACTAATAAATTAATAGGAATCAAGAAAAACTAAAAAAACTCTAAAATCCCCTAAAACTATAATCCCCTAACAAACCATAAAAATACTAAAAACGCTAAGAACCCTAAAAACCAAAAAAATCTTAAAAATAACGAAAAAATAATAAAAATAATAAAAATCATAAAAACACTAAAAACATGAAAAAAACATAAAGACACTTAAAGACACTTAAAGCCCCTAAAAGAACGAAAAATGTGAAAACCCTATAAAACCTAAAAAACCCTTAAACCCAAAAAACCAAAAAAACCAAAAAAACCAAATAAACCTATAAAAACCCTAAAAACAATAAAAACACTAAATACCCTCTAAACCCTTAAAAACATTTAAAACTAAAAATAATATAAAACCCCCTAAAAATAAAAAAGAAACCCTAAAAACCTAAAAAAACACAAAAACCGTAAAATCTATCAAAATCCCTAAAAATCATAAATAGATTTAAAAATATTAAAAACTCACTAAAAATCTCAAAAAACATAAAAAACCTAAAAACCATGAAATCCCCTCAGAAAAACATAAAAACCTAAAAACACTAAAACCTATAAAAATCAAATAAATCCAAAAAACCATAAAAAACCATAAAACACTAAAAACTGTTGAAACTATAATACCCCTAAAACCCATTAAAACCCTAAAACCATTAAAAATTCTAAACACCACTAAAAACTCAAAAATACCATTAACCTATTAAAAACATTATAAAAATATAAAGCCCATAAAATCCCTAATAACACAAGAAATTGAAAACCCCCCAAAAAACCATGAAAGCATAAAACCCTAAAAAACCATAAATACCCCCAAATCACTAAAACCCCAAAAAACCATAAAAATTATAAAAATCCCAATGAACCATCAACTTATTAAAAAAACCCTCAAACCAAGAAAACCAATATAAAAAAATTAAAAACCTAAACACACTTAAAAACCCCAAAAAAACACCAAAAACATTAAAAATCCTAACCCCCTTACAAACCATAAAACCCACAAAAACATTAAAAACCCTAAAAACCCATAAAATACATAACAAACAATAAAACCCCCACTTTAATCCTATAAAATCATTATGAAACACAAAAGAAACAAAAAATTATAAAAAAACCCAAAAACCCCACTAAAACCCCAAAAAAACCAAAAAACCCTAAAATCCAAAAAATCCCTAAAAACCACAAAATCCCAAAAAACACTAAAAACCATAACAATCATATAGAATCACTGAAAATTATTTCAAATGTAAAAACCCTTAAAAACTAGAAAAACCATAAGAAAACCATAAAATGCTAATAAAAACTCAAGCCCCTAAAAAACCTAAAAACACTAAAATCCCTAGAAAAACAACCCCCCCCCCCAAAAGACTCAAAATCCCTAAAAACAAAAAAAAATGATAAAAACCTAAAATAGCCCTAAAAATCCCTAAAAATGTAAAAATTCTTAAAAAATTAAAACCCTATGAAAACTGTAAAAACATAAAAACACTTAAACCCCCCAAACCCTAAAAATGCTAAAATCTCTAAAACACAATCAAAACCCTAGAACCCTAAAACCCCTAAAAAACACATAAAAACCCTCAAAACTTATAAGAACCCCAAAAAACAAAAAACTCAAAAAACACTTTAATCCCCTAAAAACTTCAAATAACTCCAAAAAATTTAAAACCTATAAAAACTCAAAAAACCCCTAACCCCCCCAAACCATAAAACCCTAAAAAATATAAAAAACCCTTCAAATCCTTAAAAACCCTATAAAACCAAAAAAACCTAAAAAATCCATAAAATCCCCAAAAATGTAAAAAACACAAAAAAACCCTAAACATCAATTAGAAAACATAAAAACATAAAAACACATAAAACCCTGAAAACATAAAAAAACCTTAACATTTTAAAAACCCCTTAACATCTTAAAAACATTATAAACTCCAAAAAACCCTAAAAACCACTAAAAATTGTAAAAAACCACAATAAAAACTATAAAAACAATTACACCCATAAAAAAGGTAAAAACTCTAAATATCCTTAAAAATCATTAAAAAACTCAAATAACCCCTAAAACCCCCCAAAAAAACCAAAAAACCCCTCAAAACCGATAAAAACACAAAAAACCCATAAAATACATAAAAATATCTAAAATATAAAAACCTTATAAACCTTGAAAAACACTAAGAAAATCATAAAAATCATAAAATCACTTAAAACCACTAAAAACATAAATAACAAAAAACCTCCCAAAACCATAAAAACCATAAAAACCCACAAAAACTCAAAAAATGGTTAAAACTAAAAAAACCCTTAAAACACTAAACAACTCAAAAACACTAACAACCCAAAAAAACCATAAAAACTAAAACCAAAAAAAACCAAAAAACCCTCAAAATTCTTCAAATCCTTAAAAATCCTCAAAGGCACAAAAAATCCCTAATAATTTTAAAACCCTAAAACCATGAAAACCAATAAGAAAACATTAAATACCTTAAAAAAATAAAACCCTTATAAACCAAAAAAATCTAAAACCCCAAAAACTATAAAAATCTCTCAAAATCCCTTAAACCCCCTAATATTCTTAAAAACCATAAAAAAATAAAAAACCCCAAAAATTCCCTAAAACATAAAAACATGAAAACCCTTGAAAACCCCTAAGAAGACCTTAAAATCCAAAAAAATACTTAAAACCACTAAAAACACTAAAAATAAAAAAAGCTAAAAGACCCTAAAAACCCAAAAAATATTAAAACCCACAAAACCCATAAAAACACACTAAAATTCTAAATACCCTTTAAACCCTTTAACTCATTAAAAATACTAAAAAAAACATAAAACCATAAAATCCAACAAAACTCAAAAACCCTATAGACGCTTAAAAATGTTAAAAACTATAAATTACTCAAAACTCAAAAAAAAATAAAAAAACTCTAAAAACCCAAAAAACAATAAAAACATCAAAACCCCTAAAACTCTTCAAAATCCTTAATATCCCTAAATACAATAAAAATCCTTAAGTATCCCTAAAAATACATAAAAATTTAAAAAAACCTAAAACCATTAAAAACCCTAAGAAAAAATTAAAAACCTAAATACAGTTATAACACCTAAAAACCTTAAACCCACTACAAACAATAAAAATCCTTAAAATATTTAAAAATAAAAAACCCGAAAAATCATAAAAACCCATTAATCCCCATAAAAACCATAATAAATAAATAAAAAAGAAAAATCATTTAATCCCCTAAAAATGTTAAAAAACTAATACAACCTTAAACCATAAAAAACTAAAAACCCCCTTAAAATCCCAAAAAATTAAAAAAATACCTAAAACCCTAAAAATCCCTAAACCCCTAAAAACCATAAAAATTATAATGATTCACAAAAATTCTCTAAACAACCTAAAAACCTAAGAATCCCATAAAACACCAAACAACCCTAGAAACCCATAAAAACATTAAAAAATACAAAAATACCTAAAAAACCAATAAAGCATAAAAACCATAAAACCCCTAAAAGACTAATAAAACCCTAAAAACCCATAAAAACCCTAAAACCCCCAAACAAACTCAAAAAACCCTTTAAACTTCTAAAAAAGTAAAAAACTCTAAAAAAACCTTAAAACCCTAAAAAACTCAAATAAGAACTCTAAAACAAAAAAAATCCATAAACCGCATAAAATGGTGAAAACACTATGAATCCCAAAAAACATAAAAAACTCTAAAAAACCTAATAATCCCTTTGAAAAACTTAAAAACTAAAAAAAACTTTAAACCCCTAAAACCTAAAAACAATAATAACAATAAAATCCCTAAAACCCCAAAAAACCCTGAAAACCATAAAACCCCTAAAAACCAAAAACCCAAAAAACCATAGTAACCCTAAAACCCACTAAAACTCTAAACAATCTTTAAACCACTAATTTTTTTAAAAAACTATAATGACCACAAAAAAAACATAAATACCCATAAAGACCATAAAAACCCATAAAAACTCAAAGAAACCCTAAAAACCATAATAAAACAATAAGGACCAAATACATGAAAAACCCTAAAACCCTCAAATTAATTAAATACCCTAAAAAACATAAAACTCCTTTAAATCCCTAAAATACTAAACATGTAAAATCATCTAAAAATCTTGAAATCCCACAATAAAGCCCAAAAAACATAAAAACACTTAAAACCCCTAAAAACCATTAAAAACAATAAAACCCCTAAACCCACTAAAAACAAATAAAACCCTTTAACCCCCTAAAAAAATTTAAATAATAAAAAAACATAAAACAATAAATGCTAAAAAAACATAAGATCCAAAAAACTATAAGACAACAAAAATCCTAAACACCCATAAAATCCTCAAAATCCATAAAAAATGCAAAGACCATAATAAACATAAAAGCTCTAAAAATCACTAAAAATGAAGAAAAATACTACTAACCCCAAAACACCCAAATGAAAACCTCAAAAACCTAAAAACACTTAAAACCCCCCCAAAAACATAAAAATGCAAAAAAACCCCCTTAAAAACCCCTAATAACCCTAAAAACCCTGAAAACCATAAAAACACCTAAAACCGTAAAAAAATCCATTGAAATCATAAAATCCCACCAAAAAAATCTAAAAACCATTTAAAACCCTAAAAACATTTAAAAAATCAAAAAAAAAATTAAACATCCTAAAAAACAAAAAAAAAACATTAATCCCCCCAAAAAACTAAAAAAGTTTAAAAACTATCAAAATCCCTAAAAACCCTAAAACCCATAAAAATTGTAAAAAAATACCAAAAAACCCCCCAAAAACATAGAAACCCCAATAAAATCCTTAAAAAATGAAAAACACTTCATACCCATATAAAACATAAAAATTGTTAAAACCCTAAAAAATCGTTAAACTCATAAAACCCTAATAGTGTTAAAAAACTAGAAGCTATAAAAAACCTAAAATACCACTAAAAATTATAAAACCCCTTTAAATCCGTAAAAAACATAAAAATGTCTAAGAAACTATAAAAAAACTAAAAACTCAAAAAAAAACCTTAAAAACCAAAAACAAAACCCAGAAAACCCTAAAAACCCTCAAAATAAAAAAATCATAAAACCCATAAAAATCTAAGAAAAATCCATAAAATTCCTAAAATGTAAAATAAATAAAAACAATGAAAAAACCTAAATAAAATAATAGAAACCAAAAAAACACTTAAAACTACAAAAGCATAAGAAACACTAAAACCCAAAAACCAAATTTTTTTTAAAAAATAATAAACACTAAAATCCTTAATAACATAAAAACCCATAAAAACACTGAAAACCAACAAAAAATCTAAAAACCATTTAAACCCCTAAAAATGTAAAAAACACTAAAAAACAGAAAAGCGCTAAAAACTCAAAAAAACCCTAAAACATTAAAAAAATACATAAAATCCCTAAAAACATAAAACCCCTAAAACCACTCAAAATACCCAAAAACAATGAACAATAATATAAAACCCTAAAAAATATAAGACCCCTTAAAAATTAAAAAAATATGAAAAGCTAAAAACACTTAAAACCCCAAAAAAACCTAAAAATGATAAAAACCCTAAAATACAATAAAACCCTAAAAAAACTAAAACACAAAACCCATAAAATCCCTAAAAACCACTAAAAATATAAAAACCCTTTAATCCAAAAAAATGTGAAAAACTCTAAAAACCTTAAAATCTCTAAAATAAAAAAAACTAGAAACCCAAAAAACCAAAAAACCCCTAAAACCATAAAAATCCTAAAACAACCAAAAATTACTAAAATCCCTAAAATCATAAAAATAAAAAAAACCTTAAAAATCCAAAAAAATAATAAAAATCCCTAAAAATATTAAAATTCTTGAAAACCCTATGAAAATCTCAAAAAACAAAAAACACTTAAAACCCCTAAGAACATAAAAACAAATCAAAAACCCTAAATTTATAAAATCACAAAAAACCTTAAAAACCATAAAAACACATAAAAATATTAAGAAAACCTAAATCCCATAAAAATCATAAAAAAACAAAAAAAAATCTAATAACACTCTAAACATATAAAAACATTAAATAAATCAATAAAACCATAAAACCACTAAAAATATGAAAAAAACCATAAAACTCCTAAAAGAAATAAATACCCTAAAACCCATAAAACCTCATAAAACACCCAAAATCCCTAAAAACCACAAAAACAATAAAATCATAAAAATGTCATAAAAATCCCTAAAAATATAAAGAACCCTAAAACCTTAAAAATCCATAATAAAACCTTAAAAACTAAAAAAACATTATACCTTTAAAAAACCTAATACAATAAAAACATTAAAAAACCCAAAAATCCATAAAACCATAAAACCCGTAAAAGCATTAAAAACCCTAAAAACACATAAAACTTCCAAAATAAAACTACAGTCTCTTAAAATCCTCCATTAAAAAACTCTAAAAAACATTAAAAACTTAAGATATAATAGAAAACTAAAAAATAACAAAAAACAAAAAACACTTAAAAACCCAAATATTTTTAAAAAACATAAAACTCTTTAAAAACCATAAAAAACAATAAAAATACGAATAAGCCATAAAATTAACTAAAAACATAAAAAAAAATAAACCAAATAAACCCATAAGAAAACCTTATAACACTAAAAAAATGTAAAGTCCCTAAAAAATTATAAAATCCCTTAAAACCCCTAAAACCACTTAAGACCATAAAAATACCTAAGAACCTAAAAACCCTAAAAACCAGTAATGATCATAAAAAAACTCTAAAACCCCCTTAAATCCCTAAAAATGTTAAAAAGCTCTACAAAACAATAATAATGCAAAAATAAAAAAACTATGGACCAAAAAACACATAAAGACCCTAAATCCCTAAATCCCTAAAAACCAAAAAAATCACAAAAATCCATAAATTCCAAAAAAATCTTCAAAATACCTAAAAATTCCTAAAAATTTAATGAACCCTAAAAAACCTGAAAAAACCTAAGAAAACATTAAATACCTAAAAAACAGAAGTCTTCAAAAAACAAAAAAAAAGATGATAAAACCACTAGAAAACTATAATACCCTAAAACTCCTAAGAAGTCTCTAAAAACCCTATGAATCCATAAAAATACAAAAAAATACATAAATATCCCAAAAAACCCCTTGAAACCCTAAAAACCCTATGAAAATATTAGAAACCAAAAAAAAAACATTAAAAAAATAAAAATGATAAAAACACTAAAAACTAAAAAAAAGAAGCTAAAACCCCTAAAAAATACAAAACTAAACAAAACCATAAATTCAATAAATTCCCATTAAAACCATAAAAACTAAAAAAAACTTGAAAACCACTTTAAACCCCTAAAATCGTTACCAAACTATAAATACCTTAAAACACATAAAAACTCAGAAAAATAATAAAAACCAAAAAAACTATAAGAACCCTAAGAACTATAAAAACAATAAAACCCTCAAAATCCCTAATAAACCAAAAAAACATAAAAATTTGAATAATAAACTGAAATCCAAATATATTAAAAATTCAAAGAATCCATAAAAACCTTAATAAAACCAATGATATATAAAAACACTTAATACCCCTAAAACCTAAAAATTCTAAAACCACTAAAAAATTCTAAAAACCCTATTAATTTTAAAAAATCCTAAATACCATAAAAAAATTAAAACACATAAACCCCAAAAACCCCTTAAAAAGCTAAAAAAAACTTTAGGCCCCAAAAAGGTCAACAAAATCTGAAAACCTTACAAAATTCTAAAAAATCAAGAAAAACCCCTAAAACACAAAAAAAACCATAAAAACCGTAAAACCTTTTAAACCCCTAAAACCCTCAAAATATCTATAAACCCTAAAAATGAATTGACATCCTAAATTATCCATAACAATCCCTAAATACATAAAGAAACCTAAAAACCTTGAAAACCCCTGTGAAAAGCATAAAACCTAAAAATAATTAAAATCCATAAAAACCTAAAAATCACTGAAAAACAAAAAACCCCCTAAAAACTAAAAACCCCTAAAAACATTCAAAATCCCTAAAATCGAAAATAAATATATAAATCATTATAAGACACTAAAAATCCCTAGAAACATAAAAAACTATAAAAACCCAGAAAAATCCTATGAAAAAATTAAAACCATAAAAAAATTAACACCTCTAAAAGACTAAAAAATTCTAAAAATCATAAAATTCTCTAAAAACACTAAAACTCTCAAAAACTATAAAGCTCTTAAAAATACTAAAAAACCCTAAAACCCATAAAATCCCTAAAACCCACTAAAAACTCTAAAAACCCATTAAACCCATAAAAACACTAAAAAATGATAAAAAACCTTTAGAACCCTAGAAAAACCCTAAAACTATAAAAACCCCTAAAAACATAAATACCCAAAACCCCTCCAAATCCTTAAAACCCCAAAAAACCATGAAATCTAAAAAAATACCTAAAATAATAAAAACCCCTAAAATTATTAAAACCCATAAGAAAAACATTAAAAACATAAAAAACACTTAAAACCAAAAAAACATAAAACCCCTAAAAAAACTAAAAACACTAAGAAGCATTAAAAACTAAAAAACACTAAAATCACTCAAAATCCCTAAGAACTGTGAAAAATCATAAAAATAGTAAAAAAACTCCTAAAAATCCCTAAAAAACTAAAAATCACTAAAACAATGAAAACCATAACAAAACATTCAAAATATAAAAACAATTAACACCCCTAAAAAACCTGAACATGATAAAAATCCTAAAAGACTCTAAAAACCCTAAAACCACTAAAGGTCACAAAAACCCCAAAAACCATAAAAATAAAAAATTCCAAAATACCCTAAAAACCAATAAAAATACTAAAACCAATTTAAGTAATAAAAAATGTTAAAAATTTATAAAAAATTGTAAAACCCTAAAAAACTCAAAAAAACCCTAAAACCCCAAAAACACTAAAAACTGTAAAAACCAAAAAATTACTTAAAAAGTTTAAAAACACCTAACTATCCAAAAAATCCATAAAAATCCCTAAAAATATAATCAACCCTAAAAACCATGAAATCCTTCTAAGAAAACCATAAAACCAAAAAACACATAAAATCCCTAAAAAATATAGAAATGGATAGAAACCAAAAAAACCTAAAAACCATAAAAAACCTACAAACCTACAAACCTTTAAAAACCTTCAATAATCACAATACCACATAAAATAGTAAAAAAATAAACCTTATATGATCACTTAAAACCATTAAAAACTCTAAAATACTATAAAAAATCTAAAAAAACAAAAAAATCCAAAACCCCAAAAACCTAGAATAACCTTAAAAACCCCAAAATAATAAATTACCATCAAAATCCCTAAAAATCCAAAAAAACCCTATAATTTTTTAAAAATCAATAAAAATTCCTAAAAACATAAAAAAAACATAAAAACTCAAAAAACCACTATAAAACACTTAAAAATAAAAAAATAATAAAACCCCCCAAAAACCTATGAAAATCTAAAACCCCTAAAGAACCTAAAAACTCTATTAACCCTAAAAATCCTCAAATCACTAAAAACACTAAATATCAAAGAAATCCTAAAAATCCCTAAAAATCCTAAAAAAAATAAAAATATAAAAAATTTATGAAAACTTTTTAAACATTGAAAAATTATATTCCCTTTAAAACCTAAAAAACACTAAAGCACCTAAAAATCCTAAAAACCATTAAAAATACTAAACACCCATAAAATCCTAAAACAATTATAAAAAACCCTAAAATCACTTATAACCCCTATGAAAACATTAAAAATACATAAATCCCATAAAATAATAAAAAACCCAAAAAACCTAAAAAACAATAAAAATATCCTAAAACCATAAAAACCTTGAAAACCCCTAAAAACCATAAAACCCTATAAAACATTAGAAAAACCTAAGACCCCATAAAAACCCTAAAACCCACTTAAAACTATAAAAAACCTCTAAACCACTAAATATATTTACAAACTCTGAAAAACCTTAAAATCCCTAAAAACCCTAATAACCTCAAAATCCCTAAAACCCCAAAAAACATAAAAAACCCATAAAAATCCTTAAAAATCCCTAAAAATTTAAAATCCCATAAAAACCCTTAAGATCCTAAGAAAATCCTAAAAACACATGAACACATAAAAACCATAAAAACCCAAAAAAAATTCTTGACAACTTTAAAAAACCCTAAAACCCCCTAAAAACTCGAAAAAACATAAAATCCTTTAATCCTAAAAAACTAAAAAAACCCACAAAACCCCGGAAACCACTAAAAACTCTCAAACCCCTAAAAATGTTTAAAACCACAAAAACATTAAAAATACTCAAAATTAAAAAATCCCATAAATGAGAAAAAAACCAAAAAACACTAAAAACCAAAAACCAAAAAAGAAACACATCAAAATCCTTAAAAACTGAAAAACAAAAAAAAATCATAAAAACCTTAAAAATCCCTAAATATATAAAAAACTCTAAAATCCCCTATGAAATCCCCATAAAACTAAACAAACATAAAAATCCTAAAAACCATAAAAATACTAAAAACCCTAAATGACATAAAAAATCCAATAGACTCTAAAATTCATAAAACCCATAAAATACTTAAAACACATAAAAACCATAAAAAACCATAAAAACTTAAAAACCTACTAAAGATATAAAAACCCTTTAAACCCATAAAAAAATTAAAAAAATCTAAAAACACTTAGAAACCCTAAAAATGTAATAAACACTAAAACCCAAGGAAACCTAAAAAACTATAAAAACCCAAAAAACATGAAAACTCCCAAAATACCTAAAAACCAAAAAAACAAAAAAATCCTATAAAAAACATTAAAATCCCTAAAAATGTAAAAATACATAAAAACCCAAAACCCTATGAACCCCTAAAATCTTAAAGCACATACAACCCTTAAACCCCTAAAAAACTAAAAAATCCCAAATACCCTAAAATCCATAAAACCCCTAAAACCATAAAAAACCCTCAAAACCCATAAAACCCCACAATACCCTAAATACACTAGAAACCCATAATACCCTAAAATCCCACTAAAACTCCCAAGAAGATTTAGCCTAAAAATATTAAAAAACTATTAAAACCTTAAAACCCTTAAAAAATCAAAAACTGATAAAACCCCAAAAATTTAGAAGGACTAAAAACCCTAAAAATCTCTAAAAACATTAAAATTATTAAAACCCTAAAAAATATATAAATCTTATAAAATCCATTAGAATACATAAAAATATAAAACCCAAAAAAACTTAAAAATCATAAGAAAAACATAAAAACCAAAAGTCTCATAAAACCACTAAAAACCAAAAAAATCTAAAAAGCCTAAAACCCTAAAAACATGAAAAACCCATAAAAACCCATAAAAACCATAAAACCTAGTAAAAACCATAAAATTATTATAAACACGTAAATAATAATAATAATAATAATAATAATAATCCTTAAAATCCTAAAAAATCAATAAACCTTTAAACCCCACAAAAACTACAAAACCCCTAAAACCCCTAATAAACTCTAAAACCCTCAAAATATCTATAAACTCTAAAAACATAAAAATAAAAAAAATAAATAATTTTTTAATGAAACATAAATTTTTTTAAAAAACTTGGAAACCCTAATAAATCCTTAAACTCATAAAACCCCAAAAACCACTAAAAACCTATAAAAATGCTAAAAACATTAAAAACCCTTATAATAATAAACCACTAAAAACCTTAAAAAACTATAAAACCCATAAAATCCCTAACAAACCAAGAAAAATAATAAAAACTCTTTATATTCCTAAAATGTTAAAAAACACTAAAAATCCTTAAATACCTTAAAACTTGTAAAACCAAAAACCCCAAAAAAACCCATAAAAATACTAAAAACCCATAAAATCCCTCAAAACCCAAAACCCCTAAAAATATAAAAATACTAAAATGGACCTAAAAAACCCAAAAAACATAAAAAACATAAAAATTGAGAAATATCTTAGTAAAAACATTAAACATTAAAAACATTTAAAACCTTAAAAATCTAGGAAAATGCTAAAAACCCTAAAAATCCTAAAACCCTAAAAATCCCTACAAACCTAAAACCTATAAAAATCCTAAGAAATCCATAAGAATCCCAAAAAATTTAAAAACCTCTAAAAACCATTCAAATCAATATAAAAACCACAAAAACCTTGAAACACTGAAAACCCCTAAAATCCAAAAAACACTAAATATCGTAAAAACCCAAAAGTGACCATAAAATACACTAAAACACTATAAAGTGATAGAACCCATAGAAATTAAAAACCTCTAAATAAAAAACCCTAAAAACTCAACAACCCTTTACACCCCCTAAAATCCTTATGAATACCTTAAAAACATAAAATCACATAAAAACAATTAAAACCTAAAACCCCTAAAACCCCATAAAGCCCCTAAACACCTTAATACCTTAAAAACTATCGAACCCTTAAAACCATTAAAATACTGGAAACCATAAAAATCTATAAAAACATAGAAATCCGCAAAACCCTAGAAAACCATATGAAATCCTTTAAAACCCCAAAATAAGTTAAACCCTTGAACACCCTAAAAACCAAAAAACACCTAAAGACATAAAAACCCATTAAAAACCCCAAAAAACTCGAAAAACTAAAAAACCCTAAAATCCATTTAAACCCCTAAATACATTAAAAAACTATATAAACCATTTAAACCCCTAAAACATAATAATTCTTAAGAACCAAAAAAATAATAAAAAACTTAAAAATAAATGGGGAAGGGTCACGATTAAGCTCCCATAGTTCTTGGGAGCCCCATGACCATGCTGGTTTTTCTTTCATGTTTTATAACCATATTTCTTGGTGGATTTTGTTTTCATTCCATTTTTTAAGGATTCTACGATGGTCTCTTTTAAAGTGGTTTTTGGTCAAGGTCGTTTTAGTTTATTAATGATTTATGGTTAGTGGTTAGAAGATGCAATTTAGTTTCTTCTTATGGTTCTTTTCCATATATGTTCAAAATTAGGAGGCTCCTGGTTTTCCTTATTCATTGATAGTGTCTCTATCAGCGCACTTGGTTTATTTATCTAACTAACTTTTCTTCATTGGTTAGGGACACCTTGGGTTTAGATGGTTGTTGGTTCATTGACCATTGATGCTTCTTGTTCTTGATGTTCCAAGATTTTTTCCCTATTGATCTATGATTTCACCAATATTTTCTGGTTTGTAGCATGGATTCGTATTTAAGGATGGTTATCTTTTGTTGTGGGCTAGTTTACTATCTCGTTGATGGGTCCCCTGGTTCACGACCATGGTTCTTGTGGGTTAACTGGTGACCAACCATGTATGATCATGTGGGTACAATGAATTTCATGCCAGTGGAAGGTTAACATTATCATTGTTTTCCTTTATGTTTATGTAGTTTTCTTTCAGGTCACTACCTCAAAGGGTTGTCAGGTTGCTAGTTTCAGTTCTTATTTGGAGGTGCTATTTATCGGTGCTCTGGGTTAACTCATTGATTGGTTTTTTTCTCATGGATATTTAGATAAACTTTCGTATTCCATTCAATGATGTATTATTTTAAGCTCATTGTGTGTGGGTAATTATAGGGTCTATGATGGGGGAATTATATTTCCTCAACAACAACAAGTGGGTTCTTAGATCATAGTTTTCATGTGAGAATTTTCTCCTCCACAAAAGGTGTATGTGATGGCCATGGGTTTCATATTTTTGATGTAGTGTGTCTTTATGATGTTTTCACAGAAGGGTTCATGGTTGGAATATATTTTTTCTGAGATATTTCTATGTTTTTTTTGTTTTTAGTTCCATGTTCATGGTTAAAGGAGTTCTCTTTGTCGTTCAGTGACACTAATTCTACCATTTTCGCTTGCATGGTTCCGGGTTTTCATCGGGATGTTGTCATAATTTGTTTTGACTAGTGATGCTTTGGGTTCAGTTTTCTGATTCAATTTATTAGCTACTATCACTCCTGGTTCATTTTTTGTTTTATCATCAGTGTTGGTAGATAGTTCATTGCTCATGGGTAGTGGTGTTCATTTGTATTTGTTCCTCTATCATTGATTTTTTGGATGATGGTTCGTTTTAAATCCTCTACATCAATATGAGTGGGGCTATGTGGGTTTCATTCTAGTGGTAGGTTTTTTTATTTTTATCTTTTAGTGTTATGGTTTCAGTGTTGATTCTTGTGGTTGTTAATTTTGGGATCTAGGGTTGGGATTCCCTTATTCTTGGTCAACGATGTTCCTATGTTTCTCAGTGGCATCTACAATGATGTAATTTCACTCAGTATTTCTTCATCAACCTCATTGGTTGACTCCTCAGTGTACCTAATTCTTTGGTTTTCTGTTTTGGTTTATCAATCGATGCCCCCTCTAATTTACTTGTTCATTTGTTACCATCACTCCTAATTCATCGGTCTAGGATAGTGGTTTCTGCAGCTCCTCAGTTTTTTTTGTCACTAATTTTCCATTTTTATATGTGATATATTTTCATGTCTATGTGGAGGTGGTTTTATATGAGGATGGTGGCTTCATCTTGAACGGGTGATGTGTTTCAATATAGGGGGGTCCATCTTTTTATCTCCTAGTTCTTTCCAGGGAGGCATGCGGTGACTCGTGTTTCTGATGGTTAATCAGCTGGTTTGGGCTGGAAGATGGAAGTGCTAGGGTAGCGGAAGGGTACTAGTTTAGTGATGGGACATGGATTGTCTTGGGTTTTATTATTGATTGATTTTGGTATATTATTGGAGATGCATGGTGCTTATAACTACTGGAGTTGTTTTACTGAGTCAGATTCATTCTTCTTCTGGATAGGGGTGTTATTTTACTTCAGGGAGGGGCTTAAACTGGATGGAGACAAGGAGTATATGTGAGGAGAAGGTTATGGGGCTATTGTAGAGTGTTTATAGAGGCTTATTGTTGTTTATGGGGTGTCATGTTCCAATGGAGTGGGGTGATGTTGGAGTTTTTGTTTCTTGTTGTTGTGAATTGTTATTTTGGAGAGGGTTACTTCTCATGTTTAGGTTGCTTATGGTTGGGAGTTATTACAGTGGAGCGATCTGCTATTGGAACATGGTGCTTTGGACCTGATTTGTGTAGTTCTTTGGTTGGGTTGTTTTTTGGTGATGGATTTGGGATCTGTTCAACTAGGTTATGGGGATATGAAATGAAAATTGGGTATTGGTGTTCGGAGTAGGGTGCTAAATATTTATTTTATTTTTTTGTTTCTACTTGAGGCGGTGATAGAGTTGGGAGATGGTTTTTGGGTTTATTGGGATTTGAGAGGTTTCTTGGACCCATTTTTGAAGTGATGGGATGGAAGGGATTCATGAGGTTTTCTCTGGACATTGTGTATATTATGGTTTGGTTGGAATTCATGGGGGTTCTTAGACTTCATTTCTTTTCTTATTCTATTTGGGTTCCGTGAGGTTTTTCATCCCGTTTTCCATGTTGGTTTATATGGACTTTGCAACTTTTCTTGGGCTTTTTTTCAATGGGTTGGTCATTTGGGCTTTGCGAGCTTTCTCGAGTTTGTCTGAATTTTTCTTTTGGAAAGGGCCTTCGGTGAATTTGTTTCACCCACTAGGTTATTTTGTTATACCTCAATTTCATTCCTTTTTTATATGTTCCATTCTATTTTCCTTGACAAAAACAAAAAAACCCCTAAAAACCCTAAAATCCTTAAAAGTATTAAAAATTCCAAAAAACCTAATGAAACCAAGAAATCCTAAACAATCCCTAAAAATCCCTAAATATGTAAAACCCTTAAGAAAAACATAACAAAATAAAAACACATATCCCCGGAAAATTAAAAAAGTTTCTAAAAACCTAAAACCTTAAAAACCCTAAAATTTCTAAAAACCCGTAAAAACATAAAGATCCAAAATAACCACAAAAACAATAAAAACCACTAAAAAATCTAAAAAAATTAAACACCTAAAAACATTAAAAAACAATAAAAACCATAAAAACCTAAAAAACTCAAAAAATTACCTCCAAAACCCAAAAAACCCTAAAAATAATAAAAATCCTAAAAAATCCATTACAATTCCATAAAATGTAAAGAAACCAGAAAAAACCTTGAAAAACACAATAAAAAATTCAAAAATATAAAAACACTTAAAAACCCAAAACCTAAAAAACACTTTGAACCCAAAACACCCTAAACCCTCGAAATCACTAAAAACCTAGAAACCAAAAAAAATTATAAAAACACTAAAAAATCCTACAAATGTAAAAAAACAAGAAACCCTAAAAATGTAGGAATACCCTAAAAATATAAAATAATTCAAAACCCCTAAAAACGTGAAAAATATATAATCCCAAAAAACCCCCCTAAAAACCATAAAACAATTAAAAACCCCCAAAACCCCATTAAAAACCCTTAAAAACTTTAACACACAAATTTTTAAAAAAATACAAAAAACCATAAAACCCATAAAAACTCAAAAACCACTAAAAACCCCAAAACACCATAAAATTCCGAAAACTCTTAAAATCCTTCAAAATCCAATAAAATCCATAAAAATACCAAAAATTGTAAAAAACCATAAACCCCTCAAAAATCAGAAGAAACCCTTTAAACCCTAAAAACACTTAAAAACACTAAAACCATGGAAAATCTAAAAACCCTAAAAAGCCCTAAATCCATCAAAATCCCTAAAACCCCCAAAATCAATAAAAATGCCTAAAAATCCCTAGTAACCTAATAAATACTAAAAAAATTAAGACCCCAAAAAAATAAACCCCTTAAAAACCATAAAACCCTTTTAATCCCTAATAACACTAAAAACTCAAAAAAACCGTTAAACACATCCAAAATTGAAATCCTCTAATAATATTAGACCCCTAAAAACTCAAAAAACCCCTAAAAATTAAAAAACCATAAAAATCCTAAAACCCATAAAAAACATAGAAATTCTCAAGAATCCCTAAAAACCATAAAAAACTTAAAAATCATAAAAATACCAAAAAAATAAAACCCCTAAAAACCTAGAAAAACCCTAATAAATTCGTAATAACCTAAAATCAAAATGAACTCCTAAAAACCTAAAAATTGCTAAAATACCAAAAAAACTCAACCACTCCCAAACACCATAAAACACATAAAAACATTAAAAAAACTCAAAAAACCTAAAAAACTGCTCAAACTATAAAAACCCATTAAACCCCTAAAAATATTAAAAATTCTAGAAAAACATAAAAACCTAAAAAACTCAAAAAATACTAAAAAACATAGAACAAAATCATAAAAATATTAAAACCCAAAAAATGTCAAAATCCATAAAAACCCTAAAATAGCATAAAAATCCTAAAAAACCATAAAAAGGAAAAATCCATTAAAAACAAGAAAATACAAAGAAAAACAGAAAATCCGCAAATAACTTAAAACTGCAAAAAACCTCAGAAAAGATAAAACACCTAGAAAAGCCTAAAAACCCTAAAAATCCTAAAACCCCTAAAAATATTAGAAAACCCTAAAACCCATGAAAACCCTAAAAATTCTAAAAACTCGTTAAGAACTCTAAAAACCCTTTAAACCCAGAAAATTGAAAAAACACTCTAAGAACCCCATAAAACACAAAAAAAACAATAAAACCCAAAAAAAATTACCGGTAAAAGCCCATAAAACATAAAAAACCCTCAAAATCTCTAAAAACATTAAAACCCCATAAAATCCTACCATATAACTAAAAATACAAAGAATTTTAAACATTCCAAAAAACATTATAACCCCAAAGAAAATCATAAAAACCAAAAAACACTTAAAACTCCTAAAACCTAAAAAATGATAAAAACCCTAAAACCCCTAAATATATTAAAAAAAATAAAAACCCCTAAAAACCATAAAAACTATAAAAACCATATAATCCCATAAAAACCCAAAAACCAACTAAAACTCTAAAAACCATTTAAATCACTAAAAATGGTTTAAAAACACTAAAACATTTATAACTCTAAAAACTAAAAAACCCCAAAAAGCCCAAAAAACCCCATAAAATTCCTAAAAATCCCTAAAAAATATTAAAAACCCTAAAACCCTCTATGAAATCTCTAAAAACCAAAAAACACATAAAACCCCCAAAAATCCTAGAAATTATATAAAAAAAATCCTAAAACCAACTAAATCCCTAGAACTCATAAAAATCCTCAAAAAGACATAAAAATACCAAAAAATGTAAAAACCCCTAAAACCCTGAAAACCCATAACAACACCTTCAAAACCTAAAAATACTTAAAACCCCTTAAAAACTCAGAAAAATATTTAAACCCCTAAAAAACCATGAAAACCTAAAACCACTAAAAACCATAAAAAATCTAATAAACTTATAAAACAAAAAAACCCAAAAACCCAAAAACCACTAAAAATAGTAAAAATCCTTTAAACCCCTAAAACTCAAAAAAAACCATAAAAACCATAAAACAACTAAAAAACTAAAAACCATCAAAATCCCTAAAGTCCCTTAAAATATAAAAATCCAAAAAAAATCACTAAAAATCCATAAATATGTCAGAACCCTTAACAACACTAAAATCCCATAAGAAAGCCTTAAAACCCAATAAAAATGATAAAAACCCTAAACACACTAAAAACGTCAAAAATCTCTAAAACCCTAGAAAAATCCATAGAAACCCAAAAAATCCATAAAAATCCTAAAAATAGCAAAAATCACTAAAAACATAAAAACCTCGGAAAAACCCAAGTAAAAAAAATAAGAAACTAAAAAAACCTAAAACCCCAAGAACCCTAAAAATGCTATAACACCTAGGAAATAAAAAATTCACTAAAACCCCTAAACACCCCTAAAAACATTAAAAATTCTAAAAAAATATAAAACCCCATAAAATCAGTAAAATAATTAAAAACCCTTTAATCCCCTAATTTGATAAAAACTGTAAAAGCCTTAAAAACCCTAAGAACACTAAATAAACCCTAATAACCCAAATAAAACC
Organism: Viscum album; assembly: GCA_963277665.1. Classification (NCBI taxonomy): domain Eukaryota; kingdom Viridiplantae; phylum Streptophyta; class Magnoliopsida; order Santalales; family Viscaceae; genus Viscum; species Viscum album. The sequence goes on along the minus strand of OY728136.1, from coordinate 1,272,444,615 downwards.
CTAAAACCCCTAATACCCCTAAAAACCTCAAAAATTCCTAAACACAATAAAATCCCATAAATATCCCAAAACCCATAAGAATCCATAAAAATGTAAAATAATCTAAAAACTCTAAAAACCCATAAAAAAACCTTAGAAACCTAAAAACACATAAAATCCCTAAAACCCAAAAAAATTTAGAATAATAAAAAATCCCAAATGACCATAAAAATTGAAAAACATTATAAAATCCTAAAAAACACATAAAAACAATAAAAACTACTAAAACTAAAAAAATAGTTATAACACCTATTTTTTCATAAAAAATTCTAAAAAACATAAAACTATAAAAAACTCAAAACAACACTAAAAACCAAAAAATCCATAGATTGTTTAAAAAAACCTAAAAACCTCAAAATACCTAAAACACTAAAATCCCTAAAAATCTTGAAAACCCGCTAAAATCCCTAAATATTTAAAAAACTATAAAAACCATGAAAACCCGTAGGAAAACAATAAAAACCAATAAAAAACTTAAAACCAAAAAAAATATAAAAAATACTAAACCCCCCAAAAAAACATTTGAAACCCTAAAAACCCAAAAAACCCTAAAACTACTAAAAAATATTAAAACCCTTAAAACCCCTAACAACTTCAAAAAACTATAAAAACACCTAAAATCACAAAACACCAGAAAACCCCTAAAACCATAAAACCCTCTAAAAACATTGAAATTCCCTAAATACCGTTAAAATCCTAAAAGTGCCCAAAAAATCCTTAAATATTTTAAAAACCATAAAATTATGAAAATCTTAAAAAAAAGCGTTAAAAACCAAAAAATATTTTGAACCCCTACAAACCTAATAATACTAAAAACCCTAAGGAACACTAAAAACACCCAAAAAACCAAAAAACCATAAAAACCCTAAAATCCTTAAAAACCTTAAAAATCCATTAAACAATCTAAAAACTCTTTAAACCCTTGAAAAAATTACAAACTCTAAAAAACCATAAAACCATAATAAACTCAAAAAAGACATAATACCCTAAAAAAAGTAAAATCATAAAACCATAAAACATTCAAAATCCCTAAAAAACCAAAAAATATAACAAAAATCCCTAAAACCCCAGAAAAGATAAAAAACAGAAAATTCCTAAAACCCCTAATAAAAACTAAAACACATAAAACTATTAAAAATGTAAGAATTATAAAAACCCTAAAAACCATAAAACATTGAAAATGCCTAAAACCCCTAAATAAAATAAAAATACGAAAAATCCCAAAAAATCCCTAAAACCCTTTGGAAATCATAAAAACCTAAAAACATGAAGACCCCCTAAAAACCAAAAAATTCTAACAACACTAAAAAATCCAAAAAAACCCCAAAAAACCCAAAAACAGCAAAAAAACTATAAAATCCATAAAATACTAAAAGATCCTAATATCCATAAAAACTAAGAAACCCACTAAATGTTCTAAAAACCCTTTAAACCCATAATTTTTTTAAAAATGATAAAAACCTTGAGAAACTCAAAACAAACCCTAAAACCCCCAAAAAAACCAAAAAGACTAAAAAACCCTAAAACCATCAAAATCTCTAAAAACCCTAAATACCATAAAAGTCTTAAAAATCCATAAAACGTTAAAAACATAATAACACCCAAAAAACATGAAGCCCCTAAGAAATCCTTAAAATTATACAAAATTTAAAAAAAAATTAAAAAATATAAAAATGATACGAACACTCAAAATCCCTAAATACCCTGAAAACCAAAACCCCCTAAAAACCATAGATAACCCTAAAAACCTAAAAACCCCTAAAAATCATTGAAAAAACTAAAACCCATTAAAACCCCTAAAATCATTAAAAAATTATCAAAAATTAAAAACTCTAAAAAACTCTAAAAACCATACAAACCCAAAAAAAACACAAAAACTCTAAAAACCCTAAAAACCCTTATATTACTTAAATATCCAACCAAACAATAAAAATCCAAAAGAATCTATAAAAATAACCATAAATGTAAAAAACCCAAAACACTAAAAAATAAAATAAAATCATAAAAACCAAAGAAAATATAAAACCCAAAAACACCTAAAAAATGAAAAAAACTAAAACCCCTAAAATCCAAAAAAGCCTTCAAATCCCTAAAAACCCTAGAACCAATAAAAATCCCAAAAAAATCCATAAAAAATCCTAAAAATGTAAAAACCTATAAAACTCTAAAAACCCATACGGAAACCCCCCAAAGCATAACAAACTTAAATCCCCTAAAACATAAAATGTTAAAAACCCTAAAAATACTCTAGAAATCCATAAAACCAATAAAACATCTAAAAATATTAAATTCCCTAGAAACCCATAAAAAGTTAAAAACCCACAAAAAACCTTTAAAACTCTAAAACATTTAAAAAATCTATAAACCTCAAAACCCCTAATAACCTCATAAAAACCAAAAAAACTATAAAAAACTATGAAATTCCTAAAAACCCTAACAACCTTTCAAACCCTCTATATATTTAAAAATCCATAAATATTTTATAAACCCTAGAACCCTGAAAAATCCAAAGAAAACCATAAAAAACTAAAAACACCTAAAAAATCTAAAGATAATAAAAATTCTAAAAACTGTAAAAAATCCTAAATACACTAAAAACACTAAAAATCTCTAAAAATCCAATAAACCATAAAAATATTTAATAAACATAAAAAATACATAAGACATAAAAACCCCAAAAACCCCTATGAAAATCTTAAATGCATAAGAAAAATTAAAACCCCCAAAATACATAAAAATAATAAAAATAACCCAAGATTCGTAAAATCCCCTAAAAACCATAAAAACCCCAAAAACCGAAAAAACCCAAAAAACACAAAAAAACCCTACAAACCCAAAAAACTCTAAAAAACCTTATAAACCCTAAAATTTTAAAAAAATATGAAAAACCTTAAAACACATAAAAATATCTCAAAAATCCTAAAAACCGAAAAAAACTATGAAAACCCTAAAAGGAATCAAAATCCTTTAAACACCTAAAACCCATAAACATCCTAAAAAACCCAAAAAATCCATAAAAATGTAAAAAACCCTAAAACCTGAAAACCCTATAAAAACCTGAAAAAACTAAAAATACATAAAACCCATAAAAAAATAAAAAATGATAAAAACCTTTAAAAACCATAAAACCTAAAAACACTAAAAGGGCTCAAAATCTTTAAAACCTCTAAAACCCATAAAAATCCTAAAAAAGCATAAAAAATATCCAAAAAATGTAAAAATTTCTAAATCTTGAAAATCCCTAAAAACCCTTAAAAATCTAAAAAATCATAAAACCCTTAAAAACTAAAAAAAATTAAAAACCTTTAAAATTTCTAAATATTATAAAACCATAAAACCGTGAAAACCATTCAAAATACTAAATCCCTATAAATTCCCTAAAAATAACTAAAAATAATAAAAACCCTTTAAACCACACAAAATTTTAAAGAACTCTCAAAACCATAAAATCCCTAATAAGTAAAAAAACTAAAAAACCAAAAAAACCATAAATACACAAAAATCCTAAAAACCCATAAAAACAATAAAAATATAAAAACCAAAAAATCCCAAAAAATCCCTAAAAATATTAAAAACCCTATAACCATATAAAAACTAAAAAAACATTAAAAAAAGTTTTAAAAAAATTAAAAAACTAAAAAAATAAAAAAATGCTAAAAACCAAATAAACCATATAAACTTAACATACCCTAAAAACCATATATCCTCTAAAACACTTAAAACCCCATAAAACCCCTAAAACCCCACTAAAAACTCTAAAAACCCTTTAAACCCTTAAAAATGTTAAAAAACCATAACCCCCCCCCAACACAAAAAATAACTTAACACCCATAAATAACCATAAAACCCTTGAAAATCCATTATTTCTAAAAAAACTATAAAAATCCAAAAAATCACAAAAAAAACCCTAAAACATAAAATCCCTAAAAAATCCTATGAGAACCTTAAAAACCTAAAAACACTTAAAACCCTTGAAAATCATAAAAACTCTAACAATCCTAAAAAAACTTACAAAACCCTAAAACCCCTAAAAACTATAAAACCCTTAAAACCATAAAAAACCCTAACAACCCATAAAAACCCTAAAAACCACTAAAAACCTAAAAACATATTAAAACACTATAAAATTAAGTTTTTTTTAAAAAAACCATAAAAAACCTAAAAACCTAAAAAACCTAAAACACCAAAAAAAGATAAAATTTTAAAAAACTCAAGATCCCAAAACACTTCAAACGATTAAAATCCTCAAAAAACCAAAAATTGTTAAAAAAACTAAAAACCTTGTAAATTCTAGGAATAACATAAAAACCTAAAAATACATAAATCCCTTCAAAACTGAGAAAACAAAAAAAACCATAAATACACCTAAAAACCAAAAAATGATAAATATATAAAAATTAACAAAACCAATAAAAACCCTTAAAAACCAATAAAACTATATAAACACTCTAATCCCCTAAATCCATTAAAAATATCAAAAAATCCTTAAAAACCATAATGAAATCAAAAAAACAAAAAAAACACTAAATCTCTAAAAAATATCAAAATTCTCCCAAAATTCTGAAAAATGATGAAAAAACCTGAAAACCCATAAAAACATAAAAACATAAAAACCCTTAAAACACATAAAAACAAACAAATGCTAGAAACCCGAAAAATCATTAAATATGTTGCAAACCCTAAAAACTATTAAAATCTCGAAAAACCAAAGAAAAACATAAAACCATAAAAATTCCTTTAAATCCCGAAATAGGTAGAAACCTGAAATCCTTGAAAACCAAAAGGAACCCCTTAAAATATAAAAACACTTAAAACCCATAAAATAACTACAAAAAATAAAAACCATAATAACTCCTAAAATACCATAAAACCCTTAATTCCCCCCCCCCAAAACAATAGAAATCCCAAATATTATAAAAAACCCAAAAACCTATAAAAACCCTAAACACAATAAAAACACTAAAAACCAATTAAAACCATAAAAAAGATCATAAACTCTAAAAACATTAAAACCATAATAAAATAAAAAAACCAAACCAAACCAAAAAGAAATAAAAAACCCTAAAAATATAACAAAACCCTAAAACCACTAACAATCTCTAAAAACCCAAATAAAACATAAAAATCCTAAAAATTCCAAAAAATCTAAAAAAATGTAAAAACCCTAGAAGCCCTGAAAACCCCTAAGAAATCCCCAAATAACTAAAACACTTAAAACACCTAAAACCCTAAAAAAATATAAAACCCTAAAAACAATTAGAGGGCCTAAAACCATAAAATCTATAAACTAATAAAATTATTAAAAAACCCTAAAGTCCTATAGAAACCCAAAAAACCACTGAAACACTAAAAAACCTTTAAAACCATGAAAATGTTAAAAAAAATCTAAAAACCCTTAAAACCCCTTAAAAACCCTAGAATACACAAAACCCCCAATAACCCCAAAAAACATAAAAACACTAAAACCATAAAAACCCCTTAAACCTTAAAAAACCCTAAAACCCACAAAATCCTAAATAACCTTACAACCATAGAAATCCAAAAAATTCCCTAAAATCCCAAAAATGTAAAAAACACTAAAAAACCTATAAAAAACCCATAGATATCCTTGAAAACCAAAAAACACATAAAAACCCTAAAAACACTAAAAACATTAAAATCATAAAGTCCCTAGAAACACATAAAACTGTCAAAAACCCTAAAAATAAAAAAATATCTTAAAACATAAAAAATGATAAAAACCATGAAAACCCCTAAGAAAACCTTAAATACCTAAAATTTTTAAAAAATATAAAAATTTCTAAATACCCTAAAAATCCTATAGTAAAATGCATAAAATACCTTTACAAAATTAGAAACCATAAAAATCATAAACCCCATAAAATCCCTAAAAACCAAAAAAACTCAAAAAACACTTATGACCCCAGAAAAACCTAAAAATGAAAAAAACCGTAAAAACCCATTAAAAGAACATAAAAAACATAAACCCCTAAAATCATTAAACTCAGTAAAAAACCATATAACCAAAAAAAATTAAAAACTCTAAACACCATTAACCCTCAAAATACATTAAAAAACATTAAGAAACCATAAAAACCTAAAAACTCAAAAAATGTAAAAAGCCCCCCAAAATCATAAAAGAAATAAAACATTAAAAACTATAAAAATCACTAAAAACCCTAAAAATTATAAAAATCCCTAGATTCCCATAAAAACATAAAAATAATTGAAAAAACTAAGAAAATTAAGAAACATAAAAATGCTTAAATCCTTGAAAACACTAAAAATAAAAGAAACCCTGAAACCAATAAAAACCCAAATGACTGTAAAAACTATAGCACCTATAAAAACCATACAAACTCTAAATAACCTATAAAAACCATAAAACCACTAAAATATATAAAAACACTTTAGACCCCTAAAAATGTTTAAATAAAATTAAAAACATTAAAAACTCTATAAAACTCAAAAACACCCATAAAACCCCAAAACCCATAAAACCCACAAAAACCAAAAAACTCATAATAACACTAAGAACCATAAAAATCCTAAAAAATCCCCAAAACCACTATAGAACATTAAAAAACATAAAAATCATGAAAACCCCATAGAAAACTATAAAACCAAAAAGCACATAAAACCCCTAAAAACCTAAAAATACTAACAACCCTAAAAACCCTAAAAACCCTAAAACCCATACAACATTAAAAAATCAAACCCCCATAAAATAACCTAAACCACCACAATAAAGACTAAAAATACTTTAAAGACATAAAAATTGTTAAGAAAAACTCAATGAAACCTTAAACCACTAAAAACTCAAAAAACCATAAAACCCCCAAAAAACTATAAAAATCATAACCCCCCAATCACTAAAACTCTTAAAAACCATAAAAATACTAAAAAGGAACTAAAAATCAATATAAACATAAAAATCACTATAAACCCTAAATAACCATAAGAAATAATTAAATTCATATAACCAAATAAATCCCATAAAATAAAAAAAATAAAAACCATAAAATCCCTAAAAACCATAAAAACCCTAAAAATCCACAAAAACACTAAAACAAAATAAAAATTATAAAAAATACCTAAAAATATCTAACAATAAAAAAACCCTAGATACCCTGACAAACCATAAGAAAGCCTAAAAACCCTTAAAGCACTGGAAAATTGAAAAACACTAAAAAAATTAAAAACACCTAAGGAGACCATAAAACTATAAAAATACATAAAAACCCCTAACACCACTAAAGAATTTAAAAACCGTAAAACCCATGAAAACCAATAAACCCACTAAGAACCCTAAAACCACATTAAATCCCTAAAAATCATAAAAAACACTAAAAAACATTAAAACATAGAAAACTAAAAAACCCTAAAATCCGAAAAAAACCACAAAACCAATAAACCACTAAAAAACCTTAAAACACCTCAAAATCTCAAAAAATAGAAAAATCCAAAAAAATATCTCAAAATACCAAAAACATTAAAACACCCTAAATACCTCAAAAACCGTAGGAAAAGTAGATATACATAAAAAACACTTAAAACCCCTAAAAACATAAAAACACTTAAAACCATAAAAAACCATAAAAACCATAAAAACACCTAAAATCCCATAAGAACCATAAAACCCACTTAAAACGGTAAAAACCCTTTAAACTCCTAGAAATTTTAAAAATCACTAAATACCCATAAAAATTCCAAAAAACCAAAAAACCCAAAAAATATCCTAAACCCCTAAAAACATCATAATACCATAAAAAACTGAAAACCATAAAAAATCATAAAAACCAACTATAAACTCTAAAAAACATTAAACCTTTGTAAATGTTAAAAACTCTAAAAAACCTTTAAAACCTTTAAAACCTTTAAAACACAAAAAACAATAAAAATCCAAATACACATAAAACCCTAAAAAAACTAAAAAATTCAAACAGAAAAACAAAAAAATCCTAAAAATCCATAAAAATCCCTAAAAACATAAAAATCCAAAAAACCGGGAAAAAATCTATGACAATCATAAAAACATAAAAACACTTAAAACCCCTAAAAACAAAAGAAATTGCTAAAAACCATTATAACCCATAAAACCCTAAAAACCCTAAAACCCATGAACCCCTAAAAACCTAAAAACCCTTAAAACCCATGAAAACCATAAAATCCACTAAAAACTTTAAAATCCCTTTAAACACCTAAAAACATCCAAAAAAATTAAAAGACCTAGAAAACTCTAAACACCCTAAAAACTAAAAAACCCTTAAAAACCCCCTAAAAACAAAAAAACTATAAAAACCCTAAAAAAACTAAAATCCACTAAAACCCTAAAAATCCATAAAAAACACTAGAAATACACAAAAATCCCAAAAAAGACCTAAAAATCCTAAAAAACATAAAAAATCACAAAACCCCTTAGAATAACATAAAACCCAAAAAACACCTAAAACCTCTAAAAACCAAAAAAAACCTAAAACCCACAAAAACCATAAAACACCAAAAAATTTAAAAACCCATAAAAACCCAAAACCCACTAAAAACTCTAAAAATCCATTGATCCCTTAAATCCCATGAAAATTATAAAAACCTTAAACTCTTAAAAACATAAAAAAACTAAAAATGAAAAATACCAATAACACACCTAAAAGGCCATAAAAACATCAAAATAACTAAAAACCAAAAAATACATAAAAATCACAAAAATGACATAAAAATCCCCAAAATGTAAAGGAAAAAACCCTGAATATACTAAAAAACATCAAATCCAAAAACAATTAAATCCAATAAAAATATAAAAATGCTAAATACCATAAAATCCCAAATTACCCTAAAACCCTTAAAACCCTCAAAATGTCTAAAAAACCTGAAATCCATTTAAATCTAAAAAATACCTAAATGTACCTAAAAATTTTATATCATCTAAAACACCTAAAAACACTCGGAAAACATTAAAAACTCAAAAAAAATTAAAATCCCTAAAACCCTAAAATTTCTAAAAACCCTAAAACACACTAAACACTACTAAAACCATAAAAACCTAAAATCTTCTAAAAACTCATAAAAACCCTTAAACACATTTAATCACCAAAAAATTATTAAAGGCTATACAAAACCATTGAAACCCTAAAAAATAAAAGAAACAAAAAAACCAAAAAAAAACCTAAAACCCAAAAAACCCCATAAAAGAACTAAAAACCCTAAAAGATTCTAAAAAATCCATAAAAATCCATAAAATGTAAAATACCATAAAACCTTCATGATCCTTAAAAACCCAAAAAATCTAAAAACACTTAGAACCCATAAAAACATAAAAATGTTGAAATACCTAAAAATCCCTAAAAACAATAAAACCATAAATACCCCAAAATAATTTATAAATCCCAAATCCCTTAAAAACCCCTAAAAACCAACTAAAATCTATAAAAAACATTTTAATTCATAAAAACATTAATAAACTCTAAAAACAATTAAAACCCCAAAAATTGAAAAACCAAAAAAACCCTTAAGAACCATAAAATATCACAACCACAAAAATTCCCTCAAAATAATAATTAAAAAACTAAAAACCATAACAATCCCTAAAAATATAGAAAACCAAAAACAATGAAAACACTAAAGAAATTCAAAATAACATAAAGCATGTAAATTCTTCAAAAAACTATAAAAACCCTTAAAATCCCTAAAACCCTAAAAACACAGAAAAAACCTAATAAATTAAAAACCATAAAAAAACGAAAAACCCTAAAAACAATAAAAATTACTAAACCCTAAAATCCATAAAACCCCTAAAACCATAAAAACCCTCAAAACCCATAAAACCCCACAAAAACCCTAAATACACTAGAAACCCATAAAACCCTAAAATCCCACTTAAAACTCCACAAAAACCATTAACCCCTAAAAATATTAAAAACTATTAAAAACCTTAAAACCCATAAAAAATCAAAAACTGATAAAACCCCAAAAATTCATAAGGACTCAAAACCCTAAAAATCTCTAAAAACCTCAAAATTATTAAAACCCTAAAAAATATAAAAATCTTATAAAATCCATTAGAATACATAAAAAGTAAAAACCCCAAAAAACTAAAAAATCATAAGAAAAACCTAAAAAACTAAAGTCCCATAAAACCACTAAAAACAAAAAAAAATCTAAAAACCCTAAAAATCCTAAAAACATGAAAAAACCATAAAAACCCATAAAAACCATAAAACCTAGAAAATACTATAAAACTCGTATAAATACCTAAAAGAATAATAATAATAATAACAATAAACCTTAAAAAGCCTAAAAAATCAATGAACCTTAAAACCCCACAAAAACCACAAAACCCCTAATAAACTCTAAAACCCCTCAAAATATCTAAAAACTCAAAAAACCATAAAAATCACAAAAATAAATAAATTTGCAATGAAACATAAAAAATTATAAAAACCTTCGAAACCCTAAGAAATCCTTAATCTCATAAAACCCCAAAAACCACTAAAAACCTATATAAATGCTAAAAACCTTAAAAACCCTTATAATAATAATCCAATAAAACCTTAAAAAACTATAAAACCCGAAAAATCCCTAAAAAACCAAGAAAAATAATAAAAACTCTTTAGAGCCCAAAAATGGTAAAAAAAACTAAAGATCCTTAAATACCATAAAACAGATAATGCCCCAAAACCCAAAAAACCCATAAAAATCCTAAAAACCCATAAAATCCCTCAAAATCCCTCAAAATCCTCAAACCCTAAAAAGATAAAAAACCTAAAATGGACCTAAAAATCCACAAAAACATAAAAAAACATAAAAATCGAGAAATATCTTATGAAAAACATTAAACCATAAAAACATTTAAAACCTTAAAAATTCGGGAAAAATTCTAAAAACCCTAAAAAGCCTAAAACCCTAAAAATACCTAAAAACCTAAAACCCATAAAAATCCTAAAAAATCCATAATAATCCCAAAAAATTTAAAAAATTCTAAAAATTATGAAAATCATTAAGAAAACCATAAAAACTTAGAAACACTTAAAACCCCTAAAATCTAAAAAACACTAAATATTGTAAAAACCCAAAGTGACTATAAAATACTCTAAAAAACTATAAAGGAATATAATCCATAGAAATTAAAAACCTCTAAATAAATAAAAACCCTAAAAACTCAAAATCCCTTTAGACCCCTTAAAAACCCTTAAGAATACCTTAAAAACATAAAATCACATGAAAACATTTAAAACCTAAAACCCCTAAAACCCCATAAATCCCTAAACCCCTAAATACCTTAAAAACTATAGAACCCCTAAAACCATTATAATCATGAAAACCCTAAAAATCTATAAAAACATAAAAATCCCCAAAACCCTATACATCCATAGGAAATCCTTTAAACACTCAAAATAAGTCAAACCCTTGAACACCCTAAAAACCATAAAACACCTAAAGACCTTAAAACCCATTAAAAACCCCAAAAAACTCTAAAAATACAAAAAAGCCCCTAAATACATTAAAAAACTATATAAATCTTTTAAAACCCTAAAATTTAATAATTCCTAAGAACCAAAAAAACAATAAAAACCTTAAAAATAAATGGGGAAGGATCTCGATTAAGCTCACATATTTCTTGGGAGCCCCATGCCCATGATGGTTTCTCTTTCATGTTTTATAAACAGATTTCTTGGTTGATTTTGTTTTCATGCCTTCGATTAAGGATTCTGTGGTGGTCTCTTTTAAAGTGGTTTTTGTTCAAGCTGGTTTTAGTTCATTACTGAATTATGGTTAGTGGTTGGACGATGCAATTTAGATTGTTATTATGGTTCTTGTCCACATATGTCCAACATTGGGAGGCTCCCAGTTTTCCTTATTCATTGATAGTGTCTCTATCAGCGCACTTGGTCTATTTATCTAAATATATTTGCTTCATTGGTTAGGGACAACTTGGGTTTAGATGGTTGTTGGTTCATTGACCATTGACGCTCCTTGTTCATGATGTTCCAATACTTTTTCTCTATTGATTTATGATTTCACAGATATTTTCTAGTTTGTAGCATGGATTCCTATTTAATGATGGTTATCTTTTTTGTGGGTTGGTTTACTATCTCATTGCTAGGTCACCTGGTTCACGAACATGGTTCTTGTGGGTTAAATGGTGACCGAATATGTATGATCATGTAGGTACAAGATATTTCACGCTAGTGGAAGGTGCCCGTTATCATTGTTTTCCTTCATGTGGATCTAGTTTTCTTTTAGGTAACTGCCTCAAAGGGTTTTGAGGTTTTTAGTTTTAGTTATTTGTTGGAGGTGCTATTTATTGATGCTCTTGGTTCACTCATTGACTAGTTTATTTCTCGTGGTTCGTTAGAGTGGCTTTTGTATTCCATTCGATGATGTATTATTTTAAGCTCATTGTGTGTGGGTAATTATAGGGTTCATGCTGGGGGAATTATATTTCCTCAATAAGAACAAGTGGGTTCTTAGATCACATTTTTCATGTGAGAATTTTCTCCTCCATAAAAGGTGCATGTGATGGCCATGGGTTTCATATTTTTGGCATAGTGTGTCATTATGATGTTTTCACGGAAGGTTTCATGGTTGGAATATTTTTTTTCGAGACATTTCTATGTTTTTTTGGGTTGTCAGTTCCATGTTCATGGTTAAAGGAGTTCTCTTTTTCATTCAGTGACACTAATTACATAATTTTCTCTTGCTTGGTTCCCGTTTTTCATCGAGATGTTGTCATAATTTGTTTTGACTAGTGATGCTTTGGGTTCAGTTTTCTGGTTCAATTCCTTAGCTAATATCAATCCTGGTTTGTTTTTGGTTTCATCATTAGTGTTGGTAGATAGTTCATGGCTCATGGGTAGAGGTGTTCATTTTTATTTGTTCCAGTATCATTGATTTTTTGGATGATGGTTCATTTTCCATCATCTTCATCAATATGCATGGGGATATGTGGGTTTCATTCAAGTGGAAGTTTTTTTTATCTTTTAGTGTCATGGTTTCAATGTTGATTCTTGTGGCGGTTAATTTTGGGATCGAGGGTTGGGATTCCCTTGTTCTTGGTCAACGATGTTCTTATGTTTCTCAGTGGCATCTATAATGATGTAACTTCACTCAATATTTCTTCATCAACCTCATTTGTTGATTCCTCAATGTACCTTATTCTTTGGTTTTATTTTTTTGTTTATCAATCGATGTCCCCTCTAATTTACTTGTTCATTTGTTACCGTCACTCCTAATTCATCGGTCTAGGATTGTGGTTTCTGCAGCTCCTTGGTTTTTTTGTCACTAATTTTCCATTTTTATATGTGATATATTTTCATGTCTATGTGGAGGTGGTTTCATATAAGGATGGTGGTTTCTTCTTGACCATGTGATCTGTTTCAGTACAGGGGTGTCCATCTTTTTATCTCCTAGTTCTTTCCATGGAGGCATGCAGTGACTCGAGTTCCTGTTGGTTACTCAGATGGTTTGGGCTGGAAGATGGAAGTGCTTGGGTAGTGACAGGGTACTGGTTTGGTGATGAGACATGGATTGTCTTGGGTTTTCTTATTGTTTTATTTTGGTATATTATTGGAGATGCATGGTGCTAATAGCTATTGGAGTTGTTTTAGTGAGTGGGATTCATTCTTCTTCTGGCTAGGGGTGCTATTTTACTTCAGGGAGGGGCTTCGACTAGATGGAGAAAAGGAGTATATGCGAGGAGAAGGCTATGGGGCTGTTGTAGAGTGTTTATAGAGGCTTATAGTTGTTTATGAGGTGTCGTGTTCTAATGGAGTGGGATGATGTTGGAGTTTTGGTTTCTTGTTGTTGTGAATTGTTATTGTGTAGAGGGTTACTTCTTGAGTTTAGGTTGCATATGGTTGGGAGTTATTACAGTGGAGCGGGCTACTATTGGAGCATGGTGCTTTAGACCTGATTTGTGTAGTTCTTTGGTTGGGTTGTTTTTTGGTGATGGATTTGGGAGCTGTTAAACTAGGTGTTGGTGATAGGAGATGGAAATTGGGTATTGGTGTTCGTAGTAGGGTGCTAAAGATTTATGTTTTTTTTTTTGTTGTTTCTACTAGATGTGGTGATAGAGTTGGGAGATGGTTGTTGGGTTTATAGGGATTTGTGAGGTTTCTTGGACCCATTTTCCAAGTGATGGGATAAAAGGGATTCATGAGGTGTTCTCCAGACATTTTCTATGCTATGGTTTGGTTGGGGTTCATGGGGGTTCTTAGACCACATTTCTTTTCATGTTCTATTTGGATTCTGTGAGGGTTTTTATCCCGTTTTCCAAGTTGGTTTAGATGGACTTTGCAACTTTTCTTGGGTTTTTTTCCATGGTTTGGCCATTTGGGCTTCGCTAGCTTTCTCGAGTTTGTCTGAATTTTTCTTTTGGCATGGGCCTTCGGTGAAATTGGTTCACCCACTAGGTTTTTGTGTTATACCTCAATTTCATTACTTTTTTATATGTTGCATTATATTTTCCTTGACAAAAACAATAAAACCCCTAAAAACCCTAAAATCCTTAAAAGTACTACAAATCCCAAACAACCTAATGAAACCAAGAAATCCTAAACAATCCCTAAAAATCCCTAAAAATGTAAAACCTTTAAGAAAACCATAACAAAATAAAAACTCATATCCCCTGAAAATTCAAAAAATTTCTAAAAACCTAAAACCTTAAAAAACCATAAAATTCCTAAAAACCCATAAAAAAACATAATGATCCAAAATAACCACAAAAACACTAAAAATCACTAAAAACTATAAAAAACATTAAACACCTAAAAACATTAAAAAACAATAAAAAACCATAAAACCCTAAAAAAACTCAAAAAATTACCTCGAAAACCCAAAAAACCCTATAAATAATAAAACTCCAAAAAAATCCATTAAAATTCCGTAAAATGTAAAAAAACCAAAAAAAAACCTTGAAAAACACAACGGAAAATTCAAAAACCTAAAAACACTTAAAAACCCAAAAACCTAAAAAACACCTTGAACCCAAAACACCATAAACCCTCAAAATCACTAAAAACCTAGAAACCAATAAATATTATAAAAACCCTAAAAACTCCTAAAAATGTAAAAAAACAAGAAACCCTAAAAATTGTTGGAATACCCTAAAAATCTAAAATAATTCAAAACCCCTAAAAACCTGAAAAATATAAAACCCCAAAAACCCCCCAAAAAACCCTAAAACCATTAAAATCCCCTAAAACCCCATTAAAAATCCTTAAAAACTTTAACACACCAATTTTTTAAAAAAAAAAAAAAACCATAAAACCCATAAAAACTCAAAAATCACTAAAAACCCCAAAACACCATAAAATTCCTAAAATTCTTAAAATCTTTCAAAATCCCTAAAACCATAAAAACATTGAAAATCCTATAAAATCCATAAAATAGCAAAACATTTAAAAAACCATAAAACCCCTAAAAAATCATAAGAAAACCTTAAAACCCTAAAAACACATAAAAACACTAAAAGCATGAAAAATCAAAAAACCCTAAAAACCCTAAAACCATCAAAATCCCAGAACCCCCAAAATCAATAAAAATCCCTAAAAATCCCTAATAACCTAATAAACACTAAAAAACTAAAGACCCCAAAAATATAAACCCCTAAAAACCGTATAATATCTAATAACACTAAAAACTCAAAGAAAAACATTTAAACACATCAAAAATTGAAATCTTCTAATAAGATAAGACCCCTAAGAACTCAAAAAACCCCTAAAAATTAAAAAACCATAAAAATCCTAAAAACCATAAAAAACATAGAAATTCTCAAGAATCCCTAAAAACCATAAAAACCTAAAAATCCTAAAAATACCTAAAAAATAAATCCCCTAAAAACCTAGAAAACCCCTAATAAATTCGTAATAACCTAAAATCACAAAGAACTCCTAAAAACCTAAACATTGATAAAATACCAAAAAACCTCAACCACCCCAAAACACCATAAATCACTGAAAAACATTAAAAAACCCCAAAAAACCAAAAAAACTGCTCAAACTATAAAAACACTTTAAACCCCTAAAAATATTAAAAATTCTAGAAATACATAAAAACCTAAAAAACTCAAAAAATACTAAAAAACCTAGAAAAAAATCATAAAAATATTAAAACCCAAAAAATGTCAAAATCCATAAAAACCTTAAAATAGCATAAAAATCCAAAAAAAACCCAAAAAAGGAAAAAACCATAAAAAACAAGAAAATAAAAACAAAAATAGAAAATACTAAAATAAATTAAAACAAAAAAAACCTCAAAAAAGATAAAACACCTAGAAAATCCCAAAACCCTAAAAATCCTAAAACCCCTAAAAATATTAGAAAACCCTAAAACCCATGAAAACCCTAAAAATTCTAAAAACCCATTAAGAACTCTAAAAACCATTTAAACCCATAAAATTGACAAAAAAACTCTATGAACCTTAAAACCCATAAAACACAAAAAAATCAATAAAAACCAAAAAAAAGTACCGGTAAAAGCCCATAAAACCTAAAAAACGCTCATAATCCATAAAAAATTTAAAACCCCATAAAATCCTACCAAATAACTAAAAATACAAATAATTTTAAATATTCCAAAAAAAACATTAAAACCCCAAAGAAAATCTTAAAAACCAAAAAACACTTAAAACTCCTAAAACCTAAATAAATGATAAAAACGCTAAAACCCCTAAACATATTAAAAACATAAAAACCCCTAAAAACCATAAAACCATAGAATCCCATAAAAACCCCAAAACCCACTAAGACTCTAAAAACCGTTTAAATCACTAAAAATGGTTTAGAAACACTAAAACATTTTTATCTCTAAAAACTAAAAAACCCCAAAAAGCCCCAAAAACCCCTTAAAATGCCTAAAAATCCCTAAAAAATAATAAAAACCCTAAACCATCTATGAAATCCCTAAAAACCAAAAAACACATAAAACCGCCCAAAATCCTAGAAATGCTAAAAAAATCCTAAAACCAACAAAATCCCTAGAACTCATAAAATCCTCAAAAAGAAAGAAAAATACCTAAAATGTAAAAACCCCTAAAACCCTAAAAACCCATAACAAAACCTTCAAAACCTAAAAATTCTTAAAACCCCTTAAAAACCAAAAAAATAATAAAACCCCCTAAAAAACCATAAAAACCTAATACCACCAAAAAAGCATAAAAACATCTAATAACCTTAGAAACCCAAAAAACCCAAACAAACACTAAAAATCCTTTGAACCCTTAAAACTAGAAAAAAACATAAAAACCCTAAAACAACTAAAAAACTAAAAACCATCAAAATCCTTAATGTCCCTTAAAATATATAAAAATCCAAAAAAATTCACTAAAAATCCCTAAATATGTAAGAACCCTTAACAACACTAAAAACCCCTAAGAAAGCCTTAAAACCCCAAAAAAACAAAAAAATGATAAAAACCCTAAACACACTAAAAATGCCAAAAATCCCTAAAACTCCAGAAAAATCCATAGAAACCCTAAAAATCCAAAAAAATTCTAAAAAGAACAAAAATCACTAAAAACAGAAAAACCCCAGAAAAACCCAAGTAAAAAAATAAGAAACTAAAAAACATAAAACCCCAAGAACCCTAAAAATGCTAAAACCCCTAGGAAATAAAAAATTCACTAAAACCCCTAAACACCCCTAAAAACATTAAAAATTCTAAAAATATATAAAACCCCATAAAATCACTAAAAAAATTAAAAACCATTTAAACCCCTAAAATTATAAAACTGTAAAATCCTTAAAAACCCTAAGAACACAAAATAAAACCTAACAACCCAAATGAAACCCTAAAACCCCTAATACCCCTAAAAACCTCAAAAATCCCTAAAGACAATAAATACCCATAAATATCCCAAAACCCATAATAATCCATAAAATTGTAAAATAATCTAAAAATTCAAAAAACCCATAAGAAATCCCTAGAAACCTAAATACACATAAAATCCCAAAAACCCTAAAAACGTTAGAATAATAAAAAATTCATAAATGACCTTAAAAATTGAAAAACACCATAAAATACTAAAAAACACACAAAAAAAAATAAAAACAACTAAAACTCAAAAAATAGTTTTAACACCAATTATTTTTTAACAACTTTAAAAAACATAAAACTATAAATAACTCAAAACATAACTAAAAAACAAAAAATCCATAAAATGATTAAAAACCCTAAAAACCTCGAAATATATAAAACACTAAAATCCCTAAAAATCGTGAAAACCCCCTAAAATCACTAAATATTAAAAAATATATAAAAACCATGAAAAACCCTAAGAAAAAATTAAAAACCAATAAAAACGTAAAACCGAGAAAAATCTAAAAAACACTAAAACCCCAAAAAAACATTTGAAACCCTAAAAACACATAAAACCCTAAAACAACTAAAAAATATTAAAACCCTAAAAACCCCTGACAACTTCAAAAAACTATAAAAACACCTAAAATCACAAAACACCAGAAAACCCCTAAAACCATAAAACCCTCTAAAAACGTTGAAATTCCCTAAATACAGTTAAAATCCTAAAAGTGCCCGAAAATTCTTTAAACATTTTAAAAACCATAAAATTATGAAAATCTTAAAAAAACCTTAAAAACCAAAAAATATTTTGAACCCCTACATACCTAAGAATACTAAAAACCCTAAAGAACACTAAAAACAAACAAAAAACCTGAAAACCATAAAAACCCTAAAAGCCTTAAAAACCATAAAAATATACTAAACAATCCAAAAACTCTTTAAACCGCTGAAAAAATTAGAAACTATAAAAAACCATAAAACCCTAATAAACTCAAAAAACACATAATACCCAAAAAAGTAAAACAACAAAACCAAAAAACATTCAAAATCCATAAAAAACCAAAAAAATAACAAAAATCCCTAAATCCCCAAAAAAGAAAAAACACATAAAATTCCTAAAACCCCTAATAAAAACTAAAACACATAAAACTCTTAAAAATGTAAGAATTATAAAAACCCTAAAATCCATAAAAACACCGAAAATTCCTAAAACCCCTAAATACAATAAAAATACTAAAAATCCCAAAAATCCATAAAACCCATTGAAAATCATAAAAACCTAATAACATGAAGACCCCTTAAAAACCTATAAATTCTAACAACACTAAAAAAATCCAAAAAACCCCAAGAAAACCAAAAATCAACAAAAACAACTGTAAAATCCATAAAATACTAAAAGATCCTAAAAATCCATAAAAACCAAAAAAACCCACTAAATGTTCTAAAAACCCTTTAAACCAATAAATTTTTTAAAATTGACAAAAACCTTGAGAAACTCAAAATAAACTCTAAAACCCCCAAAAAAACCAAAAAGACTAAAAAACCCCAGAACCATCAAAATCCCTAAAAACCCTAAAAACCATAAAAGTCTTAAAAATCCATAAAAACGTTAAAAACATAATAACACCCAAAAAACTTGAAACCCCTAAGAAAACCTTAAAATTATACAGAATTTAAAAAAAAATTAAAAAATATAAAAACGATAAAAACCCTCAAAATCCCTAAATACCCTAAAAACCAAAACCCCCTAAAAACCATAGATAACCCTAAAAACCTAAAAATCCGTAAAAATCATTGAAAAAACCAAAACACATTAAAATCCCTAAATTCATTATAAAATTATCAAGAATTAAAAACTCAAAAAACTCAAAAAACCATACAAACCTACAAAAATAAAAACTCTAAAAACCCTAAAAACCCTTAAAATCCCTAAATATTCAAACAAACAATAAAAATCCTAATGAATCCCTATAAAATAACCAAAAATGTAAAAAACCCATAACCCTGAAAAAATGTAAGAAAATCATCAAAACCATAGAAAACATAAAACCCAAAAACACCTAAAAATGAAAAAAAACTAAAACCCCTAAAATCCAAAAAAAACCTTCAAATCCCTAAAAACCCTAGAACCAATAAAAATCCAAAGAAATCCATAAAAATTCCTAAAAATGTAAAAACCGATAAAACTCTGAAAACCCATACGGAAACCCCCTAAACCATACCAAACTTAAATCCCCTAAATCAAAAAATGTAAACAACCCTAAAAAACTCTAAAAATCCATAAAACCAATACAACATCTAAAAATATTAAATACCCTAAAATCCCATAAAATGTGAAAAACCCAAAAAAACCTTTAAACCCTAAAAAAATTAAAAACTCTATAAACCTTAATACCCCTAAAAACTCATAAAAACACAATAAACTAAAAAAACTATGAAATCCCTAAAATCCATAACGACCATTCAAACCCTAAAAATATTTACAAATCCATAAAAATATTAAAAACCCTAGAACCCTGAAAAATCCAAAGAAACCCTTAGAAACCTAAAAACACAGAAAAACTCTAAAGACAATAAAAAATTATAAAAACTCTAAAAAATCCTAAAAACACATAAAACACAAAAAATCTCTAAAAATCCTTACAACCATAAAAATATTTAAAAAACACCAAAAATACTTAAGACATAAAACCCCCCAAACCCCTATGAAAACCTTATGTGCATAAGAACAATTAAAACCCCCAAAATACCTAAAGATAATAAAAATAACATAAGATTCCTAAAATCTCCTAAAAACCATAAAAACCCCAAAAACTGTAAAAACCCCAAAACACATTAAAACCCTATAAACCCACAAAACTCTAAAAAACCTTTAAACCCCTAAAAACATTAAAAAAATAAGAAAAACCTTAAAACACCTAAAAAAATTGAAAAAAATCCTAAAAATACCAAAAATCTATGAAAACCCTAAAAGGACTCAAAATCCTATAAACCCCTAAAACCCTTAAACATCCTAAAAAACCCAAAAAATCCATAAAAAATGTAAAAAACTGTAAAACTTGAAAACCCTATGAAATCCTTAAAAACGTAAAAATATATAAAACCCATAAAGAAATAAAAAATGATAAAAACCATTAAAAACAATAAAACCTAAAAAACACTAAAAGGACTCAAAATCCTTAAAACCTCTAAAACACTTAAAAGCCTAAAAAAGCATAAAAATATCTGAAAAAATGAAAGAATTCCTAAAGCCAAAAAATCCATAAAAACCATAAAAAACTAAAAAATCATCAAACCCTTAAAAACTAAAAAAATATAAAAAACTTTAAAAATACTAAAACTTTTAAAACCATAAAACCCTAAAAATCCTTAAAAATACTAAATCCTTATAAGTTCCCTAAAATAACTAAAAAAATAAAAACCCTTTAAACCACTCAAAATTTTAATGAACTCTAAAAACGCTAAAATCCATAATAATTAAAAAAACTAAAAAACCATAAATACACAAAAACACTAAAAATACTTAAAAACAATAAAAATATAAAAAACCTAAAAATCCCTAAAAATCCCTAAAAATATTAAAAACCCTAAAACCCTCTAAAAACTAATAAAACATTAATAAAGGTTTTAAAAAATTTAAACCCTTAGAAAATAAAAAAAATGCTAAAAACAAAATAAACCGTATAAACTTAACATACCCTAAAAACCATATATCCTCTAAAACACTTAAAACCCCATAAAAACCCCTAAAACCCAACTAAAAACTCTAAAAACCCTTTAAACCCCTAAAAATGTTAAAAACCATAGCCCCCCCCCCCCAACACAAAAAAAACCTTAACACCCAAAAATAAACATAAAACCCTTGAAAATTCATTATATCTCAAAAAACCATAAAAATCCAAAAAAATCACAAAAAACCCTAAAACATAAAAACCCTGAAAAACCCTATAAGAACCTTAAAAACATAAAAACACTTAAAACCCTTGTAAAACATAAAACTCTAACAATCATAAAAAAACCTACATAAGCCTAAAACCATAACACCCCAAAAATATATAAAACCCTTAAAACCATAAAAAACCCTAACAGCCCATAAAACCCTAAAAACTACTAAAAACCTAAAAACATATTAAACCATTAAAAAATTGTGTTTTTTAAAAGAACCCTAAAAAACCTAAAAACTTTTAAAAAAAACCTAATACCCCAAAAAACATAATTTTTTTTAAAAAAAGATCCCAAAACCCCTAAACCATTAAAATCCTCAAAATACCAAAAAATATAAAAAAAATAAAAACCTTGAAAATTCTAGGAATAACATAAGAGCCTAAAAATACTTAAAACCCTTAAAAACTGAGAAAACACAAACAACCATAAATACCCCTAAAAATCAAAAAATGATACACCTATAGAAATTAACAAAACCAATAAAAACCCTTAAAAACTAATAAAACTATATAAAACCTCTAATCCCCTAAAGCCGTTAAAAATATCAAAACTTCCTGAAAAACCATAATGAAATAAAAAAACCAAAAAACAACTAAATATCTAAAAAAATATCAAAATTATCCCAAAATACCAAAAAATGATGAAAAAATCTGAAAACTTTTAAGAAAACCATTAAAACATAAAAACATAAAAACACAAAAACACTTAAAACCCATAAAAACATAAAAATGCTAGAAACCCTAAAAATCATTAAAAATATAGAAAACCCTAAATACTATTAAAATATTTAATAACCCAAGAAAAACATAAGACCTTAAAAATTCTTTTAAATCCCTTAATAGGTAGAAACCTGAAATCCTTGAAAACCAAACGAAACCCCTGAATATATAAAAACACTTAAAACCCATAAAAATACTAAAAACACTAAAAACCATAATTACTCATAAAATAACATAAAACCCATAACGCCCCTCAAAACAATAAAAATCCCAAATATTATAAAAATCCCTAAAAACCCTAAACACACAAAAAATACTAAAAACCCTTTAAAACCATAAAAAGATTAAAAACTCGAAAAAAATTAAAACCATAATAAAATAAAAAAACCAAACCAAACCAAAAAAAAATAAAAAACCATAAAAAACTAACAAAACCCTAAAACCACTAACAATTTGTAAAAACACAAAGAAAACGTAAAAATCCAAAAAATTCCAAAAAATCCTAAAAAACGTAAAAACCATAAAGCCATGAAAATCCCTAAGAAATCCTTAAATACCTAAAACACTTAAAACACATAAATACCCAAAAAATATAAAACCCTAAAAACTATAAAAGGACCCAAAACCACAATATCCATAAACTAATAAAATTATTAAAAAAACCCAAAAGTCCTATAGAAACTGAAAAAACCACTAAAACCACTACAAACCCTTTAAACCCATGAAAACGTTAAAAAACTCTAGAAACCCTTAAAACCCCTAGAAAACACAAAACCCCCAATAACCCCAAATAAACCATAAAAACACTATAACCATGAAAACCCCTTATACCTTAAAAACCCTAAACCCTGCAAAATCCTAAATAACCTTAAAACCCTAAAAATCCCAAAAATTCCCTAAAATCCCAAATATGTAAAATACACTAAAAAACCTAGAAAAAACCCTTAGAGTTCTTTGAAAACCAAAAAACACATAAAAACCCTAAAAACACTAAAAACCTTAAACCATAAATCCCTAGAAACACATAAAACTGTCAAAACCCCTAAAAATAAAAACCAAAAAATGTCTTAAAACATAAAAAATGATAAAAATCAAGAAAAACCCTAAGAAAACCTTAAATACCTATAAAATTTAAAAAATATAAAAATTTCTAAATCCCCTAAAAATCCTACAGTAAAATGCATAAAATAACTAAAAAAATTAAAAACCATAAAAACCATAAACCCACATAAAATCCATAAAAACCACAAAAAACTAAAAAAACACTTATGACCCCAGAAAGACCTAAAAATGAAAAAAACCGTAAAAACCCATTAAAAGAACTTAAAAACCATAAAACACCTAAAATCCTTATACTCATTAAAAACCCATATAACCAAAAAAAACAAAAAACTATAAACACCCATTAACCCCCTAAATACATTAAAAAACATTAATAAACCATAAAACCCTAAAAACACAAAAAATACAAAATACCCCCCAAAATCTTAAAAGAAATAAAACCTAAAAAACCATAAAAATCACTAAAAACCATAAAAATTATTAAAAATCCATAGATTCCCCAAAAAACATAAAAACCTTTGAAAATACTAAGAAAATTATGAAACATAAAAATGCTTAAAACCCTTGATAACACTAAAAATGAAAGAAACCCTAAAAACCATAAAAACCCTAATGACTGTAAAA
Source organism: Viscum album (assembly GCA_963277665.1). Classification (NCBI taxonomy): domain Eukaryota; kingdom Viridiplantae; phylum Streptophyta; class Magnoliopsida; order Santalales; family Viscaceae; genus Viscum; species Viscum album. The sequence continues at coordinate 1,272,420,430 of OY728136.1, read as the reverse complement.
ACTATAGCACCTATAAAACCCATAAAAACTCTAACAAACCCATAAAAAAATCTAAACCCACTAAAATATAAAAAAACATTTTAGACCCCTAAAAATGTTTAAATAAAATTAAAAATATAAAAAACCCAATAAAACTCAAAAACACCCATAAAACCCTAAAAACCATAAAAACCATAAACACCTAAAATCCCATAATAACAATAAGAACCATAAAAATCCTAAAAAATCCCCAAACCCCTATAGAACAATGAAAACCATAAAAACCATGAAAACCCCATAGAAAAATATAAAACCAAAAAGCACATAAAACCCCTAAAACCTAAAAATACTAAGAACCCTAAAAACCCTAATACCCGTACAACATTAAAAAATCAAAACCCCCATAAAATACCCTAAAACACCACAATAAACACTAAAAACCCTTTAAACTCGTAAAAAATGTTAAAAAACTCAATGAAACCATAAAACCACTAAAAACTCAAAAACCCTAAAACCCACAAAAAAACTAAAAAAATCTTAACCCCCCCCCCCCGATCACTAAAACTCTTAAAAACCATAAAAATACTAAAAAAGAACTAAAAATCAATATAAACATAAAAATTACTATAAACCCTGAAGAACCATAATAAATCATTAAATTCCTATAACCAAATAAATCCCATAAAACATAAAAAAAAATAAAAACCATAAAATCCCTAAAAACCCTAAAAACCCTCTAAATCCATAAAAACACTAAAGCACAATAAAAATTATAAAAAATACCTAAAAATACCTAACAACATAAAAACCCTTGAAACCCAGACAAACCATAAGAAAACCTAAAAAAACACTTAAACCCTTGCAAAATAGAAAAACACTAAAAACATAAAAAACGCCTAAGGAGACCATAAACCCCTAAAAATACATAAAAACCCCTAACCCCACTAAAGAATTTAAAAACCCTAACACCCATGAAAACCTATAAACCCACTAATAACCCTAAAACCACTTTAAATCCCAAAAAACCATAAAAACCACTAAAAACATTAAAACATAGAAAACTCAAAAACCCTAAAATCTAGAGAAAACCACAAAACCACAAAACCACAAAACCACTAAAAACCTTAAAACACCTCAAAATCTTGAAAAAATAGAAAAATCCTAAAAAATATCTCAAAATACCAAAAATTGTAAAACACCCTAAATACCCCAAAAACCGTAGGAAAACCATAAATACATAAAAACACTTAAAACCCCTAAAACCCTAAAAACACTTAAAACCCTAAAAAATCATAAAATCCCTAAAAACACCTAAAATCTCATAAGAACAATAAAACCCACTTAAAGCAATAAAAACCCTTTAAACTCATAGAAATTTTAAAAATCACTAAAAACCATAAAAATGCCAAAAAACCAAAAAACCCAAAAAATATCCTAAATCCCTAAAAATGTCATAAATCCACAAAAAACTAAAAACCATAAAAATCCTGAAAACCAACTATAAACTCTATAAAAACATTAAACCTTTGTAAATGTTAAAAACTCTAAAAAACCATTAAAACCTTAAAAAACACAAAAAAATCATAAAAACCCAAATACACATAAAACCCCTAAAAACCCTGAAAAACACAAACCAAAAAAAAAACAAAAAAAATCCTAAAAATCTATAAAAATCCCTAAAAACATAAAAAATCCGAAAACCCATGAAAAACCCTATGAAAATCATAAAAACTTAATAACACTTAAAACCCCTAAAAACAAAAAAAATCTAAAAACCTTTATAACCCATAAAACCCTAAAAACCCTAAAACCCATGAACCACTAAAAACCTAAACCCCCTAAAACCCATGAAAACCATAAAATCCACTAAAAACATTAAAATCCCTTTAAACACCTAAAAACATCCAAAAAAATTAAAAGACCTTGAAAACTCTAAAAACCCTAAAAACTAAAAAAACATAAAAAAACCCCCTAAAAACCAAAAAACTATAAAAACCCTTAGAACACCAAAATCCCCTAAAACCCTAAAAATCCTTAAAAACCATATAAATACATAAAAAAGACCTAAAAATCCTAAAAAACTTCAAAAAACCTAAAACCCATTAGAATAACATAAAAACCAAAAAACACGTAAAAGCTCTAAAAACCTAAAAACCATAAAAACTATAAAACACCCAAAAAATATAAAAAACCCTAAAAACCCATAAAAACCCAAAACCCACTAAAAAATCTAAAAATACATTGAACCCTTAAAACCTTTAGAAATTATAAAAACCTTACACTATTAAAAACATAAAAAAACTAAATATGAAATATACCAATAAAACTCCTAAAAGGCCATAAAAACCTCAAAATAACTAAAAACCAAAAAATGCATAAAAATCATAAAAATGACATAAAAATCCCTAAAAATGTAAAGGAAAAAACCCTAAAAAATACTAAAAAAACTTTAACTCCTAAAATAATTAAATCCCATAAAAAACATAAAAATGCTAAATACCATAAAATCTGAAAGTAGACTAAAACCCTTAAAACCCTCAAAATCCCTAAAAACCCTAAAATCCATTTAAATCCAAAAAATACCTAAATGTACCTAAAAATTTAATAACCTCTAAAACCCCTAAAAACAATCAAAAAACATTAAAAACTCTAAAAAATTAAAATCCCTAAAACCCTAAAATATCTAAAAACACTAAAACCCTAAAACACACTACACACTACTAAAACCATAAAAAACATAAAATCCTATAAAAACTCATAAAAACCCTTAATAACATTTAAACACCAAAAAATTATTAAGGGCTATAAAAAACCATTGAAACCCTAAAAAATCAAAAAATACAAAAAAACCCAAAAAACCTAAAACCCAAAAAACCCAGAACACCCCAAAAAAGAACTAAAAACCATAAAAATTCTTAAAAAAGCTATAAAATCCATAAAATGTAAAAAACCATAAATCCTTCATGATCCTTAAAAAAACCCAAAAATCTAAAAAAACTTAAAACCTATAAAAACATAAAAATGTTGAAATACCTAAAAATCCCTAAAAACAATAAAATAAAAACCCCTAAATAATTTATAAATCACAAAACCTTAAAAACCCCTAAAACCCACTAAAATATATAAAAAAATTATTTCCTAAAAACATTAATAAACTCTAAAAATGATAAAAACCCCAATAAATCAAAATACCCAAAAAACCTTTAAGAACCCTAAAGTATCACAACCCCAAAAAATACCTCAAAATAACAATTAAAAAACTAAAAACCATAAGAATCCCTAAAAATATAAAAAACCTAAAACCCTGAAAACACTAAAGAAATTATAAATTACATAAAACACGTAATATCTTAAAAAAACCAAGAAAACCCTTAAAATCCCTAAAACCCTAAAAACAAGGAAATACCCTAAAAACATGAAAAACCATAAAACACAAAAAACCCTAAAAACAATAAAAACTTTTAAAACCTAAAAAACAAAAAGAAATACTTAAAAAACAATAAAATTTTAAAATAACCTTCAATTATTGGAAATGACCCAAAGAAAACATTAAAAAACCAAAAACACTTATTCCCATAAAACCCTAAAAATCTCTAAAACATTTAAAAGATCCTAAAAACATTAAAAAATGATAAAACCAATAAAAACCCTAAAAACATGAATAAAAAATATAAAAACCTTGAAAAACCCAATTTAACACTAAAAAACCATTAAATCCATGAAAACATTAAAACCCTAAACTCCCTTTAAAACCGTACAAAATAAAAAAACCCTAAAAAAGCAAAAAACTATAAACCCCTAAAAACCCTTAAACCATAAAAATCCAATAAATCCATGAAAAAAATATAAAAATCCTAAAAAGTATCTACAAATATATAAAATATAAGAAATTCAAAAAAATGAAAACCACTAAGAAGACCTTAAAAACATAAAAATAATTAAAACCCCTTAAAAACCTAAAAACCCTAAAATCACTAAAAACCGTAAAAACTATAAAACCCCCAAAAAAAATTTTAAAACCATAAAAACCATAAAATAACTAAACCCCCCCCCCCCACAAAATCTAAAAAAACTATAAACTATGAAAATCATTACAATACTTTTAAAAACCTTAAAAACCCTAAAAAAATAAATAAAAACGCTAAATATCCATAAAAATGATAATGACCCATAAAAATCCTAAAAAAGAAATAAAAATCCCTAAAAAAATAAAACAACATATAAACCAAGACAAACTCTAAGAAAACCCTAAAAACATAAAAAACACTTAAATCCCATAGAAAACCAAAAAACACTTAAAACACTAAAAACCAAAAACCCCAAAAAAAATCCAAAAAATCTCTAAAATCCATAAGATGGAAAACAAACCCCAATGAAAACCTTAATACCTTGAAAACACTTAAAAAACAAAAAAACAAATGAAGATTAAAACCCATTAAAAACCACAAACCCCTAAAAACCATAAAACACCTAAAAACCTAAAAACCTAAAAAACCCATAAGTAACCTATAAAACCGCTAAAAATCTAAATCCCATTTAAATTCCTAAAATTATTAAAAAATAAGAAAACCCCTAAATAATATTAAAACATAAAACCCGAATAACCATAAGAGCCCAACAACCCCTAAAGATCCTCGTACTCCCTAAAACTCTAAAAAATAAAATAAAACAATCTAAATGAACCCTAAAAATAATTTAAAATGTAAAAAAATAGAAAAACCAAGAAGAATACTACGAAAACCTTAAAAACCTGATAACTCTTAAAACCCCTAAATAACCTAAAAACACTAAAAACGTAAAAAAACACTAAAACCAAAATAACCATAAAACCCCTAAAACATTTACAATAATATAAACCTATAAAACACTAAAAATCCGCTAAAACACTATATAGCCCTTAATCCCCTAAAATGTTTAAAAACACTAAAAAACTATAAAACCCTAAAAAATTAAAAAACACAAAAAAAAAAACAAAAAAGAAACCATAAAACCCCTAAAACCATAAAAACCCTCAAAATACCTTAATAAATTAAAAACTGTAAAATATCCCTAAATAACGAAAAAACATAAAAACCCTGAACACCTCTATGAAAAATATAGAAACCTAAAAACACTTAAAACACAAATAAAAATTATACAAAAAATAAAAACCTAAAAACACTTAAACACTAAATCTATAAAAATAAATAAAAACCATAAAACCATAATAAAACATTAAGTTCCCTAAAAATACCAAAAAACGTAAAACCCCCTAAAACCCCTAAATACCCTAAGAAAACCATAATACCTTAAAAACACATAGACCCCTAAAAACCCTAGAAAATGAGAAAATTATAAAAATACCTTAAACCCCTAAAAACCATAAAACCCTAAAAACAATAAACAACCCTAAAAACCCACCAAAACCATAAAACCTAGTAAGAACTCTAAAAACCCTTTAAACCCAAAATAAATCTAAGTAGTTCTGAAAAACCTTAAAAACCCTAAAATCTAGAAAAATTTAAAAAAAAAATAGAAAACCCTGACACTCCTAAAAAAATTAATTACAGTAAAAATGTTAAAAATTCCTAGAAACCATAAAAAAATAAAAGTCATTAAAAAGACCTGAAATCCCTAAAAACAAAAAATCCCTAAAACCCCTGAAATTCCATAAGAAAACCATAAAAACATAAAAACCCTTAAGACCCCAAAAAACCTAAAAACACTAAATTCCTTAAAAACCCTTTAAACCCCCTAGAACCATAAAAATTTCAAAAATCATAAAAATAATAAAAATCCTTAAGATACCACAAAAATTATAAACCCCTTAAAATCCATAAGCCCCAAAAAATCTTAAACACCCCCCCCCCAAATCCACAAAACCCCTAAAAACCCTTTAAAACCCTAAAAACATTAAAATCTTTTAAAATACATTAAAACCCTAAAAATTAAAAAAAATCCCCAGTAAAAATAAAAAAACATAAAAACCCTAAAATACCAAAAAATTTAAAAACACTAAAATCCTTGAAAAACCAAAGGAAAACCTTAAAAACTAAAACAATTAAAACCCATGAAGCCAAAAAATGATAAAAACACTAAAAAACCATAAAAATCCCATAAAAACCCAAAAGATATAAAAACCATAAAACCCTAAAAACACATAAATATCTAAAAACCCTAAAAATCCATAAAAATACAAACGAAACTCCAAACCCCCTAAAAACATAAAAACTCAAAAAAAATCCCAAAAACCTAAAACCCACCTAAAACCCCTTAAAACCATAAAGATCTCTAAAATCCCTAGAATCCCATAAAATTCATAAAAAATTATAATAATGTTGAAAAACCCCATGAAACCTCTAAAAACTAAAATATACTAAAAACATATAAAACCTCTAAAAGCGTTAAAACCCTAAAATAGTAAAACCCTAAAACCCCTCAAAATCCCTAAAAACCCTAAAAAACCTAAAAAATATAAAAAATCAAAAAAATGTAAATAAATAAAAATCCCTTAGAACCCCCTAGAAAAAACTTGAAAACATAAACTCACTTAAAACCCATGAAACATAAAAATGATAAAACACGAAAAAACTAAAAAACCCCATCAAAACCCTAAATTAAACTAAAAAAACTAAAACACCTTATAATAACTAAAAAGGTTAAAAACAATAAAAACCATTAATACCCATAAAAATTTTCAAAACCAAAAAAACCAAGATATCCCTAAAACTGTAAAAATTCATAAAACCATTGAAAACCTATAAATATCCTATAAATTCATAAAATTACATAATTATGTAATAAAAAAACATTGGGAACACGTGAGAAAACATTAAAAACCCTAAAAACATAAAATCTAAAAAAACTAAAAAGGATAAAACCCCTAAAAAATATAAACACAATAAAAACATAGAAAACCCAAAAATACCCCCAAAATCCTTAAAAATAAAAAACTAAAAAAATCCATAAAAATCTTTAAAATTTTCTAAAATTTTTTCAAACCCTAAAAACCCAAAAAAGAGAAGAAACCACTAATAACATAAAACAATTAAAACCCAAAAAGGATAAAAATGTTAAAAACTTAAAAAACCCCAAAACCTTATAAATATTAAAAACCATAAAAACCCTGAAAAAATATTTAAAATCCTAAAAAGCCCTAGAAACCCTAAAAACCCAGTAAATACTATTAAACCCTATTAAATCCATAAGAATGAAAAAAATCTAAAAACCCTTATACCCCTAAAAATTGAAAAAAATCCTAAACACCCAAGGAAACCATAAAATCCTTAAAACCCCTGTAAACTCTCAAAATACCTAAAATCCATAAAAAGTGTTATGATCCAAAAAAATTACCAAAAAAATTATTAAAACATAAAAAACCTTAAAAACACTGGATAACCCTAACAAAACCATAAAATACTAAAAACTCTTCTATTCCCTAAGACACCTAAAAATTTGTAAAAAACCTAAAACCCCAAAAATCCTTAAAAATCCTAAAAAACATTAAAATCATAAAAAATCCCTAAAACCCCCTAAAATGTAAAAAACCAAAAATACCTGAAAACCCATAATAAAAACATAAAAACTTAAATAAATTTAAAACCCTAAAAAACTAAAAAAATGCTAAAACCCCTAAATAACCCTAACACCCATAAGAGACCTAAAACTATAAAATACACAAAAAAAACTTAAACACCATAAAATCACTAAAAAAATGTAAAAACACTTTAAATGTTAAAACCTATAAAATCCCTATAAAACAAAAAAAACATAAAAACCCAAAAACCCATAAAAACCCAAAAACCATAAAAAACCTAACAACCCTGAGAAATCCTGAAATATGATAAAAACCTAATAAAGCCCTAAAATATCTAAAATAGTTAAGGCCCCTGAAAACCCTAATAAAACCATAAAAACCTAAAATACATAAAACCTATATAAACAAAAAAGAACAAAAAAACATTTAAAAACCTATAAACCCCTAAAAACCGTAAAAAACCTAAAACCACAAAAACCCAAAAAAAAACCCAAAAAACCTCAAAAAATGATAAAAAACATTTACAACCCTAAAAATATAAAAAAATAAAAAAATTCTAAAAACCCCAAAAACTCAACAAAAAAAACCCTTTTAATCCCAATAAAAACATAAGAAACCAAAAAAACCTAAAAATCAAAATACTTAAAAATAATAAGAAACCTAAAAAAGTACTAAATTTCTCTAAAGTTATAAAAAACATGAAACCCCTTAAGGAAATTTGAAAAAATAATAACACAAAAAGAAAAAAAATACCTAAAAATGATAAAAACTCCTATGAAGCCATTAAAACCCTAAAACCATAACACACAAAAAAACCTTAAAACCCATAAAATACATAAAAAGGCGAAAAACTCACTAAAAACTCTAAAAACATTAAACCACTAAAACGTTAACAAAATCTAAAAAACTGTTAAACCCTAAAGAGAGGATCACTCCCATTTTTGTATCTAACTATCCCTCCTTTCATGGGGGGGGGGGGAGGCTAAAATCTACCACCTTGAGATAATATCAATGAAAATTACTCAACAACTAGCCAAATGGAAATGGATATTCTTATATCTAGCAAGGAGGGTTTTCCTAATCAACATTTTTCTCACCTCCATGATTGTTCATGCATTCCCCATCTATCAATGGTTGATAATCCTCGTCAAAATCCTACAAGGATGGATTAAGAACTTTTCTTGGATGGGCTATATTCGTTAAAGGAAGTTTATTTCTATGGATTGGAAAGATTTCACTAAGCATATTGATATGGGTAGGATAGGAATTAAGGATCTCAAGAGTTTTAATGAATCCCTACTTGGAACGTTCACTTGGAATTTATTAAATTCACAAGATGATGATATGTATTTTCTTCTTGAGAGGTTCACACATAGAGTGTATGATGGGTTCACATGTTATATACCCTCCTCTATCTAGCCTATAATCATATCCTCATATAAGAACATTTAATATCACTCAAAATAGGTAATTTAAAAACAATTGAACCTGAACAATTGGACAACCACCTAGCTTGAAGGCCCCCTATCTAAAATTGTGACACCTCCTCAAGTTTTATAGAACATGTCTCTTACTGATCTCAACCAAAGAATTTTATAATTTCAAGAGACTATTATAGCACATATTATAATGTAGATATAGTGGCACACTTTTATGGAAAATTACATCCTCATTTGGAAACTGAAATTTGTTTTAAAGTTCACCATAAGAGAGTTCTACCAGCTTAAATATCCACAAGGCTTTGCCCCTCCATCATGGCTATTAAGATTCAATGCTCCATTCATTCCACCAGCAAACCATTTACTACTATAGAGAATCTAGAGAAATTAGTTTCCTACTCAAGAGTAGTTGAAGAAAGTCAGTTGGAATCTGGACTAGGTTTTCTATGTCTTACATTGGTCTCAAGAGAATATACATTACCCCTTTCTTCATTACTAATTTTCTACTAAGCTATGGGTTCATTTAGAGAATATGTTCAGGTTTTATGTCAGTATATATAGCCATTTCTTTGGCCTAATCATTAGCCTTGCCGAGATGAATTGCATCGAATATGTCAACAGTATTATACATGCAGGGGTTTCCTAAATGGTTTCTTACATCTGAGATGCTCGTAATGTGGTGGTCTTTCACTAAAAACCATTCTCCTTTTATGGTGGAGTCATAATAATCAACAATGAGGTACAGTTGGAATCTAACATAAAAACTGGTTTGATAGATAATGATGTCAATAATATTATCCTCCAGCATATGCTTAAAGTTACTAATAGAGAAAAGGGCCACAAGTTTAAAAATATATCTGATGGATTCCCCTAATTACATAATGGATCCAGGTCAATGTGGTTGGTGTAGATTTCGTATCACCCATCCCCTTAGGATGTTGTGGGGTCTTTTGTACATATAGTGTATTTTTGAAAGGCTAGTTTTAACATTTTATTGCATGCAGATGTGATTGCGAAGCTGATCTTTTGGAAATAATGCTGGTGGTCATGTTTGATAAGAAATTAGGGTGGAAGTTAATTTGGATTTATTCTGACTCAATGATTGCAGTGGACACCATCAAAAAAATCCAAGAGAATTACCTGGATACTTCTACCATAATAAATTGAATGTATCATCTTCTCCCAGACACTCAATCTCAATGCCACGCATGCCTATAGGGAGGAAAACATGGCGGAATATGCACTCTCCAAAAAGGAAATTGACAAAAGTAGCTTTATGTGGCCCTTTTTCACACCAGTTTTTTGTACACCTTACATGGACTCTGATATGAATGGTGAATTGCACACACATGTTTGTAGACCCTTCTTTTAATGCTTTGTCTTTATGGATTAAATAATTTGGGTGGGGACACACATGCTTGGTTACATACCTTTTTTCCCTAAAATCCAAAAAACCTAGAAAACCCAAAAGAAAAACTTAAATACCTAGTATCACATAAAACCCCATAATACCTAAAAAACCCCAAAATTCCCTAAAAACCCTCAAAATACCTAAAAACCATTTAACCCATAAAAATCCTAAAAAATCCCAAAAAATAACTTAAAACATAAAAACCCAACAAACCCAAAAAACCCCTATGAAAACCATACAAACCTAAAAATACTTAAAACCACTGAAAAATGTAAAAAAGATAAAAACACTAAAAAACACAAAAAACACCCAAAAACCCAAAACACCTAAAACCGTGAAACCCACAAAAACATTAAAAAAACAAAAAACACCATAAAAACACTAGAACGACTAAAATACCACGAACCCTCAAACCATTAAAAATATTAAAAAACAATAAAACCCATTAATAAAAAATATAAAAACCTTGAAAAACATTAAAAAATGATAAAACCAATAAAACCCCTAAAAACATTAATAAAAAATATAAAAACCTTGAAAAACCCAATATAACACTAAAAAACCATTAAATCCATGAAAACATTAAAACCCTAAACACCCTTTAAAACCCTACAAAATAAAAAACCCTAAAAACGCAAAAAAAATATAAACCCTAAAAACCCTAAAACCATAAAAATCCAATAAATCCATGAAAAAAACATAAAAATCCTAAAAAGTATCTACAAATATATAAAATATAAGAAATTCAAAAAAATGAAAACCACTAAGAAGACCTTAAAAACCTAAAAATAATTAAAACCCCTCAAAAACCTAAAAACCCTAAAATCACTGAAAACCGTAAAAACCATAAAACCCCTAAAAAAACTTTTTAAAATCTTAAACACCATAAAATCACTAAACCCCCCCCCCCACAAAATCTAAAAAACCTATAAACTATTAAAATCATTACAAGACTTTTAAAAACCTTAAAACCCTAAAAAATAAATAAAAACGCTAAATATCCATAAAAATGATAATTACCCATAAAAATCCTAAAAAAGAAATAAAAATACCTAAAAAATAAAACAACATATAAACCATGACAAACTCTAAGGAAACCTTAAAAACATAAAAAACACTTAAATCCCATAGAAAACCAAAAAACACTTAAAACACTAAAAACCAAAAACCCAAAAAAATTCCAAAAAATATCTAAAATCCATAAGATGGAAAACAAACCCCAATTAAAACCTTAATACCTTGAAAAAACTTAAAAAACAAAAAAAAAACAAATGAAGATTAAAACCCATTAAAAACCATAATCCCCTAAAAACCATAAAACACCTAAAAACCTAAAAACCTAAAAACCTAAAAAAACCCATAAGTAACCTATAAAACCGCTAAAAATCTAAATCCCATTTAAATTCCTAAAAATATAAAAAAATAAGAAAACCCCTAAATAATATTAAAACATAAAACCCGAATAACCATAAGAGCCCGACAACCCCTAAAAATCGTCGTACTCCCTAAAACTCTAAAAAATAAAATAAAACTATCTAAATAATCCTTAAAAATAATTTAAAATGTAAAAAAACACAAAAAACCAAGAAGAATACTACAAAAACCTTAAAAACCTGATAACTCTTAAAACCCCTAAATAACCTAAAAACACTAAAAATGTAAAAAAACACTAAAACCAAAATAACCATAAAACCCCTAAAACATTTACAACAATATAAACCAATAAAACACTTAAAATCCTCTAAAAACTATATAGCCCTTAATCCCCTAAAATGTTTAAAAACACTAAAAAAACTATAAAACCCTAAAAAATTAAAAAACACAAAAAAACAAAAAAGAAACCATAAAACCCCTAAAACCATAAAAACCCTCAAAATACCTTAATAAAATAAAAACTGTAAAATATCCCCAAATAACCAAAAAACGTAAAAACCCTGAACACCCCAAAGAAAAATATAGAAACCTAAAAACACTTAAAACACCAAAAAAAATTATACAAAAAATTAAAAACCTAAAACACTTAAACACTAAATCTATAAAAATAAATAAAAACCATAAAACCATAAAAAAAACATTAAAATCCATAAAAATCCCAAAAAACGTAAAACCCCCTAAAAACCCTAAATACCCTAAGAAAACCATAATACCTTAAAAACACATAGACCCCTAAAAACCCTAGAAAATGAGAAAATTTTAAAAATACCTTAAAACCCATAAAAACCATAAAACCCTATAAACAATAAACAACCCTAAAAACCCATCAAAACCATAAAACCTAGTAAGAACTCTAAAAACCCTTTAAACCCCAAAAAAATCTATGTAGTTCTGAAAAACCTTAAAAACCCTAAATACTAGAAAAATTTAAAAAAAATAGAAAACCCTTACACTCCTAAAAAATTAATTACAGTAAAAATGTTAAAAACTCCTAGAAACCATAAAAACAATAAAAATCATTAAAAAGACCTGAAATCCCTAAAAACAAAAAATCCCTAAAACCCCTAAAATTCCATAAGAAAACATTAAAAACATAAAAACCCTTAAGACCCCTAAAAAACTAAAAACACTAAAATCAATAAAACCCCATTAAACCCCCTAGAACCATAAAAATTCCCAAAATCATAAAAATAATAAAAATCCTTATGATACCACAAAAATTATAAACCCCTTAAAATCCATAAGCCCCAAAAAATCTTAAACACCCCCCCCCCCCCCAAATCCACAAAATCCCTAAAAACCCTTTAAAACCCTAAAAACATTAAAATCTATTAAAATACATTAAAACCCTAAAAATTAAAAAAAATCCCCACTAAAAATAAAAAAACATAAAAACCCTAAAATACCAAAAAATTTAAAAACACTAAAATCCTTGAAAAACCAAAGGAAAACCTTAAAAACTAAAACAATTAAAACCCATGAATCCAAAAAATGATAAAAACACTAAAAAACCATAAAAGCCCATAAAACCCCAAAAGTTATAAAAACCATAAAACCTTAAAAACACATAAATATCTAAACACCTTAAAATCCATAAAAATATAAACTAAACTCTAAAACCCCTAAAAATATAAAAACTCAAAAAACATCCCAAAAACCTAAAACCCACCTTAAACCCCTTAAAACCCTAATGATCTTTAAAATCCCTAGAATCCCATAAAAATCATAAAAAATTATAATAATGTTGAAAACCCCCATGAAACCTCTAAAAACTAAAATATACTAAAAACATATAAAACCTCTAAAAACGTTAAAACCCTAAAATAGTAAAACCCTAAAACCCCTCAAAATCCCTAAAAACCCTAAAAACCCTAAAAAATATAAAAAATCAAAAAAAATGTAAATAAATAAAAATCCCTTAGAACCCCTAGAAAAAACATGAAAACATAAACTCACTTAAAACCCATGAAACATAAAAATGATAAAACACGAAAAAACTAAAAAAACCCCATAAAAACCCTAAATTAAACTAAAAAAATTAAAACACCTTATAATAACTAAAAAGGTTAAAAATAATAAAAACCATTAATACCCATAAAAACATTCAAAACCAAAAAAACCAAAAAAACCCTAAAATTGTCAAAATCCATAAAACCATTGAAAACCTATAAATATTTTATAAATTCCTAAAATTACATAATTATGTAATAAAAACAAAAACATTGAGAACACGTGAGAAAACATTAAAAACCCTAAAAACATAAAACCTAAAAAAACTAAAAAGGATAAACCCCTAAAAACTATAACCACAATAAAAACATAGAAAACCCAAAAATACCCCCAAAATACTTAAAAATAAAAAACCAAAAAAAATCCATAAAAATCTTTAAAATTTTCTAAAATTTTTTCAAACCCTAAAAACCCAAAAAAAGAAGAAAGCACTAATAACATAAATCAATTAAAACCCAAAAAAGGATAAAAATGTTAAAGACTTAAAAAAACCCCCAAAACCTTATAAATATTAAAAACCATAAAAACCCTGAAAAAAATATTTAAAATCCTAAAAATCCCTAGAAACCCTAAAAACCCAGTAAATACTATTAAACCATTTTAAATCCATAAAAATGAAAAAAATCTAAATACCCTTATACCCATAAAAATTGAAAACAAATCCTAAACACCCAAGGAAACCATAAAATCCTTAAAACCCTATAAACTCTCAAAATACCTAAAATCCATAAAAAGAATTATGATCCAAAAAAATTAGCAAAAAAATTATTAAAACATAAAAAAACCTTAAAAACAATGGATAACCCTAACAAAACCATAAAATACTAAAAACTATTTTATTCCCTAAGACACCTAAAAATTTGTAAAAAACCTAAAACCCCAAAAATCCTTAAAAATCCTAAAAAACATTAAAATCATAAAAAATCCCTAAAACCCCCTAAAATGTAAAAAACCAAAAATACCTGAAAACCCATAAGAAAAACTTAAAAACATAAATAAATTTAAAACCCTACAAAACTAAAAAAATGATAAAACCCCTAAATAACCCTAACACCCATAAGACACCTAAAACTATAAAATACACAAAAACCCACTTAAACAACATAAAATCACTAAAAAATGTAGAAACACTTTAAATGTTAAAACCTATAAAAGCCCTATAAAACAATAAAAACATAAAAACCCAAAAACCCATAAAAACCCAAAAACCATCAAAAACCAAACAACCCTGAGAAATCCTGAAATATGATAAAAACCTAATAAAGCCCTAGAATATCTAAAATGGTTAAGGCCCCTGAAAGCCCTAATAAAACCATAAAAACCTAAAATACAAAAAACCTCTATAAACAAAAAATAACACAAAAACATTTAAAAACCTATAAACCCTAAAAACCGTAAAAAACCTAAAATCGAAAAAACCCAAAATAAACCCAAAAAACCACAAAAAATGATAAAAAACCTTTACAACCCTAAAAATATAAAAAAAGAAAAAAAATCTAAAAACCCCAAAAACTCAAACAAAACCCTTTTAAACCCAATAAAAACATAAGAAACCAAACAAACCTAAAAATCAAAATCCTTAAAAATAATAAAAATCCTAAAAAAGTGCTAAATTTCTCTAAAGTTATAAAAAAACATGAAACCCCTTAAGAAAATTTGAAAAAATAAAAACAAATAAAAGAAAAAAAATACCTAAAAATGATAAAACCCCTATGAAGCCATTAAAACCCTAAAACCATAACACACCAAAAAACCTTAAAACCCATAAAATACATAGAAAGGAGAAAACCTCACTAAAAAATCTAAAAAAATTAAACCACTAAAACGTTAACAAAATCTAAAAAATTGTTAAACCCTAAAGAGAGGATCACTCCCCTTTATGTATCTGACTATCCCTCCTTTCATGGTGGGGGGAGGCCAAAATCTACCACCTTGAGAGAATATCAATTAAAATGACTCAACAACTAGCCAAATGGAAATGGATATTCTTATATCTAGCAAGGAGGGTTTTTCTAATCAACATTTTTATCACCTCCATGATTGTTCATGCATTCCCCATATATTGATGGTTGATAAGCCTCGTCAAAAGACTACAAGGATGGATTAAGAACTTTTCTTGGATGGGCTATATTAGTTAAAGGAAGTTTATTTCTATGGATTGGAAAGATTTCACTAAGCATATTGATATGGGTAGGCTATGAATTAAGGATCGAGGAAGTTTTAATGAATACCTACTTGGAACGTTCACTTGGAATTTATTAAATTCACAAGATGATGATATGTATTTTCTTCTTGAGAGGTTCACACATAGAGTCTATGATGGGTTCACATGTTATATACCCTCATCTCTCTAGCCTATAATCATATCCTCATATAAGAACATTTAATCTCACTCAAAATAGGTCATTTAAAAACAATTGAACTTGGACTATTGGACAACCACCTGGCTTGAAGGTCCCCTATCTAAAATTGTGACACCTCCTCATGTTTTATAGAACATGTCTATTACTGATCTCAACCAAAGAATTTTATAATTTCCAGAGACTATTCTAGCACATATTATCATGTAGATATAGTGGCACAATTTTATGTAAAATTACATCCTCATTTGGAAAATAAAATTTGTTTTAAAGTTCAACATAAGAGAGTTCTACCAGCTTAAATATCCACAAGGCTTTGCCCCTCCATCATGGCTATCAAGATTCAATGCTCCATTCATTCCACCAGCAAACCATTTACTACTGTAGAGAATCTAGAGAAATTGGTTGCCTACTCAATAGTAGTTGAAGAAAGTCAGTTGGAATCTGGACTAGGTTTTCTATGTCTTACATTGGTCTCAGGAGAATATACATTACCCCTTTCTTCATTACTAATTTCCTACTAAGCTATGGGTTCATTTGGAGAATATGTTCAGGTTTTATGTCAGTATATATAGCCATTTCTTTGGCCTAATCATTAGCCTTGCAGAGATGAATTGTATCGAATATGTCAATAGTATTATACATGCAGGTGTTTCATAAATGGTTTCTTACATCTGAGAAGCTCGTAATGTGGTGGTCTTTCACTGAAAACCATTCTCCTTTTATGGTGGAGTCATAATAATCAACAATGAGGTACAATTTTCATCTCACATAAAAACTGGTTTGATGGATAATGATGTCAATAATATTATCCTCCAGCATATGCTTAAAGTTACTAATAGAGAAAAGGGCCACAAGTTTAAAAATATATATGATGGATTCCCCTTATTACATAATGGATCCAGGTCAATGTGGATGGTGTAGATTTCATATCACCCATCCCCTTAGGATGTCGTGGGGTCTTTCGTACATATAGAGTATTTGTGAAAGGCTAGTTTTAACATTTTATTGCATGCAGATGTGATTGCGAAGCTGATCTTTTGGAAATAATGCTGGTGGTCATGTTTGATAAGAAATTAGGGTGGAAGTTACATTGGATTTATTCTGACTCGATGATTGCAGTGGAAACCATCAAAAAAATCCAGGAGAATTACCTGGATACTTCTACCATAATAAATTGAATGTCTCATCCTCTCCCAGACTCTCAATCTCAATGTCACGCATGCCTATAGGGAGGAAAACATGGTGGAATATGCACTCTCCAAAAAGGAAATTCACAAAAGTAGCTTGATGTTGCCCTTTTTCACACCAGTTTTTTTGTACACCTTACATGGACTCTGATATGAAGGGTGAATTGCACACTCGTGTTTGTAAACCCTTCATTTAATGCTTTGTCTTTATGGATTAAATAATTGGGGTGGGGACACGCATGCTTGGTCACATACCTTTTTTCCCTAAAATCCAAAAAACCTTTAAAACCCAAAAGAAAAACTTAAATACCTAATATCACATAAAACCCCATAATACCTAAAAAACCCCAAAATTCCCTAAAAACCCTCAAAATCCCTAAAAACCATTTAACCCATAAAAATCCTAAAAAATCCCAAAAAATAACTTAAAACATAAAAAACAAAAAAAAACCCTAAAAACCCCTATGAAAGCAATACAAACCTAAAAACACTTAAAACCACTGAAAAATGTAAAAAAGATAAAAACACTAAAAAACACAAAAAACACCCAAAAACCCAAAAAACCCAAAACACCTAAAACTGTGAAACCCACAAAAACATTAAAAAAAACAAAAAACACCATAAAAAGACTAGAACGACTAAAATACCTCAAACCCTCAAACCACTAAAAATATTAAAAAACAATAAAACCCATTAAAAAATAAAAACTCAAATAAAACCCCTTAAAAACAACAAAAAACCTTAAATACCCTAAAATAACTCCAAATCCCTAAAAACTCTAAAAGTAATAAAAATCCTAAAAATACCTAAAAATCCATAAAAACAAAAAAACCAGTAAAAATTTCAGATAACCCCTAAGAAACACTTAAAATCCTAAAACCACTCAAAACCCCTAAAATCCTAAAAATGATAAAAACCCAAGAAACCATAAAAACCCAAAAAAACCCATTACAAACCCAAAATAACCTAAGACACCACTAAACACTCTAAGACCCATTAAAACACCTAAAAATGTTTAAAAAATCTAAAAGCCCTAAAAAACCCTAGAAAACTGAAAAAAAAACAAAAAATACCCACCAAAATTCAAAATCCCTCAAAAACCCTCAAAACCCTAAAAATGAGAAAAAAAAATTAAAAAATCCTAAAGATGTTAAAAATCCTAAAAAATCGTAAAAACCTCCATGAAAACCATAAAAACCATAAAACAAATAAAACCCATAAAACATCAAAAAATTAAAAAACACCCATAACCCTAAGAAGCCCTAAAAACCTTAAAACACCCAGAAACCATAGAAAACCCAAAAAACCAGAAAATCCCTATAAAAACTCTAAAAATGATTTTAACACCTAAAAATGTTAAGAAATATAAAAAACCTTTGAACACAAAAAAATCAAAAAACCCCTAAAAAACCCAAAAATATCAGAAAAAACATAAATACCCTAAACCCCTCAATATCCATAAAAACACTAAAATCCCTAAAATCCAGAAAATCCGTAAAAAATCCATAAAAATCACTAAAATGTAAAAAACACTAAAAAACTCGAAAAACCAAAATAAAACCTTTGAATATAGAAACAATTATAACAAAAAAAAATAAAAAATTTAAAAACCCTAAAAACATAAAAAAACCATAAAAACCGAAAAAATCCCTAAAAATCCTAAAAACCCATAAAAATCCAAAAAACCCTTAAAAACCCTAAAAATGTAAAAATCACTTAAAACTCTAATACCCCATAAGAAAACATTAATAATAGAAAACACATAAAGTACCCAAAACCAAAAAATGCTAAAAAACCTAAAAATCATAAATGACTATAAAAACTCCAAACCCCCTAAAAAGCATCAAAATCCAAAACATTTAAAAATCCTAAAACCCATAAACAACTTAAAAATAAAAAAATCACTAGATCCAAAAAATCCTTCAAACCCATAATTTTTTTAAAAAAACTCTAAAAATCCTTAAACTCCCTAAAAACTCAAAAAGAGCCTAAAACCCCAAAAATACATGAAAGCCATAAAATTCTTAAAACCACTAAAACAACTCAAAATCCCTAAAACACCTAAAAACATACAAAACATAAGAAATTACCAAAATCCAAAAAATTTAAAAAACCCTTAAAACCCTAAAAGCTCTTAAGATAACCCTAAAAACCTAAAAACAATTTAAACCCCTAAAAACCTAAAAATGCTTAAAATATGAAAAAATCTAAAACTCAAAACACATAAAAAAACTAAAACCCCTTATAAATGCAAAAAACTCTATGAAAACCCTAGAAGCACAGGAATCTCTAAAATCCCATAAAACCATTTAAATTGTTAATAAACGCTAAAAACATTAAAACTGAAAAAAATGAAAAAAACCACAAAAAACAAAAAAAACCATAAAACTCCTTAAATACCTAAAGTGACTAAAACCCCTAAAGACCCTAAAACCCTAAAAATCCATAAAAATCCTAAAAAACATAAAATTCATAAAAAATTCATAAAATTTCCTAAAAACATAATAAAAATAAAAACCATAAGAAAATATTTAAAAGCTAAAATACATAAAACCCCTAAAAATAAAAAAAAACTAAATAACCAAATAAACCATACAAACCTAAAACCCCTTCGAACACCTCAAATTACCAAAAAACACTAATACCTATATAAATCCAGAAGAAACCCATTAAAAATCCATAAAAATATAAAAAACTATAAAAACCCTAAACCCCCTTAGAAAACCTTAAAAGCAATAAACACATAGAACCACCAAAAACCTAAAAAGGCTAAAACCCCTAAACCCCATAAATGACCCATAAAACCCCTAAAAACATAAAAACCCTAAAAACAATTAAAAATCTAAAAAAACAAAAACACAAACAATGCAATGAATACAAAAAAAAATTAAGCACAAAAAACATTCAAAAACTGTAAAAAACCTTAAAATCCTTAAAATCCCCAAAAATACACTAAAACTGTAAAAAACCTTAAAATCCTTAAAATCCCCAAAAATACACTAAAACACCAAAACACTAAAATAACTCAAGAAACCCTCAGAATACCTAAAAAATATAAATAAAAAACCCATAAAAATAAATAAAAACATTAAAATGCTTAAAAACATGGGAAATCCATAAGAAAACCTTAAAAGGATAAAGACAATTAAACCCCCTAAAAACCTAAAAATAATAAAAACCATATAAATCTTAAAACCCCATAAAAACCCTCATATCCCTAAATTCTTAAAAAATAAAAATAATAAAAAATAACCCAAAAAACATAAAAACATAATAACCCTTGAAAAACCAGAAAACACTTAAGAAAAATTTAAAATCCTAAAAATACATAAAATCCTTAAAAAGTATAAAATTGCTCAAAACCCTTAAAAATATAAAAAACATAACTTATTAAAAGCCTTAACCCCCAATAAAACCCATCAAAGTACACTAATAACTATAACAATAATTTAAACCCACAAAATCATTAAAAAACTTCTGAATAAACCTTACAAACCCTAAAAACAAAAAAACACCAAAACCCCAAAAATACCATGAAAACTCTAAAAACTCTAAAAAACTAGAAAATCCCCCAAAATCACTAAAAACCATAGAACCATATATAATTTCTAAAAAGGCATAAGAATACCTATAAATTTAAAACCACTAAACCCATAGAAAAACCCTAAGAAAACCTCAAAATCCTCAAAACATTTAAAACCCCTAAAAAGATAAAACAGTAAAACACATAAAAACTATAAAACCCTAAAACCTAAAACCCATAAAAAACTATAAAAGACCTAAAATTCAATACAAACATTAAAAACCCTTAAAACACTAAAAATCATAAGAAAACTATAAAAACCAAAAAACACTTCAAACCCTTAAAAACCAAAAAAATAGTAATCCCCAAAAAACCAAAAAAAACCCTAAAAACATTAAAAACCCCTAAAAACCTTAAAACCCTGAAAATCCATAAAAAACAATAAAAACTACTTAAAACTATAATAATATTTAATCCCTCCAAAATTTTAAAAAATCATAAAACATTAAAACCCCAAAAAACTAAAAAAATCACTAGAAATCCAGAAAACTATAAAAAACTTAAAAACCCTAAAATCCCTCAAAATCGCCAACAATAATAAAAAACAATAAGAATCCTAAAAAATCCCAAAAAATACTTAAAAATGTTAAAACCTCTAAAAACCTAAAAACCTTGGCAAACATTAAATACCAAAAAAACACTTAAAACCCTTAAAATCACAAAATACTCTAAAAACACTAAAACACCCTAAAATCCATAAAAACCATAAAAAACCAAAAACACCTTAAAACCACAAAAAAAAACACATTAAAACCCCTAAAATTACTTAAAACCAAAAAACACTAAAAACTATGAAACCCCTATGAAAAACACTCATAAAAACCTAAAAACACTAAAAACCATAAAATAACCTAAAAGGATAGTAGACACTCCTCAAAACCTTAAACCCCATAAAACCATTAGAAAACATAAAATCCCAAAAAACCCAAAACCCCCTAAAAACATAAAAAAATACTTTATACCCCTAGAAATTTTAAAAACTTATAAAAATATAAAAACCCTAAAACTTTGAAAACTCATAAAACCCAAAAAAACAAAAAAAAAACACAAAACACCTTAAGCTCTATAAAAACCTAAAAAACAATAAAAGCCCTGAAATCCCTAAAAATGTAAAAAACCATAAAAATTTTGAAAACCCTAAAAAAATCTAAAAAAACTAAAAAACAAAACATTTGTAAAAAACATAAAAACCCTAAAACCCCTAAGAACCCAAAAAAACATAAATACCCTAAACACCCCAATGTCCCTTAAAAACCCATAAAAATTATACATTCATTAAAAATATAAAAACTCTTTAAACCCCTAAAAAATTTAAATGCTCTAAAAAACATAAAAAACCCCTAAAATCCCTAAAAACCCATAACAAAAATAAACCTTAAAAAAATTAAATCCCTCAAAATCTATAAAAACCATAAAAAACCATAAAATAATAAAAATCCCTAAAAATACATAAAAACGTTGAAAACCACAAAAACCTTGAAAACCCCTAAGAAAACCATTAAATCCTAAAAACACATAAAACCCCAAAAAACCCTAAGCCCATAAAAACCCTCAAATTCCCTAAAACCCCCAAAAACCATAAAAATACATAAAAATACCTAAAAATGTAATACATCACAAAACCCTGAAAACTCATAAAAAAACGTTAGAAACCGAATAACACTTAAAAAACCAAAAATCCATAAAAAACTCTAAACACTTAAAAATGCTAAAAAGCCTCAAAACCCCTAAAACATCTATAACCATAAAAAAACATAATACCCAAATAATACCAAAAAATCATAAAATAATAAAAACACAAAAAAAACTCAAAAAACCCTTCAAACCCCTAAAAATGTTAAAAAAATATAAAAAGCCTTAAAACCTTAAAAAATAGAAAAAAAAAACAAAACCCCAAAAGACCCACAAAAAACCTAAATACCATAAAAACCCTAAAAATAATTAAATCCCTCAAAATCCCTAAAACCCTAAAAACATAAAAATCATAAAAAAATATTTGAAAATCCTTAAAAATGTAAAAAACCCTAAAAACCATCAAAAAATCTAGAAAAAACCTGAAAAAACTAAAAACACTTAAACTCCCTCAAAACTAAAAAAGGATAAAAACCATCAAAATATAAAAACCATAAAACGCTTAAATTTATTAAAACCCCGAATGTCCATAAAAACTCTAAAAACAAATAAAAACTCTAAGAACCCTATAAACCCCTAAAAACATTAAAATCTCTAAAAAACATAAAAAACCTAATAACTCAAAAAAAACATGGAAATACAAAAAAACAAAAAAAACCCCAAATACCCTAAAAATCCATAAAAACTCTAAAAAACCCTAGAAATAAAAAAAACCTAAAATCCAAATAAACTAAACAACCCTAAGAACCCTGAAAATGCAAAGAAAACCTTAAAAACCTAAAAACTCATAAAATCCATTAAAACCTTAAAAAAAATGAAATCCCTAAAAAATCATAAAACCCCAAAACTACACATAAAACCCTCAGAATCCTTAAAAACCATAAGACACATAAAAATCCCCAAAAATCATTAAAATGTCAAATAAACATAAAAACCAAATGAAGCAACAAATAAACCCTTAGCAAAACCTTAAAACCATAAAAATGCTTAAACCTCCTAAATATAAAAATGCTAATAACAATATAAAACCCTTAAAAGATGATAAACCCCTAAGAACACCTAAAACCATAAAACAATTAATACTATTAAAACAATAAAATCCAAAAAAAACTCTAAAAACAAATAAAAAATATAAAAACCCTTTAAACCTCTATAAACCATAAGAAACCCTAAAAAACATAAACTACTAAAAACTCCAAAAATAACAAAAAACCCAAACAAACCATAGAACATTAAAAACCTTGAAAACCCTAAAAATCCCGAAAAACCTAAAAACCATAAAATCCTAAAAATCCATAAAATTACTAAAAATGTAAATAAACCACTAGAAACACTGAAAAACACTATTAAAAACAAAAAAAACTTATAAATTTAAAAAACATAAAACCCTAAAAAAGCTAAAAACCATAAAAACGATAAACCCCTAAATAACCCTAGAAACAAACAAATTCCCAAGAAATCATAAAAAACATAAAAATATGAAAAAACATCTCAAAGATACATAAAAATATAAAAAAACCATAAAAACCCAAAAGAACATAGGACAACCATAAAAACAAAAAAAACAATTAATGCCCCTTAAAAACAAAAAAATGCTAGAACCCCTAAAAGAACGTAAAAATAATAAAAATGCTAAAAACCATAAAAGCACTAAAATACATAAAAAACCATAAAAATATATAAAGACTTTAAAAACCATTTACACCCGAAAAATAATTGAAAAAATATAAATAACCTTTAAACTCTAAATTACATAAAAAACCATAAATCCCTAAAAACCATCAAAATCACTAAAAACTTAAAAAACCACAAATATCCATAAAATCCATTAAAATTCCCAAAAATGAAAAAAAAACCCTAAAACCATGAAAACCACTAAGAATTCCTTAAAAAAAATAAAAACACTAAAACATCTAAAACCCTAAAAATGATAAAGAACCTAAAACACCTAAAAAACAAAAACCCATAAAACCCTAAAAATCCCCAAAACCCTAAAAAACCCTAAAAACCCAAAAAAACCAATCAAAAGATTAACAACCTAAAAACACTTAAAACACGTACAACTATACAAACACTAAAACCTTTAAAAATACCTAAAGAGACACTAAACCCCCTAAAATCATTAATTTCCAAAAAACCAAAAAACCCCAAAAAACCCCAAAAAGTGAATAAAAACTCTTAACTATTTAAAACCCTAAAAATGTTAAAAAATCCAAATAACCTAAAAAAACTAAAACACCATAAAACCCAAAAAATCCCAAAAACCCTAATAATTTAAAAAATCCCTAAAAACTATAAAGAACCATAAAAGCATAAAAAGACTAAAATCCTTAAAAATCCCTTTAGACATTAAAATCCCAAAAAAACACTGAAAATCCCTAAGAAAAACATAAACCCCAAAAAAACTTAAAACCCTAGAAAAAACCAAAAATATGCTAAAAACCCATAAAAAATAAAAAATTATATAAATTATAAAAACTTTAAAAACCCCTAATACATTAAAAAATCATTTAAAGGAATACACCCTATAAAAATCACTAAAAACTCGAAAAAACCCATTAAAACCCTAAAAAAATTGAAACCACTAATTTCCCTTTAAAACTATAAATAAAATTCAAAAACCCTAAAGTCACAAAACCC
Source organism: Viscum album (assembly GCA_963277665.1). Classification (NCBI taxonomy): domain Eukaryota; kingdom Viridiplantae; phylum Streptophyta; class Magnoliopsida; order Santalales; family Viscaceae; genus Viscum; species Viscum album. The sequence goes on along the minus strand of OY728136.1, from coordinate 1,272,395,236 downwards.
CCATAGAAACCCTAAGACCCTCAAAATCCCAAAAAAACTAAAATCCATAAAAATTGTACAAAACCCTAATAATTCCTAAAATCATAAAAAAATATAAAACCTTAAATAACCCTATGAAAACCTTAAAACCCAAATACACATAAATCCCCAAAAAATAAAAAAACATTTAAACCTTATAAAACCCCTCAAAACACTGTAAAACACTGATAATAATAAAAACATTAAAAATATTGAAATATAACTAAAAACCATAAAATTTTTAAAACCATAAAATCTAAGAAAAACCATATTAAAACCATAAAAACCTAAAAATAATTAAAACCCATAAAAAACCTAAAAGTGCTAAAACCCAAAAAAACTCTAAAAACCAATAAACCATAAAAAACCATAAAACCCTCAAAACCCCTTAAACCTCATAAATACCAAAAAACTCCATAAAAACTCTAAATACCGTTAAAACCACTAAAAACATTTAAAACATTTAATACATTTGAAAACATTTGAAAACATTTAAACCTTAAAAATCTCAAAAAAAAATTTAAAGACCTTAAAACAATTAAAAAACCCTAATACCCATAAAAATACTAAAAAATCACTAAAAAAATAAAAAAACCCTAAAACCCCTTATAAAACCTTAATAACCATAAAAAACATAAAACCCATAAAGCCCTAAAAATTTTATAATCCCTAAAAATAATAAAAATCCTAAAAACTCTCAAAATCACAAAAAATAGAAAAAACCATTAAAACCCAAAACGACCCTAAAAATACTTAAATATATAAAAAAACCCTAAAAACAAAAAATAGGAACCCCCCCCCCATGTAAATAAATCCCCTAAAACCCAATAAAAAAAATTAAAACTCCAAAAACCTAAAGACCTTGGAGCGGCAACACTTCTCCTCTCCTCGCATCGCTAGGGTTCTCCATAAAATCTTCTTCCTTCCCCCTTTGGTGTGGTTTGGACTCAGTGACGGTAGTATCATCTTGGAATGGCATCGATGATGGAAGAATCTATGTGACCTGGCTTCATTTTTTCCCAATGGTGGTTTCGTTGTGCCTTTTGGATTCATGATCTAGATTTGGCTTCTGAACGTTCGATGTTGGCTCTGGTTCACGCAGAGGTGGCTTTGAATCTCCTAGATTTGGGATCCATTCTCGACTTCAGCATACATCAGCTCTTTTTGGTCTAGATTTTGGATGCTAGACGAATTTCTTCCTTCCCAGATCTAGGTTCTCTTTCTGGATTTGAGAGCTTGGTGTTGGGCTCAGTGTTCTTGTTGATGTATTTGGCATTCCTATGCTCTCTGGATCTCATCATGGCTATTGTGCGCTCCTCGTCATCTTCGAGTTCATTGCCAACTATGATGGCTCTTCATTGTCCTCCACTTCAGGATCCAATTGCGGTTGTTGTGTTCTCAGTGTCTTCCCCATCATGCTTAATAACAGTTTTGGCTTCTGGCTCTGAGATCCCAGCCTGGCTCCATCTCAGCTTGATGTAGGCTTTGGCATGGTTCAGTGTGCCTGGGGTCGGCGCTAGTGGTTCGGAGAGGGGAGGCCTTGCAGTTCATTTCGGCTGTTGGCCGATTCCAGGTTTTTTATGATGTTGCTGGTGTCTTTTTCATTTATCTGTGAATTTGGGTTGTATTTTGGCAATGATGAAGGCATCGTTAGCTGCTTCTGGTATCTTGGGCTAATGAATCATGTTTTTGGTGATTTACTAGGGTCGGTGATTTTGGTGTTTCATGCTATTGGTTGTTGGTTTCTGATTGTTTGGAAGGTGATGATGATTCTTGCTAAGGGATTTTGTGATAGCGATTGGCATTTGGGCTACTGGAGGTTGGTGTTTGGGACTTCATGGTGCTAAAGCTGGTTCTGTGTTTCATTTGTTGTGTCTTTTTCTTTCTTTATTTTCATTTTTTTGGGATCTTCTTTGGGTATGGGTAATTTGACTCTACCCCTCTATTTTATTCTGTGTCTATATTTGTATTAAATTTTGTGGGGGACAGGAATAGACTGGCCCTACACCTACCATGCCCTAAAACCTAAAACCCCATAAAAGAACAGAAAACCCCCCAAAACCCACTAAAAACTCTAAAAACCATTTAAAATCCTAATATTTTTAAAAATATATAAAAAAGTTAAATACCATAAAACACAAAAAATCTGTAAAAACATAAAAACAATAAAAATTCTAAAAACACTAAAACCCCTTCAAAACCCTAAAAATCCCTAAAAACCATAAAACCCCATAAAATTTATAAAAAACCATAAATATATAATAATGTAAAAAACACAAAAAACTTTGAAAACCCTATTAAAACTAGAAAGCCTGAGAACACTAAAAACCACCTAAAAACCTAAAAATACTAGAGACCATAAAAAACCAAAAAAACCAAAAAAACGTTCAGAATCCAGAAAACCCCTAAAAACCCATATAAATACTGTAAATCTATAAAAACCATAAAAATATAAAAAACCCTAAAACCCTCAAGAAAAACATAAAAACCTAAAAAGGGATAAAATCCCTAAAAAAATGATAATACTCCAAAAAACACTAAAATCCCCTAAAAACCATTAAAACCATAAAACGTATAAAAACATTAAAAATCCCTAAAACCCCACTAAAAATTATGATAACCCCTTTAAAACCCATTAAACGTTAAAAAACTCTAAAAAACATAAAATCCCTAAAACTCAAAAAATCATAAAAATAAAAAAAAACCAAAAAAACACTAAAAAACCTAAAAATCATAAAAATTACCATAAACCCTAAAAACCATAAACATCCTAAAATCCCTAAAAATACATAAAAATGTAATAACATTTAATAACCCTAAAAACCATTAAGAAAATCATAAAAACCTATATAAACATGAAACCCATAAAAACCTAAAAAAATTAAACACTTTACAACCATAAATACTCTAAAGAGCCTAAAAACCATAAAACTCTTAAAAACCTTAAAAACACTAAAGGCCACTAAAAATCATAAAACCCCCTAAAACCTAAAAAATTCTAAAAGCCCAGAAATACTCTAAAAACCAAAAAAACCAAAAAACATTAAACCCCCAATTATCCTTAAAAAACCTAAAAACCCAAAAAATCTAAAAACTATAAAAAAACCTTCAAACCTATAAAAACTATAAAAACCTTACAAACCCCAAAAATAAATAATTTAACCCCTAAAACCAAAAAAATTATAAAATCCCCAAAATCCCTAAAAATCCTGTATATCCTTAAAAACACTAAAAACCCATAAAAATAATAAAAAAACAATAAAAATCCTTAAAAACCTAAAAACCATAAACACCCTAAAAACCCTAAGAAAACATTTAAAAACTAAAAACAAAAAAATCCAAAAAACCTAAAAAATTATAAAAACCCAAAAAACCATCCAAATCACAAAAATGTTAAAAACTATAAAAAACTAAAAAATCCCTATAAACCTAAAAAATGATAAAATCCTAGAAAAATCCTAGAAAAACCTTCAAAAAATATAAATCACTAAGAACCACTACAAACATAGAAAATTATAAAACCATTAATATCCACTAAAAACCCTAAATAAAATAAAAACCCAAAAAAAATTAAAAACCCCTAAATACTGCATAATAACCCTAAACCCCTCTAAATTCTCTTAAACACCTTTAAAAATCAAAAACATTAAGAACTCTAAAAAGCAATAAAATTAATAAAAACTCATAAAAACCATTAAAACCATAAATATCATAATAACCCAGAAAACCCTAAAAACCAAAAAGTCCATAAAATCGCCCAAAACACCCAAAATTCCTAAAAAATTACAAAAAATAAAAATAAAAAAAGAAGAAACCCTAAAACCCCAAAAAATGCCAAACAAAACCTTAAAAAACCGAATATTCTTAAACCCAAAAAAAAAACTAAAAACATAAAAAACCCTAGAACCCCTAAAAACCCGAAAACCCTCAAAATCCATAAAATCACTAAAGAACATAAAAATCCTAAAAATCCATACAAATTCTCAAAAACATAAAATACCACAAAATCTCTAAATACCCTATGAAAGCATTAAAAACCTAAATACAATTAAGATCCCTAAAACCATAAAAAATGCTAAAAACCCTAAAATCAGAAAAGACCCAAAAAACCCTAAACACCCCAAAATACATAATAACCTCAAAAAACATTTAAACCCATAAAAACCATTAAACCTAAAAAATCACTAAAATATCTAAAAACCCTTTCAAAATATGAATATATAAAAAATCTCTAAAAACATGAAACCCCAAATAAACTAAAAAACCCTAAAAATTTAAAAAACAATCCATAAAACCCAAAAAACCAAAAAAAGCCTCGAAATACCAAAAAATACAAAAACATATACAAATCCTAAAAAAGGCCCAAAAATCTCTAAAAATATAAAATCATATAAAACACTAAAACCCCTAATAAAACCATAAAAAATTTAAACCATATAAAACCCAAAAAACCCCTTGAAATGATAAAAACCCAAAACCCCCTAAAACGTCCTAAAACCCCTTAAAACCATAAAACCCCTAAAAACCATAAAACCCCATTAAATCTTTAAAGCCCACTATAAAGTCTACGAACCCTTTAAACACTTAAATTTTTTAAAACGATCAAAAACACTTAAAACCATATAAATAAACCCTAAAAATTCAAAAATCCATAAATAATCCTCAAAAACCATAAAACCATTAAAACCAATAGAAACAAAAAAATAGCCATAAAAATTCTAAAAATGAAAAAAACTCTCAACACCATGAAAAAGCATTAGAAAACCATAAAAACCTAAAAAAAATAAAACCCAAAAAAACCTAGAAACCCTAAAATCCCTAAACAACTTAAAACCCCCAAACCTCCCAGAATCCCTAAAAATAATAAAAAATGTAAAAAATATAGAAAAAAATTAACAACCCAAAATACCATTAAAAATTTTAAGATAATATTACAAACCCAAATACACATAAAACCCCTAATAGAACAAAAAAACATCTAACCCTCTAAAAATCATACGAATACCCTATAATCCCTAAAAACCATATTAATCCCAACAAATATTAAAAACCCTAAAACCCGTAAAGACAGCTAAAAACTCTTAAATTTTACTAAAACCCAAAAAATGTTAAAATTATAAAAAAACATTAAAAACACTTCAAACTCAATAGAAACCATAAATACCTAAAAATGTTAAAAACTATAAATCCCCATGAAATCCATAAAAACCATAAAAACCATAAAAATTTTTAAAAATGCCAAAAACACCTAAGAACATAAAATCCCAAAAAACTCTAAAAAATTGATAAAAACATAAAAATATAAAACACAAAAAACCTATCACAACCTAAAAATTGTAAAAACCCAAAAAAGGACATAAAACCCTAAAAACCACTAAAAACCTTAAAAACCCATAAAACTCTAAATCGACAAAAGGCATTGAAACCTGAAACCCTAAAACCCTTCAAAATATTATAAAAACCTAAAACCCATGAAAATCCTAAAAATTCCCTAATATTACTTAAAACATTAAAAACCATAAAAATTATGAAAAAACCAATGAAAAAACTAAAAAAATAAAAACACATATAACCCCTAAAAACCTAAAAGAACCAAAAACCCATAAAAACCATAAAAATAATAAAAATCCCTAAAAACCCAGAAACCCGTAAAAAAACCACGAAAAGTCCGTAAAGCCACAAAAAACCCTAACAACCCTAAAAAACAATATAAAATCATAAAAAATTATAAATATATAAAACCCCTAAAAACCAAAAAAAATTCTAGGAACCCTCAAAACCCTAAAATGACCCTAAAATCCCCTAAAACCATAAAATACGCATAAAAACTCATAAAAACTAAAAGAAACACAAAAATATATAATATTCCTTTAAAACAAAAAACAAAAAAAAATTAAAACCTTAAAAATACTAAAAAAATAAATAAAACTCATAAAAATTTACAAAACTCTGAAAATAGAAATACCTCAAACCCCACAAAATCCCTAAAAACCTAAAAAAGTTATAAAAATACATTAAAATTCCTAGAAATATATAAAACCCTAAAAACATAAAAACCCATGAAAAAACCAAAAAACCCTAACAATACTTTAAACACCTAAACACCTAAAAATGATAAAAACCCTATAACCTTGGAAACACTAAAACCCTATAAATTATCAAAATCCCTAAAACCCCCAAAAAATCTTAAGAATCTAGAAAATCACTTAAAACATTAAAAAACTAAAAACTATGAGAATCTCTAATAAAACTGTAAAAACCAAAAAAACACTTAAAACCTCTAAAATCTTAATAATTTCTAAAACCCATAGAAATCCTTAAAAACCCTTCAAACATATCAAATTCCCTAAAACCATAAAAATAAAAAAAGTGCCCAAAAATCCCTAAAAAGGTGAAAAAAAATAAAAACACTAAATACCACTAAGATTACCATAAAAACCTAGATAAACATAAAGCACGTAAAAAACCATAAAAACTTAAAAAGCATAAAAATACCATATAACCCCATAAAACCCTTAAAACCCCAAAAATCATTAAAACCCACGAAAAATATAAACTCTAAAACCATTAAAACACTAAAAACCCTTAAAACACCTTGAGAACTATAAATAACCCTAAAACACAAAAAGATATAAGAAATCTATATCCTCTAAAAAACCAAAAAATCCCTAAAAACCCTAAAACCCATAAAATCCTAAAAATCCCTAAAAATACCTAATAAATTAAAAATCACTAAAAAACCTGAAAACCCCTAAGAAATTCTTTAAAACCTAACAGCACTTAAAATACATAAAAACCTAAAAAATTCAAAAACCCCTTAAACACAGAACCCTAAAACCCCTAAATACCCTAAAAATCCTAAAAACCCATAAAAACATAAAAATACTAAAATTTCCTAAACCCCTAAAAACATAAAAACTTCTAAAAACATTGAAAATCCAAATATAACAATTAAAACCTAAAAACACATAAAACAGCTAAGAACCCCAAATTTCTAAATATCCTAAAAAGATCAAAAAACCCATAAAAAGAATAAAAAACTTTAAAACCCTATAAAACCCCCAAAACCACTAAAAACTATAAAAACAATTAAAATCCTCAAAATTTTTAAAACCCTTAAAAACCCTAAAAACTAAAAAATACACAAAAACCCATAAAAACCTAAAACCCAAAAACCATAAAAAAATTAAAACATCCAAAAAACCTGAAGATGATAAAAACCCTAAAAACCATAAAACCCCTAAAAACCAAAAAACCCCAAAAAAACCCCTAAAAACCTTAAAAAGATATAAAAATAAAAAAAATATCCCTAAAAATACCTAAAAACATAAAAACCATGAAAACCATGAAACAACCAAAGAAAAAAATAAAACTATAAAACACTAAAAACATATAAAAAACAAAAAAAATGATAAAAACCCTAAAAAACCAAAAAAAACCCCTAAAACCCCTAAAACTTTTAAAAACAATAAAACCCCCCAAAATACCTAAATGACGTCAAAACCCCCATAAAACCATTATAAAACCACATGAAACCACTAAAATCCCCTTAAATCCCTAAAAAAGTAAAATAATCTAAAAAACCTACACCCTTAAGATCTAAAAACCATAAAAACCTTGAAACCTTAAAAACCATAAAAACCTTTAAAATCTATAAAACAATTAAATTCCCTAAAACCCTAAATATGATAAAATTTCTAGAAATCCCTAAAAATCCTTGGAAACTTAAAAACCCAAAAGAAACCCTGAAATACCAAATGAAAATATTAAAAAACTAAAAAAACATAAAACCCCTAAAAAATCATATATGATTCTAAAATCCCTAAAAAACCCTAAGACCCTTAAAAATCCTAAAACACCTCAAAATCCATAAAACCCCTAAAAATAATAATAGCCTTGAAAAATCCAAAAAATTCCCAAAAAAATAAAAACCTTTAAAACACAAAAAACTACTATTAAAATCTTCAAAACATTAAAACACTTAAAACCCCTAAAAAATATAAAAACGATACAACCCCTAAAAACCATAAAACCCTTAAAAACCTAAAAACCATTAAAACCCTAAAAAATCTTAGAAACAACAAAAAACTACAAAAAACATTTAAATAAATTAAAATGATAACCAAGAAACCCTTTAAACACCTAAAAATAGAAACAATCCCTAAATACGCAAAAAAACAATAAAAATCGTAACAACCCTAAATACCCCTAAAACCCATCAAAATCAGTATAACCTCTAAAAATCGTAGATATCCAAAAAAATAATTAAAAATCCCTAAATCCAAAAAAACCTAAAATCCCTTAAAACCCTACGAAAACCTTATAAATATAAAAACCCCTTAAACCCCTAAAAACCCTAAAAAATCTAAAAAACCTAAAAATTCCCTAAAACCCCTAAAAACCAAAAATACCCTAAAAACCTTAAAACACATAAACAAACTAAAATCCCTAAAAACTATAAAAAACCATTAAGTTCTTAACAATTATTAAAAATATTAAAAACCCATAATAACTAAAAAAACCCTAAAACCCATAAATACACAAAAAAATCTTTAAAAACCTGAAAACCCTAAAAACCCTCAAAATCTAAAAAATCCCTAAAAACAATAAAATAAAAAAAACTCATAGAAATATTTAAAAATATAAAAACCCTTAAAAATACTGAAAATTTTATGAAAATGTTAAATACCTAAAAATACTTAAAACCCTAACAAAGCCTAAAAACAATAAAAATACTAAAAACCCTAAAGTGATGCAAAAACACTAAATACCCATAAAACCATTAAAACTTTAATAAACCTTAAAACCAAAAAGAAACCTACAAGACAACTAAAAACCCTAAAAACCCTTTAAACCCATAAATATGTTAAGAATCACTAAATACATTAAAACCATAAAAAAATAACCTCGAAAAAACCCATGACAACCATAAAACCCCAAATATTCAAAAAAAATTCTTAAAATCACAAAAAATCCCTAAAATTTTAAAAACCCATAGAACCCTGAAAGACCATATGAAACCATAAAAACCTAAAGCACTTAAAATTATTTAAAAACCAAAAATATGTTAAAAACTCTTCAAAAAATTCCTAAAATACATAAATAAATCTAAACCCCCTAAAAATCCCAAATATCCCTAAAAACTATAAAAATCCTAAAAATTTCCTAAATCCCTAAAAATATAAAAACTAAAAAACCCTGAACACTCCTATAAAATCCTTAAAAAATTAATAACATTTAAAACCATTAATAACCTAAAAATGATAAAACCACAAAAAAGAACATGAAAACCCTAAAAACCCCTAAAAACCATAAAACACCTATAATCATTTAAAAAAAACCCACTAAAACAATGAAAACCCTTTAAACCCATAAAAATGTTAACATCTCTAAAGACCCTTAAAATCCAAAAAACCTAAAAAAATCCGTAAAAACACAAAAAACCCTAAAAATCCAAAAAAACCTCCATCAAAATCCGTAAAACCATAAAAATCCTATGAAATTCCAAAAAATTCAAAAAAAATGTGAAACCCCCAAAAAATCCTGAAAAACCCAAAAAAAATCATATAAACCTAGAATTACATAAAACCTCTAGAAAACCTAAAAATGATAAATACTATAAAAACCCCCTATAAAGGCCATATAACAATAAAAACCCATAAAAACAATAAAACTCCTAAATAATATAAAAAACCCTAAAAATACATGAAAAACCAAAAACCAAACTAAAAACTATAAAACCCCTTTAAACGATAGAAAACTATAAAAAAATATAAAAAACATTAAACCCCTATAAAATACACAAAAAACCTAAAACCCCCAAAAAAATGTAAGAACCCAAAAAACCTTAAAAATCAAAAAACCCTAAAACCCTCAAAATCCCCAAATCCTAATAATCTATAAAAATCCAAAAAAGACCTAAAATCCTTAAAAATATAAAAAACCTGAAAAACCCAGAAAAACTATAAGAGAACCTTCAAATAGGAAGTACACTTAAATCCCCTAAAAACCTAAAAAACCCTTAAAACAAAGAATATATAAAAACAATAAAAAAATAAAAAACACTCAAAATTTCTAAAAACCTAAAAAATAAAAAAAATCCTAAAAACCCTAAAAACCCCTAAAAAAGAACAACGCTAAAACCCTGAAAAAACTAATAATACTATAAAACAATACATAAAACCCCTAAAAACCCTAAAAATTTTAAAGCCCTAAAACCCCCAAAAAACCCTAAAAACAAAAAAAAACACATAAAAACCATAAAACCCCTAAAAATCCTAAAAAAATATATATACCACTGAAAAAATATAAAAACCTTCCAACCATCTAAAAATATTAAAAAACTCTAAAAAAATTAAAACCATAAAAAATCTCAGAAAAAATCCTAAAAACCCAAAAAACCATAAAAACACAAAAAACCCTACAAAACATAAAAATACCTAAAAATCCTAAAGACTAAAAAATCATAAGAATTACCTAAAATTAAATAAAAATATAAAAAACAATAAAAACTAGAATAATAATAATAAAACCCTAAAATCATAAACACACTTAAACCCCTTAAAACCTAAAAATGAAATTTAACCAAAAATCCCTAAAAACCTAAATACCACAAAATCCCTAAAAACCCTAAAAATAATAAAAATCCTAAAAATCTCTATAATGACCTAAAAACATAAAAAACCCAAATACCTAAAAACCCTAAGAAAACCATAAAAATATAAATACAAAAAACCCTAAAAACCTAGAAACATTAAAACCCTAAAAGAACCTAAACCCCTTAAAATATATAAAACCCCCTAAAAAACTTAGAATAAAATAACAAACAATAAAATACATAAAAACACTGGTGGTAAGAAATTATGGTACAAGAAACATGTTATCTTTGAATCACTGGTTGTAGTTTTCTCTTATTGTAGGAAGATGGGCCATTTTAGTGCTGACTATATGTGTGGTAGAAGAATCTGAGAGGCTATGTCACTGAATCACGGAGTCCCTGATTCGGATTTGTCGGTGCGGAATGATGTGCTTTCCAGGGATCAAGTGGTTGTGCCTTATAAAGTGGTCCCCCCTTAATTCGGCTTCGAAGCCTTCACCGAGGGTCTCAGGTGTTTTTGACAGGCTAAAGCGAGACCTTGGATTCATGGGTGACAAGGTGACGATGAACTCTTTAGAAGGGGAAATGATATTGTTGTGCAGGGAAGCATGCATCAGACTTTTGTGGATAATGGGATGGTGGTAGATGGTGACTGTAGGGTTGTTGCGTGCAATGTTATTGATGGAAAATCTCATATCCAGACTCCCAGTGGTGTTTCTTGGGAGGGGGAATCAAAGGAACTACAGGACAATTCAACCGTGGTGTAGGCTAGGGCAGAGGAATTGGATGCCTCGATGTCTGCTGGACATCCTGGAGTGCCTCATGCTGGGAATGTGGGTGGGGTAGATAAGATGCAAGACAAGAGGTATTTCAGTGGGTAGGATGCAATAATGGTGGTGCAATCATTTTCTTTACCCCTTATGTAGGAGGTTTTCGAGTCTCGAGGTTTTGTCTGAGGGTATGGTTGTGGCAATGGAGGTTGTGGTTGAGTAGGGGATGGTGGAGGAATAAGGAGAAGTGTCCAATATGGATGGTGGGACTCGGACTATCGATAGAAGTATGCTAGAAGACCCCTTCCATGATTTTTTCTACTCCAGTTATAGGATGGGGGTCTGGGATTTTGATGAGGGGGTTGTTGTGGTGGCATCTAGTAGCACAGCTGAGAAGGTTGAGAATCAGAAGGTAGACATAGAGGGCAGTTTGGCAGATAAGGGGCTTATGGCCGAGCAGGCTGCCACTGTTGGGGGTGCACTTGTGGAAGGAAAGGTGCATGAGTAGGGGGAGGGAGATAATCAGATAGATCCGGCCTACTTTAGTCTAGTGCTGGGGGGGAGGCTAAGCAGGGGGAGATGTATAGGCAAGGGTAGATGGTGAAGTAGTGTTATTTGGTTATGGAGGTTTCCCTACGGCATGGGCATAGGCCATTGGCTTTGGAGGTGCATTAAGGGGTTTCTACTGGTGAATCATTTCAGTGGGCTCAGGCTCGGTTTTCTCATGAGCAGGGGGAGGCTGCTAAACATAATGAGGTGATGAAGCCGGTTGTGGAGATCTGCAAGACGCCTAGAGAGGAGGGGCGATTTCAGCTGGCCTTGGCTAGTGTGGAGTCTCCCAGTGTGCCGTGTGGGGCTCTTGTTAACTACTCCCTAAATCAGGAATCCTCCTTCATTCATGATCAATTTTTTTTAAAGGAGGATTCTCGACAGATGAATTATGTGATGGATATGATCAGTAACAAGAGGGCCTTACTAGAGGTGACCATTCCATATGGGAAGGACAAAAAATTTTTAGGGGTCTCTTTAAAACCAATAAAGAGAAAGTTGAAGAAGGAATATTCCACTTTCCCAAAGTAGTGACCATGAGAGAATCTTGCAAAGCTAAGGAAGTTGCCTCTGGCAGGGGAGGGTTGTCTACCGAGGCACAACTTTATGTGGAGAAAAAACGTCACAGAGATTTCTACACTTCCTTCCTAAAGCAATACAAATCATATGAATGGGAGTCTGTGGATTCAGATGCCTCCTCTAGTTATGGTGCTGATGGGGACCCTTATGAGGATGCAGACATTGACTTTTAGTTCCTGTTTCTTTCTCTTCTACTCATCGGGTCTTCTGGGGTTTTGGTGTCTTGGGGGGTCCAGGGTTATCGGTGTGGGTTGTTTGGCCACTCCCCACCCCTATCTGTCCGGCATTTCTTTTAATAAATTTTGGGGAGCCAGGAATAGCCTATCCTCACACCTTACTTGCCCCTTTAAAACCGTAAAAGTTAAAAAAAATTCTTGGAATCCTTAAAACCCCAAAAAACTCAAAAAACGCTTAAAAACCTAAACCCCCCAAAAAACCCTAAAAATCCAAAAATTCCCTAAAATTCCAAAAATTACATAAAAATCATCAAAAATCCCTAAATCCAATAAAATTGTATAAATTCCTATTAACCTTAAAAAAACTCAAAATCATAATCATTTTAAAAACCCCTAGAAAAAGTAAATAAATACAAAAACCCCTAAAAACCATATAAAGCCCTAAAATTTTTCAAATTCCCTAAAACCCCTAAAACCTTAAAAATCCAAAAAAATAAATAAAAACATAAAAACCCTAAAACCCATGAAAACCCAAAATAAAACCTTAAAACATAACAGCACCAAAAATCCCAAAACAATGTTAAAAACCTTAAAACACTAAAAAATGAAAAACCCAAAAAAACCCTAAACACCATACAACCCCTAAAAACTAATAAAAACATAAATAATACTAAAAAACTTTAAACCTCTTTAAACCCTGGCAACTAATAAAAACTCTAAAAATAATAAAAACCACTAGAAACACAAAAAAAATCCTTAAAATAATAAAACCATAAAAACACAAAAAACCCAAAAAACCATCAAAATCACCAAAAACCCATAAAAACACAAAATATGTTCCAAAATTAACAAAAAACATAAAAAACAAAAAAGCTATGAAAACCAAAAATAAAACCTTTAACACCTAAAAACACTTAAAACCCCTAAAAACATAAAAATATTTAAAACATTTAAAACTCATTAAAAAATCCTAAAACCCCTCAATATCAATTCATCCCCTAAAAATCATAAAAATCCCTAAAAATCCCTAAAATAAATAAAATTGTAAAGATCCCTAAAACCCCCCCAAAAAAACTTAAGAGACCCTTAAAACCCCAAAAACACTTAAATGCCCTAAAAACCTAAAAACTGATAAAAAACATACAACACATTAAAACGCTAAAAACTCTAAGGACAAAAAAACCCCGAAAAGTATAAAAACCCTACAAACCCATAAAATACCTAAAAACCCACTAAAACAATAAAAAACATTTTAAATCCTAAAAATGTGAAAAAAAATCTAAGAAACCATTAAACCCCTAAAACTCAAAACACAATAAAAACCTAAAAAACAATAAAAACCGTAAAAACCTTAAAAAACCTCAATCCTCGCGAAATCTCTAAAAACTCCAAAAAACCAAAAAAATGATAAGAAATCCATATAAATCGCTGAAAACATAAAAAACAATAAAAACCACGAAAACCCCTAAAAAGACATAAAGATATAATAACACATAAAACCCATTTAAAACTAAAATAACTCTAAAACCCCTTAACACCATACAACCCTTAAAAAACTTCAAAATCCCGAAGACCCTACAAACATTAAAAAACATAAAAATTCCTAAAAATACATAGAATTATAAAAAAACATAAATTCCTTGAAAACCTAGAGAAAAAAAACCTAAAAACATGTAAAACCCTAAAAATGTCAAAACGCTAAAATCCAAAGAACCCTAGAAGAACCTAAAACCTTTAAAATCCCATAAAACCAGAATACCCCTAAAACCATATAATACACATAAAACCCCTAAAACCCACAAAAAATACTTAAAAAACATTGAACCCCTAAAAATGATAGAAAATGAAAAAAAATCCTTAAAATCCCTAAAAACATAAAAAACCCTCAAGTACCTCCAAAAAAACTATAAAACCATAAGAATTCCAAAAAACAATCAAAAACCATAAAACCCAAGAAAACCGTAAAAATCTTAAAAAATCCATAAAAAATGAAAATCCCTAAAATCCTTAAGGAACTCTAAGAGAACCTTAAAACCCTAAAAACACTTAAATCCCCTAAAATGATAGAAACACTAAAAAACCCTAAAAAACCTAACCCCCCCCCCCCAAAAAATCTAGAAAATCCCTATAAAATCAAAAAAATACATTAAAATCGTTGAAATCATAAAAAAATCCCAAAAACCTGAAAACCCCTAAGAAAACCTCAAAAATCAAACAAGACCTAAAACCCCAAAAAACTAAAATTTTCTAAAAAAATTAAAAAACCCTAAAAATATCCTAAAACCCCTAAAATCCTTGAAAATCCTTTAAAACCCCAAAAAGGATAAAAATCGTAAAAAAGACCGAAAAATCCATAAAATAAAAATAAAACTAAAAACTTTGAAAACCCAAATAAAACCATAAAAAACAATTAAAACCACTAAAATCATAAAAATTCAAAAAACCTTAAAAATATTAAAAGCCATAAAATTACTAAAATATACATTGAAATCCTTAAAAATGAAAAATCCCACAATCCTTTGTTTTTTTTGAAAATGATAAAATCCTAAAAATGATTAAAATCCCTAAAAACCATATAAATGATAAAAACCCTAATAAGTACCTAAGATCCCATAGAGCCATAAAAATCACTAAAAACATTAAAACCCATAAACAACTAAAAACTCAAAAATCCCTTCAAACCTCTTATTTTTTTTAAAATATATAAAAAACCATAAAAATCCAAAAAAAATAAAAAAACCAATAAAACTCTAAAAAACCATAAAACCATTAAAAACTATAAAACCCTCAAATCCCTAAAAACCACAAAACCCATAAAAAGAAAATAATTCCCCATAAACAAAAAAATGTAAAAACCCCAAAAACCAATAAAATACCTAAGAAAATGTTATAAGTTAAACACAATAAAAACCCCTAAAAACCTAAAAATTTTAAAAATCATATTACCTTAGAAATACTTAAAAGCCTAAAAAATAACAAGAATCCAAATAAGTCCCTTAAAATCGCTTAAAATATAAAAATACCTGAAAACCTTGAAAAGAAAAAAGAAAACCTAAAAAACCTAAAAATAATAAGAAACCCTAAAAACATAAAAAAATTATAAAAACCAAAAAAACCCTAAAGGGAAATAAAACCCCCTAAATTCATAAAACACCTAAATATATTAATTAAACATAAAACCCATAATACCATAAAACAAAAAAAATCTATAAAACCACTTTATAACCCTAAAAATGTTAAAAATTATAAAAACCCTAAAAACCAATAAAAACACATAAAAAACCCATAAAATCCAAAAACAATCATAAAAAACATAAATCCCAAAAACACCCCCAAAACCCTCAAAAATCTATAAAAACCCTAAAACCATAAAAATCCCAAAAAAACATAAAAACCTAAAATGTTAAAGACCCTAAACCCCATGAAATTCTCTAAGGAAACCATAAAATCCTAAAAACAATTAAAACCCCTTGAAATCAAAAAAACTCTAAAACTACTAAAAACCCTAAAACATCAAAATCTTGAAAAATCCTCAAAATCATAAAAATATGAAAACACACAAAAATCCGTAAAAAATTAAAACCCCTAAGAAATGGAAACCCCTAAGAAAACCATAAAAAAGCACCTAAAATCCCCAAAAAAATAAAAAATGACAAAACCCCTAACAAGACTAAAAGACAACAAAACCACTAAAACCCCTTAAAACCATACAAAACCCTAAAAGATTGAAAAAAAATTAAAAACCACTAAAACCACTTAAAACCCATTAAATGCCTAAAAACAATAGAAAAACTCTAAAACCTGTAAACCCACTAAAAACCTGTAAAAACACTAAAATAATAAAAAACCCAGAAAGCACAAAAAACCCATAAAACCCCAAAAAAACTGAAAACCCCTAAGACCTAAAAAATCCATAAAAACACTAAAAAGAATAAAAACCTTTAAAACCCATGAAAATGGAAAAAATCGCTCAAAAAAACTGAAAACCCCTAAGGAGAACATAAAATCCTAAAACCAAATTAAACCCCTGAAAATTTGAAAAATGCTAAATTTTATAGAGACCCCTAATATCCCTAAAACCCCTCAAAATCTGTAAAACCATAAAAATCTATAAAATTTAAAAAATCCCTAAAATCCCTAAACACATAAAAATATTAATACCCTGAAAAACAAACGTAAAACTTTAAAAATTTAAATACACTTAAAACCACTAAAAACATAAAAACAAAAAATACCCTACCATAAAAACACACAAAATCATAAAAACCACTAAAACAATAAAAATCCTTCAAACCCATAAAAACATTAAAAACATTAAAAACCCTAAATCACTCAAAAAACCCTAAAAACCCAGAAAAACTATAAAAACCCCCAAAACACTCCAAATTTCTAAAAACTCTAAGAAAAAAAACTAAAACTCAAAAAAAAATTCCTAAAAACATAAAAAAACATAAAAACCTAGAAATCCAATAATATAACCTTAAAATCTAAAAACACTTTAAACCCCTAAAAACCTAAAAAAACTGAAAACCCTAAAAACCATAAACCACTAAAACACCATAATGACCATCAACATCACTAAAATCCCTAAAACCCATAAAAATATTAAAAATACCTATAAATCATTAAAAAAAACCCTAATAACACTGAAAAACTTGAGGAAAATGTGTAAACCCTAAAACACTTCAAATCTCGAAAAAACTTTAAAAAGCACTAAAAACTCCTAAAAATACCCTGAATACCCTAAAATCCCATAATACCCCCGAAAACCTCTAAAAACATTTAAAATCTAAAAAAATTGCCAAAACTCTAAAACCCATTTAAACCCCTAAAAACAAAAAATATATTAAAATATTTTAAAACATAAAAAAATTAATTTTTTTTAAAAAAATCCAAAAAAATCATAAAAGAATAAAACCCCAAAACCCTAAAATACCATAAAACCCTAAAAAATTTAAAACCCTAAAAACCAAAAATATCCTTAAAATCCCTAAAAAATCCTAAAAATCATAAATCCCTGAAAACCCCTAAGAAAACCTTAAAAACCAAAAAACATTTAAAAACCCAGAAAACATAAAAACATTAAAAACCCTAAAAAACATTAAAATACACTAAAAACCCTAAAAAACATACAAACCATAAATCCCCAAAAAACCTTAAAACCACAAAAATCCCAAAAAACCCCCAAAAACACTAAAAAAATATAAAATCCTTTTTATCCCATAAAAATATTAGATATCTCTAAAAATCGTAAAACTTCTAAAAACTCAAAAAAAAAATTGTGAGGCCCCAAAAACCATAAAATACCTAAAAACCCTAAAACACATAAAATTGCTAAACCCATATAAACCAAAAAAATATTATGAAACTCAAAAAATCTATAAAAACCCTAGAAAAACAAAAAAAACTATAAAACCCCTTGAATCCTAATAACATTAAAAACAATAAAAACCCTAAAAACCCTAAAAACTCAAAAAAACCTTAAAACCCCAAAAAACAAAAAACCCCTAAAAACACTAAAACCTTGAGAATCCCTAAAAAACAAAATCATAAAAAAGCCATAAAAATACCTAAAACATAAAAAATCCTAAAAATCTTTGGAAAACCTCTTAGAAAATTTTAAAAACGTAAAACACTTAAAGCCCCTAAATAACCTAATATGAAAAACCTTAAAAACCCTAAAACAAATAAAACTCCTACAAACAAAAAATCCCTAAAAACACATAAAAACCCTAACCCCACTAAAAACTCTAAAAACCCTTTTGACCCCTAAAAATAATTTAAAAACTCTAAATAATCATTATGACCACAAAAAACAATAAAAACCTTCAAAATTAAAAAAATCCAAAGAACCCTAAAACCTACAAAAACACAAAAAAACCCCAAATTCCCTAAAAACTATAAAAACCATAAAAGCCTAAAAATAACCCAGAATTCCAAAAAAAAACTAAAAAAACCCCTAAAACCCCCAAAACCCCTAAAAATACCTTAAAAACCCAAAAAATTTATAAACCTTAAAAACCTAAAAAAAATGAGAAACCTTAAAAAACCATAAAATGCCTCAAAATCCCTAAAAACCCTAAAAATAATACAAACATAAAAAATCCCTAAAAAACATAAAACACAAAAAATCCTAAAAACCCTAAAAACACTAAGAAACCTAAAAAACATTAAAAGACATTAAACAGCTAAAAAACTAACAATTTCTAAATACCCTAAAAGACCCAAAAAACCCACTAAAACCCATAAATATCCCTAAATCAATTAAAAACCCTAAAAAACCTATTAAACCCCTAAAAAACAAAGAAAATCTAAAGCCCTTTAAACCCCCCCCCCCCCCCCACACAATTAAATTCTCTAAAAACCATTAAAACCCTAAAAACTAAAAAAAATCTAAAATAAAAAAAAATTAAAGAATAAAAATAATAAAAAACCCTAAAAATGAAAAAAGTCACTAAAAATCCATAAAAACCTAAAAACCCTAAAACCCCCCCAAAAAATAAAAATTCTAAAAACCCTAAAATCCTCAAAAACATAAAAAACCTAAAAACCTAAAAAACAATAAAAACCCAAAAAACCAAAAAAAACACCCAAATTAAATAAAAGTTCATAAAAAGCACAAAAAATCATGGAAATCGTAAACAAATCCCGATACCCACTAAAAAAATTAAAAACCTTAAAAAATTTAAAAACTCTAAAAATCCTACAAATTAATAAAAACCTAAAAACCTCATAAAAAAACATAAACTCAAAAAACCATAAAAAACTCTAAAAACCATAAAACATCCTAAAAACCCATAAAACCTTAACAACACACTAAAAAACTAAAATATATAAAAAATCCCAAAAAATTTAAAAAATAATAAATACTCTTAAAACCACTATAAAATTCAAAAAAGCACTACAACCCAAAAAAACAATAAATCCCAATAAAACCCCTCAAAATCCCTAAAACCCATAAAATTCCTAAAATCACCATAAAAATCCCCAACATGTAAAATATACTAAAAACACTTCAAAAACTTAAGGAAAACTAAAAATCATAAAAACAATTAAAATATATAAAAAACTAAAAATTAAAAAAATAGTAAAATGATAAAAACCTAAAAAGCCAACAAACCCATCAAAATCTTTAAAACCCCCGAAAACTGATAAAAGTCATAAAAAACCCTAAAAATTCCTAAAAAATTAAAAACCATAAATAATATTAAAAAATCAAAAAAAAATATTAAAACAATTAAAACCCCCCAACAAATGTTAAAATCCCTAAAAAGACCTTAAAACCATAGAAACAATATAAACCCTTTAAAATCATTAAAACTCTAAAACGCATAAAAACCCCTAAAAACCACTAAAAACACCATAAACCCCTAAAACAATAAAAAACTCCTCAAAACCATAGAATACTTAAAAAATTCATATAACCCTAAAAAACTATAAATACCCGAAAAAACAACAGAATCCTGGGAAACCCTATATATCGTAAAAATCTAAAAAAAATCTATTAATTTTTCTTAAAATAAAAAAACTAAATACCCTGAAAACTTCTAAGAAAACCCTAAAATCTTAAAAACACATAAAACACCTAAAACCCAGAAAATGATAAAATCCATAAAATCCTTACATAACCTAAAACCATAAAACCCTCACAATCACTAAAAACACTATAACCATAAAAACCCATAAATTCCTAAAAAATAAAAAACTCTAGAAAATGTAAAAATAATAAGAAAACATTAAAAACATAAAAGCACATAAAACCAGTAAAAACCTAAAAATTGATAAAAACACCAAAAGTCCCAAAAACCCTATAACCCCAAAAATAATAAAAACCACTAAAAACATTAAAAACCAAAAAAAGAGTATAATCCTTAAAAACCCACTAAAAATTAAAAAAACCTTTAAAACATTAAAAAAATAAATACCCTTAAAGAAAAAATCCATCAAAATCTCAAAAACACTAAAAATACATAAAATATTAAAAGGGCCTAAATATAATTAAATAATTAAAAATCCTAGAACCCCTAAAAACCCAAAGAAACCCTTAAAACCAAAAAAAGACTTAAAAACCCAAAAAAACTAACAAACACAGAAACCCTAAAACCCTAAAAAACCTTCAAAAACCTAAAAACCCTAAAATCCATAAAACCCCTAAAAACACAAAAATCCCTAAAAACTAAAATCTCTAAAAACCCTTTAAAATCCTAAAAATGTTAAAAACTCTAAAAAATAATATAACACTGAAAAAAATCATAAAATACTCAAAATCCCGGAAACCCCTTACAAAGCATAAAAATCATAAAAATCATGAAAGCAACAAATAGGGAAAACCCTAAAAACCCTGAAAAATCCTAAGAGAACCATAAAAACCATAAAAACATAAAACCCTAATGAAACAAAAAAATGATAAAAACTCTAAAAACCCTAAAAACCCCAAACCACTCAAAATCCTTCAAAACATAAAAAACAATAAAAATCCTAAAAAATAAAAAAAAACTTAAAACTCTGAAAACCCCAAAAAAACTCCAAAAACTATAAATCACTTCAAACCAGAAAACCCCTGAAGCCCTTACAAAAATAAAAAACAATGAAAACCCTAAAACCCACTAGATACTCTAAAAACCCTTTAAGCCCTTAAAAATAGTCAAAAAATGTAAAATACCTTCAAACAACAAAAAACTCAAAAAACACATAAAAAGTCAAATAAACTATAAGATCCCTAAAACCACTAAAAATTCTAAAATCCATGAAATTCCCTAAAAATATAAAACTCATAAAAATCCTTACAAATTATTAAAAATTCCAAAAAATTTAGAAAACCCTAAAAAAACTAAAAACCCAAAAGAAAACCTTAAAAGTAAAAAATATGTAAAAATCCCTAAAAATTCTAAAAATGTTGAAATCTGATAAAACCAAAAAAATATAAATACCTAAAAAACTCTAAAAATCCATAAAACCCCTAAAATCATAAAAAATCATAAAAATATTCTAAAAAAACAAAAAAAATAAAGACAATAAATACCTTGAAAATCCATAAGAAAACCATAAAAACATAAAAACATTATAAACCCCTAAAACCCTTAAAAACTCTAAAAACCACAAAAACCATAAAAACACAAAAAACCCTACAAATCACCAAAACCCCCAAAATTTGTAAAAATACTAAAAAATTAATAGAATCAATAAAAATTTAAGAAACCCTAAAACACCTGAGAAACACTAAGAAAACTTTAAAAACCCAAAAAAAGTTAAAAAACCATAAAGCCCCAAAAAACCATAAAGACCCCTAAAACCCATAAAATTCCATAAAACCACTAAAAAAATAAAAACCCCTTGAAACCACTAAAAATGTTAAAAAAACACTAATAAAACATAAAACCCCTAATTAATTTAAAAAACCCGAAGAACCTAGGAAACCAAAAAAATCTAAAAAACTGACAAAACCTTAAAAATCCCCAAATATCATAATAAATTATGAAAAACATAAAATATCCCTAAGATTCCCTATAAATGTAAAAAAAACCTAGAAACCAAAAAAACAAAAATAAAACATTAAAAACCTAGAACTCTAAAAACCCTTAAAAACATAAAAAATCCCTAAAATAAAAAAAAACCAGAAAATCCAAAAACCATCAAAAACATTAAATTCCTAAAAACCATGAAAATCCGGAAAAAAATCCTTAATAATCTTTAAAAACCTAATAAACTCTAAAAATAAGGAAAACCCCAAAGAAAAACATAAAATCTTAAAAACTATTAAAACCTTTTAAAAATATAAAGAAACTAAAAAACCCAAAAAACCCCATAAAAACCTAAAAATTGCTAACACCCCATAAAACTCCAAAAAAGAACCTAAAACCGTAGAAACCCTAAAAAATAAAAACCCCCTAAAATATTAAAAACCTATAAAACACCAAAAAAACCCATAAAACCACTAAAAACTCTAATTCTATAAAATATTAAAAACTCTTACAACCCTAAAAACACATAAAAGACATAAAAACACAAAAACTTCAAAAAATCCAAAAAAACCATACATTCCCTAAAACCCATAAATCTCCCCCCCCCCGAATTCCCCAAACCCTAAAAACCCATAAAAATCATAAAAACCCAAAAAATCCCCTAAAACGTAAAAAAACCAAATAACCAAGAACAACATTAAAAACACCTTAATAAACTAAAATCACATTAAACTATTAAAAATGCTAAAAATTATAAAACCACTAAAATTCCAAAAAAACACAAAAAATTAGAAAACCCTCAAAATCATCAATAACTCTAAAAACATAAAAACACAAAATAATTATTAAAAAATATAAAATATAAAACCCATCAAAATCCAGAAACCCCTAATAAATCCTTAAAAATTGAAAAACACTTAAAACCCCTAAAAACATAAAAATGTTAAAACCCCAAAAGACCATAAAACCCCTAAAAACATAAAAACCCATAAATCCTAAAAAACACTAGAAACCCATAAAATCCATAAAACCAGAAAAACCCTAAATATATTTTGAAACCCCTAAAAAGTTTAAAAACTATTAACAAACATAAAAATCCTAAAAAACTAAAACAAAAACCTGAAAAAAATTAAATTCCAAAACAATCCCAATATAATAGAAAATAGTAAAATCCTTGAAAACCCTGAAGATACCTTTAAAAAATAAAAACAATTAAAACCACAAAAACCCTAAAAAATGATAAAAACCCTAATAAACCCTAAAAACCCCTAAAAACATTAAAAACCCATAAATCACCATAAAAACCTTAAGAACCACTAAAAAATATAAAAACCCTTTAAACCCCTAAAATGTCAAAAAACTCTAAAAAATCGTAAAACCCCAAAAAACAAAAACAAAAGCCTAAATATCTAAGAAAAACAATAAAACCCTAAAAACCATCAAAATCCCTAAAAACCCAAAAAAACCATAAAACCCTAAAACCCTAAAATTTTAAAAAATCCATAAAACCCATAAACATCCATACGAATACCTTAAAAACCTAAAAACACTTAAAATCCATAAAAACATAAAAACGATAAAAGCCCTAAAAACCTTCAAAATCCCTAAAAAACCAAAAAACCATAAAAACCCACAAAACCCCCCATAAATCCATAAAAACTAAAAAAAATCATAAAACCACAAAAAAACCCTAAAAACCCATAAAAATGAAAAAAACACCTAAAACCCCTAAAAACAATAAAAACACTAAAACCTCTAAAAACACTAAAAAGAACCTAAAAAAACCAAAAAACCATAAAATCACCGAAAAACATAAAACACTCCAAACCCCCCTAAAACCCAAAAAATCACTAAAATGCTAAAACCCCTTTAAACCCCCCCCCCAAAAAAAAATTTATAAACACAAAACCATTAAAAAAATCTAAAAACATCAAAAACTATAAAACGAAAAAAACATAATTCCCTAAAAACCCTAAAACCCTAAAAATCCATAAAAACAATAAAAACCCATAAAATCTGAAAAAAATTCTAAAAACATAAACAGACATGAAATCTACTATGAAAACCAAAAAAATATAAAAACAATCAAAACCACTAAAATACTTAAAAAATGCTAAAAACAATATAAAAACATTAACAACATAAAACCCTAAAAACTATCGAAATCCATGAAACCCCTAAAAACATAAATATCATAAAAATGAATTGAAAATCCCTAAAAACGTAAAAAAACACAAAAAAAATCCAAAATCCCCAATGAAAACCTTAAAAAAATAAAAACACATAAAACATGTAAAAAACTAAAAAAAGTTAAAAACTGTTAAAAACACAAAAACCATAAAACCCAAAAAAACCTTATCCATCCCCAAAAAATACATAAAACATTAAAAACAAATAAAAACACTGAAAACACTTTAAAATCATAAAAAACTAAAAATGTAAAAAAAATTTTATAAACCCTAAAAAATGAGAAGAAACCCAAAAAAATCGAAAAAATCGACAAAAAACCTAAAACCCTAAAAACCTAAAAAACCCTCAAATTTAGTAAAAACCATAATAATGATAAACAAAATTCCCTAAAATCTGAAAAAATGGAAAAAACCCTAAAAAACTAAAAAACCAAAAGAAAACCTTAAAAACACTTAAAACCTCTAAAAACCTAAAAATGCTAAATACCATTAAACCCTAAAACCTTTAAAATCCATAAAATTTTTTAAAAATAGATAAAATCCCTAAAACCTCCAAAAAATATAAAAATGCTTTAAACCACATAAAATATTAAAACTCTTTAAACTCGTAGAAACTCAAAAAACCCTTTAATACAAAAAACCATAAAACCCTTAAAGACCCCTCAAAAACCTCAAAATCCCTAAAAAACCAAAAATACTCTTGAAAATCCAAAATAACCCTTACAAATCCATACAGCCATAAAAAATCTAAAATTTCCTAAAGAAACCCATAAAAACTGAAAAATAATTAAATCCCAAAAAACCTTAAAAAACTAATAATGATAAAAACACCTATAAACCATGAAAACTATTAAAACTCCTAAAACCATTAAAACCATAAAATCCCATAAAAACCTAAAAACCAATGAAAAACTCTAAAACCTTTTAAACCGAGAAATTTTAAAAAAACTAAAATCCCTAATAACCCAAAAGTATTAAAAAAACCTTGAAAATGAAAAAAACCAAAAACCCCTAAGAAAACATAAAATCCCCCAAAATTTCTAGAAACACTAAAACCATAAAATTTACAAAAGAAATCCACAAAATTCCTAACCATGTAAAAAACCATAAAACACTGAAAATCCATAAGAAACCCTTAAAAACTAAAAACTTTTAAACCACCTAAAAATCTAAAAAACACTATAAACTATAAGAACCATAAGAACCATAAAACCCCTATAAAACATAAAAACCCTACAACCCATAAAAACAATAAAAACGCATAGTCCCCCTAAAAACAACTAAAAACAATAACAACCCTTTAAATGCTGAAATTTTTTAAAATACTCAAAAAACCCATAAACCCACAATTATACTCAAAAAACCAATAAAAAAATTAAAAACCCAAAAACCCGTGAAAACAGTGTAAACCCTAAAACCCCTCAAAATTCCTAAAGAGCCTAAAAACCCAAAAAAATCCTAAAAACAATAAAAATACCAAAAAACATAAGAACCCTAAAACCTTCATAAGTATTAAAAAATCCTTAAAAACATAAAAACACATAGAACCCCCCCAAATCCCTAAAAACATTGAAAACCCAAAACCCCTAAAATTCATTGAAACTATAAAAACCCAAAAGACTATAAAACAATAAAAATCTTTAAAAGCCTTAAAACCAATTAAAAACACCAAAAACACTTTAAACACCTTTAAATGTTAAAAATACACTAAAAACCCTTTTAGACCCCAAAAAACATTAAAATAAACCGAAATCCCCAAGAAACCCTGAAAACCAAAAAAGTATATAAAAAGACATAAAAATATCTAAAAAATAAAAAACTATAAAATCCTTGAAAAATCATAAGAAAACATTAGAAAACTAATTACACTTAAAACCTTGAAAAATGCTAAAAATGCTAAAACCATAAAAAGAATAAATACCCTAAAAATATCTAAAAACATAAAAACAAATAAAATTTCTAAAAACCCCATAAAAACCCCAAAAACATAAAACACCTTAAAAATATATAAACAACCAAGGAAAACATTAAAAACATAAAACACCTTAAAAAATATAAACAACCAAATAAAACATTGAAAACATAAATACACATAAAACTCATAAAACCTAACAAAACTGAAAAAACCATAAAAACCCTAAAAATTCTAAAAAACACTGAAAATCCCTAAAAACCAAAAAAAGATAAATATACAAAAAAATATACAATCCCCAAAAAAAATTAAAAGAACCTAAAAACCCAGAAAAACACTAAAAAAACCATAAACACCATAAAAATTTAAAACCTATAAATCCCTAAAAATGATACAAACCCTAAAAAACCTAAAACCAACTAAATCATTAAATAACATAAAATTCATAAAAACCTAAAAACCCTAAAAAATCCCAAAAAATATAAAAACCCATAAAAACCCTAACCATAAGAAAAACATAAAACCAAAAAACAATTACACCCCTCTAAAACCTATAAAATGCTAAAACCCAAAAAAACATCAAAATCATTAAAAACCATAAAATCCATAAAATCCACAAAATCCCTAAAAACATAAAACCAGTAAAACATTGAAAACTCTAAGAAAACTATTAGAACCTAAAAACACTTCAAACCCCTAAAACCCTAAAAACTCAAAAAACCTTAAAAACAATAAAAGCCCCCAAAAAACATAAAATCCCCTAAAACTCCACACACCCCTAAAACCCATAAAACCCCTAAAAACCTTCAAACCCCATAAAACCATAAAACCCAAAATAAATTCCAAAAAACATTTAAAACCATAAAAGGTTATAAAACCCTAAAACCCATTAGAAACCCTAAATACTAAATAAACACCTTAAAATCTTAAAAAACTCATAAACCCCTAATATTGAAGAAACCCATAAAATCCAAAAAACCATAAAATAATAAATACAATCAAAATCCTTAAAACCTCATAAATAACATAAATATCCCAAAAAACCCCTAAAAATGTAAAAATCCTTAATAACCATAAAAACCCTAAGAAACCATAAAAACCAAAAACCACATAATAACCCAAAATATATAAAAAAACTAAAACCCTAAAACCCTTAAATTCCTTAAAATCCCTAAAAACCCTAAAAAATAATAAAAGGTCCTAAAAATCCATAAAAATGTAAAAAACCCTAAAAATGGTGGATATGGAGACTATAGACCCACCACCCTATGTTATTTTCAATTTTATTTTTTTCCATCCTCCAATGTATAGAAGGAATACTTCAAGGGTTTTCCTTCTATATTTGATTCTTTAATAAGTACTTTTTAGGTGGAACAATACTTTGGTGGGGTTTGTTTTAGAGAAAAAGAGACCCATTTGATAGCTTCTTGAATCACTTCGGATATTTGGGGGAACGATATCATTTATATATCGAGTAATGATAATGGATTCTTTATATTAAAATTTCACCTATCTTAAATCAGGTGTATATTATCTCAAATGGTTCATGGTTCTTTTTAGGTCATTATATGGTTCATTGATCTTTGAAACAAGGCATCTCTCTCAACAAGGAATCCTTCTCTATCTTTATGGTCTGGGTGAATTTTTGAAATAATCCTCTTCAATCATAGTTTGTAGAGGGTATTAGATATTTTATGAGTGGGATTTATATGCCTCTCTTTGAGGATATATCATGTTTGAAGTTAGAATATAATTAATTTTTTTCACTTTTGTGTTGAAGACTTGGTCAAATAGGATCTTCTAGATGATGTCGTCATGGATTTGGGTACTGGTTCTTCTTTTTAAATTTAGGTTGAGTATGGATGAGTTCCTGAATAATTAATTTTTTTAAATAATTTGGAATTATATGAATTAATGTGTGATGCATGTCAAGTGGGATTGGCATCTAGTTTGGTCTAAGGTTACTACCAAGATGCAGTTTTCTAGGAAAGAGGATTCCTTTGTTCTGGATCCTACTCTGAATGGTAAGCTACCTACTATTTTATTCTCTCAAGATTTATTAAGAAATCCCTCTCGGTATGAGGTGAATAATACTTCTAAATAATAATATTCTATATTTTTGGAGGTTTCTCCTCTTTCCTCAGCAGTCACCCCTCTGATTTGGTAAAATCTTTTCCATGCAGATTTGAGGACCCTGCTATTTCTACCCATGAATGATTCAACTATTTATTAGTGATTCCTTCCTATCAATATGTTTCTTCTTATATTTATCATCATTATTCTATTATTTTGAAGGATTCTGCTCGGATGGAGGGTCCATTCCAAGGGATAGATATTTTTGGATGGGTTTCAAATTTCTTTTATAGTATTGGGAATGATGGGTCTTCCTCTCCTTTCCTAGTGCCTCACGATCAGGCCAGCCATACTTCCTATATTTTAAGCAATAATACACTAAGGGATTAGCTTATTAGGGTGGATGAATGCGATACCAATAGTGTTACAGTCAATACTATACCTAGTTTAGTCGAATATGTTCCCCTATCAGTTTCCAATACCTGAGTTGGATAAAGGTTATGGGTTCATGGGTAGAGGTGGTTTCTCTACCAATTTTGTTTGATAGTGGGATGTGTTGTCAGTTTCCTAGCCCATCATCATAATTAATGTTGGAATTATTGGTTTTGTTTCCTTATTGTGGGGAGGTGGATCGTTTAATAGCTTGTTGATGGTTTTCTGGTCTTCAACGCTTGTTTCATTGGGTTGGATCTTGGGGTTTGTTGGCATCAGGGGGTGTTCATTATGAGGAGAGTGTGTGTGGGTGCGTCATATTTTTAGATAGTATTATTGCACTTTGATTGGGGTTTCCTTGATGATTTTTGTCTCTTAAGGTATGAGGGTAATTGGTTTCAATATTCAAGGTTGTAGGTCTTTTATGAGAGATGGTTAGTTTTAATTTTCACTAATATCAATGGTTCTTCTATGTTATTATGTCTCTTCGGGTCTGGGAGGGCTTTCATTGAGCTTCAAGGTTGGAGATAGTCATGGTGTTCATTAGAATCTATTTGTTTTTGGAGGTTTGTTATGACATTTTTGGGATCTCGGTTCATGGCGGTCATTAGAAGAAAATCCTCATCATCATGTTCTAGGCGTGCACGAGTTACATAATGTGTCAAGCTAGTATCAACAACCTGATTTTCCACAATATGATATTTTACCTCTATTTACATTTGTCTTGGGGCTACTAGTTTATCATGCATGAGGGTGGGTGGTTCTTTTATTTTAGATCAGAGGTGTATAATGGTTCCCCATCGATATCATATTAATGATTGAGGTTTGTCGTCCCTCCAGGTTTGGGTATTTTTTGTTTCATTCCTTGTTCTCCAATGATAATGATTCTTTCAGATTCACCTTATACTTTTGAGATCACATGATTTTAGGTTAATGTGGGAAATGTGGATTTTCAAATTCTGACCAGTCAAAGGAGTCCCCATCTGCTGCATATTGAACATGGTGGTTCGCTAGTTCTCTTGGTTTGGGTTTGGGATGCTTCTTGCCTCATCGGATGGTGATTCTTCTTTTGGATTCATCTTCTTCTATCAATGTCACATGTTTGTTAGTGTTTTCATTGAATGACTTATAGCATCTATTTCATCGATTAGATTTTACGATCCTATTTGGATTTGGATCGTACTGGTGGGGTGATTTTTTGGGTTGCTGGTGCTCTAATTTCAGTAGTCACCGCCAGCTGGTTCGACACCTCATTACGGAAGTAGGACATCTGGGGGTTTTGGTTCTGTGGATACTATGAGTATGTGGGTAGGTTTACTGGATCTTGTATGATGGAAGGTTACTGTAGGATGGGGTTGTAGGCTTTGGTGTCCAGGATCTTCTGTAAATGTGTTTTTTTGTCTGTTGCTGGTTGTTGATGTTTTGTTGTTTGGATGGATGTTGGATTTAGTTTTGGTGGGAGTTATCAACAATGAATTGGATGCCACAATTTAGTTTTTTATGGCGATAAAGGATCTTTTAGGGTGTGGTGATACTATTTGGATGGGATGGTACTTTTATATGTTGTTTTTATTTTGTTTATGGTTAGGCGGATGGTAGTTGAGGATTGAGAAAGTGGGGGCTGGGGTTTGCTTTTGTTCGTGGTGATTTTTTTCTTGCATGTGGATAGGGATGATGGAGAGGGGATTTCAAGGCTTGGGCCTCAGGTTTTATTCTCTTTGATGTTGTTTTTGGCATTCTGTTCAATTGATTCTCCCTTGGGTCATGTGATTGTGCCTCGATTCTTTATTCTTTTGAAATATACAATGTTGTATTTTCCATGAAATAAAAACTCTTCAAACACCTAAAAATGATTAAAAACTCCAAAAACATTTAAAAACCGAAAAAAACTCAAAAAATCATAAATCCCCATAAAACCGTAAAACCCATAAAAATAAAAAACCCCAAAACCCTCAAAATCTCTGAAAGACCTAAAATTCCATAAATATCATAAAAAATACCTCAAATCCCAAAAAATTTAAAAAACCAACAAACCTTAAAATCATTAACAACCTAAAAAAAATTAAAACCCCTAAAATTTTAAAAACACTATAAACCATAAAAACCTCTACAAACCCCAACAACCCAAAAAACCTTTCAAAATGCCTAAAAACACTAAAAACAAAAAAAAAATCCTAAAAATCCCAAAAAAAAATAAATACATAATAAACCATACAACCCCCAAAACACCAATCAAATGTATAAATACAATAAAAACCTCTAAAAAACAAAAAATTGACAAAAACCCTATAAACCCTGACAACCCTAATAAATAATAAAAATTTCTAAAAATATCTAAAACCCCTAAAAATGTAAAATACTCTAATAACTCTAAAAAACCTAAGAACACTTTTAAAACCTAAAAACCCTGAAATCCTGAAAGACCAAAAAATGCTAAAAATACTAATAGACCATAAAAGAACCTAAAACCCCTAAAAACCTATGGAAATAATAAAAATCCCTTAAAACCTTCAAAAACCCTAAAACCCATAAAACCCCTAAAAACCCCTAAAAATCTAAAAACTTTTTGAACCTCTAAAAAAGTTAAAAAAAATATAATAACATTTAAATCCCTGAAAAACTCAAAAAAACCCTAAAAACACAAAAAAACCATAAAACCCCCAAAAAACAAAAAAACCACCAGAATCCTTAAAAACCTCAAAACTATCAAAATAATAAACAAAATCCCAAAATATCCCTACAAACATAAACAACCAGAAAATCCATAAAACCCATTATGAAACGTTATAAAATATAAAGCACTTAAAACCCATAAAAAACCTGAACAAGGATAAAAAACCTAAAAACCCTTAAAAACCCCAAAAAACCCCTAAAACACTTCAAAGTCCCTAAAACCCAAAAAACCAATAAATTTTTTAAAAAATCCCAAAAAATCCCTAAATCTGTAAAAACAATAAAAACCCAGACAACCCCTATGAAAACCTTAAAAACTAAAAAAATGTAAAACCCACATAAACCTAAAGACCCTAAAAACACTAAAAAGGCTGTAAAAATCCTTTATACCACATATAATTATAAAACCCATGCAACCCAAAAAACTCGAAAACTCGAAAAAAAACTTTAAAACTAGCTAAAAAATCTAAAAACCCTTTAAACCACTAAAAATGTTAAAAAAACTATAAAAAATATAAAATTATGAAAAAAAATAAAGAAATGTAGAAACCCAAAAAACCCCTAAAATCCCTAAAACCCTCAAATCCTAAAAAAACCTAAAACCCATAAAAATCCTAAAAAATCATTTAATATCCCAAAAACAAAAATAACCATTAAAACCAACAAAAATTCAATGATAACATTAAAAACCTAAAAACTATTAAAATCTCTATGAATCCTAAAAAACACTAAAACAATAAAAAACCTTAAAACCCTCATAATCCCTAAAAATTAAAAAAACCATAAAATCCTACAAACCTGAAAAATCCTTAATAGATAAAAAACCCTAACACCCCTTAGAAAAACATAAAAACATAAGACCACTTAGAATATCTAAAAACCAAAAAAATATTAAAAACCAAAAAAACATAAAATATCCTAAAAACCCTAAACCCCTTAAAATCCATAAAACTCAAAAAAACCATAAAACCCAAAAACCCATAAAAACCCTAAACCCACTAAAAACACTAAAAACCCTTTAAACCCTTGAAAATGTTTAAAAACTCTAAAAATAACATAAAAACCCTAAAAACTCAAAAAAATAAATTAAAAACCCAAACAATCCATAAAAACATCAAAATCCATAAAAACCCTAAAAACCCTAAAATTCCTAAAAATACATAAAAACACCTAAAACCCTACAAAAAATAAATCCCCTAAAAACCCCTAATAAAAACTTAACAACCTAGAGACACTAAAAATACCTAAAAACCACAAAAAATACTGCAAAACCCCTCAAAATCGCAACAAACACTAAAAACGTTAAAATCCAAAAAAACCCAAAAATATCCCTAAAACATAAAAACTCCAAAAAATTCGGAAATCCCTAAAAATACATAAAACCAATAAAACCTCAAAAACGCAAAAAACACTAAAATGAAAAAAATAACCCTAAAAATCCTAAAACTCATAAAACCACCTAAAGACCAAAAAACCAAAAAACCCCATAAGACCCATAAAACCACTAAAAACTCCAAAACCCCTTTAAACCCCCCAAATGTTAAAAAAAATAAAAACCATAGAACCCCTAAAAAACTAAAAAATCCTAAAACCCACAAACAAAATCCCTATAAAATTAAAAAACTTTTAAAAAACTTATAAACCAAATGAAAACAATAAAAATTAAATAACAAATAAAACCCCTAAAAACATAAAACGAAAAAAACCCCAAAACCCCTAAAAGACGCAAAAAACCCAAAAAAACCCTTAAAAACATAAAAAATCCTTAAACCCAATAAAACCCATAAAAAGAAACAAAATAAATCGAAAACCCATTTAAACTAAAAATAATATTAAAAAACGCTAACAACCATGAAACCCTAAAAACAAAAAAAAAACAAAAAAACCCCTAAAAACCCAAAACAAATCCTTACAACCTTAAAGATGCGAAACAAATATAAAACCCTCATCCTCTCTAAAAACCAAAAAACCCATAAAAATATAAAAAATGCCTAAAATTTTATAAAAACATTAAAAACCCTAAAAATTCTGAAAACCCGAAAGAAAGCTTTAAAAACCTAAGAACACTTAAAACCCCTAAAAACCTAAAAATGCTAAAAACCCTAAAACCCCTACTCACCCTCAAAGTACCAAAAACCCTTGAAAACATTGAAATCCTAAAAAACCCTAAAAACACTTAAAACATAAAAAACATTAAAAACTCTGAAAAAACACTTTGAAAACCTGAAAAACATAAAAACATTTAAAACCCGTAAAACATAAAAATGATAATTGAATTGATATATAGTTACTTTTTCATTGAAAAAAACCTAAAACATAAAAACAAACTAAAAAAACATAAAATACCCTAAAAACCTTATAATCTCTAAAAACTATAACCCCCCCCCCCTCCCCAAACCATAAAACCCCCAAACCCATAAAAACCTTAAAAACCAACTAACAACTCAAAAAACTATTTTAACCCCTAAAAACTTTGACAAGCTCTAAAAACCCTTAAAAATATAAAAACTCAAAAACAAACACTAAAATCCCAAATACCCATAAAACAAAAAAAAACTCCAAAGAACCCTCAAGACTCCCAAAAAGTGAAAAAACCATAATAATCCTAAAAAATCCTAAAAAATCCTAAAAATCCCTAAAAAAATAAAAACCTTGAAAACCATGGAAATTCTAACAAACACATATAAACATAAAAACACATAAATCCCATAAAAATCTAACAAATTCTAAAACCCATAATAACCCTAAAAATCATAAATTCCCTCAAAATCCCTAAAATACCATAAAATCATAAAAGATCCCCCAAACCCCCAAAAAACAAAAAAAAAAGATATGTAAAACACCAAAAAATCCTTAGGAAAACCTTAAAAACCTAAAATTTATAAAAATATAAAAACCCTAAAAGGACCCTAAAACCCCTAAAAACCCACAAAACCCCCTAAAAACTTAAAAATTGTAAAAACCCATAAAGTAATAAAAACCAAAAAACACTCTAAGAACCATTTAAACCCCTAAAACATTAAAACATAAAAACCATAAAATACCGAAAAATAAATAAAAACCTAATGACTAAAAAAATAAAAAAAAACCTAATAACACTAAACCACCTAAAATCCCTAAAAATTAGGAAACACCCTAAAAACTATAAAAACCCTAATAAAACCAAAAAATTCCTAAACACGTAAAAAACCTAAAAAAACTAAAAAAAATATAAAGATCATAAAAACCTAGCCTTGTAAACAAAACTAAAAAAACCCCTTCAAACACATTAAACCAGAAAAAAATGAAAAAAAACCTAAAAACTCTCCAAATCCCTAAAACCATAAAAGCCAATAAAAATCCAAAAAAAAATCCAAAAAAATCCTAAAAACATAAAAACCCCTAAAAACCTTGAAAACCCTTAATAAAACCTTAAAAACCTAAAAACACTTAAAACACCTAAAAACTGAAAAATTCTAAAAACACTAAAAATCTAAAATATCCCATAAAATACGTAAAATCCATAAAAATAAGTAAAATTAAAAAAACTTAAAAACCCATAAAAATACTAAAAACCAATTAAAAACTCAAAAACCCCTTTAAACCCATGAAAATGATAAAAACAATAAAACCATTAAAAATCTACTAATGTAAAAAAAATCTAAAACCCATAAAAACTGTAACAACCCTAAAAAAATTAAAACCCTTCTAAGTCCATAAAACACCTAAAAATATAAATATGATAAAAAATTCCAAAAAGCCTTAAAGTTTCATAAAAACATAATAAACCCTAAAAACCCTTAAAATCACGATGTAATC
Source organism: Viscum album (assembly GCA_963277665.1). Classification (NCBI taxonomy): domain Eukaryota; kingdom Viridiplantae; phylum Streptophyta; class Magnoliopsida; order Santalales; family Viscaceae; genus Viscum; species Viscum album. Next base: position 1,272,360,009 of record OY728136.1, on the reverse strand, counting down.
CTTAAAAATATAAAAAACTATGAAACCCCATAAAAACAAAAAAATTCAAAAACACTCAAAACCCCTAAAAACTCTAAAAACACTCAAAATCCCTAAAAACATTAAAATCTAGAAAAATTATTAAAATTCCCTTAAAATCCCTAAAAATGTAAAAAACTATAAATCCATCAAAACACTATAAAGACCTTAAAGACCTAAAATCAAGTAAAACCTATACAAAACTAAAAATTCTAAAACCTTAAAATCCCTAAAAAGAGACTAAAACACCTAAAAATTATTAAAATGTATAATAATTAAAAGCCTTAAATACCCGTATAAATTTTAAAACACTAAAAAATATGAAACAATTTTAAATCCCTAAAAATCCTTAAGACTCTAACACCCCTTAAAACCCATAAAAACTCAAGAAAACCTTAAAAACTAAAAAAACCATAAAGCCCTAAAATCCCAAAACCCCCTTAAAACAGTCTAAATCCCTAAAAATGATAAAAATATAGAAAAAACACTAAAAAGGATAGAAACATATAAAATCCCTAACAACCCAAAAAACCCCTAAGAAAACCTTAAAAACCTAAAAACCTCTACAAAACCAAAAAACATTAAAACCCTTAAAATCCCTAAAATGCTCAATATCCCTAAAAACCATAGAGACCACAAAATTTTAAACCCCCCATAAAAATACCAACAAATGTAAAAAACACTGATAATCCCTATTAAAACATTAAAAAATTAAAAAAATAATAAAAACCCTACAAATATGAAAACGGTAAAAATCCTAAAAACCCCAAAAAACCCAAAAAACCCTAAAAAATCATAAAAAAATACAAAATCATAAAATAATTTAAAACACCTAAGAACCCATAAATCCCAAAAAAAAAAATAAAAACTCTAAAATCCATTTAAACCCCTAAAAACATTTAAATGTTATAAAAAACTATAAATCCCTAAAAATATTAAAAACTCCCTAAAAACCCATTAAACACCTAAAAATCCAAAAAAAATACTAAAACCCCTCAAAAACTCAAAAACCCATAAAAACCATAAAAACCTTAAAATCACTAAAAATAACTAAAATCCTAAAAGACCTTTAAACCCTGCAATCCCAAGGAAAACATTAAAACCCAAAATAAACTTCAAACCCATAAAAAACCTAAAAATGCTAAAAACCATAAAAAGGATTCAAAATCCCTAAACACCCTAAAAACCATAAAAATTATAAAAAAGACCTATAAATCCTTAAAAAAAATAAAAAACTAAAACTCTTTAAAAACCTATAAGAAAACCTTAAAAACCGAAAAACACTTAAAACCCCTAAGAATCCTAAAAATCACAAGAAAATTTAAAATCCACAAAAGACCCCCAAAAACTCTAAAAATCTGATGTGATATGATTAGGGTGGAACAATATTCACAAAATAGGTTTTTAGATAAAGTATGTGATTTGAAGCTAAGTGGATGATGATGGGTATGAGTAGTGGACGTAAGTAGTAAATCAATTTTATAAGAAGTGTAACCTACTACGTAGAAAACACACTCAAGGGAGTGATGTGATGTACAATACATACCACAACACACCGAGGTTGAGGTATGAAATTGGGTGATTTATGATCTTTGACCACCAATAAAACATGTACATTGATAAGGAATGAATGAATAAGGGAAAGGAGAAAAATGATTCAATCCTCACACACTGGAGAGAAACAAAGCATAAGATCTCTATTATAATATTGAATGCCTTAAAAGTGACATGGGAGTGGATATTTATAGCAATGGGGTGATACAATAGTCATATTTCTAATAACCTAAATTCCTAAAGGATAAACCTGCCTTATCCTATTAATATTAAAATCATAAAGTCTAAAAAAGACTTTTTCTAGAAAAGTGGTCAATGTATTTCCACCTATAGCCTACTGGATTTGACTTTGGATACCTTGCCCACTAGATTTGACTTTTGAGTGAAAAGATTCCATTCTATAATCTTCATGTGGTAAAGGCTTCTAAAATTCATTCAACCGTGTGGGTCAAGATTAAAATAGCATTTTTGGGGTTGAATAAGGGAGATAACATGATAACTTTCCCCCTCTGTGCAATGTGAGACTCATTGGGAATTTAATGGAGCATCATGGGTTCCCACTGAATCATTCCACCTATTTAATCTTCTTCATATCATCATGCCTTGAAAATATAGCTCCTTCACCCGGGAACTCGACTCAGTTCCTTTAACATGGTTCTCACCATCTTCCCCATATTTAAAAGGATTTTTCATCAAGTCTTCATCCTCTATACCCAAAAAATTTAAATTATTATAAACAATTAAAGTGTCAATTACATCATACTCTCATAGAAAATTTATCTTGTAATCATTGTTGTTAATCTTCTGGAAAAATATGAAAGGTATATCTCTTCATGGATTGAGTTTTCATTTTTGTTTGTTGAGAAATCATCCATTTTTTATATAAATCCACATTAAGTACATAAGATCAAATAAAACTTTCTTATAACACTTATTTCCATGATCAAAACATTTCAGGGTCATTCTCTTGATATTTTCTTTGATTTTAATGTATTTTATTAATCATTTATACATTTCCTTTTGCATATATGTTAGTTGATTCCTACATCGGCAAAAGAACTATATCAATAGAGAAAATGTGGTTAAAGAAATAAATAATTTCAAATGGGGAATATTTTTTAGTGGACGTTTTGGCTTTGTTATATTTATATTATGCATGATAAAAACACTCCTCCCTATATTGAGATTTATCTAAACAATTTTCCATATACGGTACTATATTTTATGATTTATCGCCTTTTTTCATCAGTTTTCATATGACAGTTAGTGGATAATAGTAACATTGTTTCTAGTATCCTCCATAATGTCTTTGAAAAGTTACTGAGGAATTTGGTGTCTCTATCTAACAGAATATTCCTAGTAATTCCATGATGATTGATTACTTCTTGAAAAAAATGTGTTGCAATGTTAATTGTGTTTCAACTTGAGTTGAGTATTTGGGGAAAAAAATGGTCTGACAGGTGAAAATTATTTTTCTGTTCTTATAAAGAATTTCATGTTAGGTTCACCATTCTTGTTTCGACCCGAGGTGAGTGATTGAGGAAAAAAATGCTCTGACAGGTGAACAAAATTTTTCTATTATTATGGATAATTTCACGCCAGGTTCACTAATTTTGTTTCAACCGAATTTGTGTCATTATACTTTTGGGGGAATTGGATTGACCCTATGGGGACTGGGTAGTTTATCCTTTTTTTATTTCAAATTAGGTGCCATGATCGAATGCAATTGAAAAGTGATAGTAGGGGATTAAGTGTTTGTAAAATCAGTCCTCTTAGAATATGATTTCCTTGTATGGTATCCAATGGGTTCATTCGTGGATCCAAAACACCCAACAGTCCTTCTATCCATGTTTCATGGACTTGCATTCCAAAGGCAAAATCTTGTTGGATGGCTTCGCCAACAACACATGAGGACTCTATTGGTCGAGAGGATGGAATTTCAGGATCATCAAACCATTTTGGGATGAATTATTTCCTACTATGGGACTCTCTTATATATTTAAGCAATGTTTATATGTTCGTGAATCCTCAGTTCATTCCTAAGGAGTGTATCCATGGTTTTCCCTCAGGTTTCCGAATCATCAGGGATATAGCCCAGATAACATTGGGGTTGTTTTAACACTCATATTTGAACCTAAGAGAGGATTCCTACATATCCTGGTTAGATGGGGTATCAATTTTCATGTAGTTTTGTTATCGAGGCTTAAATCTTGGAGAGATTCATTTTCAATTTGGGGGAATATTTTATCAGGACTCACTTTTGAGGAGAACGTCCCCTAATCTCAAGCCTTCGACATGCATCTTATATATCCTGGTTAGAGCAGGAATCATAGTTCTCATACATTATTGATGGATTGTGACATTATTGGGGATTACTCAAGGGAGGTTCCTATCTAAGAGAATCAAATCGGGACATACTTCTAAAGAGGATTCCCTTTGTTGGGGATATTTTTGGAGTGACCCTTTTTAAAAAGGGTACCTAGTTTAGCTTGACCAATAAGTAGGAATCATACGTATCCCAATTATGGTGGTAATAATAGTTATCTTATTTTGATTATGATCCATGATTTATGGACCTTCTTTCCAAAGGAAGGTGGTTGTTGGATGGTTTTTCCAACAACACTTGAGGATTACATTGGTCGACATGATGGGAGATCGGGCTCATCAAACCCTTTGGGTAGGAATTATTGCCTACTATGGGACTTTCTTATAGGTTTAATCCATGTTAATATGGTCCTGAATCCTTAGTTCATTCTTGAATAGTGTATACATGGGTTATCCCTTGGTTATAGGATCATCATGGATATACATGGACCTAATGGAGGATTCATACATATCCCAGTCATATGCGGAATCAAAGTTCGTGTAGTTACGTTATCGGGACATACACCTAGGAGGGATATCTTTTGAATTTGTGGGAACATATTATCAGGACTTTCTTCTAAGGAGAATATCTCTTGATCTTGAGCCTTGGACAAACTTCCTATGTATCCTGGTTAGAGCAAGAATCATAGTTCCCATACTTCATTGATGGGTTTTGACTTGATTGTGTCTTACACATGGGAGGTTCCTGTGTGAGATAATTGAATTAGGACATACTTCTAAATAGGATTCCCTTTTTGAGGAAATTGTTTTGGTGACCCTTTTGAAAAATTCTAACTATTTGGGATTAGGCCTTAATTAGGAATCCTACGTATCCCAATTATGATGGGAATTAGGGTTCTCATAGTTTGATTATGGGCTATGCCAATGTCATATCATCATAGACCTCTAATCCCACATGAGTCATGATCAGTGTGAGAAACAAGAATATGTGAAAGATTCAATAAAAGAACACATTCTATTCATGCTGATGGAAAAGTATGATGATGACGATCGAAGAGGTCATGGTTATGAGACCAATGGGGGAGGGATAGAGAATTTGGAATTTCAATTCCCTCACTTGGTCCCATGTTGAGATGACAGTGGGTGAAGGCATAAAGCAATGAATCATTCAATGTGAAATAAAATTGAATGTCATGTAGTCTTTCTCTCAGATGACCTGGGGATTAACATAGTGGGAGTACGCCAGAGCTGGTTCTGGGAAAGGAGAGGAGTGTGATTCAGGGCCAAAGGGGAAGGAATGAGTGATCTTATCACTTGTCACTGGCACTCATTAAAGAGAAAGGCTACTGATTACCCTAACCCCTAGAATTGGGAGACTCGTGTTGGCATCCCAAGGTCTGATCATGGGTTACCTTGGGAATTTAGACTTAGATACATTATAGGGGTTAAAACAGTTAGGGAGACATCTTTGTGACTCTGTTTACTTTGGGTGTGTAAATTCAGAAAGGCATGCTGATGCACCCAATGACATGATCATATGGGTCTGGTGGCTTTAGAGGAGTCTTTGTCCTAATTCTTGTGGACTGGTTCACGAAGGAGCTATGGAGGACTGAACGATAGTGGAGGGGAATGATTGTATCCAGAAGGAAGGACTCCCGAAGAAACCCTATTCTTTATATTGTTTTCACACATGGGATGGGGAATCCTCACATAATGTACTATCATGCGGGTTGATGGGTCGTCTTCATACTGAAGTGGTATGTAGATTGTAATGTGTTCCATATATCAAAATGGTATGTAGCTCTAGATGTGTTCTGTGATACGGTAGGCCACACAGCCATGGGTTCCATCCGCGTACAGATGCAGTATGTGGCATATGATATAGTCCACATAGCATGTTGATATGCAGAGCACCAAATTAAATAAGGGTCCATGAGCCTATTGTTTATGGGATGTTCGTCTGTGAGGGATTTCTGGTTTGTGGTTTCACAATTTCAGTTCACAGTTTCACCATTTCTGTTCGAGGATTACAATTTTTATTAGTTTTCTTCTTTTTATGGTATGAGACATTTTATACATATAGAGGAGGTGTTTTGAAGTTTTCACTTCGTCGATGATTTGAGAACAAACTAAATGTATTCTCTATACATATCCTTAATCTCCAAATACATCACTCAATATTATCTCTTCAAATGTTCTCTCATTTCTCCTCTAGTCTCAGCTAGTTTTCCCATTTTTGCAGCTATTATTGTGATCCTTTTATATGGAATGGGGGAAATAATATCTATTGTAATGCATCATCATTTTCGAAAGACCATGAAGATATAACTCAACCCACAGAAGACTCGTTCAACCTTGGTTTGTTGAGCCTTTTGTTCATGAGACGTGGTCAGCAGAACCCACCGGCTTGCTTCACCCTTGAACCTCTTAGTTCACGGGACATTATGTAGTGGAATTTATTCATTTGATATTTCTAAAAATATTGTTCGTGGAATCCTAGGTTTTCTAGCCATCACCCCATGGGACAGCACCTCACAGGTTCTTCCGTGTACCGATGGTTCATGGTTTATGCACCCCGAAAACCTTTCCTGGTGATGGTATGTGGTCATCCCAAAACCCTTTGAAATTTTTTGATTTCATTAAGTTTCTTCTCAAATCTGAAATCCAATTTTCATCCATTTTCCTGGATTGATTTTTAGGAATATATTATTCCTTCTACAAAGTTCTTGTGGGAGTACTTACTTCCCTTTGAAAAGTCATTAGGACCCTAAAAATGCCACCCCCCCCCCCCAATAGAATGGGGTCCGATCATAATATAAATGGGGTTATTCCGATGCAAAAGCAGTCCTAAACTGATGTGGTTTATAGTAGAATAGGTAGGCCTAGTAGGGGGGTGGGCACACCTATTTATAGGGACCCAGTTCATTTGTCTTTTACCATTTCTCATGGAGAAAATGGATCTCAACCTCTCTTCTTCTGGCTTCACTTTTTTGTACCGACTCCTCTGCGAAATCCATATCTGTGAACTGTTCCCTATGTTCCACCAACCGAATTCATCATAGTTTTCTTTTCCCACAAACTTTATTCGATTCCAAAAACAATACTGTGGAGTTTAAAAGATATGTTTGATCTTCTACATAGCATGATTCTTATATTGATTTCCTATACAGAACACCAAACATTAATCTAGAAAAATAAACCTTAAACACGTTTAAATGGAACATAAAATTTCAATTCACATACTTTGAACATCTACATACCTAGGACACACTTCACAATTTCTTCATTTTGTGAACCACTTAGTTCATTGTCCAATGATCCTCGGGCCAACGCCTCATGAGCCTTATTCATACAGAGTTCGTACGCAAGAAATTATTTCCACATACCGACACATTAAGTGGGAAATGGCTTCTACATACCATACCTCGGAGCAGTATGCAGAGGGCCACCCTTCACCTATTGGCTTTTCCATTTTCAATTTTTTCCTTCAAAAAATTTTAAATTAACTGCCCCTTTTCTGATCTTTTGTGAATAAAGAATGAGATGTATCTACCTTTGACCCTAGAGAGTGTGATCGGAAGGCGAGCAAATATGGTTGAAAATATCGAAGAGGACCTTCATTCATACATCATCTCTCAGGAAGGTACTCTCAAAGATCTTCTTCTGCTAGATCTCTTGATGTATCCGTCATCTGTGAAACTGTCCCTTAGAACTTTGGCCTTCCTAAAGACATTACTTTTCCACTTACCAACTGAAATACCCCATTTTCCACCTAGAGACATCTCAAAGGAATGATCATACCAAAATTTTTTGAAGGGGGAAATCATAACAAATCTTTCTCAATAGAATGAAATCACCCTGAGGGGCTCTAAGTGGTCTCAGTATAATCTTCCCCATTAGAACAGCTCTTTGGAATCATTTATTCATGAAAATCCATACATTAAAAATCTTGCTCAAAACAATCTTGTAAGTGGGTGGTACACTAAATGGGACTTACAATACAGAGGATGTTTCTCTCAAGAGTGGGTCTGGGCCATTTGGGTGCATAAAATTTTCATGAAAACCCCTAGTTAGTTGGAAGTGGTAAACATGCAATATGTATCATGGGTTTCCCAGTCTGCGATCAATTCACCTGGTGAGATACTGCCCAAATTACTTTGTCATTACTATTTAAGAACCAACAACATCTATCTATTTCATAGAGTGGGGGTGGTTATCTTGTGGGACATCCATCAACTTGGAGGGCTCCTCATTATCAGTAATATGTACGATGAATTCCTCCTAGTGGAAAAAACCTGGAGTGATATCAACCAAATACCACCTTTGGCAATCTAATTATTTTTCATGGCCAGGGGAATGATCTATCAACCCCTCCATGCTTGTTACCTCATTTCATTTGAGGATTTGATGGGATTTTTTTTCAAGTGAAAATGCCTAGGATAAGGGTCTTCCACAGTCAAACTCATCCTACCCAACAGTCACGGAAAATCCAAGGGTCATATATTGTGACCTTTTAAGCTGGCCAATACACAACTTGGGGATATAGGATTCGATCAGATGTACCCCCCAACCTCAAGTTTTCAGGTTTCATTGCTATGATTATGAGTTGATGGATTTTACCCTCATAGGACATATATACTTGTGTCAGATCTTATAATCTGATTATGGAAGTCACATAGGCAGAGGTCCAACCCATAAACTTGGTCATCCCCAATCATGCATGACTTTATGAACTTCTTGGTATGATACAGGGAGGGAGGACCCGACATCATCTAAGCAGGTTGTTTATTTTTTATCTGGTTTGATAGAAGAACACCTTTTCTGCTATGAATATCAATATGCTACAAAGGTTCCTCATTCTAATTTTTATCCATATCTCCTCAACATCACTATTTTTTACCCTCAGTCCTTAATTATTATTGATGTAGTCATGTTTTTGAGTGATTTAACCTGCTTCTCCTTAACACCTTACCTCATTCCCCACTGTGCAATAATGGATAATGGGAGGGGTTACCTGGAAGAATGATCATACCTTCTTGTGATTCAAGTTGTAATGATAGTTGCACACATAGACAGGGTGTCCATATTTGATCCATATACCCCTTACTGATTCACTAGGATATTTGGATACTTATAGTAAATTTCACCCCTCTATGCTACCCAGTTGAAGGGAGAATCCCATCTTTTGATTCATTTCCAATTACGGATGATAATGATGTTGGAGGATTCTATCATATAGGTCCTAATTACCCCTAGGGTGGCTTTAAATTTTCTATCATTGAGTATACCCATATATGGGTGACTTTCTTACATGACAGAGTGTAGGGATTCCCAGTTTGATGGGTTCACAAGCCACTAGTTGTTCCTCATCTTGTTCCAACTATACTAGTTGTGGAATCTATGTTCCTACCTATAGTGAGAATGAGCTCCATCTATTTTCTAACATTTGTTGAAGGGGATTCATCTACATATCCCATTTCAGTAGAAAGTGATTCAGATTATTCTCCTCCTATGGACACTTCTTGTGGTCCTAATGAGGCTGGCCCCATCAGAGTGTCACTTGATATCCCAAATTTTGTGTCCAGTCCCCTGTACCTCGTTCCAAGGGTCGAACCATCTATTAGGGGAATCCCCATTTATTGGGTAACTTATCTTAGGACCCTTCCATATTCCGCAATTGTTTTTCCCATATATATTCCTGTTGCAGAAGATGAGGACCCAGGTCCTGATGCCATGTGGAAGCATCGAGTCGTGGGAAGATAGGCATGGCATCTATTATGCACCCTACTATAGAAACTCTTTTGAATAACTACATCAATGAAGAGGAAAAATTCAAGAAATTATTTTCTGAATTGAGTTTTGGTGGACTTGATTATGGGCATCTACACATTATTATACACCAGGTTGTCATAACCCAAAATACCTCACTTAACTTGAGAACACCCTTTCCAAATTCATTTCCTCACATCATCTAGAAAAAAACCTTCTAAAATGTTTTTGATGAAATGAATCATCTGGTGGTTGAGGATAGAAGAGATAATTATTTGGTTATCACCCAGACTGAGGAGTTTTGAGAATATGTGGCTCTAGTCTCTAGAATTAAGGAAAAGTTAGTATTATCAAGTGTGAATTATTAAGATGTTAAGAAGAAGGGGTGGGACCTCAGAGCTGCTATCAAGAGAGAAAATATGATATTTGAGGCTGAAGCGACACATAAGGCTAAAAATGGGGAATCAATGTCCGTATAGTTACATTATCGGGACTTACAACTACGAGGGAGCCATTTTGATTTTGGGGGAACATTTTATTGGGACTAACTTCTAAGGATAACGTTTCTTGATCTCAAGCCTTGTACATGAATCATATGTTTCCTAGTTAGAGAAGGAATCATAGTTCTCATACTTCATTGATGGGTTGTGACTTGACCGGGGCATAAGAATTGGAGGTTTCTGTCTGATAGAAACGAATTGGGACATACTTCTAAATAGGATTCCCTTTGTCAGTGACATTTTTGGGGTGAACCTTTTAAAAAATGGTATTTATTTTAGATTGGGCCTTAAGTAGGCATCCTACATATCCTAATTATTATGGGAATCAGAGTTCTCATAGTTTGATTAGTGGTTATTCCATTTTCATGTCTGCACAAACCTCTAATCCCATGTGATACATGATTAGTGTGAGAAACAAGAGGATATGAAAGATTCATGAAGGTAACAAATTCTCTTCTATGTTGATGGAAAAGGAGGATAAGGATGATGGAAGAGGTCATGGCTATGAGACCAATGGGGGAGGGACATAGCATTGGGGGTGTTAATTCCCTCACCATGTCCCATATCGAGCTGATAGTGGGTGAGGTTTTGAGCCAATGAACCTTTCAATTTGGAATTAAATTGAATGTCAAGTGGTCTAGCTCTTGGAAGGCTAGGGTATTACTGCAGTGGGAGTGACCCGAAGATGGTTCTGGGAAAGTTGAGAAGAGTGATTCCTTGCCAAATGATATGGAAAGAGAGATCTTCTCACTTTTCACTAGCACTCATCGAAGATAAAGGATACTAATTACCCATAATCCCTAGAATGGGGAGACTAACATTGGAATCCCAAGGTCTGATTGTGGGTAACCTTGGAAATGTATAATTAGAGACATTATGGGGGTCTAAACTGTTATGGGGACAACATTGATGACTCTATTTACCTTGGTTATATAAATTCAGAAAGGCGTGTTGGTGCACCTAATGATATGATCATATTGGTCAGGTGGCTTTGGAAGAGTCTTTGAACTAATGTTGGTGGACTGGTTCATGGAGGAGCTATGGAGGACTAGATGGTAATGGAGGACCATGATTATAGCCAGGAGGAAGGTCAACTGAAGACACCCTATTCCATGTATTGTTTACTCATGTGGGATGGGGGCATCCCTGCATAATATATTTTCATGCGGGAAGAGGTGGAATTTGTATACTGAAGTGGCATGTGGATCATAATATGTCATGTATACCAAAACAGTACACATATCTAGATGTGGGTTGTGATGCGGTAGGCCACAATACCCTAGGTTCCACCCACATACTGATGCAGTATGTGGCATATGATATAGTCCACATAGCGAGGTCTTATGTGGAGCCACATATTGAAGAAGGGTCCAAGAGCCTGTTGTTCACTGGATTTTCACCTGTGGTGGATTTATGGTTAGTGGTTTCACCATTTCAGTTCACAGTTTCACCATTTCAGTTCATAGTTTTTAATTTTTATTAGTTTTCTTCTTTTTATAGTATGGGAATATTTATACCTATGGAGGACATGGTTCGTGGTTCTCACTTCATTGATCATTCGAGACCAAATTATAAGTCTCCTCTATATGTCTCCATAATACCCAAAGTCATAGCTCTATCTTCTATCTTGATATTTCTCTCATTCCTCCTCAAGTCTCGTTTGGTTTTCCCTTTTATTTTCTGTTCCTATTGCGATCCTTTTATAGGGAACTAGGAATTAATATCTTTGGGAATGAGACATCATTTTTGGATGCCCATGAAGATATAAATCAGCCCACGGAAGACTCGGTGTACTATGGTTTTTCAATGGTGTGGTTCGCAGGATGTGGTTCACAGAACCCACCAGCTTTCTTAACCTGTGAAATGCTTAGTTCACAAGATGGTATGAAATGTAATTTCTTCATTCGATTCTTCTAAAAACATGGTTAATGACATCCTAGGTTTTTTATCTATCACCTCATGGTCCAACACCTCACATGTTCTTCCATGTACCGATGGTTTATGGGTTATGTGCCTCGCGAACCTTTCCTGATAATGGTACGTGATCAACCTAAAACTCTTTGAAAAATTTTATTTCTTCAAGTTTATTCTCAAATTTTCAATCCAATTTTCATCCATTTTCCTTGTTGGATTTGTAGAAAAATTTTATTCCTTATGCACAGTGCTCGTGGGAGTATTTAGTACCGTTCACGAAGATTTCAGGACCCTACAAATTCCCCCCATCAGAACGGGGTCTGATCAGAATAAAAAAGAGGTTATTTTGATGTAGAAGTGGTCTTGAACAAAAGTTGATTTTAGAGTAACAGGTAGGACTAGTAGGGGGACCACACCTATTTATAGGGACCTAGTTCATTTGTCTTTTACTGTTTCTCGCAGAGAAAATGTCTCTCAATCTCTCCTCAACTTCCTCCAAATCCTCATACCGACTCCTCTAGGAAATCATCATCTGTGAAATATTACATACATTCCACGAACTGAATTCCTCATATATTCCTTTTCATACAAACCACATTTGAGTCAAAAAACTATGATGTGGAATTTAAAATCTCTGTTCGAACTTCTTCATATCATGATGCTTATGTGGTTTTTCTATTCCAATCACCGAACCGTAAACTGGAGAACTAAACATTAAACTCATTTAAATGGGACTCAAAATGTTAATCAGCAAACTTTGAACATTTTCATTATGAGGCCTCATTTCTTGGTTTCTTCGTTCCATGAACCACTTAGTTCACTGGACAATGCTATGTGGGCCAACGCATCATGGGCCTTCTTCATACTGAGGTCATACGTAGGAAATGCTTTCCAGATACCAATGAATTACATGGGAAAAGGATCTCGCATATAGTTCTCGAGATCAATACGTATAGGGACACCATTTGTATATTGGCATGGTCATTTTCCATTTTTGTCCTTCCAACCATTTTAATTTAAATTCCCCTTTTGTGATCTTCTATGAATATAGAATTCGATGGCTCTCCCTTTGACCCCGGGGAGTGATATCAGAAGGTGAGAAACTATGGTTGAGAATATAGAAGAGGACCTTCATTCTTACATTGTCCCTTAGGAAGGTACTCCCAAATATATTCTTCCACTTGATCTCTTGATGTATCTGTCATCCGTGCAACTGACGATTTACAACTTTGGCCTTCCCGACAACATTCCTCTTCCAATGACAAAGTGAAATACTCCCATTATCAACCTGGATACATCCTAGAGGCATGATCAGGTGAATAAATTTTGGAAGGTGGAAATCCTAACTACTCTTACTCAAGATAATGCATTCACAATGAGTGGCTCTGGGTGGTTTCAGAGAAATTTTCGCCATCAAAACTTCTCTTTTGAATCCTTCATATGGGAATATCCATCGAATATTAATCTTGATAGAAAAAATATTGGCAGTAAGTGGTACAATAAATGGAACCTATAATCTAGATGATGTTTCTCTAATGAGTGGGTTTGGGCCTTTTGGGTGCATCAAATTTTCATGGAAACCCCTAGTTAGTTAGAAGCTATAAACATTCATCAGGCAGTGTGGGTTTCCCAGTCTTCGATCTATTCACCTAGAGAGATGCTGCCCGAATTACTTATTCATTGGTGTTCAAGAACCAACACCTTCCATCTATCTCCTAGAGAGGCAGGGATTAGCTTGTGGGACATCCATAAACATGCAGGGATCTCCATAATTGGCAATATGTATGATGAATTCCTCCCAACGGAAAACACTTGGGGAGTCATTAACTAGGTATCTCCATTGTTAAGGATCTTATTAGTGACAGAAGTGGGACTGATCGACAAACCCCTCCATGCATTTTCCCTCATTTCATTCGAGTATTGGATATGATTTTTTTTGAAAGTGACCGAGCCTAGGCTAAGGGTCTGCCGCAGTCGAACTCATCCGAACCAACAATCATAGAAAATCCTAGGGTCATATTGTGCAACCCCTGAGGTAGAAAAATACACCACCTAGGGGTACAAAATTTAATCAGATGTATCCTAAGACCTCAGGTTATCAGACTTCATTTCTATGTTTTTGAGTTGATGGATTTTCCCCCTCCAAGGACAAATATAATGGTTTCTAATTTTGTACTATGGGGATGGAGGCCACATTGGTAGGGGACAACCCTTAAACTTGTTTATCTCCTATATTTCCCAACATTATGAGCTTCTAGGATAGATAGAGGGAGGGAGGCCCTCACATCGTCTGAGCGGGTATCTCTAATTTTTATATAGATTGATGGAAGAACACATTTCCTTCTATGAATATCAGTATGATTCACGGGTTCCTCATTCCAATTTTAATCTATCTCTTCTAAACATCACTATTTTTCACCCTCAATTCTTAAGTATGAATGACTTAGTCAAATTGTTGAGTGATTTCAACAACTTCTCTTTCACATAGTACCCCATTATCTACGGAGCAATAGCGGATAACGAGAGGGCTTACCTAGAAGAATGCTCATACCTTGTTGTGATTCAAGATTGAATGATGGTTGTACACATAGAAACAGTGTCCATATGTGATCTATATACCCCTTATTGGTTCTCTAGAAAATTTGGATACCTACAGCAAATTTCACCCCTACCTACTACCCAGTTTTTTGAAGAATCCCATCCTGTGATCAATCACCAATTATGAATGATAATGATGTGGGATGATTATATCATGGAGGTCCTAATTCCCCCTGGGGTGGCTTCAAATTTTCTAACATTGGAGTAAACCTGTCTATGTGTGACATGCTACCCTAACAGGGTGTTGGGAATTCTAGTTCGATGGGTTTAGATTCCACTGATTATTCCTCGTCTTGTTCTGAATATACTAGTTGTGTCATATACATCCCTATCTATAGTGATAGTGATCTCCATCCACTATTAAACGCATTTTTAGGGGCTTCATCTGAATAGACCATTTCTGTAGAAAGTGATTCAAACTATTCTCCTCCAATGGACACTACTTGTGGTCTTAATGAGGCTGGCCCCATCTGAGTGTCACCAGATATCTCAAAATTCATGGTCAGTCCCTTGTACCTAGTTCTAGGGGCCAAATACTCTATTAGGGGGAATTACCTCTTTTTGGGTAACATATATTATGACCCTTCTGTTATCTACAATGATTATTCCAATTTATATTCCCATTGCATCTTGGGAGGACCAGGGTCTTGATTCTATGAGGAGGAATCAATATGTGCAAAAATAGAAACGGCCTCAATTATGTGCCCTACTGTAGAAAATCCTCTGACTAACTTCACCGATGAAGATGAAAAATTCTATAAATTATTTTCTGAATTGGGTTCGGGTGTCTTAGATTACAAGCATCTACACATTCATATACACAAGGTTGTAATATCCTAATAATTCCTCACTTATTTTGGGGACACCTTTACCAAATTCATTTCTTCACATTATCATGAAACAACCTTATGAGATGTGTTTGAGGAACTAAATCATCGAGTGGCTGAGGAGATGATAGATCATGATTTGTTAATCACTCATACAGATGATTTGTGAGAATGTGTGGATCATCTTTCTAGAATTAAGGAACAGTTGGTATTGTGATGTTTCAATTATGAATCTGTTCAGAATGAGGGTTGGGACCTCAGAGATGCTATCAAGAGAGAAAATCTGATGTTTGGAGTCGAAGTAGAATAGAGGGATACTTTAGAGCAGGCCCTTCATGGTTCATGACAATGATAATTTATTTGTGAGGAAGGGAAAGCCAGGTTTAGTGGAGATTTCCCCCAACTGTCATTGTAGAATTCCCCTTTTTTGATATCATTGAGAGACTCCAGATTGGGGATGATCTTACTTTTCATTTTAGTGCTACAATGGCAAGGGTTACCACTGCAACGTGATGCCCAACATAGGGGAATGTCTCTATGGAATATACCATGTGGAGGACCTTTAGGAAAGGATACAGCAAAAGGAGGACCTTTTTACTGCTTGATTTCACTGATGGGAGGACCTTGTCAATAACTTCTATGAAGGAGAATAATACAATCACAGTTTTATATCGGGCTATATGGAAATTTTTTGCAGTGTACATTCTTGGGAGGGCCTTCATGATGTACTACAATGTGGGGAGTACCTTCGCGTTGCATGGTGTTTCTATGGGAAGGGCCTTCACAACAACTACAATTGTGGGGAGGGATTTTGTAGTGGAAGCCATCATGGTGAGGATAACCTTCATGGATTGACATCTAAATTCAAGGAGAATCATATCTACAACATATACCTTATGTATTTTAATCATGGAAGAAGAGAACAAGGGGAGGTCCTTCTTACTGTTTTATCTTATGCTCAAGGGGAAGGCAACCCTGACACACTTCAAGAGATAGGATATCATGATCGATCATTACTATCCCCTAGAGTAATCCCCCATGGGTGCTCTAGGGAGGGCCTTCAGAGCTACTGGTAGAAATATTGTGGAGATGGCCTTCACAAATGCTACAACCACTTCCATAATTTAGTAATAGACTGAAAGGATATTCATCCTCTTTTGATATATGATTGATTGTGTCGATAAATCTAGCTTAAAGCAAAGAGGAATCATGAATATGATCTTCATTTTCTGTATGGATTTGGAACATTTCATCATTGGGTTCTCTTTTATGGGAAACTGGGGTTGTCTACTGTTGGTAATGGCATTTGTATACTGGTTCCCATTTTGTTGGTTCTTATGATTCTACTGGGATATGCTGACGAACATCTAGATTTTTCAAATGGATATATGCATGACCTATAGCGGCCACCACATTGGAATGGTGTACCCCAGTTGGAAAAAGTATTTGTTTCTGATCTGATTTTCCGTGTATCGTGGGATATTTCTATCGACCCTAGAGTAATAGAGTAGGGATACATGACTGATCAATAGAAAAAAAACCTATCTTTCAGATGAGTCATTCCATTCGAGGAAACTATGTCATGGGCCTGATTCCTCACCTTTCCCACCGATGAATGAAGTATTGACAAGTATGGAGGATATTTTCATGAATCAATTTCTGATCATTCATCTTTTCTAGGATGTGCTGTGATACATCTTGGGATGGAATGGGTATGATGGATTATTCTGATGTCAGATAAAAAGTTTTTTCCTACTCTGATCCTCTATTGGTTGCTAGTATATACTAATAGTTATCATATTCTAGGACAGATGAATGAGTCTTCCACCTGTTTTCTTCTCTGGTTGCCACCATATTTGACTAGTGGGCTTCATATTTATGAGCAAGACTTTTCATCTGATCAATTTCTATTTTATTTGTCTCATGATATTTTTTGCATCTGTAGGAATTTGATAATTCTCATTTTTCCCACCATATTTGGATAGTGGGATTGATATGCATCAGTAGTTGTTTTTTCCTACATGTAGTTTCTTATCATACTATTTGTATGATAGGCTTCTTGTGTATTAGAATATATTTTCATCTACTTGTAATTCACCACTTTGTTAACACAGAGTGATAGGTGATCAATAGGAAGAATGTTCACGTGCTCGTATTGTGCCACCATATTTCTATGGTGGTAATGAGTGGAGGGGGGAGAGTTTTATGTATTCCTGTTGAATTTCACCATATTTTTAGGATAGGTTTTCTTATCCAGAATCAGGGTGATCACGTCCTCCTGATTATATGTTTTCCTCCATCGGTAGGTTACCCAAGGGGCCTATGTCCTTTGGACTTCAGCACGTTCTATGAGAATGATATCATCTCTAGAGAAAAAAATACTTGGTCTCCCAACATTGTTTGTGATTCTATATGTTAGGGGACTATGATTAAGATTTCTGTTCCATTGGGATGAACTCATCATCATCGACTTCATATACCTCCCTAAGATAAGGGAGGTACTTGTTATCATGCTCTAGAGATAGGCTCCGGAATCGGTTGGAGACATCCAGTGGGGTCACCCTGTGCTGGGGTGCCGATCGTGACTTGGGCAGTGGCTAGAGAGATTTTCTAGATCATAGGGCATGCCTTGAAGCCTCTACTATGGTGACAATACTAATTTGGTGTTACTTCCTAATCAGTGTGTTGGATACACAACATTGAAGATTCTGGGTTGGTGAGGGAGTTTTTTCTCTATGTTTGGGCCCCGAACGTCTGTGGGACCATTGAGGTGCGTGTTTTCATTGGTTGTTGAGATTCTATTTCAATTGAATGTTTCTCTAGAAACCAACAATATATTTCTATGAAATATACAGACAATAAACCTCCATCAAAGTAGCATCTCTTGATGACATGCATAATTGGCGATTCTGCTTAGCCCCCTTACTTTTTGGGAGGCTAAGGGGCTTGGGTGGGATAAAAATTCCACCTTGGATGAAGATTCACGTCAGGTTCACCAATATTTTTTCAACCAGAGGTAAAAATTTGGGGAAAAAATGGTCAAAAGCGTGACAATAGTTTGTCTATTATTATAGATAATTACATATTGGGTTCACCGTTTTTGTTTTGACCTGAGGTATGCAATTGGGGAAAAAAATGGTCTAACTGGTGACAAGAATTTTTCCATTATTATAGATAATTTCAAATCAGGTTCACCATTTTTTTGACCCAATTTATGTCATTATCTTTCAGGAAGAATTAGATTGACCCTGTGGGGACTGGGAATTTTATCCTTTTTGTATTACAAGGCAGGAGCCACAATTGAATGGTCCCAAAAACTGATTGTAGGGGTTAAATATTTGTGAAACCAATCATCTTAGGATATGATTTCTACAAATGGTCTCCAAAGGGTTCATTCATGGAGCTGGAGACACCCAAAGGTCTATTAATACATGATTCATGGACCTTCTTCCCAAAGTAAAGTTCTTGTTGGATGGTTTGGTCAACAACACTTGAGGATTCCATTGGTCGAGAGGATGGGAGGTTGTGCTCATCACACCTTTTTGGGGGGAATTATTTCTTACTATAGGACTCTATTATAGATTTAATCCATGTTCATATGTTTGTGAATCCTTGGTTCATTCCCAACAATTTTATCCACGGGTTACCCCGGGTTGTAGGATCACCATGGATATACGTGTATTTGATGCTACAGAGACAATGATAACATAATCCATGTAGTGAGTCACTCTGGAGTTTATCATCATCTAAGAGGGATGGAAGATAGTTTGATATTGGGGTAGGACCCATAATATGAGATTCCTATATATCCTCCTAAGACGAATCATAGCCAATGTAGTTCGGTGTCGCTTAACTGGACATATCACCTTTTAAGGTCATGTGATGGGGACCCATCCATGAAGTTTAACGTCATGTTGAGAGGACATATAGGTGAAATATATTTGGTCAATACTTAGTGTAGGGCTTATGCCAAGGATTCCCAAGGATCCCATGAAACATATGATCTTCTGGGTGAACATGACCCTACTAATGATATATCTCGGAGAATATTAGGGTTGTTTTGAGGGTCAGATTTGGACCTCAGGGAGGCTTCCTATATATCTTGGTAAAATTAGGAATCAAATTCCATGTATTTCTGTTATTGGGATTTACACCTAGGAGGTATCCATTTTATATTTGGGGGAACATTTTATTGGGACTAAATTCTGAGGAGAACATCCATTTGGTCTCAAGCCATGGACATGTATCCTACATATCCTAGTTTAAGTAGGAATCAGAGTTCTCGTAGTTCATTGAATGGTTTTGACATGATTGGGGCTTACGTATGGGAGCTTCCCATCAGAGAGAATTGAATGAGGACTTACTCCTAAAAGGATTCCCATTTTTGGGGACATTTCTCCAGTGACCCTTTTCAAAAATGGTACCTCTTTGAGCTTCGGCCTTAAGTAGGCATCCTACATATCCCAATTACAGTGGAAATTAGAGTTCTCGTAGTTCGTTTATGGGATTTGCCAACATCGTATCCTTATAAAACTCTAAGACAATGTGAGTCTTGCTCGATGTGATAAAAAGAGGATGTGAAAGATTCCATGAGGGAGTACATTCTATTCTCAGTTGATGGAAAAGGAGGACGACAATTCCAGAAGAGGTCATGGCTATGAGACTAATAGGCGAGGGAAAGAGCCTTGGGTGTATCAATTCCCTCACTTGGTGTCATGTCAAGTCTATTATGGTTGAGGGAAAAAAGTAAGGAAACTTAAAATGCAAAATTAAATTTAAATTATTGTGGCCTGACTCTTGGAAGGATAGGGTCTTACCTTAGTAGGAGTTCCCCAGAGCAGGTTTTGGTAAATGGGAGGAGTGTGATTCATTTCCAAAGGGGAATGAATGAGTGATCTTCTCGATTTTCCCTGGAACTCATCGAAGAGAAAAGATGGTGATTACCCCTAATCCCTAGAATGGGGAGACTCACATTGGAATCCTAAGTTTTGATCTCAACATAGCTTGTGAATGTAGATGTAGAGACATTCTAGGTGTCCAAACAGTTGTGGGGAAAACCTTCGCCACTCTGCTTACCTTGGGTATGTAAATTCATAAAGGCATGATGGTGCACTGGATGATATGATCATACGGGTTAGGTGGATTTGGAGGAGGCTTTGTCATGATGCTAGTGGATAGGTTCGCAGAGGAGCTATTTAGGACTAGAGGGTAATAGAGGGACATGATTGGAGCCTAGAGGAAGGACACCCAAAGGCACCCTATTTCGCGTACTGTTTTCTCACATGGAATATGGGAAGCCTCACATAGCATACTATTATGTAGGTAGAGGTATCATCTGCATACCATAGTGGTACATAGATCATAATATGCTCTACAATCCAAATTGGTATGCAGCCCTAGATGTGGTCCATGATGCGGTAGGCAACGCAGCCCCAGGTTGTATATGTCTACAAATGCATTACGCAATGTAGGATATATTCCTCAGAGCGATGCGCTATGCAGAGCGCCAGATTGAAGAAGGGTTAGGGATCCTGTGGTTTACATGAATTTCATCCGTGAGGGATTTAGGGTTCATAGTTTCACCATTTCAGTTTGTGGTTTCACCATTTTGGTCTGCAGTTTACCATTTATTTTATTTCTTATTTTTAATTGTATGCAGCTGTTTATGCCCGCGAAGAAGGTACTTCGCGGTTCTCACTTTTTATTTTATTCTGGATTGATGTTGATGTCTTTTTCGTACATATCCAAAATCTCCAAAGTTGACGCTTTGTATTCTCTCTTTAGCTCTACTCTCATTTCTCCTCTGATCACATCCAGTTTTCTCTTTTTCTCATCTCCTCTTGCAGTCCTTTTATAGGGATCTAGGGAAATCATATCTTTGTGTTTGCGACATCATTTTAGAAAGCCCATGAATAAATATCTCAACCAATGGAAGACTCATTCAATCGGGGTTTCCAGAGGTTGTGGTTCGCAGAACCCACTGAATTGCCTCACATGGGAACTTCTTAGTTCGTGGGATGGTATACGATGGAATTTCTCTATTATATTCTGCCAATGACATGGTTCATAGCGTCCTGTGTTTTCTTGTACATCACCCCTCAGGACAACACCTCATGGGTTATTCGGCATATCAATGGTTCGTGGGTTATGCACCCCCACAATCCGTTCCCTGTGATGGTACACAGTCGGCCTAAAACCCTTCGAATATTTTGATTTATTCTAGTTTATTCTCAAATTTTCAATCCTATTTTCATCCATTTACCTTGCTATACTTGTAGAAATATTCGCTTCCCTCTACAAAGAGCTTGTGGGTGTACTTAAAAACAAAAAATCTATAAAATTCATAAAAATCCCTAAAAATATAAAAAACCTAAAAACCACTAAGAAAACCATTAAAACCTAAAAACATCAAAACCCCTAAAACCACTAAAACCCCCTAAAATGTAGAAAACCTTTAAAACCTCTAAAACCCAATAAAAACTCAAAATACCATTTACACCCCAAAATATGTTTAAAAACAGTAAATAC
This sequence comes from Viscum album, assembly GCA_963277665.1. Lineage (NCBI taxonomy): Eukaryota > Viridiplantae > Streptophyta > Magnoliopsida > Santalales > Viscaceae > Viscum > Viscum album. The sequence continues at coordinate 1,272,337,976 of OY728136.1, read as the reverse complement.
CCTGAAACCCCATTAAAACCCAAAAAACACAAAAAACCCCACAAAACCCAAAAAAATCAAATAACATAAATCCCTCAAAATCCCTAAAAACCGTAAAAAGCTTTAAAAATCGTTAAAAATCCATAAAATTTTCAAAAAACGTAAAAAACCTAAAAACCTTGAACACCCCATAGGAAACCTTAAAAACCTAAAAAAACATAAAACCCCTAAAAACCAACAAAAACACTGAAAACCCTAGAAAACCCTAAAAGCCTCAGAACACTCAAAATCCCCAAAAACCCATAAAACCACAAAATCCAAAAAATATCCCGAAAATCCATAAATGTATAAAATCCCCTAAAAACCCAAAAAAAAAATCTAAGAAAAATTTAAAAACCTAAATACACTTAAACCCCTTAAAAATAAAAAAAATACTAAAACCCAAAAAATAATAAAAGACCCTAAAAACCCTAAAACCCCTAAAAATCATAAAAATACCTAAAACTCATAAAATCCAATTCAAGATCTAAAAACACTAAAAACTCCAAAAAACCCTTCAAACCCCAGAGAAGTTCAAAAAATCTCAAAAAATTTAAAACCATAACAAGTGCAAAAAATCTCTTAAAAAAAACCAAAAAAACGCCAAAAAAACATAAAAACACTAAAACCCCTCAAAATCCCTAAAACTACTAAAAACCATAAAAATCTAAATATATCATAAATTTTTTCAAAATACATTAAGACCCTTAAAAAACATGAAATACCCTAATAAACCTTAAAAACCAAGAGACATTAAAACCCCTAAAAACATAAAAAATATCAAAAAACCATATAACCCCTAAAAATCATAAAAATTTCTAAAAACATACAAAATCCTAAAACAGACCAACAAATACCTAAAAAAATAAAAAAACCCAAATAACCCTTGAAAAATCCTATGAAAACATTAAATCAATAAAACACTTAAGACCCTAGAAAAAACACTTAATATCCAAATAAAAAAACAAAAAAGAGTATAAAAATCCTATAACCCCTAGAAACGATAAAAAACCCCTAAAAACCTTAAAAATTGCTAAAAAACCATAAAAAACTAAAAACTGCTAAAAACTATAGATACCATTTGAACCCCTAGAAATGTTAAAAAAACAATAAAAACAATCCAAACCCTAAAAAAGTCATAAAAATCTTAAAAAACCAAGAAATCACAAAAAAAACCATAAAAAACCCCTAATATCCTGAAAAACCCTAAAAACCCTAAAACCCTAAAAAATTCCATAAAAATCCTTCAAAACATAAAAACCCAGAAAAATCTTAAAAAATCCTACAAACATAAAAACCAATAATCATTTAAAACCCTTATAAACTTAAAAAATGCTAAAAACCATAAAACCCGAAAAATCCTGAAAAATCCCAAAATCCTTAAAAACCATAAATGTCTATAAAAATTCTAAAAAATCGCAAAAAAACCCAAAAAAGTTAAAAAAAATCTTGAAAAACCATATGAACACATTAAAAACCATAGAAAATTAAAACCCCCAAAACACTTATTTTTTTTAAAACCCTAAAATCCTAAAACACCATAAAAACCCTTAAAACCTATAAAATCTGTAAAAAGCATTACACTCCTAAAAACCCAGAAAATCCCTAAAGCCACTAAAAACTCTAAAAACCATTTAATGACCTAAAAAATTAAATAAATCTAAAAAAACCTTTAAAAACCTTTTTTTAAGCCAAGAAAACATAAAATGCCTAATATAACTAAAAACCCTAAAACCATTAAACTTCGTAAAACACAAATAAACCTTAAAAATTCTAACAAATCCCTAAGAAATCCATAAAAACATAAAAACCCCAAAACCCTTTGAAAACCATAAAAACATAAAATCACTTAAAACCCCTAAAACCCCAAAAAACACTAAATCCGCTAAAAACCCTAGAAACCCAAAAACATTCAAAATATGTAAAAATACTAAATATTATTAAATAACAAAAACTTTGGAAAACCCATAAAAACTATGGAAATCCCTAAAAAATCCTTAAAATTTGAAAAACACTAAAAACCTAAAAAACCTAAAAAAAACTCAAAAACTCATAAGCCCCTAAAAGACCCTTAAAATATAAAAACACCTAAAAACCATAAAAACCCTTAAATACCTTTAAAACCCCAAAAAATCCATAAATTCTCAAAAAACCCTTTAAAACCCTAAAATGATAAAAGATTAAAAAAAACATTAAAAACCTATGAAAATTTAAAAAATAACTAAAAACCAATAAAGCTAAAAGAACCTAAAAACACTAAAAAACCTAAGAAACCATCAAAACATCTAAAAACCATTAAAACCAAAAAAAGTCCATAAAAATACCTAAAATTGTATACAACCCTAAAAACCCTGAACTACCATAAAAAACCAGAAAAACCTAAAACACTCCAAACCACTAAAAACCTAAAAATACTCTAAAATTGATAATCCAAAAGATCCTAAAAACCCTAAAACATTTTAACCCTAAAAAACCTCTAAAACCCAAAAAAACTAGAAATCTAAAAACCCTTTTAAATCCCTAAAAATGGTAAAAACCTTAAAAACCTTAAAACACCTAAAAACTGAAACAAAATACTCAAGCCCTAAAAACCATAACATCAATAAAACCCTAAAAACCAAAAAACATTCAAATTCAATAAAAACCCTAAAAAATAATGGAAATTCGAAAAAATTCAAAAAAAAATCCATAAAAATATAAAAACCAGAAAAAACCTAAAAACCCCCAAAAAAATAAAAAAACATAAAAACACTTAAAACCTCTAAAAATGCATGAAAACTGTAAAAACCATAATAAACCTAAACACCCTCAAAATCAATAAATCCCATAAAAACATAAACCCCCAAAAAATCCCAAAATTAACTAAAAACTAAGAAACACTAAGAAATCTTAAAAACCCTACGAAAATATTAAAAACATTAAAAACAATAAAACCCTTAAAAACTAAAAATGGTAAAAAAATTTAAAGTCCCTTAAAACCATAAAAACCCAAAAACCATAAAACCCCTAAAAACAATAAAAACCCTAAAACCCTTAAAAAACCTAAAACCCACTAAAAACTCTAAAACCCCTCTAAACCCCTAAAAAAGATAAAAAATTCAAAAAATCATAAAACCATAAAAAATAAATACAAAACCCTAAAACCCAAATACCCATAAATGACCTAAAACCCATAAAAATATAAAAATCTTCAAAATACCTAAAACCCAAAAAACCCATAAAAATCCTAAAAATAACAAAAAAAATCTTTGAAAACCTAAAAACCCCTATAATCCATGAGAAACCCTAAGAAAAACATAAAAAACTAAAAACAATTAAAACCCCTAAAAAGCTAAAAATTGCTAAAAACCATAAAAACCCATAAAAACCAAACATACCCTAAAACGATCATAATCCCTAAAAATCCAAAAAGGCAATAAAATCATTAAAAATCCATAAAACCACTAAAAATGTAAAACCCCCTAATGATACCCTTAAAAACCCTTAGAAAAATATTAAAAACCTAAAAGCAATTAAAACCAATAAAAAATCTAAAAAACAAAAAAACTATAAAACCCTTTAAAAAGACACTAAAAACCTTAAAACCCCCAAAAAATAAAAACACTAAAACATGTCAAAACCATAAAAACAATAAAAATCCAAAAAACCGCTATAAACTCTAAGAACCCTTTAAACCACTAAAGACATTAAAACACGAAAAAACATTAACAACCCTTAGAATCTAAGAAAAACCTAAAAATCAAAAAACCTAAAATCCCTAAAAGCCTAAAGACACTAAAAATCCTGAAAACCCAAAAGGAAATTAAAATCCTAAAAATCACTTAAAATCACAAAAAATGTAAAACCCTTAAAACCTCTGAAAATCCTATAAAAATCTTAAAAACCAAGAAACACATAAAACCCCTAAAACCCTAAAAAGGGAAAAAACCATAGAAAACTCTAAAAAATTTAATCAACCTTTAAAATCCCTAAGTACACCAAAACCCATAAACCCTATAAAAATCCCTAAAATCACTAAAAATTTAAAAAACACTAAAAACACTAAAAACACCTAATATAACATAAAATCATAAAAATCATAAAACCCCTTAAAATAAAAAATTTATAAATACCTTAAAAAAACCTAAAAGGAAACTATAAACCCTAAACCCCAACCGACCAAAAATCCCTCAAAAACATTAAAAACCCAATAAAACCCTAAAAAGCCACTAAAAACTCTAAAAAATCATTAAATCCTGGATTTTTTTACCAACTCTAAAAAACCATTAAAACTAGAAAAAACTAAGAAAACCTTAAAACCCTAAAAAAACATAAAAACCATAAAACTCCTAAAACCCCTCAGAATCCATAAAAACCATAAATAACATAAAAATAATAAAGAATCAATAAAAATACCAATATCATAAAAAACCCTAAAAAACATGAAAATCCTAAGAAACCTTTAAGAACCTAAAAACTCTTGAAACTCCAAAAAACCTAAAAAATGCTAAAAAACCTAAAGAAATACAAAAAACTCTAAAACCCCTAAAAACCATCAAAATCCATAAAAACCTAAAAACCTTAAAAATCCCAAAAAAAAATCTCAAAATCCGCAAAATCAGAAAAAAAACACTTAAAACCCTAAAATCTTTAAGAAAACAATAAAAACTAAAAAACACTATAAACCCTTAAAATCATAAAAAACTATAAAAAAACTAAAAACCTATAATATCCTTAAAAACACTAAAAACTAAAAATCCATAAAACCCCCATGACAACCTTAAAAAACCCTGAAACCCAATAAAACCCTAAAAACCGCTAATAACTCTAAAAACCATTAAACCGCCAAAAAAACATTAAAAAACTCTAAAAAACCGCGAAAATACTAAAAACTCAACCCCCAAAAAAAAACCAATAAAAATACCTATTATAATGAAAATCACTAAAAACCATAAAAACTATACAAATCCTAAAAATCTATAAAAATATATAAAATTTGCTAAAACCCCTAAAATTTTTGATTAACCGTATGAATACCAAAAAAACTAAATACTCTTAAAACCCATAAAAATCTAAAAAACGTTAAAACCCTAAATCCTCTAAAATCAAAAAAAACCCTTAAAATCCCTAAAATCCATAAAACCTAAAAAAATCATAAAAGCACAAAAAACCCTTTAAACATGAAATACCCTAAAAATCCTAAAAATCCGTAAAATCCTTAAAAATGAAAATAACCTAGTAAACCCTAAAAGCCTAAAAAACATTAAAAACCCTAAAACCCCAAAAAAAAGATCCTAAAACCCATAAAAACAATAAAAACCCCTTTAAAAAAATTCAAGACCCATAAAAACTCTAAAAAAAACTAAAAAATTTAAAAACATTTCTCTCGTGAAAATGTTAAAACTCTAAGTAAACATAAAACACTTAAAAACTCAAAAACTCATTAAAACCCAAAAAATCAAAAGACTCTTAAAACCCTAGAAAACCCTTAAATTCATGAAAATCCTTAGAAACCTTAAAATACCATTAAAATCATAAAAAAATCACTAAAATACCTAAAAACATAAAAACCCTAAAAACCCTATGAATACCTTAAATCCCTTAAAAACCTAAAGAACCTAAAAACTATAGAAACCCTAAAAACCCTAAAAAAATAAAAAATACCAAAACCCCTTAAGAAGCATAAAATTCATAAAATATCTAAAATCCCAAAACATGAAAATACTATAAAACCCCTAGAAAAAAATAAAACCTTAAAAACATAAAAACACTTAAAACCCCTAAAAACCTAAAAAACACTAAAAACATAAAAAACCATATTAGTCCCTAAAACCCTAAATACATATACAAAAAATAAAACTCCATAAAACAATAAACAACCTACAACCAATAAAGAAATTAAAAAAACTATAATAAAACTTTAATGCACAAAAAATATTTATGAACCCTTAAAACCCCTAAAAAACCTAAAAACTGAAAAAAAACAAAAAAACCCCTAAAAACCCCAAAAACACTTAAAATACTTAAAAACTCTAAAATCACATAAAATCCAAAAAAACAATTAAAAATGAAAAAACCATAAAACCCTTGGAGAACCTAAGAAAGTAATAAAAACATAAAACCCCATAAAAACCTAAAATTTCTAAAAAACCAGAATAACCTAAAAATGCACTAAAAACCCATAAAACACATAAACCCCTAAAAACATTAACAAAACCCAAAACCCCATTAAAAGGGTAAAAACCCACCAAAAATCTAAAAAACCATTTAATCCACTAAAAATGTTAAAAAAATTAAACCCCTTAAAATAATAAAAACTCAAACCCCCATAAAAAGCCAAAAAGCCATAATAACCTTAAAACCCCTAAAAATCCCTAAACCCTAAAAATCACTAAAAACCCTAAAACTCATAAAAACAAATAAAAGTCACTAAAAACCCTAATAATTTGAAAACCCTGAAAAACACTAAGAGGAATTTAAAAAACTAAAAACCCTTAAAACTTCTAAAAACCTAAAAATTCTAAAGACTCTAAAATCCAAAAAAATCTTAAAATCCAAAAATACATAAAAACTGATATAAACCATAAAAAATACGACAAACCCATAAAAAAGTTATTAGACCAATAAAAATTCTAAAACCCCATGAAAACCATAAAAATGTTAACAATGTATAAAAAACCTAAAGTTTAGTAAAATATTAAAAAATCCATAAAAGACAAAAAAAACCAAAAAACCCAAAAAAACACTACAAACCCTGCAAATCCATAAACCCATAAAAACCATTAAAAATCTTAAAAAATAACTAAAAATCCTAAAACCATAAAAACCATAAAAACCCTCTAAAAAATTAAGAAATCATTAAAAACTTAAAAACATACAACCTTAAAAAAACATAAAAAATTATACAACACCCAAAACCCCCCAAAAAACTATAAAAACCATCAAAAAACCCTAAAACCCCTTAAACCATTAAAATCATTTATAATCCATAAAACTCCCTAAAAATATAAAAAACAAAAAAAATAAAAACCCAAAGAAACAATTCAAACCCTAAAACACATAAAACCCCTAAAAAACATAAAAATTATAAAAAACCTACAAAACCTTGAAAAGACTCTATTAAAACAAAAAAACCAAAAAAACCCATAAAAACCATAAATAATCTAAATACCCAAAAACCCCTAAAAACCCATAACAACCCTTAAAACCCACTAAATACTCTAAAAAAAATTTAAAACCTTAAAATATTTGAAAACTCTAAAAAAACATCAAACCCCTGAAAACTAAAAAAACCTGAAAACCCCAAAAAAACAGAAAAACCCCAATAAACATATGAAAAATAGCAAAAATCATCAAAATCTATAAAAACCCAAAGAATTCATAAACATTCTAAAAAATAAGTAAATATGTATAAAAACATAAAACCCCTATGAAATACTTAAAAACTTGATAGCACTTAAAACCCATAAAAAACATAAAAATGCTAAAAACACTAACACCCTAAAAATCCATAAACACCTAAAACCCTAAGAAATATTAACAATCCCTAAAAACCTAAAATACCATAAACACCAATAAAAACCATAAGAAAACCTAAAAAACGTGAAAAACACTTAACACACCTGAAAAACTGAAAATACGCTAAAAAATCATAAAAGGACCCTAAAACCCTAAACCCCCTAAAAACCATAAAAACCCTAAAATCCATAAAATAACTTAAAACCCCATAAAACCCTTAAAAACCATACAACTCAAAATTCCATTTAAAACTGAATAATTTTTAAAAATAATAAAAAACCATAAACACACCTAAAACACCAAAAGTTTCATAAAATCCCAAAACCCTTAAAAACCATAAAAACACTATAAAATCCATAAAAATCCCAAAAAAACGTAAAAATGTCTAAAAAACCGAAAACCCCTAGGAACACCTTAAAAACCCAAACACACTTAAACCCCCCAAAACCAATTAAATTCTAAAAACACTAATAAACCCTCAAAACCCAAAAAACCAATAAAAGTCCTAAAAATCCAAAAAATCCATAAGAAATAAAAAATACAAAAAGGCCTAAAATCTCTAAGAAGCCCTAAAAACCTAAAAAACACTTGAACCCACTAAAAACCTAAAAATGATAAAAAATAAAAAAACCCTAAAATAACATTAAAAAACTAAAAAACTATAAACCCCATAATGACCATTAAAAAAACCCATAAAAATAATAAAAACCACTAATAGCTTAAAAACCATTAAACCCATAAAAATGTTAAAAATATCTACAAATCCTTAAAACTATAATAAAACTAAAATAACACTAAAAACATAAAAACCCATAAAACCCCTTAAAACATTCAAAATCCCTAAAAACATAAAAATACAAACAAATCCCTAGAAATTTAAAAGATTTTTAACAACCCTAAAAACACTATAAATCATTGAAGACCTTAAAAACATAAATACTATTAAAACCCCTTAAAAACCTAAAAACACTAAAAATCCTAAAAAACCTAAAAACCATAAAAACCTTAAAAATACATAAAAACCAAAAAATTCCTTAAAAATCCCTAAAATACAGCAAAATATAAAAAAAATAAAAGAATGCTAATATACACTAAAAAACCTTAAATCTCTAAAAAAAATTAAAACCATTAAAAACCAAAAAAAAACTAAAAACCCTAAAACCCCCTAAAACCCCTAAAACACCTAATAACCTTAAAAACCAAAAACCCCATAAAAACCATAAAACCCTAGTAAAACACTTAAACCCTTTAAATCCCTGAATAGATTGAAAATTTATAAAAACCATAAAAACCTTAAAATTTTCAAATGAAAAACTAAAAATGAAGAAAAACATAAAAACCCAAAAAATCCAAAAAACCCTAAAACCTCAAAATACCTAAAAAAATGAAATAATAATAATCAAAAAATAACTAAAAACCCCGAAAAATGTAAAAATCCCTAAAAACCTTGAAAACCACTATGAAAACCTTAAAAACCTAAAAAATGCTTAAATGCCTAAAAAAATAAAAAACCCATAGAATAAAAAAACCATAAAATCCTTCAAAAATTCCCTAAAATGCCAAAAAATAGATAAAATTTAGGAAAACCATAAAAATAAAAAAAATTCATAAAAACCATAAAAATTTAAAGATCCCTAAATACCTTTATAAAATTTAAGATTTCATAAAAAATAAAAAAAATTAAAACCACTAAAACCTAAAAATAATAAAAACACTAAAAAACCCGAAAAGATAATAAAACCCTTAAAACCCATAAAATAAAAAATACCCCTAAAAACATTAAAACCCCCCAAAAACAAAAAAATACTAAAAAACCACTAAAAACACAAAAAACCCTTTAAACCCCTAAAACATTAATTTTTTAAAAAAATATTTAAAACACTAAAACACTCAAAAGACCCCAAAAACAGCCCCAAAAATAAAAACCCCCTAAAACATGAAAATCTCCAAAAAACCTTAAAAATATTTAAAATCTGAAAAATTCTTAAAAATTCTTACCATTATAAAAACCTATAAAAAATTGAAAACCCATAAGAAAAAAATTAAAAATATAGAATTGATTAAAAACACAAAAAATATTAAAAAAATGCTAAAACCATAAAAACCCTCAAATAAAAAATAAAAATAAAAATCCTAAAAAGCAACAAAATACATAAAAATGTATGAAAACATTAAAATCCTAAAAAATAAAAATTATAATTTAAAAACATAAAAAATATAAAACCCCTAAAACCAAAAAAAAGCTGAATACCCTTAAAATTCACATGAAGACCCAAAAAACCACTAAAAATAATAAAACTACTAAAAACATAAAAACCCTTAAAACCCACTAAAAACTCTAAAAAAGCTACTAGAAACTCTAAAAATCCATTTAAACCCTAAAAATGTTATAAAACTCTAAAAAACCAATAAAACCATAAAAAATCAAAAAATACCTATGAAAAAACAAAACCAATAAAAACACTACAGACACTATAAAACACTAAAAACTCTCAAAATCCCAAAAAACCATAAATATCCTGAACGGCTGTAAAAATACCTAAAAGCATAAAAACCCTAAAAAAACCTAAAAACCCTAAATAACTATAGATAAAATATAAAAAAATAAAAAAACTTGATCCTTTAAAAACAAAAAAATGCTAAGTCCCCTGAAACCCTAAGTGACCCTAAAAAACAAAAAAAATCACCTAAACATTAAAAACACTTAAAATTCATACAAACCCTAAAACCCTAAAACTCTAAAATATAAAAAACCATTTAAACCCTTAAAACATTAAAAACAATAAAAAACCTAAAACCAATAAAAAATAGAAAATCCCTAAAAACCCAATAGAACTATAAAAACCCTAAAACCCCTCAAATTTTCTAAAACCCCAATAAATCATTGAAGTCCAAAAAAGGAATAAAAATATTAAAAAGAGTAACAAATCCAAAAAACCATAAAAAACTCTAAGAAATTAATAAATACATAAAAACACATAAAACCAGGAAACAACACAAAAATTCTAAACCCAAAAAAAAACCATAAAAACTCTAAACACCCAAAAAATCTATAAAAATCCCTAAAAATGAAAAAATACAAAAAACCGTGAGAAACTTTAAGAAAAACATAAAGATATTAAATCATTTGAAACACCTAAAACCCCAAAAAATGGTAAAAACCCTATATACCCTAAAATACCATTAAAATCCTAATGTACCCTGAAACCCTAGAAATCTCTAAAAACCATAAAAAACTTAATACCCCATAAAACCTTAGAAATCCTTTAAAACCTCTAAAAATTGTTTAAATCCTTAAACACATTAAAAAATATCTAAAAACCCTCAAAGGTCTACAAAACTCAAAAAAACCTAAAAACCCAAAAAACTATATATTCCAAAAAACCCTAGAAACCATTATAATCCATAGAAACCCTAAAAACCATAAAAATATTTAAAAATACATAAAAATACCTAAAAACATAAACAACCATAAAAATCATGAAAACCCAAATGAAAACCTTAAAAACCAAAAAACACCTAAAACACATTAAAACCTTAAAACTCTAAAAATAATAAACACCCCAAAATTACTAAAGCCCTAGAATCCTCGAAATCCCTAAAAACTATAAAACCACTAAAGATCCCAAAAAATATCTAAGAATCACTTCAAACATAAAAAACACTAAATACACTGATAATACCATTAAAGAACATAAAATATTAACAACACATAAAACCCCTAAAAACTATAAATTGATAAAAACCTGAAAAACTCCTAATAACCCTGAAACCCCTAAAAAAAATAAAAACCCATAAATCCTTAAAAACCTAAAAACCCTAAAAGCCCAATAAAAAATATAAAAAACATTTAGTCCCAAAAAAACATTAAATACCACTAAAAACATTAAAACCCCTAAAAACTAAAATACCCAATAACCAAAATAACCATAAAATGCAAAAAACCCTTAAAAACATTAATGCCCATGTATAGAAAAAACTCCTCAATATCCCTGAATCCCTAAAACCCAATTATAATATTAAAAAATCATTAAATCCCAAAAAATTAAAAAGATTTAAAAACCCTAAATAATTTAAGAAAATGATAAAAACCTAAAAACACATGAAACCACTAAAAACCAAATAAAATGATAAAAACCATTAAAACCCAAAACCCCTCCAAAAAACCGAAAAAACCCTCAAAATCCATAAAAACCATAAAAACCATAAAAATATAAAACTTTCACTAAAAATACCAAAAAATAGAGAAATTTGTAAAAACTAAGAAAACTACAAAAGAAACCTTAAAAACCTAAAACACATAAAATAAAAAAACCTAGAAAATGCCAAAAAAAACCCTAAACACCCTCAAAAGACCCAAAAAACATTAAACCCCAAAAAATAACCAAAAAAATAATAACCAATAAAAACCCTTAAAACACTAAAAATACAAAAAACACATTATACCCCTAAAAACATAAAAATACTCTCACAAACAATAAAACCCTAAAAGACTAAAAAAATTCTAAATACCCAAAAATACATAAAACCCTAAAAATCCAAAAAAACCCCCCCTCTAAATCCATAAAACCCATAAAAATCCTAAAAAACCATAAACCCCTAAAAAATCCTATGAAAACCAAAAAAATATAGTAAAACATACAAACCCTAAAGACATAATAATAAAAAAAACCCCCCAAACCCTCAAAATACATGAAAATCCTAAAAACCATAAAATCATTAAAAGACAAAAAAATCCCTAAAAACATGAAAATCCATAAAAATTATGAAAAACCCTACGAAATATTTTAAAACCAAAAAACCCTCCATACCCCAAGAACCAAAAAAATGATAAAAACCAAACAAGAACCTCAAAACCATAAAATACCCAAAAAATATAAAAATGACTAAAATACTGTGAAATACCAAAAAATATTAAAAAAACAAAAAATTACAATCAACTCTAAACAACCATTAAACCACTAAAAATGATAAATACTCTAAAAACTCCAAAACATAAAAAATAAAAAATTTCCTAAAAGCATAAAACCCCGTAAAAACCGTAAAAACCTTAATATAACCTAAAATAGCTCAAAATACCGAAAATCCATAAAAGGCACTAAATTATTGAAAAACATAAAAAATCCCAAAAAACTGTAAGAAAGACTTCAAAACCAAAAATCAATTAAACACCATGCCAAACCAAAAAAATACTAAAACCCCTAAAAACCCTAAAAACCCAAAAACCCAAAAACCCCTTGAAACAATAAAAAAATATAAAAGACCTAGAAACCATAGAAATCCAAAAAAATCCCTAAAAATCCTTAAAACGTAAAAAACCCTAAAATCCCTAAAAACACTTAACAAAACCTTAAACACATTAAATAACTTAAAACCCCTAAATAACCAAAAATCCTAAAAACCATAAGACACCCTAAAATCCCAAAAAACTATAAAACCCATAAAAAACCTATTATACGCTAAAAACTCTAAAAACCCATTAAACCCCTACAGATGTTAAACAATGGTAAAAATCATTAAAACCAAAAAAACATAAAGGTAACCCTAAAACCAAAAATTAACTTAAAAACTACAGAAACCCTAAATAACAATAAAACCCCTTAAAAACCCACAAACCCATAAAACCATAAAAATTATAAAAACCCCTACAAATCTCTAAAAACCTAACAAAATACAAAAAATTTGAAAACCCATATGAAAACACTAAAAACCTACCAAAACATAAAACCCCAAAAAACCAAAAAACACTAAAAACCCAAAAAACCATAAAACATAACAAATATTAAGAATCCTCAAAATCACTAAAAAGACTAAATAAATATGCAAATATTTAAAGAGCCCTTAATATCCCTAAAGACATAAAAAACCCTAAAACCCTGTAAAGGCCCCAATAAAACAATGAAAACCTAAAAACACTAAAAACCCCTAAAAGCATAAAAAATTATAAAGACTCTAAAAAACTATAAAGACCCTAAAAACCCTAAATCCCCCTAAAACCATAAAACCACTAAAAACATAAAAAACCCAAAAACCCAAAAACCCACTAACAACAAAAAACCCTTTATACATTTAAATATGTTATAAAACTTAAAAAATCCGTAAAACCTGGAAAAAAAATAAATCCCCTAAAAACACATGAAAACATAAAACCGTTAAACACCAAAAATCCTTGAAAATTTCTAAAGACCCTAAAAAGTAAAAGTATTATAAAATCCCTAAAATTATAAAAAACCAAATAAATCTAAAAACCATAATAAAACATTAGAAACCAAAAAACACTTAAAACCTATACAAAACTAAAAAACCAAAAAAAACTCTCAAAATCCCAAATTCCCTAAAAACTAAAAAATACAAAAAATCCATAACAATCACTTAACATATAAAAAACCCAAAAATATACATAAAAATCATAAAACCAAAAAATAATAATTAATTTATAAAACACTAAAAGAAACTAAAACCCATAAAACCCCTAAAAACCATAAAAAATCATAGAAAACTATAAAAACCATAAAATCACTAATGAAATCTTTGAAGACCCATTAAACTCCAAAAATTGTTAAAAAAAATGAAAAACACCGAAGAAATACGAAAAATAAAAACAAACCCCCCCAAAACCTAAAAAAAACTAAATCCCTAAAAACAAATAAAAACCCTAAAACCCCTAAAACCCCACAAACACAAAAAACCCAAAAACCCTAAATATAAGAAAAATATTTAAACCCCTAAAAATCCCTAAAAACATAAAAAAACCTAACAAACCAAGAAAACCCTAAGAAAACACTAAAAACCTTAAACACTTAAAACCCCTAGAAAATCAAAAATACTAAAAACCCTAAAGAAACCTAAATACCATAAAATCCCAAAACACTGAAAAACACTAAAACCCTAAAAAACCCTAAATCCTAAAAAACCATAAATATCCTAAAAAAACATGAAAATACATAAAAATGTAAAAAATGATAAAAACCATAAAAATACCTAAAACCCCTAAAAATAATAAATATCCATAAAAACATTAAAAAACTTTAAACCCCATAAAAACCATAAAAACTACTAAAAAAATGTAAACACCCATTAAACCCTTAAAAATTCTAAAAAACTATAAAACCCATTAAAACCCTAAAAATTCTAAAAACTTTTAAAACCCAAAAACCCATAAAAACCCCAAAAATGCTAGAAACCCCAAAATCTATAAAAATTCAATAGAGACCCTAAAAAATAAAAACCCTAAAAAAGTACCAAATATTGTTGAAAATATTAATAACCTTAAAAAAACTGGAAAGCCCTAAGAAAACCTTAAAAATCTAAAAACACATAAAACACATAAAAACCTAAAAAGTGTTAAAACCCTAAAACACCTAAAAACCATAGAACCCTCAAAACCCAAAAAACCAAAAAATAAAAAATTCCCTAAAATTCTCTAAAGACATAAAAAAACCCTAAAAACCATTAAACCCCTATGATAACTTTAAAAACATAAAAACACTTAAAACCCCTAAAAAAATAAAAAACACCTAATTCACTAAAAACCTTAAAAAAGACCCTAAAAACCTAAAAACCCATAAAAACTATAAAACCAATAAAAAACATAAAAAACATTAAAACCATAATAACCCAAAAACAACACTAAAAACTCTAACATCCCTTTAAACCCCTAAAAACTATAAAAACATAAAAAACCTTAAATCCCTAAAAAACTCAAAAAAACTATTAAAACCAAAAAAACATAATAACCCAAAGACACTAAAAACCTATAAAAAACCTAAAAACACTTAAAATCCTAAAATACATTAAACATGGTAAAAAATATAAAAAACCTAAAACCCTTAAAAATAACTAAAAAATTAAAGAACCATAAAAATATAAAAAGGACCTAAACTTCCAAAAAACATTTAAAACCATACAAACTGAAAAACCCTTAAGAAAACTATAAAAACCAAAAAATAATTAAAACCCCTAAAAACATTAAAAACCGTAAATAACCTTAATAACCCAAGAAACAACTAAGATACATAAAACCGATATAACATTTAACAACCATAACGCCTCATAAAATCCCTAAAACCCAATAAAAACAACAAGAAACTTTAATACGATAAAAAATAACAAAACTATAAAACATCTTAAAAACACTAAAAACACAAAGAAAACCCCTAAAACCCTAAAAACCATAAAAACCCAAATACTTTAAATATAATAAAATCGCTAAAAATCTTTAAAATCCATAAAAAACTAGAAAATTTATTAAAAATCCACAAAAATCCATAAAAAAGAAATAATCATAAACACACAAAGGAAACCATAAGAACCTAATAACACATAAATCCAACAAAAAAACACTAAAAAACATAAAATACTAAAACCCCCAAAATCCCTAAAACCCTAAAAACAATAAAAATCATAAAAAGAAAAAATAATCCCTAAAGACATATAAATCGATCAAAACCCCAAAAATCGCTATGGAAACATTAAAAACCTAAAAATAATTAAAACCCCTAAAACCTAAATGATGTTAAAAACCATAAAACCCTAATGAGACCGTAAAAATCTTAAAAAACCCTAAACCAATAAGAACTCCTAAAAAAATACCATAATAACCCATAAACACCTAGAACCACTAAAAACTCAAAAAACTATTTAATCTCATAAAAATGTTAAAAACAAATAAACCCTTAAAAACATAGAAAACTCAAAAAACATTAAAAAACAAAACAAACCCTAAAGCCCTAAAAAACAAAACACCTTAAAACCCTAAGAACCATAAAAAACCCTACTAACCCTAAAAAACCTAAATATTCCCTAAAATTCCTAAAAATTTCAAAAAAACTAAAAACCATGAAAAAAATAAAAAACCATAAAACCTAAAAATAAATAAAACCACTAAAAACCCTATATAATTTTGAAAACCATAAAACCTATGAAACCACAATATCTATAAAAACCCTGAAAATTTAAAAAAACAAGAAAAACCTATAAAAATCCTACGATATCCCTAAAGTCCATATTAAGGTAAAAAATGAAAAACATGGAGAAAACCTTAGAAAAACATTAAACCCAAAAAAAACTTAAACCCCTCAAAAATGAAAAAAATTAAAATAACCATAAAGGACCCTAAAACCGGCGAAAAACCATAGAAACCCCAAAAACATTATAAAACTATAAATTTCCATAAAACCATTAAAAACCCACTAAAAACTCTAAAACCACTTTCAACCATAAAACATTAAAGAACACTAAAAAACAATAAAAACATTCAAAAAATAAAAAAACTCAAAAATCCCAAAAACCATAAAACCCTAAAAAACACGAAAAATCTTCAAATTCTAAAAAACCCCTAAAACCCTAAATATAATAAAAAGTATTAAAATTTTTTGAAAGCGTAAAAAATCATAAGAACCCTTAAAACCCCTAAGAAACCCCTAAAATCGTAAAAACATTTAAAACCCCTAAAAACATGAACAACGTTAAAAACCATAAGAACCCGTGAAAACCCCAAATCCCCAGAAAATAATTAAAACCCATTAATACTATAAAATCCTATAAGAACCTAAAAGAACCATATAAATACAAAAAAAACCTAGAATCCTTGAAAACCCTAAGATGATCTTATGAACCTAAAAACCTGTAAGCCCTCTAAAATCCAAAAAGGAAAAACCATTAAAAACCCTAAAAGAACATAAAATACTAATAAACCACTAAAACTCTAAAAAACAAAAAGCCATAAAAATGAATTAAAACCCTTAAAAATACTAAAAACTCTGAAACCCATTAAAACCCAAAATGTTAAAAACATAAAAAAGCTTAAAATTCCAAAAAAACTAAAAAAACCACTAAAAATACAAAAAAACCCACAAGCCCTTAAAACCCTAGAATCTCTCAAAATCCCTAAAATCCCTCAAAACCATAAAAGACTAAATAATCCATTAAAATCTCTAAAGACAAAAAATTACCCTCAAAACATTGAAACCCATAAGAAAACCATAAAAACATAAATAACATAAATGACCCAAAAATCCTAAAAATGCAATATCCTAAAAAACGTAACCCCCCTAAAACCCGTCAAAATCAAAAACAAAACAATAAAGAACAATAAATATCTTAAAAGACTAAAAATACCTAAAACCTAAAATACGCTAAAACCCCTAAAAACCACTAAGGATTCCTTAAAATCCTAAAAAACCTTAGACCCCTAAAAACATAATAATTGATAAAAACCCAAGAAAACCATAAAAGACCATAAAACCCTTGAAAAGTTCTAAAAATGATAAAACCCCTAAAACCATTAAACCCTATAAAAGTGAAAAGAACCAAAATAACTCTAAAAACCCTTGAAAACCCTAAATACATTACAAGAACTCTATAACATCATAAAAACTGTAAAAAATCCAAAAATCCTAAAATAGAAACAAACAGTAAGAACCCTAAAATCCATAAAAACACAAAATACATTCCAAAACCCAAAAAAACTCTAAAAACCCAAAAAATGCTAAAAATCCATAAAAATTCAAGAAAACATAGAAAAGCTTCTAAAACTTTATAAGCATAATAAAACCTTAAAAACCTATTAGAATAAAACCCTCAAAAAACCTTAAAATGATAATAAACATAAAAATACTGAAAATGTTCAAAATAAAAAAATGCTAAAAACAAAAAAAAATCATGAAAAATTACTAAAAATATGTAAAAACATCAAAACACCTAAAAACCCTAAATCCATAAATCAATTAAGCCCCATAAAAAACTAAACAAATGTTAAAACCCTAAAATCCATAAATAGTGCCTAAAAACACTAAAACCCCCTAAAATCCTTAGAACCCCTAAAAACCATAAAAATTAAATAACGATAAAAACTTATAAATACCATTTAACCCATAAAAATATTAAAAACTCAATAAAAACTTAAAAACCATGAAAACCAACACTAAAACAAAAAATACCATAAAATCCTAGAAAACCTGAAAACCCCTAAAACCCCTCAAAATTCCTAAAAACCCTAAAAATAATAAAAATAGAAAATAGACCTAAAAACACTAAAAACATAATAAATCCTAAAAAACCTAAAAAACATATTAAAGCCTTAAAATCTAAAAATACATAAAAAAAAATAAAAATAAAAAAAAACCCTAAAAACCTATAAACACTGTAAAAACCATAAAAATATTAAAACCCCCCAAAATACCAAAAATTGTAAAAAAAACCATAAAACCCCTAAAAACCTAAGAAAAATTTGAAAACCTCAAAATTCATAAAACCCTAAAAAACCAAAAAACACAAAAATCCAAAAAGTCCCTATAAATGCTCAAAACCCTCTAAAAACATAAAACAACAAAAAAAATCATAAAACCCCTAAAAACCCATTAACACCCTATAAACCACTAGAAACTCTAAAAACCCATTAAACTCCTTAAAAAGTTAAAACATAGTAACCCTAAAACATTTAAAAAAAATAAAAAAACCTTGAAACCCTAGACCCCCAAAAAAACCATCAAAATCCATAAAAACCTAAAATCCCTAAAATCATAAAAAATCCCTAAAATTCCCTAAAAACATAAAAAACACTAATTACCCAAAAAAACACTAGAAGATATTAAAATATAAAAACACTTAAAACTCCTATAAACCTAAAAAATGATAAAACACTAAAAATCCAAAAAACCCATAAGAAATCCTATAAACCCTCAAAATCCCGAGAAACCTTAAAAAATATAAAAATCCTAAAAAATCGCTAAAATCCCTAAAAATGTAAAATCCCCTGAAAACCCTAAAAACATTAAGAAACCCCTAAAAACCTAAGAACAGCTATAACCCAAAAGAAACCTAAGAAACATTAAAATCCCTCTATGTCCGTAAAAAACATTAAATCACCTTAAAATAGTTAAAACACATAAAAACCTTAAAAACTCATAAAAACCCTAAAATCCATAAAAACCACTCAATCTATAAAAACACTTTATACCCCTAAAAATGTTTAAAAATATAAAAACCATTAAACCCCAAAAATAACATTAAAGACCCAAAAACTATAAAACCCATAAAAACCCTACAACCACTCAAAATAGCTAGAACCCTAAAAACCATAAAATTAAAAAATCCACACAATTCCTATAAACATAAAAAAACATTAAAAGTTTAAAAAAAATATATGATTAGTTTAAAAACCCAAAAACACTTAAAACCCATAAAAAACTAAAAATGCTAACAACCCAAAAAACCCAAAAATCTATAAAAACCATAAAAACCTTCAAAACCCCTAAAACTCATAAAAACCATAAAACGCAATTAAAAATTTACAAATTAATTAAATCTCTAAAAACTATAAAAAACTATAAAAAAAATATAAAACCCCTAAAACCCAAAAAACCCCCAAAAAACCCAAAAACCCTAAAAACCCAAAAATCCATGAAAATCCCTAGAAACTGATAAACGAATAAAAAAACTTAAAATACATAAAAACATAAAAACAATAAAAACATTTAATAATACCTAAAATTCTAAAAAAACACTTAAAATACCTAAAAGATAAGGACTATAAAAACCATAAAAATCCCTAAAATCATAAAACCATAAAATTACTAAAAAATACCATAAATTTAAAAGACCCCAAAACCCTACAAACCATGAAAATTCCTAAAAAACCCATAAGAAAGTGAATGCACTAAACATCCCTAAAAATGTAAATTTTTTTAAAACCCTAAAAACCCCTAATAGACCCTAAAACCCTAAAATGCCCAAAAATCATTAAATCCCCCAAAAATATTAAAAAACCTAAAAACCCATAAAATCCCTAAAATACAACTAAAAACACTAAAAAATGTTAATCCCCCAGAAAAATTAAAAAAATATAAAACACCATTAAAACCCTAAAAACCCAAAGAGACCATAAATAACCCTAAAACCCCTAAAACCCTAAAAACTCTCAAAATCCATAAAAACCCATAAAAATCCAAAAACTCCATAAAAATTTCACGAAATGTAAATAGCCCTAAAAAATAAATGAACCCTACGAAAACCATAAAAACCTAAAAACACTAAAGACCCCTAAATTGTTAAAAACCATAAAATAACCTTAAATCCCTCAAAATCTCTAATACACTAAAAACCATAAAAAACTAAAAAACTCTAAAATCCAAAAAACATAAAATCATATAAAACCCTGAAAACCCCTAAGAAAATATTAAAAACCTAAAATACTTAAAAACCCTAAAAAACCAAAAAATGCTAATACCCTAAAAAACACCACAAAAAACATAAAACCCACTATAAAAAAATAAAAACCCTCGCACAAATAAAATATATTCAACTCATTTAAGCCCCTAAATTTTTTAAAAAAATCTGAAAAAACATTAAACCCCCTAAAAAATTTCGAAAAACCTCAAAACCACTAAAAAACCAGAAAAACAAGAAAACCCTAAAACACTAAAAAATCTCCAAATCCCTCAAAATCATATAAAATAAAAAAATTAAAAAATCCATAAAGTACCTAGAAACATAAAAACCCATAAAAACACAAAATAAACTCAAAAAAACATTAAAAACCAGAAAACACATAAATCCCCAAACAAAATTTAAAAACTATAAAATCACTAAAAACCCTAAAACCCCTAAAAACCCTCAAAATTTCTAAAGACAATAAAAATCCTTAAAAAGGCACGAAAATCCCTAAAAACATAGAAAACCATAAAACCCTAAAAACCCCTAAGAAAATATTTAAAACATAAAAATAAATTAGACCCCCTAAAACGCTGAAAATCATAAAAGTTCCTAAAACAACTAAAACCCCTAAAAACCATAAAAACACCTAAAAAATAAAAAATAAGAAACAAATATAAAATACTAACAACAAACTAAAAACATTAAATACCCAATAAACCCATTAAAATGTTAAACCAATTTACAATACTTAAAAGCCTTAAAAAGACAAAAACTCCCCATAAAAACAAATAAAAACACAAAATATTATAAAATATTCAGAATCCCTAAAATCTTGAAAACCATAAAAATCCTTAAAATCCAAAAGAACACTAAAATTTTAAAAAACCCAAAAAACCATGAAAGCCCCTAAAAAACCATAAAAACATAAAAAACATAAAAACCCAAAAAAAATTTAAAAATGCTAAAAACCATAAAAATTCTTCAAACCCTAACAAATCTTAAAATATCTCGAAATATTTAAAGTCCCTAAAAATCAAAAATAATCCCAAAAAATACTAAAAACACATAAATGCATAAAAACCTAATAAAATCTAAAACATATAAGTGATACTTAAAAACCTAAAAACCCAAAAATCCAGTAAAAACATAAAAAATTCTAAATACCCTAAAAAACCCTAAACCGCAAAGAAATCCACAAACCCCCCCCCTAAAACCATTAAAAACATTGAACACTCATAATAACCAAGTTAGCAACAAAGAACTCTTAAAACCTATAAGCCCCTAAAAACATAAAAACAATCTAAAACCCCTTATAAACACTAAAAACTCAAAAATATGCAATATAACCAAAAAAATCATAAAACCCTAAAAACTCCAAAACCCCTAAATATCCCAAAAATATCTAAATACCTTAAAAATATTATAAAAGACCTAAAATCCCAAAAATAAAAAATATAATAAAAACCTAGAAAACCCCTAAGATAACATTAAAAACAAAAAAACTCTTAAAATAACTAAAAAACATAAAAACGTGAATAACCCTAAAAATCCTTAAAAACCATAAAACCCATAAAAACCATAAAAACATTAAAAACCCTTTAAACCCCCCAAAACCCACTAAAATCCTTAAAAAACATTAAACCCAATAAAATGTTATAAAAATTTAAAACCTATGAAACCTTCAAAAACTAAAAAAATCCCTAAAAACCAAAAAAATCATTAAGACCACAAAAAACCATTCAAAACCTAAAAATCCCTAAAAACACTAAAACCAATAAATATCTTAAAAAGTCTCTAAATAACCCAAAATAATTAAACAAACCCTGAATACCCCTATAAAAACCTAAAAACCCTAAAAACACTAAAAATCCAAAAAAAACCCATAATTTCCCTAAACACATTAAAACTCCACAAAACCCCACAAAACCCTAAAAACCAGAAAAATACTAAGAAAGGACTAAAAATAAATAAAATAAAACAACCCATAGGACCCTTGAAAACCCCTTTTTGCACCATAGAAACCTAAAATCACTTAAAACCCCTATGAAACCTAAAAATCCTAAAAATCCTAAAAACCATGAAAGACTCTAAAACCCATAACAGCCTAAAAATCCATAAAAACATTAAAAGCACTAAAAAAATATAAAAACCATATGACCCCACTAAATACTCTAAAAATAATTTTAAAGCTAAAATAATTAAACAAATTTTAAAACCTTTTAAACCTATAAAACTAGAAAACAATATAAATACAAAAAAAATGATAAAATCATAAAAAACTAAAAACTCTTAAAAACTCTTAAAATCCCTAAACCCCTAAAATCCATAAAAATCCAGAAAATATTTTAAAACACTAAAAATGTATAATCCCCCCAAAAACCATGAAAACCCTTAGAAGACCTTAAAATACTAAAAAAATTAAAATTAATATGAACACTAAACAACTCTAATGCTTAATGAATACCCTGAACACCCAAAAGTCCCCTAAAAACTGTCAAAATTAATAAAACCATAAAAACCATAAAATTTCAAAAAAAACATAAAAATCCCAAAAAATGTAAATAAAACCCCAAAAACCCTGAAAACTATATGATAACCTTAATCCCCTAAAAAGCATAAAACCCTGAGAAAACCAAAAATAGTAAAAAATCGAAAATGACCCTAAAAACCCTTGAACCCACAAAACTATAAAAACAATAAAAGATTAAAAAAACCCTTTATACCCACAAAAACCATAAACCACTAAAAACTCTAAAAACCATTTATACCCCAAAACACATTGAAAAAATATAAAACCCCATTTTAACACAAAAAAATTAGGAAAACCCTAAACACCCCAAAACAATCCAAAAAATCCAAAAAACACCTAAAAATATAGAAATCCATAAAAACACTAAAAAACCAGAACATTCCGAAAAAACCCTAAAATTTTAAAAACCCTAGAAACCATAAAAAACCCAAAGAAAACCTTTACACCTTAAACTATTAAAACCCATAAAAAATAGAAAAAGTTATAAAGACCATATAAAACCCAAAAAGATAGTAAATACCCAAACACCCCTAACCATCATAAAAACCACTAAAAACATTAAAAATGTTTATAATCCCATAAAACACAAAATAACAACTAAAACTCTAAAATCAATTCAAACCACTAAAAAAGGGAAAAAAATTCTGTGAAACCTTCAAATCCTTACAAAATCAAAAACAAATGCTAAAACAGCAAAAAACCCGTAAAACCCATGAAAACCATGGAAGACCGCAAAACCCCCAAAATCTCTAAAACACTAAACTACAATAAAAATCATAAAAAATATAAAAATATTTTAAAAAATTGAAAAAACCCTAAAAACTGAACAAACCCTATGAAAACCTTAAAAACCAAAAAAAAAAAAATTAAAAACCCTTATAACCTAAAAATGTTAAGAACCCTAAAACCATTAAAGAACCTAAAAACACTAAAACCATAAAACTCATAAAAATCATAATAAACATGAAATCCCATAAAACCCCTTAAAAATATAAAAACTATAAAAACCATTTAAATCCAAAATAAGTTAAAAAAAACTCTAAAAACCTTAAAAACCCTCAAAAACACTAAAAATCAAAACAACCTCTTAAAAATCCCAAAAACCTAAAAAACCTAAAAATTAGTAAGTACCCAACGAAAACCATAAAAAACTAAAAAAACATAAAACTTATACATCACTAAAAAATAATAAAAATGAGAAAACCCTAAACCCCCCTAAAATCATAAAAACCATAAAATCCCATAAAAACACTAAAAACCAAAAAAATCCAAACAAATATTTAAAAAAGGTTTTAAAATTGTAAATAACATTGAAACCAATAAAATCTCAAAAAACACGAAAAACCCAAAAAACCATAGAAACATTAAAAACCATGAAATCACTTAAAATCCCTAAAACCCCCAAAACCCCCAAAACCCATAAAAATACTAAAATCCAATAAAACCCCTAAAAACATAAAAAACCCCTAAAAACTCTGTAAAAGACAAAGAAAACAATAAAACCTAAAAAAATTAAAAACCACAAAAACCTAAAATTATAAATTATATTAAAATACAAAAAACCCAACCCCCCCCCTAAAATCCCTAAAACTCTTTAAACCCATAAAAGCCTAAAAAATCCCTCAAAATCAAAAACAAATTTTAAAAAAATTGAAAACCCTAAGAAAACCATAAAAACCTAAAGTGAATAAAACCCCTAAAAACAAAGAAAATGCTAAAAATCATAAGATAGAAAAAATTATTGTAAAACCCTTAAAACACCTAAAAACTATAAAAACAATAAAAACCATAAAAACAACAAAAACATTAAAACCTGAAAACACATAAAAACCCAAAGAGAACCCAAATAACCATTTAATTCCCTATAGATATTTATAATTTATAAAAAACCATAAAACCCTTGAAAAAATCTAAAAATTCCAAAAATTCCATAAAAACCAAATAAAAACCCCAAAACCCTCCAAATCCCTAAAACCTATAAAAACCATTAAAATCCTAAAACAAACCAAACAATCCATAAAAACATAAAAAAACATAAAACCCTAAAAAACCCCATGAAAACTATATAAACCTAAAAAACATAAAAACTAGAAAAACATAAAAATGCTAAAAACCATAAAAAATAATAAAACCCTTAGAACCCTGAAAATCCCAAAACACCCTAAAAACCATAAAAATCATAAAAGCTTAAAAATCCCAAAAAATGTTGAAACCCCTAAAACCCCTAAAAATACGAAAAACCCTTAAAGGCTAAAAAATTTAAAATGCCAAAAAATGAAAATATGATAAAACTCTGAAAACACTAAAACCCCTAAAAATTATAAAACCAAAAAATACAATAAATTCTGTTAAAACACATAAAAACCAGAAATCCATCAAAAACTCTAAAAACAATTTAAATCCTTAAAAACATAAAAATATATAAACAACCATAAAACCCCTAAAAACTCTCAAATCTATAAAACTCCAAAAGAACAAAAAATAATAATAAAACACTAATAAAACAATATCGTCCTTCAAAATCTCTAAAAATCCTAAAAAACATAAAAACAATTAAACCCTAAAGTACATTAAAAACCCTAAAACCCTAAAAACCCCCTAAAACCCATAAAAATTCTAAAAAATCCTAGAATGGGGCCCATAATAAGCATGGTGTGGCAATCACTAATACCTCGTTACCCATAAATCATTTTCAAAAAAGGCGGCATCTGAGCTCTTATAATGGGTTATCTCCTCCTCGACATAAAGGTTGACGACGTCGTAGCCTATGGGTTCATCGACGTCACCCCGCCCTGATCCTTGGCTAGGGGAGGTGGTAGCTGGGCCTTCCCAACAACTTCCCTCTTCTCCCTATTTTGATCCAGCATATCTTCCTCACTTTCCAGAGATTGACGTCTGCCCAAAAGTCCCACTCTACGAGAATGGTGTGCCTTCATTCCAGATCTCTTCCCATGAGTTCTCAATGGCCTCTTCCCTTCTAGATCTCACACTAGTAGACCGATTTGAAAAAACATGACCCTCCGTGGACGATTTTAACAGGTTTGTTTCTTCTTCTTAGAATTTCTGCGAACAAGTGGTTGCAGTATTGTTGGACACTGGACACTTTATGATCCAGTTTAGAAATGAAGAGGATCTTTTCTCTATCTGGGATTTTTCTCCTAGATCTGCTAATGTCCTTTGGTTTCATTTATTCCACTGGAATTTTAACTTTCATCTGCACCATGATCCCATGAGCGTGGCTTTGTGGATTACCCTTCCGGGTCTCACTCTGCCCTTCCAAAACCCAGCCATCATCCGCATCATTGGTAACCTCATTGGTAGATTCCAGCATATGCATGCTTGGACAAGTGTTTCTTGCCACTCAATTGCACCGATGATTTTTGTTTAGGTGGATGTGTCCAATGTTCTGATTAATTCGGTTTGTGTTAATATTGAAGGTGAGATCAGGTGGTACCAGGACATTTTCTTTGAATCCTGGGTGCCTTTTTTCTCGTCATATCATAGGCTGGGCCACTATGCCTCTTCTTGTAGGAATGTTTTCTCTGAAAAGCCTAATCCTCAATTGAAATTTGATCCACCTGATGGTATGATAACAGTTGCGCCTCCCAATAGGGAACATGGAATTCACAATGAGGATCTATATTCCGGAATGGCTAATTCACCTCTAGCTAAGGATCGTGGAGTTATCGTGGAAGGGGATGTTCTGATGCAGGTTGATCGGCAGCCCCTTTCTAACCCGAGGGTCTTTGATGGATTTGATAAGCTGAAATGTGTTCTAGGAATTGTGGACAGTAGGGGAGTGGTTAAACCTATGGAAGGAACCAAGAGTCTGAGGATGGTATAGTCGTAGATGATGGAGCTACATGGGCCTTCTCCTGTTCCCGGTGGTCTGAAGGTGGAAAGAGTTTTTGATAAGCCATTGACAGTGCATGAGGGAGATGATGGTGTCCTCATGTACAATCAGTTTGATGGATTGGTCTCGAAGGAGCTGACACAAGAGCATCATGTTGTACAAGCAATGTTGACTGGCGACTCTGATGAACAAGATAGGAAGAATACCTACTTCGGGCCTCAGAGAACTGCTTGTGAGGATTTGGGGAAGGGGTCACAGGACTCTTTTGGTGATTGTTTAGCTTGTATAGGGGGTGAGGGTCATGGAATAATGGAGGACGTCAGTGTTGAGGTCTATGGATCTATAGATCATACTAGAGGGGATGCATCTCTGGAGCTCAGTGGAGTGCTGATGGTGCCACCTTGTGGTAATGAGAATCCATCCGCAGGTGCCGATGGGTAGATTCCCTTTCTCATCTATGCTTCTAGTGACAGCTTTGAGAATTCTGTATGTGCTGAGCTAGAAGGGGAAGTAGCAGCACAGGGGGGGGGGGGTTGGAGAGGATGGCTCTGACAGTGTGGGTAGTTGCTGGTCTACTGGACTGGACTTGAATATGCCTAAGGCAGTGGTTGAGGGGGCTGCTAGTGATGCTTCCTACCAGGTGATAGAGCAGGGGGAGGTGGAGGTGTAGGTGCCAGTGAATAAGTTGGATGAGGTGTATGGGAAGGGGCATGGGCAGGAAGAGGGCATAGGGATGGGGGATGAGAATGGGCAAGGGGATGCTACTACACAGGGGTAGAGGTTGAAGCCAATTATGGCGGTGCATGAGGATGCCTTGGCTGACTCCCGTGAACCATTTCTGATCGCAGTGGTTGAATCAGAGGTTCTCATCCCCTTTGGGTCACAGGATTCTAAATTTGTTGATGATGGGATGATAAGGGACAATGAGGATGGGAACTCCAAATTTTTGGTTCTACAAGACATGGCTTTGGAGGACCCTAATGTGATGAATGTACCTGTGCATATTTCTCTATTGCAGGAGGGAATGGGACCCCAGTTCTTGATGTTTTGGGGGAGTGTCTCTGATGATGATTCTAGGATGAAATCCAACATGGCCAATATTTTGAAGGACAAGGCCCTACATGGAAATTTTTCCTCTTTTGGGAAAGAAAAATTTTCAGGGGGCCTATCCCAGGTGAGGCTTCCACCTCCCACCTCTTGTTTACTCAACCAGGAGGACACTGTTATCCATATCCAAGAAAAACATGGTGATGTTAACACAACTGTCCTGAAAATGAGGAGTCCAAGGAAAGAATAATCATCCATTAAAAGAAAGGTATCTACGATGGCTTCTAGAAAGTTTTCGAAGAACTCCTCTGGCAAGGTGGGGTGGTCTGCCAAGAAGCAGGTGAATGTAGAAAAGGTGAGTTTAAGGGAGTATTACACCAAATTCTTGAAGCAATACGATTCTTCTGAATGGGAATCAACAAACTCTGATGCGGCCTCCGGTTATGGTGGTGAGGGATACCCCCTGGTGTGGACTATGATGATGATGGTGAGGAAGGATAGTAGACCCTGTGATGGTGTTTTTCCTGTCCTTTTATGCTTTCTTCACTCCTTTGGACTTTTTTGCACTTTGTTTTCTTTTTGAGGCTTTGTTTTTTGGTATGGGTTGATTGAACCTCCCACGCCTCTATCTGTTGTGTCTTTTTTCTTAGTAATAAATTTTTTGGGGGTCGAGAATAGCATGAACTCACACCTCTTCTTCCCTAATAAACCTAAAAATTCTAAAACCCTGAAAATCCTAAAAAGACCCTAAAATACCTAAAATACCCTAAAATCCCTAAAAACCATAAATCCTTTAAAATCCTTTAAACCCCTAAAAATCCATAAAAATCCTAAAAACAACTAAAAATCCAAAAAACCCTTTATACCCCTAAAATGTTTAAAACACTAAAAAACATTCAATTTCTAATAAGTCAAAAAATACATTAAAACCCAAAAAACCCATAAAAACTGAAAATTACCTAAAAGATCCTAAAACCGTCCAAATCCTTAAAAATCCTAAAATACAAAAAATAATCCTAAATAAACATAAAAATCCTTAAAAATCCTTAAAAATATCCATAACCATAAAACCCTTGAAAACTCATAAGAAATCCTTAAAAATCTAAAAACCCTTAAAAACCCTAAAATCCTAAAAATACTAAAAACCCTAAAAAACCTAAAATTCGTAAAACCCCTAAATAACCTAAAAACCATAAAACCATTAAAATCCTAAAAATTCCCTAAATATATAAAAAACCCTAAAACCCCTAAAAACAGTAAGAAAACCTTAAAAGATTAAGAACACTTACAACCCATAAAAAATTCTAAAAACGTTAAAAAGATCCTAAAACCCTAAAAGACCTAAAACACCTAAAATATATAAAAACCCTATAGAACATAAAACCCTTAAAAACCTAAAAACCACTAAAAAAATAAAAACCCTTTTCCTTGAAAAAAACCTTAAAAACCTTTAAACTAGTATAAAATTTGAAAAACTCTAAAAAACCTCAAAAACCATTAGAACCCTAAAAACTCAAAAAAAAAACTCAAAACCGAAACAAAACATAAAATTCTAAAAACATAAAATCCTTCAAAATCCCTAAAATCGTAAGAACCCATAAAAATAATAAAAACCCTAAAAATACCTAAAAATATAAAAAACCATAGAATCTCTAAAAACCCATAAGAAAACCATAAAAAACTAAAAAAATTAAACACCTACGAATATTAAAAATGGTAAAAATTAAAAAAAAAGCTGAAATGCTAACAAACCATGAAACCCACAAAATTACTAGATACACCAAAAACAATAAAAATCTTAAATTCCCTAAAAATATTAAATGTAATAAACCCTAAAAACCAAAAAAAATCCCAAGAAAACCGTTAAAACCTACAAAACATAAAACCCATAACAAACCAAACAAATTCTAAAAACATTAAAATTCCTAAAAGTCCCTAGAAACCGAAAATTCCATAAATCCCATAAAACGCCCTAAAAATCGCAATAAATATGAAAACCCCCTAAAATCAATAAAAACTCTAAAACCACTAAAAAAGTTAAAACCACTAATCTCCCATCCTCCACCAGCCTAACAAAAAAACAGACCTCCATCATACCACACAAAGAAAAAACCAACTCACAATAGTCGTGCGACCACTGAGTGTGCCAACAACACTGCATCATCTCCAAGAAATGACAATGCATCCATGACCTGCTATCTACACCAACAACCACAATGGTACATACCAACCCAAACCTGAACAAAACCATATAATAGCTACAACACAAGATCCATGCTTACACTCGAGGAATCAGTACAAACCAGGATCACATAAGAATGAAACCCGAACATATCCAGCCACATCCAATAGCCGATCCTGAGCCATTAGACCAAAGAAACAACCACACTAATTCTATAAATATGATGTCTAACCATCCTATAGTGATCATAGAACCAAGAGCACTAATAAACCAGAAGTAGAACACCCTAGGAATAAACCAAATTCAAATAGGATCTACATCTTTCCAACTGATGAACTGGCTATCAACAGACAGTCTAAACAAGAATTAACATACCCGTAACGTCGACGGAAGAAGAAAAAGTTGAAAAGAAGAAAATACCAACTGGTGAGGAAAGGAGCAACAGAAACCTGAACCAGCAGGGTTAATGAACCACTATATCTTATCTGATGCAGAAGAACAAACCATTAAACACCTCTAGAAAAAAATCCCGCAACCATCCACCCTTAAAACTGATGAGACATCATCCATTCCAAAATTACCCGCAAGAAAACCAAGAGAAAAGAGGACACCATCCTAATGAAAAAGATTCCATCAAGTAGATGAGACCCAAGAAAATGAAGAAATCACTAGAAAGAAAGAGATAATAACCATA
Organism: Viscum album; assembly: GCA_963277665.1. Classification (NCBI taxonomy): domain Eukaryota; kingdom Viridiplantae; phylum Streptophyta; class Magnoliopsida; order Santalales; family Viscaceae; genus Viscum; species Viscum album. The sequence continues at coordinate 1,272,307,000 of OY728136.1, read as the reverse complement.
AAATTCATGAACCTAGAGCCCTAAAGAGTCCCACCGGAGATAAAATAATAATCATCACTGGGAGTCAGGATGAAATCCCACAAACAAACGAACCAGGTACACCGAATAACATCCAAAATTGATAAAGGCACACCAATCCTATAAAACCACCAAATATGATCATATGATAGTTGTAAAACAAATATTGAACCCGACACCTATGAACCTGAAGAGATATCAATCATCAAACTAGCCTTGTGCAAAGAAAAAACATCCTAGAACTATCTTTAATCCTGAGATTCCCATGATCTCCTACTATGAAGTGATGAGTACATACTTCTTAGGAAATTTGAGAAATGACATCCTAAAACTAGTGATACATGAATGTAATCAAACCACAGGTCAAAAAACCATCACACTAGCTAGTATGAAACAAGGTCGACAGAATGAGCATCACCAGAACATTCCACCAAACCATTTGAAATAGAAGCATTGGAGAAATTATGACATCAGAAATAGAATATTGAGTAACCGATGAGAACCACTGAACCAACCCACATCAAACTGGATGAAAATGAAACAAAATAGGATCATGACACCTGTGGATCCCACATGCATTTCCCACTGTGACATCTTGAAAAAATGAACCAACCATTCAATAAAGAGGACCGAATTCCAACAAATCTCAGGGACCAAGAACCCAAAACCAAAAACTTACACCAACAACCAAATAATGACCCAGAAAACCAACCCACCAGAAAAAATCACACAAAAAACTCTAGAAACTCTTTAAACCCCCTAAAAAGGTTTAAAAAATCTAAACAACCTCAAAACCCATAAATACTATAAAAAAACATGAAAACCCCTAAAAACCCAGAAAACTATAAAAAACTCTAAAAACCCTCAAAATTTCAAGTACCATAAAATTTCATAAAATTCTTTAAAAAAACCTAAAATTTTAAAAAACAATAATAACCTTGAAAACACCAAAGAAAAATTTAAAAACCTAAAAAAATTTAAAACCCCTAATAACTTAAAAAATTATAAAATCCTAAAAAACTCCAAAACCCTAGAAAACCCTAAGAACTACCAGAATCCATAAAATCCTTACAAACCCATAAAAATCATAAAAATCCCAAAAAAATACCTAAAAATATAAAATACCCTGAATAATTTGGGAAACTCCTAAGAAGGCCTGAAAAACCTAAAAACATATTAAACCCCTAAAACTCAAAAATTTCTAAAAAAAATAAAATTAAATCCTAAAAATACCATAAAACCCCTAAATCCACTAAAAAAATAAAAACAATAAAAACATTAATACCCCTGAAAATCTATAAAAACCAAAAAACACTAAAAACTATAAAAATCATTTAAACCCCTAAAAATGTTAAAAACTATAAAATACCTTAAAACTCAGAAAACTAAAAACAATAAAACATAAAAAACCATAATAACATTTAAACCCAAAAAACACTAAAACCCTCAAAATCCCTAAAACCACAAAAAATAAAATAAAAAATTAATAAAACCTCTAAAGATAAATAAAAATATAAAACCAAAAGACCCTCAAAACCCTAAGAAAACCCTAAATACCAAAATAACAAATAAAACCCCAAAAAACCAAATATTACTAAAACCCTAAAAACCACAAAACCCCTAAGAACCTATATAAATCCTATAAAAATCGCAACAAATTAATTGAAATATAAAAAACCATTAAAACCATGAACACCATAAGAAATCATTTAATACATAAAAACGCTTAAAACCCCAAAAACCCAAAAAATGCAAAACCCCCTAAAAACCCTAATAGACCCTAAAAACCCAAAAAATACCTAAAACCCATAAAACCCCTAAAAACCGTTAAAACGATTAAACTCCCATTGAACCCCTAAAAACCCAATATAAAATATAAGAAAATTTAAACCCCTAAGAACCTTAGGAGACTCGCAACCAACTTAAAGCCTCTAAAAACTCAAAAAAACCACAAAACAAAATCATAAACCCTAAAAACATTAAAGCCTCAAAAAAACCCTTATAATCCGTAAAACCCCTAAAAACCACAAAATTCCTAAAAAATAGCCAAAAATATAAAAAAACAAAAAACCTAAAGAAACTCAAAACCCCTAAGAAAACATTAAAAACCAAGAAACACTTTAAATCCATAAAACCATAAAAAAAAAGTTTAAAACCCTATAACCCTATTACCCTAAAAAATACTAAAAATCCTTAATGATTATAAAAACCATAAAAATCCTAAAAAGTCACTAAAATTCCTGAAAAATATAAAAACCCAAAATAAAGCACTAAAAAACTAATAACACTTTAAATCCCTAAAAATGCTAAAAACCCGGAAAATCCTAAAGAACCTAAAAACCCCAAAATACCTAAAAACTATTAAACCCCTAAAATCCTGAAAAACCCAAAATCCCATAAAAACCCAAAATTAATAAAAACCCAAAAACCCAATTAAACACCTAAAATGATAAAAAAACTCTAAAAACGATAAAACCCTAAAAACTAAAAAACTGCACCTAAAACAAAAAAAACATTAAAATCCTTAAAAATCATAAAAAATCCTAAAACCCCTCAAAATCCTTCAAAATCCAATAAAATAGTAAACATAATAAAAAACACACAAAAATACATAGAAATGTAAAGACACTAGAATAGTAAGAAAATCATAAAACCTAAAACAATTAAAACCCTAAAACCAAAAATATACTAAAAACACAAAAAAAAACCCATTTAAACCCCCAAAATACTAAGAAACCATAAAAACAAATAAAAAGTCTAAAAATTCCCAAAATATAGCAAAAATTAAAAAAAACCCCAAAACCCTAGAAAATCCTAATAAAACCCTAAAAACCTGGAACCAATTAAAACCCATTAAAACCTAAAAATGCTAAAACCCTTAAAAACACTAAAAGAACTTAACAAACAAAAAAACCCATAACAATCACAGAACCATAAAAACATAAAAAACCCTAAAAACCCTGTTAAAACTAAAAAAACAACTAAATTCTCTAAAACCCTTTAAACCCCAAAAATTTAAAAAAACTCTAAAATCCTTAAAACCCTTAAAAACCAAAAAAACCCTAAAAACCAAAAAACGTATAAAAACTCTATGTACCCACAAATCCCTAGCACACATAAAAAATACAAAAAATCCTGAGGCATCCCTAAAATTCCCCAAAAATATAAAATTCCCTAAAAACCCTGAAAACCCCTAAAGAAAACCAAAAAAACATAAAAATACTTAAAACTTCAAAAAATAATTTAAAACTATAATAACCCTAAAAATTCCATAAAACCCTATTAACCCCTTTACATAATAAAAACCCCTAAAAACCTTAGAAACTCTAAAAATACATAAAAACCATAAAAACCCACTAAAATCTCTAAACAACCTTTAATCCCCTAAAAACATTAAAAAATTCTAAAAACACTTAAAAGCCAAAAAAACTCAAAAAACCCCTAAAAATGAAAAAGACCACCAAAAAATGAAAAAACCCTAAAAACTAAAAAAAACCAAGAAATATATAAAATCCCATAAAAATAAAAAAAAAGCACCGAAACCCCTAAAAACCTATGAAACCCTAAAACACCTAAAAGAACCTCAAAAACCAAAAAGTGCATAAAACACCTAAAAATCTTAAAAATGATAAAAACATTAAAAAAATCTAAAAACCCTGACAACCCTGACTACCCTAAAAATCCCTAGAAACCATATAAACCATAAAAACATAAAAATCCATAAAAATTAATAAAATTTTAAAAACTCTAATACCTCTAAAAACCTCAAAGAAAAATTTAATATTCTTGAAACACTTAAACAAAATAAAAACCTAAAAACACAAAACCCCAAACACCCCCTAAAAACCTTAAAACCCATAAAATCCCTAAAACTCCTAAAACACCATAAAAACCCTAAATCCCATTAAAAACTCTAAAGACACATTAATCCCATAAAAACTTTAAAAACTATAAAAACATAATGTCCAAAAAAACAAAACAAAGTCTCTAAATATTCAGAAAATCCATAAAATCACAAAAAACCCTAAAACCAATAAAACACTCATAATACCTAAAAAACAAAAATTCTTAAAAATCATAAAAAATTCATAAAAATTACTGAAAAGGTAAAATACTCAAAAAATACTTAAAATTGATATGAAACCCATAAAATAATAGAAGCACTTGAAACCCCTAAAAACCTAAAAACAGATAAAATCCCAGAAACCCTGAAAAGCACTGAAAAAACTTACAACCCATCAAAATACATAAAAATCCTAAAGCACAAAAATACATAAAAACGTAAAAAACACTAAAAACCATGAACAACACTAAGAAAACTGTAAAAACATGAAAACAATTAAAACCCATGAAAACCTAATAAACGCTAAAAACCATCAAATGAATCTAACACCACTAAAAACCCCGAAAACAATAAAAACCCCTAAAACCCGTAAAACCACTAAAACCCATTAAACTCCTAAAAATACTAAAAATTATATAAACTCTTTAAACCCCTAAAATGTTAAAAACACGAAAACCCTTTTAAACCATAAAGAGATCATATAAAACCTAAATACCAAAAAAATGAAAAAACCTCAAAATGTCAAAAACCCCTAAAAAACATAAAAATCATATAAGGCCCTAAAAATACCTAAAAAGGTCAGAAACCTAAAAACACTTAAAACCCCTAATTAAGCTCTAGAAACCTAAAAACACTTAAAATTCCTAAAAACACAAACCCTGGAAACCCTAAAACACCATAAAACCCCCAGAATCCCTAAAAAACCTAAAGAACCATAAAAATCAAAAAAAAGTCCCAATTTTTTTTCTAAATACATAAAAAACCCTAAAAACCCTGAAAACCATAAGAAAACACTATAACCTAATTTTTTAAAACCCGTAAAAACTAAAGAGGCTAAAAACCCTAAAATATTCTAAAAACCCTAAAACTATGAAAAACCATAAAAACTAAAAAAACGTTAAAAACTCAAAAAACCCCTAAAAACACAAAAAACCACCAAATAACTATAAAATTAATTTAAACCCCTAAATCATTAAAAAGAAAAATAAAGATTAAAAATCTTAATGAATCTAACAAAACATTAAATCCAAAAAAACCACAAAAACTATAAAAAGCCACAAATCCAAAAAAACACTAAATTCATAAAATCCTTAAAAACAACTAAAATTTAAAAACATTAAAAACCCTGAATATTCCTAAGGAAACGTTAAAAACCTAAACACACTTAAAACCCTTACAAAACATAAAAATAGTAAAAACCCTAACAACTCTATAATCCTCTAGAACCCCCTAAAAACCCTAAAAAACCGCAAAATCCGTAAAAATAATAAAAATCATAAAAATCATAAAATAATTCTAAAATCCATAAAAATGAAAAAAAAGACTAAAAACCATGAATAACCCTAATAAAAACAGAAAAAACCATAAAAAACCGAAAACTCATAAAAATCCTTAAAATACTAAAATCCTTAAAAACCCTAAAAGACCCCAAAACCACTAAAAACAAAAAAACCCCTAAAAGTCCCTAAAACCGATAAAACCCAATTAAAAACTAGAAAAAATATTTTCACCCCGAAAAAATGTTATAAAAACTTTAAAACCCCCTAAAAACCATAAAAAATTAAAAAAATCCTTAAAACCCAAAAAACATAAAAACCCTAAAAACCTCGAAAATCCATATGAATAATAAAAACCTATAAAAACATAAAAATTCCCTAAAAACATTAAAAAACCCAAAAAACCAGTAAAACCAATAAGAAAACCTTAAAGACATTAAAAAATTTAAACCACATAAAAACCTAAAAAATGATAAAAATAATAAAAATAATAAAAATCCCTAGAAACCATATAAATCCCTAAAGGCCCTTGAAATCACTAAATAATATAAAAACCCATAAAATTCTAAAACCAAAAAAAACACACTAAAAACATTAAATTCCCTTCAAATCCATAAAAACATTGCAAAAATCTTAAAAAATTTACAAACCCAAAAGAACTCAAAAAACACTACAAACATAAAAATCCAAAAAACCCTAAAAATATTAAAATTCCACAAAATTCATAAAAACTATAAAAACCATAACATTCAAAGAAAACCCTAAAATACAAAAAAAACATAAAGACCCAAAAAAATCCCAAAAATCCTAATAAAACATAAAAAATATAGAACACATAAAACACAAAAACCCAAATTTTCTAAAAACCATAAAAAACCTGTAAACCCCTAAAAACCCTATACACCCCCAAAATACCTAATAATCTAGAAAACCATAAATATCCTAAACATAACTAAAAATACCTAAAATTACAAAAAAACCCTAGAAACCCAATAAAACCTTAGAAAACCTTAAAATCCTAAAAGCATTTAAAACACTAAAAATCATAAAAATACAAAAAATCATAAAAGAATCTAAAAATAATAAAACCCCTAAAAACCATAAATCTTCTTAAAACATAAAAATAAACAAAAATATATAACTCATTAAAAACTTTAAAAACCTTGAAAACCCTAAAAATGATTAAGAAAACTGTAAAAGACCATACAAACCAAAAGAATTTGAAAACAAACCCCTAAAATTCAAAAAATCCATAAAACCATAAAACCCCTAAAAGCCATCAAAATATCTATAAAACCCTTAAAAATATAAAATATTACAAAAACAATACCAATACCTAAAAAGAAAAAAACCCAAACCCTTGAAAACCCTATGACATCCTTAAAATCATAAGAACCCTTAAAAATCCTAAAAAAATTAAAATGCTAAAAATCGTAAAAATGATAAAAATCCACTAGAAACATTAAAAACAAAAAATACCAAAAATAACCTAAAACCACTAAAAAATAGATACCATTTAAAACCTAAAAATGATTAAAAATTTCAATAAAACCTAAATAACCATTAATAGTTCAAAAAAAACATAAAACCAAAAAAACCCTAAAACCATAAATAACACAAAAGTCTAAAATTCCCTAAAACAGTAAATATATAAAAATACTATAAAGCCATAAATACCCTCAAAACCTAAAATCCCCTAAGAACACTGAAAACCAAAAACAAAACCTTAATAACATAAAATACAACTAAAACCTCTAACAACATACAAAATTGTAAAAACACTAAAAAATCCTAAAACCCCTAAGAATCACTAAAAATTATTAAAAAATTAAAAAACCATAGCACCCATAAAAATCCCTAATAAAACATTAAAAATGAAAAAAAGTACATAAAAACGGTAAAACCTAAAAGTTGATAAATCCCTAAAAAATCCCCAAAAGACCCTAAAATCTCTAAAAGACCCTAAAACCCCTAAAAACCATAAAAACCCTACAAACCCATAATAACCATAAAACCAACTAAAATCCCTAAAACCCTTTAAACCCCAAATAATGTAAAAATGACTAAAAATGAAAAACAAAACTCATAAAAAAACCCAAAACCAAAAAAACATGAAAACCCTATAAACTATAAAAAACCCTAAAACCCAAAAAATATTTCAAAACAAAAAAAACTATAAAATTCCTAAAAAATATCAAAAATAACCATAAACCATAAAAAAACTAAAAACCCTAATAAAACCTTCCATACCTAAAAACCCTTAAAAAACCTAGAAACCTAAAAATATTAAAAACATTAAAATCCATAAAAAATGACCAAAAAAACGCCTAAAACAATAAATCCCCTTAAAAACCATATAAAACCTAACACACATAAAAGCCATAAAACAAATAAAACACAAAAAATATATAAACCACTAAAAATGTAAAAAAAACATAAAAACACTATAAAACCCAAAGAAACAAAAAAACCCTAAATACCAAAAAACCCAAAAAACCCAAAAAACCCATACAAAACCCAAAAAAACTAAAAACCCATAAAAAAATAGAAACACTAAAAATGAAAAAAACATTAAAAATTCATAAAATCGCTAAAAATATAAATACTGTGAAAAATCCTAAGGGAAACCTAAAAATAAAAAAACTCTTAAAACCCTAGAAAATCTGAAAATGAAAAACCTAAAAAATTCATAGAAAACATAAAAAATGCTAAAACTTTAAACCCCTGGAAACCCATTAAAAAACTAAAACGACACTAAAAACTATAAAAACCATTTAAACTCATAATAGGGTTAGAAAATCTAAAAACCCTGAAACCCTAAAGAACTAAAAAAACCCCAAAACTGAAAAAATCAATAACTCTCTAAAAACCACAAAAAACCCTAAAACCCTAATAATACTTAAAAACTCTAAACACATAAAAACCCATAGAATCCTTGAAAGTCCATAAGAAAACCTATAATCCCAAAAACACATAAAACCATTAATAAATAAAAAAACAAAAAAACGAAAAACCCTAAAACTCTCAAAATCACTAAAAACCCTCATAATCACTAAAAACACTAAAATATATATAAATCCTAAAAATCTATTAAAATAAATAAAAAAATTTAAAACCCAAAAAACCCCAATAAAAACATAATAATATAAAAACACTTAAAACAATTAAAACACTAAATAACCTAAAAATGCTAAAAACAAAAAAACAAAAAAACCCTAAGGACCCCCAAAAATCATAAAAATACTTAAAACATTAAAAAACCATAACACACCACTAAAAACTGTGAAAAAAATTTAATTCCCTAAAAACATTAACAAACTCTTAAAAAAACTAAAACCCTCAAAAACTCCAAAAAAAAATCAAAAAACCCATAAAAATCCTAAAAATTCTTAAAATCCCTTTAAACCTGAAATACCACAAATCCCCTAAAAATCCCTTAAAATGTCTAAAAAACATAAAAATCCTAAAAACCCAGAAAACTCTAAGAAAACTATGAAAAAACTTTAAATACATAAAAACTGAAAAAAATACCTTGAAATGCTAGAAAAACTAAAAAACTCAAAAGACCCTAAAATCCCTCTAAATATCCCAATACCCAAAAACACAAAAAATACAAAAAAATCCTTAAAAATATATAAAAATGTAAAAAACCTAAAAACCCCTAGAAATTTTGAGAAAACATTAAAAACCTTAAAACTATTAAAGCTTTTAAAAAACTATAAAACACTAAAACCCCTAAAGACCCCAAGAAGACCCTAAAATATGTAAAACCTTTAGAAACATAAAAAACATAAAACCCCATAAAAACCCTAAAAACCCACTACAAACCCAAAAAACCGGATAATCCCCTAAAAAATCATAAAACCTTAAACCCTGAAAAACACAAAAAACCATAAAAACCCCTACAACCAAAAAAAACCCAAAAAACTATCAAAAAAGTGAGTCCCTAAATAATCATAAAAATCCAAATAAATAACTAAAATCTATAAAAACACATAAAATCCATGAAAAATGTATATAAACCATAAAAATCAAAAAAATTAAAACGCCTAAAAACTGAAAAACACTAAAAACCATAATACTCAAATAAACCTAAAAACACATAAAATGAATAAAAAATATAAAAATTAAAAAACCCCTAAATATACTCAAAAATGTAAAAACCCCTAAAACCCTAGAAAAACCGTATGAAAACATTAAAACCAAAAAACACTTAAAACCTCTAAAATCATAAAGATGTTAAACCCCCTAAAAAGACCATAAAACCCTAAAAATGCCTAAAACCCATAAAACCCTAAAAACCCGAAAAACCTATAAACTCCACGAAGGACTTTAGAAACCCTTTAAATACCTAATAGTGTTAAAAAATCTAAAATCACAAAAAAAACCTAAAAAACTCAAAAACATAGAAAACCCCTAAGAAGTCCAAAAACACAATAAAACCCCTAAAGACCCTAAAACTCTATAAAAACACTACAAATCCCTATAAATCCCATAAAACATAAAAGCCTAAAACCATGAGGATTCTTAAGAAACACATAAATACCTAAAAACACATAAAACCCCTAAAATCAAAATCAAATGCTAAAACCATAAAAACCCTAAAACCCCGAATACCCCTAACTGGTTTTCGATGCTGTCGGTGTTTGCTTATGTGGATGAGTTCTGTATATTGTGTAACTTATTGTTGGTTGTGGACTTCTATGTGCAGGGAGGTGATGATGTCTGCTTTTGGTTGCGGTGCTGATGCTTTGGTTTGTTGTTGCAAGTGTTGAAGGGATGTGCAGTCTGGTTTTGGTGTTGTTGGCTACTGGTATGGCCGGTTTGGTGCTGTTGGTTTATGGGGCTGGTTGTTTTGAATGTGATGTTGCTACTATGTGGATGTGATGTTTTAGTTTTGGTGTTGGATGCTGGTGTTGGTTTGATGGATGGTGTTGTGGCCTATTTTTGCTTGTGGTGAATGGCTGCATTGGTTGTAATGGTGTTTTTGGTTGCTGGTGATGGTTGGCTGGAGGTGCTAATGATGCTAATCTTTCTGGTCTTTTGTGTCTTTTTTCTTTCTTTTTCATTATTTGTTTGGGGTCCTTGGGTTTGGGTTAGTAAAGGGTTTCGGGTGTGGGTCATTTGACCCCTCACCTCTTTTGTCTACTGCATCTTTTTATTTTCTAATAAATTTGGGGGGGTCGGGAATAGCCTGTCCTCTGCATCTTCCTTGCCATAATATCCCTAAAAATCCATAAGAAACAAAAAAAATTTAAAAATAATAAATCCCTCAAAATTCATTAAAACATAAAAACACTAAAATACATAATAAAACATTAAAAACCTAAAATAAATTAAAACCCCTAAAACCTACAATTCGCTATAACCCTTAAACAGATCCCCCAAAATCTATAAAAACCTTAAAACCTGGAAAACCTATATAAAACCCTAAAAATCTAGATAACCCTAAAAACCCACTAAAAATCCTAAAACCCATTTAATCTTCTAAAAAATTTTAAAATATCTAAAAAACCCTAAAACCCTTAATAAATCAAAAAACCATAGAAGCCCATTAAATCTATAAAATCCTAAAACCCTAAAAACATAAGAAACTAAAGAAAACATAAAACCCCTAAAAAGCCTAAAAATTAGACCCCCCCCCCCAACCTAAAACCCACTAAAAACCCAAAGAAAACCTTAAAACTAAAAAACCTTAAAACCCCCCAAGAAACCTAAAAAATAATAAAATCCCTAAAAACCTCAAAACCCAAAAAAACAAAAAACCCTAAAAATACCTAAACACTCTAAAAACTGATTAAAATCCTAAAAATCACTAAAAATCCCTAAAATATTAAATACCCCTAAAATGCAAGAAAAAAATCTGTACAAATACCTAAAAACCCTAAAAACTCATAAAACCCCTAAAAACGCCAAAAACCATAAAATTCCCTAAAATACCTAAAACCCCAAATGATTTGAAGTTATTGCATTCACATGGGGTTGCTGGAAGGGGGAAGAAACCACATGTGTTGAAATATATCCAATGGATTCCCTGGATTTCATCATGGATAAAGGTCAATGTGGATGGTGTGACATTGGGTGCACCCGGCCCCTCAGGGTGTGGATGGGTCTTCCGTACCTATGGAGGCTTCGTTAAAGAATAATTTTACCACTTTATAGGAGACATATGTTCTTATGATGTGGAGTTATGGGCCATGATGAAGAAGGTTAAATTTGTGGCCCAATTTAAGGGGATCTCTCTTTGGATCGAGTCTGACTCGATGCTTGCAGTGGACGAACTCAAGAACAAATCCCAGTAATTACCATGGAAACTTCTACCAAAATGGATTGAATGCCTCAATATCTCTCAGACTCTCAATCTATGTGTCACACAGGTCAATAGAGAGGCTAACTTGGTGGCAGATGCACTTTCCAAAAAGTAAATTGAGGAATGGAGCTCATTGTGATCCTTTGTTGCCCCGTCTTTTTATATTACTTTTTTAGACTCTAATATGAAGGGTGATATACACTCTCATTCGTGTAAAACCTCCTTGTAACTATTTGTTTTTGTTTTCATTAAAGTTTGCTGGGGCTATTATCGCCAAACGTTTTTCTCCCTAAAACCCCTAAAAACCATAAAAAACCTTAAAGACAGTAAAACCTCATAGAAACTAATAATAACCCTAAGTATACACTAAAAATACTAGGAACCCTTTAAACCCCTAATTATGTTAAACACTAAAAACTATAAAATCCATAAAAACTCAAAAAATCCCATAAAACCCCTCAAAATCCCTTAAAACCCTAAAAAACATAAAATTACAAAAAATCCCTAAAAATCAATAAAAACATATAGAACCCTAAAACCATAAAAATAGTAATAAATAAATATAAAATTAAAAACATAAAATACTAATAATAAACAAAAACGCTAGAAACCTTAAAAATTCATAAAAAACCAAAATTCCAAAAAATCCCTAAAATCCCAAAAAACTATAAAATACCCATAAATCCTTTAAACCCCTAAAACTGATAAAAATCGTAAAAATGACTAAAAATTAAAAAAACCCCTTTAAACAAATAATTTTTTAAAGTACTAAAAAATCATTAAAACCCTAAAAAACTCAACAAACACTAAATCCCATAAAACCCCATAAACTCAAAAAAACCCTCAAAATCTCTAAAAACAATAAAAACTAAAAAAAATCCAAAAAATACCAAAAAATATAAAAAAATAAAACCCCAAATCCCCATAAGAAGACCTTAAAACCCTAAAAACACTTTAAACCCCTAAAAATATAAAAAATGATAAAACCCCAACCCCCCCCCCCCCAAAAAAAACACTAAAAACCAACAGAATCCATAAAACCCCTAAAAATAATTAAAATCCAAAAAGAGCCCTAAATCCTTAAAAAAATTGAAAACCCTAAATATACTAAACACCCTAAGAAAATCATAAAAACAATAAATACATAAATCCACTAAAAGAGAAAAATTATAAAAAAACTCAAAACCCTAAAAGACCATAAAAAACTAAAAACCACAAAAACCCATAAGACCCCTAAAAACTGTAAAAACCAATAAAACCCCTAAAATTCATGAAAAAATCTAAAACCAATTTAAAGCACTAAAATTTTTATAAACCTCTAAAACCAATTAAAACCAAAAAAACTCAAACAAACCCAAAAAAACAAAAAATATAAAAATCATAAATCCCAAAAAACCCTAAAACCTTCCAAAATCCCTACAAACCCTAAAAACCCATAAAAATAGTAAAAAATAAATAAAAAATCACTAAAACATAAAAAAAATCTAAAATACCTAAAAAACATAATAAAATAAAAAAATTAAAAATAAATAAAACCCCTAAAAACCTAAAAATTTATGACAACCCTATAAGACTTTTAAAACCTAAAAATACCTAAAAACATTAAAAACCCAAAAAACCCATAAAACTATAAAACCCACTAAAAAATCAAAAAACCATTTAATCCCCTAAAAATGTTAAAATAATTAAAATAAATTGAAGTACCTACTAAAATGAAAAACCCCAAAAACCCCAATAAAACCATCAAAACCTCAAAACCTCTCAAAATTAATAAACCCCATAATAATCATAAAAATTGTAAAAAACTAAAAAAACCCACAAATTTAAAAAACCATAAAACCCCCTAATAAAAACATAAAAATGTATAAAACTCCTAAAAATGAAAGGAATGCTAAAAACTCTAGGAATCCTAGGCCCTAAAAACCATAAAACCCTAAAATACTAAAAACAAAAAAAAACCCCATAAAAACCCTAAAACCCACTAAACACGCTAAAAACCCTTTAAACACCTAAAAACATTAAATCTATATAAATCATTAACGTATAAGAACAAAAAACCCCAAAAACCCAAAAACATCATATAAAACCCTCAAAATCCCTAAAAACCCAAAAAACCCCATGAAAATTTTGAAACCCCTAAAAAACCAAGATTTTTAAAAAAGCCTAAAAACATTGATATACCCTAATAAAACATTAAAAAACTAAAAAACCTTAAAACACTTAAAACCCATAAAAACCCAAAAAACGCTAAAAACCCCCAAAAAACCCTAAAAAGACCCTTAACCCCATAAAACCCCTAAAACCCATAAAAACACTAAAAACATTAAAACCCCAAAAACACCGTATAAAATAAATAACAATTAAAATATATAAAAAACCATTAAGACCCAAAAAAAATTAAAAAATAAAATAAAACTTGAAAGACCCTCAAAACTCAAAAAGACCATAAAGACCCAGAAAATAATAAAAACCCTAAAACCCACAAAATAATTAAAACCCCAAGAAATACATAAAATCCAAAAATTAATATAATCCATAAAACAAAAAAACCATAAATATATTGAATCCCCAATGAAAATATTTAAAACTAAAAGGATGTAAAATCCTAACATAACCTAAAAAATGATGAAAACCCTAAAAACCCCTAAGAACCACAAAACCACTCAAAATCCCAAAACTCCTCAGACACCATAAAAATACAATAGAATCCCTAAAAATCACTAAAATAATAAAAAACATAATAAACCTAAGAAACCCAAAAAAACCATGAAATCCTAAAAATACATCGAACCCCTAAAAACAGAAAATAAAACTAAAGAACCTATAAACTATAAAACCCCGAAAATCTATAAAACCCCCTAAAAACCTTAAAACCCCTAGAAGCACATAAAAACACTAAAATCACTAAAAACATTAAACATCAGGTAAACCCATAAAAATGTTAATTTGAAAAATATCTATCAAAACCCCTCTTTAAACATGATAAGAGGCCTTGGAGTGGTGATTATTCTCCTCCCCTCGCGTCACTAGGGTTCCCCATCAGATACTCTTCCTCCCCCCTCCAGTGTGGTTCGGCCTCGGTGACCATGGATCCACCTTGGATTGGCGTCAATGGAGGTAGTTTAAAAGTTCCTTGGATTAATTTTTTATCTGGTGGTGGCCTCGTCGCACCTTGCAGCTTTGAGATCTGGTTTAGGTTTCAGATCACTAGTTGCTAGATCTGGTTCGTGCAAAGGTGACTTTGAATCTCATATCTTCATGATCCCTTTCTAGTTTTGTCTTGCATTGGTTATGTGTGGTCCGGATCTGGGTTTCCAGATCAGTGTCTTCCTTTCTAGATCTGGGATCTTTTGTGGCTTTGAGATCTTGGTGTTGGAATTGGAATTCTTGGTGTCCGATTTGGCATTCCCATATCCTCAGGATCTCATTGTGGCCTCAGTGCACTCATCGCTACCTCAGGTTTGATTGTTGCAGGATGAGACTGGCTCCTCTTGGACTTCATGATCTGGTCTCGGCTGTGGTTTTTTTAGTGTAGGACCAGGCACATTCGGCCATGAAATCCCAACCCAGCTTCTTCTCAGCTTGACATCGGTTCTGGTGTTCCCTGGTCTACTCGGAATTGGATCCAATGGCATGGAGGGGGGTGGCCCTTCATTCTTCATCTTCTGGATTCTTACGGTTTTGTTCAAATGTGGGTGGTATTTTGTTGTGGTTACCGCTGCTGGTTGCTGGTCGCTGATTGCTTGAAGATGATGTTTCTTTGTTTTGAATGTCGTGATGGTGTTTTTCTAGGGGCTGCTGGAGGCTGGTGTTTGGGACTTTGTTGTGATGAATTTGGGTTGATGAAGTTGCTGTATATGGTTTGGTGTTGTTGGCTACTAGTTGCTGATGGGGTGAGAGGTGATGTTAGAGACTTTTCTATTTTTTTTGCATTGTGTGGATTTTAGTTTTTTTCTTTTGGTTTTTTTTGGTGTTGGGGCTATTAAGTGTTTTTTGGGTGTGGGTCGTTTGATCCCTTTTCTCCCTTCTCTGGTGCATCTTTTTTTCTAATAAATTGGGGGGGGGGGGGGGGTTAGGAATAGCCTGACTTGCGCTTCTTCCTTGCCCTAAAACTGTTAAAAACACTAAAAAATAATTCTAAAAACAAAAAAACCTTTAATCCCCATAGAAAAACCATTGGTCTGTAAATCCCTTTAAATCCCTAAAACCCTGAAAATCCCTAAAAGCCCTAAAAACCCATAAAAATCATAAAAAAGGACGGAAAATAATTAAAAGCATAAAAAATCAGAAACATACTGTAAAACACTAATAAACCATGAAAATATATAAAACACATAAAAAACTATAAAAACAAAAAAATCATTAAAAACTATAAATACCCTAGAAACCCTAAAAACCATAAACACCTAAAACCATAAAAACCAAAAAACATATAAAAACCCTAAAAAATATATAAAAACTCATAAAACCCTTGAAAACCATAAGAACACTAAAAACACTAAAAACCATAAAACCCTAAAAACTCAAAACAAAACAAAAATCCCCAAAAGGCCTTAAAAACAAGAAAACCCCAAAAAACCACCTAAAATCCCTCAATATTCAAAAAAACCATAAAAATCATAAGAAACCCCGAAAAATATTTAAGAGTAAAAAACCCTTAATCTCTAGAAAAAACCCTTTGAATTTCATTAAAACTAATAACACATAAATCACCTAAAAACTAAAAAAGATAGAACCCCTAAAATCCCTAAAACCTAAAAACCATAAAAATCCATAAAACCCCTAAAAACATTAAAAATATTTAAAAATCCCTAAAAATCCCTAAAACTTAAATATCATAAAACCTAAGAAAATGATAAAAAACTAAAAACACATTAAACCTCTAAAAATCTAAAAAAACAATAAAAACACTAAAAGTCCCTAAAAACCTTAAAATCCCTAAATACCTCTCTAAATCGATAAAAAACCCTAAACAGCCATAAAAACAGTAAAACCCACAAAAAACTCAAAAAACCATTTAAAACCCTAAAAACGTTAAAAAACACTTTAAAACCTAATAACCCTAAAACCCTAAAACCTCATAAAAAACCTAAAATCCCTAAAAAACCACAAAAAACACTCAAAATCCCTAAAACCCTAAAAACCATTAAATATCCCCAAAAATAAATAAAAACCTAAAAACCCAGAAAAACCTTGAAAACCCCTAAAGAAACCATAAAACCCTAAAACACAAAAAAACTAAAAAACAAAAAAATGTTAAAATCCGTAGAAACTCTAAAAACACCAAAAATCCATAAAACTCCTAAAATGAATAAAAAACCTAAAAAGTACAAAATATACCTAAAATCATAGAAAACACTAAAAAACCCTAAGAAAACCATAAAAAACTTGAAATACATAAAAACCCAAAAAACATAAAAACGATAAAAACACTAAAGATGCTAAAAACCCTAAAAACCCTAAAAACCATAGAATTCATAAAAAACACTAAAAACACTAAAACCCATAAAACCCATAAAACCCATAAAAACTCTAGAACCCACTAAAAATTTTAAAAACCATTTCATCCCCCAAAGATGTTAAAAAATTTAAAAATGTTACTAACCCAAAATACTAAAAACCCCTAAAAACAAAAAAAAACCAGAAAACCCCTAAAAACCCTAAACTCCCCTAAAATACCCAAAAACCCTAAAAACAATAAAATCCCAAAAATCCATAAAAAGAACTAAAAAAGTAAAAACCCTTAAAAACACATGATAAACCTTTAAAACCTTAGACAAAAAACCCACTAAAAATAGAAAGGTAAAAACCCATAAAAACCATAAAACTCATAAACACTTTAAAACCCATAAAATTGCTAAAACCCACTAAAAACCAGAAAAAATTTATCATCCTAAAATGTTAAAAAAACCCAAAAAACACATAAACCCTGAAAAAATTCAAAAAAAACACCGAATTCCAAAAAACCATAAAAACCCAAAAAACCCTAAAAATTCATAAAACCCTAAAAACCATAAAAATCCTAAAAAAGACATACAAATCCATAAAAACATAAAACACCATAAAACAGCGAAAATGGTAAGAAAAACCCAAAAATTAAAAATAATTAAAACCCTAAAAAAGGGGAAAACATTAAAAACCTGAGAAACCCTAAAAATTCTAAAAACACTTAAAACCTTAAAATTCCTAAAAACCATAGAAACCATAAAAATAATTAATAATAAATAAAAATAACTAAAACCTAAACACCTAAAAAACCGAAAAAACCCTAAGGAAACATTAAAAACCTAAAACCCCTTAATACCCTTAAAACCCATATAAATGCTAAGAACTCTAAAAACCCTTAAAAGATCCTAAAACCCAGAAAACACCTAAAAACCATAAAAACCCCAAATAAACTTAAAAAAACCTAAAACCCCCTATAACCCCTAAAAATACCAAAAAAACTAAAAACCCCTAAAATTCTTAAAAACCTTAAGAAAACCTTCAAAGCCAAAAAACACTTAAAACCCTTAAATACCCATAAAAATGATAAAAAAGCCCAAAAATCTCAAAAAATGTAAAAGACACTAAAAACCCAAAAACCAAAAAGAAAACCTTAATTATCTAAAAATACTTAAAACCCTGGAAAACTATAAAACACTAGAAGCCCAAAACTATTGTAAAACACAAAAAAAACAATTAAAACCCTAAAATCCTTAAAATATTCTAAAAAGAAATAAAAATCCTAAAACCACTAAAAACACTAACAACAATTTAAACCCCTAAAAACATTAAAAAAATATCTAAAAACCTTTAAAAATCTAAAAACTCAAATAATAAAGTAAAAACCTATGAAATTCTAAAGGAAAACTTAAATACTTAAAACAGAAAAGATCATGAAACCCTAAAAACGTTTAGAAATCCTTAAAAACAAAAAAACCCCCAAAAAAACCTAAAAAATAAAAATTTTGAAAACCCATAAATTCTTTAAAAACCCTAATAACCCATAAAAATAATTTAAATGCACTTAAAACCCCCAAAACCTAAAAAATGATAAAACCTAGAAAAAACCTAAGAAAATATTAAAAATTAAAAACACATAAAACCTCCCAAAACATAAAAAATGCAAAAAAACCTAAAAACATAAAAAGACCATAAAACCCATAAAACCCCTTAAAACACTAAAATCACATAAAACCATAAAAACCATAAAACATATAAATCCCCTAAAAACAGTAAAAACTCTACAAACCCTTTAAAAGCCTAAAAATGTTTAAATGCTCCAAAATACCTTATAACTCATAAAAACAGAAAAAACCTAAAAACCCGAAAAACCCAAAAAAAACCCTCAAAATATCTAACAACCAAAAAAATGAATTAAAATACCAAAAATAACTAAAAAGTTTTATAAATCCTTGACAACACCTAAGAAAACCCTAAAAACATAAAAACAATTGAAACCCAAAATCCCCAAAAACCATTAAAACCCCTAAAAATCCCTAAATTTACCTAAAAAAGTAAACAACCCAAAATACCCTTAACACCCCAATGAAACCATTAAAAATCAAAAAGACACTTAAATCCACGAAAATCCATAAAAATATAAAAACCCTAAAAACCCCTAAAAGACCATAAAACCCTTTAAAACCCCAAAAAACCATAAAACCTCTAAAAAATAAAAACCCTTAAAAACCCATTTAAAACCTAACTAACCACTAAAAACTATAAATCACCATTAAATCTAATAAACATTAAAAACCATAAAAAAATGTAAACCCCTAAAAAACTGGAAAAAATCCCTAAAATGCCCCCAAAAACCGTACAAAATAAAAAAACACTCAAAACCCCATAAAATTGTTAAAAACCCTAAAAACCGTAAAAACTATTACATAATCAAAAACCCTAAAAACTTTAAAAATACATAAAACCCATAAAACCCTATAAATCCCTCAAATCCCAAAAAAACCTAAAAACCTTAATAAAACTAAAAAACCTATAAAAGCCCCTAAAAAGTTAAAATCCCTAAAAACGCTTCAAAACACTAATAAATCTTTAAAAACATAAGAACACATAAAACCCATAAAACCAAAAAATTCTAAAACCCTTAAAGAAAACTAAAGACCCCAAAACACCCAAAATACTCCTAAAAATCCCTAAATACCCCCAAAACCATATAAACCATAAAAGACCTAAAATATCTAAAAATGAAAAATCCCCAAAACCCAGAGAAACACTAAGAAACCCCTATAAAACTGACAACCCTTAAAACCCATAAAAACAAAATAAAAACTAAAATCTTAAAAGAACCTAAATACCCTTGAAAACCATAAAATCACATAAAAACCACAACAACCAATAAAAACAGTAAAAAAAATATAATCTCCAAAAAACCCATTTATTCCCAAAAAAACGTTAAAAACTCTTAAAAACCTTATACACCTTAAAAAAAATAAAAAAACCATTAAAAACCCAAAATCCATAAAAACACGAAAATTCCTAAAAACCCCATTAAACCCAAACAAATCCCTAAAAACCTAAAAACCATGAAAATACTATAAATTATCTAAGAATCCCAAAAATATAAAAAAACCATAAATCTATAAGAAAACATAAAAATTAAAATACCCTTAAACCCCCTTAAGCCTTAGAAACATTAAAACCTTAAAACCCCATAAAACCTTAAAACCACTAAATGCACTAAAAACCCTTCAAATCCCAAAAAATGTTAAAATACATTAAAATCCCTAAAAGCCATAAAAACATAAAAAACCTCTAAAAATACAAAAAAAACCCCATAGAAACCCTGAAACATCTCCAATTACCTAATGAAAATAAAAACTCTAAAAATCACTAAATACCCATATAAATCCCTAAATGTGTAAAAGAATCTAAAAATAATGAAAAACACTAAGAAAGTATTAAAACACTAAAAATGCTTAAACCCTTAAAACCCCAAAAGTTCTAAAACACATAAAACCCCTAAAGACCACTAATAATAATAAAACCCTTAAAACCGTAAAACCCCTAGAAACCAATAAAACCTCTAAATTTCCATAAAAATCTAAAAACACTTTAGTCCATTAAAAACATTAAAAATTTATAAAAATATCTAAAATTCTAAATAATAAAAAGAAAACTAAAATCCCAAAAAAAACAAAAAAAACCCCTAGAAACAATAAAAATCTTTCAAAACCCACAGAATCCCTAAAAACACAAAAAACTATAAATGTCCTAAAAAATACCAAAAAAAATACTTGAAAACATAGAAAACCGTAAAAATCCTGAATATCCCTGAGACAACCTCAAAACCTAAAAAAATTTAAAACACCTAAAAGCCTAAAATCCCTAAAACCCTAAAAACTATAAACACCCTCAAAATGTCAAATTACTATAAAAACGTAAATGTACTAAAATATCCATAAAAATCCTTAAAAGTGTGAAAAACCATAAAAACCTAAAAATAATTTAAGCCCCTAAAAACATAAAAATGATAAAAACCCTAAAACCTGAAAAAGACCTTAAAAATCTTAAATACCCCTAAAACCTTAAAAGACCAAAAAACCATAGAAACCCATAAAACCACTAAAACCCCTAAAACCCCCTAAAACACTAAAAACCATTTTAACCCTAAAACGTTAAAAACTCTATAAACATTAAAAACACTAGAAAATATAAAACACCATAAAAATTCAAAAATACCATTAAAAACCTAAAAACCCAAAAAACCCATAAAAACATTCAAAATCCCTAAACATATTAAATGCCAAAAAAATCCTAAAAATCCCAAAAAATACCTAAAAAATAAAAAACTATAAATAACATGAAAACCAATAAGAAGACCATAAAAACCTAAAAACATTTAAAAACCAAAAAACTCATAAAAACCTTAAAAACCAAAACATGATAGAAACCCTAAAGGACCCTAAAGACATAAAAATCACTCAAAACCATAAAATCCCCTAAAAATCACAAAACCCCATATAAGACCCTGAAAACCAATAAAACTATAAAAGAATTTTAAATCCATAAAACTAATAATAACTGTAAAAAACATTGAAAACCTAAAAACTCAAAAATTTCTAAAACCCCAAAAAACCCTAAAAACTGCTAAAACCCTTAAAATTCCTACTAACCCAAAAGGAATAATAATCCTAAAAATACCTAAAATCCCTGAAAAAATTAAATACCATAAAAACATTCAAAAACCCTAAGAAAACCAAAAAAACAAAAAACACATAAAACAAACCCCCCCTGTAAAATCCTAAATACCATAAAGAACCCTAAAACCCATCAAATTCCTAAAAACTATAAAATATTATTAACATCCAAAAATCCCTTAAAATACATAAAAGATTAAAAAAACCTAAAAAATTGAAAAGCCTAAATAACCATAAAACCCTAAAAACATTTAAACCGGGAAAAACCCAAAAAACAATTAAAACCCCAATGATCTTAAAACCCCTAAAATCCCAATGATCAATAAAAACCTGTAAACCCTTAAAAACTCCCAAAGGCCTCTAGAAATTCTAAAACCATTTAAACCCATGAAAACACTGTATAACTATAAAAACATTTAAACCCCAAAAAACTCAAAATGACAAAAATACCAAAAAACCAAAAAAACCTCAAAAACCCTAAAAACCATAAAACTGAAAAAATCTATAAAAACCCAAAAACATTAAAAATACTAAAAAATACCTAAAAATATTAAAATCCATAAATACCTATAAACCCATTTAAACCCCTAATAAAAACATAAGAATCCTAATAACCATTAAATCCCCTAAAAACCTAAAAAACACTAAATACCGTAAAGACCTGAAAAACCCAAAAAAACCATAAAACCCCTAAAACATTAAAAACCCTAAAAACCCCATAGAACCTATAAAACCAACCAAAAACTCCAAAAACATTTTAAATCCCTGAAAAAATTAAAAACTCTAAAAAATATTAAAAACAGAAAATATCTCAAAAAACCGTAAAACCCAAAAAACCATAATACCCCAAAAAACATAAAAACCCTAAAACCCATCAAAAACCCTAAGAACCCTAAAAACAATAAAATTCCAAAAATTCCCTAAAATATATAAAAATGTAGAAACCCATGAAAAATCTTAATAAAACCAAAAATATAATATCAAGTAAAACCCCTAAAACATAAAAAACACCAAAGGCTATAAAACCTCTAAAAAGACACTAAACCCTAATACCATTCAAAACCATAATAATACATAAAAAAATTAGAAACCCTAAAAATAATAGAAAAACTAAAATGCACTAAAATTTTAGGAACACATTAAATCCATAAAATGTTAAAAAAACACAAATAACCCTTAAAATCCCTAAAAACTCAAAAAACCACTAGAACACCAAAAAAACATAAAAAATAAAAAACCCCAGAAACCCCAAAATCCTATCAAAATCACAAAAAACTGTAAAAACCCTTAAAAATATTATAAAATCCCTAAAAATAAATAAAAAAATAAAAAACCTAAAAACCCTAAAAAAAACTCCACGAAAGCCTTAAAAATACTAAAATCACTTTAAACCCTAAAAATCTAAAAAATGATAAATACCATAAAACCCTCAAAGTATATAAAACCCCTAATACCAATAAAAATTATAAAAATCCCAAACACCACTAAAAATATGAAAAACTATAAAACTATGCAGAACAATAAAAAAACATAAAACAATAGAACGCACATAAAAACCCTAAAAACCCTAAACACTCAAAAAAAACATTTAACTCCTAAAAATGTTAAAAAAACTCTAAAAACCTTAAAAATCATAGAAATGTCTAAAAACTGTAAAAACCCAAAAGAACTATAAAAACACAAAGTCTCAAAAAAACCATCAAAATACCTAAAACCCTAAATGTATAAAATTAATAAAAATTCAATTAGAACATAAAAAGCCCTAAAATCCTTGTAAAACCCCCAAAGAAAAACATAAAACCCTAAAATACCTAAACCCCAAAAAAACTAAAAATGGATAAAACCCCTAAAAGGACCTAAAAACCTAAAAACCCTCAAAATCCATAAAAACCCAAAAACCATTAAAATTATAAAAACATAAAAATTCCTAAAAACATAAAAACATTCAAATCCATGAAAAACCCCTAGGAAAACCATACATCCATAAAAAACATAAAACTCATTACAACATAAAAAACACAAAACCCTAAAAGCCATCAAGTCCCCTAAAAACCTTGAAAACCAAAAAAACTCTAAAACACTATAAAACCCTAAATAACCATTAAAAATCAAAAATCCTTTAAACCAATAAAACGTTAAAAAATCTAAAAAACCATTACAACTGTAAAAAAAGTCAAAATTGAATAAGAACCTAAGGAAGACCATAAAATCCCTTGAAACAATTAAAACCATCAAACCCTCAAAACCCCTAAACCCTGAAACCCCAAACTAATGCTACATAAAACATTTAAAACCGTGGAAAACTAAAAAAACACTAAAAACCCAAAAAATACCTTAAAACACCTAAAAGAAATTAAAACCCTAAAATTTGTTAAATCATCTGAAAACAAATAATCATCATAAAAATACTAAAAGCACTAACTACCCTTTAAACCCCTAAAAACATAAAAAAATATAAAAACCTTTAAAAACATAAAATGTCCAAAAAAATACAGTAAAACCCCATGAAATACTAAAGGAACACTAAAAATACATTAAACAAAAAAGACCCTAAAACACTAAAAATACCTTAATAAAACCATAAAATCCAAAAAACACATAAACCCCCCAAAACCTAAAAATTTTATAAAACCTAAAAATCCCTCCAAATAGTAGTATCCCATACAAATCATATAAAATCACTAAAAACCCCAAAAACACTAAATCATTTTAATTTTTTTGAAAAACCTAAGAAAAAATTAAAAATTAAAAGCACATAAAACCCCTAAAATATAAAAATTAGTAAAAACACTGAAAAAGATAAAAGACATCAAAAAACCAAAAACCCTTAAAAACCCTCACGTCACATAAAAATGATAAAAATCCAAATAAAACATATAAAACCCCAAACACCAATAATAACTCTACAAACCCTTCAAACCCATAAAAATGTTAAAGAGATATAAAAACCCATAAATCTCCTAAAAACTCAAAAAAAAATGAAAAAACCCCTAAAAATATATAAAACCCTAAAAAAATTAAAAATGCTTCAAAATATCTAAAAACACTAAAACCACATTAAATTCCTTAAAAGATCTATAAAAAAGAAAATGTAAAAACCCCTAACATCCTTAAGAGAATCTTTAAAACCTGATCTAAATTAATACTCAAAAAGCCAATAACACTAAAAACCGTAAAAAAACCCAAAACACATAAAAGTGCTAAAAACCCTAAAAAGACACAAAAACCCTAAAAACCTACCCCACCCCACTAAAAAATCTGTAAAAACTCTAAACACGCATAAAAATCATAAAAAAATCTCTGAAAGTATCTAAAAATATAAACAACCCAAAAATCCCACCAAATCCCAAACAAACCATTAAAAATAAAAAACACTCAAATCCACTAAAATACCTAAAATAAATAAATGCCCTAAAATGCCCTAAAAGACCATAAAAATATTTAAAACTGATAAAAAAAATAAAACCTCTAAAAATATAGAAACCCCTAAAAACCCATTTAAACCCCAACTAACAACTAAAAACACTAAAAACCCTTTAAACCCCAAAAAATGTTAAAAAGTATAAAAACCTTTTAAACCACAAAAAAAACTCAAAAAACACACCCAAAACCTTAAAAATCATAAAAACCCTAAGAAATTTATTAAAAATAAAAACCCCTAAGAAAAATAACACCCTATGAAAATATTAAAATCCTACAAATAATTAAAATAATTAAAAATAAAAAATCTAAAAACTCAAAAAAACCCAAAAAAAGACCCTTAAAACCAAAAAACAGCTAAAAACCATAAAAACTACTAAAAACCCTAAAAATCCATAAAATTAATGAAAAATTAAATAAAATAGATAAAAATGTAAAAAAATTACTAAAAACCATGAAAACCCTAAGAAGACATTAAAAACATAAAAAAGCATAAAATTCCTAAAACAACTAAAAAATGAAAAAACCCATAAAAAACTGAAACACCATAAAACAATAAAAACCCAAAAAATCCCTAAAAACAATAAAAACCACAAAATTCATATTTTTTTTTCAAATAACATGAAATGTAAGGAACACTAGGAACCCTAAAACCCATCATTAATTCCTGAAATCTGAAAATAGTTATAATCCCTAAAAACCTAAAAAATGCTAAAACCCTAAAAAACCTAAAACCCCTAAAAACTATAAAGAACCTTAAAATCCATAAATTCATAAAAATTTAAAAACCCTAAAAACCTAAAAGGCCCAAAAAAGTCTTAAACCCCTAAAAACCATAAAAACCCCAAAAACCCCTTTAAAACCCCTTAAAACACATAAAAACCTTAAAACACATTAAGAACAATATAATTCCTTTAAAACCATAAAAATTATAAAATCCAAATACTCCCCAAACCCCTAAAAACCCAAAATTATGTAAAACCCTAAAACTATAAAACCCCTAAAACACATAAAAATCCCTAAACCTCTAAAAAACAAGAAAAATTATAAAAAATCACAAAACCCCTAAAACATGAAAACCTTTTAAAATATGGAATAACCCTTTAAAAACCATAAAAACCTAAAAACAATTAAGCCCCATAAAAACCTAAAAATGATAAATGTAATAAGAAGCCTAAAATCCTAAAACCCCTAAAACCCATAAACCCCCTAAACATCTTAAAAACCTTAAAACCCATAAAAATAATAAAATCCCACAAAATAATCTAAAAATTTTTAAACCCCCCAAACAATTAAAAACTCGAAAACTATTAAAACCTCTAAAAACACAAAAAACCCTAACCCCCCCCCCCAAACCATAAAACCCTAAAATACATTTAAACCCTAAAAAATCATTAAAATCCTTAAAAATGTATAAGAACCCTAAAAACCTTATAAATTACCCTACAAACCTAAAAACACATTAAACCTATAATAAACCTAAAAAAAACTAAAACTGATAAAATCACTAAAAAAACCTTAAAACCCTAGAAACCATCAAAATCCCAAAAGAAACTAAAAGTAGTAAAAATCCTTAAAACACCAAAAAATACCTACAAATTTTAAAAAATAATAAAAACATGGGAAAAACCCCTCAGAAAACCTAAAAACCTAAAAATTGATTAAAACCCCCCAAAATTCTAAAAACCATAAAAACCATAAAACCTCTAAAACCCCAAAAACATCATAGAAAACCTCAAAACCCCTAAATTACCTTTAAAACCATAAAACCACTAAAAATATAAAAAAACCATCAACCCCTAAAATTTTTAAAGAACAATAAATATCTTAAAAACCCTAACATAAATAAATAAATAAACCTTAAATCCCAAAAAACCAAAAAAATACAAAAAATAAAAAAAAATCGAAATAACCCTAAATACCATAAAAATTAATGAAAAACCCTAAAATTCACTAAATATTTAAAAATATCCTTAAAACCATGAAAACCCCTAATAAAACCATGAAAATCAAAAAACAAAAAAAACACCTCAAAATACTAAAAAATTATAAAAACCTTAAAAACCCTTAAAATTACTTCAACACCTACCAACCCTTAAAAACAATAAAGGTCCCAAAAACATAAAAACATTAAAAACCCATCAAACCCCTAAAAACTATTAAAAAATCTAAAAAACCCTTTAAACCCATAAAACCCTTAAAATACTCTAAAAATCCTTAAATGGCTAAAAAACACAAAAATACCAAAGAACCATAAAAACTATAAACCCTCAATATATATAAATAAACAAAAAACCATTAAAAACATAAAAAATACCTAAAAATCCCTAAAAATGAAAAAACAAAAAAACCATAAAAAGCCCTAAGAAACCCTTAGAAATATAAAAACTCCTAAAACCCTTCAAAAAACCTAAAAATTGATAAAAGCCATTTAAAACCCAAAAATGCCTCAAAATATATAAATACTCTAAAATAAATAAAATCATAAAATGACACTTAAAATCTCAAAAAATGTAAAAACATTAAGAACCTTGAAAACCCCTAATAAAACCATAAGAAACTAAAAACCCTTGAAACCCCTAAAAACTTAAAAAATTCAAAAACCCTAAAAGACCCTAAATCTCCTAATCCCACGAAAAACAAAAAAACTAAAAACCATAAAAAACTAAAATCCAAAAACACATCAAAATCCCAAAAAACAATAGAAACAATAAAAAACCATAAAACGCTAAAAACAAAAAAACCCTAACCACCCAAAAAACATAAAAATCCTAAAAACCCTCAAAATACCTAAAACCCTAAGAACCATAAAAATCCAAAAAAACCCTAAAACTAAAAAAAACCTCCAAAACTAGGAATCCCTGAAGAAAATACTATAATCCTAAAAACACTTAAAACCCATAAAAAATCCTATAACCATAAAACCTTAACAACCCTAAAAACCCCAAACCCCCTCTAAATTTGTAAAAACCCTAAAAACCATAAAAACCTGAAAAATTCTATAAAAGTCCCTAAAAATGTCAAAAACCCTAAAAACCCGAAAACCACAAAGAAAGACTTAGAAACCTAAAAAACACATAAAACCCTAAAACCCAAAAAATGAAAAAAACCCCTAAAACCCTAAAAAACAATAAAACTGTTAAAATCACTAACACCCTAAAACATGTTAAAAACCATAAAAAACATAAAAATATCAAAAAACAAAAAAACCCTAAAAACCTAAAAACCAGAAGAAACACTTCAAAACCCAAAACACTTAAAAGCTTTGAAAAACCAAAAAAATAATAGAAACACAAGAAACCTTAAAAGTCTCTAAAACCCTTAAAATTATGAATAACTATGAAACCCTTAAAAATGATAAAATCACAAATTCCCATAAAAAATAAGAAATCACTAAAATCACTAAAATCCTTATAAAACCCAAAAAAGTTAAAAACCCTTAAAACTCAAAAAAACTCTATCCCCCCTAAAATGCATTAAACCCCCTAAAAACCCTAAACCCTAGGAAACCTAAAAATCCTAAAAATCCATAAAACCCCTAAAAACCATAAAAAAACACCAAAAACATAAAACCCCTAAAAACTCCAAAAAACATTAAGAAAACATTTAAAACAAAAAAACACTATAAACCCATAAAAACTCTAAAAACCCTAAAACACTAAAAATATCATAATCCACAATACCCCTAAAACCCTTAAATCTCCTAAAAACATTAAAATCCCAAAAACCCCATAAAACCTTAAAAATGTAAAAAATAATCTCAACCCATTTGAACCAAAATAATATATAAAAGACCCTCTAAATACCCAATAAATCCCTAAAAACT
Organism: Viscum album; assembly: GCA_963277665.1. NCBI lineage: Eukaryota > Viridiplantae > Streptophyta > Magnoliopsida > Santalales > Viscaceae > Viscum > Viscum album. The sequence goes on along the minus strand of OY728136.1, from coordinate 1,272,277,947 downwards.
CAAAGAACCATTAAAAACTAAAAAAATTAAAAACCCTAAAATCCAAAAAACCTTAAAAATTATCAGAATATCTAAAACCATGAAAACCCATAAATTATTATTAATTCCTGTAAAACAACTAAAAATGTATATACCCCTAAAACCCTAAAAAACCAAAAAACCGTAAAACCCAAAAACAGTTAAAAACCCTAAAAACATAAAAATTCTAAAAATGAAAAAAAACCCCCAAAAAACTAAAAAATCTAAAAAACCCACAAAATCCCTAAAAACATTAAAAGACCATAACAATCATAAAACCACCTAAAAATCTATAAAAATGTATAACCCTCTGAAATACCTAAAAATACCTAGGGAAAACATTAAAATCCAAAAAACACTTTAGACCCCAAAAAATTCTAAAAAAGATAAAAACCCTAAAAACCCATAGAAGGACCTAAAAAACAACTAAAAACCATAAAACCCCTAAGACACTGAAAAATTAGAAAACCCAAAACCCATACAAATCATAAAACTCCTAATAACATTAGAAAATTCTAAAAAAACATATAACTATTAAAAATCCACTAAATAATCTAATAACCCTTTCAAAACATGAAAAAATTAAGAAACTATAAAACCCCTTTAAAATCCTGAATACTCAAAACCCCTTAAAATCCAAAAAAACCCCTAAAATCCATAAAAACCATCAGAATCCCTAAAATCCCTAAATACATTAATAATCCTAAAAAATCCCTCAAAATCCATTAAAATATAAAAAACATAAAAATAATAAAACCCTAAGTAAACCTTTTTAACCTAAAAACACATAAAACATATAAATACCTAAAAAACACCAAAAACCCTTAAAACACCTATTAACCCTAAAATCCCTTAAAAATTATAACACATATAAAACATATAAAACACACTAAAACTATAAGAAAAACTAAAACTCTAAAAATCCTTCAAATGTAAAAAAATTTTCAAAAATTGTAAATACATTAAAACCCCAAAAAACTCAAAACAATCAAAAACCCCAAAAACACTGAAACTCCTAAAAACCCTAAAACCTTTAAAAACCCCTAAAAACCCTAAAGAGCATTAAAAACCCTAAAAATACAAAAAATTTAAAAACCCGGGAAACCCCAAAAAAACCATAAAAAACCTAAAGACAACTAAAATCCCAAAAAAATGATACAAACAATAAAAAAACCATAAACTAACCTTATAACCCTAAAAACATAAAAATCATAAAAATCCTTAAAATCGTAAATTCCGATAAAAACACTAATACACCATTAAAAACCATAAAACCCTTTAAAACCCTAAAAGCATTAAAATATCTTAAAACATTATGTTCCTAAAATACTCAAAAAACCCAACAAAAAACCATAAAACTATAAAACAAATATCTAAAAAGTTTAATAACCTTCAAAATCCCAAAAAAACCCAAAAAATCCAAAAATAATCCTAATAATACATAGAAATACCTAAAAATGTTTAAAGCCCAACAAACCCTGAAAACCCCTATAAAAAAACACAAAATGCTAACAACTCTTAAAACCCCTAAAAATAAAATAAAAAATCTGAAAACCCTATTAAATCTTAAAAAATTAATACCCTAAAATCCCAAAATCCTTAAAAACCTTAAAACCAAAAAAATCCTATAAAATTTCTAAAAATATATAAAAACATAAAAACACATAAAGCCCTTAATAAATCTTTTGAAACCTAGATACTCTTAAACATGTTGATAACCTAGAAAATGCGAAAAATAGGCCTAAAATACCCTAAAAACCCCTAAAAATGTAAAACCCATTAAAATATAAATTCCCACCAAGACCCACAAAAACCAAAGAAAACCACAAATGTCTCTAAAACCCTCTAAACCCCTAAAATTGTTAAAAAAACTCAAACAACATATAAACACTAAAAAACTCAAAAAAAAACAGAATCCCAAAAAAACCTTAAAACCACTAAAAACACTCCAAACCCCTAAAACCATAAAAAACATAAAAATAATAAAAATGTATAAATATATTGAAAAACATAATAAATCTTAAAACCAGGAAAACCCCTAATAAAACCTTAAAAACCAAAAAATTCTAAAACCCCCAAAAACTCAAAACCACAAAAAATATTAAAACATCTAAAAATCGCTAAATCTATAAAAACCAAAAACAATGTAAAAAATACCTAAAAATTAAAATTCCCTTGAAATATTGAAATAACACCAAGGGAGACATATAAACCTAAAAAACATAAAACCCCTAAACTCTAAAAAATAATAAAAACCCTAAATGAAAATGAGAACCCTATAACCCCTCAAAACCATAAAAACCAGTAAAAAATGTAAAAAACAATGAAACCCATAAAAACTCGAAAAACCACATAAGCTCTAAAACACTTGAAATCCATAAATTTGTTTAAAAAAATTAAAAACCTTATAACCCAAAAAACATTAAAATACCCTAAAAACTAAAAAACCATAAGACCCTAGAAAGCAATAGAAACCCTTAACATCTATAAAAACCCTATTAAGACATAAATATCTTTAAAATATTTCTAAAACCCCATAAAAATGTAAAAAACTATTAAAACCCTAAAACAATTAAAACCCCAAAAAACCTAAATGCCAACAAAACATTAAAACCCCCAAAATCCTAAAAACCATAAAAAACCTAAAATCCTAATATTCCTAAAAAACTATAAAAATCTTAAAAAAGGCCTTAACATAACTAAAAGGATACAATAACATAAAACCCTGAAAACCCCAATGAAAATGTAAATCCCAAAAAAACATAAAACCACAAAACCCCTAAAAATGCTAAAACATTAAAAACTGTAACTCCCTAAAAACTATAAAACCCCCTAAAAACCATAAAACCCCTAAAAACCTTCCCTTGCTTGTTGTTTCTTTTTTATAATAAATTTCGGGACCGTCAGGAAAATCCTGGACATGTGCCTTCCTTGCACAAAAAAATTTAATAAAACACTAAAAAATTAAAAAACCATTAAAACTAAAAAATAACCCTAAAACCCCAAAAAATCATAAAAACCCTAGAAACCCAAAAAATCCAAAAAATCTCTAAAATCCCAAAAAATCCTTAAAAATAATAAAAATTTCGAAAATTTAAAATACCCTAAAAAGAATGAAAATCCTCAAGAAAACCTTACTAACTAAAAATACTTAAAACCACTAAAAAACTAAAAATGCTAAAAATCTTAAAAACCTAAAGTACTAAAAAACCAAAAAAACCATTCAAAATCACTAAAAACTATAAAAAACCATAAAAATCTAAAATAGCCTTAAAATTCCTAAAAATAGAAAACACTAAAAAATATGATAAGCACTAATAAAACCATAAAAATATAACAACAATTAAAACCCCTAAAAACCTAAAAACGTTAACAATAATAAAAGACCCTAAAAACAGAAAAACCAAAAAAACCTAAAAACTTTAAAACACTTAAATCCTATAAAAACCCAAAAAATACACTGAATTCAATGAAAACCTTTAAATCATTACAATTTTTAAAAACAATTAAAAAACCTAAACAAAAGAAAACCAAAAAACCCAAAAATAACATAAAACCCGAAAAAACATAAAACCCCAAAAAACCCATAAAACCACCAAATTCTTAAAAAAACACTAAAAACCATAAATAAAACTAAAAGGCCCTAAAAATACATAAAAACTAAAAAACCTGAAAAACCATGATAAACCTTAAGAAAACAATAAAAACTATAAAATAGTTAAAGCCCCTAAAAACATGAAAACGCTAAAAATCCAAAAAAAACCCAAAAACTCTCAAATAACTTAAAAACCGTAAAAATATATTTAAACCTAAAAACTATAAAAATCATCAAAATCCCTAATACCCTAAAAAACCCTAAAAACAAGGAAAACCCTTCAAAAACCATAAAAACATAAAAATGCTTAAGTCCCTTAAAATACCAAAAAAATCAAAAATACCTAAAAACCCCTAAATTTCGAAAAAAAACCCCTAAATCCCCTAAACACCCCTAAATCGTTAAAAACCATAAAAACCATAAATACACTAAAATCTAAAAAAACACAAAAAACTCTAAAACCATTTAAACACCTAAAGTAATTAAAATACACTAGAAAATGGTAACATCCTAGAAAAAACCCTAAAAAGTCTAAATATCCTAAAACCCCTAAAACCACTAAAAACCCTAAAAACCATAAAATCCCGTAAAACCCCAAAAACCTCTAAAAATAAACACAATACATAAAAATCACTACACAAATAAAAACCCTTAAATCAATGAAAATTATTAAGTAATCCTTAAAAACCTAAAAACACTCAAAAACATTAAAAAACTAAAAAAATTTAAAACCCTAAACCCTAGAACCTGTGAAAACCCCTAAAATCCCCCAAATTACATAAAACCCTAATAAACTATAATAAAAACTAAAAGAACCCAAAAAATCCATAAAAATAAAGATCTTTAAGAATACTGAAAAACCCTACTAAAGTTTAAAAACCTAAAAACACTTAATCCTATTAAAAACCGTAATTTTATAAAAAACCCCAAAAAATAATAAAAACCAGAAAAACCCCTAAAACCCTAAACGCCCTAAATTCCGTAAAAATTCTTTAAAACCCATAAAAACCTAAAGAAAAACTAAGAACAATAAAAAAAATTTATCCCCAAAAAATGTTAAATAACTCTTAAAACCCATAGAGACCATAATAAATAAAAAACACTAATCCCCCCCCCCAAAACCCTAAAACCCATAAAAACCTAAAAACCCAAATTACCATCAAAATCCTTTGAACCCCTAAAAACCATAAAAAAACTTTATATATAATAAAAATCCACAAAAATATAAAAAACTAAAAAAAATGAAAAAAACTAAGAAAAAAAATTAAAAATCCAAAAACATTTAAAACCGCTAAATTCCAAAAAAATCTAAAAACAAAAGAAAACAAAAAATACCCAAAAAACCATCAAAATCCCAAAAAACCATAAAAATCCATGATATCCAAAACAATGACCTAAATCACTAAAAACATAAAAACATTAAAAAACCTAAAAACCCTAAGAAAGCCTTAGAATCCTAAAAACCCTAGAAAAATCAAAAAACCTAAACATTCTAAAACCCCTAAAGAGACCCTAGAAACCCTAAAAACTCCCTAAATATCATAAGACCTCTAAAAACCATAAAAATACACTAAAACCCCTAAAAACCCTAAAAATAAAAGTGATAGAAACCCATTAACCCCCTAAAAACATAATAAACCTAAACATGTTAAAAAAACTAATAAACTCAAAAAAAAATAAACACCCAAAAAACCATTAATCCCAAAAAAACACTAAAAACACTAAAATCCCTCAAAATACCAAAAAAATCAAAAATCCGTAAAATGAAAAAATCCCTACAAAACCCTAAAAATATAAAATATCACCTAACAACCCTGAAAACCAGCAAGAGAACATTGAAATCCTAAAAATAATTAAAATACGTAAAAAACTAAAAAGCATTAAAAACCCTAAAACACCTAATAACCCTAAAAACCCTAAAAACCCTCAATATACCTCAAAACACAAAACACCATAAAATCCTAAAAATCATTAGAAATACCAAAAAATATAAATCCCCTAAAAACCCTAAAAACCCCTAAGAAAATATTAAGAACCAAAAAAAACCTTAAACTCATAAAAACATAATAATTATAAAAACCCTAAAATCCATGAAAAATACCCGAAAAAACCCTATAACCAAAAATAACCATAAAACCCCCAAAAACCTTGAAAACCCTTAGAAAACCATAAAAAACAAGAAGACCACTAAGAACACCAAAAACATTTTAAATCTCTAAAAATATTAAAAATCTATAAAAACCATAGAACCCTAAATAACTCAAAAATCCTAAAAACTACAAAAGAACCACGAAACCCTAAAAGCCTAAAAAGTCTTAAAAACACTCAAAATGAAGAAAAACCATAAATACCAGAAAAATCATAAAAATCATTAAAAATTAAAAAATATGTTAAAACACCAAAAACCCATGAAAGACCCATGAAAACCATAAAAAACTAAAAACACTTAAAACCCTAAAAATCTGAAATCGCAAAAAACCATAAAAACACTAAAAACCCTAAAAATCCAAAACCCCTACAAATGCATAAAAGACCTAAATTATATAAAAATCCATAAAATAATAAAAATAAAAAATGTCGATAAATATCCCTAAAACCATAAAAACCTCTAAAACCCCTCTAAAAACCCTAAAAACGTAAAAACTGGAAAACACATAAAACCTACTAAAAATGCTAATAATTTTTAAAAAGAACCTCAAACCTCTAAAACCAATTTAAACCAGTAAAACCCTTAAATATCCTAAAACACCATAAAACACTAAAAAACACTTAAAACACTAAATACACATTAAATCCCAAAAATGTTAAAAACTAAAAACCCCCATAAAAACTATAAAAAACCCAAAAAAAATTAAAACCCCAAAAAATGTAAAACCCATATAAACCCCTAAAAACCATATAAATAATTAAAAAATACCTAATATACCAAAAGAAAAAAAATTAAAATCCTAAAACACCTAATAAAACCAAATAATCCTAAAAGACCTTAAATCCATTCCAAACACTAAAACCCTGAAAACCCTACAAACAATTAAAACCCCTTAAAACCATAAAAATAACAATAATACTAAAAAGTCTTAAAAATCTATAAAATTTTACAGAACCATAGAAACCCAAAAATATCCTAATGAAACCTTAAAAACCTAAAAACACTTGAAACCCCTAAAAACATAAAAAATGCTAAAAACCAAAAAAACTCCAAAATATCCTTAAAACAGTAATAACCACTGATAAAATAAGACCCCAAAAAACCATTATAAAATCCCAAAAACCCATAAAAACCATAAAAGGTAAAAATCCCTAAAAATATAAAAAACCTTGAAAAACCTTGAAAAACTTTATTAGAACCTTAAAAACCAAAAAACACTTAAAAATAAATAAACTACTAAAAAAATATAAAAAAACACCTAAAACCCCTCAAAAATCATAAAAACGATGAAAACCCATAAGGAAAACTAAAAATCCAAAATGTAATTAAAACACCTAAAAACAAAAAAACCCTAAAAACCCTAGAAGACTCTAAAATCCCCAAAATACCATAAAACACCTGAAATACTTAAAATAACTCTAAAAAACCATAATAACAAAAACATAACTAAGAAATATAAAAAACCATTAAGCACATAAAAAATTTAACAATTCTAAAAACCATTAAAACCATAAAAACTCAAAAAAACCTCTAAAACACCAAAAAATAATAAAAAACATAAAACCACTAAAAATACTAGAAACCCTCAAAATTCTTAATAAAAATGAAAATAATAAAAATACTACAAAATCCATAATAATTGCTAAAATCATAAAATACCTAAGAAAACTAAAAACATCAACTAAAACCATAGAAATATAAAAACACCTAAAACCCATATAAAATGTTAAAAACCTTAAAAATGACAAATTGTTTAAATATCAATCGACCCAAAATATCCTAAATAAACCCTAAAAACATATAAATAAAAAATCATTAAAAATACCAAGAAACATAAATAACAAAAATCCCACAAAACACTAAGAAAATCATAAAAACCAAAAAAACACATTAATTGATTAAAAACAAAAAAAATATAAAATTACTAAAATATCCAAAACCCCTAAAAGACCTAAAAAATATGAAAACCAAAAACAAAACAAAATATCACTAAAAATTAAAAAAAAATTAAACACCAATTTTTTTTAGAAAACTCTATGAAATATTAAAATCCATAAAAAATATAAAAAACCCTAAAAAAAGAAAGAACACCCATAAAAACTATAAAAATTGAAATCCCCTAAAAACCGTCACAATCCCAAAAACTATTAAAATTCTGAAAAATCCAAAAAAAATCACAAAAACATTAAAATTATAAAATCCAGGGAAACCTCTAAGAAAACCTTAAAAAGTTAAAAACACCTAAAACCCATAAAACCCTAAAAACCCTAAAACACTAAAAACTCTGAAAATCCAAAAATACCCTACAAAACCACAAAAATCATAAAAACTAAAAATTATATAAAAAAGTAAAAACCCCTAAAAACCCTACAAACCTTAGAGAATACTAAGAAAATAATAAAATCTTAAAAAATAAAATACCCTAACAAACATAAATACTATTAAAACACTAAAAAGACTCTAAAACACAAAAAAACCCTAAATAACATATAAACCATAAAAACCTGAAACCCCTAAAAACCCACTAAAAACATTAAAACCCAAAAAAATTAAAAACCCAAAAAAAATTAAAACCCTGAAAATCCCAAATAAACCTTAAAAACCAAAAAACATAAATATCCTAAGAACACAAAAACCCCTAAAATATCTAAAAATTATTTAAATACCTAAAAATCATTAAAATCCAAATGAAACCCTAGGACCCAGAAAAAATGTCATTCTCATCATCTCCTCTGATCCCACGTGATGACTTATACCCTTCCATTCCATATTGAAGACGACAATGATCTTGGCATCCCCCTTCCCTAGAGGGGGAGGGGCCTCTACTGGTTCTCAATGGGAAACTCATTTTTGACATATTCTCATCTCCTGACATAATACCTTCATTTTCCTATATGGATCTTTGACAAAGGTGCCATAAAATTTGAAGGTCACATGTAGCTCCCTTTTTCAATCTAGGAGTTCAATGAAACCTCGCCGCTACATCTTCTGACTCTATTTACGAGGTTTTTGAAGTGGTGCCACCAGTGGAAATTTTTTTATAGGTTTTTCTTCTAGCATGGGGATCTTTAGGACTGAAAATTTGTGGGTCTCATTAACAGTGATCATATCATGATTCATGTCGCATCTGAAGAGGATCATATTCATTTTTGGTTTGTGGTGATCTAATGCTACAATGGTGCTTGATTCTCCCTCTTCTGGTGGAATTTTGACTATCATATAAAGCATGAATCCCTGATTTTTGTGACATGGGTTGTATTTCCGAAACGTCCCCTCCCTTTTTAATATTTTTCTACAATTTTAATGTTTGTGAATATGGTGGGAAGGTTTCTAGGTGTGGACAGCTGAACATATGCCCTCTGCCACCCCGTTATGTGGAGGGATTTTTGTCGAAGTTGATGCTTCCAAGGATCTTGTGGATTTTGTATGGTTTGATTTGGGTGAGGAGATCCACTGAAATAAAATAGTGGTTTTTGAATCATGGGCTGACTTTTGTTATTCTTGCTAGAAATTTTTTCATAGTGATCAGGCTTGTAGTTGTGGTGACAATGATAGGAGTGGCGTGAGTCTTGCTCAAGCAAGGTTTGGTGAGACCAGCCAGAAAGTGGTGGAGGTGTTGGAGGCCATGGTAATTAACAAGCTACTACCCACCCAATTAGTAGTTACTAAGGGTTTTGTGTGGATAAAAAAGATATTTTAAGGTTAGGTGAGATATAAAGATACCAGTGGTGTATTCAGGTTGAATGAATCTATATTTTGTTGGGAATTGTTGTTTAATGGGAGGTGTAGGCCCTGAGGTGATGCACAAGGATGAAGAGTGGATTTGAATTATAGCAGTGAGAAATATGGAAGTGGTGATTTGAAGGGGGAGGAGTATGTGATGGTTTCCAAGAATGGAGACATGGGTGGGCTTGGGCATAAGAAGAGACCCCCGATGCAGTCCCATGGAGGTGTTTTAGAAGCCTGAAGGAATGGAAGGGGGTAGGCCAATAGCAGCTAGATGATGGCTATGGATGATGTTTCTCTGAATAGTATATTTGAGGATTCAGTTGCAGTTGAGTAAGCTGGTGATGATTCTGTGTAGGGGGTGTCCGAATAGGGGGAGGTGGTCCGGTAGGAGGAGTTTGCTGGGACTGGGAAACAGATTATTATGGGTGGGTAGGAGATTATTTTGGTGGGGAAGAATACTCGCCGTTTCGATGAGAGGCCCCCTAATCATAGCATAGATGACTCCTTGGTGTTGTCCTTGGGGAGTGGTGAAATAAGAAGGGTTGTACTAATAATTTTTCCAGTGTTTCCCAATAAAGAGGTTGGTGCAGATCGCATGGAGGAATTGGTTGGACTTTCACTACAAGAGATTGAGGGTAGAAATGCTGAAAGGGGTTTGGCCTCGAATATGCAGAAGGCCATGGTGGTTCATGGAGCCTCATCTAATGAATACCATTGTGTGGTAATTCATGACATGGTGATGGTGGAAAGGCCAAGGTTTCCCATCTAGGATGAGGCTAGAATATTAGGGGATATATTTGATATGGAATAGCGTAGGATAAACACCAATATGAAAAAGTTTAGATGGGAAACAACTAATAATGGGGATTACTCTCAAAAGGGGGATGGAGGTGACAAAGGAGCCTCAATCATGTCCAGATATGGAATCCTATATGGGAAGGCCACCCATGCAGAAAGTTTCTCATATGACCTCCCAAAATGGAGGCAGATGGGGGATTATTCTTCTTTACCTGGGCCCATGGAGACCTAGGCAACCTCAAGGGTGCCTAAGATGAAATTAAAAGTCAACAAGTGGGATTTTCCTCTATGAAATGCTGAGTAGGAGAGGCATCAGAAGTAGTAATTGGTGTTGTTCATACTGCATTAGGAATTTGAGTCGAGATGGGAATCTATGGGCATAGGGGTAGACTCGAACTTATGCTTTGTTGACATGGCTGTTGGATTTGGTGTTGATGATGAGCCTCACGGAGTGGGCCTAGTTTATGATTTTGTCAGCGACATTGAATAACTTGTTCTTTTTTGTGTTTTTGGGTGTTTTGGAGGATTTGGTTTGTCTGGGGTGTGTTAGGGGTTTTTAGTGTGGGTCATTTGATCCTTCCCCTCCCTTTTTTTGTGTCGCGTGTTTTCTTTTTATACATTTTGGGGGGACTGGGGATAGCCTGGTCATTCACCATCCTTTCCTAAAGAAACCCTTGAAATACGTACAAACATTAAGATACCAAAAATTGTGAAAACCCTAAGAAAACCATAAATCCCAAAAAACACTTAAAACCCTAAATATCTAAAAATAACTAAAATATAAAAAACCCTAAACCCCTCAAAATACATAAAAACCCCAAAATCCCTATAAATTCAAAAAATCCCTAAAACCATAAAAACTATAAAAACCCAGAAAAAAACCCATAGAATATAATTAAAATGTAAGAACACATAAAACCCCTAAAAACCCAAAAATGATAAAAACACTAAAAGACCTTAAAACCTCTAGAAACCAAAAAAAAAATCCAAAAACCTTTAAAAAACCTAAAACACATAAATCCATAATAAACTAATAAAAATAAAAAAACCCCTTAACCCCTTGAAAATAATAAATTTTTTAAAAAAACATTAAAATACCTAAAAGATTCAAATAACCCAAATATAAAAAAACAAGAAATCCCAAAAACCCTAGAAAACTCTCAAACACCTAAAAACCATAAAATTACAAAAAAAAATCCCTAAAAATTCCTAAAAATATAAAAACCATAAAAATCACTAAGAATTACTTAAAAAACTAAAAGCACTTAAAACCACAAAAAATTTAAAAACATTAAAACACTTAAAAATTAATAAAAATCATAAAAACCACAAAAACACTTAAAATCAATAAAACCCCCCTAAAAACCACAAAAATACAAATAACACCCAAAAATTCCTATGTAAAAACGATAATGACCATGAATAACATAAGAAAACATTAAAAACAAAAGTCATTTAAAAATTCAAAAAAACAAAAAAAACACTTAATATGCTAAAAACCCATAAAAACCTAAAAAACTTAAAAACCATAAAAACCCAAAAACCCTTAAAAATCACCAGAAACCATAAAAACACTAAAATATCATACCATTATCAAAACCACTACAGCTCTAAAGACCATTTCAACCTATAAAAATGTAAAAAACTATAAAAACCATTTAACCCTATAAAATTCCCAAAACCTCTAAAGACCCAAAATACACCATAAAAACCTAAAACCACTGAACTCCAAAAATACTCATAATCCTTAAAAATCCTAAAAACCCATCAATATCTTCAAAAGACCTAAAAATACCTAAAAAATAAATAACCCTAAAGAAATAAAAAATCCTAAAAAGCATAAAAACCCTTAAAAAACCTAAAAACCTAAAAAATGTTAACAACCCTAAAATCCTAAAACCCCTAAAACCCTAAAAATCCCTAAAAAACATAAAAAACATAAAGATACACTAAAAATACCTAAAACGTAAAAACCCTAAAATCCATGAAAACCCTAAGATAACCATAAAAATGTAAAAACACATAAAATGCATAAAAACCCTAAAGATGAATAAGATCCTTAAAACCCTAAAGACATTAAAACCCCCTAAAAACCATAAAACTCCTAAAAACCTTATAATTCTCTAGAAACCCATAATAACATAAAAATCAACTAAAAGCTCTAAAAACCCTTTAAACCCCTAAAATGTTAAAAAATCTAAGAAAAATAAAAGCAAAAAACACTAAAAACCCTCAAGATCCCTAAAAGGACTGAAACACATAAAAATCCTAAAAAACTTAAAAAAACCCTATGAACAACTTAAAGTCCTTAAAACATTTGAAAAATCTTACAACCTAAAAATTCTAAAACCCCTAAATCCCTAAAATAACAGAAAATCCTTCAAAATACCTAAAACCTCTAAAAATCCTAAAATCTAATAAAACCCTAAAAAAGTATTAAAAATCACTAAAAATGTAAACAAAACCAAAACCCCTAGAAACCTAAGAAATCCATAAAAACCTAAAAACACATAAAAACCCTAAAAACATAGAAAACACCAAAACCATAAAACCATAGAAACCCTAAAAATCCTTTTAAACCACTAGAAACCATAATCCCCTAAAAAACCATAAGAAACCTAGAACCCCATAAAATTCTTAAACTTCTACTAAAAATTCTAAAAACTCTTTTAACCCATAAAATGTTTAAAACTATTAAAATTATAAAAACCCCTAAAACTCACAAAAACCAAAAAAACCAAAAATGAAAAAGAAACCATAAAACCATAATACCCCTAAAATCCCTCAAAATTCTTAAAACCCCTACAAACCATAAAATTTCCTAAATACTGAAAAAATAATAAAAAATATAAGAACCTTAATTAACCTTAAGAAAAAATTACAAATCTAAAAAAACATAGAACCCATAAATACATAAAAAATTATAACAACCCCCAAAAAACCCAAAAAACCACTCCAAATCTGAAAAAAAACCCTAAAAACTATAAAAATTATGAAAAAAACCCAAAATTTTTAAAAAAACTCTAAAAACCCTAATAAACCCAAAGAAAACATTAAAAAACTAAAAACACATAAGACCATAAAAACTATAAAAACCTTAAAAATGCTCAACACCCTAAAATACCGTAAAACCCCCTAAAACCCCAAAACCCCCTAAAAACCTTAAATCACCATAAAAATCCGTAAAAAATAAAAACATCTATAAACAATAAAAACCCTATAAACATATAAAACTTTTTAAAAACTCAAAAAACCCATAAAACCATGAAAGACTAAAAAAACCCCAAAAAACCATAAAAACAATAAAACCCTCTCAAAATCCCTAAAAACTGTAAAAACCAAAACACCCTAAAAATTCCCAAATCCCCATGAAATGTAAAAAAATAACCTAAAAACCATTAAAAACTATAAATAAACACTAAAAACCTTAAAACTCTTAAATGACCTTAAAATCCTAAAAACCCTAAAAACCATAAAAACCATGAAAACCATTAAAATATCTAAAACCCCTCAAAACACAAAAATAATAAGAGAATTAAAAATACATAAAAACAAAAAATAACCTATAAATGTTAAAAACCAATTCGCCATCCTAAAAAACCTAAAAACACTTCAAACCCATAAATCCTTAAAAATGATAAAAAACATAAAACCATAAAACCCTAAAAAACACTCAAAATCCCTAAAAAGTCTAAAAACCAAAATTTCTTAAAACTCCATAAGAATCCAAAATTCCTAAAAACCCCCTAATAAAACCTTGAAAACCTAAAATACATAAAACCAATAAAAACCTAAAAACACTAATATCACTCAAAACAATAAAATAACCTAAACACATAACCCAACCCCCAACCCCTAAAAATCCCAAAATCCTTAAAAAATATAAAAACCCAGAAAACTCTAAAAACTCACTGAAGAATATAAAACCGTTTATAGTAGGAAAAACATTTAAAAACTATAAAAACTATTAAAACCTTTAAAAACTCAAAAAACCCAAAGACCCCAAAAATCCATAAAAACCTTCAAATCTATAAAAATCCATAAAAACCATAAAAACCAAAAAAAATGAAAAAAATGAAAAAAAAGACTAAAAAATATATCTTATGTAAAAAAACACTAATAACCTTAAAAATCCATAAGAAAACCTTTAAAACAAAAAAACACCTAAAATACTTAAAAACCTAAAAAATGCATAAAATGCTAAAAACCACTAAAAAACATCAGAATCCATAAAACCCTAAAAGCCCATTAAAATCCTAAAAAAATACCTAATATCTCTAATAATATAAAAACACCTTAAACCCTAAAACCTCTTAGAAAACCTTAAAAAACTAAAAAACACATAAACCCTCCAAAACACAAAAAATTCAAAAAACCCTAAAAGAAACTGAAAACCCTAAAACAACTAAAAACCATAAAACCCCTTCAAAAAGATAAAAAACCTTAAAAACTTATAAAGCCATAAAAATAGAGTAAAAACACTAAAACCATTTAAACCCAAAATATCTTTTAAAAACTATAAATCCCAATAAAATATATAAAAACAAAAAATATCCTAGAAACCTAAAATAATCCTTAGAAACCATGAAATCCCAAAAAACACTAAAAACCAACAAAATCCTTAAAAACCATATAAAACCAAAAAATACATAAAAATCCAAAGAAACAAATAACTATAAAAATTATAAAAATACCCATGAAAATATTAAAAACATATAGACACTTAGAACCCTTAAAACCAATAAAAATTCTAAAGACCGTAATAAATCCTAAAAAACCTAAAAACCCTCAAAATACCTAAAAACAATAAGATGACAGATATCTCTCAGATAGCTATCTTGCAACACCCATAAAGGTGTCAACCACTGGGCATCACCCTTCCCCTATATGGAGGAGTGATCTTTGTTTTTTCTTGATGGGGATAAGAATGACTTCATTCCTTTCTCCATCCCAGATTTCCTACTCATGTTTCATTTGGATGAACTTTTACTTAAAGATTTCAACCTATTTGAAGGTCATATGCAATTCCCCCTCTCGATTTCAGAGTTCAAAAAGGCCTTGTATCTCTATATCTTGATTCTGATAGAACATTTTTGGAGTTGACAACCTTCTATGGACTCTTTTGACAGGTTAATTTTCAAATCTTGGGGTCTTTAGGACCGAGATACAGTGGGGTTACTCGACAACCACCATATTATTATATGCTTCGCGACATATGAGGATATGATCCTCACATGTTCTATGTACCATCGAAGCTTTGAAAGTGTTAGGTTCTTCATTTTAATGTGGAGTTCTGATCTTTATATGAACTGTGATCTGCAAACAACTACTACATGGGTGAGGTTTCCAAGGCTTCCTCTTCCATTTCAAAATCCGAATATCATTTTCATTATTGGGAATCATGTGGGACACTATCTATGTTTATATATCATGTCTCATGTTATTTTCTATCCTGTATCTCCATGATTTTTCATTGAGGTTGATGTGTCTAGAGAACTAGTTGAGTTTGTGTGGATTGTTTTTGGTGAGGAGTTTTGTTATAATAAATCAGTTCTCTTTGAGTCGTGGGGGGACTTATGTTATATCTGTAAGAAACATGGTCATTCCAACCTAGCTTGTAGGTGTGGGAGGAGGATAAACAGAGGTTTGGGGATGGCTTCTGGGGAGCCTAATGTAAGAGGAAAGTATGGAGGTGATCTGAAGGAAAGTACATGTTTTGTGATCTTGATTTATGACCTGAGGTTTGGGAATGACAAGGGGGCGGTGGATTCTGAAGAATTAAATAAGGGCATGGATACTATGTTGGCCTGTATTAAGGAATCTGTGGTTGGTTCAGGGGTAGTGCGGGATACTATAGGTGCCTTGGGCCTATATGTTTTGGTGGATGAGGTGGAGGACGGGAAAATATCACCACCTACTATGCGGTCTACCATCCTTGAGACATCCCGGGATATTTTGGGAGAAGGCATTGAGACATTTGATGGGATGGATGATCTTGTGTACAATGTTAGTGTGATACAATCACATGTTGGAATCTCTTTGTCCAACTTTTTTTCATGTTTGGAGTATAAGGAGTTGGGGTATGAGAAGTGGAAATAAAGGTGGGCTATAGATGAGGGGATTGTTTCTACCCATGATATGGTGTCTAAAATGGTTTTTGGGAATGGGAGATGGGATGGAAGATGCTGCTTCCAAATATACTTAGAATCCATTATTGGTTACATTACTTAATATAATGGTCTCTGATAATTTTAGTATACATAAATCTAACATGGGTATTGCTACGCCTTCTAAGGATGAGATAATGTTTAATAAACTTATGGTTTTGTGTGTTTTTCCCATTCTATTGGGTGATTCATCTCTTGGTAATGTGATGAATATTGTTTACTATGATGATGTGAGGGTGGTGTCTTATGGGGAGAGTGATAATTCTTTATTTTATCAACTTGTTTGTGATAATAATGAGAAGAGGGATTTATATTCCTTGCCACATCTTTGTGTGGGTCATGTGCAGTGTGAAGTGTAGTTGTTCCTCTAGATATTTGTGTTGGGATAGTGAAGTGTTTTTGTGTTTAGTAGGAGAATAACGAGTTGAAGGTCATTCCTTTTAATGGTGGTGGAAGACATGAATCGAGTGAGGGGCATGTGGGGAGGGAGGTGCAGGCCTTGCCGATGATACCTTATGCTATGCAGGATGGACAATAGCAGGTCCAGAATACGACTGATAGGAATGATGAAAAGAGATGAATATTGATTTAATACTCTATGAGTAAGTAGAAATGGATAGATTCTGGGTACGAGGACAACCTAATGAATCAGAGAAAATCAGACAAATAATCATGTGATGACATTAAAAGGGAGGACCAATACTTGAAGTTAATCTCACTCGTACATGAAGGAGTTCCTTTGAAAAAACCTTGTTGTCTATTTCTAGGAGATATATACATGGTGGACATCAATGTACATCCACTATGATGGGTGGATGTTGCTGAGGATGACAGCAATGATGGTGATAGCAAAACTGAGTCCTTGATAACGACCAGAAATGGAATATTATAAAGGAGGTAGAATGTTCCAGAGTGTTTCATCTCTTCTCCCCTAAAGAGGAGGGAAAGGAAGGACTACTCTACTTTGTCGAAGCCGATGGCTACCAGGGACTCTTATAAGCCCCCCCCCCCCCAAAAGAATGATAAAGATATCAATAGAGGGCGGCCTAACAAGTTCTCTTCCAAAAAACAATGTACATTGGAGCAAAAAAGACTCAGGGACAAGTATTTGGAACTCTTCAAGTATCTAGAGGACTTTGAGTCTGCATGGGATTCGATTGATCCGGGAGCAGGCTCTAATTTTTATTATGGTGGTGTTTTTGATCCTTTTGACATGTATGTTATGGTATTGGGTTGTTTTGTTGAGGACAATTTTTACTTTTTTTTAGACATTACTTTTTTATGAAATTTTGGGGGGCCAAGCATGCCGGGTTCTACGACTTCTTTTCTCTAAAAACATTAAAAACCCCTAAAAATAGTAAAAAAGCCATAAAAATCCATAACATAAAAACCCATAAAAACACTAAAAACCCAAAGAAACCATTAAATTACTTAAACACATAAACCCCCAAAAATACAATAAAGGATGAAAACCCTAAAATAACCTATAAAATCCTACAACCACTAAAAATAATAAAAACCCCTATAAATCTAAAAAACCAAAAAAAACACATAAAACCTCTAAGAAACCCTTCTTATCTATAAAAACTCTTTAAAACACTAAATTGTTAAAAAACTGTAAAAAACCTCAAAAACTAAAATGACACTAAAATCCCCAAAAAAAATATTTTAAACTTTAAACCCCTTGAAACCTTGAAACCCCTCAAAATCCTTAAAACCCATAAAAAACAATACAAATTCTATAATTCACTAAAAATTAAAAAAAAACGATAAATACCATGAAAATGAATCAAAAAAAACCATAAAAAACTAAAAAATCTAGAAACCACTAAATAATTTAACAAATCATAAAAATCCTAAATGACCCTAAAAACACTAAAACACAATAAAAACCATAAAACCACTGAAAACATTAAAACACTATAAACCCATAAAAACCAAAAAAAACCACTAAAAAAATTAAATAACTAATTTTTTTAAAAACCTATAAATTCTTAAAATCATTAAAAAAATAAAAAAACAATAAAACACCATAAAAAGATAAAGACCCAAAAAAACCAATAACCCATCAAAATCCCTAAAAACCATAAAAATATTAAAAATTTCCTAAAAACCCTAAAAAATAAAAATCAATAAAAACCATGAAAACCCCTATAAAAATGATAGAAACCTAAAAACACTTATAAACATAAAAACCTAAAAAACACTAAAAACATTAAAAACCCTAAAACCCCTAAAAACGAAAAAACGGTAAAACCATTCAAAAACCATAAAAACAAAAAAAATCATAATACCTATACGAACCCCAAAAAAACAATAAATAACCTAAAACCCTAAAACCCTTAAAAACCATCAAAACACCCAAAAAAATCTAAAAATCATAATAATACCAAAATATTACTCTAAAAATCTATTAAAACATAAAAAACACTAAAAACACTAAAGAACCCAAATAATACAAGAATAACATAAAAACAAAAAATAACCCAAAAAATAAAAAAAGCTAAAAACCCTAGTAACCAAACAAATCCTAAAAAGCATAAAAATCCATAGAAACCCATCAAAACCCCACAAACCACTAAAATATCTAAAAACCCATTAAAACTAGAAAAAGTTAAAAAAAACTCTAAAAACCTTAAACCACTAAAAAAACTAAAAAAACCCCCTAAAATCCAAAAAACCATAAAAACCCAAAAAAATAAAGCCTTCCCTCAAAATCCGTAATATCCTTGAAACCTTAAAAACCCTTAAAACCCCAAAAAACAACGAAAACAGTAAAAATCTTTTAAAACTCAATAAAAATATTAGAAAATCTAAAAAACATTTAGACCCCTAAAAACGTAAAAAACCCTAAAACCCCAAAAATCCAAATAATACACAAAAACCATAAACACCGTAAAACCCATCAAAATTCCTAAAAACCCAAAAAAATCTTTTAAAAGCCTAAAAATTACAAAAAAAAACTCATAAAATCCTTGAAAAACACTAAGAAAATAGTAAAAACCTAAAAAAACTTTAAGCACTTAAACTCCTAAAAATGATAAAACTCCTAGAAACCATATAACCACTAAAAAAACTAAAACCCCCTTCAAACCTTAAAAATATCTAAAACCCCTAAAATACACTAAAAACTCTAAAAACCCTTAAGACCCCTAAAAGTTTAAAAATTTCTAAAAAATATTTAGAAACCTAAAAAATCAAAAATCCCAAAAAAAACATAAAAACCATTGAAAAATGAAAAACCCACAAAATCCCTAAAAATTATCTGAAATCTTAGAAAATCACTAAAATCATAAAACCCCTAAAACACCTAAAAACCATAACAAAACCCTAAAACCCTAAAACCCTAAAAATAGTTAATACCCCTAAAAACATGAAAATGAAAAAAAACAAAAAATATGTAAAAACCATAAAACTATAAAAACCCTAGAAACCACTAAAATCCTTAAAAACTCATAAAACCCATACAAACCAAAAAAACGAATAAAAACTCTAAACCCCATTTAAATCCCAAAAATGCTAAAAACTCTAAAAAACATCATAGCCTCTAATAACCCAAATAAATACTCAAAATTCCAAAAAACTCTTAAAATCATAAAAATCCTAAAAGGGCCCTAAAACCCTAAAGCATAAATACCCGTAAAAACCTAAAAAATGATAAACACCATAAAAACTCTAAAAACAATAAAAACCCTAAAATCATTAGAACCCTATAAACCCATAAAAACCCTAAAACCCACTAAAAATATAAAACCACTTTGAATTCCAAAAAAATTAAAGAACTATAAATACCCAAATAATTAGAAAAAAACCTAAAAACAAAAAACCATTAAAATCCCTAAAATCCATTTAAACCAAAAAACCCATAAAATCCCTTAAATTTACTAAAAATGTAAAAATCCCTAAAAATGATGAAATCCAGTAGGAAAACCATAAAACAAAAATACATTTAAACCCCCAAAACCCCTAAAACCCCGTGAAAACAATATACAACCCATAAAAACCCTAAAAACCATTGGTAACCCAAAAACCCTAACAAACTATAAAAAATCATTAAAACCCCTAAAAATATTAAAAAGTCTAAAAAACCATTGAAACCATAAAAACTCAAAACAAAATCTCTAAAACTGAAAAAAAAAACCCATGATAACCCAAAACCCCTTAAAACACCTCAAAATTCATAAGAACCATAAGAAACTTTAAAATCCTAAAATGGCATAAAAATCTATAAAATACTAAAACCCCTAAAAACCTTATGAGAACCTTATGAAAACCTAAAAA
Source organism: Viscum album (assembly GCA_963277665.1). Taxonomy (NCBI): domain Eukaryota; kingdom Viridiplantae; phylum Streptophyta; class Magnoliopsida; order Santalales; family Viscaceae; genus Viscum; species Viscum album. The sequence goes on along the minus strand of OY728136.1, from coordinate 1,272,257,210 downwards.
ACTAAAAAACTTAAATCACTTAAAAACCCTAAAACCACTAAAAACCCTAAAACCACAAAAAAAAATTATATACCCCTAAAAACACTAAAAACCCTAAAACCCATAAAAACCCAAAAAATCAAAAAACCCGTTAAACCCGAAAATTGTCAGAAACTCTACAACATTAAGAAGAGGTTGCAGGGAAAGAGATTAGTTGGAAAAAGTCCTCTGTTATTTTTTTCAATGGTATTCTAGCCTCTGAGCAACGCAGAATTGTTAGAACTATTGTTGTCATGAGGGGTTACCTCCCTTTCATGTACCTGGGGGTTCCCTTGTTCCGGGGGAAGGTAAAAAGTGGATACCTTGAGGGAACTTCACTCAAAATCACTCACCAACTTGCGAGCAGGATAAGAAAATGCTTATCCCAGGTGGGCAGAATTTTCCTGATCAACTCTATAATTACATCCATGTTTGTGCATTCTTTTTCCATTTATAGATGGCCGACAAGTCTCATCAAGATCTTGCAAGTAAAAATCAGAAACTTCGCTTGGACGGGCTGAATGAATGAAAAGAATATTGTATCTGTGGCATGGAAATAATGCACAAAGCCCATCAAAATGGGTGGGTTGGGTATCAAGGACCTCAGGAAATTCAATGATGCCTTAATTTGTAAAATTACATGGAATATTTTCAACCCTCAAGACAAGAGTCTTGACTTCTTGACGGAAAGGTTCACCTCAAAACTATTTGGGGAATTCCCTAGCTTCATTCCTTCATCATTCGAGACCACTATTAGGTCCTCCTATAGAATCATTGTTTTTAACTCTAAATGGGCGGTCTCAAGGCATTCAGCTTTGAATTGTTGGAAGACCATCTGGCTTGATCGACCCATCCATGAATCTGTCCAGCCCCCTCAAAATTTCAAGCATTGGTCCATTACTGATCTCAACAACAACATGAGTGAGATTGAAAGTATTCTGCTGCAAAATATTATCGCACAAATAAAAAGTTACAGCTTCATTGACATGGACTATTTTATTTGGAAGCCCAATATGGTTGGGTTGTTAAGTGTGAAGGAGTTTTACCGGTTTGAATGTGAGTAAGGAATTCAACCCCCTGCTTGGCTCTCTAAATTCCTGAGGCCCTTCATTCCCCCTTCAATCCACCTTCTACTATAGAAAATTTGGAGAAATAGATTTCCAGTTCATGAGTAGTTGAAAAGAGCTGGGTGGTGCTTGGACTCTGCTTTCTCGATCTGTCTTCAGGATGAGGAAAATCTACAGCACATATTTCTTAATTGTCGATTGGCATCTGGTCTTTGGGAGTATTTGTGGGTCATTTTCTAGCTGAAAATCTGCATGGACATCATGTTGTCTGCCCTTTTCCGCAGTGTTGTAAGTGTGCAATGTAGTCAATAGGTTGCCAACCTGCTTCTTGCTTCTGTTGAGGCCCTTGCTTTTTTTGTGTGGGTAGCCCAGAATAAAGTGGTTTTTGATAATGCTCCATGCTTCCTCCGTAGGGGTGTGGTGGCGATCCACAATGCCGTCCAGATGGAGTCTAATGTCCAAGATGGTATGATGACTAATGATTTTAATGATCTTATTTTGTTGAGAACTCTCGGAGTTTCTGGAAGATGAAGGAAACCAAGGGACTTTAAATTCATTTGGTGGATTCCTCTAATCCCAGAATGAGTAAAAGTCATTGTGGATGGTGCTTCTCTAGGTGCGTCTGATCTCTCCGGTTGTGGTGGTATTTTCTAGACGTACATAGGCTTTGTTAAAGGATTCTTTTATCACTTAATTTGGAATGTGTGTGCATATGAAACGGAGCTTTGGTCCATGATTAAGGCTGTCTAGTTTGCAGTTCACTTTAGATGGAATCAGCTATGGAATGAATCTGACTCGATGTTGGCGGTGGAATCCCTCAAAATCAAAATAAGGAAAATCCCATGGAGGCTCCTCCAACAATGGGTTGAGTGTCTAGGGACATCTTAGGGTATGAACATTATGTTCACACATGCCTACAGGGAAGCGAACAAGGTGACAGACATGCTCTCTAAGAAAACAATTGAGGATGGATGTTCCATGTGGTCATTTGTAGCACTAGATTTTTGTACTCCCCTTGTGGACTCGGACATGAAGGGTGACTTTCATACTCATTTATATATACCCACCCTATAAATCCTGGTACTTAATTTTTTGTTAATAAATTTTGTGGGGCCGAGACACGCCTGGACCCGAACCCGCTTTGCCTAAAAAGGCCCTAAAATCCCTAAAAACATAAAAAACACTAAAAACCCTAAATACCCCTAATAAATCCTTAAAAAGAAAAAAAATTTAAAACCTTAAATACTCTATGACCCTAAAAACCTCAACATCTCTAAAACCCCTTAGAAAAAATAAAAATAACTAATAAAGCATAAAAAATTCCAAAAAACATAAAAACCCATAAAAACCATAAAAACCTCTAAGAAAACATTAAAAACATAAAACACATAAAACACCTAAAACCCTAAGAAATGATAAAAGCCATAAATGTCCTAAAAACCCAAAAAAATCATAAAACCCCCTAAAAAACAAAAAACCTCTAAAACCTATAAAAAACTAAAAACCCACTAAAAACTCTAAAAACAATTTAAACCCCTAAAACATTTAAAAAATCTAAAAATCATATAAACCCTAAAAAAGAAAAAAACACTAAAACATCATAAAAACCATAAAACCATTAAAAACCTTAAAACCCCTCAAAATACTTAAAAAACCAAAATACCATTAAAATTCTAAAAAGATCATATAAAACCCTAAAAATGATGAAATTCCTAAAGACCTTGAAAACCCTAAAACCCCTAATAGTTCCTTAAAAACCTAAAAACATTCAAAAAACCCTAAAAACACTAAAAAACATAATACCGTAAAAAAATCAAAAAACTCTAAAAAATATAAAAACCCCTAAAACCACTAAATCCCCATTAAACCACTAAAAATGTTAAAAACTCTAAAAACACATAAAACCCTAAAACTCATAAAATAACCTAAACCCCAAAAAAACTACATTAAAACCATATATATCCCTAAAATCCATCAAAATCCCTAAATCCCCTTAAAGACATACAAATCATAAAAATATCTAAAAATATAAAAACCCCTGGAAACCCTCTAATAGAACATTAAAAAACTAAAAACACTTAAAAACCATAAAAAATATACAAACTATAAAACCCTAAAGAACCCTAAACCCCATAAAACTCCCAAAACCATAAAACCACATAACAACCCTAAAACCCACTAAATTCTCTAAAATCCCTCCAAATACCTAAAAATGTTAAAAAAACTATAAAAACCATAAAAAAATAGAAATATAAAAAAAGTAAAACCCAAAAATCATAAAAATACTAAAACCCCTAAAACCCCTCAAAATCCCTAAAAACCAAAAAAACAAAAAAAACCCAAATAACCCAAAAAATATAAAAAAACCTGAAAGCCTAGAAATCCTCTAATACACAATCCAAGACCCTATAGGATGTTTCAACGTCACCTTGTTTAACATTTTTATTTTGAGAACCCAAATCTCTATAATAAAACATGTTATAAGGCTATAAATGGTGGAAATAAGGAATAAATGAAAGTGTTTGTCAAGGTAGAACCCAAAGAGAGTTTGTCTCAAAGAACTCTATCCATAGGATGCCACAACGTATGACCAATACATTTATAATTCAATAAAATTGAAATAACACAATTGTATTAATAAAAACACACCATAATAACATTACATTCATTCATTATGTTCAAAGAGTACAATAGGTGTATATTTATAGATAAAGAGTGGTATGAAAGTATAACACCTAGTTTATAAAATTAAAAAAAACTGAAATGATTATTTTGACCATTTTGTTATATTCTTGTGACATTAAGGGGAAAGTTGAACACCATTTTGGAATGTAAAAACATTTATCCCATCACTTTTGACTTTGATGATTCTATGGTGGGGTGGGCATGAAATTCATTACACACCATGGGATGAGTCTTTAAAATCATGTTTAGGCTACAATTAATGTAAATATATGATCATATGATTCCCCCAACAAAGGGTATTGGTCCTCTCCTTGGAATTACTTTATTAACCCATTTAAGGGATTATGTATTCTCTTATTCTTCTCCCTTTTAATTGGGCTACAAACTCCCCACAACGGGTCTTGTTAAATCATGTGCATTTTGCCCTTATCATTAAATAATCCTTAAAGACCTTGATTACCATGTGTTCCATGATCCTCATAATCCCCTCCCTCCTCAAAATGATTCATCCTTGAATCTGAAAATTCAGAGGGAAAATGATTGGAAACATTAATGGTTACATTAACACTTACATACCTATTGGGTAAATCAATATTAAACTAATTATAATTGATATTCTCTAAGAATTGGAAATATCTATCTTATCATGGATGATGTTTTTATTTTTATTGCTCTGGAAACCCCCATTTTATTTGGTTTTCTATACCAAACCTCGTAGATCAAATGTTGTTTGTTTCCAAAATTTCCTTTCTGATCCACCGTATTCTTATAATAATGGAATAAAACTATAAGTCATTGATGGATTTAGATATTAAGTGATAAAAAATATCCCTTGGATAAAATAATGAGGGTTTCCTCTCATCTAATGCTCTAATTATCTCTCTTTTTCTTGAAAATAATCACACTTTTTCATCAAAAGTATTTTTTCATTCATTTCACCCTTTTTTTCCAACCCATTTCTTTCCCTCATTTCATTTGGTGCCACTCATAACTCCTTTTTCTCTCTTGATTTTTTATGTTCTCTGGGATTTTTAATCGATTTTCTTTTTCTCTATTTTGGTTATCTCTCTCAATCCTCACTTATTATTGATAAGATTAACATATCCTCAAGGTTGTAAGTATTACTTTCCTCCCATTGTAATAAAAATAATAGTGGCTATTGTATTTATGATGTGTGTCCCTTCTATAAAATTTCCAAGTCCTTACCAATAATATATAACTAGAATTCATGGGAAATTTATGAAATATCACATTTTTTTCACACTTCCTAGTAGAAAATAAGAATTTCACTAGCTTAGTAACTTTAACATTCCCACTATCATTTTTCCATTATAATCTATAAGTTCTACGATGCTTGGTCATAGCTAAATCCAATTTATCAACCATCTAACCAATTTCTATATTTGGGAAACTACCCCCATCAGTGATCCTACTACATACCTTATCTTTGAAGTGGAATATCATATAAACAATATTCTCCCTTTTCACTTTATCATGTTCTCATTTGGGTTGAGTACTCAAAACTGGATTTTCTATAAGGGTTTATTTTATATGAGGCTCTCTATTTCCATATAAGAATATTCCTCAAGTGGTGGCATTTCATCTTCACTTGATCAAGAACTAAAAACATCTCCATCATCCAAAATAATCGCGATCCTTTTATTTGGGAATTGTGGGGAAAAATAAACAACACCTTGACATTTAAAACAAATCACATGATTTGGAAACAACAATACCCTCCATTTTACCTCTGGATTCTAGAAAGAATTGTTTTGGTTTGGTCACCACATTTGAATCCATTTTTCCCTTAAAAGTTCTTATGGTTTAAAATTATTGAACATGAAAGAGGATTTATAATCCTTGAAATAAGATACGGGTCACATACATCATACCTTTACTTGCCTCTCTGCTTTAGTATCCATGTGAATAATATCCTCCATATCCAAATTGTAGTGTTTATCCACTATGTATCAAATGTCATGGTTGAGGTCATTCACAAACCACTCTTTGGTGGCCTCTCACTCCTAATCAATATTGGGCCGAATCATGACGATCTCCATATATTTATGGTGCTCCTCAAAAATCATAGCTCATTTTTTCAAACCCTATAACATGAAGAACAAATCATGTAAATAGTGGATAGAAATAAGCCTCTCATGCATTATCACTTTAATCTCCTTACAAGTGAGGATGTTCCATTCTACACTTTATTGTCAATATACATATAGTTGGTCCCACCAAATAGTAGCATAGTTAGTAAATTCCATATCCACTAACATAACCTTTTTTCCTCTAAAAAGTTTGGAAAACAAAAAACATGCTCTAACTTTATTTCCCATTCAAAGTAGTATTCAGGATCATTATTACATTAGAATGCATTCATCCTCAACTTTACTCCTCCTAGATCATTAGTTTGCCTCCATGGTGGTTTCTTTATCTGAATTATTGACTAATAAAGATAAGATAACTTGTAATATTCTTCAACGAACCACCTCCATGTTGGTGCCATATAATTTGAATGGGAATACAATTCATTCATTCTCACATTCATCCTTTGGAATTCTACTTGTAATGCCCTCATAAACAAATTAATGTCCATTTAATTATAATTACTTGACTCCCCAATTTAATAATACTATAAGAAAATTTTATGAGAAATTAAAATGGTCATCACAGACTCCCACACATGTTTACTCTTGAAAATATTATGTTCACTCATGTTTCATTGACTTTTGGGTTATTAAAAAAATATATTTCTCTTGACTTTTACTACAAAACCTGCTTCCAATAGTATTCATACCCAATTCCAAAAAAACATCTAATGGATTTATGGAGTGTGGAAGTTCTGAAATATAATTAAAAGGTAAAATTCAAAATGTATTCAAGAGAAAAATATGGAAAGGGGAAGATTTTAGATGAAGAAAAATAATAAAAAAATGTAAGACATAATATTGTTCATTTTATTAGCCATTAATTTTTTTAGATTTTTCGGATTTTTCTTTAATAAATATAGTTGAAGTAATATAAATTTTTAATATGAAAATGCAGAAGAATAATTAATTTTAATTATAAAATTAAATCAACATGATAGTTGAGCTATAACACCCTGCCCATCCTCAGTGGCTTGAGAAGTGATAGGGGCACTAGGCCTTGAGTGACATCTACAAGACACCAAAAGATGTAAATAAATTCAAATGGGATCATAAATATTTGGGTGATGATTTTCCATTTTAATACAAAATTATAAAACAAAGGATAACCACAAAAACCAAAATTCTTAATGATGCATGTGTACCAAAATGAAATTCAATAAATGAATAAAAAAATACAATATTATAGTATAGAAAGTATCAATGTAACATAACCAATGGAACCTAGGGATAAAAAAACCAAAAAACACAAAAGATAACATAAACAACTCCCAATCTACTCAAATATCAAAATTTACATGCCTAACCCAAGGTATCAATAATAATCACTAAATCATTGAGATACCTTTCCTTTACTCGTGTCTTGATATATAAAATATGTTAACGCACCATATTGACCAAGAAAGGGGTGTGTATAAAGCTCAAAAGGATTTACCAAATGACTTCCCAAATCATGCCACTATGATTTAAAATGTTATAAAATTGTTATAAAATAGTTTTAAAATCAATTTAAAGTAGTTTATATCCAACCAAAACAATTTTCCAATGAAAACAATCAAACAATACTTTAAAACCATTTTTTCTGATAATACATCAACAAATTACACAATATTATTTCAAGGAACATTAAAAAATTATTTTAACCATTTATAAATTTATGATTTCATATATACATTTCCATATCCACACACATCCTCGACACAAACACACAGACAAGCTTTGTGTTACCATTGATGGCAGAACTTCACGTGTATACTCTATCCCTTTGATGGTGGTACTTCATGACCATTATCCATACCATTAAACTCATTCCCAACCATGATGAACAAATAAATAAACCCATTTCAATAAATTCATTTAAACAAATAATTTTTTTTATTTAACCAAACAAAAAATTTAAATTTACCATTTTAAAAATATAAACAAAAATTTTGCAAACCTCCATCCAACTCCCTTTATTTCTAAGACCCTAATTGAAATTATAATTCAATAAAATCACACCATGATTTTATCAATAATTTGAATAAAATAAATCAGTTTTAAATCAAGCCATAAAGTTCTAATCAAGAGGAGTTAAGTGAGAATCCACTTGCCTCTCAAACTTATACGAAAACGAAGAACAAAATAACAACATTAACACACCGACCTAAATCATCAAGATTACAACATAGATCCTATTCCCTTTAATAAAAATAATCATATCCCATCAAAATTGAAATAACAAAACAAGTATTTATCCCCAAAAAACTTGATCCATGAATCCAAAAGAGGGAAGGAGAAGAGATCTAAGGAAAATAATAAAGAAAAAGAACTTATCGATTAATTTTGGTCTCCAACGTAGTATGATTCACCTAGGAATCACTCCATGATCGAAAGGAATTTTCTACACCACCTTGGGAGGAAGAGGAATTTGTTTTATAGCCTTTTTATGGGGAAATATTTTAGGAGGTTAAATAGATTAGATACACAATTTTTTTAATCTAATTTTCCATGACGCAAGATTAGGGTGTACAGTTAGGAAAATCCTGTACTAACCATGCATGGTCCACTATCTCCAAAAAAACCACACATGATTGGTTCACATAGGTATGAGCACATTGTATCATACTTATTATTCCCTATATTCTATCATTTCATGATTTCTATTGGGAATCCTCAGAGTTTGAACAAATTGTGCACCTAACCATACAACTCTCTAGTGTCCACTATTTAAGATTCACATTTTCCTGGAGTAGTTACAAGGTTTATACTAATTGTATTCAAACCATGAAACTCTATAAAATCATCAAAAATATTATAAATATTCTTATAACCAAAAAAAATATCCCAATCATTTTATATACATAATTTTAATAAATAAATGAGTAAGTACTCAAAACTAAGGGTGCTACATTCCCCAACCATTGGACTTTTCATCCCTAGAAATTAGAAATCTAGTTTTTCCCTAAATAGATCTAGAAATTGTTCCCTTATTGTCTTTTAACAATCATAATATTCCTTTTGTATATGACCATGTTTCCCTAAAACCCACATTTGACTAATTATTTTCTCACACAATACTTTCTCTTTACTATCCAGAATCTATACTAGCCCATGAACCACCATAAAATCTATATTTGGGTCAATATGATCCCATAGAATAACATGGTTAGGGTTAGGATGATACTTCTTCAATTGAGATATGTTAAACACATTAATCACTGAACAAAACCTTGTTTGAAAATAAAACCAATATTCTACCACACCCACAAATTCAAGTATCTCAAAAGGGCCAATGTATTGAGGAAATAACATACCCTACTTCTCAAAATTAAGATTACCTAGCCTTGGAGAACTTATCAAGAACAAAAAATCACCCTCCTCAAATAAAAAATGACCACTGACGATGATACATATATGATTTTGGATGACTCTATTCCATCTCCATCCTATTTTTGATGAACTAAATGGTATACATTTTGTATTTCATAAGGCTTAGTCTAACCAGTGATGTCTCAATTATTTCCACCCAATAAAGTGGAAAACAAAAAAGGAAACCCATAAAATGATTCAAAAGAATCCATATGTATCAAGGCCTGATATCATTTTTTGTACAAGAACTCCATTAACGGTGTGTACTCCTCCCATGAGCCACCAAAATCCATTACATAATCCCTAATCATGTCGTAAAATATTTTGATCATCCATTTGGATTTTCCATCTATTTGATGATGATACACCATGCTTATAGTCAATTGAGACCCAAGGGTTTTCTATAAAGATTTCAAAAAATGAGATGGAAACTTATGTTATTTATTATATATCATTGAGACTAGAACACCATGTTTTATTACAAAATCTTAGATATAGATTTTTTACATGTCCTCCACCATATTGGATTCATGGATAGAGATTAAATGTGCCGAATTTGTGAGATGATCCACTATAACCCATATGGAATCGTGTTTCTGAACCATCCTTGGTAGATTTGGGAAAAATTCTATAGTTATTTTCTCTCATTTCCATATTGGAATCAGTAAAGACTGCACCATACCAACTTATTATTTGTAATTTTCCTCAACCTATTGAAAGGTGAGGAATCGCAAAACAATATAAGCTATCTTTCTATTGATTTCATCCCACTAAAATTTTTCTTTCATTTACTTATACATATTCTTTATTCCAAGTTGAACATCCCATATCGAATGGGGATAAGGATGAATGACTTATTTCGGACAAGCCAAAGATACCACTATCTAATATTAAAACCACAATAATGATATTATATCAAGCATCCATCCTTCTATGGTGTCACCACCATAGATTTTTGAACTCATAGAAATGCATTCATAATCATATGTCTATTACTCTTTAACCTTATCTATAAAATTAGAAATAAAATAAACTGGAATGAAAACAAGAACACTACCTCATTTTTTACAATCCAAGTTCTTGTTGGAAAGCACTAACATTATCTTCAATTAATATGAATCATCTTTTACAAACTAACTATATGAAATTCTACTTAATGTATTCACTACAAAGTTCCCTTTACCTGGTGTATACATTAATTCATAGTCAAATATTTTTAGATACTAGTCCCATCTTCTTTGTCTTATATTACAAAATCATTGTGAAAAAATGTGTTTCAAGCTCTTATGGTCTATAAAAACTGTGAATTTATCACCAAAAAACTTAATTAAAAAAGTTATTAAAAAGCGTGGAACACAAGAGAAAATTCAAAATCAGGTTTTATAGAGTTCTTCTAATGAAACCATAAATACCGTGATCCATAAGAAACAACATAATCTCTCTATATGATAACACATCCCAACCTAGCTACTTAAGCATCATAATATACCACATAGCCTTGTCCTAATATTTTAATATCGAGATTGATTTTTATGTAAGGTGAACATTATGTTCTTGAAAATACTTTTGAAATTAATCTTTCCATTTTAATGGAATAATTTTTCTTATCATAATTTTATTTGGTGAAGCATGTTGTGAGAATTTGTGAACAAAACGTCAATAATAAACTGAAATTCCAAAAAACAATGTATCTCAAATACATTTTTGGCAGTTTGCAAGAGATTTTAGCCTCTATCATTTTTGGATTCATATGTACACATTTTTTAGAGATAACATGGCCAAGGAAATGTAAATCTTGTATACAAAAATCACACTTTGAAAGTTTAGAATATTGAAAATGATCCCATAAGACAATCGATACCATCTCTAACTATTTCTCATACTCATCCTTTATCCTACAATACACGAGTATGCCATCAACACATACCACCACAAAATAATAAATGTACCTTTAAAATATCTAATTCGTCAATTTGACAAGAAAATTAGGTTCATTTGTAAGACCTAAATACATATTCATATGCTCATAATGGCCTTATTTACTTCTGAAAGATGTCTTCAGAATATCCTCCGTTATAACTCAAAGTTGGTGATATCCTGAATGAAATTCAATTTTAGTGAACCACTGAGATACCCTCAATGGATCAAATAATTCATCGAAGTTTGGAATAGTATACACATTCCATATCATAAATTGATTAATCATAAGGTAATTCACACAAAGTTTAAGCGTTTTATCTACATTTTTCATAGAAATAACCAGTGTTTCCACAAAGATATACTAGGATGAATGAACCATTTTCTTTCCAAATCTTACAACTATAATTTAAATTCCATTATTTTTGTTGGTGTCATTTAATAATAAAAAAGTCATATAGGGCTTCTCCTTGGTATGAGAACAATCGTATACTATACTTCTCTTTTGGGTGGTAACCTTGAGAAATTATCAAGAACAAGCATCAGGAAACTGATCAATAATTGTTAGAAAATGGCTATTCTCAATATCATCCATTGATTCAAAGGTCAATCATTACAACTGGAATGAGATAGTTCCAACTGTAGGGGCCAAAAATCCTGCACCACTTGCCTTTACATTCTAATTTCCTCTAAAGATATACTTGACACCATCATCAATTTTAAATCTAACACTTCTGTTATAATAGTTCATGTGATCTTTAAAAATTGTCAACCAATCCATCCCCAATATTAAATCATATACATACATCTCAAGAATAGAGAACTTTCAAATCAATTTATCTGCATGGATATCTATAAAACCTAATTTTCATAGAAAGTCTCATTATTCTTTTTCTTTAAGAGGAGTTTGATGTTTCAAAATAAAGGGTATCATTTCAATATGAATATTCAGAATATGAACAATATGAGAAGAAATAAACTAACATGACGCACTCATATCCTACAAATCTTGCATAAGGGTAGCATTCAAAATAATCATACCTATCACCATCGAAGGTCCTAATTGATCATCCATGATCACTTGCTTATATTCATATTATTTCATATTCATTTTACTTTTCACATTGTTACCCTTTGGATATTTCCCTATTTTTAGATTCATGGAATTCCTAGAATCACCATGGCTAGATCAGGTTTTTTATGAGAGATATTATGGTGTAATCATTCCATAAATGCATATGATGCATGAGAAGTTTGATATGAGTCCTGATCACCTGACCTCAAAGAATTGTGACAATAATGCTATATATTTACCATATTATTGAAATTATGACATGGTCTAGGTTTTTTTTTACCATATATTTTTATGTGATTAGAACAACCACATTGAAAACAATCGGGTAACCCTTTGGTTTAGGATGGATATTCACTGATCTTGCCACCTAATATTCAGTCATACCCCCACATTGGAAATATGTTTCCCTCTATTTATTCCTAAAATTAGAGTTCCCACTCATTCCTATAGGTATTAAAATGATCCCTCCAATCTTATTTCCTAAGATAACCCTTTCTTACACAATTGTATAATGCAATAGACAAAACACGACAATCTTTGAGTGAATATTTGGTCGCAACTATAATTCAAACATGAATGCCTTCAAGGGGTCACTTGTTGAAAATTCAGGTGAAAAGAAGACTAAATACATAATTTTTTCCATATTCTTTATCATTGTGACGTTTTCTTACTTAAAAATAAAATTTTTTATTGTTCTTAAAATATAGAATGTTTTAGGATAGAATTTTTTATTTAATAATTCTTCAAAATATTCTCATTTAATTCCTTGTTCCAATTTATACTGAACTGAAAAATCCCACCACTGACATGCAAGATCTTCCAGAATTCATGTTAATAACTTTATCTTCATTTCATCTGGTGTGACAAGTACATTGATGAATTGATTCTCTTATTTGGTCACACTTATACTTCTTTTCAGTTCTGCATCACCCCAAAGGATGGGTGGATACTGCTTTTAGAACTAAATTGAATGATCCACTTTCCTTGGTTCATTGTTTTTGTTCCCTTTTCCTAGTGTTTGAAATCCCGGGACAATAATTAGAACAAACTATTGGTTAACCCATGGATCAGGTGAAACCACATTCTCAACAAACCCTTCTAATGGGTTTCTAAGATGCCTATCGGGTTATTTTTTATATAACCAAATGAAAATTACAATTAGTCTCACTCTTTTTAAACCGAAGGCTTATCAATTTCAAAATTTCCACATCAAAAATATTACATTTAGGCTTTATAAAATAAAACAATTTACACTTTCAAACATTTTTTTAAAATTCCACCACGATTTTCTAAATTCAATCCATTTTCAAATATTTTAAAAAACAACATTTTTTTCACCACATCATAAATCATTACTCCAAATGAATTATATAATCTTAGTGGGTGGTCATTTATATCAATTAACTTCATGTTATTCTCTTCAGAAAAACCAATGAAGATGAGGTGAAAACTCTTAAAAGTGTTTAAAAACAGTCATGTAACCAACTCCTTGTAACTTAAGTCTCAGTATAAAGTTCTTATCCATACCTTTTAATGCTTTACATTTCATGTTTCAATAATCCTTTATTATTTATATTATACTAGGAGATAGACCAATATGATTTCAATGTTATATATATTAAAATATGATATCAATTATAACATCCCTCTCTGCCTCATTGGCTTGAGAAGTGATGAGGGGGATACTAGGCCTTAGGTGACATCCCAAAGACACTAAAGGAAGGAAATAAATTCCAAGGTCCTTATAAAATTTTATGGGACGATTTTCCCTTTTAATGTAAAATGATAAACACAATGATAACCATAAAACTAAACATTTTAATGATATATGAGTACCAAAATGATATCCAATATAGAAATAAAACAAAAGACACCATCAGAGTGTAGGGGGAATCAATGTGACATAAACAATGTAACCGAGTGACAAGAACCCAAAAGACAATAAATAACCTAAAAAACAAGTCCTAGTATTCTTTAAGCTAAAAATGTAAATTCCCAACCCAAGGTATCAAGAAGAATAAATAATGAATTGGGATGCCTTGACTTTAATTGTTCCAAAATATATAGCATCTATAAACACACCATAGTGCCCAAGTAGGGGATTAGTATAAAACTCGGTAATATTTCCTCAATGCATTCCCAACACACCTCACTAGGATTGAACATGTTATCATATTTATATAAAATAGTTTAAAAATAATTTATATCAATTTATTTTGAACCAAAATAATTTTTCAAGGAAAACAATCAAATAATCCTAAAAACCCATTTTTTTAATTAATACATCAACAACTAACATAATAATCTTTCAATGATCTTAATTTTTTTATCCATTTATCTATTTATGATTTTGAGTAAATATTTCCATATCTACACACATCCTCAACAAAAAAGGACAGACATAATTGGTGTTATGATTGATGGTGGAACTTCATGCCCATACTCTGTCACCTTGATGGTAGTACTTCATAAAAACTATCCATCCCATTTGAATCATCCCCAACTATTATGCCCAAATCATATAAACCCATTTCAATAAAGGAATTTCAGAAAATTATTTACATTCATAGACCAACCATAATTTTAAAATCACTATTATAAAAATATAAACAATAGTTTCCTAAAAATTGATCTAATTACCATGATTTCAAAAACCATATTTCAAGTGACAATTACATAAAATCACAATAGTAATTTCACAAAAAAAATCAATTGATTAAATAAATTTGAAATAAAGACTTAAATTTATAATCATTAGGAGTTGAGAAAGAATACACCTACCTATAAAACTTATGTAAAAATAAAGAATGGCACAACAACTTTAACAAACCAGATTAAATCTTCAAGATTCCAATTTAAATCTTGTTCCCTACAATAAAAACATTAATTTCCCATAAATATTTACATCACAAAACATGAATCTGTCCCCAATTAACTATATCAAGTATTATAAAAGAGACATGGATATGATATTTAATGAAAACAAGGAATAATGAGCACTTACCTATGAATCCATGTCTCTAATTCACTTGGATTTGTCTAAGAATCACTCTCAGATTGAAAGGAATTGTCTACAACGCCTTAAGAGGAAGATTAATTCATGTTATTGTCTGTTATGGAAAAGATTATAAGTTTATAAGGTAAATCATATTTGATCTACAATTTTCATATCAAATGTTTCATGGTGAATGGTTAGGATGCATGGTTAGGAAAATCGTATTCTACCCATGCATGAGCCACTGTCTCCAAACACACCTCGCATGGTTGGATCACATGATTAGAAAAATCATGTTCCAAATGGGTTATTAATAATTGTGCATCATTACATAGTTTATACTTGGAATCTACATGGTTTGACTAAACTGTAGGCTAAACCTTGCACCTCTCTAGTGTCTGTTGTTTCTGATGCATAGTTTCTTAGAGTGGTTGCATGGTTTCTACTAGCATTTCTCAAACCGTTCAACTCCATAAAATCCTCAAATCTTGTTAATGATCCTAAAAAACTCCCAAATTATTACCCAATAATTTTTTATACTTAAATTAAAAATATAAAGGGTCAAATCCCTAAAAATGGGGGTTCTATATGTGAGATTTTAAAAATGAAGAATTCATAAAAAACATTGAACCTGCTATATCTCACTATTTATAGAACTGATTTAAAAGATTATAGATGGAGAAGAAAATGATATTATTAACAATAGAGTTGATATATTGTAAATTAAAATGATAAAGGAGTGATGTTTGTATGTGAAGAACAAAATAGACTAGAACTGGTGTCAATATGATTCAAAGATAAAATAAGATTGAAGAAAGGATTAAAATGATGTAAATGATTTCTCAAAATGGGGATCTGATAGAAAACAATACATTATCAAAGACCCGCTAAAAAATTTACATATAATCCTATTCAACATTTTCATGTTGAGAACCCAGATCTTCACTTTAAAAAAAGTGATAAGGGCTATAGATGGTGGAAATAAGGAAGAAAGGACAAATTTGGTCAAGGTAGAACCCAAAGAGAACAACTCTCCAAGAACTCCAGACACAAGACAACATAAGGAATGACCAATCCTTAGATAAGTAAATAATTAAGAAAAAAAATAACAGTTCCATGGAAAAAGAACCATAATGTAACACCCCAAGATTTTATAGTGTGTTATTTCTTCAAAATAATTCAATAACTTTCACTACACGCAACACCAAGTTCAATCGCACCATGACTTACCAAACAAGCTGTTCAAAAGATGTTATGAATAGTGTTAACTAAATTTTAAACTTTATATAATCCTTATAATTTTAGAATCCATATTATGAGTTTCTTAGACATAATGTAAGAACAAATTCATTTTCAGTATTGCACTTTTACCAACTTTTAATAGTGAACCCTTTTTAAATACTATATTTTAAACTTTTTGACTAAATGGGGACATCAAAAATTTAAAATGAAACATCCCAAGCTTCCATGGTATGCTAGCATGTGTTGTACGCAACACCGAGTTCTAACACACCGTAACCAATCAAACTAGCCATTATGAATAGTAATACCTAATTTTTGAAATTATATATATTTTATATTTCAAAGTGGACTTCATTTTTGGATTCAGAATATCGAATTTAGCCTAAGGTGAAATTTTGGTACTTTTCGGATAACTTTAATATTTTGATGAATAGTGAAAATTACTAAATTTTAATTAAAAACAACTTTTTTAATCAAAATAATTAATAGTGATAAATTGTGAATTTTAGTGCTTTTAAAGTATATTTAGAATATATTTTTACCATTTAATATAATGTTGGTCATTGGACATAATTTTACAATTAAACCGAACATAAACAAGTGTCAATCTTTTGATAGTTATTATCTATTAAAAACACGCTTTTTGTTTTGACAGCGGGAATTAATTTTAAATTAATTTCTGCCACTTCTGTGTTTTGAATTTAGAAAAATAGATTCCATATTTGGAATCAGGATGTTCAAATTGTGTAAATAGGTAACTATTATTTTTAGACATTTTGAATAATTACTGTGGTAAATATTTTATTTACCATGGTTAAGGGTAAATCCTGTAAATAAGGGTTAAAAAATAATATTATTATAATACTAAATTACCCTAAAACGTGTCTTAACCATATTGGTTGATACATGGTCGACCATGGGCATCTTTGGGTTGATTTTGGGACCCCATGGATCCACTTGTAAGTGATAATGACACTTTATTTTAATTAAGTTAAAATGAATACAAAAATGACACAAGCATATATCTTTTAGAAAAACAATTATTACATAAGGTTATATATATTGGATTTTATATTATAAATATTCATTAGAAAGATAAAACGATTTCCTACATAATGATAATTTATTTATAATTTTTAGACATTAAATAATTTACTTTATTTATGACACAATGATGATGCAGTAATTACTATAATAGTGAAAAATTAAAATAATTGATATTATAAATACCCAAATAAATAAAATATGAATCTTTTAATGAATTAAAATAATTTTATAGGATAATATGATATATTAGGATTGATTTAATTGACTTTGTTCGAAGTAATAAATTTGTTATGAGTTTCACAAAAATCAACAATTGAATAGTGTCAAAATTGACATAAAAGAGTTCTTAAAACAAATATTATATTATAAATTGATATTAAATTCCTAAAAATCTAAGGTTCGGCCAGGAGACTTATATCATGATATTTTCATCATTAATGGACCACTTGGGGGTCTCTTGGATGTATATAGTAAGTTTATTAACCATATTACATAAAAATACAAAGACACATTGTAAAAGTGAAACTAATTAACTTAGAGTTAATACTTAAAGATAAGGTTAATATAAGTACCCAAACCTGTCTAAATTCTATTGGATGAGTTGTTGTCGACCCATCCCCACCTTAACCTTTGAATATTCAACTTTGGAGCTATTAGAAACCGAATATGAATTTATTATAAATTAATATTTCTAGCTTTTCCAAAGGTGCCCCACACCCCTCTTATAAAAAGGCACTCCTCCTTCTCATTTCTTCACACCTTCAAAGCCTTTTGGTTCGGCAAAACTCTGCCCAAATACTCTCCCAACTTCCCTCACTACAACCTAGAGGCCTTAGTTTGATCAGAAAGCCAACCTAAGGAGCCCTTTTGATCAAATCAAAAGGAAGAAACCGAAGAAGAGGTAATGATTTCACCACCCTTTTCCAAGTTCATTTCTTCTTCCACTTCTTCTTCCTTTGTTGTTACCATTATAAAATAATAACTCTAGTATCATATATATACTGTGATGTTATTATAAATATGGTACAACCATATTCAGTGTTCTATCCACCCTTTGAATAACAAGTCACCATACGTGCGTACGTACGGCTTACCGTCTCCACGTCGTGGTGTAATTGTTATTCAATATAATATTATTTGGATGGGTATAATAATGATGTGTAACTCATGTAAATAATAAATATAACATGTTAATGATTCTGTATATATTATATACCATCCATTTATATATTATTTTAATATCAAAAGAATAATACTGTCGCTCGTGCGTACATACGGACTACCGTCTCCACGAACGCGATGAGATTCATTCTCCATCGTAACCATTAAAGTATAATTATCATTTGATGATTTAAAAATGATGTTTAAGTACTTGATATCATTCTGGATATGAATAATTTACAACCTATCCTTTACAAACATGTCTTACGTAACAAAACATATAAAAGAAAACAAGTAAGTTAACACCCGAAACAACGATAATACTAAGATATTATTATCAAATCAATATTAAAAGATCATATATGATATCATATTAATGTATATGATTCTTGTATAATTTAATAAAAATTATTTCACCATTATACAGGAGTTTAACCTACCCCAACCAAGGAAAAGTACAAGGTAAGGGATTTTCTTATCTCACTTTCAATTCCGTGAGATTTCTATTGTTCGCCACTAAATTATTGAAAGTGGTGTATTGTGTACTGCCATTTGATATATATTATCATGATTCACTTTATATTCATGTTATTCTGTAAATCATTTGGTGGCTATTAACTTTTGGCCATACGACTCAGTTGATTAACGTGGTAAGGGGTTTCATAACTCACTCTTAAATTCGTGAGAATTCCATTGTTCACCACTTAATTATTGTATGTGGTGTATGTGTACTGCCCATGATTGTATTCATTGTGTAATATAATTTAATTTATGGGTATTTACATCCTCATGGTATGATACTTCTTTCGTGGGTGTATGTTTCGTAAGTTACCTAATCGATAAGGGAATTTGAGATTTCAATTTCCACTCATTTGGCTTTACGCATATTGCATTGATTATATTACCCCAAGATTATGTGTGGAATCACTATTCATTTGATTATGTCATAATTTCCACTCCCCTTCCTGTGGATATACTTTTGATACACATAATCACTCCATTGATAATTCTCAAGTCATTGATATGAACTTGATAAGAGTAATTTTAACTCATTCACCATTTGTTGAGTTAAACATCCAATTCGTTGGTGTTGTTTTTACAAGAATATGTGTGAATATCCTTTGATTGTTTTACACTGAATATCCAATCATATTTAGTGCATTTATATTTTTCACACATAATTATGTCATTGATTTATCCTTAACCTAAGGATATGGCCTTTATGAGAGATTTCATCTCAATTTACATTCCATTGAGACTTCTTTGTTGATATACACCAAATCACTTTTATGTGGTGTATATAATGTACTTTGATGTAGTATATCATAAATCCCTTTATTCTCATGATATTACAAAGTTTTTATTACCTCAATTATTTGTATTCAATTGTCTCTCTTTTGGTTATAATCTCTAAATAAAATAACATTTTTAAATGTTTTAAAGACTTATTCTTCTAAATCTTTCTCATTAATGTCCATGTTTTAAAAATGGTTTTAAGGATTTATTTATATGGAAATTAAAGTTTTAAAATTAAAAATCCTTTTAAAAGTTTCAAAGTGGTATGGGACACTTTGATTCAAAAATCTATTTTTAAATGGCTTCTTGACAAATAGTGTGACTCTTAAATGATTTCAAGAAAAGGGGGATATTTCCCTCAAATAGTTTTGATGATTATTTTCATCTATGTCAACATCCTTCATTATTCATGATTGAGGTTAATGTGATAAAATGAAATCTTCCATATTGTATCAAATGAGTTATGTTTGACTGTGGATGTTCTATTTTTATACCATTCATGGTTTGTGGTTAAAGTATTGACATTTCGTATGCTAGTTTTAATATGAATGTTTATTTTATGCTTAAACCTATTCATATGAGGAATGAATTGGACTTAATAAGTGATGGGTGGAGCCCGCTATAGCTCCTTGATGCATCGGTAGGTCTCATGAGGCAAACTAGTGTCTTGGCACAAGGCCTTGACAAAATCTTATTTGTAGTCTTGGCACGAGGCCTTGGATATGTGGTTATGATAGTCTGGAATTATGCATTCCATCATTATGAAAGTGGTTAGTGATTTTGCATGTGATTATTCGATTAGTAGAATATCTATGTGAATGAGTAAATGGCATTATTTCATTTTATTTATGCCATACAAAGTTGAATGTTCAAGTTTGAAAGGATTTTGTTTTAGTTATACATTGCCTTAAATGTTTATTCTTATTTATGAAAGTTTCCACTATATTGTTATCCTTACTGGGCATTTGAGCTCACCCCTTTTCTATGTTTTATTTTTCCCAGGAAGTGAAGAAGTAAATTATGAATGACCTGCAGGGATATTATGTGGGGATATGAGTGTGAATTTTGGATACATTATGTTTTTGTAGTAGTTATTTCATTTTATGATGTAATGTAAAACTTATGAATATATCTAGTGTTTCCAAGGCTACTAAACCAATCGGTCTTTCGGGATTTGATCTTTCTTGTGATCATGCCAATGTTATGTAATAATGCACCGACTCTGGGTAACTAGGGTCGGGGCGTTACAGTTGGTATCAGAGGAAGTTTATTACAAACCTGGGAAACTAGATTTAGATAAACTCTGATTAGAGCACGTAGACCTAAGATGAACTTTGAGGATTAGTATAGAAGAACTTCCTAGAATTTTGGTATTGTAGAGATTTTGTGAGATTTCCGAGCAATACATCCCTGTCTGGATACGAGCAGGTAGAGGCGGCTCTGGCACAGATGTACCTAGGGGTAAATCCCGAAAACACCGCTTTGAGCTAGACTCGAACGGGAACTGGTGCACGACAACGGGCCTTGCTGCACTCTTGGTTACGACACTCCCGGGGGATATGCTTAGGATAACTCTCATTTTATTTACAAATAATTATGAAGGGTTTATGAGTATATACGTCCTCAAAGAAAACATTTTTATGATTATGGATTATATCCATAAACTATTTAATTTATGTTATGTGTTTTACAAGTTTGGGATTAGGTATTGTTATTCATAAACTAATCTAGTGTATGCCATTGTTTAGAAATGGCGCCCAATAGAAGGAATGAGAACTCCAACAATGGACATGATCCAAAGAGAAAGAAGGATCATATCTTTCATGGTCTTAAGCCAGAATTTATAATAGAAATAGTCTCCCATGTATTATCATCATATGAAGAAATAATATCATGTGTTGATAAGATAAATAAAGATTTTACTGAGTCCTATGGATTTGAAGGGAAGCAAGAGAAGAAAAGAATGGAAAGAGAAAGATGGATAAAGGGAAGAGGAAAAAGATGAATTTTCCCATATGTGATAACTGTGGGAAGAATCACCCTGGAACTTGCCTGAAAGGAATGGGAGTTTGTTATAAGTGTGGAGGAAAAGGGCACAAAGAACGTGACTGCAAGGGTAAGAAAATGGTTTCAAATGTACAATACTTCATTTGCAAGGAGTTTGGACACTACGCGAACCTATGTCCCAGTCATCAGACTATGCCGCAAATGATGCTATTGGATAATAATCAAGTTATGATACTACCACAGATGAAGAGGAATGATTAGAGTTCTTATGTTGATTATGTCAATTGAATGTTGTATCAACAATGTACTTGTTATAATAATATAAGGATTGTACTGCAGTACTATTTCATTAAGGACTTGAGATTGTGTGGAACAAAGAAAAGTGACTCAATAGCAGGATAAATTTTTGGAAAATATATGGTTGAGAGAATGATAAACCATAATATAGTTCTGATACCAAGGTAGTGATTTTGGAATAATACATGATTGTTTTGGATAAATTATATTGGATATTCTTGACTACATTGGAACTGATTAATGATTTGTATATTCCATCATTGTTTGGGTTTAAAACATTTTTGGATTGATGAAGTATATCCAGCATTCCATATGGAATAAGGGAGCTTGAATGTAATCAATAAGGAATATGGTAATTCAGGATGTTTCAGTGTATTAAAAGAATACATGATGAAGGTATTCATATGCTATTACGGGGTAAAAAGGATCTACATTATGTTTACCTTCCTTATAAATGTTGGACTGTGAGTTTGGACAGAAGTATTTTGGATAGTTCTAGTTTGGATTATATTGGATTTCCATAAAAAGACAACCCGGAGGTTAGGCGGCAACCCGTCGCGTCCGGCAAGGCTGCGAGACTTGAACCCGCAACCGAAGGGCGACAAGGGTGTATCACCTACCACTGGCCCACGAGATGTCCTGGATTAAATAATGTAGTTTTTTTTAAAAGATCTGGTAGATGAATTATAAATTCATTTATTTTGGAACCCTGTACGAATAGTATAAATAGATTTTTTTTACGTTCTATTATCTTTTAGAGTGAAAGATGAGTTTGTGGTAGAAATTTATTAATGGATAAAACTCTAATTATAAAGTAAGTATATCTCCTTATGATCTTAGCCAATCTCATAAATAAATTCCTCAAAATTAATAAAAGGAACTTAGAACAAAAATGTTGTCCTAGATGGTACCTTAAATCATCACTAATTTATGGCTTTGGGATTGTTGGCCTTTTCATAGCCATGTTCTCTACCACTCTCCATCAGATAATTGATGGTTAGATTTCTCTTCCATATCCATATTTTCCTACATGGAACCCTAGTATGTGTTATTTTCGGTAATCTTCATACTTTCCGCTATTTATTATAAATAGAGGCCTCATTAATTCATTTTTCGATGTGGGATTTCAACTAAGATATTTTGAAATGTCAAAAATGTGTATCCCAATACCCTATGTTTTGTTGAACCGATGGTATTTCAAATCATCATATATTGATGAGTTTAAGGACCTGAATTTTATACTTGTTTGTGATTGATGACTTCAATCACTACCTATAAATATTTACGTTTTTCCTCCAATTATATGTCTCTAATTGCCACCAATGTTCTCCTAATAGAGATCATAATTTGGTGGTGACCCTTTCATTTCTCTTTTCCTCATATTAAGACTAAATTTTAGTAACCTAATTTCTGATGTGGGTTTTCCCACAAAGATATTTTCTATTTTCAACCTTTTATTTTCGAAGAACAATTTCAAATTGCGAGGACGCAATTTATTGAAGGAGGGGAGAATGTAACACCCCAAGATTTTATAGTGTGTTATTTCTTCAAAATAATTCAATAACTTTCACTACACGCAACACCAAGTTCAATCGCACCATGACTTACCAAACAAGCTGTTCAGAAGAGGTTATGAATAGTGTTAACTAAATTTTAAACTTTATATAATCCTTATAATTTTAGAATCCATATTATGAGTTTCTTAGACATAATGTAAGAACAAATTCATTTTCAGTATTGCACTTTTACCAACTTTTAATAGTGAACCCTTTTTAAATACTATATTTTAAACTTTTTGACTAAATGGGGACATCAAAAATTTAAAATGAAACATCCCAAGCTTCCACGGTATGCTAGCGTGTGTTGTACGCAACACCGAGTTCTAACACACCGTAACCAATCAAACTAGCCGTTATGAATAGTAATACCTACTTTTTGAAATTATATATATTTTATATTTCAAAATGGACTTCATTTTTGGATTCGGAATATCGAATTTAGCCTAAGGTGAAATTTTGGTACTTTTCGGATAACTTTAATATTTTGATGAATAGTGAAAATTACTAAATTTTAATTAAAAACAACTTTTTTAATCAAAATAATTAATAGTGATAAATTGTAAATTTGAGTGCTTTTAAAGTATATTTAGAATATATTTTTACCATTTAATATAATGTTGGTCATTGGACATAATTTTATAATTAAACCGAACATAAACAAGTGTCAATCTTTTGATAGTTATTATCTATTAAAAACACGCTTTTTGTTTTGACAGCGGGAATTAATATTAAATTAATTTCTTCCACTTCTGTGTTTTGAATTTATAAAAATGGATTCCATATTTGGAATCAGGATGTTCAAATTGTGTAAATAGGTAACTTTTATTTTTAGACATTTTGAATAATTACTGCGGTAAATATTTTATTTACCATGGTTAAGGGTAAATCCGGTAAATAAGGGTTAAAAAATAATATTATAATAATACTAAATTACTCTAAAACGTGTCTTAACCCTATTGGTTGATACAGGGTCGACCATGGGCATCTTTGGGTCGATTTTGGGACCCCATGGATCCACTTGTAAGTGATAATGACACTTTATTTTAATTAAGTTAAAATGAATACAAAAATGACACAAGCATATATCTTTTAGAAAAACAATTATTACATAAGGTTATATATGTTGGATTTAATATTATAAATATTCATTAGAAAGATAAAAAGATTTATACATAATGATATTTTATTTATATTTTTTAGACATTAAATAATTTATTTTATTTATTACACAATGATGATGCAGTAATTACTATAATAGTGAAAAATTAAAATAATTGATATTATAAATACCCAAATAAATATAATATGAAACTTTTAATGAACTAAACTAATTTTATAGGATAATATGATATATTAGGATTGATTTAATTGACTTTTTTCGAATTAATCAATCTGTTATGAGTTTCAAAAAAATCAACAATTGAATAGTGTAAAAATTGACATAAAAGAGTTCTTAAAACAAATATTATATTATAAATTTATATTAAATTCCTAAAAATCTAAGGTTCGGCCAAGAGACTTATATCATGATAGGTTCATCATTAATGGACCACTGGGGGGTCGCTTGGATGTATATAGTAAGTTTATTAACCATATTATATAAAAATACAAAGACACATTGTAAAAGTGAAACTAATTAACTTAGAGTTAATACTTAAAGATAAGGTTAATATAAGTACCCAAACCTGTCTAAATTCTATTGGATGAGTTGTTTTCGACCCATCCCCACCTTAACCTTTGAATAGTAAACTTTGGAGCCATTAGAAACCGAATATGAATTTATTATAAATTAATATTTCTAGCTTTTCCAAAGGTGCCCCTCACCCCTCTTATAAAAAGGCACTCCTCCTTCTCATTTCTTCACACCTTCAAAGCCTTTTGGTTCGGCCAAACTCTTCCAAAATACTCTCCCAACTTCCCTCACTACAACATAGAGGCCTTAGTTTGATCAGAAAGCCAACCTAAGGAGCCCTTTTGATCAAATCAAAAGGAAGAAACCGAAGAAGAGGTAATGATTTCACCACCCTTTTCCAAGTTCATTTCTTCTTCCACTTCTTCTTCCTTTGTAGTTACCATTATAAAATAATAACTCTAGTATAATATATATATTGTGATGTTATTATAAATATGGTACAACCATATTCAGTGTTCTATCCACCCTTTGAATAACATGTCACCATACGTGCGTACGTACGACTTACCGTCTCCACGTCGTGGTGTAATTGTTATTCAATATAATATTATTTGGATGGGTATAATAATGATGTGTAACTCATGTAAATAAAAAATATAACATGTTAATGATTCTGTATATATTATATACCATCCAGTTATATATTATTTTAATATCAAAAGAATAATACTGTCGCTCGTGCGTACGTACGAACTACCGTCTCCACGAACGCGATGAGATTCATTCTCCATCGTAACCATTAAAGTATAATTATCATTTGATGATTTAAAAATGATGTTTAATGACTTGATATCATTTTGGATATGAATAATATACAACCTATCCTTTACAAACATGTCTTACGTAACAAAACATATAAAAGAAAACAAGTAAGTTAACACCTGAAACAACGATAATACTAAGATATTATTATCAAATCAATATTAAAAGATTATATATGATATCATATTAATGTATATGATTCTTGAATAATTTAATAACAATTATTTCACCATTATACAGGAGGTTAACCTACCCCAACCAAGGAAAAGTACAAGGTAATGGATTTTCTTATCTCACTTTCAATTCCGTGAGATTTCCATTGTTCGCCACTAAATTATTGAAAGTGGTGTATTGTGTACTGCCATTTGATATATATTATCATGATTCTCTTTATATTCATGTTATTATGTAAATAATTTGGTGGTTATTAACTTTTGGCCATACGACTCAGTTGATTAACGTGGTAAGGGGTTTCTTAACTCACTCTTAAATTCGTGAGAATTCCATTGTTCACCACTTAATTATTGTATGTGGTGTATGTGTACTGCCCATGATTGTATTCATTGTGTAATATACTTTAATTTATGGGTATTTACATCCTCATGGTATGATACTTCTTTCGTGGGTGTATTTTTCGTATGTTACCTAATCGATAAGGGAATTTGAGATTTCAATTTCCACTCATTTGGCTTTACACATATTGCATTGATTATATTACCCCAAGATTATGTGTGGAATCACTATTCATTTGATTATGTCATAATTTCCACTCCCCTTCCTGTGGATATACATTTGATACACATAATCACTCCATTGATAATTCTCAATTCATTGATATGAACTTGATAAGAGTAATTTTAACTCATTCACCATTTGTTGAGTTAAACATCCAATTCGTTGGTGTTGTTTTTACAAGAATATGTGTGAATATCCTTTGATTGTTTTACACTGAATATCCAATCATATTTAGTGCATTTATATTTTTCACACATAATTATGTCATTGATTTATCCTTAACCTAAGGATATGGCCTTTATGAGAGATTTCATCTCAATTTACATTCCATTGAGACTTCTTTGTTGATATACACCAAATCACTTTTATGTGGTGTATATAATGTACTTTGATGTAGTATATCATGAATCCCTTTATTCTCATGATATTAAAAAGTTTTTATTACCTCAATTATTTGTATTCAATTGTCTCTCTTTTGGTTATAATCTCTAACTAAAATAACATTTTTAAATGTTTTAAAGACTTATTCTTCTAAATCATTCTCATTAATGTCCATGTTTTAAAAATGGTTTTAAGGATTTATTTATATGGACATTAAAGTTTTAAAATTAAAAATCCTTCTAAAAGTTTCAAAGTGGTATGGGACACTTTGATTCAAAAATCTATTTTTAAATGGCTTCTTGACAAATAGTGTGACTTTTAAATGATTTCAAGAAAAGGGGGATATTTCCCTCAAATAGTTTTGATGATTATTTTCATCTATGTCAACATCCTTCATTATTCATGATTGAGGTTAATGTGATAAAATCCAATCTTCCATATTGTATCAAATGAGTTATGTTTGACTGTGGATGTTCTATTTTTATACCATTCATGGTTTGTGGTTAAAGTATTGACATTTCGTATGCTAGTTTTAATACGAATGTTTATTTTATGCTTAAACCTATTCATATGAGGAATGCATTGGACTTAATAAGTGACGGGTGGAGCCCACTATAGCTCCTCGATGCATCGGTAGGTCTCATGAGGCAAACTAGTGTCTTGGCACAAGGCCTTGACAAAATCTTATTTGTAGTCTTGGCACGAGGCCTTGGCTATGTGGTTATGATAGTCTGGAATTATGCATTCCATCATTATGAAAGTGGTTAGTGATTTTTCATGTGATTATTCGATTAGTAGAATATCCATGTGAATGAGTAAATGGCATTAATTCATTTTATTTATGCCATACAAAGTTGAATGTTCAAGTTTGAAAGGCTTTTGTTTTAGTTATACATTGCCTTAAATGTTTATTCTTAATTATGAAAGTTTCCACTATATTGTTATCCTTACTGGGCATTTGAGCTCACCCCTTTTCTATGTTTTATTTTTCCCAGGAAGTGAAGAAGTAAATTATGAATGACCTGCAGGGATATTATGTGGGGATATGAGTGTGAATTATGGAGACATTATGTTGTTGTAGTAGTTTTTTCATTTTATGATGTAATGTAAAACTTATGAATATATCTAGTGTTTCCAAGGCTACTAAACCAATCGGTCTTTTGGGATTTGATCTTTCTTGTGATCATGCCAATGTTATGTAATAATGCACCGACTCTGGGTAACTAGGGTCGGGGCGTTACACATAATAACATTTTCTTAATTCATTGTGTTCAAAATGTACAGGGGTGGCTATTTAGAGACAAAGAGTGATGCCAAAGTCAAACACCATGTTTCCAAAAGACAAATAAGCTTAAATGATTCTTTGGACAATTTTGACACATTAGCTTGACTTTAAGAATCCATTAGCACACCATTTTTGAAAGTAGAGAAAACTTACCCACCACTTTTCACTTTGAAGATTCCATTATGGGGTGGGCTTGAAATTCATAAAACACCATGGGATTTGTCATTAGAAGAATTTGTGGGCCTTAATTATTGTACATATAGGCCTTGATTCTTCCCCCAAGCAAGGGTATTGGGGATCCCCGTGTAATTATAGAGTTAACCCATTTAAGGACTCCTTCATTCTCGTGGTCCGACCCCTTATTATTGGGCCACCAAATCCTTATAGTAGTTCTTGTGAAATCAGGTGCATTCCACCATCCTCATCAAGTCCACCTTGAATCCCTTGATGACTGTGTGTTACATAATCCTCATCAAACACTAAAAATATATTAAAAACGTAAAGACACTAAAAACACCAAAAAATTCTAAAACCCCAAAAAAACCTAAAATCCAAAAAAAACACCTAAAACCCATAACAAATAAAAACCCCCCTAAAAATTCTAAAAATATAAAAACCCAAAAAACCTAAGAACACATAAAAACCCTAATAAAATTAAAACCCATAATACCTAAATACATAAAAAACCCTAAAACCACTAAAAACCATAAAGACCAAAAAACATTTAAAACCCTAAAAACTCATAAAACCCTAAAACATTAAAAACTCTAAAAATCCTTTAAAACCCAGATTTTTTTCTAAAACTCAAAAAAACCTAAAATACTCAAAAAACCCTAAAACCAAAAAAACCATATAAACCTAAAAACCTAAGACCCCCCAAAATCTTTAAAAACCAAAAATATCTTAAAAGTCCATACAAATCTCTAAAAATAAAAAAACTAGAAAATTCATGAAAACCTATAAGAAAATCATAAATAAAAAAAGAAACATAAAACCCATAAAAACCAAAAAACTTTAAAAATCCTAAAAACCCATAAAAACCCTAAAAACCATAAAACCCCCTAAAACATTAAAAACCACTAAAACATCAAAAAACCCATAAAACCACTAAAAATATAAAAAAACTTTAAACCCTGAAAAACGTTAAAAACCTCTAAAAAAATTAAAACACTAAAAAACTAAAAAAGCCCTAATAACCCTTTAAACCACTAAAACCCCTCAAAGTCCGTAAAAACCCTAAAAATATAAAAATCATAAAAATCCCTAAAAATAACTAAAAATTTGAAAAACATAAGAATACATTAACAACCTAAAACAATATAAAACTCATAAAAACCTAAAAAAACAAAAAACCAAAAAACCCCTAAAAAACCAAAAAACCCCCCTAAAATCCTCAAAAATCCATAGAAACCTCTATATCCCTAAAAATCCCTAAAAACCATAAATATAAAAAAACTCTCTAAGTACCATAAAATATAAAAAACACCAAAAATCTTGAAAACGCGTAAGAAACCCATAAAAACGTAAAAACACTCAAAATTCATCAACCCTAAAAAACCCTACAAGTATGTAAAAATCCTAAAATCCCCTAAAAACCATTAAACCTCTAAAATCCCATAAAAACTCTAAAAACCCATTTAACCCTTAAAATTTTAAAAACCACTAAAGGGAATTTAAAATCCTAAAAAATCAAAAAATGTTAAAAACCTGGAAAAAACCATAATATCCTAAAAACCCAAAAAACCAAAAAAAACCCTAAAAATCACTAATAACCCTAAAAAACTATTAGAACAATAAAAAATCACTAAAATACCCTAAAAACCTAAAACCTTAAAAATTGCCTTAAAAATCCAAAGAAATCCTTATAAACCAAAAAAACACATAAAACCCCTAAAACCCCAAAAATGCTAAAAACCCTAAAACCCTAAAATGTATAAAGCCCCTAAAAAAATAAAAAACCTAAAAACACATAAAAACCCTAAAAGCAAACTAAAAATATCTAGACCCCTTTAAACCCCTAAAAATGTTGCACAAATATAAAAAACCATAAAAACCTCTAAAAATTAAAAAAGACCCTAAAACCCCAAAAAATCATAAAAACTATAAAAACCCTAAACACCAAAATATCATACAAAATGCATAAAAACAATTAAAAATCATAAATATCCTAAATATCACTAAAAACATAACAAACCCTAAAAACCATGAAAATCCTTATGAAAGCCTTGAAAACATAAAAAAACTTAAAATCCTAAAAAAAACCCTAAAAACAATAAATCCTTAAAAACCCTAAAACCCATAAAAACCCAAAAACCCTTTAAATCCCTAAAACCAAAAAACAATAAAATACATAAAAAATAACTAAAAATCCCAAAAAGGTAAAAAAAACCTCCCAAAACCCTTAAATTTCCTATGAAAACATTAAAAACCAAAAAACACATAAAATACGTAAAAACCTAAAAATGATAAAATCCTTAAAAACCCTAAAAGTTTCTAAAAACCCCTAAAAAGAATAAAAACTACTAAAAAATTTAAAACCCTAAAAACCCATTAAACCACTAAAAATCCACTAAAAACTCTAAAACCCCTTTAATCCCATTAAAACATAAAAAAAATTAAAAACCTCAAAAACCCTAAAATATTAAAAAATTCCTAAAATACCATAAAAACTGTAAATAAGACTAAAAACACTCAAACCCCACAAAAATCTAAAACCCATAAAAATCCTAAGAAAACAAAACCATAACAAAAAATGAAAACAAATACTAAATCTCTAATTAATCCTAAGAAAAGATTAGAATATTAAAAATAATTTAATCCCCTAAAAACCTAAAAACACTAAAAACCCAAAAACACCTAAAAACCCTAACAACCCCCCAAATCTCTAAAAACCATAAAAACTAATAAAAAACCAAAATACCCTAAAATTGCTAAAAAAATAAAAAACAATAAGAAACCCATAAAAACCCTAAAACACTTAAAACCCTCCCAAAAAACCTATAATATTCTAAACTGACTAACAAAACTAAAAAAGACCCTAAAAATCATAAAACCCCGTAAAACATAAAATCCCCTAAAAACCTTTAAAAATACATAAAAACCCTAAAATTTTACTAAAATATCACCAAACTATTTAAAACCCTAAAAAATAAAATACAATGAAAAACCTAAAAACCCATAAAAATCATAAACCCCTAAAATCAAAAAAAAAATATTAAACACCTAAGAGCCCTATAAATCCCCAAAACCCCTAAATATAATAAAAATATTAAAAATTCCATAAAAATCCATAAAACATAAAAGATCCTAAAAACCCAAACAACCCTAACAAAGCCTTAAAAACATAAAAACTTATAAAACCATTAAAAATATAAAGAAATACTAAAACACCTAAAACTATAAAAACCGTCAAAATCACTAAAAACACTAAAAACCCATAAAAATCCTAAAACATACATAAAATATATAAAAACATATATACCCTAAAAACCCTAAAATACCTAAGAAAACATCAAGCCTAAAAACACTTAAACCCCCTAAAAACCTATAAATTCTAAATCCCTTAAAATTCCCAAAAAACCCAACCCCCCCCCCCCCCCCCCAAAACATAAAAACCCTAAAACCCTAAAAACTACTGAAAACTACAAAACCCCTTTAATCCCCTAAAAAATTTAAAAAACATAAACAAATATTAAAACCCCTAAGAAACATAAAAAATCCTTAAAACTAAAAAAAAATCCATAATTCCACATTAGAAATCGAAAAACCCACAAAATCCCTAGAAACCCTAAAACCGAAAAAAATCCTGAAATGGATATAAAATATCTAAAAACATAAAAACCAAAAAGAAAACCTTAAAAATCAAAAATGACATAAAACCCCTATAAACATAAAATGCTAAAACCCCTAAAAACCCTAAAAACCCTAATACCACTAAAAACCCCTAAAAACCCTAGAAAACCATAAAAATCCTAAAAAAGGTTTAAAAACATAAAATCCTTAAGAAACATGAAAAAACCTAAGAAAAACATAAAAAACTAGAAACACTTAAATCCCATATGAAATGCTAAAAAAGAAATAACCATAAAAAATTCTAAAACCCACTAAGAACCATAAAAACCCTAAAAACCATAAAAATCCTTAAAAATTCATTAAAAACCTAAAAACCACTAAAAATATAAAAAGACTTTAAACCCCTAAAAATTAAAGTTCCTAAAAATCTTTAAAACCCTTTAAAATTAAATAAAAATTAAATCTCAAAAAAACCATAAAAACACAAAAACACTAAAAACCAAAAAAACCCTAAAAACCATAAAAAAATAAAAACCAAATAAAGATTAAAATTCCAAAAAAATATAAAGACCACTAAAATTCCTAAAAACTACTAAAAAACCCTTAAAAACTTTAAAACAATCACAAACCCTAAAAACCTGAAAAATGTTAAGAAACCCTAAAATTCATAAAAATCCCAAAAAACCCTCAAAATCCCTAAAATACCTAAAATCCATAAAAACCTAATAATTACTAAAAATCCCTAAAATCATAAAAAATAATAAAAACCCTAAAAACCCCTTATAAAATATTAATAAGCTAAAACATTTTCAACCCCTAAAATCCTCAAAACACTAAAAATATGCTAAAAACCATAAAAACCAAAAAACATTAAAACCCATATAAAGTGATCAAATCCATAAAAACCACTAAAAACTCTAAAACACTTTAAACCCCTAAAAATATTAAAAGTCCCTAAAAACATTAAACCCCCAAAAATGTTCAAATTAACCCTAACCCCCAAAAAACCCAAAAACATAAAAAATTTAAAGAACCATAAAATCTTAAAAAGGCCCTAGAAATCCATAAAAACAGAAAAAACACTAGAAACCTTAAAAATCCCGATAAAAATTATAAAACATAAAAACACTTAGATCCCCTAAAAACCAAAAAACCTCTAAAACCACTAAAAACCCATAAACATTAAAAACCCCCAAACACTCAAAATCCCTAAAATCCCATAAAAATAATAAAAAATTTAACAAATCCCTAAAAATCCCTAAGAATGTAAAACCCCAGAAAATACATATGAAAACATTTAAATCCTAAAAACTCTTAAACCCCCTAAAACCCTAAAAACACAAAAAACCTTAAAACATTATAAAGACGCTAAAACCCCTAAAAAGCATAAAACCCTAAACCCCTAAAAACACTAAAATTTAAAGAACCCTTTATACCCATTAAATTGATAAAAACTATTAAACACTTAAAAACTCAAAATAACACTGAAAACCCATAAAACCCATAAAAACTTGAAAACCCTAAAAACCCTCAAAATCCATAAAACCACTATGATCACATAAAAATATTAAAAAATCCCTAAAATCCAGAAAAAGATAAAAAACCTAATACCGTAAAAACCCAAATATAAAATTATAAACCTAAAAACACTTAAAACCCTTTAAAAGGATAAAACCCTAAAAACTATACAAACCCTAACAACCCTTAAAAATCTCTTAATACCATTAAAATAAGAAAAACCTATAACCTCTATAAGTCCCAAAAAAATATAATGAAAAACACTAATAAAATCTTAAATTCCTAAAAATGCTTAAAACCCTTAAAAACCTAAAACACTAAAAACTACCAAAAAGATCCTAACCCCCCAAAAACCCATAAAAACCCTTAAAAGATTAAAACCCATAAAAACCCTAAAACCCACTAAAATATATAAAATCACATTAAACCACTAAAAGGTTAAAATCTTTAAAAAAACCTGAAACCCCCTAAAGACTCAAAAAACCCAAAAAATCCCAAAAAACCATAGCAAACCAAAAAACCCTAAAACCACTAAAAACCTAAAACCCTAAGAATTCATAAAAATTCAAAAACCCATAAAAATTTTAAATACCCTAAAAATTTCAAATAATGTAGAAACCCCAAAAAACCCTAAAAATCACTAAGAAAAAAATTAAAAACCTTAAAACACATAACACACCTAAAATAAAAAAACTAAAAACACTAAAAAATTTCAAACACCAAAAAATTTCTAAAAACAAAAAAAACATAAAATATCCTACAAATCCCTGAAAATCACCAAAAAAGTAAAAACCAATAATATCCCAAAAAACCCTTGAGAAAACCATAAAACATAAAAACACATACAAATCCTCAAAATGAAAAAACACTAAAAACCCTAAAAAACACTAAAAATCCCAAAAAAACCCTTAAAAACTCTCCAAATACCTAAAACCCTTAAAACCTATAAAAATTTTAAAAAACCTCTAAAATACCAAAAAATATAAAAAACCATAAAAACCATGAAACCCCCTAAGAATGTTTTAAAAAAATAATATAAACTCTAAAACCCTATAAAACTCTAAAAACCCTAAGAAGATCCTAAAAACCCTAAAAAACCCAAAAACCAAAGACACCAAAAACCCTTAAAAAATTAAAACCCCTAAATACCCAAAAAAAATTCTAAAAAACATCAAATCCTCAAAAATTGATTAAAAAATCTAAAAAACCTTAAATTTTCTGAAAAAAATAAAAACCTAAAAAATCCATCAAAACCATAAAAAACCTTAAAAACAAAAAAAAACCCAAAAAGTAATAAAATCCTAGAAATTTTTTAAAAATGTGAAAAAAACATAAATACTCTAAAAATCTATAAAAATACTAAAAACATAAAAACACTTAAAACCCCTAAAAAAATAAAAATGCTTAAACCTATAAAAACATTAAAACCCCTAAAACTCTAAAAACCATCAAAATCCATAAAAATTCTAAAAATCCCTTAAAATCCTAAAATCCCATAAAAAACACTAAAAACATAAAAAAACCCCAAAACCATGAAAAACCCTAATAAAACCTTAAAATACTAAAAAACATAAAACACCATAAACCCTAAAAAACTATTTAAACCCTTAAAAACTCAAAAAACAATTAAAACCCCTAAAACCACTAAAACCCAAAAAACCCCCCAAAAGAATAAAAAAACTAAACTCATTAAAATCCTAAAAACCACTAAAATGATAAATATCCTTTAATAACCAAAACCATTAAGGAACCCTAAAAAACCATTAAACCGTAAAAAACTCAAAAAATCCTACAAATAAAAAAACCATTAAACCATTAAAACCCTAAAAACCTAAAAACCCATCAAAATACCAAAACCCCTAAAAACTCTAAAAAACCAAAGAAAACATTAAAAATGTAGAAATACTTACAACCCCTAAAAATAAAAAAATTATAAAAAAAAACATCCAAAAAAGAAAAAAAATTTAAAGAAACTCCTAAAACCCTAAAAACAAAATCAAATCATAAAAAGCATTAAAAATCCCTAAAAGCATAAAAACCCCTAAAAATCAAGAATAACTCTAAGAAACCTTAAAAACCTAAAAACTATTAAAACCCCTATAAAAACTAAAAATTTATAAAAAAAACTAGAAGGAACTTAAATCCCCTAAGAACCATAAAACCCTAAAAACCTTACAAAACCGTAAAACACCACAAAAAAACCTACAAACCCCACAAAAAATATAAAAACCCTTCAAACCCCTAAAAACGTTACAAAACATTAATAAACCATAAAACACCAAAACACTAAAAAAATCCCTAAAAACCCAAAAAACCCATAAAAACACTAAAATACCAAAAAAATCCTAAAACCCTAAAAATAACTAAAAACCCTAAAAACTATAGAAATCATATAAAATAATTAAAAAATCATAAAACATAAAAACACTAAAAACCCTGAAAACTCCAAAGAAAACATTAAAACCCAAAACCCCAAAACTCCTAAGAAATCATTAAAACCTAAGAACAATAAAATCCATGAAAACACATATGAAAACCATAAAACCATAAAACACTTAATCCCCTAAAAAAGCTAAAAAAAGATAAAAATGAAAAAAAAAAACCATAAAACCCATAAAAACACCTAAAACCTCCTAAAATCATTAAATCCATAAAAGCCATAAAATTTTTAAAAACCACTAAAAACACTAAAATATCTTTAAAACCCTAAATATTCTAAAAAATATCTAAAAACCCTTAAATCTCTAAATAACATAAAACCCTAAAAAACATTAAAAAACCATAAAACCTTAAAAAAACCTAAAATCCATAAAAATACAAAGAAATGTAAAAAACCTAAAAACCGTGAAACCCCCTAACGGAACCTCAAAATTATTAAAAACACATAAACCCCTGAAAAACCTAAAAACGTGAAAAACCCCAAACCCTAAAACCCTAAAATCCCTCAAAATCCCTCAAAATCATAAAAATCCTATAAAAACTGTAAAACTCCCTAAAATAAAAAATGGAAAAAAACCCTCTAAAACACAAAGAAAACCTTAAAAAACTAAAAACACTTAAAACCCCAAAACATGGCAAAAACATGTAAAAACACTAAAAACCCAAATACCCTAAAAAACATAAAATACCATAAAACCATAGAAACCCATAAAACCCCATAAATCCCCTAAAACCCACTAATAACACTAAAACCCCTTTAAAACCAAAAAACAATAAAATCACTAAAAACCTTTTATACTTCAAAATACTAAAAAAAACTAAAACCCAAAAAATAAATAAAAATCCTAAAACTCTCAAGACCATCATGACCCCTAAAAATAATAAAAATCCATAAAAATTCATCAGAATCCCTAAAACTGTTAAAACCCGAAAACCCCAATAATCCCCTAAGAAAACATTGAAAATCTATAAACACTTAAAAACCGTAAAAACCTAAAAACATTAAAACCCTAAAAACCCAAAAATACCTAGAAACCTCTAAAACCTTTAAAACCCTAAAAACACTTTAAAATCCACTAAATACTTAAAACCCCATCGAACCTCGAAGAACATTAAAAAATATAGAAAACCATAAAACCCCAAAAAAGATCAAAAAACCAAACCCCCCTACAATCATTAAAACACAAAACCCCCCAAAACCCTAAAAATCCATAAAAACCCATAAAAACTATAAAAACATAAAAAAATCCCCAAAATCCCAAAAAAATAAGTAAAAAAGTAAAAATATAAAAAACCTTGAAAACCCCTAAAAACCCCAAAAACCTAAAATCAATTAAAACCCCTAAAACAAAAAAAATTAAAATACCTGAAACCACTAAAAATCCATAAAAACCCACAAAATCTCTAAAAACCCTAAAAACCAAAAAAACCTAAAAAAT
This sequence comes from Viscum album, assembly GCA_963277665.1. Lineage (NCBI taxonomy): Eukaryota > Viridiplantae > Streptophyta > Magnoliopsida > Santalales > Viscaceae > Viscum > Viscum album. The sequence goes on along the minus strand of OY728136.1, from coordinate 1,272,219,299 downwards.
TCATAAAAAAAATTAAAGATATAAAAATCTTTAAAATCATAAAATCCACTAATAAAACCATATAAACCTTAAATCACATAAAACACCTAAAATATAAAAAATTCAAAATACCCTAAACATACCCAAAAAATACTAAAACCACAAAAAAACCATAAAAACCCTAAAAACCATTAAAACCCCATATAAACCCTATAAAACACACAAAATCTAAAAAAACGTTTAAAACCATAAAATCTTTAAAAAATCTCTAAAAATCCTACAAACAAAAAAAACTCAAAAAACCCTAAAACACTAAAAACCATAAAATACCTAAAATCCCCCAAAATCCCTAAAAACCATAAAAACCCAAAAATCTAAAAAATCCTTAGAAATCAAAAACAACATAAACAAAACTAAAAAAGTAAAAACCCTAAGTAAACATTAAACACTTAATAACACTTTAAACCCCTAAACATCCAAAAAACCCTAAAAACCATAAAACCCTAAAACCCTCAAAATCCATTAAAATCTTAAAACCCCATAAAAATACAAAAAATACTTAAAAAAGTAGAAAACCCAAAAAACCCAAAAAAACTATTGAAAACATTAAAAACCAAAAAAAAATACAAAAACCCCCTAAAAATATGCTAAAAACATTAGAAACCTATAAAGAACCTAAAAACTCTGAAACCCAAAAAACCCAAAAACCCTAAAAATGATATAATCCTAAAAACCCATAAAAACCATAAAAAAATTAAAAATATAAAAACCCATTAAACACATAAAAATGTTAAGAAACTTTAAAAAATCAGAAAACCCTATAAACTCAAAAAACCTCTAAAAACCCATAAAACACCTAAAAACCCTTAAAATCCCTAAAAACACTAAAACCCCATACAATCCTATAAAAATATATAAAAATACCTAAATCTTAAAAAACAGTAAATACCATGTAAACCCCCAATAAAACCGTAAAAACCTAAAAAACATTAAACCACTAAAAATATAAAAATGTCAAAAGCCTTAAAATCCCTAAAACAATTAAAACCCTAAAAACCAATGAAACCCATAAAAATCCCATAAATGTGATAAAAATCCCTAAAAATAAAAAACCACGAAACCCATAAAAACCATAAAATCCAAAAAACACTTAAAACCTTTAAAAACCTAAATAATTCTAAACCCAATAAAATACTATAAACCCCTGAAAATCCATTAAAATAAAAAATAACAATAAACCCATTAAAATCTCTAAATATCCATAAAATCCCTAAAAGACACTGAAAACTATATATATCCATTAAAAACCGAAAAAAATTTGATAATCAAAAAGCATAGAAACCCTAAAACCATAAAACCCTCTAAATCCCAAAATACCATTAAACCCATAAAAAGAATTGAAATCCATCATAATTCCTTAAAATCCCTATTAACCTAAAAAACCTAAAAATATGAAAAACAATAAAGAAATCATTAAGAACCTAAAAATAGTTAAAACTCTTAAATACACTAACACCCATAGAAACCCCTACAAAGACTTTAAAACCCCCTAAAACCACAAAACCCCTAAAACCATTAAAACCCCTAAAAACCCCAAAAAAATCATAAAAACACTAAAAACTATAAAACACGTTAATCTCCTAAAATTTTAAAAAACATTAAAACCCCTGAAAACTAAAAAGATAAACCACCAAGAAACAAAAAACCCATAAAACCCCTCCAAATATATAAAAATCAATAAAATCCCTAAAATACTTAAAACCCCTAAAAATTCCTAAAAACATAAAAAACCAAAAAAAATATTAAAAACCCATAAGTAGACCTTAAAACCTAAAATAGTCTGAAATCCTCTAAAAACCTAAAACTACTAAAAAATATAAAAATCCTTAAAACCCTAAAACCCTCAAAATCCCCAAATCCCTTAAAACCATAAAACACCTTAAAAATCCATAAAAATCCCAAAAACGTAAAAAACCTAAAAATATAAAGAAAACATAAAAAATAATAAAATACTTAAAACTCTAAAAAATTTAAATACATCTAAATTTTTTTTAAACGCCATAAAATACACAAAAACACTAAAAATCTCAAAAACATAAAAATCCAAGAAAAATCCTAAAAAATCATTAAATATCCTAAAAACATAAAAACCCTAAAACCCCTAAAAAAACCTTCATAACCTAAATACACTTGAAACCCATAAATACCCTAAAAATGATAACAACACAAATGACATAAAAACCCTCAAAATCCCTAAAAAACCTAAAACCCAATAAAAACACCAAAATAATCCATAAAACATAAAAACCCATAAAACCCACTAAGATAAAATTATAACGAAAAACAATTGAAACACCTAAAACCCTTAAAAATTATAAAATCCCTAAAAGACTTTAAAAATCCCCCAACCCCCTAAAACTACAAAAAACACATAAAACCAATAAAAAGCCCTAAAACATATAAAAACCTTAAAATCACTAGAAATATAAAAACCCATTATTCACCAAAAAATTTTAAAAACCCCTAAATACTTTAAAACCCTAAAAACTAAAAAAAACCCTAAAATAACAAAAAAATCTGTAACCCCCCTAAAAACATAAAAAAGAATAAAACCCTCAAAAACCTTAAAGTCAAAAAAAAACTTCAAAAATCCCTAAAAATGAAAAAAACCATAAAACCCCTAAGAAAACCTAAAAAACTAAAAACACATAAACCCCTAAAAACTAAAAACACTAAAAACTCAAAACACCCCGAAACCCATAAAACACCCAAAACCCCAAAAAAACACTAAAACTCTAAAACCACATTAAATCCCTAAAAACATTAAATAAATTTAAAAAAAAATTAGAAACCCTAAAAACAAAAAAACCTCTAGGAAGAAAATAAAACATAAACACTCTCAAAATTAATAAAAACCGAAACAAAAATAAAAATCATTAAAAAGGCCAAAAAACCCTTAAAACAAAAAACCCATGGAAAACCCTTTGAATACCATTAAAAACAAAAACAAATTAAAACCTCAAAAAACATAAAAAATATTTAAATACTAAAATCTCTAAAAACCCTCCAAATCCCTAAAAACCCACTGAATTTCTAAAAACCATAAAAACCCCAAAAACATCCAAAAAAATACCAAAAATCCCAAACAAATCACAAAAAATCCCTAAAAATGCATAAAACATTAATAAAATCATAAAACCCTAAAAACACATAATGTCCCTAAAATCTAACAAATACAAAAAAAAAACAAAAAAATCATAAAATTCTTTAAAAACGTTAAACCCCCGAAAAACAATAAACCCCCTAAAATCATAAAAAATCATAAAAACCCATAAAAACTATAAAAGTCACTAAAATACCTAAAACAATTTTAGACCCATAAAAACATTAAAATATCTAAAAAACCATAAAAACCCTAAAAACTCAAATAACACAACAAACTAGAGAAAAATCATTAAAACCATAAAAACAATAAACCCCTAACAATCCCTGAAAAACCTTAAAACCCATAAAAAATTGCTAAAAATCCATAAAAATAAAAAATAACCCTAAAACCCTGTAATCCTTAAGAAAAAAATAAAACCTATAAACCCTTAAATCCCCTAAAAACCAAAAAATAGCTAAAAACCCTAAAAACACTAAAACCCCTAAAACCTCTCAGTATCCCTAAAAACCCTAAAACACAATAAAAATCATAAAAATGTCCTAAAATACCAAAAAATGTAAAAACCCTAAAATCCTTGAAAACCCCTTAAAAATATTAAAAACTAAAAAACACTATAAACCCTTAAAAACCTGAAAACACTAAAACCCTTAATAACCCTATAGACTGTAAAACCACTAAAAACCATAACACCCCCAAAAACATTACAAATCCTTAAAAATCCTAAAACCCCTAAAAATATTAAAAACTCTAAAAAAATTTTAACCACATAAAAATGTTTAAAAAAACCTTAAAATCCCTAAAAACCCAGAAAAAATAATAAAACCCCCAAAAGACCACAAAAAAAATCTAAAACCCCTAAGAAAACCTATAACCTCTCAAAATCCCTAAAAAACATAATGAATTATAATAAATTATAATAAATCTCTAAAATTCCTATAGAATTAAGAAAACCCTAAAACCCTAAAAACCCCAAATAAAACATTTAAATCCAAAAAACACTTGAAACCCCTAAAAACATTAAACCCCCTAAAACCCAATAAAAACATCAAAAATCCACTAAAACTATAAAAACCTTTAAACCCCTAAAATGTGAAAAACTATGAAAAACCTTAAAAGGATAAAAACCCAAAAAAAACTCTTAAAAACACAAGAAAAACATAAGAAACTTTAAACAACCTAATATTCCTTAAAATCCCAAAAAACTCTAAAAACCTTAAAAATCCTAAAAAATCCTAAAAATTTCCTAAAACATAAAAAACAATAAAAAACCTAAAAAACCCGAATAAAACCTTACAAACCTATAACACATAAAACCCATAAACCCCTAAAAAATAAAAAACCCTATAAACCTTATAAACAATAACCCCCCCCCCCAAAAAAAATTAAGAACCCTAAAACCCCATAAAACCCTAAAACCCATTAAAAGCTATAAAAACCATTTAAACTGCAACAAATTTCAAAAATACTATAAAAACATAAAACCCATAAAAATCAAATAAACGATAAAAACACAAAGAAAATACATAATGACCCTAAAAACGCCGAAAACCATAAATCCCTCAAAATCACTAAAAACCTAGAAACCATAATAATCATTAAAAATCCATAATAATCCATAAAAATGTAAACAATCTATAAAACATAAACACCCCTAAGAAAATATTAAAAACCTAAAAAAGTAAAAAACCCTTAAAACAACTCAAACCACTAAAAATCCCTAAAACACATAAAAGCATAAAAATCATAAAAACCCGTAAAATCCATAAAAATATAAAAAATCCAAAAAACCCAAAAAACCCTAATAGAACCTTAAACCCCTAAAAACCCAAAAAACCATTAATAACTAAAAAATATAAACACTATAAAACCCTAAATATCTATAAAAAACCTAATACCCCTAAAAACCATAAAAGACCCCAATAAACCATAACCAAATCCTAAAAACACATAAAACCCCTAAAAACCACTAAAACGCTAAAAACCATTTAAACCCCTAAAAATTTTAAAACTATAAAAGTAATTAAAACCCTAAAACCACTAAAACTATAAAAATCCTTTGGCACTTCCGACTGATGATAGTATTCAAAGAAAAGGCATCTCCTTGGCTTCCCAATATTTTTTCATGTTAGAATCCGCATGTGGAGTCAACACCGCACCTTTTATCCATAGTGAATGGGGTGATTGTATTTGGTTAATTCTTTCCACTCATCCCCCATTTCTTAACCCACAAATGTCCTTCCAGGATTTTATTGCCTCTTGATTTCATGGGTTGGTCTTAATGAGATGGAGAGAAATATTTTAGATCTTATTCTTTCATCCATCTTTTTGACTCTTTGGGAGGCAAAAAACCAAGCATGAAGGGGCACTCTTCCTTTGGTTCGTTACCTCCAGATGAGGATGAAGGTACTCATTTTTTAGTTAATTTGTTTATTAATGGTGGGAATACTTCTCTGATGTTTTGTAATTTCTTCAATAATCCATTCATGTCAGCGCATCAGGCGGGGTGGGTGGCCGATGGGTCAGATGGAATCCCCCCATGCATGGGTTGAAAATTAATGTGGAAGGATCATGCAGGAATGGGCTCATGTGAGGCAGGTTATCCTTCGTGATTTGTGTGGCTTGGTCTAGTGTGGTTCAGTGCTTTCTTCGGCCTGAGATACTCAATAGGGGCAGAAATGAGGGCTCTACTCATGGGTGTCACTATTTTTAGAAGGATGGTCTTGTAGGTGGCTGAAATTGAATCTAATTCTTAGGGTTTGGTGAAGATGATCAAGGGGCATGTGAGGTACCTTTGAACTTTAGTTACTTGGTTAGAGTATTCTCTTTGGAGACAAGACGTGGTCAATTTTCCATGATATTTAGAGGGAATCCAATTTTTCTACAGATGAGCTCGCATGCTTGGGGAGACCGGAAGAGCTACTCGTCATCTATGGTTTATTGGGGTCTCATTCCATGCATTGTATGGTTTTTTAAGGGGATTCCCTCTTCTTGCACCACTTCTTCCCTCATTAAGGGTCCCCTTTGCTCTTTTTGTGTGCTGGTGGCCACACCCCTCATTTATTTTAATAAAAAATAATGATTCAGCCTAAAAATACCAATAAAATCCCTAAAACCCCAAAACACATGAAAACCCTAAAACCCAAAGAACCATGAAAACCATAAAAAAATTTGTAATTTCCTCCAGTCTTGCACTCTCACGTGTTGTCTAAAAGGGTTTGTTATGTGACCTCAAGTGTGCCACCTTGTACACTAGTGTCTATCGACTAGTAGTGGGGGTGTAAAATTCATAGTGGGTAGACTATACTCCCTTGTATGAAGTGACATCACATTATAAATAATCCATATAAATGAATGTAATATTAGTATAGAAAATGGGAAAAAAATAATAAAATCCAAAATAATGATCAATATATAATCATAGGAATATTGTAATGATGTGCTGGAATGTAAAAAAATTTCATGTTAGAGAAATATGAGTAAAAAGTACAAGACTCAACCAGGACTCAACAGTAACCAGTCCTGAACCCCATATTGGTCCAACCTCCAAACTCCATCCCATATAGGATGAAAATAATCAACACTAAGGTCCTCTGTCCTTGTCCAAACTGGCATCCACGTAATCTATTCGGGTAAAAAATGGTGTCCTGAATAGGTTGGGTGTTTAACTCTGTAGATCGACCCCACCAGGTGTAAACAAAATAGTATGATAAGAAAGTATGAAATAAAGTGATAAAAGATTTGTTAATTAATTCACCAAATATTAAAATACTAAAAAAACATACTTCAACACCATGTTGGAATATCTTTGATAATGTCTTACAACTATGTAAACCACAACCTTGTAACCATGGTAAAATAACATGCTTAAGCACCATGAAAAAATATCTTAGAGCATATCTTACAACCATTCCAACCACAACCATCTAACCATGGTTTAGTCATAATAATCCAGGTTAAAGACCTATAAGAATTATAATATATCTTTGAGAGACTATAAACATTACAACATGGGATTAGGAAAAGCCCGCTCACTATAAGCATTACAACTTGGGACTACATCAATCCTTCTCAATATCAACATTATAATAAATAAGTGTGCATGATCTAGGTCCAACATTGATATATAATCATTTCAGCATGGAACACAAGTCATGTCATATGGAATAGATATTACAATACCACTTTCATTTATTTCAAAATTGATTAACAGTGAGAATAATAAGAAATAAGCCACAACTTAGAGATTTTATATCATTTATTCACCTATGGTCTCATATCTTTCTAAACTCACTTTAAGCCATTATCCACTTAAATTATATTCATATTTTTCTCACCCAATGTGTAGCAATAATCCATGTCAAAAGATAATTGAAACCAAATGACTCCAAGGAATAAACCCATTGATTATTTACTTGATTTAGGCACACATTACATTGGTGATATCATAATATTGAATATAAATTGAGATTATAAAATCGTAGGATTAATATATAGTTGTCATAGCTTTAACTAATGATCAAAAAATTCTTTTAATGGAAAACACTGACAAGGAATAAGATGTAGATGATCAGAACGATGTTCTAATATAAAAATAGATCATGATCAAAACCATAAATGAACATGGTTAATGGATTTCACTATAATGGTAGGAGGAACAAGGTATAGAATGGAGAAACTAGAGTAAAATCACTTTCAAAAGATTAAAAGCATTATTAGGACATCCAAAAGAGAGTTTGTAAGGAGTGCTAGGGTATAGAGGAGAAGGTTGTGAAAAATTAGAATGAAAATTCAACCAAAAAACTTACATGAAAATAGTTTGTTGGGAAATTACACGGTGTGTAATGTAGATACATATTGTGTATATTTCTTAAATAGAATACGCTAAAAAATCCATCACCTCAAATTATTTTATTAAAAACACCTGAACATTACACAATGTGTAATCCATTTACATAGCATTTGAATGTTCTATAGATGGTTTTTCTACCCATTTTACTTATACACAACCCAAACCCCCTTAAAATATTATAGAATTAACATGAAATCGTGAATCACTTAACCCATTTACCTGAACACTATTAATTCATATATTCATACATATCTATACATTAAGTCATTTTCCCTAAAAATTAACTCCACTTGGATCGTCTTTAGTTTTCTCAAGTTTACTCATAATCTAATAATATTTTTATTCAAAAGATATATATCCATGATATAAATTTACCACCAAGGTTAAAATGAGAGGAAAAGTTTCTCAAAAAAAAAGTGAATGAAAAACTCTGAGATATTCATACCTGAAAAAAGATAGGAACTTACAACCTCCCCATCACATAACAGCTTATCCCCAATCTTCTCTAAGAATTGCTATGTGGTCTCAGCGAACAAATATGGCCATTGTGTTTTAATACTAGATTCCCTCTCCCAAGTCACCTTGTTAACATTCCAATTATTCCACTGATCTCGAACTAATGGTAAAGTCCTACCTTGAATATATTCCTCACTACAATCCATATCCCATATCAGATGATACTCAAAGTATGCATCAACACAAAGCTCGACATGTTCTATTTATATCACATGGGAAAGGTATGGAGGATATATTTGTATATGAAACACACAAAACACATCATGAATGGAAGTTTCATGTGCTGGAAGGTCTAAACGGAAAGCAACTGGAATGACTTTTTCTACTATCTCAAACAGACTAAAAATATAGGTGTTGAAACCATAAAAAAACCTACAAAAGACGTGAAAAATTCTTCCATACTTAATCCAATGGAATATCCTCTTTAACAAGATTAAATGTTATTAGTGATGGATCTTGGGTGGAGCTACAGATCAGATGTTATAATCATTCTAAGTCAGATTGAAAAATGGTTTATGGATACCTTTTGTAGACCTTCGGCTCACAGAGATCCCTCCATGTTTGTAATGAAATTTTATGGATTGATCCATGATTCCAAATTCCTCCATGACCGTGATAATGTAGTTGACAGATAGTTTCTTGAGTCTGATGAAGCTTCACCCTTTCATGGAGCTCACCTATGCTTCAAGGAACAATTCCAAGCATCACAAAACCAATATGTCTATAAATACCCCTCATATTACTTCATTAAAGAGGAGATGATGTCAGGCTGTGACCTTGCTTTCCCAATTTATGGAGCTCCCATTCTTCATGAGAAAATCTTTCAAAAATCCCTGAGGCATCACGAAATATCTTTTATTATGTTCTTGAGAGCCTCCACCCCCAAGGGGGATTCCTTTAATGGAGTCTTACTCCCTTCACGAAGGAAGAAGTCCCTCTGAGGCACTCGAGCCTCCAAAAAGCATTCATCCTTCATGAGGCACTCACTCTCTAAATCAAAACTTTTCTCCAAGGAAAGGGAACCCTATTTCCCAAATCCCCCTTCATGAGACCCTAATATCTATGAATATCCTTCAAAATGCCCCATTTTTCATGAGACCCTGAGCCACATGAGGCACGATCATTTTTGAGACCCTGATCTTTACGAACCCCCATTGTTTGTGAATCCTTAACCTTCATGAATCTTATACCATCTCACCCACTGGTCCATAATGTGGGTGTGTTCCCCCACACTCCCATAATAGCTCAGTCCCTTCGCTACCATCACTAACCCCCATGAAAAATCTAGAGTCACACCATGAAGTTTTTCGGCTAGGTCGATGACATTTTTTCTCTCACCCTTTTATAGCCACAACTTCCACCCTAAAAATACCATTATTTCATATACTCCTTCACACTCCTTGAAATACCTTGAGTTGACATATGCCTCTTGTTTCTATTCTCATGTCTCAAGTTGTTTTTATCTTCTTGGGTCCCATGATTACCTTTATTTGAACCATTCCCCAAGAAACACTTCAAGCCCCATCACCTGGATCCTATTCCAGGTTGAACGAAAAAGGGCCTCTCTTTCATAACTCCCACACCAACCATTTTTATGCGTATAATTCCTAATTGTCCTCACTACATGACTTTAAACTATACTATACCATATTATAAAAATATAGGATGCCTCTTGCTCCATATAAGAGATGCCTTATGCACCAAGCATAATATATCTACAATCCTCACAACATGACTTTAAACAGTATCATACCATATCATTCAATATTAGAATTCCTCATGTGACAAACACGAGATACCTTATGTTCCAAGAATAAGATGCCTCATTCCATGAACATGAGATGAACACTATGAAATAACCTTGGGCCTCCTCATTAGGTGTAATCCCCAATAATATGCCTCAACTCACCAATAAGTTGGGATACCCTTGTGAAGTATCATGAGGAAGCCTGGATAGGTTGCTTCCATGCATAACCCCCATGCACATCATCTATTCACATGATTTTAAATGGATTTCTTACATCATGAAATGTATATGGGAAACCCCCATGTATATACATGAGGGATACATTACGACAATATTCCATGTGTAATCCCCATTAACCATTGTCCCTCCCTAGAGGCACATAGGCAGCTTCCATGTATAAGCCTCATATATAATTTTCATGCTCCTAAAATCACACTCGAATCTTCTACATGTAAGACCCATCAACATATTTGTCCCTCCATAGTGGAACTCATGCTATACTCCCATGAATAATCCCCATACATATTAGTTTCACTCCATAGTGACACATGGGATTCTCCCAACTATAAGACTCATTAACATTGGTGTCTCTCCTTAGTGGCACTCGGGTAGATTTCACGTGTACGTCTTTCCACATAAATGTCACTCCATAGAGCCACCTAGGATTATCCCATGCATAAGCCCCATCCACCTCGGTTTCACTCCCTAGCGAGACTCAAGAAAATTCAATGTGTAATCCCCATTCCAATAAATTTCACTCCATAGCGGTACATGGCCCAGTCCCACACATAAGACCCAACCATATCCACACTGATCCTATCATCTCATGGCCTTCGCTTATGCGTAATCACCAACCATATCCATTCATTGGGATTCTATAATGCATAAGACCCACCCTTTCGAACTATGTGGGTTTTGATCCATATCTTCTAGACAAGGTAAGTAGGACACCTCCATTTGGTTTAATCTCGACATGGTAAACCTTGGTGCCTCCCTCATAGGGATGCACCACTTCATGGTTTGAAATCATAACTTTATGGGAATCAACACAATTGGTCCTCTATGAACGGGTGTTCTGATCCACCAACATAATAAACCTAGGTTCTTCCTCCTAAGGACATACCCTCATGATGTCACATCTTCTATTTATAGGACACACCCCCCATGGATCCACCTCCATATGGTGTCCTAGTCAATATACCACCATTCATATCTATCTAGATCTATTATGGGTCATATCTATGGTATGATCAAGCTCTACACCTAGGTGACCTTATCTCTTTCAGGCTCATCGGTTAGATTCTATAAATAATCCCCATGCCCCACTTTCTGAACTACATGGAGTTTGATTCCCAAAACTGGGATACGTAGGAAACCTCCCCAAGGATCAAATTGAACACCCTCAACAACCCATCCATTCAATCCATTCCATTCCAATATTATCATTATATCTATCTGAATTCTTACACGGGTAGCTACATCCCGGTGAGATCATTCCATCCATCTGGTTCATTCTTACATGTAATCCCCATCCACATTATCACCACTCCTAGTAGAACTCGATCATTATTAGTTTATATTACCCACACCATCCAATTAACTACATGGTTTTGGATCCCTATCATCTACACATGGAATATAGAAAGCCTCCATGATGATCAATCCCAGCCAAAGGTAATCTTAGGTTCCCCCTCCTAGGGGTGAACCTCCATAATCCACCCTCATTGGTGTCTAGATTAGCCTTCACAGTGTGAAACCTTCCCTTTATAGGAAATTTCACCTAGGATCCATCCCTATTGGGAATTCTAACCCGTCCATATGGAAAAATTTGGTGCTTACCTCCTTGGTACATACCTCTTCATGTGGTGACATCTTTCTTGTATGGGACACACCACTCATGGATCCATCCTCATAGGGAATTTTTATCCATCCATCTTGTAAACCGTCCATGTTCTCCCTCCTAGGGATGCACATATCTGACCTACCTTCACAAGTGTTCTGATCAGCCCATTCGGTCTTTGCAAGACATTAAACACACAACCTGTTATATCCATTAGACGTTAAATTCATGTCCTAGACTATGTTAAACATGGGATGCCTATGGAAAACCTTAGATGACATTACTATAGCATAAAATACCCCACATATGGCATGTGATGCCTCAGGTTTTCCCACCCTTGATAAGCCCTCTTACGAGGAAGAATATAGATGACTAATGATCTAGTGTCTATACATGCCACAAATTCCAAACGTGACTAAACACCTGATCAAAGGTTTCTTCCCTCTCAATACCCCTTGGAATTTATAGAAATAAGTATCATAATTAACCAGTATCTAGAAAATATAAGGCACTAGGAATGAGTTTCTCGAACAAAAGATTAATCTATAAGGGAGACTTGGATAATGAAAATAATTCTGAGGAGGAATACATAGAAGGAGGGACTGACATCCCATTATCCTATTTTTATCAAGGAGGAGAAATCTATAAATAAGTGATGAATACTTCCCTCCTTTTGAAATCATGAATTTAGGATACAATTCACTATCAGTGAAGTATCAGAGCGTGCGGGCATCGCACCTCAACAGAAAGTATTGGAAACACCTAGGCATTAGATTTACCTATTTTCCTAATATGAAATTTACCCAATCTATGTGACACCAAAATTAAAGCATTATGACCCACCTTGAATTCAATAAGTCATCTCAAATATCCAGCATATGGTTTATGCCTTCTCTACATGATCATCAACCCTTGTCTGGTCAACTAAACAAACTCATTTGTCTCATATATGAGACTAGGCCCAAAAAGTTTTAACTCACCTACCTCTAGGAAATAAAGAGGTGAAAAACAACCTTCCATAAAAATATTTGAAATTTTCCTTTTGGATAGATTCCTAGAAGCTATTATTATATGAAAAATCAACGAGTTTCATATATTTCACTCATGAACCCCCAAAATATGAAACACAGGTTCATACTATATCCTAAAAAACCTGAATAGTTAGCTTCAATTGACCATCGATCTGAGGATTATAGGTTTTTCTCAAAATAATAAGTGATCCTAGAGCATTTTAAATACCCTTACATAAATGCAATGTGAAATGAGGATCTCTATCTAAAACGATACTCCTCAAAACACCATGCAACAAAACCACATTGCACACATTAAGACATCCCATATCCTTGACTATAAAGGTCTCCCTGATGGGTGATAATTGGACTACCTTCATTAGTTGATTCAAAATCACCCACACAACATCATTCTTAATGGGTTTCCTGGGTATTCCAATCACGAAATCTATAGTGACATCATCTATTTCCAATCAGGAATGGGTAAAGTTTGAAAAATATCATTTAGGTTCTGATGCTTGGATTTCACCTACAGACAAGTGAGGCATCAGACACAAATCTTTCCACCTCCTTCTTTATTCCTAGACACCAATATTATAACATAGACCATGATACATCTTTTAAAAATCATGATGCACTGCCCATCTATAAGCAAGAAACTCTCTCATAAGATCCTCACGTAATCCTATTGGATCCCAACATCAAACATGGAAAAGAATAGAATTTACACTACTATGATACCATCCTGATGTTGTATCCCCACCATATAAGTTTTATCTCATAACTAGGCCCTCCAGATGAAGATAAATTCTCAATATTAATCTGGTACAAAAGAACGGGTATAATAACTACTCTTCCTTTACACTTATAAACATATAGATACATGTCTTCAAAGAGGGCCCTCATCCACCTCTAATAATAAGACTCCTTCACTACATCTATCTATATCTTTCAGCTCAAATCATCATCAAAAAAATTTCCCTTACCCAGTGTATACACCAACTCAAAGACAAAATACTACGGATACTCAACTAACCTTATCGGTCGAAGGTTCAGGTATCACTAAGAAAAGATATATCTAAGACTCTTATGTTCCATGTATATCACAAGCCTCTCACCCATGAGGTAGTTTCTCCAATATCTCAGGGGATTTACCACTTCTTATAACTCCAAATCATGAGTAGGGTAATTCCTCTTATGTGGTCTTAGCTACCTGGATCCATAAGCAACAACTCGATCCTCATACATAAGAACTAATAAAAGTAAAACTATAGATGAATGAAATTAAATGGTATATTATTTTCCCATACTAGGTAAATTATGTATGGATCCGGAGGTCATCATACCTTCCATATCCTAAAAAAATCTCTCATAAGAATCATGCAAAAAAACATCACCACTTTCTTGGTCAGCCCAAATGTTGGTGCTTTAAAATGGGATAAATCATATATAAAGCGGTAATAATAACCTGATAAACCTATAAAGCTCTAAATACCATATAAATTCTTGGGTTTTTTCCAATATACAATGGATTCCACATTATCTGGGTCCATTAAAACTTCTATCTATGAGATGAAATGTCCTAAGAAGTACAATTTATCAATATAAAAACTACATTTTGTAATCTTTTCATGATGCTATCTCAATGTACTCAGGATTATGTCATGATGATTTTCTTGATCATCTCTTTACTGAGAGTACACTAATATATCATAAACAAAAACAACCACAAACTGATATAGAAAAGGTTGAATATTCTTATACATCAAGTCCATGAATACTATTATTGTTTTGGTCAACCCAAATAGCATCAATATGAATTTATAAAAGCCATACCTAATCCTAAAATAAAATTTTTATATGAATATTGGGCACTTAGTCCACTCGAGTAAAAGAATCCTCCTTCTTTCCACTGTTATCTTGAGAAAGATCGACTATCTGAGACATGCTATAATTCAATCTGCACTGAATTCTCTCTGCATGACCAGCCTGAAGATCCCACTCACCCTGGTGAAAAAAATGCCCCTTATAGAGATAAAAATGTGAATTTACTCTTGTAACAATCGATATGATCATAGTATAGAACTAACCAATCAATACCAGGAATCAATTTGAATCCTATTTTTTTAGCATGATGGTTCCCAAAAGTAATGGTAACCACCAATCTCTTGAGAACATGCCTTGTAACAATTGATATTCTCTGACCACATTCACAATGGTGTGTTGATGGTTAAGGATAAATCCAATATTTCCACATTAAATCCCAAACCATTTTAAAAAAATTTATATAGAAAATAATGTGATTCTCCAATATCAAAAAAAATCTAAGGTAGATGATAGAGGAATCGTACCTTTGGTGGTAGAAGGTCCTGCATACATGATAGACAGAGCAGTCATTATAATGTGTAGATGACTTGTGCTTATTCCCTGGGCTCCATTCTGACTACCCTAATCTATTTCTATTTCTTGGTACTAATGATCATGCATTGGGGTACCACGTCCCTACCTCATCCAGAACAACTATTGGAACACCATCTATAAGCCTGCTAAGGGGAAGCAAAGCCCCTTCCCAACTCAGATGCCTTCTATAATCTCCTTACATTGTTCTGCTATATAAATTTCCTAAAAGCCATTTAATACAACCAAGTCTATAAAAATACAACATTGAAATATGGGGTGAGGACACTACGGTTTCTTGTGGCTGAACATAACACAATGATATAATTGGAACAAAACATAGTCCTTAGATGGCTGCCCACTACCTTGACTGCTCTTTCCACTACTACATTGGTAAAAACTATCATAGTGGTGATTCTTTCTACCAAAAGAATAGATCCTAGTATTAATTGTTGAAATATCCTAGCCACTACTTGGGGCCTCTCTTAGATTTATTTCTAGGATGAGTTCCTAGTTCATCACATCCTCAAAATTGCTCATAAGAAAAATGTTCAACTATGACCTAATCTCGTAACAAATACCAACCTAAAAATATCTCACCCTGTAGATCTCATCAGTATCCAAGGATGGAACAAAGCTCTATTGGTCAGTGAAACATCCATCATAGTCCATCACTAACATTCCCTCCTATGTCAGATGAATGAACTCATGATAGTTTTTTATCCCTCAACATCTCGGGATAGAAATGGATCAATAAATTCATCTAAAATTACTTCCAAGATAGCTCATCCTACTACCTCAGATTCCTCCACAGTATCCCATAAACACTTGGTAGGTCCACAAATCATATGTAAAACAAGATTAACCCACCTTGACATGGGTGTATGAAGATTCTTGATGATTGTCTAGATTGAATCTATCTAGAACTCACCTGCATGGCCTCTTTCCCTAGTGAAATCATCATATTATAAAGCTAAAAATATCTTGTCATCTCATACACTAAAGTCATAGTATGAACAACCTCCCTTTCCATGGATTCCATGACCCTAAGGAATTTTTTGAGAAACTGAACATCCATATGTTCCTCAGAAAATATAGAAATATCTGATTCATCTATTATATGAGAATAATGATTTCCACTCTCTTGGAACACAAGTCAAATATGATGAAGAATCATTTTCTCTATATGAAAAACACAAAATTTAGAGAATTGTCTAGAAACATGGTCAACCTCAACAGGTGTCTACAACAGAGAACCACATACTTTTTGTCTCTCTAAACATGGATTAATTTTTTTAGCCTAATACGTCAATTCATTTAATTTATCTAATGAAATAGATGTATCATATCATTGTTCAACGTGAAATTATATATCACATGAAAGAATAGATATGACCCTGTCATGAACAACATAAGTCAATATATCCATATGTGCCTATTATGATGCATGTATCATCATCTCATTATGTACAAGGCCACCAATAAAAAAATTAAGAAACATCAAAATTATAAAAAAATAACCTCACACAACATGTAAATAACTCAAGGTGAAGTCACATCAACTATAACAATCAGAACAATATGAACAACAATCCCATCCATGGGCACTCAGATTTTCCTCTATACACAGACTAGATACTCCCATGAACAAACTCATTTCCAAGTATAAACACATAATTTTCTCCTTTATAACATCCCAAATAGTAAATTAGATGAAAACAAAACCTACCCCTTTGATACCACTTTGTAACATCCCCTGATCTGGAAGTCTCTCGTGTGGCCAAAAAAGGGTTGGTTAGGAGACCTCAAGCACCCCTCTCCATATGCTAGAGTTTTCTGACTAGTAGCAGGGGTGTGAAATGTATAGTAGGGATATAATAACCCTGATTATGAACAGTTATGATAGTATAAATAATCCATAATAACGAAATAAAGAAAATTATAGAAAAAAATAATAATAAAATGCAACTAAAAATCAATAAATAATAATAGTAATAATTTAATGTTGTGTTGAAATGTAACTAAATGTAATTCATGAAACAATACAAGTAAAAGACTAGATTACTCAACAATTAATCAACATTCCCTAGTCCTGAACCCCATGCCAACCCCACCTCTAAACTCCGACCCATCCAGCAATAAAATAGTCAATATAATGGTCATTCTCCCTTGTCCAAACATGCATCCACCTAATCATCTTGGGTACCAAATGGATTCCCAGATATGGTGTGAGTTTAACTCAATAGGTTGAAACCAACGTGTATAAAAAACCCATTCTAATAACAAGTGTATTTAATAAAGATATAAATAGGTGTATAAATTAATTCAATAATTAATAAAATATAGTAACAACTAGCTTCATCTCCCTACCAGAATATCTATGAGCATTTATTACAACCATGCCAACCATATCCATATAACCATGGTAAAATAACCTGGTTCGGCTCGATGATGGAATATCTAAGATCATGTCATATGACCATTCCAACCATAACCCTATACCATGGTATAGTCAATAAAATCTAGTTCAAAGCCATATAAGCTTTATAACATCCAAGTAAAAGGACTATATGTATTACAATAAGGTACTAGGTAGAGCCTAATCACTATAAGAATTATAGAAAGCGATTAGGCAGAGCCTAGTCAATAATAGCATTACAATATATATGTTTTCATGTTCCAGGGCCAATCCTGGTATATAATTATTTCAACATGGAACACATGTACTCTTATATAGCATGGATATCAAAATATCACATTATAAATCTCAATGGTTAAATATTATAATTACCATTTTTCTTTCATATACCACTTCCATTTATATCACAATTGATTAAAAATTAGAACAATAAGAGATAAGCCACAACTTAGGGATTCTATATCAAGAAAAGATCTCATATCATGATAAACAAACTTTAATCTATTAACTAATTCAATTATATTCATGTTTCTCATAACCAAAAGGTATCCATAAATTGGGTCAAAATATAATTGTAACCAAAAGACTCTAAGAAATATACCATTTCATTATTTAATTTATTTGAGAACATGTTATGTTGGTGATATCATAATATTTCATATATATAGAAATTATCAAACAATAGGGTTAATATTTAGACCCCCTTACTTTAACTAATGATCCAACATTGCATCCAATGAGAAAATTCCCTGAGGATGAAGGTTTGGATAATCTCAATGAGGTTCCTGGATAAAAAATGATCAATATAAAAACAAAAAATCCACACGGTCAATGAATTTCACCAAAATGGTTGGTGAACCAAGGGAGAGAAGGGATAAAATAAACCAAAACAACCTACCAAATATTTAAGGGGTTATCAAGACATCAGAAAGGAAGGTTGAAACTTAAATATTTCCTTTACGGTTCCCTAGGTTTGATAGGAGAAGGTTGCATCGAATTAGAATGAAAATTCAACCACACAACATAATTTAAAATAACAAGCAAAGGAATTACATGACCTGCAATGTATTTACACATCATGTAATTATTTTTAATGGAATATGTTGAAAAACCAAATGCCTTGGATTGTTTTACTAAAAACACTCAACCATTACACGACATTTAATATATTTACACGACAAATAAGTTTTCGACAGATGGGTTTTCAAACCGTTTTCCTTATAAACAACCTGAAACCCCTTTAAATCTTCTCAACTTACCAAGAACCCATGAAAGAATTTTCCCATTTACCTGGACTCCATTAATTAATATAAATATACTTATCCAAAATTTAAGTCATTTTTCCTAACAATACTCTCTAAACTGATCCTATTAAATTTACTTATGTTACCTCACAACCCAAGACTACATTTATTCCAAAAAAAGGTATCCATGACGAAGCACGACCACCAAGTTTTAAATATGAGGAAAAACTTATATAAAATAAAAGTAAATGAAAAACTCAGAGAGAGACATATCTTGAAAAATGTTGGATCATACACCCTCAAAATCCTTAAAAAGATAAAAAGCATAAATTTTTAAAAATCCCTAAAAATTTAAAAAACCATAAAAAACCAGAAAATCGCTACAAAATACTAAAAAAACCTAGAAAAACATAAAACAATTAAAAACAAAAAAAAAACTAAAAACATTCAAAAACCCTAAAAATGCTAAAAACCACAAAACCCTAAAAACCCAAAACCCCATATAAACCATAAAACCCCTTTAACCTCCTAAAAATATTTTAAAACTCTAAAAATAATAAAAACCCTAAAAACAAAAAAAAACTAAAACCCAAAAGACCATAAAACCCTAAAAACCCTAAACCACTAAAAATCCATAAAACCACAAAAAACATTAAAATTTCTAAAACACCCTTAAAATCCAAAAAAACGTAAGAACCCCTAAAACTCAGAAGACCCCTCAGAAGTCATTAAAAATGTAGACCACTAAAAACCCCTAAAAACAAAAAAATGTTAAAATCCATAAAAACTCATAAAATATTTAAAAAATCACAAAACCCCCTAAAACCCTAAAAAGCATTAAAACTTGAAAAAACCCAATAAACCCCTAAAAACATTAAAATACTCTAAAACCCCATAAAAACCCTAAAAACTATAAAAACCCTAAAACACAAAAAAACCTAAAATACCTAAAAATAACTAAAACCTTAAAAACCATTAACATATTAAAAAATCCCTAAACATCCATAAAAATGTAAAAAACCCTAAAAACCCACTAAGAAAACATTAAAAACCTAAAAACAATTATAACCCCTAATAACCTAAAAACCTCTGAACACTCTAAAAACCATAAACACCCCTAAAAACCCATAAAAACCAATATTGATTTTAAAAACCATGTATATCCTTGAAAATGTTAAAAAAACTCAAAAAAACCTAAAAACACAAAAAAGCCAAAAATACCATAAAACACTAAAAAAACCTAAAACCCCTCAAAATCCCTAAAAATTAAAAGAATCCATAAAAATATTAAAAACCCCTAAAATTATCTTAAAATTTAAAAAACCTTTAAAACACCTTACAAAATCTTTAAAAACCTAAGAACACCAAAAATCAAAAATCGTTACAAACTCTAAAAAACCTGAAAAAAAATAAAAACCATAAAACCCCTTGAAACAATAAAAACCCCATAAAACCATTTAAACCCCTATAAACGTTTAAAAACTCTAAAAACCCTTAAAAACCCAGAAATACTAAAAAAACCTAAAACCCCATAACAACCATAAAAACCCAAATAAACACACAAAATACCTAAAAAATTCATAAAAGTCCTAAAAAATCCCTAAAAACCATAAAACATAAAAAAAACCATAAAACCCTAAAAACCCCTATGAAAACATTAAAAACTTAAATACAATTAAAACCCATAAATTGATAAAAACCCTAAAAAACTCTAAACACCCTAAAAAACCCTAAACACACTAAAAACCATAAAACCTGTGAAAAGCTTAAAACCCAAAAAACCAAAAAAAACCCAAAAAGCCACTAAACACTCTACACCCCCTTTAATCCACTAATAATTTAAAAAACTAAAAACCCCTAAAAATTTAAAAATAAACCTTAAGACCCCAAAAAAACAATAGAAACCCTAAAATCCATAAAAACCATCAAAATTCCTAAAAACCTTAAGAATGCACAAATACCTAAAAATCCATAAAAATAGAAAAAAATGTCAAAAATATTAAAATCTCAGAAAAAACCCTAATAAAACATTAAAACCCCCAAAACACATAAAACACATAAAAACTAAATATTTATAAAACACTTAAGAAACCCAAAAAAATCCTAAAAACCCTAAACCCCTCAAAATTTCTAAATAAACTAAAAACCCTAAAAATCCTTAAAAATCACTAAAAATTCTTAATTATAGAAAAACCATAAAAAATGACAACCCCAATAAAAAATAAAACCTAAAAATAAAAAACCCCTAAAAACCTAAAAAAAATATTAAAACCCCTAAAAGGACCTAAAACTCCTAAAAACCACAGAAACTTCTAAAACATTTAAACCCCTAAAAACCCATAAAAACCCTAAAATACCCTCTAAAACATATAAATACCCTTTAAACTATTAAGATCATTTAAAAACACTAAAAACTCACAAAAATCGTAAAAAACTCAAAAATACCCTAAAAACAAAAAAAACTAATAAAAACCTTTAAAACCCGCAAAACCCTCAAAATCCATAAAAACCCATAAAACCATCCAAATACTAAAAAGGCCATAAAAATTAATAAAATTGTAAAAACGCTAAAAAAATGAAAACCCCTATGAAAACTTTAAAAACCAAAAAACAATTACAACCCCAAAAAACCTAAAGATGTTAACACCCTAAGGCCCCTAAAAACTAAAAACCATAGACTGAGTGAAAATTAACTTTTTTATTTTCAAATCAAATTTGAGGAAATAAGTGAGAAACCATAGGACCAAAATTACAACCAAAAGACTATAACAAATAAAATCCCATACAAAACTATAGGATCTTCCCCTCCCAATACAACAAAACCGGGCATGGCAGGCGCTTGCCTTTATCAGCGCTAATGGAAAAGTGCTGATAAAGGGGTTGGACTTTATCAGTGCTAAAAAAAGATCTAATAAATGTACCCTTTATCGTCTCTAAAATAAGCACTGATAAAGGTGTACCCTTTATCATAGATTTTTTTAGCACTGATAAAGGGTATATTTATTAGCGCTTTAAATATACCTTTATCAGCGCTTTTCTTAGCACTGATAAGGGTTACATTTATCAGTGCTTTTATTAGCGTTGATAATATTTATTGTATACATTAAATAAAAAACACATGCTTTAACTAAATATATATATATATATAATTAAATAATTATAAGATTAATAATAAATATATTTATTAGATTTATAAGATTTATTAGATTTATTAATTCATTATATTTATTAGATTTATAAATATATATGTGTTTTCCAATGAATTGGGGTTAATGAATATATCACGCATATATGTTATGTGATCATATATGTGCATGAATAATGTTAATTTATAGATTATAATTACATATCACATTGATGTGTTGTTGATTTATAATTAATTATGTTACCCATATAATATATATGTTCTAAATAATGTACACTTATAATTAAAATGACATTATATTTAAAATATAAATATATATTTTATTATATTTTCAATGATATATATATAAAAACACCTTTGAAATAATTTGATAAGTATAAATAAAGATATATTTATTTAGAGTTATAATTATTAATAAATAAATATATATATTTATTTATCATAAATATCATTTTAAATATATATATAAAAATATAAAAAATTATTAAATTTATACATTTATCAGTTCTTTTATTAGTGCTGATAAAATATGGATTTATCAGTGCTACAAAAGCGCAGATAAAGTGGGTCTTTATCAGTGCTAAAATGAAAAGTGCTGATAAAGGTGGTATTTATCAGGGCTTTTCATTTTAGCGATGATAAATACCCCCTTTATCAGCCCTTTCTACTAGTGCTGATAAAGGTACCATTGGAATTTATAAGTTCCATCGGGTCCTCCTCCTCCTCCCCGCACCCTGTCAAGATTTTGTAGGAGCCCTACCCTGCACCTCCGTCGTTTCCTCCTCTACACTGCGGCCTCCTTCTCCTCCTCCTCTGACGTGGCCGCCGCATCATTCTCCTCCTCCTCCTCTTGTCACGGATCCTCCTCCCTGCACCTTGTCAATCACGGAGGCCCTACCCTGTGCCTCTGCCGATGCCTCCACTCCACCGCCAACTCATTCTCCTCCTCCTCTGTCACGGCCACCGCCTCATTCTCCTCCTCTGGTGGCTCCTCCTCCTCCTCCTCCTCTTGTCGTGGCTCCTCCTCCTCCTCCTCCTATGTTGTGGCTCCTCCTCCTCCTCCTCCTCCTCCACCGCGACCTCCTCATCCTCCTTATCCACCTTTGCGTCCTCCTCCTCCTCTTCCTCCTCCTTTGCCTACTCCACTACCTCTGGTGCCTCTACTGCCTCCTCTGCCTCCACTGCCTCTGCACTGCCTCCACTATCGACGTCTCCTCCTCCTCTGCCACCGGGTCCTCCTCCTTAAGGAGAGTAAAATTTAATTTTCATGAATTAATTATTTTTGAATTTATTTTCAATATTGAGATTAATTATGATTTTGAATAATTCTTGTGTGTAATACTTCTGTGTGTGACACATGTATATGTAGTCGGTTACTTGTTTGATCTTGATTAGCTCTCCCCACTATAGCCTTCTGATAGAAAAATGAATATAGAGAGTATTTTTTGTTCATGTTTGTTACACTAGATTAGTATTTCACTCTGTCTAGTGGCCCTTAGTATGGATCCTTTTCGGATTTCGGATACTACCCCATAGTTAGGCCAGGTAGGTTTTGAACCGTCTGTGTTGGTGAATTCATTTCATCAGGTGAGGCATGCCAACAAGATGAGACATATGTTTAGTATGTTCTATATTGTACACTATTATCCTTGGGTTAGAAAAAAACAAAACTTAATAGGGTTTCTACCAATTCATGCCCGCTATCCACTCTCTCTGGGCTGGGTCATATACCAATTTAAATATCACATCCTTTCTTATAACATAATATTGCCACCAACCTCTCACATTGGGTGTGATTCACATATCCTCTAATTCCATAACATAGTAGATTCTCCCATCTCACTTACGGTGGGTATCACAGTCACATCACATAAAAAACAATTTGAGGAGGGAATCTCTATAGACAACCTCTCACAAAACTAGTCCAAACCAATACTAAGTGATCCCCATTTCTATATCTCACATCATATTATCATACAAAAAAATTATCTAAGGAGGGAATCACAATATCCAAGCTTTATCAAAAGTCAAAATTCACCATCAATAGGTGGATCCCATGGAAGTAACACACAAATCCCCTTTCACCAATGCCTTCTCACTCAAAGTAGGGTCCTACCAACACCTTATAATTTAAATAAAGACCATCCATCTTGTCTCATTCCACAAAAAATATAAATAGTAATCTAAGGAGGGTATCTAGATAACCAAACTCTCGTACTAGCTAAACCACATCATCAATAGGTGTGCCCCATGGATGATCATACATCAACTAGGTGAAATTCATATGACGTCCCAATATCTTAGTCGATCTGACCATAAATGATAAAAGTCACCATCCATTTATCCTTGCTTAATAATATCCTTAAAACCATCTTGGTTATACATTAAAATTATTCCCAACCTATCAATATTATAATACCTTCTATAAGGGAATCTACTGGGTTCTACAAACCTAACCCATCTATACTCATGAAAGAATGCACAATCATGCATAAATTAGAACATGGTTTAGTATTATGGGGTCCACCTACCTCAAAAAGTGTAGTACCCCCTCACCAAGATCAACTCATCCTCAACCAAGACTATACATGCCTTATCTAATCTTGTACCAATGATTGAGACCCAATCTCAAGGAAAAATTCCCAAATAATAAATTATTGAAACTTATAATTATTTATTCATCTTAATTTAATTATGAATAATCATATAAAATATCAATGGGAAACAAAACTCCACCTAAACCACACAAAACATGGTGTGTTCCTCATACGAGGATAACCTCGTTCCAATACAAACAAAATCTACTTCATCTGAATTGATTTGAAGATGATATAGTGTAATCGTCACACAAATCCTTGTTAAAATCATCCCAAATCATAGGGAAATAAAGGATAATAGTAATGGAGAAAGTATGAGGGAAGAACTCACTAATGCACTATAAAAAACTCCCAAGAACCACCCCTAATCTGGGGGATCAAAAAGAGGAAGAGAATGTATGAATCCCAAGAACCACCCAATATTTTCTATTAATGAGCACGCCCCCACCATTTTTGAAGTATCTAGTTTTTTATCTAAATTATACTCATATTATTTCTCCTCTAACCTATATACCCATCCATTGGATTTCAAATAGGATGAATATAAATAAAGAATGGATGAATTCCAATCGGTTGACAAAAGAGTATGAAGAAGGCGGGAAAGAGTTTATCACGTTTGCAAAAGATCATGCATATGACCCTTCTCAAATCCTTTTTCTGTGTTTACACTATTGTTATTCAAAAAAAAATTAGTCCAGAGGAGTTGGAAGAACACTTGATCTATCACGGAATAGATTAGAGTTATACATATTGGAATAAACATGGAGAAAAAATGAATGTAGGTAGTGGCAGGGATAACACTGCGTTTTATGGATCATATGATATGAATACAAGTATGAACAATGAATATGACCATATGAAGGATGTGATTACATATTTGAATGATGATGAAGATCGTATTGACAAAATGACAAGGACCATCGAAGATGAACTTCGTAATTGCCCAAAATTGTTTGAGAAGTTAAAAAGTTGTGCAAAGATGCCATTGTATGTTGGTTGCACTAAATATACAGCACTATCAGCTTTACTGAAACTGTATAATTTGAAAGCAGACAATAGGTGGAGTGATGCCAGTTTTATGGAACTACTTGCTCTCCATAATGACATCCTCCCAAAAGATAATGAGCTCCTGAGCCGAACATATGACACCAAACGAATGCTACGGTCGATGGGTATGATCTCTGAAAGAATACACACCTACCCGAATGACTTTATACTATTTCTCAAGGACCAAAAATCACTTAAATAATTCCCAAAGTGTGGTGCTTCTCGATACAAGAAAGATGAATCAAGTCCTACTAAATTTGTTCGGTAAATTTCAATCATTCCAAGGTTTAGGCACCTATATGGAAGTGAGGAGACTGTAGGACAATTGACATGGAATGCAGATACAAGAATTAAAGATAGGACACTACATCACCCGAAAGACTCTCCTCAGTAGAAAAGAATTGATCATGAGTATCCTGAATTTAGAAACGAGTCAAGAAACCTTCGTCTTGCATTATCTACATATGGAGTGAATCCTTTTGGTTTTCAAAGGAACAGTCACAGTACATGGTCGGTGATGTTGGTAAATTAGAACTTACCACCGTGGTTATGCATGAAACAAAAATAAATCATGTTATCTATAATTATATCAGGACCAAAACAACCTGGTAATGATATTGAGGTTTATTTTTCTCCATTGATTGAAGATTTGAAATTATTGTGTGATTCAAGTGTTACATTGTATGATGAATACAAAAATGAATATTTCACTTTGAGATCCATGTTGTATGGGATGATAAATGACTTCCCTGCTGATATAAATTTGTCAGGATATATCATTAAAGGAAATCAAGGGTGTCCCATTTTCAAACAAGGTACACAATCAATTAGATCCAAACATTCATCAAAAACTGTGTTTCTTGGACATCGTGGATTTTTGCCAGGACAACAGAAGTACTGATCTTGGACAACATCATTAGATGGATGTTCTGAAGAACACACAACACCATCTCTACTTAGAGGCGATCAATTTTTTGAGAAAGTTAAAAATGTGGACACTACTTTTGGTAAAATGACTTCGAAAAACATTATGAAAATTGGTTGGAAAAAGAGATCAGTTTTTTTTTTGAATTATTATACTAGAATTGTCTGCATTTCAGACATTGTATTGATGTTATTCCTAAAGAAAAAAATGTATTTGATAGTGTCATTGGCACGTACCTAAATACACCTGTCAAAACAAAATATGGAATTAATGCTAGGTTGGACATGGTTGAGATGAGAATACGAGAAGAGTTGGCACTAGTGAAGGGTGGAAAACAAACATTTATTCCTCCTACTGCTTACACTCTTTCCAGGCAGGAGAGATATCAGTTTTGAAACTTCTTTAATGATGTAAAGGATCCAGAGGGCTATTCGTCAAATATCAAGAACCTCGTGTCAATGAATGATTTGAAGTTAAAAGGTCTGAAATCACATTACTGCCATGTTTTGATGCAAAATATCATTCTTATTGCTTTACATTGTATTTTTCTCACGAATTTCCGCCATACATTAATGAAACTATGTTTCTTCTACAAAGTTATATGCATCAAAGTTATAGACTCGGTGAAAATTCTAACTATGGAATGTTAAATTTCATTCATATTATGTGAATTAGAAATTTTATTCCTGCCTTTATTTTTTGATATGATGGTTCATTTGATGGTCTACTTGGTGAGAGAGATTCAACTATGTGGTCTTGTACATTACAGATGGATGTACCCCATTGACCGGTATATGATGATTTTGAAAGGGTATGTCAAAAATCGAAGTCGGTCAGAGGGTTGTATTGCAGAGTGATATATTGTTGAGGAAGCCGTTGAATTCTTTACCGAATACCTATCTGGTGTGGAAAGAATTGTCCTACCAAAATATCATCACACTGGGCGGCTAGAGGGTGAAGGAATTTGTGGAAGACAGATTGTCACAATCAATATTACAGATCGGGATTAGACCCACCTTTATGTTTTGCATAAAATTTTTGATGTTGACCCATATATTGAAACCTACAAAGAAACTATTAGTCATTTGAATCCATATAGGGATGAAAAAATAGATATCATATACACATAATCGACAGTTTATAGGATGGTTTTAGGACCATATTTTTAAGAAGTCAGATGAAAATCCAGAGTCAATTTCAGACCGACTTCGATGGCTAGCCAAGGGACCAAGTGCGTATGTATTATCTTATAATTCTTATGTAGTTAATGGTTATACATGTTATACTAATTAACATGATGAAGAAAGTACCATTCAGAATAGTGGGGTTAAAATTTTGGCTGAAGTGATGCTTGTTTCTAGTGATAAGGACAGAAATCCAATTAATGTGAATATGTCATACTTTGGCATCATCAAAAAAATATGGGAGTTGTATTATACGGAATTCAAAGTTCCAATTTTTCAATGCAAGTGGGTTGATAATAGAAGTGTTGTTAAAATAGATGAATTGGTATTCGTGAAATTTAATTTCAGTAAGGAAGGGGAGAAAGATGAACCGTTTATAAGGGAATCACAGGCAGTGCAATTATTTTATGTTCTAGATCCCACAAACCGAAACAAGTCAATTGTTATGTTATCGGCCAAAACAACTGAAAGTTCAGATTAAAATCCAACGGAGGATTACCCTTTCATTGGGACTTCTCAATAATTTCGTAGTGGCCCCAATATAGACGAAATTGTTTATGTTATAGGAGACCACAACGAATGGATATGGATAGTTGATAGAGGGGTCAAGTCCCTACATCCTTTAAAAAAAGATAGTTAAATAATCCGGTTATTTTTTATTGTAATATAGATTGTGTTACATTATGTTATTATCTATTTGCTGCTGATTTTATGTGATCTAAATTTAATGTTAAACCACTTATACAGATAATGACTTATGCACCTACTGATGCACCCAATCCTGAGACACAAAAGGTTTCTCAGCCTATTACAGCTGGTCCCACTACTGAGGTACAACAAGTCTCTCAACCTGTTACAGCTAGTCCCACTACTGAGGTACAACAGGTTTCTTAAACTGTTACTACTAGTCCTACTACTGAGGCACAATAGGTTTCTCAACCTATTGTTGCTGGTCCCAATGCTAATGCTATCGATTCGGAGGAACATAATGATGATGCAGAAACCAAGGAAATGGTAGGCAATGAAACCCCGATGGCACAAAAAAAGGTGCGTTGTAATTTGACAGTTTTAGCCAGAATCTTTAAGGCAAAATCAAAAGGCATCAAATATGAGGTTGGATGGAATAAGCGACACCAGGATGTAAACCACAACAAAGCAATGTTTAGTAGCTACATTCGAATCTTCACTCGGCAACCCGTGCCGATTGATATAGAGTCGTGGAACCATCTTGTCAGTGGGATGAAAAAATTAATGTGTGAAGAGATTACGGTAACATTACAATATAATTTATTTAATTTATTAAAATAAAATAAAATAAAATACTGAAATATTGACTAACTCTACATCATCTCTTGCAGAGTACATTTATATTAGATATCTCGCACAAATAATATGTATTAAGACTAGAAGGAATGGTTCACAGAGGCATTCACACCATTTTAATGAAATGTCATCTGAATTTCGATAAGGGGAAAATCAAGCCACACCCACCTTTTCTTTATGCACACTTGATATCCTAAGGAGCGTGGGATGCATTTTGCAACCGTTGTGTGGAGCATACTTTTTAGGTATATTGTGTTTGGTAACACATTGTTTAACGTTTCTTGCATTCATCACTTTCATTGACAGTTTTTTATTTATGAAATAACAACTGAGTGCTGAAAATAAATAACAGGCAGCAAAACAAGTGTACCCCCACTGTAATACAAGGCTGGGGTACGCTTCAATTGAAAAAAAAGTGGTACGTATTTTAAAAGTACTTTAATACTTTAATGTGACATAAAAAAACACTATAACCATTTTTCTCTATTTATATGAAAATTGAGGAATCAAAATCCCAAGACACTTCCATCCCATTCGATGTGCTATGGAAGGAGGCTCGTGTTGACAAATTAGGGAAAATGGTAGATGAAAACACACAAAAAGTGTGGGAAACATGTGTAAGTATGACATAATATAATTTTTTTTCCTTAAATCACTATTACATAACGATGATTAATTGTTTTCCCATATTTTCTGTTTGACATAGTCACAGGAATCAACAACACCCGCACCAGATACAGACATACTTTTAGCGGCCTTGAAACAACCAGAACAGTATGGATGCGTCAGAGGTGCGGGTTTTGGGGTGACACCCCAGACATATTTTCAGAAAAAAACAAGAGGAGGAACAAAATAAAAAAATGAAAATGATGAGAGATATAGTAGCTACCCTTGAAGAAAAATTCTAAAGTCTGGGAGAGTTGCTAGAAACTTTGATGGGGGAGAGGCGAAGAGAAGAAACAACTCAAGAACAAACTGCCCCACCCCCACCAGCTTTGAGGCGAGCCATTCCCCTCAAAGACCTAACTTAACTAAGGTAATAAATGTTCCAATATTTGTTTCTGTGGAATGTCAATCACATAGACACTGATAAATTTATTATAATGATATTGTACATGGTGAAAATGACTGTGATTTATATCTGTCAACTCCCATCCATCACCTTGTAGCGAGGGCTACGGTGTTCAATATGCAGAATGACACGCTACACTTCAGACCACTTCTAACCGTTCATGTCAAAGTGTTGATTAACTTAGCTCATGATCTGAGCACCGAGCTACCCATGCCAAATGACGATGATGACCTTAATACAGTGGAAAAAGCTTTTGGAACATTTGTTACATGGCCATTGAATCTTGTAAAAAACATGTCGAATAGGAGGTATTCATTTACAATTAATTTTTCAAGCAGAAACATTAACATTTAATTGGAAAAGGGATGAACCAATGAATGTTCTTATAGAAGGACAAAAGGAAGGAGCTAAAATGAAATAACGGCTCTAAAGGATCAACCAACTAGTGAAAATGATCTACTGAGGGCACCTTCACCCTGCTTGTTCTATATCCACATTTAATATCATTAAAAGTTCATGTGGATACAAAAATGAAAGGCAGAAATGATCACATAGTTTTTTCTGAAAAAGATATGTACATAGAGGAAAGATTAGATTTAGTTAGTGCTGACGTTGTAGCTGAAATCATCACATATGATTGGATGGGCGCCTAAGTTATAATTGTATACATGAGGTATGTTTTCATGATTTGAATTTACCGAAGCTGATATACTCTGATAATTATGGATAAATACATTTCATATTTTTCGCAGGAGTATATATGAAAGAAAATTGAGGGGATTTTCCCATGAATAAAAATTTGGACTCGTTAGTCCTCACGCCATGTCTACACAACAAAAAGAAATAGATTTCGATTCTTAGGCTGAATTAATGTCATACTTGCTCAGAATGTTTCAATGCAAAATTACAACTGACAGGATATTTTTAATACAAAAATTGCAGGGGTAAAACTCTACATTTTAATCATATCAATTATATTTTCATTTCTATCATTACTTATTCCTTTTTGTGTTTTTAGGCAGCATTGGATGCTCATTTCAGTCAATTTCGATACTCCAAATATTTATTTTCTGGATTCACTTCATGGATATCCAACAAATCAACAACACATGATGGTGATTGTCAATTTGTAATACACTAGATCCAACATTTTAGAACTAAATATCTAGTTATATAATTTATATTATCTTTTAATGATGATTTTTTTGTGATAGGGTGGTGTATGAATATCGTCTAAAGGCTAGAATGAATCCAGGTCATAAGGATGACAAGGTGAATGAGATCTAAAAATGGACAAGTATTAGGGTATATATAATTATGTTTCACTACCCAAATACATATCAAAAGAGATTACTTATTTTTCTAGATCTTTCTACAGTGTCCAAAACAAACAAACGGAAAGGGTTGTGGTTATTATGTTTGTAAATTTATGAAAGAGATCATATTTCATGAACAAACTAGCATCCCTGAAGATGTATTTTTGAAAATAATTACTAGTTCATTTAAAATATTTATTAATCCTTTGTGTATTTATATTTTTTCAGTACTACTATGACTGTCGCAAAAACTCGGATTCACAAGATGATATGGATGTGTTTAGAAATGAATGGGCAGCGTACCTGATGGAAGAATGTAAACAAATAGGACAATGAAGGTGAATTCCTACTCCTTATGTTATCTTTATATAATCTTTGATATCTCCATTTTTTACACTTATTGAGAATCTATGATCACCCTTTATTAGTTTTCATATCCTTAGATTATGAAAAATGGTTTCAGAAATGATTTGAGTTTCTAGTAAAGAATAACTTAATGAGAGACTCTTATGAACAACTGACATACGGAAAACTAATCAAACACGTTTGGATTATTTTCATACTTTAATAAAATTATCCATGAGACATTTGTGACTTGTAAGAATCAACTGCACCTCAATTCGACACATGGTGTAACTGGTATGGCTAAAAGTTTTTGATATTAGTTTGAAATTGGCATTAACTTTAGAAAACAACACAACTGACATACGGAAAACTGAAAAACAAGTTAGGATTGTTTTGATACTTTAGAACAACGATCCATGAGTCATTTTTAACGTGTAGAAATCAACCAAACCTCAATCTGACACAGAGTGTGACTTATATGGCTAAAAGTGTCTGATATTAGTTTCAAATTGACATTAACTTTCGAAAAAAACACAAGTGACATACGACAAACTGATAAAACTCATTTGGATTGTTTTGATATTTAGGACAACAATACATGAGTCATTTTTGATGTGAAGGAATCAACTGCATCTCAATATGACACACAGTGTGACTGGTATGGCTAAAAGTTCCTGATATCAGTTTCAGATTGACATTATCTTTAGAAAACAACACAAGTGGCATATGAAAAACTGATCAAACACATTTGTATTGTTTTGATACTTTAGTAAAATGATCCATGAGTCATTTTTGACATGTACAAATCAACCGAACCTCAATCTGATGCATGGTGTGACCGGTATGGCTAAAAGTGTCCTATATCAATTTGAAATTGACATTAAATTTAGAAAACAAAAAAAGTGGCATACAGAAAACTGAGCAAACATGTTTGGATTGTTATGATACTTTAGGAAAGCAATCCATGAGTCATTTGTAACATGTATGAATAAACCACACCTAAATCAGATGCACGGTGTGACCGATATGTCTAAAAGTGTCTGATATCAGTTTGAAATTGACATTAACTTTAGAAAACAACACAAGTGACATACAACAGACCAAGAAAATGCATTTGGATTGTTTTGATACTTTAGTAAAATGATCCATGAGTCATTTTTGATGCGTACGAATCAACCACACCTCAATCCGAAACGCGGTGTGACCGGTATGGCTTAAAGTGTCTGATATCAGTTTAAAATTGACATTACCTTTAGAAAACAACACAATTGACATATGACAAACCAAGAAAATAAATTTGGATTGTTTTGATACATTAGTAAAATGATCCATGAGTCATTTTTAACGTGTAAAATTCAACTGCACCTCAATCTAATGCACTATGTGACCAGGATGGCTAAAAGTGTCTGATATCAGTTTCAAACTGACATTAACTTTAGAAAACAATACAAGTGACATACGAAAAAACAAGAAAAAACATTCGGATTGTTTTGATACTTTATTACAAAAATCCATGAGACGTTTTTGATATATAAGAATCAAACTCACCTCAATCCGACGCACAATGTGACTGGTATGGATAAAAGTGTCTGATATCAGTTTGAAATTGAAATTAACTTTAGAAAAAAACACAAGTGACATACGGAAAACCAAGAAAATGCATTCGGATTATTTTGATACTTTAGGAAAACAATCCATTAGTCATTTTTTACGTTTAGAAATCAATGACACCTCAATCCAACACACGGTGTGACCGGTATGGCTTAATGTGTCTGATATCAGTTTGAAATTGACATTAACTATAGAAAACAACACAAGTGACATTCAGAAAACTGAGAAAACGCATTCAGATTGTTTTTATACTTTAAAAAAACAATCCTTGAGTCATTTGTGATGTGTAAAAATTAACTACACCTCAAAATGATGGACAGTGTGATTGGTATGGTTAAAAGTGTCTGATATCAGTTTCAAATTGACATTAACTTTAGAAAACAACACAAGTTGTATATGGAAAACTGAGAAAATGCATTTGGATTGTTTTTATACTTTACGACAATAATACATGTGTCATTTTTGATGTGTATGAATCAAATGCACCTAAATCTGATGTATAGTGTGACCGGTATGGATAAAAGTTTCTGATATCAGTTTAAATTGACATTAAATTTAGAAAACAACACAAGTGACATACAGAAAACAAAGAAAAAATATTCAGATTGTTTTTATACTTTAGGAAAATGTTCCATGAGTCATTTTTGAAGTGTAAGAAGCAACCTCACATCAATCTGACGCATGGTGTGACTGGTATGGCTAAAAGTGTTTGATATCAGTTTGAAATTGACATTAACTTTAGAGAACAATAGAAGTGACATACGTAAAACCAAGAAAATTTGTTCAGATTGTTTTGATACTTTCGTAAAATGATCCATGAGTCATTTTTTATGTGTATGAATCAACCTAACCTCAATATGACACACGGTGTGACTAGTATGGATAAAAGTGTCTAATATCAGTTTGAAATTGACATTAACTTCAAAAACAACACAAGTGACATAAGGAAAACCAAGAAAACACATTCATATTATTTTGATACTTTAGTAAAATGATGCATGAGTCATTTTTGCTGTGTACGAATAAACCACACCTCAATCCGATGCACAGTGTGACCAGTATGGCTAAAAGTGTCCAATATCAGTTTGAAATTGACATTAACTTTAGAAAACAAAACAATTAACATACGGAAAACCATGAAAATGCATTCAGATTGTTGTAATACTTTAGGAAAATGATCCATGAGTCATTTGAGACGTTTATGAATCAATCATACCTCAATCCAATGCACGGGGTGACTGGTATAACTAAAAGTGTCTGATATCAGTTAGAAATTGATATTTACTTTAGAAAACAACACAAGTGACATACAGAAAATCGAGCAAATGCGTTCGGATTGTTTTGATACTGTAGGAAAATGATCCATGAGTCATTTTTGACATGTAAGAATCAACCGCACCTCAATCCGATGCATGGTGTGACCAGTATGGATAAAAGTGTCTGATATCAGTTTGAAATTGACATTAACTTTAGAAAACAACACAAGTGACATCGGGAAAACCAAGAAAATGCATTCAGTTTGTTTTGATACATTAGGACAATGATCCATGATTCATTTGTGACGTGTAAGAATCAATTTCACCTCAATATGATGCACACTGTGACCAGTATGACTAAAAGTTCCTGATATCTATTTGAAATTGACATTAACTTTACAAAACAACACAAGTGACATACGGAAAACCGAGAAAACACATTCGTATT
Organism: Viscum album; assembly: GCA_963277665.1. Classification (NCBI taxonomy): domain Eukaryota; kingdom Viridiplantae; phylum Streptophyta; class Magnoliopsida; order Santalales; family Viscaceae; genus Viscum; species Viscum album. The sequence continues at coordinate 1,272,183,863 of OY728136.1, read as the reverse complement.
GTTTTGATACTTTAGGAAAACGATCCATGAGTCATTTGTGACATGTATGAATCAAACAAACCTAAATATGACACACGGTGTGACCGGTATGGCTAAAGGTGTCTGATATTAGTTTAAAATTGACATTAACTTTAGAAAACAACACAAGTTCCATACGGAAAACCGAGCAAACACATTCGGATTATTTTGATACTTTATGAAAATGATCCATGAGTTATTTGTGACGTGTAAGAATCAACCGAACCTCAATCCGACGCACAGTGTGATCGGTAAACCTTTTCATTAGAGAAAGAATCAATATTTATTAAATGAGATAAATCATCCAAAAACATATTGATTTTACATTATTCCATTTCATTGTTATCAGAATGAAAACACTTGAGTTTATCATTTCCATATTTTAGTTTCAAATTTCTATGTTAATGTATTCTTTCATATTAATGTTTTAATTTATTTCATTATTGTATTACTAACATAATATTTATTTTCATATATAGGTGAATTTGTTTCCTTGAGTTTGGGTGATTTGTTCGGAAACAAATACCGTGGATGACAATTTTTTAGAGGGGATCACGAATATCAAAGGATGAAACATTAATGTTTATAACTTTTGTTAGATAATTGTAATTGTAACCATGTAAAACATTGTTTCAAATGTATATATCAGTGAGTTTTTTTGTATTCATGATGTTAAGTAAATGTATATAGCATTGTTTGTCAAAATATTGTATGCGTTGTATCGTCTTTCGGTTATTAGTTCGTGTGCAGGTGCTATTTTGTGCAGGTGTGCAGATGTGCAGGTGCTGCTATTTTGTACAGGTGTGTAGATGTGCAGGTGCTGGTTGTGTAGGTGCAAGGGCAAGTGCATTTATCAGTGCGTTTTTGAGCATTGAAAAAGGATTCCATTAACAATGCTAAAAGAGCGCTGATAAAGGGTCCCATTATCAGTGGTAAATATTGTACAGATAAAGTACCACCTTTATCAGTGCTAAAAAAAAGTGATGATAAAGGACACCCTTTATCAGCGCCTTTTTTAGCACTGATAAAGGTGGCATTTATCATTACTTTTTGGAGCGCTAATAAAGGGGAACCCCCACCCCCTTTATCTATTCCGGCATTAAAAATTCTTTTTTAGCACTGTTAATGTCAGTTTTTAGCGATGGTAAAAGGACAAGTTGTAGTACTGTCCCCAACAACTAATCCAGGAAGACCAACCATCACCATTGTATGACCACTCATCAAATTGTACCATATAGGAATTCATGGTAACAGAACTGATGGCATAGCCATACCCTCTCAAACTACCAATTCAGAATGGCATGCTCTGGTGGTGGCTTAATGCTCTAAACCTCATCTGGATTAGACCCAAATAGAATGCAGGATGTGTATCACAAGTGTCGCATGAAATCCAAAGACAAGCAAAACTAACCACAAACAAACTCAGACAGAACTAGAATACCTCCCCAACTAGTCAACAGGATCCACCATTTTAACATCATTGAAGAATAGTGTGAGATTCCCATAAACAGATTCCCTACACAATTTCCAAGAGATTTAAGATGCCTGAATATCTGGTACACTCAACAGTAGACTTTCAAACTCAGAAGAAGTACTACAACTTGGTCTTTTATCAGCACTAAAAACCGACATTAACAATGCTAGAAAATCATTGTTAATTCCAGTGTAGATAACAGGGGGGGTCCCCTTTATCAGCGCTCCAAAAAGTGCTGATAAATACCACCTTTATTAGCGCTAAAAAAGGCACTGATAAAGGGGGTCCTTTATTAGTTCTATTTTTAGCACTGATAAAGGTGGAACTTTATCAGAGCTATCTTTATCACTGATAATGGGACCCTTTATCGGTGCGCTTTTAGCGCTGTTAAAGGAATCCTTTATCAGTGCTCAGAAAAGCGCTGATAAGGGAACCTGCCCCTGCACCTGCACAACCTGCACCTGCACATCTGCACACCTGGACAAAATAGTAGAACCTACACATCTGCACACCTGCACAAAATAGAAGCACCTTCACATCTACACAATTTCACAAAATAGCACCTGCACACAAACCAAGAATCGAAAGACAACACAACACACACAATATTTTGACACACAATGCTATATACATTTACTTAACATCATGAATACATAAAAAACACTTATATATACATTTCCAACAATTTTTTACATGGTTACAATTATAATTATCCCACAACAGTTATAAAAATTAATCTCTCATCCTTTGATATTCGTGATCCCCTCTCAAAAATTTTCATCCACGGTATTTGTTGTCGAACAAAGCATCTGAACTCAAAGAAAATTATTCACCTATATATGAAAACAAATATTATGTTAGTAATACAATAATGAAATAAATTATAAAATTAATATGAAAGATTACATTAATATGGAAATGTGAAACTAAAATATGGAAATGATAAACTCAAATGTTTTCATTCTAATAAAAATGAAAGGGAATAATGTAAAATCAATATGTTTTTGGATGATTTATCTCATTTAATAAATAGCGAATTTTTATCTAATGAAAACCTTTACCAGTCACACCGTGCGTCGGATTGAGGTGTGGTTGATTCTTACATATCAAAAATGAATCATGGATCATTGTCATAAAGTATAAAAACAATATGAATGCGTCTTCTCGGTTTTCTGTATAGAACTTGTGTTGTTTTCTAAAGTTAATGTCAATTTTAAACTGATATCAGACACTTTTATCCATACCGGTTACACCGTGCGTTAGATTGAGGTGTGGTTGATTTGTACATGTCAAAAATGACTCATGTATCATTTTCCTAATGTATCAAAATAATCCCAATGTGTTTGCTCGGTTTTCCGTATGTCACTTCTGTTGTTTTCTAAAGTTAATGTCAATTTCAAACAGATATCAGACACTTTTAGCCATACCGGTCACACTGTGCGTCAGATTGAGGTGTGGTTGATTCTTAAATGTCACAAATGACTCATTGATCATTGTCCTAAAGTATCAAAACAATACGAACTAATTTTCCTGGTTTGTCGTATGTCACTTGTGTTGTTTTCTAATGTTAATGTCAATTTCAAACTAATATCAGACACTTTTATCCATATTGGTCACACTGTGCATCGGATTGAGGTGCGATTGATTCATAAACATCAAAAATGAATCATGGATCATTTTCCTAATCTATCAAAACAATCTGAATGCTTTTTCTTAGTTTTTTGTCTGTCAATTGTGTTGTTTTATAAAGTTAATGTCAATTTCAAACTGATATCAGTCACTTTTAGCCATACCGGTCACACCGTGTGTTGGATTGAGGTGCAGTTGATTTTTACGCACCACAAATGACTCATGGATCATTTTACGAAAGTATCAAAACAATCTGAACATGTTTTCTCAGTTTTCTATATGTCACTTGTGTTGCTCTCTAATGTTAATGTCAATTTCAATCTGATATCAGACACATTTAGCCATACCGGTCACACTGTGCGTCAGATTGAGGTTCAGTTTGTTCATACACATCACAAATGACTCATGGATCGTTTTCCTTATCTATTGAAACAATCTTAATGCATTTTCTTTGTCTTTCATTTGTCACTTGTGTTGTTTTCTAAAGTTAATGTCAATTTCATACTGATATCAGACACTCTTAGCCATACCAGTCACACTGTGCATTGAATTGAGGTGAGGTTGATTCATACACATCAAAAATGACTCATGGATCGTTGTCCTAAATTATCAAAAAAATCAGAACGTGTTTTCTCAGTTTTTCTTATGTAACTAGTGTTGTTTTCTAAAGTTAATGTAAATTTCAAACTGTTATCAAAAAATTTTAGCCATACTGGTCACACTGTGCATCATATTATGGTATGGTTGATTTTTACAGGTCACAAATGACTCATGGATCATTTTACTAAAGTATCAAAACAATTCGAACGCATTTTCTCAGTTTTACGTATGTCACTTCAGTTGTTTTCTAAAGTTAATGTCAATTTCAAACTAATATCAGACACTTTTAGCCATACTGGTCAGATTGTGCGTCAGATTGAGGTTCTGTTGATTCTTACATGTCAAAAATGACTCATGGATCATTTTCTTAAAGTATCAAAACAATATGAATGCATTTTCTCAGTTTTCTGAATGTCACTTGTGTTGTTTTCTAAAGTTAATGTTAATTTCAAACTGATATCAGATAATTTTAGCTATATCGGTCACACCGTGCACTGTATTGAGGTGCAGTTGATTCATACACATCAAAAATGACTCGTCGATCATTTTCCTAAAGTATAAACACAATCCGAATGCATTTTCTTGGTTTTCCATATGCCACTTGTGTTTTTATCTAAATTTAATGTCAATTTCAAACTGATATCAGACACTTTTAGCCATACCAGTCACACCATGCGTCAGATTTAGGTGAGGCTGATTTTTACATGTCACAAATGACTCATGGATTGTTTTCCTAAAGTATCAAAACAACCCGAATGTGTTTTCTCGGTTTGTCGTATGCCACTTTTGTTGTTTTCTAAAGTTAATATCAATTTGAAACTGATATCAGAGACTTTTAGCCATACCGGTCACATCATGTGTCGAATTGAGGTGCGGTTGATTTTTACACGTCAAAAATGACTCATGGATCTTTTTCCTAAATTATCAAAATAATCTAATTGTGTTTTCTTAGTTTGTCGTATGTCACTTGTGTTGTTTTCTAAAGTTAATGTCAATTTCAAACTGATATCAAACACTTTTAGACATACTAGTCACACCATGCGTTGGATTGAGGTGAAGTTGATTTGTACACATCAAAAATGACTCTGGGATTGTTTTCCTAAATTATCAAAACAATCTGAACTCGTTTTCTCAGTTTTCTATATGCCACTTATTTTGTTTTCTAAAGTTAATGTCAATTTCAAACTGATATCAGACACTTTTGGCCATACCAGTCACACCGTGCATCGGATTGAGGTGAGATTGATTCGTACACATCACAAATGACTCATGGATCATTTTACTAAAGTATCCAAACAATACGAACTCATTTTCTTGGTTTTCCATTTGTTAATAGTTCATAAGTGTCTCTAATTAAGTAATTATTTACTAGAAACTCAAATAATTTCTAAAACCATTTTTCATAATCTAAGGATATGAAACATAATAAAGGGTGATCATAAATGATCAATAAGTGTAAAAAAGGGAGATATCAATGATCAGGTAAAGATAACATAAGGAGTAGGAATTCACCTTTATTGTATTATTTGTTTACATTCTTCCATCACGTACGCTGCCCATTTGTTTCTAAACACATCTATATCATCTAGTGAATATGAGTTTTTGCGACAGTCATAGTAGAGCTGAAAAAATATAAATACATAAAGGATTAATAAATATTTTAAATTAAATAGTAATTATTTTCAAAAATACCTCTTCAGGGATACTAGTTAGTTCATGAAGTATGATCTCTTTCATAAATTTACAATCATAATAATTGCAGTCCTTTCCGTTTGCTTGTTTCGGAAACTGAAGAAACATCGAGAAAAATAAGTAATCTGTTTTGATATGTATTTGGATAATGAAATATAATTATATATACCCTAATACTTGTCCATTTGTAGATCTCGTGCGCCTTACTGTCCTTATGCCATGGATTCATTCTAGCCTTTAGACGATATTCATACAGCGCCTTATCATAAAAGAACCCTCATTAAAAGATAATATAAATTATATAACTTGATATTTAGTTCTAAAATGTTGGATCTAGTGTATTAAAAATTTACAATTTCCATCATGTGTGGTCGGTTTGTTGTATATCCATGCAGTGAATCCAAAAAATAAATCATTGGAGTATCCAAGTTGACTGCAATGAGCATCCAATTCTGCCTAAATACACAAAAAGGAATAAGTAATTATAGAAATGAAAATATAATTGATATCATTAAAATGTAGAGTTTTACCCCTACAACATTGGTATTAAAAAGATCTTATCAGTCATAATTTTCATTGAAACCTTCTAACCAGGTTTGACATTAAATCAGCCTGAAAATCAGAATCTATTTCTTTTTGTTGTGTAGACATGTGTGAGGAATAACGAGTCCAAATTTTTATTCACGGGGAAATTACTTCAATTGTTTTTCATATATACACCTACAAAAAATATGAAATGTATTTAGCCATAATTATCAAAGTATATCAGATTCTGTAAAATCAAATCAGGAAAACATATCTCATGTATACATTTATAACTGAGGCACCTAGTGAGTTGTATGTGATGATTTCAGCTACAACGTCAGCACTAACGAAATATAATGTTTCCTCTTCGTACATATCTTTTTCACAAACAATTTTGTGATTATTGTCTCCTTTTCATTTTCGTATCCTCTTGAGCTTGTAATGATATTAAATGCGGATATAGAACGGGTAGGGTGAAGGTGCCCTCAGTAGATCGTTTTGATCGGTTGGTTGATCCTTTTGAACAGTGATTTCATTTTTACTCCTTCCTTTTGTCCTTCTATAATAACATTCATCATATCAGACCTTTTCTAATTAAATGTTAAAGGTTCTACTTGAAAAATGAATTGGAAATGAATACCTCATGGCCGACATGACTTTATACAAGATTCGACGGCCATGCAACGAATGTTCCAATATCTTTTTCCACCATATGAATATCATCATCGTCATTTGGAATGTGTAGCTCGACACTCATCTCATGAGCTATGTTAATCGGCACATTTACATGACTGGTTGGAAGTGTTCTGGGGTGTAGTGTGTCATTCTGAATATTGAACCTCGTAGCCCTCGCTACAAGGCGATGGGTGGGAGTTGAAAGATATAAATCGTATTCATTTTCACCCTGTATAATATCATTACAAGAAAGGTATCAGTGTTTATGGTATTCACATTTCATAGAAACAAATATTAGAACATTGATTACATTGGTTAAGTCAGGTCTTTGAGTGGAATGGCTCGCCTCAAAGCTGGTGGGGGTGGGGCGGGTTGTTCTTGAGTTGTCTCTTCTCTTTGCCTCTCACCCATCAAAGTTTCTAGCAACTTTCCCTGACTTTGGAATTTTTCTTCAAGGGTATCCAGTCTATCTCTCATCATTTGAATTTCTTTAGTTTGTTCCTCCTCTTATTTTTTTTCTGAAAATATGTCTGGGGTGTCACCCCAAAACCCGCACCTCTGAAGCGGTCATACAGTTCGGGTTGTTTCAAGGCCGCTGAAAGTATGTCCGCATCTGGTGCGGGTGTTGTTGATTCCTGTGACTATGTCAAATAAAAAATATGGGAAAATAAGTAATCATTGTTATGTAATAGTGATTTAAAGAAAAAAATTTATATTAGGTCATACTTACACATGTTTCCCACACTTTTTGTGCATTTTCATCTACCAGTTTTCTCTATTTATTAACATGAGCCTCCTTCTAATGCACATGGAGTGGGATGGAAGTGGCATGGGATTTTGATTCATCAATCTGCATATAAATAGAGAAACATGGTTACAGTGTTGTTTTATGTCACATAAAAGTATTACAGTACTTTTAAAATAGATACAAATTGTTTTTCAATTGAATCATACCCCAGCCTTGCTTTATGGTAGGGTTACGCTGGTTTTGCTGCCCGTTCTTTATTTTTAGCACTCATTTGTTGTTTCATAAATAAATAACTATCAATCAAAATAATGAATACAAGAAATGTTAAACAACGTGTTATCGAATACAGTGTACCAAAAAAGTCTACTTTACACGACGGTTGCAAAATGCATCCCACGCTCCTTGGGATATCAAGTGTGCATAAAGAGAACGTGGGTGCGGCTTGATTTTCCCTTCAGCATCTTTTAGATAAAATTTCATTAGAAGGGTGTGAAAGCCTTTATAAACCCTTCCTTCTGATCTTAATACATATTCATTGTGCGAGATATCTACTATAAATTCACTCTGTAAGAGATGATGTAGAGTTACTCAATATTTCAGTATTTTTTTATTTTATTTTAATAAATTAAATAAATGATATCGTAATTTTACCATAATCTCTTCCCACATTAATGTTTTCAGCCTGCTGACAACATGGTATCATGACTCTATATCAATCGGAATGCGTTGCTGAGTGACGATTACAATGTAGATACTAAACATGGATTTGTTGAGGTTTACATGTTGGCCTCGCTTATTCTATCCCAACTCATATTTGATCTCTTTTAGTTTTGCCTTAAGAATTTTGGATAAAACTGTCAAACTACAATACACCTTTTTTTTGTGTCGTCAGGATTTCATTTCCTACCATTTCCTCGGTTTCTGCATCATCATTATGTTCCTCCGAAACAATAGCATTGACACTAGGACCAACAACAACAGGTTGAGAAACCTGTCGTACCTCAGTAGTGAGACCATTAGCAACAGGTTTAGAAACCTATTATACCTCAGTAGTTGGACCATGCACAATAGGTTGAGAGACTTGTAGTACCTCAATAGTGGGACCAACTGAAATAGGTTGAGAAAACTGTTGTGTCTCGGGATTGGGTGCATCAGCAGGTGCAAAAGTCGGTATCTACAGAAGTGGTTTAACATTTAATTTAGATCACATAAAATCAACAGAAAAAATATTAATAACATAATGTGACACAATCTATATTACAAAAATAAAATAACCTGATTATTGAACTCTCTTTTTTTAAAAGGCTGAAGGGATTTGTCACCTCTATCGACTATCCATATCCCTTCATTGTGGTATCCTCTGACATTTAAAACATCATCTACATTGGGACCGCTACAAAATTATTATGAAGTCCCAATGAAAGGGTCATCCTCCATTGAATTTTCATCTGACCATTCATTTTTTTTGTCGATAATAGAACAATTGACCAGTTTTGGTTTGCGGGATCTAGAACATAAAATACTTCCACTGCCTGTGATGCCATTATAAACGGTTTGTCTTTCTCCCCTTCCTTATTGAAATCAAATGTCATGAATCCCAATTCATCAATTTTAACAACACTCTTATTATTAACCCACTTTCATTGAAAAATCGAAACTTGGAATTTCGTATAATCCAACTACCATATTTGTTTGATGATGCCAAAGTATGAAATATTCTCATAAATTTGATTTCTGTCCTTAGCACCGGAAACATGCATCGCTTCAGCCACAAGTGTAACCCCACTATTCTGCATGGCACTATTTTCATCATGTTCATTATTATAAAATGTATAACCATTAACTACAAAAGTATTTTAAGATAATACATACACACTTGGTCCTCCGGCTATCCATCAATGTCGGTCTGAAATTGAATCTGGATTTTCATTTGACTTCATAAAAATATGGTCACGAAACCATCCTATAAACTCTCAATTATGTGTATCTGATATCAATTTTTCATACCTGGATGGATTCAAATGCCTAATAATTTCATTTTGGGTTTCAATATATGGGTCAACGTCGAAATTGTTATGCAAAACATAGAGTTGGGCCTGATCTCGATCTGTAATATTGATTGTAATAACATGTCTTCTAGAAATCCCTTCACCCTCAAGCTGCCCATTATGACGAGATTTCGGTAGGCCAATTATTTCCACATCAGAAAAGTATTCAGTATAGAATTTAATGGCTTCCTCAACAATATATTTCTCTGCAATACAACCCTCTAGCCGACTTCGAGTTTTGGCATACCCTTTCAAAATCTTCATATAACGTTCAATGGGGTACATCCATATGTAATTTATAAGACCACATTGTTGAATATCTCTCACCAAGTGGACCATCAAATGAACCATCACATCAAAAAATAAAGGCGGGAAGAACATTTCTAATTCATATAATATGACGGAAATTTCTCTTTCCATAGTTGGAAATTTCACCGGGTCTATAACTTTGCTGAATATAACTTTGAAGAAGAAAAGTAGTTTTGTTAATGTATGGCAGACATTCTTGGGAAAAATTCAATGTAAAGTAAAAGTAATGAGATCTTGCATCAAAACATGGCAGTCATGTGATTTTAGACCTTTTATCTTCAAATCGCTCATTAACACGAGGTTCTTGATATTTGACAAATAACCCTCTGGAAACTTTACGTCATTCAAGAAGTTGAAAACTGATATCTCTTTTGCCTAGAAAGAGTGTAAGCAGTAGGAGGAAGAAATGTTTTTTTACCCTTCATTGGTGCCAACTCTTCTCGTATTGTCATCTCAACCATATCCAAACAAGCCCCAATTCTATATTTTGTTTTGCTAGGTGTATTTAACAATGTGCCAATGAAACTATCAAATACATTTTTTTATACATGCATAACATCAAGAAAATGTCTGACATGCAGACAATTCCAGTATGGTAATTAAAAAAATGATCTCTTTTTCTAACTGATTTTTGTAAGGTTTTTTGAAGATGATTACCAAAAGTAGTGTCCACATTTTTAACTTTCTCAAACAATTGATCGCCTGTTAGTGGAGACGGTGTTGTACATTCTTATGAACTTCCATAGAATGATGTTGTCCAAGATCAGTACTTATGTCATCATGGTAGAAATCTGTGATGTCCTAGAAACACAGTTTTCGATGAATGTTTCAACCTAATTGATTGTGTACCTTGTTCGCAAACGGGACACCCTTGAGTTCCATTAATTCTATATCCTGAAAATTTTCGATAAGCAGGGAAGTCATTTATCACCCCATACAACATGGCTCTCAAAGTGAAATCTTCCTTTTTGTATGCATCATACAATGTAACACCCGGATCCCACAATAATTTCAATTCTTCGATCAATCTAGCTAAATAAACATCAATATCATTACTCGGTTGTTTTGGTCCTGATATAAGCATAAATAACATGATGTATTTTCATTTAATGCATAACCATAGTGTTAAGTTATAATTTACCAACATAACTGGCCATGTGCTGTGACTGTTGCTTTGAAAACCAAAAGGATTCACTCCATCTGTAGATAACGCAAGATGAAGTTTTCTCAACTCGTTTCCAAATTACGAATACTCATGATGAATTCTCTTCCACTGTGGAGATTCTGCTGGGGGACGTAATATCCCATTTTTAATTCTTGTATCTGCATGCCATGTTAATTTTCATGCAGTCTCCTCACTTCCATATAGGTTCCTAACCCTTGGAATGATTGGAAAGTACCATACAACATTAGTAGGACTGGATTCATCTTTCTTGTATCGAGAAGCACCACACTTTGGGCATTCTTTAAGTGATTTGTGGTCCTTGCGAAATAGTATACAATCATTCAGATAGGAATGTATTCTTTCAGAGATCATAACCATCGAGCATAGAATTCATTTGGCGTCGTATGTTCGGCTCGGGAGCTCATTATCTTCTGGGAGCATGTCATTCAGGAGAGAAAGTAGTTCCGTAGAATTGGATTCACTCCACCCGTTGTCTGCTTTTAAATTATACAGCTTCAGTGCGCCTGATAGTGTTGTATATTTAGTGTAACCAACATACAATGGCGTCTTTGCACAAACTTTTATCTTCTCAAACAATTTTGGGAAATCACGAAGTTCTTCTTCGATGGTCTTTGTCATTTCCTCAATACGATCTCTATCATCATTCACATCTGTAATCACATCCTCCATACGGTCAACTTTATTTTTCATAATTGTAATCATATTAGATGATCCATAAAATGCAGTGTTATCCCAACCACAACCTACATTCGTTGTTTCCCCATGTTTATTCAAACATGTATAACTCTGATCTATTTCGTGACAGATCAAGTTTTCTTACAACTCCTCTGGACTAATTTTTTTTGAATAACAATAGTGTAAACATGGACAAAGGATTTTAGAAGGGTCATAAGTGTGATCTTTTGCAAACTTGATCAACTCTTTCATGCCTTCTTCATACTCTTTTGTCAACTGATTGGCATTCAACCGTTCTTTATTTATATTCATCCTATTTGAAATCCAAAGGATGGGTATATAGGATAGGGGAGAAGGAATATGAGTATAATTTAGATAAAAAACTAGATACTTAAAAATGGTAGAGGGCATTCTCATTAATAGAAAATCTTGGGTGGTTCTTGGGATTCATCCATTCTCTTCCTCTCTTCGACCCCCCTGATGAGGGGTGGTTCTTAGGATTTTTTTATATTGTTTTAGTGAGTTCTTCCATCACACTTCCTCCATTACTATTATCCTTTATTTCCCTATGATTTGAGATGATTTTAACTAGAATTTGTGTGATGATTTCACTATATCATCTTCAAATCAATTCAGATGATGTAGATTTTGTTTGTATTGGCTAGAGGTTATCCTTGTATGATGAACACACCATGTTTTGTGTGGTTTAGGTGGTGTTGTGTTTCCCAGTGAGTTTTCAAATGATAATTCCTAATTATATTAAGGTGAATATTTAATTATAAGTTTATATAATTAATTATTTGGGAATTATGCCTTGAGATTGGGTCTCAATCATTGGTACAAGATTAGATAAGGCATGTATAGTCTTGGTTGAGGATGAGTTGATCTTGGTGATGGGGTTACTCCATTTTTTGAGGTAGGTGGGACCTATAATACAAAACCATGTTCTTATTTATGTATGATTGTGCATTAATGCATGAGTATATGTGTTCCAGTGAAAGGGATAGAAATCAAGAGCAACCTAGGTAAATAAATAGGGTGTTTTTGATCCACTAAGAGATAGAGTGAGGGTTCTATTGATTTTTGTGATTTTCTGATCATCCAGATATTATGTCTCTATGGAGGTGAGGTTTCTAGTTGTGTTTATGAGATGATCGGGTTTGGTATGAGATTTTTATAGCCTACTTAGGTTTTTTAAGGTTATTTGATTAGGTATTAGAGTCTTAGGCCTAAAGAAGATGTATAATATAGTTTTATATCTCATGTATGATGGAGAACACCCTCTTAAGTATATATAAGAGCCATGGTGTGTGTGATGAGTAGGATATTCTATTTAGGGATTGGTGAAGTGTGACATAGAGGATTTCCTCCATATAATTGGATTAAGAGATCTCCAAGTGGAGATATGATATGGTACCAAAGTGAGGGTCATAGTAATAGTCCGGATGACTTAGCATAGGGTATCCAAGGCTCTTTGTGTGAGTTTATTAGGATGGTAATTATTTAGTTTTAATGAGTTTTAATGTGTGAATTAGAAGATGATATATACTAGACTATTGAGGCCTAGATCAAGTATAGCATGCGGGTTGTGACATTAACATGTATAGATGAGTGTGTGTTGGTATCAATGAGTAGATATGGGTTAGGTTTGTAGAACCTAATAGATTCCCTTATAGGTGGAATTAGAATGTTGATAGGTTGGTAATAATTTTCATGTATAACCAAAATGGTTTTAAGGATATTATTATTCAAGGCTAAATAGATGGTGACTTTTATCATTTATGGTCAGAACGACTAAGAGATTGTGAATTCATATGACTTTCACCTAGTTTAAGTATGACCATCCTGGGGGCCCACCTATTGATGATGTGGTTTAGATAGTACAAGAGGTTGGCTATCTAGATACCCTCCTTAGTTTACTATTTATATGTTTTTTGGCATTAGACAAGATGGATAAACTTTATTTAAGTGATAAGGTGTTGGTAGGACCCTACTTTGAGTGAGAAGGCATTGGTCAAAGGGGATTGGTGTGTGAATTCCATGGGATCCACCTATTGATGGTGCATTTTGACTTGTGATAGAGTATGGTTATTGGGATTCTCTACATAGATCATTTTTTGTATGATAATATGATGTGAGATATAGAAATGGGGATCACATAGTATTGGTTTAGAGTAGTTTTGTGAGAGTTTGTCTATAGAGATTCCCTCCATAAATTGTTTTTTATGTGATGTGATGGTGAGACCCACTGCAAGTGAGAGGGAAGCAGCTACTATGTCATGGAATTAGAGGATATGTGAATCACACACAATGTGAGAGGTTGGTGGCACTGTTATGTTATAAGAAAGGCTGTGATATTTAAATTGGTATATGACCCAACCCAGAGAGAGTGGGTAGTGGGTAAGAATTAGTAGAAACCCTATTAAGGGTTGTTTTTTTCTAAATCAAGGAGATTAGTGTACAATATAGAACATACTAAACATATGTCTCATCCTGTTGTCATGCCTCACCTGATTACATGAATTCACCATCATGAACGGTTCAAACCCTACCTAGCCTAAATATGGGGTAGTATCCAAAATCAAAAAAAGATACATACTAAGGGCCACTAGACGGAGTGAAATCCTAATCTAGTGTAACAACCTTTCACAAAAAATACGCTCTCTATTCAGGTTTATATCACAAGGCTATAGTGGGGAGAGATAATCAATATCAAACAAGTAACCAACCATATATACATGTGTCACACACACAAGCATCACACACAAGAATCATGCAAAATCATAATTAATATCAATATTGGAAAAAAATGAAAACATAATTAATTCATGAAAATTCAATTTTACTCACCTTAAGGAGGAGGACCTGATGGCGGAGGAGGTGGCATCAATAATGGAGGCAGCGGAGGTAGCAGAGTAGGCAGAGGAGGAGGAATAGGAGGCATATGTGTAGAATGAGGATGAGGAGGCCGCAGTGGAGGAGGAGGATGAGGAGGTGCCGCAAAAGAGGAGGAGGAGGAGGAGGACCCGCTGGAGGAGGAGAATGAGGTGGCGACTACAGTAGAGGAGGAGGAGAAGGAGGTGATGGTGGAGAAGAGGCAGTGGCGGAGGCGCGGGGTAGGGCTTCCATGATTGACAAGGTGCGGGGAGGAGGAGCCACGACAAGAGGAGGGGGAGGAGAAGTAGGTGTCAGAGGAGGAGAATGAGGCGGTGGCCGCAGCAGAGGTGGAGGAGAAGCAGGGCGTGACGGAGAAGAGGCAGTAGCGGAGGCATAGGGTAGGGATTCCGTGAAAGCATGACAGTGTGCAGGGAGGACGAGGAGGACCCAGTGGCACTTACAAATCCTGCTGGGACCGTTACCAGCACTAGTAAAAAGAATATATAAAGGGGTCTTTGTTAGCTCTAAAATTAGAAGCACTGATAAAGACCACCTTTATCAGTGCTTTTTTAGCGCTGATAAAGGTAGGACTTTATCAGCACTTTTTTAACGCTGATAAAGGTTTTCTTTATCAGCTCTTTTCATTTTAGCGCTGATAAAGACCCACTTTATTAGCACTTTTGTAGCGTTGATAAATCCATACTTTATCAGCACTAATAAAAGCGTTGATAAATGTATAAATTTAATAATTTGTTTATATTATTATATATTTATTTTTAATGATATTTATGATATATATATATATATATATTAATAATTATAACTCTAAATAAATATATCATTATTTATTCTTATAAAATTATTTGAAAGGTATATTTATATATATATCATTGAAAATATAATAAAATATATATGTATTTTTTAAATATAATGTAATTTTCATTATAAGTGTACATTGTTTTGAACATATATATTATATGGGTAATATAATGAATTATAAATCAATAACACATCAATGTGATATGTAATTATAATCTATAAATGAACATTATTCGTGCACATATATAATCACATAACATATATGCTTGGTATATTAATTGACCCCAATTCATTGGAAAACACACATATATTTATAAATCTAATAAATATAATGAATTAATAAATATAATAAATAATATAAATCTAATAAATATATTTATTATTAATATTATAATTATTTAATTATATATATATATATATATTTATAACATGTGTTTTTTATTTAATGTATACAATAAACATTATCAGCGCTAAGAAAAGCACTGATAAATGTAACCTTTATCAATGCTAAGAAAAGTGCTGATAAAGGGATATTTAAAGCGTTGATAAATTTACCCTTTATCAGCGCTAAAAAAAGCACCGATAAAGGGTACACCTTTATCAGTGCTTGTTTTAGCACTGATAAAGGGTACATTTATTGGTGCTTTTTTTAGCACTGATAAAGTCATACCCCTTTATCAGTGCTTTTCCATTAGCACTGATAAAGGCAGGTGCCTACCTTGCCCAGTTTTTTGGTATTGAAGCCAGCTGATCCCTATACTGAATATACTCCTCAAGTTTGATCCTACCTTTATTGAATCCCCCTACCTGGATTATGTCTTTCTTTTCAATCCAAGAAAATTTATCTTCATTGAGTTTTACCCTTGAAGACCTCCCCATCATCATAGTTTCCTCCTCTTCAGTCACATTAAGAGATAAAACATGGTCGACCTCTTCTTCATCAGAACTTAGCACTAGTTCCATGAGTAGGTCCTCCACAGCATCTAAATCTTCTTTCTTGGAATTTAGCTTCTTCATAGAACGGGTCTCCAAGGGAGGAGGTAAAGAGGAGTAGTCATTCTTGATTCTCCTTCCTCTATTACTCCAATAACACTTTGCCCTTGGGTATTCACCTATGGAATAACCATCCTCAATTCCATTGATTCCATTCACATTGGACTCATATGCATCCATCAACCTAGCTATAACAGAACTCGAAACAACTTCATCTAGGCCTTCAAACCTGTTGCTCACCTGTAAAGGGGTCCGAGACATCAAAATGGAACCTCATGTTCTCTCCTCTCTAGCAGGAAAGGCCACCTCTCTAACAAGTCCCTACCTCCCTTTAAAAGGTACTCCATTACCTATATTCAGTGCCTCAACATAAGAAGCAGTGGTTTTCTCTGCCTCACCACACGCCCACTGCTCCGTACCAGTTTTAGCCTCATCCATTGGGACCATATCAACACTCAACCTCAAACTCTCTACATGAAACTGATCATTGCAGGTGGGTGGGATGCCCAAGTCCTAATTCAGCCTGGAGAAAAACATAGAAACCTTCGGATTTCCCAAATCCACCGAGTCCATCTTCTCCACACAAGTTCCAGAACCCACCGCCGATGACACCACCACTGGATCACTGGGTAGCAAAATCTCCTCCACAAAACTCAATTTCTGTCACACTTCCAAACCAGTCTGTGAAATGCAATCCTTTCCACCCCAACCATCACATTCCATCCCCTTATCCTATATATTCAACTTGTACGCCTCTATGAAGACCTCCTAAATCTTTCCACTAGATCTACCTACCTTCCATCCAGAAACATGAACACCCTGATGACAGCCAACCGAAGAGTGCCCCAACCATTTGCAAGAAGAGAAGAATTCCATCCAGATCTCATACACCACTCATTTCTTACACTTGTACTCCTCGCCAATAGTTACCCAAATATACTCGAAAGGGATCCTCGATAAATCCATGTCCACATAGACTCACGGGTTGATAGGGTGATAGACCGAATTAGTTCAGCTATCAGAACAAAGGAACCATCCAACAAGATTTCCAAACATCCTAATAATAGAGTGATTTTGAAACGGCAATGGTAGATTAGGAAATATTACCCAGACTTCAGTAGAAGGATAATCGCCACCCATATGGAATTGAAAAGACCATTTAAATAGGAAGAAATGAAAAAATTTTAATCTGTGGGGGGTGCTCGACAAGGTGGGGATGAGGTCCTCCTCCGAAGAGAATAGAACCATAATGCGATAGTTATCAAGAAAACCAACCATCTCCCTCTCCTGTAAAAAACCATTAAAACCAATAAAAATCCTAAAACCCACAAAAACCTAAAACCCTTAAAACCCCATAAACCCCAAAAACCCCAATAAAACACTAAAAATCATTTAAACACCTAAAACCATTAAAAAGATATAAAAAACCTTTAATACCATACCAACTAAAAAATCCTAACCCCCCCCAATCATAAAAACCATAAATCCCCTCAAAATTCCTAAAATCCCTAAAAACCATAAAAATCCTAAAAAGTCATAAAAACCATTGAAAATTTAAAATACCCTAAAATCCTTGAAAACACTAATAAATGATCCAAGACCCACTATTAAGTGTCCTGTTATCCTTGATCAACATACACAAGTTTACCACCTAGATCTCTATAATAAAACAAGTGTGAAGGCTATAAATGGTGGAAATAAGGAAGAAAGAAGAGTGTTTGTAAAGTTAGAACCCAAAGAGAAAATTTCTCCAATAAGTACCACCACAAGATATAAAAAATTATAATCAATCCTTTGATAAGTCAAAATTTTAGCATGAAAAACGAGGTTTCAAGGAAAACTCACTATAATAACATTACCTTTATTCGCAATGTTCAAAGAGTAAAAGGGGAGACTCAATGATAATTGAGGATGCTCTTATGGCTATTCTGAGGGTGTTAGTCAAGGATAATACACATTTTTATGTACCAAGGGAGATTATGGATGGCACAAAGTAGGAAATGGGTGAAGAGGTAGGGGAAATATTTTGAGAACATCTCTTGCTCTCAGAGGAAGAAATGTAGGAGGAGACATTGATTTTTCATGCATCTGATGAGGATACAGATAGGATATAATAGATAAAAATTCATGTGGAAAATAATAAGGATATGAGTGATTGGATAAAAAAGAAATATATATTTTTGATAAAATGATTCAATGAAAAGAATATAACCATGGATAAATTCATTCAAACTTGGGAAAATATGGATTATATATTTGATGATATTATCAAAGATGAACTGGAATAAAAGGTAAATTGTCTCTATTAGAAATAATGTAGTGATATTAATCCAATTAGGTTCATGTTTTCTTTCAATAATTTTGTAATCTTCTATTTCATTTGATGTTTCTATGGTAGGAACTTGTGAGGTTTCCCACTTTTTTAAAAAAATTGCTTTTATAATAAAAAAATAATTTTCAGTAAAATAGTACAAGGGGTAGATATATATAGCCAAAGAGTGATTAAAAATACTTAAATAAGTCAAAAATACTAAAAGATACTTTTTACTATCATGGAACATGCCTGTGACTTTAAGGGACAAGTAATACACCCTTTTGGAAAGTAAAGACAACTAGCCCACCACTTTTGATTTTGAAGATTCCATGGTGGGGTGGGCTTTAAATTCATATAACACCATGGGATGAGTCATTAAAAACATTTTTAGGCCTTTTTTAAAACAAATATAGGCTTATATTATTCCATTAGGCAAGGGTATTGGGCATCCACTTAGAATCCCATGATTAACCCATTTAATTATTCTTTCATTCTATTAGTATACTCCTTTATCATTATGCCACCAACACCTATAAAAGGTTCCTTTTAAATCATGTGCATTCTTACCTCCTCATCAAGTCCCACATAAACACCTCAATTCTTTTGTTTTTCATGATCCCCATAATCCCCTCCCTCCCCAAAAGGATTCATCCTTGCATCTGAAAATTGAATGGTATAAATATCAAGACATTAATGGTGATAATAAAATATCCATACCTATTGGGTAAGTCAATCATGTAAGCATTGTAATTGATCTTCTCTAAGACATAGAATGGTTCATCACCTAATGGATTAAGTTTTTATTTTTGATACTCCAGGAACCTACTTTTTATCAGATTTTTCCATAAAAAACTACTCGGATCAAATGTATCTCATTTCCAACACTTCCTTACTTGATCACTATATTCTTGTAATAAAGAGAAAAAATAAGTCAAAATTTATGGGTTAATATGTTTAGTGGTGAAAAATTCTCCATTTCATAAAATCATGAGAGTTTTATCCCCCTATAAAGATATATTTATCCCACTTTTTCCAAAAAAGAAACTCTCTTTTCACTCAAAACTCTTATTTTATATCTTATTTTAACTCTTGTTTTAAACTCTTTTCCTTCCATCATTTCTTTTGAGGTCACTCATCACTCATTTTCAAGATTTATTTTTACATTCTCTATATTTTTCCTCTCATTTCTATTTCTCAATTTTCATAGTCTCTCTCAATCCTCCCTTTCTCTTGATAAGCTTGAAAAAGCCACAAGGGTGTAAGAATAATAATCCTCCCATTTTCCTCAAAATAATAGCTATTAGTGTATCCATAATTTGTGAACCTCCTATCAAATTGAAAATGACTTCCCCATATGATATGACTAGCATAAATGAAAAAACCATGACATATCACCTTGTCTTCATACTTCTTAATATAAAATAGAACATGTTCTCTCTTAGTCACTTAAACATCCCCACTATTATTTAACCATTACAATGTATAAGGCCTAGGTTTCTTGTTCATAGATAAACCCAACTTATAAACAATAAAAATACATGCTAAATTTGTGAAACTACCCCCATTAATGATCATACTGTATACCTTATCTTTGACGAGTCATATAGTATGAAAAATTTCCCCCTTTTATCTCAATCATGTTCTCATTTGAGTTGAGAACTTAAATCATGGCTTCCCAAAAACAATTATCCATGTATGGGGCTATCTATTTCAATATCCCAACACTCATGTGGTGTCATTTCATCTTTGCTTGAGCTATCACTAAGAACATCTCTATCATCGAAAATAATCACAACCCTATAATTTGGGATTGTGAGGAAAAATTTAAAAATCTATAACATTTAAAACATATCATGTTACATGGAAACAACCTTACCCTCTAATTTACCTTTTAATTATAGAAATAATTTTTTGGGTTTAGTCACCTCCTTTGAATCCATTTTGTGTTCCATTACATGTTCTTGTGGTTTATAATCCTTAAACTCAAACATAGATTAAGAATCCTTACTATAATATATATGGATCACACCTCTTTCATTTATTATACTCTCTACATTAGTGTCCATGTGAAGAATATAATATATATCCAAATAGAGGTACATGTCAAATATTTCACAAATGTTGTAGTTTATGTTGTTCACAAACCATTCCTTGTTGGCCGCATTCTTCTTATCAACATTGGAGCAAATATTGGTGATCTCTATCTCTCTATGATTCCCCTCAACACTCATAGATCCTTGTCTCAAACTCTATAACTTGAGGAACACATCATGATAACAATGAATATAAATTAAACTTTTACGTATTACCACTTTCATCTCTAACCAAGGGAGGATGGGTCTTTCCCCAGGTCATTATCAACTCACATGTAGTTGGTCCCACAAAATACTAGCACAACCGATGAATTCCATATTCTCTAACTTCACATTATTTTCCTTTAAATAGTTGTGATAACCAAAAACATGCCATACCTTTTGTTCCCATTCCATGTTTTTTTTGATATCATTCTTACATTAGATTTAATGGATCTTAAACATTACTACTCCAAGATCAATTTTCTCCTCCATGGGGTTTTCATTCTCAAAATTGGTGATCCTCCTCCTTGGTGGTTTTCTAGAATTGTAAGGGGATTTCAATTCATCCATCCTAATATTCAATCATTGGAATTGATCTTGTAAAACCCTTAAGAACAAATTAAAATCTATTTTATTGGTGTTAATCACCTATACCATTTAAGAATACTATAATAAAATTTGAAGAGAAATTAATATGGGCCTCAGGAACTCCCTCACATGTTTACGCTCTAAAATACTATATTCGCCCATGTTTCACTAAATTTTTGATTTTTTTAAAATAATACACTCTTTCCTTATACCACTCAACTTTTTTGAAAGAGAATTCATACCCAATTACAATAAATCTAAAGGATAGTTGGAGTGTGTGAAATCTAAAATATAATTAAAAGTAAAAATAAGAATGGATTTGAAAGTAAAATGAGGGAATGAGAAGATAGTGGATGAATAAAAATGATTAATGGGTGTAGGACTTAAGACGTTGCAATTCTTTTGACCCTCTGATTTTTTTTTATTTTTGGGATCTTTTTTTGAATAAATATATTATAAAAAAGATGAATTTTCAATATTTTAATGTATTAGAATAAATAATTTGGAACATCAAATGGAATAAAATTGAGAGTTGCACTGTAATATCTTGTCGCTTCTCATTGGTTTGAGAAGTGACATTAGAGATATTTTTCATTAGGAGACATCCTCAAGACACCAATGGTTGGAAATAAATTCACATCCTAATATTCAATCATTTTATTGGTGGTTTTCTAGAATTGTAAGGGGATTTCAATTCATCCATCCTAATATTCAATCATTGGAATTGATCTTGTAAAACCCTTAAGAACAAATTAAAATCTATTTTATTGGTGTTAATCACCTATACCATTTAAGAATACTATAATAAAATTTGAAGAGAAATTAATATGGGCCTCAGGAACTCCCTCACATGTTTACGCTCTAAAATACTATATTCGCCCATGTTTCACTAAATTTTTGATTTTTTTTAAAATAATACACTCTTTCCTTATACCACTCAACTTTTTTGAAAGAGAATTCATACCCAATTACAATAAATCTAAAGGATAGTTGGAGTGTGTAAAATCTAAAATATAATTAAAAGTAAAAATAAGAATGGATTTGAAAGTAAAATGAGGGAATGAGAAGATAGTGGATGAATAAAAATGATTAATGGGTGTAGGACTTAAGACGTTGCAATTCTTTTGACCCTCTGATTTTTTTTTATTTTTGGGATCTTTTTTTGAATAAATATATTATAAAAAAGATGAATTTTCAATATTTTAATGTATGAGAATAAATAATTTGGAACATCAAATGGAATAAAATTGAGAGTTGCACTGTAATATCTTGTCGCTTCTCATTGGTTTGAGAAGTGACATTAGAGATATTTTTCATTAGGAGACATCCTCAAGACACCAATGGTTGGAAATAAATTCCAAGGGCCTCATAAACAATTGTGGAATCATTTTCCCTTTTCAAATAAAAGGACTAAACTAGTGATTACCATAACAAACAAACTTCTTATTGATTTATGAGTAAAAAAATGAAATCCAATACTAGACTAAACCAAAAGACAATATTATAGTATAAGAGAAATAAATGTGGCATAACCAATGGAACCAAATTATAAAAAAAATATTCCAAATAAAAAAAACTCCCAATAATTTCCATGATCCAAATCCACATTCCCATCCCTAGGTATCAAGAAGTGTTACTAAATAACTAGGTTACCTTTCCATTACTTGTATCTTGATATATAACATCTTGAAACACACTATAATTCTATAAATAGGGGTAAGTAAAAAACTCAAGAGGTTTTCCCCAATGAATTCCAAACTCATTAAACTATGATATAACATGTTAGAAAATTTATATAAAACTATTTAAAAGTAATTTAATATAGTATATATCCCACAAAAATATTGTTCCAGTGAAAATAATCAAACAATCCTACAAATCAATTTTATTTCAAGGAATACATCCAAAAAGGTTTTAAACATTTCTCAATTTATCATTTGTCATATAAATTTCCATTTCCACACCCATCCTCAAGATAAACACATACAATATTAGTGTTACCATTTGCAATTTAACTTCACTTATATACTATGTACCGTTGAAGGTGGAACTTCGTGGCCATTATCCATCCCATTAAACTCATTCCCAACCATTATGACCAAATCATATAAACTCATTTCAATAAGATAATTTCAAAAAATAATTTACTTTCATAAAAATAATATGATTTTAAAATAACCATTTAGAAATTATAAACAATGGTTTTTCAAAAATTCATCCAATTCCAATGATTTTAAAAACCATAATTAAAACAAGAATTTCATAAAATCACACAATGATTTTATAAAATATTTCATGTAATTAAATCAATTTGTAATCAATAATTTATGTTTTAATCAAGAGGAGTCAAGATAGAACCCACTTACCTCTTAAACGTAGGTGAAAATGAAGAAAGATACAACAACATTAACAAATCGGCTTAAATATTTATGATTTGAAAGTATATATTTATCCATTAAATGAAAACAATGACATCTCATAATGATGTACACAAAACAATATGTTCTATCAAAAACAAACAAGATCCATGATTCCAAAAGAGGTAAGGATATGAGATATAAGAAAAATGAAGAAGAACAAGAACTTACCCTTGAATCAGGGTCTCCAATGCACTTGGTTTCAACTAGGAATCACAACCAGATTTAAAGGAATTGTATCCACCACCTTTCGAGGAAGAAGAATTAGTGTTATGGACTCTCTAAGGGAAAAAGTTGTTTAAAAGGTAAATCATATTAGAACCACCATTTTTGGATCTACTTTTCCATGATGCATGATTATAGAACATGACTATGCAAGTTGTGTGCTAACCACGAATGAGACACTTCCTCCAAACCCAACTCGCAGGATTGATTTTCACTTTTAGAAGAACCTTACACCAACTATGTTTTAACCAATTGTCCTATATTTTATAGTTTCTTTGAGGAATATTGATGGTTTGGCCAAACTAGTTTCTTAACCATGCTTCTCCCCATTGTCCACTATTTCAGTTTCACATTTTCTTAGAGGTGTTTACGGTATCTACTAACTATTCTCAAACTATGGACCTCTAAGAAATCCAAAAATTCCTAAAAAACATTCCAAATATCCTATGAACCTCCTAAAACCAAACCCAGTCATTTCATATTCCTAAAATACCTATATATAAGATAAAATACTTGAAACTATGGGTGCTAAATTCTCCCCACCCATGGTTATTCCATCCCCAAAAATAATAAATCTACAGTTTTTTCTAAAGTGATATGGCCATTAATCAATCATTTCCTTTTCACGCTTCCATGTTTACTCCTATATCTGACCATGTTGTCATACAACCTGCGATATATTGAATCTTTTCATATGTAATGCATTTTCTTGGATATCCAGAATCTATACGAGCTCATGAAACAATATAGAATTTGGATCTTGGTTAATATGATCCCATTAAATCACATGGTAAGGGTTAAGTAGATACTTATTCAATTGCAATACATGAAAAAAATAATGAATTTAATTAAACCTTGGTGGAAATGTAAACTGATATTCCACCTTACCCACCCATTCATATATCTTAAAAGGGCCTATGTATCTTGGATATAACTTTCCCTTCTTCCAGAAACGATGATTTACAAGCCTTGGATATATTCTCAAGAATACATGATCACTCAAATAAAATGAAAATGAACATCAATGATGATACACATATGATTTCTGATGACTCGATGTAATCTCCATCATCTTTTTTATTAATAAAATCTTCTCTATTATCACTTTCACAAAGATTGGTCCAACCAATTAAGCCTTTGTAATTTCCACCCAACAAAGTGGAGAATTAAGAAGGAATCCCATACAATGCTTTAAAATAACCTATATCTACCATGTCATGATAAATTTTATTTTATGGTAACTACACTAATAGTCTGTTTTCCTCCCATGAGCCACTAAATTCCATTACAATATCATAGAGAATTTCCTCTAATTTTGGGATTGTCCTTTCAAAATTTCCATCCGTTTGAGGATGATGCACCATGATCAAAGTCAACTGAGTCCCAAGGGTTTTCTATAAATATTTCAAAAAATGAGACACAAAACTGGGGTCTCTGTTATATATAATTGAGATAGGAACACCGTACATATTTATAACATCTTGATTATAGATTTTTGATAAGTCCTCCACCTTATTGGATTCACAAATAGTTATGGAATGGGCAAACATTGTGAGCTGATCTATTATCACCCATATGGAATCATGTTTCTAAACCATCCATTGTATAAATGTTATAGAATCAATATTTATCTCCTCCCACTTCCACATGGGAATCAGTATATACTAAATCATACCCACTAGTCATCAGTACTCTACATTAACCTATTGATCATTGAGACATCTCAAAAACAAACTCAACCACCTTTCTTTTCATGCCAGCCCATGAAAATTGTGATTTTGGTGCCTTATACATATTTTGTGTTCTAGGATGAATAGTACATCTCAAAAGGTGATAAGAATAAAGGCATTATTATTGAAAATTCAAAGGTACGACCATCCGATATTGAAACCATAACACTGATCTTCTATTAATATTCCACCTCCCAATGGTCTCCCCACCATTGTGTTTTTACCACATAGAAATACATTAAAAAAATGAGTTTGTGCCTCTTTAACCTTCTCTAAAAAATCATAAACAAATGAATATAGAAAGAAAACAGAAATACTACCTCGATCTTCACAATACAAGTGCTTCTATTATATCACAAATATTTGTTTCCATTGATCTGAAGATTATTTCACCAACTTGCTATATGAGTTTCTAGTTAATTCATCCACAATAGATTTTCCTTTACCTGGTGTATACATTAACTCAAAGTCAAACATTAATAGATACTCCATCCATATTCTTTGTCTCGAATTCAAATCTCTTTGTGATAAAATGTGTATCAAGATCTAATGATGTGTTAAAACCAATAATTTCTCACAAAAAAATATAATGACACTAGGTCTTCAAAGCATGGACCAGAAAAGTTATTTACACATATTGTTTTGGGTATTTATTCTCATGAAACCTAATTATTAAGAACTATAAGAAACAACATGATATCCCTTCATGATAATACAACCCACCCCAGATCCTGAAGCATCACAATACACCCCATATCCTTTTCCTGATTTTTGAAATATCACTATTGGTTTTGTGGTCATGAAAATTTGAATCTCTTGAAAAAACATTTTACATTGATGGATCTATGGGAATAGAACTCTTTTTATTGTCAAATATATCATCCAAGAATCTATTCATAAAAATTCATGAACAAAATGTTAGTAATAACTATAAATTCTAAGAAAACTACATTTCTCAAAGACATTTTATCACGATTTCCAATATATCACAACTTATATAATTTTGGGATCCATAGAAACACATTTTTCATAGATAATATGGCTATTAAAACATTAATATTTTATCCAAAAATAAAACTTTGATATTTTTACATAAAGATGATGATACTATATGTTTCCCAATACTATTTCCAAGTGTTTCTCATGAAAAACCATTTTACTAGAAAACACCAATATGTCATCCAAAAATACCACCACAGTATAATCCTAATACCTTTGAAATATTTGATTCATAAAATTCATAAATATAGCTTGTAAATTCATAAGACCAAAATGCATAACCACATACTCATAATGGACATATATATTTCTGAAAGTGGTCTTAAAAATATCCTCCTTCCAAACCCATAGTTGGTGATATCCCAAACACAAGCCAATTTTAGATAACCATAAGGATCCCCTAAATTGATCAAAGAAGTCATCAATGCATGGAATAAGATAATGATTCCATATCGTAACTTGATTAGATTACTATAATACACAAAAGTATAAGAGTTCCATATACATTTTTCACAAAATAACTAGGGATTACCATCGAGATGTACAAGGAAAAATGAACCCATTGCTTTCCAACGCTTCTAACTAGACTTTCAATTCCCTTAATTCTGTTTCTTCCATCTGATAAGTCGAAAATGAGA
Source organism: Viscum album (assembly GCA_963277665.1). Classification (NCBI taxonomy): domain Eukaryota; kingdom Viridiplantae; phylum Streptophyta; class Magnoliopsida; order Santalales; family Viscaceae; genus Viscum; species Viscum album. Next base: position 1,272,156,609 of record OY728136.1, on the reverse strand, counting down.
TAGGACCGGTCCTTTATATGAGATCAATTATAAACTATACTTCTTGTGTGGGTAAAAAAACTAATAAATTATCAGGAAAAACATCAATAGAGTGATATTTTTTTGGAAAACCGATATTATCAATCTCATCCATAGATGCCAAGGTAAAGGATGCCAACCGGTATGAGATAGTTCCAACTACTGGTGTCAAAAATCCAACACCACACTCCATTATATTTATATTTTCACTAAATAGATTCTTTAAACTATCATCAATTGTAAAACTAACCCTTTAGGTATAACTTTTTATCTGAGATTTTAACATTTTCAACCAATCCATATGAAGTATTAAGTCATAGAAATCCATCTCAAGCATAGAGAAGTCCCCAATCAATTTATCCCAATTTATTGTTATAAAACATTCTTTATACAAAATGGTTTAATATTATTTTTGTCTTAGAAGTGTTTAATGTTTTAAAATAGAGGGAATCATATAAACATGGAAACCCAAAAGATCAACAACATGATAAGTAATAAATGAACACAACTCACCCATATCAAACAAAGATTTCATGAGGGTGTCATTAAAAATAATCAAAACTCTCACTATCGGAGGTATTGATTATTCATCCATTATAAATTGATCAACTCTATAAAACTTCATACTCACTATTCTTTCCTCATTATTACCCTATTGAGATTTCCCTAGTTGTGGATTCATGGTACTCCTAGAATCTTTAGGGTTTGATGTAGTTTTCTGATGAGATCTATTCTACTGCACTCAACCTGTTGAAGCTTATAATTCCTAATAAAAATGATAAGTGTCCCTATAACCCAACATCATAGCACTGTGACAATAATTATTTCAATGTCCCATTTAATTTAAATTTTGACATGCTCTAGGTGGTTCTACATAATCTCTCTTTATGCGACTGAGAGAAACACATTGAAAACAATCATGTGTACCCTTTGGATTAGGAGGAATGTTCCCTGATCCAATATATGATTTTGAGTCATACCACCGCCTTGGAAATAAGTGTCCCTATTTATCTTATTCCATGTATTAGAGTTCCCACAAGTTCCTATAGGTTTTAACATGCTTCCTATAACCATATTTTCTAAGATATTCATTTATTACCCAATTTTTCTATTGACCATATGTGTATAATCCAACATACAAAGTAAGAAAATATTTGAGAAAGTCAATATCCTCAAAAATAATTCAAAAATTCATACCTTTAATGAAACAATTGAAATAAATTTAGGTGTAAACATGACTATATTCACAAATTTATCTATATACTCCATCACTGTGAAGTTATCTTACTTTAAACTGATGAATTCTATTGTTCTTGCAATCTAGAAAGTATGAGGAAAGAATTTTTTGTTAAAAAGTTCATAAAAATATTTCCATGTCATTAATTGGTCTAATTTTTCCTGAAATCTTAAATCCCACCATGAGTATTCAAGACCTTTCATCATGTATGTTGCTAACTTTAGATTTAGATTAGATGGTCTTCCAAGGAAATCAATGACATGATTCATCCTTTTTAGCCAGAATTCTATTTTTTTTACTTCCATATCTACCTGAAAGATGGGTGGATCATGATTTTGAAACTGAACCGAATGATCAACTTGACTTGGTTCACTATTTCTGTTACCTATGTTTGCGACCTAAAATGACTAGAAAATACTGTGAACCAACTGTTGGTTCACCCGTGGCTTAGGTGAAACCACATTCTCAATAGCCTATTCTAGTTGGTATCTATGGTGCTTACCTAGTTCTATTCACTATAACCAATTTAAAGATCCATTTAGTATCACTATACAGAAAATGAAGGATTATCAATTTTGAATTTACCGCACCAAACATATCACAATATGAATTTCCAAAGTTCAAAAATTTCCACTTTCAAACCATTTCTGATTATTCCACTGAGCTATTTAAAATCAAAACATTTTAATTATTCTCAAAAATCAAATCCTTTTCATAGAATTATAAATCATTACTCAAAATGAATTATTTAATATTAATGGGAATTCATTTCTATTAATTTATATCATGATCTTCTCATTAGATAATCCCATGAAGGTGAGGTGACAACTCATAGAAGTGTCTCAAAACACTAATGTACCCAAATACATCATAACTTGAGTTTTAGTATGACAATGTTAGTTGTGGATTTTTTTATTTAAATTTCATGTTTCGACAATCCTATCTCTTTGATACCATCCCAAGAGATATACCAATATGATTTCAGTGTCATGGGCCAAACAAACTGATACCATTTGTGACATCCTACCCCTCTACATTTTTTTTATGAAGTGACGAGGGAGATACTGGGCCTTAAGTGACATCTCAAAGAAATCAAAGACTGGAAATAAATGTGAAGGGTCTCATAAATAGTTATGGGATGATTATACCATTTTAGATAAAATTTCAAAACTAATGATAACCATAACAACCAAACTTCTTAATAACACATGAGTACAAAAATTCAATCCAATAAAATACTAAACAAAAATACAATATTAGAGTAAAAATAGAATCAATGTGACATAACCAATGGAACCAAATGATAACAAAACAAAAATAGACCAAATAAACCAACACAGACTCCCAATATTGTCTAATCACTAAATCCACATGCCCAACCCAAGGTATTAAGAATCATAAATAAAGAACTAGGATATATTTCATTTACCAGACTTTTGATATATAACATCTAAAAGTGAACCATAGTTCCCAAGTAGTGGGAAAGTATAAAAACTAGAATGGTTTCCCCAATGACTTACCTACTCATGCCACTATGATTGAACATGTTATCACATTTATTTAAAATAGTTTAAAAAAATTTAAAGCAGTGTATATCCAACCAAAATGGTATTCTAATGAAAACAATCAAACAAGCCTTTAGGACCATTTTTTTCAAGGAATACATCAATAAATAACACAATAAATTTTCAAAGATCATAGACAAATATTTTAACTATTTCTCAATTTATTATTTGGAATAAAAAATTCCATTTCCACACACATCCTCAACACATACATACAAACAATCTTGGTGTTACCATTAATGAGGGAACTTCACATCCATACTTCATCCCGTTTAGGGTGTTACTTCATGACTATTATCCATCCCATTAAACTCATGTGCAACCATTATTCCAAAATAATATTAACCCATTTAAATAAAATAATTTCAATAAATAATTTAATTTCATCAACAACCCATAATTTTAAAATCACCATTTTAAAATTATAAATAATGGTTTTCTAAAAAGATTTCTAATTCCCATAATTTACAAAACCATATTTCAAATTATAATTCCATAAAATCACACCCTAAATTTGACAAAAATTTAATGAAATTAAATAAATTTAAAATCATGTATTCATGTTATAATCAAGAGGATTTGGGATAGAATCCACATACCAATCAAACTTAATAAAAAATGATGAACGATGCAACAACTTTAATAGACCGGCATAAATCATCATGATTCTAACTTAGATCTTGTTCACTTAAATAAAAACAATCATATCCCATAAAAATTGACATAAAAACATGTATATAACCCCCCAAAACTAGATCCATGATTCCAAAAGAGGTAATGATAATATATTTTATAGAAAATGATGAAGAACGAACACTTAACAATGAATATGGCTCTCCAATGCACTTGGATTTTCCTACGAATCACTCCCGGGTCAAACGGAATTATATCAACCACCTTAAGAGGTTCAGTAATTGATGTTATATCATGTTTATGGAAAACTGACTATTTTAAAAGGTAAATTAGATTAGATCCACAATGTTAAGTTCTAATATTCCATAGTGCATTGTTGGAGCACAAGGTTATCCAAACCATTCACAATCCAATACCACCAAGAACACCTCATACAGTTGGATCACATGGTTGGAAAAACCATGAACCAACCATGTTATACCCCAGTGTTTATAATTTCATAGATTCTACTTGGAATACACATGGTTTGGAAAAACCATTCACATAACCACACACCTCCCAAGTGTCCACTTTTTTATTTTCTTGACTTCTTAGTAGTGTTTCAAAATTTCTACTAATAGTGATCAATGTTTGAACCTCCAGAAATTCCTTCAAAACATTTAAAATATCATGTGAAACTTATAAAAATTAACCCAATAATTTTTTATACATAAAATACATAAATAAAATGTGGAGTACCAAAAACTATGGTTCTACATGCATAGTTTTAAAATTCTAGAATTTATCACAAAATTTGAACTCATTGTATCTCACAATTTATAGATTTGATTTCAATGATTCCATATGGAGAAGTAATATGAGCTTCTCAAATATAGGATTTATATTATTTAAATAAAAATTGATGAAAAAATTATTCTTGTAGGTGAAGAAAAAAATGGATCATAACTGATGTTAGGCTGATTCAAAGAGAAAATAGGATTGAAGAAGGGATAAAAAATGATGAACCTAGTTTCCTGGAATTGGGATTTGATACCAAATGATGCACAATAAAAGACTTGATATGATGTTTCCTATTAACCTTGTTCAATTTTCACGTGTTTATCACCCATATATTTTCCAAAACAAAACTCATAAGGGCTATAAATGGGGAAATAAGGTAGAAATGAGACACTTGGTCAAGGTAGAACCTAAAGAGAACTTGTATCTATGAAATATAGCCACAATATTCCACAAAGGATGAAAAATCCTTTGATAATTCAACAATTAATCATTAACACAAATGTTTCAAGAAAAATAACCATAATAACATTACCTTCATTCATGATGTTCAAATAGTACAAGGGGTGGAAATTTATTGCTAGAGTGATACAAAAGTCTAACACCTAATTTCCAAAAGAAAAAAAAATACTAAATTAGGCTTTTAAATATTGAGAACATAACAAACAAGTAGAACACTCTTTTGGAAATTGAAGACAACTATCCCACCACTTTGGACTTTGAATATTCCAGCGTGAGGTGGGCCTAAAATTCATAGTGCACCATGGGATGGGTCTTTAGAAGCTTGTTTGGGACTTAATTAATGTAAATATAGGCCTGGATACTTCTCCCAAGTAATGTTATTGGGTCTCCCCATGAAATTCTATAATTAAACCATTTAATCCCTCCTTCATTCTCTCAGCCTAGTCCCTTGTCATTGGGCCATAAACTCCTTTAAACGGGTCTTGTACAATCATGAGCATTTTCCATCCTCATTAAGTATTCCTTTGACACCTCGATGCCCATGGGTTCCATGATTGTCATGAAACACTAAGAAAACCATAAAGACCTTAAAAAAATAGAATTCAAAAAAACGCAAAAAAATGTAAAATGCTAAAAAACCCTAAAAACCCTCAAAATCCCAAAAAACCCAAAAAGCCCAAAAAAACAATAAATATCCTAAAAAATTACTAAAAATACCTAGAAATGTAAAAAACCCTAAAAAGGAAGAAAAATCATTAGAAAACATTAAAACCCCAAAATACCTAGAACCTCCAAAACCCTAAAACGCTAAAAACTCTAAAACCGTTAAAACCCTAATAAACCATAAAACCCCTAAAACCTTAAAAACCCCTAAAAATCATAAAAACCAAAAAACACACAAAAAAATAACACCCATTTAAACAAATAAAAACATTAAAAAACTCTAACAATCATAAAAACTCTAAAAAATGAAAAAACCCTAAACCCTCAAAAAACCATAAAATTTTAAAAAAGCCTAAAACCCCTCATAATCCCTAAAACCAAAAAAAATCCTAAATAATTCCTAAAAATAACTAATTTTTTTAAAAACCTAATACCCCTAAAACCCCTAAGATAATCTTAAATACATAAAAACACATTAAACTCTTACAAATCCTAAAAAAATATTAAAAACCTTAAAACCCCTAAAAATCCTAGAACCATGAAAACAATGAAAACCCCTAAAACCCATAAAACCCAAAAACCCCAAAAAACCCTTAATCCCACTAATACTAATAAAAACACTTTAAACCCATAAAATGATAAAAAATTATAAAACCCCATAAAATCCTTACAAAATCAAAAAAACCACCAAAGAATGTAAAACCCTAAAACCCCACAAAATCCCTGAAAAACAAAAAACCATAAGAATCCTAAAAAACCCTAAAAATGTAAGAAACCTAAAAAATCCTAAGAAAACAATAAAAACATAAAAATTCTTAAAACCTATTAAAATCCTTAAAATTATAAAAATCCTAAAAACTCTAAAAATCACAAAAATCCATAAAACCATAAAAACCCCTAAAAACAATAAAAACCCATAAAACCCCCTAAAATCCACTAAAAATAATAAAAACACTTTAAACCCCTAAATCATTATAGAATATAAAAAACCATAAAAACCTAAAAATCTCAAAAATCCTATAAAACCCAAAAATTAAAAAAACCCCTAAAAACCCTAAACCCCAAAAAAATCATTAATAACCCTGAAAATCAATAAAAATTATAAAATCCATAAAAATTCCTAAAAATGCATAAAACCCTAAAAATCCTATTAAAACCTGGATGGCTACGGCGCTATCGACCCGACCGCGATGACGATTCTCGGCTCTCTCGAGGGCCAAGTCACTATAGCGAATGGATGCAGTGCCACCTCATCTCCCTAAGCAGGCAGGGGGGCAGATGGGGCTCCCCTGCATCGTCGTTTCCTTCCCTTTACTGATTCAAAAAAACTTCCTCTATTTCTGGAGATCGAAATCTACCATAATGTTTCGGCTCATTGTAATGGGGTGACTTCAGTGCTGATCTCCTCCCTGAAGCTTTCCTCGGCCTCCGCGCTTTTGGATCTTTCACTGGTGGTCCGATTTGGAAGGATTCGCCCCTCTGTTGACGTTTTTGACAGGTTCGTTGCCTCCTTTTGGAATCTTCATGAAAATGCTATTTTTGGGTTATTAGATTCTCATCACTTTCTGATCCGTTTTGCGAATGAAAAGGATTTGATTTCGGCCTGGGATTTTGCATCGCAGATTTTTGATGGCTTTAGATTTTATCTGTTTCGGTGGAGTTTTGACTTGCAATTTTAGCGAGACCCTTCTTTCATGGCTTTATGGGTCACTCTTCATGGTCTTGCTCTCCATTTTCAAAATCCGGCCATTCTCCATATCATTGGTAATCTCATTGGCCGCTTTCTCTGTAAGGATGCACAAACAAGTGTTTCATGTCTCCCCATTGCGCCGTGGATATGCATTGAGGTGGACGTGTCCAAGTCCCCAGTTAATTCTATTGGTGTTGAGATTGGGGTTGAACTTCGATGGCACCAACAGGTCTGTTTTGAATCTTGGGTCTTCTTCTGTTCATCTTGCCTGAGGATGGGCCACTCGGCATCCACTTGTCGGTGTGCAAGTGGTCCTACTCTTTTCCATGTGTTGTATCCAATTTCTTAGACTGTTGCAACTCAGGCTTTGAATTTAGAAGCTAATGCTGGTGATGGACAAGCTTCTATTGCAGATGCATTTGACTCCTTGGGTGCAACTTCACTGGAAAATGCCACTGTTCAGTCCTATAATCCACCCATTAAGTATGTTTTTCACAGAATAAGAAGTGATTTTCATTGTAATGAGGCGGTAACTCGAGCAGGGATGGAAGAGAGCCTGAAAGCTGGTTGCAGCAGAGAAATGGTGACACCTACTAAATGTGCAGAAGGCCTACAAATGAGGATTTTGGGTACAATGCGGTGGGTTTTTTGAGCTACCCTAATCAAGCTCTGTAGACATCTGTTGTTGAAGGCAATCATGATCTAGAAGAGGTGGGTGCTGGAAAACTAGGTGTTTCTGATGCAGAGAAGGGCCTGGAGAGAGACCTATATAGTGGTGGGAAAGCGGCAGCAGGCGCTGATGCCCATTTGAGAGTGGTGGGGGCTGATACAAGCAATGGATATGGGTTTCCTATACCTCAAAATGGTAGGATGCCTTGGGTTGGTGCTTCTATTTCATTGGATAACTGGTTTTCCGCTTTGGGGTCTTGGGACAAGGTTGAGGATGGTGGGAAAGAGGACCACGAGCATATTCCTCCGCTGGTAGTGTCTACGGTGGCTACCCATGGGCCCTCAACATCAAATGAGGAGGATACCCATACAAGGGGGGATAACGGCCTGGGACCTGGATGTATTAAGAGGAACATACTGTCTATAGGCTGTGACAGAATTCTACAAGATGGGGGTGTTGTGGATACCATGGTGGCGCATGTGGACAGTAATGATTCCACCTTAAAAATAGATGGATTGGCTGGTGGGGGGTTTGGTGATACACAATAGGAGACTCTAGAGGTCGACAATGATGAGGAATCTAGACGGATCATTTTCTATGGCTCTGTGGGTGTTGCCTTTTAGGATGATGCTGCTGTACGTGATGCCGGTGTTGTGGTGGATGACTCCATTGGGATTTATGGAAAGTGTGCCAAGCAGTTTTCCTCCAAGAAGGATGTTCTTAAAGGGGAATCCTTGGAATTCTATGACTTTCATGATGATACTCTTGGAGAAGACGGACACTTGGTTCCCATTTCTATAGACGCTTCTTATGCACACTTTCCTGGAGAGGAAATGGAAGCTAAGGCCTATAAGACCATAGTCTGCTCTTTAAATCAGGAGAACCCTAATATTCCCAAGAAAGACTCTTTTTTCAATGATGATAATAGTAGGATTGCATCCAACATGGCCTGAATCAACAAGGATAAAGCATTGTTAGAAAATTCCATGAGTCATGGGAAAGAGAATAAATCTCCGGATCCTCAGAAAAAGCCGAGGAAGGACTATTCAAACCTCCCAAGAACTATGTCTACCAGAGCTTCATATAAGAGCTCCAAGAAGGCTGTGCAGGTGCTGCATGATGAGAATAAGCAAAGGCTAAGGGATTACTATGAGCATTTTCCTAAACAATATGAATCCTCAGAATGGGAATCAGCAGACACAGATACAGCCTCTGGATGTGGCGCGGATGGGGATCCATATGGACCTACATCGTTCTCTGATTTTGGTGGTTAGCTGCTGGAAACTGGTTGATGCTAGTGATGATGATGGTTGCTACTTGCTGTTGTGTTTTCTCTGTTTGGGTTTGTTTTGCTTATTTTCTTTTTTTTTCTTTTTTCTTTTTTTTTGCGTGGGTTGTAAGCGGTTTTTTGGGTGTGGGTCGTTTGACCCCTCCCCTCCCTTGTCTGTTGGGTCTCTTTTCTTCCTTCTAATAAATTTGGGGGGGGGGGAGGGGGAATGGCCCGAACCTCGCATCTTCCTTGCCCTATAAAAACCATACAAATAAAAAAACACTTCAAACCCCTAAAACACCTAAAAACGATACACACCCTAAAACCATAAGAACTATATCACCCCTAAAAACATTAAATACCATAAAAACCATAAAAACCACTAAAAATATAATAAAATTTAATCCCTTTACAATTTTTAAAAATTATAAAACAATTGAAAACTATAGAAACTCAAAAAACCCTATATAACACTAAAAACCCTCAAATTTTCAAAAAACCATAAAAACCAAAAAAAATAAAAAAATCCCTAAAAATAAATCCAAATAAAAAAATATATAAAAAACTAAAAACTCCTATGATAATAAAAAAACATAAAAAACATAAAACCCCCAAAAACTAAAAAAACATTAAAAACACCAAAAAACGCAAAAACCCTAAAAACCATAAAACCTCCCACTGTCCATAAAAACCTTAAAAATCTATTAACACTCAAAACCCATAAAAATGATAAAAAACCAAAAAGACCCTAAAACCATAAAACCCCTAAAATCCTTATAACCCCTAAAAACACATAAAAGCTCTAAAATTCTCTAAATGTTATAAAAAACTGTTTAAACTCTTTAAAATATTAAAAACATTAAAAACCCTAAAAGCACAAAAAACCCCTTAAACCCCAAAAAACCCACTAAAACCATAGAAGCCATAAAAACCCTAAAACCTTTAAAAATATCTAAAAATCGTAAATAAACATAAAAAACCAAAAAAATCCATAAAAATCCACAAAAAAATTAGAAAACCCAAAAAACCCTGAAAACCCCTAAGAAAACTCTAAAAACCTAAAAACACTTTAAACCCAAAAAACCTAAAAAATGCTAGAAACCCTAGAAAAATCCTAAAAACCCAAAATCTGTTAAAACCCTTAAATAACATAACAACCCATAAAACCCCTAAAAATCATAAAACATTTAAACCCATTTAAACCCATTAAAATGTTTAAAAAAAATAAAGATCCTTAAAACCATAAAAACCCTAAAACCCAAAAAATAACTAAAAAATATGAATGAACCATAAAAATCCAGAAAATCAATAATAATCCCTAAAAATATAAACACCCCTAAAAACTATATGAATACCATAAAAAAATAAAAATACATAAAATTCCAAAAAACCTAAAAAATGAAAAACCCTAAAAAACCCTAAACCCTTAAAAACCCTCAAAATAAAAAAAACCATAAAACCAATAAAAATCCAAAAAATACCTCAAAATCCAAAAAATGTAAAAACACCTAAAACACTAAAAAACCCAAAAATAGCTTAAAACCTAAAAACTCATAAAACCCTAGAAATCCTATATTTGTTAAAAACCCTAAAAGACCATAATAACCCTAAAACCCCTAAAAATAACCCCCTAAAAATCCTTAATACCTTAAAACCCCATAGAACGTAAAAACCCACTATACTCTAAAAACCTTATAAATAACCAAAAAAGTTCAAAAACTATAAAAAAAATTAAAATACTAAGAAATTTAAAAAAACTCAAAAAAAAACAAAAAACTCTTAAACCCCTAAAAACCCTAAAAACATCAAAATATTTATAAACCCTAAAAAATAATAAAAATCATGAAAATCCCTAGAAGTCCCTAAAACATATAAAAACCCAAAAAATGTGAAAAAAAATAAGAAAACATTAAAAACAAAAGAACACTTAAAACACCAAAAAACTGATAAAATCTTAAAACCCTAAAACCCTAAAAACCATAAAACCCCTAAAAATATTAAAAACCCATAAAACCCTAAAACCAACTAAAAAAATATAAAAACCCTTCCAAACCCTAAAAATTTTAAAACCCCTAAAAATCATAAAACCCATAAAAAGTAAAGGAAAAACTCAAATAACCCACCAAAATCCATTAGACCCTAAAAACAAAAAAAATCTCAAAACCCTCAAAAACACTGAAACCCTAAAATAGCACGAAAAAAAATAAAAAACCCTAAAAATTCCTAAAAACGTAAAAAACCCTAAAAACCTTGAAAACCCAAAATAAAAATCTAAAAAACTAAAAAAAAACCCAAAACCCTAAAAATTTTAAAACCTTAAAAAATTATAAAAACCCTATGAAACTTCAAAATCCGCAAAATACACTAAAAACCTTTAAAATCCCAAAAAAAACCTAAAAATGAACAAACAAATATAAAAACATAAAAACCATGAAAAACCCTAAGAAAAACGTAAAAACCTAAAACAATTAATATACCTAAAATCCTAAAAATTCTAAAAACCATAAGAACCCCTAAATAGACCTTAAAAACCAAAAATGAACCTCTAAATTCCATAAAACTCTTAAAAGCTATAAAAACCCAAAAAACACATTAAACCCCTAAAAAACTATAAACCCCCTTCAAAAGCATAAAGATGATAAAAACCCTATATAAACGTTAAATCCTTAGAAACCCCTTTAAACCCCAAAAACTATAAAAAACCTAAGGCCCCTAAAAATCCCTAAAAATGTAAAAAACCCTAAAAGCACCCAAAAACCCAAAGATATACACAAAAACATAAAATCCCTTAAAACCCTTAAAAACCCAAAGAAAAACTCTAAAATTCTAAAAATACTAAAATCCCAGTAATCCTAATAAATATAAAAATCCTAAAAACCATTAAAAACCCAAAAATCCCATAAAACACTAAAAATATACAAAAACACTAAAATCCCATTAAACCCCTAAAAATTTAAAAATACATTAAAAATTTAAATATAGATAAAATCCCAAAAAACCTAAAAACGCTAAAAAACCTAGAAACAACTTAAAACCCTAAAAACCCTAAAACCAAAAAAAAATATTAAAAACTTTTAAAATACTAAAACCCTATAAAAACATTAAAAAACCACCTTAAACTATAATATCCCTTGAAACCCCTAAAAACATTAAAGAATTATAAAAAACCTAAAAAACCAAAAAAATGAAAGAAACCCTAAAACCATATAAAACCCTCAAAACCCCTAAAAACCATAAATCTCCTATAAAAGACCTAAAAATCTTTAAAAATGAACTAAACCCTAAATACCCTAAACACCCCTAAGAAAACCTTAAAAACCTAAAAAAACATAAAACCCCTAAAACCCATAAAAACCATAAAAACTCTTAAAACCCTAAAAACCACATTACAAATTGTAAAAATAATTTAAAACCCTAAAAATGTTAAAAAACTCTAACAAACTATTAAAATTCTAAAAAATTCATAAAACCCTATAAACCAAAAATAATAATAATAATCGTAAAAACCATAAAATCCTTAACACCCTTAAAATTGCTAAAACTCTAAAAACCATTAAAATTATAAAAATCCAAACACATATTAAAAATGTAAAAAACCTAAAAAATCTTGAGAACACATAATAAAACCTAAAAAACCTTAAAAACTTAATACCCCTAAAAACCTAGAAAATGCTTAAAATCCTAAAAAACGCTAAAAACATAAAAAATCATAAAACCCCTAGAAAAACATAAAGAACCCTAAAACCCATGAAAACACTAAAAACCACCAAAAACTCTAAAAACTCTTTAAATACCAAGAAACATTAAAAAACTCTAAAAAACCATAAAACCCTAAAAACATAAAAAGATTTAAAACCCTAAAAAAATATTAAAAAATACTTAAAGTCCTAAAAATCACTAAAAACCTTGAAACCTAATGAAAACCATATTATCTTACACCAACCCCTAAAAAATATAAAAAATTCTAAAAACCCTATGAAACACTAAAAACCCTTAAAATCACTAAAGTCGTTAAAAACCCATTAAAATAAAAAAATCAATAAAATTCCCTAAAACATAGAAACCCCTGAAGAAACATGAAGAACACTAAGAAAACCTTAAAAACCTAAAACACATAATCCCAATAAAAACTAAAAATTTATAAAAACACTAAAATACCCTAACACCCCTAAAGACCTATAAAAACCATAAATCCCCTAAAAACCATAAAAACACTAAAAACCCATAAAACTCTAAAACCCACTAAAACTATAAAAAACCTTTAAACCCTTTTTTTAAAAAACTATAAAATCATAAAAAACAAAAAAAAATACTACAACCCAAAAAAACCATAAAAACCATAAAACCCTAAAAACTGTAAAACCACTCAAAATCCCTAAAACCCCAAAAAACCATAAAATCCTAAAAAATCCTTAAAAATCCCTCAAACATAAAAAAATAAAAAACCCTAAAAACCCCTATGAAAAACATGAAAACCTAAAAACACTAAAAATCCTAATAAACCCTAATAAACCTAAAAAACATGCAAATATAAAAACCCCTAAAAGTCTTAAAATACCCTAAAAGCCATAAAATCATTAAAAGCACTAAAATCTATAAAAACCATTTAAACCCCAAAAAAATTTAATATTTTTTAAAAACCTTTAAACCCCTAAAAACCGTAAAATACCCTAAAACCCCCAAAAAACTAAGAAACCATATAAAACCATAAACCCCTCAAAAACCAGAAATACCATAAAACCCCATAAAATACTAAAATAGCCTAAAAATCCAGAAAAACATAAAATCGACAAAAACATTGAAAACCTAAGAGAACATTAAAATCCAATAATATTTAGAAACCATAAAACCCTAAAAAGAACTAACACCCCTAAAACCCTAAAAAAACTAAAACCCCTCAAAATCCCTTAAAATCATAAAAACCAATAAAAATCATAAAACATCCATAAAAATATAAAAAAATAGAAATAACCCTAAATTCCCATAAAAACCAATGAAAGCATTAAAATCATAAAAACACTCAGAACCCCTACAAACCTAAAAAAACTAAAACCCTGAAAACTCAAATAAAAAAACAAAACATTCATAATAACCCCTAAATCATAAAAAACTTTAAAACCCAAATCCAAAAAAATACTCTAAAACCCCATTGAACCCCTAAAATGTTAAAAAATATAAAAACCCTTAAAAACTAGAAAAATCTTTAAAAAACCCCAAAAACACAAAAAAAAATGAAAACCAAAAACACCCCTAAAACCCCTCAAATCCAATTTTTAAGTGTTTTCTTATGTTTTTCAAGTTTTTTTGGGGTTTATTATGTTTTAAAGAATTTTAGGGCTATTCTAGGATTTTAGGGTTTTTTGAGTTTTTAGGGTTTTAATGTTTCTGATAGTAAAATAATTTTTTAGGGTTTTAAAGGGTTTTTATATTTTTAGTGGGTTTTTAGGGGTTTATGGGATTTTAGATTGTTTTATGTTTTTTAAGGGTGTTATGATTTTTAGGGTTTTTAGGTTTTTATAGTTATTTTGGGTTTTAAGCATTTTTTTGGTTTTTAGTGCTTTTATGTTTTTTTAGTTTATAAGGTTTTATTAGGGTTTTTCTGGGTTTTTAGGGTTTTTAGGGTTTTTAACATTTTTATGTATTTTTAGTGATATATTAGTTTTCTTATCATTTTTTAGGGTTTTAAGAATTTTGAGGGTTTTAGGGATTTTGGGGGTTTTATGTTTTTTTCTTGTTTTTTTCAGTTTTTTAGGGTTTTGTGGTTATTTAGAGTCCTTTAAAATTTTTGGGGATTTAAAGGGTTTTTTATAGTTTTACTGGTTTTTAAAGTTTTTTGTTTTTTAGGGTTTTATGGTTTTTTAGAGTCCTATACTATTTTATGTTTTTTTAGATTCTTTTAACATTTCATGGGTTTTTTTATGGTTTTCGGGGGTTTGGGCATTTTGGGGGTTTTATCATTTTTTAGGATTTTTAGGGGTTTTAAGTGTTGGTTTTTCTGTTTTTAGCCATTGCTAGGTCTTATTTTGGATTTTAATGGTTTTTAGGGATTTAATAATTTTTAGTATTTTGGGGGTTTTACGGTTTTTAGGGTTTTTGGGGTTTTTTTGGGTAAAACCCCTAAAAGCCTCAAAACCCTATTAACCCATAAAAACCTTAAAACACTAAAAATTCTAAAATCACTTTAAACAGATAAAAATGTTAAAAACTCTAAATACATGAAAACCTATAAGCTCAAAAAACCCTAAACACACCAAAAAATCAAAAAAACCATAAAAATACCAATAACCCATAAAATCATCAAAATCCTAAAATTAACTACAAACCATAAAAACTATAACAAAACCCTAAAATACTTAAAAAGATAAAAATAACCCCCAAAACCCTAAAATCCCATAAGAAAACCTTAAAAAAATAAAAACACTTAAATTCATAAAAACCAAAAAAATTATAAAAACCATAAAAATTCTTAAAAACCATTAAAACTATGAAAAACCCAAAACCATTAAAACCCCAAAACCCCCAAAAACCCATAAAATCCATAAAACCTCTAAAAACACTTAAAAACGTTTTAAACACCTAAAATTGTTAAGAAACTTAAGAACCATTAAAAAAATTAAATCCCTTAAAACCCCAAAAACTATAAAACCCAAATAAACCATCAAACCCCTCAAATCCCTAAAAATGTAGAAACCATAAAAATCATAAAAAGAACTAAAAAACTATATAAGTATAAAAAATAATAAAAATCAACAAAAAAACCAAGAAAACCTTAAACATATAAAACACATAAAATCCCTAAAAACATAAAAACCTAAATATGCAATAAACCAAAAAACCCAAAAAACCCAAAAAATGCCTAATAACCCTAAAAACCATAAAATTATTAGAAATCCTTAAAATTCACTTAAGACATAAAAAACCATAAAAACCATGAAAAAAACTTAAGAAAAACTAAAAAAACATAAAATCACATAAAAACCCTAAAACATAAAAATGATAAAAACCATAAATGGACATAGAACCCCTAAAATCCCAAAAACTTTTGAAGTCCCTAAAACCCTTTAAAAACCCTAAAAATCCATGAAACCCAAAGAAACCACTAAAAAATATAAAAGCCCTTTAAATCCCTCAAACTGTTGAAAAATTATAAATACCTTAATAACCCTAAAAACTCATAAATACCTCCAAAAATCCAAAGAAACCAGTAAAATCCTAAAAATTCTAAAAACCCTAAAAATTATTAAAAACCCTCAAAACCATAAAATTTCTAAAAAATCCCGAAAAATGTAAAAATTCCAAAAAACCCCTGAAAACCCCTAAGAAAACCATTAAAATCTAATTAACACTTAAAACCCCCAGAAAACCTAAAAATAATAAAACACCTAAACCCCCCTAAAAATAAAAAAACCCATAAAATATCTAAAACATTAAAAAACAATAAAACATCATAAAACCCTTAAAAACCACTAAAAATTGTACAAACCCTTTAAACCATTAAAAATTTAAAAAACACTAAAAACATTTGAAACCCTAAAAACTCAAAAAAAAAAATTAAAAATTAAAAACCCTAGAAACCTAAAAAACCCTTAAACCCCCTCAAAATCCATAAAACACATAAAACCCGAAAAATCTCAAAAAATTTCAATAAAGGTAAAAACCCCTAAATTCTTAAAAAGGCTGAGAAATTCTTAAAAACCTAAAAACAATTAAACCCCCTAAAACATAAAAACACTAAAAACACTTTAAAACCTAATAAAACTAAAAATGATAAAAACTCCTAAAAACATTAAAAACACTAAGAAACTTAAAAACCCCAAAACCCCAAAAAAACAAACCATTAAAAAACAAAAAAAAAACTCAAACCCTAAAAACCATAAAATTCCTATAAAATCCCTAGAAATCCATTAAAACATAAAAGCCCTAAAAACCCTTAAAAACTCAATGAAATCCTTAAAAACCTAAAAATAATTATGGAAAAAAAGAAACCTAAAAATGTTAAAAAACCATAAAAGATGCAAGAGCCATAAAACCCCCTGAAATCATAAAAAACCTAAAAACAATAAAAACACTTAAAATCCATAAAAACCCCAAAAAACAACATAAAATCCTTTAAACCTGTAAAAGGTTAAAAATGCTAGAAATAATCAAAACACCAGAAAACCCATAAAAACTCAAAAAACCTCTAATACCCCTAAAAACCATAAAACCCTAAAAAGGCCCTAATAATACAAAAAGAAAAAAAATCTTAAAAACCTTGAAAGGCCCTAAGAAAACCATAAAAACAAAAAATCACTTAAAACCCCTAAAAAACAAAAAAATGCAAAAACCCCTAGTACCCTAAAACCCTTAAAAACCAGAAAAACACTAAACCCCCCTAAAACCTAAAAAAGATAAAAATCCATAAAAAAACCCAAAAAGAAACGAAAAACTATAAAAACGATTTAAACCACTAAAAACATTAACAAGCTATAAAACCCTATAAAACCCCTAAAAAGTAAAACAACCCTAAAATTCCCCATAAAATATAAAAATTCTAAAACCCCTAAAAACCATATAACACCCCCCATATCCCTAAATACACAAAAAAATCCATAAAAATACTAAACAATGCCTAAAAATACTAAAAACATAAAAAAACCCAAAAACAAAAAAACTCATAAATAGAACATAAAAACAAAAAAAAAACTCACAAAACACAAAATAAAACTAAAACCCTAAAAATCATCAAAATCACTAGAGACCGTAAAAAACCACAAATAACCAAAAAATCCCATCAAAATCTCTAAAAATGTAAAAAACCCTTAAAAATCATGGAAAATTTTAGAAACCCTTAAAAACCTAAAAACACGTTAAAACCCTTAAAAACCAAAAAATTCTCAAAACCCTTAATAATCTTAAAAGGAACCCAAAAACCCTAAAAACCCTAAAATCCATAATAACTCCTAAAAACCTTAGAAACCTCTAAAACCCAAATAATACTAAAATCCCACTAAAAATTTAAAAACCTTTAAACCCATAAAAAAGTTACAGTAAAATTAAACCATAAAAACTCTAAAAAATTAAAAAAACCCTAAACCCCCCAAAAAACTATAAACCTTCTAAAACCCTCAAATTCCCTAAAAATGATAAAAACCATAAAAATCCTAAAAATCCTTAAAAATCCCCAAAAATGAAAATACCTTAAACCCCTAAAAACCCTAAGAAAAACATAAAAATGTAAAGACACATAAAACCTATCAAAACCCTAAAAACTGTTAGAAAAACTAAAAACGCTAAAAACCCTCAAAATACCTAAAACCTCGAAAATACTAGAAAATCATAAAATCCCCTAAAAATCCCTAAAAATGTTAAAAACCATAAAAACCTTAATCACCCCAAATAAATCAATAAAACATAAAAAACTTAAAACCACTAAAAAATTAAAAAACACTAAAAACCATGAAAACCCAAATGTACTAAAAACCCAAAAAACCCTAAAACAATAAAAACACTTAAAAGATTAAAAACCCCTAAAACCCCGTAAAACTCTTAAAACCACTACAAACTCTAAAAAACCTTTAAGCCCCTAAAAATATTAAAACTATATAAAAACATAAAAACACCTAAAAACTCAAAACAAATACCTAAAAATCCCTAAAACCTCTGAAAAAATACTAATTGAGAACTAAAAATCCATAAAAAGGTAAAAACCCATAAAAACCCAAATAACCCCAAAGAAAACCTTTAAAACCTAAAAATACATAAAACCCCTAAAACCCTAAAAATAGTACAAATGTTAAAAACATAAAACCATAGAACCCTCAAAATCCAATAAAATCCTTAAAGCCCCTAAAAATAACAAAAAACCCCTAAAATCACAAAAAATGAAAAAAAACCCTGAAAAACAAAAAATAATCTATAAAAACATAAAAACACATATAGTCCATAATAACCTATAAATGCTAAAACCCCTAAAAACCTAATAGAACCATAAAAATCCTAAAAAACACTATAAACCAAAAAACCCCCAAAAACAATAAAAAACCTAAAACCCCTAAAACCCTATAAAACCACAAAAAACTAAAAAAACATTCAACAACTAAATAATAAGAAAAACAATGAAAAAACATAAAACCCAAAATAACCATAAAAGACACTAAAAACACAAAAAATTAAAACATCCCTAATAACCCTAAAAGACCAAAAAACACCACAAAATCCCTAAAAACCCTAACAACCATAAAAATCCTAAATAATCCATAACTATAACTAAAAATAAAAAACCATCAATGTCCTGAACAGCATAATAAAACCATAAAAACCTTTATACACTTAAAACCTCTAAAAACATAAGAATAAAAAAACCATAAAACCCAAAAATAGCTAAAATCCCTAAAAAACACATAAGACCCCTAAAAATCCCTAAAACTACCAAAAATTGTAAAGAACCCTAAAAACATGAAAAATCATAAAAACCCATAAAACCATAAAAATACTTAAAACCCTTGAAAAACCTAAGAATTCTCTAAATCCTCAAAAACCATAAAAAAAATAAAACCTATTTAAAACCATAAAAACTCAAAAAACCCAAACATCCATAAAAAAAAACAAAAAACTATAAAAACCCTTTAGAAAAAAAAGTTAAAAACTCTTAAAAACCTTAAAAATGGTAAAAGAAACTTAGAGAAAACATTAAAAACCCATAAAAACTCTAAAATCCATAAAATCCCTCAAAATCCCTAATAAATAAATAAATATAAAAAACCAAAAAATAATAAAAATCCCAAAAAATATAGAAAGGTCTTAAAATGCTGGAAATACTAATAAAACCTAAACATTATAAGAAAAATTAAAACCCCTAAAACCCTAAAAATGATAGATACCCTAAAAATTATAAAATCACCCCAATGGTCTCAAAATCAATAAATATCCAAAAAACCATAAAAATCATAAAAAATATCTAAAAACCTTAAAAATCCTGAAAAAATATAACAAATCCTTAAAGACCTTAAAACAATTAAAACCCATTAAAAGTTTAAAAAAATATAAAAAAACTAAAAAACTCTAAAAAGACCCTTAAACCCTAAAAAATACTAAAAACCCAAAACCCCCCAAAAAGCATAAAAACACTAAAAACATAAAAACCATAAAAACCACTAAAAACCATAAAAAACTGTTAAACCCCTAAAATGATAAAAATGTAAAAAACTTAAAAAATATTAATAAACTAAAACCCCCAAAAAACCAAAAAAATCAACAAAAAACATAAAATACCTAAAAATTATAAAATCCATACAAATTTATAAAAGCCATAAAATCCCTAAAAATATAAAAAAAACATTTAAAACATAAAAAACCCAAATAAATCCTTAAAAAACAAAAAAAAATTAAACCCCTAAAAACATAAAAAAAGAAAAAAAAACTGAAAACACTCTAAAAACCACAGAATCCCTATAAACCCTAAACCATGAAAATCCTTAAAATGTTCTAAAACCCGTAAAATTGTAAAAATACATAAAAAACTTAACAAACCTATAAAAAACACAAAATAGTAAAAACAAATAATCCCTAAAACCCCTAAAAAACATCAAAACCTGTAAAGACCCAAAAACCCAAAACCCCTAAAAAATCAAGAAACCCCTCAAACCCCTCAAACATTAATAAAAAATAAAAAAACCTTTAAATCTTTAAAATTCTCTAAAAACCCCATAAAATATCAAATGAAATCTAAAAAACCTTTAAAACATTAAAAATCTCTATGAAACACATAAAACACCAAAAAACCAAAAAACCCTTAAAATCCTAAAAACCCTAAAAACAATCAAATTACCTAAAATCCTATAAAACTTAAAAATTATAAAAGTTGGCTTAAAATCCCAAAAAACATAAAAACTCTAAGAACCCAGAGAAAACCTTAAAAGTCTAAAAACACATAAAACCACGAAACAATATAAAAAACACTAAAAATGCTAAAATCACAAAAAATCCAAAAAAATCCAAAAAAACCCTCAAAATCCCATAAAACCCAAAAACACCCTTTCAAATCCTAAAAATCCCTAAAAATATCTAAAAATAAAAAAACTATAAGAACCATGAAAAACCCTAATAAAATCATAAAAACCAAACATAATTAAAACCCCCAAAAAACCTAAAAAATGAAAAAGACCTAAAAACCTAAAAAAGAACATAAAAATCCTAAGAACCCATAAAAATAATAAAAACCCATAAAACCATAATAATATTAAAAATACATAAAAACCATAAAAACCCACTAAAAACCATAGAATTCAATTAATCCCCTAAAAACATAGAAAAAACCAATAACCCAGAAAAAAACATAAAATCCAAAAAACAAAAAAAAACCAGAACCCCTCAAAATCCCTAAAAACCCTAAAAACCTTTAAACCCCTAAAAATATCTGAAAATGTATAAATATAAAAACACTGAAGAAACCTAAGATAACCTTAAAAACTAAAAACACTTGAAACACCTTAAAAACCTAACAACACTAAAACTCATAAAAAAACTGAAACCCCTAAAAACCTCAAAAATCAATTAAAATCAATAAAAACCTTATATTTAGTTAAATGATTCATCTATAACATTATTGGAAATTGGTGTGCCCTTGAAGGTAAATTTTCTACAATGATAAAGGTGATTAAATTTTCTGCTCAATTTGGATATTGACTTCTCTAGATTGAATCAGACTCAATGATTGCGGTGGAGGCCCTCATGAACAATTCCAGGAGATTCCCTTAGAGGATTCTTCCCCAATAGATTAAATGCCTCACCCTTTGTTATAGGATGAACTTCAATGTGCCGCATGCTTACCGAGAGGTGAAATCGGTTGCAGATTCTCTCTCCAATTAGATTATTGTGGAGTGGTCCTCGATGTGTTTTTTGTAGCCCCGTCTTTCTGCTCACGGTTAGTGGAGTCTGATTTGAAGGGTGAGCTGCACACCAGGTTTTTTCACCTCTCCTTGTAATGGATTATTGTTTTTTTCTCTTTTTTAATAAACATTGGGGAACCAGGTTCATCTGGTCTTGAGCCTTATTTTCTCTAAAAACCCTTAAAAAATAAAAGTTAAAAAAATCCAAAAAATCCCTAAAAACGTAAAAAAACCCTAAAAAATATAAAATCTCTAAGGAGACTTAGAACACATCAAACCCCAAAAAACCGACAAAACACTTAAAAAATAAAAAAACTAAAAGGATACAAAAATCGTAAGACACTTAAAAACCATAAACCGCCAAAAAAACCATAAAAAACATTAAACCCTAAAACAGCACTAAAAACTCTAAAACCCTTTAAACACCTAAAAATATTAAAAAATCTAAAAAACAATAAAAATCCTAAGAAAACAAAAAATCAAGAAACCCAAACAAAACCTTAAAACCCCTAAAACCCTAAAAACAAAAATATCATAAAAAATCCATAAAAAATTAAAGACCATAAAATAATGAAAACCACTAAGAATACCTTAAAACCTTAAAAAAATATAAAACAACTAAAATTATTAGAGTGCTAAAAACCATAAAAATCATAGATTGCCCATAAAACCCTAAACCCACCAAAATTCCTAAAAATCCTAAAACCACAAAAAAATTAGAAACCCAAAAATTCCCTAAAAATATAAAAAATCCTAAAACCCCTAAAAACCCCAATAAAACCAAAATATCTAAAAACCATAAAAACCTCTAAAAGACCCTAAAAACCACAAAAACCCCTAAAAACCTTAAAAACCTTAAAAATCATAAAAAAATCTAAGAACCCAAAAACCCTTAAAACCAAAAAATATATAAAAACTATTTAAACCTGAAAAAAATTAAAAAAATCTAAAAAAACCTTAAACCCTTAGAAACTCATAATCAACCCAAAAAACAAAATCCCAAAAAACCTCAAAAAATTATTGACTGTAAAAAAACCCTTAAAACCAAAAAATACACTCAAAATACATAAAAACCCTAAAAAAATTAAATTCCTAAAATAATTTAAAAATTTCTAAATATGAAAAAAATCATAAAATCCCTAAAACTCCAAATATAATCTTAAAAACAAAAAAAACACTTAAAAAACTAAATTGGTAAGAAATCCCAAAACCCTAAAAACCCTAAAAAACATACATGCCATCAAATTCCCTAAAAAGACAAGAGAAACATAGACATCCTAAAACCCTAAAAACCCATAAGAGCAAAAAACCCCTAAGCACCATGGAAATCCTTAAGAAAACCATAAAAACCTATAAAATTATAAAAAATAAAAATATAATAAAAATTCAAAAAACCAAAATACTTTAAAAGACCTTAAAACCCTAAAAAAAATGAAACCCACAAGACCACAAAACCCTAAAAACCCATAAAACCCTAATATACACTAAAAACTCTAAAAAACCCTTTATTCATTATAATATGTTAAAAACTCTACAAACACTTAAACCACTAAAAACTCAAAAAAAATACTAAAAATTGAAAAATAAAATAAAATCCAAAACCTTATAAAAAACCCTAAAACACTGAATAACTCTAAAATACATATAAAACCACAAAAATCATAAAAATCCCTAAAAATAATTAATAACATAAAAACCCCTAAAAACACAAAAAAATCCAAAGAAACCCATAAAATCAAAAAACACATAACAAACATAAAATACTAAAAAACACACTAAAAACCCTAAAATCCCAAAAAAGAACTTAAAACCCCATAAAACCTTCAAAATTCCTAACAAACCTTAAGTCCAACAAAAAACCTACAAATCCAAAAAAAATCCCAAAAAACATTAAAAACCCTAAAGAACTTGAAAACCCCTAATAAAACCATATAAATCAAAAAAATATTTAAATTCATAAAAAATAAAAAAATGTTAAAAACCCTAAAACCTAGAAAAAGTAACTAAATACCTTAAAGAACTGAAAACCCATAAAAACATTAAAAACCATAAAAACATTAAAACCCATTAAATACCTAAAAACACTAAAATCCTTAAAAATAGTAAAAGAACCTCAAAATATAAAACCCTAAAAACAATAAAACCCCTTAAAAACCATAAAATCCATAAAAACCCATGAAACCCTAAAAACCCACTAAAATCATAAAAACCCTTTAAATCCAAAAAAATGTTAAAAACTGTAAACACCTTAAAATTCTATAAAACTCAAAAACATATAATAAAATAAAAAACCAAAAAAACCGAATACCCTAACACCCCTCTATAACCCTAAAAACCATAAACCCCATAATGATCCTAGAAACCACTAAAACGGATGAAAAACATATAAATCCCTAAAAACCCTGAAAACCCCAAAGAAACCCACAAAAACATAAATAAATTTAAAACCACTATGAAAACTAAAAATGTTTAAAATAATAAAAACCCTAAAAAACCAAGAAACACCTAAAAACATCAAAATCTATAAAAACTCAAAAAAATAATAAAAATCTTACAAAATCATAAAAAATTCCTAAAAACATAAAAAACATGAAAACCCCAAATAAAACCGCAAAATTCTAAAAAATAAAAAAACCCCTAAAAACCTAAAAATTAAAAAAAAACCCCTTAAAGACCCCAAAAACCATTAAAACTATAAAATCAATAAAAACCATAGAAAAACCTAAAACCAATAATAACATTAAAATAACTAATAAAAATAAAAACCCATTAGAACCATAAAGAATTTAATATTTAAAATACCATAAAACCCAAAAAAACACCAAAAACCCTAAAAACCATAAAATTTCTAAAAATGATGAAAACTATCAAAATCATTAATAACCCAAAAAAACCATAAAAATTCTAAAAAATCAATAAATACATATAAAATGTAAAAATTGTTAAAACTCAAAAAACACCTTAGAAAATCCTGAAAACCTAAAAATACTTGAACACCTAAAACCAAAAATAACCCTAAAATCCCTAAAAACACATAAGAAACCTAAAAACCTCAAAATCACTAGAAGCCCTAAATTTCATAAAAACATTAAAAAATCCCAAAAATACCTAAATTTGTAAAATTTTATAAAAAATGAAAATCTTAATTAAACATAAAAATATAAAAACACATAAAATACCTAAAAACCAAAAAAATGAAAAAAATGAAAAAATCCCTAAGAACCCTAAAAAAACACTAAAACCCTAAAAAACCATAAAATCAATAAAATCTAAAAAAAACCATAAAAATAAAAAAACCTTAATAACACTACAGACCCAAAGAAAACATTAAAACCCTAAATAAAAAATATCCAAAAACTATAAAATGATAGAAAACCTAAAAATCCTAAAAGATCGTAAAAACCCTAGAAACCCAAAAACCACCAAATCCCCTAAAATCCATAAACAAATACTATAGAAACCTAAAAAGGAAATAATACTCTAAAAACCCTTTACTCCCCTAAACCATTAATAAACTCGGCAACCCCTTAAACCCCAATAAAATTGAAAACACCCTATAAACCTAAAAACCTGAAAACCCCTAAAAACCCTTAATCCTCTCAAAATCCCTAAAAACCCCTAAAAACATAAAATCTTAAAAATCCCTAAAAATACCTAAAGGCATAAAAACCTTAAAAATCCCTAAGAAAACTACAAAAAAATACAAAAATTAAGTCCCCTAAAAATATAAAATCACTAACAACTCTAATAAACACTAAGAAGACCCAAAAAATGATAAAATTCCTAAAACCATAAAAATCCTTAAAAACATAAAAAATAATAAAAACCCAAAAGAACCAAAAAAACCACAAAAAAATGAAAAACCCTTCAAAACTCTAAAAAACATTAAAAATATAAAAAATCATTATAACCATAAAAATTAAAAAAATCTAAAAACCCAAAATACCATAAAAATATTTAAAACCCTCAAAATCCCAAAAACCCATACAACCATAAAAATACTAAAAATATCTAAAAAATTCCTAAAACTAAAAAACTATAAAAATCCCAAAAACCCTGAAAAGTAATAAAAAATTCTTAAAAACCTAAAATATTCAAAACCTCTAAACATCCTAAAAATTCTATTAACCCTCAAATTTACTAAAAACCATTAAACACCCTAAAATACATAAAATCCCCTAAAATTCATAAAAAAAATAAATAACTAAAAAACCCCTATAAACCACATGAAAACCATAAAAACCATAGAAATCCTCAAAATCATTAAAATCTGTAAAAACCCAAAAAATCATAAAAATTCCTAAAAATACGTAAAATGTTAAAAAAACCTAGAAATGTTGAAAACCACATTAGAAATTCTTAAAAAATTTACAACACAATTTTAGACTAAAGCAAGAAAGTATATAAAAATGAAAAATAGTATTACAAAAGTATAAAAGGGGAAAATTTAATACATAATTTTTCATGAAGTGGGATGAGATCTGTTGGGAGGTAATCAATACACACAATATCGCTACTAACTCCTTTTTTGGAATGACCATCCACCACCCTGTTCACCTCGCTGTGATAATGGGTGATTATATGACTGAGCTTTATGAGTTGATGGAGGAATGCCAACCATCTTACTATGAGGGGCCATGCCAGGTGAACCACCCCATGTCAAAGAGCGTGTACGATGGTAGTGGAGTCACCTTCAATCCATATTTTATTCCGTCATTTTTTCTTAATGAGACCAAAAATGATAATGATGTTGTACATCTCTTATTTTAAGGGGGAGGCGAAACCACGCATATCATAACAACATCCAAAAATATGCCCATTGTAATTCCTATACACTACTCCATTGCTTGCGGGGCTTGTGTTTCCATTAGAGGAACCATCCAAATTTATTTAGATCTATATTGGGTGGGGGGTTGCCAAAACACTTCCAACATACCACTCATCTGGCCGAATCTTCCTTTGATTCCAATCTGATGAAGAATAATAATATCCTTGATAGAGTTGGGGCAAGTACCTATTTGCATCATTCCAACTTCCTTGATTTCAATGAAGATATTCACCTGAGCTTTATGAATATTGGAATTATAATTGTTGTGAAGGATATGATTTCTCTCATACCAGTTGACATGAATCAGCATGGAAAAAGAAGAAACAGAAAACTATTCAACCTGAGGAGAGGCATCTATAGCACTACAACATTGAAGACGAAGCTGAATGGAGTCTAAACCTATCCATCTAAAAACACTTAAAACCCAAAAAAACTCAAAAACCTAATAGTGCTAAAAACCCTAAAAACCCTGAAACCCCCAAAAACCACAAAACCCCTCAAAATCCCTAAAAACCATAAAAACACAAAATATTCCAATAACCCCGAAAAAATCATAAAA
Source organism: Viscum album (assembly GCA_963277665.1). Classification (NCBI taxonomy): domain Eukaryota; kingdom Viridiplantae; phylum Streptophyta; class Magnoliopsida; order Santalales; family Viscaceae; genus Viscum; species Viscum album. The sequence goes on along the minus strand of OY728136.1, from coordinate 1,272,129,368 downwards.
ACCCTTAAAAACCTAAAACCCCATAAGAAAACCATAGAAACAAAAATACAATTAAAAGGCCTAAAAACCTAAATATCACTAAAAACCCTAAAAGTCCCTTAAAACCCTAAAATCCATAAAACCTGTAAAAATATTAAACGCTTTAAAAATCCATTAAAAAATTAAAAATGCTCTAATAATATAAAAACCTTGGAAATCCCTAAAAATGTTAAAAACACAAAAAACCAAAAAACCCCTGAAAAGTAAAAAAGAACCTCTAAAACCCCCAAAAAACAAAGAAACCCTAAAAAACACAAAAAACACTCAAAATCCCTAAAAACCCTAAAACAATAAAAACACTAAAAAATAATTAAAAATGCCTAAACACCTAAAAAACCTAAAAAACCCTTAAAAAACCTAATAAAACCATAAAACCTCAAAAAAAATTAAATCACCTAAATCCTAAAAAACACTACAATCCTAAAAACAATAAAATTCCAAAAAATTCAAATAACCCTAAAATCAAATAAAAATTTAAAAACCCTTTATACACCAAAAATGTTTTATGAAATCCATAAAAAAGAAAAAACCCAAAAACCCCAAAAAACATAAAAACCATAAAAACCCATAAACACCTAGAAATCCCTAAAACCCTAAAACCCATAAAATCCTAAAAAGCCTTAAAAATACAAAAAAAATGTAAAAAAAATCCAGAAACACTAAAAAATCATATTAGAACACTAAAAACCAAAAAACATGTAAAACCCCATAAATACTAAAAAACAGTAAAACCCTAAAGAACCCTAAAATCCCTAAAATTCCCAAAAAATCACTCAAAATACCTAAAACCCCTAAAAACTATAAAAATCCTAAAAATCACTAAAAATACCTAAAAACATAAAAAGACCTAAAAACCATGAGAAATCCAAAAGAAAGCTATAAAAACCTAAAAACACATAAAACTCCTATAAAACCAAAAAAGTGATAAAAACTATAATTAGCCCAAAAACCGTAAAAACAAAAAAAAACTCTAAAAAACCTAAAAATCCTAAAAGGCCATAAAAATCCACAAAAACAAAAAAAAATCACTAAAAACAAAAAAACTGTAAAAAAACGGAAAACCCGAAAGAAAACCACACAAAAATAAAAACACATAAAGTGCTTGAGAACCCAAAAAATAAAAAACCCTAATAGAACCTAGAAATCTCAAATAACCCTTAAAACATTAAAACCCTGAAAAACCTTTAAAACCCCATAAAAACCAATAAAACCACTATAAATAACTAAAAACACTAAAAACGCTTTAAATCCCTAAAATTTTAAAAAAACATTAAATACAATAAAAACTAAAAAACTAAAATAAACCACGAAAAACAAAAAAAAAATATTAATAAACCTATAATACCCAAAACCTCTAAAAATCCCTAAAAACCTAAAAGAAAATAAAAATACTAAAAATCCATAAAGATACCTAAAAACACTAAAAACCAGAAACCCCCTAAAAACCCTTAAATACATAAAACAACCACTAAAAATATTTAAAATGCTAAAAACTATAAAAACCATAAAAACCCTAAACCCAAGATAAATCCTCAAATACCCTAAAGATGCTGAAAGTCCTCAAAAATCCTTAAAAATACATAAAAACACATAAAACTATAAAAACTCTAAAAACCCATAAGAAAACCATAAAACCTAAAACACTTAAAACCACTAAAACCCTAAAAACTCTAAACACATTATAATACCCAAAAATACCCTAAACCCCTAAAACACCTAAAAACCATAAAAACCCTAAAACCCCCCAAAACCCATATAAACCATAAAACCTACTAAAAACTCTAAAAGCCCCTATAAACTCCAAAAATGTTAAAAAACTCTAAAAACCACAAGATCCTTGAAAATTTCTATGAATACCCCTAAACCCTAAAAAACTAAATATGACCATAAAATCCTAGAAAACTATTAAAATCCGCAAAACCAAAAAATTTCCCAAATCCCAAAAATCCATAAAAGAAAATAAAAATTCAAAAACTCCAAAAACTCCAAAAAACCTAAAAAATCTTAAAAACTGTGAAAAACTATAAGAAAACCATATAAACATAGAAACTATTAAAAAACTAAATAAACTAAAAATGAAAAAAAAAACTATAAAAAACCCTAAAACCAAAAAAAATATTAAAAACCTTAAAAATCCCTAAATAACTAAAAAAACGTAAAAGGACCTAAAAATACATAAAAATATAAAAAAAACTTCAATAACCTGTAAGAAAAACTTAGAAACTAGTAAACCCCATTAAAACACGAAAAACCCGAAATACCCTAAAATTGATAAAAATAACCAAAATAACAAAAATTGTAAAAACCCTTTAAACCCCTAATTTTTTAAAAAAATATAAAAACCATAGAAACTAAAAAGAAACCTAAAATCTCAAAAAACCCATAAAATAGTAAAATATTTAAAAACCCTCAAAAAATATAATAGCCATTAAAACCCATAAAAATCAAACATAATACCTAGAAATCCATAATAATATAAAACTCGTAAAACCATAAAAACCATAAGAAAACCTCAAAATACCTAAAAATACTTAAATACCCTAGAAAACATAAAAATGCTAGAAAACCTAAAAAACATTAAACCCTTGAAAATCAATTAAAACCAAAAAAACTATAAAAATATTAAAAAACCCTAAAATAAAAAAAGTAAAAAACTTGAAAAAACATAACAAAACCTTAGAAAACTAAAAAATAATATAAACACTTTAACCCCTAAAAAACCTAGAAAATATTAAAACCCAAAAAACACTAAAAGAACCTAAAAACCTAAACCCACTTAAAAAACCACACTAAAAACATTCAAAACACTAAATCACTCAAGTAACCCAAAAATCCATAAAAACATAAAAACACTATGAACCATCAAAATCCCAAAAAACATTAAAAAAATCATAAAATATTAAAAACCCTTATAAGTCCTCAAAACATAAAAAACCATAAACACTTGAAAATCCATAAGAAAACCTTTAAAACATAAAAAAATTAAAACCACTAAAAACTGTAGAAACCCTAAAAAACCTTAAATCCCTAAAAACACTAAAACCATCAATAGCCCTGAAAACCTAAAAACAAATAAAAAAATCTAAAACCCCTACAAATAAAAAAAATAAAAAATCCTAAAAACATGAATAAACCTATGAAATTATTGAAAACCTAACACGTAACCCCCACTCCCCACCTAAAAAATGATAAAACCCCTAAAAAGAAAAAAATGACATGTAAACGCAAATAACCTTAAAACCATAAAACCCCAAAAAACCTTAAAATCCCTAAAAACCCATAAATACCCTAAATACACTAAAAATTATAAAATCACTTTAAACACATAAAAATGTTTATAAAACTCAAAAACATTAAATACTAAAAACTAAAAAAACCCAAAACCCCCAAAAAAACAAAAAAAAAACATAAAAATTCTAGTAACACCTAAAACCCTAAAAATCATTAAAATCACTACAAACCATAAAAACTCTAGAAAATTCCTAAAATCCATAAAAACCTAAAAATAACCCAAGAAACCCTGCAATCCCCTATGAAAACAGTAAAAAACATAATAACATGTAAATCCATAAAAAATACAAAAAAACACTAAAAATTCTTAAAAACCATAAAAACTATAAATCCCCAAAAACCAATAAAACCACTAAAACCCATAAAATCCATAAAATTAGACTGAAATCACTAAAAACCACTTTTCACCCCTAAAATTGTTAATAAATGTAAAACCCCTTAAAACCCCCAAAAAATAAAATACTCCCCTAAAAACCCAAAAAATCAAAAAACCCAAAAAGCCATCAAACCCCTCAAATCAATAAAAATTGTAGAAACCATAAAAATCATAAAAAAGAAATACAAATATATCTAAATATAAAAAATATAAAAAAACAACCAAAACCAAAACAAAACCTTAAAAATATAAAACACATAAAACCCATTAAAAACTAAAAACCAAAAAACGCTGGAAACCCAAAAACCCAAAAACCCCAAAAAATGCCTAAAACCCCTAAAATCCTCAAAAATTATGACAAATCGTTATAAATAAATTAAGACATAAAAAAACCATAAAATCAATGAAAATATCCGATGAAAAAAATGAAAAAACATAAAAACACATAAAACCCCTAAAAACCTAATAATGATAAAAACCCTAAATGACCATGAAACCCATAAGAAGCCCTAAAATTATAGAAGTACCTAACAACCTATAAAAACACTAAAAATCCATAAAACCCTAAAAATCCAGAAAAACTATAAAAACCCTTTAAAACCCTCAAACTGTTAAAAAAATCTAAAAAACTTAATAACCCTAAAAACTCAAAAATAACTCTAAAAATCCAAAGAAACCATTAAAATCCTAAAAATTATAAAAACCTTAAAAAATTGTAAATACCCTAAAAACCATAAAAATTCTAAAAAAAATCCTAAAAATTCGTAAAAACATAAAAATGCCTAAAACCCCTTGAAACCCCTAAGAAAGCCATAATAACCTAAAAACACTTAAAACTCCAAAAACTAAAAAGGATAAAACACCTGAAAACCCTTAAGAACCATAAAAACTAACAAAATATAAAAAACCTTTAAAAACACTACATCCCCATAAAGCCTTAAAAACCACTAATAACTATACAAACCATTTAAACCCCTAAAAACCTTACAAAACACTAAAAACCATTCAAACCCTAAAAAATAAAAATAAAAATAGAAAAACATAAAAATACATAAAACCCTAAAAACCTAAAAATACCCTTAAAACCCCTCAAAATCAATAAAAACACTAAAAATCCTAAAAACCTAAAAAATCTCAAAAAACCCCTATAATGATAAAATACCCTAAATCCCTAAAAAGATGAGAAATCCTTAAAAACCTGAAAACACTTAAACCCCCAAGAAATCTAAAAAACTAAAAACCATTAAAACCCTAGGAAAACTAAAAATTAGTAAACCGCTAAAAACAATAGAATCACTAAGAAACTTAAAAACAAAAAAAACCCAAGGAAAACCCCAGACCATAAAAAACAACAAAAAACCCCAAAACCTTAAAAACCATAAAAATTCTATTGAATCCCTAAAAATCAATTAAAACCTAATACACCCTAAAACCCATCAAAAGCTCAAAGAAACCCTTAAAATCCTAAAAAACTTGAGGGTCCAAAGAAACCAAATAAAGCTAAAAACCAAAAAAGATTCTAAATCCCTAAAACCCCTTAAAACCATAATACCCCTAAACATATAAAAACCCATAAAAATCTATAAAACGCCAAAAAACCAACATAAAAGCCTTTAAACCCATCAAAATTTAAAAACACTAAAAACCATCAAAACCCCCAAAACCCCTAAAAACTCAAAAACACCCTTCAAACTCCTAAATACCATAAAACCCAAAAAATTCCTTAATAATACCTAAAGCATAAAAATCCTAAAACCCTTAAAGGAAATAAGAAAACCATAAAAACATAAAAAAACATAAAACCCCTAAAAATAAAAAAAAGGTAAAACCCATAAACCCCAAAACACCTAAAAACCAGAAAAACACCAAAACCCCTAAAACCTAAAAAACCAATAAAAAATCCATAAAAACCCTTAAAAGCCATGAAAAACTATAAAAACGTTTAATACCACTAAAAACATTAACAAACTTTAAACCACATAAAAACCCTAAAATTTTAAAAAACCCTAAAAATCCCATAAAACCATAAAATTTCTAAAACCCATAAACCCATAGAACCCCCCCCCCCATATCCCTAAAAACACAAAAAATCCATAAAAATGTAAAAACCCTTTAAAATTGTTGAAAATGTTAAAAACCCTTAAAAAAGATATACAAATTAAACCCCTTAAAAACCTATAAATGAAAAAACACATAAAAATTATAAAAGGAACCAAAAAACTCTAAAACCCCAAAAATCAATAATAACCCCTAAAAATTAAAGACCACTAAAAACAAAAAAAATGCTAAAACCCCACTAAAACTCTAAAAACCCTTTAATCATATGAAAAAGTTAAAAGAGTCAAAAAACCATAAAAAACCTAAAAATAAAAAAAAAACCTAATACCCCAAAAAACAATAAAACCCCTAACACCATCAAAATCTCTAAAAATGATAAAGACCATAAAAATCCTAAAATTTCATAAAATACTAAAAAAATGAAAAAAACCCTAAACACCAAAAAACCCTATGAAAAATATAAAAACCTAAAAACACATATAAGCTATTAAGACCTTAAAAACCACTTAAAACCCTAAAAACCATTTAAACCTTCAAAATCCCTAAAACCACTAAAATTATAAAAAATCATAAAATCCCCTAAAAATCATTAAAAATATAAAAAAACCCTAAAAACCTATTAAACCCCAAAGAAATCCATAAAAACATGAAAACACTTAAAACCACTAAAAAACAAAAAACACTAAAAACCGAAAAACCCCAAAAAGTACTAAAAACCCTAAAACAATTAAAACAATTAAAAAGAATAAAAACTCTAAAAACCAAAAAAAACTCTAAAACCCTTTATACCCCTAAATTTTTTTAAAATATATAAAAACATTTAAACCCCTAAAAAATCACCCAACCTTAAAAATCCTAAAAACCCCTGAAAACATAAAAATACTTATAGAGAACTAAAAATCCATAAAATGTAAACAATCATAAAAACCCAAATAACCCCAATGAAAACCTCTAAACCATAAAAATATTTAAAGCCCCTAAAAACCTAAAAAATAAAAATGTTAAAAACCATAAAAACCCTAAAACCTACAAAATCCCATAAAAAACATAAATCCCCTAAAAATACTAAAAAACCCTAAATTCCAAAAAAAATGCAAAAACTCTGAAAACATAAATAATCCATAATAACATAAGAACACTTAAAGCCCTTAAAAACCTAAAAACGCTAAAGACACAAAAAAAACATAAAGGAACCAAAAAATACTAAAAACCCCAAAAAACCATAAAACCCCCCGAAAAAACCCTAAAAACCTTAAAGCCTCTAAACCCCTATAAAATAAAAAAATCAATAAAAAACATTAATCCCTTAAAAATTCAGAAAAACAATGAAAGAAAATAAAACACTAAAGAATCAAAATAGATTTAAAAACCCTATAAGAACATAAAACCCCTCACAATCCATAAAAAACCTAAAAACCATAAAAATCTAAAAAATCAGAAACCATCCCTAAAAATAAAATCAATCAAAACCCTGAAAATCATAAGAAAACCTTAAAAACCATAAAACACTTAAAACCTCTATAAACCTAAGAATGCTAAAAACCATAAAACCCTAAAAATACCTAAAATCCCTAAAAACTCATAAGACCACTAAAGATCATTAAAACACCCTAAAAATGTAAAAGGACCATAAAAAATTAAAAAAAGTAAGAAACCATAAAACCTTAAAAACACATAAAACCCCTGAAAAACATAACAATGCTATAAAACCATATAATCCTTAGAAACAATAAAACTCATTAAAAACCTTAAAACTACTAAAACACTAAACATCCCTTGAAACAAAATAAAAACTCTAAAAACCCTTTAGACACCAAAAAAACTAAAAAACTCATAAAAACCTAAAAAATGATAAAAATAACTCAAGGAAAACACAAAAAAACGTAAAAATTATAAAAACCCTAAAATCCATCAAAATGAATAAAAAATCTAAAAAATATCAAAAACAAAAAAAATAATAAAAATCCCCAAAAATCCCAAAAAACATATAAAATCATAAAAACCTTGATAAAATTAAAGAAACATAACAATAAACGAACAATTAAATCCCCCAAAACCCTAAAAAAGATAAAAACAATAAAAACTATAAAACACACCAAAAGTGTCAAAATCAATAAAATCCATAAAAACCATAAAAATCCTAAAAAATACCTAAAAACCTTAAAAACCTAGAAAATCTTGATCAAAACCTTAAATCACTTAAAAACTCTAAAATGTATAAAAAATATAAAATAACTAGAAAACCCTAAAATTACCCTTAAACACTAAAAATACTAAACACCACCCCCCAACATTAAAAAACCAAAAACCATAAAAAACCTAAAAATCCAAAAAACAATAAATACCATTTAAAACCCTAAAATGATAAAAATTCTAAAAAACATTAAAAATCCTAATAAACTCAAAACCCACAAAAACCCAAAAATGCCATAAAATGTAAAAGCCCTCAAAAATTATAAATATCATAAAAATTCATAAAATCCATAAAATCCTAAAAAATGTAAAAATACATTAAACCAAAAAAACTCAAATAAATCCTTAAAACAAAGAAAACAACTAAAACCTCTAAAAACAGAAAAAAGATAAAAACCTAAAAATCTAAAATTCCTTAAAAACCCTAAACCATTAAAATCCAAAAAATGCCCTAAAATACGTAAAAATTTAAAAAACCTAAAATACTTGAAAACCAATAAGAAAAACATAAAATAGTAAAAACAAATAAAACCCTAAAAATTTAAAAAAATCCTCAAAATCACTTAAAATATAAAAACCCTAAAACCCCTAAAAACCCACAAAAAACTAGAAACACTTCAAACTCGTAAAACATTAAAAAAACTAAATAGCAATTAAATCCGAGAAATTCTCCAAAAAACCCCTAAAACGTTAAAAAAATATAAAAACCCCTTTAAACACATAGAAATCTCTAAAAAACCCCTATAACACCAAAAACCACAAGACCCTTAAAATCCTAAAAACCATAAAAACTCTCAAAATATCTAAAAATACTAAAAACCATAAAAATAGTAAAAATGGTCTTAAAATCTCTAAAAAAATAAAAAAACTATAAAAACCCAACTAAAATAAAAAAAAACTTATACCCCCTAAGAAATATAAAAACCCTACAAGTTATAAAATTACTAAAAATCCATAAAAATCCCAAAAAACCTGCGAATTACCTTAAAACCCAAAAACACACTTAAAATCTTAAAAAATCCCAAAAAATCCCTAAAATATAAAAAACTGTGGGAACCATGAAAAACCCTAAATAAACCATAAAAACCAAAAATGCTTAAATCCCCTAAAACCTAATAAAATGCTAAAAGACCTAAAAACCTGAAAAATAACACAAAACCAAAGAACCCCTAAAAATATTAAAAACCCATAAAACAATAAAAATCGTAAAAATCCACAAAACCTTAAAACAAATAAAAATACAAGAATCCATTTAAACCCCTAAAAACACAGAAAAAGCTGAAAACCCAAAAATTCCTAAAATCCAAAAAACCAAAAAACCCCTAAAACCCCTTAAAATCCTTAAAAACCCTAAAGACCATAAAATACCTAAAAATCCCTAAGAATGTAAAAACTATGAAAACAATAAAAAACTAAGATACCATTAAAACACTAAAAACACTTAAACCCCCGTAAAACCCTAATAACGCTAAAAACCCTAAAAAACTAAAACACCCCAAATCCTAAAAACCCTTTCAAAATCCTTAAAATCTACAAGTTTCATTAAAGGTGACTTCCGTCACTTTATTTTAAATGGGTGTGCCCTCAAAGATGAATTTTGGGATATGATAAAGATGATTGAATGTGCTGCTCAATTTGGATAGAGACTTCTCTAGCTTGAATCAGAATCAATGCTTGCAGTGGAGGCCCTCAAGAACAAGTCTTGGAGAGTCCCTTAGATGATTCTTCACCAATGGATGGAATTCCTCACCTAATATCAAGGGATGAACCTCACTGTCACACATGCTTATCGAGAGGTGAACTCGGTTGCAGATGCTCTCTCCAAGCAAGAAATTGTAGAGAGGTGCATGATGTGGTCTTTTGTTGCCCTGCCTTTCTACTCACGGTTAGTGGTGTCTAATTCGAAGGGTGAGCTGCACATCTGATTTTGAAATCGCTCTTTGTAACTATTTGTTGTTTTCTTTAATTTTATAATAAACTTTGGGGGACCATGTAAATCTGGTCTCGAGCCTTCTTTTCCCTAAAAACCTTCAAAAACATAGAAGTCAAAAAAATCCAAAAAATCCATAAAAATGTAAAAAAACCCTAAATTTTTTATAATCCCTATAAAGTCTTCAAAAACACATCAAACCCCGAAAAACCTAAAAAACACTAAAAACAATAAAACCTTAAAAAGATCCTAAAACCCTAAAACACTTAATAACCATAAACTGCCAAAAAACCATAAAAACCAAAAAATCCCATAAAAACCCTAACACCCCACTAAAAACTCTAAAACCCCCTAAACCGCTAAAAATATTAAAAAAATATAAAAACCAATAAAATCCTAAGAAACCAAAAAAACCTAAAAACCAAAAAAACCCTAAAAACCTAAAACCCTAAAAACAAAAAGAAATAATAGAAAATCCATATAAATCCATAAAAAATCAAAGACCCTAAAACCATGAAAACCACTAATAAAACCTTAAAACCCTAAAAACACATAAAACCACTGAAAAAACATAAGTACACTAAAAACCTTAAAAAACATAAAACCCCATAAAATCATAAACCCCAAAAAATTCTTAAAAGCCCTAAAGGCAAAAAAAAATTATAAAATCCCTAAACATATAAAAAACCCTAAAATACCTGAAATCATTAATAAAACCTATATCTTTAAAAACCATAAAACCCCCTAAAAATACCCTAAAACCCCTAAAACCCCTAAAATCCTTAAATATCATAAAAATCCCAAAAAATAAAAAACCCTAAAACCACTAAAAATATAAAAACTACTTAAAACCATAAAAAAATTAAAAAAAATCTAAAAAACCTTTAAAACCTTAAAACTCATAATCAAAAAAAATAAAATCCCTAAAACCCCCAAAAAAGAATAGATTGTAAAGACCTCTAAAAACCCAAACAACATTCAAAATAACTAAAACCCTATTAAATAAAATTCCTAAAATTCTTTAAAAAACTCTAAAAAAATAAAAAACCATAAAAACCCAGAAACCCCTAAATAACATCTCATAAATACAAAAACACTTAATACAACAAAATCTGTAAGAAATAACCAAACCCTAAAGACCCTAAAAGACCTACAAGCCATTAATTTCCCTAAAAATCCTAGAAAACCATAGAAATATTAAAATCCTAAAAAACCCTAAAAATTAAAAAACCCCTAAGTACCATGGAAATCCTTTAGAAAAACATTAAAACATAAAAACACATAAAAAACTAAAAATATAAAAAAATTTCTAAAAACCAAAATACTTTAAAAGACCTTAAAACCCTAAACACCATTAAAACCCATAAAACCATAAAACCATAAAACCCAAAAAACATAAAACCCAAATAAATACTAAAAGCTCTCAAAATAAATTAGCCTTTAAAATATGTTAAAAACTATACAAACCCTTAAAAAACTCAAGAAAAACCATAAAAATACAAAAAAAACATAAAATCCTAAAATCTAGAAAAATCCCTAAAAACACTTAATATCTCTAAAATCCATAGAAAACCTCAACGATCATTAAAATCCATAAAAATCATTAAAAACACAAAACCCCTAAAACCCATTAAAACCCTACGAAAACCTTAAAATCATAAATAACATAAAACACCTAAATAACATAAAAAACACTAAAAACTCTAAAATCCGAAAGAGAACTTAAAACACCTAAAAAGATTCAAAATTCCTAAAAACCCTAAAAACCAACAAAACCCCTATAAAATCCCAAAAATACTGAAAAACATAAAAAACCCTAAAAAAAATTTAAAACTCCTATGAAAAACATATAAACCTAAAAACACATTAAATCCCTTAAAATGTAAAAAATGCTAAAAACCCTAAAAACAAGAAAAAAACCAAAATCCCTAAAGACTTGAAAACCCATAAAACCTGTAAAAACCATAAAAAACTAAAACACATTAAAAACTAAAAAACCATTAAAATATATAAAAAAATTTAAACCATAAAAACAACATAAATCATTAAAAACATTAAAACCATAGAAAACTCAAAAAACCCAAAAAACCCACAAAATTTAAAAATCCTTAAAAATACCTAAAATTCCCAAAAAAAAATTTAAAAACCCACAAAACCATGAGAAACCCAAAGATAATAGAAAAATATAAAAACACTTGAAAACTCTAAAAATCTAAAAATTGCTAAAAACCCTTAATAACCCAAAAACCCTAAATAACCCTAAAACCGGTCTAAATCCTTAAAACACCTAAAAAATATAAAAATTAAAAAAGGCCCACAAATTATGTAAAAAAACAAAAAAACCCAAAAAACCTAGATAATCCAAAAGAAAAAATTAAAATCCTAAAATCACATAAACCCCTAAAAACCAAAAAACCCAAAAACTCAAAAAAAAACCCTATAAAACCCATGGACACCCCTGAAACCATAAAAACCACTAAAACCCATGAAAACACTAAAACCCATAAAAAAATATAAAAGTAATTTAAATCTATATAATGTTAAAAATACTCTAAAAATACATATAAACCATAAAATACTAAAAAACCTCTAAACCCCATAAACCCCTAAAGCCTTAAAATCCCTAAAAAAATTAAAACAATATTTTTTTTAAAACAATCCCTAAAAAATAAAAATACAAAAATACCTAAAAAACTTGAAAATTTTCAACAAAATATTAAAAAAATACACAACTAAAACCCCTAAAAACCTAAAACATCTAAAAATCCCAAAAAAACTAAAAATTAAAAAAAAACACCTAAAACCCCTCAAAATTATTAAAAACCCTAAGAACCCATTAAAATATTAAAAATACATAAAAATCTATATGATAATGGTGGGGAAAGAAGGTAGACCCTGTTCTGGTTTTTTCCTTGTTCTTTTCTGCTTTCTTCTCTCCTTTGGACTTGTTCTTGTTCTTTCTTTTCCTTCTGAGGCTTTGTTTTTGGGTATGGGTCAATTCACCCTACCCCTCCTCTATGTGTTATGTCTTTTTTTTATTAATAAATTTTCGGGGGGTTTAGAATATCCTGGCCTCACAAATCTTCTACCCTAAAAACATTAAAAAATATAAAAAAACCCTTAAAACCCCTAAAAACTCAAAAAACCCTAAAACACCCTAAAGACTAAAAAACTCTGAAAACCCCTAAAAAATATTAAAATATAGCTAAAATCTCTAAAAATATAAAAAACCCTAAAAACCTAAAAATAATAAAAACCATTAAAACATACAAAACATTAAAAAAACCCTAAAAACATTAAAAATGATAAAAATCCAAAAAAACCAAAAACCTTAAAAACACTAAAACCCATAAAAACACCTAAAAACCTTAAAAAAACTAGTAAACCCATAAAAACCAAAAACGCATATAAAATTTAAAAACCATTTAAATAATTAAATTTTTTAAAAACTCCAGAAAATAATTAAAATCATAAAAAAAAAACATTAAATCCCCAAAAAACCAAAAAATGCTGAAAAACATAAAATCATTGAAATCCCTCCAAATCCCTAAAATCCCTAAAAAAATAATCCTAAATAATAAAAGAAATCCCAAAATTTGTAAAAAACATTAAAATCCTAAAAACCGCTAAGAAAACCTTAAAAACAAAAAAAAACACTAAAACCCTTCAAAACCTAAAAAACACAAAAAACCTTTAAAAACATAAAAACACTAAAAACCCATGAAGTCCCTAAAACCCTAAAATACAATAAAAATCATAAATATTCAGTAAAAGTACCAAAAAACATAAAAAAATATATAAAACCCCTAAAAACCTGTATTAAAACAGTAAAAATATAAAACCACTTAAAATCTGTAAAATTGTAAAATTGTTAAACCCCTAAAACACTATAAAAACCCTAAAACCCTCAGAAATATAAAGATAATATAAACCCTGAAGACAAATAAGAACACTAAAACCCACTAAAACCTCTAAATACTCCTAAAAATTTTAAAAACACTAAAAACCATAGAACCATAAAAACTAAAAACCCCTAAATATCCAAAAAACACATAATCCCTTTAAAAACCCAAAAAATAATCAAAATCACTAAAAACCCTAAATAACCATAAAAATTTAAAACAAATCCCTTAAAACCCTAATAATTAAAAAAACCCAAAAAGCCTTTGAATTTATTAGAAAACCTTAAAAACCTAAAACCCTTAAAACCCATAAAAACCAAAGAACACTAACAACCCTAAAATCCTAAAAGTTGTAAAAACACTGAAAACCATAAAACAACCAAAACCTGTAGAAACCCATAAATCCTCTTAAAACCAAAAACACGCTCTAAAAACCCATTAAACCTCTAAAATGTTAAAAACACTAAAAAACATTAAAATCCCTAAAAACTCAAAAAAAAACTAAAAACCCAAAAAAAAACCCCATAAAAACCATCGAACCCTTAAAACTCTTAAAAATCATTTAAAACCCTAAAAACAATAAAAAACATTAAAAATACCTAAATATACCAAAAAAATTATATAAACTTCTAATAACCCTAAAAATTGATAAAAGCCCTAAAAACATTTAGAACCCTGAAAATCAACACAATCCATAAAAATCGCTAATAATCCCTGAAAACTTAAGAAAACACTAAAACTAGAAAAACCATAAAAAATCATAAAAAACTAAAAATAATTAAACCCAAAAAACTGATAAAACCCTGACAATTCCTAAAAACCATAAAAACCATAATATGCATGAAAACCTTGAACCCCCTAAAATCCTATAAAAACCCTAAAAACTCACTAAAAAGTATAAAAACCCTTCAAACCCCTAAAAAACATAAAAAACTAAAAAATCCATAAACACTAAAAAAAATTAAAAAGACCCAAAACCCAAAAAAAACCCATAAAAACATTAAACCACCTAAAACCCCAAAACCCTAGAAATCCCTATAACCCTAAAAATGATAAAAATCCTAAAAAAGACCGAAAACCTTAAAATATAAAAACCCTAAAAACCTTGAAAAGCCATTGATAACCTCAAAAACCAAAAAAAAACATATCAATCCACAAAAAAATTCTAAAAATCACCCCCCCCTAAAATCCCATAATAACATCTAAAACCCCTTGAAATTCCAAAACCCTATAAGACATAGAAAATACATGAAAATCTCTAAAAATGTAAAAAACCCTAAAACACCCTAAGAAAATCTTAAAAACATATAAATTTATTAAACTCTTAAGGAAACTAAAACAATAAAAATCCATAAAATACCATAAAACCCCTATAAAACATAAAAACCCCTAAAACCCCTAAAACCCATAAAACCAATAAAAAGCATAAAAACACTAAAAACTCAATAACCCCTTTAAACTGCTAAAAATGTTTAAAAAAATCTAAAAACAATTAAAACTCTTAAAACTCATAACACTATTAAGACCCCAAAAAACCATAAAATTCCTAAAACACCTCAAAATACCTAGAAATACTAAGAACAATAATATTCCAAAAAATATCTACAAATATTTAAAAACCTTAAGAAAAACCTAAAATCCTAAAAACACTTAAAACCCCTAAAATAACAAAAACTTCTAAAAACCCCTAAAACCCTAAAACTAATCAACATACCCCAAAAACAATAAAAATACTAAAAATTATGGTAAATTCCTAAAGACCCTAAATCCCTAAACCCTCATAAAACCATAAAACCCAAAAAACATTAAAAACCCTAAAATCCCATAAAAAACCCTAAAACCCACTAAATCTCTAAAACCCTTTAGAACCTAAAATGAAAAAACTGTTAAAAACATCAAAACCCCTAAAAACGCACCCCAACCCAAAAAACCATAGAACTCTAAAAACCACAAAACCCACAAAATCCAGGAAACATTAGAAACAAAAAAAAATCTAAAAAAACTAAAAAATATCAAGAAACACAAAAAAACCAATAAAACCCTAAATACCCTAAGAAAACCATAAAAACCTAAAAATAGTTTAAACCATAAAAAATCCTAAAAAATAATAAATATTTAAAAAACCTTAAAAAAACTAAAATCCCAGAAATACACTAAGAAAACCTTTAAAATATAAAAACACATAAAAGTCATAAAAACCCCTAAAAACCATAAAAACACTTGAATGTGATAAAAAATAATGAACTCCCTAAATCCATAAATAACTGTAAAAAAATTCATACCCAAAAAAACCCATCAAAAACCCTAAAATCCACTAAAAACTATAAAGACCCTTTAAAAAAATACTTTAAAACTCAAAAATGCCAAAAAATCAAAAAAAAAACATAAAAAACCTAAAACCACAAAATGAAACATAAAAATATAGAAAAATCAAGAAAATTACCAAAAATATTTTAAAACCATGAAAATCCCTAAGAAAACCATAAAATAGAAAAAATAGTTACACCTCAAAAAACACTAAAACCCTCAAAAACTATAAAAACCCTAAAACTTCTAAAAACCATAAAAATATATAAAATCCCTAAAATTTTTAAATATTGAAAAAATCCGTCAAAATGCCTAAAAACATAAAAACCCCTAAACACAAAAAAACCATAGACAAACATAAAAACCAAAAAATACTTAATCCCCCTAAAAACCCTAAAAATGATAAAAATCGTAAAAGTATATAAATCCCCCTAAAAATAACAAAAACGTAAAAAACATAAAATACTAAAACTCAAAAAACCCTTTAATGCCCTAAAAATAATATAAAAAATTTAAAAAACCATAAACACCAAAACCCTTAAAAATACCATAAAAACCCAAGAAACCTAAAAACCCATAAAATCCCTAAAATCCCTTGATAAAAATAAAAAAACCTAACAGAATCCCTAAAATTCATAAAAATGTAAAAAAAACCCTAAAACCGCAAAAATCTCCAAAAAATCCATAAAAACCTCAAAACACATAAATCCCCAAAAAAACTAAAAACTATAAAAAACCTAAAAATTTATAAAAACCATTAAAACCATAAAACCCAAAAAACCCCTAAGAACACTTAAAACCCCTCCCTTGTTTGCAGTGTTTGTGTCTCTTCTTTTAATAAATTTTTGGGGGGTTCCAGGAATAGCCTGGACCCGAGCCATCCTTTGCCCTAAACCCCCTAAGAACACTTAAAACCCTAAGAACCCTAAAAGATCCAAAAATATATAAACTTCTAAAAACCATAAAACCTAAAAAAATATAAAAATCCATTAAACCCCAAAAAATGGAAAAAAACTCAAAAACCCTTGAAAACCCTAAAAACATTAAAATACTATAAAAACTTAAAAGCTCAAAAATAACCCATAAAAACTCAAAACATAATAACAACCCTCTACCCCTAAAAACCCTAAAAATTCTCATGATCCCTTAAATCCTAAAAAAATAAAAATCATAAAAAATTATTAAAATACATAAAAATGCAAAAATTCTAAAATCTCTAAAACCCGCTTAAAAACCCATAAAAACCGAGAAGCTCTTAAGACCCTAAAATTTGAAAAAAAAACCTATAAAACCCTAAATAACCAAAAACAATTAATAACCATTATACCCCTAAAACCATAAAAAATCCTAAGAATAACTAAATACACAAACATCCCGTTAAAATCCTATATTGTTAAAAACTCTAAAAACCCATTAAAACCCTAAAAAACCCAAAAAACCCAAAAATACATAAGTACCCTAGAAAACATAAAAACCCTAAAAACACGAAGATTCATTAAAAACATTAAAAACCCAATCAAATTATAAAAAAATCCCTAAAAATCCCCACAATCTTAAAAAAGAACTAAAAACCAGAAAACCCCCGAGAAAAAATTAAAAACTAAAAAACACTTAAAACCACTAAAAACCATAAAATACCCTAAAAAACTAAATGCCATAAAAATACCTAAAAACTGTAAAAACTGTAAAAACCACTAAATCCTATAAAAACACTAAAACCCACTGAAACATAAAACCCCCTTTAAACCAATAATAATGCTAAAAACCTAAAAAAACCTTTAAAATCCTAACATACTAAAAAACCACTTAAAACCGAAAAACCATATGGACCCTAAAAACCCAAAAAACCCTTAAAATCTCAAAAACCCTAAAAACCATAAATATCATAAAAAATCCTAGCAATCACAAAAAAGTAAAAAAATAAAAAAATCATGAAAAAAACTATAAAATCCATAAAAACCTAAAAACACTTAAACCCATAAAAACCTAAACAAAACTAAAAACCCCCATAAAATCCATAAAAAAAATAAAAATTCTTGAAAAAAATGAAAAATCCATAAAAACCCATAAAATAATAAAAACCCAAATAAATCTAAAAACCCATTTAACACTTAAAATGTTAAAAAACAATAAAAACCAATTAAGACTCTAAAAAAATCAAATGAACCTTAAAACCCCAAAAAACTGTAAAACCCTAAAAACCATTCAAAACCAAAAAAATCCTTAAAATCCTCAAATATAATGAAAATCAGAAAATCCCTTAAAATCCCTAAAAACATAAAAACCCTAAAACCTCTAAAACCCCAAAGAAAAACATTAAAAAGATAAAAACACTTAAAGACACTAAATAAACTATAGAAACCATAAAAAAATAAAACCATAAATACCCTAAAACCCATAAAAACCCAAATAACAATAAAAAACCTAAAATATCCCTAAGAAACCAAAAAATCAAGAAAATCCCAAAAAACCTTGAAAATACATAAAAACTACAATAACTTTATAACACTTAAACTATTAAGAAACATAAAAATGTTAAACAATCTAAAGACCTTAAAAACCATAAACCCCATAAAATTTTTAAAAACCCCACAAAACCCCAAAAACCCCAAAATACCTTAAAAACTATAAAAAATCCAAAAAACCCCAAAAATACCATGAAAACCCGACACACCCAAAAAAACAAAAAAAAATACCAAAATACCATAAAAACCCATTAAAATCCTAAAAAGCCCTAAAAATACCTAAAAATATAAAAACACTTAAAAACCCTAAGAAAACAATAAAAAACATAAAACACTTAAACCCCCAAAAACCTAAAATGCATAACACCCTATAAAACCTTAAACCCCCTAAAAACACTAAAACCCACAAAATCCCTAAGAACCCTAAAACAATAAAAATCATAAAGCTATATAAATCCCTAAAAAGATAAAATAACCCCTAAAAACACTAAAAATACCAAAGAAAACATTAAAAACATAATGACACTTAAAACCCAAAAAACCTAAAAGACTCTAAATACCACTAACAGACTAAAAAAACCTAAAACCCCCTAAAAACATAAAAACCCCTAAAAACCTTAAATCCCATAAAACCCATAAATACCCTAAAAACAAAAAATCCCTAAAACCACCATAAAGACATTAAAAACCCTAAAACTCACTAAAATAAAATAACTCCAAAAAACCTTTAAAAATAATAAAACCCTAAAGAACACAATAACCACTAAAATTAAAAACCCCTTTTAATTCCTAAAAATGAAAAAATTCCAAAAAAAAACCATAAAACACTAAAAACCATCAAAATCACTAAAACACTAAAAATCTAGGAAAATCCAAAAAAATCCAAAAACAAAACCAAAAAATATAAAAAAAATAAAACCTATAGAAATCCTAAGAAAAAAAATAAAAACCATAAAACACATAAATTCTATAAAAACCAGAAAAATTTTAAAAACACTAAAAACAAAAAAAAACTCAAAACCCCCCCTCAAAATCCCAAAAACAATTCTAAAAACTCTAAACACAGTAAAAATATAAATAAATCCCTAAAAATACCTAAAAACATTAAAACACCTAATAACCCCTATGAAAACCTTAAAACCAATAAAACACTTTAAACCCATAAAATATAAAAACTGCTTAAAACTATAAAAAAATACCCTAAACCCTAATAACCTCTAAAACTCATAAAAACCATAAAACCTCTTAAAAACATAAAATCTCTATAAACTCATAAAACCCCTAAAAATGCTAAAAACATTGAAACCCTATTAATATCCTAAAAGGATAAAAAACCCTAAAACACAGAAAAATCCAAAAAAATAGATACCCCCTAAAAACCTAAAAAACCATAAAAACCTAAAAACCCTAAAAACCCAAAAAACCTTCAAAATACTTAAAATCCTTAGAAACCCATAAAAATTAAAACCCCCCAAAATACCTAAAATATAAAAAACCCTAAAATCATAAGAAACCCTAAGAAAACATTAATACCCAAAAACATTAGAAACCCAAAAAACTAAAATATGCAAAAAAATTCTAAAAAACCCATTAAACCTTTGAAACCCCTGAAAACCATAAAAATCCATGAGACTTATAAAAACACAAAATATTCATAAAAACCCTAAAACCAGCTAAAAACTCTAAAAATCTTTTAAACCCTTAAAACCATGAAAACAAAAAAAAATCTCTAATACCCTAAAAACCATAAAGACCTTTAAAATCTCTAAACCCCCTAAAACCCCTAAAAACTTAAAAAATAGTTGAAAATACCAAAAAACATAAAAATATCTAAATACCCTAAGAAAACATTAAAAACCTAAAGACACTTAAAACCCCAAAACCTTAAAAATGATAAAAATACCGAAAAACCTAAAATCACAAAAAACAATAAATACCCCAAAACCCTTAAAACTCCTAAAACTCATATGAACCCTAAAGAACCACTAATAACTCTAAAAACCCTTTAAACCCATAAAAGTTTTAAAAAACAATAAAACCCCTTAAAACACTAAAAACCCAAAAAATATCCCTAAAACCCAAAAAACCCATAAAAACCCTAATAACTATAAAAACTATAAAGACCCTAAAAATAATAAAAAAACCCCATAAATTAAAATAAAAATCTATAAAACCTCTAAAAATACAAAAAAATTATATAAAAAACCATAAAACCCTTAAGAAACAAAAAACACTTAAAACCCATAAAAACCTAAAAATGCTAAAACCTAAAAAACCCTAAAACCCTAAAACCAATTAAAACCCATAAAACTTTAAAAACCTGAAAACATTCTAAAAAGTCTAATAACACTTTAAAAACCTAAAAAAATAAAAATATATAACAAACCTTAAAATCACAAAAAATATAAAAAGACCATAAAACACAAAATAACCATAAAAACCCATAAAACCTCTCAAAACCCCTAAAACTCTAACACCAATAAAATTAATGAAAATGCATAAATATACCTAAAAAATAAAAACCTCTAAAAACCCTGAAAAATCCTTGGAATACCTAAAAAATATAAAAATAATTAAATCCTCTACAACCGTAAAAATTGATAAAAAAACATAAAAAACCATAAAAACCATAAAACCCCTTAAAACCATAAAAACCCTTATAATCCATAAAAAACCTAACAACCACTAAAAACCATAAAACCCCTAAGGAAGTTATAAAAATCGAATAAACCATAAAAACCCCAGAAATCAAAAAAAATCCCTTTAAATCCTTATAAAAAAATAAAGCACTGAATATCTAAAAAACCTAAAAACCCCTAAAAACCATAAAATATCTATAAGAAAACCTCAAAAACATAAAAACACCTAAAACCTGTAAAATCCTAAAAAACTCTAAAATCCTTAAAAAACCTAAGAACCATTAAAATCCCTCAGTGTCTTTAAAATCTGAAAAAAAAATCATAATGAATTCTTAGAAATCCATAAAAACATAAGAAATAATAAAAACAATGAATAATACATATAAAACCTTGAAAAACTAGAAAAACATAAAGCCCTTAAAACAGAAAAATTTTGAAACCCCTAAAGACCCCTAAAAACAAAAAAATATATAAAAACTAATAGAAACCCTCAAACCCACAAAAAACATAAAAACCCCTTTAAAACCCTGAAAACATTTAAAACCCCTTAAAAATATTAAAACTCCTTTAACACTCCAAAATCTATAAAAACCTAAAAAACAAAAAAAAACATAAAAAACATAAAACCCTTCAAAATCCCTAAAACCCTAAAAGCCATAAAAATCCCAAAAAACCCCTAAAATCTCAAAAACATTAAAAACTCAAAAATAGTGAAAACGTAAAGAATATTTTAAAAACCCAAAAAAATTAAAACCCCTAAATTGATAACTTCCATAAAAGCCCCCAAAACCATAAAACCCATAACAACCATAAAATTCCTAAAATCACATAAAACTGATAAAAACCAAAAATAACTCTAAAACCCCTTTAAACACCTAAAAAAGATAAAAAAAATCTAAAAACCCTAAAACCCTAAAAAATGAACAAAATCCTAAAAACCCATGAAATCCATAAAATCCATGAAAACCCCTAAATCCAATAATAATATAAAAAAACCCAAAAACCATAAAAATATAAAAATACCCTAGAAATCCCTAAAAATGTAAACACCACTAAAAACCCTAAAAACCATAAAACTCTTAAAACTCGTAAAGAGCCTAAAAATGAAAAGAACATTAAAGAATCCTAAAAACCATAAAAATTATAAAACCATAAAGCCCATAAAAACATTAACCCACTAAAAACCCATAAAAACTTGAATACCACAAAAAAAATCAAAAACCATTTAAAACACTAAATTTTTAAAAAATGCTCTATAAACCCTTAAAACCCCTATTAACTCAAAAACTCAAAAAACCCATAAAAATCCAAAAAATCCCTAAAAACTCTCATAATCCCTAAAATCTAAAAAAATAATAAAACATATAAAAAATCCATGAAAATTTAAAAGTACGTAAAAATACCAAAAAAATAGAAAACCCCTAATAAAACATTAAAAACCTAAAAACACTTTAAACTCAAAATAACTTGAAAACACTAAAAACTACAAAAAAAAGTAAAAAAAATCCTAAATAGACAAAAAATCCCTAAAACCATAAAACCTTAAAAATAATTAAAAATCATAAAAAATAAAAACACCAATGCCCTATAAACCCCTAAAAATGTTAAAAATTATAAAAAAAAATAAATCCCAAAAAACTAAAATAAACCCTAAAACTCAAAAAAAAACAATATAAATTTTAAAAATCCCAAAAAACCATTAAAATAATAAATCCTTAAAAACTATAAGAATACAAAAAAAATCTCTAAAAATCCAAAACAACATAAAAATCCTAAAAATCATGAAAACCTCTATGAAAACTAAAAAAACCTAAACTCCTTTAAAACCCTTAAAAAACTGAAACACTATGAAACTATAAAAAATATAAAAAACCTAAAACCTTTAAAATGCCAAAAAAATAAAGAAACACTAAAAATCCCGAAAAACATAAAAACCCTAAAAACATTAAAAACCAAAAGAAACCTTAAAACATAAAAATACATAAAACCCCTAAAAACCTAAAAATGGTTAAAACCCTAAAAAAAATATAAAAAACATAAAACCCCTAAAACAGTAAATGGTAAAAAACACATAAAACCCAAAAAATACACTAAAATCTCTAAAACACTTTTTATCCCTTAAAATTTTAAAAACCTCAAAAACCCTTAAAAAGATCAAAAATCCAAAAAACCCTTGAAATCCCTAAAAACTATAAAAATTGTTAACTCATAAAAGAAATCCCTGAAAATTTAAAAAAAAATCACAATAATCCCAAATAGAATCTTAAATGAACTAAAAATACTTAATACCCCTAAAATCATATAAAATCAAACAAACCTAAAACCTCAAAAAATCATAGACCCATAAAAACCCAAAAAGACACTAAAAACTATAAAAACCCTTTAAACCCCTAAAATGTTAAAAAATCTAAAAACCCTTAACAATCCTAAAAACTCAAAGCAACCTAAAACATAAAAAAATCAAACCCCTAAAAACACTCAAAACACTAAAAACCTTCAAAATTCAATAAAACTCTAACAAACCATAAAAGCCTAAAAATTTCCTAAAAATTACTATAAAGGTAAAAAAACCTAAAAACCATGAAGATCACAAAGAGAACTATAAAAACCTAAAAATTATTTAAACCCTTAAAAAACCAAAAAATGCTAAAAACCCTAAAAGCTCTGAAACCACTAAAAACCCAAAAATCTATAAACCCTCAAAATCCCTAAATCCACGAAAATCTATAAAAATCCTTAAAAATACCTAAAAATTCCTAAAACATAAAAACCCTGAAACCCATAAAAACCCATTAGAAAAAAAATAAAACCCTATATACATTTGAAGCCCTTAAAATCGTAAAAAATAAAAATTCTAGAAACAATAAAAATAC
This sequence comes from Viscum album, assembly GCA_963277665.1. Classification (NCBI taxonomy): domain Eukaryota; kingdom Viridiplantae; phylum Streptophyta; class Magnoliopsida; order Santalales; family Viscaceae; genus Viscum; species Viscum album. The sequence goes on along the minus strand of OY728136.1, from coordinate 1,272,105,295 downwards.
TAAAACCCATAAAGACCCCTAAGATACATAAAAAACTAAAAACCCTAAAACCCAAAAACCACCAAAAACACTAAAGAACTTTTAATTCCCTATGAAAATAAAAAAAATAAAAAATCCATCTCTACCCAAAAAACTAAAAAGACCCTAAAAACCTAAAATACCCCCTAAAACTCATAAAAACCGTTAAAAATGCCAAATCCCTAAAAACCATAAAAATCCATAAAAATCCATAAAAATCCATAAAAGGAAAAAAAAACCCCTAAAAACTATGAAAAACCCTAATAAAACCTCTAAAACCTAAAACCCTTAAAAATTTTATAAAACCTAAATAATGATAAAAACTCTAAAACTCTTAAAAACACATAAAACTCTAAAAATACCTAATCATCGTGAAAAATATAAAAATTCTAAAAATTCAATAAAATTCCCTAAAAATGTTCCAAACTACAAAAACCATAAAAAGATAATAAAACCTTTAAGAAACTAAATACACTTAATACTCCTTAAAAATTAAAAAAATTATAAACCCCCTACACCCCCTAAAAATTATAAAAACATTAAAAACCCTGAAAATCCATAAAAACCCTAAAACACATAACAATCCCAAAATACGCTAAAATCCATAAATATGTAAAAATCCCTAAAACCCTGAAAAACAAAAAAAATCATAAAAACCTTAAAACACTTAAGACACCTTAAACACCAAAAGAATATTAAACCTCTAGAAAACCATTAAAATTTTAAAAACCCTAGATACCCTAAAATCCCTAAACCCCTAAAACCATAAAAATATTAAATAATTACAAAAAATTCCTAAAAAAATAAAAGACCCTAAAACCTAAAAATTTTAAAAACCCATACAACATAAATATACTTAAAACACCTAAAATACCAAAAAAACACTAAAACCCTAAAAACCCCTCAAAACCAAAAACCCCCCAAAATTCATAAAAACACTAAAAACCTAATAAACCTAATATCCCCATAAAAAAACCTAAAACCACTAAATCTCTGGAAACCCTATAAACCAGAAGAAATGTCAATAAAATCTAAAAAACATAAAAACCCTATAAAAATAAAAAACTCTAAAAACCTAAAATCTATAAAAATAAAAATAAAAACCCTAAAAACCATAATACCCCTAAAACACCTAAGAACACTAAAACCCTAAAGACCATCAAAATCTCTAAAACCCTAAACACCAATAAAATATTAAAAATACCTTAAAAATCCAGAGAAACATAAAAACCCTGAAACCCTTGAAACCCCCTAATAAGACCATTAAAACCCCAAAATTCATCAAACCCCTAAAATGCAAAAACAAATCTAAAAACCAAAAAAAACCTAGAACCACTAAACAACCTTTAAACCCCTCAAAATCCATAAAACTGTAAATAAGCCTAAAAATGTGATGAAAGACATAAAATCAATAAAAAAATAAAAACACAAAAAACCCTAAAAACCCCTAATAAATCATTTGAAAACTAAAAAACATAGAATCACTAAAAATCCTAAAAAATGATTAAAACCCTAAAAACCATAAAACCCTTAAAAACCTAAAAACTCTAAAAATCCCCTAACAAACTTCAAAATCCATAAAACACAAGGAAAATTCTAAAAACCCATTAGATTTCTAAAATGTTTAAAAAATATAAATACCTTTAACAACACTAAAAACTCAAAAAAACCCCTAAAACCCTAAAAAATCATAAATCCATAAAAACCCTAAAAACCATAAAGACCCTCAAAATCACAAAAAATAATAAAGTACCATAAAAATCCTAAAAATCCAGAAAAATAAAAAAACACTTGAAACCCCTAATAAAGACATAAAAACCTAAAAACATATAAAACCCATAAAATCTAAAAGAACTAAAAACCCTAAAACCCTCAAAAAGACCCTAAACCCAATAAAATCCTTTAAAACCCATAAAAATCCCAAAAAATCTTTAAAAACATAAAACCCTATAAACCCACTAAAAACTCTAAAATCCATTTAAAAATGAGAAAATGTTAAAAAAACACTCAAAACCATAAAAACCCTCAAAAATTCAAAAAAAACCAAAACCCCAAATAATCTATTAAAACCCTAAAAAACATAAATCCTTAAAAATGCCAAATAAACCTAAAAACCAAGATAACCCTTATAGTGCACTAAAAATCCATAAAAATCATAAAATCCTAAAAATCCTGAAAATGCTAAGAAAACATTAAAACCTAAAACACTTTAGACCCATAAAAATCTAAAAAATGGTAAAAACTATAAAACCCCAAAAAACCATCAAATTAATTAAAAACCATAAAAAATAAAAAACCTAAAAACCCTAACAAAAAATAAAAGAATAAAAGACATAAAAACCATAAAAACCCCTAAGAAAACCATCAAAATTTAAAATAATAAAACCCATACAAAAACTTAAAAACTAAAAACATTAAAAAACCTAAACACTAAAAAACATCAATACACCAAAAAACCTAAAAAACCCAAAACATCATAAAAACCATAAAAACCCTAAAACCCACTAAAAACATAAAAAACCCATTGAAAACATAAAAAGTTGAAGAAATATAAAAAACCTCCAAACCCCAAAAAAGGAAAAACCCTAAAAAACTACTAAAAGCAAAAAAACACAAGAAACTCGAAAACCCCTAAATACCGTAACCCCCAAGTCCTTATAAACCATAAAAACCAAAAAATATAATAAAATAGACATAAAATTTCTTGAAAATTTAAAACCCCAGAAAACCCTCGTGAAAACATTAAAACCTTAAAAACACTTAAAACCTTTAAAAGCCTAACAAAATTATAAAAAACTAAAACCCAAAAAAGACCATAAAAACCCTAAAACCCCATAAAAACCATAAAACCCCCTAAAACATTAGAAACCTTAAAACCTCATAAAAAACTAAAAATCACTAAAAACACTAGAAACAATTTAAAAAGCTATGAATATTAAAAATATCTATAAACCCTTAATACCACTAAAAACTTAAAAAATGCTTAATTACCCAAAAAATAACAGATTCTCAAAAAACCCTCAAAACTCCATAAAACCCTAAAAACAATAAAAATTATAAAATTCCATAAAAATATATATAAGCATACAAAAACTCTAAAAACCCTGAAAAAATAAGAAAACCTTAAAAACATAAAAATACTTTAAATCCCATAAAACCTAAAAATGTTAAAAGACCTAAAACCCTAAAAACCCAAAAAATCCAAAAAAACCCATAAAAATTCTAAAAATCCATAAAAATCCCTAAAAACATAAAAAACCTAATTAATCCTTAAAACATAAAAAACATAACTCCCTAAAAAGATTAAAACCCTAAAATCCCTAAAAAGTCAATAAAAACCGAATAAACCCCTAAAAACTAGAACAACCTCTAAAAACACTAAAACCCCTTCAAACTGGTAAAAAAATTAAAAAAACACTAGAAATGATTTAAAATCCTTAAAAACTGAAAAAAAAAACAGAAAAAATAAATTCCCTGAAATCCCTAAAAATCCTAAAAACCCATAAAAACCATCAAAATCCCTAAAAATTCCAAAACCTATAAAAATTATAAAAAATCCATAAAAATACATAAAAACATAAAAAACTATTAGAACACTGAAAAACCTTACGAAAAAGTTAAAGACCTAAAAAACCTTAAAACAATTAAAAACATAAAAACCATAAAAACCCACAAAATACAAAAAAAACTATAAAAATCATAAAAATATAAAAAAAACTAAAATACCTAAAAGTTTAAAAACCCCTAAAGCACTAAAAACCCTAATTAAAGCCTTGAAGTCCAAAAAAACTAAAAACCCATAAAACCCTAAAAATGATAAAAAAACTATAAAATACCATAAAACCCATAAAACACCTAATACCACATAAAACCTTAAAACTCTAAAATAGAAAAAACCCCTAAAAACCCACAACTCTAAAAACCCTTTACATCCCAAAAACCTAAATAAAAATCTAAAAACCCTTAAAAACTCAAAAAACCCCAAAAACGCATGAAAAAACATAACAACCAAAAACCAAAAAAACCCTAAAAACCATCAAAATCCCTAAAACTCCTAAAAACCCTATAAACCAGCAAAAATCCAAAAAATGACCTAAAATCCCTGAAAACATTTAAATCCCAAATGAAATCCTTAAAATACCTAAAATCCTATGAAATAGAAAAAACCCTAATAAACATAAAAAGCCAAAACAACACCTCAAAGCCATAAAAATCCATTAAAAACCTAAAAGAAAAAATCCTATATAAGCGCAAAAACATCCCTAAAACTCCCAAAACCCCCCAAAAACCTTAAAAAACCAAGAAAACGTAAAAAACTGAAAAACTATAAAAAACTAAATATAAAAAAATCATAAAAACCCATAAATGAACAACATAACAAAAAACACCCCAAAAAACAATAGAAACACCTGAAAAACATAGAAACCTATTAAAACCCTTAAAACCTTAAAACTATAAAACCTAATAAAAACTCTAGAAAACCTTTATACCCATAAAAATATTAGAAATATATAAAAAAATTATAAGCCTTATAATGCTCAAAAAAACCTAAAAACTAAAAAAACCATAGAAACCCTTAACACCCTAAAAACTATCAAATACCTAAACACCCAAAAAAATAAAAACCTAAAAAATCATTAAAAACATGTAAAAACATAAAATCCATAAAAACCCTAAAAGACCCTAAGAATAAAAAAAATAAAAACACTTAAAACACCTAACACCCCTTAAAAATGCTAAAAACCCTAAAAAGACTAAAAAGTTCCTAAAATCCATAAAAAATAAAAAACCCTTAACTCAATGAAAACCCTAAAGAAAAACATAAAAAACTAATAATAATTAAAAAATCTAAAAACCTAAAAATGCTAAAAATCCTGAAAAGACACTAAAAACCCTAAAACCCTTAAAAAATTAAAACCCTTAAAAACATATCAAATACCTAAAACCCATTATAACCATAATTAAACACAAAAACAGTAAAACCCATTAAACACCAACAAATATTAAAACATTCTAAAAAACCAAAGAAACACAAAAAACCCATAAAATCCTAAAACTCTAAAAATCCTTAAACCATCATAATCCCTAAAAAAGAAAAAACATAAAAATCTTAAAAAATATAAAAAATTTCAAAAATATTAAAAAAACCAAAAAACCATGAAAAATCCTAAGAAGACCTTTAAAATCTATGAAATCATAAAACTCCTAAAAACCAAAAAACATGAAAACCAAAAAACCTAAAACATCCTAACAACCCATAAAACCACTCATAATACCTAAAACCCTAGAATACATAAATTCGTAAAAATTATTTAAAACTCTTTAAAAACCTAAAAAACCCTAAAACTCGTTAAAACCCAAGGGAAAAAATTAAAAACCAAACAATAACTAAAGCCCCTAAAAAACTAAGATGAAAAACCTAAGAAGAAGAGTATGGTTCCCAAGACTCCTAGATCCTCCCACGTCAGGGTTCTTAGGCAGTGTCCTTCCTTCATCACGTGGTGCTTTTTCGACATGGTAGTGGATTTTTAGGCATCATATTGCTCAGTGATGCTGCTCCATCTTCTCAGGGTGTGGTTTCTATGGCTTGATGGTGCCCTCGTAGAACCTCTTAGGAAGAAACTTCAGTCTAAGGATTCTTATATGATTGTGCAGGTCAGATTTGGTCTTTCTAGTGTGCGGTGTTGAAGGGATTTGGTGGGGTGGGTCAGATATGGTACTTCCTCTATGTGGCGCTTCAGATACATGGAGGAGATGCCAGATCTGACCTTTTCAGAGTGCGGCTTTGCAGTTTCTCGGAAGTTTGGGGCAGATTTGGACCTTCCGATGTGCGGCGTTGTAGTTCTTTGGATGTTTTTTGGGGTTTTGTTCTTTCCTTCGCATGGTGATGCAGTTCTATGTAGAAGTGGTCAAGATCTGACTACCTTGGTCTCGGCTATGGTTCCTCGGCTTTGGGCACTGTGCCTTTTGCAGATTCATGGATATCCTCTGGGCTTCCTTAAGCTCTTCTTGAAGCTGGACATGGTCGTGATGCTTTTTTTTGCTATAGTTTCTCTATAAATATTCGGACTGTTTGGAGTGGATCCGGAGACAACTAGTATTTTTTCTGGTTTGGGTCATTGGATGATTTTTGTTGGTGCTGCAGGATGTTGGGATGTGTTTGGTTCTCTTTCCATAAGTTCGATGGTCTCAGTGGCGGGCATGACTGGCATAGGAATTGGTAGATGCAAATGAAGTTCTGTTGGATTGGCGATGGTGTGAACAGTTCTCTGGTGTGGGATCTCAAATCGGCTTGGCATCAGTTTTCACAGAACATTAAGGTCTGTGTCTCTAGTTCCTCAATTTTATTTTTTCTTAATGCTGTTGATGAAAGGATGGTTATGTTGTACTGTGTGGTGGCTATGTTGGGCTATGATTTCCTGAGTTATTGCTAGTTTGGATGTGAGTAGTTGTTGGTGAATGTTTTTGGGTCTGTTGAGTGGTGCTAGAAGCTGTCCAACCATGAAATGGGTCATCGGAACGGCCTTATGGTTATGGGTATGAACATGGAGTTTTGGGTGGTGTGGTTTGGCTCTAGGCATAGGTGCTGGGGGTCCTGTGTGTATGGATTTGTTACTAGGTGTGGAAGGATGGAAGCTTCTGGTAGTTATATGTTGATGGTGAGCGATCTCCATGGAAAAGAGGTGACTGATGGTGGGAACAGTGCTAAGGGAGGCTGGATGATGGTGATGGGTGCTTCTTGGCTACGATGTGAAGAAGGTGATCTTTATGCTGTTGGTTTTGGGGGTTATCTATTTCTGGAAATGGTTATGCTTGGAAAAGAGGGTTTATTGTGGTCCTACTAATATCGTACTAATGATTGATGATGAATTTGATGGTTGTCATTATGGCTCTGCCGGATGCTGGTTGCTGATTGGCCGGGAGGTGATGATGATGACTGTTCGGAATTACTGCTTTGTTTTTCTTTTTGTGTACATTTTGGTTTTTTTTGGGTTTTTTGGGTTTGGGGTTGTTAAGGGTTTTTTTGGGTGTGGTTAGTTTGACCTCACCCCTCCCTTGTCTACTACATCATTTTTCTAATAAATTTGGGGGGTCGAGAATATCCTGACCCTCGCATCTTCCTTTCCCTAAAAACCTAAAAAAATATAAAAATCCTAAAAGTTCCTAAAAACCCAAAAACACTAAAAAGGCCCTAAAACCCCTAAAACCCCCAAAAATACCTGAAAACCTCTTTAAAACACTAAAAAAAATTAAAAAAACTATAGTACCCTAAAAAACTAAATAAAACCATAAAAACCTAAAAACCCATACAAATCCTAAAAACTATAAAATACATTAAATCCCTCAAATCCATAAAAATATTAAAAAATTTAATTTTTTTGAAAAATCACTAAAGAAACCAAAAAACATAAATAACCAAAAACCCTTAAAAACCATAATAAAATAAAATAAAACTAAACATTTAAAACCCCTAAAAACTCTAAAACCTCTAAAAACCTTAAAATGCTAAAACCCCATAATATCCTAAAAAGAACAAAAAAATATAAAAATACTTTAAAACCTTGAAAACATTAGCAGACTCTAAAAAACCATTGAAAAACTAAAAAACCCATAAAAACCCACAACAACCATAAAACCCCTAAAAAAATTCAAATCAAAACACCCCTCCAAATACCTAAAACCCCATAAAAATGATAAAATTTCCTTAAAATCTCTATAAATGTAAAAACCCATAAAACCCAAAAAAACCCAAAGAAAAACAAAAAATCCTAAAAATAATAAAAACCCTAATAACCCTAAAAAACCCCAAACCCCCTAGAATACCCCCAAACCCTAAAAATCCTTAAAAATGTAGCAAAACTCTATATCTAGCAAAACCCTTGCAATACATTAAAAAACTTAAAAGACATAAAACCCCCCAAAACCATAAAACCGTGAAAAATCCCTAAAAAACCTAAAAACGCTAAAAACCCTAAAAGTCCCTATGAAACCTAAATCCCGTGAAACAACAAAAACTCGAAAAGCCTAAAAATTATAAAAATCCCTTTAAACCCATAAAAAAATAAAAAAATATTAACCCTAAAAAACAGAAAAACTTAAACCCCTTAAAATCTTTAAAAACTATAAAATACCCTAAAACCATAAAAATCACTAAAAACCTCAAAACCACAATTTTTTTAAAAAGACCTTAAAATCCATAAAAAAGTTAAGAACCCAGAAAACCCCAAATAAAACCTTCAAAAATGAACAACACTTAATACCCCTAAAATCTAATAAACATAAAAACATAAAAACCCCAAAAACCATTAAAACTCCTAAATGTATTAAAACCCCTAAAGTCCAAAAAAAACACTAAAAACCCACTAAAAACTGTAAAAACCATTTAAAAACCTAAAAATATTAATAACCTCTAAAAAAATTAAAATCCCTAAAAACTAAAAAAAGTCTATAAACACACAAAAACCCATAAAACCCCTAAAATAGTATAAAACCCAACCCCCCCCCCCCCTAAAATCCCTAAAAAACTAAAAATCCATAAAATTTATAAAAATCATTCAAAATCCCTAAATCATAAAAACCTTAAAACCCTAAAAACTCTAAAAACCCTAAGAAAAACATAATAACCAAAAACACTTAAAACCCATAAAAACCTAAAAAATGCTAAAAACCCTAAAAAACCACAAAAAAACCCTAACCCCCCTAAAACCCATCAAAATCCCCAAAAACATTAAAAATTAATACAAATCAATGAAATCCCTAAAAATAATTAAAATTTTAAAAAAAAACTGTGGAAAACCTTAAAACCCTAAAAAAAATTAAAACCTTTAAAAACAAAAGAAATACTAAAAACCCTAGAAACCCATGGAAAGACCCTAAAAACTCTATGACCCAAAAAAATCCAAAAGACCCAAGAAAACCATAAATATCATTTAAACCCATTAAACCCTAAACCACAAAAACTCTAAAACCCCTTTAAAACTATAAAAATGTTAAAAACCTCTAAAAACATTAAAAACCATAAAAACGCAAAAAACTCTAAAAAACCTACAAACCCTGAAATACCTCAAAATACCTAAAAATCATTAAAACCAGAAAAATCCTAAAAATAAATAAATATCCTAAAAGACATAAAAGTCCCTGAAAACCATGAACACCCCTAAGAATACCATAAAACCTAAATACACTTAAAACCCCTAAAAAACCTAAAAATTCTAAAATACCTAAAAACCAAAAAGTCCCTAAAACCAATAAAACCCCAAAAACCCATAAAACCCCCAAAACATGAAAAAACCCTAGAAACAAATAAAAACCCCAAAAAATAAAATCTCTAAAAACACATTAAACCTATAAAAACATTAAAATCACTAAAAACCCATAAATCTAGTAAAAAAAATAAAAACCCCTAAATCTAAAAAAAAATCCCAAAAAAACATTATAATACCCTAATATACATAAAAATCCATAAAAACCCTTAAAACATCTTAGAATGACTTAAATTCTTAAATGAAAATAAAAACTCTAGAAACCAAAAATTATAAAAAAATCCTAAAAACCCACTAAATCCCTTAAATTTTGAAAAATCCATAAAAATCCATGAAAATCCTATAGAACCCTAAAAATTTTTAAAACCCTAAAACCACCTTAGAATACCCTAAAAACCAAAAATCACATAAAAACCTTAAAAATCAATAAAATACTAAACATGATATAAGAATCAAAAGAAACCCTAAACTCCTAAAACCATTAAAACCTATAATAACCTTAAAAACACTAAAAACCAAAAAACCCCAAATTTTTTTCTAAAAACTCAAAAAACACTTTAAATCCCAAAAAACGTTAAAAACCTCTAAAAATTTTAAAAACCTTAAAAGACTCCAAAAAATCACAAAAAACCAAAAAACCAAAAAACAAATAAAATACCTCAAAATCCATAAAAACCCTAAAATCATAAAAAACCAAAAAATCCCTAAAAACATAGTAAACCCTAAATAATTGGAAAAACTCTAAGAAAATCTTAAAAAACAAAAAACTCTTAAAACCTATAAAACCATAAAAATTCTAAAAACACTAAAAAACCCTAAAACACTATAAGACATATTCAAACCAAAAAAACCCTAAAATCCAAGAAAACCCTAAACTCCCATAAAAACCCCAAAAGAATGCTAAAAACACAAAACCCCATTAAACCCCTAAAACATTAAATCACTATAAAAAACCTTAAACCTAAAAATCTCATAAAACCCCCTAAAATCCCAATAATTCCATAAAGTCCCTAAAAATCCATAAAAACCTATAAAAACACTAAAAATCTGAAAAAATGTAAAAACCACAAAAACCTTGATAAACCCTTATAAATTTTTAAAAACCTAAAAACACATAAAATCCCTAAAAAACATAAAAACCTAAAAACCCAAAAACCACTTCAAACTGTAAAAACCCTAAAAACCATAAATATTCCTAAAAACCACAAATATCATAAATATCACTAATAATCTCTTAATATTAGAAAAACCCTATGAAAAATGTAAAATCCTAAAAAACATAAAACCCATTTAAAACCCTATAAAACACTATAACCAAAAAAACCTTAAAATACACAAAAAAATAAAAAAACAACTAAAAACCATAAAAACCCCTATAAAAAATAAAATCCCTAAAATCCCATAAAACCCTGAAACCCCACTATAAAATTTAAAAACCCGTTAATTAACTAAAATGATAAAATACTCGAAAAACCATTAAGACCCCCAAAAATTCAATAAAAAAAAGAACCCAAAAAAAATTAAAAAATCCTGAAATCATTAAAAACCCCTAAACCCTTTCAAAATCCCTTCAAATCCTAAATTCCACTAAAACCCCTAAAAATCACTAAAAACCTAAAAACATTAAAAAAACCCCTAATATAATATTAAATACATAAAAACACATAAACCACCTAAAAACTGAAAAATGATAGTACCCATAAAAACCCTAAAAGACCCAAAAACCCAGAAAACCCCTAAAATCCATAAAAATCATGAAAACCATAAAACAAATAAAAACCATAAAACGCAACTAAAAACTCTAAAAATGCGTTAATAATCTAAAAATGTTTAAATCTCAAAGAAACCATAAAAACCATTAAAACTCAAAAAAAAACCAAAACAACATAAAACCCCTACAACTCCAAAAACCTTAATACCCAAAAATCCCTAAAACCCCTAAGAAACAGTAATAATCCTTAAAAACCCCAAAAACATCCATAAAAAGATAAAAACCCCAATAAATATAAAAATATTGTATAAAAATCCTAAAACAAATAACATTTAAAACCCCTAAAAATCATTAAAAAATCTAGAAACCACCAAACCCCCAAAATGCCTATAAAAACTAAAAACATAGTAACCATAAAAAAATCAACAAAAAATAAAAAACCATAAGAACCCCAAAAAACATTAGTAAAGACTTAAAAACCAAAACAAACATAAAACTCTTAAAGATATTAAAAATTCTAAATTCCTTAAAATACACTAAAAATACCCAAATCTTAAAAAACTGCTAAAACCATACAACCCCTAAAACCATAAAAAACAATAAAGAACCATAAAAACCCTAACTGACAACTAAAAACTCTAAAAAACTTTCAAATCCCTAAAAACATTAAAATACTATAAAACCTTAAAACCCTAGAAAACATAAAAAACCCCTAAAAACTGGAAAAAACCAAAAACCAAAAAACCCAAAAAACCCAAAAACTATATAAATCATAAAAAACCTAAAAATACCTAAAATTATAAAAACCTGAAAACCCAAAGAAAACCTTAAAAATCTAAAAATACATAAAACCCTTAAAAGATATTAAATTTTAAAAACCCTAAAAGAACATATAAAACCCCTAAAAATACTCAAAAACCGTAAGAACCCATTAAAATATAAATATCTTAAAAATACCTAAAAATATAAAAAAAGTAAATAACCCGAATACCTGAAAATCCACAAGAAAAACTTAAAACCTCGAAAATGTAAAAAAAACCAAAACCACTAAAAACCCTAAAAATCATAAATTCCCTAAATATCCCAAAAACCCTAAGAATAATTAACAAACCTATAAAACCCTTTAATCTCCCAAAAAATCAAAAAACATAAAAACCCCAAAAAACCCTATGAAATCAAAAAAACATTAAAACACTTAAAACCAATAAAAGTGCTAAAAACCCTAAAAACTCATAAAAACCATTAAACTCCTAAAAACCTTATAACCCATTAAAACCCTAAATAACAACTAAAAACTCTAAAAACCATTTAAACCAACAAAAATGTAAAAAAAACTCTAAAAACCATAAATCCAAAAAAATATAAAAAAGAACTATAAACCTAAAAATACTCTACAAACCCTAAAAATCCCTTAAACACCTCAAACCCCTCAAAATAAAAAAACCCTAAAAAATACTTAAAACTCTTAAAAATAAAAAATACCCTAAAACCCTAAGAAAACATTTAGATCCTAAAAAATTAAACCCCCTAAAACCATAGAAAACCATAAAAACCATTAAGCCCCCAAAAAATGCATAAAAACACTATGGAATCATAAAAATACTAAAAAATACCTAAAAATCCCAAAAACATAAAAAACACTAAAAACCTGTAAAAAACATAACAAAAACATAAAAACATAAAAACATATAAAATCCCTAAAAATTCTAAAATTCCTAAAATCTATAAATGAACATAAAAATCATAAAAACCCTCTAAAAATAAAAAACAATGAAAACCAAAAGAATCCATAAAAATCCATAAAAAATAGAAACTAATAAAAACTCTAAAAACCCTTTAAACAACTTAAAAGTTAAAAAAACTCAAAACCATACAAACTCAAAAATCTCATAAAACCCTAAAAAACATAAGAACCCTAAAACTCTAAAAACCCTAAAAACCATCAAAATCCCAAAAGACCCTAAAAACTATAAAATCATAATCAAGATATAACAATCCCTAAAAATGAAAACAATACTAAAAACCTATAAGAAACATAAGAAAACATTAAAAATGTAAAACCACATAAAACCCCAAATAAACATAGAATTGTTAAAACCCCTAAAAACCTTAAAAACACCAAAAATCATTAAAATCTGTAAAAGAACAAAAAAACAAAAAAAACCTTTAAATCCATAAGAATCCATATAAACATATAAATCCATAAAAACCATAAGAAAAAATTTAAAAACAAAAAACACTTAAAACTCCTAAAAACCTAAAAAAGTGTTAAAAACCCAAAAAAATGTAAAAAATGCCCTAAATTGATAAAAACCTTCAAAACCCATAAAAACCATCAAAACCCAAAAAACACCTAAAAACCACTAAAAATATAAAAATATTTTAAACCAATAAAAATGTTAAAAAACTCTAGAATCCCTTATAAACAATATAAAATTAAAAAACCCCTGAAAATCCCAAAAAAAACCTTAAAACCCTAAAAACTGTAAACCCCAAAAAATACATAAAAACCCTGTAAAACTATAAAAAATAATTTAAAATCCAAAAGAATACCTGAAAATTTAATGAACCCTAAAAACCATGAAAACTTCTATGAAAACCTGAAAACCCTAAAAACACTTAAAATGTTGAAGTAACCTATAACGCTAAAAACCCTAAACAACATGCAAAACCTAAAAATACATTAAACCCTAAAACCCAAAAAAGTCCTAAAAATTACCTAACAATTCAATAAACCATAAAAACCCCTAATAAAACCTTGAAATATCAAGAAATTTAAAATACCTTAAAAACTAAAAAACTACTAAAAACCTAAAACCCCAAAAATGAAAATAAAAACCCTTAAAATCATTAAAAACCCCCTACAAAACAAAAAAAACCCTACATCCCTCTAAATACTCTTAAAACCAACTAAAAACTCTAAATACCCTTTACACCACTAAAAATGTTCAAAAAGTACAAAAAACCATAGAAAAATAAAAAACCCAAAAGACACAAAAAAACAAAAAAAACCCTAAAACCCAAACAAACATTAAAATCCTAAAAATCCCAAAAAATATATAAATACTTAAAAAGTGATAAAACCCCAAAAAACCCAAAAAAGCAATAAAACCCAAAAAACACTTAAACCCATAAAAACGTAAAAACCTCTAAAAATCCTAAAAACACTAAAAAGACACTAAATCCCATAAAAACCAATAGACCTCTAAAATCCATAAAAACCATATACCCCAATCAAAACTCTAAAAACCCATTAAACCAATAAAAAATTTAAAAACTCTAAAAACCATGAAAACCGTAAAATTCTAAAAACCTCCAAATAACCAAAATAACATAAAAACCTGAAATTCAATCAAAATTTCTAAAAACCATAAAAACCATAAGGTTTCTAAAAGGCCCTGAAATCCCAAAGGACTCAAAAAACCTAAAACCCTTAAAAACAATAAAAATATAAAAACATTTAGACAACAACCCCCCCCCCCCCCCCAAATCACTAAAAACTCCATAAACCCTTTAAACCTATAAAAATATTAAAAAAACTCTAAAAAACCATAAAATCCCCCAAAAAACTAAAATACCCTAATCACTAAAAAAACATAAAAACCCTAAAACCCCAAAAAAACTTAAAATCCATGAAAATCCCATGAAACACCTAAAATCATAAAAGTAATAAATAATCCACAAAATTCCATAAAACGTAAAAAACATAAGAATATAAAAACTCATAAGAAACCTTACAAACCTAAAAATAATTAAAAACCTAAAAAATTATAAAAACCCTAGAGACCTCAAAACCCTTAAAATATCTAAAAACCATAACATAAAAATCCATAAAAATTGCTAAAAACCACTAAAAACTAAAAAACCTTAAGAAAACAAAAAAAATAAAAACAATCAAAACCCTTACACCTACATTGGCATACACTGTGTCTTATTTTTGATAAATTGGGGGGGGGGGGGGGTCAGGAATAACCTGGCCCTACACCTTCCTTTCCCTTAAACCCCAGAACCATCTAAAAACTCTAAAACCCCTTTAAACTATCAAAAATGTAAAAGAACCCAAAAATCACTAAAAACCCCTAAAAACAAAAAAACCATAAAATCCAAAAATACCAAACCTAAAACCCAGAATATTCATTAAAACTCTAAAAATATGCAAAAAGACTTGAAATTCCCTAAAAACATAAAAAACACAAAAACACCTATGAGACCCTAATAAAAAAATAAAATCCTAAAACAATTAAAGCCCCTAAAAACCTTAAAAACCCTAAATACTAAAATAACCCATAAAAACATTAAAAACCAAAAAAACCAATAAAAACCAAAAATAATCCACAAAAATCCCTAAAACTGATAAAAACCCAAAAACCACACACAATCCCAAAAAAATCTTAAAAACATTAAAATGCTACAAAAGATAAAACGCCTCAAAAAACATAAAAAAAAACTAAAAACCCTAAGAAAACTATAAAACCTAAAGAAACATAGAAACCCAAAAATCATAAAAACACTACAAATACCTAAAAACATTAATTTTTTTAAATACAATAAAATATAGAATATTACATTAAAAACCCATAAAAAATAAAAAATGCTAAAAACCTGAAAACCCCTAAAACTATAAAAGCCCTAAAACCATCAAAATCCCAAAAAATCATAACACAATAAATAACCTAAAAATCCATAGAAATCCATTGAATCGAAAAAACCCCTAAAATGCATGAAAACCCCAATGAAAACCCTAAAAAAACTAAAACCACCAAAAAACCTAAAAAAATGCTAAAATCCTAAAAACTATAAAAGACCTAAAAACCCTAAAAACTCCAAAAAACCAAAAACCCCCTTAAAACACTAAAAGGCCCCATAAACCCATAAAAACCCTCAAAACCACTAAAAACTCTAAAAACATAGTAAACATATGAAAAAATTAAAACTCTTAAATACCTTAAAACCATAAAAACTAAAAAACCCCCAAAGTCCAAAAAACCATAAAATCTCTAAAAACCCAACAAAAACCATCAAATCCTCAAAATCAATAAAAACCCTAAAAATCATAAAAATACTATAGAATTCATAAATTTCCCTAAAAGAAAAAAACCTAAACTACAGAAAACCCCAATGAAAACCTCAAAAACCTAAAAACACTTAATCCCCTAAAAAGATAAAAAATGCAAAAAATTCTGAAAACCCTAAGAACTTGAAAAACCTAAAAAACCCTAAAGACCCTAAAAATTTATAAAAACCTTAAAATCCCTCAAAATCTATAAAACACTAAAAACATTATAAATCCAAAAAATTCAAAAAATTCAATAAAAACATAAAAAATTCTAAAAACCGTGAAACTCCTAAGAAACCATAAAAAACTAAAAACACTTAACACCCCTAAATAACTAAAAAATACTAAAAACCTTTAATGTCACTAAAATCAATAAAAACTCTAAGAATCCCTAAAAACCATAAAACCCCATAACAACAATAAAAACACTAAAAACCCATAAAAATCATAAAACATCACTAAACAAATATATAATGACTTTAAATCACTAAAAATGATAAACACTCTAATATATAATAACAAGCATGAAAAACTAAAAAATGATAAAAATACAAGGAAACCATTAAAACTTTAAAAATGCAAAAATCTTAGAAAACCCCTCGTAATTATGAAAAACCATAAATCCCTAAAAATAATAAAAATACTAAAAAACCCATAAGAGTCCTTAAAAATGTAAAAAATCCTATGAAAACCTTAAATACCAAAAAAACAAATAAAACCCATTAAAAAATAAAAAACTAACAACCCTAAAACCTTAAAATCCTTAAAAACCATAAAATCCCTGAAAACCTTAAAACCCATTAAAACCCTAAAATACCGTAAAAACCCACAAAATCACTCAAGATCCCTAAAAAATCCAAAAAACACAATAATCATAAAATCCCTAAAATTAATAAAAAGATAAGAGACCGTAAAAACCCCTAAAAACTAGAAGAAAACCATAAAACCGAAAAAAAAATTAAAAAACCTAAAAAATGATAAAACCATAAAAAAGTATTAAAACCATTAAATCCCTAAAAACTATAAAATCCCTAAACTTTTTCAAAATAATAAAAATCTCTATAAATACTTCAAAATTCCTAAAAACAAAAAAACATGAAAACCCCTTATAAAAACATAAAAACTCTTAAAAACCATGAACAATATAAAAATTTGAAATCCCTAAAACCCTATAAAAGACCCTAAAGCCCCTAAAACACCTAAAACCCGTAAAACCACAAAAAACACTAAAAATATAAAAACACTCTAAAAACCCTAAAAACCAATAAAATTGTAAAAAATACTTTAAATAACTATAATATTTGAAATATATATAAAAAACCATAAATACCATAGAAAATCCAAAAATACACGAAAACCCATAACACCATAAAAACCATAAAACCCTCCAAATACCCAAAACCCTAAAAACTATGAAAATCCTAAAAAAGATCTAAAAGTACCTAAAACACAAACCCCTTAAACAATAAAAAAACCTAAGAAAAAATTAAAACCTAAAAACACTTAAATCCCTTAAAAAATGAAACAACACAAAAACATTGTAACATCCTTAAAAACCATAAAAAATCTCTAAATCACTAAAAACACTAAAAACCATAAATATCCTATATAAAACCCAAAAATCCCTTAAAATATAAAAACAAAAAAAAACCCTAGAATAAAGATAAAAACCATAAAAACATTAAAACCCAAAAAACCTCTACCCCCCTAAAAGAAGAGCTAAATTCTCAAAAATGTTGTAAAAGACCCTACTTGTAAGAACCCTGATCTTCTTTTCAGGTATCTTTTCCTTTTTCTGGAGTTTTAAAGGAAAAGGAACATTATGGAAATTTTCAAAGTACACACCGTGTACTTTCTGACTACATGTCGTGTACTTCCTGAGTACACGCCGTGTACTCTTCCACGGCTCGAAGCCATGTGCTGGCCATGTCAGGCCACACACACGGTGTGTAGGGGTGACGTGGAGGGAAATTTTTGGTGCAGTACGAAAAAGACCCAGTAGATGCAGTGTACTCTAAAAGTATACTCCATGTACTTTCTTTTTTTTTACTAAATGAATCGGGGTCACGCCTGACGCATAGAAACACATCATTCTAGGTCTCGTTCGTCCGAGAGCAACTCGTACAGCTGAATCTTTTGACGAGCTCCCGCCCCTTCTTCTGTTCTCTAATTTGAGCACGACTGATTGTGTTGGAATCGCAACGATAAGATCTTCCTTCTTCTTGAGCTTCGTTTTCTGATTCCTCTTCATTTGTAAGTTATCATGGGTTGACCGTTTTTTGCATTTTCTCATATCTACGGCATTCTAAGGGCAATAAATCATCTTGACTAACATATATCAATCTCCTAGGATCGAGGTAGGTGGTTGGTGCCTTTCTGTTGAAAGTCGATGAGTAATTTTTGCAAATTCAACAATTTCTCTTGTGCGGGGAATTGTGGGTTTCCTATTTTTCTCCAGATTTTTTCCTGCTTTGCTTGACTGCTGTAGTAGAGGTTATACTTGTGAGTAGAGTAAGTTATTTTGTGCTCAGGTTGATTTTCCATGTTTGTTCTGCCTGTTTGGAATTTTTCCAGTTTCCATGCCTAGCCATAGGATAGTGGAACTGCTAATTTTTTATGATGTTGAGCCTTATAATGATAAAAAAGTAATTTTTGAGTTTTACTTGGATGATACACGCACGCTATGCATATTTATTTTCACTCAGGACTGTGAGAACCTAGAGTAGTAGACCAAAATGGATAATTAACGTAAGGGCTTCTCCAGAGTGTCTTTAAATACGATGCGAGACCACAGGAGAAATTGATGATGAGTGCTTCCTCAGAGAGTCTGTAGTTCCTTGACGCGGGCCATAGGGGGAATGAGATGTTGATTGCTTCCCCAGAGAGCCTTTAGTACGATACGAGACTATAGGGGGAATTGATGGTGAGTGATTCCTCAGGGAGTTTATTAATTTTTGTAGCCAAACCATAGGGGTGAGAATGCGTGTTCCTCATAGAGGGTTGCTAGTACTTATAGGTTGAACCATAGGGGTTAGGCTGTGAGAGCTACCCAGAGGGTTACCTTTTTCCTTTATTGTTGGTTGTTTACTTGTGTGCTTCTTTTTTTAGAACTGTAGATAGTAGCTGCATGTGGTCCTGTTTACTACTTCTTGTTTTATTACTGCCATGTATTCATTGACTGTTAGGCACAAATATTTCAGTGATTTCCTACTGGGATTTTATCTCACACCCTGTTTGGGACATGATTTTGCGCCCAATAATACTATTTTGCTACAGGTATAGATAAGTTCAAGCGCCCTTTTTCTTCGAGTTCTTGATTCACTAGAGCTGGAGAGCATGGGACCGAGCCGAGGCTTGCGATGTTGAGGAGTTTACTTTGTTTTCTTTTTCACTTTTTTTCAGTTGTACTTCAGCACGTTGGTTTGTTTACTTCTTTCCATAGAAATATGTTCCATGTTGCATCATTATTATGTATCCATTGCTTTCACTGTTCACTTCACTTGTTGTATGATGTTGATTGTTTCTGCTATTGTGTCTGGTTGTTTTTTGACTATATACTTTACCGAATGAGGGCATAGTTTCCCCACCGACTAACCAAGGCCCTCGCTGCTAGTCGGCAGCCTCTGGCATTTGGGGAAACATGCTTGAGGTCATGTGGGGAACCAAGTATGGGGCACCAGTGGTGGGGCTCTGGATTCGGGTCGTTACAATGTGGTATCAGAGGGTTCTTTTCTCTTGCTTTACTATTTGGAGACTTTAGACTGGGATCGGACGAACTCAGTACTTGGTATTAAGCTATGATCGGGAGTAGCTAACTCATGTATAGGAAAATTCCATACTACCTCGTTAATTGCAGTTTGCTGGTTTTGAGTTTTTATGGTTGATATGTTTTCACCTAGAGTGATTCGCTTGACTTGTGCAGTTATTGTTTTGATATTTTAGTTCTATTTCTATCGCAACCCAATAAGATGAGGGTATTCCATATCATGCATCATATAGGCACTTTTATAAATCACATTCCATGTATTCTTGCTATGCCATCTAGGGTGTATTAGCGATTGCATGCTGTTGTGATAGGCTTTGTGTAGATTATGCATGCTGTTGTGATAGATGCTTGATAGAATCCCTGCTGTGATGTTAGAGAGATGTTGTTTTCCCTTGTATGTGACTATAGGAGATGCCAAGCTTTGATTCGCGGGGAGTATGGGCCCTCACGAATCAGAATTTGGCACCTATTTTCCTTGTTTTTAGTGTTTCTGGGGTTCTATGCAATTTCTGAGCTACTGCCCATAAAAAACCCAGAATACACAGCATGTACTTTTTGGATACATGTCGTGTAGTTTTCAGGTCGTGTTACTGACCGTGTGAGCAGAACACGATGTCGTGAAAGTTAATTTAGAAACACGCCATGTATGGTAGGTACATGTCGTGTAGTAATGAGCTGTGTACCCGGCCGTGTCACTAAAAACACGGGTCAGGGAAGCTCGAGTAGCAAACGCCGTATTGTAATAGAACACGTCGTGTAGTCTCTTACATGCACCTGGCCGTGTCACGAACAACACGGGTCAGCGTGAACTTCTCTCAGACACGCTGTGCTGCTCTTGAAGCATGCCGTGTATTCTTGTCAGGTACCTGGCCGTGTCACGAACAACACGGGACTGTGTCACCTTGCCTATACACGCCGCGTTTGTTCGGAGCACGCCGTGTAAGGATCATCCATGTAGACGGCCGTGTGTTTAACAACACGGGCCGCTGAAGCCTTTCCCACTACACGTCATGTCTGTAGGGAACACGCCATGTAGTCTCAGTTTAAGAAAACCGTGTGGGTTAGCTGTGTAATGGACTCGGGTAGGGTAATAGTTTTCAAGTACACACCGTGTAGTTTGAGGTGTACATGACTTGTAGGGAAGGATTACACGCTCATGTAATTGGCATAAGAAAACACGTCGTGTAGTTTTTATACACGTCGTG
This sequence comes from Viscum album, assembly GCA_963277665.1. Classification (NCBI taxonomy): domain Eukaryota; kingdom Viridiplantae; phylum Streptophyta; class Magnoliopsida; order Santalales; family Viscaceae; genus Viscum; species Viscum album. The sequence continues at coordinate 1,272,084,276 of OY728136.1, read as the reverse complement.
TAGTCGAGTTTTGTAAACTTGTGTGTTTTCTGTCCCCTGTTTCCATTTTGTACTCTTGTGTTATCTGTACTTGTTTTCCTGATCTAAGGTGTACATTTGATCTTTCAGAGCTATGACTCCGAGATGTCCTCTGGTCGTACGTATGTCATCAGGCAGTGATCAGACGCCAGATAGGGCTGATCAGGGACTTCCTGCCGATCCTCCAGTCGTGCCAGCCTTGGCACCGGTTGTTAAACCAGTTGCATGTGTTTATGCGTAGTTTAGGGAAGGTTTTATGAGGATGATGTAGGCCTTCCAGGGAGCGCCGCCTCCTGCCATGACTATGGTAGACCTGACGCGAGTTTTTCAGTAGCATCATCCTCCCACTTTCTCGGGGGAAGGATGACCTTAGGCTATAGAGTCATGGCTGGAAGCCATGTTGACTATCTTTATGCATCTGGAGACGCCTCCAGAGATGCGGGTCAAGCTATCCACCTACATGATCTGAGACTCCGCCAAGAGGTGGTGGGACGTGATCTCACAGGCGAGTCAACAACAGGTTATGGCTTGGGAGGAGTTCCAGCATGTGTTCTATTACTACTTCTACCTAGAGACCCTGAGGGCCGATCGAGCCCGAGATTTAATGAGCTTAGAGCAAGTTACTCTTTCTGTCATGGATTATTCCTCTTGATTCACCGATCTGCAATGTTACACACACCTCCAGGATGGAATTGGGGTGTTCTTAGCAAGGAAGTTTGAGGATGGCCTCAGGAGGGAGATCTGCTCGCAAGTGAACATCTTCCAGCTGAATTCCATCACTTCCATCATCAACCAGACATTGATTGCAGAGCACAATCATAGAGACTCTGGAGCTGCGAACTAGGGCGGTTCTACTTCTAGAGATAGTCTTCCTCCATATGACAGCAAGAAGCATCGTAGAGAGCATATGCGCGTTGACCCGAGGAAGTGTGATGCATTTTCCAGAATCCAGGTGACATGCTACCAGTGTGCCCGGTCAGGGTACATGAGGTCGCAGTGCCAGAGGGACCCTATGGAGTTCTGATTTGTGGCAAGATGGGTCACCTTCTGCATTTTTCCCAGGTTTTCTCACCAGCAGCTGGTGACTGGGGTTCTTCCATGACTCCTTGTTCAGGAGTAGCCCCACCAGTATCTCACCAGTCATGGAACTGGAGTTTTTCCGGCCATTTGGACCGAGGTGGAAGTCAAGGATGTGGCGGTCAGCCACCAGTCCCTCAGCACCAGCAGGGTGGATCAACTCAAAGTGGTCAGCCAGGGGCACAGGGCCGCGGTGCAGGCCAGTCTTTCTCCATGGAGCAGACCTATTAGGATCAGGATCCCAGACCTTCTACAGTTCAAGGTACGATTTTAGTAGCCCAAGTTTTATCTTCATCCCTTTTTGATATTGGATCTACGCATAGCTTTATCTATATTGCTGTCGTTGAGAGCCTTGGGCTCTGCATCTTTTCTTTTTTCGACTCGTTGAAACTAAACACACCTTTGGGGACGAGGACATCTAGTGTGCTCCAGTTTAGAGAGTTCCCTCTCAAGGTTGCAGGGTATCATTTCTTATGGGATCTCTATGTCCTAGAGATGACAGGCAATGATTTCAATCACGGGATGGACTGGTTGGTTACCTTCAAGGTATTCGTCAACTGTTATTGCCATAGAGTGAGTTTCGTTTCATTAGAGGGTGAATCTTTTCTTCAAAGAGGCGAATGGGATGTTCAGGCAGGTCAAGCAGGACTCGAGCATCATGGTCTAGGAAGGGTGATAGCCCAGATTTCTAGTCTTTATTTAGATGATCAGGGGACTTCGCTGTTGGACTTTCCTCTAGTGGTAGATCGTTTCAGGGATGTATTTCCAGAGAAATTTTCATTTTTGCCTCCAGAGCGTGAGGTAGACTTCTCTATTGATCTCGTGCCAGGAGCGGCACCGGTGTCCATTCCTCCCTATTGGATGGTCACACCTGAGTTATAGGTGCTCAAGAAGCAGTTGGAGGAGTTGCAGGAAAAGGGTTTCATCTAACCTAGTACTTCTCCTTGGGGTTCACCTGTCCTTTTTGTAAAGAAGGAAGACGGTACCCTTTGGCATTGTGTGGATTATCGAAAGCTGGACCAGTTGACGGTCAAGAACCGATATCCCTTGACGAGGATTGATGACCTCTTCGATCAGCTTAAAGGAGCCCGAGTGTTCTCAAAAATCTATTTGAGGTCCGGTTATCATCATTTTCATGTTAGACCATCAGATATACCCCTGACAACCTTCAGGAGAAGGTATGGTCTATATGAGTATACAGTCATGCCGTTCGGTCTCATGAACGCACCTACAGTTTTCATGGCACTAATGAACCGAGTGTTCCATCCTTACATGGATTCATTCGTAAAGGTCTTCATGGACGATATCTTGGTGTACTCTCGCACTCAACATGACCATGCCACACATTTTGAGATCGTTCTGAGTACACTGAGAGAGCATCAGATTTATGCTAAACTATCGAAGTGCCACTTCTGGATGGATTAGATTAACTTCTTGGGTCACGTCTTTCAGGACTTTTCTCGTCTAGCAACACCCTTCACAGGTCTGACCAAGAAGGGGTTGAAGTTCTTATGGTCATATTATTGCGAGTCATCCTTTCAAGAGCTGAAAGGGAGGTTGACGTCAATGCCGATACTAATATTTCTAGAGTCAGGAAAGAGATACATTGTTTACTGTGATGCTTCAGGTATTGGGCTAGGAGCTATGTTTATGTAGGGAGATGGAGTCGTTGCATACGGATCTCATCATTTGAGGCCACATGAGAGGAACTACCCTATGCACGATCTGTATTTGGCAGCTTTTGTTCATGCCTTACGTGGTTGGAGATACTATATTCTGGGAGAGAACATTGTGGTCTTCCTCGACCACAAGAGTCTCAAGTATATCTTCACTTAGCGTGATCTGAATCTGAGGCAGCGCAGGTGGGTCGAGTACCTTCAGTCTTTTGATTTCGATATTGCCAATACGCCGGGAAAGGGCAACGCAGTGGAAGATGCATTGAGCCGGAGAACTCAGATTCAGGCAGTTCATGAGGACAGTAGTGAGTGGAAGCTTATGGCTCTGTTCTCTAAGATGCATCTGGAGGTGCACGACAGACAGGGACAGACCTTCTGATCCTCTGTAGCTGTTACCTCTACACTACTTGATCAGGTACGGATGAGGCAACTATCAGACTCTAATGGCTTGGTCCTGCGGGAGAGTGTGTTAGGAGAGGACCCTCATCCTGGATGGACAGTGGGCGAGGAAGAGATCTTGCATTTCCAGGGACGCGTATGGGTGTCGGTAGACATACGTGAGGAGCTGATACGGGACTTTCATTCCTCAATTTGGGTAGTTCATCCTGGCATCACCAAGATGTATCGGGATCTTCATTACCAATACTGGTGGCCAGGTATGAAGAAAGATGTTTATGGTTTTGTCATGAGATGTTCTACTTGTCAGCAGGTGAAAGCAGAGCATCAGCGAACAGCAGGACTTTTACAGCAGTTACCCATTCCATAGTGGAAGTGGAATGATGTCGCGATGGACTTCGTGACCGGGTTACTGAGGTCGCCTCGGGGGAACAATGTTGTTTTGGTTGTCGTCGATAGACTCACAAAGGTTGCTCACTTCTTTCCGATCAAGGAGACCTTCAATGTCGATGATCTGGGATGACTTTACATCCGAGATATCGTTTGTCTGCATGGAGTTCCACTCTCCATTGTTTCAGACAGGGATGTGTGCATTATCTCTTGGTTCTGGAAGGTACTTCAAAAGGCCTTGGATACCCAGGTACTTTTGAGTACAGCATACCATCCCCAGACTGATGGCCAGTCCGAGCGCACGATCCAGGTGCTTGAGGATATGCTCCGAGCATGCTTTATAGACTTTGGCGGTTCTTGGGAGAATCATATTCCACTGGTGGAGTTCTCCTACAACAACATTTTCCAGGCGTGCATTTAGATGGAACCATACGAGGCCTTGTACGGTAGGACATGCTGATCACCCTTATGCTGGCTAGAGGTAGGAGAGGCAGCTTTGCTGGGACCTCATCTCGTTCAGGAGACCTCAGAGCAGATAGAGCTGATCCGGAAGAGGATGGCTACAACATAGTCTTGATAGAATTCATATGCTGATCAGTGGAGATGACCTCTGGAGTTCAAGGACGGGGATCAGGTTTTCCTGCATGTCGCACCGAGGTTGGGACACAAGAGGATTCGGAGACAGGGTAAGCTTTCACCGCGGTACGTCGGACCGTTTGAGGTCTTGAAGAGAGTGGGGCCGGTCACCTATCTGTTGCAGCTACCTCAGAGGTATCAGGCCATGCATGACGTCTTCCAAGTCTCTCATCTCCGACGTTACTTTTCAGACCCATCTCATGTCTTTCAGCATGAGGAGGCTGAACTTGAAGAGGATGCGCCTTTCGAGGAGCATCCTATTCATATTGTTGATTATAGTATGAAGGTTCTCCGTGGGCTATCTGTTCCTCTGGTACGAGTGTTATGGCAGCACGGGCGAGTACAGGACGAGACCTAGGAAAGGGACACCGATGTACGATCGCAGTGGCCAGAGCTGTTCGGGGATGCTTCTTCTACTCCACGTTAGGGAAATTTGGGGACGAATTTCTTTAAGGGGGGAAGTTTGTAAGAACCCGGATCTTGTTTTCAGGTATGTTTTCCTTTTTTTCGAGTTTTAATGAAAAATGAACTTTCTGGAAATTTTGAAAGTACACGCCGTGTAACTTCTGAGTACACGCTGTGTACTCTTCCCCAACTCGAAATCGTGTGCTGGCCATGTCGAGCCACACACACGGTGTGTAGGGGTGACGTGGTGGCCAATTTCTGGCAGAGTACGGAAAAGACCCAGTACACGCCGTGTACTCTAAAAGTACATGCCATGTACTTTCTTTTTTTACTAAATGTACCGGGGTCGCGCCTGACGCACAGAAACTCATCCTTCTAGGTCTCGTTCGTCCGATAGCGACCTGTACGGCCGAATATTCGACAAGCTCCAGCCCCTTCGTCCATTTTCTGATTCGAGCACGGTCAATTGCGTTGAAATTGCAGCTGTATGATCATCCTTCTGCTTGAGCTTCATTTTCTGATTCCTCTTCGTTTCCGAGTTATCGTGGGTTGAGCGTTTTGTGCGTTTTCTCAAATCTACTGCGTTCTAAGGGGAATCAATCGTCGTGATTCACATATATTGATCTCCTAGGATCGAGGTAGGTGGTTTGTGACTTTCTGTTGAAAGTTGATGAGTATTCTATGAAAATTCCCCAATTTCCCTTAGGCTGGGAATTGTGGGTTTCCTGTTTTTCCCCTGCTGTTTGCCTGCTTTTTTTTAATTGTTGCAGTAGAGGTTATTCTTGTGAGTAGAGTAATTTATTTTGTGCTCAGGTTGCTTTTCCATGTTTGTTCTTCCTGTTTGGCATTTTTTAAGTTGCCATGCCTAGCTGTAGGATAGTGGAACTACTACTTTATTATGCTGTTGAGCATTAGAATGGTAGACAAGTAATTTTTGAGGTTTACTTGGATGATACACGCACGCTATGAATGTTTATTTTCACTCAGGACTGTGAGAGCCTAGAGTGGTAGACCAAAGGGAGAATTGACGTAAGGGCCTCTCTAGAGTGTCGTTAAATACGATGCGAGACCACAGGAGGAATTGGCGATGAGTGATTCCTCAAAGAGTCTGTAGTTACTCAACACGGGCCACAAGGGGAATGACACGTTGAGTGCTTCCCCAGAGAGCCTTTAGTACAATACGAGACTATATGGGGAATTGAAAGTGAGTGCTTCCTCTGAGAGTCTATTAATTTTTGTAGTCGAACCAGAGCAGTGAGACTGTGTGTGCCTCCTAGAGGGTTGGTAGTACTTATAGGTTGAACCATAGGGGTTAGGCTATGAGAGCTACCAAGAGAGTTACCTTTTTCTTTTGTTCCTGACTGTTTACTTGTGTGCTTCTTTTGTTAGATCTGTAGATTGTAGCTACTTGTGTTCCCGTTTACTGCTTCTTGTTTTGTTACCGCCATGTATTCATTGACTGTTAGGCAAAGATCTTTGAGTGATTTCCTACTGAGATTGTATCTCACACCCTATTTGGGCCCTGATTTTGGGCCCAAGCAGACTATGTTGCTGCAGGTATAGATAAGGGCAAGCGCCCTTCTAATTCGGGTTCTTGATTCACTAGAGCTGGAGAGCATGGGACTGAGTTGAGGCTTGCGATGCTGAGGAGTTTACTTTGTTTTCTTTTGCACTTTGCTTTCAGTTGTACTTTAGCACGTTGGGTTGTTTACTACATTCCATAGACATATGTACCATGTTGCATCATTATTATGTATCCATTACTTCCCCTGTTCACTTCACTTGTTGTATGCTGTTGATTGTTTCTGCTATTGTGCTTGGTTGTTTTTTCACTGTATACTTTACCGAATGAGGGCATAGTTTCCCTACTGACTCACCAAGGCCCTCACTGCTAGTCGGCAGCCTCTGGCATTTGGGGAAACGCGCTTGAGGTCATGTGGTGAACCGGGTACGGGGCACCAGTGGTGGGGCTCCGGATTCGGGTCGTTACACTACTCCCCCAAAAAATTCCTGAAACTCAAAAACCCTTATTATCGTTAAAAAACCTAAAGACCAATAAAAACCCTCAAAACCCGCTAAAAACATTTAAACCCATTTGAACACCTAAAAACATTAAAAATCATTAAAAACCATTATAACCCATAAAGAATCAAAAAAAAACATAAAAATAAATAAACCATAAAAGCCACAAAATACCAGAAACCATAAAAAATCTAAAAAAGCCCTAAAATCCCTAAAAACAAAAAATACCCTAAATCATTGAGAATCCCTAAAAAAATTAACCAAAATATATATAAAACCAATAAAAACCTAAAGAATTCTAGAACCCTAAATATCCCTAAAACAACCAAAAACCCTAAAAATTCTTAAAAAGGGAAAAAATCCTAAAAATTTTAATAGCCCAAAACAAAACCTTAAAACCTAAAAACTCTTAAAACAAAAAAAACCTAAAAAACACTAAAAACCCGTAATGACCTAGAAAAACCTAGAAACCCATAAAACAATATAAATCCCTAAAAACATGAAAAATTTTAAAATCACATAAAACCTCAAAACCCTCTAAAAAATCTAATAACCCTTTAACAACTTAAAAAAATTTAAAAAACTCTAAAAATTTTAAAACCCCAAAACATCAAAAAATAATTCCCTAAATCCCACAAAACCATAAAACACCTGAAAACTGTAAAAACCCCTAAAACACCTCAAAATCTATATAAACCCTAATAACTAGTAAACATAATAAAAATCCTTAAAAATCCATAAAAATGTAGAAAACCCTAAAAACATTGAAAAGCTCTATGAAAACCTTAAAAACACTTAAAACCCAAAATATCCTAAAAATGTTAAAAACACTAAAAACATGTAAAAACACTATAAACCATAAAAACCCTTTAAAATAAAAAAAACATTATAAAAACAATTAAATATCTGAATACCCTTTAAACCCCTAAAAACATCTAAAAACTCAGAAAAACCTTATAAATCATAGTGAAATCAAAAAACCTAAAAACTAAAAAAACATGAAAACCCTAAAAATGCTAAAACCCATAAAAATCCCTATAAACCCTAAAAACCATAAAAAACTAAAAATCACAAAAATTAAAAAAAATTGAAAATCCAAAAAAACCATAAAAACAACAAGAAAAAGTTAAAAACCTAAAACTCCCCAAAAAACAAAAAACTCTAAAAACCCAAAAAAATCCTAAAACCCTAAAATCCCTCAAAACCCCTAAAACCCTTAAACACCCATTTAAATCATAAAAAATACCAAAGAACCCATAAAAACAAAAAAACCCTAAAAATCCTCAAAACCCCTATAAAAACCATAAAAACACTTAAAGCACAATAAAAAGGCTAAAAATGGTAAAACCGCTAAAAACCCTAAAATACCCTAAACCCCAATAAAACCATAAAAATACCAAAAATAACACAAAACCAATATATAAAATAAAAACCCTTTGAACCCATAAATATATTAAAAAACAAAAAAAACATTAAAACCCTAAAAAACTCAAACAACCCTAAAATACAAAAAACATGAAAACCCTAAAATACTTAAACCCCCGAAAATATCTATAATCCTTAAAATTCATAAAACTAAAAAAAATGAATAAAATCACCATAAAAAGATAAACCCTAGAAATCATTAAAATCCCAAGTAAAAACTTAAATCCTGAAAAAAAATTAGTTCCCCTAAAAACATAAAAAAGGCCAAAATCCCTAAAACCCCATAAAACTGCTAAAACCCTAAAAAAAACCTCAGTTCCCTAAACACACTATAAATCATAAAAACTACTAAAAGATATGAAATAATCTTTAAAAAAACAAAAACCTTGTACACCTAGAATCACTAATAAAACATTAACAACCTAAAAACACTTAAAACCCCTAAAATCACTGAAAACACTAAAACCCCCTAAAAACCATAAAAATACCCAAAAAATCCTAAAACCCTTAAAAATTATAAAACCCTTAAAAACAATAAAAACCATAAAACACATAAAAAACTTAAAATCCACTAAATTCAATTAAAATAGTTTAAATCCTTAATGGTTAAAACATTAAAAAACCATGGAAAACATAAAAAACTCAAAAAACCCCTAAATCCCAAAAAACTCTATAAAAACCCTAAAAACCTCGAATCCCAAAAAACCCTAAAAATCCATAAAAATATTAAAACCCCGAAAAAAACTAAAAATGTGAATACACCAAAAACCGCTCTAAAAATCATAAAAACCAAAAAATGCTTAAAGCCCCTAAAACAAAAGAAAACTAAGCCACCTAAAAACCATAAAAAGTTGGGAAAACCCTAAAACACATAAAGGCCCTAAAAACCACTAACACTATAAAAACAATTTAAACCCCTAAAAACATTAAAAACATTAAAAATTATTAGAACCCCATAAACTCCAAAAAAAACCCCAAAACCTAAAAAACCATAAAACCCCTTAAACCTCTCAAATCCTTAAAAACCCTAATGAACCATAAAAATCATAAGAAACCCATAAAAATATCTAAAATGTAAAAAATCCCAAAAAACAATAATAAAACCTTAAAAACATAAAAAACGTAATCCCCTTAAAAACCTAAAAAATGAAATAACCCAAAAAAGTCCTAAAAGCCTATAAAACCCTAAAAACCCTCAAAATAACTAAAATAACTAAAAACCCATAAAAATCCTAAAAACCCTTAATATCCCTAAAAATGTAACAAACCTTAAAAATTGCTAAAAATCTATAAGAAATCCTTAAAAACCTAAAAACATGAAAAACCCCAAATAACCCAAAAATTGGAAAAAACCCCAAAAAACCCTTAAACACTAAATATCTTAAAAACCCCAAAAAGAACTTATCGAACCCCAAAAACCCATAAAAACCCACTAAAAACTATCAAAACCATTTAAACCCCAAAATTTTAAGAAACTATAAAAAGCCATTAAACATCCAAAAAAACTCAAAAAATCCAAAAAACCCCAAAAAAATCCATAATACCCAAAAAAACCTATAACACCTAAAACTAATAAAAATTTATAAAAATGATAAAAAACAATAATATTACTAAAAATATTAAAAGTATAAAAAATGTAAAACCCCTTAAAACCCTAAAACTACCTAAGAAAAACAAAAAAATCAAAAAACACCTAAGCCTCGTAAAACCTATAAATGAAAAACACACAAAGCTCCCAAAAAAACTCTTGAAAACCCATGAAATACCTAAAATCCTAAAACCCATAAAAATACCTAAAAATATAAAAATCCCTAAAAGCCTTAAAAATCCCAAATATGACCATAAAAACCTCAAAAAACATAAAACCCCTTAAAATCCAATGAAACACTAAAAACCCAAAAAACCCTAAAAAGGTCCTAAAACCCGTAAAAACAATAAAATTCCCAATAAAATGCTAAAACAATATAAAAACCCTTTAAACCCCTAAAGTTTTTAAAAACTATAAAAACATTAAACCCCTAAAAACTCCAAAAAACCCAAAATCCAAACAAACATAAAACCCCTAAAAATCCTAAAAAAACAGAAAAACACTAAAATTCCGTAAAACCACTAAAAACCATAAAAATCATAAAAAATCTCAAAAAACATAAAAACATTAAAAACTTGAAAACCCCCTAAGATACCCTTAAAAACATAAAAAACACTTAAAACACCTAAAACCCAAAAATGTTAAAAATCCTAAAAAGACACTAAAACCCTAAAAACCTCTAAAACCCTTAAAATCCCCAAAAAACAAAAAAATATTACAAAACCAAAAAAAATATTAAAACAAATAAAACTATTTAAACACCTTTATACATTAAAGAAATTGAAAAATCCTAAAAATCAAAATAAACACTAAAAACACAATAAAAATCCATAAAAACCTAAAACCCCTAAAATCACACAATATCCCTAAAACCCCCAAAAGACAATAAAAATCCTAGAAATCCCTAAAAATGTAAACAACCCTAAAACCGAGAAAAATATTTAGTAAACATTAAAAACATAAAAACACATAACTACCATGAAAACCTATAAAGTGATAAAACCCTTAAAAAACCTAAAACCCAAAAAATACTAAAAAACTAAAAATCCTTAAAAACTATAAAAATAAATAAAAACCTAACAAAATACAAAGAAATAAATAAAACCTAAAAACCCTTGAAAACAAGAGATAAATTCTTAAAAACTTAAAAACACTTAGAACACATAAAAATGTAAAAAACCTAAAACATACAAAAAACCCTAAAAACACTAAAAGAGCCTAAAATCCAAAAAAACCCCTAAAACCCTTAAAAATCCATAAAACCGATTAACCCTTACAACCTCATAAGACCATAAATACATATTAAAAATAGTAAATACCTTTTAGACCCCTAAAACATTAAAAAACACTAAAAACATTAAAAAACCTAAATAACTCAAAAAACCAAAATACCACAAAAAACCATAAAAACCAAAAACCCTAAAAAACCATAAACCCCCTTCAATCCATAAAACCCTAAAAACCATAAAAACCATAAAAAATATCTAAAATTTCTAAAATGAAAAACTCCATAAAACCATGAAACCCCAAATAAAACCTAAAAATCCAAAAAACACATAGAATTCCTAAAATCCTAAAAATGATATGAACCCTAATAACCCTAAAAACCTAGAAAACCATAAAAATAACTAAAACCCCAAAAGACCATAAAATTCCTAAAAAACTTTCCAAATATTTCCTAAAAATTTAAATAACTCTAAAAACACTAAGAAAACCATAAAAACATAAACCCCTAAAAACCCTAAAAAATGCTAAAACCCCCTAAAATAAACCAAAACCGCAAAACCCTATAAAAACCAACCCTTAAATTAATTAAAAACCCAAAAACTGGTTAAAACACTATAAAACCACTGAAAACTCTCAAAACACTTTAGGCCCATAAAAACACTAAAGACTATAAAAACCTTAAAAACTCTAAAAATATCAAAAATTCCTTAAAATAATAAAAACCATAAACCACTCAAAATATATAAAAACCAAAAAAACCCCCAAAATTACTAACAAATTCCCAAAAATCAATAAAATTTTAAAAACCAATAAAAACTTTAAGAAACCCATTAAAACCTAAAACACATAAAACCCCTAAAAACCTAAAAATTGCAAAAAACACAAAAAAACCTAAATCCCCTAAAAACCCTAAAGACAATTAAAATAATAAAACCCCCTAAAAATCCATAAAAAATAAAAAAAACTAAAAACCCTGATAACCCCTAAAAAATACATAGAATCCTTAAAAAACTTAAAATCCCTAAAATCCTAAAAATTACTAAAAAACTTAGAACCCCTAAAAATACCCTAAAAACCCTAAAAACTATAAAACCCATAAACATTACAACGCTTAAAACCCCATAAATCACTAAAAAGCACTAAAACCTCTAAAAATCCTTTAAACACCTAAAAACTAAAACAAAATCAAAACCCATAAAAACCCTAAACTATAAAAACACCAAAAACCCAAAAATAACAACAAAACCCATAAAAACATTAAAACCACTATAAATCCCTAAAAACACTAATAGCCATTAAAATCCATAAAAAATCCCAAAAAAACCCTAAAAATGTAAAAAACTAAAAAACCCCCTATGAAAACTTCCAAAACCATAAACACTTCAAAGCCCAATAAACCTAAAAACCCTAAAAAACCTAAAACCATAAAAATATCAAAAACGAATAAAAAATATAAAAAAACTAAAAAATCCCTTAAGTACCTAAAAACATAAAAAATCAAAAAAAAACTTAACACCCCTTATAAACCCATAAAAACCTAAAAACACTTAAAAATTTTAAAAACCATTAAGATACCTAAAAACCCCTAAGAAAATAAAACCATAAAAAACTATAAAACCCCTAAAAACCACTAAAAACTCTAAAAACCTTTAAACCCTTAAAAATGTAAAAAATAAAAAAACCCTTAAAATCCTAGAACGCTCAAAAAAACCTTTAAGCCAAAAAAATCCAAAAAATTCTAAAAATAATCTAAAACCCCTCAAAATCTCAAAAACCCCTTAAAACTATAAAAATCATAAAAAAGGAGCTAAAATTACCTAAAATGTAAAAAATATAAAAATGCTGAAAACCCAAAGGAAAACCTTAAAAACCTAAAAAAACATAGAAAAAATAAAATCTAAAAACTCTAAAAACTCTAAAAACTAAAATTCTTACTAACCCTAAAACCCTTAAAATCCCTAAAAATAATAAAAATACATAAAACCCCTAATTATCCCCTAATATTTAAAAACCATAAAACCCTTGATACGCACTATGAAACAGTAAAAAACCTAAAAAACCTAAATCCCCTTAAAACCAAAAAAATTCTAAGAACACTAAAAAATACTAAAAAGACCATAAAATAAATAAAAAACCCAAAAACCATAAAAACATAAATTCCTTTAAAAACCTAAAAACCCTAAGACCCTAAAACAAACTAAAACTATGAAAACTGTTTAAATACATAATCAGCCATCACAACTCTTACTTATATTGAAGATATGGAAGAATAGTTTCCCTATGCATGACCAGTTGAAGATAGTAAGCTAGCATCTATCATTAGGATAAAACCTTTGCCTGTAAGCGGTGGAAAATCGAAAACTTTTCTTTTTTCGGTGCACGATTTCCTCTATGTTGTGGAATTACAAGAAAAACCTTTTTTAATCATTTTATGTCTTGATATCCACCTAGTGGAACTGAGGAACAATATTTCCACCATGAAACTCAGCTGACAGATGATAAACCTTTTTCTAACATCAGGATCCATAACCAAAGCCATTACATGGGATGACTCTAATGATGTGGCCTTTGATAACAAAATGTGCTCCTTCCATTGGGGAGTTATGGCCATCCCCAAAGCAGATCATATAGAATCCAACATCTAAACAGGTTTGATGGATAATGATGTCCATAACATAATAACCATGTTTATGCTTATAGTTTTTGGTAGGTTCAAAATTCCACACGTCTTAAAGATCATCTGATGGATTCCATCAATACCATCATGGATCATGGTCAATGTAGATGGTGTAGCTTTAGGTACACCCAGTTTCATGGGGTGTGGTGGTATATTTCAAAGACATAGGGTATTTTTTAAATGGTTATTTTATAAATTTATTGTGAATTGATGTGAATATGAGACAGAGATTTGGGAAATGATTAAGGTTGTAAAATTTGTTGTTTAGTTTGCATGAAAACTTCTATTGATTGAGTTTGACTTGATGTTAGTGGTTGAAGCCATTAAGAACAAATCTATAAGGGTACCTTAGAGAATTATTTTTCACTTGATTGAATGTATCAAGGTATCTTAGGATCTCATTCTGAATGTCACACATGCCTTTAGGGAGAATAACATGGTGGTAGATACTCTCCCCAAAAATGAATTTTTTGAAAGGATCTCGATGTAGCCATTTGTCACCCACACTATTTTATGTATCCTATGTGGACTCAAACTTGAAGGGTGATCTTCACACCTTTGTTTTTAAACATTCCTTGTCATTCATTTCATTTAAATTTATACAATTAATTTTGGGGTACTAGGCATGTTGGGGAACAAACCTTATTTTCAATAAAAAGTTAAAAAAAACTCTAAAAACATTAAATATCTAAAAAACTCAAAAACACCATAAAACCCAAAAAAACCCACAAATCCCTCAAGATTTCTAAAAACCCTAAAGAATCATAAAAATCCAAAAACCCCTAAATATCCCTAAAAACATAGAAATCCCTAAAAACTGAAAACTCATAAGAAAACCATAAAGGAAAAAACACTTACATCCCAAAAAAACAAAAATAATGCTAAAAACCTTAAAAACATTACAATCCTTCAAAATCCCTAAAAACCCAAAAAACCATAACAAACCTAAAAATACATAAAAAAAGTAAAAAACCATAAAAACCTTGAAAACCATGAAGAGAACCTAAAAACCTAAAATCAATTAAAACCCCCTAAAAATCTAAAAGATGCTAAAAATGATAAAAAAAACCTAAAAAACCATTAAAATCCATAAAACCCCCAAAAACCTTACAGAACCTAAAACCACATAAAAACCCTAAAACCACTGAAAAATCTAAAAACATTTTAAAACCCTAAAAATGTTAAAAAACTATAAAAAATAGTAAATCCCACATAAATAGAAAAACACCCAAAAACCATAAAAACCCTAAAAACCCTTAAAATCAATAAAACCCCTAAAAACCATAAACTCATAAGAAGTCCCTAAAAACCCAAAAAAACACAAAAAACCCCTTAAAATTTCTAAAACCCATACAAAACCATAAAAATCCTAATAAATCCTTGAAAACCCCTAAATATATAATAAAGTATAAAAACAAAAAAAAACCCTAAGAAAACATTAATAACCAAAAACACTCAAAACCCCTAAAATATTAAAAAACATTAAAACCCAAATACCATTTTAATCCCTAAAAACTCTAAAAACCTATAAAAATCCTTAAAAATACTGAAAAACATAAAAATCCTTAAAACCCGTAACAAAAAATTTAAAACATAAACAAACATACAACACCAAAAAAAACCTCAAAAATGAAACAAACCCTAAAAACAGGTAAAATAACTCAAAAAACATAAAACCCAAAAAAACGGTAAAAACGCATTAAAATAATAAAAAACTATAAAAACCCAAAAAATGAGAAAACTTTAAAAACCCTTTATACCTTTAAAAATAGTAAAAAAAACTAAAAAACATTAAATCAATATAAATTTAAAAAAAACACAAAAACACAATAAAAACTATAAATACCGAAATACCCTAAAAACCCCTAAACCCCATAAAATCCCTAAAAACCCAAAAAAATCACAAAAAACCTAAAAAATTCATAAAAGTTATTAAAAACATAAAAAACAATCAAACCATGCAGGACTATATAAAAATCATAAAAACATAAAAACCCTTAAAAAACTAAAAAACCCTAATAATGATAAAACATAAAAAATTATAAAAACACTCAAAATCTTTAAAATACCTAAAAACCATAAAAAAAATCATAAAAATTCCTCAAATCCAAGAAATCTTAAATTACCCTAAAACCCTACGAAATACTTAAATTCTTAAAAACAATTAAAACCCAAAAAACAATAAAAAATAGAAATGTGGAATGGACCTTAAAACCCATAAATCCCTAAAAAACATAAAAACCCATAAAAACAATAATACCCCAAAAAACTCTCAATAAAAAATAAAACTATTTAAACCCCTAAAAATGTTAAAAACTATAAAAGAACAACAACCCACTAAAAACATAAAAAAACAAAACCCCCCAAAAAATATACAATCCCTAAAACCCTAAAAAAATAAAAATCGATGAAAACATAAAAAATGATAAAAACTCTGAAAAATCCTTCGAAAAACGTAAAAACGTAAAAACACACAACACCCCAAAAAACATAAAAAAATGATAAAAACAACTAAAAACCCCAAACCCACTCCCAAAATCAATTAAAAAAATAAAAAATCATAAAAAACTTAAAAGACCATTATATCTCCAAAATACAAATACCCTAAAAGTTCTAATAAAACCATAAAAATTTAAAAACACTCAAAATCCATAAAATGCCTAAAAATGAAAAAAATCCATAAAAAGGAACTAAAGCTATAAAAACCACTAAAACCCCCAAATCCTTAAGAAAACATAAAAAACCAAAAAAACCCCTAAAACATTAAAAATTATAAAAACCTTAAATACCAAAAAAACTGAAAAAAACCCTAAAACCCAGAAAGAAAACCATAAAAACCCTAAAATCCGTCAAAATATTTAAATACCCTTATAAGTATAAAAATCCTTTAAATCCCAAAAAATACCTAAGAACGTAAAGAACCCTAAAACCCAAAAAAACCAAAGAAACACTAAAAAACCATGAAATTCTAAAAACCCATTAAACATAAAAAAACTCAAAAGACCATTAATATCCCAAAACCCCTATAAAACAACCAAAATCCTAAAAATCTTTAAAAAATTAGTAAAAATGTAAATAACCTAAAAAGTATAAAAAAACTAATAAAAAAATTAAAAATCTAAAAACACTTAATTCCCAAAAAAAACCAAAATTTCATAAAAACCCTTAAAAGGCCCCAAAACCTTAAAAACCATTAAAAACCTTAAAAATAATAAAAACATTAAAATCTCCCAAAAAATCACTAATGCTCTAAAAACCCATTTATTTCCCAAAAAATGATAAAAAATATTTAAAGGTTAAAAATCCTAAAAAACACCTATGATCCCAAAAAAATAAAAAACCTTAAGAACCTTAAATATCCTAAAAATCCTCAAGATCCAAAAAAATCTAAAAAATAATAAAAGAAAAATAAAATATAAAATCCCCAAAACATTAAAAACACTAAAACCCTAAAAACCCCTAAAAACCATAAAACCCCTAATGCCCATAAAACCCATAAAATCCAAAAAAAACCACAAAAACATTAAACCCATTCAAACCATTAAAAAATTAAAAATCTCCAAAATACCCATAAAAACTAAAAAAAATCTAAAACAATAAAAAATACTATAAAACCCTACAACCATTAAAACCCTCAAAATCAATAAAAACCCCTGAAATTCAAAAAAATATCCTTAAGAATACCTAAAGTGTAAAAATCCCTAAAAACTTAGAAAAATCTATGAACACCTTAAAAATTAAAAATAAATAAAAACCCTAAAAATTTAAAAATCCTCAAAACCTAAAAACCCCTAAAAATCATCAAAATCCCTAAAAACCCAAAAAACCATATAATCCGTAGAAATCCCTAAAAATCCCTAAAAACCTAAAAAAACTAAAAAATATGAAAAAACCTTTATGAAAACCATAAAACCCTAAAAAAACATAAAACCGCCCAAAAACATAAAAATTCATAAAAATGCTAACCCGAAAAGACCCTAAAAACCATAAAACCTATAACAACCTTAAAAAAACCGATTAATCCATAAAATACAGCTAAAATATCAAATAACATAATAAAGTCCTAAAAATGTTAAAAAAATCAAAAAAAATTATATTCCCTATAAATTACAAGAAACCCTAGAAACAAAAGAACATTAAAACCACAAAACCCATAAAATCCCAAAAAAACCTAAAAAACATAAAAATTCCCTACAAATCAATAAAAACAAAAAAACCATAAAATCCTGAAAACTAATAAGACTACCTTAAAAATAAAAAAACACATTAAAACCCTAATAAACATAAAAACAAAAACCTTAAATAACCCTAAAACCACAGAAAATCCCTAAAAACCATAAAAACCATAAAAATCTCAAAAATCCCTAAAAATACATAAAAAAATAAAAAACCCAAAAAATCATAAAAAACACATAAGAAAACATTAAAATTTTAAAAATACTTAAATTACCTGAAAACCAAAACACCAAAATAGCCAAAAAAACCCCAAAAACCTGAAAAACTCTAAAAGTGCATAAATACCCTAAAACCCCTAAAAAATAAAACGCCTAAAATCGTAAAACAAAAAACCCCATAAAACTTCTTAAAACCCCTAAAATATCAAAAATATCCCTTTAAAACCCTAAAAATGTTAAAAACTATAAAAATAATTAATAACCCTAAAAACCCAAAAAAATACATTAAAACCCTAAAAAACATAAAAAACCCCTAAAACCCTCAAAATTGTTAAAACCCCAAAAACTAATAAAAATACCAATAAAATATAAAATAAATAAAAAACCTAAAAATAGTAAAAAAACACAAATATAAACAAAAAAACAAAAATCCATTTAATACCACTAAAAACCTAAAAACACCAAAACCCCAAAAATCCCTCAAAATCCCAAAATACCATAAAAACATAAAATCATAAAAAATCCAAAAAATCCAAAAAAAACACCATTAAAAACCTTAAAAACCCTATGAAACCCATAAAAACTAAATAAACATAAAACCCCTAAAAACCTAAAAAATGCTAAAAAAGCTAACACCCTAACAAGAGTCTAACAACCCTAAAACCCTTAAAACTATAAAACCCCTAAAACAATAAAAAACCTAAAACCTAAACACACATAAAAATCACTAAAAACCAATGAAAACTATAAAATCCATGTTAACCCCTAAAAATGTTTAAAAAGTTTAAAAACCTTAAAATCAAAAAAACTCCAAACCCCCCTAAAAACACCCAAAAAACAATAACCCTACAAACCCTAAAAATATTTAAAACCCTAAAAATACCTAAAAACCCAAAAATATCATAAAAATCCAAAAAAAACCACTAAAATACCTAAAAATAAAAAAATAACCCACAAAAAAAAGAAAAACCAAAAGAAAGCCTTAAAACCATAAAAACACATAAAACCCATAGAAACCTAAAAACATCTAAAAACCCAAAAATATCATAAAACACTAAAAAACACCAAAAAACCTCTGAATCCCTGCAAAAAATTAGCCCATCCGAAAAAAAATCCTAAAAAAATGAAAATTCTCTAAATTAGTTAAAAATCCTCAAAACCATAAGACCCCTAAAAAAACCTAAAAACTTTTCAAAACCCTAAAAACCTAAAAATGATAAAAACCCATAAAGACCCTAAAAACATAAAACTCCTAAAACTATAAAACCCCGTAAAATTCTAAAAATAAAAAAAAAACCCATAAAACCCTAAAAATCTAGTAAAAAGGTAAACCCCTTTATACACCTGAAAACATTAAAATGCTCTAAAAACCCTTAAAAGCCTTAAAAATCATTATTAAAACCTAGAAACCAAAAAAAACATTAAAATTCTAAAAACTAATAACCCCCCCCCCCCCCCCCCCGAATCCTTAAAAATCTTAAATCTTTTAAAAATCCTAAAAAAAATCCTTAAAATGACTAAAATCATAAAAACCCCTAAAAACTGTGAAAAACTAAGAAACCCTTAAAATCTTAAAAACACATAAAACACATAAGAACCATTAAAACCCCTAAAAAACCTTAAAAATATAAATAACCATAAAGCCCTAAAAACAATAGAAACCCGAAACCCATAGAAATCCTAAAAACTACTAAAAACTCTAAAAACATTTTAAACCCCTAAATTGTTAAAAACTCTAAAAAACCCCAAAACCCATAACATACTCAAAACACCATAAAACCCTAAATACCCTAAACAACATAAAACCTCAATACCCCTAAAACCCCCAAAATTTCACACCCTAACCCAACACTTTATTTTATTTTAATTATTCCGGGTCTCACCTTTGAGCTTTAGTTTGAAGTGGTTTTAATTTAAAAAAATGGGTTCTTATACTGGTGTGTGACCATGCATGGTGTATGACCTAAATAAGAGAATATTTTCTATCATAATAATAATAATAAATAATTTTATTATTATTATCATTGAATTTATTATTTTGGTTTTATTATTAATATTAAATTTTTAATTATTTATTAATATTTTTGTTTTCATTTTTTCTTTTATTATTTTATTATTTTATTATTTTATTATTTTATTATTTTATTATTTTATTATTTTATTATTTTATTTATTTTCCTTTATTTATTTATTTTTTTCCTCTCATTTTTATTCCCTTCCATACACCTCCCTCTTATTTCTTCCCATTGGGTTATGCTCTGACTCCCTCCCCTAACCCTACCACATGCCACGCCCTACTTCCTCCCATCCTCCCAACTAGTGTTGCCTTCCCTTGGCTATCCCTCCCCTAACCCTACCACATTCCACGCCCTACTTCCTCCCATCCTCCCAACTAGTGTTGCCTTCCCCTGGCTATCCCCCCCCCCCCCATGTTCATCCCTCCTCCTTACTGGCGCCTCCCCAGTCGTGACCCCCTTCTTAAATCACACACCCCTGCAGCACGGCGGACCCCCTGGCCTAGGTCCCTCCCGACAACCTCCCATACCCTGGTAGGTCTCTCTTCGGTGCGGAAATTCTTTCCTGACCGTAACACTAGCCAACCAACCTCCTTTATTCAACACTTCCACTGAACCCTATCCCTCTAGTTAACCCCTCCCTTGTTCTTATGGGTTTTCCTTGAATTTTGTGGGGTTCTATTAGTATTTATGGTTTGATTTTATTGTTTTTGTTAAATTTTCCTTGTGTAGGATTCATCTTGGATCCCTCATGGTGCGATTGTGGTGCGGATGGACTTCACATTGTTTTTTGGAAATCTCCATAGTTCAAGGAAGTTGGTTTCTTGAATTAACATTTAAATATGTTTTTATATGCTTTTTTCATAAAATCTTGTTCTATGGATTAATTCTGTAGTGTGAGATATTTTTTTGAAGCATTTTGGCATGCGTTTATGTTAAATTTGGATTTTTAAAAAGGTGAAAGGTAATACTTGTGTATCTTTTATTGTGATGTTTATAAAAAGGTATTTATTCCTTTGATGGATGGTTAGAAATGTTTTTCTAAAGTAAATTAAGGTTTGAATGCATTTAAAGTGAATTTTTAAAAAAATTTATTTTCATGGAATGATAGATACTTTATTTTGACCCTTTGAAATTAAACTGAAAATTAATTTAATAATGTAAAGAATGTTTTAATGTGTCTTTACATTGAATTTGGTTTTAATGTGTTTTTTATATGAAATCGGGTGTGTTTCTTGTGTAAACTTCAGTTGTGCTATTTTTTAGTGTTTTATAAATTTTTTAATTTTATTTATTAAATTATATGTGTAGTGCATGGTCCCTACTTTGTTATTTCAAGTCGCCGAATCTATGAAGACTTGACTATGTGTGCATAGGTAAGTATATAAGTATATGTGGGTTCCCCCATTACATGTATAATTATCCATTTTAGTGAATATACATGTATGGGACTAGGTGTTCCCATGTATATATATGAAAATGCATACGTTGGTGAGTGGTGGCTAGTATGTGGATATAAACTTACATATAAGGATCCCCTTTTACAGGTTAATGTCCATGAAATATGTGTTCATTGGGTCTAGGTGCCCTTAAATTCAAAGTGGAAGATCAGAAACTTTTATTTAGATAGCACCAAGTGCTAAAATTTTGGTTTGGTTCCACCTTGAGGTAGGTTCCCTATGCCTTGATCATTAATTAGAAATTCCATTATTTTTTATGGTTCTCTAAATTGGATCGTCTTATTTTATAATAAATTCACATGATATATATATATATATAAATGCTCATGGTTCTTGAAAAGTTTTCTCCTAGATGTTTTGAATGTGAAATGGGTATTTCGAAATACGTGTGGCCTTTCATCCGATTTTGTTATAAAAGTGTAATGACATGCTTGATTTTTTTCGAAGTTTTCTAACGAAATTTCCAAAATTGATTTTTGGTGTGAACATGAGATCAATGTGTGATTTGAAATTATTAAAAAGGATTTATTTATTTTAATCATGATTTTATGATTTTTTTAAATATATAGTACCTCATTTTTTAAGTTGAACTTTCAAACAGTTTTGGAAACATAAAAGTGTTGGGTGATTATGTGTTCTAAAATTAAAAGTGTTTCTTGTAATTAATTAATCATGTTTGGCACTTGGATAATGTTTTTTGATAGTGTAAAACCCCTCTTGTGTCATTTTTCCTAGTTTTAGAAATGTTATATAGGTGTTAATATGTGATTTTTGATATGTTCCTAGTGTTGAGGTTTCTAGATTATTGTGTGACTAAAAGGAAGGAATGCATTTAAGGAGGGAGAATAGTGGTGAGAGGTTTAATAGATTTTGGGTAAAGAGATTGTTATGTTCTTATGTGTTTTATTGATAAAAACTCACCACCGTTGAAATTGAGAACACGAGAAACCCTGGGTACCTAGGTGGGAAAACATGGACTAGTATGCCAGATGATTTAGGAGTGGTTTATCCCGATTTCATCCAACAGGATTGACTCAACAACACTAACTAAACATTTGTGATGATTGAAGACCACTAGTCTATTTAAGTGTCCCCTTATAGTGTCTTGTGAACATGAATGCTGATGGTTGTGGTTTCTATACCATGTTTTACTGCGGTACAACGATCCTAGGTCCCCAACTAACACTAGCTGCATATGGATTTCCCATGGTGCTTGTGGTATTAATTTCAATTCAGTTGTTTCATGCTTATTCCATCTTTTGTTAAGACCATATTTTTAATCTAAATTCATATCCTTTCATTTTGAAATGTAACCTATTTTGAAAACTAAGTGGAAGAGGAAGGATTTTCTCGAAAATGAAAATTTGTTACTTGAATTTGAAAAGAATGAAAAACATTATGTAATTAAGTCTTATTTTCAAACTAGCACATTTTGTGTTTCTTTTTTAAGGTAATAGAATAGGGTGTTGTTTATCCTTATATTTCCTACTGATCATCTCGGTGATCATGCCTACTATATATTTTCAGTTTTAGGTCCCTCTAGTTTTGGATCACTCGTGGAGCCATCATGGTTTTATGTTTGGTGGTGACCCAAAATATCACATAGAGGTATGTATAGTGGTTGAACCATATTTTATGTCAGATTCTAGTGTTTATCTATTTTTTCAATTTATAGTTATTTAGTTTTTGGTTTTTTATGGTTCAAATCTCTCCAAACAATTTTATTTTGTTTTCTGGCACTAGTTACCAGCCCGTGAGGACTAGGAACGCCCTTCGGGCTATGTCGCCGATCAGCTTGGGTGTTGAGTTTGATGGAATCCCTAGACGGTTTGTGAAAAATGGTATCAGTGCAGGGTATGCTCATTTGAATCTTGTTCCTTGGGAAAGAGTCTAGGTAGACCAGATATAGGACTATCAAAACACGAGTGGTCGGTGCAGGAAGAGCATCGTGAACTTCTACTCATTTTGATCCATGAGTAACCAGTGGTAATCCATGATTTAAGTTTTTGGATTTGGTATGTGTGGATGGGTGATCATAGTAGGAGTAAACTAGTATTGTGTGTGGTATCACATTGATTAACAACCCATGTGATTCTTAAAGTATGGTTTGAGGCACTTCAATTCATTGGAGCTATCCTAGGGCATGGTCTGCTAAACCAGGTAGCCGGGTTAGGAATGATCAATAGTTCTTCGGTTAGGTGCTTTAGTGTTGGTGATGTCTTGGTTCTGTTTTTTGTTGGCATAAAGGGGTTTTTAAAAAAGGTAACAGACTTTGGGGTTGCTCTTATTTTCTCTTGGTGTGAGTTTGACATGATTTTTGTGGTGTGATTCCATTAGGCCTTGTTTATGGAATTTGGCGATTAATATGTTGAAATTGAATTTCTAAAACAATGCCTTGGGTTATTTTAAATTGAAGTTTTTTATTTTGGAAATGGAAATCATATTGAAAATTTTCTTGAACATTAGAAATGGTATTTGAAAAAAAATGGAATATTAGAAATTTTTTGTTTTGAAAGTGGAAGAGCCTTGTTTTTTCCAGTGGTATTATTATTGGTGCTCATTTATTCATGTGTACATGATTAGTGTAAATTTGTTGGATCATGTGGATGGGTACTTGAGAGGAATTGAAATGCATATATGTAAGGCATCATGGAATACTAGTGGTGGGAAATTGATTTCAAAACTCCTTCTTGTTTCTTGAAAAGTGTATTTGGAAAAATGGATAAGAAATTTCTTGATGATTTACTATGTGTATTGGTTATGTTGGGAGTGTTATGATGATTTTTTTTTGAGAGGACCTGATAGGTAAAGTTATTTTTTCCCTAAATTGGGTTTTTTTTCTTAAATGAATTTATAATTGGAAAATGGTTTGGATTCTGGAGTAAAAATGATGATTCCAAAATATATATTCTAATTTTGTTTTATAGTTCTTAGAATTTCATGATGCTGTTTTTATATAAAAAATAATCGATGTATTATGTTGGAATTACTGTATTTGTGTCTGAGGTGTGGATGTTTATTTTGTGGGGTGCTTAGTTTTGTGGATAGATGGTTTTGTGTTTCAGGTTCGTGATATTCCCCCTATAAATGTCCCATGGGTTTCTATGAGGTCTCTCTCAGTTACTGTCTCTTTCCAGACTCTGAGTAGAGTGGCAGAGTTGGGTTCTACTTGTT
This sequence comes from Viscum album, assembly GCA_963277665.1. Lineage (NCBI taxonomy): Eukaryota > Viridiplantae > Streptophyta > Magnoliopsida > Santalales > Viscaceae > Viscum > Viscum album. Next base: position 1,272,059,696 of record OY728136.1, on the reverse strand, counting down.
TTGTTTAGCTGTTTGTAGATGTTGAGGTCAGTTGAATATCGTTGAGTGATTTGGGATTTTTGGGAGTGTCTCCAGTTTTTTGAGGAACTCCAAATGTTTTGTGGGTGTGAGTTGTCTCGTGTATGTATGGAGGATAAGTACTAGACAAGTAAATGGTGATCGTTCCATTTTCATTTTGAATGAGGATCTCTTGAGTGATCCTTATGACTAGCTTCATCATGAGGTTGTACCTAAGGAAGTGAAGACGAGGGAAAGTGGTGGAGCTCATTGGTGCTCGACCATCCAATAGATGGTGAAGTAGGTGTATAGACCTCTCCGATGAGCTAGTTTTATGTTCCCCAGAGGTAGTGTAGATAAATATGTTTAAATATCATAATAGTTTTTGGTCTTATTGATATTGTGGTAAGTGAATGTTCCTTATCTGATGGGGAGTGGAACCAAAGGGACCTATTCTTGGAGTACTCCTTCCATCGGTTCATGTTGTGTGTCTGATAGACCACTCAATTTCCTATCTCTAGTGTGGTTAGTTGGGAACTCTAATTCATTCTCCATAATTCTCACCCCACTTGGTTGAACTTGATGGATCTTTGGTGACTTGGGTTTAGTAGTGGAATCAGGTTAGTCCATTCATTTCCTCCTTTCTTTTCTCATCAACGTTTGACATTCCCTCTTTGGTTCTCTTCTTTGTCACCCTCTCTTCACTGATTTGATGTACCATTCATTGTGGTTTTTCTAATTTAATTATGTTATGGGGTTATTGTATTTTTATATTGTCTGTGTTAATGGATTTTAGTGTTTATTACAATTGAAAAATATGGTTTCTTTGATTTCTTCCCTTGAAAGTGGTTCTGATAGAAGAGGATACTAGTCCAGGTGACATTTTTTTCTCGATGTCAGTGCTTTTACTCAGCTCTAGAACCAGGATCCCAAAACTCTTGTCCCATTTGAACTTTAGTTATGTTTTCCATGATGTTTTGGGATGTGTAGTTTGAGAATTCAATGGAATTCTAGGGGTGTTGTTCACAATGGATTCTACTCTATCTTTGGGCCTCTGTTTGGCATGTTCTTTTCTGTTTTGTGGATCTGATTCAACTAGTGGGTTCTTTTCATATTTTCTCATTGTTTTGTTTCAATGGAAACAATGATTTCTGGTGGTTGGTGTATCTCGTTGGTGTACTGGTTCCGACAGGATTCTATCACTGGTGTTACTGGTGATGATGAAAGCGACGGAGGGTTTGGTTTCTTGAGGTATGTTGGTTTTGAATTTATGAATTTTTAATTTGGAGATATAATTCTCAGTTGTTATATTGATAGAGTAGTCACTTTGGTCATGTGGAGAATTATGTAGGTTTTTTTCAGGAGGTGGAAGTTCCAGTACACGGTGGCCCGCTTATGACTATGAGGTGGCATATACTTCATACATCAGGGCCTAATCATATGTCCTAGGTTGAATCTTGTGCATAGTAAAGACTCATTGGATATGGGATCATATTGGTCCAACTTAAGTCCATAGTGTTAAGATTAGGATTGATTAAGTTTCCATATTACGATATCACCTCTGAAGGCTTCATTTTTTTGTTTTGAGGGGCCTGAAAGCCTTGTCTTCATGTTGTGGTATTCATTTATGGGAGTTACTCTTGGGATTTAAGAAGGTTTGGAGATCCCTAATTCTTGTAAATCCTGTGTCTGAACTCGATGAATGCATAATATTAAATAGTTTACCTTATTGTGGGTCAGTTATGGATAAAAATTATACTCGTTTGGGAGATTCTCATGTCTTTTGGATTTAACGTGAACCTGTCTGGTTCACCACTTAGTTAGGGGTTTCTGCTATCAAAACCATCCCATGTGGTGGATTATTGACCAATGTGTGAGTTTCTTTGGGTAGTTCATCCCATAGTGGTGGGTTCGGGATGAATATTTCAGTCTGTATTGCTCAGATTAAACTGGGAATGCCCGTACAGATGTCATTGTGTTAGGAAAAATTCTAGAATGGTGGGGAGACCCACTACATGTCTTGCCAGCATCTCCTATTGTGTGGGTTTGTTTTAAATTGGGGATCTTGGAGGGCCAAGCCAGTGTTAGAGGTTTTTTCTGGGTTTGTGAGTAATTTTGGTTTGGAGAACCAATGTTTGAAAAGAATCGCAATATTGTGGTCATACCAACATGGGACAAACTTGTGGGAAACTCTATCTTCATTGTGTTCTTGGTAGGGAAATCCATTTCTTTTTCTCCACCTGACCCTAACCATCGTAATTGGATTTCATGGGTAGTGGGTCACTTGATGAATGTTTTTTTAGGTCTTGAGAGGGCCTTGGTGATTATTAGGTTAGGGTTCAGGGTATTCCATGTTGTAGTTGTGTTTGGAGGTAAATTCATATTTGTTGGTTATTTTTCTTGGTGATTCTAGTTTGAGATCTATGGAGTTTCAGGTTATGGGTTCTTACAATGCTCGATCTTTAGGTGATTGACGTTTTTTAGTATTTTCACAGTCTTTCTTGAAATATTAGGTTGATAAAGTCTTTTTGGACATTATGGGGGAACAATATCTCATGTTGGGGAGAATTTTAAAACCCCAACCTAATGCTTTATTCTATTTTAATTATTTTTGGTGTTGCTTTTGATCTTTAGTTTGAACTAGTTTTAATTTTAAAAAAATTGGGTTCTTATATGGGCGTGTGACTGTTCATGGTTTCAGGTCTTAATAAGATAAATTTTTAGTCATAATAATAATAATAGTAAATAATTTTATTATTATTATGGTTGGTTTTATTATTTTGATTTTATTATTTGTATTAAATTTGTTATTCTTTATTAGGTTTTTCGTTTATTATATTATTATTATTATTATTTTTTGTTTTCCTTTTTATTATTTTTTCTTCTAATTCTCTTCCCTTATACAAAACTCCCTTTTCTTTCTTCCCTTTGGTTTGAGCTACAACTCCCTCCCCTAAACCTACTTTACGTCATTCCATGCATCCTCCCTTATTCCCCCATAGCGTTGCCTTCACATGGGTGACCCTCCCCTTGGTATACCATCCTTTTTGAGTTCACCACCTTGGTTGTGACCGTCTTCTTGATGCTCACACCCCTGCTGCATGGAAGACCCCCCCCCCCCCCCCCCCCCACAGGCTGAGCACCCTCCCGATGGCCTCCCTTCTCTTTTTCGGTCTCTCTCCGAGGCAACAGTTCTCTGGTGAACATGAACCCACCTCCACAACCTATCCCTATGAGAAATCCTCTACCTTTTTAGGGGTGTTTCTATGAATTTTATGGGTTTTATTTAGGATTTATGGTTTGATTTTTTTGGGTAAATTTTCATTTTTTAGGATTTTTCTTGTCTCCCTTATGGTGCGGTTGAGATGCAGATGGACTCCACATCTTTTTTTCAAAAGATTTTTGTTTCAAGATAGGTGGTTCATTGACTTAACATTTATATATGTTTTTAATGTTATTTTTTGTGCATCAAATATTTTTTTATGGATTCATTTGGTAGTGAAAAAAATATTTTTGAAGTATTTTTTCATGCGTTCTTATTGAAATTTGATTTTAAAAAGGGAAAGATTATTTTTGTGTATGTTTTATAGTGATGTTTATCAAAAAGGGTTTTATGCCTTTCATGTAATTTATAAATTCTTTTCTAAAGGCACTTAAGGTGAGAATTCATTTAACGTTAGTTGTCAAATAAAATGGGTTTTCATGGAATGATGGATACTTGGTTGTGAACATTTAAAATTGAAATGTCGATTATTTGAATAGTGTAAATCATGTTTTAATGTGACTTTGCTTTGTGATCGGTTTTAAAGTGGTGTTTTATATGAAATTGGGTGTTTTTTGGTGTAAAAATTTGTAGTGGCACTTTTTAGTGTTTTAAAAATTGTTTAAATAAATTTATAAAATTATATATGTTGTGTGTGGTCCCTGCTTGGTAATTTCAAGTCTTCAGGTCTAGGAAGAATCTCATGTGTGTGCATGGGTATGTATATATGTATATGTGGGTTACCCTGTTACATGTATAATCATCCATGGTAGTGAATATACATGTTTGGGGCAATTTTTTTCCATCTATATATGTGAAAATGAATACGTAGGTGAGTGGCGACTAGTATGTGTAAATAAACATGTGTGTAAGGATCCCCTTGCACATGTTCATTGATATGCAAGTGTGTGCATTAGGGATAGGAGTCCATATATGTATGTGAAAGTTCATATGCTTTATAGGGAAGCAAGAAATTCTAGATAAAAAGCACCAAGAGTTGAATTTGCAGTTTGGTTCCACCCTGAGGTAGGTTCCCTATGCCTTGATCTTTAATTAGAAAGTCCACTATTTCTTGGTGTTCTTTAAATGTGTGTCGTCTCCTTTTATATGAAATGGACATGATATCTATATATATGTATGTATATGTATATACATAAATGGTCATGGTTATAGAAATTTATTCTCATATATGTTTTGAATCTGAAATGGGTACTTCCCAAGACGTGTGGCCTTTAGGTCGATTTTTTTATAAAAGTGAAATGACATGATTGATTTTTTATAAAGGGATGCAATGTGATTTACAAAATTTATTTCTATATAAATAGGAGATCAATGGGTGATTTTAAATTCTTAAAAAACATTTTTTCATTGTAATTATGGTTTTAAGATTGTTTTTAAATATATAATATTTTTTTTGTTTCGTTGAACCTTCAAACGGTTTTGGAAACTTAAAACTATAGGGTGATAATGTGTTTTAAAATGAAAAGTGTTTCTTGTAAGTAATTAATCTCATTCGTAACACTGATAATTTTTTGTGAATGTGGAAAACCACTCTTGATGCATTCCCCCATGTTTTAGAAATCTGATGTAAGTGTTAATATTTGATTTTTGTTATGTGCCCAGTGTTGAGGCTTCTTCATTATTGTGTGACTTAAAAGGGGGAATGCACTTAAGGAGGGATAATAGTGGTGAGAGGATGAATGGGTTTTGAGTAAATAAAGTATTATGTTATATGTTTTTTCCTTATTAAATCTCATCACCAATGAAATAGATCACATCAGAAACCCTTTGTACCTAGGTGGGCAGACTAGGACTAGTACGATGGATGATTCAGAAGTGGTTCATCTGGGTTTCATCTAACAGAATTAAGGCTACAACACTAACTAAGCCTTTTTTATGATTAGAGAACACTAATATATTGGGGTGTATCCTCTTAGTGTCTTGTGCACAAGATTTCTGGTGGTTATGGATGTTATACAACATTTCGTAGAGGTACGAGGATCCTAGGTCCCCAACTAACACTACCTTCTTAGGGATTTTCCACGGTGCATGTGATATTAATTTCAATTCGTTTTTTTCATTCTTGTTCACTCTTTTTTGAACAGCATATTTTTAATCTAAATTTGTCTTCTTTCATTTTTAAATGTTACCTATTTTGAAAACGAAGTGGGTAGAAATTATTTTCTTGTCAATGAAAACTTATTACATAATTTTGAAAATAATGAAATACATTATTTTCTTATGTTCTAGTTTGGGATTCTTTTTATTTTATACATGCCTTTCCAACTAATCATCCCAGTGCTCACACTAACTCCATATTTTCAATTTATGTCCCTCTAGTTTTGGAAGACTCTTGGAGTGAGTCTGGTTCTAGGTTTATTGGTGACCCATGAGGTCACTTAGAGGTATGTTTAGTGGTTGAACATTATTTTATTTTAGCTGCTAGAGTTTATCTATTTTTTTATTTTATAGTTATTTATTTTTCTTTTGTTTATTGACCAAATCATTCCCATCTATTTTATTTTGATGTCTGGTACTAGTTTCCCAACCGTGGGGATCGAGAAGATCCTTCGGGCAATGTCGCTGATCTGCTTGGGTGTCAGGATGGATGGAAACCTTGGCCGATTCATGACAATAAAAGTATCTTAAAAAACATTAAAAATCCGTAAAAATTTTAAAAACCCTTAAAAACCTGGAAACCCCTAAGAAAACCATAATACCCTAAAAACTCTAAAAACCCCTAAAATCCCAAAAAAGTTATAATAACCCTAAAAGACCCTAAAATCTCTAAAAACTACTAAATATCGTAAAACCCCTAAAACCCATAAAAACCCTAAAACCCCATAAAAACCGACAAAAAACTCTAAAACCCCTTTGAACCCCTATTATTTTAAACAACTCTAAAACACCTTAAAAATCACAAAAACTCAGAAAAACTCCAAAAACCTAAAAAAATCATAAAAACCATAACAACCCTAAAACCCTTAAAAAACTAAAAAAACTATAAAAAATACAAAAAAATCATAAAAAATGCCTAAAAACCCCTAAAATACCCTAATTAACTCAAAGAAAAACTTAATCACTAAAAGCATTTAGAACCCCTAAAAACCTAAAAATTTCAAAAAAAACCACTAAGAAGCCCTAAAAACCCTAAAAACCCTAAAGAACCTAAAAATCCATAAAAACCCTAAAAACCCAAAAAGATCTTTAAAAACACTAAATATCCCTAAAATCCCTAAAAATCGTTAAAACCCAAAAGAAAACCATAATAACCAAATAAAATTACTAAAAACCCCAAAAAACCAAAATAACTGATAAAAACATAAAAACCCCTAAAGATACACTAAAACTATAAAACCCATAAAACCCCCCACAATCCTAAAAAACACTAAAAAAAATAAAATCCCTAAAAATCACATAAAAATTAAATCCCCTTTAAACCCCTAAAAACATTAAAAAAACTCCAAAAACAGCTTAACACCCCTAAAAACTAAAAACCTGTAAAACCCCAAAAAACCCATTAAAACATTAAAAACCCAAAAAATCCCAAGAACCCTAAAAAACCATAAAATCCAAAAGATTTCTTAGAAATACCTAAAAATATAAAATACTATAAAACCCGTGAAATACCCCACAAAAAACATAAAATCTTAAATAAAATTAAAATACCTAAAAAATCTAAAAATGCTAAAACCCAAAAAAACACTAAAAACCCAAAAAAAATATCTAAAAAACATAAAAATCTATAAAAATCCTTAAATGATAAAAAACCATGAGAATCTTAAAAACACAAAAAACCGTAAAAACCCTAATAAAACCAAAAAAACCTAAAAAAACTTAAAAGCCCTAAATGTTTTGAAAAATGCTAAATTACATAAAAACCAAAAGACCCTAAAAGTCCAAAAAATCACTACAAACCATAAAACCCCTAAAACCATTACCCCTAAAAATCCACGAAAACCCTATAAACCAATAAAAACTCAATAAATCCATTAAAACCCTAAAATATTAAAAACAATGAAAAAACATAAAACCATAAAAAACTCAAAAAACTCTAAAAATATAAAAAAACACTAAAAACCCTAAAACCCCTAAAAACCATCAAAATCTATATAAATCCTAAATGAACACAAAAATCCTAAAATTCCCTCAAAACATTAACACACATATAAATCATGAAAATACCCGGAAAAAACTATAAATGCCTAAAAACAATTAAACCTTATAAAACATAAAAACTAAAAAACCCCTAAAAACCATAAAACCCTTTATGTCTCTAAAAACCCTTAATGTACCTAAAAAACTAAAACCCTTAAAAATACTAAAATACCCTATAGATAACTAAAATAGTAAAACAACCTAAAAACTCAGAAAACCCTAAATAGTTCCTTAATAACCAAAAATACTTAAAACTTTAAAAACCAAAAAATTGTTAAATCCATAAAGATCCCAATAAAGATCCAAAAATCACCAAAAAAACCCATAAAACCCCCAAAAAACATAAAAACCCCTAAAAACAGATAAAAACCCAAAAACCCCACTAAAACATGAAAAACCCTTTATACCCCTAAGAATAGTATAAATCTCTAGAAAAAATTTAAAATGCTATAATACAAAATAAAATCCCCACATACCCAAAACACCCTAAAAGCCTAAAAACCATAAAAGCCTTCAAAATTCCTAAAATACTTAAAAAATAAGAAAACACCAAATAAATACCCAAAAATCCCTTAAAACATAAAAAACTAAAAACAATTAAAACCCCTAAAAACTCATAAAAACCATAAAACAATTAAAACCCCTCAAAACTTAATAACGATAAAAATACTAATACACATAGAACCCTAAAACCCCTAAAATCCGACAAAATCCCTTAAAACTATAAAATCCATAAAAATAAAAAAAACCTAAATTCCCTAATAGTATAAAAACCATAAAACCATAAAATGCTATGAAAACCTTAAAAACACAAAAACATTAAAAACATTAAAAACTTCTATGAACCTAAAAAATATTAATATCTCTAAAAAGAACTTAAAATCCCTAAACACCCTAAAAATGTAAAAACCCCAAAAACCCTTAATAAAACCAAAAAAAATCCCAGAAAACATAAAAACCCGATAAAAACTCTAAAAAACCCTTTAAACCCCCAAAACATTAGAAAATATAAAAAACCTTAAAAAACAAAAAAAAAAACCCGAAAAAAACCCCTTCACAAAAAAAACCCGTAAAACCCTAAAACCCCTCAAAACCTTAAACCCCACTAAAACCCCTCAAAATCCAAAAAAACATAAAAAAATCATAAAAATCATAAAAAACCACTTTAAATCCCTAAAAATTCAAAAAACCCTAAAAACCCTATCAAAACCTAACAAAAAAATAAAAAAATACACATAAAACCCCAAAAAACATAAAAAATTAATAAAAATAAAACAACCCCTAAAAAGCCTAAAAACACAAAAACCCCTTTAAATTCCTAAATATATAAAAATAATAAAAACCCTAAACACAATGAAACATTAAAAACATTAAAAACCATAAAACCCCCAAAAAAATCTGAAAACCCCCAAAAAAACATTAAAAACTAAAAAAATATAAATCCCCTAAAAATGTAAAAAATACTAAAACCCATTAAAACCCATAAATACCTTAGAAACCCTAGAACCCAAAAAACCATAAAAACCAAAAAAACTATAAAAACCACTTTAAATCCCTAAAACATTAAAAATTTATGAAAATCATTATAACTCATAAAAACTCAAAAAGTAACCGTAAAACCTAAAGACAAAACATAAAAACGTTAAAAACACTGAAAACATTCAAAATCCAAAAACCCCAAAAAATCAAAAAAAAACTTAAAATCCCTAAAGATCTCTAGAAACATAAGAAAACTAAAAAACTAAAAAATTATAAGAAAACATTAAAAACCTAAAAACACTTAAATCCCCTAAAAACCAAAAAATGGTTAAAACCCCAAAAATCCATAAAACCCCTAAAAGCACTAAAAACCCTAAAACCCCAAAAATCCCAAAAACCCCTAGAAATCAAAAAAATCCTAAAAAATCCCTAAAAATGAAAAAAAACCTAAAACCTAAAAATCTTATGAAAACACTAAAAACATAAAACACTTAAAACCCAAAAAACCTAAAAAATGCTAAAACCCCTAAAAGGCTCTAAAAACCTTAAACCCTAAAAACCCATAAACCCCTAAAAAACATAACAAACCAAAAAATAGAAAAACTCTAAAAAACCTTTAAACCTCTAAAATTGTCTCAAAACATTAAAAAACCATAAAAAATAAAAAAAAAATAAAAGCCAAAAAAACCACAAAAATCATAAAACTCAACTAAATGCACTAAAAACCCTTTAGGTCCACCAAAAAGTTAAAAAAACTCTAAAAACCCTTGAAGACCATAAAAATCTCAAAAAAGTCCATAAAACCTAAAAAATCAAAAAAATGATAAAATGATAATATCACCAAAAAAACCTCAAAATCCATAAAAAACCTAAAAACCCAAAAAAATCATTAGAAATTCCTATAAATATTAAATAACTTAAATCTATGAGAAACCTAAGGAAACCTGAAAACCTAAATGCAGATAAAACCACTAAAAACCTAAAAATGATAAAAAAAGAAAAACCCTAAAAACCCTAAACACCATAAATTTCATAAAAACCACCAAAACATTAAAAACCCCTAAACCACTAAAAACCCTAGAAACCACTAAAAAATATAAAAACCCTTTAAACCCAAAAAAATATATTAACTCTAGAAAACAAAAAAAACCCCTAAAATCTCAAAAAACCTGAAAAAACAAAAAAAACCATAAATCCCTAAAAGCCATAAAAACATCAAAACACTAAAAACCCCAAAATGAACATTAAAATCATAAAAAGTAATAAGAATCCCTAAAAATGAAAAAACCTTAAAAACCTGAAAAACATAAAAATCTTAAAATAATTAAAACATTTAAAAACCTAAAAATGGAAAAGTTCCTAAAAACTATAAAAAACCATAAAACCTTTTAAAATTCATAAAAATCCTAAAAAACACAAAATCCATAAAAATGAAAAAACCCCTTAGAACACAGAATAACCCTAATAAAACCATAAAAACCTAAAAACATTTAAAACCCCTAAAAACAAAAAAACCGCTAAAAGACCTAAAGACAAAAAAACCCTAAAACCATAAACCCCTAAACCCATTAAATCCTTAAAACCCCATTAAAACTCTAACACTCTTTTAAACACTTAAAATCAATAAAAACCCTAAAATCAATAAAATTACTAAGAAATCGATAAAAACTCCTAAAACTTTATAAAACCCTAAAAACACTAAAAATGATTAGAAAAACATTAAGATCCAAAAAAAATTAAAACACATATAAATAATAAAAAATGAAAAACCCAAAAAGCCCAAAAAAACACCCAAACCCGACTAAAAAACAATAAACCATATTAATTCCCAAATTTTTTAAAAAAATCTGAAAAACCATAAAATCCATAAAACCATTAAAAATATAAAAAACCCCAAAATAAATAATACTATAATAAATAATAAAAATCCTAAAAAATCCAAAAAATACCTAAACACATGAAAAATCACAAAAACCCCTAAAAACTCTAAGGAAACTATAGAAAACTAAGAAAAAATAAAAACCCTAAAAAAACTAAAAATGCCAGAAACCCTAAAAAACCCTAAAATCCCAAAACTCTTAGAACCCATAAAACCCATAAAACCCAGAAAACCCCTAAAACCTATTAAAAAACTAAAAATCCACTAAAAAATATAAAAACTCTTAAAAACCCCTGAAACCATTTAAAAATCAAAGAAACCTTAAAAACCCTAAAAAAATCAAAAAAACCAAAAAAAACCCAGCACCAAAAAACCCTAAAATCCTAAAAACTATAAACCCTGAAAATCCAAAAAAAACCAAAAACCATAAAAAACAAAACAAGTCCCCAAAAATCACTTAAAACATAAAAAAACACCAAAACCCATATAAACCCTAAGATATGGCGGCGCAATCTCCCAGCTCCCTCTCCTGTTCGCTGCTTCTTCTAGGTTTGCTTTTGGTTTCTGCTCGGATCGTTAATCTCAACTTCTCGTTTCTTCTCAGTTCTCGGTGTTGGTCCGCTCTAGAGGTGCTCTACTATATGAAGAAGGTTGTTTCTTTCGGTATTCAGTGACTTAGACTCCCCTGCGTGTTTTGGATTTTTGGTTTGGATGGGGCTCATTGGCACTTTCCTGATCAGATGGCTTTTGTGGTTTTAGGGGCCTTCAGTTCATTTGGTTCTGGAGTGATTTGAAGCCGATGACACATTGGGCATGGGGATCCCTTCTGGTTTTCAGCCGTGGAGCAGCGTTGACTTTTCAAATCTGGGGTTTCCCTGGGCTGGTCAGCAGGGTCGAGGGCATCTTTCACACATATGGTTGCTTTCTCGGTCGCCGGGGGTGCGATCTGCCTTTACACTCACTGATCTGAGCTTAGAAGGTCTTTGGTGTCTTCTCTGGAGATGCGGTTGTCTTTCGTGGATGCAGAAGGTTTGATGTCGGCTTGGTGATACCGCACTTGTTACGGTTCTGTGGGTGCTCATATCTTCTTGGTATAACTCTACAAAGAATATCCAAGTTCGTCCCTTGGCCTTGTTCTTGTTTCTGTTTCTGTGATGGTTGTTCTTTTCTGGTGTGCTGGTGGATCGTGGCTTCAATCGGATTTTGCTTTGTGGGAGCATGTCTTACCTGAAATTTTGGTTTGATTCTTTGATGGTTTGGGCTGTTTGCTGGGTTGTGAATTTGGCTGGAGGTTTTTTTTCTGGTTTTGATGGCTTTGGTTGGCTCGTTTCTTATGTTGCTGCTGTGGCAAGTGGTGTTTTCCATTGTGAGATATTGGTGGTGTGTTGTTGCTTGCTTTTGAGGTGTGAAAGGATTGGATAGGTATTGGAAACATCGATGATGGTTACTGCTTGTTGATAGGTTTGTATGAAATGAAGCTATTGGTATGAGGCGTGGGTGATAGTGGTCTTGTGTTGCTGGTTATCCTATATGTCATATGCTAGATGTGGGTGCTGTTGTTCATGGTTTGTCTGAATGGGTTCTGTTTGGTGCCATTTTCTGGTTGCTGGATGATTTTTGGTTTTGAAGTAATGGTTTCTGGCTGTTGAGCTACTGGTTATTGGTTGCTGCTTTCCTTGAGGTTTGGAGGTGGTTGGTGATGGAGGACTTCTATGGCTGTGTAGAGTGGAATTGGTGCGGTTGGTTTCAGGAACTGAATCAGGGTGCTGGGATGAGGAGATAATAGAGACTATGGATTGTGAAGTGGGATGTTGCTGATGGTTTTAACGCTGCTAGATATTGGTTTCTGCTTGGATGGGAGGTGATGTTGGGGACATTGTTTGGATTTGTTTGTTTCTTTTCCCCTTTTTATTTTTCTTTTTTTGGCGTCTTTGTCTTGGGTTGTAAAGGTTTTTTGGGTACAGGTAATTTGACCCCTCCCCTCCCTTGTATGCTGTGTCTTTTACATTATAATAAATTTGGGTGGGGGGTCGGGAATAGCCCGGCCTCACACCTCTTCTATCCTATAAACCCTAAGAAAAACTTAAAACTAAAAATAAATTAAAACCAATAAAGACACACTACATACTCTACAAATCATAAAAAACCCTAAGGATCATAAAACCCCTAAAACCCTTAAAACCCCCAAAACCCACTAAAAACTCTACAAACCCCTTAATCCTCTAAAAACATTAAAAATTTCTAAAAACCCTTAAAACCCATAAAGACTAAAAATACGCTAAAATACACAAAACCATAAAAACCCAAAAAACCCTCAAAGTCTCCAAATACCTAAATACACTAAAAACTATAAAATTCTTAAAAAACACAACAAATATAAAAAATTATAAAAAAACATTGAAACCCCTAAGAAAACATAAAAACAATTTAGACCCTTCAAAATCTTAAATATGATAAAAGCCCTAAAAACCCCAAAACCTAAAAATCTCTTAAACCCGCAAAATCACAAAAAAACCCTAAAAACATTAAAATCCTAAAAATCCCAGAAATCCTGAAAAAAGAAAAAAATTCCTAGAAACCTTGAAAACACATTGGAAAACGCTGAAAACCTAAATAGGCTTAAAACTTCTCAAAATCATGAATAAATCAAAAAAAAACCTAAAAACCCTTAAAGTACCTTAAAACCCCTAAAACTCCATAAAAACCATAAAACTCATAAAAACATTAAAAATCCATAAAAACCTAAAAACAACTAAATTATTTAAATAACCTTTAAACCACAAAAAATGTTAATGATATCTAAAAAATCCTAAAAACCCTAAAAAGCATTAAATCCCTCAAAATATCAAAAAACTATAAAAACCATAGAAATCCTTAAAACCTCCCAAAAAACCCTAAAAACATAAGAAACCCTAAATACCCTGAAAGGTGCTAATAAAGCCTTAAAATCCTAAAAAAACATAAAACAACCTAAAACACTAAAAAGTGATAAAAACAATAAAAAACCTTAAATCCCCCCAAAATCTATAAAACCCCAAACCCCCAAAAGTCCTAAAATGCCTAAAATTCCATAAATATGTAAAAACCCTAAAACCACTAAGAAAACCTTAAAAAACTAAAAAAACATTAAACCCCCTGAAAGCATTAAAACTAATAAAAACCTAAAAAATCCTAAGAACCTTATTAATCCAATAACCCATAAACACCCCAAAATATTAAAAAACATAAAACCCCATAAACCTCATAAAATTCCACTAAAAATTTAAATAAAACCTTCAATCCCAAAAAAATGTTAAAAATCACTAAAAATGTAAAAAACCATAAATAAAAAAAACAAGCTAAAACCCCCAAAAAACACAAAAACCCTAAAAACCATGAAAAGCTCAAAATCCCCAAAAAACATAAAAATCATAAAAAATCATGAAAAATCCCCCAAAAAGTAAAAATCCCTAATCCCTTTAAAAACCTTATGAAAACCATAATAATCTAAAAACACTAAAAACCCTAAAAATCTAAGGAAATGCTAAAAAACAAAAAAAAAACCATTAAAACCCCTAAAATGTAAAAATCCCCTAAACCACTAAAAACCATACAAACCATAAAACCCATTAAACTCATAAAATGCTTAAAAAACACTAAAAACTCTAAAACCCTTTAAACCCCCAAAAACATTAAAAAACTGTAATAACCCTTAAAACCCATAAAACCAAAAAAACACTATAAACCCAAAAACAATCTTAGAACCCCTAATAACCCTAAAACTTAAAATCACAAAAAATGCATAAAACCCTGAAAAACTATAGAAATTCTAAAAAAATCCATAAGAATTCATAAGACATAAAAACCCTAAAACCCTGAAAAAACCTATGAAAACATAAAACCAAAAAAACATAAAACCCCTAAAAACCTTAAAAACACAAAAACCCATAAAAACCATAAAGAATGAATAAAAACATTAAAACCACTTTAAAAGCATAAAAATGTAAAAAAACTCAATAAAACCACCTAACCCATAAACACACAAAAACCCCTAACCCCCCCCCCCACCAAAAAAACCATAAAACTCAAAAAATATAAAAAAACACTAAAAACCCCTAAAAACATAAAAACCATAAAAATCCTAAAAAATATATAAAATACCTTAATATGTAAAAAACTCTAATAACACAAAAAATCCCAAAGGAATCCTTAACTACATAAAAACACTTAAAACCTCTAAAAATGAAAACCCACAAAAAACCCTTAAAACCCCAAAAAACCCTAAAACCCATAAAAACTCTAAAAACCATAAAAACCCATTAAAACCCTAAAATACCACTAAAAACTCTAAAAACCATTTAAACCCATAAGAACCTTAAAATAATCTTAAAACCATAAAAAACTATAAAAAACATAAAAACATAAAAACCCCATAAAACCCTAAAAAACAAATCAAAACCCAAAAATCCTCAAAATCCCTAAAAACCCTACAAAACATTAAAATATTAAAATTAACTAAAAATCTCAAAAAATATAAAAAACCCATAAAACCCTTTAAAACTCTTAAGAAGACCTTAAATACCTTAAAACATGTAAAACCCCTAAAAACCCTAAAAACTCTAAAACCCCAAAAAACAAAAAAAAACAACTAAAAGAACTAAAAACTCTAAAACTCCATTAAACCCATAGAAATGTTAAAAATCCATAAAAACCATTAAAACTCTATAAAATTAATAAAATCCCCTAAAACCCAAAAAAAACTATAAAAACCCTAAAATCCCCCAAAACCAAATATTCCTCAAAATCCCAAAAAACCCTTAAAACCCCATTAAAATCCTAAAGATTCCCTAAAATCCATAAAATATAAAAATATCCTAAAAATCCATATAAACATGAATAAAATCATAAAAACCTAAAAACACTTTGAACCCATAAAAACTAGCAAACAATAAAACCCCTATAAAAACACAAAAAAAAACTGTAAAAACATTAAAGACTATAAAATCCCTAAAACCATAAAAACCTAAAACCCCATAATATCCCTAAAACCAACTAAAAATCTAGAGACCCTTCAAACCCATAAAAATGTTAAAAAACTCCAAATAAACCATTAAAACCCAAAAAATATCAAAAAACCCTTGAAACCCAAACATGAACATAAAAAATCTAAAAACCCTAAATCCATCAAAGTCCATAAAAACCCTAAAACCCTAAAAACCTAAAAGACCCTCAAAATCCTTAAAACCCTAAATAACCTAAAAATTTCCTAAAAATACCTAAAAGCCACAAAAAAATATGAAAACCTAAAATCCTTGAAAACCCCTAAGTAAAGCATAAAAAGATAAAGACAATTCAAACTTGTAAAATATAATAAATGTTAATATCCTTAAAAATACTAAAACCCTAAAACAAATCAAAATCACCAAAAACCCATAAAAATATTTAAAAATCACTAAAAATGCCTATAAACTAGAAAACCCAAAAAAATTGAACACCCCTAAGAAAAATGTAAAATCCTTAAATTAATTAAATCCATTAAACAACTAAAATATTTTAAAAACCGAAAAACCCGTAAAAAGATTTTAAAAACTCTAAAACCTATAAAACTCGCTAAAAACAATAAAAACCCTAAAACCCACTAAAAACCCAAAAACCCCACTAAAAATTTTAAAAACCATTTAATCACTAAAAACATTATAAAACTATAAAAAACCTTAAAACTCAAAAAAAATAAAAAATACACTAAAACCAACAAAACCATAAACCTATAGACCCTAAAAATCCCTAAAAACATAAAAACATCCAAAAATTAAAAAAACCATAAATGTGTAAAAAACCCTGAAACCCCTGAAAAATCCATAATAAAACCTTAAAAACCTAAAAAAACATAATACTGCTAATAAATATAAAAACTGCGAAGAACCATTTAAAACAATAAAAACCCTAAAAACTATAAAATGAACCTAAAACCTTAAAAAACCACACAAACATGTAAAATTTATAAAAACCACTAAAAACTCTAAAACCCCTTTAAACCCATGAAAATATAAATTATTCCAAAAAATAATAAAAAACATAAATAAAATAAAAAAACTAAAAAACTATTAAAAACATAAAACCCCTGAAAGTTTAAAAAACCTTAAAATCCCTAAAAACGTTATAATCCTTAAAAATCCTTAAAAATCCCTAAAATATCTAAAAACATAAAAACCCAAAAAACAATAAAAAAACATAAGAAAACCATTTAACCCTAAAACACTTAAAACTCTTGAAAACCTAAAAATGTAAAAAACTGTATAATATCCTCAAAACCCATAAACCCCTAAAAATAATAAAAACCCTGAAATTCATTTAAAGCCTTAAAACCAATAAAACCCATAAAAACTACTAAATTTTTTAAAACCCTTTAAAACCCTAAAACATTAAAAAAATCTAAAAACCATAAAAAATAAAAATAAAACCCAAAACCCAACGAACCCATAAAAACATAAATACCCCTACAACCCCTCAAAATCCTTAAAAACACTAAACCCTTGTAAAAATATGTAAAAGGCATAAAAATTCTTAAAAAGGTAAAAACACTAAAGATCGAAAATAAACCTATGAAAACCATCAAATCCTAAAAATACTTAAAACCCCTAAAATTTTACAAAACAATTAAAAGACTTTTAAACCCTAAAAGTCTCTAAAATCCCTAAAAACATCAAAAAACCATAAAACTCGATAAAACCTCAAGAACACTAAAATACTATAAAAACCATAAAATCCACTAAAAATGATATAACCCCGTTAAAACTCTAAAAACATATAAATCCTCTAAAAGTACATAAAACCCTTAAAAAGTTCAAAAGATCATAAAAACAACAAAAACCATAAAAACCCTAAATACCCTGAAAACCCTAAAAACCCCTAAAAACCCTAAAAACCTTTACAATCCTAAAAAATCCCTAAAAATGTAAAAATCCCAAAAAACTTAGAAAACCATAAGAAAACATAAAAAAATAAAAACATTGAAAACCCCTAAAAAAAATAAAATTTTAAAATCCATAAAAACACTATAAAACCTTAGAAACCCTTAAAACCACAAAACCCCCAAAAACTATAAAAAACCGTAAAACCCCAAAAACAACCTAAAACCATTAAAATAATCTAAAAAACCTTTTAAACCCTAAAATTTTTAAATGCTCTAAAAAACATAAAACCACTAAAAATCTAAAAAAATACCCTAATCCCCAAAAACCCATGGAAACCTTAAAAACTCTAAAAATACCAATAAAATAAAAAACCCATAAAAACATGAAATACATTAATAGAACCATAGAAACCTAAAAAACACTCAAAACACCTAAACACCTAATAACCGCTTACAACCCTAAAAACCCTAAAAACCATAAAAACCTCTAAAAATGATGAAAACACCTAAAATCCATAAAACCATAAATATCACTAAAAACTATAAATAAATTTTAATTCAATTAAAACATTAAAAGTTTTTAAAAACAATTAAAACCATTACAAATTCATTAATTCCTAAAACCCCTAAAAACAATACAAATCCTATAAATCCCTAGAAATATAAAAAACACAAAAATCACAAGAAACACCTATGAAAACCTTTAGAACAAAAAAACAATTAAAACCACTTAAAATGCTAAACAACCTAAAAAACATTAAATGACCATAATAATCATAAAAACTAATAAATCCCCTAAAAACCTATACTCATCTTAGAAAATCCCTAAAAACACCTAAGGAATCCATAAAATCATAAAACCCATAAAAACAAAAAATGATAAAACCATAAAAACTCTAAAACCCTAAAACCCATAAAAACCATAAAAATAAAAAAACCACATAAACTATAAAAAACTACTAAAACTCATAGAAATCCCTTTAAACCACTAAAAATGTTAAAAACCATTAAAAAATCACAATCCCCTAAAACTCAAAAAAACCCAAGAAACCCCAACAAAACTAACCTCCCCCCCCCAAAAAAACCCTGAAAATCCCAAAAAAGCATAAAAACCATAATAATAATAATAAAGTCTTAAAAACCCTAAAAACCCTAAGAAAACCATATTACCCTAAAACACTTAAAACATCTAAGAACCCTAAAAACAATAAAAACCCTAAAACCCCTAAAAACTCAAAAACCCCTAAAAACCATGAAAACCTTGAAAACCATAAAAACCCTAAAACTAACAAAAAACTCTAGAAACCCATTCAAACCCTTGAAAATGTTAAAAACCCTTAAAACTGAAAAACAAAATGCAAACAAAACACAAACTCTCAGAAAACCCAAAAAAATATAAAAACCAAAAAAATCCCTTAAGAACCCTAAAAACATAAAAATACTAAATAATCCTTAAAAATACCTAAAAAGGTAAAAATAACTCAAAACCTTGAAAAAACCTAAGAAAACCATAAAAGCATAAAAACACATAATCCATCTAAAAATGTAATAATTTCAAAAAAAACATATAATCCCAAACATCCCCTAAAACCCTTAAACACCTAAAACCATAATAAACCATAAAACCCTAGAGAAAACCTAAATACCACTTAAAACTATAAAAAACTATAAAAAACCTTAAAACACCAAAAAATATAAAAAAACTGTAAAAACCATTAAACCCCTAAAAACTCAAAAATCCATATAATCATAAAAAACCATAAAAACCCTAATAATCCATAAAAACACTAAAAATGTAAAAAATACTAAAAACCCTAAAAAAATATAATATAATCTTAAAAACATAAAAAATGTTTAAATCCCTAAAAACTCTAAAAATGCTAAAACCCTAAGAAAACCAAAAAACCAAAAAACCCATTAAAACACCTAAAAATCCATTAAATCCCTAAAAACTAGTAAAAACTATAAAAATAATTTGAACCACTAAATTTTTTAAAAAATATTAAGAAACCTCAAAAATCCTGAGAATCTAAAAATACCCAAAAGGCCTAAAAAACAGAAAACCCAAAAAAACCCTTAAACCCCCTTAAAATCCCTAAAAACCCAAAAAAATACTTAAAATCCGAAATAATCCTGAAAGTCCATAAAAATGTAAAAATTCTAAAAATTAGGAAAACCACTAATAAAACCTCAAAACCTAAGAAAACATAAAACATAGAAAAAAACTAAAAAATACTAAAAAAACAAAAACCTCTAAAAAACTCTAAAACCCATTAAAACCCTAAGAACCTAAAAATCTCTAAAACCCATAAAAAATTAAAAACCCACTAAAATATATAGAAACTTTTTAAACCCCTACAAATGTTAAAAAAACTCACAAATCATTAAAATCCGAAAAAAAAACAAAAAAAAAACACTAAAAACCCAAAAAAACATAAAAAACATTAAAATCCCTTAAACAAGAAAATAATAATAATAATCCCTAAAATACCTAAAAATTAATAAAAACATAAAAACCTTATAAATAAAAAATAAATTAAAAAACCCATAAACCTATACGAAGAACATAAAAACCTATAAACATATAAAAACCCTAAAAACATAAAAAAAATGCTAAAAACCACAAAATTTTATAAAACAAAAAAAAAACAAAAAAATCATAAAAACATAAAAACCCTAAAATTCCCTAGAAAACTAAAAAAATTAAAGATACATTAATTCGTTATAATGTTAAAATCTATAAAAACCCTCAAAACCCATAAAAACTCAGAAAACCTGAAAACACAGAAAAATACATAAAACCCCTAACGACCCTAAAAACCCTAAAAATATATAAGAAAACCTTAAATCCCAAAAAACCCTTAAAACCCCAAAAAAAAATAAATACCTTACAATACATAAAACACCCTAAAACCATAAAACATGTAAAAACCCATTAAAACACTAAAAACCAACTAAAATTATAAAATCCCTTTAACCCATAAAAACATTAAAAACATTAAAAATCATTATAACCCTAAAAACATAGAAAAATATTAAAAAACATAAAAACATAAAAACCCCAAAATCCATAAAACCTTCAAAATCCCTAAAAACCCTACAAAAATACAAATCTTAAAAAGCACTAAATATCCATAAAAATGTAAAACCCCATAAATACCTTGAAAAACAATAAGAAAACCTAAAAACCCTAAAAACCATAAAAAACCTTAAAACCTCTAAAAACTAAATATGTAAAAGAAATGTAAAATTCTCTAAAAACCCGAAAAACCCTCAAAACCATAAAAACTATTAAAACCCATAAAAACCCATAAATAAAATAATACCCATAAATACACCTAAATTCACCTAAAAACTATAAAAATCCTTTAAACCCCAAAAAATTTAAAAATTAGAAAAATCTAGTGATCCCTAAAAAATTCAGAAGAACTATAATAACCTATAAAACCAAAAAACCCCTAAACCCCTAAAAACAGGAAAATCCATAAAAAACTAAAAACCATAAAATTCCTAAAAAATATCAAAAAATCCATAAACTATAAAAAAAATCAAAACCATGAAAACCCCTAAGAAAACCGTTAAAAACTAAAAACACTTAAAACTCCCAAAAACGTAAAAACACTAAAAACCAAAAAACCATAGAGAACCCTAAAAACAGTCAAACACATAAATCCCCCTAAAAACCGTAAAAGATGTTAAAAACCAGTAAAAACACTAAAAATACACTAAAAGTCTAAAAACCTTTTAATCCCCTACAAACGTTAAAAATCTAAAAAACCTGAATACCACTAAAAACTCCAAAAAAATCCTAAACCCCCCCCCCCACCAAAAAAACTTTAGAATCCCTAAAACCCCTAAGAACCATAAAAATATTTGTAATCCATACAAATCCCTAGAAATTCCAAAAACCCAAAAAAATATGAACACGTCTAATAAATCCTTAAAACCTAAAAATTGTTAAAACCCTAGAAAACCTAAAAAAATGTTAAAAACCCCAAAAAACCTAAATACAATAAAAAACACTAAAAATTGTGCAAACAACATAAAAACCCTAAAAAATATAAAAACTCTAAAAACATTTTAAAGCCTTAAAATTATTAAAAATTCTAGAACTCATTATAATAAATAAAAAACCCAAAACACTACTAAAACCCCTAAAAACATTAAAACCCTAAAATCCATAAAAACCTAAAATCCTTAAAAATTACTAAAAACCCTAAAATCCATAAAAATCCTAAAAATTTCTAAAAATATAAAAAACAAAAAGCCCCTTAAACACTGCAAAAACCTAAGAAAACTTTAAATTATAAAAAAACACTCAAAACCCCTAAAAACAAGAAAATAATAAACACTCTAAAACCTCTAACAACACTAAAAACCATCAAACCACAAAAATCATTAAAACCCCTTAATACCATAAAACCCTAAAAATCACTAAAAATATAAAAACCATTCAATTCGATAATTTTTTTTAAAAACTCTAAAATAAATAAAAACCTAAAAAAGTAAGAAAAACACTCAAAACCCGAAAAAACAGAAAAACCCTAAAACCCTAGAAACCATAAAGCCCCCCAAATCCCTTTAAACACTAAAAATCACAAATAATCTCAAAAATTTCTAAAATTTTAAAAATGTAATATACCTAGAAAACCACTACAAATTCTAAAAATATAAAAAACACTTCAAACACCTAAAAACACTAAAAATTATAAAAACCCAGATGACACTAAAAACCCTAAAAATTATAAAAACCTTAAAAATCTCAAAAAATCTTAAAAAACCCTAAAAACTGAAAACCCCTAAAAATACTAGAAAATAAAAAAAACTTAAAAAAGAGTAAAAACATGAAAACCCAATGGACCACATAAAATCCTGAAATCACTTAAACCCGCTAAAAACCAAAGAAATGCTTAAAAAACCTAAAAATTCTCGAAAACCCCTAAAAACCTTAAAAGTGACAAAAAAAAGTTAAAAATACTAAACCCCATAAAAACACTAAAACCCCCCTAAAATCCTTAAAATCTTTCAACCCCTAAAAATAATAAAAATAAAAAAATAATTTAAATACTTATACGACACAAAAGAAACCTAAATCCAAAAAAACATAAAAATATAAAAATCCCTAAAAATCCCAAAACATGTAAAAACATATAAAACACTGAAAAACCCAAAGAAAACAATAAAACACTTAAAACCCAGAAAAACTTAAACACCGCTAAATACCCTAAAAACCTAAACCCCTTAAAAACTTTTAAAACCATAAAACCCCTAATCACCTTAAAACACCTAAAACCCAAAAAACACAAAAACCACAAAAAAAAATATATAAATACTTTAAACCTATAAACATGTTAAAAGACTCTAAACACTGTAAAAAACTCAAAAAACTCAAAAAAAACCCCTAAAAACCCAAAAAACCATAAACACCCTAAAACCCAAAAAACCAAAAAAATACTTAAAGGCCCTAAAAAACATAAAAATCCTAAAATACCATCAAAATCCTTAAAAACATAAAAATCCCTAAAAACCATAAATACCCCTAAGAAAACCCTAAAATCTAAAATCACTTAAAACCCAAAAAAACATTAAAGTGATAAAACCCTAAAAACCATAAACACCATAAAACCCCTAAAAATCTAAAAACCCTAGAAACCCATAAAAATCATAAAACCCCACTCCACACCTTAAAACCCATTTGAACCCCTAAAAACATTAAAAATTATTGAAACCCTTAAAACCTCTATAAAACTCAAAAAAAAAATTAGGAACCCAAAAAGTAATTACAACCCTAAAAATCATAAAAACCATTAAAAACCATAAATCCCTAAAGATTCTAAAAAACTAGAAAAATAAAAAAACAGTTTCAATCCATAAAAACATAAAACCATAAAAATAATGAAAATACCTAAGAAAAGCATAAAAATATTAATGGGATAAAATCCCTAAAACCATTAAAACCATAAAACCCCTAAAAACTTAAAATACACTAAATATTCATAAAAAACTAAAACCATAAAAATTTAAAATTACCCTTTAAACCCCTTAAAACATAAAAAACTCTTAAAACCTTAAAAACACTAAATGGCTAAAAAACCCAAAAAAATCCATAAAAACCTTTAAAATCCTAAAAATACTCAAAACCCTAAAAATTATAATAACACATAAAAATCCAAAAATATCCCTTAAAATACCAAAAAAATCTAAAAACTGTAAAATTCATGAAGACCCTGAAGAAAACCATAAAACCTAAATACACTAAAACTCCTAGAAACACTAAAAACCCTAAACCCCCTAAAAACCCTAAAACCATAAAAAACTTTAAAACCCTAAAAACCCTTAAACTCCCCAAAACCACTAAAAAAATAAAAAATATTTAACCCCTAAAAATATTAAAAACTCTAAAAAATCATAGGAACCCTTAAACCCCAAAAAACACCAAACCCCTAAAATCAATAAAAACACAAAAACACCAAAAAACCATCAAAAACCCTAAAAACCATAAACATTATGAAAAATTTCTAAAAATCCATTAAAAGGTAAAACCCCTAAAAAACCTAAAACCCAAAAAAATCCCTTAAAAACCTAAAAACAATTAAAACAATTAAAACCCCAATTTTTTTTTAAAATTACTAAAAAACAATAAAAATCCTAAAAACCATAAAAACAACTAAACACTTACAAAACACTTAAAACCCCATAAAAATTCAAACAACCACTAAAAAGACTAGAACCCCTTTAAACCCCAAAATACATTAAAATATTCATAAAAACATAAAAACCCTAATTACTCCAATAAATAACCTTAAAACCTAAAAACCCATAAAAATCCTAAAAACCATAAAATCCTAAGAAAACCCTTAAAACCATAAATTTACAACAAAACCTAGAAACCATAAAATGGTAAAAACCCCCTAAAAATCCCAAAATCATAAAAAAATTTAAAACCCTGAACAACCCTAAGAAAACTATAAAAACCTAAAATCCATAAAAACCATGAAAAAAAATATGCTAAAAACACAAAAAACCATAAAATTCTAAAAACCCAAAACCCCATAAAAGTTCCAATAATCCATAAAAACAACTAAAATCCCACAAATATCATAAAAACAATAAAAACTCTAAAAACCCATTAAACCCATAAAAATTTTAAAAAACATTAAAAACCATAAAACCATAAAAATCTAAAAAAACTAGAAAATCCCAAAAAAATGAAAACCATAAAACTCTAAAAATCCCTAAAAACTCTCAATATCACTTGAACACCAAAACACTATAAAAATCCTAAAAATATCCAAAAAATACCAAAAAAAATTAAAACACTAAAACCCATAAGAAAACCTTAAATCCCTAAAAATCATAAAGGTGCTAAAAACCTTAAAACCCCTAAATCCCCTAAAACCCTTGAAAATAACTAAAAAAATAAAATCCCATATAAATCATAAAATAACACTAAACATTATACAATATTGAAACCCTGAATAACATAAATACCCCTAAGAAAACCTTGATGTCCTAAAACCACTTAAAATCCCTAAAAAACATAAAAATTATAAAAAACATAAATGCCCTAAAAAGCCCTAAAACCACTGAAAATAATAAAAACCTCTAAACACCTTAAAATATGAAAACCCCATAAATATAGTAAAACCCCACTAAAAGGCTTAAAACTATTTAAATCCCTAAAAATGATTGAAACTATAAAAACCCTTCAAAACACAATAAAACTAAAAAAACCCATAAAACCCCAAATAATAACAGTAAAACCCTAAAGGTGTTAAAAAACCATTAAACCATAAAAATCCCTAAAACCCTAAAAATCATAAAAAAACTACTAAAAATTAAAAAAAAATGTAAAAACCTAAAAAACCGTGAAAGCCACTTAGAAAAACATAAAAAACATAAAAACACTTTAATCCCCTTCAAAAACCAAAAATCACTAAAAACCATAAAAACCACGAAATACCCTAAGAACGCTAAAACCCATAGAAAACCACAAAAACATTAAAAAACCCTAAAACCCATAAATAACCTAAAAATCATAAAACTCTAAAAATCATTTAAACCCCTAAAAATGTTTAAAATCACTACAACCCCTAATAACACTATAAAATTCAAAAATAACCCAAAACCCAGAAAAAAAACATAAAACCCATAAAAACCATAAAATCCCTCAAAATCCCTAAAACTCTAAAAACTAGAAAAATCCTAATATACAATAAGAATCCCTAAAAACATAAAAAACCATAAAAACCCTGAAATCCTCTAAGAAAACTATAAAACCACGAGAAAACTTGAAAAGGCCTAATTCTTTTAAAATATGTTAAAACCCAAAAACACAAAAGAAACATAAAAACCATAAAACACCTAAAAACCTTAAAAATACTAAAAGCCCATAAAACCCACTAAAACCCTTAAAAACATTTAAGCCCCTAAAAATATCAAAAACACTAAAAACCCATAAAACCCGTATAAAAATAACAAAAAACTCGAAAACACAAAAAAAACATCATAAAAACATAAAAACACTCAAAACCCAAAAATGGTAAAACCCAAAAATGATAAAAACACTCAAAACCAAAAAATGATAAAAACACTCAAAACCCAAATATAGTAAAACCCTTAAAAACCATAAAACCCCTAAAAATAATAAAATACACTAAAAATCTATAAAAACTGTAAAAAACAAAAAATCCCTACATACCCTCAAACCCCTAAAAAATTAATAAATATAAAAAACCTTAAAACAAAAAAACTAAAAAATACACTAAAACCCCAAAAAATCCATAAAACCATAGACACCTAAAACCCTAAAATCTCTCAAAATCACTAAAACCCTATAAAAATAAAATCCAAAAAGGGGCCTAAAAATCTATAAAAACATAAAAAAAACTAAAAACCCTAAAAACCCCGAGGAAAAACTTATAAACATAAATATATTTTAAACCCCTAAAAATGAAAAACACCTAAAAAACATTAAAACTCTTAAAATACCTAAATACCATAAAAACCATAAAAAACAAAAACGCTATTAAAACCATTGAAACTCTAAAACCATTTAAAACCCTAAAAAAGTTTACAACACTCTAAAAAACCTCAGAAACCCTAAAAACTAAAAAAACCCTATACCCCAAAAACCCATAAAACCCATAAAACCCATTAAAATCTTTAAAAACCCTTAAAACAATAAAAACTCTAAAAAATTCTAAAAAATCTCTACAAACATAAAAAACACTAACAATACTAAGTCCCCTAAGGAAATCATAAAAACAAAAAAAATAAAACCCCTAAAACACTATAAATGAGAAAAAATATAAAAGCATAAAAAATATAAAAACACTAAAACCCATAAAAACCATAAAATCCATAAAAACCCAAAAAATCCACTGAAGCTCTAAAAACCTTTTAAACACCTAAAAAATTTAGAATTTCTAAAAAAACATAAAACCCCTAAAAACTCAAAAAACCATTAAAAATCCCCAAACCATAAAAACCCTAAAAACCCTAAAAACCTTAAAACCCCTAAAAACCATTAAAATCCATAAAAATTCATGAAAATCCCTAAATACCAAAAATATAAAAAACCCCTAAAAATCTTAAAATTCTAACAAAATTTATACACCTAAGAAACATAAAAACAATAATAACCCTAAAAACCCTAAAACCAATAAAACCGATAAAACCCCTAAAAACCATAGAAAACACTAAAGTCCCTAAAATACTCAAAAAACTCTAAAAACCATTTAAACCACTATAATCATTAAAAACTCTAAAAAAACCTCCAAAATCCTAAAAAAATAAAAAAAACCCTAAATAACTAAAAAACCATCAAAACCATTAAAAACCATGAAACCCTAAAACCCATCAAAATATAAAACCCCTTAAAATCCATAAAAATCACAAAAATACATAGAAATTTAAAAATAAATAAAACCTTAAGAAAACCTAAAAAACTGAAAAACACTTAAAACCCCTAAAAACATTAAATATACTAAAACCCTAAAAACCAATGACAATAAAAACCCCAAAATAAAAAACCCTAAAAACCTATAAAAACCATTAAATCCCACTAAAAGAACTAAGAACCCTTTAAACACATAAAAATGTAAAAAAACTATAAAACCCATAAAAAACTCAAAAAACCCTAAAACCCAAAAAAACAAAAAACCCTAAAAACCATAAAAACCCTGAAAACCGTCCAAATCACTAAAATCAACTAAAATAATAAAAATCAGAAAATTCCATAAAAATATCTAAAAATGTAAATACCCTTAAAAACCCAGTGAAACCTTAATAAAACCTTAAAAACAAAAAAAATTAAACTAATAAAGTCATAAAAATGATAAATCCCCTAAAAACTCCTAAAACCCCCTTAAAACCCCTAAAATCCTTAAAAACCATAAAAACACCAAAACACATAAATACGCAAAAAAACAAACTAAAAATTCAAGAAATCCTTCAACTAGCTAGAAATGTTAAAAACCTCTATAAATCTTAAAAACCCTAAAAAACTCAAAAAATTCTAAAACTCTAAAAATACCACAAACCCTAAAAACCCTCAATGTCCGTAAAATCACTAAAAACCATAAAATTCTTAAAAATCCCTAAAAACATAAAAACCCTAAAAAAATAGGAAATCCATAAAAATATAAAAAGAATTAAAAACTTTATAAAAATTTAAACCTCTTAATGGATAAAAAACTCTAAAAATCTCCAGAACCTTAAAAAACTCAAAAAAACCTAAAACCCAAAAAAAACCCAAATAAACCCTCCAAATCCCTAAAAATATTAAAACCAATAAAAATATATTAAAAGGATTAAAATCCAAAAAAAAAATCTAAAAACCCTAAAAATAAATTATGAAATCCATAAAAACTGAAAAACACTTAAAACCCTTCAAATACATAAAAAATCTAAAAACCCAAAAACCTGTAGAAATACCCAAAAAACTTAAAACCCCAATAAACCATAAAAAAATATAAAAACATTAAAAATACATAAGACACCTAAAGCCCCACTAAAATCTATTTAAATCCACTAACCCCCTAAAAACATTGAAAAACTCTTGTAAACCTTAAAAAACCGCAAAAACTTAAAAAATCCCATAAAAACCCCAAAAAAAGAATAAAAACTAAAACACTCTAGAACCCTCAAATCCCATAAAAACATAAACAACCATAAAAATATTAAAAAAACTCTAAAAATAACAAAAAATAATAAAAACCACTAAAAATATTGAAAATCCCTAGGAAAACCTTTAGATCTTAAAAAATCTTACAACCCTAAGAACCTAAAAACACTAAAACCCAAAAAAACCCAAAAACCCCAAAAAAACAAAAAACCCCTGAAATACTTAAAACCTTTAAAATCCCATAAGACCCCTAAAAAATCTACTAATAAAGATGGATGCTCACTCCCCCGACCCTCTTCCTTGCTTGACGCCTCTTCCGGGTCTTACCTTTGATTCTACTTGGAGCTTTAGCATTGGCTCTTTGATTCTCCCTGGTTTTCGACGACAACATGCTCTGGTCTTTAGGCTCAATTTAGAGGCATTGACGACTTTAGTGGTTCATCGGTATGCTGATTGTTCCAAACTGGAAGATGAATTCAACGACTCCTTCGTAGTTGGTTTTGGTCTTCAGATTCTCATCAAGGTTTTTCAGTATCTGGGATTTCCATGGATGGGTTAGTGAGGTCGTGGGTTTCAATGGCAAAGAAGGTGGTTTTTGTGTCCCTGGACATGGTCTCTTTGACGTCATAGTGAGGAAGCGCAAACGATAACAGATTTTCATCATCTTGTGCGGAGGCTAGAGGTTTGTATTTCTGGTTTCTTAGATCTTCTTAATGATTTTGTTGATGGGGTCACTAAGTTGTGATGTGTTATGGTGGTTGCTCCAGACTGTGGTTTCCTATGTTATGGCTGGCTTGGTTGTGATTTGTTGAGGGTCCTGGATGATTTTTTCCTATTTTTCTCGATTTGGTTGATGCTGCTCTGGCCTTTGGTGTGTATCGGGAGGAGAGACAGGGTATTATTTACAGCTTTCTCACAAGGAATGGAAGAAGTTGTTGGCTGTTGAAAACATTGGTGATGGTTTCTATTTTCTCCCAGACTAGGATGGCTGGAAGCTATTTCCTTTGAGCCTGGAGGTGATGGTTTTGATTTTTTGGTGATGGATCTTCCCGAGGAGGAGGTGATGGAAGCTACAAATGGTGTGAATCGACGCTGCTTGATTTTTGGCTACCTTTTGGTCCGGGATGCAGGCGTTGTCTTTCTTGCCATTATTTCTTCTGAATCAATGCTGCTGGTTGTGAGTTGCTGGTCACTAGATGGTTTTTGGGCTCTAAGGCTTGGTTCTAGGTGTGGGAATTGGAGCTCCTGCCCTATTGTTTTTTGAATTCTTGTCGCAGGTTGGTTGGAAGGTCCTGGTGGTAGTGTTGATGCACGGTCTTTGGATGATCTACTAGGTGAATGCTGTAATTGGCTACTGGTGTGTGGATGCTCACCGTTGTCATTCCCCTTGACTCATGCACCCTCCTTTGCTCTTACTTTCCTTCCCATCACACTAGACCCAATCTTGGTCTGTTTTGATGGTTTTTGAGATGGTTTTGTGATGTTTTTTATGGTTCATCTCAGTGTTAAGGGTGCGTCTTGGCGGGGAGGTATGGTTAAGTGGTGCAGGTTTGATAAACTTATGTTAAAGTACTGGATGATGGTGGCCGATTTTGGTACACTGCTGAAATAAGGTGCTATTGTGGCTGGGCTTTACTTTGGTTCTTCTGATATCATGCTGATGAATATTGATGAATCTACAATTGTAGTTATGGTGATGATGAATAATGGTTGCTGATTGGCTGGGAGGTGTGGATGGGGACATTTTAGTTTTTTTCGATCTTTTGGATTTTGTGTGTTTTTTGGGTTTTTAGGTTTATTTGGGTTTGGAATTGTTAAGGGTTATTGGGTGTGGGTCGTTTGACCCCTCCCCTCCCTTGTCTGTTGTGTCTCTTTTTTTGAATAAATTTGGGGGACTAGGAATAGAACGACCCTCGCATCTTCCTTGGCCCTAAAAAAACTAATAACACATTAAAACCCAAAAAACAAAAAAAAAACTCAAACACCCCTTAAAAACCCAAAAAACACCAACAAAAACCTAAAAACCCAAAACCCCTAAAAATCCTTAAAACTATCAATATGCTAAAAAAACCTAAAATCATAAAAAACATAAAAAAATACCTAAAAGCACTAAAAACTATAAAAAAATCCATGAAAACTCTCAAAGACACTATGAAAACCTTATAAACATAAAACCCAATAAAACCCCTAAAAACCTAAAAATGCTAGAAAACCCTAAAAACTCCAAAAAACACTAAAAATATTAAAAATAATAAAATCCCTAATAATCCCTAAAAAAACTAAAATCCATAAAAATCCTAAAAGATCCCTAAAATTCCTAAAAATTATAAGAACCCTAAATCCCTGAAAACACCTAATAAATCCTTAAATTCCTAAAAACACTCAAAACCACTAAAAATTAAAATACTAGAAACCATAAAAACCATAAAACACTAAAATCCATAAACTCTTAAAAGGTATAAAAATTCTAAATCACATAAAACCCTAAAAACCACTAAAAACTCTAAAAACCCATCAATCCGATATTTTTTGTAAAAACTATAAAAACCTTAGAATACAAAAAAAACCAAAAAAAACCCCAAAAAATTAAACACCCTAAAACCCTAAACACTATTAAATCCCTCAAAATCCTTTAAAACACTAAAAACCATAAAAATCTTCAAAAATACCTAAAATCCTTAAAAACCATAAAAAAATCTATAAAACCCCAAGGAAATCCTTAAAATATAAACACACTTCGAAGCCCTAAAACCCCTTTAAAAAAACAAAACTCTAAAAACCTTGAAAACACCTAAGAAACCCATAAAAACATAAAAACACACAAATCCCCTAAAATACCTAAAAATACTAAAAACCCAATAAACCCAATAAACCCTAAAAACCAAAAAAAATACTTATAAGCTATAAGGATCACTAAATAAACAAAAACCCTAAATAACTAAAAATTATAAAACCCCTTTAAGCCCATAAAATAAAAAAATATAAAAAATACTTATAACCCTAAAAACTCAAAAAATAACCCCAAAAACCAAAAAAATAGAATCCCTAAAAACCTAAAAACCCCCAAAATCCAAAAAACATTAAAATACTAAAAGTCACTAAAAATAATTAAAAACATAAAAACCCTAAACACCCTTAATAAAACCTTAAAACTTAAAGAATAATAAAAATCAAAGAAACCTAAAAATTTCTAAAAACCATTAAAACCCCTAAAAACCATATAAACCACAAAACCCCACTAAAAACTCTAAAAACCCTTTAAACCTTTTAAGCTATTAAAAAATTATAAAACACTTAAACCCCCATGAAAAACCCAAAACCCCCCAATATTAAAAACCCTAAAAATCCTAAAAACCCTAAAAAATAAAAAAAAAATACTAAAAAATCTCTAAAAATACAAAAAACATAAAAAATTTATAAAACGTCTAAACCCAAAAAAAATATAAAACCTATAAAAACCTTAAAAACATAAAAATACCTAAAACATTAAATACCCTGAAAGGAACATAAAAACACTAAAAACCACTAATATCTCTAAAAACCATTTAAACATCTAAAAACATTGAAAACTCAAAAAAAACCATTAAACTCCTCAAAAACTAAAATGCCCCCCAAAAAAACCATAAAAACTCAAGAAACACTACAAAACACTAAAAAATCTCAAAATCCTTAAAAACAAAAAAAACCAAAAAAACTAAAAATCACTAATAATGTAAAAACCTGAGAAAAACGTAAAACCCCTAAGAGAAACATAAGAACCCTAAACACTTAAATCTCAAAAAACCCTAAAAACATTGAAAACCTTAAAACACTTAAAGGACCCTACAACCCCCTATAAATATGAAAACCCCATTAAAACCTTCAAACCCTATAAAAAACTAAAATATACAAAAAACTCTAAAAATAATTTAAAACCCTAAAAACTTTAATAAACTATAGAAACCTTAATAAACCTAAAAACTCAAAGACCCCTAAAAAATTAAACCCAAAAAAACTCTCAAAATCCCTAAAAACACTAACAACCATAAAAATGCTAAAAAATCCCAAAAAATCAATGAAAATGTAAAACCCCTAAAAACCGAAATAAAACATTAAATACCAAAAAATACATAAAACCCTCTAAAACACTGAAAATGCTAAAAACACAAAAAAACCCTTAAAAACCATTGAAATCAAAAAAAAACCTTTAATACCCATATAAACCCTAATACCACACTAAAAACTCAAAAACCTCTTTAAACCCCTAGAAAAGATAGAGGACTCTAAAAACCCTATAAATTGATAAAAAAAAATTGAAGAAAAACCTAAAACCACCAAAGAACCATACAAACCCTACAACAGCAAAAAAAACTCAAAACCCAAAAGTTCCTAAAAATCCATAAAAATAATGAAAATTTCTTAAAATACCATGGTAATTAAAAAACCATAAAAATACTAAGAAACCCTTAAAACCCATAAAACACCAAAAAAATACCATAAAACCTCAAATGCCCTGAAACCCTCAAAATCCCTAAAAACAATAAAAATCCATAAAAAATATAAATGTCCCAAAAAATACATTAAAATTTAAAAAACATCCCAAAATCCATTAAAATCCTAAGAAACCATTATAACCCTAAAAATACATTAACACCATAAAACCCTAAAACATTAAATACCTTAAAAATTCCAAAAAAAAACCCAAACCATAAAACCCTTTACAAACCATATAAAACCAGAAAACCCCATAAATCCCAAAATACCACTCAAAACTATAAGAACATGTTAAACACCTAAAAACATTAAAAATATTAAATCCTTAAAAACATTACAAAACATAAAAAATCATAAGGCAAAAAAATAAGAAAACCCCCCTAAAACTTCTCAAAATCCCTAAAATCCCTACAAACTATAAAAATCATAAAAATCCCTAAAAAACCCTAAAATTTTAAAAAATGCCTAAAAATCCTATGAAAACCATAAAAACCTAAAAACACTTAAAACCCCTAAAAACCCAAGACATGATAAAAATCCAAAAAACAATAAAAGACCCTAAAAAATAAAAAAAAACAATAAATACACCTGAAAAACTAAAAACCCCTAAAATCCATAGAAATATAATAAATCACTAAAAACATCCCAAAACCATT
This sequence comes from Viscum album, assembly GCA_963277665.1. Lineage (NCBI taxonomy): Eukaryota > Viridiplantae > Streptophyta > Magnoliopsida > Santalales > Viscaceae > Viscum > Viscum album. The sequence continues at coordinate 1,272,025,772 of OY728136.1, read as the reverse complement.
TAAGATTCCAAAATGTAATAAAACAAGAAAACATAAAACCCTTAAAAAATCAAAAACCCCTCAAACCTAAATAAACAATAAAATCCCTAAAAATCATTATATTCCCCAAAAATCCAACCAAGCCATATGAATCAAAAAACAATAAATATCCCTAAAAAATGTTTAAAACCCTAATAACCTTGAAAGACCATGAAATAATCCATAAAAACCTAAAAATACATAAAATCCCCTAAACACATAAAAAATGAAAAAAAAACCCTAAAACCCCATAAAAACCCTAAAAACATTATTTCCATATGATTCCCGACATGACGCTTTTATCGGATGAGATGGTCCCATGGAGATTTGGTGGTGTGTACTTTTTATGTTTCAAAGGAGGGACCATAGTTTAATAGTCCTAGCAGTCAATTGTAGGGGGTTGGGTGTTTGGGTAGTCAACCCACATCGGGTAAAATGTCCTCAGATGGTATTCAACCGGTTTATTCATGGATTTAGAAACACCAAAATTCCCTTTTATCTATGACTAATAGACATAATTTCTAATGGAAGGTTCTCATTGGATGATTTGGACAACAACACTTAAGGACCTTATTAGTCGAGTGGATTGGAGGTCGGGCTCATCACACACTTTTGTGGAGGATTTACTAATGACTTTTGGATTATCTTATAGATTTAAGAAATGTACATATGATTTTGAATCCTTGGTTCATTCAAAAGCATGTTTCTTTGGATTACTCCAAGGTTACAAGATCAATCATAAATACACGTGGGTATGGAATCATCAATATGTATCTGAGGTAATCCATCAATGAGGATATCCTTTTGTGGATAGGTTAGGAATTCCTTTACTATTTACTGAGACAATGTGAGTTTAAGTTATTTGATGAGGCACTATATATTTATTGTCAACTAGTTGATACATTAAATGTTCAAATTTTGGGGTCAAACCCATAATATGGTCTTCCTACATATCCTCATGAGAGGAATTGGATCCCAAATAGTTCAGTGCCACTTAGCTGCACACATCACCTTTTAAAGATGTGTGAGGAGGAACCATTGTCATCATTTCCATTCAATGAACAATATGGTTTTCAGATTCTTTGTGAGGTCATGGACTGCCATGCGGAGTGGCTGTCCATGAAGGACTTTCAATTCGTGGTGCCTCCTATTCCATTTTCTGAAATGAGGATTCTATAATATTATTATTCAAACCTTCAATCGAAAATATATTTGTTTTTTTACTTTATCAAATTTTTAGGAGTATTTACATGCCCTTTTCAACGTTTTGTGGACCAAATAAATGCAGTTAATCAGAATGGGTTACAATCAAGCTCAATAAGATTCTATTCAGATTTAGAAAGTGGTCCTAACTTGAACTGGTATGTGGTATAAAGGTGGAATGGCAGGTGGACCATGCCAATATATTATAAGGGGGAGGTCATTTTTCATTTACTAATTTTATTGATGAACTTTGCGCTCTTTATTGTCACTTGCACATCTTCTTCTGTGAACCATTCTCCTTTGTGGTTGCCTTCATCTGCAAACTAATATTTGCATCCCCTAAACTGAGATCACTTCAGGGTATCTTTTTTCAACAAACTAAATTTTAAATTCGAGACCGGTACATTGAATATTCAAATAGTAAGTTCATATTTCCATTTAGCACATGACATTGCACTGCTTTCTTATTCCGTGAACTATTTTATTTGCTTGCCAACGCCCCGTGGTCCAGTGCCTTGAATGTTTCCACAAACTGTCGGTTCACAGTCATCACATTTTACATACCATTTATGGAATTCAGTATGTATTTCACACTAGTTTCTTTCCCCAATTTCGTTGGTAAGACCTTTTTGTATGGTCCTTTGAAGAAAGAACGTCAATGGATCCTCTATAGGCTGCTGCCAATGCTTTTTTTGTTTTGGGTGTTGTTTCTACTCCCATCTTAGTTACTATTGAAAGGTGGAAGAATATGATAGAAATTGTTGATGACAAGGTCCCTATTGTCTAGTTACATCAATCCTTAGTAAACTTGCTTTCTGCGGGTTAGAAGAAGTATCCATTTTCAGAAATGCATCTCATTTATGGATTTGGTCTACTGTCTGATACAATGATTCTAGAACCACATCAGGCCTATAAACATGATTCTTGGATATTTTATATCACCATTTAATGCCCTTATTCCGTTGAAAGGATGATTCATACAGAAGGATACTATTGTTTGGTCTTTATTGAACTATTTACCTTGATCTCTAGAGGGTAGATGATGAAATCTAGATGGGAAGGCCCACTACTACCATAACATTGCATGGAGGGCCACGATAAATAATCAACATGGTTGGTCTTCGAAATATGACTATCGTTATGGAGGTTCATTTTTTATATTGGGGGTGTCTTTTCTGGGTTCGTCAGAGCTGTGAGGAATTATGAGATGAATTGCAGGTCGTGGGGTTGTATGAGGCTATCTGGGTATCTCAGACCTATACTCATCGAACCAGAACCCTCAATTCGCAGCTTCTAAGTAGCTGGAGTCTAGATACCTACACCTTTAATCTATTCCATGGGGAGGATGGTATTAGACTCTAGGATATCTGGCTAATTTACAAGGTTTCTATTGTTGGATATATGTATGAAAAATATTTACCACTTCTTTCACCTGGGATGATGAATAGAGGACTCTTCTTTTGGATAAGAAACTTATTGCCCAAGTGAAGACCCATTCAAAGGATACCAATCCCTGTCTGATGCAAGGCATCTCTTTATCTGACTAAATTAATTCCTTTGATAAGAGAAGCGGTCACAAGCCCAGTGCCTGCATACCTAGGTCCTTCCCAACCAAGTAAATGAGAAGGCGAGCAGATTACTATTTGAATGTCCTAGATAAAGGTTGATTCTGTTAATTGGGATAGGAACTCACCCATGATGTTGACTGTTTGTTTCAACTGGTGGCCTTCTTGGCTATGTTTTTAAGTGGATAGATTCTACTTGTGTGTGATTCTAGTTTTGTGAGATTCATAACCATTTTTATGGTAGCTCAGCTAGTCATGGGAAGGTGAATTAATCTATCCATTCTGGTGTGGACCAAATTCTACCGCTTACTAGGTCAGGTTAGAAAGGGGAGGTCACCTCATTGGGTGATTGTAACTTTATAAATCCTCTAGGGGTGGATAGGATCCCACATAGGGGGTATAATTTTATCTATACCCTACTTGTTCTACAAGATTTTATTCAGCCATAAATTAATAGTACCAGTACGGTCATGCTTGTTGGATGGGCCCTATAAGACAAGAAGGAGGAGTGGAATGAAATGAATGAATGAGAATTGATGACTCAAATCAACTATCATGACCACGTTACTTATAACCCTTATGTTTCCCTTGTTGGTACCATAGTAAATGTTGAATTACTGGAATTAATTAACATAGGATACCTCTTTTCATTAAGATAGGGTATCTTGGTCTCCCGTACTGATGGGGGAACATATATATGAAGGATATTTTCCTTGTATTTTTAGCCGTCAGTTTAATTGTGTCCATATTTCTTATCCCCATACCCTTAATGGTGTGCACTAGGAAAAACATCCCCTTATTGCCTGATACTTGTGGATAATGTTTACTCGAGAGGATACATAGTGCTAGATTTAACAAATTACTCATAATGGTTTTCTACCTTTCCCCACAAAAGGTTATGTTGATGTCTAGATTCAATTGTATCCATATGGAAAACTGGCGGATGTAGTTTTTATTATTACAAACCATAAGGAATTTATGGATAAAGGGAAAGAAAATAAAACCCACTAAAACTCTAAAAAACTATTTAAATCCCTTAAATTTTAAAAAAATCTAAAATCCCATAACACCCTTAAAAAAGCAAAGAAACCCAAAAACCCAAAAAAAAAACAAAAAACCCCTAAAAATCCCTCAAACCATAAAAACCCGAAAAATCCAAAAAAACCCCTTAAAACCCCTAAAAAGGATAAGAAAAATCCCTAAAAATACCTAAATTTTTTAAAACCCTGAAAAAAAAAGAAAATATTAAAAACCTAAAAACACTTGAAACCCTTAAAAAACTAAAAAGTGCTAAAAACCCTAAGAAACCCTAAACCCCTAAAAACACTAAAATCCCTAAAAACCCAAAAGACATATAAAATCCAATCAATACCCTAAAACCCAATAAAAATATAAAACCCATTTATACAACTAAAATCATTAAAACCCTCTAAAAACCTAAAATCCCTAAAAAGTACAAAAAACATGAAACTAAATACACTATAAAACCATAAAAAACCTATAACCCCCAAAAAACCTAAAAACCCTAAAACCCATAAAAATCCTAATAAATCCCTACTAATTCATTAAAACATTAACCACCCAAAAAAACCCAAAAGAAAACATTAAAAACCTAAAAACATTTAAACCTATACAAACCAAAAAACCGAAAAAACCCTAAAAATCCTTAGAAACCCCAAAATACATAAAAACCCAAAAGGAAACTAAAAACTCCAAAACCATTTAAAACCCAAAAAATGTTAAAATGTTCAAAAAATCGTAAAATTACTAAAATCTCAAAAAAACCTAAAAACACAAAAAAAACCGTGAAATCCCTATAAACCCATTAATCCCTCAAAATATATGAAAAAACTAAAACCCCATAAAAACCAATAAAAATACCTATAAATATATAAAAATGTAAAGGACCCTAAAAAACTAAAAAATACTTATGAAAACTATAAAAACCATAAAATATTTAAAACTCCTAAAAAACTAAAAACCACTGCAAACTATAAAAACCCTAAAACCCCAAAAAACAAAAAAAAACCCTAAACACCTTAAAAATATAATAACCTATAAAACCATAAAACCTAAAAAACTCATAAAACCCTTTAATCACCAAAAAACATAAAATAATTTAAAAACCAACAAACCATAAAAACATAAAAAAAACAAAAAAACCCAAAAAACCATAAAACAAATAAAGAACCCCAAGAACCATAAAAATCCCTAAAATCCATAACAATACTAAAAAATACTTAAGAATCCCTAAAAGTGTAAAAACCCTAAAAACCCTTTCAAAATTTTAAATACATAGAATCATTAAACTCTCTATTAATACTAAAACTCCAAAAAATCGTACAAATACTAAAACCATAAAAGCCCTAAAAGCCATAAAAAACTCAAAAACCCATAAAAACCACTAAAAACCCATTATACTCCTAAAAATGTTAAAAAAATCGAAAAACCATAAAAAATATAAAAATCAAAAATAAACCCTAAATCCAAAAAAAATAAAAAATTCCCTAAAACCCCTAAAAACCATGAAAATCCAAAAAACCCATACAAATCATAAAAAATAACTAAAAATCCCAAAAAATGTAAAAATCCATAAAAACCAAGAAAAAACCCTAAGAAAACATAAAACCTAAAAACACATAAAACCCCTAAAATATATAAAATCTAAAACCCTAGAAACACCTAGAACCCTAAAACCCTCAAAATCCCTAAAAACCTAAAACCCATAAAAATACTAAAAATCCCTTAAAATCTCAAAAAATGTAATAAACCATAAAAACCTTTAAACCCTCAAAGAAAACCTAAATAACCTAAAAACACTTATAACACCTAAAAAACTAAAAAATGATAAAATCCCTAAAAAGTATATAAATACCCATAAGAAGAATAAAAACCCCATAAAAACAGTAAAAACATTAAAAAACCACAAAAATAATAAAAACCAACTAAAAACTATAGAAATCATTTAAACCCATGAAAACATTAAAAATTATAAAAAAAACATTTAGACCCTAACAAACTCAAAATATCCATAAAATCATAGATATCTATAAAAACGCTAAAATCCATAAAAAACCTAACATCCCTAAAAAACCAAAAAACACAATAAAATTGTTAAAAATCCCTAAAATCATTAAAGATGTAAAAAACCATAAAAACCTAATAAAACCTAAAAACCTAAAACTCTTTAATATGATAAAAGGTGATAAAACCCCAAAAAACCTAAAAACCAGTAAAACCATAAAATCCCTAAATACCATAAATACTATAGAAACACTGAGAACCCTAAAAATAAAAAAACACTTTAAAACCATAAATACATTAAAAAACACTAACAAAACATAAAAACAATAAAAACTCAAAAAAACCCTAAAACACATAAAAACCCTAAAAACCCTAAAATCTTCTAAAACCTTAAAAATCTCAAAATATCACAAAATTACTAAAAATACTTAAAAATTCATAAAAATGTGAACAATAATAAAAAAACTTGAAAAACCATAAGAAATTTGTAAAAACCAGGAAACACTTAAAATCCCTAACACCGTAAAAACCATAAAACCAATAAAAACATTTAACCCCTAAAACCCCATAAAATCCCTAAAACCCCAATAAAAATACTAAACGCTATTTAGACACCTAAACATGTTAATAAACTCCAAAAAACAATAAATCCCTTAAAAACTCAAAAAACCATAAAAAACAAAAGAAAAAATCATAAAACCCTAAAAACCCTCAAAGTCCCTAAAAGCCATAAAATGCTATTAAATTCCTAAAAAATCCCTCAAAATAAATAAAAATATAAAAATGCCCTAAAATAAAAAGATATTCCTAAAAAACTAGAAACAATCAACACTCTTAAAAGTTATAAAAAATTATAAAAACCCAAAAAACACAAAAACCCCTAAATTTCATAAAAAACAAAAATTCCCTAATTTTTCTAGAAACCCTAAAACACTAAAAACTCTAAAACACCTTTAAACCCCTAAAACAACAAAAATATCTAAAAAACCATCAATACCTTAAAAAATAACCCCCTTAAAAATCTAAAAAATGATAAAACCTATAAAACTCCTAAAAATACCTAAAGCCAGGAAAATCCAAAAAAATAATATAAAACTATAAAGCCTAAAAATCCATAAAAATAACTAAAATGTAAAAAACCAAAAATACCTTGAAAAATCCTAAAAAACCTTTAAAACCTAAAAACACTTAAAACCCATAAAAAATAAAAAATGATACAAACCCAAAAAAACCATAAAACCCAAAAAATCATAAAAAATCATAAAAAACCTTAAAAACCATAAAAAACTCTAAAATCCAGAAAATCACAATAAAATAATAAAAAAACTAAAACCCCATTAAAACCATAAAAAATTAAAAACTCTAAAAAATCTTTAAACCACTAAAAATTAATAAACCTTAAAACCACTATAGGGGGAAAACCCTTCAAAATCCATAAATTCCCTAAACCCCTTAAAAAACAAAAAATCCAAAAAATCCATAAGAATACCTAAGCATGTAAAAAAACTATGAAGACATTAAAATTATAAAAACACTTAAAAACCATAACAACCTAAAAATTAAAAATACCCCTAAAAACCATATAAATCCCTGAAAACCATAAAACCCCTACTAATCGATCAAAACACCAAAAAACCATTAAAATCACTAAAACTATTTAATCCCCTAAAAATGATAAAAAACAATAGAAAACCATAAAACCTATAAAAACTAAAAAACCCCAAAAACCCTAAAAACCATAAAGACACTAAAACCGCAAAAAACCCTCAAAATCCATTAAACACCAAAATACCGTAAAAAACCTAAAAATCCCTAAAAATTCATAAACATGGAAAACCCATAAAAAATGAAAACACTATGAAAGCCATAAAAACATTAAAATCTTGAAATGCCTAAAAACTAAAAAAATAATGAAAACATGAAAAACCATACAAAGTCCCTAAAAAACAAAAAACCACCAAAAACCATAAAAACCATAAAAACATTAAAAAACTGAAAACCCCAAAAAAACCCTAAAACCAATAAAACAATAAAACCATTTAAACCTCAAAAAATAGAAAAAAACTAAAAAAAACATTAAAACCCCAAAAATACCATAAACCATTAAAACTCTTAAAATCCTAACAAACCAAAAAACCCCAAAAAAACCTTAAAAATACAAAAAATATCTCTAAAACCCATAAAAATGTAAATAATCTTAAAAATATTAAAAAAATAAAGAAAACTATAAAAAACACATAAAACCCATATATACCTAAAAATTCTAAAAATCGTAAAAACCATAAAAGCCCATAAAACCCCCTAAAAACCTTTAAAACCCCATAAAATTCCAGAAATCCTACAAACACACCAAATCCCATTTAACCCCCAAAAACATTAAAAAACACTAAAAAACATAATACCCCTATAAATATCATGAAAAACACTAATTTCACAAAAAACCAAAAAAGACTGCTAAAATCCCAAAAAGCCCTAAAACTTTTCAAAACCCTAAAAACTCTAAAAAATCATAAAAATCCTAAAAAAATACCTAAAATTCCCTAAAAATGTAAAACCCACTCCAAAATCACTAACAACCCCTAAGAAATCATTAAAACACTTAAAACTCTTAAAAACCTAAAAATGATAAAAAAGTAAAAACACTGAAACACCTAAAACTATAAAACCCCTAAAAACCAAAAAAAATCCAAAAAATAGATAAAGGGTATATAACCCCTTTAAACCCCTAAAAATGTATAAAATAATTAAAAAGAAAAAACCCTAAAAACTCAAAAAAACCCTAGAACCCAAAAAAACTTAAAAACCCTAAAAAATGTCAATATCCCTAAAAACCCTAAAAACCATAAAAATCCATAAAAATTACATAATACCAAAAAAAGATAAAAAAAACCTAAAAAACACTAAGATAACCTTAAAACCCTTAAAACACTTAAAATCCCTAAAAAACTAAATCATTCTAAAAATCATAAAAATACCTAAAAAACCCTAAACTCCCTGAAAACATAAAAAATACTTAAAAATACCTAAAACACATTCAAAAAATAAAAACCCATTAAAAACACTAAAAAACCTTTAAAGCCTTAAAATTTTAAGAAACTCAAAAAAACCTTTAAACCCCAAAGATTCACAAAAACACAAAAAAATCATTAAAAACCTGAAAACACTCAAAATCCATAAAAAACCCGAAAAATGATAAAAATCATAAAAAGAACTAAAATTTTCTAAAAACATAAAAAATCCAAAGAACCCTAAAAAACAATAAGAAACCCTTAAAATTTAAAACAGTTAAAACCCCTAAAAACCTAAAAACTGTTAAATTTCCTAAAACCACTAGAAACTATAAAAACCCTAAAACACATAAAAATTGTAAAAACCATTAAAACCCATAAAATAAGAAAAAAATATAAAAACCCTTTAAAACCTGAATAAAATTTTAAAACTCTAACAAACAATAAAACCCCTAAAAAACTAAAGAAACCCTAAAACCTGAAAAAAAATATAAAACCCCCCAAAACCCTAAAAAAACCCTAAAAATCTATAAAAACCCTAAAAACCATAAATATCCGAAAAATATCTAAATATCCCTAAAATGTTTAAGACCCCTAAAACACTTGAAGAATCCTAAGTCATCCTTAAAAACTAAAAAATTATTACAAATCGTAAAAAACATTAAAATGAAAAAACCTCTAAAAACCTTAAAAACAATAAAAGCCTACAAATTTTAAAAACAATAAAAACCCAAAAGATAATTAAAAAATACACTGAAAACTCTAAAACCCCTTTAAATCCCTAGTTGTTTTAAAAAAACTCTACAAATCTGAAAAAACCCAAAAAACCATTCAAAAACCCGAAAAATAATAAAATCCCTAAAAACCTCAAAAACCCATCAAAATCAATAAAAACCTTAAAACCTATAAAAATACTATAAAATGATTAAAAAATAAAAAACCCCTAAAAACCCTAATAAAAAGATAAACCGTTAAAAACTATTAAAACCCATAAGAAACATAAATATTCAAAAAACCCTTAAAATATTTAAAAACCATATAAATCATAAAAACTGCTAAAAACCATAGAAACACTAAAAATAATAAAAACCCTAAAAATACTAAAAACTATGAAAACCTTTTAGAGATAAAAAAACATTGAAAATCAAAAAAACTCTTTACACCCCTATAAAATAAAAAAAACACTGAAAACCCAAAAACCAATAAACCCTAAAATCTCTAAAAACCCAAAAACCCTAAAAATCCTCAAAATACCTAAAAGACCTAAAAACCACAGTGTTCTAAAAATATATAAAATTCTAAAAAACATAAAAAACCCTAAAAATCCTTAAAACCCCTAACAAATCCTTAAAAACATAAAACCTTTAAACCCATAAAAAACCAAAAAAATGATAAAAAACCAAAAAACCCATCAATACCCTTAATAACCCTAGAAACCATAAAAATACATAAAACATAAAAAACTCTAAAACCCATAAAAACCTAAGACACCACTAACAACTCTAAAAACCATAAAATCCCTAAAAATAATAAAACCCATAAAACTAATAAAACCCCAAAAAAACTCAGAAAAACATAAAAAACAAAGTCGCTAAAAACATTCCAAATCCAAAGAAAACAAAAAAAAGACATAAAAATATGAAAAATACAAAAAACACCTAAAAACCTAAAAAAAATTAGAAACCTTGAAAAATCATAATAAAACCGTAAAACCTAAAAATTATTTAAACCCATATAACCATTAAAAAATACTAAAAACATTAAAACCCATACAGGCAAAAAACCCTAAAAACCAAAATACCACTTAAAACCACAAAATAACCAAATAACCAATATGACCCTAAAAACCAAAAAAAATCTAAAAACCCTTTTAACAAATGAAATCATAAAAAATACTCTAAAACATTAAGAACTTTAAAAACATAAGAAACATTCAAACCTAAAAAACCCTAAACGCCGAAAAATCTCTAAAAACACTAAAAACCAGGAAAAAACGCGAAGAAAACCTTAAAAATATAAGGACACATAAATCCCCTAAAACATAAAATTTAATACCTAAAAAATAATAGAATAAACTAAAAACCATAAAACCCAAAAAAATTAAAACCCATAAAATCCCATAAAACCCCAAAACCCAATAAAATATCATAAAAAACATTAAACCCAAAAATCATTAAAATGATCTAAATATATTAAAAATCCTAAATAATCAAAAAAATATAAAACCCAAAAAACAATAAAACCCTTAAAAGCACAAAAAACCCTCAAAATCCCTAACACCTAAAAAACCATAACAACCCTAAAAATCCTTGAAAGTCTCTAAAAATTTTAAAAATGCTAAATATATTTTTAACCATAAAGAAACCCTTAAAACATAAAAATAACTTTAAACCCCTAAAAACCAAAAATGATAAAAACCCAAAAAATAATAAAAACCATAAAAGCTGTAAAAACCATTAAAACCCTAAAATCGCATAAAACCCTTAAAACCCACTAAAAAATATAATAACCATAAAACATAAAATACTATGAAAACCCATAAACTATATAAACCTCAAAACAGTTAAAAACACTAAATCCCTAAAAATCCATTAAACACCAAAAAAATTAAAAAATACTAAAAAATCACTAGAAATGTAAAAAACCCTAAAAATCCTAAAAACCCATAAGAAAAACATAAACCCTAAAAATACTTAAACCCCTTAAAAACCTCAAAACCCATAACAACATCAATAACCCCAAAAAAACAAAAAAACCATAAAAACCATAAACCCCCAAAAAATAATAAAAATTACATAGACCATATAAAAAGCATAAAAAACTACTAAAAATATAAAAAACCTATAAAACCCTAAAAATATTAGAAAAACTCAAGAAAACATAGAACTAAAAAAACACAAAAAGAAACCAAAAACCCTATACAACCATAAAACCCTGAAAACATGAAAAAACCCTCAAAATCACTAAAAATAATAAAAACTATAAAAAACCTAAGAATTCCCTATAAAAACCTAAAAACATGAAAACCCTAAAATCCCTATAAACCCAAAGAAAACATTAAAAATCTAAAGACACTTAAAACCTAAAAGTGATAAAATCCAAAAAAACCCCCTAAAACTTACCCAAAACCATAAAACCACTAAAATTATTCAAAACCCTAAAAAACTAAAAAATCCATAAAACCCACTAAAAATCCATAAAATCCATTAAAAAATATTAAAATCCATTAAAACAATAAATTTTTAAAAAACTCTCAACTAACGAAAAAATAGTAAAATATCAAAAAACCCCAAAAAACCATAAAACCACCAAACCATTAAAATAGATAAAAATATAAAATACCATAAAAATCTTAAATATCACTAAAAACGTAAAAAAAGCCAAAAATAATAAAACATTGAAAGCCTAAATATTATTTTAACCCATAAAAAACCTAACAATGATAAAAACCTTAAAAAAAATTATGACTACCATGGGGCGCGAGTATTATCACATTGTCATTCCCTTGGATGAGTGAAAAAGACGTGCCTGGAGTTTTGACTCCCTCAATTTAAAGCCCAATCGCCTAAGGATTCAAGAATGGGATCGAAATTTTGACCTGTTGAGTGTCAAGAACACTTCTATGTAGATATGGATCTGCATCTATAAGCTTAGCTGGCTTTATTGGAATCCCCGGATCCTTTGGGACATCGCTTCCTCAGTAGGCTACCCCATTTGTATTGACAAGGAGACTGAAAATCCAAAGTATGGGCATTTTTCCCATGTTCTTGTTGAGGTGGACTTGTCCTCCACTTTGATTGAAGAAGTTGTGCTCAACACTGATGAAGATAGTTTCAAGCTGGAGATCCTTTATGAGTAAAAATCCCAGTTTTGTATTCACTGTCATCTCTTCGGCCATCTCATCTCTGATTTTCATCGCTTGAAAGTGTGTTCCATGTGCAATCTTAAAGGACACTCCGCTGAGTCCTGTACCAGGAAGCTGGATGCTGGAGCGGGGGTGAAGGCTCACACACCTGCTTCCTCCCTGCATGTCTCTTAGGCAGTTCGGTGTCCTATGGAACTGCCTTCTCCAAGGAAGGATTTGGAGGCTGATGACACCCTCTGCCAAGAGACCCACTCCCGCTTATAGGGAGATGCCTCTGGGTCCAAAGCCCTAAATGAACGACTGGCAGCCACGGACCCTGCTGTTACGACTCCCAGTCTCCAGACAGTCTTGATTGAGTGTGGTAAATCCTCTATGCCCATTGCTGGTCAGGTTATGGCTGAGCCCGACCAGCCCATTTCTAATCCTTCTCTAGTGTCGGGCACTCCCTACTATCAGGAGATGCCCCCCCCCCACTGCAGGTGGTTGATGATGGGCTAGTCTCTACAGGGTCCCCTGCTCATTCTGGACCGGAGAAGGTCTCTTCACCCCTGGCTCTCCCAGTGCTGTCTGGCGATTCATTCATTGTTGTGTCCCCCAACAGGGCTGCATGGCGAGATATAGTGAAAGATGCCTCACCGATGCCTCTTTGTCTTATTAACAGATTCACCCCTCTCAGCATTAGTTTCTGGGCTGATCAGGTTGAGCAGAATAATGAGGAGGAAGAATAATCCTCCAAGTTGGCTCACCTGGAATCATCACATGAGGCTAGTTCTGAGCCTCCTGATGATCTGGGGCTCAAATGTTAGGCTGCTGAGGTTGATCCCTCACCTAAGAAGAACCCTGTGGGCAGGTCCAAGAAGAAAGGGAAGAAATCAAAGGTAAAAATCTCAATATACACGACTTCTTCTATCCCATATACTAGTGAATATAGGGTAGCCCACTTGGTAGTATGAGTTGTATTCTAGTAAGTCTAGAAGGCATGCAAGAGCTTTTTAGGATAAGAATTTTTATCTATTTTCAACATTTTTTGGAGTATGTTTGAAATGTTCTTATTAAAGGCCTCTATATGTCCGTTAGTCCCTGCATGATAGTGGGACGAATGGTTGTATTTGACATAATAATCCTGATATATCTTCTATAACTCTATAGAACAAATATTGGTTCCATTTTCCATCAATATTGTATAAGGGACACAAAATTTGGTAATGATGTTGGATTTTATGAAGCCAAAAATTCTTTTGTCCCTGACTTCTTTATGAAGTATTACCTCAATCGATTTAGAGAATAAATCAATAATAGTTAAGGTGTATTTAAACTGAATGGCCTTAGCTGGGGGGTATGGTCCCACTACATACATTTCCCATGTAGAAAATTTCTAGGAGTATTCAGCAGTATGTAGAAACTCAAAGGGTTGATGGATGAAGTTGGCTTTCACCAGGAAGGAATGAAATTTATTTGTGAATTTTTTGTAATCTGGTATCATTCAAGGCAAGAAATATATGTATTCAGATTTGATCATAAATCCTATATCATGATTGGAATACAGAATAGGCCTCCACATGTACTTCTTCCTTGATAGTTGTAGTTTCATCTCCATCGATACATATGAGAAGGACTTCACGAAAGCCTTTCTTGTAGAGGAATTTCTAGTGATTTGGGCCATCATAATGAGTGAAGTTCACTGCTCACCACTAAATTTCTTCTCTCCTAGCTCTATCCAGTGGTATAAATCCATCTTGGAGTTATTCCATGATGGGTATCATCCATAACGTGGTAGGAACATATTTCGTAGGGATGGGATTGATTTTGTTAATCTTCTCTATTCGGATTTGAACAAAAGAACAGACCATGCAGTGATGTGCAATACTGGTTACTATATCATCCTGTTTTGGATCATCTAGGGACGTGGATAAATTTTCTAATTCATCATCCATGGTGTTATGTGATCAGGGGACATGAGTCAATGTTGGTTCTGAGGGGAACTATACCATTAACCATCATACATGATCAAGTAGGGGGGTTAGCTCTTCTTTTCTGATAGTTTAATCTATATTGATATTGTTGATTACCGACATGGAGTTTACTTCCACCTCTAGGTGGTTTACTGATATTTAGAGTTTCATTTCCAAACCCATAATGAGGTCTTGGTATTCCACCTCATTGTTCGTACAAACATCCATTAACAGAAAAGAATAAGTTAAAACTACCTTTACTAGGGAAATAAGAATGATCAATTACCAAAATTTGTTGACCATATGGTCATATATTATCTTCCCTATTAGGAACCTGGATTCACCATCAAAATAAATTTCCCATGTTTGGGGGATTTTCTGAATAAAATATATCTCTTTATCTGGAAATTCAGTATTTAACGATGATGTTTTTTCAGACTGTTGTTCTGCAAGAAAATATTCCAAGGCCTAGCCTTTCACTACATTCTAAGGCACAAAATTTTTATCAAACTACTGTATAATAACTTTCCACTATTCCAAACATCCTATTATCATAGGAGGGATGTGGATATATTTGAGTGGGTTATTTCAAGAGACCAATTGGACCTCGTGGAGATGTAGGTAGAGGCTCAACTTCTGAATCACCATGATTAATTCAAGCCATCTCTTCTCAATATCCAAATCATGAGTATCGGCCTAAATCATGGTTTGAATAATATAATAGAGGCTTTATTCATTCCCATCATCATTCTTTTGAGCAATTAAGGTTCCCAATGATCGTTCAAGGGTCATTATGTAAATGAGTGGTTTTACCTCTACAGGTTGTATTAATACTATTCGACTCAAGAGGTTTTTATTAAGGATATAAAATTATTCTTGAGAGTATCTTTTCCATTGATACATGACCCTTCCTCATTATCTTAGTGAAGGGTAAACACATCCCATCAAGACTGGCTATGAAGTTTCAGATATAGGCAAAGTTTCATTGAAGTCCTCTCAACTCTTTGAGGTTTCGAGGAGGTGATATGTTTAGGATATATTTTATCTTCTCAAGGTCAAATTCAATATTGTGATGGTGTACAAAAAAGACAAGAATCTTTCTGAAGGTTATCCTAAAATAAAATTTTAAGGGGTACATCTTCATGTTATCTTGTCGAAGCCTGTTGAAGATGGTTTCCTGGATGACCAAGTAGTCAGAACGTTTTCAAGACTAGACCACTAGATTTTCAATGTAGAATTTGAAAAAATTACACAAGAAGGGTTTGAATATGAAATTCATAACACATTGGTATATGGAATTTGAGTTCTTTAAGCCAAAAGGGAATTAACCGATATCAGGACACTAGTTGAGGGTCCCTAAAGGCAGTGGCTTATTCATTAACAAGGGCCATCCTATTCTGGTTGTATCTGTAATATCCATCCATGAAAGAGGGGGATTGATAACCATCTATGCACCAGACAAGAGTTCCTTATTGAGAACAAGGAAGTCATCTTTTCATAAAATGTTGGTTGAGATCTCTGAAGTCAATATATACTTTAATTTTCTCATTTTCTTCTTCATAAGGACAATGTTGTCTAAAAATTTCATGTATTTTACCTCCTGAATGAATTATTCCTTGATGTTATTGTCGATGTTTGCCTCAATTTTGGAGGTATTAGTTAGGTGTATCCTTCCGGATGCTTGTTTGTACCCTCGATAGTCTTCTAGAAAACCCAAGTGATGGGTGGACACCTTGATATCAAGGAATACTGGTATATTTGTGTATTTTAAAGAAAAAATATCCCAATGTTGTTTCAGAAAGGAAGTATATACCACCTATTTTTTAAAATTCAGGCTGCACTAATTATAGTGAGCCGTGTGTCATCATTTGTGCCTAGATTTATCTCTATGAGTTCATCCACAGTGGTGGGGAATCCTTACTCAAATGATGTAGGGGAATCCCCAAGGTCTTATTCATCTTCATCTTCCACATGATTTACTTCTTTCACCTCTTCTTGGGAGGTAGGTGATGAATCCAAAATCTATGAGTTAGTGTCGGAATCATCATTTGGGCATCCGAAAGATGATGCATTAATTTCTGGATCAATCAATGGCGGAAGGAATTTTTGGGGCTCTAAATGGGAGAAGATAGATTGAGAATGATCATATTTTTCCTCTCCCATTATTGTGACATATTATTCCAGTCTGGCTAATGAGATAGAGGTTTTTTAATGTTCAGGGGATAAAATGAATACATTTTCATCCATGATTTCATCACTGCTTGGAGAATTTAAAATTTACCCTATGCTACCAAGTTTAGTTTTCAATAATGAAATTATGAAATTCACTCAAGGAGAGTTTGAATTCTATTCCACCCCTTCAATTTGATTAATGGGAAGCACATACTATGTACTGAGTTTCTTGAAAGTATTACTCATAATTATCTCCAGAGTATTTGGGGAATTAATTTGAGCAACATCATCTACCAGAGATTATTTACTTCCCTTTTGGTAGAACCCTACATTAAGGTATTATGACTAATTGGACTTGAATGGGGCCTTAACACCATGAAATGTCCCAATTTTATCATTTATATAGTATTTAAGGCATTAGTGGTATGACGAAGTAATATCTTCTTGATTATGTAGCCTTGGTTTTACCAACAAAACATTAAAATCTATATGATGTCGAAAAACCATGAATTCTGAGTCAAACACAAGTTCCCCAAACTGAGTTCTCAATGTGGTCAATCCAAGAGGCTCTTTCTCATTCTTATCATAAAATTGTAACATCGGAGTGGAGGGAGATAAGTGAGATTCATTGAGACCCAATTGGAAAAGTGCCCATATGGGAATTAGGTTGGCTCCTAATCCATTTTCTATAAAGACTCATCATGTATCAATGTCATTTATCATGTATGATATATATAAGGGCCTAAAGTTTCCTTGTATGACATTATCATCCTCTTAGTTAATGAAATTAATAATCATATGGAATTCTATAGGATTATTCTCAGCATGATATACTTCAGCAGTAACAACCTCAACTTTGAACTCTTGAGGTCTGTAAAAGGACTCTATGAGTGCTTCATGGAGGTCTTTTGAAAGACTCAAAGCATCTAAGATTGATAACTAGGATGAAAATTAGGAAAATTTCTTCATAACATCATACTTATGATCGATAGGTCTATTCTTCCAATCATGAGAGTGTTCTTTCATAAAATATTTGGGAGTTGACATTCCTGATGTAGATGGATTGTCCCTTGGAGAAGGAGTTTAAGATGATTCCGTTCATGGTGGATTATATTGATTGGGTCTGCCTACAAGTTGTGACTGAATAGGTGATGAAATATCTTCTAATCAACATTACAAGATGATTGTGTCCAGGAAGACCCTATCATTCATGGGGAAATACCCTTATTAATTTTTATTTTGATTAAGAGATATTCCATGAGTTTTGACTATGTAGATGGTTCGACCAAGGGCGTGGTTCAAGTAGTGAGTTCTAGCATGACCAAGTCTTCCCATGTACCCTTGGTTCTAACATCATCTTCCCTCAATTACCTAATCATGTGTATGGAATCATGGTTCATAATCATACTCATATTTTGAGAATAGATACATTAAGTGAATAACATTAATGGAACTGAAAATAAACTCTTTATTTAATGAATATTCTGTCTAATGGGTCAATTATTTTTGTTCCATTTGGTGGGGTACCCGAACTTTTGGGATTGTTTTCATGAATTCTGATAATGTTAAGGATAACTTCAGATTAATTTCAGGTTCATATTCTTGCATCTATTTCTTATTATTTTTGACAAATATGTTTTTGGAGGAACAACCTTCAGAGGATTGAGTTGTCAGTGAAATTTGTTTTATTACAGTGGAAGTGGATGAAGGAATAGTTGGATATTTAAACTATGTTTGGATAATATCATGAGTCTATTTAATCAATTTTTTAACCATATAGTCACCAAACTTTTGTGAAATCTTTCACTTAAATTGTTTCTATTTATTTCCCTCTTATTGGTTAATTGAAGAAACATATGCAACCTTTATAGGTGAATTTTTCAGTTTAACTTTCCCGGAGTCAACTATATTTTACTGGAGGTCTTTGAAGGAAAAAAATCTAGATGTGGCTTCCCAGTATTTTATGGGAGGGGAAATAGTTTGGGGGATCTTCATCACCTTCTTTACTAGGATTCATGGGCATTAGAAACTTGAAAAAGTGTTTTTTCCATTATTAATATGAAGTTGTTAGGGACTTGGTCATTTTGAAAAGAATAAACATTATTTTTCATCTCCTAAAAACATTTCCTCCTTTGATCTATCTGATTATCCTGATGTGGTGGGAATTTTTGTTGAGTCTTGGGAGGTGTGGTCATATGATACAAAGTGTGATTTGAAGCGGGAGTGGGTACATGGGATTTCTTAAGTAAAATAGTAACAACCTATGCCTTTCCTATTCTCCTTCCCTTAGTTGATGGAATCACACGCGCCTTAGATTTGGTCTCGATGATAGAGTTTTCCACCTATGGTGAAATTGAGGCAAGGTCCCAAAACCCAACTTTGTATTTCATAGGGATTAATGGAATGCACAAATTTTCATGAAGATTCACTATAGATATGGTCTTCAACTCTTCTTGAGGGGGTATTAGGTTTAAGGATTATATTAATCCTTTCCACCAAGAAATGAAATATGATACCTTTTCATTCTACCATTTTTTACAGTTCGTGAGGTCAAAGGACACTTTATTCTATAGTATTGATATGAAAAAGAAAAGGAACTTGTGATTGAGTACTTCCCATACATTGATTGACTGATATTGGAAACTCATGTACCACACAACGACATGTCCTTACAGTTATTGCATGAAGAACATAATTTTCACCGCCTCCTATTTTTCGAGGATACCCATCATGGTATCTCAGTGAGAGAATTTTTTTTTTCAAATGATACTATGGGTATCCCAGGCCATTAAAACCAGGAAATTTAGGGTTCCCAAAGCTTGGTGGGGGAAGATTCAGATCTACCCATTTAGAGTAAGCATTCTTTTTAGGTTATATTGGCACACATTATTCTTCCATGGTTTACAATCAATCTGAGTGACTCAATAATGTACATAATAATTTGAGGAATTTATAACAAATCTGAATCTCAGATAGGTGAGGCAAATAGATCCTGAATAGGTGTGATGTCTGGTAAGACCATTGGTAGAGGCACTACTGGTACCTGCTATGGGTAATCAATAGGGTGCAGGCCCATAAGGATGTAACTAACCCTGTTCTTGTTGTGCACACAATAGAGGGAATTACCTTCTATGGTATCCAAATATATTGGGGGTTGGTATCCCATAGTGTGTAGACATTCCAGAACTAATTTAGTTTCTGCAGTTAACTCACTTTGTTGAGTTGCGCCAGTTGGAAGTGCACATTGAGGATCTTCTAGTAGAACATGTCTATAAGGAGGGCTGAATCAGAGTAAATTTTCATTGAGTCTCCTTATTTATTTTATTTATTCCTCTTCCTGAAAAAATATTTCCTCTAAATAAAGGGACTTAACCTCTCCATAAGTATGTTGAGGTACAATTTGACCCTTTACCTTTTAATTGTTGGGTTTCTTTTAAAGAGGTAATGATGTATTGTTTGAGGGAGTACCAAATTTAGTTGAAGCCTCTAGTTCGAGTACAGACACCTCCTACAATTGTTTTAATGTAGAACACATCATGAACCAGAGATTCTTCTTCTAAATCCTCTAAGATGGATGCATGTTCTTCAGAATCTGTAATGGTAGTGTTGATAACATTCACTGATGAGAAATGCATTGTAGGCATTCTATTAGAATATTTTCGATTATGTATTCTTATACATCTCCCATGTGGTATTTTACTTTCCTTTACTGATTCTTTGGGAACTTTTTTGTGGATGGTAACCCAAAGGGAATATCTAGATTGTTTAGTCATGTATATTCGAAGTAAAATTACTAGATCACGAGATGAGACAAACTGGGAGGATTCATTCGGTGGTATCTTCTCGAATCAGAAAAAGACTAATTCTCACTGAGGAGGTGGATGTTTATGTGAAAAATACACCTGATCTAAGGGTGGGGACATTCCCATTCTACATTAACAAACCTTCAAGTATGGTTGTTCTACCTAGAGGATTGAGATAAAAAATCCCCCAGGACTGTGGGTTGGGGTTTCTCGTAAACTTATGTGACTGATATTACCGTAGATTCTCTTTTAATTTTATGGAGTTTTTTTGAACATGTGATGGGTGAATCATTTGGAATTCACTTAGATTTCCTATTTCTGAATATTGTTTTACTATATCTGACATTTTCACTATTTTATGGCTAAAATCCTCTAAGTGGGAGGCTTGATCAATAGTCTCAAATGCTTTATGAAAACTTATTTCAACAGATTTCATCCTTATAGACTGACATTGATGATAATTGGTCGAGGCTGGATTTTTTTGAACATATCATTGGTCATGGATAGGGTCAACTTGATGGATCAATCCTGAGGCTATGAAGTTTCATTCTACAACCATTGACATTCTTTTCTAATTAAGGAGAATGGTGAATGTAACACTTTGTGAACACCCCATCATATAATTTGAACACTAGATAGGGAATCTGTGATCAGTTGTCACAACCTCATTAATTCATCGAGAAATTCTTATTGAAGGGATCCTTGTTGTTTCTTAGATTTTGGATGTCAAGAATCTAGGAGAGATTCCAAGTCAAGTTGGCATTGCAATCCTTCTATAACATTGTAGTTACTTTGATACTCATCGTATGGTAATACTTTAACATTCAAGTAACAAATAGTTTTCCATATGTGGAGGTAAATGTCATGCACAAAATTTTCTAAAAATTATTCTAGAATTTTTTTATCAAGGGGTGGATAAATGCTAAAAGGTGAATGGAATGTATGATTTAGCCAATTTATTCCTCATATTTAGAACGTCTTCTTCTTATTTTTCCAAAGGTTACTCTACCTGGTCTGGAACGAGTGGAAACTTCCTACCATTTTATCATAGGTAGTGAGATTGATAAGGATTTCCTATGTTTCATTAGAGGGTAAGTGGCTTAAGGGTGGTTCAGAGAATGACCGTCACCTTGTGATATCTTTGGGTAGAGAAATTATTTCAGTTACAAGTAGAAAAGAATCAAACAAGATTGGCCTTGTTTACATAAGTGCTTTGCGATAAGAGGCCTTTATCATCACTAAATTTCCAATTGAATAATTCTATTGATAATGAAAAATAATAATGTGGATATAAATTTAGTAGCGAATTCCATCATGGGGAGGACCACCAAGGTGGATTAATGAAAGGGGGAGACCATATTTCTCCTTATTCATTTGGCCATGTAGAGGGATTATGTGGCTCTAATTAGTATATGGTCTCTTGAGATCAACTAGATTGTTGTCATAAAGAAATACTTCAGGATTAAATATCCAAAAAGGTCCTTTTTAATTATTGCTATGGCTCTCATAAATTGTTGATAGGAGGGTAGGATCTTGATCTACCACATATAAGTGTCTAAGGGCTTCAAGAAATCTAGCATTAATTAGAGCTAGATCATAGATCAAGTCTTTATTTTCCAATAATGTTTGATGAGACTCATTCTTGGATGCCTTCTTATGAGTAATTGGGGACACTTTATGGGAGAAGTGGTTTTCATGGGATGGGGTTTGTGTATGCCTTGGAGTGGCTATTGGGATAGGATGATTACCTCTGATTGGAGTGAGTGTATGTTCCCAATATGATAGTTCATATGTTATGGGGGGAGTTTTCTCCATGGACCTCCCGGATGGGAGAAGAGGTGTGTGTATACTCCTTGGTGACATGCTGATGAGCCACCCCACTTAAGGAAAAAAAGTTATGTGTCCATCCCCCAGGCACTGCTTTTGTTGCCATTATAATGTCCTAGAATGTTTTCAGTATGTGGGAAGGGATTTGCGTCTACCATTTCTGCCTATCTAGGATATTATTGGTGACTTCCATAGCTGAAACTAGGATATATTTCCATTACATATATGGAGTAGGTGTACGTGGATAATCCTGTACTCCCTTTATTATAAGTGGATAATAAAGTACTTGGGTGTGGGGGTAGAGATATGAGTATTCCCCTACTTGTTGTTGGTACTTTTGGACTGAATTCTCTGGGTTCTACTAGATGAGGCTACTATAAGGCTTGGTAAATTCAAGTAGGTGTGTGCACTTACTTATAGAATTCCATTAAATTTGGTTGGTGGGATTCATTGAATGATTCTAGATGAGTATGCTAGTAGGATTGGTGGGTGAAGGCATGTGTATGATCATGCTCATAGTATGCCACCATATTTGGTTTGAGGGATTCTTTGAACATCACTAGGATATTATAATGGATGGATGAATTAAGGAAGATGGGTATATGTGTATACTCACAATTTAAAACCGAATTGGGTAGGTGGGCTTCTCCAGAGGGGGAAGATGCATGACCTTGCTTCTTATTGGATATTTTTCATCCACTATGGGCCGTCTTACATAACCGAGTTTGATGGTCTTATGCCAGAAAGCCAAGGAAAACACCCTCATCATATTGAGGGTTCACTACTGCACGACGTTAGAGGTGGTGATTGATGGTATAATCCCTTGAGAAAGACCCTTGTGTCTTATAGATGAGGCCTTATACGGTATATTAATCCACCTCATAGAGATATGGGAGGGACTGGTTGTCTCATTCTGGAGATAAGCTTTTGAAATGGTTGAATAAAATAGTTTTCATTGTCTGTGTTAGGACCAACGATCATCATTGACCGGATGATTGGTGGGGCTTCATGAACTTGAGGGCTTGTTCAGTGAAATACAAGGTAAGGAATGTATTTTTTTGGAGGTATTCCATAACCAGTGAATTTGAGTCCCAACAATGAAGACACTAGGTTGGTTATATTGCCCTCTACATAGATGAATATCTAACTGGAGAAGTAACCTGAGTATTCATTGGTGAAATCTAGAATGGCACCATTTGTTTGAAGGGATCTCTGATAGTAAATTCCTATAAGGTTTAAAATAAAAAAAAACCATGTCAAATCGGTACCTCATTTAAATGAATACATTTATAATTTATTATCTTTTCCAGACCTCATTTATCAAGTGAAAGGGGCCTAACAGGTGGGTGATACTATCATCTTGGTTAATGATTTATTTCGGGTTCACCATTTTTTCCCTTAGAGAAGTGTTCAGGTTTGGAACCATTATTTTTGAATGGTTTTCAACAGGTTTGTTCATGTAATAGTAAACACCCAACAATTCTATATCCATGAGGGCCTTTTTTAAAAAGGTAGGTGATCATTGAGAAGTTTGACTAATGATGCTTAATAACTCACATTGGTCGGGAGGATGAGAGATTAGGCTCATCACACCTTTTTGGGGGGAATTATTTCCTACTCCGGGACTCTCTTGTATATTTAAGATATGGTAGTGAATCATTAATTTATTCCCAATTATGATTTGGTTCACCCTATAATTAACAATCAATTATTAACATGTATGGAATTTACAATCATATGTATGTATCTGAGGTTCTTCATTAATAGAGATATCTATCTATATGAGGTTCTCTATAAATGTTATCCCTTTATATAAAAATTAGATATTGTTTGGAAATTATTATGATGACACTAGTTTTTTATCCATTCAGTGGGGCACTCTAGCGTGTACCATTATCTAGGGAGACGAGAGTTTTTTTTGGTGTCGGGATCAAACCCATAAATGGGATTCCTAAATATCCTTGTGAAAGGAATCATAACCCACATAGTTTGGTACCTCATAATAGGGAATACCATACCTTTTAAGTTCATGTGATAACAGCATAATCATATAGTTTAATGTTATTTTGCAAGGATGTCTAGGAAAAATGTGCCTAGTTAATGTTTGGTTTGGGACTTATGCCGAGGCAACCTAGGGAACTTGAGAGAGAATTATAGATTCTCACGTTGAATTTGACCCTATTGGGAATGTGGCCCAAAGAATAGGGTTTATTTGAAGTCTTGGGTTTTAACCACATGGAGGCTTCTTACATATCCAATTTTGATAGAAATTAAATCCCATGTAGTTCGGTAGTGAGGACCTTCAACTATTAAGGCTCTCGGGTTCGTCTCACAGGGTAGTATTCCCTTTGAGAAGATTAATTTTGGGAAAATTATTGAAAAGGTTTCCCTATAAAGGTACTATGAGGGTCATCTTAATTAATTGTGTTTGGAGTTCTGTTTTGGTGATTACCCTTGAGGATGATGCCCAGATTAAGAGTATTATGATTAGGTATTAATCTTGAGGAGGATGGCCATTGATATTTTTCCTGAAATGGGTGTCCTATATATCCTAATTATTGTAGGAATTAGATTCCTCATAGTTAAATATATGGAATATATTGTGTGGATTTCATGATCAAAATTAACCTCTAAGTCCGCATGAGTCATGCTCAGGGTGAGAAAAAAGATAATGTGAACGATCAGAGATACCATACAATCTACCTTTTTCCATAGGCGGACATGCAGACAAATCCCAAAGGGAGAAAGATGGGGCATTGAGTGTGCCCCCTCTTATACCACCACTTCTACTGAAATATGTGTCTGGGGATACAGTGCTTCCCAACCTTCAAATTACCCTATAATGGGTCCATGGAATAGAGACTGAGGAGATAAAGAACAATAAGAGGTATTAAAAGAAATCAAAGGGGACTAATCTAAGAGGGATTCCATAAAATTGTCCCTGTAGTGAGAGAGTAGGTTCTTGATTCATGTTTAATAGAAAAGCATGCATAATACTCACCCTTCTTATAAGGAAATGGAGGCTCCAGGTCTATGAGATGAGACATGGAGGACATGGTCTTGACTATAGTAACTAATAAAATGAACTCTCTAACACTTTCCCTGAGGTTGGGTTCCTTGTGACAATAGGGATACGCACTCTCATGTACCCTAAGGATCCTGAATGGACAATCAGACTAGTGTGGGAAACCTCTGACCATAGAAATGCACACCCAAACGGGGGACACAATACTATAGAAATCATCATGCTCCTTTAAGTACAAAGGTTTTGGTGTAGGTTTCATCTTGGTCCATTTCAGATAAGAGATCCACATGATGAGAGACCCTTCCATGGATGGCATTGAAGAAGTCCTAATGAGTGGCTCACATAGGTTGGAGGTTTGGGTAAACCAGGGGGATTATGTAGGGGGTGATTTGTACTGGTAGGTCTGGGAAACCTAGTTTTACCCTTGGGGACAGACCACTTGATCAACTACACTTGGGTGAGATTTTCTAAAACCTTAATGGGTCTCCACCAGTGTTCTTAGAGGTGGCTCTCATAGGTACCTTTTTAAGGAAAGGGACCTCACGCTAGTGTTTTTTAACCATGTAGTAAGGAGTGGATCACACAGGTATTGTTTATTTTAAACCTTGGGAGGAATTTAGTTTTTCTATCCTCCTTTAATTACCCCTTCTTCAGGTTTTATAATGCTACCTGGAAGGTTTTGGAGGGGTTGAGCAAAGGACTAGGGCGAGCAGAGCTTCAGTTGGACTTTCATAATTTCTGTCTGTAAAAATGAAAACCCCATGATCAATTTATAGGAAAATATAGGTCCCTAAGTGAAGGTACCATCTTTTTTTGGTGTCTCTGTTAGGTTTATCAATCAGGATGATCATGTAGGATGTTGCATAGGCTGACATAAAGGTACCCTACATGATGACCGTGATTTGGGGTACCTGGTGATCCTTATATTACTTCATTTCCTTTCTTATATTTAATCTAAGATATTTCTCCTTGTCCCCTTTTAATCCTTGTTCCAAAACAGAGTGGAAATATATGGGTTTTATGGATTTTTGGGTTTTTATAATTATTATGGTTTTATGGGGTTTATGGTATTTTTTTTGACATTTTAGGGATTTTTGTATTTTTTAGTATTTTTTAACAATTTTTGGGGTTTAAAAGTTTGTTAGATATTTTAATTGGATTTTAGGGTTTTGATCAGTTTCTAGATGTTTTATGGTTTTTATGGGTTTTTATGTTTTTATAGTTTTTAGATTTTTTACAATTTTAAGCATTTTTAAGTTTTTATAGGTTTTATATGTTTTTAGGTTTAAATGGTTTATTAGGATTTCTTATATTTTTTATCAATTTTTATGGGTGTATAGGTATTTTTGATGATTTTAATGGCTTTTCAGGGTTTTAGTGATTTTGATGGGTTTTAGTGGGTTTTAGGGTTTTTAGGTTTTATTGTTTTTTGGGGTTTTAGGGTTTTTGGAGTTTTTAGGGGTTTTATAGTTTTTTAGATTTTTTACTACTCTTGGGTTTAAATGTTTTTTAGAGTTTCAGTGGGTTTTCAGGGTTTTAAGTGATTTTATAGTTTTATGGTTTTTAGAGTTTTTTAGGATTTTAGGGTCTTTTTATAGTTTTTTGTGGATTTGTTTTTTTAGGTTTTTAGGGGTGTTAAATGTTTTTAGGTTTTTATGGATTTCTTATGGGTTTTCAAGGTTATTTTGTAGTTTTTATGTATTTATATATTTCTAGGGATATTTTATTATTTTTATTATTTTTTATGTTTTTATGGATTTTGAGGGCTTTTGAGGGTTTTTAGGTTTTTAGGGTTTTTATCATTTATAGGGTTTTAGGGGTTTTATGTGTTTTTAGGTTTTTAAGGTTTTCTAAGTCTTTTTTAGGGTTTTATGTGTTTTTATGCTTTTTGGGTTGTTAATTTTTTTTAAAAAATTTTATGGGTTTTTAGAGTTTTTTGGGATTTTATCGGTTTGTTGGGGTTTTTTAGTTTTTAGGGTATTTATGGTTTTTTGGGGGTTTATGGTTTTTTTAGTTTTTGTGTTTTTAAGGGTTTTTAAAATTTTTAGTGGTTTTAAATAATTTTAACAGTTTTAGTGGTTTTTAGAGTTATTTAAGGTTTGTAAGGGTTTTTATGGGTTTTAGGGTCTTTAGTATTTTTTATTTTTAGGGGTTTTAGTGGTTTTTTAGGTTTTTAGGGGTTTTAAGTGTTTTATGATTTTTAATGTTTTTTTTTGATTTTTGGGGTTTTTATAATTTTATTAATTTTTTGGATTTTTATGTTTTTAGGGGTTTTAGGGATTTTGAGGGTTTTAGGATTTTTTTGGGTTTTTGGTGTTTTAATATTTTTTAGATTTTTTTGAAATATTTTTAGTTTTTAGGGGTTTTACGGTTTTCTAGAGTTTCTTAAAATTTTAGGATTTTAATGTATTTTTAGAGATTTTAGTGGTTTTTAGGGGTTTTAGGGGTTTTTATGGTTTTTAGTAGTTTAGTAGTTTGGGGTCTTATTAGTTTTTAGGGTTTTTTGAATTATTATATTTCTTAGGATTTTATAGTTTTTTAGGTTTTAAAGTTTTATTAGGGATCTTATGGGAATTTATAGGTTTTTATTTTTTAGAGATTTGTGGCATTTTTAGAAATTTTATGGTTTAAAGGGTTTTTTGTGGATTTTTAGGATTTTTAGTGTTTTTTATAGTTTTTAGAGACTTTTGGGTTTTCAGCGTTAATTAGGTTTATTATGGATTTTATGTGTTTTTGGTTTTTGTGGTTTTCTTTGTGGGTTTATGGTTTTTAGAGGTTTTTAAAATTTTAGGTGTTTTAGGCCATTTTTTGTATTTTTATGGTTTTTATGATTTTTCATGATTTTGATGGTTTTATAGGTTTTTATGGTTTTTATGTTTTTTTGGATTTTTATGTTTTTTTAGTTTTTAGGGGTTTAATTGTTTTTAGAGTTTTTAACCTTTTAGGTTTTTAAAGTGTTTTTAGTTTTTTTAGTAGTTTTTAGTGTTTTTATGAGGTTTTAGGTTTTTTAACATTTTAGGGAGTTTTATGGTTTTTAGGGGTTTTTTGGATTTTAGCATCTTTTAATGTTTTTAGGGTTTCAATTTTTTTGTGTTTTTATGGTTTTTTTTTGTGTTTTTAGGTTTTAAAGGTTTTCTTGGTTTTTTCAGGGTTTTTAGGTTTTTTATTTTTTAGGGAATTTTAGGGATTTTGTAGGATTTTTATGGGTTTTAGGGATTTTGAGGCATGTAAGGGTGTTTTTAACGTTTTTATAGTTTTTTTGTTTCATGTTTTTTTGACTTTGTTACAGTTTTTAAGGTTTTTAGAGCCTTCTAATATTTTTTTGGGTTTAAATTAGTTTTAGATTATTTAAGGGTTTTATGGGTTTTTAGGGTTTTTAAGGATTAAGGGTTTTTATGGTTATTATGGGATTTTTGGGGTTTTAGCATACTTTTAGTGTTTTAAGTGTTTTTAAAATTTTTCAGGTTTTAGGTGTTTTATGTATTTTTAGGTTTTTAATGTTTTCATAGTGGTTTTCAAGGTTTTTATGGGTCTTTATGTTTTTAGGGATTTTTTAGGATTTTTTAGGATTTCTATTGGATTTTAGGGTAGGGGTTTTTGGGGGTTTTGGGGTTTTTTGGACTTTTTGTGTTTTTTTTTATTTTTAGGGATTTTATATGTTTTCTGGTACCAGGAATAACTAGTAAGAAACAAAAGCATATGACCATTTATTAAAAAGTAGGAAAAGGTCAACAAGGAAAGAAGACAGGGCAGACAACAATTAACCTCACCTGTATAAGAACATCTAAACATCATAGTATGAAAATTAATTTCCATAACCATACTCATCAATAGTTTCCCATTTAGATTGAGAATTAACTTAATTAAAGATATTTAGGATCTCATCGTTGACCATTCATGGAGCCTTTGAGGAGGATCTGGTAGACACAGTCTTTGGTATGTTGGAGTAGTCCTTCCTTGACCTTCTCTTCAAGGGGGTGAGGGGGGGGGGTAAAGATGAAGCCCTCACTATCAATCAAATTTTTATTTCTATGCATGATAATATATTTTCATGAGGTTTTTTCGTGACATAGATCCTTAAGGGGATTATTTTCGACACCCTTTCATGATTAGAAAATTCACCCATTTATTAGAGATTCATGATGAGTTATAAATTTACAGAATATCATCCTGAAAATTAATATTGTGCACACCAATGTTGAAATCACTATCCTTTGGATATTTTCATGACATATTACAGTCTCTCGAAAATATGAATCCTATCTCCATTAACCGAGTATGCTTATTAGTGTCTTCCAAAACCACACATTAGGTATCCTCACAAGAAGTTTGATCATCAAGAGATTCCTCATCTACCTCAGCTTCCTTAGATTGAAAAAATTTACCCTGATGCATGTATAAATCAACATCCAAAGAGGCCTCCCACTCATCAATTCTGATATAATCATCCTAATATATCCTCATACCCATAGAACTAGTATAATCCTCCCCTACATCCTTATTGTAGTCTAAATGAACATGAATTAAATAGGGATCAACTACTCCTTCAATACTATCACCCATTTCCATTACATGAGCCTGATTCACCACTTCCCCAGGTGAAAACACCCCCTATAGATCATGTTTCAACCTACCAAAGACATCAATGACTTTTGGATCAAGAGGTAGAACCTTTTTTTGTTCTCAAGTCATCTTTATTGGTTTGTTCGAGATCATAGGACCAAAAAACTGACTAAAAATCCAATTAGAACCTATCAACTCTTGACCCTCATGTGATCCATTCCAATCCAAATATATGAAACTACCTCAAAAAATATACACCCCACCTGGAACCTGATATAACCAAATTTTACCTGAGTCAGACACCTTCTTCCTCAGCTTCCCATACCTATATACCACTAACGTATGCCCCAATTTATTGCACAGAGGGAAGAAATCACTCCATGATTTAAAAATAACCATTTTTTATGGAAGAAATATTCACCAAAAACAATTTAGAAAGACGCAAAAAGAAATTTTGACATATCCACTTCAACAAAAATTCTTATTGAAATTGGACGACACACAGATCAAGTCTTACTATTCGAATAGAGGTAATGTTCTACGAGATTTCCTAGAATATGAATAATTGAAGGGTTATAAAAAGGAATTGAGAGTTCCAAAAATTGAAACCGTACCACCATGGTTAGAGAGTCGGGCATCATGTGAAATCCATAAATCGACTTCAATAGAAGAAATTAGGATCTATTACAGATACGAGGTGCACTCAACCAAGCCCGGACCAGATCATTTTCTGAAGAAACCCTTATCATTATATGCTTGGAATCAAGGATCCCTATAGTCGATCACTCCTATAAACCACAAGATCCAATGATGAGAAAGTTTAAGTAATCTACCAATGACCATCATTGATTAAACTGGAAGATCAACATCCACTACTTGAAATTTATGCTATAGTCACAGTTTGGAACCATGGATATAAGTCCAAAAATCATGGTTATAGGTTATAGACACATTTTTATGAACCATGGATGGTATTGGAATGACTATAGCGAAAGACCTATATCCATGGTTCAAACCGTGGATAAACACCTAAGGCCACATTTGAAACTGTGGAAGCACCTTAAGGAACACAGGGATATAACCACAGTTTGAAACCGTGGCTATATGGTTTGCTATTTCATAAAAAAAACACCCCACCCACCCCCTACAAATCCACCCTATAGCCCCCCTTCCCCCATGCAAAGCCCCCCCTGCACTCCCCCCGGATATCCCCCACTGCACAGTCCCCCCCTACAGCAACCCTTCCCCCTTGCAAAGCATCGCTCCACTCCCCCTGAACAACCCCTCCCCCCAGTATAGACCCTGGACCCCCACCCCGAAGACCCCCCTATAACACCACTTCCTCCATGAAAATCCCCCCCTCCACTCTCCTGGGACAACCCCTAGACCCTGGACACCCCCCCCCCCCCCCCCCGAGACCCTGGACGTCCCCCCAGACAGACCCTGGATGGACCCCCCCAGGACAGACCCTCGATGCCCCCCAAGGAAAAAACCTAGACATACCCCCTCCAGGACAGACCCTGGATAGAACCCCACTCCATAGAACAGACCCTGGACACCCCACCCCGAACATCCCCCCACTCCTCCCAGCCCCATGCACCCCTACCAATCCCCCCAGACCCTGCACAGACTCCCCTCCCCCCTGGATAGACCCTGGATAGACCCCCACCCCCCTAAGATTGACCCTGGACACCCCCACCCTAGACATCCCCCCACTCCTCTCATCCCCCTCCCTTCCCCATGCACCCCTGCTAGTCCCCCCCCCCCCCCAAGGCCTTGGACAGATTCCCCTCCCCCCCAGGACTGACTCTGGACATCCCCACCCCCTGCAACACCACTTCCCCCATGAAAATCCCCCTTCCCCATGCACCCCTGGTAGTCCCCCCCTTAGACCCCCACAGACCCTGGACATCCCCCCAGACCCTAGACATATTACCCTCCCCCCAGGATAGACCCTGGACACCCCCACCTTGGAAATCCCCCCCCCCCAACTCCTCCCAACCCCTCCCTTCCCCTTCCCCATGCACCCCTACCAGCCCCACCCCCCAAGTCCCTGGAGGGATAGACCCTGGACACCCACACCTTGGAAATCCCCCCAACTCCTCCCAACCCCTCCCTTCCCCTTCCCCATGCACCCCTACCAGCCCCCCAAGACCCTGGAAAGACTCTCCTCCTCCTAGGATAGACCCTGAACACCCCCACCCCCTACAGCACCCCTACCCCCATGCAAAGACCCCCCCCCCCCACTCCTCCATTCCCCCTTCCCCATTCACCCCTGTTAGTCCCCCCCTATACCCCCAAGACCCTGGACAGCTCCCCAAACCCTAGATAGACTCCCCTCTTCCCCAGGATAGACCCTGGACACCCCCCTGACCCTAGACACCCCCACCCATGCAGCACCCATTCTCCTATGAAAAGCCCCCCCACTCCTCCTGACCCCCTCCCTTCTCCATGCACCCCTACCAGTCCCCCAACCTAGACCCTGGACATAATCTCCTCCCCCCCAGTACAGACCTTGGACACCCCACCCCCTACAGCCCCCATTCCCCCATGCAAATCCCCCCACCCCACTCCCCCTGCCCCCTCCCTTCCCCATGCACCCCCTGCCAGTCCCCCCACCACTTGCCTTCCCCCCATGACCAGATCTGCAACAAATCAGTTGCAGTAGGGGTTTTTAACTTCATCATTTTAATATATGGATTTATTCCATGTATAGAAATGGTTTAAACTATGGAAGTAGTACATTTAGGGCAATGGGTTATCCTTGGAAATTAGAGTATAATACCAAGGTTAATCCCATGGAAATTATAGGATAAATCCATGATTTTAAAAATGGTAATTTTTAACTACAACCATGGTTAAACCATGGATCTTGGTCCCTAATAACACTTTCAAAACTATGGAAAATATAACCTACAACAACAGTTAGTAAACATGTTAATTGATTTCTACCCAACTATACTTAATCACTAAATGCTTCCATAATAGCTGCACTTTATAGTAGCAATCACATCCTCTATCTATGAGAAAAAAACACCACCATCAAAATAAAACTGAACTCAAACATAATACAATATATATCACAAGAATTCAAAATATCTCCAATATAAACAATACAAAATTTCAATATCAATATCATCATAATAAAAAGAACTATTTGATAAAACTAAATGTATAAACCAAGAATAAAATTTACATTTAAAATTTACCTCAATATAAGCATAACCAAAACCATAATGACCCTAATCATCTCCTATAGAAACACCAACATCATTATCACCTCCTCTCAAACCACCTCCACCACCACCATCATCATGATCATTAAAATATTCATTGGTTTAGGCACCAAAATCAGTAGAAGGAGTGAAGAATACTAATAAACACAATCCATACAAATGAGAACACATTTAATTAATGAAATCATTAAATATTTATATGGCGATTCATATAATATCATTATGTTAACAATAAAATACTCAAAAAATTTTATAAAAATGAGAACACGTATAATTAATGAAAATCCCTAAAACCATTTGTGAGGTCTGCCCCCTGGCCTGCAGACCTCCCCCCTGCCCCTGCACTGCAAACCTCCCTGCTCCCCCTGCCTTATAGACCCCCTCTAGACCACCCCATACCTTTACCCCTACCCTACATACCTCCCCTGCCTCTGTCCTGCATACCTCCCCCTACCCCTTCCCCCTCCACCCACCCCTCTCCCTGCCTTGTAGACTCCCCTTCCCCTGGCCTGCAGAACTACCCCCTACCCTCTACCCCTCCACCCAACCCCATCCCCCTGCCCTGTAGACCTCCCCCTGACCTACATACCTCCCCCTGCCCCTTCCCCTTCCCCCTCCCCTATTCCCCTGAACCTAGTTCCAAAAACTAGACCCTAATATGGAG
Organism: Viscum album; assembly: GCA_963277665.1. NCBI lineage: Eukaryota > Viridiplantae > Streptophyta > Magnoliopsida > Santalales > Viscaceae > Viscum > Viscum album. Next base: position 1,271,991,847 of record OY728136.1, on the reverse strand, counting down.
GATCCCCACTTTGAGTATGTGGGGTAGTGTGGAACTCCTAGAAAGAATATATAGGAAGTAATTCCTATAATAAATATATTTCTATGTTATTATATAACTCTGCATAGAATTATGAGGAACCATTCCATGTCACTAGCATATCTCTTATGGAGTACTTAACCATGTTCCAGCTTTGATTAAGTTGTCCAAACCTAGTAGTCTCATTTGTAGGGAAAATAATATTAAACACTATAAGATTAATCATAAACTTTATCTTCTATATAATATGATCATACCATAATTATATAAATATAAAATTGCTCTGAATATAATATTTAATTTTCAGATGTTGACACATAGGTGGGAAGAAATGAGAAACATAGAAAATCATGTAGTATAATGAATGCACTTTTCATAACATGGTTTGTGAGTCCCAGTAAAATTCAGGGCATTTAATGTTTTCATATATCCACATTGAGTTAAATATATAGTCTATCCCAATAGGGTACATGACATATGGGACTGATGAGTTACTTAGGAATCTACCGCCAGTATAGATTGAGCCAATCTAAGCTAACATAAATGTCATGTTTCTACTTTACACAAGGTGTGTGAATCATTAGGGTTAATAGGTGTGTCCTCTTCTGATACCTATGTCATGTTATTGATATCATACATGGAATATACCTTTTAATACATAAAATGTGTGTTCAAGTGTGATGTTAGGGTTTGTACACCTATACATGCAGAGTTATGTGGTTCAAAAAACATAGTATGTGTCCCCTAGGTACACACCTTTTAATATAACAAAGAAATTCCTTCAAGAATGATTAGTATAAATTGATTCCAAATAAATAAACAATTAAATATTTAAGAGAAAATACTTAGTTTTATTTGGTCCCTTTAGGGCCTATGTTCATGGAAACTGTAAGGATACATGTGGGGCATGTACGTTGAGTTGTCTCTCCCTTATTTAATACAAAGGAATAAAATGTGGGATACAATAATTCTGGTCAACCATATAGAGTTTTCATGAGTAGTATAAAATTAGGTAGATATGGTTTCCATGGTCCATAAACCCTCATGAAAGTTGTCTTGTTCAGTTAATAACCATGTAAATTGATTTCTACCCAGCTATACTTAATCACCAAATGCTTCCATAATAGCTGTGCCTTATGGCAGTAATCACATCCTCCGGCTATGAGAAAAAAACACCACCTTCCAAATAAAACTAAACCCAATAATAATGCAATATATATCATAAGAATTCAAACTATCTCCAATGTAAACAATATAAAATTTCAATATCAATATCATCATAAACAAAAGAATTCTTTGATAAAATTAAATGTATAAACCAATAATAAAATTTACATTTGAAATGTACCTCAATATCATAATCACTAGAACAATCATAACCCTCATCATATCCTATAGAAACACAAAAATCATTATCACCTCCTCTCAGACCACCACCACCACCACCACCATCATGATCATTGAAATATTCATTGGTTTATGCACCTAAATCAGTGGAAGGAGCGAAGAATCCTGATAAACATAATGCATACAAATGAGAACACATTTAATTAATGAAAACATTCAATGTTTATATTGTGATTCATATAATATAATTATGTTACCAATAAAATACTCCGATAAACATAATGTATACAAATTTGAAGACATATAATTAATGAAAGCATTAAAATATTCTTGTGTATGCTGATTCGTGAACATAAAATTGAAGAGAAATAAGAAGGATGTTTAGAATATAGAGGAATATTATGAGCCTTATGGTCTAAATAGAATAAAATAAGAATGAAAGATTAATCATGTTTTGAGATGGATAATATATTAAATCATATTTATTTATTTATTTTATTATTCATGTAATGATTTTATGAAAGAGGCAAATTATTATAATTCATAAAAATAAATGAAAAATTTGTCCTTATAGGGGGGGGGGAACTATATGTTATTTTGTGAATATATAAAGGTTATTAATGTATGGATTCACCCTTAACCTATGCCCCACCCACCCCACACCCCCGACCCACCCCTACCCCCATACAACCCACTTGCACCCTCCACACTGCCCTACAGACCCCCCTTGCACCCCACCTACACCTCCCCACTACCCTGTAGACCCCCTACCCCTACCCCCTACCCCTTCCCTCTACACCCTACCCCTACACCCTTACCCATTCCAGTTTCCCCCCCCCCCCCACTACCACTCCCCCATGCACCCTCCCCCTACCAATTTTCCCTCCCCCACCACCCCTTGCAACCCCTGCCCCACCCCCATGCACCCCTACCCTACAGACCCCCTACAGACCACCACCCTCTCTCCCTTCCCCTATAGACACCCTACACCCTCACCCTCCCCCTACCCCCTCTCCCTACCCCTGCAGCCCCCCCTACACCCTCCCCCTACCTTTGCAAACACCCCATACACCCTCCCCCCACCCCCTCTCCCTACCCCAGCAGACCCCCCTACACCCTCCCCTACCTTTGCAAACCCCCCATACACCCTCCCCCTTACACCCCATATACACCTTACCCCCTCCCCTTGCCCTTTCCCCTGCCCCTTCTCCTGCCCCCTCCCCCTACCCATGCCCCTGCCCCCTCCCCCTATCCCCCTGCCCCTACAGACCCCAGCCCTTGTAGACCCCCCTTCAATAGACCACCTTCTACCCTCCCCCCTTTAATCCAATAACTCTTAGTGTAAAATTTAATCTGTAAGAATAAAATTGTGTGAATAATCAATAAAGAATTAATATAAGGTGAATGAGGGAAATATTCAAAATTTTAAGGATGACTATGAAGATAATTTAAACAATATTAAAGACTATAAAAAAACATAAAATTTAATATTTATTGAGTTATAATTTAAATTAAAGAACTTTGAAACCACTAATGTTGATTAATCACTTTATGTTGAGAGAGGAACCTCTAGCGAAGTTCCTAATAAAATTCGTACATCACAGAAGAATCAGTTTAGTAGTTGGATAAGCATGAGAAAATTAAAAAAATCATCTTCTTAAAATCTTAAGAATATGTTAACCCCACATTCTAATGAATATTTATACAAAAATTCCACTACATTGAAATGTGATGGCTGTAATTCTCCATGAATATGGGTGAATAAACATATTGTTAAATGCACACTTCAGTGAATATATAAAAAATAAGTAATGTAACAATTCTCCCATAATGTTAAAATATTGAAAAATTTCTGAAATATCTCTCCACCAGTAAAATTATACTCAATGGAAGAAGATTTTATTTCATGGAAACTACTAGTGTTGAAGAATATTCAAACTCTAGGACACTAAATATTGGAATAATATAAAAACTATTAAAAAAAGGATATGGTGCATGTCAAGGGGGTGAAGAATAGGATTTAAGAAAAATTCAAATAAATTCAATATTAGTATATGGAAATGAGAAAATATTTTGAAAACAAATTTCAATATCTAGGAAAATTCATTAGAAATTTTGGATGATGTGTTCATGGTGACGGAGAGTACTAGGTGACAACTACCAAGAACAAATTCAATACAAATAATGGTAGAAGACCACAATAGTGGAAGAAAAATAAAAGGAAAATAGTTGGTAACTCTACTATGTGTTGTAAGGAAATTTAAGTTACAAATAAGGTTTCACCATTGATTAAAGTAAAAGAAAATGCCACACTAAAACAAAGATGATTCTATTATGAAAGGAAAGGCCACTCTTTAGAAAGCTATAAGAAATCATTGAATATTAATGTTTATGAAATAAATATAAATAAAAAAATTTAATCAATACAAGAATAACACAAGAAAATTAAAATGGTGTAAGACATCTCAAACAAATAAGTTAATGTTAATTGGAAGTTACCACTGATGGTAACATTATGGAGGAAAATAATCATCTTGGATGATGTAATGATATTAACTCTAAAAAATGAATGACATGATTACCTAGGTATGAGGAACTGATAAAAAAAAAGATTCATTTTTAATAAGATATGAAGGTTACTGTGAAAGAAAAATAACAATGTATGGAGGCTAATAAACATATTACAAAGGTTTTCATGGATGTATAGACAAAACAATTTGAGGAATCAATGAGGCTTTATGAAAAAGAAAATAAGGATAAATGTTCATTTATACAGTACATGAAGAAGAAAACCCCTTATACAATAAATAAATCATCAAAAAAGAAGTCTTTGAAGCATAGTATGATTAATTACTGGATTATCAAGGGTGGTTACATGATGAAAGATGATTATAACATGTAAAATGATTTTTTATTGAGATAATACTCTCAACCCAATTAATCTAACTAATATGTAAAGGTAGATCAACCTTATTCATTGATTAGTTATGATGTGGTTCAATGAAAAAAAAATTAAGGTGATGCAATTGAGTAAGTGTTTACACTTTTAAAATAATATATGTTAAAGCTGGGAATTTTGAAGACTTAATGAACTTGATATAAAGTATATAAAATCCCAAAAATATAATGATTCAAAAACTGAATTATGATGTTCTAGTAAAGTGAACATTAAAGTACCCATATATTAAATATATATATGATGGTGAAGAAATTCCCAATATATAAAATCCCTAGAATTAAGGTTTCTTTTATATATGAGGACCTTTTTCCATACATTCCCATTATTATATGAAAAAATATGATTTAATAAAATGGGCTAAAATTGATTTATTGATGAAAAAATGATTTCACAAAAGGGTAGAAACTGGTTATTTCATGTTTTATAAATTTTGATATGTCTATTAAAATGGATGAAATAAATTAAGATGAATGGAAAAATAATTAAATTAACCCTAAGAGATGATTTTTTAGAACATGGAACCACATTGTTAATTTTTTGAATAGTATTAATTTTTGAGTATATCACACTTGTCTTCTAAAATGAGCATAGATCACATAGACTTAGATTTAGCTGATTTGGGACATGTTTAATTAAGTGACAGTTTGTTATCCCTATCTTTAATAAACATAATAGTCATATTCAATTCAATGGAAGATAAAGGGAGAAAAATAAAAAACATGAAGAAGTATTTCCCTCATCTCAAAATTTCAAAAAAAGGGATTTGAATTTAGATCAATAAGAGGAATAGAAAAGTGAAGACATTTATCCCACACAAAGTGGCATTGAATTTTTATCAATATGAGGTAGGGAATATGTATTTGAATTTAATGAAAAATTAATGAGAAATATTTATTAAGAATAAATCCAAAGTGGGAGATTGAAGTAACCAAAAAAGGATCATGGTAACATATTATATTTTTTATCAATATATTATAGAAACGTAAATGAAGTAATCTAAAGAAAATTAAATGAAGTAATTTAAGAAAAAATAAAATGGAAAACAATAAGGAAAATTTGATTTTCTTAATGTTCTGAAATGTCATCTTAAGAATATTAATATTGGATAGATCTTACATAATTTTGTTAAATTAATCTAAATTTTTCTTTATAGAACTACTGGGTTTTATCTTAAAAGTGAAAATATGGCGTCTTTTTTAATAAATACTTAATAAAGAGGCTGTAATGTATAGTTTTTCTAGTTTAAGACAAATAATAGTAGCGGTAGATTCAAAGGAAGTTTCCCAAATCACTTTATATCCTAAAGAAAGCAACATAGAATTATGTTCTTTAACAAAAACATACATGGAAACAAATTTATGTTCTGTGATAGTTTTTCCAATTTTATTTATTGTAATAATAGGTTTCATGGGCCTATATATGGAATCAATTAAGCCCTGCTGAACAAGTAGGGATCTCATATTATTTTTTCAAATGTTAAAGTCATTATCACCATTGAATTTTCCGATTTCGAACCTAGTTTTTGAAAAGTTTACAAGAAGATTATATGTTTAGTTCTTTCATACAATGCTATGTGTACACCCCTAAAATATGACCAATCTCAAGCATAAATTATGTTTATCAAAATATATTTGAAGTTCAAAGGAATTATGAATGTAAAATTGGCTCAAATAAAATATAGTGGATAAATAGTGGCAATTTATGAAGTGATCACGATGCAAAAATACACAAAATCAATTACTGACAAAAGAAATAGGTTCAATAGAAAATGAAAACAAGTCTGGATTTGATATAACATTGTGAGGGGTACAGGTGAAAAGAAAAAAAGGAATAATATACAAACACCGAAGGACTGATATGGGGCTTTGAAATTAACAGTCCAATAGAGCAGAATCTAAATATTCAAGATGCAATAATTTAATGAAATAAGTAAGGAACACATAAAACTATTACTAAAATAAAGAAGTAAAGGAAGAACTATTAGTACATTCATAAGGTGAAAAATAAACATACTATCAGTGCACAAAAAAATTCCAAACCACATAAATCCATAATTCATTAAAAGGGTGAGTTTTATCATTAATTCATCCTCACTTTCACAAGTATTTTAACACAAATTACAGGCTCACACACAATAATTTATTAGTCTTATATAAGTAATTATCCTTTTATGAGTGTTTTTAAACAAATAATACAATAAGGACTCTAAATCAACCATAGGGTTTAACTATTTCACAACATACACATAATAAAACCTTCAAATTCAAAGAAAGAATCATCAATTAGAAATAATAATAAACTGGTAAAACATGTAAAAACATTGCATCCCCATAAATTTCATTTAAATATATATCATTTCCTTCATTAGTTAATCCTTACATACACCTAAAGGTAAACTGAAATATTCTAGTTGCATATATGCAATAAATAATAGAGAATAAGAATCCCATACCTAGAAGTAAGCTTCAAATAAAACTAAACCAAAATTAGCGGGTATATATAAAATTTTCATTGCCTTAAAATTATGCACAATACTTCAAAAAATAAAGGATGAATGGGGCATGTGAACATGCCAAGAATCATGAGCAGGAAAAATTTTGGTGGAAGAATGAGACTATCAGAACTCAAGAATTAATTCCACTTGGACATGCTTGATAGGTGAGATTTTACCAAGAAGGCGATGGAGTTTCCTCATTTAGTGGCAGCGACATGAAACATCGCGAGGGGGATGAGAATGGGGTTGCATCGCGAAGGCCATCCAAGAACCGTTGGTGGATGAGGATTGGGGATAGGATAGGTCGCAAAGGCTGTTGGGGAAGAAGGGTCGCTGCTGAGAGGAGAGGTTGCTGCCGAGAGTAGAGGTCACCACAGAGAGAGGATAAGTAATGAGGGTGGGGGAAGGCGGCCGAGAGGAGAAGTCGTTCCACGAAGACATGGCTGTTGAGAGAGAAGAGGTTATGAGTATAAGGTTGGTCGTGAGGGGTTGGGGGAGGAGAGGAATCAGGATCACAAAAATTGGGGATGAGGATCCCGATATGTGGTAAAAAAAAATAGATCCAATTTTTTTAATCATGGCTACAAACTATGATTTAGAGACAGTTTTAATGGAAGTGTGTCTATAAACTAAGATATAAACACAGACTTATAAAACCATGGCTATAGGTCTGTGGCTATAGCCCAGTTGTTTAGTAGTGATTATATATGACAAAGAAGATGTATTAGTGAATTCTAAGGTCGAAATAGATAGTTTGGGGAGCCATTGAACAACTATGGAACCATAGGTTTAGGGAGATCTACGGGAATTAAAAAGGAAATCAGGATTAAAAAAGTGAGATAGGGGTGGTGGTTAAATTGCTTTGAGAGATGGTAGACAGTCGTCCCCTAAAGAAGGGGGAGGGGATGGTGTAGTATCCATAACCATCCAGAGCATGATGTAGGAGGATATTAACCGAGAAAATATCTCCCTTGATTTAAGTGTTTTTAGGTTTTTAAGTTATTCTTAGAGGTTTTCATGGTTTATAGGTGTTTTTATTTTTTTGTATTTTTATTTATTATTTTAGAATTTTATGGGGTTTTTAAGGTTTTAGGGTTTTTTGGAGGTTATATGGTTTTTTAGGGTTTTTTGTGTTTTTAGGATTTTTTTAGTTTTTAGGGTTTTAAAGTTTTTTTAGTTGTTTAACATTCTTAAAGGTTTAAAGGGATTTTAATTATTTTTGTGGCTTTTAGGGTTTTATGGGTTTTAATAGTTCTTTGGTGTTTTAGAGTTTAATAGTTTTTGGGTTTTTAGGGGTTTTTGAGTTTCTTTGGGGTTTTAATGTTTTTTAGAGTTTTTTTAACATTTATAGGGGATTAAATGGTGGTTATAGTTTTTAAGGGTTTTAAGGTTTTATGGGGTTTTAGGGTTTTTAGGTTTTTTGGGGTTTTATGGTTTTTAGGGGATTTTAGCATTTTCAAATATTTTTAGGGTTTTTATCATTTTTAGGGGTTTAAATTGTTTATATATTTTTATTTTTTTCTTAGGGGATTTCAATATTTTTAGGTTTTTTTGTGTTTTAGGGATTTTTAAGGATTTTTATGGTTTTTTACGGGTTTTTAGGTTTTTAGAGATTTTGAGGGATTTTAGGGATTTTAGGGATTTTAGGGGTTTTAATGTTTTCTTTGGAGTTTTCATGGTTTTTTTGGGTTTTTTATGTTTTTAGTAATTTTTACTACTTTTAACATTTTTATGGTTTTTAGAAATTCTGAGGGTTTTTAAATGTTTTTTTTGGGTTTATTGGTTTTTTTTGTGTTTTAGGGGGTTTTTTGAGTATTTTAGGGCTTTAAGGTTTTTTAGAGTTTTTAAATTTTTTGGAGTTTAAAGTGTTTTTAGAGTTTTAGTGGGGGTTTTTGGGTTTTTTGGGTTTTCAAGGTTCTTAGGTTTTTATGGTTTTTAGAGTTTTTTGAAGTTTTATCTATTTTTAGTGAATTTAGCAATTTCATATTTTTAGGGGTTTAAAGTATTTTTAGTTTTTTTATGGTTTTCATAGGGGTTTTCATGGTTTTTAGGTTTCTACATTTTTAGGTATATGTTGGTATTTCATCGTTTTTATGTGTTTTAGGGTTTTTAGGGATTTTGAGGTTAATTTAGGGTTTTTTGGGTTTTTTTTGTTTTTTGGGTTTTTTCATGGTTTTTGAGTTTTTAAGAGTTTATGTTTTTTTGTTTTTAATGATTTTAGGGGTTTTATAGGGTTTTAAAGTTTTATGTGGGTTTCTTGAGTTTTTATGGGTTGTTAGGGGTTTATGTTTTCTTGGGGTTTTTATAGGATTTAGGCGTTTAAGGGTTATTAGAATCTTTTAGGGTTTTTTGGTATTTAGCATTTTTTTTGGTTTTTAGTGTTTTTAGGGTTTTAAGGTTTTCTTAGGGGTTTTTAGAGTTTTTATGGTTTTTTATGTTTTTATGGATTTTAAGGCCTTTTTTATTATTATTTTATTTTTTATGGACTTTGAGGTTTTTTATGGTTTGTATTATTTTTAGGGGTTTTAATGTTTTTTAAGGTTTTTAGGTCTTTTAATTTTTTTTAGTATTTTATGGTTTTCATAAGGTTTCTTGGGCTTTTAATAGTTTTACTATTTTTTGTGATTTTCAAGATTTTTATGGTTTTTTTCTGGGTTTTAGGGTTTTTGAGGGTTTTTAGGGTTTTTATAGTTTTTTTGGGGTTTTAGAATTTTTTAGTTTTTAGGATTTTATTGGTTTTCTAGATTATTTAACATTTTTAGGGGTTGAAAGGGTTTTTTGATTTTTTAGTGGTTTTTAGTGGTTTGATCGGTTTTTATGGGTTTTATGGGGTTTTAGGGGGGTTTGTGGTTTTTAGGGTTTTAAGGGTTTTAGGCATTTTAATGTTTTTAGGTTTTTAGGGGTTTTAAGAGTTTTTTATGTTTTTAAGATTTTCATATGGTAATTCAGGGGTTTAATAAATATTTATCTTTTTAGGTTTTTTTTGTGTTTTTATAGTATTTTTATGGTTTTAGGGATTTTAATGATTTTGAGGGTTTTATGGTTTTTATGATTATTGGCGTTTTTTTGGGTTTTAGGGTTTTTATGGTTTTTTATAGTTTTTGAACCTTTACAGGGTTATAAATGGTTTTTAGAGTTTTCAGTGGTTGTTATGGATTTTAAGGATTTTTAAGGGTTTTTAGCCTTTCATAGTTTTTAGGGGTTTTACGATTTTATAGTTTTTAAGGTTTTATCAAGATTTTTCTAAGGTTGTAGGGGTTTTTACATTTTCTTGGGATTTTTATGTCTTTTTAGGTTTTTGTTATTTTTATAGTTTTATGGATTTTGATGGGTTTAAGGGCTTTTAGTATTTTTTGGGATTTTTAGTATTTTTATTTTTTAAGATTTTTAGGGGCTTTCAATTTTTTTAGGTTTTGTATCTTTCTTTGGGGTTTTCAAGGCTTTTAGGTGTTCTTATGTTTTTATGGATTTTTAGGTTTTTTTAGTTTCTTATTTTTTAGTGTTTTTTAGGAATTTTAGTGTATTTTGGATTTTTAGAGTTTTTAATATTTTTATGTTTTTTTGGTGTTTAGGAATTTTATTTTAATTTTTAGGGGATTTAAGGTGTTTTAGAGTTTTTTAAATTTTTAGCGGGTTTTAATGGATTTTAGAATTTTTAGTGGTTTTAGGGTTTTTACGGGTTTTTATGTTTTTTGGGGTTTTCTAATAGTTTTTAGGGTTTTTAGGGGTTTTGTTACTTCTTTTTCTTTTCAGGGGTTTTAATAGTTTTTTGGATTTTATGGATTTCTTATGGGTTTTCATGGTTTTTCAGATTTTTTACTTTTTTAGGGATTTTTTTTCTATTTTTTAGTTTTTATGGGTTTCTATGGGATTTAGGGATTTTGAGGGGTTTTAAATTTTTTTGGGGTTTTGTGGTTTTTCTGTCTTTTTTGAGTTTTTAAGGCTTTTGAGGTTTTTTATATTTTTGTAATTTTTTATATTTTTATAGGGGTTTTAGTGTTTTTAGTGGTTTTCATTATTATTATGGGTTTTTTTTTTGTGTTTTTAATATTTATAGGGTTTTTATTGGTTTTAATGGTTTTTCGGAATTTTTTTTGTCTCTTTAGAGTGTTTTTGGGTTTTCCACGTTTTTAGGTTTTTTTGGGTTTTTTGTTTTTTTATGTTTTTAAAGTTTTATAAAGTATTTTAATGCCATTTATGGTTTTTATGTTTTAGGTATATTTATGGATTTTTTTAGTATTTTTATAGTTTTTAGGTATTTTTAGGGTTTTTTGGATTCAAAGGGTTTTGAGAGTTTTAAGGGTTTTTTTATCATTTTTTAGGTTTTTCGGGGTTTCAGGTGTATTTAGGTTCTTAAAATTTTCTTGGGGTTATTCAAGATTTTTAGGTTTCTTACATTTTTTGGTTTTTAGGTATTATTTAGAATTTATATTGGTTTTTATAGAATTTATGGATTCTTAGGATTTTTTGGTTTTTAATATTTTTTTGTTTATGGGGTTTTAAGGGTTTTTTTTATTTTTTAGAGTTTTTAATTTTTTTACAGTTTTTTTTTCATTTTTAGGGGTTTGAAGGGTTTTTTAAGTTTTTAATTTTATTAGGTTTATATGGATGTTTAGGTTTTTTAGGTATTTTAAGGGGTTTTATGGTTTCCATGGTTTTATAAGGATTTAACGTTTTTAGGTTTTTATGGGTTTTAAGAGTTTTTATGTTTTTAAGGTTTTCATAGGGGTTTTCATTGTTTTATGGGTTTTTAATTTACTAGAAATTTTCATGGATTTTAAGGATTTTTATGTGTTTTAGGTTTTTTTGGATTTGAGGGGTTTTAGTGGTTTTTAAGGTTTTTAGTTTTTTTAGGATTTTAGATGTTTTAAGTTTATTAAGTATTTAATATTTTCTAAGGGGTTTTCAGGGTTTTTAGGGTATTTTATATTTTTTTGTATTTTTAGTATTTTTATGGGTTTTAGGATTTTTAAGGGTTTTGAGGGTTTTTAGGATTTTTAGGGTTTGGTGGTTTTTTAGGTTTCTTTTGTTTTTTTGGGGTTTTCAAGTTTTGTTATAGGTTTTTATCAATTTTAGGGGTTTATTGGGTTTTTAGAGGTTTTATATATTTTTTGTATTTTTATGGGTTTTAATGTTTTAAGGGTTTTATAGGGTTTAGGCTCTTTAGGGTTTTAGGGTTTTTTATCCTTTTTAGTTTTTTTTTGGAATTTTAGTGTTTTTTGGTTTTTAAAGTTTTCTAGTACTTTTCTAGGTTTTTAGAGTTTTTTATGTTTTTACATATTTTTAGTGCTTTTTAAGAATTTTATGACCTTTTATGGTTTTTATGGATTTAATGGTCTTTAGGGTTTGTAGGGTTTTAGGAGTTTTTTTTGGATTTTTTAGGGTTTTTATGGTTTTTTAGAGTTTTTAAAATTTTTAGTGTTTTAAATAGTTTTAGAGTTTTTTGTGGGTTTTTAGTTTTTAGGGTAATTTAGGGTTTTTAGAGATTTTTAGGTTTTTATGCATTTTTAGTTTTTTTAGGGTTTTAAGGTTTTCTTAGAGATTTTATGGTTTTTAGTGTATTTACATTTTAAGTAATTTTTAGGAATTTTTAGGAATTTTAATTTTTTACGGTTTTTAGGGATTTTGAGGGTTCTTAACTTTTTACCATTTTTAGGGATTTTACGTTTTTTTAGGTTTTGAAGTTCTTCTAAGGGTATTTTAGGGTTTCATAGGTGTTTCTATTTTTAGTGATTTTAGGTATTTTTTTTATTTTTTTATGGTTTTATTGTTGTTATGGATTTTTAGGGTTTTTATAGTTCTCTATGGTTTTTAGGATTCTATGGTTTTTATGGGGTTGTAGGGTTTTTTTTAGTTTTTAGGGTTTTAAATGTTTTTTTATATTTTAAACATTTTGAGGGGTTTAATGGGTTTTTATAGATTTTAATGTTTATAGGGTTTTTAGGGGTCTTTTTAATGTTTTAGTGTTGTTTTAGTTTTAGGGTTTTTAGGATCATTTTAGGGTATTTTAGGGTTTTGAAAATATTTTATGGTTTTTAGGGGTATTAGCATTTTCAGGTTTTTTATGAGTTTTATGCATTTTCAGGGTTTTAAGGTTTTTTAGAGATTTTAGGGTTTTTTATATTTCTAGGGATTATTATAGATTTTTATAATTTTATATTGTTTTTAATTTTTTTTCAATTTTTATAGTTTTTATCGCTTTTTTGGATTTTTAAGGGTTTTTTGGTTTTTAGGGGTTTTTGTAATTATTTAGAGTTCTAATGAATTTTTATGTTTTTTAATATTTTTCCATGATTGTAGGGGTTTTAGATTTTTACAGTTATTTAGGGTTTTTATGATTTTTATAGTTTTTAGTGTTTTTAGGTATTTTGAGCATTTTATGAGTTTTTATGGTTTTTTTGAGTTTTACGGTTTTTTCAGTTTTGTAGTTTTTATGGTTTTTAGAGTTTTTTACAATTTTTAGGGGTTTAAAGGGGTTTTAGAGTTTTTAATGGTTTTTTGTTTTTTTATAGGGTTTATGGATTTTTATGGTTTTTACGGTTTTCCATAAATTTTAGGGTTTTTATGTTCTTTTTTTGGTTTTTACGATTTTTATCATTTTTGGGCTTTTAGTGGTTTTAAGTGTTTTATGGATTTTAATGTTTTCTTAGGGGTTTCCTTTGATTTTTTGGATTTTTTTTGTTTTTCACCTAAATTTAGGTTTTTTTTGTATTTTTATGGTTTTCTAGGGTATTTAGTTATTTTTAGGGTATTTAGGGTTTTATGGATTTTATGGGTTCTTAGGGTTATTAGTTTTTTAGGGTTTTAGGAGTTTTTACTCTATTTAGGTTTTTATGGTTATCTTAGGGCTTTACAATTTTTTTATGAATTTTTAGGTTGTTATGGATTTTTAGGTTTTTTTTGGGTTTTTATGGTTTTTAGGGGTTTTGAGAGTTTTTATGGTTATAGTGGTTTTAGGTATTTTTTGATTTTATAGGGGGTTTTGTGGTATTTTAGTGGGTTTTAACATATCTAAGAGATTAAAGGGTTTTAGAAATTTTAGCGAGTTTATAGGTTTTTATGTGGGTCTAGGGGTTTTTAATGTTTTAGGGGGTTTATGTGTTTTAGGGTTTTTAGACATTGTAGCATTTGTTCTGTTTTTTAGGATTTTAAGTTTATTAGATTTTTAAGGTTTTCCAAGGTTTTTAGTGTTTTTTTAATTTTTTACATTTTCAGGGTTTTTAGGTTTTTTATGGTTTTAGGGTTTTTAGGGATTTTGAGGGCGTTTGGGTTTTTATAGGTTTCTTGGTTTTTTGGGTTTTTAGTTTTTTTTTTATTTTTTCGGGATTTTAAGATTTATTAGATTTTCGTAATATTTTTAGGGGTTTATAGGGTTTTAAGAGTCTTTAATGGTTTTAGGGTTTTTAGGGGTTTTTATGGTTTATGTGGGTAATCTATTTTTAAGGGTTTAAAGGTTTTTATTGATTGTTTAGGGATTTTTTTCAGGTTTTTAGCATTTTTTATATTTTTAGGGGTTTTATGTGTTTTTATGTTTTAATGTATTCTTAGGATTTTTTATGGTTTTTTACATTTTTGGGATTTTATGGATTTTGTTGGATATTTATGGTTTTTAGGGATTTTGAGGGATTTTAGGGTTTTTAGGATTTTCCCAGTTTTTCAGAATTTATTGGGTTTTTAGGGATTTTAAGTGTTTTTTGGTGTTTAAGTATATCATAGGGTTTCTCATTTTTTAGGGTTTTTTACGTTTTTATGATTTTTAAAGATTTTTTGTATTTTTATAGTTTTAGAGGTTCTGAGGTATTTTAGGGGTTTTTAGGGGTTTAGGTTTTTAATGTTTTTTTTGGGTTTTAAGGGTTTTTGTTTTTTATAATTTTTAATGTTTTTATGGGTTTAAAGGGTTTTAGATATTTTTTTGGGGGGGGGGGTTAGGTTTGTTATGGTTTTTAGGGTTTTTATGATTTCTAGGGGTTTTTATGGTTTTTATGGTTTTTAGGGTTTTAAGTGTTTTTTAAGTTTTTATATGTTTTATGTGTTTTTATATTTTTAACGGTTTTCTTAGGGGTTTTAATGGTTTTTAGAAATTTTATACATTTATGGATTCTTAGGTATTTTAGGTATTTTATGAAGTTTTATGGTTTGTAGGGATTTTTAGGTTTTTATGGGTTATTTGGGGTTTTAGGGTTTTTTTGAGTTTTTAGGGGTTTTATGGTTTTTTGTGTTTTTTAAAATTTTTATGGGTTTAAAGGGATTTTACAATTTTTGTGGGTTTGAGGGGTTTTATGTTTTTTAAGAATATTTATGGTTTTTCGGATCTTTTAGTGTTTTTTTATGTTTTTAGCATTTTTATGTTTTTAGGTATTTTAATTGTTTTTATGTTTTTGTGTTTTTTCAGGGTTTTTAGTATTTTCAGTAATTTTTACATTTATAGGGATTTTTAGGGATTATTAATCATTGTTATGATCATTTAGAGGTTTTAGTGGTTTTTATGGTTTTAAGGATTTTTGGGTTTTAGAGATTTTTTGGGCATTAGTGTTTTTAGGTTTTTAGGGGTTTATGTTTTTTTAGTTTTTTAAGGTTTTCTTATGGGTTTTCATTATTTTTGGGATTTTTAAAGTTTTCATTGTTTTTTACATCTTTCATTGTTTTTATTATTAATTTTTGGTGTTTTAGGTACTTTTTTTGGTTTTCAGAGTTTTTTTGGTTTTCAGGGTTTTTTTGGTTTTTGAATTTTTTTTTGTGTTTTTAGTGTTTTTAATGTTTTTAGGGGTTTAAAGGGGTTTTTTTGAGTTTTAGGGTTCTATGGGTTTTTAGTTTTTTTAATGTTTTCAGGGTTTTTTTATGGTTTTTATGGGTTTTAGGGTCTCTTTATGGGTTTTTAGGGTTTTTCATTTTTTAGACTTTTAGTCACTTTAAGTGTTTATATATATTTTTTGGATTTTAGGGGTTTGGAAGGATTTTTATAGATTTTCAGGGTTTTTAGATATTTTATGGATTTTAGGGTTTTAGTCGTTTTTAGTGTTTTTGGTGTTTTTAGGTTTTATGTGTTTTAATTATTTTTATGTTTTTAAGGTTTTTTAGGGTAGTTTAAAATTTTTAGGGATTTTTATATTTTTAAATATGTTTAGGGGTTTTAATAATTTTATGGGTTTTAGGGGATTTAGGGTTTTAATGGATTTTTAGGATTTTTGGGGTCTTATTATTTTTAGATTTTTAGGGTTCTTTTGAGTTTTTTTATGTTTTAAGGTTTTTAAAGTTTTTTTTTTCAATTTTAGGGGTCCAAATGTTTTTTAATGTATTTAGGGGTTTTAGGGTATTTGTGCATTTTAGGGGTTCTAAGGTTTTTAATAGTTTTTATGGTTTTAGATATTTTCTATGTTTTACGGTCTTTTTATGGTCTTTACCATTTTTATGTTAATAGGGGTTTTATATATTTTTAGGTTTTTGTGGTTTTCAAAGGGAATTTTAGGGTTTTCAGGTTATTTTATGTGCTTCAGAATTTTTTGGGATTTTTTAGGATTTTAATGGTTTTTAGGTTTTTTGAGGATTTTGCTGTTTTCAAGGTTTTAATATTTTTTTAGGGTTTTAGGGTTTTTAATTATTTTTATGTTTTTAAGGGCTTCTTAGGGATTTTTAGGGTTTATCTGGTTTCTTATTTTTTATAGATATCTAGATATTTTTTAGTATTTTTTTGGGTTTTTAGGGTTTTTAGGGATTTTTAGGGTTTTAGGGTATTGATGGCTTTTTTGGTTTTTGGGGTTTTTTAGTTTTTTAGGGTTTTTGTATTTCTAGAGTTTTTCAACATTTTCAGGGGATTAATGGGATTTAGGGTTTGTAGTTATTTTAGGTTTTTATGAGGTTTTATGGTTTAAAGGGGTTTTTTTTATGGATTTTAGGGATTTTTAGGGGTTTAGGGTCATTTTTGCGTTTATGCATTTTTAGATTTTTACGGGTTTTAATTGTTTTTTAGTTTTTAACTTTAATTAGGGTTTTTATGGTTTTAGGTATTTTTAGGGTTTTATGGAATTTTAGGCCCTTTTTATAAATTTTATCTGGTTTTAGGGTTTTTAAGGATTTTGAGGGTTTTGAGGGTTTTTATTCATTTTAGGTTTTATAGAGGTTTCACGTGTTTTTAGGATTTTGAAGGTTTTCTGCAGGTTATTCAGGTTTTTTAGATTTTTTAATGATTTTATGGATGATAAGGTATTTTTTAGGATTTCAATGGTTTTTTGAGGTTTTTAATAAATTTGATGGGTTTTGGGAATATATATTATCTTTAGTGGATTTATGGTTATTTCTAGGTTTTTTCTGTATTTTGAGTTTCTCAGGGCTTCTAACAAATTTAGAGTTTATAATATTTTTCACAGTTTAAAGAGTTGTTAGAGTATTTGTTGAGATTTTGGGGGGTTTTATGGGTTTTTATGGTTTTTATGGTTTTTAGAGGTTTTATGGTCTGTTGGTTTTTATGGTATTTTAGGTTTTTACTATTTTTTTAGGTTTTTAGGGGTTTTGGTGTTTTTATGTTTTTACAGTATTTTTATGTTTTTCAGGGTTTAAAGGGTTTTTTTTTGTTTTTTTTGTTTTTTTTGGGATTTTAGAGAATTTTTCATATTTTTATGGTTCCTTGGGTTTTTTGAATTTTTGGGGGTTTTAATGTGTTTAGATTTTTTAACGTTTTTTTGCTCTAAAGAGTTTTTAGTGTTGTGAGTGGGTTTTAGAGTTTTATCAGTTTTTAGGTTTGATAAGGTTTTTAAGGTTTTTATGGGTTTTTAGGTATTTATGTTCTTTAGGACTTTTAGGGATTCATCATTTTGTATATATTTTCAATGTTTTATGTTTTTTATGTTTCTACAATTTTCGTTGGGGGTTTTCAAGGTTTTTTTTATGTTTTTAGGGGTTTTACATTTTTCAAGATGTTTATGGAATTTTTAGGATTTTTATATTTTTTAGGTATTTTATAGATTATGAGGTTTATTAGTGTTTTTAGGGTTTCTAGTGTCTTTATGTTTTTTGGGGTTTTATATGTATTTAGGGTTTTGAGTTTGTCTTAGAGGTTTTTAGGGTTTTATGGTTTTTTACATTTTTAGGGTTTTTAGGGATTTTTTAGGATTTTCTAGGGTTTTAAAGTATTTTATTGTTATTATGATTTTATGATTTTTATAGTTATTTTAAGTTTTTAGGGGTTTTAAAGGTTATTTAATGTTTTTTTATAATTTTTATAGTTTGAAAGGGGTTTTTATTTTTTTACTTGGTTTTTAGGGTTTTAAGGAGTTTTTTGGGTTTTTAGAGTTTCTAGTGTTTTTAGTATTTTTAGAGAGTTTTAACTGTTTTTAGGTTTTGAAGGTTTTCTTAGATATTTTTAGGGTTTTTTGGGGTATGTTATGTTTCAGGTATATTTAAGTATTTCTAGGGGTTTTATGATTTTTACGGGGTTTAGGGATTTTAGGTTTTTAGGGGTTTTATGGTTTTTTTGTGGTTTTTGAGTATTTTTGAGTTTTTTGGGGTTTTAATATTTATTAGAGTTTTAAATGTTTTTTGGGTTTTAAAGGGGTTTTAGAGTTTATCTTGGTCTAGGGTTTTATGTGGTGTTTAGGTTATTACATTTTTTAGTGGTTTTTTGTTTTTAGGGGTTCTAGGATTTTTAGTACCTTTTTAGGGTTTTAATATTTTAGTGTTTTTATGAATTTTAAGTGTTTTGGGGGTTTTAAGGGTTTCATAGGGTTTTAAGGGTTTACGGTTTTTTACATTTTAGGTGTTTTTATGTATTTTTTATGATTTTAAAGGTTTTTTTGGTTTTTAGTGATTTTCAGGGTTTTAAGAGTTTTTAGAAATTTTAGGGTTTTATGATTTTTGAGGGGTTTAAGGTGTTTTAATTGTTTTTATGTTTTTATGGTTTTCCTTGTTTGTTCCATTTTTTTATTTTTATTATGTTCTTAATGTTTTTTGGGACATTTAGGATTTTATGATTTTTGGGGTTTTTAGATATTTTGAGGGTTTTTAGGGTTTTTAGTGTTTTTATGGTTTTTAGTTATTTTTGAGTTTTTTAAGGTTTTGAAACTTTTTAAAATGTTTTAACTTTTTTATGGTTTTAAAATGTATTAGTGTTTTTATGGGTTTTTAGGGATTTTATTAGTTTTTATGGTTTTGATGGATTTTTAATGTTTTTAGGGTCTTTTAGGATTTTATGGGTTTTTTCTTTTTTTAGGTTTTTAGATGTTTTATGTGTTTTTATGGTTTTTGATTGGTTTTTAGGGTTTTTAGAGTTTTTTATGTTGTTAGGGTTTTTGGGTTTTTTACTATTTTTATTGTTTTTTGTGTTTTTAAGGATTTTGAGGGTTTTAGCATTTTTTCATTTTTTGAGGATTTTAGGAATTATAATTATTTTTAGGTTTTTAATGTTTTATTAAGGGTTTTTAAGGTTTTTAGGTGTTTTCTCATTTTTATTCATTTTTATGAATTTTTAATAATTTTATAGTTTTTCTGGTTTTTAGTTATTTTTAGGGTTTTTAGAGTTTTTATGGTTATTGGGGTTTTTAGTGTTTTTTTGAGTTTTCTTGGGTTTCACGTTATTTTTATGTTTTTTAAATTTTTTATTGTTTTAAAGGTTCATTATAGTATTTATTAATTTTTATTGGGGTTTTATGGTTTTTAAGGTTTTGGGGGTTTTAGGTTATTTTTTGCTTTTTTAGGGTTTTAGTGTTTTTTAGGTTTTTAGGGGTTTTAAGTGTTTTTAGATTTTTATGGTTTTATTAAGGATATCAGGGATTCTAGTGTTGTTTTATTTATGTTGTGATTTTTTGCAATTGTTTCTGTATTTTTTTGGTTTTTTTGGATTTTCTAGGATTTTGAGGGTTTTTGGTTTTTTAGAGGTTTAGGGTTATTTTAGGGGTTTTATAATTTTTTAGGTTTTGTAAGGTGTTTTCAGGGTTTTAATGGTTTTTTTTCTTTAGGGACATTGTGAGATTTTAGGGTTTTCTGGGGTTTTATTGGTTTTTGTGTTTTTTGAGGGGATTTACAATTTTTAGAGTTTTTAACTTTTTAGGGGTTTATAAGGGTTTTAGTGTTTTTAGTTAGTTTTAGGGTTTTTATGATCTTTAGGGTTTTTAGGTTTTTAGGTGTTTTTATGATTTTCAAGGGTTTAGTGTTTTTTACAGAGTTTTTGGTTTATTATAGTCTTTATGTTTTTAGTGGTTATAATTTTTCTAGGTTTTAAGGTTTTCTTAGTGGTTTTCAATGTTTTTTAGGTTTCTTATGTTTTTAATAATTTTAATGTATTTCTATGTTTTTTATACTTTTAGGGTTTTTAGGGAATTTTAGGGTTATTATAATCTTTTTGGGATTTAGTTGTTTTTTGATTTTTTGGGGTCTTAAGGTTTCATATAGTTTTTAACATTATTAGTGGTTTAAGATGTTTTTAGGGTATTCAATGGTTTTTATGTATTTTAATGGTTTTTAGAGTTTTAAATGTTTTAACGGTTTTAATGGGTTTTAGGCTTTCTTAGGGTTTTTTGGGCCTTTTAGGTGGGTTTTAGGGGAATTATCATTTTTTAGGGGTTTTTATGTTTTTTTTTTATTTTTTTAGGTTTTTGAAAGTTTTTATGGTTTTTAGGGATTCTGAGTGGTTTTAGGGGTTTTTAGGATTTTTAGGGTTTTTTTTGGATATTTTAGTTTTTTAGGGGGTTTAAGTGTTGTTAGGGTTTTAAGGTTTTTTAGGGGTTTTCACAATTTTTAGGGTTTTTAAAATTTTAGAGATTTTTAGGGTTTTTTAGACTTTTATGGTTTTTAGTGATTCTGAGAGGTTTTATTGTTTTTTGGGTTTTCTCTAGGTTTTTTGAGTTCTTGAGATTTTTAAATAATTTTTTAGTTTTTTAAATGTTTCATCATTTTAAAGGGTTTTTATAATTCATTTAAAATTATTTTTATGGTTTTTAGGGTTCTTTAATGTTTTATGGGGTTTTATGTGTTTTAGGGGGTTTAGTGATTTTAGGGTTGTTTTATGTTTTTTACGGGTTTTGTATTTTTTAAGGTTTTAGGGTTTTATGTGATTTTTTAATCAATTCTTAAATCATTTCAATGATTTTAGTGTTTTTATGTTTTTAAGGATTTTTATGGATTTTTAGTTTTTTTTATGGATTTAATTGTTTTTGTTGATTCTGAAGGTTTTTATGGTCTTTTAGAGTTTTTAACGTTCATATTGTTTGTTGGGTATATAGGGTCTTTTTGAGTTTTTAGGTTTTTTAATGTCTTTAGAGTTTTTGAAATTTTTTTGGGTTTTAAAGGGTTTTTATAGTTTTGGAGGTTTTTATGGGTTTTTAGGGGATTTTTAGTTTTTAGGGGTTTTTTGTGTTTTCTATGTTTTTTTGGTTTTTAGTATTTTTTATGTTTTTAGTGGTTTTAAATGTTTTTATGATTTTAAGGACCTCTTATGGGATTTCATTTTTTTAGTGTTTTTTATATTTTTAGGGATTTTTAGGGCATTGTTAGGAATTTTGTGGTTTTTAAGGGTTTTCAGAGTTTTTGTATTTTTAGTGTTTTTATGTTTTTTATTTTTTTTATGTTTTAGTGTTTTTTAGTTTTTTAGGTGGTTTTGGTTTTTTAGAGTTTTTACATTTTTAGGTTATTAATGGGTTTTTAGATTTTTAGTGGGGTTTTTGGGTTTTTATGGGTTTTTATGTTTTTTGTGGGTTTTATTGTTTTTATAGATTTTAGGGGGTAGGTGTTTTGGGGTTTTCTATGTTTCTTATGTTCTTATGTTTTTAGGTGTTTTAAGTGTTTAAAGGTTTTTATGGTTTTGTTATATTTTTCAAGGTTTTCAAGGGTTATTTTTTCATTTTTAGGGATTTTTAAGTATTTTTTATGATTTTTATGGTTCTATAGGGGTTTTGGGGTTTTGATTGGTTTATGGTTTTTAGGGTTTTTTGTTTTTTTAGGTTTTACAGTTTTCTAGAGGGTTTTAATATTTTTAGTTGTTTAAAGTTTATTTTAGATTCTTAGTTGTTTTTATGATTTTTATATATTTTTAACGTTTATATGGTTTGTAGTTTTTATATTTTTTATATTTTTTGGGTTTTAGGGTTATTATGTTTTTTAAGAGTTTTAAGTGTTTTTAGGTTTTTATTTTTTTGAAGGGTTTTAGTCATTTTTTATGTTTTTAGGGAATTTTGGTGATTTTTTGGGATTTTTATAGGTTTTTATATTTTTAAAGGATACTTAGGGTTTTAGTGTTTTTAGTTCTTTTAAGGTTTTTATGGTTTTTTCATACTTAAAGAGTGTTTTAATTTTTTAGGGGTTTATGGATTTTTAGTGTTTTCAAAAAATTTATGCTATTAAATGGTTTCCAGAGTATGTAGTAGTTCTTAGGGTTTTAGTGGTCTTTATGATTTATTAATCTTTTTAGGCGTTTTATGGTTTTTAGGCCTTTTATGGTTTTAGTGTCCTTTTGGTGAATTTTTTGAGATTTTAGTGTTTTTTTAGGTTTTTAAGGGTTTTATTTTTTTAGGTTTATATTATTCTCATTGGGGTTTTCAGGATTTTAGGGTTATTTATGTTTTTAGGGGTTTTATGTCTTTCTTATGATTTTAATCATTTTTATGGGTTTTATGACTTTTAAGGGGTTTTATGATTTTTATGGTTTTTAGGGGTCTTCTGGTTTTTTTTACCAATTTTTAATGTTTTTTGGTTTTCAAGGGTTTTTTTATTAAGGTTTTATTTGTGGGTTTTTATTGTTTTTAGGGATTTTTACACTTTTATACATTTTTTTGGATTTTTTTTTATTTTTATGGTTTTGATATTTTTATTGTTTTTTTGGGGTTTTATGGTTTTTTAGATGGATTTATTGTTTTTTATGAGCTTGAATATTTATTTGAGTTTTTATTGATTTTTATTATTTTATGGGTTATTTTTTTTAGGTTTAGGTGGTTTATGCGGTTTTATGGAATTTTAAGGGATTTTATTGTTTTTAGTTTTTTTATGTCTTTAGGGGGTTTAATTTTTTGGTCTTTATTTATTTCATAGGAATTTTTAGAGTTTTTAGTGTGATTATGTTTATAGGTATCTTTTGATATTTTTTAGGATTTTTAGAGTTTAGGGTATTTTCGAGTTTTAGGTTGTTTTTTGAGTTTTTATGGATTTTAATGTTTTTAGATTTTTAAAAAAATTTAGGATTTTAATGGGATTTTAGATATTTTATAATTTTAGGGTTTTTTGTATTTTAGGGGTTTTTTGGATTTAGGGGTATTAATGGGTTTTAGGATTTTTTTGGTTTTTTGAGTTTATATCATTTTTGTTTTTATGGTTTTTAATTATTTTTAGTTTTTTAATTTTCAATTTGGGGTTTTTTAGTGTTTTTAGGGTTGTTTACATTTTTAGGGATTTTGATGGATTTTAGGGGGGGGGTTAGCATTTTTATGGTTTTTTAGGTTTTAGTGTTTTCTTTAGTTATTTTTAGGGTTTTATGATATTATAGTGTTTTTTAATGTTTGTAGGGGTTTAAATAGTTGTAAGTGTTTTAGAGATTTTTAGTTGTTTTAAAGGTTTTATGGAATTTTAAGATTTTCTTGGGTTTTATGTTTTTAGTGGTTTTTATAGTTTTAGGGTCTTTATAAGGGTTTTAGGGTTTTTAGCATTTTTCAGTATTTTTTGGGTTCTATGTGTTTTTAAGTTTTTAGTTTTTATGGGGTTTCCAGTGTTTTTATGTTTTTTTATGTTTTTTTGGTATCTTTACATATTTTTTAGTATTCTTAGGTGTTTTTGGACTTTATGGATTTTGAGGGGTTTTAGGGATTTTAGCATTTTTTAGGTTTTTAGGTGTTTAAAGTGTTTTTAGGGTTTTCAGCTTTAATGAAGGGTTTTCAAGTTTTTATTCATTTTTACATTTTAAGATAATTTTTTGGATTTTTTTGGTTTTTATGGATTTTTAGGGTTTTTAGGGATTTTTTGGATTTTTAGAGGTTTTAGGGTTTTTTTATGGATTTTTGGGTTTTAGGGGTTTTTCAGTTTTTATGGTATTTTTGATTTTTTATAATTTTATTACTTTTTATGGTTTTATAGGTGTTTTAGAGTTTTTGATGGTTTTTATGTTTTTATGGTATTCGAGTGTTTTTAAAAGTTTTTTTGTGGTTTTGGGATCCTTTTATGTTTTTTAGGTTTTTATTTTTTTATTGTTTTTTAGGATTTAAATGATTTTATTTTTAAAGGTTTTTAGGCCTTTCATGGGTTTTAGGGTTTTTTTTGTTTCTAGGTATTCTGAGGGATTTTATAGGAATTTAATGGGGGGGGGGATTTTGAGGGGATTTATGGGTTTGTAGGATTTTTGGGTTATTTTGGTTGTTAGAGTATTTCTGAGTTTTCAGGGGTTATATTGATTTTTAGTACTTTTTTAATTTTTTGGTCATTTAAAGGTGTTTTATAATTTTATAGGTTTTTAGGGTTTTTATGGGGTTTTTAGTGTTTTTATAGTTTTATGGTTTTTCATATTTTTAAAGGTTTTTTGGGTATTTAGATTTTTTTAGGGAATTTATGTGTTTTAAGGTTTTTAATGTTTTTTATAGGTTTTTAGGGTTTTTAGGGTTTTTTACATTTTTAGTGATTTTTTAGTATTTTATTGTTTTTCGGGTTTCAGGTATTTTGAGGTTTTGTAGAGTTCTTAGGGATTTAAAAGTTTGTTAGAAATTTTTGTTGGTTTGTAAGTTTTTACGTGTTTTATGGGTTTTTTTGTTTTTTTGTATTTTTTATGGTTTTTAGTTTTTTAGTGTTTTTATAGTTTTTAGGGGTTTTAAGTGTTTTTAGGTTTTTATGGGTTTCTTATGGATTTTTAGGGTTTTTTTGGTTTTTTGGTATTTAGGGATTTTTAGAATTTTTATGGGTTTTTGTTGGTTTAATTGATTTTGAGGGGGTTTTACGGTTTTTAGGGTTTTAATGGTTTTTTTATTTTAAGGATTTTTTTCTTTGGGTTTCTATGGGTTCTTAGATTTTTTAAC
Source organism: Viscum album (assembly GCA_963277665.1). NCBI lineage: Eukaryota > Viridiplantae > Streptophyta > Magnoliopsida > Santalales > Viscaceae > Viscum > Viscum album. The sequence goes on along the minus strand of OY728136.1, from coordinate 1,271,967,054 downwards.
ATCCTTTTTCGTTTAAAGGGGTTTTTTGTGTTGTAGTGGTTTTTAGTGGTTTTGGGTTTCAATGGTTTTTAGATATTTTTATAGTTATTATTATTTTTAGGGGTTTTATAATTTTTTAGGATTTTAAGTGTTTAAATGTTTTTAGGATTTGAGGTTCTCTTTGGGGTTTTAAGTGATGTTATGGATTTTAATGTTTTTAGGGATTTCATGATTTATATGGTATTCTAGTATTTTTTTGGATTTTGAGGGGTTTAGGGTGATTTAAGGTTTTTATTTTCTTTTTACTTTTTAGAGGGGTTTTTACTTTTTTGGATTTTTTAGGTTTTTTTGGTTTTTTAGGATTTTCATGTTTTTTGAATTTTTAAAATTTTTATATATATAAAGGGTTTTTAGTGTTTTAGAGTACTTCTAGTCTTTTTACGAGTATTTATGTTTTTTTGAGGTTTTAGAGGTTCTTATTATTTTTGGGGTGTTTGGGTTATGGGGGGCTTTAAATTGTTTAGGTGTTTAAGGGTTTTATGTGTTTTTAATTTTTTAAGGATTTCCTAAGGGGATTTTGGGTTTTAGGGTTTTCATTTTTTAGAGATTTTTATGATTTTTCTAGGGTTTTTATTATTTTTATGGTTTTTAGGGATTTGGGGCTTTTATGGTTTTTTAGAAATGTTTGGAATTTATGATTGTTAGTGGTTTCTATATTTTTAGGTGTTTAAGTGGTTTTTGGTATTTAATATTTTTTGTGGTTTTCAGTGTTTTGAGTTTTTTACATTTTAAGGGACTTTAGGTTTTTTTTTGGATTTCTATGGTTTTCTATGGTTTTTAGGGAGTTTGAGGGGTTTAATCGTTTTTATGGAATTTAGGGGCTTTATTGTTTTTTTGTTTATATGTAATTTTGAGGATTTTAGGGGTTTGAAGGTTTTTTAGAGTTTTCTCATTTTTTGGTTTTTAAAGGGTTTTTATAGTTTTAGTGGGTTTTTGGGTTTTTATGGGTTTTTATAGGTTTTAAGGTTTATAGGGGTTTGTATGGGTTTTACGGGGGTTTATGGTCTTTTATAGGTTTTTTAGGATCCTTATCATTTTTATGTTATCTAGGAGTTTTATGTTTTTTTAGGTTTTTATGGTTTTCATAGGGTTTTTAATATTTTTAGAGTTATTAATTTATTTTGGAATTTTATGGATTTTTAGTATTTTAATGGATTTTTAGGATTTCTAGGGATTTTTTAGGTTTTAGGGGTTTTAGCGTTTTGGGGGTATTAGGGGTTTTAAGTGTTTCTAGTTTTTGATATTTTTCTTAGGGGGTTTTAGTATTTTTTTCATTTTAGTGAATTTTAGGGATGCGTTTTTTATGGTTTTAATAGATTTAAATAGTTTTTAGTATTTTTAGTGTATTTTTTTAGTTTTTATATATTTTTAGGGTTTTTATTGATTTTTTTGAGTTTTTTAATGCTTTATGGGTTTAAAATATTTTTATACTTTTTAGGGGTTTGGATTTTTTATGTGTTTTTAGGGATTTATTAAGGTTTTTATTGGTTTTTATAGTTTTTAGGATCTTTTAGGGTTTTTAGGTTTTGTAATATTGTTTTAGGGATTTTATGTGTTTTTTGGTTTTTAAGGTTTTCTAAGGGCCCTCCAGTGTTTGTTGGGTTTTTATGTTAGTATAGATTTTTTTGGCCTTTTTAATATTTTTATGGGTTTTTGGGGTTTTTAGTGGTGTTAGGCGTTTTTATGGGATTTAGGGTTTTTCTTTATCATTTTTAACATTTTTTTGGTTTTATCTATTTTTTAGTTTTATGGTTTTATTTTGGGTATTTAGGGTTTTTATGTGTTTATACATTTTTATGGATTTTTATGGATTTTTTTGTATTTTTTTGGATTTATTGGGTGGTATGTTTTTTTTGTTTTCAAGGGGTGTCTGAGTTTTTATGTTTTTTAAAGATTTTTTTTTTGTGTTTTTAAACATTTCTATGGGATTAAGGGGTTTTTTATAGTTTTAGTGGTTTTAGGTTTTTATGAGGTTTTTGGGTTTGTTAGGGTTTTAGGGGATTTATGTGTTTTAGGGGGTTTTATTGGGGTTTTAGCATATTTTAGGCTTTATATATTTTACGTGTTTTAGGTTTTGAAGGTTTTATAAAGTGCTTTCAGGGTTTTTAAATTTTTTACATTTTTTGGATTTTTAGCGGGTTTTTTTTATTTTTATGATTTTTTGTGTTTTTATGGATTTTGTAGGTTTTATGATTTTTAGGTTTTTATGGTTTTTTTGAGTTTTTACGATTTATAAGGTTTTTACAATTTTTTACCATTTTAAGCGTTCAACAGAGTTTTTTTTTATTTTTTAGTGATTTTTATAAATTTAATGGGTTTTAGGGTTTTTATGGTTTTTAGGGCCTTTTTTATTTTCTTGGGGTTTTAGGGTTTCAGGGACCTTTTAGGGGGTTTTGTGCTTATAGTGTTTTTAGGTTCTTAAGGGGTTTAAGTGTTTTGGGTTTTAAGGTTTCATTAGGGGTATTCATAGTTTTTAAGGGTTTTATATTTTTAGGGATTGTTTTGGTCTATTATTTTATTTTACAGTTTTTATAGATATTGAGGGTTTTAGGGTTTTTTGCATTTTTAGGATTTTAGGTTTTTAGGGTTTCTAAACATTTTTAGGATTTTGTAGTTTCCATAGTTTTTTAGGGTTATTATGTTTTTTTTTCATTTCAAGGTTTTATTTGGATTTTTAAAATTTTTTTATTGTTTTTAAGGGTTTTTAGTTTTTTTTATGTTTTAATGGATTTTTTTGGTTTTTTTTATATTATAAGGGTTTTAATATTTTTTTTGATTTTTTTAATATTTTTAGAGGTTCAAAGGGTTTTATAGTATTTATTGGTTATTTATAATGTTTATGGTTTTTATGGTATTTAGGGGTTTCATGATTTTCAGAGGTTTTAGGGGTTTTAGGGTATTTGGGGGCTTGTATCGTTTTTTAGGTTTTAGGTGTTTTATATGTTTTTAGGTTTTTATAATTTTCTGTGTGGTTTTCAGCATTATTAAGGATTTTATATTTTTATATATTATTCGGGTTTTTGATGTTTTATAGGTTTTTAGGGGTTTAATGAGTTTTGAGTGTTTTTGGGATTTTTTGGGTTTTTAGAGTTTTTAGGGTTTTTATGTGGTTTAACTATTTTTAGGACGTTTTGTTTTTTAGGTGTTATTAGGGTTTTTAGGGATTTTATGTTTTTATGGTGTTTTAGGGAATTTTTAATATTTTTATTCAGTTTTATGATGTTCAAGTATTTTGAGTTTTTTTTATGGTTTTAGTGTTTTTAGGGTTTTTGGTTTTTAGGGTTTCTTGAGTTTTTTAGAGGTTTTAAGGTTTTTTTAGATTTTTTAAAACATTTTTAAGGTTTAAATTTGTTTTAGAGTTTTATTGGGGTTTTAGGGTTTTGTAAGGTTTTTAGGGGTTTTATGGTTTTTAAGGGTCTTTAGGATTTTAGTGTTTTTAGGTGTTTAAATGTTATTAGGTTTTTAAGGTTTTTATTGGGTTATTATGGGTTTTTGAGAATTTTAATTTTTTTATGTATTTTTAAGTACTTTTACCGATTTTTTATGATTTTAGGGGTTTTATGGAATTTTGTGGGATTTTAGGGTTTTTATATTTTTTAGGTTTTTTGGGGTTTTAACTGTTTTATGTTTTAAAATATTCTTAGTTTTTTTAGGACTTTTTACATTTTTAGGAATTTTTATGTATTTTTATGAATTTTTATGGTTTTTAGGGTTTTTTGAGATTTTGAGTGTTGTAGGGTTTTTAGGGTTCTTATTATTTTTTAGGATTTTTTTTATAATTTAGGTTTTTAGGGGTTTTAAGTGTTTTTAGGTTTTATGTTTTGTTTAATATTTTTTTATGGTTTTTAGGTTTTTACCCATTTTTAGGGATTTCTAGTATTTTTATGGGTTTTTAGTGGTTTTTTGTTTTTTTGTATTTTTTACAATTTTTATGGTTCTTATATTTTTTTAATGTTTTTAGCAATATATAGGTTTTTTATAGTTTTTAATGGGTTTATTTTTTTTAGAAACTTTTAATGTTTTAGGTGTTTTATGAGTTTTTGGTATTTTTAGGGGTTTTAGGGTCTTTTAATGTTTTTGGTGATTTTAGAGTTTTCAGGGGTTTTATGGGTTTTAAGGTTTTAAAGTTATTCTAAGGGGTTTTTATGGTTTTAGGGTCTTTTATGTTTTTATGAATTTTTGGGTATTTTTTAGGATTTATTTTGGATTTTTTCTGTTTTTAGTGTTTTAGTGATTTTGAGGGTTTTAATCATTTTTATATTTTTAGGTGTTTTAAGTGTCTTTCCAGTTTTTATGTTCTGTTATGGTTTTTTAGTGTTTTTATTTATTTCTATGTTTTTACATATTTACCAGATTTTTATGGTTTTTAAGGTTTTTCATGAATTTTTAGGGGTTTTAGGGTTTTTAGGGTTCTTAGGGGTTTATGGATTTCATAGGATTTTAGTGGTTTTTTTCCTATTTTATGGATTTTAGGATTTTTTTAGGTTGTTTATCAAATTTTTAAATGGTTTTTAGAGTTTTTATTTTCATTTGAATATTTCGGGGTTTTTATGTTTTTATGGTTTTACAACAGTTTTTTAGGTTTTTTATGTTTTTTTGGTACTTATAAGGATTTGGGGATTTTTTTATTCCTAGGTTTTTTTGTGAACTTGGGGGGGGGGGGGGTTGGAGTTGTATACATATTTTAGGGTTTTTAGTATTTTATAAAATTTTATGGGTATTAAGTATTTTTATTTTTTAAGGTTTTTATAGAGGTTTTCATTAATTTTAATGATTTTTATGATTTAAGGTATTTTTAAGGTTTTTAATGGGTTTTAAGGGGTTTTAGGGATTTTGAGGGGTTTTAGTGATTTTTAGTTGTTTTAAAGGTTATATGTGTTTTTTTGTTTTTAATGTTTTTATAGGTTTTTTCAGGGTTTTTAAGTGTTTATAGAGATTTTTTTTAGATTTTTTAAAATTAATTCTTTTTAGGGTTGTTTTGGATTTTAAGAGTTTTAGGTATTTTTTGGTTTTTTAGAGTTTTTAAACATTTTAGGGGTCTAAACGGGTTATAAAATGTTTTTTGTTTTTAGGGATTTTTAGTGATTTTTATGGGTTTTAGGGTCTTTTAAGGATTTTTTGTTTTTTTGTGTTTGTTTTTAAGGGTTCTAAATCATTTTATATTTTTAAGGTTTTATTAGGAGTTCAGAGGGGGGGGGGTTTATGGGTCTTTTATTTTTTTTGGATTTCAATGTTTTTTTGATTTTTATGGTTTTTAGGGTTTTTAGGTATTTTTGGTGGTTTTATGGGTTTTCATGGATTTTAGGGTTTTTAGTGTTTTTATGGATTTTAATTATTTTTATCCTTTTATTATTTTATTATAGGTTTTCAGTGCTTTTATTTTTTCAGGTTTTTGGTTCTCTTATATGGTTTTTAGTGTAGTTAGAAATTTTAAATTTTTAGGGATTTTAGGGCATTTATGATTTTTACAGTTTTTAGGGTTTTTATATTGTATGACTGTTTTTTTGGTATTTTGGGTTTTTATGGTTTTTTAGGTTTTAAGTGTTTTTTTTAGTTTTTTAGGATTTGGAGGTCTTTTAGAGTTTTTAATATGATTTCCAGTTTAAATTGTTTTTAGTGTAGTAATTATTTTTATGGGTTTTAACAAGGGTTTTATTGTTTTTTAGGTTTTTAGTAGTTTTTAGGGGCATTAATGTCCTTTTAGGGGTTTTTAAGTTTTTATCATTTTTTAGTTTTTTTTTGAATTTTTATTGTTTTTAGGTTTTACAGTTTTCTTAAGATTTTTAGGGTTTTTTTACATATTATTGATTATTTTGGGTTTTTTAGGAATTTTATTGGTTATTAATATTTTTAGGGGTTTTGAGGGTTTTAGGGGTTTTTAGTGTTTTAGGGTTTTTAGGGTTTTTAGTGATTTTTAGGGTTTTAGTGTTTTAAATAATTTTTAGGTTTTTACATTTTTATGGGTTTTTGTTGGTTTAAATAGTAATTTACATTTCTATGGATTTTATTGATTTTAATGGTATTTTGAGGGGGGGGGGGGGTTGGGGGTTGGGGTTTTGGGTTTTTTTTGAGTTTTTATGGTTTTTAAAGTTTATTTAAAGTTTTATGGGTTTAAAGGGTTTTTAGAGTTTCTAGTCGGTTTTTGTTTGTTATGGGGATTTATGGATTTTAATGTTTTTATGGGTTTTATTTATTTTTTAATTTTTTAGGGGTTTTAGCATTTTTATATTTTTTAGTGGTTTTAAGTGATTTTAGATTTTAATGGGTTTTAGGGGGTTTTTTGAGGTTTTTTAGGGAATTTGTGTTTTTTGGAATTTTAAGTAATTTACGAGTTTTTATAGTTTTTAGTGATTTCTATGGTTTTCATGGTTTTAGTAGGCTTTAGGGTATTGATTTTTTTGTATTTAGCTGGTATTTAAATTTTTTAGGTTTTAATGTTTTTAGATTTTTATAACATTTTTTGGATTGTTCAGTGATTTTTTATGATTTTAGAGATTTTTAGGGTTTTTATGGTTTTTATGTATTTTTATGGGTTGGGGGGATTTGACGGTTTTTTGGTCCTTCTAGGGGTTATTACAGGTTTTAGTGTCTTCAGGTTTTTAGGGGTTTTATGTATTTTTAGGTTTGAAAGGTTTTCCTACGGATTTCAGGGTTTTTAGAGTATGTTTAATTTTTTGGGATATTTATGGATTTCTAGTATTTTTTATGCTTTTATGGTTTTAGGGATTTTGAGGGGTTTCAGGTGTTTTTAATGATTTTTAGAGTTTTTAGGTTTTTATGGGTTTAAGTGTTTTTAAATTTTTTAAGGTTTTCTTATTGGTTTTCATGGGTTTATGTGTTTTTTAAATTTTAATTATTTTTAGGGATATTTTTAGTATTTTTTTTGGGTTTTAGTGATTTTGAGTATTTTTAGTTTTTTAGGTGTTTTATGGTTTTTTTGGGGATTGAAAGGGTTTTTGAGTTTTTGAGGGGTTTCAGGTTTTTTGAGTTTTTTTAACAATTTTAAATGTTTAAAGGATTTTTATTATTTTTAGTGGGTTAATTGGAATTTTTGGGGGTTTAAGGGATTTTATGGGTTTTAGGGGTTTTAAGTGTTTTTAGGGTCATACTAGTGTTTTAAGGCTTTTTTGGTGTTTTTTCTATTTTTAAGGGTTTTATGTTTTTTAGGGTTTAATGTATTTCTTAGGGGTTTTTATGGTTTTTGGGTTAATTTTTTTATATATTTAGGGATTTTTTTCGAGTTTTAGGGGCTTTATACATTTTTTTGAGTTTTTGAACATTTTTTTGGGGTTTAAAGAGTTTTTAAATTTTTTTAGGTTTTAAGGGGTTTTATGGGTTTTGGGGTTTTCTAGTTTTTCTTTTCATTTTTATAATTTATATGTGTTTAGTGATTTTAAGTGTTTTTAGTTTTTAAAGTTTTCTTAGGGGTTTTAGGGTATTTAGAGGTTCTTACAATTTTATGTATTTTTTTGGGATTTTTAGAATATTTATGGTTGTTAGGATTTTTTGGGGTTTTTGTGTTTTTATGGTTTTTTTAGTTTATAGAGTTTTTTTGTGTTTTTTGGGTTTGTATGGTTCTTTAGATTTCTTATCATTTTTAGGGGTTTAACGTGTTTTTAGGTTTTCAGGTTCTTATAGGTTTTTGTGGTTTTTAGTGATTTTTTGGTTTTAAGGGTTTTAAGGGGGTTTGGGCTATTTATGGTTTCTGGCATTTTTATGTTCTAAGAGTTTTTTTTCGTTGTTATTTTTTTCTTAGAATTTTCAAGGATTTTACGTGTTTTTATTTTTTAGGAATTTATAGGGATTAATAAGGATTTATAAGGTTTTTAGGGGTTTTAGGGACTTTTATGGTTTTAGGGGTTTTTAGGGGATTCGGGATTTTCATGGTTTTTTGGGTTTTTAGGGTTTCTTGATTTTTTTTTTGTGTTTTTATGGGTTTTTAGATTTTTTTGTCAATTTTTAGGGGTTTAAATGGGTTTTATGGGTTTAAAGGTTTTTATGGATTTCAGTGGTTTTTATGGTTTCTAGATTTTTTAGGGATTTTGGGTTTTTAGCGTTCTTAGGTTTTTATACATTTTAAGTGTTTTTATGTTTTTAACATTTCTTATTATTTTTCAATGTTATTAGATATTTTTACATTTTTAAGGATTTTTATGGATTTTTAGGTTTTCTGTATTTTTTAGAGTATTTATGGATTTTGGATAATTTTAGTGTTTTTTTGAATTTTTAGGGTTTTTATGGTTTTTTAGTGGTAGGGTTTTTTGGGTTTTTATAGTTTTATGGGGTTTTATAGTTTTTTAATCTTTTTATGGATTTAAATCAGTTTTAGAGTTTTTAATAATTTTTATTATTTTAATGGGTTTTATGGTGTTTTATGATTTTTAGGGTTTTAATCAATTTTAGGTTTTTGGGACAAAGAAGGCTCGAGACCAAGTGTACCTGGTCCCCCCAAATTTATTAAAAAAAAGAGCAGGAACAAACAACTCGTTACAAGGAGGTGTTGAAAACCCGAGTGTGTAGATCACCCATCATGTCAGACTCCACAAATCGGAGGTAGGAGGATGGTGAAAAAAATACCACATTGAGCCCCTTACTACGATTGTCTGCTTTGAAAGGGCATATGCAACCCTTTTCCCCTCTCGGTAGGCTTATGTGACGTGAAAATTGGGGCCTTGACAACGTGCAAGGAATTCCATCCATTGGGGAAGAATCCTCCAAGGGACTCTCCCAAATTTGTTTTTAAGAACCTCCATGGAAAGCATCGAGTTTGATTCAAGCCAGAGAGGACTCCATCCAAATAGAACAACGAACTCTATCGCCTTAATTATGGCCCAAAATTCAGCCACAAGGGCGCAACCATTGCCAATAATGTGTTGAAATCATCCTTTGACAAAAAATCAGTGGGTACGGAAGACCCCGCTGAACCCATAGGCGCCTAGTGCTCTCAGTGCCGCGCTATCCACGTTGAACTTGATCATGGAAGAGATATAGGGAATCCAGTGGATGAACTTGAGAACCTGTGGTTTTTATTATCCATCCGGAAACTCCATTCATCCTTAAGAGAATAAGATCATTTACATCATTTTCTATTGGACTTGTCTGAATGTGAGATGATGCATGGACTGCCTAATGTAAGGTGATGACTCCACCATGGAAGGAGAGTAACTTCTTGTTAAAAGAAATCGTGTTTTGGGAAGCCCAGATGTAAGAATTAATAGAAGCAATGACAACAAGCACAAGGTTAGACACCTGCTTGCTGCAAGGCCAATTCACCAGGCTATCCAGCAACTCAAACAATGACCTGCTCAAGTAGGAAGGGAACCTAAACAGCTTTTGTAGGTAGTATCAAAGTACTACATCAAACCTGCATTAAAGAAATTTATGTTGTATTGATTCCTCGACACTAATATAGAAGAAAAATACTTAGGCCAGGATGTGTCTAGCCTGCTGTAATTTCTCTTGAAGCGGTAGCCAATTTTTCTAGAGCTTCCAGAGCAGCAGATGATTAGCTAAAGGGATAAAAGGCTTTTTAAATCTTGTAAGCCAGGCTAGAAGAGGAGGTCCTTGTGCACATTTAGACTGATAAAAATCATTCAAATTAAGTTTCCCAATAATATTAGGCTTCCATATCAAGGAATCCCTATTAGCAAATTTTTGATCAGGAGTCTTCATATAAGTGCCAGCCAGAAGGAGAGCTTCAAACTCTTCCAGTCGATTTATGAATCTAGTAATTGACATGTGCCTTGAATCAGTGGAAGGAACCACACTATCCCGTAGAGTCCTATCGATCCAATTTGTGGACCAAGCATTCAAGTCCAAATTCTTTGAAAATATTCTCTTTTTGTGGTCCATAATTCCCATGTAGAAGCCCCATATTGTTGGCCAAACCAAGGAAAGAAAATAACCAGCAATTCCATCCCAAATTTTCAGTGTGAACCTCTCCTAACAGAAGCCCAGGTCATCATTATTGACTTCAAACAAACCTCATGTGAACCTGGAGAGGAGGTTATCATTGAATTATCTTAGGTATTTGATCCCAAGCCCTCCCAACTCAATGGGATTTGTGTAGTCCCTCAATGCTACAGAAACCAGTTTTCTTTCACTGATGCAGCCTGTACAGGAAAAGTTTCTAATATTCACCTATAGATTTTTGATGAGATTTAATGTCCATATGTAAATGGAGAAGGAATAAGTAAACATAGATGTAATAATATAATTAATAAGATAGACCCTCCCAACTTGAGAGAGGAACGTCCTTTTCCACTTAGCAAGTTTTTTGGTGATTCTACTTGCCGTGTTCTCAAGGTAATTACCCTTGACCCACCCCCAAAAAATGGGAACTCCCAAGTAGATAAAGGGAATAAATCCCCTCATAACCCCAAGGGATAGAGATATGCGACACTTCCTAAAGGGGGAGAACCCCTCCCCAAAGATGATGGAATATTTATTCCAACTGATGGATTGCCCTGCCACACATTAATATTAACATAAGATCATTCTAATTGAGGAAATGGCCTTCTTTTTATCCTAACCAAAGAGAAGGATATCATGCACATAAAAATGGTGGAATGGAACATAGTGGTATATCTCTGCCATGATTTTTTTGAAGACACGAGCTTGCATGACGTCAATGAGGCATCTGATCAAGTAGTCTTCAGCAATCGCAAAGAGAATACCAGAGATTGGATCCCCTGACTAACTCGACTAGAGCATGGGAAGAACCCCATAGGGGAGCTATTGATGAGAACTAAAACTCCAGAACTATTCAATATGGATTCCACCATCATGATGAATCTGTTTGAGAAGCTATATTTGGAGATAACCTAGAAGATGAATCTCCACTTGACGGTACCAAAGGCCTTAGAAATATCCATCCTTAAGGAAAAGTTCCCATGCTTCGAGTTCTTTCTCATGATATTGATACTCTTTGAAGTTTTGAATAACGAGTTTGAAAAATTCCTCCCACGTATAAAACCATATTGGTTGTGGGTAATAATTTATCCCATAAAACTCACCATCCTCTTAACCAGAATATTTTTGATATTTTTTGTGATGGTATTACCAATGGAAACAGACGAAAATCCACAATTTCAAGATCATTTTACTTATTTGGAATCAAGGTAATGAAATTAGAATTAATGCCATGTGGGAAAGTGTAGGAGCCAAAAACTTCCTTGACAGAATTTTTGATTTCCACAAGCATGAGGTCCCAGTAGAACATAAAGAACTTATAGCTAAATTCATTTGGTCCCGCTGCAATTTCCATGTTAAGGGAAAACAAAGCAGACTTAACTTCCTCCTTAAGGGGGAGCACTCATTAGGTCCTTATTCTGATGATCATCAACACAAGGAAAGATGGATTCTTTTAAGGGGAGGGATTACTCTCCACAAGTATTAGAGAAAAGCCCATGAAAGTAGGCGAACACAACAGTGGAGATATCAACCTTAGAGGTGAAGGTGCACCCATAAATTTGGATGGAATTCATTCATTTATTAGACTTCTTTTCATTATGTAACCTATAAAAAAACCTGGAGTTTTTCTCTTCATCCTTGAGCTATATGACGTTGAACTGGATCTTGTCCAGTTTCTACATAAGAACCATAAGGTCATCTAGTTTCGCATGAGCCTTCAATTCCTCCAGAGAGGGAATATGTAGTTGCTGATTAGAATGCTAAAGGGAGGAAATTAGATGTTAAGCAACCTTAATATCCTCATCCATCCTTGAGAAAGACTTCCTAATCCACCCCTTGAGGAGTTTTTTAATTTTCTTCAGTTTGGAGAAAAGAATGAAATATTGACTCCCCTGAAAAGGGCCATTCTACCCATCAAGAATGATTCCCCTACAACCCAAGATCATGAGATAAGAAATTTTAAACTTAAAAGGTAAGGGAGATGACCTTGGAGAGCACCCAGAGAGGTACACAATAATGGGATTATGGTTCTAATTTAACTTAGGGAGGGTAAAAATGGAGATATTAGAGAGCACACTTCTATCATTGATCTAGTAGAAACACCTGCCCAGATTACATTCCTGTCATCCATTAATTTTGAATCTTCCCCATGTGATGGAGGATCCAACAATTGGAACTTTATTAAGATCAAAATAATTAAGGCAGTAAGATATTTCTTCCACATCCGCTTGGGAGAAACTGGAGCCAAACTACTCATCTGGTCTCAAGATGGTGTTGAAGTCACAAATGAAAATTCAGTTGTGACCCATGGACAAAGACAACTGCTCAAACTTCCTCCACATGAACCTTCTCCTAATGTATGAACATGAATCGTACACAAGAGAAAGAGAGAAGGGGGTATTGTTAAGGCAGATCTCCAAGGTAATGATTTGAGGACTCACTTCAAATGAACAAACCTAGACATCATTACATTTAAGGACTCAAAAAGTGTCCAAGACACTCTCTTTACAGTCTTTAGAAATAAAGGAGTTTCCAAGGCTTCCCCACTTGAAACTCATCTAATTGTCAAATGAAATCATAGGCTCAACAATTCCTATAATCATCATCCTCTGGGAAGTGACAAAATGTCAATGGGTTGAGCCAATGGGGGGATTCCCAAGCCCTTGGAAATTCCAGAACATGATCCTCATTGATTTGGGGTGACATTTACTCTTTCAGGAGAAAGGTTCTTGGAGCTAGACACAGGGTGTGGATCATTCTTACCTATATTATTTTTCTACTTATGCATAACAATATGATTCTTCTTGGCTTCAGCGTCCTCGGAGATCTAGTACTTGGAGGTAAGGTCATCCACCAATTGACTATCAACCATCTGGGTCTGAGACTCATTAGGCCTAGCCTCATTGGGTTGATCCGCAACCTCATCAGACCAGAAGCTCCTTCTAAGTGGGGTGAACCTATTTAGGGGGCAATGTTGTTCATAAGATGCTCTCGATGGGGTCCTCCTTGTAGCCTTATCTGAGGACAAAATTGTAAAGGATTCATCACTCATAGACAAACTAACCCAGGGTAGGGGCTCTATTGGTTCCGCTGCAAGACCAGGCAGATTCACCGACACCTCCCTAGAAGGGTCCACTTGAGAAGGGGTGGAACTCCCCACAAGAGATCCCAAGGGAGGGGTGAAATCCAGTGGCCTAGTAGAGATGGCATCCACCGATCCAACCAGAGAGGGGGAGTCTGCAGCCTGGGGTTCACCCATGTTCACATGCCCTTCAGTGTCCACAATTGCGATAAGCTGATGAGGGTCTTTAGTTTTTTTTGGGTTTTATGTGTTTTTATCTTTTTACAGTTCTCTTAGGGGTTTTATCATTTTTTTGGTTTATTATATTTTTATAGATTTTTATGAATTTTGATGTTTTTTTGGTGTTATAGAGATTTTAAAAAAATATATAGTTTGTTTGGTTTTTTAGGATTTCTTTGGTTATTAGGGTTTTTATGTTTTTTAGGTAATTAGGGTATTATTTTTGGTTTTCATAGGGTTTAAGTTTTTTCGCATTTTATATATTTTTATGTATTTTTAATGAATTTTATGGTTTCTTGGGTTTTAAGGTATTTTTTTATGGTTTTTAGGGGTTTTAAGGTTTTTTAGTGTTTTTTAACGTTTTTAATGATTTAATGGGGGGTTTTAGAGTTTACAGTGTGTTTTAGAGTATTATGGGGTTTTAGGGTATTTTATGGTTTTAAGGGGTTTTTATGGTTTTCAGATGATTTTTTGGAATTGATATTGTTTTTAGAGGTTTCAAAAATTTTAGGTTTTTAGGGGCTTTGTGTTTTTTTTGTTATTTAAGGATTTCTTAGGAGTTTTCAGGGTTTGTAGTGTTTTTTACATTTTTAATTTTTTTCATGATTTTTCAGGTATTTTATGGTTTTTATGTTTTTTACAGATTTTGAAGTATTTACACTTTTTAGGGTTTCGTGGTATTTGTGGGGTATAAGGGATTTTTTTGAGTTTTTAGGGGTGTTAATGTCCTTAAGGTTTTTAAAATTTTTATTTATTTAATGTGATTTTAGTCTTATAGAGTTTTTTATGTTTTTATGAGGTTTTATGATTTTTTATGATTTTTTGGGGTTTTTATGGATTTTAGGGCATGTATGGTTTTTAGGGTTCATAAAATTTATTAGGTTTATTATAGGTTTTATAATTTTTAGGATTTTAAGGTTTTATGATGGTTTTTAATGTTTTTAGTGTATTTACATATTTAGGGAATTTTTGGGATTTTTTAGGTTTTTTATTTTTTTAGAGATTTTGAGGGGTTTTATGGTTTTGAGGGTTTTAAAGTTTTTTAGTTTTTATGATTTTATATATTGAGTTTATAATTTTTTATGTGTTTAAAGGATTTTTTTAGTTTTTTAGTGACTCTTAGGGGTTTTATATAGTTTTTTGGGTTTTTAAATGTTTCATCGGCTTTTATGGTTTTAAGGGTTTTTTGTATTTAAGGTGTTTTTAGGGTTTTTAGGTTTTTTTATCATTTTTAGGTTTTTATGGGTTTTATGTATTTTTATGTTTTAAAGGTTTTCTTTGGTTTTACTTTATTTTTATGTATATTGTTTATTTTTTTTTGAATTTTCATGGTTTTTAGGGTTTCAGTGAATTTGAGGGGTTTTATAGTTTTTAGCATTTTATATGTTTTTTGGGGTTTTAAGTGTTTTTATGTTTGGTTGTTTTATTAAAATTTTCAAAGTTTTCATGGGGTTTTATGTTTCTAGATAATTTTAGGATTTTTTAGGATTTTTTAGGATTTTTATGGTTTTTAAGGTTTTTAGGGTTTTGATGGTTTTTAGGGTTTTTAGTGTTTTTATGGATTTTTTGGGTTTTGGGGTTTTTTGAGTTTTTATAAGGGTTTCATGGTTTTTTAGTTTTTAACATTACTATTGGACTCAAGGGTTTTTATAGTTTTTAGGGTTTTAGGGGTTTTAGTGGTTTTTAGGGATTTGGGGGTCTTTAAGGGGTTTTTATGGTTCAAGGTTTTTGTGTTTTAAGGGGTTTTCATTATTTTTTGGTTTTTATGATTTTATAATGTTTTTTATGTTTTTTAGTATTTTTTTTACATTTTAGGGGTTTTAGGGATTTTTTAGGTTTTTTATGGATTTTTCGGTTTTTTGGGATTTTGAGGGTTTTTATGTTTTTAGAGATTTTAATGTTTTTAGAGATTTTTTTGAGTTTTTGTGGGTTTAAAGGGGTTTTTGAGTTTTTAGAGGTTTTTAGGATTTTTATTGGCTGTTAAGGGATTTTAGGTTTTTTAGGGGTTTTTATGGTTTCAAGGGGTTTTTTGGGTTTTTAGAGATTTTGGGTTTCTGGGGGTTTAAAGTAATTTCAGGTTTATAATGTTTTATTATTATTTTTATGTTTTTTATTGTTTTTACTTTTTTCATAAATTTTTTGCGCATTTATGATTTTATGGGTTTTTAGAATTTTAGGGATTTTGAGGGGTTTTAGGGGTTTTAGGGTTCTTTTTGGGATTTAGGGTTTTCTAATTTTTTTGGTTTTCGAGGTTTTTTATAGTTTTTTTTATCATTTTTAAAGGGTTTGTAGATTTTTTAGTGGGGATTTAAGGTTTTTATGGGGTTTTAAGGTATTTAGTGTTTTTTTGTTATTATGGTTTTTAGGTTTTTTTCATTTTTTTTTAATTTTATGGATATTTAGAATTTTTATGGCTTCTTAGGGTTTTTAGAGATTTTGTGGTTTTTAGGGTTTCCAAGGTTTTAGGGGTTTATGGTTTTTTAATGGTTTTAAGGGTTTTTTAGTTTTTATTGTATTTAAGGTATTTCAATCTTTTTAAAACAATTTGCGGTTTAATTATGTTTTATAATATTTTGTGGATTTTAAGGGTTTTATGGGGTTCAAAAGTTTTTTATGTGTTTTTATTATTCATGTGGGTTTTTTGGGTTTTTTATGGTGTTTATCATTTTTATGTTTTTTCTAGATTTTTTTTTAGTTTTTTAATTTTCCATTGGGATTTTTTGGTTTTTTATTTTTTTTAGATTTTTAGGGTTTTAGGTTTTTTGTTATTTTTAAGGGTTTCAAGGATTTTGATTACGTTTTTGGTGTTTTAGATTTTTTGTGTTTTTTTTGTGTTTTTAGGGTTTTTTTTTCATTTTTATAGTTTTAAGAGTTTTTAAATGTTTTTATGGGAATAACAGTTTTTAGAGTTTTTAGAGGGGTTTTAGTGTTTTATTGGTATTTCTATGTTTTTTACAGTTTTTAGGGGTTTTTATTGTTTTTATGATTTTTTAGGGATTTTTGAATTTTGTAGGTTTTTAGGTGTTTAAAGTGTTTTTAGTTTGTTTAGGTTTTCATAAGGTTTCACATGGTTTTTTAGGTCTTTTAGGATTTTATGATTTTTCTTGTTTTTAGATATTATTATTGATTTCTAGGGTTTTTATGTATTTCAAGGGTTTTAGGGTATTTTGGAATTGGTAGATTTCTTAGAATTTTTTTTAAAAAATATAAGGATTTTAGGTATTTATGATTTTCGAAGGGGTTTTAAAGTCATTAGTGTTATTTTATAATTTTAGGGACTTTTAATGGTTTTAATATTTTTAGCGTTCTTAGGATTTTGATGGTTTTTATGGATTTTGAGGGTTATTGGGGGTTTTTGGGTTTTTTTTGTATTTCTATGGTTTTTTTAGTTTTTATAGGAGTTAAAGGGTGTTTAGAGTTTTCAAAAATTTTGGGGGTTTAACCAGGTTTTAGAGTTTTTAGTGGTTTTTAGGGTTTTTTGGGTTTTTTGGGTTTTTATGTATTGATGGGTTTTTATGGTTTTGAGGCATTTTAGGGGTTTTAAGGTATTTTTTGGGGCTTTAATGTTTTTTGGTTTTCTAGGGGTTTGAAGTGTTTTTAAGATTTTATGTTTTTCTTAGGGGTTTTTAGGGTTTTAGGTTTTTTTATATTTTTAGGTATTTTATGGAATTTTTGGGATTTTAATTAGGTTTTATCATTTTTTTGGATTTTGAGGTGTTTTTGGGTTTTTGGGTTTTTATTATTTTTAGTATTTTTAGGTGTTTTAAGTGTTTTTATCATATTATGATTTTCTTGGTATTTTTCAGGGTTTTTAGGGTTTTTTAAATTTTTAGGGAATTTTAGGGCTTTATTATGATCTTTATGTGTTTTGGGGGATTTTAGGGGCAAGGAAGATGCGAGGGTCGGGCTATCCCTACCCCCCCCCCCCCCCCCCAAATTTATAAGAAAGAAAAAAGTGACACAGCAGACAAGGGAGGGGAGGGGTCAAATGACCCACATCCAAAACCCCTTACAACCCAAGACGAAAAGACCCAAAAGAAAGAAAAACAAAAGTGAAAAAAGTAAAAGCACACCAAGACAAGAAGCCACCACCACCATCCAGCATCAACTAGCATCCAGCATCTCACAGCTAACCAGCAACCAGCAATCAAAATCAACTAGCAATCAACATCCAGCAGCAGCACGATCATAAACCACAGCTCCAGCAACTCCTAGCTCAGCAGCAACCAGCATCCAACATCACAATTTCCATCATCCAGCGCATTCTGGCATCCAGCAGCACCACAGCCCATCGTCACAACAACATAGCAGCAACAACACGTCCAAACCAACAAGCCCCAGCAACCAACATCACCAAATCCGACATCACAACCACTCACAACCAGCAGCATGACAACACAACACGAGCACCACAACCAAATGCGGCCATCATCACTTCCCAACAGACAACAACGAGCAAATCCAATCACACCATTTCTAGCAACTAGCATGTCCTCCCTAGGAGGATCCACTGCCAGTGAAAAAAGCAGCAAAAACCAATGAACGTCAGCACCAAAACACCAGCATCAGCAACAAAAGCATCACCGCCTCCTTGCCGACCAACTCTTATCAACTTGAAGCTCATAAAGTAACAGCTAGCACATCCTAACCCATCATCAAACAAGGAATCGCAGCTCAGAAAACAGCCGTCATGATCTTCGAACCAAATAACTCTCATCATTCCACATCTCGTGGCATAGAAAACTGTAGAACACCAGAAATTGCACAAAGATCGCAAAACCCATCTCAGCAAACCCAGAGACCAGCACTCATTCATAACCAAAATCATAACCAAGTAGTAGGAGAACATGGAATGCAAAAAGATCTGACCGAAAATAGCATCAACAAAATAGAGCAAAGATGAAACTGAGAGACTAGGTTGAAAACGCACCTGACGCTGCTTCGCGGACCAATAGAAGAAACGAACCAGGGCATAGAGAAAACCTCCTTCCACAACGCAGGATCGAGAAGGATCCGACCAGCGCCACAAGACCAGATTGTCACACCATCCACAACAACGATCCCCTTGACCACGTTGACCCGCCTGTAGAAACCCTAGATCTGAAAAAGCAACCCCGACCCACATCTTCTGGTAGATGTCAACCCATTCAAGATCAAGCTGATCTGAAGACGTCGCGACCACCATAGCCACTGGAGGCCAGACTCTCCAGCAACGGAGAAAATCCACGTCAATGTCCGAAGCCCAGAGCAAAGGAAATCAGGGAAGTTGATGTCATCGAAGTGCAGGAGCCACCATCATCTTGAGGCTGAAGATCACATCCAGGGCATGCCATCGCCAAGAGCTGGGAAGGAGAAAAGGTCTGCCGCTAAAGCTCCGATCTGGATCCAGGTGAAGGACGAGAAGGAGCGTTGAGCGAGAGAGAATCCCAGGGGAGTGTGCCTCCATCTTCTTCTTTCTCTTCATTTTGGGGGATTTTAGGGGTTTTGATGTATTTAAGGTTTTTAGTGTTTTTATAGTTTTTAGGGTTCTTAGGGGTTTTTTAGTATCTCGGGTTTTTTTGGTTTTTAGAATTTTTTAGTGTTTTCAGGGTAATAAAGTGTTTTTATAGTTTTTAGTGGTTTAGGTTTTTATGGGTTTTAGGTTTTAATGTTTTTAGGGGTTTTTATGGGTTTTGGGGGTTTATGGTATTTTAGCATTTTTAGGGTTTTTTGAATTTTAAGTTGTTATATAGGTTTTAAGTGTTTTTAGGTTTTTCAGGTTTTCTAAGGGTTCTTTAGAGTTTTTTGGGGCTTTTATGTTCTTAGTTATTTTTATGGATTTCATAGGATTTTCCGGGGTTTTCTGGGTTATTGAGGGGTTTTATGGTTTTAGGTTTTTCCCATTTTTAGATTATTCAGGGTTTTATGATTTTTTTGGGTTCTATGGTGATCTTATGGGTTTTTAGGGTTTTTACATTTTTAGGAATTTTTAGGGATATTTTGGGATTTTTATGGAGTTTTTGTGTTTCAGGTAATTTTTGGGGTTTTTAGTTTTTTTGTTTTTATGGTTTTTAGGTTTTTATAGAGTTTTTATCATTTTTATTTGTTTAAGGCGGTTTTAGGGTTTTTGTGTATTTTTGGGTTTTATGGGTTTTTAGGGATTGTTAAGGTTTTAAGTGGTTTTGATGGTTTTCATGGGCTATTGGGTTTTTAGGGTTTTTAGGGTTTATATAATTTTTTAGGTATTTAGGGGTTTTATGTGTATTATATTTTTAAGGTCTCCTAAGGGGGTTTTCATTGTTTTAATGTTTTTTTAAAATTTATGTGTTTTTAGGGTTTTTAGGATTTTTGTGGTTTTTAGGTTTTTTAGCGTTTCTAGCTCATTTAGGGGATTTAAGCATTTTTAGGTTTTTATTATTTTCATCGGGTTTTCCATATATTTTAGGGTTTCTTATGATTTTGTGAGTTTTTAGAAAAATTTTATTATTTTATAGGGTTTTAGTGTTTTTTGGAATTTTGAAGAATTTTTGGGCTTTTTAGGGTTCTTAAGGTTTTACAGTTTTTAGGGGATTTTTGTGATTTTTATTACTTTAATGGTTTTTAGAGTTTTGTAATGTACGCAGGAGTATAATTTTTTTTTTGTGTTTTGAGTGGGTTTATAATATTTTTATAGGTTTTTTAAGGATTATACGTTTTTATAGTTTTTTTTTGGTTTTAGGGGTTTTAGGGTATTTTAGGGTTTTTAAGATTTATTTAGGTTTTTAGCGGCTTTATGTGTTTTTAGGTTGTTAAGGTTTTCATTGTGTTTTTTCTTTGTTTTCAACGTTTTTTTTAACTTTTTAGGGTTTTTAGGGTCTTTTTTTTATTTTTATGGGTTTTTAGTGTTTTTATGGATTTTGTGGATTTTTAGATTTTTTTAGTTTTTTTGGGGAGTTTAAGTGGATTAAGGATTTTTATATTTCATATTTATTAGGGTTTATTTTTTTATGTATTTGTTGGGAATTTTTAGGTTTTTATGGTTTTTAGGGTGTTTAGGGATTTTGAGGGGTTTTAGGGTTTTTATGGGTTTTTAGATTTTTTTAAACATTTTTAGGGGTTTAATGGATTTTTAGCATTTTTAGTGGTTTCTAGGGATTTATGAGGTTTTAAGGTTTTCTAAGGTATTCATGGGTTTTATTGATACTTATGTTTTCAAAATTTGATAGGGGTTTTTTAGGATTTTTGGGGTTTTTATGTTTTTTAGTTATTATAGGGATTTAATAAAATTTTATGATTTATGGTTTTTTGCTTTTTTTTGGGTTTTAGGGTTTTCGGTGTTTTCAGGGGTTTTATAAATTTTTTGAGTTTTTTAAAATTTTTAGGAATTTAATGTTTTCAGTGTTTTAATGGGTTTTTATGTTTTTTATGATTTTAAGGGTTTTTATGGTAGTTTTAGTTTTTATGTTTTTTATTAGTATTAGGGTTTTTATTTCTTTTTAGTTTTTTACATTTTTAGGGGTTTTCGAATTTTTTAGTTTTTTATGTTTTTTAGGATTCCTAAAGGTTTTTAGGGTTTTATGATTTTTTTTATTTTTATGGATATTACGGATTTTTAAGTATTTGTATGCTATTTACAGTTATTAGGTATTTTGAGGGGTTTTATGGATTCTAGCATATTTCGGTTTTCAAAGGTTTAAATTTTTTTTTTGTTTTTAATGTTTTGTTAGGGGTTTTTAGGTTTCTAGGGATTTTATGTTTTAGGGATATTTAGGGTTTTTAGTATTTTTATAGTTTTTTAGGGATTTAATAATTTTGAGTATTTTTAGGGTTTTTATTATTTTTTGGGTACATAAGGATTTTTTTTCTTTTTATGAATTTTTATGATTTTAATAGATTTTAATGTTTTTAGGGCTTTGAAGGGTTTTTAGAGTTTTTATGGGTTTTAGTGTTTTAAGGGTTTCTGGGGTCTTATCATTTTTAGGGTTTTTAGGATCCTACGGTGTTTTTAGGGGTTTTAGTTTTTTCTCTTATATTGGAGTTATAACTATTTTTAGGTTTTAAGGTTTTCTATGTGGTTTTCAGTTTTTTTATGTTTTTAAGAATTTTTATGATTTTTAGTATTTTTTGTGTTTCTGGTGATTTTGAGGGTTTGTAGTGTTTTAGGGGTTTTATAATTTTTTGATGTTTAGGAGTTTTGAGTGCATTTATGTTTTTACGATTTTATTGCGGCTATTCAGGGTTTTTTTGTATTTTTACATTTTTAGGGATTTTTAGGGATTTTTTAAGAATTTTATGGTTTTTATGGGTTTTTGGGATTTTAGGGGTATTTAGGGTTTTTTAGGATTTTTATGCCTTTTATGATTTTTGCATTTTTTGACATTTATATGCTTTTAAGTATTTTAAATAGACTTATAATGTTATAGTGGTTTAATGGGTTTTTAAAGTTTTAGTTGGTTTTTAGGGTTTTTATTGTTTTAGGGTTTTTGGTGTTTTATAGGTTTTTTGGTTTTTCCATTTTTTATTTTTTGGTGCTTTGAGTGATTTTAGGTTTTTATAGTTTTTAGGGGTTATCATGGGTTTTAAGGTTTTTTTAGTTTTTTTATATTTATGATATTTATGGGTTTTATTGAATTTTAGGGTTTTTACATTTTTTAGGGTTTCTAGTGATTTTTAGGATTTTTATCAATTTTGGGTGTTCAAGAGTGTTAATTGTTTTTAGTTTTTTGTGGTTTTCTCTAGGGTTTTTAGTTTTTTCATTATTTTTTTTCATTTATAGGGTTTTTAGGTATTTATTTGGATTTTTGTTGAGTTTTAATGGATTTTGAGAATTTTTAGGGTTTTTAGGTGTTTATGGTTTTTATGGTCTTTTGGGTTTTTAGTATTTTTTTTATTTTTATAGGTTTTTTAATGATTTTAGAGTTTTATTTATTATTTTTAGAGATTTAATGGGTATTTACAGTTTTTGTGGGGTTTTTTGGGTTTTTTGGGGTTTTAACGGATTTTATGGGTTTTATGGTTTTTATGGTTTTTTATGGTTTTTCAAGTTTTTTTAGTTTTTTTAGTGTTTTCTAGGGGTTTAGTGATTTTATGTGTTTTTAGGTTTTTATTGTTTTCTTAGGGTTTTTGTGTGTAGTGTTTTAAGTTTTTGGATATTTTTAGTGATTTTTATGATTTTTAGGTGGTTTTCGTGTTTCTAGGGGTTTTGATGGTTTTAAAGGTTTTAACATTTTTATGTTTTTTTTATGGATTTTAATATTTTCTTGGGTTTTTTTATGTTTATCATAATTTAATAGATATTCTTAATATTTATATAGTTTTAAAAGATTCTTCATGTTTTTAGTGATTTTTTATGATTTTTTGGGGTTTTAGGGTTTTTATGGTTTTTAGGAGTTTTTATGGGTTTTAGTGGTTTTATGTTTTTTAGGGTCTCTTAGGAGTTTTAGTGTTTTTTAGGTTTTTAGTAGTTTTATTTTTATTATTTTTTATGGTTTTATTAGGGATTTCTATGGTTTTAGGTTTTTTTATGTTATTAGGGATTTCAGGCCCATTTTTTGATTTTTTTTGTTCTTTTATAGTTTTTATGGGTTTTCATCATTTTATGGGATTTAGGGATTTTAAGTTGATTTGGGTTTTTAGATTTTTTTTGGAGATTCAATTTTTTTAGGGCTTTTTACAATTTTATGGATTTTTAGGATTTAAATATTTTTTGGTGATTAAGGGATTTTGAAGGTTTTTAGGGGTTTTTGGGTTTTTTGTGTTTTATTGATTTTTTGTGGTTTTAAGGGTATTTATAATTTTTAATGTTTTTAGGTTTTTAAAAAGGAATTTAATTTTTTAGAGGTCTTCAGGGTTTTATGGGTTTATAATGTTTTGGGGGGTTTTATGGTTTTTAGGGGTTTTAGGGATTTAAGGGTTTTTTAGTATTTTTATGGGTTGAAGTGTTTTTTATGGGGTTAAGTGCTTTTATGTTTTTAAATAATTATTAGGGGTTTTTCATATTTTCAGGGGGTATTAATGTTTTTCAAAAAATTTAGGGATTTTTAGGATTTTTATGGGTTTTAGTGTTTTTAGGGATTTTGAGGGTTAATAATGCTTTTAGGGTTTTTATGGGTTTTTAGGGTTTCTATGGTTTTAGAATTCTATTTTTTGTTTTTGAGTGGTTTATTGTTTTTTGGTTTTAAGGTTTTCTAAGTATTTTTAGGCTTTTTAGGGGTTTTTATATTTTTTTGGGGATTTTTAGGGGTTTTTAGGATTTTTATGGGTTTTAGGGTTCTTATGGATATTGATGGTTTTTTGAGTTTTTCATTTTTTGGGTTTTTAGGGTTTTTTGAGTTTATAGGATTTTATGTTTTTAAGTTTTTTTGATATTTTAGGAGTTTAATGGTTTTTAATTTCTTTTTTTATTTTTAGCATTTTTATCGGTTTTGAGTGTTTTTAATTTTTTTGAGGGTTTCATTATTTTAAGGGGTTTATGGGATTTCTTAGGGTTTTTAACATATTTTGATTTGTAGGGGTTTTATGTATTTTTAGGGTTTTATTGGTTTCTTAGGGTTTTTAGGATTTTTTAGGGTTTAGGGGTTTTTTTACATTTTTATGGATATTCAATGGTTTTTTAGGATTTTAATTTTTTAGGGTTTTTATAGTTTTTGAGGTGTTTATGGGTTTTAGGGTTTTTAGGTTATTTATAGTTTTTAGGTATTTTTTTGATTTTTTAGTGTTCTTTATGTTTTTAAGACTTTCTTTTTTGCATTTTTTGAGGTTTGATGTGTTTTTACAGTTTGTAGTGGTTTTTTGTTTTTTATGGGTTTGTAGGTATTTTTATGGTTTTTAGGGGTTTTAGGGAATTTATTGGGTTTTAGTGTTTTTATAATTTTTTAGTATTTTCATGGTTTTATGTGTTTTTAAGTTTTTAAGGTTTTTATGGGTTTTTTGGGCTTTTTGGGTTTTTTTAAATATTAGGGGTTTTTCGGGATTTTTTAGGATTTTATGGGTTTTTAGGTTTTTAGGAATTTTTTGTGTTTTAGGGGCAAGGAAGATGCGAGGGTCGGGCTATTTCCGACCCCCCCCCCCCCCCCCCCCAAATTTATTAGAAAGAAAAAAGAGACACAGCAGACAAGGGAGGGGAGGGGTCAAACGATCCACACCCAAAAACCCCTTACAACCCAAGACAAAAAGACCCCAAAATAAAGAAAACAAAAGCCAAAAAAGTACAAGCACACCAAGCCAAGCAGCCACCACCATCATCCAGCATCAACCAACATCTAGCATCTCGCAGCTAACCAACGACCAACATTCAAACTTAGCCAGCAATCAACATCCAGCAGCAGCACAATCATAAACCACAACTTCAGCAACTCCCAGCTCAGCAGCAACCAGCATCCAACATCACAATTTCCATCATCCAGTGCATTCCAGCATCCAGCAGCACCACATCCCATCATCCCAGCAATATAGCAGCATCCACATGTCCAAACCAACCAGCCCCAACAACCCACAGTACCAAAGCCGACATCGCAGCCACTCACAACCTGCAGGATGAAACCATAGCACGAGCACCGCAAACAAATGCGGCCATCATCTCCTCCCAGCAAACAACAACCAGCAATTCCAATCACACCATTTCAAGCAACTAGTGTGTCCTCCCCAGGAGGATCCACTGCCAGTGAAAACAAACAGAAAACTCCAACGAACGACAGCACCAATACACCAGCATCAGCAACAAAAGCATCACCGCCTCCTTACTGACCAGCTCCTATCAACTTGCAGCTCGTAAACCAACAACCATCACATCCTAACCCATCTTCAAACAAGGAATCACATCTCAACAACCAGCAGTCATGGTCTTCGAACCAAAAAACATTCAGCATTCCACATCTAGTAGCATAGCAAATCGCACACCACCAGAAATTGTACCAAAATCGCCAAACCCATCTCAGCAAACCCAGAATCCAGCACTCATTCATAACCAAAATCATAACCAAGTAGTAGGAGAACATGGAATTCCAAAAGGTCCGACTGAAACAAGTATCAACAAACTAGAGAAAAGATGAAGCTGAGAGACTAGGTTGAGTACGCACCTGCAGATGCTTTGGGAACCGACAGATGAATCGAACCAGGGCATAGAGAAAACCTCCTTCTGCAAGGCAGAATCGAGAAGGATCCGACGAGCGCCGCAAGACCAGATTGTCGCACCATCCGCAGAAACGAAAGGCCTTCCGATTAGAACCTAGACGTCGAAGCAACCAACTCTGCTAATGATACCCTTGACCGCGTTGACCTTCCTGTAGAAACCCTAGATCTAAAAAAGTGACCCCGACCTGCAGCTGCTGGCAGATGTCGACCCATTCAAGATCAAGCCGATCTGAAGACGTCGTAACCACCATAGCCGTCGGAATCCAGACTCACTAGCAACATAGTAAAGCCGCGTCAAAGACCAAAACCCAGAGCAAAGGAATTCAGGGAAGTCAAAGCCATTGAAGCATGAAATCCACCATCGTCTTGAGGCCGAAGATCACATCCAGGGCATGCCATCGCCAAAAACTGAGAAGGAGTAAAGGACCGCCGCTGAAGCTCCGATCTGGATCCAGGAGAAGGCATGGAAGAAGCGTCGAGTGAGAGAGAATCCCAGGGGAGTGCGCCGCCATCTCCTAGAGCTTTTGTGTTTTAGGGGTTTTTAGTGTTTTTAGTGTTTTTTGGGGGTTTTAGGGGTTTTAAGTATTTTTAAGGACTTTTTAGGTTTTCCAGGGTTTTAAGGATTTTTTATGTTTTTAGGTATTTTTTAATAATTGTTAGGATTTTTATATATTTAAAGTTTTTGGGATTTTTCTGAATCTTATTATTTATTATGGTTTTTATGGGATTTTGGGGATTTTAATGTTTTTTTATTATTTGGGGTTTTTATGAATTTTTAGAGTTTTTTAACATTTTTATGGGTTTTAAATGTTTTTATAAATTTTAATGGGTTTTAAGGTTTTTATGGGTTTTAGGGGTTTTTAGTATTTTTAGGGTTTTTTATGGTTTTAGGGGTGTTAGGTTTTTTACTATATTTTTAGTGTATTTTTAGGTTTTCTAGAGTTTTATCAAATTTTAGGGATTTTATTTCTTTTAGCTGTTTTTGGTTTTCATAGGTTTTTTTAGGTTTTTAGGGATTTTTACGTTTTTAGGTTTTTTATTGTTTTTTGGGGGATTTTATGATTTTTTGTGGTTTTTAGGGATTTGGATATTTTTTTGGGGTTTTAGGGGTTTTTTGTTTTTTTATAATTTTTTGGGTTTTTTGAGGGGTTTTTTGTGTTTTAAGATTTTTAAGGTTTTTTTAGGTGTTTTCCGGAGTTATTGGGGTTTTTATGTTTTTATGGTCCTTTAGGGATTTTGAGAATTTTTATGGGTTTTATGGATTTTAAGGGTTTATTAGGTTTTTTGAGTTTTTATGGTTTTTTGGGTTTAAGGGTTTTTTGAGTTTTTATGTTCTTTAAGGTGTTTTATAGTTAATTAGCATTTTTAGTTGATTAAATGGGTTTTAGAGTTTTTATTGGATTTTACAGATTTTATTGGTTTTAGGGTTTTTATGTCCTTTTAGGGTTTTTGGAGTTTTAGATTTTTAGGGGTCTTTAAGTGTTTTTAGATTTTTAATGTTTTGTTAGGGGTTTTGAGGGGTTTTTATGTTTTTAGGGATCTTTAGGGCCATTTCTGATTTTTTGTGGTTTTTGGGCTTTAAGAAATTTTGATTATTTTTATTTGGTTTTATGGTTTTTATCACTTTTAGGGGTTTTAAGTGTTTTTCGGTTTTAAAAGATTAATTGGGGTTTTTATAATCTCTTAGACTTTTATAGATGTTTAGGGTTTTATGTGTTTTTTGGTTTCTTATGGTTTTAGGGGTTTTTATGGTCTTTTGGGGTTTTAGGGCCATATAATTATTTTTTTATTTTTTAGGTTTCTGAGGGCTTTATGTGTTTTTATACTTTTAAGGTTTTTATAGATTTTTTTTGCATTTTCTATGGTTTTTATGTTTTATAGATCATTAGGTATTTTTTATGATCGTTATGTTTTTTTATAGATTTTGACGATTTTTAAGATTTTTAAGGTTTTTTGGTTTTTTGGGTTTTAAGGGTTTTAATGGTTTATGTGTTTTTAGGTTTTTAAAGATATTATATAAGTTTTCAAGGAATTTTGGTATTTTTAAAATTTTAAGGATTTTTAGGGATTTTCGAGAATTTTTATTATTTTTTGGTTTTTAGGGATTTTGATGGATTTTAGGGTATTTATGGTTTTCTTTATTTTTGGGATTGAAATGGTTTTTTTAAATTTTTAACGTTTTTATGGGTT
Source organism: Viscum album (assembly GCA_963277665.1). Lineage (NCBI taxonomy): Eukaryota > Viridiplantae > Streptophyta > Magnoliopsida > Santalales > Viscaceae > Viscum > Viscum album. The sequence goes on along the minus strand of OY728136.1, from coordinate 1,271,939,522 downwards.
AAATGGTTTTTTTGAGTTTGTAGTCATTTTTTGGTTTTTTTGGAATTTTAGGGTTTCTAACGTTTTTGTGGGTTTTTATGGTTTTTCTGATTTTTATTATTTTTTATGTTTTTAAGGGTTTTATGTGTTTTTTGGTTTTCCTAGTTTTCTTTAGGTTTTTTAGGGTTTATAGGGGGTTTAATATTTTTATGGATTTTTAGTGCCTTTTTTGGTTTTTATATTTTCTAGGGTTTTTAGATATTTTGGGGGTCTCTAGGGTTTATTAGGGTTATTTGGGTATTTTAGATTTTTTTCATTTTTAGGTTTTGAGGGGTTTTAAGTGTTTTTATGTTTTTAAGGTCTTCTTAGGGTCTTTAGCAGTTTTACAGTTATTACATTTTTTACATTTTTAGAGATTTTTAGGGTGATTTTAGTATTTTTAATTTTTTGGTGTTTTAGGGGTTTGGAAGAGTTTTTATGATTTTTGTGTTTTATGGTTTTTATGGTGTCTTGGGGTTTTAGGCTTGATGTCAATTTTAAGGGATTTAAAAGGTTTTTTAGAGTTTTTGACATTTTCAGTTGTATAATTAATTTTTAAAGCTTCTTGGTTTTAGTTATTTTCATAGTTTTTAGGGGTTTTTATGTTTTTCAATGGTTTTATGGGATTTAGGTTTTTTAGGGTTTTGTTAGAGTTTTTAGAGGTTTTAGATTTTTTTAGATTTTTTGGAGTTTTAAGTGTTTTCTGGTTTTAAATATTTTCATATATTTTTTTAGTGTTTTAGGGTTCTTTACATTTTTCAGGATTTATAGGGTTTTTTTAGTATTATTAGGGTTTTAGGGTCCACACCAATTTTGAAGTTTCTTAGGGTTTTTATGGTTTTTTTAGTTTTTTAATATTTTGGATTTTTATGGATTTATGAGTTTATTTTTTATTTGAAGGTTTTTATAGGTTTATTGGGTTTTTAGAGTTTTTAGTGGTTCTTTTGGTGTTTTAAGGGGTTTATGGTTTTTAAGGTTTTTTGGGTCTTTTTCATTTTTAGCGTTTTTAGATTTTTTAGGGATATTTAAAGGTATTTTGGTTTTTATTGTTTTCTTAGAGGATTTTAGGGGTGTCTGACTTTTTATGTTTTTTTTTTGTGATTTTAGGAATTTTTAAATATTTTTTTAGTTTTATATAGGTTTTATGGATTTTGAGGATTTTTTGTGGTTTTAGAGGTTTTAACCCTTTTAATGTTTTTATGTTTTATAATTTTTTACATTATTTTTCTTTTAATTTTTTCATAGGTTTTTTTGGGTTTTACTGTTTTTATATTTTTATGATTCTTTTGGTTTTTTTGATATTTTGTGTTCATAGGAATTTTTTGGGTTTTAGGGATTTTTAAGTTTTTAGGGGTTTTTTTTTGTTTTATGGCTTTAAGATTTTTTTAGTCTTTAGGGTTTTAAAGGTTTTTAGATTTTTATATTTTTCAGGGGTTTAATTTATTTTTCTATTTTTATCGGTTTCATGCTTTTAAAAGGTTTTAGAATTTTTAAGGTTTTATGGGTTTTAGGGTTTTTACAATTTTTTCAGGGTATTAACATTTGTTATTTTTAGGGGTTTTGTTTTGTTTTTAGGTTTTTATGGTTTTATAATGAGTTTTCATGGTTTTTCGGTTTTTTATATATTTTTTAGGATTTTTATGGATATTTTAGGACTTTTATTATTTTTATGGTTTTATGGATTCTGAGGGGTTTTGGGGTTTTTATGATATTTAGGATTTTTAATTTTTTTAGGTTTTTTGGGGTTTTAAGTGTTTTTATGTTTTTATGTATCTCTTATGGTTTTATGGATTTTTATGTTTTTACATTTTTATGGATTTTAAGGACTTTTTACTATTTTTTTGGTTTTGAGGGGTTTTAGGGTTTTTTGACGGGATTTTGGGGTTTTATGTTTTTTTGAGATTTTCAGTTGTTTTAGGGATTTATTTGTTTAAAAATTATTAACATTTTTTTTGGTTTAAAGGGTTTTTAGCGTTTTTAGTTGGTTTTAAGGGTTTTATGACTTTTATGTATTTTTATTCTCTTTATAGGTTTTAGGGTTTCTTAGGGATTTTATCTTTTTTACATTTTTCAGGGTTTTAATTATTTTGTGTTTTTTAAGGATTTTAATAGGAAAATATGTTTTTTTGTTTTTTGGGATTTTAATGGTTTTTTTGGTTTTTAGGTGCTTAAGGGTGTTTATGTTTTGGGGTGGGGTTTTGGATATTTTTGTGTTTTTAAGATTTTAAAGGGGTTTTGGAGTTTTTTAAACATTTAGAGAGGTTTAAATGGTTTTAATAATTTTTTTGGTTGAAGAGTTTTTATGGATTTTAGGGTTTTAATATTTATAGATGTTTTATGGCATTAAAGGGTTTTTAGGGATTTCGGGGTCTTTATTGTTTTTAGCCATTTGTTGTTTTTAGGGTTTTGAAGTGTGTTCAGGTTTTTAATGTTTTCTTAGGATTTTTAGTGTAGTTATATTTCTAGAAGATTTTAGGTATTTTTTAGTATTTTATCAGTTTTTAGAGTTTTTATGATTTTGGGGGGATTTTTGGGTTTTCAAGGTTTCTATGGTTTTTTTGGTTTTTAGGGTTATTTTAGTTTATAGGGGTTTTATATTTTTTGGTGTATGTTAATGGTTTTAGTTGTTTAAAGGGTTTTTTGAGTTTTTAGTGGGTTGTAGGGTTTTTAATGGTTTTTTGGTTTTTTGGGGTTTAAAGTGTTTTTAGGTTTTTAAGGTTCTCTTATATGTTTTCAATGTTTTTAGGGGGTTTTATGTTTTTAGGGATCTTTAGGGTTTTTATATTTTTAAGGGGTTTTAGGTATTTTAATTTGTTTTTGGGTTTTAGGGTTGTTTTAGTTTTTTTTGGATTTAAGGATTCTTTTTGAATCTTTAAGGGTTTTTTAGTGTTTTTTGAGTTTTTAACGTTTTACGGTTTTAAATGTTTGATAGCATTTTTATTTATTTTTAGTGTTTATATGGGTTTTATGGGTTATAAGGATTTTATATTTTTTTGGTGTTTTATATATATTTAGGCTTTCTGTGGGGTTTGAGTGTTGTTTTTGTTTTTGGGCATTTATGTGTTTTTGTTTTTTAAGGTTTTCATAGGGTTTTTAGGGTTTTATGGGTTTTGTGTTATTAAGTATTTATATTAATTTTTTAATATTTTTATGGTTTTTAGGGGTTTTGGAGATTTGGTGGAATTTTTGGGATTTTATTGGCTTTTAGGGTTTTCATTGTTTTTAGGGATTATCATGCCTTTGTTATGAATTTTATGTTTTTTTGGGGGTTTGGGGTTTTTAGAGGTTTTATGATTTTTAGTGTTTTTATTATTTTTTGTGATTATAGTGTTTTTAGGTTTTTGGTGGTTTTATGTGTTTTTAGGTTTTTAAGGTTTTCTTAGGATTTCATAATGTTTTATGATTTTTTTATATTGTTAAGGATTTTTAGGGATTTATAAAGATTTATATGGGTTTTTATGGTTATTATGAATTTTGAGTGTTCTTAGGGTTTTAATTTTTTTAGTTCTTATTGTTTTTTTAATTTTTGAGGGGTTTTAAGGTTTTTAGATAAATTTAACGTTATTTGTAGTTAAAAGGGTTTTTATTGTTTTTAGTGGTGTTTTAGGGTTTTTATGGGGTTGTAATATTTTTAAAGTTTTTAAGGGGTTTTAGGATTTTTTGGATCTTTTTAGGGTTTTTACAATTTTTAGCATTTTTAGGTTTGTAAGAGTTTTAAGTGTTTTTAGGTTATTGTGGTTTTATTATGGGTTTCCGTGGTTTTTATGGTTTTTTTACATATTTAGGTTAATTATGTTCTTTTTAAAATTTTTATGTTTATTGGTATTTATGTATTTTTGAGTGTTTTAGTGGTTTCAGTGTTTTTAGTGTGTTTATGGTTTTTTAGTTTTTATGGGTGTTTAGTGTTATTAGGTTTTTAGAATTTTCTTTAGTGTTTTTAGGGTTTTGGTTGGTTTTTAGTTTTTAGTTGAATTTTTAGTATTTTATGGGTTTTTATGATTTTTTTGGGACATGGATGGATTCTAGGGATTTTATAGATTTTTAGGGTTTTTAGCATTTTTAGCCTTTTGGGGGGTTTTAGGGGGTCTATGTGTTTTTAGTGTTTTATGGTTTTCTTAGGGGTTTTCATGGGTTTTATAGTTTTATATGTTTTTTGTGTTTTTAGGATTTTTATGGATTTTGATGGATTTTTTAATTTTAGGGTTTATGGATTTTTTTGGGTTTTTGGGTTTTTTGAGATTTTTAGGGTTGTATGTTTTTTAATCTTTTTAATGTTTTTGGGGGTTTAAATTTTTTTTATAGTTTCTTGTTGGTTTTAAGGTTTTATGGGTTTTTAGAAGGTTTAAATGTTTTAATAGGTTTTAATGGTTTTAGAGTTTTTAAGGGTCTTTAAAATTTTGTAGGTTTTTAGTGGTTTTATTAATTTATATTTTAAGTTTTCTTTGGTTCTTTCGGATTTTTTATATTTTTTTGGTTTTTAGGGATTTTGTTTTGGTTTTTTAAGGATTTTTATGGTTTAAAGGTTTTTTGGGAATATGGGGTTTTTAGAGTATGATAGGGTTTTAGTATTTTACAGTTTTTTAGGATATTAGGTTTATTTTTGAGTCTTTTAGGTCTTTTACAATTTTTAGAGTTTTTTGATGTTTTTAGGGGTTTAATGTGTTTTTGGACATTTTTGTGGTTTTGGAGTTTTATATGTTTTCTGGATTTTATACGTTTTTGGGGGTTTTATATTTTTAGGGGGTTTTAGGGTCTTTTAGGGTTTTTAGTTTTTTTAGATTTTAAGTGGTTTTAAGGGTTTTTATATTTTTAATGTCTTCATTGGGTTTTTGGGGTTAGAGTGTTTTTTACATTTTTATGGTTTCCTAGGATTTTAATGGGTTTTTATGGATTTTGAGAACTTTTAGGGTTTTTAGGGGGTTCTAGGTCTTGTATCATTTTTAGGTTATTAGGGTTTAATTTTATTATTAGCGTTTTATGTTTTTTTTGGATTTTTTTGGGATTTTATGGGTTTTACATTTTTAGTAATTTCTATTGATTTTTGAGGTTTTTTATTTTTTTAAGGGTTTTATTGATTTTTTTGGGGATTAGGGTTTTTTGGGTTTTTTAAATTTTTTGGTTTTTAGGGGTTTTAGGGTTTTTTTTAGAATTTAGGATTGTTAATGTTTTTAGATTTTTTTAATGTTGTTACTGTTTTAATAGGTTTGTATGATTTTTAGTGGTTTTAGGTGTTTTATGGGTTTTGATGGTTTTAGGGAGTTTTTTTGGTTTTTATCATTTATAGTTTTCTAGGTGTTTATGTGTTTTTAGGTTGTTTAGTTTTTCTTAGGGATTTTCAAAGGTTTTATGTTTTTTACATTTTTAGTGATTTTTGGGATTTTTTAAGAATTTATTATTTTTTTTTGTTTTTAGGGGTTCTGAGTTTTTTAGGGGTTTAAAGTGTTATTAGGATTTTAAGTTTTTATTTTGGGGTTCCATGGGTTTTATCGAGTTATGTTTTCATGGATTTTTCGGGTTGTTTAGTTTTTTTTGGTTTTTAGGGTTTTTACGATTTTGAGGGTTTATAGGGGTTATATCATTATTTTGGGTTTTTAGGGGTTTTTTGAGTTTTTATTAATTTACAATTTTTAGTGTTTTTATAATTTTCTAAGTTTAAAAGGTTTTTAGAGATTTTTTGCGATTTTTATGGTTTTTATGAGGTTTTTGTGGTTTTTTAGGTTTTTTGGGGTTTTTAACTCCAAATCCATTTTTTTGTTATTTTTGAAATCCACTTTATGGGGAAGTGGATACCTCGCATTAAAAGAAATACAAGACATCTAGATTTCATGATTAAAATCAAACATAGGAAGAAAAAAACCCATGACCCAATTGAAACAAAGTAAAAAAATTTGAAATTAAAAAAATCCCGCATCAAAACCATCACTACTAGGATGCCTCAGGATACAGATCCTCGAGCAATGAGAATCCTTGAGTTGCACCCCCTAACATTAAACCACCTAGTCGTCACCATCATTTGACATTTCCAGAGAGACTCACCAGAAATCCCCATGAGAAAACCATCACCAAGAAGGTTTTCATCACCAATGAGGGTGAACCACAGATGCGCCTTCACCCAGGCAGTCCATGAGCTTCATCCTTGCAGAATCCTCCCTACAGTGCACCATCGAAGAAGCAGAGGCTGAAAATGGGCGGAGGGGGAGGAGAGGGGGAATGCAGTAGAGAGCACAAAAACCACACCATCTAAAGAACTACTGAGGATAACCCTATGACGAGAGGGAGGGAAAGAGAGACACTGCTTAGAGGATCCTCCTTAAAATATTCATCTCTTCTTTTTTGGGGGGTTTTCTGGTTTTCAGTTTTTTAGTTTTTAGGGTTTTTAGTTTTTTAAGGCTTTATATGGGTTTTATGTTTTTTATGTTTTTATTTTTTTTAGTATTTGTCTGGGGGTTTTTTGGTTTTTTTATGTTTTGAGGGATTTTTAAGGATTTTTTAGGAATTTTTTGGTTTTGGGATATATTGAGGGTTTTTTGAGATTTTAGGGATTTTCTGTTTTTAAGGGATTTTCGGTTTTTAGGGTTTATTTGGAGTTTTTTTATGTTTTTAAAGTTTTAAAAAATTTTAGGGGTTTAATGTATATTTATATTTTTTAGTGGGTTTTAGGTATCATATGGTTTTTTGGATTTTTTAGGTTTTTCATATTTTATGTTTTTTAGGGATTTTAGATTTTTTAGGGTATTTTAGGAATTTTAGCACTTCTAGTTTTTTATGGGTTTTAAGTTTTAAATAGTTTTAAGGTTTTATTAGGGGTTTTCATAGGTTTTAGGGTTTTTTAAAATTTTTGGTATTTGAAATTTTTTTAGTATTTTTATGGTTATTTAGGGTTTTTAGTGATTTTATGGTTTTTTGAGTCTTTAAAAATTTTAGTTTTTTTAGAGTTTTTAATATTTTAGGGGTTTATCTATTCTAATTTTTTTAAAGATTTCTTTAGATTTTTCAATTTTTTAGGATATTTTATGTTTTTAGGGTTTTTATGGATTTTTTAGTATTATTTGGGTTTTTTGGTATTATATGTATTTTGAGGGTTTTTTTGGTGTTTTTAGGGTTTTCTGAGTTTTTAGACATTTTTTGGGTTTTAAAGGGGTTTTAGAGTTATTATTAGTTTTTAGTAGGTTTAGAGTTTTCTGTTTTTTAGGGTGTTTTTTGGTTTTTATAGTTTTATTGTTTTAGGGATTTTAGCATTTTTCAGGTATTTAGAGGTTTTAATTGTTTTTATGAATTTTAGAGTTTTTCTACTTTTTAGGGGATTAAAGTGTTTTAGATTATTTATTGGAATTTTGTTTTTTATAGGGTTATTGTTTTTAAAGGGTTTTAGGGGTTATATGGTTTTTAGTGTTTTTAGGGTTTAGTTTTTTTAGTATTTTTGTGTTTTTAGGTTTTAGGGGTTTCTTAGTGGATTTCAGGGTTTTAGGGTTATTTATATATTTAGGGATTTTTAGGGCATTATTAATATTTTTATTGATCCTTATGGTATTTTGTAATTTTGAGGGGTTTTTTGGGTTTTTTGGGTTTTTTGGATTTTAGGTATTATTCGGTTTATAGGGTTTTAACATTTTCTTTTTGAGTTTTTAATATTTTCATGGGTTTAAAGGGGTTTTAGATTTTTAGTGGGTTTTAGGGTTTTTATGAGATTCCTGGGATTTTAATGTTTTATGGGATTTTAGTGGATTATAAGGATTTTAGAGACTTTTAGTGTTTTCAGCATTTTATTTGTTTCTTAGGGGTTTTTTTATTTTTGGGATTTTAAGGTTTTGTTAAGAGTTTTTGTGGGTTTTAGTGTATTTTTAAAATTTTCTGGGTTTTAGGTGTTTTTTTAGAATTTATGGATTTTTTTTTCTTTTTGGGCATTTAGGGTTTGTAGATTTTTTTAGGTTTTTAGGGGTTTTAAGTATTTTTAATTTTTTATGGTTTTCTTTATGGTTTTCATGGTTTTTAGTGGTTTTTACATTTTGAAGGATTTTTAGGGATGTTTTAAGATTATTATAGTTTTAGTAGTTTTATTGAATTGGAGGGTTTTAAGTGTTTTACATTTTTTAGGATTTTATGGTTTATAAGGTTTTACAGGAATTTTTCAAGTTTTTTATTTTATAATGATTTTTATATATTTTTTAAAATTTTAGTTGTTTTAATGGTTTTTAGTTTTTTTAAAGGTTTTTAGGGGTTTTATGGGTTTTATGATTTTTATGGTTTTTAGGGGTTTTATGGTTTTTAGGTATTTATGGTATTTATTATTTTTATTATTTTTAGGTTTTTATGGATTTTAAGTGTTTTATGTTTTTAAAATTTTTATGGGTTTTCATGGTTTTTAGGATTTTTTATGTTTTAAAGGATTTTAGGGATTTTTTTAGAAATTTTATGTTTTTAGACATTTTAGGTGTCTTTCGGGGTTTTATTTTTCTTATGGGGTTTTTGTGTTTTTCTTTCAGCTTTAAGGGGTTTTAAATTTTTCATGCATTTTTAACATTTTTAGATGTTAAAAGGTTTTTTAGAGTTTTTAGTATTTTTTTGGGGTTATTGTTTTTTAGGGGTTTTATGGTTTTTAGGGGTATATTTGTGTTTAATGGTGTTTTAAGGATTTTAGTGTTTTTTTATTTTTAGTGTTTAAAAGTGTCTTTAAGATTAGATGGTTCTGTTAGGAGTTTTCAAGTTTTTAGGCATTTTAACATTTTTATGGTTATGGGGGTCTTTTTTATGATTTTTATGGTTTTTATAGATTTTATGGATTTTGAGGGGTTTTAGGGTTTTTAGGGGGTTTGGAATTTTTATGTTCCAAATGGTTTTAAGTGTTTTTATTTTTCTATGTTTTCATATGGTTTTTAGATTTTTTAATGTTTTTAGGGATTTTATTGAATTTAAGTATTTTTAATTTTTTTTTGTTTTTTTTGGATTGGAGGATTTTTAGGTTTTGAAAAGTTTTAATGTTTTTAGATTTTTTTAATGTTTTTATAGTTTTAGAGGGGTTTTTGTGTTTTTAGTGGGTTTTTATGATTTTATAGGGTTTTATGAGTTTTATGATTTTTTGGATTTTTAGGATTTTTAAGGGTTTTGAATGTTTTTTTATTTTTAAATATTTTTAATATTTTTAGGTATTTAATGGATTTTTAGTGTTTTTATTTATTTTTATGTATTTTAGGGATTTTAATGGGTTTATGTAATTTTTGGTTTTTAGGGTTTTAGACTTTTTTTTTGTTTTTAGGTTTTTTCGTGGGTTTAAGTGTTTTTAGGTTTTTAGGGTTTTCTTTGGGATATTTAGGGTTTTTAATATTTTATGTATTTTTTAGGTATTTTTAATATTTTTATGGTCTTTTATGGGTTTTAGTGATTTTGAATATTTTTAGGGTTTTTTATGGTTTTATGGTTTATTTGGGATTTTATGGATTGTTTTTCTGTTTTTAGAGTTTTAAATGATTTTTATAGTTTAATAACATTTTTCGTGATTTAAAGGTGTTTTTATAGTTTTTAGTGATTTTTTGAATTTTTGGGATTTAGGGTTATTTAATGTTTTTATGGTTTTTATGGGTTTTATCCAATTTACGATTTTTAGGGTTTTGGGGGGTTTCAGTGTTTTTAATTTTTTGGGGGTTTTAGTGTTTTTTGTTTTTGGGGTTTTAATTATTTATAGGTTTTTATTGTTTTCTTAGGGGGTTTTAAGGTTTTAATGGGTTTTTATGTTTTAAGATATTTTTAGTATTTTTTAGAATTTTTATCTTTTCGGTGGTTTATGGATTATGAGGGTTTCCGGGATTTTTATGAATTTTAGGATTTTCAACATTTTTTGATTTTTAGGGGTTTTAAGTGTTTTGAGGTTTTGAAGGTCTTCTTAGGGTTTTATAGCATTTTTACGTGTTTTAATATTTGACTAATTTGAAGGGATTTTCAATATTTTTTATGGGTTTTATGATTTTTGTGGTATTTTTAATGTTTTTAGGTTTTAGTGGGTTTATATTTTTTGAGGGGTTTAGGGTTTTAGTGTTTTGTGTATTTTTAGTAATTAAATATTTTTTTATTTTTTGTTAATTTTAATGATTTCAAGGGGTTTTATAGTTTTTAGTGAATTATAGTATATTTATAGTTGTTTAGGGTTTCTTAAGGTTTTAGTGTTTTCATAGTTTTTAGAGTTTTAAGGGGTTTTAATGTTTTTTAAGATTTTTAGGGGTTTCAATTTTTTTAGGTTTTTAGTTTTTTAGGTTTTCCACATGTTTTTAGTATGTATTACATTTTTAAGGATTTTGGGGATTTTGAGTGGTTTTAGTGCTTTAAGGGGTTTTACGGTTTTTATCATTTTAATGGGTTTTATGGGTTTTAAGTGTTTTTGGGTTTTTAATGTTTTCTTTGGGTTTTTCAAGGTTTTTAGGGGTTTTATGTTTTTGTGATTTTTAATCATTTTTAGGGTTTTTATGGATTTTTGGGTTTTAGTGTTTTTAGGGGTCTTATTTTTTTTAGAGTTTTATCAATTTTATTAGGCTTTCTGTTTTTTGGGTTTTCTATGTTTTTAGGGGTTTTATGTTTTTTTATATTTTGTATTTATTTTTAGGTATTTAATTGGTTTTAGAGTATTTTTTTAAAGTTTTAATAAATTTTTATGGTTTTTACAGTTTTTAGGGATTGATTTGGATTTTAGGAATTTTAGGGATTTCAGGTCGTTTTAGTGTTTTTAGACTTTTTAGGTGATTTAATTATTTTTAACAGTTTCTTTTGGGTTTTTCAGTATTTTTAGGATTTTTTACATTTTAATAGAATTAGTGCCTTTTTGGTATTTTATGACATTTAAAGATTATGAGGGATTTTATGTTTTCTTAAGGTTTGTAGGGTTTTTAGTGTAATTTTCTTTTTTATGGTTTTTAATGGTTTTAAGTTTTTTTATGTTTTTATGGTTTTGTTAGGGTTTTTCAATATTTTTATTGTTCTCATGTTTTTGTGCTTTTTTTTGTTTTAAGAATTTATATGGATTTTTGGGGGATTTAGGGATATGGAGTGTTTTTCTCGGTTTTATGGGTTTTTATGTTTTTTATTGTTTTTATTGGTTTTTGAGTTTTTTTTGGTTTTCTATGTTTTTTAGAGTTTTATAATGTTTTAAGGGGGTTAAATGGTTTTTGATGTTTTAGTGGGTTTTATGGGTTTTCTGGGATTTTACGGTTTTTAATATTTTTATGGGATATTATGCTTTGTATAGGTTCTTAGGGATTTTAGGGTCTTTTAGGGTGTTTAGTGTATTTTAGTTTTTTTATTTTATGTTATTTTTTGTTTTTATTGTCTTCATAGGGGTTTTTAGGGGAATTTATGTTTCTTAGGATTTTTGGGGCTTTTAAGGATTTTTATCGGTTTTAGGGTTTTTAGTGACTTTGAAAGTTTTTTGGGTTTTAAGATTTTTTGTTGGTTTTCAGGGGTCATATGTGTTTTTAGGTTTTTATGGTTTTAATAGATATTTTTTGGTTTTTTATGGTTTTATATGTTTTAGGAATTTTTAGGCTTTTAATGGGTTTTTTGGGTATTTATGGTTTTTACAGTTTTTATGGGTTTTAGGGTTTTTAGGGTCGTTTTGGGTTTTTTTTGTTTTCTAGGGGATTAAAGTGTTTTTAGGTTTTTATTATTTTATTATAGTTTTTTGTGGTTTTAGGGTTTTTTACATTTTTAGTGACTGTTATTGTTTTTTCATTATTCTTATAGTTTTATAGCATCTTTAGAGATTTTGATTGGTTTTAGTATTTTTATGGTGTCTATGAGTTTTTGGGGTTTTATGGTTTTTAGGTTCTTTATGGTTTTATGTTTTTCTAGGTTTTTATGGGTTTTTTAGTGTTTTCAGAATTTTTATTGTTTAACATTTTTAATGATTTTTAGGGATATTTTTTGTTTTTTTGTTGTTTCCATTAATTTTATGTGATTTTAGTGTTTTAAGGTATTTAGTGTTTTTATGGTTGTTTCGTTTTTAGGTTTTTTTGAGTTTTTAAAATTTTAAGGGGTGTTAGTGTTTTTCAGTCTTTATAGAGTTTTAGAGGGCTTTACTATTTTTATTGATTTTAGGTTTTGTATGGGATTTTAGGGGTTTTAAGGATTTTAGTGTTTTAAATGGTTTTTGGGTTTTTATGGTTTCAAGGGTTTTGGGTTTTTAGAATTTTTAGGTTTTAGGTGTTTTTGGTGTTTTTGGGTTTTATTAGATATTCTAGGGTTTTTTATGTTTTTAGGTATTTGTAGAGGTTTTTTTGAATTTTTATGATTTTTAGAGATTTAGGGATTTTAAGGAGTTTGGGTGGGGGCGGGGGGGGGGGGGTTATGGTTTAAGCATTTTTGGGTTACTAGGGGGTTTAAGTGTTTCTATGTTTTTTTATCTTCTTAGGAATTGTTAGGGGTTTTCTGGGTTTTTATTTTTAAGAGATTCTTATGTATTTTTTATGTTTTTAATTTGTTTTTTGGGGTATTAACGTTTTTTTGGTATTTTAGGGGTTTTATGGTTTTTTAGGGTATTATGTTTTTTGGAGTTTTTATGGTTTTAAAGGTTTTTATAATTTTTTTAAAAAATTAGGGGTTTAAAGGGTGTTTAATTTTTTTATTTTTCTTTATAGTTTTATGGGTTTTTAGGGGTTTTAATGTCTTTAGGGGTTTTATGGGTTTTAATGATTTTTAGCATTTTTTATGTTTTTAGTGGTTTTTAGTATTCTTAGTTTTTTAATGTTTTCATATGGCTTTTCATGGTTTTTTTGTTTTTATATTTTTTGGAATTCATTGGATTTTTTAGTATTTTTATGGTTGTTGAGGGTTTTTAGATATATTTTTTTGTTTTTAGGATTTTTTGGGATTTTAGGGTTTTTATGGTTTTTTTAAAATTTTATGGTTTTAATGTTCTGAAAAGTTTTAATGATTTAATAGATTTAAAGGGTTTTTTAGTTTTTAGAGGTTCTTTAGGGGGTTTTGGGTCCCTAGTGGTTTTAATGGTTCTAAGGGGATTTTATGGCTTTTTGGGGTTTTTATGGTCATTTAGGGCTTTTATCATTTTTTAGGTTTCTAGGGGTTTTAGGTGTTTTTAGATTTTTAAGGATTTCATAGGAATTTTATGAGGTTTTAGAGTTTTAAATTTTTAGTTATTTTTAGGGATTATTTAGGTTTTTATTTTTTTTTATGTTTTTAAGGATTTTGATGGTTTTCTGGGTTTTATGGTTTTCTAGGGTTTCTTTTTTTTCGTGTTTTTAGAGTTTGTGAGTGTTGCAAGTGGATTTATTTTTTATGGTGTCATTTTTAATTTTTAGTGGTTTTGGGTTTTTTTATTTTTTTGGAGTTTTAGTGTTTTTAAGAATTTTTATGATTTTTATGGTTTTAGGGATTTCTAGGGTTTTTATGGTTTTCTAGTTTCTTTGTGATTTTTTATAGTTTTTTTATTTTTAGGATTTTTTGAGTTTTGAAGTGTTTCTATGGATTTTTATTGTTTTTATCATATTTAGGGAGTTAAAGGGTTTTTAGAGTTTTTTTTATATGAGTTTTATGGGGTTTTGGAGTTTTCCGGGTTTTTTTATATTCTGTAGTTTTTTTATATTTTTTTGGGTTATTATCCTTTTTAGGGGTTTTAGGAGTATTAGATGTTTTTATGTTTTTAGTGTTTTCTTTGGGGTTTTTTTGGGGTTTTGGGGTTTTTTATGTTTTTAGGGATTTTTTTGGTATTTTTTAGGATATTTATGGGTTTATGAGTTTTTGCATTATTTTTGGTATTTACATGTTTTACATGTTTTTAGGTTTTATAGTTTTCTTAGAGTTTTCAAGTTTCATATGTATTTTATGATTTTGGTAATTTTTAAGGCGTTTTTAGCATATTAACAGTTTTTAGGGTTTTAGTGTTTTGAGGATTTTTGGGGTTTTTATTGTTCTTTTGGGTTTTGATGTTTTTTTTTTGTGTTTTTTTTTATTTTTTAATTTTATATACATTTTTAATATATATGGGTTTGAAGTGATTTTAGTGTTTATATTGGTTTTAGGGTTTTTTGGGTGTTCTATGTTTTTTTTGCATTTTTTTGGTATATTGGTGTTTTAGGTTTTTTATATTACTTCGCATTTTTAGGATTTTAGGGGTTTTAAGGGTTATTATGTTTTTAATATTTTCTTTGGGTATTTTAGGTTTTGAGTGTTTTTTTTCTCATTAGGTATTTTTATTATTTTTATGGGTTTATGTAGTTTGAAAGTATTTTGATGGATTTTAGGGTTTTTAGGGTTTTTAAGGTTTTTATTATTTTTTGTGTTTAGGTTTTTTTGAGTTTTTAGGGTTTTGATTTTTTTTCATTTTTATGGGTTAAAGGGTTTCTGTAGTTTTTAGTTGTTTATTTGGGGTTTTATAGTTTTTAAGTGTATTTAAGGTATTATGGGTTTATTATGGTTTTTAGTGGTTTGAAGTTTTTTAGGTTTTAAAATACTTATCAGGGGTTTTTAGGGTTTTTACATTTTTAGGTATTTTTAGCGATATTATATGATTTTCATAGTATTTTTGAGTTTGTATAGATTTTGATGGGTTTTTGGGTTTTAAAGGGATTTAGAGTTTTTTGGGGTTTTAGGGTTTTTTAGTTTTTAATGGTATTTTAATATTATTACCTTTTTAAAAAATTTTAAGGGTTTATTGGGGTTTTAGAATTTATTTAGTGGTTTTTTAGTCTTTTTATTTGTTTGTGGGTTTTAAATTTTTTAAAGGATTTTTTTATTTTTATGGGTTTTAGGGTTTTTAATGTTTTCTAGATGTTTTATTGGTTTGTATGGTTTTTAATGATTTTTAAAGGTTCTTAATATTTTCTAAAGGTTTTATGGTTTTTAATGGGTTTTTGTGGTTTTAGTGGTTTTAGGTGTTTTTGGGATTTCTAGTGTTTTTAGGTTTTTATGGTTTTCTTAATGTTTGTTAGGGATTGAGGGTTTTTTACGATATTAGGTATTATTTGGATTTTTTTGTGATTTTTATGGGCTTTTAGGGTTTTTAGGGATTTCAATGATTTCTAGTGTTTTTAGTGTTTTTTCATTTTTATTGGGTTTAAGTATTTTAAGGATTTTATGGTTTTCTTAGTAGTGTTTGAGGTTTTCTGGGGGTTTTTATGGATTTTTTGGGAATTTTTTAAGATTGATATAGTTTTCATGGATTTTGAGAAGTTTTATATTTTTTAGGGGATTTGAGGGTGTTTTGATTTTATTAATCTATATATTTTTTTTGACTTTTATATGTATTATTATTTTTAGGGGTTTTATGGGGTTTTTGGGTTTTTATCATTTTTTTGGTTTTTAGGGATTTTTAGTGTTTTTAGGTTTTTATTTTTTAGGGTTTTACAATGTTTTAGTGTTTTTAAGTTCTTAGGTATATTTATGGATTTTATATAATTTCGAACTTCTTTTGGGTTTTTATGGATTTTGAGGAATTTTATGGGTTTTTATTGTTCTTAGATTTTTACGATTTGTATGGTTTTTAAGAAATTTTAGGGTTTTATGGGTTTTAGGGGGTTTTTGTATTTTTTTTGGGATTATAGGGTTTTTATTTTTGTAGGAACTTTACGTTATTTTTAGGATTTTATCAGTTTTTAGATTTTTGGGATTTTATGTGGTTTTAGAGGTTTTTAGTGTTTTTATCATTTTAATAGTTTTTAGCATATCTAGGTTTTTATGGGTTTTAAGTGTTTTTAGGTTTCAAAAGTTTTAGTAGCGTTTTAAGGGGTTTTAGGATTTTTATCATTTTTAGGGATTTTAAGGTATTTTTATGGATTTTTATAGAATTTTATTATTTCTAGGAAGTTTGAGGTTTAAGGAGTTTTTATGGTTTTTTGGGTTTTTAGGGTTTCTTGATTTTTTTATGGATTTTAAGGTTTTTAGAGTTTTTTTAAAAAAAAATTTGGTTTTAAAATATATTTAGAGTTTTTAATTTCATTTTAGGGTTTTTATTGGTTTTTAGGTTTTTTTAGGTTTTTTGGGATTTTTAAATATTTTTTTAGTTTTATACGGGTTTTAGGGATTTTGAGGGATTTTAGAGGTTTTAGAGGTTTTAATCCTTTTAAAGGTTTTATGTTTTAATGGGTTTTATGTTATTTTTGTTTTTTTAATGTTTTCGTAGGTTATTTTGGGGGTTTAGTGTTGTTTATATTTTTAGAATTATTTTGAATTTGTAAGATTGTTTTGGTTCTTAGTAATTTTGTGGTTTTTATGGTTTAATAGGTTTTTTGGGGTTTTTTGTTTTATGGTTTTACGTTTTTTTAGTTTTTAGGGTTTTAAAGGTTTTAAGAGTTTTATAAATTTATAGGGGTTTAATTGGATTTACTTTTTTTATTGGTTTAATGTTTTTTATAGGTTTTAAGCATTTTTAAGGATTTTGGGGTTTTATGGTTTTAGGGTTTTACTGTTTTTTCTATGTTTTAACGTTTTTTACTTTTTAGGGGTTTTATTTGTTTTTATATTTTATGGATTTCTTATATATTTTTAGGGTTTTTAGGTTTTTTACTTTTTTTGGGATTTCTAGGGATATTTTATGATTTTTATTATTTTTATGGTTTTAGGGATTTTGAGGGTTTTTAGGATATTTAGGATTTTTAAATTTTCTTAGGTTTTTAGTGGTTTTAAGTGTTTATTGGTTTTTACGTATTTCTGGTGGTTTTATGTATTTTTATGTTTTTACATTTTTATGCATTTTAAGTGTTTTTAGTATTTTTTTTGGTTTTGAATAGTTTTAGGGTTTTTGATGGGTTTTAGGGGTTTTATAGTTTTTTTTTGTGTTTTTAGTGTTTTTTTATTTTTTATTGTTTTAAATTTTTTTTAATTTTTTTTAAATTTTTGTGGTTTAAATGGTTTTGAGTCTTCTTTTGTTTTTAGGGGTTTTATGGGGATTTATGATTTTTAGGTGTTTTTATACTCTTTATGGGTTTTAGGGTTTCCTAGGAAAGGAGGATGTGGGGGTCAGGCTATTCCCAACCCCCCCCCCCCCCCCCAAAAAAAATTTATTAAAAAAAGGTGCAACAAACAAGGGAGGGGAGGGATCAAACGAACCACAAACAAAAGCCCTTAAACCCTGAACCCAAGAAACCCAAAAAAACCAAAAAGAACAAAAAAAAGACAAAAAAAAAAGAAAAACAGAACCGTCCCCATCATTACCTCCCATCCAATTATCAACCACATCCAGCAACACTATAACCACCACCAGAAACTTCATTACATTCATCTGCACGAAATCAGTAGCACCCCCTATAATCCAATTCCAACAGTCACCCAACAGATCATCCAAACATCACGCACCAACATTTCCACCCAAAGATGGATTTCAGAATAGCAACATAGATTCTAGAAACCGTCTCCTCCTATCCAGTCAACTCCAAGAATTTCACAGCAAGTATAAACTGCAGAAACACAAGGAAAGAAACAAACATGCTTCGAACCCATTAATGACATCTGAAGGAAAGAAATCATCTAGAACCACACAAAATAACCAAAATCCACCACCTGAAACAATTCACAACCAGACCAGCCACAACACAGAAAACCACTGTCTATAATAGAAGCCAAAATGCAACACAACTTAATGATCCCATCATCAATAGCATGAAACAATTTCAAAAGGGAAAAACTAGAAATATAAACATGCATCTTCTGTACAAACCAACCAGCTCCCATCAAATTGCAGGTCGAAAACCAGAATCCAGCACATCCTAACACATCATATTCTGAGAGATCACAACTCGACATCCAACAATCAATGCCTTCAAATCGAACAACTTTCAGCATTCCACACCTCACAACATAGCTAATGACTTACCACTAGCAATCGTAGCCAGAACCAAACCAAACCACAGCACCCAACACCCCTTGGATAGAACAAACTTGCACAACATCACCAAAAATCGCCTAACAAGTCGCGCGCAGTGACTCATAACCACAACCAAAACCACTAAATATAATATCATGGAATTCCAAGAAATCCAACCAAATCTAGCATCAACAGCGTGAAGCGGAAATGAAGCTAAGAGACCACGTTGAACATGCACCTGCATTTGCTTCGCGAAACAAATAAAACATCATACCAGATTACCGTACAAACCTTCTACATCGCAAGATCAAGATTCCAGGAACTAAAAAGAGGAAGAACCACCATTGATCGATGCTCCAATCTGAACTAAAGCTACTGCATTCCATTAAGCTTCCAGTGTCACCGGAAACTCGAGAAAACCCGTCGCTCGAAAAAGAGCAAACTAGATAACAACACCTACCGCATGTGGTCTGAAGAACGCTGATGTGGTCCACTGTCACTGAGATCTCCCCCCATAATAATGAGAGTGAAGGGATGTTAAAGGTTCTGGAACCCCGATCTTCACCGCCACTTGGAAAATGTGAAGCTACCGAAGAGAAAATGTCACACCAAAGAACACTGTATCAGCACAAAACCACCATGAACGCCCCCCACAAGGCTGAGAGGGAAGGAGAAAATATCTAACACCTCCACCTCCATGGGATTCTAGAGGAAACCCTAGAAGCCACGGTGAGGGAGAGAGATCCCCAAGAGAGTGCACCACCATCTCAGCTTCTTTTGATCAGATTTCTTAGGGGTTTTAGTTTTTTTTATAATATTAGGGTTTTTACATTATTTTTTGTGATTTTTAAATTTTTTAGGAATATATGGTTTGTAGGTTTTTTGGGATTTTTATGGTTTTTATGGTTTTTATGAGTTTAAGAGTGTTTATGGTTTGGAGGTGGAATTTAGGATTTTTTTTGTTTTCATGGTTTTAAAGGGTTTTAGAGTTTTTTAACATTTCAAGGGGTCTAAATGGTTTTAATAGTTTACATGGTTTAAGAGTTTTTATGGAATTTAGGGTTTTATAGTTTTTAGATGATTTTATTATATTTAATGGGTATTAGAGTTTTTTTTATAAATTTCAGGTTTTTAATGTTTTGAAGTGTGTTTATGTTTTTAATGTTTTCTTAGGATTTTTTGGGTTTTTATATTTATAGGGAGTTTTGGGTTTTTTTTGATTTTATGGATTTTAGTGTTTTTAAGGATTTTGAGGGATTTTGGGGTTTTTAAGGTTTTTATGGTTTCTTGGTTTTTAGTGTTTTTTTAGTTTATTGGGGTATTACGGTTTTTAGTGTATTTTAATGGTTTTAGTGGTTTAAAGGTTTTTAGTGTTTTTAGTGGGATTTAGGTTTTTCAGTGGTTTTATGGTTTTATGGGTTTTAAGTGTTCTTAGTATTTTAAGGTTCTCTTAGGGGTTTTCAATTCTTTTAGGGGTTTTTATGATTTTAGGGATCGGTATGGGTTTTCTATTTTTATGGGGTTGTAGGGATTTTGAGTTTTTTGGGGGTTTTATGGTTGTTTTTGTTTTTTTGGATTTGAGGATGTTATTGAATGTTTAAGGGGTTTGTAGGGTGTCTATAATTTCTAATGTTTTAGAGGTTTAAAGGTTTTTTAGAGTTTTTATTGGTTTTTAGGGTTTATATTGGTTTTAGGGGTTTTCTGGATTTTATAGTTTTTAGGGGTTTTAGATTTTTTTAGTATTTCTTTGGGTTTTGAGTGTTTTATTTCATTTTTTTGGGAATTTTCATGTTTTTGGGTTTTAAGGTTTTCATAGGGTTTTAGGGTTTTTATGGGTTTTTATGTTATTAGGTATTTATATTATTTTTTTGGATTTTTATGGGTTTTAGGGGTTTTGGAGATTTTTAGGGATTTTTTGGATTTATGGGTTTTTAGTGTTTTCATTGTTTTTCAGGATTATTACGATTTTGTTAGGAATTTTATGGTTTTTTTGGCTTTTAAGGTTTTATGTTTTTTTAGTCTTTTTTTTCATTTTTATTGATCATAGTGTTTTTAGGTTTTTTGTGGTATTAAGTGTTTTTTGCTTTTTAAGGTTTTCTTAGGGTTTCTTAATTTTTTATGATTTTTTTACATTATTAGTGTTTTTTAGTATTTAAAAAGATTTTTATGGGTTTCTAGGGTTCATATGAATTGTAAGGATTCTTAAGGTTTTTATTTTTTTTGGTTTTTATAGTATTTGTAATTTTTGAGGGGTTTTAAGGTTTTTATATTATTTTGAAGTTATTAGGAATTTAAATGTTTTTACAGTTTTTAGTGGTGTTTTAGTGTTTTTATGGGGTTGTACTAGTTTTAATGTTTTTAGGGGGTTTTATGGATTTTATGGGGTTTTATGAATTTTTTGATCTTTTTAGTGTTTTTAGAGTTTTTAGCATTTTTAGGTTTTTATGGGTTTTATGTGAGATTAGGTTATTATGGTTTTATTAGGGTTTTCCATGGTTTTTGTTTCATTTTTAGGTTAATTATGTGCTTTTCGGGATTTTTATGTTTTCAGGGATTTAGGTATTTTGGAGTGTTTTAGGGATTTTAGTGTTTTTTACTATTTTTATAGTTTTTTAGTTTTTAGGGGTGAAGTGTTTTTAGGTTTTTACAATTTTCTTTAGTATTTTTAGAGTTTTGGGTAGTTTTTATTTTTTATGTAATTTTTAGTATTTTATAAGTTTTTATGATTTTTGGGACTTGGAGGGATTATAGTTCTTTTATATGTTTTAGGGTTTTTATATTTTTTAGCCTTAGGGGGGGGGTAGGGGTTTTATCTATTTTTAGTGTTTTTTGGTTTTCTTAGGGTTTTTCATGTGTTTTAGAGTTTTATACATTTTTAGTCTTTATAGGATTTTTTATGTTTTTTATGTTTTTAGGGTTGTTAGGGATTTAGAGTGTTTTTTTGATTTTAGGGTTTTATGTATTTTTTGGGGTTCTATGATTTTTTGAAATTTATAAGGTTGTATGTTTTTTAATATTTTTAAATTTTTTGGGGGTTTAAATGATTTTTAGAGTTTCTCGTTGGTTTTATGGTTTTATTTTTTTAGGTGGTTTTAAGGTATTTAGAGGTTTTAATGATTTTAGAGTTTTTCAGGGTCTTTAGGGTCTTTAGATTTTTTTGGTTTGTAGTGGTTTTTTAAATTTAGTTTTTTAGTTTTCTTAGTTTCTTTATGATTTTTTATAGTTTTTTATGTTTTTAGGGATTTTTCGGGGTTTTTATAATTTTTAGGGTTTAAGGATTTTTTGGGATTTTAGTGTTTTTAGGGTTTATTAGGGTTTTACTATTTTACTATTTTTTGGGTATTATGGTTATTTTCGGCCTTTTAGTGATTTTACTTTATTTAAGAGTTTTTCATTGTTTTAGGGGTTTAATGTGTTTTTGGACTTGTTTTTGGTTTTAGGGTATTTATACTTTATTTGGATTTTAAAATTTTTGGGGTTTTTTGGTTTTAGGGGTTTTTGGGGTCTTTTTAGTTTTTTTTAGATTTTTAGTGGTTTAAAGTGTTTTTATGTTTTTAATGTATTGATAGGGTTTTTTACAGTTTGAGGGTTGTTTACATTTTTAGGGATTTTTTAGGATTTATGTGGGGTTTTAAGGATTTTGATTGTTTTTAGGGGATTTAGGTGTTTTTATGTTTGTACCATTTTTAGGGTTTTAGGGTTTAAGTGTTTTTAGGGTTTTAAGATTTTATTATTTTTTTTTTGGGATTTTATGGGTTTTTACATTTTTAGGGATTGTCAACGGATTTTTAAGGTTATTTATTTTCTATGTTTTTTATGGATTTTTGGGGGTTTAGGGTTTTTGGGGGGTTTTAAGGTTTTATGCTTTTTATGGGTTTTAGTGTTTTTTTTAAAATTTAGGGTTTTAATGTTTTTAGATTTCTTAATGTTGTTACTGTTTTATATGATTTGTATGATTTTTAGTGGTTTTACAGATTATATTGGGTTTGAGGGATTTAGGGATTTTTTGGGTTTTTTTGTTTTAGCCTTTTTAGGTTTCTAGGTGTTTATGTGCTTTTAGGTTGCTTAGTTTTTATTAGGGGTTTTGAAAGGTTTTAGTTTTTTTACATTTTTATGGATTTTATAGATTTTTTAGAAATTTATTGTTTTTTTGGGTTTTTAGGGGTTTTGAGGTTTTTAGTGGTTTAAAGTGTTATTATGATTTTAAGGTTTAATTTGTGGGTTTCATGGGTTTTAGTGTTTTTATGTTTTTATGTATTTTTATGTTTTTTTTTTGTTTTTAAAGTTCTTACATTTTTGAGGGTTTCTAGGGTTTTTATCATTATTTTGGGTTTTTGTTAGTTTTGGGAGTTTTTACTAATTTACAATTTTTAGTGTTTTCAACATTTTAGGGGTTTAAAAGGTTTTTAGAGTTTTTTTGTTTTTATTATTTTTATGGTTTTTATGATATTTTTGTAGTTTTTAATGTTTTTTGGGGTTTTTAACCCAAAATCCATTTTTTTGTTATTTCTGAAATCAAATTTATGTGGAAGTGGTAAGCTCACATTCAAATAAAATACAAGATATCTAGATTGACAGATTAAAATCAAATATAAGAAGCAACAAATCCGTGACCCGATTGAAACACAATAACAAAATTTGAAATTCCAAAAATCCCACATCAAAACCGTTACCACTGGTATGCCTTGGGATACGAATCCTTGAGAAAAGATCCTCCTCGAGTTGTGACCCCAGACATTGAACCACCTAGTTATCACCATCGTCTAACATCACCGGTGAGACCCACCGGCCATCGCCACCGCAACTTCAAACCATCGTCAGATAAAGAACCTTCAACCTACTGTCGACCTTACACTATGTCATTGTCATCCCCATTCGAAGACCTTCTCTATTAACTTATCTCCATTTTCGTTCGAATCACCACATAGAGGAAGAAACACTGACCAACTAAGTGAACGATAAACCAAACAAACTCCATAAACATTGAAAACCCAAAAAAGAACATAATAGCATCAAAGAGGTCAGAAACTAGAATCCATATCGACATCGGCCATGCCCAGAACACCGATGATCGCCAACCCACACATCCCAAAACTTCTTAGTACCACCGCTATAGCTCTTAATAGAAGAGGCGTAGTGGAACACAATGTCAGATAATGGATATAAGCGTCCATGTTCTCTGAACAATAGCTTCCATCAACGAGGAAGGAATCCAAAAGACAATACAACACGAGAAAACCGACTCAGGCATTCCATGAAGCCCATCGACCTCCAGACCAAAAAACCCAAAAACTTATTGTGTCCACCGCTCCAGATTCGAATTGTAGAGGAGCAGAAGAATAAGAGTCCAGATCATAAGATTGGGAGATGAGGGATCCAATGACAATCATCCATCATCCAAGCCACCAAATTCTCCCTGAAAAATATCACCATGATAAAACCATCACCAAGAGGGTTTTCATCACTAACGAGGGTGAAAAGCAGATGCGAATTCACCCAGGCAGTCCACGAGTATCATCCCTACAGAATCCTGCCAATAGAGCACCGTCGAAAAAGCAAAGGCCGGAAAGGGGCGGAGGTCGAGGAGAGAGGGAAGGCAGCGGAGAGCACAACCCCCCCCCCCCCCCCACCAAAGCACTTCTGAGGAAAACCCTAGGATGAGAGGGAGGTAAAGAGAGATGCCACTCGTAGGCTCCTCCTTAAAATATTCAACACTTATTTTTTTGGGTTTTTATGGTTTTCAGTTTTTTTAGTTTTTAGGGTTTTTAGTTTTTTTAGGTTTTATACAGGTTTTAGGTTTTTTAGGTATTTATTTTTTTCTTAGTATTTATCATAGGTTTAGGGTTTTTTATTTTTTGAGATATTTTTAAGGATTTTTAGGTTTTTTATGGTTTTTAGTGTTTTTTGGTATTGTGAGGGTTTTTTGGGTTTTAGGGATTTTTTATGGTATTTTAGGTTTTTAGGGTTTCTTTGGAATTTTTTTTGTTTTTATGGTTTTTAGAGTTTTTAACATTTTTAGAAGTCTAATTTATATTTATATTTTTTAGTGGGATTTAGGTTTTATATGGGATTTAGGGTTTTTAGGATTTTATTGATTTTAGGGATTTTAGAGATTTGAGGGTATTTTAGGGGTTTTAGCACATTAAGGTTTTTATGGGTTTTATGTTTTAGAGGGTTTTAAAGTTTTATTAGGGGTTTTATGGTTTTTTAAATTTATTGGTATTTGAAAATATTTTTTAGTATTTTTATTGTTATTTACGGTTTTTAGGGATTTTGAAGGTTTTTTGAGATTTTAGAATTCTATGTCTTTTAGTATTTTTACGATTTTAGGGGTTTACGTTTTTAGGTTTTTAATAATTTATTTATATTTTTCATGGTTTTTAGGTGTTTTTATGTTTTTAGGGATATTAAAAAAAATTAGTATTTTTTTGGGTTTTTCGGTTTTTATGTATTTTCAAGGTTTTAGGGGTTTTTAGGGTTCTTGGAGTTTTTAGACATTTTTTCTATTTTAAAGGGGTTTTTAGTGATTAGTAGTTTTTACGGGTTTTAGGGTTTTATGGTTTTTAGGGTGTTTGTGGTTTTTAGGGCTTTAATATTTTTTAGGGGTTTTAGCATTTTTAGGTATTTAGGTGTTTTAATTGTTTTTATGATTTTTATATTTTTTTAACTTTTTAGGTAACTCAAGGGTTTTAGATTCTTTATTGGTATTTAGTTATTTATAGGGGGTTTTTTAATGGTCTTAAGGGGTTATATGGTTTTTAGGTTTTTTAGGGTTTTTAGTGTTTTTAGGGTTTTAGGATTTTTATGTGTTTTTAGGTTTTATGGGTTTCTTAGTGGATTTCATGGTTTTTAGGATTTTTTTATGTATTTAGGGATCTTTAGGGATTTATTAGTATTTTTAATGATTGTTATGGTTTTTTGGTATTTTGAGGGTTTTGTGGAGTTTTTTGGGTTTTTTTTTGATTTTAGGTATTTTTAGGGTTATTGGGTTTTAAAGTTATTTTAGAGTTTTTAACGTTTTCATGGGTTTAAAGGTTTTTTATATTTTTAGTGGGTTTTAATGTTTTTATGTTCTTTTCATGTTTTTAGCATTTTATTTGTTTCTTAATGGTTTTTATTAATTTTTAGGTTTTATGGTTTTGATAAGGGTTTTCGGGGGTTTTAGTGTTTATTAAATTTTAGGGATTTTAGGTGTTTCTTGGAATTTAAGGTCTTTTTTTTTGTTTTTAGGGCATTTAATGTTTGTATATTTTGTTTAGGTTTTTAGGGGTTTTTGATGTTTTTAGGTTTTTAATATTTTCATTGTGGTTTTCAGCGTTTTTAGTGGTTTTTACATTTTTGAGGATATTTAGAGATGTTTTAAAATTATTATGGATTTAGGGGTTTTATGTAATTTGAGGGTTTTTATAGTTTTACATTTTTTTGGGTTTTATGATTTTTTAGGTTTTAGGGTAATTTTTCTTGTTTTTTATTTTTTAAGGTTTTTTATAGATTTTAAAATTTGAGTTTTTTAAATGTTTTTTAGTTTTTTAATGGTTTTTAATGTTTTTATGTGTTTTTGGGTTTTTAAGGTTTTTATGGGTTTTATGGTTTTTAGGTATTTATGGTATTTATGATTTTTATCATTTTGAGGTTTTTATGGATTTTAAGTGTTTTATATTTTTAAATTTTTATGAGTTTTCATGGTTTTTATAATTTTGTATGTTTTAACAAATTTTAGGGATTTTTTAGAATTTTTATGTTTTTAGGGATTTTAGGTGCCTTTATTGGTTTTATATTTCTTATGGAGTTTTAGTGTTTATTTAATTTTAAGGGTTTTAAATTTTTTCAAGCGTTTTTTATTGTTTATAGGAATTTAAAGGGTTTTTATAGTTTTTAGTCTTTTTAGGGGTTAATGGTTTTTAGGGGTTTTATTGTTTTGTTTTTAGGGATTTTAGGTAATTTTTAGGATTTTTTGGGTTTTTATTATTTTTAGGGATTGGAAGGTTTTAGGTTTTTAAGGGTTTTAATGTTTTTTAGAGTTTTGTAAAGTTTTTAGAGGTTTATAGGGGTTTTGTTGTTTTAGTGGGATTTTAGGATTTTATGGGGTTTTAGGGATTTTATGGTTTTTAGGATTTTTAGATTTTTTTGGGGTTTAGAATGTTTTTATATTTTTTGATATTTTTAATCTTTTTAGGGCTATAATGGGTTTTTATTGTTTTTATTTATTTTTATGGATTTTAGGGATTTTAATGGATTTAGGTATTTTTTTGTATTTTATGGTTTTAGGGGTTTTAGTGATTTTTGTTTTTTTTGGGGGTTTAAGTTTTTTTAGGTTTTCCGGATTTTCTATAGAATAATTAGGGCTTTTAAAATTTTATGGATGTTTTGGGAATTTTTAATATTTTTATGGTCTTTTAGGGATTTTAGTGATTTTGAGGTGTTTACGTTTTTTATGGTTTTAGGGTTTTTTGTGGATTTTATGGATATTTTTTTGTGTTTTTAGGGTTTTAAATATTATTTAGAGTTTTATAAAGTTTTTAGGGTTTTTAATTGTTTTTTTATAGTTTTTAGTGATTTTAGGAATTTTTGGGATTTTAGGGTTATTTAATGTTTTTATGATTTTTATGGGTTTTATCCATTTTATTATTTTTACGGTGTTTTGGGGTTTTAGTGTTTTAGGTTTTTTTTAGGATTTTAAGTGTTTATATGTTTTATGTATTTTTATGGGGTTTTAGTGTTTTTAGGGTTTTTTATGTTTTAGGGATTTTTAGGGCTTTTTTAGAATTTTTATCTTCTCATTGGTTTTATGGATTATAAGGATTTCAGGGATTTTTGAGGATTATAGGATTTTTAGCATTTTTTGGTTTTTCGTGGTTTTAAGTGTTTTTTTTGTTTTTAAGGTTTTCTTAGTGTTTTTGGGGTTTTTTTAGTGTTTTGACATTTTCATGACTTTTTTATGAATTTTTAGTATTTTTCTGTTTTTTATGGGTTTTAGGATTTTAGAGTAGATTTAATGTTTTTTGGTTTTTAGTGGGTTTATAGTTTTTCAGAGGGTATAGGGTTTTAGTGTTTTGAGTATTTTTTGTATTTTAATGTTTTTTAATTTTTTATTGATTTTAATGATTTCATGGGGTTTTATATTTTTTGGTGTATTATAGTATATTTATAGTTGTTTAGGATTTTTTAACGTTTTAGTGGTTTTCATATTTTTAGAGATTTTTGGGGTTTTAACATTGTTTTAAGTTTTTTGGGGTTTTCTTTTTTAGGGTTTTAGGTTTTCCACATGTTTTTTGCATGAATTACATTTTTAAGTATTTTGGGGATTTTATAGGATTAAGTATTTTTAGCATTTTTGTGGATTTTAGTGGTTTTATAGCTTTAAGGGGTTTTATAGTATTTATCATTTTAATGGTTTTAGGGGTTTTAGGTATTTTTAGGTTTTTAATATTTTCATAGTGGTTTTCATGGTTTTTAGGGGATATTAATTTTTTGGTGATTTTTAGGCATTTTTTGGGTTTTTATGGATTTTTGGGTTTTAGGGTTTTATAGGGGTCTTAGGATTTTTTTAGAGTTTTAGCGATTTTATTGTATTTTATAGTTTTTTGTTTTTTCTATGTTTTTATGTTGTTTATATTTATTTTAGATATTGTATACAATTTTAGTTATTGAAAGGGTTTTTAGAGTATTTATTTGCTTTTCATAGTTTTATTGGGGTTTTATGGTTTTTACTATTTTTAGGGATTTGTTTGGATTTTAGGGATTTTAGGGATTTTTAGTGTTTTTAGATTATTTATGTGTTTTAATTGTTTTTAAAGGTTTCTTAGAAATTTTCTGCAGTTTAAGGATTTTTTAAATATTAATGAATTTTTAGGGCCTTTTGGGATTTTTTAGGACTTTTAGGGATTGTGGGGGATTTTAGGTTTTCTTAAGGTTTTAGGGTTTTTATTGTATTTTTCTTTTTTATGGTTTTTAATGGTTTTATGATTTTTTATGTTTTTATTAGTTTGTTAGGGGTTTTCAAGGTTTTTATTTTTCTCATGTTTTTAGGGTTTTTAGGGATTTAAGAATTTTAATAGATTTTTGGGGTTTTTTTGGGATATGGAGTGTTTTTCTGGGTTTTTTAGGTTTTATGGATTTTTATGATTTTTTATTGTTTTTAATGGTTTTTGAGTTTTTTAGGTTTTCTATGTTTTTGTAGAGTTTTATAATATTTTTATGGGGTTTTATGGGTATTGATGTTTTTATTGGGTTTTAGGGGTTTTCTGGGTTTTTATGGTTTTATGGGCTATTGTGGTTTATAGAGGCTTTTAGGGATTTAGGGTCTTTTATGGTGTTTAGTGTATTTTAATTTTTTTTCTAATTTATTGTTTTTTCGGTTTTTATTGTCTTCTTATGAGTTTTTAGGGGTTTTAATGTTTCTCAATATTTTTGGAGTATTTAAGGATTTTTATCGGTTTAGGGTTTTTAGATGTTTTGATAGTTTTTTGTGTTTTAAGAATTTTTGGGGTTTTATGGGGTTTTATGTGTTTTTAGGTTTTTATGGTTTTAATTTGGATTTTTTGGGTTTTGAGGGTTTTTTTTATGTTTTCAGGTTTTTTAGGGTTTTAATGGGTTATTTGGATTTTAATGGTTTTTATGGGATTTAGGGGTTTATGGGTTTTCAGGTCTTTTAGGGTTTATTTTGTTTTTAAGGGTTGAAAGTGTTTTTATTTTTTTAATGTTTTCTTAGAGTTTTTTTGTGGTTTTAGGGGTTTTTACGTTTACGTTATTGTTATTGTTTTTTATGATTTTTAAATTTTTTAGAATTTTTAGGGATTTTAATTGTTTTTATAATTTTTATGGTTTTTATGGTTTTTATGGGTTTTGTTGTTTTTAGGTTTTTTGGTGTTTTAGTTTTTTTATGTTTTTATGTTTTTAATGATTTATTAGAGTTTTCATGGTTTTTATTATTTTAAATTTTTATTCATTTAAGGATTTTTTTGGATTTTTATTCTTTTCAAGGATGTTATGGGATTTTAGTGTTTTAGGGTATTTAGTGTTTTTATGGTTGTTTTGTTTTTTGGTTTTTTTTACTTTTTATAATTTTAAGTCATTTTAGTGTTTTTCAATGTTTATATACTTTTAGAGGGCTTTTACTTTTTTAGTGATTTTAGGGGGTTTATTGAATTTTAGCGGATTTAAGGATTTTAGTGTTTTAAGGGGTTTGGGATTTTATTAGTGGTTTCTAGGGTTTTTAGGGGTTTTTTGGTATTTAGGTAATTGTAATGTTTTTTTATAATTTTTATGATTTTTAGAGTTTCACGGATTTTATGGTGTTTGGGGGGGGGTATTTGGGGTTTTCTATGGTTTAATAGTTTTTGGGTTTTTAGAGGTTTTAGGAATTTTTACATTTTTATGGTTTTCTTAGGGGTTTTTAGGGTGTTCAGGGTTTTTTTTTTGTTTTTAGATATTTTTTATTGATTTTTTATGTTTTTAATTTATTTTTGGGGATTTAAGGGGTTTTTGGTCTTTTTAGGGTTTTTTGGTTTTTATGGGTTTTTTGGGGTTTTAGGTTTTTTTGAGTTTTTATTTTTAAGGGTTTTATGGTTTTTAATGTATTTAAGGGTTTTATGGTTTTTAATAGTTTTTAGCATTTTTTATGTTTTTATGGGTTTTTCGTATTCTTAGGTTTTTATTGTTTTTGTATGGGTTTTCCGGGGTTTTTTTGGTTTTTATATTTTTAGGTATTCATTTGAATTTTTTTGTATTTTATTGTTATTGATGGTTTTTACGGTTTTTTGGGATTATAAGGTTTTTATGGTTATTTAAAATTTCAAGGGTTTTAATGTTTTATTTAAGTGATTTATAGGTTTTAGAGTTTTTAGTGGTTCTTTAGGGGTTTTATAGTTCGTTAGTGGTTTTAATGGTCTTAAGGGGCTTTTATGGATTTTGGGGGGTTTTAGGGTCATTTAGGGATTTTATAATTTATGTATTTAGGGGTTTTGTGTGTTTTTAGGTTTTTAAGGTTTTCATATGTATTTTATGATGTTTTAGATTTTATAAATTTTTATAGATTTGTAGGGTTTTTATTTTTTTTATGTATTTAAGGATTTTAATGGTCTTTCAGGGTTTCATGGTTTTTTGTGTTTTTACATTTTGTGAGGGTTTGAAGTGGATTTATTTTTTATGGTTTCATTTGTCCTTTTAGAGGTTTTTGGGGTTTTTTATTTTAGGGATTTTTAGGGTTTTTAGTATTTTTATGATTTTTATGGTTTTATTGATTTTTATGGTTTTATTGATTTTTATGGTTTTTATGGCTTTCTATAATCTTTATGGTTTTTATTTTTTTGGTTTTTAGGATTTTTTTTGTGTTTTTTAGTGTTTCAATGGGTTTTTGGAGTTTTTATCATTTTTAGCGGTTTAAGGGTGTTCTAGAGTTTTTAGTTGTTTTTGGAGTTTTATGGGGTTTTAGAATTTGTTAGGGTTTTTTGTGGTTTGTAGGCTTTGTAAGGTTTTTTCAGGTTATTAGAATTTTTAGGGTTTTTATGAGTTTTATGTGTTTTTGGGTTTATAATGTTCTCATTGGTTTCTTTGTGGTTTTCGGGTTTTTTATGTTTTTAGGGATTTTTAGGTATTTTGGGGATATTTATGGTTTTAGGGTTTTTAGCATTATTTTAGGTATTTACAGGTTATAAGTGTTTTTAGGTTTTACGGTTTTCTTAGAGTTTTCAAGGTTCTTATATTTTTTTATGATTTTGGTTTTTTTTAATAATTTTTAGCATATTTATAGTTTTTAGGGTGTTCAGTGTTTTGATGATTTTTTAGGTTTTTATGGTTTTTTTGGGTTTTGGGTTTTGTTTGAGTTTTCTTATTGTTTTTAATTTTATATAAATTTTTAATATATAGGGGTTTGAAGTGATTTTAGAGTTCCTAATGTTTTTAGGGTTTTTTAGTGTTTTATGTTTTTAATATTTTTTTTGGTAATTAGGGGTTTTATGTTTTTTTGTAGTACTTTGAATTTATAGGATTTTTAGGGTTTTAAGTGTTTTTATGTTTTTAAGGTTTTCTTTGGGTATTTTAGGTTTTCTGTTTTTTATCTCTTTAGGTATTTTTAGGATTTTTATGGGTTTTTATAGCTTGAAAGGATTTTCATGGATTTTAGTTTTTTTTGGTTTTAATGATTTTTATTATTTTTTGTTGTTTAGGGTTTTTTTGAGTTTTTTAGGGTTGGGTTTTTTTTGATTATTTTATCATTTTTATGGGTTAAAGGGTTTCTGGAGTTTTTGGTTGTTTATTTGGGGTTTTATAGGTTTTATGTGAATTTAAGGTTTTATGGGGTTTTATGGTTTTTAGTGGTTTCAAGTTTTTTAGGTTTTAAATGCTTTCTTAGGGGTTTTTAGGGTTTTTACATTTTTAGGTATTTTCGAAGATTTTTTATGATTTTTATAGTATTCTAGTTTTTGTAGAGATTTTGAGGGTTTTTACGGTTTTAAAGGGATTTAGGGGTTTTTTGGGGTTTAAGAATTTTTTAGCTTTTAATAGTTTTTAATATTATTACCATTTTTAAAATTTTAAGGGTTTAATGGGGTTTTAGAATTTATTTAGTAGTTTTTTAGTATTTTTATTTGTTTTTAGGGGTTTTAATGTTATTAATGTTTTTATGGGTTAAGTGTTTTTAATGTATTATAGAGGTTTTATTGGTTTTTAAGGGTTTTAGGGGTTCTTAATGCTTTTTGGAGGTTTTATGGGTTTTTATGTGTTTTTGGGGTTTTAGTGCATTTAGGTTTTTTAGGGATTTCTAGTGTTTTTTAGTTTTTTATGACTTTCTAAAGGTTTGTCAGGGATTGATGGTTTTTTTATGAAATTATGGATTTTAATGATTTTTTTTGTGATTTTTATGGGATTTTAGTGGTTTTATGGATTTTGATGATTAGTGTTTTTTGTTTTTTAGGGGTTTTAAGTGTTTTAAGGGTTTTAATGTTTTCATAGTGGTGTTTGAGGTTTTTAGGGTTTTTAATTTTTATCGATTTTTAGAGAATTGTTTATGATTTTTATATTTTTCTAGGATTTTGAGGTTTTTTATGATTTTATGGGATTTTGTGGTGTTGTGATTTTTTTAATCTATTTAGTTTTTTTTACTTTTTAACGGTTATTAAGGTTTTTAATGTTTTTAACGCTTTTAGGGGTTTAAATGGTTTTATAGGTTTTAGTGGTTTTTTAAGGTTTTCATTGGATTTTATGGGTTTTAATGTGTTTTTGAAGATTTTATATGTATTATTATTTTTTGGGGTTTTTTGGGGTTTTAGGTTTGTTAACATTTTTAGGTTTTTATGGATTTTAAGAGTTTTTAGG
Organism: Viscum album; assembly: GCA_963277665.1. Lineage (NCBI taxonomy): Eukaryota > Viridiplantae > Streptophyta > Magnoliopsida > Santalales > Viscaceae > Viscum > Viscum album. The sequence goes on along the minus strand of OY728136.1, from coordinate 1,271,907,394 downwards.
TTTTTATGTTTTTAGTGGTTTTCAAGGTTTTATGGTTTTTTTGTTCTTAGGTATTTTTATGGATTTTTTTATAAATGTTAAGGGTTTTTTTGGTTTTTAGGGATTTTTAGGATTTTTAGGGGTTTTTATGTTTTTATGGTTTTTAGGATTAGTTTGGTTTTTAGGAAATTTTAGGGTTTTATGGTCTTTAGGGAAAGAAAGATGCGAGGGTCGGGCTATTCCCGACCCCCCAAATTTAATAGAAAGAAAAAAGAGACCCAACAGACAAGGGAGGGGAGGGGTCAAATGACCCACACCCAAAAACCCTTAATGACCCAAGACAAAAGACCCCGAAAAAATAAAAGTCAAGAACGAAAAAAGAAAACACACAAAGAAAAGCAGCCACCACCATCATCCAACATCAACCAGCATCCAGCAGCTCACAGCTAACCGACGACCAGCATCCAAACTCAAACATCAAACAACATCCAGTAGTAGCATGACCATAAAACACTGCTTCAGCACCTCCCATCCAAGAAGCAACCAGCATCTAAAACCATCAGCATCCAACATCACAGATCCACCAGCATCCAACATCACAGAACCACCAGTATAAAAATCACAAACCTCACCATCACCAGCATTCAGCAGATCACCACCAAGCAGCAACCAGCATCCAGCACCTTCACTCCAAAACAAGATACCACCAAGAGCACATGAACATCATCACCAAAAGCACACACCACCCCAGTAACCAAGGCTCACATCCATACAGTAGTCATCATCCCGTTTCAAAAAAACCAGTAGCCAGCACCCCCTACCAAGAAGGTCCACTACAACAGATCATCTAAGCACCATGCATCAACACTACCATAAGCATCCAGACCAGGAACCATCACACAGCTCAAACATCCCTTCCAGTAACCCAGAATTCGTGACACATAACCAAAACGCAACACCTCAAAAAAAACCCAGCGAACAACACCAACATCAGACCACAGAAGAAGCATCCACCACAATAAATAGATCCATAATAGGAGGATCCAACCATAGACTTCAGCAGTAAATTCGATTCCAAAACAACCACTTTGTCACCATTGGAAAGAAAGGACCAAAACCATAACATCAAAAAACATAAATAGACCAGTATGAGGAGCAAGAAACAAAGATCGAGCAGAGGAATAGACTTGGAGCTTATGCACGGAATGAAAAAAATAAAATCTAAATACCTAGAAGACTGGATCAATCATGTCACCACCAACCATCCACGCCTTCTGCATCAAACGAGAAATGACGCAACACCAGTGAAACTGCCGAAAATATCCCTGGAACAGCTCTGCAAGCAGATGGGAAGCATGCAGCATCGAAAACTGAGAAATCCAGACCCCCAAAAATCATCGTGGAAGAGGCCAGGAACCATGTCGCCGATGAAATTCCATCCACCGATGTTAGCTTCAAAGCCGTTGAGTCATCCGTGGAGGTATCATCTCAGCAACCACAATACGAATCTTCTGCGCAGACCAATCACCAGCAGATCTGGAAAAGCGAGATCTGGTGCATCCCCAACAAGCCGGCACCATACCTTCCGCATCAACCGAAAGTCATCGCAGCACCAGAGAAGCCACAGTTTTCCTTCCAAGCTTAGATCCGCAGCACCACACACTATATCTGCACCTTTAACCACACGATACAATGGGGAAAATCCACCTCCATCCCAAACCAAGCGCCGCAACACCACACCCATAACCATCCAACACCATCGTCAAACCCATCTGTCGAGCCAAAGCGGAGGATCCACTCCGTCATCGAAGCTCCACGCCTCGCCAGATCTCCACTCAAGCCACACACATATAAGATAGAAAAGCCCATTACCAACAAAAACCTCCAAATCTATTAATCCAAAGGCAGAAAGCCCATCGCCATGGAACACAACACCACTAATGTCCGACACCGTCGAGCACCTCCTAAGGCCACCGAAGACCGATGCCACTGGGAACCACCAAAGAATTCCGCAACCACCATGGGGAAAACCACTCTGATCCAGCAGAGATGACTCTCCAAGACCTCAAGAGCTCCATAACAGGAGAAAACCACTAGGAGAGAAGGCGGCCATCCTCTTCCTCTGGGGTTTTTTTTTCTATTTATGGATTTAGGGGTTTTATGGTTTTATAATGTATATTTAGGGTGTTTAGGGTTTTATTGTTTTTTATGTTTTCAGTGATTTTAAGTGTTTTTAGTTTTTAAAATTTTTAATGGGGATTTTTAGAGGATTTAGTTTTTTTATGGATTTTGGGGCTTTTCATATTTTTATGGGTTTTAGGGATTTTAGGGATTTTAATGGGTTTTAAGGGTTTTAGGATTTTTTATGGTTTTATTGGGTATTTAGATTTTTTTTGTGTTTTTCAGAGTTCCTAATGTTTTAAAAGTATTTTATCATTTTTAGGGGTTTAAATGGTTTTCATAGTTTTTAGTGGAATTTTAGGGGTTTATGGTTTTTACGTTTTTTATGTGTTTTATGGGTTTTTATGTGTTTTAGGGGTTTTTAGTTTCATTGGGACCTTTTAGAGTGTTTATGGGTTTTATCATTTTCTACGTCTCTTTGGGGTTTTATGTTTTTTATGGTTTCTAATGTTTTTATATGGTTCTTCATGGTTTTTTAGTTTTTTTTATGTTTTTAATGATTTTAGGGATTTATGAATTTTATAGATATTTAAGATTTTTAGAGATTTTTTGGGGTTTTCTAGGGTTCTTGTTGTTTTAATCTATTTTAGGGTATTTTTCTTTTTTAGATGTGTTAAATGGTTTTATGATGTTAATATTTTATTAGGGGTTCTCTTGGTTTTTTGGGACTTTTAATTTTTTTTAGCATTTTTAGTGATTTTTTAAGATTTAATGGTTTTTTTGGCTTTTAGGGTTTTCATTTGTTTATAGGTTTTTTAAGATTTTTAGGGATTTTTGCTATTTTTAGTGTTTTTAGTGTCTTTATAGTTTTATGATTTTATGGGTTTTGGGGTGTTTTTTTGAGTTTGTTGGGGTTTTTGTGTTTTCAAGTATTTTATTATTTTTAAGGGTGTAAAATATTTTTAGAGATTTTTGTATTATTTAGTGTTTTATGGGTTTTAATGTTTCTTAAGGATATAATAGTTTCTTTTGTTTTTTTGTTTTTTTGATTTTAATGATTTATAATGTTGTTATCATTTTTATGTTTTTAGCGGTTTTAAGTATTTTTTGGATTTTATGGTTTTCTTAGGGTTTTTAAGGGGTTTTTTTGTTTTAAGGTATTTTTATATATTCTTATAGTTTTATGTATTTTTTTGGGATTTTATGGATTTGGAGGGGTTTTTAGATTTTTTATGGTTTTATAGTTCTTATGGTTTTTTGTGTTTTAGGGGTTTTTTTTGAGTTTTTAGCGTTTTACTATTTTTTAGTGTTTTTACAATTTTAGTGGTTTAAAGGGGTTTTCTAGATATTATTTTTATAAAGTTATTATGGGTTTTTAGGGTTTCTTTAGGTTTTTTGGGTTTTTATGGTTTTAAGGGATTTTTTTGGGGTTTTAGGTCCTTTTAGGGTTTTTTAAGGTTTTTATATATTTTTAGGTTTATAGGGGTTTTATGTGTTTTTTGGTTTTTATTGTTTCCTTAATGTTTTTCACATTTTTATGTTTAATTCTGATTTTTATAATTTTCTGGGTTTTTTTGGGTTTTTTCGTTTTTTTATGATTTTATGGATTTTTGGGTTTTATAGATTTTTAGGGTTTTTATCAATTTTAATTTTTTGTGGTTTCATGTGTTTTTGTGTTTTTATGGTTTTATTTAGTTTTTTAGATTTTTTTGTTTTTCATTTCTTAGGAAGTTTCATGGTTTTTAGGTTTTTTTTATTTTTTAGGGCTTTTAGGAATTTCTAGGGGAGTGGTTTTTGGATTTTATGGTTTTTAAGTTTTTAGGGGATTTTTTAATATTTATGTTTTAATGGATTTTTAGAGTATTTTAATGGTTTTAGGGATATAAATGCTTTTTATAATTTTTAGTTACTTTTTAGTATTTTTATGGGTTTTATAGTGTTTGAAAGTTTTAAGGGGGTTGAATTGTTTTTATGGGTTTTAAAGTTTTTAGGATCTTTTGGGGGGGGTGTAACATTATTAAGATTTTTAGCGGGTTTAAGTGATTTTAGGTTTCTATGATTTTATTAGGGGGTTTTCTGGGTTTTTAGAGGTTTTTACATTTTGAGGTATTTTATGGATTTTTTTGGATTTTTTAGGATTTTATAGATTTTAGAAATTTTGATTGGTTTTAAGGTTTTTTATGGTTTTAATGTATTTTTTTTGAGTTTTTAGTGTTTTTAAGGTATTTAGATTTTTTAATGTTTTAATTGGTCATAATGGATTTTACAGTTTTAGAGGTTTTTATGGGGGTTTAGTGTTTTCAAATGTTTTAAAGTAGTTTTTATGGTTTTTTGGCATTTTAGGGTTTTTAGTGTTTTTAGGGTTTTTAGCATTTTATGGGGTTTTAGGGGTTTAATGTTATTTTAGGTCTTTAAGGTTTTATTATTAATTTTAAGGGTTGGTTTTTTGTTTATGGTTTTTTATTTTTTCAGTATTTTTATGTTTTTAGGGGTCTTATAGATTTTAAGAGTTCTTCAGGTTTTGGGGGGGTGTAGGGTTTTATGGATTTTTAGGTTTTTATGTTTTTTTTTGAGTTTTTAGGTTTTAATGGTTTTTTGGAGTTTTTAATGTTTTTTGGTTGTTAATAGGTTTTTAGAGTTTTAATTTGGTTTTTAGGGGTTTTATTGGTTTTTATGTTTTTAGGGTTTTAAGGTTTTTTGGGTTTTTATTATTTTTATGGTCTTTAAGGTTTTAAATTTTTTTAGGTTTCTAGTGGTTTTAAGTGTTTTAGGTTTTAATGGTTTTATTAAATGTTTTTAATGTATTTAGAGTTTTTAGAGTTTTTCATTATTTTTAGGTTTTAGGGGTTTTTTAATTTTTTTGGGATTTTATCTTTTTCAATGTTTTTTTAACATTTTTAGGTTTTAAAGGTTTTGTGGAATTTTTAGTGGGTTTTAGAGTTTTTAGGGTTTTAGGGTTTTTAATATATTTTAGGGGATTTTACAGACTTTATGTTTTTATGGTTTTTTATAGTTTTTAGGTGTCTTAGAATATTTGTGTTTTTAGGTGTTTTAGTTTTTTATAGGTTTTTAAATTTTTCATAGGGGTTTTTATGTTTTTTTGGGTTTTTACCTTTTTAGTCATTTTTTGGGATTTTCTGAGGATTTTTTTGGTTTTTAGGGTTTAAGGAATTTTAAAGGTTTTTAGTGTTTTTAGGGTTTTAAGGATTTTAATGTTATTTTGGTTTTAGGGTTTTTTTTCGATTTTTTAGGGTTTTTAGTGTTTTTTATTTTAGGGATTCTTTGAGTTTTTTGGGTCCTTTTGGTTTTCAGGGTTTTTAGCATTTTTTATGATTTTTAGGGATGTGAATTGATTTTAGGATTGAAGGGTTTCTTATAATAATTTAGGGTTTTAGGGGTTTTTTATGTTTTGTGGTATTTTTAGGGATTTTTTAGGATTTTCATGGGTTTTTATCATTTTTAGGGGTTTTTACGGTTTTTAGGATTTTTAGGGATTTTAGGGTTATTAGTGTTTTTTGGTTTTAAGGGGTACTAAGTGACTTTTGGGTTTTAATATTTTCTTTGGTATTTTTTGGGTTTTTTATGGATTTTATATTTTTTTTGGATTTTTAGCAATTTCTTCGGATTTTTACTGACTTTTTGAATTTTTATGGATTTTGAGTGTTTTAGTGTTTTTTAGGTTTTAATTATTTTTCTCACATTTCTAGAGGTTAAATATTTTTAGAATTTATATTAGTTTCTTAGGGATTTTATGGGTTTTTAGAGTTTTTAAGGTTTTTAGTGGTTTTATTGTTTTGAGGGGTTTTTTAGAGTTTTCATGTTTGTTTTAGGGCTTTATAGGGGTGTTAGGGTTTTTAGGTTTTTTAGTGGTTTTAAAAACTTTTAGGTTTTTATGTTTTCTTCAGGGTTTTTCTAAGTTTTTAGTGGTTTTTACGGTTTTAGTGATTTTATGGTTTTTTGTATATTTATAGTTTTCAGGGGTTTTAAAGATTTTTAGGGTTTTTATGGCTTTTATTGTTTTTAATATATTTTATTGTTTTTAGGTTTTTATGTTTTTATATGTGTTATCATTTATTTAGGGTCTTTAGGATTCTTAGTGTTTTTAGCAATTTTGGGTGGTTTAGGGGTTTGATGTTTTTTTATGTTTTAAACTTTTTTAGTGGTTTTAGGGTTTTTATATGTTTGGGTATTTTAGGGATTTATTAAGAATTTTAATTTTTTTAGTCTTTTGGGATTTTTTAGGGGTTTTAGAGTTTTTAAGGCCTTTAGGGTTTTTATGGTTTTTGGAATTTTAGGGTTTTTTGAGTTTTTTATAGTTTTGAAACACTTTTAAGGTTTAAAAGGATTTTTAGTGTTTTTAGTGCGTTCTTGGGTTTTTTTAGTATTTTTTTGATGTTTTTTGGTTTTTACAATTTTTTGGATATTCAGGTATTTTAGATTTTTTTGAATGTTTTTAGGGGTTTTAGCTGGTTTTAGATTTTTTAAGGTTTTCATAGGGGTTTTCAATGTGTTTAGGGTATTTTACATTTTTAGGTATTTTTAGTGATTTTTTAGGATTTTTATGGGTTTTTAGGGATTTTAGGGAATTTGAGGGGTCTTTAGGTTTTTAGGGTTTTTTGGATTTTTATGATTTTTTGGGTTTTTATGGGTTTCTTTTGAGTTGTTTGGATTTTTATGTTTTTTGGTGTTTTTAAACATTTATTGGATTTAAACTGGTTTTGGAATATTTAGTGTGGTTTTAGGGTTTTTCGTGTTTTTAAGGGTTTCAAGGGTTTTTGGGTTTTAGGGGCCTTTTGAATTTTAGGGTCTTTTAGGGATTTGAGCGTTTTTAGGTTTTCAGGGGTTTTAAATTTTTTTAGTTTTTTAAGGTATTAATTTTCAAGATTAATATGGTTATTATGATTTCATATATTTTTATATATTTTTGGGTATATATAGGGTTATTTGGGGATTTTATGGTTTTAGTGTTTTTATCTATTTTTTGGGTTTTTTGAAGATTTATGTTTTTTTTGTTTTTGAGGTTTTCTTATTGTTTTCAGAAATTTTATGATTTTCTAGGATTTTAATTATTTTTTAAAAAATTCTATGATTTTTATGGCTTTTAGGGTTTTTAGGGATTTTTACATCTTTTAGGATTTTAGGTTTTTAGGGGTTTAATGGGTTTTTTTGGATTTTTAGTGTTTTATGGTTTCAAAGGTTTTAGAGTTTTTTATTATTTTCTGGGGTACATAGGGGTTTTATAATTTATAGCATTTCTTATGGTTTTTATGGTTTTCAGGGGTTTTAATGTTTTTAGGGGTTTTAGTGTCTTTTTTCAGTTTTTTGGGTCTTTAGAATTTTTAAGATTTTCAGGGATTCATTTGGGTTTAAAGGATTTCTTAGTGTTTTTCATTAGTTTTACGGTATTTTATTCCTTTTGGGTTTTAGGGATATTTTAGTATTTTCATGGTTTTTTAGAATTTTATGAATTTTTGGAGATTTGGGGTTTTGTGGGTTATTTGGCCTTTTTTGTTTTTTTTGGGTTTTAGTGTTTTTATGAGTTATTTGGATTTTAAGGTTTGTAGTGTTTTCTTAATATTTTTAGGGGTTTAAAGGGTTTTTAGTTTATTAGAGTATTTTATGGTTTTACAGTTTTTATGTTTTTAGGGCTTTTTTGGCCTTTAGGGGTTTTAGGGCTTTCAGGGGTTTTGGGGGTTTTCAGTTTTTTTTAGGTTTTTAATGTTTTCTTATGGTATTTTAGGAATTTAAGATATTTTTAGGCATTAAGGGGTTTTATTAATTTTATGTTTTTTTGTTTTTAGGGATTTAAATGGTTTCTTAGGGTTTTTAGTGATTTAGGGATTTTTTGGGATTTATGTGTTTTTTAGTCATTTAGGGTTTTTAGGTTTCTAGTGATTTTTAACTTTTTATTAGTTTAATGTGCTTTTAGAGTTTTTATTGGGTTTTAGGGATTTTATGGTTTTTAGGGGTTTTAGGGATTTTGGGTCTTTTAGGCTTATTAGCTTTTTAGGGTTTTAGAGGTTTTAATTATTTTTAGGTTGTTAATATTTTCTTGGGGTATTTCACTATATTAGGGGTTTTTATGTTTTTATGGATTTTCAGTTATTTTTAATGATTTTTATATGGTTTTAAGGATTTTTTAGGATTTTAAGGGTTTTAGGGTTTTTTAGAGTGTTTAGGGTTTTTATGGTATTTTTGATTTTTAGTGTTTTTTTATTTTGTTTGGGTTTTAAGGTTTTTTAAAATTTTAATCATTTTTATGTTTTTGAAGGGGTCTTATATGTTTTATTTTTTAGGGTTTTTATGGTTTTGGGGGTTTTAAGCAGTTTTTTGGTTTTTTAATGACTTTTAGGGTTTCTATCAATTTTTTGGGTTTTAGGGGTTTTACATGTTTTAAGTTGTTATGGATTTCTTAGGAGTTTTAGGATTTTTATAGTCTTTTGTGTCTATTTATTTGATCCCTTTTAGTATTTCTAAGGGTTCTTAGTGTTTTAAGGTATTTTGATGGTTTTGAGGGTTTTGAAAATTTTTTAGATTGGGGGGGTGAGTTTTTTGGGTTTTTAAGGGTTTTAATAGTTTTTTTACATTTTTAGGGGTTTAGAGGTTATTTATAGTCTTTAATGGGTTTTTTTGGATTTAGGGGTTTTAGGGGTCTTTTTTATTTTTTTTGGGTTTTAGAGTTTTTAGGGACTTTTAGGGTTTTTTGTGTTTTTAGGGGTTTATGTGGTTTTTGATTTTTATGGGTTTTTAATGGTTTTTAGGGTTCTTAGGGTTCTTTGAATTTTAGGTATAATTATCTATTTTTAATGATTTTTTTTGTTTTTTCTGATTTTTTTGAGATTTTCAGGGTTTTCAGGGTTTTTAGATTTTTGGGAAGTTTTAGGGGTCTGAGAAATTTTTAGACTTTGTAAGAGTTTAAACTTTTTTATGCTTTTAATATTTTCTTAGTATTTTCTATATTTCTAAGGGTTTTATGTTATTACGGATTCTTAGGGATTTTTATAGATTTTCAGGATTTTTTTAATGATTTTTAGGGTTTTAAATGGTTTTTAGAGATATTATGATTTTTTGATTTTTAGGGTTTTTATGGTTTTTTTGTTTTCTATGGTTTTCTTAATTTTTAACATTTTTAAGGGTTTAAAGTGTTTTTAGAGTTTTATTGTGGTTTTTATTATTGTTATAGATTTTTTTGGGTTTTTATTGTCTTTTATGATTTTGAGGATTTTTCAGGTTTTTTAGGGTTTTAAGTGTTTTTAGGTTTTTAATTTTTTATTAGGTTTTTATAGGATTTCATTGGGTTTTTAATTTTTTTAGGGATTTTTTTTATATTTTTAGTATATTTAGGGTTTTTTATGATATTAATAGATTTGGAGAGTTTTTTAGGGGTTTTATCATTTTTTAGGATTTTAGCCATTCAATGTGATTTAGGAATTTTATGTTTTTTAATAATTTCATTGAGATATTTCTATTTTTTAGGTATTTTATGTCTTTATGGATTTTTAGGTATTTTTCAAAATTACAATGGTTTATTTTTCTTTTTCAGGACTCTGAGGGATTTTTTTGGGGTTTTTTGTTATTTTTCGGATTTTATGATTTTTTGGGGTTTTTATGGATTTTTTTGAGTTTTTAGGGTTTTAATGTATTTTGAGTTTTTAAAGGTTTTTAGGGGTTAAATGGGGTTTTAATATTTTTAGTGGTTTTTATGGGTTTTTAGGGGTTTAAAAGGACTTATGGGTTTTATTGGTTTTAAGTTCTTTTAGGGTTTTTCATTTTTAGGGTTTTTAGTGGATTATGAGTTTTTATATTTCTATGGTTTTGATAGAGTCATTAAATATTTTTTGGGTTTTAAAAATTTTATATATTTTTAGTGTTTTTTATTTTAGTTTTTTATTTATTTCTCTGATTTTTAGAGATATTTAATGTGTTTAGGATTTTGGACACTTTTTAGAATTTTTGTTATGTTTTTAGGTGTTTTAAGTGTTTTTATTTTTTTAAGGTTTTCTTAAATATTTTTAGTGTATGTAGGGTTTTTTTCTTTTTTAGATTTTTTTAGGAATTTTAATATTTTATTTATTATTAGGGATTTAAAATATTTTTGGGGATTTGGGGGTATTTATGGGTTTTTAGAGATTTTTTAGTTTTTTAGATTTTGTAAAGGGTTTTTAGTGTTTTTAATGAATTCAGTGGTTTCATGGGTTTTATGTCTTTATAAAAGGTGTAATGGTTTTTAGGGTTTTTATGGATTGTATGGGTTTTTATGAATTGTATGGGTTTTTATGATTATTAGTGGTTTTAGAGTTTTATGTTATTTTAGGATTTTAAGTGTATTTAGGTTTTTTCGGGTTTTAGTTGTTTGTTGGTTTTATGTTTTACATACGCTTTTTAATGTTTTTTGGGTTTTTTATTTTTTATGGATTTTAAGGATTTTTTAATATTTTTATGGTTTTTATGTTTTTTAGAGATTTTCTGGGGTTTTATGGGTTTTAGGGGATTTAGTGAATTTGGGTTTTTAGGATTTTAATTGTTTTTAGGTTTTTAAAGTTTTCTTCGGTTGTTTTAGGTGTTTTACATTTTATGGATTTTTTGGGACATTTAATGATTTTAATTGTTTTAGGGTTTTTTTGTGTTTATAGGGTTTTTAAGGTTGTAGGGTTTTTGGGGGGTTTCTGGGGTTTATGGTTTTTTAATTTTGAGGGTTTTTATGGTTTCTTAGAATTTTTCTTCATTTTCGGCATTTAAAGGTTTGTATAGTTTTTAGTGGGTCTTAGGAACTTTTGGGGGGGGGGGGTTTGAATTTTTAAGGGATTTTATGGGTTTTAGGGTCCTTTAGGGTTTTTAGGGTTTGTTTTGTTTTTTAGGGGTTTAAGTGTATTTATGTTTTTAAGGGAAAGGAAGGCTTGGGGCCAGGATATTCCTGACACCCCCCAAAATTTATTAGAAAAAAGACACAAAGACACTGCAGACAAGGGAGGGCTGGGGTCAATCAACCCACACCCAAAAGCCCTTAACAAACACACACAAAGACCGCAAAAAATGGAAAATCAAAAGAAAAAAGACACAACACCAAACCCACAACATCTTCATTACCTTCTCAGCCAATTCCAGCAGTCGGCAACACCATCACCCATTTATCACTTCCCAACCAAGCATAAACCAGAATCCACAGGTCACAGCCCAGCAGCGACCAGCGTCCAATCTCACATGTTCCAGCAACCAACACCTTCTCACCAAGAAGATCCGCCATAAGAAGCTCCATCATCCAGCAGTCACCAACAACCAGCATATCACAACCAACCAGATACCAGCATCCAAACTTACACAGACCAGCATCCACCACCTTCTCACCAAAAAGATCCACCGTCATCAGCACAAAACCACTCGGAAGAACCCATAGCCAGCATACGCATCGAACCACAACCAAACTGTCTTTTCCACCACACATCATAACGACAACCCTCACCAAGAACCAGCATACATAACCAAATACCATCACTCACAAAAAATCACTGCCGAACCAACCATTGCATAGAAAACTATAGGTAACAACCAGACCACAACACCAAAGCAAACCCCGCTCAGAAACTCAAGAAAAGCTCATCTGCCCAAGAAACCAGCAGCAACCACCAACAAAAGACAGCACCGAAACACTAGAATTAACAGCAAAAACATCACCACCTCCAAGACAACCAGTCCCAAACAACTTGCAGCACAAAACACAGCAAAAATCACATCCAAAACCTTCATCTCCCAAGGGAGCATAGCTCCACATCCAGCAATCAAGGCCATTAGACCGAACCACATCCAACATTCCACACATCATATCAAAATTAACCGCATACCACCAGCAAGCACACATCAATACTCGTCTATACCATTTCAGCAAAACCAGATGATTCATAACCAACATCACAATCATGAAATAGGAGGAAATGGAATGCCAAAAGGTCCGGCCAGATCTAGCGTTAATAGCATGAAGCGGAGACGAATCTGAGAGATTAGGAAGAGCATGCACCTGCATCAACTTTATGAATCGAGGAACAGATTGAATTAGAAAATGATAGAAACCTTCTGCATCGCGGAATCGAGAATCGAAGAGTTTAAAGCAGAAAAATTCGTCGATGCCTTTCGCCTTTAATCTGGAGAAACCCGTTGGAAATTGCTTGCCTCCCCGATTGAGGAACGCCATCGTCAGAACCGAGGATCTTGCGACCCAAAAACTAGATTCCAGATCTGTCGTGCCCGCACCACACTGCTACAAGAATCCATCCAAAATGAAGCCAACAAGGAACAAGGAACACCACCAGAACCCAGATTTGTCGAGGAGAGTCCCCGATGCCCGCAAACGCGCCTCCATCCAGAAGAAAACCGATCCATCCATACCTCTGTAGCTCTGGCACATGTGATCCACGAGCTGCTTAAAAGAGGCCGAGAGCACAGATCTACGCTAGCAAGAAGCCCCGCCGCCAAAAGTTGTATTTGCATCCCACCGCACGGTCTTGAAAGGAGCAGCGAAGCCACATAGAAGGGTTCCAGGAGGGGCTCCTGGGAAACGCGAAACAAGGAGAGAACCTGGTGAGAGCGGCGACATCCTTCCTCTTTATGTTTTTAAGGATTCATAGGCATTTTCAATGTTTTTATAGAATTTTTATGTTTTTAAGGATTTTATGGTTTTCATTAGTATTTTTTATAATTTTTATGGATTTTTAGGATTTTGAGTTTTTTTATTGTTTTTCAGGTTTTTATGTGTATTTTGGGTTTTTAGGGATTTTAGTGTTTTTTGGGGTTTAAGGTTTTTTAGAGTTTTTAAATTTTTTTGTGTTTAAGGGGAGGGGGTTGAGTTTTTAGTTGGTTTTATGGATTTTATGGTTTTTAGGGTTTTAACATTTTTACATATTTTATGGGTTATTTTCTAGATTTTTTTATTTCAGGGGTTTTTATGGTTATTAGAGTTTTTAAGGTTCTGGATGAGTTTTAATAGTTTTTTGTCATTTAAGGTTTTCTTAGGGGTTTTTAGAGTTTGGGGGGTTTTTTTGTTTGATTTTTTTAGGATTTTTATGCCCTTTTATGGGTTTTATGGATTTTTAGGGTTTTGGGGGGTTTTTTATAGTTCTTAGGGTTTTTATCACTTTTTATGATTTTTGGAATTTTATGCGTTTTTAGGTTAATTAGGTTTTAATAGGGATTTTCATTGATTTTAGGGTGTTTTTTAAATTTTTAGGACTTCTAAGGATTTTCAAAATATTGGGGTTTTATGGATTTTTTTTATTTTTTAGAATTTTAGGGGGTTTTTTTCTTTCTTGTTTTTTTGGGGTTTTAGTGTTTTTTTAGTTTCTAAGTGTTTTAAGGGTTTTTAGAGTTATACAAAATTTTAATGGGTTTAAATGGTTTTTTGGGTTTTTAATGCTTTTTAGAGTTTTATGGGATTTAGGGTTTTTAATGGTTTTAGGGGTTTTTAGGTTTTTTTCGTTTTTAAATTTTTATTAGGGGTTATCATGGTTTTTGTTATTTTTCAATTGTTGGTATTTTTGTGATTTTTATGATTTTTATTAGTTTTTATATATTTTGTTGGATTTTATGGTGTTTTGGGGTTTGTTGGTTTTTTGGGGTTTTAAGGGTTTTATATGTTTTTTTTGGATTTGATAATGTTTTTAGAGTTTTTAACATTTTGGGGTTTAAATTGTTTTTTGAGTGTTTAGTGGGTCTTATAATTTTTTGGGGTTTTTAAGGTTTTTAGGGGTTTTAGTGATTTTTAGTGTCTTTTAATTCTTTAGGGTTTTAAGTGTTTTTTTGATTTTCAAGGGTTTTATGTGTTTTTATGTTTTTAGGGTTTTCTTATAGGGGTTTTGGATTTTTTAGGGTTTGTTTTTGTTTTTAGTCATTTTAGAACTCTTTTAGTATTTTTATGGTTTTTAGGGTTTTTATGAATTTTTGTGGTTTTTATGATTATTTAGGGGTTTTTTTTGGGGTTTTAGGATGTTTTTAGGTTTTTTGAGTTTTTAGGTTTTTTAGGGGTTTTAAATATTTTTATGTATTTATGGATTTCTTATAGATTTTCAAGGTTTCTATGATATTTTGTTTTTTTGGTTTTATAGTGCTTTCTAGGATTTTTATGGTTTTTACGGTTTTAGGTATTTTGAGTATTTATGGTGTTTATAGGTTTTTATGATTTTTATGTATTTTTTAGGGTTTTTAAAACCTTTTATATATTTTTAATGTTTTTAGAGGTTAAAATAGTTTTTAGAGTTTTTAGTGGTATTTTAGGTTTTTATTGTGTCTCAAATGTTCTTAGTGATTTTTATAGTTTATATGGATTTTAGGGTTGTTTGTGATTTTTATTGTTTTTAGGTTTTTAGTATCCTAAAGTGTTTTTTGGTTTTTAGGGTTTTTAGGTTTTTCATGGTTTTTTACGTTTTTTTGATTTTATGAGTTTTTTAGGATTTCTATGGGTTTTTGGGATGTTGAGAGTTTTTAATGGTTTGTATTGGTTTTTCAGGGTTTTAAGTTTTTCTTGGAGTTTTAGAAGGGGGGGGGGGTAGTTTTTTATGATTTTTAAGATTTTTTAGTGTTTTAAGCGTTTTTAGGGGTTTAATGTGTTTCTAGAGTTTTAGTGGTTTTTATGTTTTTATGGGTTTTGGAGTTTTTAATGGTATTTAGGAGGTTTTATGGTTTCTTAGGATTTTTACGGTTTTTTAGGTTTTTAGTGTTGTTTTAGGTTTTTAGGGTTTTAAAGTATTTTGATATTTTTAGTTTTTTTCTTAGGGGTTTTTAGGGGTTTTTACGTTTTTAAGATTTTTAGGGATTTTATGGATTTTTATGGGTTTTCATGTTTTTATGGATTTTTATAGATTTAGGGTTTTTAGGGGATTTACCATTTTTAGGTTTTTATAAATTTTGATGGTTTTGGGTTTTTAAGGTTTTCTTTGGATTATTTAAGATTTTTAGGGGGTTTTTACAATTTTATGGATTTTTAGGGATTTTTAGGAATTAAATGGGGTTTTATGATTTTTTATTGATTTTGAGGGGTTTTGGGGTTTTGGGGGTTTATGTTTTTTAAGGGTCTTTTTGAGTATATTTGTGTTTTAATGATTTTTATAATTTTTTAATGTTTTCAAGTGTTTAAAGGGTTTTTATAAATTTTAGTGGTTTTTGGGTTTTATCGGATTTTAGGGGCTTCAAGATTTTTGGCGGGTTGTATGGTTTTTAGCGGTTTTAGGTTTTTTAGGGATTTTATAATTTTTAGGTTTTTTATGTGTTTTATTTGTTTTATTTGTTTTTAATGTTTTTATGGGTTATTCAAAGTTTTAGGGTATTTATCATATTTAGGGATTTTTCGTGATTTTAGGATTTTACTAAATTTTATGATTTTTTGGATATTTGAGGTGTTTTTTGGTGATGTTTGGGTTTTTGATGTTTTATGGATTTTATTGGGGTGTTTGGATTTTTTTGAGTTTTTATGGGTTTATATGTTTTTATAGTTTTTAATGTTTTTAGGGGATTAATGGGATTTTTATGTTTTTTTTGTGGTGTTTATAATTTCTTATGAGTTTTTACAATTTTTTTATGTTTTTAGGGGTTTTATTGTTTTTAGGATTTTAGGGGTTTTAGGATCTATATAGGGTGCTTATGGATATTTCATTTCTTAGGTTTTTAGGGGATTCAAGTTTTTTATGTTTTTAAAGTTTTCTAAGAGATTTTTTAGGTTTTTTGGGGTTTATATGTTGATAATGATTTTGGGGCTTTTTTAGTTTTCAATATTTTTAGGCGTTTTAGGGATTTTGAAGGTTTTTATTGTTTTTATTATTTCTAGGGTTTTAGGGTGGTTTTTTTTATTTTTAATGATTTTAAGGGTTTTGATCATTTTTAGTGACTTATAGAGATTTAAATGGTTTTTAGAGTTGTTAGTGGGGTTTTATGGGTTTTTTGTGTTTTTATTGTTTATATTGTATTTAGGGGTGTTATGTTTTTAGAAGTTTTTGGGTATTTTATGTTTTTTATGGTTTTTATCATTTCATTGGTTTTTAAGAGTTTTATGTATTTTTAGGTTTTTGAGTTTTTTGGGGTTTTTATTTTTTTTCGTATTCTTTGGGATTTTTTAGGATTTTTATTATTTTTTCGGATTTTATGAATTTTGAGGGTTTTATGGTTTTTAGGATTTCTATCATTTTTTATGGTTTTTAGGGGGTTTAAGTATTTTTCATGTTTTTAATATTTACTTGTTTACTTGTGGTTTTTATAGTTTTAGTGGGTTTTAGTTTTTTCTGATATTCATGGATTTGTTTGGAATTTTTAGTTTTATAGATTCTTTTGGATTTTGAGAGGTTTTAATATTTTTTGGATTTTTTCTGGTTTTAGTGATTTTTTAATTTATTTATGGTTTTTCAGTTTTTTTAATTTTTTAATGTTTAAAGATTTTAAAAAGGTTTTTAGAGTTTATTGGGTTTTAGTGTTTATTAATATTCTTAGGGATTTTTATAGTTTTTAGGGTTTTTAAGGGTTCTGAGTATTTTTTGGTTTTTAGTAGTTGTATGTGTTTCTATTTTTTATGGGTTTCTTAAGGGTCATTAGGGTTTCTTGGGATTTTAATTTTTACATATTGTTTGGGATATTTTATTGTTTATATGATTTAATGGATTTTAGGGATTTTTTGGGGTTTTAGGGGTTTTTAGGATTTTATGGGGTTTTATTGTTTTTTTGAGTATTTAGGGTTTTTTTGATTTTTTGTATAATTTTACCGTTTTTAGAGTTTTTAATTTTTTAGGGGTTTAATTGGTTTTTAGATTCCTTTGAGGTTTTTAGGGGTTTTAATAATTTTTAGGGTTCCTAAGATCCTTTTAATGTTTTATAGTTTTTTAGGTTTTTAGGGGTTTTTAGTGTTTTTAGGTTTTTAAGGTTTTCTTGGGTGGGGGGGGGGTCAAGGTTTTTAGGGTTTTTTATATTTTTATATATTTTTAGTGATTTTTTGGATTTTTGTGGTGTTTTTGGGTTCTTAGGGATTTTGATATTTTTTTGGAGTTTTTAGGGTGTAAGGGTTTTTAGCGGGTTTAGGTATTTATAGGTTTAACTGGTTTTAATAATTTGAGGTTTTCTTAGGGGTTTTCATGGTGTTTTGTTATTTTTAGAATTTATCGGCCTTTTTTGAGGGGTTTTAGGGTTTTAGAGTTATTTGAGGGGTTTTAGGGGTTTATTGTTATTAGGGATTTATCGGCCTTTTTTGAGGGGTTTTGGTGTTGTGGTGATTTATGTTTTTTTAGTTTCGTTAAGGTTATCTTAGGGGTTTTTTGTGTTTTAGGTTTTTTAAATATTTATGTATTTTTATGGATTTTATTAGAATTTCTATGGTTTTTAATGAATTTAGGGTTTTAGGGTTTCATAGTTATTTTTGGTTTTTTGGGTTTTTCTTGAGATTTTAAGGGTTTTAAGGGTTTTTATAATTATTTAGGTTTTTATGGGTTTAAAGAGTTTTTAGTATTATTAGTTTGTTTTTTATTATTTTAATGAGGTTTTAAGGTTTTTAATATTTTATGGGGTTTTATGGGTTATAGAGTTTTTAGGGGTTTTAGGGTATTTTAGGGGGTTTAGGGGTTTTTTTATTTTTAGGTTTTTAGGTATTTTTTGAGTTTTTTGATTTTCATGGTTTTCTTTGGGGTTTTTAGAGTTTTTATGTTTTTCAGGATTTTTTTTGTTATATTTATGGATTTTTATATTTTTTTTGGATTTTTAGGGTTTTCATGGTTTTAAGGATTTTAGTGATTTTTTTATTATTTAGGTTTTTTGTGATTTTAGTTTTTTCTAATTTTTATGGATTTATTAGTGTTTTTAGGGTTTTTAGGTTTTCTTATATTTTTAGGTATTTTTAGGGTTTTCTTAGGATTTTTATTGTTTTTAGGTTTTTAGGGATTTTGAAGGGTTTTATGGATTTTGTTATTTAATGATTAGGGGGGGGGGTTAGATTTTTTACTATTTTTGGGGTTTTTTAGATATTTTTAATGTTATTATAGTCCTATATTTTTTTATAGGTATTAGTTATTTTTAGAGTTTTGATGGGGTTTTAGGGTTTTTTAATGTTTTAGAGAGTTTATGGTTTTTAAGTTTTTTTGGGTTTTATAAGGTTTTAAGGATTTTTTTAGGTTTTTAAGCGGTTTACGTGTTTTTTGGGGTTTTTATGATTTCATAGGGGTTTTTATGATTTTTATGTGTTTTACATTATTAGGGATTTTAAGGATTTTTAAGGATTTTTAATGATTTTTAGTGTTTTTAGGGGGTTTTTGAATTTTTACTGTTTTCAATGTAATGTTTTGAAATTTTTATCATTTGTAGGTGTTTATAGGGGTTTTTTTAGTTTTTATGTGGTTTTATTTATTTTTAGTATTTTACGTTGGTAGGGTATTTTAATGTACTATATTGTTTAGGTCTTTTAGGGGTCTTCAGGGTTTTCAGTGGTTTTAGTGTATTTAGGTTTTTCTTTGGGTTTTTTGTTTTTTTAGGTTTTTAATGTTTTCTTAGGAATTTTCAGGATTTTTAGTGATTTATTTTTTTAGGGATTTTTTGGTTTTTTAGAATTTTTATTGTTTTTAGGGATTTGTGTGATTTTGATGGGTTTTATGATTCTTCAAGGTTTTTAGTAATTCTTTCACTTTTTGTATTTTTATGGGTATTATTTGTTTTTATGTTTTTAATCTTTTCTTAAGGATTTTAGTGTTTTACAGTTTCTTATTTTTTAGGGATTTTAAGGATTTTTTTCTATTTTTATGGGTTTTTATTTTTTTTTGGGATTTTGATGAATAATAGTGTTTTTAGGGATTTTAGGGTCACTTACAGTTTTAATGGTTTTAGGGGTTTTAAGTGTTCTTATGTTTTTAGGGTTTTCTTGTGGTTTTCCCTGAATTTTTGGGTTTTGTATTTTTTAGGGATTTTTAGAGAGGTGTTTTGATTTTATGGTTCTTAGGGTTTTAGAGATTTTTATGGTTTTGAGGGGTTTTATGGATTTTTTGGGTTATTATTGTTTTATTAGTTTTTAAGGGTTTTATAGTTTTTAAAAATTTTAGGCGTTGAAAGGGTTTTTAGTTTTTTAGTGGGTTTTTTGGGTTTTAATTGATTTGTTTGGGTTTTTGATGTTTTATGGAATTTATTGGGGTGTTTGGATTTTTTTTGAGTTTTTTGGGGTTTATAGGTTTTTATAGTTTTTAATATTTGTAGGGGTTTAATGGGGTTTTTATGTTTTTTTAGTGTTTTTAATTTCTTATGGGTTTTTACATTTTTTATGTTTTCAGGGTTTTTTTTTGTTTTTATGGTTTTAAGGGTTTTAGGGTGTATGTAGGGTGCTTATGGATTTCCCATTTCATAGGGTTTTTAGGGGATTCAAGTTTTTTATGTTTTTAAGATTTTATAAGATTTATTTAGGTTTTTTGGGGTTTATACATTGATAATGATTTTTGGGGATTTTTCAGGATTTTAATATTTTTTAGGCGTTTTAGGGATTTTGAGGGTTTTTATTCCTTTTATGATTTCTAGGTTTTTAGGGTGGGTTTTTTATTTTTAAGAATTTTAAGGGTTTTGATCATTTTTAGTGACTTACAGAGATTTAAATGGTTTTCAGTGTTGTTAGTGGGGTTTTATGGGTTTTATGTGTTTTTATTGTTTATATTGTATTTAGGGGTGTTATGGTTTTAAGGGTTTTGGGGTATTTTATGGTTTTTATGGATTTTAGCATTTCATTAGTTTTTTAAGAGTTGTTTGTATTTTTAGTTTTTTGAGTTTTTTAGGGGTTTTTATTTTTTTCATCTTCTTTGGTATTTTTTAGGATTTTTATTGATTTTTCAGATTTTAGGAATTTTGAGGGTTTTGGGTTTTTTAAGATTTCTATCATTTTTTATGGTTTTTAGGGGGTTTAAGTATTTTTCTTGTTTTTAATGTTTACTTGTTGTTTTTATAGTTTTTAGTGGGTTTTTAGTTTTTTCTGATATTTATGGATTTGTTTGGAATTTTTAGTTTTTTTGGATTCTTTTGGATTTTGAGGGTTTTTAATATATTTAGGATTTTTTGGGGTTTTAGTGTTTTTCTAATTGCTTTAGGGTTTTGAGTTTTTTTAATTTTTTAATGTTTAAAGAATTTAAAATTGTTTTTAGAGTTTATTGGGTTTTTTGGGTTTTTATGGTTTTTGGGTTTATTAATATTCTTAGGGATTTTTATTGTTTTGGGGGTTTTAGGGTTTTTAAGGGTTCTGAGCATTTTTTGGTTTTTAGAAGTTGTAAGTGATTCTATTTTTATGGGTTTCTTAAGGGTTTTTAGGGTTTCTTGGGTTTTTAATTTTTTCATATTGTTTGGGATATTTTATTGTTTATATGATTTAATGGATTTTAGAGATTTTTTGGGGTTTTTATATGTTTTTAGGATTTTATGGAGTTTTATGGTTTTTTGAGTTTTTAGGGTTTTTTTGATTTTTTTGTATAAATTTATAGTTTTTAGAGTTTTTAATGTTTTTAGGGGTTTAATTGGATTTTAGATTCCTTGGCGGTTTTAGGGGTTTTAATAGTTTTTAGTGTTCCTATGATCCTTTTAATGTTTTATAGTTTTTTAGGTTTTTAGGGGTTTTCAGTGTTTTTTGGTTTTTAGTGTTTTCTTGGGGGGGTGAATGTTTTTAGGGTTTTTTATGTTTTTATATATTTTTAGTGATTTTTTTTATTTTGTGGTGTTCTAGTGTTCTTAGGGGTTTTAGAGATTTTTATGGTTTTGAGGTGTTTTATGGATTTTTTGGGTTATTATTGTTTTATTAGTTTTTAAGGGTTTTATAGTTTTTAAAATTTTTAGGCGTTGAAAGGGTTTTTAGTTTTTTAGTGGGTTTTTTGGGTTTTAATTGATTTGTTTGGGTTTTTGATGTTTTATGGAATTTATTGTGGTGTTTGGATTTTTTTTGAGTTTTTTCGGGTTTATAGGTTTTTATAGTTTTTAATATTTGTAGGGGTTTAATGGGGTTTTTATGTTTTTTTAGTGTTTTTAATTTCTTATGGGTTTTTACATTTTTTTATGTTTTCAGGGGTTTTTTTGTTTTTATGGTTTTAGGGGTTTTAGGGTGTATGTAGGGTGCTTATGGATTTCCCATTTCATAGGGTTTTTAGGGGATTCAAGTTTTTTATGTTTTTAAGGTTTTATAAGATTTATTTAGGTTTTTTGGGGTTTATACATTGATAATGATTTTTGGGGATTTTTCAGGATTTTAATATTTTTTAGGCGTTTTAGGGATTTTGAGGGTTTTTATTGCTTTTATGATTTCTAGGTTTTTAGGGTGGGTTTTTTATTTTTAATAATTTTAAGGGTTTTGATCATTTTTAGTGACTTACAGAGATTTAAATGGTTTTCAGTGTTGTTAGTGGGGTTTTATGGGTTTTATGTGTTTTTATTGTTTATATTGTATTTAGGGGTGTTATGGTTTTAAGGGTTTTGGGGTATTTTATGGTTTTTATGGATTTTAGCATTTCATTAGTTTTTAAGAGTTGTTTGTATTTTTAGTTTTTTGAGTTTTTTAGGGGTTTTTATTTTTTTCGTATTCTTTGGTATTTTTTAGGATTTTTATTGATTTTTCAGATTTTAGGAATTTTGAGGGTTTTGGGTTTTTTAAGATTTCTATCATTTTTTATGGTTTTTAGGGGGTTTAAGTATTTTTCTTGTTTTTAATGTTTATTTGTTGTTTTTATAGTTTTTAGTGGGTTTTTAGTTTTTTCTGATATTTATGGATTTGTTTGGAATTTTTAGTTTATTTGGATTCTTTTGGATTTTGAGGGTTTTTAATATATTTAGGATTTTTTAGGGTTTTAGTGTTTTTCTAATTGCTTTAGGGTTTTGAGTTTTTTTAATTTTTTAATGTTTAAAGAATTTAAAATTGTTTTTAGAGTTTATTGGGTTTTTTGGGTTTTTATGGTTTTTGGGTTTATTAATATTCTTAGGGATTTTTATTGTTTTGGGGGTTTTAGGGTTTTTAAGGGTTCTGAGCATTTTTTGGTTTTTAGAAGTTGTAAGTGTTTCTATTTTTATGGGTTTCTTAAGGGTTTTTAGGGTTTCTTGGGTTTTTAATTTTTTCATATTGTTTGGGATATTTTATTGTTTATATGATTTAATGGATTTTAGAGATTTTATGGGGTTTTTAAATGTTTTTAGGATTTTATGGGGTTTTATGGTTTTTTGAGTTTTTAGGGTTTTTTTGATTTTTTTGTATAAATTTATAGTTTTTAGAGTTTTTAATGTTTTTAGGGGTTTAATTGGATTTTAGATTCCTTGGCGGTTTTAGGGGTTTTAGGGGTTTTAATAGTTTTTAGTGTTCCTATGATCCTTTTAATGTTTTATAGTTTTTTAGGTTTTTAGGGGTTTTCAGTGTTTTTTGGTTTTTAGGTTTTTCTTGGGGGGGGGGGGTGAATGTTTTTAGGGTTTTTTATGTTTTTATATATTTTTAGTGCTTTTTTTGATTTTGTGGTGTTCTAGTGTTCTTAGGGGTTTTAGAGATTTTTATGGTTTTGAGGGGTTTTATGGATTTTTTGGGTTATTATTGTTTTATTAGTTTTTAAGGGTTTTATAGTTTTTAAAATTTTTAGGCGTTGAAAGGGTTTTTAGTTTTTTAGTGGGTTTTTTGGGTTTTAATTGATTTGTTTGGGTTTTTGATGTTTTATGGAATTTATTGTGGTGTTTGGATTTTTTTTGAGTTTTTTGGGGTTTATAGGTTTTTATAGTTTTTAATATTTGTAGGGGTTTAATGGGGTTTTTATGTTTTTTAGTGTTTTTAATTTCTTATGGGTTTTTACATTTTTTTATGTTTTCAGGGGTTTTTTTGTTTTTATGGTTTTAGGGGTTTTAGGGTGTACGTAGGGTGCTTATGGATTTCCCATTTCATAGGGTTTTTAGGGGATTCAAGTTTTTTATGTTTTTAAGGTTTTATAAGATTTATTTAGGTTTTTTGGGGTTTATACATTGATAATGATTTTTGGGGATTTTTCAGGATTTTAATATTTTTTAGGCGTTTTGGGGATTTTGAGGGTTTTTATTGCTTTTATGATTTCTAGGTTTTTAGGGTGGGTTTTTTATTTTTAAGAATTTTAAGGGTTTTGATCATTTTTAGTGACTTACAGAGATTTAAATGGTTTTCAGTGTTGTTAGTGGGGTTTTATGGGTTTTATGTGTTTTTATTGTTTATATTGTATTTAGGGGTGTTATGGTTTTAAGGGTTTTGGGGTATTTTATGGTTTTTATGGATTTTAGAATTTCATTAGTTTTTAAGAGTTGTTTGTATTTTTAGTTTTTTGAGTTTTTTAGGGGTTTTTATTTTTTTCGTATTCTTTGGTATTTTTTAGGATTTTTATTGATTTTTCAGATTTTAGGAATTTTGAGGGTTTTGGGTTTTTTAAGATTTCTATCATTTTTTATGGTTTTTATGGGGTTTAAGTATTTTTCTTGTTTTTAATGTTTACTTGTTGTTTTTATAGTTTTTAGTGGGTTTTTAGTTTTTTCTGATATTCATGGATTTGTTTGGAATTTTTATTTTTTTTGGATTCTTTTGGATTTTGAGGGTTTTTAATATATTTAGGATTTTTTGGGGTTTTAGTGTTTTTCTAATTGCTTTAGGGTTTTGAGTTTTTTTAATTTTTTAATGTTTAAAGAATTTAAAATTGTTTTTAGAGTTTATTGGGTTTTTTTTGGGTTTTTATGGTTTTTGGGTTTATTAATATTCTTAGGGATTTTTATTGTTTTGGTGGTTTTAGGGTTTTTAAGGGTTCTGAGCATTTTTTGGTTTTTAGAAGTTGTAAGTGTTTCTATTTTTATGGGTTTCTTAAGGGTTTTTAGGGTTTCTTGGGTTTTTAATTTTTTCATATTGTTTGGGATATTTTATTGTTTATATGATTTAATGGATTTTAGAGATTTTTTTGGGGGTTTTAAAGGTTTTTAGGATTTTATGGGGTTTTATGGTTTTTTGAGTTTTTAGGGTTTTTTTGATTTTTTTGTATAAATTTATAGTTTTTAGAGTTTTTAATGTCATTAGGGGTTTAATTGGATTTTAGATTCCTTAGCGGTTTTAGGGGTTTTAATAGTTTTTAGTGTTCCTATGATCCTTTTAATGTTTTATAGTTTTTTAGGTTTTTATGGGTTTTCAGTGTTTTTTGGTTTTTAGGGTTTTCTTGGGGGGGGGGTCAATGTTTTTAGGGTTTTTTATGTTTTTATATATTTTTAGTGATTTTTTTGATTTTGTGGTGTTCTAGTGTTCTTAGGGATTTTGATGGTTTTTTGGAGTTTTTAGAGTGTTAAGGGTTTTATGGATTTTAGGTATTTATAGGTTTAAGCGGTTTTAAGAATTTGCGGTTTTCTTAGGGGTTTTCATGGTGTTTTGTTATTTTTGGAAGTTTTTGGCCTTTTTTTTTATTTTTTTGGGGTTTTATAGTATTTATGGATTTTGAGGCGTTTTAGGGTTTCAGAGTTTTTTGGTTTTTTGTGATTGTAGGGTGTTTAATTTTCAAACATTTTCTAAAATTGTTTAATTATTTTAGGGGTTTGAAGGGGTTTAAGTGTTTTTATTGGTTTTTTAGAGTTTCAATGGGTTTTTAGAACTTTTTTTTTGTTTTTTTAGTTTTATGGTTTATATGGGCTTTAAGGGGGTTTTGTTTTTTTGAGGGTTTTTAGGGGTTTTAACATTTTTTAGGTTTTTGGGGTTTTTAACTGTTTTTATGTTTTTAAGGATTTCATAGATGTTTTAGGGTTTTTAGTATTTTTAACAATTTTAGGGATTTTTGGGGATTTTTACGAATGTCATGGTATTTTATGTCTTCTAGGAATTTTAGGGTATTTATGGTTTTTTTGGATTTTTAACATTTTTTGTTTTTTAAGGATTATATGTATTTTTATATTTTAAATGTTTTATTAGGATTTTTTGAGGTTTCTACATTATTATTTATTTTTATGGATTTTTTAGGGTTTTATGGTTTTTAGTGATTTTGATTGGTTTTAGTGTTTTTTGTGTTTTATGGGTTTTTCACTTGTTATGATTTTTTTGAGTTTTTTATGTTTTTAAAATTTTTATAGTTTCTAATATTTATTAGGGGTTTAAAGGGTTTTAGAGTTTTTAGTAGGTCGTTATGGGTTTTTTGGGGTTTTTTGGGTTTATAGGTTTTATGGGTTTTATGGTTTATAGGATATTAATGGGTTTTTTCTTCTTTTAGGGTTTTTAGCATTTTAGGTTTTGAGGTGATTTATTTTTTTTTAGTTTTTTTAAGGTAATCTTAGGGGGGTTTTGGGTTTTATGTTTTTTAAATATTTATGTATTTTTATGGATTTTATTATAATTTTTATGGTTTTTAATGAATTTAGGGTTTTAAGGTTTCTTAGGTATTTTTGATTTTTTGGGTTTTTCTTGAGTTTTTAAGGGTTTTTATAATTATTTAGGTTTTTATGGGTTTAAAGAGTTTTTAATATTTTTATTTTGTTTTTTATTATTTTAATGAGGTTTTAAGGTTTTTAATATTTTAGGGGTTTTATGGGTTTTAGTGCTTTTAGGGGTTTTAGGGTATTTTAGGTGGTTTAGGTTTTTATATATTTTTAGGTTTTTAGGTATTTTTTGAGTTTTTAGATTTTCATGGTTTTCTTAGGGGTTTTAAGAGTTTTTATGTTTTTTGGTATTTTTTTCTTTTTATTATATTTATCGATTTTTATAATTTTTTAGGATTTTTACGGTTTTCATGGTTTTAGGGATTTTAGTGATTTTTTTATTGTTTAGGTTTTTTTTTGATTTTATGTTTTTCTAATTTTTAAAGATTTCTTAGTGTTTCTAGGTTTTTTAGGTTTTTTTATATTTTTAGGTATTTTTAGGGTTTTCTTAGAATTTTTATGGTTTTTAGTTTTTTTATGAATTTTGAGGGGTTTTATAGATTTTTTTATTCAATGATTGGGGGGGGGGGTTATATTTTTTACTGTTTTTGGGGATTTTTATAGATTTTTAATGTTATTAGAGTCCTGTATATTTTTTAAAGGTATTAGTAATTTTTAGAATTTTTATGGTGTTTTTAGGGTTTTTTAATGTTTTAGGGAGTTTATGGTTTTCATGTTTTTTTAGGTTTTATAAGGTTTTTTGGATTTTTTAATGTTTTTAAGCGGTTTATGTGTTTTTTGGGGTTTTGAAGCTTTCATAGGGGTTTCCATGTTTTTATGTGTTTTACATTATTAGGGATTTTAAGGATTTTTAATGATTTTTATTTATTTTTAGTGTTTTTAGGGGGTTTTTGAATTTTTTACTATTTTCAATGTATTGTTTTTGAAATATTTATAATTTTTAGGTGTTTATAGGGGTTTTTTGAGTTTTTTTTGTCATTTTATTTATTTTTAGTATTTTAAGATTTTAGGGGATTTTAAGGTATTATGTTGTTTAGGTCTTTTAGGGGTCTTCAGGGTTTTCAATGTTTTTAGTGTATTTAGGTTTTTCAAGAGGGGGGGGTTGTGTTTTAAGTTTTTTAATGTTTTCTTAAGGGTTTTTAGTATTTTTAGTGATTTATTTTTTTAGTGATTTTTTGGATTTTTAGGATTTTTAATGTTTTTAGGGATTTGTGGGATTTTGAGGGGTTTTAAGAGTTTTCACGGTTTTTATTAATTCTTTCACTTTTAGGGTTTTTAGGTATTATTTGTTTTTATGTTTTTAAGATTTTCTTAGGGATTTTAGGGTTTTAGGGTTTCTTATTTATTAGGGATTTTAGGTATTTTTCTATTTTTATGGGTTTTTATATTTTATTTGGGATTTTGAGGACTTTTAGTGTTTTTAGGGATATTAGGGTTATTTAGGGTTTTTATGGTTTTTAGGGGTTTTAAGTGTTCTTATATTTTTAGGGTTTTCTTGTGGTCTTCCAAGAATTTTTGAATTTTTTATTTTTTTAGGGATTTTTAGTGAGGTGTTTGGATTTTATGGTTCTTAGGGGTTTTAGAGATTTTTAGGGTTTTGAGGGTTTTTATGGATTTTTTGGGCTATTATGGTTTTTTTAGTTTTTAAGGGTTTTAGAGTTTTTAAAATTTTTAGGCGTTGAAATGGTTTTTAGTTTTTTAGTGTGTTTTTTGGGTTTTAATTGATTTATTGGGTTTTTATAGTTTAAGTTTTTTTATGGTCTGTAAGAATTTTAGTGGTTTTATAGTTTTTTATAGTATTAACCATTTTTTATGTTTTTAGGTGTTTTAATTGTTTTTAGGTTTTTAAGGATTTCTTATGGGGTTTAATAGGTTTTTTATTTTTTTATTGATTTATAGTAATTTTTTGGGATTTTATGTATTTTAGTTATTTTCATGTGTTTTGGGGGATTTAATGTTTTTTTTTCATTTTTTTGGTTCTTTTAGTATTTTTTGTTTTTAAGAGTTTCTAGAGTTTTTTTTAATTTTTAGGGATTTTTGCGTTTTTAGGGGGTTTAGTATTTTTACTGTTTTTAACACATTTATGGGTTTTGATGGTTTATAGGGGGTTCAGGGGTTTTTATCATGCTGCTTAGGGTTTTTAGCATTGTTTTGGTTTTTAGGTGTTTTATGTGTTATATTGTTTTTATTGTTTTCTAGGGGTTTTCAAGTTTGTTAGGGATTCTTACAATTTTAGAAATATTTTTTGAATTTTTTGGAATTTTATTAGTTTTTCGGAATATAGGAATTTTGAGACTTATAGATTTTTTTTCTAGTTTTAGGGTTTTTTTAGTTTTTAGTGGTTTTTAGGTTTTAGAGTATTTTAACTTTTTTTTGTGGTTTAAAATGTATTTAGAGTTTTAATATCATTTTAGGGTTTTAGGGGGTTTTTATGGTTATTAATAGATTTTATCGTATTAGAGGTTTTAAGGTTTTAAGGGGACTTTTTAGGGTGTTTATGGTTTTAGTGTTTTATTAGGTTTTTAGTGGTTTTATGTGTTTTTAGGTTTTTCATTTTTTCATAGTTGTTTTGAGTGGTTTTAATTTTTTTTATGGATTTTTGGATTTTGTATATTTTTTATGGGTTTTAATTTTTTAGGATTTTTATTGGTTTTAAGGATTTTACATATTTTGAAGAGTTTTTATGGTTTTTATGGTATTTTAGATTTTTTTTGAGTTTTTAGTGTTTTTAATGTTTTTAAAGAATTTTAAGGTTTTTGGCAGTTTAAAATATTTTTAATTATTTTTGTGGAGTGTTAGAGTTTTTATAGGGTTTTTGGGTATTTTCAGTTTTTAGTTGATTTTATGTCTTTTAGAGGTTTTTAGGATTATAGATACCTTTTAGGGTGTTTAGGGGTTTTAGTGTTTTTAAGGTTTCTTAAGCCTTTTATGTTTTTTCATGTTTCTAAGGTTTTCATAGGGTTTTTTATGATTTCTGATTTTTTAATGTTTTTAGTGATTTTTGGGTTCTTAAGAATTTATGTGTATTAGGATTTTTTGGGATTTGGGGGGGGGGGGGGTTTAAGGGTTTTAGGTTTTTTTTGAATTTTATGTTCTTTTACATTTTCAGATGTATTAAGTGATTTTATGATTTTTATGATTTTATTAAGGTATTTTATGTTTTTTGGTATTTTTGGGGATTTTTAAGGTTTTTTTTGGGTTTTTAGGGATTTTTAGGGTTTTTATGGATTTTATGGGTTTTATGGTTTTTCGGGGTTTAGGGGGGGGGGGTTTAGAGTTTTATAGGGTATTAAGGTTTTTAATGATTTTTAACATTTTTAGGGTTTTAAAGAGTTTTAGAGTTTTTTCAGTTTTTATGGGGTTTAGTTTGTTAAGTATTTAAGATATTTTTTTTTCTTTTAGGGTTTTTATTATTTTTAGGAGTTTTTAGTGTTTTTTTTATTTTTAGGGTTTTAGTGGTTTCATGTATTTTGAGGGTCTTTTTATGTTTTAAAGGATTTTAAGGTTTTTTTGGGATTTTAGGGATTTGGTGGGATTTATTGGCTTTTTCAGGGTTTTTAGGGTTCATATGGGGGTTTTTTGGGTTTTAGGGTTTTTTTGGGGTTTTAGGGTTTTAAGGTTTTCATATTTTTCTTAACGTTTTAGTGGTTTAAAGGATTTTTATATATTTTAGTGTTTTTAAGGTTTTTATGTGTTTTTAGAGTTTTCTATGTTTTTATGGGTTTCTATTGTTGTTAGGGGTTTTGGGATTTTAATCCTTTTTAGGATTTTAAGGGTTTTTACGTTTTTAGGGCTTTCATCAATTTTTTGATTTTTAATGTTTCTTTATGGTTTTTCAGGGTTTTCAGGGTTTCCCCATTTTTATAGATTTTATAGGATTTTTAGGATTTTAGGGGTTTTAGGGTTTTTAGGGGTTTTAGCAATATTTAAGGTTTTTGGTGTTTTATTTTTTTAGGGTTTTAAGGTTTTTATTGAGTTTTTAAGATTTTTAGATGTTTGTATGTTTTTAGGAGTTTTTAAGGATTTTTATTATTTTAGGGATTTTAGGTATTTTGAGGCTTTTTATGATATTATGGTTTTGGGTTTTTATGTGATTTTTCAGTTTTTAGGTCTTAAAGTATTTTTAGATTTCTTTAAGGGTTTTAAGGATATGAATGGTTTTTAGATGTTTTAGTGACCTTTTAGGGGTTTTATGGACTTTTACGGGGATATATGGTTTTAAAGTGGTTTTATGTTTTTAGAGTTTTTTAGGGTTTTAGGATCTTTTAAGGGTATTTATCCGTTTAAATATTTTTTTTGGGATTGCAAGTGTTTTAGTTTTTTAAGGTTCTTAGGGTTTTTAGGGTTCTTAAGGGTTTTTACATTTTGGGGGTGTTTTGGGGATTTTTTAGATTTTTATTGTTTTTATTGTTTTTAGGGACTTTGAGGGGTTTTAGGTTTTTTACGGTTTTTAGGATTTTTATTGTATTCTTAATTTTAGGGATTTTTTTAGTTTTTAGGGTTTTAAGGTATTTACACTATTTAACATTTTTAGGGGTTTAAAGTGACTTTAGAGTTTTTTGGGTTTTTATGGGGATTTAAAGTTTTTAAATGTTTTTAGGCGGTGTTTATTGTTTTTTGGGTTTTTAGGATTTAAGAATTTTTAAGGGTTTTATGTTTTTTAAGTTTTAGGGTTTTCTTTTTATTTTTCAGGGTTTTTGGTGCTTTTAGGTTTTTATAAAATTTTAGTGTTTTTTTGGATTTTTTCGATTTTTAGGGGGTTTATGGATTTTAAGCATTCTTCAGGGGGGGTTTTTGGGTTTTTATGGTTTTTATGGGTTTTTTGGTCTTTATGGTTTTTTAGTGTTTAGAGGTTTTATGTATTTTTGGAGTTTTTTAATGTTTTTTTCGTGTTAATGGGGATTTTGGAGATCTCGATGGGTTTGGGGGGGGGGTTTATAGGTTTTATGGGGTTCTGGGGTTTTGGGTTTTACAGTTTTTAGGGTTTTTAAGGTTTAAATTTTTTTAGGTTTCTATTAGTTTTAAAGCATTTATTTGGGTTTTTCAATATTTTTATGGTTTTTAGGGTTTTTAAAGCTTTTCTGTATTTTTTACGTTTTTTGGATTTTTTACGTTTTTGAGGGTTTTAAAGGTTTTCATATTTTTTTAAGATTTTAAGGGCTTAAAGGGATTGTAGTGTTTTTAGTGGGTTTTAGGTTTTAATGGGTTTTGGTGGTTTTTTTGAGGATTTTAGGGGATTTATGGTCTATAGGGTTTAATATTTTCTAGTGTTTTTGGGTTTTTTTTAGTTTTTAGGGATTTTCGGGGTTTTAAGGTTTTTTTAGGTTTTAAATTTTTTTCTTCGGGGTTTTTAAGTGTTTTTTGGGTTTTTACATTTTTAGTCATTTTTAGGGATTTTTAAGAGTTTTATGGTTTTTTAGGATTTAAAGTATTTTGATTTTTTTTAGTGTTTTTATGTTTTTTTTGGTTTTAATGTTTTTTTTGTTTTAGGATATATATTGATTTTTAGAGTTTTTAATTTTTTTATTTTTTAAAGGTTTTTTTGGTTCTTTTATGTTTTCAGGTATTTTAGCATTTTTAGGTTTTTGTAGAGGTTTGAACTGTTTTTAGATTTTAAGGGTTTCTTAGGGGTTTTTAGGGTATTTAAGGATTTTTACATTTTTAGGCATTTTAGGTATTTTTGAAATTTCGTGGGTTTTTAGGGTTGTTAGGGGTTTTTAGTGTTTTTAGGGTTTTAGGGTTTTAGGGTTTTTAGTGTTTTTTTGTCAGTTTTTAGGGGTTTTAAGTGTCTTTTGCCTTTTAATATTTTCTTAGGTATTTTCATATTTTTATGTATTTTAGGTTTTAATTGATTTTTTTTTATTTTTTGTATTTTTATGGCCTTTTGAGGGGTTTTGGGTGTTTGGGTTTTTTCGTTTTTAGGGTATTAATGTTTTTTAATAATTTTCCTTCATTTTTAAGCATTTAGAGGGGTTTTAGAGTTTTTAGTTGGTTTTAGGGGTTTTAGGGTTTTTGAAAGTTTTTTTTGGATTTTTATAGTTTTTAGGGACTTTTAGGGATTTTAGCATTTTTTGGTTTTTTATGTTTTTATGTGTATTTAGGATTTTAGGGGTTGATAGGGATTTTATGGGTTTTTATAGATTTTTTAAGTTTTTAGGGATTTATTGGTCTTCTTCAGTATTTTTATATTTTTTACATTTTTTAGGGAAAGGAAGGAATAAGGCCAGGCTATTCATGACCCCCCAAAATTTATTAGAAAAAAGACACAATTGACAAGGGAGGGCAAAAGTCCATAAACCCACATCCAAAAACCCTGAACACCCCCAAAAAAACCAAAACCCTATAAAATAAACAAGACAACGCAAACAAGAGGGGATAAAGTTAAATGACCCACACCCAAAACGTGAAACATGCCACAGGGAACCACATCCCCACTATCACCAAAGTCAGAAGTTAGAAGCAGGACTATATGGGTCACCATTAGCACCATATCCAAAAGATACATCAGCATCCACCAACTCCCACTCCAATTCATGCAGTTTGAAGAATGTAGTGTACATATCAATGAGCCCTCACCACTCTGCATTTAGCTTCAACTCAGAGGAGTGCTTGTCAAGTCATCCTCTCTTATTAGGGAAATCTTTTCTTTGAGCCTTAGGGGAGGCTCTAGTAGACACGGTCATTGGAATATTTGAGTATTCCTTTGTTGGCATCCTCTTTGGTGGAGTTGGGATGAACCCTATAGAAAAATTATTTTTCCCATGTGGACATGCATCCTATATCAATTATCTTTCCCTCATGATTTAAGACATGTTAGAGTTCATTTGTTTATCATCATCAGTACTAACCCCCCAATAGTAAAAAACTTGTGAGTACAATCCATCCTGAAAGAGACCCATTTGCATTGGGGGATTCATCACATCACTATCCTCCAAACCTATTTGCCTCCTAATCAGGAATTTAGAGTTCCCAGTTGCAAACTCTCCATTCCCCGTTGGAACAGATTGTAGGTCATGTTCTATCTTAGGAAAAGAGCTCGACTCCATTCTTATGTAGTTCAGATTTTGCATCAAAGGTTCACCAAGGTGTCTAGCCACCTCCTCACTATAAGATAACTGAGCAACAGTCCATCCCTCATGCAGAACCATGGCAGTCTGGTCTGGTTCATTCCCAATAACAACATAAGAAAATTGAACTCGAATGACCTAAACCTCTTACTACACATCACAAGTAGGGATATATGAACCATTTCCAATATACTATCCTTCCTCATTCCTACCACCATCATTGAGGGCCTGAGTCATATGCAGATCCTGTGCTTCACTCTGATCACAAGAATCACCACTTGCTAGAAGCCCCTGTAAAGTAGGATTCACCACTGCAATCTGAACCGGATACTCCACACTGGAATCATGCATGGCAATATTATCCACATTAGCAGAGTCACACAACTCCCTTGCACAAGCTAGAACAACCACCCCAGAGACCAGGGCATCCTATAATTCCCTGACCTTCTCTTCACACTCAGCACCCTCCAGCCTAGATGAGGAAACCTACTCAGGTTTCTCTTCAATAATTCCATCACTAAAAAATCCCTCCATCCATCATTGTGTTTCATCTGCACTACCTCATACACAATATCACTGCCATCAACCATCTTTTGATGCACATCCTACTACACATAAACCATATCCCCAAAATCCAACCCATCAGACTGATTGCATAATGGGACTTTGGCGCTTCCCCTATACACAACCATACTGTTACACCTTTCCTTAGAATTCATCACCCTTATCATACATAATTCCCAGGTCTCATTTTAGTATTTCAAATATATCATAGACCCTCATTTCAGGTGGTGGTTTCTGAGAAGTCATCGGTGGAACATCTCTAGTCAACACAGTAGCATGATTTGCCACTAAAGCATCTTGGTCACCAACCACAGACACAAAAAATTCATCATCATGAGGCACATCAGTTTTCCTAACCAGGTTACCCACATCGAGCACTCCCTGACCTAGTCCCAAGTTCCTCTTCTCCTATTCCCACACCTACAGTCAGCACTATGATGACCCAGTTTTTTGTAGGTAGAACAAAAGACCACTGGCGATTCAAAGATGACTGGTTGCTTATACCAGAATTCCATTCCAATAATAATCCAAACAAAGTCAACCGTCACCATGGATGTGTCCACCTCAATGCGCACCATTATAGAAATAGGATGGAAAATTGCTCGAGTCCTATTATCAGAGAATAGAAACCTACCCAAGAGATTCCCAAGCATACAGATGATAGATGGATTTTGGAAAGGAAGAGGGAGTTCTAGAAACTTATCCTGTGAAGCAATCATCTGTGAATCTCGGTTCATGTAAATATCGAAGCTCCACCTAAATAGAAAGAATCTGACTTTGTTAAAGCTTCGAGGTGACATGGACCCAGTGCGTATCAAATCATTAGGTTTTATGGTCATTTGGGGTTTTTATTTTTATTTTTATAGTTTTTATGGGTTTTAAGGTTTTTAGAGTGTTTTATTGTTTTTTGGGGTTTAAAGTGTGTTTATTGAGTATTTAGGGGGTTTTAGGGTTTTATGAATTTGTGGGATTTTAATATTTTTACAGGTTTTGTGGTTTTTACAGGATTTTTATTTTTAGTGTATTTTAATATTATTAGAGTTTTTAGGTTTTCTATGCATTTAAATTAATTTTAGTTTTTTGAGGTTTTCTTAGGATTTTTCAGGGTTTTAGGGTTTTTATATTTTAGGGTTTTTAGGTAGTTTTAGGATTTTTATACCCTTTTATGGATTTCAAAGATTTTGAGGGTCTAGGGTTTTTTTATGGTTTTCATCATTTTTTACACTTTTTATAATTTAATGTGTTTTTAGTTCATGGAGGTTTTCTTAGGGGTTTTCATTGATTTTAGGGTTTTTTTGCATTTTTTAGGTTTTTAGGATTTTTTAAATTATTTTTGGGTTATTAGTGACTCTATGGTTTTTTAGGGTTTAATGTTTTTTTGTTTCTATGTTTTTTTGTTTTTATTTTTTTTGAGTTTCTTAGCGGTTTTATGGTTTTTTAATTTTTTAATCATATTAATGGTTTTAAATGGTTTTTAGAGTTTTCAGTGGATTTTTAGGGTTTTATGGTTTTTAGGTTTTCCCTTAGTTTTATGGTTTATTATGGGTTTTAGGATATTTTGGGTATAATTTTTTAGGGTTTTATGTTTTTTCTTATGGAATTTTATGGTTTTTGGTATTATTACATTTTTGGGATTTCTATGTATTATTGTGATTTTTATGTTTTTTAGGTATTTTGAGGGATTTTAGGGTTTTTTATGGGTTTTTTAGGTTTTAGATGGGTTTTTAGTTTTTTTTAGGTTTTTAATGTTTTTATATTTGTTAATGTTTTAAGTGTTTGAAGGGGTTTTAGTGTTTTTAGTGTCTTTTTAGTTTTCAGGGTTGCTTGTTTTTGTAGGGTTTAGGAGTTTTAAGTGTTTTTAGGTTTTTATGGGGTTCTTTTGGTTCTTTTGGATTTTTTGGGATTTTTATGTTTTTCAGAATTTTATTTCTTTTTAAGTATATTTATTGTAATGTTGGTTTTAGTGATTGTGGGGGTTTTTATGATTTTTAGGGTTTTTATCATTTTTAAATTTTTTTATTTTTATGGGTTTTAAGTGTTTTTAGGTTGTTAAGGATTTATTAAGGATTTTTAGGGTTTTAGCCATTTTTCTTTTTAGATAATTTTATGAACCTTCTAGGATTTTTATAGTTTTTATATTTTTTATGGATTTTGATGATTTTAAGGGTTTTTTTAGTGTTTTTATGATTTTTGGGTCTTTTTTGATTTTTTTAGCATTTTTAAAAAAAATTAGATATTTTTTACATTTTTTCTTTTGAATTGTTTTTAGAGATTTTACTGGTATATTAGGGTTTTATTAAGTTTCTAATATTTTTAAATATTTTTATGGTTTTATGGTTTTTATGGTTTTTAGGGTTTTTATTGTTTTTAGGATTTTTGTTTAATTGTTTTTTCGGTTTTTAGTTTTTTAGAGTTTTCATGGTTTCATACATTTTTGTGTTATTTTTGATATTTTTAGGATATTTAATGGGTTTATGGAATTTGATATATTTTATAGGTTTTTTTGGGATTTTATAGTTTTCTTGGGTTTTTAGTGTTTTCTGAGTTTTTTAGGTTTTTCTTGGTTTTTATGTGTTTCAATTGTTTGTAGGGGTTTAAAGGGTTTATTAGAAATTTAGTGGGTTTTATGATTTTTAGGCATTTTAGAGTTTTTAATGGTACTTTGGGGGTTTTATATTTTTTCGGTCTTAGTGTTTATAGGGTTGTTAGGTTTTTATCAATTTTATATTTTTAGGGTTTTTAAGTGTTTTTTAGGTTTTTAATGTTTTTATGGTTCTTTAGGGTCCTTAGGGGTTTTTACATTTTTAGTGATTTTTTGGGATTTTTATGGATTTTTACGGTTTTTACTGTTTTAGTGATTTTGAGGGTTTTTAGGGTTATTAAGGTTTTTACCTTTTTTAGGTTTTAATATGTTTTAAGTTTTTTAAGGGTTTTATGGTTTTCATTGGGTCTTTTAGGGTTTTAATGGGTTTTTATGTTTTTATGGATTCTGTGGGGTTTTAGGGTTTTTTGTGTTTTTTGGTTTTTTAGGTTTTTATATTTTTTGGGTTTATTAATGTTTTAAAGGGGTTAAAAGTTTTTAATGTTTTCAGAAGTTTAAATGATTTTTAGAGATTTTTGTGGTTTTTAGGATTTTTATCATTTTTAGGGTTTTTATAGTTTTTAGTAGTTTTATGGTTTTTAGTGTTTTTAGGGGTTTTTTGGGTTTTTAGAGTTTTTAGGTTTTTTAGGTCTTTTAAGTTATTTTAATGTTTTCTAATCATTTTTTAGGTTTTTAGGGGTTTTTTAATTTTTTTAGGGATTTTTGGAAATTTCAGGATTTTCTAGATTTTGGGCTTTTAAGATATTTGAATATTTTTTGGGAACTGTATGGTTTTTGACGTATTAAGTTTTTTGGGGGGTTTAGGAGTTATTTTAGTTTTTAGGGGTTTAGAGTATTTTATTGTTTATAAAGTCTTTAGGGGCTTACAGTTTTTTTAATGTTTTTAGGGGTTTTATGGTTTTTATTGGTTTTTATGTTGTTTTAAGGTTTTAGGGGTTTTTTTGGTTTTTAGGGGGTTTACTGAGTTTTAGGGTCTTAGGATATTTTATGTTTTCTCCATTATTTTTGTGTTTATGGGGATATTTTGTGTTATTATGTTTTATAGTTTTTCTTAGTGTTTTATAGTGTTATTATGATTTCAATAATTTTTAATAATATTTTTATATTTTTATATTTTTTCAAGATTTTAAGGTTTATTATGTTTTTTAGGGTTTTAAGGCCTTGAGGGTTTTGGGGATTTTAGAGTTTTTGGTGTTTTATGGTTTTATGGTCTTTAGAGTATTCTAATATTTTTTGGATTTTAAAAGGTTTTTTAGAGTCTGTGAAGGGTTTGAGGGTTTTATGGGGATTTAATGGTTTTTAGGTGTTTTATGGTATTTAGGTTTTTTATGGTATTTTTTCTATTTTAGAAAATTTTAGGTGTTTAAGTGTTTTAATGTTTTTATGCTTCTCTTTGTGGTTTTCATGTCTTTTAGGATTTTTTATGTTTTAAGGAATTTGGGGGGGGGGGTGGATTTTTTTTGGTTTTTATGGTTTTTAGGGATTTTGAGAGTTTTTGAGAGTTTTTAGGGATTTTTTAAAAATTTTAGTAGTTTTATGTGGTTTTAGGTTTTTAATTTTTTCTTAGGGTTTTTCAGGGTTATTTGGGGTTTTAACTCTTTTTAAGTATTTTTAGGAATTTTTTTTGAATTTTTATGGTTTTTACTGATATTGGGGATTTTTAGTGTTTATTTTTATTTTATGGTTTTTTTGGTTTTTTAGGGGTTTATTGAGTTGTTTATGTTTTATGGGTTTTTATATTTTTTACCAGTTTGAAGATGTTTTAGATGTTTTAGTTGTTTTTAATATTTTTATGGGTGTTTAGTGGTTTTTTGGTTTTAAGGGTTTTTACAGTATTTTTACGTTCATAGGGTATAAGGGTCTTTTATGGTTTTTAGGGTTTTTTTCTTTTTAAGGGTTTTAAGTGTTTTAGGTTTTTATGGTTTTTGTTTGTGAAATTAAAGGATTCTAGGGGTTTTTACACTTTTAGGTACTTTTTTTAATTTTTTTTTTGATTTTTATGGGTTTTTAGGGTTTTTAAGGATTTTTGGGTTTTTAGTGTTTTTAGGGTTTTCAGAGTTTTTAGTTTTTTTAGGTTTTTTGTGTTTTTTGGATTTTTGTGTTATTTAAATTTTATTACAGGTTTTCTTGGTTCCATTATTTTTATGTTTTAAGGGATTTTTCGTGATTTATTATGATTAATATGGTTTTTTATAATTGGAGATATTTTTATGTGTTTTAGGGATTTTTAGTGATTTTATGGTTTGTTTGAGTTTTTAGTGTTTTTTTAGGTATTTTAGGTTTTTTGATTTTTTAATATTTTTAGAGGTTTAACGGGTTTTTTTACATTAAGATATTTTTATGGTTTTCAAAGGTTTTTTAGGTTTTTGTAGTTTTTAGGAATTTTTATAATTTTTAGTGGTTTTTTAGGGTTTTAGGGTCTTTAGGGTTTTTCTTTGGGTTTTTAAAATTTTTAAGTGTTTTAAGTGTTTTGGGATTTTAAGGTTTTCTTTGGGGTTTTAAGGGTTTGTATTGATATTTTATGTTTTATGTATTTTTTAATTTTTACGGTTTTAATTTTTTTTGGGATTTTGAGGGGTTTTTTTCGGGTTTTTAGGGTTTGTGGGGGTTTTAGGGTTTTTTGAGTTTTTAGGGTTTTTAAGGGATTTAAGAGTTTTTAATGTTTGTAGGATTTTTAAGGGTTTTTTGAGTTATTAGTGGGGTTTACTGTTTTAATGGGTTTTCAAAGGTTTTAAAGGTTTAATAGGTTTTAGGGAATTTTTTGCTTTTTAGTGTTTTTTGGTTTCTTTGGGTTTTTAAGTGTTTTTAGGTTTTTATGGATTTCTTAGGTGTTTTAAGGTATTTTCAAGGGTTTTTAACATTTTTAGGGAATTTTAGGGTTTTTTATGATTTTAGGGTGTATTGGGATTAGAGGTATTAATATGGTTTTTAGGATTTTATTGGGTTTTTATGGTTTTTATGGTTTTTTAGGTTTTAGGGTTTTTGATTCTTTAGGGGATTTAATGGGTTTTTAGTTTTTTAATGTTTTTAGTGGTTCAAAGGGTTTAAGAGTTTTTTGTATTTTTTTAGTTTTTTTGGGTTTTAAGTTTTTCAATGGGTTTTTGGTGGTTTTATGGGCTTAGGGTATTTTTAGCATTTTTTAGGTTTTTTAAACATTTTTAGATTTTAAGTGTTTTAGGTGTTTTTTTGGTATTTACGTTTTTCTTAGTGGTTTTTAGGGTTTTATGGGTTTTTTTACATTTTCTGGAATTTTTAGGGCTTTTGGTATTTTTATGGTTTTTAGTGATTTTAGGGGTTTTTTAGGTTATTACCGATTTTTAGGATTTTTATGGTCTTAAGGTTTTCTTAAGCATTTTCAGTGTTTTTGGGTTTTTTAATGAATTTAGTTATTTTTAGGCCATTTATAGTATTTTATGATTTTTAGGGATTTATGGATTTTGAGTTATTTTATGGTTTTATGTTTTTTAGGATTTTTCTGAGTTTCTTATGGGTTTTAATGTTTTTATAGTTTTTAATGTTTTTAGGGGTTTAATGTGGTGTTAGGGTTTTTAGCTGTTTTTGGGGATTTAATTAATTTTAGGGTTATTTATTGTTTTTAGGGAATTTTATCATTTTTATGGGTTTTAGGTTCTTCTTGGGTTTTTATTAATTTGTATGGTTTTTAAGGTTTTTAGTCTTTTTTGGTTTTTATTTTTTCTGAGGTTTTTTCAAGGTTATTAAGGTTTTTTACAATTTTAGGATTTTTAGGGATTTTTAAGTATTTTTGTGGTATTTAGGATTTTTGGGATTTTTGGGTTTTTGGGGTTTTTACTATTTATAGTGTTTTTAGGGTTTTAAAAGTTTTTCAGGTTTTTTAGGATTTCTAAGTGTTTTAAGGTTTTTATGAATTTATTATGTATTTTCAAGGATTTTGGGGTTTCTTCATTTTTTATGGATTTATAGGGTTTTTAATGTTTTTTTTATTTTTAGGGATTTTGATGGTTTTTTGGGTTTTTAGGATTTCTAGAGTTTTTATTTGTGGCGTAGGCTTTTTATTATAATTTTTATAGAGTTTTAAATGTATTTTATATTTTTTAATGTTTTTAGGGGTTAAAGGGTTTTTAGAGTTGGGGGTATTTTTTTTATGATTTTTAGGGATTTTTATGGTTTTTAGATGTTTTGGGGTTTTTAGGGTCTTTTAGGGTTTTTATCATTTTTAATTATTTTTAGTGTTTGATGCGTCTTATGATTTTTAAGGGTTTTTAGGGGTTTTAGGGTTTCTTTAGTGTTTTTAGGGGCTTTTAAATTTTTAGGGATTGTTAGAACCTTTTAGTATTTTTATGGTTTTTTATTTTTTTTTGTGTTTTTGTGGATTTTATTGTTTTTTCTTGATTCTGTAGGGTTTTTTGTTGGGTTTTTTTTTCACTTTTAGATTTTTAAGAGTCATATTTATTTTTAGGTATTCAAATTTCTTCTTAGGGGTTTTCTAGAATTTTACGAAATTTTAATTTTTAAGGATATTTATGGATTGTTTTATTTTTTGGGGTTTTTATAGTTGTTATGGAAATGCAGTTTTAATTGTTTTATGGGTATTTTTTTGTTTTTAGGGAATTTTAGTTTTTATGTTATTCTTTGGTTTATTCAAAATTTTATGGTTTTTTTGATTTTAAGTATTTTTATGGAATTTTTAATATTTTTATGGAATTTTGGGTTTTTAGGGTTTTTCTAGTTTTTAGGGTTTTAATTTTTTTAGATTTTTTAATGATTTCTTAGGATTAATGGGGTTTTAGAATTTTCCGTAAGTTTTTTGGTTTTTATGAGTTTTTAATGGGTTTTGTTGTTTTTAGGGGTTTTATGGTTTTCTTGGGTTTTTATATGGTTTAGGGTATTTTGGTTTTTTAGGGTTTTATCATTTTTAGCTTTTTAGGGGTTTTATGTGTTTTTAAGTTTTCTTATGGTTTTCACGATTTTTAAAATTTTTTACATTTTTGAGATTTATAATGATTTTTTATGTTTTTATGGTTTTTTATAGTTCTTAGGGATTTTGAGGGTTTTATTTTTTTTATAGTTTTTTGGATTTTTATTGATTTTTTTTTGGGTTTTAAATGTTTTTAAGGATTTTTAGTGTTTTTTTATTATTTTTAGGTTTTTAAATGGGGTTTATATTTTTAGTGGTTGTTAATGTTTTTTGGGTATTTAGGGATTTTTTTTGGTTTTTCGGGGGTTTTATGGTTTTTATAGGGTTTTAGGTGTTTTAGGGTCTTTTGGGGGTTTTATCAGTTTTTATCATTTTAGGGGTTTTAAGTGTTTTTTTGTTTTGGACGTTTTCTTACCATTTTCATGTTTTTAGTGTTTATTACGTTTTAGGGAGTTTTAGGGAGTTTTCTTATAATTAGTTTTAAGGGTATTTATATATTTGGTGGTTTCTTAGAGTTTTTTTTTTTGTTTAAGGGTTTTTTTTGGGTTTTTAGCATTTTTAGGTTTTGTGTGTATTAAATGTTTTATATTTTTTGGTATTCTAAGTGGGTTTTCACAATTTTTAAGAATTGTTTATGCTATTTATGATTTTTTTGGGATTTTTAGGGATTTATTAGTTTTTTATGGTTGTTAGGGTTTTTAAATATTTTTAGTGTTTAGGGTTTTTAGGGGTTTTAGGACTTTTAAGTATTTTAGGTTTTTAGGGGTTTATTGAGTTTTTTTCTAACCTTTTTAATTTTTCTAATTTCTTTAAAATTTTAATGCTTTTAAAGGGTTTGTAGTGTTTTTACTAGTTTATAGTGTTTTTACGGTTTTTAGTGTTTTTAAGATTTTATTGGATTTTATGGGTTTTAGGGATTTACAGTTTTAGCAACTTTTTAGGATTTTTTAGGTTTTTTAGTGCTTCGTAGGATTTTTATGGGTTTAAAGTGTTTTTATGTTTTATGGTTTTCTTATCATTTTCTATGGATTTTTATGTTTTTATGGATTTTAATTGTTTGATTGTGTTTTAGATATTTTGTGGGTTTTTAGCTTTTATTATGGTTTTTAGTATTATTAAGGTTTTTAATTTTTATTTTTTTATTTTGAGGGGTTTTAGGTTTTTAATTTTTTAAGTATTTTTTAGAGGTTTTCATGGTTTTTAGGAGTTCTTATTTTTTTAGGTATTTTTGGGGATTTTGTTTTTGGCTTTTTATAGTTTTAAGGGTTTTTAGGGAAATTGAGTGTTTTTGTTGTTTTTAGGGTTTTTATGGTTTTTATACTTATTTGGGTTTTAGGGTTTCTTTTATTTTTTGAGGGTTAATGGTTTTTAGAGTTTTTTTACTGTTTTTAGGCACTTAATGTGTTTTCGAGTCCTTTTTGGTTGTATGATTTTTAGGGGTTTCAGTGGTTTTTATGTTTTAGGGGATTTATGGTTTGTGGGGCTATTAGGGTCTTTTTAGGGTTCCTAGGTTTTTTTGGGGTTTTAAGTTTCTTTCTGTTTTTATGTTTATCTTAGTTTTTTTGTGGTTTTAGGGGACTTTACATATTTATGTATTTTTGGGATATTTTATGATTTTTATGGTTTTTAGGGTATTTAGGGATTTTGAGTTTTTAATGTTTTTTACGGGTTATGGGGTTTTATTATTTATTTTAGGGTTTTTGGGGGTTTTATGCTCTTTTGGTTTTTAAGGTATTTTGGTTTTTTCAAGGTTTTATCTGGTTTTTATGTTTTTAGTGATATTTGGGGGGGGGGAGGGGTTAGGATTTTTATCGTTTTTTGGGTACTTTGAGGTTTTAGGGTTTTAGGGGTTTTATGGTTTTTATTGTTTCCTTTGGGTTTTCAGGTTTTTTTTGAAGGTTTTAAGATTTTTAAGGGTTTTTGAGTTTTTTAACATTTTTCAGGGTTTAAATGGGATTTTGATGTTTTAGTGGCTTTTAATGTTTTTATTGGTTTTTAGTCTTTTTAGGGGTTTTAGGGGGTTTTATGATTTTTATGGTTTTAGGGTCTTGCAGTATTTTTATGAATTTTTGGGGTCTTTAACATTTTTAATGTTTTTAGGGGATTTATGTGTTTTATGTTTTTATGGTTTTCTTAGGGTTGTTCAATGTTTTTAGGATTTTTTATATTTTTAGGTCTTTTTTGATTTTTTATTTTTTAGGGATTTTTAGGGATTTTTAAGGCCTTAGCGGTCTATAGGGATTTATGATTTTTTGTTTTTTTTGGTGTTTTTAGGGATTTTTAGAGTTTTTAGAGTTTCCAGTGGGTTTTAGTGCTTTTATGGGTTTTAGGGTTTTTATGGTTTTAGTGGTTTTATGGGTTTATGGGTTTTTAGGTTTTTTATGGTTTTAGTGGTT
The DNA here is from genome assembly GCA_963277665.1 of Viscum album. Classification (NCBI taxonomy): domain Eukaryota; kingdom Viridiplantae; phylum Streptophyta; class Magnoliopsida; order Santalales; family Viscaceae; genus Viscum; species Viscum album. Next base: position 1,271,864,410 of record OY728136.1, on the reverse strand, counting down.
TTATGGTTTTATGGGGTTTTAGGATTTTTAGTTTTTGAAGGATTTTTAGGTTTTTTTCATTTTTAGGGGCTTCAGGTGTTTTAGGAATTTAATGTTTTCATAGTGATTTTAGGATACATTATTTTGTTAGTAATTTTTAGGATTTTTATTATTTTTTTGGTTTTAAGGTTTTTAGGGATTTTGAGGGGTTTAATGGTTTTTTTGGTTTTCTTATGGTTGTTAATTTTTTAGGAATTATGGTTATTCTGAGTTTTGTTAGTTTTTAAGGTAATTTTTGAGCTTTTAATTTTTTTGAGGTATAAAGAGGGTATATAATTTTTAGTGGATTTATGGGTTTTATGGGAAGTTAATGTGTTATAAGAATTTTAGGTGTGTTGTAGTTTTTTTGGTTGTTTTGACGTTTTAGGGTTTTTTATGGTTTTTAGAGTTTTTTGGGGGTTTAAGTTTTTTTGCTTTTAGATTTTTCTTAGGGGTTTTTATGGTTTTTAGGGGTTTTATGTTTTAAAATATTTTTATGGATTTTTTGGATTTTTTTGGTTTCTATTGTTTTTTGGTATTTTGAGGGTGTTTAGGGTTTTTTAGTGTTTTTAGGATTTTATTAGGTTTGTAGTATTTTTTAGGTTTTTTGTGGTTTTATGTTTTCTTAAGTTTTTATATATTAGGTAGGGTTATTTAATGATTTTTAGGTTTTCTATGTTTTTTGGTATTTTTAGGGTTTTTAGGATTTTTATGGATTTTGAAGATTTTTTTAGTGTTTTAGGTTTTTATGTTTTTTTTGTATTTTAGGGTTTTAGTGTTTTTTTTGAGTTTTTTATTTTTTTAAAGGGGATTTAGATTTTTTTTATTATTTTTATGGATTTTTATGGGTTTTTATAATTTCTAGTGGTTCTAGGTTTTTGGTATTTTTACAGTTTGAAGGTCCTTTTATGGTTTTTAGGGTTTTTAGTTTTCTTTTATTTTTTTGGGGCTTTAAGGATTATAATCTGTTTAAGGTTTTCTTAGGGTTGTGAAGGGTTTTAATGGTTTTTTAATTCTTATGGATTTTGAGGGATTTTACATAATTTTTATGGGTTTTAGTGGTTTTTTGGATTTTGAGGATCTTAGGGGTTTTATGGGTTTAGTGTATTATATAGATTTTAGCGTATTTCTAAGGGTTTTAAGTATTTTATGGTATTTCATGTCTTGTTATATTTTTTCATGATTTTATGTTTTTTACATTTTTAGAGGTTTCTTATAATTTTTATGTTTTTAGGGATTTTGGGGATTTTGAGGGTTTTTAGAGTTTTATAGGTTTTTTGAGGGATTTTATGGATTTTTGAGTTTTTTAGTTTTTTAAGGTTTTGTAGATTTTTTAATGTATTTATGGTTTTAAAGGGTTTGTATAATTTTTAGTGGGATTTTACGTTGGTTTAGTTTTTTTTTGTGTTTTTATAGGTTTTATGATTTTTAAGGAATTTTAGGTTATTTAGGGTATTTTAGGGGTTTTTAAGGTCTTATGATTTTTACGTTTTTATGGGTTTTATGTGTTGTTAGTTTTTAGGGATTTATTCGAGGTTTTCAATTTTTTATGGGTTTTTATGTTTTTAGTTATTTTTAATCATTTAATTATTTATTATTATTTTTATTATTTTTAGGATTTTAAGCGATCTTGAGAGGTTTTATGGGTTTTAGGGGTTTTATAGTTTTTTGGGTTTTTTGAGTTTTAATGTTATTTATTGATTTAATATATTTTTAATGTTTTATGATTTTTTAGAGTTTTTATAGGTTTTATGGTTTTTATGGGTTTTAGGGATTTTTTCATTTTCTTGGGGGGAGGGGTTTGTGATTTTTTGTTTTTTAGGGTCTTTTACGGTTTTTATCATTTTTCAGTGTTTTTTGGGATTTTTTGTTTTTCAGGTTTTTAAGTTTCTCTTATATGTTTTCAGGTTTTTTTATGTTTTTAATTATTCTGATATTTTTTTTATTTTTATTGTTTTTTTGGATTTTTAAGGTTTTTAGGTTTTTATTGTTTCACGGGTTTTAAGGTTTTTTTATTGTTTTAATGGGGTATTATAGTTTTTTAAGGTTTTTATGGTTTTCATGAGTTTTTAGAGTTTTTACTGGATTTTCTGGATTTTATGGGGGTTTAGGGTTTCTAAGATTTTTAGGGGTTTATGGTTTTTAGGAGGATTTATGGGGTTTAATATTTTAGCGTACTTTAGGTTTTTATGGGTATTTAGTGTTTTTTGGTTCGTATGGGTTTCTTATGGTTTTTTTAATAGATTTCATCATTAGGTATTTTTAGAGACTTTTCGGGTTTTTATAGATTTTTAGTGTTTATGTGTTTTAAGGGTTTTTTGGGTTTCAGGGGTTTTATTGTTTTTAGGGGTTTGGTATTTTAGGTTTTTAAGTGTTTTTAAATTTTATTTAGGTTTTTTAGTTTTTCTTAGTGTTTTTTAGGGTCTTTAGAGTTTTTATACATTTTTTTGGCATTTTTAGGGATTTGTTATGATTTTTATGGTTTCTTTGTTTTTTAGGGGTTTTTAGGGTTTTTAGTGTATCTTTTGTTTTTTGTGGTTTTTTTGTTTTTAGGGGTTTTTTGACTTTTCTTTACTTTAAGTTTTTTCCTAGTTTTTTACATTTTATAGGTATAAACGGTTTTTAGAGTAGTTTATTAGGGTTTCTATGGGTTTTTAGGACTATTTAAGGTTTTAGTGTTTTTTAGTTGTTTTAGGGGTTTATGGTCTTTATGTTCTTTTAGTGTTTTTATCATTTTAGGTTTTAAGAAGCCTTAAGTGATTTTTAGGTTTCTAAGGTTTTATTTTGGTTTTCAGGGTTATAGGATTTTTATATTTTTGTATATTCATATGGTTTTTTAGGATTTTTAATTTTTTAGGATTTAAATTATTTTGTTGATTTTTATGGTTTTTTTGGTTTACAGTGTTTTAAGGGGTTTTAACATTTTTTAGTTTTTAGGGGATTTAAGTGTTTTCTTTTTTTATTTTTTTATAAAATTTCTTCATGGTTTTTTGAGGTTTTTATGTTTTTAGTGAGTTTTATATATTTTTATGACTTTTATAGATTTTTTTGGGTTTTTTTTGGATTTTATGGATTTTAGGGATTTTAGGGTTTTAAGTGTTTTGGGGTTTTGGTTTTTTCTAATATTTAGGTTTTTTTGTGTATTAGGGTTTTTTAGTGTTTTAGGGGTTTTAGTTTTTTAGATTTTTTTAACATTTTAGGGGGTTAAATGATTTTTTGAATTTTTAGTGGTATTTAGGGGTTTTTTGGGTTTTTAGAGTTTTTACGATTTTTAGGGGGTTCTAGGGTTTTTATGGCCTTTTACAGGTTATAGTGTTTTTTTGGTTTTTTAGGAGTTTTATGTGGTTTTTGGTTTTTGGTTTTTCCTATGTATTTTATGTGTTTTAAGGGTTTTTATGTTTTTAGGGTTTTTAGGGAATTCTTATGATTTTTTCTGATTTTATAATGATTGTATTGATTTTTTGGGTTTTTGTATATTTTTAAGGATGGTAGGTTTTTAGGGTTTTTTAAGTTTTTATGGGTTTAATGTGTTTTTAAGTTGTTAAGGTATTCTTATGGGTTTCAATGATTTTATGATTTTTACTTTTTCTTGATTTTTTAGTTTTTTATGGTTTTATGGGGTTTTATGGATTTTGAGGGTTTTATGGGTTTTTTGTGTGTTTAGTGTGTTTTGGTTTTCTTGGGGTTTTAGGGTTTGAATATGTTTTTAATGTTTTTTTTATATTATGGGTTTAAATGGGTTTCAGTTTTTTTTATTATGGTTTTAGGGTATTTATGTGTTTTTATTTTTTTTGTGTTTTCTATGAGTTTTATTATTTTTAGGGGTTATATATTTCTTAGGGAATTTTAGGGTATTTAGTGTTTTTTAGGTTTTTGGGGGGTTTAAATTGTTTTTAATTTTTTATATTTTTCTTTATGTATTTGACGATTTTAGGGTTTTTTATTTTTAGGGGTTCTTAGGGATTTTTTAGGATTTTATTTTAAGAGTTTTTAATAATTTTTATGGATTTTAGGGGTTTTATAGGATTTTTTTGTTTTTTAGAGATTTTTAGTGTTTTTAGTGTTTTTATGTTTTTTGATAGTTTTTAAATGTTTTTAGTGCTTTAATGGGCTTTTAGAGATTATACTGGAGTTTTAGGGTTTTTAGGTGTTTTATGGTTTTTAAGGTTTTAATGGATTTTATGGGTTTTCAGGTTTTTAGAGTTTTAATGGTATTTTCGGGTTTTTAGGGTTTTCTGTGTTTTGAAATAATTTTTAGTGTTTTTAGGTTTTTATGGTTTTCTTAGAATTTTTTAGGGGTTTTAGTTCATAGGGATTTTAGGGGGTTTTTAGGATTTTTTTTGCTTTTTTGGGGTTTTAGAAATTTTGAGGAGTTTTGGGGTTTTTTCTATGTTTTGGAATTTTTAGGTTTTTAGGGGATTTATGCATTTTAGTTTTTATTGATTTATAATTGGTTTTTTTAGTTCTTTAGTAATTTTTACATTTTTATGTATTTAGGGATTTTTAGGGATTTTTTAGCACAAGGAAGGTGCGAGGCCAAGCTATTACTAGCCCACCAAATTTATTAGAAAAAAACAACAGAAAAGGGAGGGGTGGGGTCAATCAACCCACACCCAAAAACTCCGGACACCCCCACAAAACCCAAAAGTCTCCAAAAAACCCAAAAGACACCCAAGACCAAACAAAGTAAAAAAAACTATCTCCATCAGTATCCCTAAGCCAACCAGCCACTAGCATCCTGCATCACATTTTTCAGCATCCAGAGCAATTTCCAGCAACACGGAACCACCAGCACCAAAATAATCGACATTAGCTTCATCATTCCCATCCAACCATCAGCCATCCTCTTACACCTCAGTTTCCAATTGCTAGAACCATCTTTAATTGTACCCAACCAAGAAACATCCATCAACCAACAATTTAGTTCCCAGCATTCGGAACCTCTTATTCTAGTAGCTTCCACCATGCCAAACCTGTAAAAACAACCAACAACACAGGACCACCAACACCCATTCCCAGAACCAACAACTTCATCACATCCCAACCCAGCAGCAAACAAAATCCAGCGCCAGAGTTTCAGACAGCCAGTAATTCCTTTTTCACCTTGTAAACTAGCAGAAGTAGACAACCAACCCCTCACATCGGCACATGCCAATTTACACAGCAGTAGAAAACAAAACGAACAAAATAGATCCATATCAACCCAAAACTCAAACATAAAACGTCAAAACAAATGGAAAGCCCAACCAACACACCATATCACCACCATCTGATGTACCCAAAGGCATAGAAACTTCCAGCGCCACTCAACAAACCAAAAATCCAGCACCCTCAACAATTCAAAGCCATACCATCCACAACCTAGAAGACCATATACCAATATAGAATCCTTAAAGCAACAAAACATAACAATCCCTTCATTAAAATCATTAAACAGATATGAGAAACTATAAGAAGGAACCTGAAAATTATGTACAGCCCGATGCCAAGCCGATCTCATCTGCGCCTCCAGCAACCTCTGGGAAGCAACAGAATCCCCCAGAATAGTTCCAAGAACCATCCTCTTTATACCGTAAAAAATCCAGAAACTTTTCCAAGAAACCCCCATCCCCAGATCATTTACGTGGAACCTCATCTGAATGTGACTCCTCTAGAACCGCCTAAAACCGAACAACGCAGAAAGAGGCAATGATGCATGATGACCAGATCTAGATGCACCATCAGAAGCACGAAAAACGATGATCCCTAGTGATGAATGGACACACCGCCCAGAGAGTAGACCAAGGACACCTCCTCAACAAAGGAGTAACCTCCACAAGATAGACGGTGCCCAAGGAGGAGCAGAAACTAGATCTTCCGAAGATTATTCAAATCACCGCCAGATTTAGGCCAAACTGTTGCCTCCCGAGCTCGAATAGAGCCAATAGATCCCATCACCATCAAGTGTGATAATTGTCTCCCATAAGTGCTCCAGAGAAGAAGACCACTTGAACTGAACTCCATCTGCTACAAAAGACCCAAACTGGAAGAGATCAATAAATCTGTCAAGAAGGATTACAGGATAAAACCCCGGAGATCACCACATCTGGTGGGAGATCCCAGGAGAGAGTGGTGGAAGTTTTTCTATCTATTATGTATTTTTTTATTTTTATGGGTAGTTCGGGGTTTTAGGAATATTTTTGATTTTAGGTTTTTTTGGATTTCTAGTGTTTTTTACAATTTTTGCTGGATTTAATTGTTTTTATGTTTTTACAGTTTTATTACAGTTCTTCAAGGTTTCTAGGTTTTTTTACTTTTTTATGAATTTTTAGTTATTTTTAGGATTTTTATTTTTTTTAGGGTTTTTATGCATTCTAGGTGTTTTAGGGTTTTTATTATTTTTTTGGGTTTTTGGTTTTTTTTTTGAGTTTTTAGGTTTTTTAGAGTTTATTGATTATTTTTAACATTTTTAGGGGTTTAGAGGGTCTTTATATTTTTTAGTGGTTTTTAGGTTTTTTATGGGTTTCAAGATATTTTTTTTGGTTTTTATGGGTTTTTGGGTTTATTGGTTCTTTAATGGATTATAGAATTTTTTTTATCTTTTTAGTGTTTTTAAGTGTATTTTGGTTTCTATGTTTTTGTTAGGATCTTTCATGTGATTAGGTATATTTATATTTTTTGCCATTTTTTGTGATATTTTATAATTTTTATGGTTTTTAGTGTTTTTACAGATTTTGAGGGTTTTTTTGGCTTTTAGGGGTTTTATGATTTCTATAAATTTTTTATAATTTTTAGGTTTTTAAGCATTTTAAGATTTTACTAGTGTTTTTATGGGATTTTAGGGTTAATTATTTTTCAAGAATTTTGGGTTTTGTTAGTATTTTTATATTTTTTAGGGGTTTTTGGGATTTTGAGGGGTTTATGGTTTTGCGGGTTTTTTTAGTTTTTTGGTTTTTTCTAAATTTTTAGGGTTTTTAAGGTTTTTAGAGGTTTTAACCTATTTAGGGAAAAGAATATGTGAGGGTCCATCTATTCTTGACCCCCCCCCCCCAAATTTATTAGAAAAAAAGACGCATCAAACATGGGAGGGTTGGGGTCAAACGACACTAACCCAAAAAACCCTTTATAGCCCCAACCCCAAAAAACCCCAAAAGAAAAAAAAACCAAAAAACACACAAATAAAAAAAAGTCTCCAACATCACCTCTTAGTCCATCAGCACCCAGCAGCCAGTCACACCAAACTATATGCAACAACTTCATCAATCCAACTTTATCCCCATAAAGTCACAAACACCAGCCTCCACCAGCACCAAGCAAAACATCATCACATCAATCACCACCAAGAAACATCATCTTCCAACAATCAGTGACCAGAAACTAGTAATGATATCTATAAAAACACACAACACAATAAAATACCAACAAAATTTGAACAAAATCGCAAGAAACCAATAGAAACAAAAAGCATGGCGTCCCCCTCTAGGCCACTTAAGCCAAACCTGAGCAGAATGGAGCACACCAGAATCGTCGTCGGGCCAGGAAGAAGCTGGGATAGGATTTCATGGCCAGAAGCACCAGGTTCTACACTAAGAAAACCACAGCCGAGACCAGATCCAAAAGTCCAAGAGGAGCCAGTCGCATCCTGCAACAATCAACCCAGAGACAATGGAGAGCGCGTGTAGGCCGCAACGGGATCCCAAGGATAGGGGAACGCCAAATCGGAAACCAAGAATGACATGACCAACACCAAGATCTTGCAGCCACAAAACGATCCAATATCTAGAATGGAAGACACCAATATGGCAATCCAGATCCAGACCTCTCAGAACCAATGCAAGCCGAAACCAGATAAGGATCCCAAAGCAAGGAGAGTCAAAGTCACCTATGCGCGAACTGAAGCCTGCAACTAGAAATCTAAAGCCGAAACCAGATCTTGAAGCTACAAGGTGCGACGAGGCCACCACTAGATCAAAAACGAAGGCAAGGGACTTTTGAAATACCTACATTGATGCCAATCCAGGGTAGACTCGCAGTCACGGAGGCCAAACCATGCCAGAGGGGGAATGAAGAGTATCTGATTGAGAACCCTAGCGACGTGAGGGGAGGAGAAGAGTCACCACTCCAAGACCTCAAAATGATAATCGAGTGTAGTGTGATTTTCGGTATTTATAGTTGTTTTGAGTTTTTTTAGTTTTTTAAAGTTTTTTTATGGTTTTATGAGTTTCTAGGGTTTTTAGGTTTTTAGGGATTTTGAGGTATTTTTAGGATTTTGTTGTTTTTTATTATATTTATTGAATTTGAGGAGTTTTAGGGATATTTTAGGATTTTTAGGGTTTTATGGTTTTAATCATTTTTTAGGTTTTTTGTCATTTAAGTGTCTTTATGTTTTTAGGATTTTCCTATGGTTTCTTAGGGTTTTTAGATGTTTTACATTTTTAGGGATTTTATGTATTTTTTAGGAATTTTATGGTTTTAATGTTTTTATGGTTTTTTGGGGGTTTTAATGGTTTTAAAAAATTTTATGTTTTTGTGTTTTTTTTTGAGTTTTCTATGAATTTTTAGGTTTTTTATAGTTTTTTAATGGTTTAATAGTTTTTAGAGTTTTTAGTAAGAATTTAGGGTTTTATGGTCTTTATTGTGGTTTTGGTTTTTAGGGGTTTATTGTTTTTAGGGGTTTGATGGTTTTTAGGATTTTTTTGGGGGTTTTAGGTTTTTTAGAATTTCTTAGGTTTATTTGGAGTTTAAAGTGTTTTTAGGTTTTTAAGGTTTTGTTAGGGTTTTCTGAGTTTTTTGGATTTTTACTTTTTTATGCATATTTATGAATTATTTTAAGATTTTTATGTTTTTAGGGGTTTTAATGATTTTTATGGGTTTTTGAGCCTTTTAGGGTATTTTGGTTTTAAGGGTTCTTTTATTTTTTGAGTTTTTATGGGTTTTAAGTATTCTTTTGTTTTTTAGTTTTTTTGTTACGAGTTTTTAGGATTTTTATTGATTTTTATGACTTTAATAAATTTTTTGGATTTTTTTTCTATTTTTATAGGGTTTTATAGTTTTTAGGGATTTGGGGGGTGGGGGGTTGGGTTTTTTAGGTTTTAATGGTTTTTTTAGGGTTTTTTGATATTTTTTGGGTTTTTAATGTTTTTAATGTTTTTTTGGGTTTGAATGGTTTTTATAGTTTTTAGTGGTTTTAAGTGGTTGTTCAGTTTTTTAGGATCTTTAAGAATTTTAGGGTTTTTAGGGGTTTTAGTGGTTTTAGGATTTTTTAGGGTTTTTTGCGTTTTTATGTCTTTTCACTGTTTTATGTATTTTTAGGTTTTTAGGTTCTTAGGTTTTTCCTTGTTTTTTTCAATATTTTTAGTGTTTTTATTTTTTAGGGTTTTTTAGATGTTTTAGGATTTTTATCGAGTTTTAGGGTTTTAGGTATTTTTATGGGTTTAGGGTATTTAGTGGTTTTTTCGGATCTTTATCATTTTTAGGTTTTTTTAGGGTTTTATATGTTTTTAGGTTTCTATGTTTTTCAAATGTTTTTTCAGGGTTTTAGCTTTTTTATATTTTTATGTGATTTTAGGGATTTTTTGTATTTTTATTATTTTTAGGGTTTTTAGGGTTGTAGGGTTTTTGGGGGTTTCAATGTTTTTTTTGGTGTTTTTAGGGTTATTTCTCTTTTTAGGGTTTTTAATATTCTTTATAGTATTTAAAATTTTTAGGGGTTTAAGTGGGTTTTACTATTTGTAGTGCATTTTAGGGTGTTATTTGTTTATAGGAATTTTATGATTTGGGGGGGTTTAGGGTTTAGGAACTTTTTAGGGTTTTTTTGGGTTTGTATCTTTTTTAGGTCTTTTGGGGTATAAGTGATTTTAGGTCTTAAAGGTTTTCTTAGGGTTTTTCAAGGTTTTAGGGTTTTTTATTTTTTTCAAGATTTTTATGGACTTTTATAGATTTTATGGGGTTCTCTGATTTTTAGGGATTTCAAGGGTTTTTAGGTTTTCTAGGTTTTTATAGTTTTTCAGGGTTTTGTGATTTTTTGATTTTTTTAGGGTTTTTATAGTTTTTATAGTTTTTTTTTAAAAAAAATCATGGGTTTATTGGGGTTTATAGTATTTAATGTTTTTAGGGTTCTTATTGGTTTTAGGGTTTTTAAATATTCTAGGGGTTTTATGGGTATTGGGGTTTTTTAAGGTTTTTCGGGTCTTTACATGTTTTTAGAGTTTATTGGGATATTTTTTGGGATCTAATTTTTTTAGGGTTTTAAAGTTTTTATGGGTTTTTTATGTTTTTAGTGATTGATATGGATTTGTTAGCTTTTTATGGTTTTTTGGTGTTTTATTCTTCTGAATGTGTTTATGGGGTTTTAGGGTCTTTTAGTATTTTTAGGGTTTTTAACATTATTTAGTTTTTATGGGTTTTTTTTGTTTGTATGTTTTTTTTATTTGTTTTTAAGGGTTTTTTGGGGATTTTATATTTTAGGTATTTTTAGGGTTTTTATAATTTTTATGGTTTTCGGGATTTCATGTTTTTTATGGGTTTTAGGGTTTCAGAGTTTTTTTGGTTTTTTTGTGTTTTTAGTGTTTCTATGGGTATTTATTGGTTTCAAGGTTATTTATATTTTTTGAATGTCATTTGGGGTTTAAATGTTTTCTAGAATTTGAGAGGTTTTTTAGGTTTTTGATTGGGTTTTTATGGTTTTATGGGGTTTTCAGGTTTGTAGGGTGTTTTAGAGGTTGTATTATTTTTTATAATTTTTAGGGGTTTTTGGTATTTTATTTTTTCTAGGTTTCCTTGGGTTATTTCAAGGTTTTTATGGTTTTTTTTCATTTTTATAGATTCTTATAAATTATTTAGAACTTTTATGATTTTAGAATGTATGGGTTTTTAGTTCCTTTTAAGGAGTTTTTAGGGTTTTATAACTTTGTAGATTTTTTTATATATTTTATTTATTTTTTTTGTTTTAATGTTTTCATAGGGTTATTCAGGGTTTTTATGATTTCCTATTTTTAGGTATATTTAGGGATGTATTAGGTATTTTATGGTTTTTATTATTTTGATGGATTCTAAGGGTTTTTAGTTTTTTAGGGTTTTTGGGTTTTATGATTTTATGGATTATTAGGTTTGTTTTAATTTTTAGGTATTTTATGGGTTTTTATAGTTTTTAATCTTCTTTATGGGTTTAGATGGTTTTTATTGTTTTTAGTGTGGTTTGGGAGTTTTTTGGGTTTTTTGTTTTTTATGATTTAAGGGGTTTTTATGGGTTTTTAGGGTATTTTGGTTCTTTTTGGGGTTTTTGCATTTTTACGATTTCTAGGGGTTTAAAGTTTTTTAGGTTTTAAAGTTTTCTTTGGTTTTTAGTGGTTTTATGGTTTTTATTACATTTTTAGGTATTTTATATTTTTTACAATTTTGATGGGTTTTCTTTTTTTTCTTCAATTTTGAGGTCTTTTGGGTTTTCAAGAACTTTAAGGGTTTTTTAGAGTTGTTAGAGTTTGTTAGGTTATTTTGTGGTTAAAGTGTTTTTTGTTCTTAAGTTTTTATTAGAATCTTTATGGGTTTTTAATTTTTTTTTATTTTAATATAGTTTTATAGCATTTTTGGGTTTTTTATTTTTTTAGGGATTATGATGGTTATTATGTTTTTTATGTTTTTTAGGGTTTTTATTGGTTATGGGTTTTTAGGGTTTTTTTGTGCTTTTAGGATTTCCATGAGTTTTTTAGATATTTTAATCATTTTTAGGGGTTTAAAGGGTTTTTTGGATTTTTAGGTTTTTTATAGATTTTAGGGGTGTTCATGGTTTTAAGGGTTTTATGGCCTTTTAGAAGTTTTAATTTTTTTAGCCTTTTAGGGGATTTAAGTGTTTTTAGGTTTTGACGATTTTCATAGTTGACTTTAGGGGTTTTATGGTTTTTTTTCATTTTAATGGATTTTTCAGTTTTTTAAAGTATATTTATGGGGTTTTAGGGTTCTTATAGTTTTTATGGTTTTTAGGATCTTGTATGGTTTTTACTGTTTTGGTCATTTTTATGATTTAAGGGTTTTTAAGGTTTTGGATATTTATGGTTTTCAAATGGTTTCCAAGTTATTATGGGTTATTTATGTTTTTATGGATTTTTGGTATTTTTAGTATTTTTTTGGGTTTTTGGGATTTTAGAGATTTTGCGGGGTTTTAGTTTTTTAGGGATTTTACGGTTTCATGTTTTTTTGGATCTAGGGGTTTTTAGTTTTTTTTGTTTTAATATTTTTTATATTTTTTACAAATTTCATGGAATTAATTGATTTTTAGGACTTTTAGTGTTTTTAGGTTTTTTGGGTCTTTACGGGTTTTTAATGTTTTTGGGATTCTTATGGGATTTTAGGGGTTTTAGTGTATTATACGGTTGTTATAATTTTATTGGGTTTTGAGGTTTTGAGTTTTTTTAGTTTTTTCTTAATTGTATTTCTAGATTTTAAGGTTTTTTACATTTTTAGGTATTTTTTTGGTATTTTTTAGAATTTTTATCAGTTTTAGGGTTTTTTGAGGATTTTGACGGTTTTGAAGTTTTCTTAGGGACTTTTGGGGTTTATAAATTTTTGGGGTTTTAGGAATTTTATGGGTTGTGTGTGTTTTTTTAAAAAAATTTAAGGGTTTTACATTGTTTTTAGGTGTTTTTATATATTTAGGAGAATTTGTCGGATTATTATGGATTTTATGAATATTGAGGGTTTTCAGGGTTTTTTGGTTTTTTAGTGGGTTTTTGTTTTTTTTGTGGTTTTATTGTCATTTTGTTTTTTTCTTGGTTTTTAATTATTTTTCATGTTTTTAAAATTTGTAGGGGTTTAATTGGTTTTTAGAGTTTTTTGTGGGTATTAGGGTCTTTAGTTTATTTTATGGTCCTTTAAGGTTTTATAGTGTTTTATAGTTTTTAGGACTTTTAGGACCTTTTAGGGGTTTTAACATTTTATAGGGTTTTAGGGGTTTTAAGTGTTTTTTGGTTTTTATGGTACTCTTAGGGGCTTTCAGGGTTTCTAGGGATTTTTATGATTTTTACATTTTTAGGGCTTTTATCATTTTTAAGGTATTAAGGTATTTTTGGTATTTTTGGGTTTATTAAGTGTTTTCCATGTTTTTCACATTTTTGGTACTTTTTAGGTTTTTAGGGGTTTTAAGTGTTTCTATTTTTTTAACATTTTCTTATGGGTTTTCTGTGTTTTTTGGTATTTTAAATTTTATGGGGTTTTGTGATTACTCATTATTTTAATATTTTATAGGATTTTAATGGATTTTGAAGAGTTTTAGAGTTTTTAGGATTTTAGACTTTTTGTGGTTTTTGGGGGTTGCTGGTTTTTTCTGAGTTTTTAAGGGTCTTAAGGTTGTCTGTATTTTTTTTATAATTTTAGTAATTTAATGTGTATTTAGAGTTTTTAGTGGTATTTTATAGTTTTATGGGTTTTTAGGTGTTTTTAAGTTTTTTAGGGGTTTTGATGGTTTTAGGATTTGTTGGGTCTTTTGGGGTTTTAAGGGATTTTCGAATTTTTGCAATGAAAAAGTATGTGGTATAAAAATATTAAATGAAGTGAAAACAAATTATCCCTAGGTGAAAATCTAATTGACCATAGAGAAGCTCCAAGACCAACCAAGTACAAGAGCACCAAGTAAGGCACCTAAATAGAACAATATTCCAAGAAAAATGAAAGACCTCGTAACCTCATGATGCCCTCCAGTTAGAATCGAAATGAAAAAAACCCACACCAAGCACCATCCCCACACTAACACTGCACAGAACCCACCAAGGTTATGAAAGAGACACTAATAGAAAATTAAAAACTCCCATTAGTATGCAAACCAAGAAACTAGTGCCTCCATCTAGCATCCCACAACACACAAGCTAGCAAAGAATCCATCATCTTGCAAACATTACACGATCCTAGCACATAAGAACCACCAAACTATAATAAGAAAAAATAGCGGCTCCCATGCATTATATAACATGATATCAAGGAGTAGCACCACCAAGATCATTGAATATAGTGTAATAAAAAAGTACCCACACGTAAAATCCATGAACAACAAACCAAGTGACTCTTACAAAAATTCATGCAGACACCACCTGGTTGTTTTTTTATGTTTTTAGGGTTTTAAAGTGTTTTTAGGTTTTTAAGTGTATTTAGTCTTTAATGTTTTCTTATGGGTTTTCAGGATTTTTAGGTTATTTACGTTTTTAGTGATTTTTTTGTATTTATAGAATTATTCTCTGGTGTTTTAGGGTTTTTAGGTATTTTGTGGACTTTTAGTGTTTGTTAGGATTTTTAGGGTTTTTTTGGATTTTTGGAGTTTTTTGGGGTTTTTTAGTTTTTTGAGGTATTAATATTTTTAGAGTTTTTAATGTTCTCATGAATTTAAAGTGTTTTTATAGTTATATTTGATTTATATGGTTTTTTGGGGTTTTATGTTTTTTATGTTTTTAGAGTTTTTATGGTTTTTAGGGATTGTCTGGGTTTTTAAGGTCTTTTGAGGTTTTTGGTGTTATTCGATTTTTAGGTGTTTTGATTGTTTTTAGGTTTTTATGGTTTTATTGTGTTTTTAAGGTTTTTAGTGTTCTATATCTTTTTTGGAATATTCTAGTATTATTAGTATTTTAGTGGTTTTTAGGGATTTGAGGGTTTTGGGGTGTTTTTTCAGTGTTTTTAGCATTTTTAGGTCATTAGGGGTTTTAAGTGTTTCAATTTTTTAATGTTTTCTTATTGTTTTTATAGGTTTATTAGGGTTTTTAAAATTTTTAGGATATTTTATGGATTTAATAGTATTTTTAGGTGTTTTTCATGTTTTTCGCGATTTTGAGTGGTTTTAGGGTTTTTAGGGTTTTAGTGTTTTTATGGGTTTTTTATAAATTATGGATCTTAAGGTTTTTTAGATTTTATTAATTTTTTTTTGTGTTTATAGGGTTTTTATAGTATTTAGTTTTTTTGGGTTTTTATGGGTTCTTATGGTTTTTATGGGTTTTTAGGGTTTTTAGGGGTTTTAGGGTTCTTTAGGTTCTGTGAAATGTTAAAGTATGTTGTATTAAAATATAGAATGATTTAAAAACATTTTTTCCCGATGGTGAAAATATGGTTGAACCTAGAGAAGATAAAATATCAACCAAGAAGAAGATAACCAAGGAATACACCCAAATAGACCTTGTGGACAAACAAATAGAAAGACAAAATAACCACGTGAATCCCTCCAGTAGGCAAAAAAATGATAAAGAAACACACTGAGCATAATAGCCACACTATCATAGTACCCCACCCACCAAGGTAGTGGAAAAAAACCAAAAGTAAGTTCATAGCCACCATCAGCACAAAAACCCATAAACCAATGTGTCCAACCACCACCAACATACATGCCATGAAGGAAACCATCCCGCAGCTAATAACACATGAACGCATCACACTAGACTAACCAAACTAGAATAAGAGAACAAAGCTCCTCTCAGGCATGATCCATCAAGACATAGAGGAGAATCACAACCAAGAACATCGAAGACATCCCAAGGAAAAAAATAACCACACCCAAAAGAAAATGAATGGTAGTCCATGAAACACCATCACACACACATGAACGTACCACCTCATATGTTTATTTATGGATATAGGTGTTTTAAGTGGTTTTTGATTTTTAATGTTTTATTAGGTGTTTTAAGGGTTTTATTTGGGTTTTTTAGGGATTATTAGGTTTTTTTTATTATTTTTACTATTTTTAAGGGTTTTAAGAATTTTGATGGTTTTAAGGGGTTTTATGGCTTTTATTATTTTTAAGTTTTTGTGGGTTTTAACTGCTATTAGTTTTTTACGTTTTTCTTAGTTTTTTTTCAATATTTTTAGTAGATTTTATTTTTTAAGGAATTTTAGTTCTTTTTTTGGATTTTTGTCAATATTTAGGGGTTTTCGTGATTTTAAGGGTTTTTTCGATTTTTTACAGTTTTTAGGTTTTTTATGTTTTCTTGGGGTTTTATGGTTTTTTATTTTTTTGGTTTTTAAAGGTTTTTTAGATTTATCTATTATTTTTTGGGGTTTAAAGGGTTTCAATATTTTTTAGCTGTTTTAGGTTTATTTGTGGTTTTAGGTATTTTTATTTTTTAATGGATTTTATAGTTTTTAGTGGTTTAAAGGGTTTTATGGTATTTTAGGGTTTTAGGGTTTTTAGTGTTTTTTGGAATTTAGTGGTTTTAATTGTTTTTATTTTTTTAATTTTTTTCATAGATTTTGGGTTATCTATGTTTTTAGTAATTTTAGTGCTTTTTTAGGTTTTATACATGTTTTAAGTTTTCTAGGGACATTGAGAATTTTATGGGGTTTTTAGGAATTTAGGGTTTTTTAGAGTTTTTATAGTTTTTTAGGTTTTTATGGGTTTAAATTTTTTTAAATTTTTAATGATTTCTTAGTGGTTTTTATGGTTTGGTAGTTTTTTAGGTTTTTAGCAATTTTAAGGTGTTCTATAGGATTTTCATGTTTTTTAGGGTTTTTAGATATTTTGTGGGGTTTTTTGTGTTTTTATTGTTTTTTTTATTTTGGTAGGTTTTTAGGGATTTTTTTAGTTTTTATTCATATTAATGTTTTTAGAGTTTTTTTAATATTTTTAGGGGTTTGAGGGGTTTTAAATGTTTTAATGGTTTTTATGGTTTTAATGGGTTTTTAGAGTTTTATGGTTTTGGGGGTTTTATGGTTTTTATTGTTTTTTGGGTTTTGGGTCTTTTTATGATTTTTCTAGGTTTTTAAATTTTTAGAGGTTTTAAGTGTTTTTATGGGTTTCTTATGGGTTTTAGGGGTTTTTACATTTTTATGGTTTTAGGCCTTTTTTAGGATTTTTCTGGTTTTATGCATCTTTAGGGATTTTGAGGGGTTTTTAGTAGTTTTTATTATTCTTGGGATTTTTTTGGGTTGTAGGATTTTTAGAGTTTTCTGTTGGTTTTGAAGGTTTTTATAGTTTTATTCCAATTTAAGGGGATGAAAGGATTTTTATATTTTTTAGTGGTTTTCTGGGTTTTTTGGGGTTTTTATAATTTTTAATCATTTTTATGGTTTTTATAGGATTTTCACGATTTTAGGGTCTTTTAGGACTTTATCATTTTGTAGGTTTTTAGGGGCTTTATGTTTATTTAGGTTTTATGGTTTTTAGGGGTTTTTAGTGTTTTTTCAGTTTTTACCATTTTAGGGTTTTTATGTTTTTTTATGATTTTCGTAGTTTTTAGGGGATTTCATGGTTTTTAGGGTTTTTAGATTTTATAGCATTTTTTACGTTTTCTCAGTGTTTTAACTGTTTTTCAGTTTTTGAGGTTTTATTTAGGGTTTTTAGGTGTTTAGGGTTTTTTATATTTTTATGTTTTTAGGAATTTTTATTAAATATATGGTTTTAAAAGTTTTTAGGGTCTAAGGGTGGTTTTTTGGATTTTTTTGGGCTTTTGAGGGATTTTTATGGTTTATTTGAGTTTTTTTGGTTTTTTTATTTTCTTAGGATTTTTATGATTTTATATAGTTTTTAAATTTATTTTGTATTTAAACAGTTTTTATAGTTTGATGGGTTTTTAAGTATTTTTAGAGGTTTTAAGAAAATTTATCATTTTTAGGGGTTTTGGGGTTTTAGGGTCTTTAACTGTTTTTAGTGTTTTTTGGTCTTGTAAGGGTTTTAATCATTTTTAGTGTTTTAATATTTTCTTTGGGTTTTTAGTGTCTTTTGGATATTTTATGTTTTTAGGTATTCTTAGGGGTATTTTAAGATTTTTATGGGTTCTCTGGGTTATTTGAAATTTTGAGGGATTTAGTGTATTAAGTTTCATTTAAGGTTTTAATTTTTTTTGGGTTTTTTTGGTTTGTAGTGTTTATAGGTTTTTAAGGTTTTCTTTGGGGTTTTAGGGTATTTTTTGTTTTTTCTTTTTTATGTATTTTTAAGACCTTTTTAGGTTTTTTTGGTGGTTTTAGTGTTTTTAGGGATTTTGATGGTTTTACAGTTTTTTGTGGTTTTAGTGGTTTTTTTGAGTTTTTTTAGGGTTTCTGATATTCCATAGTTTTTTAATCATTTTAGGGGTTTATAGTGTTTTTTGTGGTTTTATGGGTATTATGGGTTTTTTATGGTTTTAGGGAAAGGAAGGTGCAGGTCCAAGATACTCCTTTTTCCCCAAAAATTTATATGAAAAGGAGAACAATGTAGATAGGGGAGGGGCAGAGTCAATTATCCCATACCAAAAAACAAACCCTAAACAAGAAAATAATGAAAGAAAAATAAAATAATAAAACCAGACACAACACCAGCATTCACGCTAGCTTCAGCACCTCTTAGCCATTCAACACCATTGACCATCAACCCCAATCTCAATCACATCACATTATTCACCATCACAGAATTCTTCAGCCCCCATCAGGTAGAAAAACCACAACCAAACAACAACAAAAAACCAGTAACACTAAAAGCCAAGGATTTCACCCTTCGAGGCAATGGATCGGCCCTGAGCACATCGGGCCACACTAGAAGCCAAGGTTGAATAGGGATGAAGGCACACAAAGAGTCTAGATTCATACCGGGGTTGTCTCTATGCGCACCAGATCCGAAACTAGGGAAGTCGTAGTTGAGCACTAGAGGAAAGCCAGAACCAAAACCCTGCACCAGGAGCTGCAAGGGCTCCAAAGTTGGGATGAAACATTATTTCAATACCAGAATACCTTGGGACAACACACAACAACACTAAACCATGACCCAAAAGCCAACAACGCCAAATATATAGACAAAAATGCCAGAGCCAACCTCGAACACACCAGATCTGGAATAAACCGAAAACTGGAGGCGCAACAAAGCTGCCGCCAGATTGAACTAGACCATGAAGATCCATCAATCGAACACAGATGCTAGACATGCAAAATCTAACGCCAAGAATGCCATAGCCAACAACTCACACACCAGATTTGGATCAGCCCAAATATGTGAGGCATAATGAAGATGCCATTGGACACTACCAAACCACGCTATTCCATCAACAGCCAGCACTGAGCTTAGGTGAGACATTAGGCACCGAGGACGAACTACACCAGAGTAGGAAGGAAGAAAATCTGTCAGTAGAAGCCTAGCTACACGAGGATGGGATGAGATATACCTCTCAAAGGCCTCCTTTAGGCTTTTTTATGGTTTTATGGGTTTTAATGTGTTTTAATGTTTTTATGGATTTTAGGGTCTTTTAAGGTTTTTAGTGTTTTTTGTGATTTTAATTTTTTTAGGTTTCAATGGTTTTCTTAGGGTTTTTACATTTTGAGGTATTTTGTGTATTTTTTAGGATTTTTATGTTTATTTAGGGTTTTTAAGCATTTTAATTTTTCAGTGGTTTTAGCGTCTTTTAGGGCTTTATGTTTTCTAACTTATTTTCGGGTTTTAAGGGCTTTATGTGTTTTATTTTTTTACATTTTCTTAGGGGTTATTAGGGTTCTTACAGTTTTTTATGTTTTTAGGGATTATTAGATTTTTTTTTGGATTTTTTTTATTTATAGAGTCATTAGAGATTTTATGGGTTGAAAGGTTTTATGGATTTTTTGTTTTTTTGGGTTTTAGGGTGTTTTTTGATCTATTTTGAGGTTTTAGGGTTATTTATTGTTTTTTAACAATTTTTGGGGTTAAAAGTGGGTTTTGAGTTTTTTGTGTTGTTTAGGTTTTTATGGGTATTTATATTTTTATGGTTTTAGGGGGTTTATGGTTTTATAGGTTTTTAGTGTATTTGAGCGTTTAATAATTTTTTAACTTTTTAAGGGTTTTAAGTATTTTTATGTTTTTAAGGTTTTCTTAGGTTTTTATAGGGTTTTATGGATTTTTAAATTTTTATGGATTTGTAGGACTTTTTTAGGATTTTTTGGTTTTTATGGGTTTTATATATTTTTAGGGGGTTTAGGGGTTTTAGGGTCTCATAGGGTTTTTGGGGTTGTTATAATTTATATGTTTTTATGGGTTTAAAGTGTTTCAAGGTTTTCTTGTTTTGTTAGGTTTTTTATGTCTTTATGGATTTTTAAGGCTTTTTAGGATTTTTATGATTTTTAGAGTTTTTTGGGATTTTTAGGGGTTTAGGGGATTAAGGTATTTTAGGGAATTCTGGGGGGTTTCATCATTTTATTAGTTTTAATGGTATTAATTTTATAGGATTTAAATGTTTTCTTAGGGGTATTAGGGTTTTAGGGTTTGTTTTGGATTTTTTAGGATTATATAGTTTTCGGGTTTTTAGGGATTTTAGGGGTTCTTAGGGGGTATATAGTTTTTGGGTTTTATAGGTTTTTAGTTTTTTAGGGTTTTAATGATTTTCAAGAGTTTTTCGAATTTTATTACTGGTTTAAATCGGTTTTCGAGTTTTTAGTTGGGTTTAAGGGTTTTTATGTGGTTTTATGGGTTTTTATGGTTTTGGGGTTTAGGGGTTTTAAGTTTTTAACTCTTTTTTGGGTTTTTAGTGGTTTTAAGTGTTTTGAGGTGTCTAAGATTATCTATGGATATTTCATGGATTTTATGGTTTTTTATGTTTTAGTGAATTTTAGTGAATTTTAGGATTTTTGTCATTTTTAGGGGTTTTTGGGATTTTGAGTGGTTTTAGGTTTTTTAGTCTTCTTAGGGTTTTAAGGGTTATTATAATTTTATAGGATTTTTAGGTACTTTACATGTTTTTAAATTTTTATGGGTTTCTTAATATTATACAGGTGTTTTAGGGTTTCTTTTTATTTTAGGTCTTTTTTGGTATTTTTTAGGATCACTATTCTTTTATTGGGTTTTAAGGATTTTTTTGGTTTTAGGGTTTTTATGGTTTTTATAAAAAAAAATATTTTTATGGGTTTTTTAGTTTTTTTGGGTTTTTAATTTTTATATAGTTTTTAATTCTTTCAGGGTTTTAAAATTTTTTTAGATTCATTAATGGTTTATATGAGTTTTTAGGGTTTTGTAAGTATTTTATGGGTTTATGGGATTTATTGGTTTTCAGGGTTTTTAGGGTTTTGGTGGATTTTAGGGTTTCTTAGGGTTTTTAGAGTTTTTTTGGTTTTTCGAGGTTTTAACTATTTTTAGGTTTTTATGGTTTTGTTGGGTGTATAGGGTTTTTGGATTTTTATGATTTTATGGATTTTTAGGGATTTATTTTGGATTTTTATGTGTTTTAGGGGTTTTATGGATTTTGAGGGTTTTTGGGTATTTAGTATTTATAAGGGTTATTTCGGGATTTTATCATTTTTTATGTTTTTTTGGGGTTTAAAGTGTTTGAAGGTTTTTATATTTTTCTTAGGGTTTTTTACATTTTTAGGGTTTTAGGGAATTTAATGATTTTTAAGGTTTTTTTGGATCTTTATGGATTTTGAGTGTTATAGGGTTTTATGGATTTTATGGTTTTTTGTGTCTACTAGTTATTTTATTATTTTTTGGGTTTTTAAGTGTTTTTAGTGTTTTCACTTATTTTTAGGGTTTTATTGGGTGTTTATATTTTTTATTAGTTTTAGGGGTTTTATGGGGTTTTAGGGGTTTTATGGGTTTTTTGGGGGTTTTATGGGTTTTAGGGGCTTTAGAGTTTTTTGGATCTTTTAAGGGTTTTAGAATTTTTTATATTTTAAGGGTTTGAACAGTTTTTAGGTTTTAATTTTTTTCTAACATATTTTATGGTGTTTTATGTTTTTTTTGGTTTTTAGTGATTTTTATTTTTATTTTTTGGATTTTTTTCAACTTTTATTATTTTTAGGTATTTTTAGAGTTTTTATAGTTTTTAGGGTCTTTTATGGGTTTTTAGGTTTTTTTTAAAGTTTCCAAGGGTTTTTACTATTTTTAGGTTTTTATAGTTTTCTTAGGGTATTTTAGGGATTTTAGGTTTTTTTATGTTTTTAGGGTTTTTGGGATTTTTTAGAATTTTTAATGGTTTTAGGGTTTTTATGGTTTTCGGGATTTTTTTGGGTTTCAGGGTTCTTATCATTTTTACGGTTTTTAGATATTTTGTGTATTTAGAGTTTTATGGTTTTTATATTTTTTTTAACATTTTAACGGTTTTAAATGGGTTTTCAAGTTTTTCGTGGGTTTTAGGGATTTATAGGGTTTTAGGGTTCCTAATCTTTTTAGGTTTTTAATAGTTTTTAGTGGTTTTAGTGTTTTTAGGGTCTTTTTGGGATTTTAGAATTTTTTAGGTTTTATGGGTTTTAGGTGTTTTTGGGTTTTTAATGATTTCTTAGGTGTTTTCAGGTTTTTTAGGGTTTATTTCATTTTTAGGGTTTTTATGGATTTTTTAAGATTTTTATGGGTTTTATGATTTTGACAGATTGTTGGTTTTTTAGAGATTTGTGGCATTTTTAGTCTTTTTATGGGTTTTAGCATTTTGTGGGTTTGTTTTGATTTTTTAGGTTTTAAATGTTTTACCTAGTTTTTTCAGATTTTTATTTTTTATAGGTTTTTAAGGACTTTTATGGATGTTTTAGTATATTTTGGCTTTTACAGATTTTGTGGGGTTTTATGGTTTTTATGGTTTTTTGGATTTTTTGGTCTTTTAGTTTCTTAGGGTTTTTATGTTTTTTAGACTTTTAACGTTTTTAGGGGTTTAAACAGTTTTTAGAGATATTTTTAGGTTTTAGGAGTTTTATGGGTTTTGGGGGTTTTAAGGGTTTTAGTGGTTTTTATGGTTTTGGGGGTTTTAGGGTTTTAGTGACTTTTAGGTTTTTTAGCATTTTTTTGTTTTTTTAGATTTTATGTCTTTTAGGTTTTTATGGTTTTCTTTTGAGTTTTTGTGATTTTACACAGTTTTACATTTTTAGAGATATTATATCTTATGTAGGATTTTTAGGTTTCTTAGGGTTTTGGGGGGTATTGAGGGTTTTTCAGTTTTTAGGGTCTTTTCGGGTTTTTTAGAGTTTTATAATTTTTTATGTTTTTAAGAGTTTCATGTGTTTTTAGGTTTTTAAAGACTTCATAGGGTTTTTAGTGGTTTTATGTTCTTTTACACTTTTAGGGATTTTATGGTTTTAAGGATTTTTAGTGTTTTTGGGTTTTAGGTTTTTTAGTATTTTTTTTTTGTTTTTTTAGATTTTAAGGTTATTTTGGTTTTTTAGAGTTTTATTGCCTTTTGGGGTTTCTAGTTTATTTAGAGTTTTTAAAATTTTTAGGTATTTAAAGGGATTTAGAGTTTTTAATGGTTTTTAAGATTTTTTTTTGTTTTCACGGTTTTTTATGGTTTTCTGGGGCTTTTATGTGTTTTGGTGTTTTTAGGTTTTTTCGAGCCTTTTAGGGTTGTAGAGTTTTTAAATTTTCTGGGATTTAAAGTGTTTTTATATTTTTTTGGATTATTAGGGGTTTTTGGGGATTTTTTGGTATTTTTTTATTTTGATTATTTTTAGGGTTTTAGGGATTTTGAGAATTTTTATGTTCCTTTTAAAGAATTAAGGGAATTTTTTGTTTTTATGTTATTTAGGAGCTTTAATTATTTTTTGGTTTTAAAGGATTTATTACGGGGTTTAATGATTTTTGTGTTTTCTATTTTTTGGGTTTTTAATGGATTTTTTGTGTTTTTATTGTTTTTATATTTTTAGGTATTTTGAGGGTGTTATGTTTCAAAGGGGTTTTTGGGTTTTTCAATTCTTTGGGGTTTTAGGGATTTTTTAATTTATTAGTGTTTTTATGGGTTTTTAGATTTTTTTTATTGTTTTTAGAGATTTTAAGGGATTTTAATGTTTTTATTTGTTTTTAGGGTTGTTATGGGTTTTTATGGTGTTTTAGTTTCTTTTAGAGTTTTCTAGGTTTTTAGGGGTTATAAATGTTTATCGTTTTTTAATTTTTTGGGGGGGTTTTCTAGGATTTTTTATGGTTTTTAGGTTTTTTGGAATTTTTGATTTTTAGGGTTTTTAGGGTTTTTAGAGTTTTTATCATTTTTATAGGTTTAATGAGTTTTGAGTGGTTTTTATGGGTTTCTTGTGTTTAGGTATTTAGGGGTTTTTATGGTCTTTTAGGGGTTTTATTGTTTTTAGGTGTTTTAAGGGTTTTAGGTGTTTTTATATTTCTATGGTATTCTTAGTGGTTTTCATGGTTCAAATGGGTTTTTTATGTTTTCAAGGATTTATATGGATATTTTAGGTTTTTTTATAGTTCTCTAGGATTAAGAATTTGTAGGGTTTTTTGTGTTTTTTTGGGGTTTTAATAATTTTAGTGTTTTTAGTGTTTTTTTGTTTTTAAGGGTGTTACTTGTTCTCTGTTTTTTAAGGTTTTCTTATGTTTTTCTGGGTTTTAAGTGTTTTTAGATTTTTTGGGATTCTTAGGATTTTTATAGTTTTGTGGGGGTTTTTGAAATTTAGAGGCTTTGTAGAGTTTTTAGGGTTTTTATGGATTTTATGTTTTTTATGTTTTTTGAGTTTTTACGGTTCGTAAGGGTTTTTAGAGATTTTTTTTTCTTTTTAGGGATTTAACGGGATTTTATTATTTTAAGTGTTTTAGTGTTTTATGGGTTTTTATGTGTTTTTTGTTCTTATGGGTTTTATAGTTGCTAGAGTTTTTAGGGTTTTAAGGTCTTTTTAGGGTTTTTAGGGTTTTCAAGTTTTTTTCAAGAAAATATTATGTTTTATAATAATTGAAAATTAATTATAATCAAATTCACCAAAAGGTGAAAAGATGGTTAGCCCTAGAGAAGTTCCAATACATATAAAGAACAAGAGAACCTCGAAACCCATCCAAACGAACCATGAATCTAATTAGACTGAAAGACCTGAGAACCTCATAAATTCCTGAAGTTGGTAATTGAATGATAAACACCTACACCAAGAACAATTTCAATGCTATCAGAGGAGTGCATCCACAATGGTTGCAGCAAACAAACTAGTAGAAAAGTCACAGCCACCAACAGTGCACAAAATGAGAAACCAATACCTCCATCTGGCCTCTAATAACGCTCAATCCAGCAATGAAACTATCTAGAATCCAACAGCACACGAACCTTGCACACAAGA
This sequence comes from Viscum album, assembly GCA_963277665.1. Lineage (NCBI taxonomy): Eukaryota > Viridiplantae > Streptophyta > Magnoliopsida > Santalales > Viscaceae > Viscum > Viscum album. Next base: position 1,271,839,489 of record OY728136.1, on the reverse strand, counting down.
CCCACTATACTCGTAGAAGAAAAGACCCAAACTACAAAACATAAGCTAGTTAGTCATTGAGGAGAAGCACAACCAAGTGCAATTAAGTTGACCCCAGAAAAAAAACCATGCTCAAAATCCATGAATGACAGCCCAAGAAACACCTGCAGACATGCATACATGAACCACCTTGTAGTGTATTTTATATTTTTTTGGGGGTTTTAAGTGTTTTCTTATTTTTAATGTTTTTTAGGGGTTTTAATGATTTTAAGAATTATTATATTTTTAGGGATTTGGGTAATTTTTATGACTTTTATGTTTTTTGAGTTTTTTTTGGGATTTTGATATATTTATGGGTTTGAAGGTTTTTTATAGTTTTTAGGTTTTTAAATTTTTAAGTAATTTTAAATTTTTATGGTTTTAAAGGGTTTTTAGAGTTCTTAATGTTCTTAGGGGTTTAAAGGGGTTTTATAGTTTTTAGGTTTTTTATTTGTTTTTGATTTTCTTTAACGTTATTAGGCAAGGAAGATACGGGGGTCGGGCTATTCCCAACCCCCCAAATTTATTAGAAAGAAAAAAAGAGACACAGCAGACAAGGGAGGGGAGGGGTCAAACGACCCACACCCAAAGACCCCTTACAACCCACGCCAAAAAAAGAAAAATCAATAAAAGAAAAGAGAAACCAAGCAAGAACACCAAGGTCCAAACCGCAACCAACACCCTCATCCAGCAGTATCTAGCATCCAACAGCTCACTACCAAGAAATAACCAGCTTCCAACCTCGTAAAAACCAGCATCCAGCAACTTCTCACCAAAACCAGCTACCACCAGCAGCACATAATCATCAGCACCAGAAAACTTCATCGCATTCTAGCCAAATAGCAACCATCCCACAACAGCATTACCAAAAAACACAACCAATCCAACAACATCTCCATAATTACCAGCTCCCACTTTCAGCCAAGGACCAACTAGCTCATCCATCACCACGACGCCAGACAGAGACATTCCCCACAGTACAGAATCACCAGCACCAAACACAAGCACATCATTCTCAACATATCTTAGCCAAGTAACACACACAAGACCAAAAAACACACCCAAAAGCACCACCAGGGGTGTAGAATCACCAGCACCGCGACCCAAACATCCCTTCCAGCAAAAGGCAGTCTCCAGCCAAGAATAACAGTAGAAAACCGAGGACCGAAGAAGCCATTTTGATACCCAGACGAGCCAAAGACCAGCAAAACAACCAGATCCCAGCACCGCTTAAGCCACCTCGCAACAACAGCATGAAAAGTAGAAAAATCCAAGGAACCAAAAAACCAAACCTGAACCCTATGCGTGAGTCTTTGATGATTTAACATTGTTAGGGATTTTACAGATTTTTAGAGTTTTTAGGGTTTTAGGATATTTTATTGTTTTTAGGGTTTCAAGTATTTTTAGGTTTTTGGGGATTTTATGTGTTTGTTGGTTTTTAGGAGTTTATTATACTTTTTTATGGTTTTAATGGTTTTATTTCTATAGGTATTATAGGTATTTTTAGTATTTTTATGGATTTTACGGTTTAAAGGTTTTTTAGGGTTTTTAAGGATTTTATGGTTTTTATGGTTTTTAGGGTTTCAAGTGTTTTTTATTATTCTAGGTGTTTTAATATTTTTAGGTTATTAATGATTTATAAGGGTCTTTCAGGGGTGTATGGGGGGGGGGTTTAGGTTTTTTTGGGTATTTTTAAGTATTTTTTAGAATTTTAAGTTTTCTTGGATTTGTTACAGATTTTGATGGGTTTTTAGGTATTTTTAGGATTTTTAATATATTCTAGTGATTTCAGAAAATATGGTTTTTTAAGAGGATTTCAAGGTATTTATGATTTTAAAGTTATTAATTATTTTATGATTTTTATAATTTTGATGGTTTCAGATGTTTTTTATTAATTTTGAGGAGCTTTATATTCTATTGATGTTTTTAAATTTTTTATGGTCATTTTAGGGTTTTTATGGTTCTTTTGAGGTTTTAGGGTTTTAAAGGGTTTTTATATTTTTTTAAATTTTTATGAGTTTAAAGAATTTTTAATGATTTTAGTGGTTTTTACGTCGTTTATGGTGTTTTAGGGTTTTAAGATATTTATGGGTTTTATAGTTTTTAGGCGGTTCTAGGTTTTTAGTGTATTTTTATTATTTTGAGGGGTTTTATGGTATTTTTAGGATCTTTAGGGTTTTAGCTTTTTTTTTTGTTTTTATGGTGCTTTTGATTTTTGGTTTTTTAAATTTTTCTTATGGGTTTTCAGGATTTTTAGGGGATTTTTACGTTTTTAGGGATTTTTCAAAAAAAAAAGTAGGATTTTAAGGGTTTTTATTTTTTTCAAGATTTTGAGTGTTTCATAGATTTTAGAGTTTCTTGGGTTTTTTAGGTTTCTTAAGGGTTTTCAGGGTTTTTATGTTTTAAGGGTTTTATAGGGGTTTTCAAGGTTTTATAGGGTTTTTAAGGTTTTAATGTTTTTAGGGATTTTTGGAAATTTTTAATATTTTTATGGTTTTCAGGTTTTTATGTATTTTGAGGGTTTTTAGATTTTTTAATGTTTTTTGGTGTTTTTTTGTTTTTAGTATTTTTTTGATTTTTTTAGGGTTTTAAGGTTTTTATAGTATTTTAATGTTTTTAGGGGTTTTAAGGATTTTTATATTTTTAGTGGTTTTAAGGTTTTTATGGGTTTTTTAGTATTTCTTAAGGTTTTTAGGGGCTTTGGGGTTTTAGGCGTTTTAGTGTTTTTAAGGCATTGTTAGTATGTTTTTATGCTTTTAAGTGTTTATAGGATTCAGGGGTTTAAAGTTTTATAGTTTTTTTGGTTTTCTATGGGGGTTTTAGGGGTTTCAATGTTTCTTATTTTTAGGGTTTTTAGGTATTTTTTAGAACTTTTATGGTTTTTAGGATTTCTTGAGATTTTGAGGGTTTTTAGTTTTTCTATCATTTTGTATGGGTTTTAAGGGATTTATGTGTTTCTATGTTTTTAATGTTTTCATATAATTTTCAAGGTTTTTATGGTTTTTTATGTTTTAGGTATTTTTATGGTTTTGGGCATTTATGGATTTTGACAGGTTTATGGGTTTTTGGTATATTATTGTTTTTTGGGGTTTTATGTGTTTTTTGAGTTCTTAGGGATTTTTAGATATTTTAGAGTTTTTTAACATTATTAGGGTTTCAAAGGGTTTTTAGCGTTTTAAGTTGTTTTTTGGGTTTTTCTGGATTTTTTATGGATTTTAATTATTTTTAGTGGTTTTTAGGGTTTTATGGTTGTTAGAGTATTTTCAGGGGTTTTATGGGTTTTTTTATTTTTTATATTATTTGGGGTTTTAAGAGTTTTTAGGTTTTCATAGTTTTCTAGGTTATTACAGTTTTTACATTTTTACAAATGTTTAGGGATTTTTAGGATTTTTAGGATTTTTATGGTTTTCAGTGTTTTTTTCAGGATTTTGAAGGTTTTTAGGATTTTTTATGGTTTTTTTGTTTTCTAGGGTTTTATCGCTTTTTGGTGTTTCAAGTATTTTTAGGTCTTTATATTTTTTAGTGTTTTTAGGGTTTTATTTCGGTGTTTTTTGGAATTTTTTCATGATTTTTAGGGATTTTTGGGGTTATATGGATTTTAACGGTTTTTATGTTATTAAGGGTTTAAGTTTTTCTAGGATCTTTCATTGTTTTTAGGGGTTTTTTCATTTTTTTGGGTTTTTTTGGATATATGTGTTTTTAGGTTTTTATGGATATGTTAGGGATTTTTATGGTTTTTAGTGTTTGTTATGTTTTTATGGATTTTTATTGATTTTTAGAAATTTTATGGTTTTTAAGATTCTTAGGGATTTTTAGTGATTTTTAAGATGTTTATAGGTTTTATGTTTTTTATGGATTTAAAGGGTATTATGGGTTTTTAATGTTTTTAGGGTTTTAGGGGTTTTAGCGTACTTTTTGTTTTTATGTGTTTTAATTGTTTTTATGTTTTTATGTTTTTCTTGGGGTGTTGAGGTTTTTTATGGTTTTTTATGTTTTGAGCGATTTTTACGATTTTTATTATTTTCTAGGGAGTTTAGAGATTTTTATAGTTTTAGGGTACTTAGTGTTTTATGGATTTTTGGGTTTTTAGGGTTTCCTTCTGAGTTTTTTAAGTTTTAAAATTTTTAAGGGTATAAAGGATTTTTAGAGTTTTTATGGGGTTTCTAGCATTTTTATGGGCTTTTATGGGTTTTATGGGTTTTATGGTTTTTACAGTTTTATATGGTCATTTCAGGGAATTTTCTCTATTTTTTTTATTTTTAAGGGATTTTACAAATTTTTAGTTTTTAAGGTTTTATTATGGGATTTTAGCCTTTTTAGGGTTTGTTTCATTTTTAGGGATTCTAGGGATTCTTATGTTTTTATGGGTTTTTACAATTTTTAGGGATTTATAATGTTTTAAATTTTTTAATGGTTTTTGGGGGGTTTTAGGGTTTTTAGCATTTTGAGGTTTTTCTGGGTTTTAAGTGTTTTTATGGTTTTAATGTTTTGTTTGGTTGTTTTAGTGGTTTTATGTTATATAAGTCATCAATTATTTTTAGGGTTGCATTAGTAGTTTTTGGTTTTTATGTTTTTTAGGGATTTTAATGGTTTTTAGGGTTCATGTGTTTTTGGGGTTTTTATGGTTTCTTGAGTTTTTAGGAATTTTTTTAGTTTTTTAATAGTTTTAGATTTTTTAAAATTTTATGGTTCTAAAGAAGTTTTAGATTATTTATTGGGAGATTTTATTAGGTTTTAGGGTTTTATGTTTTTAGGGGTGTTTATAGTTTTAGGGGTTTTGGGTTTTTGGGGACTTTTAAGGTTTTTAGCATTTTTTAGGTTTTTATCATTTTTTAGTGTCTTTATGTTTTTAAGGACATTTATGGGTTTTTTGGGTTATAAATGTTTTTTACATTTTTAGGTATTTTTAGGAATTTATTATTTTTATGGATTTTAGAGTTTTAGGTATTTTTTGGGGTTTTATGATTTTTTAGGGTTTTAGGGTTTTTAGTGTGTTTATGTTTTTTAGTGGTTTTAAGTGTTCTTATGTTTTTTTGTTTTTATTAATGTCTTTCATGGTTTTCAGGGTTATTTACTTTTAAGGGATTTTCGGTATTTTTTATGATTTTATGGGTTTTTATGGATTTCGATGGGTTTTAAGGTCTTTAACAGTTTTTTTGGGTTTTAACATATATTTTTTTTTCATTTTAGGGTTTTTTTATATTTTGGTGGTTTTAATGTTTTTAACATTTTTAATATTTTTAGTGTTTTAGAGTGTCTTTTGAGTGTTTAGTGGGTATTAGGGGTTTTTAGGTTTTTAATGTTTCTGGGGGGTTTTATTGTGTTTTGGGGGTGTCATGGTTTTTATGGTATTTTACGTGTTTTTAGATTTTTAGTGTTTTTAGGTATTTATGGGGTTTTACTATTTTTAGGTTTTAATGTTACTTTAGATATTATCAGGGTTTTTAGGTTTTTTTCATTTCGATAGATTTTTAGGGATATGTTTGGATTTTATTATTTCTAGGGATTTTTAGGGGTTTTAGGGTTTTTATGAATTTTATGGAATTTAGGGTTTTAGCATTTATATGTTTCTTATAGTTTTAATTTTTTTTAGGTTTCAATGATTTTATTAGGTTTTTTTAGGGTTCTTTACATTTTTATGGATTTTTAGGGATTTTTAGGTATTTTTATGTTGTATTTGTTTTTTAGGGATTCAGAGGGTTTTTTTGTGGTTTTTTGGGTTAAAGGGTTTTTTTGTGTTTTTATGAATTTCGGTCTTTATAAATCTTTAAAAAATTTAGGTTTTTTATGGGATTTTAGGTTTTTAGTGGTTTTTAGTGGTTTTTAGGGGTTTTATTAGTTTTCTAGTGTTTTTTAGTTTTTTTTGGGGGGGGGGGGTGTTATGGTATTTAGGGGGTTTTTGTGTTTTTATGGTCTATTTATTGGTTTTAGTTTTTACCATTTGTTTGAAATTTTAGAGGTTTTATGTTCTTTTAGGATGTTAATATTTTCTTAGGGTTTTTTCTAGGGTTTTAGGTATTTTTACTTTTTTAGGGATTTTGATGGGTTTCTTAGTATTCTTATAGTTGTTAAGATTTTAGGAATTTTAAGGGTTCTTATGGATTCTTAGGGTTATAGGTTTTTAAGGGTATCTATAATTTTTTATGTTTTTAAGGGTTTTTGGTGTTTTTTTGTTTTTAAGAATTTCTCAGGATTTTTCAGGGTTTTTAGACGTATTTGAATTTATACAGAATTTTTGGCATCTTTTTGGATTTTATGGGTTTTTAGGATTTTATGAATTTTGGGTGTTTTTTGGTTTTTATGGTTTTTGGATATTTAAGGGTATTTTTTGAGTTTTTAATGCTTTTTAAGGGTTTTTAGAGTCTTTTATCATTTTGAGGGGTTAAAATATTTTACATATTTTTAGTGAGTTTTAGAGTATTTATAGGTTTTAGGGGTTTTATGGTTTGTAGGGGTTTTATGGTTTATTGGTGTATATAGGGTTTTATGGACATTTTGTTTTTTAGGCTTTTAGAGTTTTTTTTGTTTTTTAGGAGTTTTATGTGTTTTTATCTTTTTAATGTTTTCTTAGTTTTGTTCAGGATTTTTGGGTTTTTATGTTTTTTTGTGATTTTTAGAGTTTTTGGGATTTTTATTTTTTTAGGGGTCCTAGGTATTTTGTGGGTTTCCTATGACATTTAGGATTTATAAGGTTTTTAGAGTTTTTATGTTTTAGGGGTTTAATTTTTTTATGTTTTAACGTCTTCTTACGGGGTTTTCAAGGTTTTTTGGAGTTTTTATATTTTTAGATAATTTTAATGATTTCTATGATTTTTTTGGTTTTTAGGGTTTTTAGTGATTTTGAGGGTTTGGGGGGGGGTTAGGGCTTTTATGGTTTTTTATATATTTAGTTTGTTTGAGTTTTTTTTAAAAAAAATTCAGGTTTTTAGGTGTTTTTAGATATTTTAATGGATTTTATGGGTTTTTTCTATTGGGGGGGGGGGGGTTATGGATTTTAGGGTTTTAGGGTTGTTAATGTCTTTTAGGGGTTTTTGGGTTTTTATGGTTTTCAGTGTTTTCGGTTTTTAGGGGTTTTAAGTATTTTTAGGGATATAAGGATTTTTAGGGGTGGTTTCATGAGTTTTAGGGGTTTTACATTTTTATGGATTCTTCTGTATTTTTAGGTTTTAATTGGGTTTTTAGGGTTTTTATCGATTTTGAGGGTTTCTAGGGGTTTTAGGGGTTTTTATGGTTTTCTACGGGTTTTAGAATCTTTTGGGTTTTTATGTGTTTTTATGGTTTTAATATTTTTAGGGGTTTTTATGATTTTAGGTGTTTTTTATATTTTTAGGGATATTTGGGATTTTTAAGATTTTTATGTGGTTTTTTTTCATTTTCAGTGATTTTGATGGTTTTTAGGATTTTTAGGGTTTTTTGATTTTTTTGGGTTTTAGGGTTTTTGTGAGATTTCCGGAGATTTAAAGTTTTTTATTCTTATGGTTTTTAGTGGGTTAAAGGGATGAAAGATGTTTTATTGGATTTTTAGGGTTTTATGTGGTTTTAGGGATTTTAGTGTTTTTATGTCTCCTAGGGTTTTAGGGTTTTTTAGGTTTTTAGGTTTTTTAGGGATTTTATGTGGTTTTTGGTTTTTAATATTTTCTTATGGGTTTTCAAGGTTTTTTGGATTTTTTTACAATTTTAGTGATTTTAGGTATTTTTAGGATTTTTATGGGTTTTAAGAATTTTTAGGATTTTAGGGTTTATATGGTTTATATAGTTTTTATGGTTTATACGGTTTTTTTGGGATTTTAGGTATTTTTTGAATTTTTTGGTGTTTAATGTATTTTAAGAGTTTTTATGTATTTTATGGGTTTAAATGGTTTTTAGAGTTTTAGTGTTTTTTGTGTGGTTTTAGGGTTTTTAATGTTTTTATAGGTTTTTATGGTTTTAGGGATTTGTTGTTTTTTTTTTGTTTTATATGTTTTTATGTTTTTATGTTTTACTTATGGTTTTTAGAGATTTTTGGGGTTATTATGTTTTTATATATTTTTAGGCCCTTTTTGGATTTTTTTGGTCTTTTAGGGTTTTTAGGTATTTGAGGGTGTTAAAATTTTCTTTGTTTTTTCTTATCTTTTTAGGCGTGGTTTCAGTTTTTAGGGTATTTATTGTCTGTAGAGTTTTTTTTATTGTTTTTAGGGGTTTGAAGGGTTTTTAATGTTTTTAGTAGTTTTATGGTTAGGGGTTTTAAGGTTTTTAGTGGTTTTATTTTTTTTAGGGATTTTAGGGTTTTTATCATTTTTAGGTTTTTAGAGGTTTAGTGTTTTTTATGTATTTTAGGTTTTCTTAGAGTTTTTAGGGTTTTTAGGGATATTTATGTTTTCATGGAATATCTATTTTCCTCATGTTTTTATAGAATTTTAAGGTTTTCAGGGGATTTTTACACTTTTTTGGGTTTTTAGTGTTTTTTGGGATTTTTTGCAGTTTTAGGATTTTTTTTATGATTTTTTAGGGGTTATGTTTTATAATTCTGTTTTAACATTTTAGTGGTTTAAATTTTTATATTATTTTTAGTGGTTTTTGGTTTTTATTGGTTTTTAGGGTTTTCAAATGTTTTTTGGGTTTTTTGGTTTTTAGGGGTTTTAATTGTTTTTATGGTTTTATGGTTTTCCTAGGGGTTTTTCTATATTTTTTGTGTGTTTAAATTTTTAGTATTTTTAGGGATTTTATAGAATGTTTATAGATTTTTGGGTTTTTAGGGATTTTTATGATTTTTATTGTGTTTAAGGGTTTGCATGTTTTTTGTTTTGGTGTTTTTTTATTTTTTATGGTTTTTGTGTTATTTAGAGTTTTTAACATTTTTAGTTTTAAAAGGTTTTTAGTGATTTTAGTGGGTTTTAGATTTTTTATTGGGTTTTATGCCTTCTTATTATTATTAGGGGTTTTATGGTTTTATGATTTTTAGACGTTTATAGGGTTATTAGGGTTTTTATCATTTTTTTGTTTTTAGGAATTTTAAGTATATTTAGTTTTTATGGTTTTTTTTGTTTTTATAGGGATTTAGGGTTTTTTATGATTTCTTGAATTTTTTATGAATTGTTTATGTTTTTAGTGATTTTTAAGGCTGTTATGGATTTTGATGGGTTTTAGGATTTTTAGGGTTTTAGGGTTTTTTGAGTTCTATGGGTTTTTTTAGTTTTTTAGTGGTTTGATGGTTTTATAGTTTTTAAAAGTTTTAATGTTTTTAATGGTTTTTATATTTTTAATGATTTTAGGGTTTTTATGGTTTTTTTATATTTATGTTTTTTTTGCGATTTTAGGGTTTTTAGGGGTATTTAGGGTTTTGTAGGGTTTTTAGAATTTTAAGGATTCTTATATATTTTAAATGTTTTTTGGTTTTTAAGGATCTCTAACTATTCTTTAGTGTATTTATGGTTTTTATATATTTAGGGATTTTATCGATTTTATAAGAATTTTATGGGTTTTTAGATTTTTATGGATTTAAAGCTTTTAAAATTTTCTAGGGATTTTATGGTTCTTATGGGTTTTTGTGTTTTAGGGGTTTTTGAGATTTTTTTTATGTTTTTAAAGTTTTTTAGGGTTTTTTAATGTTTTTATGGGTTTAAAAATATTTTAGTGTATTTATTTTTTTAGGGTGTTTTTGGGATTTTAGGGTTTTAGTTTCTTTTATTGGATTTTATGGGTATTTGTGTTTGCATGTTTTTTTAGAGTTTTAAGTGTTTTATGTTTGTATGTTTTTTGAAGTGTTCTCTATATTTTTAACAGGTTTTTATGTTTTTGTATTTTTAGAATTTTAATTATTATTTATAATTTCTAGGTTTTTGGGGGGTATTTAGGCATTTTTTGGGTTTTTTGGGTTTTCATAGTTTCTTAGTGTTTTGGGATTTTTTTGAGTTTTTAATGTTTATATTTTTCAAATTTTTTAATGATTTTCTAAGGGTTAAAATGGGTTTTAGTGTTTTTGGGGGTTTTTTGGATTTTATATGTTTTTTAGGTGGTTTTATGATTTTTAATGGTTTTTAGGGTTTTTAGCTTTTTTTGTTATATTAGGTCATCTCAGCGTTTTTAGGATTTTGAGGTTTTCTTAGAGGATTTCAGGGTTTTTAGGATCTTTTATGTTTTTAGTGATTTCATGGATTATTTTACTTGTAGTTTTTTAAAGTATTTTTGAGGATTTTGAGGGGTTTTAGGGGATTTTGGGGATATTTTGGATTTTTTGGTATTTTTGTGTTATTTTTGTTTTTTGTGTTTTTTAGGTATTTTATGTTTTTTTTGATATTTTTAAAATTTTTAGGATTTTAAAGGGATTTCGGAGTTTTTTGTCATTTTAAAATGTTTTCTTTTGGTTTTTTTAGTTTTTAGGGGTTTTTATGATTTTATGGGTTTTTGGGTTTTATGTATTTTTAGGGTATTTAGTGTTTTTTAGGTTTTTACAATTGTGCAGAAAACATTTTTTACATCAGATATTTTTTATGTTTTATATCGGTCGTTGGCCAATGATATTACCGGATACATTATAAATATTGTTTTTTACGTCGGTTATTTTAAAACAGACATAAAAAACATAAATATGAAGTGCTTTTCACATCCATTCTAAAAAATCCAACATGGAAAATGCTTCAGAGTCATGATTTATAACGTTAGTTTTTAGATAACCGACGTGTTATACAGTTTATTCTGGCAGTTATGATATAAGTAACCTAATAAAATGCCCCTCTAAAGCATTTTTCGCATCTGTTATTAAAAAACGGATGTGAAAAACAAGTTTATCATGTCGGTTATTTTCACAACCGATGTGATAATTCAGTCTGCGATGCATATTTTCACTTCGGTTATTATTTTAGAGACGTGGAAACATATATACTAGGTCAGTTATTAAATAACCAACGTGATAAAATATTCCCATGTATTTATTACGTCGGTTATAAAATAAATGACGTAAAAACAATTTTTTTAATAAAATCGTTTAACCAGTACTATGCTCTGCCAGAGAAGACCAAAAAAGCAGAAAATGGACCAAAACTAGACCAAAACTAGACCAGAAAACATACCTGAAAAACATCCAAACTAGACCAAAACAAGAAGATCAAAATAAAAATTAAACAGTCACATACATAACATTCAAAACATACAATGTCAACTAAAAAAAACCTAAAACCCCTTAGATAGCCCCTACCCCCATGGACAGTCCCCCACCCCACTAGACATCCCCCACACCCCAGAACACCCTCCCACCCCTGGAACCTCCCCCCACCCCCTGGGCAGCCCCCTAGACATCCCCCCACCCCTTGGACACCCCTACCACCTTGGATAGCCCCCACCGCTGGACACCACTTACCCTTGGACTCTCTCCCACCCCCTAGATAGCCCCTACCCCCTAGACACCACCCCACCCCACTGGACAACCCCCACCCCCAAGGCACCTGATCACCCCTGGACAACCCCCACCCCCTGGACCTCCATACCCCCTTTGAAAGCACCCCTTGGACACCACATACCCCTGGACACCCTTCCACCCCCTGGACAACCCCACCTCATAGACACCACCCACCCACTGGACACCCCCACCCCTGGACACACCCCCACCCCCTAGACACCCCCATGGACAGCCCCCCCACCCCCTGGACACCCTCCCACCCCTGGACACCCCCAACCCCTAGACACCCACACCCCTAGACACCCCCACCCCCTCGACAGCCCCCCACCCCCTGGACACTTGCTCACCCCCCACCCCCCCCCCCCCGGATACCCACACCCCCTGGACACCCTCCCACACCCCTGGACCCCTCCCCGCCCCTTGGATAGCCCCCACCCCCTGGATATCCCCCACCACCCTGGACACCCCCACCCCTGGACATCCCCTCACCCCCTGGACACCCTCCCACCCCCTAGACACCCGACCCCCTAAGACACCCCCACCCCATGGACATCCCCCAACCCATAGAAAAACCCCACCCCCTGGACACCCTACCACCCCCCAAACACCCCTTACCCCTTGGACATCCCTTCCACCCCCTGGACACCCCCACCTCACAAGAGGCCCCCACACCTGTGGACAGACCCCCCCCCCCCCCCCCCCAGCACAACCCTCTCACCTTAAATGGACAAGCACCCACCCCCCTAGACACCCCCACCCCATGGACACCCCCACCCCTATACATCCCCCACCCCTAGACACCCCCACCTCTTAGACATCCCCCACCGCCTAAACACCCGCCCACCCCTGGAAACCCCCACCCCCTAGACACCCCCTTCCCCTTGACACCCCCACCCCTGAACAACCCCCACCCCCTTTGGCAGCACCCACCCCGTGGACACCCCAACCCGTTGGACTCCCTTGCACACCCTGGACACCCCTACCCCCTAGACACCCCCTAGAAACCCTCCCACACCCTGGACAACCTCCACCCCATGGATATCCCCTCCACCCCATGGACAAACCCCCACCCTCTAGACACCCTCCCACCCCCTCGACCTCCCTCCCACCCCCCCATTCTAAGTGGGTAGGGGGTTGTACAGCCCCCTCACCCCCTGGACACCACCCCTACCCCCTGGAAACCTTTACCCCCATTGGACAGACCCCACTCCCCTCTGGAAACCACCCCCACCCCCTGGACACCCAACCCCCTCACCCCTTGGACACCCCCACCCCCTTGGACACCCCCTAGATACCACCAACCCCATGGTTAGAACCCCACCCCCATAGACTTCCCCCCCCCCCCCACTCCCTAGACAACACCCCCCCCCCCCAACGCCACCCCCTGGACACCCCCACCCCCTAGACACCCCGACCCCCTTGGACAACCCCCTCACCCCCAGGACACCACCCCACCCCCTGGACACCCCTACCCACTTGGACATCCCCCTCACCCCTTGAAACCGTCCCACCCCACTTGGAAACACCCTAGAGACCATCATCCCCCTTAGACAGCCCCCACCCCATGGAAAGCCCCCACCCCCTTGACAGCCCCCCAGCCCCTGGACTCCCCCACCCCTGGAGACCCCCACCCCTTGTATAGCCCCCTCACCCCCTTGGATTCCACCGCCACCCCCTGGACACCCCTACCCCGTTGGAACCCCCCCCCCCCCCCCCATGACACCACCTCCCCCTTGGACACCACCACCCCCTTGGACAGCCCCTACCCCTTGGATAGCCCCCACCCCCACTGGACACCCCCACCCCCTAAAGACACCCTACCTCCTTGGACATCACCCTAACCCCCTAGACCCCCCTAGAACCCCCTTGGACACCACCACCCCCATGGATATCCCCCCACCCCTGGATAGACCCCCTAGACACCCCACCCCCTAGACACCCCCACCCCTGGACACCCCCACCCCCTTGGACAGCCCCCTCACCCCCTCGACACCACCCACCACCCCCTGGACACCCCTACCACCTTGTACAACCCCCTCACCACCTTGGACACCACCACCCCCTTGGAAACCACTAGACACCCCCACCACCGTGGACATCCCCCACCCCCTAGACACCCCCACCCCTTAGACCCCCACCCCTTGGACACCCATACCCCCTTGGATAGCCCCCTCACCCCCTTTACTATACCCCCCACCCCCTTGGACACCCCTTGGACACAACCAGCCCTATGGACAGCCCCCCACCCCCACCCCTTGGACAGCCCCCCACCCCCTGAACACCCCCTGGACCCCCCTCCCCTAGACACCCCTACCTCTTTAGACATCCCTTGCACCCACCGGGCACCACCCCCACCCCTCAGACACCCCTACCCCCTTGGACAGCCACCTCACCCCCCTGTACACTACCCCCACCACTTGGACACCCCATTGACACCACCAACCATTTGGACAACCCCCACCCTTGGAAAGCCCCCCACCCACGGACACCTCCCACCCCCCGATACACCCTCACCCCCCTGAACACTACCTAGACCCTTGGATAACCCCCCACCCCCTGGACACCTCCCCACCCCCTGGACAACCCTACCCTTTTGAACACCCTCTCACCCCTGGACACCCCCCCCACACACACCTGAGAGTACACACACACACACACATGATAGAACATACATGGTAGCAACAAAAATCATAGAAATTTCATGATATCACTCCCATGGTTTATTTTAACCTAAAATAATTCAACATGGTATAAAAGAATAATATGACACTTACCATGATAACAAGAACTTAAATTGAAAAATAACATCTCAAAACCAAAATTTAGGGCATCGAAAAAAATAAAAAATGAAACCAAGGTGTGTGGGGCTTACTTGAGTGTTCCGAGTCAACCTGATAGATCTAGTGATAATAAAGCTGATGAATGATGTTGAAAAAAAAGGTTGAAGGGAACAAATTCAAAGAATTCTATCTAGGTTTTCTTTGAGAGATATATGAGTCACAAGTCTCCCAATCGAAGAAAATAGAATGACAGAATACGAGGTGCGATAAATTATTTAATAGCTTTATCACATCAGTTATTTAATAACCAACGTGACAAAATATTTTTTTTATGTTTATAACATTAGTTATAAAATAACTAATGTAGAAAATCCTTTATCAGGTTGGTTATTTTATAACTGACGTGATAGATTGCTGAGATTAGATTTATTAGGTCAGTTATTTTATAACCAACGTGAAAAATGCCAACATGTTAAATGTTTTTACACTAGTGTTACCTGTTTTAAGTGTTTTATGGTTTTTACATTTTTATTACTATTTTTTGGTGTTTTTATCCTTTTTTATATTTTTATGTATTTTATATATTTTTAGGACATTAATGTGTTTATTGTTCTTAGGTATTTTGATGGCCTTTAAGGTTTTTTTAGGGTTTTAAGGATATTATGGTTTTTAGGGTATTGGGATTTTTTTTAGTTTTTTAGGGTTTAAAGGTTTTTATAGTTTTTTATAAAATTTATGGGTTTAAAAGATTTTAGAGTTTTGTGGTTTTTCGGGTTTTTATGGATATTTAGGTTTTATAAGGGTTTTAGGGGTTTTATGGGTTTTATTGGTTTTTAGGGATTTTTTTTCATTTTTTGACCTCAAAGTGTTTTTTTGTTTCTACAGTTTTTTTGGGATTTTTAGGTGTTTTAGGTTTTCTTATGTTTTTAGATATTTTTAGGTATTTATTTTGGTTTTTAAGGGGTTTTAATGTTTTAGGATTTGGAGGGGTTTTATGGAATTTTATGGATTTAATGAATTTTATGGGTTTTTGCTTTTTTAGTGTTTTTTGAGCTTTTTAGAAATTTTTAAAGGTTTTTATTGATTTTTATAATTTTTAGGGGTTTAAAGGGGGTTTAGAGTTTTTTTCTGGGGGGGTAAGGTTTCTATGAGTTTTAGGGTTTTTTTGTTTTAGGGATTTTATGAGTTTATGAGTTTTAGGGTTTTTATGTATATTTTAGAGTATTTATCATTTTTTATAATCTTTCTGGTTTTAAGTGTTTTTAAGTTTTCATGGTTTTATTATGGGTTTTTTGGGTTTTTTTGGGTTTTTTTATATTTTGTTTTGTATTTTATAAATTTTTAGGACTTTATGTGTTTAGGGGTTTTATTGATTTAAATGGTTTTAGGATCTGTAGGGATTTTATGATTTTTATTTTTTTAAGGTTTTTAGGATTTTTTGAATTTTTTATGTTTTTTATGATATTTAGAGTTACTTAATATTTTTAAGGGTTTAATGTTTTTTTTGAGTTTTTATAGATTTTTTTGAAGGCATGTTTTTAATTTTTTAGGGTTTTAATGGGGGTCTTATGGTATTCGTTGTTTTAAAGGTTTTATGATTTTAGGGTTTTTATGGTCTATTGTGGTTTTTACAATTTTTTAGGTTTTATGGGTTTTAATTGTTTTTTTGATTTTAATGGTTTTTAGAGTTTTTTTGTGGTTTTTAAGTTTTTATGGGGTTTTGTGGTTTTGGATATTTATGGTTTTTAGTCATTTTTATTGTTTTTAGGGTTGTTGGGATTTTTAGGGGTTTTGTGTTTTTTAGTTTTTAGGGATTTTAAGAGTTTTTAGGATTTTATGGTTTCTGTAGGATTTTTGTTTCATTTTTTAAAGGGGTTCTCTACAATTTTAGGGATTTTTGGGATTTTTTTATATTTTAATGGTTTTTAGGGGTTTTATGTATTTTTATGATATTTATAATTTTTAGGGTTTTTTTCGTTTTAGGGTTTTTTGAGTTTTTTAGGGGATTTAAGGTTTTTTAGATTTTCTAATGTTTTTAGTGGTTTGATTGGTTTTTAGTGTAATTATTTGGTATTTAGGGGTTTTCATGTTTTTAGTTTTCTGGGTTTAAATTGTTTTTAGGTTCTTAAGGTTTTATAGAAATTTTTAGGATTTTTAGGGGGTTTTATATTTTTGGTGATTCTTTATGTTTTTTAGGATTATTATAGGTTTTAGGGATTTTTAAGGTTTTTTGGTTTTTTGGGGTTATAGGGTTTATAATGTTTTTTTTTGTTTTAGTTTCATTTTTTGAGTTTACTTGAGGTTTTAAGGATTTTTAGTGTTTTTAATGTTTTTATGGGTTTAAATGGTTTTAAGAGATTTTAGTGGTTTTCTAGGTTTCTATATATTTTTAGGGTTTTTAAGGTTTTTGGGGTTTCAGGTATTTTATTTATTTTAGGTTTTTATGGTCTTTTAGGGTTTTTATCATTTTTAGGATTTTAGAGGTTTTAAGTGTTTTTTGTTTAAGGTTTTCTTAGGGTTTTTAGGATTTTTTTGTTTTTTAAGAAGTTTTTGGAATTTTTGGGATTTTTATTGGGTTTTTGGGTTTTTAATGATTTTGAGTTTTTTTTGGTTTTTATAGATTATATGTTTTTTATGATTTTTAGAATTTTTTAGGTTTTTTAGGGGTTTATATTATTTTCAGATTATTATTGTTTTGTTAGTGATTTTAGCAGATTTACGAGTTTTATGTTTTTATGAGTTTTTAGTTATTTTTAATATTTTTAATCTTTTTTTTGTGATTTTAGAGATATTTATAGTTTTTAGGTTTTTTGGGTTTTTTGTATTTTTAGGGCCTTTTGAAATTTTTATGGGTTATATGGTTTTTTATAATTTTTTTAAATTTTAGGGTGTAAGTTGTTATTAGAGTTTTTAGTGGTTTTATGTTTTTTATGGGGTTTTAGGTGTTTCATGTTTTTAGGGGTTTTATGGGTTTTAGGGTTTATAGGGTTTTAGGGTTTTTATGGTATTTTAGGAATTTTAGGGTCTATTACGGTTTTTAGAGGTTTTAATGTTTTTTGGTATTTTAGTGGTTTTTAAGTGTTTTTATGTTTTTAAGTGTTTTTAGGTTTTTAAGGTTTACTTAAGGTTTTTAGGGTTTTTATGGTTTTTATGTTTTTTGGTATTTTAG